>CM028134.1:547157500-552157500 GCA_016271365.2 Neoceratodus forsteri | reverse complement strand
CCTGCTGACACCCCTGCAGACAACTTACAAACAGTTTGACAATGCCCTCCTGCTTGTTTATCCTCACACTCAATGATCGCTCATGCAGGTGACCACTTGGTGCTGAATGTTTTCAAGGATGCCTAGCAAGCCAACCTCTTGCCCAGCCATTGCTAAGTTGACTGGCAGGGGTTAAGGGTCATGTATCCAGGTTCTCACAGTCACTCAAGGCTCTTCTGGTTGTGATCTAAGATTGGAGGAGCCTGTTCTTGGACAACATCCCTGCAGCCAGTCTCACAGACATAGTGTCACTCAGGATTTCCCTTTTGTTAGGGCTGCAGAGCTTTCTGGGCTAGCAAACCTGCCCCTGGCCTGTTGTCACCTGATTGGCTAGTGGGTTCCACGGGTCATGTGCCTAGGTCCTTCCAGTCACCAGAGACTCTACTGGTGGTGACTGTGGGGGGACGGATGGGAAGCCCAGTCCTGACTCACACTCATGCTTCTGGTCCCATGCAAGTTGTAGAGTTACTAAAAATGTGCCCTTTGTTAGGACTGTAGTCCATTCTAAGCTAGCAAGGCTACTCCTGGCCTATCAGCCAATTGGTTGGTGGGGTTTGTGAGTCATGTAATAAGGTCCTCTCAGTCACCAGAGGCTCTTCTGGCAGTGATGGGTGGGGGAATCCAGTCTTTCCTCATACCCCTGCTGCTCATCCCAGGCAAGATGTGGAGTTACTGAGGATTTGCCATTTGTGTTAGGGCTCGAGTCTTTTCTGGGTTAGCAATTGTGTTTCTCACCTGGCCATTACCCAGTTGGCAGGCAGAGGTTGCGGGTCATGTGACTGTGTCCTCCTGGCCCATGATGTTCTTCTGGTGGGGATTGTAGGGGGAAGGGGAAGTCCAGTCCTAGTGTACACTCCATCTGCTGGTCCCTTGTAAGTTGCAGCATTAACTGATGATTTGCCTTTTGTTAGGGCTGGAGTTCTTTCTGGACTAGTGATCTCACCTTTGGCCTGACCAAACCTGGATTGTCTGGTAGGGGTCCTGGGTCATGTTACTAGGTCCTCCTGGTCACAGGAGTCTCCTTTGGTAGTGATCGGTGGAGGGGTGGGAGCAACGTGCCAATCACTCGTAAGCTACAGCTTTAGTGAGCAGGTACAGAAGCCCTAGTGAAAGACTGTGAGGCACATAGGCTTAGTGGCAAAAGTTGTCAGCCTTAGACAGCACCCCATGGCCATCAGGGCCCTGGCACACTGTGTAACTGGATCTTTGCAGAGAGATGGTCAGCACTGCAGAGAGAGGGTTGGTGCTGCACCATACCAGTGGTTTCTGTTGGTATTCTGTGACCTGTACTCAAAGTGGCCAGAGGAGTTTATGATGTTCATAATGGCTTCGGTCCCTCCAGCTGCATATCTACCAATTGTGACACAAGTGTTTGCTCACTGGGGCTCCCAGTCAAGAGTATTATGGACCATGGCCCACAGTTCAGATATTTCTTCAGGGCAGGGAACCTAAATATGGTATGTGTCAACATCTTCCTACCACCTGGAAGTGAACACCAGGAGAAGTTGCTTTCCCAACTCCCCCCTTTCCTTGCCCTTCACTTTTCTCAGCCCCTTTCAGTCTAGGGTTCAGAATGTTCCACTTCACCATTACTTCCCTACTCAGACTCTCTGATACCATTCTAAAGAGATGGACCAGTGAAGAATTACTTCTGTTATCTTTGTTGTCCTAACCAAGGCCTTTGATCCCATCTTGCATAGCAAACTTGCTCAAACTGGACCCTATTACCTAGTGGTCAACTCTTATTTTGCTTGGAGATCTCAGGCAGCCTTAGCAGGAGATTTACTGTCCCCTTCCCCCAATCGTATCAGGCATATGCAATTGTTCTGTCCTGGGCCCCATTCTGTTCCTGATCTTTCTAAATGACCTCCAAAAAAATCTGTGTCTCTGCATACATCCAGTGTAGCCTAGAGGTTAGAGTACTGAGCTGTGAATGAGCTTGGTACATCCAGCAGACCTGGGTTTGATTTCCACAACCTCCACTTGCACACTGTGTGACTCTTAGCAAGACACTTAACCACTCCAGTGCTCCTGAGTTGCCTCTGAAAAGAGGCATGTGTGCCTAGTGGGTCTTACCTGGTTACCAAAAGAAAAAAAAGTAACACCCAGTACTCACTAACAGTAACAGTGGAAGGAGACAGAGGGCTACAGTACCCAGTCAGGGTGCTGAAGCACGAGCAGACTTGATAGACCAATAGGCCTACTCTGCTGGCGTCTAGTATGTTAGTATGTTACTCATACTGTATTGCAGCATTAGCAGGATAACTGCACCTTTAAGAGACCTTTCTTTGGATGAGATGCTAAACCAAAGTTCTTTCTTCCCATTCCTGGTGGCTGTCTAGCAGAGTCAGAATTACACTATATAAGGTTTGGGAGCCATCGGGGTTAATGCGGTTCATCTCAAAAAGCATCCCCTTCACATTATAAGTCCGTGTCAGTGATGCAGGAGACATGGGGGCTCACTTCAGAGCTATGTGGGCCAAGCCCTGGCAAGCCCTCCTTCTATTTCCAACACTGTTGTCTAGGTTGAAGCAAAAGCTTCCATGGCACTTATCGTAGGAGTAATAGATGTTCTCCATAGTCTCTCATAACTGCAAAAACAGAAACAGAGTGTAACCTCCCTCCCTCCTCGGGTGGAGCTTACCTTGCGATGTCCTCCCCATCACTTGTCCCGCCAGTCCTGGTCCTATATGGGGTCCCTGAATGCCCCTGCTGGCCCTGTTGTGCTAACAGATCCTGTGGGGACCAGAGGAGTGAGAGAATGTTAAGCCACCTGCTTGGTAGTTCACAGAATGCCGCACATCGAAGTGCGTGCATGTTCAAGCAGGATGCCCGCATGAATGTGCGAGCTGGTGGCTGCCAGTTTAAGTACTGACAGAGTGCTATGTACTCAGCATAAAATCTGCTCCAGCAGCTTGTGGGCACTTCCCTTTGTGTGCTCTGGCCCCACGGACTCTAGCAGCAGCTTTGGGGGTCCAAAGGCATACAGGGAGGGGAGGAGAAGGACACAAATAAAACCTATAGAAAGCATTCATAAGTGCTATTATATATATGAAAAGTGCAGGGCACCTTTAAGAGCAGCTGAGGCTACTATCGATATATAATCAACGAGTCCCAGAAAAGTTGCACTCCAGTCTCAGGTACCAAAGTAAGAAATCCACCATACCATGTCAATGTAGTTAAAGTGTTTCATTTGCCAAGTTGTAGCTAATGAAAAGCAGTAATAAATAATTATACAGATGGTGAAAATCCATTCAAATCACTTATAGTATGCGTTAAGCTACCAGCTTTTCGAGGCCTAAAACTGGGACAGAGTCCATCCTGACCATGCCTCTGCCCCCACCATGTCACTCCCACAGGCACCACCGCAGACAATGCTGCACACAATTACATTTTGCTGCTTGCTCTGGCCATGCTGCCCCACAGTAACACCAGTAGCAGGCATCCAGATTAATACAATACATCATTCTGCTGCAGCAAGTTCCAAATCATGATGTACAGAAAGTTCATTAGAAGCAAACCCACGTTAAATTGTGTTCAAACATTCGAGCTGCATGTATTGCTCCTCCTGACAGTCCCATCCCAGCCCGCTTACACTCACCTCATTCGCTGAGCAAACTTCACTTCAGAGACTCCCACCACCACACCAGATTGCTTTCACAACTTCCCTGCAGCTGATCAGGTTCAGGTACCTTAGTTCACTGCTGTCAGTCTCTTCTGTCTGGAGTCCCTCTCAGCTACTGGTAGGCAGACATCCACATGCACTTGTTTGCACTACTACCCAGTCTAATCTAACACGAAGGAACATACTTTACCGTGCTCCCGCTGACATGCTTGAGGTGCAACATAGGTGCAGGGGTTGAAGTTGTAAACTGTTGTCCGGCTCGAGCAGCGCCACAGTGGTGCTGAAATAACTGTCACTCATAGATTAGCAGTCAGCAAAAAAAGGGACAAAACTGGGACAAGTAAGCAAAAACCAGGACAAAAGTGACATTTTGCAAAACTTGTGGGGACACTGGAACATGCTGCCTAAAATAGGGACTGTCCTGGGAAAATAGGGACTGTTGGTAGCTTTAAGTATGCGCTCACAGCCCCAGTGGTTCGACGTTAGGAAGGTTAATACCAAAGTGTTGGGGCTGTGAGCACGAGTGAACTGAATGGATTTTCACCATCTGTATAATTATTTATTACTGGTTTTGATTTGCTACAACTTGGCGAATAAAACATTGTAACTACATTGACATGGTATGGTGGATTTCTTACTTTGGTACCTGAGACTGGAGTGCACCTCTTCCGGGAATTGTTGTTGATTAATTACGGACCAGCCATCCGCTTACCAATGCACTCCATTTCCAACTTGAGAGAGCAGTTTACTAACCACACCTGGACTATAGAAATGTAGTGCTCTGCCTGTCACCTGGTCAGTGCTCGACAGGCAGGGGGAGACCCTGCAAAGCCCCACTCTACCACCAGATACCAGGGCAGAGGGACAGCTTCTGAACAGTGGGGGCATTTACATTTAAAACAATTATGTCTGTGAATAAAGTGGACTGAAAATGGGGATTTGTATAAACTATGTATTCAGTGGCTATATTTGCCACCTTTGACCCCAAGCCAGCCAATTAGTAATTAAAGAGCCCAAGACCCTGCAGCTATGGCTCCTGGGTAGGGGGCATAGACTATGTTTTTGACACCCAAACAGGAAGCCAGTTTTGCATTGTGTGAGCTAAATACATATTAATTTTACAGATGGACAGCGGCATTCAACCAGTTGGAAGCTGCCATTCTCCCCTCAAGCTCCAGGGACAGATGCAGCTCGGGGCAGTCTGGCTGAAGCTCTCTGTGAGACAGGAGGGCTTGGACTGTGTTTAAGGAAAAGTTTGGAAGTCAGCCTAAGGCTTCCACAGTGAAACACCCGGAGACTTGCCAAAGGGCTTTCTACTGTCTGGAAAGCCAGAGTGCTGTATCTGAAAGACTGCAGCATCCTGAGAAAAGTCTTCAGCCTGTGTGGCAAGTTAGACTGTGTTCTTGTTGACAGCCTGAACGTGTCTTGAGTTCAAGCAACCAGTCAGTAGGCACATGCAGGAAATTTCCATTGTCTGGGGGAATGCCAGTTTGAAGTGAGAAAGCTGCTTTGTGGTTTGAATCTGCAGTCTGAAAACTGCAGAGAGACTGTTTGCTACCCCAGCCTGAAAGGGTAACTTGGACTTGCATCTAGAGGCTTAAGTGTCCACCAGCTGCAGAGAAGAAAAAAAGGCTGTGATTTCCTGAGCTTTGGGACAGCAGCTACTGCCAGCAAGGATGGTCTGGGGAGCCAGTCAGGTAGTGCTACTGCTAGGTGCTACCGACTGTCTCCCTTGGAGGCGTGTTGTCCCTGGTCCCAGTACAAGCCTGTTTCTAGCCTCTGATGTAGCCTGAAACCTCCCTGAAGGTGACAAGCTGCCAGAACCTGCAACTGCCCTGAAGGTGACCAGCTGCCAGACCCTGCTACTGTACATCCAAGCAAGCTGCAAACCTACACTTACAGCTTGAGGCCCCCAGCTCGACTGATTGATCCTGCTCCTGTGTTACAGACCTGGTGCAAGTTATGCATCAGAACTGTGAGTACAACAGGGCCTGCACTGTCCGAGATTGTTATAGTATAGTTCAAACTAAGTCACAGTTTATTTTAAAGTGCACCAACGCCAGCCAACCCGTGGCAACGTACAGGCCTGCAACTTTTCCTGGGTACCCAGTTAGACTGTTTAGGGATACTGGTACCAGTGGGGAGGTGGGTTTATGTGCTTCTGTTGAGGATGAGCACGATTAATGTTATTGTTGTTTATGGTTTACCTAGTTCATCAAATATTTCAGTTGTCATTTTCTCTGCATTCCCATTCCCTTTCCCCTTTTAATAAATATTCCATTATTTAAAGCTATCTGTGAGCATATTATTAGCATTAGTCATTAATTGCATGCAAAGTAAAATATTGTAACTGTTTATAGTATCCCATGTGTGGGGTGACTGGTAGGGGAGCTGGGTAGGTACAGCTTCCCAGGGGGTTGTACTATGCAAACATCTGGCCCACTGTATATGCTTATGGAGGGGGACTGGTGTTTCCCCTACTCGAATCCCGCCTGAGCTGCAGTGTAATCGCTCCATTTTGCAGTCGCTGAAAGCGCAAAGGGAGCCCATCCAAAAGATGTAACTGTTTGCCTGTAATCATTTAAAGCATTAGTGAAACTGCAGTTTATCTAACCTGCCTTTATGCAGCTGGGACTCTGTGTGTGTTGCCTCTCCATTTTGGACCTGAACTGCTGTGCCGGGCCAATTGGGTTTAGGGGGAGCCCTAAAATGGAGACTGCTTGGGTCAACCAGAATTTGGACACTCACTGGAGCTAGCTTACAAGGGGAATGTATAGCTAGAGCTTATGGGAATTGTAGTTTAGTCCTTGGCACCTTTTTTGCACCAACAGAGGGAGCCCTGCAGTTATTGACAGCTGAATCCACCAACTGGACCTGTTGAAACCTAAGGGGAAATGCCTTGAACTGAAGCTGGAGAGCCAGATCATTGTTGGCAGTGAAAGGAGTAAGAGCTCTGTATTTTCTGCGGTGTACAGTTCATGTGGGAAGCGTGTGAGAGGCCTTGAAGTCAGCCTGCAGCCGTTGTAAGTGATAGTCAGACTGAATCCGAGTTTCTGAGGAGAAGGAAGGCTGAAGAGTGGAAACCAGGCTCACCCTGTAGATGACTGGAGATATTGCTGAATCGCGCTTGGTCTGTCAGGAACTGAAGCTGCTGTGTGTGCTCCCAGGTATTTTGCAGCAATTGCGATCGGGATCGAGGAGCAGCCTGCCTGGTATAGTACTTTACTTTTACATACGAATGTGCGTAGTGCTTGTGGGGAATCACTATTTCCTGTCCCCTGTACTGTGTGCTGTGTGTTGAAGCTGGAAGAAAACCCCAGCTTGTCTCGGACTAAATCCGTTTGCTATCAACCGCCTTGGGGTCCAGTCACAAGGAACTTGTCTCCATGCCCTGTTGTTTCTGGCAATCTAGAAGAACATCCACCATCCGGTTCTCAGCATGGGTATTGTGAGTACAAATCAGGGTATTCTCCTGCAGCCTGTTATCAATTATAAGTGGGTCATCTAATTCTTTTTGTTTCACTTCTTCATGGACTGAGCCATCCGGCTCCGGATTACAACTGGGTGTTCTGCATATATTTTCTTCTACAGGGCCCCATCCATCTGCACCTGCCGGCCAACCCCAGGCAACGGACCTGGCTAGCCCCCCCCAACCTGGGTACCCAGAGTGTGACTTTTCAGACCCTGTATGTGTGCACAGTACTGTGATTTGAATACTGCCAATTAACCTAATTTCCCCCTTCCGTGTTCCATTCCCTAAATAAACCAGATTTGATGTTATTGAACTTTATACTGTCTGAAGTGTTAGTACCTATAGAACAAGCACTGTATTGGGTTGTGGATATTGATTAACCTTGTTTTACAGGGGGTCCTCAGAGATGTGCTGCAGAATCAGTCTCAAGGGTAAGTGGTACCTTATGAGTGAACAGTATGTATATGTGGGGTATTGGGACTGTAACTCCTGTGTACTGTGTGAGCCACTAGAAGGAATAAAAGGGGGCCTCAGTGTCCCAGAGGGCTGTGACCAAGATAGTCTAACCACTACAAACCCTGACCTCTGGGTCGAGGCACCCATCATAGAACCTAGGCCCCTCAACCTGTTAGTAGTCAAGCAGGCAGGGGAAGTAGCCCTTGGGATAGCGCCACCTGTTGGTTACAAAAGCATAACTTCTCTGATACTGGTGTAGTCTGGAGCTGCTGTTATGAAATGGAAGACCAGAAATCATGTTTTTGCCCTTACAACAAAAAGAGCTTTCTCGGAGTTACTCTGAGTTATGCCCTGTTTTTTGCCCTATATTATGACTGTTTTATCTCACTGCAACATCTTGCTAATAAAATGCTCAGATGCGATATACGTGAGCCAGTCCTTCTCTATCTGTGTACATAGTACAGATTGGCAGTTCGAGGTGGTGGGTGCATTATGTTGTTGTTGTACCTATCTCCTCTTTGCAGTCTGTGGGGACTGGAAGCAGAGGTCCAGTGCAGCTGTGCTAGCCACAAAGAAGGAAGCTGTGGGCATTGTAGTTAGTTGGTTAGTTAGTTAGTTGGTTAGTTAGTTAGTTGGTTGGTTAGTTAGTTAGTTAGTTAGTTAAAAGAGTTGGCCAGAATGCACCCAAGCTATACATCTTGTTTCTGGCTGTGTTCTAGGGGAAGGGATGGTGGAATAGTACAAGTGCACAAGACAATACAGCAAATATAACAACAATAAAGACAAAAGGTGTGCAAACCAGAGCAAGTCAAATGGTTAGTACAGAAAAAAATGTAACATACTGTACATGAATCAAGAAACCCCATATGAAGACCATTACAGAAATTACTCCTCCAAAGAATCAAACACCATGAAGATGAATGAGCCCATGGTGGGGGTATAAACTTTGTTACATTTGCATTAATCTGCAACCCTAAATAACATTCACCTTACAAATTGTTATGGTAATGTAAACAAAACAAGAAAAAAACAGTACTTTCCTTTAAAAACTATGCAGCTCAAAAGAAGTGAGAAAGTTCTGTGCAGACTAAAGCTTATGTGAAACTTTTAAAAGTTTTCACTCTCTCAGTATCAAAGTCACATCTCATACCTGGCACTCAGGTGTCTCTTTCTGGTTTGAACTAACTTGTGGTTTGCCTGACAGGAAAAAGTGGCTGGGAAAGCAGCAGCATTCTATTGTCCTTTCACTTTAAGGCAAGAACTTCCTGTGTAAAGGTTCATTCTTTCTGGAAAACAAAGCTATCGTCGAGCTCATCCAAGGATTACAACACAGAGGACTACTCTAAGGATTTCAAGCCAGAGGCATACTATATAACTGTACTTTGGATTTGACAACGAATGAGAAAGTCCGTGACTGTCTAGATTTCCTTGGCTCCCTTTCTTTAGATAATGGATTTTTTGACGCTTTGCCTGTGGTCTTTGCTCTTTTTGCTGTTTTTTGCAGTGCTGTCCTTCACTGTCCTCTGCTGTTACATTAAGTATCTCCATGTCAAATTTGACTATATCCCGGGACCTCCAAGGGACAGGTAAGAGAATGTAACCTAAGCCAAATGTGTTCCATTATTTAGGGGTCACATATTTCCGGGGCTTTAAACAAAAGGAAGCAAATACATACTGCAAGCAGGGTATAATCAATTGCTTTATATAGAACTGTTGAACTCTGCCATATCCTTGCAGCAAGATTTAAATAATTTAGACTTGTGAGAAACATATGTATCTCCCTGTTTATTTCTAATCAATTAGAGGAATGGGAATAACACTATTGGTTGATTGTATATTTAAGAAAGTGCTGCACAATTAGGGGAGGGGATATTATGAGGTTAAACCACCTCTGAATGCCAAAGTTCACCATGGGGGTGGGATTACCAGTTGATAACACATCCAGTGGAGTGATTTACCACAAGTATAAAACATGGTAAGGCTTTTAAGGATTGTTTTAAAGTTAATAATAAAAAGTAAGCAATAACCTACAACAGTGTGTGGTTATAGTATTAATCAACACCCCGGTGCATTGTGATGTCCTCATAGCACACAGGGTGTTGATTAATCTCAACAACTGCATACCCTGGAGTGGGTTATTGCACTTATAACATGGGCCATATGTGGAGATAAATGGACTAAAACCAGTGAAATAATTGGAAAGAAATGTGGGAACTATTTTGTGTTCTTCCACTAGTTTTAGTCGCAGTACCACACTGATCTGTGTTCTGCCACAGGAAAATAGTTCTAGAAACACAAACTTGTGGTAAACAGGTCGACACAGTACAATCAAGGAGCTCCTGAACTTATTATTCTGTCAAAACACTATTGGGCACTTCTCATTCTCGTTATTGTGTGGGGAAACTAAGACAGCACTGTCTTTCTGTGTGCCTCTGACTGACTCTCTCTTCTCTTTGCTTGGTATCACTCACAAAAAACACACTGAAATCAGGACACAATCCTCAAAACCCAATAATAGGAAAGAACAACACAGTTCTTGCAGAAAAAAAACTGTGCGTTTTCCTCCGCTACCCGATGAGCCACTTATTTCTTCCCAGCTATCTCACCCCTGCCGCTTCCCCATTTCACTACTCTTTGCCACTGCCTCTCTCTCTCTCTCTCTCTCTCTCTGTCGAGCCATCCCATCGCTCATTCTTCCACTGTACCTCTCGCCCAAACAGAGACACATCTTTTAATTAAAGAAGATGCTGGCCCGCTCGGTGGCGCAGAGGGCTGAGGTGCTGGCGCCTTACCTTGAACCACACCAGCGACCCGGGTTCAGGAATGGATTTGGGGTGTCGGGGGTTGGCAGGGGAAGGAGAGGATTGAGCATCTGTAAGACTGCTCTCCTCTCCTGGGGTGGGTTGTGGGAGTGCATTGCTCTGCAGTGACCTCCAGTGGAGACCAGGGGTAATGCAGATGTAGTGCAAAAGGAGGGAACGTCACCAGAAAATGGAAAATGGCTCCACACTCAACCGGATGACAGTCACCCGGCAGTCCGATGCGTCAATGTCCCGGAGCCATCCATTCTCAGCAGTACCCCAGGGCCAAGTATTGCGCTTGCCTGCCTCAGGTGCCTCTCCCCTCGGAAGAGGGGGGCCCGCCCGGCGAAGGGTTACATCCGGGTTACCCTAGGGATGTCTCCAATGTGAGGAACGGGGCCCGGTAACAGGATAGATCGGATGTAGCCTAGGCACAGCCTGAAGAAGTGTCTGAGAGTGGCAGCACATAGAGGGGGAAAAAGATAATACAAAAAAAAAAAAAGATGCTGCAGTACAGCAACTAGGCGATTTGGGTGATTCACCAACAGAATGAGCACATGGGGAGGACTGCGTGTCTTTGTAAGGGGCGTTTTTGTTTTTAATGCACATAGCCTGGAATGTGTACACATGTACCTCTACTCATGGAGGAAGAAGCTGTTGCGATCATCACGGCAGTACTTTGCTGTCATTTACACTGCAGCAATACCTCTCATTAGCTGTGCCATCAGGAGTGGGGCAGGTGAAGCTGTTCCCTAGCAGCTGCTGCACATTGCACTAACTTAGGCGATTTCCACTTCATGGTGAGCAGGATGCGGGAAAATAGATGATGATGCGCAGCACAGGCAAGTCATTTACCACTTGCTCATTCTTTTACTACAGGGATATTTAGTGTGGCTAGGAGCTTCGAGGTCCACCGGGTTGGTTGGGTTGGGGGGATTTGGAGTCTCACTTAGGTGCAGAAACAATGGCTGCCATTCAGAATCATTCACAGCCTGGAATAAGTAGTTTGGAGTGCTGCTTGATCTGTGTGTCTGGGGACTGTTCATCACACACAGATACTGTTAGAGTCACAGAGATTAAGGAATGGTCACCTGCTGCGTCTCCACCAATCGGTTCACAGACAGGTAGGTGCCCATGTTATAAAAATAAACTTACAGGAGCCTCCCTGCGCATACCCTGCTTCAGCTAAACGCAGGATGTGAGCGTGACCTGTGTAGACAACAGATCCCCATCAGTCAGCAGACCGGATTGCCATTAGATTAAGACTGGGAGTTAAATTAAAATCATGGTGGTGTTAAGAATGGTGGTGGAAGTGTGTGTGATAGGATTTGAAGAGAACTGAGCAACTTTCGACTTTATTATATGGGCTTTTTCGCTGATCTTTGTTCTTATACACACTGCAGTTGTTATATCTTAAATAGTTTCAGTAGATCTTTATTGGAAAGTAAGATGCATGACACAGTCACTCAAGTTGTTTATGAACACATACCCTTATAGTAAAATGATGCTGAGTTTCAGCTGTGCAGTGATCATGACCAGTAAGCCCCAAGGGTCAGACAGGATAACCCCAGATTCATAGTGGAGCTAAAGGGAAAATGGCAAGGCCACTTGCAGTAATCTTTCACCAGAGTCTGTCCAGACAGCTGTGGTGCCAGAGGACTGGAAAAGTGGCCAGTATGGTCCCTATCTTCGAGAAGGGGCAAAGTTAGACCCAGAGAATTGTATGCCCATCAGCCCGACATCAAGTGCTGGGCAAGAAACTGATGGCCGTTGTCAAGGACAGACCAATGGAGCACTAGGTTGAGGCCCAAGGTTCTTACCCTCCCTCAGCATGATTTTATGTGGGGCAGATCATACCAAACCTACCTGATCAACTACTTCCAGGGGGTGACCAGGAAGGTGAACAGGGTCAGGGCCAAAGATGCAGTCTATCTGGACTTCATCAGTGTCTTTGTACTGTAGCATATGGCATGGATTTTGGAAAAATAAAGCTGTGTGTTATACACATGAGATGTACACAAAGTGGATTGCTAACCTGCTTGATGGCAGGAAGCAGAGGGTGTAGTGGATGGGCATTACTTTACTCCCAAGTGAAGAGGCGTACACAGCAGCATCCCTCAGGGAATTATTGCAAGCAAAATTATAGGGATGGGTGAATACCTTATTTCGAATAGTCTGGCCGAATATTATATTCGGGCCCCCAAATATTCGGGTACTCATTATTTGTATTTGGGTGATCGGAGGATATGATTAAAAAAAAAAAAGAATAGTCCCCCCACCCACCTCTGCAGCACAAATTCCTAAATTCAAGTCCTTGTCCCCCCACCCTCTGTTAGAAATCCAATCCCACATTCCTCCTCCAAACACCCACAATTTTATATTTAAGTAGTTAAAACTCCCACACTGGATGACCAGCAATACCCACTGACCTCCACGGCCAACCGCTGTGTAAGCACTTATTTCTGCCAAAAGTAAAGTAATTTGTTTTCTTTTTGGGCAAATGAGCTCTTAGACAGCAGTCAGCCATGGAGGTGGGCAGGTTGTGCTGGTCACCCATTGTGGGAGTCTTAACTACTGTCCATTCTTCACAGGATGTAGGCACTCTTTTTTTGTGGGCTGAGTTTGAGCCAGTTTCTATGAATGATGTCTCTTTGGTGTTTTCTGGCTTGTTTCCCACTTTCTGTGCTTTGGACACTGGGCCAACCAGACTTCTCTTAGAATGCTGGGACTTGCTTGGTCCAGTAGTAGTGGAGATCATCAGGTGTTCCATTCAGGGGGGTGTTTTTCCATCCACCCTTAAAAAGGCTGTGGTGAGGCCTCTCCTTAAGAAGGCTTCCCTGGACCTTGATGATCTCTTCAATTACAGACCCACCTCAAACCAGGGTCGGACTGGGTACAGATGGCCCCCCTGGAAAGAAGATGCAAGGGCCCACCTGGAAAATCAATAGAGGAGGGCCCAGGTTGACACACTCATATCAATATTCCACTTCAATCTGATATACTAGTTCTGTGTTTGCATCTTACATTTATCAACAGTGTCCCAGATACCCCATTTAATTAGAAAAAAGATAATAAATGCAAAAGTTTTCAGAGTTCAGAAGGTAACCACTTACTCAACTAAGGGAGGACCCACCTGGAAATTTCCAGGTATCCAGGTGGGCCAGTCCGACCCTGCCTCAAACCTTCCTTTTCTTGGGTAGTTGATCGAGAAGGTGGTGACAATGCAACTAGAACAACACCTGGAGAGATATGAGCTCAAGCCTTTCCAATCTGGTTTCCTGCATCGCCATAGCACTGAAATTGCCTTAGTCTGGGTGAGGTATAGCAGACATTGTTCCATTCTCGTCCTGCTTGACCTGTCTTCGGCATTTGACATGGTTGATCATGGGATGCTGTTGGATTACTTTAGGCACTATGTGGGACTCTAAGGAACAGTGCTACAGTGGTTTGAGTCTAACATGTTCGGCAGGATGCAGCAGGTGGCACTTGGCTCCTTTACATCAAGCAGCTGTGCTTTGCTGTGGTGTGTCTGTACAGGCAATTCTGGCTCCCATGCTTTTTGCCGGGTACATGTAGCCACTGGGGGAGAGCATTAGATGCTATGGCTTGGCATTTCATTGCTATGCTGAACTCATCTAGTTGTACGTGTCCTGTGACCCTGATGATAGTGCGACTGTTCTGGAACTGAGCAAGTGCCTCAGAGAAGTCCAAGACTAGATGGCAGCTAGTTGGCTTAGGCTTAATCCATCTAAGACAGAGGTGCTACTGGTGGAGCTGGGTTGGTCAGGCTCAACAGCAACAAGTGGTAGCGCAGCCCTTCCTCTTTTGGATGATGTGGCCTTTCGTGCTGCAGATCAGGCAATACTGGTGCATGCCTTAGCCACATCTTGGTTGGATTACTATAATGCTGCCTACCTTGGGTTATCCACAAAGCTGATATGTCACCTGCAACTAGTTCAGAATACGGCAGCTCAGTTGGTTGCTGGGACCTCCCTGTCCAGGCATATAATTTTGGTTCTCTGTGCCCTTCACTGACTGTCAGTCTGGTGGCACATTAGCTTCAAGGGTTGCTTGTTGACATACAAGGTCCTGCATGCTCTGGGTCTGGGCTACATGGAAGACCTCCTGGTGCCATACACTCCTGGTCATGTCCTGAAGTCAGTGGAGGCAGACCTCCTGTCTGTACCCAGATCTTGGTTAAAATCTTTGGGTGATAGGACATGCACTGCAGTAGCCCCGATTGTTTTGGAACGCCTTTCCTCGAGAAGTGACAGGTGCTCCTTCACTGGCTGCTTTTAAAAAATCCTTGAAAGCACACTTTTTTTTACATACGTTGTGGCCTGGATTCTTGATTTTTGTCGATTTATAGTTCTGTTATTTAATTATTGTTTTATTTTATTTGTTTGTATTTTATTGTAAGGCACCCAAAGCCTCAGGAATTGGGAATAAATAAAATTGCCGTTGCCATTGCTATATAAATGTGTGAGTGCTAGGATGAGAGGAGGGTGGGATTGGATTTCTTACAGAGGTGGGGGAAGGGGGTTTGAATATAAGGATTTGGACTGGGGAGGAAGGTTGGTGCTGTTACTGTTTCTGTTTTTTTAAATAGTATTTTCTGAACAGGAATGGGCCTGAATAGTCACAACGACTTGTTATTCATACTGAATACCAATAGTGCATTATTCATGGTGTTCATGAAATACTGTTCATTACTCATACACCCCTACTAAATTACCTTAGTGACCTAGGAGCAATCAGTTAGCAACAGTTATAGCTAGTGCCCTGAGTGCATGTGGCTACAGAAATATTTAATCAAAAATTACTTGCAGTTGTAAATAAGTATGCATCCCTCATGAAACAAAGGTCAAGGAAAAGAAATTGCCTTTGGTTCACTCAAGTGTTGGAGAAAGCACTGAAGGAAAGAGATCTTCTCTAGGCCAAAATGAGACTCACCAAATTACCTAATGTCTGGTCCATCTTTAGGCAAAAGAGGAACCAATGCATAAAACTGATCCAGTCTGCCACAGCAAAACACTACCTGAAACTAATGAAGGAAAACAGAAATGACTCCTCCAAAATCTGGAAGTCAGTGAAAGCCCTGGAAGGAGGTACTGTATCTTCTGCTATGCTCAAACAGCTCTGTGTCAGTGATAAGCTCATCACAGACAACCAACTAATTGTGGAAGAGTACAGTTCTCATTTTGCCTCTGTTGTTTTGCCATTTGACAACTCTCCTGTCACCTTTTCCCCTCTCCTCCCCCAACCTCCGTGTAGCCAAACCCAGAAATTGCTGCACATCCCCTTTCCATTTTCAGCCTATGTTTTATGGACAAGTGGAATGGCTTCTCAAAAACCTAGACCCTAGAAAGTGTGCTGGGGGGGATGACATTGAGCCCTTCTTTCTAAGAGCAGGATTTTCTGCTTTGACTGGCCCTTAACCCACCTTTTCAATCTCTCATTAGGTAGCAATGAAATACCAGTAACATAGAAACATAGAAGTTGACGGTAGATAAGGACTGCAAGGCCCATCCAGTTTGCCCATTTCTTTTTCTGTCTTATGAATGTGTCATTGGCCTTTGCTCTGTCAATGGCCTTTCTATTCATACTCATCTGTATTGCTCCCTTATGCCTATCCCATGCCTGTCTGAAGCCCTGCACTGTATTCGTTCCCACCATTTCCTGAGGTAGGCCATTCCATGCATCCACCACACTTTCTGTGAAAAAGAACTTCCTCACAGTATCCCTTAATCGACCTCCCTCTAATCTCATGCTGTGTCCTCTTGTCCTGCTATTTTTCTATATTGAAACGTTAGACTCTTTCACCTTGTTAATGCCCTTAAGGTGTTTGAATGTTTCAATCATATCACCTCTCTCCCCTCCTTTGCTCTAGGGTATACATATTGAGCTCCATTAATCTGTCCTCATATGTTTTATGATGCAGTCCCTGCACCATTTTGATTGCCCTTCTCTGGATTGCCTCAATTTGGTTAATGTCCTTGTGAAGGTGTGGCCTCCAATACTGCACGCAGTACTCCAGATGGGGCCTAACCAGTCTCTTGTAAACAGGGATTATTACCTCCCTTTTCCGACTTGTGATACCCCTACTAATACACCCCAACATCCCTTTAGCCTTACCTCTGCTTTAGTACTCTGGAAAATGGCACACATAATCCCCTTATTTAAGTAAGGAGACAAAGACATCCTGAACAACTACAGGCCTATTTCAGTCCTCCCCATCCTGGCCAAGTTGCTTGAAAAAACTGGTTAATAAGCAGCTGTGTGAGTACCTGAACTAGTTAAACCTAATCTCACCATCACAGTCTGGTTTCAGAGCTATGCATAGCACCCAGTCAGCCCTAGTCAAAACAAGTGGGCCTCTGCCCTGGACAAGAAACTCAGTAATATTGCCATTTCTTAGGCCTTGGTAAAGCCTTTGTCACAGTCAAGCATCACATGTTGCAGTGCAGACTTGCAGATATAGGCATTAGTGCCTCTGCTGTGTAATTGTTCAAAAGTTACTTAACTGGACACCAACCGCAATTAAAGCTTGAGGGTTCATCCTCCTACTCTCCTTTGAGCAAAGGAGTCCCCCAGGGGTCTGCACTAGGTCCAGTTCCATGGTTATTTACAATACACACAAATGACCTACGGGAAAACAGGAGATGACAGTGTACTCTGTTATGCTGATGACACTGTACTGTATGTAGCCAGATCTACTCTATCTGCTGCACAAAAGGACCTCTAGACAGGTTGATGCACTCCAGCACAACCTGATTGCATCCAAACTCCTCCTCACCATGAAAACCAAGTTCATGGCCTTTACCCCAAACTGCAAGCAAGCATGAAATGCACCTCTCTCTGTATTCCCATGTAAATGGTGACAGACTAGAACAGGTAGGCACCTTTAAAATATCTGAGTCACTGGCTAGATTGTAAACTCGACTTCAACACCCATGGAGATTATCTATGTAAAAAACGATGTCAAAGACCAGGCTTCTATTACAAAAACAAATTCTGTTTCTCTGTGGAGTCAATAAAAAGATTAGACCAAGCTAGCCTTTTGCCTCTTCTAAACTCTGGGAACCTGCTCTACAGGAAAGCCTCAACTGTTCACCTAGCAATACTTTATATGCTGTATCACAGAGGACGTCAATTCATTACCAGTCTGCCCCATTGAACTCATCAACATGCCCTCTACAAAATGGTTGCATGGCCCGCACTCACAACTAGACAGCTAAAGAACCTGTATTATTGATCATACAAGTCGTACAAGCTCTGCAAAATACCCTGCCACCATATATCACTGCCTTCTTCCACAGGTACTTGTGCCATAACAATGTAAGGATGAGCAATGTAATACTCCTAGAAGTCCCCAGGCACCTGTCCAGCTTTAGCAAGAGGTCCCACTTATTGGAATAAACTACAGGCCTCCCATAAACTGACTACCCTAGTTAACCTCAAGTCCTTCAAAATGTTACTTCAAAATCATTGTGTGGATGAATGCTTTTGCTAATAGAAACTTTGTTCCATGACAGTACTGTTACTTTCTTAGTGTTCTTTGTTCTTTGCAGTTTACCTTTTGCTTTTTGCATCATTGTAATGCTCTGTATATTACTCTTTTAATACCATCTATGTCATGTTGTTTCTGCACATTGTATATAATGCATTATCCTTAATTTTATGCTACCTGTGTACTCTGTGCTGTGCTCTGTATGTTTGACTTCTTAACTTTTGACTGTCCTTGCCAGGCCTGCCTAGTAAATGAGCAATGATCAGTGGCACTTTCTTCCTGGTGAAATAAATAAATACATGTAACAGACCTTTGACTTACCTGGGCTGCTTCAGGGCTCTTGAGTCCACACTGTACACACATCTGAGGGGGGCGCAGCCTGGGTTCTATAGTGGACAAAAGGTTTGGCATGGTGCCTCCACCAGGGAAGTGGAAGGGGATACCTGTGGACAGATAAGAGGTTACCACCCCCCCCCAGGAAAATGGATGAGCTGCTCCCCCCGGACACTCCCCTCACAACAACAATCTTCCCCATGTTCACAATGAAGCACTTTAACAAGATATAACATGCAACCAATACAGTGTTTATTTTGAAGGAAGGGGAAATGGGGAGTTAAAACAAAGAGAACAGTAAAGCGATGTCACCCCACACAGCTCCCCACCTCCCACCTTTGGGTGCACCCTGGCCAGTGTCTCTTCAGATGTGGTGGTTACCTCACCAACGTGATGGTTGTCCTCAAGCTGGGATGCTTGTGTTGGGGCCCAGTACTTTTAAACAGATAGCTTTGTTTGAACTTCGGATCTGGGCTCAAGTTTTGGACAGAGTCCTAACCCCCCTGATTTTTACCTAGCTAGTTAATCAAATACGCTCAAAAGCTGCAGCTCAGGGTACTTACAGTTTAGCAGTTCACCCAGGGAAGGGGGGGATTGTCAGCAGACTGGATCTGGTATGGTACATGAAGGTATCCTGTTGGTGGTGCATCACAAGGCCGTAGAGCTGGATGACTGGAGAAATGAAGAACACTGGTCTTCACCTGCCTGGCCTTGCCAGTTTCACCTCAGAGGCCTTTGTGGGCAGTTTTCACCAGGCAGGCCTCTCGTCGCCTTCCTACATGGAGCGTCTCCCTCATCTTCAGTCTAGGGACAGGGCAGGCATGGTCCCCCAGACCCTTCTGTTGCACACCCTGCACACATAGTTAACAGCTGGGCTTTGGCTCAGACTCTAGCCCCAGCGCTCTCACTTTGATTTCTATATACACAGCTGTTCTAGGCCCTTGCTCAGTCTGTAGCCACAGCATGCTCAGGCTCTCCCTTCACCGAAATTTGCACTCTCCACACTTAGCCCTCTGAGGAGGAACACAGGTCACTCTGATTTGTACTCACAGCTGCAGCACTTTCCCACTAAAGCAGCACAGCCTACAGTCCTTGCTTTCCCCACCACAGCTCCCAATCTTTTTCTCTTCGGCAACACTCCTCCAAATCTGTCCTTTGGACTTGGAGTCCCAAAATTTTCTCTCTGTAGCTGTGCAGCCATAATTGCTCTATTAGGCACTTGCCTGCTTGGGGAACAATGGAGTCAATCTGGCCATTGGGGCAAAATGGCAGGCCTTAGGGCTGGGAAGCCATGGCAGTTTGTCCTGCACTCCACACTCTGGCTAATCTCATGTTTTGGTGGGCATGCAGTCCTGTTTATCACTTTTTAATAGCTCTCTTCTGATTGGCTGCTGCTGTCATGGGCAAATTCAGTGCCCTTTCAACTTTACCCAGCAATCCCCTTGAGTCGGTAGTCCCATGGAGGCTGCCATCTTTGTTTTCATTATGCCCAAACCTGCTACCCTCATAATTTTATTGATTTGCCCTTAACAGGGCAGGTACACCCATTATCGGCACCCAGAGGCATTCCCATCATAATTTCCCCTGATCCCCGACTCCACTGCCTGCCCTGCAGCCAGGGATATTTCTCAATAGTGGCTGCATGACTATTATTGGGGGATGGAACTGGGGGAGCAGGGAAAACTGAAGTAAGGTGCCTGCCTGGTGCCATGGCTTGGAGGTACAGGAAGCGCATCCTCAGGATCATGAGAATAGCTGCACGGGAGTCTAGTTTATCTAATAGATACTTACTTGCATTTTTCTACACCAAGAGCCAGATATTCAAAACTTAGCCCGGGCATTAAGGGGTGTTTGCCCATGCTAACTGGGTTTTATGCTCAATTTTTGGGTGGGGTCTAAATTTAGACACCCCCCAATATGGGCAAAACCCATTAGTACCCAAGCACTCAGTTACCACTGTGCCCATGCAAATGAGTGGGTTGTCCCCCACATACAGATGCAGTGGCATTTCCACAGGTTTGCACAAACGTTAACTGCCGCCTGAACAAGTGCAAGTTACCATCTTTGCAAACCCTGCCTTAATGAGGCGCAAGGCCCTGGTGGTGGGCAAAAGGACTGCAGCCATCCACTCCGGCCTGTTGAAGCAATGACATCCCTGGTGTCCAGTGGCACCCCCCACCCTCCAATCCTCATCCCGGTAATAGATTAATTATACCATGGTGTCTAGTGGCATCCCCTGCCCTCCAGCCCCCATCTTAGTGAAAGTTCAAGTCATCCCTGGTGTCTAGTGGTACTCCTCACCCTCAGATCCCCAATTATACCCCAGTGTCTAGTGACGACCCTCATCCTACGATCTCTGGCCCAGTAAAGTTCAAGCAGTCCCTGGTGTCTGGTGGTACCTCCTGCCCTCTGATCCCCATCCCCATAATATATTAATGATATCCTGGTGTCTAGTGGCACTCCCCCGCCCTCTGATCCCAATCCCCATAATATATTAATGATACCCTGGTGTCTAGTGGCACTCCCCCGCCCTCTGATCCCCATCCCCATAATATATTGATGATACCCTGGTGTCTAGTGGCACTCCCCGGCCCTCTGATCCCAATCCCCATAATATATTAATGATACCCTGGTGTCTAGTGGCACTCCCCCGCCCTCTGATCCCAATCCCCATAATATATTAATGATACCCTGGTGTCAGGGCACACCCCACCCTCTGATCCCCATCCCCATAATATATTAATGATACCCTGGTGTCTCGTGGCACTCCTCCGCCCTCTGATCCCCATCCCCATAGTATATTAATGATACCCTGGTGTCAGGGCACACCCCACCCTCTGATCCCCATCCCCATAATATATTAATGATACCCTGGTGTCTAGTGGCACACCCCACCCTCTGATCCCCATCCCCATAATATATTAATGATACCCTGGTGTCTAGTGGCACACCCCACCCTCTGAGCCCCATCCAAGGGAAAAGTGGCACCTTCTGCCTTCCTATCCCAGTTGGAGTGGGGTGCCACAAGACACCAAGGACTGCTTGAACTTTTACTGGGCCAGAGATCGTAAGATGAGGGTCGACACTGGGGTATAATTGGGGTATATTTGGGGATCAGAGAGCAGGGGGTGCCACTAGATCCCAGGGAAAAGAACACCACCCTCCAACTGGTGGAGATCCTGACATGATATACACAGCTCCCATGTGGTGTGTAATAGGCTAGGGTGAATTGTTCCAGTGCTGGGGATGCACCACAGTTACTTTAGTCCTGTATGGGCTGACCCTGCAACATGATCCATCCACTATGGCTAAGGGATCACTCTGCATACACATGTAACCTAGCAACAGGTTGTGAAAGGTTGCCAGCCCTCACCCTTCGCTTCAGGTAGTGTCAGAACAGGCCAAGTACCCAAGCAGAACACCACAGTCCAAAACAGATTAGGGCATGTACTGTGTCATTAAATGGAAGGCATTGTTAAAGTGGGGGTATAGACTTAGAGAGTGCTCTTAACCAGTAAGGTAATGCCTAGAGATGCTATAACATCTCAGAAAACACAGAAGTTATCTTTGAAGCAGACAATAATTTAAAAACATCATACCCTGACAAATTGGTAAGTTGTGTATAAGGTCTGGGCACCCCCCATGTCTAGGGGTATATGGTGGCCCTTCTCATTTAGAAGGGCACCTGCCTCATGCCATGAAACACTGTCTCTCTCTCTCTCTCTCTGCTTTACCTCCACCACCACGGGTCAGAGCAAATGGGAACCAGGCAACCAATGCACATTTCTGGGGCACCACTAACTACGAGACTTGCACACAAACTGAATGTTCACACTGGGAGATGAGAATAAGCAGGATGCACTTTATTGAGCTTTTACAGTGTACAGCGCCTCTTCAGGGCATCGCCCATTCCTTCCTTCATTCTTTTTAAGCATTTATCATCACCATCAACCACACTCAGTTACCATGGACTCCAGGACACACCCTGTACATTACACTGTCACAACCATGTTCTCATGTCTTACTCCCTTTGATTTAAATAGGATTTCTACTGCTGCTATTTCATTTGCTAGGGGGTTCCTTTACCCTTCAGTATGACTGATGCCCAGTACCACACATCTATTTCAAGTGCCAGGATTACCTCCCTTTAACTATTTATTTATGACTTTGATTACCGGATAAGTACACTGATCCAAAGGACCATTTTCAGGCATGACCCGGTCCACAGTGGCACAGCGAGTGACATACAATAAATGATAGTTATATGCCCATGAGTTCAGCCATTACAACACATGAAATACTTATTGAAAAAAGAAGAAAGCAAACTATACAAATGTATGTAGGTAATACAGAGAAAAAAAAATAATCAAAGTTCAAAGATACAGGTAGTATTTTCCTAAGCAGTCAATAAGATTGCTGTAAGTGGTTACGCTTAACCTGGAACTTGACTGTCCTTTTGATCTAGCGGCCACTGAGCACAGAAAATAGTAGAGGGTATAGACATAAGTGCAGCAGGAAAGGAGCGGTACAGCTGTTGGGGGGCTACCTGGGTGAGCAGTTACAGCAATGTTCCCTAAGGAGCCAGGTTTTGAAGCTGGATTTGAAGGTGTGGTGAAAGGTGGTTGATCTGAGAGATGAGTGTAGACTGTTTCTCAGGGTAGGGACTGTGACAGAAAAGACTTTACTTCCCATACTAGTAGTAGCTCTAGGGACTTCAAGGGGGTGGGGACAATCAAGGAATGAAGGGTCCTTGGTGAATGTCTAACCTTGAGGAGGGAGGAGAGAGGGGACACGTTCCCAGTCCTGAGGGTGTTGTCAGCGATACAGCCAAGGGTAAAATCAAAGTGACCTTTAAGTGGACACAGTTTGGGAATGGTCAGAGAGGTAGCTGTGACAGGACATGGTCAGTGAAAAGTGAAAGGACAGTGGTGGTACTGTGTTTTTTGTGAAAACCATGCTGCTGGTTGCACATGAGGTTGTATTTCCCTAGATGTTCAGGCAATTGGTAATGGACAACCTTCTCCAGAAGCTTACTAAGTTGAGGGAGGATAGATATGGGTCGATAGTTGTCACCAGATTTAACAAGCATTTGTTAATGCCGAATGTTTGCTTGCTGGTATTAGCACTGGAAATTCAGGCGTTAGAGAGATGCAGAATAGGAATGGCAGTGAAGTATTGAACTTCATGCCAACCCCACCTCCGCCCTTCAGAGATGAACAGGCATTGGGGTATGCATTTGGGTCATTGCCCATAACATTCATGCCATTTCACTTCACCCTATCCTGCAGACACCGACATGTGTTGAGGTGTGCCTTGGGGTGTTCGCCTTTACAGTCACCCCACTTCATAAGGACATACAGGTATGCTGAAATGGGTGCAGTATAGGAGAATGGGGTGAACTCTGGGGCTGAAGAGTCCAAGGCACACCTCGATGCCTGTCACTGGCTGCAGGGTGGTGGGGTGGGGGTGGAATGACATGAACATTAGAGTTGGCAATCCAAAGGCACACCCCTGATGCCTGTCAGTCTGTACAGGGTGGGACGTTATGGTTAGAAACCCTTACGCCTCGGGCGTTTGTTGGTATTTGCAGTACAAATTTTCAACGTGGCCTTTCTGTGACCCCCACCTCATGAAAGCATTTGGGACCTCTTGTCATGAACAGTGGCACTGTGATTTTGTTAATGTATCCCGAACTTTGAGTTCCCACAGCGACTGTGCCATTCTGCGCCAGATGTACGAAAACACAGATCAGGCAGGATGTGAAGAATGACAGCTGTACCATTCATAGGGAGGTGTGAAGAGATGGCAATGTTGAAAATCTGTAGTGAAAATATAAAAAATACTCAAATTTCAGGGCTTACGTGGAAACTGCGCAATGCATGCATGTAACACAGTCGTTTAGTGGAATTTTTTCACCAAATTTTCAACATAGGCATTTTGTGACCTCTGCTCATGAACAGTGTCACTATGATTTTCCTAATCTGTCCTGAACACTGATTTCCCACAGCGACCGGGCTATTCTGTGACAGATGTGTAAATGCATATTTCAGGCAGGATATGAAAAATGACAGCTGTACTGTTCATAAGGAGATGTAAAAAAATGCCAACGTTGAAAATCAGGAGTGAAAATATTACAAATGCGTGAAATTACGAGGGTGTGTGGAAACTGCGCAACGTACGAACACAGTCATTTCATGGAGTTTTGTCACTAAATTTTCAGCATAGGCATTTTAGCACCTCTGCTCGGGAAAAGTGTCACTGTGATTTTTTTTTTAATCTGTCTCGAACACTGACTTCCCACAGCGACTGCGCTATTCTGCTTGGGAAGCACAAACACATATTTTGGCTAGGATGTGAAAAATGACAGTTGTACTGTTCATAAGGAGGTGTGCAAAATGCCAGTGTTGAAAATCTGGAGTGAAAATATTACAGATTCGCGAAGTTATCTGCATGCATGGAAACTACGCAACGCATGCTCGTAACTCAGTCATTTTATGGACTTTCATCACCAAATTTTCAACATAGGCATTTTAGGACCTCTGCTCATGAACAGTGTCACTGTGATTTTCTTAATGCATCCCAAACACTGATTTCCAACAGAGACCGCACTATTATGCGCCGGAAGGGAGGCAGTAAAGCTCGGTGGTTTAAGGCTGTGAGCTGCAAATCTGGAGACCTGGGTTTGAATCCCACAGCCTCCACTTGCAAACTGTGTGACTCTGAGCAAGTCACTTAACTTCCTTGTGCTTCCAGGTGGCACCTGTAAACAAGCTTTCAGCTTAGTGTGCCATTCCTGGTTAAACAATTGCAAAAAAGTGCGAAAACACATTTTGGTCAGGATGTGAAAAATGACAGCTGTACTGTTCATAAGGAGGTGTGGAAAAATGCCAATGTTGAAAATCTGGAGTGAAAATATTACAGATTCGTGAAGTTACGAGCATGCGTGGAAACTGCGCAATGCACGCTCATAAAAGTCATTCTTTTGGGATTTTTTTTTACCAGATTTACAACATAGGCTTTTTAAGAGCCCACCTCATGAACACTGGCACTGTTGTTTCATTAATCCATCCCAAAACGTGATTCCATGCAGTGACCTCGAAATCACCTTTCAGGACCGAATAACGCCATGACAGTGGCTGAATTCATGAGGAGGGGCCCCAATAACCCCATGTTGATCATTTGCTGCCCACATTCCCAAAAATGCCTGAAATATGCACCAAAGTTGAAAAAAAACTATTTATGCCATTATACAGCTTACCGGCATTTCTTCAGTTTGCTGTCAGCTTTGAAGAGTGCAGACGTATTCCTGGTTCACCAAAAGATCGTCATGCCAGGCTCTGGAGGTAAGTATGGGGTGAGGTGGGCTCTGTGGAGGTAGGGTGCGCAGTGGTTGGGTGCGTGTAGGAGGAGGAGACTGCAACCAGTGTGGGACCATTTCCTTTCTTTCAGGGAGAAAAAAAAAACAAAAAAAAGACATCGCAGAAAGGTTTGTTTTTTTTTCAGGCTTGCTTTCAGCACACTGGGGTGGGCTTCCAGTGTGCCACCTACCTTTTTTGGGGTGGGAGACTTAAGCCGACGGGGATTGGGAGCCCCACTGGCAAACAATGACTGTTTGGGGGGGCATGATGCCAAGGGGGATTGGGCACCCCCTCGGCACACAGCAAATGGGGGAGGGGGTTACATTATGCCGACAGGGAGTGGGCTTCCCCGTCGGAAAATGAGCTGGGTCAGGGGCAGACCAGTAGGGGGATTGGCCACTCCTGTCGGCTTTCATTGGGCTGTGAGACGGCAGCAAGCCACCTCCATGTTTACAAAAAATGTTACACTAGGCAAGGTACCGCCCCTGCAATAACAGGTTGCTCCCTCATTGCAGCGGAATGGCTGATACTGCAATGGAAGTGGTGGAAAGGACCAGGTTGAAAATAAAACTGAGTGATTCAGTGATAGCAGGGGAGACTAGCTTAAGCATGATGGGGAGAGGCCATCAGAGCCAGGGCTACCATGGTTGGGGAAAGGCCCAGAGGCTTAAAGGTTTCCTTTTAGGAAATAGCGTTATAGTAGAAGGGGGCAGTGCTAGGAGGGCAGGGAGGGGTGGGGATGTGGTGCTTGGCCAGAAGTAGATTGCTATATTTGAAGGAAGCTTGCTAAGGAGGGTGGAGATCAGTACATTTCATGTTGAAGTCCTGGGCAACCGTGGCAGGCCCAGTAAGCTGCCCAGAAGGTGAGTCTAGTTGAATATTACCACTGTGTGGGCCGGGTTGAGAAGGAAGCAGATGCAGTCCTAGAATTTTCTAGGGTTGCTGAGGCTTTCTTTCTGGAGGTTGAGGTAGTAGCTCCGTTTTAGGGTTCTGATCATGTGTTTGCATTGATTACGCAGTTGCCAATATTAATTCCAAATGACTGTGGAGGGATATGATTAGTTTGGCAGACCATTTACGGTCTCTAGCTTTCATGAGGGCTAGGAGGTCTTTGGTTATCCATTGGGTATACTCGCCTCTGACTGTCCGTGTTGTAATTGGGAAATGATGGTCCTGGATTGTGAGGAGGGCATTGGTGAAGAATGAGACAGCTGAGGACACATCAGTGATGGTGTAGAGGTCCTGCCAGTTCAGGGTCCTAGCATCATCCAGGAGGAGGGAGGTGTCAGGACAGTTGAAATTATATTAGGAGAGGCACTTTGGGGGAAGAGGGGTCTTTGAGGATCATATGGCATAAGTCGGGGAGTGGTTGCTGAGTCAACAAAAGTTCCTACCTGGAGTACTCTGTCATCACAGTTAGTAATCACCCAGTCCAGCTGAGTGTTGATAGAGGTGCGAGAGTTAAGACAAGTGGGGAGGGTGATGGTTTACACCAAGCTGTTTTGTTCAGAAGTCTAGTGAGATCAGGTTCTTGAGCATTTAGCCAATTTAGGTTGTAATCACCAAAGAGAATGGAGTCCTTGGGTGGGGAGAGAGACCCATAGCCAGTCATGAGATTTTGAAGACCCTCTGTGCCCCCTGTTGGAGGGTTATAGCAGCACCTCAAATATAGTTTCTTGGCAGAACCTAGGGCGACTTCCGAGATTAGCCATTCACTCAGGCAGGAGGGCTCGGAGCCGAGGTTGGCAGTAGCAGAGAGGGGTACTCTAAGGTATATTGCAAAACCACCACCCTTCTTTTTCCAAGCCTGTCCCTGCATAGCAAGGAGTAGTCAGCCAGGTGACATATGGCATCAGTATGGTGTGATTTAAGCAACGTCTCAGAGAGACAGAGAGTGTAGGGTTTGTGGAGGGATGCCCGTGCCTCAAGGTCTGGGTATTTGGCAGGGAGGCTACATACGTTCATTTGGGCAGTTTTTAGACCATGGGGCCTGACTGAGCTGCAATCGGTGGAGGTGATATGGGTGTTAACAGGGTCAGGGTTAGCCTCAACGTCCCCTGCAAGTAATAGCAGGGACAGTAGGAGGTGATGGGGGCAAAGCAGCCAGGTGGGGGGCCGAGAGAGTGTGCAAAAAATAACTTGGAAGTCAGCGCTCCAGGTTGGAGAGAAAAAGAAGAGTGAGCGGAAAAAGCAAGGTTAATTCCCACCTTTCTTAAATGAGTGTGAGCTTCGATCGGTATATGGCCACTTGGAGGTGGTTAGGATTGACGTGTTTATGGGCTAGAATCAAGGCACATGAATCCACCAGAAGTATTGTGCCTATAAGCGATGCAGCCAGTAGGGGGAGAAGTAAGGGGTTCATGGTGTGTGCAAGGGTGATTCCCTGGAGGAGCCAGGTGGAGTCCAACCGAGTTCAAGACCCAGGGGCTGTAGGTGAGGGTGGTTAAAAGGAGAGGAGTGCACTTAACACTTAGGTAATGTGTTCTGGAATGGGGGAACAGAAAGGTAAAGAGGGCAGAAGCAGCAAGAAATTGTTGGCAGTTGAAACTAATTTGTTTTTGCTGCAGGGGATGAAAAAGCTTGGCTAAGAGGGGAAAATGGGACAGGGGTGAAGATAAGAAGGCAGTAGTAGGAGTTCAGTCTGCATTAATTCCTGCATGCAGACTAGTGGTGTTGAAAAGCCAGGAAAACAGGCACTGGACTCCCTCTATAGGCAGCTGCGTATAAGCTGCTAATGGGAAAGTGGGGAGCTGGTCACCTGATACTTAGAGACTATAAAAGTATGACCAGCAAAGGTTGGGCTTGGTGGTAGAGACTATAAAAGCACGACCAGCAAAGGTTGGGCGGGCTTTAAAGGGGATCTACCATCACTATCACATTTGTTACCATTATTAGAAACCCTATCATCCATTTTGGGGTTCCTGGAGCCCTGGCACTCCCAAGACCATTTGCACATGGCATTCTTATGGGCAGGGTGAGCACTATCCCTGGGGCAAACTTGCCTGTAAATTTCATAGTGTGTCAGCAAGTGCCATCCATTAGAATACAGTACATCATCATTATGATAGCCTTCAAATTTAGTAAGCACTGTAGTTTGTTCGGCCATATGTGCCTTCTTCTGATAACACACCAACAGCTCTAGTAGCCCAAGGAAATGGCCTTCCAAGCCCAACCATTCCGACGTCTTGCCTACCCCAATTCTTATCACTCCCTCTCCTCCTGATGACCCTCATTCGTAGCACCTCCCCAGGAGGTTACAGAATTAAAAATTACTGCCTAGGCCTTTAATTTCCAAACAGTAACTCAGTAAAGGTTAACTTAAATATCTGCTGTCACCCTTGCATACAAATGATAAGAGTGGATCTCCCAGATTCTGGCATCCTCCCTTGAGGGGTGGCCCTCCACTACTCCCATGTGCCATCGGATTACTTGATCTTTCTCCTCTCACAGGCAAGACACCTTAGCTAATGTCCCACAGGGGCTTTTGCTCTGGGACCACAGCTGGATCCATAGTCTCCAGAGACTTCACCAAGGGGACCACGGCCACCCAGACCCAGGGATCCTACCACCATCCCTGTGCCTGCAAACCCTCTTGGCTGGGTTGCAGCCAGAGAGGCTGGACTCTCACTCTGTCCCTCTGTTCTTCACAGGACTCCGACTCCTACTTTTCTTCTCCCCCAAATCCCACAGCTTGCCTTCCCCTTTTATAGGATAAAGGGGGTAAGAGCAGGGTCATGAATATTCATGCCTGCTTTTCCTGCTTCTGGCTCAGTCAGAAAGCTCTAGGCACAAACTCCAGACATCATGGGCTCATAGAAACATAGAAACATAGACTTTGACAGCAGATAAGGACTGCTAGGCCCATCTAGTCTGCCCATTTCCCTACCTACAGGATAGGCTGTAGATCCTAGTTAACCAACAGCCTATTTCTTCCTACCCCCCACAAGAATTGCCTTATGTCTGTCCCATGCATTCTTGAATTCTCCCACAGTTTTAGACCCTGACCTCCTCAGGAAGGCTGTTCCATGCATCCACTACCCTCTCTGTGAAATAATACTTCCTCACATTGCCCCTGAACCACCCTCCTTCTATCTTTAAATTGTGTCCTCTTGTTCTTGTAAGTCTCTTTTTCTGAAAGATGCTACCCTCTTGGACTTTGTTGATTCCACTGAGGTACTTAAAAGTTTCTATCATGTCCCCCCTCTCCCTTCTTTCCTCAAGGGTATACATATTAAGCTCCTTTAGTCTCTCCTCATACGGCTTCTCTTGCAGACCCTGCACCATTTTAGTTGCCCTCCTCTGGACTGCCTCTATCCTGTCTATGTCCTTGCGGAAATGGGGTCTCCAGAACTGGACACAGTACTCCAGATGGGGTCTCACCAACTGTCTGTACAGAGGGATAACAACTTCCTGTTTTCTGCTGATGATGCCTCTCCCTATACATCCCAGTATACCCCCAGCCCTCCCTACTGCCTTCTCACATTGCTTGCTAACCTTAAGGTCATCTGATATGATTACCCCCAGGTCCCTTTCCTTTTTTGTTGTTGTTACTACCTCCCACCCATTGTGTATTCTTCCCCTGGGTTCTTGTTTCCCAGGTGCATTATTTTGCACTTCTTTGCATTGAATCCTAGCTGCCATACTTCTGACCATTCCTCCAACCTTGCCAAGTCCCTTTTCATCCTTTCCACGCCTTCTTGTGTATCAACACTGTTGCAGATCTTTGTGTCATCTGCAAAAAGGCATACTTTTCCTTCCAGTCCCTCTGCAATGTCACTGATGAAGACATTAAAAAGGACTGGACCCAATCTGGAACCCCGCGGTACCCCACTAGTAACTCCCCTTTCTTCAGAGTGGACTCCATTTACAATTACCTTCTGTGTCCTGTTGTCCAGCCAATGTTTTACCCAGGCTACCACCCTGGGTCCCACTCCCAGGCTGGTTAATTTGACTATTAATCTTTTGTATGGGACTGTGTCAAATGCCTTGCTAAAGTCTAGGTAGGCCATGTCCACAGCCCCTCCCTGGTCTACTACTTTGGTCACCCAGTCAAAGAAATCTATTACATTCGTCTGACATGACCTTCCCGCTGTGAACCCATGCTGCTTTGGGTCCTGTGCTCCACTGGCCTCTAGGTACTCGACTATTCTTTCCTTCAGAAGTGACTCCAACACTTTTCCTACCACAGAGGTCAGACTGACAGGTCTGTAGTTTCCTGCCTCTGTCTTGGACCCACTTTTGTGAAGGGGAATCACATCCGCCTTCCTCCAGTCCTCGGGTACCACACCATTCTCCCATGATTTATTAAAAAGAGTAGCCAGTGGTTTCACGAGTTCCTCCCTTAATTCTTTTAGAATTCTGGGGTGAATTCCATCAGGACCCATTGCTTTGTCCACCTTCAGTTTTAGGAGTTCTTGCAGAACCCTTTCTTCTGTGAAAGGACTGGGATCGACCCCCCTATCAAGAGTGCTTCTGTTAATTGGATTAGGCATTTCCCTCCTCTTTTGTGAATACTGAGCAGAAATATTCATTCAGTATTCCTGCTTTTGCTGTCCCCTCTGCCCACCCACCGTTCATTCTATTCAGCCTCACTATCCCTCCTTTGTCTTTCTACGCTGCTGATGTACCTATAAAAGGTTTTATCCCCTTCTTAACTGAGTTGGCTAGCTTTTCCTCGGTTTGGGCCTTTGCTATTCTGACTTCCCTCCCTGCTTCCTTCTGCCTTAATTGGTACAGCTCTCTGTCCTGCTCCTTCTGTGTTTCCTTATACTTCCGGAATGCTATCTTTTTCTTCCTGACTTTCACAGCCACCAATTTTGAGAACCATAGTGGCTTTTTTTTCGTTTGATTTGTTTATTTGCTTCACACAAAGGCTTGTTGCCTCTGTGATGGCAGTTTTGATAATTCCCCATTGTTGCTCCACACCTCCTTCTAGCCTGTTTGCTAGTGCTTTTCTGAGGCACTCTCCCATCTTGCCAAAGTCAGCCCTCCTAAAGTCCAGTACCCTCACTTTTGTATGGCTTGACTCTGTAGCTGAGTTTAATGTGAACCACACTGTTTGATGGTCACTTGTCCCCAGATGGAAACCCACTTCTAGATCTGAGATCCTCTCGCTGCCCCCGTTTGAGAGTATGAGGTCTAAGATTGCTCCCTCACGAGTGGGTTCGGAAACTAGCTGTCTAATGCCTGCCACCTGTAGGGCATCAAGAATGGCCCTGCTTTTGGATGTGGCTGCAGCAAATGTGCTCCATTTAACATCTGGCATATTCAGGTATCCCATCAACAGTATCTCCCCTTTCTCTGCCATTCTAAGAATGCTTTCTATCATATCCTTGTCCATTCCTTCCCCCTGACATGGGGGTCTGTACACAACCCCTGTGCGGATTGTGGTGCCCTTTCCAGTCTCCAAGGTGACCCACAGGGCATCCTCTCCTCCCTGTTTACTCTTTTGTTCAGTTGCTTTTATCCCTTCCTTTACATAGAGAGCTGCACCTCCCCCTCTTCTCCCCTGCCTGTCTCTCCTGTAGGTTATGTACCCTGGTATGTTAACATCCCAGTCATGGTTCTCTGTGTACCATGTTTCTGTGACTGCTACGATATCCAGGCATCCTTCTTCCATTAAGGCCATTAGTTCAGGGAGCTTGTTGCCCAGACTACGGGCATTGGTACTCATTACCCTCCATTTCCTGATGGCCTTACTCCCTTTTGTCCCATCCCTGTCCTTCTTGCCTTTGTCACTTTCTCCATTTACCCCTGCTCTTCTCTCTATCAACACCTCTATATTGGTGTTTGCCGCACTTACTACCGTGATTATTTGGGGGGGGCTAGGATTTTCCTGCTCCTTTCCAGTGCCTCCCCCATTGGCTAGTTTAAAAGCTTGCCAATGAAGCATTTAAACCTATCACCTAGGATCCTGGTTCCCCTCCCGGACAGATGCAGCCCATCATGCCAGTATAGGCTTGCATCACTCCAGGTGGACCCCCAGTCCCCAATGAAGCCAATCCCTGAGCTCCACACCAGTTTTTCAACCACTGATTGAATCCCATGGTGCGGAACACCTAGCCTCTCCTATGCCATAGATGGGTAGCACCTCCGAGAAGGTTACCATCGTGCTACTTGACTAAGGCCCCTCCCAATTCCACAAACTCTTCCTGCACTTCTCTAATCCCTTTCTTAGCCAGATCATTTGTCCCTAGGTGGACAATGACATCTAGCTCTCTCCCTGTGCAGCTGCTCTTGCAATCCTGAGATTCTCTCCTGTCCCTCAAGCCATGGTGCCAGACAGGCTGCACCTCCCTCTCCTTCCTCCCCCAGTTCTACCTTCCTAACAATGGAGTCCCCCACCAGGAGTTGTTTCCTTCCCCTGCAGGGTCCCCTGCCACCCTCCTGTGGGTCTCCTTTGTGGAGGTTCCCAGCATCCTCCTTGGTCTCCACTGTGGATGCCTCCATAGAGGAACCACACTTTGCAAGAATGGCATAGGAATTTCGGAGAGGTACAATGGGAGGGATGTGCCTCTGTTCCACCACCCTCACCCTCCCTGAGCCCACTGTGGTCCAACCGCTCCTCTTCCTTGGCAACCTCTGAGGCAATGGCAGTGGCACTGGTGGTCCCTGGATGGAAGAGGAGGTCCCACAAATCCTGGCCAACTCAGCTTGGAGATGAGCAACCTCCTCCCTCAGCCCAGAGAGGTGCCTGTAGATGGGACAACACCGCATCCTCCAGAACATCTCTCGGAAGACTGCTGCTCCACAGCCACTGCACTGCACCACTCAATTCATGTCTTATTTCTGGCCCCTTAACTGTTTGCAATCTTTACTCTTTCCTCTGTTTTTTTTTTCTCTCTCCTTACTTTCTGCCTGTGTGCCCTTTAAGCTCCTGATTATCCTGTTCTGAGACAAAAATATCCTATATTTTGCAGTAGACCACTTACTTGCTCAGAGGCAGACCTCCAGCAGCTAGAGGGGGCCGGAGAGCTACTCTTGCCCTTCTAGGATGGTGGGTCCTTGGTGGTTCTGTGATCACTCACTTCCTGCCCCTAAACAGGAAGTTCCTGTTGTCAGTCAAATCCTGTGCCTATAAAAATAGAACTAGCTTTGTGTGGGGGGGTGGAGGGGAGGGAAGGAGGGCAATATAGTCCCAGCAGAGAAGTCCAGTCACACAGCAGTCCTTTCTCCTGGTGTCTTCTGCCAAACTACTAGCAGAAACTTCTAAGGCAGTCTTTAAATGTAGCTTCCTTCTAGCTAAGCCACTCCCCCTACTTACCAGATCTTTCTACAAGTAATTTAAACCTCACAGCAGTTATGTCCTTTCGGTCACCTGAGATTTACACCTAGATAACTCTTCAGATACCCATTCAGTTCAGTTAACCCAAACACACACTTTTTTTTTGTATGTTAGTTTTTTTACCCTTAATTAAAGGTCAAATACAAAAGTTCTTCTACTATAGTCCCAGCAGAGAAGTCCAGTCACACAGCAGTCCTTTCTCCTGGTGTCTTCTGCCAATTTTCATTCAGCCCTTAGATTGCTGCAATTTGCACTGAGTGATGGCTGTGGCAAACTCTGGGTGCATCAGGGACCCTGTGCTCTATTTTATAAAACAGGGGGTCCCTGTGACAAAGACCCGAGAGTTGCCACAGCCACAGGTTTACACCAAATATTTGGCACACCTACAGGGTGCCACCTCAGCACCCTGACATTGCCCCTGTGTCCCCGTCACTCCCTAGGCCATCCTGTGCTCCTCCTGCCCCAATTCCCCTCCTTGCAGGCCCCCCCAATCGCCACCCTGCCCTGCAGTGGAGCATGGCCGTTAGACCACCTCCCGGCTGGTATAAACTGAGCCCCCTGTTGTGACCATGGTGGAGCTTCTAAAATTCAAAAAAGGGGATGGTGCAGTCCCACCATTGCACAGGCCCTCTTGCAACCTGGCACATAGGCACTTCTGCCACAAGGGTGGCACAGAGTGGCTTTGGTGCATGACATCCTGATTTTGACACAGCCTGCATTCCAAAATTGGGATTGCTGCAAACTTTGACGCAAGGTGCCAGTTGCGTCATGGCCATTTGGCGCAAGCACCTTGTGTCAAAGATTTCCTTTTGAAAATCGAGCCACATGTTTCCAAGCTGGGGCCCACCAGAGAACCCCTCTCAGGGTCAGACTTAACTCTTCAAGAGCTCTTTAGTAACCTGCCTAGAGCTGGATGAAGAGAGAAGCTGGCTACACTTGATGCATTGGTGTTGATATTGGCAGAATGTAAATAAAATTGTATGAAGAATTCACAACTACAGGGACTCAAGCTATTTTTTTTATAGTTAAAGAGTTTTATTAGTTTTCAGAAATAAAAGTATAAACTTTGACACGTACGTTTTACAAAAAAAGGCAAAGACAGAAAACAATGGGCTGTGCAGGAGGCAATCAACCCTGCTGCAGTCGGTGATACAAGTACATTTATGATTTACTCATCACGTATGTTTGGAGGGCCACCCATCACCTCAGGCTTCCAACACCTGCCTTGTTACATGAGGAGGGTGGGTAGTATCATATGGATACCTGTCAGTGCTAATATCTAAATGTTAAGATATACCACTAAAAGATCTTTATAATAATAAAGTGAGGAAAATGAAAAATCTGTACCTTGCATCCCAGATGATTAAATAGGAGATTCACTCTAATAGGTGAGCCTCAAGGATACTGTAGGATAAGAAAACTTCTTATATAACAGGTTCCAACGGGGTGCCTGCATCAATCTTAAGGAGGGAAGTTGCTATAAAAGACAAGAAATGACAGAAAAAAATACACACACAAAGTATCAAGTACGAACAGTATTCCATTGGTTGCCATTATTCTAAGGTTGCTGCCTGGTGCAGTTCCATGACAAAGAGAAAACTTGAGTTGGCCATGACTGGTTTTTTGGCCACAAAGGAAGAGAAAGCAGGTGAGATGCAAATATATTTATCAAAGGGGGGGTGGAAGCACTAATTTAGCCAATACTTTCTTGTGGCTTTATTAGGCCTATGAATGGATCCCAGAAGTCAGTGTATTGCTGCAGGGTGTTAGCTATCACATGGGTCATTCTGGCCATGGTGGCCTGCTGGGCCAGCGCATTGATCAGTTCTTGAGCCGAGGGAGCTTCTGTTGTCCTCCATTTACAAAGAATTAACCGCTTGGCTAGCAAGTTTAGGATAGCGGTCCATGTTTGCTCTTTGTGGGTAAACGGGGTTGTATCCTCCTGTAGACCTAAAAGGAGAGTTTTGGGCGTGAATGGGAGAGATTTGTAAATGATCCAGAGGCCCATGTCACAGACCTATTGCCTAACTGGTTGAATCAGAAGGCATGCCCATAGAATGTGTAGCAAGTCCCCTTCTGGGAATGACATCTCCAGCAGCAATCATCCAAAAGAAGTTAAGCCTTGTGTAGTGCAGCAGGGGTTTTATACCAGGATTGCATAATTTTATTTTTAATCAGTCTGTTGCGTGGGTCAGGGTATGCTTTATGTGCCAGTCTCCAGGCTGATGCCCAACTTTTATCAGAAATTTGGGATTGCAGGGCTGTTTCCCATTTGACTTTCACCGATTGAGATTGGGATGGAATCTTAGTTCGGAGGGCAGCATAGATTACACTAGAATGGCCCCTAGTTAAGGAAACCCAGCTCTGAACTGGGGAAGATTTTGGCTGTGGTGAGATGGTGCAACGTGTTACATACTGTGCCACTGAGCTATGGAGTTGGAGATATTTCCAATGATCCATTTGAGGGATGCCAGAATGTTCTCTAAGGGCCTGAAAGGATTCTACTGTGTTTGTGCCTGGCATGGCATACATAGGTCAGACAGAGTACATATGCCAGTATTCCTCCAAGCCTGCCATATGAAGAAGGTATTTCCTATATTAAGATTGGAGTTTCCCCCAAAGTGGCATAAGTTTAAGTGGTGTGGGGTCTATGCCCAGATTTCTATGCATTTTGTTCCAGTAGGCCACAGATGGGGCGATTGTGGGGTGTGTCTTTAGGGCCTTAAACAGAGGATTATAAAAGAGAAGGGGAAAGCTAGATGCCCCACTCACTGCCAGCTCCATATCATGCCATTGATGCACCTCCTCTTCTGGGGCACTTAGCCATTTCAGGATCTGAGTCCCTTGGGTTACCTTCTTGTAGCCTTCAAACCATGGGAGATTCCAGCCCCCTTCCTTCCAATGTGCCCAAAGCTTATTCCTGCTAGTTTCTTCCCTTCCCAGATGAAATGCCCCAGTGTGTTGTCAATCTTATTGTACCAGATTGGGATGAGTTGCAGGGGAATGCGCAAAATAATGTATATAATCTTTGGTGCTATTGCCATCTTGAGGGCTGCTACTTTCCCTGCTAGGGTAAGCCGAAGGGGTAGCCATCTACCCAGTTCTAGTCGAATACTGGTTAACAAAGGTTTCAGGTTAGCTTCCCATAATTTGGATAGTTATGGGGTAATATGGATCCCTAGATATCTGATACCGTCAGGTGCCCATCGTAAGTTATGGGAGGTAGCATGGGAAGGGGAACAATATCAGTTTAGTAGGGGGACTTCGGTCTTGCTTTGGTTCAGTCACGGCCCTGAATACTTTGCAAAATCTGATAGAATCTTTAGAATGGGAGGAACTGACTTTTCAAAATCTGCTAGGGGAAGTAGGAGGTCATCTGCGTACAAAACAGTTGTGTATTCCACATCTCCGATAGTCATCCCCTTAACAGTCGGTGACTGTCTCAGAGCAGCTGCCAGGGGCTCTATGGCAATCACAAAAGGTAGGGGGGAGAGTGGACAGCCCTGATGGGTACTTCATCCCAGAGGGAAAGGGGGGATAGACAACCATTCGTTAACACCCTTGCGATAGGTTGATGATATATGGTATCAAACCATGCCTGTATGCCAGAGCCAAAACTCAGAGTTCTTAATACTAGATGAGCAAAATTCCATTCAAGGGAATCAAAGGCCTTTTCAAAATCCAGGGCCATTGCCTCAGCCGGAATAGGTAGTAACTTAGCCACGTGGATTAGGTTTATAAGGGAGCGAAGGTGGTCCGAGCTATATCATCCTTTTACAAACCCCACTTGAGATGGGTGGATTAGATCTGGAAGTAAGGGATTAAGTCTAGTAGCCAGCAGTTTAGCAAGAATCTTGCTGTCTGCATTCAGTAGTGAAATAGGGTGATAGTTGGAGGCTTTTTGGGGGTCTTTCCTTTGTTATGGAAACACAGTGATTGTGGCTTCACGGAAGGATTGGGGGGGGGCTCCCTGGCTCAAAGAGTCCGTGAATACCTGGCTGAGAATGGGGGAAATTTCAGAGCTCAGCATTTGCCAAATTTCCAGTGGAAATCCGTCTCCTCTCGGAGCTTTGCCCTTGTGAAGGGATTGAAGTGTAGCTGCTATTTTGGCTGATGTAATGGGGCATCCACAGCAGCTGATTGCTGTTCCGTTAGTTTGAGGAGGCGCATACTTTGCAGAAAAAGTTCTGCTCCTTCTTGGTTAGGGGGTCTTGAGTGGGAATAAAGCTGAGCATAGAAATCAGACATTATAGAATTTATTTTATCAGGGGTATTATGTGATTTCCCATTTTGGTCATTTAATGCAGCAATATGGTGTTCAGCCTGCTGTTTCCTCAGTCTATACGCCAGAATCTTGCCTCATTTTTCCCCACCTTCCCAGTATTTATGTTTTAGGTGAAGAATTGAGTTCCTGGCCACCAAATCATTAATTTTCAGACAAATACCTGTCACTTTTAGCTGCAGGTGAGAAGGTATTCAGGGAGTGGGGGAAGCTTTCAACAATTACTCCGCTTCTTTTAGGGTCTGTTCCAAATCTGCCAGGGATTGTTCCCTGTTTTTCTGACAGATGTGCTCAAATTTCATTATAGCACCCTTAAGAGTGGCCTTGAAAGTTTCCCAGGTGTTACTGGCTAAGGTATCCGCCAGGGGGTTTGCCTTAAAAAACATAGAGACTTCATGTCTCAGCGATGGTTCAAAGTCAGGGTCCCTTAACAGAAGAGGGTCTAGTCTCCATGATGGGGAGTGAGGGGTTGGAGTGCCTTGGGTGAAGGTAAGTTAAACCAGTACATGGTTGGAGATAATGACTGGATGGATTTTGGTAGCAACCACCTCTCTTGTTATGGCAGGGGACGTTATCCATAAATCAATACGACTGAGAGAATTATGCACCAGAGAATGAAAGGAGAAATCCTGAACTCTGGGGTGGAAGGATCTCCACGTGTCAGTAAGGTCCAAGTCCTTCATAAGGCATTTCAGAGTGGCCACACTTCTTGAATGGGGTTCTATATCAGAGGGGCTTCTATCTGACATTGGATCCAGTGTTAAGTTAAAATTCCCACTCAATATTATCGGGGTGTCGTTGAGAGCCATATCCCCTATTCTGTGGGCTAATATAAGAAAAGTGTTTGAAGAATCCTGATTTGGTCCATATATGTTGCCTAGGAGCAAGGGGCCTTCTGGCATGTTAACTCTGGCTAGGACCCATCTACCTTCTTAATCCTTAACTGTAATCTGCACTGTCCACTGTAATTTTTTGTGGATCAGAATTGCCACCCTGCATTTCCTTGTGGCAGCAGAGGCATGTATTACCTAACCCACCCAGTCTGATTTGAGCCTTCCACTATCCTCTTTAGTCAACCTCGTTTCCTGCAGGAAAGTCAGGTCAGCTCACAGTCTTCTTAAATGTGTAATCACTTGTCTTCACTTCGTAGGTGCATTAAGCCCCCTCACATTCCGGGTATGAGCAGTAACATCACCCATTAGGCTTAGTAAGGGAGATAATGCACCTTGGGTGAAGGGACACACTGGTATTAACTGCAGGGAACAAACTGGGTACCCAAACAGGGACTGTGCGATCTGAGGGTGGATGTATATGGAGCTAGCAGTATCTGCAGCTCACCTAGGATGGAGCACCAGACAAGCAACCTGTAAAGTTGACAATAATAAACAGCACATAACAACCAAAACGCATTAGTAACTAGCATTCTGCTAGTAAACAGACACAAACTATGTACAATAGCCAGTTGGCTACTTAAGTTGGGAATCAGGGGCATACATTTGGCCATAGCCAATGCTGATGGCCTGCCTCTGAGACCCAGGCGCAGAGGGGTGGAGGTACTCATTGCTCGTAGTCACAGAGGAAAGAGAGCCTTCACCTTTGTTGGGGGGCCTTGTAATAAATTTTATGTAGATACATAGAGTTGCTAGGAAGACCTATTGTATCAGAGAAAAGGAGGAGGAGAAATAAGACAAAAAGGGGGGGTTAATGTAGTCCAGTCCCCTTGGGATCAGTGGTAAATACTGAGTGGGGGAGAGAAGGACACACTAAGAGAAGGGGGGGAACCTGGGCATACAGATGGTTCTGGGATTAGCTGCACCCCATACTAGAGGACAGGTTCTAACCTTTGCCCCCCAACTGTAATAGGTGGGGGAGGGAGTGGTCGATGAGAAGAAAAGAGGCCTGTTCGCGCCGTCTGAGCTGTCTCTACTTAAGGGCTTGTACCGACCTGCTCCACCTCTCCTCACCCTCTACCTATACCAAGGGTATTTGGGAAGAGTCTCTTGAGGAGTATCGAGATAATGTCACCACTTGGTTTCGGGGGAGGGGGGCATGGTGCACACTTGAGCCGTGCTTTACAGGCCAGAGGACAACCCATAGCTAGATCCTCTATACAGTTATTTTCAAAGCTACGTTCCTCTGGCCATCATCAAGGGGCTGTAGAAAAGGGGAACAAGGAGAGTACTGTCCAATAGTATATAGCTGGCCATCATGAAAAACCGCACACTTAACCTAGCCGTAGACATGAATCGTATTGCTGAAGCAGAAAAACAGTATGCCTTTCCCCCTGTGAAAACATATCCTGCCCTATCCAACTCTATGCTACAATGCAGAGTACCCTTTTTTAAACAAAATGTATTCCAGAGGGGTAATATTACCCCATTACTTATCTGAAAGCTTCTTATGGTATGGAGGCCTCCGATCCGTGGTTCGGCACAGGGTCATCCATCTTGGAAATAAGCCTGCTCTCTGCGATGCCCTTATTATTTTTGTCCTGCATTTTCTTTGGTGAAGAGTGCTTGCCAAGACGAGGAGACTGTGGCTTGGTGAGTGAAGCTACAAGTTCGGCCCAGGTAGTTGTACTTTGCTTCAGGGTGCAGATTTTGGAAGGGGCCCGCCACATCAGACTCTTTCCTGGGTTGCTGCGAGGGCTCTGGAGTAATAGATCACAGGGGGCTGTATCAGTTCACCATGGCAAAGGCCTACAGGCTCACTAGCACCATTATTTCCATTATGCAGAGTGTTGGGCTGGAGCTGCCGCTTCTTTCAGTAGGATGCTCCCTCCTGCTGTTGTGCCTCGAAGGATGCCATTTCCTATTCCTTCTGGTTGGCGGTTCCCAGTCGTCAGGTGGCGGGTGTGCTCCCTTGGTTTCCGCTGTGGGTTTTAGAGGGGAGCACCGGTCCAGTGCTGGACCAGGCTGCTGCATAGATCATTGCTGTGCAGATGGATTTGGCATCTTCCCAGGCCAGTGTCTGCCTAGAAAGTCCATCAAGGCCTCTGGGGATGCGAAGGAGCATGAAACCCCATTGTGCTCAATCCGCATTGTAGCTGGGTATCAAAGTTAAAAGGGGAGGATGATGCAATGCATTATGTGCCTCTCCTCATTATATGCCCGATGTTGATCTGACAGATCTTTGTAGTAGTTGGGGTAGATGTGTATGCAATGAGATCTCCAAATCTGAGTTTTTAAATCCCTAGATTTTGCCATTATCTGCTCCTTGTCACGATAGTCCAGGAAACAGGCAATCAGCAGTCTGGGCCTGTCTGAGCCTTGGGGCATGGAAGCTAATGTGCGATGGGCCCTCTCTACTTGCATTACTGAGCCTGCCTCAAGCTAAAAAATTTCTGTAAGGGCAGATTGTAAGAACAGTTCAGTAGATCTGCCCTCCACTCTCTCCGGGAAGCCCAGAAATCAGTTATTGTTTCTCCTTCCCCTATTCTCTAAATCATCTATCTTTAGGGTGAGTTTCTGCATAGTATCATGCTGTTCCCAGAGGGTGGCAACGTGGATGTATAGCTGGTTTTCGGTGGCGGAGATTCAAGACTTGTTCTGATGCAGTTGGGATTCCATACCTTGGATTACCTTGGCAGAGTGGTTTGTGGCGATTGTTACTTGCACCATTTGTGTCATCAGTTGCCCAAACATCTACTCCACCGCTGAAGGATCCCATACAGCCATGTTGGGGTGCAGATCCATGTTGCATAGAAGGCACTAAGCTGCTCCAGGAAAAGGATGAAGTTACCTGGAAAATTGCAGGCATATTCAGAAGTTTTTGGTATCGGAGTAATTCTTAGGAGTTATTGCACGACTCTATTACTTTACTTGAGTAAAATGTAACAGTTAAATTTTGATTTTAGATGGATTTGGCCTCCTTAGGTGTAAAGCTGTACTTTAAGCTGCCATCAACTGCTGCACCCCTAGTGGAAGACTCAAGCTATTTTTTATTGGGATTTTCATGCTTTTGGACTTACCAGAGCACCTCTTCCACCTTACACTTGTTGATATACAGCACACTAAGGGAGCGGAGCATCCTGGAATAGATTGTTAGGAACAGTGAAGCATCTCAAAGCCCAACCTGTTTGGAGCAACCTCCCTAAAAATAATGCAGTTGTATGAATAAATGGTGGTACATCTCCTTAACAGTACTGTAAGGCAGTATGCATCAAACAGAGTAAGAGAGCTGGAGCTGCTTGTTATCAGTTTGGATGTTTATGTTGTATGATCCAGCAAGCAGAGGGGCGCAGTACATGAGCATGCATGGATACTTTAATACAGGAATCTAGGAGGTTGTCAGCTACTGTTTCTCACCACCTGGGGCTCACTTTAGGCAAGCAGCCTTTCTCTCTAACAAGTGTATGACGACTGTCCTGTTCTCTTAATTGCAAATTTGGTAGTGCATCATACTGGTGCTTTGTGTTTGGACTATTAGCCTATATTGAACTGCAAAACCTTTCAAACAATGTATTTATGTCACTCTATCCAAACTCTTTACTTAACTAGTAAGTAGAGAGGAGTAGTGAGTCTATAGGTTCTTCTTGAATAGTATCCAGAAAAAATGGACACCCTTGCACATCTCATCAGGACATGACGTGTCTTGCCACCGATTAGTGGGTGGATAGTCTAGATGGCTCTCTATGCCTTCTACCCAATAGTCTATGGTGCAGTTTAATTTGCATTAAACTGTCCCAACAATGAATTAATTTTGTAGCAAGAAAGGGCAACGCAACGTAGGCTTCAGTAAATCCCAAAAATGTGTTAGTGCAAAATGTGCAACAAGAAGGTACAAAGCTGTGCGAAACAGCAAGACTGTCACTGCAGTTGATGGCCCATGACCCGGGGCCAACCATACTCCCCAACATTTTGCCTGCTCTGATACTTTGGCAGTCTCATTTACATTTCTAAATAAGTTGCGTAAGTGTTACTGGATACAGCATAACATCTTGAAAAAACTATTGCCAAAGACTTGCAACTAGGTTTGGCATTGCATTGTAACAGTACCACAGTTGCCTTACAAATTAGTTGCAAAACCATTTCAAAAAAGCTGCTCTTGAGCTGGTCAAGCAACAAAAACAACTCAGTGTGAATTGCCAGTGCATTTCCAACATTAAAAAAACAATGTTCAATGAGCTCATTGGTGTGACAGTTTAATGCAAACTTTACTGTACTGTATAATCTCTAGTATGGTTATTGGATGTTTAATGTGAGCTGTACTGTACAGTATGATCTGTAGTTTGGTTACTGAATGTTTAATGTGAACTGTACTGTACAGTATGATCTGTAGTATGGTTACTGGATGTTTAATGTGAATTGTACTGAACAGTATGATCTGTGGTATGGTTACTGGATGTTAAATGTGAATTGTACTCTACAGTATGATCTGTGGTATGGTTACTGGATGTTTAATGTGAACTGTACTGTACAGTATGATATGTGGTATGGTTACTGGATGTTTAATGTGTACTGTACTGTATGATATGTAGTATGGTTACTGGATGTTTAATGTGTACTGTACTGTATGATATGTAGTATGGTTACTGGATGTTTAATGTGTACTGTACAGTATGATCTGTGGTATGGTTACTGGATGTTTATTGTGTACTGTACTGTATGATCTGTAGTATGGTTACTGGATGTTTAACGTGTATTGTACTGTATTATCTGTAGTATGGTTACTGGATGTTTAATGTGTACTGTACTGTATGATCTGTAGTATGGTTACTGGATGTTTAATGTGAATTGTACTGTACTGTATGATCTGTAGTATGGTTACTGGATATTTAACGTGTACTGTACTGTATGATCTGTAGTATGGTTACTGGATGTTTAATGTGCACTGTACTGTATTATCTGTAGTATGGTTACTGGACGTTTAATGTGTACTGTACTGTATGATCTGTAGTATGGTTACTGGATGTTTAATGTGTACTGTACTGTATGGTCTGTAGTATGGTTATTGGATGTTTAATGTGTACTGTACTGTATGGTCTGTAGTATGGTTACTGGATGTTTAATGTGTACTGTACTGTATGGTCTGTAGTATGGTTACTGGATGTTTAATGTGACTGTACTGTATGATCTGTAGTATGGTTACTGGACGTTTAATGTGAATTGTACTGTACAGTATGATCTGTAGTATGGTTACTGGATGTTTAATGTGAACTGTACTGTACTATGCGAGCTGTAGGTATGGTTACTGGATGTTTAATGTGTAACTGTACTGTATGATCTGTAGTATGGTTACTGGATGTTTAATGTGCACTGTACTGTATTATCTGTAGTATGGTTACTGAATGTTTAATGTGCACTGTACTGTATTGTATGATCTGTAGTATGGTTACTGGATGTTTAATGTGAACTGTACTGTATTATCTGTAGTATGGTTACTGGATGTTTAATGTGAACTGTACTGTATGATCTGTAGTATGGTTACTGGATGTTTAATGTGTACTGTACTGTATGATCTGTAGTATGGTTACTGGATGTTTAATGTGTACTGTACTGTATGATCTGTAGTATGGTTACTGGATGTTTAATGTGTACTGTACTGTATGATCTGTAGTATGGTTACTGGATGTTTAATGTGATATACTGTACTGTATGATCTGTGCAGTATGGTTACTGGATGTTTAATGTGCAGTGTACTGTATGATCTGTAGTATGGTTACTGAATGTTTAATGTGTCCTGTACTGTATGATCTGTAGTATGGTTACTGGATGGTTAATGTGTACTGTACTGTATTATCTGTGGTATGGTTACTGGATGTTTAATGTGAACTGTACAGTATGATCTGTAGTATGGTTACTGGATGTTTAATGTGAACTGTACTGTATTATCTGTAGTATGGTTACTGGATGTTTAATGTGTACTGTACTGTATGATCTGTAGTATGGTTACTGGATGTTTAATGTGTACTGTACTGTATGATCTGTAGTATGGTTACTGGATGTTTAATGTGAACTGTACTGTACAGTATGATCTGTAGTATGGTTACTGGATGTTTAATGTGAACTGTACTGTACAGTATGATCTGTGGTATGGTTACTGGATGTTTAATGTGAACTGTACTGTACAGTACGATCTGTAGTATGGTTACTGGATGTTTAATGTGAACTGTACTGTATGATCTGTAGTATGGTTACTGGATGTTTAATGTGTACTGTACAGTATGATCTGTAGTATGGTTACTGGATGTTTAATGTGAACTGTACTGTATGATCTGTAGTATGGTTACTGAATGTTTAATGTGTACTACTGTACAGTATGATATGTGGTATGGTTATTGGATGTTTAATGTGAACTGTATAGTACAGTATGATCTGTGGTATGGTTACTGGATGTTTAATGTGAACTCTACTGTACTGTAAGATCTGTAGTATGGTTACTGAATGTTTAAGATTGCTGGATTCTTGTGATCCATTTAAATATCCAGTACTCCCCCCCCAAAAAAACATACCTGTTTCGCATTACTAACAAAGATGCCCTAAGAAGTTACGCTGTACTCTGCTTGCATGCTCAATCCTGCCACCAACCTGGTTGCGACCCTCTGGGGTCTGCTCCTTCCTTTCTCATCCCACCACAGGCTCCTGCTCACACACTACAAGGTCTCTTGGATGTAGGAGCCTGCATGGTCACTCTAGGAGTACTTTGCCCTGTATCAGATGAAGCTTTGCCCTGTATCAGATGAAGGTTTACTTTTTAAAATGCCAGTGCTCTCAAGCGTGCATCACAGAATAGTCCTGAAAATAGATTTCCTCTACTTATTAGTCACAGATATATTGCATATTCATTGCAAAAAAGTAGGTTAATGCACAAGTTGAGGTTTATTACTGAACCACAAAGGTAAGTAAATGCGACGTTGGGGCTTTTTTGAACCCTAATTCCATCCACCCACATCTACCACATCAACGAATGCCACCAAATTGAATGCCAATGCACAACACACCTCTCAAATGGATCTATGCCGTGACAATGACACAAATATGTCGACACAACATTACAGTGACGGCAATATGTTGACCACAGTTGTTGTCGGCATTGTGCTGTCGGCCTCCAACGCCCCCCATGCGGGGGGCTGTGCCCTCCACCCCCCGGCCCTGTATTTTAATATAATCTACTCCAAGTCAGAGCTGATTCAGGAAGGGGGTGCAAGACTGGGGGAAAGAGTGCCGGGGCCCTGAACGGACTTTACAGCTATCTGTCGGATGTTGTCGGTATCGACAAGATTGCTGTAAAGTTGTCGCTTCAGCAATGGCATACCCTTTCAAATATATGTTTTAACATTATAAATAAGCAGCATAGTGAGAGGAATACAGTTACACCCCATGATGAATACTGCACTTGTATGCTGTGAGACTCAAGACCACAGAATACAGGCCTGGGGCGCTGTGTGTGTGTGTGTGTGTGTATGTGTGTGTGTGCATGTGCACATGCATGCATGTGTGTGCCACTTGTGAAACTGCAGCAGTATTACACACAGAGCCTCAGGTTAATATATTGTACACTTCTGTCTCACAACAAGTGCAGTGTGTACCTGTATTCCTGATATTATGCTACATAAGTAATAAGCCATGACAAGGTGTGCACTATAGGATTTTAATGGACATCCCAGTGGGGTAATAAGGCACAAGCCCAGTGACTTAGTGTCCTTACACCCTTGGGAAGTGCATTAATATCCTATTGTGCACACCCTGGTGAAGCGTATTACCCTTATAAAATGGCTCCAAGTAGTTTTGGGGGGACAGGAAAATGAGGTTCAGCACCTGTGCGTGTGTCTATAAAGAGTTAAAGCACAGTCACGTGACATGCTTCAGCCAATCATGTTTGTGGATTTTCCAGTACCACGTTATAAATATTTGTAATGTCAAAACATATGTTTGAAACTCAGTTTGTGCTTTGGTATTTAGTTTGGTGGGGTTCACGAGGAGGTGGATGGGTGGGTAGAGTTAGGGCTCCGAAAACCCTAGTGATGCATTTCCTTACCTTTGCAGCTTTATTTATTTATTGATGTATTTATTTAAACATAGAGTAGCAGGTAAGCACACAGAGCCAATGGCTTGTTTCTAGTTGCAACCAGGGTGGATGGAGAAATAAGGCATGATCACTGAGAGCATATAATTAAAATACATTATATAACTCCATAATGCTAGGCATCATAAGATAAATAAGCAAACTGCCATGAAATTTAGGCTGATGACTACAGAGTGTATACAGTGCAAGATACATGAGTCTTTAATGTGGTGCATACATTAGCAGATACAATGAGTCGATTGGGTAGAAAACAGCCATTATAGCCCCTCCAGGAAGGCTCAACAATTGCACAGATTATTCTGGATTTATATGGAGGAGTGATGGCTAGAAAGGGTTTAATTGTTAGACTTCCTGCTCTAACTTTGTGAAGTTGCAATTACAGAACTTCTGTCCTTCCACAGCTCCTGGCCAATGGGGCCTGCTCCAGTGGGGAAGCCTGGGTGATGCAACATGGGATGGAGCCCTGGGCTCAATAATAAACCCTTACTTGCACATTCACATAGTTTTTTGCAATTAATTTTCTTTCCATTTGATTTTAATAGCCTTAATAGCTTACTTTACATATGGGCCTTTGCGCCATATATAAAGTAGCTGCCCCATTAGACACAGCCCAGAACCTGTAGCTTGCTTTGGGTATGGCACTGAATTTATTTATTTTTTTAGTTATTATTTATTTATTAAAGTCTCAGAATTACAACCCTTTGAGCCAGGGACTCATTTACAAAGGCTCCACATCATACAGAGAAAAATGAAGACAAAATACAGAGAATAAAAAATACAGAGGCAAAGTGCATAACAAAATATCAATACATAGAGCAACACCAGTGGTGTGTGTAGTACAATCAGACTATAAAATGAAGTACATATTCAGCAGTGGGACTTGTCAGTACAGGGAGAAGGAGTTACCTGCAGTCACATTCAGAGCTGGATAGAATATAGTCAGGTAGCTCAGTTGTAAAGGGTCCTAGTCTGGGGATTGATAGGATAGGCCCAGGGATTGAGCTCATCCAAAGAGGAGTCCTGTAGTGAAAGGACCTTTGGCCAGTGCTTGTCTTGACAAAAGGGATGTGAAAGGCTGTAGTGTCAGACTGTCTTGTGGCCCGTCTCAGCGAGCTTGTTTGGACAACTGAGAGACAGGCTGGGGGGGTAACAGGCACAATTAGATTTTTTTGGCCAGAAGGCAGGTCTGGTAGAATAGACGCCCCTGAAAGTTAAACCATGACGAGCGTTGGTAGAGGTCATAGGTATGCATGAGCCATTCACTGCCTGTGGCCAGTCAGCAGATCCTATTCAGGAAGCGTTTGATAGTGGCCAGGGCAGTGCCCGAGGCATCACCATAGATGACTATGCCATAGTCTACCAGGGAGAGGATGGAGCTTGAGATGGCTAGTCGGAGGGCGTCAGGAGGGAGACAGGATTGTAATTTATACAGTAGGCCAGTTCTGGTGTTGACTGCAGAGCAAGTCGCAGCTATATGTTCACGGAAGGTAAGGGCTGAGTCAAGGGTGACCCCTAGATATTTAAAGGTGTTAATTGGTTCCAGAGCTATACCTTGGGAATTTTGTATAGAGAGGGTGGTCAAGTAGTGTTTATGCTGAGGGTGGGCGAATAGCATGACCTTCATTTTCCTATAGTTGAGGACAAGCTTGTGGGAGGCAAACCATGATTCTGTTTCAGCGAAGGAGTCCTGTAGGGATGTTGGGAGTTGGGTCGGGTCATGGTGCCGACTGAAGATCACTGCATCATCTGCATAGAGGAGGAGACAGCCAGTGGAGGCCATAGGGAGGGAGGGAGTTTAAGTACAGCGAGAAGAGGAGTGGGCCAAGGATGGATCCTTGAGGGATGCCTGATCAGACAGGAAAGTTTGTGGACAGGGTGTTATTGATCTATACTTGCTGGGTATGTCTGTGAAGATATGCCATATATAAACCAGCTGCAGCTGCATCATCACGCACATTGCACCATACCTGTAACCCAAGTTGTGGTCACACACATTGCCCCATACCTGTAGTGGAGTTAAGGAGTGGCCATGCTTGCTGCTTACAAAGCAGCGGCATCATCAAGCACATTGTCCCAGACCAACTCCAGACGCAACACCCAAAAACAAATTTCTGGGAGGATTCACAAATGAGCACTTACGTGGTCTTGGGAGTGTCCTATCTAAGACATAAGGCAAGTGTAGCCCAAATGGCAGGTTAAAAGCTTTTAAAATGTTGTGTTAAAAAAAAAAACACTTTAAGTCTGTGTACATACCCAGTATGCAATTTCTCAGACTTAAGTGGATTTTTTTTTGCATCTTTGGAAAAAAAGAGGAAAAAAAAAAAACTAAGCCCAAGATACTGAGTTCTGCACATGCATGGGACAGTAGCATGGGATGACGGTGACAGCGATTGTGCACTTTCAAAAAAGGCAACTCAATCGCAGTGCCTGTGCACAGAGCTACCTGGCAGGGGCACACGGATGGGGGTAGACGAATATAGTGACTGGATGTCGCTTTGTATGACACGCATCGATGGGTGGAGGGAGGAGGAGGGTTTGTGGGGTGGGTGTGGTGGTGGTGGGCTGCTGAGCTGGCCATGTGGCATGGTGAGTTGGTGGTAGGCTGGGGTTGGAAGAGTGCTGGTTCAGTTCTGGGTGCACTCGTTTTTACCTCAGGTCTGGGTTTTCTTTTTTTCTTTTACTTTTGCACCCCACATGCACCTCTCTGGAGTTGAGAATCCTTTAGTAGAGGCGGAGGCAAAGCACCCGCAGGGGGTATGGGATCAGCCCCGCATAAAGTATAAAACCTGTCATCGTCCTTTGCTGTTCGCTGTGAGTGTACATCACTGAAATTTATTTTCGGTGATGAACACGTGCCCAAACGGTGATCACTATTCCGCGATCGCCTTTATGACATGGATCCCATGAGACTTGGCAAAAAAAAAACACATTATGAAACATTTGTCAAAACTGTACTGCACGTGTGCAGTGTTAATTTTTTTGTTCATAATTTAAAATCTATACATTTTTCAGTTAAGCCACATAGCAAAACAATACCTTTGGCTTTAAATCTAACAAACCTGTAAGGTTCAGGTTTCATCTCTCACATATTTTTGTATTGGCTACTGAGGAGTAAATAAAAAGTCTTAAAACCATATTTTTATACATTTTAAACCTTTGAGAACATTCAAACTGCCCCATCAAGCATTACCAGATTTAGAGGATCAAGAGATCCTGAAACTGACTACCTGCATGCACAATTTAAGTTTTTGGCTGCGATATTGAGGTGCAAAAATTGGGGTTTAACACAGAAGAGCATTTGTAGCCCTAACTACTGTGATGCTACCATGCCATTATAATAAAATATTTAATATTTGCACCAGATTTTCATGATATTCTGTAAACTTATGGGGAATGCAAGACACATTAGGAAGATTAAAAATGAAAACTAGCATACAACAGAACAAATGCAGGACAGTAAAACCTAAATTCTAAATTCTCACCTCCCAGGTTATTCTTAGAAAATAGATCTGTTCACACAGGTTCCACGCAGGATTGGAGACTGAGTGCATTTTAATAAGTTTAATATCATGGTACCCCTTCTCAGAGCTAAACAAACCTTTAACAAGCATTTGTCAATGCAGAATGTTCACGCTGGTATTGCTTTTGTACCAGGACTTGCTTGTACACATTTTTAGTATATATTTACTCAGGACAGAGCAGATGAGATGCAGTATCTCATTTTCAGTGGTGTCCTGCTCTGACACACTGTTAGATTTAAATTATCCAGGACAAGGTAGTTGAGACTTAATGTCTACTTTTAAGTGGGCTCACACATTTTGGCCCCAGATGTCCAACAGTCTTTCTATGACCTGACATTATGATCAAGACAGGTGGAATTTTTAAAATCTCATCTGAAAGGTGATTTCGCTATTTGACTGTGAAAACAAGTTTCGGAGGAGATTTGAAAAATGACACCTGCCATGTTCAGTAGGTGGGGTGACATAAGGGATATGTTGAACATTACGGACCAAAATCTGCAAAAAATAAAGTTACGAGTAAATGTTGAAACAATTTGTGTCCCCATAACTTGGTTTTTCACATTTTTACGCCACATTTTCACTCCTCCTGTGCATGACGAGGTGTCATTTAATAAGTAATGGCTAAAACGTCATTTTGCACCACAAGTGTTAAAACACATTTTGGGTAGGATTTGAGAAATGACAGCTGTCACATTGATGAGGTGGTGTGAAAAATGTCTATGTTGAAAAGTTGGGGTCACAGTATTGAAAATGACCACAGTTAAGAGCATTCATTGAAAAATTGCAGCATACTGTAGACTCATAACTTTGTTGTTTTCTCATATTTTACCCCAGATTTTCAACATAGCCTTCTTATGACCCCATCTCATGAACAAGGGTAGAGAATGTTTTCAACTCCTACCGGAAAGGTGATTTCACGCAGCGACCACAAAATCACCTTTCCGAAATCACCTTTTGGGATGCAAAAATACATTTTGCCAGGATTTGAAAAATGTCAGTTATTTGTGAGGTGGTATTCATGAGGTGGTGTGAAGAAATAGCTATGTTGAAAATGTGGTGTCAAAATATTGAAAATTACCAAAGTTACAAGCCTGCGTTTGCAGATTTCAGTGTAGGCTCATAGCTTTTTTTCTTTTTAATATTTTTACCCCAAATTTTCCACATAGCCTTCTTATGACCCCACCTCAGTGAACAAGGGTGAAGAAACTTTTGAGCTCCTGCCTGAAAGGGGATTTCATGCAGCAATGACAAAACCACCTTTCAGGACAAACTTGCCTAATTTCACTGCCGTTGTTTATGGGGTGGGGTCCTCAAAAAGACATGTTGAAAATCTGAGGCAAAAATAGTCATAAATGGCCAAGTTATACCACTTAGTACAACCCCCCAGTGAAATACAATGAACCACATACCTGATTTTCTCAGTTCGTGGTCCATCGTTGAAGAGTAAAGATGTGTCTGCGGTCCACAGAGGATTACAGGGTTGGACCACCAGTGGGTAAGGGCTGAGGTGGGTGGGTGGGTGCTGAGTGGGAGGGTCGGGTGGAGGGACTAATGGCAGCAGCAACAGACATCAGTGGATGGTTTTCTTTTTTACACGGTATTTAATTGGTAAAAAAAAACTACGAGGAACAGTTATCTTTGTTTCAGGTGGTGACGCTGGGGGATTGGGCACACCCAGTGTCAATGTTATGTTTGTGGGGATGGGGGGTGGCTGCTAAGTGGGAGGGTCGGGCAAGGGGACAGTAATGGAGGCAGCAGCAGACATCAATGGACGGTTTCTTTTGTACAGGGTATATTTACAAAAAAAACTACTAAGGATGGTTTTCTTTATTTCAGGTGGTGGTACTGGGGATTGGGCACCCACAGTGTCAGTGTTATGTTTGTGGAGTGTGGTGCTGAGTGGGAGGGGAGGGTGGGGGAAACAGTAACAGCGGTGGCAGCAACAGACATTGATGGACATTTTTCTTTGTTACAGGGTGCAATTCAACCATAGCAGCCTGATCATGACAGATCTGCCATGCTCGATGGGCAGCGTTGATCAAAGGAATGAGCTGACCTATGATTGGGTTGGTTCTCTCCGTTGAACTACATGACGTTTCTGCCCAGCAAGCCAGAACAGTGTCATGATCAGCCTGGCTGATGATTGATGTAAAACTGATGAGACCCTTGCAGACCACTATACATTGGACTGACAGCATCACACCCCTCAAAAGCCACTTTCCTAACCAAATGTTCACAGCGTATATTTGCACAGTGAACATAAAAATAACAAACAAACTTTTGAAAATGAATTTTTTGCAGCAGCACCACTAAGCATTGCCCACAGGATGGTCCCAACTTAAGCCAGCGCTTTAACTATGATAATTTAGGGTATGCTGGGTGTGTACTTGAGTATGCCCATAGGCAGCCTTGTCTCGTTTCACTCTACCTCACTTTCTGCAGGCAATGCAAGATATAACAGTGACTTGCTGCCAAGAATATTGTTGTCTTCCCTTCCCTTGACTCTCGGAATTCAAGAGTTGATTCATGTGATACCTCAAGGGGCATGTCCACTATGCAGTAACTGAGCTACATGTCTAATCCATGGGCAAATTTTTTGCAACCCTATTAACATGACAATCCAGTGGAGGTGACTAGGCTAATGGTTCTGTGTCATAAAGATGACCGCCGAAAGGCAATCGCCATTACAGCGAAGTCACATAGCCTAAAATTAATTTTGGCGATGTGACTTCCTGGTGCACAGCAAAATGGTGCTGGGGACTTACAATTTTAAAATTTTATGCAGGGGACTGTGCCCCCCACACTGTCCCCCCCCCCCCCAATTAAGGATTCTCAACTCCAGGGGTGCATGTCGGAAGGGGGTGCAAAACATGGAAAAAAACAAATTCAGGCTGGCGCAACAAAAACGTTCCTATGCCTGGACCTGAACCCAGAACCCTGTCCACCCAAACTATGAACCCACCCACCACACCATGGGGCCAGCTCAGCAGCCCACCATGGCGCCACCCCTCAAAAATCCTCCCACCCTTTGCTGAGTGTGCTCACTCCCACCCCCCATGCATGCGTACATGTAGTGACATCCTGTCACTATATGCGCAAACCCACCCCCATCCAGTTGCCCTACCTTGTTGATAGCCCCCATGACGTGTGCCACGATCGAGTTGCCATTTTTGGTTTTATTCAGTCGCGGCAGCGCATATCATGGGCTACTGGCTGAATTGTTCCCAAACCATCTGTCTTGTCTTTTATTCAGGACGTGATCATAAAGATCCCTTCCATAAGGTGTAAACGACTCTTTAAGGGCTAGTTTGACAGCAGCATTGTTGCTTTTAAAACAAAAAACTGTTCTCATACACAGATGTTTTACTAGTTAAAACCCATTCTTACCATTAGCACCATATGGCGTTGGAATCATGCATTGCTTAACATAACCCAAAATGGCCACACAAGAAAGCAAGGATTTTTAAAGAAAACAACAGCAAACACAAAAGTTCATAAATATAAACATTATGTTACACCTTAAAACAAAGAAGTTTAAATTACCCATCCCCCTAAACATGTATATCCCCACCAACCAAATTATTTGAAAAAGTATCCCCCCAATCTCTGATTATCACATGTGGATCCGTCCTAGCATGGCTAGTATTTACAGCTGTTTCTCTCAAACCTTCTGGCAACTCTAGGACCTCTACACTCCCCCTCAGTCCTTATGAAACACACTGTCCTTTCAGAGAACCATACACATCTCTAGGTGAAGTGGACACTCTGTTGTCAGTGTCAGACCAGACTTCTTGATAAAGGTAAAGTAGGTGGTCCTCATCCTAACTATTGTCTATCCCATATGCTTCTTGCAGCAGGAACCCCCATTTTATTCTGTTACAGCTACTGGACAAGCATCTATTTATTTATTTATTTATTGAACTGTTTCACCAGGAGGGCACACTGAGCAACAAGTCGCTCGTCTCTCAGTGCAACCTGGGGGGGAAGGGGTACAGCTGGAATGAGACATTATACATTCAAATTACAGGATCAACATTAACATACAGTTGTAAGGCAGGTGTTACAAACAGTGTTACAGCAGTGTTGCGCTTAACATGATGAAAGAGGGGACGATAATAAGTGCAGGGTTAATAAGTAAACAAGTGCTCACATGAAAGAAAAGGGGAAGGGAGGGAGGGTGAGGTGGGGAGGGAAGATTCATGCCCCTGGAGACCCTTTCAAGATGCGAGGAACCCTGCAAGGTGACTGGGGGGACCAGAAAGAAGGGGAAAAAACAGTGTCCCAGAGAGACCCATTTAAGACAGTGGAGTAAAATGTAGAAGAGAGATAGAGATACAAGCCCCTTGGGGGGGGCACGAGAGGGACCCATGGAGAGCATTCAGGGTCCTTTACATTCTGTGACAGCTCAAGGGAGGCCAGTAAGGGGAGCAATTAGGAGAAGGGGAGAAAGAGGTGGGTGTGCAAAGGGTAAAAAGAGGGTGACTGTAGGGGGTAGGGTTTGTCTAGGGCTTAGAGGAGGGAATTAGGAAAGAACATGGCAGATGCAGCTAGGTGCAAGGTAATTATTGAGGGTAGAGTTGATGGAGTAGGCGGAGGATAAGTGCCGGATTTGGGGGGGGTCCACATTTTTGGGAGGCATTGAGAGTAACTGGATTGGCTGATTTGGGTGGATCTGCGAGGGACAACCAGAGTACGGGAGTCAGTTGATCTAAGGGAGTGGGAGGTTGGGAGGGTGTTACAAAGGAGGGAGTGAGGTAGAAATGGAGCTCACCCAACCAGTGCTTGGAGGTGAATTTAGCACAGTGGGAGAGTCGCCTATTTGTAAGAGAGGGGAAGGTTAGGGCATGATAAAGATCACAATGATGGGTGGGGGGGCATTCAGGGAAAAGCAGCTGAAGGAATTGAAGAGGGTGTCCAGTCTGGCCAGAGAGGACTTAGTGGCAGCAACATAGACCATGTCACAGTAGTCAAAAATCGGCAGTATCATCTTCTGAACAAGTTCACACCTAGCCACAGGAGGGATGCAACTACAGTTCCTAAACAGGGCACCAAGCTTGGGGCACAGTTTTTTCTGGATGCATCAATATGTCCAGAGAAGTTTAGCTGTTGATCCAACCAAACTCTTAAGTACCTGAAGGAGGATGTGTCCTCAAGTAAAGTCCTGTGTGTGAAAAATGAGTTGGGAGGGAAGCCTAGAGTCTCTCTGCCTTGTGCCAAAGGTCATGGAGACAGTCTTTTTGGCATTAAGAAAGTTTATGGTTAGCAAACCAGAGCTGAACCTTGTTGAAGTCTTGCTGTAAGCTGGTTGTAACTTCAACAGGACAGGAGCCAGATGCATACAGGACTGTATCATCTGCATATATATGTATAGCGGTAGATGGGGAGCAAACAAAGGGAAGGTCGTTTTATGAAGATAGAGAATAGGAGGGGCCCTAATACTGAGCCCTGGGGGACTCCAGTGCTAATTAGGAAGGGCAGGGAAGTGTCATCCAAGATCTTAACTGATTGGGTTCTACCAATAAGGTAGACCTTGAATCAGTTTGTGGGGGAGGAAGATAGACCAGCTGCAGGGAGTGAGCTGAGGAGAAGGGAGTGAGAAACGGTGTTGAAGGCCTTGGCTAGGTTGACAAAAGTAGCAGAGGTAATTTGCCCATTGTCCATCCTGGTTAGTATGAAGTCTGTGAGCCATTGGAGAGAGGTGGTGGTTGAGTGATTTTTCCTGAAACCAGACTAGAAAGGGGTGAAAAAGGAGGTATGAGATAGAAAAGAGGTAAGTTGAGAGAGGACAATGTGTTCTTGAAGCTTGGCAAGGGTAGGGAGGAGAGAAATGGGGCGATAGTTGCTAGGGGGTGAGGGGTCACCTCCTTTGGGTAGAAGAAGGACCACAGCATGTTTCCAAGAAGAGGGGACAGAGACAGTAGAGAATGCAAGATTTAGGATTATTGAGAGGGGGTAGGCAATGGCTGTAGTGGAGAGGGAGAGGAGTTTTGGATCAAGGCCTTCAGGGGAGACACCTTTAGAGGGATTGATGGTGAGGAGGGCACTTAGGGCACCGTTTGGGGTTACAGTAGTGAAAGAGAAGGGAAGGTGGCAGGGTGGTGGAGGGGGCACACCGGTAGAGGGTGGAGAGGGGGATGCATAGGAGGGGAGGGATTTCAGTAGCTAAGTGGCACAGGAGGTATAGTAGGAGTTAAATTATGCAGCTACTCTGGTGGATCAGACACTAGTGAGCTATTTACTTTAAGTACTGGGGCGGTGGGTGAGATGAGGGGTAAATAGGGTGTGCACCACCTTCCAGAACTTTGAAGGGGAATTTATGTTGTTGATGAAGGCAGATTTAAAATATTCAGACTTGGCTAACCTTGTAGCCCTGGTGCAAGTGTTTCTGAGCATGTGGAAGTTTGCGAGGTTACTAGGATGCTGGGTGGCTTTATGACGCTTCCAGGCTTGATTTCTAGCCTCAAGACAGGCCAGAAGTTCAGGGTTATCCAAGGTAAGTGGTTACCTCTGACTTTGGTTTGTTTGAGTGGGGTAAAAGCGTTCCAGTTTACAAGAAAGATTTCTTTGAAGTAGTTAAGGGCCTTATCAACTGATAACTAATCAACTGAGGGAAAGGAGGTTGGGGGGACCAGTAGGAAGTAGCAAGATTACTCAAGAGAGGTTCGAGGTCAAGAAACTTGAAAGAGCGCAGTTGTATGATTTTGTGTGACAATTTAGTTCTGTGGACTTTACTAACTATGAATATTGGGGCATGGTCACTGACAGCATCGGCGAGGATGCCAGAGGAGAGGACACAGTGGGGGTGGGAGGTAAGGGCCCAGTCGAGTAGGGAGTGTTGTTGTGTCTTGTGATTTGGGTATGTTTGGAGATCAGTTGGGAGAGGTCTAGGGCTCCGATTTCATTTTTAGTTTTGGTAGTTTTAGGTGACAACCTATTTATATTGAAGTCGCCTAGGATGAATAATTCCCCAGAGTGAGCAAGGGAAGTGATGGAGGTTACGGTCTAGCCACGACTGAAGGATGGACATCTGGGCAGCAGTATATGCCGGCTACAATGATTCTGATGTTTGATGTCATCAAAATGTGTGTGTATATATATATATGTATTTGAGGGGCTACATCTTAATGGAGTACATGGCTGTATCCTGTGCTGTTACCTTGTAATATTTTCCAAAGTAGTCATTGTCATACATTGTATTTTACTGGTTGTACTCTACCAGGTTGTGCCTGAAAATAGCAAATGTGTGTCTAGTGCACTGTACCTGGTTAACAAAACCTAAATAAATAAGTAAATAATAAACAAATAAATTAATCAATTAACCATAACAACTGAAACACATTTAAGTGTGCCATGATTCATATACTTACTCAAACAATAAGGGAACAATATCCCATGAAGTGGGAACTTTCCAGCATGAAGTATCTGGGAATTGTTGTAGGTAGGACTTCAGGAGAATTATATAATTTAAACTATCCACCCTTGATTACTCAATTAAAGGCAGATATCCTGTGCTGGAAACTCTTACCTTTATCGTTTGGAGACAAGATACAGGCCTTGAAAATGAACGCACTACCACGATTCCTATTCTTATTTCAATGTGTCCCCTGTGAGGTCACACAACTTAGGTTGGCAAACTGGCAACAATTATTGCTCTCTTTTGCATGGGGAAAAAACACGTCCTAGAATTAAGAGAAAAATATTACATTTACCAAAAACGGAAGGAGGGCTGGCTTTTCCAGATATAACAGGATACTGGATAGCATCTCAAATGAGAATAGCTCTGCTTTGGGGAAATAAAAACTACGACGCACTGTGGAAAAGAATAGACACTATGGATCAAACTGACCTCCCACTAAGAGCAATGATTTTCCAACCCAGAATTAAATTTACTTGCCAAACATATTTCACATGTATTAGGACGGTTTTGGAGGGATGGGGAAGAGGCATTAGAGGTGGAAAGATACTAAAGGCTATGTGGCTATTCCGTTGGTGGATATATGATCCAGGGTTTCCGCCTGCAACACAGGATAAGTGGTTCCTAAAACAAGCTAACAGGGGAATTACATCACCATATCAATTAATACAGGGTACACAGATTGTATCTTTTGAACAGGTACAAAGTATGTATGGGTGGACACACCTAGACAGATTAAGGTTCTACCAACTTAGACATTACATTGGAGAACTACAGGAACAGGGATCTAAGACAGAGGGACTGAGAATGATACAAATACCATTTAGAGAGATATGGAATTCACTATATGGTAAAAAAGCAATTACCCTGTTATATACTGTATATAATACAGGAAATTCTGTCTCCACTAAACCTATTATGAAAAAGTGGGAGAAAGAATTAGACATCACCCTCACAGAGAGGGAATGGAAGAGACTATGGAGACATACATGATCTACCGCCTCCTCACCCTCTTGGAGACAGTTTTGCTGGAAAGTGAGAATTAGGTACTTTTTAGCTCCTATTCAAATGGCCCACTGGGATAGGCGATCTAGTGCAGCCTGTTGGAGGAGATATGGAGTACATAGATCTACATTGGCACACGTCTTTTGGCACTGCCCCAAGCTGAGACCTTTTTGGGATCATGTGATAGCCAAATTAAAGATATTATTTATGTTTCACACAGAATTAAGTTCTAAACACCTGGTAATGGGACTGTGTCCCAGAGAAATGAAGGGGCAAGACGAAATACACCTCTGGAATGTATTGACAGCAGCGGCACTGAAAGCCATAACAAGAAAATGGCTGCAAGAGGCCCCTCCAGAGGGAACAGACTGGCTAGAGATTGTACAACAAATACAATTCATAGAGAAAATAACATGGGCAATTAACCAAAGAAAAGAACAATTTAATAACATATGGAACAGATGGGAATTACATATCCTGTCAGATAACTAAAAGATAGAGGGGGGGAAAAAATATAAGGGTACATGAGAGGGATGTCTACTTAGAATAAACTAAAGATTATGAGCATGAAGTAAAGTGAAGATTGAATCAGCCAAAGGTACTGTAAATAAGACATGAACCACTCAAATCAACTGAAACAAAAAGAATGCAACATAAACTAACGTAGTAAATATAAACGTAAATAGAGTGTAAAAAAAAGGTAAAAGAGTGCTGGTGGCTTAAAGTTGGGTTAAATAAGTTTACTTTTTTTTTCTCTCTTTTTCCTTTTCTTTTTGTTTTATTGTTTTTGTTTGTTCTCTAGATAATAACAGCTTGTCTAAAGGACTTACGTGGATGTAATCTGAACCTGAAAGATCAGATGATATGATATTTTGTATAAGTGTGATTGTGCTATAATTGTATAAACAAAAAGAGAAACTGTCAATTACTGTAAGACATGAAAGATGTAATGGTATGCATAATCCATGATAGACATTTAAAAATAATAAAGAAGTATAAAAAAAAATAAGTGTGCCATGATAATGCCTTCAATGCAATTGTATTGCTTTCTGCAGTTTTCTATTTGGACATGGACCTACAATATATAAAATAATGGAAAAACAGAAAAGTACACATGCTCTCTTTTTGGAATGGTAAGTAGTTATTCCTGACATGCTGTATATGTATTTTAGAGACAATAATGTAATTCACTCTTTGTCCTGCTTTGCAAGTGGAATATTTTGCCAACATTCAAAACTGGTAACCCATGATGTAGGTTAAAAGAATCTTCTTGTAAGGACCACTTTAACTATTCATTTTTTTTTATTTAAAATTTTTATTATTTTTTGAAGAAGGTATATAAAGTAACATCACATAAACTGAACTTACAAACTTAAATGGGCAGACTGGGTGGGCCATAGGCCCTTATCTGCCGACACTGTCTATGTATCTATGTATCTATGTATCACATTTAAACCAACAGTCATTTCCATTCTGAAACATGGTGCATACTTCATTATCAAGAAGTACAGTTAGTGTCTGAGTTTAGAACACAAAGACATACAAATGCATCCTTAAGATTATATCACAAATTACCTACTGCATTCAGATAATACTATGATTAAGGGTGATACATTTGGGCATGTTCCATCAACCTTAAACCTATTCAATTACCTATACGGTCTTTATCCTCAGAAAGGGGCCCTATACCTGTTCAAACAGGTCTAGATTTCCATGAAGCATGTAGCATATCCTCCCATTGTTGACTGTTGTACCCATACATTGGTACCATTTTAACAATGAGGGAGCTGTATCTATTTTCCACTGTGCAATGATTAAACGTTTAGCCCCCAAGAAGGCTGCCAACAGCCAAAGTTTAGAATGCTTCCACAGAATCATGTTATCTAGTATGATTCCAAGGAAGAACAGAGATGGTATAAACTGGAGAGGTATCTGAACTACTTCTGAACATATGGCATGCACTGAATGCCAAAAGTTTGTAAGTGCCGGACATTTCCAGAATATGTGGGATAAATCTGAGTGCTTGTGAGAGCACCTCCAGCACTCACGGTTGATGAGGAACCCATGTTTTCTAATTTGAATGGGGAGTAATAGAAGTAGTGTAAAATTTTATATTCAAATCAAATCAATTTTATTTATAAAAGGCGCCTTTCTAAAACCAATGTGCCTGTACAATAAAATAAATTATTATAAACAGACATATAAATTCCGGCAGGAAACAATATAATAGCAGCATAACAAACTAAAATATTGTATTAATTTCCCTTGTGTCTCCTTCCTGGAACGTTTAGCCTGTTCCCACACAGAGTCCCATTCCTTTTTGGAAATGGCAATATTAAGTTTATTCTATTTTTTTTTTTTTTTTGGAGATTTCATTAATCCTTCACTAGGTTGTGTTAGGAGCTTATATAGTATGCTGGCTCCTTTTTTAGCTGTTGCACATTTTGTAAACTGCAGCCATTCTGGGAAACTTGTGACACTGAAGTTTGCTCCCAGAGCCTTATTCAACACCTCTCTGAGATGCAGATATACATAGAAATGGAATCTGTGTATCCCAAATTTCAACCTAAGTTACTAAATAAATTCAGGGCTCCTGCATATTTTTCTAAGACATTGGCTAGATGTTGGATTCCCAATGTGCCCCAACCTGGGTCTTTTAATGGCTCACCATTATACAGGGGATATGGATTATTCCATAAGGGAAATTTGGGATTTAGGGCGAGCCTTGGCTGGTAGTGTGAGTAAATTTTCCGGAGTACTACAGTGGAGCAGGATGTGACTGGATTATCTTTAACTATGTTAGGAATTGGGATAAAAATGAAATCCAGTATGTGATATGAGTTCAATAAGTGGGATTCTATAGTAACCCATAACGGGAAGGTAGGTATGTTAGAGGTATGCAAGTATTGCAATTATTGTTTGGCAAGGAAGGCCCAGTGATAGTTCTCGCACCAAGGTAGAGCTAGTCCTCCATTCTCTAGGGGAGCCCTAAACTCACTAACGGAAAGACATGGTGGTTTTTGTCCCCATAGAAGTCTCCTGAAACAATTCTCAATTTTCTTGAAGTGTTTTTGTGTATGGCTATTGGCAATGTTTTTAAATATACAGAATAACTTCAGGGCAACCATAATTTTGATAGAGTTTATTTTCCCTAATAGCGACAAATTGAGTTTTTCCCATCTCCCCAAGTTATCTTGTATTTCTTTTAATAGGGGAAAGATGTTAAGATCTGCCATCGAGTTTAGCTTATTACTTAAAGTTATGCCTAGATGCTGAATTTTGGATTTTAGTATATTGTTGTGAGACTGATTTTTCATACTAATCTATAAAATCTGGGGGCAGAAGAGAGACATCAGTTAAGTTTTATTTCTATTAATTGTAAGCCCAGATAAAGCACTATAGTCTTGAAGGACTGCTTCAAGAGCACTGTATGAGTGTAATGGTCTACTGAGGGTCAGCAGAAGATCATCTGCACAAGCAAATACCGTCTGAACCATCTTTCCAATTTTCATCCCCTGTATCTTTGTGAAGCATACGATGGCCTGTATCAAAGGCTCAATTGAGAGTATAAACAAGTACGGGGACCCAAGATTTTGTCTATGATCAGTTGGAGCTAACTAGCTAATACTTTTGCTAGTATTCTGCAATCTTGCTTTCAGAGCAAGGAGCAGCTGACTAAAGAGCTAGAACTTTTCTTACTAATAGAACACTTCTAACTCAGCAGGAGTCAGAGCCTGTTGGAATTAAGCAACCAGATATTTTGTTAGCTGTGTGGGGTCTCAATTAGGGTAAAAAAAAAGAGAATCAGTGTGTTTTTTTGTGTTGGGGAAGGGGACTGTATTAGATTCTCAGTTTGCTAAGTCAGTAGGAGAGCAGTTAATTGAGGGTGTGGCTTAGGCAGCTGAAAACCAGTTGTCTTCAATTACAGTTCCCTGCTGCTAGCTTTTGGAAGACAGAGCAAGGAGCAGCTGACTAAAGAGCTAGAACTTCTCTTACTAATTGCCCTCCTTCCTCTCCACCCTCCCACCCTTTGCCGGTCCCACATTTATAGGCACTGGACTTGACTGACAACAGGAACTTCTTGTTTGGCAGTAGGAAGGGAAGGATCACTGAGACACATAAATTTCATCATCCTTGAAGGAAAAGAGTAGTTCTCTCCTCCCCAGCTGCTGGAGGTCTGACTCTGAGCAAGGAAGAAGGAGACTACCAAAGTATACAAGAAGTTCCTGTCCCAGAACAGGAAGGATGAAAGGTGTAAGTGCACATAGGAGGTAGGAAAGTGGGTGGAAAAATAAATTGAGGGAGGAGAGAGTAAGCATACAAAGCAAGAGGAGAGGGGCGACAAAATAAGACATGATGGGAGTGGTGCAGTGCAATAGCTGTGGAGCAGCAGTCTTTTGGGAGACGTTCTGGAGGCTGCGATGCTGTCCTATTTGCAGGCACCTCTCTGGTCTGAGGGAGAAGGTTGCCCATCTCCAGGCTGACCTGGCTAGGATTCGTGAAACCTCCTCCCCTGCTCAGGGACCACCAGGGCCACTGTCACTGCCTTAGAGGTTGCCAAGAAAGAGGAGCGGTTGGACCAAGGTAAGTTCAGAGAGGGTGAGGGTGGTGGAACAGAGGTGCATCCCTCCAGTTGTACCTCTCCACAATTCATATGCTGTTCTGGTGGAGAGTGGTTCCTCTATGGAGGCCCCTGCAGTGGAGACCAAGGAGGATGCTGGGAACCTCCACAAAGGAGACCCAAAGGAGCATGGCATGGGACCCCACAGGGGAAGGAAACAACTACTGGTGGGAACTCAATTGTTAGAGGGGTAGAACTGGGAGAGAGAGGGGAGAGGGAGGTAAGGTGCCTGCCTGGCACCATGGCTTGGAGGGACAGGGAACAAATCCTCAGAATCATGGGAGCAGCTGCACAGGGGAGGGAGCTGGATGTCATTGTCCACCTAGGGACAAATGACCTGGCTGGGAATGGGATCAGAGCAGTGCAAGAGGAGTTTGTGGAGTTGGGAAGGGGCTTTAGACAAGTAGCACATACGGTAACCTTCTCGAGGTGCTGCCTGTCTATGGCAAGGGTGAGGCTACTGTACTCTGCACCATAGGATTCAATGAATGATTGAAAAACTGGTGCAGAGCTTAGGATTTTGGCTTCACTGGGGACTAGGGGATCCACCTGGAGGGATACAGGGCTATACTGGCACAATGGTCTGCATCTGTCCGGGAGGGGAACCAGGGTCCTAGGTGATAGGTTTAAATAGTTCATTGGCAAGCATTTAATCTAGCCAAGGGAGGAGGCACTGAAAAGAAGCAGGGAAATCCCAGCCTCCCTCACAAAACAGGGTAGTTAGTGAAGCAAACACCAAGATAGAGAAGTCAATAGGGAGGAGGACAGAGGTAAATGGAGAAAAAGGCAAAGGCAGTAGGGATAGGGATGGGGCTAAAAGGAGTAAGACCATCACAAAATGGTGGATGATGAGTACCAGTGCCCGTAGCCTGGGTAACAAGCTCCCTGAACTAGTGGCCTTGATGGAAGAGGGACACTTGGATATCGTGGCAGTCACAGAAACATGGTACACAGAGAACCATGACTGGGATGTCAACATACCAGGGTACAGTATCTACAGGAGGGATAGGGAGGATAAAAGAGGAGGAGGAGTAGCTCTCTACATAAGGGAAGGGATCAAAGCAACAGAACTAAAGGGCAAACAGGGAGGAGAGGAAGCACTGTGGGTCACCCTGGAGACAGGAAATGGCACCACAATCCACACGGGTGTTGTAGACAGACCCCCCATCTCAGGGGGGAGGCAATGAATAAGGAAATGATAGAAGGCAGCCTTAGAATGGCAGAAAAAGAGGAGATATTATTGATGGGGGACCTGAATATGCCAGATATTAATTGGAACACCTTTTTCCTGCAACCATATCCAAGAGCAGAGTCATTCTCGATGCCCAACAGGGAGCATACCTCAGACAGTTAGTGTTGGAACCCACTTGGGAAGGAGCAGTCTTAGAGACCTGGTACTTTCAAACGGGGACAAAGAGAGAGAGAGAGAGAGAGAGAGAGAGAGGATCTTGGATTTAGAAGTGGGTAGCCATCTGGGAACAAGTGACTACCAAACAGTGTGGTTCACGATAAACACAGCTGTAGAGTCAAGCCTTGCAAATGCAAGAGCATTGGACTTTAGGAGGGCTGACTTTAAGAAAATGGGAGAGTGCCTCAGAAAAGCACTAGCAAATGGGCAAGAAGGAGGGGTGGAGGAACAATGGGGAAAAATCAGAACAGCCATCACAAAGGCAACAAGCCTTTATGTGAAGCAAATCAACAAAACAAAACGAAGGAAAAAAACACTATGGTTCTCAAAAGAGGTGACAGGGAAGGTTAGGAGAAAAAAAGATAGAATTCAGGAAGTATAAGGAAACACAGAAGGAGCAGGACAGACAACTGTACCAGTTAAAGCAGAAGGAAGCGAGGAAGGCAGACAGAATAGCAAAAGGCCCCAACTGAGAAAACGATAGCCAACTCAGTTAAGAAGGGGAGATAAAACCTTTCATAGGTATATTAGGGAGTGAAGAAAGACAAAAAGAGGGATAGTGAGGCATAATAAAAGGGAAAGGGGTGAGCAGAGGGTGACAGCGAAAAAGCAGGGACGCTGAATGAATACTTCTGCTTAGTATTCTCAAAAGAAGAGGAGGGGCAGGTACCTAAACCAAACAATAGAAGAACTCTGGATGGGGGGGTTGATACTAGTCAATTCACAGAAGAAAGGGTCCTGAAAGAACTCCTAAAACTGAAGGTGGACAAAGCAATGGGGCCTGATGGGACTCACCCCAAAATCCCAAAAGACCTAAGGGGAGAACTAGTGACAATGCTGACTACCCTTCTTAACAAATCATGGAAGGATGGTGTGGTACCTGAGTACTGGAGGACGGCAGATGTGATTCCCCCTTCACAAAAGTGGGAGTAAGACAGAGGCAGGAAACTGTAGACCTGTTTGTTTGACCTCAGTAGTAAGTAAAATGATGGAATTACTTCTGAAGGAAAGAATTGCTGAGTGCCTAGAGGTCAGTGGGGCACAGGACCCAAGGCAGCATGGATTCACAGCAGGAAGGTCATGTCAGACGAGTCTAATTGATTTCTTTGACTTGGTGACCAAAGTAGTAGACCAGGGAGGGGCTGTGGACATGGCTTACTTAGATTTTAGCAAGGCATTTGACACAGTCCCACACAAAAGATCAATAAACAAGTTAACCAGCCTGGGAGTGGTCCCAGGATTGTAGCCTGGGTGAAACATTGGCTGGACAACAGGACACAGAGGGTAATAGTAAATGGAATCCACTTTGAAGAAAGGGGGATTACTAGTGGGGTACTGCAGGGTTCACTGCTGGGACCGGTCCTCTTTAATGACTTTATAGGTAACATTGGAGAGGGACTGAAGGGAAAGTATGCCTCTTTGCAGATGACACAAAGATCTGCAACAGGGTTGATGCACAAGTGGGGATGGTAAGGATGAGAAGGGAGGAATGGTCAAAAGCATGGCAGCTTAGATTCAATGCAAAGGAGTGCAAAGTAATGCACCTGGGAAACAAAAACCCAGGGAAAGAGTACACAATGTTGGGGGAGGTACTAACAACAAAAATGGAAAGGGACCTGGGGGTAGGCATATCAGATGACTTAAAGGTAGGCAAGCAATGTGAGAAGGCAGTAAGGAGGGCTGGGGGGATACTGGGATGAATAGGGAGAAGCATCACCAGTAGAAAACAGGAAGTTGTTATCCCTCTTTACAGGCAGTTGGTGAGACCCCATCTGGAATACCGTGTGCAGTTCTGGAGACCCAATTTCTGCAAGGACATAGACAGGATGGAGGCAGTCCAGAGGAGGGCAACTAAAATGGTTCAGGGTCCGCACCAGAAGCCGCACGAAGAGAGACTAAAGGAGCTTAATATGTATACCCTCGAGGAAAGGAGGAAGAGGGGGGACATGATAGAAACATATAAGTACCTCAAAGGACTCAACAAAGTCCAAGAGCGTAGCATCCTTCAGAAAAAGAGATGTGCAAGAACAAGGGGGCACAGTTTGAAGATAGAGGGGGGACAGTTCATGGACAATGTAAGGAAGTATTTTTTCATGCAGAGGATGGTGCATTCATGGAACAGCCTTCCTCAGGAGGTCGTGGTGTCTAAAACAGTGGAGGAATTCAAGAATGCATGGGACAGACATAAAGTCATTCTAGTGGGGGTAGGAGGAAGTAGGCTGTTGGTTAACTAGGATCTGCAGCTTATCCAGTAGGTAGAGAAATGGGCAGACTGGGTGGGCCAAGCAGTCCTTATCTACCATCAAAGTCTATGTTTCTATGTATTTTGTAGTCCTGGTTTAGCAGGGAGATGGACCTGTAGTTTGCACAGTCCAGCATGTAGTTTCCTGTTTTGGGGATCAATGAAATAAAAGCTTTGGAGATAGATTGTGGTAAGACTTGGTTGCCCCATGCCTCTTGAAAGACTTTATGTAATACTGGTGCTATTTGTGGGCACAGCTGCTTGTAAACTTCCCCTGGGATACCATCTGGCCCAGGGGATTTGTTATTGTGTGATGTTTTAATTGTTGATGAGACCTCATCGAGTTGGATTGGCTAGTCTACTTCTTTGATTACTTGCTCTGATACATAAGGCAAATCCAGCTTAGTCAAGAAATTGTTGATTTAAGGTTTGGAGATATTGGGCCTGATTCTCAAAGGGTTACACCTGGCATAAATTGACTTGCATCAAAAAAATGGTGCAAGTAGCAGTTTACGCCAGGAGTTGCAAAATTCGGTGTTCTGCAAAGCAGCCTGCTACATGTCACAGGCTGCTTGCGCCAAAGTGGACTTACACCACCAATTACACCATAAATCCCTGTGACATGGCACTAGAGGTTTATGGCAACAGTTGCACCCTGTTCTAGAAGGGCAGCCTCCAAGTCCCCGATTTTGCTATTCTCGAACAACTCCTGAGGACATCAACCAAAGTGCAGTTACACCAGCTAATAGCTGGTGTAAGTGTACTTTGTGTCCACCGGGGGTTGCATAATGTGCAGTCAGCCCCAGTCCCCCAAGCAGTAGAATAAGCCCGCAGGGTTTTGGAATCCCCCATGCCCCCAAAGCCTAAAACATGTTTGGTGAAATGCCCTGCAGGGCAACTGGTGCAACCCCCCCATACCCCGATCCCCCACAGTGTAAATGCCCCACATGGCAATTAGTGCACCCCCGTGCCCTGATCACCCGCTGTCAGACTGCCCCTCAGGGCTAGTGCACCCCATGCCCGATCCCCGTTCCCAGTGTGCTTGAAATTTAAATATGTCATCCAAAAGAAAAAAGCACTGTAATCCCTGGCAGTCTAGTGGCACCCCACCCACCCCCCACACCCAGCAGTGCCAGTCCACCCTCATACCCCCACACTCATTCCCAGCTGGCAACTGGTACAGCCCACCTCTCACCACCACGGCCAGCCACCGACTGAGCTCTTCAGTGAGCACGTACTGTAAATAGTAAGTGCTCCATGACAGATAGCTGCTGTCTATCACTGAGCGCATACTATTTACAGTACGCACTAATTGAAGAGCTCAATCAGTGGCTGACTGCAGTGGTGAGAGGTGGGCTGTGCCAGTCACTGGCTGGGAACGGGTGTGGGGGTGGGTGGACTGGCACTGCCGGTGGGGGGGTGAGGGGCCACTAGTCTACCAGGGATTATGGGGCTTTCTTTCATTTGGACTACATATTTAAATTTCAAGCAGACTGGGGTATGGGAGTTGGGGCATGGGGGTGCGCTGGTCTGAGGGCAGTTTGATGGCGGGTGATCAGGGTAGGGGGGTGCACTAATTGCCCTGTGGGGCAGTTTGACAGGAGGGTGCACTGTTTGCCCTGTGGGCATTTACACGGCAGGTGATTGGGGAATGGGGGTGCACTAATTGCCCTGTGGGACATTTACATGGTGGGTGATAGGGGCATGGGGGTGCACCAATTGCCCTGCAGGACATTATACTGTGGTAAATCAGGCCACGGGGGGTGTCACTTGCCCTGTGGAGCATTTTACTGAGAAGGTTTGAAGCATGGGGGGGGCACTTGCACCCTTCCCCAGTCAATGCTGCAGGTCTGTGACAAACCCTTCAGGTACACCCTCTGTTTGGAGTACCTGTCAGATTGTTGCAAATCACAGGACTTAGCTGCGGGTACCCTGCCGCTTATAGAATTGTGCGCATGGTCCTTGGTGTAACTTCACCCGTCGCATGTTGCAATTTGTGACATATGTAGGGTGCTTCTAGAATCGGCCCCATTATCTTTACATTGATATAGCTTAGTATAGTATGTAGTGAAGACCTCTTTAATCCTTTTGTCACTAAAGACTATTTCTCCTGAATCTGACCGAATTCCTGAAATGACATTGCTGTTTTGCTGCCGTTTGAGGCCAAATGCTAGAACTTTGCGGGCTTTCTCCCCACATTCCCAGTAGTACTGACATGTGCAGAATAGCGCATATTCAGCTGAAGCAGAATATATCTTATTTTTCTCATATTTTAAAGTGGTCATGGTCACGCGCCTCAGCAGCTCAGGCCTACTTCCTGTCTTTTGCTTATAAAGTGTCTCTACTGCTTTCAGTTCGGCTTCAAAGTCAGCTAGTTTTTTTGCAGCTTTTTTTCTTTTTACCTGATGAATAGCTAATCACTCTGCCCCGAAAGAATGTCACATGTTTCCCACAAGCAAGTTTGTGTTACTTCAACAGCGTCATTTATACTGAAGAACACTGTTATTTGTTTAGAAATCCAAGCCGTGAATTCCATGCCATTGGTCAGTGAAGTCTTAAATCTCCACCTAGGTGACATGGATTTTATGTCATCCAGGGCCAGACTGATGCTTTTAAATGCATGGTCTGAGATTACAATGTTTTGAATATCCACAGAAATAAGGGAGTTTTTGAGAACAGGTGCAAAGAAGAAGTAGTCTAATCTGCTAAAGGTCTTATGCTCATTGGAGAAAAAGGTGTGGTCCTTTCCTTGCAGGTGAATGATTTGCCAGGTATCAGTCAGGCTTAACTCGTTAGTAAGCTTTAACAGAACTATTCTTGCTGGGGTGGAATTTAAGGACTGTATTCTTTTAGAAGTAGTTTTATCCATGATGGGATCTAGAATTTTGTTAAAACCCCCTGCTAAATGCCTATCCTTTGTCTTGGAGAAGGAGGATCGATTTGTCAGAGTGCGGGAACCCTTCTCGAACTCCCTGTCCCTGGCAGAAGCCCAGGCTTTGAGGGAAGGTATGACCTAGCATATTTCTGTTTTATGGACAGGGTAGGTGCAGGCCATAGGAACATCCTTCTCTTATGCCCTCTCCTCCTGCTGTGTGGTTTACAGGCCTCAAATGTGGTTTCCAATCAACCATCTGATGTGCCCACTACATACCAATGGAAACGTGGATTATTTGATGGACTTATTGAATTATGAATGTGATCGTGACTGTTTATGTTTAATTGTTTGTTCTGACCCTTTTTCTCTTGGGTCAATTGTGTTGTCGGGTCTTTCTACCTATGAAACTCAATAAAAAGATAATACTAAAAGAAAATGTCCTCTCCTTGAATAATCTAATAAGCTGTCAGATCATTTAGCTGCATAGTACAACAGTCAAAAAACTGCTTCTCATCTTTAATAGGGGTGTACACATTACACAAAGCCACTGCTTTCCCTTCAAAAGTCCCTGAGAGTAAACTGTCTATATATGTTTATCTCCAACAGAACACTTAACTGTAAATACTTTAATGGGTTGATTATCAGTTACAGAGTTAAAGAGAGCCAACGGGTTTAAATGGAGCCTTCTACTTTAAATGAAATAGTTAAACTGTGGGTGTAAAAAAAAAAAGAAGGAAGGAAAGAAAGGGTGGTGGGTTAAGGTTGGGTGCAAGTAGCCCTAAAGGGACTACAGATGCTTAGTACCAGAGTGGTGGAGACTAGTCCAAAGCGTTGCAGCTTGAAAGGTGGTATGGAAGTGGGGTGGAATCTTAGAGAGCTGACCAGCGCTCCTTAACTTTCAAGAGATCAGTGCCTTACTAACATGACTATCAAGCTGAGAATACCTGAGAGTTCCAATGTTATTGAAAAAGAAAGAAAAATTATCCCAGCATTCGTAATAACATGCCAGGGTATGGTAGGTCTAGGCTTAATATCCAAGTACCCCATAGTCTTGCCTAAAGGTAAAGGGGTGGAAGGAAGATTGGATTTGAGATTTAGAGAACTTGTGCTGCCTGTGCATAATCTCCTTCTTTTAAATTTAAAATCTTTGAGATTCTGCTGCAAACCTGTACCTCTACAGATAGCGCCTCTCAGAGCTAAGCCTAATTATGTCCAAATTTCTGTATATATTGATACTTCCTTCAATACAGCTGAACTAGGATACTGCCACAGTAACTCCATAGAGTTCTGCATGTTTGTGCGCTGTTTCTGCAATACTGGGACAGTTCGTTTTCCAATAAGCAGAGATGTACCAAACAATTGCCCAGTCAGGACCACATTAACAGGCTTGTTGTGGCCTTGGGTATCATCATGTCTGCGCCACTAAAGAGGTCCCATAATAGTCATGCACAATGGCTCTGGCCCAGGCCATGACCAATTATCATTTTACTGGAAAGGATGTACTTAGAGATGGAGAGGCGTTTGTCTGTAGATGAAAAAAGTCTTGGTATGGATATAGGTAGTTCAGACCTAGAGGTAGTTAAGGCCCATCTCCATGGCCAGGCATTTGGGGACTAAGCCATCTCCCCCATTTCCCGACCCTCAGTTATTGTATATTTATACTGCATATTTATATTTTATATCCATGCTTTTAAGAATGTTGTTTAAATTATTTTGCTACTGCTTAAATGTTATTTTTGTATTTGTATCCTGTTTTCATCATGTATGGCGCCCAAAGCCTCCAGGATTGGGCGCCCTAGAAATAAAGTTGCCTTGCCTTGCCTAGATGTAGGAGAGATACAGAACAACAGTGGTATCTAGAACCAGACATAGTACAGAGCCCACCATCATCCTATGATTCTTACTAGGAATGCAGCATGTTTTTTCTTTTCAGCAGCATTTAAGTACAAGCCTCAACAGCAACAGAAAAAAAAAGTGAAAAAGGGGTGCACTCTATGAATCACAGCTTTAAATATTGTATAGTGCATTTTCTATGAATTTGTAAATTTGCAAAGTAAGCTAAGATTTAAGATATAACAACCATATGTATAACATTACTAACATTCTAGCTATTTAAAATTAGCTGTGTTTTGCTAGATAAAAATCTTGTGATCGTAACTGTTCACAGGAGGACATCATATTCTGTAGTACCTGGTTCAAGTCCTGCCCCTCTGTTCCATGATCCCTTCCGGTCATAATGCAGTTTCATGGTGCTAATGTGGGAGGTCAGAGAACAAAAGAGAATGAAGTACTGAGCAGTTAAAAATGACAACAAACACACATCAGAGCTAAAAACTAAACTATACAGATTAAATCCAGTCTACAAGCCAGAAATTAGCAAGATTCCCTTTCCTGTACTGCAGTTCATTGGCTCAGGAGCAATCAAAAAGTTATCTTTTCATGAAGGGGCAGGCGCAAAGGGGAAGAAATTTCTGGCAGTTGCTGAGGAGTTGTGCTCAGTGGTGGAATAATCCTTTTCTCTCTACTTCAACTTCTGTTCCTAAATCTGTTGCTGACAGCAAACTTATGCTATTTCCTCTGTGAGCCAAGGGAACTCTGCCCAGCGCTGAGAGCTGGGGGTTTGCCTTTCCTAAGGATGGAGTTCCAATCTTGTTTGGAGGTATGTGTGTCCGGGGCGCTTTGACATTGAAGCATAGGTAGGAGATGGTGGTGCTTGCTTATGCTGCTCTGCATGCTTGTTGACTTGGAATCCTTAGGTCGCTCTCGCTGTGTCACTATGGAGATCAGTGTTAATGACTCTACGTTTCGAGCTCCACCATTGTTTGAAAGCCTGGACTGTTTGTTCTGATTTATATTGTACTCATGAAGTAGGTCTCCTTCTGTAAAGTCCCAAGCCATATCAGGTGAAATGCATTGAAATATTTGCCCAGAACTGCCTTGAATAACCAAAGTTGCAGGGAATTTCATGTAGTAATTGAAGCCCTGGTTCTGCAGTACATGTTTAATTTCTGTAAACTCCTTTCTCTTAGCCACAGTTTCCATTGGGAAGCCCTGATAGATCGATATGCTGTTTCCTCTCAATTGTAGTGTTGCTTGGATGCTGCCGCTAGGGATCTGATTGCAATCTGCCAAATAGCGTCAGTATCCAGTCTGCCATCCAACCGGGGATCCTACCTCCGACTTAGGTCAGATCCCAGTCGGATCACACATTATCTGCAGTCAGATCCAGGGATCCAACCATGGATCCAGGGATCTGCTGTCAGATCAAGCATCGGATTCATGGATCTAGGGTGGGATCCGGGGATCTGACCTGGATCCGGGACAGCCAGATCCATGGTTGGATAGCGCTACTATCCAGCCAGATCCATTATCTGTCCCAAACAGTGATATTCGGTGGTATCCTAATTCATAGGATACTATCCGAGCATCACTGCTCCATTGTATTGTCCTTTATCCCTACTAGCCTCAGGATTTCTTCCTTGACACTAAATCGTAGAAAATATGCAATAATTGGGTGAGGTTTGGCATTGACATTGAGCTTAGCAGCTAGTGAGTGGTGAGCCTGTTTAATTTCCAGTGGCCATTCCCACTATTGTGGGAAAAGTTCTGCAAATAACTGCTGTAAAAAGTGTACCTTTTTTTTTTTTTTTTTTTTTAGGTCTTTGGTAACCGGGTAAGACCCACTAGGCACAAGTGCCTGTTTTCAGGGCGACCTGGAAGCACTGGGCAGTTAAATGACTTGCTTAGAGTCACACAGTAAGCAAGTGGAGGTTGTGAGAATCAGACCCAGGTCTGGTCTGCTGGATGTACCAAGCTCATTCACAGCTTGTTACTCTAACCTGTAGGCTATACTGCCAGTTGATTTCCCCTCCACACCCTCTGGTATACCCAGAATCCGTAAATTTCTTCTCCCTCCACACCCTCTGGTACACCCAGGATCCTTGAATTATTTCTTCTTCCTCCATTCTCCAGGTCATCTATTTAATTCAAACTGTATGGGATCTGTGTGTCAAAATATTCTGAGGAATCTTGCAGCTGTGTGACTGATGTTTCAGTCTGGCATATTTGCTTTTCTGACACCTCCAGTCTTTTCTGCTGATCATCCAAGTTCTGCTGTAATTTATTAACTGTCATTTTAATCTCAGATACATCGAGTTTCAGCTCAATCAGCATTTCTTTTATGATTATTATGTCCAATTTTTTGTGCTGCACGCTGCTAGGGCAGGACACACTTCCGCTGTTGAATGCTGCTTCACGCTGGTCTCCAAATACTTTGCTCCCACAGTCATCATTATTTACTCTAGGCCTGATGTTGTATGACTGGAAGAAGTATGGAAATTGTAAGCAATCTCATGGAAATTTACCCTCTATATACTCAAATGCTGTTTCTAACTAACGGGATCAAAATCAGGATGATTCTGTGTTTTTACTAGTTATTTAAAAAAAAAATTATCAGGAGCACTGGTCAGGAGCTCAAACTTACACGTCCATTATCGTCAGTGCCTGCACGTGCTCCAGCTTTGACTATTCTTTAACCACTTTTGTCTGCAGTTCAGTTTCTAGATCTATATCTTCTCTGTCACTGTCTAGGAAGGTGCACAACAGGGGCTTTTGCCTGTACCATGGCATCGCCTCCTGAAAGTGCAATGCAAAAAAGTTGACACAGGTTGCAGAAGGGGAGTCATCCATCCCACCCACCCCCCACAACTAAGGTGCAGTTTCAGTTGCTGGTCTGAATGGTAGTTGGAGCAAATAGTTTGCAACTGCTAACACCTAGCCTGCACTGTCTTTCAGATATTTTCAGTAATAAAGAATGAGGGGACATACATCCAAGAAAAAAAAATAAATATAAGTTGAATGTGTTTGAATATTATATTTTAAAAATTTTTATTGGATACTGTAAAATGTTTCAGATCATCTCCCCCTATTGCTTGTGTTATAGGTGTTAATTTCCGTATTAAGACAAAACTTTTATAATATTATGTACTGAACTTGTAATTATGACTGTTTCACTGCAACTTGTAATTTGTACATGTTGCACATATTCCCGAATGCCATCTAAAATGAGCATTCCAATTCTTAATCTTCCCTGAATACACATAATAAAAAAAATATGTATTTTCCGAGGGGTGGAGTTTGTAGGTCTGAGATTTTTTTGTGAGCTTCTAACATGGCAGCTTAAAAAGGTACTCTATCCTTTAAATCAACTTTTTTTAAATGTGTAAACTATAACATCCAGCTAAGTGAGATCTGTACAGCAATCACAATTTTAACATTTAAACTTTGCCAGACTTTGTGTACTTTGTCGCCTCTGTACCTTTGTAACTCCCAGGTGGTGCTATCCCAAGGGCTACTACCCCTGGCTGCTTGACTACTGACAGGTTGAGGGGCCTAGGTTTTATGGTGGGTGCCTCCACCCAGACATCAGGGTTTGTAGTGGATAGACTAGATTGGTCACAGCCCTCTGGGACACTGAGACCCCCTTTTATTCCCTCTAGTGGCTCACACAATGCACGGAAGTTACAGTCCCAATAGCCCACATGTACACACTGTTCATTCATAAAGTACCACTAACCCTCGAGACTGAGTCTGAGGTTTGTCTCTGGGAACCCCGTGTAAAATAAGGTTAATCAACATACACAAACCAATACAATGCTTGATATGTAGGTACTGACACTTCAGACAGTTTAAAGTTTAACAACAACAGATCTGGTTTATTTAGGGGGAATAAAACACGGGAGGGGGAGAACAGGTTAATTGGCAGAATTAAATCACAGTACTGTGCACACATACAGGGTCTGAAAAGTCACACTCTGGGTACCCAGGTTGGGGGGGGCTAGCCAGGTCCGTTGCCCAGGGTTGGCTTGCAGGTGCAGATGGACAGGGCCCTGTAGAAGAAAATATATGCACAACACCCAATTGTAATCCGGAGCCAGATGGCTCAGTCCATGAGAAGTGAAACAACAATAATTACCTGACACACTTGTAATTGAAAACAGGCTGCAGGGGAATACCCTGATTTGTACTCATAATACCCAAGCTGAGAACCGGATGGTGGATGTTCTTCTGGGTTGCCAGAACAACAGGGTATGGAGACAAGGTCCTTGTGACTGGACCCCACTGCAGTAGATAGCAAACAGATTTAGTCTGAGACAAGCTGGGGTTTGCTTCCAGCTTCAGCACACAATTCACTGTACAGGGGATTGGAAATAGCGATTCCCCACAAGCAGTACACACATTCATATGTAAAAGGAAAGTACTATACCAGGCAGACTGCTCCCTAGATCCCGATCGCAATTACCGCAAAATACCTGAAGCACACAGCAGCTTCAGTTCTGACAGACCGAGCGCGATTCAGCAATTTCTCCAGTCTTCTACAGGGTTAGCCAGGTTTCTACCTTTCGACTTCTTTCTTTCTCCTCACAAGTCAGATTCAGTCTGAACTAGCACTTACAACAGCTGCAGGCCAAACCTTAGGGCCTCACACGTGCTTCCTGTGCGAAACTATACACCGCAGAAGCACAAAGCTCCTTCTCTCTTCACTATCACAACTGATCTGATCTTTCCAGTCACCGAGCAGGGCATTTCCTTTAGTTTCACACCATTCTGTTGGCTGGTTCAGCTGTCACGCACAGTAAGACTCCCTCTGTTGGTGAAAAATGGCGCCAAGGTCAAAACTACATTTCCCAGAGTCACTGCTCATACAATCCCCTTGTGGCTGGCTCAAAATTGAGAGTCCAAGTTCCAATCGTCCACAGGCTCCATTTTAAGGCCTCCCTATCATCCTGATTTGTCCAAGTCAGCAATTCAGGACCAATATGAAAGAGCTTCACTGAAACAGTTTATGCTGAAATAAAGACAGGTTAGACAAACTACATTTTCTCAGTCACTCTAAATGATTTCTGGCAAACAGTTATATCTTTTAACAAGGTTCCCTCTGCACATGTAGCGATGGCAGAAACGGAGCGAAATGTCAGCAGCTCAGGCGGGATTTGACCATTAAATACACAGTCCCCCCATACAAACTAATTAAGTCTGCAAGCAGACAGCTCTTAAAGAGACAGTACGTGGAGGCTCAAATAGCACTCACTTAGAACCACATTTAAACAGCTCAGACACCGAACACCGCCCAGACTTGGAGCATTCAGGCAAGCTCCTGGAAGACTTTTAGGAACCCCATTTGCAAGGGGTTACACACCCTTCGAGCCTGGAAAACATAGCCTCCACGTCAAGTAAGTACCCTCATAAATTTCAATACAACCATATACATTTACATCAATATCACATTAGGCTTATACATTTAATCATCAGTCAACATATTACCTTACCAAAAACACATTTCTGAAACTTTTCAGTACATCACTTTTTACACAGTATTATACACACATTATACCGTAACTCAGGTTATTACCTCCTGTACATGAAACCTGAAGAGAGGGGGCCCTTACCTATCAGCTACCTTGGAGCTGGATGGGGCAGGGGCACCATACCTAGAGGGCAACACAATCAATTTGGAGGTAGCACTTATGCTCAGTTTGGGCAATGTGCTTGGGGACACATACACTCCTTTATGGACAACATTGAGAGGTAAGTCCACAGGCCTCCCAGGGGAATCATAGCTTAAGTGCTTTACAGGCTTTACAGCTTGACTAGTCTTTCTAGGGGGAACTGTTACAGTCTCTGCACTTTTAAACTCACTTTCAGCACTGTCTTTACTTACCAGGGGAGTCTCCCTGGGGGTAGAGAGGCTAGAATCTGGGGCACTTTCAGCTCCATGATTTGCAATCTCAGAGTCCACAACACTTGGCTCACATGCAGAGTTTTCTGACACTGGCAGTGAACTATCAGGGCACTCAACACACTCTTCTTGTTCTGGTATATCACCAGTTTGTCCCAGTCCATCATTTTCCTCCTCTGAAATCTCAAACAGTTCAACCATACACAATGATTCCATATCATCTGACTTGATGCTTTGCACTTCACTTTCTGGGAGCATTGGCTCCAGGGACAAAGCTGGGGGCTTAGACAGTCCAGAAGTTCCAGCTTCATCTCCAGGATTGACTAGGGGATTACCCCGAAACAATTGACTCAGTTTGTAAGAAGGGTAGTATTCAAAGCCACACTCACTTTCCTCTGACATGGACTGACAGTCATGTTCAACTGGGACTTGTGGAGGGGAACACTTTAACTCAGCTTCTGTGGGTGCAGGCTTTATTGATTTTTGCTTAGCAGCAGCTCTAGTCACTGGTCCAGAGGGGGCATTTTCTGGGGGCTCAGACTCAATCAAGATTTGTCCAATGGGCAGTAAATGATTTCTGTGCATTGTTTTCACATTTTTTTAGTTAATCCAAGCCTTACTTTGTACACAGGCAGATCATTTAGTTTGTCTACCACAATGTGGGGGAGATAGTGCCACCTATCAGCAATCTTGTGTTTGCCATGCAGTCCCAGATTTCTTAGCAACACTCGATCTCCCTCCTGGAGTTCCAGTGCTTTCACTTTTTTATCATACCTTTCCTTTTTGGCCAGATTTCCTTTGGCAGCCATGCTTTGAGCCAGTTGGTACGCATGATTTAGTTGGGCCTTTAACTTTTGCACATACTGTAAATGGTTATCAGCTCAAACCCCATCAGGAGAAACTCCAAAACAAACATCTACCAGTAGTCGGGCTTCTCTTCCAAACATCAGGCGATAGGGGGAGAACCCAGTGGCATCACTTTTTGTACAATTGTAGGCATGTACCAGGGTGCTAATTTGTTGGCTCCATCTAGGCTTGTCCTTTGGGTGAAGGGTGCCTAGCATATCTAACAAAGTGCAGTTGAACCGTTCAGGATGTGGGTCCCTCTGGAGGTGGTAAGGGGTGGTTCTGGGCTTTCGCACTCCCCACAGAGAAAGCATCTCTTTGATCAGATGACTCTCAAAGTCCCTCCCTTGATCAGAATGGATTCTTTGTGGTGCCCCAAAGTGAACAAAAAGTTTTCTATAAGTACTTTGGCCACAGTGGATGCCTTCTAGTCCTTGGTGAGGAAAGCTTGGGCATATCTCGTAAAATGGTCAGTGACCACCAGCACATTACTGATATTTCTTTGATCTGGCTCCAGACTCAGAAAATCAATACAGACCAGCTCTATGGGGGCTTTGGTGGTGATGTTAACTAGGGGGGCAGCCCTCTGGGGCAAAGCTTTCCTTTGTAGATAGCGACTACAAGTTTGAATGTGTTGCTCAACATCAGCTCCCATCTTAGGCCAATAGAATCTGGCTCTTACCAAGTCAAGTGTTCTGTCTATGCCAAGGTGCCCCATGTGGTTGTGTAGAGACCTCAGCACCAAGTCTCAAAAGGCAGTAGGCAAAACTAGCTGTTGTTTATCTATTTGTCCCCCTCTGTCTACTGTTTCTCTGTATAACAGTCTATTAATCAGTTTCAACTTAGGACCTTCCTTGTATAACAATGCAGTTCTCAAATCAGTGGAGCCTAACTTGGATACATCTTTCCCTGGATAGAGGGCTTCTAGAGCTGATTTGATCATGGGATCTTGGGATTGAGCCCGCTGAATACTGTTATTGTCCAGTTGAGGCAAAGCACCAATGTCTATTGCGGAAAAGTGGCAATAAGCAGCAGGTATGCAATTCTCAGAGGGTCCCAAACTATCCACCATACAGTTCACTGGCTCTGGGACCACTTGCTCCTCTCGGTCAAACTTCTGGCAGAGTGCTTGAATATCAGGTTCTGACAGTCGGACCCAGTCATTTCGAGAAACAGGCCTCTGGGAGAGAGCATCAGCATCTATGTGGTCCAGGCCTGCTCTGTATTCAACAGTATAGTCGTATGTAAATAATGCAGAGAGCCACCTATGGCCAGAAGCGTCCAACATAGCTGCAGTCTGCACATAGGTCAAAGGACTGTTGTCAGTTTTTACTAGTATCTTAGCCCCATACAAGTACTCGTGGAATTGGTCAACAATGGCCCACTTCAAAGCTAGGAACTCTAACTTATGTACAGGATAGTTCTTTTCGGAAGGGGTCAGGCTTCTGCTGGCAAAGGCCACTGGTCTCAGGCCATTCTCATGCTCCTAGTACAACACAGCCCCAAACCTTGCAAACTACCATCAGTGTGTAGGACATAGGGTTTTACTGGATCTGCATAGGCCAGGACAGGAGCGTGGGTAAATTGATACAGTATATAATCTCATTAAAAGCAGCTTCACAATCAGGTGTCCATCGTGCCCCAAAAACTTAATTAGGCTGGAAATACATTCTCTCAGTTTCAGGGGGAGTTGATCTCTTGTATTTTTTGTGGGTAGGAGGGTAATCTTGAATAAGATTAAGCAAAGGACGGATCACTCTTGAATAGTCCTTGATGAAATGGCAATACTAGCCACGGAATCCCAGGAATCTTTGCAGTTCTTTTAGATTGTGGGGCTGTGGCCAGGTGGTCAAGGCCTCAACTTTACTTGGGTCTCTATTCCCTCAGTGGAGACTATATGCTCCACATACCTTACGGAGGTTTGGAAGAACTGACATTTATCGATGGACAGTTTGAGGCCAAAGTCTTCCAGTTGGTCCAACACCTTGAATAATCTGCTCTCATGTTCCTCCAGTGAGCTCCCAAACACAATAACATCATCTAGGTATACCAGGCACTCTAATAAGTTCATGTCCCCCACTACACGCTCCATCAGTCGTTGAAAAGTGGCTGGGGCGCCTGAAATTCCTTGAGGCATTCTCATGAATTCATAGAAGCTGAGCGGAAAGATAAAGGCTGTCTTCTCACGGTCTTCTGGGGCCATCAAGATCTGGTAGTACCCACTATGAAGATCCAGCACGGAGAACCGCTTGCTACCATTCTGGCAGTCCAAAGTACCCTGAATGCAGGGCATTGTATACTGATCAGGGATAGTCCACCGGTTTAAAATGTGATAATCCACGCACATCATTACTGTCCCATTCTTTTTTCTCACTACCACGCTGGGGGAAGCATAGGGGCTTCTGGATTCTTGTATTACACCAGCAGCTAGCACCTCTTGCAGATGCCGTCTCACATCATCAATGTCGGCAGGGGCCAGGCGTCGAGACCTTTCATGAAATGGCCTTTCATCATGCAGCCGGATGTGGTGCTCAGCCCCTTGCACACATCCTACATCCCATTCCTTTAAAGAAAACACCTGGTCTCTCTGGGCAAGCTTTCTACCGATTCTCATCTTCCATTCAGCTGGCAATGGGGAGTCCCCAAAATCAAAAAAGTCGGGCATCACTCTGTCATTTTCCCCCGAACACTTGTTACTGGGTAGCACTGCAGTATCTGCACAATGTACATTAGCTAGGGTGCAACCTCTATTTACTCGAATCTCTCTATCAGACACATTATGAACTTGGGCCATTACCCTTCTGGCATAAGCATGGGCTCTGGCAGGCAAAATACTTGGCTTGACCAACAGTCCTTCTGGCAATTTCCCATCGCCTGGTGCATCCAGCATGAGGATTTTATTCTTGACACCTTTTCTCATACGGACTTCCCCCTATAGGGTACACTGGGCATTTGGCACTAGGATCAGAGACTCAGGATCCTTCTTCCAGACAATTCCAACTGGTTCCTCTGGTTCCACTTTTTCAGCATCTCTCTGTGCCTCATAGGCCTTCTTGATCAAGGCCGGAATTCTTAAAGCTTTACTAGTCCTTGACCCCTGTTTTTCATAACACAACTGCGCCAACTGTCCAAACATATGCACATTCATCCCAATTAGTAGAGGAACCCCCTCATACAGTCCAGTAGGTGGACACACTAAGGCCAGGGTCTCTACTTGCTCTGCCACTCCAGCCACGGAGGTGGGAAAAGACAGCCAAATTTGGATATACCCAGAGTAGGGGTAGGCCTTCTCACTTAACCCCCAGACATGCAGCCCCTCCAACAGTTGTAAGGGCACATCAGACAAATGCTTCTGATACCAGTCTTGGAACATAATTGTCACTTGGGAACCACTGTCTAATACAGCTCTTGTAGACACTCCATTCACCTTTACAGTGGTCTCCATGGAGGGACCCACTATTCTGGACCAGTCTGGAGAGACGGTAGCAGGGGCCTGGGCAACCGACTTTGCCACAAAGGGACATGAGTTAGCATTTTTGGGATCCTCACTGCAATCATTTTGTGTACCTCTCAACCACTGATTTGTCCTCCGAAGCTCTCCTTGTAGCCTGTATACAACTTTGTCTGTGTCTTTTGGGAACCTGCATTCTCTCTTCATGTGCCCATCCTTCCTACAATTATAGCAAAATATACCTTCTGGAGATTGAGCTTGCTGAGGCATCACACTGGGAGCCAGGGCGGGAGTACTTCCAATAGAAAACCTTGGTGCCATCTCTGTCTACGGCGTGATAAGCATTTGGAGACATCTCATCAATGTCCTCAGTTCCATGGTCAAGACATTGAGTTTTGAGCTGTTGTCAGCAGGAGATGCATGGGTGGGTACCCCCACTCCCATAGCAGATGCAGTCGGATGAGGGTCGGGGCCTGTACTTGCAGGAGCGGCCTTCATAAAGAGACTGTTTTTCATTTCCCTGAACTCTCTCAGCAGTTCACCCCATGGTGGCACACCCTTTTCCTTCTCAGAGCACTCATTAACTGCCAGCCTCTGCCCCTGAACTTCACTTGACGGGTCACCCTCAGTCACTCGGGTAGTAGCAGCAGCTATTGGTGCAAGTCCCTCCCAGGGTCGCCTTTTCTCTACCCCTCGAATTTCTCTCATTAGCTCATCATAGGAGGGTGGGGATTCCAGTCGATTAGCCGGGCATAACTGAAGCAACAGCAGTTCTGGGAAGGGGGCACACTTAAGGATCCCGTCCAGCCTGGTTTGGTCCAATTCAATCAATTCAATCACTGGCAAACTACCCTTTCTGAGGCATTCTTGCAACAATTTTTACAAGCAAGATTCATACACAGACAACAACTCCCCTTGGTACTGTTGTGCATTTCTTACTCTCCACCACAGGTCCTCATAGGAATCTGGGCTCCCATACACATTCTCCAAGGCCTCAAGATAGTCCTGTGCAGTCGCTTCAGGTTACTGGCCCATTTGGCATGGATGGTAGCCATGGTAGGACCTCGGAGGCTGTCACTTAACCTCATTTGCTCTTCTGCTTCCGATCAATGCCATTCTATCATTTGGGGGCAATATAGTCTATCCAGGTCCCCCAGTCATCCTCCCCTTGTAGTGTGGGGAGGGTGCCGGAGAAAATTTTCAACCTGCGGTAAGAGTCATGACTATTGGCAGGTACAGACATAGGGGCTAGCACTGGCACAGAAGGAGGGGCAATAACGGGTGCTGGAGGGGAGAGGGTGTTGGTGGAGGAACGTTCTCATGTTGCAATAATAGTTTCTTTAAATTCTCCACAGTTTTCCCTTCCTCCAGCAACAATTTAGCAAATGTCTCCTCAAAAGTTTCAGATAGTGGGGGGGGGCTCATTCCCCCCTGGGGTTTCTACTGTCCTTAGTTATCACTCTCCAGGCAGTGAGGGCTTCCTCTGGGGTAACAGTCTGTGGCACTTTGGAGCTATCTATGGGGTTTCTTATACTCTACTAGGACCATGAAAGTGTGGGTGAGCAGATCAGCATGTCGACCCATCACCACAGGGCTTTGTAAACCTTCCACCTTGGAAAGTACTCCCTGTACAGTGTCCTTATTGATACCCAGGGGGATGTCCAGGATAAGCACAGCTTTTGGGGGTCGATCTCCTCCCCAGTACACCACTCCACCAATTTGTGCACAGCCACTTCTGTCAGGGTACCCATTTATTTTTTTAACAGTGGTTCACAAATGTGGCCACTAGAGGATACAAAATCCCTGCGGTGCCTCCAAGATGTAACCCCCAGGTGGCGCTATCCCAAGGGCTACTACCCCTGCTTGCTTGACTACTGACAGGTTGAGGGGCCTAGGTTCTATGGCAGGTGCCTCCACCCAGAGGTCAGGGTTTGTAGTTGTTAGACTAGCTTAGTCACAGCCCTCTGGGACACTGAGACCCCCTTTTGTTCCCTCTAGTGGCTCACACTATGCACGGAAGTTACAGGCCCAATACCCCACATGTACACACTGTTCATTCATAAAGTACCACTTACCCTCGAGACTGATTCTGAGGTTCGTCTCTGAGAACCCCCTGTAAAATAAAGTTAATCAACATACACAAACCAATACAATGCTTGATATGTAGGTACTGACACTTCAGACAGTTTAAAGTTTAACAACAACAAATCTGGTTTATTTAGGGGGAATAAAACACGGGAGGGGGAGATCAGGTTAATTGGCAGAATTAAATCACAGTACTGTGCACACATACAGGGTCTGAAAAGTCATACTCTGGGTACCCAGGTTGGGGGGGGGCTAGCCAGGTATGTTGCCTGGGGTTGGCCGGCAGGTGCAGATGGACAGGGCCCTGTAGAAGAAAATATATGCACAACACCCAATTGTAATCCAGAGCCGGATGGCTCAGTCCATGAAGAAGTGAAACAACAATAATTAGATGACACACTTGTAATTGAAAACAGGCTGCAGGGGAATACCCTGATTTGTACTCACATTACCCAAGCTGAGAACTGGATGGCGGATGATGTTCTGGGTTGCCAGAACAACACGGCATGAAGACAAGGTCCTTGTGACTGGACCCCACTGCAGTAGATAGCAAATGGATTTAGTCTGAGACAAGCTGGGGTTTGCTTCCAGCTTCGATACATAGCACACAGCACAGGGGATTGGAAATAGCGATTCCCCACAAGCACTACACACATTCATATGTAAAAGGAAAGTACTATACCAGGCAGGCTGCTCCTAGATCCTGATCGCAATTACTGCAAAATACCCGGGAGCACACACAGCAGCTTCAGTTCCTGACAGACCGAGCGTGATTCAGCAATTTCTCCAGTCTTCTACAGGGTTAGCCTGGTTTCTACCTTTCAGACTTCCTTCTTTCTCCTCACAAGTCAGATTCAGTCCGAACTAGCGCTTTACAACAGCTGCAGGCCGAACCTCAGGGCCTCACACACGAAACTATACACTGCAGAAGCACAGAGCTCCTTCTCTCTTCACTGTCACTACTGATCTGATCTTTCCAGTCATAGATCAGGGCATTTCCTTTAGCTCCATACCATTCTGTTGGCTGATTCAGCTGTCACTAACAATAAGACTCCCTCAGTTGGTGAAAAAAGGCGCCAAGGTCAAAACTACATTTCCCAGAGTCACTGCTCATACAATCCCCTTGTGGCTGGCTCAAAATTGAGACTCCAAGTTCCAATTCGTCCACAGGCTCCATTTTAAGGCCTCCCTATCATCCTGATTCATCCAAGTCAGCAATTCAGGATCAAAATGAAAGCTATACTGAAACAGTTTGTGCTGAAATAAAGACAGGTTAGACAAACTGCATTTTCTTAGTCACTCTAAAAGATTTCTGGCAAACAGTTATATCTTTCAATAAGGCTCCCTCTGCACAAGTAGCGACTGCAGAAATGGAGTGAATTGTCAGCAGCTCGGGCGTGATTCGAGCATTAAATACACAGTACCCCCATACAAACTAATTAAGTCTGCAAGCAGACAGCTCTTAAAGAGACAGTACGTGGAGGCTCAAATAGCACTCACTTGGAACCACATTTAAACAGCTCAGACACCGAACACCACCCAGACTTGGAGCAATCAGGCAAGCTCCTGGAAGACTTTTGGGAACCCCCATTTGTAGGGGGGTTACACCTTTAACTTAAAAGGTCTGATTTTAGTCCACCCACCTGTAAGCCCCCCTCCACTGTCTAGTGTATAAGTGGCACTCAAGGGGTGTTACAGCATTATTTGTTCAGGATTTGGGTGACCACAGGCAATGCCCAGCAAGCTCACTCTTTTTGAACACAGACTCCTAAGTCCAGGAGTAGTACATAAACCAAGTTTTACCGCTATTCTTGGATACATAAATAACATAGACCACATCCAGCTAATCTTAGCATTTTTTCATACAGCACAGCTCGAGCCCACATGCTCCTCAGACAGTACATTTTCTTTGAGCCCCAAACTCACTTACTTTGTTATGATCTTCACAGCTGCCATTGCACATAGGTGTACTTCAGGCCCAGAGACTGACCATGAGACTCCAGGGCCCACCTATCTGCACTCCTGGAACTGGACCTCCTCAGCTCCTCCCAGTTGGGATTTCTACCCCTCTGTTGTTCTAGTTTGTCCAAAGGCTAAAAGGAATCTTACCTCCCATGCCATTGTTTCCTATCTTCACAGGTGACTAGATCTTCCCAAACTTATGGCACAATAGTACTCCCAATTCAGGTGTTACAGGGGCATCTCACACATCTTGTAAATCTCTAGTTCTATGGTGGTCTTCACTGTTCCCCCAATGCAGTTCAAGCCAGAAGGCCATCAGGATGTCTTCCTTGGCTGGAGATGCCCACCCTGATCCTCCTTCATATTTGTAACTACATCTGTTAGACTCCGAGAACCTTCAGTGGAGAGCATTTTTGTTACTGATGCTCTGACCCCTTCCCCCAATAATTAGGACCCATATCAGCTCTACTGTAATATGCCAGTGTCCCAGGCAGACAGAGGGAACTGGTGCTTAGTAAGGGAAAGGGGAAACTGTTTAACCAGGAACGGCACACTAAGCCAAAGCTTGTTTCCAGGTGTAACCTGGGAACACAAGGAAGTTAAGTGACTTGCTCAGGGTCCCACAGTATGCAAGTTGGGGCTGTGGGATTCAAACCCAGGTCTTCAGGTTTGCAGCTCAGTGCCCTAAACCACAATGCTATACTGCCTCAACAACAGTAACACAAGCAGTTCCCCCAAAAGATGGGGGGGGAGGTGTTACACTCTAATCTATATTTATTTTCTCAAATCAGATGTAAGAGAACTTCATAAGCCTGTGTTTTAACTATAGCTTTATTATAATTAGTATTGTTCAGCCCTGTCTCTTTCTTTCAATGTTTAAAATACCTGTGACCATTAATTGCATCCTCCCATTGTCAAATCCAACCCCTATGCCCATCTACCTAGGTTTTCAAATATGTATATCCCACCTGCTCTCATTCTGTCTTCCTAATTCAAGCCCAAAAATCCACAGAAAAAGGGTCCCCATTCTGTGCTAGTAGCACTCTATTGGGTTACCACTCCAGCACCCACCTGCACTATGTGAGTCCAATGATCTGATGTGAGGACCAGGCTCTCATCTTCAACAGTAAGTGAATGTAGAGTAAAGGGGGGGGGGACTAGATTCGAGCACCACAATGTAATTTAGGATAGAGGAGGACAGAGAGGTGTATCTGGGGAAACAGAGGGAAGCAGAGAGAGAGCAGTAAGGAGCACAAAGGCACAAACAGAAGAGAGACTAGCCAAGGTAGTACAAAAGGAGACATGACTAGTTTTGGTATGTAAGCAAAACAAGGAAGACCAGGGGTAGGACTGCAAGGTTAAAAAGGAAGGGGAGACTGTGAAGAGTGAGAACAGGAAAAGGCAGACATCCTGAACAAATACAATGTTCATTGTTCACAGAGAAAAGAGACAGAGGGGTCACAAAAATGTAACAGGAACATTGGAAGGATGGAGGGGGACATTAGTAAATTTTCAGAGAAGACAGTCCTGTAGGGACTTGCAAATCTGAAAGCAGACAAAGCAATAGGGCTAGAAGGGGTCCACCAAAGGGTACTGAGGAAATTCAGACAGGTACTGGCTGCACCTCTGATGGCCCAGTTTAATAGCTCACTGGAAACAGGGTGTCCCTGGAGGACTAGAGGAGGGCAAATGTAGTCCCAGTTCACAAAAGTGGCAACAGGGAAGAGGCTGGCAATTATAAGCCAGTCAACCTGACTTTGGTAGTGGGAAAGTTAATGGAATCGCTGCTGAAAGAAAGAATTGGAGAATATTTTAGATCCAGTGAGTTACAAGCCCCAAGGTGGCATGGATTTATTGGGGAAGGGGAGGTGGAGGTCGTGTCAAATGAATCTGATAAAATTCTTGGACTGGGTGACCGAGGAACTAGATCAGGGTGGAGCAGTGGATGTTGGCGTTTCAACACTGCTCCACATAGGAGTCTAGTAAGCAAGCTGGGTAGCTTAGGACTCGGTCCAAAGGTAGTAAACTGGGTAAAGAAATTGGTCAAGGGATAGATGGTAGAGGGTAGTGGTAAATGGAGTTCACTCTAAGAAAGCGAGAGTGACCCTCAGGGTGCCTCAGTGATCAGGCTGGGACCAGTCCTCTTTAATGTCTTTATAAGTGGCATTGCAGAGATGCTGGAAGGAAAGGTCTGCCACTTTGCAGATGACACCAACCTCTGCACTAGTGTGGACACTTCTGTGTGAGGTGAAAAGGATAAGCAGCAACCTGAGAAAACTGGAGGAGTAGTCATGAGTATGGCAGCTGGGTTTCAATGGAAAAAAGTGCAAAATAATGCAATTGAGGCACAGAAACTCAAGGGCAGAGTACAAAATTGGGGGGGGGGGAGTGGTACTGACGATCACCAAGCGGAAGAGAGACCTGGGGGTGGTCATATTGGATGACCTGATGATGGCCAGGCAGTGCAACAAGGCAGTTGGGAGGGCAAGTGGGATGCAGGGGAGCATAGGGAGGGGTATCACCAGCAGAAAGAGGGAGGTGTTGCCTCTGTATAGAGAGCTGATAGGACCCCACCTAGAGTACTGGGTCCAGTTCTGGAGACCGTATCTCCGAAAGAACATAGACATAGTGGAAGCAGTTCAGAGGTGGGCAACTAAAATGGTGCAGGGACTGCATCAGAAGCCGTATGAGGAGAGAGTAAAGGACTTAAATATGTACACCCTGGGAGAGAAGAGAGAGAGAGAGAGAGAGAGAGAGAGAGGAGGTATATGATAGAGACCTTTACATACCTCACAAGGGTAAACAAGGTACAAGAGGGAAGTATTTTTCAGAATAGAGGTGCTCAAGAACACGGGGGCATGATAAGAAGGGGGAGTTAATTCAGGAGATATGTGAGGAAGTACTTAGTCACAGAGAGTGGTGGATCCTGGAACAGTCTTCCAGCAGAAATGGTAAGTGTGAAAACAGTGATGGGTTCAAAAATGCATGGGATAGGCACAAGGGAATCTTAAGGAAATGAAAGGGATGGGTGAATGGGCTTGAGATCAAGTAGGATCTACAATGATACTCTAGGCAGGGAAAAATGGTTAGACTAGGTGGGGAAAGTGGTCCTTATTTGCCAGCAAATTTGATGTTTCTGTGTTATCGCTTGATCAGCTTGACAGCATATCTTACGTGTTGTAGTGTAGTGCCCTAGAGTATGGGGGCACAACAGAAAAATAAAGTAAAGTGCCCCTTAGGGCCCTAGCTAGACTGGGCATCAGGGGTTGCACAGAGGTGTAATGTACAGGGACCCCTTTGTTAGTGTGTCTCCCCATCACAGAACAACTGCAGTGTAAATAAAGAAAAAAAGAGAATGTTTTGTTTTCCCCGGCTGCCTGCTCCTTGCAGCTCCCCCCCCAGCAAGCAACCTGAGTCAAGGGCACCCACACGCTGGGGCTGCTGTCCCTGCCTAGCACGTGGTGCTTGTTTGTTTTTAAAACAAAAAGTACAGTGGCTGGCAGGTGCAGGCTTGGGGGTTCCAGAATCGGATCCCCAAATGTAACTCTTGGAAAAGTATTGTTTTCCCTGGGCAGTTGGCTCTAGACTGGGTGGAGTGAGGACACAGAAAGCATGTGTGAAACCTGTTTGGCTTACCTGGTGGGATGAAGCCATCCTGGTGGCTTGTCTGCACTCCTCAGCTCCCCAGCTAGCATTCTCTGGTCTGTGCCCATAATCCAGTTCCATGCTGTGCGGTCACCAGTACCATCGGGTTGCCAGAAGAAGAATAGGAGTCGGTGATCACGGTGAGGGCTCTGTTTTGCCTCATTTTTTATTTTCTTTATTAAAAGAAAAGAGTTCTTCAGTCCCTCTGTGGCGGCGGTGCCCAAGATCCGCTTCTAGAGGAAGAGGAGCTCTGGTCATCATCAGGCCCCCAGTCGTCTGCCTCCCCGCCTGCAGAGATGTCCCTCCCTCTTACTTCCCACCTCCGGAACTTCTGCAGAGACCCTTTGGTGGCAGAATTAATATTTATGAGAGGGCTCCTTGGGGGAGAGTCAAGGGCAATAGGCCCTATCAAATTTAAGTAAAGAATTGTCTAAGGGCAGTCTCATAGAAATTAAAGGGGCAAGACAAGCCTCAAGCAAGCTCCAGTGGGACTAGGGAGAAATTAAAGGGGGCAGAGTAAGTGGGCTAGTGGAAAAAGGGCTAGTTAACGCAGAAGCTCTTTTTTTTATTTATTTCAATGCAATTAATTTAGCCCCAAGTGTGTCAGTGGCAGGAAGGGGATAGCTAATTAAGTTAATTCCTTTATAATTTGTCCCAGAGCAGGTTGTCAGCGACTGAGGCTGCATCGGTGGGAAGAGAGAGTGTATAGGTTTCCCACAGACCGCACATAGAAGGCTGACGTCATGAGCTAGTCAAACCCATGTCAGGGCAAGGTATAGGGGGGAGAGAAGGGCAATTTAGCAGGGCAACAATGCTGTACTGTAACTGAATTTGTGAATTGTGCAGTTGCCCTGAACTGTTTTCTGTTGCCTGCTGTTGCCCTGGGCTGTGTTCTGTTGCCTGTAATTGCCCCAAACTGTGTTCCATTACCTGCAATTGCCCATGACTGTATTCCATTGCCTGCAGTTTCCCCAAACTGGGTTCCATTGCCTGCCATTGCCTCAAGCTGCAATTGCACTGAGCTGTGTTCTGTTGCCTGCAATTGCCCCGAACTGTGTTCTATTGCCTGCAATTGCTCCGAATTGTGTTCCCTTGCCTGGAATTGCCTCAAACTATGTTCCATTGCCTGCAGTTCCCCTGAACTGTGTTCCATTGCCTGCAATTGCCCTGAACTGTGTTCCATTGCCTGCAATTGCCCTGAATTGTGTTCCATTGCCTGCAGTTGCCCCGAACTGTGTTTCATTGCCTGCAATTGCTCCAAACTGTGTTCCCTTGCCTGGAATTGCCTCAAACTGTGTTCCATTGCCTGCAATTCCCCTGAACTGTGTTCCATTGCCTGCAATTGCCCTGAACTGTGTTCCATTGCCTGCAATTGCCCCAAACTGTGTTCCATTGCTTGCAATTACCCCAAACTGTGTTCCATTACCTGCAGTTGCCCCAAATTGTGTTCAAGTGCCTGCAATTGTCCTGAGCCATGTGGTGGCAATCTCCTGTACATGGTCTCCTTAATCAATCTCCAGTCGATCAAGGTAGGTTTTCAGATGGTACATCCAACACCTTCGGTATGCAGTTTTTGGAGTCCTATGTTTCAGTCTGAACAGTGTGGATCTTCTGGGAGGACATTATTCATATTTTGCACCCCTTTCAATGTCACTTTTGTTATTTTCCTTTGCTACCAGGTTACGTTCAGGCCCTGTGTAGATCTTGTTGTCTGGTTTGTTGCTTTCTGTTCTCTTCACAGTTTCTTCAAGATCTTCTGTTCCCATCTAAAAATCAATGCCTCATTTGTTGTTTTCTGTTCTTCTCCCCTGGTTCTTCAAGATCTTCTGTGCCCATCTATGAATCAACACCCCATTTGTTATTTTACTCTCTTCCCAGGATCATTTGGTATTGGCACCTGGAAACAGAAACATAGGAACATAGGAATGGTCATCAAATAAAGACCTCCAGGCACACCAAGTCTACCCAAGTGTTCTATCACCTTGTTACTAGTCGTGGACGAAGTGGCCAAAATTTGCTTCACAGAGTGATTCATGACAGGAGTAACATTATCCATTGAAGTGCCTGCAATGCGAAGCGGGGTACTCTGCGTTATAAAGAGGAATGCGAAGTCCATTGAAACCAATGGCTTTGCGTTATTCCACCTTCCCCAAATCACTTCTCCGCTAATTTTAAGGCGAAGTACATTGATATCAAATGAAATTCTGAAGTTATTCATGGGATTGCAGGTCACATGGGCTCTAGACTGTTCTGCACAGCCCCAGTTCTGTGTAGTGTGTGTGTAGTGGAAGATGGAGACAGTTTCCTCTCAGAGCTCTGTGATTCAAATCCTCTAAAAGCTGTTAAAAAAAGTATTTTTGAGCCATTATTTTTGCTCAGAATAGTACATTGATTGTAGGAAATCCTCCTGTGCTCATATCATCGAGCGTTTATTGTTTGTGTGTGGATTTTGAATGATAATTTAGAACAGTCAGTCTGTGTGCTGTGAAGTGTGCTTCGGGGGAGGGGCGTCTGTGGTGTAGGTAGATTAACTGGGAGAAAAGACAGTCTTTTCTGTTTTGGATATATCTTTCTTGTATAACTGCGTTAATGTACACACAGTAATATTTTCAGTAATTCTTGACATTTTTTTGCTGATTGTTGTGGTGCAACAGTGCATAATTTCAATTTGTTTAAAACGTTTGTGTAACCCCCCTACAATTGAGGGTTCCTAAAAGCCTTCCCGGAGCTTGTTTAAATGCTCCATGCCTGGCTGGTGTTTGGCGTAGGCTGCTAAATGTGGGGGTTGTGAGTGCTTTTAAAAGCCTCCACGTACTGTCTCTTTAAGAGCCGTCTGCTTGCAGGCAAAATCATTGTTTATGAGGGGGACTGTGTGTTTTTCTGCTCGAGTCCTGCTCGAGCTGTACTGTAATTGCCCCTCTTTGTGGTCGCTGAAAGCGCCAGGGAAGCCCCCTCGATAGGTGTAACTATTTGCCTGAAATCATTTAGAGTGATAGTGAAAATGTAGTTTTGTTTAACCTGCTTTTGTTGCAGATGGGACTGTGTGTGTGCTGTGCCCCTCCATCTTGGACCAGGACAGTTCGAGGGGTCCAATAGGAGTGAGGGGGTATCCAATCTGGAGTAAAATAGCAGCAGCCTACCAGAAACAATGACTTTAGATGGAGCCAGCTGACCAATGGGGACACAGCCTGTAATTCTTGGAAGCGGCATTATGGGCCAGGGCGCCTTTTCGCACCACTGAGGGCCAGCTTAAGTGACTGGCAGTTGTAACCAGCCAATGGAATTGGGTAGCGCCCAAGCTGTAAGGATTGCCCCATGCTGTCAGGGGCAGATGCATTGTGACTGTGAGTGAGGAAGGAACTCTGAGCTCCTGCGCCGTCGAGTGTTCACGCGGGAAGTGCGGAAAGGGCCTAAGGCAGCCATTTATATTGCCAGCGACCCGTGAATTAAATCCGCAGGCTTGCAGTCAGAGGAGGCTGTGCATAAGCACAGCTACCTACCAGGCTACACCTGAAGAGGACTGAAGAATTTGCTGAATCGCGCTCAGTCTGTCAGGACGTTGAAGCTGCCGTGAATCGCCCGCGTTTGCTGTGAGTTTGGTCAAGGCCTGGAAGCAGCTACCTGGTATGGTACCCCTCTGTTGTTTTCCATATAAATGTGTGAGGAGGCCTTTGAAGCACAGGCTCAGCCCTGCAAGTGGTGAGGGAGTGGTGCTCTGCTGGAGTTGTGAGTACTGGATCAGGGTAGCTCCCTGTTAAAGCTTACAAACAAAGGCAAAATCAGTTTGTTGTATTGCTGACTGCACTAATTAAGCTTTCTGGCTCCATCTGATCTTTTTAGGAATTAAATGCTCGCTTGTGTCAGGGCCCCAACCAGCTGCATCGAGGAACTAGCCATTAGGGCTTGGGTACCCATAGACAGTAATTAATAGGTTAGGCCTGTGCACAGAGCCATAGGTAGATTTTCATATATTGTAGTGGTAAGCTAATCAACCTGATTCCCCCTGGTCCTTGTTATCGCCCCTCAAATAAATCAGATTGCTTGTTTTGCAAAAGTACACTGGCTAGTCTGTGCATTAATGGTGGCATACTGCACAGTGAATGTGGTGTAACTGTACCTTACTTTCCAGGGGTTCCCCGGAGTGAGCTGACTGGTTCAAGCTGGGGGGTAAGTGTATATGGTAAGGACTCTGAAATTGAACTGCGTGGGCCACTAGTGGAAAGAAAGGGGGGTTGCAGCAACCCAGAGGGCTGTGACCGAGTCAACCTCGACTGTTCTAACCCCAACCTCTGGGTGAAGGCACCCGCCAATGGATCTGGGCCCCTCGCCCTGCTGCAGTTAGGGTAGGCAGGGGTAGTAGCCCTTGGGATAGCCCCTCCTGGGGGTTACAAATTGGAGGCATCGCTGGGATTAGCGTCCCCTAGTGGGTGAAGTGCACAAATATGGATCAGTTAAAGTAAAAACTGGAAGGGGATACCATGGCTAAGATTAATCTGAACCCCTATTAAGACAGTGGTACACAAACTGATGGGGTGGAGTGAAGCCGAAGAGCTGGACTCCCAGAAAATTGTGTTACTACTAGATGTACCTCTGGAGACAACGACCGCTGATATTATTTCTACCACGGAGCATGTTAAATGTTTGGGCAAAGTAGAGGTGAAGGGGCGTATGGCTGACCTGCTCAATCAGACCTTGCAGGTGTTACTTTTGTGAAGTCTAGCCATTGACCCCAAGTGATTTACCCGGAAGGTGCCCAGCAGGGGTGGAGGCTTGTTCACATCTGGAGTGGGTCGGTCACTCCTGGGGGGTTTCCCCAGACTAATATTTTCAAAGATAAACTGCTTGAATTACTGGCTGTGGAGGGAAGGACTACCCAAGAATTACTGCAGGCGTTGGACCTTTCTAGTGAACCCACCCCCCAGGTTTCCCCCGGTACCTCTCCCTGGCCCTCCAAGAGTTCTATTTTGGCTCCACCACCCCTAATGGTTCCCCCTATACAGCTAGATTCTTACCGTGGGCTAAAACTTTTTTCTGGCACAATGCCAGTGCCTTCAGGGGAGGATGATTTGGAGGCATGATGGACTACGCCATCCCCCTAGTCCAGGAGTGGCAATGTTCTGAGGGGGAGAAACGAAAGAGACTGATGGAGAGTCTGTGGGGCCCAGCTTTGAAAGCCATTAGGTTCTTGCAGGCCACTAGCCCAGAAGCTACCGCAGCAGAGTACCTTTCTGCTTTAGAGGGATTATTTGGGAGTACAGAAACTGGGGAAGACTTATTGTGGAAATTCAAGTCTGCCAAGCAATGGAGGAATGAGAAGTTGTCCACCTTTGTTACTAGGGTGGAACTGGCCTTACAGAAGGCCTATCAAAAAGGGGGGATCACAGCCTCAGCCTTGAACCAGGTCAGGTTGGAACATGTTTTGAAGTCTGGTAGATATTCCAGTGTGATATTGTTAAAACTTAAGTTACATGGTAGACGGGCTGCCCCACCTGAATACTGTCAATTGATGAGGGAGATTAGAAAAGTAGAGGCTGATGAGGAGGGGTGGGAACCCTATGTGGGGGCTGTGAATCTGAGCCAAACCCTGAGCCTAGTGCACCCGATGAGACCCATCTTTCGGGGGGGGGGCCTGATGTGTCCCCCGAATTACAGGGAGGGGTGGGGGTGTGTGCTATTTCCTCTGATCCCCAAGTAGAAAGTGAGTTGAGGGCCGAGGTCAGGAGTTTACAAGAACTGGTGAGGGACTTGAAGCGATCCACTACCCACCCAGTTAGGTCTGGGGAACCTGAGTTATCTAGAAACCAATGCCCTGGCCCAGGGGAACTCCCTTACCCCCCCAGAGGGCCCCCAGCAGATAAAGTATTCCCCTCCCAATAGAGACCCTTGGGACCCCAAGTTCTGTTACCATTGTGGGGAGGATGGACACTTTCAGACTGAGTGCCAGTTGCCGGAGAATTTAAGGAAAGTCAACAGCAGACTGATCACTTGGCATCGCAGGGCCCACGTCTGACCCCCCAGGAAGGGCTTTGTGACTCGGGCCAACGCCCAAGCAACTGTCAATGCTGTGCCTCCTGAATGGTCTGATGTGGTCGGGCCCTTGATGGAGGCCCCAGTGCGAGTAAATGGGATTCCCACCCGAGCTGTATTAGATAGTGGCTCTCAGGTAACCATCATGTTTCAGAACTGGTATCAGACACACCTACCTGAGGTGCCACTCCAACCCTTGGATGGTCTACATGTATGGGGGCTAAGTGACAAGGCTTATCCGTATTTGGGGTATATCCGGATCTGGTTGTCATTTCCTACTTCTGTGGCTGGAGTGGACGAACAGGTGGAAACCTTGGCTTTAGTCTGCCCCCCCACTGGACTGTATGATGGGGTACCCCTGTTGATTGGGACAAATGCTCATATGTTTGGTCGATTAGCCCAATTGTGTTCAGAAAAGCAAGCATTTAGAACTGGGCGAGCCCTAAGAATACCCGCTGTGATCCAAAAGGCATATGAAACTCAGAGAAAGGTTAGCCAGGTGAAACCTGAAGGCCCCGTGGGTGTAGTATGGAAGAAGGATCTGGCAACATTGATACTTACCCCAAATGCCCAGTGTGTTTTGCAAGAGGAAGTCCGAATGAGAACAGATGTTAAGAATAAGTTATTGATGTTGGATGCACCCGGGAAGGGAAGATTGCCTCAGGGACTGCTGGTTAAACCCAGTATCTTGCCTGCTAGAGCCCATGCTTATGCCAGGAGGGTGATGGTTCAAGTTCATAATGTGTCTGACAAGGAGATTCGAATAAGAAGAGGTTGCACCCTAGCAAGTGTACATTGTGCAGACACTGCAGTGCTGCCCAATAGCAAGGGTTTGAGGAAGGATGACAGAGTAACTCCCGACTTGTTTGATTTCGGTGACTCCCTGTTGCCTGCTGAATGGAAAGTGAGGATCAGTGAGAAGCTTGCCAAAAGAGACCAGGTATTTTCCCTAAAGGAATGGGATGTGGGATGTGTGCAAGGGGCTGAGCACCACATCCGGCTGCATGATGAAAGCCCTTTTCGAGAGAGATCTCAGCGCCTGGCCCCGGCTGACATAGACGATGTGAGGTGACATTTGCAAGAGATGCTTGCTGCTAGTGCAATACAAGAGTCCAGGAGCCCCTATGCTTCCCCCATTGTAGTAGTGAGGAAAAAGAATGGGGCAGTTTGGATGTGTGTAGATTACCGTATCTTGAATCAGCAGACCATCCCAGACCAATATACCATGCCACGCATACAGGATGCCTTGGATTGTCTAAATGGCAGTAAGTGGTTCTCTGTGTTAGACCTCCGCAGTGGGTACTATCAGATCCTGATGGCCCCAGAGGACCGAGAGAAGACTGCATTCATTTGCTCCCTAGGTTTCTATGAGTTTATCCGGATGCCTAAAGGGATTTCAGGTGCCCCAGCTAGCTTTCAGCGCCTGATGGAATGTGCTGTGGGGGGACATGAATTTGCTCGAGTGTTTGGTTTACTTAGATGATGTCATAGTGTTTGGCTGCTTGTTGGAAGAACATGAAAGTCGATTGTTCAAGGTCCTGGATCGGCTGGAGGATTTCGATCTCAAGCTATCTATAGACAAGTGCCAATTCTTCCAAACTTCTGTGAAGTATGTGGGCCACAGAGTATCCACTGAAGGCATAGAGACTGACCCCAGCAAAGTGGAGGCTTTGACTACTTGGCCTCAGCCGAAGAATTTGAAAGAGATGCAATGGTTCCTGGGGATTTTGTGGATATTATAGGTGGTTTGTCAAAGATTATTCTCAAGTGATCCGCCCCCTCCTCAACCTTACTCAGAGGTACCCTCCCATGCACAAAATGTATAAGAAAGTTGTGCACTCTGAGATGGAGAAGAAGTATTTTCGGCTGAATGATGTGCTTGGAAACCACGGGACTACTGAGTGTGAGGAAGCTTTTTATGACATCATATATCAACTTACCCATGCCCCAATGTTGGCCTATGCTGACCCGGCCAGGCCGTACGTTCTCCATACTGATGCCAGTCTACAAGGATTGGGGGCTGTGTTATATCAGGAGCACTCGAACGGTCTGAGACCTGTAGCTTTTGCCAGCAGAAGTCTGACTCCTTCAGAAAAAAATTATCCAGTGCACGAACTAGAGTTCCTGGCTCTGAAGTGGGCCATTGTTGATCAATTTCATGACTATTTGTTCGGTGCCAAGATATTGGTAAAGACTGATAACAATCCGCTGACCTATGTGCAGACCTCAACCAAGTTGGATGCCACTGGCCATAGGTGGCTCTCTGCATTGGCTACCTACGACTATGCTGTTGAGTACAGAGCAGGTCTAAGCCATATAGATGCGGATGCTCTCTCTCGGAGGCCTATGCCACAAACTGACTGGGTCAGGTTGTCAGAACCTGACGTAAGAGCCCTTTGCCAAAAATTTTACAAGGAGTGTGGCAGGATGAGAATGTCAACATAAAATTAAAATAAAACATTTATTCTTTTCACTCTGTCCTATTCTCTTAAAACTTTTCTATCCTTAATTTCTTGTCAGGGTGGCCAACCTGACAATTCTGTTCTATCTGTGCTGTACCTTTAATCTGTTGTAATTCTAACTATCAGAACTGTCACATGAAATTAAAAGCAGATCCCCTTTAAAGCCTCCAGCTATGTAGATTCTGTGGAAGATTTTGAATCCCCCAAGAATCAAGAGTGTTTCCAACACCAGAGCAGATTGCCAGACAACCCCATTTTAGAGCAAGTCTCTGCAAGATTGGAAGATGAGCAAGCAGGCTGTTGCAAGGGAGAAAGAAAACTCTCCCTGCAGCTGCTTGCTGTAGATCTCACTTTGCTGCCTAAAAAAAAACCAAAGAGAGTAAATAAAAAATAAATAAGTACGTGTCAATAGTGCAGACTGTTCCGTGTATAAAGACATGATAAGGGTGTTTGACTTGTTATTGTGTTGTTCAAAGCTATCAAGAAGTGAAGTACAGTATGGGGAGAAATAATGCAATGTTTGCTGACTGCTGAAATGGCAGAGCTGCCATGGGGGTGGGGGTGGAGAAATGTAAAACATAAAAATGTGTTTAAATACAGTCCTCTATAAACAAGTTTGCTTTTCTTGGTTACTTTACCTGAAATAGTGGCAGGTAGCAAAAGATGGCTTCTATAGAGCTGGTAGCCTTGAAAATAGCTGCTAATATAGAAGTGGTGTGGTGATGTCATTAAAAAGGGGAGGGGCTAAAAAGGTCCTTGATGATGCTTTCACCACCAATTAAGGTTCCTCTAAGTTAAAATGAGTACCTACAGAGTATTGCTAATATTATGTTGAAAAAAGACACCATAAGCTTTAGATTTGGAGAAATTGAAGCCTAATCCTAAATTCCAGAGTAGAGGAATAAGGTTTTTGGTATAATTGATAGTCACATGTCAATCATGTCATGATATTTATGCTATATTAACCTCCACACCAGGAGGCTAATTCAGGTGTGCTGGTCGGTGTCTTCTGACCAAGCAAGGGAGAGGAGGTGTGAGTGCCTACACACCAGAGTGGGAAGAAATACTGAATATACAGAAACGAGCAAGGAGTCTGAGGAAAGACTAGCCTGATTATTTTTTTTTGTTTTGTTTTATTTGTTGTTATTTTGGTGTGAAAGTTTAAACACCCATTTATTTACTGTAAATATTTTTTTGAACAGTTCATTTTTATCATTTTTGGAAAATAAAATGATAAATGCTACCCCGGCATTTTTTATGCACTTGATTTAAGGACTGGTGTCTGTTATTGAACCCACACGCTTACAAGGAGGAACAGGTGTCTCCTGATGCTGTGGACTGCTTGGGGCCATCCAAGAACTGCATACCTGCCGCTTACTGTCATTTTTCTGCATTAGACACTAGTTCGCTGCCCCAATTCAACAATGATAGTCTCCAATGGGCTCAATCCCGAGACCCCATGATAAAAGCTGCCGTGGAGACTTTGCAGGCCGGGAGGGACGTGTCCAAGTTGCGTTCCACAGACCTGAGAACTGCCTTGTTATACAAAGAAGGGTCAAAGTTAAAACTGATTAACCAACTACTATACAGAGAGACTGTGGCTAAGGAAGGCTGGGTAGATGAACAACAACTGGTGCTGCCTACTGCTTTTAGAGAACTGGTCTTGAGGTCCCTGCATAATCAGATGGGGCATCCTGGCATAGACCAATCTCTTGACCTGGTATGGACCCGATTCTACTGGCCAAAAATGAGTGCAGATGTAGAGCAGTATGTCAAGACCTGTGGCCGCTGTTTGCAAAGAAAAGCCCTACCTCAGAGAGCTGCCCCCATGGTCAATATCACTACCAGTGCCCCCTATGGAACTGGTCTGCATTGATTTCCTGAGTTTAGAACCAGATCTAAAAAACATCAGTAACATATTGGTAGTCATTGATCATTTTACGCGGTATGCACAGGATTTTCCTACTAAAGATCAGAAAGCAAACACAGTGGCTAAAGTACTTGTTGAGAGCTTCTTTGTCCACTGTGGGGCTCCCCTAGAGGATCCATTCTGACCAGGGGAGGGACTTTGAGAGCCGCCTGATTAAAGAAATGCTATCTTTGTGGGGAGAGCGAAAATCAAGAACCACCCCATATCATCCCAAGGGAGATCCCCAACCTGAAAGGTTTAACCGCACATTGCTTGATATGTTGGGCACACTGCAACCCAAAGACAAGCCTAGATGGAGCCAGCAGATTAGCACCCTGGTTCATGCTTATAACTGCACCAAAAGTGATGCCACTGGATTTTCCCTGTACAGGCTGATGTTTGGGAGAGAGGCTAGACTGCCAGTGGATGTGTGTTTTGGGGTTTTCCCTGATGGGGTGCAAGCAGAAAATCATCTACAGTATGTACAGAAATTGAAGGTCCAATTGAACCATGCCTACCAACTGGCCCAGACTATAGCTGCTAAACGAAACCTGGCCAATAAGGAGAGGTATGATAAGAAAGTGAAAATAATGGAACTGAGAGAAGGGGATAGAGTGCTATTGAGGAATTTGGGACTGCATGGCAAACATAAGATTGCTGACAGATGGCATCACCTCCCTCATATTGTTTGGGAAAACTGGCAGATTTACCTGTATATAAAGTGCGGCCTGAAAACAATTCAAAAGATGTGAAAACTATACACAGAAATCATCTGCTGCCAATCGGGCAAATCTTGATTGAAGCTGAACCTCCCAATGCCCCCCCCCAGGCCTATGACTAGATCTACTGCCAGGAAAAAACTCAGACCACTTGATTCTTCAGCAAGCCAAATAAGAGGGCCTTGTCCAAACCCCTCTGATGAAGATGATCGCCACTCTGCGTCTGAAGACAATGAAAATAATATTGAATACTATCCCTCTTATGAACTGAGCCAGCTGTTTCGGGGCAATCCCGTCGTTAACTCTGGAGATGAGGTTGGGCTTTCTGGACTGTCTAAACCCCCAGCTTTGTCTCCGGAACCAATGCTTCCAGAGGATGAATTGGGTAGCAGCAAAGCCCAAGGGTTGGGGTCCTTGAGCCTGGCTGAACTGTCTGGCCTGGCTGAACTATCTAACTTTTCAGAAGATGAAAGTGATGTGGGGGAACAAGCCAGTGATATGCCGGAACCTGAAGAATATTTTGAATGCCCTGATGGTTCCTTACTAGTGCCAGAACAGTCCCCAGCTGAGCCAAGTAGTGTGGGTCCTGATATAGAGGGTCATGCCCCCGAAAGTACTATGAGCATTGGGTCCCCTTCCCCTGTGGAGGTTTCCCCCTACTAATCTCAATGAGGCTGAAATGGAATCGGGGCCTGTAGCAGGGTTTTCTGAGACCCCTAGACACTACAGCCGAGAAGTACGGCCTGTAGTAAAGTTGAGTTATGAGTCTCTGGGTCAGCCTGTGGACCTGCCCTTAAATGTGATCCATAAAGGGGTGTATGTGTCCCCGAGCTCCTTGCCTAAGTTAGCCTTGGGGGATAACTCCAGCCTGTTAGTATTGCCCTTCGAGTGTGTTACCCTACCCCAGTTAGCCCTCCAGTAGCTGAAAGGGAAGGGCCCCCTCTTTTCAGGTGTCATGGGTAGAGAGTAATGACCTGATTTATAAAGAAAAAGGTTATGTGTGTGTGTGATGTTGCATAAACTGTAGTAAACTGTAAATACAGTAGCAATGCATGTAATCTAAAGTGTGACACAATGTTAATTAAGCTGTTTGCCTTAAAGTGATTTAAGGGTAATTACTTGATGTGGACGCCAGGTTTTTTCCAGGCCAGGAAGGGTGTAACCCCCCTACAATTGGGGGTTCCTAAAAGCCTTCCTGGAGCTTGTTTAAATGCTCCATGCCTGGCTGGTGTTTGGCGTAAGGCCGCTAAATATGGGGGGTGTGAGTGCTTTTAAAAGCCTCCACATACTGTCTCTTTAAGAGCCGTCTGCTTGCAGGCAAAATCATTGTTTATGGAGGGACTGTGTTTGCCTCGCTCAAGTCCCGCTTGAGTTGTGTGTAATTGCACTCTCTTTGTGATCGCTGAGCACCAGGAGCCCCTCGATAGGTGTAACTATTGCCTGAAATCATTTAGAGTGATATGAAAATGTAGTTTTGTTTAACCTGCTTTTTGTTGCAGATGGGACTGTGTGCTGTGCCCTCCATCTTGGACCAGGACAGTTCGAGGGTCCAATAGGAGCAAGGGGATATCCAATCTGGAGTAAAAAAGCAGCCAACCAGAAACCAGGACTTTAGATGGAGCCAGCTGACCAATGGGGACACAGCCTGTAATTCTTGGAAGTGGCATTATGGGCCATGGTGCCTTTTCGCACCACTGAGGGCCAGACTAAGTGACTGGCATTTGTAACCAGCCAATGGAATCGGGTAGTGCCTGAGCTGGGAGGATTGCCCCATGCTGTTAGGGGCAGATGCATTGTGACTGTGAATGAGGAAGGAGCTCTGAGCTCCTGCACCATTGAGTGTTCACGCGGGCAGCTCGTGAATGGCCTGAAGTGGCAATTTATATTGCCAGCGACCCTCAAATTAAATCCACAGGCTTGCGGTCACAGGAGGCTGTGTATAAGCACAGCTACCTACCAGGCTTCACCTGAAGAGGACTGAAGAATTTGCTGAATCGCACTCGGTCTGTCAGGCCGTTGATGCTGCCGTGAAATGCCCGCATTTGCTGTGAGTTTGGTCAGGGCCTGGAAGCAGCTGCCTGGTATGGTACCCCTCAGTTGTTTCCATATAAATGTGTGAGGAGGCCTCTGAAGCTCAGGCTCAGCCCTGCAAGTGTTGAGGGAATGGTTCTCTGCTGGAGTTGTGAGTACTGGATCAGGGTAGCTCCCTGTTAAAGCTTACAAACAAAGGCAAAATCATTTTGTTGTATTGCTGACTGCACTAATTGAGCTTTCTGGCTCCATCCAAATAAATATTTATTTATTGGTTTCTTTTTCTTTAAAAAAAAAATTATCTGAGGATCAGTGGCAGGATTTTTAGTACAGTAAATTAATAAAAAGGGAACTAGGAGAGCTTCAGTAGTAGACAAGTAGTGGAACTACAGTATAATGTGGGGAGTGGTGCAATGCAGTGGCTGTGGGGCAGCCATATTCAGGCAGACCTTCTGGACACTGAGGTGCTGCTCTATCTGCATGCATCTCTCTGGACTGCGGGATGAGGTAGCCAGACTCAGAGCGGAAGTAAACTGGGTCAGGAGTACCATCACCCCTATCCAGGGACCACCCAGTCCAATGCAACTGCCTCAGAGGATGCCGAGAATGAGGAGCACTTGGATGACAGTGGGCTCAGGAGGTTAGAGCAGTCAGGCAGAGCACATCCAGATCCTATTCCACTCAAGAACTCATATGCCACACTGGCAAATGAGGACAACCAAATAGAGTACCAGAGAAGTGGAAGGAAAGGATGTGGAGGTTAGCCAAGGAGGTGACCTCAGCGAGGAAAGCAGTGGATCCCAGAGGAGGAGGAAGCGAATCCTGGTGGGGGACTCCATCTTAAGAGGGATCCAGCTAGGAACACAGGAGGGGAGGACAGGAGGTGAGGTGCTCACCAGGTGCCACGGCATGGAGGGATGGAAGGAAGATCCTGGGGATCACTGGGAAGGCAAGGCAGGAGGGTGAGCTGGATGTCATTATCCACCCAGGTACTAATGACCTGGCAAATGGGAGCCAAAGGAAGTTCAGGAAGAGTTTAGGAAACTGGGGAGGGGTCTCAAGCAAGTAGCTACTTCTGTCACTTTCTCAGAAGTACTACCTGTGAGAGGCAAGGGAGAGCATAGGAGTGCATGCACCAGGAACTTTAACTCCTGGTTGAAGAACTGGTGCTGTGAGGAAGGGTTTGGATTCATTGGTGACTGGGGACCCACCTGGAGGGATGGAGGTTTGTTCAAGCCTGACGGCCTGCATCCATCCTGGAGGGGAATCCAAGCACTCAATGATAAGTTTAAATGAAACATTGACAAGCATTTAAACTAGCAAAGGGAGGTGGCAGGCCAGCAAGGAGGGTACCTACTTGCTCACCCCCCACAGCTAGCAGTGGAACCAGTGAACCAGAGGAGTGGCTATCTCTGCAAAGCAGTGTGCAAAAGATGGAGATTAGTGCCCAAGAGGTGGATAAGCAGAAAAGGGGCAAAATTCAGCTGAAGGGCAGACAGCAAGGAGAACCAGGGATATATGACAACCAAGGAAGGGGCTGGAGCAGAACAGTGAAACAGTCTAGGGTGGTCAAATCATGGAAAGCCATGTGTGCAAATGCCAGGAGCCTTAGCAACAAGATGGAAGATCTGGAGGCTGTCATGGTACAGTCAGACCTGGACATTGTGGCCATCACTGAAACCTGGTGTAATGATAACCACGACTGGGAAATGGCCATACTGGCTACAACATATTCAGAAGAGACAGAGCAGGCAGGAAGGGAGGAGGAGTGGCACTGTATGTGAAAAATGACATAAGGGCCATAGAGATCCAGGAGGAACAAAATGGGGGAGAGATACTGTGGGTTAAGCTGGAAAGGAAAATGGGGACAGCCATCCGCACAGGTGTGGTCTATAGACCACCAACCCCAGGAGGAAGAAACAGATAGGGAGCTGATACTAGCCATCCAAAGGATGGCAGACAAGAGTGAGGTAGTACTGGTTGGAGACTTCAATATTCCAGACGTGGACTGAAGCATCCCAGCAGCAGCATCAACTAGGAGCAGATTTATCCTGGACTCCCTTCAGGGAGCCTTCCTCAAGCAACTGGTCATAGAACCAACTCGGCAGAAGGCAATACTGGACCTTGTGCTCACAAACAGGGACAGTGTGATGGGGTAACAGTGGGAGCACCTGGGAAACAGTGACCACCAGTCATTGTGGTTTGAAATCACAGAAAGAGCAGAACCAAACCACACAAAAACACGTATCCTGGATTTTAGGGGGGCAGACTTTGGGAAAATGGGGAGATACTTGAAAGAGGCATTAAGGGGAATGGGACAGGAATCAGGGGTTGAGGAACAGTGGGCAGTATTTAAAATGGGGATTACAAGAACAACAGAATTATGCATTAAGCAGGTTAGCAAGAGGAATAGGAAGAGGAGACCATTATGGTTTTCCAAAGCGGTAGCAAAGAAAGTGAAAGCCAAAAAGATTGCATTCAGGCAATACAAAAAGACACAGGCAGAAGCAGATAGGGAGAAGTACCAGGAGAAGCAAAGGGAGGCAGGGAGGTCAGTAAGGGAAGCCAAAGCTCATACAGAAGAACATATTGCAAAATCAGTGGGTAGAGGGGACAAAACCTTTTACAGGTACATAAGTGAAAAAAGAAAGACAAAGGGAGGGATAGTGAGACTGAAGGGGGAGGATGGGGGCCGCGTGGAGGATGACAACAGTAAAGCTGACATATTGAACAGGTATTTCTGCTCAGTCTTTACTGAGGAAGAGGAAGGTAATGGGTCTGAAGGGAGTACAAGGGGTGAGAATGGTGCAGAAATTGACACAAGTCCTTTTACACGAGAAAGGGTCTTGAAGGAACTGGAAGTAATAAGAGTTGATAAAACAATGGGGCCAGATGGGGTGCACCCCAGGGTGCTTAAAGAACTAAGAGAGGTGATGGCTGAACCTCTGGATATCCTGTTTAGCCGATCACTGGAAACAGGAGGTACCCAAAGACTGGAGGACAGCAGATGTAGTCCCTTATACAAAAGTGGAACAAAGAGGAAGCAGGGAACTACAGACCAGTCAGCCTCACCTCGGTAGTGGGAAGAGCATGGAAGCACTACTGAAGAAGAGATTGGTGGAACATCTGGTTGTCAGTGGACTACAGGACCCAGGGCAGCATGGTTTCACCAGGGGAGTCATGTCAGACCAACCTCGTTGAATTTTTGACTGGGTGACTAGGAGGTGGATCAGGGAGGGCAGTGGACATGGCCTTGTGGACTTCAGCAAGGCCTTTCACACTGTGCCACATAGAAGACTATTACATAAACTGGGGAATATGGGTGTGGACAGGACAGTAGTGTGGTGGGTAGGTAACTGGCTGGGTGGCAGGACACAGAGGGTGGTGGTAATGGCTGTCACTCCACAGAGGGAAGAGTGACCAGTGGGGTACCACAGGGATCAGTGCTGGGATCGGTCCTATTCAACATCTTCATCAGTGACATTGCGTGGGACCTAGAAGGCAGAATTTCACTGTTCGCTGATGACACAAAGTTCTGTAACAGAGTAGGCACACCAGAGGGTGTAGACAGAATGAGAAAGGACCTGCAGAAACTTGAAGAATGGTCAGGGGTTTGGCAGTTGAAATTCAATACAAAGAAGTGCAAGATAATGCATATGGGGCACTAAAACCCTGGCACAATATATCAGCTGGGGGGTGAGGATATAGCATGCACCAAGCAGGAAAGGGATCTTGGGGTTGTCATCTCTGATGACCTCAAGGTAGGAAACAGTGTGACAAGGCAGCAGGTAAAGCAAATAGGATGCTGGGATGTATAGGCAGGGGCATCACCAGCAGGAAAAGGGAGGTCATAATTCCGCTATACAAGACACTAGTGAGGCCCCACCTGGAGTACAGTGTACAGTTCTGGAGACCATACCTACGTAAGGACATAGACAGGGTAGAGAAGGTTCAGAGGAGGGCAACAAAGATGGTGCATGGATTGCATCACAAGTCCTATGAAGACAGGTTGAAGGAACTGAACATGTACTCCTTCGAGGAGAGGAGGGAGAGAGGGGATATGATAAAGACATACAAGTATCTTACAGGGAGGAACAGGGTGCAAGAAAACACTATTTTTAAGCGAAAAAGATGTTCCAGGACTAGAGGGCATGGGATGAAGTTGGAGGGAGGACGATTCAGAGGAAACATGAGAAAGAAATTCTTCACAGAACGGGTGGTGGACAAGTGGAACACCCTGCCAGAGGAAGTGGTGGGGGCTGAAACAATCACGGGATTTAAGAATGCATGGGATAGACATAAAGGAATTCTGGAGGTCAGGGGTAAGGGGCAACAGACTTCTAGGAAAACAGACTGAACTTACAAGCTCAAATGGGCAGACTGGGTGGGCCAAAGGCCCTTATCTGCTGACACTGTCTATGTTTCTATGTATCTGATCTTCTCAGGAATTAAATGCTTGCTTGTGTCAGGGCCCCAACCAGCTGCATCGAGGAACTAGCCATTAGGGCTTGGGTACCCATAGACAGTAATTAATAGGTTAGGCCTGTGCACAGAGCCATAGGTAGATTTTCATATATTGTAGTGGTAAGCTAATCAACCTGATTCCCCCGGTCCTTGTTATCTCCCCTCAAATAAATCAGATTGCTTGTTTTGCAAAAGTACACTGGCTAGTCTGTGTATTAATGGTGGAATACTGCACAGTGAATGTGGTGTAACTGTACCTTACTTTCCAGTGAGAGTGAGCTGACTGGTTCGAGCCGGAGGGTAAGTGTATATGGTAAGGACTCTGAAATTGAACTGTGTGGGCCACTAGTGGGAAGAAAGGGTGGTTGCAGCAACCCAGAGGGCTGTGACCGAGTCAACCTCATAGAAACATAGAAACATAGAATTTGACGGCAGATAAGGACCTCTTGGCCCACCCAGTCTGCCCATTTCCCTACATACTGGACAAGCTGCAGATCCTAGTTAACCAGCGGCCTACTTCTTCCTACCCCAACCCCCCAGAACTGCCTCATGACTATCCCATGCATGCTTGAATTCCACCACTGATTTTGACTCCACAACCTCCTCCGGAAGGCCGTTCCATGCATCCACAACCCTCTCTGTGGAAAAATACTTCCTTAAATTACCTCTGAGCCGCCCCCCCTCTATCTTCAAATTGTGCCCTCTTGTTCTTGCACACCTCTTTTTTTGAAAGATGCTACCCTCTTGGACTTTGTTGATTCCCTTGAGGTACTTGAAAGTTTCTATCATGTCCCCCTCTCCTTCTTTCCTTGAGGCTATACATATTAAGCTCCTTAGTCTCTCTTCATATGTCTTCCGGTGCAGACCCTGCACCATTTAGTGCCCTCCTCCGGACAGCTTCCATCCTGTCTATGTCTTTGTGGAGACTGGGTCTCCAGAACTGCACACAGTACTCAGATGGGGTCTCACCAGCTGTCTGTACAGAGGGATAATAACTTCCTGTTTTCTACTGGTGATGCCTCTCCCTATGCATCCCAGTATCCCCCCAGCCCTCCTTGCTGCCCTCTCACATTGCTTGCCTGTCTTTAGGTCATCTGATATGACTACCCCCAGGTCCCTTTCCATTTTTGTTGTTGTTAGTATCTCACCCCCCATTGTGTACTCTTCCCCTGGGTTTTTGTTTCCCAGGTGCATTACCTTGCACTTCTTAGCATTGAATCTAAGCTGCCATACATTTGACCATTCCTCTAACCTTGCCAAGTCCCTTCTCATCCTTTCCACCCCACCTGTGCATCAACTCTGTTGCAGATCTTAGTGTCATCTGCAAAGAGACATACTTTCCTTCAGTCCTTCTGCAATGTAAAGCTTAAAGACATTGAAGAGGACCGTCCTAATACTGAACCCTCCGTGCCCCACTAGTAACCCTCCTTTCTTCTGAGTGGACTCCATTTACTATTACTCTCTGTGTCCTATTCTCCAGCCAATTCTTTACCCAGGCTGTCATCTTGGGACCCACTCCAAGGCTGGCTAACTTGTATATTAATCTTTTGTGTGGGACTGTGTCAAATGCCTTGCTAAAGTCTAGGTAGGCCATGTCCACAGCCCTCCCTGATCTACTACTTTGGTCACCCAGTCAAAGAAATCTATCAGATTCATCTGGCATGACCTTCCGCTGTGAATCCATGCTGCCTAGGGTCCTGTGCCCCTCTGGCCTCTAGATACTCGACAATTCTTTCCTTTAGAAGTGATTCCATCATTTTCCCTATCACTGAGGTTAAACTAACAGGTCTATAGTTTCCTGCTTCTGCCTTGCTCCCACTTTTGTGAAGGGGAATCACATCTGCCCTCCTCCAGTCCTCGGGTACCACCCCATCCTCCCATGATTTGTTAAAGAGGGTAGTCAGCGGTGTCACTAGTTCTACCCTTAGTTCTTTTCTGGGATGAATCCCATCAGGCCCCATTAGCTTTGTCCACCTTCAGTTTTAAGAGTTCTTGCAGAACCCTTTCTTCTGTAAATAGGCGGTATCAACTTCTGTATCCAGAGTGTTACTACTGTTTGTTTATATGCCTCCCTCTTCCTTTGTAAATACTGAGCAAAAATATTTGTTTAGTATCTCTGCCTTTCACAGTCTCCCTCTGCCCACCCTCCCTCCCTTTATTAAGCCTCACAATCCCTCCCTTGGTCTTCCTTCGCTCCCTGATGTACCTATAAAGGTTTTATCTCCCTTCTTAACTGAGTTGGCTATCTTTTCCTTGGTTTGGGCCTTTGCTGTTCTGACTGCCTTCCCAGCCTCCTTTTGCTTTAACTGATACAGTTCTCTGTCCTGCTCCTTCTGCGATTCCTTGTACTTCCTGAATGCTTTCTTTTTCTCTTGAACCTTCACTGCCACTTCCTTTGAGAACCATAGTGGTTTCTTACATCGTCTTGTTTTGTTTATTTGCTTCACACAAAGGCTCGTTACCTCTGTGATGGCAGTTTTATTATTCCCCATTGTTCTTCCACCCTCCTTCCTGCCAATTTGCTAGTCGTTCCTTAGGCACTCACCCATTTTGGCAAAGTCAGCCTCCTAAAGTCCAGTACTTTTGTCTTTGTATGGCTTGACTCTATTGCTGTGTTTATTGTGAACCATACTGTTCGATGGTTGCTAGTTCCCAGATGGCTACCCACTTCTACATCTGTAATCCTCTCACCATCTCCATTTGAGAGAGAATCAAGTCTAATATTGCTCCCTCTCGAGTGGGCTCCAGTACTAGTTGTCTAAGGCATGCCCCCTGTAGGGCATCTAGAATAACTGCACTCTTCGAAGTGGCAGCTGCAACTGCACTCCAGTTAACAACTGGCATATTCAGATCACCCATCAGCAATATCTCACCTTTTTCTGCCATTCTAAGTATACTTTCTATCATTTCCCTGTCCATTTCCTCCCCCTGAGAAGGGGTCTGTATCTAACCCTGTGCATATTTGGTGCCATTGCCTGTCTCCAAATTTACCCACAGTGCTTCTTCTACTCCTGTGTACCTTTTTGTTCTGTTGCTTTATTCCTTCCTTATGTAAAGAACTACTCCTCCTCCTCCTCTTTACCCTCCCTGTCCCTCCTGTAGACAGTGTATCCTGGTATGTTTATGTCCCAGTCATGGTTTTGTGTGTACCATGTTTCTGTGACTGCCACGATATCCAGATGTTCTTCCTCCATCAAGGCCACTAATTCAGGAAGCTTGTTACCCAGACTACGGGCATTAGTACTCATTGCTCTCCATTTTTTGATGGCTTTACCTTCCAGTGCAGCATCCCCCACTGACCGTTCTACCTCTGTCTTTTTCTCATTTAGTACCCTGTTTTGTGGGAGGCTGGGATTTTCCTGCTGCTTGTCAGTGCCTCCCTTTGACTAGTTTAAAAGCTTGCCAATGGAGCATTTAAACCGATTGCTGAAAAGACTTGTTCCTTCCTGGACAGATGCAGACCATCCGCCAGTATAGGCTGGTGTCCCTCCAGGTGGAACCCCAGTCCCCAATGAAGCCAAACCCTGTGCTCAGCACCATTTTTCAACCATTCATTAAACTGCATGGTGCCATTACCCTCACCTCCCCATGCTTTTGACAGGCAGCACCTCTGAGAAGGATACTATGTGTGCTACTCGTCTTGGTCCCTCCCCAACTCTGCAATGTCCTCCTGCACTGCTCTAATCTCATGATGAGCCAAGTCATTTGTCCCTAGGTGGACAATTACGTCCAGCTCGGAATCCCTTGCAGCTGTTCTCGTGATCCTGAGGATGCGCTTCCTGACCCTCCAAGCCATGGCACCAGGCAGGCACCTTACTTCACTTTTCTCATCTTCCCCCAGTTCTATACCCCTAATAATTGAGTCCCCCACCAGGAGCTGCTTCCTTTCCCTTTGGTGTCCTCTGCCTCCTTTCTGTGGGCCTCCCTTGTGACAGTTATCATCAGTCTTCTCTGCGGGTACACCCATAGGGGAGCTATGCTCCCCCAGAATGGTGTATGGATTGTGGAGTGGAACAATTGACTTGGTGTGCCTCTGTTCTACCCTCCTTACCCTCCCTGAGCCCACTGTGGTCCAACTGCTGTGCTTTCTTCGCAACCTCTGAGGTAGTGGCGGTGGCGCTAGTGCTCCCTGGATGGGTGAGGTTCCCTTTCTACTGTCCAGTGTGGCCTGGGGGAAGGTTTCCTTACTACTGTCCAGTGCGCCCTGAAGACGGGCAACTTCCTCCCTCAGGGCAGATAGTTGTCTGCAAATAGAGCAGCATCTCAGCCTCCAAAAAGACTCCCGGAAGACTGCTGCCCCACAGCCATTACATTGCACTACTCCCCACATGTTTATCTAGGTTTTTTATTTTTATTGTATTTGTGTGTGTGCTTGCGCGCGTGTGATTTGATTATATAGAAATATATATTATACAACGTGTATGCTTATATTATCAGTGCAGTGTGCTAGAGAGGATATGACAGTGAAATGCACCTTGCACTCGAGGAAATGATGTCAGAACCTCAGGTATAAAGGAACTATTTCCAGGGGTGGGTGGGGTGAGGCGTGGGAAGGGGTTGGGCCTAAACTGTGTCCTCACAAAACAATCGACTCGACTGTAACCTCGACTGTTCTAACCCCGACGTCTGGGTGGAGGCACCCGCCAACGGATCTGGGCCCCTTGCCCTGCTGCAGTTAGGGCAGGCAGGGGTAGTAGCTCTTGGGATAGCACCCTCTGGGGGTTACATTTGGTTATATTACTAAAGGTTTTCAGTTTGCTACGCATTCCTTCTAGTGTGTGTGTGTGTGTGTGTGTGTGTGTGTGTGTATGCTCAATGCATGCCATTAAATCAGACACCATTTAGTGTGCCACAAAATAATTGCAGCAGTGTGAACCTGCTATCCACCACACCTACATGAATTTTTATACTGCTATGTGGTTTCTTTACTGGTAGTGGACTGTTACTGCCGTCACTACCCCCGCAAAAGGTATTCTTTCCAGATTTGGATTTGTGACTTGTGAGCACTGGTTAGGTGTTGTTGTGCCTTTGTGTCTGCATCTCTTGAGTGTGCAGCATAATCTTAATCTGTCTGTGCATTTGCACTTTGCAGTACACCATTAATTCTGGGAGACTTTGCATTTCTTGTTACACTCTCATTTCACTTCATCAGCACTGGTGAATTTTCTGGACACAAGACAGTAGCATTTTGGGGATGCACATTAATTCTGGTGACAGCGTGTGACCACTGCATGCATGACTGAGTGCACCATTAATTCTGGGAGACTTTGCCTTTCTTGTGCTATCATTTCACTTCATCAGCACTGGGGAATTTTCTGGACACAAGACAGTAGCATTTTGGGGATGCACATTAATTCTGGTGACTGTGTGTGACCACTGCACTCATTACTGAGTGCACCATTAATTCTGGGAGACTTTTCATTTCTTGTTGTGCTATCAGTTCGCTTTGTCAGCACTGTGGAATTGTCTGGACACAAGACAGTAACATTGTGGGGATGCACATTAATTCTGGCGACTGTGTGTGACCACTGCATGCATGACTGAGTGCACTATTACATAGAAACATAGAAACATAGACTTTGACAGCAGATAAGGACCGCTTGGCCCACCTAGTCTGCCCATTTCCCTACCTACAGGATAGGCTGCAGATCCTAGTTAACCAACAGCCTATTTCTTCCTACCCCCTACAAGAATTGCCTTATATCTGTCCCATGCATTCTTGAATTCTGCCACAGTTTTAGACCCACAACCTCCTCAGAAAGGCTGTTACATGCATCCACTACCCTCTCTGTGAAAGAATACTTCCTCACATTGCCCCTGAACTGCCCCCATCTTTAAAATAGAAACATTCTGGGAGACTTTGCATTTCGTGTTGTGCTATCATTTCACTTTGTCAGTCCTGGGGAATTTTCTGGACACAAGACAGTAGCATTTTGGGGATGCACATTAATTCTGGTGACTGTGTGTGATCACTGCATGCATGACTGAGTGCACCATTAATTCTGGGAGATTTTGCATTTCTTGTTGGCTATCATTTCACTTCATCAGCACTGGGAAGTTTTCTGGACACAAAAGTAGCAATTTGGGGATGCACATTAATTCTGGTGTCTGTGTGTGTGAGGGGCTGCCAACATTGTTGTCATTCTGCCTTATTTCATGTTAAGGCAGAATGACAATGCGAAGTAATAATTACAAAGCAAAGTGAGCCTTTTGCTTTGGCCACTCTGCATAGCGAAGAGACAGCGCGAAGTGGAAACTTCACGTTTGTTTTGCCAGCAGAATTTAGTTTTGCTGCATCTCTACTTGTTACCCAAGGACCCTAGATGATCCGGGTAATTTCCCCCCTCCTCCAGAATTCCCTTGTACCTATCCCAAGCAGCCTTGAATCCTGTCACTGTTTTGGCCCCCACCACTTCCTCAAGGAGTGCATTCCACCGATCCACTAACCTTTCTGTGAAGTAGTGTTTCCTAATGTTTCCCTTGAATCTTCCTCTTTCTAGTTTCATGTCATGACCTCTTGTCCTTGAGAGCCTCTTATTCTGGAATATACTTCTGTCTGGGACTTTGTTTATGCCCTTTTGGTACTTAAAGGTCTCTATCATGTCCCCCCTTTCCCTCCGTTGCTCCAGGGTATACATCGTTTCGACTTCAAAAGGCTCTACCATTCTGGTCATCAGTTTTCCATGGATTCTTCCCCTTCTGTTCCTGTATCTGTCATCATGTCCTGGCCATCCACTGGGAATTGTGGCTGGATTGTTCCTGCATCTGTTGTCTTGTCTTGGCAGTCCACTGGGGACTGTGGCCAGATTGTTCCTGCTTTTGTTATCTCATCCAGGCAGTCCTCCGGAGGACTGGGCCAGATTGTTCCGGCGTCTGTTGCCTAATCCTGGCAGTCCACTGAAGGACTGTGGCTGGATCATCTGTGTTTGTACCCATTGTTTCATTCCAGCATCCCAACGGAGAGTTTGCGCTTAGGAGTCCTTGTGCTCGTTCTTGTTTCCAGCAACATAGGAGAAGGGGTGTAGCTGATGAACCCATGGCCTGTGTAAAAAAAACTCTCCACTTTCCCATAGTCCCACGGAAGTCCCATTGGCCATGTTGGTCAGACAGTCTGTTTGTTGCTGTTACCTGACATTTTCCTTATTCTGTTCTTCTCGCTGAACAGTTCATCTAACATCTGACAAAGGACTTTGAAAATTGTTAAAATGTATTGCAAATTGTACTATTGTAGAGTTCAGCTGTAGCATACAGTATTTTTGTCCTGTGTCTGGAGTACTCCAGAAACTGTAAACTGAGAAACTGTATTTCATTATGTCCTATGGATTGCACTGTATGTTGCCTTTGCCTTGTTCATGTACCTGTTTACAAGGGACATCCTTGCAAATGAGCATGCTCAATGGATCGTATCCCTTCATAATAAACTGAACTAAACTCCAGAGATAGCTCCAAGTAGGCAGAGGTGCATCTCAGGGTCGGGGTAGAGTGCTTATACAGTCATTAGAGTTACAGTATCAGAATTTAGTGTGTTTTAGAGTCTTCTTCTTGAAAGAATCTTAGGCTGCTAAGTTTTCCCCATGCCCTTGTCTTCCTCCCTTGTTGTTAATAAATACCATGCAGCATCTCAACTTCATTCTCGACTACCACCTCTCTTTGTCAGCTGATACCATCCACCCAGCCAGAATCTTGAGTGTCCTCTCACCACTTCACCTGCTGAAAGTGACACTGGTGTTGGTGAATCACATGTAACTTACCAGGGTCAGCGCAACACATCAACACTTTACGCTCTACCACCTAACACATTGCAACACCACCTTACAGTTGGAGCTGCAAAATATTTGACTTCGTGGTCCATGGCCAGAGGGAATTCATCTGTGATAACTGTGTATTAATTGCCATACTTAGGGCCTTAGTATTAGACCTTAAGGAGCACCTTGCCATGCATAGATGAATTACAGAGAGGGAGAGTTTTATTGATATTATGATAGATTAGAACATGTGTTGGCAAAATAGGGGGAAGCTGAAAAAGAAGGGATAAGAAAGGAAGACTTGTCAGCTAGATTTGGGGGGGCTCCATGTCAGAGATGGAGTAAGACGTCAGGTAAAATGGCAAGAGTAGTCATCCTTGGTCTTAGAAACATAAAACGTAATTGCAGAAAGAGACCAATAGCCCACCAAGTCTGCCCATATTTACTATTACCTTATTCCTGACCTAGTGCAGTGGTGGATTATTCAGTCTCTGGCCCCCCGCCTTCTCCCCCTACCTAGTTCCCGCTAGTGAAACTGAGTCCCTTGGCCTTGTCAGTGAAAAAGAACTTCCACATATTCTTCCTGACTTTACCTACCACCAATCTCCAATCATGCCCCCTCTTAACATGCACCTGTATTTCTAACAAACAGGTCATTACAATTTACCCTGTTTATACCCCCCTAGGAACTTATAGGTCTCTATCATGTCCCTGCTCCCTGATCTGGCATCCAGTGAGTACATATTCAGGGCTTTTAGTCATTCTTCATAGGATCTACATTGCTTGCCCTCAATCATTTTTGTAACCCTCTACTGCACTGAATCCAGTCTATCAACGTCCTTTCTCAGGTGAGGACTCCATAACTGGGCTAGGTATTCCAGGTGGGGTCTCACCCACAAACTGTATTGAGGTAGTATCACCTCCCTCCACTGTCAAAACCCCTGTCTATACACCCCAGAATCCCAAATGCCTTTTTCTTTTACCAGGAGAGACACACTAAGCTGAAAGCTTGTTTACAGGTGTGACCCGGGAGCACAAGGAAGTTAAGTGGCTTGCTCAGGGTCACACAGTATGCAAGTAGGGGCTGTGGGATTCAAAGCCAGGTCTCTAGGTTTGCAGCTCAGAGCCTTAAACCACTGCACTACACTACTCTGCCTCCTATGCCTCGCCATAGCCCTTATTGTACTGGCTGGTTTGCTTGAGTAAGTCACTGATGAGGACTTTCAGATCCTGCTCCTCTGCTGAAGTGTCCAGCTTAACCCTTCCAGTCCAGTGCTGCATGCATGGGTTCTTAGTCAAATGTATCATCTTGTACTTCTTGGTACTGAATCTCAACTGCCAGACCTTTGCTCACCTCTCAAGCCTTTCTATTTCCCTCTGAAGTTCTCTCACCCCTTTGTCATTGTCCACCCTAGCGCACAGCTTTAATTCATCAGCAAAGAAGCATCTTTCCGAGAATACCTTCCCCATATCACGAATGAGCACATTAAATAGGAAAGGTTCCAAGACTAACCCCTGCAGCACCCCACTCATGACCCCCGGTTCCCAAAGTTGGCCACATTTATACCACCCTCTGCTGCCTTCCCCTCTAGTCAATTTCACATCCACTTTACTAATTGTTTTTCTACTTTTTTATATTAAAAGCTTATTGAGAGATCAATAGCAACCAATACAACAGTACGTATCTAAGCAGCACATATATCAAGTTGCAGTTCAATAATGAGTCATGAGTATTAATATTTAGAACTATGTCCATTATAAATTAAAGTGCCTAAGCCCACTCATCTGAAAGGGACCATGGACCTGCTTAATATCCTCAAAGGTTTCTGTCTGATCATTTTCCATGTAACTATTTATTGTCCCAGAACACAGTGGTTCCTTAAATGCCAATATACCTAAAACCATAACAATTTCAAGGTACAAAACAGCCATCAATCTCCCTACAATCTTGTATCCAGGCTTGCCACTCAGCACAGTGAGATGCCTAGTGGCCATGGATAGCTGCAGTAAGGCATTCCATATAGTACATCTCCAGAGGTATGGCCCAGCAGGACTCCATGGTGGGGGTGTAACCTGCATCCACAATCAGTTCCAGAGCCATTATATACAAATAAGCTTGGGAACACCTACCAGTGCAGCAGCCCAGAGGGGGGGTATAGACACTGCAACCATGGAAGAGGAACCAAATCCCTGAAGAGAGAAAGTGCTTTGAACTGGACAATACCTTGCCAAAATATTGACAGAACCAGGTAGGTCCAAAAAATGTGTGTATGTAGCACTTTGATGGTCACATTTTCACCAGCAAGCATCATGTTCCGGTGACATATCTTATGTTAGAACCACCGCTGATAAAAAAAAAAAAAAAAATCCGTAGTGGCATTTTCATGCAAATTGTCTCCATTTCTAAGAATGAGTAAAGTTTAATTGACAGAAGCGTATGATGTAGCCACATCTCATAGGAAATTAGACTGAGACCACACTCCCTGGGGACAGCACAGGACCATGGACCCCTTAAAGGTAATCTGGCTCCCTCCTAGGTGCAGCTTCTTGTGTGAGGATGTTAGCCCGGCGACACTACACATCGACTGCCCCGCCCACCCCAGCCATCCTCCCACCCAGGGGCATCTCTTAACTTATAGTCCCCACCCAATCACATGACTAGGTGTCTAAACTCCCCTTAGCAAGTTATACTGTCTCACCACTAGAGGGCCCTTGGACATTTCACTGCACCTTTCTTCCCTTTCTACCACTCCTCTCTATTCTCCTAGCTCTCACTTCTCCTATTGTGCCACCTGGCCTCTAGGAAGTAGTATTTCACCCACCTTTTAGCCTTCTCTCCCTCTGTTTCTACCCCCATATGCCCTTCTCCCACCCCCCCTACTTTCACTCCACATTTTTTTCCACATCTCTGCTAATTCTTCTCTCTCCTCCCACCTGGGTCTTGAACCTTGTACCCTCTGCATGGTAGTATGTCACCCTACCAGTGCACTATCCAGGCTCCCCTACCAACCTGTGTTCATCGACTCCCTTTGTCTCTCTGACCCCTCATACCCACTATGGCCCCTCCCCGGCTCTACTGCCGATCACCCTCCTCCTTACACTTCTTCCCCATGCCCCTCCCACACCAGCCCACCACACACACACACACACACACACACACACCTCCACTACACAAACACCTCCACCCTACACTTGCCAGTCATCCTTCTCTGCATCCTTCCCCCTCCCACTCTGAGCCCCCTTTCCCCCCTACCGGTGACTCCTCCTGGCTGTCTCTCATCCTTGCGTCCCCTACTCTACGCTCCCTACTCATCCCTACCTACCTCTCCAGACCCACTAAAATCTGAACTACCTCATCTGCTCGTAACAAAGCCCTACATCGGCTGTTTTTTTCAGAACTCTCTCCCTGCTTCTCCTAATATTGGGGAACATCCACCCAAACCCTGGCCTCCCTCCTGCCCCCCCAATCTCATGCCCTTGCCAAAGGGTTGCGCATTGCTTCAATCAATATCTGCAGCCTCCCTAAAAAATTAAATGACCTCCAGGTCTGGATAGCCCAACACCAGCCCAATATCCTCGCCCTTGTAGAAACCTGGCTATCCAAATCCACCCCTGACTCCTTCATGTCAATCCTTGGATACTCACTGCACTGCAATGACAGAATTGGCAAGCATGGGGGTGGCTGTGCTATCTACCTACCTACCTACGGGATTCATACCAAGCCCAGGCTCCCTCCCCCTGGAAAGTGGAGCTCAAGCCCTATCCCTCAATATCTCCATCATCCCCTCTAGGACCCCCTGATTCTTACAGCAGTTTACATACCCCAACGAGGGCAAAAACCTGCCTTCCAATCTCTTATTAACTACCTCTTCCAGCTCTCCTCCAACACCAAGCCAAATACCTTGGGCAACCTAAACACTAACTGGCTCTCCCCTTTGCATCTCACTACAAAGATGCATTAGCAGCTCTTGACATCACCCAGCTAGTTAATTGCCCCACACACCTCAACCACAAACTGGGGCTGCCACTGTACTTGATCTAGTTATGTCCAACCACCCCCACAAAATCACCAAAGTCGCCATTCTCCCAACACCCTAGGTGATCACCTCCTCTATCCTCTGCTCCTGGTCCTGCCTAATTAAGAAACCACGACCTAAAACTGTCCTCACAAGGCTGCTCAGACCTGGAAAGCTAAGACACCTAAAATCCTATCTTGCTCTGTGCGACTAGTCCCCTCTGTACCGCTCCCAGGACATTGATACTGCCCTCAGCTCCTTCATTAATACATTTAATGAAGCCTGTAATAGATTTGCCCCCCCTTACTAAGAGGATTGTCAAAGGGCATAACCCCCCTGGGTCTCCTCATCCCTCCTTGGTCTAATGCAATGCTGTGATGAACTATGGAAAAAAGCCCTTGACTCTGGCAGCCTAAGTGACAGACAACTCTACCAGGTGGTACGGAACAGGTGAACCTGGGCAATCTGAAAAGCAAAAGCTGAATACAATAAAGCCACTCTAACCTCTTCCTGGTGCTCAGGATGCAAATTCTGGGAAAATATGAAATCCCTCAATGGCAAAGCTACCCCCCAGCACAACTCATTGTAAATGGGGTCTATCACTAATGGCACCCAGCTGGTCGCAGACACTTTTAATATCTCTTTCTCTGACCTCAGCTCTATTCTCCCCCTGACTTCTTTAATACTCCCACCCTCCTTCCCCTGCACCCCACACCACACACACCCTTGTCACTTCCGTGTCCTTACCCCAATGGAGACCAAGCTCTACCTTATCAAAGCCCTGAGTGGCACTCATCATAGCAGTGACTCTCTCGACCTCCAGATCCTCGGCCTGGATTTAGACAAGGTCCTCACCCCCCACCTCCTAAACCTCTTACTCTGCCTTGGCAAATTCCCCTCTGCCTGGAAGACAGCCGTCATTACCCCAATCCACAAATCTGGTGACCACCTCTCACCCTGCTACTACCTACCAATATCCATTCTTCTCCCTCTCTCTAAGGCCCTCTAATGCATAGCCACGGACCAACTCACTAAGTACCTCTCAAAATATGACCTCCTATCCGCTGAACAACATGGCTTCAGACAAGGCCACAGCACCACCACCACTGCTCTCCTGGAATTCTCCAGTTACATCCACTCTGCCCTAGACAATGGGAGGCTGGCAGGTGCAGTCTTCCTTGACTTTTCTAAAGCTTTTGACACTGTCAATCATCTACCCTCTCCCACATTGGCCTGGCCCAGGAAGCCACAGCCTGGTTTGCTGACTATCTATCGGACCGCTCACAGAAGGTTAAAATTTGTAATACCCTCTCCATGCCACTCCCTGTACTCTCTGGTGTTCCGCAGGGGTCCATCCTTGGGCCCCTCCTGCTCAACCTCTATTTAAACCCCCTACCTAGGGCATGCTCTGGAAATATCCTCCTCTATGTGGATGATGCCATCCTCTCTACCTCTCACACCAACCCAGTCACCTTAGAACTCTCCCTTCAGAACACCTTCACTGAGGCCGAGTCCTGGTTCTCCAAGTATAAACTTGTACTGACCCAAAAAAAGTCCAAAGTCATGCTCTTTGCACACCATCAACACTCCCCCATGAACCTTATTGTCACCTTCGATCCTGCCCTTAACTTCCATGACCATATTCACCTTCTTTGTACATCTGGCAACTCCCGTATAGGCCTACTATACGTCATCAGAACTGTCCCCAAGCCCTCCAGCTCGCATATCATCCTTGTTATTATCTATCTTAGACTATGGCATCCTGATCTATGGGGCAGCTGATAATATCACCCTACTGACAATAAAAACTGCACTGAACAAGGCATGTCGCCTTGCCCTAGGCTGCTCATTATCTTCTCACACTTTCACTCTCTATGGCCAAACTAACTGGCTAGACTTTGAAGGCAGACTAAAATACCAAACCTGCCTCCTAGCCAGGAAAATTCTAGCTGGCCTTACCGCCCCAGCCTCTCCCCCCTCATGCCTCCTGCACCCTCTACCAAGGCCACCCAGAGCTCGCTCAAACTTACTCACCTAGTTCCGTGGCTCAAAACCTCTCTTGGCCAATGATCTTTCCACTATAGAACCCCTTCATGGTTCAACTCCCGTCCCCCTTGCATAACCCTCGATACCAGGCTTGGGCATTTCAAATCCTTGCTCTGTTCCCACCTCTCTCCTCCTGCACTTGTAATTGCCATTAACCCTTCCCCCGACAACGGACTTTGTCCAGCTCACTCCCCATCACCAGTCCTGCACTGACCTCCACCTTACTTTCTACTCATGTCTGACAAAGGACCTTTATCCTGCCTGCTATCTCTATGTGACTCTATTACCACATCAACACACAAATCAACCATGTTGCTTTGTCACCTGTCTCCTTGCAACCTATATTCTTGCTGTTTAATACATTTCCCAAATTATCTGTATTATAGTTTGTAAATTTTGTAAATGTACAGACTTTATTCACAGTTGTTACCCCCAACAATACGTAATGTCAAATGTTTTTCCACCATTGTATTCCAACTACATGTATGTACAAATGTTGCTCACTTGATGTGGAACCTTTGAAAAGGAGACTTTGACTCAAAGGATTGTAATTCTGATACATTCAATAAATAAATAAAAACAATAAAAAATCATCATGCCTAATTCTGTATTCCACTTGTCCAAAATAGATTCAGTAGCATTCCCCCAATAGGTTGAGGAGACCCCTGTCAAAATGGCCAATTAAACGGCCCCAATCTGTTCCATTTATTTCCCCCAGTCAATGAGGAAAGGAGCAGAGGATGCAGATCTGGTAATTGTCTGAGGTTGTGGAGTTTTGTGAAAATGTTACACTCAGATGTAGAGGTACTGGAAATGTTCCCATCCTGTCAGACCATATGTAGTTTGTAGAGACTCAAAGGGTGTCACCCCTCTGGTGCCTAAGAATTGAAAAATATATTACAGTTTCAGCTGCCACCAGCACCTAAATGTGACATCTACCTGTGTGGGAAGAAATTCTAAATCAGTGGATATTAATCAGCAGAAATAGAAAATTATTGATAATTGTGGGAGTCATTGAAGCTGATACAATAGCTTAAGCATGTTAGCTATGAATTTAGTGAAGTCTACCAATCGAGGATGGCCTGATACAGGTGAGAAAAGGATTCATCCCATGTCATACAGATCATTAAGTATAAATTTGATTGCATTCCAGAGAGGGTGTATCCTTGGGTGTCACCATTAGAAAAGGTGCAGAGATGACCAGCTCGGGTGTAATTCAGGAGATTTGAAAGATTCCCTCCACCCTGGGAGAGTGGTAGTTGTAATAAGTCAAACCAAAGTTGAGATCATCATCATCCTTCTCAAATAAATTGAGAAATCAGTTTGTTCCAGGACAAAAAAATAATAAGAGGCAGGAAAGAGCAGAAGAGTTTTTCTGAGGTATAGTATCCAAGGTGATAAGTTTATGTGCGCCATCTCTGTTCTGGAGAAAAGACAATGATTGGTCCTCCATGAGAGTTATTGTTAGAGGTTCAAAGTTCAAAATGTCCAAGTTATCCAGGTCTTTAGGAATCTGGATTCATAAGTATCTACCTTCATTACTCTCCACTTGAGAGGGAAGGGGTACATCAAAGTGAGTCTGTGGAGAAGTAGTTGAAGAGAAAGACCTTTGTTTTGTATGTGTGTAGGGTGAAACCTGCCAAAGTACCGAACTATTCAAGGACTGACCATGACGCGGGAATAGAGACTTCTGGATTCAGCAAGGACAGCAGTATATCGTATGTGTATAGAATAAATTTATATTCCATTCTTCCCCAGTGGAATACCCTCCACAGTTCGCAATGCCCATAGAGCAGTGCAAGAGGCTCTATATACAGAGCAAAAAGGAGGGGGGGGGGTTAGTGGACACACTTGTCTAGTGCCCTGGGACAAGTATGTGGGAGAAGAATATGAACTACTTACTCATACCTATGCCTGATTGTCACTGTGAACATTATGAAGCCAAGTGAGAAAATCTGGAGAGAATCCGAAGGCTGACAGGGTGTTCCAGAGAAAACCCCAGGACACCCTGCCAAATGTCTTCTCTGCATCAAGGCTCAAAAAGGCTGCAGGTATACTGCACTGGGAGATATGTTCCATTGATAAAAGAGTTCATCTGATATTATCAGACATTTGACAAAGGCGGATGAAGTCAGCCTGATTGGGGTGATTAAGAGAAGGCAAAAAATATTCAAGTCTATCAGTCCATATTGCCATGAACAATTTATAATCTATGTTCAAGATGGAAATGGGTCAGTAAAAAGAACAGGAGGCAGGATCTTTATCTGGTTTCAAGATGGCCGATATAATGGCGTAGGACCAGGAGGTGAACACAGCTTCCTTGCTGCAACAGCTAACAGGGCCTGATGGAGGTAAGGAAGTAGTTGTTCCTTGAATGTTTTGTACCATTCAACAGGATACACATCAGGCACTGGGCATTTCTGAGTTTTAGCTGTGGATATAGCCCATAAGAGTTCCTCCCCATCAATAGGAGCCATCAAAGCAGCCCGACGGGCCTCTGTCAAGGAGGGCAGTTGCAAAGAGGAAAGAAATTCGGTGTTAGCTGCTGGGTCTGGAGGGGATTCTTCTGTGTACAAGGTTTGATAGTAATCACATGGTATAGTGCAAATTTGTTTACTGTCATGGGAGGAAAGTTTTGTAAGTGAGTCCTGAAGGCACGGGACATATGCCTGCAAACAGCAGGACCGTAGCTGATACGCAAACAGCCAGGTACAATTAACCCTGTCCTTATATTGTGGTTGTTTAAGGTAATACAGTGCTTGCTGGACTTGTTCATCCAGGAGAGCCTGTATCTCCTGCTTAACTCTTTTCATTTGAACTGCAGTTACACTGTCTCTGTGAGAGTGTAATGACTGTAATGTACACAGTCTTGTAGAGTTTCATATTTCTCTTTGCCACATCTTAGCTGTGGTGTAAGATATAACGTGACCACATAGTACTGCCCTTCTGGTGTCCCATCAGATTGATGTGGAGAACGAGGCCACTTGATTATCAGATACTATTTGCGGAAGTTGGTCTGTAACCAGCTTAAGCTTTAAGTAGGGAAGTATCCAGCCACCAAAAAGAAGATTTCACCTCCTTTCTTAGGTCTAGTTTAAGAAGAGAGTTACTAACATACTAAAATGACAGCAGAATAGGCCTAACGGTCTTTTGTGTCTGCTCGTTTGGTCAGCCCCCACCCTGGGTGCTGACCTTGCTTTCCCCCTCGCCTTCTCTGGCTTCTCCCTTCCCAGTTCTGGATATTCTTGCTGCATTGGATTTTGCTTCCAGAACCCTTCCCCTGTACCTGTCCCACCCCCTCTTGAACCCCTCCACTGTCTCTGCCTCCACCAGCCCCCTAGGCAGTGCATTCCATGGCTCCACCACCCTCTCAGTGAAGTAGCACCTCCTCCTTTCTCCCTGAATCTTCCCCCTCCAGCTTCCACCCATGCCCTCTAGTGGCCCTTCCTCCTTCCTTGAAGCACCCTGACTGTTCCTCCCTATTTTACCCTCTTCATGTACCTTAAGACCTCTATCATGTCCCCTGGTCCCTTCTCTCTTCCAGTGTGTACATATTTAGCTCTTGAGCCTCTCCTCATCGTCCTGTCCCCCAAGCCCCAAATCATTTGGTTGCCCTCCTCTGGACCCTCTCCAGGAGGTTAATGTCCTCTTTAAGTGTGGCCTCCAAAACTGCACTAGTACTCAAAGTGCGGCCTCACCAAGCAGTTATACAGAGGGAGTATCACTTCCCTCCTTCTGGAGGTGATCCCCCTAGCGATGCATCCCAGCATCCTGTTGGCCTTGGCTGCTGCCCTCCTACAAGTCTCAGAGTTGTTCATCTTGACATCCACCACCACCCCTAGGTCCCTCTCAGCCATCGAGACTTGTAGCATTCCCCCAGGTTGTACACTTGGCCTGGGTTTCTGGCCCCCAGGTGGAGTACCTTGCATTTCCCTGCATTGAACCTCAGCTTCCACTTTCTAGACCATCTTTCCAGAGCCTCCAGGTCCCCCTGTAGGACTACCCTCCCCTCCTCCCCATCCACCACCGCCCCCAGTTTGAGTCATCTGCAAAGAGACTCATCTCTCCCTGATTCCTGTCCTTATGTCAGATACGTGGGCGTTGAACAGAAGGGGCCCAAGGACTGATCCCTGTGGGACCCCACTAATGACCCTCCTTGGGGATGAGACTATCCCACCAACTACGACCCTCTGGGTCTGGTCCTGGAGCCAATTGCCCATCCATCTGATCTTCTGGTTCCCCACCCCCATTTCTCCCAGCTTATCCAACAGGCCCACATGAGGAACAGAGTCAAATGCCTTGCTGAAGTCTAGAAAGAGGACATCTACTGGTCTACCCAGGTCCAAGGCACTTGTCACCCAGTCATAGAACTCCACCAGGTTTGTCTGACACGATTTCCGGGATGAATCCATGCTGTCTATCGTCCAGGCACCCTGACTTATCCAGGTCCCCCCCAGCCTCTCCTTGACAATGCCCTCCATCACCTTGCCCATCACCGATGTCAGGCTGACAGACCTGTAGTTCTCTGCCACCTCCCTTGATCCCCCCTTGTGGATAGGCACTATATGCGCCACCTTCCAGTCTTGGGGCACCCACCCTGTCCTCAGAGAGATGGTGAAAAGCTCTGCCAGGGGTTTTGCCAGGAAATCTGCAAGTTCCTTCAGCACTCTGGGATGTAATTTATCCGGCCCCGGTGCTTTCTCCGTCTTAAGGGAGCTGAGGGCTTCCCTCACTCTCTCTGCTGTGATTTCCACTTCGGTACCTCTTCCTGCTTAGCCCTCCCCACCTACCAGTGATGCCTCCCCTCTCCCCAGACCTGCCGATCGGTAAGGGTCCCCCCCTCCTCAGTATCTCTGTCTCCTCCCATGTATGATGCAGCACCCCCATTTTCCCTGGTGAAAACTGAGGTGAAGTACTCATTTAGTACCTCAGCCTGCTCCCCTGGGTCTTGTGCCCATCTCTCCCCTGATTTAATCCTGCTAATCTGCCCCTTCACCCTTCATTTTTCCCCAATGTATCTAAAGAACCCCGTGTTCCCTTTCCTAATTTCCCTGGCCAGGTTCTGCTCCTTCCTTGCCTTAGCCGCCCTCACCACTGTAGTGGCCCTTCTAGCCATCAGCTCATACTCCCCTCGATCCCTTTCACTCCTGGAGCACTTGAATTGCTTATAGACTGCTTTCTTTCCCCGTACCACCTCCTGGACCTCCCTGGTCCACCAACAGGGTTTTTGGGCCCTACCGCATTTTCGTCTTACTCTTGCACAGGTGCTGGTAGCATCCTGCACCCCTCTCCTGATGATTTCCCACCTACTATCAGTGTCCATGTCTGACCCAATCCCATCCCAATGCTCCTGAAGGATCCTTCCCATTTCCTTAAAATCCACCCCCCTGAAGTCGGTTACTTCCGTCTTTGTGCAGCCTTCTACCCCTCCTAGGTCCAGGCAGAACCAGACCGTGGCATGGTCACTCCCCGCCAATGGGTCCCTTACCTCCAGGCCCCCAATCTGGTCACTGACTGCCAGGACCACATCCAGTACCCATGCCTCCCTGGTCGGTTCCCTCACCTGCTGAGTTAGGAACACATCTTGAAAGACATCCAACAACCTCTGTTCCCTGGTCACAGAGGATGTCATAGTCTCCCAGTCTGTTCCTGGCATGTTTAAGTCCCCCAACACCACCATCGTTCCTCTGCCCAGTCTGCAGTGTCTCCTAACATCTGCCACCAGACTGTCCTCCAGCTCCTCCATGGGGCAGGGGTCTATACACCACTCCTATTTTTACTCTCTTGTTCCCCCTTGTTATCAAGGTGACCCAAATCGCCTCCACGGTTCCTCCGCCTCTCTACTCCTCCTATGCCAATGTGGTTTTGACTATCATTGCTACCCTCCTCCCTTCCTCCCCTGTCCTTCCTGAACATAGTGTAACCCTCCAGGTTCAGGTCCCAGTCATGTCCTGCAGTGGCCCAAGTCTCAGTGACCGCTGCCACATCCACTGCTCCTCAGTTAGCATCGCCTGGAGCTCCAGGCATTTTATTGCCCAAGCTCCTGGCATTTACTGAGACTACCTTCCACCCTTTCCCTAGTTCCATTTCCTGCTCGTGTTCCCATGGGATTCTGTTTTCCCTGGTCTGCACTTTGCCAGTCGGCCTTTTCCTGCAATCCTCCTGGTCCCCAGGGGGGTGGAGACAGAGTCCCTCCTTTATCGACACCCCCTTGACAGCCTTTTCTCCCATCCCACCCACCCTTCTCAAGTTTAAACCCCACTTTTCACCAATGAACCCCTCTATTTTTAACTTAAGGATTTCCTTCCCCTCCAAATTGAGATGTAGTCTATCTCTAGCATACAGTTCCTTATCCTCCCAGGTCTCCCCCCAATCCCCCATCAACCCATACCCTCTGGCCTCACACCACTCCCTGAGCCACTGGTTTATCTCCATAATTTTCCTTTTGTGTTCCCCACTAGTCCTTGGCACTGGCAGGATTTCTGAGAAGGAAACTGTGCATCCTATGTCATGACAGACCCTGGCGAGCTCCCTGAATCTTGCCTGTATCTCTAGCTCACTATTTCCCTCAATGTCATTTGTACCCAGGTGGACCAGTATGTCTGGGGAACCCCCACAATCCTTTGCCAGCTGATATACCTCGTGCTTAGCCCTGTGCACCGTTACTCCAGGAAGCATCTTGTTCTAACTGGCCAGGCTTCTCCCTCCCTATCCCATTGGATACCCCTGATCATAGAATCCCCCAGCAGGAGCACTCTGACCACTCCTTTTCCTCCATTCCCCCCCTTCCATGTCCCTCATCCTTTCTACAGGCCCCTCCACCCAGCTGGCTCCTTGTTCCTCCCCCTATCTGGGTGCCACATGCCACCCCTCCTTATTTACCATGGCCACCCCCTCCCCTCCAATCCTATGCCTCTCCTCCTCCTGAGTATCCTTCTGTACCTTGCTAATTCCCCCCTCACTGCTCGCAAGTGGTCCTTCTCCCCCATCTGCTAAACTAGCCTGGCTCATCCTCCCTTCCTTCCTGTCTCCATTTAGTGCCTCCTTGCTCGTCGTGCTCCCCTGGCCTAAACCCTCAGCTCCCTTTACTGAATCCTCCTTGTACTTCTGGTCCTTCTCCTTTACCTTTCCTCCCAACTGGTCCTTCTCCTTGCGCTTTCCTTCCTCTTCCCCTGCCCCTCCTGCTCTGATTCACTGCTCCCCCCATTCTCCTGCATTCCAGGTCCCCCCCTGTTCTTCCTGCTATCTGGCCCCTGCCTCCTGCCTCCCACTCCCACTTCCTTTCTGTCTCTAACCACCCCTGTCGTGGATACATCACCCCCCTCATCCTTGAGCAGAAGAAGAGAATTGAAGCGGTTACTGAGTGTAAGGTCTGATCCACCTCCCCGCCCTGCTTCCTTCTGTCCAGCCCTGGCCATCTGCCTACTTCCCTGAGAATGTTGTCCCTCCATCCCCACTTTGTGAGGGTCCCCAGTTACCTGCCTGCTTCCTTGGTAGTGTCCTTTTGGACCCCCTCTGTCAGGGTCCCTATGTGACCCCTGAGTATTCTCCTGCACTCCTTTAACTATGCCCCCACCCCCAGTGCTTGGTGCAACCCTGTGGAGATTCCCAGCCCCTTCCCCAACCATACCACCCCCTTCCCCAGCTTTCTCCTAATCCCCGCAACCTCCTCCTAAGCTGTGCTAGCTGGTAGCACACTAGGCAACCACCGAACTTCCAAGCCCAGTCCAGTATCATGGCTGCTCCACACCCTGTGCACCCCACCACCCTCCCAAAGATGCCGGCCCTAATGATGTGTGGTTCTATCCCCTTCCAAATAGGTTTCCTTGGGTGAGCCACCAGTTTCTTCCCTAGTCCAAGATACCCCTACTGCCTAATCTGGTCACCCACTAATCTTAGAGACAGTCCCACTGTACACCAGTAACCCTGTTACTAGGTGCAGTACAACACATTAAACTTATAAGGGAAATGAACAGCTCTCTAAGCTCCTCTCTCCCAGCCTTTAAATCCAACCCCCTGTGGCTAGAACTACATGAGCTGTACCTGCAACCTTTTCTTCCAATTGCAGGGCAGGTGTTCCCCTATAAATTTGCAGACCTCCTGGGAGGGAGGGTGGGGAGAGGGTCTTGGGCAGACACCTGACTCGCGAGAGAGTGTATCAGCCCTGTGTCTCCCTCCAAGCCCAGCAGCCAAAGAACCAGGCCCAACAAATCCCACCAAATAGGTTTTAAATCAGAAGAACTAGGCCTCTACCAGCGCAGCCTGTTACACAGTGAAACATCCACAAAATGAGCCCCACTTACAGCCACCAAATCAGTTTACAAACATCCAGCAGCCCCCAAAACAATACCCTGCTAGCCCCTTAGAAGTAAGAAAGAAAAGAACTAACCTACCAAGTAAAATCCACAAGAACCCTGTGAAAACAACAGCAGCAGCTACTGTCCTGGAACACAACTGATCCTGTCCCCTTCCAGTTCTTTCTGAGTTATAGTCAGGCAAACTCTGAGGAGCATTTGAAAGGTCTCAAACTGTAAAGAAGTGTTCACAAACAATAAAAGTAATCCAGCCTAGCACAGTTCTTATACCGAGGAAAGTAATGGATATACAACCTCCCAGTAGGGGAAAAGCAGCACCATACATCAATAAAACCTGTTTGTGCCAAATTCATTCTAAGGTATTTTTGAGCTGCTGAGGCTCTAAATTTCAAAGGGTTAGTTGTGTTTACATCTGTTGTGATGGTGAGATTAAAATCTCCACCCGGCACCAACTTGTCCATCATGAGGTCCGGGAGTTTTCCCAAAAATCTTCAAAAGACTCCAGTGTCTGAGTTGAGGGGAAAATAAACATTTGCTAATGTACCCTTGCTATTATAGAAGGAGCCCTGCAAAATCACAAAGTGACAATAGGGGTCTGAGCACTCCTGTTTAAGCTGAAACAGGGTAGAGTTTGGGACTAATATAGCTGCTTCCCTCCATTTAGCTCGTGGGTAAGAAGAGGAGTGAATCATATATCTACCTCCCATGATAGCTTCTGATGCTCAACTGGGGTCAGGTGTGTTTCTTGTATGTAAATTATATCCACTGAGTGTCTGCAGAGATAGTAAAAATACCTGGCCCACTTGACCAGGTTGTTTAAACCATTTATGTTCTGGGCCAAGATTATAACCGAAGTAGATGACATACCATTAGTAATACATATCGAGCGCAGTGGCCAGATGTGCAGGCTATTAGTAAACCAGGGTTCTAGGGACATGGATATGTTGTTCATCCACACTGTCTGGCAGGTATCCTTGCCACTTTAAATCTTGCCGGAAGGTCTTCAAGCTGGCTCCTCCCACCCACCCGGGTGGCAAAACTCTTGGCTCCGTCCCATGACACCAGATCTTCCTTACCGCTTGGAAGCTCAGGTTCCCTCCTTAACACTCTGCGTATAAGACTGGTTCCTAGTTCTTCGGTTTTCCGAATTTAAAAGTTTTTTGCTTTATAGACTTCGGTCTTCTATCCCTCGCGGCTGCGATGGACAAATTGACTCCCGGTTTTCGACAGTGCCCTTGAAAGCAGAAGATGTCTCGGACGGATCCGCACTCCACATGTGTCTACTGTTTGGGCCTTGAGCATGACCCGCAGGCTTGCGACCTGTGCTGTTCCTTCTCAGCCTACATTCTCGAAGACCGTGCTGCTCGTTTACAACTGGGGCGCTCCGAGAAACGTTTTCCTCCGGTAAAGTCAAAAGAGGCCCGGTAGGCGGTTTCCGCAGTGATGGGCTCGGCAGATCAGCTACAGCAGATGATCGCCCTCGAAGAGGAGGCGTCGCGGGCCGCATCTTCCTCGGCCGTGGCATTTATCCCGCTCTCCCCGGGTTCCTCTTACACAGCTTCCTTTAAGGAGCTTTGTCTGTCCCTCTCCACTAGAGGAGAGGGACCAACGTCTGCTGGACCTTCTTCTCAGTCCAAAAAGAAAGACAAAGGTAAGTCCTTCCATCGACGCTCTTGGGAGTGGGAAAGGTCCCTCTCCCTGAGTTGTCGGCCATCGACTTCGGTCGATCGTTCGGCTTCAGCCACTGGTCTCACGGTGTCCCCGTCAGGTCAGTTGACTGAGACTCCCGTTGACGCGGTCAAGATCTTTCTCGATCCGTTGGATGGGTTGTCGACCAGCGAAGCCGAAAATCCCCTTTCCCCGGTTCCCCCGGTGGGAGTTGAGGATCCCACGGGCTTGCCAGTGCCTCTGGTTCCGGAGCCCTCGGTGTACTCTCGAGCGAGGGAGCTGGTTCCACCGTCCCCTCCCGCTGCGTCCTCGGAAAGGCGAGGTTCTTGGTCTGGTCTTGGACTTCTTACGGTCCAACCCGATCCCCGCGTCATAGGCGGTCTCGGCCCATGATGGCGGCTGTCGCCCGGCGTGTCCTCGTCCTCCTCCTCGGATGAGGGCTTTAATGACATCAAGTTATGTCAGCAATACAAGGACCTCGTATGGCAAGCAGCTCCTTCTAACTGAGGAACAAGCCGGCGCCGTTGCCCCGGCCATTAAGTGGCTGTCACGGGGCGGCCAAAATAACCCTCATTTACCAAGGCCCGTTCCCAGGCGGTTGTTTGGCCAAAACCAGCTGCCCCACGATTCGGTGGAACCTCCGCCTCCAGCCGCTGTTTGGGGCTCCGACCAAGAACTCTCGGTCGGCTCAGGGTCTGCCCCATAGGCTGTCAGTCACCCTCACTCCCGATTGCCCTCGGCAGGTGGAGGGTGGCTCAGGCCTGAGGCAGCTATTTGCGGACTCTTCTGAGTCCGACGATGATTCCTCCCTTTTCTCCAAGCGAGTGGACTTGGAGTCCTCTCGAGGTCAGTTGCTGGACGACAGCCCTTTGTCCTTCCTGGGTTTGCTTAGGCTCATCTCGGAGTCCACCGGGATGCAGCTCGAGCCTGTATCCAAGTGGGCCAAGTATCCCCTCATGGAGATATTGGACCGAGGGGATTCCCTTACGGAGGCCTTTCCTGTGGCCGAGGCCATTGTGGGCCTGGCCTTGGAGCTCTGGCAGCACCCTGTTTTCTGCCCCATGCCTTCGGCCAGGATGGCTAGGAAGTATGCGGTCCCTACCGGTTCCCTGTCCGGTTTCTCGGAACATCCCTCAGCCGAGAGGTTAGTTACCGACAGTGTTTTCCGGCGTGCCGGAAATGCTAGGGACGTGGACAAACCTACCGACAAGGAGTCCAAGAAATTGGACTATGCCGGTCGAAAAGTCTACTCTGTGTCCTCCCTTGGCCTTCATCAGGCCAGCTCGGCCGTGCTTATGGCACATTTCTCCCATGCCCTGTTGGGCTCCCTGGATGAAGTAGTCCCTCATCTCCTGGCTGACCTGCAGACCACGGTTAGGCAGGTGCGGGACCAGGGCAGGGCAGTGGCCAAGCAGCAACTTCAGACTGCTCTGGACATTGGAGACTCATGCGCCAGGTCAGTCGCGGCCGCAGTGGCTATGCGCCATCGGGCATGGCTGCGGATATCCACCTTCACAGTGGATATCCAGCACAAATTGGCGTATGTCCCTTTCTTGGGGACCGACCTCTTCGGCCCTGGGGTGGAAGTTCACCTGCAGAGGATCCAGAAGTCCAATGCTACCTTGGACTCGGTCTCATCCGCACAGAAGGACAAAGGCCGCAGACCACAGCCTAAGCCTTTTCGTCCCTCTGCGCCCCCGGCATGTCAGGCCCAGCAGCATCAGGGCCAGCAAACTCGCGCTTGGCATCCCAAACCCAAGCCCTCGACTTCCTCCTCCAGGAAGCAGGGAGGTAAAGGCCCTGGAGGTCCCCTCAGCCGGTCTTTCCTCCAAGCTTGCACAGTGACGGGTTGAGGGGTGTCGCCCCTAACCTCGTCGCCTCACCCCAGGTGCCCCCTGTGGGGGGGCGGCTCCGCCACTTTCTTTCCGCCTGGTCCATTATCACCACAGACCGGTGGGTTTTGGAGGTGGTGGGAAAGGGTCTGCCTCTGGAGTTCGAGCAGGCCCCACCCTTCAGAGCCGTTGCACCTCGGGGGGCCTCGGGGGGCCTCGGGGTCAGCCTAGCTGTCATCTCGCCGAGCCAACATCACTCTCCTCCTCGAGAAGGAGGTGATAAGAGAGGTGGCGGACCCTCCCTCAAACCCGGGGTTCGTGTCCAGGTACTTCCGTGTTCCGAAACGGATGGGGGGCTGGTGCCCCATTCTCGACCTACATGACCTAAACAAGTTCCTAAGGTCTCAAACCTTCAGGATGGTCACTCTGGCTCAGATAATACCATCCTTGGAACACAGCGTGTGGTTCTGCTCTCAGGACCTACAGGATGCGTTCTTTCACGTCCCTATCCGTCTGTCACATCAGAGGTTCCTCCGCTTTCGAGCGGAGGGATCCCTTTTTGAGTTCCAAGCCATGCCCTTCGGCTTATCTCCAGCTCCCAGGGTCTTCACCAAATGCATGGCAGTGGTGACAGCATTCCTGCGGCACTGAGGGGTCCGGGTTTACCCTTACCTGGATGATTGGCTGATAGCAGCTCCCTCCAGACAGGAGGTGGAGCGGTCCAGAGATCTGGCCCTCCAGGTTTGCTCTCAAGTCAGCCTCCTCATCAACGAGGCCAAGTTGGAACTCAAGCCAAAGCAGGTGATTCTTTTCATCGGGGCAGAGCTCAACTCTCTTCGAGCTTCGAGCCAGAGCACGGCTCCCGGCGGACAGGGCGGAGGTTCTTTCCTCCTTTGCCCAATCATTTCTGGTTGGGCAATTGCGCCCTGCCCGGGACTTCCTGTGCCTCCTGGGTCTCATGGCGGCCTGTACCAGCGTGGTCCGTTGGGCCCGCTGGAACATGCGCCCCCTTGAGTGGTGGCTGGCCAGCCAGTGGTCCCAACGCTGCGATCCATTGGACCAGCTAGTGACGGTGACCCAGGGGATGTGGAACACTCTCCAGTGGTGGACCATTCCAGTTCATCTGCAGGAGGGCATCCCGTTTGTCTGCCCCGAGCCGATGGTCTCTCTATCGACTGATGCCTCTCTGATGGGTTGGGGTACCCATCTGGGGGAACACCGAGCGCATGGCCTCTGGTCCCCGCAGAAGTCCCAATGCCACATCAACCTGCTAGAGCTCCGAGTGGTCCACCTAGCTCTCACTGCCTTTGCTCCATTTCTTTGGGGTCAAATGGTCTGGGTCCAGATGGACAATACCATGACCATGTACTATCTAAACCACCAGGGTGGGACGCGCTCCATGCTTCTATGCAAGGAAGCTCTCCACATCTGGTCACTCGTGCGCAGCCTGGAGGCGGATCTCCTAGCCATTCATGTGGCAGGAGCCTCCAACACCCTGGCCGATGCCCTAAGGCGGATAGGTGCTGCGTCCCACGAGTGGTCTCTCCTGCCGGAGGTAGTACAAGATCTATTCTCCCATTGGGGCACACCTCAGGTGGACCTGTTTGCCTCAAGGGAGAATGGGAAGCTGAGGCTGTTCCATGCCCGCCCCCCACCTCAGCAGGGATCGTTGCAGGGGGATGCCTTCTTGAGGCCGTGGACCCCGGGCCTCTTCTATGCCTTCCCCCGTTCCTCTTGATGCCCAAGGTGCTTCTCAAAGCAAGGAGGGACAGGGCGCAGGTGATTCTGATAGCCCCAGACTGGCCCCGCCAGTACTGGTACCCAGATCTCCTCAGCCTCAGCTCCAGGCTCACGAGGCAGCTTCCAGCTTGCCTGGACCTGCTCTCAGTCAATCAGGGGAAAGTATTCCATCCAGACCTTCAATCCCTGCACCTGACGGCCTGGTTCCTGAGTGGCAAGAGTTCCAGGCCTTGGGTCTTTCTGACGAGGTCCTCAATGTGGTTGAGGCGTCCTGTAAGGAGTCGACCAGAAAATGCTACGCCTTCAAATGGAAAAGATTTTCCATTTGGTGTCAGGGCAAGGGCCTGGACCCTTCCTCCTGTTGCTTGGCGAGCATATTGGACTACCTTTGGTCCCTTTCTCAGCAAGGGCTTAGGTCGACGACCCTTAAGGTGCACCTGGCAGCCATCTCTGCGTACCGGGCGCGGGCAGGGAAGCAGTCGGTGGCACAGGAGAAGGTGGTTTGGCGCTTTTTCAAAGGCCTTGATCGCATTTCCCCTCCGGTGCAAGAACCTCCACCTCCGTGGGATCTACTGTTGATACTGGCAAAGCTCCTGGGCAAGCCATTCGAACCAATGCACAGGTGTGAACTCTCTCACCTGTCATGGAAGACTGCCTTCTTGGTGGCTATCACATCAGCCAGAAGGATGGGAGAGCTCCAGGCGCTCTGCATCAAGTCTCCTTACCTGGTCTTCCACAGGGACAAGGTTGGCCTCCGCCCAACCCAAAATTCCTTCCGAAGGTGGTGTCGGAGTTTCACCTTAACCAGGTGTTGACTCTGACGGTGTTATACCCCAATCATACCTCGGATGCTGAATATAGGCTCCATACTCTGGACCCTAGAAGGGCGCTTGCTTACTATAAGGAGCGCATAGCTGAAATTCAGGGAGAGGTTCGCCAGCTGTTTGTCACCTACGCTGAAGCCACACCTGGCAGACCTGCAGCCAAGCGGACGATAGGCAGGTGGGTCACCTCCTGCATAGATCTCTGCCATAAGTTGGCAGGCATGGAGCCTCCCAGAGGGATAAGAGCTCATTCTACCCACCATACTGCTGCATCGGTGGCTGCTTCCAGGGACGTCCCTATCCAGGAAATCTACCTGGAAGTCAGCACACACCTTCATCACCCATTACCACATCGACCTTGAGTCACGGGATGCTGGTTTTGGGGCCTCAGTTCTCAGTCTCTGTTCCCTAAGTAGGGGTGTGCGCTGCCTCCCTCCTCCCAGAGAACTGCTAGGAGTCTGCCAGACAGTGTGGATGAACAACATATCCATGTCCCTAAATACAGGTTACTCACCTGTAACAGGAGTTCTAGGAATGGTATATGTTGTTCATCTCGTTCCTAACCTCCCAGCTTCGATGCACAACCCTGAGCTTCCAGCGGGCAGATCTGGCGTCATGGGGGCGGGCCGAGAGTTTTACCACCCGGGTGGGTGGGAGGAGCCAGCTTGAAGACCTTCCGGCAAGATTTAAAGCGGCAAGGATACCTGCCAGACAGTGTGGATGAACAACATATACCATTCCTAGAACTCCTGTTACAGGTGAGTAACCTGTATTTACTCCATAATTCATTGACCTCACCCAAAATGCCCATCCCATAGGACCCAATGCAGTTAGGTGTCAATAGAGTATGAGGCCCAATACATCTGACACGGCACTTGGTTCGAGAACAAATTTCAAAAAGACCTAGCTTCTTAACCACTGTTACTAACACATAAAACAATATCTCAGTTTTAACACAATTCAGAGGCACACTACACACTCGGGCAGATATTGATTGACTGGGTGGTCTGTTTCTGCTGGCAGATTCGAATGCTCGTATCTTCGTATGAATAATGATGCCCATATATAACACCAAACAGGAATTATAATCCAAAAATTTAATGAATATTCCATGTACTAAGGGGGACAGGGCTTCAACCAGAGTCCCTTGAGATCTCAAGAAAGAAAATCATATCCCAGTAACTCTGGGGGGAAACAAACTATGTGCAATTGCACTTTCAAGGGAGGGGTGGGGAAAAAGGACCTACCCTAGATCATGCTGGGTGAGAAAAAACAAAGGTTGGGCTTCCCTTCCATTGGAGCAATAGCCAGACAAACAGAGCCCCTGAGCCTCCAAGGGGAACAAATTATCCCCAAATAGGGGATACTGTGCAGACCACAGTATCAGTCCAATTCAGAGGGGGAATAGAATCATGATGTTGACTGTCATAAGCTACAGTGGTAGTGGAGAGATGTGTGTGGACCTCCTTCCCACCTCTGATAAAGAATAATCAGTTTTAGGAACCTGAGGGCAGTGCCTATCACATGTGACTAGTCAAGGGGTCTTTGCAGAGATAGGACCTGGGTTAGACTTAGTCTGGCAAAATATCAGCCATGCAAAGATGGCTCCTAAAGGAAATGTGGAGCAGGAGAGAAGATTAAAAAAAAGGGGGGGGGCAAGGAGAAAATGCCAGAGGTGTTTTAGATATAGATTATGAATTTTTGTAAAACATGTTCCTAGCTCTGCTTAGGATGTCACAGAGAGCCATCAAGCAACCCAAGTGTCCCAATCATAGCCGGGGAGGGCAGGCCTCCAAGAGGAACCAGGTCCTTATAATACAGTACCCGAAACATGCCCAGAATCACTATGTATGTGTTCTGTAAAAAGAGATTCCAGCTGTATTGGTCCTTGCAAAACAGGAGAAGATGGAAGGTTTGATACCTTTTATCGGACCAACAAGTGCCTTGTACAAAGATGGAATTATACACAAGCTTTTGGGGCCACACAGGAGAGAAGGACATGGGAATTTAAATATATTAACAATCTAAATCTAACATTTCTGGACTGAATCGAGACATCGGTTTCATGACACACTACGGTAAACTGTAATTCTTTTTTATTGTGTACTAAATCAAGTCATTATTTATCACACTTTGGTTCTGTAGTTCTCTTATTATTTTTTTTTCTGTCTGAGTTCTGCCTGATCTGCTTTTTTACCTGTACCTCACATCCTCCCTGCCTCTCCTACTAACTCTTTAGCTCAGTCCCACCCACTCCCTCATTTGTTTTCACACCTCTGTTTATACTACCTCATATTCTGTTCATCTAGGCCTTTGTTCTTTTGTTTCTCCTAATTTCTTGATTTCCTGGCATCTCTTAGGTATCTCCTATCTATTGTACCCTTACAGCCAGCCTCTGATCTTGGATCCTATCTGCGTGCCTTTGTCTTCCTTTCGTCTCCTACTGATCTCTTCCTGCTTAGCCCCCTTCCCCATTTCTTATCAAGTTTTTATTTTGCATCTTAGACGTTCATCTCTAGTCCCCTTTATAACCTTCCTACTTCACTTCCTGATTTTTAATTGCTCCACAGTGGATATAAATACTGCTTATGTTGCTCAGTTTTGCTAGTCACCTGAAGAAGGGACCTGTGTTGCCCTGAAAGCTTGTGTATAATTCCATCTTTGTACAAGACACTTGGTCCAATAAGAGGGATCAAACCTTTCATCTTCTCCTATGTATGTGTTCCAAATTAAGCCCATCTCCCACCTACCCACCCACACTCGCCCCCTAAAACCAAACCCACAGTCCTGATCCAATACCATGAAAGGATCCCATAAACAGATCACAAAGAAGCCAATTGTTTTAGCTCCTGTTCCCCAACCCCTAAAAAAATGCATCAGGGATCACTTACACTACTTATACAACTAGGAATTCCATAAAATGTCCATTAATTAGTCCTTAAGAAAATGAAGTTCAGGAGGGAAATTACACAGCCCAGTGAGTGTGTCAACTATAAAAATCCAACTTCTTTAGAGAGTTCCTGGAGATTTGTAGGGGGCCTGAATAGAGTCCTCACAGCAAAGGTTCCCTGGTTGAAAAACACAAGCAACCAGTTTCATCTTCAATAGGAGGGCATTCAGACACATTTGGAACAAAGCACCTGTATCTATAACAAGTGACAGCAACCAAGTGGGGGGTAAGGGGTGGATGCAGCAGGAGGAACAAAGGCAAGAGGAGCCCAACTCATAGAAATACTGTAAGTGGTATTTTTAAGTAAATAATTTTGACTCCCTTTTATCACCAAAGTTGTCAGATTAACAGGTATAACTAGGAGCCTAATAGTGTTACAACCAAAAGGAAGAAAAGGGGGGAGCCGAGCCACAGTCCCATCCTTAGGCCAGCTGTGGAGTAGAGATAAAGGAAGGGCTTTACTGGCTATTGTGACTGAGTGTGTCGCATGGAACCTGCCTGGTTTGGACACCTCCAACCTCTTATGCACTGATTGGTCTCTCAAACATGCAGCTCCCTAGAGTAAAAAAATGAAAATAAGCCCCTGTTGAAGGCTACAAGCTTTGCTACTGACCCGAGGGGAGCCACCTGCAGCCTCTACTACCCCTCCCCACCAGCCATTATTTTGGCCTCCTATACCTCCCCCCTCCCCCACAACTCACTTGAAAGTGAGGCAATGGAGTAAAAAAATCAGCAGTAAGTCATGTTCACATCAGTATAGACTGTGCTTGCCACAGGGTCGTCAAATAGTCCAGGATCCCAGCTATTGTTGCTTCCATTTGGTTACAGCCTTCTTTAGCTGCTTGGATCTGCTGCCATCGAGGAGAGAAAGCGGAGATGAGCAGGAGGGGGGAGGTATGGGAGGCCAAAATAATGGCTGGTGGGGAGGGGTAGTAGAGGCTGCCGGTGGCTCCCCTCGGGTCAGTAGTAAAGCTTGTAGCCTTCAACAGGGGCTTATTCTCATTTTTTTACTCTAAGGAGCTGCATGTTTGAGAGACCAATCAGTGCATAAGAGTAGGAGGATGGAAGAGATGTTCTCTAGCTTCCCATCTTGTCCAGTTTGTTGGGGTTCACATGCAGTCTTTGTAATCCCACTAGGAGACAGGTGAATTGTTGAGTTTGCTTCATGGGGAGGGCATGGACCACCTGACATTTGCACCTCCCCTAGCTGCCTGGCAGAGGATTGGCATTGGTGTCTGCTTGAAGCTAGCCATCCATCCATCCATTTTCCTGGTCAAAGCAAGAGTGTAGCCTCTGTTGTTGGGGTGGATGTGTAATCTGTCCTCCCCGTATTCATTTCTGTGTAAAATGACACCAAGACTTTTATAACAGAGAAGCCAGCTTGAAATAGTGCCTTTTTTCTATTACTTTATGAACCTTGCATGTCTCCCATTCTGTACTGGGGGGATGTGCAGTTTATTTGCCCAGGATAGCCCAGCTGAAATGCAGCAGCTTGTTTTTACTGGGACCTGGATTCTCTCATATTTTACGGTTGGACTGATCAGAGGGAGATGAAGTAGGGCTGTGATTTTCCATTTTCAGTGGAAAACACCAGTTTAAAAAAAAAAATTGTTTTTAAACTAGCACTCAGGAGTCAGTTTTTCATGGTGGAGGAAAAAAGCCTGAACCGGGTTCTTGGGCAGACCTCTTCATTTTGAGCCACATTTATGCATAAAGCATGCTGATTTTCCTTCAGTATTTTTTTTTGGGGGGGGGGGGTTAAACGGAGTTTGCAGTTCTGGAAAACAGAAAATCTTTGGCTCTAGTTAACTGGTTTGTTCGTGGACAACTACTAAATGACTGAGCAGTTCTGCTCTCCCAGCACCACTAGGAAATACTGCCTGCCTGAACAGTGACAGCTGCCCAGGGCAGCTCCTACAAAATAGTGTTGTCATCCATTGACTGGTAAGAATAAGCCCAGCTTAGTGATCTGGGGGGATGCCCTCTGAAAGGAAAGTGTGCAGGAAGGAGATCCTCCAGTGGCTGTGCAGAAGTACTGCAAGTCATAAAATAAGTTTACATAAGTGCCTCTCTTCCCTTAAGAATGAGTGTTCCAGTACAGAGTAAAAGGCAAGGTATGTGATGTGTGGAAATTGGTCAAGGAATAGGGTCTATTGGTGGCTCTGTTTTGACTGATCTGTTCATAGGACTCTATAATGTACGTATTGCATGTAGCCTGCTTGAGAGTGTGGTCCATGGAGAGGATTCCTCAGGCGAGAAGGTCGTTATGGGTTGCTTCAGTGGTCTGGTAAGTTTTCTGGCCCTCGGGATACTGGATCACCAACTGTACTTGATAGGGCATCCAGAATTTGAGCTGTTTTTTATGCAGGGTCACAAAGCGGGGAATGTATTCCCTTTGGGCCCTAATAGTTCCAGGGCTGTAATCATTATTGAAGTAAATCTTTGATGAGCCTTAGAAAACTGTTTTTTGTGTGTGTGTGTGTGTGTGTGTGTGTGTGTGTTTTTTGGTTTTTTTTTTTTTTGCCAAGCCCTCTGTAATATTGTTTCCTTGCTCACATAGTTAAGAAATCAGACTATAATGGAGCAAGGCAGGGCATTTGGGTTTTGGCCCTAAAGTGCGATGTACTCGGTCCATCTCCAAAGAGAAAGTCAAGTCCAGGCCTGACACTGTCCGGAGGAAGCTGCTTAGAAATTCTTCAAGATCTGAGCCCTCCGAGTTTTTTGAGAAGGCCACAGAGTCAGAGAGTTTTACTATGGGATTGATTTCAGAGTCCTCTTGTCTGACTACTATTTGGGTCTGGCAGCCTTGCAGCTCTTTAATCTGGGTTTATGGTATGTCCACTTGAGTGTCTTTAGTGGTCACCTGTCTCTCCATTAAGTCGGTACTTTGCTTGAGGGAAGCCACATCTCTCTTATCCTCCCTTAGAGCATCCTTGAATTCATCTCGGAACTTCTGTATGGCCTAATAAATGGTGTCTAATTTTACTTTCTTTGTAAAGCCCCATTTAAATCTTGGGAGGAGGGCTGTTAATTGGCCCAGGCCACACTGGAGGTCTGAAAGAGCTCAGAATCAGAGTGCTCTGGTTGTAATCAGGTTGCATCCTCGACCAATTCTGCAAATTTTGATTTGTTCAGCTTCATAATGCTGTTCTTAGCCCTCTTTGCAGGTATTTTTGGCTTTATGTTTGGAAAACTCTGTTTTAAATGGGGTATTTTATTTTCAGGGATGGAGAGCCGGAGTCTAGGTGGCTATCTTGCGTATGACGTCACCCAGAAGTAGCTATTTTTGTAAGATTTAACAGTAGAAGTCTATGCTACTTCAGGAGCCTTAACTACTTGGGTCCACTTGTGCCACCTGCATCATGTGACTCCCCCTTTGAACTATTTAAAGGGACAATAATGAGATGAAGACAAACATCTATAAAACAGTGGAGTTAAGAACTGTAAAAGTAATGGTTTAGTAGATGTATTCCCTTTATGTGCCACATGTAAATAACAGTAGTGCTACAGAAAGAAATCAGCTGCCTTCAGATATAGGTTCTGTCTTATGATTTACAGTTCTGTTGTGTCAAAGTCAAAGAAAGGACCTACTGCTGTGGCAAACTGCTTCTCCCAGGAATATCTGAAATGATGTATCATTTTATTGATGACTTTGCTTGCTTTTTAGGGCTGAGAAATATGGTCCTGTGGTCCGAATTAATTCATTTCACAGAGTGATGATAATTATTACCAGCCCAGAAGCAGTAAAGGTACGAGTTGTTGCTTTTAAAGATAACTGCTCTCTAAAGTCATGGAACTTGATTTATGAAATATTGCCTTTCTCACCCAATTTTTGTCATCTTCCAGGACCAGGATCTCCTTCTGAGATGTGCAAGCCTGATGCCCGTTTTGGCAACCATTCCATTGGGGGTGCCTTACTCACCGATGCCAAGGGCTGAGTGGATTATATTCTTTCCTTAATGTTAGTCAGATTGCCCCTCTGCTTATAATCCCTCTCCTGACTGATGCAGTATTAGGCTTGTTAGCTCTATGGAGAGAGAACCCCACAGAGAACTTATTTAACTTTAAAGCTCCCAAAGGGACAGGACAAGTGCCTCTTCCTGAAGACAGAAGAACCAATGGGGCAAGCTCCTCCAGTGCTGTGGGGAGCTGAAAAGCTGGCATGGCCCCTTGATAGGTGCAGTGGCAATAACCACATCCTCTGCCTAGCCCTGTATATTTTTTCTCCCCAGACCTTCCTCTATCCTCCATCCACCCTCCTACAGATAAAATCCCAGCATAAGTCTTGAAGGTGGGTATTGACCAGCTGAATATTTTCACCCATGAAACCAAGGCAGTGATGCCAAGCTGCTGTAGGTGGTACTCCTGTAGGAGGTGTCCCTGCTTCCTTCCCCAGGAGTCTGAATGTGCTGCCTTTACAGCATGATGCCACTGGCCCAGTGTAAGGGATCAGGTCTGCAGTGTAAATCTGGGTCCACTTTGCGACAGTGCAATGCACTATCACTGGCAATACCGGAGCTAGATGAAGTCTAGTTTTTAACATGATTTTTAGAGTCATAAGTAATGCTAAGTACCCCTGTCTTCAGGATTTTGTCCCCTCAGTTATACTGTTGATCATGATTATCTGTAAGCTCATTTGCATCCGTATAGGTTTCCCTGGTGATTACACTGCTTGGTATGGAATGAATCTTGTGTTCAGGCAACCGGATATATTGGACTTCTGCTTTTTTGTGCTACTGAAGGCCCATTCAGGCATTTTTTAGTTAGTTAGTTAGTTATAGGTTTATTTGAATTTTGTTAAACGGATAGGCCCACTGAGACAAGAAGTCACTTTTTCAGTGGTGACCTGTAGTTAATTACATTCAGGGAAATAATATTGCACATTATCTCTTTTCAAGGCAGCTGATGCCCATAGCATGATGTAAAATAATAAATATCAAGATCATATTGCACAAAATACGTATAAATTACAAAGCCATGTTGTACACATTGCACATACAAGATTATACAAGATATGTTACAGGGTTATTTACAAACATAGCATACTTTCCAGCAACACATACTTATACATCAGGAAAAAGGTCCAAGTGCATACCAGATATCACTATAGTCTACAAAGTGACTGGGTCTCACTCAGACTGCTTTATTTCTTTGTAGCTATCTGGCAGTAAAACTGCATTTCTGACTGCAAGTGAAGATTGGCGTGAGTGACGGCATGGTAACTTCAGACCTGTTGCTGTATTTAGTAAGGGTGAGCCCCCCCACACACACACACTTCTACCATGCATTCATTATTTATCTTGAGCATGGTGAACACTTTGCTGAATGTGACTAGAACTATGAAAAGGATGAGGTGACCATTAATTTAGCAGGCACATTAGCCAGTAGAATGTAAAATGCAGAAAGTCATGTCAGCTGTTGGATCTACACTGAGTAAACCTTCGTTATTTGGCTTTAAGGTTTGTCTTAAACATACCTAAAGAGGAGCAATTTTGAACCTCTTGTTAGTTAAATATTAATATCTGGATACATCTGAGGTGGGGACATGGCTAGCAACCAATGGAGAAAGATGTTCCTGGTGAGAGCTCTTCATCTTCAGCAATTAACCCACACAAAACCAAAGAACAATAATTTTAAAACTAATAGAAATGGACTAGTCTGTTAGCACTTTCTCTGCTGAGCAAGAAGATATAACTTTCAACAACATACATTTTGGTTAGACCAAAGCAAGCTGAACTGCAAGAGAGTGGCAAGAGGAAAGGAGGGAAGCTGTTGGAGCAGCAACAGGTGAGTGGCCCAAGTCATGAGGTCGCAACTGGCAGGGAGCCCACCAATGCACCTCTTCTTCACACAGTTAGAGAACCGGACAAGTGAAGAATCTCAAAACATGATTTTCCAGATTGGACGCTAAACTTTCCTTGGTGTCAAAAGAAGCCAAGAAAACTATGGAAACTGGCAACAATTTGGCCACTTAAGTCATGGGTGTAATTGCTGAAAATAAACTCCTATGGCTTTAGATTGGACATCTTGGAAATAGGGTGCTAGAGTGGCTAACATCAGTTAGGAGCTACAAAGGGATCTAAAGGTAAGAATCTCTTTACCGTCACTCAGAATCTTTTGGATAAATGACTGGGTTTCCCTATGGATGGTCTTTTCTTAAAGACTTACTGAATTACACCTAGATGGAGCCCAAACCCCCCAGAGCAGCCCAGGACCATCCTGATTGTGTTGGTAGGTCTGCACATTAAGGAGAGAATTCTGAGTAAGGCTAAGAGGGAAGGACAATTAAGGATGGCTGATGGAGCTACTCTTGATTTGTTCCCCAATATGAGCTATACCATAAGGCAACAAAGAAAATGTTTTGATGCAGTGAGGACAGGACTAAAGACATTGTATGTGAGCCACACATTGTAGTTCCCTGCCCGGATACTGGTTAAGTACACTGGGAAAGTATACTCTTACACTGACCCCTGGGAAGCTGGCAAAAGGCTCAAGGTGATTAAACAGGACTATGCTAATAGAGGGCAGGTGATGGCCACTGAGGGTGAAGAGGGAGAACAGTGACTGTGAGCTATGACCCTAATGTTCAGAATAATTGCTTACTCTGTCAGCCTCTGGTGTGGTAAATTGCCATCTCACTTTCTTTCTTGTTTTTGCAAAAAAGGGATAGCCGCACTCAGACTTGTTGTGTGCTGAGGTAGAGAGATGCTGGTTAATTGCGGTATGCAATAAAGATTAAATATTTTACTTTTTCACTGACTTCATGTGGTGTTTATGCCGGTGCACAAGAGGAATCGAGTGTATTAAAATGGCTGCCGTCTCATGGAAGAAAACTTCACACTGTATGTGTTACAGTACTGACCTCTTCAGCACAAAGCACAAGATTTCTTCTTTTAAGGCAAGACAAATTTTATTTATATGGCTCCCTTCCCAATGGCTCAGAGTGCCTCACAACAATAAAAGAAAACAAGTATAAATTCAAAAATTCCAGACAATAGCAAAATAAATACATTGAAATATAAATACAACAATAAATTAGATGGAAAACATCTAAAGCTAATTAATAGTCTGGAAAGGTTTGTCTTAAATAAGTATGTTTTTATTCGGTGCTTAAAGGTATCCACCAATAGGGCAGAGCATACTGAGTCTGGGAGAGAGAGTTCCATAGTACAGAGGCTGCAACTCCAGAGGCCCTATCCCCAGACTCTTTTAGATGGGAATGGGGAACCAAAAGTAAACCTGCATCTGTGGACCAGACAGGACGAGAAGGATTGTAGGACTTCAGCAGATCTTTCAGGTAGTTTGGGCCCAGTCACTGTAGGGCCTTGAATGTTATCAAGCAAATCTTGAAGATAATACATCATCAAACAGGAAGCCAATGCAGAGCCCATAGCATTGGCGTGATGTGGTCACTACAAAGAGTTCCCGCCACCATCCAGGCTGCAGCATTCTGGACAAACTGCAGTCGGCATACCAAACTTCCTGATAGCCCTAGGTACAGAGCATTGCCATAATCCAACCTGGAGGTGACAAAGACATGGACAACCATCTCAAGGTCAGCTGGCACAAATACAGTTTAATTCGGGCAATATTGCGAAGATGGCAAACACCATTTCTGACTATCACCAACATCTGTTTTTCAAATGTTAGCCTGCAGTCAGGAATAATGCCCAAATCCTTTACCGCATCCACTGCTCGAAGATTTTAACCATTTAATGATGGAAAAGAAAGGTCACCACTTGTGACTGCTGACCCAAACTGATCCAGTTTGATGATTACCACCTCTGTCTTCCCTGGGTTGAGATGTATCCAGTTGGAGGCCATCCAGTCATTGATTTCTTGAAGGCACTTTCCGAGCACTGACACCTCATTTACCTGATCAGGAGTGCAAGACAGGTGGAGCTGAATATCATTTGCATAGCAGTGAAACTCAGCCCTGTGCCACCTTATGATCTCATCCAAAGGCAACATGTGCACGGTGTATAGCATGGGTGCTAGAATCAAACCTTCAGGAACCCCACAGGTAACCATCCTGGGTTCAGAGATGAAATTATCCAGGGCCACCTGCTGCGACCTCCCTGTGACGTAAGACTTAAACCAGTGCAAAACTGTGCCAGTGAGTCCCACATAGTTCCTTAAGTGATCCAGCAAAACACCATGATCCACCATGTCAAAAGCTGATGAGAAATCTAATAGGACCGAGATGGAGCACAGTTCTTGATCCCTTGTCATGAGAAGATCATGCCACACCATAACCAAGGCAATCTCAGTACTATAATGAGGCCTAAATCCTGACTGGAAAGGCTGGTAGATGTTAAATATTTCCAGATAAGCCTCCAACTGCGTCGCCACTGCCTTCTCAGTAATCTTTCCCAAAAAAGGGAAGATTTGAGACAGGTCTGTAGTTTGCCAGGACATTGGGGTCCAAAGATGATTTCTTCAGGAGGGGCCTCACCACAGCCCTTTTTAGGGCTGCTGGGAAGACCCCCTCCCTCAAAGAACACCCAATAATCCTAGCATACACCAGTCTTAGAAAATCAAGGTTGCCAATAAGGAACCAAGTTGGCCCAGGATCCAGTGAACAGCACATAGGATGCAAGTTGTAGATCATCTAGACCACCTCCTCTTCTACAACTGGATCAAACTCAGCCCATGTTGGCAGAGTGTCATTGCCCCTCCTTTCCTGTATACTACTGACCCATGATAGGCTACTTGCACTGGTCTCCCTCTGTATTAAGGACACCTTGTCAATAAAGAAATGGCCAAACTCCTAGCACTTAACTGCTGAAAAAGCCTTAATGCATTGCAGACAGACCGGAGTAATCATTCTGTCTACAGTGCGAAAAAGCTGAGCTGGCCTATTCTTGCTTGCCACAATCATCCTTGACCGAAACTCTGTCTTTTTCAGGGTGATTGTTCTCTGATAATCACCACAGTGATTCTTCAGAGTCAGTTTGTCCCCATCGCAGCAAGATTCCTCCAAGAAAGCTCCAACCTCCATCCCTTAGTCTTCAGCCATCTCTGCTCCTCACAGTATCATGGGGAACTATGTCAGGAAGTCAAGGGACAGATGCGGACTGGTGCCAGGGAATCCAAGGCAGCCATGAGGGCCATATTATAGTGCTCCATGACTTTCTCAGCTCCCTCAGCACATGCTGTCATCATGCCAAGACATCTAGTACTGCCTGAGTGTACAAGGCTCCAAATTTCATAAAGGGCAGTACCAGACAATCTCCACAGGAGGGGTATTTAAATGGAGAGCCTCACAATGGAATGACATGACATGATGATCTGACCAGATAACTGGATCAACTTCAACTGCACTAACATCAAGTCTCAATGTGAATACCTGGTCCAGTCTGTGGCCATGCTGGTGAGTGGCCACAGTAACTACCTGTGTAAGGCCCAGTGAAGACACTTACTAGAGAAGCTGCTGACCAAATGACAAGCTCCCATCATCGACCCAGGCATTGAAATCCCCCAACACCAGAAGTCTGGGAGCTTTCAATACTTGGTCAACCGAGAAATTCATCAGCTCCTGAAGGAAATCACCCTCATAACATGGTGGCCAGTATATGATGATGAGCCTAAAGCCCACACCTGCCTCACCCCGATCACCACACACTCAAAAGACCTGGCACTACCCATGGGTGATGCTGTGAAGCCCAAAATGGATTTAAAACAAATGGCTACCCCCCCCATATGATCCTGCCTCAGGCCTATAGACACCTCAGCCACAGGTTTTGAATTGTCACCCAGCCAGGTCTCCATGATGCAGATAAGATCAGATGAGGATCGGTGATGAAAGCCTCCATCACCGCAGTCTTATTCCTCATCAATCTTGCACTACAAAGAATGACCTGAAGGGAAGGGGCAGAGTCAGCTGGCCTGCTAACCTGTTACCTCTTAATAGTAGGCAAAGCCTTAGGGTGGGGTACTAGGCAGGGGGGGAACCCCGGTCACTATTCCATATCCTCTTAGGGGGACTCTGAGTCTTCACTAAACCAATCTTCCCCCCTCCACTGCTATCTTGGACCCCCCCCCCACATCCCATGCTACATGTTTGTGAAATTCCTAGCTGTGCACATTAGCAGGAAATCATCAACAGCTCAGTTATTGGGGATCCCTTGAAATGATGGAACAGATGTAGGTGGTCCAATGTATAATGGACCCTCGGCACTTTCTCTACCTTACACATACTGTAATTCCTAAACTAATAAAATCAACTTCCAATAATATTAAAAAAAAAATCTACCCCCACATAAAAATAAACCCAAAACCAGAGGATCACACGCACACCCTAGTCCCTAATAATTACAGGAGCAAGTCACTCATTCATCATATTCGTAAAATGAAAGCAAAGAATGCACCCCTAACTACACACACTTTCCATCAAGCCTATCCCAACCATTCATACCATAAATCCCCCCCAACCGTCTGAGCTTAATAATTTATTTATTTATTTATTTTGAAATGTTTCACCAGGAAAGGCATATTGCGCTACAATAGCTTGTTTCCAGATGTGTCCTGGGGGAAAGGGGGAACAGGGAATACAATATGGAATATAGAATACAGATGCAAAATAAAGTTATACAAAGTTTAGACTGTACAGTACATAAACCGAAACACTTAGGCTATACCAGATATTTTTGTGGGCCAGGCAAGTGGCACTTGCCATCAGATAAAGTCTGTATACAAATATCCATATACATAAACACACATTTATGTTAAAATGTTTATATATATATATATAAAATATATACACACACCCACTTATATACTCAAACAAAAACATGTACACACGTATAAAATACTTGGAATTTTTACAACTGGGGTAGCTAGTGAGAATTTTGTAATGTTAAAAACAATAGATTGCAATAAAAACACAACACACTTTAGGAGAATTCAATGTTAAAGTGCTGTGGGGAACAAAGTTCAAGAGGAAAATGTAGCTTTTAATGACGCAGCTACCTGTATTAATGCTAACAAAAAAAAAAGTAAAGAGACAAAGAGTAAGTGTATTGAGTCATTACCTGAACAAATTGTCTGACAATCACTGTTGAACTGTTTAACATTTGTAACTCTTTTCATAATTCATAAGTAGTTGATTCACTGCGCACGGTTCTGTAAGAGTAGTTAATGCCAGCTTCTCTGTAGTTGCAGCTTATATGTTTAGTCTACATACAACTGGAGATGCTTTTGTGTGGGGTGGAGACGTGGGTGCTTCAGCAAAGCAGTGAACTTATTCTGATTTTTCAAGTCTTCTTAAGTGTTAGGATGGCATGGATTTAACATCACAGATAAGTAGTGTAACAAGTGCAGGATGCACTTCTATAAACTGTTCAGACTACAGTATTATTTTAGAAGTCCATGGTCAGTGCTGCAATAACCAGTTATGTTTTTATATTCTGAGAACGTTATGTAAATTCCTGTCTGTCTCCCCATAGTGGTAGCAAAGGAAGACAAGTGTTGTAGATCCTGAGTATGAAATGTGTTTATTACTGAGCTATCGCTATACTTGGAGCCAAGTAAGTTCGTATGTACATTCCATATTTATGCAACAGGCGTCCGTATAAAAACTGTGTGATAAAGCTATTTATCTGAGTCACACTTCATTTATCTACACAGTTTCTATGTCACTGCTCCCCGCTGCTGGTGCTACTTCACTTTCACTTGCATCTCATTTCACAGGTTGGACTGCAGGGTGCTAGTTCTCTCCTGTCACATCAACTGCTATTTCTGTCCCTATCCTACAGTGCCACTAAAAAAGCACTCTCCCAGTCAAAGCACCTGTTTGCAATACCCAAAGGACAAGAAACACAAAACGAACAAACAAAAAAAGCAGCATTTTATGTTTCTACCCACAGAACTGCAGCAGTCCACTACATATCCTGCCCTACCCTGCCCCATTAAGTACCTCACTCTGTCTCCATCAGTCTGACTCCCAATTCTTTTAACATTTATCTCCTGAGGTCCAAATAATTATTAGAACACATTTTTCCCCAGGAAACCATAGTACCTTTGTTTTGCTGCTCTAATTTCTCTCTCTCTCTCTCTCTCTCTCTCTCTGCTCTTTCCACTCCTGTTTTTCCATTGTGAGTGCTGTACATTGCCACTCCCCATCGCACAAAGTGAGCCTGATTAAAAATAAAATGCTGTCTCTTTTAACATAAACAGTGAACAAACCTGTCTTCTTTAGCAGCTCCTTTCTGACACCAGGACTGAATGAGTCCACTATACCCAACGCACTCGCTAAACACTGCTGCAATTTTTCCTACAAATCTTTTGAAAGCCTCATGCTGCATCAATCAGAAACAACGTCACATGCCACATCCTTAGTACTGTCCCTAGCATCCAAGGGTGCAGTAGCACTGTCTGACCAAATAGACACACAAATTTTACTGAATACTGTAAATAAAAAATAATGAATCTTAAAAAAAAAGTCTCCCACAATGTCACTGCTTGTTGCATAAATGAACTAAGCAGGGGCAGATCTTGTGTGATAAATGATTTATTTACCCTTGTGCTGTTTGACCTCGGACACCTCACTTGTGACTTACACCACCTGTAAGGTTACCAGATATCAAACAGCACTTGTGTAGATAAATCATTTATCACACAGGTCCCCCCTGCATACCCCTTATATATGAATCTAAATAAAAATAAAGTTTAAAAAAAATCCATCTGAGGCCTGTAGCAAATCTTCTATGATTTTCTGCCCAGATGCATCATGTCTGTTTTTGTTTCATTGAGTTTGTGTGTGTAGGGAGGGAATAAATATAAACATTGTTTTCCATTAGTTAAAAGGAGCTTCCCCCCTTTAACTAATTTGAAGGTTTGGCTTGCAAGACAATGCATTTCTGCCAAACTATACTCCTACATGCCTTGGGAATGACATTAGGTGCTTTTATATGCAGTGATCTGTATCTCAATGAGCGATACAGATCAACTACAATGTTACCTTTTTGCCGTGTACAGGTGATTCATTTTGCAAGAGAAATGAACGTTCGCCGAGTCCGCATACCCTGCTTTCCTGGGTTTGCAGAGTTTTTTCCATTCTGCATGGCTGTGTACAAGCTCCATTTCACTCCTTTCATTTCCATTACAATAGGGAATCTCATTCTCTCCTGGCTGTTGTGGAATGGATCACCTGTATACGGCACAAGAAGGTGACATTACAGTTAATCTGTGACTCTCGTTCTGATACAGATCACCGCAGTGTAAAGGTAATCTGCTCTGCAACAGACAGAGTGGAAAAAAGCAGGTCACAGAACAAGTGGTACTGACAAGCACTGTATAAAAGTGCCTATAGATTTAATTGAAGCCCAAGGTTCAGAACACAGTTTGTCCAAAGGGCACTCTAGCACTGTGTTATGCAACAGACAACAGCACTAAGCCCAGGACTGGGATCCCGCAATGCCATCCTGAATTGAATGATGAGTTACAGGTAGTAATAAGTAAAATACCACATGGCAAACAAAGTTGTGGTACTTCATAAATCAAGCTCGTAATATGATACATAGCTATTGTGTAGGCCTAGAGCCAATTACTAAGGTCTTTAAAAGTGAGACCAAATGTAAATTCTGTCCAGTATGTGTAACTAATAATGCAGCTGTGAAACAATAATTCTCTTCTGTCAACTGGGATAAAAAAAATTCTGGCATAGTCAAACTAATGCTGTTATATTATACTCTGGTACATCCCATTTTGTGGCTAGTGCAAAAACAGAATAGTACAGCATTTGGATTTAAATAGCAAGTTTCATATAAACCAATCATTTAGGCACTGGTAGAAAACTGCCTGTAAGCCATCAAAATGTTGCAGCCTCTATTCTGCTATACAACCTTCAGTACAATAGCCACGAGCAATTCAATTAGACCCTGTTTTATTAAGAGGGAGTGTTGCCCAGGATACTAGGGGAACCTTTTACACTTTTTGAAAATTGGCATGAGTTTTTTTACTAGGACCAGCAGCAGAAAAGGGCAGATGGCACCCCAGTTGTCCTATTTTATCTGCTGAGGATAATTAAGGCTCTGTTAAGTTTCTTAATATAAACAACAGTTAAAAAATATATATTTTAAACATGGGATCCAAAGTGATAAATTGGGGTAGAAATAGTAGTTTCAAAGTTGGAAAAATTTGCTTCATGAATTTGCTGCAATTCACAAAGCTAATCTGCCCTGCAACGTGCTAATTCACTGTAAAGGAATAAGTTCATGAATTGGGAAATTGATTACTTCACCAGTGACATGGGGTTCAGAGGTAAAGTTGTGGGATTGAGGTCACATGGTACTGAAATTAGCTATATGCCATGCAGAGACTGTGTTTAATACAATCTTCGAAAGAGAGAAATGGAGAGAAGTCTGTTCCTTCTTGTATGAGCTGAAAAAAAAAATCAGTCAAAAAACTGGTGTCTTTTGAAACGCTTTCGCTCCCAAAAAGATCTAGAGGGCTTTGTGCAGCTAGATTAATGTTCTTTGTTTCTGGTTTTGGTAGTTTATTTAGTGTAAAGTAGTGTTTTTTTTGTCTAGTGAAGCACTGTAGTGTGGGAGGGATGGGAGATGCTTTTGCTACCAAGGCAGCCCAAAGAGATCAGGAGGACTTTGAGCCTTTTTTATTGTGAGCACTAGTCTGTGTGCAGCAAATATCTCACATTTGTTTTCCTCACTCTTTCTTGTTAATTATTTTGTTGTCTGTGGTCTGAGGTTTCTCATGTTATTTCTGTAGCATAGTTTGGTGTGGTTAAGTGAAGTTTTGTGTATGTCTCTTTCTATAATAGTTGTAGTTATTTTGTTTAGTTATTAAAGTGACCATGTTACTTACAGTAGATTGTTGAATAAACACTGTGTGTGTCTTTATCCCGGTTGAGTTAAAAACACTAAAAAAAATAAATGCTGGTGGGATGGTTTTAGTGTGGCTTCTATTAGTTCAGTAAATTCTGTTCAGAATCAGATTGCAATGCTAATCCCTCAGTGGAGGTTTTGTCTACTGCTGCTATTTAATTTGGGTCTACTACAGCATCCTGACATGCCATTGCCCGACACCCAGGAGCCCAAAATTATATCCCAACAGTCAGTATTCTGACAGTTTGGAATTGCCCACAACAGAGTTTTTTTATATGTTTGGGGGGGCTTCACCCCCTCACCCCCTTATTTTTTAACAGCCAACTGTGCCACAGGCAATTCCTGACTGTCAGGATACTGACTGTTGGGATATAATTTTTGGGCTCCTGGGTGTTGGGCAACAGCTTGTCAGGATGCTGTAGTGATGCCATTTAATTTTACTGAAAGGTTCCTTTAAATGTTTTCCTTATAATATTATAAATCTAAACATATATACACTATATAAAATGACTGGGAAGAGATGCTCAACTAAATGGAGAGGTGCAGTCAGTGAGATGTCAAAGAAGTGTGTAGGTTCTGTGGGTTAAAAAAGGTATTGCAGCTAAAAAATTATATCTATAGCAGCATCATCTGTGGACTCCGTGGCTGGCAGTAGTAATAAAGTAGTAGCTGGTGGCAGTGGCAGTAGCGTTAGTGTGGCCAAATTTTCCTCTGCCACATCTCTGGCACCTATGCTGCGGGTGGCTGGGGGAGGCAGTGACAAGAGGAGCAGTCCAAGAGATAGATAAATGTCTACTCAGGCACAGTGGTTGAGGAGAAGGTTTTTGGTGTCCTGTGACTCTTGGTGGTGTCTACATGGCATTGAGCCTGATTTTGATGATAGTTTCCCATTCCTAGATAAGAATTTGCAGCTTGATCATGAGTCAGAGCTTGAGGAGGAAGACTTGACTGTTGCGCCGTCAGAAAATAGGGGAAGTCAGGAGCACATTCGGTGCTTGATGAACCCCTGGCAGAGGCCAGGGTTACTGCAGCAGCCAATGTCTAAGTGTACCAGGAGGTGGGGTGGACACTGGATGTTGTTGCACATCCCTGCCTCCAGAAAAACACACAAAAAATACTAATCTCACTGGATGATGCCACCCCCTCTCCTGGCCTCTATAGCTCTACACCACTTCCCCACACCGAGTAATTATGGCTCCATTGGTGCTGCTGTGAGCCCCGAACCCCACCCTGGGAGGGAAGCAAGGGAGGCAAAGTCAGCTAGCCAACACCTTACCCATTGCCGACAGCCAAACAGTAGAACCATGGTCCTGCCTGGGTGGGGAAGCCAGGGAGTATTGGTGGTGGCAGAAAGTGATAATTGTAGAGTGAGGTAAGCAAGGAGTGGGGCTTATGGATGCGAGATTGGGGCAAAACACATACTAAATAAAAAAAAATAAATGGTTTGGAGGTGCAGGATTATAAAAATAGGTTAAAATCCCTGGGATTGTATAGTTTGAAACAAAGAAGAAAGAAAGGTGACTTTCTGTTACTTTACAATACACTCAATGACAAGAACCTATGTATGGAAATGGGATTGGAATTTAAGGAGTATGTTTACAACACAAGAGGTCACAGGATGAGATTACTAGGGAGAAGGTTCCAGACTAACCTCAGGGGATCATATTTCACACAGAGAGTGGTGGAAACTTGGAATCCATTACCCGATGAACAATTAAAAGAGCAACATAATGTGGATGGGATGATAATATTGAATCTAAGTCATGGAATTAGTACACAATTACCAGAGGTATTCCAAGACTTAGAAGGAGTAAATAAAACAATGGGAGAAATGAAAGAGACAATCAGAGATTCTATTAAAATTAATAAAGAATTTACAGAGGAACTAAAAAAGAATTAGGAATTATAAGACTGGGATAAATGGGCAAAGCAGTCATACACAACTTACTGATAAAGAAATTGTTGAACTGAATTAGAGTCTTGGAAACATACTCAGTTCATGAGCCCTGAGGAGGTGTGCATGCCCCAGTTAGACAATATAGCAAAATATGTAATAATTGTGTTGAAAGACCCATTTGTAGCCAATATCTTGATATATGAGCAATTGATTAATGTGAGACAAGAACTGTCTTACCTAAAAGGGATATGCATAGAAAATAAGAAACAGATTGCTCAGCTTAACAACAGGACAATGAATAGAAGTTGTGGGAATAGTCAAGAGAGAGGACTCCAGAAAATAGATCAGAAACATGAAGGAAAGGTTCAGTCTAACACAGAACTAAGTGTGTTTGAAGTGAGGGATGAGGAAGATGTTGTAAAAGATAAGAACTAGATTAAATTTGGATACTTTTTTTCCAGGGCTCTAAGAAACTGGAGGTCTAGGAGTTACCACTGATATATCTGAAGAGGAAGATCATGATCTGGAACTAATTATGTTACCAGATGAAAATATAAGGCAAGATAGTATTGTATAGGAACTTAAAAAACTAAATGAGACCCCATGGGAAAAGGGAGAAAAATAACGCAGAAATAAAAAGAGCAAGATTAATGGGGAAATTAAAAGAATGGAACTAAAAGGGCTAAGTGAGGTAATAACTGCAGTAAAATATTCTAATTAAGGAGAAAGGTAAAGTTGAAAGGAAAAAGGATGGTGTAGCAACAATGACAATAAGATGACAAAAATAAAAGGACTTAAAACACAAAAAGGAAAACCAAAATAAGGGAATCGGGGAAAGCAAAACAAATCTAAAAAGAAAGATCTAAAAATATGCTCAAAAAGAAAAATGGGATTAAAAAATATGAAAGACCATGAGAAAGTACATCAATCTGATGCAAAAGAAGCAAATCAACAATCACATGACCCAGGAGAGGAGCATATGCATATGAATGACAAGTCAAGTTAACAAAAATATGAAACTAGAATCAAATATAATACATATAGGGAAAACTCTAGACAAGGACATTGGTAGATTACAAACATTTCTTAGAAAAACTGTATCTTGAGGCTTTGTGTTGCCAATACACACGGTGGGAATAATCCCCAGAAGAGACTGAAGTTACTTTGAACGTATCATTAAAACAATTCCTGGGAACCATATTACAAGAGAATAAAAATAAAGAGACCATGTTGTACCAGTTAAGTGTTATAAGGCCAATGGAGGATTCAGAGCTGGTACTTTTAATTTCTGACCAGTTCTATATCCTGAAAGCAATTGAAAACCAAAGGAACAAGATAATACACATGGATATGGAAGTAGACATTGTAGTGAATATTACAGTATTGTTTCCTGAATATTATCAAACACAGAAAGAAATACAAAAACATAATTTGAATTGGGCAATATCCATATTTGGTATAAATTGCTTCCTTAATGAGTCAAAAAGAAATTTAAGGACTTAAAACTATAGAACTACTGCAAAACTTATTAGGAATCCCAAATCTTAATAAAATAATTAAAAGTGTTGTTAGATGGGAGGAAAATGGACAATTGACATTATGGATAGATAACGAGGCAGATTATCAGCTAATTTTGTCAAAAGCACACATACTTAACAAAACAGAAATTTACATATATGAAGAAATGTCTAGGAAAAAAACAGGAAATGGATCTTAAATCAGATCATTGGTTAAACTTGATCATGACATCAAATAGGTACCTGGCATTAGAAAACTACAATGAAGACTGGCAGATAGAGAGAAATAAATCAAATAACAGGAAGATAAATTATGTAAAGGTAGTCAGTAATGGTGCTGGTTCTTTATATAACCTAATCTCATGGAATGCAGCAGGAGTTAAAGAAAAAGCTTTGGACCCACCATTTTTGGATTATATAAAGAGTTTTAACTGTATCTGTCTACAGGAGACCTGGACAGAAGATGTCTTTAACATAGATGGGTACAAAACATTTTTAAAAAAGGCTAAGAGAACTAGAAAATTTGGAAGATCATCACCAGGTGGTTTAATGATATTATGTAAGGTATTAAAAGCATATCAGGTAGATGAAATTAACATAAGAAATGAGCATATTCTGAGTATCAAAATAAAAGGAGGGATAAGGGAAACAGTAATTCTAAATGTATATGTACCCACAGTCAATTCCAGATATGCCAATCCAGATGTCTTGAATGATTTAGTAAAAACTATTGATGAGTGTGTAGTAAATAATCCACTGTGTGGTATAATAGTCGTGGGCGATTTTAATGCCAGGGTGGGGCAGCACCTGGAGCTTACTACAGAAATGGCATATTTAGTGGGAGGGAAGGAAACGTCACATATATTTTTTCTACATTCTTCTAAGGATAAAAAAGAAACAGGGCCAGATATTCAAAACTTTGCCCTGGGGCTAAATTAGCACTGCCCAGTGTGCTAAATTAGCCTGGAACCAATAGCCCGCTATATTCAAAAGGGATAGCCCTGGTGCTAAACCTGCTGAATATAGCAAGCTAAGGAAGCTGGGCAAACTGGGCTGGGAGTGCAGTGCTTTTGACAATGCTCACTGAGCGTTCCCCTTCCTTTCCTCCTACTAATTCTCCTCCCTATCTCCTCCTCTACTCCCACCAGCTCTCCCCCGACCTTAAGTTTTGCACCTTTTGTTATCTTTTGCTCGTTGGAGATTGTATTCTATTGTAACAAAATTGTAATTGAACTGTAACTTTTTTGTTTGTAAGTACTGTGTCCCTTGTACTACTGTTCTGATGTCCTCTTTGTGACGAGGTACCTTTGTAAATGAGCCTCTGGCTCAAAGGTTTCTAAACTGATGTTTAACTAAATAAATAAATAAAATAGCACGGGAAATAAGACAGCTCTGAATATAGCAACCAGGAAGTGCAAACCACAACAGCAGCCCAGTGCACAGCGATGTGAAGGAAGGTAAAGGTGAATTATGTAGCCAATATGTGCACAACCAAAGGAGTGGATTAATTAAAGTTGCAAGCACCAGTGCATGTGAAATTCTGTAGAAATTTACCATGTTTCCGAAACGTTAGCGTGGCACAGACACATTTGTGCAGGTTTTGCACAGAGCTAAGACGTTGCCCAGTGCGATCACATTTGCCATGGCAAAAATTTGCTATTTTTAAAAGTGACATGCAAATGAGTCTGCTTAGTCAGTCTGTGGGCAAACATCCAGATTAGCATCTCATTATGTCCTGATTTGCATGCGGTTTGCCCAGCACTATTGCAGGGTCCCACAGCTACACCTGTAGGTCAGTCTGGAAGTACAGGGGCTGGCTGGATCTGCCCACAGCTCCACATGTAGGTCAGTCTAGAAGTGCATGGTGGTAGCTGCAGGCTACATTTGTACAGAACTGCATAGAATATTGTGCCTCAGGGGACTACACAGCACAGGCACAGGTGGTGATGCTGCATGCAATAGTCAAACTGTAGTTCCTGCTACAGTGCACAGCAGACACTACAGTAACAAGGGGACCAGTAATGTGAGAGACACAGCAATGTCTATGGTTTGCAGGGCATCAGTGACTGCTGCACTTTATACAGTGACAGGCCCTTCTTGCAGATGTGCACAGACAGTGGACATTACTGTTATTCTGTTGTGTGACCCACATACACTGCACCACTGGCATGGGATACTCACAGTGACATATACATGGTCAGCTGTGTGTGCTGCAGTGTCTGTAAAGATGTGCGATATGTGACCCGGAGGGCACATAGCATCAGGCAGGAACACTGGTGTCGGGGTATTCCCTGCACTGGACCATTTGCACTAACATAGAAACATAGACTTTGACGGCAGATAAGGACCGTTTGGCCCACCCAGTCTGCCCATTTCCCTATTTGATGGATAAGCTGCAGATCCTAGTTAACCAACAGCCTACTTCTTCCTACCTCCACCCACTAAAATTGCCTTATGACTGTCCCATGCATTCTTGAAATCCACCACTGTTTTTGACTCTACAGTCTCCTCAGGAAGGCTGTTCCATGCATCCACAACCCTCTCCGTGAAAAAATACTTCCTCACATTATGTCTGAGTCTTCCCTCCTCAATCTTCAAATTGTGCCCCCTTGTTCTTGCACACCTCTTTTTCTGAAAGATGTTATCCTCTTGGACTTTGTTGATACCCTTGAGGTACTTGAAAGTTTCTATCATGTCTCCCCTCTCCCTCCTTTCCTCGAGGATATACATGTTAAGCTCCTTAAGTCTCTCTTCATATGTCTTCTGGTGCAGACCCTGCACCATTTTAGTTGCCCTCCTCTGGACTGCCTCTATCCTTTCTATGTCTTTGCAGAGATTGGGTCTCCAGAACTGTACACAGTACTCCAGATGGGGGTCTCACCAGCTGTCAGCACAGAGGGATAACAACTTCCTGTTTTCTACTGGTGTTGCCTCTCCCTATGCATCCCAGTATCCCCCCAGTCTTCCTTATTGCCCTCTCGCATTGCTTGCCTCCAAGATAACTTTGAAAAACGTAATAATTAGGCACACTTCAGCTTGCACTCCATATATATTCTACATATTTCTCCTCCCATTTATTTATTTGCGAGGAAATTTGCATGAATACATTATCTTTATCCCTTAGAGTGCATCTGCCTCTATAGCTTACTCCCTACTTCAAGTCACAATCCTCTGTTGTTATATCACAATCTGTTGCCATGGAAGTAACTGTGCTGTCACAAGCAGTACATTATGATCTCAGGTAGGGAGAAAGTGACTAGAATAAATGACAATTTCAGGAGCAAAGTTCCTGTTTTCATGCAAATGTCTTCAATAATAAATAATGGGGAGGAGACATACAGAACTAATGTGAAATACAAACTGAACGGTGTCTAGACATTATGTTTTGTGAAAGTTCTTTTGAAGATGTCGGCTGCTCTTTGAGCATTGTGCCAAATCCCAACCCAATCATGCTGTTGCAAGTGAACTAAATGCAGCAATGGCTGAAATGCTGGGAATTAATGTATTGCCATTCTCTTTTGTGGATGACATGGGATTTAGAAGATTGATGGTGTGTGGATGGCCTAAATGTCAGATTCCGTCAATAACTTACTTCTCCACATGTGCCATTCCTAAACTTTATAGGACAGAGTCATGCATGATAATCCATGCCCTGCTGCATTCTGCATCACCATACATACATCTTACTACGGCTATGTGGACCAGTGGCCAAATAGCTGGTAGTTCCTATTTGTGCATTACAGCACACTGGGCACTGGTACCTGGGGTACTGTTTGCTCTGGCCAGGAGATAAACTGTACTAAGTCCACCTGCAATGGTAGCAACACTCTGGGTATTCGCCAGCATGACATGTTGGCAATGAAGCGTGTACTTGGATTATACATGGGTCAGAAAATGCAAGAATTTCTCCTGACTAAAATTGATGAATGGCTGCACCCCGATTTACTGACAATTTATTATTTATGTTTTTATTGACTGAGTTCTAGGATTACAATTACCTTTGAACCAAAGGTTCTTTTACATAGTGTCCATGTTCGACAATAAAAATATAACAACGATAGTAAAATACAGTCAGATTACAGACGAGAGTGAATAATAACAAAGTTTAAGAAGAAAGAAATGTAAAACAAAACTTGGTTTACAGTACAAAATTGAGCAAGCAAAGCACAAACAATGAACACCCAGATAGCACTCACAGCAATGACTTTGTTAAGAAGTGTCGAGAGTGTTAAATAAGTGATGGGGAGGTATGAGGGGGTGATAGAGTGGAGGGGGAGATAGAGTGGAAGGATAGAATGGGGAGAGTGGGGGGATAGAGGAGAGGGGAAGGAGGTCGTGGAGTCAAGAACAGTGGGGGAGTTCAAGAATGCATGGGACAGACATAAGGCAGTCCTAGTGGGGGGTAGGAGGAAGTAAGCTGTTGGTTAATTAGGATCTGCAGCTTATCTGTTATGTAGGAAAATGGGCAGACTAGGTGGGCCAAGCGGTCCTTATCTGCCTTAAAATTCTATGTTTCTATGTTTCTATGAGTCCTTAGAAAGGTTGAAAGGACTAGGGAGCAGAGGAGGGTAAAAGGAATGTAGAGGGGGAAGGAGAGGTAGTGGAGGTAGGAGGCGGGCAGTAGGGAGGAGAGAGGGAGAGAAAGGGAGGTAGGGTAAGGGAGGAGGAAGGCGAGGGTGGAGAGGGAGTAAAGGCAAGGAGGTGATAAAGGCAAGTGACTGGGGGTGTAGTTTTAGAGGGACACAGTGAGAGTGGGGCGGCATGTCAGTTTATTGGAAACAATCACAGCTGCTAAGTGAGGCGAGGTGCTGCCATAGTTTAACTTTGTATGGGCCAATCTTAGTTTCTGCAGCAACTTCAGGAGGGAGGCCATTCATCAAGGTGGGTGCTCTTAAGGTAAAAGTAAAAGTATGCTGCGCTTGAGAAGCATGGCAGAAAGGGACTAGGTATGACTGTTTTGTTGTACTACGTGTGCTGTGAGGGGTAGGTGTAGGCATAAGAAGAGACAAAGGGTTTCATTGCAAGCACTAATTGTTTGAATGTAGTGACATGCATCAGTGATGGGGGGGGGTTCCTCCATGTATCAAGGAGAAAAATAGTGCCTCTTGACTAACACGTGGCTTTCAGCCACAAAGTCACCATAGTCAAACCACAAGGGACAGGGTAATCACAAAATGCAAGAGGTATGGATTGACATCCACAGCAATTAAAATGACTTTTTGACTGTTAAAGGGCCTCTAGTGCATTTTTGGGAGGTGTGTGTCTATTAATTTGTATAGACACATTTTCTGGTGCAGTAATGCATACTAGTGATCAAGCCTCCATGATGTTATGACAGCCACTTTTTGTGACATCATGTGCTTGCTCACATTGAACCAATGCAGTGCTGTTTAGAGATAGCAGGCAGCCAGAACAGTAGATACTCTGAAACTGCTGCAATGTGGACGAGCTCCATGCTGCTGAACAGCTGTTGAATTGCTGGCTTAACCATCCCCTTAGGAATGCAAAAGCATCTCACTTAAAAAATTATACAAATTTTAATTAACACTGACAGTGCTGAACACAAAGTCATCCACTTTGTAAAAAGTTTACATGAGCTGCTGTGATATTTTTGAAAATGAAATGAACAGTAATATTTATCATTTATTTTTAAATATGTACAGGACCACTCCCTTGCTAAAGCTCATGACTGCATGAGCAAAACATTGTGACCTAGAAGTAGTGTTGAAAATTGCTCACATTGGACCAATGCAGTGGTATTTAGAGTTAGCAGGCAGCCAGGACATTAGATACTCTGAACTGCTATAGTACAGTGTGGACAATTCCATGCCATTGAACAACTGTTGAATTGCTGACTTAACCAACCCTTTAGGAATGCAAAAGCATATAATTTGGGGAGTTTAAATTCTCCAAATTTGAATTAACACTGACAGTGTTGAACACAAAGTTAGTCATGTCGTAAAATGTTCTCATGAACTTTTGTGATATTTGTGAATATGTAATGATTAGTAATATTTATCATTTACTTTTAATATCTACATTACCACTTCCTTGATAAAGTTCATGGGTGCATGAGTGAAATGTTGGGATCTAGAAGGGGTGGTGAAAATTAGAAAACAAAAAACTGAAAATAACATGAAAATCTAAATTGCTGTGGGTGTCATCCCATGCCCTTGTTTGTTTTGGGGTTTCTCAGGGTGCCATGCCTGGTACACTGTCTTAATCTCATTGTGCAGGAGTTTCTAATATATCGTGATATCGATAACTCCATGCTGACTGTTGCTCATCTCTTTTTTTCTCCACTCGTGTATGTAATACTTTTCCCTACTGAGTTGTCTATATGATCTTAATGAATTTGCACTTGTTACTTGTGTGCCTTTTGTTACACCTTGTATTACTGTTTACTGATGATTTGTATTTGACTTATACTCTTTGTCTACCATTGTTGTACTGTAGCCATTGTTGATGTTTTGTATTGCAACTTCTACCCTCCCAGGCCATGCGTGAAAATAGGCATTTCTGTGTCTAGTGCACCTACCTACCTGGTTACCAAAAACAAATACATAATATGATGCTGGAAGTCAGCACCAGATGAAACTTGACAGTGTACATGATCGAACACTTGTATGAGCAGCACAAAGTCATCTTTGAATATCCGCTGCCAAACACAAGCTGTGACAATGCCAGAGTATCCATGTCTCTGACAGCAGACCAGTGGTGGCTAATGGATGGTCTGATCATGATTCTAAGGCCATGTGAACATGTAGCACAGGCAGTGAATGGGGACACTGCTTGTATCAGTCAGTTTATCCCATTTCTACAGGTGCTGAGGCAGATGCTGTTGAATGTATAGCAGGTGCTGGAGGCAGTTGGTGATGCAGAAAGCTTTGCCCTAATGGAACACATGCTCCATGTCTTGGACTGCAATACCCATATTTCGAGCCATTTTGCAATCTGCAGATTGTGGGATTGCCACTCTGCTGGATCCATGACATAAATAGGGCCTGCCATGCATGATCAGATCCAAAATTGAACTGGTCTTCTAATAAGAGAGGTACCTGGCACACAGATGTCAAAGCCACGATTAAGAAAGGTTCAGCATGAAACTGAACAGAAACTGGGTGTTTCTACCACCTCGTGTGGGTTGATAAAACACGAAAAGTAACAGAAAGAAATGGCCATAAATACACTTTGGGATGTTTTGCACCAGGTGGGAACTGAAGAAGTGGAGGAAAAGGATGAAGATGATGATGATGAGGCAGCAGTATTTTGGCAGTGCAGTGCACGGTGGATACATATTTGGCAGACACCAAGTGGTCTACCATCATGGAACAGCCCTTGCTGCACTGGAATAGCAAGTTCACTGATTGGCCAGCACTGACCTTCACAGCATTCAAATACCTGGGCTTTTCGCTCGAGTGTCAGTGTGGAGAGGTATTCAGTTTTGGCAGGGGCCACTGTGCAGGACAGGCATACAAATCTGTCCCCTGGAAATGTTGGCCTGCTAACATTTATTAAAATGAATGCAAGGTACATTCCATGCAACACAATCATGTCAGTGTTCCTAACACATGAAAGTTGCAGTGGTGGTGAAGATGAACCCAAGAAGCCAGAGGCTGTGAGCATTAGCAAATTGCCTTTTTCTGGGGTAGATGAAGCACAAATGGAGAAACAGTTCCCATGTGGGGACAGTTTTAATCTGGAAGACTGTGAGGACTGCTTTCTTGATGATGATTGAAGCACAAAAAGAAATGTGTTCTGTCCCTCCTTTCCTCACCATCAGTTGAATCCTTTTCTTAATCATTCAGTTTTGTTTTCCTGTTATTATATATTTCCCAAGTTGTGCTGCTGTTACATACATACCGTACATCTAATTATCTATCTCCAACCTCTTCTGTGACTCCCATGCGATGTCAACAGAGAAACTAGAAAATCAGTGAACACTGCCTCATTAAATGCCAAGTATACCAACAATAACACTGGTCACCATGTTTGCATCCAGACTGAAAAACTTTGTCTATTCAGCAAGTAAAAACACCATTGCCTGTTATGAAGACAGTGCATCCTCCAGGATTCAAGACACCGCCTCCTGCTCCTCCTTTGGCCTGCTTGTGTCTTCCACATCCACCAACAACATGTGCCACCTCCACCTCATACATCCACACTGAAAAGCCCTGACTCAAATGCCAGCATAAATGCCATTGCTGGCCATGTAGACTGTGCATCCTCCAGAAATTAAAAGACACCACACCTTTTCCTACTCCTACTCTGGCCTGCTTATGTCCTCTGTATTCATCAACAGCCAGGCCACCTCCACTGCATGCATGAAAAGGAAGAGGAGACCATTATGGTTTTCCAAAGAGTGGCAAAGAAAGTGAAAGCCAAAAAGATTGCATTCAGGCAATACAAAAAGACACAGGCAGAAGGGGATAGGGAGAAGTACCAGGAGAAGCAAAGGGAGGCCAAAGCTCAGACAGAAGAACACATTGCAAAAATCAGTGGGTAGAGGGACAAAACCTTTACAGGTACATAAGTGAAAAAAGAAAGGCAAAGGGAGGGATAGTGAGACTGAAGGGGAGGATGGGGGCTGTGGAGGATGACAACAGTAAAGCTGACATATTGAACAGGTATTTCTGCTCAGTCTTTACTGAGGAAGGAAGGTAATGGGTGTGAATGGATACAAGGGGTGAGAATGTTGCAGAAATGGACACAAGTCCTTTACAGAAGGGTCCTGAAAGGAACTGGAAGTAATAAGAGTTGATAAGCAATGGGGCCAGATGGGGTGCACCCAGGGTCCTTAAAGAACTAAGAGAGGTGGTGGCTGAACCTCTTGCTATCCTGTTTAGCCGATCACTAGAACAGGGAGGTACCCAAAGACTGGAGGATAGCAGATATAGTCCCTTATACAAAAGTGGGAACAAGAGGAAGCAGGGAACTACATACCAGTCAGCCTCACCTCGGTAGTGGGAAGATCATGGAAGCACTACTGAAGGAGAGATTGGTGGAACATCTGGTTGTCAATGGACTACAGGACCCAAGGCAGCATGGTTTCACCAGGGAAGGTCATGTCAGACCAGCCTCATTGAATTTTTGACTGGGTGACTAGGGAGGTGGATCAGGGAGGGCAGTGGACATGGCCTATCTGGACTTCAGCAAGGCCTTGACACTATGCCACATAGAAGACTATTGCACAAACTGGGGAATATGGGTGTGGGCAGGACAGTAGTCGCGGTGGGTGATACTGGCTGGGCAGCAGGACACAGAGGGTGGTGGTAAATGGCTGTCACTCCACAGAGGAAGAGTGACCAGTGGGGTACCACAGGCATCAGTGCTGGGACCGGTCCTATTCAACATCTTCATCAGTGACATTGTGCAGGATCTAGAAGGCAGAATTTCACTGTTCGCTGATGACACAAAGCTCTGTAACAAGTAGACACACTAGAGGTGTAGACAGAATGAGAAGGACCTGCAGAAACTTGAAGAATGGTCAGGGTTTGGCAGTTGAAATTCAATGCAAGGAAGTGCAAGATAATGCATATGGGGCACAAAACCCTGGCACAATATATCAGTTGGGGGTGAGGATATAGCATGCACCAAGCAGGAAAGGGATCTTGGAGTTATCATCTCTGATGACTTCAAGGCAGGGAAACAGTGACAAGGCAGCAGGTAAAGGAAATAGGATGCTGGGATGCATAGGCAGGGCATCACCAGCAGGAAAAGGAGTCATAATTCCACTATACAAGACACTAGTGAGGCCGCACCTGGAGTACTGTGCAGTTCTGGAGACCTTACTCGTGAGGACATAGACAGGGTAGAGAAGGTTCAGAGGAGGGCAACAAAGATGGTGCATGGATTGCATCACAAGTCCTATGAGGACAGGTTGAAGGCACTGAACATGTACTCCCTGGAGGAGAGGAGGAAGAGAGGGATATGATAGAGACATACAAGTATCTTACAGGGAGGAACAGGGTGCAGGAATGCACTATTTTTAGCGAAAAAGATGTTCCAGGACTAGAGGGCATGGGATGAAGTTGGAGGGAGGGCGATTCAGAGGAAGCGTGAGGAAGCAAAGGAGGAGAGAGGTGATATGGTCGAGACATTTAAACACCTTAAGGGCATAAACAAGGTGAAAGAGTCTAACATGTTTAAATATAAGAAAAATAGCAGGACAAGAGGACACAGCATGAGATTAGAGGGAGCCGATTAAGGGGAATGTGAGGAAATTCTTTTTCACAGAAAGGGTGGTAGATGCATGGAATGGTACCACAATAAGTGGTGGCTATGAATACAGTGCAGGGCTTCAAACAGGCATGGGATAGGCATAAGGGAGCAATACAAATGACTATGAATAGATAGGTCACTGACAGAGCAAAGGCCGATGGCACATTTATAAGGTAGAAAAATGGGCAGACTGGATGGGCCTTACGGTCCTTATCTGCCGTCAACTTCTATGTTTCTATGTTCTATATGTTTCACAGAACGGGTGGTGGACAAGTGGAACACCCTGCCAGAGGAAGTGGTGGGGGCTGAAACAATCACGGGATTTAAGAATGCATGGGATAGACATAAAGGAATTCTGGAGGTCAGGGGTAAGGGGCAACAGACTTCCTGGAAAACATAAACTGAACATACAAACTTAAATGGGCAGACTGGGTGGGCCATAGGCCCTTATCTGCCAACACTATCTATGTATCTATGTATCTCAACTGAAAAACCGTCACTCTTAAGCCAGCATAATTGCGATTGCCAGCCATGCAGACCATGCATCCTTCAGTAATCAAGACTCCTCCTACTCCTCTGGCCTTCTTGTGTCCTCTACATTTAAAAACAACATGAGTCACTGACACATCCACTCAGACTGAGAAAGCCAGACTCTTAAGCCAGCTTAAATGGCAGGCAGACCTCCTGCCAGCCAGCCCTGCAACACAATATGGGGTACACCAGAGTTTAAATAATTTCTGTCTTGTATTCTTAAATACCTCCTCTTTCAGCAAACAAAACATTCTCTTACTAAGAACATTACTAATTGCTGCCAGTTAGCACAAATTTCCTGTCCCTTTTAAAGTCAACCCATTCTCTATATGCAGTATTGAACACCAGTCATTAGCCTGATGCTGCTGCCTGATTCGACATTGTCACACAGGTAAAAAATACCTGAAACGAGAAAAACAGTAGCAGAAAACAGTTATAGAGTGACATACAAATAACATTTATTAATTTTAAAAACAAAAATGGAAAAAAAATGAATACTTACCTTCTCTGGTAGAAAACATTGCTAAATTAGATAACCAGATCTGGGACAGACCCATACAGCAACAGGATTTCATCACCCTGGTGATAAATAACCTGACTAGAGAGAAACAGGAACCAAAGATAGAAAGACGATGTGTCTACTCCCCCTCTTTCGCAGCCAAGAAGTAAAAAAAAAAGAAAAACATAAATACTTACCTTTGAAACATAGAACATAGAAACATAGAATTTGCTGGCAGATAAGGACCACTAGGCCCATCGAGTCTGCCCAGTTCCCTACCTGTATCAGCAGCCACTGACCCTACTTGGTCCTCGGCTTTAGCCTCTCTTTCCCCCTCTAGGGTACCCTTATGCCTATCCCATGCATTCTTGAATTCCCCCACCATGGTTGATCCCACTACCTTCCCGGGTAGGCTGTTCCATGCAACCACCACCCTTTCTGTGAAGAATAACGTCCTCACATTGCCCCTTAGCCAGCCCCCTTCTAATCTCATATCGTGTCCCCTCATTCTTGTGCACCTCCTAAACTGAAAGATGTCACCCACCTGCACCTTGTTAATGCCCTTAAGATACTTGAAGATTTATATCATATCTCTTCATTCTCTCCTCTTTTCCAATGTATATGTTGCAGTCATATTGTGAAACCAGTTATTTCATGAAATTACTAAAATTTTCAGTCATTCGTGAAGTGACTAAAGGTTTCAGGCATTTTGTGAAATAACTGAAAATAGAAGGTAGGCATTACGTGAAATACCTAATCCCTGGTCATTTGAGATGATTAACTCAAAAATACATGTAAAACTATTTTTCTTTTACATTTATTTCTAAAACCATACAGTAACACACATCACTTCACAGAACTAATACTTATTTTCACAGCTGAGACTACTGTGACATCAGCTGTTAAACTTAGTTTTGCTTTGTAACATTTGCATCTGTTTCTTTACAATTCTTTGGTTCACTACAACTACATTTTAAAAAACCCTGACCTCCACCAATAGAACACTGGATAACAGACTCATGCACTGACACACACTTATCCCTATTAATGTCCTGATAAGTAAGAAGTTGCTAACCTGGGGACACAAGTCAAACTGATTCTTAGAGTATTTCCCACAGAGGATTCCACTTTTCACAGCAATAGTATACTGATCATTCTCATCTCTGTCTATGATGATGCCCAGTATGTTGTGTGGCTCTCCTCTGCCTCAGTCTACCACAGGGATGGGGATGGCCACATTGTCTCCAGGTTTGCCTGCCTGAAGTTCTAGTTGGCTGCACTTTACCATGCATTCTGCCTGTAAAACCTGGACTGTGCAGGCTCCTTCACCCTGCTCAGAAATGTTCTGCTGGTGAAGGTGGAGGGCAGCTTTTGGGGCAGAGCTAACTGGTGGTGGCTGGCTGGCGGAGGACTCTTGCGGTGAAGGGCTGCTTGCCTCTGGGGTCAGTGTGGGTGGGGAATTCTGGGGTTCTGGATGAATCTATGCAGACAGAGGCTCAGATGTAGGAACAGGTGTAACCTCAACTTGAATAGTAGTGGCAGTGTGGTTATCTGGAGCTGTAACAGGGACAGGGACAGGAGTGTCTTCTGGATCTGTTGATGCAGCAGAGTTGCTAGAGTCAGTAGAAGGAGCAGTGAGCACTGAGAGCAGGTCATCCTCACTCTGTAGGTGGTCGATGATCTCCGATAGAAGAAAGGTTGAGGTAAGTCCACATTTGGGATCAGTACCAAACAGAGTTGCATATTGCGTACAATTTATTCCAGAATGATGGCAGTGTTCTTGGTGAACTGGACAAAGTGAATTCCCATGGTCCAGTCCCATGAATTATTGTCTGCCGTCCATGCTATGAGCATATCCTTAATGTCTCCACTGGTGCATTCCACTGACCCCTGGCTTTGAGAATGTCTTGGTTTTTCATGCATCAGGATGAGCTGAAGCCAGAAAAGCTTTAGTTCTCGGATTACTTCAACAGTGAAGCCAGTTCCATTGTCGCTCTGCAGCACAACAGGGATGCTGAGAAGGAGGAAGATGCCAACAAGCTGAAAGACCACTGCTGCTGCTCTCTTTGATAAAAGGGGTCAGAGAACACAAAATTTGGTGAGGTGGTCATGGTACACCATTATCTACTTGAAGTTGCCTTGAGACATGGACTGCATATCAAGGAGGTCAACTTGTTCTTGTGATGAGTACTCACTGCTTAGGATGGGTCTGACAACAACACTTTTGGATATGGGACGCTTTCACTTTTTCTGGCACGCTATACTGAAGGATTTGAAGAGCTCAACAGCATCTCTTGTTATGTTTGCATATTCAGTTGATAAGAGTTTTATGACACGGTCATGACTGCCATGGCTTGTAATGATGTGTGCTGGCTTGATGATGTAGTATGTGTGTCCTCAATGCTCACACAGTACATGGGAGATTCCTCTTTAGTCTGTTGCTTCGTGATCAGCTTCTCAATGTCTCCGCACTATAGAATTTCATACCTGCAATGAGGGAAATATAAAGTAATGAATTGGTAATCGCGCTTCATATTTTGATACAGCAAATACAGTAATAGTTAATATCACATTAAAATTTCAGCCCAATACACAGAAGACAATATTAACTGCTAATCCACTGAAATGCTTTTGTTCTGGACATCTATATTTAAAGAGAAAGAACTGATAATGTGGGCAAAAGGTGAAAAAATAGAATGGTCTTCAATACTTACTTTATAAGCAGATACTATTCATGTCTTTACTTTGATCTGGGATCTTGGCTTGCCTTTTTGGTCTCAGCAATAGTTGCATAGTATTCCTCCTTTGGTATCATATATGTTGGGCACGTCTCATACTTTTTGTAAAGTTCCTCTCTGAACTTAATTTCAAAATCCCGAACCATCTTCAGTAGTGATTACTTAGCAAGTAAAGAAACCTTATCCAATAACCTCCTTTTATATGGAACTCCTCTTGCACACATTTATTGCAATCAATTGTAATTACAATTATAAAAACAATAGTGGAGTAAGTGCTCAATGCTGAAGTTCAATCAGGGCCTGTCTGATCTCTGTATGGCTTGCTAATACAAAAATTGCATATTCTCCTCATTCTTTTAATTAACCTTTATCTTCTGATAATGAGATAATGCGTCTGTCAGTCAAAATCTGACGGGTATCTTTAAGAAACCAAAAAAAAATGATCTTAACTGCATTTCCCGACAATTATCTTATATTATGAAATATTTTTAAAGTGATCGGTCAAATAGTGTAATAGAATGCCCATAATGCCAGGTTTCACAATATGACTGTAACAATAATGCTAGTCATTTCATGAAATGCCTGAAACTTTTAGGTATTTCATGTAATGACCAAGTGAAACAGGCACAGTCAAATAGTGTATAATGCCCATAACACCAGGTTTCACAATATGACTGCCACAATAATGGCAGTTATTTCATGAAATGCCTAAAACTTTTAGACATTTTGTGTAATGAACAAGTGAAACAGGCACAGTCAAATAACGTAAAAGAATGCTCATAACACAAGGCATTTCATGAAATGACTGAGTGAAACAGTCATTTTGCAAAATGACTGGTTTCTCAATATGACTGTAACATATACATATTGAGGTCCTTTAATCACTCCTCATATATCTTCTGATGCAAGCTCAACACCATTTTAGTTGTTCTTCTCTGAACTGACTCCACCCTGTCATACGTCCCTACAGAGGTGTGGCCTCCAGAACGGTACACAGTACTCCAGATGAGGCCTCACCTGTGTTTTGGACAGTGGCATTACCACCTCCATTCTTCGGCTAGTGATACCCCTTCTCCTATGCACCCCAGAATGCTGCTGGCCTTCTCCACTGCCTTAGCACATTGCCTGGCCACCTTTAGGTATTCTAAAATGATTATTCCCAAATCCCTTTCTTCCTTGGTGACCATCGATAACTAACCCCCGTCCCTGTAACCCTCCCTGGGTTTCTGCTGCCGGTGCATATTTTGCACTTCTTCACGTTGAATCTTTGCTGCCACACTTGGGACCATTTTTCCAGTTTTTCTCTGTCATTTCTCATTTTCTCCACCCCCACTGAAGTGTCTACTCTGTTGCAGATCTTGGTGTCATCTGCAAAGAGGCAAACCTTCTCTTCCAGTTCTTTAGCAATGTCACTGTTGAAGACATTAAAAAGGACTGGCCCCAGGACTGAACCTTGTAGACCCCACTGGTCTCTCCCCTATTCTTGGACTGAACCCCATTCACCACCACCCTCTGCTTTCTGTCCCTCAACCAATTTCTAACCCAGTTAACTATCTTGTGACCCATACCCGCGCTACCCAGCTTGTTTACCAGTCTTTTATGTGGAATGGTGTTGAAGGCCTTGCTGAAATCAAGGTAGGCAATGTCCACTGCCCCCCCGATCCACCTCCTTTGTCACCCAGTCAAAGAAATCTATCAGATTTGTTTGACATGACCTTCCTGCAGTGAATCCATCCTGCCTCGGATGCTGTGCTCTGCTGGATTGTAAGTGTTCCGCTATCTTTCCTTTAGCAGTGCTTCCATAATCTTCCCCACTTCTGCTGTGAGGCTGATTGGTCTATAGTTACCAGCCTCCTCTGTGCTCCCACTTTTGTGAAGAGGGACCACATGTGCCCGTAGGACCCACACAGCAATGTTACTCAAAGATTGTCATCCAGATCTGTGTCCCCAAAAGGCATTGTCACTTCATGAAAAAATAGCCACAATTTCTGGTCACCACAGTTCATCAGGACAAGTGCTGTGGTGGAAGACTTACACAGCTCAGAAGCAGCATATTAAATCTGGAGCCCCTCTCATTTCATTTCCTTGTGCAAACATTTCCATACAGGAGAATTTATTAGACTGAGATTTTCTGGGCACTAAAATTCATTCTATAAAGCACATTATGAGAAATGCTTTACCGATTGATGCAGGAGGAGGATCAGAGGCCTGCCTCTTAGGTAACCCCCCAACTCCCCTGCAGCACCAAAATCTGGCTGTAGCTCCTTCTCCCAGTCCCCTCTGTTCCCTCCATGTCTCCCTACAGGACCTGTGCACCATATGATAACCTGCCATGTTGCCGCTTCTTGCGCTGGCCACCCTACAGTACAGAAGAAGCACTAGGGGTATCACCACCTCCTCCACCCTTCTCAGCTGTCTTGGTCTTTCTCTCATTCAAGTGCCCCTCCTATTCCTGTCATTGCCTCATCTTAAAGGAGAATTGCAATGAATCTGCAAGTATTTTTTTCCAGAAGAAGCTGTTTTTTAAATACTAGCTCAATTCTGTTATTACTCTAGCTATATAGGCTTTTCAGTTATCTTAGTGGATGTTTCTGAATGCTGTTGGGAAGAACAATTTTAAAACCGTATGATGCAGTTTATGTACCTGTTCTACTCTTCTATTGTTGGCACAATGTATCCATGTTATACTATAGAACACTGTGGCTGAGAGGGACATAACCTACATCATACAGTTTTAAAATGGCACTTATCACCAGAGTGTAGATCAGAAACACCCCCTGAGTTACTAATAGACCCATATAGATGGAACGATAACAGGATTTGAACCAGTACTTAAAAAACAGCTTCAACTGGGAAAATTACCAATAGATTCCATGTGGTTCTCCTTTAAGGTGGATGTGCTGTCACCTGTGCCCAAATGGCTGCCCCTTTTCCCACGCTGAACAACTGTGTGACACAAAGTGCATGTCACCGCACTGTTGTCAATAGAGTCAATTATATAAAATGCCAAAACAAGGGACTTTTGCTGCTGCTGATGAGGGGAAGAGCCAGACGGTTCCAGGTGGGACTCCTCCTCCTCCTCACAGGGCTCAGCTGGCAGCACAGCCAGGGTGTACAGGGACAGGTGTTGCAGCAGAGCCAACTGGTGATTGTGGTGCTACTGCATGCTGCTAGATAAAACAGAACAAATAAAAGTGGGGAATATAAAGAAAAATACACTGAAATAGCAACTAAATAAGTCAACGTAAATTGTTAGGTAAATAAAAGATGACAAGAAAGGCAAAAAAAATGCTGGAAAAGTAGTTTTTTCCTTGAAAATCCTCTCAAAGCAGCAGATCCAAACTCCTACACTGTCTCACACTACTGCAAAATGAAACTGAGGCTCAGTCTGTACATAGAGAAGTAGCAGGTGACCTGCAGAATCAGTTCCATGTGACCTACAGGCACTTGTTTACCAGAAGCCTCGATCTGAGCAAACTTCACCCAGATGCACCTAAAGCTGAAGTTGCCAGGTGAAGTTACAAAAGGCGAATTTTCTAATAAATGGCAAAAAATTCATGAATTGATCCACAAAGGCGAAGTTGGTGACTTCACTGAAAATTTCACCGCTAAATTAAAACTTTGCAAAATCACTAGTTAGAAGCTGATTTATTAATAGGAGACAGAGGATGGCAGTTAATAGCACCCCCTTCTAATAATGAAACTGTGACCAGCAGGGTGCCGCAGGCCTCAGTACTGGGACTGGTCCTCTTTAATGACTTCATAAGTGACATTGCCGAATAAGTAGAAGGGAAGGAATTACTTTTTGCAGATGACACCAAAATCTGTAATAGGGTGGACACTCTAGAAAGGATGGAGAAAATGTGCGGGGAGCTTGAAAACTTGAAGAGTGGTCAAGAGCATGGCAGCTGAGGCAGTTGGGGTTCCATGCCAAAAAGTGCAAAATGATGCACCTGGGGCATATGAATCCAGGAGTAGAGTATAGGATTGGGAGGGGGGGTACTAATAATCACTAAGCAGGAAAGGGACCTTGGGGTTATCATTTCTGATGACCTCATAGTAGCAGAGCAGTGTAAGAAGGTAGTGGGTTGGGCCAGTGGAATCTGGGATACATAGGGAGCGGTATCTACAGTAGAAGTAGAGAGGTGGTGTTGTCACTATATTGCTCGGTGGTCAGACCCCACTCAGAGTATTATGTCCAGCTGATGAATCCTCTTGTCTTAGAAGTGAAGCTTTGGGTTTTGTGCCATGTTCTTGAATGCTGCAAGCTTAAAGTGAAATCAAATTTTCCTTCAGAGTATTTGTCTATGCAAGTTTTCTTTTGCCTGAGCGCAGCCTGTATTGTGCCTTTCTGTGAATTTGGATGGCTAGCACGCCCTCTTTCATGAGCGCATGGCGTTTTGTGTCCTAGGATGTGGGATGCATAGGGAAAGGTATGTACAGCAGGAGTAGAGAAGTGGTGTTGCCACTATATTGCTTACTGGTCAGACCCCACCTGGAGTATTATGTCTAGCTCTGTAGGCCTCCCCTTGGGAAGACAGAAACAAAGCACAGGCAGTCCAGAGGATGGCAGCTAAAATGGTGCAAGAGTTGTACCAAAAGCCCTATGAGTAGAGACTGAGGTATCTTAACATGTACACCCTGGATGAGAGCAAGGGGGGACATGATAAAGACCTGCAAGTACCTCACAGGGGTCAAAAGGATGTGGGAGGGGAGTCTCTCTCAAATGAGCAAGAGCACCAGGACCAGAGGGCATGCGATGAAGCTGTAGGGGGATGTTCAAAAGGGATGTGAGGAAGTACTACTTCACTGAAAGAGCGGTAAATGCCTGGAACAGACTGGCAGCGGAAGTGGCAGAAGCAAAAGCAGTAGGGGGCATTAAGCACATGTGGATAGACATAGGGAAATATTAGTAAATAGGTAAAGGGAAGGAGCATCACCGGAAGCCAGTTAGGTTCTGTGCAGACAACCTAGGCAGGGATCATCTGGACAGACTGGATGGGCCAAGTGTTCTTTTTCTGGCATCAAATTCTGTGTTTCTCTGTTAAGAAACAGAATGTCAGACAAACCAACCAGCATATACTAAACACACAAATTTGTTGACTTGTTTTTTCAGGAGTTTCTCATGTCACCAAACTATCATAAGGACCGACTGATATATGGCAAGCTCTCTAATCTGTTTGGTGTAAGGTACGTAATGACTGAAAGTCTTGCCTATTTAGTTGATGTCCAGATTCTTTAAAATACATTTTCAAAATGACATCTTAACCAGCTGTTTTAGAGTTATTTTACATGAAAAGGCCAATTTGATATTTTACCTTAGTTCTACATCTTTATGACATGCTTTGTCTCCCCGCCCTTTTTTCTTCCGATTGCCATCATATTTGGAACCATCAGAGTTGTACCCATTTTTCAGCCAATGGCAATGTCACTCCTTTGTCAACTGGCAGCAGTAAAGCCAGGCAGCCACATCCTGCATAAATACGGCATATGTCTAGCACTCCAAGATTTGCACATTATTTTTATTCAGTATTATATGTTTCCATATAATAACTGGGAAGCATCTTTTCCCCATAGGGAAACACAGTTGTAATTTGCTCTTATAAATAGCTGGTTGTAATGGGGAACATGCATCAAATTTCCCTCGCTTCATGCATGCACCCATTGCAGTCTCACCTTTCTCGCACACGTTTCTTCGGCACCTTCAAACCTACTGGCACAGAGATTGATTTCTATTTATATAATTGCTGTGGTGAAAAATGCTCCATAGCAATTATATAAAACAACACATGAGGTAATGTTTAAAAACTCAAAATGTACACACACCATCGGTGTTGGATGCTTGTACCTTTATGTAGCATCCAACACCTTGGGTGTTTGTAAAATTATCATTATACACACCACCCTATGTATTATTTAAGCAAGAATGCATGACAGGGTGTGTGTCGTGCTGAGATAAAATCACACCTGGGGTGGCTGGGCAGGAGGCCACAGGCTGAGTGCATCCAGTGCCCCAGAAGTGACATTATCCCAGCACGACACACACCCTGGAGTCCATTACTGCTATTATACAATGGCTCATATAAATATATATATATATTTTTTTTTTCTTTGCTTCTGATTTCTTCCACACCTTGGCTCTGGTTGGCTGTTGTCCGTCCACTGTCCAACGCCTCTGTTCCTTCAGACCCTCACCCCTGTAACCCCCATGGCTTACCCCCCATGGTGGGACAGTGGGGACCCCCAACCACCAACAAGGATCCAGTTTTTGGGGCGTTACCTAGGGAACAGAGCATGACAGGGATGGCCATCAAGCCACAACGACCAGCCACCAGGGTCTTTTTCCTCTTTTTCTGTTTTCCCCTGTGGGAGCCAAGCATGCAATGATGCCTGCAGCGGGCTCACGCATGCTCCCGCATGTGGCCCTGCCAAGCATCTGCCCACTCCCGCCCCACTACTGTTGTGGCAGCATAGTGTTGAGCCCAGCCTCCACCAGGGATCAGGTGTGCACCGACCGATAATACCCCTTCTCCCCAGAGATGGACAGCTGTCCATCGGACGCTCAGTCCATCTGCTTCCTGCTGATCCCCAGTGGCCTGTGCTCTTTATGAATGTGAGTCACCGCGTGGCGTGAGATGTGGTGACCAGCGCCTCAACACTCAGTGCCACCGGGCCGGCCATGGCTCGTTTATATTTAAAAAAAAAAGATAAAAAAAAAATGTTTTGCAGATTTCAGTTCATTTATCAGTGTGGAGGTATACAGAGGGAAAACAAAAATAGTTCTCTTTTGGTCAGTAGGTGGTGTTGCTGGTAAATGAGTGGATTGGTCTCTTCATCTGGCTGCCCCTACACTCGTATTTATTCTTCGTGTTGCAGTCCACACACGCACACACAACTTTTGTTTTTGTGTTTCTGTTGTGCCTGGTAGTTCATTCTTGTCTCAGTCCATGCAGTTTAATTCAACTGGTCCAGCTGACTGCCCTGGCACAACGTGACTTATGTGACACAAAATCGCAAACTGCGGCGGATGCGGAACAAGTAAGGAGAGTAGCAAAACTTCCAGTTTTGAGAAACTGATCAGGTAAGTAGCCAATAGCTTGTGTGTGGAAAGAAATTAACGGTAAATGTAGTTGCCCTGTCTCTGTGCCACCGAAAATGTCATTTGGACTGCCAGAATGAGAGGCAGCTGACTGTGGAGCAGGGACTGAGGGAGCAAGGAGAGGAGTGGGCTCCAGCACTTTCAGTAGATATGGACTTCTCCTATTACAGTTGGCTGCATACTGAGAGAAGTTTGTAAAAGGTAGTGTCTGTCGCCACTCTGAATGACAGCTTATATTTTATTTTCTCCAATGGACAGAAATACGGGGGATGGGGGGGCTCAGGAGCAGGTGACTGAGTGGGTAATGTGAAGCCGATGAAGGCTTCAAGATTCAGGAGAGGGGTGATTTTGATTTGGTTGCTGCAGTAATGTATGTGTCGGAGCTTCATACAGTGATGTTATGCTCAGATAACATCACTGTTGAAGGACGGCACTGACCAATCAGCTTTCAGGATCTCTTCTTGGCATTGTATAATCTGTATGTAATCCTTGCCTCAGTGCTTTGGTGCTGAGGTTCTTTGTCTTTAAGATTTTTTTCCTATTTTAGTCTTACCAGAACCCAAACCCATAGGACCATCATAAACGCCAGTTCATATTTCCCCCAGGTTGAGATACAGATCAAGTGAGGCCCACTGATCCGTCCACAGAAGGAGGGACACCTGTCTTTGTCTTTTGTTTACTCCCTTTGCAATGTGTATGAAAGGTCATTGTGTTGTGTGTATATCTATGACACTCCAAGTCCTTACAAGTAGGGTCATGCTGGTTTGTAGGCTGCAAGATGCATATGTGACATTGTCTTGAATTTCAATATCCTGGGGGTCATGTGATGGCTGCCTAGGAGAGAGCTGCTTCCCTTCGCTACTCCCTGCTGCTCACGCTTATATCAAACCCTTTCTAGTTGCTAAATACTCATCAAATGTAAATAAGAGGCTTACTTAAACTGCAGAAACTATCTGGGTCTAAAGTTTGCCTGTTGGGAACAGATGCAGAGATTAGAAACCCACCGCCACACCACACACCTCTGAAGATGCCAGAGAAGGACAAGGCCTCTAAAAGGCCTAAACACCAAACTGCCAGCTCGACTAAGCCTTCAGCCACTAGCACAGTGCTTTCAGAGGTGCGCTTTCTGGAAATTATGCAACTACTACAAGAAGCTATCTCTGCCATATCAGGAGACTTACAGAAACTACGCTCCTCGGGGGATTCTGTCACTACCAGGGTTAGCGACTCTGAAGTCAGACTGGTCTCAATTGAAAACTAGAGGGGGAAGGTGGATCTGAACGTGACTGCCATGTGCCACAAAATTCGCCTACTGGAAGATAAACTGGGGGACCTAGATAGGCACAGTTGATGCAACAATTTGATCCTGTTTGGCCTGCCTGTAAAGGAAGAAGTGTAGCAGGCCCCTCTCCCAACAATACTACCTATGTTGTGGAGTGGGCGCGCCGCTCACTGTGCTCCCCACCCCAACCGTCAAGATCTCCCCCACGTCCCTTCATCTTTAAACTGCTTAATTTCCAGGATAAACAACATATTCTGGCCAAAACAAGAGACTTAAAGGAATTGAGCTGGGAAGGGCGCCGACTAAGACTGGCCCAGGATTTACCACAGGCTATACATACCAGGAGGCAGGAACTGCATCCCATCATCTCCAAACTAATTGTAGCAGGGAAGTCTTATGGGGTTAGATGCCACACTGTCCTACGGGTTAAGCACACTGAACATTGGAAAGCCTTCAAGACTCCTGCGCAAGTGGCCTCCAAGCTCAAGACCCTTTTACCAGAACTCTTCGAGTAAGGCCTATTATGCTCTTTGTCCTTGAGATTGCCAACTGAGTTTCTAGGAAGGATGCAGTGAGTGAGAACTTTGGTATTTGCCTGTATGACTGCAGTGTAGATGCACTGCCTGGACTGGGCCTTGCAGCCTGTCTTTTAATCCCCACGCTAGGGGAAATGATCTGTGTGCAATCAAGGGAACTGGGATTTCTTGCAACTTAATTAATCCTTCAAGATCTTATTCCCCTCACAGCCTATTTGAACTGGGAGACTATTGAGAATTCTAGGGCAGATTTCAACACCTTCTATTTGCTCTCCAATGGACTTTATGTCTTAAAATCCACTGGACCAGGACTTTTCTTCCAGTCCACCACACATAGCCTATCTTTACTCTGGGGATCTGTGGCCCTGACCTAATGTGCAGGCTCACTCTGGTTTTCCCTGCTCATACTTGTGTAAAGTTGGACTCTGCCCCCCCCCCCCCGCCGACACAGCTGATAGTGATCTGACCTGGCTAATCTCCTTATGGCACTCTGGCCCTGACCCTCATTACTGCATTTCATCTTCAAAGGGCCTAATACAGTAGCAATCTGCTGTCAGACTCTGGGGGGGGAGGGAGGCTAATGACTGACTCTGATGTCTATAGCTATACTACTCTGGGACTAAGCAGTTTGGCAATGTGGGTTACTCTTTTTAATATTAGCCTCTTGGCAGTTATCTCTCAAGGAGGGTTCTAATTTAGATAACAGACCAAGTTATAAGGTTAGGATGTTTTAGCAATTTCTGCTTGCCTTTCTAATAATTTTCTTAATTTATGTTGCTCCTGGCATTAATATATCGCCTAGATTACATCGGCTACATTATTTGAATAACTTGTTAAATTGTTGCTGAATTGATGCGGGGTGGCGGGAAGGGGGGAATGGAGGATTATGAGTGGGGTTCTCTAGTGGGCAGCTGGGAAGAATAATCACCTGCCATGGTGTATTTGGTAGTTCAGTTATTAGAACCGGGGGTAGAGTTATCAGAGTTAACACTTTGATGGTTTATTGTAGGAATTTTAGCGATTGGGGGTGGGAGGAGGGGGTTCTTTGGGTCTCCAGTTTGATTTTTGAATTCCTGGGAGGTATATGGGAGAGAGGGGTGGGGGTGGGATGTCTACGATCATGTAATGTTCAGTTTCTTTTTGTTGGAGACTAAAGGTAGCAGGGCAACTACACCCATGTCCCTTTTTTCTCCTCCTCATATCTAGAACTCCTAGGTTGAATGAGTGGACCTTATAATTTCATTAGTTGGAATGTCAAGGGTGCCCAGGACAGGCATAAAGGGTAATAATCTTGTATCACCTCCAACACCTTCGGGCAGGAATAGCCTACCTGCAAGAAACCCACCTGCATAGAAAAGAGACATCTCTCTTCTGATGTAATTGGGTGGAGCAGGTTTTTGGCTCTGGTATCTCCTCTATACGAGGGGGAACCATAATATTGGTTGCCAAGTGTGTTCCCTTTACCCTGACACAAGAAGGATGGAATCCCTTGGGGCATTACATCATTTTCGAAGGCATGTTGGGTACCAACCCAATTATTTTATATTCAATATATGGCTCAAACACTGATTCACCACAGTTCCTCTCCCAACTCATCCCCTTACTGGCCTCCGATCCTCCTATATTAACTATAGTGAGTGGAGACTGGAATCTGGCCCCACAGTTGGACCTGGACCACTCAGACGCCAAAAGAGTCAGGTTATCCCTGGCCCAGAGGGCCCTTCGTGATTTAATGAGTGGGACGGGTACAGTGGAGGAATGGTGTATTCTTAATCCCACAGCTTGACAGTATACCTGCTATTTCCCTATCCCATAATACATTATCCAGGATCGACTATTTTCTGGTAAGTGCATTTTGTCTTCCTGGTATTTTAGCAGCAGATATCCACCCAAGAGTGCTGTCGGACCATTCCCCTGTCAATGTCTCCTACCTACTCGCACCAGGGGTGTGATGGGACACCCTATGGCATCTCAATGCACAACTTTTACAAGCATCGGACTCCTTGTCCCATATTCAAAATTTTGTCTCCTCCTTTTTGAATTCCAACAATGGTTTAGTGGACAGAGTGGGTACTATCTGAGCAGCACTTAAATGCACCCTAAGAGGCAAGTTTATTCGTCTCTCGGCTACATGGGCACGTAAGAGTAAGGTGCAAATGTACACTCTGTTGGCCGATATTCACCACTTAGAACACTCCCTAAATCATTCTTCCCTCAACTCAGAATGGGCCAAACTACACTTGTTGCAAACCCAATATGTAGATATCTTGGCACAAAATGCTGAACTTGCCTTGCATCGCACCAAATTGAAATACTTAGAATCCGGGAAAAGAACTGGGAAGCTCCTTGCTCCTTGCCTGTGACAGGCTGAGACGACCAAGTTTATCCCAGGGCTACAACCTGATCCAGATGCTATGGTGGCTACTAACCCCAGGGAGATGGCTTCAATTTTTGGAGACTACTTCCAAAAATTGTATTCCATAGATAAGTCATCAAACCCCCCCCCCCCGCAGGCTCAATCTCAGCCTACTTAGATTCTATTACACTCCCAACTCTTTCCTCTTCTTCCGTAGCACACCTTGGTGCTCCAATTTTGTTAATCAAAGTTGGAAAAGCGATTGGTTGACTGCCTCCCAATAAAGCCCCCGGGCTGAACGGCTTAACTAACAGTCTTTATAAGGCCTGTCTCCATCAGCTGGCACCCCTCCTAGTTGATATATTTAACTCCTGGTTAATCGAAGGAGTTGGGGACCCTACCTTTTTGGAAGCACTGATCTTGCTTATTCCAAAGCCTGACTAAGACCCCCTCCAACCCGAAAGCTACCATCTGATCTCCCTATTAAACTCAGATGTGAAAATCCTTGCTAAAATCCTAGCCAACCGCTTAACCCCAGTTATGGGAGAGGTCATTGGTGAGGAACAAGTTGGCTTCATGTCAGATCAATTTTCTGGGGACCACCTACAGAAGCTCCTCCGTCTACCCTCGGTGTCTGGGGAGTCCAGAGTCCCTGCGGCTCTGGTCTCCCTAGACACCGAGAAAGCGTTTGACTGTGAATCCTGGGATTTTTTGTTCACATCATTGCAATGCTTTGGCATCCCTTTTGATTTCATTAAATGGGTCCAGCTGTTGTATTCCTTCCCCATGGCGAGGATCTGGTGTAATGGCTGTCTATCCAACCCCTTCCCCTTACAACGGTGTACCAGACAGGGATGCCTGCTCTCCCCCTTCTCTTCAATTTTTATCTAGAACCACTAATATGCAAATTGGCTAACATACCTACTCTTCAGGGCATCCAGGTTGGGGGGGCAGAGATACACCCTTTCTTCATATGCAGATAACCTGCTCCTCCATTTGGAAAACCCACACATCTCTATCCCTATTTTGCTCTGAGAGCTTGATGTTTTTTTCAGGGTCTCTTTCTACAAATTAAATCCTTCTAAGACCAATATATTTCCACTCAACAATAGACTTGTCAAAGCTGAAATCATCGATTTGGGTTTAACATGGGAACCTAGAGCCTTGCTATATCTTGATATTAAGATTTCCCGCTCCACTCCCAATATGATCAAGGAAAATGTAACTAAGTTACTACAGATTCTGGAATCAGACTTGGATAGATGGGAGTAATTCCTTTATCCTTATGGGGTCGAATTAACATACTTAAGATGAACATTTTACCCCGTCTGTTATACCCAATGGGTATGCTAGGCTTTTTTCTTCCTTAGACCTGGTTCACCTGTCTTCAAAAGATATTCCGCATGTTCCTATTGCAGAACAAAAATGTACAGAGAGCCTACAGTAAACTCACTGCTTCCAAAATACGTGGAGGTCTATCCCTTCCTTCCCTATTTTTGTCTCATAGAACCCAACACACTAGCAAACTGTTTCTTTGGGATAAGAAGGGCACTCAAGTTGACCCTGTCACATATACCCCCCCTCTGGTTAGATATAGAAAGGGGGGCTGGTCTGCTGGTGCAGGGGCAGGATGCCAACCTGCGGCGCTGGCGACCCGGGTTCGAGAGCGGATCCAGGACGTTGGAGGGCCAACCAGGGGGAGATGGATAGAGCATCTGTGACTGCTCTCCTTCTCCAGGGGGGTGGGGGTAGAGTGACTGGTGTGCTACGGACACCTAGCACAGGCTGGGTGTACCGCATGCACCGGTGCCAACACATCAGGGGTGGGGTGGACGCTGGTCATCGCTGCATGTCTCCGCCCCGTATAGGAGGAAAAAAATCCACTGCCTGCCGCTTCCATGATGCCAGCCCCTCCGTCTCAATTAGCTCCCAGGGCTGGCTCCTCGACCAATGACGGTGATTGTGGCACTTAGGGAGGGTGCCACGACCCCGCCCTGGGGGGTAATCCAGGCGATATCAGGGAGCTGCGACTAAGTTGGGAATGGAGGCAAGAGGGGTCCATGACTGGATGGAAGCATGGCAGCAGGTAAGCAACCCAAAAAAAAAAATAGCTATCAAAAGGGCACTAGCAGCCAGATGAGGCTGCTCATTGCCTAGTTTATTATACCTACGGTCTTTCCATCTTCCCCGACCTTTGGGTAACACTCCAGTTAGATGGTCCCTCAAGGCCTGGCACCAGATTCAGACACACTTCTCCTTGAGCTTGCATAGATCCCCTACACAACCTAGACTTAATAGCCTTCACTTTCAAGTTGATCATTATTCCATCCCACAAACGTTCTGTCCCCACTTAAAGGACTGTACGCTCGCTGATTTTATTCAAGAAGAAGACATAGTTTCATTCCTGACTTTACAGGCCCGTTTCCAGCTCAAAAAATGGGATCTCTTTAAATTCCTCCAGAATAAAAATACAACCCTTTCCTTCCTAGGGCCTAAACCCTAGACTATCTCAACAACAGAGGACTTAGCCTCCTTATTGACCATAGCAGACCAACCGCGCGCAGTCTCCATAATTTACAAACACCTCCAGTCCTTGGAGTCACACCTCCCTTTGGGGATCTGCTATTACTGGGTCCAAGAACTCCTTATCCCAGCCAGTGAGGACCTTTGGAGAGTGACTTGGCGTAATATATATAAATGTATCAAGTAGGACAGACTTTGTCCGGTACAGTTTAATATAATGCATCACCTTTATTTCACCCCAGTAAAACTGTACAGAATGGGCACATTGTATCCCCTTTATGCTCCCCATGTAATGAAGCTCCTGGGTCCCTCTTTCACCTGCTCGGGACATGCCCTAATACCCAGTCTTTTTGGAACTCAATCCAACAAGCACTGGATCCACTTTTGGGATTAGAGCCTCTGTTTACTCCCAAAAGTTGCTTATTGGCTTCCTCCACCTGGCACACCCCATATCAGAAAAGCCCATCTGACTCTAGTTGCTGCCACAGCAAAACTGGCCATGCTACGGCACTGGAAGGAGGACTCCCTTTCCACAGCTTTAGAGTAGTACCATGAGATCCTACTAGCTATTTAACTACAGAAACAAATCACGGCCATGAAAAATACACTACACTCCTTCTGCAATACCTGGGAGCCCCTGTATACCTTACTCTCCCTCTGGAGGACATAACACCTATAACATACCTGCTAGGCCTGCTACTTTTTTCTCTGACTTGGTCATAGACAGGGGAGTGGGGGGTGAGGTGAGTGAGGGGGTGGAGGTGGGATTTTCTTTTTTCTTTCTTTTGTTTCATGTTATTCTTTTTTATTTTGGGAGTTTTCATGTATTTTTCAGCAGACGATGTTACCATGTCACTATTTTGATTGTTACTTGACCATGTTCTGCTTAAAATTCAATGAAGTATATTAAATTTAAAAAAAAGGAATTTCAATATCCCGCGTGATCCCCCATAGCTCCTAAACCCATCAGTTCCCTATGTGCATCTGAACAGGTTGCAGCACAGTCCCTGAGTACCTGTTTAATAAAAAAAAACTTTGCAGGCTCTGACTTCTACAGTTCTCTCTGTGTTACTAACATTTAAAGGCTAACTCAATGAGGGCTACAGTCTAGCTAGTCAAGACCACGTGCTTGTCGGGACAGGACCATCTATCAATCTTTATGATTTCTTGTCCTTCCTGTCTTCTTATATAAGGCTCAGTCAGATTATAAGGGTTAAGAAAATTAGATTTGGTGCTTGAATGTTATTCTGTTAGGCACTCTCCCTTCTGAGCAGGAACACCTAGCTTTCTAGCCCCTGCAGCCCCTGATCCAGCAGCTGCATAGGAGCACATACACAGACCCTCATAATTGTATTCTGTATATGTATGAGGAATAGATGAACAAAAGCTGGGTGTTCCTAGGTTAGTGGATCACATAGCAATGGGCCATGGGTACATGGCCAGGCAGCTCTTTCCCTTTATGAGTGGAGAATTCCCGCCAGCCCTGAAAATACACAGCTAATGGAGTGCATATTTAAAAAAAAGGAGGGACGAACACCACAGTTAACGCCCACAAATTCTGCAACCTCAGGCCATCCAAGATCAGGGCATTGCCTTCATTCCAAAAAAAAGAGAAGAAATGAGCAGAACTTGCTCCAACTTACTCCTAGTGCCATGGTCCCTACACTCCAAATACCTGGTGCATCATTAATCCAGTGGGGTCAACTGGCGATTTCGTAGTGGAGCCTCTGCCTCTCAGATGGTTGCCCAGAGAGGCACCATTTCTGGCATGGAAGAGGGACACTAGAACCATATTGCCATGGTGTTCTCGGCCACTCAGCCACAACTCCAGGGGACCTAGTACATGTGCAGTGGCATCTCAGGATATGCACACATGTGCCAAAAGGCATGCATGTCCAAGCATGGGCACTGTTGAAATAATGAATAATCTAAGCGCCATGCACTGAAGTGGGCTATGTATCAAAAAAAAAAGAAACAGAGGAGAATTTGAAATGGAGCCTCCACTACATACAAAAAAGGACACCCAACATGGCAACATTCTACAAACAGCAGCCATCTTGGATAGGTCCTCTAACACATAAGCACCAGAGAATACATATGTGTATATGCAAAAAGGAGACACTCAAGATGATGGTTCCCTGAGGATGGTGGTCATCTTAGTGAAGGATAACAATCCTAGCGGAGGCCATATTGGAGTAACCAGGGCAGACTCTTAAAGCTACACATGCAGATAAGGGGGCTAAGACTTAAAGACAGTATGGCCATATAAGGCATACAAAATATTGTTTTTTCATCTACTTCCAGTTATAATAATAAACCAAACAACTTTATACCTGCTCTAACAGGATATATACTTTTGATTTCTTTTATCTTCCCAGACGGCAAAATCCAGAAAGTGCCCTTCATGCAAAATGACACACCTACCACACACAATAGCTCACATTGCCCCACATCTGAAATTCAGGAGTCAGAGCAGTACTCCTCACTGGCAAACTCCCCAGTGGAGGCTGGGACCTCTGGAAATTCAGAATGGCAGATAGACCCCTCAGTACTCATGATAAAACAGGCCACTGTGGCCATGATGGAATGTCAACAGTGCTTCACACTCAAGATGATGGAGAGACTGGAGGCCCTATTGAAGCCTAGTTCTAAAGACCCAGGTCCACCAGAGAGGCCCACTAACACAATGACCCCCAACACAGGGGACACCAACACAGGAGCACAGCCCATTCCAGTACTGAAGCCCCCACAGACCCAGATGGTCAAGAACTGGATGAAGAGGAGGGGTCAGAGCACTGTGCAGATGAAACAGAGGAGTCTATGGAGACTAAAGAACCTCACTTATGTCAAAGCTATGTTCCTTTGAAGCCATTCCTGACTTACTGAGATCTATCAGAGCTATCAGGGGTTTAATCTCCCTCCTCTATGCCCAGAAAGCAGGTTAGACCCCATAATTCAACAAAAACAAAAGCACTCAGACTTCTTCCCACGTGCCCTGTCATTGAGGATGTATTCACCAAAGAATGGGATGCCCCTGACCCTGTTCACATACAGGAGAGATGGGCTCTAAACCACATGTATCCCATTCAAGAGGACAAGCTCAAATGATGGTGCAGTGCACCAATGGTAGAGCCTCAGACAGCAACCTAGAACAAGAGGACCATCCTTTCAGCTGAAGGGTCAACCACGTTCAAGGATCAGGCAGATAAGAAACTTGAAGAACTGTTGAAAAAGATCCTTGAGATGGTGGGACTAGCCACCAAAGCTACTACCATGGTGGTATACACTGCAAGAAAACAAATCAGATGTCTGAAGGAAGCAGCTAAGACCTTGACACCAAAATCACCTGAGACAGACTTCATGAACTACACCCTACAAACAGCAAAATATCTTGAGGACATGTCAGTGGACACACCAAAGTTGAATGCCAGGGTGGCAACAATAGTAAACAGAGCACGACACTCATTATGGCTAAAACTGTGGAACATGGACACCGAATCAAAGAATAAATTACTGAAACTACCATTCAAGGAAGGTCAACTGTTTGCAAGGGCATACAGAAATCCCTAAAATAAAAGGAACATTGCAAGGAAACAGTCAGAGAGAACTACACCTACTCCTATCTGCCTTCCTTCCAGAGCAGCTTTTGCACATATAAGGGACAAGGAAGTAAGAGCAGAAACAAAAGTTTCAGGAGTAGGGGGTCCCACAGGAACTACAGTAACTACAGGAACAGAAATGACTCCACCTTCAACTACAAATTCAAAGCTAAAAACGGGAGGAACAGGCAGAGGCAGGTCAAACAACCCCATGGGAAGGCCCAACAAGCTGTATAGAAAATGACTGCATGTTTGTGATTCCAGCAAGGATGACACTACACAATGGTCACCCACCCATAGGAGAACGTCTGGCATCATTTTAGCCAGTATGGCACGAAACAGCCACAGACGAGTGGGTACTAGAGATCATATCGAAAGGGTATGCCATTGAATTCTCAACCAGACCCAAGGAAGACAGACTCATCATATCCCCAGTAGCAAAGAACAAGTGATCACTAGAGCAGGTACAGGACATACTGAACAAGCTCCTAGCAAACATGGCAATACAACAAGTCCCAAAGACAGAACATGGCATGGGTGTCTTCTCCATATTTTTCCTGGTTCCAAAGAAGACTGGAGACCTCAGACCACTCTTGGATCTCAGATTTCTAAACCGATCAGTAAAATCTCAGACATTCAAGATGGAGACAATAAGATCAGCCCTGAAGGCTGTATGATAAGGAGACTTTCTAACCTCCATAGACCTCTAGGATGCCTACCTTCACATACCAATAAGACCAACTCACATCAAATACTTATGGTTCCACATATTGGGCAGACATTACCAATATCAGGCACTACCATTCAGCCTAGCATCAGCACCCAAGGTATTCATGAAGGTGACCGAAGTAATTGTGGCATGACTGAGAGAGCATTGCATAAAAATTCCTCGCTACCCTTCTCTCCTCCTCTTACTCTCTCAGAAACTATAACCCTCTCACCTTGTCTGTCCCATGTCAGACTACCTCAGTAGGTCAGGCTGCCTTTTCCTACAGGTTCCCATATCTGTGGAACTCCCTCCCTCACTCACTCCATTCATTCTGCCCCCTCTCTTTGAGTTTGCACTTCCCTCATAAAAAAAAATGTCTGCACCCCCTGCACCTGCTTCTAATCCCTCTGTCCACTCTCTCCCCCGCCTGATCACCCCGTCTGCACTTTGATTACCCTTGCGCACCCTACCATGATTGGTTGCCACTGGGTGATTTTCTGTAGTAGTTCTGTAAATAACTAAGATTATATAACTTCTATAAACCTTGTATCCTATTGTGTAAAATCTGTAATATAAGTTTGGTAATTCTGCTTTACTGTGACTTCTAGTCTGAACTTGCATTTGTTTAGCTGTCTCACATAATTGCTCGCTGGTATTTAATGGTGTTTTATTTAACTGCTCCTTCTGTTGTACATATACTTGTCTGTACTCTCTAGTTGTTCCCCTTCCCCCAAGGATGCATCTTGAAGTGAGCACTTGCTGCTCAGTATATTCTTCCTGGTAAAACTTTAAATAAATAAATAAACGTTATCCCCTACCTAGACGACTGGCTCATACGCACCAGGTCAAGAACACAAGCCAAGAGGAACACAGACACAGTCATGGGTGGGTTATAAACAAAGGAAAAAGCTTGCTAGACCGATCACAGAGAATAGTGCACCTAGGCATGGACATAGACATGATAGCAGGCCTAGTCCACCCATCAATGAGCAGTATAGAAAAAATTCAGAAACTAACTCGGCAGCTAGTGGCAAAACAATCAACAACATTACTACAGGTAGCATGGGTATTGGGGGTGTGACTTCATGCATAGACCTTGTATAGTGGGTCAGATGGAACATGTGTCCACTGCAGAATTTGGCCATACCGTACAGGACAATGATGGAAGAGGACATACACACCACAGTACAGTTAACAGACAAAGTGAGAAAGTCACTGGCATGGGGGATGAAAACACAAAATCTGATGAAAGGAATTCTCTGGAGAGGCAGCACAAATTGATCATATACACAGATGCCAGCCTAATAGGCTGGGGTGCCTCCATGGAACACAAGGTGGCCCAGGGAAGGTGGACTCACACAGAATCCAAATTAGCAACCAATTTTCTGGAAATGAGGGTGGTTTTTCATGCACGTACCTCCTTCAAAGCACACATCAAACTGAGAATCAGCACTGATTCTGTCAAACAACAGGGCAACTGTAGTGTATATTGCCAAGGAAGGGTGACCCAGAAGCCCCGCTTTCATGCAGAAAGCAACAAAGTTCATGTCTTGGGCCCAAGCCAACCTGACACATATAACAGCAATACACCTAGCCAGGAAACAGAACACCACAGTGAAGTGGCTAAGCAGGCAAAAGGTCCACCCTGTAGAGTGGCAATTGCACACTCAGCTGTTCAACAACATCAGCAAATGTTGGGGACTGATACCAATAGACCTCATGGCAACAGCAAGAAATACTCAGGTGAAATCATTCTACTCAAGGTACAAAAAAGCAGAGTTGGAAAGGGTAGATGCACTATCATTCCTGTCGACACATGACAGAGCCTACATTTTCCCACCTTTCCCCCTCTTTCCACAAGTGCTAAGGAATGTGAGACAATCCAGAAGACTGATAATAATGGTTACTCCATATTAGCCAAAGCGGGCATGGTTTACCACGCTAGTGACAATGGCAAAAGACAAGTGGCATCTCTAGATTGGGAGGACATACTGACGCAAGACCCCGTCACTCACCCCAGTCCTCATAACCTCAAACTTATGGCCTGGCTCCTGAAAGGGAGAGACTGCTGAATTTGAGATGTCATGACTTGGTGATTGCCACCATGCTACAGTCCAGACGCTCATCCACAACTGCCAGATACAGTAGACAATGGGACATCTTCAGCAAATGGTGCTCAACATACAACATAAACCTCCAAACAATATTAGTGCCCCAAATGTTATTGCTTCTACAGCAAGACCTAGAAAAGGGCCTCTTACCATTCTCGCTCAGAGTACAGGCATCAGCAATAGGGGCAGCCTTAGGAAGGGTAGGAGACATGGCACTGGGATCACACCCAGCCATATTGAGGTTCCTCAAGGCCATTAACAGAATAAGGCCCTATACCAAAATAATGGTGGCCCTATGGGATCTAACCATACTACTGAATGCTCTAATGAAGAGCCCTTTCAAGTCTCTCCAAGACATGAACCTCTTCTGGGTGAGGCTGAAGACATTCCTCTTTAAGGATCATGAGACTGAGGTGTTAGAGCCTCCTGAATCTGCCCACAACCTGAAGAAAGTAAAAAATAGAGACTATACACTCCCCAAAATAGCAGCTGCCTATGGGGAAATGAGAACTGGCCAGTAGATAAGAAAAGTGTGGAATGTTCTCGATCCAGACGTTAGGAAAGCCCCAACAATAAAAATGTTAAAATCTGTGCTAGGTCAGCACTTAAAGGTCAGATGCACCTACTATGGTAAATAATGTTCTGTCTTGTAAGCCTCACTGTACCTATGTCTGTTGAGAGTAAGAAATGAACTGCTGAAATATCTTGTCTACCTATGTCTAATGTGATTAATAATGGACTACTGTAATGACTTGTCTGTAACTATATCAACTCTCTCTGCTGTCTGCTTCTTCGAACTGTTCAAATCAAATGTAGAACTACTTTGTAAACGGGGCTGTATAAGGTTCTAACAGTTGTACTCTGTTGAAAAAATAAAGAAAATTTCATTCATTAACATCCTTTCTAGTGGCAATCTGTTCAGCTAGATGGATAGAAAAACCGTTTGGGCTCTCATGCAAAGAGCCTTTCCTGCAGTTTAAACAGGATGGGGTATGACTCAGAACTGTTCCACCATTCACACCAAAGGTTCCACTTGAACTGGACAGTTGAACTACCCACATTCTGTACAGACCACTAAGGTGAGAGGGAGAGGTCTCTAAGCACTCTAGACGTTAAAAGGACCTTAAAAATTTATTTAGCTAGAACGAAGGAGGTCTACAAGTCAGAAAGATTATTCATCATCACACAAGAACATAGAAGGGTGATGGCAGTGATGAAAGTTACCATTGCCACCTTGCTAAAAAGGACAATATAGGAGGCACACAAATCAGCAGGGAAAAACCCCCAGAAGGTATCAAGGCACACGGCACCAGGGCAGTAGCCACCTCCTGTATGGAGAAAAAACAAGCCACAACAGCAGAAATCTGCACAGCAGCAACATGGACTACTATACACACTTTCACCAGACATTATAGATCAGACACTACCATGACAGCCAGAACTTCCTTCAGAAACAAAGTTCTGAAGGCAGCTATCTGTACAGGTGCAGAATGCCCTAACTCATCCTATCCCACTTAGGGATTATTGCTTCCTACATGACCCTACTTGTAAGGACTTGGAGTGCCATGGATATACACACAACACAATGGTAGTTTAAGGTGATTGTGTTAGTGTATGTCCATCACACTCCACACCCCACCCAGACAGAGCAGGCTGCTCGGCACCAATAAAAGTAGACTATGATGTTGTTGCCAGCATGCTGTATGGGCCAGATTCTGAATGTAGTTAAGTAATTCAGTGGGATCCAGTCCACAGAAAAAGGAATGCACAAGGATTGTTTTGCTCGTCCAGAAATTCTAAAAGTCAAAAATCGCATAAACTGTGGCACTCACACCCACTATAACCACTGGACACTGGAGCTTGAGTTCAAAAAACTTTTATAAATATTTTTAAAAGGCTACATCAGACAGCCTGACACATTTTGGATATAGTTCATCTAATTCAAATCCACCCCTGACTCTCTATTCTCATTCCCATCTTATAATCTACTGAGAAATAATAGGCCCACTCTTAAACGGGGTGGTGGCACAGCATTACATTTCAAGTCTCACCTCCAACTCTCTATTATAAGCTCGACTCCCTTACAGCACTGTGAGGCCCTTCATGTCCTCCTCACCCTAGGCACAAAGAAGCTACACATTGTCTGTGCTTACAATCCCCCTACACATGGTCTAAAAGGTCTGGATGAGCCTCTCGACCAAACCGCTTCTCTCTCAGGTAATAGTGAAGTTTTTTTACTAGGTGACATTAACATAAACTGGATGGGAGGCTCACAAGTGACGGCCCTGACTAAACTTCAAAGCTACAACCTCCATCAGCTTATCTCCTCACCTACAAGAACTGCTCCTCAATCAAATACTAGCACCTTGCTGGACTGGATTATAACAAGCCGCCCTGAGAACATTGTGGATGTAGGTGTCCTTCCTGATGCCATCACTGACCACTCCCCCACGTTCTACATCTGGGGTAAAGGTAGGCCTGAACCCACAAAGCCCCATTTCATTACCTTCCATAATTATGCGAATTTTGACCCTCAGGCCTTCTTGCTTGATATCGCGTGCACTGACTGGTCCTCTCTCTATTGCTCATCGGATGCGCAGTCTGACCTAGATATCTTCCTGACCGCATTCTTGGCACTGCAAGAAAACCACAGTCACCTCGTGACCAGACTTGTAAGAAATAGGCAGACCCACTGGCTGAAAGCTGACCTTCTCTTTAAATTATGTTTGAGGGACAAATGCTGGTTTCGGTATAAGAAATATGGTCTACTAGAAGATTTTCATACCTACAGGGAACTTAGTAATACATGTAAGAAAGACATCAAGCATGCAAAAAGCTCCTACTGTAAGGATCTACTAACTGACTCCCAGGAGGATCCAAAAAAATGTTGGTCCCATATCAAACACTTCCTTGGCTCAAATCAGTCCGCCACGCCTAATAACATGACTCTAAATGGCATCCACTGTAACCATCCCCTTACTATTGCAAACTTCTTTAACATGCAGTTTGTTGACCTCACTCAATACACCTCAACTTTTCCTCCCCCATCATATCCTGACATACAAGTAAACCCCACCAGGCCCACCTTCCACTTCAAATCTGTGCGTAGGGAAGAGGTTCTCAGACTTCACCGAAACATCTCAGAGTATGCAGCTGTGGTGTCTGGTAACTTGGAACCTAAGCTCTGGAAATTCGCTGCCCCACATATAGCAGCCCCCTTAGCAAATATTTTCACTCTGTCTGTGTCAAGGCTCTGTCCCGGACATCTGGAAAATAGCCAGAGTTACCCCATACTCTAAAAGGGTGACCCGCTTGACCCAACAAACTACAGACCTATTGCCAACCTGTCTGCACTCAGCAAACTTCTTGAGAAACTGGTTGCCCTCCAAACTATTGACTTTCTTCTGAAAAAATTACCTCCTAACTGATGCTCAACATGGTTTCCGCAAGGGACACAGTACCACCACTGCCCTGCTTAAACTCACGTCTGACATCCTAGTGGCCATGGACTCTGGCTGGCTCACGGGGGCCATTTTCATAGATATGACCAAGGCATTTGACCTTGTAGACCATTCCATCCTCACTGCCACTCTTGACTTTCTAGGTTTCTCATCAAACGATACAAACAGGTTTAATAGCTATCTGACTGATAGGTCTCAATACGTAAAAATCAACTCTACCCTCTCTGACAAGGTTACCATCAATATTCGTGTTCCTCAAGGGTCTATCTTAGGTCCTTCGCCTTTCTCAATTTTTATAAACAGCATCACCTCCAATCTCCTTAATATTTCCTCTCTATTATATGCAGATGACATTGTATTGTATATCAGTTCCAATAGTATAGGGGACATAAACTCTCGAATTTCTAGTGACTTTCAGCTTATCCAACAGTGGCTTGTGTAACTCCTTTGTTACCCGGGGTTACTAGAATTTCAGTAAGACCTAGTGGTAGGCAGGGAAGGCAGCTTGTGAAACTCCAGTTAAATGGATTTCACACTGTCTCACTCTGTCTTCAGTCACAGCTGAGACTTGAGAGATGACATCATAATAGAACTGTCGCAGCTGCATGAGCCACATTTGGAATCTTCAGCTCAGAGTAAGTTTAGAACCTTGGGAATTCAAAGTCAGTCTTCAGTTTGTCCTTAGCAAACAAGAAGGACACCAGTAGTTGTCTGTTTACCCCTCCCTCTTGGGGTGAGGAAAAGTTATTTTTGGTTCCAGGGCAATCCTCTCCCACCCTGGGAAGAAAGCTGCCTGTTTTAATTTAAGTTCAGTCTGTTCATGTATAACAGCAAAGGTTACAATATCACATGTGGGGCACCTGCAACAATGGATGAGTGTTTTGGCTCCATTGAAGGGCAAACAACTTCTTTTCTTCAGTTGGATTTCAAGTATTGGGGACTGCTATTTGAGAGGACTATGTCAACTAGGACAAACAAATAGAGCAGTCATCTGTTTAAAGTGTTAATGGATTTAAAGTTCACTGTAGAGGGGGTGCTTCAGGTTATCCACCATTCAATCTACATTTTAAAGTCTAAAGTTTCTGTGTATCCAGAGCAATGGCTGGGTATGAGCTGTGGGAGCTGGAGGTGTGAAAACCCCCATCTTTAGTAACCAGGTCCACCTCTACGGATTTCTTTTGTGTTTTTGCTACTTGTCTCATGCGCTTGGCCAGTGATGGGGTGAGTACCCAGACGTGGGTCGCAACTTGAAAATCTCTCTAGGAGTCACAGACTCTAAGTGGTGTGGGGAGCCACAGGATGGGAAAATTACTCCTTGCTGGATGGGAGTCTCCTTGTTTGATGGGAGTTTCGATTGGAAGTACGAAAACAAAATCTCTCTAGGAGTCGCAGACTTCAAGTGGTGTGGGGAGCCACAGTTTGGGAGTCTCCTTGTTTGATGGGATGTCTTTCCAAGTAAAGTTTGGGTTCATTCACCAAGTGGACCGTCAGTCGAGTGGCCGGCAGGGGAGCCGGGCCAGTTGGGCTATGTATCCAATGTGCATGCAAAGTCCGGGCTGAGTGCCTGGTGGGTCCACAGCCAGACAACTGCTGTAATGTGTTCATTGCTCAAATGGACCACTGTGTTTAACTTCTAATCTGCATTACAGTTACGTAGCCCTTTGGGGGACCATGCAGTGCTTTGTTTATGTTCAGTGAGTTAATAAATAAAGCCTCACTGAAAAATCCCAATTCTGGTTCTGGACATTACAGTTATTGCTTCCTGTAGTTTGGATTTACTTGGGTGCCCCTGTGCAGAGTAGCCAAACCTAGGTCTCTTGTGCCAGGTAACCTCATCCTTCCCCGAACCCGTAGATACAAATGTATATCCATGTTACAAAAATGGAGACATATGGTTACACTTGCAAATCACAAACTTATTCTAAATAACACTAAGACTCAAGCTATACTATTTGGCTCTAAGCTCAAACTCAAACACTCCCAGGCAGATTTCAATGTCTCCTCCCTGGATGGTTCATCGGTTGGGGTGGTAAACTCCTTCAAATATCTAGGGGTCACTCTTGACTCATCACTGAGTTTCGACCTCCATATTCAATCTACCTGTAAGCATGTAAACTCTAATCTTGGTATTGCCTACCATAAGAGCTATGCACTCACCCCTCAGCCAGGCTTGCTATTACCCATGGGATATTAATCCTCTCACTCACCTATGGGGTTGCCACTTACGTCTCTGCCAGCAACTCTAGTCTATGAAAGTGGGAAGTTACCTATCATAATATCTGCCGCTGTGCATCCTTCTCCCCTCGGTTGAAACATCATTGTCTTCTCTACTCAGATTTGGGATGGCTGCCTCCCCAACAGCTTAGGTATTGTGCTCTTGGATCCATTACTGATAACATCATCAGATTCTGTTCACCTAAACCCCTCGCCAGTCTCTTTCTCTACCAAAAAGACAACTATGCCTTGCACTCTGCAGACCATGTCCGTGTTATTATTCCAAGACATCGCACTTCCAAAGGTGGTCATGCTTTTGCTTGTCATGCACCCCTTTTCTGGAACACACTTCCGCTAACCTTACTTCAAACTTCATCCCACATCTCCTTCAAAAGAGAATTATGCCAGTATCTCTTCTCCTCCTATGTCTGTTCCTGTTTCAAACCACCCTAGCCCTCATTCCCTAATCCAACCCCTCCCTCTACTTGTCCACTGGGATCCTGGAGTCCACTCCAACAGGGAGCATTTCTCCTTCCAATTCTCACTACCTAACTTTCTCTTACTTTATTACTACTTACTCTCTCAGAGCTGTATTTCCCCATTGTTTGTATACTGCTCAGTTCACGCTAAATCATGACCTGATTGTATTTGTTACATGTAAATTGTATTTGTTACATGTAAACCTAAATGATGTATCATCTTGTCATTTTTTACTGCTGTTAATTACTCAGACACTTACATGTCACTTGTATTATATACAAAAATGTTTCTTCTGAAGTTTGCCTTTGTACTCTCCCGGGTTGTGCCTGAAAATAGTCTTGTTGGCTAGTGCACCTATCCGGTAAACAAAAACTTAATAAAAACTAAATAAAATGTTGTAATAAAGTAGTTTAGTGCATTTTGTGGTGTCAGAGCCTACATCAATAGTATGAATAGACATAAATACACAGCTTTGGAAATATAAGAACTGATGGGATTAGGAGCTATGGGGGCTCAAGTAGGATCTTGAAATTTGAGGCACGGTCACATGTGCATCTTGCAGCCTATCAGGTGAATATGACCTTGCTTGTATGGACTTGGAGTGCCACGAATATACACTAACACAATCACCTTTACCAGGTGAGTACGCTACCATTTGGCACCATGCTAAACAAAGCCACTGTAAATTCTTGCATGGTGATTTATATATATATATATATATATATATATATATGTATATTGTATATATCCCATAATGCTTTGCATTATGGAGGTATGCGTGATTTTGTATTACTTTGAAACTCAGCGTTGTTGCCAATGCCCTTTCTGGGTAAGTCTTGCCACAGTTCTTTTGTGCTGAGGTTCTTTGTCTTTTACATTGCTTTCCTATTTTGGGCTCATCATGACCCAAACCCATAAGATCATCATACAGGCTGGTTCCTTTTAGCACTGGGTTGAGATACAGATGAAGCACACTAATGAATCCTGAGAAGGCTGAAACATGTGTTTGTGTCTTCTGTCTTCAGTCTTTTCAATGTGTGTAAGAGGCAACTGAGCACCATGCACCTCCTTAGAGCAGAACCCGTCTAAATCCTTTCATACTGATTTGCATATGCATCCCATGATGCTTTGCATTATTGGTGTGTGTGTGTGCAATTTTGTATTTCTTTGAAATGTGGCATTGTTACCAGTGCCCTTTTTGGGTAAACCTTGCCTGATTGCTCTTGTGCTGAGGTGATTTGTCTTTTAAAGTGTCCAGGTAACGTAGTCCAAAGCAAACTAGAAAAAGGGTGTTGTCCTCCTTTGTGGAACACCACCAGTATTGTGTGACGACGACCTTACTCCCAGTTTTCAATAAAAAAAAGTTTAGTTTCTATTTCTAACAGTTTCAAAGCTAGGACTTTCTCGTGAAAATTTTTATGAAAAGAGATAATGAACTTGGAGGAGCTAGGAACTTATTTTATTGTTAAATGAAAGCTTGTAGTTGGAACATTATCAATATATTACACCACTGTATACTCCTTCCCCCACTACCACCCTCCATTACCATCCCCCAATTATCCTGGGTAAATACATTACAAAAATGTATAAAAGCAGGACCCCTACTGAAAACAAAATATTGCATTTTACTGTGCTGTCATGGGTAAATACAGTGTTAAAATGTGTAAAAGCAAGACCCCAGTGAAAATGAGGTATTACATGTCAGTTGGGTATCCTGGTTAAATACATTGTAAAAATGGATAAAAGCAGGATCTCACCAATAAAGAGATATTATACAATGGCAAGAACATTTCCTGGACTCTGATTGGTCAGTCTGGGGCTGGATCCATGATGTTATCCAGCATAACATCACGGCTGAAGTCTCAGCCTCACTGTGACCCAATGTAGATGAGATTATGGCCATTGATGATCCCTTTTTTTGCATCTCCTCTTAAGAAACAAAAATATGTTTCCACTCTAATAAAAACATTCTTTAAAATTATTTTTATTTTATATATAACAACAAGCCATTGTATAATAGGAATAATGCACTCCAGGGTGTGTGTTGCTGGGATAACATCACTTCTGGGGTGATTACATCGCCACTCAGCCTGCTGCCCTGTGCCTAATCACCCCAGGCGTGACGTTATCCCAGCACGACACACACCCTGTCATGCATTATTCCTTTATTGCATCACCTCTGGGTTATCCTGGGTACATACATTGTAAAAATGGGTAAAAGCAGGATCCCACTGAAAATGAGATACTGTATTTCATCTCATCTGGCCTATCATACAAAACTGGCTAAAAGCAGGACTCTACTGAAAACAAAACACTGCATCTCCACTGTGCTGTCCTGGATAAAGTTGTATAAAAGCAGGATCCCTCTGAAAATTAGATATTTCCCCTCAGATGGGCTATCCTGGGTAAATATTTAGCAAAAATGTGTAAAAGCAGAACTCTACTGAAAACAAGATATTGCATCTCAGTTGGGCTATATTAGGTAAATACATTGTAAAAACTGGTTAAAAACAACCCCATTGAAAATGAGATACTGGATCTTAACTGGCCTAAATTACAAAAATACAGAAATGAAGGTGCGTCTCAGGATACTTCCTGGGTGCTGGAACAATAAGGGAAGGCAACTCCCAAATACACAGACAAAGTAGATAGCTTGTAGCACTCTGGTCTCCTGATTTTCGGATCCCATCCGAAGGCCTGATTGTAGGGCTGAGGCACTTGGGAACCAGTTATGCTCCAGTAAATAAACTGCTGTTCTTAACTTTGACTGCTGCTGTTTGTTCACATAATTCTTCTGAAAATAAAGAGGCCAGAGTGCTACAAGCTGTTTACTTTATCTTAACTGGCCTATCCTGGGTAAATACAACATACAAATGTGTAAAAGCAGAACCCCACTGAAAATTACATCTTACATCTCAGTGGGTTATGGTAGGTAAAACATTGTAAAAATGGGTAAAAGCAGACTTTACTGAAAGTAAAATATAGCATCTCCACTGTATCTTACTGAAAACGAGGTATTTTATCTCACCAGGTCTATCGTGTAAATACAGTATAGAACTGATTAAAAGCAGAACCCTACTAAAAAATACAGTATTGCATCTCATTCGGGCTATCTTGGGTAAATACACTGTAAAAATGTGTAAAAGCGGGATCCCACTAAAAATGAGATGTAGCATCTCCACTGTTCTATATTGGATAAATTCAGCATAAAAATGTGTAAATGCAGGACCCCACTGAAAATGAGATATTGCTTCTCAGTTGTGCTATCCTGGATAAATATACAGCAAAAAGGTGAAAAAGCAGGACCCTACTGAAAAAAAAAGATACTGGGCAGGATTCACAAAAGAGATGTGCCAGGCGCAAGTGAGATGCACGGTGCAAAGAGGATGTGCCCATCAAAGCTAGGCGATCCCTGAGGATGTGCCATGTACAGCCTATGAATCACATGGAAAGGGCAGGGTACAAGTAGAGATGGACCAGTGCAAGCAGGATGCACAGAGCCACACAGCGGAACAACATAGTGAATATGGAGCAAGGCAGCAAGGCATGTTGGAGCAACAGGGGACAAAGCAGTGGGACAAAGGAGAGAAACACATGACCATTGGGACACACCAGAGAGGCCAAGGGCACAACAGTGAGCATAACAGACACAGAACCATGATGGGGACCTGACAACACCACACAGAGCCCCATGCCACAATCCACACAGGTCCAGGGCAGGCACATCATGGCAGGCATGGTGCCACACAACTGCATACAGGAGAAAAGAGCAAGGTGGAGGGCACTGGACATGGCCAACCACACAGATGGCCATGATTGTGGCCGTGGGGGGGACACACAGGGTGTCAATGTGTAGAACGGTGGCCAGCTCACTGTGCCACCACAGTGCCACACAGCCAAGCCACAGCTCCAAATGCAGGAGACTGAACACAGGTCCACAGAGCAATCTTGCAGCAGTGCAGTGTAAGCAGGCCACAAGCATCGCGGACACAGAGACCTGGGGCAGGGACATGAGAAGCAGGACAGAGGCCCATGCACATGCCACAGGCACTGTGGGGCTGCAGGGGGTCTCTCTGTGGGGGGCATACAACGCTGTGGGCACACAGTGCCATGGCAGGAAGGATAGAGGGAAGAGCCTCTGACAGTACACATACCTAGGAATGTGGAACAGTGAATGACCACAGACACCATAGCAGAGTGCAAAAATAAGTATATTGATAACAGAAACAGAACAAACAGCAATATAAACAACAGCAAATACACAAACTATGTACATAGTGCAATCAAAAGAGAAGGGGAGTGAGGGACTGTGTACAGCAACATGAGTGCAGAAGGGGGACGGGTGTGGGACAGGGTTCGACAAATCCTATTGCCCGACGTCCCGGGCTACCAGATACAATGCAGGGACAAGCACTTTCTGTTGTGCCACCTGTCCACGGGCTAGCACTGATTTAAAAATCTTTGCTGCAGTTCTACCTTCCACCAGTAGGGTGCTCACTGCTTCGGCTGTGCACCTACTGGTCGGGAACGAGCGGTGAGTGTATGAGCTTGCCTCAGCCTATGGAAGTGGCATCAGGAGCGAGCGCGAGCAGCCGCCTTGTCGGAGGAAAACGGAGGAGGAGCAAGCTGTCGGACTGGCAGGCGTGGGGCCAAATAAGAGGAAGACAATCTTGAACTGTAAGGATACAAAGAATGCCCATTGGCCATGGTGGTGATTTGGCGCAGAGTGGAGACGAGTGTAAAGATCGCATTATGCTAGAGCCCCTCATTCACTGTCTGTTGGAGGATACTAGAGGATACACAAATTAAACAGTCTGTTGTTGTGGATATCGGGAGTGGGGACTGCGTGGACCTTTCTTTGTGTGTGTGGGAGTGGACTTGACTACTCGGAAAACAAATTTAAAACTGAATTAAGGAGGGAGGGTTGGTGAGAGTGAAGAGCGGGAGGAGGGAAGGCAGGAGCTAGGAGGACTAGGAGTGGGGCAACGTGGCTGAGCACTGTTGACTGCACACAAGTGCATTAGTGCAGCAGACAAGCAAGCCATGCCAGTTTTGCCAAAATTAATGAAGAAGAGACTAATCTGAGTAAATAAGGAGTGTGCAGGCAGGGTAAATAAAATATTGAGAAGGGTTAGGTTGGGCATAACAGGGTGAAAGCAAACCAAGGCGCTTATAAAATAAATTAAGTAGGCAGTATAGTGCAGTGGTCTAAGGCTCTGAGCTGCAAATCTGGTGACATCCAGCAGACCAGACCTGGGTTTGAATCCCACAGCTTCCACTTGCATACTGCCTGAGCAAGTCACTTAACCTCCTTGTGCTCCCAGGTCACTTAGCTTAGTGTGCTATACCTGGTTAAACAACTAAAAAAATAATTGAAACAAGGAGAAAAGGAAACAAAACAGAAACTTGGGAGGGGGGACTGTCTGGTACTGTCTGCCGTCTGTGACAACTGAGAACTAGCAGCAGCGTAAAGTGTCACTGACTACAGAAAATAAAAAGGAAGAAAGCAAGGGCAGGGGACTACTGCTGTGGGGCGGGGAGCTTTGTGTTGCCCAGTGCCCACCAGTAAAAACAGCAGTTTATTTGACTACTAGCTGCATAAACAAAGAAAAAATAAAATAATAAAAAGAAAGCAAAAAAAAGAAAGAAAATAAGGGAAGAGGCTGGTGGGTTGTTGGGAGAGGGAGCAGATATAGAGATTGTGTGTAAAGGAGTGAAGGAGGAGCTTGGAGAGAGGAGGGCGAAGGAAAGGACTGACTTGAGAAAGTTAGTAAAAAAAAAAAAGATAGTATAGTAAGAAATAAGCCTATAACTCAAACTGTGTGTGGTGTGGGGCTATGCAATGGGCTTGGTTGGGCTGTTGGGAGAGATTTTGTGAAAAGGAGTGAAGGACCCAGTGTCCTGCAGCCAGTTGGTTGGCTTTTGGCTTGAAGTACCCAAGAAACAAAAAGAGAAATATAGTAAAAAAATATATATAATACAAGTGTAAGTAATAGTAAAATAAGGGAGCCTAACTGGGGAGTGAGCTTGGGCTGTGCTGGGAGAGAGGAGCGTGAGTGACTGTGTGGAGAGTGTTCTGCAGCCAGCTGCCTGACTTGTTACAGGACAAGACAACTTGCAGTGTATAGAAAGAAAAAACCCATGAGCCCACCAGTGAAAAAAGGACACACAGACACCAGTGTTTAAAATAAGTTTATTATTATTGGTTCCATTAGTCTTTAAAAAAAAAGTGACCACCAAATTTATATGGACAATATGCAGACGAACAAAGCCAAACAACAAAGTCTCTTGTCCTCTGGTCAGCAGCAGCACCATCTTTACGAGACAAACACAGTCTGGTACTACTTCCACAGATAAAAGTCATGAAACTGAATCTGCATCTGTGGTTCTGGATATAATTGCTAACCAGGTACCTGATGTAAACAGAGAAGCCCTAGTAGCCTTATCTCAAAAAGCCCCTGTGTCACTTGCTAAGAAACGTAGTTTACTGCTTGATAATGAGGTGGCAGTTGGGAGTAGTAAAGACAAGAAATATGAAAAAGAGAAAAGGGCCAGACTATTTCAGTGTCATTGGCTGTCCACTTATAAATGGTTGAGATACGATGATAAAAAGGGGCTTATGTACTGCACACTATGTGAAAGGTATCCCAGTATTGCAACTCCAGCATTTTCAAAAGAAACAAATGTCTTTGCCACAGGCTCTAACAACTTTCGCATTGAGTCACTACGTGCACATGAAAAATCCAATCCGCATGTGCTATGCCAGAATCAACATATTCTGGAAAGTGGCCAACGAGCAGTATGTTGTGAGATTAGTGAGTCACCACTTTACCAAGCCTTTGCACAGTTGGAAGAGGCCACAAAAGCAAAGATGAGACGCCTGTTTAACACAGCGTATTCCATAGCCAAAAATCTTCGCCCTTTCTCAGACATGGAGTGGCTCTGTGAATTACAGGAAAAAATGGCATTAAGCTAGGTTCTAATTATACTAACGATAAGCGAGCCAGGGACTTTTGCAGTGCTATTTCAGCAGTGATATCCAGAACCCAGATGCAGACTCTTGCTAATGTTAAGTATGTGACAGTTCTTGCTGGACGGCAGTACTGATTACAGTATAACTGAGTGGGAAAATGTTTTCTTAAGGTTTGTTGAACCTAATTCAAAACAGGTGCATACATTGCTTATCCAAGCTGTGCCACTGGAACATGCACATGCAGAAGGTGTATTCCATGCAATATCAACTGCATTGGAGTCAGTAAATCTTCCTCTCAGTAATCTACAAAATGTTAACAATCCAGGACAGCTTCTTATTTCAGCAAATTTTGATGGGGCCAGTGTCATGATGGGTGAAAGAGGAGGAACCATAGCAAAGTTGCGGGAACACTGCCGTCCTGAAATAATTGCGATGCACTGCATTGCCCATAAGCTAGAGCTGGCAGTTCTCGATGTGTTAAAAAAAAATCCATTTGTATCAAAGCTGGAAAGTACTCTCAAGGGAATATTTAAATTTTATCACTATAGTCCCAAAAAATGAGAGCTCCAAGAAATTGCTAACGTGATGGATACTGATCTGGCGACTTTACTGCAATTAAACAAGTGAGATGGCTTGCCAGTAGGTCACGCTCGGTACATGCAGTTCAGGTTAACCTACCCACTGTTGTACAACACCTACATGCATCTTTGACTGCTGGTGGTGGTGAAAGTTCAAAACAAAGAGCCTCTTAAAAGAAACACAGAGTGTGCAGTTTGTAAAAGCTATCCATATACTGCAAGATTTCCTGCCAATACTAAAAACCTGTCACTGCAGTTTCAACGAGATGACATAGTAATACTGGAAGTTCCACAGCTTGTTGAGACCTGCCTACTCCAGCTTATGGAACTGAAAACCATGCCAGGGCAATACATGGCAGCTTTCCTCAGCCATTACAAACCAGAACAGAAATGTATGGAATATATTGTGACAAAGAGAGGAGGGGAGGAGAAGACTGTTCATTTCCCATTCAGAGGCAACTGCCCAGAAATCAATTTTGTGACAGATGGACAACTGCAGACTTTAATAGATGCAGCAATAATGTATATTGACAACAGATTTAAAAATTTCTCAGAGGTGCCTCTCAAATGGTTCAACTGCTTAGATTTTAAGCAGTTTGATCTGCCAAGAGACCAACTAGCGGTGTTTGGGACCTCTGAACTTGCAAACCTGGCAGAATATTTTCACTTTTTTACGGAGGAGCAGCAGGAACATATAAAGTCAGAGTATGCTGCATTTAAAACAATATTGAAATCTGCCATTGAAAAACCCTATTTGCAGGTATATACCAGATTACTAAAAGAAAAAACACCCCAGATTATACACATTCTTGACTTAGTTGAAATACTCATGGCAATGAGTGTATCGACTGCAAAATGAGAGAGTTTTTCTGTTCAGAACCTAATCAAAACAAAAATCAGGACAAGGCTGGCTGATGATTCGCTACAGTCTCTCCTGCAGATAGCAGTAGAAGGTCCTGAACTGCATGACTTTGATCCGGATCCAGCAATTAACCACTGGCTGCTCTCTGGTCCAGGCACTCGACATGTTCGTGGGCATGCTGTTGCTGCTGATACATTATCTTCTGGTTTAGCTGCTTCTGCTGCTGATGATCTTCTTGATGCTAGTACTCCTGCTCCCAGTGCCCCATCATCTTCTTCCTGGCCTAGCCCTTAATCACCATTTCATGTTCTTCTCAACCAACGGCCTAACTGGTTTTGGCTTGTCCTTAACTAATTCTGTATCATTTCTCCAATCTCTTCTAATACAGGCTTCTGCCTGGGGTGTCTTAGTGTCCGGCCTGTACTACCCTGGCCTGTATTACCAAAAAAATATATGAAAATATTGTTTTTCCTGATTTATGAAGTTCTTCTACATCTCTCCATCCATCCTATGAAATAATAGTACAACATATAAGCCCTGCCACACAGCCACACCATTTAACTTATTTCTGTTAAGTCGGTTTAATATTTCAATTGAAATGTACTGGACTACCACTCGGAACTCGAGGACTACCATTTTTGTCAAGGCCACTTGTCCTGGACTAGCATGAGATTTTAAAATTTGTCGATCCCTGGTGTGGGAACAACAACAGAGGAATGGAGGGGGTTGGTAATAGTGGGCTATATACAGCAGGGACATGCCTGCACACAGACGGGGCTACAAGTGTGGCCATGCACCTCCACACCCCAACCCCTGACAGCCACGTGCTGGCTGGAGCCAGAGCCACAGGAGGGTCTCAATGGCCTGACTCAGGTGCACAATTGTCCTCTGAATGGGCTGGAGTGACTCTTGGATGACCCAAGCAATCCTGTGATCCAGGTCTCCACCATGGTCCATGGCTCCACCACCTCTGGCTGCTGCATGATGATCCTGGGGACCTACAGCAAGGACAGAGAGAACACATACTAAGGACCATGGTGGACACACAACCCCACCAAGCAGTAGCTCACCCCACCAGATAGGCAAACCACGCAGAAATGCGCCACATACCTGCTCCCAGATGGACACCATGTTGAGCCCCTGCAGCCCCCTGACATTTCTCCTCAGCGGCCTCTGTGGCTCACCACCTGGCCTCCAGGCCTGTAAGACACAACAGACAGATATCACCATGAGTAGACACATCAGTGCACACACCCCACCCCAACTCCAGTGTGAGCATGCAGTGTAGGTGTACCCTTCTGGTGCAACACCGGTGTCTAGCCATGCAGACCACAGCAGCACACAGCCGCTGTTCCTAAATCCTCAGAGTACCCTCCCATGGCCATGCAATGCACACAGTGTTCCCACCCCACAGTGTACCTGACTCACACACAGCAGTGCACAGTGCGCACCCCCATGTCACATGAAGGACAGGTCACCACAGGGCAGGTGCAGCCACAGCCATGTGTGCATGGTGTGGTGTTCCCATGTGGGTGTGATGTTGTGATGTTTCGATGTGGCCCAGTCCCACCCCGCATACACCTGCGATGCACACATACACGTGTGACCTACCTGGCCATGGCAGTGCACCCCTGCGTGCACAGCTACGCAGCCACCAAAGACGGTCACCATCCCTCCAAAGTCACTATACCAGGGCCTGCACTGTTCACCCGGTACAAGGAACCCCCATGCGCTGTACCAGCCTCTGGACAATGGTGCCCCACACCTGAAACCTGGGCACCTGCAGGTCCTCACAGCCAAACAGCTGCCCCTCCACAGATATCTCCAGTGCCACCAGGTGAAGCAGCTCCAGTTGGGACCACTTCATGGCCCTAGGCCCAGTCCTCCCCGCCCTAGGCATCTAAAATGCAGTAGGAGTCCAGTGGTGCAATAAAAGGATGTGCAGTGTAAAACCAGAATGGCATCACGTGAACCAGCAGCCCACATGCAGCGCACCGCACACAGCGGCATGAAGTGCGACTGGTCCATCAAGTGCCCATTGGCGCATGCGCAATGCACACCACTAAGGCAGGAATGCGGGGCATGGGTCATGACCGGGTCAGGCATGCATGATGGGGACGTGGCCACCATTTTACGTGTAGCAAGTGCGATTACTCACAACACCCGTGAAGCACAGTAGCACACTGTCATGCACCAATACGTAATGCACAATCCATGTACAACACCAGCAACCAGCACAAGGGGCACCGCGCAAGTGGCTGTGCAATGCTCGGACAGGCGGCACTGCGCAACGGGTACCATCAGCATGTCCGTGATGTGATCAACAGTACAGCTGCGCACATGCAGGGATGCACCATGGGTACAATGCACAGTGCATCTGCGCAGCATGCACTGAGGCAAATGTGCTCTATCCAGGAAAATGCGCCAAGCACAACGCATATGTGTGGGACCACCATGTACAGATACACCTAACCCAGCAGATGTGCCGTGTTGATTGAGAAGAGCGGAGGGCAATTATGCAATTCACAGCCAATGCACCTAAATCAGCCTCATGTTGTATGCAGGGGCATCTCAGCTGTTTAGCATCTCATTAACACTACCCCAGACCTAATTTACGTGCCCTGAGCCATAAGTGCTCCCAACTCATCTCACAATAATAATAATAAAACTAATAATAAAGCTTTATTTTTATGGCGCCTTTCAAATACCAAGGCACAGAACAACTTTTAAAATAGATCATACAGCTCAGTGTCTTAACAATATAAAACATCAACGAAACAAATAATGTAATTGAATGAAACCTAACTGCCACAAGCTTGCATCCACAGATAAGTTTTCAAATTCTGTTTAAATCCCTCCACAGTCACGCACTCCTGTAACCGATGGGGTAGAGAATTCCAGATGGTAGGGGCTGCAAACATAAATGCCCAGGCCCCTGAAAATTTTAAACATACCCTCAGAATCTCTAGCAACCCCTAGTCGACTGAGCGGAGTGATCACCCAGGGCGGTATGGAACCATGAGCTCTTTCAAGTAATCCGGTCCCAGATCATGTAGGGCTTTAAAAGTCAGAAGACCGACTTTAAAGGTAAACCGCCACTGCACTGGCAGCCAGTGCAGTCCGCACAGCACAGGTGATATATGACAGCACTGCAAGGTTCCTGCCAAAAGCTGGGCTGCTGCATTCTGCATCAGCTGCAGGCGGCGGATTTCCACCCCGGGTAGCCCTAGATAAAGCGAATTGCAATAGTCCAAGTGTGAGGGCACAAAGGCATGGACGAGCATAGGAAGATCGCCGGATGGAACAAGGTGCTTAATCCTGGAGATATTCCCCAGATGATAAAAGGAGGATTTGATGACGGCAGACACCTGCAAATACAGAGTAAGCCCTGCATCAAAAATTACCCCTAGGTTCTGCACCTGTTCAGAGGTTGGGAGTGATACGTCCCCAAGGTATAACCCCAAGGGCAAACCAACCCCCAAACCCCCTATCCAGCATGGCGGATCCACAACCAGCACCTCAGTCTTATCGGAGTTCAACTTCAGCCAACTCGAATCCATCCACTTCTGGATTTCTGCAAGGCAGTTGCTAAAGACCAAGAGAGCTCCATCCTTGTCAGGTGCAAAAGAAAGGTAGAGCTGGGTATCATTAGCATAGCAGTGAAACCTCAGCCCATACCTTCTTACAATGTCTCCGAGGGGCAGCATATACACTGCGAACAACATGTGGGACAATACTGTACCCTGAGGGACCCCACTTGACAGAGGAACTGGGTCTGAGGAATAAACCCCAGACACCACTCTCTGTGTTCTTCTGATGAGGTAAGATGTAAACCACCTGAGGACTACACCAGATAATCCACAGATGAACCTCAGATGGTTGAGCAGTACCCCATGGTCCACAGTGTCAAACGCTGATGAGAGATCCAGGAGAACCAAGATGGAATGGCTCTTCTGATCTCTTGCCATCAGGAGATCACTGAGCACCCAAACCAGCACTGTCTCAGTACTATGCCTCTTTCAAAAACTGGATTGAAGGGGTTCATAGATGTCATGGATGGTCAAATGGTTCTCCAGCTGTATGGCAACTACTTTCTCAATCATCTTCCCTAGAAAATGAAGGTTTGAGATCGGTCTAACATAGAATTTGACAGCAGATAAGGACCACTTGGCCCACCCAGTCTGCCCATTTCCCTACCTAATGGATAAGTTGCAGATCCTAGCTAACTTACAGCCTACTTCTTCCTACCCCCACCCCTTAGTATTGCCTTATGACTGTCCCATGCATTCTTGAATTCCACCACTGTTTTTGACTCCACAACCTCCTCCAGAAGGCTGTTCCATGCATCCACAACCCTCTCTGTGAAAAGAATACTTCCTTACATTATCTCTGAGCCACCCCCATCTTCAGATTGTGCCCCCTTGTTCTTGCTCACCTCTTTTTCTGAAAGAGGCTACCCTCTTGGACTTTGTTGATTCCCTTGAGGTACTTGAAAGTTTCTATCATGTCTCCCCTCTCCCTCCTTTCCTTGAGGCTATACATATTAAGCTCCTTACACTCTCTTCATATGTCTTCCAGTGCAGACCCTACCATTTTAGTGCCCTCTCTGGACTGCCTCCATCCTGTTTATGTCTTTGTGGAGATTTGGTCTCCAGAACTGCATGCAGTATTCAGATGGGATCTCACCAGCTGTCTGTACAGAGGATAACAACTTCCTGTTTTCTACTGGTGATGCCTGTCCCTATGCATCCCAGTATCCCCCAGCCCTCCTTACTGCCCTCTCCCACATTGCTTGTCCACCTTTAGGTCGCCTGATATGACTACCCCCAGGTCCCTTTCCATTTTGTTGTTGTTAGTATCTCACCCCATTGTGTACTCTTCCCTGGGTTTTGTTCTCTCAGGTGCATTACCTTGCAATTCTTAGCATTGAATCTAAGCAGCCATACATTTGACCATTCCTCCAGTCTTGCCAAGTCCCTCTCATCCTTTCCACCCCACCTTGTGCATCAACTCTGTTGCAGATCTTTGTGTCATCTGCAAAGAGACATACTTTTCCTTCCAGTCCCTCTGCAATGTTGCTTATAAAGACATTGAAGAGGACCGTTCCTAGTACTGAACCCTACGGTACCCCACTAGTAACCCCTCTTTCTTCAGAGTTGACTCCGTTTACTATTACCCTCTGTGTTCTGTTCTCCAGCCAATTCTTTACTCAGGCTACCATCTTAGGACCCACTCCCAGGCTGGCTAACTTGTATATTAATCTTTTGTGTGGGACTGTGTCAAATGCCTTGCTAAAGTCTAGGTAGGCCATGTCCACAACCCCTCCCTGATCTACTACTTTGGTCACCCAGTCACCCAGTCAAAGAAATCAATTAGATTTATCTGACATGACATTCCTGCTGTGAATCCATGCTGCCGGCAATCAGTGTCCAGATAAGCTTTTTTCAAGAGAGGTGTTACCACTGCCTCCTTCAGGGAGCTAGAAAACTCACCTGTTTCCGACTATCTGTCAGGGACCAAACCGATGATATCAATACAACCCAAAATAAGGGAATTCGGTCCAGGACCCAAACAACAGCAGGTAGGGCGCATACCCTGGACAATCCGCACGATATCCATGAACTCTAGTCAGTCGGAGGTACTCCAGGATAGCTGAGGAGCAGCAGCCACATGCTGGTCCAGAGCAATACCCATAGAGTGTGCTGGATGGAGTGCTGCCCTGATGTCGGCCATCTTATTAGCAAAGAATCGAGCAAGATCATTGCACTCAGCTTTCTAAAATGCTTTTAGACAGGCTGGGTTACACAGTCTGTCCACAGTGTGAAAAGCTGAGCTGGTCAATTCTGAGCAACAGCAATCTCCCTGGACCGGAATTCTGCCTTCTTATGGGAGATTGCAGATTGATAAGCTTGATAGTGCTCTATCAATTTAAGGTGGTCGGCATCAAGGGAGGATCTCTGCCAGCAACACTCTAACCTTCGTCCTAGTCACCGCATCTCCCTAAAGGTCCCATCAAACCTAGGAGACTGAGGGCAAAGGGACAGAGGACAAACACAGACCGGAGCAACGGCATCCAGGGCTGCCGATATAGCTGTATTATAAGCTACCACAAGGGCCTCTGGGTCGCTGTTTGCTACTGGAAGGGATGATAGGTCAAGCACCACCGCCTGGCCTTCAGAGCTGATATCCCATAAAGGGCAGTACCTGACCATCTCCACAGGGGTAGGCCTATGAAGGGGGCACTAAAACTAAACCCCATGGTGTAGTGGTCAGCCCATCCAACTGGTTCCACCCCCACGTCAGAGGCTTCGATCCCCAGGAGGAAGTCTTAAGTCAAGTGAGTGTCCATATTTATGTGTAGCAGTGGTAACAACCTGTGTAAGGCTCAGAGATGATTTTAACTGGAGGAGGTGTTGTCCAAACAGTGAGAGTTCGTCATTGACCCAAGCATTGAAGTCGCCCAGAACTATCAGTCTGGGCGACTCAAACACCATGTCGATGACAAAGTCCGCCACTTCCTGAAGGAAACACTTCTCATGTTCTGGTGGACGGTAGATGAGGGCGATCCTACAACCTACACCTGCTACCACGGCACACTCAAATGACTCAGTCTCCTCTACTGGTACACTCGCAAGATTAAGTTTGGTCTAAATCAGCCCCCGCGATCCAGTCTTGGCAGTGAATCACTTCGTACCCGGCTGGAGTTAAAGCTTCCAAAATGGGGCCAGAGTTCTCATCCAGCCAGGTCTCAGTGATGCAAGCCAGATCCACTGTTCCTACAAGATCTGCAATAATTGCAGTCTTATTTTTAATGGACGTGGCATTGCATAACACCACCCGAGTTGGATGAACTTCCACAGCTGCCCAAACCACGTACCCACCAATATTGGTAGTGCACTTGGGTATGGAAACCAAGCATGGCGAACTACGTTCTTGGTTCCATTTCACCCCAGGCGTCTAAAGGATCTCACAGCCCCAATGTGATGACCCCGCTCATTCACCCTCCACTTTTCGCACCCCCCACTCCCCCTCCTCCCCTTGCGAGCAATACCCAGTGCCCTACAGCACTGGTATGTTGTAATCTGCAATGGGGCAAGGAAAAAGGGACATAGAGCGCAGAGAGCAGAGGGCGAATAGCGCACGACCATGGGGGCAGGACTCCAACACATTCTGGCAATAGTTTATCAAACGATTCTAGCCAAAACAAAAATAAAACAAAATAACCCCAGCCCACTAAAATTACTTAAAAATAAAAACCACCCCACCCACAAAATAAACTAAAAAAAACCCCAAAATAACCCGCCAAATAAATACTATAAAATTCCCCCTCAAGTCAGGATGAAGACACCAAATAAATGAGGAGATAAATTCAGTCACTAATCCAACTGCAAATCTACTATACAGAAGCTCTCACCCCCAGCAAGCAGATAATTAAAATGTCCAATGAAAAACAACGGACTCTCACTCCAGCAGTCCTTCAATCAACAGTATTTTGTTCAACAACGCTTAGAAGACACTCTCTCACAAAGTCGAAATCCAGAAGCTGAGATAAGGCAAGCAAACCACCGATACTCAGGAGCAGTTCTTCATATATAGTCTAGACCAGTAGGAGCCCAAGAAAGGCTCAATCCACAAAAGTTCACCCAAAATAAAGCCTTACCAAGTGGACCAGGCAGGGCAGGACAGCCCCATCAGGATAATCGGGACCCCAAAACAACCCACCAGCTCCAATTAGGGAACACCTTATGGGACCGAGGCCCAGCAACTCTCCAGCCACAGTACCCCGGCCCCCATTAGAGAGGTGACCAAACCCACACCCAGCCACCCGGCTACAATGAGACTAGGTAACTGAGAGGAATCACAGCCTTGAGGGTGAGTACACAGCTAGTCCTACATGTAATACTGCAGGTACTGTGGAGTGGGTGTGTGCTGTTGTAGACTTCTGCCTACACCCAGGCACATCCCAGGGGTGGGGGACACAGCAGACTGCTACAGGAATGTATGTAGGAATGTAAGACTTAGTTAGAAAATTCAGTGAATTGTAAAATCTGTGTAGCCTCTGTCTTGAGCCTATGGCTCCTGTCCTTGACTTTCATTCTTAATCATCTTCCTTTGTCCCCCTGTCCTCTTATGTCTCTGTTCTGTCCCTCCTGCCTGCCCCCATCTCTCTGTTCTTTTGTGCTTGTTTTGGATTCCCAAGTTAGCCGGCACCTTGTCTCTGTCTGAGACCGCCCTCTGACTTTGTCTTTCAACTTGGTGCTCAGCTCTCTTTGTGTGTCTCTGTTCAGACACCCCCCCCCAACTGCTCCTATTAATCTGCTGTCTCCTTCCGTACAGGTGCCACTTGCCCCCACGGGCAGCGGTCACCATCCAGCCATAGCATCTCTATGTTGCAAAGAGCCTGATCCACTCGCCCCCCAAAGAGATAAATAAGGTACAACGCTGGAAAAATTGCCACGGTTTCTCTGGGCTGTGTGAACGCTGAACCGGATCATCACTTGCAATTTGCTCTTTTCAGTTTCAGCGCCTTCTTGGGGTAGCGCTATTACTCCACACCTGTGTAGAGCTCCCTGATTGGCTGGTCTCACTTGCCTGAGACCGGAGCCCCCAAGTCGTACGGCTTAATGTAAGCTTGCATCCCTGTACTCAGCTCCTAATTTATATATTTTAATTTTGACGGTTCTGCTCAGCCTATGTAAATTAACTTACCATTCTCCCCCACTACAGTTTCTCTCCAACTGTTTGTGCACTGATTCAGTGCTAGCTCTGCAAACTTCCCCTTGATTTTTCGTCCCACCCCCCCAGGCCTCCTTTACCACCCCCCAGGCCTCCTTTAAATGCACACAGTCTCCACCCACTCCTATCTGATGTTTCATTTATTGCTTACATATTGTCAACAACTGCCATTCCTCCCATCCCCTTTTGCAACTAAGCCTGCTAGCAGCTTTATCTTATTCTGTCTTGCTGAGGCATGCCATTTTGGTACTTTAAGTTTGCTTATTGTTCTCTATCCTATCCTGTCTTGCTGAGGCATCCCATTTTGGTATTTTAGGTTTGCTTATTGCTCACTATCATATCCTGTCTTGCTAAGGCAGTTGATTTAGGTCAGGTGATCACTCTAGTACTTAGTCTGTTCCAGAGTAGCAGCTAAGAAATTTGCTTCAAAGCCTCTCTGCCCCTAGTACTACTCTATAGTCAGGTAAACTCTTTTCTTATTTAGCCTGACTAGGAGATGTACTTAAGGATTACTGCTTCAGGCTCCATTGCCTATAGTACTATTCTGCAGGGATTAAGAAATTCTCCTCCATTGAGAATCCCTTCTCTTGCTAGCACTTGTAGTGCCCATTGGGTGATAGTCTCATAATGACAGCATATTACCTGCTTCTCTGCTTGTCTTTGCTCATTTTATATGTATTGGACCCAAACGTGAATCAAAAAATAACTCCTAGAGTGGAGAATGGCTCTCTTTTTACATTGTCCAACCGAGACTTTTCCTATCAAGTAGAAGAACTTGTATGTGCTCTAACTTCCCCTAGCCCGCTGCTGGTCCTTCACCTGCACCGGCATACAGGAACTCTCCTAGAGCCTGCCCACAGGGGTACACCACCTTCTGCATACTCCACCCTACTCCCATTGACTCTCTCGGTCAGGGTATTATTGTATGCAGCATCAGGCAAACTGGGAACTAGCCTCAGAACTCCCTATACTGCTGCAGACAAATCACATGACCGAAAGAAGACTCAGTCACCCACACTTCTCCTAGGACTCTGCAGAAAACTCTTGTTCCTGCTTTTACTATGCTCAGGAAATGTTGAGTTTAATCCAGGCCCTCTGACTCCCATGGAATCCCCAGCAGAGCTACAAAGCCTCAAGGGGCTTAGATTCTTGCATGTTAATGTATGTAGCCTATTAAAAAAACACACTTCAGTTCAGGCCTGGGTATGTCATACTGCTCCAGATGTTCTGGTGATTACAGAGTCCTGGCTCCAACTGGCAACCAGTAACAACAAAGTTAACATCCCCTCCTACTCTTTGTTCAGAGCCGACAGGCAAACCAGAGGTGGTGGGGTAGCTATTTACATCAAGGATAAATTCCCTGCCTCCATAACTGACTCAACCTCTGTCCCAAAAGAATTCGAAAGCTTGTCACTAAAGATTGAAATTGCTACCGGTGTCTCATTATGTATAATAGGATGCTACAGACCCCCATCAGCTGGACTACAGTTGTTAAAACATCTCGGCAACATCCAAGGTTCGGCATCATCAGAGTATATCGTACTAGGGGACTTCAACTTAGACTGGCTCTCCAGTGCAACCACCCTGCTTAAAATGTTCTGTGATTTCCTTGGGTTGTCACAGCTAATAAATGAATCTACTCGTCCTAACAAGCTCAACCCTAATAACAGTACTCTCTTGGATATCATTTTAGTTAACAAACCCCATTTATTTTCCCATGCTGGCGTCTTTTTCTCTGATATTAGCGACCATTGCTTCAGCGTGTGTGTAAAATCCACTCTTAAATACACAACTGCACCAAAATTCTCCTTTAAAAGGTGCATGTGCAACTTTGATCTCCATGGGTATATATCAGAGCTAAGAGACTCCAGGTGATGGCAAGACTTCTATCTAGCAAAGTCCCTGACTACGGCTTATGATATTTTCTCAGAAATTGTGCTAGGGGCTCTCAACAAGTATCCTCACATAGTAAAAGTTTGTGCCAGAAACAAATCCTGTCGGTGGTTTACAAAAGACCTGAAAGATGCTTTGCAGAGTAGGGATGTACTCTGGAGAACTGCTAGAAAAACTAATTTAGTAAGTGACGAATTCTTTCTGGACGGCGAGGAACCTCTGCACCAAAATGGTCAGAGAAGCCAAAGCTAATTTCTACTGCTCTCAGCTGGAGAGCTCCTCAAGAAATGCCTCCAAATTCTGGAGGACGATCAAAGACATTGAAGGTCACACCACTGTTAATTCCTTACCTACTAAATTAGTGATCGACAATACTGTCATCTCCGACAGACCGTCTATCCTTGACGCTCTCAATAATTTTGACGCTCTCAATAATCATTTTGCCACTGCAAGGCTAGCCTTTGACTCCTCTCCCGCAAATATCCTCCGCCAACAACTTGGATTGGATACACAAGAAAAAACCCTCCCCAGTCCCTCCTTCTCTCTGCAGCCTACCTCCCTGAAAGAAGTCGGAAGTACCTGGAATCAGATAAATTGCTCAACCCGTTACAATCTGGTTTTAGAACACAGCACAGTACAATCTCTGCTCTAGCCAAGGTGATAAATGACTGGCAGCTTGAATTAGACAAAAAAAACTTTGCGCAGTTTTCTTGGACCTAAGCAAGGCGTTCGATACCGTTGAACACAGACTGCTTCTGTTGTCCCTCCGGAACATTGGTTTGGGTTTCCTATCCCTTAAATGGTTCTCCAACTACCTCTCGGGATGACTTCAACAAGTAAAGGCAGAAGGGGAAGTTTCTCCACCAAAACCCCTATTGAGGGGTGTACCGCAAGGCTCCATTCTTGGTCCCTTGTTCTTCACCATTTATATTAACAACATATATGCCCCCATCAAAGAAGCACAAATACAACTATTCACGGATGATATGGTACTCTATGCTAGTAGCCCCACCCCTGATGCGGCCTGTAAAGCCCTTCAAAATGAATTTAATCTGCTGCAATATCAGCTTATAAACCAGAAACTGCTCTTAAATGTGAAAAAAAAAAAAAAAAGCAATGTTCCTCTCGCCCCTTCACAATGCAATTGTAACCCCTTTGTTACCCGGGGTTACTAGAATCCCAGTAAGACCTAGTGGTAGGCAGGGAAGGCAGCTTGTGAATCTCCAGTTAAATGGGTTTCACACTGTCTCACTCTGTCCTCAGTCACAGCTGAGACTAGAGGGATGACATCATAATAGAATTGTCACAGCTGCATGAGCCACATTTTGGAATCTTCAGCTCAGAGTAAGTTAGAATGTTGGGAATTCAAAGTCAGTCTTCAGTTTGTCCTTAAGCAAACAAGAAGGACACCAGTAGTGTCTGTTTACCCCCTCCCTCTTGGGGGGGGTGAGGAAAAGTTATTTGTGGGTTCCAGGGGCAATCCCCTTCTCCCACCTTGGGAAGAAAGCTGCCTGTTTTAATTTAAGTTCAGTCTGTTCATGTATAACAGCAAAGGTTACATTTCTTCGCCTGTGGGGCACCTGCAACGAATGGGTGAGTGTTTGGCCTCATTGGAAGGGGCAAACAACTTCTTTTCTTCAGTTGGATTTCAAGTATTGGGGACTGCTATTTGGGAGAACTATGTCAACTAGGACAAACAAATAGAGCAGTCATCTGTTTAAAGTGTTAAAGTTCATTGTAGAGGGGGTGCTTCAGGTCATCCACCATCAATCTACAGTTTTAAAGTCTAAAGTTCTGTGTGTCCAGAGAAATGGCCGGGTATGGGCTGTGGGAGCTGGAGGTGGATTGATCCCCATCTTTAGTAACCAGGTCCACCTCTACGGATTTCTTCTGTGTTTTTGCTACTTGCCTCATGCGCTTGGCCAGTGATGGGGTGGGTACCCAGACGTGGGTCGCAACTTGAAAATCTCTCTAGGAGTCGCAGACTCTTAAGTGGTGTGGGGAGCCACAGGATGGGATCATACTCCTTGTTTGATGGGAGTTTCGAATTGGAAGTATGAAAACAAAATCTTTCTAGGAGTTGCAGACTTCAAGTGGTGTGGGGAGCCACAGTTTGGGAGCCTCCTTGTTTGATGGGATGTCTTTCCAAGTAGAGTTTGGGTTCATTGCCAAGTTGACCGTCAGTCGAGTGGCCGGCAGGGGAGCCGGGCCAGTCGGGCTGTGTATCCAATGCACATGCAAAGTCCGGGCTGAGTGCCTGGTGGGTCCAAAGCCAGACAACTGTTTGTAGTGTTCATGTTCCAATGGACCGCTGTGTTTAACCTCTAATCTGCATTACAGTTACATAGCCCTGTGGGGGACTATACAGAACTTTGTTTATGTTCAGTGAGTTAATAAATAAACCCACACTGAAAAATCCCAATTCTGGTTCTGGACATTACAGTTATTGCTTCCTGTAGTTGGAGTTACTTGGGTGCCCCTGTGCAGAGTAGTCAAACCTAGGTCTCTTGTGCCAGGTAACCTCATCCTTCCCCGAACCCGTAGGTACCCTATGTATATCCATGCTACAAATGTGGACGCATAGAGGTGCCGTTACACAATAAATCTTGCAATTGCTGGGACACTACCGCAGATCACTACCATTCTAGGTGAGCGACTGGACTACGTACCAAAGTTCAAGTACCATAGACTTACTTTCAGAGATCACTTAGAAGAACTGGCAAAGAATCTTAGACAAAGACTTGTCTATTCTTTAGGATTAATAATCTCCTCACAAGAGATGCTAAACTGAAACTGGTTCAAACTACCTTTCTTTCCCTGTTGGATTACACAGATTTTCTATATAGTCAGGGACCTGCAGGTACCCTAGCCAAACTCGATATGCTTTATCACAGAGCCATAAGATTTATCACGGGTCTTCCTTACTCAACCCACCATTGTGCATTGTACATGGCAGTGGGATGGTAGTATAGCTTAGAGGTTAGAGGAACGAGTTGTGAACGAGCTTGATACATCCAGCAGGGCAGACTTGAGTTTGATTCTCACAACCTCCACTTGCATGCTGTGTGACTCTGAGCAATTCACTTAACTGCCCAGTGCTCCCAGGTCACCCCTGAAAACAGGCAGTTTGCCTAGTAGGCCTTACCAGGTTACCAAAGACAAAAAATTAAAAAAATAAAATCCCTTGCTTACAGACGGCAAAAAAATGCTGCGGTTTGGACGTACAAAGCTATCTCGAATAAACTGCCTCAGTATATCTCTGTCTATTTACCTTTTTGCACTCTGTAAGTATGCCCTGAGAAGCACCTCATATATCTACCTTTATGTTTACAAAGCAAAATCTCGCATTGGCAGAGCAGCCATCAGCTTTGTGCTCCCTCAACTGTGGAACAAGCTGCAAAAAACTTTGAAATTAACTCACCCCATCAGCCTAGCAGCTTTTAAATCTCTATATCTACATCATAATAAGGAGTCCTGTGCCTGTCTACCCTAAATAGTGACTCCTATAAGTCCAAGCACACTCAGATTGCTACTGTTAAAAGACTGATCACACCTATAATCGACTCTTCCCTCTCCCCTTTTTCTACCCCCATATCTGTCCCTTCCTCGTTCCTTTGACCCTGGTTCCAGCTCTAAATTCTCCATACCATATCACAATATATCTTTTTATATTAAGTTTTATTTATGTTCGGTGCACCTGATATGTATATTTCTTTATTTATATGAAAAATTGTGTCCTACCCAAAACTAGCTGCATCTTCTGTTCCAAACATATACTACTGTCAATGCTACCTGCTGATACTTTGTAAGTACTGTATTATTGTATCTCACTTTATTTTTATTATTATTATTTTCTTGTGTGTTGCATCCCATGTATATTATCCCTTGTTCTTTGTTGACAAACCCAGGTCCACCTCGAAAATGAGCTTGCTCAATGGTGATCACCTGGTTAAATAAAGACTTTGATTGATTGATGTTACACACCAACGTTTGTGTACAGGCCCAGTTGCATTGTGGCTATGCCACATGTTGATGCTGAGTGAGCACATCCCGTCGCCAGCATGCCATGTGCAGTGACACCTGGTGGGCGACATGGCATCCCACACACTGCCCCACAGGCAGCACCATTGGGGGGAACATGACAGCTGATGTGCCTGCACCAACAGCGTGGCATGCATAGTGAGTGTGTTGTGCTGACAGCTGTATGTGTAGCTGGGCATGCAGCACAGGTGGCACAGCCTTGGCCCTGCAGATGTCCATGGCATGTGCACTCTACACACTGGATGCAGTCATAACCGCCACAGCGCAACATGCACACCGACGCATCTGCACAACCTGCAGGCCCTGGCCGACAGGTGCTGGTGTGTGCTTCCGCAACCACTGTCCATTGGGAATGGCCACATGGGAATCTACCGGAGTGTGACTAATGTCGGTCTGTACTCTTCCACAGAAACCACAATGTCAGGAAGCAATGGTGTTGCCAGCAGATGGTGGCTGAACTTCACCAAGGATGAGGAGCAGGCCCTCATCGAGGCATTTCACCAATGGCATGATGTCCTAACTCTCAGGGGTGGCAGCCGTACTGCACATAAGGAGGGCTGGGAGGTGGTGGCCCACTATGTCAACACCATGGGGGCATTCAATAGGACCCCCTGGAAGTGCAGGAAGCACTTGAATAATGGGAAAAGAAGGGCTAAGGAGAAGGTGGCCCACATCGAGGCCTCCTTGTGGTGGACAGGAGGTGGCCCACAAGCAGATGTCCACATGAGCCCCAATGTAGAGCTACTTGCAGTAACCATTGCCAGGGCTGCAGTGCACAGGGTCCTAGGCGGGGGGGGGGGGTTCCAGACTGGTGGCAGCCCGTCACAGCACTGTAAGTAGCCATGGACACACCATGTGGCTGGCTACGTGTGTGCCCTGATTGCCATGCCTGTTCCAGTGTGCTGTGCAGTGCAACTGTGTACCCTGGGGCCATGTCATGTGTGGTGGCTGTGCATGGGTGTCCCATGCCTTGCTACGCTTGGCCACATCACCCATGCCCATGGTGGCGCATGTGAGGTGCCACCGCCAGTCATGCCACTGGGTGGCACACATGGTTGGGCATGCCTGTGCTGCCAATGCCACACATGGTGTCATGTGGCTGTGGTCTATCACCACACAGTACTGGTCACAGCATGTGCATGGCTGGTGTGGCATGGTGAGCACAGCACAGCCGTGCTGCAGACCGACATGTGCACCCATGGCACTACACTCTGCCACTCTGTACATGTCTGCCTGTCTGCATGTCTGTATGTCACTGATTCTTCTAGTGCACTAACCATGCTCCCCCATCTTCTTTCCACAGCTCCATCATGCCTCACAGGTGCAGCCGTGGGCATGGCTGCTCAGGACGCACTAGCGGGCGATGATGCAGGCCCGTTGCACAGGGCTGTTTTCACCGCAGTGGATGGTGCCGTCCCTGGATGGTCCACTGCACCGGACCCACTAGACACAGCCCTAGTGGTGGTGGGCCCATCAGACCCCTCTGCCATTGCTGGCATGGTGGCTGGCGATGATGACACATGGCTGGGGTGTCTGATTGGGTTAGCTGACGATGACCACGCAAATGCGGTGGACATCACTGACACCCTCCTTGTGCTTGCCACTGGCACGCAGGGGGCATACAGTGATGCCACCACGGATGACAACCCCACACAGATTAAGGGGGACATGGCCGACAGTGGGACATGCAGCATGCAGAGGGCCTGTGCAGGTGGCCACGGACGCCACTGATAGTCCGGCTGCACGAGGCACAGCTGCAGTGGCTGCACAGCTGCCCACATCAGCAGGTGCTGTGCACCCTGTGGCTGGATCAGGTACAGTGGCCAGGCCATCAAGGGCATCCAGTCAGGGTGCTGTGGGGCACACGCATGCACCATTGGAGTGTGATGTCACTAGCCATGAACATGCAGTGTCTGAGCATGGCCAAGGCCCACCCATGCCGCAGCTTGCCATGGCACAACCACTGCCCATGGATGCCCCGGGGCATGATGTCTCACCCCCCCCATCGGGGACGCCACCATGACCCTTCACCTGCCGACGACATGGAGGGCTATGTCTGCCTCCTGTGTAACACCGTGGAAAGGCAGGCGGTCCTCTGTGCAGCATTCAGGAGCCACAGAACAGTGATGGTCCTGCAGCATGAGTCCATAGCTGCATGGCGTACCCAGATTTTGACTGAGGTGTGCCTCCTGCGGGGGGGGGGGCATGACCACAGCATTGGAGCAGATTGCAGCTGCTGCGGAGGTGGCGTTCTGTGGACATAGGGTGTCCAGTCAGACACCCAAGAGTGCCTCCCACACACCCCGGCAGCAGCATCAGGTGGACGCTCTGCTGCTGATGCCATCACTGCACTGCGCAACACTCAGCGTCCCCGGCCCAGATGTGGCCCATGGGGCCACCACACCAATGAGCACCTGTTCACAGTCTCATTGCAGTACCCCTGCAGGGTTTTTGGTTATACCCCCTGTGGCTGGTGGTGTCACAGCAGCATCCAACAGTCATGGCAGAAGCTGCCCACCTGTCCGTGGTGGCTGAGGTGCCACCCTGTAACATCCTGGTCCCCGTTCCATCAGCAGCAGCCCATACTACCACTGTGTCCCGCACACCTGGCTGACGTTGCCTGGAGCGGCGTGTGTGGCAGGCACCTGCCTCAGTGCACCACCACCATGGGCTCCCTGTGCAGTGCCACCTGCATGTCTGTGTGTACCACTATTGTACCATGTGGCATGAGCATGATGAGTGTGGTCCCATGTCTGCTGTGCCTGTGTGCCGGTCACAGTGCATGCTGTTCCATGCCATCCCTGGCACTGTCATGGTGGGATGTGTGTGTTGCAGACTGTGTGTGTGTGTGTGTGTGTGTGTGTGTGCACGCCTGCACCTGTGTGGGCCTGTCCATGTACTGTCTTGTGACTACCTGTTCTCACCATAGTGCACCTCCCAGATACACACCTCCGATACTCACCTGTGGTTCCCAAAATTCTCCTCCACCAGCCTGCTGCAGTATTGCTTGGCCTGTGCTGCCAGTCATGAGTCCCGGAGGCCCATTGCTGCCTCTGTGTCATGGCCCTGTAGTGGTGCTTCTCCCTCCCACCCTCCTCCATAGAACTGTCACCCTCTCTGGCCTCGACAGGTATTCCACGGTGTATGACCACATTGCGTAGCATACAACAGGCCAGAAATATGCCACAGGCCTTTTCAGGGCTATACTGTAGGGTACCACCCAACCTACACAGACACTGGAAATGCATCTTCAACATGCCGAAGACGTGCTCTATGATGGTGTGTGCAGTGATGTGTGCCTCGTTGTACCACTCCTCCTCCTCTGTTCTGGGTCATCGGATGGGTGTGAGGAGCCAGAGCCTCAGTGGGTATGCCACGTCACCTGTAGGGGGGGAACGGGTGGCTGTCAGTACATTGGTCCCATGTGTGGCATGCCCCCGTCTCTGCTCCAGTCCACACAGGTGTGTGCGCAAGGCATCCACCACTGCCTGTGCCTGTCCCTTCTCTGCATTCCTACAACCCTACACCGGCGGCTGTTGCCAGCCACTGTCTGCTTGTGTTGTGCATGTCCCTGTCACACATGCACCCCCATGGCACTGCCCCACACATGCTGTGCATTGCTCATGTGCCTCCCTGTGCCTGCATATGTCTACCTGTGTCCCCTTGCACACCTCTGTTGTCCCACGACACCTGCGCCTAATTCATATTGTGCATGTTGCTCTCCGTACACACACACACACACACACACACACACACACACACACACGCATCCTGACAGTAGTGCACTGTTGTGCTGCTGTTTCCATGTCCCATGCACCTAATAGATGGCCACTTGGTATGTCCTCTGCCTGGAACCTCTGGCACAGAGTGGACTGCTGCCAGATGAAGGTATCATCTACTCTACTGGCCTACACTGGTCACTAGATAAGCAATCACAGCTGACACCAAAACACAATATTGAATCCACTCTTGTCACACTTACCACCAGGGCTGGATCAGCTGCGCTGGCCCTGGAAACCCCCAGTAAAACAAGACCTGGAATAGAACAGTGTAAAGGCACTACAGTATCCCCTCAACAAAGGTACACAATAGCCAGCTTATATGCAGAAAGAATAGGGTGTGTGGCGCAGACATTGCTGATGCACCCTGTGGCATTGCACACCACCTGGCAGTTCACCAGGTGGAATCCCTTGTGGTTGACATAGGTGTTGGCATCCTCACCAGGTGGTGCGCAGATTGCCACATGGGTGCTGTCAATGGCCCCTATGATGCCTGGCATGCGTGCCACCCTGTAGAACCCTTGCATGGCTTCTGTCCGCTCTGCCTGCATGCTGGCGAAATGGATGCATTCTGAAGCATGCGGTAGCAGTGTGGTGAGAAATTGTATGAGAAGGCGGGAGGTGGAGGCCTATGATACACCAGTGGTGTCCCCAGTAGGCCTCTGGAAGGTTCCCATGGTGAGCAGGCACATTACTGTTGTCACCTTGGTCTCCACCGAGATGGCATGACCATGTGCAGTGGGTGCCTGCATTTCTTCATGGTACAGCTCACAGGGCTGCCTTGGAATGGCTCTGTTCAGGCGGTATCGGCCTACTGTCTCCACATCCGTCAGCTGCTCGAATGACAGCCTGGCACGATACCACTGTGGGGCAGGCCACCTACAGTGCCCCCCCCCTTCTGCCTCCCTGTCTCCTCATCTTCATTAGTACACCAACCATGGCAAATGGTGTTGCATCCATGATGCTGGTGGTGGTGTGTTCTCCATCTCTCTTTCTCTTTCACTCTCTTCCCCTCTCTCTGCCAGTGTGCAGATGCTGCTGTTCTGCTGCTGACCTGCTGGTTGTTTGCACTTAAGTCTGCTTCTTTTACACTTATCTTTTCATGGCACATTTGATTTTTGCACTGGGTTTCCTGTCTCATTGCATCATCATTTTGCACTGTGAATCAGTCTGCGCTGTATATGCATGTATCTGCCCCCTCTATTTGTGCATACATAATATTATGATGCCTACAGCAGCACATCGGTAAAGGCCACATCTGGATGTGCTGGCGCATCCGCCTTTGTGTGTGAATGACTTATCGGTGCATTTTTGTTTGCGCTTGGTGCATCTCACTTGTGCCTGGCACATCTCTTTGTGAATCCGCCCATTGTATCTCAGCTGGGCTATCTTGAGTAAATATATTGTAAAAATGAGTAACAGCAGGACCCACTAAATATGAGATATTGCCTCTCAACTGGTCTATCCTGGGTAAATACACTATAAAAAATATATAAAAGCAAGACCTCACTAAAATAGAGAATACTAGATGGGCAACTATGCACAACCAGTGTGTTTTGCCACAGAGAGGTTCTGATTCCCTCTGACTTCAAGAGCGAAGCTTGAGAGGTCCATGGGAATCAGAACCCCGAGGTGGCAGAACACATTGGTTGTGCATAAGGTTGCTCATCCTGTATTTTTATAGCATATAGTACTGTGTGAAATGCTTGAACGTCAGTTCTTTCACTTTCAAAATGAAACTGACTCATGCAGTCTCTAGAGGTTTCAGAATGCTGTTGTACCACAGTAGGGTACAGTCACATTCCATGACCTTTGAACTGTGGTTCAACAGCATTTTGAAAGGGATGGAATTCTGTACAGAACAACACTCTACTATACACTATGTAGAGAATACTGGATGGGCAACTATGCACAACCAGTGCGTTCTGCCACAGAGGGGTTCTGATTCCCTCTGACCTCTGGAGCGAAGCTCAAGAGGTCCATGGGAATCAGAACCCAGAGGTGGCAGAATATACTGACTATGCATAAAGTTGCTCATCCTGTATTTTTTTATAGTGTATAGTATTATGTGAAATGTGTGCATTGTTTTTTTCTCTTTCACAATCAAATGGACTTGTGCAGTCTCTAGAGATTCTAGAATGCTGTTCTACCACAGAAGGGTACAAGTACATTTCATGACCTTTAAACTGTGGTACTACAGCATTTTGAAAAGGATGGATTTCTATTGAGAACAATGCTCTACTATACACTATATGACAGGGTAGCCCAAGGGAAAGAAAATAAAAGGTAGAACCATATCTGTCCCATAGAGGACCACAGCAGTTAGCACAATGTACATCACTGGGTTAATATGATATGCATTATCTAGGTGAGTTACATAAGCTCGGGAAGGGCTCGGCATTGGGAACATGACATCAGGGATTTGTAGTGTAACTAAGTAAGTTTATTGCTTGACAAAACAGAATTGTCATTACAAAAAGACACAGTAAAATCTTGCATTACAGAATAAATAATACATACAGAAGTCACAGTTATAGCTTACACAATTGCACTTCGTGTTTGAAAGTTGATTAAAATCCCCACAATTTCCATGTGCTATTTAATTGGACATTAAATCATTCTCCATTCTTCTTTTTCCTTATCCTCTTTAATATGTAATTTCTTAAATTCTATTTTCCTACAAAATATTGCCACCAGGCTATTCAATATTCCACTGTTTCTTTTTGTTAAGAGAAATGTAACTTGATATGAAGGATCCATTTGTAATTGAGCTAATATATTACCAAGATACAATTTCCTATCATGTTTATATAATAGGCATAAGATTAATAGATGGATCAGGCCATCTTCTCCTAGATCACAGCTACATTTTTTTTTCTCCTTTATGTTATACATTAATTTCTTCAGTCTTGGATTTGTAGTGAGACTTGATCAGAGTCTTGCTTGATGTGGGAGAATGGGCAGAGACAGTGGCTGGGAGATTGTTCCAGGTGTTAGGGAGCCTGTTGCTGATGCAGGCTTGGCCTAGGTTGTGCTTGTACCATGGGACAAGGAGATGGCATCCTGCCTCAGATCTGAGCAGATAGGAAGGGTTCGATGTAGGATAGAAGAGGTGGACCAGATATCCGTGTAGTTTGCCAGACCAATACTTGGCACCCAGGAGGGCAGTATGCATCATTTCTCTCACAGAGGGGGAAGGGATCACGGTAGCTCATTGTGCATATTGCATCAGTGGGAGTGGAAGGCAGCCCAGGGTGAATCTACACAGTGCACTGAACAGGGTGGTGATTTAATCAATGGAAGCAGAGGTAGCACCTGTGTAGACTATGTCCCTGTAGTCTATAAGAGGGAAAAATTGATTGTTCCACAGTCTGTTTTCTGATGATTTGATGAAGGCATCCCTTTACGCTATATAGGGCATCTAGTTTGGTATATGACTGAGAGATGTGCCCCAAGTAGTCAAGGTGCTGGTCCAGATAAAGTCTGGGCTATCTGTAGGAGAAAACTAAGTCTAGACAGGACCCCTCAAGTTTCTGGAACTTCTCCACCCACAAGGGGGCCCAGGCCTCCTCTTCTTTCGCCAAGTCTGTCAGCTCAAGATGCGCAAAAGGCTCCTCAGTCAGGATTCCTTCCAAGGCATCAGTAGCTTCCCCCCCACTTTCTCTCCCAGCTTGATGTTCAGCTCTTTTCACAGCTTGCATCAGTTCCACAAAGAATGGGGTGCCCTCAGTGCAATGTTGGGTATGCAACCTAAGCACGACGAAGCTGGGATCTTGTACCGAAGTCAGCACATGATCCATTTGATCCCATTCTAAATCCTCGGGGTCCACTCCCCCTTGTTCGGATATCTTCATCAGCACATGCTTACCGGCAGCAAATAGTCAGAGAGCAGCTCCTCCTTTCTCTGTTTCATACCCTTAAATTCCCATAACAGGTGACTCACATCTTCGTAAGGATCAAATACAGAAGTCAACACTTCCAGGAGCTGCTAGACAGATGCCACAGGATCCGTAAACTGAATCCCCTGGACAACATCTAAAGCAGGTCCCCTCAAGGACATTAGCATCTCCATCCATTTCTGCCCTTTGGTTCCAGGCTACTGACTTATCATCCACATGGCATGGGCCTTCCAAGTTTCCCAATCCTTTTCCCCACTGGGGGTGGGGACAACTCCAGAGAACATGCCCTCCATGATCCGTGGCAAAGGCGGGAACCCAGTTGGCACCACATTTTCTGGTAAGGTCAGACATTGGTTATTAAGGCCACTTAAGGGACACAAATCCCAGTGATGCCTCCAAGATGTAACCCCTAAGTGGCGCTATCCCCAGGGATACTACCCCTGCCTGCGTGACTAAGTGCAGGTTGAGGGGCCTGAGCTCATTGAATGGGTGCCTCCACCCAGTGGGTAGGTTTAAGGGTAGTGTAGCTGCTCTGGGTACAGCCCTCCGGGACACTGATACCCCCTCTATCCCCTCTACTGGCCTACACTGGTCAGTAGATAAGCAATCACAGCTGACACCAAAACACAATATTGAACCCACTCTTGTCACACTTACCACCAGAGCTGGATCAGCTGCACTGGCCCTGGAAACCCCCAGTAAAACAAGATCTGAAATAGAACAGTGTAAAGGCACTACAGTATCCCCTCAACAAAGGTACACAATAGCCAGCTTATATGCAGAAAGAATAGAATCTGATTTATTCAAGGGACACGAACAAGGGTGGGGCAGAAATCTGGTATTTGATTCTAGATCTGATTTAGTCAGGTTAAACATGAAGGCACTAAGAGTCCCTCTCACACAGTCACACACACTTTGAGTACCCAGTTGTTATGCAGGCTAGCCTGAAGCGTTTCCCAGGGTAGGCCGGTATTGCAGCTGTTGTTGGGGCCCTTAGGAAAGAAAACAACATGCACATTAACCCACAATTTTTAATCTGGAGCTTTGTGGCTCAGTCCGAAATGATTAACTACAACAATTAAATCAGATGACACACCAATGATTTTGAGCTTTTGTTGCAGGGAACTACCCTGATGTTTACTAACGCTACCCAGACCAGGATGCAGGACTGACGAGATGAAGATACTGGGATGGAAGCTGGTTTGCGAGGAAGCAGGGCCCACCGGACGCACTGTGATGGTCAATCCTGTTCGAGGGTGTTGAGTAGGGAGCCGAATCTCCAAGTGGGTCTTTCGTTGGATGAATCTTTAGGCGTGAGTAGCAATCCAGGCTGAGATGGAAAAGGCCCATACCGGGTGAATGGTTCGGATGTCAGTCCGGTTAGTTGCTGGATGCAGTGTCCAGCTCGCGTGACACATTCAAGGGTGTGGGGAACCAAATTGTAACCCACACTACACATTCAGCACACTTATAGTAAGAATAGCTAACTACCACAGTTCGGCTAATAGTCCAGTTGCAATTAGGTAGTGTCTCTGTGCAAACCATACGCTCTGCGGTTCTCTTCGATTCCTAACAGGCCGATCACTTCAGGAGCAAGTCTTCGGTCCACACTAGGCAAAATTCACTCTCACAGTTCAGGATTCTGGTCACAGTAACAGCAATTTTGGAAGGAGTCCAACATTAGATTGCAGACTTCTTCACACAGGAAGATGGTAGCAGGCAGGCCAGACACAACCTTCCTGCTGATTCCCTGTGCTACCACACAGGAGCAGCTGTTCGAACTACTCAAGCTGTTACTCTCTCAACTCCAACTACACACTGACTCACTGCTGCAGGCAGCATGGGGATTTCCCAGTGATCCAAAAGGTTAGGTTGGTTGATTCATCTGTCTTTTACAGAAAGGGCTCCCCCTCCAGGTCCATTTAGGCGCCAAACAGTAAAAACTACAATTCCTTCAGAAATTCACTCCCACAAGACCTCTGGGGACAGTCTCCATTTTAAGGTCCCCTGAGGTTCCGATTGGCCCAATATGGCAGTTCAGGACCAAAATGGTGGCTTTTAGCAAAACAGTCCATGCTGCAAAGAGAGCAAGGTAGACAAACTACTATATCATTACTGCTAAAACAGATAATCAGCAAACAATCACAGATCCTAATAAGGCTTCCTCTGCGCACTTAGCAATGGCAGAATGAAGAAGCTATAACCCAGCCCAGGCAGGATTCGAGCCTAAAATTACTCGGCCGCCACCCAGATTAATTATATAACCTACAAGATAGGCCCCTGTTAAAGAGATAGGCACAGAGGCTAACAGGGCACTCGCATGCAAACACCTTAACCTGTTTAACACAGAACACCAGCCTGGCAGTGGGCATTAAGCTAGCCCAGGAAGACATTTTAGGAACCCCCATCTGTAGGGGGTTACATGTGCTTACGTGTGGCTGCATTGGGAGGGTATACTGTATGTCCAGAGCCAACAGCAACTGCTCCTACATTAACATGACCTTTAAGGTTTTTTTTTTCTGTTATTGTGATGTAAGTCTGGAATTTTAATATCATAATCATACAACAAATAAATTAATACCCAGCTTACGCTTTAATTTAATTTCTCTTATCGGGCATCTGTCCAGGAGGGGATCCAGGATCCTAGGTGATAGGTTTAAATGCTTCATTGGCAATTATTTAAACTAGTCAAGGGGGGAGGCACTGGAAAGAAGAAGGGAAATCCTAGCCCCGCCCCAAAAAAAATCAGAGTAGTAAGTGAGGTAAACACCAAGCTAGAGACATCGTTAGGGAGAAGGGCAGGGGTAAATGGAGAAAATGACAAAGGCAATAAGGACAGGGATGGGGCAAAAAAGGGTAAGGCCATCAAGATATGAAGGGTAATGAGTACCAATGCCCGTAGTCTGGGCAACAAGCTCCCTGAACTGGTGGCCTTGATGGAAGAGAGATGTCTGGATATCGTTGCAGTCACAGAAACATGGTACACAGAGAACCATGACTGGGATGTTAACATACCAGGGTACACAACCTACAGGAGAGACAGGGAGGGGAGAAGAGGGGGAGAAGTAGCTCTCTATGTAGGGGAAGGGAAGGGATAAAAGCAACGGAACAAAAGAGTAAACAGGGAGAAGAGGAGGCACTGTGGGTCACCATAGGGACTGGAAATGGTACCACAATCCACACAGGGGTTGTATACAGACCCCCTTCTCAGGGGAGGGAATGGCCAAGGATATTTTTTATTTATTTAGTTTTTATTGACCGGGTAAGTGCACTAGACAAATCCTTCCTATTTTCAGGCACGACCCGGGGGAGGGGGATACAGATAAATGACAACTGACCTTGAAACAGATTAAGCAGTTGATGGTATTTTTAGTGAATGAGGGAAATCTGGCCAGGACACTGTGGAAATTATCCTACTCTTTTCGATAAGTGCCACGGGATCTTTAACATCCACCTGAACTACCACCAATCCAGGCAGATGGGACCTCGGTTTAACGTCTCATCTGAAAGACGGCACCTCACAAGTGCAGCACCCCTCTCATGCTGCACTACAGTGTCAGTACTGGGATATTAACCCAAATGCCAGATGTGGGAACTGAACCTACAGCCCTCTGTCTCCTGGCCTCAGGCGGTGTGCTACCTACTGAGCCACTGACACTGGCGTGTCACACTGGGACACGTGTGGCACATGGGGAGGCACACTGACATGATAGAAGACATCCTTAGGATGGCAGAGAAAGGGAGATACTGTTGATGGGGGACCTGAATATGCCAGATGTTAACTGGAGCACCTTTGTTACAGCCACATCCAAGAGCTGGGCCATTCTTGATGCCCTATAGGGGGCATGCCTTAGACAGCTAGTTTTCAAACCCACTCGTGAGGGAGCAATCTTAGACCTCATACTCTCAAATGGGGACAGTGAGAGGACCTCAAATCTAGAAGTGGGTAGCCATCTGGGAACAAGTGGCAACCAAACAGTGTGGTTCATGATAAACTCAGCTACAGAGTCACGCCATACAAAAGTGAGGGTACTGGACTTCAGGAGAGCTGACTTTGGCAAGATGGGAGAATGCCTTAGAAAAGCACTAGCACACAGGCTAGAAGGAGGCGTGGAGCAACAATGGGGAAACATCAGAACTGCCATCACAGAGGCAACAAGCCTCTGTGTAAAGCAAATAAACAAATCAAAATGAAAGAAAAAGCCACTATGGCTCTCAAAAGAGGTGGCGGGGTAGGTTAGGGAGAAAAAGACGGCATTTAGGAAGTATAAGGAAACACAGAAGGAGCAGGACAGAGAACTGTACCAGTTAAGGCAGAAGGAAGCAGGAAAGGAAGTCAGAATAGCAAAGGCCCAAACTGAGGAAAAGATAGCCAACTCGGTCAGGAAGGGGGATAAAACCTTTTATAGGTACATCAGGGAGCATAGAAAGACAAAGGGAGGGATAGTGAGGCTGAATAGAATGGACAGTGGGTGGGCAGAGAGGGACAGTGAAAAAGCAGGGATACTGAATGAATACTTCTGCTCAGTATTCACAAAAGAGGAGGAGGAGGGGGAGGTACCTAATCCAATTAACAGAAGCACTCTGGATAGGGGGGTCGATCCCAGTCCTTTCACAGAAGAAAGGGTTCTGAAAGAACTCCTAAAACTGAAGGTGGACAAAGCAATGGGGCCTGATGGGATTCACCCCAGAATTCTAAAAGAATTAAGGGGAGAACTAGTGACACCACTGACTACCCTTTTAAACAAATCATAGGAGGATGGTGTGGAACCTGAGGACTGGAGGAAGGCGGATGTTATTCCCCTTCACAACAGTGGAAGCAAGTCAGAGGCAGGAAACTACAGACCTGTCAGTTTGACCTCTGTGGTAGGGAAAGTGATGGAACTGCGTCCGAAGGAAAGAACTGTTGTGTACCTAGAGGCCAGTGGGGCAAAGGACCCAAGGCAGCATGGGTTCACAGTGGGAAGATCATGTCAGATGAATCTAATTGAGTTCTTTGACTGGGTGACCAAAGTAGTAGACCAGGGAGGGACTGTGGACACAGCCTGCCTAGACTTGAGCAAGGCATTTGACGCAGTCCCACACAAAAGATTAATAAACAAATTAACCAGCCTGGGAGTGGGTCCCAGGGTGGTAGCCTGGGAAAAACATTGGCTGAACAACAGGACACTGAAGGTAATTGTAAATGGAGTCCACTCTGAAGAAAGAGGGGTTACTAGTGGGGTACCGCAGGGTTCAGTACTGGATCCAGTCCTTTTTAATGTCTTTATAAGTGACATTGCAGAGGGACTGGAAGGAAAAGTATGCCTCTTTGCAAATGACACAAAGATCTGCAACAGGGTTGATACACTAGGAGGCGTGGAAAGGATGAGAAGGGACTTGGCAAGGTTGGAAGAATGGTCAGAAGTATGGCAGCTTGGATTCAATGCAAAGAAGTGCACAATAATGCACCTGGGAAACAAAAACCCAGGGAAAGATTACACAATGGGGGAAGGTAGTAACAACAACAAAATGGAAAGGGACCTGGGGTAATCATATCAGATGATCTTAAGGTTGGCAAGCAATGTGAGAAGGCAGTAGGGAGGGCTGGGGGGGGGAATACTGGGATGTATAGGGAGAGGCATCACCAGCAGAAAACAGGAAGTTGTTATCCCTCTGTACAGACAGTTGGTGAGACCCCATCTGGAGTACTGCATCCAGTTCTGGAGACCCCATCTCCACAAGGACATAGACAGGATGGAGGCGGTCAAGAGGAGGGCAGCTAAAATGGTGCAGGGTCTGCAAGGGAAGCCACATGAGGAGAGACTAAATGAGCTTAATATGTATACATTTGAGGAAAGGAGGGAGAGGGGGGACATGATAGAAACTGTTAAGTACCTCAGTGGAATCAACAAAGTCCAAGAGGGTAGCATATTTCAGAAAAAGAGATGTGCAAGAACAAGGGGGCACAATTTGAAGATAGAGGTGGGATGGCTCGGGGCAATGTGAGAAAGTATTTTTTCACAGAGGGTGGTGGATGCATGGAACAGCCTTCCTGAGGAGGTTGTAGGGTCTAAAACTGTGGGAGAATTCAAGGATGCATGGGACAGACATAAGGCAATTCTTGTGGGGGTTAGGAAGAAATAGGCTGTTGGTTAACTAAGATCTGCAGCTTATCCTGTAGGTAGGGAAATGGGCAGACTAGGTGGGCCAGGCAGTCCTTATCTGCTGTAAAGGTCTATGTTTCTATGTTTCTACTGCATTAATAGTAATTTTGGCTCTGACCAAACTTGTATTGAATGAGTCATATTGCTCTCTTCCTGCCCCTTCTCGGCTTTCTATTGCAAGACCTGATTTGCTTTTGCAAGACCCTCCTGTTTGTGCTACGATTATAATCATTGTTCTGAGTGTTTTTATAAAATGTTTTAATTGCTGTTATGGATTCTCCTACAAAAATAAATGACATGTATTGCAAGAATAACACTGGCCACTCATGGCTGATTATGGCAACTGCATTTGCTCTCTGGCATAACTTTTGCAAAAGCGTTAATTAAATGCCGATAAATGCAGAATTTGTGGGAAGCAGGACTGTTCACTGTCTAGTAGAACCTTTGCCCCATTATGACCAATTGCATCTAAACAAAATCAAATGAATGATGGGTCAATTTATTTTATGTAAACTTTTGAATGCATGAGAAGTGAGTACTTAGTTAATGGTCTCGATCCTCAAAACTTCACAAAGTGGTGACACAAAGTGCCAGCATCAAACAGAAGTGACGCAAGGGGCACCTTGCATCACAACTTGTGGAGTTTGTGATCCTGGAAGGCCAGCTGCAGCATAGTAGGGATCCTCTGCACCAGACCAGCCATGTGCCAAGCCTGTGCCAAGGTCAGGGGTGCACCAGGGTGTTATGGGGCTTACAGCGGATGCTGGCTGCAACATCTACTTAAATGGGATTCTAACAGCCAGCGGGCATTGCTAAGACTTAGACCACTGAACAGGTGGTCTAATGGCCCTTGCCCCACCCTTGGAGCCTTTGCAGGGTGGGAAGGAACCTGTGCTGCAGCCCACCTGCGGTGTCCCACACCCCCACAGCACCAGAGCACTCACACTCAATGGTGTGGTGTTTGCAGATCCCCCCCCCCCATGGTGCCAGGCATGCAGTGGCCACACACACCCCCATGGAGGGCACAGGCACAGTAGCACCTGCAATGTCCCCATCGGGGTCCTGCTGCCACCCCAACCAGCACCCATCTGTGCCCTATCTGTCCTACCTGACTGTCCGCTCCCACCTGACACTGCCAGCCTCCTTGTTACCGGATGCCATTGCCGCCTGACTGCCCCCAAGTTTGCGGTTAACCTTTTCTGTGTGCCTTGTCTTTGTGCTCACCAAAATTTGTCACAAGCTGCCGGACCTTGGCACCAGGACCCTACCTATTCATGAATTCGGTGCAGGGTCCCTGGTGCTCCAGTGATCAATGTAAGCTGTTGTTGGTGCAGCTTGCATCAGTCTTTGAGCATCAAGCCCAATGTTTTTAACTATTTTAACATCATGTGTAAATTGAGAATAGCACTATTTTTTCACTTATTATGTTGCACAGTCCTGGTAGTCAGTAGAAGCTAACATCATGTGACAATTTGTATAAATTTGTAAACCTAGTGCTGATGTCAGTCTCTAGCGAAGCACCATTAGGGTGGCAGAAAACATAAGGTCAGTTGATGTGTAGGCATCTGTAGGCTACTGGCTACAAACGTTTGTACTTCAGCATGTATTTGAAAGTTTTGTATTAACAAAAGACTCTTGCAGCTATTGGTGAATCCTATGCTTTTTTTGGTGCATGAGGGGAGTAGAGTGATGTCTCCTTTGTCCTTGATTTAAGATGAAAGTTATTTATTATCTTCTGCAAAACACATTGAAAACTGAAAAGGGACACAAAACTGAAACTCATGGTTAGTTACTCCAGGAGATGCCCAGAAAATTCTATGGATCAATATTTTGTCCTGGCCTTACTTTTAGTACGGTGGAGTGAAAAAAGTCATAAAAACTGACTAGTTACTTGTTTTCCATTGTACGTAGAGATAGAATATTCAGGAATGTTACTAAAGTCCCAGCTCTCTTCACATGGATTGGTATTATATAAAAAGGGTGCACAAGGCCCGTCTGATAGCCCAGCAATACGCCATTTTGCTATAATATGTGGACAACCCAGGTTCAGTAGTAAATCTGAGTCTTCAGCAATCAGCCAGTTTTGTGCAGGGCATGCTGTCAGTGTCAATGCTTCCTTAACTTCCTTAACCAAAAAGGGTGGTTCTGAACTCCACGACCATAACTCCTGTGGCTGGCTGGTGAGCTTGCCTCCCCATAGGAAATACCTGAGAGGCCATTAGTATGGTTGCATGTGGCACCAGGGAAGAGGGGAGGAGAACAAAAATTGGGAGTAAATTACTCTAAGGCTGTCTAATGTTAAGTGGTGGTGTTGAGGCTGGGAAGTTGCAAGTGGTTAAGACAGTGACAAAGACAACCATGGGATAGGGAAAAAAGGAAATAAACAAGCATTTGTCAATGCCTAAAGTTCGCCATTAAATTTGGTATTGTACTGGTGGGGCAGGGGTACAGTTCCCAGCAGCCTTGACTGCTGGCTTATTTACATGTGCTTTTTAGCACTTAAAAAAAAAAAAAATATTGTGACCCCACCGGTCCCTCCCTTGTGTCTCCAGATCCCGATTAGGTGTTGCAAGCACGTAGCCCTGTGTGTCTTGGCGGCAGTGCACAGATGATGCTCCCTCCAATCGATCTCTGTAACTGCCTTGGAGTGTCCCAGTGACTTCTGGTTTTAAATTTCATTAACCTAAGACAGAAAAAAACCTCTAGCCAAGCAGAACTCAATCTGTTTTGCAAACCCCTTCAGTACGGGCCTGCTTTCTCTCTCTCTCTCTCTCTCTCTTTCGCTCTCCCCCCACCCCCCACCCCATCAGCGTGCTGTCCACTCACTGCACTGCAGCATACAGGACTTTTGTTTTTTTCCCCTTTTTGCATTTTGTGCCCTTCACACTTTTCGCGTGCAACCGATATGGCTTGTAAATGATAAGACAACAGGTAATCATGGCACTCAGAAGTCATTGCGGCTCACTTTATGCAGGGAGCGGGCATCCTGTGTGTATGTGTGGGGGGGAGCCTTACCGGACCCCAACAGAACAGAACTGCACATCACTGAAAAGGAACGCTATGGCCAGCACTGGCATCTGGGGAGGGGGATCAGCTGGACGTAGTAGGGGAAGAGATCTAGCCGACATTTCCGCAAACTGTTCTCCCCTTCATACTGTTCACCTGCAACTGGGTCAGCTTGGGAAAGGCAACAGGGAATCGCAGCACAAAGAAGTCACTGCATCTGGTGTACTCTGGGGAGTAGGCATCCTGGAGAGGAGGGAAGTTTGGGGGATAATGGACCCCAGCTGGACAGCACTCCACGGGACAGAAAATATCCACTACAACTGGCACTGGTGGGCGGTGGGGGCCACTCAACTGGACATAGTAGCAGGAGAGATCCGACCGACATCTCTGCAAATTGTTGCCAATAGAAACGGCAAGGCATGGGAGGAGAAAGCAAAGCAGTGGTTCGCGACGGGATGTGGGGGGCGGAGAGAAACACTGGGCTATGCATTCCAAAAGGGGGCGATGTCAGCAAGGCTGACTGGGATGTGGAACAGCTGTTTGCTGGGCAGGGTCCTGTACATGAAAGGAAAAAAATACCACAAGATTGGTTTGGCTTTTTCTTTTCAAGTGCAGATCATTTCTGGCAAAACAGTGTCAGGATCAGCCTGGCTGATGATTGGTGTGGCACTGTCGAGCCCCCCTTGCAGGCCACTCTGCATTGGACAAACAGTGTCACACCCCTCAAAAGTCACTGTACTGCAAGAAATTTGCTGCACGTGCATGCATGATGAACTTAAAAAGGGGATTGGGGCAATGTGGGGGGCCACTAGACCACCAGGGACAGGATTATTATTTATAATAGAGGGACTTTTTTTCTTTTTCTTCTTTTTTTCTCTTTTTCTCTGATTCAAATTGTTGTTGCTGGTATACCTTCTTCTGCATTATTACAAGGTGTGCCTACAGGTGTGTGCTAACAGATTACTGCTGTAATCTTCTGATTCAAATTGTCTTTTGCAAGGTATATCTTCTGTTACTGCTTTATTTTTCTCTGGAGCAAAGTGTTTCTTACAGGGTATATCTTCTCTGAAATTATTACAGGTGGTGCTTTACAGGTTTTACAGTTTTATCTAACATTAGGTTAAGCTTTCAGGGTTACTGCATTTGTTGTTGACTGATTGTTTCTGCTCTTACCTCCTTGTTCTTTCGTCCGTGGTTCTTATTTTTAGGCAGAGGAAGGGCCCAGCCACCCACCCCCATCCCCAACCACCCCACGCTACACTCCATTTATAGGGTACCACAGTTGTGACATTTCCTGTGCAGAGCAGGAAGGGCGGATCAGTGGGGCCTCCACAAGGTGATCTCATTTACAGGGCACTAGTAATTTAACTTGTTATAACAAGTTAAACAAAGCACAATTAAACCATTACTTGCATTTTTTTTTCCTTCTAATTACTCTGACTAGGTTACAAACCCAGCAACTTATTTGGAATGGATTTCATTAACTGCAGGTACTGTGGAACAATTTTCAGAAGGACATTCTTACAGGATTTAGGACACTGTCCTACATGCTGGGCCTTTGGAGATCTTAGGTCTCAGCTCCGGGCAGCATGGGCAGAGATTGCATGCCTCAAATTTCATATTGAAGAGGAAATACATTATAAAACCACCCGCCATTTCCCCAGCATCCAACAGAAAACCTCAACCGCAGAGGGTAGTTGGTCCAGGAGGTTGGCAGGTGGTTAGGAGGAGCAAATCAGGTGCCCCATCACTCTCTGCTCTCCAACACATTACCTCCAAAAACCATATAAACACTACAAACAGGTATCTGCCTCTATCTCTGAAATCAAATAAAGAGGCAGAAGACACTGCAGAGCAGGACACTGCGGCACAGGAGCTAGCACAACAATACTCACCCAAATCAGGAACCAAAACTAAACAAGCACAAAGGAAATCCAAAAACTTCTGATCATAGGAGACTCCATGATTCGGGGAGTTGATACCCATCTCCAGCCAGGGGTGATGGTCAGATGTCTCCCAGGTACATCAGCATGGAGAGACACTGACCGCATTGCTAAAATTGTTCACAAAGCAGGAGAAAACATTGATGTCCTAGTACACATAGGGACTAATGATCTCGCCAGCCGGTCAGTTGTGGAGACCAAGGAACACCTGACTAGGCTGGGTGACAAACTATCATCTATTTAGTCCGGCATCTCCTTCTCTGAGATCCTGCCAGTCTGGGAGAAGGGAGCAGATGGACGGAAGGTCGAAAGGGGAGATAGGGAGCTAAACACATGGCTCAAGGACTGGTGCCAGGAAAAGGACACAGATTTGTAGAGAACTGGCAACAGTTCTGGGAGCGAAATTCTTTAAATTTGATGGACTGCATCTGACTAAAGAGGAGTCAGTGCATTGGGGCAGAAGTTTGCGTCTTTGCAGAATATTTAAACTAGCAAATGGGGAGGGTGCAGCACCATCGTTGAATGGGAAGAACCCTCCCTCCCCTCAAATGGGTCATACTGGAATTCAGTGCGTTTGCTGTTCATTTGCATCACCAGGTAAGAAAAAGGTTTGTCTCCCATACGATGCACAGGGGTAATGCCAAACCTCACCCAACAACTAACACACAAAATCTGGCCAATGGAAAATCATGTACACAAATGCTCACAGCCTGGAAATAAGATCCCAGACCTGCAGGCAATAATGTCAGAGGCTAAACTGGACATAGTAGCAATTAGTGAGGCGTGGTTTACCAGTAACCACACTTGGGAGACTTCAGTACCTGGCTATGTATGTTCAGAAGAGACCCGAGGTGCAAAGGGGGAGGTGGCCTGTATGTTAATGAAAATATCAAAGCTACAGAAATTCAGAATACACATAAGGAGCCAGAAGAACTGTGGGTCACCCTGGAAACAGGAAATGGGACAGCCATAAGAACTGGGGTTGTCTACAGGCCCCAGACCAGAGGGAGGACATAGACACATTACTGTTAGAAGATATACAAACATGACAGCTAAAGGGAGGTTCTGATAATGGGAGACTTCAACATGCCAGATACAGATTGGTCAATACCAGCAGGAACATCTGCCAGAACTAGACTCATAGTGGATTCCTGCAGGGAGGGCCTCAAACAACTGGTACAGCAACCCACAAGAGACAGGGCTATCCTAGATCTAGTACTGACTAACAAAGAAGGGATCACAGATCTCCAGGTAGAAGGTCACCTGGGGCCAGTGACCATCACATGGTATGGTTCAATTTGGCTACTACATCTAAATCATCCCATTCCAAGGCAAAAATATGGGATAGAGGAGCTGACTTTGATAAGATGGCCAACAGAGTTAAGCTAGCCCTGGCAAAAGAAACACAGGTGAGGAGGTACAGGCAAAGTGGGCAAGCATTAAGGATACAATACTGAAGCAACATCCCATTGTGTTAGACAGAAAAGGAAGTGCAAAAAGAAGGAAACCACTTTGGTTCTCAAATACAGTAGCAGAAAAGGTCAGAGCCAAAGGCTGGCCTTCAGAAAATATAAGGGAACACACGGATGAAGATAGGGGCATACCAAACTGCCTAAGGGAAGCAGGTAGGCAGTAAGGCAGGCAAAGTCCCAAACTGAGGAAACACTAGCACAAACAGTAAAGAAGGTGACAAGACTTTCTATAGATACATTAGTGAAAGGAGAAAGTCCAGAGGTATTGCTAAGCTAATGGAGAAAAGGGCATGTGAGGAGGAGGACCCTGTAAAGGCATCTATCCTAAATAGATACTTTTGCTCAGTATTCACTGAAGAGAAGGTAGGGCAGGGTCCACAGCTCAGCATCATGGACACAGGGGGGAGGGAGGTGAGCACTACTCCCTTCACAAAAGAAAGGGTCCTACAAGAGCTTGCTAAGCTCAGGGTGGATAAGGCAATGGGACCTGATGGCATACATCCCAGGGTACTTAAGGAGCTAAAGGAGGAACTAGCAGAGCCATTAGCAGAATTGTTTAGTGAGTCTCTGAGCACAGGAGAGGTCCCAGAAGACTGGAGAAGGGCTCATGTGACCCCACTCCACAAGAGTGGTAGCAGGGAGGAGGCGGGGAACTACAGACCGGTCAGTCTTACCTCAGTAGTGGGCAAGATTATGGAAGCACTCCTTAAGGAAAGGATAGTGCAACACCTGGAATCCATAGGGCACAGGATCCAAGACAGCATGGGTTTACAAAAGGAAGGTCCTGTCAAACTAATCTCATAGATTTCTTTGACTGGGTAACCAGAGTGGTGGACCAAGGGGGAGCAGTTGATGTCGCCTACCTTGACTTCAGCAAAGCTTTTGACACTGTTCCACATAGAAGATTGATAAATAAGCTAGGTAGGCTCGGGGTGGGTCAGAAGTTGGTCAACTGGGTGGCAAACTGGTTGACTGGCAGAAAACAGAGAGTGGTGGTAAATGGTATACAGTCAGAAGAGATGCAAGTCACAAGTGGGGTACCTCAGGGATCAGTCCTGGGGCCAGTCCTATTCAACATCTTCATTAGTGACCTAGCAGATGGACTAGAGGTAAGGCTTGTCTGTTTGCAGATGACACCAAGATCTGCAACAGAGTAGATGATCCAGATGGGGTGGGCAGAATGAGAAGAGATCTGGATAAACTAGCAGAATGGTCAGAAGAGTGGCAACTAGGATTTAATGCAAAGAAGTGCAAAATCATGCACATAGGGAAGAGAAACCCTGAAGCCACTTATAGGCTGGGAGGAGTTGCTAGCAGTCACAAAGGAAGAAAGAGACTTGGGCATCATCATCACTGATGACCTGAAATCATCAAGCAGACCTCTAAAGCAGTAGGTAAGGCTAGGGGGTGTTAGGGTGTATTAGTAGAGTATCAAAGTCGTAAGAGGAGGTAATAATCCCTCTGTACAAGACATTGGTTAGGCCCCATCTGGAGTACTGCGTGCAGTATTGGAGGCCACACCTTCACAAGGACATTAACCAAATTGAGGCAGTCCAGAGAAGGGCAACAAAATGGTGCAGGGACTGCATCAGAAGACATATGAGGACAGATTAACGGAGCTCAATATGTATACCCTTGAGCAAAAGGAGGAGAGAGGTGATATGATCGAGACATTTAAACACCTTAAGGGCATAAACAAGGTGAAAGAGTCTAACATTTTTAAATATAAGAAAAATAGCAGGACAAGAGACACAGCATGAGATTAGAGGGAGGCCGATTAAGGGGAATGTGAGAAATTCTTTTCACAGAAAGGGTGGTAGATGCATGGAATGGCTTACCACAGAAGTAGTGGCTATGAATACAGTGCAGGGCTTCAAACAGGCATGGGATAGGCATAAGGGAGCAATACAAATGACTATGAATAGATAGGTCACTGACATAGCAAAGGCCGATGGCACATTTATAAGGTAGAAAAAGAAATGGGCAGACTGGATGGGCCTTGCGGTCCTTATCTGCCGTCAACTTCTATGTTTCTATGTATGTTGGACTGGGGTGGGGGGGCTGTCACCACCAGGGATGTCTTAGAGTGGCACACAGCCACCCCACAGCTTGCAGCAACCCATCCAGATGCACCAGCTCTTTGATGCATAGTCACAGTTGACACAAGTTGTAGAACTTTGCCACTAGGACCCTACCTGATAGAGTACCAGGCACAGGTCTCTGGCACACTAGCAACTGGCACAAGTCACCTTTGGTGTGGCTTGTGCCCAGTTTTGAGAATCTGACCCATCACATCTAGATTTCTAGATAGTGTAACTGGCATTTCAAGGGGGTGGAAGTTGGAACTCTCCAATAGTAGTCAATGGAGACAAATAACAAAGATGCTGGAACTGTCATACAGTTTGTTTTTTTTGTATGATATTTTTTTATTAACATTTTTATAAAACACCAACAAGTGCACTCTCAATATTTTATAATCATCAAGTCAATTACCCCGTCTCAGACATATATCAAGAATTAACCAAGTGAATGAAATATTAACTTATGTTACTCTAATAATTTCATACCAAGTGAGAAAGAGCACAATTAAACTAAGGAAAATTAATTTGTCAGATACATAACAAGGAAAATAATAAAGGCATTCTGCAGTACAGTTTTTTAAGAGGTAGTGGATCTCAGTTCCTGAGGGCACATTCCCAGTTTAACCCCTCAGCAGGCAATTAGAACAGCAGCACCACACAAGTTGGATTGTGGAATGGACAGTTTCCTACTGTGACCTGCTCAACTACCCCCTGTGTTGCGCCGCCCAACCCACAACCATGTCTAGGTTACTCCAACAGAGGGTATGGCTGCCAGACCCTCTTGGCTGGCAAAATTGAAGTCTTTGGTCAGGTAGCTGGGCACTAGGATCTGGGGCCACCGCCCACCCAAGTCCCTTTCCCTTTCCTGGCTGTTGCTCTGCCATAGTTCCTCATTGGTTCCTGCAGCAGCGGCAGTCTACAAGTATGATTGATTTCGGTGGCCGGCTCACTCACTATATCTCACTGATTTGGTAGAAGATGGCACTGGGTGGATGGAAATCCTACTGACAGACTCCAAGATCACCTCTGTTTGTACCATGGTAGGTGACTCATATTGCTGGGTGACATTGCAAGTGGTCCCCGAGCCACCGGGGATAAGGCATGGCATTTAGGAGCTGGCATCCACAGCGAGCAGCTCTCCACATAGCTGAACCCTGGGATGCTGTGAGGCCTAGTGCTCCTCCCCGAGTCCCCGCTGACAGTGATCGCTGGCTCCCGGGGGTTGGCTGCTCAGCTCATTGCCCATGCTGGTGGGGTGGGAGCTGCGTTTTATGCTGAAACTCTGAAATCTATTTATGGGAGTTCCTTTTCTGTGGGAGCTCTGCTGGAAAATCACTTCTTTTGTGACCAGATCTCTCCCAGCCCAATCTGTTCAGGAAGAGGTTAGTTATCGGGGGCAGTTTTTGCGCTCATGTTGTTCTTGATAGAAATACAATTTTGCCTTTTCTTGCTGTGAATATGGATCTGTTTATTTGGATGTGGCCTTGGTTATCCATCACTGGAGCTGTGTTTGTCATACAAGCTGTAAGTCTTCTCTCCCAGCAAGAAAGTGAAGGTGTGTGTTGGGGGTGAGTGCTTCTCTCTATGGTGGGTGGCGGGGGGCCACTCAACTGGGTATAGTAGGGGGAGGGATCTGGCTGACATCTCTGCAAATTGTTGCTGATAGAAATGGCAAGGCATTGGAGGAGGAAAGCAAAGCAGTGGTTCACAACAGGATGAGAGGGGGAAAAGAAACACTGGGCTATGCATTCCAGAAGGGGGTGACATCAGCAAGGCTGATTGGGACACAGAACAGATGTTTGTTGGGCAGTGTCCTGCAGATGAAAGAAAAAAAACACCACGATTGGTTCGGCTTTTTCTTTTCAAGTGCAGACCATTTCATGCAAAACAGCGTCAGGGTCAGTCTGGCTGATGATTGGTGTGGCACTGTCAAGCCCCTTGCAGACCACTCTGCATTGGACAGACAGTGTCACACCCCTCAAAAGTCACTCTATCGCAAGATGTTTGATGCGGGTGTGTGCATAGTGAACTTAAAAAGGGTTCACTGCTGCCAGAGTAAGAAAGAGAAACAGACAGATAATCTAGCAAGAAGTGTATGTATGCTGGTTCAGGCCTAACATCTCAATGGAGCAGAAAAGCCATGTAGGTTGAAAGAGGCTGTGCCAAGTGTTAACAGTAGAGCAGGCAGAAGCCTTGTGCTTTTAAGAGATAGTGGCATTCGAAAGTGCTGAAGATTTAAAGGCAAAAAGCATTTTTCAGTCTGCTGATGCAGTTTAATAAAGCTTCATGAAAGTCCCATCTTTTGCTTCTCCAGTTCCTAATCATCTTGAATCTTTATTAACCTTGCAGTGTAACAGTATTATACTGAAGCATTAACCACTGAAGAACATGTTTTAATATTACTGACCCTATCTCTATGGCATTCTTTTGTTCTAGGCTTTTAGGAAAAGGTCTTGTGACCAGTTTGGATTATGATCACTGGCATAAACAACGCAGAGTAATGGATCCAGCTTTTAGCCGATCGTAAGTCAGATGCACTGTTTTATTAAAGATTATTAAGGCTGAGGTATTTGGGCCTGGTAAATAAAAAGCATAGATTGTACTTAATGCCTAATAACATGTCCCACCTACACTGTACTGAAATGCTGGTTGTCTTGTTTGTGTTTTGTATCAGTGCCAGCTGAGTGCCAACTCAGCATCAGTATAAGTGGAATTATTAGCTCACCGCCCCTGAGATGAAACTATTTTTCAAATATACAATTTCCTTAAGTTTGTCTTTTATAATACATTTGGGTAGTTGAAAAACTGTTTTTTTTTTTACATTTATTATGTAAGTTAAACAAATTTCCAGCAGTGCAGGAGTTAAGTTGTTATATTCTATTTTAGCTGGTGGTTTTAGTGGGTATTCACAGAGTCATTTGAGTTTGACCATATGACTTTTAGAGTGCCCATGTGATTGAAATTCCGACATGTCTTTAGTAAACTAAGTCAAGTTTACTGTTCCTTCGGCACTTTTTTAGTGTCTTTTTGATTTTAAACTACTTTGTGTTTAGTTTGTAGTTCTCAAACGACAAGTAAGTGTCCCCCAAAACAAAAATTTAAATCAATAGAAATCTAAAAAGCACCTTTACTATAGGCAGAGGGGTAAGGTAAGGATGCCCTCTGCCCCCTCACTATTTGTACTCTGTACAGAGGTTTTTCTGATCAAAATCAGAAACAACATTTCTGATCAAAATCAGAAACAACAATAATAATATAAAAGGGATTCAGGTGAGGAAGCAGGAGCAAAGGTTAAACACATATGAAGATGATGATCTTACTTTAAGGAAGGCTCTTGAAACAGGCCATCACCGGTAAATGGAAAACTTCTAGCTAACAGTCTACCACTGGGGACCACCCCCTACTGACATTGGAACACCGATGTCAGCCTATCCTATAAAAGGGGTGTTCTCCCACACCTACCTCAGTTCTTTTCCTGCCATCGACCCACTCACATCAGACCTTAGCTGATGCTGCAGCTACAGTCGACTGCCATTTTCCCACGATTACTGCGCTTTATTATTTTCTTTTTTGATCTGTTTAAAGCATAGAATTTTTGGTGTTTCCTCAATGAATTTTATTCCAGCTTCATCTTTGGATTAACCGAATAAGTGTTCCTGCAGCAAACAGATACCTGGAAAAGATGGCCACTCTATGTGCCTGATCTGCCTATGCCCTAGCCATGACACCGAAGCCTGCTAGTTCTGGCAAAATTTCAATCAGGCCACTCAGAGATGTTGTTTGAAGACTTTGGAGACCTACCTCCTCAAGCAAAAGTCGATTGCAATGGAAAAGGAGCTGCAGGCCACAAAGTCTTCAGCCTCCCTGGCTCATGCCTTGGGGGCCTCTTCTTCCATGAAGGAGAAGAAATCGAGCGGAAAGCACAAACATCAGGATCAACCTTGGTCTGCCTCCTGCTTGCAGTTGCTGCATAAGCTGGCAGCCATCTCTGGGTCTTCCTCCTGCAGGGGGTCAGCTCCTCCAGCCCTCCCTTCCTCCAGGCTCCCAGTGGCTCTGCCATCCACCTTCATCTCCATATCGGGCCGCAGCTCTTTGGGGCAGAGGATATTGTCTCCTGCCTCCCGGCCCCTGACACTCAGGCCCTTCACTCCCATGGGTCCTCAGCCAGGTGACTTAACAGGCATCGGATCCTCTGGTGGTGACCCTGTGACTTCTGCCCCCCAAGCCACAGCTTTGCCTTCATTGGTCCCAGTCCCTGAGACCAACGCTAGTCCTGCCAGACAATGCTTGCAGCAGGTGCACTCCTCCTCCTCCTCTCTGGCATTGCCTCTGCCCTTGCCTCAGGGGTCTTCTTCCCCTTGAGCATCTGCCTCCCCAGTTAAGCCTACATCGCAGCTTCCTCTCCAGGCTGTCATCAGCCTTAACCAATCAGGCCACCGATGGCTCCATCAACACCTAGACTGATAACTCCTACCACATCATCGCCATAGCCTCAGCCTCTTCCACAGCCGATGCCTGTTGGACTGATGCCAGATCCACAACTGGCACAGGGAGGACCTGTGCCTGGGTATCCTACACCTGCTCCACTGCCATTGTACCCTTATCCACTACCTCACTGTCCTTATCCATCAGTCTACAATCTGCCTCTGCCAGTGGATTATAATGTCCTCTTCTTGGCGTGGTGGTCCTTTGTCCAGCACAAGGACAAGTCCCCTCAGAGGTCTTCCCCTTCCCATCCCCCTCGAATACTCCACCTCAAGACTTGAACTAGGCTGGTCCCAGTGACACCATACATCAGGGTCCCCTGGGGAACATCCAGATGTCAGCTCTGGCTCATGTCAGGAGGATCGTCGCCCCCCGACACTGGTCACCGAGAGTGAGTTGCCCAAGGACAACTCTCCTTCCTCAGAGTCCTCCTCATTCTCTGGGTTATCCTCTGAAGGGCAGGGCCCACCCATGGAGACTCCTAAGTCTCCCCCGGACAACCCATCATTTCTGGATGTTATGTGCCATATCCAGTCCATCATGGGCTAGAAGATGTAGGAAATGGACCTGGAGCAAAGATGCCTCACCATCTGGCTGTAAAAAAAAGAATGCCCTCCCTCTGGTGGTGCCTCCTTAATTGACTCCTATGAGGATGTCACTAAAGACAGTGTGGAATTGCGCTCCACTACCACACCCTTGCCTAAGATGGCAGATGGTAGATACACTACCACCTCTATTATGCACCGGTTGGTAAGCCCCTCTTTGGGGAGAACCCCAAGGCGGACTCTGTAGTCATTAACTCGGCTCATGACTGCACAAAGAAGCCCAAGTACCTTAGTGCCCTTCCCCCTTACCAAGGGTCCAGGCAACTACACCAGTTGGGGAAGCACATGTATGCATCCACCAGTTTGGCCATTTGGGCCATAAATTACCTGGCCCATATGGTCAAGTACCAGCATGCCCTTTGGGACCAGGCCAGGGACTTAGTGCAAACCCTTCTGGAAGACCCCACTAAGACACCATTAGCCCAACTCTTGAAGTCGGGCTCCAGCGTTGCCATACATGTTTTATGTGCTGCATATGATGCAGTTGATGCCTCTGGGAGTGGGCCAAAGACTAGAATTCATCCTCATCACCATTCATGGCTCAGAGTCTCCGGCTTTTCCTCTGACGTTCAGGCCAGCATCTTAGATGCCCTTTTCCAGGGCTCGGTACTCTGTGGTGGTCATGCTCAAGACATTAGCTCCCACTTACAAGAGTCAGGTAAGGCCTTTAGGTCAGTTTACTCCCTCTACCATACTCAGCCTAGGACTAGCCAATGTCAGTCCTTTCACTGGGCCTCTCGTAGGTCCTCAAAAGGCCAACTGATGAAAGTCTCCCACAAGTGTAAGACCGTTGCCCCTCCTGAAGTGGCTGCCCTTCAAGCCCCAAGAGCATGCACAACAGCTCTGCTGGTACCCTGCCCCTCTGTCTGACTCCTTGCCATGCCCCCCCCGGCCGAGTCCCTGTGGGGGCATGGGGGTCATAATGTTGCAAGACATTGTGCCACAGCAATATACCGCGGTTGCTACTACAGCGTAACAGGCTGCAAGTGGCATATATCTTTTGCAGGGGCTCAGCCCCGGCACTCTAATATGAGGGGGCTGTACCCCCAAACCCTCTCTCCAACTAAAATAACCAACTCCAGGGGAGGTTAACTTAACTTTGCACAAAGTGCAAAAAATTCCTTGTGTCTGGGACCAGGAATCGAAACCTGGTCCCAAATGCACCACCTCCCTCCCTTGTTGCCTGCGGCTCATCCCATCAAGCCACGGCAACTGCTCACTGGTCCCACCTCCCAGCACAGGTCTCATCCCCTACCTGGGAAGAGTGAGAGGGTGCACTACCACGTATACACCCTATTGTGGTTTTGCACCCTCTCACTGTACTGTACCGCACTGTTCCTGTTGCACAGTTTTAACGTATGCTGTTAAGCATATGAGATACTGACCCAGTAGGACCTGGGGGAGGCAGTCGGGGGTCAGTTCTTCCTCTATCTCGATGGTTGGTTAGCAGTGACTGCAGATCAGTGGGTACTTCAGCTCATAGAGAAGAGTCACACTTTGGAGTTTCTGGAGCTTCCTCCAGACAATCTTCCATTGCCCTCCCGTTACCCTCCCACTCCTCTCTCCCTCACCCTCACCTGGGAAGAGATTTAGGCTGTTCTGCAAAAAAGGGCCAGAGAGCCTGTCCCTCTGGCTGAAAGAGGAAGGGGGGTTTACTGCCACTTTTTCCTCATCCCCAAAAAGACCGGGGACCTGAGACCAGTCCTGGACCTCAGCCACTTGAACCTATACATAGAGTACAAGAAGTTCATAATGGTCACTCCTCAGGGATTGTTGCCCCTCCTGTACCGGGGGGACTGGATCTGTTCCCTGGACATTCAGGATGCCTTCCTGCATATCCAAGACTTCCCAGCCCAACGCCGATTCCTCTGCTGTTGCTTCCAGGGGTATCATTTTCAGTTCATGTCCTCCTCTTTGACCTTTCTTTGGCACCATGGGTGTTTACCAAGTGCCTGGCTGTGGCGGCAGTGGTGCTCAGGAGGCAGGGCTTTTACATGTTCCCCTATCTGGATGACTGGCTGCTAGCAGCCCCTTCCAGGGACTGTCTGGTCCAGACACTGGAGGGTACCTTCCATCTCTTCCAGGCTCTGAGGATCACAATCAATCTTCCAAAGTCCTGTCTCTCCCCATGCCAATGCCTCCAGTTTATTAGGGCAGTCCTGGACAACAGCCTGGGCAATGCCTTTCTCCCTGGGGACAGGGCAGAATGTCTGATCCTGCAGGCCCTTTAGGTCTCTTCCAGTCAGTAGATCCCATCCAGGGAATTCCTGTGCCTCTTGGGGCACATGGCAGCAGCTATTGCCACAGTTCCCCTGGCATGCCTCCATATGCAGGTTCTTCAGTGGACCCTTCAGATCCAATTGGACCAGTGCATGAACAACCTGGATTGGCTGGTTATGGTCTCTGATCCAGTGAGGTGAGTCTTGGCATGGTGGCAAGACTCGGCCAATCTCCTGCTGTCGATACCCAGGTGGCTTCTCATAATGGATGCCTCTGGCCTAGGATGGGGGTGCTCATTTTGCCCACCACTAGACCAAGGGTGCCTGGTCCGTCTCGGAGTGGGATCTCCACATCAGTGTTCTAGAGATGTGGGCAGTTCTTAACACCCTGCAAGTCTTCTAGACCCGTCTCCTTTTCAGGCCAATGCTGGTGCAGACAGATAACATGTGTAGTGTACTACATCAACAGGCAATGGGGGACTCACTCATACCTGTTGTGTTGGGAGGTGATGAGAGTCTTGTATTGGGCCATCAAGTATGGCATCGAGCATGGGCTGGAGCTCTCAGTCATCCATGTTGCAGGCATCCACAATGTCCTGGCCAACAGTCTCAGCCACTCCAGCTCAAGGACTCATGAGTGGGAGATTCTGTCCTCAGTGGTCCGTGACATCTTTGTCTGGTGGGGTCATCCAGAGTTGGACTTGTTTGCATCCCCACTCAGTGCAAAACTGCCACTTTTCTGCTTGCTCGATCACAAGCCTGGAGTTTTCTGGCAAGACGTGTTGTCCCTCTATTGGAAGGAAAGTTTTTTGTACTCCTTCCCGCCCTTCCCACTACTGCAGCGGGTTCTACTCAAGCTCCAGTTGAAGGAAGCAGAGATGATCCTCATAGCCACCTACTGGCCACATCAGACCTGGTTCCCCCTGTTGCAGCAGCTACTACTTTTATCTCTGTACTCCATTGGCCTAGATCCATCCTCCCTTAAGTGGTTCAGATGCTATCTCACCAGTAGGTCACAGCAGGTAAAAGCTGAAGGTGACCTATCCCCATTAAAACCACTGTCAAGAGGAGTCCCCCAAGGTTCTATTCTGGGTCCTATCCTTTTTGCCATTTATATAAATAACATTGATTCAACCCTTACCAATTCCTCTGTACACCTCTTTGCTGATGACACTGTTCTGTATGTCAGCAACCCTTATTGCAGCTGCTCGTGAAATCCTACAAATAGAATTCTCCTTGCTACAATATCAGTTACTTGAGAAAAAGCTTCTGTTAAATGCAAAAACTAAAGCAATGATGTTCACAAATCAAAGCTCCCAACACATCCTCTCCAATCATTCTCCCCACTATGCACTATACTTGGAGAAAATCTGGAGTATGTAGAAACTTAAAATACCTAGGTGTGTGGATTGACAACAGACTTGACTTCACTCATCATTTAGAAGAACTGTTAAAAAGCTTCACCAAAGGCTTGGCCTTCTCTATGAATTAAAACCCTTCTAAACAGAGACTCAAAGATGAGGTTAGTCCAGGCCATTTTCTATCAGTTGTTGACTATGCAGACTTCCTTTATAGTCACTGCCCCATCTCCTACCATCACAAGTTGGATACCTTATATCATAGAGCAATAAGGTTCATTACAGATCTGCCATCTAATACTCATCATTGCTCTCTTTATGCTGCAGTTGGGTGGGTTTCCTTCACCTCAGAAGGAACAGAAATGCAGCACTATGGTTTACAAGCGTTGTCAAAAAACTTCCAAACTATATCCTGGACTGCTTCACCCAGACCTCTCCTAGCTCCTATGCCCTAAGAAGCAACATCATCATCCTGCTCAAATTGCCCAAATTCAACTCCAGGCTAGGGAGGGCAGCAATCAGCTCTTCTCTAGCTATAGCATGGAACACCCTACAAAAATCCCTAAAACTGTCCAATATCATTCCATTTGTATCCTTTAAACAGCACTGTACAGTCTTCTTCAAAGTATCCTTTAAACAGCACTGTACAGTCTTCTTCAAAGAGAAATGCAATTGCTACCACTAGAGCTAGCATGTCATCTCACAAATCTCCCTTCCAAACCATATATGGCATATTCCTTCCAGACAGACACCCCATCTTATGGCACCCAGTAATACCTTCACCATCCTAGTATTACATTATGTTGAGTGTCTGCCATGCCCCCCCCCCCACTGGGATATGTATATACTGTACATACTGTAAATATTAGCTTAACTTTCCTGTAACCGTTTTTTATCATGTGAATTTACTGTACATCACTGTGTTTATAAACATAATTTTCCCCTGTATGTATAACTGTCTTATATAAGTGTATGATGTATCTGTTGTGTATCAACTATTGAACCTTGACCTTATCAGTTCCATCTTGTAAATGAGCCTTACTCAATGATGTTCACCTGAAAAAATAAAGATTTGATGATGATGATGATGATGATGATGGTGATGGAACCTCCAGTGTCCTTGCCCCTGTGTACTGGCATGCTCTCCCAGGACCAGGGCATCCTGGTGCATCAAGATCTCAGATCCTTGCATCTACATGCGTGGCTCTTGCAGACTTAGCCATTACCCACGTTGGGGTCTCCTCTAGAGTCACAGATGTCCAGGTGGCTGCCAGGAAACCTTCCACCAGGGCCACTTAAGCTATGAAGTGGAAGTGATTCACCCTATGGGCCACTGCACATCACCTAGACCCTTTCACCTGCCTGGCGAATTTGATTCTGGAGTACCTTCTCTCTCTTTTGGACTCTGGCTTAGGGTACTCCTCCCCTAAGGTGCACCTTTCTGCCATCTCTGCATACCATGCACCTATCGAGGGCAAAACTGTTGCCCAAATTGAGGTATCCCGTACCTTTCCGTGGGGCATCCTGCATCTGAATCCTCCAATTTGGAACTCTGTCCCTCCTTGGGGCCTTAACTTCATGTTGGAGAAACTCATTTTGCCTCCCGTTAAACCGGCCGCAAGTTGCAAGCTGCTCCTTCTGTCCTGGAAAGCATTCATTTTGGTTGCCATTAATTCTGCTTGATGGATCTCCGAGCTACAGGCTCTGATGTGTAATCAGTCAATCAATCTTTATTTTACTAGGTGACACATCTTTGAGATAAATTTCATTTTCAAGATAGACCTGGGTAGATGTGAGTACACAACATATACACATCAGTAACAACATGGAAAATTTACATAATATAAGTGAACAGAGCAGATGTTTCAGAAGTACATTTACATTATTGATTAACAGCAGAAATACATTTTACAAATTTTGAATAAAAGCAAATTACCTAGTGGTAATGGTGTAATAGATAACAAATTATATACAGTAGCAACATACAGCCAGAACTCAGTGACTCAATACAGGAAGATACGTGGTAGTGAGGAAATAGAGAAAACAAATTAGATACACTAGCAAACATGCTGTTGAGACCAGAGATCCAAACAGGAGACAAAAATGGAAATAGAGGCCAGAAAGGATGTCCAGCAGGGCAAGGCAGTGGTAGTGGACAAGCAAAGTGCTAAACTGACCATCAACATCCAAAGTATGGAAAGAGCCTTATTTGGTTTTTCACAAGGACAGAGTGTCTTTGCGTACAAATCCTTAGTTTCTTCCTAAGGTGGTGTCAGAATTTATGTTGAACCAGTGCATGCACCTTCCAGTTTATTAGCCTGAGTATTCTAAACAAGGTAAGGCCTTGCTCCATACTTTGGACATTCATAGGATTCTGTGATACTATACACGCTACACCAAGCATGTCAAGAAATCTGGCCAGTTGTTTGTTTCATTCACCCCCCACAAGGGAGGGCGCTCCTGTTTCTGAACAGGGCTTGTCGAAATGGTTGGCTAATTGCATTGTTTACTGCTACCGCAAGTATGACAAGCCCCTGCTGGGAGTGGTCAAGGGTCACTCGACCCAGAAGCATGGGTGCCTCTACTGCTTGTTTCAGAAATGTGTCTGCTGTGGATATCTGTGCAGCTGCCACCTGGGGTTCTGTCCACACTTTCACTAAGGTCTACAGTCTGGACAGTGCCTCTCGGCACAGAGCCAATTTCAGCTTAGCAGTCCTTCAGGGCCTTCTTTCCTGAGCTCTGTGCTGCTGTTTAGTTCCTCCTCCTCCCAGCTGGCTTCCTGTTCGGGTCAGGTACTGCTTGAGACTCAGTCCTACCAGTGATGGCCTGCTGCAAGAGCTTACCTTGAAATAAGATAGCACAGTTACATAAAAGCTTACCATAACAGCAGATCTTTGAGAGAAGCTCTTGCAGCATGCCCTACTTTCCTGCCCTCCTTCCCCCTGTCATTTCTTTTCTTCAAACAACATGAAGTCTTGCTATATTATAGACATTAGCAGTTTGTTCCAGCTCTAGAACTGCCCCGGAGGTGAAATGGTTAAAACCATTCCAAAATAGAATTTTGGCACGAGAGCAGCTCTATCTGTGTTATTTCAAACTTGAACTGTCAGATTCTTTACTCCGCCTCAGTGAACAGTCGCTCCGGAGATTTCTCCTTCTGCTCGGTTCATTTCTCAGTTTAAAAAGTGTTTTCTCGGCTGGATTTAACCGAGATTAGTTTTATTTTAACTGCAAAACCGTTCGGTTCAAGCTCTATCTGTGGTAACCGTAAGTAAATGAAGGTTTTGTCTGTGTGGAACTTGTAAGTTATTGGTTCGGTTTTGAACCGATCAGTTGGGTTTAAAACTCATTTAAAACTAAAAAATCACTATTTTAGAGTGCGGTTCCTGGTTCTCATCGGTTCTAAAAAAAACGGATTTATTACGTTTTTTTCCAATACCCGTGACACGGTTAGGAACCGATAAGGGTGTCTTGCCTGGCACTGCCGTTAAAAGGGCAAGTTTTGGTTAGGCTGGCATTATGTCTGAGAAACCCAAAAGAAAAACTGGGCCCACTGGGTTTCAACACTGTGATGTGGGGAAGTCTTTGCCAAGGCTGACCCACACACCACATGTGTTTATTGTCTGGGGTTTGACCACCTCCAGTCAGACTGCCAGGTATGTAAGAATTTCCCTGCAGCCACCCTGGAAAAAAGATTGGGCAGGCTCAGGGAACGAGAGGCCAAAAAGTCCGCTGACCCGGATGGCCAGCCCGGTTCGGTGCCAACCGAACCAGAGGGAGTGCCCTCTGACCAGGTTGAGACTTCCTCGCGCAAAAGAAAAGCTGGTTCTGAGGAACCAGTTCCAGTAAAGAAAACAAGAAAATCAGCAGGTCTGGAGTCCAAAATTCTTTCTCCAACTGCTGCAGAGATAGCAAAAGCCATACAAATTGTCCAGTCACTGTCTCAGGGTCAGTCCGAACCACCACTATCTGGCAAAAGGTCGGTTCGTCCGGTCCCAGTGGTTCAGGATTATGATATTGAGGAATTTTATGAACCAGAGGAGGGGGAGGAGGATTATGAACAGTATGAATGTGGCTGGGAATGTCTGGATGTGCCCATTGAACCGGACATCTCTCCAGACAGACCTTTAGAATCTCCCCCTATGCTGTCTGAGTCCCCATCTCATTTCATGTTTTATAACAAAGTTGCTGAAACCCTCCAGCTTCCTTTAGAAGAGGCTGTGGATGAGCAAGAGGAGCCTGAATTTGTAGAAATGATGGATATTCCAGAGTCTAGGAGATTGTCTATTCCTTTACATAAGTCTTTTAGGAAACAAACAATAAAAATGTTAAAAGCTCCTAATTCTGTGCCTCCTGTAGATTAAAAGATGTACAGAAGGTACACATTGTCAGGCCCTGATACAGAATTCCTTTCTCAGCAATGCAGTCATGTTGGGGTAGTTCAGGCTGCTGCCTGTGATAAAGCTAATATTCCCCTGGCTTCACATCCTCCTGACAAGGATTCCAGGAAGATTGATGCCATGGCAAAAAAAGTATATGGCAGCCTCTCTGGGACTCAGGCAAGCAAATTATGTGGCTTATGTAGCTAGGTATCAGAAATCTAGATGGGATACTGTTATGCAATTAGCCAAGCAGGCCCATGGCCAGCTGGCTAGTGAACTAGAACAGGTGGCTGCTGATGGCATTTAAGCCTCAAGGTTCAGTTTCATGCTGCTGTGGATGTTAATGATGTTTCCTCTAGGGTCATGGCTACATCTGTAGCTTTTAGTAGTTGGCCTGGCTCAGGTGTACTTGTTTGTCTGCAGGATACCCAGACTAAGGCTATGGATTTTCCTGTGGTGGAAATTTCTATTTGGAGAGCAGACAGAGAATTACATGAAAAAGATGGATTAATATAGGACTACTTACAAGAGTGCCCAGGCTAAGGAGCGGCAGGCCACTCCTCAAAGGCATGCCCCCAGGGGTAGGGGTAGGCCTTTTGCACAGGCCTTTCTACCAGACTCAGGCCTCCTCTGCCTATGCTCAGAGGGGCTTCTTCAGAGGCAGGGGCAGACGAGGGGTGGGCAGACCTGCTCCCACCCCCCAGCCTAAAGCTCCTGCGTAAAAGGCACCCTGATGGGATGCCCAGGGCCGATTCTCCTCTACCAGTGGGGGGCAGGCTGGCTTACTTCAGTCAGAATTGGGCTTCCTTAACCTCAGACAAGTGGGTTCTGGAAGTAGTAAGCCAGGGTCTGGTTCTCAGCTTCAAAAAGTTTCCCAAGTTGAGAAGCAGACTTTTTCTACCTGCAAGTGCTTCAGAGACCCTCGCTCTGGAAACAGAAGTCTCATCCCTGTTAGCTCTCAGAGCAGTAGAAAGGGTTCCTCCCCTGCATCAGGGCAGGGGTCTGTATTCCAGATACTTCCTTACCCCAAAAAAGACAGGAGAATGGCGGCCCATTTTAGATCTCAGATATCTGAACAAGCATCTTTTGAAACCAAAGTTCAAAATGGCAACTCTGGCATGATTTTACTCTTCCCAAGGCCAGGGACTGGCTAGCCTCCTGGACCTCAAGGATGCCTATTTCCATGTCCTAATCAGAAGCTCCCATCGAAAGTACTCTCAGATTCAAACTGCCCTCAGGTCATTACCAGTTCAGAGCAATGCCCTTCGGCCTTACCTCTGCTCAAGGGTATTCACAAAGTGTCTAGCAGTGGCAGTGGCCCACTTAAGGAGGCAGAGGATTGCTGTTTTTCCCTATCTAGATGACTGGCTCATTGTAGGCCAGTCCCCAGAACAGGTAAAATCTCACCTGCAGGTCACCAGCAGCTTCTCACCCTCTGGGTTTTCTGCTAAATCTCACAAAAGTCGGTTCTGGAACCCAGTCCAGGTACTCACCTTTATAGGGGCAGAATTGGACACAAAGCTAGCCAGAGCCTTTCTTCCCCCAGAAAGGGTAAGGAATTTAGTGGCTCTGGCCTCCTCCTTTACTCTGCAGGTCTCTCGACTAGCAACACACTTTCTGTACCTCCTGGGGCACATGGCTGCATCCACAGCTGTTGTGCAGGGAGCCAGATTTCAGATGAGAGACATTCAGTTTCACTTGAGAACCTTTTGGTCTCAGAGAAGAGACCCCCTTTCCAAGTTGGTCCCAGTGACTCGAACCCTGACCCTAGCTCTCCATTGGTGGCAGGATCAGAGCAATTTAAGAGCGGGGTTCCCCGTCATTTCCCCTTCTCACGACTTGACTCTCACTACAGATGCTTCCTTCTGGGTTGGGAGCCCACATGGGCGACCTTTCCACTCAGGGAGTTTGGTCTCCCCAGGAATCTCTGCTCCACATCAATTTGCTGGAACTCAGAGCTGTCTTTTTAGCTCTTCAAGCATTTTCTGCATCTGCCCATGACAAGGTGATACAAGTCAGAACAGACAACACCACAACAATGTGGTACATCAACAAACAGGGGGGCACTCGGTCTTCGGCCTTGTGCACCGAGGCAATGAAGTTGTGGTCTCTGGCCTATTCTCTGAACACTTCCCTCATAGCAGTTCACCTTCCAGGGAAGGACAATGTCCTAGCGGATGCCCTCAGCAGGATTTTCCAGGGCCATCACGAATGGTCCCTGGATCCTCAAGTGCTTGGGATAGTTTTGCCAGGTGGGGCACCCTCAGATAGAATCTTTGCAGCCCCAGATAATCACAAACTTCCTCTGTTCTGTTGCAGGCCTCCAGTGCTGGGCTCAGTTCCCCTGGATGCCCTTCTTCTGGATTGGGAGGGAAGTTCTCATGCTTTCCCCTTCCTCTCCTATTCAAAGTACTAGTCAAAATCAGATCTCAGCCTTGCAGGGTGATTCTGATTGCCCCGGATTGGGTCAGGCAGCCCTGGTACCCACTCCTTCTGTCCCTGACAGTCCATCTTCCCCTGTGCCTCCCCAGGAATCACAACCTGTTGACTTGTGCCCAGGGAAGGGTTTGATATCTGGACCTCAAATCCCTCAACCTCAGGGCCTGGCTCTTGAGGAGTTAGAGTTTGCTGATTTACTCCTCTCTCAGGGTATTCTTGAGATCCTAAAGGCTTCTAGAAAGCCTTCCACTAGGGCTACTTATAATTCTAAATGGAAAAGGTTTTCCATTTGGTGTGCTGGGAAAAATATTTCCCCAGAATCTGCTGATTTGCCCATTTTGTTAGATTACATGGTACATCTTAATTCCTTGGGTCTCAGACCAGCTACCCTGAGAGTTCATTTGGCAGCTGTATCTGCTTTTGTGTCAGCAGGAAAGTCATCCCCTCTTTCCTCTCATCCTGTGTTTTCCAAGTTTTTTAAGGGATTACTCCATAATAATCCACCCTTTCGGGAACCGGCCCCTGCTTGGGACCTTAATGTTTGCATTGCCCAGTTAATGCAACCCCCTTTTGAACCTCTGTCATCTGCAGAGCTTAAGTACCTAACTTGGAAAACTGTTTTTCTAGTGGATATTACTTCTGCCAGATGCATAAGTGAGTTGCAAGCCTTGTCAGTGGAGACTGACTTTATTTCTTTCCACAGGGATAAGGTAGTCCTTAGGACTAATAGGAAGTTTTTGCCTAAGGTGGTTTCAGATTTCCATCTTAATCAATCTATCTCCCTTCCAGTATTTTTCACTGATCACTCCTCTTCTGGTGAGAGGAGGTTGCACAGCCTGGATGTTAAGAGAGCTCTTAGTTACTATATAGAGCGTACCAAAGGTCACATGTTCGAATCCCTCCAACTTTTCCTTACCTATGGTGAAGTTGGGAAAGGTAAACCTGCCACTAAGAGATCAATTACCAGGTGAATTGTCTCTTGTATCCAATTTTGTTATCAGAAAGTGGGCAGAGCCCCCCCCCCCGGTTTGAGGGCTCATTCTACCAGGGGTACAGCTGCGTCTCTAGCTGCTGCCAGAGACATCCCTTTATTAGAGATTTGCCAGGCTGCTACTTGGAAAACAGTACGCACTTTTACCAAGCATTACTCCCTGGATGTCCAGGCCAGGAGAGATGCTCGGTTTGGCACAGCTGTTCTTCAGAGCCTATTCCCTAAGTAGGTTCTGCCCCTCCTCCATGGAGGTACTGCTGTGTATTCTGCTAAAGTCTATAGCAAGACTTCATGTTGTTTGAAGAAAAAATTACTCACCTTAGTAATGTTGTTTCTTCTAATGGAGTCTTGCTATATTATGACCTCCAACCTGCCCCTCTCAGAACATCTACTTGGTGGGGTGCGGGCAACTTAATGTGGGCACTACTTATGTCCTGTTAGCATTTTTGTCCCCTTTGGGGCTTTGGGGGGTGTGTATGTGTTATGCGTGTGTGTTTTATTATACTTATGTTCCATTTTCATATTATTAGAATGGTGTTAGTATTTCTGGTCCCCTGACTTGAGTCTTGGGTGTTGGGACCATCAATGGTTGTTATTATTTAGGTAGCCATTTGGCTAGTGTAGGTTACAGCCTCCACACAGACCTTAGTGAGTTTGGCTCATAAAGATCTGACAGTTCAAGTTTGAAATAACACAGATAGAGCTGCTCTCCTGCCAAAATTCTATTTTGGAATGGTTTTAACCATTTCACCTCCGGGGCAGTTCTAGAGCTGGAACAAACTGCTAATGTCTATAATATAGCAAGACTCCATTAGAAGAAACAACATTACTAAGGTGAGTAATTTTTTCTTTTCTACTCTGTCTGCTTCTGTTATTATTTCTTGGCTCTCAGGAACCTCCTTGGTTCTTCTTTTGCAGCCTGTTTGGGGTCTCCAGTGGGAGAACTGAGGCAGGTGTGGGGGACTGCCCCTTTTATAGGATAGGCTGATGTCGGCACCCTGATGTTAGTAGGGGAGGTCCCCCATGGTAGACTGCTAACTAGAAGTTTTCAGTGGCTCCTGGTACCTGTGGCTTCAAACCTACCAGTGATGGCCTGCTGCAAGAGTTTCTCTTGAAGATCTACTGTTACGGTAAGTTCTTATGTAACTGCACTTTTTACAAATGTTAACAGATCCAGTAAACTGTTTTATTTATTTATTTCAAATGTTTCACCAGGAAAGACATACTGAGCTGCTAACAGCTTATTTCCAGATGCCTCCTGGGAATAAGGGGGTGTTCAAAATCATTTATAGCAAATATAGTATATCAAGGAGCTTAATCAAAAAATTGTAAACAAATCCATACACCAGATACTGTATATGTAGTAGAAATAAAAATTGAAATAGTTTGGGTGATGGAACTACTCATCAGAAAAGTGGAGAGGCAGTGAAGGAAACAGATTGCCAGGGCAAAATTAGTGGTGGGGGGGGGGAGCCATGGACAGTTGCAGAAGGGAGAAGAATAGTCATTAAGGAGAAACTTTTTTTTTCCAGAAATAGTAGAAACATCAAAATAACAAGAACATAACAAGAGCAGGTAATACATAGTGAAAAGTTACAGTTGTTACATTTTGCAATACATGGTGGCAGTAGTTGAGGGACAACAAATAACAAAACAAAGTAAGGCTCATGGTGGTACAGTTTCAGTAAATAAGAGAACCTATTTGGCCCTACCCCTGGAAACTATAAGGGGTGGGAGCTAGTCTTTAAAGCAGTGGCAGGTGGATGCCAACAGGAGCCAGTGTTTGAAGTGAGTCTTGAACTGGCAATGAGTGTTTATGGTGCACAGTTCAGTGGGCAGCTTGTTCCATAGTGTGGGGGCTGCTGCAGACAGGGCTCTAGTGCCCATGTTCATGGCTACCCTGGGGATTTCCAGGGAGGGGATACTGGAGGAGTGTAGGCAGCGGTGTGAGGTTTGGGTGGTGAGAAGGGGAGTTGCACGCATGTGCCAGGATCTGGTGGCCCCTTCTGCCCCTCCCTAGACTTGTGTTGCCACTCCTAACTGCCTGCACTACCCACTGGACCTCCACCCAGTGGGAGCAGGACTACGGCAGAGCAGGCACCCACCATACCTCTCAACCTCTTGCCTCATAAATCAGGGACAAGGCTTAAAAAAATCAGGGACAAAGGACCAAAATCAGGGACACATCTTCAAAATTAGAGATATCCACCCAGAAAGCTGGTAGAATATGGGGCTTAGTGCACAATGCATTTTCTAAAGAAGAACAAGTCTGTATCTTTAATGCTTGACATTGTTTTGTGCTTACAGTCCCCACTGTTTAGCCACAAAAACACAAATTTTAGGAGGGACAGAGTAAAATTTTGAGGCAATATCAGGGACGTCCCTGAAAATCAGGGACACTTGAGAGGTATGGCACCCACCCCTATGGAAGGGAGAGCCATAGCTTGATCCTGTTCCAACCCTCCCTCCCCCAAGCTGGCACTCCAGCGGCCCGAAGTTGTTCCTGAACCCGGGTCACCGGCGTGGCACGAGGTAAGGTGCCAGTGCCTCAGCCCTCTGCACCACCGGGCCGGCCTCATGAAGGAGAAACTTTAAGGAGAAAGCAGAAGAGGCAGAGTGAACAGACAAAGGAAAGGAGGACCAGAGTTTAGGAAAGCGTTATGAGAAAGCAGACTGACCAGCAGTACATTTTCTGGAAGAAACAGTGAGGGAATGGAAATGGGAAGTAGTGTTACAGAAAGGGTAGCAGGAAGCTGGTGAGAAGATAAGAGGGATGTAACGTAGGAGGGAAGGGAACCAAATCAGAATATAGATATAAAGGAGGCATAATGGGAAAGGTGCCTGGCATCAAGAGAGGGGAGTGAAAGAGCAGTGTAGAGAGGGCAATGGAAAAAAAAGAAGTTTAAAACTTAAAAAAAGTTTTGAAGAATTTAAAGGAAGTATTAAGAGAAATAAATATTCCAAAATTTTAGGCTATCAGTTAAATATAGGAAAACTGAAAATGTTGGCAACGCATAATTCCACCACCCAGATTATAAATACTTTTGTCCCAGAAGAATACAAAAAGCAGAGATTAAAATATTTAGGCATATAATTAACTTTACCGGTCTCAGATTTATTTCTTCACAACCACAAAATATTAATTAAGAATATAAAAGCTAAATTAAAATGCTGGACTAAAATGAAACTGTTTCCATGGTGCAAAATATGGTTGATTAAAATGGCTATTGTGCCGATAATTTCTTACTTTCTCCAAGCCATTATTACTTTGATACCAAAAGAATGGTTTAAGGAAATAAACAAAGTCATTAAGGACTATGGTCCCCATATTCAAAAGAGATGCACGGCGCATCCTGACCAAAAAGAGAGAGTGTTCCGCACAACCCCAGCATCCTGTTCCGCTGCGCGATGTTCAAAAGGACGCGATGCGCCACCCACATGGGAATGGGCCAGATCACAAGTAAATGTATGCCACACAGGTGGAGGGGGCATTCCCCATCCATATGCCGTGCAGCACCATATTCGGTGGGAATGCACTCCTCAAATGCCCATACAGTGTGGCGCACAGATAGGCCAAGAAAAGCTGGCCTAACGTGGCCAGCCACCCACAGGTGGGCTACGGAAGTGCACCCAGGTGCACCGCAGCCTGCCAGCCCCGGCCGCCATGTGCCAACCCCCATCCCATCCTGTTCCTCAGGCGCTGATGTTGTAAAGGTGCACACCCCATACAAGTCCAGGATGACCTGTGGACCCCCAGCTCTTTCCCGATCTCAGTCAACAATCACAGCCCGCCTAAGACCCCGGTGATCTAGTGAACCCCCCACCCCATACCCGATGCAAGACAATCTGGCTGGTTCCCTCCTCCTCACATCCCATGCTGGTGACTGATATGGCCCAACGCTTCCCACCACGGCCAGCTGCCGACTGACATGCACTGGGCAGCTGTCATAATATTCAACCAGTGAATGCTGCCCTATAATATGACAGCTCCCTGGTGCAAGTCAGTCAGTGGCTGGCCATGGTGGGAAGAGATGGGCTGTGCCAATCGCCAGCATGGGATGGAAGGAGTGGATGGGGAGCCAGCCACAGTATGGATCAGAGGTAAGCCTCCTTTTGCCAGTTGTTGGGGATTGGTAATGGGGGGGTCCACTAGACCACTGGGGTCTTGGGCAGGCATATTATTTGGCCACCGCAATCAGGGCTGGGGCTTGTGGTCTGCAGGTCATCCTGGGCTTATATGGGGCATGGACCTTTACACTATCAATGCCCAGGGAACAGGATGGGAGGGGAGTGACTGCTGGACTATGAGGGGGGATCACTGCTGGTGTCTGCACCGCTCAGGAATCGGGGAAGGGAGGGCGATGGACAGGCACACTCCACATGGCACAGCTATGCTAATGGGGTCATAATGAGCATGCATGGTGCCTGTTTGCACCATGCATGCCCAATGAGCTCATTACCATGTACAGGCTGTATACCGCCCTTGATGTCATGGCGCAGCCAGGTGTGTACCATGCAGTTCCCACTGCCAGTAGTCAGCCCTCTCCCTGGTTGCGCTGCACTGGACCAGGCAGGCAACTGCATTGGGTGGCACATCCAGGGTCGGATATTCAAATAGTATGCTGTTTGACTGTCCCATTGGAGCTGGCTGGAGCATCTGTTCTGCTCAATGCATCATTGCACTCACGCAACCGGCCAGCTCTGAATATGTCCCCCCATGGCTGCAATTTACAAATGTCTACACACCACACAAAGGCAGTGCATAGGCATTCCAATGACCAAATGCCACATGGCAGTGCCCAGTGCATACCCCTCGGCATTCACCAACAGGCATGCTAGTGCTCTGTACACCTGATCCCCGGACTGCTGCAGGGCACCATGCCAGGGGAAGGATGGGGACATGTCAGGGGTTGCCCACACTCCATGCCAGTCACGAAGGCGTGGGGTGCTGGGCTCATAGCATACACCAAGTAGTACAGGGTGTACCCCCAACTGATGGCAGCTGCTGGCCATGGTGGGACCAAGGGGTCAACCCCCAATGGAGCCCCAGCCTACTGGGCTGACAGGGAGGGCTGAGGGGAAGCCAGTCAAGTATTTGCCTTGCTGTGTCCAATGGTCAAATTCATGCCTCCTCCACACCCCTGCTCCCGCGATGCAAGGGATCCACTCAGGGACCCAGGATGGGCATCCCTTTGGATGCCTGCCTGGTCCATGACTCTGCCCTATCTGCCCCTGTGAACCTACGCCCTGGGGGGGCCACGGACAGGTTGCCGGCGATAATGAACTCTGTCCAACACACACATCTGTTTGTGGGTGTGGAGCCACATGGGAGGGATACAAGTGTTTTGCATGAGGAACCCACCCTTGAGAAAATCGCAGCCTATATTTGGAATTATGGTAAGCCTAGAATATTATGGCCACAGTTATGCTTACCAAAAGAACAAGGAGGTTTGTCATGTCCAGATATAGAGAATCAGTACCTTAACTTTATAGTGAAAAAGGTATTAAAATAGGCGTATGATAATTCTAAGACAGATAATAAGTTTGAAGAATCTCTAGTGGAGCATTTGGTTAAAAAGAAAATAACCATACAATCACTGTGGTTTTGTCCAAAAACATTTATTAAGTTAAAAAAACAATATAATTCAAAATCTTGCAAAAAATTACATTAGAATATCAGAATAAAATTAAGCTTAACCCCAAAAACAGTGCATATAATGTTATTTGGAAGAATCTCCTATTTATTAACAACATACTTTTTTATTTAAGAAAATAGGCTAATGCTGGCCAGGGTGGGACAAATAGGGTCACTGGGTCACTAAATGCGACCTGCCAAATCAAACTGGCATTTAAACTCCCCATTCTGGCAAGTGACAGCCTTGTGAGAACTGGGCATGTGCAGGAGATGAGACCAAGTAGGAGGGTGAGAGTAGCATGTATTGGAGCATGAGTGACTGTTGGTTTGCATTGCTGTAGCGAGACGCTGCTCTGAATCACACATGCGCAGGAGTTGAGACTGGATGGGAGTACGAGTGTAACATGCGCAGAACCTTTTGTTTTCTAAAGCCACAAGGGGCACGCTACTTGGCTCTAGAACAGCGTCATGCCAGCACTTCAAATAGTCATTGCATATGAGTAACAGGAGGTAGCCCATCTTCTAACCAACCCCTCAACAAAGTAAGACAGGAAGTAGCCACCTGCAAGGACTGGGTTCTCAGTAACAAAAAAAACTCACAGTCAGAAAATCAGTCACGGAACACTCACCAGCTGATAAATCAAAATGTCCATATGAATGAGTGCGGTTAAATCAGACTTTACTTGCAGATTGAAGTAAAAATAAAAAAGACAAACTATTTTGCTGCCTGCCCATCTGCCTGAGGAAGGTATGCCAACTTAAGCCTACTTACATTCATAGCCAGAATGAGTCATGTTTCATGTGTTTCTGGTCAATTGTTGTAATATGATCATGTGGGGTCTGCATGGAAGAGCACTTAAACACTCTGCAGTCAGCCACATCACCAGAGACACAAGGAGCGCACATGTTGCTCTGTCTTTGTGTAGGGGATTGGTTGTTTCAAATCCTATTTTTGTACCAAAAGAAATTCACACAAAAAAGAGCTACTTCACTGAAATAAAAAGTCCTTGTCAAGATTGAACTAAAAAGTTATTTTCATCTGCTCGGAGGGACTGGGGTGATTACTCAAGGAATGAGTCTGGGCCTGGGGCCTGTTGTGTGATGAGCCACAGTGTTTGTGGATCAAATCAGATATTCAGATGATATAGTCTTTCTGGGCCAAATTAGAGGGAATTTGAAAATCCTATGAAGTTTGAAAATTAAAAAAAATCTGGATCTGACTGACGGAGAGAAGCAGCCAGTCCATGACTGAAAAGTGAGGAAGGCAGAGGGAGTTGCAGCCTGCCCAGGAACCTGCCCTTTTGATTACTAGATAAAGAAATAATAAAGTTACCCAATGTTTAAAATCATTTTAAAGTCCAGAGAGGTAGGGCTGTGGGGGTGGGACTGGGGGAGAGAGAGAGACAGTCAGCAGTCAGTTGACTACATCATCATCCATCCAGTCTGATGTCCCCGTAAGAGGTTGTATCCTGTCTTCCTGTGTCCTGTGTTATCTTTATTAGAACAAAAATGTTAACGTTTACTAAATATAGAAATGGAGAAAGCCCATATACTTGAGAGGGAGACATGGCCACTGTCTTTGGTTTTAGGCTATAATAATAATAATACTTTATTTTGCACCTTTCGAATATCAAGGTGCAATACAATAAGATAAATAAGATAAAAATACAGAAATCAATATTATAAAAACAGACAGAAACAAATGAATGAACAGTAAAACCATAAGCTTTTTCCCCACAGGAAGGATTTCAAAGCCTGTTTAAAACTCCCCACAGCTGTGCACTCCCTAGTCCAACGGGGTAGAAAATTCCAAAGGGAAGGGGCTGCAAACAAAAAGGCATGGGCCCCAGCAGATTTTAAAATCACCCTCGGAATCTCTAGCAACCCCTCTTTGGCTGAGAGGAGCGATCTCACAGGTTGATAAGGGATCAGGAGATCTTCCCTTGTCAATCTTCACCATTCATTACTTCTTGGGTGTAAGCCGGAGGCGCGCACCCGCCATGGGAGACTTTTTTTTTTTTTTTTTTTTTTTAAAAGGGCCAGCTCTAACGGTGCGCTGGCCGAGACCGACGCCTTTGGCGGCATGGCGCCGTAGGGCGCTATTAGTAGTTACCGACTCCCTCCTCCATCTCAGTTCTGTTTCTCCTGCCGCCGAGGCTGCACCTGCTACGCCGTCGGGGCGCAGTGAATAGTTCGTGAAAGTGCGCATTAGTCTGATTTTGCCGACTCCTCCGTTTCTCGGTATTACACTCGACGCCATACCACGGTAAGACTGTTCCTTTTTCTATCTGTAAGGCGTCGGGTGTTTTCCTACTGTTTTTTACCTTAATTGTTTCATGTTATGTCCGGTTCTGGAGTGAAACATTTTTCGAAGACGGGCCGTGCCCCGATGCGTCGGTGCTCCTGTGGCCGGCATTTTTCTGTCTCGGACCGGCATGATGTGTGTCTTCGTTGCCTGAGACCCAACCATGACATGGATTCGTGCGACGCCTGCTTCTCCATGGACCGTCGTGTCCTCGAAGTCCGCGCGTTCAAGCTCGGCAAGGCCCTGCCGACTTCGGGGGCGGCGTCGTTCACGGGATTCCCAGGTGAGTCTCTAGGCCCTTCCCCAGTCCCCTCGGGCCTATATGGTCCAGCGGAGGGAAAACTTCCTCCCTCTTCTCTTGCCGAGGAAGCTTCTTTTAGGTGTCGGAGAATGTAGCGGTCCCTCCCAGGGCCGTGGCGGTGACACGCCTTGGCAGTCACCTCCTGGAGGTGCAGGCTCCCCAGTGTCGAGGCCCATGATTTCTGGGCGGACGCCAGTGGACCCTCGGCGCGCCTTCCGGCAGTTCCGGATCCTGGCGCCCGTTCGGCGGCGCCGGTGATCGGCGGCACCGTTTCAGTGCCGTTTCAGATCCGGCGCTGTTGGCGGTGCCGGTGATCGGGATGGCTTGCTGGCGGTGTTGCCGCCTCGCACCGCTGGCGGTGCCGCGGCCCGGTCTCGCTTCCTCGCGGCGCCGGGTCGGTTTCCGATGCCGGAAGCGGTGCCGAAGGCCTCGTTGGTGCCGCGGGAGAGCTAGGACCGGGCCTGGCTGTCGCTGGTGCTCGGGGGTCGGCCGGTGCCGCCTCTGGTACCGGTACCGTTCACGGTGCCGTTGCCACGGGAACCCCTGGGGTGGCCGGTATTGAGGTCCTGCTGGTCTCGTCCTCCTCGGGGGACGACGACTCAGATGTGGACCCATCCTGGTACCCTCACTCCTCGGGGTCGGGGTCTCCTGTGGCACGAGGTGCCAGGTGGCGCAGCTGGCCCCTCCCTCTATCCTCCCTCCCGTCCTCCCCTGACGGCTCTACGGCTGGGGCTGGCCTTGAGTCCCAGGGGGGTGACATGGTGGAGACTAAGGGGAAGGCTCCCCCTCCCAGGAGACCGGTGACAGCTGCCCTCCCGGGTGCTGTTGCTCCCTCTGGAGGGGCGGGAATGCTGCGGTCGAGGAGGAGGGCTCTCTCGGAGTCCGAGGGGTTGAGGGGCAGGGGGACAGGACCTTGGTCTTCTCTGGCCACCTCAGGGGGGGTGGCTAGGAGCCACAGTGCTGAACCCCGCCCTTCCCTCTGGGGCTCTAGAGTGCCCTCCGGTGGCGTTGCTGTGGGCTGCCCTTCTGGATCCATGCAGTCCCGACTTCATCACAGGGGAGGTTCTCCCCCTGGGCTCTTCCAGGCTCCGCATCCTCAGGGTTCCGTCTTGCGGCCTGGTTTGTTGTCCGGGACCCCGCCAGCTCGGGCTCCGTTCCCTGGATTCCAGATCCCTGGCAGAGGTCAATTGCCTCCTCGTAGGTGCCCCTCTCCCATATCTCTGCCTCCACCACCCCCGCTCTCGAGCCATGTCGGTCCTACGGGTCCATTATCCTGGGAGCAGTTCAGAGGTTCTGCAGCGGCCTTCCCCTCATACGTTAGATGTATGCATGAGCGGGTCTTTCGACTCTCCCCACCGCCGCAGGAATCCTCTGAGCATTCCAGCTCTCCATCATCCTCGTCTCCCTCCTCTGAGGGAGAGAAACCCCCTGCTCATCTCTCCTCCGACGCTGATTTCACTGAATATCATCGATTCCTTTCGAGGATGGTGAGGGACCTTCGGATCTCTTACATACGCAGAGACAATACTGAACGGGAGATGCGTGAATTCCTTGGAGAATTCAGTGCCCAGCACCTGGTGGTACCTTCCTGGCCTATCCCCTTCCAGGAGGCGTCTATCCGTTCCTGGCAGTCGCCAGCCGCCTCTTCTCCAGCCCCGGCTGACTGTCGGCGTAGGTATTGTGCCCCCTCGGAATCTCTTCGTACTCTCCCCAACCCCCCCTCTGGCTTGGTCTACCTGGAGACTCCCTCCGGGCGCGCTGCCTGGCGCATCACCACCACCGGACACGGACTCTCTTCAGTTCGGACGGTGGGGGCGGGGTGTTCTCTTCTTCTCGCAGTTTGCTTGTATAGCATCACATCAGGCTCACCACGCTGCCTACAATTGGCACCTGTGGTCGGTGCTCTCTCAACTTCTAGCGTCGATGCCTGATATGGAGCAAACCAGACAAGCTGTTGCCCTCTCCGCTATAGGCCTGGAGCTGGCAAGACACCAGGCAAGGGCATCTTATGACGCCAATGAGGTGGCTTCCAGGCTTGCGGGGACAGTGATCTGCATTAGGCGGACGGCATGGCTTCGTCTTTCCAAGTTGTCACCCCGGCTGGCGAGGTGATGCGCCCTTCCGGGGACCTGCTCTTTTCCTCCAGAACTAGGAGACTTTTTGCAGGGCTAACTCTGTCTCCACATCCTCGGGAGGCACCTCCTAGCTCTTTCTCCCACTTAGGCTTTTCTCTGAACTAGCCAGGGTCTTCCCCTTCTGTTTCTCACCAACAGGAGGCTGGGGGTCTTGTTCCCTCAGGGTTTTTACCCTTTCCCCCTTCTAGGGAAGAGGGGCTTGGTACTCACCCAAGAAGTAATGAATGGTGAAGATTGACAAGGAAGATATGAAAATAGGCTTACTACCGTGATTCTTGATCTTCTCTTGTATCTTCACCATTCATTACTGATCCCACCCTCCTTCCCCTCAGTGGCCTCCTTCTGTGGCGTCTCCCCCTCCCGTCTCGTTCCTCTCTCTTATTGGCCTTTATGCCTAAAAAAAAAAAAAAAAAAAAAGAAATTTTTTAAATAAAAAAAAAAAAAAAATCTGTCCTTGCCATTCTCTCAATGGTTTCCAGGAAATTCTTTACTCTAAGATTCTTTGGCATTTATTGCAGGAGTGCTGGGTCGTGAGGCAGATGCACGACTATCTCACCGCCATGTTTTCAGGCGAGGCACTCCTGGGGACTCTGCCTGACTCTGTCTGTGCAGTTATCTAGTCCCAGAATCTTCTGCTAATCAATTACTAAGCCCTGGAAACCCTCCCCTTTTTCCAGAGTAAGAGGAACGGGTACGGTTATACAATTTCTTTTCTTAAAGCTGAGGGAACTCTTTCGGACTTCTTCGAAGTCAATCCCTTGCTTTCTCAGGTCATGTTTTTCTTCATAAGCCTGTGAGTCATGCTATGTCTTGATGCCTTTTTCAAGGGCCCTTCTGCGGGCATTGATGCAGGAAAAGCAGTTCAGCAGCTAGCAGATCTTGCCAGCCTCAAGTCTCTATCTACCTTGGCATAGCAAGTCCGATTGAGTTCCTCTATATTCCTTACAAACCGCCTTCAAAAGGCTCAGTTTCTTTCTATATTCTTCTAGAGCAGCTCTTAACAAGCTGCTTGGGAATCAACCCTTTCCTAGCTGGGCGCTCTTCCGGAACAAGGCTCTGCTCAATCAGTCCAGGAGCCCTCAACTAGGATAAAGGACTGTGGCATGTTGAGGTTCAAAGACTCTGCCCTCCTTGGTCTGTCTAGCGGGTTCGGTGAACCTTCTCTTCAGCACTACCAACAGGGATTCTTGCTCCCTTGTTAAGTCGAGCCTTAAGCCTCTCAGCTAACAATGCTCATTGGGCATTATTGTCTCCTCAACATCCCACTTTTCTTCTTCTTCTTTTCTCTCTGCTTCCTTCATCCTTTCTTTCTCCTTCCCTTTCTCCCTATCTGTTCCTCCTAGAGTTGCCCCAGAAAGGAGGCCTCTCCTATCCCTTAGGGCAGGAATACTCTCCTCTGTCTATTCTCCATCGGCTTATTCCTTTTCAGTTATTTTCTTCCTTGCTATCCCTTGGCTATCTTGCCTCACTTTTCTTTTTCCACAATATATTTTTGCCTCTCCGGCTCACAGAACTGAGATGGAGGAGGAGTCGGTAGCTACTAACGCCCCCTCGCTGTGGCCTAGGCGTTGGTCTCGAGGGCGCGCTAGAGCTGGCCTTTAAAAAAAAAGCTTCCGTGGCGGGTGCGTTCCTCCGGCTTACACCCAAGAAGTAATAAATGGTGAAGATACAAGAGAAGATCAAGAATTACGGTAGGTACGTAATTTTCATTTCTTTCAGGTAATCGGGGCCCAGATCATGCAGGGCTTTAAAAGTCAGTAATCCGACTTTGAAGGTGAACCGCCACTGAACTGGCAGCCAGTACAGTTCCCACAGCACCGGTGTAATATTTATTTTTTATTTAGTTGTTTAACCAGGTATAGCACACTAAGCTGAAAGCTTTTTTACAGGAGCGACCTGGGAGCACAAGGAGGTTAAGCGACTTGCTCAGGGTCACACAGAATGCAAGTGGAAGCTGTGGGATTCAAACCCAAGTCTGGTCTGCTGGATATCACTAGATTTGCAGCTCAGAGCCTTAAACCACTGAGCTATACTGCCTCCACATATGGGAAGATCTAGGCATACCCATCAACACCTGAACTGTGGAATTCTGCATCAGCTGCAAGCGGCGCATATCAATCCCTGGAAGCCCAAAGTAAAGCGAGTTGCAGTAGTCTAGGCGCGAGGTCACAAAGGTATTGATTAAAGTTGGCAGATCACCGGATGGAACAAGGTGCTTGATCCTAGCGATGTTTCTTAGATGGTAGAAAGATGACTTAACCACCGCTGACACCTGGGACCGAAGAGTCAGCCCCGCATATAATATCACCCCCAGGTCTCACACCCGTTCAGAGACCTGTAGCTTGACATCCCCCAGAAATAATCCAGATGGGGAGCTGACCCAAGGTCCCCCTATCCAGCGATCCAGATCCAATACCAACACCTCCATCTTCCCAGAGTTCAACTTCAGCCAGCTGGACCTCATCCAGTCCTGGATTTCATTGAGGCAGCTATTGAATACCGAGATAGCTCCTTCCTGGTCGGGTGCAAAGGACAGGTATAGCTGGGTATCATCCATATAACAATGAAACCTCAGCCCATACCATCTCACAATGTCTCCGAGGGGAAGCATGTACACTGCAAACAACATGAGGGACAATACAGAGCCCTGAGGAACCCCACAAAACAGAGAGATGGGATCAGAGGAAAAATACCCTGACACCACCCTCTGAGTTCTTCCGGTGAAGTAAGAAGTGAACCATCTAAGAACAGTTCCAGAAAGCCCACAAATACATCTCAGGTGCTCAAGTAGGACCCCATGGTCAACAGTGTCAAATGCTGATGACAGATCTAACAGTACCAAAATGGACCATTTTCTCTTGTCTTTCACCATCAGGAGATCACTGAGCACCCGAACCAGCTCAGTCTCGGTACTATGCCTCTTTCAAAAACCTGATTGGAGGGGTTCATAGATGCTATGGATGGTCAAGTGGTTCTCCAACTGGGCCGCCACTACTTTCTCGATCACCTTCCCCACAAAGGGGAGGTTCAAGATAGGCCTGTAGTTGGCAAGACTGTCTGGGTCCAAAGAAGCTTTCTTCAACAGGGTGTCACCACTGCCTCTTTCAAGGAACAGGGATATTCACCCGAGTCAAGGGAGCACCAGACTATCTGTGCTAGAACCAGGAAAATGGACTCCCCACACCCCAAAATTAGGGAAGTAGGGCCTGGATCTAAACTACAGCAGGTAGGGCACAACCCTTGGACAATCCGCATAACATCCACGATTTCTGGGCGGTTGAAGGTACTCCAGGAAAACGAAGGGGTGATGACCAAGTCCTGACCAAAAGCAACCTGCATAGAATATGTCAAATGGATCTCTGACTTAATGTCAGCCACCTTATCAGCAAAGAACCAAGGAAGCTCATCACACTGCAATTATGAAAATGCTCTACGGAGCTATAGACAAATTGGGTTGCACAATCTGGCCACAGTTCTGAACAGCTGAGCTGGTCAGTTCTGAGCGGCAGAAATTTCCCCGGACAGGAACTCTGACTTCTTACGAGAAATTTCTGACTGATAGAATTGATAGTGTTCTAACAGTCTAAGGTGGTCGGCATCCAGGCTAGATTTCCGCCAACAACGTTCTAACCTGCATCCAAGTCGCTGCAACTTCCTCAAGGACCCATCAAACCATGGAGCCCAAGGTCAAATGGAGAGAGGACGCACATGAACTGGAGCAATAAAATCCAGGGCAGAGGTGATGGCATTATTATAGGCCACAACCAGTACCTCTGGATCACTGCACAGCATAGGAAATTGTGATAGGTCAAGGACCACAGCAAGGCCATTGGGAAGAAATATTCCACAAAGGGCAGTACTTGACCGTCTCCACAGGGGTCGGCCTACAAGGTGGGGTGCCAAAATTGAATCTCACAGTGTAATGATCGGACCAACCGACTGGTTCCACCCCACGTCAGAAGCCTCGATCCCCAGGAGGAAGACCAAATCAAGAGAATGGCCACCTTTGTGTGTAGCAGTGGTAACCACCTGTGTTAGGCCCAGTGAATCCATTAACTGGAGGAAGTGATGTCCAAATTGCGAGAGTTCGTCGCTGATCCATGCATTAAAGTCACCCAGGACCATCAGCCTGGGAGACTCAAAAGCCATGTTGACAATGAAGTCCGTTACTTCCTTAAGGAATTGCTTCCCATCTCCAGGTGGACGGTAGATGAGAGCAATTTGATAGCCCATACCTGCTACAACAGCACATTCAAAAGAGATGGTCTCCTCAACTGGAACACTAGTGAGTGCCAATTCGGTCTTAAAACAGACCACAACCCCCTAACCCTGCAGTCCAACCTCGGGCGATGTATCACCGTATACCCATCTGGAATTGCGGCCTCAAGTATTGGTCCTGCATTGTCATCCAGCCAGGTCTTGGTAATGCAAGCCAGATCTGTCGAGCCAACAAGATCTGAAATCACAGCAGTCTTGTTCCGGACAGATCTGGCATTGTACAACATCACCCGGTTTGGACAAAACTCCTGGGCTGCCCTGGCTACCTGCCCATCAATAATGATGGTACTCTTGGGTATGGGGACCAAACAGGATGGTCTACGCTCCAGGCTCCACTTCGCCCCAGGGTGTCTCTTGGGCTTAATCACCCTAACGAGAGTGCCCTGCCCCTCCCGCCTCCACTGTCCAACCCCTCCACCCCTTCCCCCCCTCCTACGGGCAACACCTAAGGCCTGACAACATTGGTAGATGGAAAAAACAGAGGGGGGGGTATGAAAAGGGCAGAAGGAGTGGAGAGTGGAGGCTGAGTAGCGCACTACCGGGGGGCGGGGTAACAGGCAGACACATCTCATAAATACACAACCTCCCAGCACCCAAAACTAAACAATTTAAAAATAAAATATGGTACACCTAAAAGTCAACCACTTATGAGATTCAACCCAACTAGATACCTAAAATTACCAAATTACTAATTTAACATAATCTAAATTAAGCCCCAAGAATAATAAACCCCAAAAGGATCACCTTCCAGAGAAATCTCTTACAAGTCTCGAAGAAGGACAATCAATACAAATCATTAACAAAATAAAATAATAAAAACAAATAAACTAAACAAACCAAAGAAATTAAAAGGAAAATAGTTTGATAATCCACCCCCAGAATAGTCTCTCACACTCATCTAAAAGAAGGTGAAAATACAGATTGTTACTAGGCCCTCTCACTGCCCAAACTAATTTCCTCAAATAATATAAAACAAAATAAAATTTAACAACAACAAAAACTCAAATTGAGGGGAAAAAAAATACTTGCTATCCAAAAAACACAAGAACTTAAAAATTAAAACATTCATTCCAGTCAATCATTTCCAGGAGATCGAAATGCCAGGACAAATATTAGAACTAGTTAATGCTCAAGTTCCAGGTAGTCAAATCCAAAGATTTAAGCCAGAGTTCTTTCAGGGTGCACAAATTTCTTAGGCAATAAGTAAAGGGAAATATCTCGGAGGATTAATGGCACACCACCACAACCGCGGGCAAAGCCACCCCTCCGAATGACCACCCCACAATTCTAGGGGAGGAGAACAGGACACCACTCCTCTGGCCGGCCCCTCTCCCCAACCCTGTGGGAGCCAAGAACCCCTGAAATCCCCAAAATAGCTCACAAATTGAATAGAGCAAAAGTCAAAGCCCTGAAACAAATATTAAACAATACCAGATTGTAAGAAAAAAAAAGTATGGCGCACTCCTCTCCAGACAGCTCCTTTACCAGGTCATCTCTGATTAATCCTCCAGATATACCGGTCCGATTGACCGCATCTTCTTTAGTCCACAGCAGCAAACTCCTCAGGCAATTCCCAGTATCCAAAACAAGTGACTTCAGGGGAAGACTCACGGGTTCATGATATAAAACTCTCACTCCAGTTCAAGCAGGCATTCCAAACCAGAGAGGCAACAGTCAGGGCTCCAAAACCATCTCAGCCAGGGAACAGCAGCTCTTCTTAACTTTCACAGACCATTAACATTTAAGTATTTTCCAGGTAGAAAACATCAAACTACAGCATAATTTGTGCATTACTCACAAACCAGCGAGTCCATTTCACCACACAGTCAAATATCAGCTCAGCAGTTCCAGGGCGCACAAAGATAGAATATAGTGCGCAAACTATAGCAGGTAAACTGCAGACTACAGAGTCAATACATCCACACGCTAAAACGTTCATCAAGAAGTACATCAAAACAACCCAAAAACACAAAGACAATGGCAGTCTCACAATCGAAGATAGTCCACTCTACTCCACCACAATGTCAAATTCACCTCTGGCAGTTTCAGATATTCAGGATAGTCAGCAGTTCCACAGTTCCACAGCACACACACACAGGTAGCACAGTGTGTGAACTGCTAGCTGCGAACACTCAAACAGTGGAACGGTCAGGCTGCAACAGTCTGTGCAAATGGGATAGGTGGCAAATGTTCTACATACAAAGCGGCAAAATAAAAAAGGCAGATGAATAACAAACAGTAAGATGCGCAAAACTGCGCCAGGCAATAGCAAAGAGCTCAAAAGCAAAATAAAATGAGTTAAACAGTGAATTAAACAGACAGAGCAGAAGAGCTTGCAGAGGCTAGCCCAGTGTAGCTGCCATCTTCGACATCTATGAGGGGACTAGGGGCCTGCCAGTGTGCAGTGAATAGACTAGTCCGTCTGTTCATCAAAATCAAATGGTCGTAAATAGCGGCCACTAAAAAAATGTTGGCCACCAGATTTTGATGTATGCTGGCCAAGCTAGCCACCACACCGCAAACCAATTTGTCTCACCCTAAAAGTGGTATATTGAGGTAGAGACACTTTTCATTTCGGTGAAGAAGATCTTTTTATGTAAACTAAGTCCTTAAAAAGGACTTTGCTATGGAAATAGGATGTGAAGCCACTGGATGCATTGTATAGGATCAATTCATTTTTGTTACTATACACAAGATTTTTATTACATAGATACATAGATGTTGTCAGCAGATAAGGGCCTTTGGCCCACCTAGTCTGCCCATAAACTCTAGTTACTGTGCTTCTTCAAGCTTCCCAGGATTTAGTTTGTCCCCTTCCCCCCTGATTACCAGGATCCCCTTAAGCATATTTCATGAATTCTTAAATCATGTAATCATTTCTGCCCCCACCATCACTTCTGACAGGATGTTCCATTTGTCTACCACCTTCCCTGTGAAGAAGTACTTCCTCACATTCCCTCTAAACCTCCCTCCCTCAAGTTTCATCCTATGTCCCCTTGTCCTGGAGCAATTTTTTCTTTGAAAAATTGAGTTTTCTTGCATTTTGTTCTTCCCTGTTCGGTACTTAAATGTCGCAGTCATATCCCCACTCCCTCCTCTCCTCCAAGGAGTATCTATTTAAGTCCTTCAGCCTATCCTCATAGGGTTTGTGATGTAATCCCTGCACCATTTTGGTTGCCCTCCTCTGAACAGCCTCCACCCTATGTCCTTACATAGGTAAGGCCTCCAGAACTGGACACTGTATTCGAGGTGTGGCCTCACTAATGTCCTGTATAGTGGAATTATTACCTCCCTTTTCCTGCTGGTGATACCCCTGCCTATGCATCCCAGCATCCTTTTTGCTTTTCCTGTTGCCTTGTCGCACTGACTTCCTACCTTGAGTTCCTCATAGATGATAACCCCTGGATCTCTTTCCTGCTTGAAGCATTCTATATCTCCCCAACCCCCCCAACCAGCTGGTATGATGTTTAGCTCAAACTTTTCTGCCTCCTTTAATTGATTATGGTTTATTGCTGTATTTTGCAGCTTCAGAGGCCAATATTACTAGAGTCAAAGTTTTATATAATCATGTTGCTATGTTTGCTACCCAAATGTCTGCCCACGCTCAGCATTGTGTACTTTCCAAAACTGTTCAATGCCCTACTCTGTCTTCTAGGTTCAAGCTTCCTCTTGGTATAATTGCTAGGAAAATTATATTTAAAAAGGCACCAACTATTTTTATTCAGTACTTTCAACATAAAGTAACTTTGTCATGTTCTAGATCATCCTTGTTCTTTTTTCAAAATTCCTATAGTTAATACCATTTCAGGTCAGAGATCTTTGTTGTACCAATTACCTAGTTTTTACAACTCTCTTCATCAAAATCTCACATCTGAGACCCTTAGTATAGTTGCTTTTAAATGAAGTAGGCAAATTATTTATTAACGTCTGAGCAATGTAACTGTGATTAAGCTTCATTGTCTGGTTATTATTAATATTTGTACTAAACGTTATTATAAGTTATGTGCATGATTGTTGCTTATTGTATCTCTGATATCTTTTGTTCATTATTTATATCTTGTAACCATGAAAATGGGCAGAATTGCTCATGGATTTACCAGATTTTAAATAAATAAACAAACCCAAACCAAACACTTAATGACACATAACAAAATTAAATTGTGGTCAGAGCGTGTTAAAGTATGCATTACCAGAATCAGAATTTTATAGGTATGTCCAGTTAAGAACCATTTTCAGTAAAATGTATAACCACTGGAAAAGAGCTCCACCAAATTCTTTAACTGAATTTGAGGATAATAGGAATAAAATACTGGAAAAAAAGAAAACCGGTATATTTGCTGAGACTACAAGGTACCTTACATCTGATGCAGTGGCTTGTGCAGTGAAGTGCAGCATCTGATGTGGTGGCTTGTGCAGTGAAGTGCAGCATCTGATGCAGTGGCTTGTGCAGTGAAGTGCAGCATCTGATGCGGTGGCTTGTGTGATGAAGTGCAGTCAAGTGTTGGAGTCTGGGGGAGTGTGGCAGGCTCCTTCAAACCCTATTGGCATCATCTGAATTTGCTGGGAATTGCACCGAAGGTCCAAAAAGGCATTTAGAACTTCTGAAGGAGTACTGGAGGGGTTGCACATAATAACATCTGAGCACCCGAGTCTGCTATCCACCCCTGAAAGGACGTGAGTTTGTAAAAGTGAAAGATTGAATGGAACATTATTTAAACTGCTGCTGACTGTGTTACCTTTGTTGCTTTTATGCTGCTAACAACTGTTTGCTGCTGCTGCATTTTCTGCTCTATCATTTTCTGCTGCTGAGATCTGTGAACATTTTAATCTGCTTGTTGCTGCTGAAATTTAATTTTACAAGCTGCATTTTGTCTGAAAATGGACTGTCTGCAAAAGTACTGAGAGCTCTATAAACACAGGCTCTGATCTCTACATGCTTCCATGCCGCCCAGTTATCTGTGTTGCTTTAGCAACACTACGCTTGTGACGCTGCTGCACCTTTTGCTAAGTCACATCCCTTCCCCTCAATTGGTGGTGGCAGACCAGTTTGGCAAGTTTTGGGGATTTAAACTTGTTGCCTGTAAAATGTGGTGGCGTCTGATGTGGCGACTTATGCGGTCAAGTGTTGAAGTCTGAGGGAGCCGTGGGAGACTGGGCCAGTACACCCTGATTCTGAGGTCCACGCAGGGAGGAGCATTGGTGCTTAGAAGTATACCTGTGTGAGGAGTTGTAGTAAGTGTTATTATTTGTAGTCTGGCCAGACAAGACTGAGCTACAGAGTGCTGTCTGGCTGGATACAGAATACACAAGTAACATAGTATTTATAGTGGCGATATGGCCAAAGTGCGGTTACTAACTGTAATGTGTTATAGTCTATGCTTGCTGGGGGCTGATGTTCTAATTACAAATTGTTTGAATGATGAAGTTTTTGTAGATAATACAAGAAATGCTGAAGTTCAGTTTATGCCAATATCAAATTATGATTTGCCACAATATCAGATTATGGAAATCTATAACAAAAGGATTGGATATAACTAAGGGTAAGCATTGCGGAATTAGTGAGGTTGATTGGGATGCCGATCTCATTAATAGTGGCAAATATGTGCTCACTGTCACTGGCTGGTTACATCGAGAGCAACCCTGGTCCTCCCAAGAATGATTTAGTGGATTTGGATAATTTTGCAACTACCACTGGGGCATGAGAATAATTCATTTTAATGATCAAAGTATGTTGTCCAAGTTTCATGAAAAGTGGAGGCCTGGGGTGTCAGCTATAAACCAGACATATTGACCCTTACTGAAACTTGGCTGCACCCTGTTTGTATGAAATAACCACCCAGGATATAATATTTACAGAAAAGACAGGTCTAAGTGTGGGAGTGGTATGTTTTATATAAAGGACATCTATATGGTAGAATTAAGAAGTATTATGACTGAACCTATGAAGTACTGTGAACAGTTGGCCATTCAAGTTACACTGGGATTGATTAAGAAGCTTACAATATGTTGTGTATACATACCCCCAAAAGCAAACATCGAGGGACTGCAGGAATTCTCAGATTTGTTGTCTCTCAGCACTATTGGTGAACTCATGGTGTTGGGAGACTTCAACTCTAACTGGTCAGGGACTGATAGCCCTGAACTAGTGAGTATGCTGGCACATACAAATCTGGTACAATTAATTAGCTTACCTACTAGATTAAACCAGCAGTACAAATAGCGATGCCCATGAAATACTACACTGTATGTGACTTGGGGCATTAGCTGGGAACTCTGGCCTTTGCAACTTTTAAAACTGAGATTGTGTTTTTTAAATTACATACAACGTTGTGTCTTGGAGCCCTACTAACAGGAAGTAGGAAGAGGGCAGCTGTAGTCCTGATCACTGGGGCAGACTACTAGCTGCTATTTAAACGTTTTTTATTTAGTTCCTGCAGTGTGTACATCTTCCCTGCCCTTACATTGGTTTAGGGCTGATATTTACAGGCAAATTCAACTTATATGCGCTAAAATTACAGTGAGTGTTCCCGCAACCCTGGAAGTCATATCTGGGTCACTGGGGCTATGCAGCTCACCTCTGCAGCGAGCTGGGTGCGAGTCGTCATGTGCGGAGATGCGCGCGGAGACGCGCATCGGCGCATGTTGGCTGTGTCTGCTGGATGGCTGGAAAGAAAGAGTTTAAAAAAAACAAGTAAGATTATTATAATAAAGATGGTTTGCCTTAGGTGTCAGATGTATAAACCAGGGGGATATATCAGAAGAGTATGAGTAAGAAAAATGCTTATTAATAGATGAATTGCAGCTAGAAATTGAACTGCTAAATCAAAGAATTAAGACACAGACAGAAATTACAACATTAGAACAATTTATTGATTCAATGGCAGAAGGAGTCTTAGAAGCATGTCCGCATGTTACATCCACATCTATAGAATCCCAGGAGCCTAAAGATACTGAGGAATGGTGTTTGGTTGGTAAGATAAAAACCAGCAAGAAGGATAGAAAGAATATTGGGGGTTCCTCAAATGTACTCACTTCAAATAGGTATCAGGCCCTTGTACCAATTGAAGACTGTGAAGAACCAATGCAGTCTAATGACCAGATGACAGAAGACACAACTCACATTAATATCAGTATAACTCAAGAGGCAGGAAATAGTAATACTCACCCTGAGAGCAATACCCAACGAGATTTATTGTACATAGGGGACTCCATGTTACACCATACTGATCACATATTATGTAAAAAGCAGAATGACTGCACTACAATTAGCGTGTTGCCAGGGGCTGGTATTAGAGATTATTGGAAAATACATCTGCACCTGTAGTTATACTACACATTGGAGTAAATGATGTTGGCAAACTGGGATTAATGGAAATACAAAGTTATTCTGAATATGTGGGTGCCTACTCTAAGAATAGGGGATGTAACTTGTTGATTTCAGGAATATTACCTGCCCCCTGGGCCAGTGTTATGAAAAACAAAGATATTCAGAGACTCAACGGGTGGTTAAAGAGGTGGTGCTATAAGGAAGGTTATGCGGGTTATGCATATATTGATCACTGGCAGGATTTACAGGACTTTCATCTATTTGTACAGGATGGGTTACATTTAAACAAACAAGGCAAGTAAATGCTAGCCCAGAAACTGAGATATATAACAGAAAGTCATTTCAACTTTCTCCAGAGGGGGGAGGGGGTGCACGAAATCTAAGGCCACTGACGCAAACAAAAACGTACAGCCAAACTGGAATTTTCTATTAGTTAATGCTAGAAGCCTCACAAACAAATTGGACGAGTTGAAATTTATGTTGTACAACTCTCAAATACATATATGTGCCATCACTGAGACCTGGTGGAATGATAAGGATACCTGGGGTTGAGAAATTCCCGGTTACACACTTTTTACAAAGGATAGAAACTTCTCTAGAGGAGGTGGGGTAGTGCTTTACATATTGGATAATATATCTTCTGAATGTATTGATACAACAAGCTGGGGTAATTTGGAAGTACTATGGATTAGAATTTCTCCACCAAATGCCCCTAAAATAAATATAAGCCTTGTGTACAGACCACCATCTATTGGTATCCCCAAACATCTCATACTACTAGATTTCATTACACAGTTGGCTTTAGCAAATAATGGAGGGCTGACTTTGCCAAAATGGGTGAGTGCCTAAGGAATGCACTAGCAAATGGGCAGGAAGGAGGGGTGGAAGAACAATGGGGAAATAATAAAAACTGCCATCACAGAGGTAACGAACCTTTGTGTGAAGCAAATAAACAAAACAAGACGATGTAAGAAACCACTATGGTTCTCAAAGGAAGTGGCAGTGAAGGTTCAAGAGAAAAAGAAAGCATTCAGGAAGTACAAGGAATCTAGAAGGAGCAGGACAAAGAACTGTATCAGTTAAAGCAAAAGGAGGCTGGGAAGGCAGTCAGAACAGCAAAGGCCCAAACCGAGGAAAAGATAGCCAACTCAGTTAAGAAGGAGGATAAAACCTTTATAGGTACTCAGGAGCAAAGGAAGACCAAGGAGGGATAGTGAGGCTTAATAAAGGGAGGGAGGGTGGGCAGAGGGAGACTGTGAAAAGGCAGAGATACTAAACAAATATTTTTGCTCAGTATTTACAAATGAAGAGGGGAGGTACATAAAACAAACAGTAGTAACACTCTGGATACAGAAGTTGATACCAGCCCATTTACAGAAGAAAGGGTTCTGAAAGAACTCTTAAAACTGAAGGTGGACAAAGCAATGGGGCCTGATGGGATTCATCCCAGAATTCTAAAAAGAGCTAAGGGTAGAACTAGTGACACCATTGACTACCCTTTTAACAAATCATGGGATGATGGGTGGTACCCGAGGACTGGAGGAGGTCGATGTGATTCCCTTCACAAAAAGTGGGAGCAAGGCAGAAGCAGGAAACTACAGACCTGTTAGTTTAATCTCAGTGATAGGGAAAATGATGGAATCACTTGAAGGAAAGAATTGTCGAGTATCTAGAGGCCAGAGGGGCACAGGACCCTAGGCAGCATGGATTCACAGCAGGAAGGTCATGCCAGACAAATCTGATAGATTTCTTTGACTGGGTGACCAAAGTAGTAGATCAAAGAGGGGCTGTGGACATGGCCTACTTAGACTTTAGCAAGGCATTTGACACAGTCCCACACAAAAGATTAATATACAAGTTAGCCAGCCTGGGAGTGGGTCCCAAGATGACAGCCTGGGTAAAAAATTGGCTGGAGAATAGGACACAGAGAGTAATAGTAAATGGAGTCCACTCAGAAGAAAGGAGGGTTACTAGTGGGGTACCGCAGGGTTCAGTATCAGGACCAGTCCTCTTCAATGTCTTTATAAGCGACATTGCGGAAGGACTAGAAGGAAAAGTATGTCTCTTTGCAGATGACACAAAGATCTGCAACAGAGTTGATGCACAGGGTGGGGTGGAAAGGATGAGAAGGGACTTGCAAGGTTAGAGGAATGGTCAAATGTATGGCAACTTAGATTCAATGCTAAGAAGTGCAAGGTAATGCACCTGGGAAACAAAAACCCAGGGGTAGAGTACACAATGGGGGGTGAGATACTAACAACAACAAAACGGAAAGGAACCTGGGGTAGTCATATCAGATGACCTAAAGGTGGGCAAGCAATGTGAGAGGGCAGCAAGGAGGGCTGGGGGGTTACTGGGATGCATAGGGAGAGGCATCACCAATAGAAAACAGGAAGTTATTATCCCTCTGTACAGACAGCTGGTGAGACCCCATCTGGAGTACTGTGTGCAGTTCTGGAGACCCAATCTCCGCAAAGACATAGACAGGATGGAAGCTGTCCAGAGGAGGGCAACTAAAATGGTGCAGGGTCTGCACCAGAAGACATATGAAGAGAGACTTAAGGAACTTAATATGTATAGGCTCGAGGAAAGGAAGGAGGGAGAGGGGGGACATGATAGAAACTTTCAAGTACCTCAAGGGAGTCAACAAAGTCCAAGGCGGTAGCATCTTTTCAAAAAGAGGTGTGCAAGAACAAGAGGGCAGTTTAAAGGATGGGGGGGGGTTGCTCAGAGGTAATTTAAGGAAGTATTTTTCACAAAGAGGGTTGTGGATGCATGGAACGGCCTTCCGGAGGAGGTTGTGGAGTCAAAATCAGTGGTGGAATTCAAGCATGCTTGGGACAGTCATAAGGCAATTCTGGGGGGGGTGGGGGTAAGAAGAAGTAGGCTGCAGGTTAACTAGGATCTGCAGCTTATCCAGTAGGTAGGGAAATGGGCAGACTGGGTGGGCCAAGCGGTCCTTATCTGCTGTCAAATTCTATGTTTCTATGTTTCCACTGGGTGACTTCAATCTCCCAGGAGTTAATTGGGGTACACTAGAAGCTGCTACCCCTATGGAAACTAAATACCTGGAGATTTTAAGTCTGGCTGGACTGGAAGAGTTTGTATTAAATAATACCAGGGGAGTACACATTTTGGATCTGGTATTGAGTAACATGAATAGTAATATTCACAACTGCACAACACTGCCCCCACTAGGATCAAGTGATCATGCCATTGTTAGCTTTGAGTATTTGGGTAATTTGGGAAATTATTCCAGCAGTACGATCATTCACAGGTATGATAAAGCAAATTTTGATCTGATGAGGAAAGAGATGGCAGAATGGAACTGGCAAACTGAATTTGCAGATCACACATTAGCTGAAATGTGGAGGAAATTAAATAATACTGTTTGTTCATTGATTCATAGGCATGTACCATCAAGAAAGAAATATAATGGATTTCAAAAACCTCTTCCCCCATGGTTACCCCCCCAGTTAGAAAATTAATTAAGCAAAAAATTTAGCTTATTTAAAAACAAAAAAGAGTAATAATAATATTTGCTGGGAGCTATATGAGGAGAGTTTAAAAAAAGGAAATAACTTTAGCAAAGAAGAAGTATGAATATAAGTTAGCAACTAAAGTGCAAAATAATTCTAAATCTTTTTATTTATACATCAATTCGAAAAGGGGAAGCAGTGGAACTATTATTTCCCTAAAAGATCCAGATGGTAAGCTGACCTCATCTAATCGGGTAATGGCTGATTTATGTAACACATACTTTTCCACAGTATTTAAAGGGAAAAGTCCACGTACAGTCGGGCCCCACCTCCATGTGAAGTGGGGCCCGATTAGCAGATGCAATAGAAAGAAGTTAAAATAAACTTACTTGCTTCACATTTATTTGAAAATATATCTGGTTGATCCTGCGCCCCTGTTGCCCCAGCATTTTAGGATGCAGAACCCTCCCCGTCGTGCCCACAAGCACCCGCGGCTGTCCCCGTGATGACGTTTCAGGCAGGAAGCAGCCGGGGGCATCTATATACTTGATATGAGACTCCTTTTTAAAATAGCTCCAGTTTGGAGTATGGACATTCGTGGGCATGTTTCTTATAAGCAGATAATGACCAGTACCCTGCCAGTTGATACGTGGTCTCGGTGTAGCCCGGAGACGCATAGATTCTAAACCGGAGCTATTTGAATATTTGGCAATACAGATACTGTATTGCCAAATATTCAAATCAGTGATCCCCATTCATTAAAAGTGAGAGGCAGGCCGCCATGCTATCTTGAATGTCCGCCTCTCATTTTGTATTGCCGCCACTCTTTCCTGCTTGATTGTCCTGCCCTAGTAGCGTTTAGCGCTACTGTCCCTTTAAAGGAGATAGGAACTGATTCTGCACTATTTGTAGGTGTTACATAAATCATTAATGTTAAACTACAGCCTTTGAATGTCTGTTTTTATGATGTAAGTGCTCAAACCCATATTTGTATGCTCTGATTGCATTTGGACCTTCCTACCAGCCTGACAACGACTGTTTGTATCGGGAGTCGGCGGCACGTGCCTAGCCTTAAAATGCTGACATCACAGACTCCTGATACAATGCTTCTGTAACTGTCTAGGGCAACTGCATTAATGACTAAGAGAAAAGTTTAATTTGAAAGGCAGCCGACAGCCCCTCTCTTCCAGGCAGGTCCCGTTGCACATATACTGGTAGCTGGTCCATAAAATTGAAGCAGCTCTTTAGTAAAAGTAATGGTTTCATTTTTAAATCAGACAATTATATTTCTTCCCAACTGTCCAGTGGGTCACTCCCCACTCTACTCTACTATACTGCTGCAATTAGACCAGAAAATGTAAATTCTGTAAGATACAGTAATACTGTGAATAATAATCAGGGATTGATACTTCACATCTTTAACTTCCTCGCCCACCGCTGACAGATTAATGCAAACTCCAAAGCAGAAAGCACGGTTTGCATTAGCCAGTCGGTAGTCAACAGAGGAAGAGAGAGAAGCCCTTTGTCATTTGCCCAATATTTATTTTGAAAGCAGGTTTTGTGGAACATGCAATTTTTTTTACACTCTTCTCCCCCACCCCGGGTACCTTCCTCTGGCTCCATAGTAACGTCACTCTCCCCAGAACTACTCTTGCTATTGCTCCCAGCCGCCAGTGGTCTTTGCTTGCCTTACCCTCTTCTGAATTGAATCGGGGCATGGGAACATGGAAAATTCAGCAGATACAAAGTAGTGCTGGTAGAAAGTTTGCATTGACTGTTGCACCGTGTTACTCCCTCCTCAACCTTTGGTCTCTGGGATAGAGGAAACATTGTGTATGTCTGCTGATCCCAGGGTGACACATGGCTGTAGTGAGACATCATAGAAACGGCTGATGAAGGCTCCCCCACCCTGCTGCTAGAATGTAATTTAGGAGGGGGAGCAAGACCACCAGTGACTTTTTTGGCCCCCAAATGGAAGTGGTGTGCTCCAGTTATTCATCACTACTTTCAGAAGAGAGGTTGGGGAAAGGGGTAGGAGAACGGACTGCTTCAGCCTTGGGCACTTCTTCATTTTTCACTGTTTCCCGGCCATGATTCAGTTTGGGGGGGGGGGTTCGAGAAGACTGCTGCCACCTGCAAAAGAGAGGAGCATGCTATTATGGAACTGGAGGTAAGCTCCCGAAGGGGGAGAGTGTGTGTGTGTGTGTGTGTATAAAATAAATAAATAAATAAATATGTGTTCCACAAAACCTGCTTTCAAAATAAATTATTGGGAGAATGACACTGGGTTCCTGTCACTTTCTCTGTTGACTGCCGACTGACTAATGCAAACTGCGCTTTCTGCTTTGGAGTTTGAATTAATCTGGGTATAACAGCGAAACAATTATGGCAAGGCAATAACAGTGACTCCATTATCAGCGCCTGAAACGTAATAGTGAAAAACACATAACAGCGATTACGAGTTATGTCGATCAGAGTAAGCTGCTATCCCCACCATCAATGAGCGGTGTAGTGTTAGAATCCTAGACGTAGGGGGGGTGCAGCCCTCCGTGGGGATGAAGCTCCCCTGTATGCAACAGTTGACAACAGCTGGTGATGTGAGGTATTTCAGTGAGTGTGATATGTGCCCCAACTCGTACCTTTTGTAAAGATGACCGTGGAATATATCAGTAGTCAGAAGGGTATGCCTCTCACCCTCTATGGTTGATATCTGTTTAGAAGGAATAAGGAGGTCGCAGGCAAGGTGTACTGGCAGTGCGCCGATTGCAGGCTATTGTTCGGGGGAGTACAACATCCGTAGTCAGTACAACTACTTGAGAGGCCTGGCATATAATTTTCAGTTGCAGGTCTGATGGTATCATTAGCTGATATGTGCATTGCGCTATAATTGGTATTTGCGATAATTGCATTCACTATTATGCATTCGCTATTTTGACAGTCACTATAATGCGTTCACTGTTATGTCATGGAGCCATTAATCTGTCAGCGGTGGGTGAGGAAGTAAAAGATGTGAAGTATTGGTCCTGATTATTCACAGTAATACTGTATGTTACAGAATTCAGATTTTCTGGTCTAACTGGAGCAATAAAATAGGGTTGAGAGTGACCTTCAGGACTGTCAGTAAGAAATAAAACAGTGTCTGATTTAAAAATGAAATGGTTACTTTTACTAAAGAGGTGCTTCAATTTTATGGACCAGTTACCTGTATATGTGCAATGCAACCTGCCTGGAAGACAGGGGCTGCTGGTTGCCTTTCAAATTAAATTTTTATCTAAGACATTAGTGCAGTTGCCCTAGACAGTTACAGAAGCATTGTATCAGGAGTCTGTGATGTCAGCATTTTGAGGCTTGGCACACGTCGCCGACTCCCGATACAGATATAGTTGTTGTCAGGCTGGTAGGAAGGTCAGAAAATGGTCGGAGCATACAAATATGGGTTTGAGCATTTACATTGTAAAAGCAGACACTCAAAGAGTGCAGTTTAACATTAATAATTTATATAATGCCTACAAATAGTGCAGAATTATTTCCTACCTCCTCTAAATGTTCGCAATCGCACTAGGAGCGTGCACGTTAGGAGCGCGCATGCAAGCAGCAGATTCCAGCATCCTGAGCGGTCACGGAGGTATTGATCACACAACCGCAGTCAGTTACACCATAGGTGATCACGGGGTTGTTGGTATAGCAGTCAGCAGACCATGCAAGGCACCAAATCGTGGAACCAATCGTGGAGGAAGCAGGAGAGTGACAACCAAGAAGCCCTATAGTGGAGCAGCTACAATACTTAGGGGTAAGTCCCACTAAAGTAGTCTGCTGCCACTCGAGGGTTTTTGCCAGTGTGACCGTGTGTCTTCCAAGGATTGAGATGACCGTTTGTTTTGTAGCATGTGAAGTCGGGCTATACTGATTTGTGACAGCAGGCAGTTAACCCCCCAAAAAAAACATAAATCTGTGTTGAAGAAGTACTGCAGTGTTGATCACAGTGAAAACTATTTTACTGAACTTTGCTGTTAATTTACTGCTTTGAAGTTGGCTGAGTGAGGGGGGCAGGGAAGGGAAAGATCATTGTGTAGACTCCACAGAGCAGCAGCTTTCACTGATTTGATTGCAGCTGAAAAATAATTTGCAGTGACTGGAAAGAAAATACAGATTGCCTGTAAGTCAATGACTCCTAGAGAAGTGTTGGCTGTATTTAATAACTGACTGAGTAGGCAAACTTACTTAAATAAAAAAAGATCTGAAGGTTTGAGGGGGAACTATTGGGTTTGATTTGAGAGGGGAGCAGAATCACTGTGTGGTCTCCACAGCGGACCTAGGCAGCAGCTTTCTCTGAACTGCTGAAGGGTAGGAAAAAATACTGGCAGTAAGAAAAAAAACACACAGTGACTCAAGAAGATCAACATTTTGGTGCACTTTACAGCCCTTTGATAGGCGACACTGGAATGACCTTAGCCTGAATTAAACCAAATAAAAATAAACCTGACTACCAGAGATTTGTTTTGTAGCCAGCAAAAAAATATTTGTGTGAGAAAAAAAATTCTGGTCTCCTTAACTGTGCCAGCAGGGGGTCGGCACCACTAGTCCGGTTGTGCAATCTTGCTTTGTCAGTGGTCACTTGTTCTGAACCCTGATTCAGGGAGCAAAAAAATATTTGTGTGAGAAAAAACAATTCTGGTCTCCTTAACTGTGCCAGCAGGGGGTCTGCTCCACTAGTCAGGTTGTGCAGTCTTGCTTCATCAGTGGTCACTTGTTCTGAACCCTGATTCAGGGAGCAAAAAAATATTTGTGTGAGAAAAAATAATTCTGGTCTCCTTAACTGTGCCACCAGGGGGTCTGCACCACTAGTCAGGTTGTGCAGTCTTGCTTTGTCAGTGGTCACTTGTTCTGAACCCTGATTCAGGGATCAAAAAATTATTTGTGTGAGAAAAAATATTTGGGGTCAACCAGCATTACCAAACTCTCGTTCTGTATTGACAAATAAACACACGACAACACTTAGGGAAAAAAAAGCTTTATTGTACACAATGCAGAAACTAACTAACTTTGGTTTCAAATTAACTCAAAAATGGAAACATCCTGTTCAAGATGACAATTGTGAGTCGATTGGGACAATGCCAGTTGGTCCAGTTGATATTGACATCATTGTCCAAAAGACTCCCTGCACTTCCTCCTGTAATACAGATAAAAACACCTCTAAGAATAGAGCAACAGGATTTTATACTGGCTGGCTTAGCAAATACTGTTGGTTACAGTACAAAGAAAATGATGGCATGTTTTGTGCATTTTGCATAAAACATAAATAGATGCCCAAATCAGGAACAGTTTGGGTACTCAGTGGGTGTAAGACATTCAGAGAGGATGCTATAAAAAGGCATCAGAACAGTTCAGTTCACGTTGTTGCTTCTGAACTGGAAGCTAACTGCAGAATTTCTGCTTCAAAAGGTGGAATAGAGCAGGCAATGCAGCAGGCCCTGACCCTGAAACAAGAAGCTTTTGTGGCATCCCTTCGTTGCATGTACTGGCTAATAAAAAATGAGCTGCCTCACACAACGAAATATGGCTCACTGCTGGATCTCGCCAAATCATTGGGATGCAAATAACTAGACAATATACGTATCGCTGATGCTGTTAAATATCGTTCTGATCGAACTGTCTGAGAAATGGTTCTCTGTCTGGGTGAGGTGGTCAGGAGATCAGTTCTTATAGATTTGAAGGCTGCCAAATTTTTTTCATATTTGGTGGACGAAACAACTGATATTGCTGTTATGAAGCAGCTCATTTTGTATGGTATGTACTGCAAAGAAGGGAAACCCAGAGTTTTTCATGGGACTTGAGGAACTAATTGATGGAAAGGCAGACACAATTGTTAAAATGCTGGAGTTCTCTGATAACAATCAAATCTCAGTTGATCACCTTGCAGAGTTAGGCAGTGATGGAGCAGCCGTTATGCTGGGCAGGCAAAACGGGGTGGCTAAATAGCTAAAAGAAGTCAGCCCAATCCTTGTTGAAAATCACTGTATGGCTCACCGGGAGGCCTTGGCTGTAAAGGCAGCAGCAAATGCAGTGAACGCTATTAAAAAGTTTAGTCAAACACTAGATCACTTATACAGATATTAGGAAAACTCTGCTGTTCACATGGCTGCCCTGAAAGAAATTCAGCAGGCAATGGAAAACCCTGTTTTAAAGCCTAAATAGGCAAAAGCAGTTAGGTGGTTGTCCCATGATGCAGCATGTGACACACTAAGGAAGATTTTCCCATCCGTTGTTACATCCTTGCATAGAGAGGCCTCTGAAAGGCATGATCCCAAGCTGTGGGCCTAGTAAAATGGTGGAAAGCTGGAACTTTCTCTATTTTATGCATGATGTGTGACATACTTCCACACCTTAGCATCTTATCTAAATTCTTTCAAACATCAGCTCTGAATTTTACTGATATAAAGAGACATTTACATTCCACTTTAGAGATTCTCAGGGCACGCCTACTGGTACCTGGTCAGTTCTTCTCCTCTGTTTCGCCTGAACTAGTACTCCTGAATGATAATGGCCTGAACTTGCCATTTAGCGAACCTCAGTTACATCATTTCAGAACCTCTGTGCATGACAACTTTATTAGGGCCCTAATTGCTCAAACTGAGCAAAGGTTTCCAAGCACAGAACTTTTGGATGTGTTCAGTATCTTTGACCCCAGCATGATACCGAAAGGTGATATTGAAGAGTTGGAAGGGTATGGTAGTGATAGCCTTGAGATTATTCTTGGTCAGTATGCTACTGTTGTGGATGTAGATGCTTCTGCACTGGAATGGGCTTCCCTGCATAGCCTTATGTTCACAGAAAAGATGACCTTTAAAATTATTTCTGATGTGCTGCACGCTCTAACTACTAAGTATGTAGACCAGTATCCAAACATATCTACTTTGGCAGAACTGGCAATGATAATTTCAATGTCAACTGCAGATTGTGAAAGGGGTTTTTCTGCACTGAATCAAATAAAAATGCAAGAACGAAATAGATTAAGTGCCAGTGTGCTAAATGCACTTATACTTATCTCAATTGAGGGCCCTGATGTTGACAGTTTCCCTTATTTGGAAGCTGCAGCTCATTGGGCAGGACTGCGAAACCGAAAATTAGATCTTGGCCTTGCAGGCACTAGTAAAGAGATGTAGCAGTGTTCCACATTGCGTGAAAATATAGAGCAGTGGTAATGGGGAGTAGCCACAGGGGGTGGGGTCACCAGGGGCAGAGCTACCGGTGGGCGGAGTCAGTCGGGATACAATAAATGCATAAGAAACAAGAAACAAGAAATAAGAGTAATATGATGATCTGGAGGCCTCTGTAGTGTGCAGTAGCAAAAGAAAATTGTGATAAAACATACTGGAGAACCGCTGCATTCTAGTCGCAGGTCAGGCAACAGTTTGTGAGAGTCTTGACATTTTGGTGCAGCCACACTACATCTCTTTACTAGTGCCTGCAAGGCCAAGATCTAATCTTCAGTTTCACAGTCCTGTCCAATGAGCTGCAGCTTCCTAATAAGGGAAACTGTCAACATCAGGGTCCTCAATTGAGATAAGCATAAGTGCATTTAGCACACTGGCACTTAATCTTTTTCTTTCTTCCGTTTTTATTCGATTTAGTGCAGAAAAACTCCTCTCACAATCTGCAGTTGACATTCGTATTATCATTGCCAGTTCTGCCAAAGTAGATATGTTTGGATACAGGTCTACATACTTACTAGTTAGAGCGTGCAGCACATCAGAAGTGGTCTTAAAGGCCATCTTTTCTGTGAACATGAGACTACGCAGGGAAGCCCATTCCAGTGCAGAAGCATCTACATCCACAACAGTAGCATACTGACCAAGAATAATCTCAAGGCTATCACTGCCATACCCTTCCAACTCTTCAATATCACCTTCCGTATCATGCTGGGGTCAAAGATACTGAACGCATCCAAAAGTTCTGTGCTTGGAAACCTTTGCTCAGTTTGGAGCAATTAGGGCCCTAATAAAGTTGTCATGCACAGAGGTTCTGAAATGATGTAACTGAGGTTCGCTAAATGGCAAGTTCAGGCCATTATCATTTATGAGTACTAGTTCAGGCGAAACAGAGGAGAAGTACTGACCAGGTACCAGTAGGCGTGCCCTAAGAATCTCTAAAGTGGAATGTAAATGTCTCTTTATATCAGTAAAATTCAGAGCTGATGTTTGAAAGCATTAAGATAAGATGCTAAGGTGTGGAAGTATGTCACACATCATGCATAAAATAGAGAAAAGCTCCCAGTTTTCCACCATTTTTATTAGGCCCACAGCTTACGGATCATGCCTTTCAGAGGCCTCTCTTTGCAAGGATGTAACAACGGATGGGAAAATCTTCCTTAGTGTGTCACATGCTGCATCATGGGACAACCACCTAACTGCTTTTGCCTATTTAGGCTTTAAAACAGGGTTTTCCATTGCCTGCTGAATTTCTTTCAGAGCAGCCAAGCGAACAGCAGAGTTTTCATAATATCTGTATAAGTGATCTAGTGTTTGACTAAACTTTTTAATGGCGTTCACTTCATTTGCTGCTGCCTTTACAGCCAAGGCCTCCCGGTGAGCCATACAGTGATTTTCAACAAGAATTGGGCTGTCTTCTTTTAGCCACCCCGTTTTGCCTGCCCAGCATAATGGCTGCTCCATCACTGCCTAACCCTACAAGGTGAACAACCGAGATTTGATTGTTATCAGAGAACTCCAGCATTTTTTTAACAATTGTGTGTGCCTTTCCATCAATTAGTTCCTCAAGTCCCATGAAAGAAACTCTGGGTTTCCCCACTTTGCAGTACATACCATACAAAATGAGCTGTTTCATAACAGCAATATCAGTTGTTTCGTCCACTAAATATGAAAAAAATTTGGCAGCCTTCAAATCTATAAGAACTGATCTCCTGACCACCTCACCCAGACAGAGAACCATTTCTCTCACAGTTCGATCAGAACGATTTTTAACAGCATCAGCGATATGTATATTGTCTAGGTATTTGCATCCCAATGATTTGGCGAGATCCAGCAGTGAGCCATATTTTTCTTGTGAGGCAGCTCATTTTATTAGCCAGTACATGCGAAGGGATGCCACAAAGCTTCTTGTTCCAGGGTCAGGGCCTGCTGCATTGCCTGCTCTATTCCACCTTTTGAAGCAGAAATTCTGCAGTTAGCTTCCAGTTCAGAAGCAACAACGTGAACTGATCTGTTCTGATGCCTTTTTATAGCATCTTCTCTGAATGTCTTACACCCACTGAGTACCCAAACTGTTCCTGATTTGGGCATCTGTTTATGTTTTATGTAAAATGCACAAAACATGCCATCATTTTATTTGTACTGTAACCAACAGTATTTGTTAAGACAGCCAGTATAATATCCTGTTGTTCTATGCTCAGAGTTGTTTTTTTCTGTATTACAGGAGGAAGTGCAGGGAGTCTTTTGGACAATGACGTCGATATCAACAGGACCAACTGGCATTGTCCCAATCGACTCACAGTTGTCATCTTGATCAGGATGTTTCTGTTTTTGAGTTAATTTGAAACCAAAGTTAGTTAGTTTCTGCATTGTGTACAATGAACCTTTTTTTTTCCTAAGTGTTGTCGTATGTTTATTTGTCAATACAGAACGAGAGTTTGGTAACACTGGTTGAGCCCCAAATATTTTTTCTCACATAAATACTTTTTTGCTCCCTGAATCAGGGTTCAGAACAAGTGACCACTGACGAAGCAAGACTGCACAACCTGACTAGTGGTGCAGACCCCCTGGTGGCACAGTTAAGGAGACCAGAATTGTTTTTTCTCCCACAAATATTTTTTTGCTCCCTGAATCAGGGTTCAGAACAAGTGACCACTGACGAAGCAAGACTGCACAACCTGACTAGTGGTGCAGACGCCCTGCTGGCACAGTTAAGGAGACCAGAATTTTTTTTTCTCACACAAATATTTTTTTGCTCCCTGAATCAGGGTTCAGAACAAGTGACCACTGACGAAGCAAGACTGCACAACCTGACTAGTGGTGCAGACCCCCTGCTGGCACAGTTAAGGAGACCAGAATTTTTTTTTCTCACACAAATATTTTTTTGCTGGCTACAAAACAAATCTCTGGTGGTCAGGTTTATTTTATTTGGTTTAATTCAGGCTAAGGTCCTTCCAGTGTCGCCTATCAAAGGGCTGTAAAGTGCACCAAAACGTTGATCTTCTGCGCAGTCACTGTGTGTTTTTTTTCTCACTGCCAGTATTTTTTCCTACCCTTCAGCAGTTCAGAGAAAGCTGCTGCCTAGGTCCGCTGTGGAGACCACACAGTGATTCTGCTCCCCCTCAAATCAAACCCAATAGTTCCCCCTCAAACCTTCAGATCTTTTTTTATTTAAGTAAAATTGCCTACTCAGTCAGTTATTAAACACAGCCAACACTTCTCTAGGAGTCATTGACTCACAGGCAGTCTGTATTTTTTATTCCAGTCGCTGCAAATTATTTTTCAACTGCAATCAAATCAGTGAAAGCTGCTGCTCTGTGGAGTCTACACAATGATCTTTCCTTCCCCTGCCCCCCTCACTCAGCCAACTTCAAAACAGTAAATTAACAGCAAAGTTCAGTAAAATAGTTTTCACTGTGATCAACACTGCAGTACTTCTTCAACACAGATTTATGGGTTTTTTTTTTGGGGGGGGGGTTAGCTGCCTGCTGTCACAAATCAGTATAGCCCCGACTTCCACATGCTACAAAACAAAACGGTCATCTCAATCCTTGGAAGACACACAGTCACACTGGCAAAAACCCTCGAGTGGCAGCAGACTACTTTAGTGGGACTTACCCCTAAGTGTTGTAGCTGCTCCACTATAGGGCTTCTTGGTTGTCACTCTCCTGCTTCCTCCACGATTGGTTCCACGATTTGGTGCCTTGCATGGTCTGCTGACTGCTAGACCAACAACCCCGTGATCATCTATGGTGTTACTGACTGCAGTTGCATGATCAATACCTCCGTGACCGCTCAGGATGCTGGAATCTGCTGTTTGCGTGCGCGCTCCTAACGTGCACACTCCTAGTGCAATCGCGAACATATAAAGGAGATAGGAAATGATTCTGCAATATTTGTAGGCATTACATAAATTATTAATGTTAAACTGCATACTTTGAGTGTCTGCTTTTACAATGCAAGTGCTCAAACCCATATCTGTATGCTCCGACCATTTTCTGACCTTCCTACCAGCCTGACAACAACTATATCTGTATCGGGAGTCAGCGGCATGTGCCAAGCCTCAAAATGCTGACATCAGAGACTCCTGATACAATGCTTCTGTAACTGTCTAGGGCAGGGGTTCTCAAATGGTGAGGCCAGCCTCCCTGGGGAGGCCCCAACCTGTTCCAGGGGAGGCTCAAGCAAGTCTGAAAAAGTACAGTATTTAAATTTTGAGTTTTATGTATTTTGTGTGACGAGATTAAGCAAACTGAAAAAGGATAATAGTAGATGAATTTTATGTATTTATTTACTAATAGGTGGCAAGGAAAGGTGAATGAGCCAAAGCTCATTTCAGGTGTACCCGGGGAAGGGTAGGTAGTGAATGCATTTCAAAAGGTAATTGCAAAACAATCAAGAAATACACAATGAACAATAGTGCAAACAAATATGAACAATAAACTAATAATGAGTGGTGGTAATTGATCAATTTGTAGACTGATGGCAGAACAGCCCAGATACAATGGCTGAGCATAGAAGTGCTAATAGCAATAGCAGAAAGGATCAAAGTAATCCCAGAGAAGTTGCTTAGGGAGCAGGGAAGGATGGGGAGAGGCAAAGTATGCAGGAAGGTTATTTCATATAGAGAGGAAACAGAGAAAGTAGTCTGACCCGTGAAGGTGCTGCAACAAGTGGTAACAATGGTTCAAGAATGAAAATAGCGGAGCAAGTAGGCTGGGCGGGGTGTTACAATAAGCTGAAAAATAATATTTGTTTATTTTATTTTTTATTCCGATAACACCTTTAAGCACAAGAGCTTTTTTTTCAAAGGTTCCGCATCAGTATAAGACAAAGAACTGAATGTGAGCCAAGTACTCAAAGGGGTTTCAATTTTTTCATGGTGTACTGCGCAAAGTACAGCATGTTATTTTTCCTTGGGGAGTCCAAGGATTATTTCAGTTTTTTGGGGAGGCTCAAAATCTTTTCCATGGATTTGGGGAGGCTCACTGTGACAAAGTCTAAGAACCATTGGTCTAGGGCAACTGCACCAATGTCTTAGATAAAAATTTAATTTGAAAGGCAACCAGCAGCCCCTCTTTTCCAGGCAGGTTGCATTGCACATATGCGGGTAGCTGGTCCATAGAACCGAAGCACCTCTTTAATAAAAGTAATCATTTCATTTTTAAATCAGACACTGTTTTATTTCTTACTGACAGTCCCGAAGGTCACTCTCAACCCTATTTTATTGCTCCAGTTAGACCAGAAAATCTGAATTCTGTAACATACAGTATTACTGTGAATAATCAGGACCAATACTTCACATCTTTTACTTCCTCACCCACCGCTGACAGATTAATGGCTCCATGACATAACAGCGAACGCATTATAGCGACTGTCAAAATAGCGAATGCATAATAGTGAATGCAATTATCGCAAATACCAATTATAGCTCAATGCACATATCAGCTATTGATACCATCAGACCTGCAACTGAAAATTATATGCCAGGCCTCTCAAGTAGTTGTACTGACTACAGATGTTGTACTCCCGAACAATAGCCTGCAATCCGGCGCACTGCCAGTACACCTTGCCTGCGACCTCCTTATTCCTTCTAAACAGATGTCAACCATAGAGGGTGAGAGGCATACCCTTCTGACTACTGATATATTCCACAGTCATCTTTACAAAAGGTACAAGTTGGGGCACATATCACGCTCACTGAAATACCTCACATCACCAGCTGTTGTCAACTGTTGCATACAGGGGAGCTTCATCCCCACGGAGGGCTGCACCCCCCCCTACTTCTAGGATTCTAACACTACACCGCTCATTGATGGTGGGGAAAGCAGCTTACTCTGATTGATATAACTCGTAATCGCTGTTATGTGTTTTTCACTATTACGTTTCAGGCGCTGATAATGGAGTCACTGTTATTCCCTTGCCATAATTGTTGCACTGTTATACTCAGATTAATTCAAACTCCAAAGCAGAAAGCGCAGTTTGCATTAGCCAGTTGGCAGTCAACAGAGAAAGTGACAGGAGCCCTGTGTCATTCTCCCAATAATTTATTTTGAAAGCAGGTTTTGTGGAACACATATTTATTTATTTTATACACACACACACACACACACTCTCCCCCTTCGGGAGCTTACCTCCGGTTCCATAATAGCATGCTCCTCTCTTTTGCAGGAAGCAGCTGTCTTCTCGAACCCCCCCCCCCCAAACTGAATCATCGCCGGGAAACAGTGAAAAATGAAGAAGTGCCCAAGGCTGAAGCAGTCCGTTCTCCTACCCCTTTCCCCAACCTCTCTTCTGAAAGTAGTGATGAATAACTGGAGCACACCACTTCCATTTGGGGGCCAAAAAAGTCACTGGTGGTCTTGCTCCCCCTCCCAAATTACATTCTAGCAGCAGGGTGGGGAGCCTTCATCAGCCGTTTCTATGATGTCTCACTACAGCCATGTGTCACCCTGGGATCAGCAGACATACACAATGTTTCCTCTATCCCAGAGCCAAAGGTTGAGGAGGGAGTAACACGGTGCAACAGTCAATGCAAACTTTCTACCAGCACTACTTTGCATCTGCTGAATTTTCCATGTTCCCATGCCCCGATTCAATTCAAAAGAGGGTAAGGCAAGCAAAGACCACTGGCAGCTGGGAGCAACAGCAAGAGTAGTTCTGGGGAGAGTGACGTTACTATGGAGCCAGAGGAAGGTACCCGGGGTGGGGGAGAAGAGTGTAAAAAAAATTGCATGTTCCACAAAACCTGCTTTCAAAATAAATATTGGGCAAATGACAAAGGGCTTCTCTCTCTTCCTCTGTTGACTGCCGACTGGCTAATGCAAACCGTGCTTTCTGCTTTGGAGTTTGCATTAATCTGTCAGTGGTGGGTGAGGAAGTTAAAGATGTGAAGTATCAATCCCGGATTATTATTCACAGTAATACTGTATCTTACAGAATTTACATTTTCTGGTCTAATTGCAGCAATAGAGTAGAGTAGAGGAGAGTGGGGAGTGACCCACTGGACAGTTGGGAAGAAATATAACGGTGTCTGATTTAAAAATGAAACCATTACTTTTACTAAAGAGCTGCTTCAGTTTTACGGACCAGCTAACAGTATATGTGCAATGGGACCTGCCTGGAAGAGAGGGGCTGCCGGCTGCCTTTCAAATTAAACTTTTCTCTTAGTCATTAGTGCAGTTGCCCTAGACTGTTACAGAAGCATTGTATCAGCAGTCCGTGATGTCAGCATTTTAAGGCTAGGCATGCGCCGCCGACTCCCGATACAAACAGTCGCTGTCAGGCTGGTAGGAAGGTCCGAAAGCGATCAGAGCATACAAATATGGGTTTGAACACTTTCATCATAAAAACAGACATTCAAAGGCTGTAGATTAACATTAATGATTTATGTAACACCTACAAATAGTGCATAATCATTTCCTATCTCCTTTAAAGGGACAGTAGCGCTAAGCGCTACTAGGGCAGCACAATCAAGCAGGAAAGAGTGCCAGCAATACAAAATGAAAGGCGGACATTCAAGATAGCATGGTGGCCCACCTCTCAGTTTTAATGAATGGGGATCACTGTGTAGTATGGCCGCACCAAAATGTCAAGACTCTCACAAACTGTTGCCTGGCCTGCAACTAGAATGCAGAGGTTCTCCAGTATGTTTTATCAAAATTTTCTTTTGCTACTGCACACTACAGAGGCCTCCAGATCATCACATTACTCTTATTTCTTGTTTCTTATGCATTTACTGCATCCCAACTGACTCCGCCAACCGGTAGCTCTGTCCCTGGTGACCCCACCCCCTGTGGCTCCTCCCCATTACCACCACTCTGTATTTTCACACAAAGTGGAACACTGCAAATAGCTCCGGTTTAGAATCTATGCGTCTCCAGGCTACACCGAGACCACGTATCAACTGGCAGGGTACTGGTCATCATCTGCTTATAAGAAACATGCCCATGAATGTCCAGGCTCCAAACCAGAGCTATTTTAAAAAGGAGTCTCATATCAAGTATACAGATGCCCCCGGTTGCTCCCCGCCTGAAATGTCATCACGGGGACAGCCACGGGTGCTTGTGGGTGTGACGGGGAAGGTTCTGCATCCTAAAATGCCAGGGAAACAGGGGCGCAGGATCAACCAGATATACTGTCAAATAAAAGTGAAGCAAATTAGTTTATTTTAACTTCATTCTATTGCATCTGCTAATTGGGCCCCACTTCACATGGAGGTGGGGCCTGACTGTATATGGACATTTCCCTTTAATAAAGGACAATGTGTACCAGCAAAATATAGGAGTATAACCCCGGGTTTGACTATTATATTAAATGCCTCTGATGTAGCTAAAAGGCTATTGAATATAAACCCTAATAAGGCACAGGGACCAGATGGATTGCTTCCGAGAGTCATTAAGGAACTAGCGCATGTGTTGGCAGGTCCGGTCACTCATATTTTTAAGAAGCCTCTAGATATGGCTGAGGTGCCTGATGACTGCAGGCAGGATATGGTTATACCTATACATAAAAAGGGCTCAAAATGAGAGGTGGCAAACTATCGACCCATTAGCCTGACCTCGGTCTTGGGTAAGATCTTGGAGAGTATAATCAAGGATGAAATCTTTGATTCCTTATACAGCGAAGGTACCATTGATCACACAAAGCACGGGTTCACTAAGGGCAGGTCGTGTCAGACCAACCTCCTCGAGTTTTATGGCAGGGTCAACAAGGCCCTGGACATGGGCAACTCTGTGGATGTCATTTTCCTTGATTTTGCAAAGGCATTTGATAAAGTGCCACATGAACAACTAATTAGAGCTCTCATGGAATTGGAGGTCCAAGAAAATTTGGTTTGTTTGTTGGAAGTCTGGCTAAAGGATAGGAGACATAGAGTCTGTATAAGAGGTGAATGCTCAGAATAAGTGGAGGTGACTAGTGGGATACCTCAGGGATCCGTCTTGGGCCCCTGCCTCTTTAACTTATACATTTCTACAATGTGTGTTAGAGATGGGGTGTGGTTGTCAAAATTTGCGGTTGGGTTATCCTGTTAATAATATGGAAGAGGCTACTATTTTCCAGACAGCCCTAACAGATTTGGAAGTATGGGCAAAAGCAAAGAGATCTATATTCAACACAGACAAATGTGTCATTATGCACATGGGTAGGAATAATATGCAGTATAAATACAAACTGGGCAGTAGGGAGTTGAGGACAGTACAAGATGAGAAAGATCTGGGAATAAGAGTTGATAATGAATTAACATTTGGAATACACTGTAACCAGCTGGTAAAGAAAGCAAGTGGAATACACCATTGTATATTTTAGACACATCAAAAGTCAAGATAAAGCAGCGTTATTGCCCCCTGTATACCTCGTTGGTATGCCCACATGTGGAATACTGTGCCTAGTTTTGGGCTCCAGGATACAGAAAGGATATTATAGCCTTGGAGAGGGTGCAGAGAAGAGCCACTAAAGGCATAAGAGAAGTCTGAGGTTTGAGTTATGAGCAAAGGTTACAGTACCTCAACTTGTATTCCCTAGAAATTTTGCAGATTACATGGTGACATGTGCCAAATATTTAGGGCACTTAAAGATGATCGATTAAGGGACCAACTGGGCCTGGAACTAAAGAAGCAAACATACAATACTAGAGCACACTGTTACCAATTATATAAAGATAAATACAATACCATAGGAGGGGAAATTGGTTTAATGTGAGAATTACAGGAATATGGAATACACTTCCTATTGAGGTAGTGACAAGTCCTACCATGAATATTTTTAAAACTAGGCTAGATTCCCATTTGATAGATAAGGGTATACTGGGTTATTCTTAGAAGATTGGTGAGCTATATGGACATGTGTCTTCTATGCCCAGATAAAACCTATGAACCTATGAAATCTAAAAACAAAAACAAGAAATTTTGGAAAACAATCAATGGCTTGATTAATCCTAGGGTTAATTCTGAAACTGACAAGTTAAAAGGAGATGAAAAAAATATCTTGGCCAGTTCAAATTGCAAATGAATGTAATAGAATGTTTATAAATTTGGATAAATATAGAAATTATTATCCTGCAGAATACTCAAACATGGGACATGACAAGCCCCAGTGAAGGCCAAAGTTCTATTTGAGGGTTGTAAAAAGACTTGAAGTATATAAATTGCTTAAACAACTAAAGCCTGATAAATCTTGTGGATCAGATGGACTAGCACCAGAAAGTTTAAGAACTGCAGCTGCAGAAATAGATTATCCTCTCAGTTTTATTTTTAATTTCTCTTTTTCACTGGATGAGGTGCCAGACATATGGAAACATTCTTTTGTAACCCCTATGCACAAATCAGGGCCTACCCAGGAGTTTGCCAGCTACAGACCTATTTCAATAGTATCATCCCTTTCTGAGATACAAGAAAAACTAGTGCATGGCCAGTTGAGTATTTGGATACATATGACTTAATCTCACAAAATCAACATGGTTTCAGAAAGGTGAGTGGAACAGAGACTGCCTTGGTCATGTTCACGAGCGTGGTCCATGAGGGCATGGAGGGGGGTGCCTGACTGGAGCCGTGTTCGTGGACTTGACCATGGCATTCGACTTGATAGGTCATGTATCCCTGGTTGGGAAATTGAAAGAGCTTGGGGAAGGACCCTCAGCATTAGGTTGGTTTGAAAATTACTTAATGGGAAGATTTCAGATGGTTAAATATGGGGGTTGCATTTCAGAGAAGGCAAATTATAAATGTGGAGTCCCACAGTGCTTCATATTAGGGCCGATTTTATTTTCTATTTTCTTTGATTCTGTGTCAACGGTAATTAAGGATGCACATTTAATACTATACACAGACAATGCCATGATTTACTCACAGGAGCCATTACTGCCCAAAATAAATACAACATTAACAGGAGAGCTAAATGCTGTGCAGAATTGGCTTGTGAAAAATAAATTGGTATTAAACAAACAAAAAAATAATTAATACTTTTTTGACACAGGCCAGACTGAGGGATAATAACATTTGTCTACAAGCGATGTCCTTAGATGGTATTGTTTATGAAACTGTCGAAAGTATAAATATTTAGGGCTGACATTAGATCCGACTTTAAATTTTGTTTCACATACTCAAACAGTGACAGCAAAAATTCATGCAAAATTAGCCCTATTATACACACTTCGTGCTTTCCTATGACCCTTAAGGTGCACCTGGCGGCCATCTCTGCTTACCAGGTGTGGGCTGGTCAGCAGTCTGTGGCACAAGAGAAGGCCTTGACCACATTTTCCCTCCAATGTGTGAACCACCACCACTGTGGGACTTGTTGCTGGTTTTGGTAAAGCTCATGGGCAAGCCATTCAAACCAATGCATAGGTGTGAGATGTCTCACCTGTCGTGGAAGACCACCTTCTTGGTGGCTATCACATCAGTCAGAAGGATCAGTGAGCTCTAGGCGCTCTCGGTGGAGTCTCCTTACCTGGTCTTCCACAGGGACAATGTTGTCCTGCATCCCAACCCGAAGTTCTTCCCAAAGGTTGTGTTGGAGTTTCACCTGAATCAGGTGATGACTGTTTTTTTGTTCTACCCGATTCACACTTCAGAAGCTGAACAGGCTCCATACTCTGGACCTGAGGCAAGCATTCACTTACTACAAAGAGCACATGGCTGGAGTTCGGGGAGAGGTTCATCAGCTGTTGGTCACCTACACTGAAGCCGCATGTGGCAGACCTGCAGCCAGGCAGACGATTGGCAGGTAGATCACATCCTGCATTGATCTCTGCTATAGGTTGGTGGGTAGGGAGCCTCCCGGAGGGCTAAGGGTTCATTTCACCTGCCATACCACTGTGTCGATGGCTGCTTCTAGGGATGTCCCTATCCAGAAAATCCACAGGGCTGCTACCTGGAAGTCAGCACACACCTTCACTTCCCATTACCACATTGACCTCAAGTCACACCGGGATCCTGGTTTTGGGTCCTCAGTTCTCCAATCTCTGTTTCCTAAATATGGGGGTGTGCACCTTGCCTCCCTCCTCCTGGAGAAATGCCAGGAGTCTGTCAGAACGTGTGGATAGAACAGCATATCCCCATCCCTAGAAACACAGGTTACTCACTTGTAAAAGTAGTTCTAGGAGTGGTATATGTTGTTCATCCACACGGACCCACCTGACATCGCCTGGCTTCAGCGCACAACACTGCTTCCAGCGGGCAAGATCTGGTGTCATGGGGTACAGCCATGGGATGTACCACCTGGGTGGGTGGGAGGAGTCAGCTTGAAGACTTTCCGGCATCTCTTAAAGAGGAAAGGACACTACCAGAAAGTGTGGATGAACAACATATACCACTCCTAGAACTACTGTTACAGGTGAGTAACCTGTGTTTCTTTGCACTGCTGCTTTAAACAGAAAACAGCTTTGGGTTAGTTTTACTATTGAGTTCAGGAAGAAGATGCATTGAGGCAGGGAGAACACATTTTATACAAGGCTAGTTGTTTTTATTAATAGCTTGCTACTTGGAACAAATGTTTATTTTACTATTTTTAAGTTTACAATATTTGAAGGTTTGATTCAGTGTTGGAAAAATGGTTTAAGAGAGGCCTTATAGCTTAACATAAAAACTGTTTTTTAGTTTTTTGTTTTTGTCAGATGTGTTTGTCTTCAGTCTATATGACTTAAGAAGAATTTTTTGTCACTTTGCTAGGGTGTGTGTTCGGGAATTTGAAACATTTCTTAAATGTGCTATCTTGCTTTTTAGAGGTGCTGGCTGGAGGTAGGGACAAAATGTTGAGAAAGTCTTTTCTGGTTTTAAGTTTAAGTTAAAAATTAAAAAAAACAATGTCAGTTGAAATCATAATTAATTAATAAGCATGGCTGTTTTAGACTGATAGGGCCTGATTCTCAAAAGCTTACACCTGGCGTAACTTGACTTGCGCCAAAATAAATGGCGCAAGCAGCAAGTTACACCTATAGTTGTGACATACAGTGTTCTTCAAAGCAGCCTGCGACATGTTGCAGGCTGCTTGTGCCAAAGTGGACTTACAACACCAGTTACGCCATAAACCCCCAGCGACATGGTGCGAGGGGGTTTATGGCAGCAAATGCACCCTATTGTGGAAGGGCAGCCTCCAACTCCCCAATGTGTTGTTCTAAAACAACCCCTCCAAGTAGGTGGTGTAAGTGTACTTTGCTTCTATGGGGGTTGTGCCAATGTACTGCCAGCCCCAGTCCCCCAGTATATGCAACCCTCAGCCCTGAATCAGTAGAAAAGGCCCCCCAAGGCTATCGGACTCCCCCGAGTCCCGATCACCATGTAGTGGTAACAGCCCTGTAAGGCTGATCTCACCCCCAAGCCCCGATCCCAAGTCCTTGCGGTACTTTAAAAAGTTATCTGCAAGGAAGATCTATAAGGGCCTCCTATGGAGGCACCTTATCTGGGAGTATGGAACTTAAAAGAGGAGTCCCCAGGGTTCAGTATTGGGAGACCCTCATTTTTTCACTATTCATTGATGTAATTTCCCATGATTTGACAAATACAAATAAAGTTTTATATGCCAATGTTATTATTTTGTATAAAAGTTCGAATTCTATCAACACATAATAATTAACTCCTTAAACAAAGATTTTTTTGTTTTGGAAACTTGGTTGAAGAATCTTAAATTAGTGCTGAATTGCTCCAAGACCAAATGTATGATTTTTGGTTCTAAACCAAAGCTAACTAAAATTCCTAAATTACATATATTCAACCAATCTGGTTTGGTCCTGGAGCAAGTTTCTTTATTCAAATATTTGGGAATTTATTTGGACCCACAATTAACATATTCTAATCATATTGGAATAATAGCTAGACATGTAAATCAGAAACTAGGGGTTCTCTTTAAATTGCAACATTCTTTAACATTTCAGGCTTGAATTGCTATATCTCCGAGTATACTGTTATCACATTTACATTATAATTATTTTTTATTTACACATCTATCGAAACAGGTCTTGAATATTCTGAACTCCACATTTCACAGTATCTATCATTTTACATACAAACTACCATATCACACTCACCATTGTCTTTTGTATCAGATAGCAAATTGGCTCCTGCCGGTCCAGTATTCATCATATAGTCTTGGTTGTTTGGTAGATAATGTCGTAAGACAAAAAGAGCTCTCACCTTTGTATTCATTTTTCAATCTTAAGGCGTCTACTAGAGACCTTAGATCTACTACTTCATCTGGGTTTCAGGTTCCCTAGACAAAAATATCAATGGGCGTTTGAGCCTTTTCAGTAAAGGCATTACAAATCTGAAATGATTTTCCAGAAGAGTAGCACAATTGTATCAGTCATGGCATTTTTAAAACAGAATTGAAAAAAAATATTTTAGAAAAGTTGATATGTCAGAATTATTCTTAATAAGTTTCATCTTGATGTTATTTGTATTAGTTGTATGTAATTGTTTGTTATTTGAGTATGTTTGTATGCTTTGTTATTGCTATTAACTGTTGTATGTGACATCTTGACTGTCCTTCGAACAGTCCCGGGTCGTACATGAAAAAGGGCCTTGGTTCATGTGTTTACCTGGTGAACAAAAGTTTAAATAAATAAATTTAAATAAATAAATAATTGATAATTACATCTCCATTATCCCTGGTAGTCTAGTGGTCCCCCACCCAGCAGTGCCAGACCACTCCTCTCCCCCCACCTATCCCCAGCCAGCGACTGGCACACCCCTCCTCTCACCACCACAGCCAGCCACCGGCTGAGCTCAGTATGAGCGTGTACTACTGTAAGTAGTATGCACTCAATGAATGAACTGTCATTCACTGAGAGTGTACTATTTACAGTAGTACGCACTTATACGGAGCTCAGTCGGTGACTGGCCATGGTGGTGAGAGGTGAGCTGTGCCAGTCGCCCGGCTGAACGGGTGGGGGGCAGGGTGGTCTGGCACTGCGAGTGGGGGCCACTAGACTACCAGGGATAATGGGATGAGATTATCAATTGCACAAAAGTACCACAAGGTTTGGGATTGGGGCTTGGGGCGAGATCAGCCTGCAGGGCTATTAACTCTACATGGTGATCGGGACTGAGGGGAGTCCGACAGTCCTGCAGGGCATTTTTATTAGTATTGGGGCTGGGGTCTGATAGCCCTGTGGAGCATTGATGTACAATTACTGGGGAACTGGGGGCAGGAGGGGGTCGATAGCCCTGTGGGGCTTTCCAGGCTTGGGACTGGGGTGGGGGCACTTGCACCCTACAGGACTTGTGGATGTTGTTTGTGACATGCCCCTCAGGTACGCCCTTCTTTTGGCATACCTTTGGGTATGTCACAAGTCGCCGGACTTAGCTGCAGGGACCCTGCGCCTTGCAGAATCCGGTGCAGGGTCCTTGGCGCAACTATACCCCTCACGTGTTGCAACTTGCGACATGCGTAGGGGAGCTTATAGAATCAGGGCTATGATGTCTTAATTGTTTAATTATATAGTGATATACTGTATAGCAGCTTATTTTAGCACCTTTTTATTTAGCATGGAGTGGGGTGCAGTACTATTTAATGCCCTATTGAATTAGCACATAAGCTTCATGTCCAGTTACAGCACTATGCTCCCTGTAATATTAGCGATCAGCTTATTTTAAGCTAATATAATGAAAATAAACTGAACACTAATATTTTCTGCTATACAATAGAGTGATGAGGTCATAACTAATTTATCTGTACACATATATGGGCTGCTATAAATAATAGCTACAGCTATATAACAGATATTTTCCGCATTATTAACAAAAACTGGACATGATTGTCTCAAAAACTGCAAAGTGTTACATTTTGAGATTTGGTGGTTGATTGGGGTTTAGTCATATTTTGGTATCTTTTGTGTAAATCTTTTAACAAAACGTACTAATTTAAAATTATTGGGGTTTAAAGTCATTGTTTGCTTAGTAGTACAGAACACATAATAAAACCGACTGTGTCCTGAGAATGCAAGCACAGTAGGAGCCTTTTCAAAAGGAAAGAAATGTAAGTGCAAGCAAAGCTAACCAGATGTTGGCCTCTAGAGATTAAAAGAAAACTAGAAATTGAGTGATTACATAAGTGTACTTCATACACTAAGAGACGAGGAACAAATCTGTGAGATCTCTGGTTTAAAATTAATTCAGTAATTTTTTTCAAGGTTTATAACCAAAAACTGTATTGCCCAAAGGGCACACTATATGTAGTATTCAGTCCTTCTGACAATGCAGTTGTTGGTTATAACAATTTTTCATTGCTTAGTTTTTAAATTTCAAGTTGGTCCTGTTGGCCTACCAACAGAAAAACAGCCCTTCCCCTTACCTTTGTAGCACCCAGCACCACTCATTAATACCACCATACGTCATGTTATCTGGTTGATCCTCCGCCCCCCTCGAAATCAATCACCCCTTGCCACAACCCCTATAGTACCATATGTCTCCCACCACCCCACCCCCCATAGTTTAGAATATCTGATTGATCCTTACCAAATTGAAAGCAATCACCCCTTGGCATAACTCCTACAGCACCATACTCCCCCTATTCCTTTACATTTATCCCATATTTTAGGCTATCTGATTTATCCCTTCCCCACCACCAGTGAATAATATCCGCTTGATCCTCTCTCCCAATTAAAATCAATAACATCACTTCTTTCAACCCCTAAAGTACTCTACTCTTTCCACACTTACATAGCAGCCAGCGAAATCCTCTGGTATGCCTTTCTTCAAATAATATTTTTTGTATTTTTGTCATGACTGTGACGGACATAACAATTTTTTGATTTATGCAGTACTTCATCATATAAACTACCAACTCCACATGGAGTTCAACATGGATCACCAATAGTTTTGAAGGCTGCTTAATGTAGTTAAAAGAAGTCTTTTTTTAGCAGTGTGGAGGGCATGGCAAAAACACAGGAAAAGGTGAAGTACCTTATTTTGTTCTGTCCTGAGGACAGAAACTCAGGAGGAGGTGACCTGTGTGCAGCTTTAAAGCAAAGTTATAGAAGGTGTAGGGATCTACAGAATTTCAAAGCAGGAAGTTTAGGATTTATTTGCAGAACAAATGCTGCTAGGCTCTGTAGATGTTTTCTCTCTGCAGCAAACAGAGTATTATCAGTCAGATTACTACTTTTCCTAGAATGCTGCTGGCAGTTTTCCACACTGCAACTGTAATGAGATCGTGCATTAGTCTGGACATATCTGATTGTTCTTACAACTTAATTACCTAAATAGCCTGGCCAGTCACTTCTTAACTGCTGTTATAAAATGGGTTGGGAAAATGCTGCATCCTGATTGGTCAGGAGCCACCTCCAGCTATGAGTTTATAGAGCAACAACCTTGTGGGTGGCACTTTTTTGGCAACCAGGATGCAGCACATTCTGCATATCATGCCTGCCAAAAACATTTGGAAAAAAATTTCTGGATGCCATTTTAGAGCTGTAAAAAATCATTAAAGACCCACTACTTGCCCTCACCCACTAATTCAAATTTTTAAACATTTTAACAAATACTAATCCCCATACTACACCAAAAAAACATGTAACGCACACACACACACAAAAAAATTAAACATAACTGACTTTTTTCTTACTTTTTCTTTATATTTTTTCTTTCCAAACCTGAAATCCTCAGTCACTAGTTCCTGGATTCCAATCATCTGTACATTCCTCTCCTCTGTAGAACTGCTCCCCCTACCCCTGCCTGCCACTTCTTCTGACAGTTTGTCTCATTACTTTTAAAAAAATAAAACATCCGTGCCCAAGTGGGACAACATAACTTTCCATATTTTGTTTATTCAAATAACAATTGTAGGTTCATCACAACTTTTCGGGAGGCATACCAGGATAGAAGGAGGATGTGCTCATTCCGCTCACAGATCCCTAAATGCCGACACATGAAGGAGCCCTTCTTAAACTTTTTTCTGTGCTGCATTCCCGTCTCTCCCACCGTACTTGAATATTCAGTCTATGTTTCCAGTTCCTCATTCTCCTGATATTCGCGATGAGAGGCTACATGTTGTTCATACTGGCTTAAACAATTTCCTGCATTGTAACAAGCTCGACCTGCCATTACAAAATTGAATGAGGCCTGGATGGAGTTTCCTGGAAGGGTGCGATTCTCCCACTTGGGCTGTCTCCCCGAATATGACTGCCTGCTATTAAGTTGTTAAGCTGTTTCATGGCTGCCCCGTAATCGGTAAGATCGGGAAAAAAGGAAAAAAGACAAATAAAGAATATGGCAGTGAGTGGAATACAGTGTACGGCCTTCTCTTCTGGAGTGATTTATTGGGTGTTTGCAGGACACTAGCTGCCTATTTGTCCAGTCCGAAGAGGCCTTCTGAGACCAGGTAAATGACCATTACTCGTTTTTTGCTGTTTAGTTTTCTTTTGGTTCAAAACTGTCAACCTATGTACAGAGAAGACTTAAACACTGAATCCATATAAAAACAGCAGGGGAGGCAGCGAAGATAAGTGACTGCTGTTAATATTTGTTCAGAATTTGTTCGGGTCAGCGTAAGTGAAAAACAGGCTGTTTAAAAAAGGGAGGGAGGTAAGCAAGGAGGGTAGCCTGTGATGCTGGCACCTGAAAGATGGCATCGTTCAAAACGGTGACGCGTTGTGGGCGAAAGCCCGAATGCCAATCGGAGAGGTAGGGCAACTGGTTGTGGTGGGGTGGGCAACTGTAGTGACAGGATGTTGCTATATGTGCACATGCACGGGGAGGGGGAGCGAGCACGGCGAGTGTGGGCTGGGAGGGGGCAGAGGGGATGTAGGGGTTGGTGCTGCGGTCGGCTGCCAAGCTGTGTGGTGGCATCAGGGGTTGGCATTCAGTTGCAGTGTGGAAGGAACTGGGTTTGGGTATAGGTCTGGGCGCTACTGCATTTTGATGCCCGGCCGAGCACACTTTTGCTTTTGCCCCGACATGTACCCCTGGAGTTGAGAATCTTTTCATAGGGGGGTGTGAGGGGGAAGCAAAATAAGTAAGTCCCTGGCACCAGTCTTCCATGCGCCAAGGATGCCAGTGTGGTGAAAATGTTTTCGCCGCCCTGACGTCGCGATAACGCAACTCGCCATTTGGCAGTCACCGTTATCACATACAACCAGCAAGGAGGAGGTGGAGCAGAGAGGCGAGGAAAGGAAAATAATTCCTTCTCTTTTGGCAGTACGTGAACATTACAAGAGTGTAAAAAGGTTGACAAAGGAATTTAATTTTCCATAAAAGGCTGGATTTTATCTTGCTTCTCTGCACCTGGCATTAATCACAAATTGCAAATTGAGGACGGGAAACAGAGAGAAGGTGCAGGAGAAGGGTCAAAAGCAGAGACTTTTTAAAGCTGCACTGTCAGTCTTTCTCCGTTTTTTTTTACCCCAACCATAGATAGTTATTTGTGTATCCTTCTGACAATGTTGTTATGCTGTTACATCTTTCATTGTCTTTCTTATCCTTCCTACTCTCATTTTCTTAATTTCAGCACATTTTGTATTTCCCTCGGGTCCGAAAATAATCTCTCCAGACTATGGCTCAACCCCTTGCGACTCCGTCATTCTCACACTGTTAGCGTCACCTGCCCGCAGACACCTTCCACCTTTGCCTGTGCTTGCGATTTCCATCTCTCTTACTCTTCCGATGCTGAAGCACTCACTGCACACCTTGTGTTCCTGCTGTCGGGCAGCATCTAAAATCAACCTTTGCCTCAAGCAGCCAAACCTATGGCTTTCAAATATCCTGCCGGCTAGTCCCTGCCTGTCTTCTCTCTCTCTCTTCTACAGCTGCTTCCTCTCTGAGCTCCTCGACTAACAAAACATCCATCCAAATGGAGCGGTGGGTGGGTTAGAGGGTTTCTTTTCCCCCTTGAATCCCATGACCCACTCCCCTTTTAGCGAACCTAGCGTTGACCCAGCCGCAGACCTGGTCTCAACCCCCCCCGTTTGTGTGCCGACGGGGTGCCCAATCCCCATTGGCAGAACGGAATTCCCCCGACTCTCTTTTGTTGTTTGTTGGCTACTGCTGTCCCCTAGATTTTCGGTGGCACGCTGGGAGCCCACCCTAGCGCAAGGCCATGTCCCTGTAACGCTTAAAGCATCCTGCAACGCTTTCTCAATGCCCTTGTACCTGAAAAGGAAACGGTCCAGCGTGAGTCACCTCCCCCCTCCCACAACCCGCACCCACCCACTGCGCAATTTAGCCTCCCCACACCCCTCACCCCATACTTACCTCCAGAGCTCAGCACCAGGATCTTCGCTGGACTGGGAGCACGTCTGCACTCTTCAAAGACGACCGCGAACTGAGGGAATGCCAGTAAGCTGTATAATGCAATTAATAGGTTTTTTCAACTTTAATGTATATCTCGGGCATTTTTGGAATTTTTTCACCAAATTTTCAACATGGGGTTTTTGGGACCCCTCCTCATGAATTCTTGAACTGTCATGGCATTAATCGGCCCCGAAAGGTGGTTTTGTGGTCACTCTGCGGAATCACCCTTCGGGGACGATTAACGAAATGACAGTGCCAGTGTTCATGAGATTGGCTCTCAAAAAGCCTATGTTGCAAATTTGGTGTAAAAATCAAAAAATGACAGTTTACTGAGCGCGGCGTTGCACAGTTGCTATGCATGCTCGTAACTTCACGAATTTGCAATATTTTCATGCCAGATTTGCAACATTGGCATTTTGTTACACCTCCTTGTGAGCTGTACAGCTGTCACTTTTCACATCCTGGCCGAAATGTGTTTTCGCACTTCCGGTGCTGAATAGCGTGGTTGCTGTGGAAATCACTGTTGGGACAGATTAAGAAAATAGCGATGATAATGTTCATGAGCAGAGGTCCTAAAATGCCTGTGTTGAAAATTTGGAACCGTATTCATAAAATGACTGTTCAGACGTCGCTGTGCAGTTGGCATGCACTCGTAAGTTCGCAAATTATAATATTTTCACTCCAGATTTTCAACATTGCCATTTTCCTAGATCTACTTATGAACAGTACAGCTGTCATTTTTCCCATCCTGGCCAAAATGTGTTTTGCACTTCGAAGCAGCATAGAGGGTCGCTGTGGGAAATCACTGTTTGGGACAGATGAAAAATGACAATGATACATTCATGAGCAGAGGTCCTAAAATTCCTATGTTGAAAAATTTGGTGATGATAGCCCATCAATTGACAGTGTTACAAGTGTGCATTGCGCACTTTCCACCTACATTTGTAACTTTGCAGATTTGTAATATTGTCACCCGATTTTCAACAGTGGCATTTTGTCACACCTCCTCATAAGCAGTATAGCTGTCATTTGTCACATCCCATAGCAAATTATGTTTTGCACTCCTGCGGAGAATAGCACAGTCACTCTGGGAAATCAGTGTTTGGGACAGAATTAAGATCGGCGAGTGAGAGGGCAGTGACTGAGCTCAACTGAGCTCTGTCAGAACTGCTAGGGATTTGTTTGTGGGCAGACAAAGGCCCCGACACAAGAGGCCAGTACAAAAAAAGAGCAGCCTGCAGCACTGGGAGAAACACAAGGAGAGAGCACTGAGGGAGGGAGAAACAAACTCACAAGTGCTGTCAGGACTACTCTCGATTTCTTTGTGTGCACAAAAGGCGTCAGTGCAGAGCAGGGGCCCAGTACAAAAGCCAGCCTGCAGCGGTGGGAAGAAAAGCGGTATGATGGTGAGTGAGACAGGGGACTTAGTGATCTCAACAGAGCTCTATCAGGACTGCTGCAGATTTCTCTGTGGGCAGAAAATCACGCCAATGCAGGCAGGAGCACGAACAAAAGAAGCTTGCAGCACCAGGACAAACAGAATGAACGCATGAGAGAGAGGAGACTAGGCTGACCTCAGCAGAGCTCTGTTGAGAGAGCTGTGGATTTCTTTGTGGACAGACAAGAGTGCCAATCCAGCCAGGACCCCATACAAAGTGCAGTCTGCATTGCCAAGAGAAACAGATGAGGCGAGTGACAGAGTGGTAGTGAGCGAGCTCAATGGAACTCTGTTGTGACTGCTGCAGATTTCTTTGCTAGGCAGAAAAAGGTGCCAACAGAGGCAACCTAGTACAAAAGAGCAGCCTACAGCTCGGGAGAACCAGAAGGAGCGAGTGAGACAGGGGTGAGCAACCTCTGACGGAATTCAGGTCGGAACAGCTGTGGATTTCTTTGTGGCAGAAAAATCCTACCAACACAGGCAGGAGCTCAGTACAAAAGGGCAGCCTGCAGCACCAGAAGAAACACAATGCAGAAATGGAATGCGTGAGTGACAGAGGGGGGATTGAGCGAGCTCAATGGAGCTGTGTCGGGACTCCTTCAGATTTCTTTCTGGCCAGAAAAAGGCATAAATGCAGGCAGGAACCCAGTACAAAGGGCAGCATGCAGTCAGGAGACACAGAACAAGCGACTGAGGGAGGAGTCAGATGAACTCAGGAGCTCTGTTGGGACTGCTGCAGATTTTCTTTGGGCAGAAGAAGACATTAATGCGCACGAGGGCACAGTACAAAAGGGCACCCTGCAGTGGCATGAAAACCAGAATAGGCGAGTGGGCGAGCTCCATGAATCTCTATAGCTGCTGTAAGTTTCTTTGTGGGCGTAAGTAGGAAGCAACACAGGCAGGAGCTCAGTAGACAAAGGGCAGCCTGCAGGCGCCGGAATAAACTGAATGAGTGAGTGAAAGAGAGGAAGTGAGTGAGCTCCAACAGAGCTTTAGCCGGGACTGCTGCAGATTTCTTTGTGGGCAGAAAAAGGCGGCAACAGAAGGCAGTAGCTTAGTGCGAAAGGGCAGCCTGCAGCATTGAGAGAACAAAGTGAGTGAGACAGGGTGAGTGACCAACCACAAAGCTATGTCGGGACAGCTGTGGATTTCTTTGTGGGCAGAAAAAGCCACCAACACAGGAGAGCACAGTACAAAAGGCAGCCTGCAGCGCCAGGAAAAAATAGAATGGCGCGAGGTGAGACAGGGGTGATTTACCTTAACTGAGCTCTGTAGGACAGCTGCAGATTTCTTTGTGGGCAGAAAAAGTTGCCAACACAGGCAGGAACCCAGTACAAAGGACAGCCTGCAACTCCAGGAGGAAACACAATGGGTGAGTGAGGGGGTGAGTGAGCTCAATGGAGCTCTATCATGACTGCTGCGATTTCTTTCTGGGCAGAAAAAAGCGGCAATACAGCAGGAGCCCAGTACAAAAGGCCAGCCTGCAGCACCGGCAGAAACGGGACAAGTGAGTGAGAGGGCAGGAGGGAGCAAGCTCAATGGACCTGTATCAGGACTGCTGCAGATTTCTTTGTGGGCAGAAAAGGCACCAACAGAGGCAGCAGCCTAGTACAAAAGAGCCACCTACAGCGCTGGGAGAACCAGAAGGAGTTAGTGAGACAGGGGGAGTAAGCGACCTTGATGGAGCTGTGTCAGGACAGCTGCGGATTTCTTTGTGAGGCAGAAGAGGCCATAACAACGAGGCAGGAGCCCAGTACAGAAGGCAAGCCTGCAGGCGCCAGGAGACACAGAATGAGTGACTGAGGAGGAAGTCAGTGAACTCAGCAGATCTGTTGGGGCTGCTGCAGATTTGTTTGTGGGCAGAAAGAGCAGTAATGCTGCGCAGGGCACAGTACAAAAGGGCACCCCTGCAGTAGCAGGAAGACCAGAATGAGCGAGTGAGGCGAGCTCAGTGGAACTATGTGCAAATGCTGCAGTTTCTTTGTGGGCATAAAGAAGGCAGCAACGCGGGCAGGAGCCCAGTAGACAGGGCAGCCTGCAGCTCGGAAAGAAAAGCGGAATGATGCGTGAAAGAGAAGAGGGTAGGCGCGAGCTCCAGCAGACTTTGTCAGGACTACTGCAGATTTCTTTGTGGGCAGAAAAGGCACCAACAAAAGGCAGCAGCCTAGTACAAAAGAGCAGCCTACAGTGCTGGGAGAACAAGGAGGGGTGAGTGGCGACCACGGCGGAGCTATGTCCGGGACAGCTGTGGATTTCTTTGTGGGCAGAAAAGCCACCAACACAGGCAGGAGCCCAGTATAAAGGGCAGCCTGCAGCACCAGGAAAAACAGAATGAGCGGTGAGGCGTGGGAGTGAGCTACCTTAAATGAGCTCTGTCGGGACGGCTGCAAATTTCTTTGGGGGCAGAAAGGTTGCCAACACGGTAGGAGCCCAGTACAAAGGGAAGCCACAGCCCAGGAGAAACACAATGAGTGAGTGGGGGTGAGTGAGCTCAACAGAGCTCTATGACTGCTTGATTTCTTTCTGGACAGAAAAGTAGGCAAACACAGGCAGGAGCCCAGTACAAAAGGCCAGCCTGCAGCGCCGGCAGAAATGGAACGAATGGGTGAGAGAGGGGGGGGTAATTAAGCTTAACGGACCTGGGTCAGGACTGCTGCAGATTTTTTTGTGGGCAGAAAAAGGCACCAACAGAGGCAGCAGCCTAGTACAAAAGAGCCGCCTACAGCGCTGGGAGAACCAGAAGGAGTAAGTGAGACAGAAGGAGTAAGCGACCTTGATGGAGCTGTGTCGGGACAGCTGCGGATTTCTTTGTGGGCAGAAAAAGCCTCCAACAGTGGCAGGAGCCCAGTACAAAAGGCCAGCCTGCAGCACCGGCAGAAACGGGACAAGTGAGTGAGAGGGCAGGAGGGAGCAAGCTCAATGGACCTGTGTCAGGACTGCTGCAGATTTGTTCGTGGGCAGAAAAACTCAGTAATGCACGCAGGGTCACAGTACAAAAGGGCATCCTGTAGTGGCAGGAAAACCAGAATGAGTGAGTGAGTGAGTGCAGTGGAGCTGTATTGTAACTGCTGCAAGTTTCTTTATGGCCATAAGAAGGCAGCAAGCAGGCAGGAGCCCAGTGAACAAGGTAAGCCACAGCCGGAAGAAGCAGGAATGAGTGAGAGAAAGAAGGGGAATGAGTGAGCTGAATGGAGCTTTGTTGGGACTGCTGCTGATTTCTTTGTGGGCAGAAAAAGGCGCCAACAGAGCAGCAGCCTAGTACAAAGAGCAGCCTACAGTGAGAGAACCAGAAGGTGTGAGTCAGACAGGGGTGAGCTGACCTCGACAGACTATGTCAGGACAGCTGTGGATTTCTTTGTGGGCAGAAAAGCCACCAACTCAGGCAGGAGCCCAGTACAAAGTGTAGCCTGCACCACCAGGAGAAACAGAATGAGTGAGTGAGACAAGGGGCGAGCTGCACCTTATGAGCTCTGTCGGGACAACTCGCGGATTTCTTTGCAGGGCAGATAAAGATGCCAACACACGGGCAGGACCCAGTACAAAGGCAGCCTGCAACACCAGGGAATACAATAAGTGAGTGAGAGGGGGTGAGTGAGCTCAGACTCTGTCGTGACAGCAGCAGATTTTGTGGGCGAAAAGGCAGCAACACAGGCAGGATCCCAGTACAAAGACCAGCCTGCAGCCGGCAGAAACAGAACAAGTGAATGAGAGAGAAGGGGTGAGCAAACTCCACGGACCTGTGTCAGGATTGCTGCAGATTTCTTTGTGGGCAGAAAGGCCACCAACAGAGGCAGGAGCCCAGTACAGAAGGGAAGCCTGCAGCGCCGGAGACACAGAACGAGAGACTGAGGAGGGGAGTCAGTGAACTTAGCAGAGCTCGGTTGGTACTGCTGAAGATTTGTTTGTGGGCGTAAAAAGGCAGTAATGCATGCAGGGTCACAGTACAAAAGGGCATCCTGTAGTGGCGGGAAAACCAGAATGAGCGAGTGAGCGAGCGCAGTGGAGCTGTAGTGTAACTGCTGCAAGTTTCTTTATGGCCATAAGAAGGCAGCAACGCAGGCAGGAGCCCAGTAGACAAGGGAAGCCACAGCACCAGAAGAAACGGAATGAGTGAGTGAAAGAAGAGGAATGAGGCGAGCTGAATGGAGCTTTGTTGGGACTGCTGCTGATTTCTTTGTGGGCAGAAAAGGAGCCAACAGAGGCAGCAGCCTAGTACAAAAGAGCAGCCTACAGTGCTGAGAGAACCAGAAGGAGTGAGTCAGACAGGGGGTGAGCGACCTCGGCGAACTATGTCAGGACAGCTGTAATTTCGCTTGTGGGCGGGAAAAGCCACAACACAGGCAGGAGCCCAGTACAAAAGTGTAGCCTGCACCCCAGGAGAAACAAGAATGAGTGAGTGAGACAGAGTGAGCTACCTTAGCAGACTCTGTCGGGACAGCTCTTGGTTCTTTGCGGGCAGATAAAGATGCCAACACAGGCAGGAGCCAGTACAAAGGGCAGCCTGCAACACCAGGAGAAATACAATGAGTGAGTGAGAGGGGGGAAGTGAGTGAGCTCAACGGAGCTCTATCGTGACAGCAGCAGATTTTTGTGGGCAGAAAAAGGCAGCAACACAGGCAGGATCCCAGTACAAAAGACCAGCCTGCAGCTCCGGCAGAAACAGAACAAGTGAATGAGAGAGAAGGGGAGTGAGCAAACTCCACGGACCTGAGTCAAGACTGCTGCAGATTTCTTTGTGGGCAGAAGAGGCCACCAACAGAGCAGGGCCAGTACAGAAGGGAAGCCTGCAGCGCCAGGAGACACAGAACGAGACTGAGGGAGGGCGAGTCAGTGAACTTAACGGAGCTTGGTTGGTACTGCTGAAAATTTGTTTGTGGGCATAAAAAGGCAGTAATGCATGCAGGGTCACAGTACAAAAGGGCACCCTGCAGTGGCAGGAAAACCAGAATGAGCGAGTGAGTGAGCTCCGCGAATCTGTATTGTAATTGCTCCAAGTTTCTTTGTGGGCATAAGAAGGCAGCAACGCAGATGCTACCCTCTTGGACTTTGTTGATTCCCTTGAGGTACTGGACAGTTTCTATCATGTCTCCCTTCTCCCTCCTTTCCTCAAGGCTATACATATTAAGCTCCTTTAGTCTCTTTTCATATGTCTTCCAGTGCAGACCCTGCACCATTTCAGTTACCCTCCTCTGGACTGCCTCCTTCCTGTTTGTCTTTGCTGAGATTGGGTCTCCAGAACTGCATGCAGTACTCTAGATGGCCTCTCACCAGCTGTCTATGCAGAAGGATAACAACTTCTTGTTTTCTACTGGTGATGCCTCTCCCTATACATCCCAATATCCCCAGCTCTCCTTACTGCCATCTCCATTGCTTGCACTCATTTAAGTCATCTGATATGACTACCCCCAGGTCCTTTTCATTTTTGTTGTTGTGAGTGTCTCACCCCCCCCTATACTCTTCCCTTGGGTTTCCATTTCCCAATTTAGATGCTCGTGGCAGTGCCACATTCGTGAGCCATTTCCAAAACACATTTCATGTCTAACTAGTGACCTGATTACCATATTTAATTTTCATCCTGGGCATTAGCCTCTACTCGGTGAACCATGGCGCCCTTACTGGACCAGTTATCCATGCCTTGTAGACTCCAGATGGTGTTCCTCCCACCCTTTGCCCCCAACCTGACAGTCTGCTATTCCTTCGAGGTTACACCAAAAAGATGCCTTCAGTCCCACTGAATTGCAAAAGACTCAAACTTTTCTTCAGATTAACACACTAGGTGAACAGTGGTCCTGGTTGGGTGATCTAGCCTTATCTTACAACACACACCCCAGACAACCACCTAAATTAGAACTTGTCTCCCATTCTGTACTCACAGACTAGTTGCGCCTTCCTTTAGGCATAGAAACAACCCATAAAGCACCCTTTTTCCACGGTAGCTTGTCAGCATTTATCACAAATGTCCTTCTCAAAGGCAGCTGTACACATACTAGGACCTTCAAAGGATTGCCCTTTGATCCACTGAAGTGGCAGTCCTCTTACTCCCCTGGAGTCCAAATCAAGGAATCCTGCTGGAGAAAGGTCTCCACCACTTCACTGGCAACTGGAGATGTAATCCAAACTAGACTGAAACACAGGGTCCTCTAGACAGAGCCCCAACTGGCAGACCTCCTACCACTCTGACTTCCAAATTCAGACTAACTGAATGTTCTAAAACTTCCCTGAGAGACTTACTCAAAATGTATATACTGCTGCAAGAGTTCTAAATAGATAATCATCCCTCACTCAGGCTAGCTGAGTACACAATGATGTCATTTGTAGTAGCCCCTAAATTAGCTCCTTACTAGCTGCTTTTCTACCTGCCTAACACTAGTACTAATAGGATTCTAGTAACCCCAGGGGGACTGGATGGTTACATAAGGCAGCCTGCACCAAATGTCTGTTGCAAGCTCTGTAAACAACACCCTGGAATGCTGCAAGCTAGACCAGTAAAAGTTGGTCTAACTCGAGGCACCTGGTGCACAGGTTGAAACTCCCGATGCTGGGCAGGGAGAATGGCACAATCCCCATGCACCATATCTTGCTTTACAGAGGCTTGTGGACATCGGGGCTTTGAAATCAAGCCCATGGACTCCAGGGCAGCCATAGCTGCCAACACTCATAAAATGTAGTTCCAACCCAGTGTAAAACCTATCCTACTTATTGCTTGCTACCGAGCCACCTGCCCCACCCCCATGTGAACTGGCAAAGCATAACACTTGCTTGATTGTCTTATACAGACATATGTGTCCAGCCATGAACTTCTCATAATAAGTGAAGTCAGTCTAAACTGGCTCACACTAGACAACTCCTACTGCCTGCATAGTGTAGTCTCTAACCTTAGTCTGATACAGTTAATCGGGAACCTACAAGAATCGATGTATAACATAACTTCCACCTCAGTGCTGAATCTAATTTTTACCTTCAGACCTGATCAAATTGCTCGCACAACAGGTGTCCTCCCCACATGAGGGATCTCAAGTGGTCTTTGGATCGGGAAGGTGAAACAACACGGTCATGCAAAAACTTCAATAATTAAGATCCTGTAAAAGTCTGGCTATGCAAGGTTCAAACTACTCAATGAGGAAGGTTTCATAACTCCAAATATAAATGATACCTGGCCATTCTTTAAACAACAATTCCTAGAATTATGCAACAAACATGCACTTCCATGATACAAGAAAGGTGGGGAATGCACACTGGAACACTTTCACCTTAAAATAAACTACAGAAACAGAAAAACAATCTTAGTTTAAAGCAAAATGTCCAACAATTAAAAGGTTTAAACACTGAGGAACTCCTGTACTGTGGAGGTATAAAAGGCGAAGTCCGTTTCCTTTCTGGAAGTTTGTACATAGCACTGTAACCAAGAGACTACGAAACAAATGAAAAAGACTGCAGGAGCCAGCTGGCTCTAGATCTGTAACTACTTCCCCTTCAAAATGTACAGCCACTGACCCAGATGTTACTGCTGACTACTTACCTATATGTGGTTCCTCTATGGAGGCACCGCAGTGGAGACCAAGGAGGATGCTGGGAACCTCCACAAAGGAGACCCACAGGAGGGTGGAAGGGACCCGCAGGAGGAAACAACCCTGGTGGGGACACCATTGTAGGAAGGTGAGAACTGGGGAGGAAGGGAGAGGTAGGTAAGGTGCCTGCCTGGCGCCATGGCTTAGCGGGACATGGAGCGAATCTCAGGATTGCCTGAGCAGCTGCGTGGGAGGGAGCTGGATGTCATTGTCCACCTAGGGACAAATGACCTGGCTAAGAAAGGGATTACAAGTGCAGGAAGAGTTTGTGGAATTGAGGAGGGCCTTAGACAAGTAGCACGCGGTAACCTTCTCGGAGGTGCTGCCCATCTATAGGCGTGGAGAGGCTAGGTGTTCTACACCATGGATTCAATCAGTGGTTGAAAAACTGAGTGTGGAGCTCAGGAATTTGGCTTCATTGGTGACTGGGGTTCACCTGGAGTGGCAAGCCTATACTGGCATGATGGGCTGCATCTGTCCAGGAGGAACCAGGATCTTGATGATGGGTTTAAATGCTTCATTGGCAAGCATTTAAACTAGCCAAGGGGAGGCACTGGAAAGGAACGGAAATCCTAGCCCCAAACAATCATGGTAGTAAGTGCAGCAAACACCAACATAGAAGTGTTGATAGGGAGAAGGCGAGGTAAAGGAGAAAGTGACAAAGGCAAGAAGGACAGAGATGGGGCAAAAGGAGTAAGGCCATCAGGAAATGGAGCTAATGAGTACCAATGCCCGTAGTCTGGGCAACATGCTCCCTGAGCTGGTGGCCTTGATGGAAGAGGGATGCCTGGATATCGTAGCAGTCACAGAAACATGGTACACAGAGAACCATGACTGTGATGTTAAAATACCAGGGTACATAACCTACAGGAGAGACAGGCAGGGGAGAAGAGGGGGTGGAGGAATAGCTCTCTATGTAAAGGAAGGGATAAAAGCAAATGAACACAAGAGTAAACAGGGAGGAGAGGAGGCACTGTGGGTCACCTTGGAGACTGGAAAGGGCACCACAATCCGCACAAGGGTTGTGTACAGACCCCATGTCAGGGGAGGAATGGACAAGGATATGATAGAAGGCATTCTTAGAATGGCAGAGAAAGGAGATACTGTTGATGGAGACCTGAGTATGCCAGATGTTAACTGGAGCACATTTGCTGCAGCCACATCCAAAACAGGGCCATTCTTGATGCCCTACAGGTGGCAGGCCTCAGACAGCTAGTTTCGAACCCACTCATGAGGGAGCAATCTTAGACCTCGTACTCTCAAACGGGGGCAGTGAGAGAATCTCAGATCTAGAAGTGGGTTACCATCTGTGAACAAGTGACCATCTAACAGTGTGGTTCACGCTAAACTCAGCTACAGAGTCAAGCCATACAAAAGTGAGGGTACTGGACTTTAGGAGGGCTGACTTTGGCAAGATGGGAGAGTGCCTCAGAAAAGCACTAGCAAACAGGCTAGAAGGAGGTGTTGAGCAACAATGGGGAATCATCAAAACTGCCATCACAGAGGCAACAAGCCTTTGTGTGAAGCAAATAAACAAATCAAAACGAAAGAAAAGCTACTATGGTTCTCAAAAGAAAGTCAGGAAGAAAAAGATAGCATTCCAGAAGTATAAGAAAACACAGAAGGAGCAGGACAGAGGCTGTACCAGTTAAGGCAGAAGGAAGCTGGGAGGGAAGTCAGAATAGCAAAGGCCCAAACTGAGGAAAGATAGCCAACTCAGTTAGAAGAGGGAAAAACCTTTTATAGGTACATCAGGGAACGTAAAAAGACAATGGGAGGGATAGTGAGGATGAATAGAATGAACGGTGGGTGGGCAGAGGGAGACAGTGAAAAAGCAGGAATACTGAATGAATATTTCTGCTCAGTATTCACAAAAGAGGAGGGGGAAGTGCCTAATCCAATTAACAGAAGCACTCTTGATAGGGGGGTTGATCCCAGTCCTTTCACAGAAGAAAGGGTTCTGCAAGAATTATTAAAAAATAAGGTGGACAAAGCAATGGGTCCTGATTGAATTCACCCCAGAATTCTAAAAGAATTAAAGGAGGAATTAGTGAACCCACTGGCTACTCTTTTTAGTAAATCATGGGAGGATGGTGTGGTACCCGAGGACTGGATGTGATTCCCCTTCACAAAAGTGGGACCAAGACAGAGGCAGGAAACTACAGACCTGTCAGTCTGACCTCTGTGGTAGGGAAAGTGATGGAGTCACTTCTGAAGGAAAGAATAGTTGAGTACCTAGAGGCCGGTGGGACACAGGACCCAAGGCAGCATGGGTTCACAGCGGAAGGTCATGTCAGACAGATCTAATAGATTGCTTTGACTGGGTGACCAAAGTAGTAGACCAGTGAGGGCTGTGGACATGGACTACCTAGACTTTAGCAAGGCATTTGACACGAGTCCCACACAAAGATTAATAGTCAAATTAACCAGCCTGGGAGTGGGTCCCTGGGTAAACACTGGCTGCACAACAAGACACAGAAGGTAATTGTAAATGGAGTCCACTTTGAAGAAAGAGGGTTACTAGTGGGTGCCGTGAGGGTTCAGTATTGGGTCCAGTCCTTTTAATGTCTTCATCAGTGACACTGCAGACGACTGAAAGGGAAGTAAGCCTTTGCAGATAACACAAAGATCTGCAACAGGGTTGATAACCAAGGAGGCATGGAAAGGATGAAAGGGACTTGGCAGGGTTGGAGGAATGGTCAGAGTATGGCAGCTAGGATTCAGTGCAAAGAAGTGCAAAGTAATGCACCTGGGAAGCAAGAACACAGGGGAGGAATACACAATGGGAGGAGGTAGTAACAAAACAAAAAAGGAAAGGGACCTGGGGTAATCATATCAGATGACCTTAGTTGCAAGCAATGTGAGAAGGCAGTAGGGGCTGGGGGTATACTGGGATGCATAGGAGAGGCATCAGCAGCAGAAAACAGGAAGTTGTTATCCCTCTGTACAGACAGTTGGTGAGACCCCATCTGAGTACTGCGTCCAGTTCTGGAGACCCCATCTCTGCAAGGACATAGACAGGATAGAGGCAGTCCAGAGAAGGGCAACTAAAATGGTGCAGGGTCTGCAAGAGAAGCTGTATGAGGAGAGACTAAAGGAGCATAATATGTATACCCTTGGGGAAAGAAGGGAGAGGGGTCACATGATAGAAACTTTTAAGTACTTCAGTGGAATCAGCAAAGTCCAAGAGGGTTGCATCTTTCAGAAAGAGAGACATGCAAGAACAAGGGTACACAATTTGAAGATAGAGGGGGGACGACTTGGGAAATGTGAGGAAGTATTATTTCACATAGAGGGTAGTGGATGCATGGAACAGCCTTCCTGAGGAGGTTGTGGGGTCTAAAACTGTGGGAGAATTCAAGAAAGAATGGAACAGACATAAGGCAATTCTTGTGGGAGGTAGGAAGAAATAGGCTGTTGGTTAACTAGGATCTGCGGCCTATCCTGTCGGTGAGGAAATGGGCAGACTAGATGGGCCAAGCGGTCCTTATCTGCCGTCAAAGTCTATGTTTCTATGTATATTGTTTGTATCCATTGTCTTTGTTACTTTCCAACAAATGGGAAGCAGTCAGGGTGGGCATGGTGAACCTTTGATTTTGCCCTTCCTGACAATGATGCCCAAAGAGCCAAATCTGGCTATGCCACAGAGGAGTATCCAAATCACAATTACCTGTCTATCATAGTGTCTAATGTTATCAAGTTATTACTGGCAATCAACCCAAACAAAGCTGATGGTACGGATGGCATCCCTAAAAATGTTCTATGACTAGTATGCCCATTGTTGTCTAGCCCCTGGCATACCTATTTCATGTCTCACTAATGCTAGGGGTACTCCCCACAGAATGAAAGCAGGCCCAGAGATTACCACAATCCACAAAAAGTAGCACAACAATGTAATTGGCAATTATTGCACTTTTTCTGCTCCCATGGTTGTAAAGCCGGGAGAAGCTCATGGTCACATAACAAACCTTATACTGTATAGCCACAAAATGAGGCTCTTAACCCCTACTAGTCCAGCTTCAGTCCCCTGCCTGGCACCACCAAAGAGCTGCTGAAGGTAATAACATCCAAACTGCCATGGGTTGAGGGTTTCTGACAGGTGCTGTGTTCACTGACCTGTCCACGGCCCTCAACTCACTGGATCATGTGCTAATCCAAAAAAAAAAAAAAAAACATTGAATGCTTGGGCCTAAACAGTTTCATAACTAAATGGCTCAAAAATCACCTCTCAGACAGCTTGCATCCTTTAAAGGGGTAAACTCAAAAACTGGAACTCATTGTTTTATAGTTTTATAACAACTGGGAAGTGTTTCCTCCTGTAGAGAAACCCGGTTATAATTTGCCTATAACATTATAACATATCAGACATCAGGGAGGGTATAGGGTGTGAAATGAGTCTCTTCGCTGATGACTCCAAGATGGGAGCAGTAGTTCAGGGGGAAGAGGGGAGGTTGGCCCTGCAAGGGGACCTGGACACCCTGGAAAGCTGGGCTCACACATGGAAAATAAATTTCAATATCACCAAGTGCAAGGTGTTACATCTTGGGCGGGAAAACCCTAAACACAGGTACACCCTGGTAGGGGAGGAGCTGGAGGCCTCAATAGGGGAAAAAGACCTAGGGGTCATGGTGGATGCATGTATGAATAACTCTGAGCAGTGCAGGAGAGCAACTAGCAAGGCAAACAGGATGTTGGGATGCATCATAAGGGGGATCACTTCTAGGAGCAGGGAAGTGATTCTGCCGCTGTACAATGGACTGGTTAGACCACACCTTGAGTACTGTGTACAGTACTGGAGACCACAATTGAAGAGGGACATACAGCTCCTGGGGAGGGTACAGAGGAGGGCAACTAAGATGATACGAGGACTAGGGGATTTGACGTATGAGAACAGACTTGAGGAGTTCTGCCTGTTTTCATTGGAGGAGAGGAGAGATGGGGGACATGATTGAGGTCTTCAAGTACCTCAAGGGACAAAATAGAGTAAACATCGAGGGGATCTTTAAACTAAAGCAGGGATGTATCACCAGAGGGCATGGTTTGAAGTTGGAAGGTGGAAGGGTGAGGTGGGAAAGAGGGGGAGGTTTTTCACTGAGAGGGTGGTGGACCCTTGGAATGCACTGCCTGGCTAGCTGGTTCAGAGATTCACCGTGGAAGGCTTCAAGAGAGGGTGGGACAGACACAGAAAGTGGATGTATCAGATGACGGCCGGGCCCAGGGGGTGGGGATGGATGATAGGGGTTTCTGAAACACAAGGGGGGGGCCTCTGCACCCAACTAGGGATCTGAGGTTCGAGCAGACTTGATAGACGTAAGGCCTAATCTGCTGGCAATTAGTATGTTAGTATAAACTGTGGGTTATAACGGTGAAAAACTAGCTGGGTTTTTCTCACTCTGCACATGTGCCAGTTGCAATCTTCACTTTCTCTGTGCTGGCACCACTCCTCAGTGCTGCAGAGTTCACCACCGCTCGGAGTCGATGGTAAGATCTTTTGTTTATAAAAAAAATTATCGGGGCTAAAAAAAATTGTATACTGGTTGTCCAAAAAATAAAAAATTTTAAAAAAAGGAAACATAGGTTTTATTCACCAGATGCTACAGACCACATTGAAACCTGAATAGTCCTCAGCTCTGTAGGGATGTATCTTTATTTTATATATAATTGCAGTGACAAAGAACCGATCTCCAACTATTATATAAAATAAAGGCTGGGTAGGTGTATAAAACTTGAATTTTACACTATATTCGCTGGATGCCTTTACAACCCCTCTAGCTTTGCTCTTGGCGCTTATGGCATCCCACACCTGGGTGTGTGTAAAATTCTTGCTCTGACCACCTACCTTACCATTGACCAATAAGGTTTCTATATTTTCTTGCCATTTTATAAAATATCTTATTCGTGTAGGCTAGCTGCTCTGTTCTGTCCTCTCTTTTGGGTATCCCAGCACAGGGTCCCCAGTTAACTAGCCTCTTACTGTTACTTCCAGTAGCTTCGTATGAAGTCTGAACCAGCCATTGCTTAGCCTGGCATAAAATGGATACCCAGGTAAGAATGAGTACCTGTGCTTCATCTGGATTTTTTTTATGCTCGTCTTCATCCTCACTGCCAGGCTCTTCAGATTCCAATGTCAGCTCCAGTCACCTTATAAACAGTGCTTCATGATTACTTTAAAAAGACTTCAGACATTCACTGCAATATAGTCATGTCTAAGCGACTGCACATTTTCAAGACTCTCTTGTGCCAGTCACTTACAGAAACATGTAACTGTTTCTCCTAACACTTCTTACTGCTAGAACCTTCTGGCTTATCCTCTCTAGCACTGGACTATATTGTGGCAGTCTGCTATCACCCAGCACTTAGTCCCCCTTCCCCTAGTGGTAGCTCTGCCACGACTGATACTTAGCTTCCATTCCTCTCCAAGCCCCCATCCCCCTTCCCATGGTTGCCATTCCCATGTTGCACTTCTATTCCAAGTTACCCTTTAGCGGTACAATGGCTGATCCCAATGTGTTCCCTACCCTTGCACTGTTCTACCTACGTACCACCCTTTCTCTCTGTTTCCCCACCCGTGTATCCATGGTTTTGAAAACTTATATTTGAATGCTTCCTCTTATGTTGTCTTTTTTTTTTTACCTTGTTTTTAAAAAATTGACATTTTTTTTTTTTTGTGCTGTCTCAATTTGCTTTGGTCTTGTAAAATGCACAGTTTGATATGATGCATAGTACTAGTGTGATATGTCCACCCAGGACCACTTTGTAAATGAGTTTCCTCGATGGTGCATTCCAGGTTAAATAAAAATTGAATTCAATTGAACTGAAAAAGCAATCATGCCATACTAGTGCTCTGGTTGCAGTGCTGTGGAGCACACTACTCCTGACATATCTGGCAACTTTGTAGTAAAACAGCCACTACCATTCAGGCATCACTAATGTCAATGCAGTGAATGCCCAACCAACATTCCAAGATCCATTGGTCAGTCACGTGAAAGTTCACAAGTTCAAGCCTCTTTATTCCAAATGTATTGTCCTCCTATTAATGACAATAGTACCAAGTCGCCGTTACCAAGATCCTCTTTTTCAACCATGCTTGTCATGAAAATTCTCCAGTGACTCATATAGTGACTGTAACCCCTAGATGGCGCTATCCCAGGGGCTACTACCCCTGCCTGATTTGCCACTAACAGGTTGAGGGGCCTGGATCCAATGGCGGGTGCCTCCACCCAGAGGTCAGGGTTTGCAATAGTTAAACTTACTTGGTCACAGCCCTCTGGGACACTGCAACCCCCCTTTCTTCCCACTAGTGGCCCACACAATATATCAGAATTACCTTCACAGTATACACTTACCCCATGGCTGGTTCAGGCACTGGGCCCTCCTGTAAAATAAGATACAGTGCAACAATCACAGTACAATACTTTTAACATAGACAAATACCTCAGGCAGTATAACTTTGCTGAAACAAGCAGCTCTGATTTATTTAGGGGAAATATAACAAGGACAGGGGGAAATCAGGTTAATTAGCTTATACTTTAGTCATCTACCTATGGCTCTGTGCACAGGCCTATCCCTACCAGTTACTGTCCCTGGGTACCCAAGCCCTAGTGGCTAGTCCAAACCGTGGCAGCTTTTAGGGGCCCTTTCCCACAGAGAAAAGAAAAATTAGTTTAAACAGTCAGCAGTACAGTGATTCCATTTGGATTCAATGTGGCAATTCAACAGGGAGCGACCCTGAATTAGTACTCACGACCTCCAAACAAGATAGGGTCCTTCAATGTCAGCAGGGCTACTCTTGAGCTCCACGAGACTCCTCACACATTTATATGGCAAACTGCAACAGGCAAAAGTCCTTTAATGGCAGCAGGATTCACTTGAGCTAACCAAGCCTCCTCACATTTATATGGTGAACTAGTAACAGGCAAAAGTCCTTTAATGGCAGCAGGATTCACTTGAGCTACACAAGCCTCTTCACACATTTATATGGTAAAACAGAAAGTACTATACCAGGCAGGCTGCTTCTCTATCCCGATCGCAATTACTGCACAATACCCGGGAGAACACACAGCAGATTCAGTTCCTGACAGACCGAGTGCAATTCAGCAATTTCTCCAGTCTTCTACAGGGTGAGCCTGGTTTCTACTCTTCAGATATCCTTTGATTCTCTTCACAGGACTGATTCAGTCCTAACAAGCAGTTACACAAGCTGCAGACGGAACTCTGGGCCTTACACCGCTTCCCGACTAAAACTGCACACTGAAAAGCACAGGGCTCCTTCCTTCTTCACTGCCAGAGCTCAACTGAAACTCCAACAGACAAAACCGGGCACTTCCTTTGAGTTCCTCCCAGTTCTTGACTGGATTGGCTGTCACTCACAATAGACTGCTCCTGTTGGTCCAAAAAGGCGCCGAAGTCTAAACTACATCTCCCAGAGTCACTGCCCATACAATCCTCTTGTGGCTGGCTCAGATTATGAGTCCAAGTTCTGATTCGTCCAAGGCACCATTTTAGAGCTAGCTTACCCCACACTGATTGGTCCAGTTCAGCAGTTCAAAACCAGAATGGGAACTAGGCAGACTAGTTCTGACTGCAAAGAAAGCAGGTTAGACAAACTGTAATTTCATTATTACTCTAAATGATTTCTGGCAAACAGTTACATCTTTCAGATAGGTTCCTTTTGCACTCCTAGTGACTGCAAAATGGAGTGAATTGGCAACAGCTCGAGTGGTACTCAATCAAAGAAACACACAGTCCCCCATACAAACTAATTATGTCTGCAAGCAGACAGCTCTTAAAGAGACAGTACCAGAGGTTCTAAAAACACTCACTGATAAATGGCTTAAACGCCAAACACCATTCAGGCTTGGAGCATTCAAGCAAGCTCCTGGAAGTCTTTTGGGAACCCCCATTTGCAGGGGGGTTACAGTGACCATTCACATTTTGTGTTCCGTGTGCCACCATTTAAGTCTTGGAATATTTTGGCTTAGTACATTATCTCATAGGTTATGGACACTATAAAAAATCACCATTACACACTCTCACCTGCTTTCGTAGCAGTCATTCTCTTTTTGTGCGACTGCTTTAGCTTTCAGTTCATGCTGCTTGGCCTAGTCTAAAGAGAATGAGAAAGAGAACTTGGTGGGTTTTAGCATTGTGGTGTTGGCCTGGATATAGCTGAGATTGGTTCTGATGCCATCTTGGGACATAATGTGACTCACATACTTGACTGTGGTTTTGAAGAACCTATACTTGTCAATGGGCAACTTCAGGCCATACAGTTCCAGTCTGTTAAGTACTTAGAACAGCCTGGCTTTGTGTTCCTCCACGGTACTCCCCAGCATACCAATGTTGTCCAAGTACACAAAGCGTTCCAACAGGTTCATGTCTCCTACTATTCTCTCCAACAGCTGCTGGAATGTGGCTGGTGTCAGGAGATGCCTTGTGATATTTGGAGGACCTCGTAGAATACCAGGAGGCAGTTGAATGCTGCCTTTTCTCTATCTTGCTTGGCCATGGGGATTTGATGGTAGCTGAATCTCAGTTCCATCACATGAACCACTGATTTCTGTTCAGGCAGTCTTGGTCATCTCGGACACATGGCACAGTGTAATGGTCAGGTACAATTCTTTTTGTCAGAGTCTGGTAGTCACACACATTTTGACAGCTGCACTCTTTTCCTAAAATCTACAATTGGTGGTGCACAATGGTTCTATAGTACTGAGCGATGGCTGCAGCCAGTATGTCGTGCAACTGCTTCCAGACATCTGTAATACTGTCACGCCACATTTTCAACAGTGGCATTTTTTCAACTCCTTATGAACACTACAGATGTCATTTTTCACATCCTGGCTACAATATGTTTTTGCACTCCTGCGGACAATAGCACGGTCACTGTGGGAAATCAGTATTTGGGACAGATTAAGATCGATTGAATGAGAAGGGGGAGTGAACAAGCTCAAATGAGCTCTGTCGGGACTGCTGCGGATTTCTTTGTGGGCAGAAAAAGGTGTCGTTACATGCATAGGGGCCCAGTACAAAAGGCCAGCCTGCAGCAGTGGGAGAAACAGTACGAGCGAGTGAGACAAGGACTTACTGAGCTCAACTGAGCTCTGTCAGGACTGCTGGTATTTCTTTGTAGAGAAAAGGCGAAATGCAGGCAGGAGCCTCAGATAAAAGGGCAGCTCAGCGCCAGGACAACCAGAATGAGTGATGAGAGAGGGAGACTGAGCTACCTCAACAAAGCTCTGTCAGGACAGCTGTGGATTTCTTTGTGGACAGAGAGTTGCCAACACAGCCAGGAGCTCCATACCAAAGCGCCCAGTCTGCGGCGCCAAGAGAAACAGAACGAGCGAGTGACAGAGCGGTAGTGAGTGAGCTCAACGGAGCTCTAATGTGACTGCTGCAGATTTCTTTGTGGGCAGAAAATGCGGCACCGCAGGCAGAAGCCCAGTGCAAAAGGCCAGCTTGCAGCGCTGGCAGAAACAGAATGTGAGAGTGACAGAGGGGGAGTGAGCAAGCTCAGTGTAGCTGTGTTGGGACTGCTTCAGATTTCCTTCTGGCCAGGAAAAGCAGCCAATGCAGGCAGGAGCCCAGTACAAAAGGGAAGCCTGCACTGTCAGGAGATACAGAACAACCACATGATGGAGGTGGAGTCAGTGAGCTCAACGGGGCTTTGTTGGGACTGCTGCAGATTTGTTTGTGGGCAGAAAAAGGCAGCAATGCATGCAGGCACCCAGTACAGAAGGGCAGCCTGCAGTGGCAGGAAAACCAGAATGAGCAAGTGAGTGAGCTCAACAGAGCTCTGTCGGGACTGCTGCGCATTGGTTTGTGGGCAGAAAAAGGCACCAACAGAGGCAGGAGCCCAGTACAAAAGAGCAGCCTGCAGCGCCAGGAGAACCTGAATTAGTGAGTGAGACAGGCAGAGTGAGCGACCTCAATGGAGTTCTGTTGGGACAGCTGTGGATTTCTTCATGGGTAAAAAAAGCCACCAACACAGGCAAGTACAAAAGGGAAGCCTGCAGCGCCAGGAGAAACAGAATGAGTGAGTGAGACGGGGAGTGAGCCACCTCAATGGAGCTCTGTCGAGACAGCTGCATATTTTTTCCTCGGCAGAACAAGGTGCCAACGCACGCAGCAGCCCAGTACAAAAGAGCAGCCTGCAGCTCCAGGACAAACGGACTGAGCCAGTGACAGAGGCCCACTGCGCGAGCTCAGCAGACCAACACAATCAACATTCGGCATTGACAAATGCTTGTTCTTATATTGAAATATGTTAGACTCTTTCACTTTGTTAATGTCCTTAAGGTGTTTGAATGTTTTGATCATATCACCTCTCTCCTTTGCTATAGGGTATACATATTGAGCTCCATTACTCTGTCCTCATATGTTTTCTGATGCAGTCCCTGCACCATTTTGGTTGCCCTTCTCTGGACTGATTCAATTTAGTTAATGTCCTTGTGAAGGTGTGGCCTCCAGTACTGCACGCAGTACTCCAGATGGGGCCTAACCAGTGTCTTGTAAAGAGGGATTATTACTTCCCTCTTTTGACTTGTGATACCCCTACTAATACACCCAACATCCCCCTAGCCTTACATACTACTTTAGTGGTCTGCTAGGATGATTTCAGGTCATCGGTGATGATGATGCCCATCCCTTGTGACTGCCAGCAACTCCCCTTCCAGCCTGTATGTGGTGTCAGGGTTTCTCTTTCCTCTGTGCATGATCTTGCACTTCTTTGTGTTAAACCCCAGTTGCCACTCTTCCAACCATTTTGCCAGTTTATCCAGATCTCTTCTCATTCTGCCCACACATTCTGGATCATCTACTCTGTTGCAGGTCTTGGTGTCATCTGCAAACAGACAAACCTTTTCCTCCAGCCCATCTGCAATGTCACTGGTGAAGATATTGAAGAGGACTGGCCCCAGAACTGATCCCTGAGATACCCCACTTGACTTGCATAATTTCTGACTGTATCCGCTTACCACCACTCTGTTTTCTGCCTGTCAACCAGTTTGCCACACAGTTGACCAACTTCTGACCAGCCAGTCGATCCAGCCTATTAATCAATCTTCTATGTGGAACAGTATTGAAGCTTTGCTGAATCAAGGTAGGCAACATCAACTGCTCCCACTTGGTTCACCACTCTGGTTACCCAGTCAAAGAAATCTGTGATATTAGTTTGACAGGACCTTCCTGCCACCACTCTTTGCTGCTGTCCCTTTAGCCAGTTTTTGATCCATTTCACCCTTTTGGTCCCACCCCTACATATTCCAGCCCCCCCCAACCTCCCATGTGGCACTGAATCAAAGGCCTTGCTGAAGTCCAAATACAGGACGTCCCCTGCATGCCCCTTATCCAGTTCCTGTGTCATCGAGTCGTTTGTCTGTCAGGATCTGCCCACTGTAAATCCGTGCTGTGGAGGATCCTGGAACTGGTTTCCTCAAAGAAGCTCACTAGCATGGAATCACAGAGTCACACAGAATCACAGAAACTTGACGGCAGAAAAGGACCATACTGGCCCATCTAGGCTGCCCTTTTTTCCACCCTACACCTCCCCCTCCCTGTCAGCCCCTGCCCTCCCCTCAGTACTCAGCCCCATATTTTTGTACCATGCCCTCATGAATTCTTCCACCAATTTAGCCCACACCACTCTGTCTGGTAGTGTGTCTCAGGCTCCACCACCCACTCCATGAAGAAAATGCCTTCTCACATTGCCTGTATCTTTTCCTTGCCTTGCTTTTAGTATGGTCTCCATGAACTTTCTCATGATCGATGTGAGGCTCACTGGCCTATAGTTTCCTTGTTCATCTTTGGGCCACTTTTGTGGATGAGCATCACATGGGCCATTCTCCAGTCTGTGGGAACACATCCCATGTCCAATACAGTATTAGACAGTCAGCCCAGTGGCCCTGCCAAGACCTCTACCAACTCCCTTAGTACCCTATGGTGAATGCCATCAGGTCCAGGTGCTTTGTCTACCCTTAATACCCTCAACCCATCTAGTACCCTGCTCTCTGTAATCCCTACATCTGTCATCCCCGTCCCACACACACCACCCTTCCCTGGGGTATCTGTCCCACTTCTTCTGTGTGGATACAGAGCAGAAGTACTCATTCAGTGCCTCTGCCTGCTCCACCCTGTTCTCCACCTACCCCCATCCTTCTTAATCCTCACCAGCTGATCCTTGCTCGTTCTTCTCTCTCTGATGTAGCGGAAGAGGTCTTTTTCTCCACTTTTGATTCCCTGCACCAGTCTCAGCTCCCTGGATGCCTTGTCCACCCTGACCAGTCTGGGAACCTCCCTGGACTTCCCCATGTACATATCCTTATCTTCACCCCTCCCCGATTTCCTGTACTTTTGAAACGCTGCCCTCTTGGCCCTCGCCCCTTCCATAGCCTTCTCTGTCAGCCAATCAGGTTTCCTTGACCTTCCCTTCTTCCTTTTCTTCCTAGTGCAAGACTCTGTTGCCTCCACTAGCCCTTCCTTTATGATGTCCCATTTCTGGCCTGCATCCATGTGTGGTTGCATTCCTGCAAGGTACCTGCTCAAAATTTCCCCCGTCATCTTAAAGTCCGATCCCCTAAACTCAATCACCCTTGTACCTGTGCCCATTGTTTCCCTCCACATGTGGCGCATGAACCACACCGAAAATTGGTCACTCCCAGCCAGTGGTCCCTCCACTTCCAGATTCCTTAGAGCTTCCTCATTATCCAGTACAAGGTCCAGAGTCCTTTCTAACCAAGTTGGCCCCTGGACCAGCTGTGTCAGAAAGCTGTCTTGAAGTGCTTCTAGCAGGACCCACTCCCTTGCACTTGTGGTAGATGGGGTGCCCCACCACTACTGTGCTCCTCTTCCAACAGACCATCCTAATTTGTTCAGCTAATTCCATATCGAGGTCAATCCCCTGAGCTGGTGGCCTTTATATCACACCCATCCTCATTGTCCTATTCTTTGCACCTTGGAACTGCATCCATAGTGCCTCTGTCCTCCCCTCCTCCACTTCCTCCGCTATGCACTTTATCACCTCCCTTACATAGATTGCCACCCCCTACCATTTCCCTTAACCCTGTCCTTTCTGAATAACCTGAACCTGTACATTTCAGTCCTCCAGACTGTGGGGGTCCTAATCGAGTATTGGTGGTTACTTAATGGCCAATTTGGCTCCCACCAAATTCACAGATACATCCCCTGGGCCAAGTGTCCACTCAAGGTTCTGGGCAGCAGTTTGAATCCACGAGGCCGGTTGACCTCTCCCACAAGCAGCAGCTAGAAGGTCAACATTTCTCACTCTTTTTCTCTCTCTCTCACAGCTAGGAAAGCAAAGGATATAGCCAGCTCAGTTCAAGTTCAAGTTTATTTAACCAGTAAGACTCCATTGAGCAAGCTCATTAAAAAGGAGGTCCCATACAGACAATTTCAGAACAATATAGTGCAATATACATAAACAGAGCAGGTACAATTTAGAAGACAATAGTGCAATTTAAAGTGCAATAGTTATATATAGGTACATATTGATAACACATACTGTGATACAAATGCAAAACAATTAACTTATAATAATGATATAATCTAAGCAGATTGTTGAACTCCAGGTGAAAAAAAGAATAGGGGTCAAGGGATGGAGCATGGGAGGAAAGGAAGGACATATGTATAGGATATTTGAAGGATTGGAGGAGAATAAAGAAGAGCTACATGACAGGTGCAGAAGGAGAATGAGAGAGAGATCACGGACTAAAGGTTTAAGCTGAGAAACAGTGGCAACGCCATATGTATATTTGCGACAAGGCTTTAAACATGATTAATGGTAATAAAATGGATAATTTGAGCAATGATTTATTTATTTATTTGCTTTTGTTTACCGGGTAAGTCACACTAGACATCCAAGTGCCTATTTTCAGGTCGCGACCGGAGAGTTACAAACTTGAGTTTTATAGGTACAGTAGCTAATACAGCTTTTACATACAGTGAGGTGACTAATAACGACTATTGCATGCAGTGAAATATCAGAATACATAGAGTGGAGACATTCAGTAAAAACACATGAGCCGGGGTAGTTACAGATGACCCGGAGAGATAAGAGATATGGGCCAACATAGGCAGATGGTGAGTTATGTGCCTGCAAGGGGGGAGCAGACGACACCAGTAAGAGTGCTCTAGTATGTCGTAGTTGCAGGATGGTAAGTGTGGTGGGCCCGGAGGGCACAGGGCCCCCCCTTGTCAGTGTAGACTAGGGGCAAGGCTACGAGGTACAGGGGCAGGTGGAGGGGCCCTTCAGGAAAGTGCCAGAGAGAGGTTTTAAATCCAGTATGAGAGGAGGTGGCCCATGTTAGGGATGGGAATGAGTTCCACAGTTTCAGGGTGTAGTGGGTGAAGGCCCGATTCCCCCGCAAGGGTATGAGTTCTAGGGACTGGACGGTTGAGTGCAGTTCTAGACCCAAGATGGTAGGTAGAGGGGTCGAGGTTGAGAGGAAGGGCAAGGGCAGCAGGGGTGGCTGACCTGACGATGTTGTCGATGAAGTTACCTACTACGAAGATGCGGTCCTTCTCGGGGGGAGGAGCCATTCGAGACAAGTGTAGACGTCGCAGCAGTGGGTAAGGGGAGGGGCAGAAAGCGCGAAGCTGCAGATGCTGTTATAGGCCGTATCCCTTTTCGAGAGTGTGGATTTAGGTATGGGGGCAAAGGTCATGAGTCCATAGCAGAGGGAGATTGCAGCTTGTTCCATGCAAAGGGGGATAGCATGGCTAACTGCAGCTTTGCTGCAATTAGTATGGAATGCATGTATTTCGAACGTAGTATACAAAGTTTTCCTAAGGACGTAGGTGTACAAGGTATGGCAAAACAGGCTAGAGATATTGGGTGGTAACTTACAAAGTAAGGTTTTGTATGCCCAGGCATAAGTATTTAATAATCTTCAGGTGGTAAGGATGTCCACACAGTTGCAACATAGAGGTCACAGTGGTGTGTTTTGAATGGTACATTACTGATGATGGTATAGGACATCTAAATCGTGTAAGCTAGCAGACAAGAAATGGCCATATAGGATGTCCACATAGTCCAGCAGAGGAAGAAATTTTGTTTGGACCAGTCTTGTCCTGGCCTCTTTGGAGAGTAAGGCTTATTCTTTGCACCGAAGACATATGAAGAGAGACTTAAGGAGCTGAATATGTATAGCCTCGGGAAAGGAGGGAGGGGGACATGATAGAAACTTTCAGGTACCTCAAGAGAATCAACAAAGTCCAAGAGGGTAGCATCTTTCAAAAAAAAGATGTGCAAGAACAAGGGGGCACAATTTGAAGATAGAAGGGGGGGGAGGGCTCAGAGGTAATTTACGGAAGTATTTTTTCACAGAGAGGGTTGTGGATGCATGGAACGGCCTTCCGGAGGAGGTTGTGGAGTCAGACAGTGGTGGAATTCAAGCATACATGGGACAGTCATAAGACAATTCTAGGGGGTGGAGGTAGAAAGAAGTAGGCTGCTGGTTAAATAGGATCTGCAGCTTATCCATTAGGTAGGGAAATGGGCAGACTGGGTGGGCCAAGCGGTCCTTATCTGCCATCAAATTCTATGTTTCTATATTTCGACTGAAGGATTTGAACAATAGATAGCAGTATCATCAGCAGAGAAAAGAAGCTTTAACCTTGGGTATATTATTGTAGAATGTTGATATACAGTGTATCAAGAAGGAGGGCCAAGAATTGAACCTCGAATTGTCCCACATGACAGTGGAAGAAGTGAAAGGGTCCCATCTACCTTAATTTGCTGCTGTCAGCCACACAGATAACTGGAGAAACCAAGTAACCATAGGTCCATTCATGCCATGCTCCTAAGTTTATCTAGCCATATTGTAGTTCTACTGTATTGAAGACTTTGGTCAGATCGAGGAAAACTACTCCTGTGGTATGTTTGTGGTCTAAGGCAATAAGTCAGTCATCCGACACTGTTGGTAGGTTACTTGTGGTGCTATGAAAAGGCTGAAAGCCAGATTGTAATGGGTTAATGAAGTTTAAGTTATCTTGGTAATCCGTTATCTGATTATAGATTAATGTTTCTAACAACTTTGATAAAATGGATAGAAAGGATATAGGCCTACAGTTATTGAAGTCACCAGGGTCACCATATTTGAAAAGTGGTAATATATGGGCTATTTTCGATACAGAAGGGACTTCACTATTTGAAATTGACAAGTTAAAGAAGTACAGTATCAGTGCTGTTCAGTTTTAAAAGCCTCCTTTTAGGATTTGGGGGTCTATACTCTCTGCTTCTGAACATTTTTTACATCTTTGACTTGTTTGAAGGTAAAAGTGAAGAAGTCGAAGGAATCCTGGGATAGGGACTTGGTGCCTGGGTCTATTTAAATATATGTGGGCTGTAGGCTAGCAGCTGTAGAGGAGTCAAAGGCAAGGGCCGCTTTGGAGAAATGGGTGTTAAATGATTCTAATATTCTATATCAGTAATATGTGTACCATGATAGAAAATGTTTAGGGGGAGAGATGGGGAGGAACTTCATTGCTCTACTGATTGTATGATGCCGCCTAACCTAACGTTCTATCGTCAGTGAGTCACGCTTTAACTGTTCACCTAGAAACATAGACTTTGAGGGCCAATAAGGACCACTTGGCCCACCCAGTCTGCCCATTTTCCTACCTATTGGATAAGCTGCAGAGTCTAGTTAACCAACAGCCTATTTCCTGCAACCCCCCACTATAATTGCCTTGTGTCTGTCCCATGTATGTTTGAATTCCCCCACTGTTTTAGACCTAACGACCTCCTCAGGAAGGCTGTTCCATGTATCCACCACTCTCTCTGTGAAAAAAAATTTCCTCACATTACCCCATAGCCGTTTCCTTCCCCCCCCATCTTTAAATTGTGCCTTGTTCTTACACATCTCTTTTTCTGAAAGATGCTACCCTCCTGGACTTTGTTGATTCCCTTAAGGTACTTGAACATTTATATCATGTCCCCATCCCTCTTTTCATCAATTGTATACATATTAAGCTCTCTCAGTCTCTCTCTCTCTTCATATGGTTTCTGCTGCAGACCCTACACCATTTTAGTTGCCCTCCTCTGAACTGCTTCCATCCTGCCTATGTCCTTGCTGTGAGATGAGGTCTCCAAACTGCACACAGTACTCCAGACGGGTCTCGCCAATTGTCTGTATAGAAGGATGACTACTCTTTTTCTACTTGTGATGCCTTGCTCCTTATGCATCCCAGTATCCCCTGGCTCTCCTAACCGACTTTTTCATATTGCTTACCCACCTTTTCGTGTCATCTGATAGGACTACCCCAGTCCTTTCCATTTTGTTGTTTTAGTACCTCCCTGCTATTGTGTGCTCTTCTCCTGGGTTTTTGTTTCCCAAGTGCATTACTTTGCACTTCTTTGCATTGACTCTAAGTTGCCATATGTCTGACCATTCCTCAGGCTCCAACCTTGCCAAGTACCTTCTCATCTTTTCTGTCCCTTCTTGTGTATCAACTCTGTTACAGATCTTTGTGTCATCTGCAAAGAGGCATACCTTTCCTTCCAGATCCTCTGCAATGTCACCTATGAAGAGGACTGGACCCAGTACTGAGCCCTGAGGTACTCTGCTAGTAACCCCCCTTTCTTCGGAATTTGTTCCATTCACTATTACCTTCTGTGTCCTGGTGTGCAGCCAGTTTGCTACCCAGGCTACCACCCTGGGACCCACTCCCAGGCTGGCTAACTTGATTATTAATCTTTTGTGCAGGACTGTGTCAAATACCTTGCTAAAGTCTAGGTAGGCCATATCCACAGCCCCTCCCTGGTCTATTACTTTGGTCACCCAGTCAAAGAAATCAATTAGATTAGTCTAACATGACCGTCCCACTGTAAATCCATGCTGCTTTGGGTCCTGTGCCCCGCTGGCCTCTAGGTACTGAACAATTCTTTCTTTCAGAAGTGATTACATCATTTTCCCTACCACTGTGGTCAAACTTTACTGGTCTCTAGTTTCCTGCTTCTGCCTTGCTCCCACTTTTGTGAAGGAGAATCACATCTGCTCTCCTCCAGTCCTTAGGTAACGCCTCATTCTGCCATGATTTGTTAAAAAGCATGGTCAGTGGTGTCAATAGCTCCTCCCTTATTTCTTTTAGGATTCTGGAGTGAATCCCATCGGGCCCCATTGCTTTGTCCACCTTAAGTTTTAGGAGTTCTTTCAGGACTCTTTCTTCTGTGAATGGACTGGAGTCAACCCCCCTACCCAGAGTGCTTCTATTGTCTGGTTTAGGTAACTCCTCCTCATCTTGGTACATGGATTGCATCTCAACTCCAATGAGGACAGGTTGAAGGAATTGAATATGTACTGCCTGCAGGAGAGGAGGGAGAGAGGGGACATGATAGACACATACAAGTATATTACAAGGAGGAATAGGGTGCAAGAATACACTAATTTAAGCGCAACAATGTTCCAGGACTAGAGGCATGTGGTGAAGTTGGAGGAGTGCGATTCCGAGTAAATGTGAGAAGATTTCATCACAGAACAAGTGGGATAATGGAACACCTGCAAGAGGAAGTGGTGGGGCTGAAACAATCATGGATTAAAGAATGGATGGGATAGACACAAAGAATTCTGCAAGTCAGGGGTAAGGGTAACAGAGTTCTAGGAAAACATAAACTGAAGGTACAAACCCAAATGGGCAGACTAGGTGGCCCATGGGCCTCATCTGCTGGACACTGTCTATGTATTTTGTATCTGTGTATCAGTCAGGTACGTAAATGCATGCCTGTGGTGCCAAGCGCTCCTATCGGCCATCAGATCATATTCTGTGTACATGGCGCTGCACGGTGCACAGGTTCCCTATTCCACGCTTGTCGCCGCTATCGAATTACACAATGACATTACTCCGCACTGCACTGTTGGTTACAGCAGAATGGAGGTGGTGTAATGTAAGTGTCATTCATCATGGCGAAATGACACCGTACACACCCACATGTCAATGGAGGACACATTTCCAAGACCACACAACCTCCCCATGTCCGTGTTGTCAACAGTCTTTGTTTTGCACTGTACCACCATGCTCGCCTATGCAATCCCAGGCCAACCACCAAATGCCCCTCGGTGATTGGGGGCATGTTCTTTAGTGGTGGTTCTCCGCTATTTGAATTTACTAGCATCTGTGACTGTCAACATCCATATACTTTTCACCTTACAAGGTGCAAGCCTGTGGGTGCAGAAAGTTACTGCTTATAGGTGCTGGGGGACCACCAAGTCATGGAATAGGTCACAGGGTACCTGCGGTACTGGTGCATGGTGCAACTGGCATATCCTTGCGAGCTGTGCCATGCATTCTGTAATCGTGACCAGTTTTTCTAGTGCCTGTGTATTTTCGCGCAGTAGTTGTACAGGTTGTGCCCATTGTTAGATGTGAATATGCTATGCATTTTGATTATGGGAACCCTCATGAAACTCAGCCTCTACTCTGATGCCTTCTGTCTGACTTTATTTGTAGTTATGTTCATTTGCGTTGGCGTCTCTTAGCAAATATCCACCAACAACCACACCCCATCCTAGCATAAATCAGGACAGAAAGAGCTTGCTTTTAGATATATACATAGATGCATAGAAGTTTTGGTATATAGGGGCCTATGACCGGCCGAGTCTGCCCATTGTTGCATGCAAGATCACTTTATGTTTTTCTACAAGTCTTTTGCCACTTACCCATGATCTCCCTAATTCCTTTATGTCTATCCCATGCAATGTCATGCATTGTTAAATACAGTGATTGTTTCAGCATCCACCGCTTCCTCTGGCAAGGTGTTGCACTGGTCCACTAAACGCCTGTGAGGAAATTCTTTCTCACGCTTCTCTTAATCATCCTCTCTCAAACTTCATCCTATTCCTCTAGTCCAGGAACATCTTTTTCACTTACACGTAGTATTTTGCTTGACCTGTACCTCCGTGCAAGAGACCTTGTATGTTCTACTATATCCCCTCTCTCCTCCTCTCCGGGATTACATATTCAATTTGTAACCCCTTGTTACCCGGGGTTACTAGGAACTTGCAGACCTAGTGTAGGCAGGGAAGGCGGCTTGCAGAACCCCAGTTAAATGGGTCTCACACTGTCTCACTCTGTTCTCAGTCACAGCTGAGACTTGAGAGATGACATCACCATAGAACTGTTGCAGCTGCATGAGCCACATGAATCTGCAGCTCAGGAGGAGTTTAGAACTTGGAAGTTTTCAAAGCCAGTCTTCTGTTTGTCTTAAAGCAAGGAGGAAGAGAGTTGTCTGTTTACCTTCAAAGAGGAAGGAAAGTCTTGTTTACCTTTTAAAGTGGTGGATACCGCTTCTAGGAACTCAGTGCCCCTCCCTCTGGGAGGGGAGAAAAGTCCTTTAGGGTTCAAGGCAATCCTTTTCCCACTATGGGAAGAAAGCTGCTGTATTCAGTTATGTTCTTGTATAACAGTAGAAGATAGTACTTCGCCTCTAGGGGCACCTGCAATGAAAGGATGAGTGTTTGGCTCCATTTGAAGGGGCAAACAAATTGTTTTCTTCAGTTGGAAATGGATGTGGACTGCTATTTGGGAGGACATCATACTAAGACAAACAAATGGAGCAGTCAAAAGTCTAAAGTTTTATTGGATTTCAAGTGATGCTGTAGGGGGTGCTTCAGGTCATCCACCGTTCAATCTACATTTTAAAGTTCTAAGGTTTCTGTTTGTCAGAGAAATGGCCAGGTATGGGCTGTGGGAGCTGGAGGAAGAAACCCATCTTCAGCAACCAGGTCCACTTCACGGATTTCTTCTGTGTTTTGGTACTTGCCTTATGCACTTGGCCAGTGATGAGGTGGGTACCCAGACGTGGGTCGCAACTTGAAAAACTCTCTAGGAGTCGCAGACTCTAAGTGGTGTGGGGAGCCACAGTTTGGGAGTCTCCTTGTTTGATGGGAGTCTTTCCAAGTAAAGTTTGGGTTCATTCTTCAAATGGACCATCAGTCAGGTGGCCGGCAGGGGAGCCGGGCCTGTCGGGCTGTGTATCCAAAGCGCATGCAAAGACCTGGCTGAGTGCTTGGTGGGTCCAGAGCCAGACCACAGTAGTAATGTTCATTCTTCAATGAACCGCTTGATAATCTCAAATCGCACATACAGTGAACGCAGCCTTTAAAATTCATCAACGCTTTGGTTTATGTTCAGCTAGTTAATGAATAAAGCCAAACTGAAAAATCCCAATCCTGGTTCTGGACATTACAGTTATTGCTTCCTGTAGTTGGATTTACTTGGGTGCCCCTGCAGAGTAGACAAACCTAGGTCCCTTGTGCCAGGTAACCTCATCCTCCCAGACCAAGGTCCCCACCAGGTATTGCTAATACGCAACAGCATGCCACCTGTTCGTTTTTAGTAAAAGGCAGGGTGGAGTTCAAATTACTCAACCTTTCCTCATAGGACTTGTGGATGCAATCCAGGTAACATATTTTTCCCTCCTCTGAACCGTCTCTACCTTGTCTACGTACTTATGTAAGTAAGGTCTCCAGAACTGTGCACTGCACTCCAAGTGGAGCCTCACTAGTATCTTGTACAGTTGAATTATGACCTCCATTTTCAAGCTGGTAATGTCCCTGCCTATTCATCCCAGAATCCTATTTGCTTTGGATGGATTCACAGCTGGAAGTTAATGTCATAAAAATCTAAGTGATTTTTTTGGCAGGGTGACCAAAGAGTAGACAAGGGAGGCCGGGACATTGTCTACCCAGACGCTACTTCAATGCATCTGACACAGCCATACACACCAAAAGATTATTAAACAAATTAGCCAGCCTGGTAGTGGGTAGCAGGGTAGGCCTGGGTTAAACATTGGTTAGAAAATTAGACACAGCGTGGCAATAGTAAATGGAGTCCTGATGAAAAGGAGGGTTAGTAGAGGGGTGCTGCAGGGTTCAGTACCGGCCAGGCCTTTTAATGTCTTTCTAAGTGACAATGCAGGTGATTGGATGGGAAAAAGTATGTCCTTTGCAGATGTATATTACAAAGATCGCAACTGAGTTCGTATACGTGCCAGAAAGGATGAAAGGGCATTGGCAAATGTAGGAGAATGGTCAAATGTATGGTAGCTAACCATCGTAAAGCAGTGCAAGGTAATGTAATTTGGGAAAAAAAACAAGGAACGAAAATGGTGCGGGTGTGGCCATACTGACAACAACAAATGGTGACCTAGGGGAGTCATAGCAGACTGCCCAAAGGTGGCCATGAACATGAGTAGCCAGTATGGGAGGGCTGGGGGATACTGGAGCATAGGGAGAGGCATCACAGTAGAAACATAGAAGTCTTGGCCTCAGTACAGACAAGTTGGTATCACGCCATCTGAACTACTGTGCAGTTCTAGAGACACTCATTTCTGCAAAGACATAGACAGGGTGGATACTGTCCAGGAGGCAAACCACGATGAGTGAGGTCTACATCTGAAAACATGAAGAAAGACTAAAGGAACTAACAATGTAGCCCAAAGGAAAAGAGAGAGGGGACTGACGAAACTTTCAAATACCTCAAGTGAATCAACAAAGTCAAAGAGGTAGCATCTTCTGAAAAGAATGTGCAAAAACAAGGGTGCCAATTTGAAGCTAGAGGGGATGGCTTGGAAATGTGAGTAGTATTTCTTCACATAGATGGTTGTGATACATGGAACATCCTCTGAGTGAAACTGTAGTCCAAAAACAGTGAGAAATTCAAGAATGCATGGACATGACATAAGGCACTTAGTGGAGGGTAGGATGTTAAGCTGTTGGTTAATCTATAGATCTGCAGCTTATCTAGTAGGTAGTTGACTACAAACTAGTGCCACATCGGCCCTTATCTGCTGTTAAATTCCGTGTGTCTTTACCTGCTGCCATTATGAATTTCTGCGGTCCTTCCCATTCTGTCTACATACTGGTGTATCGACTCTGTTACAGAGCTTCTGTCATCAGCAAACAGGCAATTGATGCATTTTAGGTCCCAAAATGTCACTACTGAAGATGTTAACTGACTTGTCCTGCACTGATCCATGAGGTAAATTCTACAGGTCACTTCTTCCTCTGTGGCGTGACATCAGCTTACCACTACTAGTTGGTTAAGGACCCACAAATTTTATCTGCCGTGCTTTATCAACTCTTAATACTCTCCTGTCGAAGGACCCTTTTCGTGTGTGGGACCCAGTCTTTCACTGCTGTAACTATACCCTGTACTGCCTTCGGACACATTCCTCCTCCTGGTAAAGACTGAGTATAAATATCAGAAATATGTCAGCATTACTGTTGCCATCTTCACTTACTCCACCTACCTGCCTCCGCTTCCAGTTACCGCCATCACAGTGTCCCTGTTTGTGAGAATACAACCATATTGCTCGACACGGTTCAATGACCAGTTGCTTGAGAAGGCACCCAAAGGGAATCACTGAAAATCTGCTCCGTTAATATGCAGATGGATATCATATCAACGTCTGTAACATCGCAGGTCACCAAACCAGCAGTACCACCTCCTTGTCTGACATCCTTGATGGCCAGCGCCTGCCCTATCTGTTTCCATCGCCTAGGGCTGATGGTCACAGACCAACGTCTATATGGCTGACACCATTTTCCCTTCCCCTGCTTAACACACACAGCATCTCCACCACTTTGTTCCACCTGGACTACATGTGGCCAGGAAACATGGAAACACAGACTTTGACAGATAAGGACCACTTGGCCCACCCAGTCCGCCCATTTCCCTACCAACTGGATAAGCTGCAGATTCTAGTTGACCACTGTTTGCCTCCTGCAACCCCCACTACAATTGGGTTTTAAGGTCTGTCCTTCTATGCATGTTTGAATTCTCCACTGTTTTAGACCCCACAACCTCTCTCTCCCAGGAAGAAGTGTTCCATGCGTCCAAACACTCTCCAGTGAAAAAATTTCTCACATTACCCCCTGAGCCACCCTCTAACTTTAAATTGTGCCTCTTGTTCTTACAAACTTTTTTTCTGAAAGATGCTACCTCCTGACTTTGTTGAGTCCCCTGAGGTATCAAAAGTTTCTATCATGTCCCCTGTCCTCTTTTCATCAAGGGTATACATATTAATCTTCATATGGTTTCTGGATGGGTGACCCTGCACCATTCTTAGCTGCCTCCTGGACTGCTTCCATCTGTCATGTCCTGCGAGATGAGGCTCAAACTGCACGCAGTACTCCAGATAAGGTCTCACTAACTGTCTGTATATAGAGGGATAACCACTTTCCTTTTTCACTTGTGATGCCCCCTCCCTATGCATCCCAGTATCCTCTGGCTTCCCCTACTGACTTCCCTCACATTGTATACCCACCTTAGGTCATCGATATGACTATACCCAGATCCCTTCATTATTGTTGTTGTACCTCCTGCTATTGTAATTTTCCTGGATTTTTATTTCTGTGTGCATTACTTTGCACTTTGCATTGAATCTAAGTTGCTATATGTCTGACTATCTTCCAACTCATAAGTCCTTCATCCTTTCTACCCTCCTGTGTATCCAACTAGTTACAGATCTTTGTGTCATCCATAAAGGCATACCTTTCCTTCCAGACTCTCTGCAATGTCACCTATAAAGGCGTTAAAGAGGACTAGACCCAGTACTGAGCCCGAGGTACCCACTAGTAACCCTCTCTTCTTTCCAGAATGTGTGTTCCATTCATTACTCTTCAGGTCCCATGTCAGCAGCCAGTTTTCTACCCAGGCTACCACCCTGGGACCCACTCCGGCTAACTTGGATTATTAATCTTTTGTGCGGACTGTGTCAAATGCCTTGCTAAAGTCTAGTAGGCCATATCCACAGCCCCTCCCTTGGTCTATTACTTGTCATTTTACACACACAGTACCACTACTCATCCTTCCCACCATCCTGTCTCTTCTGAATATGTTAGCTAGATATGGGCAACACCCAGGCAAATGTTCTTTCTTTTGAGTCATATTGTTATAGTACATACAGCAATCATTGTAGGTCAATTACTTCTTCAAAAGCAGTTTCAGATTGGTCAAAGAGCATATTACAAATCATCAATTCACTCGTCTATCCACCAGTGCTGCCATCCATACATAGTAACAAAGTTGTAAACATTTAGTCATTCACTGAAATCTAAGATGACAGGGCTGTAAGTATACATATCAAGCCAGACTGTTGTCATAACTGATGGCTGGAGAAAGTTTAGTGAGAGAGTTCATGCTGTCTTCATTTGGTTATTGTCTTTCTAATTGCTTGCATTACCAACACATCTGGGAAAGCACCTCGTTGTCAGATAATGTGATTACCTGTGACTTGATATTAGGTACTGTTATCTATAGAAGGGGCAATAGAGTTTTTGAGGCAACATCATCTATCCTCCTTTCTTTGTGAGACAAATGTGTGAAGTACATTATTGAAAGGTGATGGGATTAGGCCTTGCCTTGATGCTGTGTACCTGTCTGCTGAAATCAAATAATAAAGCATGAGACAAGATCCTTCTACCTTCTTTGGTAACTTATGTTCTTAGCTGAAGCAAATACAAATCAATAATTTTCATAGGTGCTGGAATGGGGGGTTGGATGGAGTGGTAGCCTCCACTTTTAATTTTGTATGGCAGAACCCAGCACTGGAAAAGTGCCTTTGTATCTCATATATAAGTGGGCTTTGATTCTAGCCACCTCAGCTTTTACCATATCTTCCGCACTCTTGATAATTTTTAATTCAATGCCTCACTTATATGACCATTCTGCCTCCCTTATCCACTTCACGTAAAACATTTACATGACCTTCTCCATGAATGTGACTCCTTTACTGCATACATTATCATCATTCATAATGCATAGCGGAACTGCATTTTCTATATGAACAGGTGTATGTTGTTAGCAGTTTTGGGGGCAGTGATGTCACAATGCCTGCTATAAAGCCTGAGTGTTTACACAGTTGTTTGGCAAACACAGTATAGATACATAGACGTTGTCGGCAGATATGGGGCCTATGGGCCCACCCAGTCTGCTCTAATTTCAGCTTGTAAGTTCAGCTTGTTTTCTAGACGCCTGTAAGCTCTGTGGCTGTTGCTTGAGTGGAAATAGTTTTTTTTTTTTTTTTTTTTTTTATATACATTTCATACAGACTGCATTAGTGAGTTAACTTTACAATCCAACGAGGAGGAGATGGCCTCCCTGATGTGAGGCAGCATGGGTTTGTTTCAGTGAAGGCATTGTCAACCAACTTGACATAACATTATGGCTGGGGACAGGTGAGATGGCTACAATGTGTCGATCGCTCTTACTTGGACTTCAGTATGCCTTCGACCCTGGGCATCATGGTGAGCAGCCTGATAGCAGAAGGATCTCTGGCCGCAGAGGTCATTACCCCTGGTGACAATAAGTGGAGGTTTTGATAGTGCTGTGGTGGAGACTGAGGGAGGCATGCTGCAGGGTGGTGGTGGTAAACCCTGGGGGAGAATGAAATAGCCTTTTTACAAGAAGGCAGGTTTGGAAGCGGAGTCTTTTTACAAGGAGTGTTGGCTATGGAGCATAGCAGACACATATAGTGCGCCTAAGGGCTCCCAGCAGTAGCCTGCAGCCCTTGTTTACATAGAAACACAGAGGTTGACGCAGACAAGGACCTAAGCACATCCAGTCGGACCATTTAGTTTTTCTACTGTATAAATGTGCCATCGCCTATGCTCTGTCTGTGGCCCATCTATTCATACTCATCTGTATTGCTCCTTATGACTATCCCATGCCTGGCCTCGAGCGCTGCACTGTATTCATATCCACCACTTCCTGAGGTAGGCCGTTCATACATCCACCACCTTTCAGCAAACAAATTCCTCGCGTTACTCATTAATCGGCCTCCTCAAATCTCACGCTGTCCTCTTGTCCTCCTATTTTTCTTATACTGAAACATGTTAGAGTCTTTCATAGAAACATAGACTTTGACAGCAGATATGACAGCTTGGCTATATTTTATATGCCCATTCACTACCTAGGGATAAGCTGCAGATCTTATTAAACCAACAGCCTATTTCTTCCTACCCCCTACAAAAATTCCTTATGTCTGTCAGATGCATACTTTAATTCTCCCACGTTTTAGACACCCCAGCCTACCTAGGAAGGCTGTTCCATGCATCCACCACCCTCTCTGTGAAAAAATACCTCCACATTGCCCTCAGCCTTCTCCCCACATTCCTGCAATCGTGTCCCTTGTTCTTGCTTCCTCTTGGACTCGCTAGATTCCAATGAGGTACTTAAAGTTTCTATCGTCCTCCTCTCCTCCTTTGCCTCAAGGGTATACATAGTCGGTTACTTAGTCTCTGCTGTATGGCTTTGCAGACCCTGCACCATTTCAGTTGCCCTCCATTGAACTGACTCCACCCTGTCTGCATTCAGCAGGAGGGGGCCCCAGAACTGCGTCATTACTAATTCTGATGTGTCTCACCCAACTGTCTGTACAGGTGGATAACAACTTCTGTTTTCAGCTGCTGATGCCTCTCCCTATACATCCAAGTATCCACCCAGCCCTCCCAACACCTCCTCACACTTGCTTGCCAACTTTAAAGAAATCTGATAAGATTACCCAATGGCCCTTTCCATTTTGTTGTTGTTACTACCTCCCCAATTGTGTAATCTTCCCTGGGTTTTGCTTCCTAGGTGCATTGTCTTGCTTCTTTGCACAATGGAAACAGCCATACTTCAGACCGTTCCTCCAACCTTGTCAAGTCCATATCAGCCTTTCCATGCCTCCTTGTGTATCAACCATGTTGCAGATCTTTGTGTCATGTGCAAGGAGGCATACTTTTCCTCTCAAATCAAATCCCCAATGTCACTTATAAAGACGTTAAAAAGAAATGGAACCAGTAATTAAACCCTGCAGTACCCCACTATAACCCTTCTCTTCAGAGTGGACTCCATTTACATTTACCTTCTGTCTCCTGTTGGCCAGCCTCCTCACGAGTAGGTTACAAAACTAGCTGTCTGAGACAGGCCACCTGAAGGCATCGGATAACGGCACTGTTTTGAAGGTGGCGGCAAAGATGCTCCAATTAACATCAGGCATATTAAGGCCCCATCGGGCTAGAAATAATTTTTCGGAAAATGCTGTCCGAGGGACAGGTGGAATATAAAGTTGCCTAATCCCACAGAATTTAGCTGTCCATTTAGGTTTAGGGTATAGTGCAAACATGTCAATTTCAGAATCCGAGCTGTGCTTCCCGAAACACACACATACACACACACTGGAATGGATCGTTAACTGCTTCCCCTTAGGTTAACACAACTTAGGTTTGTATATTAATTACATTTGTCTTGTTTCTCGCTAGCAGCAGGAGAATATTAGTCTTTTTCTTTTCTTTCTAAGTAAACACCCATTTGTCTGCAGAACTCTGAAAGGGCTTATTGCTTGCCTGTTTTCCTCCTCATCTTCTTTTCATTCAAAGAATAAGCCCTCAATTGGTTTAATCACTTACCCTGCCTGGCCACACCTTCTGTTTAATAATCTTTTTTATGTCCCCCTCACAAGTCTGTAGTCTGCCTCTCCTCCTTCCTTATCCTGCAGCAGGGCTTTTTTCCCCGTCAAGTAGAGCTTTATACTGTTACCCATTTTCTACATTTATATCATGCTGGAAGAGCGCGTAAGTAAAAAAAAAAATTCTTACTCATTCTGGAGCCCCACTCACATTGTCTCCTTCTCTCAATGCTGCCACTTGATCGTGGAGTCAGCTGAGAACTGCGACGGCATCATGAACCCAGCCAGCAACATTACGAACACAGTCACAACAAGGTTCTCTTGCTTGTTGGCCGCCCACCTGCATCGAAAGTTAAACAGATATGCTACTACATCTGGTGACGCTGAACGCCAGTGCATGTTCCGTCGCAGCATATTATGGGTGGCGCTGACTGGAAGCAATTCCACTGGGTCCTAGTGTCATTTACAGATCACAGGTGCAAATGCTCGTCCCAGGGACAGCTAAGAATGGCAGAATGGCTGTCCAAAAGAAAAACGGCCGTCTGAGATGGTGACAGCTGGTTATTTCGAGCTCTGTGCCATCAGCGATGTTACACCCTTTGCGTGCCATCCTAAGTATACCTTCTATCTTATCCTTGTCCTTCCCTACCCCTGACATTGGTTCTGTATACCCAACCCTGTGGATTGTGGTGCCATTTCAGCCTCAGGTGACCCACAGTACCTCCTGTTTACTTTCTTTTCTGTTGAGTTCCTTTATCCTTCCATTACATAGAGAGCACTCAACTCTCTTCTCCCCCTCCCCTTTCCTCTGTAGGTAGGGTACCCTGGTATGTTACGCATCCCAGTCATGTCTCTGTGTACCATGTTTCTGTGACTGATACACATCCAGGACCCCGCCTCCATCAAGGCTACCAATTCAGAGCTTATGCCCAGAAGGAGGTGCCATAATCCTACATTTATTGATGAACTGATCCCATTTAGCCCTGTCCTGTCCCTTACTGCCTTTTCTGCATTTACCCTTGTCCTGCTCCCCATTAACTTCACCATGGCGCTACCTCTAACTAGTGTGTTGTGAGGGAGGCAGTATTGGCCTTTGCTAGCTCCTTTGTAGTGCCCACCATTGGCTAGTTCAAATGCTTGCCAATGAACCATTGAAACCTATCCCCTAGGATGCTGGTTTCACCTGAGAACAGATAAAGAACATCATGCCAGTATAGGCATACATGCCTCAGGTGGACCCCAGTCCCCAATGAACAAAACCCTGAGCTCTGAAACAATTTTTCAAACTATACCCATCTCTCCTTCTTTCCTCAAGGTATACATATTATGCTCCTTTAGTCTCTCCTCATACGGCTTCTCTTGCAGACCCTGCACCATTTAGGAAGCCCCTCTCTGGACTGCCTGTATCCTGTCTATGTCCTTGCGGAATGGGGTCTCCAGAACTGGATGCAGTACTCCAGATGGGGTCTCCTAACCGTCTGTACACAGAGGATAATAATTGTTTTCTGCTGCTGATGCCTCCTATGCATCCCAGTATACCCCCGTCTCTCTACTGTCAGTTCTCACATTGCTTGCTAACCTTAGTCATCCATGATTAGCCCAGGTCTTTCCATTTTGTTGTTGTTACTACCTTCCCCATTGTGTATTCTTCTGGGTTCTTGTTTCTGTGCGTATTATTTGCACTTTTGCATTGAATCCTTAGCTGCTATACTTCTGACCATTCATCCAACCTACAAGTCCCTTTCTCATCCCTTTCCACACTTCCTGTGTATCAAATCCTGTTGCAGATGTTTGTATCATCTGCAAAGAGACACTCTTTCCTTCCAGTCCCTCTGCAATGTCACTATGATCATTAAAATGACTGGAACCAATACTGAACCCCTGCACCCCACTGCAACCCCTCTTCTTCAGAGGACCTACGACAATTATCTTGTGTCCTGTTGTCCAGCCAGTGCTCTTTACCCAGGCTACCACCCTGGGACCCACTACCAGGCTGGTTAATTTGACCATAATATTTTGTGTGGACTGTGTCAGATGCCTTGCTAAAGTCTAGGTAGGCCATGTCCACAGCCCTCCGACTCTACTGTGGTCACCCAGTGAAAGAAATCTAATAGATTTGTTTGACGCGACCTTCCGCTGTGAACCCATGCTGCCGTGGGTCCTGTGCACCACTGGCCTCTAGGTACTCAACTATTCTTTCCTTATGACTCCATCACTTTCCACCATGAGGAAAGACTGACAGGTCAATAGTTTCGTCTCTGTCTGGTCCCACTTTGTGAAGGGAATCATCCACCTTCCTCAGTCATGGGTACCACACCATCCTCCAGTGATGAAGAAAGAGTGCCATTGGTTTCACTAGTTCCCTACTAATTCTTTTTATAATTTGGGGTGAATTCCATGAGCCCCATTGCTTTGTCCACCTTCAGTTTAGGAGTTCTTGCAGAACCCTTTCTTCTGTGAAAGGACTGGGACTCTAATTTCCTATCAAGAGTGCTTCGTTAATTGATCTCGCACTCTCCTCTTTTGTGAATAGTGAGCAGAACTATTCGCTCAGTATCCCTGCTTTCTTTTCACTGTTCCCCTGCCCACCCACCATTCAGTATCTGCTACAAAAGAGGAGATGGAGGATGTACTAATGCAATTAACAGAAGTACTTGGATAGGGGTTGATCCAAGTCTTTTCAAGAGAAGAAAAGGGTTCTGAAAGAACCCAAACAGAAGGTGACAAAGCAATGGGCAAGACAGAGGTGGGATATGTACAAAGCAAGACAAGAGGATAGAAGCAGTAGTGAGTGGGATCAGGGGAGCAGAAGCAATGGAGCTGAGAGGGAGGGGAGAGGTACCCCAGGGTGTCAGCATCAGGATAAGGACAAAAGGCCAGTAGGTGGAGGAGACGACATGATGCTATTCCCCAAAAGGTTATGGTCAGCCCTTAGAGCCTAAAGAAAGATAAATCTCCTGGGCCGGATGGCATTCATCCGAGAGTACTATGGGAATTGGCAGACATACTGGCAGCACTTCTAGCGGTGCTCTTGAAAAAGGTCACTTGAGACAGGGAGGGTACTTAGGATTGGGCGACAGGTACATGTGGTGCACTCCATTAAGGGGGGCAGAGGGAAGCCAGGTAACTACAGAACCCATCAGTTTGACCTCGTGGTGGGCAAATTCATGGAAGTATACTAAAGGAATGATTGGGGTGTTCTTGGAGGAGGTGGGAGGTCTGGAGAGTAATAACATGGGTTTGTGCCAGGTAGATCATGTCAAACCAATCTTGTGTGTTCTACAAATGGGAAATATCAGAACTAGACAGGGAAAGCCTGTGGATGTATTATTCTTGGACCTGGGGCCCTACTCTGTTCTGGGGTCTTGCCTTGCTAAGTGCGCTTGTGACAGTAGTTGCTTCTCCCTCCTTGTGCCAGCTGATGCGATTTACAAATAAATAAAAACTTTCATTTGAGTGTATAGCCTGCTCACCACTGTGGCCCAGAAATTGTTTTCACTACAATTTTCAGGACTGCTGAGTGGTGGAGGAGACACCACTTTTCACATTGCTGCTGGGGGGGCACTGAAGAACTGACGCCTCCTAGTTAGAGCAGTGCTGACCAAGACTGAGTGGCTGGAAGGCAGAGGGGATCACACCAGGAGCTGATGGGGACTTTCAGTAACCAGGTATGCTTTTCTCTTCCTCCATCTCTCTAGGTGTCCATCTCCTCCCTCAGCTGCTGATCAGCTGCCTCTGCCCAAACCCAATGACGGTAGGGAATGCTGGCTAAGCATCCTTAACAACGGTGCAGTTTCCAAACTGTTGGCCATGAGCTAATGGAGGAAAAAGGCAAGTGCAGGGCTTTCCTGCTCAGGCTGGGGACCAAGTAACAGCCCTGCATGCCAGTCATGTCACTAGTGCCACCGTGAGGAGGGGGTAAGTATGAAGCAAGTACTGGAACGGGCTGTGCTGTCGAAATAAATTTAAAAAGAAATTAAGAAGTGAAGCACACCTTTTGGGAGGGTCCTTATCAGGGGTATTGCATTTGTATGTAATAAAGTTGAACCAGCATGACATTCTGTGGTGATTTGCATATGCAGCCCATGATGCTTTGCATTGTGTGGGCATGTGTGATTTTGTATGTAATTGTGTCTGGTTGCATGTATTATTTTTATTCTCTGGACCAAGATCATGTAAAAAAAATGGCCAAGGGCATTCCTGTTAAATAAATACATTCTGATTCTACATATCTTTAATCAATACTGAAATACTGGGCATTAGATATTTTACTTCCTGAATGTTGGCACTTCAGACTGGCTACTGCATGTCTAAAGGCAAGCTAGAAAATGGAGAACAACTATTTTGTAGAAAGAGCTTCAGCACAAGAATGAGCATACTCACTTTTCTGTGATTTCTGGCTGTCTTGCTAATTCCATAACCGTAAATGACAGCTGACTGGCTGTAGTTTCTTGACCTGTTTGCAGAATTTATCCTGATCATTCACAGGGTTATATAGAGACACTAAATACATTGCCAACTAACTTGTTTCCCACTGGAATGCTGTTGTTCCGTGCAGACTGTTATACCCCGCTTTTCATAAACAGGTTACAGCAAATAGGAATACTGTGGTTTTCTCACATCAGTCCTAGGTTGCCGTTCTTAGAAAAGCTTTTTTTGGAACATATAAATACTTGGATCCCCAGCTTCTCTCGGCTTTTCTGAAGCTTGTATATCCAAGAGCAAACACTGACTTGAGGAACCTTTACGTTTTTAGTGCAAGACAACTGGAGGATGGGATTAGCAAGGAAATGTTTGGACAAAATCTTTTACACTTCAGCAGAGTGTGAGAACTTTAGTGCAAAGTGCTGAAAAGAAAAAAAAACTACAGGAATAAAAACAGATTTGCACGGTTCATAGGCAATAAGATGTAAAGTGCAGATTTTGGATGTCTGGCTGAGAACTTCTTTTCCATAAAAGTCAGTCAGTCCTAGGGCCCTCCATATCTTTCTGATTGTATCTGTTTATTTTATAATTGGTCTAATTTGTACTTCAGTATCAAGCATCTAAGCCTTTAAAAATTTGTTGTAGGTAGTTTAGGGTCTATGACTCATTTGAGAACAGATCTTTGAAACAGGTGTTGGCCCGGATATTCAGACTGCGCCTGGCAGTGGCGCAAGTGTGGGTACAGCACAACTGGGATACGCTGGAGCCAGGACCAGGTGATATTCAATGGTGATGTGCATGGTTACGCACCATTGAATATGGCATGAACGGCGCGCTGGCGCGAGTGGCACTACGCTCGACACTGGCACTGCGCGTGGCAAACCACAGATGGGGAGCAAGGATGCGCCAGTGCAACGTAGTTGCTGTGGTGCATTACCCACGATATTCAGCAGAGGGCATATAAATGAGGCCATACTATATCTATCTATCTATCTATCTATCTATCTATCTATCTATATATATATATATATATATATATATATATATATATGGGCCCATACTGTACCTATCATTCTGCGGACTACCGGTGGTGGATGCAGGCGGTTGCAACTGCCGCCAATGACTGGGGGCGTGGTGGGCAAGGGGTCCTGTGTGGGTGGGAGGGGTGGGGGTGCCACTGGATCACCAAGGAAGTTTATTATGGTGATGTACTGTGATTAAGGCTAGGGGCGGAGGGTTACCACTAGACTACCAGGGAATGATTTAAAGTACATTTACCAGCGATCAGAGTAACGGGAGGAAGGGGGTACCACTAGATTACCAGGGAATGATTTACAGTACATTTACCGGTGATCGGGGTAATGGGAGGAAGGGGGGTACCACTAGACTACCAGGGAGATGTGGGTGTTTGTGGACAGTGTTCTGGGTGGGCGGGTGGAGGCTGCTGTGTTGCGCCTTGCAATACAGCAGCCCACCTGTGGGTGGACAGGAGTTGTTCCACCAATCCACAGGTCAACTTTGAGCCCCCATGCAGCGCAATGCAGGGTTGTGCCAGCAAATGTGCCGCTGTCCGGGCTGAATATCAGGATGGCCATGCTTATGCATGGAGCACGCCCCTGCATCTGCGCCGCATACATTAACGTGCACCCTGGCGATCGATTTGGCGCCGCCAGCGGGCAGCCTTTCAATATCTCACGGGCTCAATGTGGGTTGCACTGACGCACTCTGATGCTGCACCATGTGCAACCCCTTTGAATATCTGGGCTCTTGTTTGTTTTTAAGATGGCTTCTGGTTTTGTCAAATGTGTTAACTATTGGACATCCCCTTTTCTGTGTACCAGATACAAGAACATTGTATCTTTCTGAACATTGCTTTTCTTCCTTAAACTTATAAAGCATTCCAGATTACAATATTCAGCCCTTTAAATTAGTGTTTTAGCTTGAAATTTAATGTTTGAGGGGAGAAGCTTAAACCTGATAATGCTGTAAGTGAAACAGGCTTAGACAAAACCACCCCAGAAGAACTGAGACTGCCAATGTGAAAAGTTCAGAAAAGCTGGGATAAACAGTGGATGTATGAAGATCATAGCTCTGCGTCAGTGGCTCAGGGAATTTCCCCCATTCACTAAAAATACAACCAACAGCTTAATCCGGTTCTGTTTCAGTTGGTTACCATCTGTATTCCTCCCCCTCCCCCCCCGGTCTCCCCTGAAAAAGGGACTTCTAGTCCCGGTGTACCTGGTCAACAAAATTCAATAAATAAATAGCTGTGCACTTACAGAAAAGCTGTGGCTAAATGGTATAGGGGGAAATCACAGATGTATACATCAAAAATTGTAAGTCGAATTATTCTCAGGGATACAAACCTTCTTTCCTAAGGAAATCTGCAATTAACTTGTTCTTAAGAAGCTGCTACCACAGCTCAGCAAATCCTAGACGGAGACTTAGAAATAATCAACCTTTTCCTGGAAGATCCAAGTGCTAATACCATCATAGCTTTACTTTATTTAAATCTGTTTTTGTTCGGCTGTCTTCATCACAGCCCTATCACCCACCATCCCCAGAGTTTACCATTCTCTTCTCCACTGGGCCAGTGTGGCTTAGCCTTGACATTCCCCAAGCCCCTCTGGATACTTCAGCTGCCAGCCACTGGGAGTGACTTGGCTGAGATGATGGGTGTGGGGCAGACAGGTCAATGTCCATCATGTTGGCAATGAGCAGGATTTAACACCTTCATTGTTTCTCCCGCTGAGGATCTTTTTGTTTCTTTTACTTTCTTTTACAATTTTTTAGCCAAGAAAGACACACTAAGCCAAGGCTTGTTTCCAGGTGTATCCTGGGAGCACAGGGACGTTAAGTGACTTTCTCACGGTCACACAGTGTACAAGTGGTTGCTGTGGGATTCAAATCCAGTTCCCCAAGTTTGCAGCTCAGTGCTCTTAACCACTATGCTATACTGCCTCCCAAATGCTGGAACTCTGGATGCAGTGGTGTCCACCACCATGTCAGTCTCACAGCTGTACTTTCCTATGGTCACCCCAGGGTGCTGTGGCAGCAGGACCTGTCTCCTTCCCTTCCCAGAAGATGGAGCACCTTTGACCTTCCTCTAATGGCTGACTCTCTGATGATCCATGCTTGTCATCGAACTTGGGTCACCAACTTCTCGAACAGTAGCCCTATACCACTGCATCAATGGGCAGGCTCAGTTGTAGTTTTCTAAGCTTTTCTTTCGGTAGTTCAAGGAAAACACCAGACTCATTAAACATGCTAAGATTTTCCAAGCCAAGCTTTTCCATGATGTTCTAAGGATTTCCCACGTCAAATTTATTTATTTGATTTATCTAGAAATTGATGACTAGTAGTAGCACACTGAGCTAAGTCTTGTTTCCAGGTGTGACCTGGAAAGGCAGGGTGAAAAGTCAGAGGGAAAGTACCATCACAAAACAATATTATACAACAGCGCTAAGGCTGCTTTACCTTTGAGATAGTGCAGTTATAACATACATACAGACAGTAAGCAGTAACAACTAACAATGACTGCAAACAAGAAGTGCACCTGTGAAGAACCGAGGATTAGATCGACTGAGTTACAGAAAACTGTAATATTGCTGATCATATGGTAACCTGGTTTCTAAGCAACCCAGAGTTGGGGAGTGCATGTGGGATTGAGGTGAGGGTTAGAGCCAGTGGAGGCTAGAGGCAGGAGTAGGGTTGTCACTTATCTGTTTTTTTTAACCTGATAATCCAGTTTCAGGGTCCCTAGCTAGTTATATGTTCTCTTTTTCTCAGAGGTATTGAGGTTTATGAGTCATTGTAAGTGCTGACCTACTCATATCAGATTCTGTGATATCATTCATTGTTTACAAACATACGGACATACGAAATTGCCAGTGGATACAGGCCATTCGGTCTATCTAGTCTGCTCGAGTGTGCAGCACTTCAGTCCATTAGAATGCAGCTTAGCTGCACATATAAATTACAAAGAAGTTCTGTTGTCATACAGCCATTTGTTTGTAAAGCCCTTTGTTTGTAAAGCTACTCAACCCGGGAGGTGTAAAGTATGACCATTAAGGGGGAAAACTCAGCACTAAGAACCCCACACAAACTGTGAGTCTGGTCCCAGTTTGCAGCTTTTCTGCAAATAATGTTTTTTATTATTATTACTGTTTAATGCAGTATATTAGACTGTATCTGGCTGATCCTGCTGACTCTCACACTGTTTTTTGCTGAACACGGTAATCCCAGAATCAGAGCAGGGCTGCATCTGTGGAAAATTCAACAGCCTGAGGTACATGTTTGAGTTTTTTATTGTTTCAGTCTTCAGTTTGCTGGTCTTGCTGTCCTCCCAGAGCTATGTACAGCCACAGGGAGTTGTACTTAGGTCCGGGAGAATAGTGGGACTGGCAAACAGCAGATCGGAGTTTACAAAACTTCTAACATGCACTTTAGTCTATTGATTTTCCCACAGCTACAGCCTAGCTCTGGGGTTCAGTTTTCAAATTGAAAACGTTGATGTAAAGTGCATGTGGCATGTGGCACCTTGTGTCAAAGCTTGCAGCTATCCCAATTTTCGAACTCATACTGCATCAAAATTAGGGTGCCATGCACCTAAGCCATCCTGTGCCACCCTTGAGACAGAAGTGCCTGTGCACCGGTCACAAGGGTGGTTGCACCATGGTGGGCTGCACATCCCCTTTACTATTCCAGAAGCCTTGCTGTGGTCGCAAGGGGGGGCTCAAGTTAGACCAGCCAGGAGCCAGTCTAAGGGCCTTGTGCCATTGCCTGGCAGGGCGGCGAGTGTAGTGTGGGACATGGAAGGTGGATACTGGGAGCTGCTGGAGCAGTGGGGATGCCATAGGGTATGACAGGGGCAAGACAGCACTGAGAAGGAGTAGAGGAGGCACCTGGTGGAGGTACCATACAGAATATCGGACAGCCACTTTAGGGCTGTGGGGTAATGGTAGGGGGGTTGGCATGGCGACATCATCATGATATGGAACCCAGGTGAAAGCAGCCCTGGCACCTGCCCCATGGGACTCTCAGTCCCTGGCATTGTAGCTGGGCATCTGCTGATTGCCATGCAGGGGGGCTGTGTACCAGGAGACTGTCTCGGTACCCAGGGTATGTATCCATCTACTGCATGCACCCTGTAACCTGCACCCACTGCTACCCATCCTATGAAGGGGACTGTGTGTCCCATGGGGAGGTGCCAGGGCTGCTTTCACCTGGGGTCTATATTATGTTGTTTTTCACATGCCAACCCCTCTACCAGGTCAATATGTTGTATGCTTAATAGTGTATGACAAAACCCCGGAAAAGAAACAGCACGGAATACTACAGTGAAGGGGTGCAATACTGCAAATGGTTCTGTGCATGGTACTGCACCCTCTCGCTGTCCCAGGCAGAGGATAAGCCCCCTGTTGGGACGGACTTCCACTGAGCAGCTGCCGTGGCTCTACGAGATGAGCCAATGGCAGCAAGAGATGCACGTAGAGCGTTTGGGACCGGGTTCGATTCCCAATCTCAGACGCATCGGAATTTTATTTTTTTGCACATTATGCAATAATTACTTGACCCCCCCCCCGAGTTAGTTATTTTAGTTGGGGGGGTTCAGGGGGTGGAGCTCCCCATAACAGGGAGTGTGGTGGGCAGAGCCCCCTTTTAAAAAAAGACTAATACTGCATGCAATATATCACACTGTACTGGCAATGCAATATATGCATGCGGCATAACGTCTTGCGACATTATGACCCCGTGTCAACCCCTCCTACCTGGTCCGAGCGGCTGTCTGATACTCCATATGGCACCTTTACCAGATGCCTCCTCCACTTCCTATCAGTGCTGCCATGCCCCTGTCATACCCTATAACACCCCCACTACTCTATAAGCTCCCAGTCCCCCACCTTACAGCAAGTTCACCCCCACCTCCATGGCTCGTGTAGATCTATGACCGGGCAGGAGGGGGGTGATGGATCCCTCCATCAAACCCTGCAGGTAGACCACATGTATGGTACAACCTTGCAGCTGTGGAAAATCTAAGGTCTTTGGTGCAGGGACCCTCATTTAAAAAAAAAATTGGATTCAGGGTCCCTGATGCACCCCGAGTTTGCCGCAGTCATAGATTGCCTGAAACCATGGTGATTTAAGGGCTCTCTGAAATTCAAGCCCCCGATGTCACATAGCGGGTGGATGATTAAAAACCAGCTAAATTTTTAAGATTTTTGGGGGCTGATTGTTTATCCCTGATATTGAGGGAGAGCTTTATAGTGCATTGCGCTGTTGTTTTAACTTTTTGTGCCGAATTTGGCTATAACTGGGTGACTGATGTCACATCATGTCTTGGGCAAGGCTCCTACTGCTCACTCAGGAGGTGCATTATCAAACTGATCTCCTCTAAATGAGCTGATGCGAAGAGGCCGAGGTGGAGTCTGCCTTGGAATCAGGCACAGGGGAGGCCGGGTGGGAATGCTGGTAAGTTCACCATACCAAGGTTAAGTTCATTTACTGTAAGCTACAGCTATAGCAGTTTATATAATACTATAGGGTTTCTATGATGGCCAAATCAATCAACTACACTAGTGACTCCAGACCTTCATGGAGAGGGGTCAAGGAGGAATGCCTTGTTAACACATTTATTATATAGCCTGAACAAGGACAAAATGTTATTTGCTCAAGGTGCATCCTAATTAAGAAGTCAGACCAGGATGTGCAAGAGCTAGAGAACAAGTCATCAAGACAAAGGGAGATTCATGAAGTGGAGAACTATGTTGCTAGATCATTCCTTAATCTTGCTGGGAATGTTCAGGTCCTCCAATACAATAAAATACAGACAGGCAACATTACCACACTGGGAACAATGATTTTGCAAGAAAAAAGGACAAAGGAATGCAGATGATACTGAGCAGGATGACAGGACAATAGCATCAGAAGCGAGGAGGACAAAAAAGGTAAGAAGGGCAGATCACCCCAATCCACCAAAATAACAGAGTCACCCCCCCACCACAGTAACTACTGAGAGGGGAAAACAAGCTCTAATTACATATTGCAGATAAGACAACAACATCAGACACTCCTCCACCAATCAGGCAAGTAATTGTTATGGGTGACTCAATATTCAAATATATTGATAAAAGAGACTCCTCCCCAGTCCTGTGGCATGAATACCGCCGCCTTCGCAATCAATACAAGCACTTGATAAGGTCTCTAAAACTGAACTATCAACTCAAGACACAGAAGGACAGTCTCAGCAATCCAAAAAAATTCTGGACTCCATAAACTCCCTGCTCCATTGCCGCACCAACAGCCCTAGCCCACACCTAAGTTCCCCCACGTGTCTACTGACCCACCCCTCAGATGTGGCTAAGGTGCTTAACTCCCCATTTCACCAACCTGTCTGTCCTTCTTAGCAAACTCCCCACAGCAACCCCTCCTCACAGGCCTTTCTCCTCCACCTCCCTCCCCTGCCCACACTGCTATTCTGTCCTCCAACCCTGGCGCTAACTCTAACCCCCATCCCTCTCCTGACCTTTCCCACTCCTCCACTACCCACCCCATTCTACTTTAAGGGCATCTCCCATAGGGACACCAACAAGCTCCTCCAGGGCCTACTACATCGGGGCAGGCCAGGCGCTGATGGCCTCTCCCCACGCTTTCTAAAACTCATCTTCTCAGTCATCTCCAAACCGCTTACCTTCACTTACTAGTGTCAGTGGCTCAGTACGTAGCACACTCGCCTCTGAGGCCAGAAGATCAGAGAGCTGTGGGTTCAGTTCCCACATCTGGCACTTGGGTTAATATCCCAGTACTGACACTGTAGTGCAGCATGAGAGGGGTGCTGCACTTCTGAGGTGCCGTCTTTTGGGTGAGACGTTAAACCGAGGTCGCAGCTGCCTGGATTGGTGGTAGTTCAGGAGGATATTAAAGATCCCATGGCACTTATCGAAAAGAATAGGGGAATTTCCCCCTGTGTCCTGGCCAAATTTCCCTCATTCACTAAAAATACCACCAACAGCTTAATCTGGTTCAGGGTAAGTTGGCATTCATCTGTATCCCCCTCCCCCGGGTCATGCCTGAAAATAGGCAGGATTTGTCTAGTGCACTTACCCGATCAACAAAAACTAAATAAATAAATATTTAATCTCTCTCTGTCCACCTTCTCCATACCCCACTCCTGGAATGTTGCCAAGGTGGTCCCTATCTTTAAAGCCGGCGACCCTCACTCCCCCGACAACTATTGGCCAATATCTATTCTCCCCCGCCTTAGTAAACTCCTTGAAAAGATCATCTACTGCCAGCTATCTGAATACCTCACCAAACAGAACTTCTTATGTGCCCAACAACACAGCTTCTGAAAGTATCACAGCACTGCTATGGCCTTGGCTCTCCTCACCAACCATATCCTCTGTAATATGGATTGTGGCTGTGCCAGTGGTGCTGTCTTTGTTGACCTATCTAAAGCCTTCGATCTTGTAAACCACACCCTCCTCCTCTCTAAATTGCAATCGATTGGCTGTTCAGCTGAAACCACTAAATGGCTTCAGTGCTATCTCTCTAATCGTTCCCAGTCAGTTTGTATCGGCTCAGTCTCTTCTCCGGCCCTTCCAGTCGTCACCAGATTCCCCCAAGGGTCCATTCTGGGCCCCCTACTCTTTTCCATATTTGTAAACACCCTCCCTTCTGACTGCCTCAACTGCAACATGCTCCTCTACGCTGACAACCTTGTTATCTTTCGTAGTGACAAGTCTCTCCCTCATATATCCACTGCCCTCACTCAGAACTACAGTGCTGCCCACAGCTGGTTCACTTCTAACTTACTGCTGGTAAATGCCAAAAGGACCAAGGCAATACTATTTGCATCTAAACCAATACTTGCTAAATACCTTGCGGACAACTGCTCTCTCCGATTTCTCTCGCCAGACGGCCCTGCTCTTGAAAATGTCTCCACCTTTAAATACCTGGGGATTACGCTCGACCCCTCTCTCTCCTTCACTGACCATGTTGACCTTGTTATCCACAGGATTAACCAGAAACTAGGCACTGCCTATCGTATAATACCCTATCTGTCCAATGTTGCTCGCCTTGCCATAGTCAGGGGCAACATTCTCCCCATGCTGGACTACTGCTCCCCTATTTACTCTTGTGTCTCTGCCTGCCTGCGGGCTAGACTATCAGCTGCCTACAACAGTGCTTGTCACTTTGCGCTGTCTGCCCCTTTTTCCACACATCATTGTGATCTCTACAGCTCCCTCAGCTGGCTCCCCCTACAAGGCCATTTCAAATTTACCCTGGGCTGCTTTGTAGACACCGTCATCAGAAATAGTGCTGTCTCACCTCTCTCCAACCTCTGTAAACCATGTACTTTGTCTAGGTGTCTTCGATCCTCTACTGTCCCCCCCTTGAGGTGCCATGAACCACGACCAAAATGGGTGGGAACGCTCTATTGGTAGCAGCGCCACATAGATACATAGATACATAGACAGTGTCGGCAGATAAGGGCCTATGGCCCACCCAGTCTGCCCATTTGAGCTTGTAAGTTCAGTTTGTTTTCCTAAGTCTGTTGCCCTTACCCCTGACCTCTAGAATTCCTTTATGTCTATCCCATGCACTTAAATCCGTGATTGTTTCAGCCCCCACCACTTCCTCTGGCAGGGTGTTCCACTTGTCCACCACCCGTTCTGTGAAGAAATTCTTTCTCATGTTTCCTCTGAATCGTCCTCCTCCAACTTCATCCCATGCCCTCTAGTCCTGGAACATCTTTTTCGCTTAAAAATAGTGTTTTCCTGCACCTGTTCCTCCCTGTAAGATACTTGTATGTCTCTATCATATCCTCTCTCCCTCCTCTCTCCAGGGAGTACATGTTCAGTTCCTTCAACCTGTCTTCATAGGACTTGTGATGCAATCCATGCACCATCTTTGTTGCCCTCCTCTGAACCTTCTCTACCCTGTCTATGTCCTTACATAGGTATGGTCTCCAGAACTGTACACTGTACTCCAGGTGGGGCCTCACTAGTGTCTTGTATAGTGGATTATGACCTCCCTTTTCCTGCGGTGATGCCCCTGCCTATACATCCCAGCATCCTATTTGCTTTACCTGCTGCCTTGTCACACTGTTTCTTACCTTGAGGTCATCAGAGATGACAACCCCAAGATCCCTTTCCTGCTTGGTGCATGCTATATCCTCACCCCAACTGATATATTGTGCCAGGGTTTTGTGCCCCATATGCATTATCTTGCACTTCTTTGCATTGAATTTCAACTGCCACCCTGACCATTCTTCAAGTTTCTGCAGGTCTTCTCATTCTGTCTACACCTCTGGTGTGTCTACTCTGTTACAGAGCTTTGTGTCATCAGCGAACAGTGAATTCTGCCTTCTAGGTCCTGCGCAATGTCACTGATGAAGATGTTGAATAGGACCGTCCCAGCACTGATCCCTGTGGTACCCCACTGGTCACTCTTCCCTCTGTGGAGTGACAGCCATTTACCACCACCCTCTGTGTCCTGCCACCCAGCCAGTTACCTACCCACCACACTACTGTCCTGCCCACATCCATATTCCCCAGTTTGTGTAATAGTCTTCTATGTGGCACAGTATCAAAGGCCTTGCGAAAGTCCAGATAGGCCATGTCCACTGCCCTCCCCTGATCCACCTCCCTAGTCACCCAGTCAAAAAATTCAACGAGGTTGGTCTGACATGACCTCCCCCTGGTGAAACCATGCTGCCTTGGGTCCTGTAGTCCATTGACAACCAGATGTTACACCAATCTCTCCTTCAGTAGTGCTTCCATGATCTTCCCCACTACCGAGGTGAGGCTGACTGGTCTGTAGTTCTCTGCTTCCTCTTTGTTCCCACTTTTGTATAAGGGGACTACATCTGCTGTCCTCCAGTCTTTGGGTACCTCCTGTTTCCAGTGATCGGCTAAACAGGATAGCCAAAGGTTCAGCCACCACCTCTCTTAGTTCTTTAAGGACCCTGGGTGCACTCCATCTGGCCCCATTGCTTTATCAACTCTTATTACTTCCAGTTCCTTCAGGACCCTTTCGTGTAAAGGGACTTGTGTCCATTTCTGCACCATTCTCACCTTGTACTCCTTCAGGCCCATTACCCTCCTCCTCTTCAGTAAAGATCGAGCAGAAATACCTGTTCAATATGTCAGCTTTACTGTTGTCATCCTCCACGTAGCCCCCATCCTCCCCCCTTCAGTCTCACTATCCCTCCCTTTGTCTTTCTTTTTTCACTTATGTACCTGTAAAGGTTTGTCCCCTCTACCCACTGATTTTGCAATGTGTTCTTCTGTCTGAGCTTTGGCTTCCCTTACTAACCTCCCTGCCTCCCTTTGCTTCTCCTGGTACTTCTCCCTAGGTGGATAATGACATCCAGCTCACCCTCCCGTCTTGCCTTCCTAGTGAGCCCCAGGATCTTCCTTCCATCTCTCCATGCTGTGGCACCTGGTAGGCACCTCACCTCCCTGTCCTCCCCCTCCTGTGTTCCTAGCTGGATCCCTCTTATGATGGAGTCCCCCACCAGGATTTGCTTCCTCCTCCTCTGGGGTCCACTGCTTTCCCGCTGAGGTCACCTCCTTGGCTAACCTCACATCCTTTCCTTCCACTTTGGGTACTTTATTTGTTGTCCTCATTTGCCAGTGTGGCATATGAGTTCTTGAGTGGAATAGGATCTGGGATGTGCCTCTGCCTGACTGCTCTAACCCTCCCTGAGCCCACTGTCATCCAAGTGCTCCTCGTTCTCGGCATCTTTTGAGGCAGTTGCATTGGACTGGGTGGTCCCTGGACAGGGGTGATGGTACTCCTGACCCAGTTTACTTCCGCTCTGAGTCTGGCTACCTCATCCTGCAGTCCAGAGAGATGCATGCAGATAGGGCAGCACCTCAGTGTCTAGAAGGTCTGCCTGAATATGGCTGCCCCACAGCCACTGCATTGCACCACTCCCCACATTATACTGCAATTCCACTACTTGTCTGCTACTGAAGCTCTCCTAGTTCCCTTTTTATTAATTTACTGTATTAAAAATCCTGCCACTGATCCTCAGATATTTTTTTTAAGAAAAAGAAACCAATAAATAAATAAATGAGTCAAAACACTTGTCGTGCTGAGGGTGGGCTTCTTCCCCCTTATGCCCCTCCTACTTCACACCCCTTACTATACCCTGTGTTTAGCTCCTGTCAATCAGATTTAACAGGGCATATAATTAAGAGTTGGGGGAAGGGGGGGCGAAAATTTGCAGCAATTAAAGACAGCACAGAATTACACCACCACTATGTTTTAAATTTTCAACAGCCCAAAAACAATTATAAGTAAAGACAACAAAGAAAGTATAGTGTCACTAAAAGCCCACAATCTAAGTTTAAAAGAAAAATAGCAATTACCAGTTACTCTAAAGCACTGAATTGAATATGTTTCCTTCCTTCCCCTTCTGGCTTCTTCTGAGAAAAAAAAAATCTGCTTGCTACTTTAACTCTGACTAAGCCCCACCTCCAGTTATCACGTAGCTGAGGTCAGAGGCCAGACAATTAACACCCTTCACCCAACTACAGGGCAGTCAGACAAGCCAAGATAAAATTTGCAGCAATTAAAGACAGCACAGAATTACACCACCACTATGTTTTAAATTCTCAACAGCCCAAAACAATTATAAGTAAAGACAACAAAGAAAGTATAGTGTCACTAGAAGCCCACAATCTAAGTTTAAAAGAAAAATAGCAATTACCAGTTACTCTAAAGCACTGAATTGAATATGTTCCCTTCCTTCCCCTTCTGGCCACCTTTTGGAATGGGCTACCCTCCCCACTCAGATCTTCTAACACCCATCTCTCCTTTAAGCACCACCTCAAATCCTGGCTTCTAACAGAGCACAGCTGCAAATGCCCACCTAGATAGCTGCCCTAACTGCCTGGTGCTTTCCCATTCTCACCCTCTCCAGTAATGCCAACTGGTACTACTCCTTTATGTTAACCCTCCTATCCCTACATCCCTACCTCTTCCCCTCCCTCCCTCCCCCAACTCCCCATCTCTGGAAATCCCCCCTTCCTCATCTAGGAGTGACTGCTCAACTATCTATTGGTCCACATTTTCTTTTAGGAATATTGCTTGTTTCTTTTTCTTTTATTCTTTGGTAACCGGTAAAGGCACTGGACCAAAGGTCCCTTTTCAGGTTATCTCTGCCATTTACTGTAAATCTGAATTTATTGTATTATGCAATCTTGTATCTCATATAACATTGTATTTTTGTTTTGTCCTATTGTTTCTTGTCTACTGCTCATTGTACTGTACTTATAGTCTACTTCTGTGCCATTGTATGTGGCCTGGACCGTGCCTGAAAATGGTCCCTGGGATCAGTGCACTAACCCGGTTACTAAAGTCATAAATAAATAAATAAAGAGTATGTGCTGCTGACAAAGAGAACAGAATGGTCATTTGCTTCCCTGGTGCTACAGCAGAACATACAAAGAGTAGAGCAGAAGACATCATCAAGGGATAATGGTTGCCCATGTGGTCACAATGTGGGAAGCAGATTAGATGATGACATCAAGGCAGACTTTACAGTCCACAGAGTGGGCAAGGGCAGACAAACAAAAAGACTGATAAATAGCTGGTTACGATATTGGGCAGGAGGGAAGGGTGACATTTTAAAACACTAGGATACTCTTCAGAATCAACTTGACTTCTTTTGTAAGAATGACCTTCATTTAAATAGAAAAGGGAACCAGATTTTAGGGGACAGGATTAATTATGCAATCAAAGCTTAAAATTAATCCCTAGGGCGAGTACAGTAATCTTGGGCAGCCAGCCAGAGAGAACTTACGCAACAAACCGCATTACTAAACAACCATAAAATCAAACATTTGACTCTGGGATAGTCTTCCCAACCCCCCACACAAATAAAGCTCCCATGCAATACCACTAAAAATGTAATTACAGTATAAATAAATGGAAAACATTACAAAATGAATGCGAGAAGTTTGAATAATGGCAAAATGGGCAAATTACTGGCTATAATACAAAATGACCAGTCTGACATTATTGGCATAATGGAAACAATATGGACAAGTAATGACATATGGCACAAGGAGATTCATGGATTTAAATTGTACAGGCATAATGAAAACCTAGGGAGAGGCAGAAGCATATCTACAGGGGAGGCAGTGGGAGCAATGGCCCCCTCAACACCACAGGCTGTGGAGTGGTGCCCTTCTCAGAGCACTGTGGACTTGGAGCAGCAGCTGAGCACAAGTAGCTAGTGAGCAAGACTGTACCCATTAATACTTCTGTTTGCTGGTGGTGGTGTGCCATTACATTGAGCTAGAACTATGTTTGAGGAGCCTGGGGCATCACTTGGGCGGGGGGAGGGTAGGTGGTGGGATGTGCCAGAGTAGAGGTGGGGGACAACTGGTAACTGAGGAGACCAGTAGGCATATTTTGGTAGGTTATAGCACCCTATTGGATGGATGGACCAACAGGCATTTTAAAATGCCCCATCTTTTTAAAATGGAAGTGAAAGTGGACTGTGGCATTAACCAGAGGGCAAACAGAGCAAGCACAAGCAGTCCCCATTCTGTGAAGGAATCAGATCATTGTAAAGGAAACAGAGTCAGAGAGTCAGAGTCAAGTGGCAGAGCAGGCAGAAAAAATGCTCAGCGCACAAGCTTCAGTTGCCAGCAGGTTGGACTGTGGTCTGAAAATCAAAACTTGTCAATGTTGAAGTAGCCAGGGTGTTTGTGTGGTGCTGTAGAACTTCACTGTTGAATCCGCTTGCTGGTTTATGTTCAGAATCATCCTGACTGGCTAATTTACAATTAGAAGGTAAGGCCACTAAGTCCAGCTTGGATTAAGTTTGGTGACTCGTAGTGCAAGGGAGGGGGAGAGAGAGTGAAGAGAGACTCTTAGATCTGACCCCAAAGTGGGTTATTGTGTGGCTATAGGAAGGAATCAGTTTTTAGGGACCATACTTAGATTATCTCATCAGTCCTCCCTTACCTCAGTCTGTTAGAAGGATGGTCACCCCCTCCACTGTAGGTACCTTCATGGTGTAGGACTGTCATTTTTGCAGCCATGCTGCTGCTTATCTCAGCTGACTTTGGTTATTTGGAACTACAGTATAGCACTTCACAGAATAATCACTGCATGTGGTTCTCGTCAGTCCTACAAAGAGGTACGGTGTTTGAGTACTGTAGATGTGTGTTGCAGCATATAAAGGTATGCAAATCACAGTTCTCCAACCATTAGTTTACATGCTGCATTTCAGTCTGTCCTTTCTTTTCATCAACTCCCCCTACCCCTTGTAGTTTTTTTTTTAAGTAAGCCACTTTTACAGTTCATCTGTTTAAGGTTGGAATTCTTTTCTGGCTCATTTTAATATGACAAGTATACAGTATGTGTCTCCAAAGTTCAGACAGCAATCTCACACATGGCAGGTATTAAAATCCTGGGGTTGGGGGGGGGGTTGCAGTGTTATACCCTCTCCCAATCACTACAGCCAGTTCTGTGTGTTCATGTTTGATTCTGAACTTTTTAACACAGTGGGAATACAGTCAAAGATTAACATAACAGTACAGGGAGATGGCCTTTTCACCTTTGTCTTGAAAGCAGAATAAAAGAACAATGCCACATCTGATCTCAAAACAGAGTATAAGTGGATTTATGCTTATGTTTTCTAAATGACAGCATTTTAACTTTAAACAATTATTGTTACAAACCAGCAGTCAACATCAAGTACAAGTGGGATATTCCACTTGTGTTGCAGTTAAAAACTGGACATGTAGAACTAACAAATGTAGAAGGCTTGGGAAACATATGCAATGGTGTGTGAGTATGCCTGCCAACATCCTTGTTGGTAAAAGATTCTACCCCAGGCTTCCTGGGACCTGATCTTTTAAACAAAGTAATACTTCATGAACTTGTAGTCAGCTCTCATTGGACTAAATTAGCTGCTTAACTTTGGTTTTAGGTGTTTCAGGGTACCACTGTTTTTGGCTAACCCTGTAGAGACACACCATCTCATGTCCCATGGGGTTCTGCTTTGATCCCTTTCAGCACATGGGTGGACTGGGGCACTGGGAGGTTAGACAACATGCTCAGAGTCACCTAGCTCTGGTGGAGTTCGAGCTTGTGATCTCCCAAGTCTGTGCTCCAGCCATGGCTATGGGGGGAGGCTTATTTTTTTCCACTAAATTAGCCTACTGTTTTTGACCAATAATTACTTTTTTATTAAGCAAGCTTATCATACTCTTATGGTCGAGAGCCTCCCCTGTGGTGCTCTAACCACTAGATTACACAAATTTATTTTCTTAGATATTTATTTATTTTCTAAATGGGTAGGAACTCACAGGACACAGGTTCCCTTTACAGGAGTGACTCGATGTATATTTGCTTATATATTTTAAATATTTTGCCTGGAAGGTGTTCTGTGCTGAATCAAGACATATCCTGGTGTGTCCTAGGGAAGGGGATTTGGATGCATAACAATCAGGGAAATATGCATGTACTTTGTATAAAATAAATACACAGCGTTTATATATTTTAATCTACTGTTTTGGGTCATCCTTGAAAATGGGCTCTTGATGCTCATGGACCTTCCTATTAAGTAAAGATACATATAAAATAAAGTATATACACAATAAGTTAAAAACTGTGCAATTAGAAAATGTAAGCATAACACTGTAACTAAATTCGCCAAACTCAACTGACTACAGCAAGAAACTAATGAGTAGAACTGTAACTAGTTCTGGAGGAGAAGGGCATTCTACAGGGGAATCCAGGGTAGAAGGGGGACTTAGGAGAGTAGGTATGTGAAGATGGGCTAGGGGAGGGAGAGTAGAAAGTAAGCAACGGGGGATGAAGGAGTGGGAACATGAAAGAAATAAGGGGAAAGGCAAGAGTTGCATGGATTAAAAGAAGTAGCACATATGAGAAGAACATTCATTGACAAGAAATTTAAGGGCAGTGGAAAAGAAGTAGCAGAGGGGGATGGGAGTGTGACCCAGATCCAATGTAGCCTGAAGTAGAGAGCAGCCTATCCTGCAGAAAAATGCCAGTTTACAGAAACCCCACTTATGAAAAGCATCATAGGAAGGATATGCAAATGACCATGACAGAACTAAAGCTAGTAATACAAACATTAATCAGTGTGGACTAAACATTAATCAGTGTGGACTGCTTAGACAAAATGAATAAATGTCCACAGATCTAACAAAAAATCTACAGGTATTAGTACTGAATGTCAGAAGTCTTACAAACAAAATTAGTGAACTTCATATTCTCTTGTTAACTAAAAATGTTGATATATGTGGTGTATCTGAGACGTGGTTTACTAATGAACAGTGGGGGCAGAAAATGCCAGGTTACACACTTAAAAAAAAAATAGAACATCTTCTTGAGGAGGGGGAGTTGCTTTATATATAAAGGAATGCTTTGACTGTATTGAACTAAAATTTGATCCCCCAGAACCATCAGGCATTGAAATAATGTGGGTTAAAATGAATCATAATACAGATCCTTTAACTTTTGGTATATGTTATCGACCTCCTTCTTTGGATAATAATAATAATGAAGCTTTTTTTAAATTACTTATAGAACATCAATCTACCCGATAATATTGTTCTAATGGGAGATTTCAATTATCCAGGAACTAACTGGGAAACTCTTATTGGGACTACTCAGCAAGAAAAAAACTTTCTGGAAACTACTTTTATCTTAGGTCTTGACCGGATAGTATTTGAATCCACGAGGCAAAAAAAATATTCTTGATTTAATTCTTACAAATACAAAGGAGTATTATGATACGCCTACAGTTTTAGAACCCTTGGGGGATTCTGATCATTATATGCTATTTTGGGCTATTAATTTTTATAAATATGAAAGTAGGGGAGTAACAAAGCTGAGAAATTTTAATAAAGCAAGGTTAGATGAAATAAAAATCCATTTGTCAAATTGGAATTGGCAGAATGACTTATATAAACTACCAGTGGAAGAAATATGGGCACGTATTAAATCTAAACTTGAATTTTGTATAGATTCATGGGTATCTGAGATAAAAAAATACATTAACAATAGGAGATATCCAGTACGGTATACTAATGATATAAAAAGACTAATAAGAAGGGGAAAAAAAGCATTTAATAAATATAAAAAAATAAGTCTGAGACTAATTGGAATAGGTTTAAATTAAAAGCAAACAAAACAAAACATATAATTAGAGAGGCTAAGAAACAGTTTGAATATAAACTTGCCAATCAAAAAGATAAAAAAAGTTTTTTTAATTATATTGGATCCCTAAAAAACTCAATATGTAGGGTTGGACCACTCTTATTTAAGGATAATTTAGTATCTGATGAACAGGGTATGGCTGCTGAAGTTAATCATCACTTTTCTAGTGTATTTAAAAAAATGAAAACTTGGGTCAGTTTGACTGTGAAAATGTAGATCAAGATATTATATTTACGTCTGCTGAAACTTTTTCTGCCTTGATGTCTTTTGAAACCTCCACTTCGGTAGGAACAGACAATATTCCTTTTGTTTTTCTGAAAGCAATTGCTTATGAATTAGTTGGTGTTTTAACATTGCTGTTTAATAAATCAGTATCACAAAGTACAGTTCCAAATGAATGGAAACAAGCTTGGGTAATTCCTATTCATAAAAATGGTTCAAAACAGAATGCAAAACAATACAGACCAATTAGTCTGACTTCTAGTATAGGGAAAGTAATGGAAAAACTTCTCTCATATAAAATTAACATGCATATCATGAAAAATGGTCATTGTGGGTAGATCATGCCAAAGTAACTTAATAAATTTCTTTGAGCCAGTTAGTGAAGCCTTGGACTTGGGCCTTCCTGTAGATGTGATTTTTTTGGATTACGAAAACGCATTTGACACCATATCACATCAAATTTTAATAGATTGTTTGGTAAAGTTACAGTTTCATAAAAGTATTATTAAGTGGATCATATCTTGGTTGACTGCAAGGCTGCAGCAAGTTAGTATCCGTGGATATAACTCATCATGGAGTGAAATTACTAGTGGAGTACCACAGGGTTCTGTGTTGGGCCCAGTTTTGTTTAACGTCCTTATTTCAAGTATGACAACCTCGGATTGTGTTTGGCTTAACAAATATGCCGATGATGCAAAGTTAGGTAGCATCGTCAATAACTTTTCTTTGGTACAGACTTTACAGTTCAATCTAAATAATATATCTGTTTGGGCCAGTAATAACAAACTGAATCTTAATATATCTAAGTGCAAACTCACGCATTTTGGTAAAAATAACCCCATGATTAATTATGAGATAAACAATATTCCACCAATTAAGGTTATGTCGGAAAAAGATTTCTGTATTCTTATCAGTAATAATTTAAAATTTACTGATCATAACAACTTTACAGTTAAAAAGTGCCATCAACTAATAAATTGTATTTTTAAAAATCTGGAAAGCAGAGAAGCTGAAGTGCTTATTCCGCTGTATAGTAGTTTAATTAGATCCAAATTTAATTATTGCTCCTCTTTTTGTGTGCCAACTCTAATCAAGGATAAGACCATGAAAGAAAAAGTACAAAGGAGATTTACAGAAAATATAAAGAATTTAAAAATGCTTCCATATGATAGTAGACTCAGAAAATTAAATCTTTATTCTTTGGAGCATCGTTCAACTAGAGGTGACCTATGCTTAGTTTATCGTGGCAACCAGAGATGAGGCCTTATTTGAAACTCTATGTCTAGAATGGCATCACTCTTTAAGCACCACTAGATCTCATAACATGAAAATAAAGACATATCTTGCTAAGACTATAAAAAGAAAAAATTATGTAACACAGTGAATAGTTCCTTTGTGGAATTCCCTCCCACAGGAGGTAGTAGATAGTGCAAATCTTGAACTATTTAAAATTAACTTGGATATTTATATGGGAGATTCTAAATATCACTACCACCCAGGTTAGGGGTGTCGAAGTCTAAATGGGCTTGTCCCTCAACTTCGTATTTACCTATGAACCTATAAAGAACAAGGGAGGTCAATACAAAAAGCGATTAAAATACAGACTATATAATGTTTAAATGGTATATTAAAGAGTTGCCACAATTTTGGAAAATCAGTTTAGAATCCACCAGGAAGGGGAAAATCCTTGATCTGGTACTCACAAACAGGGATCATGTCCAGGATATAGAGTTCAAGGACACCTGGCTGGGAGTGACCATTGTTCAGTGTGGTTCTGGTTGAATGTGGATAGGGAAAAGGCCCCCACTAAGACCAAATTCCTGGATTTTAGAAAGGAGGGCTTCAGAAAGATGGGAGAGCTGCTAAATAATCCCCTGGCAAGCACACATGGGGACACTGGGGTGGACCAAAGTTGGTCCATCATCAAAGACAGAATAATGGTAGTGACAAGTGAGTGCACTAGGCTCAAGGGGAAAAATTCAAGGGCCAAAGCACCCAGCTGGTTTAGCACAAAGGTCACCCAGGCAGTAAGGGTAAGAGGTCAGCGTAAAAGAAGCTCAAGAGGACTCAGAGAGAGAGAGAGGAGGAGGACCAGGAGGAGTACCTGAAGATGGCTAGTGTATCAGGTAGGGTAGTTTGGTGGGCTAAAGCTCAGAAGGAACTGCAGCTAGCTAAGGGAATAAAAAAGTCTGAAAATGCATTGCTATAGCAGTGAGAAAAGGGACAAGTAAGATGAGATTATTAGGCTCAGGAATGAGGGTGGGTGGGTAGAGGAGAATAGGGCATTGCAAAAGTACTCAATGAGTACTTCTGTTTGGTCTTCACTAGGGAGAGAGATGGACTGGTGACTCTAGGGGTTGGGAGAGGGAGCACAAATGTTTTGATAGAGATGATGAGTAAATGGCTGATAGCATTAAGGGTAGATAAATCCCCAGGCCCAGACAGTATACACCCAAGGGTGCTGAGAGAGCTGGTGGAGGAGCCTGTAGGTCCTTTGGCTGTCCTATTCAATAGTTCTCTGGAGCTGGGAGTGGTACAGCAGGACTGGAGAATAGCACATGTAGTGCTCCTCCATAAAAGTAGTCCCAAGGATGACCCAGGGGACTACAGACCAGTCAGTCTAACCTCAGTCATGTGGAAGCTTATGGAAACCATATTTAAAGAAAGGCTAGTAAAATATCTGGAAAAGAATGGCCTCCAGGATGAGTGGCAACATGGGTTTATGGGAGGGAGACTGTGTCAAACAAAATTTGATTGGCATCTTCAACTAGGTCACTAAAATAGTGGACATGGGCCAAGTGGTGGACATTCTTCACCTGGACTGCAGCAGCAAGGCCTTTGACTGCCGCCCCAGAAGAGGTTGATCAGGAAGTTGACAGATCCAGTGGTTTCTGAGAAGTTGACTGAGTGAATAGAAAACTGGCTGAGAGACAGGACCAAGAGTGTGGTGGTGGGAGATGAGCTCTTTAGCATCAGAGACGTCACGAGTCAGGTCACACAGGTCTTGGTCCTCAGAGCCATGCTTTTCAATGCCTTCATCGGTGACATTGGAGATGGCATTAAGGGCAAAATGTGCCTATTCAAGGACACCACTAGACTGTGTGGGAAGGTAGACACAGCAGAAGGGGTACAGGACCTAAGGAAGGATTTAGAAAAGCTGGAGAGGTGATCCAGGATTTGGCAACTTGATCTTAATGCAAAGAAGTGCAAGGTTATGCACACTGAAGCCAAAAACCCAATAACTGAATACAGCCGGGGGGGGGGGGCAGTTAGCTGCATCTGAGGAGGAGGAGAAGGGCCTGGGGGTGATGATCACTATGGACCTGAAGCACTCCATGCAATATATAAATCATCAGCTAAGGTAAATAAAATGTTGGGCTGCATTGCTGTGGGGATCAGCAGTAGGCAGGAAGAGGTGATATTGCTCTTGTACAGGTCACCGGTGAGGCCACATCTGGGGTACACCATGCAGTACTGGTGCCCATACTTTAAAAAGGACATAAAATTGCTGGAGGCGATCTCGAAGAGGACTACCAAGATGATCAGTGGCCTGTATGGTAGGATGTACGTGGAAAGGTTGGAGGCCCTGAACATGTACTCCCTAGAGGAGAGGAGAGAAGAGTGGAGGGACATGACTGAGACTTTTATGTATTTGAAAGGGTTAACAAGGAGGATCTTTTCAAGCTCAATGGGGAGTGAAACATGGGGGGGGTCACAGTCTCATGTTGGGAGGGCGTTTAGGAGAGAGGCTAGGGGCATTTCTTCACAAAGAGGGTGATGGACTGCAGTAGCCTTCCTGAGGAGGTGGTTTCACTGAAAACAGATGGCAGCTTCATGAGGTGATGGGATACAGTTAGGGGAGAATAAGGGTCAAGGCAGTGGATGGAGAGGAAGAGCTGCTGGGGGGGGGGCAGGATCAGTAGCTGATGCTACAGACCCCTGCACAGACTTGATAGACCAAATAGAGAATAATGTATGAGCAACCATACACAGCGAGGCTGTGTTTCCATCGAGGGGATGAGATGACAGCATATGAACCTAGAAAGCAAAGCTCGAGAGGTCTATGCTGTTATCTCAACCCCAAGATGGAAACACATGCCGAGTTGTGTGTGGTTGGCCATATTTTATTTTTTATAGTATATGGTTTTTTTATACTAGTTAACAGACTCCCACTGAAGTGAAAACAAAAAAACAATCTTGCCATTTCTTTGTTCTACTCACTTATCAAAATCAAATTTACAGACTTTTGAAAGGTTAAGGGTATGACTTTGGGCACTGGGTGGTTAGTAAGTAGCTAGGTGTAGAATAAATGAGAAATTTAAAATTGTATGACCTTTGAACTGTGCATAACAACTGTTCAGAATGTGCATAACAAGACTTTAGAATGTGCTTAACAAGGATTTTGAGCAGGCTGATTTTTATACATAACAAAGGGTAACCATATACTATATGGCCTTATTCTGCTGGCTTCATCATATGCTGTTAAACTGGAACTCACTTGTGTCTTGGAAACCCTGCTTGATAGATTTGCTCACCTGGTGCTCAGACCTGGCTCTGCCACCAGAGAGGCAGGAGTGAGTAGCTCTATATATAAATAAAGGGATAAACCCTTTGTAATTGATGGATAAAATCAGACAGTACCAACTCTGAAAGCAAGTTGGTAAAGCTCAAAATAAAGCAGGTAAAGTGGTAACTATTTATTTATTTATTTGAAAATTGGTGGCTGGAAAAGGCATACTGAGCCAAGGATAATTTCCAGGTGTGACCCCATGGAATGGGAAACAGGAGGAACAACAAACAGTTTAGAACACTGCACAAATACAGAAGTAAAGTGCAGTCACAAAGTATAATAATTTGCAGGTACATTTTGGAACAGTTTAAAGTGCAGTTATACATACCAGTATCATGCCAAGTGCACATGCGGAATATGACAAAACTTCTTCCATAGAAATGTTAACCAAAACAAGCAGGTAATTTATTAGGCAACAAGTTTAGATAGGGAGAAATCCAGAACCCACTGTGGCTAGTATAAGACTGGGAAGTTCTTTTAGGGGAAACAGGAGCATGTCAGGGGTGGAAGGAGTTTTAATTCATGCCTGAAAGAGACAGAGGTAGTGGAGTGGCAGAGGGATAAGGGGTGCTGGTTCCAAAGAGCTAGAAGGCGATTGAAGAAGGTGGACTGCCCAGCAGAGGAACAGGAATGAGGAACAGAGAAGGTTTGCTGGTGCCTGGCGAAGAAAGAGCATGGAGCAGGTGTAACTAGGGAGAGGATGGGTGAGAGGCAGGAGGGAAGGGAACCAAACCAGTATTTGGAGATGAAGGAAGAACACTGTAACTGGTGACAAGAGGTTAGGGGGATGAATTAATGCACTATTAGTGAATGCTATAGACCACCAGATACTGAGTAATTGGTGATAAGCAATTAGCCGGTGAAATTGAGAGATCATCAGAAACATGAGAATTAGTGATTAAGGGAAACTTCAATAACCCTGGCATCAATTGGCAAGAAAAAAAAGGTGGAAACTTACTGTAAACACAAGAAATTTCCTGGAATTAGCTATGGATACTGGCCTAACACAGCTAGTGTGCCAACCCCCCCAAAATGATGGCAGGATACTGTACTTTGTACTCACAAATATTGGTGAGAGTATCGGATACAGTAGAATATGGGAACCCCTAGCAAATGGAGAATCACACAATGGTGGAGTTCACTATGAAGAAAGATATACACAAAATCAGGGCTCCAATTTGAGCTACAGCTACACTAAAACAGACATGTCAAAACTAAGGGAGGGATTAAGTAGATGGGACTGGATAATACGTATGAGGGTAAAGGCATGGATCAACAATGGGAGATATTAAAATCAAAACTACAGAGTATGAGGGATAGGTATGTGCCTCGTTTTTCAAAATATAACAACATGGGCAAAAACTCCTCAGTGGCTTACACACCAGATTAAAAGTGTTATCAAAGCTAAGAGCTAGTCCTTATTCAAGCAAATGGTTAACAAAGAGAAGAGAAACTATAGATCAAAACTAAAACAATGTGATACAATCACCAGAACTGAGAAAATAAATTTACAGATACAATTGGCTGTGGGTACATGGGATAATGTTAAAGAATGCCATAGGTACTGTATGTAAATGGAGTAAGGAAAACTGACAGAGTGGTAGGCCAGCTAGTTGTGGACAATGCTATATTAACTAGACATGGCAAATGCCTTTAATAACTATTTTTACACTGTTTTAACCAGGACAGAGTTCTATTACAAGAATTAATGCATTGCACCCTAAGTTCCGCAGCAACAGTCGATAGTCTGAATATATTTTCTGACAACTTAATTAAAGAATACTTACTGTAACAAACATGGATGCAAAAAAACAAAACAAAAAAATAAACACCTGCATGATGAGCTAGCACCCTGTTTGCTTAAGGAACTGTTGAAAAAATTAACAAAACCTACTAAGTTCATTTTTAATGCAGCCCTATTACCTGGGAAGATTCCTAATGCCTGGAAGGGAACAACTGTCATGACTATTGGGTGACAAGAGGAACACACAGAATTATTGACTTATTAGCCTGACTTCTGTAAGCAGAAGCTGATGGAAACACTCATTAAAGAAAGACTAGAACATCACCTGGTCTGTAATGGCCTAGCTGATGAAAAATTGTATGGTTTTGTTAGAAGTAGATCCTGCTTTACTAACCTACTTAATTTTTGTGAACCAGTTAGTAAAGCGCTCCACTAAAACATTCCTGTGGATATATTTTTCTGTGACCATAGCAAGGCATTTGATACTGTACCATATTTAATGCTCCTTGTGAAGCTATGTATGGTGGGACTGGATTAGACTCTACTAAGATGTTTCAGAAACTGGTTGTATGGCAGAGCATAGAAGGTGAGGCTAATTGGTGTCACATCCTGCAAGGTATAGTTACAAGTAGTGTGCCCCAGAGCTCTGTGTTGGCATCAACACTATTTTCCTTTTTGAATGAATATACTTTACTGGGTTTTTGTAAAACACATAAAGAACAGGACAAAAAATAAATCAGCTGACAACTTACAGTGGGCAAGTATATAAACAGAAATCATAAAGCCAATACACAAAATGAAAAGGGACCAACATTGTTTTCCAGTTACATATTTGATTTTGATCATGCACTAGCTGTTCAATTACACTTACAGATGACACCAATCTAAGGGAGTCTGCAACATCAGTAGATAATATTAAATCAGTCCAATTCAACTTTGATCAGGTATCACACTGGGCATCCAAATGGGCACGAAGTTTAAGTAGAGCAAATTCATAGTCATGCACTTATATAGTCATAACATCCTGTAGTTGCAGACTATCATATTAATGGCCCAAAGCTAAAGAAAACTGTGTGATGACAAGACCTGGGCATAATGATTTCAGTCAATTAAACATAGTCATCACTGTTACCTTGTATCCAGCAAGGCTAGTTAAATATTAACATGTATTAGGAAACATTTTGTTTCCAGGACTAGTAACATGCTATGCACACTGTACAGATCTCTGGTTAGGCCCCACTTGGATTATTGTGCCCAATTTTGGATATCTTTCCAGTAGAAGGATATGAAGAAAATCATTGGTGTCCAGAGCAGGGCAGCAAGTATGACTGGAGGGCCTTCAGTATGAGGAAAGACTGGTATAACTTGGCCTCCACAGTCTTCAAAGTTCTTGAATTAGAGAGACCAGGTGTAAATGGAGGTGGGGTGTCACCTGAAAGCTAAATAAATGCTGATGGTTGTTTAATGTAGCAAATATACCCACAATTCATGACGTGTCTGTTGATCACATGAGCGCTTGGGCAAAATAGTAGTTTGCATCAGTTTTGCATTGACATCTTACAATTTTTGCGATTTTCAGCTCCACGTACTTAATGCAGATTCTAGAGCCATTACTTTGAGAGTAAGTGAAATATACATTCAAGTGTGGTTTCAATGAATAGTCGGGAGTTAGAGCTTTAAAATGCATACCCATGCGTTGCTTAAAAAAAGATTTACGTTAAAAATTATAGGGTTAAATACCAACCACCACTCCTTAATTTCTCGTGAAATTTCAAAATATCATTATGTTTAATCTTGTCAGACAGGATTCATTGTGCTTTATAATATAATTTTATGTTGTCTAAAAGGGTAGGTATTCTGCTTTGAAATGCATATGTGGTTTTGATGTATTAAGGTAATAGAGGATAAATTGATAACAGTGAAGATACCATTAATAGACGTAATTTTGGCAAGTTTATACTTTTTGTGATTTTCAGCTACACATACTTAATGCAGATTCTTGGGCCATTATTTTGAGACAAATTTAAATATGCATTCAAGTGTGATCTCAATGAATAGGTGGGAGTTAGAGCTTTAAAATGTATACCCATAAGTTGACTTGAAGGGTAATCTTAAAAGTTTTTTTAAAGTAGGAAATTTATCCAAAAGAAAAAAACAAAGACCTTTGTTTACACATGACAATTTAATTTCAAAAAATGTAAAATTTTAAATATGACTGTTGGTAAGGTAGTGGAACTTAGTCTCGTCCTTCTAGGAAAAATCTTTGTCATTGTCAGATATGCCAGTATCATCTTGGTAATCACATACATCTTGGTCCTCATTTGAGTCCTTATCATTTGCATTATAGAGCAGAGACATATCATCTGGAAATGGCGTGCCCGTCCACTTTACATTGAGATCATCAGTCCAACTGTGCAAAGCTGCATTTGGGGCATTGATAACTGCAACAGAAGAAAGTCTTCACAATCGGCAGATGTAGTTGGCTTGTAGAATAACGTCAGGGTTTCCTGGCAAGGTGGTAGCAGACACAGATCAGATAGTCTGTTGTCTTTGTTATATTTCTCCCAGAAGATCTGCTGCCTCGCTATATTTACACTAGTAAAGTGCTTGCTTCCTTCCATACAGTTTACAGACATACTCCTCCAATAGAGCTACAACACCCTTATCCACTTGCCAGTCACTCCCAAATTTCTGAAAAGCATCCAGGAATTTGGGGTACTTTTGAAGGACATTCCAGCAAATCTTCTTACCTTTTTTGAAGAACGCAGAAACATTGTCATTGCCTGTGAATGCATGGAAACTGACTAAGGCTTTCTTTGTTGCGGTGATCATTTCACACTTGCTAATGTCAAAGATTTTCTTACTGTTCCCATTGCCATTGTCCAGGTATATACTTTACTCACAATCTGAAAATAGTGACAGTAAAATTACTGGCATATCGGTATCCCCAGATGGTGAACGGATGATGACAGGGCCTGGACATATTGTAATGGCATGTTGCTCATGAAGAGCAATTTTTGTGTCCGCTTCTTCTTGGTCAGAACAGAGATCATCCACAACTACAGTCCCTTCTTTGGTGATCATGTACCATTTGTCTCTCTTTGAGAAATAGATCACTTGGCTTACTGGCAGACTCATGCAGTTTTCTCCCCAGACCTGCATGATCAAATCAATCAGGTGCTCCTTGTTAGATCAATTAGAAACGAAGTAACTGAAATTCTTTGGCACTTTGATGTTGGGGTGGGACCTGTGATAATATGCTTATCACTAAATCCATATTGAGTGTAATTTTGCTTGTTGAATGTGAAGAACTGGGGCAGTGAATATTTCCAACACTGTAGTCTAAGATCAAAGTTGTTTTCTTTCATTGCTGTGTGGAGCAAATGCTGCTGATCCACTATATCCAGATATGTCATCCAGAGCTGTGGGGTTTTCCCCAGCTCACTGCGACAAAACTGCTGCCTGAAGGTCTCATACTTAGTCTGAAAAATGATAATATCATCTTCCTGAAGCAGTTTATGGAAGTCTGAGAGTTGAGGTGATGATCTGATCAGGTCAAACAATAGTGCAGGGGTGGCATTCAATTCTGTTGAATACTCTAGAAATGCGACCTGAAACAATTGCTCCAAGGCATCTGCAAAATGTTCATATGCAATCCCTGCCTGATTGTAATGCTTCCCATGCAAAGCTCCCCTTATGCTGCCAGTGAGACAAAGACAAGCCTGAAATACTATGTCCTCAAAGCCACTGACATCAAGTGTCAGGTGAACGTAGGGCATATTTACTTGCTGAGCTATTTCTTGTGCTTGTGTGAGGTATTCAACTACAGCAGCATAATCAGTGATGGGTTTGTGGATGGGTGAAAGATATGTGATAACCGTCTTCTTTGGTGAACTTGAATGGTTGTTACAAACTACCGTCAGCCAACCAGGAAACCTTGGGACAAGCTGATTCTCCTTGTGTGCTTCCCGACTGAGTTTCCATAGCATTAGCTTTGCCTTGCCAATATTTACCACTGATGCTGGTACAGTAGAGTTGGGCATATTGCCAAATGCGGTTGGCTCCTTCTTTGAAATCACCTGTTGATGTTTTTAATTCCTTTTCGTTAGATACAATTGTCCTTCTTTTTTGAGTGAGGAATTTCAATAGAATCTTCTCGGAGAATGGAGCCTTCAGATTTTTTTTGTGTATTGTTCCAGGTCCACTTACTGTTTCAATGTTCTGATCAAAGTTGTACATCCAGAAAAGTGTTAAGACAACAGAAGACTCTAACTTTGGCTGAAGTCGCAGTAACAGACCTTGCTCTTGAAAATGCTGAGAAAGTTCCGCTAAACCACTTTCAATTTCACACACTTGGTCATAACTGCAACTATTTCCTGTGAACCGAGGAAGCGGCGGTGGATATTCTCCGGCTGCAGTCCCCTGTAAGGGTTTTTTCCTCCAGCTATATGGATTTTGATCTGAGATTCCTGATTTAAAGATTTCCTGCCTTCCTGCACATGGTCTGTTTTTAAATTTTATTATTCTGCTTGATTCATACTGTTTACGCAGGCAGTGAGAGTGCCTGTATGCATCTGGCTCTTTAGGTCGTGAGGGGGCCCTGGAACTGGAAATAATCTTCAGTTTTACCTTCAGACAGACAGTGAGAGTGCCTGTGTTTTGATAATTTCCTGAGATAGTGAGAGAGCCTGGGGAGATGAAGATATCTCCGAAGAAACTTTGACTGTTTACTTGTTTTGTTTTGGATGTTATTATAATATCAGAACTCTTTTTCATTAGTGACAGAATATTGGACTAATTAGATTTATTTTAGCCCCAGATATTTAATTGTTTATAATTAATGGGACTTCCCTTTTCCCACAGGAAAACCGTGACATAATTCACCATTATAAAGGAGCGTTTATAACGGCAGACATGCGCCCGGTTTCCCTCGTACTGCACAGGCACCCATTCCTCTGAAGCTCTTCCTCCTAGCCACTGTCCGCCTCCTCTCTTCCCTCTCTGGACCGCTACTCGAACTCTGCGGTAAGTGCCAGCAGGCAGAAAGTAACTGAAATGAGGGAAATACCCTCAAAATGTTGGCTCCACACAAAACTGAATTAAAAAAAAATGTAAACAAAAGCGACCGACTGACCGTACAACGCGCACTCACACCTAAGCAGACCACGGTCGCACAAGAACGTCTTTTTTATTTTATATACTTGCTGTGGCAAAAAAGAAAATCGCAGCAATTATATAAAATAAAATATGGGTCTGGGTGTATGTAAACTCGAATTTACACACACCCTCGAGGTTAAATGCTATGCATAAACCCCTCGATCTTCGCTCTCGGGGCTTTATGTAGCATCAAACCCCTCGGGTGTGTGTAAATTCTCGTTACACACCCAGACCCATACTTTATACTCTATATACTTTATCTTTTTTAGTATTTTATGTATGGGGGGGGGGGTTTATTGAAGATTATTTATGTTGGGATAGGGGATAGGTGTTTTGGGTTATCTAATTTTAATTAAGGGTTGTGGGTTTATATATTATGGTGTTTTTGTTATTTTGCTTTATTTAATTTTGTTTTTAAATAGTTAAGTGAGAGTTGTCTGATAAAGTGATTGCTAGAATGTGTTGGAGGCCTGCCCCCACAGTTTGTGTGCTATTCGCTCTCCGTCCCTCCCCCCCACTGCAGTTTACAACATACCAGTGATGTAGAGTGCTGGGTATCGCTCAGTAGGGGAGGAGGGGGGAGGTGGGCATGAACAGTGGAGGGTGAATGAGCAGTGCCATCCCATCGGGGTTGTGAGATCCAGGAGATGCCCTGGGGTGAAATGGAACCAAGAACATGGTTTGCCGTGTCTGGTTTCCTTACCCAAGGGCACTACCAATATTGGTGGGCAAGTGGTTTGGGCGGCTCTGGAGGTTCATCCAACTTGGGCGGTGTTATGCAGTGCCAGGTCCATTAAAAACAAGACTGCAATTATTGCAGATCTTGTAGGAACGGTGGATCTGGCCTGCATCACCGAGACCTGGCTGGATGAGAACTCTGGCCCCATCTTGGAGGCTCTAACTCCAGCTGGGTACTTGGTGATCCACCGCCCGAGATTGGATCGTGTGGGGGGGGGGGGTTGTGGTCTGTTTTAAGACTAAACTTAACCTTGCGAGTGTACCAGTTGAGGAGACTGAGTCATTTGAGTGTACCATGGGAAGCAGGTGTAGGTTGTAGGATCACTCTCATCTGCCATCCACCCGGAGATGAGAAGCATTTCCTTCAGGAAGCTGCGGACTTTGTCATCGACATGGCATTCAAGTTGTCCAGACTGATATTTCTAAGCGACTTTAATGCCTGGGTCGATGACAAACTCTCGTCATTTGGACAACACTTCCTCCAGTTAATGTCATCTCGGGCCTTACACAAATAGTTACCACTGCTAGCCATAAACATTGTCACTCCCTTGACTTAGTCTTCTTCCTGGGGATCGAGGCCTCTGACTTGGGGGTGGAACCAGTTGGTTGATCTGACCATTATACCGTGGGGTTTAGTTTTAGTGCCCCCCTTCATAGGTCTATCCCTGTGGAGACGGTCAGGTATTGCCCTTTACGAGATATTAGCTCTAAAGGCCTGCGGTACTTGACCTATTGTCCCTTCCAGTAGCAAACAGCGACTCAGAGGCCCTCGTGGTGGCCTATAATATGACCATATTGGCGGCCCTGGATGTCATTGCTCCTGTCCGTGTTCATCCCCTCTCCTTTCACCCTCAGTCCTCATTGTTTGATGGGACCTTGAGGGAGATGCGGTGACTAGGACGAAGGTTAGAGCGTTGCTGGCGGAGAACCTCCCTTGATGCCGACCACCTTAAATTGATGGAGCATTATCAGGCCTATCAATCTGCAATCTCCCATAAGAAGGCAGAATTCCTGTCCAGGGAGATTGCCGTTGCTCAGAATTGACCAGCTCAGCTTTTTCGTACTGCAGACAGACTGTGCAACCCAGCTTGCCTACAAGTGTGAAAAGCCTTTTTGCAATTAGAGTGTGATGAACTTGCTCGATTCTTTGCAAATAAGGTGGCCGACATCAGGGTGGCACTCCATTCAGCACACTCTAAGGGTGTTGCTCTGGACCAACATGTGGCTGCTTCTCCTCAGCTTTCCTGGAGTACCTTTGACTGACCGGAGTTCATGGATGTCATTTGGATTGTCCAGAGTATGTGCCCTACATCCTGTAGTTTGGATCCTGGACCAGCTTCCCTGATTTTGGGTTGTATTGATTTCATCAGTCTGGTCCTCGCACAGATAGTCATGTGCTCCTTGGAAACAGGTGAGTTTCCTAGCTCTCTGAAGGAGGCGGTGGTAACACCCCTCTTGAAGAAAGCTTCTTTGGACCCCGACTGCCATACGAACTACAGACCAATCTCAAATCTTCCCTTTTTAGAGAAGATGATTGAGAAAGAAGTGACCATACAGCCGGAGAACCATTTGACCATCCATGACATCTATGAACCCCTCCAGTCTGGTTTTTGAAAGAGGCATAGTACTGAGACAGCCCTGGTTCGGGTGCTCAATGATCTCCTGATGGCTAGAGATCGGAAGAGCCATTCCATCTTGGTTCTCCTAGATCTGTCATCAGTGTTTGGCACTGTGGACCATGGGGTACTGCTTAATCATCTGAGTTTCATCTGTGGACTATCTGGTGTAGTCCTCAGGTGGTTTACATCTTACCTTACCGGAAGAACACAGAGAGTGGTGTCTGGGGTTTATTCCTCAGACCCAGTTTCTCTGTCTTGTGGGGTTCCTCAGGGTTCAGTATTGTCCCCCATGTTGTTCGCAATGTATTTGCTGCCCATCTGAGACATTATAAGAAGGTATGGGCTGAGGTTTCACTGCTATGCTGATGATACCCAGCTCTACCTTTCTTTTGCACCTGACCAGGATGGAGGTCTCTCAGTCTTTAATAACTGCCTCACAGAAATCCAGGAGTGGGTGGACTTGAGTTGGCTGAAGTTGAACTTGGATAAGATTGAGGTGTTGGTTGTGGATCCGGCGTGCCAGATAGGGGGGTTGGGAGCTGGTTTGCCCTCGGGGCTATACCTTGGGAGCCTATCACTCCTGACCTCTGAACAGGTATGGAACCTGGGGGTAATTTTTGATGAAGGGCTTACTCTTCACTCACAGGTGTCTGCTGTCATCAAATCCTCTTTTTATCATCTGAGGAATATCTCCAGGATTAAGCACCTTGTTCCGTCCAGCGATCTTCCTATGCTGGTCCATGCCTTTGTGTCTACGTGCTTGGATTATTGCAATTCCCTTTACCTAGGGCTACCTGGGGTGTAAATCCACCGCCTGCAGCTGGTGCAGAACACAGTGGCCCAGCTTTTGACAGGAACCTCTCGGTCCAGTCACATTTTGCCAGTGCTGCGCAGACTGCACTGGCTGCTAGTACAGTGGCGGATCACCTTTAATGTTAGTCTTTTGACTTTTAAAACACTACACAGACAGGGCCCTGACTACCTGAAAGAGCTCCTGGTTCCTTACTGCCCTGGGCAGTCGCTCTGCTCAGCTGATGAGGGGTTGCTAGAGATTCCGAGGGTGTGTTTAAAATCTTCTGGGGCCCAGGCATTTATGTTTGCGGCTCCTACCCTCTCGAATTCTCTACCCCATCAGTTATGGGAGTGCCCGACCGTGGAGGGATTTAAACAGGCCTTGAAAACTTATTTATGGAGGCAAGCGTTTGGTGGTTGATGTTCTTTCTGACTGTATTAGTTGTTTTATTGTTGTTTTATATTTTTAAGGATACTGAGCTGTGTGATTTGTTTTAAACTTTGTGCGGTGCCTTGGCTTTTGAAAGGCACCATAAAAATAAAGCTATTATTATTATTATTATTATTATTATTATATGAAGCAGGATTTTCCCAGGCATTTTCTTTCTGGTCATACTGTAAGTAAGTAAGTAGTAGTAGGTAAAGTAAAATGTATTTCTCTCCTCAGCACAACACAAAAATAAAAAACAATGCGACCAACCTTAAAGTCCTGAAAGACAATTGTTTTTTAATTATTGGACACCAGCAAACAATCAAACACCACACAGGGTGTGGACTAAAGTGCACTCTGACGTTTCACCTGCAAGAGGCTTTTTCATTTTTGAGGAGAGTGCCGTGACTGCTCTTGCCTTTGCTTTGCTTGTGTCACAGAGCACCTCTAGCCCACACTGTGTGGCTCTGTCTTTTCATATAAAATTTATTTCTTAAGCACACAATCCCATAGGCTCTGGGTGCTTTACAAAGAGGTGCAGCAATTACAGCAGTTTACAAAAATTTAAATCAGAGTCAGTTAGCTTAACACACATAATAAATACTAAATGTTAAAACTATAAACCCATTTGAAAGTCAGTGGACATCAAATGCCTTTTTAAATGGTACCCAGTTAGAAGAGTGTGGCCTGAACCGCACAGTCTAAATCGCGCGGTCAGGACAGTGTGAAGAAGGACTAGCGACAGGAGTAGAATAGTGTCCGGCAACTACCGCTACCCCTGTTGCTATTCAGCTGGCTTACAGGAGGTGGGGCAGAAGGAAAAAAATGTGGATGCTGGCTGAGCTGCCCCCATGGGCAAGTGGGTTAAGGCAACAGCTCGGCCACTACAGACCTGGAGACCACGGTTCTAATCCTGGTCTCCCCCTCGACAATTTTAATTTTCTGTTGGGGAACTTAGTTTTTTTGTCAAAGGGCCTTTGAAACAGTAATTCCACAGCCCTATGGATTTCACCTTTTCCCTGTGATCTGCTCCTCCTCGGAGTTGGATAATTTAGTTACAGGGGATGTGGGGGGCAGCTCCCCCATGTCAGGGTGTGTGGGGGAAGAGCCACCCACATAAAACAAGCAATCTGTATATATTTACTTTAGAATCGTAGCAGTCATCACTGTAGTGTCTGACCACTGTGTTTACTGGCAGCATTTATTCCTGCCACTGTATTGGACTGCACAGTTAACACAGCACTGTTGTGGATGGCGCTGTTATTGACAGCACTATTCAAACCTAGTGCCATTTAAATAGGTGTGCCTTAAGGCCCTGCTTGAAGATCTCCACAGAGGAAGCCACCCTTAATGATTGTGGCAAGAAATTCCACAGGACTGGCCCTGCAACCTCAAAGGCGCGGTCTCCAGATGTCTTTAGCCATGCCCTTGGAATCGTCAGGATGCCCTCCATGGTAGAATGGAGTGAGTGCATGGGGCATGCTGGTGTCAGGAGGTCAGTCAGATAGCCAGGATGCGAGCCATATAGGGCCTATAGGTGAGCAAACCCACCTTCAAGGCAATCTTCCACTTGACTGGCAACCAGTGCAGTTCGTGCAAAACCGGGGTTATTTGAACAGACCTCAAGAGGCCCGTCAAGAGCCTGGCTGCCGTGTTATGCAACAGCTACAGCTGATGGAGGTTATCTGTACTGATCCCGAAGTATAGAGCATTACAATAATTGAGCTTAGATGTAACAAAAGCAGTCATCTGAGCATCAAGTGTCAAACCGTTGTCAAGGATGATGCCCAGATTTCTCACCTTAGTGGCTGCCACCTGTAAGGTGGCACCCAGGAACAACCCTGTTCCTGCTCCGGTGGTGACAACATCCAGCCAACGACCAGGGTCAGTCACTAGTACCTCCATCTTATCCGGGTTAAGCCTCAGCCAGTTAGAGGACATCCAGTCCTGGATCTTGGATAGGCATTTATTTAGCACCTCCACAGCGTCTGATGTCCCAGGGGAAAAGGACATATACAGCTGGGTATCATCCACATAGCAGTGAAAACCCAGACTGTAATGCCTAATGATGTCCCCTGGGGCAGTATGTACACTGCAAGCAACATAGGTGACAAGATAGAGCCCTGAGGCACTCCGCAGGTTAGGAGCTTCGGGCAGGAGAAGAAATTCTCCATCACTACCCGTTGCATCCTGCCTGTCAAATATGACTCAAACCAGCTGATGACTTTGCCGGTGAGTCCACAGAGCTCTCTAAGGTGATCAAGCAGTGCTACATGGTCTACGGTGTCAAATGCTGTAGAGAGATCCAGGAGAATGAGAACTGACCATTCTCCTCTGTCTCACCCTGAGGAGATCATTTTGCAGCCTAACTAATGCTGTTTTAGTTCCATGCCTACTCCAAAAGACGGACTGGAATAGCTCGTAGATGTCAAAGGCCATCAGGTGGGCCTCAAGCTGCAAAGCCACCACATTCTCCACTAACTTCCCCGTGAACGGAAGATTGCAGACAGGTTGATAATTTGCTAGGATGTCAGGGCTGAGAGATGGTTTCTTTAGCAGGGGCCTCACCAGAGCTTTTTTTTAGGCATTCGGGAACAGCCCCTCTGAAAGCGAGCACCGGGCAATCTCAGCAATCACAGGACCAATGGACCCAACACATCCCACTAAGAGATGGGTCAGGCCTGGGTCCAGTTCACAAAAAGTGGGTCATAGCTTCGAGATTACCTCGATGACCTCAGCCACTCCCACCAGCCAAAACTTATCACAGATAACCGGAATGCTTCTGTACCTATCAGGTTCAATACTTCGGGACTGACCTTGTTCCACTGGAGAGATCCTGGTCCGAATGGAGGATACCCTGCCAGAAAAGAAGTAAGCGTACTCTTCACACTGTGCAAGTGAAGCTGCTCTTTTTGGCTGTAGACAGGCTGGATGAAGTAGCCTGTCTACAGTCTGAAAGAGCAAAGCTGGGCGATTTCTTCCAGCAGCAATCTCCCTGAACAGGAATTCTGCCTTCTTACAGTTGATTGCTCTTTGATATTCACCGTAGTGAATTCTCAAAGCCAGTTTATCACCCAGGGACCTGGTCCTCCTCCAGCAATGCTCCAACTTCTGACCACCGACTTCATCTCCTTTAGAGGCCCATCAAACCACGGGGATCTCAAGTGAGAAAACCTGGGTTGTATATGGATCGGTGCCATGGCGTTGAGTGCCTTAGTGACAGCATTATTTTATGCTGCCACCACCTCACCCAATCCCACCGCACATGCAGCACTCACATCAGAAAAGTCCACTACGGCCAGCAGTCTATCTCGGGACAGTCCCCTCAAAAGGCAGTAGTGGGCCATCTCGACAGGGGAGGGACTAACGGGGGCCGTGAAAGTACAATTATGTAAGAACTTACCATAACAGTATCTCTTCAACAGGGGCTCAAGCCACCAGGTGCCAGGATCACACAGAAAACTTCTAGCTAGCAGTCTATAATGAGGGACCACCCCCTGATGTCGGCACGCCAATGTCCGCCAATGGTATAAAAGGGGCGGTCCCCCATGCCCACCTCAGTTCTCTGGCTGGAGACCAGTGAGAAGGTCTGACAGGAGAGAGAGAGGACTCCTGGGCCACAGACAGGCTGAGATGGAGATAGAGAGCACGGGGATGGAGGGAGGGGACATCATGTTTACTGCAAGAGCTCCTCTTGAAGATCTACTGTCACTGTAAGTGCTTACTTAACTGTACAATCTTACTTCAAGGGGTCTCTTGCAGTAGGCAACACCATCTGGACTGAGTCCCAAGCAGTGCCAATAGGAAAAGGAGGGAACCTTCAGGAAGAGGCTGAAGGGTTGCAGTAGGCAGAAAAGGGCAACAGGCTCAAGAGGGCCCTTAGCCCAACCTCAACCTTGAAAGCTGAGAGTAGCTTCGTGGCTGCCCTGTCAAAAGCAAAGGAGAGCACCAAAACCAGGGGCCATTGAGCAAGCCACTGCAGACTTAACCCAGAAGTCTGCAGGAATGACTGAGCCCCTGAAGGGAGGTGGCCAAAACAGCAGGAGAAAGAAAAAAAGAAATGAGGACAAGGCAAGGCAGGGATGACCCTCTGACCAGCCTAACCTAGCAACCTTAGCAGCTCCCTTCATGGAGTGAATGAAAAGAAGAGATCAATGGACTATTCCATGGCAAAATCCGGTAGGCATATTGGTTCAATAGTGCACCTATCTGCAGGGAAATGGAGAGTCGCACCCCCCTGAGGAAAATCTTCCCAGAAGAATGTCAGTCCAGGCACAGGCCTAGCCAGAGAAGGGACAGATCCTAATCTGGGTAGGGGCTGGGGAAGTAAACAGAAAGTCAAAAAGACTATGAACAAGAGTACAGAAGAACTCAGAGGACCTCAGGGTCCAATGGAGTAGAAAGTCCCCCGAGCTGTAGGGACCGCAGTCAGAGGCAGGGGGACCCTGGCCAGTGGCCTCCCCATAAAACATAGGGGAGAGCAGCTCAGGCAAATGGTACCTGCTCTCTAGCAGTACCATAGTCAGCTTAGAAAAAAGGTAGACTCCCAACGAGGGAAAGTCGCATGGAAATGTAGCAAAAGGGAAAAGTGGAGAGGGCTAAAATCCAAAGTGACAAAGGCCTCCAAAATCAAGGAAAAGAGGTAGTACAGGAACCACAGTATCGCTCCAGCACTCGCTAGAGAGCCATCCTGCTTTCCTGACAGTAAGGGGAGGGGAGAGCTCAAGGGCACATGTAAGACTCCCCCCCCTCCATTTTTTTTTTTGGAAACCATCACCAGACTCCAGACGAAGAGGCAGAGGCTGGACAGAGGTACTTGGTACAGGGCATAGAGAAAACATAAAAAGGTTGTGCCCCCTCTTGACCAAGCATTGGAACTAAGTCAGCGCATGGCTAACCTGCTGGTGAGACCAAGCCTGCATACATCTTGAAATGTCTGCCAGGACAATCTGGACTCTGGGCGCCAGTAAGGATGACTGACGTAGGCTGTAGCTTATAGGCCCACTCCTAGTCCTTCTGGTCTCTGGGGAAAGGAGACACCAGCAGGGACCTCCCAACTAGAAAAGGTACTTGAGTGCATGTGTACCTAGTAAGAGGTAGCAGTGGCTTCAGCCGGAATGGGAGATTGGAGAGCCAGGCTGGAGACAGATAAATCCGATGGCAGCCAGGCCATCTCCAGAGCCATATTAAACTCCATCTAAGGGTAGAGTTGCCTGATGGAGGATCCACTCCATTGGAGCAAGAACTGGAACCAAAAGCTGAGGTCATGGAACTCTGAATCCACTGGACCACAATGGTCTGTGTGCAGAGAGGTAACCCAAGGGGCCCAGACAGAGCTGCCACAGTAAGTGCCCCAGACCAGGGGTGCACTGGCCAGGAGAAGAATCAGCCCACAACTCACTTTCAGAGGAACTGTTGTGAAGGGAAGGCAAGACCTAGGCAAGACAGGAGCTCTGTCATGTCCTGCAATATCTGCCCAGAAGCTGGGGAAGCAGGAGCCAGCAATACTGGGCTGCAGACCTGTCATTGGTTCTCAAAAGAGAGCAGATGAAGGAGATGGATCCGGGGGATGCCAGCAAGGATACTGGTGAGCAGAAAACTGTCCTGGATGGCCAATAGAGGGTCCTGAGGAGACCTGGGGAAAACAACCAGTACAGCTAGATGGGGGAAGAATTTCTAGATCCCAAAGAGATGCCCACCATAAAGGTCCATTAAAACAGACCTACAGATGTGGACAAGTGCCCGCAAAGGGAGAACGCACACCAGGGCCTCTGGGAAGAAACCAGAGCAGAAGTCCCCCAGAGAAATGCTTAGGTCCCAAGGACTGTAGTGGGTGATGGGGATCCAGGCTTATCTGGAAACCCCATGTGTTCTCCATTGTACGCAGGTGACAGACAAATGACCAAAGCTTGGTAATGCATGTTTCTGCCAGGAAATGGGCCCATGGGCTATAGGCCCCCTTAGAGAAAGGACATCTGAAATGTTCCTGATGATTTCAAGAAGAAGATTTGAAACTATGGCATAGGGAGATAGGTTAAACCAGACCCCTTCCTCTTGATTCCCCAGTCTCCCCATCGGGCATCGGGCATCGGGGGGGGGGAGGTTATGCGGTAAATCAAGAGGAGGTGGTGGGCCTGGAGAGCACAGACACCACTGCCCTTTGGGTCTTGTAGGCTGAAGAGGCTGGAATGGAGGAGTCTTGGCGCTTACTCTGAGGGCTGGAGGACTGCTGGTGATGGGATCACCGCAAAAAGTGATGAAGGACAGAATGACGTTCCCTGTTCTGCTGGTCATCAGACTGGGTATGATGAATTTTGTCTGACTCTTGTAGGGAGGAGAGCAATTCCTGAACATCCTCTTCAAAGAGGGAGGGGCCCCAGAATGGGGCATCCATAATGGAGACCTGAACATCCAGAGGGAAGTCAGAGAGGCGCAGCCAGGTGTGATGCCGGAGGCATATGGCTGCTGCCATGCACCTTGCAGAGGCGACCACCATGCCATAAGAGACAGAGAGGGCATGAAACCCTACACTGGAGGAAGAGGAAAAAGCTGCTCAAAATGAGTTTTAACGAGAATCTGATAAAATTGCCGATATCCCTGCCTGTCCCAAAGGAGACTATTGATGCACCAGCATGTGAGCTAGATAATTCTGGGCAAGCAGGGCCAGGGTGGAGGAAGTGTAGATCCTTCTCCCTAGGGAGCCCAACTGCCAGGACTCCCTGTCCGGAGGGAAGTCACTCCAGTGGCTAGACTCCGTGGAAGCATCACAAGCCTCTGAAAGAACAGAGGGGTCAGCCTTAGGATAGGTATCGAAATGAGGCCAGCCATCAGGGGCACAGCATAGTCAATCTGCCTTCTTGGGCACTGGAGGGACCGATGCTGGTGGATGCCACATAGTAGAGGTGAGATTACCACTGAGGCAACCTTCAGGAGGCACAGATGCTCCACCAGACAGTGAAATTGGGAGTCCTTCTCCTCCGTATGCCAACCCTGGGAGGCCTGGATAAGCTGCATCACCTCCAAAATAGAAGGATCTTTTGGAGGGTATTTAGGGGTGTTCCTAACCCACACTTCTTCCAGGGTCAAGTGAGGAGGGGAACCAGAGGCTCTAAGGAGTTAGAGGTCATGTTGATTGAATTGTTGAACTCTGAACTGGGGTTCTGGGGTGGTGATAGGCCAGAGCCAGTGAAAGCCTGGTGTCTGGTAGGTGCTCCACTGATAGAAGGGGAGCATCCCTATCCGGCGAAGGAGGGCCTCACCCTGGGGACTGGACTGACATCGGCATCCCCTGGGTTGGAATCAGGCATAAGGCAGATGCCCACCAGGCATTAAGAAGAGCACTGTAATCAACCGATATTTGACAAAGGAGTGCCAGGAGGTAGAAACACCCTACATAATGCATCAGAAGACCATATAAGGTGCCCGACGATGGTCCCAACGGACTGGACAGGAGACCCAGAGTCGGGCCCGAAGAAGGGCCCGAAGAACCGCCCATAGTCATATCTTACAGCTGCTGTGGGTCAGATGATGGCCCTAGAAGATCTGGATTCTGAGGCCGTGCCAGGGGATCTGAAGGAAGGTCCAGGGCCAGCACGGTTGGAAGAACCTAGTCCATGGAAGGATTGTCAGATCCTGGCAATGGGCAGTCCGGCACTGGGTCTGATAAGAGGAGACTGGTGGAGAGCAGCTGTGCTGGTGCCTGATTGGGGGATCCCAGAACTGGGATTACTGATGGTGGCAGAGGAGCCTGAGGCACCTGAGAGAGGAACCCCCGAGCATGGGGGCTGTGGCCCTGCAGGAACGGGCCACAGCTGATATCAGTCCAGAGGACCATCGTTGGATCCCAAACCAGGATTCGGTGAAGGCACCAGGGCCTGGCAGGTGTCAGTAGAGGAAGTGACATCCAGAGATCCATCTGAGCCACCTGGATAAGGATCTTGAGGATGAACGGGCCTGAGTGACAGGGGCGATGGCATGGAGGAAGAGTCCTCCAAACCTGCAGAATTGCCACCCGCCAACATGATCAAGGCAAGGGGAAGTGTGGCCAGAGGCAGCCCAGAGAGAGAGAAACAGAGCTGAATTGTGGCTGCCAGGTTGGAGTCCCCATGGGGAAGACCCAGCATCAGCCACAGACTCTGGAGGTGACCGCTGGCCGAAGTGGACCACCATGGTCCTGATGTTGCTCGTGTTTCTTCTTAGCAGAAGTAGTGGCCTCAGGAGAGGTCCCTGAGGCACCACTCCAGGCCTGCAGCTCTTCTCTATGGTGGCCAATTTTTGCTGGAGAAGATGAGCTCCAGAACCTTCTGGCATTGTTTCTGCATGACCTGGTTAAACTTCTGGCAGGCCTGGCAGGCTTCGTTATTGTGATCCGGGCCTAGGCAGATGACGCAGGAAGAATGGCCATCCTTTTCTGGAATCTGCTAGCTGCAGGCACATTTAGATTTGACGGTATCTGCAGAGGAGGTCCTTGAAGACATGCAGCTGATTAACAATGTTAAAATACTGGTTCAAAAATAACAAAAAGTCTCAAAGAAGTAATTATAAATGGCATTCGACTGAAGCAATGTTCCACTATGTCTGATGAGCACAGGTTGATGGCGGGAAAAGAACTAGGGTGGGCATGGGGGACTGCCTCTCTTATACCATTGGCAGATGTCAGTGTGCCGACATCAGTGGGGGTCCCTTTTTATACACTGCTAGCCATAAGTTTTCTGTGTGGTCCTGGTGCCTAGCAGCTTGGTCCTAATGGTGTTGCCTACTGCAAAAGCTCCCTTGAAGTAAGATCAAGAATTCTACTCATGCAGTGATCTGACCAAGAGATCAGATCAATCTTGAGATCAGTGATCTCAAGCCCCAGTGAGAATACTAAGTCCAAGGCATGGCGGTGGTAGTGGGTCACAGAAGCAACTACTTGTGTGAGGTCCAGTGATGTCATCATTTGGAGGAAGTCATTTCCAAATTATTGTGCAGCACAGCTCCAACAAGTGCTTGTTTTATAGTGAGAAACTCGTCATGTGTGACACCATGAATTAGGTCTTCTGAGCAGGACTTTGACAACTGGGAGACTTGTTCACTCTCCGTATGTTTGGAGGATTATAGTACATGCAAGAAAAATGACTGAACTGTCTCTGGAGGCTGTCATTCTTTACTCGGGAGAGCATCCACTGTAGGTGGCCATGGTAGTGAAGGTGCTGTCTCTACAAATCTTAAGATATGTTCACGCAACAAGGAAGCAGCATACTTGATGACTTGATTGTCACCTGTTCTCAAAAGCTCTGTGACTGATGCACTGCCAGTTAATGATTCAGCACTGATTACAACTAGTGGTTTTTGAGGATCAACTGTTAAAAATAAAAGTGAGCATCTATTTCTTTTTCAGCTGGTTTCTAAGTTTATAATGGTATCGTCAGTCTCTTACTCTGATGCCCTAGATTTCACTCAACGCCTTCATTGAAATGGCTTGGTGTCTTTGAAGCACACTGCCTTCAATTACACGACAAATGGCCTCAAACCCCGTTCCATCTGACTGCTCATTGTCATCCTCATCATCACTTCTATTCTGATCATCTGGGGTCTTGTCCCTTGTGATTACTTTATAATTTAGGTAGCACTTGTCATGTTTACAAAACTCCCTTGCAATGAGGTCCTCTGTCTTAATTTTTGTGAGCATATATTGGTCATCACATAGATCTGCTGCCCTTTTCATTGTGGCTTCAGCTGTTTTTGTAACAATAGCATTTGGATATTGCTTCTTCCTCTTCACTTTGACTACATATTTGTTACAGATGCCACATGTACTAGGAAATAACACTCTAGATGATGAGGCACAAGGAACTCTAGCCCTGAGATGATGATGTGAGCTACATTCACCAGCATCTGCAAATTCTCCAGATCTTCTGATACTCTTGGCTTTTGTGAACTTTTGATAGCATTGTCTATGGTAGCCATGCTTCACAGGGTCATAGTTAGGCATTGGAATTGAGTCACACTGCTCATCATGACAATTTTCACCACCTAACTGGGTTTGAATATCTTTGCTCTCTATAAATGTGCAGTAACATTTGTCACTCAGAGGAGTTACTTCAGAGTTTCTTGTTGTCAGGGCAGGGTAATGCACTACGCACTGCAGGGTCCTAGGATTTTCTTCTCCACATTTCAGCTTGACAGAAAAGTTTAGAGACATCCTTGAAAAGTCTGAAATAAAAATAAATATATATATATATATATATATATATATATATATACAGTATATATATATATATATTTCATTGCAAAAATCTCCATTATATAACCAAACCCAAATGCAATAACAACAAAAATACTAAAACTCAAAATCGACACAAATATAAACAAAAGCAAAATTCTCGTAATCAGGGATTCCATGATCTGAGGAGTGGAACACCACCTAACACAAAATGTTAAAAGCGACATTGTGGCAAAGTGTCTACCAGGATCCTCTGCAAGCAGGGACACTAACCACATAAAGACAATTGTGCAGGAATCAGGGGATGTTACACATATAACAATACACCTTGGTACCAATGACTTGGCAAATCACACAGTTCAGCAGGCCAAGAACCACTTCGAGGACATGGCCAACAAACTTTCTTTCCTTTTGTCCACATTAGCCTTTTCAGAAGTGCTGCCAGTGTGAGAAAAAGGAAAAAGCACCAAGCAAGTCAAAGAGATTGAAGTAGGCAAATTCAACTCATGGCTGCATTATTGGTGCCAAAACAAGGGATACCACTACATAGGGAACTGGCACAACTTTTGGGAAAGAGCTTTTCTAAATATGATGGATTGCACCAAAACAGAGAAAGTGTGCGAGCACTCGAACAAAAAATCAATGCCTATACAGGTAGTATAAACTAAATAAAGGGGAGTATGATGCAGCTCACACCCCTGCCATCGGTAGCCTGGTCATCACTCCCCAAAATGCCAAATGCATGCATACATCCTCAGAAAACAAATCAGAGCCAACATCCGCCGGAACCAGCAACCTCCATAATCTGTTGGCTGGAAAGAGCAAACTGGAGCAGTCCAGGAAGAGGGTACAACCTCGCGCAAAGAGGATGTACATTCCTGGAAGGCAATGGTTGCAAATACGAGGAGCCTAACCAACAAACTTCCCGAACTAACAGCCATCTTGGAAACAGAAAGGTTGGACTGGGCAGCTGTAACAGAACAGTGGTTCACGGAAAACCACGGATGGGATACAGCCATTCCCGGTTACAATCTGTTCAGGAAAGACAGGCAGGGCAAAAAAAAGGCGGGGGGCATAGCCATTTACATTCGGGAGGAAATAAAAGCCACAGAAGTAAAAGGGCAACCTGGGGACCTCGAGTCACTGTGGCTAACAGTAGACACAGGCAAGGGAAAACCTTTGAGAATCAGCATCATGTACAGGCTCCCAAATCAAGGAGATAAAGGAGACAAAGACCTAATAGAGGAAATCCACAAAATGTCTGATAAAGATGAAGTAATACTGGTGGTGGATTTCAACCTACCAGATATTAACTGGAGCACACTAATGGCAACAACAACAAGAAGTAGGGACTTCTTATTGCCACTACAAGGCACAGGACTGTGCCAACTTGTTAAAAACCCAACAAGGGGAGATGCCATTCTCAATCTTGTCCTTAAAAACTCAGAAAGGATCAAGGACATGAAATTGGGATGTCATATGGACAACAGTGACCATTACATGGTAAGCTTTAAGGTAAACATAACACAGGACACCAGCCACTCAAAGATAAAGGTGTTAGATTTCAGAAAGGCTGACTTCCAAAATATGAGGAACAACGTAAGTAGCCAGTTAATGGAAATAGAGGTTGAGGAGGTGGAGGTCGTGGGGGAGACTCAAGACAGCAGTAAAGACTGCCACAGATCGATGTGCCAGATGGGTCAGCAAAGCAAAAAGAAAAGAAATTCTCAATGGTTTTCCAAGGAAGTGGCTACCATAGTCAAAGAAAAAAGGAGGCTTACAGCATACACCAGGAAACCAAAACTGAGAAAGACTGGGAGTTATACAAGGGAAAAATGAGAGTCAAACAAACAAGTTAGAAAGGCAAAAGCCCAGACAGAGGAAAAGATAGCAGAAGGGGCAAAGAGAGGAGACAAATCATGTTTTAGATACATTAGGGAATGTAGGAAGACAGAAGGGGGATAGTAAAGATTGCTACTGAAGAAGGGAAATGCACCAAACATGACCCAGAGAAAGCCGAAATCCTTAACAACTACTTCTGCTCAGTGTTTACCAAAGAGGACCCAGGGGATAGCCCAGCCCTGAAAAAACACAATACCACAGGATCAGGGGGAGACATGAGTCCCTTTACAGAAGCCGAAGTACGGGAGGCACTAAATAAACTAAAAGCAGACAAAGCCATAGGACCAGATGAGATGCACCCCCCCCAAATCCTTAAGGAACTGGGGCAGAATTAACAGCCCCTCTGGCACTTCTGTTCATGAAATTCTTGAAGAGTAGTATGGTACCCGAAGATTGGAAAAAGGCAATAGTGGTTCCACTTCACAAATCAGGCAGTTGCGAAGAGGCTAGTAATTACAGACTGGTGAGCCTCACGTCTATAGTAGGGCAACTAATGGAGACACTACTCAAACAAAGGATCATAGCATTCCTCAAAACTAACGGCCGACAAAACCCTAAACAGCCCGGTTTCACAGCAGGTAGGTCATGCCAGACAAATCTGTGCAACCCCCCTACAAATGGGGGTTCCTAAAATGTCTTCCTGGGCTTGTCTAACGCCCACCGCCAGGCCAGTGTTCTGTGTCTAAAACAGATTTGAATATGACTGCATGAGAGTGCCCTGTTAGCCTCCATGCCTGTCTCTTTAAGTGCTATCTATTTCATAGAATATAATTAATCTGGGTGGGGCTGAGTGGTTTCAGGCTTGAGTCCCGCCCGGGCTGTGGTACAGCTGCTTCATTCTTCCATCGCTAAGTGGATAGAGGGGGCCCTTTTAGAATCTGTGATTGTTTGCTGATTATCTGCTTTAATAATTATGATATAGACATTTGTCTAACCTGCCTTCCTTTGCAGCATGGACTATCTGCTTAGAGCCACCATTTTGGTTCTGGACTGCCAGTTTGGACCAATCGGTACCTCGGGGGACCTTAAAATGAAGACTGTCCCCAGAGGTCTTGTGGGAGTGAATTTCTGTAGGAATTGTAGTTTTCACTATTTGGCGCCTAAATGGACCTGGAGGGGGAGCTCTTTCTGTGACAGACAGATGGATCAATAAACCAAACCTTTGTATCACTTGGAAATCCCAGAGCTACCTGCAGCAGTGTGTCAGTTGAGAGTTGGAGTTTGGAGAGTGAACAGCTCGAGCAATTCAAGCAACTGTTCCTGCATGGTAGCGAGGGGATTCTGTGGGAAGGCTGTGTCTGGCCTGCCTGCTACCATCTTCCAGTGTGAAGGAGCCTGCAAATTGGATCGGACTATATCCAAATCTGTTCTTGAGACCTGAATTCTGAATAGAGAGCGAGAGAGAGTGAATTTCACCGGAGTGTGAACCGAAGACTTGCTCCAGAAGCGATCGGGCTGTCAGGTACTGAATAGAGTCGCAGAAGGAAAGATTTGCACAGAGATCCTGTAATATTGCAAAAGGACTTCATCCATGCTGTGGCTGAATATTTGTTTACTAATAAATGTCCTGGATGTGTCGTATGGGTCGCGATTGGTTCCTCACGTTTCAGTGTTATGCTAGCTGGAAGCTGCTCCAGCATTGTTACGGACTTAAATCTGAACTTTCCACCTGGCCTAGGCCTCACCAACTCGGCCTAGACTGCCGCTCCCACCACAGAGACTATTGCGACGAAAGACCTGCCTGGGGATTCTGCTCCTTGCTCAACACCACTGAACAGGATCGACCACCATGGTGCGTGATGTGGGCCCTGCTTCCTCTGGCCAGCCAGAACAACATCCTGAGGTCTTCATCTCATCAGTCCTGCCTCCTGGTCTGTGCAGCATGAGTAACCAACAGGTAGCTCCCTGCAACAAAGCTCAAATCATTGTGCATCATCTGATTTTATTGTTTGGGTTGATCACAATAGACCGAGCCATCTGGCTCCAGAATACAAATTTGGGTTGAAGTGCATGTTACGTGTTTTCTTTCCTAAGGGCCCCAACACCAGCTGCAATGCTGGCCTACCATGGGCAATGCTTTAGGCTAGTCTGAATAACAACTGGGTACCCACAGTGTGTGTGTGTGTGACTGTGCCAGAGGGACTCTTAGTGCATGCATGCTTAACCTGACTAAATCAGATCTGAAATAAAATGCTAGATTGCTGCCCTACCCTTGTTCATGTCCCCTGAATAAATCAGATTCTATTCTTTCTGCATTTAACTTGGCTAGTGTGTACCTTTGTGGAGGGGATATTGTATTGCCATTGAACTGTTCTATTGCAGGTCTTGTTTTACAGGGGGTCTCCAGGGCCATTGCAGCTGATCCAGCCCTGGTGGTAAGTGTACCAAGTGTGGGTTCAATATTGTATTCCTATGTCACATGTGACTGTTTATCTGATGACCTATGTAAGCCACTAGAGGGGTTAGAGGGGGTTATTAGTGTCCCAGAGGGCTATATCCATAGCAGCTACCCTACCCTTAAACCAACCCTCCTGGTGGAGGCACCCATCCACCGAGCTCAGGCCCCTCAACCTGTACCTAGTCACGCAGTCAGGGGTAGTATCCCTTGGAATAGCACCACCTAGGGGCTACATCTGCTCGAGTTTTTGACTATGCTACAAAAATAGTGGATGGCGGCGCTGCAGTGGATGTGTTCTACCTAGACTTTAGTAAGGCCTTCAACTCTGTTCTGCACAGAAGACTGGTAAAGCTTGACCACACAGGGTTGGTCCAGAAGTAATCAGATGGGTACAAAACTGGTTAAAAGCAGAGACCCAGAGGGTACAGGTTAATGAAGCACAATCGATGGAAGGCAGGGCGACCAGTGGGGTGCCCCAGGGCTTAGTGCTAGGGCCTGTGCTCTTCAATGTTTTTATAGCAGACATCACAGATGGACTGGAAGGGAAGGGAAGGTGTGTCTGTTCGCAGATGACACCAAGATTCGTAGCAGGGTGGACACCCCAGAAGGAGTGAGCAAGATGAAAGCTGACCTCAAGAAACTAGAAGAATGCTCTGGAGTGTGGCAGCTGAGATTTAATGCAAAAAAGTGCAAGGTCATGCACATAGGAAAGAAAAATCCAAGAAAAGAGTATTACCTAGGAGGTGAAAAACTGGCAGCCTCAAACCAGAAAGGAGATCTGGGAATCATAATCTCAGATGACTTGAAGTTTAGTAAGCAGTGTGAGAAGGCAACAATGAAGACCAGAATGCTGGGCTGCATTGGGAGGGGAATCACGAGCAGGAAGAGAAAGGTGGTACTAACATTGTATAGATCGCTGGTCACGCCTCACCTGCAATATGGAGTCCAGTTCTGGAGGTCTTACCTCAGGAAGGACATCGATCGGGTGGAAACAGTACAGAGAAAGGTAACAAAAATGATTCAGGGTCTGCAGTACATGTCCTACGAGAAAAGACTTAGGAAACTGAATATGTACTCCCTGGAGCAGAGAAGAGAGAGAGAGAGGGGACATGACTGAAACATTCAAGTACATAAAAGGCATTAACAAGGTACAGGCACAGGAACTTTTTCACTTCAAGAAGAGCTCCAGAACCAGGGGACATGACCTCAGGCTGCAAGGAGGGAGGTTCTTTAACAACACCAGGAAGTTTTTCTTCACAGAAAGAGTGATGGATGGATGGTTGGAACAGCCTGCCCCAAGATGTTGTGGGGGTCAACACTATGAGGGGATTCAAGAATGCATGGGTTAGATACAAGGGAGCCCTGACAACAAAGGGCAACTAGAGTGTCAAAATAGGTTTAAAGCAAATGGGCAGACTAAAGGGACCTAGCGGTCTCCTTCTGCCATCAACTTCTATGTTTCTATGTTTCTGTGTTTCTATGTTAACGCATCAGTTAGGGTTGATTCCACATCAACAAAAGCATGCAGCCTCTATAGAAAATAATCTTTGGCCTTTTTTCCTTCTGAAATATAAAATTTCAAATTCCCATCCTAAGGTTGCACACATTTCTAACTTAATTAAACAGTTTCTAAACATATCCAAAATATATGCTTTTATTTGAGTTTTAATACACTTGTACACAAGCTTCACAGAATGCAGTTCTAACCTTGCTCTTATGGGGAGTAAGTTTAACTAGCAGAAAAGAATACAATGGTATGAAAACGAGGGACCATCCAGTATAAATCCGGTCATCTTACTGGCAAACACATCCAGTTTGTTCAAAGATGATCTCCGTACTACAACACATTATATCCTTGTAGTCCTTAAGTGCATCATTATTGTGTTCACAGTTTCTAAATGGTGTCTCTAGAAAGTGACACCTTGTGCCTATATAAGAAGACTAGTTATGGTCCCAGTTTTTTCACAGTTGCTCACATATGATCTCATTTCATCTGAGCATCCAGGCAGACACCCAGGTATTGATAGCTCTGTACCTCAGGAGAGCAAATCACCCTCGGAGATGCAGATAACTAGTGACGAATTCACAGAATGCAGGCTAAAATGTACACCAAATAATAGTCTTGGATCTTCCTTTCATTTAGAACCAAACTATTTTGAAATAGGCACCTTTCAACAGAGTTAAAACCCTGCTGCAGAGTGATCTGAACTTCCTTAACATTATTCCTAGAACAATGTAAAATTGTACAATTTCCATACAGACAACATTGTAAGCAGCAGGGGTGCTGAGCCATGTTATGTAGATACTATGTAATGAAACATGAGGGACAAATGACAGAACACTGCCCCCCACGTGATAAGCAAAATACATGATTTAGTACCATGGACAGCAACAAGCAACCAAGGGCCCAATTTTCAGCTGTTCTAGGACTAAGTCCCACGCTGCAGCCACTCCTGTGTTACTCCTCTGCACTTACGGACATTTATATATTCAACTCGTGCTCCGCATGGATGGAAGACACAGCTACAGGGGGATGTTATGCCTGGTCCAACAATGTTAACATTTTGGTGCAGCTGTGCCAAACAATGTCCACAAACTGCATAAATCATGGAGCCGGTCATAAACTGGCTCCAGCTTTGAAAATACGGCACCTGTGGGAAAAGCTGCAGCTCTGCAAGTGATGCCTTTCTTGTGCCAGTTAATCCCTGCAGCTGCGCCAGTTTCTGGGAGTTTGAAAAATCCAGCTCCTGGATTTTTTAATTATTCAGACAACTAGACTAGTACAGGTCCCCTGAACCCCAAAGAGACTAGCTTATTTTTCATAACAATGATCAGTGGTGTCTAAGGTCCTGGAGAGACTGACATAGTACATGCACCAGTCAGTAGGCCCTTTTCCATAGCCAGCTGTATATCTTTGGAAATTTTCAGGACAGCAATTGTAGTGCTACATTTGGCTCTAAACTCTGACTAGTGTTTATAAATGGCTTGATTTGTTTGCAGAAAATGTATTCAATTGTTGCGCTACCGACCATTCAAGGAGTTTCGCACCCCTGAAAACAAGGATATTGGTCGATAAAATTTAAAGGTCAGTCTACAAAAAAAAAATCTATCAGTTCCATTGCTTTATTATATGTTTATAGGGCTAGTGATGCTTGTTTCTTATGAGATAGAATGTTATCTCGTACTGGTTTTGGGCTGACAGAACTGCTCAAGCTTTGCTTAATGGTCCTCTGCCCAAACCAGCATAAGATAACATTTTTATCTTGTAAGAAACAACCGCCACTAGTCCTACAAACATATAGTTCCCTGCTGCAACCAGTGACCAGGGGCTGGAATTTACAATGTCTAAGTTTGCCACAATCTCCAGCTGCACCAAAGATATGATGCACCAGACTTGTGGCAATCTACAGGGATTTTCTGTCCCTTGCAGCAAATGACACTTGCTAGACCATCATTTTGTGGTCTATCTTATATCTGAACTCAGGACAATTGCACCCGAGATTTGGCACAAGCTTCCATATATGGGGTGATTGTCACCACTGCACTTGAGATTATAAGATCAGGTGCACTTGCAGCATTTGGCAACGCTACAGCTGTGGCGGTGCAAGAGTTTGACGCAGGGCTGGATACAAGCCCTGTGTCAACCTTCTACAATCTGGATCCAGGAGCAAAGGGGGGATAGCACATCCCAAACGGGTGAGCACCTTTGTTCCTTAGTGCCATATTCAAGCAGCATTATCCTAAAGACCACACAAGACATGCAAGGCACTAAGAGGCCATTGCATGCTATTATTTGACCAGCAGCAGCTTTGTGCAATTCCTTCATGCCACTGCAGAGGCACTGCGCAGAGTGTTGGTCATGGGCCCCCTCCTGCTCCAATCCCTGTGTGAAATCACACAATATCCCTGGTGTAAGTGGTACCTCCCCCCGCCTGATCCCAATTTGATAATACAAAACATCACTGGTGTGAGTGGTTCACACTCCCATCCCATTCCCCTCAGCACACAACATCCCTTGAGCTAATGATACCCTCCTTCTGCCCTGATTCCCATGTGACAGCAAACAACATCCCAGATGCTAGTGGTAACCCCTGCCCAATCCCTGCTTAGCAGCACACAACACCCCTAGTGCTAGTGGTAACCCTGCTCCACAAAACAGGTGTGATCCCCCTCCCATCACCCACACAGCACCCACAACCCTCTACCTTCCCCCACCCTGTCTGGCACCCAACCTACCTGAATAAACCCAGTGGTTGTGGACAAGAACTAGCACAGATCTTCCTCTCACCACCTTGGCCATCTGCCTTTAAATGAATGAATGCATGAATAAGACTGAGCGTGTGCATACGCTTGAAAAAGCTGTTTCTTTTTTTGGGTAAAATATTACACAAGAATTATTATAAGAAATAAAAGTTGAATAGTTATTAACAATGGTGCTGAGGAAGGGGTGGATGGGATTTAATAAATATGTAGGGAATGACCAAAAAAGCGATTAAATTCAGATTAGATATGGCGATGATGTAGGAAACGTATGAAACCTTAATTAATAACATAAACAATGTTTTGAGTAGAATGGTTGAAGGTATGCCCATTTTATAAAATGACAAATTCGGGGAATATAGATATAGATGTTACTTCAACTACTATCTGATCACAGAGGAGCAGGGTTTAAAGAGGACAGGAATTTTTATTTATCTTTGCTGTGGTTGTTGCTCATCCTGGTGATGGAGTCGATGAGTAAAGTGTTAGTTGCTACACGTACTGACCGTATTTGTGAAACAATACGGTATTTTTTCCCATTCTGTTTTTTTTTTAAATGGTGGCTTCTGGTGAACACAGAATCCACTACTCGAAACATCTCCGTTGTCTGTTCTGTACTGCAGCCCTCTGCAGTAGAAAAGGGTTACCGATTACAGTACAGCATGCACCTAGCACATGAACTCCACAGCTGGGAACCGTGTGCCACTAAACAAAGGGGATGGCCATGAAACTGTTCTCCAGTAGCAACCATTTTAGAAAAGAAAACAGAATGGGAAAAAAATACTGTATTTTTTCACAAATATGATGAGCACATGTAGCAACTAACACTTTACTGATCGGCTCCGTCTTCAGGATAAACAACAGCCAAGAAAGGTAATTGAAGGTGGGGCTGAGTCAGAGTGGTGGAGCTGGAGAAGGAAGCAGACACATCTCGGGGAAGTATCTGTTGATTTTCACTGATTTTATTGCTGTTATTGTTTCTTTTGCAGCTTACTGTTTTCTTTTTTTTTCTCTTTTTTTTTGCTCCTCCCTGCCCCTTGGCCGGCCACTCCTTTGGGTCACCTAGGACCCTGCTGGCACTCAGACACCACCGCCAACCACCACCCCATATTACAACCCTCCCTGGGTAGTCCAGCTAACCCCTCACCAGGTGGTCCCCCTCAGGGGAAGGTGCCAGTGGAGAACTGGCCAGTGTACTCTCTTACCTTGGCCCAGGGTGCTGCTGAGGTGGTCTGAGCTGTTTGGGGCTTCACGGTGGTGAGGAACAGCAACCATCATCCAGCCAGCCAGCAAGCTCCATTTTCTCCTGTCCTCCCTTGGGAGCATGGTGTGCCACTGATGTCAAGGCATCCACCGACGTCCGCCATGCTCCCAATGTGACTGGGGCCTGCTGCACTGTCATTCCCCTGACCTTCACCAGGAGTCGACAAGAGTGAGGCCGCTGACCCGCCTCTCCCTGGGAGAAAGCTAGCCATCATCGGATGCTCAAATCTCCCCAGGCAGCTTTCGGCAACCTGAGTTCTTTTCTGAACCGGGTTGCTGGCGTTAAGCAGAAACCCAACTGCTGCACCGTCAGGCTGGCCTATTGTTGTTTTCAATTGGTACCAGGGTGCTTTCTGACTTAAGTTGGAAAGGTATCTGTTTAGGAGATTTTGCTGGTGCAGCTGAGTGTCTTAGTGAGGGTTTGCTGGGGTAGCTGATAGTCTCTGGTGCTCAGGAGGGGGCCCAACCCCCCACCTATCACTAGTACATCACTTCCTTATACTGGTAGCCTGTGACATCATACAGTACCTGTTGACTGCATGCACATAATGTTAGCCATCTTACTTCTGTACACAATACAGCCACACACCACAGGGTAGAGGGATTGGAAAATAAAGTAAATAGTGCTGCCAACAGACAGGGGCAAGATAAAAAGAAGAGGAACCATGAGAGGGAGAATGGAGCAGAGAGAGCAAAGAAGAGGAAGGGGTAATGGGACCAGGATGACAGATTGGGGAAGTCTGGGAAGGGTACAAGGTAGTGGGCAGGCCAGAATGAGGGTCAGTGGAGGGAGAGGGCAAAGGAATCAGGGAAGGGGGGAATAGAAATCACAGGGGAGGAAGGATGAGGATGCAATAACTGTGGAGGGGCAGTATTCATGGACACCCTGTGGAGGTGAGGGATTCCCAGTCTGCATAAGGCTGGGAGGCTGAAAGCCCACCTGCTGTGAGACACCTCTTGGTGTGAGACAGACTGGCAGAGCCACCTTACACGGAATAATTGCTCGCAATATATTTACTAAATAACTGTCCTGGGGCTGAATCAAAAGCTTTAGGAGGAGTGTTGTCCTGTAAGCCTTTTAGGACTGCAGCATCCGTCTATGTCTGAAGCACTTGTGTAAACCTGTAAAAATTGCTCCATTCAGCATTTAGCTAAATAGTGTTTATACTTCTTTTAAATAGCATACAGTTACACAACATGCTTGTCAGCACAGCTAGTTTGCTTATTGCAAACTGTGTTTTATGGAGTTGGGATACAAGTGCTTTTCAGGTCCGTGACCTGTCCTGATCGTCCGGGTTCTTGGGGATTTAAGGAGCATTCCGTCGAGCAGAGTGAGCACAGTGTGTGGTGAGTGCCGTCTGCCGGCGCATATAGACATGCGCAAAGACACACGCATCCGAGCCGGTGTTATGCGCAGTTAAGCAGTGAGGAAGTTCTAGCAAGCGCCTAAGGTAACAGTTGTTTTGATTTGTCTTGCCATTTTCCTGATGCAGAACTGCAGGGCAGATTTGGGGATCTGCTAGTTATATCTCTTGTCAAATGGCATATGTCATTGTGACATTGGATGGGGACACAGAGCTCAGATGTGCAACCTGTAATATGTATGAATTAATGACTGCACGTTTACCACAAATGCCCTACATGTGTACAAAATGCATTGAACATGAGGCCATGTTGAAAGAACTTTCAAACTTCAACAACAGGCTTGAGATCCTAGAACTTAGACAGCAAAATATAGCTATGAAGCTAGCCAAAAGGTGACAGACCAATTACCAGGCCCACAATTAAAATGACAGACCCCACTCCCCTACCTTCAGATCCAACTTGCCCTCAGCCTTCAGTGCAGAGCCTTTTAACTAGAGATAGCCCCTCTATTCTAGCCAGTGCTAACAAGTCTAGCAATACCGAAACCCCCCAATTATTTAACTATACAATGCAGTAAGGGGAAAACAGTAATAGGAAAAGAGGTAGGGAAGAAGACTCCTTTAATTCTGGTGATGAAGAGTGATATAAAATTCAGAGTAGGAGAGTGGCAAAAAAAGGGTGGAAAGCAGAACAATACTGTATGTCTTGCCCCTTTTCAATAGCTTTGACCCACTTAGTTTCCAAGAAGCTGATATAGGGGAAAATAATATTGCTGCAGTTCAATTAAATCCAAGTACTGACACCCAGTTATGTTCACTGATATCTCTGATCATAATTGTATAACAACCAGTAATGAAGCTGAAGTTACACCAAGCACTCACAGTATTAAAAATACAAGTAAAATCCACTACAACAAGGGTAATGTACACAATAATAATCATCTGAATTCCCAGCACAGCATGTCCTACCTCAGCAGTACCACAAATTAATGAACTATGGGAAGGGAACTTACCTAGGGACCACCAGGCCCTTGATAGTATCAATCCTGAAGAGTCTACAAATGGACAGTTTTATATTCTGGGTGACTTGATAGTCAGGTATACTGACTGATATTCCACCAGAGGTAATAAACTGAATGTGACTAGCTGTAGTTATAGGGGTGCAATCATAAAAGATATTTCCGCAATGCTGCCAGGCATATTGAATAGAATAGATGAACAAGAAACAGATATTTCACATGCTGGCACAAACAATATGAATAAAGCTGAAGTACAGGACATTGTTACATGAGGTCCCTACACCTCAATTGGTACCCCCCAAGAGGTACACTGCAGACAGCAAGCATTTAGGTATATGTTGTACTAACATATAGGGCTAAGGGCATCTACTGTATAAGAGTAGATGTCAGGATATGTATACACATAATTGCTATACTCTTTACTTTCCAATATACACATGTATTTCTTGCTTACAAGATGCTAGGACCCCTGTGTCCTTGTAGTGTTATGATATATGAGTCGGTATTGCCATCTTCTGATGTTTTGTAATACTACATGGCTATGTACAAACTGTACTTCTTTGTTTCCACAAAGTGATGACTATAACAAAACTGTATAACGTTATCTAGGACTGAGGAGCCACCTCTAATTTAGCCAATAGGGCTAATCTCTGTAACTAGAAATGTTTCTATCTTACAGTAACCATGGTAATTATCTTAGGTGTATAATGTAAGACATTATGGGCCAGATATTCAAAACTTTGCGCTGGGCAAAAAACGTTTGCGCAGGTTTAGCGCGGGATTAGCGCGGGTCTGCTATATTCAAAAGGCCAAATAGCATGGGCAAACTGCATTAGCGCCGGGTAAAACTATAATGTATGCAAGGGGCAAACTGACATGAATACAGGTGCAATGCTATATTCAGCGACTAGCGCCGTGCTAAGTGGTTTTGCGAGACTTAGCGCGACACTTAGCGCAGTGCAAATTACCGCCCAGCAAAAGCTTGTCTTAACCCTGGGCAATCAGCTTTGCGTGACACTTTGGCTTTGCGTGGTGTTTGCGTGGGTTTAGCGCGGGTTTTGTGACCCTAACAAATAAATATGACACATAGATAAAGCCAAACATAGAGGAAGCATGCTGCTAACCGATGGCATCACAATGATGCCATCATCTGCCACCAGTCCCAGCCATGCCAGGCAGTAAGTGGTGACCCTGCCACCAGTGGACAGCATGGCAGTGTGGCCATACAGCACACACCTGTGGACCACACATCTGTGGACACGAACAGATGCCAGCACACACATGCAGCACTGTGGGCATGGAGGATGTTGAGGGGAGCGTGTATGGGTGGCGAGGCTGTGCCACAGACCAGGCGTGGCCACAAGGCTGGGACACATCATGCAGTGCACATGGGCCAGTATTGGGAATACCCCAACACTAGTGTGCCTTTCGGATAATATATGCCCCCCCCGACCACATACCACACAGCTGTACAACTGCCAGAGCACACAAAGCCAGAAATGTACATGTCACTGTGAGCATCCCATGCCACAGGTACAGCATCTGTGGGTCACACAACAGTGTAACAGTAATGTCCACTGTCAGTAAACACCTCCAGGTTGGGCCTGTCACTGTGTACAGTGCAGTCATCATCACTGCCCTATACACCATAGGCAGTGCTGTGTCCCTCACACTACTGGCCCCTTGCTACTGTAGTGTCTGCTGTGCACTGTAGCATGCCCTACAGTGTGACAGTTGCATGCAGCACCACCACCACCTGTGCCTATGCTGTCTTGTCCCCTGGGGTACAATATGCTATGCTATGCTATGCTGTACTGTTTACATGTAGCCTGCAGCTATCATTGTGCACTGCCAGACTGACCTACAGGTGGAGCTGCGGTTGGACCTGGTCAGCCCCTGTACTTCCAGACTGACCTACAGGTGGCTCTGTGGGACCCTGCAGTAACGCTGGGCAAACTGCATGCAAATCAGGGTATAATGAGATACTAATCCGGTTGTTTGCCCAGAGACTACCTAAGTAGGCTCATTTGCATGGCACTTTTGAATATGGCACATTTTAGCTCCGGGCAAACATGTTTGCACCGGGCTAACTGCTTAGCTCCGCGCTAATGCCGCGCTAATGTGTTAGTCGCGGCGCTAATGGTACGGGGAATAATATACAGTTTTGACCACTGTTCTTTCCCATCTGCTGTTTCCTGCAGCTGTACTGAGTCCATGCATTTGCTGGCACACACATTGGCCATGTAGTTCATCTGTACCTGCCCTCACGTTGCTGTGCACTGTGTTGTTGTTGTGGGTTGCACTTCCTGGTTGCTTTATTCAGTGCTGTCTTATTCCCGGGCTATTTTTGCCCTGCACTCCCAGACCAGTTTGCCTGGCTTCCTTAGACCGCAATATTCAGCAGGATTAGCACCGGCTATTTCCATTTCAATATAGCTTGCTCCTTGCTCTGGCTAAGTTTGTTCGCTGGCAGTGCTAATTTGTCTGGGCAAAGTTTTGAATATCTGGCCCTATGTCTTCTACCTAGGAGACCCCAGGAGACACGGAGATTCCTCTAGATATAGGGAATGCTTAGCATTGGCTCCCAGTTCCTGATGGCAAGAACTGCTTAGGGCAACTGTGATTTTCCTTTTGGTAGAAATAAACACGCTTCATTACTCTTATGCAATGTGTCTGTGATTCCTTGCATGCCCATTATTGCCAAGAACCTGAGAGTGAGGTTTAGACCTCCTGACAACATCACCAAAGAGATGACCGAGGCTGTCGAAATCTTAAAGCACTTAAATGCCAAAGTTATTGTCTCTGAAATCTTACCAGTACCCTGGGCAACAAAAAATAAAACCCAGAAAATAGAGTTATAATGACTGGCTCTGTAGAAGGTGCTTGGAGAATAAGATAAACTGTTTAAGGACATGGGAAATATTTGCTTCTAATGACTCCCTGTTTTGTCAAGATGGCCTTCATCTAAATAAACACAGTACTGAGGTGCTAGGAAATATCTTCTTTCAGGCTATTAATAGTCCCACTGCGATGTCAAAAAACTAATTCATAGGGGGCAAAAGGGGGCTATTAGACAACCAGTATCAAATATAGTTACTATCATAAAACCTATTGATAAATCTATCTAAACATATAAACCAAAATTAAATGTATTACTCACTAATGCAAGAGGTTTACACTACATAAAAAAAAAAATTAACTTGAGTTATTACTATTAAGGAAAAACATTGATGTTGCTGCAATTTCAGAGACCTGGTGGGATGGGACCTTCAACTGGAGTAAAGCTATCCCTGGATATAATCTTGTTCATAAAGACAGGTTCGGTAGAAGGCGGTGGTGTCGCTGTCTATCTGTAAAATAATATTAAATTTAGACAACTGAATGATAGTATCAATGAGTCTAACAAAACTATATGGGTTGAATTGAAATGAAAAATAGTAAGAACTTAATGTTGGGTATGTGTTATAAATCTCCTGATACCAGCCAACTTGATCAAAGTTCCATACTAAATTACATCTCTAGCAAACTAAACCATAAGGACATCCTTTGCTTGGAGATTTTAATTCCCAGGATAATATGGAATGATTGTTCAAACAACATGAAGTCTTGCTATATTATGACAATTGCAGTATGACCGCAGGTTAGAACTGCTCCGGAGGTGAAACAGTTAACTTTCCATGCAGGCATGGAACTTAGAGCGCGAGCTCGGTTGAAAACTCTGTCTGTTGTGCTTCAAACGCAAACTGTCAGATTCTTTACTCCGCCTCACTGAACAGTCGCTCCGGAGATTCCTCCTTCTGCTCGGTTCATATTGTCGGTTTAAAAGTATTATTTTTCAGTTTCTAGCTGAAATTAAACCGCAACCGGTCGGTTCAAGCTCTGTCTGTGGTAATGTAAGTAATAGATAGGTTTTACATTTATTTTCTGTGTGGAACTTGTAATTCTTTATCGGTTCGGTTTGAACCGATCAGGTTGTATTAAAATCTACTAGTCCTTTTTAGAGTCGGTTTCAGTTCTTATCGGTTCTAAAAAAATGGATTTCATTACAGTTTTCCATGACCCGTGACACGGTTGGAACGATAAAGTGTCTTGCTTGGTGGATTGCCATAACGGGCAAGTTGGTTAGGCTGGCATTATGTCTGAGAAACCCAAAAGAAAAACCGGACCCACTGGGTTTCAACACTGTAGTGTTTGTGGGGAAGCTTTGCTAAGGCTGACCCACACACCACATGTGTTATCTGTGTCTGGGGTTTGACCACCTCAATTCAGACTGCCAGATTTGTCACAATTTCCCTGCTGCCACCATAGATAAAGAGAGTTGGTAGGCTCAGTGAAAGGGAGGCCAAAAAGTCCGCTGACCGGATGGCCAGCCGGTTGGGTGCCAACGAACGGAGGAATGCCACCTCTGACCAGAGGCGATACTTCCTCTGGCAAGCGAAGAGCGGTTCTTTGGAGCGGTTCCAGCAAAAGGACTAGAAAGTCAGCTAGTGTACAGCCAAAGTTCTCTCCCCAACTGCTGAGGAAATAGCTAAAGCAATTCAAATTGTCCAGTCTCTCTCTCTCTCTGGTTCCGACCAGAACCGACACCTTTAGGTAGCGTTCGGTTGACTGATTCCACAGTTCAAGATTATGATTTTGAGGATTTTTATGAACCGGGGGAGGAAGAGGAATATGAGGAGAGTGAATATGGTTTTGAAGATCTGGATGTGCCCATTGATCCGGACATCTCTCCAGATAGACCCTAGGGTTTCTCCTCCAGGCTTTCTGAGTCCCCTTCTCATTTCATGTTTTATAAAAGTTGCTGAAACTCTCCGGCTCCCTGTTGAGGAAGCTGTTGATGACCAAGAGGAGCCAGACTATGTAGAAATGATGGATATTCCAGAGTCTAGGAGACTGTCTATTCCTTTGCATAAATCTTTTCGGAAACAGACAGTAAAAGTTTTAAAAACTCCTCACACTATACCTCCTGTGGATAAAAGGATGGACAAGAGGTATACCTTATCAGGCTCTGACACTGATTTCCTCACTCAACAATGCAGCCATGTGGGGGTAGTGCAGGCTGCAGCCTGTGACAAGGCTAATATTCCCCTAGCTTCACACCCCCCTGAGAAGGACTCCAGGAAGATTGATGCTATGGCAAAGAAACAGTACATGGCAGCATCTTTGGGACTCAGACAAGCAAATTATATGGCTTATGCTGCTAGGTACCAGAAATCCAAATGGGATACTGTGCTGGCCCTAGCGAAACAAGTCCCTGACCAGCTTGCCAGGGAGCTGGAACAGGTGGCTATGGATGGTATTGAGGCATCCAAGGTGCAATTTCATGCTGCAGTGGACTCTAATGATGTTTCATCAAGAGTCATGGCTACATCTGTGGCACCATGGGATGGCTTGGCTCAGATGTACTACTCTGTCTCAGGATACCCAGTCTAAGGCCATGGATTTTCCTGTTGTGGGAAATTCTCTATTTGGGGAGCAAACAGAGAATTACATGAAGAAAATGGATGAATATAGGACCACCTATAGGAGTGCACAGGCCAAGGAAAGGCAGGCCACTCCTCAAAAGCAGCTTCCTAGAGGCAGGGGCAGGCCTTTTCATAGGCCTTTTTACCAAGCCCAAGCTTCCTCCTCCGCCTATGCTCAGAGGGGGTTCTTTAGAGGGAGAGGCAGACGGGGTACAAGCAGGTCTGCTTCCACCCCTCATCCCAAAGCCCCTGCCAAGCAGACACCCTGATGGGATTGCCAGGGCCGATTCTCCTCTACCTGTAGGGGGCAGGCTGGCTTACTTTGTCCAGGACTGGAAGTCTTTAACATCAGACAAGTGGGTCCTGGAAGTAGTAAGCCAGGGACTAGTTCTCAGCTTCAAAAAATTTCCAAAGCTGAGAACCAGATCTTTCCACCTGCAACTCCATCAGAGGCACTCGCCCTAGAGGCAGAGGTCTTTACCCTCCTGGCTCTCAGAGCTGTGGAAAGGGTTCCTCCCCTACACCAGGGCAAAGGTTTGTACTCCAGGTACTTCCTTACCCCAAAAAAGACAGGAGAATGGCGGCCCATCCTGGATCTCAGATATTTAAACAAGCACCTTTTAAAGCCAAAGTTCAAAATGGTGACTCTGGGAATTATCCTACCCTCTCTAAGGCCAGGGGACTGGCTAGCTTCCCTGGACCTCAGGATGCCTACTTCCATATTCCCATCAGGCTCATGAAAGTACCTCAGGTTCGAGCTGCCCTCAGGCCACTACCAGTTCAGAGCAATGCCCTTCGGCCTCACTTCTGCCCCAAGGGTATTCACCAAATGCCTGGCTGTAGCAGTTGCCTACCTAAGAAGGCAAAAGATTGCCATCTTTCCTTACCTGGACGACTGGCTCTTAGTAGGCCAGTCCCCAGACCAGTTCAATTTACACCTTCAGATAACGCAGCAACTGCTTACCTCTCTAGGTTTCTTTCTGAATCTCTCAAAGTCAGTTCTAGAGCCGGTCCAGCTTCTTACCTTCATAGGCGCAGAACTGAACACACAGGAAGCCAGGGCCTTCCCCTGGACAGGGCAAAGACCCTAGTCTCCCTGGCCTCCTCATTTACCCTGCAGGTCTCCCGGCCAGCAAGGCATTTTCTGCAGCTCTAGGACACATGGCTGCTTCCACAGCAGTTGTACAAGGAGCAAGATTTCAGATGAGGGACATCCAGTTCCATTTGAGAGCTTTTTGGTCTCAAAGAAAGGATCCTCTTACCAAGCTGATCCCAGTAACATGACCTTGATCCAAGCCCTACAGTGGTGGCAGGATCAGAGCAACCTGAGACAAGGGTTCCTTTTGTCACTCAGTCTCATTCTCTAATCCTTACTACAGATCGTCCCTCTTGGGCTGGGGAGCTCACATGGGCGACCTCACCACCCAGGGTCTGTGGTCTCCCCAGGAATCTCTGCTCCAAATCAACCTGTTGGAGCTCAGAGCAGTTTTCTAGCACTTCAAGCTTTTTCCAAATCTGTTCAGAACAAAGTATTCAGGTCAGAACAGACAACACCACTACAATGTGGTACATCAACAAGCAAGGGGGCACTCGGTCTCTGACCTTGTGCACGGCGATGAAGTTGTGGTCTATGGCTTACTCCTAGACACACTCCCTTATGGCAGTTCACCTCCCAGGCAAGGACAATGTCCTGGCAGATGCTCTCACAGGATTTCCCAGGGCCACCACGAATGGTCACTGGATCCCCTGGTCTTGGGAGTAGTATTTGCCAGATGGGGCACCCTGCAGATAGATCTTTTTGCAGCCCCAGACAATCACCAACTTCCTCTTTTTTGCTGCAGGCCCCCAGTGTTGGGCTCACTCCCACTGGATGCCTTAGCCCTCAGTTGGGAGGGGAAGTTTCTCTATGCCTTCCCTCCCTTTCCTCTCCTGTTCAAAGTGCTAGTCAAAAATCAGATCCCAATCATGCAAAGTCATTCTGATAGCTCCGGATTGGGCCAGACAGCCCTGGTATCCACTCCTGCTGTCCTTAGCAGTCCATCCTCCCCTGTCCCTTCCCAGGAATCACAATCTGTTAACCTGTGCCCAGGGAAGGGTCTGGTACCGAATCTCAAATCTCTCAATCTCAAGGCTTGGTTCTTGAAGAGTTAGAGTTTGCTGATTTACACTTTCCCAAGGTGTAATGGATATATTGAAGGCATGAAGGAAGCCTTCCACCAGGGCTACTTACAATTCCAAATGGAAAAGGTTTTCCATATGGTGCTCGAAAACATATTTCCCCAGTCTCTGCTGATCTACCCACAGTCCTGGATTATATGGCCACCTGAATTCTTTGGGGCTGAGACCAGCTACCCTGAAGGTGCACTTGGCAGCTGTGTCTGCTTTTATTTCAGCAGGTAAATCCTCTTCCCTTTCAGCTCATCCTGTATTTTCCAAGTTTTTAAAGGGTTGTTTCTCACCAACCTCCATTCAGGGATCCTGCCCTGCCTGTCTTAATGTTTGCATTGCTCAGCTTATGCAACCCCTCTTTGAGCCCTTGTCTTCAGCTGAGCTCAAGTACTTGACTTGGAAAACTGTGTTTTTGGTAGCCATCACCTCTGCCAGATGCATAAGTGAATTACAAGCATTGTCAGTGGAGCAGGAGTTTATCTCTTTTCACAGAGATAAGGTGGTCCTTTGGACTAACAGAAAGTTCCTGCCTAAAGTGGTTTCAGATTTCCACCTTAATCAATCTATTTCACTTCCAGTGTACTTCACTGACCACTCCTCCTCTGGGGAGAGGATGCTGCATAGCCTAGATGTGAAGAGAGCCCTTAGTTACTACATAGAGCGTACCAAGGGTCATAAGTTTGACTCCCTTCAACTGTTCCTCACCTATGGTGAAGTTGGTAAAGGGAAGCCAGCCACTAAAAGATCCATTGCCAGGTGGATTGTCTCTTGTATCCAATTCTGCTATGAGAAGTTGGGTAAAGTTCCCCCCTCAGGCCTGAGGGCTCACTCTACCAGAGGTACAGCTGCTTCTCTGGCTGCTGTCAGAGACATTTCTATTCTAGAAATATGTCAAGCAGCTACCTGGAAAACAGTTCACACTTTTACCAAGCATTACTCCCTGGACATCCAGGCTAGGAGTGATGCTCGGTTTGGCACAGCCGTGCTTCAGAGCCTATTTCCTAGGTAGGTTCTGTCCCTCCTCCATGGGGGTACTGCTGTGTAGTCTGCAACTGTCATAATATAGCAAAACTTCATGTTGTTTGAAGAAAAAATTACTCACCTTAGTAATGTTGTTTCTTCTAATGGAGTCTTGCTATATTATGACCTCCCTCCCTGCCTGCCCCTCTCAGAACCTCTGTTTTGGGATGTGGGTGGGCAGTACAGGATTGGCACTTTTTGATGCCCTTGTTGTTTTCACCTACCTTTTTGGGTGAATTGGTGTTGTGTTTTTGCATTTTGGGTCTCCTGACTTGAGTCTTTGTTTTAGGCCAAAATTAGTGTTTATGTTAGTAGCCAGTTGGCTAGCGTAGGTTTACAGCTTCCACACAGAACCTTAGTGAGTTTTAGCTCGTAAAGATCTGACAGTTTGCGTTTGAAGCACAACAGACAGAGTTTTCAACCGAGCTCGCGCTCTAAGTGCCATGCCTGCAGGAAAGTTGACTATTTCACCTCCAGAGCAGTTCTAACCTGCGGTCATACTGCAATTGTCATAATATAGCAAGACTCCATTAGAAGAAACAACATTACTAAGGTGAGTAATTTTTTCTTCTGCCTCCTCCACACAGGAACAAGCCTTGTTGGAACTTTGCCTAATAAATGGGCTACAGCAATTAGTTGATAAACTGGCCAGGGGCATCAACATATTGGATCTTGTCATCACTAACATTCCTGACAAAATTAAGGACCTTGAAATATCCAATCCATTGTTTTATAGTGATCATAACATCATAACATTCTCTATTAACAATGATTATACTAAAGAGACTGGAATAACTATAGTCAAGGACTTCCAGGAGAGTCAGTGTGTAGCAATTAATCAAGAATTACATGACTGGGACAGGGATAAATAGCGTACATCAATTCACCAACCGTGGACAAACATAAAAATAAGATTTATGATTTAAGTGATAAATACATTCCAAACCATATTCTGCATAATAAGAAGAAATTACCCATGTGGTGCACAAATAAAGTTAAAAATCTATCTTAGCTAAAAAAGGGCTTACAAGGCTGTCAAAAAGACAATAACGACTATAACAAACACAAATACAAGGCCCTTCACACTTGTAAGGCCAACATTAATAAAGAAAAACAGAAGATCAATTCAAACTGGCTCATGTGAAAGACGGTGGAAAGTCCTTCTATTCTTATTTATGTAACCCTAGATGGCGCTATCCCAGGGGCTACTACCCCTGCCTGATTTGCCACTAACAGGTTGAGGGCCTGGATCCGATGGCGGTGCCTCCACCCAGAGGTCAGGGTTTGCAATAGTTAAACTAACTTAGTCACAGCCCTCTGGGACACTGCAACCCTTCTCTTCCCACTAGTGGCCCACAATATATCAAATTACCTTCACAGTATACACTTACCCCCAGGACTGGTTCAGGCACTGGGACCCCCTGTAAAATAAGATACAGTGCAACAATCACAGTACAATACTTTAACATAGACAAATACCTCAGACAGTATAACTTTGCTGAAACAAGCAGCTCTGATTTATTTAGGGGATATAACAAGGACAGGGAAATCAGGTTAATTAGCTTATCCTTTACTCATCTACCTATGGCTCTGTGCACAGGCCTATCCCTACCAGTTACTGTCCCTGGGTACCCAAGCCCCAGTGGCTAGTCAAACCGTGGCAGCTGGTGGGGCCCTTCACACAGAGAAAAGAAAAATTAGTTAAACAGTCAGCAGTACAGTAATTCCATTTGGATTCAATGTGACAATTCAACAGGGAGGCGACCCTGAATTAGTACTCACGACCTCCAAACAAGATGGGGTCCTTCAGCGTCAACAGGGCTACTTTGAGCTCCACGAGACTCCTCACACATTTATATGGCAAACTGCAACAGGCAAAAGTCCTTTAATGGCAGCAGGATTCACTTGAGCTACACAAGCCTCCTCACACATTTATATGGTAAACAGTAACAGGCAAAGTCCTTAATGGCAGCAAGATTCACTCGAGCTACACAAGCCTCTCACACATTTATATGGTAAACAGTAACAGGCAAAAGTCCTTTAATGGCAGCAGGATTCACTTGAGCTACACAAGCCTCCTCACACATTTATATGGTAAAAGAAAGTACTATACCAGGCAGGCTGCTTCTCTATCCCGATCGCAATTACTGCACAATACCGGAGAACACACAGCAGATTCAGTTCCTGACAGACCGGCGCCAATTCAGCAATTTCTCCAGTCTTCTACAGGGTGAGCCTGGTTTCTACTCTTCAGAGATCCCTTGATTCTCTTCACAGGGCCGGATTCAGTCCTAACAAGCAGTTACAAGCTGCAGACCAGAACTCTGGGCCTTACACGGTTCCCGACTAAAACTGCACGAAAAGCACAGAGCTCCTTCCTCTTCACTGCCAGAGCTCAACTGAAACTCCAGCAGACAAAACCGGCACTTCCTTTGAGTTCCTCCCAGTTCTTGGCTGGATTGGCTGTCACTCACAATAGACTGCCCTGTTGGTCCAAAAGGCGCGAAGTCAAACTACATCTCCCAGAGTCACTGCCCATACAATCCTCTTGTGGCTGGCTCAGATTACGAGTCCAAGTTCTGATTCGTCCAAGGCACCATTTTAGAGCTACCTCAACCCACACTGATTGGTCCAGTTCAGCAGTTCAAAACTAGAATGGGGAACTAGGCAAACACAGTTCTGACTGCAAAGAAAGCAGGTTAGACAAACTGTATTTTCATTATTACTCTAAATGATTTCTGGCAAACAGTTACATCTTTCAGATAGGTTCCTTTGCACTCCTAGTGACTGCAAAAATGGAGTGAATTGGCAGCAGCTCGAGTGGTACTCAAGCAGAGAAGCACACAGTCCCCCCATACAAACTAATTATGTCTGCAAGCAGACAGCTCTTAAAGAAACAGTACCAGAGGCTCTAAAAACACTCTCTGATAAATGGCTTAAATGCCAAACACCATTCAGGCTTGGAGCATTCAAGCAAGCTCCTGGAAGTCTTTTGGGAACCCCCATTTGCAGGGGGCTACATTTAAATAAAAAAAACACACACATCAAGCACAGTAAGTCCCCTTAAAGTATCTAACACAGTTACAGATAAACCCTTAGACATGGCCAATGAATTGAATCAATATTTCTGTTCAGTGTTTGCTTATAAAGAAAACTCAGCTGTATCCAGTTTAGGGAATATCATCACCCAAGAGCTAAAAATAACTAGGGAAGAAATACTCCCTAAAATTAAGACTATTAAAATAAATATCTCCCCTGGCCCAGACTCACTCCACCCCTGGGTCATGAGGGCTATTAAATTATGGTTAGTAGAGCCAATGTACACCCTCTATAACAAGTCTCTAAGTTGTGGTGAGGTGCCTGTTGACTGGAAGAGCAGTGGTGGTACCTATTTACAAAAGGGATCATGGTAATACTGGAAATTACAGACCAATCAGCTTGAACTTTATCCTGGGAAAATTGATGGCATCCATTATTAAGGAAAAACTAGATACTGAACTGGAGTCAAGATGCATTATTGATAAATCCCAACATGGTTTCAAAACTCATAGGTCATGTTTAACTGCCAATCTGATCTGTTAGTGCTCTGTTAGTGCTCTGTTAGAGGATAAAAAGTCAGTTGATATTGTAGTTCTCAACCTCTGTAAAGCCTTTGACAAGGTCCCCCATCCAACCCTGATAGAGAAAATGTTAAGATTTGAGATTAATACGTCTATCATTAAATGGGTTAATGAATGGCTAAGGGACAGAGAGCAGGCAGTAAGAATTAGAGGCTTTCTTTCAGACAAGGGGAGGGTGACAAGTGGGGTGCCGCAGGGGTTGGTATTGGGCCCCTCCCTGTTTTCCATCTTTGGCTTAAACTTGGATAAAGATCTTAATAGCCATGCCATCAAATTTGCTGATGACACTAAAATAGCAGTGGATGTAAGCTGCGAAGGAGGGTATCATAAACTAAGAAATGATCTTTTAGCTATGTAGTGTTGGGCAGAAAGAAATGGTATGATGTTCAATCTGGACAAAAGTGTTGTCTTACACTTAGGAAATGACAACCCCTGTAACAATTACATATTATCAGGTAAACCCCAAGTCTGTTAACAGCGAAGAGGATTTGGGAGTTATTGTATCTAGTGACTTCAAGTTCAGTACACATTGTACAGAATTAACTAAAAAGGCAAATGGGGGGCACTAATGAGAGCTAACTGGCGGTTGTGTTTCCCGCCGGCTCCGCTCCGATAGCCGTTAATAAAAGGTAAAATCTAAAATTACTCCACCCTAGAGCGGCGAAATTGTGTGGGCGCAGTGAAGGAGGCTACGATGGAGGAATTTTTAACCCCATGCCCTCAAAACCAATCATGCACTGCAAAACCATGAAGAAAGGGCGGTGGCCTTGGGGTGAGAACACAGGCCTGGTTTTGTTTGGCCACGGAGGTCACAGCACTGGGAAAGGAGGTGACGGGGTAAGTGATTGCAGCCCTGGAGCCACGCTTGGCAAAGCTAGAAGATAAACTGGATAGCAGGCTGCAGGAGGATTTTGGAACAACAAACGCAGCATGGTGCCAGATTAATGGAGGCGGAGGACAGGATCTCTAGGTTAGAGGATGAGGTGTTGATGGTCCTGGGGCAGGTGCGGGCATTGCAGAAGGAGCTGGAGGAATTTAAGGAGGCATTCGACCATCAAGAAAACTATCATCGCGGCTAAATTTGCACCTGAGAGGCGTGCCAGAGGGATGGAAGGAAGGATGCTCTTGACTTCTGTAGCAGGATTTTGCCAGAGTTACTAGGGGTTGCTGTGAAGAATGGTCAGGTGAAAATGGAGACAGCACATAGAGCGGTCATGCCAAGGCCTCCAGCAGACCAGCCTCCCGCCAGATCATCATCGTTTCCACAATTATCAGGATTGAGGCGTTCCTAAGAGAATATCGTGAAGAAGGGCCTTTAAATTATGAAGGCCACAGACTGTTCTTGTCCCAGGATTACTCCAGCGACTGCTGAAGAGGAGAAAGGCGTTAACAACCTTATGACCCAGCTGAGGGATCAAAGATCGAAAACTTCCTGGTATATCCGCTATGCTCAAAATTAAACATGAAGGAGCGACTTATTCATTTTGGGAACTTGATAAAGCAGAGGAGTTTGTGAAGGGACTAAGGAGAAGAATGAGCTGAGTAGCCGCCAGTGAGCTGGGAGAAGGTGGAGACCTGAGATGGCTGCAATTGACATCTGACAGAGTATCAGAGATAACAGTTTCTTTTTTCTTGTTTATGAGAGTGTTATGGCTTCCTGTTGGAACTGTTGGTGCCATTGCGCCATGTTTGCTTTAGGAGACCCGCGAGGATGGAAAATTAACCACTGGACTGGCTGCTGCTGATCTTGCTTAAGCAACGGGGGGATGCTGGACATGTGAGGTGCCTTGTTCCCTCTCTGTTATCTCTTGGGAGGTGGTCGGCATTGAAAACCTACATGAAGGACTTGAAAGGGAGAGACCCTGAAGTCATGGACTAGCGCTGTAAGGTAGGGGCGAGGGCGGGCCTAGCGTGTGATATTTGATGGCGCGGCCTGGCCCTCACATCCTAAATGATATTACGAACCTCAATTGTATTATCTTTCTTCCTGCTTCTTCACCCTTATAATTACTGGGCTAAGGGGGAACTTGGGGGGCAAAAATTCAGCCTTCCGGGGCGCAGTACCTAGATAGGGATGGGTGGAGAGGGCTGGAGGGGAAGGAGAGCAGGATAGGGGGCAGAGGGAGAAGTCGGGTGTGATTGCAGAGGGGGGGATGAGAGCGGATCTTAGGAGCGGTTTGAGAATCTATGGGTGGTGGGGGTTTGGACTGCTGGCATCGAGGAGCTGCGGATGGGTTGTAGTGTATGATGCTGCCCCTCTAGATGACAGAGGAAGCCTGGCGAAGGGCTGGAGGGTGGGATGCAAAATGGCCCATGCGAGGTAGATGAACGCACGCAACACCTGTACTAGCAGATGGGGTGGAGGGAGAGAGTGGACGTGGAGAGTATGCACTGGGGAGAGGGCGGGAGGGAGGGAATGGAGATAATGTAAGGATACAGCCGATGGGAAGGGGATGAATCAGATTGAGGTGCTGGGGGCTCCCTGTTCTCTGCAGGAGGGGGTGTTGCTCGGTATTCCCAGGTAGAAGAGAGTGCTGCTGCTGATATCATCGACCATAACCGTGAATGGAATGTATGTTTATATCAGCTTACCTTTTTCCAGTTAGAGGTAAAAATGCTAAATGCACTGGGAGATGAATGGATCAGGGACAGGCAAACGAGAGGAGGTAACTGAGGAGGAGGGAGAGACGTGGGGATTGGGGGTGAGGGTTAGAGAAGGGATGCACAACCATTTGGCAGAGAGGAAGGGGGATGATGGGGAAAAGATATATCGGAATTAAGTAGCTACTCTGATGGGGCCGCAAAGAGGGGGGATCCCAGGAGGAAGGGAACTTGGCTGTTGGGGGGAGTGGTGGGACACGTATCTCAGTTGTGGAAGGGTGTATTTTTGCTTGTACGATTATTTCATTAAGATAAACACTTGTGCTATGTTAGCAATTAGTGTAAATGGTGGGGGAATTGTTGCTGGAGGACTGAAGGAGAAGGGGTGGAAAAGGGCTGGGGAGGAGGTGGGGGATGGGTGGAAAGAGCTATGTCAAAGTTATAAAGTTAAGATGGGTATTGCTTTTAAGATGATTATTGTTGTTATTGTAGATGTTTGTGTATGTTTTTTATTTTTTTTTTTCACTCTCTTTGGATGCAGTCGAGTGAAAGGAAATTGAAAGTAATATGCAAGCCTGCTCTCAAATGCTATGTTAAGAGGCAAAGGGGTAAGGGCATTATAGGGGGGAAGCATTGGAAATTTTGGAAAACAAGGATAAAGAAATGGGGGCTGCAGTAAATCTTAATGTTATTTCCTGGAATGTAAAAGGTATAGGGAGCCCAGTGAAGAGGACTGCGCTTCTGACTGCACTGAGGCGGAGGGGGGCACAGGTGGCGATGTTACAAGAGACCCACTTGACGGATTCTGAGCATGCTAAATTAGCACGGAATTGGGTGGGAAAGTGTTTTGCAGCCTCTTACTCTTCTCATAAGCAAGGAGTAGCAATACTTTTACATAAGGGATTATTGTTCGATGTGAAGAGGGTGGTGAGAGACCAGAAAGAGGGCCGATATGTTTTTGTTACAGGGTCGTGGCGAGGGAAGGCACTCACACTGGGTTGCGTATATGCACCGGCAGTGTATGATCCGCAGTTTTATACCTCCTTACTGGGCTTGCTTATCAGGGAACAATTCCCCGGCCTGATCCTAGGGGGAACTTTAATTGGACCATGGATGCGTCCATGGATCATTCAGCTGGAAAGGGGTGGGTGACGGAAGCTATGAGTCAATGGTTGGTGGGGATGGCAGATCTAGATATGGTGGATAGCTGGAGAGCGGTTAATCCCAGTGCGAGAGAATATACATTCTACTCCAACCACCATAAGACTTGGTCTCATTTGGACTATATTTTTTTACCCAGAGGTTGGATAGATAGGATTGGGGAGATAACCCACAGTCCTATTTTTCTTTCTGATCACGCTATGGTTATTTTAAACTATGTGGAGAGGGGTGGAGAATAGGCCAAGTGCTTGGAAATTCCCTACCTACCTAGTAAAGGACCGGGCATTTAAAGAATATCTAGTAGAACAATGGAAATTATATGTGGAAACGAATTCCATGAATGAGATCTCTAGGACTACCCTCTGGGAGCGGGAAGGCCTTTATGAGGGGGGCTATTATAGCCTATGTGGCCAAAATTAAGAAACAGAGTAGGGGTAAGAGGGAGGAATTGGAGAGGCAAGTGAAAGCATTGGAGAAGTGGGTGGGGGGGGGAGAAGCAGGAGAAGCTGCTAGAGTTTTGGTAACAGCGAGGGAGGCACTCAACACGCTATTGAGGAAGGAAGCTGGGAAGGCCTGGTTTTATTGCCAAAGAAGGGTGTTTGAATGGGGGAATAGGGTGGGTCCAATGTTAGTGCGACTAATGAAAGGGGGTAGGTGCCCTACGCGAATTTTGAAGATTAAGGGAGCAGGTCTTCGATACCTCGAGGGATATAGCAGAGTGCTTCAAGAGTTATTATGAGAAATTGTATGGAGCAGAATATAGTGAGAAGGAAGAATGTATGAGGGAGTTTTTAGATGAGGTGCCTCTGCAAAAGATCACGGATGAACAGAGGGAGCTGTTAGGCCAACCCATTTTAAGAACGGAAATTCTAGAAGCTATACAGAAGCTGCAGGAGGGTAAAGCTAGCGGACCAGATGGGTTCCCTGTTGAGTACTATAGGATATTAGGGGGACAGTTGGCGGATACCTTGTGTGAGGTATTTAGGGAATGGGAGGAGGGAGGAATCATGGAGCTACCAGATTCGTGCTATGAGGCAAATATTTGTTTGATACATATGGGGGGACAGAATGAGTCAGAGTGTAAGGCGTACCGGCCTATTTCCCTTCTTAATGTGGATATGAAAATGCTGGCTAAGGTTCTGGCCACTATATTAGAAAAGGTTCTGCCGGGGGTGGTTCACCCAGACCAGACCGGGTTCATTAAGGGGCGCCAATCCTATCATAATGTGAGGAGATTATTAAATGTCATATGGTGAGCGGGCCAGAATGAAGGAGGGATGGGAATGATTGCATTAGATGCTGAAAAAGCGTTTGATAGGGTGGAGTGGGAATATCTTTTTGAGGTGATGGCCTGGTCTGGTCTGGGTGACAGGTTTATAGGCCGGGTAAAAGCTACGCACGCTAGCCGAGTGCACGAGTCATGGTTAACGGACACCTGTCTGAGAAGTTCTCCTTGGGGAGGGGGTACGAGGCAGGGGTGCCCATTGTCCCCCCCTATTGTTCACCATGGAGATCGAACCCTTAGCGGTGGCCATACATCAACATATGGGGGTGATAGGGGTTAGAGATGGGGAGGGGAGGGAGCACAAAGTGGCGTTATACGCCGATGACATGTTACTGTTTCTGGGAGACCTGCACAGCTCAGTGGGGCACTTAATGGGTATCATTGGAAGGTTTGCCGATTTCTCTGGGTACAAAATCAATATTAAGAAATCTGAAATCATGGGATTCCCGGATGTGAATCAAGAGGTGCGGAGGTTTGGTTTTAAGGTGGCTCAGACAGACTTTAAGTATTTGGGGGTACGGATAGGGCGGAGATGGGAGGAGCTATACAGGTTGAATTATTATCCCTTAATAAAAGGGATTCTGGCAGATCTCAAATGATGGACACCACTCCCAATATCCTGGATAGGAAGGATCAACCTCATAAAAATGAATATCATACCCCGTGTCTTATACCCTATGCAAATGCTTCAGATAAGGTTGACGGTTAGGGATGTGAAACGACTAGAGAAAGGGTTCTCTGCATTCATCTGGCAAGGTAAGAAGCCCAGAATTAGTCTGAAAAGACTTAAGGCAGACAGGACTAAGGGGGGTCTACTATAGGGTGGTGCAGCTCAGAGGCATAGCAGACTGGGTACATAGACCAGACGTGGCTAGCTGGGTAGGATTGGAGCAGGAGGGGATCCCAGGAAGGCTCACAGCCTATCTGCATACCAGGGGTCTTCGAGCATATAGAGTGTTAGGGTGTAGGAACCCACTGGTTAGGGAAACATTAGAGGCCTGGAATCGCGTGTGGAAGGGGGAAGGGTTGACTCGGAGGGAGACTGTGTTACTCCCAATAGCATGGAACCCTTTTTTTGTGCCTGGGATAGAAGATAGGGGGTTCGTAGAATGAGAGAGAAGAGGGGCCACGCATATAGGGACTCTGGTGGAGAAAGGGGAATTATGTGAGTTTGTTAGGATAAAGAAGGAAATGGGGTTGGGGACGTCTCACTTGTTCCGGTACTTACAGGTGAGAGCCTTTGTTGGAAAGTTGGGGTTGGGAAATGATAGAGATTTGCATCTGAATAGGATAGAGCAGATGGTATGTCAGGCCAAGAGAGATCCTAAAGGAGTCATTGGAAAAGTAGCTAAGCAGGCTAAACAACATTTACCAGATTTAACGGAGACCACGAGGGCTCTATGGGAGAAGGACCTAGGGCAACAAATTTCGGAGCAGAATTGGAGCGGTGACTGGGAATGCCAGAAGGGATTATGGTATGTAAAAAGTTTAAGGAGGTATTTTACAAATTCCTGTGTAACCCCCCCTGCAAATGGGGGTTCCCAAAAGACTTCCAGGAGCTTGCTTGAATGCTCCAAGCCTGGATGGTGTTTGGCGTTTAAGCCATTTATCAGTGAGTGTTTTTAGAGCCTCTGGTACTGTCTCTTTAAGAGCTGTCTGCTTGCAGACATAATTAGTTTGTATGGGGGGACTGTGTGCTTCTGCTTGAGTACCACTTGAACTGCTGCCAATTCACTCCATTTTGCAGTCACTAGGAGTGCAAAGGAACCTATCTGAAAGATGTAACTGTTTGCCAGAAATCATTTAGAGTAATAATGAAAATACAGTTTGTCTAACCTGCTTTCTTTGCAGTCAGAACTGTGTTTGCCTAGTTCCCCATTCTAGTTTTGAACTGCTGAACTGGACCAATCAGTGTGGGATAAGGTAGCTCTAAAATGGTGCCTTGGACGAATCAGAACTTGGACTCGTAATTTGAGCCAGCCACAAGAGGATTGTATGGGCAGTGACTCTGGGAGATGTAGTTTGACTGGAGCCTTTTGGACCAACAGAGTCAGTCTATTGTGAGTGACAGCCAATCCAGCCAAGAACTGGGAGGAACTCAAAGAAAGTGCCGGTTTTGTCTGCTGGAGTTTCAGTTGAGCTCTGGCAGTGAAGAGGGAAGGAGCCCTGTGCTTTTCGGTGTGCAGTTTTAGTCGGAAAACATGTGTAAGGCCCAGAGTTCGGTCTGCAGCTTGTGTAACTGCTTGTTAGGACTGAATCGTCCTGTGAAGAGAATCAAAGGATATCTGAAGAGTAGAAACCAGGCTCACCCTGTAGAAGACTGGAGAAATTGCTGATTTGCACTTGGTCTGTCAGGAACTGAATCTGCTGTGTGTTCTCCGGTATTGTGCAGTAATGCATCTGGATAGAGAAGCAGCCTGCCTGGTATAGTACTTTCTTTTACCATATAAATGTGTGAGAAGGCTTGTGCAGCTCAAGTGAATCCTGCTGCCATTAAAGGACTTTTGCCTGTTACTGTTTACCATATAAATGTGTGAGAAGGCTTGTGCAGCTCAAGTGAATCCTGCTGCCATTAAAGGACTTTTGCCTGTTACTGTTTACCATATAAATGTGTGAGAAGGCTTGTGCAGCTCAAGTGAATCCTGCTGCCATTAAAGAACTTTGCCTGTTGCAGTTTGCCATATAAATGTGTGAGGAGTCCTGGAGCTCAAGAGTAGCCCTGCTGACGCTTGAAGGACCCTATCTTGTTTGGAGGTCGTGAGTACTAATTCAGAGTCGCTCCCTGTTGAATTGCCACATTGAATCCAAATGGAATTACTGTACTGCTGACTGTTTAACTAATTTTTCTTTCTCTGTGTGAAAGGGCCCCTACCAGCTGCCACGGTTTGACTAGCCACTAGGGCTTGGGTACCCAGGACAGTAACTGGTAGGGATAGGCCTGCACAGAGCCATAGGTAGATGAATAAAGTGATAAGCTAATTAACCTGATTTCCTCTGTCCTTGTTATATTCCCCTAAATAAATCAGAGCTGCTTGTTTCAGCAAAGTTATACTGCCTGAGGTATTTGTCTATGTTAAAGTATTGTACTGTGATTGTTGCACTGTATCTTATTTTGACGGAGGTCCCAGTGCCTGAACCAGTCCTGGGGTAAGTGTATATCGAAGGTAATTCTGATATTGTGTGGGCCACTAGTGGGAAGAAAGGGGGGTTGCAGTGTCCCAGAGGGCTGTGACCAAGTTAGTTTAACTATTGCAAACCCTGACCTCTGGGTGGAGACACCCGCCATCGGATCCAGGCCCCTCAACCTGTTAGTGGCAAATCAGGCAGGGGTAGTAGCCCCTGGGATAGCGCCATCTAGGGGTTACACCTGCACAGGATATATTGGCCTACAGTAGCGGTGCATATTGTTCACCCCGCAGTGTCGCCTATGTGTCGGAGGTGCAATAAGGGCTTAGGCACCTTCTACCATTGTTTCTGGACGTGTCCGGTACTGGTGAAGTTCTGGAGGGAGGTTGTGCAGGAGGTGAACAAAGTGGGGGGGGGGACGAATAAGACGGGACCCACTTGCTTGCCTATCTGGAGTAGAAGTAGTGGAAGGAGAGGGGGAGTGGCTGCCACTACCGAGATGGGCTAAAGTAGTATTAGTAATAGCGAGGCATTGTATACAGAACACCTGGTCCACTGGAAATGGGCCCACAGTGGTGGAATGGCGGAAAATGGTCATTCGTTTGTTTGGCCTAGAAAGGCTTACTTGGGCTGTAAGGGATAAAGGAGTGGTTTCTAAGAGTGGGCTCCTTTTCTGGCGCCCTGAGTGTGTCTGAAAATTTGATGCTTTATGAGGGGCTTAACATTTAAATATCAAAACACTTTTCTCTCTCGCTGGGATGAGGACCTGAAACCCCAAGTGGTACATCTTAAGATATACTAACTGTGACACTCATAGATTGATTTAGGAGTTATCTGCTTCAGCAGTGTTATCTTATGTCAATTAAATTTATATGCAGTAGGATTCTTTGTATGTATGTTCCACCAAGCACAATCTGACCCAAGGTTCTTTCTGGCTGAAGGCAGTATTGTACTGTTAAACTTCTCTGACATCATCTTGTTTTTTTTTTTTTTTTTAAATGAGTATTTTAAACCAATGGGGATTTTTTTCTGTTTTTCTCTGCATTATCTAGCTGTTATAAGTATTGTATTTTCTAAACAACTGCCATGAGCTTCTGAAGAAGGACTGGTTGGTCCGAAAGCTAGAGCACTTTGTTCTTGTTGTTACATCTATGTTGGTCCATTAAAATGTATCAAATCATTTGCTTCTGGATCTATTCTTGCAAGGACCAATACGGCAACTACTAAATCTAGATTCCTGTACTAAATGAGTTAATTTGAATTATTTAATCTGGATGAGTTAAAGGAAGGTACATGATAAGAAAAACATTTTTTTTTTTTCCTTTTCTTTCTGTGGCACTGTGTGTTTGTTAAGCGGAGGGGAAGATTGTCTGTCTGTAAGTCTTTTTTTGTGTTTGTTGAAGTTTATCCTGTATATGTATTGTGTTCAAGAGAAATTTTGCTTAATAAACAGAATATTCAAAAAAAAAAGGCAAATAAACGTATAGGCTGCATTAGGCGATCATTTACCTCAAGAAATAGGGCTTGCTTAATCCCTTTATACAAAGCATATGTACGGCCAGTCTTGGATTATTGTTCCCCATTGTGGAACCCCTCCTTATGTAAAGATATTAAAAAAATTGAGGGATTCCAAAGGAGAATCACTAAAATGGTTGATGGCCTTCACAAAGTACATTATGAAACAAGATTATGTACTTTAAATCTTTACCTCTTAGAACTTTGGAGACAAAGAGGAGACCTTCTACTTATGTTTAAAATTATTAGGGATCAATCCTTATTAACAGACTTAGGTCTAGTTAGGTGTTCAAAGGGATATCTTCCTAAAAGCTATAGTTTCCAACTTAGACCTTCTAACCCTAAAGGTCAGATGAGAAGAAACTTTTAACTCAAGGAATTATTCCTTTGTGGAATACTCTTCCAAAGGATATCATAGAAGTTGATTCCTTCAATAACTTCAAGACAAAACTTGACGATTTCCTACTTAATTCTGGGGGATGGCATTAATCCTGCTATGGTAGGAGATGTATATATATATATGGACTTTTAAGCCTTCTGTACATCTATATTATCTTAGTATGAACAGAAATCACAGGGGAGGAAGGATCGTGGGATGTAATAACTGTGGAGGGGCAGTATTTATGGACACCCTGTGGAGGTGGGAGGTGCCCAGTCTGTATAAGGCTGGGGAGGCTAGAGAAAGAAGTACTAAGGCTAATGGGAAGTGTCAAAGATGATGAAGGGCATATCAGGTCGGGAGGAGAAGAGAATGTGGGAAGCATAAGAGACATCCAGGAAAAGAAAAAGATGGGGAGATAGAGAGATGGGGTGGTCAGGACCAGGGGCAGGGAGGGCGACACAGGTATGGAAACAAACATACAAAGAATAAGAGAGAGGAATACAGGAGATGGTAACACAGTAAGCTCAGATGGGGCCAACCTCTAACAGAGGTCAAAGGAGGGAAGGAAGGAAGTGCAGTCCATGGGTACAAAAACAAAATGTCTGGGGAGGGTGATGGAGAAATAGGTGAATTAAGGCAAGAAGGGCCGAGTACAGTAGAGAACACAGGGGAAGAAACAGCAACAATAGGAGGGAACATTGTGCAGGAGAAAGAAGGAGAGGAGAGGAGAAGGGGAAGATGGGGAGGGGAAGAAGGGAGGTGTCTTGGTGTTGGGGGACTCGATACTAAGAGGGGTCAGGTGGGGCAGCAAAGGGGAGAGGCACAGTAGAATATGGGTGGAAGCCCATGCCAGGAATGAAGGCAGAAAGGGTGGGGCAATCCATGCTAAGGTATGCAAGCAGGGGAAGGGAAAGGCCTCACCTAATAATACACCTGGGGATGAATGACCTGGCTGATGGGACAGTAGAGGAGGTAAAGAGGCGGTTTGAGGAACTGGGACCTCTGTGTGAGGGAGTGGGCAGATCTGTCACCTTTTCAGAGATACTTCCTGTTCCCAGGGAAGTATGGCAAGAAAAGGGAGAATTCAAGAGTTTAACAAATGAGTGGGGTCTGGTGTCGGGAAAAGGGGTACGGGCTGGTAGGAGGGTGGGGGAGGGACCTGCGAGAACAGCAGTCTGTACGCAAAAGATAGACTGCACCTAAATGAGGAGGGAAAAATGTACTCAAGGCAAGGATAGGAAAAAACACTGAGAAGCATTTAAACTCGGGGGGGGTGTAGCAGGATGGATAGAGTAGTTCAAAGGCCTACTGAGGTGAAACCAGATGTGCTTACCCCCCATGATAGCAAGGTAGGGAAGAAGGCAACTACTAAGGGAGAGGACATAAGGGGAGAGAGGCCTGGGGGGGAGGGTAGAGACAAGGGTTAGAGGGTGGTAACACTAAATGCTAGGAGTCAGGGGAATAAGAGGGCAGAACTACAGGCTCTCCTGGAGGAGAGGGGAGTGGACTTGGAGGCTATAATCGAGACATTGGCCACTCAACTCCACGACTGGGGCATGATGGTTCCAGGGTAAAGATTACACCGGAAGGCTAGGGAAAAGGGGAAGGGGGGTGGTACTGTACATAAAGGAAGGATTAAAATGTGTAAGGGAGGAGGGAGATGAGGGAGATACAGAAGCACTGTGGGTGCAACTACAGCATCCCAAAAATAGATCACTAAGACTGGGGGTGGTGTACAGGCCACCATCTCAATCCGAAGGGATAGACAGGGTACTGGCAGAACAGATCAGGAGGAACTGTGGGAAGGGGGGGTGGTGATAGTAGGGGACTTCAACCTGCTGGGGGTGGAGTGGGACACACCTACCACAAAGAACAGAAGAGAGCAGGTAATGCTGGATGCCTTCCAGGAAAGCTTTCTAGTACAGTTGGTCCGGAACTAACTAGGGAAAGAAACACCCTGACCTCTTACTTAAGAACAGGGGAGTGGGTGAGGATGAGAGGGTGGAGGAACCACCGGGGATGACCACGGACACTACGGTTCCAGTTACAGATGGCTAAAGAGAGGGGGCATCTGGTACACGGGTGATGGATTTCAGAATGCCAACTTTAAGATGATGAGGAAGTGGTACAGGGGTTCCTATGCAAAATTCAACTGGGTATTGACACACAACAAAGGTGGGAACTGATAAGACAGGGAATAGTGGAGGCAACAGAAACTTGCTGTAGGGGCCCAGACTAAAAGGTTAGGGGAAAGAAACCCTGCTGGATAACCAAAGGGGTGTTAGAAAGGGTGAGGTGGAAAAGGACAGCTTACAGGAGATACAGAAAATTGGGGAGGGAGGAGGATAGGGAGGAATATCTGCAAGAAGCAAAGGAAGTGACCAGTGGGGTAAGGGCAGCCAAGGTGGCAAGAGAACTTAGGCTTGCGCAAGGCATAAAAAAGGGGAAAAAGTCTTCTTTAGGTACATCAGGGAGAAAAGAAGCTGTAAGGACCAAATTGTAAGAATTAAGAAGGAGGAGGACAGGTGGAAGAGGGCAGTGAAACGGCAGAAGTGCTCAAGGACTACTTCTGTTCAGTCTTTACAAAGGAAAGGGAGGGGGAGCTACCCATTGTAGGAGGCAGGACAGAAACAGATGGGGATGAAGGACAGAGAAATCACAGTGGGAGGGTGCTGAAAGGGTTAAGGGCATTGAGGGTGGACAAGTCAACAGGACTGGATGGAGTACATCCAAAATGCTGAAGGAGCTGGTAGAGGTCCTGGCAGGACCTTGGCAGAATTATTTAATTCATCTCTAGACACAGGATGCATACCCCATGACTGGAGACTGACTCATGTGGTTCCCTCCACAAAGTGGACAAGGATGAACCGGGACACTACAGGCCAGTAAGTCTAATGTCCATTATGGGAAGCTAATGGAGACCATCCAAAGGAGAGGCTAGTGACACTTCTGGAGGTGAACAGGATGCAGGACGGGAGGCAACATGGCCGTCAAGGGCAGGTCATGCCAGACCAACCTGGTGGAATACTATGACTGGGCAACTAGGCCAATTGATGGGGCCATGTGGTGGATGTCCTGTACCTAGACTTCAGTAAGAGCCTTGATTCAGTACGCATGGGAGACTTGGAAGCAAGCTACGGGGCACAGGGGCAGGAGCAATATTGGTGGGGTGGGTAGAGAACTGGCTAAATGATAGGCAGCAGAGGGTGGTGGTAGGTGGGGAATACTCATCCCCGAAGCATGTGATAAGTGGTGTTCCACAGGGGTTGGTATTGGGCCCAGTGCTGTTTGGCATATTTATTGCAGACATCTTGAAGGGCGCCAGCAGCAAAATCAGCCTATTTGCGGATGAGACCAATGGGAGCAGTGGTGGATGACCAGGTTGGGTGGCGGGGGCTACAGGAGGATCTGGCAAGGCTAGAGGTATGGTCTGACAGATGGCAGCTGGGATTCAATGCAAAAAAAATGCAAGGTACTGCACTTTGGAACAAAAAATCTGAGGAGAAGCTGCCATCTTGGGGGTGGGGGTTTGGCTGGAGGTAACAGAAGAGGAGAAGGATCTGGGGTGCTCATCACGGAGCAATGAACAATTCTGCAATGCAGAAAGGCAGCAGCAATGGCCAACAAAATGCTGGGGTGCATTGCAGGGGCATTACTTGAGAAGAAGGAGGTTATTTTACCATTATACAGCTAGTTGGTTAGACCCCACCTATAATACTACGTGCAGTACTGGCACCTATACCTACAAAGGACATTAGGCTGCTGGAGGGTGCAATGAGGCAACAAAGATGATTCAGGGCCTGGAATTGCCATATGAGGTCAGACTAAAAGAGTTAAACATGTACACACTGGAGAGAGGAGGAACAGGGACATGATTGAGACCTTCAAATGCATGAAGGGATAATCATAACAAACACAGAGGGTCTATTCAGGAGGAAGGTGGGAGGAGACACTAGGGGCCATGCCATGAGATTGGAGGATAGATTCAGGAGGGAGGTGAGAAGGATTTCTTTATGGAGAAGGCGGTGGCAAAGTGGAATGCACTACCTGCTGAGGTGGTGGCACGTAACACAGTGGAATGCTTCAAGAAGGGTGGGACAGGGCAAAGTGGAGGGTAAAAGGAGGGAAGGGAGGGGAGGGGGTTGGGGCAGCTGCTGAATAGGGAGCTAACTGCACTCTTGAGCAGCCTGGATAGACCAGGATGACCTTTTGCTGCTGGCAACTTTGGTATGTTCATAAATAAAAATTCCTGTCCCCTTTAAAGGAATTAATAAAAGTCTATGTAATAAAGGCAGCAGGACCCGGTATGATTCTTGGTTGGCTAATTACAAATTGTGAAAATTCTTTATCGCCAGTATTATATGCAATAATAAATGTTAGTATGATCAAGGGGCAGGTTCTGGCACCTTGTTCCCTTGCTTAAGAAAACATAGGTGCAAGATTATAATAAAGATATAAGAGCAATTTCACATACACTTACAGTTAGTAAGATTGATGAAAATTTCATTTACCAGTGGATAATGGCAGAGTTAGAATGAAACATGTGTAAGGATCAGTATGGCAATCTCAAGAATTGTGTGGGAACCCATTTCATTATCAAGTTCATACATGACCTGCATGTTGCCATGGAAAATGGACGAAAAACTGATGTAGTCCTAAGAGATATTTCAGCAGCATTGAACACGATCGACAATAATACTGTGACCAATAAGAGGGCGTGGGTCGTGTTCATCCAGCCCTAATTAGATGGGTTAGCTCCTTTTGTGACAATAAGGTGCAAAAGTCAAGATCAATTCATTTAAATCTGGTTGGGACACCCTCAGTGGGTGTACACCTCAAGGATTGAAAAGTGGCTCACTCTTTTTTCTTAACAATAAACAATGATGTAGAAATATATAGTAAAAACTAATTTAAGTTGATGATACCACAATTGTGATAGTCACATGAAAGCTGGCAGTGGAAACCTGCAGGCTAGCATGATCTTAGTAACAGGCTCAGTCATGTGATCTTGTTGGAGAGACTGAATGGGATAGGATTCCAGGGCAAGATGAATAAATGGTTTGCAAGTTACTTGGGGGAGAGGAAACAGATGGTAGAGTGTCTTGGGATGAGACCAGACCTTAAGCTGGTTAAAAATGGGGTACCCCAGGGTTCGGTTCTGGACCCGCTCCTTTTCTCCCTATTTATTAACAATATTGGTGCAATTGTGCAGGATGTGAATGTGCATCTTTATGTGGATGACAAAGATTTTTACTGTGTTGGGGGAGCAGTAGTGTGGTGCAGAGGTCATGTCAAGAGAAGTTTGATAAAATACAAAGCTATTTGGTTAACAGCAAACTTGTTAAATTCTAAGAAAACCCAAGTCATGATTTTTGGTTCACACAAGACCATAGATGTGCAGGAAGGTCAACTGTCCATTAAAACTTTAGTCCTCATGACCTTGGAGGTAGTGGATAGGTACAAGTACCTCTGGGTGTGGTTTGATTCCTACTTTACATTGAAACACACATTACCTTTATAGTAAGGAGGATAGAATAAAGATTAGGGGCTGTTTCCAGAGTACATAATGCCCTCCCACACAGTACCATATCAAAAATAGTCAACACTGTGCTTTTCCATTAATTAGGGGGACCTGGTTTATGGGGTACAAAATGTTACTCAGCTTGGTAGGCTGGATGTCATCTTCAACCATATAGCAAGGTTTATGACTGGTGCCCCATACATAACCCATAGATGTGTTCTGTACCATCTGGTTGGCCAGACTTCTCTTAGAGTTAGGAGGAAGTTACACACTTTAATATGTTTTGTATTTGGGTCTGAAGCATAAAGAACAGTTACGTAAGAACTTAACATAACAGTAGATCTTTGAGGGGATCTCAGTCATCAGGTCACACCATAGGAACTTCATCATCAGTGAAGCAGGATCCAGAGGGAAGATTTTCCAGCAGTACCACTGGGGCTGCCCACGCCAACATCACCAGCCAACATCACCAACCCTATAAAAGCTTGAGCGGCCCCGCTCCCTCCTCAGGTCTTGCTCCCAGAGGCCAAGACAGTAAACCCATACCATGGGGGACAGAGAGAGAGAGAGAGAGAGAGAGGTGCCCAGGCCTAAATAAAAGGCTGGATGCACCATGTAGCCAGTCTGAGCAGAGAACTCCAAGAAGGGAGAAAGGGAAGGGAAGGAAGACCTGATGACTAAGATTCCCTCGAAGATCTACTGTTATGGTAATTTCTTACGTAACTGTTCTATCTTCTTCTGGGGTATCTCAGTTATCAGATCAAACCATAGGAACAAGTTCCACACAGTTACAGGTGCAGCAGAACAGTTTGGGAAGAATGCCAACCAAGGCCTAGGATAGGAGGCCTGTAAAACAGCCTGGCTGAAGCCTGCTCTGGCTGTAGAAGCAATGTCCAGACTGCAGTGCTTGGTGAAAGTACGGACGGTATTACAGGTGGCCACAGTGCAAATGTCAGTGGCTGAGACCTCTTTGGAAACAGGCCACAGGGTAGTCATACCCCTAGTGGAGTGAGCTTTCACCGTCCCTGGCAACTTTTGTCATGCATATAGTAGCAGAACACAATATAGTGGGCCAACCATTTGGACAAACATTGTTTGATAAGCTTAGCTTCTCTTCCTGGGGTGAAAGAAACAAAAAGTTGCTTAGTTTTTCTGCTGTCCTTAGTTCAGAGCAGATAGTATTTCAGAATTCTGCACACATCTAAAGTATGGAGCAGTCCTTCCCCTGGATTGGCACACTTTGGAAAATAAACAGGTAGGTGGATGGATTGATTCAGGGTAAACTCAGACACCACCTTGGGAAGAAACCTAGGATCTGTGCAAAAGACACAATTAACTCATTGCGTCTACAGGAGCTCTCTGATTTTGCACCACTTGTCTCCTGTATACTGTTAACAGTAAATCCTGGGCCTTTCTAAGCAAAATCAAGCTATAGTCAGCATGCCACAAACAAATCCTAATAGCTCAAGAACTGTAAATGCTAGACAAAAAGTACGCAGTGGCAAAGTTATTCAGCACAAATTACCTTTCAAATAGTGGTATGCAAATAATAATATGTAATTTGTTTTTTTCTGTGCTGGTTGAAACAGCAAAATAATATATTTTTTCACTAAAACAGGCAACATAAGTGATACACACCATACCATAAACAAATGCGAATAACTCCTAAAGTATACATGATATACACAAAATATCAGTGGCAAAGTTGTTCAGCACAAAATTACCTTTCAAATGGTGGTATGCAAATAATAATATGTAATTTTTTTTTCTATGCTGGTTGAAACAGCAAAAAAAACAACTTTTTTCACAAAAACAGGCAACATAAGCCATACACACCATACCATAAACAAATGCAAATAACTCCTAAAGTATACATGATATACACAAAATATCAGTGGCAAAGTTGTTCAGCATAAAATTACCTTTCCAACGGTACTATGCAGTTAAATATATATTATATTCTGTTACACTATATATTAAAATATATAAGTGACTTCTCCAGACGTTGCAAGGGCACACTGGGAGTCAATAGCCGACTTCTGCAGGCGTCCTCAGGACACACCAGTGTATTTTACTGATGACTACAGGTATCTGCTAGGAGACAATGAGTTAAGGCTCTTCTCACCAGAGAGCCTGAAGCTCGGAAATCCTTCGAGCAGAAGTAACACCAACCAAAAATAGCACTTTCCAAGAGAGAAAGCATAGCTCACAAGTCACAGCTGGCTCAAACGGAGACAGGGTAAATTTCTCTAAAACAAAATTTAAGTCCCAAGCTGGGACAGGGGAATGGATTGGAGGTTTCAGATGAAGGATGCCCCTGAGAAAGGTATGGGACACATCTAACTGAGCCACAGTATGACTGCCTATGGCTCGTGAATAACAGCGATAGCCGAAAAGTGCACCTTGATGGAGGAGTATTGGAGTTCTGAGTCTGACAGGGATATCAAGTTATCCAGAATCTGGCTCACTGGACAGGTAAAAGGGTCCAGATGATGCTTGGCAGCCCAGATGGCAAACCTCCTTCACTTCATGGCATATGTGGCTCTAGTGGAGGGCTTCCAAGCTGCCACAAGGACACCCACCACCCGCTGAGATAACTCTGAACCAGGCAATGGCTACATAGAAACATAGAACATAGAAACATAGATTTTGACAGCAGATAAGGACCGCTTGGCCCACCCAGTCTGCCCATTTTCTTACCTAATGGATAAGCTGCAGATCCTAGTTAACCAGCAGCCTACTTCTTCCTACCCCAACCCCCTAGAATTGCCTTATGACTGTCCCATGCATGCTTGAATTCCACCACTGCATTCTACATCCTCAGGAGCCAGACACAGAGACAAAGGGACTAGAGGTTCAGATGGACCAGGGTCCCCTGAGTCTGCATCAGCAGATCCTTGCAAAGCAACAGAGGAACCTGAGGCTCCTCTGCTAACTGTTGCAGGAATGGCAACCATATCTGCCGTAGCCACAAGAGCACAACCAGAATCATGCTGGCCCCTCTATCTGTAGCTTGATTAGCACCCTCTGAATCAGAAGAAAAGGAGGGAAGGCATAAAGGAACCTCCCGCTCCAGGAGATGAGTTGAGTGGGGATGCAAAAAGGTCCAACTCTGGATGACCCCATCAACAGATCTTCTGCAACAGATGACAGAAGTTCCCATTCATGCATTCTGGCCTGCGTCTGGCTGAGGCTGTCCACCTGAGTGTTCAGCATGCTTGGGACATGGACTGCTGAGAGGATCAGGCCGTGGTCCATAGTGCAGTACTAGACTCTCAAAGCCTCCCTGCACAGGGGGTATGAGTGCATGCCCCTTTGCTTGTTCATGTAGTAGACAACACTGAGGTTGACTGGACCAAGAGCTGATCCAGAAGGAGATGATTCTGAAAAGCCTGCATGGAATACAGAACTGACGGCATCTCAAGAACATTGATATAGAGAGATGTCATGCTCTGGGACCATGTCCACCGAGTCTGAAAAGGACAGAGGTGCCCACCCCAGCCTGCACCAGAGGCATCTTTAGTGAGAATCTGCTGGGGCAGGGAGGAGATCAGGAATGGGACCCCCTGAAATAGGTTCTGTGTGTCAATCCACCACTGGAGCACCTTGCAGACTACTGAGGTGACCATCATTAGCTGCTCCAGGTCATCTGTGCATTGGTCCCACTGCACCCGGAGTGTCCACTGGAGCACCCTCATGTGCAGTCTAGTCAGGAGAACCGTGACAATGGTTGCATCCATGAGACCTAATAGTCTCAAGTACACCCTTGTGGGGACATAATGGCTCCGGGTGGCTTCCTAAGCCTGGAAAATGAAGCATTCTGTTCTGTTTTGGGGCAGGAAAGCCTTGCCCTGTGCTGAGTCCAGGACCGCCCCTACATACTGCAGTCTCTTGGATGGAATCAAAATGGACTTGGGCAGATTCACAGTTATGTCCGGGAATGAAACAGCTGGAGAGTCCTATCCAGTGTCCAGAGGAGCTGCTCTCTGGACAGAGCTTTGAGGAGCCAGTCATCCAGGTAAGGGAAGATGTAAAGGCCTTCTCTCCGGAGAGCCACAGCTACCGCTGCTAAGCATTTTGTAAAGACCCATGGCACAGAGGATAAGCCAGAGGGCAAGACTTTGAATTGGTAATGCTCACCCTGAAAGAGTAACCTAAGAAACCGCCTGTGCGGAGGAAAAACCGAGATATGCAGGCAGACATCCTACATATCCAGGAAGCACAGCCAATTGCCCTGATTGAGTAGGGGTAGCAGGCTAGGTAGAGTGGTCATGCAAACTTTTTGTACTGGATATAAAGATTGAGGTCCTTGAGATCTAGAATAGGCCTCAGAACTCCAGTTCTTTTGGGGACTAGGAAGAACCTGGACTAGAAACCCCCTGTTCTGCTGCTGCCTGGGCATTGGCTCAATGGCCTCTTTCCTTAGAAGGGACTGTACCTCTTCCCAAAGGACCATCACATAGACCGGCAGGTAGGTGGAGGGTACCAGAGGAGTCTCTGGGTGCTGTTCTACGAGCTCTAGAAAGTGACCTCTTTCTAAAATCTGAAAAAAACAGGCACCCGAAGTTATGGTTCTACATTTGTTGAGATGGAGGGAGAACCGACCTCTGACCACCACCTCTTGGTCAGGGACCAGAGGAGGGGGGTCTTCCAAGGAGTCAGATCGAGGCGGATCTGGCTGCTGGAGCTGATCCATCACCCCTGGGTTGCTTTGTGACTGGGCTCAAGAAGGAGGGTGCAGGTAAGGCAGAGGAAGCTTTTCCTTTTCCCTGGAGACAGCAGCCTGCTCCGGACTTGTAGGACATCTTACAAAAGGATGGGTACTGTGTGCTCCTAGGATGCGTGTGGTAGAGTGAATGGACAGAAATGGCCCTGCTGGATGCCAGTAGATCATTAATGATGTCCTGGTTATCTGGCTCAAGTAACTTTGAGCCATTGAAGGGGGCATTCTGTGCCTTCTGATGAACATCTGCTGTGAAGCCCGAGACCCTCAGCCAGGAGTGCCTATGAAGGCAAATGCCTATAACAGCAGCCCTCGCACCAGTATCAGAAATATCATATATGGCCCTAAGAAGGTGCTTACAGATATCCTCTGTGGCCTGCAAGGCTTTGAGAACTTCCTGTTTCTGGGAACACTCTGGGAGGGCTTGGGCAACCGCCTTCCCTTTCTTGGGGGGGCAAATCGGGTGCCCCATCACTCTCTGCTTTCCAACATGTTACCACCAAAAACCATATAAACGCTACAAACAGATATCTGCCTCTATCTCTGAAATCAAACAAAGAGGCAGAAGACACTGCAGAGCAGGACACTGCAGCACAGGAGCTAGCACAACAAAACTCACCCAAATCAGGAACCAAAGCAAAAAGGAAATCCCAAAAACTTCTGATCATAGGAGACTCCATGATTCGGGGAGTTGATACCCATCTCTAGCCAGGGGTAATGGTCAGATGTCTCCCAGGTACATCAGCATGGAGAGACACTGACCGCATTGCTAAAATTGTTCACAAAGCAGGAGAAAACATTGATGTCCTAGTACACATAGGGACTAATGATCTTGCCAGCCGGTCAGTTGTGGAGACCAAGGAACACCTGACCAGGCTGGGTGACAAACTATCATCCATTTCATCCGGCATCTCCTTCTCTGAGATCCTGCCAGTCTGGGAGAGGGGAGCAGATGGACGGAAGGTCAGAGAAGGGGAGATAGGGGAGCTAAACACGTGGCTCAAGGGCTGGTGCCAGGAAAAAGGACACAGATTTGTAGGAACTGGCAACAGTTCTGGGAGAAAGTTCTTTAAATTTGATGGACTGCATCTGACTAAGGAGGGAGTCAGTGCATTGGGGCAGAAGTTTGATGTCTTTGCAGAATATTTAAACTAGCAAATGGGGAGAGGGGTGCAGCACCCCATACGTCGAATGGGAAGAACACCCCTCCTCCCCCAGCTAGTGGTCAAACAGGGATTCAGCATGTTTGCATTTCATTTGCATCACCAGGTAAGAAAAAAGGTTTGTCTCCCCATATGACACACAGGGGTAATGCCAAACCTCACCCAACAACTAACACACCGAAATCTGGCCAATGGAAAATCATGTACACAAATGCTCACAGCCTGGAAAATAAGATCCCAGACTTGCAGGCAATAATGTCAGAGGCTAAACTGGACATAGTAGCAATTAGTGAGGCGTGGTTTACCAGTAACCACACTTGGGAGACTTCAGTACCTGGCTATGTATTGTTCAAAGAGACCGAGGTGCAAAAAGTGGGGAGTGGCCCTGTATGTCAATGAAAATATCAAAGCTACAGAAATTCAGAATACACATAAGGAGCCAGAAGAACTGTGGACCACCCTGGAAACAGGAAATGGGACAGCCATAAGAACTGGGGTTGTCTACAGGCCACCAGACCAGGGGGAGGACATAGACACATTACTGTTAGAAGATATACAAAACAGGACAGCTAAAGGGGAGGTTCTGATAATGGGAGACTTCAACATGCCGGATACAGATTGGTCAATACCAGCAGGAACATCTGCCAGAACTAGACACATAGTGGATTCCCTGCAGGGGGAGGGCCTCAAACAACTGGTACAGCAACCCACAAGAGACAGGGCTATCCTAGATCTAGTACTGACTAACAGGGAAGGGATCACAGATCTCCAGGTAGAAGGCCACCTGGGGGCCAGTGACCATCACATGGTATGGTTCAATTTGGCTACTACATCTAAATCATCCCATTCCAAGGCAAAAATGTGGGACTTCAGAGGAGCTGACTTTGATAAGATGGCCAACAGAGTTAAGCTAGCCCTGGCAAAAAGAAACACAGGTGAGGGGGTACAGGCAAAGTGGGCAAGCAGTAAGGATGCAATACTTGAAGCAACATCCCATTGTGTTACACAGAAAAGGAAGTGCAAAGAAGAAGGAAACCACTTTGGTTCTCAAATACAGTAGCAGAAAAGGTCAGAGCCAAAAGGCTGGCCTTCAGGAAATATAAGGAACACAGCGGGATGAAGATAGGAGGCATACCAAACTGCCCTAAGGGAAGCAGGGAAGGCAGTAAGGCAGGCAAAGTCCTAAACTGAGGAAACACTACACGAACAGTAAAAGAAGGTGACAAGACTTCTATAAATACATTAGTGAAAGGAGAAAGTCCAGAGGGGGTATTGCTAAGCTTAATGGAGAAAAGGGAGCATGTGAGGAGGAGGACCCTGTAAAGGCATCTATCCTAAATTGATACTTTTGATCAGTATTTACTGAAGAGAAGGTAGGGAAGGGCCCACAGCTCAGCATCATGGACACAGGGGGGAGGGAGGTGGGCACTACTCCCTTCACAAAAGAAAGGGTCCTACAAGAGCTTGCTAAGCTCAAGGTGGATAAAGCAATGGGACCTGATGGCATACACCCCAGGGTGCTTAAGGAGCTAAAGGTGGAACTAGCAGAGCCATTAGCAGAACTGTTTAGTGAGTCTCTGAGCACAGGAGAGGTCCCAGAAGACTGGAGAAGGGCTCATGTGATCCTGCTCCACAAGAGTGGTAGCAGGGAGGAGGCAGGAACTACAGACCAGTCAGTCTTACCTCAGTAGTGGGCAAGATTGGAGGCACTCCTTAAGGAAAGGATAGTGCAACACCTGGAATCCATAGGGGCACAGGATCCAAGACAGCATGGGTTTAGGAAAGGAAGGTCCTGTCAAACTAATCTCATAGATTTCTTTGACTGGGTAGCCAGAGTGGTGGACCAAGGGGGAGCAGTTGATGTCGCCTACCTTGACTTCAGCAAAGCTTTTGACACTGTTCCACATAGAAGATTGATAAATAAGCAGGGCAGGCTTGGGGTGGGTCAGAAGTTGGTCAACTGGGTGGCAAACTGGTTGTCGGACAGAAAACAGAGAGTGCTGGTAAATGGTATACAGTCAGAAGAGATGCAAGTCACAAGTGGGGTACTTCAGGGATCAGTCCTGGGGCCAGTCCTCTTCAACATCTTCATTAGTGACCTTGCAGATGGACTAGAGGTAGGCTTGTCTGTTTGCAGATGACACCAAGATCTGCAACAGAGTAGATGATCCAGATGGGGTGGGCAGAATGAGAAAGATCTGGATAAACTAGCAAAATGGTCAGAAGAGTGGCAACTGGGATTTAATGCAAAGAAGTGCAAGATCATGCACATAGGGAAGAGAAACCCTGAAGCCACCTATAGGCTGGGAGGGGAGTTGCTTGCAGTTACAAAGGAAGAAAGAGACTTGGGCATCATCATCACTGATGACCTGAAATCATCCAAGCAGACCTCTAAAGCAGTAGGTAAGGCTAGGGGGGTGTTAGGGTGTATTAGTAGGGGTATCACAAGTCGGAAGAAGGAGGTAATAATCCCTCTTTACAAGACACTGGTTAGGCCCCATCTGGAGTACTGCGTGCAGTATTGGAGGCCACACCTTCACAAGGACATTAACCAAATTGAGGCAGTCCAGAGAAGGGCAACCAAAATGGTGTAGGGACTGCATCAGAAGACATATGAGGACAGATTAATAGAGCTCAATATGTATACCCTTGAGCAAAGGAGGGAGAGAGGTGATATGATCGAGGCATTCAGACACCTTAAGGACATTAACAAGGTGAAAGAGTCTAACATGTTTAAATATAAGCAAAATAGCAGGACAAGAGGACACTGCATGAGATTAGAGGGGGGCCAATTAAGGGGGAATGTGAGGAAATTCTTTTTCACAGAAAGGGTGGTGGATACATGGAATGGCTTACCTCAAGAAGTGGTGGCTATGAATACAGTGCAGGGCTTCAAACAGGCATGGGATAGGCATAAGGGAGCAATACAAATGAGTATGAATAGATAGGCCACTGACAGAGCAAATGCCAATGGCACATTTATAAGGTAGAAAAAGAAATGGGCAGACTGGATGGGCCTTGCGGTCCTTATCTGCCGTCAACTTCTATGTTTCTATGTTTCTTCCAGATGGTGTTTTGGTACTTGACAAAATGTGATAGATAGTTGGCAATCCTGGGTCCCAAAGTGGAGGACACATAAACTCTCTTAGTCCAGAGGTCAATCCACCTGAATTCTGTCAGGGGGGAGGGAGTTCAGGTGCTTGGGCACCTTAGACATGTCATGTGCTGCTCTGATAACCACTGAATCAGTCTCATCTTGGGCAGCATAATAAGGAAGGCCCTGAGGGGTATGATAGAGTACGTCTTCCCTACGGGGCATGGAAAGCATCATGTCTAGGCAGTGCCAGGCCACAATAGTGGCATTCCTCAAAGCTGGAAGAATAGGAGAAATTACTTTAGGGGGAGATTCTTGAATCTCCAAAAAGTCCACCAGGTCTCTCCATGTGGCATCTTCTTCCTCAGTGTGGAGCGCATAGCTGAGGACAGCTTCTTTATAATACTGAAAAAGGTTGGATCTTCAGGGCGGACCTGGGAGTGTGCTTAACAGAGTCCTCACTCACTCAAGAAACAGTGGACCTATCAGAGGAAAGAAGTTCCTCCTCTTCCTCAATGAGGATGCGGTCAGGATGGTACTCCTCCTCAACATCGACCTCTTCTAGCTCAAGGTCTGATGAATGAAGGGCTGATGATGACTGATAAGGTGCATTCTGAGGAGGCCTAAGTGGCATCAACAACAATGGGGTCATTGGCGGCGCTGGAGATCCCGGTCTGTAAAAGCCCAATAGATGTACCAGGGCAGTAGTTATTCTGGCCAAAATATCATTATGGTCGATGGCAGGAGAGGGATATGTTAATGGTGGAGGGGTCACTGGCACAGGGCATGACGAGCCATCATTCAGGTCCTGAGAGCCCGAGGGCCCCAACATAAAAGGGCCTGGAAAAGCATCAGGCCACACTGGAGGAGCTTGCATCGATGACCCAGGGATCGACGAATGTGGGGCCAACGATCCAGTGGTCGATGGCCGGCCTCCCTGAGAAGTGGGAGGAGGCACTGTCGGTACGGGGCTGGAAAAAGCAGAGGCCTGGGCAGCTGAGTGCCTCGGTGCAGCTGCAGCCAATGGAGTGCCCCCAGAGAATGAAGAGGAAGCCATCGGGAATAGGGAGCACCATCTTCAGAAGCGGTCCCGTTCACGGTCTTTATAATGATTTTCTCCTGAGGACTTGTGTCAGGCCTTGAAAGTCTGAGAGCTCTATACAGAGATCCTATTTCTTTAGACAATGTTTCGCAGTGGTTGATAACAAAGGAACAGGAATCCTATGGTTGTATGAAACAGTTAAAGGGCACTGCTACACAGTATGATGTATGTGTAATGGCCTTTTTAAATTTTGTAGTATAGCAACACTATGAACCTGCTGACGACTGGGAAGGAGAGACCCCAGAGAACCCCTGCCCAGAACTGGCTACCTGCTGCTCCATGAGGAACTTCATTAAAGCCTTTTTGCATCACCAAAGGGTTGTAAGGTTGATTATACTACACCATACAACACTACAGCATTTACATGTAACAACTTCTGTGTGTCACAAAATTGCAAGTAGGTATTTTACAAAAAACTGTAAATATTGACTTTTTACTGATTCATATTTACAAGCAGAATTGCATTTATTGATTAATATTTTTTATTTGCAAATTGTTTTACTAGGTAAACATACAGAAAGAAACAGTAATTTAGCTTATAGACATGACCTGTGGGAACTGGGAGCAAGGAGGAGGAACCATACATCACAATACATTACAACATAAAAAGTGAAGGCAGAAAAAAAAAAATAGCAAAATCAAACAATATGCAGAATTTTTAAGAGTTACAGTACTCAAGCAAATAGATCAGGTCTGGCCAGAGGTAAATTTAATATGCTGCTTGAGGAACTGCTTGGCAGACAGAATGAGAGTAGGGGAGGGGATCCAAGTGGTCCGTTATACTGAAGGTAAGGGAGCCTGTAACGGAAGGCAAGTTGTCCAGATTTTCTTTTGCCTCTTGGCATGAAACGTCTGGTACAGACTTGTGAGTGCAAACTGTAGCTAGAGTTTGCAGCAGGGGTCAGTAATTCATTTATGTAATCTGGAAGTTTGGCAACATGATATTTAAAGCCATTCAGATCAAGGTGTTGAGTGCGTGCACTCAAGCGAAGACCTGAGCAGGTAGTCACACAAGGCACAGTGGTGAATGTGAGGAGGGCAACAGAGAACAAAACAGCAGAGGTAGTTGAACAATGTGTCTAGTTTGGTTAGGTATTTCTTTTGGTGCAGTGGCATGAATGATATCCCCATAATCAATGGTGGACAGGATAATTTGTTAAATAAGCCATTTCCTCATATCCCGGGAGAGGCAGTTGATTGCTGTATAAAAGGCTTCAAGATTTTGGGAGGATATATTGACCAGGGACTGTATTTGCAATATAGATCCTGATGTCACAAAGAATGAACCCAAGGTATTTAAACTGGGATACTGTGCCTAGGAAAATACCATCTGGTGAGGTAAAATTAAGATTGGAGGAAGACTTTATGGAAGTATTTGTGCAACAACAATGCATGGAGGCACTTTTTAATTACTTTAGTTCCAGTTGATTGGACTGGAACAATTTTAACAGACTGCAATAGTCTTATTGCAAGGAATTATTTACTATCTGGGAGATGGGGCCAGGCCAGTCATGAAGAGGATAGTGTCACTTGCATACATACACAGATTGCAGATTTTAACAAAAAGTGGCTCCACAACAGAGTCCTGGGAGACTCTGTAACATCTGTGTCATGGCTGTGCCCATTTAATCATTTTGTTTGAGTGGCAGGTGATTTAGGTGAAAACCATGAACCTTACTATTCATTGTCCTGACTAGGACAATTCAAGCTTTAAACTTCTTTGTTTGGTGAGGACTTGTCTCGAGCCTTCAAAGCCTGAGAGCCCTACGAACCCACCAACGATGGGGAAGAAGGGACCCCAGAGGACCCCTGACCAGAACTGACTACCTGCTGCTCCATGAGAAACTTCTTTAAAGCCTTTTTGCATCACCAAAGGGTTGTAAGGTTGAATTTTTTGCAGAGCTCATAGTCAAAGATGTCATAGGCAGGCCCTAGACAGCAGACACAGAGCTGAGAAGCAATCTTCTTTCCACAGTGGCAATGATGGAAAAGAGGTGTGGAAAGAGTAACTTTTGACATAAATGAGGTAAAAGAATCTCTTGTTTAAAATAGATTCTAAAAGCTATGGCAAGAGAAGAAATCGTAGGCAAAAATGGTGCAAATTGCAACGGAGCTTCCACACAAACAGTCGATGTTGGAAAAGAACTGAGGGGGGACCAGGGTCACTCACATCTTTATAGGGTTGGTGACGTTGGCAGGTGATGTTGGCATTTCCAGTGGTACTGCTGGATAATCTACCGTGTGGATCCTGCTTCACCGATGGTGACGTTCCTACAGTGTGACCTTATGACTGAGATACCCCGATGAAGGTAGTACCAGATTATATTAAAGTACCACATTATATATATATCTGATCTTTTGTAAGTGAGACCAATTGAAGTAGGTCTGAAGTTGCTGGGAGTACTGAATTCAGGGTGACATGTACACTTACCATTAAGGGAAGAACAAACTTTATAATTGGTGCTCCATCCTTTTGGAATTCAATTCCTTTGTTTTACGTGCTCTTATTGGAGATCCTATTTCTTTAGACAATGTATCACAGTGGTTGGTAACAAAGGAACAGGAATACTATGGTTGTATGAAACAGTTAAAGGGCACTGCTACACATGTATGATGTATGTGTAATGGCCTTTTTAAATGTTGTAGTATATTAACAATATGAGGCATATCTGCATACCTAACATAGTGAGGTGGTGTGCTTGTGCAACATGGTTAATAGTCTGAAGGTAATTGAATAAATGTGTTATTTGACTGTGATACATCAATACTTTGGCCATTTGCACTCTCTGTCTCATGGTGGACTACCATCCTGCTGGGGTACCAGAAGACAAAGGAACCCTCTTGTGGAGGGTTCTACCCATAGAGGTGCCATGAGAACATCATTCATTTAGGTTAAAGATACCTGATGAAGCAGCCCCAAAGAGAGAGGTATACCACTGGAGAAGGGCACTATAGCAGGGCAAAGAAACAGTGCTTCTGAGTGAGGCTGGAGGAAACTGGCTTAAATAGCTCAGGAAGGGGAATGTGGCTGGTAGCTTCTGCCCATTGAACTGCAGACATAGCCTTTGTGTTCAATAGGCTTACGCATTATAGTGAGGACCTATGCTTGTGCAACATTGCTGATAGTCTGAAGGTAGTTGAATGAATGTGTTGTTTGACTGTTATTTATGGATACTTTGGCTGTTTGCACTCTCTGCCCCATAGAGGACTACCACCCTGTTGGGGTACCAGAAGGCTAAGGAACACTCTCGAGGATGGTTCTACCCCTACGGGTGCCATGGGAACATAATTCCTTTAGGTTCAAGGTACCTTCGGAAGGAGTCAAAAAATACTTTGCAGCAGTGGGGAACACATAGACTGATTATGTAGTGACTGACAACAACTAGTGATGATTAATAACAGAGACCAGTTTAAGCAATGACTGACAGCAACTGGTAACTGATAGCAGACAGAGGCATGACTTTCTTATGGTGAGAGGAATAGCAGGACTGAAGGATGAAGGAGCCACCACCCAACCATAACTCACAGCAGAAATCTACTACTAGAGTGGACGCTATACTTAAATACATACTGTATACAGCACTACCTTACGGCCTTCAACACTCAGGAGAGAAAAAACCCTGTGGAGCAAATCTCTGGAGATCTTGTGCTTGTCTTTTTTATTTGAATTTGTACTGTTGTGTACAGCACTTTGAGCCCCTGGAATAAGGTGCTTTAGAAAATAAAAATGGTTGATTGATTGACTGATTGGTTTATGACTACAGCTTACATTCCAGCTTTCTCAGTCCATATTGCAAACCTTTCCTTCCCTTTTGACTATAGCCGAGCAGTTCTGATTACAGCCAGAGTCACTCCAACTCCTCTCTCCTCCTCCTTCTTTATACTTCATCATCTGGTTCTTCTTATTCAAAATGTTTACTTAAAAAAATCTTGGTCTGCCACATCAGACCCACCCAAAGCCTTTGGAAAACAAACTCTGTATCTAGGTAGATGCCTATAAGCTTTGATCTTTTGTTTGCTGGTCCTGCTGTCCTTCTTGACGAAGTACAGTCACAAGGACTGTACTTAGCCACTGGAGAAAAGCAGAACCGGAAAACATCTGATTGGAGATTATAAAAGCTCTAACATACGCTGCAGGCTATTGAATCTCACATGGCTGCCTACTGCTCTGACGTCAGCTGCCGGGGATACTGGGATTTGTAGTTTGTTTTGTTTTATTCTTTGATAACGGGGTAAATCCCACTAGACACAAGGCCTGTTTTCAGGGGCAACTTGGCAGCAATGTGGAGGTTAAGTGACTTGCTCAGGGTCTCACAGTATGCACGTGGAGGTGTGGGAATCAAACCCAGATCTGCTGGATGTAGCAAGATCATTCACAGCTTGTTACTTTAACTTCTAGGGTATACTGCCAGCCCCAGATAGTACCAGAAGATGTCAGCCTGTAAGTAAACAAAATTAGTCTGATACAATCTACTATACTACAATAAACAGTAAGTTAAAATGTTTTTGCACACGAAGTGCGCACTGGAACCTGCCCCACACTTAAGTGAGAAGCCCTTTGTGCTAACTGCTCCCCTTTAAGCCAAACAGATTTGTCTGTCAGTCTCATATTGGAATGTGCCCATTTTTATGATTGTATGCAATAGATTGGGTCTTTATTTTATTTATTTATTTATTCATTCGGAGAGACCTTTGAGCGTGAGCTCTTTTACAAAGGTTCCACGTTTATCTTCTAAGAAGCCAGTTGTCTTCTTCTGTTATGTGTTGTTTAATACTGAAGTCCCAAAATAAGTACAGTAAATGTCTACCAACCTGCTATGAAGAAAGTGACAAAGTTATCCAGCATAGCTTCTTCATCATTTTCTTCAAGTTCTGAAAACAAATCAGGAATAAAAAGTGAAAAATGAAGATACTGATATAGTTATCACACATTCATTACAAGAACCCAACAAAATCAACATGTGAAATTAAATTTGGCATTTTCAGAAATGGCTATATATGGCATGGGCCTCGTAACTATATGAACACTGCAGAGTGGCTCTCCTCTGTGAAGACAGAATGAAACTTAGGGGAGACATCTGTCCAAGACAAGGGCAGAAATCCTTACTAACCAGTAAGGTCTTAACTAAAGAAACACTGCTCATCACACAATATCAATCTTTCTGCATAATTCCTTTTAATTTTATAGCCATCTGGTCAGAAACTCACTTTCACACTCCATGTTTCATAGTGTAACTTCACTGCTTCCCAAGAAGATATTTATTTTACCCATAACACATGAATATTTAAAAATTATAATAAAAATGTAGTAAATCCTTAATAAGCAAGAATCTTCTTTTTTTAATTATTTGGTAACAGGGAAAGGCCCACTAGGCACAAGTGCTTGTTTTCAGGGCTGACCCAAGAGCACTGGGAGGTTATGAGACTTGCTCAGAGTCATCCAGTATACAAGTGCAGGATATGGGAATCAAACCCATGGATGTACCAAGATCATTCACAGCTCATTACTGTACCCTCTGGGCTATACTACCAGCCCATATCTTAACTTACATCCCTGTTTATATCATCTTAAAAATGGTTCATTCAGTGATCCAATATATGCAATATGCAAATGTTCAATTTAATTATACATCTTTGTGCTATACTTCATAATTTAAACCAACTGAAGGCATAATGCATATTTAGTCAGTCTCCTGGGTTAATGGGGCCATTTTATAGCCTTTATAGGCAGTAAATGATTATCCAATCTATTTTTGTACAGGCTGAAAGAATCAACATTCACAATTTCTCTAGGAAGATTGTTCCATATTGTTGTAACCCATCGTGTAAAGAAATGCCTTCTAGCATTCTTTTTTGGATAGGTTAACTTAAGTTGATATGTGTGGCTCCTGAGAGCTGTATGTCTATTATTTAGTTCCAGTCCAAGGTTTTCCATTAATCGGGTATCCCCTAGTATTCTGAACATTTCCAGATCACCTTTCTTCTGTCTGAGCTCTAGTGGATAAAGTCTTAAATGCTGCAGTCTAGATTCGTAGGGCACATCACTTAAACCATGGATGATTTTTGTAGAACTCCACTGGACTCTTTCCAGATTAGCAAATCCCTTTTTAGGTAGGGGTTCCTCAGGGGCATGCAGTAGTCCAACTGGGGTCTTACATAAGCTTTGTATAGTATAACACAAAGTATATCCTTTGATGTGGGGGCTATGTGGAGGGAGGGAAGTGGGGCGTTGTGGGTGTGTTGGGCAGGGGTTCATTTATTGAAAACCAGAGTCTGTGTCAACCAGGGGGATGGGAGGAAACTTATGATTTGGGCAGTAGGGGGATGCATTTTATTATAGGGAACTGGCACTTTTATTATAGGATCAAAATAAAGAATGTACTCAGAGGAGGCTGAGGGGCAGGAGGGATGTTAGGGTTAGATGGTGGTTTGGGAGGAGCATTATTTAATCATATCAGGGACTGGGGGGTCTGGACAAGGTGGCAGGGGGACTTTTTCAATAGTTAAAGATTATGGATGCCAAATGCTGATTTCCATATCTGAATCCAATTTAGTATCGTAATATTTAAAATTCTGGATTTTTGGCAGTTTTATCTGGAAATCCTAAATCCTGCATTTTTGCTGATGTCTGATATATCCATTTAGCAAAACAGATATCTGAGCCACTCTATTCAGCAGATCAGTGATTGAATAGCCTATAACTGGCTGAGCCTCAGTCCTGGTAGGACAGAGGTAATGGTTGTCGGCCCTAGTCTGCAGGGTTCCGCAATAACAAGTGGTGATTCAGTATTACCATCTCTAAATGGCAACACGTTTTGAGCTGTGGATGCTGCAAAGGGTCTTGGGGTCATTATGGACTGCAAGTAGACTTTAGAACAGTAGGTGTCGGCTGTAGTCAGCAGTGGCTTTTGTAACACTGCCCGGATCAAACTGTATCTTGTCCCTGCAGACTTGGTGATGATAGTCCACACCTCTGTCACTTCTAGACTGGAGTTACATAATGATCTGTACTTAGGGTTATCTGAAGGTTTCATGCATCACCTGAAGCTGGTCCAGCATGCTGTGGCCTGGCTGGTTCTGGGAACCTTTCATAGGGAACACACCATGCTGCTTTTGAGCACCCTGCACTAGCTGCTGATTCAGTGGTGCACCATCTTTAAGATGTGCTTGCTGACAATTAAGACCCTACATGGTTTGGATCCTGGTTCCCTTAAATATTTTCTGTCTCCTTACACCCTTGTCTGCCCATCACAAGGCACCAATGTGAGCCTGTTGGCATTCCCCAGGTCCCATTTGAAGTTATCAGAGGTCAGGATGTTCTGGGGCATCAAACTGCTTTTATTGAATTATCTGCTCTCTCAAGCATTCATTCTGCTCACAAGGTGGAGGCCTTTAAGGGCTCTTTAAAGCCCATTTTTATGTTCATCATGTATGCACGCTCAGCAAATATTTTGTCAGGAGAGTGGCTTTTGAGGTGTGTGACACTGTCAGTCCAATGCACAGTGGTCTGCAAGGGGCTCGTCAGTGTCACACTAATCATCAGCCAGGCTGATCATCTGGCTTGTTGGGTGGAAACTTTGTGTATTTCAAAGAAAAGAGCTAACCCAATCATAGGTGGGCTCTTTCCTTTGATTGGCGCCACCCAGCAAGCACAGCTGATCTGTCATGATTAGCCTACTAAGGAATTACATCTTGTAACAAAGAAAACCATCCATCAGTGTCTGTTTCTGATGCCCTCATAACTGTCCACCCCACCCAACCCTCCTTCTCAGAACCCACCACCCCATACCCCCCACAAGCATAAAACTGACACTGGGGGTGCCCAATCCCCCAATGTCACCACCTGAAATAAAGAAAACGTCCCTCATAGTTTTTTTATCTATATATATAGCCTGTAAAAAAAAAAACATTCATCAATGTCTGTTTCTGCCACCCTTTACTGCCCACCCAACCCCCACTCAGCACCCCACCCCACCCCACCCACAAACATTATACCAACACTGAGGGTGCCCATCCCCCAATGTTGCCACCTGTAATAAAGAAAACTGTCCCTCAGAGTTTTTTCTTTAAAACCTGTAAAAAAGAAAAACATCTATCAATGTCTGTTGTGCCATTAGTTCGGTCAGCCGACCCTCCCACTCAGCACCCACCACCCCACACTCACCTAAGCCCTTACAGATCCACTGGAGGTCCAATGCCATTATCCTTTCTGGACTGCAGACACACCTTCATTCTTCAGAGCCAGACCATGAACTGTGGAAATCAGTTACACGGTTCATTGCATTTCAATGGAGTTTTGAACTTAGTGGCATAACTTGGCCATTTTTGAATATTTTTGATCCCAAATTTTCAACATGCCTTTTTTGGGGTGCCGACTCATGAACAATGGCTATGAAATGATGCAAATCTGTCCTGAAAGGTGATTTCATGGTCATTGCGTGAAATCACCTTTCTGTCAGGAAGTGAACAGTTTCTCTGGCCTTGTTCATGAGGTGGGGTCATAAGAAAGCTATTTTGAAACAACACAATTATGAGCCTACATTGAAATTTGTGAATGCAGGCTCATAACTTTGGTAAATTTCAATATTTTGACCCAGACTTTCAACATAGCCATTTCTTCACAGCACCTCATAAATGTGACAGCTGTCATTTTTCAAATCTTGGCCAAAATGCCTTTTCGTGTCCTGAAAGGTGACTCTGCGGTTGCTGCACAAAATCATCTTTCTGTCAGGAAGTGAACATTTTCTCTGGCCTTGTTCATGAGGTGGGTTCATAAGAAGGCTATGTTGAAAATTTGGGGTGTCAACCAAGATTAAAATTTATGAAAACAGGCTCGGAACTTTGGTAATTTTCAATATTTTGACCCCACATTTTCAACATTAGCCATTTCTTCACAGCACATTATGAATATGACAGCTGCTATTTTTCAAATCCTGGCCAAAATATGTTTTTGCACTTGTGGTGCAAAATCACCTTTTGAGCAGGATCTGAAAATGTTCTCTGCCTTGTTCACGAGGTGGGATCATAAGAAGGCTATATGGGGTCATAAGAAGGCTATGATGAAAATTTAGGGAAAATATGAGAAAACAAAGTTATGACTCTATAGTATGTTGCAATTTTTCAATACACGCCCATAACTGTGGTAAATTTCAATATTTTGACCCCACCTTTTCAAAATAGCCATTTCTTCATACCACCTCATGAATGTGATAGCTGTCATTTCTCAAATCGTATCCCAAATGTCAGTGTCAGTAGCTCAGCAGGTAGCACACTTGCCTCTGAGGCTGGGAGATCAGATGGCTGTGGGTTCTATCCCCACACCAGGCACTTGGGTTAATATCCCAATACTGACACTGCAGTGCACTCTAGAGGTGTCGTCTTTCAGATGAGACATTAAACCGAGTCTCATCTGGCTGTTCTGGTGGTAGTTCAGGTGGATGTTGAAGATCCCATTGCACTTCTCAAAAAGAGCAGGAGAAATTTCCCCCATTCACTAAAAATACCACCAACAGCTTAATCTGGTTCAGTTTCAGTAGGTTACCATCTGTATACTCCTTCCCCTTGGTCGTCCCTGAAAAAGGGACTTCTAATCTCAGTGGCCTACTGGGTCAACATAAATAAATAAATAAATAAATAAAAATAGATGTGTTTTAACACTTGTGATGCAAAACAGGCCAATGAGAAGCATTTTGAAAGTGGTAAGACCAGAACTTAAATATCTGATACATGAAGGCTGGGGGTCTGGGGGTCACTAGGGCCCCAGAAGCTCTGGGGATTTAGATGCCCTTTGGTGTGCTTTGGGGCTTTTATTGAAGATAAAACACACTTCTGTTGAGTCTCCACCCTGACTCAGAGAAAATAATTGTTTTTCCCTGAAGTCAGGGGTGTGAGGCTGGCTGTATGATGTCTGCAGCTGCAACTGGGGGCAGGGGGCCAACTGGCTGACCAACAATGGCATCAACCAACCACCTACCCCATGGGCATTATTGAATGTCTTGTGAAAGATTTTTATATACAGGCTGGAAGTCCCCCAGAAGCTCTAGGGTTTTAGATGCTCTTTGGTGAGTTGTAATGTCAAGCTCTTCCACAACCCCCCAGCCTTACATCACCTGGCTCATAATGTATGATGAACATTTAGGAAAGAGCATCTGCCAACCCTCAAATGTAGAATCCCAAATAGCTGTATACAGTCCCAGCTTCAGAAAGTCCCATTAAAAGGTGAAAGACATGACTCGCCATCATTATGTATAAAGATCAAAGAAACACCAGAGTTAACAAATATCGACTAACACACAACAGTTACATCCACAGTTAAGTTGCAAAGTTGAAATGAGTAAGAGAACTAATGTGATGTAAACCCCACTAAAACTTTCATATTATGTGTTTGTGACAGTGATACAGACACCACCCATTTCATTATACACTAATATTATATATGAATACTAAAAGTATACATCGGTGACACATTTTTCTGATTTAAAAAAGAAGCAGAACACATTTCATTTATATGGCTGATTACTCACCCACCTTGACCCATTTGCCTTGAGGGATTTCATAGCAAAATCGACCCAATCATGTTGCTTTACTTTCCACTTAAATCCCTGCTTTGAAGTGCTGCACAACAAAAGTTTAGCGCACACACCAGTATCCCTGATCAAAACTATTTTGAAGAGAAAATCATACTCCAACATGGACTCCTGCACTGCTGCCACCACCGAGGATGCTGCCATCATTTTTGCTGCTGCTGTGCATCTGTCATCGGCTGAAATGATCATGACATGGACAGTGAGCCAGTGAGTGGTAGGAGGTCTCCAACACTGCCAGGCGGGTATTTGGAGACAGTAAAGTTTCTTCATGTATAACGAAAACTGACGTAGAGTTTCTGCACTTGCGGAACTGACAATGCAGAAGACTGGCAGGGAGCCGAGAGACTAACAAACAATAACTGTAACTACTCTGCAGGACCCGGGGCAGCCCTGCGCAGTGCCTGATTGTGTTCACCTTGCACAGACAGCGAGGTATCATGGTGCTGCTGTGGCAGTGGCTAGGATCACAAACTCTAAACCAGCTGTTGATTAGCTGGCATTGGCATCTTAGCCTTTGTCAGCACGCAGGATAAGCCACACAATATATAATGTAGACTAGTTCAGGATTTCACTAATGCGGGGTTCACGAGGGAGCACTGTATATGTTGCAAGGGGACAAAAAGGGGTATGGCCATGGACGTACCAGCTGTTCCAGTTCCGATGGCCCTGGCACAAAATTACATTTCAGACATTGTTTTATAAATGACACTTGTCATGCTCGGAAGAAATGGTCATAAAAAGATTATGTTGAAAATCTGGGTTAAAAATGTGGGAAACTAGCTAAGATATAAATAAAGGAATTGTTCCAACATTACCTCATAACTTTATTTTTTGCAGATTTTGGCGCCTAATGTTCAACATATCCCTTGTGTTACCCCACTTCCTGAACACGGCAGGTATCATTTTTCAAATCCCCTCCGACAGTTGCATGACAAAATCACCTTTTGGATGGGATTTAAAAAATTCCACCTGTCTTGATCATAATGTCAGGTTATAAAAAGACTGTTGGACATCTGGGGTCAAAATGTGGGAGCCCACTTTAAAGTAGATATTGCCTCTCAGCTGCCCTATTCTGGGTAGTTACAATCTAACGATGTGTCAAAGCAGTACACCACTGAAAGTGAGATACTGCATCTCATTTGCTCTATCCTGGGTAAAAATATAATAAAAATGTATACGAGCAAGACCCAGTACAACAGCAATACCAGCTCTGAACATTTGGCATTTAAAAATGCTTGTTTTTACAAGGCTTACTCTTTAAGTTATCACATTATTTAAAAAAGTGTGTGTATTGTTAGCAATGTATATTTTCATATTTATTTTCTGCTCTTCTACGTAAGGCACCCTGAGTGAACCCAAAGTGCATAGCAAGGTACATACTCTGGAAAATTCAGAAGGCAGCATAGGAAAGGCTCTATCAAAATGTAAAGCCTTAACATCTGGTGAATTGCAAGGAATGAGAGGAGACATGCAGATCCTGTAAGAGATGTGTAAAGGGTCTAACTTTTTTAAGGGACCATAAAGCTTTAAGTTATGTTCTGGGTCAGAACTGAGCCTTTCTTGCAGTGTTGACAAGGAAAGTGATTTTGGGTGCCATGTTTTCATGTGTGTAAGTGTAAAAATGTTAGTAAACATGATGACACACTATGTAACAGTGATTTATTTCTGACATGACAGAAGGGGCACCAGACAAAATTCACCAAGGAGAGCACGGAAAAGAAAGGAACTGCAACTACTGTAGCTACAGACTAAGTGTACTTGATTGAAACAGGGATTCCTCTAGCAAGCAGTTACCACCGACCCCTAGACATGTAGGTTATCCCTGTAGTTATGTGCACTCCTAGTCTCTGCGTGATGCTAAGACAGTGTTATATGGTATTAGCCCCCAACTGAAAGAACAGTGACAACAGCCACAACTGAGTGGAATTCTTTGACTGTATGCTATCTAATAAGGGAAGTGAGAGGGGATCAGTGAGGGGATCAGATGGAGAGACAGAGTAAAAAAGAGGGGTTGCACAAACATTTTGAAAGCTGTCTCACAGCACATAGATTTTGAAAACTGTCACAGTGTGTAGATTTTCAGAATCCTTGCAAAGTATTTTTACATGAAGATTTTGTGAAAACCCTTATGCATCACATAGATTTTGAAAACCATTGTGCAGCATGCAGTTTTTAAAAATTGTCATGCACAATGAAGATTTCAAAAACCATAATAAAGATGTTCAAAATGTTCATGCAGCTTGTCAATTTTTAAAACATTTCTGATGGATTCCTGTGTGAATATTTTAATTTTTAATTGAAGACAACTAATTACTAATTAATTAAAAAAACACACACACACATCAGTCCTATATTTAGTCAAGGTCTTTTGTGCCATGCTAACCTAACACTGCACTAAAAATAGCATGTGTGTGCCAGGGAGCGATATTCAGATACAGAGGATGCCCTATTCATCCTGTCCTGCCTGTCTGAATATAGGGTTGTAATAACAAGCAAGTACATTTTATCTGATATAGCACCTCATCCCAAGGACTTGAAGCATTGTACTTGTAATTTCATTTAATAAGCTAAAAGCATTTAAAACATTTATGAAATCAAATAACACGCACAGTGGAATCTCTCACATACAAAACATATTGGAGGAAAAGATACGTGTTAAGAGCCCTTTTAAAAACTTGAACAGAGGAGATCTGACAAAGCTGATTTGATAAAGAAGGTATTCCAGTGTATATGTGCATCATCACCACATCCCTCTACTGGCAACAGTTTACCAGGAGCAAAGGGACCTAGTGTGTATGAGATGGGATGGTGCCATCACTTCTGAGAGCCATATTTAGTGGCCAGAATGCTTACAACCACATACGACGTGGCATGCATGGTGCTAAGGAGCCATTTGCATGTCATTATGTTGCCATCAGCAGCTCTTCACAATGTCTCGATGCACAATGCAGGAGGCACTGTGTAGAGCCTTGGCCAACCCCCACGTTGGAGTCCTGACCACCGATGACATCCCTGGCAGTCTTGCAGACCCTCGATCCCTGTCAGTATTATGGAACTACACTAAATCACTTCCCTGGCAGTCTAGTAGATGTCCCACCTCACACAATTACTGTAAGTATTGTGGAACTGTACTAAAGCTTGTCCCTGGTAGTCTAGTGAACCCCCTCCCTTACTTGATCTGGTGTTGTGGAAATGTACTGATGCCCATCCCTAGCAGTTTAATATTAACCCCACCAACCAATCACTGTCATCCCCTTCCCCAGCCCACCCACTGAGCAACCCTGTCACCTCCTAACTCATCTATATATCCATAGGTGAGCTGCCATCAGGTCCTCAGACATTGACCGGCACAAACACCCCACCTACCACCTTGGCTGTCTGTCATCTGGCTGACACGGAGTAAGCACATGCATACTGTATAAATGGTTATTTCTATAGTGTGCATGTATTTACTCCTTGTCACTCAGATGGTGGCCAGCCAAGGTGGTCAGAGGTGAGTCTGTGCCAGTTGCCTTCTGAGGACCAGACAGCGTCTCACCTATGGACAATATGGACAACTAGACGAGTCAGAAGCTGACAGTGGGTGGGGTGATGGGGGAGCCGGGGGCTTTGACATTGATCCATCAGAGGATAACACGAGACTGCTGTGATAGGCTTCAGCTCATTTCCACAATACCATACTGGGTGTGGGATGGGGGTCCACAAGGCTGTCATGAACAGGTCTTAGTACACTTCCAAAATACTGATAGGGATCAGGTGAGGGAGAGAAGTCCACTAGCCTGCCAGGGAAGGACTTTAATATAGTTACACAATATTGACAGTGTTCAATTTTGGGGGGGGGGGGCACTAGACTGCCAGGTAAGGGCTTTAGTACAGTTCCACAATACTGTCAGAGACTGGGTGAAGGAGGGGTATCCACTAGACTGCATGGGCTGGGATCTTAAGTATTACACTGTAAAATTATTGTACAGTACTGACAGCAGGGGTGTGAGAGAGAACACTAGACTGCCAGGGTTGGGATCTCCATTATAGCTCTGCACTAACAGAAGTGTGTCGGGTGGAAGTGCATTTCACTGGCACCAGTGCTTCCCAGGGGCAGACGGTCACACACCGCTGTGCACATTGATAAAATAGAGTGCTATAAGCATTAATTAGTGCTGCCTCAGTATCCTGTTACCACTTACAAAACTCTTGAAACATACCATTGCATCATTCATGTAAGATGGTAGCCTCATTTGCATGGTCACAGAGAAGTGGTCTGCGCATCAGTCCCATCCACTTTGCTCAATGCCAGGCGACTCTTTGGATGTGGTCCCCAGCCCACCCAGATGTACTTTAGTCCAGTTAGTTTGGTGCTATGCTTCTCAGTGCCATGCTAAACGTCATAATATTGGGGTCATTGTGTGTTTTGTTCTACTGTGCATCCCCGTTATAAACACTAAAGTATCACTCTTAACTTTTAAATATTTAATATCTTACCAGGCTGGTGGATGGCACAACGGTAGCGCTGCCCCTTGTGCCACTGGCAACCCAGGTTAGGTAATTATCTCAGAATATGAGAGGAGAGGATTAAGCATCTGATGGACAGTTTTCTTCCCTGGGCTGGGATGATCACAGCATCCAGCAATAGCCCAACCCCTAATGATGACTGGGGGTTGATGCACCTGGATCTGGAGCAGGCTTTGGGACTGGAGGAGTGGTGGACTTCAGCACATTGGGCATGGGTGTGTGCCTGACATGACCCAGATGTTACTGCACATCCACCTCAATGGGGAAGCCTAAAGACAGAAAAAACCCTTAGCTGTGTGCTATCAAGATTGGCTTCCCCAGCTCCACACTCACCAATGGGGTCTGAATTAGAATATTCTGACTCTCCCATCTCACCTTTCAGAAGGTAGGGACCACTGTGTGGGTTACACATAGTCTCCTAGTAAGTCATGAGGAGTGTGGGGGCGGGAGTTGGTAGGGGTCCTGTAGGGCTGATATGAAGAACATCCCCACAGGCTCAAAGAAGTATAACTAGAATTGAAAAAAAAAGTTATCTTACCTTAAATTTGTAGTTAAGTGGAACTTAAACACTAGCTAAAAACTTGTGTGCAGCAGGTAGATTTTGAAAACCATTTTGCAGCATGTAGATTTTGAAAACCATTACACAGCTGGTAGATTTTCAAATGCTTCATGAACAATTTTTGTGCAAATGTTTTGTTAAAATCAGTATGCAGCAAATAGATTTTGAAACCGTCATACAGCAAACAGATTTTGGAAACCTATGTGCAGCACACAGGTTTTGAAAACCATCGTACATCAAAAACCAAGCTATTAGCTAGTCAAACTGGGCAGACTGGGTGGGCCCGGCAGTCCTTTTTTGCAGACACATTCTATGTTTCTGTGCAGATTTGAAAAACTGTAGTGTAGACCGAATAGCTTGAAAAACATAGACGTTCAAATTATTCATGCAGCACGTAGATTTAAAAAAAATTGTGAGGGATTGCTGCGCAGATGTTTTCTTTTTAATTAAAGAATATATAGTTACTACCTTGCATGGCTTCTATTAAAATTCTGTATTTTTACCTACAACTTCTATTCAAGGGTGGTATGTATTTGATGGTGGTTTCTGCTGCAAAACACAATTTTTAGTTGCTTAAAATAAAACATTATACATTCTGGATTTGCTCAAGTTTATTTTTGTTGGCCTGCTTCATATCAAAATAAGAAAAACAAACATCAACTAAGATAAGTTATAAAACTAAAAGAATGACCATACTGATGGAGATAAATGGTTCCATGTGATAACGGCAAAAGCCTAAAGGTGATCACTGTTATGGCGAGGTCACAGTGGAGAAAATTTTTTCAGCACTGTGACACCCCAGCACACAGGAAAATGGTGCCGGGTACTTAGTTTTTAATGTTTTCTGTGTGTGTGGGTCTGTGCCCCCCACCACCCGGTACGTGGGGGGCTTCGCCTACCACACCCCCCTACTGAAGGATTCTCAACTCTAGGGGGGTGCATGTGTGTGGGTATATGTGTGTGTGAAAACATTAAAAATAAAAGGTTCGGGCTGGGCGCAACAAAAAGGCACAGGCACCCGGACCCAAACCCAATACACCGCACACCGACGCCAGCAGCCGACTCACCAAGCTACAGGGTCAGCGTGGCAACCCACTGTGACACCACCCCTTATATCCCCTCCCACCCCTCACTGTGCATGCCCGCTCCCCCCCCGCCAGACCATGGCCATCCCTGTGATGCACTGGGAAGGAGTCACTGTTATTGTCGGTGCCCTTTCCCCAGTGCCATTATCACAGGCTACCAGATAAACATCACAGAGAGTTCCACTTACAGTGTTTTATCTGACATGACTTTAACCCTATCTAGAGGCCGTGACTTGTATTTAATCATTATGACCTGCAGTTTATATCTGAGGGTGGCTTCTATTCATGAGCAGCTTCTAATTGATGAAACACTGTGTTTATTTTTTTCAGTGAACTGAGCATGTGGAAACAATAAATACAGAATAAAGGATGGGGAAGTGTGTGATACAAGAAATTAATGCACACCCGAGGTGTGGGATGCTACATAAATCCCAAGGGATTTATTAAAGCACTCCACATTGAGGATGTGCATTTAATCTGAGTTTCACATACTTCCCCATCTTTTTTTTATATATCATCTAGTCAGCAATTTTTTCCAGCCCGAGTACACACACATGTACACACACACACTTACACACACACACACACACACACACACACAGTCTACCTCCTTGCTTTTTGCTGTTAAAATTTTATTTACTATTTTTTTTTAAGTTATGATTGGCATCAGGATTACGATCGCGCTTACTGGTTGGAACGGTTCCTGCTCGCAATCTGCATCAGGTGAAGTTGACAAACCATAGGATCAACCAGATAAGGATTTTTTGATTTAGTTTAAAGGCAGGATCAGCCAGATAAATAAAAGAAAATGGTTTTGTGAAGGTGAACATTGTTGTTGTGGCGGCTCCTCGCTAAAGGATATTTGGAACTGCCATGTTTAAGGAAGTGTTCTGTCCACCCACACACAGGACGAGAGCAAATGTGGCAGCGCTCGAGTGTGACAGACAGAGCACATGCTCACCATAATAGCTTGCGGGTTATTACGGTGAATATCAACTCAGTCAGCCTTAGGAAAAAACTGCTGACCAGTTACTATATTGTTAATAACTTCAAAATGAATAAATATTTTTTCACCAAACAACCAAAAGGACTTATTGCACTATTACATCTAACAAACCTATAAATTTCATAACCCCTTTTTTAGATTTTTTTAGCCATTGTTTTGGCAAACTGGGCATGTGCAAACAATTATTGGTACTAACCACAAAACTAACATTTTTTTTCATCAAACCACCAAAAGGACCCGGTCCTCCATAACATCTAACAAACCTGTACGTTTCATAACTTATTTATTTTTTGTTTTTTTCTCTATCCTTTGTTAAATGTTTTGGTGCAAAAATATGCAAAAATACATACTTTTTTAAAATGCATTTATTTATAATTTGGAAAACACCGTTGACACAAGTGCTCTTTTGCAAAGGTTCCACGACTGACAAGTACAAGGAATGAGAAACACAACATATTTTCAGCAGCTCAGGAAGAGCCTAGTCAGGTACAAGCAACAATACATTAGCAGTAAAGGTAATATACACACTCTAGCATAGCTGTCCCAGGGGGACAAGTTTGCAAGTGTCAGTAATGTATAACAACATGATAAACATGGTATACTGGACAGAAGTAATTTTTTTATTTTATTTATTTATTAGAGTTTCAGAAAATACCTGTGAGCAAAGCTCTTTGCATAGGTTCCTTGTCAACTGAGTTACAGGAAAGAGCAATTATGCAGCCAGCAGGAGCTAGCAGCATTTACAATGCATGGGGTGAAAAATAAGTTACAGTCAAACAATCAATTAACCTAAGCAACTAATAGTGAAAACAAACATTGACAAGAAGGGGGAATACACTGTAGAGTGATGCAATTAAGTGATAGGATAGTAAGGCTAAATGCCGGGGAGGAGAATCAGCCCAATGAGGCCTAGTCATACACAAAGAGTATAAGACACAACAGCAAGTAATGGGAAGGGATAGGGGAAGAAGGGCTAAAGCGAGGACATGAGGAACAGCCCATGAGGCAAAGTAAGTGTGTTAAGAAGGAAAGGTGGAGGGTGAGAATAGGGTGGGGCGGTGGAGGGAGGAGGGAGGGAGGGAAGGGAGGAGCTGAGGAGGTTGTTGACAAGAGAGCAGTAGTTTATCTCAACCAAGGTAGGGATAATGGAGAGTGAGGAGAAGAGTGAGGGGTGTAGGAGTGGAAGGAGGGAAGGGGCAGGAACAAAGTGCTACAGGCAAATGATAGTGATGAAGGGGGGAGTGGTGGGTTAAGTGAGCTGTGCCGTGTGTAGGCCTTGTTAGTGGAAGCAGTCACAGCTCGCAATTGCTACTAAATGTGGCTGCAGACAGCAGTTTCCACTTAAATGAGCCCAGGGTGGGAGTCGAAGAAATATCTCTACTGAGGGAGGTATACCAGAGAGGGGCACAGTGCACAAAAATGATCTTTGACTTTGGAAGGTATGACACTGAGGAATCTTAAAGATCTGACTATTGACACTCCTAGTGCGACACTGACTGTCAGGAGGAGCAAGGAACTTCTGTACCCCAGGTGGCACAAGATCCAGGCTGACTCTTTTGCCAGTTGGTAGGTTTGGTATGAGTCTTCCCTTGAGCTGTAGCCATTCAGCCAGAGAGTACAGGTCGCAGATATGGATCAGATGCGCAGAGCCAGTTAGGAGGCGGCAGGCTTTGTTGAGCACTATTTTGATGTAACGAAGGGTGGTGTCCTTGGCTGCCCCACATGTGATGAGACCGTAGTCAATAAGTGAGACAACTGAGCTGTTGATAGTGAGTTTAATTGCATCTGAGAATAGACAATGCTTGTGCCTATAGAGCAGCCCAATTTGCATATCGACAGCCTTGGCAATATTGTCGATGTGGGGAACATAGGACAAGGTACTATCGATTGTAATCCCTAGGTACTTGAAGTGTGGGGCTAGCTCTAATGGGGAGCCCTCAGTGTTATGGATAGTGAAGAGAGGTTCTGTGCTTGTTTTGGGAGTTGGCGAATAACATCATTTTTGTCTTCTTGTAGTTCAAAATGAGTTTGTGGTTACTGAACCATTTTTTAACTTTGACAAGGTGTTCCTGGAGTTTGGTCTCAAGGTTCTTGGGGTCAGGATCAATAGCATAGATGATGGCATTGTCTGCATATAACAGGATGTGACCCTTGCAGGCTTTAGGGAGTGAATTGAGGAACACGCTAAACAGGAGTGGCCCCAGAATGGACCCCTGTGGTACTCCTGATAGAACAGGTCTACTGTCAGATAGGACATTTCCAATCTTTACTTGCTGTGTTTGGTTGTGGAGATAACTTCTGAACCATGCAACAGTGTTATGAGAGAGGCTGGTGATACTGTAGCTAGCTGGTCAACCAGGAGGGTGTGATGCACAGTATCAAAGGCTTTGGTTAAGTCAATGAAAGCCACGCCAACAAGGTGACCATGGTCAAAGGAGTTGTGTAAGAAGCCTGTGAACTTAAGCAGTGCTGTCGTGGTACTATGTCCATGCCTAAACCCATGTTGTTGCGGGCATTGAAGTTGGTGTTTTTTCCAGGTAGTTGACTAGCTGGTCAGCCACTATCCATTTCAAGGCTTTAGAAAGTGGAGGAAGAATGGATATAGGTCTGTAGTTACCATTTGTGGCACGGTCCCCACCATTTTGTGGAAATTGTGAGAATGTGAGAGACAGGTTAACTACATGGGTAAGTGGAGCTAGGATTTCATCCAGAGTAATGGCGACAAATTTGAGATCAAGGTCATCTCTGCTATATCTAGCTTCCCCAGCACCTTTAGGAAATATTTTTTGGCTTCTCTTTGCGAGATGATTTTGAAGCGGAAAGGCAGGTGCACAGGGGCACTGTCAAGGATACCATGATCATCATTTAGAGTTCTGGGGCAGAAGAAATCTGGGGGGAGGACCCCGCTAAGATCGGTGAAGGCGCTGTTGAACGTGTTAGCAATAAGGCTTGGGTCTAGGGAACGTGCACCGTCAATATTGAGCATTAAGGGAGGTAACTTTGGGTCCTTTCTGGTGACTTCTTTCAGGTTGCTCCAGAACTTTGTGCCATCCTTCCAAGAGCGAGAGAGAGCTTCTTTGTAGTGTTGGCGTTTTGCTGCATGAATGGCCCTTGTACACTCATTTCTTGATTTTTTATAGGCCTGGTTATCAGATTGTTTTCCCATAGCCCTGGCCCTGTGCTTAAGGTGGTCCCTGAGTTGTAGGCACTCAATTAGGCCTGGGGTGATCCAAGGATTACACCATCCCTTAATTTTATGCTTTTTGAATTGGGCACTGAATTTAGATATGAACTGTTCCAAAGCGAAGTCGACATCACAGGCTGAGAGGAGAGAGGACCAGTCAAGGAGGCGAAGTTCTGATTTCATAAGCTCAAGGTGCCCTTTGATGAGAACCCTGTTACATATCATTCTGGTGGGGGGGGGTTAGAGAACTTATTCGACCAGTAGAAGAAGAAGATGGGAAAGTAGTCACTGATAGCATCAGAAAGAACTGTGGTATCGGAGATGTGCACAGGGCGATTAGAGACCACCCAATCTAGGAGGGTACTGTTATCGGTTCTGTAGTTCATTCTTGTTGCAGACTCTACAAGCTGAGTGAAATGGACTGCAGAGACTGCATCCTTGAAGGAAGTTGCTTCCGAGGAAAGCCAACTGACATTGAAGTCTCCCATTAATATGATTTCTGAATTTAGACTCACATTGTCTATGCAGTGCATTAGTGAGTAGAAACCAGGGGTCATTTGCTTTGAAGGAATGTAGACAGAGAGCACAGTGATTGCTCTATTGTGTGCACTAAGAAGCACTTTAATAGCCAGCGCGCATGCATGTTATCACCAGTACTGGTCAGTCACATGGCAAGACCCTGTAGGTTATTCCTAAGGTAGATCGCACATCCGCTACCTCTCTTAGTTAGTCTGTCCTGTCTAAAGACTGTGCATCCTGGAATCAAAATAGATGTCTCAGTTCTTTTATGGGTGAGCAAAGTTTCAATGATGGATAAGACATCAGGGCTGTGCTGTGAGACCCATACTTGGAAGTTGTTGAACTTGGATACGAGGCTGCAGATACTGAGCGATGTGAATGTAAGCGATCCTGATTTCTTCACTGGAGCAGGTTGTTATTGGGGTGGACCCGGGTTAGGATGAATGTTTCCAAAAGTAGCAGTAACAGCATAGCAAGTCTCCATGTGTATATATATATATATATATATATATATATTAGAGCAAAAAAACTCTATTTAATGCATTAGTTAGGAGTTAGCTTAGTGAGAACAGTGAGGAATTGATGTTGTTGAAAGCCCCTCACACTCCCACCTGTCAACGGCTTGCATGTTGGGGTTGTCAGCCATAACTTTCACCCCATCAGATGTGTGAAGAAGCAGAGGTATAGGAGAATGGGGTGTGAGTTAGGACCGACAACCCCAACATGAACCCTGATGCCAGTTGGGGGTGTAGACGGGGGGGGTCAAAGGAGGGCTTTCAACCCTAACACCGAATTTCCTCACTTTTGTCGCTGTGGAACAACCCTAACTAATGCATTAAATGGAGTTTTTTTGCCTCTAACTTCCCTTCTTTTTGAGAATGATAATGAAAAATAGTGAATGTAATGCAGGGGTGGGAGCACGGGGACCTTTGGGCCCTGCGCTCCCGCCACGTGATGTCTTGTCACATAGTAACACGGTGCCCGCAAACACAAATGGTAATGTGCATGGTGACGCAAAGCGAAACAGAAAGATAAACAGTACTGTAGACACAAATGGTTAAAATAACGCAAATGCAAGCGCAAATGAAAACACAAAGGGTAATGCTCATGGTGCCGTAGACGGGAACGGTAAGTGAAACAGGTACGGAATCGCAAGTGGAAGCGGTAAGGGTAACAGTAATGTAAGCGCACAGGCTGATTTTCCCCAAAAGCTGCATAGAGAAAGACAGTGAGTACAAAGAATGTATGCATAATAATGGGTCTCGGAGCAGAAAATGAGGAGTTGGAATAGTAAATTGCTTATATCTCAGTAACCGTACGATGTAGAAAAAGAATTTAAAAGTCATATGATGTATGACTTTCCTGGCTAGTTTTGTACTTAGTCCCTACTAGGGGGCTAAGCATTTTTCTGATGAAAAGTCCATATCTCGCACCATTTCCGAGATACGGGCCCTGAAAGGTGCAGCGAACGCCGTAATGTTATCCTATGGGGAAAAAAGAGAAGTTCGGAGTGCGATAACTTTTGCTCCCTGTAATATTTTTTCACCAAATCACTGAAAGGCACATCTGAGGGATGTTGGCTTTCTTCCCTCCAAATTTCAGCCCAAAAGACCAAACCGTTAGTTTGCAGCAGGGCGGCAAAGGATTCCTGTAATGTGGCGGACTCTGTAATGTTATCCTATGGGAAAAAGAGTCAACTTTGGAGTGCCATAACTTTGCCTCTCTGTAATATTTTTTCACCAAAACACTGAAAGGCACATCTGTGAGATGTTGGCTGCATTCCCTCCAAATTTCAGCCCAAAAGATCAAACCGTTCTTTTGCAGCAGGGTGGCAAAGAATTGCTTGTCATTTTGTCATAGCTTGAAAAGTAGTATCGCACTATAAAGCTGCAAAATTTGCAACACTTTCATGAGTGCGACACTTCTTTATGAAAGTACTTTTCCAGAAACTTGAAAACATATTTCTTGGTGTTTAACCTCAAAATAAAGACATGCCTAGCATCCTCAGGGTCCGACTAGGTAAACACAAAAGAATTGTGTTGCTAGAGGGTCCCAAATTTAAATGCCAAGCATTTTTCTGATCACCAACTGAAAACAAAATGGTGGATTTGTGAGAGTTAAGGGGCCATTTGCGAAAGTAAAACTGCATTTGCAAAAGTGTTGAACTTTTGTTAACTTTTCCCATTGACTTATAATGGAAACTGTTTTTTGAATAACTTTTGAACTGTTTAATATTTTTTCATGTAATCTTCAAAAGGCACATCAGGGACCCTGGCCGCACATTCCCTGAAGATTTTGGACCGGTCGCGCAAACCGTGCGACCTGTAGAGATGACCAAAGAATTGCAAAAAAGCGTAAATGCGCGCGCAGATCATGCTTAATAACTCCACAGCCATGTATTCAAACAGTACAAAAGTTGGCAGATCCCAAGGTGTATGGTTCTTGATGGTGTATTCCAAATTTCAGGCAAATCTGTTAAATGGTTACAAAGTTATTAAGGTGCAAAATTTTAGGTTTAACATGTAAATGGCTCCTCAACCCTAACTATGGTAGCACTACCATGCTACCATAATATATATATATATATAGTTATTTAATCTCTGGTGCGTGGTACATGCACTTCTGAATTTGCATTTTTCCTGAGTGGTGATTAATCCAGGAATGAGTAACATGGGATGATTCAAGAAGGGTTAGTTGGCCAATGAACCCCAGTTACAAGGTGGTGGAAAGGCCCCATGTGTGTAATGAACGGCAGCATCTAGGAATTGAGTGGAGGTTATTGTGCTGTATACAAGAAGGGTGTCAGCAACCAAGGTTAGTTGGGCTGGGTAGGGCTCGGTGTAACTTGTTATTCCTGAGAGTGTAAGCATCACGAGTAGCACTAAGCCTTTGGGTAGTAGGCAGTTTATTGTGACAGACATTTCTGTTCCAGAGGAAGTGAGGGTGATATCTTGCTATGTGCCCAAAACAGGCAGAAAAGGGAGGAGAGAGTGTGTTGACCAGGAGGGATAAGATAATTGCACTATCAAGTTGCTATTGCTAAAGAAACACAGTGGATTCTACAGGGAGTGCAGTGTAGGCAAGAGACTAGCACTAACAGGATGCTGTCATTAGAAGAAACAGAGTGGATTATACAGGGAGGGCTATGCAGGCAATTGCAAGGTAATGCCTGCTCTAGCTTAGTGTGGGACACTTTAAGAGAGGGCTATGTCAGGTATGCACAAATTGGGGGAGACGAAAGGGGTGGAGATGAGTGGGGGAGAAGTATTTAATAGAGGTCTCAGCCGTGGTGGGTGGGTGGGACAAATATAGAGAGGAGAATAAAATATAGAGAGGAATAAGTGCGGTCAGCAGTTTCAAACCGTAGCACCACAAAATGCAGCAATTTTAGTTATTACAGACAGATTGACCAATCGGGAGAGGCAGAGAGAGAAGCCAGCCATTGAGAAGCTGAGCACTGCCCAGTTGCAGCCAATCACATCGGCGGCTTTGGAGCTGGGCTTCTCTGGCAAAGTAGCGGCATATCTTATTCTGGAGGGGCAGTCAGAGGAGCAAGCGTGGCTGGCTGGGGTGCAGTGCCGGGCTGCTGAGCAGCAGAGGCACCCACCGTTGGCGATGGTTTCTTGAAGAGAGAGAGAATGATTCAGGGGTTAGCGAGGATTAAGGCCAGAGATGAGGGTCTAAATCAATGGGAAGGACTAGAGCTGGAACAATAGAGGGTGGGAGGGAGGGAGAAAAGAAGTGTGGGAGAGGGCAGGCTAGGAGGGGTTACTTGGGGGCACAAGCAAAATGATGCCATGGAGGATGGGCAGGACAAAGGAAAAGCAGGCAGATCTGGCTTGGTTCATTGTACTGGGAGACAAACAGGAGAGACAGCCAGCATAAACAGCCCTGAAAATGGTTGAGGGGGCTCAGAACTAAATGGCGCCAAGGAGCAGAGGGAGAGCAGAAGAGGCAGTATGGCGCAGTGGGTTAAGGCTCTGAGCTACAAATCTGGAGACCTGGGTTTGAATCCCACAGCCCCCTAGGTGCATACTGTGTGACCTTGAGCAAGTCACTTAAATTCCTTGTGCTCCCAGGTTGCACCTGCAAACAAGCTTTCAGCTTAGTGTGTCTCACCTGGTAAAATAATTGGTAATAATAATAATAATAATAATTGGTAAAAAAAAAGAAGAGTGGCAGGCAAAATTGGCTTAGGGATCAAAGGAGGTAGGCAGACAAGCAGGAGAGATAGACCAGTAAAACAATGCAGAAAAGCAGCTGTGGAAAGGAGATAGAAAACAGGGTAGGCGAGTTTCTCACGGTGACCAAGGGTGGGTAGTCTGTGCAGGTTTAGATTAGGAGGAAAGTGAGAGGAGAGATGGAGGGCAGCAGAGAGGTGGAGCGGGTAGCAGGGGCCGAGGGAGTAGCAACCAAGAGGTTAGGATGGGTGGAAGCAGTTTCTAACACTCTAAGGCAGATGCAGTAACAGGCAGAGAGTCTAAACTACTGTAAAACATTCGCAAATCTACAAAGCAATAAATAAATTGCAGCAACTCAAGAAACTTAAGCAAATAGCATTTAAAATCAAAATATAGAGAGGAGAATAAAATATGGAGAGGAATAAGTCCGGCCAGCATTTTCAAACCGTAGTGTTGCAAAATCCAACAATTTTAGTTATTACAGGCAGATTGACCAATCAGGAGAGGTAGAGAGAGAAACCGGCCAATGAGAAGCTGAGCACTGTTCAAGTGCAGCCAATCACATCGACGGCTTTGGAGCCGGGCTTCTCCGGCAAAGTAGCGACATACCTTATTCTGAAAGGGCAGGCGGAGAAGCAAGCATGGCTGGCTGGGACGCAGTGCCGGGCTGCTAAGCAGCAGAGGCACCCACTGTGGGTGATGGTTTCTTGTTCTGGAAGGGCGGGCAGAGGAGCAAGTATGGCCGTCTGGGACTAAAAGCAATTAAAAGCAGCAGCAGGTTGATTCCATAGTGAGTTCTTCTTTTTGTTGATTTCATAAAGTGTGCAATTTTGGAAAGTCCCACTAGGGATTCAGGGAACTCGTTAAGCCGTTAGCAGGCATGGACTGTAAAGGAGCACCTACCCAGGCTTGTTTTTGGAAGGGGTCTTCAATGTCTAATGGACAGTTTCTGTAAAACATTCCAGATAAGTAGACCCTACCAGTGCCGTATTAAGTTACATGGCACTCATAGGCTGGAAACTTCAGCCCCACCCCAACCCCCCCACGAACACGGCTCAGTTCAGAGTATGGGTATGGCAACAACACAACACAATAGATGTGGGGCTGCTGGCTGCATAAATGGACCCCCCCTTTAAAATCCATAATGTTTTGGTTTTTTAAATAAATTTAAAATTAACACAGTTGGTCCACAGCACACTACTTGCATCAGTGTTGATTGCCCTGGCCCTAACATATTTACTTCCACCCTGCCTGACCCAGTGAGTGACCCCACACCAATGGCAGTGTGCACTGTGTATGACTGACAGACTGAAGAGCAATGAGAAATTATGAAACAACAAGTCAGTCACTCAGTCACATCAACAGAATCCACCAGATCTCACACAACAAGCTGCAGCAGCAACAGTCTGTTTGTTGTACACAAGATAACTCACTGAGGACTTAGACTTTCACTTAGACAAGTTATTAGTTCTTTGTTTTTTGTATTAACTACTCACCAGTCTCACTGTGGTCCGTTCACTCCTCCGTCATCACCAGCACCACCACACCGACCTGACCAAGCAAGTAAGTGTGATATGATGACCGTCGACTGACTGACACGACACTGACCTCCTGTCTGTCTCTCTGTCTGACGAGAGAGAGAGAAAGAGAGAGACAGTGAAACACAGCCAATTGCCAAAGCCCAGGGAAGGCCAAGATTCAAGACGACTGTCTGTAGAGACAGTAGATTGACAGCGATGACGAGCACACTAGCAGAGAGGGGGCACGGGCACCTGGGCATGAGGGAATGGTCGTCAGGTCAGCAGGCCAAGCACTGGCTTCATGAGTCACTGGCCTTCTGCTGGTAGGGTGGCCTGCAAGGCAGGGGGAGTGGAGAGTGGAGGGCAGCAGGCCACAGGCAGGCTGCATGGAGGGTCACTCTCTAAAAACACTACTGAATCTGCAGACTGCACTGCAGGTGCTCTGTCTGTCTGTCTGATCCGAGGCAAGTACTCGACTCTGATGATTGCTGGATTCAGTGGCGGCACATGGTGGGTGGAGAATGAGTCAAAAAAATTAATTAGGCACAGACGGTGTTGGTGTGGTGAGAGACTGATGTGATGACACTCACACTCTACCTCTCTCTTCTATTGCCCAGCTTAGCCTTTCTCGCTCTGTCCAACGGCGACTTGCGAGTCAACTTCTCTCTCTCAGTCTGCACTAGACTAGCCCGCAGCATTGGCATGCACTGCGCCTTTTTTCAATTGGGTGCACATGTACAGTGGTCTTACGGAGCTGGTGAGGATTTAAAAATCAAATGAATGCGCAGTGCACGCTGTCCGCTGATTTGTCTGTGCTCTGTTCTGTCGGTGGGGGGAGGGTGACTGGCGAGACAGACAGTGGCGGGGGGGAGGCAGGAGCTCAGTCAAAAAAATTTTTTTTTTCTCATTTTCGTTTTTTTTTTATTTCTCAGGTGCCTCCTAACAGCAGGGGCCCCTAGGCTGTAGTCTACTTAGCCTAATAATAAAAATGGCACTGCAGATTATTCTGTAACAATTGGGTTTACACCTCTAAATATAAGCTGCCACAATATCTAGATTTCCTGTAGTTGTGTTTGCATGAAAGAGTAAATGAAATGTTACAGTTTATTACCCTACACTTGCTCTAACATGTTAAACATTATTCATAACTTTCAAATATCAGTACGAAGATTATTGAAACTATATAGCCTTATTAATTTGTGCTGCTCAAAAGCAACTTTTTTTAACCCAAAAGCATTAGTCTTCACAGTATTCACCACATTTTTCTACCTGTCCCCCTAACAATACATTTTTAAGGGATAATTATGATGTATGATAATGGTATTGTTTTTTGTATACTGTAAATATTCAAAAATTACTATCATATTGTTTACTCATCATCAGCATACCTCTCACTGTTTAGCCAATAACTATGCACACAATCAACTCTGCTGTAACTGTCCCCAAGGACCCTCTTGAAATGTAGTTGAATCCCCAAATAACATCACCTTGGTGTGCAAAATTTTAATAAATGTAATGAGTAATCAGCACATTTCAGTGATGTGGGGTTGAGGGGAAGAGCTAATCGGGGTTGGAACTGAGTCCAGGCAAAAGACCACACTGCCAGTTGTGCAGGACCTTGCAGTAGTGAAGGCAGTTAGCCCCCGATGATTTCTGGTACTCACAAAAGACACTCCACCTATGTAGAAGCATAAGCTGGACACCAGAATTTGGAACACTGGAGGTACTGTACACTATTTATTTTCAGATGCCAAAGGCACAGACTGCTGCATCAGTAGTCATCAACACCTCACCTCCCCCCCCTCCCTGGCCCCCAGTGAAGGTCAAAGGAGTGAAGCACCGGGGCACTCGAGTCGGACTGGCCCACATGGATACCTGGAAATTTCCAGGTGGGTAAGCACCCTCTATTGGGTACTTGGCCACCTTCTCAGCTCTGAAAATCTTTGCATTCATCATCTAGTTTTTTAATTAAATGGGGTATTTCTGCTACTGTAAGTGAATGTAAGATACAAACACAGAGCTAGTGTATGAGATTTAGGGGGAATACTAATATAAGTGTGAATCCCTGGGCACTCACCTGTTGATTTTCCAGGTGGGCCCCCTTTACCTCAGTTCAAACCCTGGCACTCATGCCATGTTCATTGGCTATTGTAATAATTTGGAGCTGAATACCTTTTGTTTAGTGCTGTGGTACTTTGTATTTTGCATTTGGGACTGCGGGAGATGGGGTGCTGGTGACTGCTGATACAGCAGGCTGTGCATTTGCCATTTGAAAATAAATACCTCCAGTGTTCCTAGCTTAGTTGTCCTACTTATCCTTCAACAAGTACTGAGTGTCTTTTGTGACTATCATGGTCAGAGCATCAACAAGGTTTGTTTTTGTAACTTCCCACTCTCATAGCACTTTATTCAGAAGCTCCCTGCAGGAATGACATGAGCAACACACCCTACAACTGAGATGACACATTCAAAATTTCATGAACATGCTCAGTAACAAAAACCAGCGTTCTAAAGATAGCTGTGTTTTCATGATAGCATTGTGCATTAGTAATTCATGACAAATAAAAGCTGTGTGCTGCAAATCACTAATGAACACCACTAGTGCAATGCAGTCATCCTAAGAACTAAAACCAGCAGTGGGTGCTCAGTTTCACCAATGGCATTCCCCCTCCCAGTAAACATCTATTTTTTTTTTAATTAATGGGGGGGGGGTGAGGGTACGCACAATCTTGCTGCCAGTATACCCCCTCCTACTCAACCTGGCTTAATATAAATAACTGGCGGTGGGTGTCCAAGCCACCGCTGTTATTCAAGAAATGCAGTTTTTTTGCACTCATTTATGTTTCTTGACACTGGAGTGCTCATCCACTGCTGCTAGTATTAACCCCCATTTTGGCACCAAGGTGCTCAACCTCCTATACCAATAAATAATGTGTAGTAACCATCCCCCCCAACAAACACATACACACACACACAAACACACACACACACACACACACACACACACACACACACACACACACACACACACACACACACACTTCTAAATCTCCCTTCACCCACACATTCTGACACCATGGTGCCCACCTCCATTCTGGTGAAGACCACACCGATACTAGGGTGCCCAATTCCCAGACTCGGTACCTGAAAAACAAAAACTGTCCCTTGTAGTCTATTTTTTTGTTAACCTGTAATAAAGAAAACCATCTATTGATGTCTTTTGCTGATGCGACCCCCCCCCCTCCAACCCACCCCCACACCCACTCATAAACCACCCCCCGACATCCCTCACTAACCTAGTCTTGGTCCAAAAAGGTGATCCAATTGCAACTTGAGAGATGTCCTGCTGCTGCAGAGCCAACCAGGAACTGACTAAACCCAAGGTAAGTGCAGTTAATGGATTTTCAATGCTTTTTGAGCTCTTACTCGTAGCATGATTGTTTTTTTTATATTGTTTCACCAAATTCTGAACATGGCTTTTCTTGGACCCCTCCTCATGAACAACTGAGGTGAAGGTTTTTCAAATCTATTCCAAAAGGTGATTTCACAGTTGCTCTGCGAAATCACCTTTTGGGTAGGATTTGGAAAATTTCACCAACAAGGTTTATGAGGTGGGGTCATAAAACGATTATGTTGAAAATCTTGAGTCAGAATCTTACAAAACAACAAAGATATAAAGGAATGTTGAAATATTTCAATGTTTCCGCTACCACGGTGAGCTGCGACGGGATGTCAAGGGACAAACACAGTAGGGCTCTTGAAAGACCAAAGCAGCTACAAAAATCATATTATAGTGCTCCAGAGCTATCTCAGTCCCCTGAGCACAAGTGAGCATCATAGCTAAGATGTTCAATACCACCTGGAGATTATAATGCTCCAAATTATGCTTTGGGTAGTAACGGATCATCTCCATGGAGGGATATTTATATGAGGGGCTAAGTAAAGGAATGACAGTGTGGTGATCTGACCAAACGATTGGATCGGCCTTGTCCACACTAATGTCAAGACCCGACAAGAAGACCAGCTACAGTGTGTGACCATGCAGGTGGGTAACAGAGACAATAGCCTATGTAAGGCCCAATGATGACATCAACTGAAGGACCTGTTGACCAAATAGAGAGGTTTCATTGTCAACTGGGGCATTAAAATCCTGCAGCACTAATAGTCTGGAGCCATCCAATATTTGGATGACCTTGAAATCTGCTGGCTCTGAAGAACATCACATATATAGCCGGCCCGGTGGCGCTGAGGGCTGAGGCGCTGGATGCCACACCTCATGCCACGCCGGCGACCCGGGTTTGGGAATGAGCACGGGTTGTCATGGGTTGGCAGGGGAAGAGAGGAATCGAGCATCTGATGGACTGCTCTTCCTCTCCGGGAAGGGGGGGTCCACATTGGTCGGCATCCGACTGCCCCCTGACGGAGGCCAGGGGTCAGGGACCCACGCCACACATTGGGGGGAGTTGAGGGCAGACGTCTGGATGGGGACACACGTGGACATGTGTGCGCATGCACACCCATGGCCGCTGGCGTCATTACACGCCCCCGACTCCAGGGGAATTGAGAGGAGAAAAATGGAGAACGATAGTGGCAGCTTGATGACCGTCCACGGGACGCTCGACCTCGGAGCACTGCTGGATGCTGGATCCTGTCTCAGCAGGAGTAAGGAGGACTTCTGCTGCCCCATTGTGGGGGGGAAAGCCGAAAGGATATTTGGCAGCGGGGGCTTCACTGGGGCTAAAGCGGACCAGACGGTGGCTGGATGAATGGGATGCCAGGAAGTGATGTGCAGATTGGGAGCCACAGGTAAAAAAGTACTAAGAAAAAAAAATCACACACACACATATATATATATATATATATATATATATATATATATATGCATATATCTATTAGAGGAAAAAACTCAGTTTAATGCATCAGTTAGGGTTATTCCACAGTGACAAAAGTGAGGAAATTCGATGTTAGGGTTGAAACCCCTTGCACCCCCCCAGCCCGCCCCACCCAACTGGCACTGGGGTGTGCATTGGGGTCGTCTGCCTTAACTCTCACCCCATCACATGCGTGAACAAGCTGAGGCATAGGAGAATTAGGACCGACGACCCCAACACACACCCCGATGCCGCTGTGGAATAACCCTAACTGATGCATTAAATGGAGTTTTTTGCCTCTAATTTCCCTTCTTTTTGAGAATGAGGACTATAAATAGTGAATAGAATGTGGTGGTGGGAGCAGCCACATGATTTTTTTGTGACATAGTAATGGTAACAGCAACACAAACGCAAGTGGTAACGGTCATGCACATGGTGACGCAAACATAAATTGTAAAACAAGCATTAATAGAAACACAGGTGCAAAGTGATGCAAAGCAAAATGTGATGCAAATGGAGACACAAGCGCATACAGAAATGCAACTGGTAACACGCACGGTCATGGTACTGCTATTGTAAACGTAACTGATAACTGTGACAGCAGCAATAACACAAAAGGAAACAGAAAAGGAAGCGTAAACACAAGCATGCATGGAGACGCAAACCGTAATGTGCATGGGCACGGGAATGCAATTGGAAACACAAATAGTAATGTTAAAAACAACGATGACACAAAACAAAAGACAAACGCAAATGGAAATGGAAGGGTGGCCGCCAACAGAAATGGTAATGTGCATGGTGATGCTAAGCAAAACACAAACAGAAACAGTAGTGGAGACACAAATGGTAACAGTAATGGAAATGCAAGCATAAACGGAAACGCAAAGGGTAACGCACATGGTGGTGTACACGGGAACACTAACGCAAACGGGCACAGAAACACAAGTGTAAAGCCTATATGTAACAGTAACTGGAGTGCAAACCCTATTTGTCCCCAAAAGCTCCACTGTGAAACACAGTGAAAACAAAGAATGTATACATAATAATTGGCCTTGGAGCTGAAAACGAGCAGTTGTAATACTAAATTGCTAATATCTCAGTAACCGTACAATGTAGAAAAAAAATTAAAATTTCACATGATTCATGACTTTTCTGGCTATGTTTTCACTTGGAGCTCAGCATATTTAAGCCAAAAAAAACATATCTCGCACGGTTTCAGAGATACGGGCACCGAAAGGCGCGACGGACGCCACAGTGTTCGTCTATGGGAAAAAGTGCTAACTTTGGAGTACCATAACTTTGCATCCCTGCAATATATTTTCACCAAACCACCAAAAGGCACATCTGTCAGATTTTGGCTTTCTTCCCTCCAAATTTCAGCCCAAAAGTCCAAACTGGTCCTTTGCAGCAAGGTGGCAAAGAATTCCTGTCATTTTGGCCATACTTTGAAAAGTAGTGTCGTGATTTGCGACACCTTTAGCAAAAATTTGAGAAAGTGTCACAGGTGCGACACTACTTTGCGACACTACTTTTCCCAGAAATTTTAAAAACATATTTCTGGGGTGTTTAACCCCAAAATAAAGACATGGCTAACATCCTCAGGGCTCGAATAGGTAAACACAAAAAGAATTACGTCCCTAGATGATCCCAATTTTAAATGCCAAGCATTTCTGTGATCAGTAACTGAAAACAAAATGGTGGATTTGCGACACTACTAGGGCCATTTTTGACACTAAAAAGTGCATTTGCGACACTTTCAAATTTTTTGTTAACTTTCCCCATTTACTTCTAATGAGAACTTGTTTTTTGAATAACTTTTGAACTGTTTAATATTTTTTCATGAAATCTTCAAAAGGCACATAAGGGACCCTGGTCGCACGTTCTGTGAAGTTTTTGGACCAGTATTCGCATAAACTGCTCGACCTATAGGCGCTAAAACAAATGATAAACAAAGCGTAATTGCATGCACGAATGTCGCTTAATAACTCTGCAGCCGTATATCCAATCAGTAAGAAGGTTGCCAGATCCCAAGATCTATGGTTATGCCCTCTGCCTGCCAAATTTCAGGCAAATCCGTTGAACAGTGGCAAAGTCATTAAGGTGCAAAGTTTCACCATTTAACCTTAAAAGGGGTACTCAACCCTAACTATCTGTATGAATGATCCTGCAGCACACATGAACTAGTGGGAACTGAACCTAATCGTTTAAGAATGCAAGTTTACAGGAATGTTGACCAGCTGCCCCTATGTATCACTTTAACTACCCTGAGGAAGCCTCTAGTCAAGGTGATATGTAGGGGCTGCTGGTCAGTGTTCCTGTAATCTAGAACTTGAAATAAACCATATTGTTCAGTTCCCACTAGTTTGTGTGTGCTACTCTTTCCTGCTTTTTTCTGCGTTTCACACATTCAACTTATAAACACAAAACTAACAATCCTTCACACACCCCATACATGCCAGCAGCATTTTAATCAGCCTATAACAGAAACTATGAACAGGCAGCAGAGGGTGCTAAACAATAATGAATTAGCAGTGCTTAACAATGAAGTAGTCCTCTTCAAACCCGGGGGAAAAGGAGGGCAAGACAATAATGCCCATTTTCAAACTTGTGCCAGGGAGGATACAAAGGCAAACCAACTGAAATTGAACCATAGTAAGCTGTTAGTTGCAGTTTTAGTGCATGAGGAAATTTGTCCAGGACACAGAGAAAATTCCCAAACTCTTCGAGAAGTGCCATGGGATCTTTAATATTCATCTGAACAACCATCTGAAAAGACAGGCAAGACCTTAGTTTAACATCTCATTCAAAGCACTATATACCCTTATAGTACAGCATGCCCTCAGTACTGCACTCTGGTGTCAGTGTTTATGGTATGAGCCCAAGCCTGGTGTTGGACTAGAATCCATGAGCTTCAGTCCCAGAGATGGTGGTGCTACCAGCTAAGTCATGCTGACACACTTGATACTCAAATACAATTTTCCACTTACAAAATAAATAAATAAACCCGATTAACTACTCTGAGAATATTCTGAGCAAATCCTCTGAGAAATCCTATAATCCCATTAATGGGACATCTGATTTTGATAATAGCATTGTTCTTTTGTTTAGGTGTTTATGCTTCTGTCTCCTGACTGGCTCCCATCTGGTCCACCCCTCCAGCCCTCTCATCCACCATCTCCAGATACTTGCCCCATCCTCCATTCCCCCATGTCTTGCCTACCATGGCAATACCTTTGAGGCTCCAGAACCCCTCAGGCATTCCTCCTCTTACTTGAGGGATCAGGATCTGTTGGAAGCGGGTGCCACAGTTGACGGTGTGGGGCCTGTAGGGAAGTAGGCCTTCATGCGTCTTCAGAGCAGAGTTTCCCCACCATATTTTCAGTCCAGCTCCCAGGCAGTGTGCATAGTGTTTATGGGGGAGTTCCTCAGTTGCACTGTACGTGCTCTTGCCGGGAAAGCAAGTTGAGGCACGCTGCCATTTACAGTTACTTCTCCCAGCCAGACAGCCTGAGTGACAGCTTCGAATTCGCTCCTGAACCTGAGTTGCTAGCATGGAAGTGTGACATACTTCCTCTGGGTCATCAGACAACCCCAATAATACAGAGAATAATACATGGGTAGGTGTGTGTGTAACCAGAATTTTTCACACACAAGGTGTGGGGTGCTACATAAACCCCAAGAGCAAAGCTCAAGGAGTTTATACAAGCAGCCCACACAAAAGGTGAGTGTAAAATTCTGGTTCTACACACACACACACACACACACACACACACACAGACACACACACACGTTTTATATTTTTATAATTACTGATAATCATTTTTAATCAGTGTGGGTTCTCTTGTTTGAGAAAGTGAAAGTGGCAATTGTTCTAGCAGTGCTTGCATCTATGTGAGCATGAGAGTGATTGACTGTTGATGATTACAACCACCCAGTTGTAACGCAAAATAACAACCGGGCGGTTGTAACACAATTTTAAGATCTGGTTGTCCAGATATTAGAAATGATCACCAGTAATTATAGCATTGTTTTAACATCAACTGACAACAGGAACTTCCTGTTTAGGGGCAGGAAGTGAGTGATCACAGAACTACCAAGGACCCACCATCCTAGAAGGGCAAGAGTTGCTCTCCGGCCCCCTCTAGCTGCTGGAGGTCTGCCTCTGAGCAAGTAAGTGGTCTACTGAGAAATATAGGATATTCTTGTCTCAGAACAGGACAATCGAGGTTTAAAGGGCACACAGGCAGAAAGTAAGGAGAGAGAGAAAAAACAGAGGAAAGAGTAAGGATTGCAAACAGTTAAGGGGCCAGAAATAAGACATGATTGGAGTGGTGCAGTGCAGTGGCTGTGGAGCAGCAGTCTTCCGGGAGATGTTCTGGAGGATGCGGTGTTGTCCCATCTGCAGGCACCTCTCTGGGCTGAGGGAGGAGGTTGCTCATCTCCAGGCTGAGTTGGCCAGGATTTGTGGGACCTCCTCTTCCATCCAGGGGACCACCAGTGCCACTGCCGTTGCCTCAGAGGTTGCCAAGAAAGAGGAGCGGTTGGACCACAGTGGGCTCAGGGAGGGTGAGGGTGGTGGAACAGAGGTGCATCCCTCCAGTTGTACCTCTCCACAATTCCTATGCCATTCTGGCAAAGTGTGGTTCCTCTATGGAGGCACCCACAGTGGAGACCAAAGAGGATGCTGGGAACCTCCACAAAGGAGACCCACAGGAGGGTGGCAGGGGACCCTGCAGGGGAAGGAAACAACTCCTGGTGGGGACTCCATTGTTAGGAAGGTAGAACTGGGGGAGGAAGGGAGAGGGAGGTAGGTGCCTGCCTGGCACCATGGCTTGAGGGACAGGGAGCGAATCCTCAGGATTGCCAGAGCAGCTGCACAGGAGGGAGCTGGATGTCATTGTCCACCTAGGGACAAATGACCTGGCTAAGAAAGGAATTAGAGAGTGCAGGAAGAGTTTGTGGAATTGGGGAGGGCCTTAGTCAAGTAGCACGCACGGTAACCTTCTCGGAGGTGCTACCCATCTATGGCATAGGAGAGGCTAGGGTGTTCTGCACCATGGGATTCAATCAGTGGTTGAAAAACTGGTGTGGAGCTCAGGGATTTGGCCTCACTGGGGACTGGGGGTCCACCTGGAGTGATGCAAGCCTATACTGGCATGACGGGCTGCATCTGTCCGGAAGGGGAACCAGGATCCTAGGTGATAGGTTTAAATGCTTCATTGGCAAGCTTTTAAACTTGCCAAGGGGGGAGACACTGGAAAGGAGCAGGAAAATCCTAGCCCCCCCCAAATAATCACGGTAATAAGTGCGGCAAACACCAAGATAGAGGTGTCGATAGGAGAAGGGCAGGGTAAATGGAGAAAGTGACAAAGGCAAGAAGGACAGGGATGGGGCAAAGGGAGTAAGGCCATCAGGAAATGGAGGGTAATGAGTACCAATGCCTGTAGTCTGGGCAACAAGCTCCCTGAGCTGATGGCCTTAATGGAAGAGGGATGCCTGGATATTGTAGCAGTCACAGAAACATGGTACACAGAGAACCATGACTGGGATGTTAACATACCAGGGTACATAACCTACAGGAGAGACAGGCAGGGGAGAAGAGGGGGAGGAAGGGATAAAAGCAACTGAACAAAAGAGCAAACAGGGAGGAGAGCAGGCACTGTGGGTCACCTTGGAGACTGGAAAGGGCACCACAATCCGCACAGGGGTTGTGTACAGACCCCCATGTCAGGGGGAAGGAATGGACAAGGATATGATAGAAGGCATTCTTAGAATGGCAGAGAAAGGGGAGATACTGTTGATGGGAGATCTGAATATGCCAGATGTTAACTGGAGCACATTGCTGCAGCCACATCCAAGAGCAGGGCCATTCTTGATGCCCTACAGGTGGCAGGCATTAGACAGCTAGTTTCAGAACCCACTGTGAGGGAGCAATCTTAGACCTCGACTCTCAAACGGGGCAGTGAGAGGATCTCAGATCTAGAAGTGGGTTGCCATCTGGGGACAAGTGACCATCAAACAGTGTGGTTCATGTTAAACTAGCTACAGAGTCAAGCATCACAAAGTGAGGGTACTGGACTTAGGAGGGCTGACTTTGGCAAGATGGGAGAGTGCCTCAGAAAAGCACTAGCAAACAGGCTAGAAGGAGGTGTGGAGCAACAATGGGAATTATCAAAACTGCCATCACAGAGGCAACAAGCCTTTGTGTGAAGCAAATAAATCAAAATGAAAGAAAAAGCCACTATGGTTCTCAAATGAGGTGGCTGTGAAAGTCAGGAAGAAAAAGATAGCATTCCAGAAGTATAAGGAAACACAGAAGGAGCAGGACAGAGAGCTGTACCAGTTAAGGCAGAAGGAAGCAGGGAGGGAAGTCAGAATAGCAAAGGCCCAAACTGAGGAAAAGATAGCCAACTCAGTTAAGAAGGGGGATAAAACCTTTTATAGGTACATCAGCGAGCATAGAAAGACAAAGGGAGAGATAGTGAGGCTGAATAGAATGAACGGTGGATGGGCAGAGGGGGACAGTGAAAAAGCAGGAATACTGAACGAATATTTCTGCTCAGTATTCACAAAAGAGGAGGGGGAAGTGCCTAATCCAATTAACAGAAGCACTCTTGATAGGGGGGTCGATCCCAGTCCTTTCACAGAAGAAAGGGTTCTGCAAGAACTCCTAAAACTGAAGGTGGACAAAGCAATGGGTCCTGATGGAATTCACCCCAGAATTCTAAAAAGAATTAAGGAGGAACTAGTGAAACCACTGGCTACTCTTTTAATAAATCATGGGAGGATGGTGTGGTACCCGAGGACTGGAGGAAGGTGGATGTGATTCCCTTCACAAAAGTGGGACCAAGACAGAGGCAGGAACTACAGACCTGTCAGTCTGACCTCTGTGGTAGGGAAAGTGATGGAGTCACTTATGAAGGAAAGAATAGTTGAGTACCTAGAGGCCAGTGGAGCACGGACCCAAGGCAGCATGGGTTCATGGCCGGAAGGTCATGTCAGAGCGAATCTAATAGATTTCTTTGACTGGGTGACCAAAGTAGTAGACCAGGAGGGCTGTGGACATGGCCTACCTAGACTTTAGCAAGGCATTTGACACAGTCCCACACAAAAGATTAATAGTCAAATTAACCAGCCTGGGAGTGGGACCCAGGGTGGTAGCCTGGGTAAAACATTGGCTGGACAACAGGACACAGAAGGTAATTGTAAATGGAGTCCACTCTGAAGAAAGGGGTTACTAAGTGGGTACCAGAGGTTCGTATTGGGTCCAGTCCTTTAATGTCTTCATCAGTGACATTGCAGAGGGACTGGAAGGAAAAGTATGCCTTTTTGCAGATGACACAAAGATCTGCAACAGGGTTGATACACAAGGAGGCGTGGAAAGGATGAAAAGGGACTTGGCAAGGTTGGAGGAATGGTCAGAAGTATGGCAGCTAGGATTCAATGCAAAGAAGTGCAAAATAATGCACCTGGGAAACAAGAACCCAGGGGAAGAATACACAATGGGTGGGGAGGTAGTAACAACAACAAAAAAGGAAAGGGACCTGGGGGTAATCATATCAGATGACCTTAAGGTTAGCAAGCAATGTGAGAAGGCAGTAGGGAGGGCTGGGGGTATACTGGGATGTATAGGGAGAGGCATCATCAGCAGAAAACAGGAAGTTGTTATCCTCTCTGTACTGACAGTTGGTGAGACCTCATCTGGAGTACTATGTCCAGTTCTGGAGACCCCATCTCCGCAAGGACATAGACAGGATAGAGGCAGTCCAGAGGTGGGCAACTAAAATGGTGCAGGGTCTGCAAGAGAAGCCGATGAGGAGAGACTAAAGGAGCTTAATATGTATACCCTTGAGGAAAGAAGGAGAGGGGACATGATAGAAACTTTTAAGTACCTCAGTGGAATCAACAAAGTCCAAGAGGGTAGCATCTTTCAGAAAAAGAGACTTGCAAGAACAAGGGGACACAATTTAAAGACAGAAGGAGGGCGGTTCAGGGGCAATGTGAGGAAGTATTATTTCACAGAGAGGGTAGTGGATGCATGGAACAGCCTTCCTGAGGAGGTTGTAGGGTCTAAAACTGTGGGAGAATTCAAGAATGCATGGGACAGACATAAGGCAATTCTTGTGGGGGGTAGGAAGAAATAGGCTGTTGGTTAACCAGGATCTGCGGCCTATCCTGTAGGTAGGGAAATGGGCAGACTAGATGGGCCTAGCGGTCCTTATCTGCCGTCAAAGTCTATGTTTCTATCAGATCAATGGTATTATGGGATGAAATTCTCAGAGGCCCAAATATTACAAAATTACCAACTACGAAACCATCAATAACAAGACCAGTAATTGAATTTAGGGATTCTGGTGATATCACAAACAAGCCAAGCTTTGATCTCATGGTTTGTGATGTCACCAGAATCCCTTGATGGAATTACAGCCTTGTAACAAATAGAATAATTAAACCGACCCAGCCAAAGCAATAGAGGCAGAACTAAAAGTACTTGGCACATACATGGTGAACCTGGAATGCATGGTAAATTCACACAGATTGAGTTTATTGCTCATAGCCATGAGTACAGTTCTTTTCTCTGACTAAATTCATGTTAAACTTTTAATTGTTAGGTAGGAGAAAGAGGTTATTGCATCTGAAGCATAAAATCAAGATTCAGCAGTGATATATTGCATGTATTTATTGTAACTCATTGCAAAAATCTTTGTTAATGCACTAGTTTGGGTTAAAGCCACAAAAGTAGGGAAATGTGGCATTGGGGTTTCCAACCTAACGTCATCTCAATTCTCAGAAGCACAGGCATGATGTGTGCCTTGTAGTTGTTAACTCCTAACACTCCACCCCATTCTCATATGCTATACCCTTCTCAGCCTATTTACTCATGGAATGGGGAGAGTGTTAGGGTTGACAACCGCATTACACACTCCATGCCTGTTGCTGCCTGTAGGGTAGGGGTGGGGTGTTAGGTTTGGAAACCCTAACGCCCCATTTCCCTACTTCTGTCGCTTTAACCCTAACTACTGCATTAACAAAGTTTTTTTGGTAATGAATTTCCTTACTTTTTGAGCTAGTATAATCATATCCTTATTTGCCTGTGGTACTCCAGAGCCCTCCAGGCCTTGCACTTCAATCCCTCTATAATTGTATCCTTATTAGCATATGGGAGCACAATGGGCCCTCTGGGCCCTGTGCATCCATCTATCCATATTGTGGTTTATAACCTTTGAATGGCCTACTGTTTTTGCACCAAACCAGCAGAAGGCACATCTGTGGGCCTTTCCCATTCTACAAGTTGCAGAGCAAAATTCCAAAGCACCTGTGTGCTACAGGTGTCAGAAGAAGATAACAGCAACAGCTATTAAATGAGAAAGTTAGTATAAACAAAAGTTTCATTTGATATTGGGGTTCATTACTTCTGAATGGCTGAATATTTTTGCACCAAACCATTTCATAGGCACACCTGTGGGCCTTCCTCTTTCTACCTGGACAATTTCAGAGCAAAAGTTCAAAGCACCTGGATGCTACAGGTGTCAGAAGAAGAGCACATCAGTAAGTATCAAATGAAAATTTTTTGATGAATGAAAATTTTCATATAAACGGTAAATTTTCATTTGATATTGTGGTTGATACTTTTAAATGGCTGAATATTTTTGCAACAAACTGGCAAACAGCATATCTGTGGGCCTTCCCCTTTCTACCCTGAAATTTGCAGAACAAAATTCCAAAGCACCTGGGTGCTACAGGTGACAGAAGATGAAAGCAGCAGCAAGTATTTTCATCTGACATTTTCATTCATAAATTCTGAACAGATGACTACTTTTGCACCAAACCAGAAAAAGGCACATTTGTGGGACACCACCTTCTAACTTGAAAATTTCAGACCAAAATTTCAAAGTACCTGGCCGTTATGGGTGTCAGAAGAAGAAAGCAGCACCCAGTAGGCACATGAAAAAAGATTTTCCCCTCACAAAAAAGGATGATGTCAGACGAAAAAAGATTCTTTTTTCATATCTTGAGTCACAAAAAAATAATTTTAATTTTAAAGAATATTTCAATGACATATCTTCAACATTTGAGTGCAGAATCCAGCTAACAGGGCCCAGATAAGCAAGATACACATGCTGGTCCTTCTGCAGAATGTCATTTTTCTGACTTCTGAAATTGTGAAGTTGTAGGAAAAAAAGGGAAAACAAGATGGTAGCATATGAAAGAAAGATTTTTCCCTCACAAAAAAAGGATGACGTCATATGAAAAAAGATTCTTCTTTCGTATCACAAGTCATGAAAAAAGAATTTTAATCTTACAAAAAAGAAAACTTCAGTAACAGTTCTTCAACATTTAAGTGCAGAATCCAGATAACGGGGTCCAGATAAGCAAGATACATGTGTTGGTCGCTCGGCAGATTGTCATTTTTGTGGCTTTTGAAATTTGAATTTTCCGGGAAAAACAGGAAACAAGATGGTGGCAAACAAAAAAGGATTTCCCCTCACAACAAAGGATGACATTATCATGAAAAATATTCTTTTTTTGTTTCATACCTGCTATTTTTAAGTGCTTACTGAGCATTCTCTGAACCAATTATTCAAAATTTAAGAATTAAATGACTTTGGAATGGATTAATATTTTTTCACCAAATTCTGAAAAACTCATTTTGCACTATTCATATCTCGGAATCCGCACATCCGACCAGAACGAAACCTGGCATGACAAAAGTTGTATCCAATGAAACTACTACACATGCAACATGGCATGCAAATCTGTTGAACAGTTATGGAGTTATTAAACTGCAAACACTGCAGTTTACCATTGAGCTGCTGGTACAACCCTAGCTATAGGGGCGCTACCATGTCCCTATAATACTGCTTGCTGATGTAGTTGCCATTTTTACTTAATAAGCCTGAATTTTAAAAACAAAATGAATAATTAAACCACCAGTTCTCAGAACGGGCTGATTTTCAACACCGGGTAGATTCGGTGACATCACGTGAGCTCGAGAACGCAGCTCAAAAGCTCCCAATGTCACAGAATCCATATGGTGATTAAAGCTACTGAGGTAAAAACTTTCAGTTGTGTTTTAAAATGCCAGCTGTGTGTGCTTGCTTTGTAATGAGTTTTGATTGAAAGATTTATGGAAAAATGTCATCCTTAATGACTTTCTTGAATTTATACATTTTGTGTAAAAAAATCATTCTGAACAGTTAGGTTCAAAGCACCTGCAAAACACAGTAACCATGTATTATTTATGGTTTTTTATCCACTATTCAGTTTATAGGGGTAGTCCCTAGAGTTCTGGCTATCATATATTAATGTTTATGGCTATGTATTTCACAGTCTTTAAGATCAATATCTTTGTAGCCTAAGGGCTTGATCTATAATGATGGCACAGATATGCTCTATTCATGCCGGCCCACTTGCCGCAATATACAATCACCAGCCTCTACAATCCATATGCAGAGGATCTACGGGGTGTCGGGGGCCAAGCTAGACTAGACACCTGGCATCCAATTTGATGCCTGGGGCAGCACAGAGTACATTGTTTACTCAATGCAGACCTGGAGACTGTGGGATATGGCAGTTCTCCAAGGACTGCCATATCCCCTTATGGCTATGTAACAAACATGAATTCAGGATTCCATGCTTCCTAAACTCGCCATATTCAATTGGAGGGCTGGGGCAGTATTTTGTGAGCCAGTTGGGCCCTAGGAAGGTCAAGATGCCTGGCACGGAAGACCACAAGCATTACAGCTGGGTCCACCATTGCAAAGCTTTACCGCACTCCTCCCTCCCTCCATGGCATGTACAATGGTTTCAGGTTTGCCTAGAACTGTGTCCCTACCCCAGATCTGACTGCCAGTGTAGACAAGTGTGTGGAGTGACATCAGGTGCAGAGGACCAGCTAAACCCATGCTTAAGGTGACACAGGGTACTCTACATGTGGGTAGGATCACTCTGTGGCATTTGCTGTCCCTCTGCACGTGCAGAAGGGCAAACATTCCATTGTAAATCGGGCCCTAAGTGTCTTATGATATAGGAATTTATTTTATCTGATCTCTGCTTTGAATTATCTAATGTTTGCAAAAGGAAGGAATTATCTTTGCTCGTATGAAGATGTGACTAAATCTAACTAGTTACTGACAGTATTTTAAGCAACACAAGGAACTATATGGGAACTATAGGGAGCTATATGTATTATCTCGAGTACTGTCTGACTTGATCTGTATTCTAACCTACCTGTACTATATACTATGTACCTGTACTATATACTATGTTTGTATAATCTCATCTCATTTTATGTATGTATTCTCCCAGGTCGTGCCTGAAAATAGTCAGATTTGGCTAGTGCACCTAACCTGGTTAACAAAAACTAAATAAATAAATAAACTGTCCTAATTCAACCTTGCTGGGCAGTCCTTCCCTGTAGCAATCATCCTTGACAGGAACTTTATCTTTTTCAGAGTGAGTGATTGTCCTTTGATATTCATTCTAATGATTCATTGGAGACAATCTATCCTCTATGTACCCTGACATCTTGCAAAAATGGTCCAACTTCCCCTGTTTTGTCTTCAGACTCTTACATTCATCACAATACCATTGTGAACTTTGGCGGGAAGGTGGTAGATGGACATGGTAAGGTGCCAAGAAGCCCAAGGCAGACATAAGTCACATAGTAACTCTTCATAGCCTTCTCAGCCACCTCGGCACAAGCTGCCTCCGTACTTGAGATGTCCAACACTGCCACAAGCTCAGGCTCAAGACTGTGTTTTGTACAATATTAAACAATCTCCACATGGGGTGTAATCATTCAGGAAGCTCCATAATGCAACCACTTGACATGATGATCCAACCAAGTAACTTGCTCAACCTTAGCACCAGATATGTCAAGTCCTAACAAGAAGACCAGGTTCAAGGAGTGGCCATGCTGATGTATCGTAGAGGCAGCCACCTGTGTAAAGTCTGGTGATGACAGCAACAGGAGGAATACAGTAGCTGAACAAACAGTGAGGCTTTATCATCAAGCAAGACGTTGGAAACTCCCAACATTAACAGGTTAGAGGAGTCCCACAGTAAGTTAGCCATGAAGTCTGCAAATTCCTGCAGGAACTCATTCCTGCATCCCAGAGACCAAGATACAAGAATGATCCTGCTACCTACATCAGCTCCACTACTAACAGCGTCACATTAAACAACCTGGCCTCCTTCATGGGGTATGTCATAAGTTTTATCATGGACCTTAAACAGATGACCTCAAGTATGTGGCCAGGATTGCTGCCTCCAGCACAGGGTCAGAGTCATTCCCTTGCAGATCTCAGTGCTAATACAAGGTCAGTTGAAGTGTCCACGATAAAATCCTCTATCACTGCAGTTTTATTCCACAGCAATCTCACATTACAAAGACTTGGGGGGTGGAGGGCTTTGCTGTCCCATCATGTGTCACCTGTTTGTGACATACACAAACAGGTCAATTAGTCACAGGGGGTCTCCACTGCAAAAGAGTGTGTCAGATGTTAGTGTATGCAAATGTGGTTTGTGCCTGCTAACACACTAGTTCATGAGTGACTCCCTTAGAATCACAGCATGGCAAAGCACCAGTCACATGACTCTGCCGTGTTATGAAACTGTGTGAATGAACAGTGTGTTCAAAAGTCCCCCCCCCAATCCCCTTTTACTGTTTCAGTGCACTCTGGGCAAGTTGATTATCAGTTTATGGCTGTCTCATTGGAACTCAAGTGTCCTCCCCCCACCCACTCTCCAGAATTCACCAACATTCCTGGCATATGGCGTAACACCCCTCTCTAGTCATACTCCATCCAATATGCCACTCTAAAAGGGGTGTCCCAAATATTGCTTCCTCCTATGGCTCTATGCTGAAACAGCACTGTAACGCCTGTACCACTTGCCTATAGATGCTCTACTTATGGGGTTGCACCTGCAACATGGATTGCAAGGGGCCGCCATACACCGTGAATGGCCCTGTAAGTCATTTTTAAGGTTTACCCTGCCCCTTCCACACATGGTCACCAATGCAACCATGACTGGAAGACTTGCAACCACTGCATGGTAGCAGTGACCAGTTGACTCTAGTTACTGTGACAATGTATGGGACACTCTAATTCAAAAAAGCATGAACTGTGTCACTTACCAGAACTTTTCAGAATTTGAGTGAGAATATCCCGTGGTACTTCCTCTTCATTCTGGATTGCATTTTTTCTGAGCCTGATGCATTCCTGCCCAGTACGCCGAAGCAGAACTACACTTTCTTTCACCTCTTGTACAAATTTCCAATATTTTGGAAGAAGCTGGAGTAAAAAATTAACAGGTTTTGCCTTTAACCATTTTCATATCAAGTAACACTGATACAAATTGTAAATGCAAAGGGTTGTCAAAGCTGGTAGTCATAAAATGTTGCCTGGCTTACCCACACACCTTTAATGTATATTAGGATCTGGCATACTCCTGGACACCCTCAGTGAACACCATATGGTCTGTGGTATCAGAAAGCATCACTGCCTTAAAAAACCACCTAAGTACATCTAATTCGGGACCAGAAAAGAGGAAGCGTACAACTAAATTGACAAAATGTTAAATTCATTGAATAACAAAATGGTATGTTTATTACATTGTACAATTAAAATGGAAATAACTACCACTGATACTGGGGTGCTGTGCAGTGCTTAAGGCTTTCCTATGTATTGAAGCACTCTTCTTCTTCTTCTTCAGGAGGTGACATCTATTTGATGCATGTCTTTCAGGTCACTTGTCTGCCCTGCTAGATGATCTTAGGTCATTTGACTGGTCCCCCATCTCTACGCCCACTGAGGCAGACGTTGCCCTTTCTTTCTTTAGTTCTAAATTCTCCACCATCTGGGACAATCATGTCTCACTCAGGAGGTCATGTGTATGTGGTTCCCACCTTGTCTGGCTATTCACAGACTAACCATCAAACAACAGTCCTGGGTGGGTCCCCTTCTGTTACTGTCTCAGGCTCTGTGTAGTTTGGGGGCTGAAAATGCAAAAAGTCCAAAGTCGAAAGTCTAAACATCAGTCACACCACAGTCCATATATAGGTGATTTAATCCTTTATTTATTTATTTTTTTTCTTGAGTATTTTTTGCTTCAGTCAAGGTCCTAGGAGCCTCTCTCAGGCATCCAACTTAGGTCCATCCCTGCCTGAAGTCCACCCGTCCGTACCTTCCTCACCCCCACCCCGCCTTGCAGCTGGCACCCCCAGCTTAACCCCTCCGGGGTGGGGCCGCCCCACCTACCTTGGGTGCAGTTCAAACCATAGACTCCAGCTGCAGACGTGGGCCCGGGGCGGAGGATCTATGAAGACCGGTTGGGTTGGACTCGGTGGTGGGCATGGGGGTTGGTGCCGTCGCCTACCCCTAGGACTGGGTTTTTCCATGTTCTGTTCCTCCCTCGTGCGTGGGCACGTCCTGATGCTTCTGGTGCATGTCAACCCTGCCTGCATCGGCCACGCTATTACGTGCCTGCCCAGCTTGCTGCAGTACCCTTGGTCTCCACCGGGGGTCTCTGGCTCGCCGAGCCATCCCATCCCCTAGATCCGGGGAGGACAGCACCACACGGATGCTCAGTCCTCAACCCTTCCCCTGCTGATTACCCTGGCGCCCGAGTCCGTTCCTGAACCCGGGTCACCAGCGTGGCACGAGGTGTGGCGTCCAGCGCCTCAACCCTCAGTGCCACTGGGCCAGCTAATCCTTTATTTAAGGAGGTATCCAGCTAGAGATCCCCATATGAAAGCTCAATGTTTCTCCCCTCATAGGTTTCTTCAGGGATGAGGATCTTATTATAAAAACTAATATTACGTTGTGCTCCTTAGGCTGAGAGAATATCCCATTAGAATGGGTAGCAGAGTATATCTGGCAGCTGACAGAACAAACTGCATTCTGCACACTGCAACTAATCTCCGGAAGGGCATTTAGAAAGCAGCCAGAACTGCACCAAATCTAAAGGACTAAATATGAAAAAACATTTCCATGATTATGTTACAGCAAGCCCTCTGACCTACAGGACTGCTGAGACAGGATCAGAGGACACTAGACTTTTCGCACATGATAAAGTGGACTAATCCTAAGCTCAGGCTTGTCCAGGAGCATGTATGCAAACCTGCAGTAATTCAGGCATCAAATGCATAGAAACACAGAAACACAGAATTTGACAGCAGATCAGGACTGCTTAGCGCACCTAGTCTGCCCCTTTTTCCCTACCTACATTATTACGGCACACCATACTTGATCTAGAGCTCTTCTTCTTCCCCCCTTCCTTTCCACTATGATTCCTTTGTACCAGTCCCATGCATTCTTGAACCCCACCACTGTGTTTGCCCCCACCACCTCCACTGGAAGGCTGTTCCCAGAATCCACTACTCTTTTTGTGAAGAAGTATTTCCTCAAATCTCCCCTGAATCTACACCCTGCTAGCTTCATAACATGTTCCCTTGTTCTTCAGCACCTTTTTTCTGAAAAATACTTCCCTCCTGTACCTCCTTATTTACCCGTTAGATATTTAAAGGTCTCTATCATATTCCCCCCCTCCCTCCTCTGCTCCAGAATGTACATATTGAAGTTCTTTAGTCTCTCATCATAGGGCTTTTGATGCAGACCCCACACCATATCAGTTGCCATCCTCTGGACTGCTTCCACTCTATGTCAATTCCATGTCATAATAATGATAGAAAAAAAACTGATCGCTATTACAGTGACTGTGCATCACCAAAAAGCAAAACAGTGATATACACCCCCTGGCGAAACCAACAACAGCAACCAGGGGAAAAGAAACACATCTATGCCCCCCACCCTGCACCACCCCACACCCCTACATTATTTTTCTCAACTCCGGGGCGGGGGTGCATGTCGGGAAGGGGGAAAACCCAGAACACAAAAAAACCCACAAAGTCCCACACATGGAAAACAAGTAAAAATATTATCACTACCGAGTCCCGAACCCTGGACCTCCCTCACTGCAGGCAGCCACAGTCACCACCACCACCACCATACCAGAACACCAGCTCTGGCGCATACCTCCAAAACACAGTCCACATACCTCTGCTTCCTGCCTGGACCCTCCTCTTCCTGTCCTTCGGTGTCCTACTCGTTTGCTGATTTCTCCCCCTACCTAGTTGCTCTAACCACACTCACTACCCTTTCAAGGTAGCTCAAATCACAACTGCTCAAACTGAGCTGCTCAGAATCGAGTTGCTCAATTTGAGTCACTATAATAACGTGATACCATCTATGTCTTTGCAGAGAAATGGTCTCCAGAACTGGACACATAGTATTCCAGGTGGGGTCTTACCAGCAATCTATACAGAAGCAACAACACCTTCCTCTTTCTGCTGTTGATGCCCCTCCCTATGCATCCCAGCATCTCACTAGCCCTCCCGACTGTTTTGTCGCACTGTCTGGCCACCTTTAGGTCATCAGATAAGATTACTTTCAGGTCTCTTTCCTGCTTGGTAGTCAACAATATCACTCCACCTATTTTGTACTCTGACCCTCGCTTTCTGTGCCCTAAGTGCATTATTTTGCACTTTTTCGCATTGAAACTCAGCTGCCATACCCTTACCCACTTCTCTAATTTTCTCAGATTTCTGCTCATCCTTTCTACCCCCCTGTTGCAGTGTCTACTCTTTTGCAGATTTTGGTGTCATCCGCAAAGAAGCAGACCTCTTCCAGTTCCTCTGCAACATCACTTATAAAGACGTTAAAGAGGAACGGTCACAGCACTGATCTCTGAGGCACTCTGAGGGTTGGTGGTGTTTCCAGGAACTGCCCAGCAATCAGAGCCCAGTTTAGAAGAGCTATATGAGAAACTTGGAGCTGAGAATCTGGACTCAGACCTGCTCAGCCAGCTTGTACTGTGAAGCCTGGCGTCTGTGACTGGAAGTTTCAGTAAAGAGACTGCACTGTCGGGGCTCAAAAGGAAACTGATAGTCCGGAAAGGTACTATCTGTTTATCTTGAGTAATTGTGAGACTGAAAAGTGTGACTTCTAGCAAAGCACTGAGAGAGAGAGAGAGAGAGAGAGAGAGAGAGAGAGAGAAAGAGAGAGAGAGAGATAGAGATAGAGAGAGAGAGAGAGAGAGAGAGTGTCAATCATTGGAAGAGAGAGAGAGAGAGAAAGAGAAGGCTTGCTCTGAAGCAATGTCCCAGTTGGGACACATGCATCCTAGTGTGTTCAGAATTTGTGGAATCATTGCCTGAGGAGAGACAGGGTTCCAACCATATCCTGACAGGGGAGAGGTAAATTCTGCTTGCAGAGTTACCATCTGTAATACTGCAGTGGGTCCATGCCAGTGTTCACTCATGCTGGGTGGTAGTATCTGAAAGCTGAGATTGTGGCCTTGCCACAACTGGGGAATCAGTGACTGGGGCTCTGCTGTGCAGCTGCATCTCAGTACTTCTACATAGGTGAGATTGGTGAAAGGCTTGAGAGGCAAATTTTTATTTTATTTAGTTTTTGTTTACCGGGTATGTACCATAGCCAAGACATGACTATTTTCAGGCACGACCTGGGAGATTATAATAGGTAGGCAGGGAATGACATTTGATATCAGGAAGAACAAGATACAGAGCAAAACAATAATTGAACAAAACATGAGTAGGAACAAGATTAGACAAATTACATGATTTGGAACAGGATGGGTCAGTCGTTCACTAACACTAACATTAACAACAATTAATGATTACAAACATGCATGGTAAGCACAACTGGGTTAAGAGCAGCTAAAGCATAATTGATAGAGACATAAGTGCTTAATTACATAACCAGGTGGATAGGCCGAGAGGGGATCAGTTTGTAGCATTGGAGAAGTGAGGTGAAGCCTAAAAGCAAAAATTCAGGGGGATTTGAAGCAGGCACAGAAGACCTGACTGAAGAGGAAGTTTCAATAGTTCGCTGTAAACTGGGCATGGCTGGGGGCTAGGTGAACATTAAGAGGCAGGGAGTTCCAGAGTTTAGCTGCCAAGTGAGAGAAAGCAATGGTTCCTTTGTTAGATTTACATCTCGGTGTTTTCAGCAGCAATTTGTCAGATGATCTGAGGCCATGGGAGGGGGACAGAGGAGTTAGTAGTGAGGCCAGCGATACAGGGATCCCTGTTCTTATAACATTGTCAGTCAGGGAGCCATGGGCAAAGGTTCGAGCCGATGCAGAGGGTAGCCAATTTAAGTCTGCATAGAGCTGACAGTGGTGTTTAGACCAGGGTGAGGCCGAGGCATACCTACAGATGCTGTTATAAGCGGTATCCCACTTCCTAAGGAGAATGGTGGATGAACTCAGATAAGTGACTGCCCCATAGGAAAAGGACGGGAGTAAGATCCCATGGGCTATGGCTAATCTAGCCGATTTCGTTAGGACCGTGCCATCATGACCAGATACTTGAAATAGATTACGATTGTTGTTTAAATTGACTGTTAAACCAAACAACATAGTATGCATTTTATCAACATTAAGGATTAGTTTATGAAAGTAAAGCCAGGATGGAATAGACCTAAAAGCAGTGGTAAGGGTCTGGTTTATATGGTGTGTATTCTTATCATTACAATGCAGTACCAAGTCATCTGCAGAAAGGATAGCTGAGCAGTCGGGACTGTTTGACGAGATGCTGTTGATAAATATGGAGAAGAGGAGGGGTCCTAATATCGATCCTTGTGGAACACCTAGATTGATTGTCTTTGGGCTGGACACAGCGGAATTGAATCTAATGAGCTGTGTTCTATTTGATAGATAGCTATTAAACCAGGCAACTGAGTTAGGTGAGAAACCAAGAGCTACGAGACTATCTAGTAGAAGGGGATGGTCAACGAGGTTGAATGCCTTTGTCAGGTCAATAAAAACTGCACCCATGAGGTGGCCACTGTCCATTGCAGTGAAAGTATCATTTGTAAGGTGGAGCAAGGCCGTGGAAGTGCTATGACCTCGCCAAAAGCCATACTGAATTGGCGAGAGAAGGTTATATTTAGTCATGAATTCAGTAACTTGAATTGATACCAGCGTTTCCATTATTTTACTTAGTTCTGACAGTTCATTGAAAGGCCCAAGAGGTGAAATTATCAAAAGGCCTGAGAGGCTGTCCAGGGGTGAAAGAGCCAGACATACTGCACTTCAAAACTGCATAGCTGAACCATGCTGGAGCAAGGTGGAGGAAGATCAGTTTCCAGGAAACCAGTTCTAGGAACAGCATCAGTGATAGAGATAGCAACTGAACCTGTGCTATTTTGCTAGATACTGTAGATCGATCAGGAAAGTTAAAGTCCTAAGTAAGACTGCACCTGAAATTTACATAGATACATTGATAGTCGGCAGATAAGGGCCTATGGCCAACTCAGTCTGCCCATTTGAGCTTGTAAGTTCCTTTTACATTTTTCTAGAGGTCTGTTGCCCCTTACCCCTGACCTCCAGAATTCCCTTATGTCTATCTCATGCATTCTTAAATCCTGTGATTGTTTCAGCCCCCACCACTTCCTCTGACAGGGTGTTCCATTTGTCCACCACCCTTTATGTGAAGAAATTCTTCCTCACGTTTCCTCTGAATTTCCCTCCCTCCAACTTCATCCCATGTCCGCTAATCCTGGAACATCTTTTTCACTGGAAAATAGTGTATTCCTGCACCCTGTTCCTCCCTGTAAGGCACTTGTATGTCTCTATCATATCCCCTCTCTCTCTCTTTCCTCTCCTCTCCTCCAGAGAGTACATATTCAAGTCCTTCAGCCTGTCCTCATAGGACTTGTGAATCAATCCCTGTACCATCTTTGTTGCCCTCCTCTGAACCTTCTCTATCCTGTCTATGTCCTTACATAGGTAAGGTCTTCAGAACTGTACACTGTACTCCAGGTGGGGCCTCAGATATGAAAGGCAGAAAACCTATTGTGGCTATCTGACCCAGCTTCCCATTTGGACAGAAACATAGGTCCTCTCCTACTTTGATTGTTTTGTTGAGTAATTGGCAATTGCCTTTGTTGCATCGAAGGTCAGCAAGTAAACTAACATGTACACCAGTCTGTCACCACCAACTTTAGCTCAGTGACGTTCCCACCACACATTTTAAAGTAATTTCAAGGCCTTTGGGGTGAAAGCTGGGTGAACCCTTAGCTGGTGGCTTGATAGAATTCTGGGGTGTGATCACTAAGGGAGTGAATCTAGAATCAGGATATATACAGACTAGGATTATTACTGCCATTGTTCCCATTTTCCCTTATGACCCCTTGTTTCCATCCAACCCCTCCTGTTAATATAACTACTGTGTTTACTGTTGAATTCTTCAGTATTTCTATTTTGTTGTGTAGAGTCACAGTTATTTGTGTGGGGGGTCACTGTGTGGGAGGGGAAACCCTAAGTCAATTTCATCTTGAATGTATAAGTGGCTATACATCAAAAAGGATTCAGAGTACTGTAGTGAACAGGGAGCACCCAGAGGTCAAGGAGGTAACAAGTGGGGTACCACAAAGATCATCCTTGGGACCATTTCTGTTTAACATGTTCATACGTGACATACAGGAGGGAATCCAGAGTAAGATCTGTCTCTTTGCAGACAACACTAAGATATGTCGCACAGGAGATACTGGGGATAAGGGACATAAAACGGGTCTGGAAAAGTTAGAGTGGTGGTCCAGGATTTAGCAACTCAGGTGTAATGCTAGAAAGTGAAAAGTTATGCACATTAGCAACATAAACATCAAAATGGAAAATTGTATGGGTGGGATAAGGGTGGATCAGACCCCGGAGAAAAGAGATCTCAGAGTCGTCATCAGTGACAGCCTCAAAACTACTGCCCAATGCAACAAAGCAATTATGAAAGCCAATAAAATACTGAGGTGCATAGGAAGGGTTTTTTCCAGTAGATGGAGGGAAGTGAAATTGCCCCATAGAGATCCCTGGGGAAGTCACACATCAAATCCTGTGCACAACTCTGATATCCACACCTAAAGAAGAACAAGGTCCGCCTACAGTCTGTTTGAATACAACCACAAAAATGATCCAGGAACAACACGGGAAACTGTATGAGGAAAGGCCGACAAGCATCAAAATGTACACAAGGTAGCCAGAAGGGGATACATGATAGAGACGTATATGCATTTGCAGGAAATTAACAGGATGGTATGCTGTGAACTGTTTATGAGGAATAAGGACACAGGGAGGAAAGATCACCTGTGGACATTACTGTGAGGAATGTTTATGAAGGACATAAGGAAGTTCTTCCCTTCAGAAAGAGTGCTGAATGAGTGGAATAGATTGCCTAGTGAGATTGTCCATGCAGTGTCCATGACTGAATTCAAACACTGGTGGGATAGACAGTAGGGATTAGTATATACAAAAGAAAAGGGAACGGGGTGTTCAAGGAAGGGTTGGGTGTTGAAAAACCACTAGGGCTACTGGCTAATAACTCTGGCCCAATGTAGGCCAGGATTGGCTTCAGGTAGGCATATGGGCAGAATAGATAAGCAATTGGGTCTTTTTCAGCCAGATGATTCTACATATATATCGATGTACTGTATATATGTAAATGTATTTTTTTGGGGGGGCAGTGCCAGTAGGTTCACTAGCTCACATGCAGTCAGCCCAGGTGGAGGCACCATGTCACACTGTCGTTATTCACACATGTCACTAAGAACTGGACCCATGCAGACCTCCATGGTGATGCTGAAGGAGCTACCCCAAGGGCCCTGAACATGCACTACTCTAATGAGATGGTCTCCATGTTTATTGGTAGTAAAAAGCCTCTTGCCAGGCTCCATACCACATCTGTCTATAGGTCTCTGGATGGCTTCCACATTGAAGATGTTCCCCATGTCAAGTGCCTTGGGATGCGGCTTGATCAAATTCTTGACTTCTGATTCCACACTGATGCCATCCATAAGCAGTTTCTACTCAAATTTGGTGCACTGTACCACAACAAATCTTGCCTCTAACTCCCTTGTCTGCTGGGTGATTGTCCTTAAAGAACAACTCTCAATTATAATAAAAAGTTTAAAACACTACATTAACACCAATTATGTTTTAACTTTACTGTTTCTAGTTCTTTGATTGTTTAAAAAAATATATATATATTTATTTTATTTATTAATACTTTGGAAACAACCTTTGAGCTAGAAGCTCATTTACAAAGGTTCCACATCAAATAACATAAACATAACACAACATAAACTTAACAGAGTGCAAAAAGTAGACAAGGGTAGTTGAGAAATTCGACAGCAGGGAACTATTATATACAACCTTTACATATTACATAGCCAGTGTATTGTTACTTGAACAGCAGTGATCAACAACTGAGGAAGTACTCAAGATACTCTGCAGCACCCAGATAGTTAGGGATTGTCACCAGTGCTTAGCTTTGAAGTATGCCAAGTGAGGTGGACCAGGGTTGATCTGACTGGAAAAGGAGAGGATGCAGTAAGTGCAAATGTGGCGTTAGAGTTAAGTACCTGGGAAGGAATCACAACCATTAGCTTTGGCAAGGTGAAACTTAAACTCCTTTTTAAATGTGTTAATATTTGTGACATTGGCTAATTCAGCAGGGAGTTCGTTGAGCCACTGCAAGGCTCTGTAGGCAAAAGACCATTGTGCTAGTGAGGTTCTCCTGAGAGGGGCTAGAACACTGCTGCATGCAAGGCTTCTGGTGAAATGCTGTGATTGAGAGAACTGCAGTATACTGAGGATAGCAGGAGGGGAGAGGCCTAGTAATGCCTTCTTTCCTAGGAGACAGACCTGGTACTGTATCCTCCCTAGCAGATTGAGCTATTGCGTTTGGGCATACAGATTACACATACGGGTGAGCCTGTCTACACCAGGACAAGATGGCATGCTTTGTTGAGGGCTATTTTAACATGCTTTAGAGCCGTGTCAGAGGCAGCACTGTATACAGTACTATCAACCCGTAGTCAGTTACGGACAGTACTGAGCTGGTGACTGCGAGGTGCAGTGCTATTGGAGTCAGGTAATGTCTGTGTCTATATAGAATGCTTAACCTGGCATTAACAGTTTTGACTACATGGTCTATGTGAAAGGTGAAGGAGAGGGTATCATCAAGATGTACCCCCAGCTATTTAAACGTATGAACTTGTTCAACAGGTTCATTCATTTTGTCAATAATGTTCGGCTGGAGTCTTTTCTTTTTGGCATGTGGTCTAGTGAACAGCATTGTCCTGTTTTTCTTCATAATTGAGCAATAGTTTGTGTCTGATAAACCAGCCCTCCAGTTGGCAAAAACTATTTTGCATGTCTTGGGAAAGTTGCACTAGTTGAGGGTTGCGGTTTACAGCAACGGCATCATCAGCGTAGAGTTTGATTTTGGAAAGACAGTCATCTGGTAGGTTGTTTAAAAAGAGATTAAACAGCAAAGGTCCCAGGATGGACCCTTGAGAAACCCCCTAGCAAGACTTTCCTGGCACTGGATAGGGCTGAGTCAATTTTTATACATTGAGTTCAGCTCGAGAGGTACTCTCTGAACCAGATGACTGAGGCAGCTGACAGGCCAAGCGCAAGTAATTTTTCCAGTAATAGCTGATGGTTTACTGTGTCAAAAGCTTTTGTGAGGTCTATGAAAATCAGCCCCACTAGATGGCCACTGTCTACAGCCTTGTGAATGAGGCTAGAGAACTCAATCAAGCCAGTAGCGGTACTATGACATTTACAAAATCCATGTTGTTGGGAGCGCTGCAAGTTGTATTTTTGTAGATGTTTATTCAGTTGATCAGACACTATCCTCTCTAAGGCCTTGGATAGCAGGGGTAGGATGGAGATGGGCTGGTAGTTGGATGTACTACAGTGATCCCCACTTTTGTGGACTGAGATGGAAAGGGCCATTTTCCACAGGTTCAGGAAGGTGGCCAAGGTGAGGGATTTATTAAAGAGTTTTGTAATGGGGGCTATTATCTCCTCCAGCGCGAGAGCCACCACTTTCATGTCAATGTTATCACTGCCCAGACGTGTTTTGCCAAGAACCCTTTTTAACATATATTTTGGCTTCCAACAGTTATTTGTTTGAAATAAAACTGCAAGGTATTATGCTCTAAGTTGGGTGCAGGTCATAGGGTTTGTAACACTGGTGTGACTTGTGAAGACAGATAGTTGGGGGAAGGGTACCACTCAAGTCTGTGAATGCTGCATTAAAGGTTTCTGCTATGGTAAGGAGGTCCTTAGTAAGTTCCCCATTAACACTGAGCAGCAAAGATGGATTTTTGGTGTCTCTCCCTAACAAGTCTTTAATACTACCTCAGAAATTCTTACTATTACCCCAGTTTCTTTCCAGTTGTGTCTTGAAAGAGTTTGCATTGGCCTGCCTAATCTCTTTGGTACATTTGTTTCTGGTGGCCCGGGTATTGTTGGAAGTCATGTGGTGCCCAGTGACCTTTGCCTTATACCATAGGTTGTCGTGCTCCCTCATTTGTTAGAGTAGGGTTCAGGTGATCCACCCATTTTGTTCATTCCGGATTTTTCTCTTTCATACTGGGGCAAAGACATCACATGCAGTGTTAAACCTAGAAATAAAAAAAATCCAGGGAACGGGCAATGTCTTGTACATTGTCTATAGGTGACCAATCAATCAGGGTGAGGTGTGCTTTGAAGTAGCTTAGGAGACCTCTGCAAAGGACCCTACTGGTGATGACTGATGGGAGTATGTTCACCATTTTGTTTGATAAGTTGCCTTCCCTTGCTGTTGGTCTACTTAATATTGTAGCTAAATGCTGCAATTATTTCACTGAGTCTTTCAAAATGTATCTGACTCTCCCCTGCTAACCACACACTTACTGTTTGTGACATTATAGTCTATTGCTATGGTAAGCACTATGATGCCATAAACAAAGGCACTGCAAGGTTAACAGGGGTGAGGCAAAGGTTTTCAAATGTCTCTACACAGACTTTTTAGATGGACTACCAAGATGTGTTGTAAATCTTGGAAATGAGCGTTGAAAATAAAAAGAATGTATTCTCTAGTAAATTGTAACACTGGAAACATCTTATTTATGAAATCACATGCTGAAATGCAGAGTGGCTCTTTAAGATGATCTTCCAGCTGTTTGACTAAGGAGATGTGGTGTTTAGTGCTGCACCTGAATTTACCCTGGTCAGGCTAAAGTACCCTTTTCACCCTTTATGCTCCTTGTGCAATAAAAATGTCCTCCCCACACCCACCACTGCTCTGTCTGCAGTATCCTCCCCACCCTCCCACTGACAATTTCACTGTGCCTCATTCTTCTAAATTCTGGTTCATCTCATAGAAACAGAACACAGAAACTTTGACTTTGCCAGCAGAAAAAGACTACTTGGTCCACCCAGTCTGCTCAGATGGTCCTTGCCTAACTGTCTCCACAGACCCTAGCTGGTTTGTGATGACCCTATCTCCTCCCTTCCCAGTTTCTAATATTTCCCTATCTCTATCCTATGCATGTTTGAAGCCCCCTACTGTTTACACCTCCACCACTTCCACTGGCAGTCTATTCTAGGTGTGCACTACTCTTTCAGTGAACTAGTCCCTTCTGTTACATCTTTTCCCTCCCCTCTCCTCCTTCTAGTCCTTCTGCTCATTTAAATCCCATTCATTTGCTATCCCTCACTCCAAAACCTCTGATGAACAATCTGCTTTCTCCTCCCACCTTTCCCTTCTCTGAAACAACCATCCTCTGATGCTCCACATCTTCTCCTCCTACCTTTCTTTCAACGTCCTTCTTTTTGACTTCTCTACCCATACTTGATCTTGCAGCTAACTGATCTGCCTGCTCAGTTTATTGCCAACTATAATTTCCCCTCTTTTCCATCTTCCACCTTCTGCCCCTTTTGTTCCTTGGCAACTGCCCCCACCTGCCAAGTGTTGTTCCCCTCAATATGAAAGCATCCTAGCCATTGGCATCAGTGACACTCCCTTTATCCTTTAGGGTCCACCTCTTGGACTCTATCTAAGCAGCATTTTCTGAACCGTACAGCTATTCTACTTTCCCTCCCTTGGTGCATTTTTGCTTTATGAGCCCTTATAGCACTATTGACTTGTTAATATTTTTTTTCTTTCAAGGTAATTTTCTAGTTTTCTACAGTTACAGTTATTGTCAGCAGGACACATATCTCATAAAATGCCAAATAATCTGAGTTTCAGAACCTTCCTTTATTTATTACTAAATACATTTGCATGAAAACAGGCACATTGCCCCTTAGACTTTTTGTTCCTGCCAATTCTCCTGCCCCAAATCTTAATCTTCTGCTTGTGGCGTCAGAATCATTTTGATGGCAACAAGTCAGGATGTCATATAGAAACATAGAAACATAGAATTTGACGCTAGATAAGGACCGCTTGGCCCACCCAGTCTGCCCATTTCCCTACCTACTGGATAAGCTGCAGATCCTAGTTAACCAGCAGCCTACTTCTTTCTACCCCAACCCCCCAGAATTGCCTTATGACTATCCCATGCATGCTTGAATTCCACCACTGATTTTGACTCCACAACCTCCTCCGGAAGGCCATTCCATGCATCCACAACCCTCTCTGTGAAAAAATACTTCCTTAAATTACCTCTGAGCCGCCCTCCCTCTATCTTCAAATTGTGCCCTCTTGTTCTTGCACACCTCTTTTTTTGAAAGATGCTACCCTCTTGGACTTTGTTGATTCCCTTGAGGTACTTGAAAGTTTCTATCATGTCCCCCCTCTCCCTCCTTTCCTCGAGGCTATACACTCATATGCAGAGGATTCTGAGTTTGCATCAGGTCCAAACAAGGTTAAGAGATGACATCTATGGTAAAGAATGCTGTTTTAATGAAAATGTCTTTTGTGATAAAAAACAGAAGTCCTACAATTAAAAATGTGGAGAAGATAATGTGTTGCTGAGTTTTGTTGCTCCCAGCTGTGAATTTGTTGCTGGGAACAGGGAAATCTCTTTCATAATACTGCTGTGTTTTTTATTTCCATTTGCCCTTTGTACAGTAACATTGTTGTCCGGTTGTATTTGTATTGATTTGACCTGTTCTGGTGTTTACTGACTTTATTATTTGATGCTTGTGGTTTTTGTTGTGTGCCCCTTCAGTGATCCCCCTTTCCATGGGTCACAACTGGAAATGAACCTCGGCACAGTGTGCATTCCCCAGTCTCCACTGTACCAATAAATCAACAAACATACAGAGCAAAACTGCAGAAAGGGTCCCTACATTGACAAAGACTGATACAATAAAAACATCTACCAAACCTTTCTAAAGGGTTGACGAAATTGCTCAGTCAGTCCTTTCATGATCAGAAAAACTGCATGTGGAAAAGGGTTCTGATCGTCTTCCAGCGAGCTATGATCCATGCCAAAAGCAACCTATTCAGAACAAGAAGATAGTCAGTAAAAGGGCACTATAAGTATTACACCAATCAGCTCTGCACTCGCTTCCACTGACTGGGCCTCTCTCTCCACTGCCATTTCTGTTGACCAAGCGCTTGACTATTTTAAGGATAAATTCATTGCCACCTAGAATGCCTTTGCTCCTTTCAGAAAGACCAGAGTCCATGGGCTTCACCTCCCCTGGATCACCCCCAAACTACTGGCCTGCTTCAGGGAGCATGACTGGGCCTGGAGAAAACACAAATCTACTAAACATCCAAACGACTATGCCAAGTACAGAATGCTACGCAATTCATGTACTAAAGCTACTAGACTGTCTAAGACTGATTATTTCAACTCCTCATTCCTGACTAACATTAACTCTCCATCTGAATTCTGGAGGACAGTTAATACCCTATTCTCTCCCCCTTCACCCTCCCTCTCCAGTTCTCAAAATAAAAAAACTCCCTAGTTACCGAGCCTGTCTCCGTGGATAATGAATTCAATGCCTGCTACACCCAGTGTGCCACGTCTCTTCTTAATTCCCTCTCCCCATTGCCACCTACTAACTTCAGCCCTTTGCCTCAACCAGTGCCTACTCCTCCCCATTTTCCTTTTCTACTATTTCCTCAGACAAAGCTCTTAATGCTCTCCTATCCCTCAGCCCCTCTAAAGGCTCCTCTTCAGATGAGCTTGATCCTAAACTTCTCTAGCTTTCTGCTCTTGCAATTGCTTATCCTACCTCCCTAATCCTTAATCTGTCCTTTATTTCTGCCCAAGTACCCTCATCCTGGAAACATGCTATAGTCCTTCCTCTCCCCAAGGGTGGTGACACATCCACTCCTGGCAACTATCGCCCCATTTCCCTCCTTTCTACCCTTGCCAAACTTCAAGAACATTAAGTTCTCTCTCAGCTATCACCCTTCCTCTCTGATTCCTCCTTTTTCACCCCCTTCCAATCTGGTTTTTGGAAGAACCACTCAACAACCACCTCCCTCCTCAGGCTTACTGACTCAATCCTTTCAGAGATGGATGATGGCCTGATCACCTTGTCCATCTTTGCTGACCTAGCCAAAGCTTTCAACACTGTTTCCCATCCCCTGCTTCTTGATTCACTTTGCTCAGCTGGCCTTGCTCCATCAGCCACCAACTGGTTTAAATCCTACCTTATTGGCAGGACCCAATCAGTGAGAATCCTTGATTCCATCTCCCCCCCACTCCCCATCAACACTGGTGTCCCTCAGGGCCCCTATTCTTCTCCATTTTCCTTAATGATCTTCCCACAGCCTGCTCATCCACATGTATGCTGACGATAACTGTTTTGTACAGTTCTGGCAAAAACCCTGCTGCTGTACAAACCAGCTTATAGCATGACTTCAACCAAGTTCAGCTCTGGTTTGCTTCTTACCAGCTTTTCCTAAACACCAGGAAGACGGTCTCAATGACCTTTGGTACCAGGCAGAGACTCTCTAGGCTCCCGGCCCTACCCACCTTCCACACCCTTGATGGGACCATCTTGGAGGACACCTCCTCATTTAGATATCTGGGGGTTTGGTTGGACCAGCACCTTAACTTCTCTGTGCATATCGATGCTATCCTGAAGAAACTGTGCCCCAAACTTGGTGCTCTGTACAGAAGAAAAAAATTACTCACCTTAGTAATGTTGTTTCTTCTAATGGAGTCTTGCTATATTATGACAATTGCAGTTTGTCCCACCATTAGAACTGCCCCGGAGGTGAAATAGTTAAATTCCATGCCAGGCATGGAACTTGGAGCGAGAGCTCGGTTAGAGAAGCTCTGTCTGTGTTATTTCAAACTGAAACTGTCAGATCTTTACGAGCAAAACTCACTAAGGTTCTGTGTGGAAGCTGTAACCTACACTAGCCAACTGGCTACCTAAATATTAACACATATTAACACATATTCCTGGTCCCAACACAAAGACTCAAGACAGGGGCCAGAGAATAAGATAAGATAAGAAAAGATAAAACAAAACACAACACCCCAAAAACCCCCAAGAAAAAAGGGTGTGGAAAAACATAAAATGGGCATAACAAGTGCCCACACTGTACTGCCCACCCCATACCCAAGTAAAAGTTCTGAGAGGGGCAGGCTGGGGGGGAGGTCATAATATAGCAAGACTCCATTAAAAGAAACAACATTACTAAGGTGAGTAATTTTTTTCTTCAAACAACATGAAGTCTTGCTATATTATGACAATTGCAGACTACACAGCAGTACCTCCATGGAGGAGGGACAGAACCTACTTAGGGAATAGGCTCTGAAGCACGGCTGTGCCAAACCGAGCATCCCTCCTGGCCTGGACATCCAGGGAGTAATGTTTGGTGAAAGTATGTACCATTTTCCAGGTAGCTGCTTGACATATCTCTAGGATAGGATGTCTCTGGCAGCAGCTAGAGACGCAGCTGTACCTCTCTGTAGAATGAGCCCTCAGACCTGAAGGGGAACTTTCCCAGTTTTTGATAACAAATTGGATACAAGAGACAATCCACCTGGCAATGGATCTTTAGTGGCAGGTTTCTTTTCCGACCTCACCATAAGTGAGAAAAGTTGGAGGATTCAAACCTGTGACCCTTGGCACGCTCTATATAGTAACTTAGGGCCCTCTTAACATCTAAACTGTGCAACTCCTCTCACCAGAGGAGGAATGGTCAGTGAAAACACTGGAAGGGAGATAGATTGATTAAGATGGAAATCTGAAACCACCTTAGGCAAAAACTTCCTGTTAGTCCTGAGGACTACCTTATCCCTGTGGAAAGAAATAAAGTCAGTCTCTACTGACAAAGCTTGTAACTCACTTATGCGCTGGCAGAAGTGATAGCTACTAGGAAAACAGTTTTCTAAGTTAAATACTTAAGCTCTGCAGAGGACAGAGGTTCAAAAGGGGGTTGCATCAACTGAGCAATGCAAACATTAAGATCCCAGGCAGGGGCCGGGTCACTAAAAGGTGGATTAGTATGAAGTAATCCTTTAAAAAACTGGGAAAATACAGGGTGAGCGGAAAGAGAGGAGGGCTTTCCTGCTGAAATAAAAGCAGAGACAGCTGCCAAATGTACTTTCAGGGTAGCTGGTCTCAGGCCCAAAGAATTAAGATGGACCATATAGTCCAAAACAATGGGCAAATCAGCAGATTCCGGGGAATTATGCTTCCCAGAACACCAAATGGAAAACCTTTTCCACTTAGAGTTATAAGTAGCCCTAGTGGAAAGCTTCCAGAAGCCTTTTAGATTTCAAGAACACCTTGAGAAAGGTGTAGGTCAGCAAATTCTAACTCCTCAAGAGCCAGGCCTTGAGGTTGAGAGATTTGAGATTCGGATACCAAACTCTCCCTTGGGCACAGGTTAACAGGTTGTGATTCCTGGGGAGACACAGGGGAAGATGGACTGCTAAGGACAGAAGGAGTGGGTACCAGGGCTGCCTGGCCCAATCTGGGGCAATCAGAATCATCCTGCAAGGCTGGGATCTGATTTTGACTAGCACATTGAATAGGAGAGGGAAGAGGGGAAAGGCGTAAAGAAACTTCCCTTCCTAATCTAGAAGAAAGGCATCCAGGGGGACTGAGCCCAACACTGGGGGCCTGCAACAAAACAGTGGAAGTTGGTGATTGTCTGGGGCTGCGAAAAGATCTAACTGAGGAGTGCCCCATCTGGCAAAAACTATCCCCAGTATTTGGGGATCCAGAGACCATTCGTGATGGCCCTGGGAAATCCTGCTGAGAGCATCTACCAGGACATTGTCCTTGCCTGGGAGGTGAACTGCCATGAGGGAAGTGTTCAGGGAATAAGCCAGAGACCACAACTTCATTGCCTCGGTGCACAAGGCCGAAGACCGAGTGCCCCTTGTTTGTTGATGTACCACATTGTAGTGGTGTTGTCTGTTCTGACTTGTACCACTTTGTTCTGAACAGATGCAGAAAACACCTGAAGTGCTAGAAAAACAGCTCTGAGCCCAGCAAGTTGATGTGGAGCAGAGATTCCTGAGGGGACCACACTCCCTGGGTGGAGAGGTCGCCCATGTGAGCTCCCCAACCCAGAAGGGACGCATCTGTAGTAAGGGTCAAGGAGTGAGATAGGGGGATGAAGGGGACCCCTAGTCTCAGATTGCTCTGATCCTGCCACCACTGAAGGGCCTGGATCAGGGTTCGAGTCACTGGGATCAACTTGGAAAGGGGATCTTTCCTTTGGGACCAGTAGGCTCTCAAATGAAACTGAATGTCTGTCATCTGAAACCTTGCTCCTTGCACTACAGCTGTGGAAGCAGCCATGTGTCCTAGCAGCTGTAAGAAGTGCCTTGCTGGTCGAGAGACCTGCAGAGTGAAGGAGGAGGCCAGGGCCACTAGGTTCCTTACCCTTTCTAGGGGCAGGAAGGCTCTGGCCTGCTTTGTGTCCAATTCTGCACCTATAAAGGTGAGAACCTGGACAGGTTCCAGAACTGACTTTGGAAGGTTTAGAAGAAACCCAGAGAGGTGAGCAGCTGCTGGGTAACCCGCAGGTGTGATTTGACCTGGTCTGGAGACTGACCCACAAGGAGCCAGTCGTCAGGTAGGGAAAGATGGCAATATTTTGCCTTCTTAAATGAGCAACTGCTACTGCTAGACATTTTGTGAATACTCTTGGTGCAGAGGTAAGGCCGAAGGGCATTGCCCTGAACTGGTAATGGCTTGAGGGCAGTTCGAATCTGAGGTACTTTCGGTGGGAGCTTCTGATGAGAACATGGAAATAGGCATCCTTGAGGTCCAGGGAAGCTAGCCAGTCCCCTGGCCTTAGGGAAGGTAAAATCATTGCCAGAGTCACCATTTTGAATTTTGGTTTCAAAAGGTGCTTGTTTAGATATCTTAGGTCCAAGATGGGCCGCCATTCTCCTGTCTTTTTTGGGGTAAGGAAGTACCTGGAGTACAGACCCTTGCCCTGGTGTAGGGAGAGACCTTTCACAGCTCTGAGAGCCAGGAGGGTTGAGACTTCTGTTCAAGGCAAAGGTCTCTAGAGGACTTGCAGGTGGAAAAGATCTGATTCTCATCTTTGGAAATTTTTTGAAGCTGAGAACCAGACCCAGGCTTACTACTTCCAGGACCCACTTGTCTGATGTTAGAGACTCCCAGTTCTGAACGAAGTAAGCCAACCTGCCCCCTACAGGCAAAGGAGAATCGGCCCTGGGCGCCCCATCAGGGTGCCTGTTTGGCAGGTGCTTTAGGCTGAGGGGTGGGAGCAGGCCTGCTTGCACCCCGTCTGCCTCTGCCCCTGAAGAAGCCCCTCTGAGCATAAGCAGAGGAGGCCTGGGTTAGGTAAAAAGGCCTGTGAAAAGGCCTACCTCTACCCCTGGGGGTCTGCCTCTGAGGAGTGGCTTGCCGCTCCTTGGCCTGAGCACTCTTATAGGTTGTCCTATATTCATCAATTTTCTTCATATAATTCTCTGTCTGCTCCCCAAACAGAGAATTTCCTACCACAGGAAAATCCATAGCCTTAGTGTGGGTATCCTGTGACAAGCTAGTACACCTGAGCCAGGCCAACCTACGAAAAGCCACAGATGTAGCCATGACTCTAGAGGATACATCATTAAAATCCACAGCAGCAGCATGGAACTGCACCTTGGATGCCTCAATACCATCAGCAGCCACCTGTTCCAGCTCCTTAGCAAGCTGGCCAGAGGCCTGTTTGACCAAAGCCATGACAGTGTCCCATCTAGATTTTTGGTATCTTGCCACATAAGCCATGTAATTTGCTTGCCTGAGTCCCAAGGACGCTGCCATGTATTGTTTTTTAGCCATGGCATCAATCTTCCTGGAGTCCTTGTCAGGAGGATGTGAAGCCAAGGAATATTAGTTTTATCACAGGCTGCAGCCTGAACTACTCCAACATGACTGCATTGCTGATAAAGGAATTCTGTATCAGACCTGACAAGTGTACCTCCTATCCATCTTCTTGTCCACAGGAGGCACAGAATTAGGAGCTTTTAAGATTTTTATTGTTTGCTTCCTAAATGACTTATGTAAGGGGATAGACAATCTCCTAGACTCTTGAATATCCATCATTTCTACAAAATCAGGTTCCTCTTGCTCATCCACAGCTTCCTCCAATGGGAGCTGGAGGGTTTCAGCAACTTTTTTATAAAACATAAAGTGAGAAGGGGACTCAGAAAGCATAGGGGGGTGGATTCTAAGGGTCTGTCTGGGGAGATGTTCGGTTCAATGGGCACACCCAGGCTCTCAAAGTCACATTCATACTGTTCATAATCATCGTCCCCCTCCTCTGGTTCATAAAACTCTTCTAAATCATATTCTTGAACCGGTGGAACCGGCCGAACCGACCTTTTACCAGACAGTGGCGGTTCGGACGAAACCGGAGAAAGTGACTGGACAATTTGTATAGCTCTTGCTATCTCTGCAGCAGTTGGAGAAGAAATTTTGGACTCCACACCTGCTGATTTTCTTGTTTTCTTTGCTGGAACTGGCTCCTCCGAGTCAGCTTTACGTTGGCCCGAGGAAGTTTCGCCCTGGTCAGAGGGCACTCCCTCCGGTTCGGTTGGCACCGAACCGGGCTGCCATCCGGGTCAGCGGACTTTTTGGCCTCTCGTTCCTGAGCCTGCCAACTCTCTTATCCAGGGTGGCTGCAGGAAATTCTACAAATCTGGCAGTCTGAATTGAGGTGGTCAAACTCCAGACAATATAACATTGGTGTGTGGGTCAGCCTTGGCAAAGGCTTCCCCACAGACACCACAGTGTTGAAACCCAGTGGGCCCGGTTTTTCTTTTGGGTTTCTCAGACATAATGCCAGCCTAACCAAAAACTTGCCCTTTTAACGGCAGTGCCAGGCAAGACACCCTTATCGGTTCCCAACCGTGTCACGGGTCGTGGAAAAAACGGTAATGAAACGGTTTTTTTAGAACCGATAAGAACCGGGAACCGCACTCTAAAAGCCTTTAAACACTTGATTTTCAAAGTTTTAAAACAACCTGATCGGTTCAAACCGAACCGATAAACATTTACAAGTTCCACACAGAAATAAACCTGTCTATTACTTACAATACCACAGACAGAGCTTGAACCGATCGGTTTGCGGTTAAAATAATAATATTCGCGGTTGAATTTAACCGAGAAAACACTGTTTAAACCGAGAAATGAACCGAGCAGTAGGAGAAATCTCCGGAGTGACTGTTCAGTGAGGCGGAGTAAAGAATCTGACAGTTTCAGTTTGAAATAACACAGACAGAGCTTCTCTAACCGAGCTCGCTCTCCAAGTTCCATGCCTGGCATGGAATTTAACTATTTCACCTCCGGGGCAGTTCTAACGGTGGGACAAACTGCAATTGTCATAATATAGCAAGACTTCATGTTGTTTGAAATTGTAGTTGCATCCCGCTGACTGTGAGGCGTGAAATTGTCTAGTAGATGATACTCACCATCTTTGACTACTGTGACGTAGTCTATGGTGCTGCTCCCAAATCTTCCCTGACCAAGCTAGACACTCTCTTTAACTCCTTCTGCTGCTTTGCTATTGACTCCCCTTCTCACTCCCACCGATGTGAACTCTATTGCTCTCTAACCTTCCTTCCACTGTCTCACAGATGCATCTCTCACTGTGCCAAACTATCCTCCAAATTCTGATTCAGGGAGCTCCCCTTCTATCTCTCATTCTCTCTCTTCACTCTACCTCCCTCCCTCCACCCACTCTCTCAGATCAAATGATGCCCACAACTTGATGGTCCCTCACCGCTCCACCCTCATCGGTCAGACTGGTTTCGCCCATCATTTCCCTAAAATCCTGAGATCCCTCCCCCCCCGAAATATGACACTCCTCCTCCAACTACTCCCTTACCTCTGCCCTACACGATTACCTTTCCCTCAGCTGTTCCTGCTTTAACCCATCTTAATACCTATCCCCAGTTTCTGCCTTCCTTCCATGACCCCCTCTGGCAGGGTTCTAAACATCCTGAAGGGGGAAATCAGGAAATGGCTACTCCTTCTCCTCATATTCAGTTCTTGCCTCTGCCCCTCTCTTCTCCACCTGCCCTTCTGGGTCATCAGTATGCACAACCTAACCCCATCCTTTTTACTCCAACAGCACTTGCGTACTACCTTGTGCCTGCTCCTGGTACACTCATGCACTATAAATTGTTCTATTGCATTATTACTGTTTTGTACGTTTATATATTCTTTTGAATGATTTTGGACATGTATTGTAATTTACCCAATGTTCCACTACTGTTTATTGTACAATAACTTGTGTTCTAACTGTTGCACAATCTTACAATGTTGTATTGTTTGTACTACCCACATACTATTGTAACTGATCATCCTTCAGAACCCTATGTAACATCTCCCACCAGGTTGCACTGTGAGATGAGCAACTTGTTGTTCAGTGTGCCCCCCTGGTGAAACATTTCAATAAATAAATAAGTATAAATTTGGATTGATGAAATTAAGCAACAGTGCTGCTACATCATCTTCCAGGATATAATTGTTCTTTTTTTTTTGCTAGAACATTTTTATTAAAGGTTTTCTTCTTAACAGTTACAACCCACTGAAAAACAGAAGACTTACATGAGACTACATTGTCCAAAATAATACATAATGACACCAGTGGAAAACAGCTTGCATGTTTAAGTCTGTCCCCATAATATAATAGAAAACTCTTCTCAATAACGTGAAGGATTGATGGAAAATAGACAGGATCATTCTAAAACTGTACAAAAAACCAAAAAAAGAAACCCAACAGCCTCTCTGCTCCCACAGAATGGGGAGAGGGAGGACCCAGACTCAAAGTAAGTAATGTTGCTGGTGTTTTCAGATCTCTGGAGCGTGGGTAGGTGGATGGATGGCCACCTCCAGAACGTCACTTAACTGAGGGTCAGGCTGCCATGCGGGTCCCTCCCGAAAGCAGGTCCCCTCCTAAGCCAAGTACTGATACTCAATGTGAATAATTTGGACCAAACTAGCAAGGCCAATGCTCAGAAGTATGTGCAGAGTTTGTGTAACATAAAAGATGCCCAGCTGCTGCTGTGCTGGAAGTTGCCCTGTTCTCCCCTGTGGCAGATACTGTTATGAGTTCCTTCACGGGGTTCTCACTGACTATTTTTATGTGAGTGGAAGATTATAAATATACTGCAGTTCCATGCAGCCTGCACAGCATCTGCAACTATTGATAAACCATGAATAAAATAAAAGGTTCTGCTATCTGAGTCTGCATTCTGAATGGGCATTATTTTGTAAGACTGAATGTGTTCTTTGAGTGCTCCTCAGCTCTAACTTCCCCCTGCCCCAATCCACCCAGATCTGGAGTAAATATAAATGTTCATTGTGGTACCCTGCCCTGGAGCCATGCCATCGGCAGCCTCTAGTAGGGGATGGGCTACATGTGGTGGCTGATCCTGGATTTAGGGGACCCTAAAAATGGGACACAATGTGTTGAGGTCAGTTGAAGAGGTGATAAAAAAAAAACTGAGGATCTATACCATTTATTGCAGTTTTGAAATATGAAGAGAAAGAAGTCTTGGGCTGTTTTTCTGTTTTTGCACCTTTTGCGACTGACACATGACTGTATGGGGAGGGGACGCATGGCTTCTGAAGATAAATTGCATGGTGCTGTGGGATTGGCTGCTGCTTCCTGTAGGACATCCACCATGGACTCTGATGCTGGTTGAGGGTTGGGCACTACTGATACTGTAAATGCCTGCAGCATGCTGGAATTGTGTCCAACATTAAGGGCCTGATTGGTTCCATGTGGTAAATTCTGCCCATGTCTGTGAATGCACTCAGGGATGCAAGGCCATTTTTGGAGATCAGGCCAGCAAACCCTAATACCCATTGGGAACTACTTAATATCTTATGCCCACTAGGTGCCTGGAAAAAATGTAAGTTGCCCCTGCCCCTGACAGATGAACCAGTGACTGTGGATATGTTTCTTGTCCTACTGGCTGACGAGTTGTGCTTTTGAAGAGTTAGAGGCAATGATTCCATCAAGACTGTCTGAAGACTGACAACACAGCTATCTGCTCCATGGGTGGGAGTGGCAGTTTGTTTCTTTTATTCTTGTGAAGAGGAGGCTATTTTTCTGTTGTGTTGAGCAAGGAGCCCAATGATGACCAAAGCTGAGAACTGTGTGTGTCTGAAGGCAGGAGGTCCCCTGAGTTCCCAGCAGTTCTGACTGGAAGAGAAATGGCCAGCTGAAACCAGGTAGTCCTAAAGTCAGAAGATGGCAGATGCTGAGGTGACCCTACTGCATGCAGTGGGACTTTATGTCCATCTCTATTAAGACCTTGTCCGAAATCGTTTCAATGACTCTCTGGTATTCTGTACCTCTTTGAAAGGCATTTTATTTTTTTCCCCTAGATGGACTAGTAGGACCACCTTTTCCCAAATAGGAGTGATATTTCCCAAATTGTAGTGTTAGTTCCCTAAATGTTAGTGCTATTTCCCCAGATGTTTAGTGTTATTTTCCTAAAAAGCTCCTCGCTTGTCTCTCCCCTCATACTGGAGCTGGGCATGACAGCCTTGAGCCCAAACTGCTCTGTCTGGGGGCATCTCTCCTAGCCCAGCCCATCACCCACATCTTTAACTCTTCCCTAATCTCGGGATCCATCCCTGACATGTGGAATGTAGCCAAAGTCGTCCCAGTCATCAAACAAGGCGACCATAAAAATCTCAAAAACTACCGTCCTATAGCGATCCTGTCTGCGATCAGTAAGCTGCTTGAAAAGGTGGTTGCCTCACAACTCACCCAATACCTGAAGAGCTATTACCTACTTTCCCCATCCCAACACAGCTTCAGAAAAGGGCACAGCACTTCTGCTGCCCTAGCCGTGGTCACCTCTGAGATCAGGCCTGCTGCTGATCAAGGCAAACTGACTGGAGCCATCTTCGTGGATCTCTCAAAAGCTTTTGACCGGGTCGACCATTCACACCTGTGCTCCACTCTCTGTTCCCTTGCTTGGCCTCTCACCCTCGCACTCACCTGGTTAACTAGCTACCTCACTGGCAGGCAGCAATACACTAATTTTAATAAGGCCCTCTCTGATCTCTCTCCGGTGGACTGCGGGATCCCCCAGGGATCTGTCCTTGGGCCCATTCTGTTCTCCATCTTCATAAATGAGCTGCCTTGGCCCCAGCCCATGGGCTCTCCACCCTATATGCAGATGACCTTGTCATCCTGACCATCTCCCAGGACATCAATGTCATAAACACCGGGCTAAACACTGACTTCAACCTAATTCAAACCTGGCTGAAGGGTCACAAGCTAACTCTTAGTCTTCAAAAGACTCAGACCATGCTCTTTGGCTCCCTGACCAAGACGACAGCCTGCCCCACTCCTCTAAAAATCACTGGAGCTGATGGTTCCCTCTTGCATGTTGCGGACATTGTCAAGTACCTGGGGTAACCCTTAACCCCAACTGGACCTCACACTACATACTCACAACACATGCAAGACCGCAAACAACAAGCTGGGCCTGGTCTACAGGGCCAAAAGCTGTCTCACCGCGGCTGCTCGACTCGCCCTAGCCAGGGGGGTCCTACTACCCACGCTCTGCTATGGGTTTGTCTCCTTTGCCTATGCCCCTAAAACCAGTCTCTCAAAATGGGACACAGCATACAACAATGTATGTTGCTATGCACTCTCTGTTCCTCACATCACTCATCGTTGTGAGCCATACTCCCGGCAGGAGTGGCTCCCGCGGAAAAGCACCACACCTTTGTCCTAGGCAATTTTATCAACAACATTGTCAGAACTGCCACCCCCCCCCTCGCCTCATCCCTCAAGCCAGCAACCCCCCCACCATCACCTAAGAGCCAGTGACTCTCAGGTCCTCCTGGTTCCGAAAATTCACACCCAATTGGGTGACTGGGCCTTCACTGCTTATGCGCCCAGACTGTGGAACTCCCTGCCCGCTAACACTCGCTCCTCACCCTCCCATCCATGTTTCAAAGCCTCCCTTTGGGGCTTCCTCAAATCAGCCTCCTCCTGTCTCTGCACCTAATCAAATCCTCCTAGACCAGTTGGGGTGGCAGAGACACTAAACACCCTGCTTGACTGCTGAGGAGATGAGTCTCCTGACACAAAAAGCACTTTGCCCACTGGAGAGCTCTTCACTATCTGATGTAGAATAAGCATAGAGAACAATCACCACCCTACTGTTCATGTAAAGGGTACCTGTACTAGTCTATGTCCCGTCCATATCCACCTGAGGTTAAGGCTGACCCTAGATGCATAATACTGTTATTAATACCTGTACTTGTATGTTAACTTCCCCTCTTGCTTGTATGTATATGCCTGATGTATATACCTGATGTATTTGTATTGTACCGTGATATTGCTTGTCTGTTCTCCCATGTACCTTGTAATCTCCCAGGTCGCACCTGAAAATAGGCACTTGGCTGTCTAGTGTGCTTACCTGGCAAACAAAAGCAAAATAAATAATTAAATGTCAGTACTGTATGCAAAACACCATTTTTTAGAGTCAAGTACTATTGGGGGGATACTTTCGTTACAGGTCCAGTGAAGAACTACAATTTGTTTAGCAAAATTTATCAGAATACCAATTTCTTCTACAGGGTTTCCAGTTAAATGTTTGCATGATCTTCTTTACAGGAGAACAGGTCCATGAATGGGGCTTACTGAGTGATTCTATGTATTATGAGGGGGGTATAATGCACTACCACCTGCAGGTGTTCTAACAAGTACAGTACCATCACTGACACAGAATCACACCAAAGCAAAGAGAATGTGCACTTGAACCTGAATAATGAGGCTGAAGCCACACACTGCACACATTCAGCCCAGTGACTTTTAAATATATTTTAAGTCACCCATTAACAATGCAAAGTGCAGAAACTGGTAGGCAATCACACCCCCAGATGAAGGTAATCACCGAAGTGCCAGGGCGAGCAATGTGTGAGCAGGGCGAAGGTATTTACCTTTAAGCATTGTCTGTACTTTGCATTGTTAATGGATGACTTAAATTTAAAAGTCATCAAGCTGAATGTGTGCAGGGTGCTTCTTCAGCCTCGTTATTCAGGTTCAAATGTACTTTCTCTTTGTTTTGTTGTGATTCAGTGGTTTGCTACCTGGAAGTGCTTCACTTCACGAGCGAGAGTCCAGCCTAAGCTGTCCATCATTAATACAGTTGAGTTTAATGTGTGGGCCCAGGGTAAGACATATGTATCTGGTGACTGTAGCCCTGCTTCAATGATCACAGTGCATGGCTTCCAATAGTCTGTTAGATTAGGTTTGCAGTATGACTGGTTACTTCTCAACGCACTGCAGGTACAAAGAGCATAACTGACCTCCCAATCTCTCTATGTGATAGGTCCATTGTGAGGGGATCTCCATAGTGTTCTGCCCAGCCTCTGGGCCATTTCAAGTATATAGGTCTGCCTCTTTGGTGTTTCTGCCAGAACAGTGTGCAGGGGGGTGTGGGCATTCTGCCTGAGCCCTGCTAGAAGGGTGTGTGTAAGCAACTTGTGCATACAGATCATGTCCAGAGCCTGCATGACTGAGTCAGCTCAGTGCTCCAGAGGAGAGAGGTTCTTGCTGTCTTCCATCAGCTAGAGCCCCACCAATTTTCTTTACAAGGAAGATATTACCAGCTTGGAGAGAAGTGGCAGTGGCCATTTCCGGAGACTGCCCCCTCTAAGGGATCAGCACAACGGACTGGGAGTGCTTGCTGAAGGGGAAGGTGATTGCAGGTCAGGGAGCTGGTGATGAATGCAGGGGATGTTTGCTGACAGGGTACAGGGACAAGTACAGGATGATAAGAACAATCCATAGTCTCTAAGAACATCACTAGAATTATAAAATGTCAAATTCTTCTGACACCCTTGGAAATTCAGGGCATGTATTGGTTTGCCAAGAAAGGGTTATAAAAGTTGCTAAAGCAAACATATTGCATGCTGTATGGAAAATGTAATGGAAGAATTGCAAAAGATCAACTCTCAATAAAAAATGAAGCTCAAAATCTCACTGAAAAGAATGCTGAAAATAATTATCCAGGACACATGACCTTCCTAAGCAATACCCTTGATTATCATATTGCAGTTACCTGCAAATTACAGCCGTATCTACGTAATAATAATAACTACAGGTGAGTGATTTGTTCAGTGGGCTCATCCAGTTATTATTTCCCATAATAACTGACCGGTTACTACAATAAACACGTATCTGAAATGACAGTCTGAGCTCGAACCCCATTTTCACAGCATCTGACAGTATGTCATTAGTGCTGCCACCGTGAGAAGCTTCGTGCTGAGCGAGTCACAGAAAACTGGAAATAAAAGAAAACCATGATACAAAACTCTGACTAAATCTTGAATTTTTGCAGTTGTTACACTTTTTTTTAATTATTTGATAAGTAAAATCTAAATATCAGAAGCACACTGCTTATCACTGTGGTTTTGAAATGTTAGTTCAAGCTTGTTGAAAAAAATGCAATTTGCAAGAGTTCTTTTCCTGATTGGGGCACTGTTCCCAATTTTGCCGTTTCTATATTACTGTTTGTACTTGTGAATTTCTGCCAGCTACAAAACAAGGTATTTATATAATAAATATTTATGAACTTCAGCCTACAGCTCGTCACTTCTTTTTGAATATGGCAACAATTTATTAATGCTGTGCTGTGTCACTCTGCTATAATCTGCTACAGTCTGGTGGGAAAAAAAAATTGCTGCACTTGAAATCATAACAAATAATGATGAGGTGGTGTGCAACTCAAATTTAATACACACCTTTGGTGTGTGATGCTAATACTGTATATACCCCATGAGCCTTGCCCTCAGGGATTTAAGTAACATCACACACCTTGAGTGCTTAAAAAATTCTTGTAACATACTCCATCCCATTAATTAATCTCTAATTACTGTAAAGAAACTTACCTTTGTAATTACGTCAAGAGTTACTCGGTTTAACAGGGCATACATGCTAACCTCTGTTTTGCCATCTGCCTTTTCTTCCAGCTTTTCCATGAGGTGCTCAGCTACTTCATTGAATGTGCCCATCAAACTAATTAGGTATCTGCAAAAGAGACAGGAGTCACTGGGAATCAATGTACCTTTGTAAGATCTGACAAGATATTGACCAGAGGCTGATCCAGACCTTTGTTAAATGGGTAGCAAATGCGTTTCCGGGTAGCATTTTCCCAGAGAAATGTAACGCTGACCATTATTAACTTGTCTGAAGTCATGTTTTTTATTGACATGTCTCATTAGTTGCATAATTTGAAAAAATAGGAACCCCAGTACCAAAGCACTGAAGTTAGGGTTAACCTGGAAGCATACCACCCCCAGTTGTTAGCAAGTAGGCAAGTAAAATTAAAAATTCAAACAAGAAAAGGTTTTCAGTTTTAAACAATCTCCCACCATGCTGGTTAAGTAGGACGGCTGTGTTTTGGTACTGCAGGGCTCACTGTACTAACATCTAAATTAGGAAGTTGTTTAGGCTGATCACATTAATAATGTTATTTGATTGTACTCATTCTAGAGTGAGATTGTGTTTAAATCCAGTGTTAATTTAGTTGTGCACTATGCAGCAAATGCTTTAACTTCATTTGAAGTATACATTGTGAGTCTAGGCTGTTTCTTTATACCCATTGCTCTCCAGTTCTCTAACCTGACCCTCTTCTCCTCTCCTGTTCTGTGTGGTCTGTAGCCCTGTGAAAACTCTTGACTCCAGTCCTACTTGTCTCATTGTCCTCCTTATTTGTCCCTCCTTTCTCTTCTGCTGAAAATCCCCTGTATTTCCCTGAAATCTGTCCACGCCCCAGTTACATCCCACCTTTTTTTGTGTCGTGACTCACCTACCTATTTATGTTTCCATAGCCTGTCCTGTAACTTAGGGCATTCAGCCCAGGAGCTGCTTGGGGACTGCCCACCTGCCGAAACACAAGGTATGGAACAAAGAAAGAAACGGTTTGCATTCCACGCTTTCAAACTTGGTGCCTTTTTGATTCCTGTCTGTAGCTATTTTCCCCTGCCTGTATCTCCGTCTCGTAGCTCTCTACGACCACTCCGTGTAGCACTGCATGGCAGACTGGTTTGTTCACTGTGCTGCTTGATTATTCTTGATGTAGGCTTTTAACTTTCCCCTTGTGACTGGTAAATCTACCTGCTGTGCAGCACAGCTGCGGGAGCTTTATGTTACTCCACACGCGTAGCTCCTGGCAATTTATTTGAAAACCCAGCAAGGTCATTAATTTAAGAAATTGCCTACCGCTCTGCTGGCGATACTGCACAGTGATACCTCGCCGGTGCTGCATGCGGCTCCTCTCCACCCCCCCGCCCAGGCTCGGCATTTACTTATAGTGTCAGATTGTCAATTTCATCCTGATGTCTAACAGGCCAGTTTACCATTTGCTCCTTATAGTGTATCACCACTAGAGGAGTCTGCTCTTCTCTAGTGCTCATTTTCCAAACCTGGAGCTTGCTATCAAGTTCTGCACAATAGGTTAAACGTGTTTGTCTTCTACTTATACTATCTGGCAACGGTTACTGTGTACTTCCCTTCTTTTTGGCTTCCATTTCTGGAACTGGTCACAATGGCACTAGAATATCCCTGCTACCATACTCCCATAGTGGAATTGGTCAAATTGAGCAGAACGACACATTCAAGTTCTCAAATATGCTGGTTAGACATATTGTTTACCCCAATCTCACTCCACTAATGATCCCTAAATTTATCTACCTGGTGACTGCCTATGTACAGCCTAAGCTCTACTCTAGAACCAAAATGCATTCTCCTTTTATTCATCGCAAGCTCTGGTATCTCATACTGATTGCACTACCGCTGGCAGGAGATGTGGAATTGAACCCTGGTCCCTTACATACCCAGCCATGCAATAATGTCTCTTGGGCTTCAAACTCTGGGCTCCGGATAGCCCATCTAAACATTAGGAGCCTCATGCACAATTTTGCTGAGTTGGAGGCGTGGGCCACCACCTACAACCCTGGCATTCTGTGCCTTTCTGAGACATGGCTTAAACCATCCACCCCTGACCCTAGCTGCTCTTTACTAAACTATAGCCTTCTTAGAAATGACAGGATATCTACAAAGCGAGAAGGGGGAGTGGCACTGTATTATAAAGCTCATCTAAATATCATACAGAAGGCCAAGCCAAATTCCTCCATTTGTGAAAACATTCATGCACTTCTACGACTGGGTGCAAAAAATCTGCACATAGTCATAGCATATAACCTGCCCCAGGGAGGTCTCACTGCCTTCACTAACTTTCTGGAGGATACGGTAAAACTCGTAGGCCTAAATGAAGTGCTTATTCTCAGGGACATGAATTTAAACTGGCTTGAAGTGCTTATTCTCAGGGACATGAATTTAAACTGGCTTGGACAAACTCATAGCACACTTCTATCTCTAATTCAAAGTTACAACCTTCATCAAGTTATAACTGAGACAACAAGGATCTCTACTAAAGCAATGTCAAGCACACTGCTAGACTGGGTGTTAACAAATAGGGCTGATAGGGTTGTGGAAGCAGGCACTCTACCGGATGCAATATCAGATCACACCCCTACTTTTTGTGTGTGGCAACACTCCAGCTCCCAGTTCCTGCCCCCACGCTACCTCACTTTCAGGAACTATGCTAATCTGGATCAGGGGAAGTTCTTGTATGAAGTTTCGACTATTGCCTGGTCTTATATTTCACAGTCCCATGATGCACAAACAGCTCTTGACTTCTTTCTAGACAAACTTAGTGAAGTCCAGAATAGACATACACCCCCTGTGACCCGACGGGTGCGTGTGATACCTACCAAGTGGCTACACAAAGACCTTATGACTGCTTTGCACATCGGAGATGAGAGTTGGAAACATTTTAGAAAATCAGAGCTTACAGCTGACTATCACACCTATAGGACTCAGAGAAGTGACTGTAAAAAGCGGATCAGGCTTGCTAAAAGCACATATTGTAAGGGTCTTCTGCTTGAAGCATCAGGTGACCCCAGGAAATTCTGGACACATGTCAAATCATTCCTAGGCACAAAGAAAGCACAACTAACTGACGCAATGCTCGTTAAAAGAGTCCACTGTAACAACCCTGGGACAATCACGGAAGAGTTCAATGAGCATTTCCTTGACCTATCCAGCTTTACATCTGTCTTTTCCCAGGGTCAGTCTCTTTCACAACCCACTCCACTACACCTTACTGTACTTCACCCACCGTTCTACTTTAAGGCAATATCCAAATCAGATGTCCTGGGTCTGCTCAATACCATATCTGACGACACTAGCATTGGCTCGGACGGAATCGAACCAAAACTTCTTAAACTGGCAGCGCCTTTCATTGCCCAACCATTAGCAAGGATTTTCACCCTCTCTCTCTGCAATGGTGTTGTCCCTGATATCTGGAAGATGGCCAGAATCACTCCGGTCTATAAGAAAGGTGATAATAGGGAAATAACTAACTATTGACCTATAGCTATATTATCGGTATTGTGCAAAATAATGGAAAAGTTAGTATCAACCCAGGTCACCAAATTTATGATGAAGTACCACCATGGCACTACTCCACCTGGTAAATGATGCTCTAACTGCTGTTGATAATGGACACCTCACAGGGGCTGTTTTCATTGACCTTACAAAGGCGTTTGACCTTGTTGATCATTCTCTTCTTTTAGATAGTCTCTTTGCCCTTGGTTTCTCTCAAACCTCGGTAGCCTGGTTCAATAGCTATCTATGTGACATAACTCAGTCTGTAGATTTAACTCTGCTGTTTCCAGCTTGATGACCATTAACCTAGGTGTTCCATAGGGATCAATTCTAGGTCCCCTTCTCTTCTCTATTTTTATTAAAAAACATCTTGTTACACATCCCTGAATGCTCGGCTATACTGTATGCGGACGACTTGGTCTTATACTGTAGTGATAAAAATATACACCATATCAACTTGACCCTCACTACTGCTTTCAAATCTATTCAGTCATGGCTCTTCCAACACAAGCTCATCCTTAATGCTGAAAAAACGGTTACGATGCTGTTTGGCTCTGCATCTAAATTAAATAACAACCGGGATCTCTTTAAAGTCGCAGGGCAGGATGGGATGACTCTGATTTCAGTTCGCTCGTTTAAATATCTAGGAGTACTGCTTGATGAGAATCTTAACTTTGACAAGCATATTACGTCTACTTGTAAATCAGTTAATGCTAAAATTGGTGTAGCCTATAAAACCAGCTACATCCTAATGCAGCCAGCAAGATTAGCCATAGCCCGGGGGATCTTACTCCCGTCTTTATCTTACGGGGTTGTCACTTATCTCAATGCATCCGCAACTCTCCTAAGGAAGTGGGATACCACCTACAACAGCATATGTAGGTAGAAACATAGAAGTTGACGGCAGATAAGGACCGCAAGGCCCATCCAGTCTGCCCATTTCTTTTTCTACCTTATAAATGTGCCATTGGCCTTTGCTCTGTCAGTGGCCTATCTATTCATACTCATCTGTATTGCTCCCTTATGCCTATCCCATGCCTGTTTGAAGCCCTGCACTGTATTCATAGCCACCACTTCCTGAGGTAGGCCATTCCATGCATCCACCACCCTTTCTGTGAAAAAGAATTTCCTCACATTCCCCCTTAATCGGCCTCCCTCTAATCTCATGCTGTGTCCTCTTGTCCTGCTATTTTTCTTATATTTAAAATGTTAGACTCTTTCACCTTGTTAATGCCCTTAAGGTGTTTGAATGTTTCGATCATATCACCTCTCTCCTCCTTTGCTCAAGGGCATACATATTGAGCTCTGTTAATCTGTCCTCATATGTCTTCTGATGCAGTCCCTGCACCATTTTGGTTGCCCTTCTGCACTGCCTCAATTTGGTTAATGTCCTTGTGAAGGTGTGGCCTCCAGTACTGCATGCAGTACTCCAGATGGGGCCTAACTAGTGTCTTGTAAAGAGGGATTATTACCTCCTCTTAAGACTTGGATACCCCTACTAATCACACTCCTAACATCCCCTTAGCCTTACCTACTGCTTTAGATGTCTGCTTGGATGATTTCAGGTCATCGGTGATGATGATGATGCCCAAGTCTCTTTCTTCCTCTGTGACTGCCAGCAACTCCTTCCCAGCCTATAGGGTGGCTTCACGGTTTCTCTTCCCTATGTGCATGATCTTGCACTTCTTGCATTAAATCCTAGTTGCCACTCTTCTGACCATTTTGCTAGTTTATCCAGATCTCTTCTCATTCTGCCCACCCCATCTGGATCATCTACTCTGTTGCAGATCTTGGTGTCATCTGCAAACAGAAAAGCCTTACCCTCTAGTCCATCTACAATGTCACTAATGAAGATATTGAACAGGACTGGCCCCAGGACTGATCCGTGAGGTACCCCACTTGTGACTTGCAGCTCTTCTGACTGTATACCATTTACCACCACTCTCTGTTTTCTGCCCATCAACCAGTTTGGCACCCAGTTGACCAACTTCTGACCCACCCTGTGCCTCACCCAGCTTATTTATCAATGTTCTGTGGAACAGTGTCGAAATCTTTGCTGTGAAGTCAAGGTAGGCGACATCAACTCTCCCCCCTTGATCCACCACTCTGGTTACCCAGTCAAAGAAATCTACGAGATAAGTTTGACAGGACCTTCCTTTTGTAAACCCATGCTGTCTTGGATCATGTGCCCCTATGGATTCCAGGTGTTGCACTATCCTTTCCTTAAGGAATGCCTCCATAATCTTGCCCAATACTGAGGTAAGACTGACTGGTCTGTAGTTCCCTGCCTCCTCCCTGCTACCACTCTTGTGGAGCGGGATCACATGTCACATGAGCCCTTCTCCAGTCTTCTGGGACCTCTCCTGTGCTCAGAAACTCACTAAACAGTTCTGCTAATGGCTCTGCTAGTTCCACCCTTAGCTCCTTAAGTACCTTGGGATGTATGCCATCAGGGCCCATTGCCTTGTCCACCCTGAGCTTAGCGAGCTCTTGTAGGACCCTTTCTTTTGTGAAGGGTGTAGTACTCACCTCCCTACCCCCCGTGTCCATAATGCTGAGCTGTGAGCCCTGCCCTACCTTCTCTTCAGTAAATACTGAGCAAAAGTATCTATTTAGGATAGATGCTTTTACAGGGTCCTCCTCCTCACATGCCCCCTTTTCTCCTTTGAGCATAGCGATACCACCTCTGGACTTTCTCCTTACACTAATGTATCTATAGAAAGTCTTGTCACCTTCTTTAACTGTTCATGCTAGTGTTTCCTCAGTTTGGGAATTTGCCTGCCTTACTGCCTTCCCTGCTTCCCTTACGGCAGTTTGGTATGCCTCCCTATCTTCATCCCGCTGTGTTCCCTTATATTTCCTGAAGGCCAGCCTTTTGGCTCTGACCTTTTCTGCTACTGTATTTGAGAACCAAAGTGGTTTCCTTCTTCTTTTACACTTTCTTTTCTGTCTAACACAATGGGATGTTGCTTCAAGTATTGCATCCTTAATGCTTACCCACTTTACCTGTATCTCCTCACCTGTGTTTCTTTTTGCCAGGGCTAGCTTAACTCTGTTGGCCATCTTATCAAAGTCAGCTCCTCTGAAGTCCCATATTTTTGCCTTGGAATGGGATGATTTAGATGTAGTGGCCAAATTGAACCTGCCTCAGCTTCTCCCTGGTTGGAACATCACTGTTTGCTTTACGCTGATCTGAACTGGCTGTCCCCTTCTGATGCTCGTACTCTCACTCTTGGGTCACTGACCGATAATATCATCAGAACAAACATCCCGGTCTCCCTGGCCTCCCTATTAACTCTGCTGCCCCCCTCCCATGGCCTCCGCTCGGCCAATAAAGGATTGTTGAAAATACCAAGATGTAAATCCAACAAAGGCATACTTGCCTTTTCTTACTCAGCGGCCAAACTATGGAACTCCCTGCCTCTTGAGATTCACCAAACCCCTACACATACCCTGTTTAAAAGTAATCTTCACTCCTTCCTATTTAACCATGTCTCCTGTACCTGCTTCAAACCCCCTTGGGCCCGGCACAAATCTCCTTCTCCTTCATACCCCTAACTGCTATATACTATTTCGTTGTCTACCTCTTCTAGCTCGGACTATAAACACTTTTGTGATATGCTTTGTTATCTGTGTCAAACCGCTCTCAATCCAGTGCTTTGATAAAAGGAATAAGTTTAGTCACTAGGACATATTACTGTCATTCCTTTTGGTAACGCATGCCAGCCACTTGTGAAATGTCTAGGCATTTGAAGAACCTCTAAAATCAAAACGTATGTATTCTTCCTGCTTATATTGTGTAATTTTGTTTCTTGTGCTGTATTTAATGTAGTCATTTCCCTGTTTTGGCAAAATGTATGTACGGCAAATGTGTGTTTCTCAAAGTTCTCCTACCCACTGTAACTTCCCGGGTCGTGCCTGAAAATAGGCATGTCCTGGCTATGGTGCTTACCCGGCTAACAAAAACTAAATAAATAAATAAATATTAGCACAAAGTCAAGGTTCAAAGAAATACAAAATTACACATACCCCCTAATGCAAAGCATTATGGGTTGCACATGCAAATCTCAAAGAAGGAAGTACAGCTGCCTTATCTTTAAGCAATTTTGAGATTGTAGTATGAGACAATGCTAATTGTAACGATGGCTATCTCTTTAATTACCTTGTATAACATGGATGTGCTGATTAGGCACTGCTACCCCCGATGAAGCCTCAGTTTTGAGGTAAAGCACCATGGTATCAAAGCTGTATACTCTAATGTCTTTCATTATTTAAACACCTGCAGTGTTCACTTCAGTCCACTTTGCCTTATACTTTTCTGTTTTATTTGATGAGCTCTGGGTGTGTCTGTTGTGTGTCTGAGTTTCCACAAACTTCTTTTTTCTCTTCATCAATTATCTGCCATTAGCCCAGTACCAACTCCGCTGCCTCTATTTTCTGAGAGCTCCCCAGCCACTCCTCTCTGCCCTTTAATATGGTCCCCTCATCACCCATGCAGATTTACCTGCTCCTCCCTCTCTCCACCACTAGCTCTCCCGGCACTCCTCCCACCACAACATACACACAGTTAACCCCACAGTACTTGTTTGTGGGCCCTCTTTTTTGCTGCAGCTGCAGTCACCTCATTTGTTCAGTCTGCCTGCTGTTGCAAGATCTGGATTTTGTGCTATACTGCAAGTCATGGAAAGAGAAAGGGAACCCTAGATTACTTGGAACAGGACTTATGTGATTTCTACTTAGGCTTGGGAAGACATCAGGACTGGGGAACAGTGATGAAAATTGTTTTTATTTTTATTTTACTTTGTCTACAACCATTGTGCTCTTCTTTTGATAGTGCCATGCCCTAGTTCCTGTGCAGAGTCTCCTCCTATTTGCTGGTGTACTTCTATCAGCCATGACTCCTTGCCCAGCAACTTACCTAATTCCAACTGCCTCTCTTTCAGCATACTCCAAGATCACCAAGCCATAGGCAGTTGATAAGAATGCTCTTTTGATAACCCAGAGGATGTGGTTGGAGTCAAGCCCTTTTGTTATTCTGCTTCTACTGTTGATCTTTTTCTCCCAGTTTTCTCCCCACCCAGCTCACTCATCTTAAATCCAATGGACTTCTAGTGTTAACTACTGTGATTCCCAAGCTTCTCACCATGTTGCTGTTATTTGATTCAGAGGCCACCTTCTTTCCCTCTGATCAATTTCTGTTTGTCAGCATTTCACCATGATGTGATGTGGTGCCACCAACTAAGGGTGTAGGCAGGCATATTAACTGTACACATTTGTGCACAGTTTTGTTGAGTGCCTGTCACAAACCATATGCTTTCTGTTAACATTAGCAGTCTAATCTGTAGTATCTGAGTTAGTGTAGGCCACTTAGTCATATTTCTGTTTAAACTTCAGTTGTTTAGGACACAGATATGTGTATAACCTCTTTAGAGATTACGGGAATCATCTGACAACAATTTGATTTGTTTGGAAGGGGACAGCATTTGGAGAGGATGTGTACATTTTTTAATGGGGGGTGGCTTGTGGAGACTGTGTGTACAAAACAGACATTTCTGACTACACCCCTGCCACCAACTAGCTTTTGTGATTATGGGAGGATTTGGGTGTCATCTGGGCAGCAGCCAAGGTGGTGAGAGGAGAGGGGTCCGTGCTAGTCCCTGTCCCTATCTCCTCCACAGTTCTTGTATCCTTTCACTGGGTGGTGTGGGGTAGGTGGGTGGATTGAGTACTGAGTTAGTGGGGGAGGGGGGATTGTCACTGTCTTTTTTTGCCTGATCTGGGGGGGGGTGAGAGTGGGATTGGTATTGCTGAGGGGGTAAAGGAAAGGATGTTTTATTGATTATTTTTCTAGATCTGTGGAGGGTGAGTGTGTGGGATTAGGTGCTACTGAGTAGGTCAGGGGAGAGGGGGATTTCATGATACTGGTTGGGTTGTGTGAGAAGGATTTGATAGTGTGCTATGAGAGAGTGGGGGTGAGAAGTTACTTTTTTGGAGATTCTGAGGCTTTTTAAGAAAAAACTTACTTTGCACTGCAAATTGTTGCTGAAGTGCATCTGGAGTGTAAAGTTAAGTTTAGCACATGACAAACAATTAGCCAGCAAAGTAAAACTTCTCAGCACTTCTACCTGTAAGTCATACCCACTACTTGACTGTCAGAGTTCCTTTTTCAGGTTCTGTAGACTATTTAGTTCTGTTAATGAAAACTTGGCAAGTCTTTAGGAAGTTCAGCTAGTCACTTGAAAAGAACAAATCATATTAGACATAGACTTACAGTATGTAAAAAATAAAAACAAAATTATCATTCTGTACTTGTGACTTTAAAAGCATACTGTATGTTAACCCCTGAATTAATCAATGGTTTCTAGTGTCATAAGAAACCATGAAAACAAAGCACAGCTGGACTATTATTTGTGTAATATCAGGTAATCACTGTTTGAGTTTAATAGGACACGGTCACCCCCCCCCTTAGGCTTCAGAATGTCTCCAGTTAAAAAAAAGCACTTATTATGATTGGCCACATTTGATAGAGATTGCTGATGTAGCTGGTAGTTTGATTATGGTTCCTTTTTTCAAATTAAGAGGCAGTATAGCGTAGTGGTTAAGGGCACTGAGCTGCCAATCTGGAGACCTGGGTTTGAATCCCATCAGCCCCCACTTGCATATTCTGTGACCCTGAGTAAGTGACTTAACTTCCTTGTGCTCCCAGGTTGCACCCAGAAACAACCTCCGGCTTAGTGTGTCTTTCCTATTTAAACAATTTCCCCTCTTCCTTTTTTCTAATCAAAAATGAAAACTGGAGGAGTGGTCCAAGACCTGGCAATTGAAATTCAATGCCAAAAAATGCAAGGCCCTGCATCTGGGAAAGCATAACCCGGGGAAACTGAATTAATGGGAGGGGAGCATCTGGTGGCTACCAGGCAGGAATGAGGCCTAGGGATGATCATATCAGATGACTTCAAGGTCAGTAGACAATGTGAAAAGGTAGCACTAAAGACTAGTGGTATCCTGGGATGCACAGGGAGGCGCATCATGAGCAGAAGGCATGAAGTAATCATGCCCCTGGATCGGTCGCTGGTCAGGCCTCACCTGGATTACTGTGTCCAGTTCTGGAGGCCACACCTCAGAAAGAACATAGATAGGTTGGAGATGGTACAGAGAAGAGCAACAAAGATGGTGCAGGGCTTGCATCAGAAACCGTACGAGGCAAGACTGGATGACCTCAAATTATACTCCCTAGAATAACGCAGGAATCGTGGGAACATGATAGAAACATTCAAATACCTTAAAGGCAACAACAGGGTGCATGTGCAGAATCTCTTTCAGGTAAAGGACTACAGCAGGGCTAGAGGTCACAACGTTTGACTTAAGGGAGTAAAGTTCAGAAGCAATATGAGGAAATTCTTCTTCACAGAGCATATTGTAGAACCATGGAATAGCCTGCCGGAGGGGGTGGTGGGAGCCAAGACAGTGGGAGAATTCAAGCGGGCATGGGACAGACACTGTGGGATATACAAGCAGGCAGCTGTGGGGGGGGGGTAGGAAGCCAAAGGCAGACTTGATGGATCGTATGGTCCCCATCTGCCAACAACTTCTATGTTTCTACCACAAAAAAAGGTGTTTGTTCACATTCAATGACTAACTTCTACTGCACCTTTCCTGGACTTAGGAACACCCACAATGCAGTCTAGTGACTCATGATGTAGTTGGTTTAGAGGAAACATTTGCATCATGATTGGCTGCACTGTTTGGGGTAATCCTGTTGTTCCAGAAGTATGTAATAAAGAGTAGATCGAGGATTTGAAAGAAAACAAGGCTGGGTATAATTACACCATTAGCATGTCTTTCAGCTGTGCTATGAAATGAGACAGATAAAACAAACAGCATCATCAATTAATTTTGGAGAAGTTAGGCAATCATAAAATGTGGGGTTTAAACTAGAAATAATATGATGCAAAAATGGTTGACAGTGTCCCTTTAAAACTGTCACACATGAAGAAATGTTTTTTTATGATCGTAGAATGTTATGCGAGTCAAGCCACCACTGTTTGCCTTGGAATGTTGTGGAGGCCATACACTGTAATACATTTGGAGGAAAAGCGAGCAATAAGTCACGATAAGGTATGAGTTGTTCTCTGATAAACATACAACCCACGGTATGCAGTGAGGCATGAGGCGCTTGCACAGAGTGCCTTTAGCATCTGGGAAGTACATTTCAATCAACATCTTTATTTATTTTACTTAACCAGGCAGAACACCATTGAGTAGAACTCATTTACAAAATGGACCTGGAGTAGTTATACATCAGCAAAAGGTACACATCAACCATAAAGTATACATAGATAAAATAGATGTACTAAATAAGAGCAGAACAAAACACTTTGGTTAACACAATTGCATATAATGAAGAGCAAATAATTAAGATACAAGTACTCTGGAAGACAGATGATTGTATACAGCTATATACAAGTACAATGCATAGGAGGTATACATCCAGCAGAGGTCGGCAACTATACAACATTTTACCTAGGCAAGAATAGAGCACATGCATGGTATGCACTATTAAAGGCCAATGGAGTGTAGAAGCAAGAGAGTGAGTAGGATAAGGTTTAGAAATTAGGGCTTAGGCAACAGGGCACAGGGCGGGGGAGAGGTGGGAACAGTTATAATTTGAAGAGGAAGGAACACTGAACAGGAGGTTAGACAAGCAAGTTGGAAAGCTAGAACAGTGTAATTAAGGACAATCACAGGCCTCCTGGAAGGACTGCAAAAGCAGATTTTTGAAGGAGAACAGCGGCACCAGGGAAACAAGCTGCAGCGTTTTTTTGCTCATTGTTCCAGAGCACAGGGAGGGCATGACTTATTGCCACACTGCTGAAGCACATCCTAACTTTGGGAATGGATCGGGAGATGATGGAGATACTTCTTAGCAGATAGGCACCTGGGTTGCAGTTAGGTAAGCAGTCCCTGATTTATTCGGGTAGCTTTTTAGAAATGGCCCTATATGTCCACAGCACAGCATTCAAGTGCCTCCTGAGGCTAAATGAGCAACATCCCATGTTCTTATAAAGGTAACAGTGGTGTGTAGAATAGGGGGCACTGGTTACAAACCTATTTACCTGATGGAACAGGGTGTCTAGTTTGGAGAGTGCTGCGAATGAGCAGTGCCCATACAAAAGATCTGCATAGTCAAGAATGGGCAGAAACGTCATTTGCACCAACCTTTTTTTCTCCTCTACTGTTAGTAAATGCCTGATTCTATAGAAGATCCTGAGTCTCTGTTTGAGTTTCTTGGAGATTTCTTCAATATGGACTTTGAACGAGAGTTTAGAGTCAATCCACACTCCCAGATATTTAAAGGGAATATACTATAATATCCTGAGACTAAGTATGCTGAGTAAACCCTCCCAAAATCTACAGTCCCGAATGACTGAAATGCCTGATGTAGGAATTATGGGCATTTCAGTCGGAATATCTGTAAAATGTGGGGGCTTTGCCCCCCGTGCCCCCCATGTGGAGGGCTCTGCCCTGCACACACCCTGTAACTTAAATATCCAACTCCAAGGGGGAGTGGACCCCGGAGTAAAATATAAACAGTTGTGGGGCGGGGGTGCAGTGTGTAAAATGACATGATCCGGACAAGAACCTGGGTCACGTACAGTATGCTGGCCGAGCAACCAGTGGTATTCCCCTCCACACCACTGGGGCAGCTGGCCAGCAACCCCATCCAGTGTTCCTTCCTTCCTTCCAGCTCACACGGGGTAACATAGCATACAGTCACATCCACTACCTTACCCCGTCGGGAGCAATAGCGTTGGGCATAGTAGCATCGGGTTAGATCCTGTCTCGGGATAAGCTGATCGGGGTAATGTGTGTCAGGGATCTGCAGTTTCTAGCAATCATAAGTATATCTTTAAAGGTGTCAACATAGTCCAGAGGTTCACTGGGCAAGGTATGAAGTTTAGGTGCTTTCCCACCTGGCAAAGATTGGGGCAGTTTGCAGAGGGGCTAAAGATCATGGCCTTCTTTTTCTTGGTGTTTAATAGGAGCTTAGAGTATAGGAGATTTACCTGTAAGTGATTGAACTCTGATTGGAGGTCACTACATGCTTTTTCCAGGATGGTCTAGCTACATACAGCACAGTGTCATCAGCAAATAGGTGGATATTTGCTGAGCTAACTCTGGAATTTAGGTCATTTATAAAGATGGCAAACAAGAGTGGGCCAAGAATGGACCCTTGGGGTACTCCTCTTGGGAGCAATTTTAAAGGAGAGAGATAGCCCCCTGCCTTGACCTGCTGGTGACAGTCAGCAAGATAGTTAGAGAACCAATCAATGGATGGATTGTTAACGCCAATATTCCCTAGGGCAGCCAGAAGCAGACTGTGGTTCACTGTATCAAAAGCCTTGCTAAGGTCAAGGAACAAGGTGCAAACAAAGTTCCTGGTGTCCAGTGCATTCAGCCAATCATTTGTGATCTTAGCAAGTGGTGTGATGGTGCTGTGGTGAAGCCTAAATCCAGATTGGGCTGGATTGAGTAGGTTCATGTCTTCAATGTACTGTCTTAACTGGGAGTTGACCACCTTTTCCAGGAGCTTAAAGAGGATGGGGAGTAAGGAGATAGGGCAGTAATTATTTAGGTCACTAGTGCTGCCTGATTTAAGAAGTGGTATAATGTGGGCAGTTTTCCATATGGTAGGGAGTGAGCCCTGGGCAAGGGACAGGTTAAAGAGATGGGTTATTGTGGGTGCCAGGACATAGTAGCCTAGCTTGAGAAAATATGGCTCAATCAGGTCTGCACCAGTGCTCTTTCTGCTGTCCAACTGGAGCAGGAGGTCCTCGACTTCCTTCACTGTGACAGGTGTGAAGGAGAAAGTTTTGCCTCAGGTGGTCGAGTCAGTGGCTGGGAGAGTGGCGTTAGAGTTACATACTTTAGCCCGGAGGTTGTTGGCCAGGGAGGAATCAAAGGCTAGACCTGCTGTGGAGAAATGATTGTTGAAGAGCACGAGGATTTCTTGCTTATCAGTAGTAACAGAAGTGCAGACCGATATTTTAGGTGGGAAATGACTAGAAGAGTTATGGCCCTGGACTTCCTTTAATGTTTTCCAGAAACCTGATGAGTTATTGACTGAAGAATAAAGTTCAGAGTGGTAGCTAGATTTCACCTCCCTGATCAAACTGGTACACCGGTTTCTAGCAGCTCTGAAGGCTGCCCAATCCGCAGGCTGTCTGATCTTCCTAGCCATCTTCCAGAGTGAATCCCTATGGAGCAGTTCTGCTTTCAAGCTGGCAGAGAACCAATGGCAAGTTTTCTTGGTAGTGCGAATTTTGGAGACAGGTGCATGTTTATTGATAGAACCGAGGACAATGTTTTAAAAGACTTCATGTGCTTCAGTTACCAAGGGAGCCAGGTAGAAGTCCTGCCAATTGGCTCATTGTAAGTCAAAGAGGAAGGCATTAGGATCAAAACTCCATCTCGATCACTTAATGGCATAGCTAGAGGAGGAAACAAGCTTAGGGGAGGTCCGAACACAAGCGATGACGTAATGATCACTGATGTCATGGAAGAAGACATCAGAATGGGAGTAAAGGTGGGGTTTGTTGACCAGAATGACATCGAGCAGGATGCTGTTGTTGTTTTTTTTCTACTAGGGCGTGTGGGTTCAATAATAAGCTGAGATAAACCGAAGTTATCACGTAAGTCTTTTAGGGATTGGGAGGAAGAAGATAACTAGTCTATATTAAGATCGCCTGTAATAATAACGTCAGAAGACAGGGAGGTTAGCAGATCAGGTAAGTGGGATAACAGCATGTTCATGGCAGAGGGAGGCCTATAACATCTTTTAAGGTGAATAGGGGTAGACGAGGGGAGGAGCAGTTTTAGGGTCATACATTCAAATTCAAGGAGTAGAGAGGAAGAGTTGACGATGGTGGTGGTAAGCTTGTCCCAGACATAGATGGCAACCCCTCCGCTACCCTAGCCATCCTAAATATGTAGTAAATGGGGCTATTTATTTCATAGTTCAATGTAGATGGTCTCAACCAGGATTCTGTCACCACAACAATGTTGGGAGAGGAAAGGTTGAACCAAGCCTGAATAGTGCCACGTTTCTTTAATAAGCTACAGGCATTAATATAGATCAGGCTTAGCCCTTTTAAACTAGGCAGCACAGAGGGAGCATCAGTCAGGAGAGTGGTGCCAGGATTAAGCTCAATGTTGCCTGCACAGAGTAGTACTAAGAGGAGTAGGAGGTTTATGAGTGCATTCAATAGGAGCATAAGCAAGCACAATCTTGCCCTATTCTGGGGGCTGGGGATAGGAAGGATTGGGGGAGGGAAAAATGTAGTGCGGGAACACATGGATGCATAGATGAGGGACCTAACAGGTGAGAAGCATGTAAGTGGAGGGAAAAGGACAAAACAGGGTACCCTTACATGGGAAGTGCAACACAAGGTGGTCAGGGACCTGGTCATATAGGTCCCTGTGACAAAAGGTGGAGGGATGAGTAGAGGGGGTAAGGGACATATGTTAAGAGACCTCTGGCTGAAAAAGTGGTCTGGTGGATTAAGTACAGGGGAGAGAGAGGGGGTGAATTGCACTAAGCATATAGAGCAGCCCAGCCAAAGAGCTGTGGGAGAAATTGTAAACCCCATGCTGCAGCATGAGCATGGCAGGGCAGAAGGTGAGACATGTCCAGGGAGAAGAAGTCCCAGCAACAGGATCAGAGAAGTCACAAAGGAGCACACTGAGTAGGTAGGGGTGGGAAAGTAGGAGATAGATGCAGAAACAGTGACAGGGGAGGAGAGAGGTGGCAAGAAGGGCAAGGGAGAGAAGGTGGTTTGGGGGGCACCAGATGGGCTACTTAGTGCAGGCAATACCCCTGATTAAGCAGGGCTTGTGTGTTTGGACAGAATTAGTTGCAGAGGTATGCCTTGGATGATTGTGAGTGGGGAGCTGGGGCAATAAGATGCACAGAGTGCTAAGATGTAGAGGCCAAACAGAAAGAAGGTATAGTGCAGGAAAGCCATGGGATAGGTTCCTGCAGCCTCCAGTAGAATGTAGAGGGAACAATCAGGGAGGGGCTAATGAGCATTTAATAGAGGCAGAATTTGGGCCCAGGGAGTGTGGGTGGGACTAAATATAGTTGAAATGTACAGCAATACAGTGTAAAAAACTGTTCCCATGCTTTAGATATTTAAGAGCCATGGGGACCGAGCAGCTGAACAAGCCTGGCTTGAAGCAGCAACCAATGGCAGCTTCTGCACTCACAAATGGACCAATTAAGTCTCTGTGAGTTTGTGAGGCAGCCAATCATAACTGAAGCTGTACTGGAGCTCAAATGGCACTAACAGCGGGCATACCTGAGGGTGTTAGCTGGGCAGGAGAGTGTGGTCGGTGGCCAGCGGAATTGCCGCTGCCTGGGGAAGAAGGGCATAGCCACTTCTGGCTATGGTGCCTTGAATCCAGTGAAATCCTCCTGAGGGAGTTAGCCAGGCAGGAGAACGTGGGTGACGAGCAGCAAAATTGCTGCAGCCCAGGGAAGAAGGGGGTAGTTGCTTCTGGCTATGGTGCCCTGAATCCAGCAGGATCCTCCTGAGGGAGTTAGCCAGGCAGGAGAGCATAGGTGGCGGCCAGCGAAATTGCTGCAGCCCAGGGAAGAAGAGCGTAGCCACTTCCGGCTATGGTGCCCTGGATCCAGTGGGATCCTTCTGAGGGAGTTAGCCAGGCAGGAGAGTGTGGGCGGCAGCCAGCGAAATTGCCATGGCCCGAGGAAGAAGGGCATAGCCACTTTTGACTACAGCACCCTTAATTCAGCGGGATCCTCCTAAGGGAGTTAACTGGGCAGGAGAGCATGGGCAGCAGCCACTGAAATTGCCATGGCCTAGGGAAGAAGGGCATAGCCACTTCTGGCTACAGCACTCTGAATCCAGTGGGAGCCTCCTGTGAAAAGCAGGAAAAAACATTTATCAGACAACAGCCCATACCTCGGTGTGGCTTATCACAGTTATAAAGTGTGTCCTATGAAAATAGAATAAAGAAGACAATTATAAAATATTTAATTTGAAAAAATAAATAAAATATTCTAAAAGTATATGTTTGTTGTATTTTCTGTTAAAGTAGTTTCATTTCAGTGGCATGGTTCCACCAATAGAGGGCACCTGTAGTACAATAAGTGCATTTTCCTTCTGTTCCCTTGGTACCCCCCAAACTAGGTAGTTTGTGTTTTAGTGTTTTTGTTTTTAAGATGTGGTGAAATTCCTGAGCCGAATGAATGTTTTTGAAGTAAGTGGAGCAAGGAGAGAACTGGCTTTTGAAAGTCGGAGTAGAGCTGATAGCTGTCAGCAGTGCAGGTCAGTGTCAGAGTGTGAAAGTCACTGGAGGCCGCTGTCCACTGTACTTGTTTTGTATGCAGTGTGTCCCCTCTTCAACCTCTCCAAACTTTGAACTAGAGTGACTAGAGTGAACTGCTGGCTTTCTTGAACTGCTGGATTTTATGGAGCTTGGGACAAGTGCCGGATGAATGCGTGAAGTGGTGGCCTTCTGTTTCAGCTGCTTTGGCCAACCTTGTCCCACGCTGAATTGTGGAAGTTGAGTTTTCCATTTTTTCTGGCAAATGGTTCTGGGACAAGTTATGGTGCGACTAAGCTTGGACTACTGGTTTTATGGTTAGAACCTGCAATAATTGTTTTTTTTTTATGAATTCCTTTTTATTTCTTCATAAATTTTCAATCATCCATTACATGAAAATGTTATATCTCTTATTATAATTCAATACAACAGACTTAACATTCAAGTATAAATATATTTGTGATCGTCCCCTCCCCCCACCCTTTAATAAAAACAACCTTTTAGGACACTGTGCAATAGAAAGATCTAATTAAATTTGTAACATTGGTGGTTTTATCCCAATTTTCCTCCACATATGCATACTCATATAGTTTTTCATGAAGAAGTGTAAGTCTGAAAATGGCACTCCATTTGTTAAAATCAAATACAGGTAAAGTTGGGGAGTTCCAAAGCTCCAATATGGTTCTTTTTGTGGCCATTGTTGCTAAGACAATAATTTTAGCTTCATTTTTGTTTAAGTTTAAGGACTCAAAATGATTAAGAATAAATATATTGGGGTAAAGGGTATTTCTTTATTCAATATTTTTTCCAACCCTTGTTTTATGCAAAACCACCAATTCTTTTTGCAGTTCCAAAGCAAATGATAGTGTTCAGTTTGTTTTCTTTTTCTCCTAGCAGTGATGCCAGCAGAGATCCAATAAGTTGGGATTGAGCATATGTAATTTGTAAGTCATAATATATGTTCTATCAATTATCTTAAACTGGATTTTTTTTGTTTTTGGCATTATTGTAATATCTATTTTGCCATGTATTATTATCCCATTTGTATTCCATTTCCTCTTCCCATTTATATTTTACTCTATTCAACTCCTTGACTTTCTTTTTAGTTTGAATTCCAGTTATTAAATAGTAAAGAATAGTCATATGAGTAAATGTATTTTTATGCGTTGAATCTTCTAGAAATTGAAATATATCTATATCTAGACTGTTATTTCTAATATCTCTAGGCAAACATATTTATCAAATTTGCTCACCCAAGCTTTGAAATTCCTTACATTGTTGTATAAAATCATTTCTTGCTATAAAACTCTTGTCATAAATACAATCATACCACATGTTTATATTCAATTTATTGAGTTATTTTATGGGAAATATATTGTGAGCCTATTTATCCTAGATTTTTGAATTCCCTGCTATGGAGTAAAACATTTTGAAGTTGATTTTTGGAAACATTCTGCCTATTTTCCCACACACATTCTTTAAAAATTGAATACATAAATTTTGACAGGATGAAAACCTGTTCGGATAAGCCACAATGTCTAATAAAACTAATTCTGGGTTTCCATCTACTAACATTTTTTTTTTTTTGCTAAGGGACTATGATACAATAGATTTAATAAGGCCTTTTTTAATTATCCATCTAATAGCCAATTTCAGTGTTGCTGCCCAGTAATAACTCCACGGATCCGGACAGCTCATGCCCCCATCTTTCCATAAGATAATCAGTTTAAGGCATGCAATCCATGGAACTCCCCCACGCCACAAGAATTTAATAAAATACCCTTCTCATCTGTTCCAACCATGTTATGGGTACGGCTCCTGGGATAGCTTGAAATAAATAAATTAAATGTGGCATTATCATCATTTTTATAGCTTTGATTCTACCCCACAGTGATAATGCTTTATTTTGCAAAGAGTATAGCATATTTTTTATCTTATTAAAATGAATCCTAAGATTCATCTCCATGCTTTTGGCACATTATTGGTTAGCTGTATTCCAAGATATTTAATTGTTTAATCTGCATATCTCCAAATATAGCTATTGTTTCTTGAGAAATAGTATTTAATGATAAAACCATGGATTTACTCCAATTCAAGGTAAAGTTCGAAAAAGTTGAATGCTTTTTTACTTCGTCCATTAATTCTGGAAACGCTGTACTAGGGTTTGCAATAATAATAAAAATGTCATCTACATCAACATTCAAATAGAAATGATTTACCCCATCAACCCCTTTAGTTATTCTATCATTAGCATGTAAATAATTAAGCATGGGCTCTAGTGATAAAATAAAAAGAATAGGGGACAGTGGGCAGCCCTGTCTCACACAGTTACTCATATTAATGGGATTAGATTTATAATAATTGATTTTAAAAGAGGCGGTTGGACTTTTGTATAGTACCCTTAATGCTTTTGTGATATGTGGAGGAAACCCCCATAGCTCCAAAGTTTGAAACATAAAATGCCAGCTAATCAAATCAAATGCTTTGGATGCGTCCAGAGCAATTGTAACTGTTTCTGAATCATGATCTGTTAATGTAGAAATAGCTACTTGAACCTCGCCCAGGTCATCAAATTTATTTCTTCCTTTAATAAACCCTTTTTGGTCAATGTTTATAATATTTGTTTAATTAAGTTTGTATTTGTATAGGAGCAGGTTTAGCTAATATTTTACAGTCACAGTTTAATAGTGCTATGGGGCGATAGCTCTCTGGGAACTTTTGATCTTTATTTTCTTTGGGAATTAATACTATATCTGCTCCATAGAGAGAATCTGGTATTGGATCTCCATTTGCCATCTCCTTGGCCATTTTAAATATCCATGGAGATAGCTCTTGAATAAACATTTGATAAAATTTGGGTGTGTATCCATCAGGCCTCAGACTTGAGTTTTTTTTAATGAAATAATAGTTTTATATACATCCTCATAAGAAAACAAATTACTAACCATTTTTATTTTAGGAAGATTACTCTTAAGAATATACTGGCCCCTATTCTCTGTATCCCTTGGATTTTGGTGCCCCTTTTGGCTCCAATTATATATGGAACTATAATATTGAGTAAAAGCATTCACAATGCCAACATCATCGTTCATTACTTCGATGTCTGACTTCTTAATGCATGCAATAAAAGTTCTTTCTTTCTGTTTTTTAAGAGCATGGGTGAACATTTTTCTGGACTTATCAGAAAAAAAATATAATTTATTTTGGAGTTTCATGAAAATTTCTTCATTTGCTTTCCCCAGCATATTTTTTTTGTCTTGAAACTCATTAGGATTAGTTTTTGATTTGTTCTGATGGTCGAGAATTTCACTTTCTGTCTTACTAAGTACATCCCTCTTTTTCCTGTCAATTTTAATTTGATAGGAAATAATGTATCTTCTAATAGTTACTTTGAAAGCATCTCGAAGAAGAGAAATATTCTGTCCATTGTAATCATCCACCCAGAAATGATTTATTTGGCTTTTTATCTTAGAAACAAATTCTGGGTCATTTAAGAAACGATTTTGAAAACGCCATTGCGGGATCCTTTTCCTGTCTTTAGATGGGTGAAAGTGATAGCAGTTATGGCATGATCAGACACCAAAATAGCATAAATCTGGGTATGTGTGATATCAGTAATAAAATCTTTATTTGACAAAACATAATCAAGTCTAGGAAAAACATTAATAGGTTTAGCATGAAAGAAATGTTGTATTTTATCAGGATATTTTGTTTTCCATACATCACATAAGAAAAAATTACTCACCTTAGTAATGTTGTTTCTTCTAATGGAGTCTTGCTATATTATAGACATTAGCAGTTTGATCCAGCTCTAGAACTGCCCCGGAGTGAAATGGTTAAAACCATTCCAAAATAGAATTTTGGCATGAGAGCAGCTCTATCTGTGTCATTTCAAACTTGAACTGTCAGATCTTTACGAGCCAAACTCACTAAGGTCTGTGTGGAAGCTGTAACCTACACTAGCCAAATGGCTACCTAAATAATAACAACCATTGATGGTCCCAACACCCAAGACTCAAGTCAGGGACCAGAAATACTAACACCATTCTAATAATATGAAAATGGAACATAAGTATAATAAAACACACACGCGTGTACATACACACCCCCAAAGTCCCAAAGGGGACAAAATGCTAACAGGACATAAGTAGTGCCCACACTAAGTTGCCTGCACCCCACCAAGTAGAGGTTCTGAGAGGGGCAGGTTGGGGAGGTCTATAATATAGCAAGACTCCATTAGAAGAAACAACATTACTAAGGTGAGTAATTTTTCTTCAAACAACATGAAGTCTTGCTATATTATAGACATTAGCAGAATACACAGCAGTACCTCCATGGAGGAGGGCAGAACCTACTTAGGAATAGGCTCTGAAGAACAGCTGTGCCAAACCGAGCATCTCTCCTGGCCTGGACATCCAGGAGTAATGCTTGTAAAAGTGTGTACCATTTTCTAAGTAGCAGCCTGGCAAATCTCTAATAAAGGGATATCTCTGGCAGCAGCTAGAGGCACGCAGCTGTACCCTGGTAGAATGAGCCCTCAAACCGGGGGCTCTGCCCACTTTCTGATAACAAAATTGGATACAAGAGACAATCCACCTGGCTATTGATCTCTTAGTGGCAGGTTTGCCTTTCCCAACTTCACCACAGGTAAGGAAAAGTTGGAGGGATTCGAACCTGTGACCTTTGGTACGCTCTATATAATAACTAAGAGCTCTCTTAACATCCAGGCTGTGCAACGTCCTCTCACCCGAAGAGGAGTGATCAGTGAAAAATACTGGAAGGGAGATAGATTGATTAAGATAGAAATCTGAAACCACCTTAGGCAAAAACTTCCTATTAGTCCTAAGGACTACCTTATCCCTGTGGAAAGAAATAAAGTCAGTCTCCACTGACAAGGCTTGCAATTCACTTATGCAACTGGCAGAAGTGATAGCCACTAGAAAAACAGTTTTCCAAGTTAGGTACTTAAGCTCTGCAGAAGACAGAGGTTCAAAAGGGGGTTGCATTAACTGGGCAATGCAAACATTAAGGTCCCAAGCAGGGGCCGGTTCCCAAAAGGGTGGATTAGTATGGAGTAATCCCTTAAAAAACTTGGAAAACACAGGATGAGAGGAAAGAGGGGATGACTTTCCTGCTGACACAAAAGCAGACACAGCTGCCAAATGAACTCTCAGGGTAGCTGGTCTGAGACCCAGGGATAAGATGTACCATGTAATCTAACAAAATGGGCAATTCAGAGATTCTGGGAAATATTTTTCCCAGCACACCAAATGGAAAACCTTTTCCATTTAGAACTATAAGTAGCCCTAGTGGAAGGCTTTCTGGAAGCCTTTAGGATCTCAAGAACACCCTGAGAGAGTGTAAATCAGCAAACTCTAACTCCTCAAGAGCCAGGCCTTGAGGTTGAGGGATTGAGGTCCGGATACCAAACCCTTCCCTGGGCACAAGTCAACAGATTGTGATTCCTGGGGAGGCACAGGGAAGATGGACTGTCAGAGACAGAAGGAGTGGGTACCAGGGCTGCCTGGCCCAATCCGGGCAATCAGAATCACCCTGCAAGGCTGAGATCTGATTTTGACTAGTACTTTGAATAGGAGAGGAAAGGGGGAAGACAGAGGAACTTCCCTCCCAATCCAGAAGAAGGGCATCCAGGGAACTGAGCCCAGCACTGGAGGCCTGCAACAGAACAGAGGAAGTTTGTGATTGTCTGGGGCTGCAAAAGATCTATCTGAGGGATGCCCCACCTGGCAAAAACTATCCCCAGCACTTGAGGATCCAGGGACCATTCGTGATGGCCCTGGGAAATCCTGCTGAGGGCATCCGCTAGGACATTGTCCTTCCCTGGAAGATGAACTGCTATGGGAAGTGTTCAGGGAATAGGCCAGAGACCACAACTTCATTGCCTCGGTGCACAAGGCCGAAGACCGAGTGCCCCCCTGTTTGTTGATGTACCACATTGTTGTGGTGTTGTCTGTTCTGACTTGTATCACCTTGTCGTGGACAGATGCAGAAAAAGCTGAAGAGCTAAAAAGACAGCTCTGAGTTCCAGCAAATTGATGTGGAGCAGAGATTCCTGGGGGGACCAAACTCCCTGAGTGGAAAGGTCGCCCATGTGGGCTCCCCAACCCAGAAGGGAAGCATCTGTAGTGAGAGTCAAGTCGTGAGAAGGGGAAATGAAGGGGACCCCTGCTCTTAAATTGCTCTGATCCTGCCACCACTGGAGAGCTAGGATCAAGGTTCGAGTCACTGGGACCAACCTGGAAAGGGGGTCTCTTCTCTGAGACCAAAAGGTTCTCAAGTGAAACTGAATGTCTCTCATCTGAAATCTGGCTCCCTGCACAACAGCTGTGGATGCAGCCATGTGCCCAGGAGCTGCAGAAAGTGTCTTGCTGGTCGAGACCTGCAGAGTGAAGGAAGAGGCCAGAGCCACTAAATTCCTTACCCTTTCTGGGGAAGAAAGGCTCTGGCTAGCTTTGTCCAATTCTGCCCCTATAAAGGTGAGTACCTGGACTGGTTCCAGAACCGACTTTGGTAGGTTTAGCAGAAAACCCAGGAGGTGAGAAGCTGCTGGGTGACCTGCAGGTGAGATTTTACCTGTTCTGGGACTGGCTACAATGAGCCAGTCGTCTAGATAGGGAAAAACAGCAATCCTCTGCCTCCTTAAGTGGGCCACTGCCACTGCTAGACACTTTGTGAATACCCTTGGAGCAGAGGTGAGGCGAAGGGCATTGCTCTGAACTGGTAATGACCTGAGGGCAGTTCGAATCTGAGGTACTTTGATGGGATCTTCTGATTAGGACATGAAATAGGCATCCTTGAGGTCCAGGAGGCTAGCCAGTCCCTGGCCTTAGGGAAAGGTAAAATCATTGCCAGAGTTACCATTTTGAACTTTGGTTTCAAAAGATGCTTGTTCAGATATCTGAGATCTAAAATGGGCCGCCATTCTCCTGTCTTTTTGGGGTAAGAAGTATCTGAATACAGACCCCTGCCCTGATGCAGGGAGAACCCTTCTACTGCTCTGAGGCTAACAGGGATGAGACCTCTGTTTCCAGAGCGAGGTCTCTGAAGCACTTGCAGGTAGAAAAAGTCTGCTTCTCAACTTGGGAAACTTTTTGAAGCTGAGAACCAGACCCTGGCTTACTACTTCCAGAACCCACTTGTCTGAGGTTAAAGAAGCCCAATTCTGACTGAAGTAAGCCAGCCTGCCCCCACTGGTACAGGAGATCGGCCCTGGGCACCCCATCAGGGTGCCTGTTTCTGAGGAGCTTTAGGCTGGGGGTGGGAGCAGGTCTGCCCACCCTCGTCTGCCTGCCTCTGAAGAAGCCCCTCTGAGCATAGGCAGAGGAGGCCTGAGTCTGGTAGAAAGGCCTGTGAAAAGGCCTCACCCCTACCCCTGGGGCATGCCTTTGAGGAGTGGCTTGCCGCTCCTTAGCCTGGGCACTCTTGTAAGTAGTCCTATATTCATCCATCTTCTTCATGTAATTCTCTGTCTGCTCTCCAAACAGAGAATTTCCCACACAGGAAAATCCATAGCCTTAGTCTGGGTATCCTGTGACAAACTAGTACACCTGAGCCAGGCCAACCTACGAAAAGCTACAGATGTGGCCATGACCCTAGAGGAAACATCATTAACATCCACAGCAGCATGAAACTGAACCTTAGAGGCTTCAATGCCATCAGCAGCCACCTGTTCTAGTTCACTAGCCAGCTGGCCATGGGCCTGCTGACTAATTGCATAACAGTATCCCATCTAGATTTCTGATACCTAGCTACATAAGCCATATAATTTGCTTGCCTGAGTCCCAGAGAGGCTGCCATATACTGTTTTTGCCATGGCATCAATCTTCCTGGAATCCTTGTCAGGAGGATGTGAAGCCAAGGGAATATTAGCTTTATCACAGGCAGCAGCCTGAACTACCTAACATGACTGCATTGCTGAGAAGGAATTCTGTATCAGGGCCTGACAATGTATACCTTCTGTCCATCTTTTTATCTACAGGAGGCACAGAATTAGGAGCTTTTAAAATTTTAATTGTTTGTTTCCTAAAAGACTTATGTAAAGGAATAGACAATCTCCTAGACTCTGGAATATCCATCATTTCTACAAAATCAGGCTCCTCTTGCTCATCCACAGCCTCTTCTAAAAGGAAGCTGGAGGGTTTCAGCAACTTTTTATAAAACATAAAATGAGATGGGGACTCAGACAGCATAGGGAGATTCTAAAGGTCTGTCTGGAGATGTCCGGTTCAATGGGCACACCCAGACCTTCCCAGCCACATTCATACTGTTCATAATCCTCCTCCCCCTCCTCTGGTTCATAAAATTCCTCAATATCATAATCCTGAACCACTGGGACCGGACGAACCGACCTTTTGCCAGATAGTGGTGGTTCGGACGGACCCTGAGACAGTGACTGGACAATTTGTATGGCTTTTGCTATCTCTGCAGCAGTTGGAGAAGGAATTTTGGACTCCAGACCTGCTGATTTTCTTGTTTTCTTTACTGGAATTGGTTCCTCAGAACCAGCTTTCTTTGCCGAGGAAGTCTGGCCCTGGTCAGAGGCACTCCCTCTGGTTCGGTTGGCACCGAACTGGGCTAGCCATCGGATCAGTGGACTTTTGGCCTCTCGTTCCTAGGCCTGCCCAATCTTTTTTCCAGGGTGGCTGCAGGGAAATTCTTACATACCTGGCAGTCTGACTGGAGGTGGTCAAACCCAGACAATAAAGACATGTGGTGTGGGTCAGCCTTGGCAAAGACTTCCCCACAAACATCACAATGTTGAAACCCAGTGGGCCGTTTTCTTTTGGGTTTCTCATACATAATGCCAGCCTAACCAAAACTTGCCCTTTTAACGGCAGTACTGAGGCAAGACACCCTTATCGTTCCTAACCGTGTCACGGGTATTGGAAAAAACCGTAATAAATCCGTTTTTTTTAGAACCGATAAGAACCGGGAACCGCACTCTAAAATAGTGATTTTTTAGTTTTAAATGAGTTTTAAACCCAACTGATCGGTTCAAAACCGAACCGATAACTTACAAGTTCCACACAGACAAAACCTTCATTTACTTACGGTACCACAGATAGAGCTTGAACCGAACGGTTTTGCGGTTAAAATAAAACTATTCTCGGTTAAATCCAACTGAGAAAACACTTTTAAACGAAATGAACCGAGCAGAAGGAGAAATCTCCGGAGCGACTGTTCACTGGTGAGGTAAAGAATCTGACAGTTCAAGTTTGAAATAACACAGATAGAGCTGCTCTCGTGCCAAAATTCTATTTTGGAATGGTTTTAACCATTTCACTCCGGGGCAGTTCTAGAGCTGGATCAAACTGCTAATGTCTATAATATAGCAAGACTTCATGTTGTTTGAAATTAACTTTCTACTCCCACGCTCATAGGCATTACACCTGGCTGGATTATATCTGTCTCAGCAAAGAGCACATAGATATGATTCAGCAGGCCGAAATATTCAATATTAGCCTGTCGGATCATGCTCCCTTCTCTTTGACCATCCGACTAGACAGGGAGAGGAGAAGGCAAACACTATGGAGATTTAATCCCACAATGCAAAGATCCTAGAAATAGTCCAGGATAATCAATCCTCCCAAACCACACCCCTACTGTTGTGGGACACTATTAAAGTAGTCCTCTGCAGCTATATAATAGCCTATGCTACACAAAGAAAAAACAACAAGAAATCCAACTATGGAGCCTGCAGGATAAAATACAGTTTCTGCAGGAGGCACATATGCAGGGGGATGAAGAGATGTTACTCCTTTTACTCCAAACACAGGCCTGTATACAGAAAATATTAACCTATCGAATGGAGCAGGCTCTGATGTGGCTCTGCCAAAGATATTATGAAGGTGGGGGGGCCAGGGCTTCATGGCTTCTGGCCTATCGACTTCGTAAACAAACCAAACACAAACTATTTCTAAAATATGACCCTATGACAGGGTAGACTCATTAAGGCACGGAAAGTATACTATCGGCTTCCAGAACTTACTATCAATTATATTTCCGCTCTCAGGAGTTGCTCCCCGACTCAATTGACAAATTCTAGCCCAATGGAAACTTCCTACCTTATCCACCATGCAAAAAAACAAGGTTATGTCACCAATTTCCGAGTACAAAGTCCAAATGACAATAAAAAATCTTAAGAATGGCAAGAGTCCAGGCCCTGATGGCTTTGGACCAGAATTTTACAAAAAACAGTAGATCTAATAATGGCACCTCTATTAGCAGCATTACAAGCCTCTCAGCAGACAGCTGACTGTCCCATATCTTGGAGACAAGCGAAAATCTCAGCTATACTGAAACCTCAAAAACCACCACAGCTTTGTGATTCCTATCGACTTATATCAGTATTAAGTCAAGACTACAAAATTTTCACGAGCATTTTAGCTCATAGATTAGATGACATATTACCCACCCTAATCCATCTGGACCAATCTGGATGTATAAAGTCCAGAAGGACTAAGGACAACATCAAACGTATTTTATATCTTCTAAATCATGCAATATCTTCTGGATCTCCATTGACGCTTCTGAGCCTCGATGCAACAGAAGGCGTTTGATATGGTAAATAGGAATTTTTATTAGCCACCATGTTCAAATTGGCATTCCCTAACACCTTCTTAGATGTCATTAGAGGAATATACACAGCCCCAGAGGCGATAGTAAAAGTCGATGGATTGTATTCCACACGCTTCTCTTCACAAAGGCACCAGACAGGGGTGCCCTCTGTCCCCTTATCTGTTTGCTTCTTCATGGAACCTATAGCACAATTACTTAGCCAGACTGGTCAGATATGGAGGATATCAGATAGGGAATACCATACATAAAGTGGCCTACTACGCGGACGACCTAATCTTATACCTCACCTCTCCCATCCTGAAGACTCACTAGAAACACTTTCTAAGACCTTGGAAGAAATTGCAAGAGTTTCAGGTTACACAATCAATCAGGGAAAATCAGAGGCTCTGATAATCCGAGGCTCGCCCTCCCCTCTGACATTGCAATGGTATAACTATAGATGGAATAAACCTTCAATCACATATCTCGGAATCCAAATACCCTCTAGACTTGAAACTACATACACAATAAACTATCAGGCGATAACTAAACAAATCCAATCAGATTTAGACAGATGGCTCCCTCTACCTTTATCCTTCATTTCCAGAATCTAGTCCCTACAAATGAATAATCTTCTGAAACTTCTATATTTAATGCAAAATATATCTCTCCCTCCTACCCAGAAAGACCTCAAACAGTGGGATTCATTATTCAGGAATTATAACTGGGCAGGTCAGAGACCTAGGGTGGCCCTATCCAAACTTTAGCTTCCTAAGGAGAAGGGGAGATTGGTCTTACTCAACATATATAGATACGGGTCTCGGTGGAACAATCCATGACAACTGTGCTCTTGAATTCATTCTTAATATTCCAACCTAATCAATCAAAACAACCCACAGCTTGTTCAATGTTCACTAAAGAAATAATAAATAGCTGGATCAAATTTCTAGCCCTTCCAGAGAATTAATTCCTGGCAGGCTGGATGGTAATTCCTGCACGTAGCCCAGCCTTTATACCAGCACTGATAGATCCCACTTTTGACAGATGGTGCTCATTGGGACTATCATACACACATAGATTCTATGAGGCAGGTTTTTTTTTGAGTTTTAAACAACTCCGGGATATATACAACCTTCCCCATCAGGACTTCTTCCAGTACCTGTAACTTAGACATTATTTAGCCCAAAAAGTAGGATTGGAAATCACACAAATGGAGATTCCCACACTACATTCCTTTTACCTGCAACTTAGACATTATTTAGCCCAAAAAGTAGGATTGGAAATCACACAAATGGAGATTCCCACACTACATTCCTTTTTAACATGTATCACTGGGGGAGGAGAACAGAGCCATTTGGTGTCCTGAGCATATAACGCACTACAGAGTTCAGCCCCACAAAAAGTGGACTTGGTACAATTTCAATGGCAAGCCGAACTTTCATTAGAACTTTCTCCAGATAAATGGCAACAGGTTTGGAGAGGACACACAATATCAACCTCCAACTCCTGGAGAGAATTTGCCTGGAAAGTAGTTATCAGATATTTTCACACTACACAAATTGTGGCTAAATACTCAGAGGCAGGTGACTCTGCCTGTTGGATATTATGTGGCTGTGAGGTATCCACACACTCTCATGTGTTCTGGACTTGCCCAGCCCTGAGTGAATTTTGGGAGGGAGTAGGTAAAGTTATTTCAGTCTAATTTGTGGATTTTAGGACACTTACCCCTCAGGTAGAGCTCTTCCTCCATTTCCCTAAATAGATCAAACATAAACCACAAAAATATTTACTCAGTATACTTCTTACAGCTGCAAACAAATGTGTAACTCGACTCTGGCTAACCCCAGATGCCCCTACTATAACCTCCTGGGAGAACACAATTTATGAGGTCTATAGGATGAAGAGCCTTACAGCCAGGCTTCAGGATAGAACACAGGTGGTCCAATCATACTGGACCCCTTGCTTCTTGCAAATTACCCAAACCAGACCAGATCTGATCCCCTGATAGAATGATATGGGACCCTGTAGCCCCTCCTCCTTCCAAAGACTAAAGGGCCCACAGGAGCCTCCGGCCAGGCCAATAAGATCATCATAAACTGAGAACCTGACTTGCTTTAGACAGTCCGGACCCGCCTCTCTCCCTTGTCCCCTCCTTCCCCATCATAGCACCTGTAGTGTACCATTGGTAAGATTATGTCACAGGACAATCATAAAGGCCAGATCCTAGAAAATGTATCAGGAATACTGTATCAGTGACACTGTCTCTTAATGTAAACTGTGACAATAACATTTGATTTTTAGTCTGCAAATTGATTGGGAGGCCAAAACATGATGTACAGAATTGTTTCTCTACTGCAAATTGTAGTGGACTGAACAGAAATGGAGAAAATAAAAAGTAAAAAAAAAAAAAGCTTGGAGAGGAGAAAAACAAGTTCAGTTTAGCTTGCCTTACAGTAGACGTCAATGTTAATGCGTTTTTGTCTTGTATAGAAGCTTCCAAACTTTGGTTACCCTTTTTATTTGTTTTACTTCACTGCGTGTTCAAGGGTGATTGTTTTTATCTTTATTTTTACTAGTTTTCCCTCCTCCTGCTCCTTTACTCCTGGTAAACATCAATCAGCATGCACCATACCCCAGAGGAGAAACAAATATACATTTTCCAGTTCTTCTAGTTTCCCTTTCCAATCCACTTACTCGCACCCCCACTCTCATGTCCCTTCAGGCTTCAACATAAATAGTTCATGGATATTTTTAGAAGATGACTGTCAGATTTTTCCAAGAATCTGTAATCTCACTCACCATTCTGAATTTAGGCTCTGTGGTGCTCCATATTTCATCCATCAAGACACAACCATTTGTTTGTTTTTCTTCATTGTACTTTTGTAAGAAATCCAAATACAACTTTGCCATTCTGTGCTGTGTGATACCCCGCCTTTGGTTTGATAAGAACCTGCCCTTGGCTCTGCCTGCACTTCTAACAATGTCTAAAGCAGGTGGGGGAGGTGTGCAGCCACCATCAGTAATTCGATCCTACTTCCTTCCTCCTACAGTCCTTTTAGATTTTCTTCCCCATTTCTGTCCCGTTCTCCTTGTGCATGACAGCTAATGTCATCCTGCCTACAACCTTCCCCGAAGTCCTGCAATTTCACCTCAGAATGGCTAGAAAATTGGTAATTACAAATGATCAAATGCACAAAGAAACCTAATATGTATAGCTTTATTTAAATATTATTTCTGTTGTACTGTAGCCTGCTGCACTTTTCACATATCATATTTATTAGTTATCAGTGTGTCAGTGAGCACCCCATGAGCTTTAGGTGTCTACAAGTGCACTGATGATGAGACACACATTTGTTGTAACATTGCCTTGTAATACAGCCCATTTAGACTTTTTGTAATGCACTCCTATATCATGTTCCCTAGTGCAGCAATGAATAATTGTTGTATGTCTGCTATCTCCCTCCTCAGAGTCTTAATTTTTTCCTTGATATAATAAATCCCACATTTCAACACCCTGATTTAGTGATTACTAATATTGATATGCAATCACTCTCCGCAATGTCCGGTGTCTCCAACCACACTGTAGTGTTTTGCTCCATGCTGAAGTTTGTGATACCGATGTTTACAATAAATCCATGTTCCCTTTCCATGATGCCGACTTTTACTTCTTTGAGATCACCTATGTCCAAGGCTGCCAGTTCATGCCCATATACCTCCCCAAAAAAGCACATGCTCGTTGGTCTACTTGATTAAACCACCTGCTATAATGCGATGTACCCACCACCTTCCACGAAACCCATGCCATCACCTTCTGTTTGGTGACTGCGCTGTGCATGTGTACTGTTGAAATTCACTATATGGTTAATGGAGTGTACACTCCCACTCACTGACAGTCAGTCGTCAGCTCGTGGTGGTGGTAAGAGGATGATATGCAGCCTGCACCTCCTTCAAGGTTCTGTTGTGGTAAGTGTTGTGAGGTGGTGTGAGGGTGGTTGCACTAGATCACCGTTAATTTGTTGTGTGGAGAATTTGTATTACTGTATATATTTTTTTTTGGTGGTGGGGGGATACAGGAACATGAAGATTTTCCATACCATTTTGTGAATAACCTTACCTAAATTCAACTATCCGTGCAGTGTAAAGATGCACTGAATAGTGGTGCATCACTTATCTCCTTTGTTTACAGGCAATGCATTTCAACATGTTCTACCACCTCCAAGACAGCATGGTGAGAATGAGATTAAAAAATGAAACTATTGCTGATGCTTGCTGCATATTCTCATTTTCCTACATGTAACCCCCTTATAAATGGGGTTTACTAGAAACACCTCTAGTGGTCTCTTTAATAGCAACCAGCTTGCTGACCCAGTCAGTTTACTAAGAAGGGAGGGGACTTTGAGTTCTCTTGCTCGAGTTCTGCCTGAGCAATGGGGTAGGTGCTCTATTTTTGCCATTGCTAAGCAGGCAAAGCAGGCCCCTTATTGGGCTGTGGTATTTATGTATTATATGTTGACTAAGTATTAAGGAATGTAGTTTGTCTAAACTGTTCTCCCTTGCAGCAGGGACTTTGTGCGTTTTACCCCTTCATTTTGGACCTGGGCTGTCTATGGTGTCCAATGAGGATTCAGGGGCACTTAAAATGGAGCATTGTGCAGCCAATTAGGGCTGGGACTCTTTTGGGAGCCGGCTGCCAATGGGAGTTATGGCCTGTGATCTGGGAACTGAAGTCCAGACAGTGGCTCCTTTTTTGCACCAATAGAAGGAGGTAGAGTGGATTGGCTGCGGGAGCCCTCCAATAGCGTTATGTCGCACCCGAAAGAGGACCCCCTGCTTAACGGCTGAGGGAGCAGAGTCGTTGTGGCTGTGAAAAGAGAAGGAGCTCTGGGCTCCTGCGCTGTACAGTGTTCACCCGGGAAGCGCATGTGGAAGGCCAAGAAGTCGGGCAACAGTATTGCCAGAAGGAGCCAGACAAGATCCGCTGTGGCATGCAAGCAGAGGAGGCTGTAGACGTGACAGCTACCTACCAGGTTCACCCTGTAGAGGACTGGAGAATCTGCTTCAATCACGCTTGGTCTGTCAGCAAAAGTGAAGATGCGTTGCACTACCTGGTTCATGCAGTGAAACGTTAGGAGTTTAAAGCAGCTGCCTGGTATGGTACCCCTCTTTCCTATATAAATGTGTGGAAAAGTGTTTTGATCACAGGTCTGTGTCCTGCAAGTGGTGTGATAGGCATCCTCTACAGGAGTCATGAGTACTAAATCAGGGTAGCTCCCTGTCAGCATTTCTATTGAGGGCAAGTTCGGTCTGGCAGCTCCACTGGCCACCTTAACTGAGCCTGCTGGCCCTAAGATCTCTTGTAGCAGCCACCTTGGGGTTACATAAGCACTGATAGTAGTGGATCAGCTGCTGTTTGAATCATCTTGGCCATGCCTGGTTAATATTTTTTGGGGTGTGGGTTGCTTGGGGGTGACTGCAAGAAGTTGACAAATGGGCAAGTAATGACTAAGGTTATAGTTGTAACTCATTTTAAAAACCTCAAGTTAATACCATAAGTATAAATGCAATATTGTATGTTCGGTCAATCAGAAATGGTTTTGTTCACACTGTTATACTACTGATACCCCTATTACCAGGTAGCATAATAGCATCCATTTCAATGGTTGACACACAATTAGACAGTAGTGAGGGAGAAACAGTCTTAGCATACAACCGTGGCCGTTGTGGCAGGTGATGAGAGACAACAGGAGGAGAAGTCATGTACAAGTGGGAATTGCTGTTGCAAGACCAGGACAACTTTCATCCAACTGGAGGCAAGCAACTATGGCATTTCTACAGTACTAGCAAAGTGACCAGGGGTGTCAAGGGGGAGCCTGGAGTGGGTGGTAGGGATGGTGTGGGAATTGGCTGGCATGCTAAGTCTCTTCAGTTGTGTAAACCCGCTACACCCGTTGGTATAAGAGGTGAACGGCGGATGGGAGGATGCAAATGATGATGAGATATCATTGATGTTAAGACAGGGAACTATTACAGCTGTGCAGATACAAACCAGGCAGGGTGAAGTAACACAGCAGAGGGACACATCAAGGAGATCGGAAGGCACTGAGGCAAATACAGCTTAGCAGTGGTGGAAGACAGTAGGTTCAGGAAAAAGAAGGAAGAAGCTGGATATTGTGTGCCTACATTCAGAAATGGGGACAACAAACATGGGAAGAACAAGCCTGGGTGTCCAGCAGGAAAACAGTTATGCACCCGTCATCACACTGACAGGGGAAGGAAGCAACTGATAGGAACCATTGGAGGAACAAGCAGGAGCAAGGATGAAAGCAGACACTCCCTCGGAAGATGTTTCCGGGTCACACAATCTGGGAGACATGGGTGAACTTCTCTATGGAGCTTTGAAATTTCCCACAAACAAGAAAGTACATTTTTTTTTCAGAGTGGGGCACCTGGAGGAGACAAGTAAAGTGAGAAAAGGGGTGGCATTGGTCAAGATAAAGGGGAAATGAGCTGGTGGCGGTGGGTGCTAATGCTCCAGTAGGAGATACTGGGTTGCCCCTAAGCCTCACTGCCAAAAGAAAGGAGATTCCGGTATGGCGGCTCAGTGAGGAGAGCAGCTCTATAGATGGGACAGGGGTGGGTCCTTTGCTCCGGGTACAAAACTGTCATTGTCCACAGTGATCCTGCAGGATGTAATGTAACCAAGCAGGTCGGACAAACGGAGATATGGGTTCGAGCATGGGTGATGGACCTGGTTTGGGCAGGAGGGAGGGTGGAGTAGACAAGCAGGCTAATGTAGGGGGATGGGGGACACACAGATAGCGAGTGGTAACAGGGATAATGAGGCTGTGAGAGTGATGCTCTTGGGTGACTCCTTGACTGCCCGGACACCAGAACAGCCACCAGGAGAGCAAGTGTCCACCAGAGGACTCTCAGTGAAGCTGGAAGGTGAGGAACAGTGAGGGGTAAACCAGGAGTGGCTACTTCATTGAAACAGGGATGTATACCTGTAATCCATGACTCAGACTCGGCTGACGCAAGTAATGACCAGCCATGGATCACTTAGGGTGAGCAGATGCTTACCTGTATAGGGCCTGCTGGCAGACAGGAATAGCATATCAGTCTTTGTCTGCCACGAATATCCATTTTTCTATATATCTGTTTGTGTCATCATTCCATGTGTGCTGGTTCAGTTTTCCTCTTGTGCTATCTACCCAGCGTCACACATTGTGGTGCGCATCCACTCTGAGTGCTTTTACTGTCCACCCAAAATTTAAAAAAAAAACAGACACTGATATTTGTTTTTCTGTCCTTGGTATTGACCTTGCTACAACATAATTATACTTATTTTCTGTTCTTCTGCTTTGGGTGTGTGTTTGTGGGGGTGGGGGTTCATTTGGTAGTTCAACAGTCCCATTGTGTATAAATGCATCACTTGATGGCAGTTGACTGCACTCATTATGACTCCCACTCAGTCTCAATCAGGGGCTATTCTCACCTGCTTACCCTTGGTAATGTGCTTCAGTTTGTGTTTGAGTACAGCACCATCACACAGACAATTGGGTCATCAAGCTAAATGTAGGAGTTTGACAGCACTGAAAACACCATGAGTTGAGCACATAAATACAGGTTACTCACCTGTAACAGGAGTTCTAGGAATGGTATGTGTTGTTCATCCACACTGTCTGGCAGGTATCCTTGCTGCTTTAAATCTTGCCGGAAGGTCTTGAATAGGCTCCTCCCACCCACCCGGTGGTAAAACTCTAGCTCCGCCCCATGATGCCAGATCTTGCCCACTGGAAGCTCAGGTAGTCTCGTCGAAGCCGGGGAAGTGGTGCGTCGTGTTAATAAAACAACATATACCATTCCTAGAACTCCTGTTACAGGTGAGTAACCTGTATTTCTAGGGACATGGATATATTGTTCCGCTACACTGTCTGGCAGACTCCTAGCAGTTCTCCAGGAGGAGGGAGGCAAGGTGCACACCCCCTACTTAGGGAAAAGAGACTGGAGAACCGAGGCCCCAAAACCAACATCCCAGCGTGACTCAAGGTCGATGTGGTAATGGGTGATGAAGGTGTGTGCTGACTTCCAGGTAGCAGCCCTGCAGATTTCCTGGATAGGGACGTCCCTGGAAGCAGCCACCGATGCAGCAGTATGGTGGGTAGAATAGCTCTTATCCCTCTGGGAGCTCCATGCTCGCCAACTTATAGCAGAGATCTATGCAGGAGGTGATCCACCTGCCTATAAATCACAGCTTGGCTGCAGGTCTGCCAGGTCTTGGCTTCAGCGTGGGTGACAAACAGCCCATTGAACCTCTCCCAATTCCAGCCGTGCGCTCACTTATAGTAGGTGGCGCTCTTCTAGGGTCCAGAGTATGGAGCCTATATTCGAGCCTCCGAGGTGTGATTGGGGTAGAACACACGGCAGAGTCAACACCTGGTTAAGGTGAAACTCCGACACCACCTTCGGAGTAATTTCTGGTGGGGCTGAGGACAACTGCTGTCCCTGGAAGACCAGATAAGGAGACTCGATGGCTGGCGTGATAGCCACCCATGAAAGCGTCCTTCACGACAGGTGAAAGTTCACACCTGTGCATTGGTTCGAATGGCTTTGCCCATGAGCTTTGCCAGTACCAGCAGTAGATACCACGCGGAGGTGGAGGTTCTACTCCAGAGAAATGTGATCAAGGCCTTTGAAAGCCAGACCACCTTCTCCTGTGCCACCCATTGACTGCTTCCCGGCCCGCGCCCGGTAAGCAGAGATGGCTGCCAGGTGCACCTTAAGGGTCGTCGACCTAAGCCCTTGCTGAGAAAGGGACCAAAGGTAGTCCAATATGCTCACCAAGGAACAGGAGGAAGGGTCCCGGCCCTTACCCTGTCACCAAATGGAAAATCTCTTCCATTTGAAGGCATAGCATTTTCTGGTCGACTCCTTATGGGACGCCTCAACTACGTTGAGGACCTCGTCGGAAAGACCCAAGGCCTGGAACTCTAGCCGCTAAGGAACCAGGCCGTCAGGTGCAGGGATTGAAGGTCCGGATGGAATACCTTCCCTGATTGACTGAGAGCATGTCCAGGCAAGCTGGAAGCTGCCTCAGGAGCCTGGAGCTGAGGCTGAGGAGATCTGGGTACCAGTACTGGCGGGGCCAGTCTGGGGCTATCAGAATCACCTGGGCCTTGTCCCTCCTTGCTTTGAGCAGCACCTTGTGCATTAAGGGGAACGGGGGAAAGGCGTAGAAGAGGCCCGGGATCCACGGCCTCGAGAAGGCATTCCCTTGCAGTGAGCCCTGCTGAGGGGGGCGGGCATGGAACAGCCTCAGCTTCGCATTATCCCTAGAGACAAACAGGTCCACCTGAGGTGTTCCCCAATGGGAGAATAGATCTTGTACTACCTCCGGCAGGAGAGACCACTTGTGGGACGCAGCCCCTATCTGGCTTAGGGCATCGGCCAGGGTGTTGGAAGCTCCTGCCACATGAATGGCTAGGAATCCACCTCCAGGCTGCGCACAAGTGACCAGATGCGGAGAGCTTCCCTTGCATAGAAGCATGGAGCGCGTCCTGCCCTGGCGGTTTAGATAGTACATGGTCATGGTATTGTCCGTCTGGACCCGGACCACTTGACCCCGAAGAAATGGAGCAAAGGCGGTGAGAGCTAGGTGGACGCTCGGAGCTCCAGCAGGTTGATGTGGCATCGGGACTGCAGGGACCAGAGGCCGTGCGCTTGGTGTTCCCCCAGATGGGCACCCCAACCCATCAGAGAGGCATCGGTTGATAGAGAGACCGTCGGCTCAGGGCAGACAAACGGGATGCCCTCCTGCAGATGAACTGGAACGGTCCACCACTGGAGAGTGTTTCACATCTCCTGGGTCATCGTCACTAGCTGGTCCAATGGATCACAGCGTTGGGACCACTGGCTGGCCAGCCCCCACTGAAGGGGGCGCATGTTCCAGGGCCCAGCGGACCCACGCTGAACTACAGACGCCATGAGACCCAGGAGGCAGAGTCCAGGTGGGCGCGGTGCCCAACCAGAAATGACTGGGCAAAGGAGGAAAGAACCTCGGCCCTGCCGCCCGGAGCCGTGCTCTGGCTCGAAGAGAGTCGAGCTCTGCCCGATGAAAAGAATCACCTTCTTGGCTCGAGTTCCAACTTGGCCGCGTTGATGAGGCCGCCGACCTGGAGAGCAAACCTGGAGGGCCAGATCGGCTGGACGCTCCACCTCCTGTCTGGATGGGGCTGCTATCGCCAATCTGTCAAGCAAGGTAACCCAGACCCCTCGGTGCTGCGGGAATGCTGTCACCACTGCCATGCATTTGGTGAAGACCCTGGGAGCTGGAGATAAGCCGAGGGCATGTCTTGGAACTTGAAAGGATCCCTCCACTCAAAGCGAAGGAACCTCTGATGTGATGGATGGATGGGGCCTGAAGAACGAGTCCTGCAGGTCAGAGAGCAGAACCACATGCCATGTTCCAGGATGGTATTATCCGAGCCAGAGTGACCATCCTGAAGGTTGAGACCTTAGGAACTTGTTTAGAGTCGTGTGAGGTGAGAATGGGGCGCCAGCCCCGTCCGTTCGGAACCAGGAATACCTGGACACGAACCCCGGGTCTGAGGAGGGTCCGCCTCCTCTCTGATCACCTCCGGTCTCAAGGAGGAGACGATGTCAGCTAGCAGATCCGACAGCGAGCCGGACCCGAGGGCCCCGAGTGCGGCAGCTCTGAAGGGTGGGGCCTGCTTTCGAACTCAAGAGGCAGGCCCTTTCCCACCACCTCCAACACCCCACGGTCTGTGGTGATAGCGGACCAGCGCGGAAGAAAGTGGCGAAGCCGTCCCCTCACGGGGGGTACCTGGGGTGAGGCGACGGGGTTGGGGGCAACACTCCTCAACCCGTCACTGGGCAGGCTTGGAGGAAGGACCGGTCAAGGGACCTCCAGGGCCTTTACCTCCCTGCTTCCTGGAGGAGGAAGTCGAGGGCTTGGGTTTGGGATGCCAGCTCGAGCCTGCTGGCCCTAGCGTTGCTGGGCTGGACGTGCCGTGGGCACAGAGGATGAAAGGAGCTTAGGCTGTGGTGCTGCGGCCTTTGTCCTTCTGTGTCTTGGATGAGACCCGAGGTCAGGTAACTGGACTTCGATCCTCCTGCAGGTGACCTTCCACCCCAGGGCGAAGAGAATTAGGTCCCAGGAAGGGGCGTCTGCCAACTTGTGCTGGGTATCGAAGTGAAGGTGGATATCCTCAACCAAGCCTGATGGCACGCCACTGCGGCCGCTACTGACCTGGCACATGAGTCTCCAATGTCCAGAGCAGTCTGAAGCTGCTGTTTGGCAACTGTCCTGCCCTGGTCCCACACCTGCCTAACCATGGTCTGCAGGTCCGCGGAAGATGACAACTACCTCATCCAGAAGGGGCCCAACAGGGCATGAGAGAAATGTGCCATAGTCGTGAACTGGCCTGGCCGAGGCCGAGGAGGGCCTTAGCATAGACACTAAGCCCAGCATAGTCAATTTCTTGGACTCCTTAGCCGGAGGTTTGTCCATGTCCTTAAGCGTTCCCATGAGCCGGAAAATGCTGTTGGTAACTAGCCCTCGTCGGCTGAGAAGTGTTCCAAAACCGGACAAGGAACCGTAGGGGACTATACTTCCTGGCCATTCTGGCCGAGGGCTTACGACAGAAAGCAGGGCGCCAGTTAGAGCTCCAAGCCGGGCCACTATGTACGGCCACGGAAAAAGCCTCGAAGGGAATCCCCTCAGTTCAGTATCTCCCGGTAGGATACCTGGCCCTTCGATCACGTTGAGCTTCATCACGGTGAACTCGAGATGAGCCAAAACAATCCCAAGAAAGGGCGAAGGGCTATCGTCCATCAACTTTGACCTCAGAGGACTCCAAGTCTACTGCGCCTGGAGAAAGGAGGAATCGTCCGGACTCGAAGAGTCCACGAAACTGCCTCAGGCCTGAGCCACCCTCCACCTGCGAGGCCGATTGGGAGTGAGGATGACAGGCAGCCTATGGGGCAGTCCCTGAGCCGACTGCAGGAATTCTTGGTGAGCCCCAGCTTCTTGTGTGGACGCGGGGTTCCACCAGGATCGGTGGAGCAACTGTTTTGGCGAACAACTGACCTTGGAACAGGCTCCCTCGGGTAAGTCGAGGTTGTTTGGCAGCTCGGTGACAACCACAATAATGGCCGGGGAGGCGGCAAGCTTGTTCGGTCAGAAGGGCTGTTGCCACAGAGGGTCCTCGTCCACTGCCGATGTAGCTTACGTTGCTGAAGCCTCCCTACGTCGAGAAGGAGGATGGCGGTAGCGCCACTGTGATGCCGGACCAGACCGCCTATATTGGCAGGGATTGGCTGGACATGAAAAAAGTCAAGACAGGAACTCGGCTTTTCGAGGGTGTGATGCGGGGAGGAGGCAGGTGGAACCGGCTCTCCCCCTCGGGTAGGAGGGATCACCGAGGGCTCCCGGAACCAGAGGCTGGCAAGCCCACGGGATCCTCGCTCCCACCCGGAAGCCGGAGATAGGATTCTCGACTTAAGCCTGGCGACAACCCGACCAGCGAATTAGGAAAAATCGACTACAAACCGACGGAGTCTCGATCAACCTGGCCAGGGGGACACCGTGAGACCAGTGGCCGAAGCCGAATGATAGACCCAAAGTCGATGGCCGACAGCAGGGAGGGATACCCCACTCCCCGGCGTCGTGGAGGGACTTACCATGTCTTTTCTTTTGGACCGAGAGAAGGTCCAGCAGACATTGGTCCCTCTCCCTTAGAGCCACCAGCCTCTCCCTTAGTTGAGAGGGACAGGCAAAGCTCCTTAAAAGAAGCTGTATAAGAGGAACCCAGGGAGAGTGGGATAAATTCGCGGCCGAGGAAGATGCGGTCAGCAGCCACCTCCCTCTTAAGGCGATCATCTGCTACTGGCTGATCCGCCCAGACCCGCCGCCCGTGGAGACATGCGACCGGGCCTCTTTGACTTCACTGGAGGAAAGCGTTCTGGAGCCCCAGTTGTAAGCGGGCAGCATGGTCTTCAAGGACATAGGCCAAGAAGGAAGAGCATAGATGCCATGAAGCCTGCGGGTCGTGCTGAGAGCCTAAACAGTAGACACACATGGGTTGGATCTGTCCAAGACATCTTCTGCCCGAAAGAGCATCTCCAGAAACCAGAGTCGGTTGTCCGCATCGCAGCCGAGAGATAAAGACCGAAGTCTAGAGTGCAAAAACATTTAATACAAAACCAGAGAATTGGAACCAGTCTTACTCATCGGAAAGCTAAGGAGGAACCTGAGCATCAGCCGCAAGGAAGATCTGGCGTCATGGGGCGGGCCAAGAGTTTTACCACCAGGTGGGTGGAGGAATAACGAAGACCTTCGGCATGATTTAAAGCGCAAGGATACCTGCCAGACAGTGTGGATGAACAACATATCATGTCCCTAGAACAGTGTCTTTGGCATCAGATTGCCAGTCAACGTATCAGGCATATCTGTGTTCCTTAGTGGCCTATTTCTTTAGCCTATGAAACATAATTCTGCTGGGAGGTGAGCACATGAATTTTGTCACAGTGGTCAATATATCTGTTCCACTGTCAGCGTGTCACTGTTGGTTTAGAAACATGCTTACACCTGCTTTTCACCATCAATCCGTGTTGGTTTGGTAAGTGAAGCTGATGCACCAGCCATCGTTGGCAAGAGGAGAGTCAGGACACAGACGGAGGAGGCAGAAGGGGAATAGCGGGGGATAGGGAAAGGGAGTTTTGAGGCAGTGAAAGAGCCCCACAGAGAGAGAGGAGAGAGAGCCCAGCAAAGGAGTCAGTCATAATTCTAGAACTCTATAGCAAAGGGATCACATATTAGTGGTGAGCGGGCGGGGACAAGCAGCATCTGGGCAGGCGCTTGCGCCTGACATGACAGCAGATAGGGTACAGCAGCACATTGATCGCGTGTGTACAGAAGGTGGAGGAAACACATCATCGCTCTGGGAACACAGGCTCTGGAAGTAAGGCATATACAGAGGTTCAGCACATATTGACAGAGCAGTGTGAAAGTAATGCCAAGATAGACGGAAACAAGTGGCATTCTAGACACGATGACATGAACAAATTGCATGTACAGACTGAGAAAGCGGGACCATGCACTTCTGGCAATAAAGTTGATTACAATGGTTTGCCTTTCATAGGTTCTTAAAACTGAGTGTGGTAATTCTACTTTCGGTGCCAGCCAGCATTGCTGATTTATTTATTTTTCTTAAAATGTTTCAACATAGAAACATAGACTCAGCGGCAGATGAAGCCTAATAGACCTAGTCTGCATTTCTCTACCTAGAGGATAAGCTGCAATCCTATTTAACCAACAGCCTATTTCTTCCTACTCCATACAAAATTGCCTTATGTCTGTCCATGCATTAACGGAATTCTCCACAGTTTTAGACCCCAGAGCCTCCTCAGGGAAGGCTGTTCCATGCATCCACCACCTTCTCTGTGAAAAAATACTCTCCTCACCATGCCCCTCAGCATTGTATTTTTTTGTCTATTCCTCCCAGCCATTAACCAACCTATTGGCCTGACACTGTCTCTAAACCCATCCCCAACTAATTATGTCCCTGTTCTTGCATCTCTTTTCTGAATATTGCTACCCTCTTGGACTTAGATTGATTCACTGAGGTACTTAAAAGTTTCTATCATGTCCCCCCCTCCCAACTTTCCTCAAGGGTATAGATATTAAGCTCCATTATTCTCTCTAAATCCAAAAAGCCTCTTGCAGCCCTACCATTTCAGTCTCTCTCCTCATACTACCTGGAGTGGGATGTGGGGTGTACAAAGGGGCTGAGCATCACATTTAGGCTGCATGATGAAAGACCTTACAGGAGATCCCCTTCCCCACCTCGCTGATATAGATAATGTAAGGAGACATCTGCCAAGAGATGTTGGTTGCTGGTGTAATACAGGAGTCCAGGAGCCCTATGCCTCCCCCATAGTAGTAGTATGTGTGGAAAAGATAGGGGCAGTTCGGATGTGTGTACACTATCGCACTTTGAATCGGACCATTCCGGACCAGTATACCATGCCACTCATACAAGATGCATTGGATTGTTTAAATGGCAACAAGTGGTTCTCTATGTTGGACCGCAGGATGGATACTACCAGATCCGATGGCCCAGACAACCGGAGAAGACTGTCTTCATTGCCCCCAAGCCTATATGAGTTTGTTTGGATGCCTCAAGGGATTTGGTGCCCCAGCCACTTTTCGGCGCTTGATGGAGCAGGCTGCGGAGGGACATAAACTACTCGAGTTTGGTCTGTTCAGATGACATTATAGTGCTTGGCGATCATTGGAAGAACCGACGAGCAGCAGCAATTCAAGGTCTTGGATCGGATGGAGGTTTAAGCCTCAACGTTGTCTATCGACAAATGTCAGTTCTTCCAGACTTCTGTAAAATATGTAGGCCATATAGGGTCCACTGAGGGGTAGAGACTGACCCTAGTAGGGTGGAGGCATTGACCACTTGGCCTCAGCAGGAATCTGAAAGAGCTGCAACAATTCCTGAGGTTTTGTGGATACTATAAGCGTTTTGTTGGGACTGGTCTCAGAGTCGCCCATCACCAACCTCACTCAGGGTATCCGCCTACACACAAAAGGTATAAAGAAGATTGTATAACTCTGAGACTGAAAAGTATTATTCCAGCGAACGATGTGTTTGGGGATCGTTGGACCGCTGAGTGTGAGGAAGCATTCTATGACATCATATATCAACTTACCCATGCCCCAATGCTGGCCTATGCTGACCGGCCAAGCCATACATTCTTCATACGATGCCAGTCTACAGGATTGGGGATGTGTTATACCATGAGGCTTTTCCGAATTGTTTGAGACCTGTAGCGTTGCTAGCAAGAGTACAGCGCCTTCAGAAAAAAAATTATCCGGTGCACAAACTAGAGTTCCACAACATCTCTAAGAGTGGGCCATTGTCGATCAGTTTCATGACTATTTGTATGGTGCCAGGATATTGGTAAAGACTGATAACAACCCTCAGAACATAGAAACATAGACTTTGACGGCAGATAAGTGACCGGCTGGCCCATCTAGGTTCAAGGTCGATTTCCTCACTTCACAGGATAGGTCGCAGATCCTGAAGTTAACCAATGCTCATTTCTTCTCACTTCTACACAAGAATCTGCTTTTATGTCTGTCCCATGCATTCTTGAATTCTCCCACAGTTTTAGACCCCAATAACCTTCCTTTGTGGAAGGCTGGGTTCCATGCATCTACTACCCTTCCTCTCTGTGAATAATACTTCTCCATTGCCCTTGAACCACCCTCCTTCTATCTTTTAATTGTGTCCCCTTGTTCTTTTGCAAGCTCTTCTTCTGAAAGATGCTACCTCTTGGACTTTATTGATTCCACTGAGGTACTTAAAGCTTCTATCCTGTCCCCCTCTCCTTCTTTCCTCAAGGGCATGCCATTATTAAGCTCCTTTAGTCTCTCTCCTCGGGACAGCTTCTCTTGCAGACCCTGCACCATTTTGTAGCGTTCTCCGTGACTACCTCTATCCTGTCTATGTCCTTGGAGATTAAGTCTCCAGAACTGGAACACAGTACTCAGATGGGGTCTCACCAACTGTCTGTACAGAGGATAACAACTTCCTGTTTTCTGCTGCTGATGCTCTCTATACATCCCAGTATACCCTGGCCTCCCTACTGCCTTCTCACATTGCTTGCCAACCTTAAGGTCATCTTGATATGATTACCCCCAGGTCCCTTCTCTCTTTTGTTGTTACTACCTCCTACCCATTGTGTATTCTTCCTGTGTTCTTGTTTCCCAGGTGCATTATTTGCACTTTGCATTGAATCTAGCTGCCATATTTCTAACCATTCCTCCAACCTTGCCAAGTCCTTTTCATCCTTTTCCACGCCTCCTTGTGTATCAACCCTGTTGCAGATCTGTGTCATCTGCAAAGCATATTTTTCCTTCCAGTCCTCTGCAATTGTCTTCAGTGAAGACATTAAAAGTGACTGGACTCACTGACCTCAAGTGTCTGCAAGTAGCCCCTCTTTCTTCCAGGTGGACTCCATTTACAATTACCTTCTGTCTATTGTGCAGCCAATGTTTATTTAGGCACACCACCCTGGGACCCACTCCCCTGCTGGTTAATTTGACTATTAATCTTTGTGTGGACTGTGTCAAATGCTCTAAAGTCTAGGTAGGTCATGTCCAGGCCCTCCTGGTCTACTACTTGGTCACCCAGTCAAAGAAATCTATTATCTGCCTGACATGACCTTCCTCTGTGCGTGAACCCATGCTGCCTTGGGTCCTGTGTGTCTCATTGGCCTCTAGGTACTCAACTATTCTTCCTTCAGAGTGACTCCATCATTTTCCCTACCACAGAGGTCAGACTGACAGTCTGTAGTTTCCTGCCTTCTGTCTTGTCCCACTTTGTGAAGGGGGAATTACATCCGCCTCCTCCAGTCCTGGAGTACCACCATCCTCCCATGATTTGTTAAAAGGTAACCAAGCGGTTTCACTAGTTTATACATAGACTACTTTTTGGTCTGGGCTGAATTCCATCAGGACCCATTGCTTTGTCCACCTTCAGTTTTAGGAGTTCTTGCAGAACCTCTTTCTTCAGGAAAGGACTGGGATCGACCCCCTATCAAAAGAGTACTTCTGTTAATTGGATAGGCACTTCCCCTCTCTTTTGTGAATACTAGGCAAGCTATTAACCATGTTCACTGCTTTTCACTGTCCCCTCTGCCACTTCCCACCGTTCATTCTAATTTAAAAGCCTCACTACTCCCTCCCTTTGTCTTTCTCGCTCGCTGATGTATTGCCTATAAAGGTTTTGTCCTTTTCTTAACTGAGTTGCTATCTTTTCCTCAGTTTGGGCCTTGCTATTCTGACTTCCCTCCCTGCTTCCTTCTGCCTTAACTGGTACAGCCGGTCCTGCCCTTCTGTGTTTCCTTTACTCCGGAATGCTATCTTTTTTCATTGACTTTCACAGCCACCTCTTGAGAACCATAGTGGCTTTTTCTTTCTTCATTTTGATTTGTTTATTTGTTTCACACAAAGGCTTGCTGCCTCTTGTGATGGCAGTTTTATTGATTCCCATTGTTGCTCCACACCTCCTTCTAGCCTGTTTGCTAATGCTTTTCTGAGGCACTCTCCACATCTTGCCAAAAGTCAGCCCTCCTAAAGTCCAGTACCCTCACTTTTTGTAAACCTCGACTCTGGCAGCTGAGTTTAACGTGAACCACACTGTTTGATGGTCACTTGTCCCCAGATGGCAACCCACTTCTAGATCTGAGATCCTCTCACTGCCCCCGTTAGAGTACAAGGTCTAAGATTGCTCCCTCATGAGTGGGTTCCGAAACTAGCTGTCTAATGCCTACCACCTGTAGGGCATCCAGAATGGCCCTGCTTTTGGATGTGGCTGCAGCAAATATGCTCCAGTTAACATCTGGCATATTCAGGTCTCCCATCAACAGTATCTCCCCTTTCTCTGCCATTCTAAGAATGCCTTCTATCATATCCTTCCATTCCCTCCCCTGACATGAGGGGTCTGTACACAACCCTGTGCGGATTGGCAATTGGTGCCCTTTCCAGTCTCCAAGGTGACCCACAGGGTGCCTCCTCTCTCCTCCCTGTTTACTCTTTTGTTCCAGTTGCTTTTTTTATCCCTTCCTTTACATAGAGAGCTCTCACTCCCCTGTTGCCCCTGCCTGTCTCTCCCTGTGGGTTATGTTGCTCCTGGTATGTTAACATCCCAGTCATGGTTCTCGTGTTACCATGTTTCTGCTTGTTTTCGATATCCAGGCATCCCTCTCATCAAGGCCACCAGCTCAGGGCTTGTTGCCCAGACTATGGGCATTGGTGTATCGTATACCCTCCATTTCCTGATAGGCCTTTACTTTCTTTTGCCCCATCCCTGTCCTTTCAGAAAAAAGTTTTCACAAGTACTTTTGGCCATGTGATGCTTTCTGGTTCTTGGTGGGAAAGCTAGTAATATCTCGTGGAATGGTCAGTGACCACTTTTTCAGCACATTACTGATATTTCTTGGATCTCGACTCCAAACTCAGAAAATCAATATAGACCAGCTCCATGGGTGCACTGGTGGTGATGTTAACAAGGGCAGCCCTCTGGGGCATCATTGAAAGCTTTGCTCTATAACCAAGCTTTCGAGTTCGAATGGCGCTCATCAAGCCCCCATCTTAGGCCAATAGAATCTGGATCTCACCAAGTCAAAGTCTTCGGTCTATACTAAGTTCCCCCATGTGGTTGTGCAAGGACCTCAGTATTGAGTCTCGAAAGGCAGGGTGCACTAGTTGTTGTTTGTCTACTTGTCCCCTCTGTCTACTGTTTCCTCTGTATAACAGTTTATTGATCAGTTTCAACTTAGGACTTCTTTGTATAATAGTGCAGTTCTCAAATCAGTGAGTGACTCTGGACACATCTTTTCCTGCATAGAGGCGCTTCTAGCTGATTTGATCCGTGGGATCACTGGGATTGAGCTCATCCAATACTGTCATTGTCCAGCTGAGGCAGTGCACCAATATCTATTGCAGGAAATGGCCAAGCGCAGGTATGCAATTCTCAGAGGGTCCTAAGTCATCCACCATGCAGTCACTGCTTCTATGGACATTTGTTCCTCCCTGTCAAACTTCCGCAGAGTGCCCGAATGTCAGGTTCTGCCAATCTGACCCAATCATTCTGGGAAACAGGCTCCGGGGAGAGCATCAGCATCTATGTGGTTCAGGCCTGTTCGGTATTCAACAGCATAGTTGTATGTAGATAATCTAGAAAGCTCCTATGGCCATGGTATCAACTTAGCTGAGGTCTGCACATAGGTCAAAGGATTATTGTCATTTTACTAGTATTTTAGCCCCATACAAGTACTCATGGAATTTGTCAACAATACCCACTTCAAAGCTAGGAACTCTAAACTTATGTACAGGATAGTTCTTTTCAGATGGGGTCAGGCTTCTCATGGCAAAGGCCACTGGTCTCAGGCCATTCTCATGCTCTTGTTACTACCAGCCCCCAACCCTGCAAGCTAGCATCAGTGTGCAGGACATAAGGTTTTCTTGTTGGCATAGGCCAGCACTGGAGCATGGGTAGTTGATATATGATCTCATGAAAGTAGTCTCACATCAGGAGTCCAGCGGGCTCCAAATACTTCACTCGGACTAAAATACACTCTTTCAGTCTTGAGGGCGCTGATTGTTGGTATTTTTGTGGGTTGGGGGATACCCACTTGAGGTGAGTTAGAAAAGGGTGGATCACTCTTGAATAGTCATGATGAAGCATAGATAATAACCACAGAATCCTAGGAATCTTGCAGTTCTTTTAGATTTTTGGGCTGTGGCCAATTGGTCAAGGCCTCAACTTTACCTTGGGTGGGTCTCTATTCCCGGTGGATACTATGTCCCACATACTTTTACTGATATTTGAAAGAATTGACACTTATCAATGGACAGTTTAAGTACAAAGTCCTCCAGTCTGTCCAATACCTTAAATAATCTGCTCTCATGTTCCTCCAGTGAGCTGCCAAACACAATAACATCATCTAGGTATACCAGGCACTCTAGTGAAGTTCATGTCCCCACTGCACGCTCCATCAATCGTTGAGAAGTGGCTGGGGCACACACAAATCCGCCAAGGGCATCCTCAGCAGATTCATAGAAATGAAGTGGACAGATAAAGGCTGTCTTCTCACGGAACTCTAGCCATCGGGATCTGGGTAGTACCCACTGCGGAGATCCAGCAACAGAGAACCACTTGTTCTCGTTTAGGCAGTCTAAAGCATCCTGTATGGGGGGCATTGTGTACTGATCAGGGATATTCCGCGGTTTAAGGTGCGATAATCACGCACATCATACTATCCATTCTTTCCTCACTACCACAATGGAGGAAGCATAAGGGCTTCTGGATTCTTGTATTACCAGCAGCTAACATCATCTTGCAGATGCCGTCACCATCATCTATATCAGCAGGTGCCAGGTGTCGAGACCTCTCACTAAATGGTCTTTTGTCATGCAGCTGGATATTGTGCTCAACTCCTTGCCGCATCCACCATCCCATTCCTTTAAAAGAAACACCCACATTCTCTCTGGGCAAGCTTCTCACTGATCTCACTTTCCATTCAGCTGGCAATGCGAGTCACGAAATCAAAACAAATCAGGCATTACTCTGTCATTCTTCCCTGAACTCTTGCTGCTGGGTAGTACTGCAGTGTCTGCACAATGCACATTAGCCAGGGTGCAACTTCTATTTACTCGAATGTCTCTTTCAGACACATCATGAACTTGGACCATTACCCTTCTGGCATAAACATGGGCTCTAGCGGGCAAAATACTAGGCTTGACCAGCAGTCCCTCCGGCAATTTTCCATCGCCTGGTGCATCCAACATTAATATTTTATTTTTAGCATCCTTTCTGATACGGACTTCTCCCTGTAAGGTGCACTGGGCATTTGGCGCCAGGATCAGAGACTCAAGATCCTTCTTCCATACAATTCCGACCAGTTCCTCTGGTTCTACTTTTTCAGCATCTCTCTGTTCCTCATAGACCTTCTTAATTAAAGCCGGAACTCTTAAAGCTCTACTAGTCTTTGACCCCTGTTTTTCATAACACAACTGTGCCAGCCTTCCAAACATATGAGCATTTGTTCCAGTCAACAAAGGGACACATCATACAGTCCAGTGGGGGGGACACACTAAGGCTAGCGTCTCTACTTGTTCGGCCACTCCAGCCACGGAGGTGGGGAAAGAAGCCATCCGATATACCCGGAATAGGGGTAGGCCTTCTCACTTAACCCCCATACATGCAGTCCTTCTAATGGTTGTAAGGGTACGGCCTGACAAATGCTTCTGATACCAATCCTGTAACATAATTGTCACTTGGGAGCCACTGTCTAATATAGCTCTTGTAGACACTCCATTCACCTTTACAGTGGTCTCCATGGAGGGACCCACTATTCTGCGACCAGTCTGGAGAGGCAGCAGTGGGGCCTGGGCAACTGACCTTGGCACAAAAAGGCGGAGTTAGCATTTTTGGTGCCCTCACTGGGATCATTTTTGTGCACCTCTTAACCACTGATTTGTTCTCGAAGCTCTTCCTTTGTAGCCTATATATGCAACTCTGTCAGTGTCTTTGGGGACCGGGTATTCCCTCATGCATGCTCCTATCCTTCCCACAATTATAGCAAAACATATTTCTGGAGTTTGAGCTGGCCGAGGTGCTACACTGGAAGCCAGGGCGGGGTACTACTAATTGGAAACCTTGTTGCCATCTCTGTTCGGCGTGATAAGCATTTGGAGACATCTCGTCAGTTTCTCCACTTCCATGGTCAAGGAATCGAGTTTGGAGCTGTTATCAGCCAGGAGATACATGGTGAGTACCCCCACCCATAGCAGATGCAGATCGGATATAGGTTGGGCCGTACTTGCAGGCGTGGCCTTCATAAAGGGACTGTTTTTGAATTCCGGATCTCTTCAACAGTTCGCCTATTGTGGCATATCTTTTTCCTTGTCAGAGCACTCATTGACTGCCAACCTCGCCCGTGAACTTACTTGATGGGTCACCTCAGTCACTCGGGTCATAGCCGGAGCTATTGGTGCAGGTCCCTCCCAAAGTCGCTTTTCTCCAACTCTTGAATTTCTCTCATTAACTCATCATAGGAGGGTGGGATTCCAGTCAATTTGCCAGTGACGTAACTGAAGCAACAGCAGTTCTGAGAAGGGGGCAGACTTAAGGATCCTGTCCAGCCTGGTTCGGTCCAGTTCAATCACTGGCAAACTACCCTTTCTGAGGCATTCTTGCAACAATTTTTCCACCCAAGATATATACACAGACAACAACTCCCCTTGGTACTGTTGTGCATTTCTTACTCTCCACCATAGGTCCTCATCAGAATCTGGGCTCCCATACACATTCTCCAAGGCCTCAAGATAGGCCTGTGCAGTCACTTCAGGGTTACTGGCCCGTTTAGCATGGATGATAGCCAGGGCAGGACCTCGGAGGCTTTCACTAACCCTCTTTCACTTTTCGGCTCCCAAGCATTGCCATTCTAGCACTTGGGGGGCAACATAGTCTATCTAGGTCTCCCAGTCATCCTCCCCTTGGGGGTGGGGAGGGTGCCAGAGAAGATCCTCAACCTTCGGTAAGAGTTGTGACTAATGGCAGGTGCAGAAATAGGAGTCTGCATTGGTTCAGCCACCATTACGGGTACTGGAGCAGAAGAGGGTGTTGGGGGAGGAACACCCCCAGGTGGCAAGAATAGTTTCTTCAAGTCCTCCACGGTTTTCCCTTCCCCCAGCAACCATTTAGAAAATTTCTCCTCAAAAGTTTCAGATAGTGGTGGGGGCTCATTCCCCCCCCCCCCGGGTCTTTACTGTCCTTAGTTATCACTCTCCAGGCAGTGAGGGCTCCCTCTGGGGTAATGGTCTGTGGCACTTTGGAGCTATCTATGGGATCCTAAACTCTACTAGGGCTAGGAAAGTGTGGGTGAGCAGATTAGCATGCCGCCCACCACCACAGGGTTTTATGGAAACCTTCCACCTTAAGGAAAGTACTCCCTGTGTACAGTATCAAGTATTGATACCCAGGGGGATGTCCAAGATAAGCATAGCATTTTGGGGTCGATCTCCTCCCCAGTACACCACTCCACCAGCCGTTGCACAGCCACTTCTGTCAGGGTACCCATTTTTTCTTAACAGTGCTTCGTAAATATGGCCACTAGAGGACACACAATCCCAGCGGTGAGCCTCCAAGATGTAACCCTAGATGGTGCTATCCCAGGGGCTACTACCCCTGCCTGATTTGCCACTAACAGGTTGAGGGGCCTGGATCCGATGGCGGGTGCCTCCACCCAGAGGTCAGGGTTTGCAATAGTTAAACTAACTTGGTCACAGCCCTCTGGGACACTGCAACCCCCTTTCTTCCCACTAGTGGCCCACATGGTATATCAGAATTACCTTCACAGTATACACTTACCCCAGGACTGGTTCAGGCACTGGGACCCCTGCAAAATAAGAAGATACAGTGCAACAATCACAGTACAATACTTTAACATAGACAAATACCTCAGGCAGTATAACTCTGCTGAAACAAGCAGCTCTGATTTATTTAGGGAGATATAACAAGGACGGCGGAAATCAGCTTAATTAGCTTATCACTTTACTCATCTACCTATGGCTCTGTGCACAGGCCTATCCCTACCAGTTACTGTCCCTGGGTACCCAAGCCCTAGTGGCTAGTCAAACTGTGGCAGCTGGTAGGGCGTTTCACAGAGAAAAGAAAATTAGTTAAACAGTCAGCAGTACAGTAATTCCATTTGGATTCAATGTGGCAATTCAACAGGGAGCGACCCTGAATTTGTACTCATGACCTCCAAACAAGATAGGGTCCTTCAACGTCAGCAGGGCTACTCTTGAGCTCCACAAGACTCCTCACACATTTATATGACAAACTGCAACATGCAAAAGTCCTTTAATGGCAGCAGGATTCACTTGAGCTACACAAGCCTCCTCACACATTTATATGGTAAACAGTAACAGGCAAACGTCCTTTAATGGCAGCAGGATTCACTTGAGCTACACAAGCCTCCTCACACATTTATATGGTAAACAATAACAGGCAAAATTCATTTAATGGCAGCAGGATTCACTTGAGCTACACAAGCCTCCTCACACATTTATATGGTAAAAAAGAAAGTGCTATACCAGGCAGGCTGCTTCTCTATCCCGGTCACAATTACTGCACAATACCCGGGAGAACACACAGCAGATTCAGTTCCTGACAGACCGAAGCGATTCAGCAATTTCTCCAGTCTTCTACAGGGTGAGCCTGGTTTCTACTCTTCAGATATCCTTTGATTCTCTTCACAAGATGGATTCAGTCCTAACAAGCAGTTACACAAGCTGCAGACCGAAACTCTGGAGCCTTACACGCGTTTCCTGACTAAAACTGCACACAGCGAAAAGCACAGGGCTCCCTTCCCTCTTCACTGCCAGAGCTCAACTGAAACTCCAGTAGACAAAACCGGGCACTTCCTTTGAGTTCCTCCCAGTTCTTGGCTGGATTGGCTGTCACTCACAATAGACTGCCCTATTGGTCCAAAAGGCCAGTCCAAACTATATCTCCCAGAGTCACTGCCCATACAATCCTTCTTGTGGCTGGGCTCACATTACGAGTCCAAGTTCTGAATCGTCCAAGGCACCATTTTAGAGCTACCTTAACCCACACTGATTGGTCCAGTTCAGCAGTTCAAAACTAGAATGGGGAACTAGGCAAACATAGTTCTGACTGCAAAGAAAAGCAGGTTAGACAAACTGTATTTTCATTATTTCTCTAAATGATTTCTGGCAAACAGTTACATCTTTCAGATAGGTTCCCTTTGCACTCCTAGTGACTGCAAAAACGGAGTGAATTGGCAGCAGCTCGAGTGGGACTTAAGCAGAGAAACACACAGTCCCCCCATGCAAACTAATTATGTCTGCAAGCAGACAGCTCTTAAAGAGACAGTACCAGAGGCTCTAAAAACACTCATAGATAAATGGCTTAAACGCCAAACACCATTCAGGCTCGGAGCATTCAAGCAAGCTCCTGGAAGTCTTTTGGGAACCCTCATTTGCAGGGGGGTTACATCAGTTTGTGCCCAAAAAGGGCTCTGCCTCCCTCTCTGTCAGGGAGCCCCATGGTACAGGCTGACTTGCCTTGTGTGTTGCCTCCACCAGTTCCTCCATGGAGCCACAGTTTTCCCCCCTTGGTGGGGTCAGGACAGGGGCACATATCCCTGAACGTCCAGTTTTATCAGGTGACTAGTGTGACAAGGTCCCAGATGTATGAGGGTCTCGTCACCTCAGGAGCCAGGGCCAATCCTTCTTCCTCATTTCTCCCCACTGGCTGTCAGCACGCAAAGACTTGGGCATACTTATGCATGCACAAAAGTGCACAGTATGCAGGCCAGCTGACAGCCACGCCCTATCCTGCCTACCTCCACTGCACTGCCACCCACAGTCACCTACGTGGCAGTACTGCAGCGGAGGCAGCAACCCTCCTTCCCCATAGGACAGTGTTCTCTGGGATGCTTCATCCTCCTCCCTCCCCCGGACTGGCTCCCAACAACATGGATTCACTTTCAAACTGGGACACCGGTGTCATGAGTGGTAGCAGTACTGCTGTGTCAACGGGCCAGCCCTAGGTCAATTAAACTTTTTAATGATGTAAGTTAGTTACTGAGCATTAAACTGACTACAGTGTTTATTTTGTCTGCAGTTCAGCTGTTTTGCGATGGGAAGGATGGAGAAGTTCTTCAAAGACCCTCTTACATTTAACCCTGATCGATTTAGTCCAGATGCTCCAAAGTAAGTACTTAAAAGGAGGAAAATATATAAGTGCATACGAATACCTTCTCCCAAAAATTTCCTGAGTATTTTTATTCAACAACCCCAAGTATTGGATGTTTATTATTTGTTTTTTGCTATTCAGACAAAAAAATGCTTAAAACTAAAGAAAAGGCTTTAGAAGTCTTGTCCTCTTCCTCAGAGTACCACTGTTAACCCCACAGACACCCTCATCTCAGTCCTCAAATACATCAAAGTTGAAAGCGGGTTGGCCAGCCCATCAGCACAGCGGTAGCACTGCTGTTTGTGACTCCAGTGACCCGGCTTTGGGAACAAGTCTGGGTCATCAGGGGCTGGCTGGGGGAGGATCACGCTTTCCTATGGATGCTGTCCTTCTCGGGGATGGCCATTGCCCTACTGCTTTGCTGCCACCTGGGTGGCTACAGGTGCCAGTGCTGGTGAGGATGCCAGGGGGGAGGAGGAGGAGACTTATGCTGGGAGCCAGAACAATGTGCATGCTTATCGTGTGCGTGCCCCTTGCCTCTCCCAGCATGCCTGCCTCTCATGGTAGGGAGTAACAGTGAAAAAAGACCCCAGCCAAGCAGGATGACTCTCTGCCTCTGCTCGTAGGCCTCACACCACCAACTGTGGCACTGCACCATAGGCACTGACTTGAGTTGCCTCGAGGGATCTGAAATCCCCTTAAGGACCTTCATGAAAAAGCTCTGCCATGGCAGTTAAGCCACAGGATAAAATATATGGACCTGGGTTAGTCCCAGAGAAGGTAGGTGTCGGGGCTGGGGCTGGGGCTGGATGAAGCAGGCAGCCTGGTGGAAGGGGGCATGATAAAACAGAATAAAAAAGTAGAAAGCTGGCATGCTGCCAACAACTCTTGCTGCCTGATGCCATCTTTCACAAATGATCCTCCTTCCTTACCAATCCAGCTGAGTGTGGCTTCTTGTCCCATAATTGTATCGTCCCATCCCTGATCCATTATGGGGGTTCTAAAATGTTGTTGTTGTTTAAATAAGGCCCTTTGTGCATATGTTGTTGCCTTGCCAGCTTCCCCCCTTACAACAAGACTTTAGATAACGCACACACACACACACAACCTGGCCCCAGTGCGTTTATAGACCAAAAGCTCAAATCATTCAGCCTCCACTGACCCCCAGTGGAGGGGCCAAAGCAATAGTTGTGGTGCAGTGATCTGAGTCCCCTCCAGTCAGCATAGCAGAACAGTTCCTATTGTTTTCTAATGGAGGAGTAGGCAGTACCTTTTATCATATAGAATTAATTAAGGGGTTGAATGGTTAACACAATTTAATAAATAAATAAAGGGGTTGAACGTGTGTCAGTTTAATTGTCCAAAAACAAGTAAATGCAGTGCCTTTTCCATTGCTGGTTCTCTTGTCCATAACAGTGGAAACAGCATGATTGGCTGTTTAAGCTGAAAGTACAAGAGAGGGGCAGCGACCCTTTCTAGAATGTACATACCTTGCAGGTCAATGGCAGAAGTCAGTGAAAGCCTGTTGTAAGCTGTGTGTCCTCGTGTACCCAAGTCCTGACTATGTAACTTGTGAATGCCTTTTTACTTACAGGCGGTGGAAGACAAGTGCTAGGACCAGCACACTAGATGCACAGGAGTGGCAAGTGGTCTCAGTGTACCATACACATTATGTATCTTCTTGTGCTGCTTTGTCTGGCTGTACTGTTCTCTAATCCACCAGTGATTCCTGTATATTCACTGAGGCATGCATCCTCTGTGGAATGTAGAACTTCCAACGCCTGATGCACTGGTTGCTATTTTTCCCTTAATTGAGTCTGTTTGTGTCTGTTTTGTTAATGTCAGTCTTTATATTCAGACTAGTTTGTAGCAAGACTGGAGTATTACTGCTAGTTCTGCTGAGGGATGAAAGGATGAAGAAGCCGTAGTTAATTTGAAAGATGAAAAAATATTTTCAGTACCAGAATCTTTTATTCTGTTCCATTCTAATTTATTTTATGTGAATGACTAGTTTTGCTAAGTATTCACAAAGGAGGACCCATGGGTCCATGCCATAAAGTGGCATTAAATCAGCTGCTAAGGGAGTCCTAGAAATGAGGCAGCCAATACTTACTAGCCAGAGGGTCCTGAAAGGGCTGGCAGCCCTTAAGATATATACGGCCCCAGGATCAGATGGGTTGCATCAAAGGATACTTAGGGAATTAGTAGCAGAACTGGCTGAACCACGGGCTGGGCTGTTCAGTAGGTCACTTAGGTTTGGAGAAGTTCCAAGGGATTGGAGAATGGCAGATGTTGTACTGCTTCATAAGGGGTGAGGGATAGGGAGCAACCAGGGAACTACAGCCCTGTCAGCCTGACCTCCATCACAGAGAAGCTGATGGAATCACTATTCAAAGAGGACCTCGTGGACTACCTAGAGAACAACTGGCTCCAGAATAGTAAACAACATGGTTTCATTGCAGTAAGGTCTTGTCAGACTAACCTGATTTGTTTTTCTTTGACTGGGTGACCAAGGAAGTGGACTAGGGCCACACTGTGGATCTACTGTACTTTGACTTCAGCAAGGCTTTTGATTTGGTACTGCCAAAAAGGTTGCTCAAAAAGATGGAAGACCTGGGCGTGGTTAAAACCGTAGTGAACTGGGTGGGTAGTTGGCCAGAAGGGAGGCAGTAGAGGGTAGTTGTTAATAGGGTTAAATCAGAGGAAAGGGAGGTTATGAGCAGGGTTTCACAGCGATTTGTCCTGGATCCGGTCCTCTTCAACATGTTCATTAGTGACACTGTTGAAGGAATCCAGGGCAGGCTGTGTCTCTTCACAGAGGACACAAAACTATGTGGGAGGGTGGAGAGTGATAAGGGAATAAGGGATGTGAAGAGGGACCTTCAAAAACTAGAGGAGTGGGCAAAGGTCTGACAGTTAAAATTCAACACCGAAAAGTGCAAGGTAAAGCACCTAGGGAAAAGGAACCCCAAGACGGAGTACTGGATGGATGAGGTGAGACTTAAAACTACTGAAGAAGAACGGGATCTAGGAGTCATCACCAGTAACTCCCTTAAAGAAATGAGCCAGCACAACAAGGCCTATATCACATAGGAGCCAGGTTTGTAAAATTTTTGGTGGGGCCCAGGGGTCAGAGGTCAAGGCCCAACCCGGGGTCAAAGGTTAACCATCAGGTTTTAGGTGTTAAAGCACCGGCTGCACTGCCCATGATCTGGGTCACAGGTCAACCCAGCACCACCAGGGGTCTATGGGAGCAGAGCATATTGTATCATAATGTGGGTCTCTGCATGTTTAGACCGTGGGTGGCAGCATAGCCTAGAGATTAGGGTAATGAGTGGTGAACTAGCTTGATACATCCAACATACTAGACCTGGGTTTCATTGTCACAACCTCCACTTGTATACTGTGTGACTGAGCAAGTCACTTAACCACCCAATACTCCCAGATCATGACCACCTACCCCCTCTGGTCAGCTCATGGAGCCCAAGAACAAAAGTTTATTTTTATCATACCTTGTAGAAATTAAATTTCTGCTTCATCATCATCATCATCATCAAATCTTTATTCAGGCGAACATCATTGAGCAAGGCTCATTTACAAGATGGACCTGATGAGGTCAAGGTTCAATAGTTGATACACAACAGATACATCATACACTTCTATAAGACAGTTATACATACAGGGGAAAATAACGTTTATAAACACAGTGATGTACAGTAAATTCACATGATAAAAAACGGTTACAGGAAAGTTAAGCTAACATTTACAGTATGTACAGTATATACATATCCCAGTGGAGGGGCATGGCAGACACTCAACATAATGTAATACTAGGATGGTGAAGGTATTACTGGGTGCCTTAAGATGGGGTGTCTGTCTGGAAGGAATATGCCATATATTGTTTGGAAGGGAGATTTGTGAGATGACAATGCTAGCTCTAGTGTTAGCAATTGCATTTCTCTTTGAAGAAGACTGTACAGTGCTGTTTAAATGATGCAAATGGAATGATATTGGACAGTTTTAGGGATTTTTGTAGGGTGTTCCATGCTATAGCTAGAGAATAGCTGATTGCTGCCCTCCCTAGCCTGGTGTTGAATTTGGGCAATTTGAGCAGGATGATGTTGTAGCTTCTTAGGGCATAGGAGCTAGGAGAGGTCTGGGTGAAGCAGTCCAGGATATAGTTTGGAAGTTTTTTTGACAACGCTCTGTAAATCCATAGTGCTGCATTTCTTTTCCTTCTGAGGTGAAGGGAAACCCACCCAACTGCAGCATAAAGAGAGCAATGATGAATATTAGATGGCAGATCTGTAATGAACCTTATTGCTCTATGATATAAGGTATCCAACTTGTGATGGTAGGAGATGGGGCAGTGACTATAAAGGAAGTCTGCATAGTCAACAACTGATAGAAAATGACCTGGACTAACCTCATCTTTGAGTCTCTGTTTAGGAAGGGTTTTAATCTATAGAGAAGGCCAAGCCTTTGGCAAAAGCTTTTTAACAGTTCTTCTAAATGATGAGTGAAGTCAAGTCTGTTGTCAATCCACACACCTAGGTATTTGAAGTTTCTACATACTCCAGATTTTCTCCAAGTATAGTGCATAGCTGGGGAGAATGATTGGAGAGGATGTGCTGGTGGAGCTTTGATTTTTGAACATCATTGCTTTAGTTTTCTTTGCATTTAACAGAAGCTTTTTCTCGAGTAACTGATATTGTAGCAAGGAGAATTCTGTTTGTAGGATTTCACGAGCAGCTGCAGGCGAAGGGTTGCTGTCATACAGAACAGTGTCATCAGCAAAGAGGTGTACAGAGGAATTGGTAAGGGTTGAATCAATGTTATTTATATAAATGGCAAAAAGGATAGGACCCAGAATAGAACCTTGGGGGACTCCTCTTGACAGTGGTTTTAATGGGGATAGGTCACCTTCAGCTTTTACCTGCTGTGACCTACCAGTGAGATAGCATCTGAACCACTTAAGGAAGGATGGATCTAGGTCAATGGAGTACAGAGATGAAAGTAGTAGCTCGTGGTCCACAGTATCGAATGCTTTGCTCAGGTCCAGGAATACTGCACAGACATTATTCTTTTTATCTAATCTGGATTGCCAGTCATTTGTGACCTTGTTAGTGCAGTGATAGTGCTATGCTTGGCCCTGAATCCAGACTGAGCTGGGTTTAGGAGGTTAGCATTGTCAAGATACTCCTTAACTGATTACTCACTAATTTCTCCAGCATCTTGGATAGCACTGGTAGAATGGAAATGGGCCTGTAATTATTAAGATCCATAGGGTCCCCTGATTTTAGAAGGAGAACCACTTGGGCTGTCTTCCACAGTGTGGGAATAGAGCCAGAGTTTAGGGATAGGTTAAAGAGGGTGTGTTAGGGGACTGCAAGTACGTGGCATGCAATCTTTAGAAAGTAGGGGTCCAGAGAGTCTGCCCTGCGCTTTTTGGTATCCAGTTGCCATAATAGATCCTCTACTTGTTTCAACAGTATAGATTTGAAGCTGAAGGAAGAGTCAACTCTCTGATCACCAGTGTAATGGGAGCTTAATTGTTCCCTCAGCAGGTTAGCTGGAGAGGTGTCAAAGGCAAGACCAGCCGTTGTGGAAGTGGTTATTGAAGGCGTCCAGAATTACCATTTTGCCAGTGATAGGGCCATAACTGTTGTGTAATTGAGTTGGAAGGGGTGTTAGCATCCTGCCTCACCATACCCCTTGATGGTGCCCCAAAACCTAGCAGGATTATGGTAGGAAGAGTCAAGTTCGGCCAAGTAGAAGAGCCTTTGCATCCCTAACTTTCTTGGTGCATCTATTCCTGGCTTTCCTAAAGATCATCCAGTCATTTGCATTCTTGGTTTTTCTTGCCATTTCCAGAGTTTGTCTCTCTCAGCAGTGCAGCTTTGAGGTCAGCTGTAAACCAACGACAGGATTTGTTTTTATTCGGATACTAGAGATTGGGGCATGGGAGTTAAGGGCATTATTATAATGTTATTTAGCACCTGCTGAGCTTTTTCAACAGAATGGGCAAGATAAAACTCTTGCCAGTGTGGAGAGTAAGCTAGATCATGCAAATATCCTTCAATATTTATGTTTTTCTTGGATCTCCTCATGAGGAATTTTGCAGGGCTTGTTGTTATGCTGGTGGATCTTACCCCTGCAATGGGGCAGTGATCACTTATATTGCAGAGAAGCACTCCAGCGTGTGTGAATAGATGTGGTTTATTCACTAACATGATATCAAGTAGTGTGCTGTTATTACTATTCCTTGCATTAATTCTTGTTGGTTCATTAATCAGCTGTGTGAACCCATATGTATCACAGAATGATACCAGAGGTGCAGCTTCCTGGGTAAGCCAGTTGAAATTCAGGTCACCTAGAATAATGACTTCTTCAGTGCTGGGTTTGAGCAGGTTCCCCAGATGGGATAAGAGCTTGTGTTCAGCAGAGGGGGGGTCTGTAGCAACCAACTAGCTGAAAAGCTGCTGTATTGGGGAGAGAGACTTTTAGGGATAGGCATTCAAACTCCTTGGGCATAGATGTTGTAGCAATATAGGATACAGTTATACCGGATTTACTTACTTAGACTTTTTCCCCTGACTCCCAGCCACCACCACACAGCAACAAGGCAATTGACAAAGAACAATGAGCAAGCAAAGCAGCAATACTTGAAGGAACCTCAGCCATTGAAAGAGCAGTAACATGAGAGTGACAACAGCACGTGCAGCCAGACTCCTGGAGATTATAACACTTATAGAGTAAGGGGTGTACCAAATGCCAACAACCTTTCAGAATGAGGACACCAGCACTCTGCTCCTATCCCATGTGGATCCCTGTCAGCCTCAACAACTTGGGGGGGGGGGCACAGATGGGACTGTGAGATCACCAGAAGGATACCAAAATAGAAGCAGCATGTGGTAAACCAGGATACCAAACAGCTAGATTGAGGGGGGAAAAAAAATGGGAATAGAAAATATTGCCACTGCTGTCGGGCTGGAGAAGTGAAGATTTTAGCTAAATCTAGAATTTTAAGGAAACTAAGAAACACCTAGGGGCATATTGAAGGAAATTTAGCTAAACACACATATAGTGGCTGGATAGAGACAGGATTGGTGCACCGAAAAGACATTCATAGTAAGCCACCTAGAAGCTCAACCATAAATGGACTAATGAATATGTGCTGATGACCTGTATGTATTCTAGCTGTTTTTAAGGGGACAATTTTTTTGTTTGTTTTAACCCTGCAGGACATCATCTACCACGTAGCCAAAAAACAAAATAAACAAAAACAAACAAAAAAAGATTTCAGAGGGTGTTGTACTTGTATAATAAAGGTAAACAGATACAATAAACATTATGTGGTGGCCAAGTGCTGATATTCAGTGTGTGGCAGTTACCAGACAGACAACAGCCTGAGCATACAGACTACAAACCCAATCCAATAAGTGTCTACACAGAAGCCTTTGCAATGAAGCATCCCGAGCGCTCGGGTTACTCGGTGCAAATGTGACCATGTAAACAAAGCTTAAAACTCCCCCATCCCAGCTTCATAACATACCCCCTTGTCCTTGGCATCTCTTTTTGTACACAATGCCACCCTCCTGTACCTTATTGATACCTTTGAGGTATCTGAATGTTTCTATCATGTCTCCCCTTTTCCCCCTTTCCTCTAGAAAGTATATATTTAACTGCCTGAGTCTTTCCACGTAGGGCTTCTGATGCAGGCCATGCACCATTTTAGTTGTCCTCCTCTGCACTGCCTCCACCCAGTCTATGTCTTTCCTGAGATGGGGCATCCAGAACTGGACACAGTACTCCAGGTGGGGGCAGGGCTGGGGCCGGGGCCTCTCACAATTGATCTATGCAGGGGTAACACTACCTCTCTCTTTCTTCTGGTGATCCCTATGCACCTCAGCATTCTACTAGCCTTTCCCACTGCCTTATCACACTGCTTTGTTACCTTCATGTCATCAGATATGATAGGCCCACACCAGGTACTTTGGATAATACCCACTGACATGTAATGCAGTATGGGGGGGGGTTCTGCACTGCTGAGGGGCCATTCTATGGATGAGATGTCAAACCAAGGTCCCTTGTGCCCATCTGTGCTCATTGTCCAGGTGGACATTAAAGATTCCATGGCATTTATCAATGGAGATACTCCTTGGGACAGCAGCACCCTCTCCATGTGGACAGAAGGTATGTTGAATAACAGGGTCAGTGGCTCAGCAGGTTACACCCACTTCTGAGGAAGATCGGAAGGCTGTGGGTTGCATCTCTACACCAGGAACTTGGGGTTAAATCCTAGTACTGACACTGTAATGCAGCATGAGGTGGGTACTGCACTCCTGAGGCGCCATCTTTTGGATGAGACATTAAACCGAGGTCCCATCTGCCTGTTCTGGTAGTTGTTCACCTGGAAGTTAAAGATCCCATGGCCCTGGCACTTTGTAAATTCTCTATTCACTCAAAAATACCACCAACAGCTTAATCTATTCAGGACGAGTGTTAGTAGTTGGTTTCATCTGTATCCCCAATAGCACAAGGCTGAAAATAGGCAGAATTGCCTAGTCCTCCTTTCCCAGTCAACAAATAAGGGACAACATACCTAATATGGCACAGCTGAGATTGAGATGTAGGACTCCTACCGTGCAATGAGGGCAAGTGTCCTCTCTGTGAGACAGAGGGGGTTCAACTTCTGAGGAGTATAATATGGGACATTCCTCCTAACATTGGACAGTTGAAAGATATGGCATGCCATGCAGAATTAAAAATCTGAGCAACACTCCTTTATAAAGTCCCCACCATCACTACTAAGTGACTTAAGTCCTGAGAAGCTGGCTGCAGTCGGGATCCCACCTGCAAGGGATAAGCCACAGACTAGTTACTGCAGTCTGCAGGGGATCAGGCTTTGGAATGCTGGCAAAGGTTTGATCAGGATCCTGGATCAGACTACAATGGAACTTTAACTTGAGTGGGATTATGAACTCAGGAAAGCAGGCCCACCTGAAGAAACATCAGGGTGCAGAAAATACAGTATAAAAAAAATCCTCAGCATACAAAATTCCCCAAACAGCTGGAAGAACCATTTATATACCTTAAGCTGAAAGTTAAACACACTAACAAGTAAAGTTACAGCCACCGCTCTAATCCTGTGAAAATCAGCAGTACACACCACTGTCAACCACCATACCCACCACCACCCATCATCAGAAAGATAATTTAATACAGTGCACTCACTGTAGCGGCAGCAGGCAGCAAGGTCCCCGACTCCCCTCAGAGTCATATCCATCCGTTAATTTACCATTTTTACTCACCCTGGCATCACACTGTACACCTGCTGGTGCTGGCTGCTGCTCGCCTGCTCCTTGATCTCGTCGCCCGGCCCAGACGCCCACTCACTTGCCCCACACTCGCCCGGTGACCGGTCCCGACTCCCGACTCCCCGTCCCGAACCGAAATACTACTCGGTTGACTAGTCAGACCGCAGACGCGGTAGGAAAGGGAAAAATAAGGGAACACTCGTCCTCCTCACCCTCGTCTCTCTCTCTCTCTCTCGCCCTCACCTTCTTCTCGCTCTCGGACTGGTTGGTCACTTGTCTTCTTGCTGCTGGAGTTGCTGCTCTGCTCATGCCGACTCCTCGCTGCCTTGAGACGCACCGTACACTTCACTGACGAATCAGACACACCAGCCGCACATGTATAGCGCCTAATAAACCCTGCTGGCTGCTGCAGTGGCCAATCACAGGGAGCGGTGCTGGCAAATTGGAGAATGCCACCAGCCACCACCCAACCAGAAAGCACTGAGCGGTAAGGGGGTGGGGTCCAAGTAAACATGTCAAACAGACAAACACCTAATCCTGAGCCAGTGGCGTAAATTTTAAATAATGCTGCCAGCAGGATAGCCGCCCAGGCCACCATAGTGGCACCAGCAATTAAGCGTAAGAGTTAGCCTGGCAGCTAATCAATACTGAGTCATGCGCCGCATGCACAATTTAAAGGGCAAGGACCCAAAGGGGAGAAAAGAAGCAGAGCAAGCATAAAATATTGCTGGGGCTCAGCCCAGCTCAATAAATATTGATGGGGCCTGTGCCCCACGGGCCCATACAACCCGGCGCCTATGCTATATCAAGGCTAACAGGATGCTGGGATGTATTGGGAGGGGTATTGATAGCAGAAGAAAAGGGGTAATACTTCCCCTATACAGATCCCTGGCGAGGCCTCACCTGGAGTACTGCATCTAGTTCTGGAGCCTTCACCTCAGAAAGGACAGGGATAGGTTGGAAACAGCACATCACAGAGTAACAAAAATGATTCAAGACTAGCAGGGCAGATCCTATGAGGAGTGCCTCAAGGCACTAAATATGTACTCATTGGAGACCAGAAGGGAGAGGGGAGATATGATACAGACCTTGAAGTTCCATAAAGGAATTAACAAGGTTAATTGTGGAATTATTTACCCGGAATACCAACTCAAGATCATGTGGTCACGAGTAGAAATAAACAGGAGGGAGATTCAGGAGGGATGTGATGGAGTACTTCTGTACAGAAAGGGTGGTGAAACCCTGGAACAGTGTTGGCCAAGGTGCTTGGTGCAAACACAGTCGGGGATTCAAGCAGGCATGGGATAGAATGAAGGGAATAGTGGTCACCCGGGGTGACAAGACCAGGGAGAAGAATGGGGATGAGAGGGGGAGGGTTAGTACCCTGGAGGAACAGTAGGTTCCAGGTAAGGTTCCAGGGATTATAGGGAATAGGAGCAGACTGAATGGACCTCTGGGCTTTTTCTGCCATCATGGTCTACGTTTCTGTGTGCAGACACCGTAAATGCAAAGACACATCACTGGTAACTAATATGTTAAAAAACATCTTTACGATGATTTTCTGCTGCTGTTCCCATTTTTATACCATGTATTATCGTGTCTCTTACTACAAACTATTCTTTTGTGAGAAAAGATATGCTAGATTTAGAGTATGTTATATCAAGACCAGAAAGAATCCTTTCTCTCTCTCACTCTCACTCTCCCCTCACCCCCACCTTCCTCTCTCATCTTCCTCCTGTGAAAATACTTAAGCAATAAGGCACAAAAAGGTGTGTGTTGTCATGTAATAACGTCACTCCAGGGGCGGGTTGAAGCACCAGGTGAAGCCAAGTGCTTCCACCACCCCAGGAGTGACGTTATTACGCAATAACACACACTTTGGAGTGCCTCATTGCAATTATACAATGGCTCGATGATATACAAAATAAAAAAAAAAAAATTAAAAATGTATTTAGTAGATTTTTAGTGAGGCAGTATATCTTTGTGTAACCCCCGTACAAATGGGAGTTCCTGAAAAGTCTTCCTTGAGCTTGCCTAAATGCTTACTGCCAGGCTGGTGCCCTGCGTTTTAGCAGTTTAAATGTGACAGCTAGAGAGTGCCTGTATAGCCTCTGTGCACTCTCTCTCTCTTTAAGAGCTGCCTGGATTGCAGTCATAAGTAATCTAAGAGGGAGCTCTGTTGACAGATGTAACTATTTGCTGAATATCATTTAGCGTGATAATGATAATGTAGTTTGTCTAACCTGCCTTCTTTGCAGCAAGGACTATTTTGTTTATCTCCACTATCTTGGTCCTGGACTGCCAAATTGGACCAACCAGTACTGGTGGGACCTCAAATGGAGCCGGACTAAAGGAGCTGTCTGGAGTCAAAATCTGTAGGAATTGTAGTTTTGGGCTTTTGGCGCCTTTTGGCACCTGAAGGGGGAGCCTTTGTTGTAACTGACAGACAGATCAGCCAACTGAACCTTTTGGATTCTGGGGAGATTCCCAGGCTTGCTGGCAGTTGAGTCAGATCTAAGTTGGGAGCTGAAGAATCAACAGCTTGAGACAGTCAAGCAGCCATCTGAGTAGTTTTGCACGGGAGAACTGTGGAAAGGCCTGAGTTGTGGCCTGCATGTCTGCCTGCTGCCCCTGAGAGGGAGAGAAGATAATTATTTCAGACTAAATCCAAGTTTGTGAGAACCAAGTAAGCCACTGAATTTTTACCAGGCTCATACCTGAAGAAGGCCGAAGATTTTGCTGAATGCGATCGGCCTGTCAGGATCTCCAGCTGCCTTTGAATCCCCAGTTTGTGCAGAGACTCTGCGATCGTGACCAGAGAGCGGTTTGGCTGGTACTGTAGAATCCTTTACATGTAAATGTGCTGTGTATTGAAAGTGGGTCGTGATTTGGTTCTTCACTGTGTGAACTGTGTTCTGCTTGCTGGTACTGTAGAATCCTTTACATGTAAATGTGCTGTGTATTGAAAGTGGGCCGTGATTTGGTTCCCCACCATGTGAACTGTGTGTTGCTTGCTGGAAGCTTTATCCAGCCTAATCGAACTGAATCCACATTCATCTCCATTCGGCCTGGGCCATGCAACGCTGGCCCCACCAGACTACCCCACTGCACAGACAAAGCCACCGACGAGAGACCTGCCTGGGGATCAGCCCCCTGCTCCATGCTTGAACAGGGACGACACCTCGGCGAATCGTGTGGGCCCTGCTTCTCCTGGCACTCCAGATCAACCACCTGCTGTCTTGATTTTCGTTCAGCCTGTGTCCAGTCTTGGGTATCGTGAGTAATCATCAGCGTAGCTCCCTGCAACAACAGCCTAATCTAAAAGTGTCATCTGATTGTCTTGTTGTTTTCTTTTCATGAACTGAGCCCTCCGGCTCTGGATTGCAAATAGTGTGTGTTGTGCATGTTTTCTTCCATCACAGGACCCCAACCAGCTGCAACGTTCCTGGCTAGCCCACCATTTTCGATCTGGGTACCCTGAGTGTGTGACTGTTTATGGACCCTGAAGTGCATGCATAACTGTTTGATTGATAGAGCCTTTAAGCAAATTAACCTGATTATGCCCCTCCCTTGTTCAAGTCCCTTAAATAAATCAGATCTAACTCGTTTTTGCATTTACCCTCACTGTGGTTCCAGTTTGTGCAGGAGTACTGTACTGCTATTATTTGCTGTGTATAACCTTGTTTTACAGGGGGTCCTCAGGACCGAGCCAGAGGAAAGCTGTGGTGGTAAGTGCAAACAGAGTGGGTACTTGTGTGGTATATTAGGGATATTGTGAAAGTGATTATTGTGTATTGTTCCAGCCACTAGTAAGTTAAGAAGGGGGTTACAGTGTCCCGGAGGGCTGTGCCCAGGTTAGCTTGACCATTACCAACCCTGACCTCTGGGTGGAAGCATCTGTTTCAGAACTCAGGCCCCTTAACCTGCTACTAGCCAAGCAGGCAGGGGTAGTAGCCTTTGGGATTGCGGGCCACCTAGAGGTTACATTTTAGAGGCTCACCGCTGGGATTTTGTGCCTTCTAGTGGCCAAAAATTATGAATTATTGTTAAAGATTAATGACTACCCCAGTAGAAATGGCTGTACACCAGTTGGTGGGGTGGTGTACTGGGCAGCAGATCGACCCTAAAATGCTCTATTTATACTGGATATTCCCCTGGGTTACAGTAAAGACACTGTAGAGGGAACATTGTTCAAAGTCGAATGTTTAAAAAACCCTGTGGTGGTGGGTCAACAGGCTGATTTGATCGCCCAAACTTTCATAGCCTTGGTACAGTGTAGTGACCTCGTGGACAGCTCTAAAGTGCCACAGTCTATTGCCCCAGAAGGGGTTCCAGCTGCCTAGAGAGTGATAACAAAAGATAGTAAAGACCCCGGGGAGGATGAGCTCCCACCATTATCTGAGACTTTTGAGGAGAAATTTGCTAAGTTGTTGCTGGAGGAAGAGAAAACCATAGAGGACTTTAAGAAACTATTCCTGCCACCTGGGGATGTTCCTTCCCCAACACTCCCTCCCACTCCAGCACCTATTACTGCCCCACCCGGTGTGCCCATGCCAATGCTGGTCCCTATATCTGTACCTGCCATTAGTCACGACTCCTACCGAAGGCTGAGAATCTTCTCAGGAACCCTTCCCACCCCCCAAGGGGAGGATGACTGGGAGATCTGGATAGACTATGATGCCCCTCTAGTACTTGAATGGCAATGCTCAGAAGTAGAGAAATGAAAGAGGTTGAGTGAAAGCCTCCGAGGTCCTGCCCTGGCTACCATCCTTGCCAAGTGGGCCAATAACCCCGAAGCAACTGCACAGGACTATCTTGATGCATTGGAGAATGTGTATGGGAGCCCGGATTCAGATGAGGATCTGCGGTGGAGAGTAAGAAACGCTCAGCAGTACCCAGGGGAGCCATTGCATGTGTATGTACCTCAGCTTGAAAAGCTGCTACAAGAGTGCCTCAGAAAGGGTAGTTTGCCGTCAAATGAATTAGATCAAACTAGGCTGGACCAGATCCTTAAGTCTGCTCCGATTTCAGAATTGTTACTACTTCAGCTGTGCCGTGCCACCCGACTGGAATCACTCCCCTCCTATGATGAGCTAATGAAAGAAATTCGGGGGGTTGAGCAAAGGCGACACCATGGAGGACTTGCACCCATATCTGCTGCTGCTGCACAAGTGACTGAGAGGGATCAGCCAAGTGAGGCTCAGGGGCAAAAGTTGGCACTTAATGAGCACTCTGAGAATGCAAAGGCCTTTCCGCCCTTGGCCCAGCATTGAAAAGATGAGCTACTAAAGGAAGTCCGAGAGTTGAAGATGGGTGCCTCTGTAAGGGTTTCCCCCATGGAACAAGATTCTGGTCCTTTTCAGGAAGTGACTGCCATGGGGGTGGGTGTGCATCCTCAGGCATCCACTACCGAAGGTGGCTCCAAGGCTGAGATCGCCGGATTGACTGCCACTCTAAAGGAACTGTTAAGACATGTTGCACCACTCTCACTGCTGCAAGGAGATACTAGACCCCAATCTCTTACTACTGCTTCAGTTCCTCATACGACGTTCTGTCCCAGGATGACCCAGGAGTCTATCATTTGTCACAACTGTGGAAAGGATGGCCATATGAAAAGAGAATGCCAGTCTCAGAAGGTCTTGGAAAGAGTAATAAACAGACTCCAAGGGGAGTTCTGAAAAGCAAATCAATAGCCAAGGAGTGCCCGAAATGACCGCAGTGAGGATTCAAGAAACCCTAACTCAAATTTCTTTGTGGCTAAATCATCTGTCCAGGCCTCTGCTACTGCCTCTCCAGACTGGTCCAAAATAGTGGACCCTTCAGTGGAGACTACGGTGACTGTGCTTGGTATTCATACTCGGGTTGTGCTTGACAGTGGGTCGCAAGTGGCCATTGTATTCCAGGACTGGTATGACAAACACTTATCTGATGTTCCTTTGCAATCCCTGGAAGGCCTACATGTGTGGGGCCTTAGCGACAAGTCTTATCCCTACCTAGGATATGTCCGCCTCTGGTTGTCTTTTCCTGCTACTGTAACTGGTGCAGAGGAGCCAGTAGAGACATTGGCCATAGTGTGTCCCCCCACCGGACTGTATGATGGGTTCCCCCTGTTAATTGGGACAAATGCCCATATGTTTGGGAGACTGGCGGAACTCAGTCATGCGAAACAAGGGCAACAGACTGGGAGGGCCCTGAGCATTCCGACTCTGATCAAGAGGGCCTATGATTTGCAACAGAAACCCAAGGAAGTAGACCAGGATTAACCGGTGGGGATCGTGTGGAAGAAGGATCCCGATTCAATGGTACTGGCCCCTAACACCCAGTGTACCATTCAAGGGGAGGTCCACCTCTGGAAAGATATCAAGAACAAAATACTGATGTTGGATGCAGCAGGCGATGGAAAATTGCCAGAAGGATTATTGGTCAAGCCCAGCATCTTGCCTGCTCATGCCCATGCCTATGCATGATGAGTGATGGTCCAGATTCACAATGTGTCAGATTGGGAGAGCCGGGTGAACAGAGGGTGCACCCTAACTATGGTACACTGTGCAGACACTGCAGTATTGCCCAGCAACAAGCACCCTGGTGAGAAGGAGAGAGTGACCCCAGACTTGTTTGACTTTGGTGACTCCCCATTGCCAGCTGAATGGAAGGCTAGAATTAGCAAGAGACTTGCCCAGAGAGACCAAGTGTTTTCATTGAAGGAATGGGACGTGGGATGTGTCCAGGGTGCAGAGCATCACATACGCCTGCACGATGAATGGCCATTTTGAAAGAGGTCCCAACACCTAGCCCCAGCAGACATAGATGATGTGAGAAGACACCTGCAGGAAATGCTCACTGCTGGCATGATACAAGAATCCAGAAGCCCGTACGCCTCTCCCATTGTGGGTGTGCATAAGAAGAATGGATCTGTGAGGATGTGTGTTGATTATTGAACCCTGAACTGGCAGACCACCCCAGATCAATACACTATGCCTCATATACAAGATGCCCTGGACTGCTTGAATGGGAGCAAATAGTTCTCGGTATTGGATCTTTGCAGTGGATACTACCAGATCCTGATGGCCCCGGAAGACCATGAGAAAACAGCCTTCATCTGTCCATTGGGGTTCTACGAGTTTCTGAGGATGCCACAGGGGATATTGGGCACGCCGGCCACCTTTCAGTGACTGATGGAATGTGCAGTGGGAGATATGAATTTTCTGGAATGCCTGGTGTACTTGGACAATGTCATTGTGTTTAGGAGCACCTTAGAGGTGCATGAGAACCGACTGTTTAAAGTCCTAAACTGACTGGATGACTTCAGCCTCAAGCTGTCCATTGACAAGTGCCAGTTTTTTCAAACCTCCGTGAAGTATGTGGGGCACATAGTGTCTACAAAAGGGATAGACACTGATCCCAGTAAAGTTGAAGCACTGACTACTTGGCCCCAGCCCCATAATCTGAAAGAACTACAATGTTTCCTGGGGTTCTGTGTCTACTACTGCAGGTTCATAAAAGACTATTCCAAGGTGATTCACCCACTCTTGAACCTTACCCAGGGTTACCCTCCTACCAAGCGTAAATACAAAAAAGGGACCATTAAAGAACCAGAAAAAGAACACTTCTGCCCAAGAGAACTCTTCAGGCCCCGCTGGACACCCGACTGTGAAGCAGCCTTCCATAAGATCATATACCAGCTCACCCACGCCCTCATCCTCACCTATGCTGACCCCACCAAACCCTATGTGCTGCATACGGACGCTAGTCTGCAGGGTCTAGGAGCGGTGCTGTATCAAGACCATGAGGATGGCCCGAGATCAACAGCCTTTGCCAGTAGGAGCTTGACCCCGTCCAGATGAAACTACACTGTGCATAAGTTGGAGTTCCTTGTGCTAAAATGGGCCATCATTGACCAGTTTCATGAATACCTCTATGGGGCAAAGATATTGGTGAAGACTGACAATGACCCATTGACCTATGTATAGACTTCAGCTAAGTTAGACACCACTGGGCACCAGTGGCTTTCTGCATTATCAATCTATGATTATGCTGTCGAATATAGACCGGGCCTGAACCATATTGATGCTGATGCCCTATCACGAAGGCCCATTTCCAAGAGTGATAGGGTCAGGCTGTCTGAACCTGACATTCGAGCATTGTGCCAAAAGTTTGATAGAGATGAACAGATGTCTGCGGGCACAGTGTACTGTTTAGTAGATTGCTTGGGCCCTTCTGACACCTGCATACCAGCTGCTTATTGCCACTTCTCTGCTCTAGATATTAGTGCACTACCTCAATTTGACAATGACAGCATTCAGTGGGTTCAATCCCAAGATCCTATGATTCAGCCAGCACTTGATGCCCTGCACGCAGTGAAAGATGTGTCTAAGTTACGTTCTACTGACTTGAGAACTGCTTTATTGTTTAAAGAAGGCCCCAGATTGAAGTTGCTCAATCAGTTGTTGTATAGAAAGACAGTAGATCGTACTGGCAAAGTAGACAAGCAAGAATTGGTCCTGCCCATGACCTTTAAAGATTTGGTACTGAGGTCCTTCCACAATCACATGGGGCACCTCGGTATTGACAGAACCCTTGACCTGGTACGATCTCGCTTCTGCTGGCCCAAAATGGGGGCCGACGTTGAGCACCATGTAAAGACTTGTAGTTGCTGCCTGCAAAGAAAATCCCTGCCTCAGAAGGCTGCCCTCCTTGTTAATATTACTACCAGCACCCCCATGGAACTAGTCTGCTTAGACTTCTTGTGTTTAGAACCTGATCAGCGGAACATTGGCAATGTGTTAGTGGTTACAGATCATTATGTTTGCTTGCACGCATGTGCAAGAAACATAGTGCCATCATCTGAGTTTTTCAGAGGTGTGTCAGCATCTTCCAATTCAGTCAGTGTGTTTGCAGGTGTGGTCACAGTTCTCCAATCATTGCTGGAGCTGTCTATGACAGCAGTTGAAAATGCAGTGGCATACAGTTGAAAGAGGGAGCTACACTTCAGTGAGCAGCTCCTCCCCCCCACACACACACACACACAGATCAACTGTGTTGGTTACCTGGTAGACTGCTGTAGTCTTGTCTAGCTTAGAGAGACAAGCCACACATCATACTTTAATAAACTGTTCCTGCCACAGCAGGACCACCCAAAATGTGTGGGTGCCTAACAGTCCTTACTCATGCCAGCTCTCCAAAGCACACCTTCATGGACTCCATGGGTTCTAATCCTCCAGAAAAAATACCTCAGCATTTGATGTGAAAACTCAGACATCGTTGTATGTGTAATTCCAAGCGTTTTCTCTTACTAGACTCTGTCAATGTGAACTCCCCACTGCTAAAACCTATGCAAACGAACTTGAGTGTACTGTGCTGCCTGCAGCTGAAGCAAAGAACAGCCAGAATGCACAAGGAGAACATACTGCTATGCATTTCAGCAGCAGCCAGTGGGGGAGGTTTTCATGACTGAAGCACTTTAATGCACCTTTTAGTGCTGTCATATACACACCCCTGTGTGGTAATTCACTAAACTGCACACTTAGTCTGGTAATGCAGCTTCAAAATATTTTTTTTTCTCTGAATTGCCATGAGCTGGCATTTTTATGTGACTGCAGAAACAAGATGCTGTATGTCAGTCATGTGTCTGCATTCCCACACTCATCCCCTTCACAACTCTCAAACAAAGCCAGTGGTGCTTACTGAATTGAAGAAGAGTTACATGGATTTCAGAAGTTGTGCCAGATACACTGCACATTGCCTCATCCACTCTCTTTGTTTCAGCCCTCCACCTCCACTTCTCTTGGGCAAAGCATGAAGGCTAGTTCACACTAGCACATTCAGAGACTTAATAATTCACACTTCCTTTCAAATCAGGGAAAGGCATGTTGTTGGTCTATTACACTATGAAAACAAGCATTTGTCAATGCCGAGCGTAGCTTGCAGGTATTTGCAGTGGTATTTGGCACTTGGGCATGGCTTAAAAAAATCAGCGACAAAGAAGTACAAGCATTTGTCAATGCTAAATGTTGCTTGCTTCTATGTGCTGTTTAGGCATTGGAAGTCATTGGAGTGCAAATATTGAAAATTTGCGAACTTACGCGCGTGAGTAGGAACTGCGCAATGCACACTCGTAAAAGTCATTTTTAGGAATTTTTTCACCAAATTTTCAACATAGCCATTTTAAGACCTCTGCTCATGAACAGTGTCACTGTGATTTTCTTAATGTGTACCATGCGTTGAGTTCGCTTTACCGACTGCACCATTATGCGCTACATGGGCGGAAACACGTTTTGGGCAGGATGTGAAAATGACAGCTGTACTGCTCTTAAGGAGGTGTGGTAAATGGCAATGTTGAAAATCTGGAGTGAAAATATTGAAAATTTAGGAACTTAAGAGCTCATGGGAACTGCGTAGCGCACGCCATAAAAACGGTCATTTTGGAAGTTTTCACCAAATTTTCAAAATAGGCTTTTAAGAGCCCACCTTATGAACGCTGGCACTGTTGTTTCGTTAATCCGCTCCAAAAGGTGATTTCCTCGCTGTAGTGAGTGCAAAATCACACTTCGGGCCCGAATAACGCCATGGCAGTGACAGAATTCATGAGAAGGGATCCCAAAAACCCCATGTTGAAAATTTGGTGCAAAAATTCCAAAAAATGCCTAAGATATGCAACAAAGTTGAAAAACATCTAGCCCATTATACAGCTTACCAGCATTTCCTCAGTTCATGATCGGCTTTGAAGAGTGCAGACATGTTCCCGGTCAGCGATGATCGTCGTGCGAGCTCGAGGAGAGTAAGTATGGGGTGAGGGGTGTGGGGAGGCAGGGTGCACAGTGAGTGGGTGCGGGTTGTGGGAGGAGGGGGGAGACTGCGTGGGACCGGTTTTAATTTACAGGTTTTCTTTTTTTCTATAATTGATGACGCGGGATGTTTGCCATGCTGGGGTGGGCTCCCAGTGTTGCAGAAGGATGACTGGGGGGGTTGTGGAGCCAATGGGGGATTGGGCACCCCCATCGGCAGACGACGCGGGACGTTTGCCATGCTGAGGTGAGCTCCCAGCATGGCAACAGAGAAAGCTGTTTGGGGGGAGGTGGAGTCGACGGGGGATTGGGCACCCCCATTGGCAGATGATGCAGGACGTTTGCCATGCTGGGGTGGGCTCCCAGCGTGGCAGCAAAGATTTTGGGGGGGCGTGACGCGCTGCAAGCACACAGCAGTGGTTTTCTATGAAGAGAAGACCACCGCTGTCATACACAGCACCACAGCGATTGGTGCAGGACCGCCATGCCTGCTCAAAAGAGCAGGGGATTGCACAGGGCAGGCACATCTCCAAGGTGTCACATTCTCCCAAGACATTCCTTGCACATGCACGCTAGCGAACGTAAAAACCAAAAACAAATGATGGACTTTAGAGGACACAGTAGCAGTGCTATCACATTGATTTTGCATTTTCCTGTAACTCTAGTGCAAATTTTCCTCCCCCCCATACATTTCATTCAAACAACATGAAGTCTTCCTATATTATAGACATTAGCAGTTTGATCCAGCTCTAGAACTGCCCCGGAGTGAAATGGTTAAAACCATTCCAAAATAGAATTTTGGCATGAGAGCAGCTCCATCTGTGTCATTTCAAACTTGAACTGTCAGATTCTTTACTCCGCCTCAGTGAACAGTCGCTCCGGAGATTTCTCCTTCTGCTCAGTTCATTTCTCGGTTTAAAAAGTGTTTTCTCGGTTGGATTTAACCGAGAATAGTTTTATTTTAACCGCAAAACCGTTCGGTTCAAGCTCTCATCTGTGGTAACCATAAGTAAATGAAGGTTTTGTCTGTGTGGAACTTGTAGTTATCGGTTCAGTTTTGAACCGATCAGTGATTTAAAACTCATTTAAAACTAAAATTAATATTTTAGAGAGTGCGGTTCCGGTTCTTATCGGTTCTAAAAAAGCGGATTTATTCACGTTTTTTCCGATACCGGCGTGACACGTTAGGAACCGATAAGGGTGTCTTGCCTGGCACTGACGTTAAAAGGGCAAGTTTTTGGTTAGGCTGGCATTATGTCTGAGAAACCCAAAAGAAAAACCGGGCCCACTGGGTTTCAACACTGTGATGTTTGTGGGGAAGTCTTTGCCAGGGCTGACCCACACACCACATGTGTTTATTGTCTGGGGTTTGACCACCTCCAGTCAGACTGCCAGGTATGTAAGAATTTCCCTGCAGCCACCCTGGAAAAAAGATTGGGCAGGCTCAGGGAATGAGAGGCCAAAAAGTCCGCTGACCCGGATGGCCAGCCCGGTTCGGTGCCAACCGAACAGAGGAGTGCCCTCTGACCAGGGCCAGACTTCTCGGGCAAAGAAAAGCTGGTTCTGAGGAACCAATTCCAGTAAAGAAAACAAGAAAATCAGCAGGTCTGGAGTCCAAAATTCCTTCTCCAACTGCTGCAGAGATAACAAAAGCCATACAAATTGTCCAGTCACTGTCTCAGGGTCCGTCCGAACCACCACTATCTGGTAAAAGTCGATTCGATCCGGTCCCAGTGGTTCAGGATTATGATATTGAGGAATTTTATGAACCAGAGGAGGGGGAGGAGGATTATGAACAGTATGAATGTGGCTGGGAAAGTCTGGGTGTGCCCATTGAACTGGACATCTCCCCAGACAGACCTTTAGAATCTCCCCCTATGCTGTCTGAGTTCCCATCTCATTTTATGTTTTATAAAAAAGTTGCTGAAACCCTCCAGCTTCCTTTAGAAGAGGCTGTGGATGAGCAAGAGGAGCCTGATTTTGTAGAAATGATGGATATTCCAGAGTCTAGGAGATTGTCTATTCCTTTACATAAGTCTTTTAGAAACAAACAATTAAAATTTTAAAGCTCCTAATTCTGTGCCTCCTGTAGATAAAAGATGGACAGAAGGTATACATTGTCAGGCCCTGATACAGAATTCCTTTCTCAGCAATGCAGTCGTGTTGAGGTAGTACAGGCTGCTGCCTGTGATAAAGCTAATATTCCTTGGCTTCACATCCTCCTGACAAGGATTCCAGGAAGATTGATGCCATGGCAAAACATATATGGCAGCCTCTCTGGGACTCAGGCAAGCAAATTATATGGCTTATGTAGCTAGGTATCAGAAATCTAGATGGGATACTGTTATGCAATTAGCCAAGCAGGCCCATGGCCAGCTGGCTAGTGAACTAGAACAGGTGGCTGCTGATGGCATTGAAGCCTCTAAGGTTCAGTTTCGTGCTGCTGTGGATGTTAATGATGTTTCCTCTAGGGTCATGGCCACATCTGTAGCTTTTAGTAGGTTGGCCTGGCTCAGGTGTACTAGTTTGTCCAGGATACCCAGACTAAGGCTATGGATTTTCCTGTGGTGGGAAATTCTCTGTTTGGAGCAGACAGAGAATTACATGAAGAAGATGGATGAATATAGGACTACTTACAAGAGTGCCCAGGCTAAGGGCGGCAAGCCACTCCTCAAAGGCATGCCCCAGGGGTAGGGGTAGGCCTTTTCACAGAGCCTTTCTACCAGACTCAGGCCTCCTCTGCCTATGCTCAGAGGGCTTCTTCAGAGGCAAGGGGCAGATGAGGTGGGCAGACCTGCTCCCACCCCCAGCCTAAAGCTCCTGCAGAAACAGGCACCTGATGGGGTGCCCAGGGCTGATCTCCTGTACCAGTGGGGGGCAGGCTGGCTTACTTCAGTCAGAATTGGGCTTTTAACCTCAGACAAGTGGGTTCTGGAAGTAGTAAGCCAGGGTCTGGTTCTCAGCTTCAAAAGTTTCCCAAGTTGAGAAGCAGACTTTTTCTACCTGCAAGTGCTTCAGAGACCCTCGCTCTGGAAACAGAGGTCTCATCCCGTTAACTCTCAGAGCAGTAAAGGTTCCTCCCTGCATCAGGGCAGGGTCTGTATTCAGATACTTCCTTACCCCAAAAGACAGGAGAATGGCGGCCCATTTTAGATCTCAGATATCTGAACAAGCATCTTTTGAAACCGAGTTCAAAATGGTAACTCTGGCAATGATTTTACCTTCCCTAAGGCCAGGGGACTGGCTAGCCTCCCTGGACCTCAAGGATGCCTATTTCCATGTCCTAATCAGAAGATCCCATCAAGTACCTCAGATTCTAACTGCCCTCAGGTCATTACCAGTTCAGAGCAATGCCCTTCAGCCTTACCTCTGCTCCAAGGGTAGTCACAAAGTGTCTAGCAGTGGCAGTGGCCCACTTAAGGAGGCAGAGGATTGCTGTTTTTCCCTATCTAGACGACTGGCTCATTGTAGGCCAGTCCCCAGAACAGGTAAAATCTCACCTGCAGGTCACCCAGCAGCTTCTCACCTCCCTGGGTTTTCTGCTAAACCTACCAAAGTCGGTTCTGGAACCAGTCCAGGTACTCACCTTTATAGGGGCAGAATTGGACACAAAGCTAGCCAGAGCCTTTCTTCCCCCAGAAAGGGTAAGGAATTTAGTGGCTCTGGCCTCTTCCTTCACTCTGCAGGTCTCGACCAGCAAGACACTTTCTGCAGCTCCTGGGGCACATGGCTGCATCCACAGCTGTTGTGCAGGGAGCCAGATTTCAGATGAGAGACATTCAGTTTCACTTGAGAACCTTTTGGTCTCAGAGAGAGACCCCTTTCCAAGTTGGTCCCAGTGACTCGAACCTTGATCCTAGCTCTCCAGTGGTGGCAGGATCAGAGCAATTAAGAGTGGGGTCCCTTCATTTCCCCTTCTCACGACTTGACTCTCACTACAGATGCTTCCCTTCTGGGTTGGGAGCCTACAGGGCGACCTTTCCACTCAAGAAGTTTGGTCCCAGGAATCTCTGCTCCACATCAATTTGCTGGAACTCAGAGCTGTCTTTTAGCTCTTCAAGCTTTTTCTGCATCTGTCCATGACAAGGTGATACAAGTCAGAACAGACAACACCACAACAATGTGGTACATCAACAAACAGGGGGCACTCGGTCTTCGGCCTTGTGCACCGAGGCAATGAAGTTGTGGTTTCTGGCCTATTCCCTGAACACTTCCCTCATAGCAGTTCATCTTCCAGGGAAGGACAATGTCCTAGCGGATGCCCTCAGCAGGATTTCCCAAGGCCATCACGAATGGTCCCTGGATCCTCAAGTGCTGGGGATAGTTTTTGCCAGGTGGGGCATCCCTCAGATAGATCTTTTTGCAGCCCCAGACAATTGTAACCCCCCTGCAAATGGGGGTTCCCAAAAGACTTCCAGGAGCTTGCTTGAATGCTCCAAGCCTTAATGGTGTTTGGCGTTTAAGCCATTTATCAGTGAGTGTTTTTAGAACCTCTGGTACTGTCTCTTTAAGAGCTGTCTGCTTGCAGACATAATTAGTTTGTATGGGGGACTGTGTGTTTTTTTGATTGAGTACCACTCAAGCTGCTGCCAATTCACTCCATTTTGCAGTCACTAGGAGTGCAAAGGAACCTATCTGAAAGATGTAACTGTTTGCCAGAAATCATTTACAGTAATAATGAAATTACAGTTTGTCTAACCTACTTTCTTTTGCAGTCAGAACAGTGTCTGCCTAGTTCCCCATTCTGGTTTTGAACTGCTGAACTGGACCAATCAGTGTGGGTAAGCTAGCTCTAAAATGGTGCCTTGGACGAATCAGAACTTGGACTCATAATCTGAGCCAGCCACAAGAGGATTATGAGCAGTGACTCTGGGAGATGTAGTTTAGACTTCAGCACCTTTTGGACCAACAGCAGCAGTCTATTGTGAGTGACAGCCAATCCAGTCAAGAACTGGGAGGAACTCAAAGGAAGTGCCCGGTTTTGTCGGTTGGAGTTTGAGTTGAGCTTTGGCAGTGAAGAAGGAAGGAGCCCTGTGTTTTTCAGTGTGCAGTTTTAGTCAAAAGCGTGTGTAAGGCCCAGAGTTCGGTCTGCAGCTTGTGTAACAGCTTGTTAGGACTGAATCCGTCCTGTGAAGAGAATCAAAGGATATCTGAAGAGTAGAAACCAGGCTCACCCTTAGAAGACTGGAGAAATTGCTGAAATTGCACTCGGTCTGTCAGGAACTGAATCTGCTGTGTGTTCTCCGGTATTGTGCAGTAATTGCGATCGGGATACAGATGCAGCCTGCCTGGTATAGTGCTTTCTTTTATGTAAATGTGTGAAGAGGTTTGTGTACCTCAAGTGAGCCCTCTGACATTGAAGGACCCTATCTTATTTGGAGGTCGTGAGTACTAATTCAGGTCGCTCCTGTTGAATTGCCACATTAAATCCAAATGGAATTACTGTACTGCTGACTATTTAATTTTCCTTTTCTCTGTGTGAAAGGCCCCTACCAGCCTGCCAGTTTGGACTAGCCACTAGGGCTTGGTACCCAGGGACAGTAACTGATAGGGATAGGCCTGTGCACAGAGCCATAAGTAGATTATTAGAGTGATAAGCTAATTAACCTGATTTCCCCTGTCCTTGTTATATCCCCTAAATAAATCAGAGCTGCTTGTTTCAGTAAAGTTATACTGCCTGAAGTATTTGTCTATGTTAAAGTACTGTACTGTGATTGTTGCACTGTATCTCATTTCACAGGAAGTCCCAGTGCGGAACCAGTCCTGGGGTAAGTGTATACTGTGAAGGTAATTCTGATATATGTGTGGGCCACTAGTGGGAAGAAAGGGGTTGCAGTGTCCCAGAGGGCTGTGACCAAGTTAGTTTAACTATTGCAAATCCTGACCTCTGGGTGGAGGCACCCGCCATTGGATCCAGGCCCCTCAACCTGTTAGTGGCAAATCAGGCAGGGGTAGTAGCCCCTGGGATAGCGCCATCTAGGGGTTACACAATCACAAACTTCCTCTGTTCTGTTGCAGGCCTCCAGTGCTGGGCTCAGTTCCCCTGGATGCCCTTCTTCTGGATTGGGAGGGGAAGTTCCTCTATGCTTTTCCCCCCTTTCCCCTCCTATTCAAAGTACTAGTCAAAATCAGATCTCAGCCTTGCAGGGTGATTCTGATTGTCCCGGATGGAGCCAGGCAGCCCTGGTACCCACTCCTTCTGTCTCTGACAGTCCATCTTCCCTGTGCCTCCCAGGAATCACAATCTGTTGACTTGTGCCCAGGGAAGGGTTTGGTATCCGGACCTTAAATCCTCAACCTGAAGGCCTGGCTCTTGAGGAGTTAGAGTTTGCTGATTTACACCTCTCTCAGGGTGTTCTTGAGATCCTAAAGGCTTCTAGAAAGCCTTCCACTAGGCTACTTATAGTTCTAAATGGAAAAGGTTTTCCATTTGGTGTGCTGGGAAAATATTTCCAGAATCTGCTGAATTGCCCATTTTGTTAGATTACATGGTACATCTTAATTCCTTGGGTCTCAGACCAGCTACCCTGAGAGTTCATTTGGCAGCTGTATCTGCTTTTGTGTCAGCAGGAAAGTCATCCCTCTTTCCTCTCATCCTGTGTTTTCCAAGTTTTTAAGGGATTACTCCATACTAATCCTCCCTTTTCGGAACCGCCCTGCTTTGGGACCTTAATGTTTGCATTGCCCAGTTAATGCAACTCTTTGAACCTCTGTCTTCTGCAGAGCTTAAGTACCTAACTTGAAAACTGTTTTTCTACTAGCTATCACTTCTGCCAGACATCAAGTGAATTGCAAGCCTTGTCAGTGGAGACTGACTTTATTTCTTTCCACAGGGATAAGGTAGTCCTTAGGACTAATAGGAAGTTTTTGCCTATGGTGGTTTCAGATTTCCATCTTAATCAATCTATCTCCCTTCCAGTATTTTTCACTGATCACTCCTCTTCAGGTGAGAGGAGGTTGCACAGTCTGGATGTTAAGAGAGCTCTTAGTTATTATATAGAGCGTACCAAAAGGTCACAGGTTCGAATCCCTTCAACTTTTCCTTACCTATGGTGAAGTTGGGAAAGGTAAACCTGCCACTAAGAGATCAATAGCCAGATGGATTGTCTCTTGTATCCAATTTTGTTATCAGAAGGGCAGAGCCCCACCCGGTTTGAGGGCTCATTCTACCAGGGGTACAGCTGCGTCTCTAGCTGCTGCCAGAGACATCCCTTTATTAGAGATTTGCCAGGCTGCTACTTGAAGGCAATCACACTTTTGCCAAGCATTACTCCCTGGATGTCCAGGCCAGGAGATACTTCGGTTGTACACAGCTGTTCTTCAGAGCCTATTCCCTAAGTAGGTTCTGCCCCTCCTCCATGGAGGTACTGCTGTGTATTCTGCTAATGTCTATAATATAGCAAGACTTCATGTTGTTTGAAGAAAAAATTACTCACCTTAGTATGTTGTTTCTTCTAATGGAGTCTTTTATATATAGACCTCCCCAACCTGCCCTCTCAGAACCTCTACTTGGTGGGGTGCGGGCAACTTAGTGTGGGCACTACTTATGTCCTGTTAGCATTTTGTCCCCTTTGGGACTTTGGGGGTGTGTATGTGTACGCGTGTGTGTGTTTTATTATACTTATGTTCCATTTTCATATTATTAGAATGTCTGGTCCCCTGACTTGAGTCTTGGGTGTTGGGACCATCAATGGTTGTTGTTATTTAGGTAGCCATTTGGCTAGTGTAGGTTACAGCTTCCACACAGACTTTAGTGAGTTTGGCTCATAAAGATCTGACAGTTCAAGTTTGAAATGATACAGATAGAGCTGCTCTCGTGCCAAAATTCTATTTTGGAATGGTTTTAACCATTTCACTCCGGGGCAGTTCTAGAGCTGGATCAAACTGCTAATGTCTATAATATAGCAAGACTCCATTAGAAGAAACAACATTACTAAGGTGAGTAATGTTTTCTTATTTCACATGAAGCAGAATTGCTCTGATGCCCTTGAAGCAAATGATTATTTACCTTTTAATGGACCAACATAGATGTAACAACAAGAACAAAGTGCTCTAGCTTTCGGACCAACCAGTCCTTTTTCGCAAGCTCATGGCAGTTGTTTAGAGAATACAATACTTATAACAGCTAGATAATGCAGAGAAAAACAGAAAAAAATCCCCATTGGTTTAAAATACTCATTTAAAAAAAAACCAAAAACAGAAGATGATGTCAGAGAAGTTTAACAGTACTATACTGCCTTCAGCCAGAAGCAACCTTGGGTTAAATGTGCTTGGTGGAACACACATACAAAGAATCCTACTGCATATAAATTTAATTGACATAAGATAACACTGCTGAAGCAGATAACTCCTAAATCAAGTTTTGAGTGTCACAGTTAGTATAAGGATGTGATTACTGAAAGGCAACCCCCACCCAGATTTAAGGCAAACTAAAATTGTTATAGGGCTCATGAAGTTTCAATGTCTGCATCATAGACAAGAATTTACCAGTAAAGTTGTCTTAAAAGACATAAGTACACACTGTGTGATGTGTAAAACCTAGCTGGACCTGTCACCTAGCTGTACTCTCCAGCTAGATATAAGGCCCAAGAAATTTAAAAAACCTCAGGACTATATAAATAATAATTTAAATATAAATTGATAATATTAGTGTCAGACAAAGAACTCTAGTTGAAGAACCTCAAGGAATTAAGACCACATAGCCTGATATGTACTGATGTCAATACACACTGAGAATGTAACAACTTGATGTACCACAAGTGTCCAAGGAATCTGAAAAAGAGATAAAAATGTAATTTCTCTCCTCCTCTTCATACAAACAATACACCCTAACCCACCCCACATCACCATAATGTGGGTGGGGGAGATACATAGCTTTAAAGAGCTGCTGACACCGTTGTGACAAATTTGAGAAAATGTAATGTTTAGTACTAGTAAGCTTATATTTGAATATTGTTTCTGTGTTTCTCATTCTTCTTTATTACTAAGGACATTAGCATGTAAACAGGATCACTGCCCTATTTGTTCTGGCTGCTTGCCTACATATGACATCACAGTTCTGTTTGTGACGTCACAGTCTGTTGCTGTGGGGATAATTACAGTGCCATAAATGGGGGATTATGTATTTAATTTATTTACTTATTTAAAAGTTGTTAACCAGGAAAAGCACCATGACCGGAAGCTCGTTTCCAGGTGCAACCCAGATTATGATGTCATATGTAGGTTAGCAGAAAGAGCAGATAACGTCTAAGAGACAGTGAGCCTCTTTTGTACAGTTGTCCTCGGGTAATAAAGAAAAAAGGTTAATAATAGAAAATACATGAAATATAAACTGAACTGTTTAAATCTCACATATTTTCCAAGTTTTTCTAACGGCATCAGGGGCTGTTTAAGGAGATGTTGTCTCTCTCTCTCTCTCCCTCTCCCCCCCTTTTTTTCCCTTCTCTTTCTCTCTCTCTCTCCCCCACAGACACACACACACACACACACACTCAGTCTGTCCTAGTGAATCTATATTCACTTCAGTCACTGCAATTGTTCCCCAAAAGAATTCAACTTGTCATGAAATCCTGAGTAAAAGGGCTTATGTCTGATGCCCCTGTAACCAATGCAAGTCAGTGGGAACAATTTCCCTGTAAATGACTCCCTATAGATCTGGGAGCCCTGCAGTATGTAATCTGCCAGGGTCTTACAATATAATTCTTATTTTAATGCAGTGCATTCAAAAAAATTATACTGAAGCAAATGGTTTGTTGCCTTTTGCTGAACCAACATTCATGGATGTTACAAAAAGAACAAAGTGTCTAAGTGTTTGGCCCAACAAGGTCTTTTTCTGAAGCTTACATGAGTAAACTTACAAGGGATGTTCTAGCCTGTGTGACAATGGTTTCAACTATGCCACTGAATTTGAAAAAAACAGCAATTAAATAACTTAGGATAATGCAGGATATATAAATGAAATCAGCGCCACATGTGAAGGCATTGTTGTCATGTCAAAAGACGGCAACAGTACAGCAGCTACCTGAATTCACCTGCTTTTAATTGCTGTTTTAAAAGGGAATTTTTTTAAAAATATCCTGTAAATAGTTTCACAATAATTCCCTCATACCTTTTTACCAAGTGTCTGCTCTACATAATCCAATGGTTGGCAGCTCCTCCACAGCACACAAATGAACAGAGACTATTTTAGTTGTCATTTTTCATATCTCGCCCAAATTGTGTTTCTGAGCATATAGCGCACAATGGCGCAGTTGGTGTGCGAAATCAATGTTTGGGACAGATTAAGAAAATCACAGTGACACTGTTCATGAGCGGAGGTCTTAAAATGGCTATGTTAAAAATTTGGTGACAAAAGTTCATAAAATGACTGCATTACAAGGGAGCAATACGCAGTTTCCACGCACCCTCATAAGTTCATAAATTTGTAATATTTTCAGTCCAGATTTCCACCACTGGCATTTTTCCAGATTCCCTTATGAACAGTACAGCTGTCATTTTTCACACTATGGTCAAAATGTGTTTTCGCACTTCCAGCGAAGAAATGCGTGGTCACTGTGGGAATCACTGTTTGGGACAGATTAAGAAAATCACCATGACACTGTTCATGAGTGAAGGCCCAAAATGTCTGTGTTAACAATCTGCTGTAAAAAATCCCCAAACTAATTACACTACGGGTGTGCGTTGTGCAGTTTCTATGCTCACTCATGACTTCACCAGTTTTTCTGACATTTTCACTCCAGATTTTCAATATTGCCATTTTTTTACACCTCCCCATGAACAGTACAGCTGTCATTTTTCACATCCTGTTCAAAACATGTTTTCACAACTGTGGCACCAAATGGCGTAGTCACTGTGCAAAATCAGCTTTCAGCTAACAAACTGATATTGCCACTGTTCATAAGGTGGGGGTCACAAAAAAACAATGTTGAAAATTTGGAGTGAAAATACCAATGAACGTCTGCAGTGTTCCCTGTAGAAACTGACAGGCCTCAGGGGTGTGACTTGGGATTGTCGCCTGTAATGCTCATACCATTCCACCCCCACCCACACCCTGCAGCTAGTGAGAGGCATCGAGTTGTGCCTTGGACTCTTCAGCCTCAAAGTTCACCCCATTCTCCTATACTGCACCCATCTCACCATATTTCCTAATAGAATGGGGTCAACATAAGGGCCAAAGACCCCAAGGCATACCGTGACACCTGTCATGTGTCTGCAGGGTAGGGTGTGGTGAAATGCCATAGCCGTTATGCCTGATGACCCAAAGGCACAACCCAATGCCTGTCAGTATCTGCAGGGTGGTGGTGGGGTTGGCTTCAGTTCAATACTTCACTGCCATTCCTATTATGCAGCTCTGTAACTCCTACACTACCAGTGCCAATGCCAGCAAGCAAACATTCGGCATTGACAAATGCTTGTTTCATTGGTATGCACAAGCTTTTTCCACCAAAGATCAAAAGGCATCTACCATGGCCAAGGTGCTAGTGGAAAATTTCTTTGTCCACTATGGTGCCCCCCAGTGGATCCACTCTGACCAGGGCAGAGACTTTGAGAGTCGACTAATCAAAGAAATGCTCTCTCTATGGGGGGGGTGCAAAAGTCAAGAACCACCCCCTATCACCCACAGGGAGACCCTCAACCAGAACGTTTTAACTGCAGCCTGCTAGACATGCTGGGCACCCTCCATCCAAAAGACAAGCATAAATGGAGCCAGCAGATTAGCACCTTGGTACACGCATGCAATTGCATGAAAAATGATGCTACCGGGTTCTCCCCCTACTGCCTCATGTTCGGGAGAGAGGCCCGGCTGCCAGTTGATGTCTGTTTTGGGGTCTCTCCAGATGGGATCCACGCTGAAAACTACTTGCAATATGTACAAACACTAAAAGCTTAATTGAACCATGCCTATCAACTGGCTCAGACAATGGCCGCGCCAAGAGAAATCTAGCCAACAAAGAGAGGCATGATAAAAAAGTAAAGGCTCAAGAGCTTCGACCTGGAGACCATGTGTTGTTAAGCAATTTGGGACTGCATGGTAAACACAAAATTGCTGATTGGAGGCACCATCTTCCCCATGTAGTAGTTGAAAAGTTGGATGATTTACCTGTGTACAAGGTGCGCCCAGAAAACAACTCCAAAGCTGTCAAGACCATGCACCGTAACCACTTGCTACCTGTTGGCAAAGTCACGATTGAGGCTGAACCCCCAGAAATTGAGCCCCCTGGGCCGGTGACTCATGCTGCTACAATAAAGAGACTGAGTCAACCTACCCCAGTGGTCATAGATTTAAGGTTTCCTCCGCAGCAGGCCCAGAATGATAGTGACTGTCAGTCCACTTCTGACGAAAGTGAGTGCAACTATGCCTATTACCCCTCTTATGAACTGAGTCAGATGTTTTGAGATAACCCCATGATTAATTGTAGAGATGAAGCTGGGCCTTCTGGACTACCTAACCCCCCGGCTTTGACTTTGGAGCCAATGTTCCCTGAAAGTGAAGTGCAAAGTATCACGTCTGAAGATGCTGAGTCTCTGTGTATTGTGGAACTGTATGATTTGCCTGAGGGAGGGGCTGATGGAATGAGTCTTTCTGGTGACATGCCAGAACTTGAAGAACACTGTGAGAGTGCTCATAACTCCCCTTCAGTACCAGGGCCTCTTCAAAAATGAGCAAAATGTTGTAGAAACAGAGCCTACAGAGCAAGAGGCTGACACTGCTCCAAGTTTGGACATTTCTACCCAGGCAGAGGCACCCCTCACAAGTGATGAAAGCCCCAAGACTGTTGCTGAAAGTACAGAGACTGTGGTTGTCCCCCCAAGAAAGACTCGCTGAGCAGTCAGGCCAGTATTGCATTTCAGCTATGATTCTCTGGGGAAGCCTGTGGACTTGCCTCTCCATGTAGTTCACAAAGGTGTATATGTTTCACCAAGCTCTCTGCCCAAATTGAGCTTGATGGCCCATTCCAGGTTACTTGTTCTGCCCTCTCACCATGGTGCTCCTGCCCCATCCAGCCCCAAGTTAGCTGATAGGAAGGGTCTCCTCTTGCATTGTTCAATGTACAAAAAGTTATTACCTGATTTAGTATAGTAATGTTCAACTGACTTGTGTGAAATATGCCTAATGTAGTGTCAGAATGGACAAAGTATTGGGAAATGTAGTGAATATGTATAGTAAAGTAATACGTTTATGTGAACTGATGCAGGTTGGTACAGACTTGACTAAGACGCCAAGTTTTCTCCAGGCAGGGAAGGGTGTAACCCCCCTACAAATGGGGGTTCCCGAAAAGTCTTCCTTGAGCTTGCCTAAATGCTCACTGCCAGGCTGGTGTCCTGCTTTTTAGCAGTTTAAATGTGATTGCCAGAGAGTGCCTGTATAGCCTCTGTGTACTCTCTCTCTTTAAGAGCTGCCTGGATTGCAGTCATAAGTAATCTGAGAGGGAGCTCTGTTAATAGATGTAACTATTTGCTGAAAATCATTTAGAGTGATAATGTAGTTTGTCTAACCTGCCTTTTTTGCAGCAAGGACTGTTTTGTTTATCTCCACTATCTTGGTCCTAGACTGCCGAATTGGACCAATCAGTATTGGTGGGACCTAAAATGGAGCCAGACTACAGGAGCTGTCTGGAGTCAAAATCTGTAGGAATTATAGTTTTGGGCTTTTGGTGCCTTTTTGCACCCGAAAGGGGAGCCTTTGTTATGACTGACAGACAGATCAGCCAACCGAATCTTTTGGATTCTGGGGAGATTCCCAGGCTTGCTGGCAGTTGAGTCAGATCTACAGCAAGTTGGGAGCTAAAGAATCAACAGGTTGAGACAGTCAAGCTGCCATCTGAGTAGTTTGGCATGGGAGAACTATGGAAAGGCCTGAGTTGTGGCCTGCATGTCTGCCTGCTGTCCCGAGAGGGAGAGAAGAGAATTATTTTGGACTAAATCCAAGTTTGTGAGAACGAAGTAAGCCACTGATTTTTTTACCAGGCTCATACCTGAAGAAGACCGAAGATTTTGCTGAATGCGATTGGTCTGTCAGGATTTCCAGCTGCTTTTGAATCCCTGGTTTGTGCAGAGACGCTGCGATTGTGACCGTAGAGTGGTTTGGCTGGTACTGTAGAATTCTTTACATGTAAATGTGCTGTGTATTGAAAGTGGGTCATGATTTGGTTCCCCACTGTGTGAACTGTGTTCTGCTTGCCGGTACCATGGAATCATTTTCATGTAGATGTGCTGTGTATTGAAAGTGGGTCATGATTTGGTTCCCCACTGTGTGAACTGTGTTCTGCTTGCTGGTACCGTAGAATCCTTTACATGTAAATGTGCTGTATATTGAAAGTGGGTCGTGATTTGGTTCCCCACTGTGTGAACTGTGTTCTGCTTGCTGGAAGCTTTATGCAGCCTAATCAGACTGAATCTGCGTTCATCTCCATTCAGCATGAGCCATGCCACGCTGGCCCTGCCAGACTACCCCACTGCACAGAGAAAGCCACTGATGAGAGACCTGCCTGGGGATCAGCCCCTTGCTCCACGCTTGAACAGGAATGATGCCTCGGTGAATCGTGTGGGCCCTGCTTCTCCTGGCACTCCAGATCAGCCGCTTCTCCTGGCACTCCAGATCAGCCATCTGCTGTCTCAATTTTCATCCAGCCTGTGTCTAGTCTTGGGTATCGTGAGTAATCATCAGGGTAGCTCCCTGCAACAACAGCCTAACCTAAAAGTGTGTCATCTGATTGTCTTGTTGTTTTCTTTTCACGAACTGAGCCCTCCTGCTCCGGATTACAAATAGTGTGTGTTGTGCATGTTGTTTTCTTCCATCACAGGGCCCCATCCAGCTGCAACGTTACTGGCTAACCCACCGTTCTCCACCTGGGTACCCTGAGTGACTGTTTATGGACCCTGAAGTGCACTCATGACTGTTTGATTGATAGAGCCTTTAAGCAAATTAACCTGATTACGCCCCTCCATTGTTCAAGTCCCTTAAATAAATCAGATCTAACACTTTTTTGCATTTACCCTGACTGTGGTTCCAGTTTGTGCAAGAGTACTGTACTGCTGTTATTTGCTGTGCATAACCTATTTTACAGGGGGTCCCCAGGGCCAAGCCAGAGGAAAGCCATGGTGGTAAGTGCAAACAGTGTGGATACTTGTGTGGTGTATCAGAGGTATTGTGAAAGTGATTATTGTTCTGGCCACTAGTAAGGAAAGAGGGGGGTTACAGTGCCCCGGAGGGCTGTGCCCAGGTTAACTTGACTGTTACCAACCCTGACCTCCTGGTGGAGGCACCTGTTTCAGAACTCAGGCCCTTTAACGTGCTTCTAGCCAAGCAGGCAGGGGTAGTAGCCCTTGGGATAGCGCCACCTAGGGGTTACATTTATTTCTTAAGAGAAAAGCAAACAATGCAAATCTTATGGCAACACATCAATACAGTAATGTTATTGGGTAATAACATCACTGTCTCATCCACCCACTGACCAATCAGAATACAGGGAATTTCCTTGCCATTGTATAATCCAGGATAAATAATACCCTGTACATGCGAGACAAAATTAACAATGCTTCAACTCTATTAGCCTCCAGATCTTTGATGAAAATATTGAAAAGCAGTAGCCCCAGCACCAGTTCATGAGGTTGGTAGGGCATGCTTGATGCCATTGGCCCTTCCAGTGTGCACCATACCCCCACCCCATGCTGTTTGGTGAACACCAATGTAAAGTATTCATTACACTTCACAATGATCGCCCCTGGCTCATGCACAGGTTCCTCCCATCCTTCCATGGTTTTCATGAGCCCAGTCTCCTCCTTGTTTAGTGTTATTTGTTATGTGCAGCACTAGTTATCCTGGTTTCCAGGCCCACTCTGACTCTCTTTGTTCTATATTTGCAGTCCCTCAGTGCTGCCTGGAGGCAACCTGCCTCTTTCTAGCAGTTATAGTTCCCCTTTTTGTGTAGTCAATTGCCTTACATCCCTGTTGAGTCAGGGAGCCACTTCTAGGCTTTTTTCACCTTATTGACTTTAAGGATGCAGACCTCCACAGTTGCTTACAAGGATGCAGACCTCTGTAGCTGCTTCAAGCACTTTCTTTAGTAAACCTCACAAGTTCTCTGCATTACCAGCCTCATGCAGCTTCTCCAGACCCTTGACCACCTTATTTTGGCAAAGTCTGACTTTCTAAACTTCTGGGCCCTGGTGACTGAGGCCCAACTAATCTTCCCAGTTACCAGAGAGAAGATTACCCAGCTGTGGTCACTGCCTCCTACAGTGTTCCCAGTGGAGATGATTCGATCCCCACTGCTGTGAACAAGGTCACGCCTGGCTTCAAACCTAGTCCCTTGTTGGACGAGCTGTTCTAGGAAGCAGTTCTTGAAATTGAACAGGAACTCAGTCTCAGCCCTGGCATTAGCATTCTCAAGATAAGTCTATGCCCATGAGATCGAAGTGCCTGAGGATCACAACTGCATTAGATTTGGTTGCTCTTCCAAACCAGCTGGGCATCATGCCCCACCTCCCTTTTCCCATAACTCAACCCAGATGGACTTTGTGTAACTGTTTTCCCCTAACTGATGTCTTCCTTGTACTCCACAGTGACTCTCCCCTTAATAAGTATGCCTCCCACACCAGTTTTTGTCAGGCTTACCCCTTTAAAAAAGTCTGTAGCCCTCCATCCAGATATCTCAGGCTTGCCCCTTTGGAAAAGCCTATAACCCTCTATCCAGATGTTGCACGCCTACCCCTTTGAAAAAGCTTGTAACCTTCCATCCTGATGTTGTAGGCCTACCCCTTTGAAAAAGCATGTAACCTTCCATCCAGATGTTTCAGGTCTACCCCTTTAAAAAAGCCTGTAACCTTCCTTCCAGATGTCCCAGTCATTTTGTTCTCCCACCAGGTATCTGTTAGTGACGTTAAGTTCTGGACTTCGGAGTGCATCGGACCTCAAACTGGTCCATTTTACTAGATTTGCTCCTCCTATTGGCCTGCATGCAAGTGAGAATATTTGCCCTTCTATGTTTCCGTACTCCTATTGTGGGTCGCTTCCATTGTTGCTTCCCTTCTCAGATGAAATGCCCTTGGTGATTCCCTGTGCCTGCCTCCTGCCCTACATGAACCTTTGCACCAGCTCCCTCCACCTAACACTCTAAATCCATTAACGTCCCTGTCCATTCTCCTAGACAGCATCCCCACTCACTTCTGGCATATGTGCAGCCCATCCTGGGCAGATATGGCTCCCATGCCAAAGACGGCCCTCCAGTTTGCCTTAAAAAGAAAGCAAGTAAGGTTTTATTTCTTATGCGCCCTTTACCTGGAGCTCAGGGTGCAGTACAGAATATAGGCAAATGAAATAGAATTATAGTTGACTTAAAAACCTATAAAACAACAAAAGCCCTCCTTTTTGTATCAGCTCCTTAGCCAAGCATTTGCCTGCCTAGTGATCCATTACTTCTCCTCACTAGGATGTGGAGGATCTCAGAAAAAGATTACCCTAGATACCTTTCCATTCAGGAACATTCCTAATTATGTGACTTACCTCTTCACATCCTTGGGACTTGTGCAGCCTATGTTGTTCATGCTGTAATGGACAACCATGATCAGCTCCTCCCTCCAGCTGCATTGCTTGGCTCAGGATAGCACTCATTCAACCTGCACTCCAGGCAGGCAAACCAGCTCTTCCGAGGTACCAACCTGGTCCAGCAATGCCCCTTCTACCTCACCCACTGCCCTAACTATAGTATCCCCAATCACTGCTACATTGTTGTCACTCCAAGCAATCTTTTCCCTCCTCTTCCTTGGCAAGTTGGGTTTCCTGAAGACTGGACTACAGCCGGTAGCCTCAGACTTCTGTTGACCTCCTCAGCCTGGCCAGCCAGATGCTGATACCTGTTGCTGTTTTCCACTGGTGATGCTGTTTCCTTATTAAATATACCTTGTATCCCCAACTCCATTGGGACCCATACCCCATCTCTCCAGCTAGAGATCGGTACTGGACTACCTCCTCAGTACTCTACCTTTCCCAATCAATTGCCCTTCTCCTTCCCATGCCCTTATCTTCCTCTTCCTCCATCCTCTTTAGTGACCTTATCACTTCCCAGCCCCACCCTTCATCTGGCATTCAACCCAGGAAATGTACCTCTTGAGATCACTGACCAGACCACGGTGTCCGCAGCTCTATCCCCCCCATTACTGCCCTCCATGGGCAGGATGGTATACATCACACATCGCTGGCAGCTTATTAGGTGTGGATCTCTCACAGAATCAGCCCTCAGAGCACCCTCAGCTACCAGCCTTCTTCCCTGTGCCCCATTGTGATAGGGCGCAGGTACATGTGGGCAGTCATATAGAAACATGCATCACCAATTCCTGTAAAAATTTCAGTTTTAATTAATTCCTTTCGAGACGTTGTTTACAACAGGATAATTTCAGCATGGCACATCTTATTCTTCCATTCGGAGCAGCAAACAGCACAGCAGACAAAATAATCTGGCATTTTTAAATCTTCCATTCGGAACAGTAAATAACACAGCAGACAAAATAATCTGGCATTTTTAAATCTTCCATTCGGAGCAGTAAATAGCACGGCAGACAAAATAATCTGGCATTTTTAAATCTTTCATTCGGAGCAGTAAATAGCACAGTTGACAAAATAATCTGGCATTTTTAAATCTTCCATTCAGAGCAGTAAATAGCACAGTTCATCAAAACTCCACTGAGCACTTTCAGCAGCTTCCCGGAGTATACCTCCAGACCCACGGCAAGCAAAATCTCCCTCTGAACCCAAACAGTCTGAATTTATACCCAAAAGGGGTCATGTGATTATTTAACTCCACCCTAGTATTTTACTATACACTTTAAATCTTTATTTACCAAGTATTTATTTTATTTATAAATGTAATGCCCCTTTTAATTACTGTAACAGAATATTTATAGGCATACAAGTAGATTAAACTGTTTTTAGGAGCTTTTAAACATTTATTTCTAGCAACTAAAGCACCACCCCTTCCTATACATGATATAAGGAAAGTAGTTGTGGCCGGCCAGCTCCTAGAGGAACAAAAGACACCAGCAGGATCTGAACTCGGGGCTTCACAAACGCCTCAAAAAACCCTCGTCCCCAAGAAGTCCCAGAAACAACTCCAAACTTCCCCACTTCACCTCCAGAAGGTTAGTTAAGCTCAAATAAGAATGCATTACTGATAGAGTACATTATAAGGGAAATTTAAAGATAAATGACTCTACGATAGTGCGAATGTTCGCACTATCGAGAAGGAACTCGGTGGCTTATTTTAAAAAGACAAAGCCGAGAACACCTTTTCAGGGAATACAAAAACACTACAACTGTGTCACCACTAGAAATAGGCATTAATATACCTTTTCAAATTCCACTTCTTTATTTTATTTTATTTACTTTATTTTAAAGACACCCTATAACAGAGCATAGCGCAATACAAGCGTCCACTCTCACTGAATCCACTCACACAACTCGTGTCACCACAACAACCCAAGAAAAGGGCTACTAGACAAATTAAACACAAAAGGCCACTAGGTAAATTCAAAACAAAAAGAGGCAATCACCAAAACAAACAGAACGGCTCCAGATAGCTCCTCAACTCAACAAAAGGCACCCTCAAACGGAAGAAAAGCACAGAACAAGCAAGGGAACCCCCGAAAGAATACCTACTACCTTCAAATTTAAGTAAGACCATGGAAATGCCGAAGGGCACTACAATGCTTCTTTTGTACTGTAACGTCCTTCCATTTTCTATTACAGAGGGCTTACAACACACTCCAGAACAACATGAACTATAATTAGCAGTTACGATGTATTTGAACTAAATATATTAATTATAGGAAACACTATCGGAAACTAACTCAGTCCCTTACTTGAAACTCTCCGTTACCTAAATTCTCCAAATACATAATAAACCACATTACACACCTAATGCACTAGGTTGAATCCCAACAACCAAAATTAAGGATCGCAATCGCAACTAAATACCCAGAAGGAATATTATGCCTAAACCTGTCTGTGCGATCGTTCACCAAGTAAAAAAGGGAAAAAAACACAAAAACATTTTCAACTACCTGGGGGAAGGGGGGGATTTAAGCTTCAAACTTATAACTAGATTCAGCTATACTACCCCAAAAGGATTTAATATTAAACTAACTACTATCCTTTCATTATCTATTCATTTTAGTCATATCATTATTTAAGCAATGTCTCTAAATAACGATTGCCTTTTACTTTAATGGGCTTAGAAACAGCCACCAATCAAAACTAAACAGCCTAACTGTGGAACAATAGGCATCATTACAGCACCTTTAGGACAATAAAAAACGAGGCTTTCTGGTAACCCTCCCAGTTTTATAAATATTATTTAGGGCCCTCAGCCCTTCACAGGAGCACCCTGTGACACCCGTGATACCACCAGTTGCCGTTCTAGGCCGGCTACATGCCTTCCTAGAGCAGCAAACTGATTTCAGCACCTGCAGCTGTATTCCTCTCTGCCCTCTACAGGCAGGATGGTGTACGTCATGCTGACCTGGTAGCACATCCATTCTGCTTCTATCCTCCCTAATGTGGTTATTATATATATTATTAGCCCTGGGTTTTCCACAATTCTGCATCCGAGGAACATCGTGGAAATTTGCTTGATGATGGCTTGCGCTATGATAGAGCTTGGGCAGAGTTTTGCTGAGCCCCAGTCAGAGCGTCAATTTTTAAATTTTACCTGTTTACATTATTAGCAAACTCCACTCCCAAACACACATATTCTTTAACAGCTTGCAACAGTACTACCAGACGATGGTGCAAAAGAAAAAATTACTCACCTTAGTAATGTTGTTTCTTCTAACGGAGTCTTGCTGTATTCTGACATTATGCAGTTAGCCCCAGCACTTGAACTGCCCCAGAGAGGAAAGAGTTGACTCTTCGCAGCAGCATAGAACGTTGAGCTTGAGCTTGGTATTCAAATCTCTGTCTCTGGTACTTACCAGTGTAACCATCAGATTCTTACGAGCAAACTGACTACCAACTTATGAAAATTGTTTACTCAATAGCGAAAGGGCCACAATGTTTGGGTCCCAAAAGACTCAAGTCGAGAACGCAAGAAGAAAAAAGGCATTGACAATAAATGTGTGTGTGTGTGTGTGTATATATATATATATATGTATATATATTCATATTCAACCAACAGTAATAACAATAATAATAACACAACTGACCCACCCTTAAGGGGAGGGTAAAAGGTACACCCCTGAGGTGCAACACTGTACCTGCCAGTTCACTTCCCAAAAACTATGTTCTGAGAGGGGAGGCAGGGAGGTAGGTCAGAATACAGTAAAACTCCATTAGAAGAAACAACATTACTAAGGTGAGTAATTTTTTCTTCAAACAACATGAAGTCTTGCTGTATTCTGACATTATGCAGACTACCAAGCAGTTCCCCCTGAAGGAGGGAATGCAGAACTTACTTTGAGAACAGGCTCTGCAGTACTGCTGTGCCAAACCTAGCATCACTCCTAGCCTGGATGTGCAGACAGTAATGCTTGGTGAATGTATAGACTGTTTTCCAAGTGCCTGTTTTACAGATTTCTAGCAAGGGTATATCTCTAGCTGCAGCCAGAGTAGCAGCTGTACTCCTAGTCGAATGAGCCCTCAGGCCTGGAGGGGGGTGTTTTGCCCAATTTGTCATAGCAGAATTGTATACAAGAGACAATCCAACTGGCAATAGTCCTTTTAGTTGCAGGCTTAACTTTCCCCACTTCACCATAAGTGAGAAATAATTGAAGACATTCATTCCTGTGTGCCTTAGTATTCTCTATGTAGTAGCTAAGAGCTCTTTTAACATTTAAACTGTGTAATCTTCTTTCCCCTGAAGAAGAATGGTCAGTGAAAAACACAGGGGAGAAACATGGACTGGTTCTGATGAAAGGCTGATACCACTTTAGGCAAGAACCTCATATTGGTTCTTAGGAGCACTTAATCCCTATGGAAGGAAATGAAGTCGGGTTCGACTGACAGGGCCTGCAATTCACTGATCCACCTGGCAGAAGTAATAGCTACCAGGAACACAGTTTTACAGGTCAAGTACTTTAGCTCAGCCAAAGCCAGAGGTTCAAAGGGTGGCTGCATAAGCTGAGCAATGCAGACATTAAGATCCCAAGCCGGAGTAGGCTCTCGAAAGGTAGGGTTAATGTGAACCAGACCTTTGAAAAACTTACTAAAAACAGGATGGAATGCCAGGGAAGAGCCCTTCCCTGCTGAAAGGAATGCAGAGACAGCTGCTAGGTGAATCTTCAGAGTTGCAGGCCTAAGACCTAGACCATTAGGATGAACCAGATAATCTAAGGCTATAGAGATGTCTGCAGACTCAGGCACAATGTCTCTGTAAGAACACCAAATACTTAACCTCTTCCATTTTGAATTATAAGTTTTTCTAGTGGAAGGTTTCCTGGAGACCTTCAAAATATCTAGAAATATCTCCCTGAGAAAGATGCAGGCCTGCATATTCTAACTCTTCAAGAGCCAAGCCTTGAGGTTGAGAGACTGGAGATTGGGGTACCAGATCCTCTCCTGGGAAGAGACGGGGATGTGACACTGCCAGAGACAGAAGCAGAGGATACCAAGGTTGTCTGGCCCAATCTGGAGCCACCAGTATCACTGTGCAAGGTTGAGTTCTGATTTTGATCAGGATTCTGAACAGCAGAGGGAAGAAGGGAAGGCACAGAGAAACCTGTCCTTCCAATCCAGAATGAGAGCATCTAGAGGTACAGTCCCAAAGACTGGAGGTCTGCAACAAAACAGAGGAAGTTGCTGATTGTCTGGTGCTGCAAAGAGATCTATCTCTGGAGTGCCCCACCTGGAGAAGATGACCTGTAGAATGTGAGGGTCCAGGGACCATTCGTGATGTTCCTGGGAAATTCTGCTCAGAGACATCTGCTAGTACATTGTCCTTCCCTGGAAAGTGAACTGCTATGAGGGAAGTCTGAAGAGAATAAGCTAGAGACCACAACTTCATTGCTTCTGTGCACAAGGCCGTGGACTGAGTGCCCCCCTGCTTGTTGGTGTACCACATTGTAGTGGTGTTGTCTGTTCTGACTTGGACCATCTCACCTCTGACTGAGTCCGAGAAGGCCTGAAGGGCAAGGAAAACTGCCCTGAGTTCCAGGAAATTGATATGAAGGAGAGACTCCTGTGGAGACCAGAGCCCTTTAGCCGTGAGGGCTCCCAAATGGGCTCCCCACCCTAAGAGAGAAGCATCTGTAGTTAGGACTACTGAGGGGGCTTCAGAGAGAAATGGAACTCCTTGTCTGAGGTTGTCCTGGTCCAGCCACCACTGGAGAGCTTGGACCAGAGTCTGAGTCACTGGAATTAGCTTGGAAGGAGAGTCTATTTTCTGAGACCAAAAGGACTTTAGGTGAAACTGAATGTCCCTCATCTTAAATCTGGCTCCCTGTACCACCACAGTGGAAGCTGCCATGTGGCTCAGGAGTTGGAGAAACTGTCTTGCTGGACGAGAGACCCGAGGTCGAAAAGAGGAAGCAAGATCTACTAAGGCCTTCGCCTTTGCCAGGGGAAGGAAGGGTTTTGCTTGGACAGTGTCCAATTCTATTCCTACAAAAGTAAGGAGTTGAACTGGTTCGAGGACAGACTTTGGGAGATTGAGGAGAAATCCCAGAGAACTGAGCAAGTCTTGGGTGGTTTGCAGAGCTGGCTTGACCTGGTCTGATGACTGACCTACAATTAGCCAGTCATCCAGATATGGGAATATGGAAATACCTAGTCTTCTGAGGTAAGCTACTACCACTGCAAGGCACTTTGTGAACACCCTTGGAGCTGAAGTTAGGCTGAATGGCATGGCTCTGAACTGGTAGTGGCCTGAAGGCAACTCGAACCTGATGTACTTTCTGTGGGAGCACCTGATATGAATATGGAAGTAGGCATCCTTGAGGTCCAGGGATGCTAGCCAATCCCCTGGCCTTAGAGAGGGAAGGATTATTCCCAGAGTCACCATTTTGAATTTGGGTTTTGAAATGTGTTTGTTCAAATACCTTAGGTCTAGGATGGGTCGCCACTCCCCTGTCTTCTTTGGGGTAAGAAAGTACCTGGAGTACAGGCCTTTTCCCCTGTGCTGAGTAGAAACCTTCTCTACAGCTCTGAGAGCCAGAAAAGAGGAAACCTCTGCCTCTAAGGCTAGGGTTTCTGAGACTGATGCAGGTGGAAAAGACCTGGCCCTCTTTTTTGGAAACTTTTTGAAGCTGAGGGCCAGTCCCTGGCTTACTACTTCCAGGACCCAGTTGTCTGAGGTAACAGACTTCCAGGCCTGAAAGTAGTAAGCCAGCCTGCCCCCTACTGGGATTGGGGAGTCGACCCAGGCTGACACATTAGGGTGTCTGCTTGGCAGGAGCCTTAGACTGGGAGGAGGGAGCAGCCCTGCTCATCCCACTCCTGACCCTCCTTCGGAAGAACTCCCTCTGTGGGAAGGGAGAGGAGGCCTGGGTTTGGTAAAAAGGCCTGTGAAAAGGCCTGCCCCTGCCCCTAGACTGCTGCTTTTGTGGAGTGGACTGCCTTTCCTTGGCCTGTGCACTCCTGTAAGTGGTGTTGTATTCATCCATTTTCTTCATGTAAGCCTCTGCCTGCTCCCTAAACAGAGAGTTACCCACTATAGGAAAATCCATAGCCTTGGACTGGGTATCCTGTGAAAGGCTAGTACATCTGAGCCAAGCATGTCTTCTGAGAGACATAGATGTAGCCATGACTCTTGATGCCACATCATTGGAGTCCACAGCAGCATGAAACTGCACTTTAGATTCCTCAGTTCCATCTGCAGCCACCTCCTCCAGCTTCTTGGCTAGCTGGAGGGAAGCCTGCTTGGCCAGTTCCAGAACAGTATCCCACCTGGACTTCTGGTACCTGGCTGTGTAGGCCATATAGTTTGCCTGCCTGAGTCCCAAAGAGGATGCCAAATATTGTTTCTTGGCCATGGCATCAACTTTCCTGGAGTCCTTGTCCGGGGGGGGGTGTAAAGCCAAAGGAATGTTAGCTCTGTCCCAAACTGCAGCCTGCACTACCCCAACATGGCTGCAGTGAGTATAAAGGAACTCCGTACCTGAGCCTGATAACATATACCTCCTGTCCATTCTTTTACCCACAGGAGGTAAGGTGTTAGGAGTTTGTAAAATGTTTTGTGTCTGTTTCCCCAAGGACTTATGAGGAGGGATAGACAATCTCTTGGACTCTGGGATGTCCATCATTTCTACTAAATCAGGTTCCTCCTCCTCAGCAGCTTCAAGCAAAGGGAGCTGGAGGGTTTCAGCCATCTTCTTGTAAAACAAGAAGTGTGAAGGGGACTCAGAAAGCCTGGGAGGGGAGATATTAGAGGGCCTGTCTTGGGAGATGTCCAGTTCAATGGGCACATCTAGACCCCCAAGGTCGTCATCTTCATCCTCATCATCGGGATAGTCTTCATCTCCCTCCCACTCCTCATAGAAAGCATCTGGATCGTAATCCAAAGGAGATTGATCCAACCGAACCGACTGCCTAACTGGCGGTACCGGTTCGGATGGAACAGAGCGAAGCGATCAAACAATGCTAATCACTTTGGCTATTTCGTCTGCGGTTGGAGTATGCAGTCCTGGATCTGAACCGGTAGACTTATGCTTTCTCTTAGACAGAACCAGCCCCTCAGAGTTGGATCTCCTTTTGCCCAAGGAGGTATTGCCTAGGTCAGTAGGCACCTCCTCAGGTTCGGCTGCAACCGAACTGGGCTGGCCATCCTGATCTACGAACTTTTCGGCCTCCCTTTCCTTCAGCCTACACAACCTTTTTTCTAGAGTGACTTTGGGAAAGTTTTTGCAAATTTGGCAGTCTGACTTGAGGTGGTCAAACCCCAGACAATAAACACAGATGAGGTGGGGGTTGGCCTTGGCAAAGGCATCCCCACACTCAGTACAGTGTTGAAACCCAGTGGGACCGGTTTTCTTCTTGGGTTTCTCAGTCATGGCCAACCTACCAAATTACCCTTAACAGCTTTCAAGCCAGGTAATAATGAACCGATCGGTTACAAACCATGTCACGGGTTTTGAAAAAGAACCAGAAAAAGTCCAGTTCTTTTGAAACCGATTGGTACCAGAACACCACACTAATTCCCAGAAAAACAAAAAGAAACAATTCAGAAAACAAGGTCGGTTCCTAACCGGACCGAATGATAAGAAACCGAAGGAAAAAAACAATTTCCACAATTTGAACAAAAAAACACAATCACTGCCTATCTACTACACTACCTGTACCATAGACAGAGGCTGAAAATCAGAAAAAATAACAAATAGCTCGGTTTAAACCGAATGCGTTTTAAAACTCTACCGAACCAAGCAGAGGAATCTCCGGAGTGACTTCACTGTTAGGCGGAGTAAAGAATCTGACGGTTACACTAGTAATTACCACAGACAGAGGTTTAAAAACTGAGCTTGAACTCAACATTCTATGCTGCTGCACAGAGTTAACGCTTTCCTCTCCAGGGTGGTTCAAGTGCTTGGGCTAACTGCATAATGTCAGAATACAGCAAGACTTCATGTTGTTTGAATTAAATGCTATAGCAGTTTACGATGCAGAAGCCTAGGATACTGACAAAATGATAATGTTGAAGTTCCATTTTCTATGTTCTAACAGTGGTGAACTCCACATAGGGTAGCTTATTAGCCACTGCAACTCTTGGTTTATGATTGCCTTCCCTAGCAGGGTAGCTTTATAATGTAAAATGCAGATTGTAGAGATTGGAGTACATGTTACAATAGAGATTTGTTATGTTTTGTTTAAATGCAGTCAGAAACATTCAAATCGCCTGCACCCAGCCTGGTGATTATTGGAAAATTCCCCCCCTTCCCTCACAAGAGGCAACATGGCTATTTCTCATTGGACTGAGGTGGTTGGTGTTGAATGCCAATCGCCACTTGGTAACTGTTTTACTATGAACCACTTTAATTGCAGTCTCTCTGATGGTTGTTCGGATGTGGCTATTTGCTTACCACCACTTTGAAATATACATAGTCTACCTTACTCATAACCAAGGAGGGGTGAAGAGTTGTTTTCTACCAGTCCATTTGGAAAAAAAAGTTGTAAGTAAAGTCCAGTGCCCATGGGTGCTCTCTACCTCTGTCTCCGCAACTGCTGTGTCTCGGGTGATGCCTGGGGTCTGGGCTGTGGCTGTCAGTGTGGAACATCGATCACCATGTGCAGGTTATGTGGTGCAGCCCCCCCCCCCGACACACATACACTGCATTGTTCTTTCACTGTAAGCTATTTAAGCAGTTAGCTTTTAGGACAGTGTTGAAGGGCAAGGGAACCCAAATTGTCTTGTGACCCTGTTACTTCCAGGGATGGCTATGCATGTACGATTTGCTTTGATGAGCCACATCACCATGGATGGTAAGAAATGCCCAACAATGTATGTTTGTTGCAACTGATAACTAGTTTAGAGGATCAGTAAATGGCATTGTGAAGTCTAAGTAAGCATTAATGCAGTAACAAAACTCTACAGCTACCCTGGCGGTAATATATTTAGTAAGGTTTTAGTTTGTATAGCTAATGTAAGCAGCCTTTTTGAAATTCAGCAGACGCTGTTTTAGTTTATAATTTCTTTAAAATGGATGAACATGAACGTTAGCTACCCCATACTAGTGCATGTAGCAACAATAATCTACATAAAAAATTTAAGAGAGAAAGGTACAAGAGTGTTAATAACAGTGTCTGCCATGTATGGTGATACAGAGTTCTGAATTGACAATGGAATCTACAAGTTTTCAGTTTGAATTTTATTGAGGTATAGCAAATAATGTGTTTTAAAAGAAAATAGATGAATAAATCCAGGTCTTTTGGGGCTCTAAGTCATACAAAACCTGGAACTGGAACACTGTGTCCTTAGCATGGAAGATGCCATTATGGGACGTCTTAGAGTTGTTTTTTTTTTTTTTACCCATGTAGCGGTCAGAGCCACAGTGGAGTAAATAAATAAATAAATACTGTGCTCTGGGCAGTGAGCTGCATGTCTGGTGTTCAGTTCAGTTTAGTCTTGTGGTTCGATTCGTTTCAGAATTCAGCTCTTGGCACTGAGAGAACTTGGTAGATGTATTGGTGGTTTTTTTTTGTGATGGATGGACACTACCTATTGTGAAGTGCTGGACTCTGAGTAAAAATCAAATAAGTAGGTGGTTTTCTGGGGTGGAGGAGAAGTGAGTGGATCACGGAGTCTATGTGTTACCTGAACTCAACCTGAATTTTTATTCAGATACGATATGTTCTGAGCTACTTCCTACTGGGGGTGGGGTGGGGGGCCTATATTTTAAAAAGGGTAGATTTAGCCAAGATATTTTTTTATGTAAATAAATTCTTAATGAGTAGCGATTTACTAGTTATTCAAATATCCAATTAGACTGATTACTGAAAATATAACATTTTAAAGGACACTATCCAAAACAGTGCTGGCAATTACCAGGGCTGCAAAAAGACCCAATTAGCCCAACCTGTATATTTTAATAACATTATAGCTAACCTTTGCCTAGTAATTTCTTTGGTTTCTTGCCTGTATGGTAGTTTCTTGAACTGTTCTGGATGCGCCATCTGAAAATTGCTGCCACACCGGAAGACAGAGCGTGACCTTAGTGACTTGATGATCTCCCTGCTGTGTGCTGGAATGCTCGTACATGATGAGTGGAGCACATTTTCACAGACTAAAAATAAATAATGTGCAATGTAGAACTCATTGAGCTGTACCTCTAGAAACAACTCCCGTTAAAAACAGAGAAGTGTAAGGAAGTTAATTTTATAATGAAAGTTGTGACTCTGATTTTGGGCATATGTAGTAGTGCCTAAGCTCTGAGTTCGGGCATATGCTGCATGAACTCGGAGCCACAACTTTCATTACAAAATTAACAGGGGTTGTTTCTAGAGGTACAGCTCAAGGAGTTCTACATGGCACATTATTTCTTTTTAGTCCTTGAAAATGTGCCCCTCTCATCATGAACGAGTGTTCTGGCGTACAGCAGGAAGGTCACGGAGTTCATTTGTATACAAGTTGCGGCTCTGGACACTGTGACACTTGGACAGTTGGTTCTGATCATGGTGTCATTTTTTATAATATAAAAATGGGTTATGGACTATCTCACTTGAGAAATGCTGAAACAGCATGTGAGTATGATACACACACACAGAGGTTTTAGATACAAGGTGTTACCTGGAAGGCCTGAAGCTAATTACAGACTTTAACTAAGTTAATTATAGCTGTAGTTGCTAAGAGGGCAAATCATAAACTTTGATAACGCTTAGAAGAGGAAGAAGAGCAAGTTGTGACATTTTAGTGCAAAGTCATAAAAGATGCTTTCATGTCCTGGAAGGGGGAAGCTTATCATAAGATCAAAGAGAGTCATTTGAAGAACATGAGTTAAGCTGAGGTTGCAGAATTTAATACTTGGAAAAGACATCCTGTTTTAATATAGATATTTTTTTTGATATATTCTGACAGGGAGGAGCTAGGTGACCTCATGCAAATAGGTGGGGAAAACCAGCTTTTAAACATTATTCTGTTTTCCTTCAGAGACACTTTTATCTAGACTCTGACAAATAAACATCTGTGAGCACTTTAAGCAGGTATTTAGAGAGAGAGACAAATCTAAGTACTGTAGTAGGAATTGCACTGTTAAAACCTATTTTGTTTAAGAGATTTATATGTTTTGTGATATGATAGTTCTGCATTTTATGTGTTACATATTTTTTATCTATTTTAGTAAAACTCTATTTTTAGAGCTTACTTAGTCTGTCTTTGATTTCTTTCCTTTACAAGTAGAGTATATATGGTTAAAGCAGACACTGTACATAAGCTTGAATGGTGATACTAAACTGGAAAAAGGTAAGCGTTTTAAATCTGAGGTCTTTTATTACAATTTTTAATGGTTCATTTCTGTACACCTGGTTAGGTGCCCATGTGCAAAGAGATCTGCCCCCCCCCCGAAGACAGAATTATCTGAGCCTGTACATTGGGTACACTAACAAGAGGTTCACAGTTTGAATCCCTGAAGAACTTGAGACCAAAGGTTGATTCAAAACCCACAAAACAGACCAGGAGGGTTACCCTGTGTTTGTTAACTGTTCACAAGACTGCACTCGGAGGTTGGCACTTTGGGAGTAGAGGGCTGACCTGCTGAGTGAGTTTGTGACAGACTGGTTGGCAGCGGTGTGGATAATTTTGGTATTACAAGCTTGTATTGTTCACTGTGTCAGCTGAGACTGTAAGCTCACTTTCAAAGAAAGAAAAAGGCAGTGATTTATTTTTAAAAAGGAAACAGAACTACATCACTTGGTGCACAGTCAAGTTCCTACCCATTTTATTTTTTTTCTAAAGTGCAAGTCAGAGTAGCAGTAGTGAGTGGAAGAAGATGGCTTCTGACTACAGCAGACACACTGTAGACTCCTTAAAGCAGTTGTGCAGGGACAGAGGAGTCCCGTTTGCAGTGAAAGCAAGCAAGCAGAACCTCATAGATGCCCTGATGGTAGCAGATACCCAGAGCAGTGAGTCACGGACCATGACTGACAAGGACCAAACCTCAAGTGTGGCAGGGCTAGTGGCCAGTGCTGTGTCCAGATCCAGTGAGGATGACAACAGGGCCACTTTCAGTGAAGGGCCACAGTAGCAGGGGAAGGTCACCAGTATCCTGGATCCAGTAGTACTCAGGTGCAAATTGAGTTGCGCAGGATGGAGCTGGAGTTCCAGGAGAAGAGGGAGTGAGAGAAGCAAGAGGCGGACCATGAGGCAGAGCGTGAACGCTGTGAGGCAGAGTGAGAACGCCGAGAGGTAGAGCGAGAACAGAGGGAGGCAGATTGTGAGGAGCTCAAGCGACCAGCGAGCTGCAGAGGAGAAGAGAGAGGAGTGCCAGAGGCAACATGAACTGGAGAAGCTACGACTCTGACCCCGACCAGTGGCACCAGAGGTGGTAAGTGGCTTGGGTTTAACTGGGACTGCAGGACTGGGTTACAAATTGAATTAAAAATTAATAGCCAAGTTTAAAGAGTGGGAGGATATGGATGCCTTTTTAAATTCTTTTGAAAAAGTTTGTATTTGGGCTAAAATTCCTAGAGAGTTCTGGAGCTTCCAGCTATCCTCGCTACTTACCAGGAAAGCTCGGGATGCATTGGGTCAAATGGACAATGAGGACAGTGATGATTACAGAAAAATTAAAGCTGCACTGTTAAAAAAATTTGAATTAACTGCTGAATCATACAGAGCTAAATTCTGTAAGCTCAGGAGAAGCCGTGACATGAGGCATGAAGAGCTAGCCACGAAACAACATCAGTTTTTAAAACATTGATGGGAAGGAATTGAGGTAAACTCTGTTGATAAAATTGATAATGTGATTCTGTTAGAACAGTTTTTCTGGGCGTGCCCAGCAGAGCTGAAAACCTGACTAAAGGACTGAGATCCCAAAACAGTGCAAAAGGCTGCTGCACTCTCGGAGCGCTATGCCAAAAGCAGACCTGCTCTGAGAGTGAATGGGGTGGGCATGGCAGTGCAGAAAGGGAAAAGCGCACCTTCAGGGCAGCTAAAACCCTCACTGCCTCCACCAAAACCAGTTAGCCCCAGGTTTCAGAGAAAAGATTTTTCTGAAAAGGGAAGTGAATGTTGGTTATGTAAAGAAATTGGGCATATTGCCAGACAGTGTCCCAAAAAGGTGAACAATAATATTCAAGGTGGTGCTAGAAAAGAAGTGGGTTGTTTGTGTGTCCTTGAAAGCATGCCTGTGAACATGAGGGAACACATGCACCCAGTCATGGTGAATAGTGTACAGACGCAGGGGTTAAGGGACACAGGGGCATCCCTGACATTGGTAAAAGGGGATCTGGTACAGCCTGGTCAGCGTATACCCAATAAATTTGTCACTGTCCAAGGGTTCACTGGTGAAGAGAAAACATTGTCACTGGCCACTGTTCTCCTAGACTGGGGTGAAACAGGGGGAACTGTGCAACAGGTAGCTGTAGCCCAAACCTTAGCAGTGGATGTGATCCTGGGCAACAATCCCAAACAGGAGATGGTGTGTGCAGTTACCCGTAGCCAAGTGGCAAGGGAAAATTGTAGTTCTCTGAACCCCACAGGAGCCATTGTGGAAACCACTGAGAGGCTGGTTCCCTAGCCTGTGTCTCCAGATGGGAAGACTAATGAAAAGGGATTAGAAATTTCCCCAGTAGCAAGTAACCACACAGCTACAGAGGGTTACTCCGAAGGGGGAGAGGTGACCCATTGTCAGGGGGTGGGGATTGACAGTTATCCTGAGTGCCCTGACGCTAGTGCTAGGGACCCTAGTTTAGTGATTGAAGGGGACCTGTCCCATGCTTGGGAATGTGTCAGGGGTTTGCAGCTCCTCAAAGAAGTAACCCTAGTTTAGAGAAGCTGAGGTCTTGGGCAGACTCTGACAGAGCATAGGGAGGTGACGGCTGACATAAGATTTATTGGGAGAATGGACTTATGGACTCAGGCTGTGCAGACAGAGGGAGGGGTGCTAGGCAGGGAGCTTGTTGTTCCCCCAGGGGTATCATGAGCAGTTGCTCAAAATTGCACATGATATTCCCTTGTCTGGTCATCTGGGAATCGTGCACACTACACAGCGGTTAGCCCAGAATTTCTACTGGCCTAACTTTACCCAGCGTGTGAAGGAGTTTTGCAGGTCTTGTCACTGGTGCCCAGAAATAGGAAAGGCGGGCAAGAAAACCCAAGCCGCCCTAATTCCATTGCCCAGAGTGGAGGAACCATTCCAGAGGGTGGGAATGGATATTGTGAGGCCTTTAAATACCCCCAGCTCCTCAGGGAAGAGATTCATCTTGACTGTGGTGGATTATGCCACCCGGTACCAGAGGCAATCGTCCTATCCTCACTGAGGACAGACAAAGTGGTAGATGCCTTACTTGGGATTTTCTCCCTTGTTGGGTTTCCACAGGAGGTTATCACCGATCGAGGGGGTTCCTTCATGTCATACCTGATGAAATATTTATGGGAGAAGTGTGGGGTGGTGCAGAGATGCACGACACTGTATCACCCACAAGCCAATGGACTTGTGGAATGATTCAATGGTACCCTAAAGTCAATGCTCTGGGTGTTTGCTGAACAGCATGGAAGGGACTGGGAGAAATACCTTCCCCACCTGTTTGCACATAGGGAGGTGTTCCAAGGGTCAACAGGATTCTCCCCCTTCGAACTCTTATATGGACGCCTGGTACGTGGGCCCCTAGACTTGATCCAGGAGGAGTGGGAAGGCAAGCATGCCACCCAGGGAACTCCCATTGTGGATTACGTCCTTAGGTTTAGAGAAAGGCTGATGGAGCTTATGGGGACAGCCCAGAGCAACCTGGCAGCTGCCCAACAAACAAAAAGTGTGATACGACCGCAGAGCCAGAGCTCACTCATACATGGTGGGTCAGGAAGTCATGGTCCTTATTCCGGTCTGGAAAGACAAGCTGCAGGCTGAGTGGGCAGGACTGTACAAAGTGGTTAGGAAGGTAAATGATGTAAACTACATCATAGAGCTACCTGACAGAAGACAGACAGAAAGGATGTACCATGTCAACATGATGAAGCCATATGCAAATACGGCTGACATGGTGTTGGCAGTGTGTAGTCATGGGGAGGGGATGGACAAAGGAGACCCCTTTCTGGACTTGCTGGAAGAAAGTAAGTGGGAGTCCGCTGTGGAGGCAGTAAAATTGTCTCCCCAGCTGGTCCGGGACCAGATCCAGAAAGTAAGGGAGGTTTTAGCCAACTTTGCCCCGTTGTTTAGCGCCAAGTCTGGACTAACCCCCTTAGTGACACACGATGTGGAGACAGGGACACAGACGCCCATACGGTGGACAGCATATCGGGTGTCAGAGGCTGTCCAAAAGGACATTAGGAGGGAAGTGGAGGAGATGCTGGATTTAGGGGTAATCCAGAGAACCCACAGCCCCTGGGCCTCACCCGTAGTCCTTGTGCCAAAGCCAGATGGCTCTACTCATTTCTGTGTGGACTGTCATGGACTGAATGCAGTCACGAAGTTAGATGCCCACCCGATGCCCTGGATGGATGAACTCCTGCACAAGTTGGGTGGGGCGACCTACCTTACAACCACTGACCTGACCAAGGGGTATTGGTAGGTAGAGTTGACAGACAGAGCTAGGGAGAGGTCGGCCTTCATCACTCCGATAGGCTTATTTGAGTTTAAAGTAATGTCTTTCAGAATGAAGAACGACCCGGCCACTTTCCAGAGGATGGTGAACCAGGTGTTAAATGGCGCTGAGGAGTATGCCGTGGCATACCTGGATGACATTGCCATCTTTAGTACCAGCTGGGAGGAACACCTATCCCACCTTAGGGAAGTGCTGGGCAGGATACAGAGGACCGGGCTTACTGTCAAAGCCAGGAAGTGCCAGGTGGCCATGGGAGAAGTGGCATACCTTGGGCATGTGGTAGGCCAGTGACAGCTCCATCCTAACCAAATAAAGATAGAGGTAATCCAGGCGTGGCCCAGACCAGAAACCCAGAAGAAGGTCAGGAGTTTTCTAGGGACAGCAGGGTACTACAAAAAATTTGTATCCAATTACAGTGCCTTGGCTGCTCCCCTATCTGACCTGACAAAGAAAAGGATGCCCAAGAAAATTACCTGGGGCCCAGCCTGTGAGAAAGCCTTTTACAAACTAAAAGAGGCACTGTGCAGTGCTCCTGTTTTGACAAGTCCTGACTATAGCAAAAACTTTATAGTTCAGACTGACTCCTCAGACATGGGTATTGGGGCAGTACTGAGTCAGACGTCTAGCCAAGGGACAGATCACCCAGTAGTATACCTGAGTAGGAAGTTACTTCCCAGAGAGCAAGCATACTCCACGGTGGAAAAAGAATGTCTTGCCATAGTGTGGGCCCTAAAGAAGTTGGAACCATACTTATATGGGCAGCATTTTGTGGTGCAGACTGACCACAATCCCCTGATTTGGCTGATGCAGATAGGAAAGAACAATGGTAGATTGCTAAGATGGAGTCTTGCTTTGCAAGGGTATGATATAACAATCGTACATAGGGCTGGAGTCAAAAATCAGAACTCAGATGGGCTGACTAGGGTCTATGAGGAGTGAGCTGATTTGGGAAGCTTATCCCATGCAGGGGATAGAGCCCCCATATTCAGTCTAGGTGTGGAGGAATTGTGACACTTGGACAGCTGGTTCTGATCATGGTACCATTTTTTATAATATAAAAATGGGTTATGGACTGTCTCTCTTGAGAAATGCTGAAACAGTATGTAAGTATGACACACGCACACACAAGTTTTAGATACAAGGTGTTATCTGGAAGGCCTGAAGCTAATTATAGACTTTAACTAAGTTAATTATAGCAGTAGTTGCTAAGAGGGCAAATCATAAACTTTGATAATACTTAGAGGAAGAAGAGCAGGTTGCGACGTTTTAGTGCTAAGTCATAAAAGATGCTTTCATGTCCTGGAAGGGGGAAGCTTATCATAAGATCAAAGAGAGTCATTTGAAGAACATGAGTTATGCTGAGGTTGCAGAATTTAATACTTGGAAAAGACATTCTGTTTTTATATAGATATATTTTTTTATATATTATGACAGGGAGGAGCTAGGTGACCTCATGCAAATAGGTGGAGAAAGCCAGCTTTTAAACATTATTCTGTTTTCCTTCAGAGACACTTTTATCTAGACTCTGACAAATAAACATCTGTGAGCACTTTAAGCAAGTATTGAGAGAGAGAGAGACAAATCTAAGTACAGTAGTATTAATTGCACTGTTAAAATCTGTTTAAGAGATTTGTATGTCTTGTGATATGATGATAGTTCTGTATGTTATGTGTTACATATTTTTTTTATCTATTTTAGTAAAACTCTATTTTTAGAGCTTACTTGGTCTGTCTTTGATTTCTTTCCTTTACAAGTAGAGTATATATAATTAAAGCAGACACTGTACATAAGCTTGAATGGTGATACCAAACTGGAAAAAGGTAAGCGTTTTAAATATGAGGTCTTTTATTACAATTTTTAAGGGTTCATTTCTGTACACCTGGTTAGGTGCCCATTGGCAAAGAGATCTGGCCCCCCTAAGACAGAATTATCTGAGCTTGTACATTGGGTACACTAACAAGAGGTTCACAGTTTGAATCCCTCCAGAATTTGAGACCAAAGGTTGATTCAAAACCCACAAAACAGACCAGGAGAGTTACCCTGTGTCTGTTAACTGTTCACAAGACTGTGCTCGGAGGATGGCACTTTGAGAGTAGAGGGCTAACCTGCTGAATGGGTTTGTGACAGATGCCACCCTCTATGAAATGGCACCACTCACACTGGAACTTAAAATATTAATTCCTAATGAAAGACATGACCTACAACAGAAATGCCAGTCTCTCACTGCAAGTTGGCAGGTGAGTAGATGCTGGGAAGAAGATTGGGATTATGGCAGTTTATCTTTAATATGCTTGAAAGGGATTTACTAAAGATTATTTGTTATTTAACTTGTTAACTGAGTAAGAACCCAAGGGCAGCAACTTCCCATTTTCATGGGGGACCCAAAAACTACAAAGTTACAAAAGGTACAATACAAACAGGTACAATACACAAAATATATAATATATACAGTGATGAATACAGCCACATAACATATTTAGCCAAAACATCCACAATAAGGAAACCCTAAAAAAATAACTTTTCCAATGGATCTTAAATCTGTAAATTATTATTATTATTATTTTACATTTAAGAATGAACTAGGGATGTGCAGCTCATTAACTGAATGATGCTCACTGATACTTTTTAGCATAACTACACAACTCCTGATTGTACTTGGCTGGTTCATTTATATAGACTTGTTTGGCATTGTTTTTTTTTGTTAGTCTGTTTGTGTTTGTGATTTGTCCAGATGAACCAGTGTGATAACCCTGATATATTAAACTTAAGTTTATATACACAAAAAGATATATGGAACATAATAAACTGCTTATGTTGTGTGTGTGAGTGCGTGCATGTGTGTATGTGTGTGTTTTCCAGGCAACGCATTATTAATTATAAATATGTTATTTATTGTATGGCATGCATTACCCATTCATCATCACCTGAAGAGATGTGAAGGTGGTATCTAGCGCAACTAGCATCTGTAATTGCATCTTGTCACTGTACAAATAAAACAATTAAAACTAAGACACACACAGTTTGTGAAAAGGTTTTATAAGCAGCTGAATAATTTTCTTGGGTGTGATCACACTACAGGTACCCTCATGTAGTATGGCATTCTCAGTTTCTGTAATTAAAGCATTTCACAATAGGTTATTCTAATTTACCCTTACTGCTTGCATCGCAAATGTAATTATTCTTAAACTGTAACAAATGAAGTGAAATTAATACAGACTGTGTTACCAAAAGTGACAAATGTATAGATCAACATAGATTATATGAATATATGCATAGCAAAACAAATCTGTGTCTGGTTGTCTATTTGCAAGGCTATGCCTGTAGTTCAATGGGTGGAGCAACAAACCACTCTCCCATCAAGCCTTTAAAGGCTGCTCCTCCTGGCTAGTCCAGGATTCGTTTCTTTCATTGTGGCCAGAGGCGCCACTCTTCCTTGCTCCTCTCCCTTTTCTCCCCCTTTTCTCTGCCATAGCTGTGTTTCTGCAGTGCCTCCGGTCACCGACTCACCTCCCCCTTGCCATCCTCCTTCCTGCCCTTTCCCAGTTGTCTCCTTAGTGCTATCTCCTGCTCCCCGCTTCTGCCTGCAGCTTGTTTCTGGTACCGCTGTTCCTTGCCTTCTCCGGGGCTGCCATGCTGGTCATGTCTTGCCTCCTCTGTTCATTTCTGTTTTTCATTTTGGGCGGGGTTCTCTTGCTAACAGGAGTCACCACTCCATCTCTCTCTCCATGTGCTCTCCAGAGTTTGCCATCATTCCTGAGTGCTTCGCTCCATTCGTCACATCCACCCAGTACCCTGCCATGATGCTGCATTCCTGTGTTCACTGTGTGGACTCCTGCATCCCAGCATTGTGGTAGGTGGCACTCGCTCTTTCCTTTTCTGCTCTTCTTGTTCCGCTTGGTCCCTCGGCCTGTCCTGCTTTTGTGTCCCTCTGCTTCAGAGCTGCTCCATGCCTTGTTCATTTCCAACCCTTTCGGGTTTTGTTGGTGGCTGGTTTCAATGCTTCTCTTCCCCTCCCCTTCCGTATTGCGTTTATCTGGTCATCCCTTGCTGTCGTACAGCAACCTTCCCTACCGCCGACTTTTGCTTACCTACCGTTACTCCTTCATGTCTTTGCCTGCTTCTCCTTGCTGTGCCTTGCTATATTATTTCACAGGGCCATATGTATTTATCCTATTGGTTTGCCTACCTCAAACCTTTTGGAGTTTCTTACCCTACCAACACACGTCCCTATTGCTATGCTGTCAGTTGCCTAATCCTACCTGCAAGACCCAGGTTTATTCTTTTCTTTATGCAGATTTCTGCTTCATTCAGTGTTCTGGCTTCTGACATACAGTATAATCAGTTCATTATCCTACACCATTCGTCGGCCCAGCTACAGCTTGACTCCATTAATTTACTTCGCTGTTTTGCTCCTCAACTAGTTTTATTTTCTTTCCTGCTGGCATTAACTCAATTTTCAGACACCTCACTGTTTGCTCCTTAATGCACTTTATCTTAATGTTTCATTAGCTTCTTCGTGTCCTGGTGCCTAGTTCATGGCTCTCTGTTTTTCCCGTGGTGCGGCACTGCTGAATCACGGTGAAGGAACCATGGCTCCCAACAGCTGGCTTTCTACCATCTCCCTCTCCTACTGCTACCCATGTCTCCCCAACCCCCTGCAATACCAGCCTCCTGCAGCTCCACTTGGCTTCTCCTTCCATTCCTGCAGCCTTCAGTGCTTCCAGTACCTGTGAGAATTCCTGTTTTCCTGGCTTCCACATTCCCACGCTCCACCGCTCCCTCGACCCTTGCCTCTTCTCCTTCCTTGTCCCGTGCTTTGTTTTGGGGCATTTCCCTAGCCTGCCATCACCATACCCATTTGTATCCTCTTCTTACCCTAGCCCTACATTCTGGACCTCTCAACTCATATATCCTCCACTCCATGTCAACCTCCATCATTGCTGAACCTCACCCTTCCTATACCCTACCTACTATCATACATGACCTTAATTGTACCAGCCTTCAAGGCTTTCATTCCATTATCATACATCGTCCATTTCACATCTCATTTCAACCGTACTGGCCTTTGAGACCTTACCTCCATTCTCATACATCATCCATTTTATGCCTCATCTTAACCGTTCCGGTCTTCAAGGCTTTCAGTCCACCATTTCTCATTCATTCGTTCTCGATCATCCTCTCCTCCTGTATCGACTTCTCAACTCATCGTAGGCTGCGGGCTTTGCCTGGCCATCATTGTCTCTCCCTCTCACCTCATTCCTTCCCATTCTGCAGTGCATGCCAGCCTTTCAGACTTCCTTCTATCAGCATACCTCGTATATTCCTCTTGAACCTCCACTCATCCATTCCTACATAATAGTTCCTACCTCAACACTCCTGGTACTGTGTACCTCCCCCCGTCGGCTGCAGGCTTTGCCCGGCCTTTCTCATTTCTACCTTCATGCAGTTCAATTCACACCTAATTGGCTTCTCAGTGGACCCAGTTGGCATGCACTCCCATGCTTGCTCCTGCAACCTGCCTCTTCAGGACCCAAGTCAGGGTCTCCTTTGCTCAGTCCAACCTCCACTCATCCATTCTGTAGGTCTACTTATTCACATTGCCTAATCGGGCATACCCCTCCTAAGGGTCCCATGCTACTTTGCCTCAACCTGCCCCCCACTCAGAAATGTACCCTCAGTGTCCATTTCTCCTTGGTTTGGGGCTAGCCTGTGGCTGAGGGTCTCGCTCTGCACCCACAAAGTCTGCATCTAGAGCATGCGAAGCTCAGAGTGGGGTCCTTCTCCCTGGCCCATAGTGAGAATGTCTTTGCTCCAGGTGGACCTTCAGTTGTCCCTCATTTTGGCGACACCTCTGAATGTAGAATTTATGACTTCCAGCTGTGAGGGGTGGGGTTCTCATCCTCCAGGTGTCTTTGACTGCCCAAGCGGGTTCGGAGGCACCCTCTACACTATTCTCCATCTGACTGCCTCTGGTTCACCTGGTCTGTTCGTAGGCTCATGTAGGCTGGCTGAGTGCCTCCACAGTCATTTCACTCCTCCTTTGCTTTTGTGCATCTACATAGAAACATAGACTTTGACAGCAGATAAGGACCACTTGACCCACCTAGTCTGCCCATTCCCTACCTACAGGATAAGCTGCAGATCATATTTAACCAACAGCCTACTTCTTCCTACCCCCCACAAAAATTGCCTTATGTCTGTCCCATGCATTCTTGAATTTTCCCACAGTTTTAGACCCCACAACCTCCTCAGGAAGGCTGTTCCATGTGTCCACCACCCTCTCTATGAAAAAATACTTCCTCACATTTCCCCCGAGCCATCCCCACTCTATCTTGAAATTGTGTCCCCTTGTTCTTGCACATCTCTTTTTCTGAAAGATGCTACTCTCTTGGACTTTGTTGATTCCACTGAGGTACTTAGACATTTCTATCATGTCTCTCCCTCCCTCCTTTCCTCAAGGGTATACATATTAAACTCCTTTAGTCTCTCCTCATATGGCTTTTCTTGCAGACCCTGCACCATTTTAGTTGCCCTCCTCTGAACTGCCTCCATCCTGTGTATGTCCTTGCGGAGATGGGGTCTCCAGAACTGGATGCAGTACTCCAGATGGTGTCTCACCAACTGTCTGCACCTGGGGATAACAACTTCCTGTTTTCTGCTGGTGATGCCTCTCCCTATACATCCCAGTATCCCCCCAGCCCTCCCTACTGCCTTCTCACATTGCTTGCCAACCTTAAGGTCATCTGATATGATTACCCCCAGGTCTCTTTCCATTTTTGTTGTTGTTACTACCTCCCCCCCCCATTGTGTAATCTTCCCTTGGATTTTTGTTTCCCAGGTGCATTACTTTGCACTTCTTTGCATTGAATCCAAGCTGCCATACTTCTGACCATTCCTCCAACCTTGCCCAAGTCCCTTCTCATCCTTTCCATGCCTCCTTGTGTATCAACCCTCTTGCAGATCTTTGTGTCATCTGCAAAGAGGCAGAGACATCACTTGCAACCCTCAACAGCATTCCTGTTAGAAGGACAGAGCTTCCTCTAAATTGGAATCTTTTCCTCTTCCCTCAGTCTAGACTCTAAATTGCAGTAAATGAGCCGTCTCTAACCAAAACTTCCTTCAGCCTGGAGGGAAGGTGATTAGGCCTTGGATCCCCAGAGGTTTCCTCCTCAAAGGGTTTTTTTCCCTCTCCTCTATGCCAATGGTCATAATAGTTAGATAGGGTTTGTGCTTCCATAGGTTCCGTAGTTAGGTTCCGTTGTTGGATGGAGTCAGACAGTAGCCCCCAGCTGTTCCCTCTCTCCTTGGGAAGTCTCACCCTTCTGCCTCATGTCAGCTTTAATTCCACTCGATATTCCTCATCATCTCCCGTTCCTGTCCTGTCCTTCCCAGTTACATCTATCAGTCTCTGTTCCTGCCCTCGATATCTTCTGACTCCTCGCCTCCTTCGATGTTCGACACCATTTTGGGTATTCTTTTGGGCTTCTTCCTAGGCTACCTTTAGCCATGGGAATCATTCCTGCAGCACCTATAGGGGTGGAACCCTTCAATAGGGTTCCTCGCATCATACCCCTGCAGAGAAGTAGATCCCATGGATAGAGAGGCGAACATCCACAGTGTATATAAGTCACACAAGCATACATCATTCAAGTTGTGTAAGCACATTGAATTGTAAGGCTATGCCTGTAATTCAGTGGGTGGAGCAACAAACCACTCCCCCCTCAAGCCTTTAAAGGTCACTCCTCCTGGCTAGTCCAGGATTCGTTTCTTTTGTTGCCCCACCATCCTCCCCTCCTCCTCCAGTGGCACATCTCTCTTTCCCATGGGCTTCTTCCTAAGCTACCTTTAGCACCTATAGGGGTGGAACCCTTTAATAGGATTCCTCACTGTCGTACCCCTACAGGGTGGTAGATCCCCCGGACAGAGAGGTGAACAGCCACAATGTATCTAAGTCACAGTAGCATATATCATTAAAGTTGCGTAAGCACATTGAACTATCTCTAGCTAGCTAGCTAGCTAGCTATCTATCTATCCTGCAACAGTGTGTCAAAAGTTTTACCAGGAATACCGATCTAAAAACATCAAGATGCTAAACAAATCATTACACCCCAAGAGCTTCGGTCTTATGTCTTTATGTCCTGGCTTGCCCCCAAGTGGGTTTATTCGCTTGTATTCCATGCTTAGCAATTTATTTTTCAAGTTAATTCAGGATGAAAGCCAAAGGTTAATGTTGTAATATGAACACCTGATTACAGTAAGAAAATATGAAGAAAAACAAAAAAAAGTATAAAAATATGGGGATTATCGTGAAAATTATGTGCCGCAGAAATAACCATCCACCGACGCAGAAGTCTTGCAGCAAATGGGAACCCTGCTGCAGAACTTTGTTCCAAAGTGCCGCAGAAAAATTGGGGCCTTGAGTATTAATTACAGTACATAAGTTTATCTGCTAGCATGCAACTATGAAATGAAAGTAATTAATGTAAATAAATACAAAAAAAACCTAAATGTCCACCCTTGCTAAAAGAGCCTGAAATGTCTTCAGTGCAGACAACAAGTTGTAAATAAGAGGTATGTTACAGTACCATTAATGACAGGATAGAGCAGAGCAGTTCAATTTGAATAAAGATGGTAACTAAAAAAATAATTTCAATAAAAAGAAATTGGTATTAAAATCATAGATAATTACTCTCTTGAAACCCACCAGTAAGCGCTTTACAAAAAGGCTACTCCAGGTGCCGGATAGCCCAGCAGTAGCATGCCATGTTACCATGCAACCATCTGGGGTTCATATCACAAACATGAGATCGCTGTAGTCCTACAGCCTGGAGACAAGTGCTGCCCACAACAGTGCTCTCCCTTCTTGGGAACTGGAGCTGTTGCTGCCCACAATTTCATCAACCCCTGTGTAGGCTATGAGCAGCTTGGCACATTATGTGAATGCACTCATTTCACAGGGATGGTTGATGCTGAGCACATATGAACTGGGAAGAGGAGGGATGCAAAGGCCATGTGTGCATTGGTGACTGGACATGCATGGACTAACATCAAGAAGCTTGGTGAGAAGATGTAGAAAAAAAGTAGCAAGACAACAGACATGGGCACCCGACCCTAAAGGCACAACCCCACAGTTTGGAGCCTTTCCAGCCATCAGTGCACTGGTTATTAGGGCACGACATTATGGAATTTGCCATCCCCTCCCTGAGGTCCACCCCCCTGGAGTAAGAATATTTAGAAAGTGGGGTACAGGGGGCACAGACTTCCTCAAAAAGAGGGGACAGCGACATCAGGACGTGGCACCCTAATGACTGGGCACACTACCGCCAGTGCCCTGTATAGGTGGAATCTTTTGGAGTCCCCCCAAGACCATAATCTAAGCTCGAACTCTGCCTGCCTGGAGGGGGGCTAGGTAGATGAGTCCACCAAGAGGGGAAGCCTCAGGGTTCTTCAGTCCAGGACAGGGTTGAGTCAGAGTAGGAGTTAAGGCATGGTGGGGCCAGGCCCTGGCCTGCCAGAAAGATAAACAGAGAATGAAAACAAAGGCTGCACTAAGGAATAATCTAGCAGCCTGCACTTCTGCAGGAGGAAGCAACTTCTGGTGGGAGCCACAACTGTGAGGGGGATAGATTTCGGAACAGGAAGGGGGAAGAGGGAGGTTAAGTGCCTAAGTGGCAACATGGCCCGGAGGGATGGGAAGCAGATCCACAGAATTGCTAGGGCAGTGGGATGGGAGGCAGAGCTGGATGTCATTGTCCACCTGGAGACTAATGGTCTGCTAGGGACAGGGCTGGGATAGTGCAGTGGGAGTTTAAGGAGCTGGGGAGGGGAAGGACTGGTGGTATGCTCAGTGGCTTTCACTGATGTGCTGCCTGTCTAAGAAAGGGGGAGGAGTGGGGTCTCCACACCAAGACCTTCAACTCTTGGTTGAAGGAATGGTGCAGAGCAGAGGAGTTCAGCTACACTGGGATCAGGGGAACCATCTGGAGAGGTAAGGGCCTTAACAGGGGTGATGGCCTACAGCCATCTGGGAGGGGAACTGCAGTTCTCAGTGGATGATTTAGATGTTACTCTGATGAACATTTAACCTAGCGGAGGGGGTTCATGGAAAAAATCGGGAAGGCAGTAACTGCACCACCACACGCACACACACACACACACACACACACGCTGAAGTAGAAAGTAGAGAGAACCCAAGGGGAATGGAATCCTTTAGGGTGGAGATCAATAAAAGAAGCAGGGCAGTAAAAATGGAAGTGGGATGGGAATGGAAGCATAACAAAGAGGGGGTGAAGGAGAGAGGGCAAAAAGGAAAGAAGGGAGGTAACAAGCAGAGTGGTAACAAAATCTGGAAGGCCATGTGTGTGAATGCTAGAAGTCTAGGAAATAAGATTCCGGACCTAGAGGCCATAATGGCAGAGGCTGACCTGGATATTGTGGCCATTGCTGAGTCATAGTGCACTGATAACCATGACTGAGACATGTCCATACCAAGCTATACTCTATTCAGGAGGGACGGGGTGGGAAAGAAAGGATGGGGTACGGTGCTTTATGTGAAGGAAGGCAGAAAAACAACAAAAATACAGGGGTGAGCAGAGGTACTGTGAGTCACCCTTGAGATGGGGAATGGAGCCTCTGTTTGCAATGGCAAGATCTACAGACCTCCAGCACAGGAGGAGCAGTTAGATTAAGTACTGGTGGAAGCTACTGGCATGAAGGCAGAAAAGGAGGAGGTGCCACTGGTGAGGATTTCAGTCTGCCAGATGTAGATTGAAACCTCCCAGTTGCAGCTTAAGCTAGAAGCAGAAATATCCTGGACTCCCAGAAGGGGTATTCCTCAGGAAACTAGTTAGTGAATCCAGCCATGATGGGGCAGTACTGGACTTGGTACGCACTAACTGGGACAGTGTTGCAGATGTCAAGTTAGGAGGCCACCTGGGGAACAATGATCACCATACAATGTGGTTCAATATAAGGACAGCTGTGGAACTGAACCACGCAAGGGCAAGGGTCCTGGACTTCAGGAGGGCAGATTTTCAAAAGATGGGCGAATGTTTCAGGGATGACCTAGTGGGGAAGGATGGTAGTGAACCAGTGGGCAAATCTAAAAAGGGCCATAGGGAAGGAAAAAAACCTCTGCGTCAAGCAAGTGAGCAAAAGCAAGAGGAAAAAGAGACCGCTGTGGTTTTAAATATAGGTGACAGAAAAGTTAAAGGCTAAAAGTGTAGCATTCAGAAAGTACAAGAAGATGCAGAGGGAGGATGATATGGAGGTATATCGGGGAAGCAAGGAGAGCAATAAGGAGCGCAAAGGCACAAACTGAAGAGAGAATAGCCCAGGCGGTGACAAAAGGGGGGACATTTTTTAGGTACAGTATGTAAATGAAAGGAGGAAGACCAGGTGTGGGATCATAAGATTAAAAAGGGAAAGTGGGGACTATGCAGAAGGGGACCAGGAAAAGGCAGACATCCTGAAAAAATACTTTTGTTTAGTGTTCCCAGAGGAAGGAGAAGTGCAGAGGCCACAAAAAAGTAACAGGAGCATTGTAGCGAGGGAGGTGAAAACTAGTCCATTTTCAGAGGAGAGTGTCTTAAAGGGACTCGCTAATCTGAAAGTGGACAAAGTGATGGGGCCAGATGGGGTGCATCCAGGGGTATTGAGGGAACTCAGGGAGGGACTGGCTGCACCTCTAACAGTCCAATTTAACAGCTCATCGGAAAGAGGATTGTTTTCGGAGAACTGGAAGAGGGCAGATGTAGTCCTACTTCACAAAAGTGGTAGCAGGGAAGAGGCTGGCAATTATTGGTCAGTCAGCCTAACTTTGGTGGTGGGAAAGTTAACGGAGTCACTGCTGAAGGAAAGATGTGGAATATCTTGAATCCAGTGGGTTATAAGACCTGAGGCAGCATGGATTCACGGGGGGCATTCATGTCAAATAAATCTGATAGATTTCTTTGACTGGGTGACCAAGGAATTGGATCAGGTTGGAGCACTGGACATCAGTTTCAGTAAGGCTTTTGACACTGTTCTACACAGAAGGCTAATAAGCAAGCTGGGTAGCTTAGGAGAGGGTTCAGAGGTGGTAAAGTGGTTAAGAAATTGGTTACGGGATAGATGACAAGCAGCTGTGGTAAACAAGGTTCACTCAGAGGAAGGGAGGGTGGCCAGTGGAGTGCCTCAGGGATCAGTGCTGGGACTGGTCCTCTTTAATGTCTTTACAAGTGATATTGTAGAGGAACTAAAAGGGAAGGACTGCCTCTTTTCTGATGACACCAAAATTTGCAATAAGGTGGACACTCCGGTGGAGATGGAAAGATGAGCAGAGACCTGAGAACTCAAGGAGAGGTCAAGGATAGGGCAGCTAGGTTTCAGTGTGAAAAAGTGCAAAGTTATGCACATGGGGCACAGAAACCAAGGGGCTGAAGTACAAACGTGAGGAGTGGTACTGATGACCACTAAGCAGGAAAGAGACTTGGGGCTGATCATACTGGATGACCTAAAGGTGGCCAGGCAATGTGACAAGGCAGTTGGGAGGGCTACAGGATACTGCGGTGCATAGGGAGGTGTATCACCAGCAGAGTGAGGTCATATTACTTCTGTACTGATCGCTAGTAAGACCTCATCTAGAGTATTGTCTCCAGTTCTGGAAATCACATCTCTGGAAGGACATAGACAGAGTGGAGGTGGTTCAGAGAAGGGCAGCTAATATGGTGCAGGGTCTGCATCAGATGCCCTATGAAGAGAGACTTAAGGACCTAAATATATATACCCTGGAAGAGAGGAGATAGAGAGAGGGGATATGATACAGACCTTTAAATTCCTCAAAGGAGTAAATAATGTACAGGACAGAAGTATTTTTCAGTAAAAAAAAGGTGTTCAAGGACAAGGGGACATAATAAGAAGCTGCTTCACGGAAAGAGTGGTGGATTCCACGCCATATCCACTCGCCAACTTTCTGCCAACTTCTGTTTCCTCCCTCCTCTCTCCCTCCATATCTATCCTCCTCTATTTGCCTTAAACCGTCTTCTTCTCACTCACTCAGATACCATGACTATCGCACTTTATCCATCCTGCCTAGGACTACCTCGGTTGGTCAGGCTCCGTTCTCAAACCGTTTCTCTAAAATTTGGAATGCCCTCCCATCTCCCATCCATCATGCTGCCTCCCCACATATCCTCAACTCCCTTCTCAAGGTCCATTCCCCCCCCTTCCTGTAGATGTGTTTAATTGTTTAATTTTTACTCTTCCCATATTTACCTCTGCACTCATCTGCAGATTATTACCTATCCTATATTAATTGTGTAACTGATTGTTTCTGTTTTTTATTAGACTCTATTCACCTTGTTGTTACTGTTTACTGAAATGTATTATCTAATTTGCTCATCCTGTGTATGTTAGTATTCTATTTCCATTATGCACTGTTTTCAGCATTGCTGCTGTACCTACTGTGTATCCCTTTCCCCTCTCCCCCAGGACACATCTGGAAACAAGCATTCACTGCTCAGTATGTCTTTCCTGGTGAAACTTTTAAATAAATAAATTCCTGGAACAGTCTACCAGTAGAGGTGGGGGGCTGAAAACAATATTGGGGGTCAAGAATGCATGGGAGAGGGAAGGGTGCTTGGGTGAATGGGGTAGAGATCAAGTAGGACCTGTAGTGATACTATAGACAGGGAGAAATGAGCAGACTAGGTGGGGCAAGCAGTCCTTATCGGCTGGCAAATTCTCTGTCTCTATGTTATTTGTTTCTTATGATAATAAAGTTATGAATGCTTAGCGATGACCTGATCTCATTTGTAAGACACAGGACAGTACATATAAAGTATAGATCTGCCAGTGTGCCTTGGGTGGTGTCATGCAGTGACATATTTAGTCAGGGATCACATAAACTCTGATTCATTTCATATAAAGTATGACTCTACATGTGTCTCTATGTTTTGAAAGGGGAACCGGGTGCTGACAAATTTCTTTAGAGTCAACAGAATAGCTTAATACTGTATCACAGTAAAACTCACCCCACCATCTATACAATACCAACATGACATTGAAACTTGTACAACAAAGGCAAAAGTCCACTGATGCCAATAACAAGGGTGCTCTGCTCCTCAGTGGCCACCAGACAGTGATAGGTAAGGACCACAGGACCCAAGGTAGGAGTGGCACAAAGTCTCTTCAAATGAATTCATTGTGAAATTTTACTGGCAGTCACCATTGCTCAAATAAGATAATCCACAAGTATTTAAAGTGGCAGTACAAAACAAGAGTTCATCCGCATCATGCTTCCATTGCATATCCAAAAATCGATATTGTACCTCTGTCTTTTGCCCTTTCTGGCTAATAAATCAGAAAAAAAACTATACTTATACTATACTGTATAGCATTTTATTGTTCACCAGCTAGCCAAAAAGTGGCATTAGGCTATTAATCATAGCCCTGATAGTAACAGTGTACCACAGAATACAGTAAGAGCTGGAGTACTCTCACTCCAATGAAGTCTGCATATACTGACTGTGGTCATTTTAGGCTTTATCCATGGTGACAGATTTGAATACCACTGCCACTGTTTTTTACACCTTTCAATACTGTGGAAACAATAGTAAGGGGATTTTCAAAGACTTGCTTCTGTTTTCCAGATGCAGTTGTGCACTTCTGTCAGAAAAGTTAGACCACAAAAGGTGGATAACTTTATGATGCAAAGTACCATAGTTGTGTCCAGATAATGGACGGAAGTACCGAAGTTGCAATTAGAAGTGCTGTAAACTGTGCAAGGTGTTGCAAATGCATCCAGATGTATGAAAATGGGATGCACACATCCTTCTGATGCATCTGCATTAAGGCAGTACGTCTGAAATATGGACACACGTGCTACATCCAGTGCTTTGTTTGGTTAATCACTAAGAAGTTGGCAAGTAAGCCCTGAACTACTTTCAGATGCCTTTACCCTTATGTCTTCAGATTTTCAAGGTTTGTTTTTCTATATAAGTTTTATCCTCCTGACAGGTATGGGTGGCTAGTTCAGCCCTGTCCCCATCATCAATAGCCATCTCAGATCTCCTCCAGTCTCGGGGACATTTATCCCCATGGCTTGCCCCCTGCAGTGGGGCCAGGAAGGAGGCCATCCTCCCCACCCAGAGCACAAATCCAACTGTCCCCGGAGCATGAGAGACTGAGAGGGCCATCGGCATGAGTGGGCCAGGCTTCATGAAGCCCATCTTCCATTTTCCTCCTAGTTTTTTCTCACCTGGGCTGCGCAGACATGCAATGAGCACAGCGTGTGAGCTCTGCCTTCATGGAGACACCCCTGGTGCTCTGAACGTGAGATCTCCCCACTATCTGTGTCTCACACACCCTACCATCTGAATTCCTCCATATGGCTGTCAAGGAATCCCACCCTTCGCCTCCCGAGGAAGGACAGCGGTCCAGTGGATACTCAATCCTCCCTCTCCTTGCTGACCTCTGAGTGACCCGAGTTTGTTCCTGAACCCAGGTCACCAGCGTGGAGTAAGCTAAAGTGATCACGGTGCCTCAGCCCTCTGCACCACTAGGCCAGCTGGATTTTCAAGTTTTAATACCACCTTTTGGTGGTTTAGGTATCCTTAAGTACAGCTTCCATCTGGCAGCTTCAGCTCAATGGAGGGGAAAGGAGGGAGTAAGGTCTTTCTAGTGTCATTCAGTGCCACTAACACCGCTTATTGTGGTGGACCCCATTTGACCTCCTCAATGTATTTGCCAACAGAAACTTCTAGAAGCTCTTAAAAATATCAGCTGATTCTCAAGTACCTAAATTGTCTTTGAGAATGTCACATTCAGTTATTCATTTGCACTGATTGTTAGCGTAATAACTTTGTTCTATAATGCATAACAAGGCATTCTTGAGAGGGCTGACTAAAGCTATAGCATTAATACAGAATGAACCAAATAACGGTATATTTAGTACTCTGTAATTACCTAAATATTGTTGCTACAGCATATGGGCACAATCTGGGAATTTAATTTTAGGCCCAGTTTGTGATAACAGTTGCCACAATATTCCCCCAAAAGCCAATATATCAAGCCAGCAATATAGGCATCCAGTTGGGGACCCTCCATTTAATTTTCCAGTTGGTCCTAGCTCCTGCTGGCCTAGGGAATACTGCTCAAGCTGCAACTGTGGCAAAGTAAAACAAGTAACTCATGATAAATTGTGGTACAGAATCCTGTAAAATGTAGTTACTTTTGCAGGGTCCCTGGCATGGCCCTAGCAGTCACTGGTCAGCCAAGCTCGGGAAGGGAGGGGTACTTTGCATTGTGCCTGTCCATTTGGCAATGGCAAGGAGGATAGGGCACAGCAACTGAACATGTGCTAGACTGGCATTCTACTGCCTAAAAGTGAGTGCTAGGGGAGGGAGTGTGGAGCAGAGAAGGGTAAAAGAGGTAGCACTGAATTACTTCCGTTTTTATGGCTGCAGTAGGCATAGCCTGCAGACATTTTGCTGAGAAAAGGACTCCCTACATAGATTACCTTCCATGGAACACAATAGTTGAGTCCACCATTATTGTGATCCCACCCTGAGATCAATGCGAGCTTATGTTTAGCATGGATCTCAATGTTGGCATAGGCTTATTTTGTTAGGTCCGTGGGAGGGAAGAGAGCTGGAACTTTTTTTGTGGGAGGGAGCAGTACCAGCAATGTAAGGGTTGTGGGAGGGGAAAGAGGTGGAACTGTGTGCATGGAAGGTAGTGATCCTCCTAGGGGGGAAGAGAAAGTGAAACCTGCATTGCCAGCACTAATAGAGCTGACCATCTCCTTTACAGTGCTGTCGAGTATAGCACATTCATAAAATGCAAAAAAAAAACAACTGAATGGTGTTTCCTTTTACAGCAAGGAGCTCTGGCAATGATTTTTGCATATGTAAGTGCAGCTCTGCTGTCTCACAACAATGTTCCTGCTGACAGGAGAAAAAAATCTCTCCCTGGTCTAAATGGCAGCCCAAACAGATCCTCCAATCAAGCACAGCTCAAAAGTTTATCACCATCTCCAATAAGAAAAAATTACTTACCATAGTAATCTTCTTTCTTCCCAGTGATGCTCAGATATTCATAACTTTATGCAGTAAGCCTGGAGGGTTGGACTGCCCGAAGAGATGGAACACATGCAAATGAGTAGAATTCTTTGCACGTGAGCATCTTTCAAATACTGCCTCTACCAGCTGTAATGTTCTAACCTCTTCAGCCTTGTAAGAAGCTTGGAAGTCAGGCATTAGGAAAAAATCCTAACAGTTATAAATTTGGGGTTACCCCTAATAAGTATAGAATTAACAAAAACCTCCAAGGGAGGAACAATAATAAAAATAACAATGGTGTTCACCAAGCAGCATCAAAGAAACTGTAAAGAGAAGACAGAAAACTCTGTTTAAAATTAACTAAGCATAAGAAAATGAACCACAACAGGATATGGCTAGGTGGCAGTAGCATGCAGTGCAGAGGCTGAAGTTCTGGAAGGGAGAAAGGAGGGAGGTTATGAATATCTGAGCATCACTGGGAAGAAAGAAGATTACTATGGTAAATATTTTTTTCTTCAAACCCCAGTAATGCTCAAGATATTCATAACATTATGCAGACTACCAAGCAGTACCACTGGAGGTGGACACAGAACTTACTTTGGAAGCAGACTTTGGAGAACTGCTGTGCCAAACCTGACATCACTTCTGGACAAAATATCCAGGTTGTAATGCTTTGTAAAGGTGTGTTCTGATTTCCAGGTTGCTGCTTTGCAAATATCCACTAAGGGAACCTCCCTGGCAGCTGCAAGGCTAGCAGCTGTTCCTCTTGTAGAGTGTGCCCTCAACCGAGCTAGGGGCTCCCTACTTGCTTTAGTGTAGCAGAATTGAATACACTGAACAATCCATCCAGAAATTGATCTTTTTGAGGCTGCTTTGCCCTTTCCTACATCCCCATATGTAAGGAAATGTTGTTTTTTATCTTGCCTATGGCTTTTTGTAGCTGTTATGTAATAGCTGAGAGCTCTTTTCACATCCATACTATGGAGTCTTCTTTCACCAGAACTAGTATGGCCTGTGAAAAAGGCAGGCAGAGTGATTGATTGGTTCAGATGGAAGTCTGAAACCACTTTGGGAAGAAATTGTCTATTTGTTCTGAGAGCTACCTTATCCCTGTGGAATGAGATGTAGTCCTGGTCAACACAGAGAGCCTGGAGCTTGCTGATTTGTCCTGCAGAAGTAATTGCTACTAGAAAAACTGTTTTCCAAGTAACATACTTCAGATGGGATGTAGCCACAGGCTCAAAAGGAGCTCCCATTAGCTTAGCTATACATACATTAAGATCCTAGGCAGGCACTGGTGCCCTGTGAGGGGGATGCAAATGCATCAGACCTTTAAATAACCTTTTGAAAATGGGATCTGATGCTACTGACCTCTTTGGCCTAGCAGAGAGGTAGGCAGACACTGTTGCAAGATGAACCTTTAAAGAACTGGGTTGTGGCAGGGCCGGTGGTGCTGAGGGTTGAGGCGCTGGACGCCACACCTCGTGCCACGCCAGCGACCCAGGTTCGGGAACGAGCCCGGGTCAGCAGGGGAGGACTGAGATTGAGCATCAGAGACTTCTCTCCTGGTCCTGGGGTGGTTGGTCTTCTCTGCTGTGAGTGGCCCCTGGGGACACTCAGGGCACTACTGGAGTGGGGGGATACTGGAGGGGAACGTGGAAGGACGCCGGCACACTGTGTCGGATGTCATTGCACATCCATGTTCTGAGGGACCAAACAGGAGGAAAATGGTTGGGCGTGACCGTGCTGCTTGATGGCCGCGCTCGAGCTGCCTGGAGGACTTTGGCGGAGTCCTGTCGGGGAGGGTCCGGGGCTGTCCTGGCTGGCTGAGGCTGAGGGGAGCCCTCCAGCGGGATGGCATGACAGCCATCCTGGATCCTCCTGGGTGCAGTTTGAGCTACCCAGTTCTCCAGGTGGGCAGAGCCGGTGGCTGGATGCCCCAAGCCGGAGAGCACTGCAGCGGGCGACAAACTGTTAAATGATAAAAAAAATAAAGAACTGGGTTGTAAACCCTGTGAATGCAAATGAGAGAGATAACCCGATACAACTGATACTCCTGCATTATTTGGGATGAAATTCCTACCAGAGCACCAAAAGAAAATCTCTTCCATTTAGAAGAATACATTTTCTTAGTGGAAGGTTTTCTATTACCTTTTAAGATAGTTAATACAGCTTCAGAAAGGTTTAAGTCTGCGTACTCTAACTCCTCAAGAGCCATGCCTTGAGGTGGAGGGACTTGAGATTTGGATACAACAATGTTCCCTGATTGAAGGTCAGGAGATTGTGCCTGAAAGGCAAGTTTATTGGTTTGTTCACAGACATGGAGAGCAGAAGAGAGTACCATGGCTGCCTGGGCCAGTCTGGAGCTATGAAAATCAGAGAAGCTGAGTGGGATTTTAGCTTCAGTAGCACTCTGAAAACCAGAGGAAATGGGGGGAAGGCATAGAGGAACTTGCCTGACCAGTCTAGCACCAGAGCATCTAGAGGGATTGTGCCCTGGGCTGGTAGTCTGCAGCAATACTGAGGCAACTGGTGGTTCTGGTGGGATGTGAACAAGTCTACCTCTGGAGTGCCCCACCTCTTGAAAATTACTTTCACCACCTGCTTGTTCAGTGTCCATTCCTGATATGCCTGGTTAATTCAACTCAGTGTGTCTGCAAGGAATTGTCCTTGCCTGGCAGATGGATTGCTTGCAAGGATACCATTAGGGATCGCCAGAGTCCAGATTTTCATGACTTCTGTGCAGAGGAGGCCTGATCTGGTGCCTCCCTGCCTGTTTATGTAATACATTGTGGTGGCATTGTCTGTTCTGATTTGTACCACTTTGCCCGTCACCAAAGGAGAGAACTTTTAGGGCTAGCCACACTGCTCTGAGTTCCAGCAAGTTTGTATGCTGAAAGGACTCTGCTTCTGACCAGGTACCCTGCGTTGTGTGCTCCCCTAGATGAGCGCCCCAGCCCAGAAAGACTACATCTGTTGTGAGAACTAGTGAGGGATTCTCTTTCTGAAAAGAAATTCCTTGCCTTAGATTGGATTCATTTTTCAACCACAGAGCGGCCTGTAACAGTGCCTTGTTACTGGAATAAGCTTTGAAAAAGTTTTTTTCCTGACTCCAGTGACTCCTGAGATGAAACTGGATGTCTCATGTGAAACCTGGAACCCTGCACTGTGCCTGTGGAATGCAGCCATATGGCCCAGGAGCAGCAGGAACTGCCTGGCAGTTTTGGCTTGTGCAAAGTGAAGGAATTTACTATGGATTGAAGGCTTTGCACCCTGTACAGGGCAAGAAGGCTCTGTCCTGAAGAGTTATGATCTCTGCCCCTATGAACTGTAAAATCTGTGTAGGGGTTAGGACAGATTTTTTCTGGTTTATTATGAAACCCAGGGACGAGGTCTTGGGTGAGCTTTAGAGAAGTTCTGACTTGGTCTGGTGATTTGTCCACCACCAGTCAGTCGTCTAGGTATGGAAAAACAATCACTCCCTGTCTTCAAAGAAATGCCGCCACAGCTGCTAGGCATTTTGTAAAAACCCTTGGTGCTGAGGAAAGGCCAAAGGGTAGGATTGAAAACTGGTAATGACCTGATAGGAGCCTGAATCTGAGATATTTTCTGAAAGATTCCTTTATGGGGATGTGGAAATAGGCGTCTTTCAAATCCAGTGATGCCAGCCAGTCCCCTTTTTGGATTGTTGGCAAAATCCAAACCAAAGTTACCATTTTGAACATTATTTTTTCAAGTACTTGTTTAAAGCTCTGAGATCCAATATTGGCGCCACTCCCCACCTTTCTTTTTGTTAGGAAGTACCTGGAGTAAAACCTATTCCTCTTAAGGTGGTAGGAACTGGTTCAACTACTCTGAGCTGTAGGAGCTTTTGAACCTCTGCCTCTAGCAGTGCTGTTTCTGCTAGGAAGGAGAGAGGAAAACCCTGGTCTTTGTGGGGAAAGAGATTTGAAGTCCAGAGACAGACCCTTTCCCACTACCTCCTACACCCACTTGTCTGTGGTGATGGTTAGCCAAACGTGGAGGAAGTGGGACAGTCTGCTTCTGACAAGGGAGGGAGGGAGGGAGGAGGCGGCCTGTTTCTCATGGGTTTTTCTTAGGCTGGGGCTGAGGTTGTGCCTGAGAGCCTCACCTAGAGCTCCTTCTACCCCCTACCCCTAGAGTATTCCTGTTGAGGATACTGCTGGTTCTGGGGCACAGCTACTGGCTGGAAAAAAGGTCTGGTCATGAAGGACTGACCTCTGCCCACCTTCCATAGGGCCTGGTGGATGAAGATGCTCTCTGCTTGGCAGAGTTGCTTCTATAAGTAGCCTTATATTCATCCACCTTCTTCATGTAAGTAACAGTGGATTCCCCAAAAAGAGAATTTCCTTCCAGTGGAAAATCCAAGGCCTTTGAGTATCCTGAGTGAGGTTTGTGGCCCTAAGCCAAGCAAACCTCCTCTGTGCCACTGTGTTAGCCATCCATCTGGCTGCAGTGTCATTAGAATCAGCAGCCATTTGGAATAGGTACTTAGCCGCCTCTAGCCCAAACCTGGCAGTTTCAGCCAGGTCATCTGATAAGGGTGAGAGGGCTTTCATAGACATTGCCAGTACTGACTGCCACAGGGATTTATGATACTGAGCAGCATAAGCCTGGAAGGTAGCCTGTCTCATGGCCAAGGAGGCTGACAAATAGCCTTTCTTGGCCATACTATCCAGTTTTCTGGAGTCCCTGTCCAGAGGGTGTGAGGACAGATGGACTTTAGCCTTATCACAGGCTGCCTGTTGTATTACACCATGACAGTCTGGATGGGAGAGGAGAAAATCAGTTCCCTCCCTATTCAGCTGGTATTTCTTGTCTATCCTCCTGTCAATGGGAGGAATAGAGTTAGGGGTCTGCAGAAGCTTTAAGGCATCCTTCTTAAAAAATTTGTAGACTGGCAGGAGGAGGGGTCTTTGTGGGTGTTAAACCCATCATATTCAAACATTCCATTTCCTCCTCATCCTCCACTTGCTCTGTTGTGGCAATATCCAGAACATCTGCCATCTTCCTCACAAAAGAAAAATGTGAGGAGAAGTCTTTGGACATCCTGGGAGGCAAACCAAAGTCCTGCTCAGTGGACACCTCTGGGGGGGATAGGTTCATCCTCCTTGTATGGCTCATCATCCTCCTCAAAATATTGCTGCTCTGGTAAAGGGGGCAACACAGCACTGCCAGCCTGGGGACCCTGAGAAGGGGCAGGAGGCTGAGGGATGGTGTTTTGCAGGGCTTGAATAATCTTGAATGCCTGGGCTATCTCCTGAGCCGAAGACATTGCAGGCACCTGCGCAGAAGTCCCTGGTTTAGCAGAAGAGGGTTTTGCATGCTTAAGCTTCTTAGCCTTTTTTGAGGGAACCGGGGAGTCAGCCGGTTCTTTGCCTCTTTTTGCCCCTTTTTTGCCCATATTGGGGCAGGGGTAAGTACACCTGTGGGTTCAGCCACAATAGACTGGGGTGTCAGCTGGTCAGAGCCGGAGGGACCCGTAGGAAACTTTTTATCCAGTCTTTCAAGACGTTTTTCCACTGTTTTATCTGGGAAAGTTTTACAGATGTCACATTCTTGGTCATGATATTCAAAACCCAGACAAGCTACAGACAACCCAGACAAGCTACTGGAAGACTTGGTTTGCTGGCCAAGGCACCTAGCTTCACCTGAGCTTTTTCCTTCTAAGACTGCTTGAAAGGCAGAGTAGAGAAACTTACCAGAGCAAGGGAAAAGGATTAAGACTCAGTTTGGCTAAGCAGATTTACTGTGTGGTGGTGTTTTTATTTTTTACTCACAGGGATTGCTACTGTTTGTTGCTAGCATTTCATTGCTTTATTTTTTCTCTGATTCAAATTGTTGTTGCAGGTATACCTTCTTCTGCATTATTACAAGGTGTGCCTACAGGTGTGTGCTAACAGATTACTCCTGTAATCTTCTGATTCAAATTGTCTTTGCAAGGTATATCTTCTGTTACTGCTTTATTTTCTCTGGAGTAAAGTGTTTCTTACAGCGTATATCTTCTCTGAAATTATTACAGTGGTGCTTTACAGGTTTTACAGTTTTATCTAACATTAGGATAAGCTTTCAGGGTTACTGCATTTGTTGTTGACTGATTGTTTCTGCTCTTACCTCCTTGTTCTTTAGTCCGTGGTTCTTCTTTTTATGCAGGCGAGGCCCTTCACCACCCACCCCATCCCAACCACCCACGCTACACTTCTTTTATAAGGGTACCACAGTTGTGACATTTCCTGTGGCAGAGCAGGAAGAGGCGGATCAGTGGAGCCTCCACAAGGTGATCTCATTTACAGGGGCACTAGTAATTTAACTTGTTATAACAAGTTAAACAAAGCACAATTAAACCATTACTTGCATTTTTTCTTTTTTTTTCCTTCTAATTACTCTGACTGGTTACAAACCCAGCAACTTATTTGGAATGGATTCATTAACTGCAGGTACTGTGGAACAATTTTCAGAGGACAGTCTTACAGGATTTAGGACACTGTCATGCTGAGCCTTTGGAGATCTTAGGGCTCAGCTCCAAGCAGCATGGGCAGAGATTGCCGCCTCAAATTTCATATTGAAGAGAAATACATTATAAGAACCACCTGCCATTTCCCCAGCATCCAACAGAAAAACCTTGACCAGAGGGTAGTTGGTCCAGGAGGTTGGCAGGTGGTTAGGAGGAACAAATCAGGTGCCCCATCACTCTCTGCTCTCAACACATTACCTCCAAAAACCATATAAACACTACAAACAGGTATCTGCCTCTATCTCTGAAATCAAATAAAGAGGCAGAAGACACTGAAACAGGACACTGCGGCACAGGAGCTAGCACAACAAAACTCACCCAAATCAGGACCAAAACTAAACAAGCACAAAGAAATCCAAAAAACTTCTGATATAGGAGACTCCATGATTCGGGAGTTGATACCCATCTCCAGCCAGGGTGATGGTCAGATGTCTCCAGGTACATCAGCATGGAGAGACACTGACCACATTACTAAATTGTTCACAAAGCAGGAGAAAACATTGATGTCCTAGTACACATAGGGACTAATGATCTCTCCAGCCAGTCAGTTGTGGAGACCAAGGAACACCTGACTAGGCTGGGTGACAAACTATCATCTATTTAGTCTGGCATCTCCTTCTCTGAGATCCTGCCAGTCTGGGAGAGGGAGCAGATGGACAGAAGGTCAGAGAAGGGGAGATGGGAGCTAAACACGTGGCTCAAGGACTGGTGCCAGGAAAAAGGACACAGATTTGTAGGAACTGGCAACAGTTCTGGGAGCGAAAGTTCTTTAAATTTGATGGACTGCATCTGACTAAAGAGAGTCAGTGCGTTGGGGCAGAAGTTTGACATCTTTGCAGAATATTTAAACTAGCAAATGGGAGAGGGGTGCAGCACCCCATCGTCGAATGGGAAGAACACCTCCCCTCAGCCAAATGGTCAAACAGGAATTCAGCATGTTTGCGTTCATTTGCATCACCAGGTAGAAAAAAGGTTTGTCTCCCATACTGCGCACAGGGGTAATGCCAAACTTCACCCAACAACTAACACACAAAATCTGGCCAATGGAAAATCATGTACACAAATGTTCACAGCCTGGAAATAAGATCCCAGACCTGCAGGCAATAATGTCAGAGGCTAAACTGGACATAGTAGCAATTAGTGAGGCGTGGTTTACCAGTAACCACACTTGGGAGACTTCAGTACCTGGCTATGTATTGTTCAGAAGAGACCGAGGTGCAAAGGGGAGGAGTGGCCCTGTATGTTAATGAAAATATCAAAGCTACAGAAATTCAGAATACACATAAGGAGCCAGAAGAACTGTGGGTCACCCTGGAAACAGGAAATGGGACAGCCATAAGAACTGGGATTGTCTACAGGCCCCCAGACCAGAGGAGGACATAGACACATTACTGTTAGAAGATATACAAAACATGACAGCTAAAGGGGAGGTTCTGATAATGGGAGACTTCAACATGCCAGATACAGATTGGTCAATACCAGCAGGAACATCTGCCAGAACTAGACACATAGTGGATTCCCTGCAGGGGAGGGCCTCAAACAACTGGTACAGCAACCCACAAGAGACAGGGCTATCCTAGATCTAGTACTGACTAACAAAGAAGGGATCACAGATCTCTCAGGTAGAAGGTCACCTGGGGGCCAGTGACCATCACATGGTATGGTTCAATTTGGCTACTACATCTAAATCATCCCATTCCAAGGCAAAATATGGGACTTCAGAGGAGCTGACTTTGATAAGATGGCCAACAGAGTTAAGCTAGCCCTGGCAAAAGAAACACAGGTGAGGGTACAGGCAAAGTGGGCAAGCATTAAGGATGCAATACTTGAAGCAACATCCCATTGTGTTAGACAGAAAAGGAAGTGCAAAGAAGAAGGAAACCACTTTGGTTCTCAAATACAGTAGCAGAAAAGGTCAGAGCCAAAAGGCTGGCCTTCAGGAAATATAAAGGAACACAGCGGGATGAAGATAGGGAGGCATACCAAACTGCCCTAAGGGAAGCAGGTAAGGCAGTAAGGCAGGCAAAGTCCCAAACTGAGGAAACACTATACGAACAGTAAAGAAGGTGACAAGACTTTCTATAGATACATTAGTGAAAGGAGAAAGTCCAGAGGGGTATTGCTAAGCTTAATGGAGAAAAGGGAGCATGTGAGGAGGAGGACCCTGTAAAGGCATCTATCCTAAATAGATACTTTTGCTCAGTATTTACTGAAGAGAAGGTAGGGCAGGGCCCACAGCTCAACATCATGGACACAGGGGAGGGAGGTGAGCACTACTCCCTTCACAAAGAAAGGGTCCTGCAAGAGCTTGCTAAGCTCAGGGTGGATAAGGCAATGGGACCTGATGGCATACATCGCAGGGTACAAGGAGCTAAAGGAGGAACTAGCAGAGCCATTAGCAGAATTGTTTAGTGAGTCTCTGAGCCAGGAGGAGTCCCAGAAGACTGGAGAAGGGCTCATGTGATCCCGCTCCACAAGAGTGGTAGCAGGGAGGAGGCGGGGAACTACAGACCGGTCAGTCTTACCTCAGTAGTGGGCAAGATTATGGAGGCACTCCTTAAGGAAAGGATAGTGCAACACCTGGAATCCATAGGGGCACAGGATCCAAGACAGCATGGGTTTACAAAAGGAAGGTCCTGTCAAACTAATCTCATAGATTTCTTTGACTGGGTAACCAGAGTGGTGGACCAAGGGGGAGCAGTTGATGTCGCCTACCTTGACTTCAGCAAAGCTTTTGACACTGTTCCACATAGAAGATTGATAAATAAGCTGGGTAGGCTCGGGGTGGGTCAAGTTGGTCAACTGGGTGGCAAACTGGTTGCGGGCAGAAAACGAGAGTGATGGTAAATGGTATACAGTCAGAAGAGATACAAGTCACAAGTGGGGTACCTCAGGGATCAGTCCTGGGGCCAGTCCTCTTCAACATCTTCATTAGTGACCTTGCAGATGGACTAGAGGGTAAGGCTTGTCTGTTTGCAGATGACACCAAGATCTGCAACAGAGTAGATGATCCAGATGGGGTGGGCAGAATGAGAAGAGATCTGGATAAACTAGCAGAATGGTCAGAAGAGTGGCAACTGGGATTTAATGCAAAGAAGTGCAAAATCATGCATATAGGGAAGAGAAACCCTGAAGCCACGTATAGGCTGGGAGGGGAGTTGCTAGTGTAACCCCTAGATGGCGCTATCCCAGGGGCTACTACCCCTGCCTGATTTGCCACTAACAGGTTGAGGGGCCTGGATCCAATGGCGGGTGCCTCCACCCAGAGGTCAGGGTTTGCAATAGTTAAACTTACTTGGTCACGGCCCTCTGGGACACTGCAACCCCTTTCTTCCCACTAGTGGCCCACACAATATATCAGAATTACCTTCACAGTATACACTTACCCCCAGGACTAGTTCGGCACTGGGACCTCCTGTGAAATAAGATACAGTGCAACAATCACAGTACAGTACTTTAACATAGACAAATACCTCAGGAAGTATAACTTTGCTGAAACAAGCAGCTCTGATTTATTTAGGGGATATAACAAGGACAGGGGAAATCAGGTTAATTAGCTTATCACTTTACTATCTACCTATGGCTCTGTGCACAGGCCTATCCCTACCAGTTACTGTCCCTGGGTACCCAAGCCCTAGTGGCTGAGTCAAACCGTGGCAGCTGGTAGGGGCCCTTTCACACAGTGAAAAGAAAATTAGTTTAAACAGTCAGCAGTACAGTGATTCCATTTGGATTTAATGTGGCAATTCAACAGGAGGCGACCCTGAATTAGTACTCACGACCTCCAAACAAGATAGGGTCCTTCAACGTCAGCAGGGCTACTCTTGAGCTCCACGAGACTCTTCACACATTTATATGGTAAAAAGAAAGTACTATACCAGGCAGGCTGCTTCTCTATCGATCGCAATTACTGCACAATACCGGAGAACACACAGCAGATTCAGTTCCTGACAGACAGAGTGCAATTCAACAATTTCTCCAGTCTTCTACAGGGTGAGCCTGGTTTCTACTCTTCAGAGATCCTTTGATTCTCTTCACAGGGACAGTTCAGTCCTAACAAGCAGTTACACAAGCTGCAGACCGGAACTCTGGGCCTTACACGTTTTTGACTGAAACTGTGCACTGAAGGACACAGGGTTTCTTTCCCTTCACTGCCAGATCTAAACTGAAACTCCAACAGACAAAACCGGGCACTTCCTTTGAGTTCCTCCCAGTTCTTGACTGGATTGGCTGTCACTCACAATAGACTGCTGCTGTTGGTCCAAAAAGGCAAGTCTAAACTACATCTCCCAGAGTCACTGCCCATACAAATCCTCTTGTGGCTGGCTCAGATTATGAGTCCAAGTTCTGATTCGTCAAGGCACCATTTTAGAGCTAGCTTACCCCACACTGATTGGTCCAGTTCAGCAGTTCAAAACTAGAATGGGGAACTAGGCAAACACAGTTCTGACTGCAAAGAAAGCAGGTTAGACAAACTGTATTTTCATTATTACTCTAAATTATTTCTGGCAAACAGTTACATCTTTCAGATAGGTTCCTTTGCACTCTAGTGACTGCAAAATGGAGTGAATTGGCAGCAGTTCGAGTGGTACTCAAACAGAGAAACACACAGTCCCCCCATACAAACTAATTATGTCTGCAAGCAGACAGCTCTTAAAAGACAGTACCAGAGGCTCTAAAACACTCACTGATAAATGCTTAAGCGCCAAACACCATTCAGGCTTGGGCATTCAAGCAAGCTCCTGGAAGTCTTTTGGGAACCCCATTTGGGGGATTACACTAGCAGTCACAAGGAAGAAAGAGACTTGGGCATCATCATCACTGATGACCTAAAATCATCAAGCAGACCTCTAAAGCAGAAGGTAAGGCTAGGGGTGTTAGGGTGTATTAGTAGGGGTATCACAAGTCGTGAGAGAGGTAATAATCACTCTGTACAAGACACTGAGTTAGGCCCCATCTGGAGTACTGCGTGCAGTATTGGAGGCCACACCTTCACAAGAACATTAACCAAATTGAAGCAGTCCAGAGAAGGGCAACCAAAATGGTGCAGGGACTGCATCAGAAGACATATGAGGACAGATTCGGAGCTCAATATGTATACCCTTGAGCAAAGGAGGGAGAGAGGTGATATGATCAAGGCATTCAAACACCTTAAGGGCATAAACAAGGTGAAAGAGTCTAACATGTTTAAATATAAGAAAAATAGCAGGACAAGAGGACACAGCATGAGATTAGAGGAGGCCGATTAAGGGGAATGTGAGGAAATTCTTTTTCACAGAAAGGGTGGTGGATGCATGGAATGGCTTACCACAAGAAGTGGTGGCTATGAATACAGTGCAGGGCTTCAAACAGGCATGGGATAGGCATAAGGGAGCAATACAAATGACTATGAATAGATAGGCCACTGACAGAGCAAAGGCCGATGGCACATTTATAAGGTAGAAAAAGAAATGGGCAGACTGGATGGGCCTTGCGGTCCTTATCTGCCGTCAACTTCTATGTTTCTACATTAGGTGTGCTCGTCTGCCTTAGCAAACACCTCTCCACACTTCAGACAATTTTTAAAACTGGGCTCTCCGGTTCTCTTTTTAGGTTTCTCTGCCATGGTGAAGCCAAAGTAGAAAAAACACCAACCGTTAAATAAGAAAGACTGCTGCAGTTATTTTATCAAATATATATATATATTTTTGCGGTTGGTTCTGGAACCGATAGGAACCAGAGGAATCGAACCAGGAGATGTGAAAATGAACCAGTTCAGCGGTTCTGTAACCGAGAAAAAGTGGTTACAAATACAGTTTGAAAAAACAGTTAATATACACAAAAATAAAGGTTCTTTAGTCAAAGAACCCTGAAGTAACTTAAAACTAACTGTTCCCACACAGTTATCCCAAACCACGGGAACCGAGAAAACAACTATTTTTAAATAATAAACAAGATCTAGACTGACAATAAGTAGAGGCAGTAAGAGAAATGAAATATACTTATGGTTTTTATGATTTTTTTATCTTTCTTCATGCAAAAGAGGATGACAAGAACTCCGAGCGACCAGACTTTCAGGCAGAGAGAAAAATCTGAAGAGGTTAGAACACTACAGTTGATAGAGGCAGTATTTGAAAGATGCTCACATGCAAAGAATTCTACTCATTTGCATCTATTCCATCTCTCAGGGCAGTCCAACCCTCCAGGCTTACTGCATAAAGTTATGAATATCCTGAGCATTACTGGGGTTAGAACGTGCCATTCATTTTGAGTCACACTCTGTTTACAGCTCTCCAAGATAATGACCTAGGGACACTGAAACACAGCTCATTTAAAAGTTCTATTTTGCCTGATAATTGAGGGTAGATTTTGACAGTTGATAGGCTTTTGTAACTAAAAAACTTACTTTTATGTTTGAACTCAGCTTCCAAAGTATTAAAAAAAAGTTAGTTTGTCTGATATTCCCTTTGTTATTCAGAAAAACTGAGTTCAGCCCCACCCCCAGGGATCTCCTGTGATGTCACACTGGCCTTAATCATTGGCTCATAATGTGCATGGCTGTATTAAAAAAAAAAAAGCTCAGTTTACAAAGCTTTCAGTGTGCCTGTGATCAATTTCTACAATTTTTGAAGCTGAAGAATTTGAAAATGTGGAGGACGGTGATCTAAACTTTGATACTAGTATCTGACTGAACCAATTTGAGCCTCTAGTATCTAGTGATATACCTAGTGGATCTGTGCTGGGACCAGTATTATTTGGGCTCTTTATTTCAGACATTGCACACAGTGTGGTGAGCAAGGTAAGTCTATTCGCAGATGACACCAAAATGGGAGCAGTGGTGGATGGAGAGAGGGATGGAAGCAGCTGCAGGAGGACCTAAGCAAGCTAGAGGAGTGGTCAAAGAGTTGGCAGCAGGGGTTAGATGCAAAGAAGTGTAGGGTTATGCACTTCGGGGTGAAGAACCCAAGGAGGGAATACTGGCTGGGTGGGGTTAAGCTGGGGATCACTGAGGAGGAGGAGAAGGACGTAGGGGTAATGGTATCAGGGACCATGAACAATACTGCCCAGTGCAGGAGAAAGGCTGCAAAAGTGAACAAAATGCTGGGGTACATAGCAAGGTTTTTTCATCCAGGCAAAGAAAAGTGATTTTGCCCCTCTGCAGGTCACTGGTAAGGCCGCATTTGGAGTATTGTGTGCAGTTTTGGAGGCCATACCTAAAGTGTGCTATCAGGCTACTGGAGGTGGTGCAGAGGAGGGCAATGAAGATATGTGGAATGGAGGGGAGAGACTATGAGAGCAGGCTGGGAGACCTGAATATGTACACCCTGGTGGATAGAAGGGACGGGGGGACATGATAGAGACATTCAAGTATCTGAGGGGAATCAAGAAGGATTGGGCACATGGGGTCTTTAAGCTAAGGAGGGGGAGGGACACCAGGGGGCACAGGCTAATAATACAGGAGGGGGATTAAAGAGGGAAATGAGGAGACACTATTTCACAGAGAGGGTGGTAGCACAATGGAATGCACTACCAGAATGGGTGGTATCATGTAAATCTGTGAACAGCTTTAAAAGGGCATTGCAAAAGAAGCAGGGGAGTGTGAGGGTGAGGGAGATGGGGGGGCAGCAGTGAGATGACAAAGGGGGAACAGCTGCAAATTAGGGATGCTAGCTTCACACTCGAGCAGACGTAGATAGACCAGGTGGTCTGTTTCTGCTGGCACATTCATATGCTCATAGTGAGGGTGCTCAAGCTGCCTCTGATTCAGATACTGACAATGACAGCTACGATTAGTTCTGTTGCCAGTCCCTTTTAATGTCATCAATGGTGACATTGCAGAAGGGTTGGAAGGGAATGTTTGCCTGGTGGCCCCCACCCACATTTGGAGATGACACCAGTACTCAAGCATGCAGACTGATGGAGTCACTCAGAACTGTGAAGCACCCCCACCTCCACCCAAACACACTGAGCCATTCTCCCCGCACCCAAACACACATCAAGGTAGCCAGCCTGAAAGAGGTCCATTCACACTAGCATTCCTGCATACAGTCTTATCGAGCCACTACTGCCTGTGAAGCACATCAACCACCCCCACCCATACACACCCAGCCACCCCCACACACACAAATATACACACCCACCCACAAGAAGTGCCAGCCACTCACCCCCAACACTCACACACACACACACACAGGGCTAGCCACTCACTCCAACCCTGCCCCACACACACAAATATACACACCCACCCACAAGAAGTGCCAGCCACTCACCCCCAACACTCACACACACACAAACACAGGGCTAGTCACTCACTCCAACCCTGCCCCACACACACAGCCAGCCAATACAAACCTAGCTGCCAACACACATGCATGCACACGCACGCGAACATGCACACACAGCCAACATGAACCTAGCCACCACACATCACACCAAGCCCCAACGAAAACACATACAGCCAGCCAATACATATTTTTATGTTGTAACCAATTATTTTTTTTCAATTGTTTTGTTTTCCATTTGTCTGCATCATGCACTAGTAATACTTGTTGTTGTGAGTACTGTCACAGATTCACTCAGCAGGTCAGCCCTCTACTCCCAAAGTGCCAACCTCTGAGTATAGTCTTGTGAGCAGTAAACAGAACAAGGTAGCCCTCTTGTCTGTTTTGTGGATTTGAGTCACCTTAGTCCCAAGTTCTGGAGGGATTCAAACTTGTTAACCTCTTGTTAGCATACCCAATTGTCAGGTTCAGATCATTCTGTCTTCGGGGGGCCAGATATCTTTGTCTATGGACACCTAACCAGGTATTACAAAATGAACCCTTTTTGAACTCTATACAAGACCCAGAGAAACTCAAATGGTTTCCCAGTTTGGTACACCCATAAACTCATGCACCGTGTCAGCTTTAAAATCATCTAACTTCACTTAAAACCAAAGAAATATTTCAAGGCACACCAGGCAGTTTCTGTTTTTAAACTATATCTTTATTAAACAAAAGGTAAAATAGTAAACAATAATATACACAACTCTTATCACAAAAAACATATGGGTCATTACACGAAAAGGTGAAAAAGTGCAACTATATTTCTTATCCACTAAATACTTATCTTCTAAAGGCTTGATGTTGCTGTTTCAAAGTCAGGTAAAGAAGTCATTCTATGAAACCAGAATCATAGTTTTAAAAACTGCTTTCTCCAGCCCCCTGGATGAGGTCACTGTACTTCCTCCCTATCAGGATATTATTACTAAAAAAATATCTCTACAGGAAACAGGATCCTTATAAGGCAGTAAGATCCTGTTTTCTCAGCATAACATCAATTCTCAAATGTTACCTCTTTGATGAAAAAGGGTCTTCCTGATCTTCACAGATATCAAAGCCTTTTCAATTTCACAGAGAAGTGTCAGACCCTGCTTTCCTTTCCTGTAATGTTGTAAAATGGATATGTTCTTTCCTGCCAACTCGGCTACTGATAATAGAACTAGCTAAACAGGATGTCCCTGATTTTAGGTACCTTTTAGCCCTGCAATTATCTTGGCCTTGCAGTGTTAGATTGTTATTATCTAAGTTCCTGTGTGTGTGGTCATCTCACATACTGAGATCTGGGGGGGAAGGTCACTCCAAGTACACTGGCATTTCCCACAGACAAATTCAATACCACATTTCTGTTATTTTTAAGAAATAAAAATGATACAGCACTCAGAGCTGGCTGTCTATGTCACAATCCTCCCCACCTAGACTGAAGGTGGGGGATCTATCCCCAACATGCGATGAGCTTCCCAAATCAGTTCACTCCTCATAGACCCTAGACAGCCCATCTGAGTTCTGATTCTTTGCTCCAGCCCAATGTACAATTTTTAGATCATACCCTTGTAAATCAAGGCTCCATCTTAGTAGTCTCCCATTGTTCTTCCCCATCTGCGTCAGCCAAACCAGGGGGCTGTGGTCAGTCTGCACCACAAAATGCTGCCCATACAAGTATGGCTCTAATTTCTTTAGGGCCCACACTATGGCGAGACACTCCTTTTCCACTGTGGAGTACGCTTGCTCCCTAGGAAACAGCTTTCTGCTCAGGTACACAACTGGGTGATCTGTCCCTTGGCTAGACATCTGGCTCAGTACTGCCCCAATACCCACGTCTGAGGCATCCATCTGAACTATAAAGGTTTTGCTATAGTCAGGACTTGTCAAAACAGGAGCACTGCACAGTGCCTCCTTCAGTTTGGAAAAGGCTTCCTCACAGGCTGGGTCCCAGGTAATTTTCTTGGGCATCCTTTTCTTTGTCAGGTCAGATAAGGGTGCAGCCAAGGCACTGTAATTAGGTACAAACTTTCTGTAGTACCCTGCTGTCCCTAGAAAGCTCCTGACCTGCTTCTGGGTTTCTGGTCTGGGCCACGCCTGGATCACCTCTATCTTTATTTGGTTAGGATGGAGCTGTCCCCGGCCTACCACATGTCCGAGGTATGCCACCTCTCCCATGGCCACCTGACACTTTTTGGCTTTGACAGTGAGCCCAGCCCTCTGTATCCTGCCCAGCACTTCCCTAAGGTGTGAAAGATGTTCCTCCCAGCTGGTACTAAAGATGGCAAAGTCATCCAGGTACACCATGGCGTACTCCTCAGCACCACTCAACACCTGGTTCTCCAACCTTTGGAAAGTGGTCGGGGCATTCTTCATTCCGGAAGGCATTACTTTAAACTCAAATAAGCCTATCAGAGTGATGAAGGCCGACCTCTCCCTAGCTCTGTCTGTCAATTCTACCTGCCAATACCCCTTGGTCAGGTCAGTAGTCGTAAGGTAGGTCGCCCCTCCCAACTTGTCCAGGAGTTCGTCCATCCGGGGCATCGGGTGGGCGTCAGACTTCGTGACTACATTGAGTCCATGATAGTCCACACAGAAACGTGTTGAGCCATCTGGTTTGGGCACAAGGACTACGGGTGAGGCCCAGGGGCTGTGGGATCTCTGGATTACCCCTAAATCCAGCATCTCCTCCACTTCCCTCCTAATATCCTTTTAGACAGCCTCTGACACCCAATATGCTGTCCGCCATATGGGCGTCTGTGTCCCTGTCTCCACATCATGTGTTGCTAAGGGGGTTAGTCCAGGCTTGGTGCTAAACAAGGAGACAAAGTCTGCTAAAACCTCCCTCACTTTCTGGATCTGGTCCGGGTTCAGCTGGGGAGACAATTTTACTGCCTCCACAGAGGACTCCTGCTTACTCTCTTCCAGCAAGTCCAGAAGGGGGTCTCCCTCGTCCGTCCCCTCCCCATGACTACACACCGCAACCACCATGTCAGCCCTATTGGCATATGGCTTCATCATGTTGACATGGTACATCCTTTCTGTCTGTCTACGGTCAGGTAACTCCACAATGTAGTTTATGTCATTTACCTTCCTAACCACTTTGTGCAGTCCTACCCACTCAGCTTGCAGCTTGTCTTTCTGGACTGGAATAAGGACCATGACTTCCTGACCCACCATGTACGAGCGAGCTCTGGCTCTGCAGTTGTACCATTCTTTTTGTTTCTGTTGGGCAGCTGCCAGGTTTCTCTGGGCTGTCCCCATAAGCTCCTTCAGTCTTTTCCTAAATCTAAGGGCATAATCCACAATGGGAGTTCCATGGGTGGCATGCTTGCCTTCCCAGTCCTCCCAGATCAAGTCTAGGGGCCCACATACCTGGCGTCCATACAAGAGTTCAAAGGGGGAAAATCCTGTTGACTCTTGGGGCACCTCCCTGTATGCAAACAACAGGTGGGGAAGGTATTTCTCCCAGTCCCTCCCATGCTGTTCAGCAAATGCCTGGATCATTGCCTTCAGGATACCATTGAATCTTTCCACAAGTCCATTGGCTTGTGGGTGATACAGTGTCGTGTATCTCTGCACCACTCCACACTTCCTCCATAGACATTTCATTAGGTCTGACATGAAGGAACCCCCTTGATCGGTGATTACCTCCTGCGGAAACCCAACACAGGAGAAAATCCCAAGTAAGTCATCTGCCACTTTGTCTATCCTCAGCGAGGATAGGGCGACTGCCTCTGGGTACCGGGTGGCATAATCCACCACAGTTAGGATTAATCTCTTCCGTGAGGAGCTGGGGGTATTTAAAGGCCCCACAATATCCATTCCCATCCTCTGGAATGGCTCCTCCACTACGGGCAATGGAATTAGGGTGGCTTGGGTTTTCTTGCCTGCCTTCCACATTTCCTGGCACTGGTGACAAGACCTGAACTACTCCTTCACCTGCTGGGTGAAGTTAGGCCAGTAGAAATTCTGGGCCAACCACTGCATTGTGCACGCAATTCCCAGATGACCAGTCAAGGGAATATCATGGGTAACCTTGAGCAACTGCTTACGATATCCCTGGGGAATGACAAGCTGCCTGCCTAGCATCCCTTCCTTTGTCTGTACTGCCTGTGTATACATAAGTTCATTTTCCCAATAAACCCTATGTCTTCCGTCACCTCCCTGTGCTCCGTTCGAGTCTGCCCAAGCCCTCAGCTTCTCTAAACTAGGGTCACTTCTCTGAGCAGCTGTGAACCCCTCACACCTTCCCAAGGCATGGGACAAGTCCCCTTCAGTCGCTAAACTAGGGTCCCTAACACTAGCATCAGGGCTCTCAGGATCACTGTCAATTCCAACCTTCTGACAAGGGGTCACCTCCCTCTTCGGAGTAGCCCTCTGTAGCTGGGTGGTTACTTGCTATTGGGGAAATTTCTACCCCCTGTTTTTCAGTCTCCCCCTCTGGAGACACAGGCTGGGGAACCAGCCACTCAGTATCTTCCCCAATGGCTTCTGGGGGGGTTCAGGGAACTACTATTTTCCCTTGCCACTTTGCTACGGGTAACTGCACATACCAACCCCTGCTGGAGATTGTTACCCAGGATCACATCCACTGCTAATGTGTTGGCTACAGCCACCTGCTGCACAGTTCCCCCTGTTTCACCCCAGTCAAGGAGAACACTAGCGAGTGGCAATGTTTTCTCTTCACCAATAAACCCCTGTACAGTTACGTATTTATGGGGTATAAGCTGACCAGACTGTACCAGATCCCCCTTTACCAATGTCTGGGATGCCCCTGTGTCCCTTAACTCCTTCATCTGTACACCATTTACTATGACTGGGTGCATGTGTTCCCTCATGTTCACTGGCATGCTCTCAGGGACACACAAACAACCCACTTCTTTTCTAGCACCCTGTTGTGTATTATGGCTCACCTTTTTGGGGCACTGTCTGGCAATATGCCCAGTTTCCTTACATAACCAACAAGCATTTCTTATTTCAGATAAATCTTTTCATTGAACCCTGGGGCTAACTGCTTTCGGTGGAGGCAGCGAGGGTTTTAGCTGCCCTGAAGGTGCACTTTTCCCTTTCTGCGCTGCCACACCTGCCCCATTCATTCTCAGAGCAGGTCTGCTCTTGGCATAGCGGTCCGAGAGTTCAGCAGCCTCTTGCACTGCTTTTGGATCTCGGTCCTCTAGCCAGATTTTTAGCTGTACTGGGCATGCCCAATAAAACTGTTCTAATAAAATCACATTTTCAATTTTATCAACAGAGTTTGCCTCAATTCCTTCCCACCAACATTTTAAAAACTGATGTTGTTTCATGGCTAGCTCCTCATAGCTCATATCAGGGCTTCTCTTGAGCTTACGGAATTTAGCTCTGTATCATTCATCAGTTAATTCAAACTTTTTCAACAGTGCAGCTTTTAACTTGCTGTAATCATCACTGTCTTCTTTGTTCATTTGACCCAATGCATCCCGAGCTTTCCCGGTAAGTAGCGGGGATAGCTGGAAGCTCCAGGACTCTCTAGGAATTTTAGCCTGAATACAAACTTTTTCAAAAGAATTTAAAAAAGCATCCATGTCCTCCCCTTCCTTAAACTCAGCTATTACTTTGGAGTTCAATTTGTAACCCACTCCTACAGTCCCAGTTAAACCCAAGCCACTTACCTGCCCTGGTGCCGCTGGTTAGAGTCATAGCTTCTCCAGTTCGTGTTGCCACTGGCGCTTCTCTCTCTTCTCCTCTGCCTCTCGCTGGTGCTCACACTCCTCACGGTCTGCCTCCCTCTGTTGTCACTCTACCTCACGATCCACCTCTCTCTCTGTTGTTGCTCTGCCTCTCAATCCGCCTCTCTCTGTTCTCGCTCTGCCTCCAGTTCCATCCGGCACAACTCAATTTGCAGTTTGAGTACCTCTGGATTCAGGATACTGGTGACCATCCCCTGCTGCTGTGGCTCTTCACTGACAGTGGCCCTGCTGTCCTGCTCATTGGCTCGGGACCCCTCACTGGCCTCTAGTCCTGCCACACTCGAGGTCTGGTTCCCTTCAGTCATGGTTGTTGACTCGCTGCTCTGGGTATCTGCTACCATCAGGGCCTCTACGAGGTTCTGCTTTTTGGCTATCACCTCAAACAGGACTCCTCTGTCCCTGCACAACTGCTTTAAGAAATCTACAGTGTGCCAGCTGTAGTCAGAAGCCATTTTCTTCTTCCCTCACTACTGCTACTCTGACTTTGCACTTTAGAAAAAAAATAAAATAGACTTGACTGTACGCCAAGTGATAAAGTTCTGTTTCCCTTTTTTTAAATTAAATCACTGCCTTTCTTTCTTTCAAGTGAGCTTAACAGTCTCAAGCTGACACACTGTACAATGAAGCTTACAAACTTTATTCACACCGCTGCCAACCAATCTGTCACAGATTCACTCAGCAGGCCAGCCCTCTACTCTCAAAGTGCCAACCTCTGAGCATAGTCTTGTGAACAGTAAACAGAACAAGGTAGCCCTCTTGTCTGTTTTGTGGATTCGAGTCACCGTAGTCCCAAGTTCTGGAGGGATTCAAACTTGTTAACCTCTTGTTAGCATACCCAATTGTCAGGTTCAGATAATTCTGTCTTCGGGGGGCCAGATATCTTTGCCTACGGGCACCTAACCAGGTATTACAAAATGAACCCTTTTTGAACTCTATACAAGACCCAGAGAAACTCTTAAATGGTTTCCCAGTTTGGTACACCCATAAACTCATGCACTGTGTCAGCTTTAAAACCATCTAACTTCACTTAAAACCAAAGAAATGTTTCAAGGCACACCAGGCAGTTTCTGTTTTTAAACTATATCTTTATTAAACAAAAGGTAAAATAGTAAACAATAATATACAGAACTCTTATCACAAAAACATACGGGTCATTAAACAAAAAGGTGAAGAAGTGCAACTATATTTCTTATCCACAAAATACTTATCTTCTAAAGGCTTGATGTTGCTGTTTCAAAGTCAAGTAAAGAAGTCATTCTATGAAACCAGAATCATAGTTTTAAAAGCTGCTTTCTCCAGCCCCCTGGATGAGGTCACTGTACTTCCTCCCTATCAGGATATTATTACTAAAAAAATATCTCTACAGGAAACAGGATCCTTATAAGGCAGTAAGATCCTGTTTTCTCAGCATAACATCAATTCTCAAATGACACCTCTTTGATGAAAAAAAGCGTCTTCCTGATCTTCACAGATATCAAAGCCTTTTTAATTTCACAGAGAAGTGTCAGACTCTGCTTTCCTTTCCTGTAAACGTTGTAAAATGGATATGTTCTTTCCTGCCAACTCAGCTACTGATAATAGAACTAGCTAAACAGGATGTCCCTGATTTTAGGTACCTTTTAGCCCTGCAATTATCTTGGCCTTGCAGGTGTTAGATTTTTTTTATCTAAGTTCCTGTGTGTTTGGTCATCTCACATACTGAGATCGGGGGCCGGGGGATGTGTGTGTGAGTGAAGGAGGTCACTCCAAGTACACTGGCATTTCCCACAGGCAAATTCAATACCACATTTCTGTTAAGAAATAAAAAATGATACAGCACTCAGAGCTGGCTGTCTATGTCACAAGTACAACTGACAGACAACTGTTATTGGATTTCTTATATGGAGATGGGGAAAAAAAGTATCTGACTGTGGATTTTTCTTGCAGCCAGAGTATCCAATGGAATTTTTTTTACTGCCTTTTTGCATGCTCTGCTATACACACACACCTAAGTGTTTGTTACATTACTGGAGACACACTTTTGCAGGCATGGGCCGTTTGTCAGAGGTTTTCGAACTGTTCATGATCCATTAGTATAAAATTCCATTTGCCTAATAAATCTATAACCATTCTGGTATTTGGCATTGTCTGCTTTCCCCCGAACAAGTGAAAGTCACAACAACATGCAGAGCATCGGAACGAATGCACACTGCCATTGTAAGTGTCAAGTGCACATTCACTTTGAGGCATTGTTAGTCACAGAATATATTGTTTCCATTTCTCCACAGATGCAATTAAAAAATTAATTCCCATATTATATTCCATAATATGTACCTTACAGATATGGTTTTGGACACCTTTGGACTGCTCTTGACTGCTGTTTTCTTGTACCTGTAATATGTTGGCATTCTGTCACCATAACAGTGAAAAAGACACCTTTGGAATGCTCTGCTTGTTTTCATGTTGGAAATGTGTAGCTGTCACTATCCTGCTGCTGATAGCGAGTGATCAGTGGCAATTGCATCCCTAATCATAAAGAAATTATTATAGTTTCAGGCATAAGAAAGTGCAAAGGACATCTGTGAAGGCATAAACAGTGCAGGCACTGGCAAGGGACTGACAACAAATGACTTCACCGGGTACACTAGCTCCAGCAAACGCAGTTAGTCCAAGGGTTTGGATCCCCTTAGGATTCAATAGTGACACATTATGTTGTATGGACACTGCATAGGGCAGTAACTTGCAGCCACACAGACCCACCTCATGCCATGTATGCTGGGGTGTGCCATGTAGTGGCATTCATATACCACCACAGTGCACTTGCATGAAGCCGTGTATGATGGCTTTGCATGGTGCGCAAGGCACAGCCACCTATGTGAGCCAGAGGGCTGCCCTAAGTATACATGCCTGGCAGTTGAACCACATGCAACAAGGCACAGCGGAGGCTTGTGGCTGTAAAGTGACTGTCACATACCCGTGATCACACCACAGCATAGCCAAGGGGCCATGCCATGGTGCACCAGTGCCCACTATGGTTGTGGGTGCCCACTTCACAGATGGCGACAATGGATCTACCTTGACCACAGAGCACTGTTATGGAGGTATGTGGCACAGGACATGAGCCCAGGCCATGTGCCAGCATACCATGGATGCACCTTTGCACAGCATGCAGGCCACCATGCACACACCTAGTGCCCTCCAACAGGTAGGGACTGCCATATGGGCCACAAAGAGACCTTCCGTGGTGCTGTATGTGGTCATGGACAGGTGCACAAAGGCCAGACTCCCTCCCCATGATGGTACACACATGCCTGTCCCCCTAAGACTGCACACCTGTACCTGCCCCCCCATGATGGCACTCCTTTGCCTGCCCCCCTCCCACAGTAGCACTCTGTCCCTTTAAATCCACCATTTTGTGAAGGGCAGAGTGCTGAAAGGCACATGTGCGAGTGACATGACACTCTGGATCCTCAAAGAAAGGCCCTTTATGCAGGTGCTCACATATTGTGGCACCATCTCCATCTGGGCTCATGGCTACTCTTGTCAGTGGCACAGCGGATATCGGAGGTTTTGTTTCTCTGGTTGCAAAAATTAAAGAATGCAGTCAGCCAATCACTCTGATCCCAAGACTGCCTGCATTTCAGGGCTGACTGTTGGAGGCTTGGAGGGAGAGGTAAAAGAGCCACTGGCAGGTGCAGTGTAAATGTTGGACTGGGGAGGGAACATGAGTGAACTTGGGGGGCCTGTAGGGGTTCTGACTGAAAAAAAGATCAGTCCCCAGAAGGAAGTTTCTAAGTGGTGGCAAAGCTGAAGAGTTACAATAAAAAAAAAAAACTATGTGGATCCCTCAATTAAGTGACTGGATTTGAGGGAAAATTTTGTTGCAGGCCTGAAGGGGGTTGAAACATGGAAACATAGAGGTTGACGGCAGATAAGGACCACAAGGCCAATCCAGTCTGCCCATTTCTTTTTCTACCTTATAAATGTGCCATCGGCCTTTGCTCTGTCAGTGGCCTATCTATTCATACTCATCTGTATTGCTTCCTTATGCCTATCCCATGCCTGTTTGAAGCCCTGCACTGTATTCATAGCCACCACTTCCTGAGGTAGGCCATTCCATGCATCCACCACTCTTTCTATGAAAAAGAATTTCCTCATATTCCCCCTTAATCGGCCTCCCTCTTATCTCATGCTGTGTCCTCTTGTCCTGCTATTTTTCTTATATTTAAACATGTTAGACTCTTTCACCTTGTTAATGCCCTTAAGGTGTTTGAATGTTTCAATCATATCACCTCTCTCCATCCTTTGCTCAAGGGTATACATCTTGAGCTCTGTTAATCTGTCCTCATATGTCTTCTGATGCAGTCCCTGCACCATTTTGGTTGCAGGAAAACTGTATCAGTGGACCAGGGAGGGGAAGAGAGTTCACTTGTGAGCTGGTGAACTGATGTGCTGCTTCTGCCATGAAACTTCTGGCAAACTTAGGGAGCTGGAAAAAAAAAAGATGAGCTCCTCGGAAGGAGCTGGCTGCATGGAGGACTGACTTGTTGGAGGATTGGAGGGGGAGGTAGCAACACAATCACAGGCAGCATGCTGCTGCATTGAAAGTGTACTGCTGGACTGTTTGATCTGGGAAGGAGAAGCTCTTCAAAGAGTAAAGCACTGGAGAACAAGTCAGTGTACAAAATTGTATTCGGGCCTGGGAACATCATTTGAAAGCAACTACAGTGCTTGGAAAGAGATCTCAGAGACAGTAGATCATTCATTTATTTGGGGAAGTCCCTTTTTAAAATATTCTCTGCAAATTAACTGAAGTGCAGAAAATGTGCATATGGATGAACAAATATAGAAATAAATAAAAAATAATTTTATTGGAGCAGTCTTTGTTAAGCTGGTGCTGTGCAATGCATTTTTTTCTGTGTCTGTCAGAAATGAATTATGGAGCCATTATGTATGGGGAAGAAGAAGGAATTGGTAATGTACAGTGTAGCAATTGGAGGTACTCAAGACCAATCTTCTATCACAAATCCTGTGTATGTGCAAGCAGCAAGAAAAGGCTTGAATGGCTGTGCAATGGAGTACATCAAGTAACTGTACTTTGTTGCGTTCATTTTGCCGCCTGCCAACTCATGGAATATGCCCTCAGTTTCATAGCAGGTATAAATGCAGTTTACAGTATCTTGTTCAAACAACATGAAGTCTTGCTGTATTCTGACAAGTGCAGTTAGCCTCAGCCTTTAAACTGCCCCAGAGAACAATGGATTATCTTTTCTATGCAGGGCATAGAATGTTGATCTCGAGCTCAGTTGATGTCTCTGCCTGTTGTATTTTGAACTGCAACCGTCAGATTCTTTACTCCACCTCACTGAACAGTCGCTCCGAAGATTTCTCCTGCAGCTCGGTTCGAAGTCGGTTGAAGTGTCAGTTTTCGGTCCGTTTCTACCGAAATTTAGTTCCCACATAAGTTGGTTCAATTCTCTGTCTGTGGTACCATGAGTACTAAATAGGTTTTGTTCTGTTTTCTGTGTGGAACTTGTGAAAAGAGTGGATCAGTTCAGCTGAACCGATCGTTCAGGTAAATTTTGTATCTTACTTTAGTGTGTGGGTACCGGTCCATATCGGTTCTAAAAAAACGGGTTTTAGTACGTTTTTTTCCAAGACCCGTGACACGGTCAGGAACCGATAGGGGAGTCTTGCCTGGCAGTTGCCGAAAAAAGGGTAAGTTTGGTTAAGTTGGCCATGTCTGAGAAACCCAAGAAAAAAAACCGGCCCACTGGGTTTCAACACTGCAGTGAGTGTGAGGAGATCTTTGCTAAGGCCGATCCCCACACCACCTATGTTTATTGTCTGGGGTTTGACCACCTCGATTCAGACTGCCAAATTTGTAAAAAATTTTCCCAAATCTACCCTTGAAAAGAGATTAGGTAGACTGAGGGAAAGGGAGGCCGAGAAGTCCGCTGACCGGATGGCCAGCCTGGTTCGGTTCCGACCGAACCAGAAGGAGTGCCCTCTGACCAGGGCGATACTTCTTAGGGCAAAAGGAGATCCGATCCCAAGGGGTCAGCTCCGGCTACCCTACACTGGGGCAAAGGACTGTACTCCAGGTACTTCCTGACCCCCAAAAAGACAGAAGAGTAGCAACCCATCCTGAACTTAAGATATCTGAACAAACATCTTTTAAAGCCAAAGTTCAAGATGATAACTCTGGGAATTATCCTTCCCTGTCTAAGACCAGGGAACTGGCTAGCCTCCCTGGACCTCAAAGATGCCTACTTTCACATTCCCATCAAGTGCTCCGACAGAAAGTACCTCAGGTTCCGAGTTGCCCTCAGGCCACTATCAGTTCAGAGCAATGCTGTTTGGCCTAACCTCAGCTCCAAGGGTTTTCACAAAGTGCCTGGCAGTAGTTGTTGCCTTCCTAAGAAGACAAAAGATTTCAATTTTTCCATATTTGGACGACTGGCTCATAGTGGGCCAGTCTCCAGACCAAGTCAAGTCAGACCAGTAAGTGACCCAGCAAGTGCTCACTTCTTTAGGATTTCTTCTCAACCTACCAAAGTCAGTTCTCGAACCAGTGCAGCTCCTCACCTTTATAGGGACAGAGCTGGATACGGTAAAAGCAAGAGCCTTCCCTCCCCTGGAAAGGGCAAGAGCTCTCATGGAGCTGGCTTCTTCATTCAGCCTTCAGGTGTCTCAACCAGCAAGGCATTTCCTTCAGCTCTTGGGCCACATGGCAGCTTCTACAGCAGTGGCCCAAGGCACAAGATTCCAGATGAGGGACATTCAGCTCCACTTGAGAGCTTTTTGGTCCCAAAGAAAGGATTCCCTTGCCAAACTAATCCTAGTGACTCAAACTCTGATCCAAGCCCTGCAATGGTGGCAGGATCAGGACAATTTGAGGCAAGGGGTTCCATTTGCCACTCAGTCTCATTCAGTGGTCCTTACCACAAATGCTTCCCTGCTGGGCTGGGGAGCCCATTTGGGGGACCTCACCACCCAGGGACTGTGGTCTCCTCAGGAATCTCTTCTACACATCAATCTCTTGGAACTCAGGGCAGTGTTTCTGGCACTGCAAGCTTTTTCCCAATCAGTACAGAACAAAGTGGTTCAGGTCAGAACAGACAACACCACCACCATGTGGTACATCAACAAGCAAGGAGGCACTCGGTCTTGTGTACAGAAGCAAAGAAGTTGTGGTCACTGGCATATTCTCTGCAAACCTCTCTGATAGCAGTTCATCTTCCAGGGAAGGACAATGTCCTAGCAGATGCACTGAGCAGAATATCTCAGGGCCATCACAAATGGGCCCTGGATCCTCTGGTGTTGAAGGTGATTTTTTCAAGATGGGGCACTCCAGAGATAGATCTTTTTGCAGCCCCAGACAATCACCAACTTCCTCTCTTTTGTTGCAGACCCCCAGTCTTGGGCTCAGTCCCCCTGAATGCTCTGATTCTGAACTGGGAAGGGAAATTTCTGTATGCTTCCCCCCTTCCCCCTCCTGTTCAAAGTTCTAGTCAAGATAAGATCACAACCTTGCAAAGTGATTCTGATTGCTCCAGACTGGGCCAGGCAGCCATGGTACCCCTTGTTGCTGTCCCTAGCAGTCCATCTTCCCCTGTCTGTTCCCAGGAATTACAACCCGTTAACCTCCTCTCAGGGGAGGATTTGGTACCCCAATCTTCAGTCTCTCAATCTCAAGGCATGGCTCTTGAAGAGTTAGAGTTTGCAGATTTGTATCTATCTCAGGCAATTCTGGATATTCTCAAAGCTTCTTGAAAGCCTTCCACCAGAAAGACTTATAACTCCAAATGGAAGAGATTCAGCATTTGGTGTTCCAAGAGGCATATCTCCCCCAGATACTGCTGAATTGCCTACAGTTCCGGATTATATGGTCCATCTTAATAGCCTGGGCCTCAGAACATCTACTCTCAGGGTACACTTGTCTGCTGTTTCTGCTTTCCTGTCAGTAGGCAAGTCTTCCTCTCTGTCATCCCACCCTGTATTCTGTAAGTTTTTCAAGGGATTGCTTCATACCAATCCCCCTTTAGGGATCCTGCTTCTGCTTGGGATCTTAATGTTTGCATTGCTCAACTTGTGCAACCCCCTTTTGAGCCTTTGTCCTCAGCAGAGCTTAAGTACTTGACTTGGAAAACTATGTTTTTTGGTAGCCATTACTTCTGCTAGACATATCAGTGAATTGCAAGCTCTGTCAGTGGAACCTGATTTCATCTCTTTTCACAGAGATAAAGTGGTCCTTAGAACTAACAGAAAGTTCTTGCCTAAAGTGGTTTCAGATTTCCACCTGAACCAGTCTATGTCTCTCCCTGTTTACTTCACTGATCATTCTTCATCAGGGGAGAGGAGGCTACACAATTTGGATGTTAAAAGAGCCCTTAGCTACTACATAGAGTGTACCAAGGGTCACAGGTTTGATTCCCTCCAGTTGTTCCTCACTTATGGAGAGGTAGGAAAGGGCAAACCTGCCACCAAGAGAACTATTGCCAGGTGGATTGTGTCTTGTATACAATTCTGTTATGAGAAACTGGGAAAGATTCCACCCTCAGGCCTGAGGGCTCACTCTACAAGGGGTACAGCTGCTTCCCTGGCTGCTGCCAGGGATATCCCTCTCTTAGAAATCTGTCAAGCAGCCACCTGAAAAACAGTACATACCTTTACCAGGCATTACTCTCTGGATATCCAGGCTAGGAATGATGCTCGGTTTGGCACAGCAATACTTCATATCCTATTCTCAAAGTAGGTTCTGTCTCTCCTCCATGGAGGTACTGCTTGGTAATCTGCACTTGTCAGAATACAGCAAGACTTCATGTTGTTTGAAGAAAAAATTACTCACCTTAGTAATTATGTTTCTTCTAATGGAGTCTTGCTGTATTCTGACCTCCCCCTCTGCCTCCCCTCTCAGAACCTGCATTTTTTGGGAATGTGGATGGCAGGTGCAGTGTTGGCACCCCAAGGGTACCCCCTTACACCCTCTGTTACTCATGGGGGCGATATGTTATTTCAATTTTATTGGTTTTTGTTTTTTTGGGTTTCCTGACTTGAGTCTTCCTTTGGGAACCCAAAAGATAATTTTTCTGCCAGTTGGCTAGTAAAAATTTTACAGTTTCCACACAGAACATCTAGTGAGTTTTGTGCGTAAAGATCTGATGGTTGCAGTTCAAAATACAACAGGCAGAGACATCAACCGAGCTCGAGATCAACACTCTGTGCCCTGCATAGAAAAGTTAACCCATTGTTCTCCGGGGCAGTTTAAAGGCTGGGGCTAGCTGCACTTGTCAGAACACAGCAAGACTCCACTAGAAGAAACATAATTACTAAGGTGAGTAATTTTTTCTTTTGAGTGATGGAAGATGGAGGTTACCTGTTGTCCCGTGTTGTAACATCGAAATTTGGTCACTGCAGACAGCTTGAGCTACCATTCAAAGCTGAAAATATAGCTATAAAGATGTGGATGGAATTGTTAATGCACACTTGACAAATGTTAGTGTAGCTGATACTGAAATTTAGTATCCTGAATAAAAAAGTAAATAAAAAAGTGAGTAAATAAATAAATGAAACTTTCAGCATGTACATTCACAACTTTTGTACAAATGGGAGTCATAAGTATAAAAAGTAAGAATGACTGCTGCAACTGATTAAGTAGTGGAAAGTGTTGTGGGACAGGGTATGTATGAAAAGGGGCATATAGTAGTAGCACTGAATTAGTCAAAGGATTTTTAAGGATTTTTAAAAATCCCTATTGAGAATTATGAAACCTTTAGTTAGGGATTTTGTTTTGTTTGTTAGTGTGTTCACTGCTACCCAGAGAGGGTTGCCACATCTGATAGTGTAGTTGAAAATCTACCAGATGGCACTTAAGTACTGTAATAGGAACTGGCCTCTTTCTATAACAAAAAGAATTTTCAAGGATTTTTTTCCTTAAATTTTATGAAGGATAAATAGGGAATCTCACAAAATTGCTTGACAAATTCAGCACTACTACTGTAAAACCAAATGTATGAAAAGGGGCATATAAAACCAAATGAATTTGTTGTCCTGTAGTGAACATTGCCTTCCCTAAAACATGAAGCCAAGGAAGTTGATTTGATTACCAAAGTTTCTTTCTTTTTCTCTACATTTATGTACCCAGGAGAACTCAGCTGAGTAGCAGCATCTCATATTCAGTGAAGTCATTCAGCTAGGAGGTTTGAAGCATGAGGAGGTTGATGTAGTTTCTCAGGGTTACTGTGTGAGCAAGTGACTGTTATGGAATTTGAACCTGGGTCTCCCGGTCCTCAAGACTGTGCTGTTCCTACTTTTCCATACTGTCTACCCGTCTGTCTACAAATCGAGGGTCTCTAATTTCAGGGTCAAGGGCAGATTTTCCTTGCTGTCTCAGTGAATGCAGCTCACATAAGGGGTGTGGTTTAAAATGTTATTGTAAGCTAAGGTCCGTTTTTACATTATTTTATTTTCGATGTTATAATGCCCAATAAGATTAACATGATATGTGACTGTTATTGTTTGTGTTCCTGCTGAGTCTTGACAGTTCATGGAATTTCTTCGAATGGAAACACAAGTGTGGTCTGTGAAGCGCAAGTTTGAGTCCTACCAATGCCATTTTAACCCTGTGTAAACCCGAACAAGTCAACTGACCTTCTTCTGTCCAATGTCCCCCCATCCATCCCCAGCATTGTTTGATCTTACCTGTAGCTGTCATTAATTGCTCTGTGTATGCATTATGACTGCTGCAAATGATTCCTGGAAAATTATTTGGGACAGGGTGTGAGTGGAAAGCACACATCAAATTGGGTCTAAAAGGTTTAAAAAAAACTGTAAAAGGTATACAAGGAAGTTTACACAGCAGTCTTTTTAAGGGGGTGCCATGCATATTTTTCCCTTTTTTCCTGCGTCTGCCAGAAATGAATTACTGATCCATTATTCCTGGGGAAGAAGGACGAATTGTTAATTTACAGTGTAGCATATGGATGTCCTCAACAACAGTCTCCTAGCACAAATCCTGTGTAAGTGCAAGTTCCAAGAAAAGGCTTGGTGGAATGGATACAGTAATGTGATCTTGGGAACACAGGTTTAAATCCCACTACTACAATGTTTTGTGCTGTTTAACCTTGAGCAAGTCAGTTGACATCCTTGTGCCCAAACCACTCCCTGACCCCCAATCATTGTTTGGTGTTATGTTTAGTGTTCAACGGGTTATTATGAAAACAGCTATATAAAACCAAATTAATTTTCTTTTCTGAAGTGAACCTCAACTGTCGGTAAACATAAATGAAAGAAAGTCAAGTCGATATCCAAGCACCCTTTGTTTGTTTTTTTCTGCAAAATTTATTTACCCGTGAGAATTCAACTGAGCTGCAGCATGTCATTTTAAGTGATGTCATACAGTTGGGAGGTTTGGAGCTTGGGGAGGTTGATTTACTTGCTCACGGTCACACTGTGAACGAGTGGATTTTATGGAATTCAAACCTCTGTCTCCCAGTCCTCAAGACTGTGCTGTGCCAACTGTGCTATTCTGCCTTACCTTTCTATCCACATGTCGAGGCCCCATGCTTTCAGTGTCAAGGGCAGAAGCACTTTGCTGTCTCAGTGAGGCCAACTCACTGAAGGGTATTTTTTTTTAAACTTTTATTGTAAACTAAAGTCATTGGTTTTATTTATTTTTTTTATTTTTGCTGTAACAATGTCCAAGAAGAATAAAATGGTATGCAACTGTAGGTGTTTGTGTTCCTATTGACACCTGACAACTCATAGCATTTCCAAGAATGGATACAAAATTGTGACCTGTGGAACACAAGTTTGAGTCCCACCGATGACTGTTTTTCCCTGTGTAAACCTGAATAAGCCAGTTGACCTCCTTTTGTCGAACCCTTCCTATCCCCCCCCCCTTCATTGTTTGGTCTTACCTATAGCTGTCAGTAATTGCTCTGTGTATGTAGTATAACTGATGCAAATGATTATTGGACAATGGGTTGGAACAAGGTGTGTATGGAAAACACACATCAGATTGTTTCAGACAGGTTTTAAAAACCTATATAAAATGTATACAAGGAAGTAAGCACAACAGTCTTTGTTACAGTGGTGCAGTGCAACTTATTTTTTTTTTTTTCTGTGTCTGTCATAATTTAATTACGGAGCCATTATGTATAGGGAAGAAGGAGGAATTGGCAGTGTACAGTGTCGCAATCGGAGGTACTCAAGACCAGTCTCCTGTCGCAAATCCTGTTTATGTGCAAGCAGCAAGAAAAGGCTTGCTAGAATAGATACACTAGTGTGATCTTGGGATCACAGGTTCGAATCCTACCACTACAATTTTGTACTGTGTAGCAGTGAACAAGTCAATTGACTGTGTTGTGCCCAAATCCCTCCCCCCCAACATACAATTATTGTTGGTCTTATGTTTAGCTTTCGACAGGGTATGTATGAAAAGGGCTATATGAAAAAAAATAATTGTCCTTTCTAAAATGAACCACAACTTGCAGTAAACATAAATGAAAGGAAGGTGTGTCAATTTCCAAGCAGCCTATGTTTTTTTTGTTTTCTGTGGGGTTTTTTTTTTTTCGTGGTTTTATTTTTTGCTAAATTTCTGTAGACAGGAGAACTTGAGCTGCAGCATCTCCTTTTCAGTGAAGTCATGCATTTGAGAGGTTTGAAGCACTGGGAGGTTGATATACTTGCTTGGGGTAACACCAAGCAAGTGGATCTTATGGACTGTGAACTGTCCTTCAGTTCACGAGACTGTGCTGTTCCCACTTTGCCATAATGCCTCCACTTCTTTCCTTATTGCCAGGCCTTCTGGTTTCAGAGTCATGGGCAGATGCACTTAGCTGTTTTAGTGAGGCTAACTCACTTAATGGTAATTTTTTAAATTTATATTGTATAATATGGTCATTGTTTTACTTCTACTTTTACAATGTCCAACATGAATAAAATGTGTTGTAACTGTAGTTGTTTGTGTTCCTGTTGACACATGACAACTCATGGAATTCACCACCATTTTATAACAGTTATAAATGCAGTAATTACCTTACTTTGTGAGTGATGAAAATGAGTTACATGTGACCCAGTAAGTAAAATCACAAATCCCCCTCCCCCCAACCAGTATTGCAGAGCAACACAGTTTCGTATGAATAAAAGTGAAAGAAAGTGGTTATGGTCTAAGCTGGTCTGAAAGTGCCTAAAGAGGGTGCCACACAGTATGACTCATTTGGCTCTTACAGTTAATAAGCAGTGTCCCCCCCCACCCCACACACACAAGTAATAAGTGCATGCCTGCCAACCAAAGCAGCACCACATATTTGGCTACCTAAAAAAGTATTGAGTTGAATTTTAAAAATATATGATAGTGAAGCAATCTGGTTTGAAACCAGTCCCATTTCTGTTGGGCTTGTGTTTTTAAGTCTCTGCACACCAGTCAGCAGCCATGTAAGCTGGTCAAAATTTGTAAGCCTGTAACGCCGATGTGTCTGGCCTAACCTGAATGTTACTGCACCCTTGAGATATCACAGTCATGGGCATATGCAGTCATTTCCATCCTAATTTGGCAAGGTCTCTGAAATGAGCCTATGATCTTGTCAAATACATTGACAGTACTGATAGTTGACTATAAAAAGTAAGAGATACACTCCTAAAAATATTTTACAAAGGAAAAAAAACAGTATAAAAGGTATAAACTGAAGTAGTCTTCTGTAACGTGCTGCCGTGCGGTGCATCTTATATTTTTTTCCTGAATTTTCCACAAATGATGAATCCAATATGTCAGGCAAAGAAGGAAGAATTGTTCATTTACTGTGTAGCAATGGGAGGGCATCAACCGCAATTGCTGAAATGAAGCTCTGATTTTGCTACTCTGTATAAATTTAATGCAGTGCTTGTGTACTATGAGAAGGGAGAGCAACTGAGGATGTCTTGGACAGGGTTTTGGAACAGGATATGTTTAAAAAGGGCCATATGAAAGAAAAGTAATTTGCTTTCCTAAAGTGAATTTCAAATTCTTGTAAACATGAAGGAAAGGAAGTGGAGTCCATTTCCAGGGCCCCTTTTTTCTCCTAGATTTATTTACCCAGGAGAACTATACTGAGCTGCAGCATCTCAGTTTTATTGAACTCATGCAGTTGGGAGGTTTGAAGCACTGGGAGGTTGATTTAGTTGCTCAGGGTCACACTGTGAGAAAGTGGTTCTTATAAAAGTTGAACATGGGTCTCTCAGTCCTCAGGAATGTGCTGTTCCCACTTTGACATACTGCCTCTCCCTATTTCCAAGTCCCAAGTTTTGTTTTTATTTTTCTCAGTGTATTTACCCAGGAGAACTCAGCTGAGCAGCAGCATCTCATTTTCAGTGAAGTTATGCAGCTGGGAAGTGTGAAGTACTTGGCGGTAGATTTAACTTGCTCAGGGTCACACTGTGAGCAACTGGCTGTTATGGAATTTGAACCTGGCTGTCCAGATCCTCAAGAATGTATGTTGCCATAATTTTTTCTAAAGTGAACCTCACCTTCTGTTAAGCGTGAAGTAGGAAGTAGATTCAAATCCAAGACTCAATTTTTTTCCTCAACATTTATTTACACAAGACAATTAAACTGAGCAGCAGCATCTGATTTTCAGTGAAGTCATGCAGCTTGGAGGTTTGAAGCACTTGGAGGTCACTTTGCTTGCTCAGGGTCACAATCTGAGTAAGTGCCTCTTACGCAATTTGTCATTGGGTCTCCCGGTCATCAAGACTGTGCTGTTCCCACTTTGCCACAATGCCTGCCCAGATTTCCAATTCTAAAGCTCCATTGTTTTAACTAAATTTATGCACCCAAGAGAATTCAACTGAACTACAGCATTTCATTTACACTGAAGCCGTGCAGCTGGGAGGTTTGAAGCATGGGGAGGTTGATTTAGTTTCTCAGGGTCACAGTGTGAGCAAGTGACTGTTATGGAATTTGAATATGGGTTTTCCAGTCCTCAACTGTGTTGTTCCCACTTTGCCATACTGCTTAGTCCTTAGTATTGCTCTATAGTTCTCCATGCCCTCTGCTGTCAGGGTCATGGGCAGATGCACTTAGCTGTCACAGTGATGCCAGCTCAGTTTAGGGTACATTTTGTAACTGTATATTGTAAATCATGCATCACTGACTACAAAATAAATTCCATGGCAATTAGCAAAGACCTACTTCAGAACTTCCTACTTCCAACAAGAGACTTAGAAAAATTCATTCTCGACAGCCTCCCAATAACATGCAGTGACTGTACAACATTCTTACATTATTACAATCAGCCATTTTGCATATGAGGACATAAACAAAATTCACAGTGATTACGTCTCTGAGCCCGAGCAAAATGCATCACAACCACCAACTACTAAAACACATACCCAAAAAAAGCAAGAGGAGAAAACTACAGTGATGTCCAACTAAACATACTATCAACAACTTTGAAACTAACTGTGCAACTATCAACACATTTTGTATTATTGCATAACCCAGGCAGCACCTCACGGACAAACCAAAAATTTGGACTATTCAACTTTTTACAAAATCAAAAAACTGCATATAAGATGATCATTCACTGTGCTTCTACAGACACCAAATCTGCCTCTACTATTTGTATTGATTACCTTAATATAATTTGTATTGCATAATTTGTAACATGCTTTTTTTCTAACATTTTCCTCTGTATTCACTAATAAACATAGATTGCTACTTGCAATTCATTGTGTTGCTTCTCCATAACTACTCAATACTTCCACACACTATCATTATGCAGCCGTATTGGCTCTGATCAGAATTTGTTTACTCAAGCCATAATGGAACTACAAGTAGACAAGATTGGCTGGGGAACAAATATTAGGGGAGGACTATTTGGGTGGAGCTCCAAATCTGAATGTTGAGGATTGTACCTACCAGCCCTTGTTCTATGAGGTATTTATTATTTTCTTCTTTAAAGGGTAGTCAAAAATATTAATAAAATTATTCATGCCATCATTTTGCAAAATATTTTTAAGGAGTTTTAATGAAATCTAACAAACTTGAATATAAACTAGTATTGACAAGACTATTTTCATGTTGTTCCTTTTTCTAATAAGCTGTAATTCTGTCTTACAGACCATACTTTTGCTACTTTCCATTTTCTTTGGGACCACGTTCATGTATTGGGCAAACATTCTCACAGGTAAAGCATTTTAAAAAGATGATGTTAGTTGTTAAAAAGTAGTTAATAAGTAAGTTAATAATGTAATATATAGTTTACAAAACTGTTAGACGTTATGCTTTCCTTTATACATTTTAAATGCCTGCACATTTTTTAAATTAATTATTCAAACAACATGAAGTCTTGCTGTATTCTGACATATGCAGTTAGGTCCTGCCTTTCAACTGCCCCGGAGAACAAAGAGTTAAACTTTCCATGGCCAGCATGGAATGTTCACAGCGAGCTCAGTTGAAGCCCCTGTCTGCTGTTGTTTAAACTCCAATCGTCAGATTCTTTACTCCGCCTCACCAAACAGTCGCTCCGGAAATTTCTCCTCTGCTCAGTTAAAAAAAAAGTCGGTTAAAGTGTCGTTTTCGCTCAGTTTCGACCAAATTCCTGCTACCAAATCTGCCGGTTTAAGTCTCTGTCTGTGGTACCGTGAGTACTAGATAGGTTTTCTATTTAGTTTCTGTGTGGAACTTGTAAATTGTTGATCGGTTCGGCTGAACCGATCAGTTCAGGTAAAAAAGTTTGTGAATTTACTTAGTGTGTGGTAACCGGTCCGTATCGGTTCTGAAAAAAATGGATTTTATTACGTTTTTTTCCAAGACCCATAACACGGTCAGGAACCGATAGGGGAGTCTTGCCTGGTGGATTGCCGAAAAAAGGGTAAGTTTTGGTTAGGGTTGGCCATGTCTGAGAAACCCAAGAAAAAAGGTCCACTGGTTTCAGCCTGCAGTGTGTGTGGGAAGTCTTTGCCAAGGCTGATCCCCACTCCACCTGTGTTTATTATCTGAGTTTGACCACCTCAATTCAGACTGCCAAATTTGTAGAAATTTTCCAAAGCTACCCTGGAAAAGAGATTAGGTAGACCTGAGGGAAAGGAGGCCGAAGAACCGCTTGAACCCAGACCAGCCCGGTTCGGTTCCGACCGAACCAGAAGAGGTGCCCTCTGACCAGGGCGATACTTCTTCGGGTAAAAGGAGAGCTGGTTCTGAGGAGTCGGTTCTGGTAAAAAGGAAAAGAAAAGATAAATCGTCCTGTTCAGATCCAGAAATTCATACTCCGACCGCCGATGAGATAGCCAAGGTGATAAGAATAGTGGAATCGCTTACTTCGGTTCCAGCTGAACTGGCACCATCTGGCAGGGGTTCGGTTCAGTCAGCTCCCCCTGTTCCGGATTACACCTTGGAAGAGTTTTATGAACCGGATGAGGAGGAGGGAGAGTATGAGGATGATGATGGTGATTATGAAAGTCTGGATGTGCCTATTGACCCAGACATCTCCCCAGACAGACCTTCAGGTGTTTCTCCTCTTTGGCTTTCTGAGTCCCCTTCTCACTTTATGTTTTACAAAAAAGTGGCTGAAACCCTCCAGCTTCCTATAGAAGAAGCAGTAGAGGATCAAGAGGAGCCTGATTTTGTTGAGATGATGGCCATCCCAGAGTCCAAGAGACTGTATGTTCCCCTCCACAAATCCTTTGGGAAACAGACACATAAAATTCTTAAGACTCCTAACTCTATACCTCCTGTGGACAGACGAATGGACAAGAGGTATACTCTTTCGAGCTCAGACATGGGTTCCTTTCTCAACAATGCAGCCATGTTGGAGTAAGCGTGAGCTGCTGCCTGTGATAAGGCAGATATCCCCTTGGCATCACACCCCCCAGATAAGGACTCCAGGAAGATTGATGCCATGGCAAAGAAACAGTACATGGCAGCATCTTTGGGACTCAGGCAGGCTAACTATATGGCCTACAGAGCTAGATACCAGAAGTCCAGGTGGGACACTGTGCTGGCTCTGGCTAAACAGGCCCCTGACCAGCTTGCCAAGGAGCTGGAGCAGGTGGCTGCAGATGGGATTGAGGCATCCAAAGTGCAATTTCATGCTGCTGTGGACTCCAATGATGTTTCACCAAGAGTCATGGCTACATCTGTGGCTCTTCAGAGGATGGCTTGGCTCAGATGTATTAGCCTATCACAGGATACCCAGGCTAAGGCCATGGATTTCCCTGTTGTTGGTAATTCTCTGTTTGGGGAGCAGACAGAGAACTACATGAAAAAGATGGACGAATACAGGACCACTTACAGGAGTGCTCAGGCCAAAGAAAGGCAAGCCACTCCTCAAAGGCAGCAGTCCAGGGGCAGGGGCAGGCCTTTTCAAAGGCCTTTTTACCAAACTCAGGCCTCCTCTTCTTATTCTCAGAGGGGTTCTTCAGGGGAGAGCAGGCGGGGATGAGCAGGCCTGCATCACCCCTCAGCCCAAAGCCCCTGCCAAGCAGACACCCTGATGGGTCTGCCTGGGTCAATTCTCCAATACCAGTAGGGGGCAGGCTGGCTTACTTTGTCCAGGACTGGAAGTCTCTGACATCAGACAAGTGGGTCCTGGAAGTAGTAAGCCAGGGACTGGTTCTCAGCTTCAAAAAATTTCCCAAGATGAGAACCAGATCCTTTCCACCTGCAAATCCATCAGAGTCTCTTGCCTTAGAGGCAGAGGTTTCTTCCCTCCTAGCTCTCAGAACCATAGAGAGGGTTCCCACCCTATACAAGGCAAACGATTGTACTCCAGGTACTTCCTAACCCCCAAAAGACAGGAGAATGGTGGCCCATCCTGGACCTAAGATATCTGAAAAACACCTTTTAAAACCAAAGTTCAAAATGGTGACTCTGGAAATAATTTCCTTCTCTAAGGCCAGGACTAGCTAGCCTCCCTGGACCTCAAAGATGCCTATTTTCACATTTCCATCAGGTGCTCCCACAGAAAGTACCTCAGGTTTGAGTTGCCCTCAGGCCACTATCAATTCAAAGCAATTGCTTTAAGCTAACATCAGCCCCAAGGGTTTTCACAAAGTGCCTGGCAGTAGTGGTTGCTTTTCAAGGAGAAAAGATCTCCATCTTCCCATACTTGGGCGACTGGCTCACAGTGAGTCAGTCTCAGACCAAGTCAAGTCACACTTGCAAATAATCGTAAGTACTCACTTCCTTAGGATTCCTTCTCAACCTTCCAAAGTCAGTTCTTGAACCAGTACAGTTCCTCACCTTCATAGGGGCGGAGCTCAATACAATAAGGGCAAGAGCCTTCCTTCCCCTGGACAGGGCCAGGACCCTTATGGAACTGGCCTCTTCATTCACCCTACAGGTGTCTCGACCAGAAAGGTATTTCCTTCGGCTTCTGGGCTACATGGCAGCTTCCACAGCAGTGGTCCAGGGAGCAAGATTCCAGATGAGGGATATTCAGTTCCACTTAAGAGCCTTCTGGTCCCAAAGAAAGGATTCCCTTACCAAACTAGTCCCAATGACTCGAACCCTGATCCAGGCCTTGCAGTGGTGGTAGGATCAGGACAATTTGAGACAAGGAGTTCCTTTTGTCACTCAGTCTCATTCAGCAATACTCACCACAGATGCTTCCCTGCTGGGCTGGGGAGCCCATCTAGGGGATCTTACCTCCCAAGGGCTCTGGTTGCCTCAGGAATCTCTGCTTCACATCAGTCTCTTGGAACTCAGAGCAGTGTTTCTGGCACTGCAAGCCTTTTCCAAATCTGTACAGAACAAGGTGGTCCAGATCAGAACAGACAACACCGCCACCATGTGGTACATCAATAAGCAAGGAGGCACTCGTTCTATGGCCTTGTGCACAGAAGCCATGAAGTTGTGGTCCCTGGCCTATTCCCTGCAAACCTCTCTGATAGCAGTTCACCTCCCAGGGAAGGACAACATCCTAGCAGATGCTCTGAGCAGAATATCCCAGGGCCATCACGAATGGACCTTAGATCCCCTAGTTCTGAAAGTGATTTTCTCAAGATGGGGCACTCCACAGATAGATCTTTTTGCAGCCCCAGACAATCACCAACTTCTCTCTTTGTTGCAGACCCCCAGTCTTGGGCTCAGTCCCCCTGGTTGCTCTGATCCTGGATTGGGAAGGGAAATTTCTGTATGCTTTCCCCCCTTCCCTGTCCTGTTCAAAGTGTTAGTCAAGATAAGGTCACAACCATGCAAAGTGATTCTGATTACTCAGACTGGGCCAGACAGCCCTTACACCCCTGTTGCTGTCCTTAGCAGTCCACCTTCCCCTGTCCCTTCCCAGGAATTACAACCTGTTGACATCCTCTCAGGGGAGGATTTGGTACCCGAACCTCAGGTCTCTCAATCTCAAGGCATGGCTCTTGAAGAGTTAGAGTCTGCTGATCTGCATCTTTCCCAAGGGGTTCTGGATATACTTAAGGCTTCTCGAAAGCCTTCCACCAGAAAAACTTACAATTCCAAATGGAAAAGGTTCACTATTTGGTGTTCTAAGAAGAATATTTCTCCAGAGTCTGCTGGGTTGCCTATGGTTCTGGACTATATGGTCCATCTCAATAGCCTAGGCCTTAGGCCAGCTACACTAAAGTGCATTTAGCAGCTGTTTCTAGTTTTCCTGTCAGTAGAGCAAGCCTCTCCTCTGTCCAGCCCATCCCTGTGTTTGTAAGTTCTTCAGGGATTGCTGCACACCAATCCCCCTTTAGGGACCCTGCTCCTGCTTTGGGACCTTAATGTTTGCATTGCTCAGCTTATGCAACCACCCTTTAGTCTTTGTCCTCTGCAGAGCTTAAGTACTTGACTTGGAAAACTGTGTTTTTGGTAGCCTTACCTCTGCAGGCGTATCAGTAGATTGCAAGCCTGTCAGTGGAACCTGATTTCATCTCTTTCCATAGAGATAAAGTGGTCCCAAGAACTAACAGGAAGTTTTTGCCCAGGTGGTTTCAGATTTCCACCTAACCAGTCTATGTCTCTCCCTGTTTTCTTCACTGACCATTTCCTCCTCTGGAGAGGAGGCTGCACAGCTTAGATGACCCAAAGGGCCCTCAGCTACTACGCCCATAGAAGCACCAAGGGTCACAGGTTTGAGTCCCTCCAGTTGTTCCTCACGTATGGAGAGGTTGGTAAGGGCAAACCTGCCAGTAAGAGATCTATTGCCAGGTGGATTGTTTCTTGTATACAATTCTGCTATGAAAAACTGGGTAGAACTCCACCCTCAGGCCTGAGGACTCACTCTACTAGAGGTACAGCTGCTTCCATGGCTGCTGCCAGGGATATTCCTATCTTAGAAATCTGTCAAGCAGCCACCTGGAAAACAGTCCATACATTCACCAAGCATTACTCTCTGGATATCCAGGCTAGGGGTGATGCTCGGTTTCAACACAGCAGTACTTCAGAGCCTGTTTCCAAAGTAGGTTCTGTCCCTCCTCCATGGAGGTACTGTAGTAGTCTGCATATGTCAGAATACAGCAAGACTTCATGTTGTTTGAAGAAAAATTACTCACCTTAGTATTTGTTTCTTCTAATGGAGTCTTGCTGTATTCTGACCTCCCCCCGCCTTCCCTCTCAGAACCTAGTTTTCAAACACCATGAAGTCTTGCTATATTATAACAATAGCAGTCAGCCACTGCAGCTGAACTGCCCCGGAGAGGAAGGAGTTAACTCCAGAGGATCTGGAGTTCTACAGCGCGAGGGCCCTGTGCCACAGCTCTATCTGGCCAGTTTCAAATGAAACTGTCAGATTCTTTACTCCGCTCCACTGAACAGTCGCTCCAGAGATCAGCTCCTTCAGCTCGGTTCATTCTCGGTTTCAAGCGGTATTTTTGATTCATTTGAACCAGCAAAAGTATTTATTTTACCGCATTTGGTTAAAAGCTTCTATCTACAGTAAGCGTAACTACAAATTTAAAGTCTGTGTGGAAATTCAATTATCAGATTCGGTTTTGAACCGTCCGGTTTGCTATTTTTAACATTTTGAAGTGTTTGGTTGGGCTTTTAGAGTGCGGTTCCAGTTCTTATCAGGTTCTAAAAAAAACTGTTTTTAAATAGGTTTTCAAATACCCGTGATCACGGTTAGGAACCGATAAGAGTGTCTTTACCTAGCATTGCCATCAAAAGGCAAGTTTTGGATAGGCTGGCATTATGTCTGAGAAACCAAAAGAAAACCGGGTCCTGGGTTTCAACACTGTGATGTCTGTGGGAAGCCTTTGCCAAGGCTGACCCACACACACTGTGTGTCTATTGTCTGGGGGCTGACCACTTCCTGTCAGACCGCCAGGTGTGAGAAACTTCCTGCAGCCACCCTGGAAAGAGATTGGGCGGCTCAGGAGGCGAGAAGCCAAAAGTCCGCTGACCCCGGATGGCCAGCCAGTCCGGCACCCACTGGACCAGAGGAGTGCCCACTCCTGACCCAGAGGCGAGAACTTCCCTGGGCAAAGAAAGGCTGGTTCAGATGAACCAGTCCCAGTTAAAAGACAAAGAAATCAGTAGGTTTGGGTCCAAAATTGCTCTCCAACTGCTGCAGAGATAGCTAAAGCCATTCAGATTGTCCAGTCACTGTCTCAGGGACCTGTCGAACCACCAACAGTTGGTAAAGGTTGGTTCGTTCAGTTCTGATGGTTCAGGAGTATGATGTTGAGGAATTTTATGAACCACAGGAGGGAGGAGGAATTTGATCAATATATGTGTCTGGGAGGGTCTGGACATGCCATTGAACGGACATTTCTCCAGACAGACCTTTAGAATCTCCTCCTATTCTGTCTGAGTCCCTTCTCATTTTATGTTTTACAAAAGGTTGCAGAAACCTCACAGCTTCCTTTAGGGAGTCTGTGGATGAGCAGAGGAGCCTGATTTTGTGAAATGATGGATATACCAGAGTCTAGGAGGTTGTCTATTCCTTTGCATAAGTCATTTAGGAAGCAAACAACAAAGATTTTAAAAATCCTCATTCTGTCCTCCTGTAGATAAAATGGACAGAAAGTATGCTTGTCAGGCTCTGATACAGACTTCCTCACTGAACAGTGTAGTCATGTGGGTGTGGTACAAGCTGCAGCCTGTGACAGGCAATATTCCCTGGCCTCACATCCTCCTGATAAGGATTCCAGGAAGATTGATGCCATGAGTGAAAAAAACAGTATATGGCAGCTTCTTTGGGACTCAGGCAGGCTAATTATATGGCTTATGTAGCTAGATATCAGAAATCTAGATGGGACACAATATTGCAGTTAGCCAAGCAGGCCCATGGCCAGCTGAGCAAGTGAGTTGGAACAGGTGGCTGCTGATGGCATTGAAGCCTCTAAAGTTCAATTTCATACTGCTGTTGATGTTAATGATGTCTCCTCTAGGGTCATGGCCACTTCTGTAGCTTTCCAGTAGGTTGGCATGGCTCAGATGCACTAATCTGTCCCAGGATACTCAGTCAAAGGCCTGGATTTTCCTGTAGTGGGAGAATTCTCTGTTTGAGAACAAACAGAAAACTATATGAGAAAAAGATGGATGAATACAGAACTACCTACAAAAGTGCCCAGGCTAGGGAGAGGCATGCCACTCCACAAAGGCACGCTCCCAGAGGGGGGAGAAGGCCTTTCCACAGGCCTTTTTTACCAATTCAAGCCTCCTCCTGCTTTAGCAGAGGGGTTTCTTCAGAAGGCAGGGGTAGATGAGGCACAAGTAAACCGTCCCCCTCCCCTCAGCCTAGGCTGCTGCCAAACAGGCACCCTGATGGGTGCCCAGGGCGGATCTCCTGTACCAGTGGGGGCAGGTTGGCTTAGCACTCAGCCAGAACATGGCTGTCCTTAACTTCAGACAGATGGGTTCTGGAGGTAATAAGCCAGGGTCTGGTTCTCAGCTTCAAACAGTTCCCAAAGATGAGAGCCAGACATTTTCCACCTGCAAATCGCCAGAAGCCTTGCTTTGGAAGCAGAGTTTCTTCTCTCTGGACTGCAAAGCAGTGGAAAGAGTCCCTCCCTTGCCATCAGGGCAGGGCTATATTCAAGATACTTTCTTACCCCAAAAAGACAGGAGAATGGCAGCCATTCTAGATTTAAGATACCTGAACAAGCATCTTTTGAAACAAAAGTTCAAAATGTTGACTCTGGCAATGATATTGCCTTCTCTAAAGCCAGGGGACAGCACAACTTCCTGGACCTCAAGGATGACCTATTTTCATGTTCTTATCAGGCCTTCTCACCGAAAGTACCTCAGGTTTGAACTGCCCTCAGGCCACTACCAGTTCAGGGCAATGCCTTAGACCTTACCTCTGCACCAAGGGTATTCACAAAATGTCTAGCTGTGGTGAGTAGCTCACTTAAGAAGGCAAGGGGTTGCTGTGTTTCCCTACCTGGACGACTGGCTCATTGTGGGTCAGTCTCGAGATCAGGTGAAATCCACTTGCAAGTCACCCAACAACTTCTCACTTCCTGGGATTCCTGCTAAGTTGCAAAGTCAGTTCTGGAACCAGTTCAGGTCCTAACTTTCATAGGTGCAGGAATTGAACACAAAAGTTAGCCGGGCATTTCTTCCCTCGGAAAGGGTGAACAGACTCACTGCCCTGGCATCCTACGCTACCCTGCAGTCTCTCGACCAGCAAGGCATTTTCTGCAACTCCTGGGCACATGGCCTTCCACAGCTGTAGTGCAAGAGCAAGATTCCAGATGAGGGACATTCAGTTCCATTTGAGGGGCCTATTGGTCTCAAAGGAAGGACCCCCTTTCCAAATTGGTCCCAGTGACTCAAACTCTGATCCTGGCCCTCCACGAGGTGACAGGACGAAGCAATCTAAAACAAGGGGTTCCCTTCATTCCCATTTCCACTACTCACCCTCACCACGGATGCCTCCCTGTTGAGGGTGGGGAGCTCACTGAGCAACCTGTCCACTCCAGGAGTGTGGTCTCCTCAGGAATCTCTGCTCCACATCAATCTTTTGGAACTCAGAGCTGTCTTTTTTAGCTCTTCAGGTATTTTCCAGTTTCTGTCCAGAACAAAGTGGTTCAAGTCAGGACAGACAACACCACCACAATGTGGTACATCAACAAGCAAAGGGGCTTTTCGGTCATCAGCCTTGTGCACCGAGAAGCAATAAGTTATGGTCTCCTTTCTCTGAACACCTCCCTGATGGCAGTTCACCTCCCAGGGAAGGACAATGTCCTGGCGGATGCCCTCAGCAGAATTTCTCAGGGCCATCACGAATGGGCTCTGAATCACACAGGTGCTGGGGTCTGTCTTTGCCAGATGGGGCACCCCTCAGATAGATCTTTAGCAGCCCAGACAACCACCAACTTCCTCTATTTTATTGCAGGCCTCCAGTGCTGAGCCTCAGTCCCCCGGACGCCTTTCTGTTGGACTGGAAAGGGAAGTTCCTGTATGCCTTTCCCCCCTTTCCTCTTCTTTTCAGGGTACTAGTGAAAATCAGATCTCAACCCTGCAAAGTGATTCTGATTGCCCCAGATTGGGCCAGACAGCCCTGGTACCCTCTGCTTCTGTCCTTGACAGTCCACCCTGCCTGAACCTGCCAGGTCCACGACTTGCTGGCCTGTGCACAGGGGGAGGTGAGATATCCGGACCCCGTCCCTCCATCTCAAGGCCTGGCTCTTGAGGAGTTAGAGCCCCCAGTTACACCTTTCTCCAAGGTGTCCTGGATATTCACAAAGGCTTCAAGAAGCCTTCCACTGAACCCACTTACAATTCTAAGTGGAAGAGGTTTTCCATCTGGTGCTCTGAGAGCCAGATTGTTCCAGAATCCGCTGATCTTCCCATTTATTGACAGACTATTTGGTCCATTTAAATTCCCTAGGCCTTAGGCCAGCTACCTTGAAGGTTCATCTGGCAGCTGTCTCTGCCCTTCAAAACATACACGAAGTCTTGCTATATTAGGACTTCTGCGGTTAGGCTCAACCTCTGAACTGCCCCGGAAGAAATAGTTAACTCCAGTGAAACCTGGAGTTCCACAGCGGCTGTTCAAAAACTCTATCGGCCGGTTTCCAAATGAAACTGCCCAGATTACTACTCCGCTTCACTGAACGGTATCGGAGATCCCAGCTCTTCAGCTTCCGGTTCATTTTGCGGTTCAAGCGAGTTTCTTCGGTTCATTTGAACCGGCAAAAAGTGTTTATTTTACCGCGTTTCGGTCAAAAGCTCTATCTGGTCCACTGGGTTTCAACACTGTGATGTCTGTGGGGAAGCCTTTGCCAAGGCTGACCCACACACCACTTGTGTCTAGTGTCTGGGGGCTGACCACCTCCTGTCAGACTGCCAGGTGTGTAAAATTCCCTGCAGCCACCCTGGAAAGAGGATTGGGCGGCTCACGGGAGCGAGAAGCCAGCGTCCTCTGACCTGGATGGCCAGCCAGGTCCAGCACCCATTGGACCAGAGGATGTGCCCTCTGACCGAGGCCGAGACTTCCTCGGGCAAAGAAAGGCTGGTTCAGAGGAACCAGTCCCTGTAAAAGACAAAGAAATCAAGCAGGTGGGAGTCCAAAATTGTCTCCAACTGCTGCAGAGATAGCAAAAGCCATACAGATTGTTCAGTCTTTGTCTCGGGGACTTGTCAACCCCTACAATTGGGAAAGGTGGCTCGTTCAGGTCCAATGGTTCAGGATATGATGTTGAGGATTTTATAGCGAACCACAGGAGGGAGGAGGAATTTGATCAGTGTATTTGTGACTGGGAAGGTCTGGGCGTGCCCATTGAACCGGACATTTCTCAGACAGACCAGAATCTCCCCTTTGCTGTCTGAGTCCCTTCTCATTTTATGTTTTATAAAAAGGTGGCGAAACCCTCAGCTTCCCTTAGAGGAGGCTGTGGATGACCAAGAGGAGCCTGATTATGTAGAAATGATGGATATTCCAGAGTCTAGAAGGTTATCTATTCCTTTGCATAAGTCATTTAGGAAGCAAACAACAAAGATTTTAAAAATCATTCTGTTCCTCCTGTAGATAAAAAATGGACCAGAAGGTATACTTTGTCAGGGCCTGATACAGACTTCCTCACTGAGCAGTGTAGTCATGTAGGTGTTGTTCAAGCTGCAGCCTGGCGACAAGGCTAATATTGCCCTGGCCTCATCCTCCTGATAAAGTTCCAGGAAGATTGATGCCATGGCGAGAAAAACAATATATGGCAGCCGATTGGGACTCAGGCAGGCTAATTATATAGCTTATGTGGCTAGATATCAGAAATCTAGATGGGACACTATATTGCAGTTAGCCAAGCAGGCCCAGAGGCCAGCTGGCTAGTGAGTTGGAACAAGTGGCTGCTGATGGCATTGAAGCCTCTAAAGTTCAATTTCATGCTGCTGTTGATGTTAATGATGTTTCCTCTAGGGTCATGGCCACTTCTGTAGCTCTCCATTGGTTGGCATGGCTCAGATGCACTAATCTGTCCCAAGATACTCAGTCAAGGCTATGGATTTTCCTGTAGTAGGAAATTCTCATTTGGGGATCAAACAGAAAATTACATGAAAAGATGGATGAATACAGAACTACCTACAAAAGTGCCCAAGCCTGGGAGGCGTGCCACTCCACAAGGCATGCCCCAGGGTGGGGCAGGCCTTTCCACAGGCCTTTTATCAAGTTCAGGCCTCTTCAAGCCTTTGCACAGAGGTTTTTTCAGAGCCCAGAGATAGGCGGGGCGACAGGCGAGACCGTCTCCCTCTCCTCAGCCTAAAGCTGCTGCCAAGCAGGCACCTGATGGGGTGCCCAGGGACGGTCTCCTGTATGGGTGGGGGCAGGTTGGTTTATTTCAGCCAGAACTGGTTGTCCCTAACTTAGGACAAATGGGTTCTGGAGGTGATGAAAGCCAGATCTGGTTCTCAGCTTCAAACAGTTCCCAAAGATGAGAGCAGACATTTTCCACCTGCAAATCCTTCAGAAGCCCTTGCTTTGGAAGCAGAGGTTTCTTCTCTTCTAGGCTGCAAAGCAGTGGAAAGGTTCCTCCCTTGCCATCAGGGCAAAGGGCTGTACTCAAGATACTTCCTTACCCCAAAAAGACGGAGAATGGCGACCATCCTAGATTTAAGGTTCCTGAACAAGCATCTTTTGAAACCAAAGTTCAAAATGTTAACTCTGGCAATGATTTTGCCTTCCCCGAAAACCCAGGGGACTGGCTAACTTCCTGGACCTCAAGGATGCTTATTTTCATATCTTGATCAGGCCTTCTCACGAAAGTACCTCAGGTTCAAAACTGCCCTCTGGCCACTACCAGTTCAGAGCAGTGCCCTTCAGCCTCACCTCTGCTCAGGGTTTCTAAAATGTACAACTGTGGTAGTGGCTCATTTAAGAAGAAAGGGGTTGCTGTGTTTCCCTACCTGGACTGACCCTGGCTCCATAGTGGGTCAGTCTCCAGATCAGGTAAAATCCCACTTGCAAGTCACCCAGCAGCTTCTCACTTCTCTGGGATTCCTGTTGAATTTTCCAAAGTCAGTTCTGGAACCAGTTCAGGTACTAACTTTCATGGGTGCAGAGGTGAACACAAAAGTCAGCAGGGCATTTCTTCCTTGGAAAAGAGTGGACAGACTCATTGCCCTGGCATCCTCCTTTACCCTCAGGTCTCTTGACCAGCAAGGCACTTTCTGCAACTCTAGGGCACATGGCTGCTTCCACAGCTGTGGTGCAGGGGAGCAAGATTTCAGATGAGAGACATTCAGTTCCCATGAGGTCCTACTGGTCGCAGAGGACCCCTTACAAAGTAGTCCCAGTGACCAAAACCTGATCCTGGCCCTTCAGTGGTGGCAGGATCAAAAGCAATTAACTTCGGGGTCCCTTCTTACCCGTTCTTCATTCCTCACCCTCAACGGATGCCTCCTGTTAGGGTGGGGGCTCATAAAGCGACCTTTCCCACTCAGGGTGTGGGTCCCCTCAGAATCTCTGCTCCACATCAATCTTTTGGAACTCAGAGCTGTCCTCTTAGCTCTCCAGGCTTTTTCAGCTACTGTCCAGAACAAGGTAGTTCAAAGTCGGGACAGACAACACCCACAACAATGTGGTACATCAGCAAGCAAGGGGGCACTCAGGTCTTCTGCCTTGTGCACCAGAAGCAATAAGGTGTGGTCTCTGGCTTGCCCACAGACACCTCCCTGATAGCAGTTCACCTTCAGGAAGGACAAGTCACCTACCGGATGCCTCAGCAGGATTTCCCAGGATGCATCACGAATGAGACTCTGAATCCCCGGAAGTTCTGAGGTGGGTCTTTGCCAAGATAGGGCACCTCAGATGAATCTCTTCGCAGCCCCAGACAACCACCAACTTCCTCTATTTTGTTGCCAGGCCTCAGTGTTGGGCTCAGTCCCCCTGGGCAGCCTTTCTGTTAGTTGGGAAGGGAAATTCCTGTATAGCATTCCCCCTTCCTCTCCTCTTCAGGACTATTAAAAATCAGAACTCAAGCCCCAAAAGTGATTCTGATTGCTCCAGACTGAGCAGACAGCCCTGGTACCCTCTTCTCCTGTCCCTGTCATTCCACCCTCCCACAAACTTGCCCAGGATCCACGACCTGCTGACCTGTGCACAGGGGAGGTGTGGTACCGGACACCAATTCCTCCACCTCAAGGCTTGGTTCTTGAGGGGCTAAATTTGCTGATTTACACCTTTCTCAAGGTGTCTTGGACATTTAAAGGCTTCAGGAAGCCTTCCACTAGGAGCCACTTACAATTCCTAAGTGGAAGGGTTTTCCTTCTGGTGTTCTGAAGAAACAAATTGTACCAGAATCTGCTGACTTGGCCATTTATTGGACTATTTGGTCCATCTAAATTCCCTAGGCCTCAAACCAGCTACCTTGAAGGTTCATCTGGCAGCTGTTTTCTGCTTTTTATTGTCTGCAGGAAACCTGTTTCCCTCTCTTCTCACCCTGTGTTTTCCAAGTTTTTTAAGGGTTACTTCACACTAACCCTCCTTTAGGAAAAAGCTCCTGCCTGGGACCTGAATGTTTACATTGCTCAGCTAATGCAACCCCTTTGAGCCTCTGTCTTGACAGATCTCAAAGTTTTAACTTGGAAGACTGTTTTTCTAGTGGCTATCACTTCTGCTAGGCAGTATAAGTGAATTACAAAGCCTGTCAGTGGAAAAGATTTTATTTCCATTCACGAGATAAGTTAGTCCTCAGGACCCAACAGAAGATTTACCCAAAGTGGTTTCAGATTTTCATCTAAAACAATCCATCTCTCTTCCAGTATTTTTCACTGAGCATTCCTCCTCGGGGGAGAGGAGTGCACAGTCTGGTCAAAAAGAGCCTAGCTACTATTGGCCCCGGAGCGCACCAAGGGTCTGGTTTGAATCCCTCCAACTCTTCCTTACCTATGGGGAAGTTGGCAAGGAGACAAACTGCCACTAAGAGGACAATTGCAAAGGTGGATTGTCTCTTGTATCAGTTCTGTTACCAAAACTAGGTAGAGAACCTCCCTACGGGACTGAGGGGCTCACTCCACCAGGGGTACAGCTACATCTCTAGCGGCTGCTAGGAGGATATTCCATTGGAAATTTGCCAAGCTGCTACCTGGAAGCAGATCCACCCTTTACCAAGCATTATTCCCTGGATGTCCAGTCCAGGAGAGATGCTCGTTTGGCACAGCTGTGCTTCAGAGCCTATTCCTAAATGGGTTCTGGCCCTCCTCCATGGAGGTGCTGTGTAATCTGCAGAATCTCTATAGCAAGACTTCATGGTGTTTGAAGAAAAATTACTCACCTTAGTAATTACTTTTCTTCTCATGGAGTCTTGCTATATGGAAGCAACCCTCCTACCCCTCTCAGAACTCCCTACTTGGAGTGAGGTTGGCAAGTTAGTGCAAGCACTGTGTCATGCCATTTAGTTCTCCCTAGTCCCCACGTTTCATTTGGGTTGGGAACTAGGTAATTCTGTTTTTGTTAAGTGGTATATGGTCCCCTCCTGGACTTGAGTCTTTTGGGGAGAGGGGTCTGACTAGTGCTTGTCTTGGGTGATACTAATAATAATATGTAATATTGTTATTATTCTGTGATCTGTTGTGTTTTGTTGTTCTACTACTGGTAGGTAGCCAATGGCTAGTGTAGAGTTTTCCACACAGACTTGCTATGTTGGTTTGGCCGTAAAGAACCTGGCAGTTCATTTGAAACTGGCCAGATGGGACTTTGAACAGCGCTTTTCGCTGTGGAACTCAGGTTTCACTGGGTTAACTATTTCCTCTCGGGGCAGTTCAGGCTGAGCCTAACTGCAGAGGTCTAATAGCAAGACTCCATGAGAAGAAAGCAATTACTAAGGTGAGTAATTTTTTTCTTTTGTGTCAACAGGGAAGCCTGCCTCCCTTTCTTCTCACCCTGTGTTTTCCAAGTTTTAAAGGGTTACTTCATACTAACCCCCCTTTTGGGAACCAGCTCCTGCCTGGGACCTCAGATGTTGCATTGCTCAGTTAATGCAACCTCCCTTTGAGCCTCTGTCCTCAGCAGGCTCAAAGTATCTAACGGAAAACCGTTTTCCTGGTGGCTATCACTTCTGCCAGACACATAAGTGAATTACAGGCCCTGTCAGTGGAAGAAAGATTTTATTTCTTTCCACAGAGATAAGGTAGTCCTCAGGACTAATAGGATTTTGCCTAAAGGTGGTTTCAGATTTCCAACTGCAATCCATCTCTCTCCCAGTATTTTTCCAATGAGCATTCTTCCTCAGGTGAGAGGAGACTGCACAGCTTGAACATCAAAAAGAGCCTTAAGCTACTATTTAGAATGCACCAAGGGTCACAGGTCGAATCCCTCCAACTCTTCCTTACTTATGGCGAGGGTTGGCAGGAAACCTGCCACTAAGAGGACAATTGCAAGGTGGATTGTCTCTTGTATCCAATTTTGTTACCAAAAACTAGGTAGAGAACCCCCTCAGGACTGAGGGCCCACTCCACCAGGGAGTACAGCTGCGTCTCTAGCGGCTGCTGAGATCATTCAACCATTCTGGAAATTTGTCAAACTGCTACCTGGAAGACAGTTCACACTTTTTACCAAGCATTATTCCCTGGATGTCCAGTCCAGGAGAGATGCTCAGGTTTGGTACAGCTGTGCTTCAGAGCCTATTTCTCAAAGTGGTCCTGACCCTCCTCCATAGGTACTGCTGTGTATCTCTATTGTTATAATATAGCAAGACTTCATAGTGTTTGAAGAAAAATTACTCACCTTAGTAATTGCTTTTCTTCTCATGGAGTCTTCATATAATCTCCACCCTCCCTCCTGCCCCTCTCAGAACTTCTACTTGGGTAGGTGGCAAATTAGTGCAAGCACTGTGTCATGCCATTGTGGTTCGTTTTCCCTTACCCTCTTTCTTTTTAGGGTTGGGAACTAAGTTGTTCGTTTAGGTATATATTGGCCCCCTTCCTGGACTTGAGTCTTTGGGGAAGGGGGTCCTAATGGTGCTTGTCAAGGGAAAACTAATAATAATAATACCATTATTCATTGTTATTATGGTTATTGGTGTTTCTATTGTTGTTTATATTGTTGTTATTACTACTGGTAGGTAGCCATTTGGCTAGTGTAGAGCTTTTCACACAGACTTGTTGTTAGTGTTAGCTTCGTAAAGATCTGACAGTTTCATTTGGAAACTGGCCAGATAAACTTTGGCAGCCCTCGCTGTAGAACTCCAGATCCTCTGGAGTTAACTCCTTCCTCTCCGGGCAGTTCAGCTGCTGTGGCTGACTGCTATTGTTATAATATAGAAAGACTCCATGAGAAGAAAAGCAATTACTAAGGTGAGTAATTTTTTCTTTGGGATGTGGGTGGGCAGTAGCAGTGTTGGCACCCTAGGGGTGTCCCTTTTTCACCCTCCTTTATTTTGGGTGAGTGTTGTGTTTTGGGATGTGTTTTGTTTTTTGGGTTTCCTGACTTGAGTCTTTGCCTTGGAACCCAAAAACCCTTCTATACATATAGTTGCCAGTTGGTTGGTTGAGTTTTACAATTTACACAGAACTTCTAGTGAGTATTGCTCGTGAAAGATCTGCGGTTGGAGTTTAAACATAAACAGCAGACAGGGGCTTCAACTTAGCTCGAGGTGAACATTCCATGCTGGCCGTGGAAAGTTTAACTCTTTATTCTCCGGGGCGGTTAAAGGTAGGACCTAACTGCATATGTCAGAATACAACAAGACTCCATTAGAAGAAACAACATTACTAAGGTGAGTAATTTTTTCTTATATGTATAGTACATGCTCCAGATAGCCAAATAACTACATTTCTTTGGACTTGCAATTCAGAGTCAGAAATGAGGTATTGTGGAAGATCTGCTACAAACTTTTCACTCAAGAAATTTCACAGCTTTGTTGAGATTTAAAGCAGCAGTACTACGAAATCAGGAAGTGAGCTATCAAAATTCTGTTTTTCGGCTGTAAGCAAGCGGCCAAAGTTCCAGTTTCCATACCTGTAAATGTTTTTTTCCAGTCATCTTTAGTTTTTTAGATATTTGCAATTTATTTGAAGTATTGTAGCACTACAACAAATATGGTGGCTGACTAATTTTCAGCTGCGCTTTTTTACAGGTCACATCACGTCTTTTGACGACAGCAGAGGGACCCTCTGCTGACCATTCCCGATGTCCCTGCAAGTCATTCACATGTGCAGTTGGCAGCAGGGGGGGTACCAGTGCAACATTCTTAGTGGCAGAAATGTAAATAAAGCAGAGAATAACTGAGCAAATTACACATAGTACACAATGCCGGTGAGAAAAGTACCAGGTATATGATGTAGAGGGCACAGAGAATAAACTGTCAAAAAGCACAATTTTTTTTCGTAGTACTGCTGCTTTAAGTTTTATATGTTTCACATTGTTGGGAAGAAAGTTTTACTAAGATTCTTTAAATCAAGGTTTTAAGTTTTTTATAACAAGGGTTTTGCCCTTACCTTTACATAACCTGAGCAGGACCCTCCTTCTACTACTCATTCCCCTACCCATCCCAGTTCCAGCTTCTGACCAGCATTATATCTTACAACTTGTCCCTCTGGCTGAGCCAGCCAGCACCTGACCTTCACCTACCATGGAGTGAACCAATCACAGAGGAACAAGGTCAGCTGAGGAGATAGGGATAGGTGGGGCAGCTCAGTATGGCATGGAAAGTGGATGGGCATCATCTTCCCATCCAGGTCTATCTGTTTTCCATTAGTTCCCTCCTGCAGCACCAGCTGGTGGATGCATCTTTGCTGAGCCCCAGTCAAAGCATCTACTTTGAAATTTTACATGTTTACATTATTAACAAACTCCACTCCCAAACATAGCTATTCTTTAACAACTTGTAACAGCATTACCGGACGATGGTGCAAAATTAAATGCTATGGCAGTTTACAATGCAGAAGCCTGGGATACTGCCAAAATGATAATGCTGAAGTTCCCTTTTCTATGTTCTATCAGTGGTTAACTCCACATAGGGTAGCTCAGCTTATTATCCACCGCAACTCTTGGTTTTATGATTGCTTTCCCTAGCAGGGGCAATAGCTTCTGCATTAGTAGCTTTATATGTAAAATGCAGATTGTAGAGGTCGGAGTACATGTTACAATAGAGATTCATTGTGTTTTATTTAAATGCAGTCAGAAACATTCAGATCGCCCGCTATCAGCCTGGTGGTTGTTGGACCCGGCCCCCCCCCAGCAAGAGGTGGCATGGCTATTTCTCAGTCAACTGAGGTGGCTGGTGTCGAATGCCAATCACCACTTGGTGACTGTTTTACTACAAACCACTTTAATTGCAGTCTCTCTGTGATGGTTGTTTGGATGCAGCTATTTTCTTACCACCATTTTGAAATATATGCGGTCTACCTTACTGATAACCAATGAGGGGAGAAGAGCTGTTTTCTACCAGCCCATTTGGAAACAAAAGTTGTAAGTAAAGTCCTGTGCCCATGGGTGCTCTCTACCTCTGTCTCTGAAATTGCTTTGTCTCGGGTGGTGCCTGGGGTCTGGGCTGTGGCTGTCAGAATGGAACGTCGATCACCATGTGCAGGTTATGTAGTGCCCGTGTAGCGGTCAGAGCCCCAGTGGAGTAAATAAATTAATAAATTAATACTGTTCTCCGCATGTCTGGTATTCAGTTCAGTTTTGTCCCGCAGTTCAATTCACTTCAGAAATCAGCTCTTTGTGCTGGCCCAGTGGTGCTGAGGGCTGAGGCGCTGGATGCCTTACCTTGTGCTATGTCGGCAACCCGTGTTCGGGAACAATCACGGGCTGCTGGGGGTTGGCAGACTGGGAGAAGGATAGAGCATCCGCAGGACTGCTCTCCTTCTCCAGGGATGGGGGACATCAGCAGTCGGTGTGCGACTGTCCCCTAGTGGAGACTGGGGCGGCAGTGACACCGACGCTGCAGAAATAGGGGTGGGAGGGGGCAAATGCCGGGAAGAGTGCATGCGGATGCGTGTGTGCTCCTTCCATTGGCGTCATTGCACGCCCCTTCCCACAGAAGGAACCAACACAGGAAAATTCTCAGCAGCATGAAGGCTGCTCGCCAGCACCGCCACAGTCATGTGCTAGTTCTCCTAGGTCCACCCTCCTGGTCTCTGCGGTGGTGGGGTAAGCACCTGCTGCAATGCAACCAGAGGAAGTAGTGACAGGGAGGTCAGAGCTCTGCCCGCGACCGGGCAGCAGTCAGGTTGGTTGGCTGGATGGAGGGGAGGGGAGGAACCAAAGGCACAACCTCCCCCCAGTCGAGGAAAGTAAATAAATCAACTGAAAAAAAAAAGAGAAATCAGCTCTTGACACTGAAAGAACTCAGTAGATGTAGTGGTGTTTTTTTTCTGGTGGATGGACACTACCTATTGTGAAGTGCTGGACTGTCAGTAAAAATCAAATAAGGAGGTGGTTTTCTGGGGTGCAGAAAAGTGAGTGGATCGTGGATTCTGTGTTACCTTAACTCAGCCTGAATTTTTGTTCAGGTAAGATATATTCTGAGCTACTTCAACTGGTGGGGGGTGTATTTTAAAAAGGTAGATTTATCCAAGATATTTTTATGTAAATAAGTTCTTAATGAGGAGCGATTACTAGTTATTCAAATATCCAATTAGGTTGATTACTAAAAATATGAAACTTTAATGTACTTGAAAGGGATCTACTAAAGATGAATTTTTATTTAATTTGTTTACTGGGTAAGAACCCAAGGGCAGCAACTTCCCATTTTCGTGGGGGACCCAAAAATTACAACGTTACAAAAGATGCAATACAAAATGTACAATACTTAAAATATAGAATATATAAAGTGATGAATACAGTCACATAACATATTTAGCCAAAATATCCACAATAACGGAACCCTAAAAAATAACTTTTCAAATGGATCTTAAATCTGTAAATTATTGTTGTTTAACATTTAAGAATGAATTAGGGATGTGCAACTCATTAACTGATTGATGCTCACTGATACTTTTTAGCATAACTACACAACTCCTGATTGTACTTGGCTGGTTCATTTATATAGACTTGTTTGGCATTGTTTTTTTGTTAGTCTGTTTATGTTTGTGATTTGTAGATGAACCAGTGTGACATCCGTGATATATTAAACTTAAGTTTATATACACAAAAAGATATATGGAACATAATAAACTGCTTATGTTGTGTGTGCGTGTGTGTGTGCATGCATGCGTATGTATGCATGTGTGTGTTTTCCAGGCAACGCATTATTAATTATAAATATGTTATTTATTGTGTGGCATGCATTACCCATTCATCATCACCTGAAGAGATGTGAAGGTGGTATCTAGCACAACTGGCATCTATAATTGCATCTTGTCACTGTACAGATAAAACAATTAAAACAAAGAAGACACACAGTTTGTGAAAAGGTTTTATAAGCAGCTGAATAATTTTCTTGTGTGTGATCACACTACATGTACCCTCATGTAGTATGGCATTCTCAGTTTCTGTAATTAAAGCATTTCACAATAGGTTATTCTAATTTACCCTTACTGCTTGCACCACAAATGTAATTATTCTTGACCTGTAATAAATGAAGTGAAATTAACACAGACTGTGTTACCAAAAGTGACAAATGTATAGATCAACACAGATTATATGAATATATGCATAGCAAAACAAATCTGTGTCTGGCGGTTCATTTGCATGGCTATGCCAGTAGTTCAGTGGGTGGAGCAACAAACCACTCTCCCATCAAGCCTTTAAAGGCTGCTCCTCCTGGCTAGTCCAGGATTCGTTTCTTTCATTTTGGCCAGAGGCACCACTCTTCCTCTCTCCTCTCCCTTCTCTCCCCCTTTTCTCTGCCATAGCTGTGTTTCTGCATGCCTGCCACCGACTCGCCTCCCCTGCCATCCTCCTTCCTGCCCTTTCACAGTTGTCTCCTTTGTGCTATCTCCTGCTCCCCGCTTCTGCCCGCGGCTGTTTTCTGGTACCTCTGTTCCTTGCCTTCTCCGGGGCCGCCATGCTGGTCATGTCTTGCTTCCTCTGTTCATTTCTGTTTTTCATTTTGGGCGGGGTTCTCTTGCTAACAGGAGTCACCACTCCATCTCTCTCTATGTGCTCTCCAGAGTTTGCCATCATTCCTGAGTACTTTGCTCCATTCGCCACATCCACCCAGTACCCTGCATGATGCACTCCTGTGTTCACTGTGTGACTCCTGCATCCCAGCATTGTGGTAGGTGGCACTCGCTCGTTCCTTTTCTGCTCTTCTTGTCCCGCTTGCTCCCTCAGCCTGTCCTGCTTTTCTGTCCCTCTGCTTCGGAGCTGCTCCATGCCTTGCTCATTTCCAACCCTTTTGGGTTTTGTTGGTGGCTGGTTTTAATCCTTCTTCTCCCCTCCCCTTCTGTATTGTGTTTCTTTGGTCATCCCTCGCTGTCTTATAGCAACCTTCCCTACCGCCGACTGTTGCTTGCCTACCATTACTCCTTCATGTCTTCGCCTGCTTCTCCTTGCTGTGCCTTGCTACATTATTTCACAGGGCCATATGTATTTGTCCTACTGGTTTGCCTACCTCGAGCCTTTTGGAGTTTCCTACCCTACCAACGCACGTCTCTATTGCTATGCTGTCAGTTGTCTAATCCTACCTGTAAGACCCAGGTTTATTCTTTTCTTTATGTAGATTTCAGCTTCATTCAGTGTTTTGGCTCCTGACATATAATCAGTTCATTATCCTACACCGTTCGCCAGCCCAGCTACAGCTTGACTCCATTAATTTACCTCGCTGTTTTCCTCCTCAACTAGTTTTATTTCCTTTTCTGCTGGCATTAACTCAATTTTCAGTCACCTCACTGTTTGCTCCTTAATGCACTTTATGTATCTTAATGTTTCATTAGCTTCTTCGTATCCTGGTGCCTAGTTCATGGCTCTCTGTTTTTCCCACAGTGGGGCACTGCTGAGTCACAGTGAAGGCACCATGGCTCCCGACAGCCGGCTTTCTACCATCTCCCTCTCCTACTGCTACCCTTGTCTCCCCTATCCCTGCAATACCAGCCTCCTGCAGCTCCACTTGGCTCCTCCTTCCATTCCTGCAGCCTTCAATGCTTCCAGTACCTGTGAGCATTCCTGCTTTCCTGGCTTCCACATTCCCACCTTCCACTGCCCTGACCCTTGTCTGTTCTCCTTCCTTGTCCTGTGCTTTCTTTTGGGGCATTTCCTAGCTTGCCATCACCATACCCATTTGTATCCTTCTTACCCTAGCCCTACGCTCTGACCTCTCAACTCATATATCTCCACTCCATGTCAACCTCCATCATTGCTGAACCTCACCCTTCCTATACCCTACCTACTATCATACATGACCTTAATTGTACCAGCCTTCAAGGCTTTCATTCCATTATCATACATCGTCCATTTCACATCTCATCTCAACCGTACTGGCCTTCAAGGCTTTACCTCCATTCTCGTACATCATCCATTTTATGCCTCACCTTAACTGTTCCGGTCTTCAAGGCTTTCCGTCCACCATTTCTCATTCATTCGTTCTCGATCATCCTCTCCTCCTGCATCAACTTCTCAACTCATCGTAGGCTGCGGGCTTTGCCTGGCCATCATTGTCTCTCCCTCTCACCTCATTTCTTCCCATTCTGCAGTGCATGCCAGCCTTTGAGACTTCCCTCTATCAGCATACCTCGTATATTCCTCTTGAACCTCCACTCATCCATTCCTACTTCATAGTTCCTACCTCAACACTCCTGGTACTTTGTACCTCACCCGTTGGCTGCAGGCTTCGCCCGGCCTTTCTCGTTTCTACCTTCATTCAGTTCGATTCACACCTAATTGGCTTCTCAGTGGATCCAGTGGCATGCACTCCCATGGTTGCTCCTGCAACCTGCCTCTTCAGGACCCAAGTCAGGGTCTCCTTTGCTCAATCCAACGCCTCTGTAGGTCTACTCATTCACATTGCCTAATCGAGCATACCCCTCCTAAGGGTCCCATGCATTTTGCCTCAACTGCCCTCCACTCAGAAATGTGCCCTCAGTGTCCATTGCTCCTTGGCTTGGGGTAGCCTGTGGCTGAGGGTCTCGCCTGCACCCACAAAGTCTACATCTAGAGTATGCAGCTCGAGTGGGGTCCTTCTCCTGGCCCATAATGAGAATGTCTTTGCTCCAGATGGACCTTCAGTTGCCCTCAGTTTGGCGACACCTCTTGAATGTAGAATTTATGACTTCCAGCTGCGAGGGTGAAGCTGTCATCCTCGGCCCCTTTGGCTACCTGCCGGTTCGGAGGCACCTCTACACTATTCTCCATCTGACTGCCTCTGGTTCACCTGGTCTGTTCGTAGGCTCATGTAGGCTGGCTGAGTGCCTCAGCTGTCATTTCTCTCCTCCTTTGCTTTTGGGCATCTAGTTGCAGAGACGTCACTTGCAACCCTCAACAGCATTCCTGTTAGAAGGACAGAGCTTCCTCTAAATTGGAATCTTTTCCTCTTCCCTCAGTCTAGACTCTAAATTGCAGTAAGTGAGCCATCACTAACCAAAACTTCCTTCAGCCTGAGGAAGGTGATTAGGCCTTGATCCCCAGAGGTTTCCTCCTCAAAGGGTTTTTTCTCTCCTCTGTGCCAATGGTCATAATAGTTAGATAGGGTCTGTGCTTCCATAGGTTCCGTAGTTAGGTTCCGTTGTTGGATGGAGTCAGACAGTAGCCCCTGCTGTTCCTCTCTCCTTGGGAAGTCTCGCCCTTCTGCCTCATGTCAGCTTTAATTCCACTCGATATTCCTCGTCATCTCCGTTCCTCTCCTGTCCTTCCAAGTTACATCTATCAGTCTCTATTACCACCCTTGATATCTTCTGACTTCTCGCCTTCGATGCTCGCACCATTTTGGGTATTCTTTATGGGCTTCTTCCTAGGCTATCTTTAGGCATGGAATCATTCCTGCAGCACCTATAGGGTGGAACCTCAATAGGGTTCCTCATGTCGTACTTCTACAGAGAAGTAGATCCCATGGATAGAGAGGTGAACATCCACAATGTATCTAAGTCACACAAGCATACATCATTCAAGTTGTGTAAGCACATTGAATTGTAAGGCTATGCCTGTAATTCAATGGGTGGAGCAACAAACCACTCCCCCTCAAGCCCTTAAAGGTCACTCCTCCTGGCTAGTCCAGGATTCGTTTCTTTTGTTGCCCCACCATCCTCCCTCCTCCTCCAGTGGCACATCTCTCTTTCCATGGCTTCTTCTCGGCTACCTTTAGCACCTATAGGGTGGAACCCTTTAATAGGATTCCTCACTGTCGCACCTACAGGTGGTAGATCCCCAGACAGAGAGGCAACAGCCACAATGTATCTAAGTCACACTAGCATATATCATTAAAGTTAGTAGCACATTGAACTATTCTCTATCTAGCTATCTATCTATCTACCTATCCCTGCAACAGTGTGTCAAACGTTTTACCAGGAATACCGATCTAAAAACATCAAGATGCTAAACAAATCACTACACCCAGAGCTTCGGTCTCATGTCTTTATGTCCTGGCTTGCTCCCAAGTGGGTTTATTCCCTTGTATTTCACGCTTAGCAATTTATTTTTCAGGTTAATTCAGGATGAAAGCCAAAGGTTAATGTTGTATTATGAACACCTGATTACAGTGAGAAAATGTCAAAATATGAAGAAAAACAAAACAATTATAAAAATATGGGGATTAGCATGAAAATTATGTGTCAGAAGTCCCAGGAATAGAACCCTGCTGCAGAACTTTGTTCCAAAGTGCCGAGAAAATCAGGGCCTTGAGTATTAATTACAGTACATAAGTTTATCTGCTAGCATGCAACTATGAAATGAAAATAATTAATGTAAATAAATACGAAAAAACCCTAAATGTCCACCCTTGCTAAAAGAGCCTGAAATGTCTTCAGTGCAGACAACAAGTTGTAAATAAGAGGTATGTTACAATACCATTAATAACAGGATAGGGCAGAGCGGTTCAATTTGAATAAAGATGGTACCTAAAAAAATTATTTCAATAATAGGAAATTGGTATTAAAATCATAGGTAATTACTTTCCTGAAACCCACCAGTAAGTGCTTTACAAAAAGGCTACTCCAGGTGCCGGATAGCCCAGCAGTAGCATGCCATGTTACCATGCAACCATCCGGGGTTCATGTCACAAACATGAGATTGCTGTAGTCCTACAGCCTGGAGACAAGTGCTGCCCACAACAGTGCTCTCCCTCCTTGGGAACTGGAGCTCTTGCTGCCCACAACTTCATCAACCCCTGTGCAGGCTATGAGCAGCTTGGCACATTATGTGAATGCACTCATTTCACAGCGATGGTGGATGCTGAGCACACATGAACTGGGAAGAGGAGAGATGCAAAGGCCACGTGTGCATTGGTGACTGGACATGCATGGACTAACATCAGGAAGCTTGGTGAGAAGAGGTAGAAAATGTAGAAAGACTCCAGACATGGGCACCGACCCTACTGACACAACCCCACACTTTGAGCATTTCCAGCCATCAGTCAACGGTTATTAGGGCACCACATTATGGAATTTGCCACCCTCCTGAGGTCCACCCCCTGGAGTTAGAATATTTAGAAAGGGGGGTAGAGGGCACAGACTTCCACAAAAAGAGGGGAAAGCGACATCAGGACGTGGCACTCTAATCACTGGGCACACTACTGCTGGTGCCCTGTATAGGTGGAATCTTTTGGAGTCCCCCCAGACCATAATCTAAGCTTGAACTCTGCCTGCCTGGAGGGGGGCTAGGTAGATGAGTCCACCAAGAGGGGAAGCCTCAGGGTGCTTCAGTCCAGGACAGGGTTGAGTCAGAGTAGGAGTTAAGGCATGGTGGGGCCAGGCCCTGGCCTGCCAGAAAGATAAACAGAGAATGAAAACAAAGGCTACACTGAGGAATAATCTAGCAACCTGCACTCTGCAGGAGGAAGCAACTTCTGGTGAGAGCCGCGAACTGTGAGGGGATAGATTTGAACAGGAAGGGGGAGGGAGGTTAAGTGCCTAAGTGGCACCATGGCCCGAGGGGATGGGAAGCAGATCCACAGGATTGCTAGGCAGTGGGATGGGAGGCAGAGCTGGATGTCATTGTCCACCTGGGGACTAATGGCCTGCTAGGGACAGGGCTGGGATAGTGCAGTGGGAGTTTAAGGAGCTGGGGAGAGGAGGGATTGCTAGTATGCTCAGTGGCTTTCACTGAGCTGCTGCCTGTCTAAGACAGGGAGGAGGAGTGGGGTTTCCACACTAAGACCTTCAACTCATGGTTGAAGGAATGGTGCCGAGAGGAGGAGTTCAGCTACACTGGGGTCAGGGGAACCATCTGGAGAGATAAGGGCCTTAACAGGGGTGATGGCCTACAGCCATTCGGGAGGGGAACTGCAGTCCTCAGTGGATGATTTAGATGTTACTCTGATGAACATTTAAACTAGCCGAGGGGGGTGGTGGAAAAAATCGGGAAGGCAGTAACTGCACCACCACACACACACACACACACACACACTGAAGTAGAAAGTAGAGAACCCGAGGAGAATGGAATCCTTTAGGTGGAGATCAGTAAAAGAAGCAGGGCAGTATAAATGGAAGCGGGATGTGAATGGAAGCATAACAAAGGGGGAAGGGAGGAAAGAGGGCAAAAAGGAAAGAAGGGAGGTAACAAGCAGAGTGGTAACAAAATCTGGAAGGCCATATGTGTGAATGCTAGAAGTCTAGGAAATAAGATTCTGGACCTAGAGGCCATAATGGCAGAGGCTGACCTGGATATTGTGGCCATTACCAAGTCATAGTGCACTGAAAACCATGACTGAGACACGTCCATACCAAGCTATACTCTGTTCAGGAGGGACAGGGTGGGAAAGAAAGGATGGGGTATGGTGCATTATGTGAAGGAAGGCAGAAAAACAACAAAAATACAGGGGGGAGCAGAGGTACTGTGGGTCACCCTAGAGATGGGGAATGGAGCCTCTATTTGCAATGGCATGATCTACAGACCTCCAGTACAGGGGGAGCAGTTAGATTAAGTACTGGTGGAAGCTACTGGCATGATGGCAGAAAAGAGGAGGTGCTGCTGGTGAGGATTTCAGTCTGCCAGATGTAGATTGAAACCTCCCAGTTGCAGCTTGCTAGAAGCAGAAATATCCTGGACTCCCAGAAGGGTATTCCTCAGGCAACTAGTCAGTGAATCCAGCCATGGTGGGGCAGTACTGGACTTGGTACTCACTAACTGGGACAGTGTTGCAGATGTCAAGTTAGGAGGCCACCTGGGGAACAATGATCACCACACAAATGTGGTTCAATATTAGGACAGCTGTAGAACTGAACCACACAAGGGCAAGGGTGCTGGACTTCAGGAGGGCAGATTTTCAAAAGATGGGCGAATGCTTCAGGGATGGCCTGGGGGAGGATGGCCTGGGTGGGGTAGTGAAACAGTGGGCAAATCTAAAAAGGGCCATAGGGAAGGCAAAAAAACCTCTGTGTCAAGCAAGTGATCAAAAGCAAGAGGAAAAAGAGACTGCTGTGGTTTTAAAAACAGGTGACAGAAAAGTTAAAGGCTAAAAGGGCAGCATTCAGAAGGTACAAGGAGACGCAGAGGGAAGATGATATGGAGCTATACTGGGGAAGCAAGGAGAGCAATAAGGAACACAAAGGCACAAATTGAAGAGAGAATAGCCCAGGCAGTGACAAACGGTTGGACAAGACATTTTTTAGGTACAGTATGTAAACGAAAGGAGGAAGACCAGGGGTAGGATCATAAGATTAAAAAGGGAAAGTGAGGACTATGCAGAAGGGGACCAGGAAAAGGCAGACATCCTGAAAAAATACTTTTGTTTAGTGTTCCCAGAGGAAGGAGAAGTGGAGAGGCCACAAAAAGTAACAGGAGCATTGTAGTGAGGGAGGTGAAAACTAGTCCATTTTCAGAGGAGAGTGTCTTAAAGGGACTCGCTAATCTGAAAGTGGACAAAGTGATGGGGTCCAGATGGGGTGCATCCAGGGGTATTGAGGAGCTCAGGGAGGGACTGGCTACACCTCTAACAGTCCTATTTGACAGCTCATTGGAAAGATGATTGATTCCAGAGGACTGAAGAGGGCAGATGTAGTCCCACTTCACAAAAGTGGTAGCAGGAAGAGGCTGGCAATTATTGGCCAGTCAGCCTAACTTTGGTGGTGGGAAAGTTAATGGAGTCACTGCTGAAGGAAAGAATTGTGGAGTATCTTGAATCCAATGGATTATAAGACCAGAGGCAGCATGGATTCATGGGGGGCGGTCATGTCAAATAAATCTGATAGATTTCTTTGACTGGGTGACCAAGGAATTGTATCAGGCTGGAGCACTGGACATCAGTTTCAGTAAGGCTTTTGACAGTGTTCTACACAGGAGGCTAATAAGCAAGCTGGGTAGCTTAGGAGAGGGTCCAAAAGTGGTAAACTGGGTAAGAAATTGGTTACAGGATAGATGACAAGCAGCTGTGGTAAACAAGGTTGACTCAGAGGAAGGGAGGGTGACCAGTGGAGTGCCTCGGGGATCAGTGCTGGGACTGGTCCTCTTTAATGTCTTTATAAGTGATATTGTAGAGGAACTGGAAGGGAAGGGCTGCCTCTTTTCTGATGACACCAGAATTTGCAGTAGGGTGGACACTGGGGGAGGTGGAAAGATGAGCAGAGACCTGAGAACTCAAGGAGTGGTCAAGGATAGGGCAGCTAAGTTTCAGTGTGAAAAGTGCAAAGTTATGCACTTGGGGCACAAAAACCAAGGGTCTGAGTAAAAATGGGAGGAGTGATACTGATGACCACGAGGCAGGAAAGAGACCTGGGGCTGATCGTAGTGGATGACCTAAAGGTGGCCAGGCAATGTGACAAGGCAGTTGGGAGGGCTAACAGGATATCTGGTGCATAGGGAGGGGTATCACCAGCAGAGTTAGGTCATATTACTTCTGTACTGATCGCTAGTAAGACCCCACCTAGAGTACTGTGTCCAGTTCTGGAAATCACATCTCTGGAAGGACATAGACAGAGTGGAGGTGGTTCAGAGAGGGGCAGCTAATATGTGCAGGGTCTGCATCAGATGCCCTACGAAGAGAGACTTAAGGACCTAAATATGTATACCCTGGAAGAGAGGAGAGAGAAAGGATATGATACAGACTTTAAATTCCTCAATAGGAGTAAATAATGTACAGGGCAGAAGTATTTTCAGTAAAAAAAGGTGTTCAAGGACAAGGGGGCATAATAAGAAGCTCCTTCACGGAAAGAGTGGTGGATTCCATGCCGTATCCACTGCGCCAACTTTCTTGCCAACTTCTGTTTTCACTCCTTCCCTCTCTCCCTCCATATCTATCCACCTCTATTTGCCTTAAACCCTTTTCTTCTCACTCACTCAGATACCATGACTATCGCACTTTATCCATCCTGCCTAGGAATACCTCAGTTGGTCAGGCTCCATTCTCAAACCGTTTCTCTAAAATTTGGAATGCCCTCCCATCTCCCATCTGTCATGCTGCCTCTCCACATATCCTCAACTCCCTTCTCAAGGTCCATTCCCCCCTTCCTGTAGATGTGTTTATTTGTTTAATTTTTACTCTTCCCACATTTACCTCTGCACTCATCTGCAGATTATTACCTATCCTATATTAATTGTGTAACTGATTGTTTCTGTTTTTTATTAGTCTCTATTCACCTTGTTGTTACTGTTTACTGAAATGTATTATCTAATTTGTTCATCCTGTGAATGTTAGTGTTCTATTTCCATTATGCACTGTTTTCGACATTGCTGCTGTACCTACTGTGTATCCCTTTCCTCTCTTCCCCATGACACATCTGGAAACAAGCATTCACTGCTCAGTATGTCTTTCCTGGCAGGGCCACAGTAATGGGGGGGAAATGGGGAAGTTGTCCAGGGCCCTGAGCTCAGGAGGGGCCCACCTGAGGAGCTGGCATTACCCTTGGCATTAGCTGGTTTGGGAAACAGGCCGATTTCGATTGACTTGTCCTGGGCCCCAAAATTCATAGCTGCAGCCCTGTTTCCTGGTGAAACTTTTAAATAAATAAATTCCTGGAACAGTCTACCAGTAGAGGTGGGGGGATGAAAACTATTGGGGTCAAGAATGCATGGGAGAGGGAAGGGTGCTTGGGTAAATGGGGCAGAGATCAAGTAGGACCTGTAGTGATACTATAGGCAGGGAGAAACGGCAGGCTAGGGGACAAGCAGTCCTTATCGGCCGCAAATTCTGTTTCTATGTTATCTGTTCCTTATGATAATAAAGTTATGAATGCTTAGTGATGACCTGATCTCATTTGTAAGATACAGGACAGTACATATAAAGTATAGATCTGCCAGTGTGCCTTGGGTGGTGTCATGCAGTGACATATTTAGTCAGGGATCACATAAACTGTGATTCATTTCATATAAAGTATGACTCTACATGTGTCTCTGTGTTTTGAAAGGGGGACAGGGTGTTGACAAATTTCTTTAGAGTCAACAGAATAGCTTAATATTGTATCAGAGTAAAACTCACCCACCATCTATACAATACCAAATGACACTGAAACATGTACAACAAAGGCAAAGTCCACTGATGCCAGTAACAAGGGTGCTCTGCTCCCTCAGTGGCCACCAGACAGTGATAGGTAAGGACCATAGGACCCAAGGTAGTGGCACAAAGTCTCTTCAAATGAATGCAGTGTGAAATTTTACTGGCATTCACCATTGCTCAAATAAGATAATCCACAAGTATTTAAAGTGGCAGTACAAAACAAGAGCTCATCCGCATCATGCTTCCATTGCATATCCCAAAATTAATATTGTACCTCTGTCTTTTGCCCTTTTTGGCTAATGAATAATAAAAAAACTATACTTGTACTATACTGTATAGCGTTTTATTGTTCACCAGCCAGCCAAAAAGCAGCAGTAGGCTATTAATCATAGCCCTGATAGTAACAGTGCACCACAGAATACAGTAAGAGCTGGAGTACTCTCACTCCAATGAAGTCTGCATATACTGACTTTGGTCATTTTAGGCTTTATCCATGGTGACAGATTTGAATACCACTGCCACTGTTTTTTACACCTTTCAGTACTGATGAAACAATAGTAAGGGGGGATTTTCAGACTTGCTTCTGTTTTCCAGATGCAGTTGTGCACTTCTGTCAGAAAAGTTAGACCACAAAAAGGTGGATAACTTTATGGTGCAAGTACCATAGTCATGTCCGGATAATGGATGGAAGTACCGAAGTTGCAACTAGAAGTGCCATAAACTGTGCAAGGTGTTGCAAATGCGTCCAGATGTATGAAAATAGGATGCACACATCCTTCTGTTGCATCTGCATTAAGGCAGTACTGTTTGGTTAATCACTAAAAAGATGTCAAGTAAGCCCTGAACTACTTTCAGATGCCTTTACCCTTATGTCTTCAGATTTTCAAGGTTTGTTTTTTCTATATAGGTTTTTATCCTCCTGACGGGTATGGGTGGCTAGTTCAGCCCTGTCCCCATCATCAATGGCCATCTCAGATCACCTCCAGTCTCGGGGGACATTTATCCCCCATGGATTGCCCCCTACAGTGGGGCCAGGAAGGGAGGGCCATTCTCCCCCACCCGGAGCACAAATTCAACTGTCCCCGGAGCCAGAGAGACTGAGCGGGCTATCGGCATGAGCGGCTGGCTTCATGAAGTCCATCCACCATTTTCCTCCTAGTTTTTTCTCCACTGGGCTGCGCAGACATGCAATGAGCACAGCGTCAGAGCTCTGCCTCCATGGAGACAGCCCTGGTGCTCTGTACGTGAGATCTCCCATTAACTGTGCCTCACACACCCTACCATCTGAATTCCTCCATATGGCTGTCAAGGAATCTCACCTTCGCCTCCTGAGGGAGGAGAGTGGTCCAGTGGATACTCAGTCCTCCTCTCCTTGCTGACCCCTGAGGACCCGGAGTCTGTTCCCCAACCCAGGTCACCAGCATGGAGCAAGTTAAAGTGATCACAGTGCCTCAGCCCTCTGCACCACCAGGCCAGCTGGATTTTCAAGTTTTAATACCACCTTTTTGGTGGTTTAGGTATCCTTTAAGTATAGCTTCCATCCGGCAGCTTCAGCTCAACGGGGAGGGGGAAAGAGGAGGGAGTAAGGTCTTTCTAGTGTCATTCAGTGCCACTGACACCCCTTGTTGTGGTGGACCCCATTTGATATCCTCAATGTATCTGCCAACAGAAACTTCTAGAAGCTCTTAAAAATATCAGCTGATTCTCAAGTCTGAATTGTCTTTGAGAATGTCACATTCAGTTATTCAGTTGCACTGATTGTTAGCATAGTAACTTTGTTCTATAATGCATAGCAATGCATTCTTGGGAGGGGTGACTAAAGTTATAGCATTAATACAGAATGAACCAAATAACAGTATATTTAGTACTCTGTAATTACCGAGTAGCATGTGGGCACAATTTTGGGATTTAATTTTAGGCTCAGTTTGTGATAACAGTTGCCACAGTATTCCCCCAAAAGCCAATATATCAAGTCAGCAATATAGGCATCCAGTTGGGGACCCTCCATTTAAATTTGCAGTTGGTCCTAGCTCCTGCTGGCCTCGGGAATACTGCTCAAGCTGCAACTGTGGCAAAGTAAAACAAGTAACTCATGATAAATTGTGGTACAGAATCTGTAAAATGTTACTTTTGCAGGGTCCCAGCTATGGTCCTAACAGTCTCTGGTCAGCCAAGCTTGGGAAGGGAGGGGTACTTTGCATAGTGCCCGTCCATTTGGCAATGGCAAGGAGGATAGGGCACAGCAACTGAACATATGTTAGACTGGCATTCTACTGCCTAAAAGTGAGTGCTAGGGGAGGGAGTGTGGAGCAGAGAAGGGTGAAAGAGTTGGCACTGAATTACTTCCGTTTTTATGGCTGCAGTAGGCATAGCCTGCAGACATTTTGCTGAGAAAAGGACTCCCTGCATAAATTACCTTCCACGGAACACAATAGTTGAGTCCACCATTATTGTGATCCCACCCTGAGATCAATGCGAGCTTATGTTTAGCATGGATCTCAGTGTTGGCACAGGCTTATTTTGTTAGGTCCGTGGGAGGGAAGACAGCTGGAACTTTTTATGTGGGAGGGAGCAGTACCAGCAATGTAAGGGTTGTGGGAGGGGAAAGAGGTGGAACTGTGTGCATGAACAGTAGTGATCCTCCTATGGGGGAGGAGAAAGTGAAACCTGCATTGCCAACAGTATTAGAGCTGCCCATCTCCTTTACAGTGCTGTCGTATACCACATTCATAAAATGCAAAAAAAAAAAAACTGAATGGTGTTTCCTTTTACAGCAAGGAGCTCTGGCAATGATTTTTCATATGTAAGTGCAGCTCTGCTGTCTCACAACAATGTTCCTGTTGACAGGAGAAAAATCTCCCTGGTCTAAATGGCAGCCCAAACAGATCCTCCAGTCAAGCACAGCTCAAATATGTTTATCACCATCTCCAATAAGAAAAAATACTTGCCATAGTAATCTTCTTTCTTCCCAGTGATACTCGGATATTCATAACTTTATGCAGTAAGCCTGGAGGGTTGGACTGCCCGAGAGATGGAACACATGCAAATGGGTAGAATTCTTTGCACGTGAGCATCTTTCAAATACTGCCTCTACCAACTGTAGTGTTCTAACCTCTTCAGTCTTGTAAGAAGCTTGGAAGTCAGGCATTAGGAAAAAATCCTAACAGTTATAAATTTGGGGTTACCCCTAATAAGTATAGAATTAACAAAAACCTCCAAGGGAGGAACAATAATAACAATAACAATGGTGTTCACCAAGCAGCATCAAAGAAACTAAGAGAAGACAGAAAATTCTGTTTAAAATTAACTACGCGTAGAGAAAATGAACCACAACAGGATATGGCTAGGTGGCACCAGCATGCGGAGTGCAGAGGCTGAAGTTCTGGAAGTGGAGGAAGGAAGGGAAGTTATGAATATCTGAGCATCCCTGGGAAGAAAGATTACTATGGTAAGTCATTTTTTCTTCTAACCCCAGTAATGCTCAAGATATTCATAACTTTGTGCAGGCTACCAAGCAGTACCACTGAAGGTGGCACAGAACTTACTTTGGAAGCAGACTTTGGAGAACTGCTGTGCCAAACCTGACATCACTTCTGGACAAAATATCCAGGTTGTAATGCTTTGTAAAGGTGTGTTCTGATTTCCAGATTGCTGCTTTGCAGATATCCACTAAGGGAACCTCCCTGGCAGCTGCAAGGCTAGCAGCTGTTCCTCTTGTCGAGTGTGCCCTCAACCCAGCTGGGGGCTCCTTTCCTGCTTTAGTGTAGCATAATTGACTACACTGGACAATCCATCAAGAAATTGATCTTTTTGAGGCTGCTTTGCCCTTTCCTACATCCCCATATGTAAGGAAAAGTTGTTTTTTATCTTGCCTATGGCTTTTGTAGCTGTCATGTAATAGCTGAGAGCTCTTTTCACATCCATACTATATGCTTCTTTCAACAGAACTAGTATGGTCTGTGAAAAGACAGGCAGAGTGATTGATTGGTTCAGATGGAAGTCTGAAACCACTTTGGGAAGAAATTGTCAATTTTTTCTGAGAACTACCTTATCCCTGTGGAATAATATGTAGTCCTGGTCAACACAGAGAGCCTGGAGCTTGCTGATTCATCATGCAGAGCTGATTGCTACTAGAAAAACTGTCTTCCAAGTAACATACTTCAGATGGGCTGTAACCATGGGCTCAAAAGGAGCTCCCATTAGCTTAGCTATACATACATTAAGATCCCAGGCAGGCACTGGCGCCCTGTGAGGGGGATGCAAATGCATCAGACCTTTAAATAACCTTTTAAAAATGGGATCTGATGCTACTGACCTCTTTGCCCTAGCAGAGAGGTAGGCAGACACTGTTGCAAGATGAAAATTTAAAGAACTGGGTTGTGGCTGGGCTGGTGGTGCTGATGGTTGAGGCGCAGAACGCCACACTTCGCGCCACGCCAGCGACCCGGGTTCAGGAACGAGCCCAGGTCGGCAGGGGAGGACTGGGATTGAGTGTCCGTAGACTGCTCTCCTGGTCCTGAGGTGGGTTGGGGAATCTCGCTGTGCTGTAGTGACCCCTGGGGACACTCAGGGGCACTACTGGAGCGGGGGATACTGAAGGGGGAATGTGGCGGATGTGGGCACACTGTGTCCAGATGTCATTGCACGTCCATGTTCCAAGGGACCAAACAGGAGGAAAATGGCTAGGCGCAACCGTGCAGCTTGATGGCTGTGCTCCTAGCCGCCTGGAGGACTTTGGCAGAGTCTTTTTGTGGGGGGTCCGGGGCTGTCCTGTCTGGCTGAGGCTGAGGGGGTCCTCCAGTGGGATGGCATGACGGCCGTCCTGGATCCTTCTGGGTGCAGTTTGAGCTACCCAGTTCTCCTGGTGGGTGGAGCCGTTGGCTGGATGCCCCAAGCCGGAGAGCGCCGCAGTGGGCGACGAACTTTTAAATAATAAAAAAAATAAAGAACTGGGTTGTAAACCCTGTGAATGCAAATGAGAGAGATAACCTGATACAACTGATACTCCTGCATTATTTGGGATGAAATTCCTACCAGAGCACCAAAAAAAATCTCTTCCATTTAGAAGAATACGTTTTCTTAGTGGAAGGTTTTCTATAACCTTTTTAAGATAGTTAATACAGCTTCAGAAAGGTTTAAGTCTGCGTACTCTAACTCCTCAAGAGCCATGCCTTGAGGTGGAGGGACTTGAGATTTGGATACAACAATGTTCCCTGATTGGAGGTCAGGAGATTGTGCCTGAGAGGCAAGTTTATTGGTTTGTTCACAGACATGGAGAGCAGAAGAGAGTGCCATGGCTGCCTGAGCCAATCTGGAGCTATGAAAATCAGAGAAGCTGAGTGGGATTTTAGCTTCAGTAGCACTCTGAAAACCAGAGGAAATGGGGGGAAGGCATAGAGGAACTTGCCTGACCAGTCTAGCACCAGAGCATCCAGAGGGATTATGCCCTGGTCCGGTAGTCTGCAGCAATACTTAGCCAGCTGGTGGTTCTGGTGGGATGTGAACAAGTCTACCTCTGGGATGCCCCACCTCTTGAAAATTACTTGCACCACCTGCTTGTTTAGTGTCAATTCCTGATAGGCCTGGTTAATTCAACTCAGTGTGTCTGCCAAGGTATTGTCCTTACCTGGCAGATGGATTGCTTGCAAGGATACCATTAGGGAATACGCCAGAGTCCAGATTTTCATGGCTTCTGTGCAGAGGAGGCCTGATCTGGTGCCTCCCTACCTGTTTATTTAATACATTGTGGTGGTATTGTCTGTTCTGATCTGTACCACCTTGCCCGTCACCAAAGAAGAGAACTTTTAGGGCTAGCCACACTGCTCAGAGTTCCAGCAAGTTTATGTGCTGAAGGGACTCTGCTTCTGACCAGGTACCCTGGGTTGTGTGCTCCCCTAGATGGAACCCCAGCCCGGAAGAACTACATCTGTTGTGAGAACTAGTGAGGGATTCTCTATCTGAAAAGAAATTCCTTGCCTTAGGTTGGATTCCTTTTTCAACCACAGAAGGGCCTGTAACAGTGCCCTTGTTACCGGAATAAGCTTGGAAAAAGGGTCTTTTTTTTCTGACTCCAGTGACTCCTGAGATGAAACTGGATGTCTCATGTGAAACCTGGATCCCTGCACTGTGCCTGTGGATGCAGCCATATGGCCCAGGAGCTGCAGGAACTGCCTGGCAGTTTTTGACTTGTGCAAAGTGAAGGAATGTATGATGGATTGAAGGCTTTGCACCCTATCCAGGGGCAAGAAGGCTCTGCCATGAAGAGTATTGATCTCTGCCCCTATGAACTTAAAATCTGTGTAGGGGTTAGGACAGATTTTTTCTGGTTTATTATGAAACCCAGGGACTCCAAGAGGTCTTGGGTGAGCTTTAGAGAAGTTCTGACTTGGTCTGGTGATTTGTCCACCACCAGCCAGTCGTCTAGGTATGGAAAAACAATCACACCTTGTCTTCGAAGAAATGCCACCGCAGCTGCTAGGCATTTTGTAAAAACCCTTGGTGCTGAGGAAAGGTCAAAGGGTAGGGTTGAAAACTGGTAATGACCTGATGGGAGCCTGAATCTGAGATATTTTCTGAAAAATTCCTTTATGGGGCTGTGGAAATAGGCGTCTTTCAAATCCAGTGATGCCAGTCAGTCCCCTTTTTGGATTGTTGGCAAAATCCGAACCAAAGATATCATTTTGAACTTTAGTTTTTTCAAATGCATGTTTAAAGCTCTGAGATCCAATATTGGCCACCACTCCCCACCTTTCTTTGTTGTTAGAAGTACCTGGAGTAAAACCTCTTCCTCTCAAGGTGATAGGAACTGGTTCCACTGCTCTGAGCTGTAGCAGCTTTTGAACCTCTGCCTCTAGCAGTGCTGTTTCTGCTAGGGAAGGAGAGGAAAACCCTGACTTTTGTGGGGAAGAGATTTGAAGTCCAGAGACAGACCCTTTCCCACTACATCCAACACCCACTTGTCTGTGGTGATGGTTAGCCAAACGTGGAGGAAGTGGGACAGTCTGCCTCTGACAGGGAGGGAGGAGGAGGCGGCCTGTTTCTCAGGGGTTTTGCTTAGGCTGGGGCTGAGGTTGTGCCTGAGACCCTCACCTAGAGCCCCTTCTACCCCTACCCCTAGAGTATTCCTGTTGAGGATACTGCTGGTACTGGGGCACAGCTACTGGCTGGAAAAAAGGTCTGGTCATGAAAGACTGACCTCTGTCCACCTTCCATAGGGCCTGGTGGATGAAGAAGCTCTCTCCTTGGCAGAGTTGCTTCTGTAAGTAGCTTTATATTTATCCACCTTCTTCATGTAAGTAACAGTGGATTCCCCAAAAAGAGAATTTCCTTCCAGTGGAAAATCCAAGACCTTTGAGTATCCTGAGTGAGGTTTGTGGCCCTAAGCCAATCAAACCTCCTCTGTGCCACTGTGTTAGCCATCCATCTGGCTGCAGTGTCATTAGAATCAGCAGCCATTTGGAATTGGTACTCTAGCCCAAACCTGGCAGTTTCAGCCAGGTCATCTGATAAGGGTGAGAGGGATTTCATATACATTGCCAGTACTGACTGCCACAGGGATTTTTGATTCTGAGCAGCATAAGCCTGGATGGTAGCCTATCTCATGGCCAAAGAGGCTGACAAATAGCCTTTCTTGGCCATACTATCCAGTTTTCTGGAGTCCTTGTCCGGAGGGTGTGAGGACAGAGGGACTTTAGCCTTATCACAGGCTGCCTGTTGTATTACACCTTGATGGTCTGGATGGGAGAGGAGGAAATCAGCTTCCTCCCTATTCAGCTGGTATTTCTTGTCTATCCTCCTGTCAGTGGGAGGAATAGAGTTAAGGGTCTTCAGAAGCTTTAAGGCATCCTTCTTAAAAAATGTGTAGACTGGCAGGAGGAGGGCCTTTGTGGGTGTTAAACCCATCATATTCAAATATTCCATTTCCTCCTCATCCTCCACATGCTCTGTTGTGGCAATATCCAGAGCATCTGCCATCTTCCTCACAAAAGAAAAATGTGAGGAGAAGTCTTCGGACATCCTGGGAGGCAAACCAAAGTCCTGCTCAGGGGACACCTCTGGGGGGATAGGTTTGTCCTCCTTGTATGGCTCATCATCCTCCTCAAAATATTGTTGCTCTGGTAAAGAGGGCAACACAGCACTGCCAGCCTGGGGACCCTGAGAAGGGGCAGGAGGCTGAGGGATGATGTTTTGCAGGGCTTGAATAATCTTGAATGCCTGGGCTATCTCCTGAGCCGAAGGCACTGCAGGCACCTGCGCAGAAGTCCCTGGTTTAGCAGGAGAGGGTTCTGCATGCTTAAGTTTCTTAGCCTTTTCTGAGGGAACCAGGGAGTCAGCTGGTTCTTTGCCTTTTTTTGCCCGTATTGGGGCAGGGGTAAGTACACCTGTGGATTCAGCCACAACAAACTGGGGTTTCAGCTGGTCAGAGCTGGAGGGACCCCCAGGAAACTTTTTATGCAGCCTTTCAAGGTGTTTTTCCACAGTTTTATCTGGGAAAGTTTTACAGATGTCACATTCTTGGTCACGATGTTCAAAACCCAGACAAGCTACACATAAGGCGTGCTTGTCTGCCTTAGCAAACACCTCTCCACACTTTAGACAATTTTTAAAACTGGGCTCTCCGGTTCTCTTTTTAGATTTCTCTGCCATGGTGAAGCCAAAGTAGAAAAAACACCAACCGCTAAATAAGAAAGACTGCTGCGGTTATTTTATCAAATATGTATATTTTTTTTTTTTTGTTGCGGTTGGTTCTGGAACTGATAGGAACTGGAGGAATTGAACCAGGAGATGTGAAAATGAACCAGTTCAGCGGTTCTGTAACCGAGAAAAGTGGTTACAAATACAATTTGAAAAAACAGTTAATATACACAAAAATAAAGGTTCTTTAGTCAGAGAACCCTGAAGTAACTTAAAACTAACTCTGTTCCCACACAGTTATCCCGAACCATGAGGAACCGAGAAAACAACTGTTTTTAAATAATAAACAAGATCTAGACTGACAATAAGTAGAGGCAGTAAAAGAAATGAAATATACTTATGGTTTTTATGATTTTTTTATCTTTCTTCACATGAAAGAGGATGACAGGAACTCCGAGCAACCAGACTTTCAGGCAGAGAGAAAAATCTGAAGAGGTTAGAACACTACAGTTGGTAGAGGCAGTATTTGAAAGATGTTCACCTGCAAAGAATTCTACTTATTTGCATGTGTTCCATCTCTCCGGGCAGTCCAACTCTCCAGGCTTACTGCATAAAGTTATGAATATCCTGAGCATTACTGGGGTTAGAACATGCCACTCATTTTGAGTCACACTCTGGTTACAGCTCTCCAAGTTAATGACCCAGGGACACTTAAACACAGCTCATTTAAAAGTTCTATTTTGCCTGAGAATTGAGGGTAGATTTTGACAGTTGATAGGCTTTTGTAACTAAAAAACTTACTTTTATGTTTGAACTCAGCTTCCAAAGTATTAAAAAAAAAGAGTTAGTTTGTCTGATATTCCCTTTGTTGTTCAGGAAAGCTGAGCTCAGCCCCACCCCCAGGGATCTCCTGTGATGTCACACTGGCCTTAATCATTGGCTCATACTGTGCATGGCTGTATTAAAAAAAAAAAAAAAAAAAGCTCAGTTTACAAAGCTTTCAGTGTGCCTGTGATCAATTTCTACAATTTTTGAAGTTGAAGAATTTGAAAATGTGGAGGACGGTGATCTAAACTTTGATACTAGTATCTGACTGAACCAATTTGAGCCTCTAGTATCTAGTGATATACCTAGTGGATCTGTGCTGGGACCAGTATTATTTGGGCTCTTTATTTCAGACGTTGCACACAGTGTGGTGAGCAAGGTAAGTCTATTCGCAGATGACACCAAAATGGGAGCAGTGGTGGATGGAGAGGAGGGATGGAAGCAGCTGCAGGGGGACCTAAGCAAGCTAGAGGAGTGGTCAAAGAGTTGGCAGCAGGGGTTAGATGCAAAGAAGTGTAAGGTTATGCACTTCGGGGTGAAGAACCCAAGGAGGGAATACTGGCTGGGTGGGGTTAAGCTGGGGATCACTGAGGAGGAGGAGAAGGACATAGGGGTAATGGTAACAGGGACCATGAACAATACTGCCCAGTGCAGGAGAAAGGCTGCAAAAGTGAACAGAATGCTGGGGTATATAGTGAGGTTTTTTTTCATCCAGGTGAAGAAAAGTGATTTTGCCCCTGTGCAGGTCACTGGCAAGGCCGCACTTGGAGTATTGTGTGCAGTTTTGGAGGCCATACCTAAAGCGTGATATCAGACTATTGGAGGTGGTGCAGAGGAGGGCAATGAAGATGATATGTGGAATGGAGGGGAGAGACTATGAGAGCAGGCTGGGAGACCTGAATATGTACACCCTGGAGGATAGAAGGGACGGGGGACATGATAGAGACATTAAAGTATCTGAGGGGAATCAAGAAGGATGGGGCACATGGGGTCTTTAAGCTAAGGAGGGGGAGGGACACCAGGGGGCACAGGCTAATAATACGGGGGAGATTAAAGAGGGAAATAAGGAGACACTATTTCACAGAGAGGGTGGTAGCAAAATGGAATGCACTACTAGAATGGGTGGTATCATGTAAATCTATGAACAGCTCTAAAAGGGCATTGCAAAGGAACAGGGGAGGAGAGGTGAGGGAGATGGGGCAGCAGCAGGATGACAAGGGGACAGCTGCAAACTAGGGGTGCTAGCTTCACACTTAGCAGACGAGATAGACCAGGTGGTCTGTTTCGCTGGCACATTCGTATGTTCATAGTGAGGGTGCTCAAGCTGCCTCTGATTCAGATACTGACAATGACAGCTACGATTAGTTCTGTTGCCAGTCCCTTTTAATGTCATCAATGGTGACATTGCAGAAGGGTTGGAAGGGAATGTGTGCTTGGTGGCCCCCACCTCCATTTGGAGATGACACCAGTACTCATGCATGCAGACTGATGGAGTCACTCAGAACTGTGAAGCACCCCCCCCCACCCAAACACACTGAGCCATCCTCCCCGCACCCAAACACACATCAAGGTAGCCAGCCTGAAAGAGGTCCATTCACACTAGCATTCCTGCATACAGTCTTATCGAGCCACTACTGCCTGTGAAGCACATCAACCACCGCCACCCATACACACCCAGCCACCCCCCCACACACACAAATACACACACACACCCACAAGAAGTGCCAGCCACTCACCCCCAACACTCACACACACACACACACACAAACAAACACAGGTCTAGCCACTCACTCCAACCCTGCCCCACACACACAGCCAGCCAACACAAACCTAGCTGCCAACACACATGCATGCACACGCACACGTGCTTGCACACACAGCCAACATGAACCTAGCCACTACACATCACACCAAACCCCGACAAACACACATACAGCCAACCAACACACACACACACACACACACACACAAAACACAGGGCTAGCCACTCACTCCAACCCTGCCCCACACACACAGCCAGCCAATACACACCCAGCCACCCCCACACACACACAAATACACACACCCACCCACAAGAAGTGCCAGCCACTCACCCCAACACACACACACACACACAAAAACAGAGCTATCCACTCACTCCAACCCTGCCCCACACACACAGCCAGCCAATACAAACCTAGCTGCCAACACGCACACACACATGCACACGCATGCACGGGTGCACACACAGCCAACATGAACCTAGCCACCACACATCACACCAAGCCCCCGACAAACACACATACAGCTAGCCAAAACACATAAGAACACATATTTTTGTGTTGTAACCAATTATTTTTTTTCAATTGTTTTGTTTTCCATTTGTCTGCATCATGCACCAGTAATACTTGTTGTTGTGAGTACTACCACAGATTCACTCAGCAGGTCAGCCCTCTACTCCCAAAGTGCTAACCTCTGAGCGTAGTCTTGTGAACAGTAAACAGAACAAGGTAGCCCTCTTGTCTGTTTTGTGGATTCGAATCACCTTAGTCCCAAGTTCTGGAGGGATTCAAACTTGTTAACCTCTTGTTAGCATACCCAATTGTCAGGTTCAGATAATTCTGTCTTCGGGGGGGCCAGATATCTTTGCCTATGGGCACCTAAGCAGGTATTACAAAATTAACCCTTTTTGAACTCTATACAAGACCCAGAGAAACTCTTAAACTGTTTCCCCATTTGGTACACCCATAAACTCATGCACCGTGTCAGCTTTAAAACCATCTAACTTCACTTAAAACCAAAGAAATGTTTCAAGGCACACCAGGCAGTTTCTGTTTTTAAAATATATCTTTATTAAACAAAAGGTAAAATAGTAAACAATAATATACAGAACTCTAATCACAAAAAACGTAAGGGTCATTAAACAAAAAGTTGAAAAAGTGCAACTGTATTTCTTATCCACAAAATACTTATCTTCTAAAGGCTTGATGTTGCTGTTTCAAAGTCAGGTAAAGAAGTCATTCTATGAAACCAGAGTCATAGTTTTAAAAACTGCTTTCTCCAGCCCCCTGGATGAGGCCACTGTCCTTCCTCCCCATCAGGATATTATTACTAAAAAAATATCTCTACAGGAAACAGGATCCTTATAAGGCAGTAAGATCCTGTTTTCTCAGCATAATATCAATTCTCAAATGTCACCTCTTTGATGCAAAAGGGTCTTCCTGATCTTCACAGATATCAAAGCCTTTTTAATTTCACAAAGAAGTGTCAGACCCTGCTTTCCTTTCCTGTAATGTTGTAAAATGGATATATTCTTTCCTGCCAACTCGGCTACTGATAATAGAACTAGCTAAACAAGATGTCCCTGATTTTAGATACCTTTTAGCCCTGCAATTATGTTGGCCTTGCAGGTATTAGATTTTTTTTATCTAAGTTCCTGTGTGTGTGATCATCTCACATACTGAGATCTGGGGTGAGGGAAGGAGGTCACTCCAAGTACACTGGCATTTCCCACAGACAAATTCAATACCACATTTCTGTTATTTTTTAAGAAATAAAAAATGATACAGCACTCAGAGCTGGCTGTCTATGTCACAATCCTCCCCACCTAAACTGAAGTTGGGGGATGTATCCCCAACATGGGATGAGCTTCCCAAATCAGTTCACTCCTCATAGACCCTAGACAGCCCATCAGAGTTCTGATTCTTCGCTCCAGCCCTATGTACAATTTTTAGATCATACCCTTGTAAAGCAAGGCTCCGTCGTAGCAGTTTCCCATTGTTCTTCCCCATCTGTGTCAGCCAAACCAGGGGTGTGTGGTCAGTCTGCACCACAAAATGCTGCCCATACAAGTATGGCTCTAATTTCTTTAGGGCCCACACTATGGCAAGACACTCCTTTTCCACCGTGGAATACGCTTGCTCCCTAGGAAGCAGCTTTCTGCTCAGGTACACAACTGGGTGATCTGTCCCTTGGCTAGATGTCTGGCTCAGTACTGCCCCAATACCCATGTCTGAGGCGTCCATCTGAACTATAAAGGTTTTGCTATAGCCACGACTTGTCAAAACAGGAGCACTGCACAGTGCCTTCTTCAGTTTGGAAAATTCTTCCTCACAGGCTGGGTCCCAGCTAATTTTCTTGGGCATCCTTTTCTTTGTCAGGTCAGATAAGGGTGCAGCCAGGGCACTGTAATTAGGTACAAACTTTCTGTAGTACCCTGCTGTCCCTAGAAAGCTCCTGACCTGCTTCTGGGTTTCTGGTCTGGGCCACGCCTGGATCACCTCTATCTTTATTTGGTTAGGATGGAGCTGTCTCCGGCCTACCACATGTCCAAGGTATGCCACCTCTCCCATGGCCACCTGACACTTTTCGGTTTTGACAGTGAGCCCAGCCCTCTGTATCCTGCCCAGCACTTCCCTAAGGTGTGAAAGGTGTTCCTTCCAGCTGGTACTAAAGATGGCAGTGTCATCCAGGTACCCCACGGCGTACTCCTCAGCACCATTCAACACCTGGTTCACCAACCTTTGGAAATTGGTCGGGGCATTCTTCATTCTGAAAGGCATTACTTTAAACTCAAATAAGCCTATCGGAGTAATGAAGGCCGACCTCTCCCTAGCTCTGTGTGTCAGTTCTACCTGCCAATACCCCCTGGTCAGGTCAGTAGTCGTAAGGTAGGTCGCCCCTCCCAACTTGTGCAGGAGTTCTTCCATCCAGGGCATCGGGTGGGCGTCTGACTTCGTGACTGCATTCAGTCCACAATAGTCCACACAGAAACATGTTGAGCCATCTGGTTTGGGCACAAGGACTACAGGTGAGGCCCAGGGACTGTGGGATCTCTGGATTACCCCTAAATCCAGCATCTCCTCCACTTCTCTCCTAATGTCCTTTTGGACAGCCTCTGACACCCGATATGCTGTCCGCTGTATGGGCATCTGTGTCCCTGTCTCCACATCATGTGTTGCTAAGGGGGTTAGTCCAGGCTTCGTGCTAAACAAGGGGGAAAAGTCTGCTAAAACCTCCCTCACTTTCTGGATCTGGTCCGGGTTCATCTGAGGAGACAATTTTACTGCCTCCACAGAGGACTCCCACTTACTGCCTTCCAGCAAGTCCAGAAGGGGGTCTTCCTCATCCGTCCCCTCCCCATGACTACACAGCGCAAACACCATGTCAGCCCTATTGGCATATGGCTTCATCATGTTGACATGGTACATCCTTTCTGTCTGTCTACGGTCAGGTAACTCCACAATGTAGTTTACGTCATTTACCTTCCTAACCACTTTGTACGGTCCTGCCCACTCAGCTTGCAGCTTGACTTTCCAGACCGGAATAAGGACCATGACTTCAAGACCCACCATGTACGAGCGAGCTCTGGCTCTGCGGTTGTACCATTCTTTTTGTTTCTGTTGGGCAAATGCCAGGTTGCTCTGGGTTGTCCCCATAAGCTCCTTCAGCCTTTCCCAAAATCTAAGGACATAATCCACAATGGGAGTTCCCTGGGTGGCGTGCTTGCCTTCCCAGTCCTCCCGGATCAAGTCTAGGGGCCCATGTACCTGCGTCCATACAAGAGTTCGAAGGGGAAAAATCCTTTCGACTCTTGGGGCACCTCCCTGTATGTGAACAACAGGTGGGGAAGGTATTTCTCCCAGTCTCTCCCATGCTGTTCAGCAAATGCCTGGAGCATTGCCTTCAGGGTACCATTGAATCGTTCCACAAGTCCATTGGCTTGTGGGTGATACGTTGTCATGCATCTCTGCACCACCCCACGCTTCTTCCATAGACATTTCATTAGGTCCAACATGAAGGAACCCCCTTGATCAGTGATTACCTCCTGCAGAAACCCAACACGGGAGAAGATCCCAAGTAAGGCATCTGACACTTTGTCCATCCTCAGCGAGGATAGGGCGACTGCCTCTGGGTACCGGGTGGCATAATCAACCCCAGTTAGGATGAATCTCTTCCCTGAGGAGCTGGGGGTATTTAAAGGCCCCACAATATCCATTCCCACCCTCTGGAATGGCTCCTCCACTATGGGCAATGGAATTGGGGCAGCTTGGGTTTTCTTGCCCGCCTTCCCTATTTCCTGGCACCGGTGACGAGACCTGCAATACTCCTTCACCTGCTGGGTGAAGTTAGGCCAGTAGAAATTCTGGGCCAACCACTGCGTTGTGCATGCAATTCCCAGATGACCAGTCAAGTGAATATCATGGGCAACCTTGAGCAACTGCTCACGATATCCCTGGGGAACGACAAGCTGCCTGCCTAGCATCCCTCCCTCCTCTGTCTGTACTGCCTGTGTATACATAGTTCATTTTCCCAATAAACCCTATGTCTTCCACACCTCCCTGTGCTCCGTTCGAGTCTGCCCAAGCCCTCAGCTTCTCTAAACTAGGGTCACTTCTCTGAGCAGCTGTGAACCCTCACACCTTCCCAAGGCATGGGACAAGTCCCTTCAGTCGCTAAACTAGGGTCCCTAGCACTAGCCAGGGCTCAGGATCACTGTCAATTCCAACCCTCTGACAAGGGGTCACCTTCCCTCTTCGGAGTAACCCCCTATAGCTGGGTGGTTACTTGCTACTGGAGAAATTTCTACCCCCTTTTTTTCAGTCTCCTCCTCTGGAGACACAGGCTGGGGAATCAGCTCTCAGTATCTTCCCCAATGACTTCTGGGGGGGTTCAAGGAACTACTATTTTCCCTTGCCACTTGGCTACTGTTAACTGCACATACCAACCCCTGCTGGAGATTGTTACCCAGGATCACATCCACTGCTAATGTGTTGGCTACAGACACCTGCTGCACAGTTCCCCCTGTTTCACCCCAGTCAAGGAGAACACTAGTGAGTGGCAGTGTTTTCTGTTCACCAGTAAACCCCTGTACAGTTATGTATTTATGGGGTATAAGCTGACCAGGCTGTACCAGATCCCCCTTTACCAATGTCAGGGATGCCCCCGTGTCCCTTAACCCCTGCATCTGTACACCATTTACTATGACTGGGTACATGTGTTCCCTCATGTTCACTGGCATGCTCTCAGGGACACACAGACAACCCACTTCTTTTCTAGCACCCTGTTGTGTATTATGGCTTACCTTTTGGGGCACTGTCTGGCAATATGCCCAGTTTCTCACATAACCAACAAGCATTTCTTATTTCAGATAAATCTTTCGTGAAACCTGGGCTGACTGGTTTCGTGGAGGCAGTGAGGGTTTTAGCTGCCCTGAAGGTGCGCTTTTCCCTTTCTGCGCTGCCACGCCTGCCCCATTCATTCTTAGAGCAGGTCTGCTCTTGGCATAGCAGTCTGAGAGTTCAGCAGCCTCTTGCACTGTTTTTGGATCTCGGTCCTCTAGCCAGGTTTTTAGCTCTGCTGGGCATGCCCAATAAAACTGTTCTAATAAAATCACATTTTCAATTTTATCAACAGAGTTTGCCTCAATTCCTTCCCACCAACGTTTTAAAAACTGACGTTTCGTGGCTAACTCCTCATAGCTCATATCAGGGCTTCTCCTGAGCTTACTGAATTTAGCTCTGTATGATTCAGCAGTTAATTCAAACTTTTTTAACAGTGCAGCTTTTAACTTACTGTAATCGTCACTGTCTTCATTGTTCCTTTGACCCAATGCATCCCGAGCTTTCCCGGTAACTAGCGGGGATAGCTGGAAGTTCCAGGACTCTCTAGGAATTTTAGACTGAATGCAAACTTTTTCAAAAGAATTTAAAAAAGTGTCCATGTCCTCCCCTTCCTTAAACTCGGCTATTAATTTGGAGTTCAATTTGTAACCCAGTCCTGCAGTCCCAGTTAAACCCAAGCCACTTACCTGCCCTGGTGCCGCTGGTTGGAGTCGTAGCTTCTCCAGTTCACATTGTCACTGGCGCTCCGCTCTCTTCTCCTGTGTCTCTTGCTGGCACTCACGCTCCTCATGGTCTGCTTCCCTCTGTTGTCACTCTGCCTCACGATGCGCCTCTCTCTGTTGTCGCTCTGCCTCTCGATCTGCCTCTCTCTGTTCTCGCTCTGCCTCCAGTTCCATCTGGCGCAACTCAATTTGCAGTTTGAGTACCTCTGAATTCAGGATACTGGTGACCATCCCCTGCTGCTGTGGCCCTTCACTGACAGTGGCCCTGCTGTCCTCCTCATTGGCTTGGGACCCCTCACTGGCCTCTAGTCCTGCCACACTCGAGGTCTGGTTCCCTTCATTCACAGTTGGTGACTTGCTGCTCTGCGTATCTGCTACCATCAGGGCCTCTACGAGGTTCTGCTTTTTGGCTGTCACCTTGAACAGGACTCCTCTGTCCCCGCACAACTGCTTTAAAAGAAATCTACAGTGTGCCTGCTGTAGTCGGAAGCCATTTTCTTCTTCCCTCACTACTGCTACTCTGACTTTGCACTTTAGAAAAAGAATAAAATAGGTAGGAACTTGACTGTACGCCACGTGATAAAGTTCTGTTTCCGTTTTATTTTTTTAAAAAAAATTAAATCACTGCCTTTCTTTCTTTCAAGTGAGCTTAACAGTCTCAAGCTGACACACTGTACAATGAAGATTATTATACCAAACTTTATCCGCACCGCTGCCAACCGATCTGTCACAGATTCACTCAGCAGGTCAGCCCTCTACTCCCAAAGTGCCAACCTCTGAGCATAGTCTTGTGAACAGTGAACAGAACAATGTAGCCCTCTTATCTGTTTTGTGGATTCGAGTCACCTTAGTCCCAAGTTTTGGAGGGATTCAAACTTGTTAGCCTCTTGTTAGCATACCCAATTGTCAGGTTCAGATAATTCTGTCTTCAGGGGGCCAGATATCTTTGCCTACGGGCACCTAACCAGGTATTACAAAATGAGCCCTTTTTGAACTCTATACAAGACCCAGAGAAATTCTTAAACTGTTTCCCCATTTGGTACACCCATAAACTCATGCACCGTGTCAGCTTTAAAACTATCTTACTTCACTTAAAACCAAAGAAATGTTTCAAGGCACGCCAGGCAGTTTCTGTTTTTAAAATATATCTTTATTAAACAAAAGGTAAAATAGTAAATAATAATATACAGAACTCTTATCACAAAAAACATACGGGTCATTAAACAAAAAGGTGAAAAAGTGCAATTGTATTTCTTATCCACAAAATACTTATCTTCTAAAGGCTTGATGTTGCTGTTTCAAAGTCAGGTAAAGAAGTCATTCTATGAAATCAGAATCATAGTTTTAAAAACTGCTTTCTCCAGCCCCCTGGATGAGATCACTGTCCTTCCTCCCTATCAAGATATTATTACTAAAAAAATATCTCTACAGGAAACCTGATCCTTATAAGGCAGTAAGATCCTGTTTTCTCAGCATAACATCAATTCTCAAATAACACCTCTTTGACGAAAATGGGTCTTCCTGATCTTCACAGATATCAAAGCCTTTTTAATTTCACTGAGAAGTGTCAGACCCTGCTTTCCTTTCCTGTAAACATTGTAAAATGTATATGTTCTTTCTGCCAACTCGGCTACTGATAATAGAACTAGCTAAACAGGATGTCCCTGATTTTAGCTACCTTTTAGCCCTGCAATTATCTTGGCCTTGCAGGTGTTGATTTTTTATCTAAGTTCCTGTGTGTGTGGTCATCTCACATATTGAGATCTTGGGGGAATGTATGTGAGTGAAGGAGGTCACTCCAAGTACACTGGCATTTCCCACAGATAAATTCAATGCCACATTTCTGCTAAGAAATAAAAAATGATACAGCACTCAGGCCTGGCTGTCTGTCACAAGTACAACTGACAGACAACTGTTATTGGATTTCTTATATGGAGATGGGGGAAAAGTATCTAACTGACTGTGGATTATTGCAGCCGGAGTGTCCAATGGAAAATTTTTTACTGCCTTTTTGCATGCTCTGCTATACACACACAACTAAGTGTTTGTTACATTACTGGAGACACACTTTTGCAGGCATGGGCAGTTTGTCAGAGGTTTTCGAACTGTTCATGATCCATTAGTGTAAAGTTCCATTTGCCTAATAAATCTATAATCATTCTGGTATTTGGCACTATCTGCTTTCCTCCGAACAAGTGAAAGTCACAACAACATGCAGAGCATCGGAACGAATTCACACTGCCATTGTGAGTGTCAAGTGTACATTCACTTTGAGGCATTGTTAGTCACAGAATATATTGTTTCCATTTCTCCACAGATGCAATTAAAAAATGAATTCCCATATTGTATTCCATAATGTGTACCTTACAGATATGGTTTTGGACACCTTTGGACTGCTCTTGACTGCTGTATTCTTGCACCTGTAATATGTTGGCATTCTGTCACCATAACAGTGAAAAAGACACCTTTGGAATGCTCTGCTTGTTTTCATGTTGGAAATGTGTAGCTGCCACTATCCTGCTGCGGATAGCAAGTGATCGGTGGCAATTGCATCCCTAATCATAAAAAAATTATTATAGTTTCAGGCATAAGAAAGCACAAAGGACATCTGTGAAGGCACTGGCAAGGGACTGACAACAAATGACAACACCGGGTACACTAGCTCCAGCATATGCAGTTAGTCCAAGAGTTTGGATCCCCTCAGGATTCAATAGTAAGACATTATGTTGTACGGACACTGCATAGGGCAGTAACTTGCAGCCACACAGACCTACCACACGTCATGTACGCGAGGGCAAGCCATGTAGTGGCATTCATATACCACCACAGTACACATGCACGAAGCCTTGTACAATGGCTATGCATGGTGCGCAAGGCACAGCCACCTATGTGAGCCAGAGGGCTGCCATAAGTATACACGCCTGGCAGCCGAACCACATGCAACAAGGCATAGTGGAGGCTTGTGGCTGTAAAGTGACTGCCACATACCTGTGATCACACCACAGCATAGCCAAGGGCACAGCAGAGCATGCAGCAGTTGCTGAGCTCCATCTGCCATAATGAACAAAGGGGCCATGCCATGGTGCTCCAGTGCCCACTGCACAGACAGCGACAATGGGTCTACCTTGACCACAGAGCACTTTTATGGAGGTATGTGGCACAGGACATGAGCCCAGGCTATGTGCCAGCATACCATGGATGCACCTTTGCACAGCATGCAGGCCACCATGCACACACCTAGTGCCCCCCCAGGCCAATGGATAGGGACTGCCATATGGGCCACAAAGAGTGCTGCCGTGGTGCTGTATGTGGTCATGGACAGGTGCTCAAAGGCCAGACTCCCTTCCCGTGATGGTACACACATGCCTGCCCCCTCAAGACTGCACACCTATACCTGCCCCCCCATGATGGCACACCTGTGCCTGCCACCCCATGACGGCACACCTGTGCCTGCCACTCCACAGTAGCTTTCTGTCCCTTTAAATCCACCATTTTGTGAAGGGCAGAGTGCTGAAAGGCACATGCGCAAGTTGACGTGACACTCTGGATCCTCAAAGAAAGGCCCGTCATGCAGGTGCTCACATATTGTGGCGCCATCTTGATCTGGGCTTGTGGCTACTCTCATCGGTGGCACAGCGGATATCAGGGGTTTTGTTTCTCTGGTGGCAAAAATTAAAGAATGCAATCAGCCAGTCACTCTGATCCCAAGACTGTGTGCATTTCAGGGCTGACTGTTGGAGGCTTGGGGGAGAGGTAAAAGAGCCACTGGCAGGTGCAATGTAAATGTTGGACTGGGGAGGGAACACGAGTGAACTTGGGGGGCCTGTGGGGGTTCTGACTGAAAAAAAAGATTGATCCCCAGAAGGAAGTTTCTAAGTGGTGGCAAAGCTGAAGGGGTACCAAAAAAAAACAAAAAAACTATGTGGATCCCTCAATTAAGTGACTGGATTTGAGGGAAAATTTTGTTGCAGGCCCGAAGGGGGTTGCAGGAAAACTGTATCAGTGGACCGGGGAGGGGAAGAGAGTTCACTTATGAGCTGGTGAAATGATGTGCTGCTTCTGCCATGAAACTTCTGGCAAACTAAGGGAGTTGGAAAAAAAAAAGATTAGCTCCTCGGAAGGAACTGGCTGCATGGAGGACTGACTTGTTGGAGGATTGGAGGGGGAGGTAGCAACACAGTCACAGGCTGCATGCTGCTGCATTGAAAGTGTACTGCTGGACTGTTTGATCTGGGGAAGAGAAGCCCTTCAAAGAGTAAAGCACTGGAAAACAAGTCAGTGTACAAAATTGTATTCAGGCCTGGGAACATCACTTGAAAGCAACTACAGTGCTTGGAAAGAGATCTCAGAGGCAGTAGATCATTCATTTATTTGGGAAAGTCCCTTTTTAAAATGTAATGTACAATGTACAGTGTAGCAATTGGAGGTACTTAAGACCAATCTCCTATCACAAATCCTGTGTATGTGCAAGCAGCAAGAAAAGGCTTGAATGGCTGCTGCAATGGAGTACATCAAGTAACTGTACTTTGTTGCGTTCATTTTGCCGCCTGCCAACTCATGGAATATACCTTCAGTTTCATAGCAGGTATAAATGCAGTTTACAGTATCTTTTTTTGAGTGATGGAAGATGGAGGTTACCTGTTGTTCCGTGTTGTAACATCGAAATTTGCTCACTGCAGACAGCTTGAGCTACCATTCATAGCTGAAAATGTAGCTATACAGATATGGATGAAATTGTTAATGCATACTTGACAAATGTTAGTGTACCTGATACTGAAATTTAGTATCCTGAATAAAAAAAGTAGATAAAAAAGTGAGTAAATAAATAAATGAAACTTTCAGCGTGTACATTCACAACTTTTGTACAAATAGGAGTCATAAGTATAAAAAGTAAGAATTACTGCTGCAACTGATTAAGTAGTGGAAAGTGTTGTGGGACAGGGTATGTATGAAAAGGGGCATATAGTAGTAGCACCGAATTAGTCAAAGGATTTTTAAGGATTTTTAAAAATCCCTATTGAGAATTGTGAAACCTTTAGTTAGGGATTTTATTTTGTTTGTTAGTGTGTTCACTGCTAGCCTGAGAGGGTTGTCACATCTGATAGTGTAGTTGAAAATCTACCAGATGGCACTTAAGTACTGTAATAGGAACTGACCTCTTTCTATAAGTATAACAAAAAGAATTGTAGAGCATTTTTTTCCCTAAATTTTGTGAAGGATAAATAGGGAATCTCACAAAATTGCTCGACAAATTCGGCACTACTACTGTAAAACCAAATGTATGAAAAGGGGCATATAAAACCAAATGAATTTGTTGTCCTGTAGTGACCATCACCTTCCCTAAAACATGAAGCAAGGGAAGCTGATTTGATTACCAACATTTATTTCTTTTTCTCTACATTTATATACCCAGGAGAACTCAACTGAGCAGCAGCATCTCATATTCAGTGAAGTAATTCAGCTAGGAGGTTTGAAGCATGGGGAGGTTGATGTAGTTTCTCAGGGTTACTGTGTGAGCAAGTGACTGTTATGGAATTTGAATCTGGGTCTCTCGGTCCTCAAGACTGTGCTATTCCTACTTTTCCATACTGTCTACCCTTCTGTCCACATATAGAGGGCCTCTAATTTCAGGGTCAAGGGCAGATTCTCCTTGCTGTCTCAGTGAATGCAGCTCACATAAGGGGTGTGGTTTAAAATGTTATTGTAAGCTAAGGTCCGTTTTTACATTATTTTATTTTCGATGTTACAATGCCCAATAAGATTAACATGATATGTGACTGTTATTATTTGTGTTCCTGCTGACTCTTGACAGTTCATGGAATTTCCTAGAATGGAAACACAAGTGTGGCCTGTGGAGCACAGGTTTGAGTCCTACCAATGCCATTTTAACCCTGTGTAAACCCGAACAAGTCAACTGACCTTCTTCTGTGCAGTCTCCCCCATCCATCCCCAGCACTGTTTGATCTCACCTGTAGCTGTCACTAATTGCTCTGTGTATGCATTATGACTGCTGCAAATGATTCCTGGAAAATTATTTGGGACAGGGTGTGAGTGGAAAGCACACATCAAATTGGGTCTAAAAGGTTTAAAAAAAACTGTAAAAGGTATACAATGAAGTTTACACAGCAGTCTTTTTAAGGGGGTGCCATGCATATTTTTCCCTTTTTTCCTGCGTCTGCCAGAAATGAATTACCAGTCCATTATTCCTGGGGAAGAAGGATGAATTGTTAATTTACAGTGTAGCATATGGATGTCCTCAACAACAGTCTCCAAGCACAAATCCTGTGTAAGTGCAAGTTCAAAGAGAAGGCTTGGTGGAATGGATACAGTACTGTGATCTTGGGAACACAGGTTTAAATCCCACTACTACAATGTTTTGTGCTGTTTAACCTTGAGCAAGTCAGTTGACATCCTTGTGCCCAAACCACTCCCCAACCCCCCGACAGGGTATGATGGAAACAGCTATATAAAACCAAATTAATTTTCTTTTCTGAAGTGAACCTGAACTGTCGGTAAACATGAATGAAAGGAAGTCGAGTAGATTTCCAAGCACCCTTTGTTTGTTTATTTCTGCAAAATTTATTTACCCGTGAGAATTCAACTGAGCTGCAGCATCTCATTTTAAGCGATGTCATACAGTTGGGAGGTTTGAAGCTTGGGGAGATTGACTTACTTGCTCACGGTCACACTGTGAACAAGCGGATTTTATGGAATTCAAACCTCTGTCTCCCAGTCCTCAAGACAGTGCTGTGCCAACTGTGCCATTCTGCCTTACCTTTCTATCCACATGTCGAGGCCCCATGCTTTCGGTGTCAAGGGCAGAAGCACTTTGCTGTCTCATGAGGCCAACTCACTGAAGGGTATTTTTTTTTAAACTTTTATTGTAAACTGAAGTCATTGGTTTTATTTTATTTTTGCTGTAATAATGTCCAAGAAGAATAAAATGGCATGCAACTGTAGGTGTTTGTGTTCCTATTGACACCTGACAACTCATAGCATTTCCAAGAATGGATACAAAATTGTGACCTGTGGAGCACAAGTTTGAATCCCATCAATGACCATTTTTCCCTGTGTAAACCTGAATAAGCCAGTTGACCTCCGTTTGTCGAACCCTTCCTATCCCGCCCCCTTCATTGTTTGGTCTAACCTATAGCTATCAGTAATTGCTCTGTGTATGTAGTATAACTGATGCAAATGATTATCGGACAATGGGTTGGAACAGGGTATGTATGGAAAACACACATCAGATTGTTTCAGACAGGTTTTAAAAACCTATATAAAATGTATACAAGAAGGTAGGCACAGCAGTCTTTGTTACAGTGGTGCTGTGCAACTTATTTATTATTTTTGTGTCTGTCAGAATTGAATTACGGAGCCATTATGTATAGGGAAGAAGGAGGAATTGGCAATGTACAGTGTCGCAATCGGAGGTACTCAAGACCAGTCTCCTGTCACAAATCCTGTTTATGTGCAAGCAGCAAGAAAAGGCTTGCTAGAATAGATACAGTAGTGTGATCTTGGGATCACAGGTTCAAATCCTACCACTACAATTTTTATGCTCTATAGCAGTGAACAAGTCAATTGACTGTGTTGTGCCCAAACCCTCCCCCCACATACAATTATCGTTTGGTCTTATGTTTAGCTTCCAACAGGGTATGTATGAAAAGGGCTATATGAGACAAAATAATTGTCCTTCCTAAAATGAACCACAACTTATGTAAACATAAATGAAAGGAAGGTGTCAGTTGCCTAACCAGCCTATGATTTTTTGTTTTCTGTGGGGGTTTGTGGTTTTATTTTTGCTAAATTTCTGTAGACAGGAGAACTTGAGCTGCAGCATCTCCTTTTCAGTGAAGTCATGCATTTGGGAGGTTTGAAGCACTGGGAGGTTGATATACTTGCTTGGGGTAACACCAAGCAAGTGGATCTTATGGACTGTGAACTGTCCTTCAGTCCATGAGACTGTGCTGTTCCCATTTTGCCATAATGCCTCCACTTCTTTCCTCATCGCCAGGCCTTCTGGTTTCAGAGTCATGGGCAGATGCACTTAGCTGTTTTAGTGAGGTTAACTCACTTAATGGTAATTTTTTAAAATTTATATTGTATAATATGGTCATTTTTTTTTACTTCTACTTTTACAATGTCCAACACGAATAAAATATGTTGTAACTGTGGTTGCTTGTGTTCCTGTTGACACATGACAACTCATGGAATTCACCACCATTTTTATAACAGTTATAAATGTAGTAATTACCTTACTTTGTGAGTGATGAAGATGAGTTACATGTGACCCAGTAAAGTAACATCACAAATCCCGCCTCCCCCCAACCAGTATTGCAGAGCAACACAGTTTCATATGAATAAGAGTGAAAGAAAGTGGTTATGGTCTAAGCTGGTCTGAAAGTGCCTAAAGAGGGTGCCACACAGTATGACCCATTTGTCTCTTACAGTTAATAAGCAGTGTTCCTTCCCCCCAACTCCACACACACAAGTAATAACTGCATGCATGCCAACCAAAGCAGCACCACATATTTGGCTACCTAAAAAAGTATTGAGTTGAATTTTAAAAATATATGATAGCGAAGTAACCAGTCCCATTTCTGTTGGGGTTGGGCTTTCAAATCTCTGCACACCAGTCAGCAGCCATGTAAGCTGGTCAAAATTTGTAAGCCTGTAATGCCAATGTGTCTGGCCTAACCTGAATGTTACTGCACCCTTGAGATATCACAGTCATGGGCATATGCAGTCATTTCCATCCTAATTTGGCAAGGTCTCTGAAATGAGCCTATGATCTTGTCAAATACATTGACAGTACTGATAGTTGACTATAAAAAGTAAGAGATACACTCCTAAAAATGTTTTACAAAGGAAAAAAACAGTATAAAAGGTATAAATGAAGTAGTCTTCTGTAACGTGTGCTAAAGTGTATCTTATATTTTTTCCTGAATTTTCCACAAATGATGAATCCAATATGTCAGGCAAAGAAGGAAAATTGTTCATTTACTGTAGCAATGGGAGTGCATCAACTGCAATTGCTGAAATGAAGCTCTGATTTTGCTACTCTATATAAATTTAATGCTCTGCTCGTGTACTATGAAAAGGGGGAGAGACATACATGACATTGTTTTTGAAAGGTTAAAAATAAACTGCATAAAAGGTAATAAATGGATGTATACAGAGCAGTTTTCTTTAAGATGAGGCAGTGCAAATTAATTTTTTTCCTCTAGCTGCCACAGATGATATATGGAGCCATTATTTATGTGGAAGAAGTAGAAATTGTTCATTTGCATTGCAGCATATGGAAGTTGTTGGCAGTAGTATCCTAGTACAGTTATTGTGTATGTGCACACACCAAGAAAAATCAGGCAAAAATGGATACAGTAGTGTCATTATGGGAGCATATGTTTGAATCCCACTACTACCATTTTTATGTGGTGTAACCTTGGTCAAGTCAACTGATCTCCTTGCACCCTAGCCATTCCACCCTCCCCATTCATTATTTAGTGTTATCTTTATGATTTCTTAATCGGTCTGTGTGTGCATTATGGCTAATGCAACTGATGATGTCTTGGACAGGGTTTTGGAACAGGGTATGTTTGAAAAGGGCCATATGAAAGAAAAGTAATTTGCTTTCCTAAAGTGAACCTCACATTCTGGTAAACATGAAGGAAAGGAAGTGGAGTCCATTTCCAGGGCCCCTTTTTTCCCTAGATTTATTTACCCAGGAGAACTGTACTGAGCTGCAGCATCTCAGTTTTATTGAACTCATGCAGTTGGGAGGTTTGAAGCACTGGGAGTTTGATATACTTGCTCAGGGTCACACTGTGAGAAAGTGGCTTTTATAAAAGTTGAACATGGGTCTCTCAGTCCTCAGGAATGTGCTGTTCCCACTTTGACATGCTGCCTCTCCCTATTTCCAAGTCCCAAGTTTTGTTTTTATTTTTCTAAGTGTATTTACCCAGGAGAACTCAGCTGAGCAGCAGCATCTCATTTTCAGTGAAGTCATGCAGCTGGCAAGTGTGAAGCACTTGGTGGTAGATTTAACTTGCTCAGGGTCACACTGTGAGCAACTGGCTGTTATGGAATTTGAACCTGGCTGTCCAGATCCTCAAGAATGTGTTGTTGCCACTTAATTTCTTTCCTAAAGTGAACCTCAACTTCTGTTAAATGTGAAGTAAAGGAAGCAGATTCAAATCCAAGACTCCGTTTTTTTCTCCAACATTTATTTACACAAGACAACTACACTGAGCAGCAGCATCTGATTTTCAGTGAAGTCATGCAGCTTGGAGGTTTGAAGCACTTGGAGGTCACTTTGCTTGCACATGGTCACAGTCTGAGTAAGTGGCTCTTATGGAATTTGTCATTGGGTCTCCCAGTCATCAAGACTGTGCTGTTGCCACTTTGCCACAGTGCCTCCCCAGATTTCCAATTCTAAAGCTCCATTTTTTTAACTAAATTTATGTACCCAAGAGAATTCAACTGAACTACAGCATTTCATTTACACTGAAGCCATGCAGCTGGGAGGTTTGAAGCATGAGGAGGTTGATTTAGTTTCTCAGGGTCACAGTGTGAGCAAGTGACTGTTATGGAATTTGAATATGGGTTTTCCAGTCCTCAACTGTGTTGTTTCCACTTTGCCATACTGCTTCCCCCCTTTATAGTTCTCCGTGCCCTCTGCTGTCAGGGTCGTGGGCAGATGCACTTAGCTGTCACAGTGATGCCAGCTCAGTTTAGGGTACATTTTGTAATGGTATATTGTAAATCATGCATCACTGACTACAAAATAAATTCCATGGCAATTAACAAAGACCTACTTCAGAACTTCCTACTTCCAACAAGAGGCTTAGAAAAATTCATTCTTGACAGCCTCCCAATAACATGCAGTGACTGTACAACATTCTTACATTATTACACTCAGCCATTTTGCATGTGAGGACATAAACAAAATTCACAGTGATTACCTCTCTGAGCCCGAACAAAATGCATCACAACCACCAACTACTAAACAACATACCCAAAAAGCAAAAGGAGAAAACTACAGTGATGTCCAACTAAACATACTATCAACAACTTTGAAGCTAACTGTGCTACTATCAACACATTTTGTATTGCTGCATAACCCAGGCAGCACCTCACAGACAAACCAAAAATTTGGACTATTCAACTTTTTACAAAATCAAAAAATTGCATATAAGATGATCATTCACTGTGCTTCCACAGACACCAAATCTGGCTCTACTATTTGTATTGATTACCTTAATATAATTGGTATTGCACAATTTGTAACATGCTTTTTTTCTAACGCTTTTCCCCTATATTCACTAATAAACATAGATTGCTACTTGCAATTCATTGTGTTGCTTCTCCATAACTACTCAATACTTCCACACACTATCATCATGCAGCTGTATTGGCTCTGATCAGAGTTTGTTTACTCATGCCATAATGGAACTACAAATAGACAAGATTGGTTGGGGAACAAATATTAGGGGAGGACTATTTGGGTGGAGCTCCAAATCTGAATGTTGAGTATTGTACCTACCAGCCCTTGTTCTATGAGCTATTTATTTTCTTCTTTAAAGGGTAGTCAAAAATATTAATAAAATTATTCATGCCATCATTTTGAAAAAGATTTTTAAGGAGTTTTAATGAAATCTAACAAACTTGAATATAAACTAGTAATGACAAGACTATTTTCATGCTGTTCCTTTTTCTAATAAGCTGCAATTCTGTCTTATAGACCGTACTTTTGCTACTTTCCATTTTCTTTGGGACCACGTTCATGTATTGGGCAAGCATTCTCACAGGTAAAGCATTTTAAAAAGATGGTGTTGTTTGTTAAAAAGTAGTTAATAAGTAAGTTAATAATGTAATATATAGTTTACAAAACTGTTAGACGTTATGCTTTCCTTTATACATTTTAAATGCCTGTACATTTTTTAAATTAATTATTATATGTACATGCTCCAGATAGCCAAATAACTACATTTCTTTGGACTTGCAATTCAGAGTCAGAAATGAGCTATTGTGGAAGATCTGCTACAAACTTTTCACTCAAGAAATTTCACAGATTTGTTTAGATTTAAAGTAGCAGTACTACGAAATCAGGAAGTGAGCTATCAAAATTCTGTTTTTTGGCTGTAAGCATGCGGCCAAAGTTCCAGTTTCCATACCTGTAAATGTTTTTTTCCGGTCATCTTTAGTTTTTTAGATATTTGCAATTTATTTGAAGTGTTGTAGTGCTACAACAAATATGGCGGCTGACTAATTTTCAGCTGCACTTTTTCTACAGGTCACATCACATCTTTTGACAACAGCAGAGGGACCCTCTGCTGACCATTCCTGATGTCTCTGCAAGTCATTCACATGTGCAGTTGGCAGCAGAGGGGGTACCAGTGCAACATGCTTAGTGGCAGAAATGTAAACAAAAGCAGAGAATAACTGAGCAAATTACTCAGCCATAGTACAATGCCGTCGAGAAAGAGTACCAGGTATATGATTAGCAGGGCACAGGGAATAAATTGTCAAAAAAGCGCAATTTTTTTTCTAGTACTGCTGCTTTAAGTTTTACATGTTTCACATTGTTAGGAAGAAAGTTTTACCAAGATTCTTTAAATCAAGTTTTAAGTTTTTTTATAAAGGGTTTTGCCCTTACCTTTACGCAACCTGAGCAGGACCCTCCTTCTGCACTACTCATTCTCCTACCCATCCCAGTTCCAGCTTCTGACCAGCATTATATCTTACAACTTGTCCCCCTCTGGCTGAGCCCAGCCAGCACCTGACCTTCACCTGCCATGTAGTGAACCAGTCACAGAGGAACAAGGTCAGCTGAGGAGACAGGGATATGTGGGGAAGCTCATTGTGGCATGGAAAGTGGATGGGCATCATCTGCTGATCTGGAGTCCTGTCTGTTTTCCATTAGTTCCCTCCTGCACAGTGCCAGCTGGTGGATGCATCTACACATTGCATCCAGCATGCAGATGTCCTGCTGACACACCTCCCAATACATCTCACTTCGTGCTGAACCCCCCCCCAGTCCCTGGGCCACCAGTGAGCAGCAAGTTATCGGGATGTATGTCCGTCCCCCACTAGGGGAGGGGACCATCCACATGGACATTCAGCACTCCTCAGCTGGTTGACGTCTCACATCTCAGGATCAGAGTGCAAAAGTCACCAGCATGTCAGGCAGCTGAATGCTGTCTGGTGCAATGAAGTCAACTGATCAAGTTTCACATTTTAATTTAAATACTGCCCTCCACTAACAAATTAAGGAGCTATTACACTACCTGAAATTAATATTAACTTTTAAAAGTAGTCAAATGTATTACTTTTATATCAGAAGTGCTTTTTCTTTTCCCATTTGCTAGAAGATTTTTTCCTTGACAGTATGAAGAGTGATGTGTGGGATTCTATTCCAACTGAATGCTGAGATGATCTAGCTGTAGTACCCTTCATACCTGATCACCTTTTTGACCTCATTGACTGTGACATCACAGCTGACCAAAAGGGCCAATCAGCTGCTGCTAGACTGATCACTTATGATGTCAAAACTGAAGTCACAATGCTGATGAGGTATGAAGGGGAACAGAACTAGATGTGTCAGCAACCCAGTAAAGTACTGTGCATTCTATTACATCCAGTACAGTCATGTAGAAAATCTTTTAATAGGCAAAAGATATCCAGTGGGGACACAGGGGTGAGGGTTTTTCAAATGAGATGAAATGTGTTCGGAGCAGTGTTGGCAAAATCACAAGGCCCAGAAGGGCTGCACCCGTGGGTCTTAAGGAACTCAGGAGGCAGCTGGCCATACCCCAGGCAGATGTTTTCAATTGTTTGCTGGATTCAGGACTAGTCCCAGGGGACTGGAGGAAGGCAGATGTAATATCCCTCCACCAAGGGGGGACAAGGTGGACCTAAGAAATTACAAGCCAGACAGTCTGACCTCCATAGGGGGTAAGCTGCTTAAGATCATCTTGAAGGAGTAGATAGTGGAGTTCCTGGAGGAAAATGGATTGCAAGACTTGAGACGACAAGGCTTTGTTAAATGGAGATCTTGCCAGATGAACCTCATTGAGTTCTTCATGGTGGTGATACAGGCAGCAAACAGGGTCAGGCTGTTGACATCATATAGCAGGATTTTAGCAAAGCCTTTGACTCTGTACCCTTTCAGAAGACTGGTGAAGAATCTGGGTGATCTAGGGTTAGGGAAGGGCATAACTGCGTTGACTGGGAACTGACTTGTGGGCAGGACCCACAGGGAATGGAACACTCAGGGAAAGGGGAAGTCACTAGTGGGTACCCTAGGGGTCAATTTTGGGTCCAGTGTTTTCCAGCTTGTTTATCTGTGACATGGGTGAAAAATACAGGGTAAGATCAGTATGTTCACAGATGACACCAAATTTGAGAGGAGGTTGGATATTGAAGAGGGTCTCAATGACATGAAAGAGACCTGGGTAGGCTGGAATGGTGGTCAGTGGTCTGCAAGCTCAAATGTAATGCCCCAAAAATGCAAAGCCATGCATATAGGTAGGAACAATCCAAAAACTGAATATTGACTTAGGGTCAGACTAACCCAGACGACAGAGGAAAGAGACCAAGGAGTATTCATAGTAGACAGCTTAGAACTTAAGACTCAACTCAGTGCAACAAGAAATACAAGAGAAAGCACAGAAGGCTGGGTTGCATCAAGAAATGGTTTTCCAGCAGGAAGGAAGGAGATAGGGATCCTGTCCCTTTACAGGTCATTGGTGTTGTGTGGATGTAGGTGGAGTACTGTGCCCAGTTCTGGAACCCTCACTTGTAAAAATAGATGGACAGGATCAAAACTGTGAAGAGAAAGGCTACAAAGATGATACAGAGGCAGCAAGAAAATCTGACAAGAAGCACGTGAGAAGTCCAAGCATGTACTCAAGTTCAGTAGGGAGTTGGGGGGAATACAATATACCAACAAGTTTATTAGAGAACTTAAAGACAGCCAGCAACTTTTCAAGCAACACAAGGTGTCTATCACAAGAGGGCATGGATTCAATCTCATTGGGAGGGATTCCAAAAGGATGTGAGAAAGTAGTTTGTGACAGAGAGAATGGTGGACAGGTGAGTTGGGTTTCCTAGGGAGGTGGAGGAAAATGAAAACTGTGGAGGGCTCAAGAGATGATGGGGCAGATTTAAGAGGCTGATAAGAATTGGGGAGAACATAGAGAAGAGAGGGGGTGCTGCATTACAAATAGAGGGCACAGAAATGTATGCACAGCATTAGGCTGGTAGGATTTGTGTTAGGTAGGAACAGAGCAGACTGGATGGTCTTTGGTCTTTTTCTGCCTGAATAATTTCCATTTCTATGTTTCTAAAAAAACCAAAAATAATTCAAATAAAAGTAACAATTGCCTACTTTTATATATCGATACAATTTTCTGTGTGCTATTTTGGGGGCTACTAACTCTTTAAAAAATTATAATAAGAGCCAGTCCGGTAGCACTGAGGGTTGAGGCACTGGACACCACACCTCGCACCATGCTGGCAACCCGAGTTTGGGAACGGACTCAGGTCGCTCAGGGTCGACCAGGTCAAGGAAGGATTGAACATCTGCCAACCGCTCTCCTTCCTCAGAGGTGGGGTGGACACAGCATTGCGCTGTAGATTGACACCCAGCAGAAGCTGGGGGTCAGCACAGGTGTGATGCTCAGCAGAGGGGTGGACCCATGCACAGGGTGTAAGACTGTCTCTGGGAGGTGGAGACAGTCACCCTGCCCATTGCACATGCGTTGGTTCGGGAAGAAAACTGGTGGAAAAAGGCGGAGCTGGCAGGCTCCATGATGGCCAGCTGCACCCACACTGACCCCCGGCAATCTGGATGTTGGCTTCTGGGGGTGGGGGAGGCTGGTGCCCCTTGCCACCAGCCCTGTCATGGGAGGATAACCCGTGGGGGATGGCCAGGTGGGATGGGTGCGGGACATGCCTGGCCAGAGAGATGAGTCCCCTCTGAGGGAGGGGCTGGAGTCGCCTGCCTGCTCCAAGGAGGAGCTAAAAAGTACATATGGAAAAAACCTTATAATAAGAGAAGGAAATCTTCTTGCTGTGGGCAGAGTTAGCAGGAATTTTGAAGATGTGGTGAGGTTCTGAGAGCTTACTTATCTTTTTGTCATAAGTTTTGTAAGTTTGCTGTTGTGTTTTAAATTTGGCCTAACTTAAAATCTTTCTGGGAAAGCCCTCCCACCACCCCTTGTATTAGCTCTTCTTAAATACAGAAGAGCCACTGGGGTTGGGTTTAAGGCTGTGAGGAGGAGCTTAGGGAGTTGCAAACTTCTCCTATGAGCTAACTCTTAAGGCTAATAGTCAGGTGGGGAAAAGTTCAGCCACTCAAGTGTTGCAAGTTTAAAAGTCTGCATTTTGTATGGGGGGACCATCTAGGTATAGGTACTGGTCCTGTGCTGCTCATTGAGATTGATCTCTTCTATTCAAGGTTTTGTGTCTTGGATTGAAATAACTGAGCAGTGCTAAGAGGGGTTTTATTGTTGGTGTGCAATGGTTTTTTTCTATTATTGGTTCTGGCTGGGGGGTGGTTTTCTCAGTCTCATTTGTAGTAGGAAATAGAATATAATTATGAACAGTAAAATGTTTTGATATGTTAGTAATGGTTATAATCTGGAAATAAGCTCATATATAGAGAGTCATACTACAAGTTGAATATAGGTTGCATTATCCTACTAGTGTGTTAAGGTTAGGAACTTTTAGACTAATTGTTTTCTTTCTAGTAACTAAAATCCTTTTTTAAACTTAGTGATGTGCCAGAGTTATTTGGGGGGGGGGACCAGGGAGGGCCAGGATAGTGTACGGGGCATCCCTTCTGCGTGATTTATTGCCCTTCACCTGCCTCTCAGTTTCTGACACTCTGTAAGACGTTGCTGGGAGGTGGGGATTTGGAGGGGCCGGGGTGATCTTGGGTGGTGGGGAGCCCCGTGCACAGTGGAGGGTGGTAGAATAGAGATGATCAGGTCCAGAAGGCACCCTGGATTATGACAGGCACAAGAGAGAGGCCAGACGTGTTTGGTGCCTGTCTCCAGGGAGTCCACCAGATCAAGTGGTCAGGTAACCCAAGGGGCTGCTTTACCCACCAATCCCCTGAGGGCAGTGCTATACAATGCCAGATCGATCAGGAACAAGACCGCAATTATTGTGGACTTGATTTCCTCAGTCAATCTGGCTTGCATCATGGAGACCTGGGTTGGGGATGATGCTGGCCCTATTTTTGAGGCTGTTGTCCCACCTGGGTATACCGTGGTGCACTGCCCCAGAGAGGAACGTTAGGTCAGTGGGGTAGCCATTTGTTTTAGATCCAACTTGGGCTTCACCGTGCACCTGGTGTGAACCCCGGGTTCTTTTGAATGTGTGGCCATTTGTGGGGGTCCAGGCACAGGCTGCTGGATCTTCCTTATTTACTGCCCCCCTGGGGCAGTGGGGAATTTGCCTGCAGGAGGTTGCTGAATTCATCATCAGCAAAACATTGGAAGCCCCCAGATGTATTGTCTTGGGGGATTTCAATGTTTGGGCTGACAACGAATCTTCTTGGCTGAGTCATAACCTCCTCCTGACTATGTCATCACTGGGCCTGTTGCAAGCTGTTTCTGCCACGACACACCAGGGCGGCCACATGTTGGACCTGGTGTTCTCACTGGGGCTTGAGATAGATAATCTCATGATTGATCGGGTGATGTGGTCCGATCACTGTACGGTGCAGTTCATGTTTGGGGCTCCCACCGGATGCCCCCCCCCCACAGAGATGATGAGCTGTCGTCCTTTGTGGGGATTGACCCCAGAGGGTTTCTTGGCGGCAGCCGATCTATCTAGTGTGGGTAATGCATGCGTTGGAGGCATTGGAGCCATGGTGGGCTCTTATAATAGAGTGCTATCCGACACCATTGACTCCCTCACACCTGTCCATGTACGACCTAAATCTTCCTACCTGAGGTCCCCGTGGCATGATGGGGATCTCGGGGAGATGAAGAGAAAGGGTCGGAGGTTAGAGCGCTGCTGAAGAAAGTCCGGCCTGCAGGAGGACAAACTGGCCCTGCGTGTGCATTATAATGCATACCAGGGAGCAATCAACCATAAGAAGGCAGTGTTCCTGTCCAGGGCGATTGCTGCTGGGAAGAACCGACCAGCTATACTTTTTCAGACTGTGGACAGGCTACTTCGTCCTGCTTGTCTACAGCCAAAGAAGGTTTTTTCTAATGCTGAATGTGAAGAGTTTGCTCGGTTCTTTTCGGACAGAGTGTCCGGTATCCAGCAGGGAGTTCCTCCAGTCAGCAATGTTACAGCTGGCAGTGGTCGCCAGAAGTGTTCTGAGTGCACTCTGCCTCGTTGGGGGAAGTTTAGACCAGTGGAGGTAAGTGAGGTCATTAGGGTGGCAACCAATCTGAAGCACACCTTTTGTGAACTGGATCCAGTGCCAACGTGTTTCTTGATAAGATGCATCGACACCATTGGTCCGGTGTTTGCTCTGATTGTCCGGTGTTCCTTATCTGAGGGGGTTTTCCCTGATTCCTTAAAGGAGGCATTGGTGAGACCACTCTTAAAGAAACCATCATTGGACCCGGAGGTTAGGGCAAATTACCAACCTATCTCTAATCTTTCCTTCTTGGCGAAGGTTGTGGAGAAGGTAGTGGTGCTTCAGTTGGAGGACCACCTCATGACTCATGAGTTGTACGAACATTTCCAGTCGGGGTTTCAGGTGAGGCATAGCACAGAAACCACGCTTGTTCAGGTGCTGAATGATGTCTCAGGGCTAGAGATCGAGAAGATAAGACAATTCTTGTTCTCCTTGATCTCTCCTCAGCATTTGACACTGTGGACCATTGTGTGTTGCTTGACTGCCTTAGGAACTCTGTGGACTCACCAGCACTATCGGCTGGTTTGAGTCCTTTTATAACCAACATGAGGCAACGGGTTGTGATGGGGAATTTTTCCTCCACCCCATTCTCCTATCTTGCAGAGTTCCTCAGGGATCGATATTAGCCCCAATGTTGTTTGCAGTGTACATGCTACACCTGGGAGGGCTCATTAGGAAGTATGGCTTGGGTTTTCATTGCTATGCTGATAACACCCAGCTATACCATTCATTTGCCCCAGGAACATCCAACGCGGTAGATGTGCTAAACATCTGCCTTGCTGAGATTAATGACTGGATGGCCTCTAGCTGGTTGCGACTGAACCCTGATAAGATGGAGGTATTGGTGGTGGAGTCGAACAGAATGCATGATAGGATGGCCTCTGAATCAGAGACTGAACTTGATCTGGGATCTGTTTCATTGAAGACCTCCTCTAGGGTGCGAAATCTTGGTGTCATTCTGGATAGGAGTTTGACTATGGAGGCGCAGATATCTTCCACTGTCCGCTCCTGTTTTTTCCATCTCAGAAATGTCGCCAGGATAAAGCCCCTTGTTCCACCTCTGGACCTCCCCACTTTGATGCATGCCTTAGTTACATCAAGGCTTGACTACTGTAAAGCGCTCTGCCTCAGGGTTGCAGGAGGATCTCTCCACAGACTGCAGCTAGTGCAGAACACAGCTGCCCGGTTACTTACAGGGCAGCAAAAATGTTGCCATATTACACTGGTATTGCGTGAGCTGCACTGGCTGCCGGTCAGGTGGAGGATCCTCCTTAAGGTGGGTCTTCTCACCTATAAGAATCTACACAGTCAGGGCCCTGGTTATCTGTTAGACCTTCTTGTACCTGCTCTCTCTGTTGCCCCTCCATTCCTCCTGTGGAGGCCCCCTAGTGATTCCCAGGACAAGGTTGAAATTGGCTGGTGACAGGCCTTTTATTGTCGCCACCCCCATCCTGTGGAATTCGCTGCCCCTTGGGGTTAAGGGGACCCTACTCTGGAGGTATTCAAGGCCCACCTTAAGGCCCTCCTATTTGCTCAGGCATTTCTGGATTAAATTATAAATTTATTGATCTGATTTGTTTATAGTGTTTGCTAATTGATATTTGGTGTATTGTTTATGAGTAATGTTTATATGATGCGTTACTATCTTATGTTTTTAATTATTTCTGTGTTTATTGATTTACTTCTGGAGATGTGTTTATCTGTGTGGCGCCCAGAGCCTCGAGGATTGGGCTTCTTTAAATAAATTTTGTCTTGCCTAGCTTAAGAAACTGTAGAGCCACTGAGTTGGTAATTTGGCCTAGAAAAGACTGCTGTGATGATGAGGAAGGGACCGCATATCACCAGAGCAGGTATCTTTGGGCAGGTGGTTGGATGCACAGGGTGTGGTGCAGCCATGATACTGTACTGGGCTTGGAAGTTTGGGGGATGCCCAGTGTGCTACCAGCTGGCACTGCTCAAGCAGGAGGTAGAGGGGATCCAAAGGCAGCTGTGGGTGCTGGGGGGGGATTGGAGAGGTAGGAGGCAAACGGTCACCTACATGGAAGCACTAGGTGCTGGGGCCTCCCAAGCTTGGGGGGGAGGAGTGAAGAGAGGTGCTCACACTAGGGAAGGAGGGAAGGGGTACTCAGGGACTCTAGGGGACTCTGGCAGGTGGGGCCCAAAAGGTGGACATTTCCACAGCAGTAGGCAAGAGACCGGGGGTGTCCAAAGGAAACAGAGAAGGGTGGTAGGGACAGGGGGGCACTGGGGATGGGCTAAAGCTCACAAATTGTTTTAACCCTCTACGCCCATTGGTACAAGAGGGGAGTGTGGGGGGGAAGAGGATGATGCTGCTGCTGCTGGTGAAGCTGAAGCAGGGACAGATAGAAAGGGTGATGGGGCAAGAGGCAAGAGAGCAATAGAGGGGTACCCAGACAAGATGGGGGAAGAGGGGTGAGGGGAGAAGAAAAAGGAGGATCAGGAGAACAAGGAGGAGTCTGATCTGATGGTATGGAACAGGGGAGCATGACAGGCAGGAAGGTGCAGGACGTAAATGGGATGATAGAGAGCAGAAAGCCAAGTAGGCAAACGGATAGGACAGATGGATTAGTAAGGAGTGGGGAAAGAGATACAGAGAAAGATATTCGGGTGGGGGATAAAGAAGGCCAGGACATGGGTAGAGGAGGTGACCAGGAAAATAGTGAAGAGGCTACCTTGACACCCAGATTGTGGAGGTGAGGAGCAGTTTGGGGAGAACCCAGATGAAGGGATGAGGAGGGGCATGGAAGGAGGAAACCCAAGGGTTAACAGGGAGCAAGGGAGGTTGGAGTACTGCTGTTGGGGACTCCATGATCAGAGTCATCCAGTGTGAGGGGCAGGGGAGGTAAAACCTGTCTGATCAGAACCAAATGCCACCCAGGCCTGAAGGTGCACAAGGCCAAGCATGAGTTGTATTTACTGGCAAGGGAATGCGGGGGACCTAGACATTCTAGTGCACTTGGGACAAATGAACATAAATGGTAATAGTGAACTAGAAATTCAGGCAAGGTTCCAGGAGTTGGCCAGGTATGCCTTTCCATAGGCTGTAAGATCTCCTTTTCAGAAATCCTGCCTGTGCTGAGGGCTAGTGGGAAAACAAGAAGAAGATTAGGGAGATAAATCAGTGGCTTAGGGAGTGGTGTGGGAATTGGGTATGGTCCTGGTGGTGGACTGAGGAAGACCTGGGAGGATAAGGAGACACATGCGCTGAGACAGGCTCCACCTTAATGTTGGAGGAAGGAAATCTTAAGCTCAAACTAGCTGGGTTCATCAGCGAAAGATGAACTTGTGAAGGGGGGAGGGATCAAAAAAGGGGCAGTGCCAGCAGGTATGATAAATAAGGGGCATGGTCTCCACTCCTCTAAGGGGCTAAGGAGATATGGAAATGGGTCACCAGGTAGGGTGCAGGAGCTGAGAAATAAGAGATCAAGGGGGAGAAAGGAGAGGAGGGAAAAGAGGTGGAGAGTGATCTTGATAAATGCCAGGAGCTTAGGAAATAAAATGCGTGAGCTCCAGGTGATGTTAGTTGAGGGGGAGGTAGATGTGGCAGCAGTCACTGAGACCTGGACCACTCAAGGGCATGAGTGGGACCTAAATCTGGAGGGCTGTATTATGTTCAGAAAAGATAGTGGGGAGGGAAGGCGGGGTGTAGCACTGTTAGTCAGAAATGGCATGGGTATTGGAGGTGTAGAGGAGGCAGAGGGGAACATGGAGGCTATTTGGGTCACCTTGCTGATACATGGGGGTAAGAGTAAAGGTCAGAGTGGTATGCAGACCACCAGCACTGGCGGAGGTTCTGGAAGAAAGTTTGGTGGCAAATCTCAAGGGACACTGTAGATTGGGAAAGGGAAGGGTAGTGGTAATGAGGGACCTCAACATGCCAGGAACAGACTGGGGGACTATGATGTCACCAGTGGCCAGAGAGCAGAGGCTGCTGGATGTCTTCCAGGATGTGTTTCTGACACAACAGGTGGGTGAGCCAACTAGGGAGGCCCGGACACTGGACGTGGTCCTGGCGGACAGTGATCAGATTAGGGGCCTAGAGGTGAGGGACCCATTGGCGGGGAGTGATCACACCACAGTTTGGTTCTTCCTGGACCTGGAGGGGAGGAAAGCTAAACAAGGACAGTAGTAACCAACTTTAGGGGTGCAGATTTCAGGGACGGCAGGTGGGGGATTATTAGGAGGGGAATACAGGAGGTTACCAGATCCTGCGCAAGGGAAAGGCATAAGTTCAGTAAGGCCAGAAAACCCTGCTGGTGTACCTGGGAGGTACAGGAGGTGGTGAGGGAAAAGAAGGCAGCCTATAGGTGCTTCAAGTGCTCAAGGAGTGAAAGGGATCAGGAGGAATATGAGCTGACAGCCAGGAGAGTCACCAGGGTGGTGAGAGCAGCTAAGGCAAAAAAGGAGCAGCCCTTGGCCAGTGGGACCCGGAGGGGGGATAAGGGGTTCTTTAGATACTTAGGGAGGGAAAAGGAAAGTAAGGGAGCAGATCAGCAAGATAAGGATAGGGGATGGTTGGGCACAGGAGGTGGGAGAACAGGCAGAAGTCCTAAATGAGTACTTTGCTTCAGTTTTACTGGGGGGATGGAGGGCTGTGTCTTGCGAGGGGGAGCGGGGCAAACTGGAGGAAGGGGGACCGGTGAGACCAGGGGCCCTGACGGGTCTGGAAAGAGTGGCCACCACAGACAGGTGGGGGCCAGCAGTGCAGGGTGAAAAGGGGAGGATGTGGGCTGAAATCCTGGTAGAGAGTAGGAGAAGCCCCAGGTCCCTTCAGATGGAGAAAGCACCTGGGCCAGATGAGATACATCCCAGGGTGCTGAGGGAACTGTCGAATGTCCTGGCAGTCCCTCTAGTGGAGCTTTTCAACATCTCTCTGAGGACTGGGTGGGTGCCCCAAGACTGGAGGGTGGCCCATGTCGTGCCAATCCACAAGGGGGATCAAGAGAGGAGGTGGGAAATTACAGGCCCATTAGCCTGACATCGGTGGTTGGCAAGGTGATGGAGGGTATTGTCAAGGAAAGGCTAGGGGGGCTACTGGTGCAAACTGGGTATTTGGACAATAGACAGCATGGCTTTGTCACAGGAATATCGTGCCAGACAAACCTTGTTGAGTTCTATGACTGGGTGACGAGGGCCCTGGACCAGGGTAGGCCAGTGGACATCCTCTTTCTGGACTTTAGCAAGGCATTTGATTCGGTACCCCACAGTGGCCTGCTGGCTAAGCTGAAGGAAATGGGGGTAGGGAGACAGTTGTTAAGATGGACTGGAAATTGGCTCTCTGAGCATACTCAGAAGGCCGTGGTTGCAGGGTTAGCCTCATCCCCAAGGTGGGTTACCGGTGGGGTTCCCAAGGGGTCAGTGTTGGGGCCACTCCTGTTCAACACCTATGTCTCAGACATCAGAAAGGGGATCAGAAGATGACTCAAAGCTGGGTGCAGTGGTGGAGGAAGAGGAGGAGGGAGGGAGGAGGGTGGCCTTGCAGAAGGACCCGGAAGCTCTGGAAAGGTGGTCATAAAAATGGAAACTAAAATTCAATGTGGGGAAGTGCAAGGTTCTGCACCTGGGAGTCAGAAATCCAGACCAGGGGTATACCCTGGGAGGAGACATGATTCAAGTCACGGAGGGTGAGAGGGACCTGGGGGTAGTGGTAGATGTCAAAATGAACAACTTGGAGACCTGTAGGAGGGCAGCAGCAAGGGCAAATAGGATGCTGGGGTGCATCACCAGGGGGATTACCTCCAGAAAGGTAGAAGTGATCCTTCCACTGTACAACTGCTTGGTTAGGCAACACCTTGAGTATTATGTGCAGTTTTGGAGACCACATTTAAAGAGGTATACTACACTCCTAGAGAGGGTCCAAAGGAGGGCAACCAAAATGATCTGGGGCCTGGGGGAGAGGACCTATGAGGAGAGGCCCAAGGAACTCGACATGTACACCCTGGAGGAGAGGAGGGACAGTGGGGACATGATAGAGGTCTCTAAGTACATGAAAGGGATCAATAAGGGAGACCAAGTCAGGGTGCTCCAAAGGAAGGAGGGTGGGGCAATGAGAGGTCACAGATGTAAGCTGGAAGGGGGCAGGCTGAGAAGGAAGAGGAGGAGATGTTATTTCACTGAAAGGGTGGTGGAGCCATTGAATGCACTGCCCAGGGAGCTGGTAGAGGTGGAGACTGTGGACGGGTTTAAAAGGGGATGGGACAGGTACAAGGGGAGGGTAAATCTGACCAGGCCCAATACAGATGGAATATCTGGGACTGGGGACAGTATAACCCAAGGGGGGGGCACCAAAATCAGCCCTCAGTGCGGGTGCTGAAAATCGAGCAGACTCGAGAGACCGTTAGGCCTATTCTGCTGGCATTTTAGTATGTTAGTATGCTAGTATGTTAGTACATATACACCTTTAAACAATGAATTTAAGGGATTGAAAAGAGTTTGGGGACATCAGGATGAAATCTGTCGATAGTCACCATAGAGTAGTAGTATTTCTTATACATTTTCTTGCATCATCTCGTACTAGATTGGAAGTGTTCATGGTAGCAAACTTCAACCATCAATGTACATTAGTACTAAAAATAATCTTGTTCTTTTCCACAGATGGAGGCAAAAGTCGTTATGGTTAAGCTGTTGCAAAGATTTGAATTTGAGTACGTTTCAGGACAGTCGTATGATATCATGGAGTCTGGGAGTCTGAAGCCACGCGATGGAGTAATCTGTACAATTAAACCAAGAGCTAATAAAAATATTTCTTAACCTGAAGTTAAATATTTCTCTAAAGGATTCTTTACGGCGGGGATGGGGAGCTATAAAATGTGTATGCCTTTTTTTTTCTTCTGTGATATCAGTTAACTACTACAGAGTAACATTGAATGGTGTTATGCATTTCTAATAAAGTTTGTGTCCTTAGACTTCACAAAAAGATGAAAATTACATTTGCCCTTCCCATAATTTACAAGGGGTAGCAATAATTTTATAAAAACAATTTTTTTCCATAGAATCAGAGATCAAACTGGGTATGTTTGCATTTGATTTGTGTACTGTCACTTGTAGGGACTAGCCCTTTTAAACCTGAAATTGTGCCTTGCTGTATGTTGTCTGAAATGTACGTTCAGGTATTCAAACTATAATTGTTAGAGGCATATATGGAGGCCTATTGCTACAGTGGGGACTCAACCTAACTTATTAAGGGTTAAAGTCAAAGCACCACAAAGCAAGTTTATTAAAGAAATATCAATGTCAGTAAGCTTGGATTGAAGCCTCAGTAAGTTATGTCAAGTTCATCGATTAGTGCCAAGGTCAGGAGAGGAGCCTAGGCCTGAGAAGTAAAGAGAAGTTTAGTGCAATTCTAAAGGAGTGAATTCCATCTGTGTATTGCTAATTAATAAGTTATATTATGAATAATCTTCCATTAGGAGTCTGATATCATACCTTTTGGTTCTTGGTTTTTCTGTTCTGGGGGTGGGACTGAGCTGATTGGAGCAAAACTCTGAATCACTGTGAGGGAAGGTCAAGAAGATGCAACAAAAGACTAGCTGACATGGTTGTGTTTGCACCACAGAAACCCAAGTGCTCGGGTTACTGAGGTGCAAATGTGGCTGTCTGGGCACTAACCCAATCATGGTAAGTCCTTCCTCTCACCTCTCCCCAAGCCCGATTTGTAGATGTATTTAGAAGTGAGCGGTGTAAGTGGCCATATGGATAGGCTGCACTGATACCCTAACACACAAGGTACACACCCAGCATCCTGCTCTCTCCTCCTATGATACCCTTAGCCGAAATCTGGAAGTTTGGTGGTGTCACACACCAGCCAGCATCCATAAAGTTTCATCTCTATCACACGCAAAATTGGAAATAATTCTGTTGGCATCTTGTATGAGATCAGTTCTATTGTATGCCAGATTGCTACATGTGCTGCATGGGGATTCACGCAGTGCCAATAACTGGCTGAATGGGAGGATGGATGGATGGAGTAAAGAATCACTCTGGTATTTGAAGAAAGATCAGCGGCAGTGCTTGGTTCATTTTCTGTCAGTTTCATTGTTTGCTTGTTTTTGTTGTTGCAGCTCATGGACTGTCAGGGGTGGGAGGAAGCCGCATTTCAGAAAACTATTAACCTCACCTAGCACAGAAACTGGGGACTCACCTGGATCCTCAGTTTCTGTGCTACATAAAGTTCTTTTCATGCTTTTCCTGAGTTACGGCTTCATTTTTTGTCTAGGAGTTTGGTCCTTTTATCTGGTTTAGCCGCGGTTTACAATAAAAACTGCAAGAGATGATCACGATTTGTGTAAACTTTTACCACCAGAGAAAAACATTAGTAATGCTTCTAAGAAGCATACTACATCAAAAGGAGGCATATTTGCCTGGAAAATAAGTGATGCCAAAAGAGACAGCTGTTCCGACCAGCTGATTACAGTTGCCAGTGCTCTGTGTACTACTGCTGACATCACCAACAGTCATGGACTCATGGCTTCTCTTCAGCATGGCTTGCACTGGTGCTCAGAGGGATCATGTAAATGTATTAGTAAACTGGTGAAGGAGGTGGGGGCAGCACTAGAGCAGACCAAAAGAAGGACTAATTTGGCTGTGTAAACACAGCTAAAGACAAGCTCTTGAGACAACATAAGGGAAAAATAGTGCCCTGAGAGACTTTGATGGCTTGCTTACATGGCCAGAGGGCATACTGGTGAACAACAAAAGTTAGGAAGCTTACAAACCATCTTAAGAGATCAGTAACCTTCAGATGTGACTCCTCTTGGTATGTGCATGTTTAGCAAATCAGACACTGAACAGCTGCCAGTCTGTTTATCCTAGAGTATCAAGTTCAAACCTGTGACGAGAGGCCACAGTGGACCACAGCCATAAGCAGAACCATGAAGGGGGTGTGACATGTTCAAGTCTTCCTACCAGTGTGCAGCACTAGATCCAGCATTGGAAAGTTATTTTGGAACTGTGGACTCTGACTGCTTGATTGCAGGAGTCAAGTGCATAACCTATATGTGCCAGAGACTGTCTGTGATATCCTGGAGGAGAAACCTTGACTCACCAGACCTCACTCCCACAGTGGCTCACAGTTTGAGCCCCATGGACTGTGTCCCTAATACTCTGACAGATATGGTGCAGGTAAAAGGGTATGATCCAGACTCTGGTGCTTTGTGTGTTAAATGCAATGTTGAGGATTTGAACTCTCACTTTCTTCTGCTTTTATTCTGTCATTTTATTCTAAATAAAGTAGCATTTGATTGAGTTACTTGTCTCCACTGTTATATCTGTATCCATTAGTGTAATGAGCTGCCTGTTATTGGACAGCGAATTAGCATTGGCAAAAGATCCGTGTAAAAGGACCTGTAAGGAGTCTACCCTAATATTTGCTTTACCAAACTTAATAAGCTAGCTGCCCTATACACTTCTTTAAAAGCAGCTTGTGAATACCACAACTTGTAAATGGACATGCATTGGAAGTAATGATTTCCAAACGTTTTCAGGGGAGGAACTTGAACACCCTGGCCTTCTTACACCTTTGTTCCCATCTAAGCACAGATTAAAGAATGCATTAAAAGAATTCATAAAAACATTACTGATTAGGGATTCAATCAATCAATCAATCAAATCTTTATTTATTCAGGTGAACATCATTGAGCAGAGCTCATTTGCAAGATGGACCTGATAAGGTCAAGGTTCAATAGTTGGTACATAAACAGATATATTTAAAATAATTATATATACATAATCAAAAGACAGAAGTTGATTAAAACATAACAGGACAAGGTAGGACATATGAAAAGTACACTAGATAATACAGTAAATACATATCCCAGTGAAGGAATCAAGGCATACACTCAACATAAGGCACCCAAAAATTTCCAAGTTCCAGGGCAATCCAATGCAGACAAGGAGACACAGTGTTTGAGTGACTGAGAAAATGGTGATCACAGTCTCTGGTAAAAGACATGGAAGGGATGGTATAGGGGACTTGGACAGGGGCTGGGACTAATACTAGGAGGTGTAAGGGAGTAATAAGGGCTGGGGTAAGGGCCAGGAAATAGTGGGAGAAGATTATAGCCAGGGGTAGCAAGATCAGTGTAGATAAGGTTATAGGGAACTGAAGTACCATAAAATGAGGGGCTGCCTGGGAGGAAGAACTGTGGGATAAGTTAGGGAAATGAGTTGCAAATTATGATAGTTGTCTGGAAGGGGAGGGTAAGGAATGTGAATAGACTAGAGTTTGTGGTAGCAGTTGCATTTCTGAGAAGAGACTTATGCAAAGCTGTTTAAAGGATGCTAGAGGTATAAGATTGATCAGCTTCAGGGACTTCTGTAAAGTATTCCATGCCATAGCTAGAGAATAGCTGATTGCAGACCTCCCTTGCTGGGTGTTGACTTTAGGCACCTTGAGCATGATGAAGTTGTTGCTTCTTAGGGCATAGGAGCTAGCTGTGGCCTGTGAAGCAGTCTAAAATATAATTTGAGCTTCTTAGACAGCGCTCTGTAAATCCATAGTGCAGCATTTCTGTTCCTTCTGAGGTGTAGGGATGCCCAACCGACTGCAGCATAGAGAGCAGTGATGAGTGTTAAATGGAAGATCTGTTATGAACCTTAGTGCTCTGTGGTACAGTGTATCCAATATGCTTAGATAGGAGATGGGGCAGTGACTGTAAAGGAAATCTGCATAGTCAATAACTGAAAGAAAAGTGGCCTGGACCAACCTCATCTTAGAGTCTCTGGTTAGGAAGTGTTTTATTCTGAAGAATAGTCCAAGCCTCTGGCGAGGTTTTTTCAGAAGTTCTTCAATGTGATGTGTGTAATCAAGCCTGCTATCTATCCACACACCCAAATATTTGAATTTTTCTACATAGTCCAGGCTTTCTCCAAGGATAGTGGATAGCTGGGGGAGATTGTTTAGTGAGGAGGTATTTGTATAGCTTTAGTTGGAGAAAAACATTGCTTTTGTTTTCTTTGCATTTAAAAGAAGCTTTTCAATTCAATATAACAAAGTTAATCCATGCAAACTGTTAACTCTATCTTGCATTACAATCATGCTGCTGTTTTATATCACGCACTTCTGTAAACACCCCAGGGACATGGCTGAAAAAATAGGTTACTGTCCTGTAACCATAGTTCTAAGAGTGATATTTAGTTCACATCCACATACTGGAAGTTCCACTGGAAGTGCTGATTCATTGGAACATCTTTAAGCTAAGCTCCTTCCACCACCTGAGTGATGTACCCTCTGGCTTTGCTCCACGATCTCCGATCTTACAAACTGGAAGCAGGGATCCATGTGCTATTTGCCAGGGGAGGCCAGTGGGTGGCATGCATGCAAACTATATAGCACTCCTAGAACTACAGTTACAGGTGAGTAACCTATTTTTCTAGGGGTGTGGATATAGTTCACTATCCACACATTGACAGACTTCCATCAGTTCTCTGGGAGGAGGGGACAAGGCTCGCACCTCTACTTGGCAAACAGAGACTGGAGAACCGAGGTCCCAAATGCAGCATCCTAACAAGACTCTAGGTCAATGCTGTAATGAGATATGAAGGTGTGTGCTGACTTTCAGGTGGCATCCCTGCACATCTCCTGGATAGGAATTTTCCTGGAAGTGGCCAACGCAGCAGCGGTATGTTTGGTGGAGTAAGCCCTATGCTCTATGGGATGCTTCTTACCTGCCAACTTACAGTAGAGGTCAATGCAGGATGTAATCCACCTGCCAATCACCCACTTTGGTGCCGGTGTGCCAGGTACGGCTTCAGTGTATGTTACAAACAGCTGGCAAGCCTCACCTCAAAGCCCACCCCTGTGCTCCACATAGTAATACAGCACCCTCTGCAGATCCAGAGTATGGAGCCTGCAGTTGGCCTCTGAAGGAGGGTTTCTAAAATATACCAGAAGGTCCATTGCTTGGTTAAGGTGGAACTCTGATACAACCTTTGGGAGGAACTTCAGGTGAGGGCAAAAGACAATCTTGTCCCATCTGAAGACCATGCAGGGAGACTCTACTGAGAGTGCCTGGAGCTCACTGATCATTCTGGCTGACATAATGGCCACCAAGAAGGCCACCTTCCATGACAGATGTGGCATCTCACACCTGTGCATAAGCTAAAGTGGCTTGCCTTTGAGCATAGCCAACAGTAGGTCCCATAGTGGTGGTGGTTCACGCACCAGAGGGGGCAGGTGGTCCAGGACTTTAAAGTGCCTGAGCACCTTCTCCTGGGCCACCCTCAACATACCAGGCCATGCCCAGTATGCAGAAATGGCTGCCAGGTGCACATTGAGGGTTGCCACTCAGCCCCAGCTGGGAGAGGGACCAGAGGTACTTGAGGATACTAGCTACAGGGCAGGCAAGGGGATCAAGCTCCTTGCCCTGGCGCCAAATGGAAAATGTTTCAATTTAAAGGTGCAGCACTGATGAGTTGACTTTTTTTGGGAGGCCTCTACAATGTGGAGCAAATCTTCTGAAAGACTCAAAGCCTGGAACTCTAGTTGCTCAAGAACCAGGCTGTGAAGTGCAGGGACTGAACATCCAGGTGCAGGATCTTCCCCTGTTGTCTGGTCAGCAAGTCCAGGTGAGGAGGAAACAACTATGGAGGCCTGCTACTGAGGCTGAGGAGATCTGTGTACCAGAACTTCCATGGCCATTCTGGAGCTATCAGGATCATCCAGGCCTTGTCCTTCTAGGCCTTGATCACCACTTTGTGGATCAAGAGGAATGGAAGAAAGGTGTACATGAGGCCTGGGGCCCAGAGCCTCATCAAAGGCATCCCGCAGCAGTGTCCCAGACTGTGTGGGGGGGCGACACAAAACAGCCTCAGTTTTGCATTCTTCCAGGAGACAAACAGGTCCACTGAGGGTGAACCCCACAGGAAGAACAAGAGGTTCACCAACTCCTGATGCAGGAACCACTCATGTGACGTCTCTGCCATCTGGCAAAGAGCATCTCCCAGCTGAATATCTGCTGTGGTGACAGGAATCACTAGGAGATCTGCACCCAGGCTGTACATGAGATTCCAGGTCCAGATGACCTCCTGACACAACGGAAGACAGTGCGTGCTGCCCTGCCTGTTTAGGTATAACATGGTTGTGGCGTTGCCCCCTCTTGACTTGCAAGAACTGATCCCTGACTAAAGGAATGAATTCCGTCAGAGTTAACCACACTGCATGGAACTCCAACAGGTTTATGTGGTGACAGGACTCCCTGTATGACCAGAACCAGTGGGCACCCGTGATCTCCAAGATATGCTCTCCATCCCACCAGAGAGGCATCTGTTGTGAGAGTGACAGTCAGTTCTGGACAGATATATGGGACTCCTTCCTCCTGATTTTCTGGGATCAACATCCACTGGATGGCATCCCACATCGAGGTGGTCACTGTGACTTGGTGGTCCAGGTGTCCTAAGTGCTGGGTCCACTGATGGCCCAAGTTCTACTGCTTATGCTATATCTGCCAATGGGCCCATGGAACTACCCTGTTGCAAGATGCCATGTACACTAACCAATCAAAGGCAGTAAGGACAGGGATGGGGCAAAAAGGATTAAGGCCATCAAGAAATGGAAGGTAATGAGTACCAATGCTCATAGTCTAGGTAACAAGCTCCCTGAACTGGTGGCCTTGATGGAAGAAGGATGCCTGGATATTGTGGCAGTCACAGAAACATGCTACACAGAGAACCATGACTGGGATGTTAACATACCAGGGTACACAATCTACGGGAGGGACAGGGAGGGTAGAAAAGGAGGAGTAGCTCTGTATGTCAGGGAAGGGATGAAAGCAATGGAACAAAAGGATAAACAGGGAGGGGAGGAGGCACTATGGGTCACCCTGGAGACTGGAAATGGCACCACAATCAGCATACGGGTTGTATACAGACCCCCATCTCAGGGGGGAGGAAATGGACAAAAAGAAAATGATAGAAGGCATCCTTAGGATGGCAGAGAAAGGGGAGATATTGTTAATGGGGGACCTGAATATGGCAGATGTTAACTGCAGCACCTTTGCTGCCACCACATCCAAGAGCAGCGCTATTCTCGATGCCCTACAGGGGCATGCCTCAGGCAGCTAGTGCTGGAACCCACTCAGGAGGGAGCAGTCTTAAACCTCGTACTCTCAAATGGGGGATGGAGAGAGGATCACAGATCTAGAAGTGGGTAGCAATCTGGGGACAAATGACCACCAAACAGTGTGGTTCATGATAAACTCCGCTGCAGAGTCAAGCCATACAAAAGTGAGGGTACTCGACTTCAGGAGAGCTGAGTTTGTCAAATGGGAGAGTGCCTCAGAAAAGCACTAGCAAACCGGCAAGAAGGAAGGGTGAGCAACAATGAGGAAACATCAGAACTGCCATCACAGAGGTAACAAGCCTTTGTGTGAAGCAAATAAACAAATCAAAATGAAAGAAAAAAACACTATGGTTCTCAAAAGAGGTGTCGGGGAAGGTTAGGGAGAAAAAAATAAAATTTAGGAAGTATAAGGAAACACAGAAGGAGCAGGACAAAGAACTATACCAGTTAAAGCAGAAGGAAGAGGGGAAAGCAGTCAGCATAGCAAAGGCCCAAACCAAGGAAAGTATAGCCAACTCGGTTAAGAAGGGGGATAAAACCTTCTATAGGTACATTAGTGAGCGAAGAAAGACAACGGGAGGGATAGTGAGGCTGAATAAAGGGGACGGTGGGTGGGCAGTGAGGGACAGTGAAAAAGCAGGGATACTGCATGAATACTTCTGCTCAATATTCACAAAAGAAGAGGAGGGGAAGTTACCTAATCCAATCAATAGAAGCACTCTGGATAGGGGATCGATCCAAGTCCTTTCACAGAAGAAAGGGTTCTGAAAGAACTCCAAAACTGAAGGTGGACAAAGCAATGGGGCCTGACAGAATTCACCCCAGAATTCTAAAAGAACTAAGGGGAGAACTAGTGACACCACTGACTACCCTTTTTAACAAATCATGGGAGGATGGTGTGGTACGCGAGCACTGGAGGAGGGCGGATGTGATTCTTCTTCATAAAAGTGGGAGCAAGACAGAGGCAGGAAACTACAGACCTGTCAGTTTGCCCTCACTGGTAGGGAAGAAAAAATTACTCACCTTAGTAATTGTGTTTCTTTTAATGGAGTTTTGCTGTATTCTGACAATGTGCAGTTAGCCCTAGCACTTGAACTGCTCCAGAGAGGAAAGAGTTAACTCTAAGCCAGAGCATAGAACGTTGAGCTCGAGCTCGGTTCAAACCTCTGTCTGCTGCACTTTCAAGTGTAACCGTCAGATTATTTACTTCCCCTAACTGAACAGTCGCTCCGGAGATCTCCCCTACGCTTTCGGTTCGGTATCAGTAAAATGTCAGTTTTATACCATTATTTCTGTGTTTTTTCTTCAGTTCAGATCCCTGTCTGTGGTACAGTAAGTGTGTAGGTAGTGGACTTATTATTTAAACTCTGTATTTTGTGTGGAAATTGTTTTTCTATCGGTTCAGTTGAACTGATCGTCTTGTTACTTTATTTGATTTTCTGTTTAGTGTGAGGTACCAGTCCTTATCGGTTCTAAAAAAAAATATGTTTTTTACCATTTTTTTCAAATACCCATAACACGGTTAGGAACCGATTAGGGAGTCTTGCCTGGCTGAAGCCTAGTAAAGGGTAAATTTGTTTAGGATGGCCACGTCTGAGAAACCCAAAAGAAAAACCAGGCCCACTGGGTTTCAACACTGCAGTGTGTGTGGGGAGGCCTTTGCTAAGGCTGATCCCCACACCACATGTGTTTACTTTCTGGGGTTTGACCACCTTGATTCAGACTGCCAAATCTGTAAACATTTTCTTAAGGCCACCCTAGAAAAAAGATTGGGCAGGCTTAGGGAAAAGGAGGCCGAGAAGTCCGCTGACCCGGATGGCCAGCCCGGTTTGGTTTGAGTTCAAGTGCTGGGGCTAACTGCATATTGTCTGAATACAGCAAGACTTCATGTTGTTTGAAAATGATGAAATCACTTTTGAAGGAAAGAAATGTTGAGTACTTAGAGGCCAGTGCGGCACAGGACCCAAGGCAGCATGGATTCAGTGCGGGAAGTTCATGTCAGATGAATCTAATCGATTTCTTTGACTGGGTGAGCAAAGTAGTAGACCAGGAAGGGGCTGTGGACATGGCCTACCTAGCCTTTAGCAAGGTATTTGACACAGTTCCACACAAAAGATTAATAAACAAATTAGCCAGCCTGGGAGTGGGTCCCAGGGTGGTACCCTGAGTAAAACATTGGCTGGACAACAGGACACAGAAGGTAATAGTAAATGGAGTCCACTCTAAAGGAAGGGGGGTTACTAGTGGGGTACCGCAGGGTTCAGTACTGGGTCCACACCTTTTTAATGTCTTTATAAGTGACATTGTAGAGGGACTGGAAGGAAAAGTATGCCTCTTTGCAGACGACACAAGATCTGCAACAGGGCTGATACACGAGGGGGTGAAGGATGAGAAGGGACTTGGCAAGGTTGGAGGAATGGTCAGAAGTATGGCAGCTTGGATTCAATGCAAAGAAGTGCAAAGTAATGCACCTGGGAAACAAAACCCAGGGAAGAGTACACAATGGGGGGGGCTAGAAACAACAACAAAAATGGAAAGGGACTTGGGGGTATCATATCAGATGACCTAAAGGTTAGCAAGCAATGTGAGAAGGCAGTAGGGATGGCTGGGGGGATACTGGGATGTACAGGGAGAGGCATCACCAGTAGAAAACAGGAAGTTGTTATCCCTCTGTACAGACAGTTGGTGAGACCCCATCTGGAGTACTGCATCCAAGTCTGGAGACCCCATCTCCGCAAGGACATAGACAAGATGGAGGCAGTCCAGAGGAGGGCAACTAAAATGGTGCAGGGTCTGCAACAGAAGCCATACGAGGAGAGACTAACGGAGCTTAATATGTATACCCTTGAGGAAAAGGAGGGGGATGATAGAAACTTTTAAGTACCTCAAGGGAATCAACAAAGTCCAAGAGGGTAGCATCTTTCAGAAAAAGAGATGTGCAAGCACAAGGGGACACAATTTGAAGATAGAGGGGGGACAGCTCAGGGCAATGTGAGGAAGTACATTTTCACAGAGAGGGTGGTGGACGCATGGAACGGCCTTCCTGAGGAGGTCGTGGGGTCAAAAACAGTGGGGAATTCAAGAATGCATGGACAGACATAAGGCAATTCTTGTGGGGTGTAGGAAAAATTAGGCTGTTGGTTAACTAGGAACTGCAGCTTATCCAGTAGGTGGGCCAAGCGGTCCTTATCTGCCGTCAAAGTTTACGTTTCTGTTTCTAAGTCGCAGGAAGTCCCAGGCAGAATATGAGTACCCAACCTGAAATGATCAGGGGAAAGGAGGTAAGATCCAGTTCCCGATCCACAAATAGGAGGACCTTGTCCTGCAGGGAGTCTAGTTTTGCCACAACAAAGTGAATCACCTGCAAGGGAATCAGTTCAGACTTGGCTGGGTTGACCAAAAGGCCCAAGTCTCTGCAGGTCTGCAGGGCCAGATCCGTGGACTGCTCTTTGGACAGCCGGGCTCTCAGCCAGTCATCCAGGAAGGGATACATCCTGGCACCCTTGCATTGCAGAAAAGATGCCACCACTGCCATGCACTTGGTGAAGACCCTGGGCACGGACAAGAAGCCAAATGGCATGACCTGGAACTGATATAGAACCCCCTCTGTGTGGAATTGAAGGTACTGCCAGTGGGACAGATAACCTGGGATGTGTAAGAACGCATCCTGGAGATCCAGGGAGCAGAACCGCATGCCATGCTCTAGGGACGGTATGATCTGGTTCAGGTTTATTATCCAGAACTAGCCCTTCCGCATGTACTGACTGAGATCATGCAGATCCAGTATGGAGTGCCAACCCCCCTATCCATTTTAGGTACAGGAAGTACCTGGAAATTTGTCCCTGACTTGCCAGGGCATCTGAGACATGAATAACCTCTTTCACAAGAAGATGGGCGACATCCTTCCATAGGGTGAAGAATGTGTCCTGCGACACCAAGGAATCCCATGGAGCATGGGAATCAGTAAGATGGGAGAGCCTCAAAGTCTAGAGGCAGTCATTCACCTACCACCTCGAGAACCAATTTGTCCATGGTAGTGACAGACCAGTGTATCCAGAAGTGGAGAAGCCGACCCCCAACAAGGAGCTGGGTCAGGGACTGGACAGATAGGTGTTAGATAACCCCCAACCTATCGCTGGGCAGCTTTGGAGAGGGCACTGGCCACTGGGGCCAGAGGGACACCACTTCCCCTACTCCCACCAGTTCTAGGCTCCCGGCCAGAGAACTTGGCCTTGGACTCCCAGGCTTGGTATTGTCTCTGCTGGGGCTTCCGCTGTTGAGGCTCCTATGGCTGAAATATCTGAAACTGAAATAAAATGCCTTTTGTTTTGTGTTTCTGGGCCTTCAGTTCCTTCTGGGACAAAGCCACAGAGTCCAGGGTGGCAATTAACTTCTCAGTCCTGGTGAGATGACCTTCCACTTCCAGGCCAGAGAGGTTGGTGCCCAAGAAAGGGACATTGGCCAGTTTGTACAGAGTATCTGCCCTGAAAGTGGAGAGTCTCAGCCAGGTCCCGCAGTGCATTGCAACAACCACTGCTGTGGTACAGGTGCAGGAGTTGGTCATGTCCAAGGCCATCTAGAGCTGGTGTTTAGTCAACACTTGACCCTGGTCTTTGACCAACTTCATTGGCATCTCCTTGTCAGCAGGTAGGTGAGGGAGGACATCATCTAGCACTCACAGCGGGGAGTGACCAAAGTTGACCATCATCATGGCATTGCTTACTTGACAGAGACTGACAGAGGAGGCAGTTTAGACCTTCTTGGCCACTTGGTCAAGCTTCTTGGATTATTTGTCATGGGGGGCTTGTCCATGTCCTCTTGGTTTTCAGACTTCTGGAAAGTCAAGTCCAATACCAGACCCTCAGCCAAGGGAAGCTAGAAAGGGACGCAGTAGGGAGCAGATACTTGCAGACCATACATTCAGAGGGTGTCAGGCAGGATGCTGGATGCTGCCTAAGCTCCAGGGCTTGTCCTAAGACTGCCTCAACCATGGGAAAGGCAACTCCCAGGGATTCATCCCTGTCGAGGATGTCTTTGAAAGTGTACTTGGCCCTTTTCTGAACAGGCTTCAAACAACATGAAGTCTTGCTATATTATGACAATTAGCAGTTTGGTCCTCCTCCAGAACTGCCCCGGAGATGAAAGAGTTAACTCCATACAGGATGGAGTTCTGAGTGTGAGCTCGGTTTTCAAAGCTCTATCTGGGCAGTTTCAAACTGAAACTGTCAGATTCTTTACTCCGCCTCACTGAACAGTCGCTCCGAGATTTCTCCTTCAGCTCGGTTCATTTCTCGGTTTATTTTAAGTATTCGGTTAAATTTAACCGAGAACAGTGTTTTATTTTACCGCATTTCGTTCAAGCTCTATCTGGTAACCGTAAGTACAAGGTTTTAGTCTGTGTGGAATTGTCATTATCGGTTCGGTTTGAACCGATCGGTTTGCTTTAAAACTCATTTTAAACATTTTAAAATATATTTAGAGTGTGGTTCCGGTTCTTATCGGTTCTAAAAACCGGATTTCATTATGTTTTTTCAAATACCGTGACATGGTTAGGGAACCGATAAAGGGTGTCTCTGGCACTGCCATTAAAAGGGCAAGTTTTGGTTAGCTGGCTATTATGTCTGAGAAACCCAAAGAAAAACTGGGCCCACTGGGTTTCCAACACTGTGATGCTTGTGGGGAAGCCTTTGCAGAGAGCTGACCCACACACTCATGTTTATTGTCTGGGGTTTGACCACCTCAGTCAGACTGCCAGATTTGTAAGAATTTCCCTGCAGCCACCCTGGAAAAAGATTGGGCAGGCTCAGGGGAACGAGAGCCAAAAGTCCGCTGACCCGATGGCCAGCCGGTTCAGTGCCAGCTGAACCAGAGGGAGGCCCTCTGACCAGGGATACTTCCTGGGCAAAGAAAAGCTGGTTCTGAGGAACCAGCCTCGTAAAAATCTAGAAAATCAGCAGGTCTGGGTCCAGAATTTCCTCTCCAACTGCTGCAGAAATAGCAAAAGCCTTACAAATTGTCCAGTCACTGTCTCCGGGGTTGCGTCGAACCACCACTGGTTGGCAAGGTTGGTTCGTCCGGCCCTGATGGTTCAGGAGTACGATGTGTGAGGAATTTTATGAACCACAGGAGGGAGGAGGATTATGAACAGTATGTATGTGGCTGGGAGGGTCTGGATGTGCCCATTGAACCGGACATCTCTCCAGACAGACCTTTAGAATCTCCCCTATGCTGTCTGAGTCCCCATCTCATTTTATGTTTTATAAAGAAAGTTGCTGAAACCCTTCAGCTTCCTTAGAAGAGGCTGTGGATGAGCAGGAGGGCCTGATTATGTTGAAATGATGGATATTCCAGAGTCTAGGAGATTGTCTATTCCTTTGCATAAGTCATTTAGAAGCAAACAATAAAATTTTGAAAATCCTAATTCTGTGCCTCCTGTCGATAAAAGATGGACAGGAGGTATATCTATCAGGTCCTGATACAGATTTCCTTTCTGAGCCGTGTAGTCATGTAGGGGTAGTACAGGCTGCAGCCTGTGAAAGAGCTAACATTCCCTGGCTTCACATCCTCCTGACAAGAGTTCAGGAAGATTGATGCCATGGCAAAAAGCAGTATATGGCAGCCCTCTGGGACTCAGGCAGGCAAATTATATGAAAGCCTGTGGCTAGATATCAGAAATCTAGATGGGATACAGTTATGCAGTTAGCCAAGCAGGCCCATCAGGCCAGCTGGCTAGTGAATAGAACAGGTGGCTGCTGATGGCATTAAGCTCTCAAAGTTCAATTTCATGCTGCTGTGGATGTTAATGATGTTTCCTCAAGGGTCATGGCCACTTCTGAGCTTTTCGTGGTTGGCATGGCTCAGGTGTACTAATCTGTCACAGGACACTCAGACTAAGGCTATGGATTTTCCTGTGGTGGGGAATTCTCTGTTTGGGGAGCAGACAGAGAACTATATGAAAAAGATGGATGAATACAGAACTACCTACAAAAGTGCCCAAGCCAAGGAGTGGCAAGCCACTCCCCAGAGGCACAAACCCAGAGGTAGGGGCAGGCCCTTCCACAGGCCTTTTTATCAATTCCAAGCCTCCTCTGCTTTTGCTCAGAGGGGCTTTTTCAGAGGCAGGACGGGTGCAGGTAAACCAGTCCCACCCCTCAGCCTAAGGCAACTGCCAAGCAGGCACCTGATTGGGTGCCCAGGTCAGTCTCCTGTACCAGTAGGGGCAGGTTGGCTTACTTCAGTCAGAACTGGGTGTCCCTAACCCGGACAAATGGGTTCTACAGAGTAGAAAGCCGGGCCTGGTTCTCAGCTTCAAAAATTCCAAAGATGAGAGCCAGCATTTTCCTCTGCAAGCCCCTAGAGACCCTTGCTCTGGAAGCAGAGATCTCTACCCTGTTAACCTTCAGAGCAGTAGAAAGGGTTCCTCCCTTACACCAGGGCAAGGTCTGTATTCCAGATACTTCCTTACCCCAAAAGACAGGAGAATGGTGGCCCATCTTAGATCTAAGATATCTGAACAGGCACCTTTTGAAACCAAAGTTCAAAATACTAACTCTGGTAATGATTTTACTTTTCCTGAGGCCAGGGACTGGTTAGCCTCCCTGGACCCAAGGACACTTATTTTCATGTCCTCATCAGGCCTTCTCACCAAAAGTACCTCAGGTTCAAACTGCCCCCAGGCCACTACCAGTTCAGGGCAATGCCTCGGGCCTTACCTCTGCCCCAAGGGTATTCTACAAAATGTCTGGCTGTGGCAGTGGCTCATTTAAGGCAAGGGATTGCTGTTTTCCCTTACCTGGACTGACTGGCTCATTGTGGGACAGTCTCCAGAACAGGTGAAATCCCACTTACAAGTCACCCAGCAGCTTCTCACCTCCTGGGATTCGCTAAATCTACAAAGTCGGTTCTAGAACCAGTTCAGGTACTCTTTCATTAGGTGCGGAATTGGACACAAAGCTGGCCAGGGCCTTCCTCCCTTGGAAAGGGTAGAAGTTGATTGCCCTGGCCTCCTCTTTCACTCTGCAGGTCTGGACCAGCAAGACACTTTGCAGCTCCTGGGCACATGGCTGCCTCCACAGCCGTGGTGCAGGGCAAGATTCCAGATGAGAGACATTCAGTTTCACTTGAGAGCATTGTGGTCTCAAGGGAGGGACCTACCAAATTGATTCCAGTGACCCGAACCTGATCCTAGCCCTTCAGTGGTGGCAGGATCAGACAATTAAGACTGGGGTCCCCTTCATTCCTCTTTCCACTCCCTCACCCTCACTCACGGATGCCTCCCTCCTGGGGTGGGGAGCACATTTGGGCAAAAAGTGCTTGACCTCTCCACCCAGGGAGTGTGGTCCCCCCCAGGAATCTCTGCTCCACATCAATTTGCTGGAACTCAGAGCTGTCTTTTTAGCTCTTCAAGCATTTTCTGCATCTGTCCAGAACAAAGTAGTCCAGGTCAGAACAGACAATACCACAACAATGTGGTACAGCAACAAGCAAGGGGGCACTCGGTCGTCGACCTTGTGCACCAAGGCAATGAAGTTGTGGTCTCTGGCCTACTCCCTGAACACCTCTCTGATAGCAGTTCATCTGCCAGGGAAAGACAATGTCCTAGCAGATGCCCTCAGCAGGATTTCTCAGGGCCATCCCGAATGGTCCCTGAATCCTCAGTGCTGGGACAGTTTTTGCCAGATGGGGCACCCTCAGATAGACCCCTTCGCAGCCCCAGACAACCACCAACTTCACTGTTCTGTTGCAGGCCCCAGTGGTGGGCTCTGCCCCTGACGCTTCTTCTCTTGGATTGGGAAGGAAGTTTCTTTATGCTTTCCCCTTCCTCTCCTATTCAGAGTTGTTAGTAAAATCAGATCCCAGCCTTGCATGGTGATTCTGATTGCACCAGACTGGGCCAGACAACCCTGGTACCCACTCCTTCTATCACTGGCAGTCCACCTTCCCTGTGTCTTCCCAGGATTCACAACCTGCTGACCTGTGCCCAGGGAGAGTCTGTATCCGAACCTCAAATCCCTCAACCTCAAAGCTTGGCTCTTGAGGAGTTAGAATTGCTGATTGCACCTTTCTCAAGGTGTCCTTGATATCCCAAAGGCCTCTGGAAGCCTTCCACTAGAGCCACTTATAATTCCAAGTGGAAAAGGTTCTCCATCTGGTGTTCTGGGAAGCATATTGCCCCAGAATCTGCTGGTTCCCATTTTGTTGGACTACATGGTCCATCTTAATTCTTTGGGCCTCAGGCCAGCTACCTAAGAGTTCATTTGGCAGCTGTCTCTGCTTTTATTTCAGCAGGAAGCCTTCCTCCCTTTCCGCTCACCCTGTATTTTTCCAAGTTTTTTAAGGGGTTACTCCATACCAATCCACCTCGTGACTTAGCCACTGCCTGGGACCTTAATGTTGCATTGCCCAGTTAATGCAACCTCCTTTGAACTCCTGTCTTCTCGCAGAGCTTAAGTTTTAACTTGGAAAACTGTATTTAGTGGCCATCACTTCTGCTAGACGCATAAGTGAGTTACAAGCCCTTTTCAGTAGAAAAGTATTTATTATTTTCACAGGATAAGGTAGTCCTCAGGACTAACAGAAGTTTTACCTAAAGTGGTTTCGGATTTCCATCTTAACCAATCCATCTCCCTTCCAGTATTTTTCAATGAGCATTCTTCCTCTGGTGAGAGGAGATTGCACAATTTGGATGTTAAGAGGGCATTGAGTTACTATTTAGAACGTACCAAGGGGCACAGGTTCAAATCCCATCAACTGTTTCTCACCTATGGTGAGGTTGGCAAAGGGAAACCTGCCACTAAGAGGACAATTGCCAGATGGATTGTCTCTTGTATCCAATTTTGTTACCAGAAACTGGGTAGAGACCCCCCCGGATTGAGGGCTCATTCTACCAGAGGTATAGCTGCCTCTAGCTGCTGCTAGAGACATTCTTATTTTGAAATTTGTCAGGCTGCAACCTGGAAAACGGTACACACCTTCACCAGCATTACTCCCTGGATATCCAGGCCAGGAGAGATGCTCGATTTGCACAGCTGTGCTTCAGAGCCTATTCTAAGTAGGTTCTGTCCTCCTCCATGGAGGTACTGCTGTAGTCTGCAATTGGTCATAATATAGCAAGACTTATGTTGTTTGAAGAAAAATTACTCACCTTAGTAATGTTGTTTCTTCTAATGGAGTCTTGCTATATTATGACCACCCAGCCTGCCCCTCTCAGAACTTCTACTTGGGTAGGGGTGGCAACCTAGTGCAGGCACTGTTTATGCCATTGCAGGATTTTCTTCCCCTTTTGGGGTTTTTGGGAGTGTTGTTTCTATTGTTAAATGGTATTTTTTGCTGGCCCCCTGACTTGAGTCTTTGGGTAGGGTCCAGCAGTGTTGTTGTTATTGTTGCTATTGTTGTTGTTGTTGTTGTTATTAGGTAGCCAGTAGGCTAGTGTAGGTTACAGCTTCACACAGACCCTTAGTGAGTTCTGCTTCATAAAGATCTGACAGTTTCAGTTTGAAACTGCCCAGATAGAGCTTTGAAAACCGGAGTCTCAAGCAGAACTCCATCCTGTATGGAGTTAACTCTTTCATCTCCGGGGCAGTTCTAGAGGAGGACCAAACTGCTAATTGTCATAATATAGCAAGACTCCATTAGAAGAAACAACATTACTAAGGTGAGTAATTTTTTCTTCAGAGGGGTAGACAAGGACTCCAAAATGAGTCAGAGTAGAGCCCTGAATGACACTAGCCCATGGTCAGTAGTTAGTTCCTTGACCGCCAATGATCGAAGTTATGTGTCCTTGATGACTGCATGGGTGAGTCATCCAAGTCACCCGAGGTCTCCACAAAACTGGCCCTGATCGTTTGTCACCAGGGACCACCTGAGAGTCATCCGACTGGGTGATTTCACAGACAGTCGACCTGGCAAGCTGACCACAGCACGGGAGTCCTTCATCAGAGCTCCTACCAAAGGCTGCAGTGGGGGCAGCTCCACCCGCAAGGCAAGGCAATGCAAAATTTATTTAAAAGACGCCCAATCCCAGAGGCTCTGGGCGCCGTACAGGCATTTAAGCAAACATATTTAACATAGTAAATATATAAATTTACATATAAATACAAATCAATGCAAAAATTTAAAACCTAATAAATCTATAACTAAACATTAAATGCCTTAGAGAAAAAGAAAGCCTTTAGCTGGGCCTTAAAAACATCCACCGATGAAGCCTCTCTGACCATAGTTGGTAAGGAATTCCACAGAACCGGAGCTGCGGCACTAAATGCTCTACCGCCAGCTGTTTTCAACCTAGTTCTGGGAATGGTCAGAAGGCATTCATTGGACGAATGAAGAGGGCACAAGGAGAGGGCAGGTGACAGAAGGCCTAACAGGTAGCCAGGGCCCTGTCCGTGTAGGGCCTTATAGGTGAGAAGACCCACCTTAAGAGGACTCTCCACCTGACTGGCAGCCAGTGCAATTCACATAAAACTGGTGTAATGTGACAAAACTTTTGCTGCCCAGTCAGCAAGCGGGCAGCTAGTGTTTTGCATCAGCAGCAATCTTCTATAGAGATCCTCCGTGACCCCGAGATAGAGCATTACAGTAATCAAGCCTAGATGTGACTAAGGCATGTATCAAAGTAGGGAGGTCCAGAGACAGAACAAGGGGTTTAATTCTGGCAATGTTTCTGAGATGGTAAAAACAGGTACGAACCACAGAGGATATTTGAGCCTCCATGGTTAAATCTCTGTCCAGAGTCACGCCAAGATCATGCACCCAAGAGGAAGCTTTCAATGGCACAGACCCTAGGACAAGCCTGGTTTCTGTGTCAGAGGCAATCCTATCACGAACTCTGTTCGACTCCACTACTAATACCTCCGTCTTGTCAGGGTTCAGCCACAACCAGCTGGAGGCCATCCAGTCGTTAATCTCGGCCAGACAGATATTTAGTACGTCCACTGCATTGGATGTTCCCGGGGCAAAGGAAAAATATAGCTGAGTATCATCGGCATAGCAATGAAAACTCAAGCCATACTTCCTAATGATCCCACCCAGAGGCAGCATATACACTGCGAACAACATTGGAGCCAACAGATCCCTGAGGAACTCCAGAGAAGCAGACTGGTGTAGATGAGAAATTTCCATCATAACCCGCTGCCTCCTGTTAGTTAGAAATGACTCAAACCATTTGATGACATTACCGTGAGTCCACATAGATCCCCAAGGCGAGCAAGTAGCACACAATGGTCCACAGTCAAAAGCTGATGAGAGATCGAGAGACAGAATTGTCTTGTCTCCTTGATCTCTCAGCCCTGAGTAGAGTCATTCTGCTCCCGAACAAGTGCAGTTTCGATGCTATGTCTGGCACGTAAAAGCCGACTGGAAAGGTTCATACAACTCGTGGGAATTGAGGTGTTCTTCCAATTGAAGCGCTACCACTTTCTCAATAACCTTTCCTAAAAATGGAAGGTTAGAGATTGGACTGTAATTTGCCCTGATCTCCGGGTCCAAAGATGGCTTCTTTAAGAGGGGTCTTACCAGAGCCTCCTTCAAGGCATCCGGAAAGACACCCTCAGACAGGGAACACCGTACAATCATGGCAAACACCGGGCCAACAGAGCCAACGCATCTCATTAAGAAGCGCGTTGGCACCGGGTCCAGTTCACAAAAGGTGTGCCTCACATTGGTTGCCACCTCAATAACCTCACTATCCTCCACTGGTCTAAACTCTCCCCAACCAGACGGAGTGCACTCAGAGCACATCAGATGATCACTGCCAGCTATAACATTACTGGATGAAGGAGCCACCGCCGGATCGCAGACACCCTGTCCGAAAAGAACCGAAGAAATCCTCACAGTCCATGTTGAAAAGACCCTCCCGGCTGTAGACAGACAGGGTGTAAAAGTCTATCAACAGTCCGAAGAGTGAGGCCGGTCGGTTCCTTCCGGCAGCAATCTCCCTAGACAAAAACATTGTCTTTTTACGGTTAATTGCCTCCTGATAGCCGACATAATGGGCACGCAGGGCCAGTTTGTCTGCATCCAGACGGGATCTCCTCCAGCAGCACTCCAATCTCCGACCCAGTTTCATCTCCCTGAGCTCACCATCAAACCATGGTGACCTCAGGTAAGAAGTCCTGGGTCGCAAGGATGGTGAGACAGGTGTTGGGGACAGCTGTTGAGTATGGACTGGTATGGGCTTGACCAGTGCCTGTCAGTTGAACACAAGTGTCAGGGCTAGAGCCCTGCACCACCCCACTATGATCCATTGCTGCCAGAGGAGTTACATGTAGCACCACCACATCCAGTGGTGCAGCCTCTCCTCATCTGAGGACAAGGAGGTCAAGGAATATCAATGGAGACATCTGCCAGGTGAGCCAGAGTGAGAGCAAGACCAGTACCTTGACCTGGAGTTCAACTTTGACTCTTGACCCAAGGGCTGAAGGGAGGCCACCGGTGGTGCAGTATAGATTACATGCTCTAGCTTCAATGGAATGACCACCGGTGGAGGCTGTCCCGGACTGGAGCCAGTCAGGGACACTGACCGGTCCATATCCTCCTGAGTGAGGACCAGAAAAATCAAGTTCTTGGAGACTGACTCCTGCTTGATCTCCGACAACTGGTCAGTGGGGTAGTGAGAAATCTTGGCCACCTAATCGGTCAGTATCAAGGTCGACAAGCACAACAGAGGCACCATTGAGCTTGCAACTTGGTCTTCAACCACAGAAGGCTCAACTAAAGTCGAGCAGTTGGGAAAGTCGAGGGAGTGGGAGGACTGTGACCTCTCCCAGTCCCACTGCCTGTGGTGCTTGTGTTTCTTACCACGACAGCCAGGCCTCTCCCTGAAAGGCATGGAGGGTCTCACACATCTACTAGGATTCAGGATGCTCTGATGCTGGCCTCAGCTGGAAGTAATGCTGAAGTGCCTGCTGCAGCAGTGCTGGTAGCCTCTTCCATGGCCACAAACTGCCCCACAGGCCCCGCTGCAGTGGATGCCTTCGTTTGGCCCTTTAGCCAAAGTTTTAAGTCCTGATCAGCCAGCCAGCTGAGATGAAGCAGGGCTGCATGATCCTCCGGAGAGGAAGGGATCATCATCATCTGGCACAGGCTGCATCCCAAAACATTATGCGCAGTCCCCAAACAGTAGGGGCAAGGCACATGTGGGTCCATCCATGACATTTTCTGGCAGCCCATAACACAGAATTTGAATCTGGGAGCAGGCTTTGCTTCCTCGTGTTCCATCTTCTGTCACTGAGGCTGGAGCCAAATCAAAAAATGAAAAGGTTTTCAGAAAACTGAGAAATTGACAGTGGTGCACTTGGTACCCTACAACATGCAGAGCTACAAAGGAGAATACCGGACTCTTCCAATGGAAAGGAAAATCTGACTATCTGCCGGGGTGTTGGAAGGAGCTTACATTAAAGTCATTCCGATGAATCAGCACTTCCAGTGGAACTGCCAATGTGTGGACAGTGAACTATATCCATGCCAGAGAAATGTTTTCCTAGTCCCCTTTCTTTGGTCAACAAAAACTTAATAAATAAATAAATAAATCTTAAGGTAGCACTGTATCGAAGTAGGGCAAAAGTTTACCCATTGTTTTAACTGTATAAGATTCCACATATCTTCTAGGCTGATTTACTGGCAAAATCGAGTTTTGACAGAATTTAAGTATTTTTAACTGTTATGAATAATTTTTTCTCAAAAACAAATCCCTGCCTCTTTTGACATAGAAATAGAATTGCGAACCAGACAAAGTTGACGATGGTTTATTCCCTGCTTATAAATTTCTTACTGTTCCTAAATCATTTGCTCACTAATTCCTCTGCCTTTATGCCAGTGCATCCCATCTCTCCTCTCTCTCCCCCTTGCTCTGCTCACATACCTCTCTTTGCCACCTCCACTTGTTCATTACTCATATATTCCTAATGCCTCTCCCACCAACATCAGTTACTATCTCCAGTCCCCTACCCACATTCATGCTATCACTCCCTCTCCCCCATTTGAAATATGGTCTCACTCTACCACTATCCCCCATGTGGCTTTAATAATGGTGTCCACTTTCACTGCAGTTCTCCACCTTCTTCTTCCTCACTCATGCACTCCCTCAAAACTCCCAACCCCATCGCCAGCCCTTTCAAATTCCCCTAAGCTCCACTTTCTCATACTCACTCTCGTCTTGCTCTCCATCGGGAATATCCACCCCAACCCAGGCCCTATTGCCCCAAGCTCCTCTGGTGCTTCCTCCTCTACTACCTCCCCCATTCTCCTCTCTCAGCCCTCCCAAAGGGCTTAAAGATCCTATACCTAGACACCCACAGCTTGTTGCAAAAAATAGACCACATTCAGACAATGGTGTGCACTCTAAAACCAGACATTCTAATCATCTCAGAAACCTGGCTAAAGTGCACTCTAAAACCAGACATTCTAATCATCTCAGAAACCTGACTGAAGAGCAATATCTCTTACCACTAGGTCTTCATTACTGGCTGCTCACTGCTAAGTCAAGACTGTGTTAGCAGGGGTGGTGGACTGGCCATTTATGTGCTAGCCTCCATCCATTACTCTATCATCTAGTCTTCCTCTAATCCTGAGACCCATGATGCCCTAGCTATCCATGTGACCCTCCCCTTCACTCTCCCTATCTTCGTAGCTGGCATATACTGCCACCCAAATGTCAACCCTTCGGTCGCACTGGATCTCCTAACCTCCATCACTTCCCTTGCTCGCTCTGGGGAATTATTCATCCTGGGCGACGTCAATATAAATTGGTTATCTCCTAAAACTACCAAAACTAAAAATGAAATCAGTGCCCCAAACCTCTCCCAACTGATCTCGGAACTTACTCACCCAAATCACAAGACACAACAACACTCCCTACTCGACTGGGCCATTACCTCCCACCCCCACTGTGTCAACTCCTCTAGCATCCTCCCCGATTCTCTCAGTGACCATAACCCAATATCCATAGTTAGTAAAGTCCATAGAACTAAATCACCCCACAAAACCATACAGCTACGCTCTTTCAAGTCTCTTGACCTTGAACCTCTCCTGAGTAACCTTGCCACTTTTGACTGGTCTCCAATAACCTCCCTCCCCTCGGTTGATATGGCCCTTGCCTACTTCAAAGAAATCCTTCTTGTAAACTGGAACGCCTTTGCCCCACTCAAGCAAACCAGAGTCAGAGGTAGCCACTTACCTTGGATAACCCCTGAGCTCCTGGCCTGCCTCAGGGCTACAGATTGAACCTGGAAGTGTTATAAAGCTACTCAGCATCCTAGTGACCTCGTGAATTACTGCATGCTCCAAAAAGCTTGCACCAGGGCTGCAAGGCTAGCCAAGTCCGAATATTTCAAATCTACCTCCATCACCAATATAAATTCTCCTTCAAAGTTCTGGAAGGTGGTCCATGCCTTAGTTACCCCCTCATCTCACCCCCCCAGTACTTAAATAGCTCACTAGTGTCTGATCCATCAGCCATAGCTGCAGAATTTAACTCATGCTATACCTCCTGCACCACGGAACTTCTGAAATCCCTTCCCAACTACCTATCCCCCTTCCCTTCCTCTATGAGGCTCAAGGAGCTCGACATATACACCCTGGAGGAGAGGAGGGACAGTGGGGACATGATAGAGGTCTTTAAGTACATGAAAGGGATCAATTAGGGAGGACCAGTCAGGGTGCTCCAAAGGAAGGAGGGTGGGGCAACGAGAGGTCACGGGTGTAAGCTGGAAGGGGACAGGCTCAGAGGGGAGAGGAGGAGATGTTATTTCACTGAAAGTGTGGTGGAGCCATGGAATGCGCTGCCCAGGGAGCTGGTAGAGGTGGAGACTGTGGACGGGTTTAAGAGGGGGATGGGACAGGTATAGGGGGAGGGTAAATCTGACCAGGCCCATTACAGATGGAACATCTGGGACTGGGGAAAGTATAACCCAAGGGGGGGACACCAAAATCGGCCATCAGTGCACGTGCTGAAAATCGAGCAGACTCGAGAGACCATTAGGCCTATTCTGCTGGCATTTTAGTATGTTAGTACATATACACCTTTAAACAAAGAATTTAAGGGATTGAAAAGAGTTTTGGAGGATCAGGATGAAATCTGTCGGTAGTCAACACAGAGTAGTAATATTTCTTATACCTTTTCTTGCATCATCTCATACTAGATTGGAAGTGTTCATGGTAGCAAACTTCAACCATCAATGTACAGTAGTACTAAAAATAATACTTGTACTTTTCCACAGATGGAGGCAAATGTGGTTATGGTTAAACTGCTGCAAAGATTTGAATCTGAGTACGTTTCAGGACAGTCGTATGAAATCATGGATACTGGGACTCTGAAGCCACGTGATGGAGTAATCCGTACAATTAAACCAAGAGCTAATAAAAATATTTCTTAACCTGAAGTTAAATATTTCTCTAAACGATTCTTTACGGCGGGGATGGGGAACTATAAAATGTATATGCTGTTTTTGGGGTTTTTTTATGTGATGTCAGTTAACTACTACAGAGTAGCATTGAATGGCCTTATGCATTTCTAATAAAGTTTGTGTCCTTAGACTACACAAAAAGATGAAAATTAAATTTGCCCTTCCCATAATTTACAAGTGGTAGCAATAATTTTATAAAAAACATTTTTTTCCATAGAATCAGAGATCACACTGGGTATGTTTGCTTTTGATTTGTGTACTGGAACTTGTAGGGACTAGCCCTTTGAAACCTGAAATTGTGCCTTGCTGTGTGTTGTCTGAAATGTACGTTCAGGTATTCAAACTATAATTGTTAGAGGCATATATGGAGGCCTATTGCTACAGTGGAGACTCAACCCAAAGTATTAAGGGTTAAAGTCAAAGAACCATAAAGCAAGTTTATTAAAGAAATATCAATGTCAGTAAGCTTGGATTGGTGCCTCAGTGAGTTATGTCAAGTTTGTCGACTAGCGCCAAGGTCAGGAGAGGAGCCTAGGCCTGAGAAGTAAAGAGGAGTTTACTGCAATTCTAAAGGAGTGAATTCCATCTGTGTATTGCTAATTAATAAGATATATTATAAATAATCTTCCATCAGGAGTCTGACATCATACCTTTTGGTCCTGGGTTTATCTGTTCTGGGGGAGTGGGACTGAGCTGATTGGAACGAAACTCTGAATCACTGTAAAGGAAGGTCAAGAAGATGCAATGAAGGACTAGCTGACGTGGTTGTGTTTGCACCACAGAAACCAAAGTGCTCAGGTTGCTGAGGTGCAAATGTGGCTGTCTGGGCACTAACCCAATCATGGTAAATCCTTCCTCTCACCTCTCCCCAAGCCCAATTTGTAGATGCATTTAGAAGTGAGCGGTGTAAGTGGCCATATGGATAGGATGCACTGATACCCTAACACACAAGGTACACACCCAGCATCCTGCTCTCTCCTCCTATGATACCCTTAGCCAAAACCTGGAAGTTTGATGGTGTCACACACAAGCCAGCATCCATAAAGTTTCATCTCTATCACATGCAAAATTGGAAATAATTCTGTTGGCATCTTGTATGAGATCAGTTCTGTTGTGTGCCAGATTGCTACATGTGCTGCATGGGGACTCACGCAGTGCCAATAACTGGCTGAATGGGAGGATGGATGGATGGAGTAAAGAATCACTCTGGTATTTGAAGAAAGATCAGCGGCAGTGCTTGGTTCATTTTCTGTCAGTTTCATTGTTTGCTTGTTTTTTTGTTGTTGCAGCTCATGGACTCTCGGGGGTGGGAGGAAGCCGCGTCTCAGAAAAGTATTAACCTCACCTAGCACAGAAACTGGGGACTCACCTGGATCCTCAGTTTCTGTGCTACGTAAAGTTCTTTTCATGCTTTTCCTGAGTTACGGCTTCATTTTTTGTCTAGGAGTTTGGTCCTTTTATCTGGTTTAGCTGCGGTTTACAATAAAAGCTGCAAGAGATGATCACGGTTTGTGTTAATTTTTACCACCAGAGATAAACATCAGTAATGCTTCAGAGAAGCATACTACATCAAATGGGAGCATATTTGCCTGGAAAATAAGTGATGCCAAAAGAGACAGCTGCTCCGACCAGCTGATTACAGTTGCCAGTGCTCTGTACACTACTACTGACATCACCAACAGTCATGGACTCATGGCTTCTCTTCAGCATGGCTTGCACTGGTGCTCAGAGGGATCATGTAAATGTATTAGTAAACTGGTGAAGAGGTGGGGGCAGCACTGGAGCAGACCACAAGAAGGACCAATGTGGCTGTGTAAACACAGCTAAAGACAAGCTCCTGAGACAACATAAGGGAAAAATAGTGCCCTGAGAGACTTTGATGGCTTGCTTACATGGCCAGAGGGCATACTGGTGAACAACAAAAGCTAGGAAGCTTACAAACCATCTTAAGAGATCAGTAACCTTCAGATGTGACTCCTCTTGGTATGTGCATGTTTAGCAAATCAGACACTGAACAGTTGCCAGTCTGTTTATCCTAGAGTATCAAGTTCAAACCTGTGACGAGAGGCCACAGTGGACCCCAGCCATGAGCAGAACCACGAAAGGGGATGTGACATGTGCAAGTCTTCCTACCAGTGTGCAGCACCATATCCAGTATTGGAAAGTTATTTTGGAACCGTGGACTCTGACTGTTTGAATGCAGGAGTCAAGTGCATAACCTATATGTGCCAGAGACTGTTTGTGATATCCTGGAGGAGAAACATTGACTCACCAGACCTCACTCCCACAGTGGCTCACAGTTTGAGCTCCATGGACTGTGTCCCTCATACTCTAACAAATATGGTGCAGGTTAAAAGGGTACGATCCAGACTCTGGTGCTTTGTGTGTTAAATGCAATGTTGAGGATTTGAACTCTCACTTTCTTCTGCTTTTATTCTGTCATTTTATTATGTTTGCTTGCATGCATGTGCAAGAAACATAGTGCCACCATACGAGAATTCGTAGGTGTGCCTCCCTACTTCCATTGCCCTGCTGTCTTTTGCGGGTGCAGCCCCACTGCGCCAATGAATGTAGGAGCTGTCTATGACAGCATTTGCAAATGCAGCGGTGTACAGTTGAAAGAAAAGCACTGCAGTGTGTAGGCAATTTGCATACTGTGTCAGCAGTATGCAAAGTGCCTACACGTTGGCATTGCACTGAAAGAGCTGTCATAGACAGCTCCCCTCCCTCCCCAGACAAGTAACAGCTGGGAGCCCACCCCAGTGTGCTCATGGCCCCCACCACACACACAGTATGTCTGATGGTGCCCAATGCCCCATCGGCTGCACTGCGCCCCCAACAGCCTTCCAGGTGCCACTCTGGGAGCCCACCTCAGCATGGCAACATCCGTCCATCTGCTGGCCCCAACACACTTCCAGGTGCCACACTGGGAGCCCACCCCAGCGTGGCAAACATCTCTATAGCCAACGGGATGTCCAATCCCCATCAGCTCCTCTGCCCCCAAAAAACTTCCAGCTGCCATGCGAGCCCACCCCAGTGTGGCAAATGTCCCGCTCATCTTCCTAAAAGAAAACCTACAAAGAAAAACGTTCTCTGCTGACTGTCTTGACCTCCTCCCCACCCACTCCCACCTTCTGCGCACTCTGCCTCCCCATACCCCCTTCACCCCATACTTACCTATGGAGTCCGGCGCAATGATCTTCGTGGACCAGAACACGCCTCGATTTCAAAGCCAACCGCTAACTGAGGAAATGCCAGTAAGCTGTATAATGGAATAAATAGGATTTTTTCAACTTTGATGCATATCTCAGACATTTTTTGGGAATTTTTTCACCAAATTTTCAACATGGGGTTTTTGGGACCCCACCTCATGAATTCTTACATTGTCATTTTGTTATTCGGTCCTGAAAGGTAATTTCGTGGTCACTGCGCGAAACCACCTTTCGGGACCAATGTGCAAAACAATAGTGTCACAGTTCATGAGGTAGGCCCCCAAAAACCCTATGCTGAAAATTTGGGGAAAAAATTCCCCAAAATTACTGTTTTACGAGTGTGCATTGTGCAGTTCCTACGCACTCTCGTAAGTTCGCAAATTTTTAATATTTTCACTCCAGATTTTCAACATTGCCATTTTACCATACCTACTTATGAGCAGTACAGCTGTCATTCTTCACATCTCGCCCAAAATGTGTTTCCGTGCATGTAGCACACAATGACGCAGTCGGTGTGCAAAATCAATGTTTGGGACACAGTAAGAAAATCACAGTAACACTGTTCATGAGCAGAGGTCTTAAAATGGCTATGTTGAAAATTTGGTGAAAAATTCTAAAAATCACTGATTTACTAGTGTGTTGTGCAGTTCTCACGCACGTCAGAAGTTCACAAATTTTTATATTTGCACTCCAGATTTTCAACATTGCCATTTTACCACACCTCCTTATGAGCAGTACAGGTGTCATTTTTCACATCTCCTCCAAAATGTGTTTCCACGCATGTAGCGCACAATGGCGCAGTCGGTGTGCGAAATCAATGTTTGGGACACATTAAGAAAATCACAGTGACACTGTTCATGAGCATAGGTTTTAAAATGGCTATGTTGAAAATTTGACAAAACAATTTCCAAACATGACTGTTTTACGAGCATGTGTTGCGCAGTTCCTACGCACGCTCGTAAGTTTGCAAATTTTTTATATTTGCACTCCAGAATTTCAACATTGCCATTTTACCACACCTCCTTATGAGCAGTACAGCTGTCATTTTCACATGTCCCCAAAATGTGTTTCTGCGCATGTAGCTGCATAATGGTGCCAGTGTGCAAAATCAATGTTTGGGACAGATAAAGAAAATCACAGTGACACTGTTCATGAGCAGAGGTCTTAAATGGCTATGTTGAAAACTATGACAAAAGTCCATAAAATGACTGTATGCGAGCGATCATTGCGCCTCGCTTCCAAGCACCCTCGTGAAGTTCATGAATTTGTAATATTTCAGTCCAGATTTTCACCACTGGCATTTTCCACACTTCCTTATGAACAGTACAGCTGTAATTTTCACAGCATGGCCGAATGTGTTTTCACACTTTCTGCGAAATGTGGTTGCTGTGGGAAATCACTATTCGGAACAGATTAAGAAAATGACAGTGACACTATTCATGAGCGGAGGTCCCAAAATGCCTGTGTGACAACTGCTGTAAAAATCCCAAAGTAATTACATTAAGGGTGTGGCTGCGCAGTTTCTCACGCATGCTCGTGACTTCACCAGTTTTTACTATTTTCACTGCAGATTTTCTACTTCCATTTTTACACCCCCATGAACAGTATAGCTGTCATTTTCACATCCTGTTCGAAATGTGTTCTCGCACCTATGGTGCCAAATGCCGTAGTCACCGTGTAAAATCAGCTTTCGGCTAACAAACTGATATTACCACTGTTCATAAGGTGGGTGGCACAAAAAACCCATGTTGAAAAAGTGGAGCGAAAATACCAACGAACACCTGAGGTGTTAGGGTTTCCGACCATAACACCCCACCCTGTAGAGATTGACAGGCATCATGGGTGTGACTTGAGATTGTCACATGTAATTCTCATACCATTCCACCCCCACCCACACCCTGCAGCCAGTGAGAGGCATCGAGGTGTGCCTTGGACTGTTCGGCCCCAAAGTTCACCTCATTCTCCAATACTGCACCCATCTCACCATATTTACTGATGGAATGGGGTGAGCATAAGGGCCAAAGACCCCAAGGCACACCGTAACACTTGGTGTCTGAAGGGTAGGCTGTGGTGAAATGGCGTGGCCTTTATGCCTGATGACCCAAAGGCACACCCCACCAGTGCCAATGCCAGCAAGCAAACATTCGGCATTGACAAATGCTTGCTCTAAATAAAGTAGCATTTGATTGAGTTACTTGTCTCCACTGTTACATCTGTATCCATTAGTGTAATGAGCTGCCTGTTATTGGACAGCGAATTAGCATTGGCAAAAGATCCGTGTAAAAGGAACTGTAAGGGGTCTACCCTAATATTTGCTTTACCAAACTTAATAAGTTAGCTGCCCTATACACTTCTTTAAAAGCAGCTTGTGAATAACGCAACTTGTAAATGAACATGCATTGGAAGTAATGATTTCCAAACGTTTTCAGAGGAGGAACTTGAACACCATGGCCTTCTTACACCTTTGTTCCCATCTAAGCACAGATTAAAGAATACATTAAAAGACTTCATAAAAACATCACTGATTGGGGATTCAATATAACAAAGTTAATCCATGCAAACTGTTAACTCTATCTTGCATTACAATCATGCTGTTGTCTTATATCATGCACTTCTATAAACACCCTTGGGACCTGGCTGAAAAAATAGGTTACTCTCCTGTAACCATAGTTCTAGGAGTGATATTTAGTTCACATCCACATACTGGAAGTTCCACTGGAAGTGCTGATTCATCAGAATGTCTTTAAGCTAAGCTCCTTCCACCACCTGGGTGATGTATCCTCTGGCTTTGCTCCGTGATCTCCGATCTTGCAAACTGGAAGCAGGGATTCATGTGCCATTTGCCAGGGGAGGCCAGTGGATGGTGTGCATGCAAACTATATACCACTCCTAGAACTACAGTTATAGGTGACTAACCTATATTTCCAGGGGTGTGGATATAGTTCATTATCCACACATTGACAGACTTCCGTCAGTTCTCTGGGAGGAGGGGACAAGGCTCACACCCCTACTTGGCAAACAGAGACTGGAGAACTGAGGTCCCAAATGCAGCATCCCAACAAGACTCTAAGTCAATGCTGTAATGAGAGATGAAGGTGTGTGCTGACTTCCAGGTGGCAGCCCTGCACATCTCCTGGATAGGAATTTCCTTGGAAGTGGCCAACGCGGCAGTGGTATGTCTGGTGGAGTAAGCCCTATGCTCTATGGGATGCTTCTTACCAGCCAACTTACAGCAGAGGTCAATGCAGGATGTAATCCACCTGCCAATCACCCACTTTGGTGCTGGTGTGCCAGGTATGGCTTCAGTGTATGTTACAAACAGCTGGCGAGCCTCACCTCAAAGCCCACCCCTGTGCTCCACATAGTAAGACAGCACCCTTTGCAGGTCCAGAGTATGGAGCCTGCAGTCGGCCTCTGAAGAAAGGTTTGTAAAATATACCAGAAGGTTCATCGCTTCGTTAAGGTGGAACTCTGATACAACCTTTGGGAGGAATTTCAGGTGAGAGTGAAAGACAATCTTGTCCCATCTGAAGACCATGCAGGGAGACTCTACTGAGAGTGCCTGGAGCTCACTGATCCTTCAGGCTGATGTGATGGCGACCAAGAAGGCCACCTTCCATGACAGATGGGGCACCTCTCATCTGTGCATAAGCTAAAGTGGCTTGCCTATGAGCATAGCCAGCAGTAGGTCCCATAGTGGTGGTGGTTCACGCACCAGAGGGGGCAGGTGGTCCAGGCCTTTAAAGTGCCTGACCATCTTCTCCTGGGCCACCCTTGACATACCAGGACATGCCCAGTATGCAGAAATGGCTGCCAGGTGCACATTGAGGGTTGCCACTCAGCCCCAGCTGGGAGAGGGACCAGAGGTACTTGAGGATACTAGCCACAGGGCAGAGCAAGGATCAAGCCTGCTCTGGCGCCAAATGGAAAACGTTTCCATTTAAAGGTGTAGCACTGATGAGTTGACTCTTTTTGGGAGGCCTCTACAATGTGGAGCAAATCTTCTGAAAGACTCAAAGCCTGGAACTCTAGTTGTTCAAGAACCAGGCTGTGAGGTGCAGGGACTGAACATCCAGGTGCAGCATCTTCCCCTGTTGTCTGGTCAGCAAGTCCAGGTGAGGAGGAAACCACCATGGAGGCCTGCTACGGAGGCTGAGGAGATCTGTTTACCAGAATTGCCATGGCCATTCTGGAGCTATCAGGATCATCCAGGCCTTGTCCTTCTGGGTCTTGATCACCACTTTGTGGATCAAGAGGAAGGGGAAGGGAAGAAAGGTGTACATGAGGCCTGGGTTCCAGAGCCTCACCAAAGGCATCCCCCAGCATTGTCCCAGACTGTGTGTGGGGAGGGAGGAAACAAAACAGCCTTAGTTTTGCATTCTTCCAGGAGGTAAACAGGTCCACTGAGGTGAATCCCACAGGAAGAACAAGAGGTTCACCACCTCCTGATGCAGGAACCACTCATGTGACATCTCTCCCATCTGGCTGAGACAGCATCTGCCAGCTTAATATCTGCTCTGGTGACATGAATCACTAGGAGATCTGCACCCAGGCTGTACATGAGATTCCAGGTCCAGAAGACCTCCTGACACAACAGAAGAGAGTGTGTGCTGCCCTGCCTGTTCAGGTAGAACATGGTTGTGGCATTGCCCCTCTTGACTTGCATGAACTGATCCCTGACTAAAGGAATTAATTCCATCAGAGTTAACCACACTGCATGGCACTCCAGCAGATTGATGTGGTGACAGAACTCCCTCTATGACCAGAACTGGTGGGCGCTGTGGTCTCCAAGATATGTTCTCCATCCCACCAGAGAGGCATCTGTTGTGAGAGTGACAGTCGGTTCTGCACAGATATATGGGACTCCTTCCTCCTGATGTTCTGGGATCAACTTCCACTGGATGGCATCCCACAGAGAGTTGGTCACTGTAACTTGGTGGTCCAGGTGTCCTAAGTGCTGGGTCCACTGATGGCCCAACTCCTACTGCTTGTGCTATATCTGCCAATGGGCCCATGGAACTACCCTGTTGCAAGATGCCATGTACCCCAGCAATCAAAGGCAGTAAGGACAAGGTTGGGGCAAAAAGGGGTAAGGCTATCAAGAAATGGAGGGTAATGAGTACCAATGCTCATAGTCTAGGTAACAAGCTCCCTGAACTGGTGGCCTTGATGGAAGAAGGATGCCTGGATATCGTGGCAGTCACAGAAACATGCTACACAAGAACCATGACTGGGAGTTAACATACCAGGGTACACAATCTACAGGAGGGACAGGGAGGTTAGAAAAGGAGGAGTAGCTCTCTATGTAAGGGAAGGGATGAAAGCAATGGAACAAAAGGATAAACAGGGAGGAGAGGAGGCACTATGGGTCACCCTGGAGACTGGAAATGGCACCACAATCCGCATAGGGGTTGTATACAGACCCCCATCTCAGGGGGAGGAAATGACAAGGAAATGATAGAAGACATCCTTAGTATGGCAGAGAAAGGGGAGATATTATTGATGGGGGACCTGAATATAGCAGATGTTAACTGGAGCACCTTTGCTGCAACCACATCCAAGAGCAGGGCCATTCTAGATGCCCTACAGGGGGCATGCCTCAGACAGCTAGTGTTGGAACCCACTCAGGAGGGAGCAATCTTAGACCTCGTACTCTCAAATGGGGATGGAGAGAGGACTGCAGATCTAGAAGTGGGTAGCCATCTGGGGACAAATGACCACCAGTGTGGTTCACGATAAACTCAACTGCAGAGTCAAGCCATACAAAAGTGAGGGTACTCGACTTCAGGATGGCTGACTTTGTCAAAATGGGAGAGTGCCTCAGAAAAGCATTAGCAAACAGGCAAGAAGAAGGGTGGAGCAACAATGGAAAACATCACAACTGCCATCACAGAGGCAACAAGCCTTTGTGTGAAGCAAATAAACAAATCAAAATAAAAGAAAAAAACACTATGGTTCTCAAAGAGGTGGTGGAGAAGGTTAAGGAGAAAAAGATAGCATTTAGGAAGTGTAAGGAAACACAGAAGGAGCAGGACAGAGAACTATACCAGTTAAAGCAGAAGGAAGCAGGGAAAGCAGTCAGAATAGCAAAGTCCCAAACCGAGGAAAAGATAGCCAACTCGGTTAAAAAGGGGGATAAAACCTTCTATAGGTACATTAGGGAGTGAAGAAAGACAAAGGAAGGGATAGTGAGGCTGAATAAAGGGGACTGTGGGAGGGCAGAGAGGGACAGTGAAAAAGCAGTGATACTGAACGAATACTTCTGCTCAATATTCACAAAAGAAGAGGAGGGGGAGTTACCTAATCCAATCAATAGAAGCACTCTGGAGAGGGGGATCGATCTATGTCCTTTCACAGAAGAAAGGGTTCTGAAAGAACTCCTAACACTGAAGGTGGACAAAGCAATGGGGCCTGACAGGATTCACCCCAGAATTCTAAAAGAACTAAGGGGAGAACTACTGACACCACTGACTACCCTTTTTAACAAATCATGGAAGGATGGTGTGGTACCTGAGGACTGGAGGAGGGCGGATGTGATTCTCCTTCATAAAAGTGGGAGGAAGACAGAGGCAGGAAACTACAGACCTGCCAGTTTTACCTCAGTGGTAGGGAAAATGATGAAATCACTTCTGAAGGAAAGTATTGTTGAGTACTTAGAGGCCAGTGGGGCACAGGACCCAAGGCAGCATGGATTCAGTGCGGGAAGTTCATGTCAGGTGATTCTAATCGATTTCTTTGACTGGGTGACCAAAGTAGTAGACCAAGGAGGGGCTGTGGACATGGCCTACCTAGATTTTAGCAAGGCATTTGACAGAGTTCCACACAAAAGATTAATAAACAAATTAGCCAGCCTGGGAGTGGGCCCCAGGGTGGTAGTCTGGGTAAAACATTGGCTGGACAACAGGACACAGAAGGTAATAGTAAACGGAGTCCACTCTAAAGAAAGAGGGGTTACTAGTGGGGTACTGCAGGGTTCAGTACTGGGTCCAGTCCTTTTTAATGTATTCATCAGTGACACTGCAGAGGGACTGGAAGGAAAAGTATGCCTCTTTGCAGATGACACAAAGATCTGCAACAGGGCTGATACATGGGGTGAAAGGATGAGAAGGGACTTGACAAAGTTGGAGGAATGGTCGAAGTATGGCAGCTTGGATTCAATGCAAAGAAGTGCAAATAATGCACCTGGGAAACAAAAACCCAGGGGAAGAGTACACAATGGGGGGCTAGTAACAACAAAAAAATGGAAAGGGACCTGGGGTAATCATATCAGATGACCTAAAGGTTAGCAAGCAATGTGAGAAGGCAGTAGGGATGGCTGGGGGGATACTGGAATGTATAGGGAGAGGCATCACCAGTAGAAAACAGGAAGTTGTTATCCCTCTGTACAGACAGTTGGTGAGACCCCATTTGGAGTACTGCATCCAATTCTGGAGACCCCATCTCCACAAGGACATAGACAAGATGGAGGCAGTCCAGAGGAGGGCAACTAAAATGGTGCAGGGTCTGCAACAGAAGCCATAGGAGGAGAGACTAAAAAAGCTCAATATGTATACCCTTGAGGAAAGGAGGGAGAAGGGGGACATGATAGAAACTTTTAAGTACCTCAAGGGAATCAACAAAGTCCAAGAGGGTAGCATCTTTCAGAAAAGAGATGTGCAAGAACAAGGGGACACAATTTGAAGATAGAGGGGGACAGCTTAGGGGCAATGTGAGGAAGTATTTTTTAACAGAGAGGGTGGTGGATGCATGGAACAGCCTGAGGAGGTTGTGGGGTCAAAACCAGTGGGGAAATTCAAGAATGCATGGGACAGACATAAGGCAATTCTTGTGGGGGGTAGGAAAAAATAGGCTGTTGGTTAACTAGGAACTGCAGCTTATCCAGTAGGTGGTGAAATGGGCAGACTAGGTGGGCCAAGCGGTCTTTATCTGCCATCAAAGTCTATGTTTTTATGTTTCTAAGTCGCAGGAAGTCCCGGGCAGAGTATGAGTACCCAACCTGAAATGATCAGGAAAAGGAGGTCAGATCCAGTTCCTGATCCACAATATAGAGGGCCTTGTCCTGCAGGGAGTCTAGTTTGCCCCAACAAAGTGAATCACCTCAAGGAATCAGTTCAGACTTGGCTGGGTTGACCAAAAGGCCCAAGTCTCTGCAGATCTGGAGGGCCAGATCTGTGGACTGCTCCATGGCCTCCTTGGACAACCAGGCTATCAGCCAGTCATCTAGGCAGGGATACACCCTGGCACCCTTGCATTGCAGAAAAGATGCCACCACTGCCATGCACTTGGTGAAGACCCTGGGCATAGACAAGAAGCCAAAGGGCATGACCTGGAACTGATGCAGAACCCCTCTGTGTGGAATTGAAGGTACTGCCAGTGGGACAGATGCCCTGGAATGTGGAAGAATGCATCCTGTGGATCCAGGGAGCAGAACCGCATGCCATGCTCTAGGGATGGTATGATCTGGTTCAGGTTTATCATCCAGAACTTGCCCTTCCACATGTACTGACTGAGATCATGCAGATCCAGTATGGAGTGCCAACCCCCCCTATCCATTTCATGACCAGGATGTACCTGGACATTTGCCCCTGACTTGCCAGGGCATCTGAGACATGAGCTATAACCTCTTTCACAAGAAGATGGGCAACATCCTCCCATAGGGTGAAGAACGTGTTATGCAACACCAAGGAATCCCATGGAGCATGGGAATCAGTAAGATGGGAGAGCCTCAAAGTCTAGAGGCAGTCGTTCACCTACCATCTCGAGAACCAATTTGTCCATAGTAGTGACAGACCAGTGTATCCAGAAGTGGCGAAACCGACCCCCAACAAGAAGCTGGGTCAGGGACTGGACAGATGGGAAACAGACACCCCCCAACCCATCACTGGGCAGCTTTGGAGAGGGCACTGGCCACTGGGGCCAGAGGGACACCACTTCCCCTACCCCCACCACTTCTAGGCTCCTGGCCAGAGAACATGGCCTTGGACTCCCAGGCTTGGTGTTGTCTCTGCTGGGGCTTCTGCTATTGAGGCTCCTATGGCTGAAATATCTGAAACTGAAATAAAATGCCTTTTGTTTTGTGTTTCTGGGCCTTCAGTTCCTTCTGGGACAAAGCCACAGAGTCCAGATTAGCGTTGGACTTCTCAATCCTGGTGAGATGACCTTCCATTTCCAGGCCAGAGAGGTTGGTGCCCAAGAAAGGGACATTGGCCAGCTTGTACAGAGTATCTGCCCTGAAAGTGGAGAGTCTCAGCCAGGTCCCGCAGTGCATTGCAACAACCTCTGCCAGGGTATAGGTGCAGGAATTGGCCATGCCTAAGGCCATCTTGAGCTGGTGTTTAGTCAACACTTGACCCTGGTCTTTGACCAACTTCATTGGCATCTGCTTGTCAGCAGGTAGGTGAGGGAGGACATCATCTAGCACTCACAGCAGGGAGTGACCAAAGTTGACCATCATCATGGCATTGCTCACTTGACAGAGACTGACAGAGAAGGCAGTTTAGACCTTCTTGGCCGCATGGTCAAGCTTCTTAAATTATTTGTCAGGAGGTGGGCTTGTCCATGTCCCCTTGGTTTTCAGACTTCTGGAAAGTCAAGTCCAATACCAGACCCTCAGCCAAGGGAAGCCAGACAGTGACCCAGTAGGGGACAGGTACTTGCAGACCATACAGTCAGAGGGTGCTGGGTAGGATGCTGGATGCTGCCTAAGCTCCCGAGCTGGTACTAAGACTGCCTCAACCATGCGAAAGGCAACTCCCAGGGATTCATCCCTGTCAAGGATGTCTTTGAAAGTGTACTTGGCCCTTTTCTGAACGGGCTTCAGAGGGATAGACAATGGCTCTGAATGAGTCAGAGTAGAGACCTGAATGACACTAGCCCATGGTCAGTAATTAGTTCCTTGACCGCCACATGATCAAAGTTATGTGTCCTTGATAACTGCATGGATGAGCCATCCAAGTCATCCGAGGTCTCCGAAAAAATGGCCCTGATCGTTTGTTACCAGGGACCACCTGAGAGTCATTCAACTGTGTGATTTCACTGACAGTTGACCTGGCAAGCTGACCACAGCACGGGAGTCCTTCATCAGAGCTCCCACCAAAGGCTGCAGTGGAGGCAGCTCCACCCGCAAGGGTGGTGAGACAGGTGTTGGGGACAGCTGTTGAGTATGGACCAGCATGGGCTTGATCAGTGACTGTCAGTTGAACACAGGTGTCGGGGTAGAGCCCTGCACCACCCTGCTATGACCCATTGCTGCCAGAGGAGTTACTTGTAGCACCACCACATCCAGTGGTACAGCATCTCCTCATCTGAGGACAAGGAGGTCAAGCAACATCAATGGAGACACCTGCCAGATGAGACAGAGTGAGAGCAAGACCAGTACCTTGACCTGGAGCACAGCTTTGACTCTTGACCCATGGGCTGAGGAGAGGCCACCAGTGGTGCAGTATAGATTACATGCTCTGGCTTCAATGGAATGACCACCGGTGGAGGCTGTTCCTGACTGGAGCCAGTCAGGGACGCTGACCGATCCACATCCTCCTGAGTGAGGACCAGAAAAATCAGATTCTTGAAGACTGACTCCTGCTTGATCTCCTCTGACAACTGGTCAGTGGGGTAGTGAGAAATCTTGGCCACCTAATCGGTCAGTATCAAGGTTGACAAGCCCAACAGAGGCACCATTGAGCTTGCAACTTGGTCTTCAACCACAGAAGGCTCGACTAAAGTCGAGCAGTTGGGAAAGTCAAGGGAATGGGAGGACTGTGATCTCTCCTGGTCCCACTGCAGCACCTGTGGTGCTTGTGTTTCTTACTATGGCAGCCAGGCCTCTCCCCGAAAGGCATGGAGAGCCTGACATATCTACCAGGATTTAGGACGCTCTGATGCTGGCCTCAACTGGAAGTAATGCTGAGGTACCCATTTCAGCAGTGGTGGCAGCCTCTTCCATGGCCAAAAACTGACCCACAGACCCCGCTGCAGTGGATGCCTTCTTTTGGCCCTTTGGCTGAAGTTTTAAGTCCTGATCAGCCAGCCAGCTGAGATGAAGCAGTGCTGCATGATCCTCCGGAGAGGAAAGGACCATCATCTGGCATAGGCTGCAGCCCAAAACATCATGTGCAGCCCCCAAACAGTAGGGGCAAGGCATGTGTGGGTCCATCCATGACATTTTCTGGCAGCACATAACACAGAATTTGAAGCTGGGAGCAGGCTTTGCTTCATCATGTTCCATCTTCTGTCACTGAGGCTGGAGTCAAATCAAAAAATCAAAGAAAGTTTTCAGAAAACAGAAATTGCTACTGGTGCACTTGGTACCCTACAAAATGCAGAGCTACAAAGAAGGAGACTGGACTCTTCCAATGGAAAGGAAGATCTGACTATCTGCCGAGGTGGTGGGAGGAGCTTAGATTAATGTCATTCCGATGAATCAGCACTTCCAGTGGAACTGCCAAGGTGTAGACAGTGAACTATATCCATGCCCTAAAAATGTTTTCCTAGTCCCCTTTCTTTGGTCAACAAAAAGTAAATAAATAAATAAATCTTAAGGTAGCACTGTATCGAAGTAGGGCAAAAGTTGACCCATTTTTTTAACTGTATAAGATTCCATATATCTTCTAGGTTGATTTACCTGCAAAAGCAAGTTCTGACAGAATGTAAGTATTTTTAACCGTTATGAATCATTTTTCTCAAAAACAAAGCCCTGCGTCTTTTGACATAGAAATAGCATTGTGAACCAGACAAGGTTGACAATGGTTTATTCCCTGCTTATAAATTTCTTACTGTTCCTAAATCATTTGCTCACTAGTTCCTCTGCCTTTATGCCAGTGCATCCCCATCTCTCCTCTCTCTCCCCCTTGCTCTGCTCACATACCTCTCTTTGCCACCTCCACTTGCTCACTACTCATATATTCCTAATGCCTCTCCCACCAACATCAGTTACTATCTCCAGTCCCCTACCCACATCCATGCTATCACTCCCTCTCCCCCATTTGAAATATGGTCTCACTGTACCACTATTCCCCATGTGGCTTTAATAATGGTGTACAATTTCACTGCAGTTTTCCACCTTCTTCTTCCTCACTCATGCACTCCCTCAAAACTCCCAACCCCCTCGCCAGCCCTTTCAAAATCCCCTAAGCTCCACTTTCTCTTACTCGCTCTCCTCTTGCTCTCCACTGGGCATATCCACACAAACCAAGGACCTATTGCCCCAAGCTCCTCTGGTGCTTTCTCCTCTACTGCCTCCCCCCATTCTCCTCTCTCAGCCCTCCCAAAGGGCTTAAAAATCCTATATCTAGACACCCGCAGCTTGTTGCAAAAAATAGACCACATTCAGACAATGGTGTGCACTCTAAAACCAGACATTCTAATTGTGGCACGTGGACAGCTGGTTCAGATTTCAATATGATATTTTTTCTGCAATATAAAATATGTAAGGGAGTGTCTGTCAGGAGAAAATGCTGTCTTGCTGAAATTGACACATCAACCCCAGGATAAGTTCAAAGGACAGGAGGTAGCTTAAACTGCAGATATCTGAAATGCAATTACTTTGTTAAGTTTTCTTTGATGCCCAGGAAATAAAATATCCATTCATGACATCCTCAGGGAACTCCTTTGATTTGCACTAGGTGTCATGAAGGAAAGAGAAAAGTGCATGTGTTGAGGTGTCTCCCAAGATAGCCAGTAAATACATCAATGAGACTTTGATGTCTCTGTGAAGCAGGTCCCAGACTAAATTAAGAAGTCCAATATGCATCCGCTTGGGGTTATCCAGTGAATTACATCAAAGAGGCTTTGATGCCTGTGTGAAGCAGGATCACAGACTGGTTGGGGGAAATCACATGAAGAGAGGAAATTCAGATGTCACCTATTTTTGTTTAATATCTTATTAGGACATCCTGTGTTATAAAATATAAATTTTAATACGCCAAAGTGGAGTTAGGTGACCTAAGAGAGAAGGCCGGCTCAAAACGGCTTTTAAATATACTGAGCAGACCTTACACAGAGACATTATTTCCTGACTGAGAAAAGAGGAACGACAAAGCACTGAAAGATTAAGAAGTAAGGAGACCATAGATCAGACCAGTCTGAGTGTATGTGTTGTAGGAATTTGCACTTTTAAACCTGTTTTGTTTTTAAGGCTGTGTATGTTGGGATATCTTGTTCTGTATTTTACAGTTTTCCTTTTTTACCTATTTTAAAGTAAAGATATATATTTTAAAAACTGAAACTGCCTGGTGTGCCTTGAAACTTCTTTTTTTATAAGTGAAGCTTAGATGGTTATAGTTGACACTGTGCATGAGCTTATTATGGTACCAAACTGGGAAACAGATAAGGGTTCTCTAGGTCTTACATAGAGTTCTAAGGGTTCATTTTGTAATACCTGGTTAGGTACCCATAGGCAAAGATATCTGGCCCCCTGAAGACAGAATTATCTGAGCCTGACAATTGGGTACACTAACAGGAGGTTATCAGTTTGAATCCCTCCAGAACTTGGGACAAAGGTGACTCGAACCCACAAAATGGACAAGAGGGTTACCTTGTTCTGTTAACTGTTCACAATTCTACACTCAGAGGTTGGCACTTTGGGAGTAGAGGGCTGACCTGCTGAGTGGGTTTGTGACAGATTGGTTGGCAGCGGTGTGAAAAAGTTTCGTGGTATAAGCTTTATTGTTCAGTGTGTCAGCTTGAGACTGTTCAGCTCACTTGGAAAAAAGAAAGGCAGTGTTTTATTTCAAAAGGAACAGAACTATATCCCTTGGCTTACAGTCAAGTTCCTACCAATTTTATTTTTTTTTCTAAAGTGCCAGTCAGAGTAGCAGTAGTCAGGGATGAAGACAGCTTCTGACTACAGCAGGCACACTGTAGATTACTTAAAGCAGTTGTACGGGGACAGAGGAGTCCCGTTCGAGGTGACAGCTAAAAAGCAGAACCTCAGAGAGGCCCTGATGGTAGCAGATACCCAGAGCAGTGAGTCACCGACCGTGACTGAAAAGGACAGCAAGGCCACTGTCAGTGAAGGGCCACAGCAGCAGGGGAAGGTCATCACTATCCTGAATCCAGAGGTACTCAGGCTGCAAACTGAGTTGCACAGGATGCAGCTGGAGTTCCAGGAGAAGAGGGAGCCAGAGAAGTGAGAGGCAGACTGTAAGGCAGAGCGGGAATGCCGAGATGCAGACCGTGAGGAGCGTGAGCGCCAGCGAGCTGCCAAGGAGAAGAGAGAGGAGCTCCAGAGGCAACACAAACTGGAGAAGCTACGACTCCAACCAGAGACACCAGAGCAGGTAAGTGGCTTGGGTTTATCTGGGACTGCAGGACTGGGTTACAAATTGAATTCCAAATTAATAGTAGAATTTAAAGAGGGGGAGGATATGGATGCCTTTTTAAATTCTTTTGAAAAAGTTTGCATTCAGGCTAAAATTCCTAGAGAGTCCTGGAGCTTCCAGCTATCCTTGCTACTTACCGGGAAAGCTCGGGATGCATTGGGTCAAATGGACAATGAGGACAGTGACGATTACAACAAACGTAAAGCTGCACTGTTAAAAAAGTTTGAATTAACTGCTGAATCATACACAGCTAAATTCTGTAAGCTCAGGAGAAGCCCTGATATGAGCTATGAGGAGCTAGCCACGAAACAACGTCAGTTTTTAAAACATTGGTGGGAACGAATTGAGGCAAACTCTGTTGATAAAATTGAAAATGTGATTTTATTACTGTTTAACAGTTTTATTGGGCATCCCCAGCAGAGCTAAAAACCTGGCAAGAGGACCAAGATCCCAAAACAGTGCAAGAGGCTGCAGAACTCTCGGACTGCTATGCCAAGAGCAGACCTGCTCTGAGAGCAAATGGGGCGGGTGTGGCAGCGCAGAAAGGTAAGAGTGCGCCTTCAGGATAGCTAAAATCCTCACTGCCTCCACCGAAACCAGTTAGACCCAGGTTTCAGAGAAAAGATTTCTCGGAGAGACAAAATGAATGCTGGTTGTGTAAAGAAACTGGGCATATTGCCAGACAGTGTCCCAAAAAGGCAAGCCATAATACACAACCGGGTGCTAGAAAAGAAGTGGGTTGTTTGTGTGTCCCTGGATGCATGCCAGTGAACATGAGGGAACACATGCACCCAGTCATGGTGAATGGTGTACAGACACAGGGGTTAAGGGACACAGGGGCATCCCTGACATTGGTAAAGGGGGATCTGGTACAGCCTGGTCAGCTTATACCCAATAAATACATCACTGTACAGGACTTTGCGGGCAGGGAGAAAACATTGCCCCTCGCTAGTGTTCTCCTAGACTGGGGTGAAACAGGGGGAACTGTGCAACAGGTGGCAGTAGCCAAAACATTAACAGTGGATGTGATCCTGGGTAACAATCTCCAGCAGGGGATAGTATGTGCAGTTACCCGTAGCCAAGTGGCAAGGGAAAATTGTAGCTCCCTGAACCCCACAGAAACCAGTGTGGAAGCCACTGAGAGGCTAGTTCCCCAGCCTGTGTCTCCAGATGGGGAGACTGATAAAAAGGGGGTAGAAATTTCCCCGGTAGCAAACAACCACACAGTTACAGATGGTTACTCCGAAAAGGGAGGGGTAACCCCTTGTCAGAGGGTTGGGATTGACAGTGATCCTGAGGGCTCTGACATTAGTGCTAGGGACCCTAGTTTAGTGACTGAAGGGGACCTGTCCCATGCCTTGGGAATGTGAGAGGGGTTTGCAGCTGCTCAGAGAAGTGACCCTAGTTTAGAGAAGCTGAGGGCTTGGGCAGACTCAGACGGTACATAGGGAGGTGATGGCAGACATAAGGTTTATTGGGAAAATGGAATTATGTTTACTCAGGCAGCACAGACAGAGGGAAGGATGCTAGGCAGGCAGCTTGTCGTTCCCCAGGGTTATCTTGAGCAGTTGCTCAAAATTGCACATGATATTCCCTTGTCTGGTCATCTGGGAATCACACGCACTATGCAGTGGTTGGCCCAGAATTTCTACTGGCCTAACTTCACCCAGCAGGTGAAGGAGATGCAGGTCTGGTCACCGTGCAAGAAATAGGGAAGGTGGGCAAGAAACCAAGCCGCCCTGATTCCATTGCCCAAGTGGAGGAGCCATTCCAGAGGGTGGAATGGATATTGTGGACCTTTAAATACCCCTAGCTCCTCAGGGAAGAGATTCATCCTGACTGTGGTGGATTATGCCACCCGTACCCAGAGGCAGTCGCCTATCCTCACTGAGGACAGACAAAGTGGCAGATGCCTTACTTGGGATTTTCTCCTGTGTTGGTTCACAGGAGGTAATCACCAGTCAAGGGGGTTCCTTCATGTTGGACCTGATAAAATGTTTATGGGAGAAGTGTGGGGTGGTGCAGAGATGCCCGACACAGTATCACCCACAAGCCAATGGGCTTGTGGAACGATTCAATGGTACCCTAAAGTCAATGCTCCGGGCATTTGCTGAACAGCTTGGGAGGGACTGGGAGAAATACCTTCCCCACCTGTTGTTTGCATACAGGGAGGAGCCCCAAGAGGCAACAGGATTTTTCCCCTTCGAACTCTTATATGGACGCCGGGTATGTGGGCCCCTAGACTTGATCCGGGAGGACTGGGAAGGCAAGCACGCCACCCAGGGAACTCCCATTGTGGATTATGTCCTTAGGTTTAGGAAAAGGCTGAAGGAGCTTATGGGGACAGCCCAGAGCAACATGGCAGCTGCCCAACAGAAACAAAAAGTGTGGTATGACCACAGAGCCAGAGCTCGCTCTTACATGGTGGGTAAGGAAGTCATGGTCCTTATTCCGGTCCGGAAAGACAAGCAGCACACTGAGTGGGCAGGACTGTACAAAGTGGTTAAGAAGGTAAATGACGTGAACTACATTGTGGAGTTACCTGACCGAAGACAGACAGAAAGGATGTACCATGTCAACACGATGAAGCCATATGCCAATAGGGCTGACATGGTGTTTGTAGTGTGTAGTCATGGGAAGGGGACGGACAAAGGAGACCCCCTTCTGGACTTGCTCAAAGAGAGTAAGAGGGAGTCCTCTGTGGAGGCAGTAAAATTGTCTCCCCAGCTGGCACCAGACCAGATCCAGAAAGTAAGGGAGGTTTTAGCAGACTTTGCCCCATTGTTTAGCACCAAGCCTGGACTAACCCCCTTAGCGACACACAATGTGGAGACAGGGACACAGACACCCATACAGCAGACAGCATATCGGGTGTCAAAGGCTGCTCAAAAGGACACAAGGAGGGAAGTGGAGGAGATGCTGGATTTAGGGGTAATCCAGAGATCCCACAGTGCCTGAGCCTCACTCGTAGTCCTTGTACCCGAGCCAGATGGCTCAACTCATTTCTGTGTGGACTGTCATGGACTGAATGCAGTCACGAAGTCAGACACCCACCCGATGCCCCAGACGAACGAATTCCTGGACAAGTTGGGAGGGGTGACCTACCTTATGACCATTGACCTGACAAAGGGGTATTGGCAGGTAGAGTTGATGGACAGAGCTAGGGAGAAGTTGGCCTTCATCACTCCGATAGGCTTATTTGAGTTTAAAGTAATGCCTTCCGGAATGAAGAATGCCCTGGCCACTTTCCAAAGGTTGGTGAACCAGGTGTTAAATGGTGCTGAGGAGTACGCCATGGTGTACCTGGATGACACTGCCATCTTTAGAACCAGCTGGGAGGAACACCTATCCCACCTTAGGGAAGTGCTAGGTAGGATACAGAGGGCCGGGCTCACTATCAAAGCTGAGAAGTGCCAGGTGGCCATGGGAGAGGTGGTATACCTCGGGCATGTGGTAGGCCAGGGACAGCTCCGTGCTAACCAAATAAAAATAGAGATAATCCAGGCATGGCCCAGACCAGAAACACAGAAACAGGTCAAGAGTTTTCTCAGGACAGTAGGGTACTATAGAAAATTTGTACCCAATTACAGTGCCCTGGCTGCTTCCCTATCTGACCTGACAAAGAAAAGGATGCCCTAGAAAATTACCTGGGGCCCAGCCTGTGAGGAAGCCTTTTCCAAAATAAAGGAGGCACAGCGCAGTGCTCCTGTTTTGACAAGTCCTGACTATAGCAAACCTTTAATAGTTCAGACGGACGCCTCAGACGTGGATATTGGGGCAGTACTGAGTCAGACATCCAGCCAAGGGAGGGATCACCCGATAGCTTACCTGAGTAAAAAGTTACTCCCCAGGGAGCAGTCATACTCCATGGTGGAAAAGGAGTGCCTTGCCATAGTGTGGGCCCTAAAGATATTGGAGCCATACTTGTATGGGCAGTATTTTGTGGTGCAGACTGACCACAACCCCCTGGTTTGGCTGACACAGATGGGGAAAACAATGGTCGATTGCTAAGATGGAGTCTTGCTTTACAAGGATATGGCATGACCATTCTACATAGAGCTGGAGAGACCAATCAGAACTCAGATGGTCTGTTTCATGTGTATGAGGAGTGAACTGATTTGGGAAGCTCATCCCGTGAAGGGGATAGACCCCCCAAATTCAGTCTAGGTGGGGAGGATTGTGGCACGTGGACAGCTGGTTCTGATTTCAATATGATATTTTTTCTGCAATATAAAATAGGTAAGGGAGTGTCTGTCAGGAGAAAATGCTGTCTTGCTGAAATTGACACATCAAACCCCCCCAGGGATAAGTTCAAAGGACAGGAGGTAGCTTAAACTGCAGATATCTGAAATGCAATTACTTTAAGTTTTCTTTGAAGCCCAGGAAATAAAATATCCATTCATGACGTCCTCAGGGAACTCCTTTGATTTGCACTAGGTGTCATGAAGGAAGGAGAAAAATGCATGTGCTGGGGTGTCTCCCAAGATAGCCAGTAAATACATCAAAGAAACTTTGACGTCTGTGTGAAGCAGGTCCCAGACTAAATTAGGAAGTCCAATATGCATCTGCTTGGGGTTATCCAGTGAATTACATCAAAGAGGCTTTGATGTCTGTGTGAAGCAGGATCACAGACTGGTTGGGGGAAATCACATGAAGAGAGGAGATTCAGATGTCACCTATTTTCGTTTAATATCTTATTAGGACATCCTGTTTTATAAAATATAAATTTTAATACACCGAAGCGGAGTTAGGTGACCTCAGAGAGAAGGCCGGCTCAAAACTGCTTTTAAATATATACTGAGCAGACCTTACACAGCGACATTATTTCCTGACTGAGAAAAGAGGAACAACAAAGCACTGAAAGATTAAGAAGTAAGGAGACCTTAGATAAGACCAGTCTGAGTGTATGTGTTGTAGGAATTTGCACTTTTAAACCTGTTTTGTTTTTAAGGCTGTATGTGTTGGGATATCTTGTTCTGTATTTTACTGTTTTCCTATTTTACCTATTTTAAAGTAAAGATATATATTTTAAAAACAGAAACTGCCTGGTGTGCCTTGAAACTTCTTTTTTTTTATCAGTGAAGCTTAGATGGTTATAGCTGACACTGTGCATGAGCTTATTGTGGTACCAAACTGGGAAACAGATAAGAGTTCTCAAGGTTTTGCATAAAGTTCTAAGGGTTCATTTTGTAATGCCTGGTTAGGTGCCCGTAGGCAAAGATATCTGGCTCCCCAAAGACAGAATTATCTGAGCCTGACAACTGGGTACACTAACAAGAGGTTATCAGTTTGAATTCCTCCAGAACTTGGGTCAAAGGTGACTCAAACCCACAAAACAGACAAGAAGGTTACCTTGTTCTGTTAACTGTTCACAATTCTACGCTCAGAGGTTGGCACTTTGGGAGTAGAGGGCTGACCTGCTGAGTGGGTTTGTGACACTAATAATCTCAGAAACCTGGCTAAAGAGCAATATCCCTTACCACTAGGTCTCCATTCCTGGCTACTCACTGCTAAGGCAAGACTGTGTTGGCAGGGGTGGTGGGCTGGCCATGTATGTGCTAGCCTCCATCCATTACTCTATCATCTACTCTTCCCCTAATCCTGAGACCCATGATGCCCTAGCTATCCATGTGACTTGGTACTTGGTAATTTGGACAAAAGAAGGCTGGAGCCCATCGAGGATGTCCTCCACACAATGTGGATCATTGATAGATTATGCTCTGTCCAGAAGCCATTTGTCAAGTTTAAATTTAAATGTATTAATATTCTGGCAGTCAACAATTTCCTGTGGCAGAGAATTCCAAACTCTTGGAGCTCTAACAGTGAAAAACTGCTGTCTTCTATTAGTTCTTGTTTTCTCAATTTCAATTTGTTTGTTGTGTATTCTAGCTACTATTTTTCTGGATGCAAAAGACAATCCACATGAACTCATTAGTGTAGCAGATTGTAAGATTTTAAATAACTGAAGGAGATCTCCCTTAGCCTTCTAAATTCCAATGAATATAGCTTGGTTTTATGGAGCCTAGTTTCATAATTGAAACAGAAAAGATGGGGTATGATTTTGGTGGCCCTTCTTTGAACTTTTCTATTTTGTGATGTCCTTGGCTAAATAGGGACTCCACAAGGATGAACCATAGTCTAAGTGGGTCTGACATGAGTTTTATATAAAGTCATAATGCATTCCTCAGTTTTAAGGATGAAAGTGTTATTAATCCTACGTAAGAGGGCATTGGCATGATTAGCAACCTTATTAAAGTGGTTTGAAAAAGACAACCTATTGTCGACCAGTATACCCAGATCTTTTTCGACGAGGGATTCCCTAAGTATAATATTATTAAGATGGTATGTTTGTTTAGGATTCTTTTTACCAATGTGTAACACAGAACATTTGGACACATTAAATTGGTTACCGCCTAGGATTCCATTTTTTTGAGGTCATTTATTAGAGTACTCCTGTTGGTTTCATTATCAACAGGTCCTCCTAATTTAGTATCATCCGCGAATTTAGATAAAGTATTCTGTGATGAAATGGTAAGGTCACTGATGAAAATGCTGAACAGAGTGGGACCCAACACCGAGCCCTGAGGGACTCCACTTGTTACAGATTTTTCATCCGATAATTCCCCATTAACCCTGACAGTGTGGGTTCTTTTATAGAGCCAGCTATTAACCCAAGACACGATACATTTAGAGAAACCTAATGCTACTAGTTTATTCATTAATATGGAATGTGAGACCTTGTCGAATGCCTTACTATAGTCAAGCAGAATAACATCCACTGGAATATTTAGATCGAGATAACTGCTGACTAAGTTATAAAAGGATAACAGGTTTGTTGTACAGGATTGCCCGGGTTTAAATCCGTGTTGTGTAACATCATTTATTTTTAGTGCTAACATTTCTTCTTCAATTAGATATTTAATATGCTTTTCCAATAGTTTGCATGGAATGGAGGTAAGGCTGATAGGTCTGTAATTTTTAGTTTTATGGTTCGCCCCCTTTTTAAAAATTGGTGTTATGATGGCTGTTTTCCAGTCTAAGGGGACATTAGACTCTCTAAGAGATTTATTAAAGATAATGGTGAGTGGAATAGCGATATTGTTATATGTTCCCATAAGAAATTTGGGAGTGATGCTGTCAGGGCCTGGGCTAGTTGTTAGCTTCAAGGTTTTTAAAAGTTTGAGGGTATCGGGAATAGTGACAGTATAGCTAGAAGGTGTACTAACATTGGCACATGATATGGGTTCCTTATCCTGTTCAAAGACGGAGCAAAAGTATTTGTTAAACTCAATTGCAGTAACCTTATCTGAAAGGATGGTTGTATTATCAATGATTAATGGACCTATTTTATTTGTGTCTCCCTTTTTGTTATTTAGGTATGAATGAAGACTTTTATGTGAATCCTTGGTATGAGAGATTCTAAATTCTAGGTTCCATTTAGACAGGGTAATTGATGTTTTTAAATCCTTAAATGCTTTCTTATACTAATAAGTTTACCCTCTATTTGTTCAGGTTGGCACTTTTTTAAAGATGTAAATAATTTTTGTTTGTGAGTACTGAGTTTTTTTATTTTATTGTTGTACCAGGCAGGAACCTTGCCTTTATTATTGTACTTCTTTCTTTCTGGTACGTGATTTTTTTTCTAGATTGTGTACAGTTTCTTTGAAGATGCTCCATGCATCATTAATATTAAGAGAAGTAAGTAATGAGTCCCATGGCATAGCTGTAAGATGTTCGTTAATTTTTGAGAAATTTGCCTTCTCATATTGTTTTATCATGCAGTTGTTAATAGAATTTTTATGAGCCAGAAGAATAGAAAATTGAATTGTCATATGGTCGCTATTGCCCAGGGGGTCTAGCACCCGCAAGTTAGACAAGGAGGCCTTCATGTTAGTCAGTACTAGGTCCAGAATATTATTCCCATGTGTAGGTTCTCTAACTTGTTGGGTAAGGCCAAGATCTGTGATAGCTGAGATTAACTGTAAGGCATACTGATTAAGTCCAGAAAGTGTATCCCAATTTATAGATGGGAGATTCCCCAGGGAGTGACCCTCCCCTTCATTCTCCCTATCTTCATAGCTGGCATATACTGCCACCCAAATGTCAACCCTTCTGTCGCACTAGACCTCCTAACCTCCATCACTTCCCTTGCTCGCTCTGGGGAATTATTCATCCTAGGTGACTTCAATATAAATTGGTTGTCTCCTAAAACTACCAAAACTAAAAATGAAATCAGTGCCCCAAACCTTTCCCAACTGATCTCGGAACCTATTCACGCAAATCACATGACACAACAACACTCTCTACTCGACTAGGCCCTTACCTCCCACCCCAACCGCGTCATCTCCTCTAGCATCCACCCCGATACTCTCAGTGACCATAACCCAATATTCATAGTTAAGAAAGTCCATAGAACTAAATCACCCCACAAAACCATACAGCTACGCTCTTTCAAGTCTCTTGACCTTGAACCTCTCCTGAGTAACCTTGCCACTTTTGACTGGTCCCCCTAACCTCCCTCCCCTGGTTGATATGGCCTTGCCTACTCAAAGAAATCTTTCTTGTAAACTGAACACCTTGTTCTCACTTCACAAACCAGAGTCAGAGGTAGCCACTTACCTTGGATAACCCCTGAACTCCTGGCCTGCCTCAGGGCTACAGATTGAACCTGGTAGTGTCATAAAGCTACTCAGCATCCTAATGACCTCACAAACTACCACATGCTCCAAAACACTTGCACCAGGGCTGCAAGGCTAGCCAAGTCCGAATATTTCAAATCTACCTCCATCACCAATATAAATTCTCCTTCAAAGTTCTGGAAGGTGGTCCATGCCTTAGTTACCCCCTCATCTCACCCCCACCAGTACAAAAATAGCTCACTAGTGTCTGACCCATCAGCCGTAGTTCCGGAATTTAACTCATGCTATACCTCCTGCACCACGGAACTTGAAATCCTTCCCAACTACCCATTCTCCCCTTCTCTATGAGTCTGCCCTCCACCACCCCTCACCTCCTTCTCTTTCACTACTGTAACCCCAAACAATACCCTAAGTGCCCTCCTCACCATCAACCCCTCTAAAGGTACCTCCCCTGACAGCCTCAACCCTAAACTCCTCTCCCTCTCCGCCTCGGCCTTTGCCTAGCCCCTCTCAATAATCTTCAGTCTCCCAATCTCTACTGCCTTGGTCCCCTTTTCATGGAAACATGCTGCGGTCCTCACTCTACCCAAAGGGGATAACCCCTCATCCCCTGGCAACTATCGCCCCATTTCTCTCCTCCCTACCCTGGCCAAGCTTCAAGATCACATTGTCCTCTCCCAACTCACCTCTTTCCTATCTGACGCCTCCTTTTTCACCTCTTTCCAGTCTTGTTTCAAGAAAAACCACTCAACCACCACCTTTCTCCTATGGCTCACTGACTGCATCCTAACCAGGATGGACAATGGACAATGGCCAAATCACCTCTGCTATTTTTGTCGACCTGGCAAAGGCCTTCGAAACCATCTCTCATTCCCTTCTCCTCGACTCACTCCAGGCAGCTGGCCTTTCTCTCTGTGCCACAAACTTGTTCAAGGCCTACCTTACTGGCAGAACCCAATCAGTAAAGATCTGGGACGCCACTTCACCTCCTCTCCTGATTAGCACTGGTGTCCCCCAGGGCTCTGTATTAGGGCCCCTTCTAGTCTCCATCTTCTTAAATGACCATCCCTCTGTTGCTCCCCTCCTCTGCTATTCTTATGTATGCCAATGATACTGTCCTGTATGCATCTGGCTCCTGTCCTGTTGAGGTTACAACTAGCTTACAGCAAGACTGTGACAAAGTTCAGCTCTGGTTTGCTAACCATCAGCTTTTCCTCAATACCAAGAAGACTGTCTCCATGACCTTTGGCACAAGGCAGAGACTCTCTAGGCTTCCCTCCCTACACACTTTCCATACCCTTGCTTGAACTTTACTTGAGGACACATCCTCCTTCAGGTACTTAGGTGTTTGGTTGGACCAACACCTAAAATTCTCTGGACATATTGATGCCATCCAGAAAAAACTGTGCCCCAAGCTTGGTGCCCCATTCAGGAACCGTAGTTGCATCCCACCTACAGCTAGGCGTGAACTTGTTCAGAAGATGATACTGCCCATTTCTGACTACTGTGACACAGTCTATGCTGTTGCCTTTAAGTCCTCCTTGGACAGACTGGACACCTTCTTCAATTCCTTCTGCTGCTTTGCCCTGGATGCTCCTCCTTGTACCCATCACTGTGAGCTCTATCATGCCCTGTCCTTCCCCTGTCTTACAAATAGGCGACTCTCCCATTGTGCCAAATTCATCTCCAAGTACTGGTTGGCTGAGCTCCCTTCCTACCTTGTCTCTCTCTTTAAAACACCACCCACCTCCCATTCCCTTAGATCATCCGACTCCTGCACCCTGGTAGCCCCCCTCAGATCCACCCAAATCAGTCAATCTGGTTACTCTCACTGCCTCCCAAAAATTTGGAATTCCCTCCCTCCTCAAATCCGGCACTCATCCTCCACCTACTCCATCAGTTCTGCCCTCAAAAATTGCTTTGCACCTAGCTGCTCCTGCCATGTCACTCCCTTATACGCTCCTCAAATCCCTACCCTTCTACCGTCACCTTCTTTTTACCCTGCACTCCTACCCCCAAAATTTCTATCACTTCTCCCCTTCTCCCAAATTGCTCCCCCTTACTGGCCTCCCTTGATCTCTCACAGAATGTAACGGACTCCATATGTTCACCATGGATCTTTCTCCTCCCCCCCTAAAGGGCTTGTATCTCTCATCTACTCCCTTCCCCTACCATCCCTCCTTTCTCCCTAGACTTACAGTCCTCTTGCAGGGTTCTTAGCACCCTGAAGGAGTCCTACTGTGTCTAGGCTTGTCTCCTTCCCCCTCCCCCTTCTACCTGTCCTCCTAGTCTTTGCAGTCCCCTTACAGGGTTCTCAGCATCCTGAAGGGGCCCTACTGTGCCTAGGCATGTCGTCTTTCCTTCCCCTCCCCATCCACCTTTCTCCCTAGTCCTTGCAGTCCCCCTGCAGGGTTCTCAGCATCCTGAGGGGGTTCCTACTGCACCCAGTCTTGTCTCCTCTGCTTCCCCTACCCCACCTACCATTCTCCCTGGCTATTGCAGTCCCCTTACAGGGTTCACAACATCCTGAAGGGGTCCACCAATGCCTAAGTACATCTCCCCTCTTCTAATTAGCACTATCCTGGCTTTCCATGACTACTAGCAGGGTCCAATGTATCTCGATGGACTATTGATTAGGCTCCATCCTCTCCATGGTGCGAATTCTCCTCCCCTCAAGGGTTCTATTCTCACCCACTCACACTCTCTCCTATCACTCTAAATCTCTTTATACTGACCTTTCCCAATCCATCTTGCAGGGTTCCCCACATCCTGAAGGGTCCTCTCTTGGGTTAGGTCCTATTCCCCTTCCTAGCATTAAGTTCACACCTCCTCCTGCTCTCTCCACCCTCTTTAAATCCCTACAGCCTTATCCCCCTTTCTATCTAGCCCCAGAGCCACCTTGCAGGGTTCCTCACATCCTGAAGGGATATCTATGGGACACTGCCTATCCCCTTCTCTCCAGTCCCCAGTCCCCTTGCAGGGTTCCTCACATGCTGAGTGGGTCTGTGGGGACATGACTCTTCCCCCCCCACCTCACCCCTACCTCTTCTATCCCCTATTTCTTCAATGTAGCACCTGTTTACTTATTAACCCGGCACTTAATATTGTTCCTCTCTTTCTAGCTATTATGTGCTGCATTGTTGTAATACTGTTTGTATCACCTGCCTTACAACTGTATGTTAAGGTTGATCTTGTAACATGAATGTGTAATGTCTTATCCCTATTGTACCCCTTCCCCCAGGTCACACCAGGAGAAGAGTGACTCGTCCCTCAGTGTGCCTTCCTGGTGAAACATTTCAATAAATAAAAACGATTGCACTTATAACATGGGTTATGTTCAAAACAAGGAGAAAACAACATAAAGTGGTTTTCTCCCTATTTAAATCCCAAAAAAGGACTGCATCCTGCCATGTGGAAAAGTAGTTCCCAACAAATAAACCATATGTGACTGCCTTTATTCACATACAAATGTCAGCAGTACAGTATTGACATGATTTCTGACATTTGCTGTGCATAAAATACTTTGTTTCACAGCGTTCTCTGTCAAGTTACAGTGGGGGCCATGCTGTCTCTCTGTCTCTGAGAAGAAGAGGGCAGTACTAACAACAACAAAAATGGAACGGGACCTGGGGTAGTCATATCAGATGACCAAAAGGTAGGCAGGTAATGTGAGAAGGCAGTAAGGAGGGCTGGGTGAATACTGGGATGCATAGGGAGAGGCATCACAAGTAGAAAATGAGAAGTTGTCATCCCTCTGTATAGACAGTTGGTGGGACCCCATCTGGAGTACTGCATGCAGTTCTAGAGACCCCATCTCCATAAGGACATAAACAGGATGGAGGCAGTCCAGAGGAGGGCAACTAAAATGGTGCAGGGTCTGCACCAGAAACTATACGAAGAGAGACTAAAGAAGCTTAATATGTATACCCTCGAGTAAAGAAGGGAAAGGGGGGGGGACATGAAGTCCAAGAGGGTAGCATCTTTCAGAAAAAGAGATGTCCAAGAACAAGGGAGCACATATTGAAGATAGAGGGGTGGCCAAGCGGTCCTCATTTGCTGTCAAAGTCTATGTTTCTCAGGATTCCCTGTCTCTCCTCATGTATCTCCTTATCTGGATGTCACTCTGTCTCTCACTGCCTGTCACACAGAACACTGCTCTGGACTAGAGACAGAGAGAGAGAGAGAGAGAGAGAGACAGGACGCTGCACAAACTGTGAATAACCTGTCCTGGTCCCAGTCCCTCTCTCTCTCTCTCTCTCTCTCTCTCTCAGTCTGTCACCAAATATGGGTGCTGCCTTTCACAACTCTCTTGTTCTCTCTGTTCTGCACAGTGGGGGACCTTTGCTCTCTGTGTCTCTTTCTATCTCCCTTTTGCAGCCACACTAAACAATGAAAACTACAAAACTCCAGCCATACACACACAGGATACTCAGCATCTTGCTATGTCAAAAGACAGAGAGAGAGAGAGAGAGGGCAGAGTACACACTGTCACTTAAACGTTGCCATTCCATTTCATTGTCGCTTACTCCTGCGGCCCCTTGCTCTTGCTCTGCCTCTCTGTCTCTCAACCCTGCCAACTGGCCTTATTTGCCATTCCAGCTGACAGCCTGTCACTGTTGCAGCACCTTGTTCTTGCTGTGCCCCCCCCCCCTCTCAAACCCACCAGCCTGTTTCTTCCTTCTCAGTTTCACTGTGGCTGCCTTGCACATTTTTCCTGTGTAGTGCCATTTGTTCATCGCCTGGGCTTCTCTGGCCATAGCCTGCTGCCATCAAATTCGAGGAAAAGTTCCTAAGACGGTCACAAATGAATCTCTTTGAGAAGTGATCATTGGGGAATCTGTCACAGGATTCTGGACAATTTCTCTCTCTCTGTCAAGCAACTTTGCTGCACCTTGGTTTTGTTGTCTCTCCCCCATGTTCTGCCTCACACTGTCTGCCACTACATCGCTGGGAGGAGGCAAATCACAGCAATGGATACCAAGCTCCTCTTGTCTGTCTCTCGGGGGGAAGAGGAGTTAAACCAGTAGGGGATGTGCATTGAAACGGATGGTTGCACATGAATACTGAGTGAGGCTACCACTTCTAAAACAGTCCAGATCATAAGCAGGTTGGGTGACCACGTTCACTGTACATGAACTCTTGGTTGGCACACTGACAGAGATACAGCACACAGAAGAAATTCCGTACTTGGCCAGCCCAGTAACGCTGAGGGTTGAGGCACTGGACACCTTACCTCGCACCACACTGGTGACCCGGGTTCCGGAACAACCTCATGTTGTCAGAGAGCAGGGATGTGGGGAGAGGGAGGGAGCAGGATTAAGCTGCCAAAAGGCAGCTCTCCTCTCCCAGGGTGGTCGTCTCCCCCCCATAGTTTCGCTCCCACTGGGTGGAGGCCCGCTGGGTAGCACAGGTGGGAGGGGATGGCAGAGTAGCAGGAGGGCACTGCATGTCATGCAATGTGTGCCTGCACACCCATGTGCATGCTCCAGGCATGGGGACAGGGAGAAAATGCTGATAAAAACTCTATATGAGAGAAAAAAAATTCTGTACTCCCACTCGCTAACTCATGACTTAACATGGTTGCCATTCAACCTTTGCTCCCCAGCAGACAATGAGAGCAGGAGGCAGAACTCCAGAGTTGATCCACTACCATGGATTAATGCTACCTTAATCCATGGGCACAGAGTGACTTAGCCAATTGAATTGCTAGTTTTCTCAACCCATGTTCTAAAAGCGCAATAACCCTCGACAGGGTATGGGGGGTTTTTGGGGATTAATCAACAGCACGGATGCTGTGAGGACACTCAGCCTGTGGCCTCATGCCTCACAATGCACCTGGGTGTTGATTAATCCCCACTAACCCCATACCCTTGTGGGTTATTGATTACTTTATAGTGCTAAGCATAGAAACCCCTAGAAAATCTTCTTACTGCAGGAGACAAGTACAAGGACATATTAGGAGGGCGGAGGATGTGGGTGGAGGGACATGAAACTATAAAAGGCACAGACCTCCATATTGGGCAGATGTGATAGATGGCAAGGCCTTCTTCTACTGGCAAAATTCTATGTTTCTAAGAGAGCTATACAAAATAGGAATCAAATTTAGAAATGTGTATCAGAGGAATAAGATGAAAAGGGAAGAGATAAAAAAACTGATATGTTAACAATTCCTGCAGCATTACTGGAGTATAGGGTAACTCAATGGATGAGTACTGTGTATCTGAAAAGCTGTCTGTGAGCAGCAGCTCCATCAAGATGTGATGTGCTACGAAACTGCAACAGCAGCACAAAGACTAACTGCAATTAAAAGGTAAAAGCACTGTTTTACCTCTCAGCTAGGTTACAGCAGCTGCCTCTGAGATTCAGGGTCACAGGTTTGATTCCCAGCAAGGGCACTCAGTTAATCTGTCCCCCCCCCCCCAGAAAGGGACAAACATAAGTGGCAGTGAAGGTGGAATGTTTGTACCCTATAAAATGGGGACATAGTGCTGCATTTGTTTAATTATTTTTTTTTACTACTCAGTTACCCAGGATACCCCAGCAGTGATGCAATGTCTCATTTCCAGTGGGGTCCTGTTCCTACACATTTCCATGTCTTAGTGAACGTGAGCACTAGGAGGTGAAGGGACTTGTTCAAAGTCACACAGTGAGTGTTTGGCTCTAGCAGGGTTTGAGCCTGTGATCTTCTGGTTTCCAAGTTACTGCTCTACCCACTGGACCACGCTGCCTCCACAATGTATATGTAAAAACAGTCTTTGAACACTGCCATCTAGATATTCCAATGACTGCACTGAGGAATGGTAACAGCAGTATGCTGTAGTTGTCAATGCTGATATTGACAGAAAGTTAAGAAACCCGCTCTAACCTCCCACCTGGAATGGAATGTCCCTTTAGCTGAATAGTTAGAGCTCTGGCCTTCAGGACTCAGAACCCTTGGGTTCCCAACAAGATGAAGCAGACATAACATCCAGCAAATCAAGACGAGGTGGCAGTTGTAAAGGTCAGTATGACACAGCCAGACTGTATGGGACCAGTAAACACTACGCTCAGTGAAATAAGAGAATGAGGAACTTCAGACTTGTTGGCAAGATAGAAGAAGTGATTTGTGTAGATAGGACTGAAAGAGGACAGGAAAATGTTTGAGGTACTGAGATGGAAAGAGGTTGTTCCAAATGGTAGTAGCTGAGATGCCTGGCCTCCCACTACCAGTGGAAATATGGGCAGCACATTGGAATCCATAGCTGGAGGAATGGAAGTGTTTCAGAAGGAGAATAAGCAGTTGCAAGTGGGATTATGTGGACACTACCCTTCCAGTTTCAGAGAGTTCTGATAGTGTGTGCACTATAAACAGATGTCACACAGGCAGAGTACAGTCTGATTACATTGGTTCAGTGTAACAACACCCTCCTTTATGGCAGAAGGGGGGTTGTTTACAGTATGAGAATGGCCTGACACTGACGAGAACCTTGCGCATACTATTGTCCTGTGGGTTAGCTGGTATGACAGACTTTAGTTAGTATAACAGTGACAGCCTAGCTGGTTTTAGTGCCTTTTTCTGCTTTTTCTGCTTTTTGTGATTAGGTGCCCATGTATTAGCAGATAGAGGAGACAGGGAGACTGGGAGGGGCAGAAGTAAGGGAGCCACCAGACCAGCAAGAATTGAGGTGAGTCCTGGTTCCATTTCTCCCCAGTGACCATTAGATCACACCAGCATGTAGCTGGATCACCAGGAGGGTGTGGGACTGTGATTGTCTGGTTCCCCCTCAAAGGGAGTATCCTGGTGGGTGGATTGCCTCAATACGGTCCCCCTGAAGCCTCGGAGTGAGACGGGGGGGTGCAGAGGTGCTAATGCCATACAATAGACTTACACTGACACCAGCCAAAGTGGCCATAGAATGAGGTACTGTGAAAAGGTAGGCAGTATTTCATCTCCAATTACCCCTGTTCTCTCGAGGGAAGTGCAAATGGGAATGGGTGCTGGGAGGCCCCATGGTTTGCTATAGCCAGCTCTTCATGGCCCAGTGCTGCACTAACCAGAAGATGAGAGAAGGATCTTTATGGTACACAAGAATGCTTTGAAGTCAGTCAAACTTCCCTGTCCAGGAGAAAGGTAAGTCACTGCTATATGAAACATCAAAGCCCCAGCTGCTTCACCCAATTGAATAAAACATGTTTGCCAGTTCGACTTTCAGAGCTTTATGCCCTAGAGGAGAGGACATAAAGGAATAAATCTAAGTGATCCACATTGGAACCAACTCAGAGAGACACTCCGGTGGTCCTTAATATGAGTGGATGTAAATATGCTGTAGCAGATCACCTGTAAATATTTCTTGTTATTTTATTGTTACTAGTAAAGGCCTTGATCGCAGGTGCTCTTTTACAAAGGTTCTGCCTCAGGAACATTTATAATAACGATAGTACAGGCAATTCAATGGCTAACATGACAAATGAGACAACTCAATGACTTCAAAGAGTGCAGCGTAGCTGCATGGTGTCAATAACAGGGGCACCAAAAAGTGCGATAACTCTGACTCAATAACAGAGAGCGCATCACAGGTTAAAGCATAGGTACAGGTTGTGACGCTTGGCCAGCTGGTTCTGGTCACTCTATGATTTTTGTAATATACAAATGTGTTATTGAGTGTCTCTCAGGAGACATCCTGTGCTCCTGGTCAGTTCTAAATGACAGGATATGTTAAACAGCAGATCTCTGTAATGTGATTGACTTCCAAGTCGCATTTTATAGCCGATGTTTATGAGCTGTGCTTCTTTGAAGCCAGGAACTAAAATATCCATTTTATGACGTCTTCAGAGGAAAGAACAGTTAATTTCAACTGGTGCTAAAAGAAGATATATGACAGCTAAGTGAGAAAAACTGCAGAATTGTAAATTCCTGTGACGTCTTGGGAAGCAGGAAAACCACACTAGATCAAAGAGTCATACTGAGAAATGAGTTTTTACTGATGTCACCTTATTCAAGTTACCTCCTGAGTGATAAGACATCCTGGTTGTATCATTTTTAATAGTTTAAAAGGAGGAGCTAGGTGGCATCATAGAAGGGTTGGAGAAATAGGGTTTAAACTGTATTCTGTATTTCCACTTACTGACACATTCCTGTTGGACTCTGAAACAACAACATCTACTTTAAGCACTGTTTTAGAAGGTAATACATTAGATAGGCAAGTCTAATTGTATTATGGTAGGAGCTTGTTTGCACTTTTCCTTGTTTTCTTTTAAGCGATTGTATGCTTTGTGATATATATATATATTTTTTTTTTTAGTTTTTGTTGAACGGGTAAGTGCACTAGACAAATCCTGCCTATTTTCAGGCACGACCCAGCGGAGGGGGATACAGATGAATGCCAACTGACCTTGAACCAGATTAAGCTGTTGGTGGTATTTTGAGTGAATATACATGGTTCTGTGTTTACATTTTATCAATTTTTATCCATTTTCTAAGTAAACCTCTTATATTTAAAGAGACTGCCAGTGTCTTCCAAGTCCTTCCTGTTTGCCTGTGATGCATGGATGGTTAAGATTTTGACAACACTGTTCATAAGCTTAATGGTATACCAAACTGGGAAAAGGTAAGAATTTATCTAAGGTCTTTCATAGAGTTTTTAAGGGGTCATTTTATATACCTGGTTAGGTGCCCGTAGGCAAAAGATATCTGGCATTCCCCGAAGAGCAGATTATATGAGCCTGTACATTTAGGTATGCTAGCAAGAGGTTCACAGTTTGAATCCCTCCAGAACTTGAGACCAAAGGTGATTCGGACCCTCAAAACAGACAGGAGGGTTACCCTGTTCTATCACCCTGTTCACAATACCGCGCTCCGAGGTTGGCACTGTGGGAGCAGAGGGCCTGACCTGCTGAGTGGGGTTGTGATGGATTGGTTGGCGGCAATGTGCAGAATTTTGGTAATACAAGCTTGCATTGTTCAGTGTGTCAGCTTGATACTGTACAGCTCACTTGGAAAACAAGGCAGTGATTTATTTTTTTTTAAAAAGGAAACAGAACTATATCACTTGGCTTACAGTCAAGTTCCTACCAGTTTTATTTTTTTCTCTAAAGTGCAAGTTAGAGTAGCCATAGTTAGGGAAGAAGATGGCTTCCAACTACAGCAGGCACACTGTAGACTACTTAAAGCAGTTGTGCAGGGACAGAGGAGTCCTGTATGAGGGGAAAGCCACCAAGCAGAACCTTGTGCAGGATGCCCTGATGGCAGCAGATACCCAGAGCATCGAGTCACAGACAGTGACTGCAAGGGACTGAACCTTGAGTGTGGAAGGGCTAGTGGACAGTGCAGTGTCCAGATCCAAGGAGGGGGCAGCAGGACCAGTGCCAGTGAAGGGCCACAGCAGCAGGAGAAGGTCACCAGCATTCTGGAGCCAGAAGTACTCAGACTGCAGATTAACTTGCACTGAATGGAGCTGGAGTTCCAGGAGAAGAGAGAGTGGGAGCAGCGGGAGGCTGACCATGAGGAGCATGAGCACCAGCGAGCTGCAGAGGAGAAGAGGGACCATGAACAGTGAGAGGCAGACCGTGAGTAGCATGAGCGCCAGAGGCAACATGAACTGGAGATGCTACGACTCTGACCACCTGTCCTAGAGCAGGTAAGTGGCTTGGGTTTAACTGGAACCACAGGACTGGGTTACAAATTGAATTCCAAATTGATAGCTGAATTTAAAGAGGGGGAGGATATGGATGCCTTTTAAAATTTTTTTGAAAAAGTTTGTATTCAGGCTAAAATTCCTAGAGAGTCCTGGAGCTTCCAGCTATCCCCGCTACTTACCGGGAAATCTCAGGATGCATTGGGTTAAATTGACAAAGAGGACTGTAATGATTACAGCAAACTTAAAGCTGCATAGTTAAAAAACTTAGAATTAGCTGCTGAATCATACAGAGCTAAATTCTGTAAGCTCAGGAGAAGCCCCGACCTGAGCAACAAGGAGCTAGCCACGAAACGACGTCAGTTTTTAAAGCGTTGGTGGAAAGGAATTGAAGCAAACTCTGTAGATAAAATTGAAAATGTGATTCTGTTAGAACAGTTTTTCTGGGCATGCCCAGTGGAGCTGAAAACCTGGCTGGAGGACCAAGATCCCAAAACAGTGCAAGAGACTGCTGAACTCTCGGACCGCTATGCCAAGAGCAGACCTGCTCTGAGAGTGAATGGGGCAGGCATGGCAGCACAGAAAGGGAAAAGAGTGCCTTCAGGGCAGCTAAAACCCTCACTGCCTCCACCAAAACCAGTTAGCCCCAGGTTTCAAACAAAAGATTTCTCTGAGAAAAGAAATGAATGTTGGTTATGTAAAGAAACTGGGCATATTGCCAGACAGTGTCCCAAAAGGGCGAGCAATACACAACCGGGGACTAGAAAAGAAGTGGGTTGTTTGTGTGTCCCTGGAAGCATGCCTGTGAGCATGAGGGAACACATGCACCCAGTCATGGTGAATGATGTACAGACACAAAGGTTAAGGGACACAGGGGCATCCCTGACATTGGTAAAAGGGGATCTGGTACAGCCTGGTCAGCTTATACCCAACAAATATGTCACTGTACAAGATTTTACTGGTGGGGAGCAAACATTGCCCCTCGCTAATGTTCTCCTAGACTGGGGTGAAACAGGGGGAACTGTGCAACAGGTGGCTGTAGCCAAAACATTAAGCAGTGTACATCATCCTTGGCAACAATCTCAAACAGGGGATGGTGTGTGCAGTTCTCCATAGCCAAGGGACAGGGGAAATTGTAGTTCCCTGAACCCCACAGAAGCCATTGTGGAAACCACCGGGAGGCTGGTTCCCCAGCCTGTGTCTCCTGATATGGAGACTAATGAAAAGGGGGTAGAAATTTCCCCAATAGCAGTTAACCACACAGCTATGGAGGGTTACTCCAAAGAGGAAGGGGTGACTCATTGTCAGATGGTTAGGGATGACAGTGATCCTGAATGCCCTGACGCTAGTGCTAGGGACCTTAGTTTAGAGACTGAAGGGGACCTGTCCCATGCCTTGGGAATGTGTGAGGATTTTGCAGCTGCTCAGAGAAGTCACTCTAGTTTAGAGAAGCTGAGGGCTTGGGCAGACTCTGACAGAGCATAAGGAGGTGACGGTAAACAGAAGGTTTATTGGGAAAATGTACTCCTGTATAGTCAGGCTGTGCAGACAGAGGAAGGGGTGCTAGGCAGGCAGCTTGTCGTTCCCCAGGGGTATCATGAGCAGTTGCTCAAGACTGCACATGATATTTCCTTGCCTGGTCATCTGGGAATCACGCGCACTCTGCAGCGGTTGGCCCAGAATTTCTGTTGGCCCAACTTCACCCAGCAGGTGAAGGAGTATTGCAGGTCTTGTCACCGGTGCCAAGACATAGGGAAGGCAGGCCAGAAAACCCAAGCCACCCTGATTCCATTGCCCATAGTGAAGGAGCAATTCCAGAGGATGGGAATGGATATTGTGGGACCTTTAAATACCCCCAGCTCCTCAGGGAAGAGATTCATCCTGACTGTAGTGGATTATGCCACCTGGTACCCAGAGGCAGTCGCCCTATCCTCACTGAGGACAAGAAGTAGCAGGTGCCTTACTTGGTATTTTCTCCTTGTTGGGTTTTCCGCGGGAGGATTGTATCACCCACGATCGGGGGATTCGCTATGTTGGACCTGATGAAATGTTTGTGGGAGAAGTGTGAGGTGGTGCAGAGATGCATGACTCCATATCACCCACAAGCCAACAAACTTGTGGAAGATTCAATAGTACCCTGAGTCAATGCTCCAGTGTTTGCTAAACAGCATAGAGGACTGGAGAAATACCTTCCCCCACCTGTTGTTTGCATACAAGGAGGTGCCCCAAGTGAGTACAGGATTTTCCCCTTGAATCTTTATATGGACCCCTGGTACATGGGCCCCTAGACTTGATTCGGGAGGACTGAGAAGGTAAGCACGCCACACAGGGAACTCCCATAGTGGATTACATCCTTCGGTTTAGGGAAAGGCTGAAGGAGCTTATGGGGACAGCCCAGAGCAACCTGGCAGCTGCCCAACAGAAACAAAAAGTGTGGTACGACCGCAGAGCCACAGTTCACTCATACATGGTGGGTCAGGAAGTCATCGTCCTTATTCCGGTCTGGAAAGACAAGCTGCAGGCTGAATGGGCAGGACCGTACAAACTAGTTAGGAAGGTAAATGACGTGAACCATATTAGAGAGTTACCTGACAGAAGACAGACAGAAAGGATGTACCATGTCAACATGATGAAGCCATATGTTAATAGGGCTAACATGGTGTTTGCAGTGTGTAGTCCTGGGAAGGGGAAGGATGAAGCAGACCCCCTTCTGGACTTGCTGGAAGAAAGCAAGTGGGAGTCCTCTGTGGAGGCAGTAAAATTGTCTCCCCAGCTGGCCCCGAACAACATCCAGGAAGTAAGGGAGGTTTTAGTAGACTTTGCCCCCCTGTTTAGCGCCAAGCCTGGACTAACCCCCTTAGCAACACACGATATGGAGACAGGGACATAGACGCCCATATGGCAGACAGCATGTCAGGTGTCAGAGGCTGTCCAAAAGGACATTAGGAGGGAAGCAGAGGAGATGCTGGATTTAGGGGTAATCCAGAGATCCCAGAGCCCCTGGGCCTCACCTGTAGTCCTTGTGCCCAAGCCAGATGGCTCTACTCATGTCTGTGTGGGCTATCATGGACTGAATGCAGTCACAAAGTCAGATGCCCACCTGATGCCCCAGATGGACGAACTCCTGAACAAGTTGGGAGGGGGGACCAACCTTATGATCATTGACCTAACCAAGGGGTATTGGCAGGTAGAGTTAACAGACAGAGCTAGGGAGCGGTCGGCCTTCATCACTCCGATAGGCTTATTTGAATTTAAAGTAATGCCTTTCGGAATGAAGAACACCCTGGCCACTTTCCAAAGGTTGGTGAACCAGGTGTTAAATGGTGCTGAGGAGTACACCGTGGCGTACCTGGATGACATTGCCATCTTTAGTGCCAGCTGGGAGCAACACCTGTCCCACCTTAGGGAAGTGCTAGGCAGGATACAGAGGTCCGGGCTCACTGTAAAAGCTGAGAAGTGCCAGGTGGCCATGGGAAAAGTGGCATACCTCAGGCATGTGGTAGGCCAGGGACAGCTCCGTCCTAACCAAATAAAAATAGAGGTGATCCAGGCATGGCCCAGACCAGAAACGCAGAAGCAGGTCAGGAGTTTTCTAGGGACAGTAGGGTACTATAGGAAATTTGTACCCAATTACAGTGCCCTGGCTGCTCCCCTATCTGACCTGGTAAAGAAAAGGATGCCAAAGAAAATTACCTGGGGACCAGCCTGTGAAGAAGCCTTTACCCGACTGAAAGAGGCACTGTGCAGTGCTCCTGTATTGACAAGTCCTGACTATAGCAGACCCTTAATAGTTCAGCCTGATGCCTCAGACGTGGGTATTGGGGCAGTACTGAGTCAGACATCCAACCAAGGGAAGGATCACCTGGTAGTGTACCCGAGTAAAAAGTTACTTCACAGGGAGCGGGCATACTCTACTGTGGAAAAAGAGTGTCTTGTCATAGTGTGGGCCCTAAAGAAGCTAAAGCCATACTTATATGGGCAGCATTTTGTGGCACAAACTGACCACAACCCCCTGGTTTGGCTGACGCAAATGGGAAAAACTAATGGTAGATTGTTAAGATGGAGTCTTGCTTTGCAAGGGTATGACATGACAATCTTACATAGGGCTGGAGCGAAAAACCAGAACTCAGATGGCTTGTCGCGTGTCTATGAGGAGAGAACTGATTTGGGAAGCTCATTCAATGCAGGGGATAGAGCCCTCAAATTCAGTCTAGGTAGGGAGGATCGTGACGCTTGGCCAGCTGGTTCTGATCACTCTATGATTTTTGTAATATAAAAATGTGTTATTGAGTGTCTCTCAGTAGACATCCTGTGCTCCTGGGATGACCCCCCCAGGTTTCAGTTCTAAATGACAGGATATGTCAAACAGAAGATCTCTGTAATGTGATTAACTTCGAAGTCACATTTTCAAACAACATGAAGTCTTGCTATATTATAGACATTAGCAGTTTGATCCAGCTCTAGAACTGCCCCGGAGTGCAATGGTTAAAACCATTCCAAAATAGAATTTTGGCACGAGAGCAGCTCTATCTGTGTCATTTCAAACTTGAACTGTCAGATTCTTTACTCCGCCTCAGTGAACAGTCGCTCCGGAGATTTCTCCTTCTCTCGGTTCATTTCTCGGTTTAAAAGTGTTTCTCGGTTGGATTTAACTGAGAATAGTTTTATTTTAACCAAAAACCGTTTGGTTCAAGCTCTATCTGTGGTAACCGTAAGTAAATGAAGGTTTTGTCTGTGTGGAACTTGTAAGTTATCAGTTCGGTTTTGAACCGATCAGTGGGTTTAAAACTCATTTAAAACTAAAAGTTACTATTTTAGAGTGCGGTTCTGTTCTTATCGGTTCTAAAAAAACAGATTTATTACGGTTTTCCAATACCCGTGACACGCTTAAGAACCGATAAGAGTATGTTCGCCTGGCACTGCCGTTAAAGGGCAAGTTTTTTGGTTAGACTGGCATTATATCGAGAAACCCAAAAGAAAAACGGGCCCACTGGGACTTTCAACACTGTGATGTTTGTGGGGAAGTCTTTACAAGGCTGACACACACCTCATGTTTATTGTCTGGGGTTTGACCACCTCAGTCAGACTGCCAGGTATGTAAGAATTTCCTGCAGCCACCCTGGAAAAAGATTGGGCAGGCTCAAGGGAACGAGAGGCAAAAAGTCCACTGACCTGGATGGCCAGCCCAGTTCGGTGCCAACTAACCAGAGGGAGTGCCTCTGACCAGGGCCAGACTTCCTCGGCAAAAAAGCTGGTTCTGAGGAACCAATTCCAGTAAAGAAAACAATAAAATCAGCAGGTCTGGGTCCAAAATTCCTTCTCCAACTGCTGCAGAGATAACAAAAGCCATACAAATTGTCCAGTCACTGTCTCAGGGTCCGTCCGAACCACCACTATCTGGTAAAGGTCGTTTGTCCGGTCCCAGTGGTTCAAGGATATGATATTGAGGAATTTTATGAACCAGAGGAGGGAGAGGATTATGAACAGTATGAATGTGGCTGGGAAGGCTGGGTGTGCCCATTGAACGGACATCTCCCCAGACAGACCTTTAGAATCTCCCCCTATGCTGTCTGAGTCACATTTATGTTTTAAAAAGTTACTGAAACCCTCCAGCTTCCTTTAGAAGAGGCTGTGGATGAGCAAGAGGAGCCTGATTTTGTAGAAAGTATGGATATTCCAGAGTCTAGGAGATTGTCTATTCCTTTACATAAGTCTTTTAGGAAACAAACAATTAAAATTTTAAAGCTCCTAATTCTGTGCCTCCTGTCGATAAAAAAGATGGACAGAAGGTATACATTGTCAGGCCCTGATACAGAATTCCTTTCTCAGCAATGCAGTCATGTTGGGGTAGTTCAGGCTGCTGCCTGTGATAAAGCTAATATTCCCTTGGCTACATCCTCCTGACAAGGTTCAGGAAGATTGATGCCATGGAAAAAAACAAAAAACAGTATATGGCAGCCTCTCTGGGACTCAGGCAAGCAAATTATATGCTTAGTAGCTAGGTATCAGAAATCTAGATGGGATACTGTTATGCAATTGGCCAAAGCAGGCCCATGGCCAGCTGGCTAGTGAACTAGAACAGGTGGCTGCTGATGGCATTGAAGCCTCTAAGGTTCAGTTTCATGCTGCTGTGGATGTTAATGGTGTTTCCTCTGGGTCATGGCCACATCTGCTTTGTGTAGGTTGGCCTGGCTCAGGTGTACTAGTTTGTCACAGGATACCCAGACTAAGCTATGGATTTTCCTGTGGTGGGAAATTCTCTGTTTGGAGAGCAGACAGAGAATTACATGAAAGATGGATGAATATAGGACTACTTACAAAGAGTGCCCAGGCTAAGGGCGTAAGCCACTCCTCAAAGGCATGCCCCAGGGGTAGGGAAGCCTTTTCACAGGCCTTTCTACCAGACTCAGGCCTCCTCTGCCTATGCTCAGAGGGCTTCTTCAGAGCAGGGGCAGACGAGGGGTGGGCAGACCTGCTCCCACCCCCAGCCTAAAACTCCTGCGAAACAGGCACCCTGATGGGGTGCCCAGGAGCCAGTCTCCTGTACCAGTGGGGGGCAGACAGGCTTACTTCAGTCAATTGGGCTTCTTTGTATCAGACAAGTGGGTTCTGGAAGTAGTAAGCCGAGGTCTGGTTCTCAGCTCAAAAAGTTTCCCAAGCTGAAGCAGACTTTCTACAAAGTGCTGAGACCCTCGCTCTGAAACAGAGGTCTCATCCTGTTAGCTCTCAGAACAGTAGAAAGGGTTCCTCCCTGCATCAGGGCAGGGTCTGTATTCAGATAAAGTTCAAAATGGTAACTCTGGCAATGATTTTACCTTCCCTAAGGCCAGGGGACTGGCTAGCCTCCCTGGACCCCAAGGGTGCCTATTCCATGTCCTAATCAGAAGATCCCATCGAAAGTACCTCAGATTCGAACTGCCCTCAGGTCATTACCAGTTCAGGCAATGCCCTTCGGCCTTACCTCTGCTCCAAGGGTATTCACAAAGTGTCTAGCAGTGGCAGTGGCCCACTTAAGGAGGCAGAGGATTGCTGTTTTCCCTATCTAGATGACTGGCTCATTGTAGGCCAGTCCCAGAACAGGTAAATCTCACCTGCAGGTCACCCAGCAGCTTCTCACCTCCCTGGGTTTTCTGCTAAACCTACAAAGTCGGTTCTGGAGACCAGTCCAGGTACTCACCTTTATAGGGCAGAATTGGACACAAAGCTAGCCAGAGCCTTTCTTCCCAGAAAGGGTAAGAATTTAGTGGCTCTGGCCTCTTCCTTCACTCTGCAGGTCTCTCGACCAGCAAGACACTTTCTGCAGCTCCTGGGGCACATGGCTGCATCCACAGCTGTTGTGCAGGAGCCAGATTTCAGATGAGAGACATTCAGTTTCACTTGAGAACCTTTTGGTCTCAGAGAGAGACCCCTTTCCAAGTTGGTCCCAGTGACTGAACCTTGATCCTAGCTCTCCAGTGGTGGAAGGATCAGAGCAATTTAAGGCGGGGTTCCCTCATTTCCCCTTCTCACGACTTGACTCTCACTACAGATGCTTCTCTTCTGGGTTGGGGGCCCACATGGCGACCTTTCCACTCAGGAGTTTGGTCCCCAGGAATCTCTGCTCCACATCAATTTGCTGGAACACAGAGCTGTCTTTTAGCTCTTCAAGCTTTCTGCATCTGTCCACGACAAGGTGATACAAGTCAGAACAGACAACACCACAACAATGTGTACATCAACAAGCAGGGGGCACTCGGTCTTGACCTTGTGCACGAGGCAATGAAGTTGTGGTCTCTGGCCTATTCCCTGAACACTTCCCTCATAGCAGTTCATCTTCCAGGGAAGGACAATGTCCTAGCGGATGCCCTCAGCAGGATTTCCCAGGGCCATCACAGATGGTCCCTGGATCCTCAAGTGCTGGGGATAGTTTTTGCCAGGTGGGGCATCCCTCAGATAGATCTTTTGCAGCCCCAGACAATCACAAACTTCCTCTGTTCTGTTTCAGGCCTCCAGTGCTGGGATCAGTTCCCTGGATGCCCTTCTTCTGGTTTGGGAGGAAGTTCCTCTATGCTTTCCCCTTCCTCTCCTATTCAAGTACTAGTCAAAATCAGATCTCAACCTTGCAGGGTGATTCTGATTGCCCGGATGAGCCAGGCAGCCCTGGTACCCACTCCTTCTGTCTCTGACAGTCCATCTTCCCCTGTGCCTCCCCAGGAATCACAATCTGTTGACTTGTGCCCAGGGAAGGGTTTGGTATCCGGACCTCAAATCCCTCAACCTCAAGGCCTGGCTCTTGAGGAGTTAGAGATTGCTGATTTACACCTCTCTCAGGGTGTTCTTGAGATCCTAAAGGCTTCCAGAAAGCCTTCCACTAGGAGCTACTTATAGTTCCTAAATGGAAAAGGTTTTCCATTTGGTGTGCTGGGAAAATATTTCCCAGAATCTGCTGAATTGCCCATTTTGTTAGATTACATGGTACATCTTAATTCCTTGGGTCTCAGACCAGCTACCCTGAGAGTTCATTTGGCAGCTGTGTCTGCTTTGTAGTCAACAGGAAAGTCATCCCCTCTTTCCTCTCATCCTGTGTTTTCCAAGTTTTTTAAGGATTACTCCATACTAATCCTCCCTTTCGGGAACCGGCCCCTGCTTGGGACCTTAATGTTTGCATTGCCCAGTTAATGCAACCCCCTTTTGAACCTCTGTCTTCTGCAGAGCTTAAGTACCTAACTTGGAAAACTGTTTTTCTAGTGGCAATCACTTCTGCCAGACGCATAAGTGAATTGCAAGCCCTGTCAGTGGAGACTGACTTTATTTCTTTCCACAGGGATAAGGTAGTCCTTAGGACTAATAGGAAGTTTTTGCCTAAGGTGGCTTCAGATTTCCATCTTAATCAATCTATCTCCCTTCCAGTATTTTTCACTGATCACTCCTCTTTGGGTGAGAGGAGGTTGCACAGCCTGGATGTTAAGAGCTCTTAGTTATTATATAGGCTACCAAGGTCACAGGTTTGAATCCCTCCAACTTTCCTTACCTATGGTGAAGTTGGGAAAGGCAAACCTGCCACTAAGAGATCAATAGCCAGGTGGATTGTCTCTTGTATCAATTTTGTTATCAGAAAGTGGGCAGAGCCCCCGTTTGAGGGCTCATTCTACCAGGGGTACAGCTCGTCTCTAGCTGCTGCCAGAGTATCCTTTATTAGAGATTTGCCAGGCTGCTACTTGGAAAGCGGTACACACTTTTACAAGCATTACTCCTGGATGTCCAGGCCAGGAGAGATGCTCGGTTTGGCACAGCTGTTCTTCAGAGCCTATTCCTAAGTAGGTTCTGCCCTCCTCCATGGAGGTACTGCTGTGTATTCTGCTAATGTCTATAATATAGCAAGACTTCATGTTGTTTGAAGAAAAATTACTCACCTTAGTAATGTTGTTTCTTCTAATGGAGTCTTGCTATATTATAGACCTCCTCTAACCTGCCCTCTCAGAACCTCTACTTGGTGGGGTGCGGGCAACTTAGTGTGGGCACTACTTATGTCCTGTTAGCATTTTGTCCCCTTTGGGACTTTGGGAGTGTGTAGTGTATGCATGTGTGTGTTTATTATACTTATGTTCCATTTTCATATTATTAGAATGGTGTTAGTATTTCTGGTCCCCTGACTTGAGTCTTGGGTGTTGGGACCATCAATGGTTGTTATTATTTAGGTAGCCATTTGGCTAGTGTAGGTTACAGCTTCCACACAGACCTTAGTGAGTTTGGCTCGTAATGATCTGACAGTTCTTGTTTGAAATGACACAGATAGAGCTGCTCTCGTGCCAAAATTCTATTTTGGAATGGTTTTAACCATTGCACTCAGGGGCAGTTCTAGAGCTGGATCAAACTGCTAATGTCTATAATATAGCAAGACTCCATTAGAAGAAACAACATTACTAAGGTGAGTAATTTTTTCTTATAGCCGGTGTTTATGAGCTGTGCTTCTTGAAGCCAGGAACTAAAATATATATTTTATGACGTCTTTAAAGGAAACAACAGTTAATTTCAACTGGTGCTAAAAGAAGATATATGACAGCTAAGTAAGAAAAACTGCAGAGTTGTAAATTCCTGTGATGTCTTGGGAAGCAGGAAAACCACTAGATCAAAGAGTCACATTGAGAAATGAATTTTTACTGATGTCACCTTATTTAATTTACCTCCTGAGTGATAAGACATCCTGGTTGTATAATTTTTAATATTTTAAAAGGAGGAGCTAGGTGGCATCATAGAAGGGGTGGAGACACAGGGTTTAAACTGTATTCTGTATTTCCACTTACTGACACATTCCTGTTGGACTCTGAAACAACAACATCTACTTTAAGCACTGTTTTAGAAGGTAATACATTAGATAGGCAAGTCTAATTGTATCATGGTAGGAGCTTGTTTGCACTTTTCCTTGTTTTCTTTTAAGGGATTGTATGCTTTGTGGTACATGGTTCTGTGTTTACATTTTATCAATTTTTATCCATTTTCTAAGTAAACCGCTTATATTTAAAGAGACTGCCTGTGTCTTCCAATTCCTTCCTTTTTGCCTGTGATGCTTGGATGGTTAAGATTTTGACAACACTGTTCACAAGCTTAATGGTATACCGAACTGGGAAAAGGTAAGAATTTATCTAAGGTTTTTCATAGAGTTTTTAAGGGGTCATTTTGTATACCTGGTTAGGTGCCCGTAGGCGAAGGATATCTGGCATTCCCTGAAGAGCAGATTATCAGAGCCTGTACATTTGGGTATGCTAGCAAGTGGTTCACAGTTTGAATCTCTCTAGAACTTGAGACCAAAGGTGATTTGGACCCACAAAACAGACAGGACAGTTACCCTGTTCTGTTACCCTGTTCACAATACTGCTCTCGGAGGTTGGCACTGTGAGAGCAGAGGGCCTGAGCTGCTGAGTGGGGTTGTGACACAGGTCAGAACCACTTAGGCACAGGAACAGTAAGCCTGCTCTGTTAGGTGTGCCATAGAGAGCTTTTCAATTGGCTGAACTTAGTCATATATAGAGCATGCTAGAAAAGTCATTAAAACAGTTAGTTACTCCGGTCATGAAGGACTGTTGCCCACAGCTAGTCATACAGAAAGGTTTGAGGAGCCTGCGGCCAGACATGCTTCTAGTGTGGTATAATTATTGACCAATTTCAGGCAGACTTTTAAGCTGGGGGGGATAAATCCCAGGAGAGCCTTTTACCCAGTAGACAGGTGTGGTATTTGATTCTGCATGCTAAGGGTAGCCAATTAGTTAGAGTACAAGTCACAACTATGGGAGTGTTTATCCACACCCAGAACCAGCATTCTCATCTCATTTACATCTCGGTACAGCAACTTATGAGAATAGTTATACCTACACTCGCATCTCATTCTGCAGCTTTTTGAGAACTGCTGTATGAGTAGAAATGTGTACAAGAGTGGGACTGGGTAACAGTACAGCCCAAGACAGAGGGTCTCACCTCCCATTGTGCTGCCCCATGAGATGTAAGCTCAGAGGAAGCCTTTCTCATAAAGCTGCAGAATGAATGAATTAATTGTGAGTGCAGGTAGAGTCATTCTCGTAAGTCACTGTCCTGAGATGTGAATGCTAACTCAACCTTTTTCAAGAAGACGATGCACTCAAGATCTGATTGATGATGGAGCTGCTCTCAAGAAACTGCCAGTTTTTATGGGAGAATGTGACCCAGAATAATGTAAAACTACCTTAAGCTATCATGAACTGAGGTCTTTGGAACTCTAATGTAAAAACTAATGAACTTAAAACAGTTATTAACAGTAAATCCCCATGTGTGCTTCAGTTTGAACTCCTATGACTATGGACTGAAAGGTGTTTATGTCTGACCTTGGTACTGTTACTATTGAGCTTTTCACACTGAAATAAAACATTTTATCTTATTTTATTTTTGTGATATTTTATCTGGCTGATCCTGCCATCCCTCCAGCCCAGAAATTTTGTAGCAAGCACATCTAGGGGCCTATCTCAGTACCTTCCATGGCTAATGGCAGAACAGGGTATCAGCCGTGGAAGACTGTATTGTAGGTATTAATAGCACTAGCTATTAATAATTCCACTCCATGAGTTACAAATCTCGGAGACATGCCTAGGGTAAGTATAGACTGTGTAGTCTATAGTTACATTTGGCATAGCAAACTGATTAGGAAGCCACAAAAATTAACTTTTAATAGCTAGTATTTTCACAATACACTCTAATGTGGATGATTTCCCAGCTCCCATGTCAGTAGTGTGAAGTTCTGGGATGTACTCCCTAGAAGCGCTTCTTTCAAAATATTGGATAGGAGGGATGGTAAGATCAACTAGATAAAACTAAATAGCACAAACAGCAAATAGAGTGTCAACTGTGCGTGTGGCACAGGGTAGAGTCAGGAATGCATGTGGCATAGTGCAGTGTTCACAGTGCACATGGCAATGCACCATGGCAGCAATGTTTGTGCCAAAGGACAGTGACAGCAGTGCTCATGGCACAATGCAGTGGTGGCATTGTGCATTGAATAGTGCAGTGGTGGCAGTGATTGTGGAATAGCAGACCTATCTGAGCAGGTCTGTCAAGTGTTCTGGATTATCTGGTTCACCTCCATTCACAAGACCTGAAGCCATCACCATCAGGGTGCATTTGGCAGCAGTGTCAACTTACACATCAGCTGGCAAAGACCGGTCATTGGCCTCAAAACCTATTTTCAAAATATTTTTAAAGGCCTCAAGCACATGTACTCACCTGTGAGGGATCCTGTCCCTCCCTGGGATTTAAACGTGTATATTGCCCAACTGTTGGAGGCTTCCCTTGAGCCTATAGCCACTGCTGCACTGAAAGTATGTCACTTGGAAAATAGTTTTCCTAGTGGTAATAACATCTGCTGGAAAGGTCTGCGAGCTGCAAGCTCTTTACAAATCCCAGCTACATAATCTTTCATAGAGACAGTGTAGTCCTGAGGACCAACAGGAAATTTTTCCCTAAAGTAGGGTCTGGATTCCATCTCAGCCAGTCAGTTGCGCTTCCTGTTTTCTTTACTGAAAAAAATCCAGCTCAGGGGAAAGGGGAAATTGTTTAACACGGAAAGGCACACTAAGCCAAAGTTTGTTTCCAGGTGTGACCTGGGAGGATAAGGAAGTTAAGTGGCTTCCTCAGGGTCACACAGTATGCAGGGGGTGGCTGTGGGATTCAAATCCAGGTCTCCAGGTTTGTAGCTCAGAGTCCTAAATCACTGTGCTATCCTGCCTCCTGGAACAAAAGCTCCACTGCCTAGATGTAAATGAAAAACCACTGACCACATAGGGTCAGTGGACACATGCAATGTATAGGGCTGAGCAGACTGGATGGGCCTGGCGGTCCTTATCTGTCCACAATATCTATGTTTCTATGTAACAGTAAAGTGGCAGCAATGCATGTGGTACTGAGGGGTTGGGAGTGCATGTGGCACTGCATGTAGCAACACACAGTGATGTTAATGCACGTGGTTCTGGATGGTAACAGTGGCACTGGGTGGTGTTGGCAGAGCATGTGGCACTGCACACAGTCAGCAATACACATGGCACCACACAGTGGAGGCACTGTGAGTGGCATGGCGCAGTGGTGCCAGTGCACGCGGCACCACATTGTGGTGATAGTGCACTTTGCACTGCGTGCTGCACTGCATAGCGATGGTAGTTCATGTGGGGGATTGAGAGTGCTACAAGTTAATAAGTTCCGGTACAAATGTGCATGCACTATATCACTCTCTAGCTCTCTGACCAGCCTCTACCCTTAGGTGACAAATCCCCACAGACCACCTTTAACACCTACGGACCAGCCACCCTGTTGACAATCTCTCTGCAGCTGGAGCACACCCCTCCACCATCCCTGCAACTGGACCAAACTTCCTCCTCCAGACTGGCCTTTACAAATCTGATCACCCTCTCTGGACCACACCAAAGTCCCTGAACTTGATGCCCCCTACTCAAGACCACATATCTCACCCAAGGACAAGCCTCCTGTACCTTGCCAACCACTCTGCACACAGCTAGAACATCCCTACCACACCCCAGCTGACTACTCTCAACCCATACAACCCTTCCTGTCCACAGAGCAGCTGTCTACCCCCCCCTCCTGCTGCTGGAACACCGACCACATACCACCCTTAACACCTACGGACCAGCCACCCTGTTGACAAGCTCCCTGCAGCTGGAGCACACCCTCCACCATCCCTGCAACTGGACCAAACTTCCTCCACCGAACTGGCTGTTACAAAGCTGATCACCCTCCCTCGACCCTCTCTGCAGCTTGATCCCCCACACACTCCAGACCACAAATCACACCCAAGGACAAGCTTCCCACTCCATGCCAACCTCTGCACACAGCTAGACTCCCCCCCCCCCCAGCTGACCACTCTGTCATAAACCAAGCACCTTTCCTGGCCCTACTGGCCCCACAACCTGCATCCTCCACAAAAAAAAACCTTCGTACACCTGGACTGTCATCCATACTGCCTTTTCTGTCCATAGACCAGCCGTATAGCCTGCCCCCCTCGCAGCTGGAACGCCCACCTTTCATAGATTCTTCGAAGTGTGACAGCAGAAAAGGACCGAAACAAGGCCCACCAAGTCTGCCCTTTTGTCCAGCTATCTGCTTGGACCTGTGCCACCCCCCTTAACACACCCCTGTGGTTGTCCCATGCCCTTTTGAATCTCTCCACTGTTTCCTCTCCAACGACTGCCTCTGGGAGTTTGTTCCACTTTTCCACCACTCTCTCTGTGAAATAGTATTTCCTAATGTTGCCCCTGAACTGCACCCCTCCATCTGCAGGCCATGCCCCCTCATCCTCTGGTTTTCCTTCATCTTGTAGAAGCTCCCCCCTGGCACCCTGTTTATACCCTTAAGGTACTTGAAGGTCTCGATCATGTCCCCCCCTCCCTCCTCTGTTCCAGGGAGTACATGTTCAGATCACACAATCTTTCTTCATAGGATAGGTGGCTTAACCCTTTTACCATTTTTGTCACTCTTCTCTGAACCCGCTCTAGCCTCCCCACATCCTTCCTGAGGTATGGCCTCCAGAACTGGACTCCGTACTCCAAGTGCGGCCTAACAAGATGGGTGTACAAGGGTACTATGACCTCCCTATTCCTACTGGTGATCCCCCTTCCGATGCATTCCAGCATTCCACTCCCTCTGGCCACTGCCCTCCCACACTGCCTTTCCACCTTCAGGTCCCAGGATACAATGACTCCTAGGTCCTTTTCTTGTTCTGTTTCTTCCAGATCTCTTCCCCCCCATACAGTATCCTGCCTTCCGATTTCTGTAGCCTAGATGCACGATTTTACATTTTTCTGAATTGAATGCAAGCTGCCACCTCTTTGACCATTCTTCAAGCCTCCCCAGATCTTTCTGCATCTGTTCCACCCCTTCCTGCGTGTCCACCCTATTGTAGATTTTGATATCATCCGCAAACATACTCACTCCTCCCTCAAGGCCCTCCCCAATGTCCCCTATAAATATATTGAATAGTAGGGGCCCTAGCACTGATCCCTGAGGAACCCCACTTGTGACCCTGCCCTCTCAGGATGCCACCCCATTTATTATGACCCTCTGCTTCCTGTCCCCCAGCCAGTTTCCCACCCATTTAACTACTCTCTGCCGCCTCTGAGGATGGGAGATCAGTAGGCTGTGGGTTCTATCCCCACACCAGGCACTTGGGTTAATATCCCAATACTGACACTGTAGTGCAGCATGAGGGGGGTGCTGCACTCCTGAGGTGCCGTCTTTCGGATGAGATGTTAAACCAAGGTCCCATCTGCCTGTTCTGGTGGTAGTTCAGGTGGATGTTAAAGACCCCATGGCACTTCTCGAAAAGAGCAGGGGAATTTCCCCGGTGCAATGGCAAAATTTCCTCCATTCATGAAAAATATCACCAACAGCTTCATCTGGTTCAAGGTCAGTTGGCATTCATCAGTATCCCCCTCCTCCGGGTCGTGCCTGAAAATAGCAGGATTTGTCTAGTGCTCTTACCCGGTCAACAAAAACTAAATAAATAAATATTAGTTTCTCCTTTAGCTTTCCCACTGATGTCAAGCTCACTGGCCTGTAGTTTCCCACTTCCTCCCTCCCCCCCTTATGCAGCGGGACCACATCTACCCACCTCCAATCTTCCAGCACTACCCCAGTCTCTAGGGACTGATTGAAGAGTGCAGTCAATGGTACTGCCAATATCTTCTTTAGTTCCCTTAACACCCTTGGGTGCACCCCATCCAGCCCCATTGCCTTGTCCACCTTCGTGCCTCCTAGTTCTGCCAAAATCTCCTCCACGAAAAAAAGGCCTCATCTCCACTACCCCTCCGCCCTTTCTTTACCCCCTCTGCTGCCCTCATCTTCTTCCTTCCTATTGAACACTGAGCATAAAAAGTTGTTTAGCAAGTCTGCTTTCTCTCTGTCCCCCTGTAGCATCTCCCCCTCATTTGTTTTTAGCTGCAGTATCCCCTACCCAGTCTTCCTCTTTTCATTTACATACCGAAAGAAAGTCTTATCCCCCTTTTTAACCCCTCTAGCTATTCGCTCCTCAGTCTGTGCCTTTGCCCTCCTTACCTCTGCCCCGGCTTCTCTCTGGCTCACCTGGTATTTTACCCAGTCCTCTTTCGCCTGTGTTTTCTTGAACTTCCTGAAATCTTTCTTTTTTGTCATTACCTTTTTTGCTACTTCCCTAGTATACCACAGAGGTTTCCTCCTGCTCTTATTTTTACTTTCTCTTTTGGCACAGATCTCAGTGGCCCCTACAAAAGCTTCTTTTATCCTCCCCCACATTGCTTCCACTTCTGTCAACTCCTCCACCCCTTGCAAAGCCCCCTCCAGTATTTCCCACATTTTTATGAAGTTTGCCCTCTTAAAATCCAGCACCTTTAACCTAGACCGGTGAACCTCTGCAGCGTTTCTTATTCTAAACCTTACTGTGTTGTGGCCACTCGTACCAAGATGTTCCCCCACCAACACATCTCCTACCCGATCCCCATTTGTCAGGACTAGATCAAGAGTAGATCCTGCCCTGATTGGTTCCCTGACCAGTTGATCTAGGAGGGCCAACTGCAGGGAGTCCAATATTTCCCTGCTGCTGGCTGAAGCAGCCAAATGGGTGCTCCACTCTACATCTGGTAGGTTCAGGTCCCCCATCAGCATCACTTCTCCCTTTGCCGCCATTCTCACGAACTCATCAGTCATGCTTTTATCCAGAGATTCCTGCTGTGCCGGAGGTCTGTACACTACCCTCATATGCACAGTCTCCCCCGTCCCCACCAACGAGACCCAGAGTCCTTCTGCATCTCCCCACTTCCCCTGCAATTCAGATGACCTGATACTCTCCTTTACGTAGAGCACACCCCCCCCTTTCTACCCTGTCTCTCCTGAACAATTTGTACCCTGGTATCTCCATTTCCCATTCCTGTTCCTGGTGGCACCATGTTTCCATTACCCCCACTATGTCAAGGCACTCCTCCACCATTTTCGCTGTTAGATCTGGAATCTTTCTACCCAGACTTCTGGCATTTGCACACATGACCCTCCACCCCCTTCTTTCCTACTGTCCTATGTGTTTTATCCCCTTACCCTCTGGCTGTGTGGGTAGGTCCATTTGCTCCCCCCCCTTGCCCCATCAACAGGACTTTCCGCTGCCCCCATTTAGTTTAAATAGCAGTGTCTGTCTACATACTCATCCTGTTTGCATTTGAGCACTGCTTTCCCTCCCTTTTAGGTGTAGCCTATCCGGGGCATAGAGGCTCTTGTCACTCCATGTTGAACCCCAATCTCCTATCACCCCATACCCCTTCTGGGCACACCAACCTGCAAACCAATCATTGAACTCCTCAATATTTTGTTTCACCTCCGTGCTTGCCCTTGGTACAGGCAGTATCTCCGAGAAGGACAGGGATTTAAAGTCCAAGCCGCTACAGAACCTAGCCAGTGCCATAAACCTTGCCTGCACCTCCATCACGCTGCTCCTTGCAAGGTTGTTTGTGCCTATGTGGAAGACCAGATGAGTTCTTTCGTCTATTTCCCTTCCCCTCGAGGGGGATCCAATGCATGACTTTGGCTGCCGTCATACCTGGCAGGCACTCCACCCATATTCTCTCCCCTCTCTCCTCCCTTCTCCCCCATGAAACTCCTTTTATATTAGAGTCCCCCACTATTAAGACTCTATCTCCTCTTTTCCTCCTGGGACACCCTCCCTGCTGCTGTTCTCCTCTTCCCCAATCTTACTTCCTCCTTTCTCTTGCTACCCTCCCTGAAACCTCCAGAGCCCTCTTCCCTCCATCCTCCACCTGTTCACTTCCCTGGGCCCCTTTCTGTTTCTCTGGTACCTTCGTGCAGCCCTTATCCATTTCTGACTCATTTTGATTTTCCTTCTCTCCATCCTGCTCATCACCCTGACCCAAGACCTGGTTTTCTTCTTCTATGGCTCTACCCACCCTTGTGCCTTGTTCCATTTGGTCCCCCCCCCCAATGCTTTCCCTTCTGTTCCTTGTACTCTGAGCTTCCTTTCTGGGCTCTGACCCACTTCTCTTCCTGCCAAAGCCCCATCCCCACTTCCCCACTTCCTGCCTGGCTTGTTCCCTCACAGTCTCATCTCCCTTTCTTTGCTGTTCCTGCACATTCCTTCCAGGTCCCACTCTTGCCGATCCTGGGACACCTTTCCCCTGTGCTACCCTTGGGCCCCTTCCAGTATTATCCCTCTCTCTAGGGTCTCCACTGACATCCCCTCCTTGCCTGGTTTTATGGACACTTCCACATTCTGGGCTCCTCCTGCCAGGATGCCCCTGTTCCCCCAGAGTACCACCATTTCTTCTCCTCATGCTTGAGGTTTCAGCCCCTAGTGTATTTTTGTAGGCACCCCCATGCTCCCTCCTTTTCCACTCCCCTAGCTGCCTCCAAATTCCTTCTACTTCCTCCCTGAGCTTTGCCGGCTGGTGATACACTGGGCAACCTCCAAATTTCCAAGCCCAGACTAGCACCATGGCCGCTTCACAGCCTGTGCATCCAACCACCCTCCCAAAGATGCCAGCTCTTGCAACCTGAGGTCCCTTCCTCATTCTTTCGTTCATCTTTTATCAAGCCCCCCCTCCTCATTCGATAACACTTATCCAGCAATTTTCCCTTGAGTACATAGGATAGTGTATGGTTATCCCTACACTACAAGGCTATTCTTCCTCCGAGTGGATACAATGCAGACTGATGACCTCGAGAGCGAAGCTCAGTGATCTCAAGTCGGCATTATCTAAGTGAAAGAATAACCTTGTAATATGGAGTAACTCATAAACTGTGTTATAGTGTATTGTGCCTGAAAAAGACAAAAGAGCTCACTTTCCATATTTTCCTCGGTTCTGCTGAGGCCGTTGACTCACAACTGCAGCTGCCCGGCACGCCGCCCTCACACAGTAGGGACGTATCAGGACATCTGCTGGCCTTGTATTATGGCGTCCTCACTGCGCCAAAATGAAAAATTGTTCTGCGTTAGTGAGGACGTCACTACTGCAGCAGAACAACTTTTTGCGGTGTATGGATTTCCATACACAACCACATTCCACCATACACTATATGTACATTCCCTGTCTTCCAGCCAACCAGCAACAAAACAAGGTTCCCTAATGATCCATGCTTCAGTGCCCCCAACCTGATCAGGTCTACCTGTACACTTTGTTACAGTGACCCAACCTAATGGTTTCACAAAAGCCGCCACTGAGCCTGCCCAATAATCTGCACCACCACAGCCCCGTCACTGTTGTTCCAACAAGTACCCTTGCTTAGTCAGCTCAATGTCTATCCCCCATCACAGCTGCTCTAATAAGTACACTTGCTAATCAGTTCAATGTTCATGTAACCACTGTCCATGTTCTTTAAAATCCTCCTAAGTTAGGCCACTTCTCCCCCTTTGCTCCACCCCCACTGTCCATTTAATAGAGGTCGAGGTCGGGTGGTGTGGAAAAAAATTACAGCTCCTTCAATGCCAGCTTCCAAAGTGCTGCTGGGCCTATCCCTTTTTATCCACAGCCGCGACTCCAATTTTTGCGCCCTGGCTCCCGATTGGCTCTTTCTCCCCCTGGCCTGCCGCTGACTGCAGCCGCCGGGTAACCGCGCTCCAAACTCCTCTCCTGCTGCCGAAGCAGCCCCCGACTTCACCTGTCTCTGCTGCGCTCCTGCCGTCCTGGCCCTGCCCACAACCGAGCCGCCGGGAATCCCCTGCCTAGACGCTGCTCCAGCTCCTAAGCAAGTAATTACAGCTCCTTCAATGCCAGCTTCCCTACTACTCTTTGAACAACTATACCACCATTCCTTACTTCCTGAAGGTAGAAACCATCCCAGCTAACCACCCTCCCCCAAAGGTGAGCACCATCCTCCACCAAGCACAGCATCTGCCCTGGACCATTATAACGGGGGATAAGAGTTGATGTGGTTCGAGTCAGGGACCAAAGGAATTTTGCCTTTAGGCTTCAGTTCACTGATCTTGTGTGTGGGCACCACCTTTTACATATACATTCAACCAACCCCTTCTCACTCCTGCAGATAGTACACCTGCCCCAGGTGAGTTTGTGTATGGATGCCCATGCATTCTCTGTTATAGTGTCTGGGCATCCATGCCCAATTCAGACACTCTGCTTCCCTTCAGTGAACTGGGGGGAGAGCAAGCTTCTTTTACTTATTCAGTGTGCTGCAGCTTCTCTAAGTTCAAGTTAAAAAGGCAGCTTCCAGTTTGGCAGGAAAACAGGGTTTTACCACACACTATAATAAATTCTCCTCACTGTGTTACATGTTACTGGCATATCTCCAAAATGTCCCTAAGCACAGGGCTGCCCCACACCATGCATTGAGTGATTTTTGGGCCAGGGAACCATTGGGTAGACACACAGAAGCCCAGGAAAGTGGCAGCAAAGAGAAAACAAACCATTTCAACAGAAAAAAAAAAACCGAAGAGAAAGCACAAAAGAAGAAATCCTTTATTTTTGTGGAAAGGACTGAAGGAGGGGGAGAACAACGCACATCAAATTTTTTTTTTTAATTATCGATCCATTTTGCTCACATTTTTGTTCCGTTTTGCAAGCTGTAAAAAGAAAGTTGTTACCGTATTATAAAAAGCTGCGAAAAATAAAGCTCCGTGACTGAGACTATGATTTACAGCGCACTTTTTTCTTTTTTTTTTTGCTGTAGCCACTGTAACCAATTCAAGGAGAGGCAGAATTGGCCAATCACAGGGTAAACGGCGAGTAGCCAAACACGCTGTGCGCTCCCTTGGCGCAGTTAAAGGAAAAAAATTCAGCTTTCACCTGCGTGACTTGGAACGCAGTAGCAAAGTATGAACTTCCTGTGTAAAGGTTAGCTCTTTCTGGAAAACAAGACTGTTGTCAAGCTCAACTACGGATTACAACACAGAGTACTACTCTAAGGACTGCAAGACAGAGAGGCATACTGTGTAACTGTACTTTGGATTCGACAACGAATTTGAAAGTCCGTGACTGTCTCGATTTCCTTGGCTCCCTTTCTTTAGACGATGGATTTTTTGACCCTTTGCCTATGGTCGTTGCTCTTTTTGCTGTTTCTTGCAGTGCTGTCCTTCACTGCCCTCTGCGGTTACATTAAATATATCCATGTCAAATATGACTATATCCCGGGGGCCTCCGAGGGACAGGTAAGAGAATGCAACCTAAGCCAAATGTAGTCCTTTATTTAGGAGTCACATATTTTCTGGGCAGTAAACAAAGGGAAACAAATACGTACTGCAAGCAGGGTATAATCAACTGCTTTATAGTGTATGGTAGAATGTTGTTATGGATAGAAATCCATAACTAGAATGGAGTTGTTATGGTGCAGTAGCTATGTCATCACAGCTGTTATGCTGCACTAGCTGTGTCATTACTGCAGCATAACAACTTGGAACACTGCCACATAGTTGCTTTTCTCAATCCAGTTAAGCTGGAAGTTGTTTTTTTTTTTTTTTTTAAATTGAACTTGCAGAAACATCTGCAGCACACTGTGTCGGTTAGAAAAAAAGAAAGAAAATGTTAAAATTTCTATTCTCTGTTGTCTTCTTCAGCTGCTTTTGTGTGATTTTCTATGCTGTGACTGCCCATACACTATAAAAGATTATGTATGAGCAGTCTTAGACAAACAAGGAAATTCTTGTATCTTGAGGTTCCCTTGGTAAGAGTACCCTGTTACCAAGGAAACCGCTCGATACAAGAATATCCTTTAAACATGTGGATTCTCAGTTTAATAATATTTTAAAGTATACAAAAATTTTTCGGTAATAGTATCAGTCCGGAAGTGATAATACCACACTTTGAGAGTGATAATACCATCGTTCAGACCCAGTAATAGTATTGTTTGGGGTCTGAACGATGGTATTATCACAGAGGCTCAATAACGCAAGCGCCAGTCTCTCTGTCTGCGTCTCCCAAGCGTGCCTTTCAATTGGCCGGTTTTCCTCTTTATGTGGTCAAAAACAGTTTTAAAAACATGGCGGCCAATCTCTCGCTAACCGAGAGAGTTTCTACTCCACAGCACTTCGCTCCAAAAATTAAAGTGCCTGGTTGATCCTACATCAGAAGAAAGGTAGGATTCAAGCAGAAAATACAAACAAATGTTTTCGACAGCTAACATAGCTGATGGCGTGGTAGTGAGGGGGTGGGTAGCGCACTGGTTCTGACACACTGCGGCGGTCAGCAAGCACTAGAGACTCCTTCAGTAGCTGACCACCCACAACATCCACAAAATGACCCAAACAAACGATCCAACTCGGATCCATATATTAAAAAAAAAAAATGGATAACCAAGCATGTATTACTGGTGAGCTTCAGCATCTCGAGGTTCTGGACACTCAGAGACCTGTCGAGCTTTGCTCTTGAGGTAACTGATTTTCCAGAACCTCTCGATGCTGTTTACTTACCGGTAATACATACCTGGCTATCCATTATTCTCTTTGTTATGTATAGAAACATAGACTTTGACGGCAGATAAGGACCACTTGGCCCACCCAGTCTGCCCATTTCCCTACCTACTGGATAAGCTGCAGATTCTAGTTAACCAACAGCCTACTTCCTGCCACCCCCCACTAAATTTGCCTTGTGTCTGTCCTATGCATGTTTGAATTCCCCCACTGTTTTAGCCCCAACAACCTCCCCAGGAAGGCAGTTCCACGCATCCACCACTCTCTCCGTGAAAAAAGATTTCCTCACATTACCCCTGAGCCGTCCCCCCTCTATCTTTAAATTGTGTCCCCTTGTTCTTACACATCTCTTTTTCTGTAAGATGCTACCCTCCTGGACTTTGTTGATTCCCTTGAGGTACTTGAACGTTTCTGTCATGTCCCCCCCCGTCCCTCCTTTCATCAAGGGTATACATATTAAGCTCTCTCAGTCTCTCTTGATATGATTTCTGATACACAATCCTCTAGATTTAAAATGGTTGAACTCTTGCCGTATCCTTGCAGCAAGATTTAAATAATTCAGATTTGTGGGAAACATAAGCATCTCCCTGCTTATTTTTCACCAATTAGAGAAAGGGGTGTAAAGCTATTAGTTGACTGTATATTTAAGAAAGTGCAGTAAGGGGAGGGGATAGTATGAGGTTAAACCACCCATGAATGCCAGAGTTCACCATGGGGATGGGATTACCAGTTGACAGTCCATCCAGTGGAGTGGTTTACTACAAGTATAAAGCAAGGTAAGGCTCTTAAGGATTGTTTTAAAGTTAATAAAAAATTAATAAATTTACAGGAGCCTCCCTGCTTCAGATAAATACAGGATGCGAGGGTGATCTGTGTGGATATTTTGTAGTATTTTCACAGATCCCCATCAGTCATCATACCGGAGTACTATTAGATTAAGTCTGGGAGTTAAATTAAAATCATGGTAGTGTTCCCGAATGGTGGTGGAAGTGCGTGATGGAATTTGAAGAGAATTGAGCAACTTTGGACTTTGTTATCTGGGCTTTGTCACTGGTCTTTGTTCTTATACACACTGCAGTGGCTATACTTTGAAGAGTTTCAGTAGATGTTTATTTGAAAGTAAGAGTTAGTTACAAAACAGTCACTCAGGTTGTTTATCAATACGTACCCACATAGTTAAATGATGCTGAGTTTCAGCTGTGCAGTGATCATGACCGGTAGGCCCTAAGGGGCAGACAGGATAATTCCAGATTCATAGTGGAGCTAAAGGAAAAATGGCGAGGCCACTTTCCGCAATCTTTCCAGAGTCTCTCCAGACAGCTGTGGTGCCAGAGGACTGGAAAAGTGGCCAGTATGGTCCCTATCTTCGAGAAGGGGCAGTCAGACTTAGAGAATTGCATGCCAGTCAGCCTGACATCAAGTGCTGGGCAAAGAACTGATGGCCATTATCAAGGACCAGGGCTTTAAATAAGCTGAAAAAAACGATTAGCAGTTTGATGCGTAAAAGTGCGAATCAGTTGTGAAAATGCATAGCACCTAGCACAGACAGATTAGCAAAATTAAAAAAAAAAATTATATTGGTTTATCAATGTTGTGTACTGGATTCACTCAAAAAATGGTTAGCGGTCTACTGCTAAGCATTTCTGAAAATGGTTAGCATTACCCCCGTTTTGCTATGCTATACCAGCTATAAAACCCTGAGGACAGACTAATGGAGCACTAGGTTAAGGCCAAAGTTCTTACCCTCCCTCAGCATGACTTTATGTAGGGCAGATCATACCAAATGTACCTGATCAACTGTTTCAAGAGGGTGACAAGGAAGGTGAACGGGGTAAGGGCCAAAGATGCAGTCTAGCTGGACTTCATTAGTGTCTTTGTACTGTAGCGTATGGCATGTGTTTTGGCAAAATAAAGCTGTGTGGTATACACATGAGATGTACACAAAGTGGATTGTTAACCTGCTTGCCGGCAGGAAGCAGTGGGTGTATGATGGGCATTACTTTACTCCCAGGTGGAGAGGAGTACACAGCAGCATCTCTCAGGAAATTATTGCAAGCTAAATTTTATAGGGCTGGGCAAATGCCTTATTTCGAATAGTCTGGCTGAATATTATTTTTTCGGGCCCCCAGATATTCGGGCATTCATTATTTGTATCTGGGTATTCGAAGGATATGATTTAAAAAAACAAAACAAAAAAAAAACAGCCCTCCACCTTCCTCGGCAGCACAGATTCTTAAATTCAAGCCCTTGTCCCCCCCCCCACCCTGTGTTAGAAATCCAATCCCACACCCTCCCCAAACACTCAGAATTTTATATTTAAGTAGTTAAAACTCCCACATTGGATGACCAGCACAATCCACCCACCTCCACGGCCAGCCAATGTGTAAGCACTTCTTTCTGCTAAAAGTAAAGTAGTTAGTTTTCTTTAAGCACAAACGGCCTCTTAGTAGACGGCCATTGAGGTGGGTGGATTGTGCCAGTCACCCGTCGTGGGAGTGTTAACTACTGTCCATTATTCGCAGGATGTAGGCACTCTGTGTTTGTGGGCTGAATTTGAGCCAGTTTCTGTGGATGATGTTTCTGGGGTGGTTTCTGGCTTGCATCCAACTTTCTGTGCTTTGGACCCTGGGCTGACCAGACTTCTCTTAGAATGCTGGGACTTGCTTGGTCCAGTTGTCGTGGAGATCGTCAGGTGTTCCCTTCAGGACAGTGTTTTTCCATCCGCCTTTAAAAAAGGCTGTGACGAGGCCTCTCCTTAAAGGGGCACTGTCAACCTGTTTTTCATCATATTATTTCTAGTTAAAAACCTACATTTTATGATTGCTTACCTTCACTAAAATTCATTGATGTTGCTGTTTTTTTGTCTATCTTCTTGTTTAGTAGAACTGAAATGCATGCTAATGTACATTTATAAACAACTTTGTTTTGTTTACAATCTTTGATCTCTTTTTACTGCATACTTCCTAAACATTAGAAACACACCCAAACAGTGCAGTCACTCATGATGAGGCAGTAGCCTCCTAAACTCACACTGCATCATGAGGGGCCAGACTGTGTTGTGGGTGTTCCCAAGTCCAGGGAATATACAGTTGGAGCTGATCAAGGAATGTAAACACACCTGTTTTTGGATGGTAATACCACGGTGGTGGGCAGTCTGTTTTTCACTTTTTTTAAAGAAAAAAGAGTCAGAATCAAACTATCAGCTACATCAGCAATCTTTACAGAATGTTGGCAGTCATAAAATGTGTTTTTCAAACTAGGGAGGCTTTGAGACCTAAGGAGGTTGACTGTCCCTTTAAGAAGGCATTCCTGAACCCTGATGATTTCTCCAATTACAGACCCATCTCGAACCTTCCTTTTCTTGGGAAGTTGATCGAGAAGGCAGTGGCAGTGCAACTAGAACAACACCTGGGGAGATATGACATCAAGCCTTTCCAGTCTGGTTTTTGGCCTCGCCATAGTATACTACGGAAACTACCTTAGTCAAGGTGTACCGTTATCTTCTCCTAGTTAGGGATAGCAGACATTGTTCCATTCTTGTCCTGCTTGACCTGTCTTTGGCATTTGACTCTGCTGATCATGAGATACTGTTGGATCACCTTGGGCGCTATGTGGAACTCTCGAGAATGGTACATGGTGCTGCAGTGGTTTGAGTCCTATATGTCTGTCAGGATGCAGCAGGTGTCACTTGATTCTTTTACATCAAGCAGTGCTGTGCTCTGCTGTGATGTGTCTCTGCACGCGATTCTGGATCCCACGCGATTCGCCGAGTACATGTTGCCATTGGGAGAGATCATTAGACTCGAGACATTTCCTTGCTATGCCAGTGATCCCCAGTTGTCTGTGTCCTGTGACCCTGATGATAGTGTGTCTGTCCTGGAACTGAGCAAGTGCGTCAGAGAAATGCAAGACTGGATGGCAGCTAACTGGCTTAGACTTACTCCATCTAAGACAGAGTCATTACTGGTGGAGCCAGGCTGGTTAGGCTCAGAAGCAGCAAGTGGTAGCGCAGCCCGTCCTCTGTTGGATGGTGTGGCCCTTTGTGCTGCTGATAGGGTGAAGAATCGGGGGGTCATTGTGGACTCCAAGCTGACTCTGGAGTTCCAGGTGTCGGCTGCTGTCCACAGTGGCTTTTACCATCTTACTAACATTTTTCAGATCAAGCCCTATCTTGAACCCACTGATCTGGCAACACTGGTGCAGGCCTTGGTCACATTTAGGCTGGATTACTGTAACACTCTCTACCTTGGGTAATCCACAAGGCACAAAGATATATGTCACCTGCAGCTAGTTCAGAATGCGGCAGCTCAGTTGGTTGCTGGGACCTCCCAGTCCAGTCATTTCACTTTGGTTCTCTGCGCCCTTCATTGGCTGCCAGTCTGGTGGCACATCAGCTTCAAGGTTTGCTTGTTGACATACCAGGTCCTACACGGTATGGATCTGGGCTACCTGCAAGACCTCCTGGTGCCATACACTCCTGGTCTTGCCCTCTAGTCAGTGGAGGCAGACCTCCTGTCTGTACCCAGATCTTGGTTAAATCCTCGGGTGATAGGACATTCACTGTAGTAGCCCTGATTTTTTTTAGAATGCCCTTCTCCGAGAAGTGAGAGGTGCTCCTTCACTGGCTGCTTTTAAAAGATCCTGGAAAATACACTTATTGATTTTTACTTTTGTTTTGGCCTGGATTCTTGATTTTTGATGATTTATAGTTCTGTTATTTAATTATTGTTTTATTTTATTTGTTTGTATTTTATTGTAAGGCACCCAGAGCCTCAGGAATTTGGAATAAATAAAATTGCCATTGCCATATACATTTGTGGGTGCTGGGGGAAGAGGAGGGTGGGACTGGGTTTCTAACAGAGGGTGGGGGGATGGGGGCTCAAATTTAAGGATTTGGGCTGGGAAGGAAGATGGGGGCTGTTCCTCTTTTTTTTTTTTTTAAATGATATTTCCCAAACAGGAATAGACCTGAATAGTACCAACTACTCATTATTCATACTGAATGCAAATAGTGGATTATTCATGGTATTCAGGAAATGCTAGTCATTACTCGCACACCCCTACTAAATTACCTTAGTGATCTAGGAGCAATCAGTTAGCAAGAGTTCTAGCTAGTGCCCTGAATGCATGTGGCTACAGAAATATGACTTGCAGTTGTAAGTAAGTATGCATCCCCTCATGAAACAAAGGGCAAGGAAAATAAATTGCCCTTGGTTTACCCAAGAGTTGGAGAACGCGCTGAAGGAAAGAGATCTTCTTTAGGCGGAAGTGAGACTCGACAAATTACCTAATGACTGATCATCTTTAGGCAAAAGAGGAACCAATGCATAAGACTGATTCAGTCCGCCAAAGCAAAACACTATCTGAACATAATGGAGGAAAACAGAAATGACTCCTCTAAATTCTGGAAGTCAATGAAAGCCCTGGAAGGAGGTACTGTATCCTCTGCTATGCTCAAACAGCTCTGTGTCAGTGATAAGCTCGTCACAGACAACCAACTAATTGTGGAAGAGTATAGTTCTCATAGTATAGCCTATGTTGGTGTGCCATTTGACAACTCTCCTGTCAGCTTTTCCCTCACTGTGCAACCAACGCCCAGAAATTGCTGCACATCCCCTTTCCATTTTTCAGGTGAAATGACTCCTCAAAATCTTTGACCCTTGGAAGTGTCCTGGGTTTGGTGACATTGAGCCCTGCTTCCTAACAGCAGAAATGTTTTCTTTATTTTATTTGAAAAAATCGGATAAACCTTTGAGCCAGAGGCTCATTTACAGAGGCTCCATGTCATAGACAAAAACACACAAGTAGAAGACAATGTATAATCAAGAATACAGGTGAAGATAAATACAGTATATGATAACAAGACAGTGGCATGAACCATTATAGAGATCACATGATTCAGGAAAATAGTCACAATGTCTAGGCATTAAACAATGCAAGTAGTTAGTAATTACAGACGCAGTAATCAAATATGCTATAAAGAGAGGGGGGAAATAAGAGCTGCTGGAGTACAACAGGGGCTGGATATTCAAACTGTGCCATTTTGTGGCGCAAGCCCTTGCGCTGCTCAAAAAAGTTGTGCAGGGGTGTGGCAGGGGCGATATTCAACGGAGTTGCGCTACTGAGCAACTCCTTTGAATATCGTCCCCCAGCCACAGCCACTGTGCATGGTGCAGTGGAACTTGCGCCACCGCAAGTGGTCAGCGTGGAGCATTCAAGATGCGGTGGTGCAAGTTCCATTGCGCCATGTGCAAATTTCCGATATTCAAAAGGTGACATGCAAATGGGGCCATAATTCATGCAAGGCGCGCGGGGGCCATTTGCATCTAATTCGGCCCCATTTGCATCTCGATCATGCAGGTGCGCCCGATCCCTGGCGACTTGCGCTGGCGCCCCTGCGGGCAACGGCCGTCGAGGACTGACGCCCCTGCAGCCAGAATCGGGCATGATGTAAACCTCCCCACTGGCGTCGCGGGCATAGTGTATAAAACCCCGGACTGGCCCGATCGCGGGCAGAACGATTCAACCCCCAAATACCAATATCCCTGGTGGTTCAGTGGACCGAAGCCCGATCGCGGGCATTAGAGTCAGACCCACCCCAAAGTCAATTTCCTGTTGGTCAGTGGCCCCACCCCCACGGAGCCCCACCCCCTTCCCTCGTCCGGCGGCGGGCGGCAGCACCCACCGCCTGCGCCCGCTGCCCGCCGACTGACAGCTCGGTAGGGCTGCATGTCTATTGGTTCAGAGCAGAGCCAGTGGGCGTGCAGCCAATACCGTACAAGGCAGTCTGGTTGAATGAATTCATTCACATATCTGGACTACTGTATGTATGGGCTGCGCCCAGTGGCTCTCTGCTCTGGCTGAACGTGCAGCCCTGCGGCAGTCGTCGGCGGCGCAGCGAAGCGGCAGCGGTGGCCGCCATCCGCGGAGGCACAGGTGGTGGGCCCTGGGTGGGGTGGGGGCCACTGGACCACCAGGGAAATTGGACTTGGGGGTGGGTCTGACTCTAATGCCCGCGAATCGGTCACGGTCCACTGACCACCAGGATATTGGTATTTGGGGTTGAACTCGCTCGGCTTCCACGACCGGGCCAAGTGGGGGTTCCTTACATTATGCCCGCGATCGGGCCAGTCGGGGAGTTCTTATACATTATGCCCGGATCGGGCCAGTCGGGGGGGGCTTATACACCATGCCAGCGATCTGGTCAGTTGGGGGTTCTATTTACGCTTGCCCGCGATCGGCTTAGTGGGGGAGTGTGTTCTGCTCATGAGTGGGTTATGGGGGTTACGGTATGCCCGGATCGGGCTGGGCGTACAGGGAACAGTGGACGGCCACCCACAGGTGGCAGCTGCTGTGTTGAGCCCTGCAATCGGCAGCTCACCTGTGGGTGGCCCTTGACTTATTCCTTTTTTTTTGGCTCAAGTTGTGCAGGCGCGGGTAGGGGTTGCGCCTGCACAACTCTGCATGGCCTGGCTGACTATCGGGCTGTGCAGTTCATGCATGGTTCGTCCCCCTCCAGTTGAGCATGCCTTCATTAGCATTGCGCTGTTGCTCAGCATGACTTGGGGGGGCACAACTGCCTCCTGCTGAATATCGCAGAATGGCACAGTTTCGGACTTGCGCAGGCGCAACCCTATTGCGCATGGCGCAACCCTTTTGAATATCCAACCCCAGATCTTTTGTTGAAGAAATAGTGGGGGGCCTGGAAGTGAGTAAGAGAAGTGCTAGAGAGGGCAGGGAGTTAGGAAGTTAGGGAAGGGGACTGGCAGAAGCAAAAGGTGATTAAAAGGAGGTTGGCAGAGAAGGGAAGGAGGAGGGGTATGGCAGGAGAAAGGAGGGCGGAAAAATGAGGGGTCAAAGGAGAAACTAGGAGGGTCAGAGGAGCTATTAGGAGGGAGAAGGAGGGGAGGGTAAGGGAAAAATGAGGGGGACTGACTGGGAAGGAGGGGTATGGAGGGAAGCAGAGGAGGGTGGGATAGGGTGAATGTCACAAAAGGTCCAGCGGGGGCAGGGAAAGTAGGGGTAGTAGGTGAAGGATGAGAGAAAGGAAGGGGCAGAAGGGGAACAGGAGGGGGAGAGGGGGACAGGAGAGAACTTAGAACCTAAAGCTTAAGGCCTGGAGAATTTCTGCTTTGACTGCCCCCTTAGCCCACCTTTCTAGTCTCTCATTAGGTAGCAATAAAATACCAGTACTCTGGAAAACGGCACACATAATCCCCTTATTTAAGTCAGGAGACAGACATCCTGAACAACTACAGACCTATTTCAGTCTTCCCCATCCTGGCCAAGTTGCTTGAAAAACTGGTTAGTAATCAGCTGTGTGAGTACCTGAACTAGTTAAACCCAATCTCACCATCACAGTCAGGTTTCAGAGCTACGCACAGCACACAGTCAGCCCTAGTCAAAACAAGTATGTCTGCCCTGTACAAGACACGCACTAATACTGCCATATTTTTAGGCCTCAGTAAAGCCTTTGTCACAGTCTAGCATCACATGTTGCAGTAGAAACTTGCAGATATAGGCATTAGTGCCCCTGCTGTGTCATTGTTCAAAAGTTACCTAGCGGGACTCCAACAGGAATTAAAACTTGAGGGCTTATCCTCCTGTTCTCCTTTTAGCAAAGGAATCCCTCAGGGGTCTGCACTAGGTCCAGTTCCACGGTTATTTACAATACACACAAATGACCTACGGGAAGACGGGAGATGACAGTGTACTCTGTTATGTTGATGGCACTGTACTGTATGTAGCCAGATCTACTCTATCTTCTGCACAAAAGGACCTCTAGACAGGTTGATGCACTCCAGCACAACCTAATTGCTTCCAAACTCCTCCTCACCATGAAAACCAAGTTCATGGTCTTTACCCAAAACTGCAAGCAATCACGAAATGCACCTCCCTCTGTATTCCCACGTAAATGGTGACTGCCTAGAACAGATAGGCACCTTTAAAATATCTGGGTCACTGGCTGGTTGTGTAAACTCGACTTCAAGACCCATAGAGATTATCTATGTTAAAAACTATGCCAAAGACCAGGCTTCTATTATAAAAACAAATTCTGTTTCTCTGTGGAGTCAAGAAGAAGATTAGTCCAAGCTAGGCTTCTTCCTCTACTTGACTCTTGGGGACCTGCTCTAGGAGAGCCTTAACTGTTCACCTAGCCATACTTTATGTACTGTATCACAGAGCATTTTAATTCATTGCCATCCTGCCCCCTAGAACTTATCACTGCCCCCTCTACAAAATGGTTGCATGGCTCGCTCTCACAACTAGACAGCTAAAGAACCTATATTATTGATCGTACAAGTCGTGCAAGTCTGTGCAAAATGCCCTACCACCATATATTACTGCCTTCCTCCACAGGTACTCGTACCATAACAATCTACGGATAATCAGTGTGATACTTCTAGAAGTCCCCAGGCACCTGTCCAACTTTGGCAAGAAGGCTTTCAGTTGGATTGCACCCATTTATTGGAATAAACTACAAGCCTCCCATAAACTGACTACCCTAGTTAGCCTCAAGTCCTTCAAAATGTTACTTCAGAATCATTCTGTGGCTGAATGCTTTTGCTAATATAAACTTTGTTCCATGACAGTACTGTTACTTTCTTTGTCTTCTTTGTTCTTTGCAGTTTACCTTTTGCTTTGTGCATCATTGTAATGTTCTGTATATTACTCTTTTAACACCATGTATGTCATGTTGTTTCTGTACGTTGTATATAATGCATTATCCTTATTTTTAGGCTACCTGCGTTCTCTGTGCTGTGTTCTGTATGTTTGACTTCTTGTACTTTTGACTGTCCTAACCAGGCCTGCCTAGTAAATGAGCAATGATCAGTGGAACTTTCTTCCTGGTGAAATAAATAAATACATTTATAAAATGGGTCGGGATATTTCAGGCTCCTGATTGGCTAAGAGGTGCCTTTTGCCATGTCCTTATCAGCGCATATAGTGGCAACCGGCACCTCTTCAGCCAGTCAGGGCTACTTACAAGAGAGAGCCTTCCAACCTCCACCGATTAAAACTCTGGCTGCCTGCCCAAACTGGAGAATGCTACTGCCTCTTCCCACTCCCCCCACCATGCACACAATTTAGTGTCTTCAAATCACTTTACAGAAACATTAAAAAAAAATACACTCTGACCCGTGTAACTTATCTCATAAAGTTGACCGCGGCTCAGTGAATGAGCGATGCACATGCCACCACAATGACTTCTCTCGTACTGCCTCCATAGGTTCCACTGAAAAAACTGCATTCCGGAACAAAATAATATTTAAACATGATGCACTACAGTGCTCCTCTCAAGTTCCCCTCCGCCTCGCCATTAAACGGAAAGCCCACCAAACAAGTGTTTAAAAACGGAAGGAGAGAGAGAGGCCACTAATGGACACACTCACTCCCAATCTAGGCAGCTGTAAATCTAAATCTAAATCTAAACAAGCTTGCTAAGTAGCAAATGGGGGAATGCAAAAACACGCAACAAAAGTAGTAAATACACTGGGTGGAATGGTTCTGAATGTCTGGAATGGAGAGGAGACTGATTGAAGAAACAATGCATGGAAACTCATCTGAAAAAGAGAAAGATATCCTGAAAATAAAAATAGCAACAACAATATAATGCATATTGTACACCTCCGTGTATCTACGGTTGGGGGGCTAATCTCAGCACTATGTACTTTAGAGAAGAGAGTCCTCTACTGGCCTAGCCAATCTAAAAGCAGCACAGTACAGTAATAGGAGAACTATTTTCCTCTTACCAGTAAAAGCTCTGTTTAAAAAAAAAAAAAAAAAAAATTTGTCTTCCTTTTTTTTAAAATTTATCTAAAGTACTCATTTTATATGCTAATAACACACTCCGAGTTATGGGTTATCTCTGATAAAACTGCGTAAAGGTGCATAAGGCACTCGGCACAAGCCTCGTGCCTCATATACACCTGGGCATGCCTTTATCAGGAGATAACCCACACCTCATGTGTTACTGCTTGCATAACAGACCTTTAACTCACCTTAGCTGCTCCAGGGCCCTCAAGTCCACACTGTAAACACGTCTGAGGGGCCCAGCCTGGGTTCTGTAGTGGACAAAAGTTTTGGCACGGTGCCTCCGCCTGGGGAAGTGGCAGGGGATTCTTGTGGACAGATAACAGGTTACACCCCCCAGGAAAATACATGATCTGCCCCCCGGACACTCCCCTCACAACAGAAATCCCCCCGTTCACAATGAAGCACTTTAACAAGATATAACATGCAACCAATACAGTGCTTATTTTGAAGGAAGGGAAATGAGAAGTTAAAACAAAGAGAAGTTTCGGACAGAGTTCCTCCTGAATTTTACCTGGCTAGCTAGTTAATGAAATATGCCCCAGAGCTGCAGCTCAGGATACTTAGTTTAGGAGTTCACCGGGGTGAGGCAGCAGACTGGATCTGGCACGGTACCGTGAAGGTATCCTGTTGGTGGTGCACCACAAGGCTGCAGAGCTAGATGACTGGAGAAATGAAGAATGCTGGTCTTCGCCTCAGAGGCCTTTGTAAGCAGTTTTCACCTTGGAGGCCTCTCGTCATCTTCCTTTGTAGGTTGTCTCCCTCCTCTTCGATCTAGGGACAAGACATGCATGGTCCCTCAGACCTTTCTGTTGCACGCCCTGCACACACAATTAACAGCTGGGCTTTGGCTCAGTCTCTAGCCCCAGCACTCTCACTTTGGTTTCTGTGTACACAGCTGTTCTAGGCCCTTGCTCAGTCTCTAGCCACAGCATGCTCGGGCTCTCCCATCACCGAAATTTGCACTCTCCACACTTACCCCTCTGAGGGGGGGGATACAGGTTACTCTGATTTGTACTCATAGCTGCAGCACTTTTCCACTAAAGCAGCACAACTTACAGTCCTTGCTTTCCCCACCGCAGCTCCCAATCTTTCTCTCTCTTAGGCAGCACTTCTCCAAATCTCTCCTTTGGACCTGGAGTCCCAAAATTCTCTCTCTTTAGTTGTGCAGCCACAATTGCTCTATCAAGCACTCGCCTGCTTGGGGAACAATGGAGTCAATCTGGCTGTTGGAGCAAAGTGGCAGGCCTTAGGGTCGGGAAGCCTACATCAGTCTGTCCTGCACGCCATTGCAGTCCTGTTTATCACTTTTTTCACAGCTCTCTTCCACAGCTGTTGCAGTCAAGGGCAAGTTTAGTATCCTTTCAACTTTACCCAGCAATCCCCTTGGGTCAGTATTCCCATGGGGGCTGCCATCTTTGTTTTCATTATGCCCAAACCTGCTACCCTCATAATTTTATTGAGTTGCCCTCAACAGGGCAGATACACACATTATCGGCGCCCAGAGGTATTCTCATCATCATTTTCCCTGATTCCTCCATTGCCTGCTCTGGAGCCAGGGATATATCTCAGTAGTGGCCGCACGGCCAAACACTTAAACGGGGCCATGGCTCCTTTAAATATTTCTCCATGGCGGCCGTGCGTGCCAGTAAAGCATGGGCCACCATATTTGTTTACACTTGGCCGGTCACAATACACAACAGTTCTCAGGACTGGTAAACTATTATTTTTAGTGCCTGGAGGTGCAGGAGCAAGCCCAGAGCTCGGTCCCCATTTGAACATGGTGCTGAGACAACGGGAGTTTGGCGGCCACACCCGCAGAGCACAGTGGGACTGACTGGGCCAAATCCTACCAGAGCCACTGCAGGATGCTGGCGGAGGATCGGAGGGCTGTAGCCCATCCAGGTAAGCCCATTTGGGGGGGCTTACAAAGAAAATATAGCAACAACAAAAATTTGTTGGGGCCATTGCTCTTCAGTATTTTCATCAAAAAGCAAGATGCTACACTCACGGGTGAAAAACAAAGGTATTTATTTATTTAGTTTTTGTTGACTGGGTAAGTGCACTAGACAAATCCTGCTCATTTTCAGGCACGAAACGAGGGAGGGGGATACAGATGAATGCCAACTGACCTTGAACCAGATGTGTGGGGCTCCTCTTGTTGCAATTGAGGAAAGAGAAAAAAGGACTTGGGGGGGGGGGGACATAATAATTAAGGAACTAAAGAAGGACAAGTATTATAGCAGTGTGCAGCCATTGTCAAGAGGGCCAGCTGAAGCGCATCATAAGAAGGTGACGAGCACAGCAGAAAAAATAATCCTGCCACTTTATATGGAACCAGTCAGACCCCACCTGGAGTACTGTGTACAGTTCTGATCTCTCTTTACAAAAGAGGCACTGAATCAGTCAGGCTGGTGAATGCTAAGGACAGCCATGGTAGCCAGTTGCTAATGAATATAAAAAAAAATATATCTAATGGGGGCGCTCCAGAGAGCTAGCTTCCAGGCAGGATGTTTTCTCCCTGTCTCTGCTTCTGGGGCTCCCTTTTATCTCAATATTAACATACCAAAACCTGAGATAATGTAAATTGAACTAGACAGTCAGACTCCTAATACTGTGGGCTTTCAAACAATACCAAAATTGAATATGGGGCATACTAAAAATACACATCAAAAAGCATTGGGACCAGTGCGGCCTGATGCATCACAACTTCCTGCAGTCATGGGCCCAGAACTTCCCGAAACCTCTTCAAACGCATCAACTATGGCAGGCTATTCTGGAATCTATAAGGGCTATGGACGATAAACTGGAGAAGTCCCTTACTAAGCTAGAGATGTATAATGCTGCTTTTCACTTTAACTAGCTCTGTGGCCGACATAGAAAAGAGATCTCTCACTACTCAAGCAGCAATGACTCCGTAACAAAAGAAAATCAGCAGTTGAGGGGTCGTCTGGAAGTGGTAGAAAATAGCCTGCGGGCGGGGAACATACATATAGTGGACTTACCTGGAGGGGCAGAAGGTGTACATCTCCTCAGTTTTCTGAGGCAATGGATGGCTGAGAGCCTCTCACTACCGGAAGATTTTGAGTAGAACTAGCTGCACCTTGCATATAGGATTAACCCATGAATCAGACCACAGGACACCAGTCAACCTCTGGCTATTTTGCTGAAAACAGCTGGCCCAGAGGTGCGTGGTGTTCTAATAAGGTAATTGAGACAGTAGTGGCTGCTGAGTTGGACAACCATTTGACCATCCATAGCATCTACGACCCTCTTCAATCTGGTTTTTGAAAGAGGCACAGCACAGAGACTGCACTGGTTCGGGTACTCTCTGATCTCCTGATGGCAAGAGACCAGAAAAAATGGTCCATTTTGGTTCTGCTTGATCTGTCATCAGCATTTGACACCGTAGACCGTGGGGTGCTGCTTGAGTGCCTGAGATGCATCTGTGGGCTTTCAGGTTTGGTTCACAGATGGTTTACTTCTTTCCTCACTGGTAGAACTCAGAGGGTGGTGTCAGGAGTGTTTTCCTCCGATCCTACCTCTCTGTCCTGTGGGGTGCCTCATGGCTCAATGCTGTCTCGTATGTTGTTTGCGGTGTACATGCTTCCCCTCGGAGACATTGTAAGACAGTATGGGCTGGAGTTTCATTGTTATGCCGATGATACCCAGCTCTACTTTTCTTTTGCACCAGACCAGAATGGAGCACTCTTGGTGTTTAATAACTGCCTTGGCGAGATCCAAGGTTGGATGAGGTCCAGCTGGCTGAAGTTGAATTCTGGGAAGACGGAGGTGATGGTTGTGGAACCTGGTCGCTGGATAGGGGGGTGGGGAGCAAATCATCCCACAGGTTTATTCCTTGGGGATGTTGAGCTCCCTATCTCTGAACAGGTGCGTAACCTAGGGGTGATTCTTGACGACCGGCTGACATTACGTTCTAAGGTGTCGGCCGTCATTAAGTTATTCTTTTACCATCTGAGGAACATCGCTAGAATCAAGCACTTTGTTCCGTCTGGGGACTTGCCTACTCTAATCCACACCTTTGTGACCTCGTGTTTGGATTACTGCAACTCCCTTTACTTTGGGCTTCCAGGGGTTGATATCCGCCACTTGCAGCTTGGGCAGAACTCTGCAGACCGGTTGTTAATGGAGTTTCCTCATTCCTCCCACATTACACCGGTGCTGCGGGAACTGCACTGGCTGCCGGTTCAGTGGCAGATCACTTTTAAAGTCAGTTTACTGACTTATAAAGCCCTACATGGCTTGGGCCCTGACTACCTGAAGGAGCTTCTGGTTCCTTGCCTCCCGGAGCGACTGCTCCGCTCGGCCAACAAGGGGTTGCTGGAGATTCCGAGGGTAGTTTTAAAATCTTCTGGGGCCCGAGCTTTTATGTTCATGGCACCGACCCTCTGGAATTCTCTACCCAGTTGGATTAGAGAGTGCATGACTGTGGGGAGCTTTAAACAAGCACTGAAGTCTTTTTTTATGGAATAAGGCATATGGAGATGGTGTCGACATGGATTGATTGAACTTGTTTTAATTATCTTATCATTATGTTTTATTGTGAATTTATTTTAAATATGTACTGCGCCTTGATTTTTGAAAGGCACATTATAAATAAAGATTATTATATTATTAATAACAGCAGTTAGAGTGGCTTATCCCCTGACTATTCAGGGAAGGGACATAAAACCTTTCCTAGACTTGTCCTTTCAAATCGGGGCCCGCCGCAAACAATTTGACACCATCCGCCAAAAACTCCGCACCCTGGGAATTGTTCATTCATCTTTGCTCCCCGCATGGCTCCGTTTTGCATATGGAGGCAAGAGCTGGCAATTTATGGATCCAAAAGATGCCGGATGCTGGATTGAAAAAACTGAAGCAGAATTCAAGTCACAGCAACCGCGGGGGAGCCAAGATGAAACTTCGGATTCCGACAAGGGTTGAATATGGTGCCTTGGGACTTACAAGTGTTTTTCTTTTCTTAATAATACTCCATTTTTGAGGACTTTATAAGTATTATTGTTATACCTTATGGACTGAAGAGTTATGTTTTTTTTATGTATTTATTTAGCTTTTGTTTACCAAGTAAGCACGCTAGACAGCCAAGTGCCTATTTTCAGATGCAACCCGGGAGAATTACAAAGGCAAATAACAAATCAGAGACAAAGTAACATTAATCAATAAGGTACAGTCAGGTGCTGGCAGAGAACCCAGGCAATAACGAATTAAGAGACAAGGTAGCAACAGTTAACAAGGTACACATGGGAATAGGCAGCAAACTGCGGTCAGGTGCAGGCAGAGAACATATACAAGGCAAGTGCAGTGATTAGGGCATGGCGACCACAGGAGGTGGCCGGGGCCAAACAAATCTCAGCAGGGCCTTATCGAAGAGTGCTATATATATACAACTGCACACGTGCTGTCGAAGGGGCACAGGTGCACCATGGAGGGTAGGTCAGCTAAGAGCAAAGGCTTGTTTTAGGTGGTCCCAGAGGGAGGACCTGAAACAACTGTGGGAGGGGGCAGTCCATACATAAGCAGGGAGTAGGTTCCAGGCTCTGGGGGCAAGGGCTTCGAAGGCACGATCCCCGGCGAGGGAGCAAGTACTTGGGACCGTGAGAGCCTGGGAGTCGGTAGAACCTCAGCCAATAGACAGAGGGACAGGTTTGAGCAGATTGGCGAGTATGTGTGGGATGGGGGGAGTCATGTATTTTACTGTTATGGGAAAGGTTATGTAGTTGACAATATCCTGTCCTGATTAATAACTCTTTAGTTGGTTAAATATTGCCCTCGAGTACTATTGGTTTATCAGGCCCTCTCTGTTGGAGTGCCTTCTGCCTGTTCATGTGTCTATATTGGAATGTGGGAGACACGGATGGGAGATGAGGGGGATTCATTTTATTGCATTTTCAGCGTACATTGTACAGGTTACTAGCACTACGGGCTAGTGCAGAACCATCCCTTCGATTTATGCCGTGGATTAACAACCTAAGGCACTGAAGCAGCTGGCATATACTCGAGTTTTTCTTGGAACGTTAAGCTATGTTGGCCTGACTGTACGTTTTTCCCCTCACTCCTTTTGTGCCAGAATGTAGGCATGTATATTTCTGAGTGTAATAATGCTGTCAGAAAATACTTGAACTGTCCTACAAGAGTATACTTGATGTATTGTTTTACTATCAAAACAATAAACAAGGCCGGCCCGGTGGCGCTGAGGGTTGAGTTGCAGGATGCCACAACTCGCGCTGCGCCGGCGACCCGGGTTCAGGAACGGATTCGGCCTGCTGGGGGTCGGTTGGGGGAAGGAGGCTCGAGTGTTCCAATGGATGCTTTCTTCCTGGGGAGCTTAATGGCACCCAATGCACTGATGCAGCTGGAAGCACAGGAATGTGGTGCACAGGCGGCTCTTCAGAGTCAGTGGGGAGGACGGTGAGGGCATTTGCAATAGCACGCAGTCTGTCTGGATGAAAGTTCTGCATGCCGGCATCCTCAGGTGTTCGGGGATTGGGAGAAAAAGCAAAGGCAAAAATCTTCCTGTCCCATGCGGAATGACGCTGGGGTCTGTGCTACGTCGGGACTCCGACCGAAAAGACCCGAGGAATTAATTCCTTGGGGCAGGGGCCAGGAGAAAGTTAAATACATATATAGCTACTATAAAATGTAATGTGACCGATGAAAAATACTGCAATTTTCTGTAGTTTTTATTGCAATTACTACAATTTGCAGCATGCAGCCAAACATTTTTGCCCCTAGTGCTTACCCAAAGAGGGTGAATTGCAGGGCCACCGAACTTAGCTGCAGTACGGAGGACACAAACTATCTGTAGAGGTACAGCAGGAGGACCTTAACATAGCTGTGCCTGAAAATAGGCATTTATTGTCTTGTTTACTTGGCTGGTCACCAAAAACTAAATAATTAAATGGTCACCCTGGAGAAAAGGAAGCTGAGAGGGGACATGATTTCAATCGTTTGTATACTCAAGGGTAACAACAAGATAAAACAGTTGGAAATGTTTGATGTGGTGTCCTGCAGCCAGATGCCGGGGATACACCCAGGAGCTTGGGGCTGGTAAAATTAGGAGGCACTTTTTCTCCCAGAGGGTGGCGAATCTATGTTGAGAGAGGGGACATGAAGACAATACAGGCCTTCAAGGTAAGCCCGAACACATTTTTGCTTACCTAGGGAATCACAGGGTACCCTGAGTAATAGTGTTGTTAAGGAATCCCTATAAATTGGTACCTGTTCGCACAACGTATTTCATCCATGTCTGTGAAGGGGCAGGGGGTGTACGTGATGGATCTAGAGTCCCATCCAGTCTCATTACTGTGTGAATGATGGACATCCTGGAACTTTTTCGTTCTCCGGCAAGCTGACTTCAAGTTGTGTGCTCACCCCAAAGCTAAGTACAGATGTTATAAACGTATTTATTTTTATACAGGATAAAAAAAACTTGAATCCCAAAGGACTTTTTTTCAATGTTGTCTTGTTACATAGTAGCAAGTTACAGTATATCACATATATTACCATCTGATATTGTACTTCAAGTTTTATGTACACAAGTTACATCACATACGTCACCGTTTGATATTGCACTTAGGTTAAATCACATCACGTACAGCCCTGTGTAATACTGCACTTCAGGATCTGCATACACATACTACATACCTGTGATACAGCACTTCAGTAGCTGTACACAAGTTACATTACATACATCACTGTCTGATAATTGCATTTTAAGTTCTACATAAGTTGCATCACACACAGCTCCACACAAACGGGGCATCAAGAACTCAGACTGCCTGTCCTGCTAGCTGTGCAAGGTACGAAGTGTGTGACTGTATAATTGTAATTATTGTACTATTTTGCTCTCCGCCATCTCCAGGGTTTTATATAACTCTAAAAATTGCTTAGCGTTTTGTTCATAAAAGTGCTAAATCTTTGTGAAAATGCATAGCTCTTGCCTCACTGTGTTTAATAAACACAGCACTTCTAGAAAATCTATATAAATACTTTCTGCACAGTTAGTATCGTCCCAAGAAAAAGCTGCTAATCAATTATTTAAAATCCTGCGTCTCTGTCATTTTTGCATAGTGCAAGTGATACTTTTTTTTATAGACTGCTGATGGTTCCTATAGCCTACCTTAATACCCTTTTACAGCCAGTACTTTAAGACTGAATTGTGTTTGCCACCATTTCGAGCGGCTCCTCCTCTCGTTTCTCTTCTCTAGTCACCATCTTATTCACTTGCTGGGCTGTGCATGCTCAGTGCAAACTACCCCGGCCCCCTCTCTTGTTTAAAGTTCCCGCTGCATAGTTTAGGACTCTGTTTCCCAGAAACACTCCCCCGATCTTACCTTTCCTTGTCTCTTTTATCCATAGGGACTCAGGCACACAGCTCCACACAAACAGAGCATCAAGAACTCGGACTGCCTGTCCCTGCTAGCTGCTATAAAGTACGAAGTGTGTGACCGTTTTAGCCCTCCCCTGACTCTAGATTTATAGGTTACATTAGTCACGTGCGCCTATCATGTGATCTGCCTGCCAGAAACTCTCACTACTTTCCCTTATGCAATTTATAATTAGTGATCACTAGGAGTCACTACTGAGCCCTCCCCATCTCCCTTTTCCTAGCACAGCCCTAACTCAGTCCATCCTACCTTTTTCTCTCCCTACTGCTGTTTTCTGTCTCCCCCCTTGTACTGCCCTATCGTACTCCCCCTGGATTCAAACCCCCAACCTTTTACACCTGAGCCGACAACCCTAACCACTGCGCCATTGCAGTAGCCTAAAATTTTTTTTTTTTTTAGTGTTTCTTTGCATCTCTTATCCTTCTGTTGAATCTTCTTCGAACCACTCCTGTCGCCAAGCTGCCAGTACCCTCCGGTTTCACCACGTCCCACCTTCATACCCCTCCTACCCCACTCTCATCCCTATTATCCTACCTCCTCCCCAACCCCTCTGCACCCCTCTTTCTTCGACTCCTCACTGATTCACAATCCTAGTCATGTGGTCCCTTTTCCTCATCACACCTTTCACTCTGCTACTTTTCATTTCTCTACCCATTTGCCACAACGCCCCCACACACACACACACACACACAACTGTCGAAGTTTCTGCTCATGTCACTTTCAAAGTCTTGACACAGGGCACCGAGACCATAACTTCCATAAATGCTAATGTCATTAGACCCATCTCAACTTTCAGTTGCCATATCTGCCACCTGTGGGTATCTTCATACCCTTTTCTCCAATTTCTAAGCTCCCTCCTCTTCTATAGTAACCTTAAAAAAAAAAAAAAAAAAAAAAAAAAGTTGGAGACCGAGTGTTGTTCCTAATTACCTCAAACTATATCTGTTTAAGATTGCCCTGCTCCTCCTCCTTATTTCTGGGAATGTACATCATAATCTGGGTCCCCTACACAATTCACAAAGCCGTAGCGGAATAAAAGGGATCCTAAAACTTGCTGGCATTAACATTTGGAGCCTTCTTCCCAAACTAGATGACCTGCAAGTCTGGGTGACGCAGCATAACCTGGATGTGCTTACCCTTAATGAAACCTGGCTCTCTGCTAAGGTACCTGACGCTGCCATTTCCCTTAATGGTTATACTCTGTTTAGGCAAGATAGGATTGGGAAAAAGGGGTGGGGATGCGCTATCTATCTGAAGGATACCCTTAGGGGACAAACACTACCCCCAATGGCCCCAGTTAACCACTCCCAGGTGCTAGGAGTCAAAATTCTCATTGAACAGCATGGAAAATCACTTATGATATTTTCTGTTTACATCCCTCCAGAGAACCAGGCCTCTGGCTTCAATATGGTCCTCAATTACCTTGACAGCCTGCTGCACCACTCTGAGATAATGGTACTGGGTGATTATTTATTTATTTTTTTTTGCACCCCCGGCCCTCTTGCTGATCTCTCTTTTGGGCCCCACATGGACCTGTTTCTCAAACCCCGAGGATCCCTCCCGTCCATCCACCCACTGTCCCACATAGCAGCCACCCAGGGTACCCGATGTTTCTCTCATCGGCAGGTCCCCTCCCGCGAGGGAACTACTCACCGGCGATCTAGTGGTCCTGGGTGCTGCTGAGGTGGTGGTCTGTGAAATGGGAGTCCCTGGAGAAAAGGGTCCAGGATGCCATCACCCAATCGGCCTGAGCGCCATCTTTTCCTCTCTTTTCTTCCCCCAGGATCATGACGTGCAGGATACAAGGCGTAGACCATCATCTGTCATGCTCCCTTGGAATGCGGATCTGGATGCACTGCTGTCTCCTGGCCTCCGCCAGGGGTCAGTAGGTGCTGGTCTTTCACCCCATCTTCCCCCAAGAGAAGGCAAGCCGGGTTCTCGGAGCCACAATGGTGAATCTTTCTGCTGCACCAGTGGGCCGGCTCGGTACTGGGTGATTTTAATGCTAATTGGTTGGCTCCCGAAGCTGAGCCCTACAAAGATGCTATTGCGGCCCGTGACATTATCCAGTTAGTCATTGTCCCTATGAGAATAAATCAAAGGACAGGGTATAGCTTCCTCCTAGACCTGATACTAACCTCTCACCTGCAAAGATTCACAAACACCATGGTTCTCTGTGATGCAATGAGTTGACCACTCCCCAGTTATTAGTCAAGGCCCCCAAACCACCAGCCAAAGTCTCTTATCAGCATATTCTGAAAAAAGGGCAGCTCAATCAATTTTTGGACTTCCTTGCGCAATGTAATCGGTCCCCCCTTGTCACCTCTAATAGGGTCGACCGTGCTCTAAACTATTTTATCTCACAATTCAATAAGGCATGTGATATTTTTGCCCAGCTACATAGAAGAAAAACTAGGGGTGCAACAACCCCTGGATCACCGATGACTTATTTAATAAGTTGAAAGCCAGGGACAATCTCTGGCATATCCTACTAGCTACTGAGAAACAGGATGATAAGGGGTGTTTTATAGAGCTGTCCAAAACTCTTGCACATGCGAAATCTGACAGCCACAATTGCACACTTTGAAAGTGAACTCACAAACTCCTGGGGAAACAGAGTTTTTGGGACAGGATCAAAGACCTCACAGGCAAGCCTAATAAGTCAGCCCCCTCTTTGTTAGAAGTCAGTGGTGTTCCCATACAGGACCCTAAACTAACTGCTGATACATTTAATGATGCCTTCACTGATCTCAGTAAGGTTCTTTCTCCGGACTTCTTGGAAGAGATCGACAAAAGGGACTACACCGAAACAGGAGGGCCCTCCCCCTTCTACTTCAGGAGAGTCACGCTTGCCGAGTCCAGAAAATAACTTTTTAGGGCACTAGGCAAAACAAAGTATAGTAGTGACTCCTTAGACCCGACGCTTTTAAATCTCTCACTTGATGTAATCTTGAAACCCCTGACCATTATTCTAAATTTGTCCCTCTCCTTAAGGCAGTTCTCTCTACAGTAGAAAGCAGCAGTTGTAACGCCAGTGCACAAAAGTGGTGCCAGAACACTGCTCTCAAACTATCGACCTATTCCTATTCTTCTGCCTGTATTTAAAGTGCTTGAGTGTAGAGTCGCTGGCCAACTGACTTAATATCTGGCCAAATACAGTATTCAATGTCCTGAGCAGCATGGCTTAAGGAAGGCCCACAGTACCACCACAGCCCTACTGGAATACACTGACTACATTCACAAGGTCCTTGATCGAGGCCACATTGTAAGGTAAATTTACATTGACCTTACAAAGGCATTTCACACTGTAAACCACTTCCTCCTTCTGCACTGTCTCCCTGCCCTCAGCCTCTCCCCCTGTAGTCACCAGCTGGTTCAAGAGCTACCTTGAGGGTAGAACGCAGCAAGTTAAGATAAACGATTCCCTGTCTTGCAGCCTTCCTGTTTATTCAGGAGTCCCGCAAGGGTCCATCCTAGGACCAATTATTTTCAGCCTGTTTCTTAACATCCTCCCCAAAGCCTGTTCCAGTAAAATGAAACTTTATGTGGATGATGTCGTTCTTTTCTCCAGCCACACTGACCCCCTCCCTCTCTTAAGTGACCTTCAATATAACTTTATGATGGTAGAGACCTGGTTTGCTCATCACAAACTACTCATGAACTACGTAAAAAGCAAGGCTATGCTTTTCTATAACCACCTTGACAAACATAAATCTGCTAGTCTAACTATCCTGAATAACCAGAACCAGCCTTTGGTTGTAATTCATGAATTTACATACCTTGGTATTACATTGTATAGTTCACTATCATACTCCCTACATACCCACCAAATCTCCAGGTTGGTATACTCTAGACTTGAGATCCTCTGTCAGTACCATCACTGCCTTACACCTGAAGTCCTAAGACTAGCTGTAACTAGTTAAACCCTGTCTATTGTTGACTATGGCTTGGTCATTTATGGAGCTGCCACACAAACCACCCTTAAAAGACTTACAGGCACACTAAATAAGGTCTGTAGGCTTGTATCTGTTGCTGATAAACACACCCATACATGTGACCTTTATGGGCAGACCAACCGGCTCCACTTAAATGATGGGGTCATTTATCAGACCTGCTTACTAGCTGAAAAATATGCCTCTCCCTAACTCCTCCAGCCACCCAGTCTCTTTTACTGCCATCTCCTAACCAACGTAGAATGCGCAGTGCGTCCAAACAGGAATACCTTGTCCATCTCTGTCGGACCTCTGAAGCCCGTTGGACCTCTCAAACCCAGTGAGCTTTCAGCTTTAGGGCACCTACATGGCTTAATGGCCTCCCACCTGAAGTCTTATCTGAAACAAAATTAGGCACTTTTAAATCTAATCTCTGCTAACACCTTACCACACTTGGCAGTTGTGACTGCGTGCAGTAAGTTAGCGCACCTCTCCCCGGGCCTGTTTGTACTCTAAATTGCCCATCCCCACCTCCTCTGTGACAGCCCTTCCAGTGAGTCCTTTCAGTGATTGTCATACTGCCCAATCTCCACACACCTCTTACCCCCTATCTCATCCCCATATTCCCCCCCCCCAACAGATGACCTCCCGTTAATCAATCTTTATCTAGCTCTTAACCTGACAAAGTTAACTTTTGGACCGTGTTTTTATCTGTTGTTTTATGTCCTATGTATGCTGCCACGTTGTTCCATTTGTTACCTTTTGCATTATTCACTGTCGTTTTACGTTTCATTACTCACTGTTGTATTACGAAATCACTTGTTATATTTGTCCTTTTCCTATTGATGTGGAACCTTTGTAAAAGAACCCCTGGTTCAAAGGTATTTGTAATCCTAGTTATCAATAAACAAATAAACATTGTATACATAGCCGTCTGATAATTGCACTTCAAGTTTTGCATACACCAGTTACATCACATAAATTTACATCTGATAATTGCACATCAAAGACTGCATTAACAAGTATAAGACTTCCATTTGTGGCACCATGAAAAAAATTTCAATATAATATCAAAGAGTGGCTGTATAGTGATAAATGAAACGGTGAGCCTGGTTATCCTTTATACAGGAAGACTCTATAGGTCCCAGGTATCTGAACCATGCTGAGATTGAAAGTTTATACCTGTTTAGTAGTTGCACCTTTTTAAGAGTCAAAACAAGTGCATCTTCCAGACAAATCTGAGTTTACAGCTTCCTTGAAATTTGCTAAGTCTGAAATTTTGTGTCTTTGTGGATTCAAGTTATTCCAAATGGTTGATACCTGAAAGTCAGTTGACATTCAGCCATTGCTTGTTCTGATAGATGGAACCATCAGCTGTCTATAGCTCTTTCCCTCATCTGGTATCTTTTAGCCTCATTGGGCAGGGCTGTGAATGTTATCCCTGCCACCATTTCCTTACTTACTTTAAACAGTACCTTCTCAAGGCTGCACACAAATAAGAGGAAGCTCCCAGGTTGTACCTCCATGGGAACTCCTCTATAGTAGTTGCAGATTTTTGTTTCATTCTCCCAAGGGAGGGATCGCAAATTGCCCCCGAGGGACTAGTCACACAATCCATTTCCACTTTCTGGTTGCTAGACACACCCCTATGCTCCAATGTTTTATGACGTAAGGAGAGTGTGGGAGCATGCTCAATTCAAGTCTATGAAATGTGATTTGTAGACACTGTTTTCAGCCATTTGGTAAAATCAGGGCCGGGTTCAACGAGCTGGCTCTGATATTACCAATTGGCCACTTAAATGATCAGAAACAGTGTTTGAACATCACGTGCCATAGACTTGAATGGAGTGTGCCCCCACACTGTCCCTTTACGTTTCATAGGTCGTAACAAGCTAAAATAGACTTGTGTCCTTGGTGCTTGCCTTGTAAGTTTATTTAAATCTGTATTTAATACTGTCACCATAAGCTATATCTAGCTTTGTCTTAAATGTGTCCATATTTGTACTCTCCACTATCTCTGGTGAGAGCTGATTCCACGGAACTACCACTCTCTGACTGAACCAATTTTTCCTTCGTAGTAGGTTCCATCTGGGCCTGAACAGTTGTTTGATATGTGGTCTACTACTGGCTCTACCCTCCCTTAACTCAAGATCCAGATCTTTCCTTAGGGTATTATCTCCCATTGCCTTATATAGCATGCACATGTCTCCTCTGCGTTTCCTGTACTGCAGCAAGAATAGGTTGTGATTTTAGTCTTTGATCATATGATTGTTCTTTTAATCTGGAGATTGCCCTAGTTGCTCTATGTTGAACTCCCTCGACTCTTATAATGTCCTCTTTTTAGTACGGTGACCATACCTGGGCGCAATACTCCAAATGTGGTCTCATCAGGGCCCCATACAATGGCAGTATTATCTCTTTATTATGGCTAGAAATATGTTTTAAAGATGCATTTTAGGTTCTGGTTTGCCTTTTTGATTTGGTCATCACAGTGGGATCTAAACTTCAAATCTGGGCAGATTTTTATTCCTAGGTCTCTCTCTTGATAAGTTACCTCCAAGGTTTCACTTCCCAACTTATAATCCTTCTGTTTGTTTGTTTGATCCTAGGTGCATAGCTTTGCATTTCAGGGTTTTATTTAACTCCAAAAATTGATTAGCGTTTTGCTCATAAAAGTGCTAAAACATTGTGAAAATGCATAGCACTTGCCTCACTGTGTTTAACAAACATAACACTGCTAGAAAACCTATATAAATACTTTCTGTATAGTTAGCATTGTCACAAGAAAAAAACTGCTAATTAATTATTTAAAACCCTGCATTTACTGATGTTCAGAGCTAATTTGCTATGGTTTGTCCAAGTCAATATGCTGTCTAGGGCCTGTTGTAAAGCTTTAATATTTATCAAGTTATTAGCTGTGGTCCCTATCCTACAATCCTCAGCAAACTTTAGTAGCCAAACATTTGGTATGTTCAGACTAAGGGATGAAATGTAGATGTTGAACAGACAGGGGCCCAGTACCAACCCCTGTGGCACCCCGCTTGTATTGGAGCCCAATCAGAATAAATTCCATTAACCACTACCCTTTGCTTTCTGTCCTTTAGCCATTCAGAAATCCAATTTAAGATGTTTACTGGTATTTCTAATTTGCCCAATGTATCGATTAACTCCTGGTGGGGTAACTTGTCGAAGGCCTTAGCGAAGTCTAAAAAGATTAGATCCACTGGGTTTTCCCCTGTCCAGTTCCCTACTAACCTCCTCATAAAAGGTTAAAAGGTTAGTCTGACAAGACCCGGATTTAGTAAATCCATGTTGGGTTTGATCTGTTAATCCCTTTCCCACAATATGTGCCTGTATGAGTTCTTTTTGCTTCAAGGATCTTTCCTAACAGGGAAGTTAAGCTGATGGGTCTGAAGCTTTCGGGGTTATTTTTTGTTCCCTTCTTATGGAGTGGGACCACTGTGGCCACTCTCCAGCCCTATGGTATTTCTCCTAGATCTAGAGAGGTTTGAAATATTTTGGTCAGAGGTATGTATAAGATATCAGCCAGTTATCTTAATACTCTAGGGTGTATTTCATCAGGCCCTGGGGATTTTGAAATGTCCAATTTTAGTAGTCTGTCATGCACTTCTTTGGGGTTTATAAGCAACTGTCCTGGGTGTGATTTCTCAGTAACTATCTGTGTCAGAATATTCTTTTCATTAAAAACTGTACAAAAATACTTATTTTGTTTATCAGCTGTTTCTTTTTATTAGCAATTAATCCGGCTTTATTCTGACAGGCGACCTATGGCGGCGTTGCTTCTACCTTTTAAGCTATTTACTTAGGGAAGAAAGGTTTTTTCTGTTGTCTAACTTCGTTAGCCAACCATGTTTCATGTTGTGCTTTTGCTTTTTTTATTTTAGATTATATTTCTTTAGTTAGATTCCTATAGACAGAGCAACCCAGTTGATTTACTTTGTTCAAGCCTTTTGTACATTCTGTATTTTTTCATTAATTAGTTTTTTGATTGTGGAATTTAGCCAACCAGGTACGTTTTTTTTCTCTTATATTTATCTGTAGTAGAGAGATTTTTCCTTATCTGTTATTTTACCTTAAGTAATAGAAGGTTCCACATGTTGTTTGCTGTAAGCTCTCTAAATTCTTTGGACCAATCCCATTTAGCCAAGTTATTTCTAGTGGTCTTAAAATATGTCATAAAACACTGGAGTGCAGGGTGTGTAGCCAGCAGCTGGGAAGTGGAGTGCGTGGCTAGCCTCTCTGGGGCAATTTACAATCCTTTCCCTTCCTTTTAGAGGTATGAAACAAAAGTCTGAGACTACTGCAGAGTTCCCATGGAGATAAAGGAATTTCCTTTTGTTTTACCTTTTCATAAATAGCAGGAAAGGTTCCCTTTAAGTGCCACAGCTGTGCTGTGTTTTATACTGTACACCTTGGGGGCAGTGAGTCCAACTTTAAAGTGATTGACCAAGTTTTCTGAAATGCGATTTGTACCACATATTGTGGTGTCTTACCACAGCGATATGCAGACTGACTATATCTCATAAAAATTCTGTGCTGTATTTAAGAGTGGAAGGGATCGTAAATTTGTTTCCAGCCAATCCCTTCAACTTCCTCATCCTGGGAGCAGCCGAAGTCCCGCCCCTGTGCTCAGGCACATAATGACACGTGCCCAGGGAGAGCGCAGGGACGTGATCCATTAAAGTCTATGGGGCAACTTTTACAATGTTTTTAATTACTTCTTTTGCTGTGTGTTTTCCACTAAAAAGTCTGCTCTGATAAATGTAATAGGGGAAGATAGAATGGCAATAGATTTGGAGATTAGCTCAAAGGAAGTGCTAGAGTTAGTAAAAAAGTTAAACGAGAACAGATCTTCCGGGCCAGACTTGATACACCCAAACTGTTAAAAGAGGCAACCCACGATATTGTAAAAACACTAACCTTCTTGTTTAATCTATCCTTTCATACCGGTCAGGTGCCAGAAGATTGGTGAAATGCTACTGTTATACCTTTGTTTAGGAAGGGCAGTAGATCAGACAGATCGAACTACAGACCTATAAGTCTGACATTGGTCATATGTAAATTGGCTGAAACTTTCCTAAAAAATAAATTCGAAGAAAATTTAAGAGTCATCAACTATTGTGATATCACAAAACATGATTTTAGACAGAATAGGTCATGCATAACAAACCAGATGAGTTTCTGTAACAAGGTAAACAAAAGTATAAGCAACAATGTATCAATAGATGTGGTATTTCTCAACTTTCAGAAGGCCTTCGATAAGGTACTGCATGATTTATTATTAGCTAAACCAAGTAAAATGGGGATTGACAAGAGATTAGTGCTGTGGATTGGGAACTGGTTGACTAATAGGACGCAGAGGGTTAGGATTAGGGGATGGACGTCGGACAGCAGTGAAGTGACCAGTGGGGTTCCCCAGGGTTCTGTCCTGGGACCTGTATATCAGTGATTTACACACAGATATAAATAGTTAGGTTGTTAAGTTCATGGATGATGTGAAACTAGGGGGACCGGTAGAGGGAGAGAACAACTAACACGAGATTTGGAAAGGGTGGAAGAGTGGGCAAGGGTGAATAAAGATGTATTTTAGCGCAGATAAGTGTTCTGTTTTGTACATGGGCATACTAAACAACAAACAGAAAAACACTCTGAATGCTGAGAAAATGAAGAAGGGAGAAACCGAACAGGGCTGCAGAATTTTTATTGATCAGCACTTAAACTTTACAGTTCACCGAACTGACCTTATTACGAAAGCAAACTATATGATCAGGAATATTAAAAGATCCTTTGTTAGCAGGTCAACATCATTTATATTACCTTTGTACAGGATAAGACCCTGTCTAGATTATGGGTCCCCGTTGTGGAGCCCTCAGTTAAGGGGGGGGGGTGCGATAAAAATGGAGGGGATACAACGTAGACTAAGATAGTGAGTGGCTGGAAAAACCTTAATTATAAAACCAGGTTGCAAAGATCTAACCTTTTTAGCCTGGAAAACAGGAGAGTGAGGGGTGATTTACTCTTCATGTATAAGATTCTGAAAGACAAAGAGTTAATGCAGGATCTGCACATTAAGCCACAGCAAAAACCTGATGGGCTTAGGACTTATAAACAAGATATAAAGCTAGATATCTCAACTAAAAGGGGAAGATTCAACTTTTTTTACACAAAGAATGGGTAGTCTGTGGAATCAAGTACCATAGTGGAATGTAATACCTTGAATGTATTCAAGAAACAGACCAATATCTTTTGGACAAGGGATGTATTTGGACCCGCTGATTCGGGTGGATGGTTAATATGGGCAGAATTGCCTTCTTCCATCCACAACCCAGTATGATAACCTTGTATGATATATTGTACCTATTGTTTCGCGATTAACCAAGGGCGCCAGGTAACTAACGAGGCCACACACTCCCTGATGAAGACCCAATGGTCGAAGTGCTGGGGCTGCGGTAGTTGGTGTGCTCTCTGTGCATTACCTTTCCTAAAGTAAAATTTGCTTCAAGAATTAATCCTGGAGTGCTGGACTTTCTTTGATACCTGTCGGGAGCAGCCATGAATATTCATTCCTGATTTTCCCGCTTCTGGCTGAGTCCGGAATCTCTAGGCACAACTGTCCCCAAGCTGGGGCCCACTAGAGAACCACTCTCAGGGTCAAGCTTAGCCCTTCAAGTGTTCTTTAGTAACCTGCCTCGAGCTGGATGAAGAGAAAGGCTAGTTATACCGTCATCTTCCAAAAACCCTTTGTGTCCCCTGCAAGGTAATCTGAAACTGGTGCCAGTTCCATTTTCTGGGTATTACTGCCCTTTTGGCATCCTGATGAGAGAGGTTGCATGAGCTTCCCTCTACCCACGGTTAGTGCAGACCGGGGTACACTGAAGGCCTTACTTGCACCGATGCAGGCCTACGTGTAATAAGTCATAATAGTATAGGAGTGGCAGGGCATATGCACTCACCATATTACTATGACCTTTCCTATTTCAGTACTTTAACCAACACTTAAACAAGCCATAAGGGCCTATGGATTGGGATGACACCCGGGTGCCCTGCAGCAGACTTCATGTTCACGGTGTCTTTAGCCTCTCTTCATTTGCCCTTCTTCTGGTTCCTGCAGGGACACAATGGTGCAGCCCAGCTCCACCTGCATGAAAGAAGAAGAGAAGAAAAGAAAACACACCACACAGTATTCCTTTTTTTTGTTTTTCAAAACGTGCATTCTGTTTAAGGGTACTAGGAAGTCCATTACTTTCCATAGTCTTTGAGAGCAGTAATACACCGCTTCCTTGTGGGACAGGACTCCTGAGGGAGTTATTTATGTATGTATTTATTTATTTCTCAGAATTACAATACCTTTGAGCCAGAGACTCTTTTTTGCAAAGGTTCCACATTAGGAGCAAACAATTATACAACAAAATAGACATTTACAAAGTACAGTAAATAATGTTGTTGGGACAGTTACAACACGTAGGAACTAAACAGGAGTATGTAATGGTTACAGTTAGAACAAGCAAAAGGTAACAATAAGGTGGTGCCATCAAAAGGGTTGACATTGTCATAAACAGGGTTGCAGGGAGCACTAATGGCAGAGGGCACAATGCGACAATTGAAGAAGAGACTGCAAGTGGAACTCATAGGGTAACAGGTAGCAGTAAATAATATGATCAGAAATTGACTTGGTGCTAGTGTGGAGAGTAGAGAAAAGGGAAGGGGGTGGCCAGACCTGAGGCAGTAGGGGCCAGAGTTGAATTAAGAGCAGGGGTTGGTAGTAGGTGAGAAAATGATTGTTCAAGAAGACAGGGGAGGTGAAGTACCTAAACAGAGAGCATATGAATGAGGAGAAGGTGCTAGGGAGAGTAGGAAATAAGGCAGAAGGGGCAAGACTGAGGGAGTGAGCGGCACAGGGGAGGTAGGGGTAGGACCGAGAGGGGGCAGCAGTTAGGTTGGGCAGTCACAGTGGCTAAGCTTAATAAGGTGTTGACGGAGTTTGTTTGTGAATGGTCCTATCTAAGGTTCATTCAGGATGCCTGAGGGGAGGCTATTCGACTAACTTGGGGGGCTCTGAACATAAATGCCCACTGCACTTGTGATGTGTGGCAGAAAGGGACTTGATAGGTGAGCTTGGATGCACTTTTCATACTGCGAGGTTTGGGCGCATGTGCTATGAGATGATGTGTGGTACATGGGTTGGCCCAAAGTTAATCTCTTTTGCCAGCAGGCAGGTCTGGTAGGAGATCCTGCTCTGGAGGTGCAGCCAGTTGGTTCAGGCATATAGGTCATAGGTGTGGGTGTGCCTGTGAGCACCAGAGACCAAGAGGAAAGATTTGTTAAGTGCAGTGTTTATTCTTTTTGAGGGTATTGTCTGCAGCAGAGCCATAAATGATGAGACCAAAGTCAACTATGGAGAGAACCGAACTGGTGATTGCTAGTCTGAGTGCTTCTGGGATCATGCTGAACTTATGTCTGTAAAGGAGCCCTGTTAACAGATTTGGAGATAAGGTTGACATGCTCATTATAGGATAACATGCTGTCAAGGGTAATCCCTAGGCACTTAAAGCTGTGGACTTGTTCTAGAGGAGTGCAGAGGCTATTAGAAATGATTAATTGGGCAGTTCTATACTTGTTATGTGGACTGAAGAAGAGCATTACCTTTTTTTTTTTTTCTTCTTATAATTTATAATTAGCTTGTGTTGGGCAAACCAGGATTCAACCACTGTGAAGCTGTGTTGTAAGTTACTAATAAGGGGTAGTGGATCCAGCTGACTTGTGAATAGCACTGTGTTGTTAGCATAGAGGAGTAGGTTGCTGGTGCAGACTTGGGGGAGGGTATTAAGGAAGAGGCTAAATAGAAGGGGACCAAGGATTGAGCCTTGGGGGACTCCTGAATGCATGTAGATGGCTGGTAGAGAGAGTATCTTGGATTTTTACCGTTGTGTCCTGCCCTCTAGGTAGTGTTTAAACCAGGACGTGACTTCATATGAGTCCGAGGGCAGGAAGTGACCCAAGCAGGATGGCAATATTAACCATATCAAATGCCTTTAATGTAGATGAACCCCCACTAGGTGATCACGGTCCATCGCTTTATGGGTGAAGTTGGTGTACTCTAGTAGGGCAGAGGTGGTACTGTGCACCTTCCTAAACTCATGTTGCTGCGGACATTGTATGTTGTATTTGGCCCGGCATTCAGAAAGTTGGTCGGATACAGCTCGTTCCAGTCCTTTGGAGAGGGGTGGAAGGAAGAAGATCAGGCGGTAGTTTGAGTGTGAGGCCCTGTCACCACTCTTCTGGACAGGTGTCACTACTGCCACTTTCCACTGTTGGGGGAACTGACCAAGGCAGAGTGAGAGATTTAGTATCTTGGTGAGGGGTGACAAGACAGCATCAAGGGCAGGGTGAAGTAGTTTCAGGTTGAGCGAGTCCCTGCTGACTCTGGACTTCCCAAATACCCATAGTAGGAACTTTTTTGATTCCTTTGGAGTAACTATCCTGAAGTAGAAAGGTGGGGGTGTTAGGGTAATAGCAGCCTTCTGAAAGCTGTCTAAGTCGGTTGAGCTCAGTAAAGAACCGGGGTGGGGGGGGAGAGAACACTACTCGAGTCTGTAAAAGCAGTATTGAAAGTGTCTGCTATTAGATTTGGGTCCTGGATGGTTACACCATTAACATTAGCATTGAGGGAGGGGATTTGTTTGGTTTGCTTGTGACATCTTCAGGGCTGGATTAAGGCATAGGCAATATAGACACAGGCCTAGGGCCCCACCCTGCCAGGGGGCCCAAGCAGTCCCCAACATATATTTTACTATTTTGTAAAGAACTCCACCACTGAGTAATTGGAGCAAGACTGGATGAACTGTGACATGACTCACCTCCCTGGTTAGGTGTTAAGTGCAGATGATAGTTTTTAAGGGGCCCTGGCCAGGCTGACCTTTTGAGTTGTGAACATCCCATTTCCTTTGCTTTGTCTCCCAACCCCACTTGCAATCCCCACTTAGAATCGAACCTTGCTCTTAAATATAATAGATTAACAGTACAATTCAGTAGGTGTGCTTTATACTTAATCACCTTCCTAAAATTAAGAAATCTACAATGCATTTCAGTGCTACTATTAAAAATTGTACTTTTTTTTTCCCCTCATGTCACCCATATTGAAATTCTGACCTTGATATAGCTCTGCTTTTTTCAGAATGAATAGAAATGAACATATTTCTAGGATCCCATCAGTCCATCTTGTCATTTATTGATCCTGGTTTACTTATCAGTAACATAAATTTTTGTTCCTGGGAATGATTTTTTCCAACAGTCACTCACTTTGAAATATATTCTGTAAAGTTCATGACTCCTCTAGTAAACTACCAACTCAATTCCTACGCCACTTGAGGATCTAGCGTCTTTTAGAGATTGGTCTTTATCCCACCCCACAAAAGCTCCACATCCTGGTTCATAGTGCCTGACAGGACAAAGTCCAAAGAAGCAGCTGCTGTGACTTGCCAGGATAAGGTGGTGCGCACACACAATAGGCGGCCAGCCCAAATGCTTAGGTTCCAGAACAGTGTAGAACTCAGCAGAAACAGATCTAACACATTCAAACAGCTGTAGATGAAATTTCAAAACATTTCTTTTGCATTCAAGTTCACAGCACAATATGTGGTTCTGTGGTCCAAGGGGTTACTGTAGAGTGCTACACTGTTCTGGACCTTACCTGATAGAACAAAATGATAACACCCAGACTGCAAGCACATGCATGTGTGTTTTGTGAGGGGGAGGGGTTGGAGAAGTCCACATCATGATAGTTCACATCCCCCAATTTTTTTTTTTTGCCAGGCCAATTAGTAATTATATTCTCTAAATAAGGGTGGCAGTATGGTGCAGTGGTTTAAGACTCCAAGCTATAAACCTGGAGACCTGGGTTTGAATCCCACAGCCCTCACTTGCATACTGTGTGACCCTGAACAAGTCACTTAACTTCCTCGTGCTTGGCCAGGTGGCACTGAGGGTTGAGGCATTGGACGCCACACCTCACACCACTCTGGTGACCCGGGTTTGGAGATGGACTAGGGCTGCTGGGGGTTGATAGGGGAGGGAAGAGATCAAGCATCTGGAGGACTGCTCTCTCTTCCCAGGGAGGGCTCTGGGGGATGCGCCACAAGAGTGGCCTCTGGCAGTGGTCAGAGGTCTGCCAATGTAGCGTCACTCATGCAAGTGGGGATGGAACTGTGGCAGGCAGTAGCACTCTGTGCCCAGATGCCATTGCATGACCGAGCTCCCAGGGGAGACAGCCAAGGTGGAAAAACCCTGGCTGCTTGGGAGGTGAATGCAGGGTGAAGGCTGAGCCCACATTTCCGATGCCAGCTCGGATCCTGGCATGACTCTCTGTGGTCCTGCCCCCTCGATCAGGGCATGGGGGGAGGACCAAGCAACCATTTCCTCAGCTGGGTGAGGAGCATGGCCAATGGTGAAGGCAACAAATCTGTGCCCTAGCTGGAGAGATGCCCAGATAACTGGTGATTGGAGGGAAAAGGAGTTAACAAAAAAAAAACTTTCTTGTGCTCCCATGTTGCATTTGGAATCAAGCTTCAGCTTAGTTTGCCTGTCCTGGTGAAACAATTTCCCCTTTCCCTTTCCCCTAAATGATCAAAACTCACACTACTGTTATTTTACATACTGATATTATTAGTTATATTAATTGTGAAGCATTTTAGTTAGGTTATTTATGTTTTATGTCACTTTTGAGGGTCAAAAAATCAATGAGGGGCATAACGTTCAGAAAGATGGGAGGTAGTGTTATCCTTGTATAGAGCAATGGTGAGGTCCCACCTCAAGTACTGTCTCCAGTTTGGGAGGCCCCATCTCCGGAAGGACATGGATAGGGTGGAGGCAGTACAAAAGAGGGCAGCCAGAATGGTGCAGGGCCCGCATCAGAAGCTCTACAAGGAAAGACTTGAGGAATTAAATATGTACTCTCTAGAGGGAAGGGGGCATGATAGAAACATTCAAATACCTTACAGGTATTAAAAAGGTACATGAAGGTAACATTTTAAATAGAAAAAAATGCTCAAGGACAAAAGATCACCCTATGAAACTGGAAGGGGGAAACTCAAATGAGATGTGAGGAAATATTTCTTCATGGAAAGAGTGGTGAATGCCTGGAACAGCCTCCCAGTGGAGGTGGTGGGTGCTAAAATGGTAACAGAATTCAAGCATGCATGAAAGAGACACAAAGGGGACCTTAGAGATAAGGCAAGGGGGTGAAGACCAAAGGGCCAAAGGGTGAGTATGGTCTGCAGTGGCACAGTAGGTAGGGAAAATAGGGCAGACTAGGTGGGCTAAGAGGTCCTTCTCCGCTGACTTCCGTGTTACTATGTTTCTATTTTTCTTCAAGTTTCAGTAACTGATAAGCAATGGCCAAGGGGTGCAGTCACAGCAAAGGGGCACAGTTGTGGTAAAGGGTCATGTTTGTGGTGAGGGGGTCCCAAATTTCTTTTGGGCCTAGGGCCCCAGGTTGCCTTAATCTGGCCCTGGACATCTTTGATATTTCCCAGAATTTCCTACTGTTATACCCAGGAATTCGAGGGCATGCCTTTAAAGTGGGCAGTTTTTTCCAGGTGGGACTCAACGGGTGCAGCTGCTCATTGCGGCCTTGTAGAACTGCCAGTCACTTGGTTTACCAGTAGCCCAAGCTTTGTACCAGAGGTGGTCACAAGGTTTATGAGGGAGGTGGAGATCCAGGGTTTGCTAACCCCCTTGATTTTCCATTTTTCTAAAAGGAGCAAAATTATTGCAGGCTGTATTAAAGAGGGTAATAAAGTGATCCAAAGCTTGATCTATGCTTTTAGCATAGTGAATTGGCAACCAAGTGCATTGTAGGAGACAGGCTGGAAACTGCTTAAGCTGCCCTCTTCTAAGGGCATGCTGATGGGACGGTTTAGTGGGAGGTTTAGGAGACCTGTTTGACAGGAGAATGGTCACTGAGAGAGTCTGATAAGACAACTGTGTCCGTGAACCTCTCCTGGTGGTTAGTGAATATCGGGTGAAGCTGTGAGCTGTTGTCAGTCCAATAGTTGGTTCTGGTAGGGGCAGACACCAGTTGGGTGAGGTCTATGGTGGCAGCTGCATCCTTGTAGGGGTCAGCTTCCGGTGCAAGCCAGTTGATGTTAGTCAGCTAATGCAACAACGTCGGAGCAATTGGGCAGTTTGGAGATGTAGTCAGTTACCATATTGAATCCTTTGGCAGTATCCTGCAGGGAATATATACAGACAGAACTGTGAGTGCCTTACCTTTATTACCTAGGGTTATTTTGACTACAAGCGCCTGGGCACTGTTACCAGTATTTATTTTTGGAAGGGCATGGCCATGTAAAGAGTCTAACAGGTAAATGGCACCCACTCCCCCTTTATTACCAAGCCTATCTTCTCTAAACAGAGATATGAAGTGCACTTTAAAGGTGTATTTGTTTATTACTGTGGCCACTGCTGCAGTGTTCTGCCACCAGGCAAGCCCTACCCCGCTGGAACTGAGGACATGAGCCACTCCCTTGGCAGGGTAGCAAAGTTCACATTTACCTGCCCGTTTTGGAGGAAAAGGCACATAAAGCTTTGGAGAAACCTGTTGCAGTAACTTTGGTACTACTTGGTGCAGAGATTATCACCCCTCCGACTCTCTGTTGGCTTTCTCTTCTTTAGAGTTCACCTCCTACTTATGCATAGTGCAGAGGATTGGATTTGCTAACTCGTGCCCTGTCCAGTCTGACGGTCAATAGGAAATCTCCGTTTGTACACTTGTGGAGACATGGAGGTGATGGTATTAAATTGAAACATGCCAGTAACCTCCTTGGACAAAGAAGCTGGCAAAAAGTAAATTATTTTTATTGCAGGTAGACAAGTTACACAAACAAACAGAGCTGTACAATCTACTGGCAAGGTGCCTCGGTGCTTGGCTGATTGGAGCTTTGTCAGGGGGCGGGCTCCTTGGTTGAGTGACTTCCTTTTTAACCATAGAGGCTACTGACATCATCAACCAATGGGTAGATGTCGTACACAATATATGAGTAATTTATGACACTAATTGCAACTGGCCTTAAGTGGTTGTGGGAGGAGTCAAATGATGGGTAATACGAAAACGGCTGTAAATTCATCCAATTACATTAAGTATTCAAAAGTGCTATCACACATACAAAACTGGTGATCACAAACCACGTACAAAATACAAACTAAGGAGGCACAAGTATTTACAATTTATAGTGAACTGTATAGCTAGAAAAAATGTGGGTAGATGTTGACAGAATGGTTGTCGCTTCTAAACAGAACCGAGGTTGTGATGCCGTCAGAGAGAGAGAAAGGTTGCCAGCTGCTGTTATCTCCTTTCCAGCAGACATGACCACACAGAGGATCAGCTGCAATCATGAAATTCCAGCATCACAAAATGCTAGGGAAACAGAAGAGTTTTAGGATAAATATATCTCTCACATTGAACAAAAGTATCAGACCTCTGTTTCAAGACACATACTGATAGGTCTGTTTATATAGATTTTATATCTGCATACATGTATAGGAGTAGTGGCCTTAGAATTGCTATGTCAGGGATCTAAGTAAGAAATGGTTTAACATCCCATTTTTCATTTCGTCCAACTGGACTTGTGGTTCTCAAAGCAAAAATCCAGAAAGATTCTCTTTATGACAGTCTCTGTAATCTATTGCCGTCTCTCTTACTTACATGAACAATTTACAGACCCATGCAGTGTCATGCTTTGTGGGTCACAGTTTTGTGCTTCATGAAAGTGTTTGCCAACTGAAGTGCTGCTATTGGGGTTTCTAATGAAATGGAGAAACATAGAAGTTGACGGCAGATAAGGACCACAAGGCCCATCCAGTCTGCCCGTTTCTTTTTCTACCTAATGACATTGGCATTTGCTCTGTCAATGGCCTATGTATTCATACTTGTTTGTATTGCTCCCTTATGCCTATCCCATGCCTGTTTGAAGCCCTGCACTGTATTCATATCCAACACTTCCTGAGGTAGGCCATTCCATGCATCCACCACCCTTTCTGTGAAAAATAATTTCCTCACATTAACCCTTAATCGGCCTCCCTCTAATCTCATGCTGTGTCCTCTTGTCCTGCTGTTTTTCTTATATTGAAACATGTTAGACTCTTTCACCTTGTTAATGCTCTTAAGGTGTTTGAATGTTTCAATCATATCACCTCTCTCCCTCCTTTGCTCTAGAGTATACATATTGAGTTTCGTTAATCTGTCCTCACATGTTTTCTGATGCAGTCCCTGCACCATTTTGGTTGTCCTTCTCTGGACTGCCTCAATTTGGTTAATGTCCTTGTGAAGGTGTGGCCTCCAGTACTGCACGCAGTACTCTAGATGGGGCCTGACCAGTGTCTTGTAAAGAGGGATTATTACCTCCCTCTTACGACTTGGGATACCCCTACTAATTCACCCCAACATCCCCTTAGCCTTACCTACTGCTTTAGTGGTCTGCTTGGATGGTTTCAGGTCATCTGTGATGATGATGATGATGCCGCCAAAGTCTCTTTCTTCCCTTGTGATTGCCAGCAACTTCCCTCCCAACCTATAGGTGGCTTCAGGGTTTCTCTTCCCTATGTGCATGATCTTGCACTTATTTACGTTAAACCCCAGTTACCACTCTTCTGACCATTTTGCCAGTTTATCCAGATCTCTACTCATTATTCCTTGTATGCTCTTGGATTCTCTCACAGAGCAGTCGAATAGTCCTCCCTGTGTACAGTTTGTGGCATTCATACAGAAGAGCATATATGACAGAACTGGAACTACAAATAAGAAACTCCCTCACTTCCACTTTCTTGGCGACATTTGGTAAATCCAACCTGCTGGCCTGATTACAAGTTATACTCACACTACACCTCACGCATTTGTACATACCAAGGTGGACGGGGTAGTCAATTAAGATAAGAAGGCCTTGTGGTGGGGTTTCTGGATTGGCTACGTACCAGCTTATCCTGAAGATTGTTACCCCTCTTAAAAGATATTCTTGGTGCTGTGCCTACCACTTCAGCAAGGTGGGGATCATTACTCAGTATGGGCCAGTACTGTCTTATTATGCTCGTTGTTTGGTTACTTGGTAAGCTAGGACAAAAGAAAGTCAAAGTCCATCGAGATTGTCCCCCACTATGTAGTGGGACATTATTCCCAAATATGATTAGCAGCTAGCTAGTTATCCAAGCCCTTTTTGAAAGAACTGAACGTTTTAAGGTCTGTCAGTTCTTGTGGGAGCTGATTCCATAATCTAGGTGCCCTTATTTTAAAAAAAAAAAATGTCTTTTATTTGTTTTAGCCTTGCATACTTTCAGTTGTTTATGATGCAATCTCAGCACTATTTTATGCGTTGTGTATGATAGTCCACGCTGTTGTGTATCAGGGCAGGAGATTTAAAAATTTTAAAAAGGAACAAGTGATCTCCTATACATCTTCTTTGCTGTAGAGAATAGAGGCCCGTGTCTTGGGGTCTTTCAGTATAGGTTTTTGCAGATAGATACGGGACCATCCTTGTTGCACGTTTCTGTATGCGCTGTAACCTCTCTGTGTCCTTACTAAGATAAGGGCTCCATAGATGTTATTAAACTCGGTGACAAAACAAATAGGCTGATTGTTTTGATTTTTCAGCTTAGGTACCAGGAGTGTCCTTCTATCTGCCTGATGTGCTTTCTGTAATGCAGTGTCTAAAAGGGTTTTGTTGCGGCCGACCTGGTGGTGCTGGAGCTTGAGGCGCTGGTAGCTATACCTCGTACCATGCCAGCGACCAGGGTTTGAGAAGGAGCCCGGGCCACTGGGGGTGGCAGGAGGGAGAGAGGATTGAGCGTCCGGCAGACTGCTCTCTTCTCTCAGGGAGAGGATGACTTGTCATCATCCCGCTTGTTGACTGTTCTCTAGTGGTGCCTGGAAGGCAGCATGGGTCTGGAGGCACATTCTAATGTCCGTATGTCAGTAGGGAAGGGGGACGGGAGAAAAGTGGCGGAGAAAAGCCTGGCAGGCTCCGTGATGCTCCACCACTCCTGAGGCCATTCCCGGTTTCTGGATTGGGTCTCGGGTACTATAACCTTCGCTCCTGGCCCTGCCATGGGGAAATTCTGGGAATTCTTGGACCCATGAAAGTGCATGAGCGGGCTAGACTGTGAGAGTCCCTCTGTCAGGCCATAGCTGCTTCTCCAGGCTCCACAGAGGTAAAAAAAAAAAGGGTTTGTTGTAGCCCTGTTCATGAATCTTTATTTCAGTTCACAAGCCTTAGCATCAAAAAATATGAATGTTTTGAACATCTGTGTCTCACTCTTAAGAACTGACTTTATGGAGATGAAGAAATTAGACTTCTTAGATGTCCGCTGTCTGTTCTAAGCAAACTATTCATACAGTAGTTGTGGGTTTACAAAAATTTTTAGTTCTGATTGTGTTATCTACTCCCACACTAAAAACTATATGCAGGAAATTAAACAGCTAGTGACTCTGTTAAACTAGCCACACTGTGCTGACTGGAGTTATTAAATTAGCGTAGTTTGTGTTTTTGTGAGTACTGAATTATCCTTGCCTGATTTTATAACTAATAGAACTTTTGTTTCAGCGGTGCTTTCTGTTCATCTAGTGAAGGTCTGCGTGTCACGTGCATGAGACACATGGGAAGGAACTGACGTAGTGCGGGGGGGGGAGCTGCTGGCTGCTAAGTGAAGGCTGCAGCGAACAGGAACTGTCAGTACACACTGAAAATCACTGTAAAGTCCTGCCTCTAATAAATTATGACATGAGTGCTCCATAATAGATGTTATCTAGATCTCCCTATTTAACAAACCCTGACCTTGTTGCCCATAGTTCTCTAACACACCGTGTGCACAAGTACCGTATTGTACAGTGTAAGTACCTGAATTGTATTGCTGAAAGAGGGTGAGTGAGTGTTGTAGAGCATGGTTTGTTGAGCGGCATGCAGCTGATCAAGGTGATCTAGGTTGAGCATGGTTCACTGTATAACAAGCAGCTGGTTCAGCGTACACTTATACTACACGTCATCCCGAACTGTGATCTTACCCCCCGATCTTCCCAGTACTGCTTCCTGAAAGGATACTTTGGGGATAGTGTAGTTTAATTTAGAGAAGAAACGAAGCAATTGTAGTGCATGTCTGCTCACATTTCTGGCACTTCCAGTTTGCTTCCGGTTTGCCGTTGTAGTTGTTTTAGTGATCAGTGAGAGATCGGGTTAAAAAATGAAAACCTGCAACAATCTCTACTTGGTGCCCCAACCTCAGCCTCTACTTCTACCGCCACAAAACCAAGGTATGTGAAAAGCTCCCTAACACTACACATGGTCTCACGAATAACAGAGACACTTTTTTAGTACAGTACAGTACATGCAGTCATGGTCACAACAGAGGCATTTTTTTAATACTGTATGTCACAACTCCACTCAGCAGGTCAGGCCCTTTGCTCCTACAGTGCCAACCTCCAAGCGCAGTATTGTGAACAGTTAACAGAACAGGGTAACCCTCCTGTCTGTTTTGTGGGTTTGAATCAAACTTTGGTTTCAAGTTCTGGAGGGATTCAAACTGTGAACCTCTTGCTAGCATACCCAATGTACAGGCTCAGATAATTCTGCTCTTCGGGGGGGCAGATATCTTTCACCTACAGGCACCTAACCAGGCTTACAAAATGAACCCTTAAAAACTCTATTAAAGACCTCAGAATAAACTCTTACCTTTTCCCAGTTTGGTAAAACCAGTAAGCTTTGTACAGTGTCAGCTTTAACCATATATGCTTCACTTGTCAAAGAAAATAATTTCAAAGGCACGCCAAGTAGTCTTTAAAAATAGAGGTTTACTTAAAATGGATAACAATGTAAAATGTAAAACACAGAACCATATATCACAAAACATACAATCTTTTAAAACAATAAGGTTTAAAGAGTGCAAATTCCTACCAATAATACACTTAGACCTGTCTACCTAGTGTATTCTTATCTTCTTATAGTGCTGTAGATGTTTCTTTTTTCAGAGTCCAAACATGTGTGTCTAAAGGGGAATACAGACTACAGTTTTCAGGGTTTTAAATAATTGATTAGCACTTTTTTTCTTGGGACAATACTAACTGTTCAGAAAGCATTTATATAGGTTTTCTAGAAGTGTTATGTATGTTAAACACAGTGAGATAGGTGCTGTGCATTTTCACATTGTTTTAGAACTTTTATGAGCAAAACGCTAATCAATTTTTAGAGTTAAATAAAACCCTAGTTTTAAAACTGGCTTTGCCAGCCTCTTTGCATGAGGTCACCTAGCTCCTCCCTGTCAGAATATAAAAAATATACAACCAGGATGTCATCACTCAGAAGGTAAATTAAAAAGGTTAATTTCTAAGTCGTTCTTTCATCCATGAGCAACATTCTGCTTTTACAGACATCAAAGGAACATTTATGACTTCGCACCAGTGTCACATAACCTGGTTTTCCTCCTCTAAATGTCATAAAATGGATATTTTCTATCCTGTCAGCTGGCAAGCTACAACCAAGCTAGATAAACAGGAGATCCCCAATGTAAGTCTCTTCTAGCCTGTAATTATCTCTTGGCCTTCCAGGTAACACATTGAAGCTAAAACCTGGGAGGGGGGGTGACATTCCACAGGCTGTTTCAGCATGTCTCATGAGAGACGCTCAATAACACATTTTAATATTACAAAAAAATCATACAGTGATCAGAACCAGCTGTCCAAGCGTCACAATCCTCCCTGCCTAGACTGAATTTGGGGGCTCTATCCCCTGCATGGGTTAAGCTTCCCAAATCAGTTCACTCCTTGTAGACGCGAGACAACCCATCTGAGTTCTGATTTTTTTCGTTCCAGCCCTATGTAGAATGGTCATGTCATACCCTTGCAAAGTAAGACTCCATCTTAACAATCTGCCATTGTTTTTTCCCCATCTGCTCCAGCCAAACCAGGGGGTTGTGGTCAGTCTGTACCACAAAATGCTGCCCATACAAGTATGGCTCCAACGTCTTTAGGGCCTACACTATGGCAAGACACTCCTTTTCCACGGTAGAGTATGCCTGCTCCCTGGGAAGTAACTTTTTACTCAGATACGCTACAGGGTGATCTGTCCCTTTGCTGGATGTCTGACTCAGTATTTCCCCAATACGCACGTCTGAGGCGTCAGTCTGAACTATAAAGGGTCTGCTATAGTCAGGACTTGTCAAAACAGGAGCACTGCACAGTGCCTCTTCAATCTGGTAAAGGCTTCTTCACAGGCTGGTCCCAGGTATTTTTTGGCATCCTTTTTTTACCAGGTCAGATAGGGAAGCCGCCAGGGCACTGTAATTGGGTACAAATTTCCTGTAGTACCCTGCTGTCCCTAGAAAACTCCTGACCTGCTTCTGTGTTTCTGGTCTGGGCCACGCCTGGATTATCTCTATTTTTATTTGATTAGGATGGAGCTGTCCTCGGCCTACCACCTGCCCAAGGTATGCCACTTCCCCCATGGCCACCTGGCACTTCCCGGCTTTGACAGTGAGCTCGGCCCTCTGTATCCTGCCCAGCACTTCCCTAAGGTGGGACAGATGTTCCTCCCAGCTGGCACTAAAGATGGCAGTGTCATCCAGGTACACCATGGTGTACTCCTCAGCACCATTTAACATCTGGTTCACCAACCTTTGGAAAGTGGCCAGGGTGTTCTTTATTGCGAAAGGCATTACTTCAAATTCAGATAAGCCTATCGGAGTGATGAAGGCCGACCTCTCCCTAGCTCTGTCCGTCAACTCTACCTGCCAATACCCCTTGGTCAGGTCAGTGGTCGTAAGGTAGGTCACCCCTCCCAACTTGTCCAGGAGTTCATCCGTCTGGGGCATCGGGTGGACGTCTGACTTCGTGACTGCATTCAGTCCGCAGTAGTCCACACAGAAACGAGTAGAGCCATCTGGCTTGGGCACAAGGACTACAGGTGAGGCCCAGGGGCTGTGGGATCTCTAGATTACACCTAAATCCAGCATCTCCTCCACTTCCCTCCTAATGTCCTTTTGGAAAGCCTCTGACATCTGATATGCTGTCCGCCGTATGGGCGTCTGTGTCCCTGTCTCCACATCGTGAGTCACTAAGGGGGTTAGTCCAGGCTTGGCGCTAAACAATGGGGAAAAGTCTGCTAAAACCTCCCTTACTTCCTGGATCTTGTCCGGGGTAAGCTGGGGAGATGATTTAACTGCCTCCACAGAGGACTGCTGCTTACTTTCTTCCAGCAAGGCCAGAAGGGGGCTCCTTTGTCCGTCCCCTCCCCATGATTACACACTGCAAACACCATGTCAGCCCTATTTGCATATGGTTTCATCATGTTGACATGGTACATCCTTTCTGTCTGTCTTCTGTCAGGTAACTCTATAATATAGTTCATGTCATTTACCTTCCTAACCACTTTGTACAGTCCTGCCCACTCAGCCTGCAGCTTGTCTTTCCGAACTGGAATAAGGACCATGACTTCCTGACCCACCATGTACGAGCGAGCTGTGGCTCTGCGGTCGTACCACACTTTTTGTTTCTGTTGGGCAGCTGCCAGGTTGCTCTGGGCTGTCCCCATAAGCTCCTTTAGTCTTTCCCTAAACCTAAGGACATAATCCACTATGGGAGTTCCCTGGGTGGCGTGCTTGTCTTCCCTGTCCTCCTGGATCAAGTCTAGGGGTCCATGTACTCGGCGTTCATATAAGAGTTCAAAGGGGGAAAATCCTGTCGACTCTTGGGGCACCTCCCTGTATGCAAACAACAGGTGGGGAAGGTATTTCTCCCAGTCCCACCCATGCTGTTCAGCAAACGCCTGGAGCATTGACTTCAGGGTATCATTGAATCTTTCCCACAAGCCCATTGGCTTGTGGGTGATGCGTGTCGTGCATCTCTGCACCACTCACACTTCTCCCATAAACATTTCATCAGGTCCGACATGAAGGAACCCCCTTGATCGGTGATTACCTCCTGCAGAAACCCAACACAGGAGAAAATACCAAGTAAGGCATCTGCCACTTTGTCCTCAGTGAGGATAGGGTGACTGCCTCCGGGTACCGGGTGGCATAAGCCGCCACAGTCAGGATGAATCTCTTCCCAGAGGAGCTGGGGGTATTTAAAGGCCCCATAATATCCATTGCCACCCTCTGGAATGGCTCCTCCACTATGGGCAGTGGAATCAGGGCGGCTTGGGTTTTCTTGCCCTCCTTCCCTATTTCTTGGCACCGGTGACAAGACCTGCAGTACTCCATCACCTGCTGGGTGAAGTTTGGCCAATAGAAATTTTGGGCCAACCGCTGCATAGTGCACACGATTCCCAGATGACCAGACAAGGGAATATCATGTGCAATCTTGAGTAACTGCTCACATACCCCTGGGGAACGACAAGCTGCCTGCTTAGCACCCCTCCCTCTGTCTGCATAGCCTGAGTATACACAAGTCCATTTTCCCAATAAACTTTATGTCTGCTGTCACCTCCCTGTGCTCCGTCAGAGTCTGCCCAAGCCCTCAGCTTGTCTAGACTACAGTCACTTCTCTGAGCACCTGCAAACCTCTCATACATTCCCATGGCATGGGACAGGTCCCCTTCAGTCACTAAACTAGGGTCTCTCACACTAGCATCAGGGCACTCAGGATCACTGTCAGTCCCAACCCTCTGACATTGGGTCACCCCTCTCCTCGGAGCAGCCCTTTGTAGCTGTGTGGTTACGTGCTACTGGGGAAATTTCTACCCCCTTTTCGTTACTCTTCCCATCTGGAGACAGGCTGGGGAACCAGCCTCTCAGTGGTTTCCACAATTGCTTCTGTGGGGTCCAGGGAACTACAGTGTTCCCTTGCCACTTGGCTACAGGTAACTGTACACACCATCCCTTGTTTGAGATTGTTGCCCAGGATCACATCCATTGCTAAGGTTTTGGCTAAGCCACCTGTTGCACAGTTCCCCCTGTTTCACCCCAGTCTAGGAGAACACTAGCAAGGGTCAGTGTTTTCTCTTCACCAGTAAAGTCCTGTACAGTGACGTATTTATTGGGTATCAGCTGACCTGGCTCTACTAGATCCCCTTTTACCAATGTCAGGGATGCCCCGTGTCCCTTAACCCTTGCGTCTGTACACCATTCACCAGGACTGGGTGCATGTGTTCCCTCATGTTCACAGGCATGCTTCCAGGGACATGTAAACAACCCACTTCCTTCCTAGCACTGCCTTGCGTATTATTGCTCGTCCATTTTGGACACTGTCTGGCAGTATGCCCAGTTTCTTTACACAACCAACATTCATTTTTTTTTCTCAGAGAAATCTTTTCTCTGAAACCTGGGGCTAACTGGTTTTGATGGAGCCAGTGAGGGTTTTAGCTGCCCTGAAGGTGCGCTTTTCCCTTTCTGCGCTGCCACACCTGCCCCATTTGCTCTCAGAGTAGGTCTGCTCTTGGCATAGAGGTCTGAGAGTTCCGCCTCTTGCACCGTTTTGGGATCTCGGTCCTCCAGCCAGGTTTTCAGCTCTGCTGGGCATGCTCAGAAAAACTGTTCTAGCAAAATCACATTTTAAATTTTATCAACAGAGTTTGCTTCAATTCCTTCCCACTGGTGTTTTAAAAACTGACGTAGTTTCATGGCTTGCGCCTCGTAGCTCATGTCAGGACTTCTCCTAAGCTTACGGAATTTAGCTCTGTATGATTCAGCAGTTAACTCAAATTTCTTTTAGCAGTGTGCTTTAAGTTTGCTGTAATCATCACTGTCCTCATTGTCCATTTGACCCAAAGCATCCCGAGCTTTCCCGGTAAGTAGTGGGGATAGCTGGAAGCTCCAGGACTCCCTAGGAATTTTAGCCTAAATACAAACTTTTTCAAAAGAATTTAAAAAGGCATCCATATCCTCCCCCTCTTTAAATTCAGCTATCAATTTGGAATTCAGTTTGTAACCTAGTCCCGTAGTCCCAGTTAAACCCAAGCCACTTACCTGCTCTGGTGCCGCTGGTTGGAGTCATAGCTTCTTCAGTTCATGTTGCCTCTGGTGCTCACGCTCCTCACAGTCAGCGTCTCTCTGTTCTCACTCTGTCTCTCGGTGTTCTCGCTCTGTCTCACGGTCCGCCTCCCGCTGTTCACAGTCCCTCTCCCTCTGGCACTCCAGCTCCATTCTGCACAACTCAGTTTGCAGCCTGAGTACTTCTGGATCCAGGATACTGGTGACCTTCCACTGCTGCTGTGGCCCTTCACTGACAGTGGCCCTGTTGCCCTCCTCATTGGATTTGGACACTGCACTGGTCGCTAGCCCTGCCACACTCAAGGTTCGGTCCTTTTCAGTCACTGTCTGTGACTCAATGCGCTGGGCATCTGCTACCATCAGGGCATCCACGAGGTTCTGTTTGGTGGCTTTCACCTCGAACAGGACTCCTCTGTCCCCGCACAACTGCTTTAAGTAGTCTACAGTGTGCCTGCTGTAGTTGAATGTCATCTTCTTCCCTAACTACGGCTAGTCTGACTTGCACTTTAGAAAAAAAATTAAATGGGTAGGAACTTGACTGTACGCCAAATGATATAGTTCTGTCTCCTTTTATAAAAATAAATCACTGCCTTTTTCTTTCTTTGCAAGTGAGCCGACGGTCTCAAGCATACCTCTCAACCTCCTGCCTCATAAATCAGGGACAAGGCTTAAAAAAATCAGGAGAAAGGACCAAAATCAGGGACGCATCTTCAAAATTGGGGGTATCCACTCAGAAAGCTGGTATAATAAGGGACTTAGTATGGCATGCATTTTCTAAAGAACAAGTCTGTAACCTTAATATTTGACATTATTTTGTATTTACAACTCCCACTGTTTGGTCATGGAAACACAGGTTTTAGGAGGGACAGAGTAAAATGTTGAGACAAAATCAGGGACATTTCTGAAAATCAGGAACAGTTGAGAGGTGTGGTCTTGAGCTGACACACTGAACAATAAAAGCTTGTAATACCAAAATTATCGTACTGCTGCTAACCAGTCTGTCACAACTCCACTCAGCAGGTCAGGCCCTCTGCTCCCACAGTGCAAACGTCTGAGCGCAGTATTGTGAACAGTTAACAGAACAGGGTAACCCTCTTGTCTGTTTTGTGGGTTCGAATCAAACTTTGGTCTCAAGTTCTGGAGGGATTCAAACTGTGAACCTCTTGCTAGCGTATCCACTGTACAGGCTCGGATAATTCTGCTCTTCTGGGGGGGCCAGATATATTTTGCTTACGGGCACCTAACCAGGCGTACAAAACGAACCCTTAAAAACTCTATTAAAGACCTCAGAATAAGCTGTTACCTTTTCCCAGGTTGGTAAAACCAGTAAGCTTTGTACAGTGTCAGCTTTAACCATATATGCGTCACTTGTCAAAGAAAGGAATTTCAAAGGCACACCAAGTAGTCTCTGAAAAATAGAGGTTTACTTAAAATAGATAAAAATGTAAAATGTAAAACACAGAACCATATATCACAAAACATACAATCTTTTAAAACAATAAGGTTTAAAAAGTGCAAATTCCTACCAATAATACACTTAGACCTGTCTACCTAATGTATTCTTATCTTCTTATAGTGCTGTAGATGTTTCTTTTTTCAGAGTCCAAACATGTGTATCTAAAGGGGAATACAGACTACGGTTTTAAAACTGGCTTTGCCGACCTCTTTGCATGAGGTCACCTAGCTCATCCCAGTCAGAATAGAAGAATGATACAACGAGGATGTCATCACATCAGAAGTTAAATAAGGTTAATTTCTAAGTCCTTCTTTCATCCATGAGCAACATCCTGCTTTTACAGACATCAGAGGAACATTTATGACTTTGCATCAGTGTGACATAACCTGATTTTCCTCCTCTAAACGTCATAAAATGGATATTTTCTATCCTGTCAGCTGGCAAGCTACAACCAAGCTAGATAAACAGGAGATCCCCAATTGAAGTCTCTTCTAGTCTGTAATTATCTCTTGGCCTTCCAGGTGACACCTTGAAGCTAAAACCTGGGGGGCGGGTGTCATTCCACAGGCTGTTTCAGCATGTCTCATGAGAGACACTCAGTAACACATTTTTATATTACAAAAAATCATACAGTGATCAGAGCCAGCTGTCCAAGTGTCACACAGTACATGTGGTCACGGTCTCAGTCACAAGAGGCATTTTTACACAGCAGTTCAGGACTGTATTTAAGGTCATTGCACAAATGGGACAGTAGCTACTGTTGATACTAGCATGGTTTGCAGGAGATGAGTTTGTAGCAGTGCTGATATCAAGGCAGATAGGGAATCTTGATCTCACAAACTTCCAGTTATCCAAACTGATCCGATGTATCCCAAGCGGTTTGGATAATCGAGGTTCTACTGTGCCTAATAGCTCTGACTCGGGGCAACATCATTTCCAGTTTCTCGGCATCTGGTGGCGAGCTGCATGTCTGTCAATGCAGACTACATGCAAAACTTCAAAAATAAAGTGAAAAACATTGAGTATATTTGAAACAGTATTTGTGAATCTAAAATCACCAATCCAATCCACTAGCTCTTTTAAATCTCAGAGCACTAATAGTGCTTGTAAACTTTAAATTGAGGTTGTTCTCATTTATCCAGGACATGAAGTCCTTGGCTTCTGTCTCCTTGTCTTAACTCACAATGTCTTCTGATTCAACAGGGAGTACTCTACAGATCTGTGGAACCGCCACAGGCACATCCACAGCACCTTCTTTCGCTAACTTGTTCCTGGGTTACTGAGAGGAAAAATATGTATTCAACAGTGAAAACAACCCCAACACAGACCACATTAAATGTTGGTTTCATTATATCAACGGTGTGGCCTATGTGTAGGAAGGAACAGAGACAGAAGCCACAAACTTCATGCCGTGATTAAATGAGAACAACCTCAACTTTAGTTTACAAGCACTGATAATGCTTTGAGCCTTAATTTCTTGGATGGAGTTTTAAGTGTAGGAACAGAAAATAAAATCAGAAGGAATAGCTATGTAAGAACTTACCATAGCAGTAGATATTTGAGAGAGTCTGCTCCATCAAGGCACACTTTTAGAACAGTAAGTCATCAGCTTCAGGACCACTTGGAAACTTTTTTCTAGCTGGTGGCCACCCACAATGACATGCAGCATCGTCACATATATGACGTGGGCAGCCCCCACACTCCTCGGTTCCCTGTCGGAGATCAGCCTTGGAGGCCCTCTTACCTTGAGGAACCAGGAGACTAAACCAGTACCAGGCAAACAAGAAGAGGCATGGGACTGGAAACAGGTTTCATGGAATAAGGCCTTAGGCACTGCATCTGACTTATCCCTTTGAAGAAAAACAGGAAGGAGGGAGAGTACATTATGGCTAAATGGAGGGCAAGGCAAATTTTATTTAGAAGACGCCCAATCCCGGAGGCTCTGGGCACCATACATAAAACCAACATAAAACAACATCAATAAATAATCATTATCATAACAATAGTTAAACTAATTAAATAAGCTGTGTACCACTTGGGAATCATTCCAGAGGTGTGGCCTAATGGAGGAGATTCTCTTGAAGACCTGCTGTTACGGTAAGTTCTTAATTGACTGTCCTATCTTCATTAAGGATATCTCTTCCATTTAGGTCACACCTTTGGAATGATTCCCAAGTGGCACAAAGTGGCCAGGGAGGATGGCACAGTCTGATATGTGATCAGAGCAGAAGGCCTTGCAGTACCACAAGCAAACCAAATCATCTACGAGTGGTGATGTCCAGACTGTAGTGCTCATTGAAGGTGTGGACAGTGCTACAGTTCGCTGCAGCACACATGTCAGCAGTAGCAGGAACATTCTGGAAGGGAAGCACCAACATATCTCATCGGCGAGAATGCTGACCTCCCCCACAGCGATGGCACAATACCAGCGTCGGTATTGTGTCATCTCTTTCATCGCTGTTTTCACAGTAATGGTCTTTTTCTGTGTTTCGCTGTCGGGGTGTTGACCACAAGGGGTGATTACATCTGGAAGCAAGAACAGAAATGGCCATACCCCTTGAGGAGTGATCATGAACAGCACCGGGAAGTTCCTTACTCTACTTCCTATAACAAAAAAATAATACAGTTTGCCAGACTTTTGGACAGGCACTGTTTAGGCACAGGTGCGCCCTCTGTTCCATGGGCAAATGAAACAAAAAGCTGAGAAGTCTTTCTAAAGCTATTGGTGCGAGTAACACAGTATCTCGATGTTCTGTGTCCTTCAAGAGTATGGAGAAATGCTTCACTCTTATTGGCATGTTTTGGGTAATAAACAGGAAGTTGGATTGTTTGGTTCAGTGTAAATTCTGGTACCACCATCAGTAGAAACTTAGGCTTGGTACACAGAGAGACACTGTGAAAAATGAAATAAGAACACTTCTTCATTAAAGCCTAAAGCCCAGAAATTCTTTGAGCAGAGGTCATGGCAACTAAAAACAACATTTTCCATTAAGGAAACATGGGCCACAAGTCACTGTTGGCTCAAAAAGAGCCAAAATCAACTTTTCAATATGAAATTCAGGTTCCGGGGGGGAACGACTGGATTATGAATAGGAGGTTTCACATGAACAATACCTTTCAGAAAAGTAGGGGACACTTCCGGTTGTGCAGTCATACAGCTATAGAGGCATGGAATGCTGATATGGCAGCCAAATGCACCTTCATAGAGGAGTACTGTAAGCCTGAATCAGATAATGAAAGCCAGTATTTCAGAAAAAAATTCACAGGACGCATAAAATGACCTATATTCCAAGAAGCAGACCACAATGTAAAATGCATCCATTTCAAGGAGTAAGTATGTCTGGAATAATGCTTCCATTTCAAGTATGTCTGGAATAAGGCTTTCTAGCCGCAAGTAGGACATCAGCAACCTTTGGTGACACCCCAAATCATGTGATGGCTGTGTTTTCAGGAGCTGTGTATGCAGGTCTAGGTACATCAGATCCAGATGGACCAGAGACCCCTTGTCCTGTGGCAACAGACCCTGACACAGGGGCAGAGGAATAGGATGCTCCACCACCAGATGCTGTAGGTGTTGAAACCATATCTGGTGAGGCCATAGAGGAGCAAACAGGATGACGGTGGCACTCTCCACTCTTAGCTTGAGCAGGTCTCTTTATATGGGGGGAATGCATACAGGAATATCCTTTTCTGAGCAAGAGATCATGCGTCTTGCCAAAACATTCCAGGCCTTGGAGCAAGGAAGCAAAAAATGCAGCAGTTTTGCATTATGTGGGAATGCAAAAAGGTCCACCTCTGGATGACCCCCATCTTTTGAAGAGGTAGTTTACCATGGAGATCAGAGGTTTCCATTTGTGAATTATAGACTGAGGCCCGCTTAGTCTATCTGCAAGATATCTTGGAGACCTGAAAGAAATACCGCTGATAGCAGGAGTTCATGAGACAGTACCATACTGTTATTGCTTCCCTGTGTGACGGTTGAATAAGGCCTTGCCCCATTTGTTATGCAGAAAGAGTTTAAACACAATGGTCTGTTCTATTCTCTCCTTTTCTGTCTCTTTTCCGTCTGGTTGCACAACCAAATTTTCTTGTGAGACATAGGAACTGATCACTCTGACGGTTTCACAATTTTTCACCTCTTGCTATCTCTCAGCCTTCACTTTCTGTTCTGTCTTTTCTTCCCCCCTTGCATATCTGCAGTTATAAAAATATGTGTGAATCTTTATGTGGAAATGTTACTGATACTGGGATCCTTTGTTTAAAACTGTATATAGATATACTGTTCAAATGATTTGCAGAAAGCTATTTGGAACTCAAGGGGTTAACCTGAGATGCAGTTTTTAAACCTTTTGTAGAGCTGTAAACAAGTGGTTAGTTCTAGGACACTGTGTTCTTTTGCTGCACCTGCAAGGAATGAAACTTATGAGAACATTCTGTAAACTTACGAGAACATTCTGTGAGAAGCAGGCTCTCTTAACGAGTTCCCAGGCAAAGACTCTTTTATAAAAAGAGAAGCAATGCTTTTGCTAGAGAGACAAGAAGAGTGAGATGCTAAGAGACTGAGATTTGTAATTGAGAAGAAACACTCAGGTGAAGGACTATTTTTCTCTGTTTGTTTTGCCTTTGTGAATAGTTATACTGAACAATTTTATTTTTTATTTTACTGTTATTAGAAAAAATAAAACGCTACCTGATAATTTTATAACTACTCCTGGTTTTTCTATGCTTGCTGACCTGTGCTTCGATGACGCCCTGCATGGGGGATAGGAGCGACTGTTCCCTTGTTTAGTTACATAGTGTATGGCACTGATATTGTCCATTTTGGATTAACAGAGGACTGGCACAGAGATGATTCTGAAATGCCTGGAGGCTGCATAGGACAGCTTTCATTTTCAAGACATTTATATGCAGCTCAGTCTCCACTTTGTTTCAGCACCATCATGTCTGGAAGGAGCCGAGATAAGCACACCAATTGGAGCCTGGGCATGTATGGTGAGTATCTGTACAGGAGCTGGTACAAGGAGTGGAATGCCCTTGAGTAAGTTGCTGTGGTCCATCCACCGTGGTAGTGCTTGATGAAGTGAGAATGTGACAAGAACCATTTTTTTTCCCCAATTGTTTGTTTAACAAGGAGTGGCACACTAAGCTGAAAGCTTGTTTACATGTGCAATGTGGGAGCATAGGGAAGTTAATTAACTTGCTCAGGGTCACACAGTGTGCAATTGGGGGCTGTGGGATTCAAACCCAGGTCTCCAGATTTGCAGCTTAGAGCCTTAAACCACTGCATTATACTGTTACTCTGTACTGTTCCTTCTCATTCGTCAGTTGATCCAGTTGTACCCTGAATGTCCATTGCTGGATTCACATATGGAGGTGGACAAATGACACTGTTACTATGGCAGCAGCCATCAGGCCCAAGAAACGTAATATTGTCATGATGAATAAATAGTGGCTCCTATGTATCAAGTGTACCTGAGCAGTAAGGGTGTCCACTCTGTCCTGTGGCATGAATGCACATCTCTGGTCTGTGTCCAGTACTGCTCCAATGTACTGCAGGCATTGACACAGGGTCAGCACTTACTTTGGCACATTCACTGTTATCTCCAATGCCTTGAACAGTTACAGTGTTTGGGAAAGGTCAAGGGAGAAGAGCTTCCCTGAACTTTGCCTTCAGTAGCCAATTGTCCAGGTAAGGGAACCCTTCCCCTGCCAAGGGCTGCCGCAACGACTAGTACGCATTTTGTAAATACCTGCAGCACCGAGGATAAACCAGAATGCAACATTTGGTACTGATAGTGCCTGAAGTGGAGATATTGTCTGTGGCATTGTCTGAGCTTGATATAAAAGTAAATACCCATCATATCCAGGGAACAGAGCCAGTCCCGTTTTTTGCAAGAGGGGAATCTGGGCTTGCAGAGACACCATTCAAAACTTCTTGTGTTCAGTGTACAGATTCAGGTCTCTGAGATCCAACACAGGACACAGATCTGTCCACTTTGGAAATAGCAAATATTTGGAATTGTACCCTTTGTTCTGTCTTGTGGAGGAAGACATTTAATAGCATGTTTTTGGAACAGGGTCTGAACTTCCTCTTTTAGGAGGGACAAGTGGCCTGAATGGTAAGAGGAATGGGACAGAGTGTGATGTGGAGGGGTTTCTGTCAATTCCAGAGCATGCCCCTTTCCTATTATTTCCAGTACCCAGTCATCTGTAGTGATCTCTATCTGCTGCGTTAGATGCAGGGAGATCCCCCCCCCAACTCTCACCCCTGGAGGCAGTAGCTGAGGGGGATGGAAGAGAGTTGGGCAGACTTGAGGGTGGTGAGGCTGCTGGAATAGATTCCTTTGGGTGCTTTTACATGGGTACCAGAGAGTAGGGGACCCAGTGAGGTTACCCACCACCTCTAGCATGGGACTGCTGACAGTATATACGGTTATCTCTGTCAGCAGGCCTACGAAATGACCCCTACCATGCCCTCTGCTGGGCATAGGATAACGGGAACTCACAGACCTTAAAGTCATTGTAGAGGACTGAAGGTGATGAAGTGCATCTTCCACATCACTTCCAAATAGTTTGGATCCCCTAAAAGGAGCATTCAAAACAACTTGTTGCACATCAGTAGCAAGAAGAGCTACTCTGAGCCAAGCATAATGCAGAAACCAAAGTCTGTGGCCCTGGCAGGGGTATCATCTAGTTCATCATATGCTGAAAGCAGCAGATGTTTACATACTTTAGAACCAGCTGACATGGTTTTAAGTAAGTCAGTCTTGGCAGGACCATCAGTTGAAACCTGTGCTGCAGTACGTGCAGCTTTCCATAACGTGTTTTGATATTTTATCACATGGGCCTGGTAATTAGCAATCTACAGGCTTAGAGGTGCTGAGGCATAAGTACATTTGCCCATTACATCCAGCCTCCCAGATTCTTTATCTGGATGTAAAATACTTATGTGCCTAGGGGCCCCAGAGTGATCATAACCAGCCATAATGACTACAGAGTCCATTTCAGGCTGCCTAGCACAGTGTTCCCATTCACGCATAGATGTACGTGAATCACTAGAGAAATCAAAATTCACGTACATCTGTGGAAGCTGGAGGTGCACCTACACGTAAAGAAGCCTGTCCGAGTTTTGTGAATGCAGACATGTGCATATCTTTACGTGCAGACACTACAGACTGTGGTGTTGGAAAGATGCCCCCCCAGCAGCCAGTGGCCAATTGGTCTGGTGCCCTGTCATAATTTTTTTTTTTCTTTTTTCAAATCCACTGTGATTGGTGTGCACTGCACTGGTATGAAAATCTATCCTATTCCCATTCACCAGGTGTGATGCGAGCGTGCATCTATAGAGGAGGAACCTGGAACCATATCGTGGGCTTCACGTGTGATGAGAGAGATTGAGAGAGAGAGAGGAGGAGAAGTGTGCACTGAAGGAGACCATGCAACCCACGACCTACAGGCCTGGCCTGACCACCCAATCGTCTTTGCACTCTAGTCCGGAGAAACAAGACAGACTGACCCGGGCCGGAGTGCAGATTCCTGAAGAGGAACAATCCCATGCATGCCTGTATTAGGCTGGTAGTATTGTTTGTGGATTTTCTTTTTCAGAAATTGAAGTGGTTGTCTTCCTTTCTGTGGTTTCCACCAAGTAAATTGACTTGGTCCTGGTGGGTGGGGTGGGTGATATATGTTGCAGCCTGCAGGAGTTGTCGTTGCCGGGGTTGATTTGTAGGTTTTGGTAGGTTTTCCACTTTCTGCCCTCCCATTTTCAGAGACTCCAACTGAGTCTGCCCAGTGCCCAGCAAGTCCTCTCCTTCACACTGGCATCCACGGCCTGTCCACCCGCCCTGTTACTGAGAGTAATCCCTTCCCCGGCCTTCACATGCTGTTGTAACTTGTTCCTTCTCTGGGCCTCAGTCGCTCCAATCTCATCTCCCCCTGTGTCACCGACCCCATCCAGGACCTGAAGTGGTCCGTCCTCCTCCTGGCTGTTGTCTGCCCGAGTGAGAGTGCTGGTGGCATGCTGGGCTGCTGAGTTCCATCGATTTAGTCTCTCTTTAGTTACCTCCCTCCCAGTCCTGAGTCCCTCCCAGTCCTTGGCCTCTCCCCACCCCATCCCCAGGCTGGGATAGGACCATCTCAGAGTCCTATTCAGGAATTTCAGAGAAACAGCAGAACCCACCCATGGCTGTCACCCACATGCTGTAGCCTCCTGAGTTGGATGACAGGACACCTCTTGCATCTTGCTGAGTGACCGATCACCGAGCCAAGGCATCTCCAGTCTCCTCCCATCTTGAGTAATTCCTAGTGCGATGTGACTCTCAGTCAGGTCCTCCTGCCGCCCAGGCCATCCCATCATGAGCAGACTCGAGCATAAGCAAGTAAAAGTTACTTTACATTTGCAGGGCGGGAATTGGTCGTTGGTCGGTGACTGCTACTGCTTATTTGACGTGGTACTCGTGTACCTATATTATGACTACTGTCATCTACCTATTACCAAACTTGTACCACCAGTGAATTCCTGTAACACTGGTTGCTTTTTTAATCTAAGCGTTATGTTCTGCACTGTTTTGTTTGCTGTGATGTATTGCTGTCTTGATGAGATGCCTTTGTAAACGAGTCTTTGACTGAAAGGTCTGTAAACCAATGATCTAATAAATAAAATAAATGAATTGATGGTGATGTGCGGTGTGTGACATCGGAGACTCAGACTCGAGTCTTGACTCCCACTGTCTGTCCCTCCACTTCAAATGCCTGTCGGGGTCTCTAGGGGTGTGGGAGGGAGTGGGGGTCATAGGGGTCTCTCTGTGTCTCAGTCGAGGGGGGGGGGCACGAACATGAGTGAAAAAAACACCACCAGCCTTGCAGTTGTAATGTGTTTTCTCCAACTTAAGTCAGTCCCCCAAGTCAAGACTAGTATTAAAAAAAATAAATAAACATGCTATATGTGTGACAGACTGTGTGTGTGTGTGTGTGTGTGTGTGTGAGTGAGACTGTGACACTCACTGACTGCTCTGATGGTGTTTCTGGCTGTGGTCTACTCTGGACTTGTCATAATTCTGCTGCAGCCTGCCAAACTCTGTATATACAGCACAGTAAGAGTAAATTTTGCTGCCTGCCTTGAAACAGACTTGAGTGTGTGTGTGTGAAAGACGGCAATGCATGCTTCACCCTGGCTTTATTCATCCGATCCTTCCCCATCATGTAACTCATTCACTGTGTGTTGTCAGGTGTGTGCACTCTACTCGTAGCTCTCTATATATGTGCAATATTGTGCACTATTGTGCATAATGAGATTACATAATTTGTGGTACTACTGCTGTAACTGTAGCATTAGTTGATTAGCTTTGCTTCCGTATATGAGCTATTATATAAAATATTACTCATACTACTACAGTAACAGTTAAGTACTCAAATCATTCATGCATACTACTGTCATATTCAGTAGTGTGTCTGTGTGTGTAACCTGGTCGGTTTGATTAGAGCTTTCTGTAGCTGGCAGCTGCTGTGCTGTAAGAAATTAATTCATATTTTGTTTGTTGTTGTGATTTGATTGAATTAATAAACTGTGTGACTGTGTGTGTTGCTCTGTCAGTCAGTGTGTCAGTCTGATTATTATAGATGGGGACTGGAAATAATGGATTTGGAATCATTTACAAAATGTACAGTTCGTGTATGTATTTGTATATCCTGCCTATCACACATACCCCCATAATGCAAAGCATCATAGGATGTATATGCAAATCACCACAAAATATTATGCTGGTTCAACTTTAAGCAGAAATGTATGGTGCTGAAAGGCCTCTCACACAGATTGCAAAGGGTGCCAACAGAAGACACAGACACATGTTTTGTCCTGCCAGGACTCATCAGTGTGCCTCGACTGTATGACACCCCAGTGGAATGAACCAGCTACCCTAAGGTGGTCTGTCTGGGTTGGGTTGTGGTGAGCCCACTAAAAACAAAAAAGCTAAAAGACAAAAGAACCTTAGTGTGCAAGCACTGAGGCAAGGGTTACCACGAAGAGCACTGGCCGGGAAGCCAAGTTTCAAAGAAATAAAAAATCACACATATCCCCATAATGCAAAGCATCATTGGCTGTATATGCAAATCCAGCCTAGTCCTGTCTTATCTGTAAATGAGAACAAATCATTAAACAGTTCAGCAGATAGCAATTACTTATCATTTTATGTCTTTTTTTTTTAAATGACAACAAACCCAGTAAAGTATATGAGTATAACGTGGTGTTCTGCTTATGTTGAGTCACTGTTTGTGGCTGTGCGGTATCCCCTTTAAAACAATGCGTACCTCCATGATTTTCCACAAGGGGTGTGGCATACCCTCAAAACACCATTTGTACCTCTGAAACATTTGAAGGAGGGTACGCTGTACCCCCTGTTACATGCCTCCAGTGGGAACACTGGTCTAGCATAATAAGGCTTAACAGACAGATCCAGGTACTGTTTATCATCTTTCCTTGGGAATGCAGGCAGGTTATTGGTCCTGTGCTAAGCAGAAGTAGTAGCATCCCTTTGTGCAGGATATATAGGAGGAATAATAATGGAAAGTGTGGAAGAAACCTCCAAAAATTCCACAAGATTCCTTTAAGTGGAATCTTCTGCCTATCCAGCAAAGCCCATGGTAAGTTGCATTTGCTGAAGCATAGCTTGAAAAGATGGCTCCTAAGGGGGGGATCTGGGTGCATAAACCAGAGTTTTTGCTGCAGGATGATAGTGTAGAGCTAGAAGGCAGATCACCTTCTGCAAACTCTTCTTTACCCGTGTATTTCTTCTCCATATCCTCCTCAGTGTACATGAGGTCAGTATTATATTCTACCTCATTGTCATCTTAAGGAACAACGATGTCAGCTGTTGAGGGAGCCATCAACATAGGCAGCGACTGAGAAGGAGGAATCATTGTCAGTGGATTCCAGAAGCAAGCCAAAGGCCCTGGTTCAGGCAGCTTTGTCGTTGGCAAGACTAATGTGAGTGGCATCGACGGTAGAAGGCGATGTATCATTTCTGAAAACCATGCCAGCACAGCCTAGTAGTTGACTGCAACCTGAAAAGGGTGTAGGACTACTTGTGTTGAGGGGCCAGAGCCTGAGCCAGGCCTTCACCTTGGTGTCTCAGTGATGGTTGGGGAACTGTAGTCGATGCCACCGAAGTGGGCGCTGATGAGGACATACCTGATTTTCAATGGTGACCTGGACCTCACAGGTGAAGCAGCCTTATTTTTGTGCTTATGTGTATGGCTGTATCTCTTAATAAATTTATCGTTCCAGACCAAAATGAGAGCAAGGTCTTTCTTGGTAGCTGGCCCTCACTTCAGAAATGCCTTGCCTTTATAATTATGTTCCCCCTCCTCATTTCAGCACTTTAAACACATTTTTAAAGCCTATGTATACTCTCTGGAGGTTTGTAAATACTTTGTCTAATTGTTACTCTTGTATGTTTTGGTACAGTATATATATTATTTGTTTTTTTCACTGTCGGGTCAGAACTGAAAATGGACTTGTTCCAGTAACCTTACCCGTTTAAAAAATAAATGAAACAAATAAATGAAATGAAAAAGAGGAAGCCTGTGATGACAACCTCTCTTGCTCTTTTGACTTTGATTACTTTTTCTCGGTTGATAACAAGCAGGAAGCAGGACTGTTTGGGTAAGGAAGATTTCTAAGGCCTTACGTCACCATCTCCTGGTAGCCTGGTTGAAACTCTGGCAGGTCCCCATGTTGTGAGGTAGGCCAAAACAACACACAAATTATGTGAATGTCATCTTTGTAGATTTTGTTGCCACAGGAACAATATCAGAACAAAGATTCTTTGCCCTTTGGCAGCAGACAAAGATGACGATGGAAAAATGCTTAAAGGGGAACAGTCCGAAAGGGCCCCACACTCAAGTGTGGGGCTGCTTCTAGTGTGCATTTTGTGTGCAAAAACATTTTGGTTTACTTACTGTTTACTGTAGTACAGTAGATTGTATCGGACTAATTTTGTTTTTTCTAGGCCGACATCTTTTGTTACTACCTGTATAAATACCAGAATCTCTTGCAGCTGACATCAGACTAGTAGGCAGCAGTGGGAGATCCAGTAGCCAGCAGCGCATGTTAGAGCTTTTCTAATCTTTAATCAGATGTTTTCTGGTTCAGATTTTCTCCGGGGGCTAAGTTCAGTCCTTTGTGATTGCACTTAGCCCAGGGAGGACAGTGGGACCATCAACCAAAAGATGAGACCTTATATAATCTGTAACATGCTCTGCAGGCTATTGAATCTCCCACTGCTGCCTGCTACTCTGATGTCAACTGCAGGGGATTCTGGAGTTTGTAGTAACAGAAGATGTCAACCTAGAAGTAAACATAATTAGTGATACAATCTACTATACTACGTAAACAGTAAGTAAACCAAAATGCTTTTAAAGTGCAATATTAGATCAGCCTCAATTGTTAGGGCCCTTTGGTGCCAACTGTTTCCTTTTCAAAGAATTGAACATAAAATTGAAATGGCTATTTTAATGCTGTTTCTCAGGACATCCAACTAGAATGATCGATGGCGGGAGAAAGAACTGAGGAGAGTTGGAGTCACCCATGTTGTACATACAATGATACTGCACATCATTTTTGGCAGCCTCCGGCTACCAAAAAGTTTGAGTGGTCCTGATGCTGATGGCTTACAGTTCCAAAGGTGTGGCCTAGTGGAGGAGATATCCTCAATGAAAATCTAACAATTTTTGCAAACCCACAGTTATGAATAGCCTGCTTAGAGCAGACAATGGACAACTAGAAAGTCTAATTTCTTAAACTCCATACAGGAAGGATCCAACAGGAAGGAAGAGATCCAGGCTCAGCTGGTGGCAGCAAGGGTAGAAATATCTCAGCTGTATCACTAGCTCAGCCAGAGCCCACCACCACATCCCCACTCCTCTAGAGGTGCACTGGTCCGGGGGTTGGGGGGGTTGAGGGTGGTGAACAGCGAGAGGAGGGAGGGGTGCGCAGAAGGAGGTTGCCCAGTCCAGCACTATCCAGGCAGTGAACTGATTTGCACCTCTGAAGGAGGCACAGGCATCTGACTCCATGGAGGAGGGGGGGGGAGACTGGGAGTCAGTTGATGGGAAAGGGAAGAACAACATGATAGCACCTAAGGGGAGCAAGTCTACCAGGAGAGTCTTAGTAGTTGGGGACTCCATGATTACGGGGATAGAGAGGATGGTGGGGGGTTGTACAGGAGAGGGGATAGTCTGGTGTCTTTCTGGTGTCCCGGCCATCCTGGATTTAGACAGGATTGTAGGGATGGCGGAGAGGAAGCAGGAGGAGCTGGGGATGCTTGTACACCTGGGTACCAATGCTCTTGCAAACGAGTCAGTGGAGATGGTGAAGTGGAACTTCCATAGAGGGGGACAGATGGGTGGCAGACTCAACTTCCTGGTCTTTTCAGTTCTTCTTGTGTGGAGCAGGAGGAAAGTAGGACAGGATAAGGAGTGAGGTAATGGAGGAGTTTCACAGGTGGCTTAAGGGATGATGTCAGGAAAAGGGGTACCACTTTGTGGTGGACTGGGTGGACCTGTGGGACAGGAGACTCTTCAAGGGTGATGGACTTCATCTGATGAGCGAGGGGGACCTGTGCACTGGGGTAGAAGTTTGGCCTCTATATCAGACATTTAAACTGGGTGCAAGGGAGACTGGGTCTAGGGGAACCATGGTGGCAGATTAAAGGAAAGGAAAGGATCCTAGCTAGCATTCCTCCACATCTGAGGGCTTGTAGCAGCAGAGTGAGTACAAGGGGAGTTGTGGCCCAAACTGAACTACGTGAGGGGGGATTAGAGAGGGGGAGCACAAACTGCGTAATCACCAGGAAAAAACATGAGGAAGAAAGGGCAAGAAAAGCCCAAAGGTAGTAGTAAAGCAGGATTGGGGTCAGATGGAATGGGGGTGTGCCTTAACACCAGGAGCTGAGGTAACAATATCAGTGAGCTCCAGGTGCTTGATGGTGGACACTGAGGTAGACCTTGTGGTCATCACAGAAAAGTGGGCTTCAGAAAAAAACAACACTGAGAATGGGTGATCCCTGGGTACTCATTGTTCAGGAGGGATAGAGGAACAGGTAAAGGTGGATGAGTAGACATTTTTGTCAAAGATGGCATCAAGGTGGCAGAAGATGGGTGCATCAGGGATAGTAAGGCGGAGAAAGAGTCACTGTGGGTGCAGCTTACAGCAGCCTCATGCAAGAAACTGTACTTGGGGGTGATCTATAGTCCTCCGGGGCATGGGGAATAGAGGGACAGAGAGCTCAGGGAAGAACTTGAGAGAAGTGGCCAAGGAGGAAGTAGTGGGTGATCTGAACCTGACAGACATGGATTGGGATTTTTCCAGTGGCCAGGAGCACCAGAAGTCAGGTCTTGCGGGATGCCTTCCAGGACTATCTACTGGTATAGCTAGTTAAGGAACCCACCAGGCAGACTGCAGTTCTAGATATGGTACTCACCAACTCGGAGGTGGTAGGAGCTGTGAGAATAGGGGAGCCACTGGGAGACAGTGACCATAACTCTGTTTGGTTCAAACTGGCCCTTGGGTCTGGAAAACCCCACTGAAGAAATGAAGTCCTTGATTGTAGAAGGGCAAACTTCAGTAGGCTGAGGAAGATTGTCAGGGAAAAGTTAGTAGGGGTGGACAACATAGGTGGGGTAGAAGAGCGATGGGGGCAATTAAGGGAGCCATTCTCAGGGCATCTAACTGATGCATGAGAACAGTAACGAGATGTGAAGTTTCATTTCACAGGCGAAATTAAGGTGAAGTCGCCAAATTCGCCTTTGCATCTTAGCGTGAAGTTTTCTATTTAATAGGAAATTCGCCATTAGTAACTTTGCCTTGTAGCTTCTCTTGTAACTTCTCCTTGGGGTACACCAATGTTAGTTGGGTCTAAATGACTTCCACCAACTACTCCTTTTGGATTTTTTAGGCATGACTTGGTCAAACTTTGTCAGATTTCTCTGACACTTGGTATGGTTGTAGCACAAGAGGAGCTGCATATTTGGTGCATTTTGATGGTTATTGGACCTAAATTGTGCGTTTGACACCATGATCAATTTGGGAGGTGATTTGGGGGTGTTGTGCACATCCCATCAATTTTTCACAGGGGGTATTATGTGTCACTATTGTAAGTACACATTGAGACCCTTGTTTGGCTATATAGAGTGTCCCTTAACTCTGAAGACTGGTGGAATTATGGCTTGTTAAAGTTGCAGTGTTATCCTATGGGACATTAGGGAGGTAGGGTGTCGCATCTCAGACTCTGTTTTCCCCATCTCTGAGCCTGAACTACCACGTAGGTCAGAGTGCCTCACTTATTTTTTTGTATTTTTTATATATGTTATATTTTTATTGATTTTTGCAAGGTGAGGCTTACAAAACACAAATCCACTGGTGGACCCATAGGACTATAAACAAAGATGATAGCATATACAACCAGAAAAAAAAATGGAAGGAACCACCCTATTCGGTACCACATGGGGGGGACGCAACCAACGGTATGTAAAAAATAGAACAGACATCCCATAGGACACAGCCCAGGAAAATCCCAGGGGACAAAACATGCAAGAAAATATCCAATAATGTCCAATTAACTGGAAACCAACTGGTCTGGCAAGTCTCCGTTAGCATCACAGGATTAAGTAATATATGGAAACATTCCAGGTACTAGAGACACCAAAGCAAACAGGCATTAAAAATGAGGCATTGTGAAAAACATTAGTGCTTAGTGGTGAACAGTCCTTGCGAAACCCCAGTCCCAAGGAAGTATTACGAACATATCATGTAATGAATTAAGAACAGCATGCTGTTATAGTCAACAAAATAATAGAGCCGAGGCACCATTAAAAAATTTTTCCTAAAGTTCGCTCAGACTAGCACTCTAAGAGCCCAGGATAGTAATACAAAACAAGTGCAAGGCTTAAAATATTGGGGTGAGTCATAAATGAACCACACCACCCATTTACAGGGACCCTTCCTTACAATACAACATTAAAACTGAGCAACCCCAGCCCTACATAATCTGGAATATATATAAAGGGGACAGCAGTATGCATGCACATAAATCACATTACAGTCCATAACTTAACGAGGCCCGACAAGACCTGGGATGCTGTCAGCTTTCATCAGAATCAGCAGCTTCGTTCTCTAGCTCCATATCCTGCTCTGTCAGACTTATAATTTTTTCCATGTCTTTAGGCTCATTAAACATGTAGGCCTTGCTGTTCCACAAAAGTCTGAGTCTGGCCGGGAGTAACAGCTGTTGCTGCACTTTGAGCTGGTGCAAGCAGTTTCTAGCTCCATCAAACGATTTGCGGTGCTGATGGATGCTGAAAGATAAGTCCAGGAAAAAAAAAAATCTCTGCTTCCCTGTACTTAAGCTGTCGCCTCGCCACAGAGAGAATGCAGTCTGTCTCCCACTCCCGTACAGACCAGGAGCAGAGTCCTAGGAGCAGCAAATCCACAGGTGATCATCGTGGAGTGATCCTATAGGCCTTCTCTAGAGAAATCGGGGGGCCTCCTGAGTAAACCCCAACAATGAGGCAGAACTGAGTGACAGAACTCCAGACCATCTTCATCCTCTGCCAGTTCCAGTAAGCCCAGTATTCGAACATTTCTCTCGTGAGTCTGGTTTTCAACCAGTTCATGCCATTGTCTCAATAAACTGTTCTCCTTTATAAGTCTGGTAGTAGCAGCCATAGTTTTATTCAGATTCATGTCCATTTTAGATGCAACTTGGTCCATCAGTTCCACCTTTGTTTCAAGGGCCATGACCTGGGGAATAAGTGTATTAAATTTACGGTCAAGCTCCTGTGCAGTTCTAACCAATTGACCTTGAGTTGCATGACCGTAGCCAAGGTCACCTCCTTTGTTGCTGAATCACTAGAGGCCCCTGTCTTAGGAATCTGCTCAGGCCGGTCCTCTCATCGCCCATTCAGGTGGAAAAAGTTAGCCGAAGCTGCAGCAGCACTCTTTGTTTTCCCCATCACTCAGATCAGAATGCTGGGTAGTAAAGCCAGGAGACTCCAAAAAAAAAAAAAAAAAAAATTTAATACAGGAGCTGCAGCAGGTTGAAGCCTCTGGGCTGGATCTGGGGTATCCACTGGGGCACACAAGGCGTCTACAAGACCCCAAAGACCCCCGCAGTGAGGTAAGGGTGGCCGATTGTGGAGGATAAAAAACAATATGGGAAAAAGAAAAAAAATTGTAATAGATTTTAATTGTGCCCCTTGGGAGCTCTTGGAAGGTGCTGTTTCCTGAAGCGCTGCTCCACAGCACCCCCCCCCCATTCCTCACTTATTTTGAGAGGGGAGTGTCATGTTTCAGACTCTGTGTTCCCCATCCCTGTGCTTGAACTACTGTTAGGTCATAGTGCAGAACACCATCACTTTAAGGAAAATATAACTAAAAAATAACTAAAACTGCCACAGAAAAACACTGACAAAATACTTTACTTAAAAACCCCAAACTAAACCACAGAAATAAAAATGAGAAATAACTCACTAAAGATCAAAAATGATGAAAAAAAAGAGTGCGAGAAAATCAAAATATAACACAAATCGTAGACAAAAAAGCTCTGGATCTTTCTGGGCTGCCTTGCTTTATAGTACACCTACCCTCCCCCACTTCATTTCTTCACAGACTGGAAAAAAAAAAAAAAGAAACCACTACTTTAAAGTAAATAATCGGTGAAAAATTAAAAAAAATCACACAAATCTAGCAGCATAAGGCCCTCTAGAACAATTTGTGTGCAATTTGGATTCAAAAAGCTCTGTTCTGCGATGTATTTTAAAAGTGTTTTTTCAGACAAGCACACAGACATCTCTCCCACTCCCTGTAGAAGACTGCACTGAACACAGCCTCCTCGTGGCATACAGCTTGTTTCAGCAGCACGTGACCTCCAATCCCATAATACACTGCAGACTTTGCCTCTGTACTAAACTTCACGGGCGAAGTTACGAACTTTGCATTTCGCGAAGTTACCAGTTTACTGCGAATTTAGACGCACAAGGCAGATTAACTTTGGGAAATGAGGCAAATTTGTGAATTAATTTGTGGAGGAAAGTTTTTCAACTTCACACGTCACTCGGTTACCATATAGTTGCACTGGACTATGAATGCATTGTATTATGCATAAGACAAGGTCTCCCTGAGGCGGCTTACTACCAACTCATATCATGCATTGCTGTAGCTACCAATTGTATAGGTCTTAACCGCTGATTAGGTAAATATGTCGATAGCTCTGCCCTGTTTTAGCTACCAAATGTATAGGCATTAACCCGAGCTCATTGTACTTATACTCTGTATGATTGCTCACCCACATTTATTCTATGTATGTACTGTATGAATGTCTATGTTTTATTCTGACATGGAGCCTTTGGAAACGGGTCTACGACTCAAAGGCTTGTAATTCCGATTTCCTAAATAAATAAATAACCAGAAAGAACAGGTTTAAGAGACTGTTATGGTTCTCAGGAAGGGTTAGGGAAGCGGTGGGGGTCAAGAAAAAGACCTTCTACAAGTATAGAGAAAAGCAGGGGGAGGAAGAATAGGGAGAACATTTACTGAAAAATAGGGATGCAGAGAAGGCAGTTAGAAAAGCAAAAGCAGACACAGCTGCGTATTGCAGTGGAAAGGGGGCAAGAGTGGAGACAAACAGTACTTCTAATATATTAGGCAGAGAAGGAGAAAAAGAGGGGGAATCTTAAGGCTAGCTAAGGTGGGTAGAGTCATAAAGGAGGATGGGCAAAAGGCCACCATCCTCGATTATATTTGCTGTTTTCACTAGGGAGAACAGTAAGCCCTTGCCAAAGGTTGCATCAAGGTAGCTCCTAAGGAGGTCCAGGGGATGAGACAGCCAACATTCACAAGCAAAAGGGTGAAGAAAGGGCTGGCAGCCCTAAAGATAGATAAGGCCACCAGGACCAGATGGATTGCATCTGAGGTTACTCGGGGAACTGGCAGCAGAACTGGTTGAACATCTAGTAGGTCTGTTCAACAGCTCCGTGGGGATGGGGGTGGTTCCAAAGGATTGGAGAGTGGTTGATGTGGTTCCACCCATGGGGGGGGGGGGAGGAACAACATAGAAACATAGAAGCTGTCTGCAGAAAAAGACCTCTTGGCCCACCTAGTCTGCCCTGAAGTCCCTACTTACTGAGCCACTGTAGACCCTAACTGATCTCTGGCCTTACTCCCACAGCACTGTTACTAAGGTCCCCTTGTGTCTGTCCCATGCATGTTTGAAACCTGTTACCATTTCGGTACCCACTACCTCTGCTGTGAGGCTGTTCCAAGTGTCCACCACTCTTTCCATGAAGAAATATTTCCTCTTATTCCCTCTGTTTTTCCCCTTCCAGCTTCATATCATGCTCTCTCGTCCTTGAGCATTTCTTTCTGTGAAGTATGCCCCCCTTTTGTACCTTATTGATACCATTGAGTTATTTGAATGTTTCTATCATGTCTCCCCTGTCTCTCCTTTCCTCCAGTGAGTACATATTTAATTCAATGAATCTTTCATAGTAGGGCCTTTGATGCAGTCCATGTACCATTTTGGGTGCCCATCTCTGTATCGCCTCCACCCGGTCTATGTCCTTCCTGAGATGGGGCCTCCAGAACAGGACACAGTATTCTGGGTGTGGCCTCACCATTGACATATATAGGGGTACACTCCTCCCTTTTTCTGCTGGTGATACCCCTCCCTATGCACCCCAGCATCCTACTAGCCTTTCCTACTGCCTTATCACATTGCTTTGCTACCTTCATGTCATCAGAAATTATGACCCCCCCCCAGATCCCTTTCCTGTTTTGTTTCTAACACCTCCCCCCCAAAGTGGTATGTTGCCCTTGGGTTTCTGTGACCCATGTGCATAATTTTAAATTTTTTGGTGTTAAAGCCCAGTTGCCAAACCCTTGACAAGTCTTCCAGTTTTTGTAGATCTTCCCCCATCCCCCCCCCGATGTGTCCACTTTGTTGCAGATGTTTGTGTCATCTGTGACCAGGCATGTCTTTTATTCCAGCCCCTCTGCGATGTCGCTGATAAAGACATTGTAGAGGACCGGTCCCAGAACTGACTCATGTGGCACCCCGCTGGTTACCTTACCTTCCTCTGAATGAATTCTGTTTACCACCACCTTCTGAGTTCTGTTACTTAGCCAACTTTGTACCCATACCCATTTTACTATAGTTGGACCCACTCCCATGATGCCTAGCTTGTTTACCAGTCTTCTGTGTGTGCTCCTTCCTGATCCACCTCCCTGGTAACCCATTCAAATAACTCTGTCAGGTTTGTTTGGCAAGATCTACCTCCTGTGAACCCATGCTGTCTCAGATTCTGCAATCCACTGGTGTTAAACTATTACCCAATCCTTTCTTTAAGTAGAGTTTCTATAACCTTGCTCACCACTGAAGTTAGGCTTACAGGTTGGTAGTTTTCTGCCTCCTCCTTATTTCCACTTTTGTGTAGTGGGACATCTGCCCTCCTCTAGTCCCTCATATCCAGTGATAGATTGAACAGGGCCATCAGAGGCGCAGACAATTCCTCCTTTAGTTCCTTCAGTATCCTAGGGTGAACCTTGTCCGGCCTCATAGCCTGGTCTACTTTTAGTTTTTCTAGTTGCCTGAGTACTCTCTCCTTCATAAAAGGGCTAGTGTCCACCTCCCTTCCCTTAATGCCCTTCTCCACTATCTGTGGCCCGTCATCTACCCCTTCCTTTGTGAATGCTGAACAAAAGTACTTATTCAGTATGTCAGCTTTCTTCTTCTCTTCCACACTTTCCTCCCCTATCCCTTTTAATCTTACTATCCCTGTCTTGCTTTTCTTTTCACTTATGCGCTCGAAGAAAGTTTTAGCCCCCTTTTTTGCCGATTTGGCAATGTTTTCCTCTGTTTGTGCTTTAGCCCTCATAACTGCCTTCCCTGCCTCCCCTTGTTTCTCCTGATAACACTCCCTAGCCTCTTCCTTCTGTGTTGTCTTGTACCTTTTGAATGCATGCTTCTTTTCCTTTACCTTCTCTGCTACTTCTTTGGTGCACCATAGCGATCTTTTTCTTCTCTTGCTCTTAATAACCTGCTTCGCACAGAAGTTTGTTGCCTTCTCAATGGCCTATTTTATTCTTGTCCACTTTTCCTCTACTTGACCTTTATTCCCTATTCCTGCTAGGGCTTCCCTGAAGCACTTTCCCATTTTCTTGAACTTGGCCCTTCTGAAGTTCAGGACCCTTGTTTTAGTGTGGCTCGGTTTTGGTCCTGTACTTATACTGAACTACACTGTACAGTGGTCACTGTTTGACAGTACCTGGTCCACTAACACCTCTCATGAGTGTGTTCTTTAATTAGTTGCCTGAATAACGCCCCCTGCAGGGAGTCGAGGATTTCCCTACTTCTAACTGATACTGCAGCAAACAGGCTCCAATCCACATCTGGTAGATTGGAGTTCCCCACTAGCAGTACCTCACCCTTGTTAATCATCCCTTCTAGATTCTAGAACTCTGAACTGACTGGCTGTGTTTGAGAAGAGCTCCCAAAGCTAAGTGCTTTTTGATATAATTTTCAGTTTAAAAATTGTTCTGTTTTATGTAAATTTAGGTGATTGTGAAAGACAACCCTGTAGGCTCCAGGAAGATATAAAATTTGTGTGGTAGATATTTGTTGGAAGTCAGAAGGATCAACACATTTATTTAGTGTGATCTTTCTACTCTGATGTGGTTAATTTTAATACTATAGTTTAAACCCTTTCTGTATGTGCCTTTGGTGGTGTCTGATATTGAGAACCTAAGTGTCAATTGTGGGTATCCTGTCTGTTTTGGTAGGTACTTTATTTTCTTTGTTAAACAGCTGAGTATACCTATTGCCTAATACTTTATAGTACATTGTATCTTTTTGCTCAGTCTCTGATTTTTCTCTTCTTTCTCCCAGTGTTTTAGAACTGTTTAGTTATTGTGGCAGAGGTGTGGTACTGTGTTCTTTCTTGTAGTTCAAGGTGCTTTTGGAACTGCTGATTTCTATTGGTTTAAACGACTACATTTTTTTTTCTATTTTAAAAAAAGCTACATCAACTTGGTTTGTTGTCACCTGTTTGTTGTTGCTAAGTAGCAGTTGTTTTGCATTGTGCTCTGATTCTGTGATAGAATCTGTATTAATAGAAGGTAGATTATTGTGATTGTAGTTACCTTTTGATGGTAAGGATAAAGAGGCAGATAGAAGTGTATGTATTTTAAATATTATAGAGGAACAGTGGCAGGATTTTTAGGACAGTAAATTAATAAAAGGGAACTAGGAGAGTTTCAGTAGCAGACAAGTAGTGGAATAGCAGTATAATTGCAGTATAATGGGGGAGTGGTGCAATGCAGTGGCTGTGGGGCAGCCATATTCAGGCAGATCTTCTGGACACTGAGGTGCTGCCCCATCTGCATGCATCTTTCTGGACTGCGGGATGAGGTAGCCAGACTCAGAGCGGAAGTAAACTGGGTCAGAGTACCATCACCCCTATCCAGAGACCACTCAGTCCAATGCAGCTGCCTCAAAGGATGCAGAGAACGAGGAGTACTTGGATGACAGTGGGCTCAGGGAGGTTAGACCAGTCAGGCAGAGGCACATCCCAGATCCTATTCCACTCAAGAACTCATATGCCACACTGCCAAACAGGGACAACCAAATAGAGGTGCCCAGAGAAATGGAAGGAAAGGATGTGGAGGTTAGCCAAGTGCAAAGATGGAGATTAGCACCCAGGAGGTGGATAGGCAGAATAGGGGCAAAATTCAGCAGAAGGGCAGACAGCAAGGTGAACCAGGGATAAAGGACAACCAAGGAAGGGGCTGGAGTAGAACAGTGAAACAGTATAGGGAGGTCAAATCATGGAAAGTCATGTGTGCAAATGCCAGGAGCCTTAGCAACAGGATGGAAGATCTGGAGGCTGTCATGGTGCAGTCAGACCTGGACATTGTGGCCATCACTGAAACTTGGTGTAATGATAACCACGACTGGGAGTTGGCCATACCTGGCTACAACATATTCAGAAGAGACAGGGCAGGCAGGAAGGGAGGAGGAGTGGCACTGTATGTGAAAAATGACATAAGGGCCACAGAGATCCAGGAGGAACAAAATGGGGGACAGATACTGTGGGTTAAGCTGGAAAGGAAAATGGGGCCAGCCATCCGCACAGGTGTGGTCTATAGACCACCAGCCCAGGAGGAAGAAACAGATAGGGAGCTGATGCTAGCCATCCAGAGGATGGCAGACAAGGATGAGGTAGTACTGGTTGGAGACTTCAATATTCCAGACGTGGACTGGAGCATCCCAGCAGCAGCATCAACTAGAGCAGATTTATCCTGGACTCCCTTCAGGGTGCCTTCCTCAAGCAACTGGTCATGGAACCAACTGGCAGAAGGCAATACTGGACCTTGTGCTCACAAACAGGGACAGTGTGATGGGGGTAAGAGTGGGGAGCACCTGGGGAACAGTGACCACCAGTCACTGTGGTTTGAAATCACAGAAAGAGCAGAACCAAACCACAAAAAACACGTATCCTGGATTTTAGGGGGCAAACTTTGAGAAAATGGGAGATACTTGAAAGAGGCATTAAGGGAATGGGGCAGGAATCAGGGGTTGAGGAACAGTGGGAAGTATTTAAAATGGGGATTACAAGAGCAACAGAATTATGTATTAAGCAGGTTAGCAAGAGGAAAAGGAAGAGGAGACCATTATGGTTTCCAAAGAGGTAGCAAAGAAAGTGAAAGCCAAAAGATTGCATTCAGGCAATACAAAAGACACAGGCAGAAGGGGAGGGAGAAGTACCAGGAGAAGCAAAGGGAGGTCAGTAAGGAAGCCAAAGCTCAGACAGAAGAACACATTGCAAAATCAGTGGGTAGAGGGACGAAACCTTTTACAGGTACATAAGTGAAAAAAGAAAGGCAAAGGAGGGATAGTGTGACTGAAGGGGAGGATGGGGGCTGTGTGAGGATGACAACAGTAAAGCTGACATATTGAACAGGTATTTCTGCTCAGTCTTTACTGAGGAAGAGGAGGTAATGGGTCTGAATGGAGTACAAGGGTGAGAATGGTGCAGAAATGGACACAAGTCCCTTTACACGAGAAAGGGTTCTGAAGGAACTGGAAGTAATAAGAGTTGATAAAGCAATGGGGCCAGATGGGGTGCACCCCAGGGTCCTTAAAGAACTAAGAGAGGTGGTGGCTGAACCTCTTGCTATCCTGTTTAGCTGATCACTAGAAACAGGAGAGGTACCCAAAGACTGGAGGATAGCAGATGTAGTCCCCTTATACAAAAGTGGGAACAAAGAGGAAGCGGGGAACTACAGACCAGTCACCTTTCGGTAGTGGGGAAGATCATGGAAGCACTACTGAAGGAGAAATTGGAACATCTGGTTGTCAATGGACTACAGGACCCAAGCAGCATGGTTTCACCAGGGAAGGTCATGTCAGACCAACCTCATTGAATTTTTGACTGGGTGACTAGGGAGGTGGATCAGGGAGGGCAGTGGACATGGCCTATCTGGACTTCAGCAAGGGCTTTGACACTGTGCCACATAGAAGACTATTGCACAGACTGGGGAATATGGGTGTGGGCAGGAGAATAGTGCGGTGGGTAGGTAACTGGCTGGGCAGCAGGACACAGGGTGGTGGTAAATGGCTGTCACTCCACAGAGGGAAGAGTGACCAGTGGGGTACCACAGGGATCAGTGCTGGGACTGGTACTATTCAATATCTTCATCAGTGACATTGATGAGGACCTAGAAGGCAGAATTTCACTGTTCGCTGATGACACAAAGCTCTGTAATAGAGTAGACACACCAGAGGGTGTAGACAGAATGAGAAGGGACCTGCAGAAACTTGAAGAATGGTCAGGGTTTGGCAGTTGAAATTCAATGCAAGGAAGTGCAAGATAATGCATATGGGGCACAAAAACCCTGGCACAATATATCAGTTGGGGGTGAGGATATAGCATGCACCAAGCAGGAAAGGGATCTTGAGTTATCATCTCTGATGACCTCAAGGCAGGGAAACAGTGTGACAGGCAGCAGGTAAAGCAAATAGGATGCTGGGATGCATAGGCAGAGGCATCACCAGCAGGAAAAGGGAGGTCATAATTCCACTATACAAGACAATAGAGCGAGGCCGCACCTGGAGTACACTGTGCAGTTCTGGAGACCTTACCTACGTAAGACATAGACAGGTAGAGAAGGTTCAGAGGAGGGCAACAAAGATGGTGCATGGATTGCATCACAAGTCCTATGAGGACAGGTTGAAGGCACTGAACATGTACTCCCTGGAGGAGAGGAGGGAGAGAGGGGATATGATAGAGACATACAAGTATCTTACACGGAGGAACAGGGTGCAGGAATGCACTATTTTTAAGCGAAAAAGATGTTCCGGGACTAGAGGGCATGGGATGAAGTTGGAGGGAGGACGATTCAGAGGAAACGTGAGGATGAATTTCTTCACAGAACGGGTGGTGGACAAGTGGAACACCCTGCCAGAGGAAGTGGTGGGGGCTGAAACAATCACGGATTTAAGAATGCGTGGGATAGACATAAAGGAATTCTGGAGGTCAGGGGTAAGGGGCAACAGACTTCCTGGAAAACATAAACTGAACTTACAAACTTAAATGGGCAGACTGGGTGGGCCAGAGGCCCTTATCTGCCGACACTGTCTATGTATCTATGTATCCCTTTCATCTATCATATCCTTATCTCCTTCCTCTCCCTGTGCTGGAGGTCTGTAGATCACTTCTATCCTAATAGCAGCCCTCTTCCCTGTCTCCAGGGTGACCACAGTACCTCCGCTTTACTCTGCCCCCCTTGTATTTCTTGGCCTTTATGTTCTCTCTCATATAAACAGCCACTCCTCCTCCCTTTTTTCCTACCCTATCCCTCCTGAATAGCGCATACCCTGGTATGGCTACCTTCCAGTCCTGGTTTTCATTTCACCAGTTCTCTGTAATTGCTACTATGTCCAGGTCTCCTGTTGCCATGGTGGTGTCTAGGTCTGCCATGTTGTTGCCCAGACTTTGAGCATTTGCACACATGGCTGTCCATTTTATACTGCCATCTCCCCTTTTCTTGCCCTTTTGCCTGTCCCCTTTTCCTTCACTATTACCTTTCCTCTTTCCACTTTCCTCTTCCTCCTGGTTTCCTATTTGTGTTTGTTCCCTGTGGGACATCCCACCCTCGGGATTCCCACAGCTGACCCTGTAAGCATGTGGGAGAGGGGCAGACTATGTCTTCCTGCCTTACTCCGCCTCCCCCCGGGTAGTTTAAATGTTTACTAATGTAGCATTTAAAAGGTTCATTAAGGATCTCTGTTCCCTTCGTAGGGGGATGCAGGCCGTCTTCCCAGTACAACCCAGTCCCAAATGAATCCAAGTCCCTCTTCTCTGCACTGCTTCCTCAACCATAAGTTGAAATCCCTGGTGCGGAGCCTCCTGTCATCCCCCTTTTCATGGACAGGTAGCACTTCCAAGAAAGTAACAGATTGTGCTACTTGCCTAAGACCCCCTCCCCAGTTTCCTGAACTGCATCAGGCCTCTCCCAGCCAGGTTATTTGTCCCCAAGTGGACAAGGACATCTAGCTCTGCCTCCCTCCCTGCCTCCCTGGTGATCCTTAAGATCCTCTTTCCATCCCTATGAGCTGTAGAGAACTACAGCCCTCTCAGTCTTACCTCTGTTGTAGGGAAGCTGATGGATTCACTGGTCAAAGAGGACCTCGTGGACTACTTGGAGAGCAACAGCTCCAGGATAGTAAATGGCATGTATTCGTGGCAGGAAGTCTTGTCAGACTAACCTGATAGTTTTCTTTGACTGGGTGACAAGGGAATTGGATAGGGTCCATGATGTGAATTTCCTGTACTTCAGCTTCAGCAAGGCTTTTAACTCAGTGCCTCACAGACACTTGTTGAAGATAGAGGATCTGGGTGTAGCTAAGGTCATAGTAAACTAGGTAGGTTACTGGTTAAAGGGGAGGCAGCAGAGGGTTATGATCAACAGGGTCAAATCAGAAGAAAGAGAGGTCACAGGTGGGGTACCACAGGAATCTGTCCTGGGTACAGACATCTTCAATATGTTCATCAGGGACATTGATGAAAGAATTCAGGGCAGGTTGTGTCTCTTTGCAGATGACACTAAGCTCTGTGGGAGGGTGGATAGTGACAAAGGAATCTGAGAAATGCATGGGTACTTACAAAAGCTAGAGGGGTGGTGTATGGTTTGGCAGTTGAAATTCAACATCAAGAAGGGCAAAGTACTGCACCTAGAGATCAAGAATCTCAAGACAGTACTGGATGGGTGAGGTGAGACTAAGCACTACGACTGAGGAATGGGACTGTGGAGTTGTCGTCTGTGAGTCTCTAAAATCATCTGTTATTTCCTAAAATAATTGAGTCCATATAATAAGGCATACAGCAAAGCGAGTAGGAGTAGGGTGCTTGGTTGTCTATCAGGCGAGGTATTGATAACAGAAGGCAGGAGGAGGTAATACATCTCCTGTATAGATCCTTAGTGAGGCCACACCTGGAGTACTATGCCCAGTTCTGGAGTCCTCACCTCAGGAAAGATAGGTATAGGCTGGAGATGGTGCAGTGCAGGGTAATGAAAATTATTCAGATCCAACAGGGCAGGTCCTCTGAGGAGCATCTCAAGGTACTGAACACATACTTGATGGAGACCAGAATGGAGAGGGGAGATGTGCTAGAGACTTTCAAGTTCCTAAAAGAAATGAACAAAATGAACTGGGGAAACTATTTAGCTTGAATTTTAGCTCATAGTCATGTGGGCGTAAGTGGAAACTAACAGGAGGGAGGTTCAGAAGGAACATGAGGAAGTATTATTTTACAGAAAGGGCGGTGGAGCTGTGGAACAGTCTAGCAGCTGAAGTGGTAAGTGCAAAAAACTTTGGTGGTTTCAAGCATGGTTGGGACAGAATGAAAGGTATAGTGCTTGCTTGGGGCTGCAGAAACTGGGATGAGAGTGGGATGGAGGTTGGGGAGGGCTCAGACCTTGGAGAGACAATAGGTCCCAGGACTAAATAGGGAACTTGGGCAGATTGGATGGACCACTGGTCTTTTTCTGCCATCATTTTCTATGTTTCTATGTTAGTCAGTTCTTAAGGGTGAGACATAGCTGTCGGAACTTTCAGATTTGGTGCAGAGGCTAGTGAACTGAAAACAAGATTCGTGAACAGAGGTACAGAAAGAAAAAAAAAATGTTTACACACTGCATTACAGAAAGCATGCCAAAAAGATAACAGGACATTCCTCGTACCTAAACTGAAAAATCAAAACAATAATCAACCTATTAGTTTTGTCATTGATTTTAATAAGATCAGTAGTAAAGCAGGGAGCGTAATATAGAGAATGATGGGTATGCAACTGTTATGGATTTTTGTTTTACACACCCAAGGTGTGTGATGACCCATAAACCTCGAAGCTCGAGAGATTTATGAGATCACACACAAATGGTGTGTAAAAAAAAAAAAAAATTCCATATGAACACAGTTGCATAACCATTCTTTTTTATAATTACTGGTGCAAGGAGTTAGTGCTCAAAAAAGTTTGAAGTGGTAGGCACAGCACCAAGAATTTTTTTTAAGAGGGTTACCAATCTTCAGCATAAGCTGGTACGTAGCAGTATCAGACCCCCCACCACAAGGCCTTCTTATCTGAATTGATTACCCTGTCCACCTTCTGGTATGTACAGATGCGTGAGATGTAGAGCAATTATAAATTGTAATCAGGCCACCAGTTTGGGTTTACCGAATGTCACCAAGAAAGAGGAAGTGACGGAGTTTCTTAATTGTAGTTCCAGTTTTGTCATATATGCTCTTCAGTGTGAATGCCACAAATTGTACACAGGGAGGACTATTCGACTGCTCTGTGAGAGAATCCAAGAGCATACAAGGAGCATTAGAAACCCCAGTAGCAGCACTTCATTTGGCACACACATTCATAAGGCACAGAATTGTGACCCACAAAGCATGACATTGTATGGGTCTGGAAATTGTTCATGTAAGTAAGAGTGATGGCAACAGATTACAGAGATTGCTACAAAGAAAAGCTTTCTGGATTTTTTGTTTATGAACCACAAGTCCAGTTGGACTAGAATCATAGAAGCTTGACAGCAGAAAAGGACCATACCGGCCCATCTAGTCTTCCCTTTTATTCCCCTACACCTCCCCCTTGCTGCCAGCCCCTGCCCTCCCCCCGATACTGAGCCCCGTATGCTTGTCCGATGCCCTCTTGAATTCTTCCACTGATTTAGGTCCCACCACTTCGTCTGGTAGTCTGTTCCAGGACTCCACCACCCTCTCCGTGAAGAAACACCCTCTCGCATTGCCCCTTTATCTTTTTCCTTGCAGTCTAAGGCTGTGCTCTCTAGTTCTAACCTCCTCCTTCCTCTTAAGTAAGCCTTCTTCTCCCACTTTGAGCCCCTTTACATATTTAAACGTTTCAGTCATGTCTCCCCTTTTCCTCCTTGTCTTCAGCGTGTACAGATCCAGCTCCTTACACCTCTGCTTGTATGACTTTCCCTGTATACCCTGCATCATCTTAGTTGTCTTTCTCTGAATCCTCTCCAATGCATCTATATCCTTGCGGAGATGTGGACTAAACGAAGAATGGGATGTTAAACCATTTCTTACTAAGATCCCTGACATTGCAATTTTAAGGCTGCCTCTTCTATGAATGTATAATGCCTATATAAAATGCATAATATGCAAATATCCTGTCAGTACATGTTTTGAAACTGATGTCTGATGATTTTGTTCCATTTAATAACCATTCTTATCCCAGTTCTCTTATGTTTCGCCTAGGATTTGTGATGCTGGAATTCTATGATAGCAGCTGATCCTCTGTGTGCTAATTTTGGTGGGAAGGGGGGGTTCAGAACAGCTGGTAACCCTTCTCTTTCTGAGAGCATCACAGGCTTGATTTCACCCAGAAGTGACGTTAGCATTCTATCAACAACCACGTACATTTTTTCTGTGTATGCAGTTTTCTATAACTCATAAGTACTTGTGCTTCCTTAAAGGAGAACTACTGGCAGAGGTGAAGCCCTGACCGCTGCACAGATTGGGGCTTCACCTCACAGATTCCCGCTGTAGTCATCATATTAAGTAAACAGTTTCATTACCTGAATGCTCATAAAAATTGCCGGAACCATGCCTGCAGCTGGCATGTTTAAGTGTGGTCTTCTCACCATCACCATGCCCCTACTCCCATGATCGCACTGGTAACTGCAATATAAGGCATGGCACTGCACCTTCCTTACGTGACAGAGATTTTATAATTGCCAGATTAATGCCTAGTGTTATGCAGCAGAATTTGCCTAAATTCCATGGGTATGCTGCATTCATGGCATTTAGGCAAATTCTGTAAAATAGCACTGGGCATCGGAGATACAGCATTTATAAAATCTCTGTACAGAAGAGCTCTATTATGGAAGTGGCAGTGCCATGTCAGTATATTGTGATGTTAACGGCACAATCGCGGGGGGGGGGGTTGAGGAGCGCCATACTTAAACATGCTGTATGCAGGGGAGGTTCGGGCAATTTCTAAGAACATTCAGCTACTAAAAAATGTAAGTGTCAGTGGCTCAGCAGGTTGCACACTGGCCTCTGAGGCTGGAAGATCAGAAGGCTGTGGGTTCTTTCCCCACACCAGGCACTTGGGTTAAATCCCAGTACTGACACTATAGTGCAGCATGGAGGGATGCTGCACTCCTGAGTTGCCGTCTTTTGAATTAGATTTTTTTTTTTAAATACTTTTATTGAAATATCATTTTGTTGACATCTGCACAACAGTTAGAACATTCACATCAGAAAATCCAATCAAGTATTCTGTAAACTACATCTGTCAAGTCTCTAAAATATTAAAAAAATAAGTCTATACACAGCTTTACAATTTCAGCTGTTGTAATGCAAATAAAAAAAATGGGTCGAATAAAAATAAAATGTACCACACTAGACCATTACAAATATATTCCACATTTTACTTCTCTTAAAAGCCTCTTTTATAGCCAGATGTCCTGGCCCCTCTCTTGAGGTCTTGTCTTCTCATGACAGCCATAGTTATAATGGTAATTGAGTTTATCATGCCCTCCTTATAAGTCTCCCCTTGCTATGCATTTAATCCCATACTGTTCTACCTCTTAGACAGTAGGGGTGTCCCTCTTCTCTCCCATGTCACTCAGGTCCCATCTGTTCCATCTGTTATTATAGTAATCTGTTTTTTTGAGCAACACTAAACGTTATTCTTTCCATTCTCTCAATATGTTGTATAATACTTAACCAGTCTGGTATTCCTGGAGCAGCACTCTGAAGCCAGTATTTGGTAATAGCTTTCAGGGCTGCTGCAGCTAATATGGACCAGAGATATTTTTCTTCCTTCCCCATTAAATCTTCAGGGATCACTCCCAGTATTCGATGCTCAAGGCCTATCTGCATTTGCGTTAGGAAAACTTGTTTCAGTTTATCTGCAACCCATTCCCAAAATGGGGCAAGCCCATCACATTGCCAAAATGCATGTGCCTGAGTTGCTCTAGAGGCATCACAGTTCCTCCAGCAGGAATGGGGAATCTGCGGGTTATGGTGTGTAACCTGAACTGGAACCAGAAAGTAACGGGTCCTCAGCTTCCAGCAAAAATTCCCTCCATGTCAGGGAAGAGGTGGTGCTTAAAGTGTACCCCCAAATCTTTGACCACTGTGAGGTAGAAATAGAAATATCGAGCTCTGTTTCCCATCTCTGTTTTATATACAGGGCTGAAATAGCTTAGTCATTAATATATTAACCGTATAACAATGAAATCGCTTTTGTCTCCAATTGTAGACCAGTTTTCGTAAAAGGTATCTGGACGTTGTCCTTCTCCCCTGGTTTAACCCTAGCCTGCTGTAGAATATTTATATAATCTCTTATGTGGTAATACCTGGTCTGCTTGGGTCCATCCAAAACTTGTTTGTGAAATTTCAAATGTAATCACCAAATTATTGTTAATTAGCTAATACGGAGAAGTAATCCCCGAGCAGCCTGGCGTCGGAACCAGGCATCATGTTTTGCTGGTTCAAAATTCAGCTCAAATGCCCACCACCTGAATGACCAGAGACTGTCTCTCATGTACCACCCCTTGAGGTCCCTCTCCTCCATCCATTTAGTGCTGTCTGCACCCCTGATAAATATGTTTTACAGCTAGATTTATTCCTAGTTTGAAAAATTAATGCCTTTAAGGGAGGATCTGACATGAGGTCCATCTCTGTTCTTTTCCAGAGTGAGTCATATTGGTCTGTTTCCCCAGAGGAAAGCTATTCTCATCTGGGAAGCCACCCAGTATCCTGAAAGGTCTGGGAGAGCTAGTCCCCCTGGCTGCTTTGGCAGAAACAACAAACCCCTGTATACCCTTGGACGAATTCTTTCCCACACAAAGGTAAAAAAGAGGTTTTGCCAACTAGTTAGATCTGTCTGTGGAACGTGGTAGGGAACACATTAAAAAAGATAAAGTAGATGCAGGAGAGCATCTATTTTCAATGCCTGTATATGGGCCCACATTTAAATTGGTAATAGTGACCATCTTTTAAGAGCTATCTTAAGCTGGTTAACCAGAGGGGGATAGTTAAGTTGGAACAACTGCTCCGATGTGGTCCCTATGTTTATCCCCAAATATTTCATCTTGATAAGTCCCCATTTCATTGGGAATCTCCGTGAAAGAGATGTGGGGGTGTATAATGTAGGGAAAGTATTTCTTTTTTGGTTCTATTTAGTGTATATTCTGACAGCATGGAAAACTGGTCTAATTGTCTAAATGCTGCAGGTAAGGATTCATTGGGTGATGTCAGATATACCAAAATATCATCCGCTTAAAGTGCTAATTTGTTATTCCTCCCGCCTAGGTGTACCCCCTGTATCTGTGGGTTCTGCCTGATACTGTCTGCCAGTGGTTCAATGTAGAGGGCAAATAAGAGCGGAGAAATGGGCAGCCTTACCGCGACCCTCTTCCTAATTGAATTCCTGTGGAGACATGGCCATTAGCTCTAACATATCCTTTTGGGTTATCATAGAGTTTAAATAAACTAGTAATAAAGGGCTTTGGGAACCCAAACTTGGAAAGGACCTGTGCCAGAAAAGGGCAAGATACTTAATCAAATGCCTTTTCAGCATCTAAACTCATTAGAAGAGAGGGTGTCTTTTTGTGGTTAATGTGGTCTATACTATGGACTGTTCTTCTCTAGTTGTCCTTAGCCTGTCTCCCAGGTATAAATCCCACCTGATCCAGGTGTATCAGGCCTGGAAGAATCAATTGCAAACGACGTGCTAAGATGGAGGTCAGCAGTTTATAGTCATTATTTAACAGGGAAATAGGAAGATATGAGGGACATTTGGTTGGATCCTTTCCGGGTTTGAGTATCACCGAGACAGCTGCCTGTACCCATGAAGCTGGTGCCCCTCCCTTTCCCCAAAACACCCTCTGGTACACTTGCAGCAAGAGTGGTTTTACCATTTCAATAAAATGTTTATAAAATTTGACTGCTAGACCATCATGCCCTGGGCACTTGCCCATCTTCATTCTGTCTACTTCTGCCTTTAATTCCTGAGAAGTAATAGGAAGCAGAAGATCACCCTCTGCTGATCCGAAAGTGTGGGAAGGTTCAGTGATCTCAAAAAATCCTGTATCTCCTTCTCTTGCACTTCCGGACCTGGTGCATATACAAGTCTGCATAGTATGTTCTAAAGGCCTCAGCAGTGTCTGTTACTTGGTGCAACATCACTTCAGTGTTTGGATGACACAAAGCAGTGATGGCTAACCTTGCCCTCTGGATTCAGAGTCTACTGGCTAAAAGCCGCAATGAGCGGAGACCCCCCCTCAAAGTATTTTTGTCTAAGAAATAACTTCTGCTCCACATAATAATCTAAAAGATCCCCCAAGTGCTTCTTCAAGTTTTTAAGTTCCACCGCTCTAGCTCTGTCATAGTTTTCTTTTGTTGTTCCTCTAGTAAACAAATCTGTTGTTGTTGGCAAGTTCTCCTCACCCCCCTTTTTCTTTCTACAGGCTAATTCAATAAATTTCCCACAGAGAACCGCCTTAGCTGTATCCCACAATATCTCAGGCGAAATGTCTGGTGAGGTATTTTCTCTTATGAACTGTTCGTAGGTTTTTTCAATAGATTCCCCTTAACTCCTGGTCTTGAAGAAGGGAAACACTGAGACGCCATAGTGTGTTTTTATGCACATCTCCCATATTTAATTTCAAGAAGACCTGAGAATGGTCTGATAGGACCATGTCCCCTATCCAAGAGTCGGCTACTCTGCTCAAATCCTCTTTGTGTAACAGAAAATAATCCAGTCTGGAATATATCTTATGTGGGGCAGAGTAGTATGTATAGTTCCTCCTTCCTGCATTAAGGTGTCGCCAAACATCTACCATCCTCAGTTCACCTAATAATTTGGTCACCTGTCTGGCAACCTTATGTGCCCCTTGGAATGTTTGATGTGGTGTCTAGGTTGGGGTTAAAAGTTAGGTTAAAATCATTCGCACATATCAATAACCCTTCCTTCCAATCCTGCAACTGAATTAAGAAGGCTCTGTAGTCAAGAAAAGTGGATCACGGGGGGGGAAAATATACAGAGGCCAGTGTAACTTTAAGACCCTTATAATTTCCTTTCATTAGGGCATATCTGCCTTCTTTATCCATTAAGGTGTCTTCTACCTGAAACGGTACCCCATTGGGTATTAAGACCCCCTACTGTCTGCCTTCTGCAATTTTTATATGATGAAGTGGCCACACAGCCAAAGCCCATTTTACCAAGCTTCTTATGCCCCCAGTGGAGAGGTGCGTCTCCTGTAAAAGGCAGAAGTCAGCTTTAGTTTTCCTTAAATAACTCAGGATCTTACTTCTCTTGATGGGACTAGTGAGGCCACGTACATGATATGAACAAATCAATGTATTTCTGCTATCCATAACTAAAGCCATTTCGACTACTGTTCTGTAGTACCTGCAGCATTCTTTGGGCTTCCCCCAAATGCAGGTGCCTTTAACCTTTGATGTCTGCATGGTTTATTTCAGGGATTTGTTTAACTCTAAAAATTGATTAGCGTTTTGCTCATAAAAGTGCTAAATCTTTGTGAAAATGCATAGCTCTTGCCTCACTGTGTTTAACAAACACAGCACTTCTAGAAAACATATATAAATACTTTCTGTACAGTTAGTATAGTACCAAGAAAAAACTGCTAATCAATTATTTAAAATCCTGTATTTATTTGTTTATTTAAATCTAGGATTACAAGTACCTTAAATATAAAAAAGAAAATAAACAGAGACCCAATTTGGAAAACTTATAACCAGCCAACAGGGCTATAAAACAGTGAACAGTAATTTGCTTCCAAGGTAGGAAGCCCAATAGTACGGGCTTCTTACTCTGCACCAGTCCCTGGTTAGGGGCCCGTGTGGAGAAGGTGTACAATTCCTTCCCTGTAAGAACCTTCCCCCTGAGCCGTCGAGTGTTTTTTGCGGATCTAAGTCTGAGCAAATCCGCCACAATCCCTTCGTACTGCTCTTCTTTGCAGTTGTAGCTGTTCTAGGTATCCCCCCATCCCCCACCCCTTCACATTTCTAGTTTGATTAATTATCACACATTTTCCTCTTTAAGTTTCAATATTTCCTAAAGAACTTTATAGGAGGCAGCTATTAAAAGTTTAGTCAGTGTCTCTTGTTTTTCTTGCCACCTCAGTAGACCCTTAAAAAAAAAAAAAACAACTTAGTTCAGCTTATTTAGTTTCGGTAACCGTGTCATATAATTAGTGACACGTATCAAGAAAATAACAAGAAAAAAGTAATAATTAGGTCTTCCAATTTCAAGCAAGTGAAGACACCGTATATTTCCGTGAGGAAGTTCTTGAAAGCTGACAGTTCAGACGGCACTTAGCTGTGGCAACAGGTAAAGTGTCTACTGTTCCAGGACGATTGGTTGCCCCCAGTCATAATATTGGTAAGGTCGCGATTCATCAATCTCACTCAAGAATTCCCTTACCCTTCAGAGTAAATGAGAAGTTTAAACCCCAAGAAGCTCACCCAGTCCTGTTCAGGTCTCCAGTGTTTTCTGTACTGCAGTTGAGGCCTTGCTGGTTTGTGCTAAGATTGCTACACTTCTTTGTAGCCTCCTGAGCTGACATCTTGTGTGCCCCGATGTGGTGCCTGCTCAGGACTAATAGCCAGTCCAGATGAAACAACTGTTTGTTTATTAGGCAAGCATTCCATTGGCAGTCCCGAGACTTGAAGGCCCCTCCGTGAGAAATCCTATTTGTCCTCCAGAGCAGAGTTGTGCAAAGCAGGGCCCCTGACCCTGAAAACCCTCAGCCGGGCTGGATAAGGTGTTTGGAACTGTGGAACAAATGGGTGTGTTATTTTGTATTAAGAAATATCTTACTTCTGAGACACAGACCCTATTGGCCAATAGTTTTTTGTTTTCTTTAATAATGTATGGTTCTGTTGTTTATTCATTTTCCTCAGAGAATATGTTGAACAAATTAACAACTACGTACCATAGTATTCTACGTTTCATTACTTGCCTATCAAGGATGGCTCATCATTGTACTTTATATGATAAATCAGGATGTTTACCCCTTAATGCTCTGCAAATCTCCAAGCATTGACTTTTTTTGCACAAGAGTCAATTAGGTCTTGCCACTACTAGTGTTATTAGCCTGTTCCCCATTTATGTTTCTCCGATAGTAACTAGATCTAGTACTAGACATTTGTTCAAATGACCTCGGTTTAGAACTAATTTTGCACAAAATTCGATACAATACAAAACTACTCGATTGTACAATCAGTTATCAAGTGATATTACTGATTGTCGTAGAGTTGTAGGTTTTAAGGGTTTAGTGAATTATAAATTATCCTCAGAGGTTTTTTGTAACTGTTATAAATTATTTGTTTATGGTATTATTGAGTATGTTATTAGACTAATTTTGTGTGTCTAAATGTTTTTTAATGTTTTATTTGTTTTTTGTATCTTGTTCTCTGTCCTTTGTTATTGTAACTGGACATCTGTGAAAATGAGCACTTGTCCTCACAGATCTTTCAGTATAAAATAAAAAAATGAAACAAAACAAACTTGATGTTCTGTTTCTTTAGCACCCGTAGCAGGGGTGAGTACTGCTGCCTTGCTGTTTGCAGTTCAGATGGATAATCATGATTCATTGTTATTTTGGAATCCAAGTATTACAAAGTTTTTTGGACCATGTTCCCCTTAAAAGATCTTCTTTGACCTTAAAAACTGGCACATTTAATTATGATAGAACGGGGCGTGCAACTGGGTCTGTTGGTTTCTTAATCAAAGAGCGGTGTGCTCGCTCAGTTGAGAGATTGTATCCTGCTGGGAGGTCTGGAATGTCCTGGGGTAAATTTGTGCTCCCTTCTCTAGGCTATAAATCCTTAAATTATCCCACCTTGAGCAGCTCTCAAGATCCAGCATTTTGGCATATAGTGCTGCGGACTGCTGAAGTACTACCTCTAGTGAACCCCCGAGTTGCTGGGTCTGGTCTTCCGTGGCTCCGATATGGTTTTCAGCGTGTTCTATACGTTCCTCTAAGTTGGTGTTTTTCTGAAATGTTTTTAAATTCTCTACGATTTTGTCATACTAGGATGTCATACTGGGAAAATTAGATGTATATAAATGGTCTGTTCAGCCTTCTGTACATCTCCTACAAACGCAGGTATTAGTCCCCTTCACCTAAGTTCAATAGGAAACTATCAAGTTTGGTCTTAAAGCAGTTAAAAGAATCAACTTCTACAACATCCCTTGGGAGGGTATTCCACATAGGAATAATACGCTGGGTAAAAAATTTCTTCTTAACTGACTTTTTGGGTTAGTAAGCCTTAGTTGATAACTGTGACTTCTTAATAAGAAGTCCCTTTGGATTTGAATGAAACCTAGTTCTGCAAATAATATAGGGTCCATTATAATTTTAAACATTAATAAAAGGTCACCTGTATATCTCCTCATCTCCAGAGGGTAAAGATTTAGAGAGAGTAGTCTAGAGACATAATCAACCCTATGAATTCCATGAACCATTTTAGTGATCCTCCTCTGAACCCCTTCCATTTTTTTAACATCCTTACGCAAAAAAGGACTCCATAAAGGAGAACAGTAGTCCAAAATAGGTTGTACGTAGGCCCTATATAAGGGAATTAAACAAGCCCTATTCCAAGATGTGACAGATCGTCTAATGCAGCGACTAAGCCTGTTAGCCTTCTTAGTTGGTTATGTACACTGAGTACTGAATTTAAAATCACTTGAGACAAATACACACAAGTCCTTTTCATTATCCACGGACTGTGACAACTTCCCAGCTAGAGTATAGTTGTAACATGGGTTATTATTACCCAAGTGTATAACTACACTTTTGTCTAAGTTATACATCATAACTTTTCTGTCTGCCCAGCTCTCCATTTTCAAGACACGATTACAAAGGCCATAATATCCATCCTTTCTCCTTACATCTATAGCAATTTTGGTATCATCCACATATTTGATTGTATATCCATTTATATCCCTGTCTATATCAGAGACAAAGATCGAGAACAATGAAGGGCCCAAGACAGACCCCTGGGGCACCCCACTAGTCACCTTACCCCTACTAGAGGTGAAACTTCTGATATTTACAACTTGTTCTCTATTCATCAACCATGCATTTACGCATCTGATAATGAAGCTGTTTATCTCAAGAGTTACCATTTTTTCTACAAGGGTTACATGAGGGACCTTATCAGAGGCTTTACAAAAGTTGAGAAATACAATGTCAACTGATTTTTTTTATCTTCTAATAGTTTACTAACAGTTTCGTAACAACAGAGATTTGCAGTTAGATATGATCTTTGAGACTTAAAGCCATGCTGTGCATTATCAATAAAGCATCTTGATTCAAGATCAGAAGTGAGCTTATCTTTGATAATGGACTCCGTCACTTTTCCCAAAATGCAAGTTAGGCTAATCGGTCTATAATTTGCCGTACAACTATGATCCCCGCGTTTTTATATATAGGAACCACTACTGCTTGTCTCCAATCATCTGGCAGTTCACCAGTAGTCAAAGATTTATTATAAAGGATGTATAATGACTCAACCAACCACAATCTGATGGCCCTTAATACCAGTGGATGGAGTAAATCTGGACCAGGAGAGGTATTGATTTTAATGTGGTTTAACTTATGGAGTATTTCTTCCCTAGTTATATTAAGTTATTCAGTGGGACTGCTTACAAAGTCAAGTGAACAATTATTATCCTTGTATGGAGCAAAACTTATCTTAAATTTGTTAACCATGTCGGATAGTTCACTTATGATGGTATTAGCGACTTTAATTGGTCCAATTATATTAGAAGCAGATTTTTTATTATTTAAGTAGGAATAGAAAGATTTCCCTCCATCCTTCATGTGTGCCAGTCTAAATTCTATATTCTGTTTTTCATTTTTAATGTTAATTTTGCAAACTCTTAAAGCCTCCTTATATTTGTATTTATTATAATTATTATTGTACCTTTTAACAGACTTATAAGCTCTTTTTTTAGCTGATATCGATTTATGAACTTTATTTGTATACCACATGGGCAGTTTCCCTTTCTTGTTTTACAAAGTGCGATTTGGAATGTATTTATCACTCGACTCATGGATCTTATTCTTTAAACTATTCCATAAACTATTCACAGATGCACATTCATCTCTCCAAATCCAGGTATTTAGTTCTTTATTAATAGCTCCAAAGTTAGCTTTTCTGCACTCCTTAACAATAGTAATGCCAATTTGTTTAATAAATTCATTGTTAATAGAAAAAGTAATGATGTTATGGTCGCTATTAAACAAGGGATCGCAGATTTTCAGGTCTTTGATTTTTTTCAGGGGTATTAGTGAAGACAAGATCCAGTATATTTCTGCCCCTTGTTGATTTATCAACTACTTGTTGTAGTCCATTAATAATACAAAGACCCAATAAAGCTTGTTCCTGAATGTTAGAAAGCAGAATAGTCATTCCAATTAACCCCTGAAGAGTTGAAGTCACCAAGTAGCAAAATTCCTTGTGCTTTAATTTGTTTGAAATATCGTTAAGTAGAAAATGATGATCAGACTGGTTAGTATCAGGAGGCCTATAGCACATAATCACCAATAAGGTTTTGTTATTTTTAGTCTCTATTTCAACCCATAAAGTTTCATTGGACTCATTTAGAGTGTTATTTAATTGTCTAAAAGTAATATTTTCATTTAGATAGAGCACCACGCCACCACCCCTTTAATTATCTCTATTTTTGTAAACAAGGTTGTATCCTGGGATTGATTTATTCCAAGTAGAAGTCTCATCCCACCAGGTTTGAGATAGCTGCAATGCCAATATTATTATTTAATAACAAGAGCTCAAGTTCATCTTTTTTTGTATAATGGAGACTTCTTGCATTGGTGAGTAGCACATTTAGTTTAGGTTTAGTGAATTTAGTGGTCTTAGTACCATGTTTCTCAGAGGAAGCAATACCTACCCCTTTTTGCCCCTTATTTACTAGTTTTTTGATAATTCATTTGGTCTATTGATTGCTTGATTGAAAATATTGCCCAAAAGTTTAGCACCGTATTTGTTCAGGTGGAGACCATCTGGACAATACAAACGATCATTGGAAAAAAAAATTCCCAAGTCTTTAAACATTTTATCTTATTCTCCAAACATCACCTATGGAGCCAATTATTAAAAACTTTCATTTTTTTGTATTTTGCTTTTTGATGCTCTAGGTACTGGTAGGATCTCAGAGATAATGAAATTTGCATCTAATCTCTTTAGGGTAGCTACTGATTCAGTCATCTCATTGATAATGTCCTCTATTTTGGAGTTATTCATATTATTTGTACCAGCATGTAAGATCACAGTTTTTTGTTCTTCAACTTTATTCAATATACCTGGCAACATGTCAGATATATCTTTAATTGTTGCGCCCCTATAGCTACAGCTGGTCACATTCAGTTTATTGCCTCTAGTTGAAAAGCGATCTGTATACCGTATGATTGAGTCCCCTAGAATATAGTATTGTTTATTTATGACATTCTTAGAGTTATTCAGGTCCTCGGTCTCCCTTGGTGAAATAATATCCTGTACAAAGCTAAATTTGTGGGATTTAGTTGCTCATTTATTAATCTATCTACATTAATTGATTTGTCATTACTTTAAATATTTTTAGCAAGGGGTCAAGGTGTAACTTCAACTATGTTACTTAATTTGGTGCAATTTCCATCAAGAGTAACCATCGAATAAGGGTCATTACTCAGGTTTGGCTGGTCTAATGTAGCATTGTTAATTTCCATATCTGGGTCCTGTAAACTGAGTGGGTCAAAACTATTCAGGAGTGGTAAAACAAAGTGTTCTGCTTTACGTCCTTTCTTTGTCACTCTCTTACTCTGGATTTCATACCACCCCTCATCATTAGAATGACAAGTATCATCATCACAAACTGTCTTTTTCTTGCTGCCTTCTCCTACTTGAGTAGAGGACTGACAAGGTTTGGGGGAATCAGCGTTACTAGGGTTGCTGGTATTACATGCTTCAAGTATGTTATCAGTGGTTTGGCAAGATAATAAGGGGGAAATGGTACAAGTTTGATCAGGAAGTGAGACATTTGTATCAGAAGTTTTATTTGTATGCCGTTTAGGCACAGGTATACAGTTGTTTGCTAATTTAAAAGCCATAGTCTGCTGTTTGAGTTCAAGACACTCAAGTCTGTTGTGAAAACTTGCTAGTTCATTCAGTGTAATTTCATGGTCAGTGCATTTCACACATTTATAAGGCACCTGAGGTAAAGGCACCGACATTAAGCTGTACATTTGACAACTTGAGCATTTAAGCCCTGTATCCCCCTCCACGGTAGTGATAATATCTGCAATTTTTTAAATACAAAGTCTGAAACAACACACACAACAATGTAGAAATCCCTCTACATACCCTTAAGCAAATGTGAATTATGAATAATGTACACAATACCTTTAAAACTAAAGCCAGCTTCTGATACTGTTCGCCCTGCTTTTCACAGCTTAAAATGCCCGTGTCTTTGCGCGTGGCAGATGTGCTCTCGCCCACACTGTGCTCGCTCCACTTGTACGGAGCTCACTTAAATCCCCAGGAACCCTGAAGTAACGGGCAGGTCACAAGACCCACTACAGGACTGCTAGCTCGCCCCAACAAAATGAACCAACTCTAAAGAGGTTTGCTAAAAAGCAGCTCAGTGCCTCGCTGAATAAGTCAGCCGTTTTACCAGCACTGTGTCCGCTAAAGTCGGCGAGTAAAATGCTCCAAGGCTGAAGGCAGTAAAGCCAATAATGGAGACACACACAGTTTTAAAAGACACACACAAGCCCCAGTATATTAATGAACATGAAAGAAAGCGTAGCTTCTTTAGTATGTGTGCAGGTACACCTCTGCCAGGTCTGTCTCACACCGGAGTGTCTCACAGCAGGTGGTCAGACGGAGTGAAAAAAGTCCTGGAGTCCTGTATTTCTTTGAGTAGGATCTCAAATTTACTCCTAGTTAGATGCTCCATTTCACCATCCGTATCAGTGTCAGAGCCTCTGGTGCTGGCTGGAGATGCACTCCTCTCTTGGTTTTCCAGGCAGCGCTCTAATCTATCGACTTTGCCTCTGTTAGCAGTGTTTTTCCCCACCAATTTTGGGCCCTTTTTACTATTGGGACTGCTGCCCAACATTACTGTTGATTATGTTGTTATATTTTACAGGGAATTGGGTTTGTTAATGTGAAGGAGGTAGGGAGCTCCACGTTTACCTAGCTCTTAGGTCCATGGCGGAACCAACAGTTCAGATGAGATGTTAAACGGAGGTCCTTACCTGCCTGTTCTGGTGGTAGTTAAGGTGGATGTTAAAGATCCTGTGGCAATTCTCGAAAAGAGTAGAGGAGTTTTTATTTAAAAACCACAAACAAATCTTTGAATACAATCAAGCATTACCATCACTGGATCATATATACCTGTCATATCTTTATCAGCCCAGCACACCGTGTAGGGGTAAACGCCTGCACATACTAACACATATTGGATTTCTTCACCCTGTGTTTATTTAAATTGAACTGTTCTGAGAGTCACAGAGAGAACTGTTTTAATTTTCTTCAGCCTGTGTTTATATATTTTTGAATTTTATAGTTTTATAATTATTTTATAGTTCTGTATAACTGGGGGCTAGGAAAAGCTGGGCTGGGAGGATGTGAGGGATTAGGTACATGTGTGGGAAGCAGGAGAGTGGTAAACTGCAATTTCTGTGGGGAAGCAGTCTTTCTGGGGGTGATGTGGAGTAAAGGGGGATGTCCTGTGTGTAAGAGCCTGGAGCAGCTAAGGGCTGAAATAAGGCTGCTGAGATGGGAGCTGTGGTGGATGGTGTGGGAAGTCAGAGGAGCAGAGCAGTGGAGGGAAAGGCAGAGGGGTGATGCCCAGGGGAGTGACTGCATCAGGCAGGGGATGGGAGTGGGGAGGAGCACTCGGTATACAGGAATATCTCTTCCTCAAGGAATAAGGAGCCGGAGGGTAAGGGGAAGGGGTGGAAATGTGACAGTAGCATCAGGGGTGGGAAATTCTAAAGGGGTGCTTTTATTGAATAGATTTGTACCACTATGTGGAAGGAGGGTGGGGGCAGTAGGATGTGAGGTAGGAGATCAGGTTGAGCCATGGTTGAGAGTAGGAGTACAAGGGAGGGAACTAATCAAGGTGAGCAGGGAAGAGGAGGCAGGCAGAACGGAGTGGAGAATGGGAGGGAGAGAAAAGGAAAGGAAGAGGGGAAGGAAAACTGAAAGCAGATACAGATAGTCAGAAGGGGAGGGGCAGAATGGGAGATGGAAAAACAGTTAAGGGGATAAATTGTGGATATGGAGAGAAGTTCACCAGGGTGCAGAGGGAGCAGTTAGGTGGGGAAGCAGCTAGTACCAAAGGGTGAGAAAGGAAGGATGGGGAAGCACAGATGCAGGGGATGGAAGTGCTGCAATCATAGGGGACTCCATAATTAGGGGTATTCACTGGGGAAGGAAAGGGGACCCAAATGCAAGCAGGAGGGTGGTTTGTATGCCAGGGATGATGGCGGGGAAGGTGGGCCCAAGAATAAGGGAAATAGTAAGGGAAGTTGGAGGAAAACCTAATCTAGTTATACATTTGAGAACAAACGACCTAGCTAGGGAGGAGGTTGAGGTAGTAGAAAGTAGATTCAGGGAGGAAGGAAGTTCGCTAACCTTCTCAGAGGTGATACCAGTACCAAGGGCCAGCACAGCCAGGAAAAGAATAGAGGATTTTAATGACTGGCTGAGGAAATGGGGACTGGGAGGAGACCTGGTCAAACAAAGCACTTTCACCAGACAGGCTACACCTCAGTAGGGAGGGTTTGAGGGTACTCGTGGACAAACTAGGGGAATATATAACCACTACACTTAATTTAAACTGCTGGGGGGGGGCAGCAGGCCCACAGACTCCATGAGGAGGGGGTCAGTGAACCTCCTCCCCACAGTGATGGAACAGGTCTGGAGGAAGGAGATGGAAGGGGCAAGAACACAGCAAAGGGTGGAGGGGGTGTGGAACACATAAGGTTACGTGGAGGCAGTGTTCCCACCACAGTCACATAACAGAGGGTGCAGTGCACCCTTTGTCAAAAATGTTCAGGGGTGCAAAATGACTTTGGAGGGTACACTGTACCCTTTCAAAAAATGTCAGGAGGTATGCACCATTTAAAAGGTGTTTGAACAACATAAGGGACACTTTTGTTTAAAACAGCCGCTCCTTGAACTTTTTTACTTTATTATGTCTGTCAAATTTCATATTTACTAGTAACTGTACATAATCATTTAAAAGAAGTCACCTTTGAATAATTTATTTATCAAAACAGTCTATTGGCTTACCAAAAAGAATGAATAGCTGTATACAATCAAATACACTCTGCTTATAATATATAAACAATTCAATCACCAAATTACTAGAATCCATGTATAGTTATGAACAAATACATTATGCAGTATTTTAAGATGGACCACATCTCATAAAGTCCATAAATCCTGTGCAGAGAGAAAAAGGGTTTTTATGCAAATAATGTGACACAGACTTTGTGCTAAAGTCACATGCTCAGTAAATGTCAGAAGAAGAAAGCAGAATAGTACATCCAGCATCAGAAATAAATGATGTGTATCAATCAAATCTGTAGATTATTATGCAAGGGTCCAAATCAGCGCTCCTTAGCCAAGGGGAAGGGGGCATCACATGATAATAGGTACCAAATGGCTAAAAAAAAAAGGGGACATACGATAGCAAAGCAAATATACATCCAAACATATGTTCTGTTAGGGGAATAGGTATACCTCCTCAAGCTTGTCAGTCTCGTGCCCAAGCCTGGGAGCCATTATGCCCCCACCCCCCGCTGTCCTTGAGTGCTCAGGTCCTTCAAAGATGTTATATTCTCTAACAATCTGTGAGGCAAAACTGCTCATGCAAGTCATTTATCTTTTTATAACTCAAAACTGCCAAACTGCTTTTCACCAACGACAGATGTGACCCATTAAAAATAAGAGGTGTTGTGTGTCAGATGACACAACCCTACCATAGATAAAACTGCATTGTTTGGATCAGGGCAGGCCTACATTATAAAAAAACAATTTTTAAAATCTGGAGTTGATCGGGTGACGGTCGATCTCTGGGATTGAAAGACTGAATTGCAGGGTCATCAGACTAGGCTGGGCTGGGGCAGCAGGACATGTCGAGGATAACATCAAATTCAGGCTCAAATTAAATCCACGCTCGATCCAGACTTTATAGTCTTCTTAAGTTTTGCCTTCAACAAAAGTATCCAGTGCACTGATGGGCAGCTACTGGATGAATGGCGGTTGGTCACAATGGCGGGGATCACTCAGCACTGTGGTGCCTTTGTGGAAACCATGATTAAATCGAGCTGGTGATCGGGGGACGGTTGATCTTGCGGCAGAAGGGACTGAATTGCGATGATGGACTAGGCTGGCGGGGGGGAAGACACGGAAGGAAAGAATCAAAATTCAGGCTTAAATCCAATGCTAGACACACATACCTCATTTAATAATGAAGGATTGCAGATTTCCTTAAGTAATCAAAATATTGGGTGTGTCTCTTCTGCAGCGGGGATCCATGCTGCATCTTGGAGTCGGGAGTCGGGACTCAAGCTTTTTCTGTTTTCACGAACTGCAGGTCACATGTAGCTTTTCTCTTGCACATGAAGCCCGCGATTCCATTCGCCACCACCCACACAGTGCAGTCCATGGCTGTGCACGCCCACTGCTTGAACTTGATAGGGTGAAAGTTAGGTATGGACCAATCGAAAGGCAGCTCAACATGAGGAGGAAAAAAGGTTAGAAAAGGCGCCCTTTCTAAAAAGTACAGAATGCACATAAAGGAGCACGCAGGAGGACTGCATTTACAAAAGTTACACCGGCCAGCTTCTTTACATGCAGTGTACCCTCTTCTCACATAGATGTGTGTGAATTTCGTATTTTTTACGTGATTCACATACATTTATGCGTGAATGGGAACACTGCGTAGAGGGGGTGCACACAGAGGGGATAAATGTGAATAGAAGAATAGAGAGAGGAGAAGGAAGGTCACATTCTAGGTGGAGGATGGTGTCTCTGAATGTGCAGTCTTGGGAACAAGATGGACGACCTGCAGGCACTGTTGGCAGATAGGAGGGTGGACATAGCTGCAGTGACTGAGACTTGGGCAACATCACACCATGGCTGGGACCTTGTGATCCCTGGATATAAACTATGCAGGAGGGACAGGGTAGTCGGGAAGGGGTGGCAGTTTATATCAGGGATGGAATAACTTGCACAAGAGAGGAGTTGAAGGAAGGGGGAGGTGGAGGCAGTATGGGTTCAGTTAAAGTCTAATAGAGGGAGAAAGGTGAGGTTGGGGGTGGTTTACAGACCACCCAGTCAGGATGAGGAGAGGGACAGGGAACTGAACTCACAAATATTGGAAGCTGCAGGGAAAGGAGAGATGGTAATTGTAGGGGACTTCCACCTGCCCAAGGTGGACTGGAGCATATCATCCACAACATGTGCTAGGAGCCAGGTGATCCTGAAAAGACTGCAGAGTGGGTTCCTGACTCAGGGCATCACTGAACCAGCAAGAGTTGAGGTAATTCTTGATCTGGTGCTCACAAATGGGGAGCATGTACAGGAAATAATGGTTATGGAGCCACTGGGTGGAAGTGACCATTGCACAGTGTGGTTCCAGTTGGATATGAGCAGGGAAAGCATCCTGACTAAGATCAGAATCTTGGATTTCAGGAGGGCGGACTTCAGGAACATGGACAAAGTGCTAAGGAGCCATCTGGCAGGCATCCGAGCAGATATGGGGGTGGACTGAAGGTGGTCCATCATTAAGGAAGGAATACTGGTTGCCACAGATGAGTGCATTAGGATCAGGGGGAAGAACACAAGGGCCAGAGTGCCTAGCTGGTTCAGTTCTGGGGTTGCCCAGGCAGTAAGGGAAAAGAGGTTGGCCTATAGAAAATTCAGGAAGACCAATAGAGAGGTGGATAGGGGAAAATTATCCAGGGTTGGCTAGTAAGTCAAGTAAGGAAGTCTGGAGAGTAAAGGCACAGAAGGAGCTGCAGATAGCGGAAGGAATTCAGCAGGGGGAGAAGGCTTTCTTTTGATATATAAGTAAGAAAAGAGGCAAGAAGGAAGGGATTGTTATGCTTGAGAAAGGGGTGGAGTGGGTAGATGATAATGGAAGGAAAAGCAAGGATACTAAATGAATACTTCTGTTCCATCTTCACTGGGGAGAAGGACAGACCAGTGCCTTCAGGAGGAAAAAGGGGAGCAGGGGAGAGGAGAACACAGATGTAGTGATAGAGGAGGATAGAGCAAGGGATAGGCTGCTGGCATTGAAGGTGGACAAATTTACTAGGCTCGGACAGAGTACATCCAAGGGTACTAAAGGAACTGGCTGAGGAGCTGGCAGGGCCACTGGCAGACCTATTTAATAGTTCACTAGAGTTGGGAGTGGTACCGCAGGGCTGGAGAACAGCACATGTAGTGCCCCTCCACAAAAGCTGTCCCAAGGATGACCCAGAGAATTACAGACCAGTCAGTCTGACCTCCATTGTGGGCAAGCTCATGGAGATCATACTAAAGGAAAGGTTGGTGGAATATCTAGAGGAGCATGGTCTTCAGGGTGTGAGGCAGCATGGATTCATGGGGGGGGGAGATAGTTTCAAACAAATCTGATTGACTTCTTTGACTGTCACTAAGACTCTGTGCCCCACAAAAGGTTGATCAGGAAGTTGGTGGATCCTAGGGTTGGGGGGAAAAGATGTCCAGATGGGTAGAAAACTGGCTGAGGGACAGAACCCAGAGGGTGGTTGTTGGGGGAAGAATTATCTGGCACTATAGAGATAACTGGTGGGGTCCCTGCAGGGCTTGGTGCTGGGGTTAGTGTTGTTCAGTGTTGAATGATATTGAAGATGGCATTAAGGGCAAAATGTGCTTATTCACGGATGACACCAAACTCTGTGGAAGAGTGGCTACAGCTGAAGGGGATATAAGACTTAAGAAAGATCTGGAAATCTGGGGAAGTGGTCCAGGATCTGGCAGCTTGGCTTCAATGCCTAGAAATGCAAAGGTGTGCATATTGGAGCCAAGAATTTCAGGAAAGAGTACTACCTGGGTGGAGTCGAGTATCTGCATCAGAGGAGGAGAAGGACTTGGGAGTGATGATCACTAGTGACCTGAAGCACTCCACGCAGTGCAAGAAAGCAGCAGCAAAGGCAAACAAGATGCTGGGATGCATATCTAGGGGGATCAGTAGTAGGAGAGAGGAGGTTATACTGCCATTGTACAGGTCACTGGTAAGGCTGCATCTAGAGTATGGAGTTCAGTACTGGGGCCCACACTTCAAAAAGGACATTAACCTGCTGGAGAAGGTCTAGAGGAGGGCTACAAAGATGGTAGCTGGTCAGCAGGGTAAAGCATATGAGGAGAGATTGAGGGCACTGAACATGTACTCCCTGGAAGAGAGAGAGAGAGAGAGAGGACATGATTGGTACCTTTGAGTACTTGAAAGGAATAAACAGGGTTGATAAGGAAAGTCTCTTTAAGCTGAGTGGCAGCCAAAACACGAGGGGGCAGTCTTAAGCTGGAGGGTGGGAGGTTTAGGAGGGAGGTCAGGAAGCACTTCTTCACAGAGAGGGTAGTGGACACTTGGAATATGCTGCTGGAAGAGGTCATCTCGTTGAAGACAGTGGGCAGCTTTAAGAGAGGCTGGAATAGGCATAGGGGAAGGTAAGGATCATGGGTAGAGAGGATGGGAGGAGTGGGGAGGGAGGGCAGGGACATTAGCTCAAGCTTTGGACCCTGCAATACAAACAGACTTGATAGACCAAATGGCCTTCTTCTGCTGGCGTCTTCGTATGTTCTTATATAAAAGAACTCATTTTTGTTCTTTACTTTCTCCAAATCCCACCACCATTTCTTACTGTTACCCTGACTCTCGCACATTCTTTTCTTCATTACCTTCCTCCTGTAACCCTAGATATCATTTCTTTTTTTTTTAAGCATATTTCTTGAAAAATGTGAACCCCTTCCACCACAATGTCACCTTGTGTTTAGGATGATTCTTGCAATCCTTTTTATAGACCTCCTGCATTGTCTGTTCACATATTTTACTAAACCCTTCGTTTGTCATTTCTTGTTGTTTAATAAAAAGCTGGCAACGACTGTGCCACAAGTAGTACTTTAAACGTGCAAACAAAACATGTAGGATGCTACTGTGATACTGATTTAACAAAGTAGGGAAAATTCCTAAGGCTAGATTTCTGTAACTTAAGTTGCTTAACCAAGGTACTTTCCATCTATTTGCCATAAAGCCCCATACCTCTCTAGCATATGTACAATACAGTAAAAATGCTCCTGTGTTTATACTGCCTCACCACACCCTGAATACAAACAGTTCCTCTCTTCTACTGCCTTGTGTTTATGGTTACCTCTAACTCCTGTTCTCCTGTGGGCCATTAACCATTGAAGAGTAGGGAAATTGTTTATTTACAGATGACCAAAGACATCCATACAGACTCGCAAAGAAATTTAAAGAGAACACGTTACACACACAAAGGAATAATTAAACAATCTGTACAATCGGGGAAAGAAAAGGGAACCAACCCCATCAAATCCAATAAACATGCTTCCAATATTCATGAAACAATTGCACCGTCAGGTGTTGTGATTCAAAGTCTTTCTGAGTCCTCAATGCTAATTCAATATGATGTAAAACAACTGTAGGTAAAGTTTCAGTATGTTGCAAAAAAAAATAAGCACTGTGCCTGACACATATAACACTTAACACAGGCAAAAATCATGGAGAGGGTACTTGGATGATATCTTGGAAAAAAAAAAAACGGAATAATCTCCCAGGACCAAACATTCATAAGAAACATGACAAGAGGAACCCCACCCCTACTTAGTAAGCAAAACAGACCAAAATTGCTGGGCATAATGGCAAGTGAAATAGAAATGAGTCAAAGTTTCTTCCAAACCAGCACATTCCATATGAATACAATGCCTTTCAGACACAGCCTTATGCTTGAGGACACCTCTCAACCTCATGCCTCATAAATCAGGGACAAGGCTTAAAAAAATCAGGGACAAAGGACCAAAATCAGGGACACATTTTCAAAATTAGAGCTATCCACCCAGAAAGCTGGTAGAATATGGGGCTTAGTGCACAATGCATTTTCTAAAGAAGAACAAGTCTGTAACTTTAATGCTTGACATTGTTTTGTGCTTACAGTCCCCACTGTTTAGCCACAAAAACACAAATTTTAGGAGGGACAGAGTAAAATTTTGAGGCAAAATCAGTGACGTCCTGAAAATCAGGGACACTTGAGAGGTAAGCTTGAGGTTACCCCTAATCCCTAATCTACCATGACAACTGATCCATGTCATAGTCCACATCCGATCAGGTATCCTGCTATCTGTAAGTACTTTTAAGGCTAAAGGTACCTTAGTGGGAAAACACCTAGGAAAATATACCTGAGTTAAGAAATTAGAGGACATAATTTTCATATATAAACCCTTTCCGGAGAGCTGATGAACCTCGCTCTGAGCCAGGTGCCACTGACGTAGTTTGACAGCTACTGGAAGTAGAAATGAAGGTGCCCCATAATTTGACTTAACAATAGGTGCTTCAGTGGACCACTGCTACAGGAAGTCCTTGAGTAAAAAAAAAAATGTCCAGAAGTCCCCAGGATGGGACTGATACTGTGCAAATTCTTTAAATGTCACCTTAATAAAAAAGGAAAAGTAAAAAAACAGTGGATTAATCATTCCAAGTCCACCCTTCTTTACCGGTAAATATGTAAAATCACACTTGATCGGGTTCAATCGGCTCCCCCATAACATTTGAAAGAATATGCTGTACAAACGGGTTTCATAGGCCCTAGGCAAGGGAAATACTGAACTTAAGTATAAAAAGATAGGCAATAAGAATTTTTTAATAATCGAAAACGCTTTTGAAAAAGTCCAAGACTTCCACAACAGGACCTTTCCTCACCTAGTTCAATACATGGTTTCCAGTTAAGGTCTGCTAGATCACCCGACCCAAACAGACAACCCAAAATTTTAATTGGCCCCAAAGAGATAGTAATCTGTCCAATATAAGGTTCAAAAGGGCCTTCCCCCCAAAAAACTCCTGCGTTCTTATCAAAATTTATTGAAGTCCCTGAAATAGAACCAAACCATGCTAAAATGGACAAAGCTAAGCTACCTGAAACTGCATCTTGTAACATAAGACACATGTCATCCGCGAAACAGCCAAAATCTGGTGAGGAACATCTAAAGCAGGTGACAAACCCAGAATACGTGGATGGTGAAGCAATTCTCTGATTAAAGGGTCTAGTACGAATGTATATAGATAGTAGTGGGCTAAGCGGATAGCCCTGACGTACCCCTCTACAAAAAGCAACCCCCCCCAGAATACCATTAACCAGGGGAAAATTCTGAACATTTGAATACAAAAGCCCCACCCATGATCTAAGCTTGTTTGAAAAACCATATTTTTGTAGGACTTGAAATAAAAAAATCATGAGACACCTTATCAAACGCTTTAGCTTGATCCAAAGAAAGTAAATATCCCGACAACTTCCTCAAACGACTGCACTCACAGATATTATGTAAGAGAATCAAGTTCTGATGAATATATCTACCAGGGATAGAACAAGTTTGGACAGGATGTATCAGGGAGGGAGCCACTCGTTGACACAAAATAGCAGAAAAAATCTTGTAGTCCGTATTTAACAGACTAAATGGCCGCCAATTTCCAATAATATGTTTATTGCCTTTTTTAAACAAAAAAATTGTAAAAGCATCTGCAAAACCTGTAGGTAGGGTGTTAAAAATGGGTATTTCATTAAACACCTGCGTTAAAATGCTGCTCATATCATCCCAAAAAAATTGATATAATTCATTAACAAGGCTGTCAGGGCCTGGAGAAATCCCGGTTTTCAAACGGTTAATTTCTAGCCGGACTTCATCCTGGGTTATGGGCCTATCTATAATTTTGAGAATCAATAGGTGATACTGTAGGTAGCTGAAAAGAAAACAAATCTTCCCAGATACCTGTGGGTTGAAAGGCCTGACCATGTTGGGCCTTCAGAAAAAACGAACGATATGCAATATTTCTATATCAGTGGTTTTTAAACCCCATCGAATCATAAAGACCAGTCATGAGTTTCTTTTCCAAGGCTTGTTTACAGGCCAGAAAAGGATCCGAAATGGGATGACTTCAAACCATAAGACAATTCATCGTGTATGCTGCAAGCCTTGCCATAATGAAATTGCCTCATTTTAGTTTTAAGTACGCTAATTTGTTCTTGTATCCGAACATCTGATTAATTTGGCAGGGAAAGTAATTTAGAAAATTGAGATCAGTAACCTAAATAAGAAGTATAATCCTCCGTTTGAGTAATATTGCTAAAGAGGGTACAAGTGTGTTGAAACTCAAGTTTGGTGTCCATCCACCACGCACCTCATGAATCATACAACCCAGCCACTGATCGGCGCCAGTCAAATGTCTGAGATGAAGTTAACCGGAACCATCTCTGAGTCAGTAATATGGGTTTACTTTCCATCTTACAGGAATTGCAGGAAAGCGGGGTGGAATACTGGAGAGCAAAAAACATACTAGCAATAACATGTGATCTGAAAATTCACATGGACGCAAACGAAATGAAAATGGTAGCAGATAACGGGAAGCAAAAACAAAATCCATCCTAGTAGAAAAACTGCTACGTCTATAGGTAGGCCCAGGATCTGAATACAGCGCTCTATAGACATCAGTTAAGGAAGCTTTCAAAATTATAGTCTGTAAAACATAGAAATTGCAGTAAACCTTCTGTTGTATCTGATTTTTAAATCTTAGATCTAAACTGCAAATAAAGTCCCCCCCCCCCATATGATATGTCTGGGGGAGAAAAGGTAATGTTCAATATCCCGGAAAAGATCCATTCTAGCTGACTTTACCTGGGGAGCATAAGTGTTTATGAGGCAAAGGGAATAACCTTGGAAAGAACAGTCTAGGAGTAAGGCTCTACCTGGAACCAAGTCCACCATTCTGTGAACTTGTACATTGGTGTGATAAAAAAGTACACCTACCCCATCAGCAGCATCAGAGCCATAGGACCAAAAAGAAGGCCCATGGAACCATAACTTCTTTGCCTGATGTATATCAGATAAGGAAGTAAAACGCATCTCCTGCAGGAACAGAATGTCTGCAGTTAAGGATTTACAGAAATGTAAGAGCCCAAGACGCCTCTTAGAATTCTTGATGCTACAAGTATTTAAGGAAACTACAGTTAAAGAAGCCAGAAAACAATATTAAAGTTTGTCCTTGCTTTCCAACCGACTTCTTCTTAGACTACAGTAAATCAGGTCCCCCTTCATCATCACACTCCACACCTGAAAGAGCCCCAGATTTAACTGACATGTCTGACTCTGAATCCCCATCCTGATCTTGCAACACCTGGAAGGAGTTGTACGTAGGAGGGGTAGTGGGTTTGAGGAGCTGTTTGGTATGTGATCTAGTCACATGTCTAGGATGAGGTTTTTGAAACTCTGGGTCTGAGGGAGTAAGGGAGACAGAAAGAAGACCAGGAGGTAAAGGCCCTGGAACCACGGTTGAGGTGCATCACCCTCAGAAGGTGTCGTGGGAGAAGGGCCTGAAGCAGAAGGATCTGAAGTAGGAGGGCAGTTTCCTCAGCAGTAGGCCTATAACAGCCTTGGGCCTCTGAAATTAGGGTTTCTTTATCAAGACCCCCTGAATTATTTTGACCCGCATACGGACACTGATGGTAGGCATGACCCTGGGCATCACAGAGGTTACAATGAAAGATGATATGGCAGGTGCCACTATCGTGGTCCAATTCTCTGCACAAAGCACACTTGATCTTATCACAAGCGTTACTTAAATGGCGAGCACTACCACACTGGTAACAAGCCTTGGGCTGGCCAGGGTAAAAACACACTCCCCTATCTTTACCCAAAAAGAATCTGTTAGGAACATGCAGAACCGTGTCCCCTATAATATGCAATTTAATCTTGAATTTCCATCTTCCCGTCCAAATGCCCTCCCAGTACATTTGGTCTCCAACCAATATAAAATATCCCCCACATTAACCCCCTCATTACAAAACATATGGATGGTTTTAAACAAGGGCTTGGTGATGGGAATAGCCCCAAAAGAAGACCATAAAGGAGTAGATTTTAGTGATTCATACTTCTGCCAAAACCTGTCTAGGCCAGTAAAGGACCTAAAACTAATATCAAACGTATCCTCTCCTCGTATGTTAATAAGTGCATATATGTCCGGAGCCTGAAAAGCCATGGAGTTCTTAAGCAGCCGTCTGGCAATGTAAAACCAATCAGGATGTTCCTGAAGACCCTCCCATACCTGAGCTGTACAGCATTACGCCTGGGGCTTGGTCTAGTCTATTATTTCTAAAAGATCTAAAGATCTGAAAGCGAGACCATCATGAAAACATTCCTGATGGGGAGCACCTGGTAAGTCAGTGGAAGACACTTCTGTAACACCTGGAGCTGAAGAAATAAAAGTCGCACTTCTGCAGCCAAAGCAGATTGATCTGAAGTTGGTGGATCCGCTGGACTGGTCAGTCGCAGTAAATCCATGTGTATCTGTTGGGTAAATATAACCCAATCTGACTCTGAAGCCATTTCCCATCCTGAAGCATCCATCCGGCAAAGCCGATTCCTTGCACCAGTCCTTCGTGGGAAAGGAGCCGGCTACTAAACCCAACTTCCGCATTCCAATACGCTGAGCCTCCGACATAGGAGTCAGCGGTTTCATCTGTGCATTGCTGTCAAGCAAAACAGCCGCTGTCACAGCCATTGAGTCAGCAAGTAATACTGCAGTTTCCGTAGCCCTAGAAGAAATATCCTGTATCGGAGAGGCTTTTGAGGGAGATCTTCAGCCAGCAAACCATGATCGGGTAATGAAGCTCCCGCTGCATGGATCACACCATGCACATCTCCAAGCGGCTCTAAAGGTGCAATATACCCAGAGGACCTGTCTCGGGATCGGTCTAGCTCAGGCACTTCACGCAAATCCTCCGGGCTCACAGTAGCAAGGACGTCCTTCTCCATGGAGAGGTCGGCACAATCTGCCATTCCAAACGCGGTACCAGCAGCTCCCCCTATCAACAGCAATGCAGTAGGGGAATTTCCCTGGTGTCCTGGACAAATTTGCCTCATCCACTGAAAATACCACTAACAGCTTAATCTGGTTCAATGTCAGTTGGCATCCATCTGTATCCCCTCCCCTGGAACGAGGCTTAAAACAGGCAGAATTGTCTAGTCCTCTTTTCCCGGTCAACAAAAACTAACTAAATAAATAAAACTGTTTACAAAGACAGTAAAATAAATAAAACTATTTATTAATCTGGTGCCTGTAGGGGGCTCTGTGAGGTGAAGCCTCGATCTGTGTAGCGGTCAAGGCTTCACCTCTGCCCAGAGAACTCCTTTAATTTCTGTTTTCTGTGTTTTTTGTGATCACCAGTTTTGTATGTGTGATAGCACCTATGTAACTGGATGAATCTACAACTCTTTTTTTGTGGTTCATTGTGTGATTCCTTACACTACCACTTAAGATCAGCTGTAATTAGTCAGTGTAATGAATTATGCATATTTTATGTAAGAGGCCCTCCCAATTGGATGATGATGTCTGCAGCCTCTATGGTTAAACGGGAAGTCACTCAACCAAGGAGCCCGCCTCCGGATAAAGCTCTGATGAGTGAAGCACAGGGGCACCTTGCCAGTGGATTGTACAGCTGTCATGTAACCCACCTGCCTGCAATAAAAATAAAATATCTTTTGTACACATCATTGTCCAAGTAGGTTACTGGCACTTTTCAATTTAATACCTTCATCTTTGTGTCTTCACAAGTGCATCAAACCTTTTGTCTGTTGGTGGATCAGAGCAGCTCCTCTGAGTGCACCAAACTTTATCTGTTGGTTGGACTGGGGCAGCTTCCTCCGAGTGCACTAAATTTTATTGTTGTCTGTTGGTTGGACCGGGCAGCTTCCTCTGGCAGCACCGTATCTGTACCAGGGAGTGTAGGCCCTTCACGTAGTTTTGGCATATGAAACACCCTAATTGCTATCCTTCCAATATCTGTGTAGAGGACTTCATTCATGTGGATGCTCCTGCCCATGTCCCAGGTGGTAGCTTTGGCCCTTGCAATTTTGGCAACTTATTTTTTGTGTTGGAAATACACATGGTCTCCTTTTGGCCCTAGCTTTCTTTGCTTCAGTTAACAAGATTTGTTCACTGTAGGTTTCCATGATCTCCCAGACCCATCCTGGCATGTATAGAAAACAGTATCCCTATTAAGTCTCAACCATTGCTTGATGGACAGTCAGCTTGATACAGTTTCCTGAGATGCTTGAGGTTTTTCTTTTCAGGCAGCAGCCATGGTCCTTGCCATTTTCTCATTTCTTACTTAAATGTTTGCTGTGGGGACAGCTAAGATTTTATGACCTGGACCTCTGTTTTATTCACTGATGATGTCTTGGCTTCCAGTCTGATGTGCCTCTGTTATAATTGTACTAGTTGAGGAATGGGAATAGAAGATTCTCGAGGGAGACTCTGGGGTGCCTGATGCTGCTGCTTCTTCCAATATTTCCTCCACCGCCACCACCATATCTGCAGTCTCTTGTTCGAGTTTCTATTCTTGTTCTTCTGTGTCTTCCGGAGTGGCAGTATAGCTGCTGTTCTTCTACTTGGGGTCAGTCAGGGCTGACTGAGGACCAACCTACAGGCAGACCACAGGGTTGGCCACTACATAAGGTCACAGTGTCATGAAATTACATAGAAACATAGAAGTTCACAGCAGATAAGGACCGCAAGGCCCATCCAGTCTGCCCATTTTTTCTATCTTATGAATGTACCATAGGCCTTTACTCTGTCAATGGCCTATTTATTCATACTCATCTGCATTGCTCCCATATGCCTATCCCACACCTGTTTGAAGCCATGCACGGTAGTCATATCCACCACCTACTGAGGTAGGCCATTCCATGCATCTACCACCCTTTCTGTGAAAAAGAACTTCCTCACATTACCCCTTAATTGGCCTACCTCTAATCTCATGCTGTGTCCTCTTGTCCTGTTATTTTTCTTATATTGAAACATGTTAGACTCTTTCACCTTGTTAATACCCTTAAGATATTTGAATGTTTCGATCATATCACCTCTCTTCCCTCCTTTGCTGTAGGGTATACATATTGAGCTCCGTTAATCTGTCCTCATATGTTTTCTGATGCAGTCCCTGCACCGTTTTGGATTCCCTTTTCTGGACTACCTCCATTTTGTTAATGTACTTCTGCAGGTGTGACCTCCAGTACTGCATGCAGTACTCCAGATCAGGCCTAACCAGTGTCTTGTAAAGAGGGATTATTTCTTCCCTCTTATGACTTGTGATACCACAACTAATACACCCCAACATCCCTCTAGCCTGTTGCCAGGCAGCTTCAGCCTGGTGAGTGGCCTAGCCGCTCTGGATATCCAGTTTGACTGACATCTGACCATGAGTTGCTCTCACTGATGGGCACACCAGACCCGCACTCACTACAGAGTCGACCAGGAGTGGGCTTGCAACCACAAACAGGACTTCACCAGATCTCTAGCTGAATCTCCAGGTGGGCACTTCGTCCCCTATGCTGGCCTTCGGATATGGCCTGTTCTGTTTCCTTCAGATGCTTGGATAGGGTTTCTGCATCAGCTAGACACAGGTCAAGGGTGATGGTGGGGACAGGCATGGCAGCTTTACTTTTCTCAGCCTCTTGAGTGTGCCACAAACCAGACGATTGCCTGTGGGGTCCAGGACCATATCACTGAACCATAGATTGCAAGATCATAGCATGGCTCACATAGTTTTTACTGTCCATACCTTGCCTGCATGGTTGAAGCAACAGTCGCAGTACGCTGGGGGGCACCACGTTGGCAGTGCCCCGAGGCCTGTACCTGGACTGGGTGTACTGTATTTTATTGAGATGTTATGGTGTAACATGGATTTAAAGGGTGTTAACCTCACCTTCCTTGGTTCTTCATAAGCAGTCATCATTGTCATCACCATCATCATCATCATCATTGTCATCATCCTCATAAATTGCATTCAGTTACCATAGGCTCCTAAACACACCCAGTAATCTACACTGTCATAACCATGATCTTCGTCAAGGATATCTTCCACTAGTGTGGCACATCATGTAACTGTAAGCCATTGGCGTCAGGACCACCTGGACATTTTTGCTGCTGTGGATGGCCATGTCGGTGTGCCTCATTGGTGCCTATATAACATAGGTGTCCACAGCATGCTTCAGTTCTTTCTCCGGCCATCAACTGCTCATTGGTCCACTGCTGCTGAAGAATGCCATCAACCCTGAAACATTTTGCCGATGCTACTCTGTCAAGTTTATTTTAAACTTTACTTTTATGCTGCTCTTAGTAGACAAGAAACCATTGCTCCACCATTGTCACCATGGTGCCATTAAGATTTATAAAGATGCATTGATGGCCTTGGCAAAGACCATGACATTAAAACCTGTTCTGTCTGCCAGGGCTTTTATCAGGCAACCAGGAGACATTGCAAGAAGGCTTTATAAGTTCATGTAATTCTGAAAGAAATGGAGAACAGGCTACATCAGTCACATCTGTTCCCGGTTCACCATCTGCCTGCCACTTCCCAATGTCAACAGCTGTCATCACTGATTTGAAGAAAAAGGGTAAATCCTGTAAGTTGGCAGAAAAACACCACTACTCTGAGAAGAAGAAGCTGCACAAAGACAAGACTGCTTCCCCAGAACGTTCCTGTTCACGTCTAAGAAAAGGTAAGTCCTCTGATAAAGATGGGCCGCAGGCCACGGTCGTGGGTTCTGTCACCCACTGCCATCTCACAGACACCAAGGTCTGGGTCCAGAGCTGGCTTGCCTCCCCAAAAGAGGGATTGCAGTGCATGCCACTGTTAGGCACAGTCCCATTAATGGTTCCACTGTCGTTGACCCTTCTAGGCCATTCGCACATAGCACCTTTTATTAAATTATGCTGGAGCTTTTTCAGTGCCTACTGCTATAGCTGCCATCATCATTGCTGCCATCGTTGCTGCACTCGGCCATGCCTTCGTTGACCTTACTGTTGACATTTCAGTTCTCTGTCCCCACAGTATTCCTGAGCTCTGAATGGCCTTCCTTGACAGGACACCCATTAACGGTTCCTTCTCCACTGTCTCTTTATTCTGTCAACCCTCTGCTAAAATAGGTACAGGCTAAACTGGGGTTTCAAGCAAAGGAGGAAGATTCCAAGCAAAATCTTTGAGTTCTTGGAGTTGTCTGTCTACCCTACTGTAAAAACTCCTCCTGTGCATTCAGCATTGAAGGATGCTACCTTGGCTGCTTGGCATAGGCCAGCGCAATTGCCAGCAGTCCCAAGAAAGGCTGACAAATAATATCTTACCCATACAGCAAAGCCTTATTATTCTTCTCAGTCTGAAACACATTCCATGGTAATCATGGCTGCTAATGATAGATCGAAGGGTACTCACGCATATGAGTTCTCTTCCTCCTGATAAGGAGTCAAGAACACTAGATGAGATGGGGAAGAGGGCTTTTGCTTCTACTTTCCTCGGCCTAAGGATTGCAAATTATCAGGCATACATGATAAAATATCAGAATTGCCTATGGAAGATTCTGGCCTCACTGGCTTATAAAATGCCAGAAGGCGAGGGCAAAATATTGGCCAACAGACTATTGCTAGTGGACAGGAGGCTGGAAAGCACCTGCTCAGGTCTGCTTATGACACTTAGGATGCTGCAGCAAAGGCAGCTGCCTATGGGATTTGCTTTCACCATCATTCTGGCTATAGGTGGCAGGCTTTACCTCTGATGTACAACAGTTTGTACTAAATGCTCTTTTCGGAGAGAAACAATTATTTGGCACAGATGTGTATACTGCCTTGAAGGATCTACAGTCCTCAATAATGACTTTAGGGTCTCTACACATTTTGAATCTAAAACCCCATGGAAGAGGTTGAGGTTCTTTTCATAAGTCCTGTGTCCATCCAGGCCATCAGTATTCTAGAGGCAGGGACATGGTTCCCAGAGACCTTCACCTTCCGCTTCCAAGGCAGCAAACCTGCCTCCTTATGCCTGTGCCAGACTTACAAAAGGTCAGACCATTACCAGAACCCCTGTCACCCCTGATGCTTTCTGACTCACCTTCCTCCTGCCTCTCTGCCTTAGGACATTTTGGTGGGAGGCTGAATCTCCCTCATTCTACAAAAATGGCCATTGTTATCATATTTTGTTACCAGAATCATGGTAAGCAGTTTCCTGGCTCTGTTCATACTCATTCCACCTGTGGGATGGCTAGCTCAGTGCCTTGTTTCAGAATGCCACTTGGAGTACTGTTCATACATTCACTAAACACTACAGTCTGGACCTCCTGTCTGGCACATATGCCGACTTTGGCTTTACTGTGCTGCAAGGCCTCCTTACTCAAGATCATTGGGTCCTGCTATCCTCCCTCAGTGCATGGTACTGCTTGGGATCATTCTGTGATATGGCTTAGTGGAGGGAGATATCCTTGAGAAAGGTAGAATACTTATTTACCATAACAATGGATCTGAGAGAGATTGTCCTTCATTGAGCCATAGCTCGCCCTTCTGCCTTCTCCCCTTGTCTGTGACTATCCTACCTGCTCTTAAATGCTGGTTCTCTCTTAATGCCTCCTACAGCATTTGTTCTCGGGTTTCCATATTCTCTCCTGTGTGCCTGGTTTGGTCCTTGACGCTTTGGTCCCTGCTGGTCTGATGATCTTCCAAGCTTGTCTGTGGCTGGGAACTGAGGCATACTGGGGATGCCCATGTTATATAGGTGCCAGCGAGGTACATCTATGTGGGCAGCCCCAGACGACTTGCAGTTCCATGATGTGGCTCAATGTAGAAGATTCCCTCAAAGATCTGCTGTTATGGTAAGTAACTATTCTTTCTCAGATTTTACTAACTTCGATTTAAACAGGATTTCTGTTGGTGCTATTTCATTTACTAGGGATCCATTTAGTCCTCCATATATCTGATTCCCACTACCTCACATCTGTTTCGTTTCCCAGGATTACTGTCCTTTGATTTTTAATGGGCAACTACCATCAGTATCACATTCATTACCTATGTTACAGTCCCTATCACCAGTTTTGGGGTCCCTGGAGCCTAGGTTCTCTCAAGACCATTTGCACATGGCACTCCTGCAGGCAGGGAGAGCACTATCCCTGGGGCAGACTTGCCTGTAGATGTCATAGTGTGTCAGCAAGTAACATCTTGTTAGAATACAGTATATGAACATTATGATCTCCTTCTGAATTTAGTAGGCAGTTTGTTTGACCATGTGTGTCTCCTTCCGATACCACACTGATAGCCCTAGTAGCCCAAAGAAATGGCCTTCCATTCCCAACCCATTCAAGGGGCCTTACCAACCCTTGCTCTTATCAGTCCTCCTCTCCTGACGACCTTCATTTATAGAACCTCCCCAGGGGGGTTACAGAATTAAAAATTGTTGCCTAGGCCTTTTATTTCCAGTAGTAACTCAATGAAGGTTAACTTACTTATCTGCTCTTACCCTTGCTTTCAAATGATGAGCGAATCATCACGGATTCTAGCATCCTCCCTTGAAGGTTGGCCTTCCACTGCTCCCATGTGCCATTGGGTTACTTGAGCTTTCTCATCTCACAGGCGGGACACCTTATCTAATGTTCCACAGGGCTTTGCTGTGGGACCACTGATGGATCCCTAGCCTCTAGAGACTTCACTGAAGGAGACCAGGGCCACCCAGACCCAGGGACCCAACCACCATCCCTGAGCCTGCAAGCCCCCTTAAGCTAGGTTGCAACCAGCGAGGCTGGACTCTCTGTCCCTCTGGTCTTCACAAGACTGCTTCTCTCCCCCCCACCCCAAGACCCACAGCTTGCCTTCCCCTCTTCTAGGGTGAAAGGATAAGAGCAGGGCCATGAATATTCATGCCTGCTTTTCCCACTTCTGGCTGAGTCAGGAGGCTCTAGTCACAAACTCCAGACACCATGAGCTCTATTTTCATTCGCCCTTAGAGTGTAGCAGTTTATGCTGATCGGGTGTGGCAAACCTCTGGGTACATAAGGGATCCGTGCTCTATTTTATAAAACATGGGGTCCCCTGTGCCAAAGACCCAAGAGTTGCCGCAGCTGCTGGGCAAAGCCAAACATTTGGTGCATCTGAGAGTTTGATGGAGCTAGCCGTCAAGTCCCCTTGTCTGGCACAACCCTAGAGGGGCCGCAAAGGTGGAGGGGTGAATATGCTGTCAAGGAGGGACTGGGACAGATGGAGTGGGGGGGTGAGGTCTAGGAGTGACTGGGACAATGTGGCAATGTCCGGGTCCTGAGGTGGCACCCTGCAGGGGGCCATGCGCAAGTGCAGTGAGACTCTCGGCCTGGATACAGGGGAGTTGGCAGGGATGGACCAGGACACAGCCTCAGGTGGACACAGCCCGTGCCGCCGCCTCATAGGGGCCATTGACCCCTACACTGTAGGCGGGGAGCAACCTGCCTCCATGCGGGAGCGGGGCTTAGTACCAGAGGACTGTCACAGTGCCTGGAGAACATTCCCCTCCACCACTTGCACCCCACAACCTGCAGCCACTGCTACCCACCTACCTTGTTGGGGTCAGTGGCACCTATGGGGCAGGTGCCAGGGTTGTGTCCACCTGAGTCTGGATCCCAATCCATCTCTGCCAACCCCCCAGTACTCGGGCTGATCAACTGTCTGCACTTGCACTTGGAACCCCTGTAGGGTACCACCTCAGCACTCTGACATTGCCTCTGTGTCCCCATCGCTCCCTAGGCCACCCCTAGCTCCTTCTGTCCCCAGTACCCTCATTGCAGCCCTCCCCAATCGCCTCCCTGCCCAGCAGTGACACATGGCTCTTAAACCACCTCCTGGCAGGGCTAAACTGAGCCCTGTGTTGCGACCATGGCAGGGGCTTCTAAAATTCAAAAAAGGGGGTGGTGCAGCCCCCTTCCTGGCACAAGCCCCTTGCACATGGGTGCTTTGTTTTATTTTTATTTAACTTTTGATGACCGGGTAAAAGCACTGGGCCACATGGCCCTTTTACAGGTTTGACCTGGTGAGGATCATAGACACTCAGTAGTTATTACAGTTTTACAAAATTACATTATTAATAGAAACCAAAAATACTAAAAACAGTGCAATTACATACAAACGAATGAATCCATAAAAGAAGACAAACAAGAGTACATTGTATAAGACAATTATACACAGACATGGTGGGCATTATCCCCAACAGTTGCACACTGACTTGGTATAGAGCACTTTTTTTAATAATATCTTGAATTGATTCATAGGCACGGGAAGTAGGGGTGCTGGGTCTGTGGCAGCACCCCCTGGAATATTTGAGAGCCAAATAAACACAGAATCACAGCTGCTTCCTTTATAAAAACTGTGTTGTTTTGTTTTTTTAAATCCAGCAGAGGGCGCCCGCACCTGGTATTCGTGACAGTGCAGAATGGGGGGAGGGGTGTGAGGTCACATGATGTGCTGGCAGGCTAAGGAGTGAGGTCAGGTGGTAGGCTCGAGGGGAATTAGGTGCCATTTCCTTTATAGCGCTTAGCACAGAGTGTGACGTGGAGTGAGAGGTTACTTGTGTTTGAACAGAGAGAGATAGCCACGAGCGGCAGCCGGAGCCAAGTATAGTGAGTACTGCAGCACTGAGCAGTTAGGTGGACTGGACTGTCGGGTGGTGGCCAGGTATAAATCTATCCATCCATACGTCCCTCTAGTCTAGATCAAAATCAATATCTTTTTTTTTTTTTTTTTACTGCTCTGACTTCCTCACGACGTGAAGCTCACTGACTAGCCTGGGAGCTGCCTGAGACCCAACCACTATCACCAGACTCATCCGATTCGAGATTCAGTGTAGTGAGAGGCTGAGAGCAGCACTGAGCAGTTAGGGCAGGGTGGACTGTCTTCAGGCATCCACTCCAGTCTAGATCAAAATATTTTTTTTTTTTTTTTTTTTACTCATTTGCGACCGCGAAGCTCACTCACTGAGCTGCCTGACTGACCCCCAATTCCGATCCGATGTCATTTATCATGTCATCAACGACGATCATCAATTTGATTCCCTGTCTGTGTGTGGTTGAGCAGAGCAGAAATGCAGCAGAGAACGAAAGTCGTGACTACTGGGAAAGGTTCATTGGAGCAGTGCATCAACCCAGTTAACAAATAAAAGAAATAAATAAAAAATGTATGAGAATCCCCCCCCCATATTTAAATGACATTGAGCAGACTGCCTTTGACTATGCACAGCACAGTAATTTAATCATGTTTGATCTTTCAAGCAAATCAGAGCTAGGTCCAGCACAAGCACAGCCTGCCTTATTTGAAACAGTAATAAACTAAAATCGGGGAGTAGTCTGTTTCTCTGCTATTCAAACCAAAGAAATTAATGTCAATCAGATAGGACTCACACACCCAGTTATTATAAATACATGCACTGAGGCACTGAAAGGTGGTCCAGGAAGACAGAAAAGCATTTTATTTAAGAGTTAGAAATTCACATTTAAGGGATTAGAACTAAGAGGGCTCATTTGAAATAACCTGCACCCTAGCAAAGGTGTACGTCACCCCGGAATGTTGGTGGATCATCAGGTTATTGCTGAATTCTCTGAAATCAAACATTTGCAGTTGTGTTTAATAACTGGATGAATGAGTCCTATTTCCAGTGCCTGTATCTTTCAAGTAAGTCCATGTTAGTGCATAACTGTTGCCTTTCTTCTATTATTTCATACATACTCGCTAAACACATCTATTTTTTTAGTCGTCAGCTCCGTGCCAGTGAATGTGCTGATGACCGAACCAAATCAATTTTCAAATTGTATTGTATCATGCTCATCCCTGCCATTTGTACTGTACCTTTGCACATCGTTTTGAGCTAGAGGTACCAGTCATATAAACACATGTTTACTACTCAGGATACACATATGTTGTTCTTGCTTCTATACAAACAACATTGCACAGCACAGAAATGCCCAAATGTGTTATCTTGGCTAATTCTTTGTGATTCTACATAAAGTTAGGGGGTGGTATATTAGCCTTTCTAAGCTAACTTAGTTTAGAAAGGCTTAATAGCACCTCCCCCATAACTTTATATAGAATCACAGAGAAACAATCAGTTATCTGTTGTGGCTCTAATTCAAAAGTCTTCTGTACTCAACCATTTTCCTTCAAGTCTGTGAAGTCCACGCTGTGAATGTGACCATTTCCAAAGTTTGTAGGTCCCCCCTCTCTGGTTTTAATTAAATGACTGCTTGTCATTCCATGGAGGCTACATGTATAATACTTTAAAACTGGGGCTTGGTGTCATAATTATCTCATTAGGGCAACCTTGGCCTGTCCCCGGGGAGGTGACACAGACCATGAGACGGAGAAGGCAGTTGTCTGTTAAATATTTTTGCAGACACTTCGTTCCTCCTCTCTTGCTCATTTACGAGGTCCTGATGTCAGCCGGGGTCAAGTCCATTTCGAATGGAATATTTGTACAAAGCTGCCGAAGGGGCTCTTAATCACCCCTCCTGTTGTCCTCGAGCTGGGGGCGGCCAGGCCATTCTGGACTCCATGGTCCACACACACACAGCTACCAGCTATCTCGCTCTCTCTCTCTCTCCCCCTTGTGTTGATAAAAGCACTTAAGCCCACTTTTCAGAAAGAAAAAAAGTTTAGCAAGAAGAGAAAGTTTTGAAACTTTTCTTATAATGCTAGGCAGGGGAGGGGTAAGGGTCTACGATTTCTTGGAGGGGGCGTGTGGAATGGTTTAACTTGTTGGGGGTTGTTTTCTTCCAGCCGTCAGCTAGGTGGAACAGAGTTTGGGGAAGACAGAGAGAAACAATTTTTGTGGGTGACTGATTGAGCTGACTCCCGCATGAGTGTTGAGCTAGGAAGCGAAAGGTCAAAGCAACATGATGCACATCCTTCAAATAACATACGCACACTATGTCATGTGTAAGCAGTGTAAATGACATAAATCTCCTGCAATGTAAAATACTTACGGTATAACAACAATAGTTGGCCACAACAGCTAGCTTTATCAAGGGTTCTTGTTCCTGTAAATTATGACAAGTTCAGATTTGTATTAGATGCGGATGTTAACATAATTAATTTCCCTCAACCAACAAACTTAAGGTAAACATGTTCAAAAGTCATTCAGTTTCATGCTCACCACATAAGATGATAGTTATAATTTTGTAATCTCTGTGCTGTCTCTGCAGCAAGTTCCAGCAGGGCATCTGACTGCTTGCCGAAACTTCTGTAACAAATGCCATTTAGCACATCTAAATTGGTGATTACGATCCTTTTGCCTTACTGCACTGCCACAAGAATATGACATGGTGACATGAGATACAAGGCACGGCATGTCTGACGTCGTCCAGGTCCAGGCGGCACCAAGTGCTTTCAGTTGAGTGCTGAGTGCTGTGGGTGGTGATGGTAGTATGCTGCAATCCCCAGATCATTTTGTAGTTTCTAAAAATAATTAATATCTTCCAAATCTTCAAAATATGTATAACATTACATTAATAAAAAATCCAAAAGTCACAGTATTGTACATTGCCCTTTACAATTTACAAAAAGAACATGGTTTGAAAAAAAATGTTTAAACCAAAACCGAGGGGTGCTGGGAGGCAGCAAAAAGGGATTAAGGTCAGAAAAACCCATTTAGCCAAGTAAGTGTGTCATTTTGATAGCTGGCTTGACACAAGTGCACAATTTATCTGTGCTACATATTATTATTGTTGCAGTATGCAAAATGTAAACAAATGAAATATAAATATATATATATATATATATATATATATATAAATATATATATATATATATATAAATTGTATATTTAAAAGCACAACCACTAAATATAATAATAATCATCAGTTATTTAGTATGTCCAGACTCTCACTACTGTGAGATCGAGAGTTGAGGAATGGAGGGAGGGATTGGGGTGTGTGCATTTAGGCGGTTTGGGGTGGTGGAGGAAAAGGTGGTGGTGTGTGGAAAAAGGGAATACAAAGGGAGGGAAGGGAAACTCAGGGCAGCAACCCTTAGGGTGACTCAGCACCTGCATCTGACGTCACCGGCCACATCCTAGTAGAAAACCTTCTCTTACAGTTCTCTTGCCCAAAGAACTTGACAGTGCACTCTTATAACCATAGAGGCACAGTAACTGCATATTAAGATATACATATAGAAGGGCATGAGGATGGTGAATGCCAGTTCAGATGTGCTGAATGGTGTTGCTACAGGAGCGTTGGCAAGCAGTCAGATGCCCTGCTGTGATTTGCTGCAGAGACAGTACAGAGATTGAAGAACTGTTAACTATCATCTTGCATAGTGAACATGAAACTGAATGACATTCAAAAATGCTTAACTTAAAGGAAAACAGTGGATAAGTGCAGGCCACTCACTGATGTGATCAGTGCCCCATCCACTGTTAAGTTGCTAGATGTGTGTCATTTCTTTTTTTTTTGTATCATTGCATTTTTTTCTGTTTATTTAAGTTGCACTACCCTTTCCACATTCTCTGTCGCCATGTCTCTCCTTAGCAGTAAAGGTCAGAGCCAAAAGGCAGGCCTTCAGGAAATATAAGGGAACGCAGCTGGATGAAGATAGGGAGGCAAACCAAATTTCCGTAAGGGAAGCAGGGAAGGCACTAAAGCAGGCAAAGGCCCAAACCGAGGAAACACTAGCACAGACAGTAAAAGAAGGTGACAAGACTTTCTATAGATACAGTAGTGAAAGGAGAAAGTACAGAGGGGGTATTGCTAAGATCAAAGGAGATAAGGGGGGGTGTGTGAGGATGAGGGAGGACCATGTAAAAGCATCTATCCTAAATAGATATTTTTGCTCAGTATTTACTGAGGAGAAGGCAGGGCAGGGCCCACAGCTCAGCACCATGGACACAGGGGAGGGAGGTGAGCTCTAGTCCCTTCACAAAAGAAAGGGTCCTACAAGAGCTCGATAAGCTCAGGGTGGACAAGACAATGGGACCTGATGGCATACATCCCAGGGCACTAAAGGAGCTAAGGGTGGAACTAGCAGAGCCAGTATCAGAACTATTTAGTGAGTCTCTGAGCACAAGAGAGGTCCCAGAAGACTGGAGAAGGGCTCATGTGATCCTGCTCCACAAGAGTGACAGCAGGGAGGAGGCAGGGAACTACAGACCAGTCAGTCTTACCTCAGTAGTGGGCAAGATTATGGAGGCACTCCTTAAGGAAAGGATAGTGCAACACCTGGAATCCATAGGAGCACAGGATCCAAGACAGCATGGGTTTACAAAAGGAAGGTCCTGTCAAACTAATCTCATAGATTTCTTTGACTGGGTAACCAGAGTGGTGGACCAAGGGGAAGCAGTTGATGTTGCCTACCTTCAGTAGTAAACATGGGATGGGTGGTTGATGCTATTGCGTGTCAGCCAGTTGCACACCACATTAGCAGCTGCGGACTCAAAAGGCCAGTTACAGTGTCCCACCACCCAGAATACAGGAAAAAAATAGGTTTCCATTTAAGTCAGGGGTAGTGAAGACGTAACAAAAGTGAGCTTTGCCTTCAGTAAAAGCCCCAAAACTCACCACAGAGCATCTAAAAACCTAGAGCTTCTGGGGGCCTGGCGGCCCCCAGTCTCGGACCCCAGGACTTGATGTAAAAATCTTTCACAGTAAACTACAATATGAACATGGGTTGGGTGGTTGATGCTATTGAGTGTAAACCAGTTGCACACCACATTAGCAGCTCCAGACTTAAAAGGCCAACTACAGTGTCCCACCACCCAGAATACAGGGAAAAAATGTTTCCATTTAAGTCGGGGGTAGTGAAGACAAAAAAAGTGATTTTTTTCCTTCAGTAAAAGCCCCAAAACTCACCACAGAGCATCTAAAAACCTAGAGCTTCTGGGGGCCACCCCGGCATTTTTTTGTGTTCTCAGTGAAATTGCTCTCAGCACCCCCAATATAAAAATAGTTTCAGTGCCTATGAATTGATTCAAGTTCTGAATGTTTTGCAAATCCTCTGATAGTCTATTCCAAGTTTTTATTGCACATTGTTTGAAAGATTTTTGATTTTTAGTTGTTTTACAGATTGGAACTACCAAAGTAATAGTGTTTTGTGATCGCAAAGTTCTCAGAGATGTTCTCTGGGTAAAACAAATTTGCATTGGGTTAAATTCAGAACAATGAATTGATTTAAATACAAAACATGACATCTGCAGAATATATCTATATTCCAGGAATAACCACCCCAGCCTGTCATAGAGGCTGCAGTGGTGTTCCCTGGATCCTGCTCTAAGGGCAAACCTACATATGGTGTTAAATAACGTATTTCTCTGGAGTTTGATTTTCTCAGTGGTACTTCCCCAGGTTAAATCTTCCATAGTTCACTATGAGCATCAGACAGGCTAAAGCTATAGTTCTCCTAGCTTCGTTTGTGAGGTAATCTCTCACAGCGTAGAGAGCACCTATTTTCCTATGTAGTTGAATAGTAAAGTTTTTAATAAAAGATTGGTAACTTAGATTACAATCTAAAGTCACACCTAAGTATTTAAAATCAGGAACAATATCAGTTTTTGTGCCATCATCAGTAATTATGGAGTCAGCATCCTGTAACTTCTTAGATTTTGAAGATGAACCAAAAAACATACCCTTGTTTTTTTTTTTCTTATTAAGCACAAGTCGATTCCCTATTAACCATCTCATTAGTTTGCTATACTCACTTCCCAGACATTTTTGGACTGTATCAGTGTTTTTATTTGCAACATACAACACAGCATTGTCTGCGTACAAAATAATAGATGACTCTGTACAAATTGATGGCAATTAATTTAGATATGTGGAAAACAATATGGGCCCCAAAATTGATCCCTGGGGGGCCCCGTATTCCACATATCTTAGATCACTGTGAAACCATTCCTGCACAGGTTCCTCAAGGCCCAAATCTCTAAACTTGTCCTCTAGAATGGAGTGTTCCATGAGGTTGAAGGCCTTGGTCAGGTCCACGAACACTGCCCCCACATACTTCCCATCATCCATACTTTAATGCAGATCATTCGTGAACCTGACCAAGGCCGTCGCTGTGCCACATCCCTCTCTGAATCCATGCTGTGATGATGGCAAAAGTCCATATTTATTTAAATACTCCAAAATCTGGGAGTGAAGCAACCTTTCTTGTATTTTACCAATCAAGGACAACAATAATATTGGTTGATAATTGATTGGCAAGTTAGATTGCCCACCTTTAAAAATAGGGGAAACTATAGCTTTCTTCCACATAGTCAGGACTGTTCTTGAGCTTAAGGATTTATTAAATATTATTTACAAAGGATATGCTATTTCTTTAGCAACATCTTTTAATATTTTAGATTCCAACATATCTGGCCCAGGCCCTTTTGCTTCATCTAACTTATTTAATTCTAAATAAACATCTTTCCAGGAAATCTCTCTAAAATAAAATTTTGGCTCTTGCATTCTTGAACTAGAATTTCCTTGTTTTTTTTTTTTTGGGTTCTCCAAAATCCTGTAAGTACTCAGATAAATTTGTAAATTTATCATTAAAACAGTTAGCTATGGCTTTATCAGATACTGTATCTCTTGCTCATCTAGTAACAAGCTTGTAATATCTTTTTTACTCCTAGGGGCAATCGGATTATTTACACTCTGCCAAAATGTTCTTTTGTCCTGAAAATTAGTAACCTGTTCATTATTATAATAATCTACTTTGGCCTTTTGTCTTTTGCACTCATTTCTTAGTTGCCTAAAACGGTTCCAGTCTCTTTTCAAGGCAGGTTTTCTTATAATGCTGACTAGCATTATCCCTATCTTTCATTCATTTTAGTAGGTTGTTTATCCAGGTATTACAAGCCCCTTTATTCTTTTTTTGGTGCTCTTTTATTGATTATTACATTTGTATCTCCTGAAATAGTTCAACTCCTCTGTTTACATTATCAATAATTAGCAATTGATTCCAGTTAACCTGTGATATATCTTGTTTTATATCAAACAATTTAGACTTATTCAAAGCCCTATTTTCCACAATTCTAAACCTGCCCCTAGGTCTTTTATTGCTCTAGATGCAATATATAGGAAGACAATCACTAATCACATCAGTAAAAACTCTGAAGAACTATTGTTCAACACATTATTCATTAAAATCCAATCTATAAGAGTAAAACTGTTTAGTTTTTTGATTTAATCTAGTTCCCTCATTTATTATTTGTTCTAAATTAACTTTTTGTAATAGCCTTCTATAATCATTAGCCTCACTCCCAGACCAATTTTAAGTTAAAATCACTCATTAGTATCCATTCTTTGTTGTGAAACTTTTAAGCCAAATTAGGTAGGTCTTCTAGGACCTGTACCTTGGAATTAGGGGGATGGTAAACACAGCATACTATTAATTTCTTTGTTTTCCCTAATATCAATTCAATAAATAAACATTCACACCAGAATCAAGAGATGTCATGGGTATTTCCTTACCTTTGGATAGTCCTTAAAATAACAGATTTTACTACCATTTTTTCCCTGTCTATCCTTATGCAGCTGGTTATATCCAGTTATCATTATTAAACTATCATCAGTTTTGGGCTTTAGCCACGACTCGGTTATTAACATCAAATCTGGGTTGTAAACTGATATCCAGGCTTCCGATTCCTGTTTGGTAGTAGGCTATACATGTTTAAGTACACCAATCTTAATTCCGGGGTTTTAAACCAGTCAGTAGCTATGTGACTATCCTGGGGTCCAGGGTTCATCTTGACATCTCCTGATTCAAGAAGTTTTTTAAAAACTTGGATATACCAAGTTAAAATCAAGTTCCAAAGAATATAGGTGGGCACTCAGACTTCTCATTTGCCATTTTGATAAAAGACTAAAGGTCACCAAACTCACTTCAGCTATACATTTGTCATGTGTCGGCTCCAAATATAGCCTGTTATCATAACTACCTCATTTCTCAACATAATCAGTTTTTTGTACTACTAAATCTGCTGAACAAAAGATAACATATAACACAAAGCAGGTCTTACCCTTGTTCAGCATTGTGTTATTTTATATACTACACCAAACAATATATTAACATCAAATTAAAAACCTAGCAAGTATGACTAATTAGGAGCAGGCAGGTCATTCTTAATTTATAAAAAAACAATAGGCTAAATTAAAACAATTGAATATTTATTTATTTATTAAGATCTAGGATTACAAATACCTTTGAACCAATGGTTCATTTACAAAGGTTCCACTTCGGAATACAGAAACATAGTAAGTAACCATACGTGGCACGTGAAATAAAATACAAGGAGGTAAGAGTTACAAATTGGCTTGAATAACAGACAAGGACATACTGAGATTCAAACATTGAGGTGTTACATCAAGTTGCAAAGGGGAAGGGGGTAAGGGGTAAGAGGCAGTCCAAAAATTACATTGTCAGTAAGTGCATGTAGGGAAGAGCAAGGTGCCATTAAAAGAGCAAGAGTGATAGCAAGTAAGAGGGGAAGATGAGAGTGGGAAGAAAGGAAGGAGAAAGGGTAGTAATCAGGAAAAAGGAGGAAGAGGGAGGGTGGAGTGGTATAAGAGAGTAAGGGGTGAGAACGGGTAAACACGGGGGATGGGAGCCAGGAAGAGAGAGGTGCTTAAACAGAGGGCAGAGTGAGGGGTGGCAATTAATGCAAAGGATGGGAAGTGAGTAAGCAGGAAAAGGATGAAGGTAAGGGACGGGGGTATGCAGAGAAGGGATGGTAGGGGTAATATCAGGTTGCATGGAAAAGAAAGGGAGAGAAGGGGTGAACAGAAAGTGAATAGGGGAAAAAGATGGGGAGGACAGAAGGAGGGAAGTCGAGGGGAAAAGGGTAGGGGATGAGAGGGAGGGGATTAGAAGGAGGGAGGAGAGGCAACCTAGGTGGAACAGTCACAATTGCAGAGAGTAGAGAGGTGCTGGTGCAGTCTGTGTTTGAAGGAGCCTAGTTGTTCTTGGTTGAGACATCGGGAGGAAGCCCATTAAGTAGGGAAGGGGCCCTAATTGAAAGGAGCATTGCGCTGAGAGGTATGGCAGAAAGGAATTTGGAACAGGAATTTGTAAGCACTACGAGTGTAATGGGTAGGGTGTCGGGTGACATAAGGGCTATGTGTAGTTGAGGTAAGGTCGAGGCAGATTTTCTTAGCTTTTGAAGGCAGGTCTGGTAGGTTATCCTCCCCGGAATGGGAGCCAAGAGGATTGTTTGTGGAGCTTGCAAGTACGCCATTCTGTTACCGCCCCTGTCACAGTTGGCAGCACCAGTTAAGTGCTGTCTTGATTCTTTTTAAGGTGGTGTCTGTGGCAGATCCATAGAAGATTAGCCCATAATCGATAATAGAAAGGACTGAGCCGGTTACGGCTGTCCGTATTGCCTCAGCGGTTAGACAGTTGCAGTAGTGGTAGAGGATACCTAGCCTAGAGTTTATAGCACTGGAGGTCCTTTAACATGAGTATCATAAGAAAGTGGACTCTAAAGTGTAATGCCAAGATATTTGAACTCACGGACTTGATCCAGTGGGAGGTGTTGCTTATTGAGAATAGTTGAGCTAGCTGATTTGTGTTTGCTGCGTGCATTGGTGAAGAGCATTGCCTTGTTTTTGTTGTAGTTCATTAGCATCTTATGCTGATCAAACCACTTTTCAGCATGTTTAAAGTTTGATTGCAGGTCAGAGGATTGAGGGACAGGGTCAGTGTGAATGAAAAAGAGGACAGCTTTGTCTGTGTACGTGATCATATTGCTGTTACAGGCAGCAGGAAGATTATTTATAAAGAGGCTAAAGAGTAACGGTCCAAGGATGGACCCTTGGGGTATCCCAGAGTGCACTGGGAGGCAGTTGAAGAGAGAATCCCCAATCTTAACACGTTGGTGTCTTCCCAGCAGGTTGCTTTCAAACCAGTTGGTGACTTCATTGGAAAGGCCAATGGAAGGGAGGGAGTTCAAAAGGAGTTGGTGATTGATGGTGTCAGACACCTTGGTTAGATCTATATACACCGCACCTAGTATATGCCCTGTGTTCAAGGCCTTATGAATGTGGTTAGTAAATTCAAGTAGGGCAGTTGTCGTACTACATGCTTTTCTAAAGCCATGTTGCTGTTGGCACTGTAGATTACATTTGTTAAGGTATTCTGTCAGCTGGTTGGCAACTATATGCTCAAGGTGGTCAGCCCGGTGATGCTGAGGGTTGAGGCGCTGGATGCCACACCTTGCGCCACACCAGCGACCCGTGTTTGGGAACAGACTCGAGCCGCCGGGGTTGGAGGGGAAGGAAAGGATTGAGTGTCCGGAGCACTGCTCTCCTTTCCTGGGAGGAGGAGGTACACGATTCCACGGTCTAGCGACCCCCAGTGGAGACTGGGAGTCATAACCAGCAGTCAGAATCCAGACAGTGGGGATCGGCCACCATGGCTGTCCTGCGGGCGTGCACGCACCGCGCTGGAGTGCATTGCACTGCCCGGACAGTAGGAGGGGGAGCAGGCTGACAAAAAAAAAAAAAACCCGATCTGTGGATAGGCAAAGGCACCACCTATGCTCCAGCCACACTCCTGCCATTGGATTCAGCATCCGGTACCTCTTCCGACTTCAGTTCTGGTGCTTTGGATTGTAGATAGGCGCCAGGTGGGCGGCCCAACCTCGGGGGCTCAGAGCCGGGAAGTCGCTGGGCTGGAGTGGCCTGGCTCTGTGAGTTTCAGACTGGGAGGTAGAGCCAGGCATGGGATCCACAGATTCGGGCGCACAAAGCAGAATTCAAACTATACGCTCAAGGGCTTTAGAGAGTATGGGGAGGATTGAGATGGGGGTGATTGATGCATTGGGACTTGTTGTCACTTTTGTGCACAGGCATCATGATTGCCAATTTCCATAGCTCGGGGAACTGTCTGATGGAGAGAGAGACAGAGAGAGAGGTTCAGGAGGTTGGTGAGGGGGAGTAAGATGGCTTCGAAGGCAAGTGAGAGAAGTTTTAGATCAAGGGTGTCACTGCTAAATGTGGGTTTTCTTAGCACCTTTAGAAGGTATTTTCTGGCTTTGGCAAGGGATACTTTCCTGAAATAGAGAGATTTTACATTATTGCTAGGCAAGGTTGAGTCATTGAAAAGTCATGGGAGGGAGTGCTCTCATCAAATCAGAAGTTTGCTATTGACGGTGTCGCAATTAGCTTTTTGGTCCTGAATAATGGTGCCGCTAACCTCAATCATAGTTGGGGGATTTATTGGGTTTCCTGGTAAGGCTTTTATATTATTCCAGAATTGTTTGTTATTGCCCCAGTTGTTAGTGAGCTCACTTTTATAATAGTCTTGGTTGGCTCGACACACCACTTGGGTACACTGGTTTCTGGCAGCTTTGTAATTTTGCAGGTCTGACTGACGACCAGTGGCACAGCACAGTGCCAGAGGCTGTCCCTATGCTTCATCATAGCGATTAGGGCAAGAGTGATCCAAGAGTTTCAGACTCCCCTCATTTTTATTTTCTTGTAATACTTCATTGAATTGCTTTATGAAGAAGTTAAGAGCAAGATCAGTGCAACTCATGAAGTTGATGGGGGACCAGTCAATTAGTGAGAGAGCAGTCAGAAATTGCAGGAGTTTACCTTTCATTAGAAAACGTCTGTAGATGAATTTTGGCTTCGATTTTGGTGACTTATTGGACTATTGGCAGATGACAGGTGAGTGATCACTTAATAAGTCTGGCAGGACCCTGATGTTAGTGATTCTACTAGGGTGAGTAGGGAGAATCCAGTCCAGGAGGGAGCAGGAGCCTGTTCTGTAGTTGATGCGGTTGGCATGGTTACAATCTGGTGACGCCTATTGATGCAAGACCATCTTTAATTGGTTCGCATCAGGGCAAGCCAGTTTACATTAAAGTCCCCATGACCACTGTCATAAATAATATAAACTAATGATTGTTTCAAAACCCTATATATTGACTCAAAACCTATCCAGGTGCATTAGGTTAAATCAGTACAATTAAAATAAATTTAAAGAAGTTGAGCAAAATTGGGGATAAATCCACAGCTATTGCTCAGGCAAATATAATATAAAACTCCTAAATGTTTTTGCAGTAAACCCCACTGAGTGTTAGTTTATAAAAACTGCAGAACTAGTCTAGATCATACCTAGTCTGTACATAAAGACCACATGTATGCTATGTTTTCCCTGCCAAGTGGCGCGGTCACTCATGCTTGTGCCACTGTGCCCACGCTGTGCACAGCATGAGCCTTTTAAGTGTCTCTGCCTCCTCCTCCTCCTCTTCTGATGCTCACCAATGGAACACCTACTTCACCGGGCCAGCAGTATGAGTCAATTTGCTGGTACACCGGGGCACAGTTTCTTAATGACACAGTCTAGCAGGTTGAAATGCAGAGGGGGAGTATAGCCACAGTCCAAAAACAGCAGGAAAAATGAGGTTGGTAAAAAGCTGACAGGAGCTGTAGATAGCACAAAACGGAGGTAAATGCAAACAGGAGAGCAGACTTAAGTGAGCTTCTGCCACAAGGGTGGTGCAGGGTAGCTTTGGCACACAGCATCCTGATTTCGATGCAGCCTGCTTTCAAAAATCAGGATTGCCACAAACATTGATGCAAGGTGCCAGTTGTGTCACAGCCATTTGGTGCAGGCTCCTTGCATCAAAGATTTCTTTTTGAAAATCAAGCCCCTGGTCTCCAAGCTGGGGCTCACTAGAGAACCACTTTCGGGGTCAGGATTAACCCTTCAAGTGCTCTCTAGTAACCTGCCTCAAGCTGGATGAAGAGGAGAGATGCTGACTACGCTTAAAGCATTGGTGTAGATACTGGCAGAATATAAATACAATTGTATGAAGTATTCACAACTACCAGGAGTCAAGTTTTTTATTTTTTATTGGGATTTTTATGCTTTTGGACTTACCAAAGCACATCCTCCATCTCACAGCTGTTGATATACAGTCGTCTAAGGGAATGGGCATCCTGGAATACATTGTTAGGAAGAGTGAAGAATCCCAAAGCCCAACCTGTTTGGAGCAACCTCCCTAAAATGGCAATTGTAAGAATATATGGTGTCACATCTCCTTAACAGTACTGTAAGGCAGTATGCATCATACAGAGTAAGGGAACGGGAACTGCTTATTGTCAGTTTGGCTGTTTATGTCATGTGATCCAGCAAGCAGAGGGGTGCAGTATATGAGTATGCATGGATACTTCAGTTCAGGAATCTAGGCGGTTATCAGCTACTGTTCTCACCAGCTGGGGTTCATTTTAGGCAAGCAGCCTTTGTCTCTAACAAGTATACAACAATTGCCCTGTACTCTTAATTGCAGATTTGCAAGTACATCATACTGGTGCTTTGTAGTTGGACTGTTAGCCTATATTGGACTGTGGAATCTCTCATACAATGTATTTGTCATGCTGTGTAAACTCATTACTTAAATAGTAAGTAGAGAGAAGTGTGTTTAAAGGTTCTTGGATAGTATACAGAAAAATTGGACACCCTTGCACGTCTCATCAGAGCATGACTTGTGTTACCACTGATTAGTGGGTGGGTAGGCCAGGTGGGTCTGTACACCTTCTTCTACCCAGCAGTCCATGGTGCAGTTGAATTGCCATTAAACAATCCCAACAATGAGTCACTTTTGTAGCAAGAAAGGGCAATGCAGTGTGGGCTTTAGAAAATCTCAAAAATGTATTGGTGCAAAATGTGCAACAAGACTGTACAAAGCTGTGCAAACAGCAAGAAGGTCACTGCAGTTGGTGGCCCATGGACCAGCAGCCAGCCATACTCCCAACATTTTGTCTTGCTCTAATACTTTGACAGGCACTTTTACATTTTAAATACGCTATGGCCAGTGCTGCTAGAAACAGCATAAAGTTTCGAAAAAACTGTTGCATAAGAGTTGCAACTAGGTTTGGCATTGCATTGTAACAACACCACAGTTGCTTTACAGGTGAGTTGCAAAAACATTTAATAAAACCTGCTCTTGAGCTGGTTAAGTACTGAAAAACAACTCAGTGAGAATTGCCAGTGTATTTCCAACATTAAAGAAAACAATGCTAAACTAGCTCATTGGTGTGACAGTTTAATGTGAATTTTACTGCACTGTATGATCTGTAGTATGGTTACTGGATGTTTAATGGGTACTGTACTGTATGATCTGTAGTATGGTTTCTGACTGTTTAATGTGCACTGCACTGTACTGTATGATCTGTAGTATGGTTACTGGATGTTTAATGTGAACTGTACTGTACTGTATGATCTGTAGTGTGGTTACTGGATGTTTAATATGCATTGTACTGTATGATCTGCAGTATGGTTACTGGATGTTTAATGTGAACTGTACTGTGTGATCTGTAGTATGGTTTCTGAATGTTTAATGTGCACTGCACTGCACTGTACTGTATGATCTGTAGTACGGTTACTGGATGTTTAATGTGAACTGTACTGTATGATCTGTAGTGTGGTTACTGGATGTTTAATGTGCACTGTACTGTATGATCTGTAGTATGGTTACTGGATGTTTAATGTGAACTGTACTGTATGATCTGTACTATGGTTACTGGATGTTTAATGTGTACTGTACTGTATGATCTGTAGTATGGTTACTGGATGTTTAATGTGCACTGTACTGTATGATCTGTACTATGGTTACTGGATGTTTAATGTGAACTGCACTGTATGATCTGTACTATGATTACTGAATGTTTAATGTGTACTGTACTGTATGATCTGTAGTATGGTTACTGAATGTTTAATGTGAACTGTACTGTGCTGTATAATCTGCAGTATAGTTACTGGATGTTTAATGGGTACTGTACTGTCTGATATGTAGTATGGTTAGTGGATGTTTAATGTGCACTGTACTGTAGGATCTGTAGTATGGTTACTGGATGTTTAATGTATACTGTACTGTATGTTCTGTAGTATGGTTACTTGTTATTTATTGTGAACTGTACTGTACTATATGATCTGTAATATGGTTACTGGATGTTTAACATTGCTGGATTCTTTTGACTCATTTAAGTATCCAGTACTCCCCCAAAAATATCTGTTTCATAGTACTAACCAAGATGCTCTAGGTAATCGCGATGTACTCTGCTTGCTTACTCAACCCTGCCGCCAACGTGGTTGCAACTCGCTGGGGTCTGTTCCTTCATTTCTCATCCCACCACAGGCTCCTGCTCACACACTACAAGGTCTCTTGGATATGGGAACCCCTGTAGTCACTCCAGGTATACTTCACTCTGTATCAGATGCAGGTTTACTTTTTAAACGGGCAGTGCTGTCGAAGGTGCATCAATTGAATAGCCCAGAAAATACATTTCTTCTACTTACTAAAACACAATAGTCACAGATATATTACACATTCATTGTGAAAAACTGTGTTAATACACAAGTGAGGGTTTATTATTGAAGCTACAAAGGTAGGTAAATGCGATGTTGGGGCTTCTTTGAACCCTAATTCCACCCACTCCAATCTACCACATCCCTGAATGCCACTAAATTGAATGCCAATGCACAGCACACCTTTCAAATATACAGTATGTTTTAACATTATAAATAAGCAGCATAGTGAGAGGAATACAGTTACACCCTATGATGAATAGTGCACTTTTATGCTGTGAGACTCAAGACTACAGAATACAGGCCTGGGGCATTGTGTGTGTGTGTGTGTGTGTGTGTATGTGTATATGTGTGTGTGTGCATGCCACTCGAGTAACCAGCAATATCACACACAGAGCCTCAGGCTAATACTTTGCGGATTTCTGTCTCACAACATACAAGTGCAGTGTTTGTCATAGGGTGTACCTGTATTCCTCATATTATAGATGGGTAACATCTGAATAGATGTTACCCATCTATTCAGGCTTGCCTTTTCATAATCTGTGGTATGTTTGTGGCTGCTATTATTGAACTCTATTTATGGTTTTATTCTGTTTTAATTGTGTTTTATTGTGAAAGCACTTTATTTATGAATTGCACTATATAAATAAAGTTGTTATTATTATTATTATTAGCCATGACAGGGTGTGCATTATGGGATTTCATTGGAATCCCAGGAGAGTAGTAAAGCACGAGGCCGATGACTGAGTTTCCTTACACCCTTGGGAATTGCATTAATATCCTATTATGCACACCCTGGAGGAGCTTATTATACATATAAAATGGCTCTAGATAGTTTTGCAGAGACATGAAAATGAGATTCAGCACCTCAGCGTGTGTCTGTAGAGAGCTAATGCACAGTCACGTGACATACTTTAGCCAATCATGTTCGTGGATTTTTCCAGTGCCATTTTATAAATATTTATAATGTTAAAACATATGTTTGAAATCTGATCTGTGCTTTGGTATTTAATTTAGTGGGGTTCACGTGGTGGTGGATGGGATGGGTAAAGTTAAGGCTCAGAAAACCCTAATGGTATATGTCCTTACCTTTGTGGCTTTAATTTATTTATTTATTTAAACATATTTTCACAGGTAAGCACACAGAGCCCAGGGCTTGTTTCCAGTTGCAGCTGGGGGGAGGGGGGGATAAGGTATGAACACTGAGAGCATACAATTTAAATACATTATGTAACTCCATAATGCAAGGCATTGTGGGATAAATATGCAAATCTCCATGAAATTTAGGCTTGTGACTTCAGAGTGCATATAGTACAATGTATATGAGTCTTTAACATGGTGCATACTTTAGCAGCTACAATGAGTTGACTGGGTGGAAAATGGCCACTTCAGCCCCTCCAGGAAGGTGCAGCAATTGCACAGATAATTCTGGATTTACATGGAGGAGTGATGGCCAGAAATGATCTACTTGTTAGCCTTCCTGCATTAACTTTGTGAGGTTGCAATTACAGAACTTCTGCCCTTCCACTGGGTGTGTACTTGAGTATGCCTGCAGTCAGCCTTGCCTGTTTTCACTCTTTCTGCCTTACTCTCTGCCAATAATGCAGGATATAGCAATCCCTTGCTACCAGAAATGTCATTGTCTCCTCTCCTTGGCTCCCAGAACTCAAGGGTTGACTCCTGATACCTGAGGGGCATGTTCATCATGTAGTACCTGAGCTACATATTCAATCCTTGGTCACATTTTTTGTAAACCTATTAACATGACAATCAAGTGGAGGTGACTAGCCTGAATCATTTCCCAAGCTACCTGGCCTGTCTTTTATTTAGCAGGTGATCTTAATGATCCCTTCCATCAGGTGTAAATGACCTTGTTATGGGCTTGGTTGTCAGCAACATTGTGGTTTTCAAAACAAAAAAAATGTTATCACATACAGATGTTTTATTAAAGAAAACAATAGCAAACACAAAAGTTCATAAACATAAACATTATCTGTTACATTCTAAAACAAAGAAGTTTAAATCACCCCTCCCTTAAATATGTATATCCCCATCAACTAAATTATTTGAAAAAAGTATCCCCCACCCTCTGATCCCCACCCTGTGATTATCATATACGTATCTGTCCAGGCCTAGCTAGTATTCTCAGCTCTTTCTCTCTCACCTTCTTGCAACTCCAGGACCTCTACACTCCCCAAGAGTCCCCCTGACATCCACCATCCTTTCAGAGAACCAGACTTATCTCTCTAGGTGAGGTGGACACTCTGCTGTCTGTGTCAGACCACACTTCTTCATAAAGGTTAAGTAGGTGGGCATCATCGCAACTATTGACTATCTCGTATACTTCGTGTAGCAGTAACCCCCATTTTATTCTGTCACAGCTGCTGGACAAGTATCTGATGTCATCAGAATGATATGTATGTGAGGGGGCTACATCTTAATGGGGTACACATGGTTCTGCCTTGTGCTTTACCTTGTAATATTTTTCCAAAGTGATCATTGTCATACACTGTATTTTACTGGTTGTACTTTACCAGGTCTTGCCTAAAAATAGGCAAATGCTTGTCTAGTGCACCCTACCTGGTTAACAAAACCTAAATAAATAAACCATAAAAACAGAAATTTAAAACTGAACCAGATTTAAGTGTGTGATAATGACTTTAATGCTATTTTATGGCTTTCTGCAGTTTTCTACTTGGACATGCACCTACGATGTATAAAATAATGGAAAAACAGAAAAATGCACATGACATCTTTTTGGAATGGTGAGTAGTTATTCCTGACTTGCTGTATATATATTTTGCAGGTAGTAATGTAATTGACTCTCTGCCATGCTGTGCAAATGGAATATTTTGCCAACATTCAAAAATGGTAACCCATGATGTAGGGTAAAAGAGTCTGGATGTAAGGACCACTTCATCTATTCCTTACCCTCCACTTGAGCTATTCCTTGCCCTCTTTTGTCTGCAGTGCAGTTTCTAGCTCTGTATCTTCTCGGTCACTATCTGGGAAGATGCACAACAAGTGCTTTTTATCTGTAACATTGCACTGCCTCCTAAAGTGCCATGCATGAAAGTCGACACATGTTGCAGAGGGATGAGTCTTCCACCCCTCGCAACTGAAGTGCAATGTCGACTGCTCTGCTGGTCTGGATTGTAGTTGGTGCAAGAATTTGCAAATGCTAACACCTAGCCTGCATCGTGGAGTGATAGTCATTTCTACTTAACAGAGAGCGTATCACAGGCAGGGAACTGTGACTTGGTGTGGTGAGTAGCAGGAGTATGAGATGAAATCTTAAACACAAATATTTCATTGTTTTATAGATGTTCTCAGTGATAAAGAATAAGGGGACATACATCCAGAAAAATTAAATACAAGTTAAATTGTGTCTGAATATTATATGGATACTGTAAACACGTTAAGTTCTTATCCCCTGTTGCTTATCTTGCAGTTAAGGGCACTTGATTTTTGATTTTACCAGAAAACCTGGTAAAATTCTGAATCTGGACTGGCTGCACACTGGGGAAAAATTGAATTTCATGGAATTTGACAGTTTATACCGCCGGACCTTGCAGAGATCATCACTGCAGTTTGACGGCGTTTCCTTTAGATGAGTATCTGTTTTTTCTTTCTTTAGTGCTAGTACCTGTATTTTATGCATGTCTTCACCATCTTCTGCCAAGTTACATAAAAATGAGGGCAGTTCGTGCGGTGCACAGCTACCGCATAAAGATTCTTATTCCCTCTGCCTCTTCTGCTTAGGCCTGGTGCACAAGGTCGAGGACTGTGAGGCCTTTTCCCTGCTTCAACCAGGCCACACACAGAAGCGTCACCAGCAGGCCCTTGAGGCCCATTTACTGAAGCAAAAAATGGCCACGATGGAAAAAGAGCTCCAGAAACTCAGAAGTGCTTCCTCCTCTCCCACGGACTCCCATAAGCACAAGAAATAGAGAGATAGAGAAGCTCCAGGACCAGGACAGGTCTCTCTCTCTCACCTGCGGCCACCTTTGGGCCCCTCAGGTGATCAGTGGTCCTCTGAGACTGAGCACTGAGACAGCTCTTGTACGGGTGCTGAATGATCTCCTGATGGCGAGAGATTGGAGAGCTCGTTCCATCTTGGTTCTCCTTGATCTCTCAGCAGCATTTGACACCGCAGATCATGGGGTATTGCTCGAACGCCTGTGGGTTCTCTGTGGACTAGGGGGGTTGGTCCACAGTTGGTTTCAATCTTTCCTGCAGGGTAGGACACAGAGAGTAGTGTTGGGGATTTATTCCTTGGCCTCTCACTGCTCGCCTGTGGTTTCACCAGGTTTAGTATTGTTCCCCATGTTATTTATGTATATATGCTCCCATTGGGGACATTATAAGACAGTATGGGTTGAGTTTTCATTGCTATGCTGATGACTCTTAACTCTACATGTCTTTTGTACCCGAGCAGGAGTCTGATTCAAGTGCAGTGTTCAACAACTGCCTGCTGGAGATACAGAACTGGATGAGTGTCAACTGGCTGAAGTTGAACCCAGGAAAAACAGAGGTATTGGTAATGGAGACAGGGGATGGCGTTAAGTTCATAGGGAAAACCCTCAGGTTTATTTCTGGGAGGGGGGACCCCACTTATGGCATCCGGCCAGGTGCATAACCTTGATGTTATGTTTGACGAGGGCCTGACCCCAAGGGCGCAGGTGTTGGCCGTAGTCAAATCATCCTTTTTCCATCTAAGGAATATAGCACAGGTGAAACACTTGGTTCCATCAGAGGATTTGCCTACCCTGGTCCATGCCTTAGTTGCCAGTCGTCTTGATTACTGCAATGCCCTCTATCTAGGGCTGCCAGGAGTGGATATTTGTCGCTTGCAGTGGATGCAAAATGCGGCAGCTAGGTTGTTGACTGGAAGCCTGAGGTCCAACCATATAACACCTGTGCTGCGGGAGTTTCACTGGCTGCCTGTACAATGGCGGATCCCTTTCAAGGTCGCATTGATGACCTATAAGGCCCTACATGGTTTGGGATCCCGCTACCTGAAAGAACTCCTGACTCCTTACTGCCCCTCCCACTCCCCTTCGATCCTCTGGTGAGGGACTGCTAGACAGTCCCAGGGTAACCCTGAAAACATCTGGTGGAAAACTTTTGCCTTCATGGCACCTACCCTGTGGAATTCTCTACCTTGCCAGATACAAAATAGCCTGACTGTGAAGGGTGTAAAAGCTCTTAAGATCTTTCCTTTTAAACACGCACTTTCAGAAAAGTAAATTCTGCTAAGCATACAGTGTTTTATTGTGGATTTTAAATAATGTATGTGAAATTTGTAAAGGCTGGAAGGGTGCCTTATATAAATACATTTTTACTTACTTACTTCTTCCGGGAAGTCGGCTGCTGCCTCCAAGCCTGCTCCGTCTTCCCAGGGGCAGCCCTTGGATACCCCTTCACCACTAGTTATAGTGGCAGCAGGACCCCCGGCAGAGTCTGAGGCTTCAGCCACTCTTAGGCCCCTTTCCAATCCAGTACCCTAACTCAAGTCATCTAACCCAGTCCTCAGACTAGGTACTCCCACCATTTGTTACCCCTCAGAGGTTACTTCCAGGCACCATTACATCAGCAAAATATCTTTGTACAGATTAAGAGAGTCATTCCATGCAGAGTTAATCAAATAGAGCATTACCATGCAATCCCACCTTACAAATAAGAGTTGTCTTTATCTCTTTTTCTCATCCCCTGGTCTATTTTCCAGAGCCTACCCCTTTAACCACTGTTTCACATACATCTTTTAATTGACACTCAGGTCCCCCCCCCAGTCTTCAATCAATATGCCTGGTCTCCTTCCATAGCATCCAGAGTGTCCATCTGAGCACCAAATTCTGCCCTTTAAAGTTTCTTTTACAGGTCAGCTCCTCCATCTCCTGTATCTCCTGTACTATGGAGATCCATTGCTGTTGGGTAGGAGACCAAGGGGACAACCATTTTCTAGTAACAGCTTTGTGTGCAGCTGTCACTAGAATGTTCCACAGATACACTTTATCTCTCTCCTTTACTTCCTCTGGTATCAACCCCAACATCATGTGCCTAGCACTTAGTGGGTCTGTCACGGCAAAGATGTCTTTCAGACTCTGCATTATGACTCTTCAAAACTGAGTCAGCTCGGGGCATTACCAGAATATATGAGAATGATTTGCTTGTGTACTTTGACATCCCCTCCAGCAGGTGGCCAACCCTTTTTGTCCCATTTATTCTTAATTGCTGGTTATAAAAAATCTTGCCCTAACCTTCCACTCGAATTCTCTCCAAATTAGGGAATAAGTGGTCCTGTTCGTATGAGCCCAAATTATGCTCCATTCCTTGTCCTATATCTGTTCTCCAAGTTCTGCTTCCCACCTTTCCCTGAGCGGTTTGGTGTGCTTGCTAGTCTTTTCCCTGAGAGCCTCATATATTGCGGAGATATGGCCCTTCTTTCTCTGTAGGCTTAATATTTCCTCTATCACCTGTCCCAGCTTCCCTGGGGTGATGTCCCTACCAAAGCTTCGTTGCAAAGTCTGATTACATGATCTGACCTGCAGAAACAGGCTGTGATCCCCCTGTCTCAATTGAAACTTCTCCCAAATTTGCCCAAACTCCTGTATATTGGGTCCATCCATAAACGGTTGCAGTGTGGTTAGTCCAGTCTTCCCCACTTGCGGAAAGTGAGGTCTTGTCCAGAAGGCAAGAATGATGTGTCCCATGCAAGCCACCTGAGTGGCCACAGTTCCTTTGCAAGGTGATATTTATGCCACAGTCTTAAGTCCTGAAACATATTCCTTACTGTGAGTGGCAAGGTATTGGCGTCTTCCTGTTGTGTTTCTGGATTAACCTTCTTGCCCAAAGAGGTCACACCTCTGAACTCACCATCTCTGATGTTTTCCAGTGGGCCTTATATTTACCCACTGACCATAGTAGAGCCCATCTAAGTTGGGCCACAAGATAGTAGTCTTCAAGGTTGTGAACATTCCTCCACCCCGCCTTTTATCCACTGACATTATTATATTCCTAATTCGGGGACTTTTATTGTTCCATATAAATTTTAAAAATAGTTCTTTGCCAGATTTGGAATTGGTTATGATGTATCTTCAGTGGTAAGCACTGGAAGAGATAAAGGTATCTGGGGAGTAAATTCACGGTTACTGATTGAATCCCAGAGTATAGCAGCAGATTCAAAAGTCCCCATCCCTTAATATCCACTTTTAATTGGTGCCTTAGGGGCTCAAAGTTGAGGGAGAACAGAGAAGTGAGATTCCTGGGGATTTGAGTGCCCAGGTATTTTATCTTTTGGCTATTCCAATTCAGTGGGACTAGTTGTTGTACGGTCTGGGAGGGAGTATAAGTGAATTTAAGAACTTCTGTCTTTAACTTATTAAGGGTGTACCCAGAGTATTGTCCAAATGTATCTAATATTTCCCACACCCTCAGGATAGATTTGTCTGGAGTGGACAAATACAGAAGGACATCATCCGCGTTCAGGGATATTTTATTCCCCCTCTCCCAATCCTAATTCCCCCGATGCCCTGATCTTCCCTAATAGCCTGTACCAGTGGTTCAATATATATTGCAAAAAGCAGGGGTGAAAGTGGGCACCCCTGCCGGGTTCTCCCCAAGTCAAATCTGTGTGAGATGCCTCCTTTGACCCTCACACAGGCCTGTGGAGATGCCCAGAGAGCCTTAATAGCATCCATAAATGCTGGAGGGAAACCCATTCTGCCCAGGACTGCAAAAAGGAAGTCCCAAGTGACCCTATCAAATGCCTTTTTGGCATCCAGGCTCATTATGCATGTGGGTATAAGGTGTTTATCAATGACGTCGACTATATTTATAGTACGTCTAACTCCTTCCGGGGCTTGTCTCCCCCATGAAACCAGTTTGATCGGGTGTATTAATTCTGGTAGGATGGGGTTGAGTCTAGCTGCCACTATAGCTGTAAAAATTTTATAGTCTGGATGTAGAAGGGATATGGGTCTATAAGACCACATTTCTGTGAGTCTTTGCCTTCTTTTGTATGACCGAGATCATGGCGTAATTCCAGTATGGGGAACCTCCTCTCCTCCAACCAAATCTGATTGTAGATATCATTCAGTAAGGGTGGGGTCTCATAGGCAAAGGTTTTGTAAAATCCACTGCTGAACGCATCCGAGCCCGGGAATTTGCCTACCTTTATGTTCTGTATGGTAAGCATTATCTCTGCTCGGGAAACCGCAGCTAGCAAGATCTGTCTCTGCATGTCAGGAAGCTTGGGCAGCTTTAGACTTCTGAGGAAGTCTGTGGCTTCTCTGAAGTGGGATTCTGCCTGAGGTTTATATAGCTTTTTATAATAGGCAACCAAGAAATCCGCTATCTTTTCCCACCTGTGTAAGATCTGTCCAGTATCCAGGTGTCTCAGTCCCGTGATACTGGCTCTGGCTTTTTGTTGCCTTAAGCGGAGGGCAGTCAGCCTGGTTGCCTTAGGACCACCCCTGTAAAGGTTTGCTTTAAGTAGTAAAGGGCCGTTTCTATCTCTATCTTATTTATATCCTGAATTTTCTTTTTGATCTCTTTTTTATTTCTTTTCCCCGAATTTTACATAATTTTTCTTTTTGATGTCCCTCTAAGGTCCTGAGTTGTTCCATTGGAATGTTTAGCTGTTTCCTCTTCTCTTTTTTTGTGTGTGTTGCTATGGAAATCAGTTTCCCTCTAACCATGGTTGTTACAGTATCCCATAATATCTGTGGGGTGATTTCCAAGTTCTGGTTCTCCTGGATAGTTTGCTCTATCACTTGTTTAACTGCCTCCCTTACCTCCTCATCTTTTAGCAGGCTGGTGTTTAATCGCCATTGTGTTGGCTTTCTGGGTATCTGCAAGTCCAGGGCCACCAAGAGAGGCTGGTGGTCCGATAAAGTTGCTGTCCCTACCCACACTGAGTCAAAAGTCGATAGGTCCCTGGTGTAGGTGAAGAACATGTCTATCCTCGAGTATATTTTATATCTGGGAGAGTAATAAGTGTAATCTCTTGCATTTGGGTATTTCTCCCTCCAGACATCCACCACCCTCAGTCCCTTCATTAATCTGACTAGTGGTTTGGCTGTCTTACTGTTAGAGCCTGAATGTTGGATGTGTTGTCAAGCTCTTGTCTAGAAGAACATTCCCCCGCTATAATGCCCCCTTTGCTTTCTCTGCTATTTTCAACAGTCTGAATGGAAGGATAGTGACCGGAGAAGCATAAATGTTTCTTAGGTCACCTGACATCCTGATTTTGCCCACCACCATACGAGTGGGTCCCATCATCCACCACCACCTCCTCAAAAGGGAGGATTGCTACCCTCTTTCCTGCCTCCTGGTAGGGATGCATGAGACCTGGAAATCTCCTACTTTTCAGTTTCAGTGCCGCAAGAGTCAAATGGTTCCGATGAAGTTATATCGCACTTTTGGTTCAGAGGGATTTGTAATTGTTTTTGATAGGGTTTATCCCATTTATATTATAGGACAACAATTTAGTCTTGACCTGAGCCATCCTCATGTTTATCCGCTACCATAAATGATCTTTGTCCCTCCTTTTTATAAGTGTGTATTTCTTGATTCTCTTCCCAGCACTCTGCCCTCTACCTCCCTCCTTCCTCATACCTCTCTCTAGATGACACTTCCTTTATTTGAGTTCTGCTCAATGCGTACTCAATAGTCGATTTTTATCCCAACAGTGGAAGTAAAATACTAAATCCATTAACGTATTCAACTATCCTACTTAGGTGGATTATAACTATGTCTGTAATTCAGACCTGTTTTTAAACCAACAGGTCTCAAACATTCCATTTAACTTTGTATTACAGAATGAAATGTCTGGGACGAGTCTGTCCAGCTCTTCCAAGTCCGGGTGGTGACAACCGCCCTCGACCAGTGTTTGAAGTGAACTTTCAATGTCCACTTTACCTTCGCATCCTTCCTCTTAATACGTTTCACATTTCTGTGAGTTGTTCGTGTGTATTCTGGGTCAGCCTCCTATTCAGATGGCTGTCGTGCCTTCCGGGCACACAGTCCTTTGATGGTGTGGACCTGGCCTGTGTAGAGGTTGATTTGGGGGTTCGCCCTCCCAGCAAAACAACATCAGCAGTACCCATTTAGTAAACAGATAATTTCTTTTAAATGCTCGCTTTCTGCCCAAACCGTGGTCAGAGAGTGAGGAATCCCTCCAGCTCCCTGCCTCCCATTACAAATGACAGCATCCACCCTTCTTAATATCCTGTCTTCTTCCCCCTCCCCTTACTATGGTAGTTCTTTTGTATTAACTAGCTCATTTTAAAAGTTCATACGCTACTTGTTGTGAGTATTCTATGAGTTTGTTTTGATTCAAGGCAGATAATAACTCAGGCTGGCAGTTGTCTGGCCCTTTCCTTCTGATTCCACCCCTTCTCAGTCACTCTTCCTCTGATCTAAGATTCCTGATGTGAAACCCTCCAATGCTGGTCACAGGGTCACTAGTACTGAGTATTAGGAGCTGCTCTCCTCACATCTCCTCATTGTTTGAAATAACCACAGGATCCCCAGTCACAGGCTCCCGGGATTATCTTTGCCTCCACCCCACCTTATAAGAGTCCCATGTCCCATCGGTACCTTTCGTGGTGAAACTAGGAGTAACGCAAATTTTAAAATCCACAAGCAAGATTCTCTGCCAGATTTTAGGTTCCTGCTCCTGTGCGCTTGTCGCTGTTCTTCCTGGAGCCCTGTCCCATCCTGTCCCGGTGATGACCTTCCATGCACCTGATGTATACTTCTTCAGCATGGAGCAGACGCCCTTCAAGGTGGTTTGTTTGCAGCGTTTGTTTTGCTGAGTGGTCGTGCGCCTTTTCTTTCCACCGACCCGCCTGGCGCTTAGCTCCTTCTAAGTGTTCTTTCACTGTGTTGGCACGCGATACCTGATCCTCGAAAGCGGAGGCGTACAAAGTCTCGAAGATCTTTGTTCCTGCAGTCTCAACTTTCAATCTGGCCGGTACTTGGGCCTCACATTTTTGGTTTGAGCTGTTTTAAAATCAACCATATATTTGCCTCCTGAACCGCCATTGTGTAATCATTGTTTATTGTGATGTAGTTCTCAAAAGAGATCGTGAGCATGCCTCCATGCCTCCGATTATCTTCTCCTTGACAGGTAAGAGGTCAGCCATAAATGATATTTCGAGTGTTTGGATTAGTAGGCCTTATTAGGAGTGATGTCTCGTCCATTGAGGTTGAAGTTTGGTGAGTCCCGGAGCACCGTTGCAAAAGGATTGTGTCAGCAGCTCCTTCTTGGGTTCCTCCGATCCCATATACTGTATGTTTTGCGCTTATATCGCTCAGCTTTGTAGTTAGTTCTCCCGGCCATTAAATACATAGAAGGTGGTCATGCCTTCCGACTGCTCCATCGCTGGTCAGCCCACTTTCAGTTTGTCCGCCTGATGTTCTGTTTTGTGGCTGTCCTCTCTTAGTTCTGCGAGTCCGCTTCATCTTGTGACCGCTTTGGCGGTTGTAGTATTGAGCCACCAGTTGTAGCAGCTATCCTCTGCTCTGTCTGAGAGCGCGTTGGCTCCCTCCTCGATGCCCCAGTAAAGAAGCTGTTTATCTTGTTAGCATTAACTGCAGTTTTGAACTGCAGTCTGATTGTTCTTCTGTGCAATAGCTCGATCTAGTAGCTTTGCCGAATTGCATGCTGAATTATTGGTGGATGCTGTTAGATTTTGATCCGGCGGAGCTACAGGACAAGCTGCTATATTCGTTGCGCTGGAAGTCCGCCTGCTGAGGTCACCAGATGTCCCTCCTTTCCTTTACTAACTTTTTCTCCACCTGTGCCTCTTAGTGCTCCCCATTCTCCCCAGACCCTCCCAGTGTGTATACTTCTGCCTGTTTGCACCCACCCATCGGTCAGTATGTGCCCGATAGGCTCAAACATGTGGCTTCCCCTTCTCTGCCTCTCGCTTCATTACCACTGGTACAGTTCCTGGCAGTGAAGTTGTTATCCACATTTACAAAGGTGTGACCATCTGCTTGGTTACAGTATTCAAAACCACAGGTTTAAGAGACCACTGGTTCTGGTTAGATCAGGGATGGTTAACCAAAAGAAGGCCTCCGGTAAATACATGTTAAAGCAGGAGGGAGTCAGAAAGGGAGGATTACTCATAAAAACAGGGAGGCAAAGGGAAGCACACAGAGCTCTGTAATGGAGGACAAGAATGGAGAAAACAGTTTTTAGATCTATCAGTGAAAAGGGGAGGGCAGACTAGTTGAGGTGGAGGATGAGTAAAGCCACAGTCCTAATGACTTTTTTCAGTATTCACTAAGAAAGATCGGGTCCGCGCTAGAAAGCAGCATCAAAGCAGCCACTAAGGGAGTCCTTGTAAATGAGGCAGCCAATATTACTAGTGAGAGGGTCTTGAAAGGGCTGGTGGCCCTAAGATGATACGCCCCAAACCAGATGGGCTGCATCCAAGATACTCCAGGAATTAGCAGCAGAACTGATTAACCACTGGCTGGGCTGTTCCAACAGCTCACTTAGGTCTGGAGTAGTTCCAAAGGATTAGAATGGCAGATATTGTACCACTCATAAGGAGAGGCTAAGATGTAATCAGGAATTACATGTCTGTCAGTCTGATCTTCATCATGGGGAAGTTGATGGAATCATTTCATCCAAAAGGTCCCTATGGACTATCTAGAGCAATGGGCTCCAGTAATAAACAACATGGTTTCGGTTGGAAGTCTTGTCAGATTAACCTGGCTTTTTTTGATTATTTCATGTAAGGGTACAAAGCCACATTTGGATCTGTACTGACTTCAGCGGTTGATTTGGTACCACACAAAGGTTGCTCAAAAGATGGAAGACTAAGTGTTAAACCATAGTGAACAGGGTGGATAGCTGGCTAGAGGGAGGCAGCAGAGGGTGGTGGTCACGAGGTTAAATTAGAAGGGAGGTGCAGGCAGATTCCACAGGGATCTGTCCTGGGTCCAGTCCTCTTCAATATGTTCATGGTGCAATTGATAAGGGAATCCAGGCAGGCGTGTCTCTCAGATGACACAAAATGTGTGAGGGCCAGCATGATGAAATAAAGGAGTGCAAAGGACCTATAAAAAAAGAGGGTGGTCAAAGTTCTGCAGTTAAATTAATGCCAAAAGTGCAAGGTAATGCACACAGTGAAAGAACCCCAAGATGGAGTACTGATGGGTGGGTGAGACTTACATTACAGAAGAGGAACGGATCTGGGAGTAACTCCTGAAACAAATGTGTTAGCAAGATCATAGCAAGGTAACAGAATGCTGGGATGTATTGGGGGGGTATCATAGCAGAAGAAAGATGTAAGACTTCCTGTACAGATCACTGGTGAGGCTTATTTGGAGTACTGTGTCCATTTCTGAGCCTCACCAGAGAAGCTAGTATGATTTGGAAACAGTGCAGCACACAGTAACAAAATTACCTTGTCCAGCAGGCAGATTTATGAAGAGTGCCGTAGGCTTTCAATATGTTCACTGGAAACCAGAAGGGAGTATGACAGAAATAATGTTACCTACCTGTAACAGGAGTTCTAATGGTATATATGTTCATCCACACCTGGCAGTACCCTTGCCGCTTAAATCTTGCTTGAAGGTCTTCGTTGGCTCCTCCCCACCGGGTGGTAAACTCGGCTCCGCCCCTTGTGCAGATCTGGCCCACTGGCTTCCAGTTTAGTGCGCTGCCGGAGTCGTTGGTCAGATTAAGAATATATACCATCTAGAACCTGTTACAGGTGTGTAAACCTGTATTTCTCAGGATATGTTGTTCATCCACACTTTCTGCGACCCTAGCAGTTCTCTATGAGGGAAGGCGACACCCCTTAGGAATAGAGACTGGAGAACCGAGGTCTCAAACCAGCATCCCTGCGATCGGCGTGGTAGTGGGTGATGAAGGTGTGTGCTGACTCCAGGTAGCAGCCCTGCAGATTTCTGATAGGGACATCCCGGAAGCAGCCACCGATGCAGCATGGCAGGTAGAATGATTTCTCCCTCTGGGAGGCCCACGCCTCAACCTATAGCAGAGATCTGTGGAGAGGTGACCTACTCGTTATCGTCCGCTTGTTGCAGGTCTGCCAGGTGCGTTTCAGCTTGGTGACAAACAGTTGGTGAACCTTCCTGAACTTCGGCGTGCGCCTTATAGTAGCGGCGCCCTTCAGGGTCCAGAGTATGGAGCCTATATTCGCCTCCGGGTGGTGGTTGGAACACCGCAGAGTCAACACCTGGTTATGTGAATGGCTACACCACCTTCAGAAGAATTTCAGGTGGGGCGAGGACAACCTGTCCCTGTGGAAGACCAGGTAAGGAGACTGATGGAAGTGCGTGAGCTCTCCCATCCTTCTGCCTTGCCGTGATAGCCACCAAGATGTGGTTTCCCCAACAGGTGAGATACACCTGTGCATAGTTCAATGGTTTGCCCATGAGCTTCAATACCAGCAGTATCCTACTGAGGTGGAGGTTCTGAGGGGATGTGATCAAGGCCTTTAAAAAGGCCAGACCACCTTTCTTCCATCGCTGCTCTCGCCCACGCCCGGAAGCAGATGTGCACTTTTAGGTCTCGACCTAAGCCCCTGCTGGGAGAAGGGACTAGAAAAGATGCTTGCAAGGAACAGGAGGAAGGGTCCAGGCCCTTTGTTCTGACACCAAAGGAAAATCTCTTCCATTTGAAGGCATATTTCCTGGTGTGACTTACGGGACTTTCAACTACATTGAGACTCGTCGAACCCAAGGCCTGGAACTCTAGCCAGAACCAGGCCAGGCAGGAACTGAAGGTCCGGATGGAACACCTTCCATTGACTGAAAGTAGGTCCGGGGACTGGAAGCTGCCTGGAGCCTGGAGTTGAGGCTGAGGGAGATCTGGATACCAGCATTGGCGGGCCAGTCTGGCTACCAGACTGGCGCCTTTGTCCCTCACCTTGAGAAGTACCTGTGGATCAAGGGAAATGGGGGAAGGAGGTGGAAGAGGCCTGGGTCCACTGCCTGAGAAGGCATCTCTGTGCGAGCCCTGCTGAGGGGGGGCAGCCTCATCAGATTCTCCCTGAGGCAACAGGTCCACCTGAGGTGCCCCAATGGGAGAACAGATCTTGTACTGCTCCGGGCAGAGAGACCACCTTTATGCTGCACCCCATCTGGCTAGGGCACGCTGGTGTTGAGACTCGCCACATGAATGGCTGAGATCCTCCCAGGCTGCGACGTAGTGACCAAATGCGGAGAGCCTTGTACAGAGTATAGCGCGCCCCGCCTGGCGGGTTTAGGTAGTACATGGTTGTGGTATTGTCCGCCTGACCTGAACCACTTGACCCCATCGAAGCGGGCAAAGCGGTGAGTAGGACGGACTTGAAGCTCCAGCAGTTGATATGGCATGGACTCCGAGGGGACCAGAGGCCGTGCGCCTGTGCTCCCTGTGATGGGCACCCCAACCCATCAGAGAGGCACTGTCAAGAGAGACCGGCGGGTCAGGTGACAAATGATGTCCTCTGCAGGTGATCTGGAACGTCCACTGGGAGTCGCTCCATCCCTGGGTCACCGTCATAGCTGGTCCAATGATCGGAGCGCGAGACCACTGGCTGGCCAATCCCCACTGTGTGTTATGCCAGTGAGCCCAATGGACCACGCTGGCCGCCATGAGACCCAGGAGAGGAAGTCCCAGGTACGCGATTGCTCAACCAGAATGATTGGGCAAGCAAGAGGAAAGAACTCGGTTCTGTCCGCTGGAGCCATGCTCTGCTCAAGAGAGTCGAGCTTGGCCTGATGAAAGAATCACCTGCTTCGTCCGAGTCTGGCCTGGCTTGTTGATGAGGAGGCCATCTGGGAGCAAACCTGAGGCTAGATCTCTGACCGCCCACTTGCTGCTGCAGTGCTGGTCAGCCAATTGTCCAGGTAGGTACACCCGACCTCGGTGCTTTAGGAATGCTGTCACCACTGCCATGCACGGTGATACCCTTGAGCAAGAGAAAGGTCAAGGCATGGCTCGAATGTGAAGGGATCCTTCGGCCGAAGCTAAGGAATCTTGTGAGACGACGATAGGACGGAAGAACGCGCCCCAGGTCGAGAGAGTAGAACCATGCGCCTGCTCCAGGATGGTATTATTCGAGCAGAGGATTATCCTGAAGGTCCGAGACCTTGGAACTTGTTTAGTCTGCAGGTCGAATTGGGCTTGCCCCCGTCCGTTTTGGGACCAGAAGTCCTTAGACACAAACCCGGTTGGTGAGGGTCTGCTATCTCTGATCACCTCTTTCCGAGAGCAGAGCTATGTCAGCTCGGCGAGTCATAGCGAGGTTGTGGGATTCTGTCTTCGGGGGGACGCATTAGAAGGGCGCGGCCTGTCAACTCAGAGGTGTTCTTCCCACTCCTTCAACACCCACCGCTGTGGTGATAGCAGACCAGGCGAAAGGAAGTGCTAAGCCGCCCCCCCGGGGAACTCCGGTGGGTGACGAGGTTGGTGACACCCTCAACCTGTCACTGAGCAGGCTTGGAGGAGGGACCGAGGGACCACCTGGCTTTACTCCCTGTTTCCTGAAGAGGAAGCTGGGTTTGGGTTTGGGATGCCAAGCTGTGCCTGCTGGCCCTGATGCTGTTGGGTCGGACGCGGGCGCAGACGGACGCAGCGGGCTTGGGTTGCAGCTCGGCCCTGTCCTCTGGGTGATGAGACTGAGTCCAGAGGGCATTGGACTTTCGATCCTCTGGAGTGACCTTCCACCCAGGGTCAAGAAGTCAGTCCCCAGGAAGGGACATCCACCACGTGCGGTATCTGCTGTGGTGGTGGATATCCCCGCCATGCCGACGGCGTGATAGTTATCGTGTCCTGACGACCTGGCATATGAGTCACTTGCGTCCAGTAACTAGTTGTTGCTTGCCACTGCCTGACCTGTTCCCGCACTGCTTAACCGTGGTCTGCAGGTCAGCCGAGATGAGGGACTACTCGCCCAGGGTCGCAACAAGACATAGAAAAGTTGCCATCAGCATGGCCGGGCTGGCCTGATGAAGGCCATGGAGGATGCAGCGAGACTTCTTGCCCTAGTCCACTGTTGGACCTGGTCGGGAGGCTTGTCCATGTCTTCTGCTTTTCGCACGAAGATGCTGTTGGTAACCAACCGGCCGAGGGGTTCCAAAACCGACAAGGAACCGGTAGGGCCTGTGACGCTATCCTGGCTGAGGGCGAAGCCAGGCGCAGAGCTCCGCGTCCCGGTAAGGCCTCGCCACCGAAAGGCCTGGGGAGTATTCCCCGTCCAATATTCGTGAGGTGCCAGGCCGGCTGATACGTGGTCTTGAGCTGCATCCTGGTGGACTTCCGGATGAGTCTAAGTGAAACCTATGAAGGACGATGGCTATCGCCGAGCTATTGAGTCCTGAGGACTCCAAGTCGACCTACCTGGAGGAACAGGGAGGAATCGGCTGTCTGACCCGAAGAGTCTGCAAAGAGCTGCCTTGGCTCTGAACCACCCTCCACCTGCCGAGGGCGATCGGGAGTGAGGGTGACAGACAGCCTATGGGGCAGACCCTGGGCCGGCCGAGAGTTCTTGGTCGGGGCCCCAAACATCGGCTGTGGAGGCGGAGGTTCCACCAGAATCGGTGGGCAGCCGGTTTTGGTTGAGCAACAGGCCTGGGAGCAGGCGCCTCAGCTAGGCGAGGGTTGCCCGCCTCCCGGTGACAACCACTTGATAGCGGGGAAGTGACGGCTGGCTTGTTCCCGGACAGAAGGAGTTGCTGCTACATGAGGTCCTCAGAAGCGCCGACACAACTTGGCGTTGAAGCCTTTTCTTGTCCAAGGAGGAAGATTAGGACGAGCGGGCGCCACATTACGCCGGACCGAGACCGCCTATGACGGCGGGGACGGCTGGACCGAGAAGAAGTCCGAGACCGAGACCGAGAACCTCGGCGTTTCCGAGGAGGGTTCTGGGGAAGGGCGGGGGAAACCCGCTCTCCCCTCGGCTCGGAAGGTTCAACCATGGACTCCGGAACCGGAGGCACAGGCAAGCCCACAGAAACCTCAATCTCCGCCGGGGGAACTGGGGAGTGAGGGTTTTCAGCTTCACCGGTCGACAGCCCATCCGACGGGTCGAGAAAAATCTCGACTGCGTCGACGGGAGTCTTGGTCAACTGACCTGACGGGGACACCGTGAGGCCAGTGGCCGAAGCCAAAGGATCAACCGAAGTCGATGGTCAACTACTCGGGGAGGGGGACCTCTCCCACTCCCAAGAGCGTCGACGGAGGGACTTACCTTTGTGGTCCTTCTTCTTGGACCGAGAGGAAGGCCCTGAGGATGTTGGTCCCTCTCCCTTGGTGGAAAGGGACAGACAGAGCTCCTTAAACGAAGCTGAATAGGAGGATCCCAGGGAGAGCGGAATAAAGGCTGCGGCCGAGGTAGACGAAGATGCGGCCTGCGCCGCCTCCTCCTCAAGGGTGATCATCTGCTCAAGCTGTTCCGCCGAGCCAGCTGCCTCGGAAACCGCCAAATGGGCCTCCTTCGACTTTACTGGAGGGAAACGTTTCTCGGGGCGCCCAAGTTGTAAACGGGCGTCGCGGTCTTCCAGGACATAGGCCGAAAAGGAAGAGCACAGGTCGCAAGCCTGCGGGTCGTGCTCAAGGCCCACAGTAGACGACGTGGAGTGCGGATCTGTCCGACATCTTCTGCCCGCATGGGCACCTCCGAAACCAGGAGTCGATTTGTCCATCGCAGCCGTGAGGGAAATAAATGACCAATTCTTGAAAACCTTAAAAGGAATTTCTGGCAGACCCAAGAAATAGGGAAATCCAGTCTTATACGCAGAGCGTTAAGGAGGAACTCAAGCTTCCAAGCGTGTAAGGAAGATCTGGCGCCATGGGGTGAGCCGAGTTTTGCCACCCAGGTGGTGTGGGTGGGAGGAGCCAGCTTGAAGACCTTCCGGCAAGATTTAAAGCGGCAAGGATACCTGCCAGAAAGTGTGGATGAACAACATATCCATGTCCCTAGAAACCTTCATTTCTTAAAGTCACGTGGTCACGAGGGAAATTAACAGGAGGGAGGTTCAGGAGGGATGTGAGGAAGTACTTTTTATAGAAAGGGTGGTGAAACCTTGGAATGGTTTGTTAGCTGAGGTGGTGGGTGCAAACACAGTCAGGGGATGCATGCAGGCATGGGATAGAAAGAAGGAAATAGTGGTCGCCTGGGGTGACAAGACCAAGGAGGAGAATGGGACTAGAACAGGAGGGTTAGTACCCTGGAGGAACAACAGGTTCCAGGGATTATAGGAATATGGGCAGACTGGTTGGATCTCTGTTCTTTTCTGCCATCATAGTCTATGTTTCTATGTTACTACTATCCCATTTCATTTACCACTGTTCCAGTTAAACTTCAGGAACATCTAATACTCCCTAAGTCTCACTCTTGCAAGATTCCTCCTGTTTCCTGTTTCTAGTCTGCTGTCAAAAGTCCCATTCCACTGTAATATTCTACTCAGGTTCACCGATACCATTCTGATGACATCTATTGTCGTTGTCAACCTGGACAAGGCCTTCTACACTGTTGCCCACTTCCTCTTGCTAGACAATCTTACCGAGGTAGGACTATCAGACCTAACCATCAAATGGTAAGGTCCTATTTACAGACAGGTCCTTGTCTTCAAGGAACAGGTCAGGAAGCATAGGAAGATCAGGAGCAGCTGTAAAATTCACAACTAATGTTTTATTATCAATAACAGTAAAATAAAATATATATATATATATTTTTAACCAGGAAAGACACACTAAGTTGAAAGCTTGTTTACAGGTGCGACCTGGGAGCACAAGGAAGTTAAGTGACTTGCTCAGGGTCACACAGTATACAAGTGGGGCTGTGAGATGAAAATGGTTCAGCATAACTAATTACAAAGGCAGTACAAACAGAGAAAACAAAGTCCTTCATCTGAGGGTATCTCTAATTCCAAGTTTCAGTCTCTCTCCTATCCCTATCTCTACCCAAAGTACTTCTGTTCTTTTATAAGCCTTTGCCTAGGAACTGGTTAAGCGACATCCAGGTTCTCACAAAATGTTCTTGTCAATTTCTTTGCAGAGCAAGCTTGCAAAAGGAAAAATGTCCCAAGCTGGCCCCCTGCTGAAAGCTCTGAAAAAGAGTTTACAAACAACCCTGAGAGGAGCTCAAACTGCATCTCAGGTTAACCCCTTCAATTCCAAATAGCTTTTTGCAATCATTTTAATAGTACAACTATACATATTTTCAAAGGGATCCCAGTATCACTTAAATATTCACATATATATTTTTACAACCTCAGATATGCAAGGGGGGAGAAAAGACAGACAGCAAGTGAAGGTAGAAAGATCACAAGAGGCGGAGAATCATGAGACCGTCAGAGTGATCAGTTCCTAGGTCACATGAGAACATTTGGTTGTGCAACCAGACAGACAAGAGACAGAAAAGGAGAGGACAGAACAGATCCTTGCATTTAAACTCTTTCTGAATGACAAATGGGACAGGGCTTTATTCAACCCTGTCAGTCTCAAGCAGTGAATCCCACTCCCCAGCCTCCTAATAAGGTTTGGTGTACTGCAAGGTTCTGTCCTTGGCTTCATCCTCTCCTTAGTTTTATTAAGTAATCTCCCCAAGTCAATGTTTCTTTGTATAGAACATTCAAATGCATGTGGGTGGCAAGTTTTGACTGACCTGTGGCCACTTAACTGACAACACAGCTCCAGCACGACTTCAACAACATCCAATGCCGCTTTGGTGCTAACCAGTTTACCACAAATCCCCTAAAATGGTATTCATGACCTTTAGCATCAGATAGTGACTGGTCAAAATCCAGTCTTCCTCTGTTCTTGATCCTGAAAGGCTTCCAGCTGGATGCTGTTTGCTTTGTTAAATACCTGGGTTTTCTTTTTTCTGTTTTTCTCCTCTTTCCTTTTCAAACCCTTCCTTCCCCCACCCTTCCTCTTATTTTTTTGTTGCAGAGATTGAATGCACATAAGTACTAACATACTAGTCGCCAGCAGATTAGGCCTTACAGTCTATTGAGTCTGCTCAAGCCTGCGACCCCAGGTTGAGTACAGAAGCCATCCTCCCTGTTGTACTCCTGCGTCTCCTGACCTCTCTCTCCACCCCCTGGTACAAGCCAACCTCTGCTTCATCCCTTTCCTGTACCTTTCCCACCCACTCTTGAACCCCTCTACCACAGAAGCCTGAACCAGCTCCCCAGGCAGTACATTCCACAGTTCCACCACCCTCTCAGTGAAAACCTCCTCCTCCTTTCCCTCATCCTTCCTCCCTCGAGCTTCCAACTATGTCCCTGGTGATTCCACCTCCTTCAGCCTAAACATCCCTCCCGATTTATCCTATTAATTCCCTTAAGGTATTTAGAAAACCTCAATCATATCCCCTGATCCCTCCTCCTCCAATGAAAACAGTCCTGGCCTCCTAGTCTCTCCCTCATACGCTATTTCCCTAGACCCCAGGATCATTTTGGTTGCTCTCTCTGTACCTCGCTAGAAGCTGGATGTCCCTCCTCAAATGCACACTAATTGTAAATGTTACACATTTTAGTTACAGTTTGCTTTCTATACGCTGTGTAGGTTACACCCTGTAATAATTTATTAATTAATTACTCATGCACTATCACTTTAATCATTATGCATAAAATTGGGGGGTGCAGCCTTTATCAACATCCTCAATGAAGCGCACGCGTGCATGAAATGTTGGAGGTGGGGCAGCTCACGCACCGCAGTTGTCTGTTATGGGATACCAAATGTGATTAAAAATTGTTTTTAACTATGATTATCCAGCTCCAGGGTGAGGTTTCTTTAAATTATATCTTGGTTATGGGTTGCTTTGCTTTCTCTGCTGAAAACCTGCACTTAGGGGAGTGGGAGACACCACCCATAGGATTGTGTTCAGGCAGAAAGCTATTATGCTACCCCAGAAAGTAAAACCTGGCCTCTAACACCCCAACAGAAACCCACAAATGCATGAAATATAAATACTACCCAGTGATTAAAAATAAAGCAAAGACCTTTTATGTTAGGGATGGGGACAAGGTCTATGAAACTAGAGAGTTTATTAAGCGTGACTCAGTGGGAGTAATCAATTTGCTATCTGTACCCGTCAGTCATTTTACGTAAGCAAAGATTAGGCTAGAGGAACATATAAGGTCTGTTGAGTAACTGGATTCTGAAAATGTCCTGGTAAATCACATCAGGGGTGATTCATCAATTCTTGTTTCAGAGCAGTGAGAAACCCAGAATAGGAATTAGAGGGGGAAATCATGACAATAGACTGACGGGACGCGAGGCATTCTCGATTTTTAATTTAAAAGCAACCGAATATCCAGGACTAACTTAGAGATTCGATTTGGTCCCTTTCCTTAAGAGAACTCAGGCTTTCTTTATAGCCATTTAGGAATCTATTCTTCATGGACCATATCTGTTTTTTTTACCATTATGCCCTGCCTGTCCTCTGAATTTTGGTACTGCATCAAAACAGGGAAAGCAAACAGCGCTGCCAAAAGGAGCAGCGTGGTTGGTACAAAACCACAAGGTCCAAAACTGCACTAGATTAGTTAAACAAACTCAAACCGCACACGCTGTTTTGATGATGCTGTTTTTGACCTTGATGGTTTGCTTTAGCTGTTGTGACAGTGAGGGAATTCAAGAACGGAAGGGACAGACATAAGGCAATTCTGGTGGGGGTTAGGAAGAAGTAGGCTGTTGGTTAATTAGGATCTGCAGCTTATCCAATAGATAGGGAAATGGGCAGACTGGGTGGGCCAAGCGGTCCTTTTCTGCCATCAAAGTCTATGTTTCTATGATGGGACACCCTGAATTCCTCCTTCCACTGCTACTGCTCCCCATCCCCCCTGCTTTGGGCCTCCTTTTTCTTTCTGTCTTCTTTCTCCCCCATACCTACTCTGAAACTGATGTAAACATCTTTCTCTTGTACTTCCCCGTGCTACATGTAGATTAGCTTAACAGGTCCAGTATTTTTCAGTACTGAAATACTGTGTTTATGAACTGATCTACCATGGCAGCTTAAAACTATAAGCTTATTTAAATCAGAATTTATTAACTTAATTAGTTACACTGAAATGAGTGTGCTTTTTACCTTTCACAGGCATGACCTCATAATTAGCTATGAAACTAAAGAGACTGAAAAATTAGAGTATAACAGCTTCATTCATTACCAGTATATTGACGCATTGTATGTCTAAGTGTGGGTATATTATGCAACAGGAGTACTCACTGTGCTGATATTCAGCCATCATTTAGCAAATTTGTCAAAAGCTGTTTATAATATATTTGCGGAGAGTTTGCTTTTCACATTTATGCATTCTTTGCACAAATACAATTTCTTAAGAACATGGTGGCTATAAAAGCAGGTGTCACACCTTGACAAAGAACTGCGTCACAGCTTGAAAGGTTGGTGGACTGTTAATGGGAGTTTGGGCTATGGTATGTGGTTACAATAAATACAGGTTACTCACCTGTAACAGGAGTTCTAGGAATGGTATATGTTGTTCATCCACACTCATTGGCAGGTATCCTTGCCGCTTTAAATCTTGCCGGAAGGTCTTCAAGCTTGCTCCTCCCACCCACCCGGGTGGTATAACTCTCGGCTCCGCCCCATGACGCCAGATCTGGCCCGCTGGAAGCCTCAGGTTGTGCGTACCGGGCCGGAGGTCGAGAAAATGTAGGGATGAACAAATATATACCATTCCTAGAACTCCTGTTACAGGTGAGTAACCTGTATTTCTAGACATGATATGTTGTTCATCCACACTCATTGGCAGACTCCTAGCAGTTCTCCGGGGAGGAGGGAGGCAAGACGCACACCCTCAATACTTACTTGGGAAAGAGAGACTGAGAACCGAGGCCCCAAAACCAGCATCCCGGCGTGACTCAAGGTCGATGTGGTAATGGGTAATGAAGGTGTTTGCTGACTTCCAGGTAGCAGCCCTGCAGATTTCCTGGATAGGGACGCCCCTGAAGCAGCCACCGCTGCAGCAGTATGGTGGGTAGAATGAGCTCTTATCCTCTGGGAGGCTCCATGCCCGCCAACTTATAGCAGAGATCTATGCAAGAGGTTACCCACCTGCTTATCGTCCGCTTGGCTGCAGGTCTGCCAGATGCGTGCTTCAGCATAGGTGATACAAAACAGCTGGCGAACCTCTCCCTGACTCCCTCAGCCGCAGCCTTATAATAAGCGAGCGCCTTCTAGGGTCCAGAGTATGGAGCCTATTCGGCCTCCGAGTGTGATTGGGGTAGAACACCGCAGAGTCAACACCTGGTTAAGGTGAAACTCTGACACCACCTTCGAAGGAATTTGGTGGGGGCAGACAACCTTGTCCCTGTGGAAGACCAGGTAAGGAGACTCGATGGAAAGCGCCTGGGCTCTCCCATCCTTCTGGCTGACGGATAGCCACCAAGAAGGCGGTCTTCCACGACAGGTGAGAGAGAGCACACCTGTGCATAGGTTCGAATGGCTTGCCCATGAGCTTTGCCAGTACCAGCAGTAGATCCCACGAGGTGGGGTTCCCGCACTGGAGGGAATGTGATCAAGGCCTTTGAAAGCGCCAGACCACCTTCTCCTGCGCCACCGACTGCTTCCCTGCCCGCCTGCAAGCAGAGATGGCTGCCAGGTGCACCCTTAGGGTCGTCGACCTAAGCCCTTGACTAGAAAGGGACCATAAATAGTCCAAGATGCTTGCCAAGGAACAGGAGGAAGGGTCCAAGCCTTGTTCTGACACCAAATGGAAAACCTTTCCATTTGAAGGCATAGCATTTTCTGGTAGACTCTTACGGGACGCCTCAACTACATTGAGGACCTCGTCGGAAAGACCCAAGGCCTGGAACTCTAGCCAGCCAGGAACCAGGCCAGGTGCAGGGATTGAAGGTCCGGATGGAACACCTTCCCTGATTGACTGAGAGCAGGTCCGGGCCAGCTGGAGCTGCCGCGAGTCCTGGAGCTGAGACTGAGGAGATCTGGGTACCAGAACTGGCGAGGCCAGTCTGGGGCTATCAGAATCACCTGCGCTTGTCCTTCCTCGCCTTGAGAAGCACCTTGTGGATCAAGGGAAAAGGGGAAAGGCGTAAAGAGGCCCGGGTCCACTGCCTCGAAGGCATCCCCTGCAGCGAGCCCTGCTGAGGGGGTGGGCATGGAACAGACTCAGCCTGCTGCTCTCCTGAGGCAAACAGGTCCACCTGAGGTGTGCCCCAATGGGAGAACAGATGCTGTACCACCTCCGGCAGGAGAGACCACTGTGGGATGCAGTCCCTATCCGGCTCAGGGCATCGGCCAGGGTGTTGGAGGCCCCTGCCACGTGAATGGCTAGGAGATCCGCCTCCAGGCTGCGCACGAGTGACCAAATGCGGAGAGCTTCTTGCATAGAAGCATGGGCGCTGGGCCCCGCCCTGGCGGTTTAGATAGTACATGGTCGTGGTATTGTCCGTCTGGACTCGGACCACTTGACCCCGGAGGAACGGAGCAAAGGCGGTGAGAGCTAGGCGGACCGCCTCGGAGCTCCAGCAGGCTGATGTGGCATCGGGACTCCCGGGACCAGAGGCCATGAGCCCGTGTGTTCCCCAGATGGGCACCCCAACCCATCAGAGAGGCATCGGTTCGAAGAGAGACCGCGGCTCGGGTGGACGAACGGGATGCCCTCCTGCAAATGATCTGGAACGGTCCACCACTGGAGAGCGTTCCACATCCCCTGTGTCACCGACACAAGCTGGTCCAAAGGATCGCAGCGTTGTGACCACTGGCTGGCCAGTCCCCACTGAAGGGGACGCATGTTCCAGCGGGCCCAACGGACCACGCTGGTGCAGGCCGCCATGAGACCCAGGAGGCGCAGGAAGTCCCGGGCAGGGCGCAATTGCCCAACCAGAAATGATCGGGCAAAGGAGGAAAGAACCTCGGCCCTGTCCGCCGGGAGCCACGCTCTGGCTCGAAGAGAGTCGAGCTGCGCCCCGATGAATAGAATCACCTGCTTCGGCTCGAGTTCCGACTTGGCCTCGTTGATAAGGAGGCCCAGTTGAGAGCAGACCTGGAGGGCCAGATCTCTGGACCACTCCGCCTCCTTCCTGGAGGGAGCTGCTATCAGCCAGTCGTCCAGGTAAGGGTACACCCGGACCCTCGGCGCCAGAGGAATGCTGTCACCACTGCCATGCATTTGGTGAAGACCCTGGGAGCTGGAGACAAGCCGAGGGCATGGCTTGAACTCAAGAGGGATCCTTCCGCCAGAAGCGAAGGAATCTCTGGTGAGACGGACGGATAGGGACGGAAAACACGTCCTGCAAGTCCAGCGAGCAGAACCACACGCCCGGCTCCAAGGATGGTATTATCTGAGCCAGAGTGACCATCCTGAAGGTTCGAGACCTTCAGGAACTTGTTTAGGTCGTAGGTCGAGAATGGGCGCCAGCCCCCGTCCGCTTCGAACCAGGAAGTACCTGGACACAAACCCTGGGTCTGAAGGAGGGTCCACCACCTCTTATCACCTCCTTCTGGAGGAGGAGAGCGATGTCGGCTCGACGAGCCGCCAGTGAGGCTGGGATCCCGAAGTCTCCGAGGGCGACAGCTCTGAAGGTGGTGCCTGCTCGAATTCCAGAGGCAGGCCTCTTCCCACCACCTCCAAGACCCACCTGTCCGTGGTAACAGCGACCAGGCGGAACGGAAGTGCGGAGCCGTCCCCAGGGGGACCCAGGGGTAAGGTGGCGGGAATGGGGGCGACACCCTCAGCCGTCACTGGGCAGGCTTGGAGGAGGGACCGCCGAGGGACCTCCTGGGCCTTTTCCTCCCTGCCTCCTGTTAGAGGAAGCCGCGGCTTGGGTTTGGGATGCCAAGGCCGAGCCTGCTGGCCCTGGCGTTGCTGGGCCGGGGCACAGAAGGATGAAAGGGCTTAGGCTGTGGCTTGGCGGCCTTGTCCTTCTGAGCGGAAGAGACCGAGTCCAAGGTAGCATTGGACTTCTCGATCCTCTGCAGGTGACCTTCCACCCCAGGGCCAAGAGGTCAGTCCCCAAAAGGAACATCCGCCAACTTGTGCTGGGTATCCGAGTAAAGGTGGATATCCTCAGCCAAGCCCTGACCTTGTAGCCACCGCGGTCGCCACCGATCTGGCACATGAGTCCCCATATCCAAAGTAGTCTGGAGCTGCTGTTTGGCCACTGCCTGCCCTGGTCCCGCACCTGCTTAACCGTAGTCTGCAGATCAGCGGGAAGATGAGGATGACCTCATCCAGGGAGCCCAACAGGGCATGAGAAAAAATGTGCCATGAGGGCGGCCGAACTGGCCTGACGAAGGCCGAGAGGACACAGCGTAGACTTTTCGCCGACATAGTCCAATTTCTTGGACTCCTGTCAGGAAGTTTGTCCACATCCTCATGCTAAGCCGGCGCGCGCCGAAAACGCTGTCGTAACCAACCCCTCAGCAGAGGGTGTTCCAAAACCGGACAAGGAACCGGTAGGGACCGATACTTCCTGGCCATCCTGGCCGAGCGCAGGGCAGGAAGCAGGGCGCTGCCAAAGCTCCAGTGCCGACCCACTATGGCCTCGGCCACCGGAAAGGCCTCCGTCGGAGAATCCCCGGTCCAGAATCTCCGTGAGGGATACCTGGCCCGTTTGGAAACGGGTTCGAGCTCCATCCCGGTGGACTCCGAGATGAGCCGAAGCAGTCCTAGGAAGGACGACGGGCTATCGTCCATTGACTGACCTCCTGAAGACTCCAAGTCCAGTCGCTTGGAGAAAAAGGAGGAATCATCTTCGGACTCGGAAGAGTCCTCGAAGAGCTGCCTCTGGCCTGAGCCACCCTTCACCTGCCGAGGTCAGTCGGGAGTGAGGGTAACTGACAGCCGATGGGGTAGACCCTTAGCCGACCGAGAATCCTTGGTCGGAGCCCCAATTGGTGGCTGTGGAGGCGGAGGTTCCACCGGAATCGGTGGAGCAGCTGGTTTTGGCCGAACAACCGGCCTGGGTATAGGCTCCTCGGATAAGTCGAGGGGTTGGTCGCTCCGGTGACAGCCACTTAATGGCCGGGGAAGGCGACGGGGTCGGCTTACTCCCGGCCAGGAGGAGCTGTTGCAACATAAGGTCCTCGTACCGTCGACGTAATTTACGCCGAAGCCTCCCCTCATCCGAGGAGGAGGACGAGGATGAGCGGCGACGCCGCTTACCGCGGTGCCGAGACCGAGACCGCCTATGACGGTGGGATCGGCTGGACCGCGAAGAGGTCCGAGACCGAGACCGAGAGTCCCGGAGTTTCCGAGGTCGGTGCGGGGAGGTGTCGGCCGGAACCGGCACTCCCTTCGGCTCGGATGGTCCATCCGAGGGCTCCGGAACCGGAGGCACAGGCGAGCCCACGGGATCCTCAACTCCTCCCGGGGGAACCGGGGAGAGGGAATCTCGGCTGCTAAAGGCGACAGCCCGTCCAATGGGTCGAGAAAAATCTCGACTTCATCGGTGGGAGTCTCGGTCAACTGACCTGACGGGGACACCGTGAGGCCAGTGGCCGAAGCCGAGCGGTCGACCGAAGCCGACGGTCGACGGCCCGGGGAGAGGGACCTTTCCCGCTCCCAAGAGCGTCGACGGAGGGACTTACCCTGTCCCTCTTTTTGGACCGAGAATAAGGTCCCGCAGACGTAGGCCCTTCTCCTTTAGTGGAGAGGGACAGACAAAGCTCCTTAAAGGAAGCCGTGTAAGAAGAGCCCAGAGAGAGCGGGATAAATGCCGCGGCCGAGGAAGATACGGCCAGCGCCGCCTCTTCGAGGGGCACCATCCGCCGGCTGATCCGCCGAGCCTTACCGCTGACACCGCCAACCGGGCCTCCTTGGACTTCACCGGAGGGAAACGCTTCTCGGGACGGCCCAGTTGCAATCGGGCAGCACGGTCTTCGAGGACGTAGGCCGAGAAAGATGAGCACAGGTCGCAAGCCTGCGGGTCGTGCTCAAGGCCTAAGCAGTAGACACACGTGGAGTGTGGATCCGTCCGAGACATCTTCTGCCCGCATGGGCATCTCCGAACCGAGTCGATTGGTCCATCGCGAGTCATGAGGATAGAAGACTGAAGTCTTTTTCGCAAAATTTATTTTTAAATTCGCAAACGGAGAAATAGGAACCAGTCTCAAACGCAGAGCGTTAAGGAGGGAACCTGAGCTTCCAAGCGGTAAGGAAGATCTGGCGTCATGGGGCGGAGCTGAGAGTTATACCACCCGGGTGGGTGGGAGGAGCAAGCTTGAAGACCTTCCGGCAAGATTTAAAGCGGCAAGGATACCTGCCAATGAGTGTGGATGAACAACATATCCATGTCCCTAGAAATATCTTTTTACAGTCTGAATGTAGTGTTTGGTGCTGTTCTTTCCAGTTCCCTAAAACTAGCACATTCAATGTTCCAAATTTTTCTATTACACTTAAAAATGGGTCCATGGGCAGCTGTTGGGGAAAAAAAACACTCAAAGTTTAAAAAAAACATAAAAATAGAACAAAATATTGTTGCACAATGTAAAATAGTCCCTCCAGAAATTACTTCCATCTGTTGGTCATCCGTCTTTTACACATACAATACAGCAGTGCGTTTGTTTACTAGGGAATTCAAAATTCACAGTTCTGCTGTATCGCACAAGTAGAATGCTTCTTCCTCTCTGCTGCGTGTACACACAACACACACACACACACACACACACACGTGTGATGGTAAAACGGAATACATGACTTGAAAATTTGCAGAATTCCACTTGTATGCACACACAGACATACCAGTCCTAAAGTGGAACCATAAGCTCAATTTCATCTGTTGCATGGTAAGGGCAGGAAGTTCTCTGGCAAACTGGTAAGGGTAGGAGGAAGATTCTTCATGGTTGTCAAAGAAACACCAGAAATGGAAACTCTAAACAGTACTTGTTTTTGAAAGAGTTTATGTGTAAGAAGGGCTCATGAGTGGAAAGAACACTTAATTATTTAAATTTTTTGTTTAATTAAAGATTTTTATTTGTAGGCCTAGCTGAAGGTTTTTATTTACTGTATGAATAAAGGTGCACCATGTTTGCAACGAAAATCAGAAATAAGTGAAGTGACTCATGAATTCTGTATGGGAGATGCCCAAATTCCAAATCACACTGCCTCAGCTTGTTCAAACATGTGCAGTTAGGGAGAATTAAGAGATGGATCTCAAAACCTCTGTAACCCCCAATTTGCGGCTTACCTTTATTTAACTCCAGCCCACTGTGTCCCTGTTCTGCTGTGGTCCCTGGACTGTAAAACAGGACTGGAGGGCTTCCCTGAGGTCCATAGCTGCAGCCGCTGAATATCCCTGATCTTGCCCCATAGAGATGGGGAAGGGGGACTGAGGTCCGCTGTGTTGTTTGTGCCACTGGGCATTTTAGGGACACTGAACTGGTCTGGGAGTAGCTGGAGAATGGACTGGTTATGTAAACAAATATGGCCACGCATGCAGCAGCTGCACATGCACAGCCCTCAGACTTAAAGGAGCCATGGCTCCCATAAACGTAGTGAAAGGCCACCTTTTGTGTTTGGAGCTCCGATAGGCAAATGGGGCTCCCTACAAGTAAACAAAGAGTTTTTCTGGCCCCCTCAGGGCAAGCAGGGCCAGGACATGTATTTAACAGTCCCCGAATCGACTATTTATTAATTTTACAGGCTGCAAAAGTTGGGCAGCAAATATGTAAACACTAATGGCAGCCCCCAGTGTCTTCCCTGCAGCAGGAGCCACTGGGAAGGGGTCAGAGGGCACCATCAGAGCCTGGGAATGGACTGGCCAATCAAGTGGGAGGTTTTGGGCTAATATAAAAGGAGCCCAGAGCCTGGGAAAAGGGAGCAATCCCAGAGAGATCCAAGAGGGAGAGAGGGAAGGGCTGCACCAGCCTAAAGGTAAGTCTGTGCATTAAGACCACATCAAGCCCCAAAGGCAGATTTAGGCAGAGTGTCTGAGAGTATTTAGCCAATAGGGGCTAAAGTGGACTGCTGATTTGGTTTCCTGTGGGAGACTTAAACCTGCACTGTGTTTTGTAGTTTGCAGACTGAAACCATACAGAGACTGTTGGAACTGTTCACTAATCTGGAAGAAAAGTTATTTGTGCTGGCTTGGGACTGTTTAGGAGCCCCACTTGTGTTTCAGTACCAGAAGAAGCTGTGTGTCCAATTGGACATCCATGGTACTTCAGGCCTGCCAGTACCTGGACCAATGAAAGGTCACAACAGGTGAAGATGATGAAAGGCTCTAGAGGTGAAGATGAATTGGAAACCAAAGTTCAGTGGTGCTGTTTGAATCCTATTGGAGCCCCTACAAAGTTTCACAGTGGAAGTTTAAACTGCTCTCATTACTGCATTCCAGCATCCATGGTGCACTGTCCTTGCATCCTTTGGCTGGTCACCAGCAACTCAGTGAGGTACAGCATCCACCGCAACAGACTGTTACCATCAATTCAGCCGTTGGGGGTGAAAGATGGGTGCATCCACAGGGTGGTACTGGGACTGCAGAGGAACATTCGTTGCAAATAAAGTTGTTAGTTTATGATGTTTTATTCCCCTTTACCCTTTCCCCCATAATAAATCTGAGGTTAGTTTATTTTATAATACTGCCTCATGGTTACTGTTTGGTGTGTATTATTACTGTGTGGAGAAAAGTCACTGTGTGTGTTGGAGGGAACGAATACTTATTCATGGGGTCTAGTAACCTTGTGTTTTATCTGCCAGGTACCCCATACCACTACCCCAGGTGAAGGCACCACTATTCCACTCACTGCATACCCATTAGTAACCCGGGCCAGCCTTTTGATTTGGGTGCTGCTGGACAGGCAGCCAGGGGTATCCCATCATTGATGCACCAATTAAGCTCCTAGGTTTTCGTTTTGAGCTCCAGATTCGCTTATATGAACTGGGAGCTGGCTTTGTCCCTTGCTGATGAAAAGGATGGTAGATGGAAGGGTTACCCTATGTCAAAGAAAAGGGTTTATATGTATAAGACTTTTATTATACCTTTATTCCTTCATGTTGGTCAGCTTTATCCTTTGCCAGTTAAGTTAGAGGTAAAAATGTATAGTGTGTCTTTTCAATTGCTTTGGGGGAGTCGACTGAACTCTATAAAGAGAAATTGCACTTATTGGCCGATTGCTCAAGGAGGCCTCAATATGTTGAATCCAGCGATTTTCGTTTTTCTCTCTGTTTCTTTATAATAATTTTGTGCCCATTTTATTGGGGAAACAGCTTAACTGGGTTCCCCTTTTAAAGGACAGGTGCTTTTATTTTTGGCAAAGGTGGGAGACACTGCACTGGGGTATTTTTGGGTATTCCACATGACATGTCTCCTTATTTAATGGAAGTTTGCAGGAAGCTGAAAGCTTGGCAAATAACTGTTGAACTTTTGCCCAATACTAGGAAGTTAGAGTATCAAAGGCTTCTTCATACAGTGTGTTTTGCTAACCCTTGTCTTGTTTTGCCAGAGTCAGTGGTGCTTTCTGATGTTCTTGGGCACCTGACCGAATCTAGGATCCCTCCTAAAGTGTGGGATTCTGTGTGGTCTGTCACTCTAGATTAAATATTCGGGGCAACCATTTTCACAGAAGTGTTTTAGAAAGGTCCTTTTTAAGGGAGGGTTGTGGGTTGGTTACTGAAACAATGTCGCATCTTTTTTTTTTCAATGTGACTATATCAGGGATTTATGGCAGTCATTGGCCTCTTCCTGGGTATCCCACAGATACAAAACATGAATTATGAGGCTTTGATTTATGGTCAGGATGTCTGGAGGGATTTCTATAGGGACAACTCGGTGGTATTGGCTCATTAAATGGGTCATTTGGCAAACAAGATGTCAGTTTGTGTTGCAGCAGAAACAGCTACCTTTATTGGGTTTATAGCTCAAAATAGAGCAAGAAATCCGTGTGGTTTATGTTAAAGAAAGTCTTGCTTTTGAAACCTTTAATGCACACCTGGTGGAGAGGTTGGAGCGCTGTTCCTTTTTTGCAGGTTTCTGCTTGAGTCGCTATGTGGCTGCTGGGAGTTGTCGCCATACTGGTCAGTGTTTTTCTTTCTATAATAATTATGGGGGGGTATGCTCTGGGATGAAGTATTTATTTATTTTTTTATTCTGTATTTTTTAGTCACTGATGATGATGGGTTTGGGGAGTTTGGTGGGTATTCATATTGTTTTGAGTAATAAGAGAAATGCTTTTGGGTATTTACTGTTTCTCATTTATTGTTTTGTTTATTATTCTGTGCAATTTACTTTTGTTGTTTTCCTTTTGTTCTGTTTTGAAGTTTCGTTCAATAAAAAATTCCCCTACTCTTTTTCGATAAGTGCCATGGGATCTTTAGCATCCACCTGAACTACCACCAATCCAGACAGATGGGACCTCAGTTTAACGCCTCATCCGAAGAGGCACCTCAGAAGTGCAGCACCCCCTCATGCTGCACTACAGTGTCAGTATTGATATTACCCCAAGTGCCAGATGTGGGAACTGAACCCACAGCCTTCTGATCTCCCGGCCTCAGAGGCAAGTGTGCTACCTACTGAGTCACTGACACTGACAGCACTGGTTGCATTTAAGTAAACTTATGATCACAGTAATAAATATTAAAAAGAAAAAACACATGCTTTTCGGTGTTTTTATGTGTGTGTATCTGTGGGAGCCATTAGAGACACAGAGGAACACCAGTCTCCTGTAGTAACTTTTAATAAAAACTCCATTTCAGAGCACTAAGAGGAACTACTTTTTCTTTTTTTCAAATGATATAATCATATTTCTTCTTGTTATTTATGTACACTTATGTACATTTTTTAATCAACTTCTTTACCCGGGGGTGGGGAGGCATTTTATAAGAGCAATAACACACTCTGAGGTGTGGGTTATCTCCTGATAAGAGCACGCCCAGGTGCATAAGGCACTCTGCACAAGCGCCTCATGCCTCATAACACATCTGGGCCTGCTCTTATCAGGAGATAATCCACACCTCGTTGTGTGTTATTGCTTGCATATCACACACTTCCCCATCCTTTATATTTATTGTTCGCACATGCTCAGTTCACTGAAAAAAATAAACAGTGTTTCATTGACTAGAAGCCACACATGAATGGAAGCCACCCTCAGATACAAGCTGCAAGTCAATAATGAATACTTTTAATAAAAGCTCCCCTTAAATACAAGTCACAGCCTCTATATAGGGTTGAAGTCATGTCAGATAAAACACTGTGTAAGTAGGACCATCTGTGATGTTTATCTCTGTCAGTATGATCATTCTTTTAGTTTTTTAACTTATCTTAGTTGATGTTTGTTTTTTCTTATTTTGGTATGAAGTAGACCAACAAAAATAAACTTGAGCAAATCCAGAATGTGTAATGTTTTATTTTAAGCAACTAAAAATTGCATTTTGCAGCAGAAGCCACCCTCAAATATATACCACCCTTGAATACAAGCTGTAGGTAAAAATACAGAGTTTTAATAGAAGCTGTGCAAGGTAGTAATTATTCTTTAATTAAAAAGAAAACATTCGCACTGCAATCCCTCACAATTTTTTTATAAATCTATGTGCTGCATGAATATTTTGAACATCTACATGTTTTTCAAGCTATTCGGTCTTCACTACAGTTTTTCAAATCTACATGCTGTATGATGGGTTTCAAAACCTATGTGCTGCACAGAGATTTCCCAAATCTATTTGCTGCATGTCGGTTTTCAGAATCTACTTGCTGAGTAATGGTTTTCACAAAACACTTGCACAGAAATCTTTCATGAGGCATTTGAAAATCTACCAGCTGTGTGATGGTTTTCTAAATCTATATACTGCAAAATGGTTTTCAAAATCTACCTGCTGTGCAAAGGTTTTTAGCTAGTGTTTAAGTTACACTTAACTACAAATTTAAAGTAAGATTACTTTTTTTTTCAATTCTAGCTTCCTTGAGCCTGTGGGGATGTTCCCCATATCAGCTCTACAAGACCCCTTCCAACTCCCACCCCCACAACTTACTGGGAGACTATGTGTAACCCACTCAGTGGCCCCTCCCCTCTGGAAGGTGAGATGGGAGAGTCGAAATATGCTAATCCAGACCCTGGTGGTGAGTGTGGAGCTGGGGAATCCAAACTTATAGCACACAGGTAAGGGTTTTTTCTCTTTTTAGGCTTCCCCATTGAGGTGGATGTGCAGTAACATCTGGGCCATGTCAGGCACGCACCCACGCCCAATGTGCTGAAGTCCACCACTCCACCAGTCCCACAGCCTGCTCCAGACCCAGGTGCATCCAACCCATTCATCATTAGGGGTTGGGCTATTGCTGAATGCTGTGATTATCCCAACCCAGAGAAGGAAAACTGTCTGTTAGATGTTTAATCCTCCTCTCCCACCCCTCTCATATTCTGGGATAATTACCTAACCCGGGTTGTCGGTGCCACAAGGGGCTGCGCTGCCGATGTGCCATTCACAAGCCTGGTAAGATATTAAATATTTAAATGTTAAGGGTGATACTTTAATGTTTATGAGGGAGTGATATAGTAGAACAAGACACACAATATTATGAAGTTTAGCATGGCACTAAGATATTTAGCATCAGGCTAACTAGACTTGGTACATCTGGGTGGGCTGGGACCACATCCAAAGAGTCACCTGGCATTGAGCACAGTGGATGGCACTGATGCACAGACCACTTCTCTGTGACCATGCAAATGAAGCTACCATCTTACATAAATGATGCAATGGTATATTCCAAGAGTTTTGTAGTGGTAACAGGATACTGAGGCAGCACACTATTGTGCTTATTACACCCTTTTGTCAGTGCACATGGCAGGTGTGTGACCACCTGCCCACCGGCAGCACTGGTGCGTGACCTGCGCTCTACCCGACACACCCTGTTAGTACAGAGCTATAATGGAGATCCCAACCCTGGCAGTCTAGTGGTCTCTCTCACCCCTGTTGTCAGTACTGTGCAATAATTTTACAGTGTAAGAAAAAGAGATGTGCAAGAACAAGGGGGCACAATTTGAAGATAGAGGGGGGACGGCTCAGAGGTAATGTGAGGAAGTATTTTTTCACAGAGAGGGTTGTGGATGCATGGAACAGCCTCTCTGAGGCGGTTGTGGAGTCAAGAACAGTGGGGGAATTCAAGAATGCATGGGACAGACATAAGGCAGTCCTAGTGGGGGGTAGGAGGAAGTAAGCTGTTGGTTAATTAGGATCTGCAGCTTATCTGTTAGGTAGGAAAATGGGCAGACTAGGTGGGCCAAGGTCCTTATCTGCCATCAAATTCTATGTTTCTATGTAAGATCCCAACCCATGCAGTCTAGTGGATACCCTCCTTCACCCAGTCTCTGACAGTATTGTGGAACTCTACTAAAGTTTTACCTGACAGTCTAGTGAACCCCTCCCCCCCCGCTGAACACTTTCAGTATGTGGAACTGTATTAAAGTCCTTCCCTGGCAGGCGAGTGAACCCCTCTCCCTAACCTGATCCCTATCTATATTTATTTATTTATTTTTTTTTGCTACGCTTTTTGTCCGCCCCAACATCGGGACTTTCTGCCCTGGTCACAGTCCTCGCCGCCCTCCACTCCCATATGGCCGAGACTCCCCGGTTGCCCCCTTGGCTTACCCCCAGGGCGGGGCTGCGGCACCGGCCAAGGCTCCGCAGACATAGGTCCGGTCTGGGGAGTTGCCTGGGAGCTGATGAAGGTGCGGCAAGGTGGGCATCATGGAGACGCTGGCGGGGGCCGGGACATGCAATGACGACCTGCGTCCGCCCCGCCCCCCAGATGTCCAGATGCTGGCTGCTTGTGGTGCCTGCGGCCTCCGCCAGGGGTCCCTCTATGCACGGGACATTCTCCCCGCCCTCCCCCCGGAGAAGGAGAGCAGTCCATGGGATGTGCCATCCTTCTCCCCCGGCCGGCCCTCCGATGACCCAGGTCCATTCCCAAACCTGGGTCGCCGGTGTCACAAGCAGAAATCCAACCGCTGCACTGACAGGCTGGCTCCTTTCAGTATTTTGAAGTGTACTAAAGCCTTTCCTTGACAGCCTTGTAGACCCCTCCTCACCCAATCTGGTATTGTGGAAATGTGCTGAAGCTCTTATTTATCCTCTGATGGATCACTGTGAAAGCCCACCCCCAACTCACCTACCACCACCCACTGTCAGCTCCTGGCTCACCTAGTTGTCCATGGGTGAGCGCTATCTGATCCTCAGAAGGCAACTGGCACAGACTCACCTCTGACCACCATCTGAGTGACAAGGAGTAAATACATGCACACTATAGAAATAACCGTTTATACAGTATGCATGTGCTTACTCCGTGTCAGCCAGATAACAGACGGCCAAGGTGGTAAGTGGGGTGTCTGTGCCGATCAGTGTCTGAGGACTTGATGGCAGCTCACCTATGGATATACGGATGTGTTAGGGGCTGACAGGGGGTGGTGGTGGTGGTTGCTCAGTGGGTGGGCTGGGGAGGGGAGTTGACAGTGATTAGTTGAGGGGTTAATATTAAACTGCTAGGTATGGACATCATTACATTTCCACACCACCAGATCAGGTGAGGGAGGGTTCACTAGACTGCTAGGGAAGAGCTTTGGTACAGTTCCACAACATACAGGAATTGGGTGAGGTGGGGCATCTACTAGGCTGCCAGGGAAGTGATTTAGTACAGTTCCACAATACTGACAGGGATCAGGTGAGGGAGGGTCTGCAAGACTGCCAGGGATGGCATTAGTGGGCAGGGCTCCAACGTGGGGGTTGGCCAAGGCTCTGCACAATGCCTCCTGCATTGTGCATGGACATATTGTGCAGAGCTGCTAATGGCAATATAATGACATGCAAATGGCCCCTTAGCACCATGCATGCCACAGTGTATGTGGTCGTAAGCATGCTGACCTCTAAATATGGCTCTCGGAACTGATGGCACTATCCCATCTCATACACACTAGGTCCCTTTGCTCCTGGTAACCTGTTGCCAGTAGTGGGATGTGGTGATGATGCACATATCCACTATGCATGACTTTTGTAATAGTTGGATCAAAATTACATAAAAAAAATCTCCTGCTGCCATATACTCTGGCTTGGCTGCTGAAATCCCCAAAGAATCTTTTCCGTGACTGCCCCACACATGTGGAATACCTTCCTTATCAAATCAGCTTTGTCAGATCTCTAAGTTTTTAAAAGGGCTCTTAACACCTGTCTTATCCTCCAATATGTTTTGTATGTGAGAGATTCGACAGTGCTTGTTATTTGATTTCATGCATGTTTTAAATGCTTTTAGTTGAATAAATGAAATTGCAAGTATAGTGCTTCAAGCCCTTGGGATGAGGTGCTATATCAGATAAAATACTTGCTTGTTATTACAGCCCAATATTCAGACAGGCAGGGCAGGATGAATAGGGCATCCTCTGTTTCTGAATATCGCTTCCTGGCACACACATGCTATTTTTAGTGCAGTGTTACATTGGCATGGCACAAAAGGCCCTGACTAAATATGGGGTTGATGTGTGTTTTTTAAAATTAATTAGTAATTAGTTATTTTTAATTAAACATTTAAATATTCACACAGGAGTCCTTCACAAATGTTTCAAAAATCGACAACCTGCATGAATATTTTGAACATCTTTATTATGGTTTTTGAAATCTTCATTGTGCATGACAGTTTTCAAAATCTGCATGCTGCACAATGATTTTCAAAATCTACACCATGCATGAGGGTTTTCACAAAATCTTCATATAAAAATCCTTTGTGAAGGTTTTGAAAATCTACACACAGTGTGACAGTTTCCAAAATCTATGTGCTGTGAGACTGCTTTCAAAATGTGTGTGTAAACCCCCTTTTTTGAGTTCATCGTAGCACGCAGATGAACTCATTGACATGAGAGATGCTATACAGGAGTGTGAGGGGGGTGCGCCCAGTGGAGAGCTCCGTAGCAAGTGGCAAGCCAATGGGTCGGCAGGCTGGGAATTATTCAGTTTCTGTTGTTGGGGCGGAGTTGGCCAACTTTTCAAAGGACAAAGCCTCACCAATAGTGGCATGGCTTGGTCCTTTGATGTGTAAAGCCCTACATTACGTTGACTTCCCGGCTGCGCATTCACACTACTGTAGTGCTTACAGTGTGAACGCGCTGTGCCTGCCCTCTGCTCCTGTCCGGGTGGAGCTCCTACCAACAATCATACATTTCCATGACAGTCCATATGACATCATAGCCCAGCTGATGGGGAAAACATTTGCGAGTCGTCAGGAAGGTTTGGCGCGAACCGTTCAAGATGGCGAGTAACACAAAGCTAAAGAGTAAAGTTACATCTGCTTTCAAAATGCATGGGTTTATACTCAGAGCATAAGTAACAATGTCTGTCTGGCATACGTCAAAATAATGAACATTTACTAGAAATGTTAAAATTATATTACAACGGGTGATGTCTGATAGTAGTCACATATGCAGCCGGAGAAATTGTACAGCATCTCCTGTTAGCATGCATGATAAAGTTCCTTCTAAAGTAACTGTCATATGTACTTTATTTCAGGGCCCATGTTTTAGAGTTCTTCATACATGTTTACATCTTGTTCTGGATGTATGTGCTTGCATTGCCTGGGCTTACATGCGTCGGATAGGAGCAGCGACCTCCTACCTGAAAAGGAATTAAGTGTTTATGCAGTCTGAGTCCACATGCTGCGTTGCTTTTCTGGAGCCAGCAGTTATCCAGTAAACGTACTACCTTTCACAGAAAGCATACAAACGCTGTCCTCTCCTGATCTCTGTAAGGAAACCGGGTTTGGGAGTTAGCGTTATAAAGTGATGATGTCATCACGTTCCCCTAGAGATATTTAGGGCATGCCTGCTTGTGAGATATAAAGGAATTTAATGCAGCTTAGTGAATTTGAAAAAAGAAAATGTTCAGTGTTTCACTGTGCTTGGGTTGCTAAGCTATTGAGTTGTGGTGAAAACCAGAATGTGAAATAGGTGCTTTTGTGTGGCGTGTGGCATGCCACATGAGTACCAGAACAGATGCTCCAACCTCAGGCATGATGGCCCGACCCACTTGAATACATCCTGACCCCCTGTATGGATGCCATGACCACATGCATGGCTTGACCTGCTGGAACACTCTCGCCTTGACCCACTTGATTGGATGCTGCCCTGCTTGACACCAGGCATGGTCCAACCAGCCAGAATGGACACCCTGACACCAGGCATGGACCGACCAGCCAGAACAGACACCCTGACACCAGGCATGGACCAGCCAGCCAGAAGGGACACCCTGAAACCAGTCATGGACCGACCAGCCAGAAGGGACACCCTGACACCAGGCATGATCCAACCAGCCAGAAGGGACACCCTGACACCAGGCATGGTGTGACCGGCCAGAAGGGACACCCGGACACCAGGCATGGTCTGGCTGGCCAGAACGGGCACCCTGACACCAGGCATGGTCCAACCAGCCAGAACGGGCACCCTGACACCAGGCATGGTGTGACCGGCCAGAAGGGGCACCCAACACCAGGCATGGCCCGACCAGCCAGAACGGGCACCCTGACACCAGGCACGGCCCGACCAGCCAAAATGGGCACCTCGACACTAAGCGCGTTCCTGTCCAGCTGGATCGGACACCCTGACACTAGGCATGCCCGCCTCCCAGAGAATGGATGACCTGACCCACCGGATTGTATGCCTTGACCCCTGGACTTCGAAATGGATTCACAACCCGACAGAATGGACATCAATCCACCAGCATTTGTTTTCACCTTTATCTTATCTGCCTGTTTTCAGTTTTATCTTTTGTTTTTGAGTATTTATAAAATCAATTACAAATATTTCTGTGCAGGTGAATATACAAGGTCCTTCGTCTTCAGTCTTACAGTGGTAGAGATGCAGCAGCATTCCCACGTTGTTTCATGAGGTGTGGATTACTACACAGAATTATGCTAACACATTGAAAATGTGTAACTGCAGACCATATAGCCATCAAATACATGGGTGGTATATATAGTATCTTTAAGGCATCCAAATTCCTAGCTAGTTTAAACTGTAAACCCTACTAATATCCACAGAACAACAATCATGTTCTGTTTCATATTTGAAATGCAAAGCCCTTGTATGACAGCTGTGAACAATGAAACTGCAGCATAACTGTGAAACAGATCAGTATATTTGTCCTTGTTCCTTATTTTGACTGAAAGACATCCTTCATGTGCTGCTACACTTAGGTGTCCATATAGCAAAATTACAGTCGAGATTATGAGGCCGTAATAAAACTGTGTCATGGCTTGACCACATGGCATTCCAAAAGTCTCTAATCCAAAATGGGGACTCCAGTTATATAATTGCCACAGTGAACTGCCCCAGTGGTGGCACTTTCTTTGCACTGAGGTACGCATCCGCCTGCAAAATCAGCGAAAGGAGTGTTTTTAAAGTGTAGACGCTGATGTTTGCCTTTTTGAGACTTTTCATGTAATGTTCCTCGATTGTGGATTAGGTGTGTCCAGGGAGGAGCACCGGGTGGCAATGTGATCTGTAGCACCCCACTGGCACTGTAGCTGCTGCCTCCTCGGCTGTCCAGTGGCTGCGGTGGCGCTTGTGCGTGAGCTTGTGCCTGGAGCTTGTGCACAACTGCAACTTGGTGGGGGCTCACTTGACCCTTATCACCTCACGTCCGTCCTCAGAAGCGTGGGAGGAAAGCTGTCTGCCTTGCTTGCGCTTGCTCGTGGCCTTGCTGCTGCTCCCCAGTGCTGCTCCCACTGCCCAGTCATCTCCCGTGTTGTCTCCTTGCCCCCCCCCGCCTTGCCCGGTGTCTGGCCCAGTCTCTGTGTCTCCCAAGCTGAGAGAGAGAGTAGTGCCAGCCCCCAGGGCCACCCACATGTCTGGGCTGCATGTGCTGCCGACCCGGAGTTCGAGAGGAGCAAACTCCATATTAGGATGAGCCTGGAGGATGAGGAAGAACCCGGAGGAAGAAACAGAAAACCCGGAGCCAACCCCAGGGAGCTGGGAGCCAACCAATATGCCTGGCAATACGCTTGCAGCTTCACCCCCTCAGCTCTCAGGTCCGGGCCTCAGGTAATGAAGGATGCGTGTCAAGGATGATTTTCCTGATGATTTTAATTGTGTGGGGGAGGGGGGGTTCTGCATGATGTAATGCGAACCCGGATCCAGAGGTTTTGCCTGGGACAGAACTGAATGCTAGAAGAATTTTGAATTCTGTTAAAACCTGGTGTTAAAACTCTGTACTGTGGTTTGATGACTAAATGTTATACCCAGGATGTTATATTTTTCAAAGTTGGCCCAATGGTGTAAGGCACTCCCTGTATTGTTCTAGCATCACCTTTGTTTCTCCACTAAAGAGAGCACCTTGGGAGAGTAGTTGCCTCGAGTCCTGTTCCAATCCTATGGGTCATATCTTTTTCATGTAGTTTTTTTTTTTTTCCATGGGATTGGAGAACCTTATAGGTCCTGCCCTCACCCCATGGACTGGTGCTTGCCTCCTGGTACTCACCTTCTGGTGAGGCACCCCATGGATACCCGTCACACTGTGACAGGCTCAGGGAGGGAGGAGGGCTGGCCCCCAGTGACATATCCAGTTTGGACTGAGGTGGTCCCGGGTGATAGCGTGGCTGCAGACTGGTGGACAGGGATCCATTAAGCCCCAGCTCCCTTTTCTACTTTTTCCTTGTTCCCCATTGTGGCTAATGTGGAGGCATGCAGGCATCACCAGGACACAGCCCCTCCCTTCAGTGCCACCATAGCCTGAACTACCACCATGCCTCCATCTGGTGGCAGTCAGAGGCCAGGCAAACAAACCCTTCCTCACTCCCCAGGATGGGAGAGCAGTCCCTTTGATGGTCAGTCCTCTCCCACCTGACTTACTCGCAGCAGCCCGAGTCTGCTTCTGAACCTGGGTCACCGGCAAAGAGAAAGGTGTGGTGTCCAGCACCTGAACCCTCAGCACCACTAAGACATCCCAATGGGTTACATTTCTGAATTTTATTACAGTTAAACTGTTTATTTGTTTTTAAGTATTACGTTTTATTTTTCATTTTCATTTTCACCCTGATAGTTGATGAACAGAAGCTCGCACAATGGCCTGCCATTTAGTAGGCTAAAGTTATCTTAGTTTTTGATACTCTGCATTTCTTTAGGGTGGTTTTATTGTTTCTTGTGTATAATTAGTTGTTTACACTGGTTCCCTTTCATTTCCAGAAAATCAGGATTCAGCATGGTTCCCACCAAGCAAGGAACTGAATGTTTTCTAGTTAAAGAAAAAAAGCAAAAACATTTTAAAAATAAAAAACATTTTAGTGGTTTTAATTTAGATTTGCTTTGCTCATTGCCCTGTTGCAGTGTGCAGGCATTTTTAGGGTCTCCGATATCAGAACCACTAAATCCTTTTCTTCCAGAGTGCTATCAAGCACCACTCCTCACATTTTGTATAGCACCCTCGGTTCTTTTTTCCAATGTGCAGTACTTTATCTTTTTAGTGTTAACATTCAGCTTCCGAATCTTGGATCAGCTCTCTAATCTGCCCAGATCCTCCTTAGTTCCTTCTCTCTTCCTCCGTATCTCTCTTAGTATAGATCTTTGTGCCGGATGCGCGGGATGCGAGATGGAATCTGGGTTTGGAATCCCAGTTGGACTGCACCCCAATTGCCCGAATGCACCTTAGATTTGTGCTTGAACTGAAGCCAGGATTGAAGCCGGGACTGAATAAATGAAGGTCCGGGGTTTAACTTCCTGCTTTTGTGTTTGGGGTGAGGGTGGGGCCTGGTTCTAAGATTTGTGTTTGTGTTTTTTTTTCCAGTAATCCTGTCAGAACAAGTCAATGAAATTATATCCTAGAAATCCACTGGTACCTTCTATAGAAACAGATTCCAAGCACCCCTTCTCCTCCTCCTCCTCCTCCCCCACCCCAGGCCCACACCCCTACCAACCTCATGACTGAAACATAGAAACATAGAAGTGTGATGGCAGAAAAGGACTGACAGGCCCACCTAGTCTGCCATTTGTCTAGCTATCCGCCAAGACATGCCCCCCTAACGCTCCCTGTGTGTGTCCCATGCCTTTTTGAAGCCTTCCACTGTTGCTTCTCCAACCAACTCCCCCGGGAGGTTATTCCACTTATCCACCACCCTCTCTGTGAAATAGTGCTTCCTAATGTTACCCTTGAACTGTCCCACCTCAATCTTTAACCCATGTCCCCTTGTCTCTGATTCCCTTTCAGCTGGAAGATGCTTTCCACTGGCACCCGGTTTATACCCTTAAGGTACTTGAGCGTCTCAATCATGTACCCCCTCTCCCTCCTCTGTTGCAGGGAATACATGTTCAATTTTCCCAACCTTTCCTCATAGGACAGGTGGCTGAGCCCCTTTACTGTCTTCGTTGCCCTCCTCTGAACTTGCTCCAGCCTCCTCACATCCTTTTTGAGATATGGCCTCCAGAACTGGACTCCATACTCCAAATGCAGTCTAACTAGATGGGTGTACAAGGGTACTATGACCTCCCTTTTTCTACTGGTAATTCCCCTTCTGATGCAGCCCAGCATTCTGCTGCCCCTAGCCACTGCTCCCTCGCAGTGCCTTTCCACCTTCAAGTCCCTTGATATAGTGATGCCTAGGTCCCTTTCCTGTTCTGTTACCTCCAGGTCTCTGCCCCCCATACAGTACCCTGCTCTCTGGTTCCTGTATCCAAGATGCATGATCTTGCACTTGTCTGTGTTGAATGAAAGCTGCCCTTCTTTGACCATGCCTCAAGCCTCCCTAAATCTATCTGCATTCTTTCTACCCCTTCCAGAGTGTCCACCTTATTGCAGACTTTAATATCATCTGCAAACAGGCTCACACCCCCCTCAAGGCCATCTACGATGCCTCTACAAATAGATTAAACAGTAGGGGCCCTAACACCAGCCCTTGAAGGACCCCATTTGTGACCATGCCCTCTCCAGATGCCACCCCATTTATAATGCCCCTCTGCCTCCTGTCCCCCAGCCAGTTTCTCATCCATTGAACCACCTTCTGCCCCAGGCCCAGGCATGTCAGCTTATATAGCAGTCTCCTGTGTGGCACGAGGTTAAATGCCTTCTTGAAATCCAGATAAGTGACATCTACTGCACTCCCCTGATCCAGTTCCCTGGTGACCACGTCACAAAACTCTTGTCAAGTTTGTTTAACAGGATCTACCCCTGGTAAAGCCATGTTGCCTTGGATTCATCAGGCCACTCTCCTCTAGGTAATTGGAGATCCTGATTTTCTTTAGTTTCTCCATGAACTTGCCCACCACCGATGTCAAGCTCACAGGCCTGTAATTTCCCACCTCCTCCCTCCTTCCCTCCCTTATGCAGAGGGACAACATTTGCCTGCCTCCAGTACCACTCCAGGGACCTGTTGAAGAGTGCAGTCAAGGGTGCCACCAGTATGTCTTTAAGCTCAAATCTAGCACACTGGTGGGTGGGGGTTTATCCGGGGGGGTGGTATGCCCAGGGTTTATGTAATTTCTTATTATCAAGATTACCTGGAAAGATTAATTAAATATTGTGGCCCTTAAAAAACAATGCTTAAAGATATTTTTACAGTAGAATAGCAGTCTATTAAACATGTCTACCTCCCGGGTCTACCTCTATTTGAAAAGTGGATTCTGATTTTGCTTTGCTCCCTGTAGCTTTCCTTTTTATTTTTCTGATAAAATTATAGGTAAGAGTAATCTTGTAGAGTGATTGGCTGTATCAAGTCACATGACCAGGTTTTTTATTTAAGCAATGTACCAGGACAGGGTCCGGGACAGGGTGTGGGTTATATTGGGATTTACCTCCGGGATTTACCCATGTCTGGTGTGAATTGGTCAGGATTCCGCAGGTTGAGTGAGTAAATCCCTGAGTAAACCACACTAGAAGTGTGTGTGTCCCAGCATAACCGGCACCCTGGAATGGTATATATTGCGATTATCCCAGTTCCTCACTTGAAGCAAAAAAGGGGGTTTGAGGCCATAACTGACTTCTTGTTTTTGTATTAAAGGGGTCCAATTTTTTTTTTTTGGAGAAAAAAAAACAAGGAAAGGGGTCAGTCATTTCTAAAATGTGCAGATGAGCATGGGTACTACTTCTTACAGAGAGTGCCACCACCAGGGCTCTTGTCTTCCTTGCGTTCCCATTTGAGCCCCTTCCCACCACCAAATCACTCCCTCCCACTGCTGCTGTCCTCCCCACACCCACATTCTGTTGGAGGCCCCCCCACCTGCAGTTCACTCGCTCCCGGTTCCTCCCATTGTTGCTGTCCTCCCACACCCACATTCCGTTCGAACACACACACACACACACACAGCAGATCCCTCCCTCTTCCTCCCACTGCTGCTGTCCTCCCACACCCGCGTTATGTTGGCCTTATTAAGGAGCATGTCATGGATGTGAACCCCTGAGGTGGAGACCAGAAAGGTACATGGGACATTTGGGTTAGCAGGCTTGCAGTGAGGAGTAATTCTGTATGCCAGAGGGGTAAGGGAATCCCATTGCATTTTAAATAAGTCAGAAAGGAGACCTTGGATATAAGTAAGTGACTTGCTGCACTCCAAGTGTTCGGTTGTCCCCAGGAAATGAAGATTAAATGCCCGGGCCCCATTCTCCAGCCAAGTTCAGAGTTATCTGGTTTTTTTTAGAACGCCATCAACAACCATCGCAGATTTATTAATGGTGGTAGTAATACTGTTGCTGTATAGTTCGTATCCAACCCCCCCTACCCAAAATGGCACCAATGCACACAACGAACGTTCAGCATTGACAAATGCTTGTTTACTCTGACTCTCCATCTGATCCCCTCTCTTCCCATACTAGATAGAATGCAGTCAAAGAATCCCACTCAGCTGTGGCCTCTGTCACTGTTCTTTCAGTTGGGGGCCAATGCCATTTGATAACCCTCTCATGGCATCAAGCAGAGACTAAGAGTGCACATAACTATAGGGATACCCTACATGCTTGTGGGTCAGTGGTAACTGCTTGCCAGAGGAATCCCTGTTTCAATCAAATACACTCAGTCTCTAGCTACAGTATTTGCAGTTCCTTTCCTTCCTGTGCTCTCCTTGGTGAACTTTGCCTGGTGCATCTTTCATGTCAGAAATAAATCACTCTGTTACATAGTGTGTTGTTGTCATGTTTATTAACATCTTTACACTTACGCACATGAAAACATGGCACCCAAAATCGCTCTCCTGTCAACACTGCAAGAAAGGCTTAATTCTGACCCGAACATAAGTCAAAGCTTTATGGTCCCTAAAAGTTGTATCCGTTACACATCTCTTACAGGATCTGCATGACTCCTCTCATTCCTTGCAGTTCACCAGAGGGCGAGGCTTTACGTTCTGATAAAGCCTTTCCTGCGCTGCCTTTGAATTTCCCAAAGTAGTCACCTTGCTATACACTTTGGGTTCACTCAGGGTGCCTTTCATAGAAGATTAGAAAATAAGTAAAAATGCATTGCTAACAATACACGCAATTTTTTAAATAATGTAAAAGTTTAAAAAGTAAGCATTATAAAAACAAGCATTGGTCAATGCCAAATGTTCAGCACTGATATTGCTGTTGTACCGGGTCTTGCTTGTACACATTTTACTATATATTTACTCAGGATAGAGCAGATGAGATGCAGTATCTCATTTTCAGTGGTGTACTGCTTTGACGCATTGTTAGATTGTAACTACCAGGATAGGGCAGCTGAGGGGCAATATCTACTTTTAAGTGGGCTCCACATTTTGACCCCAGATGTCCAAAAGTCTTTTTATGACCTGACGTTATGACCAAGACAGGTGGAATTTTTAAAATCCCATCTGAAAGGTGATTTTGCTGTGCACCTGTGGAAACAAGTTTCAAAGGGGATTTAAAAATGATACCGGCCATGTTCAGGAGGTGGGGTAACACAAGGGATATGTCGAACATTAGGGGTCAAAATCTGCAAAAAATAAAGTTATGAGATAATGTTGGAACAATTCCTTTCCTTATAACTTAGTTGGGTTTCCACATTTTTACCCCATATTTTCAACATAATCTTTTTATGACCACTCCTTCTGAGTATGACTGGGTTCTACATTTTTATCCCAAATTTTCAACATAATCTTTTTGTGACCATTTCTTCTGAGCATGACAGGTGTCATTTATAAAGCAATGGCTGAAATGTCATTTTGCACTAGGGCTGTTGGAACTGGTACAACTGGTACAGCCATGGCCGTACCACTTTTTGTCCCCTTGCAAGACGTACAGTGCTCTCTTGCAAACCCCATACTAGTGAAATCCTGAACTAGTCTACGTTATATGTTGTGTGGCTTATACTGCATGCTAATGAAGGCTAAAATGCCATTGCCAGCTAATCCACAGCAGCACCACGAAACCTCTCCATCTGTGCAAGGTGAACGTGATCAGGCATGGCACAGGGCTGCCCCGGGGTCCTACGGAGTAGTTACAGTTATTCTCTTGGCTCTGTGCTAGTCTTCTGCGTTGTCAGTTCCACAGGTGCCGAAACTCCATGTCAGTTTTGGTTACACATGAAGAAACTTTACTCACTCCATATACCCACCCGGCAACATTGAGACCTTCCGCCACTCGCTTGCTCACTATCCACGTCGCGATATTTTCACCCGGTGACAGATGCACAGCAGCAGCAAAAACGATTGCAGCATCCTCGGTGGCAGTGGCAGTGCAAGAGTCTGTGTTGGAGTACGATTTTCTGTTCAAAATAGTTTTGATTTAGGGATACTGGTGCGTGCAAAACTTGTGTTGTGAAGCACTTCAAGGCAGGCATTTAAGTGGAAAAGCAAGGCAGCATGATTGGGTCGATTTTAATATGCAATCTTTTAAGGCAAACGGGTCAAGGTGGGTGAGTAATCAGCCATATAAATGAAATGTGTTCTGCTTCTTGTTTAAATCAGAAAAACATGTCACCGATGTATACTTTTAGCATCCATATATTAGTGTATAATGAAATGGGTGGTATATTTATCACTGCCATGATCATGTAATATGAAGGTTTTAGTGAGGTTCACATCATGTTAGATCTTACTTCGAGAGGGCTCTTGCAGTAGGTAATTACATATAAGACTGAAGCTGGCAGGCATCAGGACCCCATGGAAACATTTCTAGCTAGTAGTCTCTGGTGGGGACCACCCCACATCAGGTGACCGACGTCAGGCGACATCAGTATAAAGGGCGGTCCCCCATGCCCACCTTCCAATTCTTTCCATCGTTAGCTTGCGAAAGCGCCTCGCGGTTAAGTTCCACTGCTTCGTCCAGTCTGTCGTCGGTATTTTTTACTGCCTTTTCTTCAATTTTCATAGAATTTTTCATCAGGATTTCCTCATCTGCCATATATGTCATCCCCTACTCCATACGAGCACAAGAATAAGTGTGATTCATGCGGCGCCCCACTCCCGCACAAGGACGGACACTCCCAGTACCTCTTCTGCCTAGGCCAGGATCACCCTGTGGAGAAGTGCTAGCATTGCCTGAAGTTCAATGCCGCCACCGGCAGAAGGAGGCAGCAGTCCCTGGAGGCCCACATCTTAAAAAAGAAAATGTCCTCCATGGAGAAGGAGCTGAAGAAGCTTTGTCAGGCTTCCACTTCATCGGAGGGTCACCGAAAAAGGGAGAAGCACCGGGACCGGGATTCCTCTTCCATGGCCACTGTGACTTGACTGGAGTCGCCGTGCTCAGGTAACATCCCCTCCAGGGACTGTTCATTGACAGCTGTCTTGGAGGCTTCCAAGGCAGCGTCGATCCTCCATCTGGCTCGTGCCGGGCCTTTGGGAACCCTCCGGTCAGGCATCCGCTCCTGGCAAGGCTGCCACCCCGTCTGACCTTCTGGTTCGACAGCTCCGTAAGCCAAGCATTAAGCTCTCTGCCCGGCTTGGAGAAGGCCACTAAGTCACCCGACCCTTCGGGCAGCACACGGCCTCCAAGCCACCCGCCAAGGCTGCGCCTCACGGGCCTTCACGGGCGCTGACTCCAATAAGTCAGATGTGGGCTCCTCCCGACGCCTGCCCAGACCCCGCCGTAGGTCGGACGCCGCCCCTCCAACAGATGCGCGATGATTGAGCGGCGCGGACCGGTCGTCTAGTCTGCAGGCGTCCCCAGCTCCCGCAGCCCTCTTCGCTGCACTTAGAGGCCCCCGCGTCTCCTCAGTTGGATCCCGGGAATTTCAGTCCTCCTTCCCTGGGCGATGTGGAGGATCCAGGCATGCTTCCATCAGGTCTCCCTCCCACTGGGCTGGATGACCTGACGTCGGTCCCTCGGACGCCAACCCGATGCCAGCCCTTCTGACGCCGGATGACATCCCTCTCCCGGACGCCGCCCCTACACCAGACTCGATGCCCACCGGGCCTCCTATTCCTGGCCCGCCTGCTGGGCCTTCTGCTCTGTCAGTGCCCCTGGTGCCCTGGTACCCGCCGTCTTATCTGATGCTGTCTTACCTGGGCCCGCAGTATCCTACACCGCAGTACCCAACGCCACGCCGCAGTACCCAGTGACTCAATACCGAACGCTGGGCTTCCAACCATTGGGGTATGGATACTCGCCATACAGATATCCCCAGTATCCATATCCCCCTCCTCCTCCACCGCCGCCCCAGTCGCCGGTGGACCTGAAGGAGACTCTGGCCTCATGGTGGGCTGAGGACTAGGCTCAGCTCACCAAGGAGATGGAGAGCCGCCTCCCGACGACAGACCCGGTTCTGGATCCCTGTTGTCGGGGCGGGGTCCCCTCCTGACACCAGAGGTGCTCCTCCGGTTCCAAGGCAGGGGTGGCATGCTCCTGAGGAGTTCCCAGGGTCCACCCCCGAGTGGGAGGGTCTTTCTTCCTCATACTCTTCGGACTCCTCGGACAACTCTGACGGACGTTCTAACCTGGACAACGAGCCCCGCACTCCAGATAAGCCCACGCCTGGGACTCCTCCAAAGTCCGCTCCGGAGGATCCTTCGTTCATGGAGTTGTGCAAGATCCAGACTCTACATCAGTGGAAATCATTGGAGCCTGATCCACAGCGGAAGAATCTCGCTGTGCACCTGGATCTGCCCGAGACCGTCTACGTTGATTCCACCCTGAGTCCAGCCTCATGCGGACCTTGTTTCCACCATCTGGAAACAACCGTCGGCCCTAGCCCCCCTTCTGAGGAAGGTGGATAGGCTATACCAGGCTGCGGAGGGTGTTGATTTTCTTAGTTCACACCCCAAAGCTGATTCGGTCATGATCAGTGCCGCCCACGGCAGTACAGCTAACCCGAAGCATTTGAGCTCGTCACCACCCGACAAGGAATCCTGCCTTCTGGACCAGTATGGGAAGAAGGTCTACACTTCTTCCACTCTGGATATCAGGGCCATGAACTACGTAGCTCATATGGGGGATTACCAGAAGGTGATCCTTAGCGAGGTGGAAGCAAAATTGGACTCCTTCCTGAGTCGTAGATTAAGCAGGAAGGCTGATCTGGTCCGTTCTGCTCATTCGCCAGTAGGCAAATGCTTCGCGTCACCATTTATGCAGTGGACGCTGTTGGTCGGAGCCGGCGTGCCCGCCGTAAGTCTATGGCATCATGCCTGGCTCTGAGTGTCAGGTTTGGTCCCGGAAGTGCAGTCCGCTATTCACGACGCGCCCTTCAGGGGTTCAGTGCTGTTCGGTGGTGATGTCAAGGACATCATCACCGATCTGCAGTAGAAGGGTACTGCATTAAAGTCTGTCTACTCTATGTACAGGCCCCCTCAGAGTCAGCACCATTCCTTTTGCAGACGTTCCCGGCCCAAAGCGAAACCTCAAGGAAAGCAGGCCAACAAACGTCGGGCCCCTCCACCCAAAGGAGCAGCAGGAGCTTCAGCCAAGGTGCTGACTCACACCTCCTGTCTCCTTTCCTCTCCCACAGCCTCTGGGCCTCCCAGAGGAACTGGTAGGAGGGAGATTCTCCCTTCATCTACCGGGTTGGGAGAGGATCACTTCTGACACTTGGGTGCTCCAGCTGATAGCAGAGGGACACTCAATAGAGTTTCTTCAGAAATCACCCAGAAAACCCCCTCCAAGGTTGTCTTACTCCCCGGAACATCATTTTCTGGTTCAGGAAAAAATATCATCCCTTCTTCTGAAAGCGGCGATAGAACCTGTCCCATCCCACCTGAGGGGGACGGGTTACTATTCCCATTTCTTCCTGGTTCCGAAGAAATCAGGAGAGGTGAGGCCTATCCTAGACCTCAGTGCCCTGAACCTGTTTGTGGAGTACAAGAGGTTCAGAATGCTCTCCCTGCAGGGCCTTCTGCCCTTTCTTTGGCCGGGACAGTGGCTGTGCGCTCTGGACATGTAGGACGCTTACATGCATCTCTCTATTTGCCCTTCCCACCGCAGATACCTTCAGTTTTGATTCCAGGGGGACCACTACCAGTTCGAAGCCCTCGCATTTGTTCTTTTCTCGAAGCCCTGAGTCTTTACCAAATGCCTTTCGGTGGTAGTGGCCTACCTACGTACCCAGGGAGTTCAGGTTTTCCTGTACCTGGATGACTGGCTCCTGGCAGCGCCATCCAGGGAGGAGCTCATGCTCTTCCCTTACCCAGCAGGTTTTCACCAACCTGGGCATTACCATCAACCAGGCCAAGTCTCATTTGATCCCATCCCAAAGACCCCAGTTTATCGGAGTGATTCTGGATATGACCTCCAGCATGGCATTCCTGCCTCTGGGTAGGGTGGCCACCCTCCAGGCTTATGTCAGCCTGTTGTCCAGTCACAGGTGGGTCTCCACCAGGTCAGTCCTTCGCCTCCTCGGGCTTATGGCGGCTGCCATTCCGACAGTTTCTCATGCTCGGCTCCACATGAGAATCTCTCAGTGGACGCATTGGTCTCAGTGGGATCAACTGGTGGACGACCTAAATTGGGAGATCCTGGTCTCCAGTCCTGTGGTTTGGGACTTGCAATGGTGGTTGGTTCAGGAGAACCTTTGTCAGGGAGTTCCCTTCTGTCCCCCCCCAAACTCTGACAACAGACGCCTTGGGCGAGGGTTGGGGAGCCCACATGGGGCCTCACCAGACCCAGGGCTCCTGGTCCAAGCTCAAGCAGACTCTTCGCATAAACGTGCTTGAGCTCAGGGCCATGCTGTATGCTCTACAAGCTCTGCATCTGTATCTGCTTCCTGGTCATTTGGCAATCCAGACCAACAACATGTGCGTAGTGTGGTACATCAACAAACAGGGAGGAACACATTCCTACCCTCTTCGCAGGGAGGCGATGCAGGTTTGGGATTGGGCAGTGTATCACAAACTTCACCTCACGGCAGTTCATGTTCCGGGGGTCGAGAACATGTTGACAGACCACCTCAGTCACTCGTCTGCCCAGGCTCACGAGTGGGAACTGGATCGGGGGTAGTAGACAATATCTTCCTATGCTGGGGAACACCTCAGGTAGACCTGTTTGTGTCTCCTCTCAGCGCAAAACTTCCCACCTTCTGGTCGCTTGTTCCAGGGCATGGAATTTTTTGGGGAGACACTCTGTCTCTAGACTGGAAGGGCAGATTCGTCATACTTTCCCTCCGATTCCATTGATTCCAAGGGTCTTACACAACTCAGTTCAGAACGAGCTTGCATGATCCTCATCGCTCCGTTCTGGCCCAGGCAAGTTTGGTTCTTTCTTCTGCAACAGTATTCAGAGGAACCTCCGCTTCCTCTTCCTCTATTGCAGCTTTTGTTGACCCAGGATCAGGAGACCCTGGTCCATCCAGGCCTCAAATACCTTCAGTTGCACGCGTGGCTCCTGCAGATGTAGCTCAAGCCCAATTCGGGGCTTCCCCGCAGATGGCTGAGAGTCTAGTGGAGGCCAGAAGGCCTTCCACTTGATCTACCTATGCCATGAAATGGAAGTGGTTCTCAATTTGGGCCTCTTCCAAAGATTTCGAACTATTCTCCAGCCCTGTCGGAGGCTTCTGGATTACATGCATCACCTCTTCGTTCTGGACCTCAGTCATTCCTCTCCGAAAGTTCACATGGTGGCCTCTCTGCTTACCATGTTCCTTTTGGGGACAGAACTTTCGTGCAGTTGGAAGTCGCTAAGACTTTTCTGAGAGACGTTCTCCACCTGAGACCCTTTATTCGCATTCCTGCCCCCTTGGGATTTGAATTTCATTCTCAAGAAGCTTACTCTGCCTCCTTTCGAGCCGGCAGCCTCAGCAGACCTAAAGTTCCCTTCCTGGAAGACTCTCTTCCTGGTGGCCATTACTTCCGCTCGAAGGATTTCCGAGCTTCAGACCTTAATGTGCGAAATCCCATACTTGATTTTCCACAGGAACGGTGGCTCTGCATACCAACCCTAAGTTTCTCCCTAAGGTGGTAGCAGAACCTACGCTGTATCAATCCATGGAACTGCTTGCTTTCTTTATGCAACACTTCAATCAAGGGGAGTACCTCTTGCATACTTTGGATGTTCACCGGATTCTGAGATACTACACCAACAGGACAAAGGATCTCAGAAAGACTGATCAACTGTTTGTCTCTTTTGCTCACAAAAGAGAAGGCAATGCTATTTCCAAGCAATGCCTATCTAAATGGTTGGCTCATTGTATCACCTTCTGTTATGACAAGTATCACAAGACCCTGCCGGGTCAAGTCAGGGGCCACTCCGGCAGGGGTGTTGCTGCCTCTGCAGCTTGTTTCAAGAATGTGTCAGTGGCAGACATCTGCGCAGCTGCAACTTGGACTTACGTCCATACCTTTACGAAACACTACAGTTTGGACATTGCCTCTCGCCATAGAGCTGGCTTCGGGTTGGCTGTTCTACAAGGTCTTCTTTCCTAAGACCTTCACAGCCAGAGAGTCTATATCTGAGTAGTTTCCTCCTCCTGTGTGCTTCTCCTTGTTCCAGACTGCTTGGGACTCAGTCCTATATGTAATTACCTACTGCAAGAGCCCTCTTGAAGTAAGATAGTACAGTTCACGGAGAACTTAACGCAGTGAGATCTTCTGCAGAGGCTCTTGCAGTAGCACACCTTCCCAGCCCCTCAACTCCCCCAGCTTTTCAGCTCCTTTCCAGGAAGGAAAATATCCTCTTCTCTCTCGTCTTGCCTTTTGGCCTTTGGCAGGAAAGAACTGGAAGGTGGGTGTCGGTCACCTAACATGGGGCTGTCCCCGAGAGCCTTCTAGCTAGAAATTTTCTCCTAGGTCCTGACCTCCGCGGCTTCAGTCCTATATGTAATTACCTACTGCAAGAGCCTCTCTCGAAGATCTACTGTTACAGTAAGTTCTTACGTAACTGTACTTTCTCTTACTCTGTCCGACTTTGCAATTTAACTGTGGATGTAGCTGCTGTGTGTTAGTCAATATTTGTTAACTCTGGTGTTTCTTTGTGCTTTATACATAATGATGGTGAGTCATGTTTTTCACCTTTTAACGGGACTTTCTGAAGTTGGCACTGTAAACAACTATTTGGGATTCTGTTTTTGTGGGTTGACAGATGCTGTTTCCTAGACGTTCGTGATACATGATGAGCCAGGTGATGTAAGGGTGGAGGATTGTGGAAAAGCTCGAAATTACAACTCACCACAGAGCATCTAGAACCCTAGAGCTTCTGGGGACCTAGCGGCCCCCATACCCCCAGCCTTTATTTACTTATTTAGTGGTTTATTTATTTATTTTATTCATTCATTCTTGGATTAAAGCCTTTGAGCACAAACAGCTCATTTACAAAGGCTCCACGCCAGCGGGTTGGAAACATACACACATACAATTGGATATTGATACTGTAATATCATAACACAATAAAAACAGTCATAAAAGGGTGCATAAAACCCAGCATAAAGTAGGTCCTAAAAGAAAACCTCTGAAGCAAAAAGAAAATTGCATACCAAGTGGTACTGTCAAAGAAAAGAGGGAAAGGGAGTGATGGAAGAAAGGTAAAGGAAGGTGAGGGGCTGTGGCAGGAGGCAGGTGAGGGAGGGATGGGGGCCAGGGAACAAATGGAGGGTGGGAGGGTAGGGCATCAGCTAGAACTATAGGGGAGGCTGGTCAGGTCGATGGGCACAGAGTGGTGGAGGCACTCTAGGGTGGTCAGGGGCTAGGTGAAGCAATCACAGGAACTGTTTGTTATGAGGTGTTTGCAAAGAGCTGTTTTGTACAGACCCAAATTTGGTAATGAGGAGATTTCCAATGGCAGAGCATTAAACCACAGTGGTGCCCTATAACCAAACAAGTGTTGCCCTTGGGTAGTCCGGCATCTTGGAACAGATCTATATTTATATAAAAATTTAGGTGGTTGGTTGATGGCATTGTTGGTCAGCCAGTTGGCCCCCGCCCCCAGTTGCAGCTGCAAACTCTAAGGCCAGGCAGAGTCTCCCACACCCCTGTCTCTAGGGGAAAGACAATTAATTTTTCCCTGGAATCAGTGGTACGAAAAACATAACAAAAGTTTGTTTTATCTTCAATAAAAGCCCCAAAACACACCACAGGGCATCTACACCCCCAGAGCTTCTGGGAGCCTAATGGCCCCCGGACTTCATGTGTCAGATATTCAGGTTATGGTCTTCCCACTTTCAAAATTATTCCTATAGGCCTGTTTTCCATCACAAGAGTTGAAACACATTTGAGTAGGATTTGAGAAATGACAGCCATCACATTCATGAGGTGGTGTAAAAAATGGCTAGTGTTGAAACGTTGGGGTCAAAATATTGAAAATTACCACAGTTGTGAGCATGCATTGAAAAATTGCAACATAGTCATAACTTTGTTGTTTTCTCATATTTCCCCAAATTTTAACATAGCCTTTTATGACCCCATATAGCCTTCTTATAAGCCCACCTCATGAACAAGGTGAGAACTTTGTCAAATCCTGTGCAAAAGGCGATTTTGTGCCACAAGTGCAAAAACACATTTTGGCCAAGATTTGAAAAAAATCACAGCTGTCACATTCATGATGTGCTGTGAAGAAATGGCTATGTTGAAAATTTGGGGTCAAAATATTGAAAATTGCCAAAGTTACGAGCCTGTGTTCATAAATTTCAATGTAGGCTATAACTTTGTTGTTTTGTAATATTTTCACCCCAGATTTTCAACATAGCCTTCTTATGACCCCACCTCATAAACAAGGGCAGAGAAAATGTTTAACTCCTGTCAGAAAGGTGATTTTTTGCAGCAACCAGTAGAGTCATCTTTCAGGACATGAAAGCACATTTTGGCCAAGATTTGAAAAATGGCAGCTGTCACATTCATGAGGTGCTGTGAAGAAATGGCTATGTCGAAAGTTTAGGTCAAAATATTGAAAATTACCAAAATTAATGAGCCTGCATTCACAAATTTCAGTGTAGGCTCATAACTGTGTTGTTTTCTAAAATTTTTACACCAACTTTTCAACATAGTTTTCTTATGACCCCGCCTCATGAACAAGGTGAAGAAAATGTTCAACTCCTGTCTGAAAGGTGATTCACGCAATGACCATATAATCACCTTTCAGGATAAATTTGTGTAATTTCACCACCATTGTGCATGAGGTGGCACCCCTAAAAAGGCATGTTAAAAATTTGGGCCAAAAATATTCAAGAATGGCCAAGTTATGCCACTAAGTTCAAAACACCATTGAAATACAATGAGCCGTATAACTGATTTCTCATGTCATGGTCTGGCTTTGAAGAATGAAGGCATGTCTTCGGTCCAGAGAAGATAATGGCATTGGCCTCTCAGTGGGTAAGTAAGGGCTTGGGGAGTGTGGGGTGGTGGATGCTGAGGTGGGAGGGTGGCTGGGGAGACTAATGGCACAACAGACATCGATAGGCAGTTTTCTTTTCACAGGGTTTTAAAAAACTATGAGGGACAGTTTTCTTTATTTCAGGTGGCAACACTGGATTGGGCACCCCCAGTGTTGGTGTTATGTTTTTGTGGGGGGGTGGTGGGTGCTGAGAGGGAGGGTTAGGTGGGTGGACAGTAAAGGTTGACAGAAACAGACATTGATGGATGTTTTTCTTTTTACAGGCTATATATATATAGATAGATAAAAAACTGTGAGGAGACTTTTCTTTATTTCAGGTGGTGACACTGGGGATTAGGCACCCCAGTGTCAGTGTTGTTATGGGGAGGTGTGGGGGATCTGAGAGGAGGAGGGGTGGGTGGGGTGGACAGTTATGGGGGTGCCAGCAACAGACATTGATGGACAGTTTTCTTTGTTTACAGGGTATATTTCCTTAGTAGGCTAATCATGACAGATCAGCTGTGCTTGCTGGGCGGCGTCAATCAAAGGAAGGAGCTGACCTATGATTGAGTTGGCTCTTTTCTTTGAAATACACAAAGTTTCCACCCAGCAAGCCAGAGAACAGTCATGATCAGCCTGGCTGATGATTAGTGTGACACTGACTAGCGCCTTGCAGACCACTGTGCATTGAACTGACAATGTTACACCCCTCAAAAGCCATTCTCCGTACAAAATATTTGCTGCGCGTGCACGCATGGTGAACATAAAAACAGGTTTTAAAGAGCCCTTAAAGGCATCCACCATGTGGGAAGAATGGATCTTGAGAGGCAGATAATTCAATAAAAGCAGTGTGGTGCCCTGGAACATCCTGACCCATGACAACTTCAAATGGGACCTGGAGAATGCAAAAAGGCTCTCGTCAGTGCAGTGGGGAGGGCAGACAAGGGTGTAAGGAGACAAAATATTTAAGGAAATCAGGATCCAAACCATTTAGAACCTTAATTGTCAGGAAACACATGTTAAAGATGGTGCACCACTGAATCAGCAGCTAGTGCAGGGTGTTGAAAAGCAGTATGATGTGTTCCTTATGAAAGGTTCCCACCACCAGCCAGGCCACAGCATGATGGACCAACTTCAGGTGATGCATGAAACCTTCAGATAGCCCTAAGTATAGAGCATTGCAGAATTCCAGCCTAGAAGTGACAAAGGTGTGGACTATCATCACCAAGTCTGCAGGCACAAGATGTGGTTTGATCCGGGCAGTGTTACACAGGTGGAAAAAGCCACTGCTGACTACAGCCGACACCTACTGTTACAAAGTTTACTTGCAGTCCACAGTGACCCCAAGACCCTTTACAGCATCCACAGCTCAAACGTGTTCCCATTTAGAGATGGTAATATCGAATCACCACTTGTCATCGCGACCCCTGCAGACTAGGGTCGACAACCATTACTGCTGTCCTACCAGGACTGAGGCTCAGCCAGTTATAGGCTATCCAATCACTGAACTGCTGAATAGAGTTGCTCGATATCTGTTTTGCTAAATAGATATATCAGATATCAAGCAAAATGCAGGATTTAGGATTGCCAGATAAACACGCCAAAAATCCTGAATCTGAAATACTAGGATACCAAATTGGATTCAGATACAGAAATCACATTCGCATCCATCATCTTTAACTATTGAAAAATCCACCACCACCTTGTCCAGACCCTGATATGATTTAAGTAATGCTCTTCCCAAACCGCCATCTAACGCCAACATCCCTCCTCCCCCCTCAGCCTCCTCTGAGTACATTTTTTTTTTTGTCCTATAATAAAATCCATCCCCCTACTGCCCAAATCACAGGCTTCCTCCCTGCCCTCCCCGGCTGACAAAAACCCGTGTTCAATAAATAAACCCCTGCCCAACACACCCACTAGGCCCCACTTCCCTCTCCCCCACAACCCCTACATACATCAAAGGATATACTTGTGCTATACTATACAAAGCTTATGTAAGACCCCAGTTGGACTATTGCATGTCCCTGTGGAGCTCCTACCTAAGAAGGGATGTTTCTAATCTGGAAAGGGTCCAGCGGAGGGCTACAAAAATCATCCATAGTTTATGCGATGTGCCCTACGAATCTAGACTGCAACATTTAGGACTTTACCCACTAGAGCTGAAACGGAAGAGAGGTGATCTCCTGGAAATCTTCAAAATAATAGGGGATACCCCATTAATGGAAAACCTTGGACTGGAATCAAATAATAGAAATATAGCTCTCAGGAGCCACAAATATCAACTTAAGTTAACCTATCCAAAAAAGAATGCCAGAAAGCATTTCTTTATACAACGGGTTATAACTAATGTGGAACAATTTCCATAGAGAAATTATGAATGCTGATTCTTTCAGCCTGTTTAAAAAAAGGTTGGATAATCATTTATGCCTATTAAGGCTACAAAATGGGCCTGTTAATGCAGGAGACTGACTAAATGGGCATTATACCTTCTGTTAGTCTAAATCACAAAGTATAGCATAAAGATGCATAACTAAATTGAATAGTTGCATATTGCATATATTGGATCACTGAATGAACCATTTTTAAGATGATATAAATATGGATGGAAGTTAAGATATGGGCTGGTGGTATAGCCTAGAGGGTACAGTAATGAGCTGTGAATGATCTTGGTACACCCATGGGTTTGATTCCCATATCCGCCTGATGACCTACCAGTTTCGTTCATGCCCTTGTAACCTCACGCCTTGATTACTGTAATGCCCTGTACCTAGGGCTACCAGGAGTTGATGTCTGCCACTTGTAGCTGGTGCACAACGCAGCAGCTAGGCTGTTGACTGGGCTACCTCGTAGCTGTCCTGTCACGCCGGTGCTGCGCGATCTGCACTGGCTGCCTATTCAGTGGCAGATCACCTTTAAGGTCGGTTTACTGACCTATAAGGCCCTACACGGACAGGGACCAAGTTATCTGCAAGATCTTCTTCATACCTATTGCCCCTCCCGGCCGCTCCGCTCCACTGACGAGGGATTGCTAGAGATTCCCAGGTTCGCTTTAAAGTCATCTGGGGCCCAAGGCTTGAATTTGTGGCCCGCTCTGTGGAATTCTCACCTCATCGGATTCGACAGTGCCTGATGGTGGAGAGCTTTAAATTCATGCTAAAAATTCACTTATTTATTCTGGCGCTCCTGATTTTATTTGATTTGCTGCACTGTTTCTATAAGGGTAGTCGTTTGTGGATTTTATGGCTATGTACTAGCGCTGTGGTTTTGGAATAGCACTATTTTATAAATAAATGTTGATTGATCCAGTACTTGCATACCATGCGACTCTGAGCAAGTTTCATAACCTCGCAGTGCTCTTGGGTCATCCCTGAAAACAAGCACTTGTTCCTAGTGGGCCTTACCCCATTACCAAAGAATTAAAAAAAAAAAGATTCTTGATTAGAGATTTACAATATAATTTTATTATAATTTTTAAATATTCATGTGTTATGGGTAAAAAACAAATCTTCTGGGGAAGCAGTAAAGTTACACTGTGAAACATGGAGTTTGAAAGTGAGTTTCTGACCGGATGGCTATAAAATTCAGATTAATTATGCAGAAGGATTGATATTGTGTGATGAGCAGTGTTTTTTTAGCCAAGACCTTACTGGTTGGTTAGGATTTCTGCCCTTGTCTTGGACAGATGTCCCCCTAAGTTTCATTCTGTCCTCACAGAGGAGAGTCACTCTGCAGTGTTCATATATTTATGAGACCCATACCATATGTAGCCATTTTTGAAAATGCCAAATTTAATTTCACATGTTGATTTTGTTGGGTTCTTGTAATGAATGTGTGATAACTATATCAGTATCTACATTTTTCACTTTTTACCACTGATTTATTTTCAGAACTTGAAGAAAATGTTGATGAAGAAGCTATGCTGGATAACTTTGTCACTTTCTTCATAGCAGGTTGGTAGCCATTTACTTATCTTGGTACTTCAGTATTAAACACGTACCAGAAGAAGACAACTAACTGGCTTGTTAGAAGATAAAGAACCAATGTATTGCGTACAGTCATACAAATGGGCACATTCCAATATGAGACTGACAGACAAATCTGTTTGACTTAAAGGGGAACAGTTAGCACAAAGGGCCTCACTCTCAAGTGTAGGGCTGGTCCCAATGTGCACTTCATGTGCAAAAACATTTTGTTTAACTTACTGTTTATTGTAGTATAGTAGATTGTATCAGACTAATTTTGTTTACTTACAGGCTGGCATCTTCTGTTACTATCTAGGGCTGGCAGTATAACCTAGAAGTTAAAGTAATAAGCTGTGAATGAGCTTGGTACATTCAGCAGATCTGGGTTTGATTCCCACAACCTCCACATGCATATTGTGTGACCTTGAGCAAGTCACTTAACCTCCCCATTGCTCCTGAAAACAGGCCTTGGGTCCAATGGGATTTACCCACTTACCAAAGAATAAAACAAAACAAACTACAAATCCCAGAATCCCCTGCAGCTAACGTCAGCGCAGTAGGCAGCCATGTGAGATTCAATAGCCTGCACTATATGTTAGAGCTTTTATAATCTCCAGTCAGATGTTTTCCAGTTCTGCTTTTCTCCAGGGGCTAGGTACAGTCCTTGTGACTGTACTTAGTCGGGAAGGACAGCAGGACCAGCAAACAAAAGATCAAAGCTTATAGGCATCTGTCTAGATACAGAGTTTTTTTTTCCAAAGGCTTTGGGGTGGGTCTGTTGTGGCAGACCAAGATTTTTTTAAGTAAACATTTTGAGTAAGAAGAACCAGACAACGAAGGAGAAAGAAGAAGGAGGAAACAGAAGGAGTTGGAGTGACTCTGGCTATAATCAGAACTGCTCAGCTAGAGTCAAAAGGGAAGGAAAGGTTTGCACTATGGACTGAGAAACTGGAATGTAAGCTGTAGTCACAAACGAGTCAGTTAATCAATCAACCATTTTTATTTTCTAAAGCACCTTATTCCAGGGGCTCAAAGTGCTGTACACAACAGTACAAATTAAAAAGCACAAGATTTCCAGAGATTTCCTCCACAGGGCTTTTTCTCTCCTGAGTGTTGAAGGCCATAAGGTAGTGCTGTATATGTATTTAAGTATAGCGTCCACCCTAGTAGTAGATTTCTGCTCTGAGCTGGGGTCGGGTGGTAGCTCCCTCATCCTTCAGTCCTGCCATTCCTCTCTCCTTAAGGAAGCCATGCCTCTGTCTGCTATCAGTTACCAGTTGCTGTCAGTCATTGCTTAAACTGGTCTCTGTTATTAGTCATCACTAGTTGTTGTCAGTCAGTACACAAACAGTCTATGTGTTCCCCACCTGCTGCGTAGTATTTTTTGTCTCCTTCCTAAGGTACCTTTAGCCTAAAGGAATTATGTTCCCATATCACCTGTAGGGGTAGAACCATCCTCAAGAGTGTTCCTTCGCCTTCTGATACCCTGACAAGATGGTAGTCCCCCATGGGGCAGAGTGTTCCAACACCCAAAGTATCCATGAATAACAGTCAAACACACATTCATTCAACTACCTTCAGACTATCATAGCATACACCTATTGAACACAAAGGCAATGCTCAGAATTCAATGGGCAGAAGCTACCAGCCACATCCCCCTTCCTGAGCTATTTAAGCCAGCTTCCTCCAGCCTCACTCAGAAGCATTGTTTCTTTGCCCTGCCATCCTGCCTTTCTCCTCCAGTGGTACACCTCTTTCCTTGGGGCTGCTTCATCAGATACAGTACCTTTAACCCAAATGAATAATGTTCTCATGGCACCTCTTGGGATAGAACCCTCCTCAAGAGGGTTCCTTTGTCTTCCGGTACCCCAGCAGGGTGGTAGTCCACCATGAGACAGAGAATGCAAATGGCCCAAGTATCATTGTATAACAGTCAAACAACCCATTCATTTAGTTACCTTCAGACTATTAACCATGTTGCACAAGCACAACACCTCACTATGTTGAGTATGCCCACCCAAAACGTTTAAAGCTTGAATTGTCCTGGTCAGGAAATGTTTTAATAAAGAAGCATCCCTGATAATGAGTAGTAAGGTTGATGGTTTTCACCTAAATCACCTGCCACTCAAACAAAATGATTAAATGGGCACAGCCATGACACAAACATTACAGTCTCCCAGGACTCTGTTGTGGAGCCACTTTTTGTTAAAATCTGCAGTCTGTATATGTGTGCAGGTGACACTATCCTCTTCATGACTGGCCTGGCCCAATCTCCCAGATAGTAAATCATTCCTTGCGATAAGACTATTGCAGTCTGTTAAAATTGCTCCAGTCCAATCAACTGGTACTAAAGCAATGAAAAAGTGCCTCCATGCATTGTTGTTGCACAAATACTTCCATAAAGTCTTCCTCCAATCTTAATATTACCTCACCAGATGGTATTTTCCTAGGCACAGTATCCCAGTTTAAATACCTTGGGTTCATTCTTCGTAAACATCAGGATCTATATTGCAAACACAGTCCCGGTCAATATATCCTCCAAAAATCTTGAGGCCTTTTATACAGCAATCAGCTGCCCTCCCGGGATAAGAGGAAATGGCTTATTTAACAAATTATCCTGTCCACCATTGATTATGGGGATATCATTCATGCCACTGCACCAAAAGAAATAACTAACCAAACTAGGCATATTGTTCAACTACCTCTGCTGTTTTGTTCTTCGTTGTCCTCCTCACATTCACCACTGTGCCTTGTGTGACTACCTGCTCAGGTCTTTGCTTGAGTGCAGGCCCTCAACATCTTGATCTGAATGGCTTTAAATATCATGTTGGCAAACTTCCAGGTTACATAAATGAATTACTGACTCCCTGCTGCAAACTCTAGCTACAGTTTGCACTCACAAGTCTGTACCAGATTCTTCATGCCAAGAGGCAAAAGGAAATCTGGACAACTTGCCTTCCGTTACAGGCTCCCTTACCTTCAGTATAACGGACCACTTGGATCCCCTCCCCTACTCGCTTTCTGTCTGCCAAGCAGTTCCTCAAGCAGCATATTAAATTTACCTCTGGCCGAACTCGATCTATTTGTTTTAGTACTGTAACTCTTAAACATTCTGTGTATTGTTTGATTTTGCTATTTATTTGTTTTTTTCTGCCTTCACTTTTTGTGTTGTAATGTATTGTGATGTATGGTTTCTTCTCTTTGCTCCCAGTTCCCACAGGTCATGTCTATAAGCTAAATTACTGTTTATCTCTGTATGTTGACCTAGTAAAACAATTTGCAAATAAAAATATTAATAAATAAATGCAATTCTGCTTGTAAATATGAATCGGTAAAAAGTAAATATTTACAGTTTTTGTAAAATACCTACTTGCAATTTTGTGACACATAGAAGTTGTCATATGTAAACTCTGTAGTGTTGTATGGTGTAGCATAATGGGTATCAGCCACATGTAAACTCCCAGAATGTACATTAAAAAATGTCATTAGCCAGCTGGCCCAGTGGTCTGGAGGGTTGAGGCATCTACGCCGTACCTCCTGCCATGCCGGTGACTCGTGTTCAAGGTGCAAGCAGGTCACCGGGGGTCAGCCGGGGAAGGACAGAATTGAGCATCCAGAGGACTGCTCAACTCTCCCAGGGAGGACGACTTGGCTGCCCTGCCGCATGACTGCCCCCAGGTGGAGACCTGAGGGTAGGATGGGATGGGGGCACCAATGGAAGGGTGGGTGCTGTGGGACTCTGCAGTGTGCGTATGCCTCCACGTACGTACACTGACATGTCTCACCCCAGCAATGGGGTGGAAGTGGGAGAAAACGAAGGAAAACACCTCACAGTGGCAGGATGAGGATCGACCCTCCGCAGGCTCCGCATTGGTGGCCGGGCAAGCCGATCCCCTGGCTGGGACAATGCTGAGGTAAGACCCCAGAGGAGCCGGGTGACAGGGGTGGGGGGGGGTCAATCAGATAGGGATCGCTGCAGGGAGAACAAAGTACAGAAAGTACAAATAATTAAAATAAAAGTCCTTAGCTGTGCATGTTTGACTAATAGATTGCAATACAAAGGCTTAGCTGGCAAACCAGCATCAAATACATCACAGTGTGAGTTCTGTTTACTGTAACTGGTTGCCATATTATGATGATCTTCTAAATAAGAAATACCGGAGTGATTTAGCTATGCCTTGTGTGGCTTTTTCAGTGAAACAACCAGAACTGTTAACTGATAATGCCCTCATTTTGGTACAGTTGCAATCTGGAGAAAACAAATTTACGCAGTTAAGTAGTACAATGTACATTACAGAACATAAAATACATTTCATATTAAAAATCGGGGTGATCAGATTCTGAGACATGGAATCAGGTTCACTGGATTCAGACCTGGTTTTTGGAATTATGATTTTTGGAATTGCAGTCTAAAAATCCTAATTCAAATTAAAGGCTAAAGCATGTTTGTACATACTGTAGAAAATTCAGATTTAGGATTTAGGAATCTGGATTACAAATCTGATTCCAATTCTGAGGTCCTTTTGTTGGAATTGGAATAAGATTCTGATATGAAATTGGAATTTCCTAAATTCCTAAAAAGTCCTATCAGATTGAATTGGCCAATTCCAATTAAACACACATAGATTAAAATAAGATCAATGTAAGCCAAGTTTTCTGTTACTCCGATCCATTAAATATTGGACAACACATTTTCTTTAAAATTCCCTTGTATTCTAACACAGTCCCCAGATGTACTGTAAATTAATGGTACACCATGGACATAGTACAGGATATTGCCCACAGTTACTAACTGCAGCTGAACAATTAATATTGCACTGTGTCACTATACAACAGCCCACCATCACTTATTAACATTTATTTCTAATGGCTCAGGGAACAAAATTATTCAGGAACTTTTTGTGTGCTTAGTCATCCAAACTCTTCATGTCTTGTGGATTACCTTTTTTTTGTGTATCAGGACAGATTGGACTATTCTGTGTTGATTATTGATGAAACTATTTTGCCACAAGTCGCAATGCTTCTGTCAGCTAACAACTTCAAATTCCGATTTGCCATCACATGCTTGTGTGGAACATCCTTGTATGAGATTCTACAAACTCTTTTTTTTTTTATTTTCTCTTTATACCCTCCTCTCACCGCAGTACTTCCTTTCTTCGGGAGACTCCTGTATTGGCCTTGTACGTCCCTGCTCCTCATGCCAGGCATCGATGCAGTCCATCCCCCTCCATGGAGCCTTGGTTGTACCCCCCAGGCGGGTACAGGATGGGGTCCCATCCCGACGTGTCTGTATTTCGTCGGGGGGATGCTGTCATCAGGCGCTGGCTGGGGCACTGGGATTGGGGCCCTGGAGCTCCGTTCACAGGGAGCACTGTGGGGTTTTTCCACTTTTTCTGTCCCCACTCACAGGACGTTGGCACGGTAGGGGAGCCAGGGGCGCGGGGCGCACGCCGAGACGTGCAATCGCTCCAGCTCCCGGCCGACATCCCCCCTCCCTTCTTTCTGCAGTCCCGCTGCACCTCCACCCGTGGTCACCCAGGTGGCGGTAGAGCGGCGGAACATGCATCCCACCCCACCCTGGAGGAAGAGAGCAGCCTCTGGGCGCTCAATCTTCCTCCCCCAGCCGACCCTCCAGCAGCCCGAGTCCGTTCCCGAACCCAGGTCACTGGCGCCGCAAGCGGTAACCCTACCGCTGCGCCGGCGGGCCAGCTACAAACTCTTTTTAATACGCTGTAATCTAGTGGTATCCTGCTCCATAAGGCTAGAATTCCGTCCAGGACATGGACACTCCAAGATAGGTCTAGGTAATGTTTTGTACACAGTTAAAGGAAAGCTTCTAGATAATCAACTCCCCACCCTCCCCCAAAGACACCCCCGATTAAGCTTTTCCCATGGAAAAGCCTTTGTTTTAGGAACAGCAACTTTATTTTAATTTTGTAATCTCTGGGAACAGGGAATATGGCAGTTGCTACGTGACTCCATTTAGAGTAAAAGTGTACCGCTGCACCGCTCGCTTCAACACATATGTACTGAAGTGAGTGGTGCTGCGCTGCACATATACAGTAAATGCAGCCACGCAGTGTGCACGATATTCCCAGTTCCCAGAGATTACAAAATTAAAGCAAAGCAAGTTTTAACTCCTTGAAAACAAAGGCTTTTCGTGCTAAAAGCTTAATCGGGGGTAAGCCTTTGGGGGTGGAGAGCTGAATATGTAGACAGCTTTCCTTTAAAAGCTCTTGATGAATCAGACGTGCTTTCTTCAATATTGTGAGAAAATAAGTCAGTTGATTTGGTTTGGCTGAAATGCTGTCTATATAACACTTCCACTTTAAATCATCAGATATAATTATACTCAAAAATCTGGTGGATAAAGCTCTAGCCACAGCATGACCTCTAACTTGTATAGTTCAGTGTTCTAGGGACAGCTTACTTTCAGAATCATTGTCTTCTTGTCAGTCTTCATTTTACTGTCATCTATCCACTTTTTTTAAACTTTCATTTGTTAACATCAATAAATCGGATGATGTTCAGTCATGTGAGCTGCCATGCTCATTCACAATGACATCCTATGCATGCTTTCACACACTGAATACATACAATAATATAATATTCAACAACAAACATACAAAAGCATTGTCATCTTATTGTTAATATACTACAAAATTTAAAAATGCCATTCCACATACACCATACTGTGTAGCAGTGCCCTTTAACTGTTTCATACAACCATAGGATTCCTGTTCCTTTGTTATCAAACACTGCAATACATTGTCTAAAGAAATAGAATCTCCAATATGAGCGCGTAAAACAAAGGGATTGAATTCCAGAAGGATAGAGCACCAGCTATAACGTTTGTTCTTCCCTTAATGGTAAGTGTACATGTCACCCTGAATTCAGTACCCCCTGCAGATTTCAGACCTACATTAATTGGTCTCACTTGCAAAAGATCTGCTATATATAATGTGGTACTTTAATATAATCTGGTACTGTCTTCGTCGGGGTATCTCAGTCATCAGGTCAAACCATAGGAGCTTCACTGTCGGAGAAGCAGGATCCACATGGTAGATTTTCCAGCAATACCACTGGAAATGCCAACATCACCTGCCGACATCACCAACCCTATAAAGGTGTGAGTGGCCCTGCTCCTGCCTCAGTTCTTTCCTGACATTGACTCTGTTTGCATGGGTCTCTGCAGAAGCTCCGTTGCAGTTCGCACTGTTTTTGCCTACAATTTCTTCTCTTACCATAGCTTTTAGAATATATTTTAAACAAGAGATTCCTTTACCTCATTTATGTCAAAAGCTACTCTTTCCACATCTCTTTCCATCACTGCTGCTGTGGAAAGAAGATTGCTACTTCATATCTGTGTTTGCTGTCTAGGGCCTGACCATGACGTACCTTACTGTGAGCTCTCTGAAAATTTCAACCTTACAACCCTTTGGTGATGCAAAAAGTCTTTGAAGAAGTTTCTCATGGAGCAGCAGGTAGCCAATTCTGGGCAACTGTCCTTTGAGGTCCCTTCTTCCCAGTCGCCGGTGGGTTTGTAGAGCTCTCAGGCTTTGAAGGCCCAAGATAAGTCCTCAGTGGAAAGTCATAAAAAGAACTGTGAATGGGACCGCTTCCGATGATGGCACTCTTGATCCCCAATGGCTTCCTCTTCATCCTCAGTGGGCACTCCATTGGCTGCAGCTGCACCGACGCACTCAGCTGTCCAGGCTTCTGCTTCTCCCAGGCCCATACTGACAGTGCTACTCCTCCCATGTCTCAGGGAGGCCAGCCATCGACCACCGGGTCATCGTGGCCCCACGCTCATCAACCCCTGGGTCAATAACGCAAGCCCCTCCGATGTGACCTGATGCTTCTCCATGCCCTCAGATGTGGTTGCCCTTGGGCCTCAGGACCTGAAGGATGGCGTGCCCTGTGCCAGCGACCCTCCACTGCCAACACATCCTCTCCTGCCATCGACTGTAACGATATTTTGACCAAAATAACTATGGCCCTGGTACATCAATTGGGTTCTTAAAGACTTGGATCTCCAGCGCTGTCAACAGTCCCATTGTCATTGACGCCACTTAGGCCTCCTCAGACTGCACCTAATCAGCCGTCATTAGCCCCTCATTTATCAGATCTTGATCTAGAAGAGGTCGACGTTGAGGAGGAGAAGTACAATCCTGATCTCATCGTCCTTGAGGAAGAGGAAGAATTTCTTTCCTCTGATAGGTCCACTGTTTCTTCAGTGAGTGAGGACTCTGTTAAGCACACTCCCAGGTCCCCCCCGAAGATCCAAGCTTTTTCAGTAGTATAAAGAAGCTGTCCTCAGCTATGGGCTTCCACACTGAGGAAGAAGATGCCACGTGGAAAGACCTGGTGGACTTCTTGGAGATTCCAGAATCTCCCCTTAAATTAATTCCTCCTATTTTCCCAGCTTTGAAGAATGCCACTACTGTGGCCTGTCACCACCTAGACATGGTGCCTTCCATGCCCCGTAGGGCAGACAAACTCTATCATGCCCCTCAGGGCCTGCCTTATTATTCTGCCCAACATGAGACTGATTCAATGGTCATCAAAGCAGCACATGAGAGGTCTAAGGTGCCCAAGCACCTGAGCTCCTTCCCCCTGACAGAGAATCCAGGCAGATTGACCTGTGGGGTAAGAGAGGTTATGTGTCCTCCACTTTGGGATTTAGGATTGGCAGCTATCTATCACATATTGTCAAGTACCAAAACACCATCTGGAAGAAGGGCAAGGCTGCTGCTCAAGCCCTTCCAGAGTGTTCCCAGAAACAAGAGGTTCTCAAAGCCTTGCAGACCACAGAGGATATCAGTAAGCACCTCCTTAGGGCCTTATATGATATTTCTGATACTGGTGCCAGGGCTGCTGTTATAGGCATTTGCCTTCATAGGCATGCCTGGCTGAGGGTCTCGGGCTTCACAGCAGATGTTCATCAGAAGGTGCTGAATGCCCCCTTCAATGGCTCAAAGTTACTTGATCCAGATTTCCAGGACATCATTAATGGTCTGCAGGCATCCGGCAGGGCCATTAAGTCTGTCCATTCACTCTACCATATGCAGCCTAGGAGCACACAACACTCGTCCTTTTGTAAGGTGTCCTACAAGTCTGGAGCAGGCTGCTGTCCCCAGGGCAAAAGAAAAGCCTCCTCTGCCTTACCTGCTCCCTCTCGAGCCCAGTCGCAAAGTGACCCAGGGGTTATGGATCAGCCCCAGCAGCCAGATCTGCCTTGACCTGACTCCTTGCCAGACACCCCATCTCTGGTCCCCAACCAAGAGGTGGTAGTCAGAGGTCAGTTCTTCCTCCATCTCAATGAATGTAGAACCATAACTTCAGGTGCCTATTTTTTCAGATTATAGAAAGGGTCGTACTCTAGAGCTTGTAGAACAGCCCCCAGAGACTCCTCTGGTACCCTCCACCTACCCTCCGGCCCATGTGATGGTCCTTCAGGAAGATGCACAGTCCCTTCTAAGGCAAGAGGCCATTGAGCCAGTGCCCAGTCGGTAGCGGAACAGGGGTTTCTGTTCCAGGTTTTTCCTAGTCCCCAAAAGAATTGGAGTTCTGAGGCCTATTCTAGATCTCAAAGACCTCTTTATCCAGTACAAAAAGTTCCCCACTGTCACTGTGCCCGGTCTACTGCTCCTACTCAATCAGGGCAATTGGCTGTGCTCCCTGGATATGCAGGATGCCTGCCTGCATATCTCAGTTTGTTCTCTGCACAGGCAGTTTCTCTAGTTCCTCTTTCAGGGCTTGCATTACCAATTCAGAGTCTTGCCCTCTGGCTTATCCTCTGCGCCACGGGTCTTTACAAAATGCGTAGCAGCAGTGGCTGCAGCCCTCCAGAGAGAAGGCCTTTATGTCTTCCCTTACCTGGATGACTGGCTCCTCAAAGCTCTGTCCAGAGAGCAGCTCCTCTGGACACTGGATAGGACTCTCCAGCTGTTTCATTCCCTGGGCATAACTATGAATCTGCCCAAGTCCATTTTGAGTCCGTCCAAGAGACTGCAGTTTATTGGGGCGGTCTTAGACTCAGCGCAGGGCAAGGCTTTCCTGCCCCAAAACAGGGCAGAGTGCCTCATTTCCCAGGCTTATGAAGTCACCTGGAGCCATTATGTCCCTGCAAGGGTGTACTTGAGACTGTTAGGCCTCGTGGCTGCAGCCATTGCCATGGTTCCCCTGGCAAGACTGCACATGAGGGTGCTCCAGTGGACACTCAGGGTGCAGTGGGAGCAATGCACAGATGACCTGGAGCAGCTAGTAATGGTCACCTCTCCAGTCTGTAAGGTGCCTCAGTGGTGGATGGACACCCAGAACCTGTTTCAAGGGGTCCCATTCCTGATCTCCTTCCCCCAGCAGATTCTCACTACAGATGCCTCTGGTGCGGGCTGAGGTGGGCACCTGGGGCCTTTTCAGACTCGGTGGACATGGTCCCAGATCAAGACATCTCTGCATATTAATGTTCTTGAGTTGCCAGTGGTTCTGTATGCCGTGCAGGCTTTTCAAAATCATCTCCTTCTGGATCAGCTGTTGATCCAATCAGACAACCTCAGTGTTGTCTACTACATCAACAAGCAAGGGGGCATGCATTCATACCCCCTGTGCAGAGAGGCCTTGAGAGTCTGGTACTGGACTCTGGACCACGACCTGATCCTCTCAGCAGTCCATATCCTGGGCATGCTGAACACCCAGGTGGACAGCCACAGTTGGACTCAGGCCAAAATGCATGAATGGGAACTTCTCTCATCTGTGGCAGAAGATCTGTTGATGGGGTCATCCAGAGTTGGACCTTTTTGTGTCCCCACTCAACTCAGAACTTCCCAGTTTCTGCTTCCTAGATCCAGGGCCTGGAATTTTCTGGTGAGATGCATTGTCCCTGTCCTGGAACGGGAGGTTCCTTTATGCCTTCCCTATTTTTCCTCTGAATCAGAGGGTGCTAATCAAGCTGCAGATGGAGGGGCCAGCATGATTCTAGTCATGCCCTTCTGACTACAGCAGATATGGTTTCCATTACTGCAACAGTTACAAGAGGAGCCTCTCTTTCCTCTGCTCCTTTGCAAGGATCTGCTGACGCAGGCTTAGGGGACCCTGGTCCATCCGAATCTTAAGTCCCTTCGTCTGTATGTCTGACTCCTGAGGACATAGCCATTGCGTGGTTCAGTGTATCTCAGCGGGTGGTGGGTGTCCTTGTGGCAGCTTGGAAGCCCTCCACTAGAGCCACATATGCCATGAAGTGAAAGAGGTTTGCCATCTGGGCTGCCAAGCATCATCTGGACGCTTTTTGCTGTCCGGTGAGCCAGATTCTGGACTACCTGATATCCCAGTCGGACTCAGAACTCCAGTACTCCTCCATCAAGGTGCACCTTTTGGCTATCTCTGCTTTTCACAAGCCTGTGGACAGTCATACTATTGCTCAGTTAGATGTGTCCTATACCTTTCTCAGGAGCATCCTTCATCTGAAACCTCCAATCCATTCCCCTGTCCCGGCTTGGGACTTAAATTATGTTTTAGAGAAATTGACCCTGTCTCCGTTTGAGCCAGCTGTGACTTGTGAGCTACGCTTTCTTTCTTGGAAAGTGCTATTTTTGATTGGTGTTACTTCTGCTCGAAGGATTTCTGAGCTTCAGGCTCTCCAGTGTGAAGAGCCTTAATTGATTTTTCACAAAGACAAGGTGTCTTTGTGCACAAATCCTAAGTTTCTTCCCAACGTGGTGTCTGAGTTTACCCTGAATCAATTCATTCACCTACCTGTTTATTTTCCAAAGCGTGTCAGTCCAGGGGAAGAACTGCTCCATACTTTAGATGTGCACAGAATTCTGAAATACTACCTGCTCCGAACTAAGGACAGCAGAAAAATTAAGCAACTTTTTGTTTCTTTCGCCCCAGGTAGAGAGGGCGCTAAGCTTTTCAAACCGTGTTTGTCAAAATGGTTGGCCCATTGTATTGTGTTCTGCTACTATAAGCATGGCAAAGAGTTGCCAGGGATGGTGAAAGCCCACTCTACTAGGGGCATGGCTACCTCTGTGGCCTGTTTCAAAGAGGTCTCAGATGCTGACATTTGCACTGTGGCCACCTGTAGTACTGTCCATACTTTCACCAAGCACTACAGTCTGGACATTGTTTCTAGAGCCAGAGCAGGCTTCAGCCAGGCTGTTTGACAGGGCCTCCTATCCTAGGCCTTGGTTGGCGTTCTTCCCAGACTGTTCTGCTGCACCTGTAACTGCGTGTGACCTGATGACTGAGATACCCCGAAGAAGATAAAACAGTTACGTAAGAACTTACCATAACAGTAGATCTTCAAGGGGATCTCAGTCATCAGGTCTGCCCTTCCTCCCACCATCCCCCTTCTTGGAGTTCTCTGCTCAGACTGGCTACATGGTGCATCCAGTCTTTTATTTAGGCCTGGGCACCTCTCTTTCCTCAGTCCGCCGTGGCATGGGTTTGGTCTCTTAGCCTCTGGGAGAAAGAACTGAGCCAAACCACAGGGGCTGCTCACACCTTTGTAGGGTTGGTGACATCAGCGTGGGCGGCCCCAGTGCTACTGCTGGAAAATCTTCCATATGGATCCTGCTTCACTGACGATGGAGTTCCTATGGTGTGACCTGATGACTGAGATCCCCTCAAAGATCTACTGTTACATTAAGTTTTTACGTAACTGTTCTTTATGCTTCAGACCCAAATGCAAACACTTTTAAAGCATGTAACTTCCTCCTAACACTAAGGGAAGTCTGTCCAACAGGATGGTACAGAACACATCTATAGGTTCTATATGGGGCACCAGTCATAAACCTTGCTATATGGTTGAAAATTACATCCAGCCTACCAAGCTGAGTAGCATTTGTACCCCATAAACCAGATCCCCATAATCAACTAATGGTAAAAGCACAGTGTTAACTATTTTGGATCTAGTACTGTGTGGGAGGGCATTATGTACTCTGGAAACAGACCCTAATCTTTGTTCTGTCCTCCTTACTATAAAAGTAATGTGTGTTTCATGTGAAGTAGGAATCAAACCACACCCAGAGGTACTTGTACCTATCCACTACCTCAAGGTCATGAGGACTAAAGTTTTAATGGGCAGTTGACCTTCCTGCACATCTACGGTCTTGTGTGAACCAACAATCATGGCTTGGGTTTTCTTAGAATTTAACAGCAGTTTGCTGTTAACCAAATAGCTTTGTTTTGTATTTTTTAATTCTCTTGACGCGACCTCTGCACCACTCTCCTGCTCCTCCAACACAGTAAACATCTTTGTCATCCACATAAAGATGCACATTCACATCCTGCACAATTGCATCAATATTGCTTATAAATGGGGAGAAAAGGAGCAGGTCCAGAACTGAACCCTGGGGGACCCCATTTTCAACCAGTTTCAGATCTGATTTCATCCCATGACACTGTATCATCTGTTTCCTCTCCCCCAAGTAACTTGCAAACCATTTATTCAACTTGCACTGGAATCCCATCCAATTTAGTCTCTCAAACAAGATCACATGACTGAGCCTGTTACTAAGACCATGCTAGCCTGCAGGTTTCCACTGTTAGCTTTCATGTGACTATCACAATTGTGGTATCATCAACTTAAATTAGTTTTTACTATATATTTCTACATCATTGCTCATTGTTAAGAAAAAAGAGTGAGACCCCTTTCAGTCCCTGAGGTGTACACCCACTGAGGGTGTCCCAACTAGATTTAAATGAATTGATCTTGACTTTTTGCACCTTATTGTCAAGAAAGGAGCTAACCCATCTAATTAGGCCTGGATGTATACTGACCTGCGTCCTCTTATTGCTCACAGTATTATTGTCGATCGTGTCTAATGCTGCTGAAATATCTCTTAGGACTACGTCAGATTTTTGTCCATTTTCAGTGGCAACATGCAGGTCACGTATGAACTTGATAATAAAATGGGTTCCCATGCAATTCTTGAGATTGCCATACTGATCCTTACACATGTTTCATTCTAACTCTGCCATTATCCACTGGTAAATTAATTTTTCATCAGTCTTACTAACTGTAAGTGTATGTGAAACTGCTCTTATATCTTTATTATAATCTTGCACCTATGTTTTCTTAAGCAGGGGTACAATGTGCCAGAACCTGCCCCTTGATCATACTAACATTTATTATTGCATATAATACTGGCAATAAAGAATTTTCACAATTTGCAGTTAGCCAACCAAGAATCATATCCTGTCCTGCTGCCTTTATTACATAGACCTTTATTAATTCCTTTAAAGGAGACAGGAATTTCTATTTACCTTTGCTGTGCTTGTTTTTATCCTGAAGATGGAGTCGATCAATAAAGAGTAGTCACTACATGTGCTAATCATATTTGTGAAACAATACAGTATTTTTTCCCATTCTGTTTTCTTTACTAAAATGGCAGCTACTGGGGAACAGTTTCATGGTTTGTTTGTTTAGTGGCACACTGTTCCCACCTGTGAAGTTCATGTGGTAGGTGCATGTTGTACTGTAGCCAGGAACCCTTTTCTGCTGCAGTACAGAACAGACTATGGAGATGTTTCAAGTAGCGCTTCTATGTTACTCAGTAGCCACCATTCTACAAAAAAAAAAAAAGAAAAAAATACCATATTGTTTCACAAATACGGTCAGTATGTAATGATAACACTTTACTCATCGACTCCATCACCAGGATGAGCAACAACCACTGCAAAGATAAATAAAAATTCCTGTCCTCTTTAAACCCTACTCCTCTGTGATCAGATAGTTTGAAGTAACATCTATATCTATATTCCCCGAATTTGTCATTTTATAAAATGGGCATACCTTCAACCATTCTACTCAAAACATTGTTTATGTTATTAATTAAGGTTTCATGGTTTCCTACGTCATCGCTATCTAATCTGAATTTATTAGTTTTTTGGTCATTCCTTACATATTTTTTAAACCCGATCCACCCCTTCCTCAGGTCCATTGTTAATAACTTTTCAACTTTTATTTCTTATAATAATTCAAACCCCAGGAAATCTTATTGTATTCTGACAAATGCAGTATGGTCTCACCATAGGACTGCCCGAGACAAAATGGTTAATAGAACCTATGCTAATAGTGGAATGTTAGGTCAAGCTCAGTTTTCAAACCGCTGTCCCGGCTGCACTTCCTGCAACTGTCAGCTTCTTTACTCTGCTTGCCTCAGTAAGACATTTCTGGAGAGCTCTCCTTCACTTTTTGAAGATATTATTTTTCTCTGTTTTATCAGTATTTCGCTTTAATATTTCAATTTTGAAGCACTGTCCTCGGTTCACAGGTAGACTTAGTCTAGATAGAGTGAATCTGGTAAGTTTTCTCAGTTCCTATCGTTCGTTTAATCGAGAAGGAACTGTTAATTTTCCATTTACATTTAAAACCTAAAGTAAGTATCAGTTCTACCAACCGCCTGTACTCGGTCAATACAAAATTTCTTAATTTTAAACAAATTTTACTGGGTTATTTCTCGGTTTCATTGGTTTTAACTGACCAATAAATGTCACAGACTAAGAAAAGAATGAGCCCCACAGGTTTCCAGCATTGTACAAAGTGTGGGGAGCCTTTCGCTAAAGCAGATCCTCATTTAATCTGTGTTTTTTGTTTGGGGTTTGAACACCTCAAAGAGGACTGTGAAATTTGTGGAAACTTCCCTCAGGCAACTTAAGCGACTGCAGGAGGAGATGTCTGGTAGGCTGCTGACCCAGCTACAGCCAAACCGGCTACCAGTGAAAAAGAACTGGAGGAACAGCCCTCTGACAAGGGTGATTGTTCCTCATCTAAGAAAAGACCTGCCATACTGCTGCTGACCCAGCAACTGCAGGATAATGAAAAAAGAAAGAAAAACATACAGCAGTTGAACCATGACCAAAGAAAATACTGGTTCTGACCGCTGAAGAAATAGCAAATGCTGTTAGAATTATTCAGGCACTCCAACCAAGTACTATGGTTCCAGTTGAGAAACGGCCACATATGCAGTCCTCAGGTTCTATTCCGGTTCCCGGTTCCGTGGAATATAGAATACAGCTCCTTGGGAAGGATGAGGATGAAGACGAAGATGAGGATGGGGATGATGATTTTGGAGAACCAATTGAACCGGATATTTCCCCTGACCCCCACCATCCTGATTCCCCCGACAAAGGGACTGAGGACTATACTCCTCACTTCGCTTTTATTAAGCAAGTGGCCCAGGCACTGGACTTCCCCACTCAGGAATCCACCGATGAGAAGGAGGAATAGGATTACAGGGAGAAGATGGATGTCCTAGTCTCCGAGAGACTACTGGTTCCCATCCATACATTTCTGAAAAAATAGGTCAATAAGGTCCTGCAGACCCCCACTTCTGTACCACCAGTGGACAGAAAGGTGGATAAAAAAAATACTGGGTTGCTGGGGTAGAGCAGAGTCCTTTTGGTCACCCTAGCCATGAGGGAGTGGTGCAGGCTGCAGCCTGTGATAAGGCTGGCATACTCTTGGCATCTCACCCTCCAGAAAGAGACTCCAGGAAGATGGACTCTATTGCCAAGAAGGTCTACCTGGGGTCCTCTCGCATTATCAGGCAAGCCTCCTATATGGCTTATACTGCCAGATGCCAGATAACTTCATGGAACACTGTTAGAGAAATTTCGAAGTCTTTTTCCAGCTCCTATGGCAGCTGACTTGAAGAAGCTGTGAAAAGGGGCATAGAGGCATCAAAAGCCCATTTCAGGATGGCAGCAGATAGTAATGACACTGCTGCTAGACAAATGGCTTCCTCTGTGTCTCTCAGAAGGTTTGCTTGGCTCAGAACTACCAACCTGAGCCAAGACGCATAAGCCAAGGCCTTGAACTTTCCACGTGAGTCTACTTCTCTGTTTGGTGAACAGACAGAGGCTTACACGAAGAAAATGGATGATTACATGACAGCAAATAAAAGTGCTGCAGTGAGAGAAAAGGCATCTACACCCCAGACGCAGCAAGCCAAAGGGAGTAGAGGCAGGGGCAATGCAGGCCTTTCTTCCAGCCTCAAGCTTTTCCCCAGTATCAACCTCAGAGAGGCTACTTCAGAGGCAGGGGCAGGAGAGGTAGCAACCGAGCTAGCCCCAGCACTCAGCACCCGAAGCCAGGCAGGCACCCTGAGGTGTCCGTTCAGGTCGCCTCCCCATTCCCAGTAGGGGCCAGCTGGCCCACTACCTACAGGAATGGCACTCCATCACCACAGACAGGTGGGTCCTGGAGGTAGTGGGCCAAGGGTCTGGCTCTCAACTTCAAACTCAGACCAAAGCTGAGGGCAAGGGTATTCAGACCTTCTTCCTTATTAGAGTCATTGCTTCTGGAGAAGGAATTATCGAATCTTTTGTCTCAAAGAGCAGTAGAACCACTTCCTCTATCACAGAGAGGAAAGGGGCTCTATTCAAGGTACTTCCTCACAGTAAAGAAAACGGGGGAGTGGCGACCCATACTGGATCTCAGGCACCTGAACAGACATTTGGTAAAACCAAAGTTCAAGATGGTGACCTTGACAACAATCCTTCCAACCATAAGGCAAGGGGATTGGCTGGCATCTCTAGACCTAAAGGATGCATACTTCCACATCCTAATCAGGCAGTCCCACGGAAGATTTCAAAAATTCAGGCTGCCATCAGGCCACTACCAGTTCAAGGCAATGCCTTTCGGACTTGCTTCTGCTCCAAGGGTTTTCACAAAATGCTTGGCTGTGGTTGTGGCACACCCGAGGAAACAAGGGTTTACAGTTTTCCCTTACCTGGATGACTGGCCTATCATAGGACAATCCACTCAATAAGTAAGGGAATCACTGACACTTGCACAACAGCTGCTCCTGTCACTAGGGTTCCTGGTCAACTTGAAAAAGTCCATACTAGAGCCGGTACAGCTCCTGGAGTTTATAGGACCAGGCCTGGACACGGTGAAGGGAAAGGCTTTTCTGCCACAGACAAGGGCAAACAGCCTGATACAGTTGGCGAGTACCTTCAAACTGCAAAGCCTAAGGCCTGCAAGGCACTTTCTACAGTTGCTGGGCCATATGGCGGCTTCCACAGGTACGGTGTTGGGGCAAGGTTCCAAATAAGAGATGTTCAGTATCATCTCAAGCTGCACTGGCACCAGAAAAACAACCCACTGTCAAAGCTGGTACCAGTAACAGGAATGCTGCAACAAGCACTTCAGTGGTGGCTGGATATGGTCAACCTCAGACAGGGGGTGCCATTCCTGCAAGAGAATCCTTCCCTAGTGCTCACCACAGATGCCTCCCTATTGGGATGGGGAGCACACCGATCATGGTACATGGCTCAAACAGGAGTCATTACTACATATCAACCTGCTGGAGCTCAGAGCAGTTTTCCTGGGACTTCAAGCATTCACCAACATGCTACAGGGAAAGATGGTACAGGTCAGAACAGACAACACAACCACCATGTACTGACATAAACAAACAAGAAGGCACAAGGTCAACACCCCTGTGCACAGAGGCCATGAAAATTTGGAGTCTGGCCTACTCGATGGGAGCTTCGCTGTCATCAGTCCACCTTCCAGGGAAGGACAATGTGCTGGCAGATGCCCTCAGCAGGCTCAAGCAGAACCACCATGAGTGGTCTCTGAACAAGCAAGTGTTACACATTGTGTTCAAAAGGTGGGGCACTCCAGAGATAGACCTCTTTGCAGCCCCAGACAACTAGCAGCTTCCCCAATTCTGTTGCAGGCCCCCAGTGAGGGGCTCAATCCCACTGGATGCACTGTTTTTGGATTGGACAGGGAAGTTTCTGTACACCTTCCCTCCATTCCTACTGCTGCTCAGAGTTCTGAACACGCTCAGATCCCAGCCGGCTTCATTGATCCTTATTGCCCCAGACTGGGCCAGGCAGCCATGGTACTCCCTGGTTCTGGCACTGTCAGTCACCAAACCTATCAGCCTTCCCAGGAACCACAACTTGCTGACTTCCTCCCAAGGCAGGATACTGTACCCCAACCTTCTGTCTCTCGGGCTCAAGGCCTAGTTCTTGAGGACCTAGAGTATGCTAACCTGCACCTTTTCAAAGGGGTCATGGAGGTCCTCAGGGTTTCCAGAAAGGCCCCCACCAGGAAGACCTACACATCCTAATGGAAAAGTTCTCCATTTGGTGCCAGGGTAAGAATCTGGACCACACTCAGGCGGGTTTGTCAGTGGTCCTGGATTACCTAACCCACCTTCACTCCCTGGGTCTGAGACCATCCACTCTAAAGGTGCACTTGGCAGCTGTCTCAGCCTACCTGTCAGCAGGTAAAGCATCATCCCTGGCTTCTAACCCAGTGTTCAGGAAGTTCTTTAAGGGTCTGCTACATTTACATCCCCCACATAGGACTCCTACCACAGTGTAGGATCTGAACATATGTATTGCACAGCTCATGCATCCACCCTTTGAGCCTATGTCATCAGCACATCTCAAGTATGTAACTTGGAAAGCTGTGTTCCTAGTGGCAATCACTTCTGCCAGAAGGATTAGTGAGCTACAGGCTTTGTCCATGGAGACTAACTACATTGCATTCCACAGGGACAAGGTGGTCCTTAGGACTAATAACAACTTCTACCTAAAGTAGTGTCGGACTGCCATGTTAATCAGTCCATTACACTGCCAGTCTTTTTCACTGATCATTCCACTTCAGGGGAACATAGACTGCATAGTCTAGACATAAAAAGAGCTATCAGCTACTACTTGGAGCATACAAAAGGCCACAGAGCAGACAGGTCGCAGCTCTTGTTGACATATGGGGAAGTAGGAAAAGGTAAACCAGCCACAAAAAGATCCATTGCAAGATGGATTGTGGCCTGTATCCAGTTATGTTACAGTGAAGTGGGAAAGCAAGCCCCACAGTGTCTCAGGGCCCACTCCACTAGAGGTACAGCTGCCTCTATAGCAGCTTCAAGAGCCATTCCTTTGCTGGAAATCTGCAGAGCAGCTACTTGGAAAACAGTTCACATGTAACCCCCAGGTGGTGCTATCCCAAGGGCTACTACCCCTGCCTGCTTGACTACTGACAGGTTGAGGGGCCTAGGTTCTATGGTGGATGCCTACACCCAGAGGTCAGGGTTTCTAGTGGTTATACTAGCTTGCTCACAGCCCTCTGGGACACCGTGACCTTCGTTTGGTTCCCTCTAGTGTCTCGCACAGTACACATTAGTTACAGCCCCAATATCCCACGTATACACACTGTTCACTCATAAAGCACCACTTACCCTCGAGACTGATTCTGCAGCACGTCTCTGAGGACCCCCTGTAAAATAAGGTTAAACAACATACACAGCAAAATACAATACTGTTTCCATAAGTACCAACACCACAGACAGTATATAGTATAACAACAAGAAATCTGATTTATTTAGGGGACAGTAACACGGGAGGGGGAAATCAGATTAATCGGTGGCATTGAATCACAGTTCTGTGCATACGTACAGGGTCTGAAAAGTCACATTCTGGGTACCCAGGTTGGGGGGGCTAGCCAGGTCCGTTGCCCAGGGTTGGCCAGCAGGTGCAGATGGATAGGGCCCTGTAGAAGAAAATATATGCACAACACCCAGTTGTAATCTGGAGCTGGATGGCTCAGTCCATGAAGCAAAGAAACAACAAGAATTAGATGACATATTTGTGATTGAAAATAGGCTGCAGGGGAATACCCTGATTTGTACTCACAATACCCAAGCTGAGAACCAGATAGTGGATGATGTTCTGGATTGTCAGAAACAACAGAGCATGGAGACAAGGTCCTTGTGACTGGACCCCACTGCAGTTTATAGCAAACGGATTTAGTCCGAGACAAGCTGGGGTTTGCTTCCAGCTTCAACACACAGCACAGGGGATTGGAAATAGCGATTCCCCACAAGCACTACACACATTCATATGTAAAAGGAAAGTACTGTACCAGGCAGGCTGCTCCTCTATCCCGATCACAGTTACTGCAAAATACCCGTGAGCACACACAGCAGCTTCAGTTCTGCAGACCAGCGCACTGCAATTTCTCCAGTCTTCTACAGGATGAGCCTGGTTTCCACAATTCTGGTGCTTCTTTCTCTTCACAACTTGGATTCAGTCCAAACTGGCACTCACAACGGCTGCAGGCCGAAACTCCGGGCCTCACACGCGCTTCCCCCACGAAACTATACACTGCAGAAGCACAGAGCTCATAGAAACATAGAAACATAGAAGTTGACGGCAGATAAGGACTGCAAGGCCCATCCAGTCTGCCCATTTCTTTTTCTACCTTATAAATGTGCCATCGGCCTTTGCTCTGTCAGTGGCCTATCTATTCATACTCATTTGTATTGCTCCCTTATGCCTATCCCATGCCTGTTTGAAGCCCTGCACTGTATTCATAGCCACCACTTCTTGAGGTAAGCCATTCCATGCATCCACCACCCTTTCTGTGAAAAGAATTTCCTCAATACCCCTTAATCGACCCCCTCTAATCTCATGCTGTGTCCTCTTGTCCTGCTGTTTTCTTATATTTAAACATGTTAGACTCTTTCACCTTGTTAATGCCCTTAAGGTGTTTGAATGCCTCGATCATATCACCTCTCTCCCTCCTTTGCTCAAGGGTATACATATTGAGCTCTGTTAATCTGTCCTCATATGTCTTCTGATGCAGTCCCTGCACCATTTTGGTTGCCCTTCTCTGGACTGCCTCAATTTGGTTAATGTCCTTGTGAAGGTGTGGCCTCCAATACTGCGCGCAGTACTCCAGATGGGGCCTAACCAGTGTCTTGTAAAGAGGGATTATTACCTCCCTCTTACGACTTGTGATACCCCTACTAATACACCCTAACACCCCCCTAGCCTTACCTACTGCTTTAGAGGTCTGCTTGGATGATTTCAGGTCATCAGTGATGATGATGCCCAAGTCTCTTTCTTCCTTTGTGACTGCTAGCAACTCCTCCCAGCCTATAGGTGGCTTCAGGTTTCTCTTTCCTATGTGCATGATCTTGCACTTCTTTGCATTAAATACAAGTTGCCCTCTTCTGACCATTTGGCTAGTTTATCCAGATCTCCTCTCATTCTGCCCACCCCATCTGGATCATCTACTCTGTTGCAGATCTTGGTGTCATCTGCAAACAGACAAGCCTTACCCTCTAGTCCATCTGCACGGTCACTAATGAAGATGTTGAAGAGGACTGGCCCCACGACTGATCCCTGAGGTACCCCACTTGTGACTTGCATCTCTTCTGACTGTATACCATTTACCACCACTCTCTGTTTTCTGCCTGTCGACCAGTTTGCCACCCAGTTGACCAACTTCTGACCCACCCCGAGCCTACCCAGCTTATTTATCAATCTTCTACGTGGAACAGTGTCAAAAGCTTTGCTGAAGTCAAGGTAGGCGACATCAACTGCTCCCCCTTGGTCCACCACTCTGGTTACCCAGTCAAAGAAATCTATGAGATTAGTTTGACAGGACCTTCCTTTTGTAAACCCATGCTGTCTTGGATCCTGTGCCCCTATGGATTCCAGGTGTTGCACTATCCTTTCTTTAAGGAGTGCCTCCATAATCTTGCCCACTACTGAGGTAAGACTGACTGGTCTGTAGTTCCCTACCTCCTCCCTGCTACCACTCTTGTGGAGGCGGGATCACATGAAACCCTTCTCCAGTCTTCTGGGACTCTCCTGTGCTCAGAGACTCACTAAACAGTTCTGCTAATGGCTCTGCTAGTTCCACCTTTAGCTCCTTAAGTACCCTGGGATGTATGCCATCAGGTCCCATTGCCTTATCCACCCTGAGCTAGTAAGCTCTTGTAGGACCTTTCTTTTGTGAAGGGAGTAGTGCTCACCTCCCTCCCCCTGTGTCCATGATGCTGAGCTGTGAGCCCTGCCCTGCCTTCTCTTCAGTAAATACTGAGCAAAAGTATCTATTTAGGATAGATGCCTTTACAGGGTCCTCCTCCTCCTCACATGCTCCCTTTTCTCCATTAAACTAGCAATATCCCTCTGGACTTTCTCCTTTCACTAATGTATCTATAGAAAGTCTTGTCACCTTCTTTACTGTCCATGCTAGTGTTTCCTCAGTTTAGGACTTTGCCTGCCTTACTGCCTTCCTGCTTCCTTTAGGGCAGTTTGGTATGCCTCCTATCTTCATCCCTCTGTGTTCCTTATATTTCCTGAAACCAGCCTTTTGGTTCTGACCTTTTCTGCTACTGTATTTGAGAACCAAAGTGGTTTCCTTCTTTTCTACTTCCTTTTCTGTCTAACACAATGGGATGTTGCTTCAAGTATTGCATTCTTAATGCTTGCCCACTTTACCTGTACCCCCTCCCCCGTGTTTCTTTTTGCCAGGGCTAGCTTAACTCTGTTGGCCATCTTATCAAAGTCAGCTCCTCTGAAGTCCCATATTTTTGCCTTGGAATGGGATGATTTAGATGTAGTAGCCAAATTGAACCATACCATGTGATGGCCCCCAGGTGACCTTCTACCTGGAGATCTGTGATCCCTTCCCTGTTAGTCAGTACTAGATCTAGGATAGCCCTGTCTCTTGTGGGTTGCTGTACCAGTTGTTTGAGGCCCTCCCCCTGCAGGGAATCCACTATGTGTCTAGTTCTGGCAGATGTTCCTGCTGGTGTTGACCAATCTGTATCCGGCATGTTGAAGTCTCCCATTATCAGAACCTCCCCTTTAGCTGTCATGTTTTGTATATCTTCTAACAGTAATGTGTCTATGTCCTCCCCTGGTCTGGGGGCCTGTAGACAACCCCAGTTCTTATGGCTGTCCCATTTCCTGTTTCCAGGGTGACCCACAGTTCTTCTGGCTCCTTATGTCTATTCTGAATTTCTGTAGATTTGATATTTTCATTGACATACAGGGCCTCCTTCCCTTTTGCACCGCGTCTCTTCTGAACAATACATAGCCAGGTACTGAAGTCTCCCAAGTGTGGTTACTGGTAAACCACATCTCACTAATTGCTACTATGTCCAGTTTAGCCTCTGACATTATTGCCTGCAGATCTGGGATCTTATTTCCCAGGCTGTGAGCATTTGTATACATGATTTTCCATTGGCCAGATTTCGGTGTGTTAGTTGTTGGGTGAGGTTTGGCATTACCCCTGTGCGTCATATGGGGAGACAAACCTTTTTTCTTACCTGGTGATGCAAATGAACTGCAAACATGCTGAATCCCTGTTTGACCACTAGCTGAGGGGGGAAGGGTGTTCTTCCCATTCGACGTATGGGGTGCTGCACAGTGAAGTTCTTTCTCTCTTCACTGTCACAACTGATCTGAGCTTTCCCGTAACAGAGCAGGGCATTTCCTCCAAATCCAAAAGGTTCCAGTTGGCTGATCCTCCTTGTCAGTCACTACAGGCTCCCTCTATTGGTAAAAAAAGGCACCAAGGATTCCAAAACTATATTACCCAGAGGCTTCTTCCATCCAGCCCCCTTTTGAGCAAGCCCCAGCTTATAATCCCTATTCTGGTTGACCCAAGTAGTCTCCATTTTAGGGCTATCACAGACTGACTGGTCCCACTCGGCAGTCCGGGACTAAAATGAAAGAGTTACACTACACAGTCCTTGCTGAAGGGAAAGCAGGTTAGACAAACTGTATTTTCATTATCACTCTAACAGATTACCAGCAGACAGTTACACCTTTTGAAAAAGCTCCCTCTGCACTTTTAGCGATGGCAGAAATGGAGTGATTTGGCGGTAGCCCAATCAGGACTCAAGCAAGGAAACACACAGACCCCCATTCAAATTAATTATGTGTGCAGGCAGACAGCTCTTAGAGACAGTACATGGAGGCTCAAATAGCACTCACTTGGAACCACATTTAAACAGCTCAGACGCTGAACACCTCCAGACTTGGAGCATTCAGGCAAGCTCCTGGAAGACTTTTGGGAACCCCCATTTGCGGGGGGGGTACACACACATTTACCAAGCATTACTGCCTGGATACCCAGGCTTGGAGTGATGCCAGGTGTGGTACAGCAGTCGTGCAGAGCCTGTTTCCTAAATAGGTCCTCTGCCCACCTCCAAAGACACTACTTGGGTAGTCTGCATTTGTCAGAATACAATAAGATTTCCTGGGGTTTGAAGAAAACATTACTTAATAGTAATCTTGTTTCTTCCAAGGGAATCTTACTGTATTCTGAGCTCCCATCCTTCCTTCTCTACTAGGACCTACAGGGCACTACATACCAGCTGTGCGTGTTAGTGGGAAACCTGTAGGCATACCTGTTTATTTCTTAGGCATCTGTTGTCTTGAGCCTTGAAAGATGACTTAGTGTTTGAGAAGGGTTTGTCCCATATAAGGGATTATTATTCTTATGTTTACATAGAATTAGTTAGCTAGTTAGTTTAGCTTCTGCATGCTTCGTAAGAATCTGATGGTTGCAGGAAGTGCAACCAGGGACAGTGGTTTGAAAACCAAGCTCGAGCTTAACATGCCACTGTTAGCATAGGTTCTATTAACCATTTCGGCTCCAGGGCAGTCCTATGGTGAGACCATACTGCATTTGTCAGAATACAGTAAGATTCCCTTGGAAGAAACAAGATTACTATGGTAAGTAATGTTTTCTTCTTGTGTAATATTTTACCCCAAAAAAGAAACAGCTTTTTCAAGAGTATGCACTCGTTCAGTACTATTCATGCATTCATTAATTTAAAGGCAGATGGCCGAGGTGGTGAGAGGAAGGTCTGTGCTAGTTCCTGTCCACTGCCACTGGGTTTATTCAGGTAGGTCAAGTGCCAGATGGTGGGGGGCTGTGTGGGTGCTGGGAGGATCTCACCTGTTTTGTGGGCTGGGATTACCACTAGCACCAGGGATGTTGTATGCTGCTAAACAGGGATTGGGCGGGAGGAGGGGGTACCACTAGCATCTGGGATGTCCTGTGCTGTCACATGGAAATCAGGGTAGGAGGAGGGTATCATTAGCTCAAGGGATGTTGTGCACTGAGGAGAATGAGGTGGGAGTGTGAACCACTGACACCGGGGATGTTTCATATTATCAAATTGGGATCAAGCGGGAGGAGGTACCATTTACACCAAGGGTGATGTGTGATTTCACACAGGGATTGGGACAGGAGGGGGCCCATGACCACCACTCTGTGCAGTGCCTCTGCAGTGGCCTCTTAGTGCCTTGCATGTCTTGTGTGGTTTTTAGTATAACGTTGCTTGAATATGGCACTAAGGAACAAAGGTACTTACCCATTTGGGATGTGGTATCCCCCTTTGCTCCTGGATTCAGATTGTAGAAGGTTGACATAGGGCTTGTATCCAGCCCTGCGTCAAATCCTTGCACCGCTACAGCTGCAGCATTGCCAAATGCTGCAAGTACACCTGATCTTATAATCTCAGGTGCAGTGGCGACAATCGCCCCATATACGGAAGCTTGTGCCAAATCTCGGGTGCAATTGTCCTGAGTTTGGATGTAAGATAGACCACAAAGTGATGGACTAGCAAGTGTCATTTGCTGCAAGGCATAGAAAATCCATGTAGATTTCCACAAGTCTGGTGCATCATATCTTTAGCTCAGCTGGGGCTTGTGGTAATCTTAGACATTGTAAAATCCAGCCCCTGCTGTATGGTTCTAGCAGGGAACTTTGATATACAGTGCATCTGCACTTTCTTCAGTGCTACCACAACCCAGTAGTCATGCCTTATACAGTGCACTTCATGTGTTAATATTGCACTTTACAGGCAAAACACTAATTAGCGTGCTGCCCTGTTAGTTGAGTGGTGCAGACAGATGCTTCTCACAGTGGGGGCCTATGTGGACAGATGATACCATTTAACATGCTCAGATTCTATAAGGGACTAGAAAAGGAGGTTCTGCATGAACTGTTGGCACTCGGTGTGATATTGGTGGGGGGGAGAATAGCTGGATTAAGCAAGATATTGTTAAAATATGCTGCCCTAATAGTTTGCAGGCTACTTGTAGTCTTGCTGAACTTGTCATTGACTCTGTGAATTTCCATGCAGGTACATCGGAACAAAGAAAAGGCAACTAGAAAAAAATCACTGCCGAAACCAGTAAAGCCGTTTAAGCAGTGAAGAGTCGATTGCAAACCATGGAAGTAAAAAACAAAGGCAACAATACCCCATTATTGTTGCCATTGATTTGTACTCCCACGGTTTGCCATTAACACTTCATTGCTTAAGCTGTTTTATTGGCTCCAGCAATGATTTTTTTTCTGACGCTTTTTTTGTTCGGATGTGCCACTAATAGTTGAAACCACAGCTTAACCCAGTGATGCTGCACCAGGAACTTCTGTCCTGTTGTCAATTTCCATGTAGTTGGAAAGAAGCACTGACAGTACCAGGTTTTAAGACTGGCTAGAAGGACAGTTACTTAGCAATTATCGGCCAGCATCCTTGTTTTCAATGGTGCTGAAACTCCTTGAGAGGTTGGTGGTGCAGCAATTAAATACATTTTCTGCAAACAAATCAAGCCATTTATAAGCACCAGTCAGACTTTAGAGCCAAATTCAGCACTACAATTGCTGTCCTGAAAATTTCCAAAGATATACACTTGGCTATGGAAAAAGGGCCTACTGACTGGTGCATCTATCGTAGCAGTCACAGAAACATGGTACACAGAGAACCATGACTGGGATGTTAACATACCAGGGTACACAACCTACAGGAGAGACAGGGAAGGCAGGAGAAGGGGGGGAGTAGCTCTCTATGTAAGGGAAGGGATAAAAGCAACTGAACAAAAGAGTAAACAGGGAGGAGAGGAGGCACTGTAGGTCACCTTAGAGACTGGAAATGGCACCACAATCCACAGGGGTTGTATACAGACCCCATGTCAGAGGAGGGAATGGACAAGGATATGATAGAAGGCATACTTAGGATGGCAGAGAAGGGAGATACTGTTGATGGGGACCTTAATATGCCAGATGTTAACTGGAGTACCTTTGCTGCAGCCACATCCAAAAGTAGGGCCATTCTTGATGCCCTTCAGGTGGCATGCCTCAGACAGCTAGTTTTGGAACCTACTCATGAGGGAGCAATTTTAGACCTCATACTCTCAAATGGGGACAGTGAGAGGATCTCAGATCTAGAAGTGGGTAGCCATTTGGGAACAAGTGACCACCAAAGAGTGTGTTTCACGATAAACTCAGCTACAGAGTCAAGCCATACAAAAGTGAGGGTTCTGGACTTCAGGAGGGCTGACTTTGGCAAGATGGGAGAGTTCCTTAGAAAAGCACTAGCAAACAGGCTAGAAGGAGGGTGGAGCAACAATGGGGAAATATCAAAACTGCCATCACAGAAGCAACAAGCCTTTGTGTGAAGCAAATAAACAAATCAAAAGGAAAGAAAAAGCCACTATGGTTCTCAAAAGAAGTGGCAGTGAAAGTTAGGGAGAAAAAGATAGCATCTAGGAAGTATAAGGAAACACAGAAGGAGCAGGACAGAGAACTGTACCAGGTAAGGCAGAAGGAAGCAGGGAGGGTAGTCAGAATAGCAAAGGCAAAAACTGAGGAAAAGATAGCCAACTCGGTTAAGAAGTGGGATAAAACCTTTTATAGGTATATCAGGAAGCGTAGAAAGACAAAGGGAGGGTTAGCGAGGCTGAATAGAATGGATGGTGGGTGGGCAGAGAGTGACAGTGAAAAAGCAGGGATACTAAATGAATACTTCTGTTCAGTATTCACGAAAGTGGAAGTGGGGGAGGTGCCTAATCCAATTAACAGAAGCACTCTGGAGAGGGGGTTCGATCCCTGTCCTTTCACAGAAGAAAGGGTTCTGAAAGAACTCCTAAAACTGAAGGTGGACAAAGCAATGGGGCCAGATGGAATTCACCCCAGAATTCTAAAAGAATTAAGCAGAGAACTCGTGATACCACTGACTACCCTTTTTAACAAATCATGGGAGGATGGTGTGGTGCCTGAGGACTGGAAGAAGGCTGATGTGATTCCTCTTCACAAAAGTGGGAGCAAGACAGAGGCAGGAAACTACAGACCTGTCAGTTTGACCTCTGTAATAGGGAAAGTGATGGAATCACTTCTGAAGGAAAGAATTGTTGAGTACCTAGAGGCCAGTGGGGCACAGGACCCAAGGCAGCATGGGTTCACAGCGGGAAGGTCATGTCAGGCCAGATCCTAATTGATTTCTTTGACTGGGTGACCAAAGTAGTAGACCAGGGAGGTGCTGTGGACATGGCCTACTTAGACTTTAGCAAGGCATTTGACACAGTCCCACACAAAAGATTAGTAGTCAAATTAACCAGCCTGGTGGGTCCCAGGATGGTAGCCTGAGTAAAACACTGGCTGAACAACAGGACACAGAAGGTAATAGTAAATGGAGTCCACTCTGAAGAAAGAGGGGTTACTAGTGGGGAACTGCAGGGTTCAGTACTGGGTCCAGTCCTTTTTAATGTTTTTATAAGTGACATTGCAGAGGGACCGGAAGGAAAAGTATGCCTCTTTGCAGATGACACAAAGATCTGCAACAGGGTTGATATACAAGGAGGCGTAGAAAGGATGAGAAGGGACTTGACAAGGTTGGAGGAATGGTCAGAAGTATGGCAGCTTGGATTCAATGCAAAATGCAAAGTGCAAAGTAATGCACCTGGGAAACAAAAACCCAGGGGAAGATTACACAGTGGGGGGGGGAAGTAGTAACAACAACAGAAATGGAAAGGGACCTGGGGGTAATCATATCAGATGACCTTAAGGTTGGCAAGCTATGAGAGAAGGCGGTAGGGAGGGCTGGGGGGATACTGGGATGTATAGGGAGAGGCATCACCAGCAGGATGGAGGCAGTTCAGAGGAGGGCAACTAAAATGATGCAGGGTCTGCAAGAGAAGCCATACGAGGAGAGGCTAAAGGAACTTAATATGTATCCCCTTGAGGAAAGGCGGGGGGGTGGACATGATAGAAACGTTCAAGTACCTCAGTGGAATCAACAAAGTCCAAGAGGGTAGCATCTTTCAGAAAAAGAGATGTGCAAGAACAAGGGGACACAATTTGAAGATAGAGGGGGGACGGCTCAGGGGCAATGTGAGGAAGTATTTTTTCACAGAGAGGGTGGTGGATGTATGGAACAGCCTTCCTGAGGAGGTTGTGGGGTCTAAAACTGTGGGAGAATTCAAGAATGCATGGGACAGACATAAGGCAATTTTTGTGGGGGGGTAGGAGGAAATAGGCTGTTGGTTAAATAGGATCTGCAGCTTATCCTCTAGGTAGGGAAATGGGCAGACTAGGTGGGCCAAGCGGTCCTTATCTACCGTCAGAGTCTGTGTTTCTATGTAGTCTCTCCAGGACCTTCAACACCACTGATCATTGGATATGAAAAATAAGCTGGTCTCTTTGGGGTTCAGGGGACCTGTACTAGCCTAGTTGTCTGAATAGTTAAAAAGTCCTGGGGCTAGATTTTTCAAACTCCCAGAAATCGGCGCAGGTGCAGGGAATAACTGGCACAAGAAAGGCTTCACTTGCAGAGCCGCATTTTTTCCCACAGGTGCCATATTTTCAAAGCTGAAGCAAGTTTATGACCTGCTCCAGATTTATGCTGTTTGTGGCCATTTTTGGCACAGCTGCACCAAAATGTTACATTGTTGGACCAGGCATAACATCCCCCCGCAGCTGTGCCTGCCATCCATGTGGAGCACGAGTTGAAGATATAAATGTCTGCAGGTGCAGAGAAGTAACAAAGCTGTGGCTGCAGCGTGGGACTTAGTCCTAGAACAGCCGAAAATTGGGCCCTTGGTTGCTCTGTTGTTGTCCATGATGCTAAATCATGTATTTTGCTTGTCACGGGGAGGGGGAGCCCAGTGTTCTGTCATTTGTCCCCTCTTGTTTTCGTTACATAGTATCTACATAACATGGCTCAGCACCTCTGCTGCTTACAATGTTGTCTGTATGGACATTGTACAATTTTACATTGTTCTAGGAATAATGTTAAGGAAGTTCAGATCACTCTGCAGCAGGATTTTAACTCTGTTGAAAGATGTCTGTGTCGAAATAGTTTGGTTCTAAATGAAAAGAAAACCCAAGACTATTATCTGGTGTACATTTTGGCCTGCATTCTGTGAATTCCCTCACTAGTTATCTGCATGTCCGAGGGTGATTTGATCTCCTGAGGTACAGAGCTATCAATACCTGGGTGTCTGCCTGGATGCTCAGATGAAATGAGGAGATCATATGTGAGTAATTGTGAAAAAACTGGGACCATGATTAGGTTTCTTATATAGGCACAAGGTGTCACTTTCTAGAGACACCCATTTAGAAACTGTGAACACAATAATGATGCCACCTAAGGACTACAAGGATGTAATGTGCTGTAGTACAGGCGATCATCTTTTGAACAAACTGGATGTGTTTGCCAGTAAGATGGCCTGATTTATACTGGACACTCCCTCATTTTCATACCACTGTACTCTTTTTCTGCTAGTTAAACTTACTCCCCATAGAGCAAGGTTGGAAATGCATTCAGTGAAGCTCATGTAGAAGTTTATTAAAACTCAAGTAAAAGAGTTTCATATTGGATCCAAATAGCATGGCTTGGGTCTTAGACTCATTTAGTTTATGTCTCAACAACCACTGTTGTGTTAGTTGGAAATCTTGGGAGAGACTTTGGTTGATCTCTTCAACACTTTACGCACTCCTGTACAGGACGATGTCATCCGCGTATAACAGGGGAGGTGGTCTGCAGGAGGTTAAAGGTAATGCTGTTGATAAATATGGTGAAAAGCAGAGGTCCTAAGATACACCCTTGTGACACACCAATGTTTATAGTTGCTTTATCTGAGAGGGTAGAGTTAAATTTAACAATTTGTGACCTATCTGATAGGTAGCTGCCAAACCACCTGACCACATTGGCCGAAAAGCCTAGAGATGTGAGGGTGGCTAAGAGGATGGGGTGGTCAACTACGTCAAATGCCTTAGTCATGTCAATAAAAATAGCTCCTGTGAGAAGACCAGAGTTCATAGCTGCTAGGGCATCTAACATAAATTTGAGAAGGGCAGTGGTGGTGCTGTGACCCTTGCAGAAACCATGCTGTGCAGATGTTAGAAGGTCATATTTATGGAGAAATTCGATAGTTTGGGTGGCTATAAGCTTTTCAAGGATTTTGCTGAGAACTGACAAAATAGCTATGGATCTGTTATTTGAGGGATCTTTGCAGTCTCCCTTTTTAAAAACGGGGGTAATCCTAGCAATCTTCCAGATGTCAAGGACATAACCCTGGCATAGGGAGAGAGTGAAAATCCTAGCTAGAGGAGCAGAAATGTAAGGGGCAGCAAGTTTCAGTAGTTTAGGTTCTAGACTGTCGGACCCAACTGCAGTGAAGTCAGAGATGTTGTTTAGCATTCTTAGTACCTCATGGTTAGAGATCAGTTTGAGAAAGAATTGAGTTCCTGTATTGCTGGGCGGGGTGATAGTGTTAGGTTGTGTGGTGAAAGAGGAAGTGTACTTGGTTAGATCTGAAAATTGTGTATTGAAAAAGTCTGCAATGGTTAGGGGATTGATACAGTGGACCCCATTTAGAGACATGTCATTTGGGGTAGGAGCTAGATTCGAACCCAGGAAGAACTTGATGTGGGACCAGAATTTTTTTGAGTCTCCATAGCAGTGTGTTAGTAGGTCTTTGCAGTAGTCGCTTTTGGCCCATTTGATTTTCTTTTTACAGGAATTTCGCAGTGCCTAAAGCTCTGTAGTACTTTCGCGAAAGCTCCCCCATGTAAACCAATGGGGCTTTCATGAAATTCCACAGTTCAACAGCCCCAAAACACCACTTTCTTTGCTGCTTCATAGCAAGACAACGGTTAAGTCTTTTGGACTGAAATTTGCAGGGCGGCAAGTCCTTGCCCCACAGTTGTGCTTTTTGCTGGTTTGGTGAAAATAAATTTACACCGGTTCCAGAGTTATAGCAGTCCGAAGTTACAAATTTTCCCATAGGATAACATTTTAGTTGCCTCAGCACCTATATCTCGAAAATGGTTTGAGGTACAGATTTTTCGCTAAGTGCAGCTTAAGTAGGCATGGAGGTGGCCAGGTCATGAATACAACTCCGCAGGATTTTTTCCAAAGTTGCCATGGTTACTGAGATAATGCCACATTTGCAGTACAAGCATTACTTGGAATGCCTCTAGGCCTGCACTATGTGTCTGTACTTAAGGGTATGTGGGAGCGCAGGGCCCAGAGGGCATGCGCTCCCACCCATGCATACCATTTATGGTTAAGTGGGAGCACTGGTCCCTCCTACGTTATGCCTCTACACTCATTGGTAGGTGAGAGCTTCTGGGCCCTGCGCTCCCACCTATGGATGCCATTATGCAAAACTAAAAGCACAGGGCCCTCCTGCACTATGTCTCTATACTTATAGGTAGGTGGGAGTGCAGAGCCTAGAGGACCCGAGCTCCCAGCCATGAAAACCATCTTGCAATACTGGGAGCACAGGGCACTCCTGCATTATGCCTCTACACTTATGGGTGGGTGGGAGTGCAGGGCCCAGAGGGCCCGTGCTCCCGTCTATGGATACCATATGACTAACATTTCACTTTCTTAAAAAGAAGGGAAATTCATTGCAAAAAAACTCAGTTAATGCATCAGTTAGGGTTAATTCCACACCAGCAAATATCTGGAAATTCGATGTTAGGGTTATCAACTCTACCCCCCCCCCACACACACACACACATATCCACCCTCCACAAACCAACAGGCGCTAGAGTGTGCCTTGGTGTCATCGGGCCTAACTCTCACCCCATTCTCCTATACTGTACCATCTCAGCTTGTTTACACATGGAATGGGGTGAGTTAGACAACACCAAGGCACACCCCAGTGCCTGTGGGTCTGTGATAGAAGGAGGGTTGGTAACCCTAACATCAAATTTCCAGACTTTTGTTGGTGTGGAATCAACACTAACTGATACGTTAACGGAGTTTTTTGCAATGAATATATATTATTCAGCCTATTCTTAAACTCACTACCGGACAGCTGCCCAGAACAATTAATTCTCTACGCCAACGATGCTGTGTTCCTCACCTCGGACCCTGATCCAATCCAATTACAAAATAAACTTCAGCGGGCCTTCTCCTCCATCGAATCCTGGTCCCTAAATCATAAACTGCTTCTCAATCAGAAAAAAAACAAGTCTATGGTCTTCTGCAGCCCCCACAACAAAAACGAACAACTCTACTTCTCCATTGCAACCGAACAAGGAGCCATCCTAGAGCAAACACAGTCATTCAAGTACCTCGGCATCACCCTTGATCCCCACCTCTCATACGCTGTCCATATCAGTAGTGTTGCAAAGTCTGCCAATGCGAGGGTAGGCATATTATTCCGGAACAGGAAACACCTAACCCCAGAAGCACTGTCAGTGGTCGTCCAAAGCTCCATCGTCAGTATCATAGACTATGGTCTTATCATATATGGGTCTGCAACTACCACTGCTCTCAAACGTATCACAACCTCCCTGAATAAGGCCTGTCATCTCATCACTGGCTCACATCGCTGTACCCACACATGTGACCTTTACTCCCAATCTGGATGGCTTCAACTGGACAAACACATAAAATACCAAACCTGCATCACGGCCAAGAAAATTATAATGGGGCTTGCCCCCACCTGGTGTCTGTGCCATCCTTAAGCCTAGACATAGGAACTTTACTACAAGGAGATCCAATTCCCATCTACTACATATCCCACGATGTCGCACGACCCAAGGACAAAGATCATTTGCCTATCGGGCATCCAACTGGCTCAACTCTCTTGGCAGCGACATAGCGACCGCTCCAACACTCGGCCTCTTCAAGTCCAAGCTGCACCTCTCACTGCTTGTATCCAGCGATTGCCCATCTTAACATTTCCACCATTCCAGCTGCACATGCCCCAGCACCCAGCACTTACAATCAGTCTTTGCACCCCTAGCACCTTACCTGTCATATTCCCTTGACAAGGCCCCCTGGCTGCACTGTCTCCCGCCCTCGCGCCCACCTCCCCCATCTCCACTCTGCCCCTGCCCCCCAACCACCTCGGTACTCACACCCCTGCACTTCCCTAACCCCTGCACTTCCTAACCCCTTGATCTCCTCACTCCCCCCCCACCCTCCCTTCCTTGTCTTGCTCATAGCGCAAGTCTTTTACTGGTTATTACATGTCTGTAAGTCAATGACTATATGTTTGTAACTAAAAATGATGACTGTTACTGCAGCTGACGTGGAACCTTTGTAAAAGAGCCTCGGATCAAAGGTATTGTAATCCTAGATTGAAATAAATAAAAAATTAAAATAAATATATATATATATATATATACACACACACACACACACACATATATATATACACACTAACACATTTTTTTTATTTCAGACTCTTCGAGGATGTCTCTAAACTTTTCTGTCAAGTGAAAACGTGGAGAGGAAAATCCTAGGACCCTGCAGTGCATTACCCTGCCCTGACAACAAGAGACTCTGAAGTAACTCCTCTGAGTGACAATAGTTACTGTACACTTATAGAGAGCAAAGATATTCAAACCCAATTAGATAGTGAAAATCGTCATGATGAGCAGTGTGCATCAGTTCCAGTGCCTATGACCTTGCGAAGCATGGCTACCATAGACAATGCTATCAAAAGTTCACAAAAGCCAAGAGTATCTGAAAATCTGGAGAACATGCAGATGCTGTTGAACGTAGCTCACATAAGCATCATCATCTCAAGGATGGTATTCCTTGTGCCTCATCATCTAGAGTGTTATTTCCTGATACGTGTGGAATCTGTAAGAAATATGTAATCAAAGTGAAGGGGAAGAAGCAATATCCAACTGCTGTTATTACAAAACCAGCCGAAGCCACAATGAAAAGAGTGGCATAGCTATGTGATGACCAAGATATGCTCACAAAAATTAAGACCAAGGACCTCATTGCAAGGGAGTTTTGTAAACATGACAAGTGCTACCTAAATTATACAGTAATCACAAGGGATAGGACCCCAGATGATCAGAATAGAAGTGATGATGAGGATGACAAGGAGCAGTCAGATGGAACTGGGTTTGAGGCCATTTGTTGTGTAATTGAAGACAGTGTGCTTCAAAGACAGCAAGCCGTTTCAGTGAAGGCATTGAATGAAATCTTGGGCGTCAGAGTAGGAGATCAACGATACCATTATAAACTTAGAAACCAGCTGAAAAAAAAATACAGGGACTCGCTTTTATTTTTAACAGTTGATCCTCAAAAACCACTAGTTGTAATCAGTGCTGAATCATTAACTGGCGGTGCATCAGTCACAGAGCTTTTGAGAACGGATGACAAGTCATCAAGCATGCTGCTTCCTTGTTGCGTGAACATATCTTAAGATTTGTAGAGACAGCACCTTCACTACCATGGCCACCAACAGTGGATGCTCTCCTGAGTAAAGAATGACAGCCCCCAGAGAGACGGTTCAGTCATTTTTCTCGCAGGTACTAAAGTCCCCCAAACATACAGAGAGTGAACAAGTCTCCCAGTTGTCAAAGTCCTACTCGGAAGACCTAATTCATGGTATTACACATGGCAAGTTTCTCACTACAAAACATGCACTTGTTGGAGCTGTGCTGTACAATAATTTGGAAATGACATCCTCCAGATAAAGACATCACTGGGCCTCGCACAAGCAGTTGCTTCTGTGACCTACTACCACCGCCATGCCTTGGACTTAGTATTCTAACTGGGGCTTGAGATCACTGATCTCAAGATTGATCCGGTCTCTTGGTCAGATCACAGCATGGTAGAATTCTTGATCTTACTTCAAGGGGGCTCTTGCAGTAGGCAACACCATTAGAACCAAGCTGCCAGGCACCAGGACCACACAGAAAACTTCTAGCTAGCAGTCTATAATGGGGGACCACCCCTGATGTCAGCACGCCAACGTTCTGCCAATGGTATAAGAGGGGCAGTCCCCTTCGCCCACCCTAGTTCTTTTCCCGATGTCAACCTGTACTCATCAGACATCATAGAACATTGCTTCAGTTAAATGCTATTTATAGTTACTTCTTAGAGAATTTTGTTATTTTTCCAACCAGTATTTTAGCATTGTTAATCGGCTGCATGTCTTCACCGACCTCCTCAGTGGATACCCGCAAATCTAAATGTGCCTGCGGCAAGCAGATGCCAGAAAAGGATAGCTATTCTTCCTGAGTCATCCGCCTAGGCCCGGATCATGATACCGAAGCCTGCCAGAAGTTTATCAGCTCATCTACTGTAGCAAAAATTGGCCACCATGGAGAAAGAGCTGCAGGCCTGGAGTGCAGCCTCAGGGACCTCTTCCGAGACCACTACTTCTGCTAGGAAGAAGCACAAGAAACATGGGGACTGTGAGCAGTCCACTTCTGGGCAGCGGTTGCCTCCAGGGGCCACGGTCGATGCTGGTCATGGGAGGTTGAACCCGGCAGCCACACCAGCCCTCACTCTCTCTGGACTTCCTCTGGCCACACCCCCCTGCCTTGATCACATTGGCGGGTGGCACTTCTGCAGGTTTGGGGGACTCTTCCTCCATCCCGATGCCCCTGTCGCGCAGATCCTTTCATCCTCAAGGTCTTCAGCCAGGTAGCCCAGCCAGGTCTCTGGATGCCAGTTCCTCTACTGATGCCTGCCTGGCCCCAGCATCTTTGCTGGATATTGCTTTGGGATCCAATGATGGTCCTCGGGACCTATGCCAGCTGTGGCCGCTCCTGCAGGCATGGGGCAAAGGGGTCCCCATCCCAAGTGCCCCAGACTCCTCTGCCACCGCCAATGATCACTATTCTGGGATTCCCCCCACCAGGCACTGGCAGGGCCGCTGTCCTCCAGCCTCCTCTCATCAGACCCAGTGCCGGACTGCCCATTGCCAAGATCTGCCGGTCCTTCCATGGACCAGGCTGTTCCAACTGTGCCGGCCCTGGATTCTCCTTCAGATCCCCTGGTGTGGCCTCAGAATCTGGATCTTCTATCACCATCACCTGACTCACAGTAGCTGTCGGGTATGACTAAGGGCGGTTCTTCGACCCTGACTCTGGGCATTCCGTCCGGTCCATTGGAACCGTCGTCAGGCACCTTATATGGTCTTCTTGCACATTGCCCAGGATATTCCTGCCTCCTGGCACTCCTTTGTCAAATGCCAGCTGATTACAGTGCTCTCCTTAACAACTGGTGGGCATCCACCCAGTGTCTGACTCCAGCCCAGGGGATGCAGACGTCAGTCCAGTCCCCAGGGCGAGGCCCTCCTTTGCTGGATAGGGATGTTCCCCTCTATCAGTGGAGCACCTACTGGGCACCGGGGCTGTCACTGGCTCCGGTCTATTGCCGCCCCATTTCAGAGTTTGATGGTTCGATTAACATGACCTCTGACTCCTTAGAGCCTCTGGTTCCCCGCTCACTCACCCCCGGAGGAAGTGTGAGTTAGGAACACCCCCTAAATCCCCTCCAGAAGACTCTTCTTTTCTGGAGGTGATGCGGCTTATCCAGGCCTCCCAGGGTTGGCGTACGGAGAAGCAGGACCCCCAGTGTCACTGTCTGGCAGAGCATCTGTGCCTCCCAGAGTTTGCATCAGTGCTAATCCCACCTTTACTGGGCCCCATGATGATATCACCTCTACTGTTTGGCAGCCATTGGTGTCCATCCCTCTAGTGTCCAAGAAGGCAGATTGATTGTACCACACCCCTGATGGCCATCCTCATTTCTATACCCATCCTAAGGTTGACCCCTCTGTTCTTTAACAGGCTTGTGATGATTCCACAGAGTCTAGCCACCGGAATGACTACCCTCTGGACATGGAGTCCTGGCAGTTGGGCTCCCTAGGGAGAAGGGTCTATGCTTCCCCCATCCTGGCACTGCATGCCCAGAATTATCTAGCTCACATGCTGGTGCATCAATAGTCTCTTTTGGGACAGGCAGAGGATATCGTACAAACTTTATTAGATTCCCCTGCCAAAACTCATTTGGAGCAGTTTCTTTGCTCTTCCTCCAGTGTGGGGTTTCACACCCTCCGTGTCTTTTATGACATGGTGGAAGTCTCTGCTCAGTGGACTGCAGCAGCCATATGCCTTCGGCGTCACGCCTGGCTGCGCCTCTCTGGCTTCCCCTCAGACGTTCAGGCCTCCTTTATGGACACCCTATTCTGGGACCCCTCCCTCTTTGGGGAGGATGTTCAGGATTTGCTCTCCTCCCTACAAGAGTCAGGCAAAATTCTTCATACCCAGTCTCAAGACCAGCAGAGCAGGGCACATCATTCTGTCCTTCATCACTCTTTGCGGTGATCCCATCACCAGCAGTCCTTCAGACCTCAGAGTAAGTGCCGGGCCTCCTCCATTCCGGCTGCTCCAGCCTACAAGACCCAAAGGGCAGAGGCATCTGTTTTCTCTGTGCCTACCACCTCTTCTTGATTTATCAGCATAACAGCCCCTCCTCTGATGAGGAGACTGGGGATACGAGAGGAAGGGGTCTGGTTTACCCTTTCTCCCTAGGCCATAATTTTAACTCTTCTTCTTGAAATCATTAAGAATGTCTTGGACGTCCTTTCTCTAAGGGAGCCTATGGCCTATGGCCCATTTTCCTGACAGAAAGTCATATTGCCCTATCAGTTGGGGCAAGCTTTGGTCCTTTGTCTGTCACCTGCAGATGACGAAGAACACATGAGGTTTCCAGGTAAGCCTAGATCCCCATCGCCCACTGTGGTCCTTGGGACCTAAGCATTTCTCTGGGGCTGCTCCAGTTTCTTCCTGGAGGCCTGAGTCTGCGCTCTTCCTTTGCGGGGCACTTGTCCACATCCATAGGTCTTTTGAGAGCTGATGACAGGTCTTCAGCTCAGTATCACTGGCTCCTGCTTCCCCATCTTCCGGGCAGCTATTGCAGGATGTGACAGGGCTCCTGTCCAGCCCAGGTCTTCCCTTCCCTTAAGAGCAGTTCCTCTGGAAGTGGGTTGCAGGCTGATTCTTCTCCTGGCCAGTACACCCTGGTCTGGGGCGCTTACTGGAGGAAGCCGTGTCTGGGCCCCTCAGGTTACCTCTCTGCACACAGAGCATTGCCATCCAGCAGTTTCGGAGTTCTGTGACTGCAGCTTTTGGGTCCAGTTCTTGCTCTGATGGAGAGGACCCTCCCTCAGGCAACTGTATCCCGGACGGAGTTCAGTATGGCTCCAGAGATACCCTGGGCTGCCATCGGGGGGTTTATCTGTCTCTCCGCCTGTCTCTCCAATCCCCCATTCTGTCTGAAGCCACTGCTACCTTTTACTAGGTATGCGTGCACTCCGGTATCTCTTCTAGTTGGGAAGGTCCCTGCTGGTGTCTCCTTTCCCCAGAGACCAGAAGGACTAGTGGTGGGCCCATAAGCTGTCGCCTACATCAGTCATCCTTACTGACGCCCAGAGTCCAGGTGGTCCTGGCAGACATTACAAGGCATATACAGGCTTGGTCTCACCAGCAAGTTAGTCATGCGTTGGCTTAGTTCCAGTGCTTGGTCGAGAGGAGGCACAACCTTTATCCATTTTCTCTCTGCCCCATCCCAAGCACCTCCGTCAAGCCTCTGCCTCTTCATTTGGAGTCTGGTGATGCTTTCAAAAAAAAATGAATGGAGAAGGGAGGAGGGAGTCTTACATGTGCCCTTCAGAAGATCTCCCCCTCCTTACTGTCAGGGGAAGCAGGACAGTTCCTTAGCGAGCATTGGAGCAACACTATGGTTCCCCTTTACTGCCTACTATTCCTCAAATTTGGAGGGCCTTAGTCTTTTGGATTTCATCATTGGGAGTCTGCCTTTTTTCTAAGCTGACTACAGTACTGCTAGAGGCCAGGTACCATTTGCCAGAGTCCCACTCACCTATGTTTTAGGGGGAGGACCACTGGTCATTTGGAGGTCATCTTTTAAGGGTTACATTTTTTCCCATCTCCTGTTCCCAAGTGTTGGGACTCCTTTTTGGCTCCTGTCAAGTTCAGGAGATCCACTCTGTTGGAGGATCTGCCTCATGCCTCTCTGTTGCGGAGCAGATTGGGATCACCTATAGGGTCCCCCACATCCTTTCAGGTGACACCTTTCGCCAGGGTCCCCCTTCCTCCAGCTGTGGTCCCTACAGCTCGGGGAATTTCTACTCCGTTCGACTCTGGGGTCCTTGGAATTCTTCAGTACTCTTGTTCATAGTCTTTTTGACTTTCTGTTTCCTTCCACAGCCCCTACCCAGGTTAGGGCCTGTCCCTTCCCTGGCTAGGCCTATGCCTGGACTGGCATTCTTCTGGGAAGATTTTCCGCAGGGGGTGCACCTCTCCATTTCCCAGCAGATGGGTGCACTATTGGACCTGTATGCCCACCGGACTTTGCCATGGAGTATTCCACTGGTCTCTTCTTTTATCTTCACTTCATGATGATAGCTGCTAAGGTTGGTAGGTTAGGCTGGTCACAGGGGTCATCTCTCTCCCACTTGTTTTATCCTCTTTTCTTCTTTTTTCTCTTCCTCGTGGTTGTTTCAAGCCACCCCTTCAGAAGTTCAGCCATTCCCTTGCAGACTTCTGGGTTAAGTCTGCAGTGGCTCTTTGCTCGATGGCCCCCTGGTTTTGGTGCCCTCCCTCACTTTTGACAGGGCAGTCAGGGAGCTACTCTCAGCTTTCAAGGCTGACGTTGGGCTAGGGGCCCTCCTGGGCCTCTTACCCTTTTCTGCCTACTGCAACCCTTTAGCCTCCTCCCAAGGGTTCCCTTCTTTTCTTATTGGCACTGCTTGGAACTCAGTCCTGACAGTGTTGCCTACTGCAAGAGCCCCCTCAAAGTAAGATAGTAAAGTTACGTAAGAACTTACCGTAACAGTAGATCTTCGAGAGGAGCTCTTGCAGTAGGCTGGATTTTCCCTCTCTCCATCCCCCTGCTCTCTATCTCTATCTTGGCCTATCTGTGGCCCAGGAATCCTCTCTCTCTCCAGTCGGACCTTCTCACTGGTCTCCAGCAGGAGAACTGAGGTGGGTGCAGGGGATCGCCCCTCTTATATCATTGGTGGACGTCAGCGTGCCGACGTCAGGGGGCCGTCCCCCATTATAGACTGCTAGCTTGAAGTTTTCTGTGTCGTCCTGGCACCTAGTGGCTTTGTCCTAATTATGTTGTCTACTGCAAGAGCTCCTCTCGAAGATCTACTGGTATGGTAAGTTCTTACATAACTGTACTTTCTGGGCCTCCCCATTAGTTCCTCCCCTATCGAGATGGTCCGCCACCACCCTTTGAGGGGACTGTCCCCAGAGGGACTTCTGGCTGTAGTGGACTTTTCTGATGTGAGTGCTGCATGTGTGGCGGGGTTGGGCAAGGTAGTGGCAACATACAATAATGCTGTCACCAAGGCGCTCAACACCGTTGCACCAATCCATATACAACCCAGATCTTCTCATTTGAGATCCCCGTGGTTTGATGGGGCTCAAAAAGAGATGAAGAACAGGGTTCAGAAGTTGCAGCATTGCTGGAGGAGGACCGGGTCCCTGGATAACTGGCTTTGAGATTCACTACGGTGAATATCAAAGAGCAATCAACCATAAGAAGGCAGAGTTCCTATCCAGGGAGATTGCTGCAGGAAGGAACCGATTGGCTTTGTTCTTTTGGACTATAGACAAGCTACTTCATCCAGCTTGTCTGCAGTCAAAAAGAGCAGCTTCACTTGCACAGTGTGAAGAGTTTGCTCACTTCTTTTCTGGCAGAGTGTGCTCCATTCAGACCAGGATCTCTCCAGAGGGACAAGATCAGCCCTGCAGTATAGAGCCTGGTAGGTACAGAAGCGCTCCAGTTGTCTGGGGTGAGTTTTGGCTGGTGGGGATGGCTGAGGTCATTGAGGTAATCTCAAAGCTATGACCCAATTTTTGTGAACTGGACAAGGGTCTAACACATTTCTTAGTGGGATGTATTGGGTCCATCGGTCCAGTGTTCGCTGAGATTGCCCGGTGTTCGCTTTCAGAGTGGTTTTTCCCGGACACCTTGAAAAAGGTGCTGGTGAGTCCCCTGCTGAAGAAACCATCTCTCAGCCCTGACGTCTTAGCAAATTATCGACCTGTCTGCTATCTTCCATTTGTGGGGAAGGTAGTGGAGAAAGTGGTGGCTTTGCAGCTTGAGGCCTACCTGATGGCCTTTGACATCTACAAGCTATTCCAGTCCTAGTTTTAGGAGTAGGCATGGCGCTGAAACAGTGTTAGTTAGGCTGCAAAATGATCTCCTCAGGGTGAGAGAAAGAGGAGAAAAGTAATTTCTTGTTCTCCTGGATCTCTCTTCAACGTTTGACACCACAGACCACATAGTGCTCCTTGATCACCTTAGAGAGCTTTGTGGACTCACTGGCAAAGTCTTCAGCTGGTTTGAGTTCTATTTGACAGGATGATGCAACAGGTAGTGATGGAGAATTTCTTCTCCTTCCCAAAGCTCCTGACCTGCAGAGTGCCTCAGGGCTCGATTTTGTCACCTATGTTGTTTGCAGTGTACATGCTGCCCCTGGGGGGCATCATTAGGTGTTACGGTCTGAGTTTTCACTGCTATGCGGATGATACCCAGCTGTATATGTCCTGGGACATCAGATGCTGTGGAGGTGTTAAATAAATGCCTATCTGAGATCCAGGACTGGATGTCCTCGAACTGGCTGAGGCTTAACCCGGATAAGACAGAGGTACTAGTGATTGAGCCTGGTCATTAGGTGGATGTGGTCGCCACCGGCGTAGGAACATGGTTGTTCCTGAGTGCCACCTCACTGGTGGCGGCCACTAAGGTGAGGAATCTGGCCGTCATCCTTGACAGTGGTTTGACACTTGATGCTCAGGTGTCTGCCGTTGTCTGGAGTGGTTTTTTACCACCTAAGGAATGTCGCCCTGATTAAACCCTTAATTCCGTCTGATGACCTACCTTCATTGGTGCATGTTTTTGTTACATCTAGACTCGATTATTGTAATGCTCTATACTTTGGGATCAGTGGAGGTAACCTCCATCGGCTGCAGCTGGTGCAGAACGTGGTAGCCAGGTTGTTGGTGGGCCTCTCGAGGTCCGCTCATATAGCCCCAGTTTTGCATGAACTGCACTGGCTGCCAATCCGGTAGAGGACTGCCTTGAAGGTGGGCTTGCTCACCTATGAGGCCTTACATGGCTTGCATCCTGGCAATCTGACTGACCTCCTAACACCAGCCCGCCCTGTGCGCTCACTCTGTTCTTCCACAGAGGGTCTCCTGACAATTCCAAGGGCATGGCTAAAGACATCTGGAGACCGCACCTTTGAGGTTGCAGGGCCAGTCCTGTGGAATTCCTTGCCATGATCATTGAGGGAGGTTTTCTCTGTGGAGATCTTCAAGCAGGACCTTAAGGCACACCTATTTAAATGGCATTAGGTTTGAATAGTTCTGTCAATAACAGTGCCGTCCACAACAGTGCTGCTTTAACAGCGTGGTCCAATACAGCAGCAGGAATCAATGCCACCAGGAAACACAGTGCCAGCGGTAGTGGTCAGACACTACAGCGACGACCGCTAGCATTCAAAAGTAAATATATACAGAATGCTTGTTTTATGTGGGAGGCTCCTTCCCCCACACCCCTCAACGCGGGTGGGGGATCTGCTCCTCGCACCTCCTGTAACTAAATTATCCAGCTTCGAGGAGAAACGGATCACGGAGTAAAGGTGACATTCGTGGGGCCAAGGAATTACTGTTTCTACAGCACTTTGACAAAAAAAACTAAGTTCCCCAACAGAAAATTAAAATTGTCGAGGGGAGACCAGGATTAGAACCCTGGTCTCCTGGTCTGTACTGTCCGAGCTGCAGCCTTAACCCGCTCCACCATGGGGGCAGCTCAGCCACCAATCACATTTTTTCCTTCTGCCCCACCTCCTGTAAGCCAGCTGAATAGTGACAGGGATAGCGGTAGTTGCCGAACATCTACCCCTGTTACTATTCCTTTCTTGCATGGTCCTGACCTCGCGGTTTAGACTGCGCAGTTCAGGACATGCTTTTCTAACTGGGTACCATTTAAAAAGGCATTTGATGTCCACTGAATTTTAAAGGGGTTTATAGTTTTATCATTTAGTATTTATTATGTGTGTTAAGCTAACTGACTCTGATTTTAATTGTTGTAGGTTGCTGTAATTGCTGCACCTCTTTGTAAAGTGCCCAGAGCTTCCAGGATTCGGCGCCTAAGAAATAAATTTTACTTTACTTACTACTACTTACTTACAATATGCCTAAACAGAAAATGCCCATGAATATTCTGTTTCATTTAGGAAATAGTTGCAGTTATGACCAAGTGTGTGAAATTGAAACTGGTTTAGCGGAATTTTCTCAGCATTTTCAGGAGCAAAGTCTGCTAATGCTATTTCAGCCAAAGTCAGAGTCTTCTGTTGTCTTAACAGTTTTCTGATGGACAACTTTGATCAGAACATTGAAACAGTAACTGGACATGGAACAATATATAATACACATGGTGTTGCATACCAAGAAAAATCTGAAGGCTCCATTCTCCGAGAACATTCTGTTGAAATTCCTCACTCAAAAAGAAGGGCAATTGTATCTAACAAAAAGGAATTAAAACATTGACAGGTGATTTCAAAGAAGGAGCCAACCGCATTTGGCAATATGCCCAGGTCTACTGTGCCAGCATCAGTGGTAAATACTGGCAAGGCAAAGCTAATCCTATGGAAACTCAGTCAGGAAGCACACAAGGAGTATCAGCTTGTCCCAAGGTTTACTGGTTGGCCGACGCTAGTTTGTAACAACCATTCAAGTTCACCAAAGAAGGTGGTTATCACATATCTTGCACTCATCCACAAACCCATCACTGATTATGCCACTGTAGTTGAATACCTCACACAACTACAAGAAAATAGCTCAGCAAGCAAATATGCCCTACGTTCACCTGACACTTGATGTTGGAGCAGCAGCAAAGGCATATCAGGTTGTGTGGAATTTCCCTGATCAGTTCCACAATGTCATAATTCATTTGGGAGATTTCCACCCATTCCTGGAAAATTTTGTCATTATAGGACAGTTAGTTGGTGGCAGCGGCTTTGAGGACATAGTATTTCAGGCTGGTCTTTGTGCCTCTGGCAGCATAAGGGGAGTTTTGTGTGGGAAACTTTACAATCAGGCATGGACTGTATATGAGCATTTTGCAGATGCCTAAGAGCAGTTGCTTCTGGACAGATTGCAGGAGATCATGGAATTGGAAGGACACACATAGCAAGTTGGTGCAGCAAGGCTAACTTTGCCAAGCTAAATATTTTATTTATATACTTAAAATAACATATAAGCAGACCTTAGCCGACTAAATAATAAAACAAAATAATATATAGCTCAGAAAGCGAAATCACAGTTCACAAATACTGTTCAGCTCCTGAAATAAGCTGTTAGGCTACAGGATGGGTAGTTACCCCACCTGTCTTCGTAAAGTCTGAAAAGAGCTGCAGACCCCACTGGATCAGCATAGCTCTGATCCTCCAACAAATCAGTAACGAATCTGTTTTGAATCTGACTTGGACATCTGAGAACATGCTTTTTGTACCTGGTGTCCAACAGGTGACCACCTCAGACTCTGCCCCTTCTCTTGTTTTAACTAAATATTCCTTTAAACAAAATATTCTTTATATTGCCCAAGTAATGTGACATAGACTTAGTTGAAAATGCATACACAGAGACTCATTGATTAAGAAATATCATTCTTTTAGGTGGATTCGAAGAAAATTTCTCATACAGGCTCCTACCTCAGACTGACAGTATATAAATATAGAAAGCATAGGGTCGGCCGGCTCTTTAGAAACAGTCTGAGCAGCTCTGGGGTGGGACCCTGTAACACAACCCTCTGATCCTTGGTGAGTGAATGGACCATGTTGAGAAACATGAAACAGCAGAAAACATAGATATATATATATTCCTTCTGTTGCTGTGTTTTGTCTACTCATTCTATTACTTGTTTTTATTTGATACCTTTTTCTTTTAAGAAACTGCATAAACCTTTGGTTAACAGCATTTTTGCCTAACAGATAATAAACTAAAATAAAACAAAACCTAAGAGGGGAAATAATTTTCTAGGCTACTGTTTTATTACAGACTGCTTTCTCTAAACAGAATAGTGAGGGACAGAGTGACCAAAAGGCGTGGTGAAAAGAAACCGCAAAAACAATGCAGATTCTGTCTCCTCATATTTTGGAGTGTCTCTCTGCAATGTTTTTTCAAGGACAGGTCTCCCTTTATGAATTATTTAACATTTTGTGCACAGACTAAAATCAACACAATATTTTTCATTTAGGGAATTTAACCAGGCTCCCCATTTTGCTTTCTGCCCACTAATGTCCTTTTCTTGAACTGGCCACCAGACAAACATTGCCTAGCACAGGCAACCCATACAGTTTGCTCTGATCCATGTGTTTTTTGGGAGACATCCTTTTCCTTTTCAACGTAAGCCCACCGGGAGAAAAATATACAGACAAGGTGAAGGTTACCTTTCTTATTTCTATGAGCTCCCGACTTGCATTAACACATTTATTTTGTTTCGGGAAGACAACACTCAGTCAGACACTGCCCTGACATGACACTCGCGTTCTGACCGAGCTATTTTAAAACATTTAAACTCAGGGATGCAAGGGGCTGTACAAAACTGCATAGACACGCATTGCTTGCTTTTATACTTCGCAGTTTTAACATACCGCTTCACTGACTATGGGTATATTTCTTTATTTCTGCTTAGACAGTGGGGAGTGATAGCGGACGTAATCTCCACCTTAAGACCCAGAAAAGTGAATAAAGGGACAGAATAAGGACTCTCCACAGGTGGCCTTCCTATAAAAAGGGGAAAAACAAAGGTAGACAGAAAAAAAGTACATATGATAGACAAATGCTACTGCAGTAGACTTTCACTTACAAGAAATAGCAAGGGTCTGGGGGCCACTATGACGTTTTCCTCCCTGCCTAAGAGGAAACCAGGGTCCAGACTACAACATCTGTTTCCTAAATGATAGCTTCATCTAACATGACTAATGCCATTCACAATGTCAGATCTCTCTCTCTCCAAATGTGAAAGAGAGATGGAGGTTCAGCCCTCCCTCTCCCAAAACTACACCTCGGGGTTCCTAAAAAAATTCTTGAACAAAAATAGGTCAAGAAGAACATACAAGTCCTCCTTAACCTGTCTCATTATCTTCACCCAGAGGTCTGACTGTGCCTGTATTCAGATCTGCCCCAAACCTAGACATAAAATCTGCATTTTTGTTAGCGATACCAGGCCGATGCAGGATAGTAAACTTGTATGGCTGCAAGACCAAATACCACAACATAATAAGAGGGTTCTTATCTTTCATCACATTCAACCAGCACAGGGGGTTGTGATCTGTAATCACCTCGAATTCTGAACCCCATAAATAAAACTTAAGTGCCTCAATGGCCCATTTAATGGCTAAACACTCTTTCTCTATGACAGAATATCGAGTTTCTCTTTCATGTAACTTCCGACTAATATATATGTATATAATAGGGTGTTCTTCCCCATCAATATTCTGTGACAGTACTGCGCCAATGCCTGTTTCTGAAGTATCCGTCTACACCAAAAAGGATGATGTAAAGTCAGGGCTTCATAATACTAGTGAAGAACATAAACATACCTTGACAGTGCAGAAGGCTTCTTCACTTGCCGGCGTCCATTTTACTTTGGTTGGGTTATTCTTCTTCATGAGGTCTGTAAGAGGTGTGGTTACTGTATAAAAATTAGGGACAAATGTCCAGTAATACCCTTCTAATCCCAGAAAGGACCTGATGTGTTTCTTTGTGGTAGGCCATGGGCAGTTGGCCACTGCATCCAGTTTGCCTCTCTCTGGTTTTACTCGCCCATTACCAATAATAAACCCCAAGTACTTTGTTTCTTGCATAGCAACACTTTGCTGTATTTATGGTAAGACCAGCCTTGGCTAATGCTTGCAGAACAGCAGCTAGATGCTGTAAATGAGCCTCCCGGGTAGGACTAAGCACTACCACATTGTCTGAATATGCGGCGCAATAGGCCGTATGCTGGTGTAGTGTGCGATCCATAAAGCGCTGGAAGGTGACAGGGGCCCCATGTAAGCCAAAAGGCATAGTTACAAACTGATAGAGGCCCACTGGTGTGATATATGCTGTTTTTTCATTGGAGGAACCATCTTGAGGGAATTGCCAGTATCCCTTTGTGAGATCAAACATGGTCATGTATTGGGCATTGCTAAGTCTGTCTATAATGTCATCTGTCCTTGGCATAAGATAGGCATTGAACTTGGAAATGACATTTAGATGACGGAAATTGAGGCAGAGTCTTATACCTCCTTCCTTTTTAGCAACAACCATGATTGGGAATACCCACTCACTACTGGATGGTTCGATTACCACTAGCTTCTCTATTTTCTTGACATCCTCTATTATTTCACCCCAAACCTTTTCTGGTAACTGATAAGGTTTTTGATGAATGGGGTGATTCTGGGTTACCTCAATATGGTGGGTGATACCATCTACCTTCCCTGGAATAGTAGTGAAAGTTTTCTGAAACTGTAACAATAATGCGTCTAAGGTCTGCCTTTGTGTAGGTTCTAAAGCAGGGTTAATGTTAAGATCCTTCACTTCTCCTTGTTTCTCTTAACCTTTCATATGCAATATCTAGCTCACTCTTCTCTTTCTCGGGGTATACATACATGCTAGATTTAATCCTGTCATGCCATTTTTTTTAAATGTTAGCATGATAGACCCCCTTCTTATGACGTCTATCACGCAAATCAATTTCGTAACTGACAGGGCCAGTTTGACGGAGAATTGTATAAGGGCCCTGCCATTTCATCATAAGCTTGTTCTGTGATGATGGCAATAACAAAAGAACCTGGTCACCCAGCTGAAAGCTTTTACTACCCACCCCTATGTCATATTGGGAATTCTAGAGTGTTTGCTTTTCAGCATTCTGCCAATGTGCCATTTTAACAGAGTTCATCAGCCCCTGCCGCAGTGTTGACATGTATTCTAGGGTACTGGTTGGACTTATCTTTGTTCCATCCTCCCATCTTCTTTAATCACATCCAGAGGTCCTTGAGGGTTTTTCCCATAAAGCAATTCCAAAAGGGGAAAACTCTGTCGAAGCCTGTGGGACCTCCCTATAGGCAAACATGAGTAAAGGTAAGTAGGTGTCCCAACTCCTACTATACCTTCATTCTCCACAAACTTCCGTAACATCTTTTTCAGGGTCTAATTAAATCATTCAACTAGACCGTCCATTTGTGGATGATAAGGGGAGGTGTATATGGTTTCAACTCCCAAGGTTTTGTATAGTAGTTTCAGTAGTTTTGAGCAACAATTACTTCCCCAATCAGTTAAAATCTCTTTTCGTATTCCCACTCTGCTAAACAACTTAATCAATTCACCTCCTATTTTCTCTACTGTGATAGTTCTTAGGGGTATCGTTTCCGGGTATGTGGTACAATAATCGGTTATGACCAGGATGAATCTGTTTCCTTTAGTACTCTTTTGTAGTGGCCCAACTATATCCATAGCTAACTGTGGAAGGGGATTATCAATTAGAGACAAAGGTTGCAAAGGAACTTTGTCCTTTTTTGTAATGGTTGCCACCCTTTGACATGCTGCACAACTCCGGCAGTAGTCTGCTACTTGATCATGTATACCCACCCAGTAAAATCTACGGAGTAATCTTCTTGGGGTGCAGTTGGCCCTGCCAGGGGAATATCATGGGCAAGATGTAACGATTCAGTTCTGTATTTCACAGGTACCAGTAGTTGTTTGGTTACCTCCCCTGACATGGGGTTTACACATTCTCTATACAGTAAACCTTCCCCTTAAAATGCATTTGGGACCCTTTTTATCCTTTTGTCCCACCATCTGAAAAAAAGGTTTCAATGTTATATCATTTGCTTGATCATTTCCAAATTCACTATCATTTACCACCTGTAACAACTCATCACTATTAAAGGCCTTATTCTTTTGAGTCCATAACAATTTGTCCATTTTTCTTTTTCTTTTCTGGGTTTTTCCTGGAACCCCATAGATACCCTCTTCAAAAGGAAATAATTGTGCCCACTGTTCTTCTTGTTTGGCATGTGCTGTAGTGGTGACGGCACACAATTCATTATCTGAAGTCACTAGGGAATGAAACTCCAGATGGTCATGTCCTATGACCACAAGGACAGGAAGATGTGCAACCAAACCAACAGAAATCTGGTACACTTTCTCATTTGTTTGTTTGTTTGTTTGTTTATTCGCTTAACGGGTAAGCACACTGGAAACAAGTTCCTTTTACAGGTGCGACCCACATATATTGCATACAGACAATACATAATCAAACATGCATATACAATGCAGCAAATTGCAGACAAAAATGTCTTTGTTACGTATAAAATTCATAAAAAAAATTCATAAAAAACAGTTACAATTAAATTGAGATTCAAAATACATCCTTAATGCATCGGCAAACTTTCTCATTAATTTGCATGTCCACAGTAGTGAGGGGGTAGTGATGGGTATCTCCTTGAATGCAGATAACATCAGTCTTGTCACCTTTGTTTGGGCATTTATGTACCAGGTCGGCCCTTACTAAACTCGTGTCTACTCCCAGAATCAATTAGTCTGGATACTTTCTGCTCCCCTATTGATACAGGCACAGTGAACTGTCCCCAGTTTGCCAAGACCAAGTTAGTAGCTACAGTTTTCTTTTTGGGACAGTATTTTACTATATGGCCCTTACTTTGGCACTCACAACGTATAATGTCCGAGTTAAATGGCCTTCCAGTTCTGAATGTCTTATTACCCCCAGTACCCACAGAAGAAGAAGAAGATTGAAAGGGTCTTACCATGGGAGGGGTGGCACCAGTCCTGGTGTGTCCTTTTTGGTGATTTGGTTGAGCAGCAAGATAGCCCTCAGTGAGGCTAATGGCTTTCTCCGTTGTTTCTGGCCGGTGCCCCCTTACCCACATTTGTATATCAGATGGTAGGACTCAAACAGATTGCTCCATAATGACCATCTCCAATATCTGGTCAGGGGTTTTGGATCCTTGTTGCAGTCATTTATGGCACAGTTCTTTAAGTCTTACATTGGCTTCACGGGGGGTATCGTTAGCATGAAATTTGTAAGTCTGGAATTTTTGGCAGTAAGTTTCAGGGTTTATGTCATAGCAGCGCAAGATCTCTTGGCGAACAAGATCTTAATTTTCTGCCTGCTGACTGTCCATATGACTGTATGCCAGCTGAGCCTTCCCAGTAAGATAGGGTACCAGTCTGATGACACACTGTGTCCTAAACCATCCACACACTTAAGCCACGCTCTCATAAGTAGTTAGGTATGCTTCTATATCGTCAGACTCACCCAACTTGGTAAGTTTAATGTCCTTTGGGTTGTCAGCAGGGGATGGGTTCCAGATTCCCATAGCCTGTATAGCCCTTAAGGTATCTGCCCATCTGGCCTCATTTCTCTGGTGATCGGCTTTTCTTTCTCTGTCCATGGCTAATTGTTTCAAGCACAACCAGGGCAACAAGCCTTGCATATCCTCAGGGGGAACATCTGAAATGGATTTCTCTGGGTTCTCCTCTTCGCATCGCTCCTCGAATTCCTCCTCCTCCTCCTCCTTGGCCGTCTTCCTTGTAACATCTCCAAGGCCGGGTAATGGTGTCACTCCATGCTTCTCAACCATAGTGCAAGTGAGGACACCACTTGGTTTAGGGGGAACCTTGTCGATTTGGGCTGGCTGCATCCACTGTCTTCCTGGATGTGGGTGGATATTCTAGCTGAACTACTGCTAGCACCAGTATACCAACCAGTCCCACTTCTCACACCAGTGAAGGAGAACTTGGAATTGGAAGGAGACAGACACAGCAAGTTGGTGCAGCAAGGCTAACTTTGCCAAGCTAAATATTTTATTTATATACATAAAATAACATATAAGCGGACCTCAGTCGACTAAATAATAAAACAAAATAACATATAGCTCACAAAGCGAAATCACAGTTCATAAATACTGTTCAGCTTCTGGAATAAGCTATTATGCTACAGGATGGGTAGCTACCCCACCTGTCTTCATAAGGTATGAAAAGGGCTTCAGACCTCACTGGATCAGCATAGCTCTGATCCTCCAACAAATCTGCAACGAATCTGTTTTGAATCTGACTTGGACATCTGAGAATACCCTTTTTGTACCTGGTGTCCATCAGGTGACCACCTCAGACTCTGCTCCATCTCTTGTTTTAACTAAATATTGCTTTAAACAAAATATTCTTTATATTGCCCAAGTAATGTGACATAGGCTTAGTAGAAAATGCATACATAGAGAATCATTGATTAAAAAAATATCATCCTTTTAGGAGGATTAGAAGAAAATGTCTCATACAGGCTCCTCCCTCAGGCTGACATTGTATAAATATAGAAAGCATAGGGTCGGCCGGCTCTTTAGAAACAGTCTGAGCAGCTCTGGGGTAGGACTCTGTAACACAACCCTCTGATCCTTGGTGAATGAATGGACCATATAGAGAAACATGAAACAGCAGAAAACATAAATATATTCCTTCTGTTGCAGTGTTATGTTTACTCATTCTGTTACTTGTTTTTTATTTGATACCTTTTTCTTTTAAGAAACTGCATAAACCTTTGGTTCATAGCATTTTCGCCTAACAGACAGTAAACAAAAATAAAACCTAAGAGTGAAAATAATTTTCTAGGCTATTATTTTATTACAGACTGCTTTCTCTAAACAGAATAGTGAGGGACAGAGTGACAAAAAGACATGGTGAAAAGAAACTGAAAAAACAACACTGACTCTTGTCTCCTCATATTTTGGAGTGTCTCTGCAATATTTTTCCATGGACAGGTCTCCCTTTATGAATTAACATTTTGTGCACAGACTAAAATCAACACAATATTTTTCATTTGGGGAATTTAACCAGTCTCCCTGTTTTGCTCTCTGCCCGCTAATGTCCTTTTCTTGCACTGGCCGCTGGACAAACGTTGCCTAGCACAGGCAACCCATACAGTTTGCTCCAGTCTATATGTTTTCCGAGAGACATCCTTTTCCTTTTCAATGCAAGCCCAATGGGAGAAAAATATACAGACAAAGTACAGGTTACTCTTATTATTTCTATGAGCTCCCGACTTGCATTAACACATTTATTTCATTTCGGGAAGACAACACTTGGTCAGACACAGCCCTGACATGACACTCGCATTCTGACCAAGCTATTTTAAAACATTTAAACTCCGGGATGCAAGCGGCTGTACAAAACTGCACAGACACACATTGCTTGCTTTTATACTTTGCAGTTTTAACATACCGCTTCACTGACTACAGGGTATATTTCTTTATTTCTGCTTAGACGGTGGGGAGTGATAGCAGAAGCAATCTCCACCTTAAGACTCAGAAAACTGAAAAAAGGGATAGAATAAGGACTCTTTACAGGTGACCTTCCTGTAAAAAGGGGAAAAACAAACAAAGGTAGACAGAAGAAAGTACATAAGATAGACAAATGCTACTGCAGTAGACTTCCGCTTGTGACAAATAGCAAAGGTCTAAAGGAGGGTGGGGGTCCACTATAACACAGATTTGTAGAGTATTCAGCAGAACTGAATGCCACCCCTGCAGTATTGTTTGATCTGATCAGATCATCACCTCAATCCACAGACTTCCATAAACTGCTTCAGGAAGATGAGATTGTCACTTTCCAGACTAAGAATGAGGCCTTCAGGCAGCGGATTCGTAACACTGAGCTGGGGAAAAGCCCGCAGCTCTGGATGACATATCTGGATATAGTGGACCGGCAGTATTTGCTCCACACAGCAATAAAAGAAAACAACTGTGATCTTAGACTACAGTGTTGAAAATATTCACTGCCCCTGTTCTTCGCATTCAACAAGCAAAATTACGTTCGATATCGATTTAGTGAGATGCATATTATCAAAGATCCCAACACCAAAGTGCCAAAGAATTTCAGTTACTTCCTTTCTAGCGGATCTAACAAGGAGCGCCTAATTGATTTGATCATGCAGGTCTGGGGAGAAAACTGCATGAATTTGCCAGAGGGCCCAGTGATCTGTTTTTCTAAGAGAGACATATGCTACATGATCACCAAAGAAGGAACTGTAATTGTGGATGATCTCTGTTGTGACCAGGAAGAAGCGGACACAAAAATTGCGCTTTATGAGCAACATGCCATTACAATACGTCCAGGCCCTGTCATCATCCATTCACCATCTGGGGATAACGATATACCAGTAATTTTATTGTCATTATTTTCAGAATGCGAGCAAAGTATGTACCTGGACAATGGCCATGGGAACAGTAGGAAAATCTTCGACTTTAGCAAGTGTGAAATGACCACTGCAACAAAGAAAGCCTTAGTCGGTGTCCATGCATTCACAGGCAATGACTATGTTTCTGCGTTCTTCAAAAAAGGGTAAGAAGATTTGCTGGAATGTCCTTAAAAAGTACCCAAAATTCCTGGATGCCTTTTAGAAGTTTGGAAGTGATTGGCAAGTGGATAAGGATATTGTAGCTCTGTTGGAGGAGTATGTCTATAAACTGTATGGAAGGAAGCAAGTTATTAGTGCAAATATAGCGAGGCAGCATATTTTTTGGGAGAAATATAACCAAGACAACAGAATATCTGATCTGTTTCTGCTTCCATCTTGCCAAGAAGCCCTGAACTTACATATTCTATGAGCCGATGACGTCTGCTGATTGTGGAGGCTTTCTTCTGTTGCAGTTATCAATGCCCCAAATGCAGCTTTGCATGGTTGGACTGGTGATCTCAATATAAAGTGGACGGACACACCATATCCAGATGATGTTATGTCTCTGCTCTATAATGCAAATCAGACTCAGATGAGGACCAAGATGTATGCGATTACCAAGATAATATTGGCATATCTGACGAGGATGGAAGATTTTTCCTAGAAGAACAAGACTAACTTCCACTACTTTACCAACAGTCATATTTTAAATTTAACATTTTTTTGAAATTAAAATGTTTTGTGTAAACAAAGATTTTTTTTTTCTTTTAGATAAATTTCCTTCTTTAAAAAACTTTTAAAATTGACCTTTGAGTCAACTTATGGGTATGCATTTTAAAGCTCTAGCTCCTGTCTATTCATTGAAATCAAATTTAAATTAGTCTCAAAGTAATGTCTCAAGAATCTGCATTAAGTACGTGTAGCTGAAAATCGCAAAATTTGACAAGGTATAAACTTGCTAAAATTTCGTCTATTAATGATAACTCCACTTTTATCAGTTTATCCGCTATTACCTTAATACTTAAAAACCACATGTGCATTTCAACACAGAATACTTTACCCTTTTAGACAACATAACATTATATTATAAAGTGCAATAAATCCTGTCTGACAAGATTAAACATAAGAATATCTTGAAATTTCACAAGAAATTAAGGGGTGGTGGTTGGTATTTAACCCTATAACTTTTTTAAATAAATTTTTTGAAGCAACGTATGGGTATGCATTTTAAAGCTCTAACTCCCGCCTATTCATTGAGACCACACTTGAATGTATATTTCACTAACTCTTGAAGTAATGACCCAAGAATCTGCATTAAATACGTGGAACAGAAAATCGCAAAATGTGTAAGGTGTCAGTACAAAATTGATACAAACTACCATTTTTCCCCAGCGATCATGCGATCAACAGACAGATCATGAATTGTGGGCATATCTGCTACATTAAACAACTATCGGCATTAATTTAGCTCTCAGGTGTCACCCCACATCCATTTACACCTGGTCTCTCTGATTCAAGAACTTTGAAGGCCAAGTTATAGCAATCTCTCCTCATACTAAAGGCCCTCCAGTCATGCTTGCTCCCCTGCTCTGGACACCTTTGATTTTGTTCATATCCTTGTTCATATTCTTCTACTAGTAAGATATCCAAAATTGGGCACATTAATCTAAGTGGGGCCTAACCAGAGATCTGTACAGTGTGCTTAGCGTGTTACTAGTTCTGGAAACAAAATGTTACCTAATACATCCTAGCATTTGACCAGCCTTGCTGGATACAAGGTCATAGTGATGACTATGTTTGAAATCGAATGAAATCATTATGCCCAGGTCTTGTTATCTGACAGTTTTCTTTAGCTTTGTGCCATTAATATGATAGTCTGTAACTATGTTATGACTACCTAGGTGCATAACTATGCATTTGCTCTAGTTAAACTTCATGCACCATTTGGATGCCCCCGTGTGATACCTGATCAAAGTTGGATTCTAGTGAGTTAATATTATCTACTGAGTTTGCAGAGCCCCTTAGATTGGTGTCATCTGTAAGTGTAATTAGTTAGATAGTGCATAATCAAAATCAAATATGTAACTGGAAAACAATGTTGGTCCCTTTTCTTTTTGTGTATTGGCTGTACAAGTTCTGTTTATATACTTGCCCACTATAAGTTGTCAGCTGATGTATTTTTTTATCCTGTTCTTCATGTGTTTTACAAAAACCCAGTAAAGTATAGTCATTCAAAAAGGAAAATAGCATTGATCCCAACACAGAGCCCTGGTGCACACTGCTTGTAACTATACCCTTGCAGGATGTGACACCCAATTAGCCTCACCTTCTGTGTTCTGCAACACAACCAGTTTCTGATACATCTCAATAGTCTGATCCAGTCCCACCATATATAGCTTCACAAGCAGCATTAAATATGCTATCAAATGCCTTGCTATGGTCACGGAAAAGTATGTCCGCAGGAATGTTTTAGTGAACTGTTTTACTAACTGGTTCACAAAAATTAAGTAGAATAGTAAGGCAGGATCTACCTGTTGGGTGAGCTCCCTTTCTACCTCACCTCCTCCTTTATAACACCCTCCTTTATAAATGCCCTCCCATTCCCATAGATCAGCTGACTCCCGTGCCCTGGTTGTCCCCCACAGATCCACCCAAATCAGCCAATCCAGTTACTCTCACTGCCTCCCAAAAATTTGGAATTCCCTCTCCTCCTCCCCCCCCCCAAAATCTGGCACTCATCCACCACCTACTCCATCAGCTCTGCCCTCAATAATTACCTTGCACCTAGCTGCTCCTGCCATGTCCCTTCCTAATTCCCTCCTCTAAGCCCTGGACAAACCCTATCCCATACCCTCACCTTCATTTTACCCTGTGCACACCCACCCCAAAATCTCTAGCCCTTCTCCCCTTCCCCCTAATTGCTCCCCCTTACTGGCCTCCCTTGATCTCTCACAAAATGTAAAGGACCCTGAATGCTCTCCATGGGTCCCTCTCCTGCCCCCCAAGGGGCTTGCATCTCTCATCTACTCTCTTCCCCCACCATCTTAAAGGGGTCTCTCTGGGACACTGCCTTATCCTCTTCTTTCTGGTTCCCCAGTCCCCTTGCATGGTTCCTCGCATCCTGAAGGGGTCTCCAGGGGCACAACTCTTCCCCTCACCTCTCCCTCCTCTTTCCCCCTTTTCTTTCATGTAAGCACTTGTTTATTTATTAACCCGGCACTTATGATTGTCCACTGTTTCCACATGTTATGAGCAACACTGTTGTACCATTGTTTGTAACACCTGCCTTACAACTGTATGTTAATGTTGATCTTGTAACTTGAATGTATAATGTCTCATTCCAATTGTACCCCTTCCCTGCAGATCACACCGGGAGATGAGCAACTTGTTACTCAGTGTGCCTTCCTGGTGAAACATTTCAATAAATAAATAAAGTAACAAAACCATATAGTTTTTCATCAGCTAGGCCATTAGAGACTGGGTGATGTTCTACTCTTTCTTTAATGAGTGTTTCCTTCATCTTCCCCCCTACAGAAGTCAAGCTAATTAGTCAATAATTTTGTGTGTCCCTCTTGTCACCCAGTGGGCATGACAGTCACTTCCCTCCAGTCATTAGAAACCTACCCAGATCATAGGGCTGCTTTAAAAGTGAACTTAGTAGGTTTTGCTAATTTCTCCACCAGTTCCTTAAGCAAATGGGGTGCTAGCTCATCAGGCAGGTGTGGGTTTCTTTTTCATCCAAATTGGTTAAGTATTCTTTAATTAAGCTGGCAGAAATTATATCCAGACTATCAACTGTTGCTGCCGAACTTAAGAGCCCACTAGACTAAATATGAAAACAGGAAACCACACTACCCTAGACTGGATCCTAGTCACAAAACCAGAAAGATTCAAAATGACAGGCACCTTTGCTGACTTATTGAGTGATCACTCCCCCACGTATGGCATTTGGAAAAACAAATTCCCAGTATCCCCGCCCAGAGTATTAAGGACCCGGGACATCTCCATATTCAACCATGGCCTCTTCCTCAATTCCCTGGTCAAGGTTGACTGGCTGCAAGTAAAACTGGCCCCAAACCTAGATGCTGCCCTAGAATTCTTCACCAATAATTTCCTTTCTATTGCCAATAAACATGCACCCCTAAAACAGATCAGAGTCAAAGGGCAGGAAGCCAGGTGGCTGACCCAGGACCTAAGAAAAATCATGAGGGACAGAGACAGAGCATGGGGTAATTTCAAAAAAACAGGCCAAACCCAAGATTGGCAGAAATACAGGGAACTCAGAAACAAATGTAAAATTGGGTTAAAGAAGGCCAAACAAAGGCACATTAGAAGCCTTCAGGAAACAAACCTCTCCAATCCCAAAAAATTCTGGGCGAAAATTAATGCATTGCTAAAGGGCCATAATAAGCAGGAAGGAAGTGACATAGTAGCCAATGTAACTCTCTATAAGAACCCTGTAGAAGCCTCAGAGGCATTAAATTTGTACTTTATGGGTCTGGAAAAGTACAAGGCACCATCGTGCCCCTCCTACTCCCCATATCAATACTGACAACACCAAGCACCCCACACCAGAGTTTCACTTCAAGCTAACAACCAGGCAGGAAGTCCTAAAATTACTCAAAGGGATCAGCTCACAAGGGTCAGCTGGGTATGATATACTTAAACCTAGGCTACTACAAATTGGTGCCCCAGTCATTGCCACACCTGTCACCTGGCTATTCAATCGATCCCTCCTCGAAGGGAAAGTCCTCTCCCTCTGGAAAGTGGCCCTGGTAACACCAATCCACAAAGGAGGGTCTTGGGAACAGGTAGAAAACTACCGCCCTATATCCCTACTCACCATCCTCAGCAAAATCCTGGAGAGGGTGGTATACAACCAAGTGGTAGACTATGTCAAGAGCCACAACATCCTCATGGCCCAACAACATGGTTTCCGAAAGAATCATGGAACTAATACGGCCCTTGTAAGTTTCACCTCTGACATATTCGCTGATCTGGATAAGGGGCAGTGCATTGGTGCAGTCTTCATTGACCTCACCAAAGCATTCAACCTGGTGGACCATCAGTTACTCCTTGCCAAACTGAAAGTAGTTGGCCTTGACAGCCTTGGTAAGCTGGTTCACCAACTATCTCGAGGGATGGTCCCAAATGGTCAAATGGCTGGGGGCGGTCTCTGATAAATGTCCAATAAGGGATGGGGTCCCCCAAGGATCTATCATGGGGCCCCTGTTGTTCTCATTATTCATCAGTGATATGCCAAAACACTGTGGGAAGGCTAAGATCACCCCGTATGTGGATGACGCAGTATTATATATGTCCAATAGCAATACTGTGACCCTAAATTAATTACTATCAAAGGACCTCCACCTGCTTCAGGGATGGCTGGACTGAAATAAATTGGTCCTAAATGGTAAAAAAACAAAGGCTGTGCTATTTGGTCCAAGGACATTGGGCCCTGTTAGGGCTAACAAGCTGTCACTATCTCTATCTCTGTCTGGTGGTGGAGGAATCGAAGTAGTTGAATCTATAAAGTACCTAAGAATCACAATCAACCAAGGCTGTAACTTTAAGTCTCACACAAATAAAGTTCCCATGGCACTAAACCAGAAGCTCAGACTTCTATTCCGCTTAGGTCCCTATCTAACTCCAGACTCCCATCGCAAGATTACACATGGTACCCTTCTACCAACCCTCCCATATGGGGCCCGTATACTATGTTCTCTTAAGCATACTGAGATGTACACGCTCAAGTCCCTTTACCACAGAATCTCCAGGTTCGCAGCTGGTGCACCCTCCAGAGAACATAACTGTAGGACCCTAAACACACTCTCCTGGCCCACCCTGGAAGGAAGGAAGGATGCAATATCCTGCCCTTTGCTTAACATACAAGCTCAGGCAGGGCAGTGCACCCCCAAGTCTTGCTGAATTGCTAACTAGTAAACAGAATTGCAGGTCACCAAGATCCTCCAGCAGACAGCTACTAACTGTACCTAAAGTCAGATCCATGCTGGGGGCTCGAGCGTTCTCTGCCTTCATTCCTCCCCTCTGGAATTCCCTTCCTAACTCCCTCCCTCCAGGATTGCAACTCCCTAGGAGCATTCAAAAGGTGACTTAAGGCCTACATACTGGAGGTGAATCAATGCACCTGCAACTGCTGATTTCTCAAGAGCTTGCTCATAGCTAAACTTATCTACATGACTGCTAGAACCACAAAATGTTTAATTTGCTGTACCTCCGAAACCACTTATTGGTTTTAATTGTGCTAACAATTGTCAAGAGTTTGTTATATGTAAGATTGTAATATACCTCTGTCATTTACTTTTGTGCACTACCTTGTCATTCTGTTACTATGTTTTTCTTGTATTACATGTGATTAACTCTTGGTCACCCCTGAAAAAGGGACCATCTGTTGGACCCAGTGGGCCTACCCAGTTACCAAAATTGAATAAATAAAAATAAATAAAGGGTATAAACAAGGTGCAGGGGGAGACATTTTCCAATACAGGAGGAGCACAAGAATGAGGGGGAAAGACATGAAATTGGAAGGTGGGAGGCTAAGAGGAAATGTGAGGAAGTTCTTCTTCACAGAGAGGGTGGTGAATGTAAAGAATGACCTGCCTCAGCAGGAGGTGGGAGCGAGCACAATGAATGGATTCAAGCATGCTGGGGACAAGCATAGGGGAACCATAGAGGTACAGCAGCGGGTGGGTCGTAAGCAGTAATCCAGTACAAGGGCTTACGAGCAGACTAAATGGGCCAGGTGGTCCTTATCTGCTGACAATTTCTATGTTTCTGTGTTTTTGTTTGTCTGCCCTTGCCCACTCTGTGGCCTGTAAAGTTGGCCTTGATGTCATCATCTAATCTACTTCCCACATTGTGACCACTTGGACAACCATGATCCCTCGTTGATGTCTTCTGCTCTACTCTGTATGTTCTGCTGTAGCACCAGGGAAGCAACTGACTATTCTGGTCTCTCTGTCAGAAGAACATACTCTTTTATCAATATATCTGAATATTGAGTCACCCATAACAATTACTTGCCTGATTGGTGGAGGAGTGTCTGATGTTGTTGTCTCATCTGTAATAAGTAATTAGATCTTGTTTTCCTCTGTCAGTAGTTACTAAAGGGGGGGGGGTGACTCTGTTATTTAGGGGGATTGGGGTGATCTGCCCTTCATACCTTTTTTGTCCTCCTCACTTCTGATGCTATTGTCCAATCATCCTGCACAGTACCATCTGCATTCCTTTGTCCTTTTTTGCTTGCAAAATCATTGTTCCCAGTGTGGTAATGTTGCCTGTCTGTATTTCATTGTGTTGGGGCACCTGAACTTTCCCAGCAAGATCAAGGAATGATCTAGCAATATAGTTCTCCACTTCATGAATTTTCCTTTGTCTTGATGACTTGTTCTCTAGCTCATGCACATCCTGGTATAATTTCATAATTAGGATGCACCTTGAGCAGATAACATTTTGTCCTTGTTCAGGCTGTATAATAAATATGTTAAAAAGGCATTCTTCCTTGACCCCTCTCCATGAAGATCTGGAGTCAATATTGTAGTTGATAGATTTGGCTATCATAGAAACCCCTGCAGTATTATATAAACTGTTATAGCTGTACTTACAGTAAATGGACTTAACCTTAGTATAGTGAACTGATCACCATTCCCACCTCGGCCTCCCCTGTGCCTGACTCCAAGTTAAACTCCACCTCAGCCTCTTCACATCAGCTCATTTAGGGGAGATCAGTTTGATAATGCACCTCCTGAGTGAGCAGCCTTAGCCTTGCCCAAGACATGATGCGACATCAGTCACCCGGTTATAGCCAAATTTGGCACAAAAAGTTAAAAGGCTACCCATTATAATCGCAACTGTAAAATGGAGAATACACAATAGCGATTTTGATTTCAGCGATCGCCACATAATGGCGAACTTGCAAAAATAGCGATTTCACTTGCCAATGTGTGCACAAAAATCGTGATGCGCACAAAAGGCAACCAGAGACAACATTACTTATTTCCACCTCGCCGTGTATCATCTTCTTCTGCCGGCCAACTGTCACCATTCCTCCCTAATCCCTAAACTCTGTGTGTTCCCCCCAATGAAAAACCGATCCCGAGTGTACCCTTGAATATCCTACCGTTTACCCAGGTTCTCAGTACTACTACATTTGGAAGAGGATGGCCGACAGAGATGGTTCGGTAGAGAAAAGTGACACAGCTGGCCTTACTTTTATTTATTTAAAAAATAGTCTGCTGTTGTGCTGCAGGGGTACAAAAGTGAACAGCAAGTGGCTGTGAGTTCCTGATGAGCCGCATTAGTGAGGGGAAATAAAACAGTCATAAGAAAAAAAAGCCTATTTTATAAATCATACTACATGCAGGTCAGGCTACTAAATAATCAGGTACTACTGGCCACTAGTGCATGCTCATTTTTACAAAATTGTTTTCTTCGAGTTGTGCATTGTTAGTGGGGAGCATGACAGAGGATGTGTGCTACAGTGCCGGGAGGTGGGGGGGAGGGCATTCTTTGATACTAATGATAACATGACAGCTCAGGCACGGATATAGGGAACTGCAGATTGGGCAAGTGGGTTCAGCAGACGGGGTACTATGTTTAACTAATACACAGCAGTGGGTGATTTTCTGAGACAGTCCGTCAAACCTGCTTCGCAATTATTATGGCACCGCTATTATGTGCGGCGTTAAGAAGACAACGAGCTATTATAGATGGCGCTATTAAATACTCACCAATTTGGCGATCGCGATTTTTTTATTGTGATTTTCACATGGAACCAGTTAAAACAACAGCACAATGCACTATAAAGCTCTCCCTCGAGATCAAGGATAAACAAGCAGCCCCCCAAAATCAAAAAATTCAGCTGGTTTCATCCACCCACTGTGTGACATCAGGGGCTCGATTTTCAGAGAGCCCTTGAATCACCACAGTTTGAGACATTTCTAGAGCTACGGCAACTCTGGGTGCATCATGGACCCTACATCCAATTAAGAAAAATGGGGGTCCCTGCACCAAAGACCCAAGATTTGCCACAGCTGCAAGGTTATTCCATACATGTGGCATACCTGCGGGGTTTGATGGAGGTATCCATTACCCTCTCACCCAGTCGTAAGCCTACATGAGCCATGGAGGTGGGGGGGGGTGAACTTGCTGTAAGGTGGGGACCAGAAGCTGCTAGAGCAGTGGGGTTGCCATAGGGTATGATGAGGGCATGGCAGCACTGACAGGAAGCGGAGGAGGCATCTGATAAAGTTGCCATACAGAGTATCAGGCAGCCGCTTGGACCAGGTAGGGGTGTTGGCATGTGAAAACTAGCATAACATAGACCCCAGGTGAAAGCAGCCCTGGCACCTCCCCACAGGACTCACAATCCCCTTCATAGGATTGGTGGCAGTGGGTGCAGGTTGCATGCAGTGGACGGATATGTGCCCCAAGCACCGAGATATTCTCCTGGTACACAGCCCCCCTGCGTGGCAGCCAGCAGATGCCCAGTTACACTGCCATGGACTGTGGATCCCATGGGGCAGGTGCCAGGGCTGATTTTACTTGGGTTCCATGTCATGATGATGCTGCCTTGCCAACCCCACTACTGTTACCCTACAGCCCTAAAGCGGCTGTCTGATATTCTGTATGGTACCTCCACCAGGTACCTCCTCCACTCTGTCTCAGTGCTGTCTTGTCCCGTCATACCCTATGGTACCCCCTCTACTCCAGCAACTCCCAGTGTCCACCTGCCATGTCCCACACCACACGTGTTGTGCCAGGCAGTGGCACAGGGCCCTTAGACTGGCTCCTGACTGGTCTAACTTGAGCCCCCTCCTGCGACCATAGCAGGGCTTCTGGAATAGCAAAAAAGGGAATAATGCAGCCCCGCAGTGGTGCAATCGCCCTTGTGACCTGGCGCACAGGCACTTCTGCCGCAAGGGTGGCACAGGATGACTTAGGTGCATGGTGTCACAAACCCACTCAGCAGGTCAGCCCTGTACTCCCAAAGTGCCAACCTCCGAGCGCAGTCTTGTGAACAGTTAACAGAACAAGGTAACTTTCTTGTCTGTTTTTGTGAATTCGAATCAACCTTTGGTCTCAAGTCCTGGAGGAATTCAAACTGTGAACCTCTTGTTAACGTACCTAATGTACAGGCTCAGATAATTCTGTCTTCGGGGGGCCAGATATCTTTGCCTATGGGTACCTAACCAGGTGTACAGCAATGAACCATTAAAAACTGTAAAAAAAGACCTCAGATTTAAAACACTTACCCTTTTCCAGTTTGGTATCAACATTCAAGCTTATGTACCGTGTCTGCTTTAACCATATATACTCTACTTGTAAAGGGAAAGAAAACCAAAGACAGACCAAGTAGGCTCTAAAAATAGAGTTTGCTAGAATAGATAAAAAAATATGTAAAACAAAATACAGAACTATTATATCACAAGACATACAAATTACTTACAACAGGTTTTAACAGTGCAATTCCTATTACAATACTTAGATTTGTCTCTCTCTCTCTCTCTCTCTCTAAATACTTGCTTAAAGTGCTCACAGATGTATATTTGTCGGTCTAGATAGAAGTGTCTCTGTGTAGTAAAACAGAATATTCCTTAAAGCAAAATGTTTTTGCCAGCCCCTTTGTGTGAGGTCACCTAGCTCCTTCTCTGTCAGAATATATAAAAAATATATACCTATACAAAAACAGGATGTATTTTCAAAGTATTAAATTCTGTAATCATCAGCACAACTCATTTTCTCTTTCAAATAACATTTCTTTGATCTATTGATCAGCTTCCCCTCTCACACAGACATCAGCATTTATGATTTTGCACCAGTTTGCTAAAACTGGTTTACTCCTCTTGGAACATCATAAAAAGGGATACTGATTTCCCTTTAGCAGCTCCAGCTATAATTAACTTGGATAAAACAGGAGATCCTTAATCAAGGCCTGTTCTACTTTGTAATTACCTTCAGGCCTTAAAGGTAACACCTTGTATCTAAAATCTGTGTGTGTGTATGTGTGAGATCTCACATGCTGTTTCAGCATTTCTCAAGAAAGACAGTCCATAACCCATTTTTATTTTACAAAAAAATGATACAGTGATCAGAACCAGCTGTCAAAGTGTCACATTCCTCCCCACCTAGACTGAATTTGGGGGCTGTATCCCCTGCATGGGATGAGCTTCCCAAATCAGTTCACTCCTCGTAGACACGAGATATCTCATCTGAGTTCTGATTGGTCGCTCCAGCCCTATGTAGAATGGTCATGTCATACCCTTGCAAAGTAAGATTCCATCTTAGCAATCTACCATTGTTCTTTCCCATCTGCATCAGCCAAACCAGGGGGTTGTGGTCAGTCTGTACCACAAAATGCTGCCCATACAAGTATGTCTCCAACTTCTTTAGGGCCCACACTACGGCAAGACATTCTTTTTCCACCTTGGAGTATGCTTGCTTGCTCTCTGGGAAGTAACTTCCTACTCAGGTACACTACTGGGTGATCTGTCCCTTGGCTGGATGTCTGACTCAGTACTGCCCCAATACCCATGTCTGAGGCGTCAGTCAGAACTACAAAGGTTTTGGTATAGTCGGGGCTTGTCAAAACAGGAGCACTGCACAGTGCCTCCTTTAATTTGGGAAAGGCTTCCTCACAGGCTGGGCCCCAGGTAATTTTCTTGGGCATCCTTTTCTTTGTCAGGTCAGACAGGGGAGCAGCCTGGGCACTGTAATTGGGTACACATTTCCTGTAGTACCCTGCTGTCCCTAGAAAACTCCTGACCTGCTTCTGTGTTTCTGGTCTGGGCCACGCCTGGATTACCTTTATCTTTATATGGTTAGGACGAAGCTGTCCCCAGCCTACCACATGTCCGAGGTATGCCACCTCTCCCATGGCCTCCTGGCACTTCTTGGCTTTGACAGTGAGCTCGGCCCTCTGTATCCTGCCCAGCACTTCCCTAAGGTAGGATAGGTGTTCCTCCCAGCAGATACTAAAGATGGCAGTGTCATCCAGGTATGCCAAGGCGTACTTCTCAGCACCATTTAACACCTGGTTCACCAACCTTTGGAAAGTGGCTAGGGTTCTTCATTCAAAAGGCATTACTTTAAACTCAGATAAGCCTATCGGAGTGATGAAGGCCTAGCTCTGTCTGTCAACTGCACCTGCCAATACCCCTTGGTCAGGTCAATCGTCGTAAGGTAGGTCGCCCCCCCAGCTTGTCCAGGAGTTTGTCCGTCCAGGGCATCAGGTGGGCGTCTGACTTCATGACTGCATTCAGTCGAGATAGTCCACACAGAAATGAGTAGAGCCATCTGGCTAAGGCACAAGGACTACGGGTGAGGCCCAGGGGCTGTGGGATCTTTGGATTACCCCTAAATCCAGCATCTCCTCCACTTCCCTCCTAATGTCCTTTTGGATAGCCTCTGACACCCAATATGCTGTCCACCGTATAGGCGTCTGTGTCCCTGTCTCCACATCATGCATCGCTAAGGGGGTTAGTCCAGGCTTGGCGCTAAACAATGGGGCACAGTCTGCTGAAACCTCCCTTACTTTCTGGATCTGGTCCGGGGCCAGCTGGAAAGACAATTTTACTGCTTCCACAGAGGACTTCTGCTTGCTTTCCTCCAGCAAGTCCAGAAGGGGGTCTCCTTCATCCGTCCCCTCCCCATGACAACACACTGCAAACACCATGTTAGCCCTATTTGCATATGGCTTCATCATAGAAACATAGAAGTTGATGGCAGATAAGGACCGAAAGGCCCATCCAGTCTGCCCATTTCTTTTTCTACCTTATAAATGTGCCATCGGCCTTTTGCTCTGTCAGTGGCCTATCTATTCATACTCATTTTGTATTGCTCCCTTATGCCTATCCCATGCCTGTTTGAAGCCCTGCACTGTATTCATAGCCACCACTTCTTGAGGTAGGCCATTCCAAGCCATCCACCACCCTTTCTGTGAAAAATTTCTCACATTCCCCTTAATACGCCCCCTCTAATCTCATGCTGTGTCCTTTTGTCCTGCTATTTTTCTTATATTTAAACATGTTAGACTCTTTCACCCTGTTAATGCCCTTAAGGTGTTTGAATGCCTCGATCATATCACCTCTCTCCTCCTTTGCTAAGGGTATACATATTGAGCTCTGTTAATCTGTCCTCATATGTCTTCTGATGCAGTCCCTGCACCATTTTGGTTGCCCTTCTCTGCACTGCCTCAATTTGGTTAATGTCCTTGTGAAGGTGTGGCCTCCAATACTGCACGCAGTACTCCAGATGGGGCCTAACCAGTGTCTTGTAAAGAGGGATTATTACCTCCCTCTTACGACTTGTGATACCCCTACTAATACACCCTAACACCCCTAGCCTTACCTACTGCTTTAGAGGTCTGCTTGGATGATTTCAGGTCATCAGCGATGATGATGCCCAAGTCTCTTTCTTCCTTTGTGACTGCTAGCAGCTCCCCTCCCAGCCTATAGGTGGCTTCAGGGTTTCTCTTCCCTATGTGCATGACCTTTCATTTCTTTGCATTAAATTCCAGTTGCCACTCTCCTGACCATTTTGCTAGTTTATCCAGATCTCTTCTCATTCTGTCCACCCCATCTGGATCATCTACTCTGTTGCAGATCTTGGTGTCATCTGCAAACAGACAAGCCTTACCCTCTAGTCCATCTGCAAGGTCACTAATGAAGATGTTGAAGAGGACTGGCCCCAGGACTGATCCCTGAGGTACCTCACTTGTGACTTGCATCTCTTCTGACTGTATACCATTTACCACCACTCTCTGTTTTCTGCCCGTCAACCAGTTTGCCACCCAGTTGACCAACTTCTGACCCACCCGAGCCTACCCAGCTTATTTATCAATCTTCTATGTGGAACAGTGTCGAAAGCTTTGCTGAAGTCAAGGTAGGCGACATCAACTGCTCCCCCTTGGTCCACCACTCTGGTTACCCAGTCAAAGAAATCTATGAGATTAGTTTGACAGGACCTTCCTTTTGTAAACCCATGCTGTCTTGGATCCTGTGCCCTATGGATTCCAGGTGTTGCACTATCCTTTCCTTAAGGAGTGCCTCATAATCTTGCCCACTACTGAGGTAAGACTGACTGGTCTGTAGTTCCCTGCCTCCTCCTGCTACCACTCTTGTGGAGCGGATCACATAAAGCCCTTCTCCAGTCTTCTGGGACCTCTCCTGTGCTCAGAGACTCAATAAACAGTTCTGCTAATGGCTCTGCTAGTTCCACCTTTAGCTCCTTAAGTACCCTGGGATGTATGCCATCAGGTCCCATTGCCTTATCCACCCTGAGCTTAGCAAGCTTTGTAGGACCCTTTCTTTTTGTGAAGGGAGTAGTGCTCACCTCCCTCCCCGTGTCCATGGTGCTGAGCTGTGGGCCCTGCCCTACCTTCTCTTCAGTAAATACTGAGCAAAAGTATCTATTAGGATAGATGCTTTACATGATCCTCCTCCTCACATGCTCCCTTTCTCCATTAAGCTAGCAATACCCCTCTGGACTTTCTCCTTTCACTAATGTATCTATAGAAAGTCTTGTCACCTTCTTTTACTGTTCATGCTAGTGTTTCCTCAGTTTGGGACTTTGCCTACCTTACTGCCTTCCCTGCTTCCCTTAGGGCAGCTTGGTATGCCTCCCTATCTTCATCCCGCTGTGTCCCTTATATTTCCTGAAGGCCAGCCTTTTGGCTCTGACCTTTTCTGCTACTGTATTTGAGAACCAAAGTGGTTTCCTTCTTATTATGCACTTCCTTTTCTGTCTAACACAATGGATGTTGCTTCAAATTGCATCCTTAATGCTTGCCCACTTTGCCTGTACCCCCTCACCTGTGTTTCTTTTTGCCAGGGATAGCTTAACTCTGTTGGCCATCTTATTAAAGTCAGCTCCTCTGAAGTCCCATATTTTTGCCTTGGAATGGGATGATTTAGATGTATTAGCCAAATTGAACCATACCATGTGATGGTCACTGGCCCCCAGGTGACCTTCTACCTGGAGATCTGTGATCCCTTCCCTGTTAGTCAGTACTAGATCTAGGACAGCCCTCTCTCTTGTGAGTTGTTGTACTAGTTGTTTGCGGCCCTCCCCCTGCAGGGAATCCACTATGTGTCTAGTTCTGGCAGATGTTCCTGCTGGTATTGACCAATCTGTATCCGCATGTTGAAGTCTCCCATTATCAGAACCTCCCTTTAGCTGTCATGTTTTGTATATCTTCTAACAGTAATGTATCTATGTCCTCCCCTGGTCTGGGGCCTGTAGACAACCCCAGTTCTTATGGCTGTCCCATTTCCTGTTTCCAGGGTGACCCACAGTTCTTCTGGCTCCTTATGTGTATTCCAATTTCTGTAGCTTTGATATTTTTATTGACATACAGGGCCACCTCCCCCTTTTTGCACTCGGTCTCTTCTGAACAATACATAGCCAGGTACTGAAGTCTCCCAAGTGTGGTTACTGGTAAACCACGTCTCACTAATTGCTACTATGTCCAGTTTAGCATCTGACATTATTGCCTGCAGGTCTGGGATCTTATTTCCCAGGCTGTGAGCATTTGTGTACATGATTTTCCATTGGCCAGATTTGATGTGTTAGTTGTTGGGTGAGGTTTGGCATTACCCCTGTGCGTCGTATGGGGAGACAAACCCTTTTTCTTACCTGATGATGCAAATGAACTGCAAACATGCTGAATCCCTGTTTGACCACTAGCTGAGGGGAGGTGTTCTTCCCATTCAATGTATAGGGTGCTGCACCCCTCTCCCCATTTGCTAGTTTAAATATTCTGCAAAGACGTCAAACTTCTGCCCCAATGCACTGACTCCCTCCTTAGTCAGATGCAGTCCATCAAATTTAAAGAACTTTCGCTCCCAGAACTGTTGCCAGTTCCCTACAAATCTGTGTCCTTTTCCTGGCACCAGCCCTTGAGCCACGTGTTTAGCTCCCTATCTCCCTTCTCTGACCTTCTGTCCATCTGCCCCCCTCTCCCAGACTGGCAGGATCTCAGAGAAGATGCCGGATGAAATGGATGATAGTTTGTCACCCAGCCGGGTCAGGTGTTCCTTGGTCTCCACAACTGACCGGCTGGCGAGATCATTAGTCACTATGTGTACTAGGACATCAGTGTTTTCTCCTGCTTTGTGAACAATTTTAGCAATGCGGTCAGTGTCTCTCCATGCTGATGTACCTGGGAGACATCTGACCATTACCCCTGGCTGGAGATGGGTATCAACTCCCCGAATCATGGAGTCTCCTATGATCAGAAGTTTTTTGGATTTCCTTTTTGCTTTTTTTGTTTTGGTTCCTGATTTGGGTGAGTTTTGTTGTGCTAGCTCCTGTGCCGCAGTGTCCTGCTCTGCAGTGTCTTCTGCCTCTTTGTTTGATTTCAGAGATAGAGGCAGGTACCTGTTTGTAGTGTTTATATGGTTTTGGGAGGTAATATGTTGGAGAGCAGAGAGTGATGGGGCACCCGATTTGCCCCTCCTAACCACCTGCCAACCTCCTGGTCCAACTACCCACTGCGGTCGAGGTTCTTCTGTTGGATGCTGGGGAAGTGGCGGGTGGTTCTTATAATGTATTCCTCTTGAATATGAAATTTGAGGCGTGCAATCTCTGCCCATGCTGCCGGAGCTGAGCCCTAAGATCTCCAGTGGCCAGCATGTAGGACAGTGTCCTAAATCCTGTAAGACTGTCCTTCTGAAAATTGTTCCACAGTACCTGCAGTTAATGATATCCATTCCAGATAAGTTGCTGGGTTTATAACCTAGTCAGAGTAATTAGAAGGAAAAAAAATGCAAGTAATGGTTTGATTGTGTTTTGTTTTTGTTTAACTTGTTATAACAAGTTAAATTACTAGTGCCCCTGTAAATGAGCTCACGTTGACATCATGTTGACATGGTACATCCTTTCTGTCTGTCTTCTGTCAGGTAACTCCACAATGCAGTTCACATCATTTACCTTCCTAACCACTTTGTACGGTCCTACCCACTCAGCCTGCAGCTTGTCTTTCTGGACTGGAATAAGGACCATGACTTCCTGACCCACCATGTATGAGCGAGCTCTGGCTCTGTGGTTGTACCACACTTTTGTTTCTGTTGGGCAGCTGCCAGGTTGCTCTGGGCTGTCCCCATAAGCTCCTTCTGCCTTTCCCTAAACCTAAGGATGTAATCCACAATGGGAGTTCCCTGGGTGGTGTGCTTGCCTTCCCAGACCTCCCGGATCAAGTCTAGGGGGCCACGTAGCCGGCGTCCATATAAGAGTTCGAAGGGGGAAAATCCGGTCGACTCGTGGGGCACCTCCCTGTATGCAAACAACAAGTGGGGAAGGTATTTCTCCCAGTCCCTCCCATGCTGTTCAGCAAACGTCCGGAGCATCAACTTTAGGGTACCATTGAATCTTTCCAAAAGCCCATTGGCTTGTGGGTGATACAGTGTCATGCATCTCTGCACCACCCCACACTTCTCCCATAAACATTTCATCAGGTCCAACATGAAGGAACCCCCTTGATCGGTGATTACCTCCTGCGGAAACCCAAAATGGGAGAAAATCCCAAGTAAGGCATTTGCCACTTTGTCTGTCCTCAGTGAGGATAGGGCGACTGCCTCTGGGTACCAGGTGGCATAATCCACCACAGTCAGGATGAATCTCTTCCCTGAAGAGCTGGGGGTATTTAAAGGCTGCACAATATCCATTCCCACCCTCTGGAATGGCTCATCTACTATGGGCAATGGAATTAGGGCAGCTTGGGTTTTCTTGCCCGCCTTCCCTATTTCTTGGCACCGGTGACAAGACCTGCAATACTCCTTCACCTGCTGGGTGAAGTTAGGCCAGTAGAAATTTTAGGCCAACCACTGTGTAGTTTGTGCGATTCCCAGATGACCAGACAAGGGAATATCATGTGCAGTTTTAAGCAACTGCTCACAATACCCCTGGGAAACAACAAGCTGCCTGCCTAGCATCCCTCCCTCTCTCTGTACTGCCTGAGTATACATAAGTCCATTTTCCCAATAAACCTTATGTCTGCTGTCACCTCCCTGTGCTCCATCAGGGTCTGCCCAAGCCCTTAGCTTCTCTAAACTAGGGTCACTCCACTGAGCAGCTGCAAACCCCTCACACAGTCCCAAGGCTTGGGACAGGTCCCCTTCAGTCACTAAACTAGGGTCCCTAGCACTAGCGTCAGGGCCCTCAGGACCACTGTCAGTCCCAACCCTCTGACAATGGGTCACCCCTTCCTCTTCAGAGTAACCCTCTGTAGCTGTGTGGTTACTAGCTACTGGGGAAATTTCTACCCCCTTTTCGTTAGTCTCCCCATCTGGAGACACAGGCTGGGGAACCAGCCTCTCAGTGGTTTCCACAATGGCTTCTGTGGGGTTCAGGGAACTACAGTTTTCCCTTGCCACTTGGCTACAGGTAACTGCACATACCATCCCTTGTTTGAGATTGTCACCCAGGATGACATCTACAGCTAAGGTTTTGGCTATAGCCACCTGTTGCACAGTTCCCCTTGTTTCACCTCAGTCTAGGAGAACACTAGCGAGGGGCAATGTTTTCACCTCACCAGTGAAGTCCTGTACTGTGACGTATTTATTGGCTATAAGCTGACCAGGATCTACCAGATCCCCCTTTACCAAGGTCAGGGATGCCCCTGTGTCCCTTAACCCCTGCGTCTGTACACCATTCACCATGACTGGGTGCATGTGTTCCCTCATGTTCACTGGCATGCTTCCAGGGACACACAAACAACCCATTTCTTTTCTACCACCACCTTGAATATTATTGCTCACCTTTTTGGGACAGTGTCTGGCAATAAGTCCAGTTTCTTTGCATAACCAACATTCACTTCTCTTTTCAGAGAAATCTTTTCTCTGAAACCTGGGGCTAACTGGTTTCGGTGGAGGCAGTGAGGGTTTTAGCTGATCTGAAGATGCGCTTTTCCCTTTTTGTGCTGCCACGCCCACTCCATTCGCTCTCAGAGCAGGTCTGCTCTTGGCATAGCGGTCCGAGAGTTCAGCAGCCTCTTGCACTGTTTTGGAATCTCTATCCTCTAGCCAGGTTTTTAGCTCGGCTGGGCATGCCCAATAAAACTGTTCTAATAAAATCACATTTTCAATTTTATCAACAGAGTTTGCCTCAGTTCCTTCCCACCAACGTTTTAAAAACTGACACTGTTTCATGGCTAGCTCCTCGTAGCTCATATCAGGGCTTCTCCTGAGCTTACAGAATTTAGCTCTGTATGATTCAGCAGTTAATTCAAACTTTTTTAACAGTGCAGCTTTTAGCTTGCTGTAATCATTACTGTCCTCTTTGTCCATTTGACCCAATGCATCCCGAGCTTTCCCTGTAAGTAGTGGGGCTAGCTGGAAGCTACAGGACTCTTTAGGAATTTTAGCCTGAGTACAAACTTTTTCAAATAAATTTAAAAAGGCATCCATATCCTCCCCCTCTTTAAACTTGGCTGTTAATTTGGAATTCAATTTGTAACCTAGTCCTGCAGTCCCAGTTAAACCCAAGCCACTTACCTGCTCGGGTGCCACTGGTCGGAGTTGTAGCTTCTCCAGTTTGTGTTGCCTCTGGCGCTCCTCTCTCTTCTCCTCTGCCTCACGGTGTTCTCGCTCTGCCTTCTCTTCTACAGCTCTCTGACACTCATGCTCCTCATGGTCTGCCTCCCTCTGTTCTCGCTCTGCCTCACAGTCCGCCTCTTGCTTCTCTCGCTTCCTCTTCTCCTGGAACTCCAGCTCCATCCTGCGCAACTCAATTTGCAGCCTGAGTACTTCTGGATTCAGGATACTGGTGACCTTTCCATGCTGCAGTGGCCCTTCACTGACAGTGGCCCTGTTGCTCTCCTCATCGGATCTAGACACTGCACTGGCCGCTAGCCCTGCCACACTCGAGGTCTGGTCCTTTTCAGTCATGGTCCATGACTCACTGCTCTGGGTATCTGCTACCATCAGGGCACCTATGAGGTTCTGCTTGCTGGCTTTCACCGCAAACGGGACTCCTCTGTCCCTGCACAACTGCTTTAAGGAGTCTACAGTGTGCCTGCTTTAGTCAGAAGTCATCTTCCCTCACTACTGCTACTCTGACTTGCACTTAAGAGAAAAAAAAATAAAACGGGTTGGAACGTCACTGTACGCCAAGTGATATAGTTCTGTTTCCTTTTTTAAAAATAAATCACTGCCTTTTCCTTTCTTTGCAAGTGAGCTTACAGTCTCAGCAGACACAGTGAACTGTAAAAGCTTGTGATACTAAAATTAAGCCACCGCTGCCAACCAATCTGTCACAAACCCACTCAGCAGATCAGCCCTCTACTTCCAAAGTGCCAACCTCCGAGTGCAGTCTTGTGAACAGTTAACAGAACAAGGTAACCTCTTGTCTGTTTTTGTGGATTCGAATCAACCTTTGGTCTCAGGTTCTGGAGGGATTCAAACTGTGAACCTCTTGTTAGCATACCCAATGTACAGGCTCAAATAATTCTGTTTTCAGGGGGCCAGATATCTTTGCCTACGGGCACCTAACCAGGTATACAGCAATGAACCCTTAAAAACTGTAATAAAAGACCTCAGATTTAAAACGCTTACCTTTTTCCAGTTTGGTATCACCAGTCAAGCTTATGTACCATGCCTGCTTTAACCATATATACTCTACTTGTAAAGGGAAAGAAAACCAAAAACAGACCAAGTAGGCTCTAAAAATAGAGTTTACTAAAATAGATAAAAAAAAATGTAAAACATAAAATACAGAACTATTATATCACAAGACATACAAATCACTTAACACAGGTTTTAACAGTGCAATTCCTATTACATTACTTAGATTTGTCTCTCTCTCTAAATACCTTCTTAAACTGCTCACAGATGTTTCTTTGTCAGAGTCTCGATAGAAGTGTCTCTCTGTAGTAAAACAGAATATTCCTTAAAGCAAACTGTTTTCCAGCCCCTTTGTGTGAGGTCACCTAGCTCCTCCTCTGTCAGAATATATAAAAAATATATCTATACAAAAACAGGATGTCTTTTCAAAGTATTAAATTTTGTAATCATCAGCACAACTAATTTTCTCTTTCAAATGACATTTCTTTGATCTGTTGATCAGCTTCCCCTTTCACACAGACATCAGCATTTATGATTTCGCACCAGTTTGCTAAAACTGGTTTACTCCTCTTGAAACATCATAAAAGGGATACTAATTTCCCTTTAGCAGCTACAGCTATAATTAACTTGGATAAAACAGGAGATCCTTGATCAAGGCCTGTTCTACTCTGTAATTAGCTTTAGGCCTTCCAGGTAACACCTTGTATCTAAAACCTGTATGTATGTTTGTGATCTCACATGCTGTTTCAGCATTTCTCAAGAGACGGTCCATAACTCATTTTTATTTTACAAAAAATGATACAGTGATCAGAACCAGCTGTTCAAGTGTCACACATGGCACCCTGATTTTGATGCAGCATGCGTTCAAAAATCAGGATAGCTGCAAACTTTGACCCAAGGTGCTACATGTACCTTGCGTTAAAGTTTTCAATTTGAAAACTGAGCCCCAGAGCTGGGCTGTAGCTGTGGGAGATTCAATAGACTGAAGTGCATGTTAGAGGTTTTGTAAACTCCAATCTGTTGTTTGCCAGTCCCACTGTTCTCCCAGACCCAAGTACAATTTTCTGTGGCTGTACTTGGCTCTGGTAGGATAGCAGGACAAGTAAACAGCAGTTTGAAGCATATAAAAAACGTTAACATGTACAGTACCTCAGGCTGTTGAATTTTCCACAGCTGCAGTCCCAGCTCTGATTCTGGGATTACCGAGTACAGCAGATGACGGGTGAGAGTCAATAGGACCAGCCAGATACAGTGTAATATACTGCAATAAACAGTAATAAAAAAAGTTATTTGCAGAAAAGCTGCAAATTGGGACCACACTCACAGTTTATGTGGGGTTCTTAGTGCTGACTGTTCCCCCTTAATGGCCATACTTTACACCTTCCAGGTTGACTGGCTTTACAAACAAAGGGCTGTATGATAACAGAACTTGTCTGTAATTTGTATGTGCAGCTAAACAATGAATGATTTGACAGAATCTGATTTTAAGAGTATGTGAACACATACGATGGTTCAAAAACCTCAATGTCTCTGAGAGAAAGAGAACAGATAACTAGATAGGGACCCTGAAACTGGATTATCACATTAAAAAAACAGATACGTGACAACCCTACTCCTGCCTCTAACCTCCACTGGCTCTAACCCTCACATCAGTCCCACATGCACTCCCCAACTCCGGGTTGCTGAGAAACCAGGTTACCATATGTTCAACAATATTACAGTTTTCTGTAACTCTGTTGCTCCAATCCTTGGTTCTTTACAGGTGCACTTCTTGTTTGCAGTCATTGTTAGTTGTTACTTCTTTCTGTCTGTATGTATGTTATAGCTGCACTATCTCAAAGGTAAAGCAGCCTTAGTGCTGTTATATAATACTGGGTTTTTTTTGTTTGTTTTTTTATAATTGAAATTTTTATTAAGAGTTCATAAAATACTTACAATACAGCAATTTTTGTTTATATAATCTTTAACAGAATAAATAGAAAATAAATAAAATCAAGAATAAGATTATATAACTTAAATTATCACACTGCATGAATATAGTATTGTTTTGTGGTGGTACTTTCCCTCTGACTTTTCACCCTGCCTTCCCAGGTCACACCAGGAAATGAGTCTGCTCAGTGTGCTACTACTGGTCACCAATTTCTAGATAAATTAAATCAATGCATTTGAGGTGGGAAAGCCTTAGAACATCAAAGAAAAGCTTGGCTTGGAAAATCTTAGCGTGTTTAATGAGTCTGATATTTCCTTGAACTACAGAAAGAAAAGCTTAGAAAACTACAACTGAGCCTGCCCATTGATGCAGTGGTATAGGGCTATCGCTCAAGAAGCTGGTGACCCAAGTTCGACGACAAGCATGGATCATCAGAGAGTCAGCCATAAGAGGAAGGTCAAGGGTGCTCCATCCTCTGGGAAGAGAAGGAGATAGGTCCTGCTGCCACAGCACCCTGGGTGACCATAGGGGGAGGTACAGCTGTGAGACTGACGTGGTGGAGGACACCACTGCATCCAGAGTTGCAGCATCCTCAGAGGGAGACGCAATAAAGGTGTTAGATCCTGGCTCATTGCCAGCATGACGGACACTGACATATCTGCATGCCCCATACCCATGAAGTCAGCCAAGTCACTCCCAGCAGCTGGCAGCTGAAGTATCCAGAGGGGCTTGGGGAATGTCAGTGATGGCACTGCCAAGGGGGCAAGCCACACTGGCCCAGTGGGGAAGAGAGCGGTAAGCTCTGGGGGATGTTGGATGATAGGGCTGTGGTGAAGGCAGCTGAGCAAAAAACAGATTTAAATAAAGTAAAGCTATGATGGTATTAGCACTCGGATCTTCTAGGAAAAGGTTTATCATTTGTAAATCTTAGTTTAAGATTTGCTGAGCTGTGGTAGCAGCTTCTTAAGAACAAGTTAATTGCAGATTTCCTTGGGAAAGATGGTTTGTATCCCAGAGAAGAATTCAACATACAATTTTTGATGTATACATCTGTGAGTGCCCCTATACCATTTAGCCAGGGCTTTCTATAAGTGCAGAGCTATTTATTTATTGAATTTTGTTGACCGGGTACGCCGAGACTAGAAGTCCCTTTTTCAGGGAGACCTGGGGTATGGATGGTAACCAACTGAAACTGAACCAGATTAAGCTATTGGTGGGTGATATTTTTAGTGAATGGGGAAATTTGGCCAGGACACCGGGGAAATTCCCCCACTCTGTTCAAGAATTGCCATGGGATCTTTAATGTCCACCAGAACAGGCTGATGGGATCTTGTTTTAATGTCTCATCTGAAAGACAGCACCTCAGGAGTGCATCTTCCCCCTCATGATGCACTATAGTGTCAGTATTGGGATTTATCCCAAATGCCTGGAGTGGGGCTAGAACCCACAACCTTTTGATCTTCCGGCCTCAGAAGCAAGTGTGCAACCTGCTGAGTCACTGACACTGAGCTATGACCTTCATACACCCATTGTGTATCCTAGCTTTTCTGAACTTTTCCCATTGACAGTCTCAGTTCTTCTGGGGTGGTTTTGTCTAACCTGTTTCACTTATAGCATCAACTGGCTTAAGCTTCTCCCCTCAAACACTAAAATTCAAGCCAAAATGCTAATTTAAAGGGCTGGACATTGTAATCTGGAATGCTTTGTAAGTTTAAGGAAGAAAAGCAGTGTTCAGAAAGATACAATATTCTTTATCTGGTACACAGAAAAGTGGATGGCCAATAGTACATTTGGCAAAACCAGAAGCCATCTTAAAAATAAGCAACACCTATTTCAAAGATCTGTTCTCAAATGAGTCAGACCCTAAACTACCTGCAACAAACTTACAAAGGCTTAGATGCTTAATACTGAAGTACAGATTAGACCAATTATAAAATAAATGGATACAATCCGAAAAATATGGAGGGCCCTGGGACTGACTGAATGTTATGGAAAAGAAGTTCTCGGCCAGACATCCAAAATCTACACTTTATATCTTATTGCCTATGAACTATGCAAATCTGTTTTTATTCCTGTAGTCTTTTTTTCGTTTCAGCACTTTGCACTAAACTTCACACTGTGCTGAAGTGTGAAAGATTTAGTCCAAACATTTCCTTGCTAATCTCACCCTCCAGTTGTCTCACACTAAAAACATAAAGGTTCCTCAAGCTAATGTCTGCTCTTGGATAGCCAAGCTTCAGAAAAGCTGAGAAAAACTGGGAATCCAAGTATTTATATGCTCCGAAAAAAGCTTTCCTAAGAACTGCAACCTTGGACAGACGTGAGAAAACCTCAGGATTCCTATTTGCTGTAACCTATTTATGAAAAGCGGGGTATAACAGTCTGCACGGAACAGCAGTATTCAGGTGGGAAACAAGTTAGTTGGCAGTTAGAGAGGACATGGTAAAGGATGGAGCTACATATGTACAGTGTGTATTTAGTATGTCTGTATAACCCTGTGAATGATCAGTATAAATTCTGCAAACAGGTCAAGAAACTACAGCCAATCAGCTGTCATTTACGGTTATGGAATTAACAAGACGGCCAGAGATCACAGAAAAGTGAGTATGCTCATTCTTGTGCTGAAGCTCTTTCTACAAATAGTTATTCTCCATTTTCTAGCTTGCCTTTAGACATACGGTAGCCAATCTGAAGTGCCAACATTCAGGAAGTAAAATATCCAATCCCCGGTATTTCAGTATTGAACAAAGATATGTAGAATTAGAATATATTTATTTAGCAGGAATGCCCTTGGCCATTTTTCTTGAGTGATCTTGATCCGGAGAAAAAAAATAACACATACAACCAGACACAATTACATACAAATGCAATACCCCTGATAAGGACCCTCCCAAAAGGTGTGCCCACTTCTTTATGTTTTTTTTTATTTGAACAGCACAGCCCGTTCCAGTACTTGCTTCATACCTACCCCCCTCCTCACAGTAGCACTCGTGACATGACTGGCATGCAGGGACTGTTACCTGGTCCCCAGCCTGAGCTGGGAAAGCCCTGCACTTGCTTTCTGTTCCCCATCAGCTCAGAGTCAACAGTTTGGGAACTGCACCATTGTTAAGTATGCTCAGCCAGCGTTCCCTACTCATCATTGGGTTCGGGCAGAGGCAACTGGTCAGCAGCTGAGGGAGGAGGTGGACACCTGGAGCGAGAGAGAAGAGAAAGACATACCTGGTTAGTGAAAGTCCCCATCAACACCTAGTGTGATCCCTTCTGCATTCCAGCCACTCAGTCTTGGTCAGCACGTCTCTAGCTAGAAGCATCAGTTCATTAGTCCCCCCCCCCCCAGCAGCAATGTGAAGGGTGGTCTCTCCACCACTCCGAAGTCCTATAAATTGTAGCAAAAACAATTTCTGGGCCACAGCGGTGAACAGGCTATACACCCAAAAGATTTTTTTATTTATTTGTAAATCGCGTCAGCTGGCACACAGAGGGAGAAGCTGCCATTGTCACGAGCACCACTTAGCAAGGCAAGGCCCCAGAACAGAGCAGAGCCCCAGTGGACTGATTTAAATATTGTACTGCCCTGAGAGTCAGAGTGAGGTCACAAAGAACGATTTAAATAACAGACCACCCCAACTTGTGGAACAATGGCAGAGAGGCCCATTTGGTTTATAGTTCTGCACAGTGAAGAGATAAGGGGCGGACACCACAGCACAGCTGCCAGTGGCTTAAACTAAAGAGCATAATACAGTATACATTAATTTATTTAAAGTCTCTAGCCTGAGAATTGCTCTGTGAAGACAGCCTGCTATCACACACCCCTGTTATAGTCTGCTTCCCTGTGTTAAAGTGATAGTGTACTTTTGATATCTAGCAGTTAATGAAAGTTCATTGTAAAGTTCAAATACTGAATTATTCTGCTGAATATTTTAATGTGCAAGTACTGAGTTAACCTGCTGAACATTTTACAGTGCCAGTATTGACTTTACCTGTTGAATATGTTGGTGAACTAAAGCATTTGACACTGCTTAAAGTGCGTGGTACCCCGGCCCCTGAATCTGCTTTAATGCTCACAGTGCCCTCAATATTTTCGTGGTGCTCCACAGACTGCAAACACACTATATCAATTAATTGTGCCCAAAACCTTGCATGTGAGGTAAAAGACCAGAGACTGTTTCAAAATAAAAACCTTTATTACCCCAAGCTTCAGCGCTGGTTGTTTGAACTCTCTCAAAGCCTGTGCCTCAATAGTTGCATGCCTGGTGCAAGGTGACTGTACACACAAGTAGCAGTGACCCCATCTGCCGCTAACCCAAACTTGGAGAGTAACCATAACTGACCGTGGAATACTCTCTGTGAACTTTAACTGCCTGTCCTACTAACAAATTTGCATGCTTCAGGAGCGTCAAAACTTCACTGCATGATTCAGAGACATTTTCCTTCCCTGCATGATCCAAGCACCTAGTTGAACTCACATGCCTGAAATGTTCCACCAGTAAAAATTGCATGCTGAAGAGAACAAAAGGGGCCAATCATTAGATATGGTTAAGGATAGTCAGCTAAGGACTTTTCATTGTTACCTGCTCTTCTCATTAACTAGGAAGACTCGTCACTACTCGTCCTTTCTGGCCATACCCTTCCCCTCCAGTGAGTCAAGTAGCTTAGGGAACCACACTGGTTCACAGCTAGGAAATATCCAGTGTCTGGGGTTTTCCTTTCACAGGTTCATCTCCTTCATGTTTTGTAGAGTTCTACAGTGACTCAGAGATTCGACAGTCCTTCACCAGTCTTTTTGTTTCACATTTCCTGGAGTTCCACAGTCTTCCACCAGTCCTGTTGTTTTATGTTTCCAGGAATTCTACAGCAACCCAGAGGTTGCGCAGTTGTCCACAAGTCCTTTTTCACATTTTCCAGACTTTTACAGAGACCTGGGGGTTCCATAGTCATCCACCAATCCTTTTGCGTCATGTTTCCCAGAATTCTGTAGGAATCAAGAGGTTCCACAGTCATCCTCCAGTCCTTTTGCTTCATGTTTCTCAGAATTCTGCCACAACCTGAGGGTTCACAGCTGTCCCCAGAGTTCTACATAGGCCAGGAGGCCTTTCACTTGTCCAGATGTTTCTTTGCATTTCTTTTCCTGGAGTCCAACCTTGGCCCAGAGGTCCTGCAGTAGTTTCAAAGTCCTCTTGCCTTTGGTTTTCCCCCTTTCTTCTCCTTCTTTTCAAGTTCCACTAAGCTGGCCAGTGTAGTGCCCAGGTCATCACAGTTAAACTCACAGAGAAATTCATGCTCTAACTTTTACCTTGGTTCCTCAGAACCCTACTATCCTTGTCATGCTGTTGAGTCATAGCATTATGACTGATAGGGTTTATTTATTTATTGGAAAATTGGTAACAGGGAAAGGCACACTGAGCCAAGGCTCGTTTCCATGTGCAACCTGGGGAAAGGGAATACAATCAATCCAATACAGAAGAATAGAAGCATTGCACAAAAATAAAGTGCAAACTGTAATGGGTGGCAAACGTTGTGACTGTAAACAGCAGTACAGCCCACTGTCAATTGTAACAGCAGGTTGAGACTTCAATGCAGCAGTATTTGCAATAGCAAAGCAAAGCAAACTTTGTTTATATAGCGCCTTTCAAAATCAAGGTGCTTTACATAATATAAAATCAAAATAAAAAAATATTATAAATTATTTAAAACAGTCAATTAGTTAATCAATCAGGGAAGGCCAAAGAAAATAAATAAATATGTTTTTAACATAGATTTAAAACTGCTGATGGTCAGGCATTCTCTTAACCGACAAGGTAGAGAATTCCACATGGTTGGTGCTGCAAATGAAAAAGCATGAGCTCCAGATGTTTCAAGACGAACCCTGGGAATCTCTAGCAATCCCTTATTGGTGGGTCAGAGAGGGCGATTGGAGGAGTAGGGAGTCAGGAGATCTTTCAGGTAGTCGGGTCTCTGTTCGTGTAGGGCTTTATAGGTAAGCAAGCCTACCTTATAGGTGATCCACCACAAATTGGCAGTCAGTGCAGTTCGTGCAGCACAGGCATAATGTGACTGGTCCTAGAGGTACCAGTCAACAGCCTGGATGCAGCGTTCTGCACCAGCTGCAAGTGGCGGATATCCACCCCAGACAGCCCTAGGTGGAGGGCATTGCAGTAGTCAAAACAGGTGGTGATGAAGGCATGGACCAGTGTTGGAAGGTTACCTGGTGGAATCGGGTGTTTCACCTGGGTGATATTCCTCAGATGGTAAAATGAGGGTTTAACCACAGCTGACACCTGAGACTCCAGGGTCAAGCAGTCATCAAAAATAACGCCCAGGTTACGCTCCTGATCTGAGGTAATGAGCTGGACACCATTAAGCCATAGGCCCAACATGTGCCCAGCCCCAAAACCCACTCCCGGGTGACCTGGATCCACAACCAACACCTCAGTCTTATCCGGATTCAGTCTCAACCAACTCAAGCTCATCCAGTCTTTAATCTCGGAGAGGCAGCTGTTTAGCACAGAGGTCACATCAGCCTGTCCAGTCACAAAGGACATATACAGCTGAGTATCATCTGCATAGCAGTGAAAACTCAAGCCGTATCTCCTGATGATGTCTCCCAATGGCGGCATATACACTGCGAACAACATGGGTGCCAATGTGGAGCCCTGCGGCACCCCGCAGGACAGGAGGATGGCGTCAGAGGAATAAATTCCATTGACCACCCTCTGAGACCTGCCTAAGAGGAATGATCGAAACCATTTGAGGACTGTACCCGACAGTCCACAAAGGAACTGCAGGGTCTCCAAAAGCATCTCATGATCCACAGTGTCAAAAGCTGCTGAGAGATCAAGAAGGACCAAGATGATATGAGCCTTTCGATCTCTCACCATTAGGACGTCATTTAGTACCCGAACAAGGGCAGTCTCCATGCTATGCCACTTCCTATAGCCAGACTGGAGTGCTTCATAGACATTGTGAGTTACAAGATGATCGTCCAGTTGCAACACAACCACCTTCTCAATAACCTTCCCCACAAAGGGAAGGTTAGAGACAGGTTGGTAGTTGGCTGGATCATTGGGATCCAAAGAGGGCTTTTTAAGGAGTGGTCGAATTACTGCCTCCTTTATGGGGTCTGGAAAGACTCCCCTCTCCAAGGATCTCTATACAATTTCTGCTAGGATCGGAAACATAGCATCTACACATCCCACTAAAAGGGAGGTAGGGCCCGAATCCAAACTACAACAAGTTGGGTGCAAAGTCTGGACAATCTTCACAGTGTCCATAAATTCTGGTAATCTGAAATCCATCCTGACAGACCAGGTGCTCACCACCTCCCATTGACCTCTGCAACCCCTCATGGAGAGAGCCGGGCTGATTCCGGACCTGATGCTGGCAACCTTATCTGCGAAGAACCGAGCTAGCTCATCACACTTAATTTGTGAGAAAGCTCTTCCGGACTGGAGACAGATTGGATTGCACAATCTGTCAACAGTTCGAAAAAGCTGAGTCAGTCAGTGCAGCAGAAATCTCCCTGGACAGGAATTCTGCCTTCTTACTGGTGATTTCTGATTGCTAGCCCTTATAATGTTCCATGAATCTAAGCCCGTCAGCATCCAGGCCAGACTTCCGCCATGCTCTCTGCAGCCTTTGACCAACCCGCCTCAACTCCTTCAAAGTCCCATCATACCAGGGGGACCTTGGGCGAAGAGTGAGTGGTCGAACACGAAGAGGAGCCATCAAATTCAAGGCATCTCACACTGCCTTATTATAGGCTGCAACAAGATCCCCAGGACTTGTGCTTTCACCCAGCAATCCCAATAGATCCAGCACCACCAATAGACCATCCAGGGTAACTCCCGTTAAAGGGTGGTACCAGACCATCACCGAAGGGGTAGGTCCATTTGGGGGGGGGGGAACCTGAAACCCTAAAACTGAACCCTGTGGTGTGATGATCAGACCAGCTGTCTGGTTCCACCCCCAAGTCACTGATCTCCATCCCCACGAGGAACAGCAGATCCAATGAGTGACCTCCTATATGGGTAGAGGAGGTAACTACCTGTGTAAGACCCAGCATTGTCATTAGCTGGAGGAGATTTTGACCAACTGCGAGAGTTCATCATCGACCCAAGCATTGAAGTCCCCCAGAACTATCCATCTGGGAGACTCTTAACACCATGTCGATGACGAAATCCGAAATCTCCTGCAGGAATAAACCCTCATCACCCGGTGGACGGTAAATGAGGAGTATCTTACAGCCTACACCGTCGTGCATGACACACTCAAAGGATCTAGCTGTCCCCACTGGAACAAACTCAAGGCCCAGTTCGGTCTTAAAAAAGATGGCTACACCCCATCCCTATGATCCGACCTTGGGCGATGAATCACAGAGAAACCAGCTGGAACTGCAGAAGCCAATACTGAGCCTGCATTTTCATCCAGCCAGGTCTCAGTGAGGCATGCCAGGTCCACTGTTTCAACAAGATCAGCTATAATAGCCGTCTTGTTTTTGATGGACCTCGCATTACATAACACCGCCCAGGTTGGATGAGATGCTGGGGGAAATCTCGACTCCTGTCCAGCCTCAATTGCTGGGCCTTGGGTATGGGAAAAAGATGCGGATTACCCCTGTCCTGATACCATTTCGCCCCAGGGCATCGCCTGGTCCCTACCACCCCAATACATCCCCCCTCCATTCCCCCACCAGGCCCAGTTCTGCTCCCCTTCCTACGCCTCCTAGTAATCTCAAGGGATTGACAGCATTTGTAGATCTCTGTTGGCAAAAAATGGCAGTCAAAGGGGCGCAATTCCTGAGCCTGGTGGGGGAATATTGCCTGACCGTCTTTTGACCCTCCCTACACATTCTATCTATTCACACCCAGGAGCAAAAACACTCAAATTTCTAATACTAAATAACCAAAAACAACAACAAAAAATAATACCACTACCAGTCTCTCTCACAGATTGGAGGAGAGCTTAAATATAATAATACCCACACTTTTTTTTTGTTTTCTTGATTCTTTTTCCCTCCGTTCATGGCCCAAGGAGGCATCTCTCAAGTCAGTTCCTGCCTGCCTGAGGTCCTCCTGAACCTATGCCTCTTCTCTCCCACAGCTGGCACCCCCAGCTTAACCCCTCCGATGTGAGGCCGTCCCTCCTCATTGGGTGCTCTCACACACACAGACTCTGGCTGAGGGAGTGGGCGCTGGGCGGAGGACCTGGAAGGCCAGGCAGGGAGGATCCGGTGATGGGTATGGGGTCAGGTGCTGTCGCCTTCCCCTAGAGCAGGGTTTTCCTGTTCTTGGTGCCCTCCCTTGCATGGTGCACCCATGCGATCTGGTGCAAGGCAACCCTGCCAGCGTTATCCACGCTAGCATAATGTGCAGCAGACATGCTGCAGCACCCCGATTCCAACTGGGAGTTGCTGGCATGCTGAGCTGTCCCCTACCCACACCCCTGGGAGGAGAGCAGCCCCATGGGTGTTCAATCCTCACCCCGTCCCTGCCAACCCCTGGTGCCTGAGCTCGCTCCTGAACTCTGGTCGCCGTCATGGCACGAGGTGTGGCGTCCTGCGCTTCAACCCTCAGTGCCACCGGGCGGGCCCCAATGCCCACCCTTACAAATAAATACCACCCACTAACCCCAAAATACCAACCCCAAGTCAATAAGAACCACAAAATACTGCTTAAACGAATACAACAATGAAATATAAATACCAGTCACATAAGGCCAGGTGACCATAGTTTAATATCAAAATAATAACACTGTCCACTGTATGCAGTGTTAAATCTTCAACAGTTCAAAGGGGCATGCCACAACTCCACAAAAAATGTTCAGAGAAGAAAGGGAGAGCTCTCACCACCCCTTTACTAAAATTTTGTCCAGACAACGTGGCCCTCTCACTGCCACATTCAGAGTTTAATTTGAGATTAAACCAAAAAGAGGCCCTCTCACTGCCTCCCAAGTAGATTATAAAATTGCACAGATCCAGTCAAACATTCAGGTAGCCAGTTTAAATAATACTTGTGGCATCCAGTGAGCAATGGCACCCAGCAGACAATGAGCTAACATCCAGTTTCACTCAGCAGGTTGTTAAAAAGGATCTCAGCAGGATCTTCAAAAACAGGCAGAGAAACGTGAGGAAATCGGATCCAAGGCAAATGATTTCATTTGCCCGACTCCACCCGACCTCTAAACAGACCCCAAAAATCCAGCAGATCCCCCTCACACACACATGTAGGCCATCAGGAGCATGCCCAACACTAGTCAGACGAACCCCGACAGCCCCAGGAGACCTACGAAGTTGCCCACCCTCCAGTTGGCACCTTGAGATCACCCCGGGGAAGAGAAAAGGCTAGATCCGAAAGCCACCTCGGGGCATGCCAGTTTGGCTTACCCAGTCCACCATAGCAAACGGACAGATCCTTCTCAGCTTAAGTTTCTTTCGGCTCACAACTCGAGATCCAAATAAGCAGCTCCAGTGGAATTCCCCAACAATCCACAACGAAATGCCGCTGCTTCATACTCCAGGAACTCTGAGCACCCCAAACACACCGCCATGGCCGATCCCACAGCGTTCAGCTTTCTGGTCGAGATTCCTCCGGGGACTTGCCACTCTCCTCGCTGCACAGCAGTCCAAAGTAAAAAGCCAAAGGGAAGCCCCTACAGATGCACCGGCAGGCTGATAAATTGACTAACTTGCAATAACGAATTAATGTCCAAGAAGTAACGCGAGTTAATGTCCAAGGAGAAACCCAGTCGATAACCAAGCAAAAGCGACCTCGACTCAAAACTGCAGTTATGGTTGTACAACAAACAAAATAAAATCAAACACAAAAATAAAATAAATGTCACAAAATAAATAACTCCTGAGTGCCTAAGCTACACCCAACGGCTGGCAGTATGGCCGCCATCTTGTCAACCAATATAAGGATATAGAGTCATAGAGTGATAGAGTCAAACAGTTAGAGTTTTATAAAATGGGTTGGAAATGTAACAGTCCCCATTTACCACTTGGCTGTTCCGGGGCCCTCAGGGTCTCCACTATACGCATCTCCCAAGGGGGCTGGCCTGGGTTCACTAATGGGTATGCTACAGTGGAGTAGAATGGCGTGGTGCCTTCACCTGGGGTAGTGGTATGGGGTACCTGGCAGATAAAACACAAGGTTACTAGACCCCATGAATAAGTATTCGTTCCCTCCAACACACACAGTGACTTTTCTCCACACAGTAATAATACACACCAAACAGTAACCATGAGGCAGTATTATAAAATAAACTAACCTCAGATTTATTATGGGGGAAAGGGTAAAGGGGAATAAAACATCATAAACTAACAACTTTATTTGCAACGAATGTTCCTCTGCAGTCCCAGTACCACCCTGTGGATGCACCCATCTTTCACCCCCAACGGCTGAATTGATGGTAACAGTCTGTTGCGGTGGATGCTGTACCTCACTGAGTTGCTGGTGACCAGCCAAAGGATGCAAGGACAGTGCACCATGGATGCTGGAATGCAGTAATGAGAGCAGTTTAAACTTCCACTGTGAAACTTTGTAGGGGCTCCAATAGGATTCAAACAGCACCACTGAACTTTGGTTTCCAATTCATCTTCACCTCTAGAGCCTTTCATCATCTTCACCTGTTGTGACCTTTCATTGGTCCAGGGTATACTGGCAGGCCTGAAGTACCATGAATGTCCAATTGGACACACAGCTTCTTCTGGTACTAAAACACAAGTGCACAAGTGGGCTCCTAAACAGTCCCAAGCCAGCACAAATAACTTTTCTTCCAGATTAGTGAACAGTTCCAACAGTCTCTGTATGGTTTCAGTCTGCAAACTACAAAACACAGTGCAGGTTTAAGTCTCCCACAGGAAACCAAATCAGCAGTCCACTTTAGCCCCTATTGGCTAAATACTCTTGCAGACACTCTGCCTAAATCTGCCTTTTGGGGCTTGATGTGGTCTTAATGCACCCAGACTTACCTTTAGGCTGGTGCAGCCCTTCCCCACTCTCTCCCTCTTGGATCTCTCTGGGATTGCTCCCTTTTCCCAGGCTCTGGGCTCCTTTTATATTAGCCCAAAACCTCCCACTTGATTGGCCAGTCCATTCCCAGGCTCTGATGGTGCCCTCTGACCCCTTCCCAGTGGCTCCTGCTGCAGGGAAGACACTGGGGGCTGCCATTATTGTTTACATATTTGCTGCCCAACTTTTGCAGCCTGTAAAATTAATAAATAGTCGATTCGGGGACTGTTAAATACATGTCCTGGCCCTGCTTGCCCTGAGGGGCCAGAAAAACTCTTTGTTTACTTGTAGGAGCCCCATTTGCTCATCGGAGCTCCAAACACAAGGTGGCCATCACTGCTTATGGGAGCCATGGCCTTTAAGTCTGAGGGCTGTGCATGTGCAGCTGCTGCATGCGTGGCCATATTTGTTTACATAACCAGTCCATTCTCCAGCTACTCCCAGACCAGTTCAGTGTCCCTAAAATGCCCAGTGGCACAAACAACACAGCGGACCTCAGTCCCCCTTCCCCATCTCTATGGGGCAAGATCAGGGATATTCAGCGGCTGCAGCTATGGACCTCAGGGAAGCCCTCCAGTCCTGTTTTACAGTCCAGGGGACCACAGCAGAAACGGGACACAGTGGGGCTGGAGTTAAATAAAGGTAAGCCGCAAATTGGGGGGGGGGGGTTACAGAAAGGTTTTGAGATCCATCTCTTAATTCTCCCTAACTGCACATGTTTGAACAAGCTGAGGCAGTGTGATTTGGAATTTGGGCATCTCCCATACAGAATTCATGAGTCACTTCACTTATTTCTGATTTTCGTTGCAAACATGGTGCACCTTTATTCATACAGTAAATAAAAACCTTCAGCTAGGCCCTACAAATAAAAATCTTTAATTAAACAAAAAAATTTAAATAATTAAGTGTTCTTTCCACTCATGAGCCCCTTCTTACACACATAAACTCTTTCAAAAAACAAGTACTGTTTAGAGTTTCCATTTCTGGTGTTTCTTTGACAACCATGAAGAATCTTCCTCCTACCCTTACCAGTTTGCCAGAGAACTTCCTGCTCCTTACCATGCAACAGATGAAATTGAGCTTATGGTTCCACTTTAGGACTGGGTATGTCTGTGTGTGCATACAAGTGGAATTCTGCAGAATTTTCAAGTCATGTATTCCGTTTTACCATCACACGTGTGTGTGTGTGTGTGTGTGTGTGTGTACACGCGCGTGTGCAGAGAGGAAGAAGCATTCTACTTGTGCGATACAGCAGAACTGTGAATTCTTGAATTCCCTAGTAAACAAACGCACCATGTATTATTGTATGTGTAAAAAGACGGATGACCAACAGATGGAAGTAATTTCTGGAGGGACTATTTTACATTGTGCAACAATATTTTGTTCTATTTTTATGTTTTTTTTTTAAACTTTGAGTGTTTTTTTTCCCCAACAGCTGCCCATGGACCCATTTTTAAGTGTAATAGAAAAATTTGGAACATTGAATGTGCTAGTTTTAGGGAACTGGAAAGAACAGCACCAAACACTACATTCAGACTGTAAAAAGATATTTCTAGGGACATGGATATGTTGTTCATCCACACTCATTGGCAGGTATCCTTGCCGCTTAAATCTTGCCGGAAGGTCTTCAGCTTGCTCCTCCCACCCACCCGGTGGTATAACTCTCGCTCCGCTCATGACGCCAGATCTTCCTTACCGCTTGGAAGCTCAGGTTCCTCCTTAACGCTCTGCGTTTGAGACTGGTTCCTATTTCTCCGTTTGGATTTAAAAATAAATTTGCGAAAAAGACTTCAGTCTTCTATCCCTCGCGGCTGCGATGGACACATCGACTCCCGGATTTCGGAGATGCCCATGCGGGCAGAAGATGTCTCGGACGGATCCACACTCCACGTGTGTCTACTGCTTAGGCCTTGAGCACGACCCGCAGGCTTGCGACCTGTGCTCATCTTTCTCGGCCTACGTCCTCGAAGACCGTGCTGCCCGATTGCAACTGGGCCGTCCCGAGAAGCGTTTCCCTCCGGTGAAGTCCAAGGAAGCCCGGTTGGCGGTGTCCGCGGGCGGGTCGGCGGATCAGCCCGGCGGATGGTCGCCTCAAGAGGAGGCGGCGCTGGTCAGATGCCTTCCTCGGCGCGGCATTTATCCCGCCTCTCTGGGCTCTTCTTACACGGCTTCCTTTAAGGAGCTTTGTCTGTCCCTCTCCACTAAAGGAGAAGGGCCTACGTCTGCGGGACCTTATTCTCGGTCCAAAAAGAGGGACAGGGTAAGTCCCTCCGTCGACGCTCTTGGGAGCGGGAAAGGTCCCTCTCCCCGGGCCGTCGACCGTCGGCTTCGGTCGACCGCTCAGCTTCGGCCACTGGCCTCACGGTGTCCCCGTCAGGTCAGTTGACCGAGACTCCCACCGATGAAGTCGAGATTTTTCTCGACCCATTGGACGGGCTGTCGCCTTTAGCAGCCGAGATTCCCCTCTCCCGGTTCCCCCGGGAGGAGTTGAGGATCCCGTGGGCTCACCTGTGCCTCCGGTTCCGGAGCCCTCGGATGGATCATCCGAGCCGAAGGGAGTGCCGGTTCCGGCCGACACCTCCCCGCACCGACCTCGGAAACTCCGGGACTCTCGGTCTCGGTCTCGGACCTCTTCGCGGTCCAGCCGATCCCACCGTCATAGGCGGTCTCGGTCTCGGCACCGCGGTAAGCGGCGTCGCCGCTCATCCTCGTCCTCCTCCTCGGATGAGGGGAGGCTTCGGCGTAAATTACGTCGACGGTACGAGGACCTTATGTTGCAACAGCTCCTCCTGGCCGGGAGTAAGCCGACCCCGTCGCCTTCCCCGGCCATTAAGTGGCTGTCACCGGAGCGGCCGACACAACCCCTCGACTTATCCGAGGAGCCTATACCCAGGCCGGTTGTTCGGCCAAAACCAGCTGCTCCACCGATTCCGGTGGAACCTCCGCCTCCACAGCCACCAATTGGGGCTCCGACCAAGGATTCTCGGTCGGCTAAGGGTCTACCCCATCGGCTGTCAGTTACCCTCACTCCCGACTGACCTCGGCAGGTGAAGGGTGGCTCAGGCCAGAGGCAGCTCTTCGAGGACTCTTCCGAGTCCGAAGATGATTCCTCCTTTTTCTCCAAGCGACTGGACTTGGAGTCTTCAGGAGGTCAGTCAATGGACGATAGCCCGTCGTCCTTCCTAGGACTGCTTCGGCTCATCTCGGAGTCCACCGGGATGGAGCTCGAACCCGTTTCCAAACGGGCCAGGTATCCCCTCACGGAGATTCTGGACCGAGGGGATTCTCCGACGGAGGCCTTTCCGGTGGCCGAGGCCATAGTGGGTCCGGCACTGGAGCTTTGGCAGCGCCCTGCTTCCTGCCCTGCGCCTTCGGCCAGGATGGCCAGGAAGTATGCGGTCCCTACCGGTTCCTTGTCCGGTTTTTCGGAACACCCCTCTGCTGAGGGGTTGGTTACCGACAGCGTTTTCCGGCGCGCCGGCAACGCCAGGGATGTGGACAAACCTCCTGACAAGGAGTCCAAGAAATTGGACTATGTCGGGCGAAAAGTCTACGCTGCGTCCTCTCTCGGCCTTCGTCAGGCCAGTTCGGCCGTCCTCATGGCACATTTTTCTCATGCCCTGTTGGGCTCCCTGGATGAGGTCATCCCTCATCTTCCCGCTGATCTGCAGACTACGGTTAGCAGGTGCGGGACCAGGGCAGGGCAGTGGCCAAACAGCAGCTCCAGACTACTTTGGATATAGGGACTCATGTGCCAGATCGGTGGCGGCCGCAGTGGCTATGCGTCGACGGGCTTGGCTGAGGATATCCACCTTTACTTCGGATACCCAGCACAAGTTGGCGGATGTTCCCTTTTTGGGGACTGACCTCTTCGGCCCTGGGGTGGAAGGTCACCTGCAGAGGATCGAGAAGTCCAATGCTACCTTGGACTCGGTCTCTTCCGCTCAGAAGGACAAAGGCCGCAAGCCACAGCCTAAGCCCTTTCATCCTTCTGTGCCCCCGGCCCAGCAACGTCAGGGCCAGCAGGCTCGGCCTTGGCATCCCAAACCCAAGCCGCCGGCTTCCTCTAACAGGAGGCAGGGAGGAAAAGGCCCAGGAGGTCCCTCGGCCGGTCCCTCCTCCAAGCCTGCCCAGTGACGGGCTGAGGGGTGTCGCCCCCATTCCCGTCACCTTACCCCTGGGTCCCCCCGTGTGGGGACGGCTCCGGCACTTCCGTTCCGCCTGGTCCGCTGTTACCACGGACAGGTGGGTCTTGGAGGTGGTGGGAAGAGGCCTGCCTCTGGAATTCGAGCAGGCACCACCCTTCAGAGCTGTCGCCCCTCGGGGGGCTTCGGGATCCCCAGCCTCACTGGCGGCTCGTCGAGCCGACATCGCTCTCCTCCTCCAGAAGGAGGTGATAAGAGAGGTGGTGGACCCTCCTTCAGACCCAGGGTTTGTGTCCAGGTACTTCCTGGTTCCGAAGCGGACGGGGGGCTGGCGCCCCATTCTCGACCTACACGACCTAAACAAGTTCCTAAGGTCTCGAACCTTCAGGATGGTCACTCTGGCTCAGATAATACCATCCTTGGAACGCGGCGTGTGGTTCTGCTCGCTGGACTTGCAGGACGTGTTTTTTCACGTCCCTATCCGTCCGTCTCACCAGAGATTCCTTCGCTTCTGAGCGGAAGGATCCCTCTTCGAGTTCCAAGCCATGCCCTTCGGCTTGTCTCCAGCTCCCAGGGTCTTCACCAAATGCATGGCAGTGGTGACAGCATTCCTGCGGCGCCGAGGGGTCCGGGTGTACCCTTACCTGGACGACTGGCTGATAGCAGCTCCCTCCAGGAAGGAGGCGGAGTGGTCCAGAGATCTGGCCCTCCAGGTCTGCTCTCAACTGGGCCTCCTTATCAACGAGGCCAAGTCGGAACTCGAGCCGAAGCAGGTGATTCTATTCATCGGGGCGCAGCTCGACTCTCTTCGAGCCAGAGCGCGGCTCCCGGCGGACAGGGCCGAGGTTCTTTCCTCCTTTGCCCGATCATTTCTGGTTGGGCAATTGCGCCCTGCCCGGGACTTCCTGCGCCTCCTGGGTCTCATGGCGGCCTGCACCAGCGTGGTCCGTTGGGCCCGCTGGAACATGCGTCCCCTTCAGTGGGGACTGGCCAGCCAGTGGTCACAACGCTGCGATCCTTTGGACCAGCTTGTGTCGGTGACACAGGGGATGTGGAACGCTCTCCAGTGGTGGACCGTTCCAGATCATTTGCAGGAGGGCATCCCGTTCGTCCGACCCGAGCCGACGGTCTCTCTATCGACCGATGCCTCTCTGATGGGTTGGGGTGCCCATCTGGGGAACACGGGCTCATGGCCTCTGGTCCGCGGGAGTCCCGATGCCACATCAACCTGCTGGAGCTCCGAGCGGTCCGCCTAGCTCTCACCGCCTTTGCTCCGTTCCTCCGGGGTCAAGTGGTCCGAGTCCAGACGGACAATACCACGACCATGTACTATCTAAACCGCCAGGGCGGGACGCGTTCCATGCTTCTATGCAAGGAAGCTCTCCGCATTTGGTCACTCGTGCGCAGCCTGGAGGCGGATCTCCTAGCCATTCACGTGGCAGGAGCCTCCAACACCCTGGCCGATGCCCTGAGCCGGATAGGGACTGCATCCCACGAGTGGTCTCTCCTGCCGGAGGTAGTACAGCATCTGTTCTCCCATTGGGGCACACCTCAGGTGGACCTGTTTGCCTCCAAGGAGAACGCGAAGCTGAGTCTGTTCCATGCCCGACCCCCTCAGCAGGGCTCGCTGCAGGGGGATGCCTTCTCGAGGCAGTGGACCCCGGGCCTCTTTTACGCCTTTCCCCCATTTCCCTTGATCCACAAGGTGCTTCTCAAGGCGAGGAAGGACAAGGCGCAGGTGATTCTGATAGCCCCAGACTGGCCTCGCCAGTTCTGGTACCCAGATCTCCTCAGTCTCAGCTCCAGGACTCCGCGGCAGCTTCCAGCTGGCCCGGACCTGCTCTCAGTCAATCAGGGGAAGGTGTTCCATCCGGACCTTCAATCCCTGCACCTGACGGCCTGGTTCCTGAGCGGCTAGAGTTCCAGGCCTTGGGTCTTTCCGACGAGGTCCTCAATGTAGTTGAGGCGTCCCGTAAGGAGTCTACCAGAAAATGCTATGCCTTCAAATGGAAAAGGTTTTCCATTTGGTGTCAGGGCAAGGGCTTGGACCCTTCCTCCTGTTCCTTGGCAAGCATCTTGGACTATTTATGGTCCCTTTCTAGTCAAGGGCTTAGGTCGACGACCCTAAGGGTGCACCTGGCAGCCATCTCTGCTTACCGGGCGCGGGCCGGGAAGCAGTCGGGTGGCGAGGAGAAGGTGGTCTGGCGCTTTTTCAAAGGCCTTGATCACATTCCCTCCAGTGCGGGAACCCCACTCGTGGATCTACTGCTGGTACTGGCAAAGCTCATGGGCAAGCTATTCGAACCTATGCACAGGTGTGCTCTCTCACCTGTCGTGGAAGACCGCCTTCTTGGTGGCTATCACGTCAGCCAGAAGGATGGGAGAGCTCCAGGCGCTTCCATCGAGTCTCCTTACCTGGTCTTCCACAGGGACAAGGTTGTCCTGCCCCACCAAAATTCCTTCCGAAGGTGGTGTCAGAGTTTCACCTTAACCAGGTGTTGACTCTGCGGTGTTCTACCCCAATCACCTCGGAGGCCGAATAGGCTCCATACTCTGGACCCTAGAAGGCGCTCGCTTATTATAAGGCTGCGGCTGAGGGAGTCAGGGAGAGGTTCGCCAGCTGTTTTGTCACCTATGCTGAAGCCGCATCTGGCAGACCTGCAGCCAAGCGGACGATAAGCAGTGGTAACCTCTGCATAGATCTCTGCTATAAGTTGGCGGGCATGGAGCCTCCCAGAGGATAAGAGCTCATTCTACCCACCATACTGTTGCAACGTGGCTGCTTCCAGGGACGCCCCTATCCAGGAAATCTGCAGGGCTGCTACCTGGAAGTCAGCAAACACCTTCATTACCCATTACCACATCGACCTTGAGTCACGCCGGGATGCTGGTTTTGGGGCCTCGGTTCTCAGTCTCTCTTTCCCAAGTAAGTATTGAGGGTGTGCGTCTTGCCTCCCTCCTCCCCGGAGAACTGTAGGAGTCTGCCAATGAAGTGTGGATGAACAACATATCATGTCTAGAAATACAGGTTACTCACCTGTAACAGGAGTTCTAGGAATGGTATATATTTGTTCATCCCTACATTTTCTCGACCTCCGGCCCGGTAGCACAACCTGAGCTTCCAGCGGGCCAGATCTGGCGGCCATGGGCGGAGCCGAGAGTTATACCACCCGGTGGGTGGGAGGAGCAAGCTTGAAGACCTTCCGCAAGATTTAAAGCGGCAAGGATACCTGCCAATGAGTGTGGATGAACAACATATACCATTCCTAGAACTCCTGTTACAGGTGAGTAACCTGTATTTATTGTAACCACATACCATAGCCCAAACTCCATTAACAGTCCACCAACCTTTCAAGCTTGTGACGCAGTTCTTGTCAAGGTGTGACACCTGCTTTTATAGCCACCATGTTCTTAAGAAATTGTATTTGTGCAAAGAATGCATAAATGTGAAAAGCAAACTCTCCGCAAATATATTATAAACAGCTTTTGACAAATTTGCTAAATGATGGCTGAATATCAGCACAGTGAGTACTCCTGTTGCATAATATACCCACACTTAGACATACAATGCGTCAATATACTGGTAATGAATGAAGCTGTTATACTCTAATTTTTCAGTCTCTTTAGTTTCATAGCTAATTATGAGGTCATGCCTGTGAAAGGTAAAAAGCACACTCATTTCAGTGTAACTAATTAAGTTAATAAATTCTGATTTAAATAAGCTTATAGTTTTAAGCTGCCATGGTAGATCAGTTCATAAACACAGTATTTCAGTACTGAAAAATACTGGACCTGTTAAGCTAATCTACATGTAGCACGGGGAAGTACAAGAGAAAGATGTTTACATCAGTTTCAGAGTAGGTATGGGGAGAAAGAGACAGAAAGAAAAGAGGCCCAAAGCAGGGGGATGGGAGCAGTAGCAGTGGAAGGAGGAATTCAGGGTGTCCCATCATAGAAACATAGACTTTGATGGCAGAAAAGGACCGCTTGGCCCACCCAGTCTGCCCATTTCCCTATCTATTGGATAAGCTGCAGATCCTAATTAACCAACAGCCTACTTCTTCCTAACCCCCACCAGAATTGCCTTATGTCTGTCCCTTCCGTTCTTGAATTCCCTCACTGTCACAACAGCTAAAGCAAACCATCAAGGTCAAAAACAGCATCATCAAAACAGCGTGTGCGGTTTCGGAGTTTGTTTAACTAATCTAGTGCAGTTTTGGACCTTGTGGTTTTGTACTGACCACGCTGCTCCCTTTTTTGACCGCGCTGTTTGCTTTCCCTGTTTTGATGCAGTACCAAAATTCAGAGGACAGGCAGGGCATAATGGTAAAAAAAACAGATATGGTCCATGAAGAATAGATTCCTAAATGGCTATAAAGAAAGCCTGAGTTCTCTTAAGGAAAGGGACCAAATCGAATCTCTAAGTTAGTCCTGGATATTCGGTTGCTTTTAAATTAAAAATCGAGAATGCCTCGAGTCCCGTCAGTCTATTGTCATGATTTCCCCCTCTAATTCCTATTCTGGGTTTCTCACTGCTCTGAAACAAGAATTGATGAATCACCCCTGATGTGATTTACCAGGACATTTTCAGAATCCAGTTACTCAACAGACCTTATATGTTCCTCTAGCCTAATCTTTGCTTACGTAAAATGACTGACGGGTACAGATAGCAAATTGATTACTCCCACTGAGTCACGCTTAATAAACTCTCTAGTTTCATAGACCTTGTCCCCATCCCTAACATAAAAGGTCTTTGCTTTATTTTTAATCACTGGGTAGTATTTATATTTCATGCATTTGTGGGTTTCTGTTGGGGTGTTAGAGGGCCAGGTTTTACTTTCTGGGGTAGCATAATAGCTTTCTGCCTGAACACAATCCTATGGGTGGTGTCTCCCACTCCCCTAAGTGCAGGTTTTCAGCAGAGAAAGCAAAGCAACCCATAACCAAGATATAATTTAAAGAAACCTCACCCTGGAGCTGGATAATCATAGTTAAAAACAATTTTTAATCACATTTGGTATCCCATAACAGACAACTGCGGTGCGTGAGCTGCCCCACCTCCAACATTTCATGCACGCGTGCGCTTCATTGAGGATGTTGATAAAGGCTGCACCCCCCAATTTTATGCATAATGATTAAAGTGATAGTGCATGAGTAATTAATTAATAAATTATTACAGGGTGTAACCTACACAGCGTATAGAAAGCAAACTGTAACTAAAATGTGTAACATTTACAATTAGTGTGCATTTGAGGAGGGACATCCAGCTTCTAGCGAGGGTACAGAGGAGAGCAACCAAAATGATCCTGGGGTCTAGGGGAAATGACGTATGAGGAGAGACTAGGGGGGCCAGGACTGTTTTCATTGGAGGAGAGGAGGGATCAGGGGGATATGATTGAGGTTTTCAAATACCTTAAGGGAATTAATAGGATAAATCGGGAGGGGATGTTTAGGCTGAAGGAGGGTGGAATCACCAGAGGACATAGTTGGAAGCTCGAGGGAGGAAGGATGAGGGGGGAAAGGAGGAGGAGGTTTTTCACTGAGAGGGTGGTGGAACTGTGGAATGTACTGCCTGGGGAGCTGGTTCAGGCTTCTGTGGTAGAGGGGTTCAAGAGTGGGTGGGAAAGGTACAGGAAAGGGATGAAGCAGAGGTTGGCTTGTACCAGGGGGTGGAGAGAGAGGTCAGGAGACGCAGGAGTACAACAGGGAGGATGGCTTCTGTACTCAACCTGGGGTCGCAGGCTTGAGCAGACTCAATAGACTGTAAGGCCTAATCTGCTGGCGACTAGTATGTTAGTACTTAGTGCATTCAATCTCTGCAACAAAAAATAAGAGGAAGGGTGGGGAAGGAAGGGTTTGAAAAGGAAAGAGGAGAAAAACAGAAAAAAGAAAACCCAGGTATTTAACAAAGCAAACAGCATCCAGCTGGAAGCCTTTCAGGATCAAGAACAGAGGAAGACTGGATTTTGACCAGTCACTATCTGATGCTAAAGGTCATGAATACCATTTTAGGGGATTTGTGGTAAACTGGTTAGCACCAAAGCGGCATTGGATGTTGTTGAAGTCGTGCTGGAGCTGTGTTGTCAGTTAAGTGGCCACAGGTCAGTCAAAACTTGCCACCCACATGCATTTGAATGTTCTATACAAAGAAACATTGACTTGGGGAGATTACTTAATAAAACTAAGGAGAGGATGAAGCAAGGACAGAACCTTGCAGTACACCAAACCTTATTAGGAGGCTGGGAGTGGATTCACTGCTTGAGACTGACAGGGTTGAATAAAGCCCTGTCCCATTTGTCATTCAGAAAGAGTTTAAATGCAAGGATCTGTTCTGTCCTCTCCTTTCTGTCTCTTGTCTGTCTGGTTGCACAACCAAATGTTCTCATGTGACCTAGGAACTGATCACTCTGACGGTCTCATGATTCTCCGCCTCTGTGATCTTTCTACCTTCACTTGCTGTCTGTCTTTTCTCCCCTTGCATATCTGAGGTTGTAAAAATATATATGTGAATATTTAAGTGATACTGGGATCCCTTTGAAAATATGTATAGTTGTACTATTAAAATGATTGCAAAAGCTATTTGGAATTGAAGGGTTAACCTGAGATGCAGTTTGAGCTCCTCTCAGGGTTGTTTGTAAACTCTTTTTCAGAGCTTTCAGCAGGGGGCCAGCTTGGGACATTTTTCTTTTTGCAAGCTTGCTCTGCAAAGAAATTGACAAGAACATTTTGTGAGAACCTGGATGTCGCTTAACGAGTTCCCAGGCAAAGGCTTATAAAAAGAACAGAAGTACTTTGGGTAGAGATAGGGATAGTGAGAGAGACTGAAACTTGGAATTAGAGATACCCTCAGATGAAGGACTTTGTTTTCTCTGTTTGTACTGCCTTTGTAATTAGTTATGCTGAACCATTTTTCATCTCACAGCCCCCACTTGTATACTGTGTGACCCTGAGCAAGTCACTTAACTTCCTTGTGCTCCCAGGTCGCACCTGTAAACAAGCTTTCAGCTTAGTGTGTCTTTCCTGGTTAAAAATATATATATATATTTTTATTTTTAATTTACTGTTATTGATAATAAAACATTAGTTGTGAATTTTACAGCTGCTCCTGATCTTCCTATGCTTCCTGACCTGTTCCTTGAAGACAAGGACCTGTCTGCCAAATAGGACCTTACCATTTGATGGTTAGGTCTGATAGTCCTGCCTCGGTAAGATTGTCTAGCAAGAGGAAGTGGGCAACAGTGTAGAAGGCCTTGTCCAGGTTGACAACGACAATAGATGTCATCAGAATGGTATCGGTGAACCTGAGTAGAGATATTACAGTGGAATGGGACTTTTTGACGGCAGACTAGAAACAGGAAACAGGAGGAATCTTGCAAGAGTGAGACTTAGGGGAGTATTAGATGTTCCTGAAGTTTAACTGGAACAGTGGTAAATGAAATGGGATAGTAGTAACATAGAAACATAGACTATGATGGCAGAAAAAGAACAGAGATCCAACCAGTCTGCCCATATTCCCTATAATCCCTGGAACCTGTTGTTCCTCCAGGGTACTAACCCTCCCTGTTCTAGTCCCATTCTCCTCCTTGGTCTTGTCACCCCAGGCGACCACTATTTCCTTCTTTCTATCCCATGCCTGCATGCATCCCCTGACTGTGTTTGCACCCACCACCTCAGCTAACAAACCATTCCAAGGTTTCACCACCCTTTCTATAAAGAAGTACTTCCTCACATCCCTCCTGAACCTCCCTCCTGTTAATTTCCACTCGTGACCACGTGACTTTAAGGAAATTGAAGGTTTCTAGGGACATGGATATGTTGTTCATCCACACTTTCTGGCAGGTATCCTTGCCGCTTTAAATCTTGCCGGAAGGTCTTCAAGCTGGCTCCTCCCACCCACCCACCTGGGTGGCAAAACTCTCGGCTCCGCCCCATGACGCCAGATCTTCCTTACCGCTTGGAAGCTTAGGTTCCCTCCTTAACGCTCTGCGTATAAGACTGGTTCCTATTTCTTCGGTCTACCCGAAATTCCTTTTAAGGTTTTCAAGAATTCGGTCATTTATTTCCCTCACGGCTGCGATGGACAAATCGACTCCTGGTTTTCGGAGGTGCCCATGCGAGAAGATGTCTCGGACAGATCCGCACTCCACGCATGCCTCACTGTTGGGCCTTGAGCACCACTCCGCAGGCTTGGCGACCTGTGCTCTTCCTTTTCGGCTATGGTCCTGGAAGACGCATGACGCCTGCTTACAACTTGGGCGCCCGAGAAACGCTTCCTCCAGTAAAGTCAAGGAGGCCCATTTGGCGTTTCCGCATGCAGCTGGCTCGCAGGAACAGCTTGAGCAGATGATCACCCTTGAGGAGGAGGCGGCGAGGCCGCATCTTCGCCTCACCTCGGCCGCAGCCTTTATTCCGCTTCTCCCTGGGATCCTCCTATTCAGCTTCGTTTAAGGAGCTCTGTCTGTCCCTTTCCACCAAGGAGAGGGACCAACATCCTCAGGGCCTTCCTCTCGGTCCAAGAAGAAGGACCACAGTAGTAATCCCTCCGTCGAGCTCTTGGGAGTGGGAGAGGTCCCCTCCCGAGTAGTTGACCATCGACTTCGGTTGATCCTTTGGCTGACCACTGGCCTCACGGTGTCCCCGTCAGGTCAGTTGACCAAGACTCCGTCGCGCAGTCGAGATTTTCTCGACCCGTCGGATGGGCTGTCGACGGTGAAGCTGAAAACCCTCCTCCCAGTTCCCCGGCGGAGATTGAGGTTTCTGTGGGCTTGCCTGTGCCTCCGGTTCCGAGTCCATGGTTGAACCTTCCGAGCCGAGGGAGAGCGGTTTCCTTCCCCAGAACCCTCCTCGGAAACGCCGAGGTTCTCGGTCTCGGTCTCGGACTTCTTCTCGGTCCAGCCGTCCCCGCCGTCATAGGCGGTCTCGGTACCGTAGTAAGCGGCGCCGCCGCTCGTCCTAGTCTTCCTCCTTGGACAAGGAAAGGCTTCAACGCAAGTTGTGTCGGCGCTACGAGGACCTCATGTGGCAACAGCTCCTTCTGTCCGGGAGCAAGCCGACGTCGTCGCCTTCCCCGGCTATCAAGTGGCTGTCACCGGAGCGGCCGAAGCAACCCCTCGCTCTAGCTGAGGCGCCTGCTCCCAGGCCTGTTGCTCGACCAAAACCGGCTGCCCCACCGATTCTGGTGGAACCTCCGCCCACAGCCGGATCAGCCTGGGGCCCCGACCAAGAACTCTCGGCCGCCCAGGGTCTGCCCCATAGGCTGTCTGTCACCCTCACTCCCGATCGCCCTCGGCAGGTGGAGGGTGGTTCAGGCCCAAGGCAGCTCTTTGCAGACTCTTCCGGGTCCGACGACGATTCCTCCCTGTTCTCCAGGTAGGTCGACTTGGAGTCCTCCGGAGGTCAGTCGCTGGACGATAGCCCATCGTCCTTCATGGGTTTGCTTAGGCTCATCTCGGAGTCCACCGGGATGCAGCTCGAGCCCGTATCCAAGCGGGCCAAAGTATCCCCTCACGGAGATATTGGACCGAGGGGATTCTCCCACGGAGGCCTTTCCGGTGGCCGAGGCCATTGTCGGCCCGGCCTTGGAGCTCTGGCAGCGCCCTGCTTCCTGTCCTGCGCCCTCGGCCAGGATGGCGAGGAAGTACGCCGTCCCTACCGGTTCCTTGTCCGGTTTTTCAGAACACCCCTCGGCCGAGGGGTTGGTTACCGACAGCATCTTCCGGCGTGCCGGAAGAGCCAGAGACATGGACAAGCCTCCCGACAAGGAGTCCAAGAAGTTGGACTATGCCGGGCGCAAAGTCTACGCTGCATCCTCCCTTGGCCTTCATCAGGCCAGCTCGGCCATGCTGATGGCACACTTTTCTCATGTCTTGTTGGGCTCCCTGGACGAGGTAGTCCCTCATCTCCCGGCTGACCTGCAGACCACGGTTAAGCAGGTGCGGGACCAGGTCAGGGCAGTGGCCAAGCAGCAACTTCAGATTGCTTTGGACATAGGTGACTCATGTGCCAGGTCAGTCGCGGCCGCAGTGGCTATGCGCCGTCGAGCATGGCTGAGGATATCCACCTTCACAGCAGATACCCAGCACAAGTTGGTGGATGTCCCCTTCCTGGGGACTGACTTCTTCGGGCCCTGGAGTGGAAGGTCACCTCCAGAGGATCGAAAAGTCCAATGCCACTCTGGACTCAGTCTCATCTGCCCAGAGGGACAAGGGCCGCAGACTGCAACCCAAGCCCTTTCGTCCGTCTGCGCCCGCAGCACGTCCGGCCCAACAGCATCAGGGCCAGCAGGCTCGCGCTTGGCATCCCAAACCCAAGCCCGCGGCTTCCTCTTCCAGGAAGCAGGGAGGTAAAGGCCCAGGTGGTCCCTCGGCGGTCCCTCCTCAACCTGCTCAGTGACGGGTTGAGGGGTGTCACCCAACCTCGTCACCCACCCAGGTTCCCCGTGGAGGCAACCGCCACTTCCTTTCCGCCTGGTCTGCTATCACCACAGACGGTGGGTGTTGGAGAGTGGTGGGAAGAGCCTGCCTCTGGAGTTGAGCAGGCCCGCCCTTCTGAGCCGTCGCCCCCCCCGGGGGGCCTCGGGGTCCACAGCCTCGCTGTCGGCTCGCCGAGCTGACATCGCTCTGCTCCTCGAGAAAGAGGTGATCAGAGAGATGGCAGACCCTTCCTCAGACCCGGGGTTTGTGTCTAGGTACTTCCTGGTCCCAAAACGGACGGGGCTGGCGCCCCATTCTCGACCTGCACGACCTAAACAAGTTCCTAAGGTCTCGGACCTTCAGGATGGTCACTCTGGCTCAGATAATACCATCCCTGGAACGGGGCATGTGGTTCTGCTCTCTGGACCTACAGGACGCGTTCTTTCACGTCCCTATCCGTCCGTCTCACCAAAGATTCCTTCGCTTCCGAGCGGAGGGATCCCTACGAGTTCCAGCCATGCCCTTGGCCTTCTCTTGCTCCCAGGGTCTTCACCAAATGCATGGCAGTGGTGACAGCATTCCCTGCGGCACCGAGGGGTCTGGTGTACCCCTACCTGGACAATTGGCTGATAGCAGCCCCTTCCAGACAGGAGGTGGAGCGGTCCAGAGATCTGGCCCTCCAGGTTTGCTCCCAGATCGGCCTCCTCATCAACAAGGCCAAGTCGGAACTCGGACCGAAGCAGGTGATTCTTTTCATCGGGGCAAAGCTCGACTCTCTTCGAGCCAGAGCATGGCTCCCGGCTGACAGGGCCGAGGTTCTTTCCTCCTTTGCCCAATCATTTCTGGTTGGGCAATCGCGCCCTGCCTGGGACTTCCTGCGCCTCCTGGGTCTCATGGCTGCCTGCACCAGCGTGGTCCATTGGGCTCACTGGCACATGCGTCCCCTTCAGTGGGGATTGGCCAGCCAGTGGTCTCAACGCTGCGATCCATTGGACCAGCTAGTGACGGTGACCCAGGGGATGTGGAACGCTCTCCAGTGGTGGACCGTTCCAGATCATCTGCAGGAGGACATCCCATTTGTCCACCCCATGCCGACGGTCTCTCTATTGACTGATGCCTCTCTGATGGGTTGGGGTGCCCATCTGGGGGAGCACAGAGCGCACGGCCTCTGGTCCCCTCGGGAGTCCCGATGCCATATCAACCTGCTGGAGCTTCGGGCAGTCCGTCTAGCTCTCACCGCTTTTGCTCCGTTTCTATGGGGTCAAGTGGTTCAGGTCCAGACGGACAATACCACAACCATGTACTACCTAAACCGCCAGGGCGGGACGCGCTCCATGCCTCTGTGCAAGGAAGCTCTCCGCATTTGGTCACTCGTGCGCAGCCTGGAGGCGGATCTCCTAGCCATTCATGTGGCAGGAGTCTCCAACACCCTGGCCGATGCCCTAAGCCAGATAGGGGTTGTGTCTCACGAGTGGTCTCTCCTGCCGGAGGTAGTACAAGATCTGTTCTCCCATTGGGGCACACCTCAGGTGGACCTGTTTGCCTCCAGGGAGAATGCGAAGCTGAGGCTGTTCCATGCCCGCCCCCCTCAGCAGGGCTCGCTGCAGGGGGATGCCTTCTCGAGGCCGTGGACCCCAGGCCTCTTCTACACCTTTCCCCCATTTCCCTTGATCCACAAGGTGCTTCTCAAGGTGAGGAGGGACAAGGCGCAGGTGATTCTGGTAGCCCCAGACTGGCCCCGCCAATGCTGGTATCCAGATCTCCTCAGCCTCAGCTCCAGGCTCCCGAGGCAGCTTCCAGCTCGCCTGGACCTACTTTCAGTCAATCAGGGGAAGGTGTTCCATCCGGACCTTCAGTTCCTGCACCTGACGGCCTGGTTCCTGAGCGGCTAGAGTTCCAGGCCTTGGGTCTTTCCGACGAGGTCCTCAATGTAGTTGAGGCGTCCCGTAAGGAGTCGACCAGGAAATGCTATGCCTTCAAATGGAAGAGATTTCCATTTGGTGTCAGAGCAAGGCCTGGACCCTTCCTCCTGTTCCTTGGCAAGCATCTTGTACTATCTATGGTCCCTTTCTCAGCAAGGGCTTAGGTCGACTGACCCTAAAAGTGCACATCTCTGCTTAGCGGGCGTGGGCGGAGAAGCAGTCGATGGCGCAAGAGAAGGTGGTCTGGCGCTTTTTCAAAGGCCTTGATCACATTTCCCCTCCGGTGCGAGAACCTCCACCTCCGTGGGATCTACTGCTGGTATTGGCAAAGCTCATGGGCAAGCCATTCGAACTAATGCACAGGTGTGATATCTCTCACCTGTTGTGGAAGACCGCCTTCTTGGTGGCTATCACGTCAGGCAGAAGGATGGGAGAGCTCCATGCACTTTCCATCGAGTCTCCTTACCTGGTCTTCCACAGGGACAAGGTTGTCCTGCGCCCCACCTGAAATTCCTTCTGAAGGTGGTGTCGGAGTTTCACCTTAACCAGGTGTTGACTCTGCCGGTGTTCTATCCCAATCACACCTCGGAGGCCGAATATAGGCTCCATACTCTGGACCCTAGAAGGGCGCTCGCTTACTATAAGGAGCGCACGGCTGAAGTTCGGGGAGAGGTTCACCAGCTGTTTGTCACCTACGCTGAAGCCGCACCTGGCAGACCTGCAGCCAAGCGGACGATAAGCAGGTGGGTCACCTCCTGCATAGATCTCTGCTATAGGTTGGCGGGCATGGAGCCTCCCAGAGGGATAAGAGCTCATTCTACCCGCCATACCGCTGCATCGGTGGCTGCTTCCAGGGACGTCCCTATCCAGGAAATCTGCAGGGCTGCTACCTGAAGTCAGCACACCTTCATCACCCACTACCACATCGACCTTGAGTCACGCTGGATGCTGGTTTTGGGGCCTCGGTTCTCCAGTCTCTATTCCCTAAGTAGGGGTGTGCGCCTTGCCTCCCTCCTCCCAGAGAACTGCTAGGAGTCTGCCAGAAAGTGTGGATGAACAACATATCCATGTCCCTAGAAATACAGGTTACTCACCTGTAACAGGAGTTCTAGGAATGGTATATATTGTTCATCTGATTCCTACGACCTCCGGCTTAGCGCACTAACTAGCTGTCCAGTGGGCCAGATCTGGCGTCATGGGGCGGAGCCGAGAGTTTTACCACCCGGGTGGGTGGGAGGAGCCAGCTTGAAGACCTTCAAGCAAGATTTAAAGGGGCAAGGGTACCTGCCAGAAAGTGTGGATGAACAACATATACCATTCCTAGAACTCCTGTTACAGGTGAGTAACCTGTATTTCTGTCATATCTCCCTTCTGGTTTCCAGTGAATACATATTGAGTGCCTTGCGGCACTCTTCATAAGATCTGCCCTGCTGGCCCTGAGTAATTTTTGTTACTGTGTGCTGCACTGTTTCCAAATTATCCCTGTCTTCTCTGAGGTGAGGGCTCCAGAAATGGACACAGTACTCCAAATAAGGCCTCACCAGTGATCTGTACAGGGAAGTCTTACCTCTTTTCTTCTGCTATCGATACCCCTCCCGATACATCCCAGCATTCTGTTAGCCTTGCTATAGGTCTTGTTGCACTGGCACATTTGTTTCAGGGAGTTACTCCCAGATCCCGTTCCTCTTCTGTAGTGCTAAGTCTCACCCCACCCATCCAGTACTCCATCTTGGGGTTCCTTTTCACTGTGTGCATTACCTTGCACTTTTTGGCATTGAATTTTAACTGCCAGAACTTTGACCACCCCTCTTTTTTTTTTATAGGTCCCTTTGCATATCCTTTATTTCCTCATTACTTTCAGCCCTCCCACACAGTTTTGTGTCATCTGTGAAGAGACACAGCCTGCCCTGGATTCCCTTATCAGTGTCACTGATGAACATATTGAAGAGGACTGGACCCAGGACAGATCCCTGTGGAATCCTGCTCGTAACCTCCCCTCTTCCCCTAATTTAACCTCATTGACCACCACCCTCTGCTGCCTCCCTTCTAGCCAGCTATCCACCCTGTTCACTATGGTTTTAACCGCACCCAGGTCTTCCATCTTTTTGAGCAACCTTTGTGTGGTACCAAATCAAAAGCCTCGCTGAAGTCAAAGTACAGCAGATCCAAAATGTGGCCCTTTTGTACTTCCTTCGTCGCCCAGTCAAAGAAAAAAGTCAGGTTAATCTGACAAGACCTTCCTGCCATGAAACCATGTTGTTTATTATCCTGGAGCCCATTGCTCTCTAGATAGTCCATGGGGACCTTTTGGATTAGTGATTCCATCAGCTTCCCCATGATGAAGATCAGACTGACAGGCCTGTAATTCCCTGATTGCATCATGTTCGCCCTGCTCCCCTTATGAAGTGGTACAATGTCTGCCATTCTCTAATCCTTTGGAACTACTCCAGACCTAAGTGAGCTGTTGGAACAGCCCAGCCAGTGGTTAATCCAGTTCTGCTGCTAATTCCTGAAGTATCCTTGGATGCAGCCCATCTGGTTTTGGGGCCGTATCTATCTTAAGGGCTACCAGCCCTTTCAGGACCCTCTCACTAGTAAGTATTGGCTGCCTCATTTCTAGGACTCCCTTAGTGGCTGCTTTGATGCTGCTTTCTGGCACGGACCCGCAGTCTTTCTTAGTGAATACTGAGCAAAAGTAGTCATTTAGGACTGTGGCTTTTTACTCATCCTCACACCCTCAACTAGTCGTGTTATGCCCTCCCCACTTTTTTCACTGATAGATCTAAAAAACTGTTTTTCTCCATTCTTGACTCCCTCCACATTACAGAGCTCTGTGTGTGCTTTCACTTTGCCTCCCTGTTTTTCTGTAGATAATCCTCCCTTTCTGACTCCCTCCTGCTTTTTCTTGTATTTATAGGAGGCCTTCTTTTTGGATTTAACCACATCCCTGATCCTAGCCAAGAACCAGAGTGGTCTCTTAAACCTGTGGTTTTTTTTTTAAGATACTGTAACCAAGCAGATGAGTCACCACCTTTGTAAATGTGGATAACTTTAACTTCCTACTGCCAGGAACTGTGCCAGTGAGTAATGTGAAGCTGAGGAGAGCAGAGATGGGGAAAGCCACATGTTTTGAGCCTATCAGGGCACATGCATTTCGATGGGTGGAGTGCAAACAGAGCAGAGAGAGTATGCACACTGGGAGGGGGTCTGTGGAAAGGGGGAGAATGGGGGAGCACTAAGAGAGCACAGGTGGAGAAAAAGTTATTAAAGGAGCAAAGGAGGGGACTTCTGGTGACCTCAGCAGACGGACTTCCAGCGACGCCAGCAGACTAATGGCAGCTTGGCTCCTGTAGCTCCGTAGCTCGGATCAAAAATCTAACAGCATCCACCAATAATTCAGCATGCAATTCCCGGCTAAAGCTACTAGATCGAAAGCTATTGCACAGAAGAACAATCAGACTGCAGTTCAAAAACTGCAGTTAATGCTACAACAAGATAAACCTGCTTCTTTGACTGGGGCATCTGAGGAGGGAGCCAACATGGCACTCTCGGACAGAGCAGAGGATAGCTGCTCGCAACTGGTGGCTTCAATACTACAAACTGCCAAAACGGTCACCAAGATTGAAGCAGGACTCGCAGAACTAAGAGAGGACAGCCACAAAATAGAACATCAGACGGACAAACTGGAGGTGGGCCTGACCAACAACGATGGAGCAGTCTGACAGGCATGACCACCTTCTATTGTATTTAATGGCCAGGGAGAGAGAACTAACTACAAAGCTAGACGATATAGAAGGCGCCAAAACATACGAGTATATGGGATCCCGGAGGGGGCCAAGAAGGAGGCTGCTGACACAATCACTTTTTTGCAGCGGGTGCTCCGGGACTCACTGAAACTTCAACCTCAATATGGACCGAGCACATCACTCCCTGGTACAGCGGCCTACTAATCCAAACACTCGGCCAATATCATTTGTAGCCAAGCTGACCTCTTACCTGTCAAAGGAGAAGATAATCAGGAGGGCATGGAGAGCATGCTCGATCTCTTTTGGGGCACACCACATCACAATAAACAATGATTACACAATGGCGGTTCAGGAGAGTAGGCAAGCCATATGGTTGATTTTAAAGCAGCTCAGAGCAAAAAATGTGAAGGCCCAAGTAATGTACCGGGCTAGATTGAAAGTTGAGACTGCCCAGGGAACAAAGATCTTCGAGGACTTTGTGGCCGCCTCCCGCTTTCTGGAGGATCAGGGTATCGCGGTGCCAACACTGATGAAAGAACACTTAGAGAAGGAGTTAATGCGCTCGGCGTGGTCGGTGGAAAGAAAAGGCGCTACGATTACTCAGCAAAACAAACCGCTGCAACAAACCACCTTGAGAGCTGACGTCTGCTCCATGCTGAAGAAGTATACATCCAAGGTGCAGCTGGAAGGAATCATCACCCGGGACAGGATGGGACAGGGGCTCCAGGAAGAACCAACGACAAGCGCACAGGAACGAGGAACCTGAAAATCTGGCAGAGAATCTTGCTTGTGGATTTTAAAATTTGCACGTTGACTCCCCTTCGTTTCACCCCACATGAAAGGTACTGAATGGGACATGGGACTCTTATAAGGTGGGAGTGGAGGGGCAAAGATGATCCGGAGGGCCTGTGACTGGGGATCCTGTGTGGGTTGTTTCAAACATTGGGGGAGATGTGAGGGAGAGCACGCTCCTAATACTCAGGCTGCTGTTGACCCTGCTTCGACCAGACATTGGAGGGTTTCACACATCAGGGGGAATGCTTAGATCAGAGGAAGGGGGAAGTGACTGAGGAAAAGGGGGGTGGAATCAGAAGGGGGGAAAGGGGGCCAGACGAACTGCTACACAGCCTGAGTTATTATCTGCCTTGGATCAAAACAGAAGACTGCATAGAATACTCACAACAAGTGACGATATGAACTTTTAAAATGAGCTGGTTAATACTACAAAGAACTGCCATAGTAAGGGGGGAGGGGAGGGGAAGAAGACCTGGGATATTAAGAAGGGTGGATGCCTTATCATTGTAATGGGAGGGGCAGGAGCTGAAGGAAGGGTTCCCTCACTCTCTGACCACGGTTTGGGCAGAGAAGCGAGGAGCGGGGATTTAAACAGAAATTATCTGTTTACTAAAATTGGTACTGCTGATGTTGGTTTTGCCTGGGGGAAGGGCTGAACCCCCAAATCAGCCTCTACACAGGCTAGGTCCATACCATCAAAAAGGACTGTGTGCCCCGAAGGAGGCACAGACCAGCCACTCTGAATACAGGAGGGCTGACCTAGGAAGTACACACACCCGGAAACAACTCCACAAGAAATGTGAAACATTAATTAAGAGGAAGGATGGGGCGGAGGTAAAGTGGACTGTTGAAAGGTTCACTTCAAACACTGGTCAGGGGACGAGTTGTCCGCCACGGACTTGGAAGAGCTCTGGACGGAACTCGTCCCAGACATTTTCATTCTGTAATACACACAAGTTAAATGGAATGTTTGAGACCTGTTGGTTTAAAAACAGGTCTGAGGTTACAGACATGGTTATAATCCCACCTAGTGGGATAAGTTTGAATTACGTTAATGGATTTAGTATGTTTACTTCCCACTGTTGGGATAAAAAATCTGACTATTTGGTACGCATTCGGAGGCACCGAACTGAAATGGAAATGGGAGTGTCATCTATGGAGAGAGGTATGAGGAAGGAGGGAGGGTAGAGGGGGCAGAGTGCTGGGGGAAGAGGAATCAAGGGGGGTACACCCCTTTATAAAAAGGAGGGACAACAGATCATTTATGGTAACGGATAAACATGAGGATGGCTCAGGTCAAGACTAAATTGTTGTCCTATAATATAAATGGGATAAAGCACCCTGTCAAAAGAAAACAATTACAAAAATTCCTCTGGAACCAGAAGTGCGATATTAACTTCATACGGGAGACCCATTTGACTCTTGCAGAGGCACTGAAACTGAAAAGTAGGAGATTTCCAGGTCTCTATCATGCATCCCTACCAGGAGGCAGGAAGAGAGGAGTGGCAATCCCTCCCTTTTGAGGAGGAGGTGGTGGTGGATGATGGGACCTGCTACGTAATGGTGGTGGGTAAAATCCAGGATGCTCAGGTGACCCTAATAAACATTTATGCTTCTCCGGGGTCCACTATCACCTTCTATTCAGACTTATTTAAGAAAATAGCTGAGAAAGCAAAGGGGGGGGGCATTATAGCGGGGGAGTGGAATGTTCTTCTAGACAGGGGGCTTGACACCACTTCCAACATTCAGGCTCCTAACAGTAAGACAGCCAAACCACTAGTCAGATTAATGAAGGGACTGAGGGTGGTGGATGTCTGGAGGGAGAAATACCCAAATGCAAGAGATTACACTTATTACTCTCCCAGATATAAAATATACTCGAGGATAGACATGTTCTTCACCTACACCAGGGACCTATCGACTTTTGACTCAGTGTGGGTAGGGACAGCAACTTTATCGGACCACCAGCCTCTCTTGGTGGCCCTGGACTTGCAGATACCCAGAAAGCCAACACAATGGCGATTAAACACCAGCCTGCTAAAAAGATGAGGGAGGTAAGGGAGGCAGTTAAACAAGTGATAGAGCAAACTATCCAGGAGAACCAGAACTTGGAAATCACCCCACAGATATTATGGGATACTGTAACAACCATGGTTAGAGGGAAACTGATTTCCATAGCAACACACACAAAAAAAGAGAAGAGGAAACAGCTAAACATTCCAATGGAACAACTCAGGACCTTAGAGGGACATCAAAAAGAAAAATTATGTAAAATTCGGGGAAAAGAAATAAAAAAGAGATCAAAAAGAAAATTCAGGATATAAATAAGATAGAGATAGAAACGGCCCTTTACTACTTAAAGCAAACCTTTTACAGGGGTGGTCCTAAGGCAACCAGGCGACTAGCCCTCCGCTTAAGGCAACAAAAAGCCAGAGCCAGTATCACGGGACTGAGACACCTGGATACTGGACAGATCTTACACAGGTGGGAAAAGATAGCGGATTTCTTGGTTGCCTATTATAAAAGCCATATAAACCTCAGGCAGAATCCCTACTCAGAGAAGCCACAGACTTCCTCAGAAGTCTAAAAGCTGCCTCAAGCTTCCTGACATGCAGAGACAGATCTTGCTAGCTGCGGTTTCCCGAGCAGAGATAATGCTTACCATACAGAACATAAAGGTAGGCAAATTCCCGGGCTCGGATGCGTTCAGCAGTGGATTTTACAAAACCTTTGCCCATGAGACCCCACCCTTACTGAATGATATCTACAATCAGATTTGGTTGGAGGGAGAGGAGGTTCCCCCATACTGGAATTACGCCATGATCTCGGTCATACCAAAAGAAGGCAAAGACTCACAGAAATGTGGGTCTTATAGACCCATATCCCTTCTACATCCAGACTATAAAATTTTTACAGCTATAGTGGCAGCTAGACTCAACCCCATCCTACCAGAATTAATACACCCCGATCAAACTGGTTTCATAGAGGGGAGACAAGCCCCGGAAGGAGTTAGACGTACTATAAATATAGTCGACGTCATTGATAAACACCTTATACCCACATGCATAATGAGCCTGGATGCCAAAAAGGCATTTGATAGGGTCACTTGGGACTTCCTTTTGCAGTCCTGGGCAGAATGGGTTTCCTCCAGCATTTATGGATGCTATTAAGGCTTCTGGGCATCTCCACAGGCCTGTGTGAGGGCCAAGAGGCATCTCACACAGATTTGACTTGGGAGAACCTGCAGGTGCCCACTTTCACCCTGCTTTTTGCAATATATATTGAACCACTGGTACAGGCTATTAGGGAAGATCAGGGCATCGGGGGAATTAGGATTGGGAGAGGGGGAATAAAATATCCCTGTACGCGGATGATGTCCTTCTGTATTTGTCCACTCCAGACAAATCTATCCTGAGGGTGTGGGAAATATTAGATACATTTGGACAATACTCTGGGTACACCCTTAATAAGTTAAAGACAGAAGTTCTTAAATTCACTTATACTCCCTCCCAGACCGTACAACAACTAGTCCCACTGAATTGGAATAGCCAAAAGATAAAATACCTGGGCACTCAAATCCCCAGGAATCTCACTCTCTGTTCTCCTCAACTTTGAGCCCCTAAGGCACCAATTAAAAGTGGATATTAAGGGATGGGGACTTTTGAATCTGCTGCTATACTCTGGGATTCAATCAGTAACCGTGAATTTACTCCCCAGATACCTTTATCTCTTTCCAGTGCTTACCACTGAAGATACATCATAACCAATTCCAAATCTGGCAAAGAACTATTTTTAAAATTTATATGGAACAATAAAAGTCCCGAATTAGGAATATAATAATGTCAGTGGATAAAAGACGGGGGTGGAGGAATGTTCACAACCTTGAAGACTACTATCTTGTGGCCCAACTTAGATGGGTTCTACTATGGTCAGTGGGTAAATATAAGGCCCACTGGAAAACATCAGAGATGGTGAGTTCAGAGGGTGTACCTCTTTGGGCAAGGGCGGTTAATCCAGAAACACAACAGGAAGACGCCAATACCTTGCCACTCACAGTAAGGAATATGTTTCAGGACTTAAGACTGTGGCATAAATATCACCTTGCAAAGGAACTGTGGCCACTCAGGTGGCTTGCATGGGACACATCATTCTTGCCTTCTGGACAAGACCTCACTTTCCGCAAGTGGGGAAGACTGGACTAACCACACTGCAACCGTTTATGGATGGACCCAATATACAGGAGTTTGGGCAAATTTGGGAGAAGTTTCAATTGAGACAGGGGGATCACAGCCTGTTTCTGCAGGTCAGATCATGTAATCAGACTTTGCAACGAAGCTTTGGTAGGGACATCACCCCAGGGAAGCTGGGACAGGTGATAGAGGAAATATTAAGCCTACAGAGAAAGAAGGGCCATATCTCCGCAATATATGAGGCTCTCAGGAAAAGACTAGCAAGCACACCAAACCGCTCAGGGAAAGGTGGGAAGCAGAACTTGGAGAACAGATATAGGACAAGGAATGGAGCATAATTTGGGCTCATACGAACAGGACCACTTATTCCCTAATTTGGAGAGAATTCGAGTGGAAGGTTAGGGCAAGATTTTTTATAACCCCAGCAATTAAGAATAAATGGGACAAAAAAGGGTTGGCCACCTGCTGGAGGGGATGTCAAAGTACACAAGCAAATCATTCTCATATATTCTGGTAATGCCCCGAGCTGACTCAGTTTTGAAGAGTCATAATGCAGAGTCTGAAAGACATCTTTGCCGTGACAGACCCACTAAGTGCTAGGCACATGATGTTGGGGTTGATACCAGAGGAAGTAAAGGAGAGAGATAAAGTGTATCTGTGGAACATTCTAGTGACAGCTGCACACAAAGCTGTTACTAGAAAATGGTTGTCCCCTTGGTCTCCTACCCAACAGCAATGGATCTCCATAGTACAGGAGATACAGGAGATGGAGGAGCTGACCTGTAAAAGAAACTTTAAAGGGCAGAATTTGGTGCTCAGATGGACACTCTGGATGCTATGGAAGGAGACCAGGCATATTGATTGAAGACTGGGGGGGGGACCTGAGTGTCAATTAAAAGATGTATGTGAAACAGTGGTTAAAGGGGTAGGCTCTGGAAAATAGACCAGGGATGAGAAAAGAGATAAAGACAACTCTTATTTGTAAGGTGGGATTGCATGGTAATGCTCTATTTGATTAACTCTGCATGGAATGACTCTCTTAATCTGTACAAAGATATTTTGCTGATGTAATGGTGCCTGGAAGTAACCTCTGAGGGTAACAATGGTGGGAGTACCTTAGTCTGAGGACTGGTTAGATGACTTGAGTTAGGGTACTGGATTGGAAAGGGGCTAAGAGTGGCTGAAGCCTCAGACTCTGCCGGGGTCCTGCTGCCACTATAACTAGTGGTGAAGAGGGGTATCAAAGGGCTGCCCCTGGGAAGACGGAGCAGGCTTGGAGGCAGCAGCCGACTTCCCGGAAGAAGTAAGTAAGTAAAAATGTATTTATATAAGGCACCCTTCCAAGGGCGCCTTTACAAATTTCACATACATTATTTAAAATCCACAATAAAAACACTGTATGCTTAGCAGAATTTACTTTTCTGAAAGTGCGTGTTTAAAAGGAAAGATCTTAAGAGCTTTTTTACACCCTTCTACAGTCAGGCTATTTTGTATCTGGCAAGGTAGAGAATTCCACAGGGTAGGTGCCATGAAGGCAAAAGTTTTCCACCAGATGTTTTCAGGGTTACCCTGGGACTGTCTAGCAGTCCCTCACCAGAGGATCGAAGGGGAGTGGGAGGGGCAGTAAGGAGTCAGGAGTTCTTTCAGGTAGCGGGATCCCAAACCATGTAGGGCCTTATAGGTCATCAATGCGACCTTGAAAGGGATCCGCCATTGTACAGGCAGCCAGTGAAACTCCCGCAGCACAGGTGTTATATGGTTGGACCTCAGGCTTCCAGTCAACAACCTAGCTGCCGCATTTTGCATCCACTGCAAGCGACAAATATCCACTCCTGGCAGCCCTAGATAGAGGGCATTGCAGTAATCAAGACGACTGGCAACTAAGGCATGGACCAGGGTAGGCAAATCCTCTGATGGAACCAAGTGTTTCACCTGTGCTATATTCCTTAGATGGAAAAAGGATGATTTGACTACGGCCAACACCTGCGCCCTTGGGGTCAGGCCCTCGTCAAACATAACATCAAGGTTATGCACCTGGCCGGATGCCATAAGTGGGGTCCCCCCTCCCAGAAATAAACCTGAGGGTTTTCCCGCCCATGAACTTAGCATCGCCACCCCTGTCTCCATTACCAATACCTCTGTTTTTCCTGGGTTCAACTTCAGCCAGTTGACACTCATCCAGTTCTGTATCTCCAGTAGGCAGTTGTTGAACACTGCACTTGAATCAGACTCCTGCTCGGGTACAAAAGACATGTAGAGTTAAGAGTCATCAGCATAGCAATGAAAACTCAACCCATACTGTCTTATAATGTCCCCCAATGGGAGCATATATACCGTAAATAACATGGGGAACAATACTAAACCCTGTGGTACCCCACAGCGCAGGCAGTGAGAGGCCAAGGAATAAATCCCCAACACTACTCTCTGTGTCCTACCCTGCAGGAAAGATTGAAACCAACTGTGGACCAACCCCCCTAGTCCACAGAGAACCCACAGGCGTTCGAGCAATACCCCATGATCTGCGGTGTCAAATGCTGCTGAGAGATCAAGGAGAACCAAGATGGAACGAGCTCTCCAATCTCTCGCCATCAGGAGATCATTCAGCACCCGTACAAGAGCTGTCTCAGTGCTCAGTCTCAGAGGACCACTGATCACCTGAGGGGCCCAAAGGTGGCCGCAGGTGAGAGAGAGAGACCTGTCCTGGTCCTGGAGCTTTCTCTCTATTTCTTGTGCTTATGGGAGTCCGTGGGAGAGGAGGAAGCAGTTCTGAGTTTCTGGTGCTCTTTTCCATCGTGGCCATTTTGCTTCAGTAAATGGGCCTCGAGGGCCTGCTGGTGATGCTTCTGTGTGGCCTGGTTGAAGCAGGGAAAAGGCCTCACAGTCCTCGACCTTGTGCTCCAGGCCTAAGCAGAAGAGGCAGAGGGAATAAGAATCTTTATGCGGTAGCTGTGCACCGCACGAACTGCCCTCATTTTTATGTAACTTGGCAGAAGATGGTGAAGACATGCATAAAATACAGGTACTAGCACTAAAGAAAGAAAAAACAGATACTCATCTAAAGGAAACGCCGTCAAACTGCAGTGATGATCTCTGCAAGGTCCGACGTGCTCAGGTTGGCAGTAGGAAAGAATTGGAAGGCAGGCATGGGGACCGCCTACTATATAGTGTCATGCTGACGTTGGTCACGTGACATCGGTGGGTGGTCCCCCATCAGACACTGCTAGCTAAAGTTTCCGTGTGATCCTGATGACGGGGTACAATCCTCAACGTAATTACCTGCTGCAGGAGCCTCTCTCGAAGATCTACTGTTACGGTAAGTTCTTGCGTAACTGTACTTTCTTGGAGGACTTATGTATCCCACAATCCCTATTCTGTGTGGAGCTGTGGATGAACTCTATGACTGTAAACCCCACGTCACCCCCCTGAATGCCCCAGCCCCTGCATAAACCTCTGTACTCATGTATTGAGCAGCCTAGATCTGTAAAGTTCAAAGTTTATTATTAGTACAAAAAGATGTATAAAAAAATACATTTTGTCACATCAATTCACAAATACACATAATAAATAACAATCATGCAGTTAAAATAGGACATTATATGGCACAAATGGCAAAAACAGTATACCCAGAATTCACTTTTTCATTTTATTAACAAAATTTACCAAGCCATACATTATCTTAATATTTTCCAGACCAAGCAGGCACTTCACACAGTTATCCATACATTTTAAATTATCTGCCATAATCAATGGTGTAATCCATTTCCCTCTTTCTGCTTTTAACTCATCACATTCCAATAACTTGTGAAACAAACTTTCTATATTTTCATTATTACGTTTACATTTCTTATTACCAAACTGACCCCATCATTTATTATATTGTAAATTCATAATATCTGGACTTTCAAGACTCATGTTACATAGATTATTCCTGTGCTTCTTATTTTCGCAACAAGCCAAATATGCTTCCATTTTTCTGTTTAATTTTGTAGCAGAATAAAACCCATAAGTATCTATCTCATGCACTCTTGCTAGATTGCCTAGATGCCCAGGATGCATCTAGAATCCCCAGGACGCATTTGGAATCGAGCAGTAGTCTGGCAGCATGCCTTCCTGGTAAAATGTTTAAATAAATAAATAAATTGGTTTGAACCAAGACATCACTAATTCTTTGAATAGCTTCCTTTACAAACAGGTTTATCTAACATGGCCTTGTTAGACCAGAGATCGTCCAGACCAAAACTCCTCATCAGAACATTCAATCTTTGAAACCACTCAATCATACTTACTCCTCCCTGTAATCTAGCCAGAAAATCAGCCCAACATAGATTGGAGAGTCTCTCTGCTGGCATCTGTATCATCTTTTCCCAATACTTAATAACTCTAATTTTTATACATGCACTCAAAGGGTGCATACCTGTTTCCAGTCTCAAAAAGCTGATGGACAACCCCGTGGGAGCTCTAGAATATTTCTCAAAAAGACATTCTGAATGGGTTCTGTTTTGGAGTCCACAGACAGTAGTCCCCAAACTTCGCAGCCATATAAAGTCTGACTAATGGTTTTAGCTTCGAACGTCCTTTTAAGAGCCACAACGGAATTGTTCGCAAGTCTGTTTGCAAAGGCATTTACAGCAGACATTGAGCTAAATTATTTTTTATCTCAGACATATGAGCATTCCACATCAAATTGTTTTCAAATAGAATTTCCAAATATCTAAAGGTCTTCACTTCTTCTATTCTTTTATTATTAAGTTCCCAAGACGTTTTTACAATTTTTTTCTCATCAGGTGATGATATCTTTGTTTTTTCTACATTTATCTCTAAATTTTGTTTAGAGAGTGACTTCATCAAACTTGATATTGCTCGTTTTAAGACCAACGGCATTTGTGAAATAACTATAGCATCGTCTGCATATAATAATATTTGAAGTTTTTCCTTATTTATTGATGGAGCAAATGTATCTATTTTTGCTATATCCTTAATTACCATTTCTATATATGAGTTAAACAGCAAGGGGGGCCAACAGGCAGCCCTGTTTAACCCCCCTTTGCCAACTTCTTTTTCTATTGATAGTGCACCATCTCTAGAATAACGAACTAAGGCAGTCGTATTATAATGTAGCCTGTGTAACATCTTTAGTAATTGTTTAGCTATATTTAGAGTTACCAGAATCTCCCACAGCTTATTTCTGTCTAAAAAGTCAAAGGCAGCCCGTATGTCTACAAAACAGACATAGAGCATACCTTTCCTCTCATTTACATATAATTCCAGCAGATAATTCAATGTAAAAATCTAATCTAATGTGTTAAACTTTTTCCTAACACCGCTGTTGGTGCAGCTTGCTAATTTGAGAAGACAATGCCCAACCTGGGCAAGTTTCTCTGTATGACAGGCATCTGCTCCTAAAATTGGTTGCCCTCCATTATCCCACTTTATTTGGGGCAAGGTACATCCCATATACCGGGGGGAGGGGCAGCTCTTCCTCGACCTTTCCCTAAGGCAGTGGGCCTCCACCTGCTCCACGTCTATTAACTGTATGGGTGTCTCCGCTCTCTGGAGCTCCCTCGTGCTTCTCCCTCAGTTTCAGTGTTCTCTATTTATTTTTTTAATAAATCTGTTTATTGGTTATTAAATCATTTTCAACAGTCATGGACATTTAGTCATAATTTTTTTTTAAACAGCTTAATAGTACGATATACATCTTACTATATACGCCATGTGTGAACTATTTCTCTGGCCAATGTCCTATTCTAACCAGTGTATTTAGTTATAATGAGAATAACTTTATAGTTTTTTTATATCTAATTTAAGGATAGGAGGAAGAATTTGTATAATCTCGGCCCAGTTTACAGTATGCATCTCAGTCAATCAGTCATCTCTTGATGTGAAGTCTGAGAGTTTTTCCAGGTATAATATTTCACTAAAGACATGGAGCCACTCATTATAATCCAAATTCCCTAAGTCAGGCCAATTCCATTGTTTAGAATTTGCCTTTTTAAAGCTATGGAGATAATAGCGCATATTTTTTTTCTGCTTTAGATAATCCAAAACCTTCCAAGTCATTTAAAATATAAAAGCTCGGTTTGAACAAAAGTTTTTCCCAAGAATTACTTCTAGCTCTTGATGAATTCTAGACCACCATTTATTTATCCGATCACATTGCTGTAACATGTGAAAATGATTACCTATCCCTCCGCACAGATGCCAACATTTGTTACCTGTTTGGTAAAAGTACGATGCTATAGTAGGCATTATATATGCCCTGTGACAACCCACCTCTCTCTTTGGGCTGTAACAGTTTTTATATACACATTATATAGTAGGCATTATATACTCAAATATAAACAGAAGGTTAAAATGAATATAATTGGACACTGATAGGTGTTCAGTCTGATTGGGACAATTAAATACATACATGATAAATGGTTGTTGCATTCAAAGGGGAAACAAGAATCTTCTAATCTCAAGAGAGAGAATATATGATGCTGAAAGACAGTTATAAGGGAGTTGCTCTTGGAGTAGCTGGGGAAGTTACATCCGAGAGGTTGGCACCCTTTGCAGACTGTGTGAGAGGCCTTTCGGCACCATGCATTTTTGCTTAAAGTTGAACCAGCATAATATTCTCGGGTGATTTGCATATGCAGCCCATGATGCTTTGCATTGTGGGGGCATGTGTGATTTTTGTATTTCTTTGAAACTTGGCTTCCTGGCCAAAAGCCCTTTGGGGTAACTATTACCTCAGTGCTTGCACACAGAGGTTCTTTATCTGTCAAATAAATAGCTCTTTACTTAACAGAAGGTCAAAGGTTGCATTACAGGATATATATGTCTAATACAAGAGAATAACACCATTACATGAAAAGTAAACAAATGTTTTTAAATATCAGTTGACAAAAAATTAAAAGGCTATAAACTAAGATATGCTATTATTATTATTACCCTTCCCTATCCATAAAGAGAAACTGGACCCTGTGCTATCTGCCAGCTCTCACAGACATAGCTATAAGAGTAGGCTCCAGTCTTGACCTCTCGGATGTAACTTCCCCAGCAACTTCAAGAACAACTCCCTTATAACTGTCTTTCAGCATCTTATATTCTTTCTTGAGAATAGGTGATTCTTGTTCTCTCTTTGAATGCACCAGCCATTTACCATGTATGTATTTAATTGTCCCAATCAGATTGAACACCTATCAGTGTCCAGTTACATTCATTTTAACCTTCCGTTTATATTTGAGTGATCTAATCCCTTTAAACTCTGCGGGACTGTGTGAGTAGGTGCACTCCTCCCTCTTGGTCATTTTCTCTAAGATATGCAACCTGGCTGTCACTTTATCTAGATGCTGTTGGGCAGTGGAATCACAGTGTGTTTTTTTTAAACTGCTAGAAAAATTCCAGCCAAAAATCCAAGCCTTTAACTCCTTCCTTCCCATTTCTGTCACATCTCTCCCTCGCCCAGGTGATGAATGTGAGTCCTTTGGGCCTCCCCAAGTGACACAGCCATTCATGCAACTGCTGGGAAGTACCCAAAGTATCCAACCATGCTGTTAGATCTCCCTAGATAACCCGTCTGCATTGGCATTTTGTTTACCACTGCGGTGCTGGATGGTCATGTTGTATGCCTGCAGTACCAAGCTCCAGCGTAGTAGTTTTCCATTTTGCCCGTTTGACCTACGGTATGAAGCCAGATCAGGGGATTATAATCTGTGACCACAGTAAATTCTCTCCCATATAGGTAAGACTGCAGCTTCTGAAGGGCCCAGACTATTCCCAAGCACTCCTTCTTGATTGTGGTGTAAGCCTCTTCCCTGGGCAGAACTCTTCAGTTGAGGTACACAACCGGGTGCTCCTCTCCCTGCTGGGTAAACTGGCTCAATACGGCTCCCAGCCCATGGTCTGAGGCGTCCACATGGACAATGAACTTTGGACTGTAATTGGGGCTGGCTAATACAGCTGGCCCACTTAAAGCCTTCTTTAGCTTCTGAAAAGTGACCTCACAGCCTTCTGTCCACTGCACCTTATCTGGCTTTCCCTTCTTGGTTAGGTCTGTCAGGCGCATAGTCAGATCCCTGTAACGAGGAACAAACCTCCGGTAGTACCCCACTGTCCCCTGAAATGCTCTTACCTGTTTCTTTGTGGTAGGAGTGGGCCAGGCCAGGATGGCATCGATTTTGGCAGGCTCCAGGCAGATACATACACTACCCACCCGGTGCCCAAGGTAGGACACTTCTGCCATACCTATCTTGCACTTTTCTGCCTTGACTGTCAGACCTGCATTCTTCAGCCTGCGGAACACGTCCTGCACATTCTTGATGTGCGCCTCCCAGGTCTGGCTGTCTATGGCTATATTATCCATGTACGCCAGTACAGACTCACCTGCCCCAGATAATGCAATCCACAAGCTGTTGAAAGATTGCAGGTGCATTCTTCATTCCAAATGGCATTACCTTGAATTCGTATAAGCCAAATCGAGTGACAAAAGCTGATCTCTTCCTGGCTGCAGGGGTCAGAGGTACCTACAAATAGCCCTTTATTAGGTCTGTTGTGGTCAGATACTAGGCTTCCCCCAGTCGCTCCAGGGTTTCATCTGTTCTGGGCATGGGATAGGCGTCAGACTCTGTGCAGCTGTTAAGTCTCCGGTAGTCAACACAGAATCGTGTATTACCATGCTAGCTGGAGTTCAGTGACATTGTGAAGATCATCCAAACATTGCGACCAACCAGTTGTAGTTTGGATCCGGGCCCTACACCTCTTTTAGTAGGATGTGTGGAACTTATTTGCCCATCCTTGCTGACATTGTCTGGATGTCTTTGGAGAGGGGGGTCTTTCCTGACTCCCTCAAGGAGGCGGTCGTTCAACCACTCCTTAAAAAACCCTCTTTAGATCCAGATTGTCTAGCTAACTACTGGCCTACCTCTAACCTGACATTTGTTGGTAAGGTTATTGAAAAGGCGGTTGCGTTGCAACTGGATGATCATCTTATAACTCACAATGTCTGTGATACTCTCCAGTCTGGTTTTAGGAAGAAGCATAGCACGGAGACTGCCCTTGTCCAGGTATTGAGTGATCTTCTAATGGCCAGAGATCGAAAGGCATGTACCATTCTGGTCCTTCTCGATCTCTCTGCTGCATTTGACACTGTAGACCATGGTGTGCTATTGGATCGCCTGTGGGTTTATTGTGGGCTGTCTGGTACAGTTCTCAAATGGTTTCATTCTTACCTCACAGACAGGTTTCAGAGAGTTGCCACTGGAATTTATTCTATGGCGCTCACTCCCTGCCTTGTGGGGTACCGCAGGGTTCTATTTTAGCTTCCATGTTGTTTGCAGTGTATATGCTGCCATTGGGAGAAATCATTAGGCGATACAGTTTGGGTTTTCACTGCTGTGCAGATGATACCCAGCTCTATCTGTCTTTTCTGCCCAGCCAGGATGGTGCACTCTCCGTGCTGAAAAATTGCCTTGCTGAGATCAGACTTTGAATGCGTTCCAGCTGGCTGAGACTGAACCCAGATAAGACTGAGGTATTGGTAGTGGACCCAAGTCATCTGGGGGTGGGTTTGGGAGCTGGACAACAATCAAGCTTGTTACTTGGTGGTATGTCGCTCCCTACCTCCGATCAGGTGCAAAATCTGGGCGTTAATTTTGATGGTGATTTAACTCTAAAATCCCAGGTGTCAGCTGTCATCAAATCCTCTTTTTGCTATCTGAGGAATATCGCCTGGGTGAAACACCTGGTTCCTCCGGGTGATCTTCCAACATTGGTCCATGCCTTTGTCACTGCCCATCTTGATTACTGCAACTCCCTTTACGTAGGGCTACCTGGGGTTGATATCCATCACCTGCAGCTGGTGCAGAACGCGGCCGCCAGGCTTTTGATTGGTACTCTTAGAACCAGTCATATTACACCTGTGCTCCACGAACTGCATTGGCTGCCTGTTAGGTGGCGGATCACCTTTAAGGCTGGTTTACTAACCTTTAAAGCCCTACATGACCAGGGATCCGGTTACCTGAAAGATCTCCTGATTCCCTGCTGCCCCCTCCGTCCTCTCCGCTCCACCAACGAGGGATTGCTAGAGATTCCCAGGGTTTGATTTAAGACATCAGGATCTCGTGCTTTTGCTTTTTCAGCACCAACCCTGTCGAATTCTCTGTCTTGTTGGTTGAGAGAATGCCCAACCATCGATAGTTTTAAAACCGGTTTGAAAACATATTTATTTAGTTTAGCATTTGTTTAATTATGGTTGTTACATTTTAATGCTGTTTTAAAAACTTTTTATCATTATGTATATGTTTTATGTACAGCGCCTTGGCTTTGAAAGGCGCTATAAAAATAAAGTTGATTTGATTTGATTCTTGGGGATCAATACCACGGGCGAGGCCCAGAGGTTACTGGATTCCTGGATTACTCCAAGTGTTGGAAGCTAGTGTTGGAACCCACTCGGGAGGGAGCAGTCTTAGATCTGGTACACTCAAATGGGGAAGGAGAAAGGATCTCAGATTTAGAAGTGGGTAGCCATCTGGGAACAAGTGACCACCAAACAGCGTGGTTCACAATAAACACAGCCATAGAGTCAAGCCATACAAAAACAAGAGTATTGGACTTTAGGAAGGCTGACTTTGGGAAAATGAGAGAGTGCCTTAGAAAAGCACTAGCACATGGGCAAGAAGGAGGGATGGGGGAACAATGGGAGATAATCAAAACAGCTATCACAGAGGCAACAAGCCTTTGTGTGAAGCAAATCAATAAAACAAAATGAAGGAAAAAACCACTATGGTTCTCAAAAGAGGTGGCAGGGACGGTTAAGGAGAAAAGGATAGCATTCAGGAAATATAAGGAAACACAGAAGGAGCAGGACAGAGAACTATCAGTTAATGCAGAAGGAGGCAGGGAAGGCAGTCAGAATAGCAAAGGCGCAAACTGAGAAAAAGATAGCCAACTTTGTTAAGAAGGGGGATAACACTTTTTATAGGTACATTAGGGAGTGAAGAAAGACCAAGGGAGGGATACAGAGATTTAATAAAGGGGAGGAAATGAGGGAAGAGGGTGACAATGAAAAGCAGGGATACTGAATGAATATTTCTGCTCAGTATTCACAACAGATGAGGAGGGGGAGGTGCCTAAACCAAACAAGGGAGAAACTCTGAATACGGGGGGTCGATACCAATTCATTCACAGAAGAAAGGGTTTTGAAAGAACTCTTGAAACTGAGGGTGGACAAAGCAATGGGGCCTGATGGGATTCACCCAAGAATACTAAAAGAACTAAGGGTAAAACTAGTAACACCACTGACTACTCTCTTTAACAAATCATGGGAGGATGGAGTGGTACCTGAGGACTGGAGGAGGGCAAATGTGATTTCACTTCACAAAAGTGGGAGCAGGGCAGAGGCAGGAAACTACAGACCAGTTAGTTTGACTTCAGTGGTAGGGAAAATGATGGAATCACTGCTGAAGGAAAGAATTGTTGAATACCTAGAGGCCAGTGGGGCACAGGTTTCACAGCAGGAAGGTCATGTCAGATGAACCTAGTAGATTTCTTTGACTGGGTGACCAAAGTAGTAGACCAAGGAGGGGCTGTGGATATGGCCTACCTAGATTTTAGCAAGGCATCCAACACAGTCTCACACAAAAGATTAATATACAAGTTAGCCAGTCTTGGAGTGGGTCCCAAGGTGGTAGCCTGGATAAAAAACTGGCTGGACAACAGGACACAAAAGGTAATAGTAAACGGAGTACACAGTGAAGAAAGGAGGGTAACTAGTGGGGTACCGCGGGGTTCGGTAGTGGAACCGGTCCTCTTTAATATCTTTATAAATGACATTGGAGAGCACCTGGAAGGAAAGGTATGCTCTTTGCAGATGAGACAAAGATCTGCAACAGAGTTGATACACAAGGTGGGGTGGAAAGGATGAGAAGGGACTTGGCAAGGTTAGAGGAATAGTCAAATGTATGGCAGCTTAGATTTAATGCTAAGAAGTGCAAGGTAATGCACCTGGGAAACAAAAGCCCAGGGGAAGAGTACACAATGGAGGGTGAGATACTAACAACAACAAAAATGGAAAGGGACCTGGGGGTAGTCATATCAGATGACTTAAAGGTGGGCAGGCAATGTGAGAGGGCAGTAAGGAGGGCTGGGGGGATACTGGGATGCATAGGGAGAGGCATCAACAGTAGAAAACAGGAAGTTGTTATCCCTCTCTACAGAAAGTTAGTGAGACCCCATCTGGAGTACTGCGTGCAATTCTGGAGACCCCCATCTCTGCAAAGACATAGACAGAGTGGAGGCTGTTCAGAGGAGGGCAGTCAAAATGGTGCAAGGTCTGCACCAGAAGACATACGAGGAGAGACTAAAGCAGCTTAATATGTATACCCTTGAAGAAAGGAGGGAGGGGGGGCATGATAGAAACTTTCAAGTATCTCAAAGGAATTAACAAGGTACAAGAGGGTAGTATCTTTTAGAAGAAGAGATGTGCAAGAACAGGGGGCACAATTTGAAGATAGAGGGTAGACAGCTCAGAGGTAATGTTAGAAAGTATTTTTTCACAGAGAGAGTTGTGGATGCATGGAACAGCCTTTCTGAGGAGGTTGTGGAGTCAGGAACAGTGGGAGAATTCAAAAATGCATGGGACAGGCATAAGGCAATTCTTGTGGGGGGCAGGAAGAAGTAAGCTGTTGATTACTTAGAATCTGCAGCTTATCCATCAGGTAAGGAAATGGGCAGACTCGGTGGGCCAAGCGGTCCTTATCTGCCGTCAAATTCTATGTTTCAGCATCTTCTTGAGCTTCTCTTTCATGGTCTGCTTAACCTGCTCAGGTACCCTGTAGGGAGACTGTTTCAGGGGCACCTGGGTCCCAGTATCCACGTGGTGCTTGGTCAGGTTGGTGTACCCCAGTTTCCCTGTGAACACATCCTCAAATTCTCTCAGCACACCCTGAATCTCCTGCACCTGGGCTGGTATCAGCTGTTCAGAGAGGGTAAGGTTGTCCATGGAGGATCCAACCCAGGTCTCTCTGAGCAGATCCATCAGTGGATCAGCCTCAGCTTCCTCTTCTGGGGTGCTGCATACAGCAAGGACCAATTCCTCTCTGCCATAGTAGTGCTTCAGCCTGTTAACATGATACAGCTTTTGCCTGCATCTCCTGCCAGGTAGTTCTATCATGTAATTGACATCACTAGCCTTTTGGGCAATGGTGAATGGCCCCTCCCATGCTGCCTGTAGTTTATTCTGTTGGACAGGGATGAGTGCCATCACTCGCTGTCCCACCTCATATTCTCTGGCTCAGACCCCACAGTCATACCAGACTTTCTGCATCAGTTGCGCAGTGGCTAAGTGCTCCTGAGCAAGCCCCATGAGCTCCTTAAGGCAGGTCCAGAAGTTCAAGACATACTCCACAACAGCCCCCCCAGAGACAGTCACCCCCATTCATCCCAAACCAAATCTAGGAGCCCTCTCACCTGATGGCCAAATAGGAGCTCAAAAGGTGAGAACCCTGTGGACTCCTTTGGGACTTCCCTGTATGCAAATAAGAGATGAGGCAAGTATTTGTCCCAGTTCCTCATGTGCTGGTCAACAAAAGTCTTTAGCATAGTCATAAGGGTTGAATTAAATCGCTCCACCAGACCATTAGTTTGGGAATAGTATGGGGAGGTTTTGAGCTGCTTTACCCCACACTTCTCCCTTAAACTACTCATTAACACCAACGTAAAATTGGTGCCCTGGTATGTCAGTATCTACTGAAGAAAGCCCACCCAGCTAAATATTCACAACAATGCATCAGCCACCGGTTCTGCCTCAGTGGATGATAGGGCCACTGCCTCTGGGTATGTAGTGGCATAATCAACTACCACCAGGATATACCGCTTCCCAGTGTGACTAGGGGTGTTTAGTGGCCCCACTATTTCCACAGCTACCCTCTAGAAGGGTTCATCAATAATGGGCAGGGGCACCAAAGCTGCCTTGGCCTTGTCCCCCATTTTCCTCCCCCTCTGGCACTGTGGACAAGTCCTACAGTAATTTGCCATGTCCTTGCCAATACTAGGCCAGAAGAAATTGTTGGTCATCCACTTTTTTGTGCACCTCACACCCAAGTGGCCTGAAAAAGGGATATCGTGGGCAAGGGCCAAAAGCTTCTGGCGGTGAACCTTAGGGACTACCAGCTGCTGGAGCACCTCACCATCTAGCCCTTCCCCTGCTGTATAGTTTCTGTACAGCAGCCCATTGTCCCAGTAAACTGACTTTTTACCACCCCGAAGACCTTTAGCCATATTAGCTATTTCCCTCAGTTTTTGCAAGGTAGGATCAGTCTACTGCACAGCGCTTAGCTCCCCTTGTCTGAACCCTTCCTAGCGCCTCTTCAGAAGGAAGTCCTGTGGGCTCCTCCCTTTGTGACTGTGGTTAAGGACTGTTGCTTCTAGCCAACCCCTCCCGCTTGCAGCCACTTCCTCAGCTGCTGAGGGAGGGGCTGGATCCGATTGAGTCAACCCCTCTTCACCCTCAGAAGCTTGCCCTTTTGCCTGGCTGCGGGTTGCAGCACACACCAGAGATTCCTTGTGGTCAAAATCATTCTCAGTGATCACATTTACAGGCAGATCTCTACGACCCCTACCTCCTTTTCTCCATGGCCACCCTCCTAGCTAAGGAAGACTCAAGCCATTGGTATTTGGCTGGCCCTGTGACTCTCCGGATCTTTGAGTATTTCTCTGGCAGCATCTGCTCTGCCTGGATTAGATCTGCCTCACCAGGGAGATGTACAGTAAGTGCCTGTGTCCTTCAGTCCCTGGGTTACTGTCCCATTAACTACAGCAGGGTGCTGATGATTGTAGGAGGAGTGTGGTTCTTCAGGCTGCACACACCCTACCAACAGACCAGTGCTATTTTGGTCACCCCCTCCCCCAGGCCTTTGCCCCTTAACCATTTTCTGAGGGCAGTTATATCTCAAGTGCCCCACTTAATTGCAAATGTGACATTTCCTGGGCCCTGTATCTTGGGTTCCTTTAGAACCAGAGGGTTCTGCTTTGGGCTCAGGTGCAGGCTGGTTTCATTGGGCTCCCCCCCCATGGCACCCCTTAGAACCATGTGCTGCCCCCCCCCCACCATGAGACTTATGCTGTGCGTATGGCCTGCTAGCCATGTACAGGTCAGCGCTTGCTACCACCTCCTGTAAGGAGCTGCATGCCCTGTCTAGGAGCCATACATACAGATCCTCAGGTACAATTTTAAGAAATTGTTCTCTCACCAACAAATCTTTGATTAGCTCCACAGTGTCTACTTTTGCCCCATCCGCCCGCCTGTCAAGGTAAGTACACACTTGAACCTGCAATTCCACATAACTGTCTTCTGGGCTTTTAACTCCCTAAATTTCCTTCTGTAAGCCTCAGGAGTTAATTCAAAACATTTTAACAAAACTCTTTTAACCTTATCATAATCAATGCAGTCTTCGTCACTAATTTTAGTAAATGCCTGCAGAGCCCTCCCGTAAGTAAGGGCATGAGGTGAGTTGACCAGGAGCCTTAGCCAATTGAAATTGCTCACATACTCTCTCTCTCTCTCTCTCTCATATGACCTTAAAAATAGATCAAGATCATCTCCCTCTCTAAACTGGGGAAACAATTTAGAATTAATTTTGGCTTCATGAGGAGAACTCGCTCCTCCATTACTCACATTTTGCTGGTTGCACAAAGTCATCATCTCCCTCTCATGCTGACATTCTTTTTCTCTCTCCTGACATTCTTTTTCTCTGTCTGCCAGTCTTTTTTCTTCCAGTTCTTTCTCTGCTTCCCCTCTTGTTGTCTCTGCTTCCAGTCTTCTTGTCTCGAAGTCCAGCTTTTCTGCTTCTGCATCCACTGTTTTCACCTCCAGCTTCTTGTCTTACAGCAACAGTTGCAGTCACAGTCCATCAAGCTGATCTGGGGAGTCTGCTACACCAACTCCTGACTCACCCCCAAGGACCTTCAGCTTCTGGTCATGTGCCACCAGGGCTGCTATGAGGTCTGCCTTCTTCTGTTTTAGACCCGCAAACTGAATTCCCTTTTCCTGGCACTTGTCACAAAGCTGTTGCACAGTGTGGAACCTTTGTGAAGGAATCTGTAACATTTACTGTATTGTGTATCTGCACTAACCGTATTGTGTATCTGTATCTATTATACGTGACGTGGAACCTTTGTAAAGGAGTCTATGACTCAAAGGTATTTCTGATCTCGGAAATAAACAATAAACGAGCAATAAATGAGTCGTACTTAAGGGAGGGGAGGGCCACCGGGGCCATGATATGAGACTGGAGCGAGGAAGGTTCAGGAGGGAGATGAGGAGACACTTTTTTACAGAGAGGGTGGTGGCTGGGTGGAATGCGTTACCTGCTGAAGTGGTATGCAGAACAGTGGACTGCTTCAAATGAGGATGGGACAGGACAAGGGGGAGGGTTAATGAAGGGGAAGGGTAGAAGGGAAGGACAGCTGCAGAATAAGGGGTGCTAGCTGCACATTCGAGCAGACTTGGTAGACCTCTAGGCCTTTATCTGCTGGCAAATTTCGTATGTTCATATGTACTCTGTGGAGCTCATTCTCTCAACCTACACTAAACTATGCTAACTAGAAACAAAAAAAAAAAACAGTTGTTCAAGTGTATACTCTTATACATCCTGTTTTATAAATCCTAAGGTGAAAATTCCACTGGCAAACTCTACATCTCAGTGTGCTAGAAAGTCTGCAGTCATCCCACCTCTGACATCAGTTTGTGACAACCCACCTCTCTGTTAGGGCTGTAACAGCTTTTAGAGAGGTGTCTGTCTTTGGGTATCCGCTTCCACCAACTGGGTCCTCCAGCACCTACCTTCCCACTTGCACGGAACTGGGAGGTCAACATGCAGTTGCACAGATCAAAACCTGGTAGCGTGTGTCTGGGGTGGCGGATGCTAAACAGTGGAAACCATAGATTATCTTAGGAATAATTTGAATCACAGCCACAACTGTTGAGTAAATAAATAGCTCTTTACTTAACAGAAGTTCAAAGATTGCATTATAGGATATATATGTCTAACACAAGAGAATAACACTGTTGCAGGAAAAGTAAACAAATGTTTTTAAATAACAGATGACAAAAAGAAAAAGGATATCAACAAAGATACGCTTTCATTATTCTTACCCTTCCCTATCCATAAAGAGAAACTTGTCCCTATGGTATCTGCCAGCTCTCATGGACATAGCTAGAAGAATAGGCTTCAAGCTTGACCTCTCGATGTAACTTCCCAGCAACTCCAAGAGCAACTCCCTTATAACTGTCTTTCAGCATCTTATATTCTTTCTTGAGATTAGGTGATTCTTGTTCTACCTTTGAATGCACCATTTACCGTGTATGTATTTAATTGTCCCAGTCAGACTGAACACCTATCAGTGTCCAGTTATATTAATTTTAACCTTCCATTTATATTTGAGTGATCCAAACCCTTTAAACTCTGCATGAGTGTGTCAGTAGGTGCACTCGTCCCTCTTGGTCATTTTCTCTAAGATATACAACCTGGCTGTCTCTTTATCTAGATGCTGCTGGCCGGTGGAATTCCAGTGTGTTTGTTTTTCAGACTGCTAGAAAAATCCCAGCCAAAAATCTAAGCCATTAACTCCTTCCTTCTCATTTCTGTCACATACCCTATCCACAATCGTATATTGAATGTTTTTGTTTTTTGCAAAAGTTTATAGTTTATTTGCATTTATTCTTAATAATTTCCAATTTTGTTCTGAAATTGGTTGTATAAGTTTTTTTCCCCATTTTATTTTATTATTTGTTAATTTTAGCATTACATTCATGTCTGGATTTTAAAGTTGAATATATATCTGTGCAATAATGCTGGAGTCTTTGTTTAATTAACTGTTTAAATATAGTTCTGGGTTACAGTTTATTGTATTATTTCCAATTTTTTTTTAATCTTTTGAAATTTAGATTGTAGGGTAAAATGTAAGTACCAGTTGTCTTTGAATTTGTTAATAAATGGGAGCACTCTAAATTTTTCTAATGAAATAAAGTTTCTAGGGACATGGATATGTTGTTCATCCACACTATCTGGCAGGTTCCTTGCCGCTTTAAATCTTGCCGGAACGTCTTCAAGCTGGCTCCTCCCACCCACCCGGGTGGTAAAACTCTCGGCTCCCGCCCCATGATGCCAGATCTTCCTTACCGCTTGGAAGCTCAGGTTCCCTCCATAACGCTCTGCGTGATAGACTGGATCCTAATTCTTCGGTTCATCTGAAACTCATTTTAAAATTTTCAAGACTTTGGTCTTCCTTTTCCCTCGCGGCTGCGATGGACAAATCGACTCCTGGTTTTTGGCGGTGCCCTTGTGGGTAGAAGATGTCCAAGACGGACCCGCACTCCATGTGCATCTACTGCCTCGGCATAGAACATGACCCGCAGGCCTGCGAGTCATGCTGTTTGTTCTCGGCCAACATTCTGGAGGACCGCGCTGCCTGGTTAAAGCTAGGGTGCCCCGAGACATGCTACCCACCAGTAAAGTTGAAGGAGGCCCATTGGGCAGTTACCGGGGCGGCTGGCTCGGCTGAGAAGCTCAAGCAGATGATTGCCCTCGAGGAGGAGGCAGCCCAGGCTGCATCTTCCTCCTCCTCGGTCACGGCATTTATCCTGCTCTCTTTGGGTACCTCGTATTCAGCTTCATTCAAGGAGCTTTGCCAATCCCTTTCCACGAAGGGAGAGGGGCCATCGGGACATTCCTCTCGATCCAAAGAGAAGGATTCTAAGGATAAGTCCCATTGTCGGCGTTCGCGGGACCAGGAGAGGTCCCCTTCCCCGGGCAGCCGACTCTTGGCTTCAGTCGAGGTTGCGGCTGAGGCCGCTGGCTTCATGGCGTCCCCGTCAGGCCAGCCGGCCAAGACACCCATTGACGCGGTCAAGATTTTTCTCAACCCGTTGGACGGGCTGTCGACTGGTGAAGCCGACAACCCTTCTTCGTCAGTTCCCCCGGTGGAGACCGAGGATCTGCCTGCACCCCCGGTGCAGCAGTCCCCGGTTAAGGTGTCCGAGCCGAGGGAAGAGCGGGTGTCCCCCGCTCCTTCCCAGGCCCGTCCTCGGAAACACTGAGGTTCTCGGTCTCATTCTCGGACCTCTTCTCGGTCCAGCCGATCCCACCGACATCAGCGGTCTCGGTCTCGGCACCAAGGTAAGCGGCACCGCCGCTTGTCCTCATCTTCCTCCTCGGAAGAGGAGAGGCTTCGGCGCAGATTGCGTCGATGCTACGAGGACCTGATGTGGCAGCAGTTACTTTTGTCCGGGAGCAAGTCGACACCGACGCCGTCCCCGGCCATCAAGTGGCTGTCACCCGAACGGCCTAAACAACACCTCGCTGCAGTCGAGATGCCCAAGCCTGGGCTGGTTATTCAGACGAAACCTGCAGCCCCAGCGATTGTGGTGGAACCTCCGCCTCCACAACTGAAATCGGGGGCGCCGACCAAGGACTCTCGGTTGGCTCAAGGCCTGCTCCACAGGTTGTCGGTCACCCTCACTCCCGACCGTCCTCGGCAGGTGGAGGGTGGCTCAGGCCCTAGGCAGCTCTTCGTGGACTCCTCAGAGTCCGACGACAACGACTCCCTGTTCTCCAGGCTGGTTGACCTGGAGTCCTCTGGGGGCCAGTCGTTGGACAGAAGCCCATCGTCCTTCATGGGTTTGCTTCGGCTCATCTCGGAGTCCACCGGGATGCAGCTCGAGCCCTTATCCAAATGGGCCAAGTATCCCCTGACGGAGATACTGGACCGAGGGGATTCACCCACGGAGGCTTTTTCGGTGGCTGAGGCCATTGTTGGCCCAGCCTTAGAGCTTTGACAGCAGCCTGCTTCCTGCCCTGCGCTCTCAGCTAGGGTGGCCAGGAAGCATGTGGTCCCTACCAGCTCTTTTCCCAGGTTTTCGGAACACCCCTCTGCCGAGGGGTTCGTCACCGACAGCGTTTTCTGGCGTTCCAGGAACGCTAGGGACGTGGACAAGCCCTCTGACAAGGAGTCCAAAAAGCTGGACTATGCCAGGCGCAAGGTGTATACTGCGTCCTCCCTTGGCCTCCTCCAGGCCAGCTCGGGCGTGCTGATGGCACACTTCTCCCATGGGCTCCCTGGATGAGGTGATCCCTCATCTCCTGGCCGACCTGCAGACCACGGTCTGGCAGGTTCGGGACCAGGGTAGGGCGGTGGCAAAGCAGCAGTTCCAAACAGCTCTGGACATAGGAGACTCCTGTGCCAGATCGGTTGCGGCCGCTGTGGCCATGCACCGCAGAGCATGGCTGAGGATATCCACCTTCACGGCAGATACCCAGCACAAATTGGTGGACGTCCCCTTCTTGGGGACCGACCTCTTCGGCCCAGGAGTGGAAGGTCACCTCCAGCAGATCGAGAAGTCCAGTGCAACTCTGGACTCAGTCACCTCTGCCCAGAAGGACAAAGGCCGCCGACAGCAGCAGCACAAGTCCTTTCATCCTTCTGCGCCTGCGGCACATCCGGCCCAACAGCACCAGCGCCAGGGCCAGCAGGCTCGTGCTTGGCATCCCAAACCCAAGCCCGCGGCTTCCTCTAACAGGAAGCAGGGAGGTAAAGGCCCAGGAGGTCCCTCGGCCGGTCTCTTCTCCAAGTCTGCCCAATGACAGGTTGAGGGGTGTTGCCCCCAGCCTCGTCACTCCCCCCTTGGTGCCCCCCGTGGGGGGACGGCTCCGCCACTTCCTTTCTGCCTGGTCCGCTATCACCACAGACTGCTGGGTGTTGGAGGTGGTAGGAAAGGGCCTGCCTCTGGAGTTCAAGCAGGCTCCACCCTTCCAAGCCGTCGCCCCTGGGGGCCACGGGGTCTGCAGCCTCGCTGTTGGCCTGCCGAGCCGATATTGCCCTGCTCCTCAAAAAAGAGGTGATCAGGAAGGTGGTGGATCCTCCTCCAGACCCAGGGTTTGTGTCCAGGTATTTCCTGGTCCCAAAACGGACGGAGGGCTGGTGCCCCATTCTCGACCTGCACGACCTGAACAAGTTCCTGATGTCTCAGACCTTCAGGATGGTTACTCTGTCTCAGATAATCCCACCCTTGGAACTAGGCATGTGGTTCTGTTCCCTGGACCTTCAGGATGCGTTCTTTCACACCCTAATTTGTCCATCCCATCAGAGATTCCTCTGCTTCGGAGCGGAGGGATCCCTTTATGAGTTCCAGGCCATGCCCTTCGGCCTCCCTAGCTCCCAGGGTCTTCACCAAATGCATGGCAGTGGTGACAGCATTCCTGCGGCGCCGAAGGGTCTGGATGTACCCCTACCTGGATGACTGGCTGATTGCAGCCCCCTCCAGAACGGAGGTGAAACGGTCCAGAGATCTGGCCCTCCAGGTTTGCCCTCAGGTTGGGCTCCTCATCAACGAGGCCAAGTCGGAACTCATGCCAAAGCAGGTGATACATTTCATCAGGGCAGAGCTCAACTCTCTTCGAGCCAGGGCATGGCTCCCGGCGAACAGGGCTGAGGTTCTTTCCTCCTTTGCCCAATCATTTCAGGTTGGGCAGTCACGCCCTGCCTGGGACTTCCTGTGCCTCCTGGGTCTCATGGCGGCCTGCACCAGCGTGGTCCGTTGGGCCTGCTGGTACATGCATCCCCTTCAATGGGGACTGGCCAGCCAATGGTCACAGCACTTTGATCTGCTGGATCAGCTAGTGACAGTGACCCAGGGGATGTGGAATGCTCTCCAGTGGTGGACCGTTCCAGCACATCTGCAGGAGGGCATCCCGTTCGTCCGCCCCGAGCCGACGGTCTCTCTATCTACCGATGCCTCTCTGATGGGTTGGGGTGCCCATCTGGGGGAGCACAGAGCGCACGGCCTCTGGTCCCTTTGGGAGTCCCAATGCCATATCAACCTGCTGGAGCTTTGGCGGTTCGTCTAGCCCTCACGCCCCTTCCTCCGTTTCTCACGAGGTCAAGTGGTTCAGGTCCAGACGGACAATACCACGACCATGTACTACCTAAACCACCAGGGTGGAACGCGCTCCATGCCTTTGTGCAGGGAAGCTCTCCGCATATGGTCTCTTATGCGCAGCCTGGAGGCGGATCTCCTCGCCATTCACGTGGCAGGAGCCTCCAACACCCTGGCCGATGCCCTAAGCCGGATGGGCTGTGTCTCACGAGTGGTCTCTCCTGCTGGAGATAGTACAAGATCTCTTCTCCCACTGGGGCACGCCTCAGGTGGACCTGTTTGCCTCCTGGGAGAATGCGAAGCTGAGACTGTTTCATGCCCGCCCCCCTCAGCAGGGCTCGTTGCAGGGGGATGCCTTCTCGAGGCCATGGACCCCGGGCCTCTTCTACGCCTTTCCCCCATTTCCCTTGATCCACAAGGTGCTTCTCAAGGCAAGGAGGGACAAGGCGCAGGTGATTCTGGTAGCCCCAGACTGGCCCTGCCAGTTCTGGCATCCAGATCTCCTCAGTCTCAGCTCCAGGCTACCGAGGCAGCTTCTAGCCCACCCGGACCTGATCTCAGTCAATCAGGGGAAGGTGTTCCATCCGGACCCTCAATCCCTGCACCCGATGGCCTAGTTTCTGAGCGGCTAGAGTTCCAGGACTTGGGTCTTTCCGACGAGGTCCTCAGCGTCGTTGAAGCATCCCGTAAGGAGTCGACCAGAAAATGCTATGCCTTCAAATGGAAGTGAGTCTCCATTTGGTGTCAGGGCAAGGGCCTGGACCCTTCCTCCTGTTCCTTGGCAAACATTCTGGACTATCTGTGGTCCCTTTCTCAGCAAGGGCTTCGGTCAGTGACCCTTAAGGTGCACCTGGCAGCCATCTCTGCTTACCAGGCGCTGGTCGGGAAGCAGTCGGTGGCGAAAGAGAAGGTGGTCGGGCACTTTTTCAAAGGCCTTGATCACATATCCCCTCCGGTGCGAGAACCTCCACCTCCGTGGGATCTACTGCTGGTATTGGCTAAGCTCATGAGCAGGCCATTCGAACCGATGCACAGGTGTGACATATCTCACCTGTCAGGGAAGACCGCCTTCTTGGTGGCTATCACGTCAGCCAGAAGGATGGGAGAGCTCCAGGCGCTTTCCATCAAGTCTCCTTATCTGGTCTTCCACAGAGACAAGGTTGTCCTGTGCCTCCACCCGAAATTCCTTCCGAAGGTGGTGTCGGAGTTTCACGTTAACCAGTTGTTGACTCTGCCGGTGTTCTACCCCAGTCACACCTCGGAAGCCGAATATAGGCTCCATACTTTGGACCCTAGAAGAGCGCTCGCTTATTATAAGGAGCGGATGGCTGAAGTTCGGGGAGAGGTTCGCCAGCTGTTTGTCACCTACGCTGAAGCCGCACCTGGCAGACCTGCAGCTAAGCGGACGATAGGCAGGTGGGTCACCTCCTGCATAGATCTCTGCTATAGGTTGGTGGGCATGGAACCTCCCAGAGGGATAAGAGCTCATTCTACCCGCCATACCGCTGCATTGGTGGCTGCTTCCAGGGTGTCCCTATCCAGGAAATCTGCAAGGCTGCTACCTGGAAGTTGGCACACACCTTCATCACCCACTACTACATCGAACTTGAGTCACGCTGGGATGCTGATTTTGGGACCTCGGTTCACCAGTCTTTATTCCCTAAGTAGGGGGTGTGCGCCTTGCCTCCCTCCTCCCAGAGAACTGCTAGGAGTCTTCCAGATAGTGTGGATGAACAACATATCCATGTCCCTAGAAATACAGGTTACTCACCTGTAACAGGAGTTCTAGGAGTGGTATATGTTGTTCATCCTAACTCCTGTACTCCCGGCCCGACACACAACATGGCTGCTGGCTAGATCTGGCATCATGGGTGGAGCCGAGAGTTTTACCACCCGGTGGGTGGGAGGGAGCCAGCTTGGAGACCTTCCGGCAAGATTTAAAGCGGCAAGGAACCTGCCAGATAGTGTGGATGAACAACATATACCATTCCTAGAACTCCTGTTACAGGTGAGTAACCTGTATTAACATTCTCCATTAGGCCTAGCCAATTTATGATTCTGGAGTCTCTAAGTGTTTTTTTTCCATTCTTCATTATGCTTTGTTTTGATCTTTCTAAATAAGGAACACGCTATAATGCAATAGATAATTTTTTGTTTTAATTTTACTAGTCCAGATTTTACGTGCGAGTGCCACACTTTTAAAAATTGTGTCCATGTTCAAATTTAAGAAAGCATTATAATTTGGAATAATCTCCTGAATCCTTAAATTGTTATCCTGATCTTTCAGTAAACCGTGTATTAAAGAGGTAAATTTATCATTTGCAGCTTTCTCAGTCCTCCACACACCTACTTTAGGACAGTGTCTCCCTCTGAATTTAGGGTCGGGTTGTCTATCTTCCTATACCTTGGTGGACATTGTTTTGATTGGCACTTGCAGCCTGTCATCGTCTGAACTCTAAGTATTAGCCAGCACTTATAACTTTAATTCCAGCCTGGCAGCCACTTTGTGGATATAGTTGCTGTAGCCCACAACTTTGGCTTAGTCCTTTCTGGCTGGTTTTCTCAGCTTCCACTTGTACCATAGAGGAGCAGCTCAGTGGCTCCATGCAGGAACTGTTCATTCTCTCCCAAGTGGCTTCTCACAGTGAATATGAACTTATGGAATACCTCACATCACAGAGTTCCTATAAAAGTGTACTATCCTAATATGTACTCAAATGTTTTTCTTTCTCTGCAGCTAAAGTACCAGTTTATCTTCCTTAATAGACATGTCAAATAGCACTTTGTTTCTGTTAGCCTAACACTATACTTTAACCTGGCCCAGCCCCACCTTTGAGTCAGCTACGGGGTATACTCAAGGGTATTTACTAAAACAGGCATATCCCCGCAGGTGGGGTTTTGCTTCTGCTGGGGGCAACTTTGTACTTTAAACCTGGTGAGCTCCCAGTCAGTAGAATTTGTCCATTGATTGAGGACCAGATTACAGCTACCCCTTTCTACAACACTGCATTGCCTCCTCCAACTCAGGGTATTATATGGGTCCTCCTCTGAGTCTCTCAGGGGAGCTTTATCATTTGTAATGGTTTCCATTCTAAATTTATAAGATGCATATAGTGGGGGGAGAGGACCAAAACTGGGTGACGAATCCCCCCCCGGTGACAGTGCTACCTCCGCTATTTTATTTTCCCCTTCCCCTGGTTGTTTTTTCAGTTTGGGAACACAAATGTCACATTGCAGACCTAGGATTCCCCTGATCTTGGCTTTTCATCCAGCTCTGGTATTTGTTCTCCCAAACTAAGTTTCACCTTGGAACCTGTAGGGCAGGTATACAAACTTGCTCCTCGCTTGGAAGTCACAGTGTACATAGTTACTAGATAACCCAGGGACCCTCTGGATGGTTCCTTCCCCAATGGTCACCAGGTATTCCCTGATTTAGCCTGTGACGCCCCCCCCAAAAGCAGTTTTTCTTGCTTGCCAGTTGTAATGGTCACTTTGGTTATTGCCCACTTATTGGGCACATGTGTTTTCTAGTTTTTATATTCAAAAAGAAGTGAAGACAGGCAGTTGTTTGATATTGGTTTATTATTTAAGAACAAAAAATACTTTCTTAGCTTGTTTGGCCCATTGGTGGCCCTTCTGGGTGGTCAGTTTAGTAAGCCTGTGTGCTGCACTGTATCAGGTCCTTCTGGATGGAATCCAGCTTGTTAGGTTTGCCCTCGGGGGTCCCCACTTGAACTAGACTATTACTTGTGGAGCAGCTTCTCTCTTTCCCATGTTCTGTGGGATGACTTTATTTGGCTCATACATGGCAGTGACCCTAGCACTTATTTTCTCCCAAAATATAAATGGGCTAATGAATCCTGTGATGAAGAGAACAAAATTCTTTTCAGTTCCTCTGTTAGTACCCATTGGATGTCTGCTTCATACAGGAGACACACCTTACTTCCACAGAGCTCTTGAAATTATCCCGAGGAAGCAGATTTGCTGTCTATGCTTCCTCTTACCTCAAGGAAAGCAGCAGGGTACAGACATCTTGATCCCCTCCTCTACCCCTTTTGGGCTTAAAAAAAGAATATAGTGATCCACTGGGTTGCTACGTTATTTTGCAAAGTAATTTATTCCAGACAGGAGCTACTCTAGCTAACGTGTACTTTCCCCCTAATACTAATACCCCTGTGTTTAAAACATTCTTGGGCAAACTAATGAACCTACTACGGGGGCAACTTATATTAGGTAGTGATCTAAACCTAGTAGTGTCCCTAGACCTGGACATCTCTCACACAGCAAAATTTCGTGCAGCCTCAGCACAAAAATACCTTCACTGCAACCTGACCCATCTGGGTATAGTTGGTAGCTGGTGCTATTTCTCCGTCTGGAAAGGCCTATCTATATTTTTCTCCCAAATACTAAAGCTAATCTCAGCTCAATTTTTTCTTTACAACCTGTGAACAGTTCTCAGATATTCAAGATGTTGTTTATGGCTCTCAACTTCTATCTGACCATAGCTCTATCTCTCAAACTGGCACTTGGGAATGAACATAAATCTGTGTTTTGGCACTTCAGCACTTCTTTACCGAAAAAATGAGCAATTGTGTACCTTGATTGCAGACAAAGTTCAGAATATCACTTGGGACAATATGTCACTGGCAGTCTCCACTCCAATTTTATGGGGCACCCTAAAGACAGTTCTGAGGGGAGACACTGTATCTTGTACCTCCCTTAAAAAATGACACCAAAATGAGAAATACAGTTTCTACTAGACCAGCTACAAATGTACCGACTTCACTATTCCTGGGGTGACCAGGTGATAGCTGAAAAAATTAAGACCCTGAAGACAGAAGTCCAGGCTATAATGGAGCAATGAGTCCAACAGGCCCCAGCTGATCTAAAACAATCATTATGAAAGGGGAGTAGACGCTGTTGACTTCTTGTCTGAGAACTCCGTGCTTGGGAGCAGGCAGCCTGTGTCCTCCAGCTAATAGACCCTGTCTCTGGGGTTACCATTCATGACTCTCATTTGATCTTCTGCCAGACTCTGTACTTTGACCCCTTCCCATCCAATCTAGGCCACATTGCAGAATAGCTCTTGAGACTTAAATGGGAACTGACATCAACAGGGTTTCTTAATGTCTGAAAGACCATACACAGCTAATTTGAGTGAACTATTGTGTTTATCTGTCAGCTGTTGCAATCCCGAGTTATTAATATGTAAATCGTCCTGTAATTAAGGGCTGGGGGCAGCCATATGTTTTAGGCTTCTGACAGGAAATTATGTCACCAAGGATCTTGGCCCTCCATTGGCTGTAGGTTAAATAGTAAATTATCTGTTTTATTTAGTATGTTTTAAGGTGTTATTACAACACTTTGTACATGTATAATGCTTGTTTTGTATATGCATTGAAACTAGTGAGTTATCACCTTTACATTTCAAACTGTTAGTAAAACCAATCCATCTTTAGGGTTACTTTAATCTCTAGGCTATACTGCCGGCTGGTCATCAAAAACTACACATTTCAAGGCTGGCTTTGTGGTGCCAACAGGTATTGGGACCTCATATCAGGATTTCTAAACCCTGTCTGTGTTCATGTCAATACAGATTTCTGGGGCTGCCACAGCACCAACTTCTGTCTTTTTTCCACTCCCTCTCTTACAGCCTTTTCTCCTACAATTTTGGGTGTGAATTCAGGTCTGCAAGATGATAATGTGGGTAGGTACGTACCTACTGGCCTCTCATCATGGGGCCAGCCTTGAAATGTGTAGTTTTTGATTATTAGCTGGCAGTACAGCCTCGAGGTTAAAGCAAAGAGCTGTGAACAAGCTTTGTTCATCCAGCAGAATGGGTTTTGATTCCATCATGTTCTACTTGTACATTGTGTGACCAGAGTAAGTCACTTAACCTCCCTGTGCTGCCAAAACACACACAGGAACAAGCTATAGCTGTGTGCCTTTCTTGGACAAAGACGGTAGAAACAATCTGAGCATGTGTTATTATTCTGAAAATATTATGTTCTTTCTATCCGGATTTGACTTGAAAAGAAAAATTACTACACCATTACTTGTTTATTAATTGCAAAAACACATAGATGGAGAACACAGTTAAAACATGCACAATCTGAAATGCATTATTAAGAGTACTTTACTTCTTTTGATGAAGTTAAAAGTATAACAGTTTCTTACTTAAATACTTTGGATGGAATGGTATTTTTTTTTTAACTTTGTCCAATTTATTGTGATCCATATTAATATTACATCCAGTTCCACATCACATCTTGATAAGCTCATCTGTGCATTACTTACATTCTATTCTTACCTTCTATTCTTATTCATTCTTTCCTACATCTTACTCTACTGCTTATTCAAACATTTTAATATTTAACCATTCTCAGTCTCTTATATCATCAGTCTATAGAGTGGAATTGTGGGCCCACATTATCAGGCCTTAGGCCTTTACTTGGTATGTCCAGTTTGTTATAGCGTGGCCCATTGTACTGTCCCAGATCTGATTATCCATCTTCTTCATTTCTTCTATCTTGATATTTCCTTTTCTTTTCTGGGAGTTCCACTTCCACATTTTATTACATAGCTCATCTTTTTCTCTCTACTTTTTATCTTTCCTTTTAACCAAACCCTTTGTAACTATAACAACTCATATTTATCTAAATCAATGCACTTTAACTTATATTTTCGTTCTATCATCAGATTCTATTTATATTCAAGTGTGTACTTATGTGTGTCTGTGTGTCCCCATCCCTATTTCTTAAAAGGAAGACCATCTTTTCTTAGGCACTCTTCGCCCTCCTATTGTCGATTCCTCCTTTCTGCCTTTTACCCCAACTCGTTCCCTTCTTATGTGCCGTTCTATCCTTCCTCCTATTCCCATCTAGTATCTGCATCCGTTACCTCTGGACTTCCATCCCGCCCCTCTTTCCAACAGTACCAGGGTCCCCAAATTTCTAGAAATCTCTCCTTTCTTAGCTGAATCGTGTGTGTTATGTTTTCTAATCTCTCGATTTCCTCCACTTTGGAGGTCCATTGTTGAAAGGTTGGTGAATCCTGTTTTAACCAGTTGATGGTAATACATTTTAGGGCTGTAATCCTGAGTATCTGATATAGCTCCACGGTTTTCCTCTTTTGAGAGGATAGGGTTGGCATTCCTAGGACAAGATCCTGAAATGTATAAGGTACATGCAGCCCCCCCATTCGGGTCATAGCTTCTTGGATCTGAGTCCAAAATCCTTGCAGCTTTACACACCCCAGAATACATGATACCGTGTGCTTCGTGGTTCCTCACATTTACGCCAGCAGGCCGATGACACCTGGGGGTTAAAGTGTTTGGTAATCATGGGGGAGCGACAGTAACGTGTCAGTATTTTCCAGTTAAATTCACGCCATGTCACTGCTGAGGTTACCTGCCATCTCCTCTGCATACGTCGTTCCCAATCTCCCTTATGAATTCTCTCCCCAGATTCTATCTCCCACCTTTTTCTGATTTCTTCTAACACCAGGGTGCCCTTCTCCTCTATAAGTATTTTATACTGAATTGAAAGGTATGGGAGTTTATCTTTAATTCTCCTAGTATCCCACCAGAATTCTTCAAGGGATGATAAGGCCCTATTGATTCTTTGGAGATTTTCCTCTGTATTAATAAAGTGCCTAGTTTGAAGATACCTATAAAAATCTTCTCTACATAATGTGAACCGCTCTTGGAGAGTTGCATACGCAAGGCAGGACCCTCTGTCTATCATTTGTTTAAAGGTTGTTAGACCCTTCTGTTCCCAGAACGCATATCCTTGATCCCACCTTGGGGGAACAAAATTTGTTGTGTGTCTGATTAATGATAGGGGGCCCAAGGTGTTGGGGGTATTTGTTTTTTTCCTAAGTCTGAGAATAATCCTCAAGGATTGTTTTACCCAAGGATTAGTGATTAATCGCCAGTTATGTGGGTCAATGTGACATGTTGGGTATGTCCATATTCTGCCGTTAGGGGTTGATTCATTTTCAATGAGATACCACCCAGACTCAATACGTTGTTTGGCCCACGTGACTATTTGTGCTCCCTGTGCGGCTAAGTAATAATGATACATATGTGGCAGACCCAACCCTCCCATCTCCCTAGACTTCCTCAGGGTGCCTAAAGCTATCCATGGACGTGCTCCTCCCCAGATGAATGTAGAAATTTCTTTCGTAAGTTGGTTCCAAAATTGAGGCGGTATAGGAATTGGAAGTGTCTGGAATAAGAATAATAATCTGGGTAAGACGTTCATTTTTATAATTTGGATCTTGCCATAAAGAGAGTATGGTAGGAGTTTCCATCTGGTGAAATCTGATCTCAAATCCGATAGTAATTTAAGTAGGTTGTTACGGTATAGCTTGGATGTATCCACCGAAACTTGTATTCCCAAATACTTAAACGTGTTTCTCTTAGCCCATGTAAATGGGAATGCTTCCTTTAGCTGTCTATTAAGGGTGCCACTCAGCCCCACCCCCTCTGATTTAGATAAATTAATCTTATATCCTGCTAAGGCCCCGAATTTATCTAAGATTTCTAAAAGATGCCGGAGGGAGCTCTGAGAGTCCAGCAAGAAAAAAAGGGAGTCGTCCGCGTAAAGCGCTGTTTTGTGTTCCACTCCCCCTGCCCAAATACCTTTGATGTGTGGGTTGCCCCGTATCCAGACCGCCAGTGGCTCCAGGGAGAGGGCAAATATCAGTGGGGACAAGGGGCATCCTTGCCTAGTGCCTCTCATGAGAGTCAGACGGTTTGATAAAATGCCGTTCACCTTAACTCTTGCTTCAGGTCTGTGATATAGCGCTGCAACGGCCGAGATAAAATTCTCCCCAAGCCCAAACTTTGACAGGGTGGACGACATAAAATGCCAGTCCACCCTGTCAAAGGCCTTCTCAGCGTCCATGCTAATAGCTACCTGCAGTGCCACTGAGCCTCTCTGAACTGTTATAATATTCAGGAGACGCCTTATATTGTCTTGCAGGTATCTTCCTGAGATAAATCCCATCTGGTCAGGATGGACCAGAGTTGAGATGCAGCCCTGCAACCTATCTGCCAGTATACCCGTAAAAATTTTTAGGTCCACCGGCAGCAAGGATATTGGGCGGTACGAACTACACAGTTCTGGGTTCTTATCCTGTTTAGGAATCACTGATATCTGGGCCAAGTTCCAAGATGGTGGGACCGGTCCCTCCCCCACCAATATCTCATTACAGGTGTCTCGTGAATATCCACTACTTGTAGCCAAACTTTGTAGAATTCAGCTCCAAACCCGTCTAACCCCGGTGCCTTACCATTTTTTAGTTTTTTAATTTTCCCCATAATTTCCTGAACTGCAATAGGAGCATTTAACTCCTTCTTTATCTGATCTGGCAGAGCGGGTAACTTAAGACCCTCTAAAAAAGTTTTCACCGCTTCTTTATGCCCTGGCAGGGTGCAGCTCTGTATAATTCTGTATAGTATTTTTCAAATCTCTTAGCTATTTCTGCCGGAGAGGTGGTTGCCTGTTCTATGTCATCTCCCTGCAGGTGCATCACAGCCCCACTTGCCCTTTCCTGTCTGAGCTGCCATGCTAAAAGTTTCCCTGCCCTGTTACCTTGTTCATAATATTTTTGTCTGGAGTACCGCAGTTGCCCTTCAATTTGGATGTCTAAAATCTGGTTAAGCTCATGTCTAACCTTATCCAGCTCCTGTTTTACTTTGGGGTCATGGCTTACTTGATGGTTGGATTCTAACTGTAGAATCTTTGTTCGAATTGCACCCTGCGTTGAATTCTCTCTCTTTTGATTTTGGCAGTGTGTTTTATAATTTCCCCCCTTAGACTACATTTGAGGGTGTCCCATCTTATTCCCTCTCTCGTTTCTCCCTTTGGATTTTCAAGCTCAAATTGTTGAATTTTATTCTCTATTAGTTCTTTAAAGTCTTCCCTATTCAGGAGGCTCACATTAAGTCTCCAGCAGGACTGCCTTATCATCTGGGCCATAGCGACACTAAGGAGAATTGGCACATAATCCAAAATAACTATAGGGCTTATACAGCATTGTTCTACTCTTTGTACCCAGTTAGTGAAAATCAAAAAATAATCTATCCAGGAGTAGACTCCATGTCGCGGGGAGTAATACGAATAATCTCGCCCCCTAGGGTGCATGAACCTCCAGCATTCAGTTAGCCCCAGTTCCTGACCCAGTCTAAGGACAAGTTTCCCCGTTCGTGTTACCCCCCCTGGGGTTTTCCTGGATCTGTCCACTCCTGGGTTTATGACCTCGTTAAAATCTCCCCCTATAACCACCATACTTTGTGCATCTGAAACTGCTTCTTTTATTATTGTGTCTAGAAATGCCAGCCTGGGAGCTTCTTCATTTGGTGCATAAATGTTGACTAGAGTGCAATCTTGGTCTCTATATCTCCCCTGAATTTGTACAAATCTACCCTCTGGATCTGTTTTGACCTGCAAAATTGTTAGGGGGGCATCTTTCTTTATCAGGATTGCAACCCCTCTGTGATGCAGGTTTTCCGTGTAATGTGAGGTATACACACGTCCTACCCAGGTTCTTTTTAATTTCAGATGCTCCTGGGCTGTCAAATGTGTTTCCTGGAGGAAGGCCACCGTGGCTCCTCGTCTCCTTAAGTCCTGTAATATTTTAGCTCTTTTCACCGGGTTGTTAATACCCCTCACATTCAGGGAAACAATCTTTAGATCATCCATTCTCGATCTTTTGAGTCAACTGTATCTTCTTGATGGTCTTCCAGGGATGGGGACACACTTTTGCAACACACCTTAGATATATTCTGTGCATTGTTACTAACACATATTTTTGTTCTACTAAACACATAATATTTTTAGTTTAACTCAACCAATAACCACTGTAACTTTATTCAACTTTTGTGACTTCATGATGAAATTGCCCCTCTTGCCACCCTCGGCAAACCCCCTGCTGCTGGAGGCATGACTGGATGACCCCAACACTGTGGGCCTTCCATCTGGTTTTAGGCCAGTTTTGGCTTTATCACCCGCAGGGCAGATCTAAGACACCGTAGCTGCATGTCCCGGGTGCCAAGAAGCAAAGGTCCCTTTCAAGGAAATAGCACTGCACCCGGTCTCACCTAGAGACATCTCCCCCGCCTTTACTTCTTATTGGTCCTTTTTGATTTCCCCTGCTGCTCCCTCTCCTGCTCCAAGCCTTTCTACTAATCCAAGAATCTCGTCCCCTCCCCCTTTTTACGGTCTAACTCTATATGTTCCCTTCCCCCTGCCCTGTGCCTCCTATCCCCCATCCCTCCCTATTCCTTCATTCAACATGTCGAGATTCTGTGTTATCTATGTTTTAATCCTGCTTATATCTCCATCCCTCCATGAATATGCTCCCACAGTTTAATCATGTTGGCCCCTTCTATAGTTATTCTTAAATCCATATCTTATGATCTCCCCTCCTCCCTCATCTCCTTCCCCCTTTTCTCTTAGCAGCCCCTCATCCAAATTTCCCAGTAGTGATTGTACTCGCTTTTCTCTTATGTCCCTTTAGATCTTACCCTCCCAGCACGTTTCAGTCCCCATACTTTCCCTCTTCAAGTTGGGCTGGAGCTTCAGAGTCCACAACAGGTCCTTATATGTCCACCTTCTAAAAATGTAAAGGAAGGGTGAGAACCCCCCCCCCCTTTGCAGTTAGGCATTTTCATTCGGAATCCATCCGCCCTTCTGCCCACTGCACTGGATACCACAGCTACAATCGACATCGCTTTTCCACCTCTTCTCTCCAAAGTTCCCCATACCTCGGCGTTTTCTTTCAGGTCGCAGACTCTGTTTTTATGCTGTTCTGGTTTACTGCTTCTCCTGTTTCTCCATTCTGTTCAACGACTCGTACAGGTTTGGCCATGTTTGCATCCCCTCGTGTAATGAGGGAGTCCCACATCACGGAAGTTCCCACTCAATCATGCAGCTCCTTTCTTTTGGTTCTGCCTTGATGCCAAGCCCTTTCAATTAGGCGATCCTTCTGCTGCGATGTACCTGTGGAGACTTCAGTCCCCATCGAGGTCAGATATCCTTGAGCCGCTTGTAGATCTGTGAATCTTTTAATATTGTTCTCCGTATTTACTCTGAGTCGTGCAGGGTATTCTATCACTGCTTTAATTCCCTTTTGTTGCAGTTGGCGTACCACTGGCAGTAATTTTCTGCGCTGTGCTAAAAGCTGTGGGGAATAGTCCTGTTCGAAGTATAGGCGAGTGTCCCCAAATAATATCTCTTTTTTGGACCATGCTTTCCTTAAAATCTCTTCTTTGGTGCAGAAATCCAGGAACGCCAACACCAGGGATCTAGGCCGTGCTTTCGGTTCTCTTGGCTTAGGTATTAGTGAACGGTGGGCACGGATAATGTTGAGGGGTTTATCTACTGGCCAGCCTAAGATCTCCTGTAAAAAGGACTCCCTGAATTGCGGCATAGGACCTGTCTCTGTGCCTTCTGGTAATCCGTGAGTACGGATATTATTTCGCCTGTTCCGATTTTCTAATTCGTCCAGTCTGGCTTCCATTTCCTGCCCTCTCCTGTGTGAGTCTAGCAAGGCCACGTTATGTACATCTGTGGTATTAGTATAGTCGGTCAGCGTCCTTTCCATCAGCTCTACCTTCTGAGCAGTAAGTTCAATTTTTTCCCTGTCTTCATTGGCTTTAGCTTCTAATCTTTCTAATGTTGCGTTCATCTTCTGGAGGGTGTTGCATAATTGTTTAGATGTTATAGTATACTCCTGTTCTCTTTCCTCTCCCTCCTCCATGTTAGAGCCCTGTTTCGGCGAGTTAGGTGGAGCATAGGCCACAGCCTGCTGCGCAGAGTCCAGCAGAGTTTTATGCTGTTTCACCTGCTGCACATTCATTTTTTCTTTGTTCTTGTGCCTAGAGGTCATTATCCCTTCTTTTCTGCAGCTTTGATCCTTGGATGGTCCCGATTAAGTGCTGATTAAGGCGGATTGAAGTGATGGCAGGCTGGGGTGTCTGATTTAGGCAGCCATTCTGTCAGTGCACTCACCGGAAGTCCTCCATGGAATGGTATTTTGAACCAGAAAGGAAAAAAAATTAATCTGGTTGTTCCTGCCGCGATACCCTTCAAGTGTGTCTTACACTCCGCAGCTATGACCATGGACCACAACTTTTCAGAATGCCATTTCCCCTGTAATGAAAAAAAAAAAATGAGACATGGTATGTGTGTGTGTGAATTGTGTGTGTGTGTGTATCTGTGTATCTCGGACAGAAGTGCTGCACTAACTGAACTGTGCTGAAAGGGAAAAAAAATTATCACCATTAATTAAATAAAATAATATATGGGTGGATGGGTATAAAAATGTTGCACACACACCTGGTGTGGGATACTTTTATAAACCACTTGGGCTTTGCCATCGGGGTTAATGTGGCATCCAACACCTCAGGTGTGTGTAAAATTTTGGTTACACCCACACACACCAATATATTATTCTGTATTTTAATAATGCAGTTCAGATTATGCTTTTTTTAAACAGTGTTGTCCCTCCATATGTTTTTGCAATTAATATACTATTAATGGCGTCCTATTTTTTTCTTTTCAAGTCTAGTCTAGATAGAAAGAGCATAAATATTTTCAGAATCATAACACATGCTCAGATTGTTTTTACTGTCTTTGTTCAGGAAAGGCACACAGCTACAGTTTGTTTCTGGGTGTGTTTTGGGAGCACAGGGAGGTTAAGTGACTTACTCTGGTCACACAGTATACAAGTAGAGCATGTTGGAATCAAACCCCATTCTGCTGAATGAATGAAGCTTGTTCACAGCTCGTTGCTTTAACCTCTAGGTTGTACTGCCAGCTATTAATCAAAAACTACACATTTCAAGGATGGCCCCATGATGCCAGGCCAGTAGATACATAGCCACATTTACATCTTGTAAACCTGAGTTCACACCCAAAATTGTAAGAGAAAAGGCTGTAAGAGAGGGAATGGAATAAGACACAAGTTAATGCTGTGGCAGCCCCAGAAATCTGCTTTGATATGAACACAGCCAGGGTTTAGAAATCCTGATACAGTGTGGGGCCCCAATACCTGTTGGCACCACAGTGTCAGCCTTGAGATGTGTACTTTTTGATGATCAGCTGGCAATATAGCCTAGAGGTAAAACAATCCTAAAGATGGATTATTTTTGCTAACAGTTTGAAATGTAAGGGTGATAACTCACTAGTTTTAAAGCACATAAAAAAAAGTATTATAAATGTAGCAAGTGTTGTAATGACACCTTAAAACATACTAAATAAAGCAGACAATGGAGGGTCAAGATCCTCTGTGACATAATTTCCTGTCAGGAGCCTAAAACATATGGCTGCCCCCAGTCCTTATTTACAGACTGATTTACATATGAATAACTCTGGACTGCAAAGACTCACAGATAAATACAATAGCTCACTCAAATTAGCTGTTTATGGTTTTTCAGACATTGAGAAACCCTGTTGATGACAGGTACTGTAACTTTCCCCAACTCTCTGATTCTCAAAAGACATCCCTAACTGCTACTATTCAACAGGATGAGATTCTCTTGGCTTTGGAGACAGCTAAAACACAAAGTGCCCGGTTCCAGATGGGTTTCAAGGTGAGAGGTAAAAGGCCTTCTCAGATCACCTGTTGCCACACTTACATCAGGTCTTTATTGCGATCTCTGACAATAAGTCTCCTCCTCCCTACTTGGCATTATGCAACTCTTACTACAGTTTTAAAACCTGGGAAGTACTCATATCACCTTAGTTATTTCATTCAGTTTCAGTCCTCAGTGTGGATTATATACTTTATATGATGATTTGGGCACATAGACTTGACCATATTCTCTCTTCTCTCATTCATCCTGATCAGGCAGGATTTATTTTGAAGCCTCAAATGATGGATACTGTCCATTGTATCCTCTTGCTTCAATTTATAACGTTTAAACCAGACAGACATCTACAGCCCTGCTCAATCTAGATGCAGAGAAGGCTTTCAACAGTGTGTCTTGGAATTTTCTTTGGGGCTCTATGACAGCCTTCAGCTTTCCTGGGTCTTTTCTCTCCTTGCTTAAACAAATGTACCTTATCCCATAAGTGTATGTCAGGGTCAATGGCTCCAACTCCCTCTCATTCAGGTGCAGAGAGAGATTCATTGGGGTGCCCTTTGTCACCCCTTCTTTTCACTATATGTAGCCCAGACGGTTCCATCCCAGCTGCCTGGTCATTTTTGCTTACTGATGGTCTGCTTTCAGGTTTTCTTTGAACGTTAATAAAATGAAGTTCTTCTCCTATATTATTCTTTGTCTCCTTCTCTTAGATGGAATCTTCCCTTGAAATGGCAGAGTACCGGACTAAAATAACAGGGGGGGGGGGATACATTCCCAAGGACTTAGGTAATATTAAACTTTCAAATTACAAACCACATACAACAGCACTGTCAGGTAATTTACAGAGATGAGGGCAATTAAACATAGAAACATAGAATTTGACGGCAGATAAGGACCGCTTGGCCCACCCAGTCTGCCCATTTCCCTACCTGATGGATAAGCTGCAGATCCTAGTTAACCAGCAGCCTACTTCTTCCTACCCCCACCCCCTAGAATTGCCTTATGACTGTCCCATGCATGCTTGAATTCCACCACTGTTTGTGACTCCACAACCTCCTCTGGAAGGCCGTTCCATACATCCACCACCCTCTCTGTGAAAAATACTTCCTTAATTACCTCTGAGCCGCCCCCCTTTCTATCTTTCAAATTGTGCCCCTTGTTCTGCACACCTCTTTTTGAAAGATGCTACCTCTTGGACTTTGTTGATTCCCTTGAGGTACTTGAAAGTTTCTATCATGTCCCCCCTCTCCCTCCTTTCCTCGAGGCTATACATATTAAGCTCCTTAAGTCTCTCTTCATATGTCTTCCGGTGCAGACCCTGCACCATTTTAGTTGCCCTCCTCTGGACAGCTTCCATCCTGTCTATGTCTTTGCGGATGTTGGGTCTCCAGAACTGCACGCAGTACTCCAGATGGGTTCTCACTAGCTGTCTGTACAGAGGGATAATAACTTCCTGTTTTCTACTGGTGATGCCTCTCCCTGTGCATCACAGTATCCCCAGCCTCCTTGCTGCCCTCTCACATTGCTTGCCCACCTTTAGGTCATCTGATATGACTACCCGAGTCCTTTCCATTTTGTTGTTGTTAGTATCTCACCCCCCATTGTGTACTCTTCCCTGGGTTTTGTTTCCCAGGTGCATTACCTTGCACTTCTTAGCATTGAATCTAAGCTGCCATACATTTGACCATTCCTCTAACCTTGCCAGTCCTTCTCATCCTTTCCACTCCACCTTGTGCATCAACTCTGTTGTAGATCTTTGTGTCATCTGCAAAGAGACATACCTTTCCTTCCAGTCCCTCTGCAATGTCACTTATAAAGACATTGAAGAGGACTGGTCCTAATACTGAACCCAGCAGTACCCCACTACTAACCCCCCTTTTTTCAGAGTGGACTCCATTTACTATTACTCTCTGTGTCCTATTCTCCAGCCAATTCTTTACCCAGGCTGTCATCTTGGGACCCACTCCCAGGCTGGCTAACTTGTATATTAATCTTTGTGTGGGACTGTGTCAAATGCCTCTAAAGTCTAGGTAGGCCATGTCCACAGCCCCTCCTGATCAACTACTTTGGTCACCCAGTCAAAGAAATCTATCAGATTTCTCTGGCATGACCTTCCGCAGTGAATCCATGCTGCCTTGGGTCCTGTGCCCTCTGGCCTCTAGATATTTAACAATTCTTTCCTTCAGAAGTGATTCCATCATTTTCCTACCACTGAGGTTAAACTAACAGGTCTGTAGTTTCCTGCTTCTGCCTTGCTCCCACTTTTGTGAAGGGGAATCATCTGCCCTCCTCCAGTCCTCGGGTACCACCCCATCCTCCCATGATTTGTTAAAGAGGTAGTCAGTGGTGTCACTAGTTCTACCTTAGTTCTTTTAGAATTCTGGGATGAATCCCATCAGGCCCCATTGCTTTGTCCACCTTTCAGTTTTAAGAGTTCTTTCAGAACCCTTTCTTCTGTAAATGGGCTGGTATCAACTTCTGTATCCAGAGTGTTTCTACTGTTTGTTTTAGGTACCTCCCCTCATCCTTTGTAAATACTGAGCAAAAATATTTGTTTAGTATCTCTGCCTTTCACAGTCACCCTCTGCCCACCCTCCCTCCCTTTATTAAGCCTCACTATCCCTCCTTGGTCTTCCTTGCTCCCTGATGTACCTATAAAGGTTTTATCCCCTTCTTAACTGAGTTGGCTATCTTTCTCGGTTTGGGCCTTTGCTGTTCTGACTGCCTTCCCAGCTTCCTTTTGCTTTACTGATACAGTTCTCTGTCCTGTTCCTTCTGTGATTCCTTGTACTTCCTGAATGCTTTCTTCTTCTCTTGAACCTTCACTGCCACTTCCTTTGAGAACCATAGTGGTTTCTTACCTCGTTTCGTTTTGTTTATTTGCTTTACACAAAGGTTTGATACCTCTGTGATGGCAGTTTTTATTATTCCCCATTGTTCTTCCACCCCTCCTTCCTGCCCATTTGCTAGTGCATTCCTTAGGCACTCACCCATTTTGACAGTCAGCCCTCCTAAAATCCAGTACCTTTGTCTTTGTAGGCTTGACTCTATTGCTGTGTTTATTGTGAACCATACTGTTCGATGGTCGCTAGTTCCCAGATGGCTACCCACTTCATCTGTGATCCTCTCTTCATCTCCATTTGAGAGAACCAGGTCTAAGATTGCTCCTCCTCGAGTGAGCTCCAATACTAGTTGTCTAAGGCATGCCCCCTGTAGAGCATCTAGAATAACCCCTCTTAGAAGTGGCTGCTGCAACTGCACTCCAGTTAACATCTGGCATATTCAGATCACCCATCAGCAATATCTCCCTTTTTCTGCCATTCTAAATTATACTTTCTATCATTTCCTTGTCCATTCACTCCCCTGAGAGAGGGTCTGCTTGTAACCCCTGTGCGTATTGTGGTGCCATTGCCGGTCTCCAAATTTACCCACAGTGCTTCTTCTCCTCCCTGTTTACCCTTTTGTTCTGTTGCTTTGATTCCTTCCCTCATGTAAAGAGCTACTCCTCCTCCTCCTCTTTTACCCTCCCTGTCCCTCCTGTAGATAGTGTATCCTGGTATGTTTACATCCCAGTCATGGTTTTGTATGTACCATGTTTCTGTGACTGCCACAATATCCAGATGTTCCTCCTCCATCAAGGCCACTAATTCAGAAAGCTTATTACTCAGACTACGGGCATTGGTACTCATTGCTCTCCATTTTTTGATGGCTTTACCTTCTGTTGCAGCATCCCCCACTGACCTTTCTACCTTGGTCTTTTCTCATTTAGTACCCTGTTTTGTAGGGAGGCCGGGATTTTCCTACTTTGCTTATCAGTGCCCCCCTTGACTAGTTTAAAAGCTTGCCAGTGAAGCATTTAAACCGATTGCTCAAAAGACTCGTTCCCTTCCTGGACAGATGCAGACCATCCTGCCAGTATAGGCTGGTGTACCTCCAGGTGGAATCCCAGTCCCCAATGAAGCCAAACCCCTGTGCTCCACATCATTTTTTCAACCATTCATTAAACTGCATGGTGCAAAGTACCCTTGCCTCACTCATGCCATTGACAGGCAGCACCTCTGAGAAGGATACTGTGTGCTACTTGTCTTAGGCCCCTCCCCATTCTACAAAGTCCTTCTGCACTGCTGTAATCTCATGATGAGCCAAGTCATTTGTCCCTAGGTGGACAATGATGTCAGCTCAGACTCCCATGCAGCTGTTCCGTGATCCTGAGGATGCGCTTCCTGTCCCTCAAGCCATGGCACCAGGCAGGCACCTTTACTCAGTTTTCCCTGCTCCCCCCAGTTCTATCCCCCTAATAATTGAGTCCCCCACCAGGAGCTGCTTCCTTTCCTTGTGGTGTCCTCTGTCTCCTTCCTGTGGGCCTCCCTTGTGACAGCAGTCCTCAGCCTCCTTAGTCTCCTCTGTGGGTGCATCCATAGGGGAGCTATGCTCCCCCAGAATGGTGTATGGATTGTGGAGTGGACCTGACTGGGTGTGCCTCTGTTCCACCATCCTCACCCTTCCTGAGCCCACTGTGGTCCAACTGCTGTGTTTCTTCGCAACCTCTGAGGTAGTGGTGGTGGCTCTGGTGCTCCCTGGAGATTTCCTCTAAGATTGAGATGATGCACACTAATTTTCTCCCACATGTATTATATTTATTTCAAACCCTCCTAATATTTCCAGACTCGTACTATTTCACCACCTGGAACAAATTAATATTTAGATTTATTTGGAGGGCCACCACCCTCATATTTGTAATTCTCTGCTTCAGTTACCCTTTGTAAGAGGAGGGTGTCAGTCTTTGGAATCTGATGAATTGTGCCAAAGCTTCCCATTTTCATATTATGTATTGACTTTTACTCCTCCATGGAAAAATACTGAATGATATGTATGACATTAGCCCACTTCTTCTCACGAACAGGGTAGCTCCCCCCTTAGCAGACTGCACTCACTTTATTGCTCAAATGCTTTGGTTATGGCTTTAGCTAATGCAACATCCCAAATTAGCTCTGGTTCTAAACTTCTGCTGAGTTGTGGCTGTAGATGAGGAATTTCTTCCTGTCCAAATCGATCCCACCTTTTACAGGTGAAGACAACTTGGCCTAACTTATGTCATCCAGATCATGGACTCCTAGGGGGTCCTTCCCTTCAAGACACTCCAACAGCTATATGGTCTTATAGGTTGTGAACATTTTCAGTATCTCCCAAGTGCGAGTTTACCTCCTATATAAATAAGCTGACCTTATCCGTTTGCCTGACCTTGTCCCTCTGCTGCTTACAATGATTTTAGATTGCGCACAAAATACTCAGTGGACTCATTTGATTGGCAATCAATATTGAGAACTGCAGGAGCTTTTGGAGGACTCGACCTAACTGATCCTTAAGCAATGGAATAGTGAATTGGGCACCGGGATTACCATGAAAAATTGGTTAAAGTCTGCATTACCAGCACTGAAAGTAACCTCTTCTACAGCCTAGAGGGAGTTTTCCTGGAAGTACTGCCACATGTATTTCAGAATCCCAGCAGTTCTGGCTAAGTTTATGTTACTACAGTGTGAAAGTCATTGGAGGGGATGTGGCCATTCCACTGCAGACCACTCAGTTGTCTTTTGGCACTGCCCTATCCACACTCTTTACTGGCAGGAAATAGCTGCACAATTGGATGAATTATCCCACTCTCAAGAACTTATGTCCTCTATGATGGTACTGCTATACATTCCCTCTCTGAACATTTGCTTATATCCTCATTCATTGGTGTATGTTTACCTCCTAGCTGCTAAGAAGGCAATCATCTGCCTGTGGATGCAGGCATGTTATGAACATTGATTTGGATTTTGTTCCCCAAGTAGTCCAGCTAAGGTTCGGACTAAGCCGAACCCCCCCCCTTTTTGTCAGCAGAATTGTGCCACAAGTGTGTAAAAATCCAAGCCCCTCTGTTTAACATCACTGACTAAGAATTACTAGCATGTAGCAGAAACTGCTTGTTGACCCTACGGGACACTGTGGGAACACGAGAACTGCAGTAACTCCAGGCCATAAAGCATACATTTTAACATGGTTCTTACTGTAATGATACTCGGGACACGATAAGTGGATTTAGTACGCTGTTTACTAGTGTAGCTCTTCATCCAAGCTTGGTACCAGTACACGGGCAACTACCCAACTAAACACACACACACATTTATAGGATCTGGCACACAGAGCTGTACATGTTATGTCTTACATTCAAATCCTATCCTTACATCTCCCCCTGTTAGCTTGAAACTCAATTCAGTTTATATTTAAAATAAATAAATAAATTTAACATGCTACTTGTTAGCAAAATGTCCTCAGAATTTCAGTTCGAAAAGTCCTGATATCTAGCAGGCATTTTTATTTTACGCCTGCTGACCCAGCTCACTCTCAGGATTCGTTCTGTGGCTGCCAACTGAGGCTGAACAGCCAAAGGCTTGGCTTGTATCACTTGATCGCTGGAGGGAGTGACTTGCTTCTTCTGTGGTGGATCCTCCATCCCCAGTGCCTCAGAACATGCTTCGTTGGCCAGTATGTCATCCTGTTCCTGTTCTCTCTCACTCTCTTCTCCTGGATAGGCAACATTCTCCATGGCGAACTGATCCGTGGCTTGGGGGTCTGCAGCAGATCTCTTCTGTTTCTCTAGTATAGTTTCCCATTTGCCTTGACTATGTATGAGCAAGACTTCTCCACATGGCATGTGACAACCACAGGGATCCACTTATTTTCAGGGGTTCTCGGGTATACAGGTTGTTCTGGTTGTAAAGCAGGAAATGGTCTGGCATGTTTATTATAATAAAACTGCTGTTTCTTCTGGCTTTCTTGCAGTGTTACTTGCACATTAGCCTCCACTAGTTTTGGCTTTTGCAAGTCAGATCTGGTTAGTATCAACGGTCTTCTTCTACAGCCGTAAGTAATTGAGCTGGCGATCCCAGTGCTTCCAGTGGTGTATTTCTCAACTCGAGCAGTGCCAAGTAGGGATCTTTATGATCTCTCTGCACCTTTTTCAGAAGTCTTTCAGCAGTTTGAATACAGTGGCATCCCCCAGGATGAAACCCAATTCTGCAGCATTTTGCAGCACTCTGCAGAATGCTGCAGCAGACTTACTGAATAAAGTAATGTAATTTGAATGGCAATTAGTCCCTTTTGTCATTCAGGAAAATGTGACACTACCAGGATGAAGTGAATGCCGCAGTTTCCTACATGACAGAAGGGACTAAATGCCATTGAAATTACATTGCTTTATTCAGTAGGTCCACTGCAGCATACTGCAGAGTGCTTTAAAAGTGGGTTTCATCCTGAGGAACGCCACTGTAGCTCTCTCATGCCATTGCTTTGGGGGTACTTTGGTGATGACGTGATGTGTTTGAAGTCACAGCTTTATGCAAACTATTAAAACTCAATACAGGCAAATTGGGGCCCATTGTCAGTCACAAGCATGCAGTGCCTTGCACATTGTGACTTTATGTGGTTAATGACCATCTCACTGGTTGTATTTTGCAATCTTGATATTTCAGTAAACTTGGAATAGTAATCGGTCACTGCTAGATATTTCTTTCCCTCAAATTCAAACAAATCTCCCACTTTCCTATACTAAGCCTCATCTGCCTGCTAGGTGCAAATCTTGACTGGCCCCCTACTCGACCGCTTTTTAATCCCAATCCCCTTGAGGGGTTTTTGCATCCCGGTAGGGTGTAGGCCCATCATGCCATCCACCTGTCTCCCCCTTCCACTACCCTGATATAGTCCATGCTTTCTATCACCAAACGTTATAAGCAAGTATCTCCTTGTTTAAGGCCTAGCGCGCATGTCTATTGATTATGTAATCTGAGCACTGATACATGCAGGTGCAAATGTAAATGAAAAATGTAAACGTGTATGTATGTAAAATGGTTACATGTATATAGTAATATACTATGGCAATTACTGCTTGACTGTCCCTCAAAATGTTGTATGCTTTAATGTATTTTGTACAGACCTGACTCTATGTATACTTTGTACCTTTTACTGTACTCAGTATTGTATCCCTTCTCCCCTGTCCCTCAAGGCCCATCTGGAAATGAGCTATTGTAGCTTTGTATGCCTTTCCTTGTGAAACTTTTCAAAATTAAAAAAATAAATCTGCTTCCACTTTCTACCATGGGCGCTCTGGTATTTCATGGGGCTGTAATGGCTCTTTTGGTTGGGCCTTTCTATACTGATTACAAACATCACATTTGGCTATCATGTCACTTATTTGGTTACTCATGCCTGGCCAGAACAAAATATCCCTTGCTTGCTTACATTTCTCTGTTCCCATATGGCTGCTATGTAGTTCTGCCAGCATTTCTTTTTTTAATGATATGGGCACAGTCAGTCTTTCTCCATTTAATTACAGCCCATTTTGTACTGCAATTTCCTTTCAAAACAGCCAGCATTGTCTAATTTCAGGGTCTACTTGAGCTTTCTCAGAGGGCCATCCTTTCAGAACAACATCTCAACTTCACAAGGACGGAGTCCTTATTTGTTTCATGTTGAAATACTTGCAATCTCTCATCACTAATTGGCATATACTGTAGTCGATGGTATAAACCTCATACTCATCTATATTTCTGGAGTGGATAAGTAACTAAGAAGACGGCTCAGGGTAGCCGCTATGTGAAGCTCCTTTCCTGCTTTGTACTGTACTCTCAGGTCATAGTTTTGCAATTTTAGCATCATACGTTGAATTCTTGGTGGCACAGTAGCCAATGGCTTTCTTTTTTTGTGTAATCTTTCTACCTCCCCTCCCACTTTGGCGTCCACCTCTCCTTTGGCCACCTAGTGCTTCCATGCCTCGGCTGTCCTCTTCTGGAGCTCCTCTCACACATATAGCAGCCAACCCCCGATTTGTCCCCGACATATCCCATCGCCGGGTGGGTCCCCCTTCTCCAATGGGGAAGGCACCAGGTGGCAGGGAACCCTGGCACACTATTTTTCCATGGTCCAGAGGCACTGCTGTGGTGAAGGATGCTCCAGGAGGTTCTGGGGAATATGGAGCATGGAGGCCATCATCCGGTGGTGCCGAAGCTGTTTTCCAGCTTTCTGGTTGTCCCTCCTGTGCCGCTGCCTGTAGTACCCCTGGTCTCCACAGGGGCCACTACTAGAGTGGGGCTTCCCACCCACCCTCCCCAGGAGAGAGAGCAGTCCTTCGGACGCTCAATCCTCTCCTTCCCCAGCCAGCCCCCAATGACCCGAGTCCATTCCCAAACCCGGGTCGCCGGCATGGTTTGAGGTGTGGTGTCTAGCGCCTCAGCCCTCTGCACCACCAGGCTGGCTGCCAATGGTATTCTGAAGAGGTTTTCTAGTGGTTTATGATCTGATTCCATGTGTGCTTTAGGCCTGCCATAGATATACTGATGGAATTTTGAGCACCCAAAGACGACAGCCAGCATCTCTTTCTCTATTTGAGCATAATTCTTTTCTGATTTGTTAAGGGACCTTGAAGCAAATGCAACAGGCTTCTTCTCGTGTATTAGGCATGCACCTAGCCCTTCTGACAATGCAGCCACTGTAAGCTCCACTGGTTTGTTTAAATAATATGCCAGAACTAGTGAGTTATTAATAACAGTTTTTAATTCTTGAAACACTATTTGGTGGCGATCTTCCCAATGCCAGATTATATCTTTCTCTAATAGTTTTCCCAGCAGTTTATTTATGGTCAACAGATTTGGGATAAACTTTGCTAGGTAGTTAATCATTCCCATATATCTTCGTAGATCAGTTTTACATTGGGGCGGGCATCTGCACAGCTGTTTTAATCTTTTCTGGACCTGACGAGTCCTTCCTTGCTTAGTTTGTGGCCTGTATATTGGACCTCACTTAGTCTAATTTTGGATGTTTTCAGGTTTGAGGATAGATATTTGGCTCGAGTTCTGTGTAAAACCTTTCTCAGTCTCTCATTGTGCTCTTGGATGTTGGGAGTCCTAAATTAAAATGTTGTTTATAATGTCTTCAGTTCCTTCTAGCTCCTCAAAGATCTGGGAGATCTTTCTCTGGAAAACCTCTGGCACCCAACAAATACCAAACGGAATGCATTCGAATTTGTAGTGCCCAACTGGAGTATTAAAAGTCACCAAGTTTGTGCTTCACTTATCTAACTTAATTTGCCAAAAGGCATGTCTTGCATCAAGCACCGAGAAAACGTTAGCTCCAGCAAGCTTAGCAGCAACTTCATCAGCTGTTTTCATTGGATAATGCTCTCTTTTAAAGAGCACCTTTCTCAGTGCAATGCAAAATCATCAGGAGGCTCCCTTACCTGACTGGGAGTTTCTCTGTAGTAGTTGTAAAATTTTCTCTGTGGCCCCCTAAGGAAGGGAAGGGATCATATTTTGCTTCTGAGCAGGCTAGCTGCTCAATTCCTTCCACTTCCTGGTCTCTGATGCCGTCCCAGTGCTTCCTTGTTTTGTGATGTCATTATATGACTAGCGCAGGGACATGCTGTATTCAAGCCTATGGAGCATTATTTTAAAAGTTATTTTACCCAGACTTTTAGTACAAATTGAAGTCAGTATTCAAGTAACAAGGCTCTTTTTAGGTGAATACTGGCTCTGATTTGTACTAAGAGTCTGGTTAAAATAGCTAAAATAACTTTTAAAATAACGCTCCATAGGCTTGAATGGAGCACATCCCCACACTAGTCATGTAATGCCATCACAAAACAAGGAAGCGTGGGGACTGCATCGGAGACCAGGAAGTGGAAGGGATCAAGCAGCTAGCCTGCTCAGGGGCAGAGTATGATCCCTTCCATTCCTTTGGAGGCTACAGAGAAAATTTTACAACTAGGACGGACAAACTCCCAGTCAGGTAAGGGAGCATTCTGATGATTTTGCAGGTAATGAGAAAAATCCAGAAAGGTGCCCTTTAATTGCCTTGTTTAAGTCTCTTGAGTCTATGCAAATTCTTACTTAATTTGGCTTTTCTATAACAACCATTGAATTAACCCAGCTCATGGGCCTCTCAACTTTCTCAATGACTTCCATTCTTTCCATTTTCCCCAGTTCAGCTTTCACTTTATCTCTCAAAGCAAAGTGTATTTTCTGAGCAGGGTGGATCACAGGGTTCACTGATTTATCTATTTTAATATGATGATCTCCCTCCAGGCAGCCTAATTCCTCAAAGACATCTATAAATTCAGACAATATTTCTTCTGTGGTGCCCACCTGGCTTTGTACTTTCAGTATTCACTGAAAACATTTTCTTTATGTGCTTCATTTCTAGACTGGTGGGCAGATCTAAAATGGGGGTCACATTGCATCAGCCATTTGAGATGGAAGGAGATAATACAGAGTTTTGAAACCGGCTAGTAAAACAGCATTACCTCTCACATTTAATTTATGTCCAGAATAGGAAACCAGTCTTGCTTTCGATTGTTGCACAGGCTGTCTAGACAATGTTTTGTACATTTGCAAAGGCATAACATTGCATTGCGCTCCTGTATCCAACTTAAAATTCATAAATTTGTCATTTCTTGTCTGATCCACTTTCCAATCTGTCTTAGTCTTATAGGTAGTCAGTGCCTTAACACTGAACACACTTTCACTCTCACTACCAGATTCTTCGTTGGCTACATATGCATATGGGGCACAAAAACCCTGGCACAGTATATCAGTTGGGGGGTGAGGATATAGCATGCACCAAGCAGGAAAGGGATCTTTGGGTTATCATCTCTGATGATCTCAAGGCAAGGAAACAGTGTGACAAGGCAGCAGGTAAAGCAAATAGGATGCTGGGATGCATAGGCAGGGGCATCACCAACAGGAAAAGGGAGGTCATAATTCCACTATACAAGACACTAGTGAGGCCCCACCTGGAGTACAGTGTACAGTTCTGGAGACCTTACCTACGTAAGGACATAGGGTAGAGAAGGTTCAGAGGAGGGCAACAAAGATGGTACATGGATTGCATCACGAGTCCTATGAGAACAGGTTAAAGGAACTGAACATGTACTCCCTGGAGGAGAGGAGGGAGAGAGGGGATATGATAGAGACATACAAGTATCTTACAGGGAGGAACAGGGTGCAGTAATACACTATTTTTAAGCGAAAAAGATGTTCCAGGACTAGAGGGCATGGGATGAAGTTGGAAGGAGGACGATTCAGAGGAAACGTGAGGAAGAATTTCTTCACAGAATGGGTGGTGGACAAGTGGAACACCCTGCCAGAGGAAGTGGTGGGGGCTGAAACAATCATGGGATTTTAAGAATGCATGGGATAGACATAAAGGAATTCTGGAGGTCAGGGGTAAGGGGCAACAGACTTCTTGGAAAACATAAACTGAATTTACAAGCTCAAATGGGCAGACTGGGTGGGCCATAGGCCCTTATTTGCAGACACTGTTTATGTATCTATGTACATGGATTTCATTGCCTTTAGCTGTACGGCACATTTAAACACTTTTTTTCTGTTATGCTGCCTGCAAACTCGCCTGCATGCAGGACATCTGTTTCACTCATGCTCACTCCCACATGTCCCACATGTAAGCCTGTTCACTCGAGCTGGTGGGCTCCCTCTGTTTCTGTATGCCCCAGTTCTGGCTGTCTCCTCTTTTAAAGAAGTTGAATGCACATATTCTTCTTGAGTCCTCTCACTGAAACCTTTAAGCTGGGTTTCAGGTTGCGCGCACGGCGCTTAAAATGGTAGTCAGGTGATTTCACAGCTCCTGCCTGCCTGTTAATTTATTTATCAAGAATATAGTTATTCGATCGAATTTCATTTAAAATGTTAGTTTTTGTCTCCAAATAACACCGACGTTTATTTGCGACTGAAATATTAGGGTATCACTGCTTCTAAATCGAATAATCCTGTTAGCTCCTTCTTGACTGAAAAAAATGTCATGTCCGCTCATTAGGGCCGCTACGGATAGCAGAAGACCGCATACTCAGAACATAAGCTCCTCAAGAGACAAGCATTGTCAATTAGACATCCAATATAGTAAAGAGATACTTGATAAAATGCAGTTAGACGTCACTAATACAAAAAATTCAGTTAGGTCCCTTTCTTTGTGACATTAGCAGCAATACTCAGAGATCTGAACTGTGTGTAAATAAACTAGCTGGTTTAACAGACATGGTTACTTTTTTGGAGGACAAAATTGAGCAGCAAAATGAACACATACAATATTTACTTAAAAAAGTGGACGATCTAGAAAATGGAGGGAGACGCAATAATCTCTGTATAGTGGGTTTACCAGAGGGGGCTGAGGGTAATGACTTGATTTCCTTTCTACAGCGCCTTATTCCTGATTTGCTGAGCACACAATGGCCTTGGCCCCTTGAAACAGAAAGAGCACACAGAGCTCTCAGTGCCAAACCTGTCCCTGGTAACAGACCACGTTCCATCATAGCTAATTTCTTACGGTACACTATTAAGGAGGAAATTTTCAAAAGAGCCGGAGAGCAAAGGCAGTTAATATGGAAGGGTAAAAGAATTTATTTTTTTCAAGACTTTTCAGCTAAGGTGATTGAGCAGAGGAAAAGGTTTTATGAGGGGAAATCATTTACAAAAACTGGGCTGGTCCTATCATTTTAAATATCCTGCCACTCCCGTTGTTTCGATGCCAGGGGTAAACCATTCTACTGTGAATTTGTAGACCAGCTGTGGAATCTAATAGAGAGACAAGGTAATCTTATGGACTCCTCAACTTCCATTTCTCACTCAAAAAATGCTTGTGAGACCTGTCAGGATTCTAGTGCTGTCTCCCCCTCATGCATCTCACGCTACAACCATTGTGCAGACAAAGCCTGAAAGTATTTCTGCAGGGGCTCAAAACATACATATCTGCACACCTATTGAGTATGCCACTGCTGTGAAGAATAATGTCCTGCCCTCCAAAATTCCTACATATTCATCCATTGCATGTCGCAGTAAACCAGCCAGTAGAGTTTCTTATACACACAGATTCACTCAACCAGGTTTCTTTTTAAACAAAAAAAGACAGAGAAGTAGAAGTAGGGATTCCCCTAAGTCAAGAGGTAATTCCTTTGTGAGGCAGCTTCCTAAAAATCCAGCAAGATCTCCCAATAGAACTCGCCAAGATTCAACAACACTCCAGGCTGCTCCATCGAGATGAGCCCAACTTGAATCAGTCTGCTATGAAGACGTTGTGCTGCCAGGAAATGGATCATACTTCCTTTGAGGTCCTAAAAGAAACAGTGTCTCTGGGATCTAAATGTGGTTCATTTGTAGCATATGTTTATTATGTGGGGTTCCTTCTTACTGTTTCCATTGACCCCTGTTCATTTAAATTATTGCAGTCTGTGTTCTTCATAACATATGGAGGTTTGTCTACTATGTTGTACTGATAATGTTTATTTTGCAGAGGAGACAAACAACTTCACCTTCCATGCCTCTTTTTTAGCTGAAAATGGTTTCATTTTGAAATGCTTGAAATCAATCTGGCATATTATGGCGCCATCTAGTGGATTTATTTTGTCATGCAACACACTTTCTTCTCGTTTTACTAAATGTATTTGGTATAGATATCATTTACAGTGTCTGACTTGTTGTTCCACTGTGCTGTGGAGATATATTTTGCTAATCAGGTGCCACTTGAGGTTTTAACTATGAAACTTCCTTTGGGGAATGTAAGATGTTGAAGCAGTCTCTGTTGTTGTGTCCTGGTGTGACGCTATATATTATTATTATTTTTTTTATCAGAGAACACAAGCTTGTTTTCAGTTATCTAAGAATTATTTCTAAAGGGAGTTAATTACCTGTACAATATGGAAAGACCTGCAATATATAATTATGAAGCTTAAGATCTCATTTAGGAGTATTAGATGAAAATCATGTATAATATTAGTGGCAGCATTTGGCTAATTTGGGCTGCACATATGCAAGGCTGTCATTGTGTTTCCTTGGAAGACACGCAGCAGAAAAGAAAGAAAAAATATATAGTCAAATCATTTTTTTTACATGTTAAGTGTTTTATGGCAGGCTTGCATGGTTAGTTTACCTTGTGATTTGTTTGGCTCCCAGTTGCGCTGCTGTCACCTAACATGTTCATTTTTTGTTGTACTAGGTTTATGCTCATAATTTTAATACTATGTTACCCCTTGTAGTATTCTACTTAGAACCTGTTTGTGTTCATGATAGTTCTCTGCAGGTTATTATTTCTCAGTTATACTTATTAACGATATGTGACGCAGAGCTGCTTTGTCATATCTCATTCTAACCTAGAATAATTTCTTTGTCGCCATTACACTACTTATATGATGTTTGGCGCTCAGTTTCTAGTAAGGGTACCTTCAGTGTACAGGTTGCAATTGTACTTCTTTAAGTCTAAATTAGTATTGTACGCTATCTATTCCAAATCTAACAGGTGTGGTAGTCTGGATATGTCAACCACTTATACTACCTTTGAGAACTTGAATTCTGGTTTTTACTTAATAAGCGTAGTTTAGAAAAACTTGTTTCTCATTTCCTGTTTCTTTTCTTTTTTATTAGTCTTCATTTACCTTTAAGGCAACAGGTTCTTTATATTGAAATACTTTTTAGTGTTATGTTTTTGCCATAGTGTGTTTTACTGTATAACTATAGATGTTTTACTTAAGCTTGATCTAATTTTACTTTGTTTATCCTTTTTAATATATTTATCATGCAGTTTTAGCATTGTGAGTTCATTGTTTTCTTGCTTAAGTATAATTGTAGAGGTGTTTCCTGAAATTTAATTTAACATTTAGTCTTTCATGGAAATTAGTGGACAATCATTTTAGAAATGGCTACAATAAACCATCCACTCAAAATTGTTTCATGGAATATCCAGGGATGTAATAACCCCCATCAAAAGGTCTAAAGTTCTGACTTTTTTAAAGAATTTGAAAACAGATATTGCCCTTTTACAAGAAACACATTTGACAGTAGAGGAAACTGCTAAACTTAAAAGATCTTGGGTTGGTACAGTGCATGGCTGTTCATTTAACTCTAAGAGTAAGAGGGTTTGCATCTTATTCCACAAAAACTTGAATGTTGTGATACAGTCCTCGGTGTCGGATACAGAGGGCAGATTTACTATGGCGAATGTTAAAATAGAAGATGGACTACTATCTTTGGTAAATTTATATGCCCCAAATATTAATCAGGAGGTGTTCTTTACCAGTGTAGCTGAAAAGATTTACAAAAATGCCACTGGAGAAATCATATTAGCTGGAGATATGAGCACTGTTATGGATGTGTTCACTGACAGTACATATTCACAACCGCTTGCTCATTCTGTTTCCTGGAAGGTCTTAAATGGTGTATGTAATGAATTTGACTTAATTGATACCTGGAGAATTATTAATCCTAAAGGGAAAGACTATACCGTTATATCCAACAGACATGGCTCTTGCAGCAGATTGGATTATATTTTTATATCTAAAGCCTTTCTTCAAGGTCTTTCGGCAAGTCACATTGGTAACATTGTTATGTCTGACCATGCCCATGTATCTATTAATCTATCCATTAATTTCACTTTGCCTTCAGGAAAAAAATGGAAATTTAATAGTAGTTTGCTTCACTCCCCAGACTTCCCTGATTGGCTACAAAAAGAAATTAAATTGTTCCTCCAACTTAATGGCAGTGGGGAAGTGTAGACCCCAATTTTATGGGATGCCTTTAAGGCATATATTAGAGGACGCATTATCTCCTACTTGTCCTATAGGAAGAAACTTAGACTAGAAAAATTGAATCAACTAGAGGCTGATTTAAAAAATAAAGAGAAAACATTCATCTCCACAGGTTCTAAAAACCTTACATTATTCAAAGAGATAATTGATGTTAAATATGAGATCAACACAATATACAATCAAAAAGTAGAATATGCTTTGCTTAGACTCAAACAAGCTTACTGGGAAGCTGGAGAAGTGCAGGGGAAGCTATTGTCTCACAAACTCAAAAAGTTATCAGAGGCAAATGTGGTAGCCTCAGTAAAACAAAAGAATGGCAAACAAGTGCACAAATCTAAGCAGATTTTAGAAGCCTTTAAAGATTTTTATTTTAATTTGTACAAATCGGAAGGTCAGTTTAAACAGGAGGACTTAGAGCAGTTTTTGGGAGATATTAAGTTAACTTCTATATCAGAACAGGATACATCCAAGCTAGACAAGCATATTACCTTGAAAGAAATCCAGAAGTCTATACAGTCATTACCGGATGCCAAAGCCCCAGGCCCAGACGGTCTTACAAGTGAATTTTATAAAGCCACTATACAACTAACTACACCAGCTTTACTCAAAGTTTTCTGTAACTCCAATGAAACAGGCTTTTTACCTCCTTCTATGAGGGAAGCTGCTATTGTTGTTATACCCAAAAAGGACAGAGATCCAACTTTGTGTGGTAGCTATAGACCAATATCTCTCATTAATGTGGACTGTAAAATTCTTGCTAATAGATTGAACTCTGTTGTCCAGAAATGAATACATCCTGGACCAAGTAGGATTCATATGTGGATGTCATAGCTCAGATTTCTTTCACAAAATTCTACACATCATACATGAGGCAAGACATAACCCATTCTCTCCTATGCTTCTATAATTAGATACGGATAAAGCTTTTGATAGGATAGAGTGGAAATATTTAATGAAAATTTTAGAGAAATATAATTTAGGAAGTTAGTTGCAAATGGGTGCAGATTCTTTACTTTGAAGTGTATGCATCAGTCAAGATCAATGGTATATCCTCTAGTACATTTCAAATACACAGGGGTACACGTCAGGGGTGTTCCCTGTCTCCACTTTTATTTCTACTAGCATTAGAACCCCTCCTTATCAAACTCTGCTTCTCCACTGTAATATCAGGTGTTAAAATAGGAAAGGAACAAAAAATCTCAGCTTACGTGGATGACATTCTACTTTCAATAACTAATCCACAACAATCTATTCCCCAAATTCTAGCTATTGTCCGAGATTTTGCTTCCTTCTCGGGTTTTGGGATAAACTTTGAGAAATCTGAGGCCCTGCCATTGACTAAGGTTTATGATGAATCAATTGCTTAAGTTACATAATATTAAGATTTCAACTCAAAATATTACATTTTTGGGCATACTTATTACTTCTAAGATCTCTCAGATAGTTTCAGTAAACTTTAGGTCAATTTTAGAAAGGTTATCAGCTGACTTTACTAGATGGGGTAAAATCTGTTTGTCTTTTTGGGGGAAAGACAAGCTTTCAATATGATGCTAGCGCCAATTATATACTATCTTTTACAACATTTACCTATCCAGATCCCTAGAATTTACTTTAGTAAAATATATACATCAGTTAAGAAATTTATATGGGAAAATAAACCCCCAAGAATTTCTCTAATCAAACTTCAATAGCACATAACAAAAGGTGGCTTTGGCCTACCAAATTTTAAATTGAGGCATGCCGCTTTTATTGCTGCTCAGTGTATTAAATCCTTATGGAGAAATAATAAACAAGATGTTCCAGGATGGGTTTAGGTAGAACAAAGTCTATTAAAGGGCAGGCACCCAAGAATAGTTTTGTTCTCTGATGCAAAAAAAACTATTTGCTCCCAACCCTGTTTTTACTCAAGTTTATAGTTCTTGGAACTCAGTAGCCTCTTCATTGAGCTGGTCTCCAAGGACATCCCCACATTGTCCTTTATGGGGGAACTCTTTAATTAAAGTTGAAGGGAAAAGTATAACATGGTCAACTTGGAAAAGGGCAGATATTTTATTTGTAGATCTTCTGGATTCCAGCAAAACAATGTTAATGTCTTTTACACAAATTTCTTCAAAATATAAACTTTCTAGGACAGAGTTCCACAAATACTTACAGATCAGAAATGTCCTAAATGAGAGTGGCTCGGTTGGTGCTGAGATACATCTCCTAGATAAAATGTGTTTGACTAATAAGAGTCATAAACAAATATATTCTTTATTGCTTGATTCACAGTCAGACCCAAATTTATCATTAATAGACATATGGCAACAGGAATTAAATATTAGTGTTTCACTGGAGGAATGGCAGACAATATGGAGAATGACTTTAAAGGCTTGTAGAGAAGCTAACGGCAGACTAACATAGTATAAAATTATCTATACATGGTACTACACACCTAATAAGATGTGTAAACTTGGCCTTACCACTTCAGATACATGCTGGAGATGCTTAAAAGAGGTGGGCTCTCTTTCATATATTTTATGGTTTTGTTCTTGTGTTAAATTTTTCTGGGTAAATGTCTTATATATCTGTAATAATGTCCTGGGTTGCACATTTCATTGTTCAGCCAGTTTTGCAATCCTGGGTATCTGTTCAGAGCTTTCTGACTTATCAACAAGTCAAAAACTTTGGCTGAATGCGGCTTTCATAACAGCAAAAAAACGCTATTCTTAGACACTGGAATAGCCAAGAAGCCCCATCAATTAAAGAATGGTTACAGGACCTGAGTTTGAGAGCTAGTTATGAAAGAACGGCCTATATGAAGTTGCAACGAATGGACAAATTTTTAGATGTCTGGAAACCAAATGTGAATTGTCCCCTTTCTAAAAATCAATAATTGATGTGTTTATATTATATGCACTAGTCTTGTTCTGTTTTGATGGTTATGGAAACACTCTACCCAAATTAATTTATTATAATATCTTAAATGGTTATGTATCTTCAAATGCTTGTATTACATATGCGTATTGTCTGGCTTTATATTTATTATGCCTTATACATATTGTTGTCCTTAAATGATAACATTTCAATAAACTTTAAATTATAAAAAAAAAATAATCTGGGTTTCACTAATTTCAGCTGCTCTACAAATGTATATTGTTCTAGCTAGCGTTAGATCCACTTCTCTTAGCAATTTGTGTCTCACATGCTCATTTTGGATGCCACAAACAATCCTGTTTCTAATGAGAGAATCACTCAAATCTCCAAATTTTGCATGACTTCGCTTTTAGCCTTAAATCAGTTACATATGCTTCAACTAACTCACCAGGGTTATGATTTTTGATGTTGAACAGATGTCTCTCAATCATCACATTTTTTCTGGGGTTGCAAAACCTCTCAAATTGGTCCATTATCTAAGACAATTTCTTTCTGTCCTCCTCCCTTCTCCATGCAAACGTATCATAAGCTTCAAGCACTGCTGGGCCAGCCACATGTAAAAAACTCATAGCCTGGACACTCTGCGATTTTTCTGCAATTCTGCCTCTTGTGGCTGTGAATGTTTCAGCTGTTCATCTGGAGCAGGACCCAGCAGCAGCAGTCCTGACCGAGTTTGGCAGCCATGAGCATTTGCAGCTCCATTTTATGTATTGTACAATATACGGTATTTGAATGTCCAGTCCATTGTCAGCAGCAGTTGGGTTGTGGTAATGAGTACAAGTGTGTAAGGAGGTGAGTTAATCTGTGAGTCAAGGTTGGGGGAGTCTTTGTAAGGGAGTGAGGAGTGAGTGAGGAGCTAGGAGTGGTGGCAGCAATGCATCTAGGCTAGTCAGACCCTTACCCACAGCCATGGTAGTGAGCACGAGTGGGTAAGGAGGTACAGCAGCGATGAGTGAGCGAGGACAGCCGTGAGTGAATCTATGAGTCGGGGGGGTGGGGGCGTCTTTGTAAAGGAGCGAGGAGTGCGCAAGGAGCAAGGAGTAGCGGCCACATCCAGTATTTTCTACAGCGGTATCCTAACTTTTGCAAGCATATATTTTCATTAATTTCAGTAGTACCTCATAATATAAAAGAATGTCCACAGTGGGAAAGCCTGAAATCAACAAAATTACATATGCACCAACTGGTAGCAGTGTAACATAGCATCCCTTGTTGTAACGAACGAGGAGCTATAATGAATGGCTGACATGGTTCCCAAGCCATTTGTTACAGCAAGGGGCTACTGTGAGTAGATTTAGTATGCTCTTTACTAGTGGAGCTGTTCATCCAAGCTCAGTACCAATGTGCGGGCAACTACCCACCTAAACACACACATATATAGGATCTGGCGCACATGCACATAGAACCGCACATACGGTGTGTCATACATTCAGATCCTATCCTTACAATAATATGGTGAACATAAAATTAAATTGGACACCATAAACAGCAGGACTCAACTCTATGAGCTGAAAAGGAGTGCACAATGAAATACATAAAACGGTTTGAATATAGACTGCTGCTTCAAATAAAATGTTTTCTTTTTTTTCCTCCCATAGGCTTCAAGCTGAGGTTGATGAGGTTGTTGGTGTTAAGCGAGACATTGAATATGAAGATCTGGGCAAACTACAATACATGTCCCAGGTAGACGCAATAGTAAATGGTCCAAACTTTCTCTTGATTGCTGGCAGAAACCACCACAGGTTTCTGGTGCCATTTGGTCCAGTATTTCTCACAACATACTTTCTATCACCAAACCAAGTGTAGCTTATTTTTAAGTATATTGTCATAAATGACATGAATAAGAAATGAATCTGCTTGGACTGACAGAATTCAGTATTGCTATAGGAAAAAAGAAGACCCCCATACTGATCTGATATAAGGTCATATGGTGCTGGCCCAGTGCACTGTCACCTGGGAGACCAGAATTCACAATTCAAGCCTGAAAATCCCACTGTGGGTTGGTTTTGGAGCAAGAATGTAGGCAGGATGCTTTGCTACCTGACTGGAATGGTGTGAACTGTTTGGTATTTGTGCGCCCCTTTATAACTGACCAAGGAGGGGCATCACCTGTAAAAGCAGACACTTGTCTGCCCTCCTGACCAGAGGGAGGATGCAGCTGTTGCAACCCTGATTGTTGGATCAGGGTACTAGGGGCATAAACTGAAAAAATAAAATAACAACAATAAATAATCTGTGTCCTTCTGACTCGTACTAGGGACATAAATGGTAAAAATACAATAATAATAATAATCTGTGTCCTTCTGAGCCCTACACCCCAACAAGGATTTTTAGGTCCATGGAGCATGGACTTCTTAGGGTGTGTCTTTACTCTTGAAGTCTGCAGGGGCTTGGGTTTTTGGGGTGGCTGCTCCAACTTTATGGAGTCCCAGTGTAGCTTTAGTCCAATTGTTCCCTGACCTGCTTTAAACTCCTGTTGATAATGTATCTAATGACACAGGCCTTTGACCTGATGGACTGAGTGCTTTGACTTTGGACCTTGTAGGAAGTCTTCTGTCTTTCTTTCTTATTTATTTATGTATGTAGGTACTCATTTATTGATGTTTTTATTGTTTTTAATTTGTATTCATTGCTATACTATTATGCATTGTATGTTGTAAAAGTGCTCAAGCTATTGAGCAGTGCTTTAAATAAAACAATTTTGAGAATTACTACAACTTAATTTCCTAGCAGTGGATACCCCTATCCTCAAGTAAAAAATGCTATATTAAAGAGATTATTTAAAGATGATAAAGCTGAGTGTTGCATCTGAGTAACAAAAACCCAAAATCGAGTTTTGTAACCCTCTTAGAAAAGTCATGAATTTGGTGTTTAATGAAATGTCAAATGCAAAAGAAGGCTGATAGAGTTTATTGATGTTGTCAGGAAAATCATAGAACTTTATCTGAAACCGAAGGCATCATTTTCAGGCAAAAACTGAGGCAGCACAAAACAGAAGGCATTTTATCTCTCTCTCTCTCTCTCTCTCTCTCCCCTCCCTCCTCTCTCTCTCTCTCTCTCTTGTCCCACCCCCATGTATACCCTTTTGTAGAACAACAGATTAATCTCGGGGTGGGGGGAAACCCCTGCGACTAATGTGTGTACAGTATCACTCTGAAATCTCCCTCCTTACATTGCTGGCACCCTCGGGGCCAATACATTTCCATGTTTTTGGCATAATGGTCATCACCCTGGCAATCCAGTGGAACCCCCTCCCTAACCCCAGTCTCATAGAAACACTGAAACATAGACTTTGACAGCAGACAAGGACTGCTTGCCCCAACCAGAGTGCCCATTTTTCCCAACCTGCAGTATCACCACAGACACTAATTGATCTCTGGCTCTCCCTCCTCCCATTTCCTTTCCATTAAGATATCCTTATGCTTATCCCATGCATTCTTGAACCCCTCCCCCCCGTCTTCATCCCCACCACCTCTGCTGGAAGGCTGTTTAATCCACCACTTTTTCTGTGAAGAAGTACTTCCTCACATCTCTCCTGAGTTTACTCCCCTCCAGCTTCATAGCGTGTCCCCTTGTTCTTGACCCCTTTAATTCTGGAAAATATTTCCCCTTATGTACCTTATTTACACCGTGAGGTATTTAAAGGTCTCTGTCATACCCCTCTCTTCCAGGGTGTACATATTGATGTCCTTTAGTCTCTCCTCATAGGGCTTTTGATGCAGCCTCTGCACAATTTTAGTTGTCCTCCTCTGGACCACCTCCACTCTGTCTATGTCCTTCCAGAGATATGGTCCACAGAACTGGACACAGTACTCATGGTGGAGTCTTACCAGTGATCTATACAGGGGCAATACTACTTCCCTCTTTCTTGTGGCTGTACCCCTCCCTATGCACCCCAGTATCACACTAGCCCTTCCAACTGCCTTGTCACACTGCCTGGCCACCTTTAGGTCATCCAGTATGATTACCCCAAGGTCTCTTTCCTGCTTGCTTGTCGTCAATATCACCTCACAAATTGTGTAATCCGCCCCCAGGTTTCTATGCACTAAGTGCATTATTTTGCACTTTTTCGCATTGAAACCCTGCTGCCATACCCTTGTCCACTCCTTGTGTTTTCTCAGGTCTCTGCTCATCTGCTCCCCCCACCCAGCAAATATCCACCCTTTTGCAGAGTTTGGTGTCATCCACAAAAAGGAAGACCTTCCCTTCTAGCTCCTCTGCAATATCATTTATAAAGACATTAAAAAGGGCTGATCTCAGCAGTGATCCCTGAGGTACCCTGCTGCCCACCCTCTCTTCCTCAAAGTGAACTCCGTTTACTACCACCCTCTGTCACCTATCCTCTATCCAATTTCTTTTTTTTTTGGTACACTTTATTTCTCTCCTACCTTGATGGACTCTCTCGGGTGCGGATTCTCAGCTGTAGCTCTGCTGCCTGCCTGAAGCCCCAACTCTAGTGCTCACCGGTCCTGGCTTTCCCCTCCAGCCTCACCCAGCCACTCGTTCCCCCAGTTCTGAGCCCCCCAGGGTGGGACTGCCATCTCCCCTGGTGCTCTGTCTACAATCAAATGGAGCAACCAGAGAGGAGGAGGAAGATCAGGAGCACTAGGACAGTAGGGCCTGACATTGGGCATGGGGTCCGCCACTGATCCCACTGTCGCCTACCACCAAGGTAGGAGTTTTTCCTCCTTACTTTTGCCCCCTTGGGACATGGCGTGCAATGGCTTCCTGTGCGGCAGTCCTGTGCTCCTCACGCCACTGAAGCCTGCTGACGTCCTGCCCCCTTTCTACGTACCGATGACTGTGCCTAATCTGATTTCCACTAGAGGCCACTACAGCATCGGGGAATCCCCAGCAACCCACCCCAGGAGAGGAGAGCAGTCCTCTGGACGCTCAATCCTCTCCCTCCCCTGCCAACCCCCAATGGCCCAGGTCTGTTCCCCAACCCTGGTCGTCAGCGAGGTGTGGTGTCCAGCGCCTCAACCCTCAGCACCACCAGGCCAGCTCCCCTATCCAATTTCTTATCCAGTTTACCACCTTTGGTCCCACTGCTAAGCTACCCAGCTTGCTTAGTAAGTAAGTCAGCGTTTATTTTAGGTGCCCAATCCTGGAGGCTCTGGGCTCCATACATAAAATTCAAGATCATAATTAATAAATACACAGTAAAATTCTAACAGTTCTTAAAACAGACAGTCAGCATTAAATTATGTCATCAGGAAATGCTAGCTTAAGTAAGTGAGTTTTTAGGCACCTCCTGAATGCCTCTACCGTAGGGGCCCCCCTCAAAGATCTTGGGAGAGAATTCCAGAGGACCAGGCCGGCCACCCTGAATGAGCGGTCGCCCAGGGTTTTCAGCCTGTTCCTCAGAATCACAAGGAGACCCTCAGTGGAGGAACCGAGGGATCGAGTTGGAATGGCAGGAGTAAGGAGGTCTGACAGGTAGCCAGGGCCCAGTCCATATAGGGTCTTATAGGTGAGCAAGCCCACCTTGAAGAGAACCCGCCACCTGACAAGCAGCCAGTGCAGACCCCTCAGGACCATGGTCACATGACAGAATCTAGGCAATCCTGTCAGCAGACTGGCCGCTGCATTCTGCACCAGCTGCAGCCAGCGGAGGTTCCCTCCACTGACCCCAAGAAAAAGAGCATTACAGTAGTTGAATCTAGATGACACAAATGTGTGAACCAGTGATGGCTGGTCTTCAGGCGGGATTAAGGGCTTAATCCGAGCAGTGTTCCTCAGGTGGTAAAAATTACTTTTGACGACAGCCTACACCTGAGCTTCAAATGTCAGCCTGTTGTTGAAGATCACGCCCAGATTTTGCACCCTGGAGGACACCATCAACGGTATTGATCCCAGGACTAAACCTGTTGTCATCCTGGAGGTGCCTTCACTCTGCCTGTGGCCAGACTCAATCACTGGTACCTCTGTCTTGCCAGGGTTACGCCTCAGTCAGTTAGAGTTCATCCGGTCCTGGATCTTAGTGAGGCATTTATTCAGCACTTCAATAGCACGACTTGTCCCTGGTACAAAGGACATATACAGTTGAGTGTCATCTGCATAGCAGTGAAAACTCAAACTATACTGTCTGATGAGCCTCCACAGGGGCAGCATGTATACTGAGAACAGCATCAGTGACAGGATCGAACCTAGAGGGACTCCACAGGTAAGGGGCAGGGGCAAAAAGGAAAAAGTCTCCATCACCACCCTTTGCCTCCTACCTGAGAGAAAGGACTCAAACCAGTTGATGACAACACCGGTGAGTCCACATCACTCTCTAAGGTGATCCAGCAGCACAATGTGGTCCACAGTATCAAATGCAGATGATGGATTGAGGAGAATGATAATTGACTGTTCTCCTCAATCTCTGGCCATGAGGAGGTCATTATGTACCCGGACCAGTGCCATCTCGGTGTTGTGCCTCGCCCTGAACCCTGACTGGAATTGCTTGTAGATGTCACAGGCCTCCAGGTGTTCCTCGAGCTTCAGAGCCACTATTTTTTTGACAACCGTTCCTAAAAATGGTAGGTTGGAGATTGATCTATAATTCACTAGGACATCAGGGTCAAGAGATTTTTTTTCAGAAGGGGCTTCACCAGCGCCTCCTTCAAGGCATTGGGGAAGACCCACTCCAAAAGCGAGCACCCGACTATCCCTGCAAAGACTGGCCCAATGACCTCAACACATCCCACTAAGAGATGCGTGGGGCCCAGATCCAGTTCACAACAAGTGGGCCGCAGCTTCGAAATCTCCTCAGAGACCTCAGCCACCTCCACTGGTCTAAACTCTGCCCAGGTAATAGGAGTGCTCCTGTTCCAAGCAGACCCCACCCTGCAGGTCTGATCCAGCCCCACTGGTGAGATCCTGGCCCGAATGGAGGACACTCTGTTAAGGAAAAATAGAGCAAACTCTTCACACTGAATTCCTGAAAATGCTTTTTTCGGCTGTAGGCAGATAGGATGAAGCAGTCTTGTCCATAGTCTGAAAAAGCTGAGCTGGTCTATTTTTCTCTGCAGCAATCTCCCGGGACGGGAATTCTGCCTTCTTATGTTTGATTGCCTTTTGATAGTCATGATAGTGAATTCTTAAAGTCAGTCTGTCCTCCTCTAGCCGGGTCCTCCGTCAGCAACGCTCCAATCTCTGACCCATGGGCTTAACGTAGAACATAGAAACATAGAATTTGATGGCAGATAAGGACCATTTGGCCCACCTAGTCTGCCCAGTTCCCTACCTAATGAATGAACTACAGATCCTAGTTAACCAACAGCTTATGTTCTCCTACCCCCCCCAACCAGAATTGGCTAATGTCTGTCCCATGCATTCTTGAATTCACCCACTGTTTTTGACCCCACAACCTCCTCAGGAAGGTGGTTCCATGCATTTACCACCCTCTCTGTGAAAACATACTTCCTAACATTGCCCCTGAGGCGTCTCCCTCTGTTTTCAGATTGTGTCCCCTTGTTCTTGCACATCTCTTTTTCTGAAAAATGCTACCCTCTTGACTGTTAATTCCCTTGAGGCACTTGAAAGTTTCTATCATGCCCCCCCCCCCTTTCCTCATGGGTGTACGTATTAAGCTCCTTTAGTCTTTCTTTGTGTGGCTTCTGTTGCAGACCCTGCACCATTTTAGTTGCCCTCCTCTGGACAGCCTCCATCATGTCTATGTCCTTGCGGAGATGGAGTCTACAGAACTGCACGCAGTACTCCAGATGGGGTCTCACCAACTGTCTGTACAAAGGGATAACAACTTCCTGTTTTCCACTGGTGATGCCCCTCCCTATACATCCCAGCATCGCCTCAGCCATCCTTACTGCCTTCTCACATTGCTTGCTTACCTTTAGGTAATCTGATATGACTACCCCCAGGTCCTTTTCCTACTTTTGTTGTTGTTAGTAACCCCCCCATTGCCCCCATTGTGTACTCTTCCTCCGGGATTTTGTTTCCCAGTTGCATTACTTTGTACTTCTTGCATTGAATCTAAGCTGCCATACTTGTGACCATTCCTCCAACCTTGCCAAGTCCCTTCTTATCCTTTCCACCCCCCGTGTATCAACCCTGTTGCAGATCTTTGTGTCATCTGCAAAGAGGCATGCTTTTCCTTCCAGTCCCTCTGCAATGTCACTTATAAAGACATTAAAAAGGACCAGACCCAGTACTGAACCCTGCGGTACCCCACTAGTAACCCCCCTTTCTTCAGAGTGGACTCTGTTTACTATTACCCTCTCGTCTTATTCTCCAGCCAATTTTTACCCAGGCTACCACCCTGGGACGCACTCCCAGGCTGGCTAATTTGTTTATTAATCTTTTGTGTGGGACTGTGTCAAATGCCTTGCTAAAGTCTAGGTAGGCCATGTCCACAGCCCCTCTCTGATCTGCTACTTTGGTCACCCAGTCAAAGAAATCTATTAGATTCATCTGACATGACCTTCCCGCTGTGAATCAGTGCTGCCTTTGGTCCTGTGCCCCGCTGGCCTCTAGGTAGTCAACAGTTCTTTCTTTCAGAAGTGATTCCATCATTTTCCCCTACCATTGAGGTCAGGCTAACAGGTCTGTAGTTTCCTGCCTCTGCTTTGCTCCCGCTTTTGTGAAGGGGAATCACATCCGCCTTCCTCCAGTCCTTGGGTACCACACCATCCTCCCATGATTTGTTAAAAAGGGTAGTCAGTGGTGTCACTAGTTCTCCCCTTCGTTCTTTTAGAATTCTGGAGTGAATCCCGTCAGGCCCCATTGCTCTGTCCACCTTCAGTTTTAGGAGTTCTTTCAGAACCCTTTCTTCTGTGAACGAACTGGTGTTGACCCCCCATCCAGAGTGCTTCTATTGATTGGATTAGGTACCTCCCCCTCCTCTTCTTTTGTGAATACTGACCAGAAGTATTCGTTCAGTATCCCCTTCCCTTTATTAAGCCTCACTATCCCTCCCTTGGTTTTTCTTTGCTCCCTGATATACCTATAAAAGGTTTTATCCCCCTTCTTAATCGAGTTGGCTATTGTTTCCTAAGTTTTGGCCTTTGCTATTCTGACTGCCTTCCCTGCTTCCTTCTTCTTTAACTGGTACAGTTCTCTGTCCTGCTCCTTCTGTGTTTTGTTATACTTCTGATTGCTATGTTTTTCTCCCTAACTTTCCCCGCCACCTCTTTTGAGAACCATAGTGTTTTTTTTTTTCTTTCCTTTTGATTTGTTTATTTGCTACACACAAAGGCTTGTTTCCTCTGTGATGGCAGTTTTGATGTTTCCCAATTGTTCCTCCACCCCTCCTTCTTACCTGTTTGCTAGTGCTTTTCTGAGGCACTCTCCCATTTTGACAAAGTCAGCCCTCCTAAAGTCCAGTACCTTCACTTTTGTATGGCTTGACTCTACAGCTGTGTTTATCATGAACCACACTGTTTGGTCGTCACTTGTTCCCAACTGGCTGCCCACTTCTAGATTTGAGATCCTCTCTCTGTCCCCATTTGAGAGTACCAGGTCTGAGATTGCTCCCTCCTGAGTGGGTTCCGACACTAGCTGCTTGAGGCATGCCCCCTGTAAGGGCATCGAGAATGACCCTGCTCTTGGATGTGGCTGCAGCAAAGGTGCTTCAGTTAACATCTTGCATATTCAGGTCATCCAACAACAATATCTTCCTTTTTTCTGCCATCCTAAGGATTCCTTTTATCATTTTCTTATTCATTTCTTCCCCCTGAGACGGGGGTCTGTATACAACCCCCATGCGGACTGTGGTGCCGTTTCCGGTCTCCAGGGTGACCCACAGTGCCTCCTCTCCTCCTTGTTTACCCTTTAGTTCTATTGCTTTGATCCCTTCCCTTACATAGAGAGCTATTCCTCCTCCTCTTCTACCTCCCTGCCCCTCCTGTAGATTGTGTACCCTGGTATGTTGATATCTCAGTTATGGTTCTCTGTGTACCATGTTTCTGCGACTGCCACGATATCCAGGTGTCCCTCTTCCATCAAGGCCACTAGTTCAGGGAGTTTGTTACCTAGACTACGGGCATTGGTACTCATTACCCTGCATTTTTTGATGGCCTTACCCTTTTTTGCCCCATTTCTGTCCTTACTTTCTCTCCATTTACCCGTGCCCTTCTCCCTATCGACTTCTCTAGCTTGGTGTTTACCTCACCAACTACTCTGATTTTTTTTTGTGGGGGAGGGGGCTACTTTTCAGTGCCTCTCCCCTTGGCTAGTTTAAATGCTTGCCAATGAAGCATTTAAGCCTATCACCTACGATCCTGGTTCCCCTCCTGGACAGATGCAGACCATTGCACCAGTATAGGCCTGCATCCCTCCAGGTGGACCTCCAGTCCCCAGTAAAGCTAAAACCCTGAGCTCTGCACCAGTTTTTCAACCGCTGATTGAATCCCATGATGCAGAGCACCCTAACCTCACCCATGCCATAAACAGGCAGCACCTCCGAGACGGATACCATGCATGCTACTTGTCTAAGGCCCCCTCCCCAGCTCCACAAACTCCTCCTGCACTGATCTGATCCCTTTCCCAGCCAGGTCATATGTCCCTAGGTGGACAGTGACATCCAGCTCCCCCCCCCCTGCAGCTGCTCCCGTGATCCTGATATTCGCTTCCTGTCCCTCCAAGCCATGGTGCCAGGCAGGCACCTTACCTTCCTTTTCCCCCCTCACCCAGTTCTGCCCTCCTAACAATGGAGTCCCCCACCGGGAGTTGTTTTCTTCCCCTTTGGGGTCCCATGTCACCCTCCTGTGGTCTCCTTTGTAGAGGTTCCCGGCATCCTCCTTGGTCTCCACTGTGGGTGCCTCTATAGAGGAGCCACACTCTGCCAGAATGGCGTATGAATTCTGGAGAGGTACAACTAGAGGGATGTGCCTCTGTTCCACCACCCTCACCCTCCCTGAGCCTGCTGTGGTCCAACTGCTCCTCTTTCTTGGCAACCTCTGAGGCAGCGGCGACGGCACTGGTGGTCCCTGGGTGGGAGAGGAGGTGCCCTGAATCATGGCAAGCTTAACCTGGAGACGAGTAACCTCATCCCTCAGCCCAGAGAGGTGCCTGCAGATTGGACAACACCGCATCCTCCAGAGTGTCTCCCGGGAGACTGCCGCTCTACAACCACTGCACTGCACCACTCCCATCATCTTAGTTGTGGCCCCTCAGCTGTTGTTTTGTATGCTTACTCTTTCCTCTCTCTGTTTGTTTTTTTATTTTATATATGTATTTTTTCTCCCTACTTTCCTACTGCCTCTGTACCCTTAAAGCTCCTGCTCTTCCTGTTCTGGGACAGGAAGTTCCTGTATTCATCAGTAGTCTCCTTCTTACTTGCTCAGAGTCAGACCTCCAGCAGCTGGGGGGGAGGGGGAGGGAGAGCTACTCTTTTCCTTCTAGGATGGTGAGTCTTTTATGCCTCTGCGATTACTCCCCGTCCTGATCCCAAACAGGAAGTTTCTATTGTCAGTCAAATCCTGTGCCTATAAAAGTAGAACTGGCTAAGAGTGGGGGGGTGGAGGGGAAGGAGGGCTGTATAGTCCCAGTAGAGTAGTAAAGTTCTAACAGCACCTCCTTCCTCTTGCTGTTCTCTGCCAAAAGCTCTCTAGGGCAGATTTAAATGCAAACACCTGGCTTCCTGCTGCGTAAACCACTCCCCCTAATTCACAGTTCCCTTCTTCACCTAGCTAACTGCACAGATAATCTCCCAGAGAGCCCAGTCAAACCATTTGGGTCTCGGCCGAGAAGACCTAGGTTGTATACGGACTGGTGCAGTGGCATACAGCCTGATTGTATGCTGCTACCATTTCACCCAAGCCAATCACACTAGCAGCACTGACACCAGAAAAATCAGCCACCATGGGCGGTAGCTAATCATCTCAACAGAGGAGGGACCATTAGGGGGAGCCCCAAAAGAGAACCACACGGTGCAGTGATCGGACCAGGCAGCCGATCAGTCTCGAGGTCAGTGACCTTGAGACCCAGTGAGAATACCAGGTCCAAGGTGTGGGCGTGATGGTAGGTCACAGAGGCAGCTGCCTGTGTCCGGCCCAGTGATGTCAGCAATTGGAGGAGGTCAGCTACAAGTTACGAGGATTCATCGTTGACCCAGGCATTGAAGTCACCCAGAATAAGCCATCTGGAGGAACCTAATACCCTGTCACCAATGAAGTCCGCCATCTTCTGCAAGAATTTCCCCCTGACCCTGGAGGGTGGTAAATGAGGAGAATTCTGCAGCATGTACCTGGACTCCCATGCACCACCACACATTCAAACGACCTGGTAGAACCCACCAAATGCACAGACAAGTTTAAGTCAGATCTAAAACAGATGGCTGCACCTCCACCTCTGCGATCCTTCTTCGGGCAGTTCACCACGGAGAACCCGACTGGGACCGATGCCTCTAAAACTAGTCTCTTACTAATCTCCTATGTGAAGTAGTGTCAAAAGTCTTACCAAAGAAGTGTATGTAGGCAACATCCAGCAGTCCACCCTGACCTAATTCCTCAGTCACCCAGTCAAAGAACTCTATCATATTTGTTTGACATAACCTCCCCGTGAATCATAGTAACCCTCAGGTCTTGTAGCCCTTAGGATCCAAGATTTTTTACAATCGTTTTCTTCAGCAGTACTACCATTAACTTTCCCACTACTGATGTCAGGCTAACTGGCCTATAATTGCCAGCCTCCTCCCTGCTACCACTTTTGAGAAGTGAGACTACATCTGCCCTCCTCCAGTCCTCTGGAACCACACTGGTTTCTAGTGATCTGTTAAACAGGACCATCAGAGGTGCAGCCAGTACCTACCTGAGCTCCCTTCACACCCTTTGATGCACCCTGCCTGGCCCAATTGCTGTGTCCACTTTCAGATTAGCAAGTCCCTTCAGAACTCTGTCCTCTCAAAAAGGACTGGTGTCCACCCCCCAAGGCTCCTGTTACTTTTTTCTGGTCCCTCCCCTTCCTCTTCTCTGTGAACACTGAGCAAAAGTATTTGTTCAACATGTCTTCCTTTTCCTGGCCCCCCTTTCCCTTTGTAACCTTACAATCCCTCCCTTGATCTTCCTCTTTTCGCTTAGATATCTGGGCTATTCTCTCTTCAGTTTGCACCTTCACATTCCTTACTGTTTTCCCTTCTTCCCTCTGTTTCCTCTGATACAACTCCCTATTCTCCTCCATCTATGTTTCCTTGTGTCTTCCGAATGCTACCCTTTTAGCCTTTACCTTTTCCGCCACCTCTTTCGAGAACCATAGCAGTTTCTTTTTCCTCTTGCTTTTGCCCACTTGCGAGATGCAGAGGTCGGTTGCATTCACTATGCCCTCTTTTAGCTTTGCCCACTGTCCCCCCGGTCATTCTCCCCTGCAAGATCATCCCTGAGGCATTCACTTATCTTTATAAAATCAACTGTCCTGATGGACCCATGTTCATGTATGGTTCAGTTCTGGAGCCGTCATTATATTAAACCACGCTGTACGGTGATCAGTGGTCCCCAGGTAGCTCCCCACTTTGGTGTCTGCAACATTGTCCCTGTTAGTGAGAACCAGGTCCAATACTGGCTCATCATGAGTGGGTTCACTGACCACAAACCTGAGGAACGCCCCCCTGCGGGAGTTTAGGATGTCCCTGCTTCTGAATGGAGTCACAGCTGGAAGGCTCCAATCTATATCTGGCAGACTGAAGTCCCCCACCAGCAGCACCTCCCCCTTTTCTGCCATTTTGCCAAATGCTTCTACCAGTACCTTATCTAACTCCTCCTATTCCTGTGCTGGAGGTCCGTAGATTATGCTGGTGCAAATAGTTACTCCATTACCCAATCCCACGGTGACCCATAGTATCTCTCCCCCCCCCCCCAAAATTCCCTGTATCTCTGTCACTTTTATGCGTTCCCTAACGTAAAATACCACACCCAGTCCTTTTCTTCCCACCCTGTCTTTCCTGGACAGAGTATAGCCTAGTATGGCCATGTTCCAATCATGGTTTTCAGTGCACCATGACTCAGTAATGGCCACTACATCCAAGCCAGCCTTTGCCATGATGGCCTGTAGGTCTGGAGTCTTAGTTCCTAGACTTCTGGCATTCACACATGTGGCCTTCCAGATTGTTAGCACTCTGCTCATTACCACCCCCTTTTCCTCTCTGCCTCTCCTTCTCCCCTTCTCTTTTTAATATTTCTGTTCCCTCCCCCCATCCTATCACCCTGCTTCTTTTATTAATTTGCATCTAAATCTCTTTGGGTAGCAGCTTCTCCCCAGTGCCCTTGCCCCAAAAAAGTGTCTCTCCACCAAGCCTTCTTCATCTAGTTCCAGTACTGCAGCCCCCAGCCCTACCACCTACCTGCAGGAGTTCTACAGGTGTCTCTGCGGAGGTTGCAGGAGGCTTTAGCTAGTTCTATAGGGGGTCACTAATGGACTGAACTGGGCCCTCTGAGCTATTAAACAAGCAACCCACTCTTTTCCTGCATAGTCGCAAACACTTTTGTGACCATGATGGGAAGGTCATGACACCCATCAAGTATGAATTGATGAGGTTAAAATCAACACCCAGTGACCACTTAGGGAACCCCTTTGCATTTGTGCATAGAGGACCCTAGGTATTTATACTATAATCTAAGGCAGTGTAACAAACTTGTGAAAAGTCACAGTGGTGTCATATCACTTTTCAGGAGACTATAAATGTACTTGCGTTTAGTTAATTGCATTAACTCTTTACATCTGGAATTTACTATAGCTTAGGCCAAATAGTTGCACTGCTTTTCAGCAGTTATGTACTGTAAAGGCATTGATAAGAATTGGAAAATATGGGACCAAAAACTGATCTAAAACTGTGTTTAAGAAGTTTACGAATTCAGATTTTGCGTAATGTGCCTGCTTGGTGATGTGTGTTAATTGTTTATTTTTACTATGCTAATAAAGGTCCTCAAGGAGTCACTACGTTTGTATCCTCCAGCCCCTGGCACTTCTCGATCTTTAGATAATGACATGATTTTTGAAGGAATCAAACTGCCAGCAAATGCCACCCTAGTTGTAAGTCATATTTTTGATTACTGTACAGTTTGTTACATTCAGGACCACTTAATATCTAGTATTATTATTCTATTCATGAGATGCATGCTGAACAGTGTTCTAGTAATTGATTAGATTCTGTTTGCAGTATGCATATGTAGGTGTACTTAAATATTTTCGTATCCATATATGATGAAGTGCCAGGGTCAGTTCTGGAATTACAGTGGGGCTTGCCAGGGCTTGGCCCCCATAACTCTGAAGTGAGTTCTGGTAGTTCACACATCACTGCCATTGACTTGTAATAGAAAGGGGACTCGATTTAAAGATAGGACTCTTATTGGCCCCCATAGCTCCCAAGCTCATAGTCCTCTATATTCAGAGCCAGCCACAAGTGTAGTGCAGCCTATTGTGCTGTGCTTGTGATATCGTATGGCTGGCTTTGAGCGATATTCAGCCACTTATCGCTCACAAATGGAGTGTGCTAACTATCAGGCCATATCAGCATAGCGCTAAGTAGATATGCGCTACACCAGCATGGACCAAGGCTGCAAATGGACCATTGGAGACAGCGCTGCCTGAAACTGGATCGTACCATATTCAGCCAGAGCATGCAGATATGCTCACTGAGCATGAAATGCACTAAGGGGGCATCTGTATGCCCATTATGGGCTCATTTGCATGGGTGCAATGGGCCCATATCACCAATGCAGGGCAGCAGCGGTAACACTTCCCTGGTGTCTAATGGTCCCCCCAACCCTGATCACCCATGCTGAGGTTTGTGTACTTATCCCTGATGGTCTGACAGTTTCCCCATCACCCATGCAATAGTTTGTATAAATACCTCTGGTAGTCTAATGATCTCCCCCCCCCCAATCACCCATGCTGTGATCTCTATACTTAACCCTGATGGTCTAGCAGCCTCCCCATCACCCATGCTGTAGTTTATATACATACCCCTTGTAGTTTAGTGATCTCCCCACCCCCTGATCACCCATTCTGTCATTTGTATACATATCCTTGGTGTCTAGCTGCTCCCCCCACCCCTGGCCGGACCACCCTTGCGGTGGTTTCTGTACATATACCTGGTAGTCTAGTAGTCTCCCCAACCCCACATGCTGTGCTTTCTATGCATATCCCTGGTAGTCTAGCAGTGCCCCCAACCCCGATCACCCATGCTGTGATTGCTATACATATCCTTAGTAGTCCCTCACCCCGATCACCCATTCGGGGGCTTCTATACATATCCCAGGTAGTCTAGTGGTTCCCCCACCCCACCCCAATCACCCTTGCTATAATTTGTATGCATATCCCTGGAAATCTACTGGAACCTCCAACCACCCAGTTGCTAACCCTCCACCCACCCACCTACCCACTTAAGACCTCTGGCCCGCCCTGCACCCTTTCACCCTGATTGCCCCTCACCAGTAAGAAGGGCGCAAAGTGGCAGCCAGCAAAGCCTTCCATTCACCTCCTCAGCCAGTCATCATCTGACAGTCATAGAGCGCAATCACTTATGCACTGCACTAGCCTTTGAATATGGGGCCCGGCCCATAAAGTGTACAGTAATTCCAACATGGCCAGGGCACCAGCAGGAAATGCTAGGTTAGTGACTCAATGGTGTCTATCTGCAGTCACTCCTGATGTACTAATAGATTTCTGAGTTTCTACACTCTGAAATGCACTAATAAACACAAAGATTTTTAAAACAAAGCCTGAGTAATTTGGAGTGTTTGTGGTTACAACACAGAAGGTGAGTGTTGTCTTCTTTTCATCTTGACTAGCTGCTTATAATTTTAAGTTCTTTAATAACTATAATACTAGTCTTCAATTAGAAAGCTGGACACAACACTGTGCCCACTGAAAACTATAATCCTGGTCTCCTACCAAATAATAAAGTTAGATTTTTTTACTGCAGTGTACACTAGGAGTCTTCACTGGGAAATGGGGTCAGATGATCAACTACATTTTCAATATCTAAAAGGAAAAGTTAATATATCTAGGCAGAATAGTGCAGTGGGTTAAGGCTCCGAGCTTCAGATCTGGAGACCTGGGTTTGAATCCCACAGACATCTAGGTGCGTACTGTGCGATTCTGAGCAAGTCACTTAACTTCCTTGTGCTCCCAGCTTGCATCTGGAAACAAGCTTTGGCTTTATGTGCTACTCCTGGTTAAACAATATTCCCCAGCACCTTTTTAAGATCCAAGGTAACTTACTCCGTACACACAACACATGCAAAACAGCTGGCAAAAAAATATATCTTTTATTTATTTTATTTAACAACAATTGGAATTACAAACCTTTGAATCATAGACTCCTTTGCAAAGGCTCCATGTCAAGATACAGTAGAAAGCATACAAAACAATGGCAGGTGCATACATTCAACAGTAAAGCATTACATTATAATTAAATTGCGAAACATACAGAAGGAGGATCAAAACCATGTTCTTAGGGTGATAGAAAACCCAGTGTTTTAGATAACATAAGAATAAGTTTCAGAGGCCCATACAAGAGGGGGCAGGATAAAAAAGGGGGGGGGGGAGTGCAGAGCCAGAGAGGATAGGTGCAGTCACAGACTGAGGAGTCAAGGAGAAGCGTCCTAAGGTTTGATTTAAAAAGGCTGAGCTTAGGTTCTAGTGACATGGGAGCAGGAAGGCCATTTAGCCAGAGGGGGGCTCTGTATAAGAAGGCCCTTTGGCCCAGGGATGTCCTACAATGAGGAACTAGGAGGGAGACCCAGGTGGTGCTTCTGGAGGCCCTAACCTATGGGGAAAGTTGGATGAGGTGGTGTACTCCTGGTGGAGCTTATCTAAGGAGGATCTTCTTGCTGAGAAGGCAGGTGTTGTACTTAAGTCTCCCCTCGAAGGTTAACCAGTTTGTGAGCTTGTATAGCTCACAGGCGTGGGTCCATCTGTCACACTCTATGATCAGCCGACAGGCTTTATTCAGCGTGACTTTGATACGGCGAAGAGCCGTGGGATCAGCAGAGCCATATATGACTATGCCATACTCTATAAGGGAAAGAACAGAGGATGATATGGCTAATCGGATAGCCTCCAGGGGGAGGCAGTGTTTGTGCCGATGTAGGATCCTAAGTTGGGAGTTAATGGCAGTAGACAGGAGGTGGATATGAGCATTGTAATTGAGGGAGGTGTCCAGGGTAACACCTAAGCATCTGAAGGTGGCCACCTGTCCCAGAGGGTAGCCTTGTGAGTTAAAGATGGTCAGCGGGAAGTCTCTAAGGAGGCTCTGCCAATGGTCGAAGATCATAGACTTGGTTTTCTTGTAGTTTACGATAAGGCGGTGGGCAGAGAACCATGCTTCATTTTCCATGAAGAAGCCTTGGAAGGCTAGGTGGAGCGAGTCAGGGTGCGGGTGGCTCCAGAAAATCATAGCATCATCTGCATAGAGCAGGAGTTTACCAGAGCAGGAGGAGGGGAGTGAGTTAAGAAAAACACTAAAGATGAGGGGTCCCAATATGGAGCCTTGGGGAACCCCAGAGCAGACCGGGAGGCTGACAGATAAGGTGGAGTTAGTCTTAACTTGTTGGAATCTGTCAGAGAGGTAGTCCATAAATCAGGATATGGCTTCAGGGGGGAGAGTCCCAGGGAAGGCAGGGAGTCTAGGAGGATAGTGTGATGATGGTATTGAATGCCTTTGTGAGGTCTGTGCAGACTGACCCCATAAGGTGACCACGTTAAAGGGCATTATGGATATAGGAGAAGTATTCTAGGAGGGCAGTGGTGGTGCTGTGGCCGGGTCGGAAGCCGTGCTGTTCAGAACACAGCAGGTTGTGCTTAGATAGATAATCCATTAATTGGTCAACAACAATTTTTTCAAGAGCCTTGGAGATGGGGGGAGGGGGGAGAAGGAAGATGTGATGATAGTTATTTGGGGAGGTACAGTTGCCACTTTTTAGGATGGGGGTAATTACTGTACATTTCCAGAGTGCGGTGACTTGGCCGAGACAAAGGGACATGTTCAGTATTTTGGTAAGAGAGGTTATAGGACCTCGTCAAGGTCAACACGGAGAAGTTTCAAGTCTAGGGAGTCTTCACTATAGTGTGACTTACCAAGGGCTTTGTAGAGGTATCCCCTAGCCTCACGGGTGGAGATGATGTGGAGACGGAAAAGGGGGATGTTGGAAGGGGGTCTGCAGGCAGATGCAGGTTCCAGAGGGGCGAAGAAGTTAGGGGGAAGGACACAGCTAAGGTCAGAGAATGTAGCATTTAGGGCGTTAGCTATGGCCAGGGGGTCTTGGGTAAAGGAGCCATCAACAGAGAGTTGAGCGGGGTGGGAGGGTAGCTGTTTTCCCGCACAGCTCTTTGATGTTACGCCCAGAGCCCCAGGTGGAAGGGAGTGTTTTCTGGTAATAGGTCACCTTGGCTTGGCGTAGAGCCCAGGTGCATTTGTTTCTATTGTTTGTGTATAATGATCCCATGGTACATTATTGCAGAAATACCTGTTCAAGCGTACTGTAATTGCTTTTCCTGAAGCTTCAGTGTGAATCTATGCTCATGAGATTATATATAGTGTATCCCCACAGGGCTTCTATCAATAATATGTAGTTAGTTTGTTTTCACGTTCTTGCAACTGGCAACAACACACCTGCAGAAGAATGTAAAGAACACAGTAGGACATAGAGGCACAGTGGACTGTGGAGGTAAACCCAGGGTATTCAAAGTTTGTGTGTTAAAATCAATAAAGTTCATCCACTACCATATAGGAAACTAGTATAGGAGGTAAGAAGCCTAGCTTCTGCATTATGTATCATCTGTATGTAGTAGACCTGACTTATCAGTAAGCCTGCATAGAACATGCAACAGACAAACAAATTTAAGAAGAAAATAAGGCCACTGTCCATTCAGTCCTTTCCCCCCACCAGATCAGGTGGACTAACCTGCAAGCCCTTTGTCTTCAATGTATTTATCTAGATTAAGTTTGAAGGTAGAAACACTGTCGACTGGCACCACTTGTTCTGAAGGTCTGTTCCAAGTGCCCACCACTTGTTCTAAGAAATAGTTCTTTCTGATTTTTTCCTTGAATCTGCCCCCTTTCAACAGCACCGAGTGTCCCCTTGTCCTCTCATCCTTGTGTATCCTGAAGAGCTGCATGTGGCCTGAGGATGTTATCCTTTCCAGATATTTAAATACTGTAATCTTGTCAACCAAAAGCCTCACTTTTTTCATTTGACACCAGTCCCATTTCTGCCAGTTGGCCTTCATAGCCCATGTTTTACAGCCCATCAACCACTTTGGGCATGCTCCTCTACACCCTTTCAGTCCTCAGATATGGGGCTGGGATCACCTATATTTAATTAGTAGTTTTCTTTTATAGTCTTATCTAAATGGATCACATTGCGTTTTCCAGTGTTGAAGTGCATCTGCTATTTTTCTGCCCACTTCCCAAGCATGGACAGCACTAGGCACTTGTTTCCATGTAGCTAGATCACTGTTTATTGTGAAATGGATACAAAGATGGCTGCAACCTGGTTGACTGAGAGGTACTTTCAGCAGAGCCGTTATCCCAGCTCAATAACCCGGCTGAAAGTACCTTGGGCCAAGAAGTTCTCAGTAAAGAGCCTAGACCTATCCGACAGTGAAATGCCCATACCCCACATGGCTATCCTGACATCATAGGTTTTACTTTTTGTTTCAGGGCTCCTACAAGCTATGTCCCCTTAACAAATTAAAAAATTTACCCGCAGCAATTTGGAAGGCACTACTCAGCCTGGTACAGTCTGGGAATAGTGTGGTGTGGGGTGTCACGAGGCTGCACCATTGCATACTTTGTGAACATGGGAAAGTCACTTAACTTCCTTGTGTTCCTAGGACACAACTGGAAACAAGCCTTGGCCTAACATGTCTTTCATGGCCAAAACTTGTAAAATAGATAATTAAAAACCACAGTGTACAGCGATCAGTGGCAACTAGGTAACATCTGGAATGCCATCCCAGTTTGTAAGCATGAGGTCCGGTACCACCCCATCTCTAGTGGGTTCCTTGGGTACCTGCCTGAGCAAAGCCCCTTGTAGGGGTCAAGAATTGACCTGCTCTTTGCTGAAGTTACAGTTAGAAGGCTCCAATCCACTTCTGGCAGATTGAAGTCCCCAATAAGCAGCACCTCCCCCTTACATGCCATCCTAATTGCTTCCCCAAGTGCCTTATCCAACTCCTCTCCCTGTGTTGGAGGTCTGTATACCACCCCTGTACAGGTATTGGCCCCAATACCTGTCTCCAGGATGCTGCACAGCACCTCCAGACCTTCTTTTTCCTCCAGGTGTCATTGTACTTCTGTGGCTTTGAGTCCTTCCGTCACATATAGTACAATCCCTCCTCCCTTCCCTGAAAACAGGAAGTTGTTATTCCTCTGTACAGACAGTTGGTGAGACCCCATCTTCACAAGGACATAGACAGGATGGATGCAGTCCGGAGGAGAGCAACTAAAATGGTGCAGGATCTGCAAGAGAAGCCATGTGAGGAAAGACTAAAGGAGCTTAATATGTATACCCCTGGGGAAAGGAGGGAAAGCGGGGACATGATAGAAACTTTTAAGTACCTCAGTGGAATCGACAAAGTCCAAGAGGGTAGCATCTTTCAGAAAAAGAAATGTGCAAGAACAAGGGGACACAATTTGAAGATAGAGGTGGGATGTCTCAAGGGCAATGTAAGGAAGTATTTTTTCACAGAGAGGGTAGTGGACGCATGGAACTGCCTTCCTGAGGAGATTGTGTGGTCTAAAACTGTGGGAGAATTCAAGAATGCTTGGGACAGACATAAGGCAATTATTGTGGGGGATAGGAAGAAATAGGCTGTTGGTTAACTAGGATCTGCAACTTATCCAATAGGTAGGGAACTGGACAGACTAGGTGGGCCAACCAGTCCTTATCTGCTGTCAAAGTCTGTGTTTCTAGAGGCCCATATCCTTCCAGGTTGGCCCCAAGACCCCAGTGTAGCTAAGGCCCTCCTCCATGCACCATGTTTTCATCCAGTTGTTAAAAGCCCTGGTACTGAGTGTCCTATCCTCTCCCTGGCCATATACAGGTAACACTTCAACAAAAGCCACCGTGTGTGCCACCTCACAGCAAAAGCTACTGTGTGTGCCACCTGCTTGAGGCCCCTCCTTAGCTCATTGAAATTTCCTGCACTACACCTGTCCTCAGGTGGAGAATGATATCTTTTGTTTTTAATTCTTTGGTAGCTTGGTATGGTCCACCGAGCACAAGGCTCGTTTACAGGGGCAACCCAGGAGCACTGGAGGGGATAACTGACTTGCTCAGGGTCACACCATATTCAAGTAAAGGTTGTAGGACTCAAAGCCAGTTCTGCTGGATGTACCAAGCTCATTCACAGTTCATTACTTTAACTTTTTAGGCTATACTGCCAGTCCCTCCTATCTAGCTGTCTCCTATCTCCTGCTTCCCTATCCATCCCCTGCTCTCCACCCTCCAAGCTGAAGCACCATGGGGCACTTCACCTCCCTCCCCCCCCCACTCCTAAATCTATCCTCCTAACAGTAGCGTCCCCCACCAGCAGCTGCTTCCTCCTTGGCTGGGAGCCTCTTCCTCCCTCCTTGTGGCTGTTTTTCTGAGGATACCACTTCCTTCCTTCCCACTGCTGCAATAAAAACATGGATGCGAGAAAGGTTTTTTTTCCCAAAACGTTTCTGGCAAGCATGGATCTGTGAGTGCACTGTGTGTCCTGGTTGGTTGAAGAAGTACCGATTGGCACAACATGCACTAAGGACATGGCCAAAGGTACCTTTCAGTGATCAATAACTGTTTACTTTGATTTTTTTCAAGCAGCTTCCCCTGATGTTGACATTTAATTGACAGGCCTATAGTTCCTAGACTTATACCTGGAGCTGTTTTGCATATTGGTAAAATAAGGGCCACTCTTCAGTTGTAAGGCACTATCTGTTCCTCTACTTTGCACCCTTGATTCTGTGTTTGCACTTTTGGAGTTTGTACTCATAGATTTTCACTGGTGCCTAGGAATGTACTTAACTTGTATGCCTCTTTAACCACGTTTACACTTACCTCTCAGTTGTGGTGCAGTGCTCTCCGTTTTGCTGCTGCTCCACCAGCAGTGCACCCAATGCCTGTTTACACAGTCAGTGCTGTATGGTGCTGCAGGATCAATCTGTGATTCAGACTGAACTTCCTGCATTGCCAGGCTGAATGGATTGCTCTTTGCAGTGGATTGGAGGCATTGGACAGAGGCTTCACTTTTTGCACTTTGTGCAGGATTCAAGAGGTTTCCCTTTTTTCCTGCATAACATTGCTGCTTCTCTAAATGAAATGCTTCATGTAAAAGCTACAGACTTCAGAACCAGCTACTTACAAGTCAGGTCAGGACAGTTGTCTGCATCACATTTTGACTGGCAGGGGTTAAAACAGAGACCTTTCCTGCTGCATATGAGCCTGTTCCAGCGGACAGAGACATTTGTATTTCCATATTTTTCTGTCGAATCCTGAGTGTCAGGAGTATCATAGGGCTGCAGTGGTACATGTGGCGCAGAATGTTTATATGCACTGGTACACAAGGCCACCAAAACAGAGATCACGGTTTTCCACCGTAGGCCTACAGTGCACCACAAGTCATTTACGTGACCTCATCTGCACCGGTGTAACTCATCTGCATTACACGCAATGGTGCCAATCAGGTTGTGTAAGTGGCCCTTTTGTTTCCTGGTAACATTGCAAACTTCCGTCACCATCATCATAGGTTTACAACCCCTACTATTTACTACATACTACACTGTCTATTTAGGTTCAGCAAAAAGTTGAATAACTATGAACTCTGAATAGAAATTGTGGTTATTCCATTTTTTTGCTAAACAGTTCTGCACTTGAGCTTGCTTTTACAAATTCACCTTTGTTGTGAGTTCCCTCATTTTTCAAAATTATTCTTGTGCAAGAACATGGGATGTGTCCATTTCTTTCCCCTGTTCTTTCCAGTGATGAATCTGATGATGTTATGCATTGTTTACTAGCATCTTTCCAACTTTCATAGCTCTGACCAGTTCATCCTTATATCCTTAAGATCAAACCCAGTGTTACTTGCTTATTTATTTATTTAGTTTTTGTTGACCGGGAAGGAGAACTAGACAATTTCTGCCTATTTTCAGCCTAGTCGCCCAGGGGTTGGGGATACAGATGAATGCCAACTGAAATTGAACCAGATCTTAAGCTGGTGGTGGTATTTTTAGTGAAGGGGGGGAATTTGGCCAGGACACCGGGGAAATTCCCCTACTCTGCTGCTGCATTGTGGCCAGCAGGGGGCCCTGCCGTTTGTGTGATGGATCAGTTGATGGCCGAGACTGGAAGAGTGAGGTTCATGGACGAAGAATCAGTGGAGCTGCTTGGAATGGATATTGCAACTGAAGTATCTGTCTCTGTAGACGCGGTGGCTGGGGAGCACCTGAGGGGTGGCCAGCTGATCGCTTGCGATACCATTTCTGATATAGAGTTGGGAGACATACTTGATTTACACCAAAAAAAACAGTGTTTAGAAGAGGAATTGGTTCAAATTGAACAGCAGATGGATGATTCGCTAGCACAGCGAGATGACGACCGTAAAATAAAATGTTCAACGGTTTCTCCTCTATCGGACAACTCTTTGGGTCCTTTGAAGGTGTTGGCGACTGTAGAGCATAGTAATCCATTTCCAGACCAGGAAGAAAGGCCCCCACAACGCGACTGGAGTGAGGGTGATGACGCCGGCTGGTCGCCGGAAAAAGCGCTCCTCTCAGCCGGATGGACGTCCCCTGCACAAGGAGTCTGGCAGCCAGACCCGGGTTGTTTACAGGTAGGATCAACAAATCCGTTGCCTTTCTCTCCTATGATGGATTCAGGAGGGACATTTGCTGTTTCAGGTACTGTTGCCTCTGGGGTTTTGGAAAAACAACAGGGGGTTGGGGAAACTTTGGATCCTTCACAATCTGATCAGAGGACTGTTTCACCAGGGGAACCGGAGGTGTCTGTTGCGGGCCCCCCCCCCCAACTTATGCAAGCCACTTCCATAAAACTATCGATTTGGCGAAACATAGAAATGCAGTAAGGTTGAGATATGTGGGACAGGAGTCGACACCTGATCGTTTTCATGTGGGGAAAATCTTGCTTAAACAGTCCATAGGGTTTTCCCCGGCAGAGGTTTATGCCTTAATCCATGCACCAGGAGAAGGTACTTTTGATGTTAGTTTTTGTACTCCAGCTTTGCTGGAGAAATTCTGATGTAGATTTTCAAATTTAAAAACCAACCCTTTATGGGTAGATTGTCTGGTGATACCCTTGACTAAACAACATTTTAGGGTAATTACTATTCTTTTCCGCAATTAGGGGGTTAATATAACTGATGTGGTATACTGGTTAGAAAAACGATGTACTAGTCAAGGAAATCCTTCCCCAATTTTGGATGATGAAGGTTTTTGGACTGGGGGTTGGAAATTTAGGATTAAATTACACCAAACAGAGCAGGATGTTATTCATTTGCCTAATTGTTTTTTCATAGGTCGGGATAAGGGTTTTTGTTTTATCCTGGGCAGCCTAGGATGTGCTTTAAATGTGGATCCACAAGACACATTAGTACTACATGTGAGGTATTGAAATGTACGTATTGTGGGGAATTAGGCCATGTTAGTGCACATTGTTTTCAAGACCCCAAATGTAACCTTTGTGAGGAGGTGGGTCATGTGTTTACTGATTGTCCTTGGGCAGCCAGGAACACAGTAAATGCTGACTTTGGAGTTCAGGATTATTATATTAAAGAGGCTATTACCCCCACTGTGTTTTCTGGGCCTCAACCTCCTGGTAAAAGACATATGTCGCAGATATCTGAATGTGGACCTCCCCCCCCATTTTGGTTGTTGAAACAGAGGGTGTTTTAGCACAGTCCGCTGCACAGGAAAAGTTAGGCACCATTATTTCGTCAGATCCTTTACCTAGTTCCCAAGATTTTGTTGTGGTCTGCCCAGGAGGGGGAAGGTGCTAGGCCTAAAGGGTTTGAAAAACATCTGAACCTTTGAAGAGACGTATACTTATGAGGTATTACGAGATGTTTCTTCAGATCAGGAGACAGAACATACTGAAGTGGCAGGAAGTCTGCTCTTGGGAGGGGATTTATTGGATCCAGGTGGACAGCGGGTTGGTGCCTCCGGGCCTAAAACTAGTGGTAGAATTACCCGGGCCTCTAGCAAAATTAAGTGAGGTGTTTTCTTTTTCACTTTTTTGACTTATGATTGATCTTCGTTATCAGTTTCACATCGCATCTTTAAATGTAAATAGTATCCAGTCCAAATTTAAAAGACTGGCTACATATGGGCTTTTTTTACAATCTGATTTAGATTGTATATTTTTTCAAGACATCTGTCTGCATTCTCCAGGTCTTTTGGAGGCGGCCTCTGTGGGTTGGTTGTGGGGGGATAGCTACTGGTCACAGGGGTCTGAACAGTGTTCAGGGGTAGGGATTTGTTTTTTTCCTCCGGTAAAAATAATTAGGCATTTAGAAATTTTGGAAGGGAGGGTTCTCATGTTAGATATTGTTTGGAAAAATTTACCTGTGAGGTTAATAAACATATATGCACCCCAATTAAAATATGAAAGGGTAAGACTTTTTCGCACCATACAACCTTTTTTATTTACTAGTATGCAGGTTGTTTTTGGAGGGGATTTTAATTGCTCTTTCCCTCAGAGTGGAAGTAATATATTTGGGAAAAAACAATATTGTGATGTCTCTTGTTTGTTGAAACTCATTTTTGAAGTAGGTCTCATTGATGTGTTTGGGTCTGGTAATATAGGAGCTTCCCACACATATGCTTGTGGCCCTCGCACGTCGCGGATTGATTATTTCTTTATTTCTGCCGGTTTTAGTATCTTGGCATTTTAGTTAGTGATGTGGCAACTTCTGATTGTCGTATGTTAGATTTGATAGTAGGAAATCTACCTGAACAAAGGCGGGGTCCATGGTTCTGGAAGTTAAATATTTCCTTGTTAGATTTACCCATGGTACAGGTAGGGTTTCAATATATCATGAAAGCTAGAAAATCTGTTTTTCCTTTATGAGGATAAAAATCAGTGGTGGGAAGATTCGAAACATGATTTTTGTTCTTATATCCAGTCAGTGGGGAGGCTTAATGGTTCTTTTAAAAAACACACTTTGTGGCAACTTTGAGCACAGCTTCGGATTTTGGTGGCCCAATACTATGAAGAGGGTAAAGTTGATTTGGGTGCTATTAAGATTCTTAAAAATAAACTATCAGTTTTCCAAAAAGAACTGATGCAGGGGGTGATCAAACAGCAACGGTACCGGGTTTTTGGAAAAAAAGTCTGATACCGTTCCTTTTGACACCCTGGCTCAGGTTCGGGAACAGAGAATTGACGATAGTCATTTTATTTTTAAGTAGAAAGCATCCATGTCTGTAAATAATAAAAAAGAACCCTCCCTCAACTCCCAAAACACAGTTGAAATCAAAATATTAGGTGTATGCAAGTTCACGCTGTTGCTTCAGCCTAATCTAAGCCCTGACTGACTCTGGAGCGCACTGTGCGACCATTCGCATGTTCGTGTGGCTTCCAGTAAGCGTTTCACCTCTGAAAATATGTTTGTGCTGAAGAATTTGCACTGGAGCTGTTGCCGAGAAGATACGCTTATGGTTTAAATCACTTGTGCCTCTCAGCAAGACAGCTCACTGTGCGATAATATTAGCCGCTAAGGTTTTAAACTCGCCTCCTGTAATTCCCCGCACTTTCAGCGTGCTCAGCCCCTTCTGTGTTTATCGTATTTTATAATTAACAGGACATTCAAAGGAAATAAATACAGAACCACAGAAATACAGGGGAACTAAGTGCAGAAGTTTTATTTTACCCTCAATTTTGTATCCTCTGTAGCCAGTTTAAGATGCATATGTCTTCAGTAACTCCTCCTTGTAAGTTTTTTTTTCTCTAAGAGCCAGACGGACGTTGTTTTTTTTTTTTTTTTTTTTTATATAGAATGAACTACAAGGGGAGGAGTTTACTCAAGGAAATGATCATGTTCTTTTTCATTTAAGGAGATAACTTTGAATAAAACTATTGTTTCTGTAACAGATCTACCAGATATTGTAAAAGAAATTATAAAAGTGATTTTTTTTTTGGTTTCCCTAAAGCAAGTTAAATAAAACTTTGAACACCTAATTGATAGACAGGCATAGCGACCTATCAGAGGGCTTCGTGCTCTATATATTTAGCCAAAACAAAGATGTAGATCAGATTTGGCTGAGGGTGTTGAAGTAGAAACACCCGTTCAGACTAGGATTACTAATTCTGCTGAAGCTGTACTTTCTGTTGTGGCGTTAATGCTGACTTTAAGCTAATGTATCCTGATTTTTTTTTTCATGACGAACCAGTCCACCTGTGTTTATTTTGATTTCTTTCCATTTTGCATCTATTAATAAACTTCGTGGAGAATATACTTGAAGATATCAGTGTCTGAGTCCATCTGTGTCCCACTGCCTCTTACACTGGTGTTAGAAGTGGGATCAGTTGGCATTATATTCCAACTGGGGAGTCTGAGATAAGGCTCTGATGGACAATCAATGCAAGAAGAAAAGGCGGACTCTGTTTTTTTACCTGGAGTGGTTACAAGTTCGACGTCAGCTTTTTACCAGCTACCCCTCCTACCTGGTCTGGATCCTGTGGTGAGAAGAAAAGAGGTAAAACCCACCAAAAAATGGAGAAAGAACTAAAAGCACAGGCAAGTGGAGGATAAACTGGGGAAGGAATTCCCCCAGTAGAGACACATGAATTATTGGGATGGCTCTGTATGCAACAAGTTGAAATGGAGAAACAGAGAGAGAAAGATAAAAAAGAAAATGAGGCTAGGTGGACTGACACATTACAGGCCATGCAAGCATTGGGCATCAATCGTCCACCCGAGCAGCCCCCTGTAGGGGTTCATAAAGATATTAAATTAGTTAAATTGACTGAAAGCGATGACATAGAAGCCTACATGATGACTTTTGAAATGGTGGCGGTGGCATGCGCATGGCCTAGGGACCAGTGGGTTATACGTTTGGCACCATATTTAACTGGAAAAGCGCAACTAGCCTACAGTCACATTGAGCTAGCCAAGCTAGTAATTATGACCAAGTCAAGGCTGCCATTCTAAAATGATATGACGTTAATACTGAGACCTACCGCCAGTGCTTTAGAACATATCGTTATCAGACTGCTGACAATCAGCAGGATGCATATATTCACTTGAAAGATCTGTGTTTGAAATGGTTGCAGCCTACTACAAAAACTTTGGACCAGATACTAGAAACTGTTGTCTTAGAGCAATTTATTCGAATATTGCCACAAGATGTACAACTCTGGGTGAAGGGGCACAGCCCAGAGACTTCAGAGGTGGCAGTTAGACTGGCAGAGGACTATATAGCTGCCCATCCTACCCGTCCAAAAGGAACTGTACTCCATGGACATCAAATCTTAACAGTCAGACAACCTAGTACTCCCTCTTCTGTCACTCCTTCCTCTCTTCCAGTAGGAATAAAGACCTGTTCTAAGCCTTTAAGAGGGTATAACCCTGACATCATATGCCGAGAATGTGGAGGGAAGGGACATATCGCACGTTTTTGCTCAAAGAAAAAGAGTGAGCCTACTCACCTGGCCCTAGCCAATTGGGGCCAGTATATGATCCCAGTGCAAGTAGGAAATAAGACAGTACAAGGGCTTCTTGATTCTGGGAGTAGACAGACTCTGGTTCAGGCATCTGTTACATAGATACATAGACAGTGTCGGCAGATAAGGGCCTATGGCCCACCTAGTCTGCCCATTTGAGCTTGTAAGTTCAGTTTGTTTTCCTAGAAGTCTATTTACCCTTACCCCTGACCTCTAGAATTCCTTTATGTCTATCCCATGCATTCTTAAATCCCGTGATTGTTTCAGCCCCCACCACTTCCTCTGGCAGGGTGTTCCACTTGTCCACCACCCGTTCTGTGAAGAAATTCTTTCTCATGTTTCTCTGAATCGTCCTCCTCCAACTTCATCCCATGCCCTCTAGTCCTGAAACATCTTTTTGCTTAAAATAGTGTTTTCCTGCACCCTGTTCCTCCCTGTAAGATACTTGTATGTCTCTATCATATCCCTCTCTCCCTCCTCTCCTCCAGGGAGTACATGTTCAGTTCCTTCAACCTGTCTTCATAGGACTTGTGATGCAACCCATGCACCATCTTTGTTGCCTCCTCTGAACCTTCTCTACCCTGTCTATGTCCTTACGTAGGTATGGTCTCCAGAACTGTACACTGTACTCCAGGTGGGGCCTCACTAGTGTCTTGTATAGCGGAATTATGACCTCCCTTTTCCTGCTGGTGATGCCCCTGCCTATACATCCCAGCATCCTATTTGCTTTACCTGATGCCTTGTCACACTGTTTCCCTACCTTGAGGTCATCAGAGATGACAACCCCAAGATCCCTTTCCTGCTTGGTGCATGCTATATCCTCACCCCCCAACTGATATATTGTGCCAGGGTTTTTGTGCCCCATGTGCATTATCTTGCACTTCTTTGCATTGAATTTCAACTGCCAAACCCTTGACCATTCTTCAAGTTTCTGCAGGTCCCTTCTCATTCTGTCTACACCCTCTGGTGTGTCTACTCTGTTACAGAGCTTTGTGTCATCAGCGAACAGTGAAATTCTGCCTTCTAGATCCTGTGCAATGTCACTGATGAAGATGTTGAATAGGACCGGTCCCAGCACTGATCCCTGTGGTACCCCACTGGTCACTCTTCCTCTGTGGAGTGACAGCCATTTACCACCACCCTCTGTGTCCTGCCACCCAGCCAGTTACCTACCCACCACACTACTGTCCTGCCCACACCCATATTCCCCAGTTTGTGTACTAGTCTCTATGTGGCACAATGTCAAAGGCCTTGCTGAAGTCCAGATAGGCCATGTCCACTGCCCTCCCTGATCCACCTCCCTAGTCAACCAGTCAAAAATTCAATGAGGTTGGTCTGACATGACCTCCCCTGGTGAAACCATGCTGCCTTGGGTCCTGTAGTCCATTGACAACCAGATGTTCCACCAGTCCTCCTTCAGTAGTGCTTCCATGATCTTTCCCACTACCGAGGTGAGGCTGACTGGTCTGTAGTTCCCTGCTTCCTCTTTGTTCCCACTTTGTATAAGGGGACTATATCTGCTGTCCTCAGTCTTTGGGTACCTCCCTGTTTCCAGTGATTGGCTGAACAGGATAGCCAGAGGTTCAGCCACCACCTCTTAGTTCTTTAAGGACCCTGGGGTGCACCTCATCTGGCCCCATTGCTTTATCAGCTCTTATTACTTCTAGTTCCTTCAGGACCCTTTCTCGTAAAGGGACTTGTGTCCATTTCTGCACCATTCTCACCCTTGTACTCCTTCAGACCCATTACCCCCTCTTCCTTAGTAAAGACTGGAGAAATACCTGTTCAATATGTCAGCTTTACTGTTGTCATCCTCCACGCTGCCCCATCCTCCCATTCAGTCTCACTATCCCTCCCTTTGTCCTTCTTTTTCACTTATGTACCTGTAAAGGTTTTGTCCCTTTAACCACTGATTTTGCAATGTGTTCTCTGTCTGAGCTTTGGCTTCCTTACTGACTTCCCCTCTCCCTTTGTTTCTCCTGGTACTTCTCCCTATCCCTTCTGCCTGTGTCTTTTTGTATTGCCTGAATGCAATCTTTTGGCTTTCACTTTCTTTGCTACTCTTTGGAAAACCATAATGGTCTCTCTTTCTTTTCCTCTTGCTAACCTGCTTAATGCATAATTCTGTTGTTCTTATAATCCCATTTTAAATACTGCCCACTGTTCCTCAATCCCTGATTCCTGTCCCATTCCCCTTAATGCCTCTTTCAAGCATCTCCCATTTTCCCAAAGTCTGCCCCCAAAATCCAGGATACGTGTTTTGGTGTGGTTTGCTTCTGCTCTTTCTGTGATTTCAAACCACAATGACTGGTGGTCACTGTTACCCAGGTGCTCCCCACTGTTACCCCCATCACACTGTCCCTGTTTGTGAGCACAAGGTCCAGTATTGCCTTCTGCCGAGTTGGTTCCATGACCAGTTGCTTGAGGAAGGCACCTCTGAAGGGAGTCCAGGATAAATCTGCTCCTAGTTGATGCTGCTGCTGGGATGCTCCAGTCCACGCCTGGTATATTGAAGTCTCCAACCAGTACTACCTCACTCTTTGTCTTGCCATCCTTGGATGGCTAGCATCAGCTCCCTATCTGTTTCTTCCTCCTGGGCTGGTGGTCTATAGACCACACCTGTGCGGATGGCTGGCCCCATTTTCCTTTCCAGCTTAACCCACAGTATCTCTCCCCATTTTGTTCCTCCTGGATCTGTGTGGCCCTTATGTCATTTTCATACAGTGCCACTCCTCCTCCCTTCCTGCCTGCTCTGTCTCTTCTGAATATGTTGTAGCCAGGTATGGCCATCTCCCAGTCATGGTTATCATTACACCAGGTTTCAGTGATGGCCACAATGTCCAGGTCTGACTGTACCATGACAGCCTCCAGATCTTCCATCTTGTTGCTAAGGCTCCTGGCATTTGCACACATGGCTTTCCATGATTTGACCTCCCTAGACTGCTTCACTGTTCTACTCCAGCCCCTTCCTTGGTTGTCATTTATCCTGGTTCTCCTTGTTGTCTGCCCTTCTGCTGAATTTTGCCCCTTTTCTGCTTATCCACCTTTTGGACACTAATCTCCATCTTTTGCACACTGCTTTGCAGAGATAGCCACTCCTCTGGTTCACTGGTTCCATTACTAGCTGTGGGGGGTGAGCAAGTAGGTATCATCCTTGCTGGCCTGTCACCCCCCTTTGCTAGTTTAAATGCTTGTCAATGTAGTATTTAAACTTATCATTGAGTGCTTGGATTCCCCTCCAGGATGGATGCAGGCCGTCAGGCTTGAACAAACCTCCATCCCTCCAGATGGGTCCCCAGTCACCAATGAATCCAAACCCTTTCTCACAGCACCAGTTCTTCAACCATGAGTTAAAGTTCCTGGTGCATGCACTCCTATGCTCTCCCTTGCCTCTCACAGGTAGTACTTCTGAGAAAGTGACAGAAGTAGCTACTTGCTTGAGACCCCTTCCCAGTTTCCTAAACTCTTCCTGAACTTCCTTTGGCTCCCATTTGCCAAGTCATTAGTACCTAGGTGGATAATGACATCCAGCTCACCCTCCTGTCTTGCCTTCCCAGTGATCCCCAGTATCTTCCTTCCATCCCTCCATGCCGTGGCACCTGGTAGGCACCTCACCTCCCTGTCCTCCCCTCCTGTGTTCCTAGCTGGATCCCTCTTATGATGGAGTCCCCCACCAGGATTCGCCTCCTCCTCTGGGGTCCACTGCTTTCCCACTGAGGTCACCTCCTTGCCTAACCTCCACATCCTTTCCTTCCACTTCCTGGGTACTTATTTGGTTGTCCTCATTTGCCAGTGTGGCATATGAGTTCTTGAGAGGAATAGGATCTGGGATGTGCCTCTGCCTGACTGCTCTAACCTCCCTGAGCCCACTGTCATCCAAGTGCTCCTCGCTCGGCATCCTTTGAGGCAGCTGCATTGGACTGGGTGGTTCCTGAACAGGGTGATGGTACTCCTGACCCAGTTTACTTCCGCTCTGAGTCTGGCTACCTCATCCCGCAGTCCCGGAGATGCATGCAGATAGGGCAGCACCTCAGTGTCCAGAAGGTCTGCCTGAATATGGCTGCCCCACAGCCACTGCATTGCACCACTCCCCACATTATACTGCAATTCCACTACTTATCTGCTACTGAAGCTCTCTTAGTTCTCTTTTATTTATTTACAGTACTAAAATCCTGTAACTGATCCTCAGATATATATTTTTAAGGAAAAAGAAACCAATAAATAAATAAATGAGTCAAAACTTGTCGTGCTGAGGGTGGTCTTCTTCCCTTATGCCCTCCTACTTCACACCTCTTACTATACCCTGTGTTTAGCTCCTGTCAATCAGATTTATCAAGGCATATAATTAAGAGTTGGGGAAGGGTGGGAGGGCTGGGCTAAAATTTGCAGCAATTAAAGACAGCACAGAATTACACCACCACCATTTTTTAAATTTTCAACAGCCCAAAAACAATTATAAGTAAAGACAACACAGAAAGAAAGTATAGTGTCACTACAAGCCTACAATCTAAGTTTAAAAGAAAAATACCAGTTACCAGTTACTCTGAAGCACTGAATTGAATATGTTTCCTTCCTTCACCTTCTGGCTTCTTCTGAGAAGATGAACTTCTGTTGGCTGCTTTAACTGTGACTAAGCCCCACCTCCAGTTATCACATAGCTGAGGTCAGAGGCCAGACAATTAACACCCTTCACCCAGCTACAGGACAGTCAGACAAGCCAAGATAAAATTTGCAGCAATTAAAGACAGCACAGAATTACACCACCACTATTTTTTAAATTTTCAACAGCCCAAAAACAATTATAAGTAAAGACAACACAGAAAGAAAGTATAGTGTCACTACAAGCCTACAATCTAAGTTTAAAAGAAAAATACCAGTTACCAGTTACTCTGAAGCACTGAATTGAATATGTTTCCTTCCTTCACCTTCTGGCTTCTTCTGTGGAACAAATACCTATATTTAACCAACATACAACTGGAGTTACATGTATTCATGGGGACACACATCATTACCCCCTTTATGACACTGTTTTGACTGTAAAGGGGCAAGCCCAGTCTGAGGGTAGGCATTGTCCCAAATCTTCCAGTTCCAGTACTTATTGGTCATGATCACCCACAATTCCAGTCTCTGCTAACTTCTAGTTTTTCTGCGATAGTCACCAGATCCCAGGCTAAAGATACACTAGGGCAAGTATTTCCTTTTTCTGTGGATATATATGGAGAACCTGGTAAAGAAAGAAAATCAGGACGTCAGAAAAGAAAAGACAAAACATTATGGACTCAAACAAAAGGAAATAATGTTGGGGGTGATGATGTTATAGAAAATATTATAGAGAGAAATGAATTTAAAGATGCACAACAACAAGATGTAAGTTTACAGGATTGTTTTTCCCAGGTATTAAATACTAAAGGTGTATCAGACAGATATCAGATAACCAATGGCTTGTTATATAGAAAATGCAGCAATCCAAAAAGTGGGGAAGAAGTCCAACAGCTCATGGTTCCCCAGCTGTATAGACAACAATTGTTAGAGATTGCTCACAGTGTGCCTCTACCAGGACATTTGGGTAGAGACTGTACCTTAAGTCATGTACTATACCGCTTTTTCTGGCCAGGCATTCACAAACAGGTCGCAGAGTTTTGTAAAAGCTGTGCAGAATGCCAAAAGGTTGCCAGAATAGGTAGGAAAAGCAAGGTACGCTTACTTCCCCTCCCCTTAATCACAAATTTCTTTTGAACGCATAGCCATGGATGTGATGGGTCCCCTTCCTAAGAGTGCGAAAGGAAACCAGTACATCTTGGTGGTTTGTGACTATGCTACTAAGTACCCAGAGGCCATACCTATGTGAAATGTCACAGCACCTAAGATAGCTGATGAATTAAGCAAGATTTTTAGTAGAGTATGTATACCAAAAGAGATTCTAACTGATAGGGGTAGCAATTTTTGTTCAGCCTTGTTAAAATGACTCTATAAAATCTTGGGTATCACTGCCATACATACCACCCCCTACCATCCCCAAATGGACGGTTTGGTAGAGCGATTCAATCAAGCCCTTACAAAAATGTTGAAAAATTCAGTCAGGAGGAAGGTAGTAAATGGGACATATTATTGCCATACCTAATGTTTTCATACAGAGAGGTACCTCAGGCCTCTACAGGATATAGGGCGTAATCCCCAAGGTCCCTTGGACCTTATAAAACAAGAGTGGGAAGAGGGGCAAGCACCATTAGGTCTGAAGCCAAATGATTACATGTATCACCTTAGACAAAAGATAATAAAATACATTCAAAAGGCACATTATATAAATACCAAATACCAGGATATACAGAAATTTCATTATGACAAAGGAACAGGGAACAAGGAATTTGAAGAGGGGGATAAAGTTTTACTGTTACTACCTTCCTCAGAGAATAAACTTTACATGAAATGGCAAGGTCCATATACAATACTTAAATGAATGGGGCCTGTAATGTATCAAATAGAATGACCAGACAGGAGAAAGAGACAGAATGTATATCATGTAAATTTGTTAAAACGTTGGGTGGAGAGAGAAACCCATTTCTGTGGATATATACACCTAGAATCCTCTGTTAGTGAATTAGACATGGTCTATCAACGGTTAGAGGCAAAAGGGGGTATCAATGACGTGACTATAAATCCTAATTTAAACCCACAACAAGTAGCAGAATTACAAACTGTATTACAGCAGTTTGCTAATTCCTTTACTGGGGCACCTGGAAGGGTGAAAGATGTGGCTCATAAAATAACCGTGACCCAAAATGACCCCATAAGACAAAGACCCTACAGATTACCAGAAAGGCTTAGGGAAGATGTAGAAAAAGAGCTCCACAAGATGAAACAGTTAGGAATTATAGAACCATCTCATAGTGAATGGAGCTTTCCCATTCTAGTTGTAGGGAAATAGGAAGGTGGGGTACGAATATGTCTAGATTTTAGACAATTAAATGATACTTCCAAATTTGACAATTACCCAGTGCCACACATAGATGACATCCTGGATCACCTAGGGAATGCTCAGTATCTCACTACCCTAGATCTGACAAAAGGGTATTGGCAGGTCCCACTTGACACCTCGGATAAGGAGAAAACAGCATTTAGTACCCCTATTGGCCTGTTTCAATTTACTGTAATGCCCTTTGGGCTACATGGTGCACCTGCCACCTTCCAAAGACTTATGGATAAACTTTTGTCACCTCATGCAGCTTATAGTGCAGCTTACATGGATGATGTAGTAATTTTTAATAAAACTTGGTCTGACCATTTACGTCATCTATCATTAATATTAGATGCAATATCTACAGCAGGCATGACAATAAATCCATCAAAATGTACCCTGGCCATGCAAGAAACTGAATATTTGGGATTTCAGATAGGTGGAGGTATGATAAAACCTATGAAACCAAAAATTGAGGCAGTAGCCAATAGTCCTCAACCCATAACTAAAAAGGATGTTAGATCCTTTCTAGGATTAGCTAGTTTCTACCAGTGCTTCATACCTGACTGTTCAACGCTGGCTAGTGTTCTTACTGATCTGACAAAAAAGCACAACCCTGACAAGGTAGTATGGACCCCTGCCTGTGAGGAAGCATTTTCTGCTATTAAGGCAATATTATGTTCCTCACCAGTACTACGTACACCAGATTTTACATTACCATTCATACTGCAAACAGATGCCTCAAACTGTGGCATTGGAGCAGTATTATCCCAAGTTGTTGATGGAAACAAGCACCCTGTCATATATATTACTAGAAAATTACATGAAAGGGAAACACGCTATTCCACGATAGAAAAGGAATGCTTGGCGATACGCTGGGCCATAGAGGCATTACGATTTTATCTATGGGGGGGTTGCGTTTGAACTCTGGACAGACCATAATCCTTTGCGCTGGCTGAATATCATGAAAGATCGAAATCCTCGCATTATGCGATGGTATTTAGCATTACAGTTATACTGTTTTAAAATTAAACATCAAAAGGGTACCGAACATAAGAATGCTGACTTCCTATCGAGATATGGATATGAGTTTAGTCAGGGTAAAATCTAAAATGCAGACCTCGGGGTAAGAAAGTCAGTAGTTGTGAAATCTGTATTATTTCACTATCTATGATAATTTAAAAGAGATCATAAATATAAAAGGGACCCCGAGGTGGAGCCCGAGGAGTAGGGTGGGCTTTGGCTCCATCTCTTTCTAGAACAGATCTGAATCTGGTTTAGGTTAAACAACGGAAAAAAAAAACCCTATGGGTTTTTTTTTTAAGTGGGGAGGAGAATGTAAAAGGGTGCATAAAAAGGATATAATACCAGAAAGAAGTAGTTCATTGCAAATGCTATAAAGCCACTCAGTTAGCTAAGTATGAAGTATGACATAGAAATATCCTTCTGGTTCCTTCCTGTTGTTTTGTTTGTATTATTTCTTGTTTGTGCACATAGGCTGGCCACCTGTGTTCATTATTTGTATTTTTGTTGCTGTTTGTTCGTCTGGCCCCCCCCCCCTTCTATGTCATACCTTCTGCCTGGCTTTGTAACCTGCCTTATCCCTATCATACAGAATACAATAGAAATATATATGTTCAGGGATACTTTGTGCACTGTTATTGGTGCTCTGTAATCAGGATGAAGTTCATAGGAGCCATAGGTAGGCTACTGTTTTCACGATTGACAATAGTCATTTTATTTTTAAGTAGAAAGCACCTATGTCTGTAAATAATAAAAAAAAACCCTCCCTCAACTCCCAAAACACAGTTGTAATCAAAATATTAGGTGTATGCACGTTTGCGCTGTTGCTTCAGCCTAATCTAAACCCCGACTGACTCTGGAGCGCACTGTGCGACCATGTGCATGTTTGTACAGCTCCGTGTAAGTGTTTCACCCTAAAAATATGTTTCTTCTGAAGAATTCACACAGAAACTGTTGCCAAGAAGATACACTCATGGTTTAAATCATTTGTGCCTCTCGGCAAGACAGCTCGCTGTGCGATAAGCAATTCGGCTAAATATTAGCCGCTAAGCTTTTAAACTCGCCTCCTGTAATTCCCTGAACATTCAGCGTGCTCAGCCCCTTCTATGTTTATCGTATTTTATAATTAACAGGACATTCACTGGGGAACTAAGTACAGAAGTTTTGTTTTACCCTCAATTTTGTATCCTCTGTAGCCAGTTTAAGATGCATATGTCTTCAGTAGCTCCTCCCTGTAAGTTTTTTTCTCTAAGAGCTGGCCAGCTGTTGTTTTTTTTTTTTTTTTTTTATAGAATGAACTACAAGGGAAGGAGTTTACTCAAGGAACTGATCATGTTCTTTTTCATTTAAGGAGATAACTTTGAATAAAACTATTGTTTCTGTAACAGATCTACTAGATATTGTAAAAGAAATTATAAAAGTGATTTTTTTTGGTTTCCCTAAAGCAAGTTAAATAAAACTTTGAACACCTAATTGATAGACAGGCATAGCGACCTGTCAGAGTGCTTCATGCCCTATATATTTAGCCAAAGCAAAGATGTAGATCAGATTTGGCTGAGGGTGTTGAAGTGGAAACACCCATTCAAACTAGGATAACTAGTTCTGCTGAAGCTGTACTTTCTGTTTTGGAGTTATGCTGACTTTAAGCTAATGTATCCTGATTTGTTTTATTTTCATGATGAACCAGTCTGCCTGTGTTTATTTTGATTTCTTTCCATTTTGTATCTATTAATAAACTTCGTGGAGAATATACTTGAAGATATCAGTGTCCGAGTCCATCTGTGTCCCACTGCCTCTTATAGTCTCATTCTGGTCTGGTGATCTATTGTGTAACTGTTGCAATAGTCCATGCACTATGTGACAATGTTTGAGTCAGAGTTGTCAGATCATCTGACAAAAATATATTTGTCAGTATCTAAGGTGGAGGCAAGTACTTTCATTGATTCTTTTCCATTTTCTTACCAGTGAGCACGGTTTATAGTGAAAATGGTATAAGGTGACTTTTCTTGTAGAGTTTCTATTGCAAGTTCCTTTGGAGTATCCTTGGTGTATGGATTTAATGTTCATTTATTGGAATTTTAGGCACACTGAGTCGCATCTCATTTCAAGGTGTGACTCGAGGGGTGAGTGGTGACGGGTGAAACAGATAAAGTAATACAAGCAGTACAAAGTAAGTACTTGGTAAGTACAAAACAGCCAAAGGGAAAATGCAATTGTTTAATCTAATGGTGCTAAACCTCTAGCAGGAGCATTCTGTATAATTCGGTGAATAATGGTCAGTACCTATCCCATCCCCCCCCCCACAAGGAAATAACAGGCATGAAGCACCTGGCTTTTTTGGCATTAGCTCTTTGTGTTAGCCTGCCCAATAAAACTTTGCAGGCTACAGTTGTGCACTGTTCTCTTGTTTTTTTTTTTTTTTTTATTTACAATGGGAGAGGGTCATTCAGTATACCCTCACTGATTACAACTATTGGGGAGGCTGGAGTTTGAGGAAGGAGGGACTGGGTAAGCCCTAGAGTTTTAATCAGCACTTCAAGCCAGCCAGAACAACAAAGTCACCAACAGTAGAATATTAATTTTTATATTTAGCTAGTCAATTTTAAAAAGCCAAGTGGCAAGATTATAAATAAGTGGTGCCAACAAGGAGGGAGAAGAGGTGGGTGGGGAGGGGTGAGGGGGAACACTTTAGGGTAGAATTGCAAAAGGAAAGGAAGAGGAGGTCCACTCAGGCCAAGCGGCTTTTGGAGGTGGCACTGTGTACCACATTTGCTTACTCAAACTACAGGAGGATCATGTATTTAATAAACAAAACCTATAGTTATGCCCGTAACACTTTTATCGAATTAAGCTAAACAAACATTGATTGGGAGAGTTTGAGGTGTCAGACAATGTGAAGTATTGGGGATTTCCATGTCAAGTAGGACTACAGATATAATCAGCTAGAACCTCTGTCTTACCCAACAGAAAATTAAAACTTGCCTTGCAGGATGTAAGAAAACATCAGTGTTACTCTGGGGAAGGATTTACACCCATAGAAGATAATAATTCCAGTAATCACATTCTTAGTACTTGCCTTAGAGGGAAATATAATGGCAACTTGGTTTTCAAACTTAAAACATTTTTTTTTGGTACATTTTTCTATGCCTGTTCCTCAGCTGGGGTGATGTACCTATAGTTTCCCCCATCATCCTGCTATCACTGCAGCCACCGTCCCCATCATAGCCAGGAGCTGAGAGAGACCCCTATGTCCTGCCCCTCCCTAGCCATATCATGCTGGGTACCCCCCACGCTGCGGAAGACCAGGGGGCGGGCACACCAGGGGAGCTGCTGTGGGTGCGTCCGACACGGTGGCACCAGATCCAACGGTCATCACGCATGGGGGACTGGCTGGATTTTCCTGTGTGTTTCCTCCTCAATGGCATGGGTGTGTAGTAATACCAAGGACTCTCCGTGCGTGCGCCTGCACCCAGCGAGTCCGGCGTTAGCCCCACAGAGGACCACGGCATTGCACCAGCCCCCGCCAGGAGCCAGTACAACCATGGTCGATCCCTCCCACCCTCCTCGGAGAAGGAGAGCAGTCCTCAGGATGCTCGATCCTCCTCCTTCCCAGCCGACCCCCAGCACCCGAGGTCGCTCCTGACCCCGGGTCATTAGCGAGGTGTGGCATCCAGCACCTCAACACTCAGTGCCACCAGGCCGGCAAACTTAAAGAAAACATTTAAAAAAAAAATCTTTTGAGAAGAAACCCAGAATTTCAAGGAAGAAACTGGGAGGTTTTGGATGCCTGAATTCAGGGCATTATGATATTGTACAAAAGTGCAGAATGACAGAGATTCTATTTTTAAATACTGGCAAAACATAGAAACATGACAGTTGTCAGAAAAATGTCACATGGCCCATCAAGTCCACCTAGCCATCCCTAGATAATGTCAATTGTGAGGGCCCTGTGGCACTCAATGGGCTCGGTCGCTGTGCCAAATCAATGTTCGTAACAGATTTTAAAAAAAATCACAGTCCCACTGTTCATAAGCATAGGTCCCAAAATGCCTATGTTGAAAATCTAGTGTGAAAAATCCGCAAAATAACTGCATTACGGGTGTGTGTTGCGCAGTTTCTATGCACGCTCGTGACTTCACCAATTTTTTTGTATTTTCACTCCAGATTTTCAGCTTTGCCATTTTTTTACACCTACTCATGAACAGTACAGCTGCCATTTTTCACATCCTGTTCGAAATGTGTTTTCGCACCTGTGGTGCCAAATGGCCCAGTCTCTGTGCAAAATCACCTTTCGGCTAACAAACTGATAGTGTCACTGTTCATGCGGTGGGGTCACAAAAAGCTCATGTTGAAAACTTGGAGTGAAAATACCAAGAAGCGCCGGAAGCATTAGTGTTTCCAACCATAATGCCGTACCCTGTAGGTACTAACAGGCGTCAGGGGGGTGACTTGGGATTGTCGACAGTAATGCTCACGCCATTCCACCCCCACCCCACCCTGCAGCTAGTAACAGGCATCGAGGTGTGCCTTGGACTCTTTGGCCCCAAAGTTCACCTCATTCTTCTATACTGCACCCATTTTAGCATATTTCCTTATGGAATAGGGTGAGTGTAAAGCCCTAATACCCCAAGGTACACCTCGATACTTGTCGGTGTCTGCAGGGTAGGGTGAGTGAAATGGCGTGAGCGTTACGGGTGATGACCCAAAGGCACTCCCCAATGCCCATCTATCTCAGCAGGGTCGGAGTGGTGTTGGTGTCACTTCAGTACTTCACTGTCATTCCTATTCTGCATCTAACTCCTGCACTTCCAATGCTAATGCCAGCAAGCAAACATTTGGCATTGATAAATGCTTGTTGTAGGTTGATTTTGAAATGCAAGTTCAGGCCTATGGTGATTCAGTTCCTTATTTATACATACACACATACACACACACACACACACACATGCACGTGCATAGTTTAAAATTAACCTCTAGTATGTTTTATGAGTTCTTTTTAGAAGGGAGTTATTAGTTCTTTGACATTTGACCTTGAAATGTCTTTCCTTGACAGCAGTCAGCCTGTGTTCTCTGTATGGTATTAAGTTGACTTTTAAATTGAATTTTAGGCCAGTGGGATTCCTTACAAACTTTGAGTCTGTTTTTTTTGCATGATCTGGTTTTTAATGGAATGTATTCTTCCAAAACAACTGGCATTATCTCCTGATGAAGGACTGTGTGTAGTCTGAAAGCTTAAGCACCTGTTTTCTTTTGTAACATCTATGTTGGTCCAATAAAAGGTATCAGATCATCTTTTATTCTGGATCTTTTGTTACAAGGACAAATACGGCAACAATAATATCTTACTTTTTGAGATAATGGAATCGTATCCTCATTCACGCAGGCACACTGGTCCCTTCAGGATCTGCATGAACAGATGCACATCTACAGGGACCTTTTGGTCCCATGCCAAGGGAAGATTTCATCTGCCTACAGAAGTGCAGGGCCTGCAAGTGCAGCGACAGATGTCAGGAATTCATGCAGCTGTCTGGTAGGCTGAGGAAGCGCAGGGCCTTCTGGTCCCTGTGCTTCCATGTGGCTGCAGATATAGACACACAGAGCAAAGAGTCCATCTTTCAGCCAATGCACTGGGCCCTCTGACACCCATGGGTGAAGACATGCAGGGCCCTATGGCAAGAGGACAGTTCATCTTCACTATATGGTACCTGGGCCTGTGCGGACAATCCTGCAACTTTCATTCCCTGGTTAGGGGGTGTCGCATAACAGCGCCATCCTCCCATCCTCAACCCATCCAGCTGGGTCACTGAGCTCACTCCAAACTCGGCTCCCTCCATGGGATCACAAAGCATACCTGCTGGGGTCAAGACTGGTACTACACAGAAAGTTTCTTAACAATTTTATATATATATATATATATATATATATATATATATATAGTCGCTTTATGAATCCCCTTATAAACGGACGTGTAGCATTAATAGTATATTGGCTGAAATGTCATTTTGCATCAGAAGTGCGAAAACGCATCTCATCCAGGAGTTAAAAAGTGACACGTCACGTTTATAAGGTTGTATGGAAAAATGGGTATGTTGAAAGTTTGCAGTCAAAATATTGAAAATTAGTGAACTTATGAGTGAATATTGAAATATTATAATGTTTACTTATATCCTGGGCATTTTACTATATTTGTACACCAGTTTATCAGCATAGCCTTCTTATTACCCCACCGCTTGATTCCAGCAGGCAAAAATGTTTAAATCCTCTCCAAAACGTCATTCTGTACCACTGAAACTTCATTCTGCACCAGTATTTGAAAAATGACAGCTATCACGTTCATGAGATGGTGTGAAAAAATGACTATGTTGAACATCTGGGGTCAAAATATTTAAAATGACCAAATTTATGAGTGAGCATAGAAAAATGTCAATGTATGCTCATACCTTTGTCATTTTTGCATATTTTGAACCCACATTTTCAACACTGCCTTCTTATGACCCCACCTCATGAATAAGGGTAGTGAAAAATGTTCAAATCTCAACCGAAAGGTGATTTTGCAAAGAGACCACAAAATCAGCTTTCAGGCCAGATTTGCATAACTCTACTGGCACTGGTCATGAGTCGGGGTCCCAAAAAGGCTATGTTGAAAAGCTGGGGTCAAAATATATAAAAATGACAAAGTTATGAATCAGAGTTCAAAACCCCATTGAAATACATTAAACTGCACTTAAGTGATTTTCTTATATTGCTGTCGCTGGTTCCAGCAGCAAGACATGTCTTCAACTAAAGAGTGGCTCTACACCATAGGACATGTTCAGGTGGGGGATTGGAAGTTGGGTGCTAGGTGCTGGGTGAGAGGTTGGGGTGGGTTTGTGTGTGGGGGGTCAGATCGGCGAGAGACCATTTTCTTGTTTACAGGGCTAAAAAAACATCAAGGGACAGTTTTCTTTATTTCAGGGATATTGTGACACTGGGGATTGGGCACCCCAGTGTCAGGCTTGTGTTTGGTGGCACTGGAGGTGGGCACCCCAGTGTCACCACGTACATAAGCGGAACAGAGGCAGGTGACCTGGAGGGGAGGGAGGGGTCAAGAGAAGCGTTACCAGGGCTGGGCATCCTGGTCTGCTTATATATTAAAAAATATATAAAAAGCCAACACAGTGGTATGCAGGACTGAGACGCTAGTGCCTTATGTCCTACCACACCGGTGACCTGTGTTCAGAAGCGGACACGGATCATTCAAGGGTTGGCCAGGAAGGGAGGATTGAGCATTCCCAGGGATGGTTCTCCTCCCTCAGGGAGGGGGGTAGTGTGACCTGCAGCTTGCCTGCCACCTAGAGGTGTCCAGGTGGTACCATAGCTTGGGCATACAGTACATGACCAATCACAAGCGTTTGAGGACGTCTCCATGGAGGTGGAGCTCGTCGTTATGCCATTGCACATAGTGTGGTCTAGGAGAACAAAAACCAGGAAAAAAGTGATTGGCATGGGTTATATGAAGCCCCACCCACCTATATCCATTTCACACCATTACCCAGTCTCCAGCCCAAATCTGGACACTGGCTCTCCAGGTGGGGGGAAGACGGCCCTTCCCTTCCTGACCCCCCACCATGGGTGGCAATCCATGGGGGATCTGGGGCCCGAGGCATGGGAGAGGCGGATGCCGGATGAGAGGAGGCGGGGATGGGGCTGAGAGCCCACCCATGCCGACCAGGTAAAAAGCTTTGTGGAAAACAAAATAGATATAAAGATTGGGAATGGTGGGCAAGCGACCTGGAGGGGAGAGGGGAGAAAGAAGCAGTACTGGGGGTGGGTACCCTGGTCCACTTAATAGAGAGATAGATAGACAGACAAATAGACAGCTATAGAAAGACAGACAAAGAGAGAGACAGAGAGAAGAAGGGATCGGCAGCTCACAGCTTGAAGTGAGATCAGCAGCACAACTCCACCTGCAGCTTCACCATTTAAGAAAGTCCCACTGTTCTCATACATAGAATGTGGGTGAATGGCTCCTCTCACTAAGCTGGGCACCTTGGATTTTGGGGTGCCCAGAACAGGTATTTCTGGCCATTATTTTAAAAAAACAAACATCAGAATCTAGCTAAACGGGCCCCATTGAGCTAGGTTCCGGTATTTTTTTTTTTTTTTAAATTGCATCATTTTAAGTATTTTCCATGTTTTTTTTAGTTTGAGGGGAAAAAACAAGATGGCAGCTCTCACAGCACAAAAAAAATATTCATGGTGTGAGAACCAAGTGGTGAGAAAGCAAAAACAGTCTCACAACACAGAAGTTTTGGTTTCTTATCAGAATGTTATCCCGAAAACCCTACTGAGTATGCTCAGAACAGATAACAACACAATTCTAAATCCTTATAACTCTGGAACCATTTAATATTTTTTCACAAAATCATCCAAAGGCACTACCTTGTCTCAGCACACTTCTATTCTGAATGTTTTGGGAAAAAATTGCATTACATGTAGGCTGTAGATAAGAGTAAACCCAAATCCCATGTTAAGTATAGGAAGAAAATTAGGCATGTACAGGAAAATGATATGTGGATCTCAGAATCTGCAAAAGCTGCCTTCTCGAAACTTTCCACACTCTTAGACCTTGCCTCCTAGATAACACATGTAAAATTTCAGCTACGTTTGTCAAATGCTGCTAAAGCTTTTAGGGTGCAAAGTTAGGGGTTTAACATAGAACAGTTCACTCTACCTAACCATAGGGCTGCTATCATGCCCCTATAACTGAGGAAATATAAGATGGTGAGACTTGATACGTTTCATGGATGTTATCCTTTATTCGGAGCATAAAAGGGAATTACAGACATTAGGGACAGAGTGGAGGAGAAGGACTGAGCATCTCGGAGGATATGTTGGTCCTTTGGGGACAGCTGTTATATCACACACATAGCAGTCATGAAGTGGAACCCATACGCTTTCCTTTCATTTATTTTGAGTCTTGGGAAGATGTATCTAAGATGTTTATGATCGAGCCCCCTCCTCCAGTTTGTTCTTCATTGCCAGGTGATAACTGAAAAAGTTCAACAAAGACAATGCATGAAAGAAATATATACTTGGGGGCTTTAGGGCAGGACTCAGTCAATCAAACTTTATTTAACCAGGCAAGTTACATTGTTGAGCAAGCTCATTTTCAAGATGGTCCTGGACACACAGGAGGCAGGAGTTCAGAAAAAGAGAAAGACTGAACAAAGACAATGCAGAAAACCCTTAGTGAGATTGCTAAGTACTAGATCCTTTGACAGTGATGCACACATAGAGTGTGGGTGAGCAGCAAATTGTCTAGACAATTGAGAAGCAGCTACCAGTTCTATTTAAGGAAAGAACTGAACACCTTGTGCTTTGGCTGTTCCATCTCATTCAGACAGAATTGAACTGTGAGGCTCAAATGCAAACAAAATTTCTTAAGGCAGAAAAAAGGCCTTTCAAAACAGAGTCGATCCCAACCCCCTGAATTTCCATGCCCCCAAATTGGGCCTCCAGGCCCCTGAATCCAGTTGGCCACTGTCATTATCTGCCTAGCAAGGGGGGACCATACTGAGTGCCCAAGGTCCCCTGTACATTGTTGTCAGGCAGCCCTGTTAGCTATCTCAATCTTTGGCAACATTAGGGGTCCTTCTGATAGTTCCTCAGTGCTACCCTGACATGTTGCTGCCTGCCAGATCTTGATACCACAGCCACTGCCTCCATTATCAGAACACTTCTTGTGTTATACAGCACGTAACATCATAGCTGTTCTGCTAAATGCTGTTATGCAGTGTTCGGTAGTAATGCATTACAAGTTGTAACCCATCACAGTAATCTGATTACATTGTCATGTAATGTGTAACTGGTAACAGATTACTTAAAAGAAAATGTAATCTTGGGACATTACAAGATTATATTTTTTTTCAAGTAATGCATCACTATAACGCAATTTACATATTATTTTTTTTGGTAGATATCTGGTCAACCATGTCCCGCTGGCTGTGTTAGAAAATAAATGTAAATTGCGTGTGTTACCCAACTCTGTCCGTAACTTCTGTCTCAGTCCTCTCAAAGGGGAAAAAGCTGATTCCGGTACTTTCTGGCATCCATGCACGATCTGACATGCATCCCCACGCGCTCCACCGATCCACACTGGGTGGCACAAGAACTAACTTGTCATTGGCGGCTGCACAGAAGGATGGATCTGTGTGGCTGTTTAAGATTTAGCACCATTTTCAAAGTCTTCTCGTCGCGCTTCCTTGTCAGCTTGTCCCCAGTTTGCAGTATACCACCAATGCGCATTTTGAGGTCTGGACGGGTAGTCAGGGCAAGTGGGGAGCGATCGGATGAGCTGCACTTTGAATGCACTGACTGTGTGAGGAATACCAGAATATCTTTAGAAACAGATAAGTGAAGTTTTACTTTTAAACCTCATGTGGTGAAGTTTGGCTAACGGTCGGATGCAAGCTTCAAACATACACTTATGAGACTTGCTGGTGCCATTAGCGATATGATTTTCAGAAGCACTATTTATGTATGAGGGTGATATGAGACATTTTTCCTGATTTGACACCCTCTTAATAGACCCCTGAATAGCTTCTGTGATTTGTGAGGGAGCATTCAAACCAACAAGTTGGTCCACCTGTGAGCTTGTGAGCCGGTGAACCGGCTAAATACAGCAGCAAAATCTGAGCTGGTGCTTAGAGGCTTGCTACTTGGGAAAGAGTAAGCAGTTTGAGGCTTTCATCCCGTATGGAAATAAGTGAATTTTGCTTGTTAATGCAAAAGTATTCAAACCAACATTAGTTCTGGTTATTTTCTCTACTAGTACTAACTGTAACACAAGCGAAGTTCGCTCGCATATTTGAGTCACTTTTCTGAGAGTCTTCACAAATCCAGAATACCCTAACTTTGTATTTTTTATGCACTTTATTCAGCACATTACCAATTTTATCCACTTCTGTGTTTTTTTCTGAAAAATATTGGGACCCTTATGTTTGATACATTGCTCAAATGTTGCACGTGCACTTTATTTATGTGCCATCAGAAATACAAATACTCTATAAATTGAAATTAATTGTTGATCAAGCGTTTCAAAAGAAACACTTATTTATGCAAATCATTAAGTTGAACAAAAAAACCTTGAATCCAAGACAAGTATTTTTTTGAAACAAAGTAAATAAAAAATAAAGTATTCCATCAATATAATTTCCTAGTCTTGTGCTGGTATGTTTTCAGGTGGTTGGAGTGAGGAGGCACCTGAGTCTAGTCAGGTTTTCAGCAGGTTGGTGCCCAAGGGAAAAGCGTCACTTCTGTGGATAGTCCTATTGACTTCCCCTCACTTGCTTTTCCCACCCTAAGATAGCACACCGTCACAGTCTCCCAGCTGAGCAGTCTGACTCGCTCAGCTGTCAGAAGGCAATGCACTGTGGCGCGAAGCACGATAATGATTCCTTACTGTAATTGTGGGGGAGGGGGGATTCTAAATTTAAATCTACGTTTGCTTGTTTGATTTTGCCAAAATGTAAAAAAAACAGATAAGTGGGAGATGGAATGCCCATTGTCATCTGCATAATTTGTTGTTTCTCAGTCGGCAGCAGATCTACGGCTGTTTGTCACTGAGAGCAACTGACTGTGAATGGCATTCTACTGTGAGGCTTAATCTTGTGATGTGACAGTTGAATGCTTATCCCTAGGTACTGTCACATTTTCTATGTGTAAACTAGCATTTTTGACTGGACTCTGTTATTTGTACCTATTTTCTTACCCGTTTGATTGTCTGGAAATGTTAGGCTCTAGGCTTTTTTTCCCCAGGGTTTTTTTTTTCTCTGAGTAAAGGGTCATCTGAGTGAAGAAGCACTGTATCATTCTGTACAGTCATCATGTGTGGTGTTGTTTTCTCCAGAGTTCACAATGTGCAATGGAAATATTTAAATTTATGGCACTGTTTCAGATAGAATGAGGGAAGAAGTGTGGTCACATTTTCATTGATCTCAGGGGTTTGGGAAAACAAGTGGTACATTGGAACCTGATACTGTCTGTCCGATGGGCCTCTGGGACAAGCCCCATAAAAGTGACGTGTATGCAAAATGTCATGTGCATGGCACAGTATCTTCTCAGTATAGGTTGTTCTCTAACTTACCTCCTTCTACATGAAACAGTGCCATTAATTTAAATATTTCCACCGCACATCGTGAACTTTGGAGAAAAACAACACACATGATGACTGCACAGAACAATACAGCACTCCTTCACGCAGATGACCCTTTACTTAGAGAAAAAAGGAAAAAGCTCAGAGCCTAACATTTCTAAACAATCAAATGGGGTAAGAAAATAGGTGAAAGTGACAGAGTCCAGTCAAAAATGCCAGTTTGCACATGGAAAATGTGGGACAGAACACATGAATAAGCATTCAACTGTCACATCACAAGATAAAGCCTCACAGCAGAATGCCATTTACAGTCGGCTGCTGTCAGTGACAAATAGTCGTAGATCTGCTGCCAACTGAGAAACAACAGATTATGTACATTTATTTATTTATTCAATTTTGGTAACCGGGTAGGCCCACTGAGCCCCGAAGGTCCCTTTTCAGGGGCAACCCAGGCATTCCATCTCCCACTCATCAGTTTCTTTAAAATTTTGGCAAAATCAAACAAGTAAACCCAGATTTACATTTAAAAAAACCCTGAATACAGTAAGGAATTATTGTTGCACTTCGTGTCACAGTGCATTGCCTGAGTCCGACTGCTCAGCTGGGAGGCTGTGACGTGTGTGCTGTCTCGAGGCAGGAAAAGCAAGCAAGGGGAAGCTGACAGTACTATCCACAGAAGTGGAACTTTTCCCTTGGGTACCAATCTATTGAAAACCTGATCAAAACAAATTAACCTGAAAGACCATAGCAACAATTGATTTAACACCATCACAGGATCACATTACAAAAAGGACATTATACATAGGGAACATTTTCAATGAAATTGTATTACATTTCACCTTTAATGTCAAAAAGAAAGGGTGATGGACTGGAACAATTGATATTCTGCAGACACTTTCTCTTCCTGCATGGATGGCTTTGTAGTGCTAAAGTGTTTGCTTTATGCATTATTGTGGAAGGCGTAGTGGCTGAAGTATACTTCCTTTAAGTACAAAGCCCCAGTTTGGAAAGGCTACATCATTATAGATATGGGGATGGATATAGCATATCTATGCTTTAAGTGATGTAGCATATCCACAACTGCTACAGAGGGAACAGCTTTTCAGACAAAGCGCTTAACGATATAGTGTATTACAATGCAATTTGGGACCAATTCCTGACTTGCAAACAAATTAATATTAAGGCTTCTGCATGGGAATATTCTAAAAGCTGGATAAATATATAGGGAATGCTAAAGTAACCCATATAGATCCCTGAATTGTACAACAGTTGTAAACTTCACCTCATGATACAGTGTCTCTGAGAACAATCTATGGGGCAGGGAGTGAATTCAGAGATGTAAGATTCACCCCCAAGTTATTTTTAAACTGTTCTACAGCAGTGTTATGCTACTAAGTTATGGGTTTTATATATATTTGTCATTAGAGTTTATTACAAGGAAGGCATGGCTTTAAGCCACAAGATGTCTTCCCAGAAGCGTAAGGACAATCAGCCTGCAGCCTTGTGTCTTAGCACACCCCTTGGATGTGCATTCAAATCCTTTAATGCACACCCTGTTCCGGTTTATTGTTTACTTAGTCAAGAAGTCTCAGCACAGTTTTTCAAACTGGAAGTTTCTCCTTTTGAGAAACCTATTCCCATGCAGAAGCTTAATATTAATTCTCAAAATGGCTGAAAAAGGGGAGATACTGTTGATGGGGGACCTGAATATGCCAGATGTTAACTGGATAACATGTATTGCAGCCACATCCAAGAGCAGGGTCATTCTCGATGCCCTGCAGGGGGCATGCCTTAGACAGCTAGTGTTGGAACCCACTCGGGAGGGAACAATACTAGACCTGGTACTCTCAAATGGAGAGAGGATCACAAATTTAGAAGTCAGTAGACATCTGGAAACAAGCGACCACTGCACAGTGTGCTTCACAATGAGCACAGCCATGGAGATAAGCCATACAAAAACAAGGATACTGGACTTTAGAAGAGCTGACTTTGGCAAAATGGGTGAATACCTGAAAAATGCACTAGCAAATGACCAAAAAGGAGGAGTGGAAGAACAATGGAGAAAAATCAAAACTGCCATCATAGAGGCAACAAGCCTTTGTGTGAAACAAATAAAGAAAACAAAATGGAGTAAATAACCACTATGGTTCTCAAAAGAGGTGGCAGGGAAGGTTAAGGAGAAAAAGGCTGCATTCAAAAAGTATAAGGAATCACAGAAGGAGCATGACAGGGAACTGTATCAATTAAAGCAGAAAGAAGTGGGGAAGGCAGTCAGACTAGCAAAGGCCCAAACCGAGGAAAAAATAGCCAGCTCAGTTAAGAAGGGGGGTAAAACCTTTTATAGGTACATTAGGGAGCTTAGAAAGGTTAAGGGAGGGATAGTGAAGATTAATAAAGGAGAGGGGAGGTGGGCAGAGGGAGACAGTGAAAAGGCAGAGATACTGAATGAATACTTTTGCTCAGTATTCACAAAAGAAGATGAGGAGGAGTTACCTAAACCAGACAATAGAAGCACTCTGGGTAGAGGGGTTGACACCAGTCCATTCACAGGAAGAAAGAGTCCCGAAAGAACTCCTAAAACTCAAGGTGGACAAAGCAATGGGGCCTGACGGGATTCACCCCAGAATCCTAAAAGAACTAAGGGAGGACCTAGTGACACCACTGACCACACTTTTTAACAGATCATGGCAGGATGGGGCGGTACCTGAGGACTGGAGGAGGGCAGATGTGATTCCCCTTCACAAAAGTTGGAGCAAGGCAGAAGCAGGAAACTACAGACCTGTAAGTTTGACTTCAGTGGTAGGGAAAATGATGCAATCGCTCTGAAAGAAAGAATTGTTGAGTACCTAGAGTATTAAGGGCACAGGACACAAAGCTGCATGGATTTACAGCAGGAAGGTCTGTGACCTAATCTAATAGATTTCTTTGACTGGGTGACCAAAGTAATAGACCAGGGAGGGGCTGTGGATATGGCCTACCTAGACTTTAGCAAGGCATTTGACACAGTCCCGCACAAAAGATTAATAATCAAGTTAGCCAGCCTGGGAGTGGGTCCCAGGGTGGTAGCCTGAGTAGCAAACTGGCTGCACAACAGGACACAGAAGGTAATAGTGAATGGAGTCCACTCTGAAGAAAGAGGGGTTACTAGTGGGGAACTGCAGGGTTCAGTACTGGGTCCAGTCCTTTTTAATGTTTTTATAAGTGACATTGCAGGGGTCTAGAGGCACCCTAGGATCACCAGCCAACTCCCTGACTAAGGATCCCCGGAGCCCCCGTGAAGCGGCAGAATCTAGTCGGTAATCCCCTGCAGAGTCAGGCCAAAGTCAAGCCAGTCTCATAAAGTGCAAACTTCAGACCCACCAAAACACAGTCTAGGGCCCACCACTCGATTCTTCAACCTGGCACACAACTGGTGCCTTCATACAATCCACAAGGCTCCTAGAACTCCTTTCTAATGCGGACTCCCACACATGATTTTTAAGGACTCCCACAGCTCCTCCTCAGAACAGATTCCTTTATAGGGCGGCAGCCCATATGTCCTTCGGCAGCCCATATCACAATCCCCACTGTCTTTCTGCATCTAGGCAGGGATTAAAGCAATTCTTTCTTGCCGACCACACATTCTAACTTGGCCCGATCAAAGTCTGCTCCACACAGTTCGCTGAGGCATCAACAGCAGCACCTCAGACCAAAGAATCCTGCATTTCCCAATGCAGTGGAGGCTTTAAAAACGTTACCGCAACCAGCAGGGCAATCAACCCGACTGAGACTACAGAATAAACGGCTGTCTTACACCAAGCTTTAGCAGACAAAAGCAGTTTGAGGCACAGAAAAATAAACTAAAACAACATAAAAAAAAACAAGTAAAGTAAAATAAAGTAAAACAAAACAATATGCTGCTCACAGCTTGCAGCGCGCCCAGCCTGGCAGCCAACTTAGCCTAGAAGGATAGCAACATTGACTTTACAAGACATTATGTTCAAGAGCAGAGCTTTCCTTAACTGCCCACAAGTTACCATGAGCTATCAATTCCTGCCAATGGCTACTGCCAGTGCCACCTGTTAATGGATTTGACTGTGAAGTGTAGTGGAACCAACATGGATTGGTATGTGTTTTAGGATGTAAGAGTGTAAAAAGGCAGGGCATGAAATCAAATTCCCTTCCTTTCCAGCTGGCCTTTATTCTGAAAGGTTTAAAAGGAATCTTCAAGTTAAAGTTTCAGTGCTGCCAGCAGACATGTGAATGTGCATTCACAGAGGCAGTGGGTTACGAACTTGCATGGGTCACAAATGGTGGTTCAGGTAGTAGAAGTGACCAGTCAGTGCATGTAGGCCAAGGGAGAATATTTTATTTCGAATAAATGAATTCACTGACAAACACCGAGCTAGCTGAACCAAGTTATCAAATGCAATAGAAAGTAATAGAAAAAGTAATATGTGTTACAGTTACAGTTACTCATTACTTTTTATACGAAAGAAATAAGTAACTGTAACTGATTACATTTAGTTGAGAGTAACTAGTAACTGTAACTGATTACTTTTTTAAAGTAACTTACCCAACACTGCTGTTATGTGCTTAGATGGTCCTAATGAGAGCCTCAGTGCATACTGGCATTTATCAGGGTAGCTATGTCAGTGTATTTCTGAGGGAGTGCTCTGATAATGGAGACAGTGGTATCAGAACCCAGCCTGCTAAAGCAGGTAGCATCAGGTCAGGTTAGCACTGGATGGTCATCAGAAGCCTTCAGCTACATAGGTAATGAGTAGGACCATGCCAAGGTAGGCAGCAGTAACATACCAAGAGACTTGCGACACTCAGCATGGATCCCCCACCCCCATCTCATCAGGTTAGGCAGTGAGAGGGAGACAGCTGGATTAGGAGAGCTTGAAGACTCCCCACCCAAACCGAATTATACAGGGATTGGGGGAAGAGAGTGTGGAGTCAGGGGGTAGGGTGGAGGCTCCATGTTGTGGTTTATGTGATGCACCTTTCATGTTTATTTTTTATTTACTTACTTATTTATTAATTATTTTTGTTAACCAGGTAAGTTCACTAGAGCACAGGCCGCATTTACAGGAATGCCTCTGGAGTTCATACTCAGAAACAAACATTTATAAATACATCAGAACAATATAATACAGTACATATATGTGACAAACATATCATCACATATCAAAAACACATACGACTAAAATGTACACTTACGTAAGAACTTACTGTTACAGTAGATCTTCGAGATAATCTCTTTCATCAGGCCACAGCTGTGTCATAAACATGTCATCACAATTCAAAAACACCTACAACTAAAACTGTCATATAAATAACGCATAGGCAACCACGCATAGCATTGCTGTGTTTCCGTCGAGGGTTCTGATGGTATCATAGTGACCTCAAGAGCAAAGCTGAAGAGGTCCCTAATGTCAGTAGAATCCTGAGGTGGAAATACAACCAAGTTGTGTATAGTGACCAATGTGATATGTTGTGTAGTACAAGGGTTGAAACATAAAGCAAAACAAGCTGTTACTTTTTTTTTTATTTAGAAAAAAATACAGAAACCCACCTTCCTCTAGACTCTGAAAACCCACCCCAGTAAGGGAGGGGGTTCTATTTTTTAAAATGATGAAACAGAAGATTTTGGAGAGTCTTGGTTCTGTGCATGTAGGGAAAATAAAAGCAAAACTATGGGTGGCACAAGTGTCCATTCTGATAAAAAAAAAAAGCTGTACCACAGCTGGCCATGTGGCATGGAGGGTTGAGGCATAGAACACCTTACCTCCTGCCATGCCAGTAACCTGTGTTTGGAAACAAGCATGGGTTGCTGGGAGACGGCTGGGGGAAGAAGGATCGAGCATCTGATAGACTCCTCTCCTCCTCTGGGGTGGGGTGAAAACAGTGCCTGGCATTATCCTGGCCCCTAGTGGCAGCTGGGGGTCAGGTCACTGAGACCACATGTCGTGCTGTGTATGGAAGCATACCCAGCTTGGCCATTGACATCATTGCTCACCAGCTCCTCCACACCATGGGGAAGGGAGGAAAGGGGGAAGGGTCGTGTCCTGTCAAGTTGCCGAGTGATTTGGTCATGGCAATTTTGGTGCCGCAATGAGGGCAACAGTGAAAGGGGCAATCTTGATTTTAGATCGCCCCCCACTCCTGTCATCCTTTGCCCCCACACAGTTTCTACCCCCTCTGGGGCATGCCTACCCATTTCCCAGGAGGAGGCTTTGACACTGTACCTCCTAGGAGACTAAACCCCTGGTACTATAATGCCAGGCGACATCTTGCTTGCACATTTATCGGCGTCAGCAAAATGCTTGTCGCTGCAGAATGGGTGAACCAAAAAAAAAATCACCCTGGCTGGTAGGATGATTCTCTGACCACTCACAGGCCCTGCACCATATTTATCTCCTGAAGAGCACAGCAAGCTCTGTAGAAACTGGGTTGGGGAGGTAATAGCATCTTCACATCCCTTTGCCAGGAAGGTTGGGGTAGCTATCTTGGTGAAAAAAGGTTTAGCTTTTGAAAAAAATGATACTTTTATGGATAAGGAAGGTAGAATGGTAATCCTTTCAGGCAAGATAGCGGGGCGTTTAATGCATTTGTCAATGTATATGGCCCGATGCTGCAGGTACCGCAGTTTTTTAGGCAGGTGTTTGGTAGGATTGCCACACTTCCCAAGGGGCATATCCTCATTTGAGGAGACTGGAACTATGTGGAAGACCCAATTCCTGATCGATCCCCCGGGATCACAGCAGTGTCCTAGAACAGGGTCCAAATTGCTTAAGACATTAAGGGCAGCAGCAGGGTTGGAGGACACCTGGAGAGAACAGAATCCATCCAGTCAAAACTACACTTTTTATTTCCATGCCCAAGGTAGTTATGTATTGACCTGTTTTATACCCACAAAGTCTGGGGCCACACAATTAAAGAGTTCGATATTTACCCAATTTATTTATCAGACCACGCTAAGGTAAGTATTACTATTGACTTGGGCCCATCTGATAAAGTCAGTCTGAAGACTTAATGTAGGGCTTCTGTGAAACAAAATGTTTGTTAATAAGGTGAAAGAGTCTATTACTAATTATATAAAAGAAAATACAGGTACTGTGTCCCAGATTAAATTATTTTGGGATGGTTTAAAGCCATATCATATGCTACTTACAAGAAAAAAAATTATTTACACTAAGCAGAAAAATCTGGAACAGAAAATAAGGGAGTTGGAGATCAAGCATAAATTAGGTAGGTACCCAGAACTCATAGGGGAACTTACAAAACTAAAGACAGAACTAGAGAATATTCTTAAGGCCAAAACAGAGAATGCTTTAAGGTTCATATCTCAAAAGTATTACAAAGGAGGAAACCGGGGCAGGCAACCTACTCACATACCAATTGCAAAAACAGATGGCAGACAGATATACTATGTCCCCACTATAAAGAAAGGTATGCCCTCTGGACTGCAAAATCTTTACAGTGAACATGTAGATGCCGACAACATCGACAGTTCACTGTAAAGTCTGCCCGGGAACCCAGCACTCTCTCCCCCGGTCCTGCCCCCCTCCCCGAATCAACTCTGACTTGGAGTTGATTATCTTTTAAGTCTGGGTGGTGTGGGGGGCAGAGGCCCCCGCATGGGGGTGTTCAGGGGGTGAAGCCCCACCCCCCCCCCGATGAAAGGGAACTGTTTCTCTGATGGATTTATGTTGACTGCAAATTGCGGTCAACAAAAATCCGTCACTGTAATGTCGGTCGACAAAATATTTGTCAAACCGGCATCATAGAGCCATAAAGAAAAACCCAGGAGACTTCCTGCTGGAGAGTAGGCCTTACACAATTGCCGAACTCTTTAAAGAGGTCTACACCAATCTCTATACTCCTGAAACCAGTATACAGAAGGTAAAGCAAATACAGAGATTCTTAGACAAAGTGAACTTGCCGCAGTTAACCCTAGAACAAGCCCAAACCATGGAAAGACCATTCACCCAGGCAGAGGTTGAACACATAATCAAAGAATTAAAACATAACAAATCACCAGGCCCGGATGGCTTCATGGCAGAATTTTATCAGACATTTCACACTGCGCTCTGGCCCCTGTTCTCACACAGGTCTGTAATGTATGTCATTCCCAGGCAGCAAGTCCAGACACCTAGGGGAGAGCCCTAATTTCAGTAATACCAAAACCGAGCAAGGACACCACTTGACGTGGTGGATTCAGACCAATATCCTTGTTAAATCTAGATGTAAAAATCTTTGCCAGGATGATTTCCAATTGGGTGCAGCAAGTTGTAGCCCAGCTGGTTCACCCAGATCAGACCGGGTTTATACCAGGCCGACACTTGCATGACAACATACGTCGGCTCCTGACTACCATGGCGAGTGTTCATGGCAGCCCACTGGCAAGCCGGGGTGTTGTCATAACTCTGGATGCTGCACTGGTCAAATTTCATTTTGGGGAGAAGTTTCGGGTCATGGATTGGAGCTTTATACACTAAGCCATCTGCCAAAATTTGATGTAAAGTGGTTTTATCATCATCTTTTATAGTACAGAGGGGAACAAGGCAGGGTTGCCACCTCTCACCCCCTCTTATTCACTCGTAGTATAGAGCCTCTCGCAGAGGCATTCAGAACCAGTCCTGACATTGAGGGTATTAAAATTGGGTCAGTAGAAAAACACATTTCATTGTATGCAGATGATACACTCCTTTATCTGCAGAACCCACCTAGAACACTCCCCAAAGCAATCTCCCTTTTGAGTGAATATGGAAAGGTTTTAGGTTTCAAGATGAATGAGTCAGAATCCGAAATAATGTCATTAGGAGCCCCAGTCACAGCAGAAATTTAAAAAACGAACCAAACTAAAATGGCCAGTTAAGGGCTTTAAATATTAAGGAGTGCATATTTCCTCTGATCTGAGTAAACTGGTATCCGGTGATAATCGCCAATACAAAATAGCATGACCATTAATAGCATTGTCTAAATTGTGCGGGCATATATAAGTGAGGGAGGAATTACAGCATTGTACATTTTTACCACGAGTGCTTGCAGTCGTACCTCAGCATTCCCTGGCTCCCTGTAATATCTGAAAATAATGAAGTTAACCACACCTGGATTACCCTGTGGGTTACCTTATAACATTTATTTTGTTTGCAAACCTTATGTAGCCCCCTCCTTTCCCAATACGTCTAGGGGCCTGATGTTCTGGGGAAAGGGGGACCCAAGCACAGAAATCTTTACCAGTTCTTCTCGTATACATTTCTCCTCATACACATTAAAGATGGATTAAATCTTTCCTACCTTGAGAGATCTTGTTAAAGGAAGGCTGTCATAAACCCCAGTTTTCTCCCAGCCTCTTCTCAGCTGTCAACTTGCAGGGAGAGACTTGAATTTCTGCTGAAGGGCACTCTTTTTCTATTAACTTGCTATTTTTATGTCCTGGAGTGAGTGGCACCATTTCATTGATTGCAGCGGCCAGAGCCGCAACTTCTATGCAAATTAGCAGAGTATCCTTCCCATGATTTGCTGGAATGCTCGTTCATGACAGCCGGGTACATTTTCACGAAGGGAAAAGAAGCGCTGAGCCATGTAGTACTCGTTGAGCTGCACTTTTAGAAGCAAACCCGACTGAAAACGGATCACTGTAACCTATTTATTTTTTTTATTGAAATTTGAAGCTCTGACACTGGTCCCGAGAGTGAGAGGGCGTAGGATAAAATGGAATTATTTAAAGCTCCCATGGGAGACACCCACGGAAACATCTAAAAAACTAAGGAATAGAATTTCATTCACATCCTCTTGCTTAAATTTATTTATTTATTTAAATTTTGGTGACCGGGTAGGCCCACTGAGACCGTAATGGTCCCTTTTTCAAGGGCAACCCGGGGTTAATTACAGTCAACAGTACAATAAGAAGTAGGAACAATTCAAGGGAAAGTACGCATATACAGACATTAAAATCAGAACATATAGTACAATCGCAGGCAGGTTAGGTAATGTTTAGAATAACATAGGGTAAACACTAGTTTCACAAGAGTGGCAGTTACATAAGGTTCTTTTATCAGGTCAGTTTTACGGGATACAATTTCAAGTGTTTCAGAAGTGATAAGATTCAACTGAAATAGGATACCAACCTGTTAGGCGGCAGGTTTTTAGTATCAGAGGTGGAGTGCTGTTTTCTATCCTCAGCGGTGGCATGCACAGAGGCTTAGCTCTAGAAGGTACGTCTTTAGGCCTTTTTTAAAACCCCCAAAGGAGCTGCAGTCTTGAAGATTAGTAGGTAGGCCATTCCATAGGAACGGGATGTAATTTTCGAACGACCGAAGACCTTGGCTTGTTCGGACTTTTGGGACATGGAGGAGTCGACGACACAAGGATCTAAGTGTTCTTTTAGGCTGCTTGAGTACTAAAGTACAACTCAGGCTGGGGGGAGTATCCGTTTGTAGAAGCTTGAAAGCCAAGCATAGGGAAGTGTAAGCCAGTCTGCCCTCCAGGGAGGGACAATTCAGTGAGTCGAGTATATTACAGTGGTGTTCTAGTGGCTGAGCTCCCAGGGCAAAGCGTCCTATTCTGTAGTACAATTTCCCTAGCTTTCACATCTCTGTATTTTGCATAGAATGTAGCACTGGGGCACCATAAAATAAGGTGAGCAGGAGCACGCCTGTGGCTATCTTTAGCCTGGATGCCTGAGTGAGAAAAGGGGTTAGACGGTACATGAGCCCAAGCTTTTGATTTAGCGCCTTGGTTAATTGTTCAACATGAACCTTGAAAGAGCAGTCTTGATCGATATAGACTCCCAGGTATTTGGTACAATCCACCACCTCAATAGGATGGCCACTGGACAGATAAGGGGATAGTAGACATGTTCTGTCGGGGCCCAGTTTACTGGGTCCGAATAGGATGGCTTTGTTTTTTTTCTCATTTAGGACTAGCCTATTTGTCAGGAACCAGGTTTCCAGTAGGGAGAGATCGTGGTTCAGGAGTTGGTTTAGCTGTACAGCATTTGAAGCAGATCTGTATAGTATTGCATCATCCGCATAGAGGGTCACATTCGCTCCGCCGTAGTGCTTTGGTAGGTTGTTGATAAACAGGGAGAATAGAAGGGGCCCCAGTATTGAACCATGGGGGACACCCTCAGCAATGGAGCGCTTGCCTGACTCCACCCCCTGCCATCTGATTATCTGAGATCTGTCTTGCAAGTAATCTTTAAACCACTGTGTTGAGTGGTTGTCCAGTCCGAGAGCTAAGCTGCTGGATGAGCAATTTGGTCTACTAGATCAAAGGCCTTGGTAAGGTCTATGAAGACCGCACCAGTAAGTTGGCCTTTGTCGTGGGCAGCAAGGATGTCGGATGTTAGACTCACCAGGGCAGTATCAGTATCATGTTGTTTTCTGAGTCCATGTTGTCGTGGAGTGAGGAGGCTATGTTGTTCAGCATATGCCTGGACTTGTTGGTATACAATTCTCTCAAGCATTTTATTTAGTGTGCAGAGAATAGAAATCGGTCTATCGTTTTCAACTAGCTAACTGGGTCATCCCTTAGGGATCGGGGTAACCAAAGCTGTTTTCCAAGCTAAGGGGACTTTGCCTTCCATCAGCGACCTATTGAACAACCACATGACTGGCACAGCAATTTCGTGGTCAGCCAGTCTGAGTAACCTGGGTTCAACCTTGTCATAGCCTGGAGAACCATTTGTCTTAATGCTCCTAATGAGCTTTAGGACCTCAGTTTTTGATGTTAACCTAAGGTGAAAATTAGGTGATGAGGGGAGATTCAACGAGTCATCCGAAGATGGCTGTTTTGGGCTGCAGGGATGAACCCTGTACTTGCCAAGGTCAGTGAGGAATTCATTAAAGGCATTTGCAGCATCTTGCGGGTTCGTGTGGTGGACTTCTCCCACAACAATGTCACAGGCATTTTGTGTGTGGTGGCCTTTCAGGAGTGCGTTTATTTGGGACCAGTATTTCTTGGGGTTAGAGAGATTTTTTGTTTGTAGGTTCTTAAGGTACCGTCGCTTGGCCGGTTTTAAATCTTTTTTATATGAGTTTCTGAGCATTCGGTAACGGACCCAGTCATTGGTTAAATTAGTGGACTTGTACCTGCCCCAGGCCCTGTCCCTTTCCCTCATTAGTTTTTTAGATCACGTGTCAGCCACCTAGACTGTTGTCCTTTGACTCTCATTAGTTTTAGAGGGGCGTGTTTGTTGGTGGCCGAGAGGAAATTCTTGGTGAAAAAGGCCAGGGCAGAGTCCAGGCTGGGGGCAAGATTAATTTGAGCCCAGTCAATTCCCGACAGGGTATCCCGGAAGGACGTAGCATCGAAATTGGAGTAGTCACGTGCCAGAAAGGTACGGGGAGGTGGAGTTGGATAGTCATTTTTCCATATACCAAAGATGGGGGCGTGATCACTTAAGGAGTCAGCAAAAGTACTGGCCAGCTTGAATCTATTGGGGTTAGACACCAGTAGCCAATCAATGGTGGTGTGGTTTCTGGATTTCAAATTCATTCTTGTTGGTTCATGGATCAGTTGGGTAAGCTTGGCCTCTAGCAAGCTGGACTTAATGTCAGTCTTAGTCGAGGGGCTCCAGTGGAGATTAAAGTCACCCATGATTATTTTCTTGTGGGGAGGCAGGTCAGGGATAAGCTTAGTAAAGGCCTTTAGTGCTTCCGTCGCAATCTTAGGAGGGTGGTAAACACATCCTATTAGTGGTTTTGTACCCCCAGTAGAACTTTTACAAATAGTGTTTCATAGCCTTCATCCACCTTTGCTGGAATCTCTGCTAAGGACACCGTTAGTGATTCCTTAGTATATATGATAACCCCTCCACCCTTTTTTCCTGTTCTATCTTTTCAAAAGGTTTTGAATCCAGGGATCCTAATCTCGTGTGCTAAGATCATGGATTTGAGCCATGTTTCAGAGATGGCTAATACGTCAGGGGAGTGTAGGTCCGCCCAGGCTTCAAGCTCTTGCAGTTTAGGTCTGAGACTATTAATATTGATATGCACCAGTTTCAGCCCTTTAGTGTTGGTCCAGCAGGGCAGAGAGGGAGTTACATTTGGGATATTTGTGCAGGGCGCACCTGGGTTTGTTTCAGTATCCCCTGCTAGCAGGAGCTTTAGGAGAAACCATACCTTCCGGAACGCCTTAGATGGGCGTTGTAAAGATTGGTGTTTGTTTAATTTGAGGAGTGTTGCACAGGCGTAGCAACGACCATTTTTTCTGATACTGTTCAGAATAAGCAGACTAGGGTAGTGGCTTAATTGAGGATAGACACAGGGATAATGAGTTAGTATGAGGCCAGGTGGCAGACTATAATTCACCTCGGAGTTTAACAGTAGGTGGTCTGTATATAGTGTAAGAAAGATATAGCCACTCCCCAGAAGTATGCCCAGCAGCATGCTTGATGTTATGAATTAATTTCTGACTACCTAGTTTATGATACAACTGGCAGTTTTGTGGGTAGCAGGCAATTTGGTAGGGAGAGACAGAGATACTTCCTGAGTTGCACAGTAATTTGCAGGTGGTGCAAAAAGGTTGGGATTAGAGAAAGCAGGTGCAGCGATGGCTCTTCGCCACTAGAGGGTGTATTGGAGTTTTGTATTGGGCACGGTAGCCAGAAGCTCCTTTTGTTATAGTGGCCACTAGTGGACAGCTGTGATAACCTGCAAATGGAAAAGTCACCTGATAGGTTAATTTCAGTCAGGTGCTTTATCCTATAAAAAGGAGTGATGATGACCAAGGGTGTGGTGGGGGCGGCAGGGTCCTCGCTCTGCCGTTTGCACTCCTCGCTCATCCTGGTCTTCTTTACCTGCGCAGATTTTTCGGTTTGAATTCCGCGCCTTTTGCAGGGGATCAATCAGCGTGGGGTTTGGGAAGAGTCCGTCGGCTGTGGGGGAGGGCTGCTCGGTTGCCCTCTCGACCCAGAAGGCTCCTGGGGAGCAGGTTTGTCTCTGCAGAGAAGGAGGAAAAAGGTGAGGCTTTTATACAGATCCTACACAAAGCAGCAGACTAAAGGAGCATTGGGGGTGGGGATCGCATATTCAATGCAGTTAAGGTTATTTTAGCCCAGCCCTGGTTAAGCTCATTATTGGACTTTCTAAACAAAGAGGGCTCAGGTGGAGACAAAGCAGTTTTTGCAGGCACTGAGGTTTGTAAGGTTAAAAGGTGCAAAGGCAATAGAAGTTTAGCAACTTGGGTAATCAGGAAAAATATTTTCTCTGGCACTACAAGTTTCACTGATTCAGTTTAAATAAAGGTCACGGTCACAGAACGAGCTTACTATGGCATTTGATGTTTCACTATTAAGGTGCTCTGCTACTTCCTTACAATTCACAAGTATACAGGGAGAAAAACTGAGGAAAAGAAACAATCAGCACTGGTGTGGCGACTGAAAATAAAGTTTAAGTCTTTCAGTAAAAATGGCGCTCTGCCATTTGCACTCCTCACTCATCCTGGTTTCCTTTACCTGTGCAGATTTTTCGGTTTGAATTCCACGCCTTTTGCAGCGGGCAATCAGCGTGGGGCTTGGGAAGAGTCCGTCGGCTGTGGGGGAGGGCTGCTCGGTTGCCCTCTCGACTCAGAAGGCTCCCGGGGAGCAAAATTAAACACTGGACTCCAATTTTTCTCCCAAAACAAATCAGGTTATATTCACCTGAGCCCCTAATGATCCACAGGGCTCAGGGGTCCCAATTACTTAAGGAAAATAAAAACTGTACAGTTCCATCAGGCCAAACTTTTTACAAGCATTCCTGGAGAGACTTTATTTTGGACAGTACTTAAGGCAGAGGAAAGATTTTCTTACTGGCACAAATCTACAGCAACAACACTTTACAAGGGACCAAAGACTTTTCTCTGATAACCAGGAACGTGAAGCTCCACATATCTTGCTGGCACTGGTGAGTATGGTCATGCCATTGTATTGCTATTTATTCTATTCTTGTCTATGTAATAATACTTGTATCCTCATTTGTATGACCACTCAGGTCCATCTTGTAAATGAGCTTTGCTCAATGATGTTCGCCTGAATAAATAAAAATAAAGATTTTTGATTGATTGAAAGATAAAGATTTTTTTTTTTTTTTGAAATAAAGATTTTTTTTTTTTTTTTTTTTTTGAAAGAGTACCTAAACCTTGAGCTTCACTTGCTAGACACAGGGCTCTGATCAAGCTATTCCCCAAGTGCTCTTTTCTTGAGCACTTCCAGTGAGGAGCAATGAGCTTCTCTAAGCGACTCCCTTAACTAATTCATCCAAACAGGGTGCTAAACCTACAGCTTGTTATTCCCTCACCTGCCTCTCTCCATACTTCCAACTTGGCCTAAATCCCTGTGCGTGAACCTTCCTGATCCCCGGACTTCTCAGACTCTCTGCTGTCTCAATGTCAGCATCCGATTCCACCTTTGCTGGAGCTACTACTCCTCAAAACAGTCACAAGGACACCCTTTCTTTAATTTCTTAATTGCATTGCCTGAGCTGTGCAGCTGAGCGAGGAAATGGCCTAAAAGGCCTCAGTGACTGGGTCTTGATACCCATGTCCCAAGGACCCACCCCGGGGCCTCGCACCTGGGCCCCAGGCCTGCCCCTATAAAGCAGGCCCAATTTAGGTGAAGATCACTCCCACACCACCTTCCTAAACCCCAGGCAACCCTGCCATACAGGGAAAAGAAATTGGGACTGCTGCCACCAGTACCCGACCCCCTGCAGAAGCCCTGCCGCAGCCCCGATGACCCAGAAGACACACCAACAGACCAGGGCCTAAACCGACCCCAGGGGTTCCAATCTTCCTCACCCTTCATGCTCCCTGGCTACTCTCACCAACCAGCCCTCCTCCCCCCCCCCCGGGCCCACAACCCAAGCGACTGCAAACTGCCTTCCGGAGACCTCCCATGGATGCCCACCCAGGGACATGGCGCATCACAACTGAAGCTGTCGACCACCACCTAAAAGGGCCCCCACCCCATTAGTGCCCTACTGCTGTTGTCCAGTCAGTCTCTCTCTCCCCTCACACCTCAATCCCTCTCTGCTCCCTCTATATCCAGTATATACTGTCCTGAACTCTGCTGCCCCAAGTGGCGGCTAGCAGAAATTGCACTCCCCCAGGGCACCTAAACAAAGAACCTAAGCCCTGGGGAAGAGGAAGGGGGCCCTCAGGTGAGCAATAAGCCCCCTCGAAATGAGGGGGGGCTTACACTTCTGACATTCATTTTGTTTGCAGACCTTATGACATTCAAATGGCTCTGTATTTACTGGTATTTACTTGTGGTATATAAGTAAGTACTGTAAGTAAGGCGTGTCACTGTTTAGCCGAGTGTGCTTCCCAAACAACTCACTCACAGGTACAGAGGCTGCTAACTTAAGTCAGCTGCATTTTAATCCACAGTACATGTATGTAGTACCAGTAACAGTACAATGCTTTCACAGCTTCACAAACTACAACTCGCCTCACAGGTACAGGGGGTGCTAAGGACACTTTAATGAATTATATTGTTGTAATACATCTCCATAGCTAACTGTTAAATGTAACAGTTCCTGAGAAATTATTCAAAAGATAATTTCCAGTCAGATAGTACTGTGATCGCTTAATTGGGGTGCTAATATTTAAAAAATATTTTCAGTATTCATTATTTTACATGTTCAGCGTCAAAACTGTCTGAACTAATTCAGTATCAGAGTGTCTGGGTTCAAAACCATGCAATGTTGTACAGCAGAATGGCAGAATCTAAATCTGTTTTGTGGTTTTGTTACTAGACCTCCAGTATCTATTCATTCTTGTAACCTGTTCAATATTATTTTACAAAATGCTGTGCACCTCCGGTCAGATAGCGCTGTTCGGCGTTTTAGCTTTTATCTATCCACGCTGTTTTACCATGCAACGAATTACTAGTGTAAATATGATGTGCGCTATTGTGGCTGCACTCTTTTCACATTAAACTGAGTAAACTATATCAGGCAAATTACTCTAAGTAGTTAGAAGACATCAAGCAAGACTGTGTGAGATGGGCAGCCTTACCGCTCTCATTAATGGGACGCACAGAAAAAGTGAGGATTAATATCCTCCCACGCTTAATCTTTTTATTCGACACTCTGCCCATATGCCCTCCCAGATCATTTTGGGGTACGGTTCATAAAATGCTACTGAAATTTATATCGGGAGGCAAGGTAGGCACGAGTGAGGTGGAACACATTATGCATGGAGAAAGGTAAAGGCGGATTGGGGGTCCCAGATATCAGAGCTTATTATAGGGCAGCCCAGTTACAACACATAGGGGCCTACAAAAGCACAGGTCAGAATTTAGCATGGGTGACAATGAAGCAGGATTGTTTAGGCCCTGTGAAAATGGAAGACCTATTATTTAATAAACTTGAGTATAAATGCCCTACCCAACCCTTGGCTCAAAACCCTTTTGATGACTTGGAAGGAAACATTACAAAACTTAAAAGTAGAGGAGGCTGTTATTGGGCTAACCAAGATAAGGACCCATAGGGACTTTGCACCAGGGAAAACTATTGTTGCTTTCGTAAGGTGGGAAAGGTAGGATCTAGCCAAGATGGGTCAGTTCCTCCTGGGGAGTACAATAAAAAGTTACCGACAACTGTAAGAAGATTTCAACTTTCCATATAGAGATTTTTACTGTTACTGATTTAATGATAGAGAGTAACGTAACATATGCAAACAAATCTGAAAACTTGAGATGTAATACTAAACAGTTAGTAGTGCAGAGGGCAAGCACGAATAAAAGGAAAAATTATTTCACAATTAGAACTGCCACACTATGGAACAGCTTACCGCAAAGTATTGTTGATTCAGAAAATCAGCTCCAGTTTAAAAATAGATTGGATAGATTCTTTATGGGATTAAATATAACATAGCCTACATGGGTGGGAAGGTGGACTCGATGGGCCTAGTGCCTTCTTCTACCTTTTGTACTGAGTAAAGTGAGTAAACCTGCAGCTAAGACACTATCTAACCACGGGTCCGAGGCAGGTGCGGTTCGGGAAGATGAGTGCACACCCACTGGTAGGTTTCTGTTCCAGATTACTGGAACGTGGCAAGGAAAGGAATCTAATTTCAAAGCTCTATAAGCTTGGCAGAGACACTAGCCTTCAACCTAGAATAGGTATCCAGCTCATTTGGGAAGTTGAATTAGGAACGAAAGTTCCTGAGAACAAATGGAATCAAATATGGGAACAAGCCCATAAGACAACAGCATCGCCCTCATGGAGGGAGTTTAGATGGACATCATTTGTCTGCTGATGCCAAAGTTCAGTGTATTTTAAATGTTTCTAATGAGGTGCCAGTCAATAGAGTATCGGGTGGTCTGTGGTGCTGGGCCCTCAGGGGAGCGCATCCCTTTAAACAGAGGAGCTGATCTGGGTTCTTAGCGCTGTATCATACTGGGTGATGAACTGTATTTAACTGACTTGGTGCCTCCACCTGGGGGAATAAGAGGGTGCATCAGGACACTCTTGCACTCAGAACTATTGAGTGGGTGCCTACAATAAACAGTTTTGGTGGGATGGGTCCTTGGGGTGAAATGGCACTACTAGGAAGAGCTGATGCTGGCAACGGTAGCAACAATGGCATGGTATCTATAAACAGCAGGGTGAATGGCTTCAACCTTATTTAAGCACTTAGTTTCCCATTATCAATTCTGGTTGCAAAATCGTGGATATTTCATTTAATTTCATTTCAGAATCCGCACAGGGGTTGTATACAGACCCCCGTCTCAGTGGGAAGAAATGGACAAGGAAATGATAGAAGGCATCCTTAGGATGGCAGAGAAAGGGGAGATATTGCTGATGGGGGACCTGAATATGCCAGATGTTAACTGGAGCACCTTTGCTGCAGCCACATCCAAGAGCAGGGCCATTATTGATGCCCTACAGGGGGCATGCTTCAGACAGCTAGTTTTGGAACACACTCGGGAGGAAGCAGTCTTAGACCTGGTACTCTCAAATGGGGACAGAGAGAGGATCTCCGATCTTGAAGTGGGTAGCCATCTGGGAACAAGCGACCACCAAACAATGTGGTTCACGATAAACTTAGCTGTAGAGTCAAGCCACACAAAAGTGAAGGTACTGGACTTCAGGAGGGCTGATTTTGTCAAAATGGGAGAGTGCCTCAGAAAAGCACTAGCAAACAGGCAAGAAGGTGGAGTGGAGCAACAATGGGGAAACATCAAAACCGCCATCACAGAGGCAACAAGCCTTTGTGTGAAGCAAATAAACAAATCAAAATGAAAGAAAACAACACTATGGTTCTCAAAAGAAGTGGCGGGGAAGGTTAGGGAGAAAAAGATAGCATTCAGGAAGTATAAGGAAACACAGAAGGAGCAGGACAGAGAACTGTACCAGTTAAAGCAGAAGGAAGCGGGGAAGGCAGTCAGAATAGCAAAGGCCCAAACTGAGGAAAAGATAGCCAACTCAGTTAAGAAGGGGGATAAAACCTTTTATATGTACATTAGGGAGCAAAGAAAGACTAAGGCAGGGATACTGAGGCTGAATAAAGAGGAAGGTGGTTGGGCAGAGAGCGACAGTGAAAAAGCAGGCATACTGAATGAATACTTTTGCTCAGTATTCGCAATGGAAGAGCAGGGGGAGATACCTAATCCAGTCAGTAGAAGCACTCTGGATAGGGGGGTTGATATTAGTCCTTTCACAGAAGAAAGAGTTCTGAAAGAACTCTTAAAACTGAAGGTGGATAAAGCAATGTGGCCTGATGGGATTCACCCCAGAATTCTAAAAGAACTAAGGGAAGAACTAGTAACACCACTGACTACCCTTTTTAATAAATTATGGGAGGATGGTGTGGTACCTGAGGACTGGAGGAGGGTGGATGTGATTTCCCTTCACAAAAGTGGGAGCAAGACAGAGGCAGGAAACTACAGACCTGTCATTTTGACCTCAGTGGTAGGGAAAATGATGGAATCACTTCTGAAGGAAAGAATTGTTGAGTACCTGGAGGTCAGTGGGGCACAGAACCCGAGGCAGCATGGATTCACAGCGGGAAGGTCATGTCAGACAAATCTAATTGATTTCTTTGACTGGGTGACCAAAAGTAGTAGACCAGGGAGGGGCTGTGGACATGGCCTACCTAGACTTTAGCAAGGCATTTGACACAGTCCCGCACAAAAGATTAATAAACAAATTAGCTAGCCTGGGAGTGGGTTCCAGGGTGGTAGCCTGGAGTAAAACAGTGGCTGGACAACAGGACACAGAGGGTAATAGTAAATGGAGTCCACAGTGAAGAAAGGGGGGTTACTAGCAGGGTACCGCAGGGTTCAGTACTGGGTCCAGTCCTTTTTAATGTTTTTATGTGACATTGCAGAGGGACTGGAAGGAAAAGTATGTCTCTTTGCAGATGACACAAAGATCTGCAACAGGGTTGATACGCAAGGTGGGGTGGAAAGGATGAAAAGGGACATGGCAGGGTTGGAGGAATGGTCACATGTATGGCAGCTTAGGTTCAATGCAAAGATGTGCAAAGTACTGCACCTGGGAAACAAAAACCCAGGGGAAGAGTACACAATGGGGGGTGAGATAGTGACAACAACAAAAATGGAAAGGGACCTGGGGGTAGTCATATCAGATGACCTAAAGGTGGACCAGCAATGTGAGAAGGCAGTAAGGAGGGCTGGGGGGATTCTGGGATGCATAGGGAGAGGCATCACCAGTAGAAAACAGGAAGTTGTTGTCCTTCTGTACAGACAGTTGATAAGACCACATCTGGAGTACTGTGTACAGTTCTGGAGACCCCATCTCCGCAAAGACATAGACAGGGTGGAGGCTGTCCAGAGGACGGCAACCAAACTTGTGCAGGGTCTGCACCAGAAGACTTATGAAGAAAGACTAAAGGAGCTTAAGATGTATAGCCTCGAGGAAAGGGGGGACATTATAGAAACTTTCAAATACCTCAAGGGGATCAAGAAAGTCCAAGAGGGTAGCATCTTTCAGAAAAAGAGATGTGCCAGAACAAGGGGGCACAATTTGAAGATAGAGGGGGGACAGCTCAGAGGTAATTGTGAGGAAGTATTTCTTCACAGAGAGGGTTGTAGATGCATGGAACAGCCTTCCTGAGGAGGTCGTAGAGTCAAAAACAGTGGGGGAATTCAAGAATGCATGGAACAGACATAAGGCAATTCTAGTGGGGGGGGTAGAAGGAAGTAGGCTGTTGGTTAACTAGGATCTGCAGCGTATCGATTAGGTAGGGAAATTGGCAGACTAGGTGGGCCAAGCGGTCCTTATGTGCCATCAGATTCTATGTTTCTTTGTTTCTATAGAAGTACTGTAGGTCTCTGGACAACAAGGGCCAGATATTCAAAACTTTGCCCAGTGGGCAAAATGATTGCACCCTGTTTGCCCGGGTTTGCGCCCATGCACAATATTCAAAGATGGTTTTTGCACATGCTAACAGGGTTAACATATGTAAAAAAAAAAAAAAAGAACTTCCGGTGACGTCACGAGCATGGCTGCACGATAACCTGAGGAGCTCCTCCACAACCCCAGAGCAATAACTGTGTCAGTGGCTCAGTAGGTAGCACACTTGCCTCTGAGGCCGGGAGATCAGAGGGCTGTGGGTTCAGTTCCCACATCTGGCACTTGGGTTAATATCCCTGTACTGACACTGTAGTGCAGCATGAGAGGGGTGCTGCACTTCTGAGGTGCCGTCTTTCGGATGAGACGTTAAACTGAGGTCCCATCTGCCTGGATTGGTGGTAATTAAGATGGATGTTAAAGATCCCATGGCACTTATCGAAAAGAGCAGGGGAATTTCCCTGGTGTCCTGGCCAAATTTCCCTCATTCACTAAAAATACCACCAACAGCTTAATCTGGTTCAAGGTCAGTTGGCATTCATCTGTATCCCCCTCCCCCGGGTCGTGGCTGAAAATAGGCAGGATTTGTCTAGTGCACTTACCCGGTCAACAAAAACAAAATAAATAAATAAATCTGAACTAATCCTGAGCTTTTCACTGCCCAGCAGACAAACTCGACAGATCCTTAATTAACCTGAGATAGCCGGGAAATCGTCAAAGCCGAAAAATGTAAAAACGATTGCCTCCTCGAGCAAAATGAAGCAGTTGGTGTTGGGGGAGGCATTGGAAGGTCTAACCGCACTGCCTTTGTGCAGATGCCAGGCCTCTGAATCCTCAGTAGAACCCGATGAGGAGATCTTGAGAACAGAGACCACAGCCGAAACTCTTAAATACTAAAGATGCTCACAAAAATAGATACAGCGCTGACTGATGTAAAGAAGGATGTACGCACCTTGGACCAGAAAGTAACAGAAAACGTGGCAAAGGTCACAGAACTCACTGAGGCGCAGGACACTAGTGAGCACTTGTTGCTCTGCCTCTTGCAACGGGACTGATAACCAGCAAAGAATGGAGGATCTGGAAAACAGATCCTGATGCAACAATTTCCGAATCCACAGAGTTGCAGAGGGTCAGGAGGAAGGATATACCACAGTAGCAGATTTCGGACAACACTTGCTTCGATCGGTCCTATCGATCCCCTCAGACCTGAACCTGGAGATTGATAGGGTGCATTGATCGCTAATTGCAAAACCCACGGATCCAGCAGCAAGGCTGCACTCCCTCATCATCCGAATGGTATACTACCAAAGCAAAGAGTGGTTATTAAGGGAAGTATGGCACCATAAAGATATAAAATATCATGACTCGCCTGTTTTCTTTGACCAAGACTTCTCAGATGCATTACAGGCAGAGAGGCAAAGGGCCAGAGGTATTGTGAGGGAGCTGAAAGCCCAAAAAGATATTCGGGCACAGATCCTCTATCCAGCCTGTTTAAAAATTCACCTGGAGTCAGGAACACGGTCTTTTCCCTCTCTGGTAGAAGCAGTACCACTTCTGAAGGAGTTAAACATTCCGGTGCCAGACTTGGAGGTTGAAACCTTGGAGAGAAAGCTTCGGGCAGAGATGTGGTCTACGAGCACGAGATGATCAAGCAAGAAACTGACTCCCTGGCTCCCTCCCACATGAAGCGGCGGCAGACATCGGGAAATTGCTGAAGCGAGTAGATCAACGGAGCCAGAACCACCAAACCGACTCTTCACCCACCAAATCGTAGAGGAGATAAACCGTGATGCTACAAGCATTGGTACTGTTCTTGTTTTTGGCCCTTCCTTGCTTGTTATGTTTTAGCAGGTAGCGAGGGAAAGGGGAAGGTCAACAGGAGCAGATTGTCGGAGAGGGTCCCAGTGGTTTTACGACCGACAAGCCTCACAGGGAGTTTCAGGAGGTAATATGTTCTGAAAGAATGACTGTCAGATTAACGGGACATTCCACAAAACTGATGAAAATGTAGGAGAAAAGGGGGTGGGGGGTGATTCAAGCTGTCTCATACGAGGAAGGAACTGTATTGCTGCAGCAGGTGGCGGGAGAGGGGTAATGGTAAAGGTTGATTGACTATCTATATATAATTTGGGGAAAGGTTGAAAACGTGTGAGATTAAGGGGAATTTTACAATAAAGAACGCTTTGCTTTGGGTCAAGGGAGAGCTGAGGAGAAGAAGTTACTGTCTCCCTCTCCAGAGCGGCAAGGGGAGAGTGGGAAAATGGATTTAGAAGGTGGAGTGTGGGGGGGGATGATGGGTAAAGTGCGTCATATTTAAGTGGTGAAGTGTGCACATATTAAGTGTGAACAACCACGACCTCCGAAAACAACCGGGAGGTGGTTTAGACTAATAGCTAGCCATAGGCGGCTAGTACTTCCTTGGAAGTTTGGATAAGATTGTAAGTAGTGATCATTTTTGAATAGTTCCCCAGTTAATAGGGAACGAAATGTTGAAGGTTTACAGTCATATGTTAATGACTGATTTGTCGGTTCATTCTTCATTCTTTTTTATTATATTATCTTTTTATTGTGGAATGTCAAATGAACCCAGTATATATATGAAGGGAGGGAGGGAGTAGGGTAAAGATGGAGGGGATAGGGAAGGTAATAGGGAATGATACTCAGGGCATAGTAACCGGGATGGAGAAACCAAAATGACTCAGTTAAGTATTATATCTTACAATGTCAAGGGCATTAACTCACCGATCAAGCAAACCAGATTACTGACTGAATTAAAATATTTAAAGTGTGACATAGCCCTGTTGCAGGAGACGCACTTGAGCCTTCTGGAACATGGGAAGCTCAGACGAGCATGGGTGGGTCAAGTGGAGGCAGCCTCACATGAGTCAGCTAGAAAAGCTGGGGTGGCTGTCCTTTTTAAGAGAAACTGCCCATTTCAAATACAGGAGGTGGAAGGAGCTTTTTCAGGCAGATTCATTAGAGTATCGGGTAGAATTCAAGACCAATCTGTACACTTAATAAATGTGTATGTCCCAAATGTAGACACAGACAGATATTTTACCGAGGTATTTAACATAGAAACATAGACTTTGACGGCAGATAAGGACCGCTTGGCCCACCTAGTCTGCCCATTTCCCTACCTACAGGATAAGCCGCAGATCCTAGTTAACCAACAGCCTATTTCTTCCTACCCCCACAAGAATTGCCTTATGTCTGTCCCGTGCATTCTTGAATTCTCCCACAGTTTTAGAAACCACAACCTCCTCAGGAAGGCTGTTCCATGCATCCACTACCCTCTCTGTGAAAAAATACTTCCTCACATTGCTCCTGACCCGCCCACCCTCTATCTTTAAATTGTGTCCCCTTGTTCTTTTTATTTATTTTTTTTTATTTATTTAGCTTTTGTTGACCAGGTAAGTGCACTAGACAAATCCTGCCTATTTTCAGGCACGACCCGGGGGAAGGGATACAGATGAATGCCAACTGACCTTGAACCAGATTAAGCTGTTGGTGGTATTTTTTTTAGTGAATGAGGGAAATTTGGCCAGGACACCGGGGAAATTCCCCTACTCTTTTCGATAAGTGCCATGGGATCCTTAACATCCACCTGAACTACCACCAATCCAGGCAGATGGGACCTCGTTTAACGTCTCATCCGAAGAAGCGGCACCTCAAGTGCAGCACCCTCTCATGCTGCACTGCAGTGTCAGTACTGGGATATTAACCCAGAGTGCCAGATGTGGGAACTGAACCCACAGCCCTCTGATCTCCCGGCCTCAGAGGCGGAGTGTGCTACCTACTGAGCCACTGACACTAACTAACTGACTTCTTGCACGTCTCTTTTTCTGAAAGATGCTACCCTCTTGGACTTTGTTGATTCCACTTAGGTACTTAAAAGTTTCTATCATGTCCCCTATCTCCCTCCTTTCCTCAAGGGTATACATATTAACCTCCTTTAATCTCTCCTCGAATGGCTTCTCTTGCAGGCCCTGCACCATTTTAGTTGTCCTCCTCTGGACTGCCTCTATCCTGTCTATGTCCTTGCGGAGATGGGGTCTCCAGAACTGGACGCAGTACTCCAGATGGGGTCTCACCAACTGTCTGTACAGAGGGATAACAACTTCCTGTTTTCTGCTGGTGATGCCTCTCCCTATGCATCCCAGTATACCCCCAGCCCTCCCTACCACCTTCTCACATTGCTTCCTAACCTTAAGGTCATCTGATATGATTACCCCCAGGTCCCTTTCCTTTTTTGTTGTTGTTACTACCTCCCCATTGTGTAATCTTCCCTGGGTTTTGTTTCCCAGGTGCATTATTTGCACTTCTTTGCATTGAATCCTAGCTGCCATACTTCCGACCATTCCTCCAACCTTGCCAAGTCCTTCTCATCCTTTCCACGCCTCCTTGTGTATCAACCCTGTTGCAGATCTTTGTATCATCTGCAAAGAGGCATACTTTTCCTTCAGTCCCTCTGCAATGTCACTTATAAAGACATTAAAAGGACTGGACCCAGTACTGAACCCTGTGGTACCCACTAGTAACCCCTCTTTCTTCAGAGTGGACTCCATTTACAATTACCTTCTGTGTCCTGTTGTCCAGCCAATGTTTTCAGGCTACCACCCTGGGACCCACTCCAAGGCTGGTTAATTTGACTATTAATCTTTTGTGTGGGACTGTGTCAAATGCCTTGCTAAAGTCTAGGTAGGCCATGTCCACAGTCCCTCCCTGGTCTACTACTTTGGTCACCCAGTCAAAGAAATCAATTAGATTCGTCTGACATGATCTTCTCGCTGTGAACCCATGCTGCCTTGGGTCCTGTGCCCCACTGGCCTCTAGGTACTCAACAATTCTTTCCTTCAGAAGTGATTCCATCACTTTCCCCACCACAGAGGTCAAACTGACAGGTCTGTAGTTTTCTGCCTCTGTCTTGGTCCCACTTTTGTGAAGGGGAATCACATCCGCCTTCCTCCAGTCCTCAGGTACCACACCATCCTCCCATGATTTGTTAAAAAGGGTATTTCACAAAATAGCAGAGCTTACAGAGGGCCAACTGATCCTTGGGGGGGACTTAATGCGGTTTTATGTCCAACTAGGGACCGGTCATGAGGCCAGATATCCACCAACAAAAGGGCGACAAAAAAGCTAAAGATATTGTTAGAGGAACAGGGGCTGGTCGACTTGTGGAGATCACTGCATGGGACGGAGAGGGATTATACGTACTATTCGGCAGCTCAAAGATCCTATTCACGAATTGATATGTTTTTCGTGTGTAGATCAGATCTCCACCTGTGCTCAGCTTCAACCATACATTCTATAACACTGTCAGATCACGCGCCAGTTTCCTTTCAGTTATTCTGGGGCAGTGCAAGTAAAAAACTGTATGGAGACTAAATGTCTCACTACTAAATGACAAAACTTTCCATCAGCGCATAACCCAAACAGGGAAGGATCTTGAATCTGACTCACCCATCAAAGATACTTCGCCTTTAATATGGTGGGACATGATGAAGGTGGTGGTAAGGGGACAGATAATAAGTTTTGCCTCAGCCAGAAAGAGAAGTATTAATAAGAAACATTGAGATTTAGTAGAGAAAGTGGGGGAGTGGGAAGGTAAACACAAACTTGAACCTAACAATACAAAAGTGTCAAGGGAACTGACAAAGGCTTGCGCAGAATTGCAGGCCTTGGACAACAAAAAAGTAGAAGGAATCTTAAGGTTTTCAAATCAAAAATACTATGAGGGGGGATTTAGAGCGGCCAAATTGCTGGCAGTGAGGCTCAGGAAAACCTAAGTGAGTAGGTGTGTGCAGAGTATTCGAACTAGGAATCATACCAATACGGTATGGAGACAGCCACAGCATATTGCAGCCCAATTTAGGCAGTACTACGAGGAACTATATAGTGAAGATAAGCAACCACAGGTGGTTATACAAGACACAAGGGAATTTCTGCAGACTCTGACCCTACCAAAGCTCCCTGTAGAAGCACAGCAGGCCCTCTCCGCCCCAATCACGGAACAAGAACTCTGTTCAGTAATAGCCCAGTTACCAACAGGTAAATCTTCTGGCCCAGACGGGTATCCAGCTGAGTTCTATAAAGCTTTTAAAAAATTTTAGTTCCCAAACTAAGACTGATCATGAACTCAGTCTTAGAAGAAGATAGATTCCCACAATCTTGGTCAGAGGCTTTGATTTCTGTTATCTCCAAATTAGGCAAACCGGAAGATCTGTGTGAGTCGTACAGACCAGTATCCTTACTGTATCAAGACTTCAAGTTATTAACTAAAATAATGGCCAGTAGACTACAGCATTACATCGAATTTCTGATCCACCCAGATCAAGTGGGATTTATTCCCCATAGGCACCTCTCAGATAACATAAGAAGGTTACTAAACATTATAACAGCCCCAACCAAAACAAGTACATCCCACATAACCCTTTTCTTAGAAGCTGAAAAAGCATTTGATCGCATTAATTGGGCACACATGAAGGAAACCTTAATACAGGTGGGGATAGAGGGGAATTTTTTAAAATGGGTCTTATTAGCCTACCAAAATCCCACAGCCTGAGTGAGGGTAAATGGGACGGTATCTGATAACTTAAGGGTAAGACGGGGCATGAGGCAGGGTTGTCCCTTGTCCCCGGTTTTATTTGCATTAATTATTGAACCCCTTGCTCAAGCCATTAGGCAAGATAATAACATCGAAGGTATTGAAGTAGAAGGGGTTGTGAATAAGGTTTCCATGTATGCGGATGACACCTTAGTTTACATAAACAACCTAGAAGCTTCCCTTCCCCCACTTTTAGACCTCTTGAACCAGTTCGGGAGAATCTCAGGCTTCAAGGTGAATGAGGGAAAGTCAGAGATGCTTGTTATCAGCGGGAAGAAGCTGCAAGGGTCCAATTTAGGTACACCTTTTTCTCGGGCGAAGGACAAAATAAGATATTTGGCCATTCAGATACACTCAAAATTGTCAAAGCTTTACCAGCTTAACTATGGAACGCTCAAAAAGCAGGTTTTCACAGAAATAAATCATTGGCAAGATATGCCCTTGACACTCTCCAACAGAATTACTGTCAAGATGAATATACTGCCCAGATACTTGTTCCTGTTTATGAATCTACCTGTTACGTTTGGGAAGGGGGACTGGAAAGAACTTAGGCAGAAACTAAGTAATTTCATTTGGGCAGGGCGATGCCCTAGGAAGAGGTGGGAGCTATTAACAGAAGCTCAGAAAAAGGGGAGTTTGGCAGTCCTTGATTTTTATAATTACTATCTAGCAACCCAAATTATGCCAATACTAAATACGCTATCACCAGGCTACAATGGTAGCTGGTATTTAATGGAGAAAGATGCACATCCGGTGATACCCCTCAATTACCTGCTGTGGGTAGCCCTTAAGTCAGACATTGTTAAAATCAAATACCAATGGTCCAGATACACAATGATGGTCTGGTTGCAAATTAGACAGTGGTGGGAGATTCCCACACCAGTTTGGTCCTACATACCTCTGATTTACTTACCTCAATTCCCCATAAACACCAGAGATCATGGTTTCCTGAATTGGAGGAGCCGGGGATTGAACCACCTTAATCAGTTCATACAGGGGGAGGTAATTAAAAGTTTTACAGATTTACAATGGGAATTCAACCTTCCTCAGAAGGACTTTTATAAATATTTGCAATGTAGGCATTACATTGAGACGAGGGTGGGTGTTACAACACTGACCAGCTCAGTAGCCTCACCTTTAATCACGACATATCAGAAAAGTCATATGGGGGACCTAAGGGGGTTCATTTCTTACATTTATAAAACACTGCAAGAGGGAGTGGGCACCCTAAGAGTCCAACGTACTGAATACAAGTGTCAGGAGGAATTGGACATGACTCTGACAGATAAGGAATGGGGTATGATTTGGTCAGGGATTAGTAAAACAACTAGCTCCCCAATCTGGAGAGAGTACCGCTGGAAAGTGGTCTCCAGATTCTTTATTACCCCAGTAATTTCAGTGCATTACGCCTCGTCCCCCACAGACAGATGTTGGAGGAACTGTGGAGTGAAAGGGACAGCCACACACATTTTTTGGAATTGCCCACTAATTAGTGGCTATTGGAGAGAAGTGACCCATGCCATCACAGAAATTTTTCATTTAGAGGGGAATCTGAATGGGACAAATGTGGTGTTGGGTCTCCCCCAAGGGGTCTAAAGTCAGGAGCCCAGAGATACTTATTTAACATCCTAATAGCAGCAGCTTCAAAGACCATTTCACAGCATTGGCTTAGTCCACATTCCCTCACGCTGCACCAGTGGAGGACTAATGTGGATCGCATTAAAGAAACAGAAGGCGCTACAGCCTGTCTGAGGCTAATGACAGACAGGTTTAACTCAAGATGGTTACCCTATTTTGATTACATAGGAAAGAAAACAGGTATATCAGCGCTAGATCAATATATACTCGTATGGTGAAGAACAAGAAGCAAATCCCCCCCGCCCCTCCATGGTGGCGAGAGAAATGAACAGACCATAATTAAATGAAACAATGCCTTAACTCCCTATATATTAAAATGGGAGATTAACTAGCAGACTGGATTGCTTTTTAATTAAGCACAATTTATATGCAGTTTAATTCTGATTCCACACAGAATAAGTTACGCAGCTGACTTTTATTTCAAGTTGTTTGGTTTTTTTTTGGGTTTTTTTTAGATGATGAGAAACTAAATTCATATGTAGTAAGAGCAATGTATGGTATAGAATCTTTCAACCTATGCAGGAACAACAGGAGCTAAAGAGACTAACATCCTTGGACAATGGAACATTCTTGAAATTTACCCCCTCCATCAGGGGACGGAAGTCTCTCCTGTGAACATAAGAAAGGATGAAATGTTGTGTAAGGGCTATACCTAACTATGTGTATCATGATTTCTTGCTTTGTAATGTTTTTTAAATGTCTGTTGCATACTTTTAAATAAAAAACTATTTAAGTTCAAAAAATTAATAAATAATGTATGTGGTGGGCAAAAGGAGGGGCAGGGACAGGAATACTGGAGCAACAAAGTTTTCAGCACATTTGCGCTGTGCAAAAGGGTTAGCGCAGTCCACTTTGCGCGGCACAAATACTGCCGATAAGAAGTCCAACTTACTCTGGGCAGCCCTAGCCTCTGGGGAGCAACTGCAGCTAACAACCACATTTTCGGTGTGGGAGCACACCTGCTCCTTGGTGGCTTATGGTTCCCCCACCCTTCGATTACTGCACCCGGTAAATAAAAAAATTCTCTACTGTCCTGTGGTCCCCCCACTCTTTCATCGCCAGCCCCATGAAATCAAAATCTTTCCCCTGGTGTCCAGTGGTCCTCACCACCCTCCAATCACCATCTCCATGAAATCAAAATCCTTTCCCTGTTGTCCAGTGGTCCCCCCACCTTCCAGTTTGCAGCCCTGTAGGACATTTCATATTCCTTAATGTCTAGTGGTCCCCCCGCCCACCAATCCCCATCCCCGTACCAACATACTCTGTCCTTGGCATCTAGCGGCCCCCTACACCACAGGCAACAACCACCCACCCTGCCAACCCTGCCTTACCTCCAGTGCCACGGAAGCCCATACATTGACTGGCACAGCCCGTATCTCACCACCTCGGCCAGGACGCCATATGCAATGACAGGGACTGCATGTCTCCTGTACTGTAAAAAGAGAGCACCTGCTGTCTACAGTAGAGACAATACATGGGCTTTCTTTACTGTACATGGCACACGTGCTCCTTGTCATCACATACAGCGGCCAACCGAGGTGGTGAGAGGAGGGCTGTACCAGTCACCATATGGGCTCCTCCGGCACTGGTGCTGCAGGTAAGGGGGGTTTGGCAAGGTGGGTGGTCAGTGACCGTGATGTGGGGGGGGGAGCTAGATGCCAGGGACAGAGTACATTGTTACAGAGACGGGGATCGGTGTGTGGGGGGACCGCTAGACACCAGGGAATATTAGATGTTCTACAGGGCTGGCAATTGGAGGGCAGGGGAAGGATTTTCGTTTCACCTGGATGGTGATCGGAGGAGGGGGCCATTGGACACCAGAGAAAGGTTTTACATTTCACGGGGCTGCCAATTGGAGGGCTGGGGACCACTAGGCACCAGGGAATATCTTTGCACATACCAGGGTTGGTGATCGGAAGGCAGGGGACCACTAATCACCATGGAGTTCTGTTTGTATACTGATGCAGGCAATCAGTGAGGGGCACCACTGGACACCAGGAAAGGTTTGTCATGTAAGGGGGCTGTGATCTGAGGATGGAAACCACTGGACACCAAGGAGTATTTCTGTTTTACAGAACCAGGCACACACAGTGGGGGTAGAGCCAGTCGCAGGGGCACAAACCTGCCATCGCGTCCCATGCAAGTGTGCCCATAATGGACATGCAAATGGTCCCAAGTGCCTTGCATGCCCAATTGGCTTAGTTGCAAGGGGCCATCTAATATCATGCCAGGTGCTACTGGTGGTATCAGGTCTGGTCCAATTGTTCCATGCACTGCTGGGTTCCATGTTTGGGCAGCACTTCTCGGCTTTGCACTGTGCTGACATGCTCCTATACTCAGTTGGATAACGCCAATGCACTATGTAACCGAACATAGCATCCTCAGTGTTGTTGTCAATGGGCAAGTGCAGCACAAAACTTGGCACTCCGCTTTGCCCATTTTTGAATATTGGGCCCCAAGTGTCTATTTTCTTTTTGCATATTCTGTTTGTGTCCCCTTCCAACCAGGCCGCCCACTCCTTTGGGTGGCCAAGTCTCACTCTTCACTGCTACCCAGTTCTGCCATCCATTGCCCCTGCCTGCCCAACTGTCCCGGTGTAGCCCTTCATTGGAAAAGGGGCCCCCCTACCTGTAGGTGGGATCTGGGAGGGGAGATTAGGGTACCCCCCTCTCGGTACCCCCTTGCATGTTGGATGGGTGGTGGGGTGCAATTCGGGGCTTCCCTGCTTCTCAGCCAGGGGAGGTGGGCCGCCATCATTCGGCTGGCATGGGTGGCCATTTTCCAAGTTTCTGTGTCCCTGCCCCTGCTGGATGCACACCATGGCATCCTCAAACTTGCGCATGTGGCATGTGGTCACCCATGTCGCAACACGCAAGGCCGAATTCGGCCATGAGGAGCTGCTGAAGGGTGGTGCATCCACAACCCCCCGGAGGATAGCATCCAAAGGATGCTCTTGAACCCCCTCCCTACTGGCCTCTGCTCCTGATGTCCTGGGCTCTGGCGTGAACCTGGGTCACCAACGTGCCAGGCGGTCCCCTGTCTCCCGGCGCCATGGAGCTGGCCTTCCAACTGTCTATTTTGATAGATGACAAATCATAACACAGCATACATCACAGATCATATGGTACATAAAACAAATCAGTGCATAGTATATTTCCTGTTAATAAATCCAAGAAACATGAGGCACTGCCCTATAAAAAAATAATCAATGTTATTTGAAACCGCTACATCAGTTACACTTCCCAACATTTGACTAGCAAAACAGGGTGCCAAGACGTAAAAACTGAATAAGCAAACAATTTATTTACAGTGCCTGTCTACTGGTCTGTGAGTTAGGTCTCGATGTTCAGTACAGTACTGTTACATACAGGTACCTAGATTTTTTATAATGGAATAGTTCCCAGGGGCTACTTGGTCACATTTGGTAGCAGACGTCATACCCAGCTGTCATTTTGCAATACACCTGCAGCTGTAGGGTGAAGGGTTATGAGCTCCAAAAGGTATCAGGCACAAGACCCCAGTATGGGGCCTACAAATATGTATTTACATACAGTGCTGGCATCGGGGTGGGGGGTGCAAAGCATACAACTGCACCTGGGCCCTGAGTGCATGGGGGCCCTGTGTCCATTTCTGTGCCTGGCCTTTAAATAATGTGCACTCACTGACACACCGCAGGTCATGCGCTCGGTCGCTCTTACCTGAAGTTACAGAGAAGCATATAAGATGACGGCAGATAAGGACCATGTGGCCCTATGAGTTGAATCCATCTGTCTGTCTGTCTCAGTCTTGGCTGCTTGGTTCCTCCTCCCAGCTGCTGCTGCTTCCTGAGTCCCACTGGTAGGCAAGCCTGTGTGGTGTGCTTGCACCAGTTGCCAACAGTCATCAGACCATCTGTTAGTTGACTCCTCCAGGTAAGTTGCTGCACACAAGTGGTGAACAGTTTGGTGCAGACAAGGGGCAGCTGACCCCAAACACACGAGTCCTCTTCCACAGACTCTGCACAACCAAAGAGAACAAATGTAGACCAAGCTGTATTTTTCAGCGAAAAACAACACACATTTATTGTGATACAAATTAAATGGTCACTGCCAGTGACAAAAGGTGAGCAGATAGAAAGGACCAGGTAAGCCTTGCGGAAAGACGGGTGGGATCAACACTTGGTTGTGTTACTGACAGATGCTGCTGCTGAGTGCTGCTCTGCTCCTAGTAATCTTGTCTCTCAGGCAGCGAAAAATTCAATGAATTAGTTGTTTATTTTGGTAGTCTGACTTGTCGTCTTTACTTGCTGACAAAACAGAAAGCTAAAAAAAGCAGCTCGGCGGGAAAGAGAGAGCACCACCCTCGCTGGGGGCATGCTGGATCTATTGTCTGCAAAGCTCATCTGCCATTCACATTTTAAAGGAGACCTGTACCAATAAAAGAATCCTTCCCTCACTGATAGGAAGCCCCCTGAGTAGTGCCTTGAGTCTGTAAAGAATCTTTGTGGTGAGGGGCATATTTGAAATTCGAGGTTGCCTGGGGAGCCCTGAAGAGTGGAGTGGCAGTGGGGAGGGAGAGTGTAAATAAATATAGCATAATACATTACTGTCAAATGGAGATAGCAGCTGCTCATTCCAGTGAGAACTGAGCCTTGATTGACCAGTAAGTGCTAGCACTCTTGTAGGTGGTGGGCGATGAACTCCGGCATTGGAATTTGAAGGGGCATTACATAAACTGGACAGAGATATGAACCTGGAACATATGGGCCACTACACAGAATCGGGAGAACCTTCCTCTCCAAGGCTGTTGGTGTGGCCCAGTTCCAGCCAGGGATATGGGGGGCATGCAGAGAACTCCTAACGTATTATGTTTTGTCAGGTCAGCTGGTGAATTGTGAAATCTAATTTAGATTTGTTATTCAGGAGGGCTGCTTTTAAGGCATGGAAAGTGTTTGTTTACTTCTTGTTCTTTTTTATTTTTAATAATTGTGTTGTGGATCTGTTATCTGCAGAGAGACCTGTACAAATAAAAGAACCCTCCCTCATCGATAAGAAGCCCCCTGAGTAGTGCCTTGAAGGGGAAAAAAAATACATCAGTCGTGTGTTTAGTTCAAACATACAAGCTTTTCATGTCTGACTGATGATCTGGTCTGGAAAGAAAGACGTTTTCAGATTTATGCATACTTGAACTATCCATTTGTGAATCTGATTTGTCCAAAATAACACATTTTCTGATTCTTGCATTTATTACCTGCAGCCATATAAATGGTTTAACTTAAGTTAAAACCATATTCAGGGCTCTAGATAAGATTTTTTTGGGATGAGTACCTGTACTCCTCATTTTGAAAGTGAGGTGAGTAAAATGAAATTTAGATGTGTACAAATGTCTTGCTAGAGTGAACTGAGGAGTAGATTTATTAAAAAAATGTAGTTTTTTTTTCTAGATAAGAATTTTTGATGCCAACAATGCTCCAAATAATGTTGGCAGGTAAGAATTTACTCACCAGTTTTAAAACATAGTGAGTAAAACAAAAGTGGGATGCATACAAGTGCTGTAAATCTGGCAAAAAACTGTTCCTTTTGAATCACCAGTTATGTTATGAAGCACTATTCTTCACCGTGTGGAGTATTTACAAATGTTGGGTGAGTACTGGTACTCATTAAAAAATTTCTGAAGAGTATTTCCTAAAATGAGGTGAGTAAAATAGGCCAGTACACACCTTATCTGGAGCCCTGACCATATTTATTTCAAAAATTAATCAATATATAAAAACAGTAAGGCATTACAGTGAATATCTCAGTGTGCTGGAAAGGGAGTCTGAGCTGAGAGACAGTAAAGCCTAAGTGACTAGTGGCTTATACTGACTCTGTGAATATGTGGCTAGTGGCTTATACTGACTTTGTGAATAAGTGGCTAGTGGCTTATACTGACTCTGTGAATAAGTGGCTAGTGGCTTATACTGACTCTGAATAAGTGGCTAGTGGCTTATACTAACTCTGTGAATAAGTGGCTAGTGGCTTATACTGACTCTGTGAATAAGTGGCTAGTAGCTTAACAAAACAAAAAAAGGAAACTAAAAGGAACGATGGAGGGATAAGAAAGAAGGGAGATCACCTGAAAGGGGCTCTGAGCTGAGACTGTAAAGCCTAAGTGGCTAGTGGCTTACGAACTCTGAGTAAGTGGTTTAACAAAAAAAAAAGGTGGGGAGGGGGACAAAGGAGGGGAAAGAAAGAAGGGAGATCACCTGGGAGGGATCTGAGCTGCTGAGACCCTGACCTAAAGCCTAAGTGGCTAGTGGCTTATGGACAATATGTCATTAAATCTGCTACCAAAGAACAAGTCCAGTTGTGCAAAACATAAAGAACAAAAAAGACTACAACTGACTCAGAAAGAAGCAGAAAATGCTAAAAAAGTATATTGTAAATAGTTAAGTTGTCCGACAGCAACGACAGTGTTATCAGCTGCTGGAGGAAGTACTACAAGTGGGCAACCTTCAACCTCCTCACACAAAATAGCAACAGCAGTCGAGGCAGGAGAGGGGGAGCATGAATCGGACACCAACTCTGAAAAAAATGTACAGCAAGAACAAATATAAATGTTGAAGAATCATGTTGTAACATAAACCCTGAACCCAGTCAGCCACCATGAATGTGCGATTTTCATCACCCAGCTACTTGGCCTGAAATTTTTACTAAAGAGCTTAGAGTTGAAATTGTGAAAGCAAGGCAACTTTATTTCTAAGGTGCCCAATCCTGGAGTCTCTGGGGGCCGTACACAATAAAACAGAATACAAAATACAGTAGAACATTAGTGCAGTAGCTGAATATTAAAATTATATTCTTAAAAGAATAAATATAAAATAGCTGAGGGTAGGGTGGGGGGAGATGGCTTAATCCCCAAAAGCCTGCCAGAAGAGATGGGCCTTAAGCCTCTGCTTAAATACACCAATTGAGGGGGCCTCCCGGACTGCAGCTAGAAGCATGTTCCACAGGGTCGACCCAGAGACACTAAATGCTCGATCACCAGAGCTCTTGAGCTGGACCCTGGGAACATCCAGGAGGCCCCTCAAAGAGGAGTGGAGGGAGCGGGCAGAGGTCACAGGCAACAGGAGCTCAGGCAGGTAGCCAGCACCCAGCCCATACAAGGCCTTATAGGTGAGCAAGCCCACCTTGAAAAGGACCCTCCACCTGACCAGCAGCCAGTGCAGAACACGCAGGACCTTGGTCACATGACATGACTGAGATAGTGTCACCAGTAAATGGGCCACTGCATTCTGCACCAGCTGCAGCCTAAGGAGGGTCCCTCCCCTGACTCCGAAGTAAAGAGCATTACAGTTGTCGAGTCTGGAGGTCACAAAGGCATGTACTAGGGTTGGCAGATCTTCGGGCGGACTGAGCAGCTAGATCCTGGCAATGTTCCGTAAGTGGAAAAAAACACTCTTCACAGCAGACAACACCTGATCTTCAAACGTCAGTCTGCTGTCCAGGATCACACCTAGATTTCGCACCCTCGGGGAAGCAACCAATGAAGCAGACCCTAGGAAAAGACCTGTGTCCGCTCCAGGTAGCAACCCATCATGCCCGTGATCTGGCTTGACCACCAGCACCTCTGTCTTGTCCAGGTTGAGTCGCAGCCAGCTGGAAGCCATCCAGTCATTGATTTTAGCCAGACAGGTGTTAAGCACATCAACCCACACCGGATGTCATGGGCAAATGACAAATACAGCTGGGTGTCATCTGCATAGCAGTAAAACTCCACGCTGTACTGCCGAATTATCTCACCCAGGGGCAGCATATACACCGCGAACAGCATCGGCAACAAGATCGAACCCTGTGGAACTCCACAGGACAGAGGCATTGGAAAGAATGAGAGATTCCCCATCACTACCCGCTGCATCCTGTCTGAGAGATAGGACTCAAACCATCTGATGGTAACACCGGTGAGTCCACAAAATTCATAGAGCTGATTGAGAAGCATAACATGGTCCATTGTGTTGAAAGCTGAAGAAAGATCAAGGAACACAAAAACTGACCTGTCTCCTCTAGCTCTGAGTAAGTCATTATGCACCCTGACTAGTGCGGTTTCTGTGCTGTGTCTAGCTTGAAAATCTGACTGAAATGGCTCGTAGATGTGGAAGGACATGAGACGATCCTCGAGCTGCTGTGCTACCAGTTTCTTAACAACCTTGCTCAAAAAAGGCAGGTTGGAGATAGGATGGTAATTTGCTAGGATGTCTGAGTCAAGAGAATGTTTCTTTAGGAGGGGTCTCACCAGTGCCTCTTCAGGGGAGCTGGGAACACCCCCTTTGCCATCAAACACCTGACAATCCCAGCGAACACTGGGCCAACAGCCTCAGTGCATCCCATCAAGAAATGCGTCGGGGGCTGGGTCCAGTTCACAAGATGTGTGCTTCAGTTCTAAGATCACTCGAGTCGCCTGAGATACCTCCACTGGCCTAAACTCTTCCCAGACAGGCAGAGTTCCTCTGTTCCCAACAGACCAGCAGCTGTGGGGCAGAAGCCTACCTAACGGAATCCCCGACTGGATAGCTGACACCCTGTCAGAGAAGAACAGAGCAAACTCCTCACACAAGATGGATGAAAAGACTTTTTTCGGCTGAAGACAGGCCAGACGAAGAAGCCTGTCCACAGTCCAAAAAAGCTGAGCAGGTCTGTTCCTCCCTGTCTCAATCTCTGAATCTCTTATCTGAAGCAGAAACCCTGCAGCTGAAGGAAACAGACAATGAATTCCCAGAAACTGCTGGTCATTGTTTTACTTCTGCAAACTTTTTGGGTGATTCATGAATTACGCATAGAGTGCCCACGCTGCTCCACACCTGGTGGTGGCCATGCGCAGGCCAGCATTCATGACTCCCACCCACCGACCATGCCCCCATCCCTAGGGTACGCAACTGCGCAGTTGTATAACGTGGCAGCGTGGGGGTGGAGTGCAGGATGCAGGGGGGCATCCAATGAGATGCCTGCATTTGGTCCCATAGTGGATCCCTTCCATGCTGGGGCACGGGCGACTGGGAATGCGCTTACCCCATGGGATACAAACAACAGGCATTTGCCCGAACAGCTGCCCCAAGCCCACCCAAGCTGCACAGTGGGCTGGGGTGACAGTGCGGCAGGTTTCCCGATGCTGGTGCCACCAGCTGGTGCCTGGGGGTGTGTGCATAACCATGCAGGATGGTTATGGCAGGGTCCCCCCTGGCCCAGATGTCCCCACGCCACAGGCACGCAGCGTGCCTTATGGCTACACGCGGGCACACCCCTCGACATGTCCCTGTCCCACCCCTGCATGGTGTCCCATGGCCAGCCGGGATCCTGTGTGCAGGGCGCTAGCACATCCATGAGTGAATGCCGTGGGAGGTGCGCAGATCACCGCTGTGCAGCATTCAGTCGTAGGAATGTCTACACGCTGCCCTTATGCGGTGCATAGGCATTCATACATAGGGCCCTATGAGCATAAAGTGGGATCCACAAAGATTCACAGGCCTTGGTTAGTTTACTCCAAGTCTGCAGACGCTGTATTTTGTTTCTGCTGTAAGCTTTTTGGGCGAAGGTAAGGGAATGTTTACACAAGGTTTCTCCCGCTGGCAAAAATTATCATGAAGCATACCCATCGCACATGGAGAATTTTTTTTAAAACTGGAAATATCTAGAACTAGGGTTACAGAACCGGACTACAATAGACAGGAGTTTGCAAGAAAAGCTAAATAAGGAAAAGGAAGGCTGGCATGCTGTGTTTTGTAGAATTTTGGACTGTGTTTTATACTTAGCAGGAAAAAACTTAGCCTTCTGTGGTTCAGTAGACCATCTGTACGTGGACAACAATGGGAATTTTTTGAAATTGCTGGAACTGTTGTCCAAGTATGACCCTTCCATGGCTGATTATTTGCAGTGTGTTCAGCGAGGAACCAATGATCTCACTTCAAGGTGGAGCTCTTGAAGCAGCTACTCCATAAGGACTGAAGCCAGCAGGCTCCAGGACCCCATGAAAAACTTCTAGCTAGCAGTCTATAGTGGGGGACCACCCCCTGACGTCGGCCAGTGGTATGAAAGGGGTGGTTCCCCCAGACCAGCCCCAGTTTTTTTCCTACCGTCAACCCGCGCGCATCGACTCCTTGGATGCCTTCTGTTTTAGTTGACCGCCATTTTTTCGCGATTACTCGTGCTTTATTATTTTCTAAAAAATACATTTCTTCAGTATTTTCTCTGCATATCTTTTTCTCTGACCTCATCTGTAGAACTGTGGTTGGACTAGTGTGCCTGTGGCAAGCAGATTCCATCAAAGAATGGCCACACTTCCTACTTCTTTTGCCTAGGCCCTGACCACGATACAGGGGCCTGCCAGCACTTCTTGAAATTCAACCAGAGGACCAGAATCCGCCGCCAGAAGGTCTGAAAAGCTTCTTGTTTGAAAATAAATTAGCAGTGATGGAGACAGAGATCCACGGAAAAAGTACCTCCTCATCCCCAATCACAGGGGACTCGTCTTCTTTGGCTTCTCGCAAGGACAAGAAGTTTAATGGAAAGCACATGCACAGGGAAAAGCGCAAGGACAAGCCCCAGTCTGCTTCTCGTTCCTGGTCCTCTCACTAGGCAGCAACCCGCTCCAGAACTTCCTCCCATGGGAGTCAGACTCTGCTTCCATGGCAGCTCTCACTCCTTCCAGGTTCCCGGTGGTCAAACCACCCGCCCTCATCCAGATGTCGGGTGGTGGTTCTTCTGGGTTGGGGACTTCGTCCTCAGCCTCCCGGCCCCTGAAGCTCAGGCCCTTCCACCAGACAATGTGCTCTCAGACAGGTGGCTCGGCCGGGTCCTTTTCGGCCGGCGGATCCTTACCCATCATCTGCCCAGCCTCAGTGTCTGCTAAGTCGGCTCCCGGCTCCGGGGTCGACGCCACCCAGCAACGTCAGGGGCATGCGCTCACCTCCCCTGGGAGAGTGACGCCTCTGCCCCATTCAGGAGTTTGCTCCCCTCGACAGACTGCTTCTAAGATGATGCCGGTTGCTTCCCCAGAACAGCATCAGTCTACGTCTGTCCGAGCAACGTCGGCCACCCTGACATCATCCCCAGCGACACCCCTTCCGTCATCGCCTGAACACCCAATGTCGCTGGCTGACCCCAATGTTATGTCTCAGCTGACTTCGGGGGTTCAGCGGCTGGCCTGATGACACCTACTAGACTGATGCCAGATAACCAGATGCCAACTGGGCCAGCCCAAATCCTCAAGACCCAATGCCTGGGTTGCCGCCACCAAAGGGACCAATGCTGGGACTGTCCCATAACCAACACCGACCAATCCTGCTATGCCACAGAATGTCTGCACTGGACCTTGCGGCTCTTACATACTGGTGGAATGTGGTCATGGGTGATTTGATTCCAAAGGGCCTCCACCCCCGAACCTCTTCCCTCGGGGCTAAGCTTCATGTTCCTCCTCCTCAGCCTGCCAACTCCGAAAGAGCCTACCCACAACCACATGACACTGGCAGGGGCTGCTCCAGGCATCACAGTCAAAGGCACCGTTGCTCATCTTCCAAGTCCTCAGACAGGCGCAGACGATGGTCACATGGCCACAGGCACCGTTGTTCGACCTCTCGATCTTCCTCTTTGGGGAGTCAGACAGGCATTCCTCTTCTTCTTACTCAGTGTCATCTGACTTGTGGGTGTCCCCTTCTCCGTCGGATCCCAAGGACGCTCCCAGATTTCCTCCTGATGACCCAACATTCATGGAGGTCATGCGGCACATCCATTCCAGCATGGACTGGGACACCGAAGACTTGGACCCTGAGAGGTGCCATTTGGCCATTTTCCTACATCGAAAGGATCCAAAGCCAATGGTGGTTCCTCGTCTGATGGATCCATTTAAGGATGTCACTAGATCGGCCTGGAAATGCCCATCTACTACCCCTGCTGTTTCCAAGAAGGTTGATCACTTCTGTAATGCTCCCTGAGCCTTTATTTGGAGAGCAACCTATTGCAGACTCCATGGTCATTACAGCGGCCCATGATTGATCCAAGAGGCCCTGTTATCTCAGCACTCAACCTCCAGACAAGGATTCTAAACAGGTGGACCAGCTCAGCAGGAAAGTCTACCCCTCGGCCACCTGTGCCATCTGCTCCCTGAATATCTTAGCCCACATTGTCCAGTACTAGAATGCCCTGTGGAAGAAGGCCATGGAGCTGGTTCAGACTCAGCAGGATAGCCCTCAGAAAGCTGAGCTACTGCACATCTTGAAATCAGGTTTGGATGTGGGTACTCATATCCTACGTTCCTTCTACGATATGGCAGATTTGGCAGCTAGGGCAGCGACCATTGGCATTTGCCTTCTCCGTTACTCCTGGTTCCATGTCTTGGTTTACCCCGGATGTCCAGGTGAGCATTATGGATGCCTCTTTTAAGGGCTCAGTGCTCTTTGGAAAGGAATCTGAAAAGGTTATAACTCACCTTCAAAAATCCGGCAAGGCTGTCAGATCTGTCCACACCATGTACAGATCTAACCAGAAGTAGAACCACCTCCAGCCATTTTGTCGGTCCTCTGGGCAACAGCCCCAAGGCCAACAGGCCAGAGGTGCCTTTAAATGAAAGGCCGCTTCTGAGGCCTCAGGAGGTTTGGGCCCCAGAGCCCGTAAAACCTCCCTGGCCCCCTTGCCTGTCCCAGGTTCTTCAGCCTGACTCCTTGCCCAACCCCCCCTCTTTCGGCAGAATCTCTGGGGAGGCGGTGGGGAGTCGCTTCCCTCTATATCTAGAGGGATGGCACAGGATAATCACTGATCAATGGGTTCTTCAGCTGATAAAGAAAGGGCATACTGTGGATTTCGAGAATTTGCCCCCGGACAACCCACCCATAAACTCCCATTACCCTCAGTCACACCTGTCCCTCATACAGGAAGAGATCCAAGTGCTTTTGCTGTAGCAGGCTATAGAGCCCGTTCTGCCAGATCAAAGAGGGAAGGAATTTTATTCCCACTTTTTTCTGGTTCCAAAGAAAACATGAGACTTACAACCTACCCTGGATCTCAGTCACCTGAACAAGTGTACTGAATACAAGCACTTCAGGATGGTCACCTCTCCAGGCCTGTTCCACCTCCTTTATCAGGGGGGATTGGATGTGCTCCCTGGATATGCAGAACGCTTACCTACACATTTTGGTATTTCAACCCCACAGGAGATTCCTTTGCTTCCACTTCCTAGGCAACCACTGCCAGTTCCACGCCCTGCCATTCATCCTTTCCTCAGCCCCACAAGTCTTTACAAAGTGCCTGGCAGTAGTTGCTACTGCCCTTTAGGAGGAAAGGTCAGTATGTCTTCCTCTGTCTGGATGATTGGCTCATGAGGGATCAGCTGATCAACACCACAGAAGACACCTTTACATTGTTTCGAGACCTAGGAATCACTTTCATCCTACCAGAGTCCTCTCTGTGGCCCAGCCAAAGGCTACAGTACATTGGGGCAGTTCTGGACACCGCCGAAGGAAAAGAATTCCTGCCCAAGGACATGGCGAAATGCCTTCAGGATCAGGCTCACTTCGTCTCCTCATCGTGGCAAATACTAGCCAGAGTATTCTGAAAACTGCTAGGGCACATGGCAGTGACCATCACGACTGTCCCTCTGGCATGCCTGCACATGAGGGTTCCCCAGTGGACCCTTCGAGTCCAATGGGACCAACACACGGATGAATTGGAGCAGCTGGTGACAGTCTCCATTCTGGTGCACCAAACTCTGACTTGGTGGTTGAATCCTTCCAGTCTTTCCACAGGGGTCCACTTTTGGCAGGAGTCTCCTCATCCGATTCTGACTATGGATGCATCTGGCCTGGGCTGGGGTGCCCATTCGGCGCACCATCAGACCCAGGGAACTTGGTCTCCCCAGTAGCAACATTTTCATATCAACATATTTGAGATATGGGCAATACTCTATGCCCTACAGGCATTCCAGATGAATCTGCTTCCAGGCCCGCTCCTAACTGAGATGGACAACGTGTCAGTGGTCTTCTACATAAACAAGCAAAGGGGTACTCACTGTTACCCTCTCTGCAGGGAAGCCATGAGAGTCTGGTATTGGGCCATCAAGCATCATCTGGAACTCACTGCCGTGCATGTCCCAGGTGTACAACACACCTTGGCCGACAGTTTAAGCCGGTCTTGATCAAAGGCACATGAATGGGAACTTATTCAGTTGGTGGCCGAAGAGCTGTTCGACAGGTGGGGCTGGCCTGAGTTGGACCTCTTCATGTCCTCACTCAATGCCAAACTGCTCAGTTTCAGCTCGCTAGATCCAGGGCCTGGTGTTTTCTGGTGAGACATGTTATCCCTCTCTTGGACAGGGAGGTTTCTATATGACTTCCTTCCCTTTCCATTACTGCAGAGAGTCCTTCTCAAATTGCAGTAGGAGGGAGCGGGGATGATCCTTGTTATTCCCTACTGGCCACATCAGATTTGGTTCCCTGTACTTCAACAGCTGGCAATGGAACCCCCAATCTCCCTGCCCCTGAGCTCAGGCTTGCTCTCCCAGGAGCGGGGCACTCTGGTCCATCTGAACCTCAAGTTGGTACACCCGTACGCATGACTCCTGCAGACCTAGTAGTTGCAGACCTAGCAATTGCTTGGTTTGGGGTTTCCCCCAGAGTGGCAGATGTCTTGGTGGCCGCAAGGAAGCCTTCCACCAGGGCCACTTATGTGATGAAGTGGAGGCGGTTCTGCATTTGGACATCCACTCGCCACCGTGATCCCTTCACCTGTCCAGTGAATTCTGTCTTGGAGTACCTTCTTTCTCTATCGGACTCAGGGTTAGGCTACTCCTCCATTGAAGGTGCATTTATCAGCCATCTCTGCATGTCATGCACCTGTGGAGGGCAAAACTCTTGCCCAGCTGGATCTTTGCCGCACTTTCCTGCGGGATATTCTTCACCTCAAACCTCCCATCAGGGACCCTGTTCCCCCATGGGACCTTTTATTTGTTTTGGAAAAACTTACGTTGCCTCCCTTCGAACTGGCTGCAAGTTGCGATCTACGCTTTTTGTTGTGGAAAGCATTATTTTTAATTGCCATTACTTCTGTTCGAAGGATTTCCAAGCTTTATGCTCTGATGTGTAAGGAACCTTATATAGTTTTCCACAAGGACAGGGTATCCTTGTGGACAAATCCTAAGTTTTTGCCTAAAGTGGTGTCTGACTTTACACTGAATCAGGACATCCACCTACCGATTTACTACCCAGAGTATTCTAACTGAGGAGAGGCTCTACTTCATACTCTGGATGTTCACTAGGTACTTCGTTACTACATAGACCACACCCATGCTGTCAGAAAGCCTAACCAGTTGTTTATTTCTTTCTTTCACCCTGAGAACAGAAGGGGCTTCTGTTTCTAAGCAAACCTTGTCCAAATGGTTAGTCAACTGTATTGTTTTATTGCCACCGCAAATTCGACAAGCGTTTGCCGGGTCCGGTCAAAGGCCATTCTAGCAGGGGTATGGCTGCTTCTTTCTCTTCCCTTAAAAATGTGTATGTGACTGATGTTTGCGTGGCTGCCACTTGAAGTTCTGTCCACACCTTCATTCAGCATTACAGTTTGGACTTTGCCTCTCGACATAAGATGGGCTTTGGCCTCGCTGTCCTACAGAGCCTACTCTCTTGAGTAGTTTCAGCAGATTTTTACATCCTTCCTCCCGGTTGACAGGGGTTTGTCCTTCCACTGCTTAAGACTCAGTCCTTATGGTGTAGCCTGCTGCAAGAGCTCCCCCTCAAGGTGAGATAGTACAGTTTGTTTGTTTGTTTATTTAGTTATTTAAAGTTGATAACCGGGAGAGAGACACAGAGCCGGGGTTCATTTCCAGGTGGGACCCAGGGATGGGGAAAATAGGAGGTACAGTGAAAAACCAAAATACAATGATAAACGCAGTAAACATTGAAGCAGGTAAAAATACCATACATGAGGAATTACACAATAGGATAATGAGTTACAAGACAAGCCTGTGTACAAGGCCAATATGAGTGTCAATATACCAGTAATCAATACAATAAAAAGACAATGCCAGGGATTAAGATTACAGAAATTTCCACGGACGAGGCAAGTGCAAATACAAGTTTACAAGTACAAGCCGCAGCAGTGAAAGAGAGAAAAAAAATAACAGGTTGCCACCTAATGGGAGGCTTAAAGTGCAGTGCAGGACAAGCAGTTGACACAGACAAAAGGGCACACTCAGGAGCAGTGTGCAAGGGGTCATAGGATTCAGTCAGTGAGTGTGATGGATTTAGGGAAATAGCAGGGTGGTAGAGGCAAGTGCGATAAGGTCTTTTTGAATAGATTTAGCAATGGGAGCGAGGAAGGGAAGGGAGTTCCACAAATTAGGGAAGTGGCATGAGAAAGTAGATTTGCCTGAGTTAGAGTGAGGTCAATTAAGGGCGAAGGAGTGAGGATCCCATGTGCGGAGGCGATAGGAGGTGAGGGGGTAGGGGGATAGAAGAGCGGCTAGGTAGGGAGTGAGTGTGCTTAACCAATACTACTTAACAGCAACGATGGAAGTGTGATGTTCTCGTCGGGAGGAGAGTAAGATGGAAGAGTAAAGAGAGCAGTGGTGGGTTCTGGAAGGGTTATATAAGAACTTACTATAACAGTAGATCTTCAAGAGGAGCTCTTGCAGCAGGCGCTGCTTTCCCTCCCACCTTCCCCCTGGTGTCTGTTTTCTCCATTATTGGCTATTTTCACCCCTTCATTTCAGAGGAACCACCTTGGTTCTTCAGTTCTGATTTTGCCGGGGTCTCCAGCAGGAGAACCAAGGTTGGGCTGGGAGACTGCCCCTTTTATACCATTGGCCGACATCATGGGCAGACTGATGTCAGGCGGCAGTCCCCCACTATAGGCTGCTAGCTAGAAGTTTTCCATAGGGTCCTGGCACCTGCTGGCTTCAGTCCTTATGGTGTAGCCTGCTGCAAGAGCTCCTCTCGAAGATCTACTGTTACGGTAAGTTCTTACCTAACTGTACTTTCATTATTTAAGCAAGGATAGCCAGAATTAATTTTTGCAGATGTTAGCTGAGGCTGTGACTAGTAAGAGTCAGGACAAAATACAGAATGCTCAGTACTACTGTGTGCTGATGGATTGCACTGCAGATATTTCTCACAAGAAGCAACCATCAATAATGATTCGCTATGCTGCAATCAGAGACCAAGCTAAAGGGAGTGGGAGGCAGTGTAGCACAGTGGTTTAAGGCTCTGAGCTGCAAATCTGGAGACCTGGGTTTGAATCCCACAGCCCCCATTTGCATATACTGTGTGACCCTGAGCAAGTCACTTAACTTCCTTGTGCTCCCAGGTTGCACCTGTAAAAAAGCTTTCAGCTTAGTGTGTCTCACCTGGTTAAACAATTGGAAAAAAAATAAAGTGCAGGAGAGCTTTCTGGAGTTTCTCCATGATGAAAATACAACAGAAGAGACTTTGGCTGAATTATTGCTAAATCGATTTAATAAACATGGAATAAAAATTGAAGACTGCAGGGGCCACTGTTACAACAGTGGGGCTAATATGAGAGGTGTCCATCGAGGAGTTAAAGCGAGAAGATGACAGGTGAATGAACGTGCAGTGTATGTGCCTTGCTGTGCTCGTAACTGGAATCGTGTTGGAACATACTGCTGAATCATCCATGGAGGCAAAGAATTTCTTTGGTGTATTGCAGTGTCTTTTCAGGGTCCACCAAATGTTGGGACATCCTTGCTAAGCACATGACAAGCTATACACTCAAGCCACTTTTGGAGACCCACTCTAGTGCTTGCACTGAAGCTTCAAAGGCAATCTGTGAAAAAACTGCCCGAGTTGTTGAATGCTTTGTTCGAAGTATCAGAAAGTGGCAACTGTGACAGCGAGATGCTGTCTGAAATCAGACCTTTTGAAAACACTGGAATCATTTTCATTTGTTGTATGTTTAGTTGTGTGGAATGAAGTGCTTAGTGCCATCAGTCATGTGACAGCGATTTTACAGTCACCCGCCTTAAACCTGTCAAATGCAATTGATGTGGTTTCGGCAGTCAAGGAACAATGGATTATTAAAGACAAGGCTTCGGTAGAATATTAGGGAAAGCAAAGGTGCTAGCCTGAATGCTGGATATCGAACCAACTTTGGCAGAAAAACTCACCTAACCTTGAAAACACATGCCAGGAGAGCTTGCCAAGGACAAACCTTTAACTGGTCAGGAAAGCTTTGAAGTCAGTTTTTTTAATTGCCTATTGGATAAAGTGCTGATGGAAATTGAAGAACGCTTCCATTTTTTTGCATGACTTTGAATCGCTTTCTGGTTTTCTGTTCCACATAAAAGCATCTTGAAGTGACAAAAAGCTACAACTAGCATGCGGTGAGTTGGCTTGATTACTTGGGGACATAGATAGTTCAGACATGGCTGGAGACATAACCTTGCTTGCTCATTTCTTACCTGATAATGTGAACTCGCCTTTTCAAGTGTTACAGTACCTCTTACAGAAAGACCTGAACAGAGGATTCCCCAACACTCAGATTAGACTGCAAATACTGCCTACAATTCCAGTTACAGTTGCCAGTGCTGAGCAATCCTTCAGTAAACTGTCTTTGATAAAAAATAAATTACCTGTGCTCAACAATGTCATAGGAGAGACTGTCTGCATTGTCAATTGAAAATAGACTTGCAAGACAAGTAAACTTTTTTGATGTGATCGAAAAATTTGCATCAGTGAAAGCACCTGTGTACACCTTTAAGTTCAAAAAATGAGAAACAGTATAAATTTTTTGTGTGTTGGGGGGGTGCACTTCACAGTCTTGCATCAGGGCCCAGTAAATCCTAGTGCCAAGTTGCTAACACTGTTTACGTAGAAACATAGACAACAATGGCAGAAAAAGACCAGGTCTAGTCTGTTTGTAGTTCCCTATCTACCCCTGGACCTATTGCCCATAAGGGGTTCTATCCCTCCCTGTCCATCCCCAGCTCCCCTTCCTATTGTTACCGACCTGAGTAACCACAAAACCCTCACTCTGTACCAGCCATGCTTGAAATCATTTATGGTCTTCGCACAATCTAATTACCCAAGGTTATACCCACTTGAGCACAAATGAGGTAGTTTTATGCATACCTTCACTGCTGTGATTCAAAGGTCGGTAGGAGGTCAGACACCAGCATTGTAATCTGATACGCGCAACTCCACTCCTTCCATCTCCACTGTCAGCTTGTGAGCCTCTTCTCTGATGCAAAGGGGATTGATGGGTGCATGCCATCAGGGAGGATCGCTTGAGAGGAACCATTAACAAGCTCCCACCATCCTGGCGGGATCTCCTCACAGGAATCAAGCCTCTTGAAACTCAGCCCAGAGAGGACAGGTGCCACTCCCAGGCTCAGCAGTCATTTGCCTTCTCCAGAACCTGGCAAGTCCCCATCGGCTAGTCTTTGCCAGTGCTACAACAGGGTGAACACCTGTGTCACAACGAGGCCCACTACTCTTCCTCCGAATCAAAATTTAAATCGGAGTGGTCCCATATTTATACCCCTTAGGACGGGGCAACACAGACAGCACAGCACCTCTTGTTTACAAGGAACAGAAGGACCAGAATGTTATTGAAAGCTACAAATTTCCTGAAACCGGATCTTGCACTAACAGTAAACAACAACTGCAGTTGCACAGATCTGCCCACTTTAACCCATTACTGGCTAGAAAGGAAGTCCGGACCAGTCAAGACTAACAAGTGTAAGCACCCCCACCCACCAAGCTGCTGGCAAAGAGGGGTTACCTCTTCCTTTGAGAAGACTAAGGCTAATAACTACACTAAAAAAATTTGGTAAATAATTTAATAAAAAAGCAAAGATTAAACCATTTAGTCCATGCTAAAGCTCATAAAATGTAATCCCAACATTCACAAATGTCTGATGGAACTTTCTTTTAGGCAGTAAAAGAAAACAACTCCAACTGATTTGTTCATTTCCTGGTTTTATAACATTTTCCAAGCTCAGTACAGGTCAGCCAAACGTTTTGTTTTTATTTTTTTTATTTACAATTTGTGCTCAAACAGGTCTCTGCCAGGGAGCCCCATGGTACAGGCTGACTTGCTTTGTGTGTTGCCTCCACCAGTTCCTCCATGGAGCCACAGTTTTCCCCCCTTGGTGGGGTCAGGACAGGGGCATGTACCCCCAAACTTCCAGTTTTATCAGGTGACTAGTGTGACAAGGTCCCAGATGTATGAGGGTCTTGTCACCTCAGGAGCCAGGGCCAGTCCTTCTTCCTCATTTCTCCCCACTGGCTGTCAGCACACAAAGACTTGGGCATACTTATGCATGCACAAAAATGTACACTATGCAAGCCAGCTGACAGTCATGCCCTACCCTGCCTACCTCCACTGCACTGCCACCCACAGTCACCTACGTGGCAGTACTGCAGCGGAGGCAGCAACCCTCCTTCCCCATAGGAGGACAGTGTTCTCTGGGATGCTTCATCCTCCTCCCTCCCCCGGACTGGCTCCCGACAACATGGGTTCACTTTCAAATTGGGATACCAGTGTCACGAGTGGTAGCAGTACTGCTGTGTCAACAGGCCAGCCCTAGGTCAATTAAACTTCTTAATGATGTAAGTTAGTTACTGAGCACTAAACTGACTACAGTGTTTATTTTGTCTGCAGTTCAACAGTTACGTGATGCATAGGATGGAGAAGTTCTTCAAGGACCCTCTTACGTTTAACCCTGATCGATTTAGTCCAGATGCTCCAAAGTAAGTACTTTAAAGGAGGAAAATATATCAATGCATATGAATACATTTTCCCAAATATTTCCTGAGTATTTTTATTTGGCAGCCCCAGATATTAGGTGTTTATTATTTGGGTTTCGGTATTCAGACAAAAAAGGGTTTAAAACTAAAAATAGGCTTTAGAAGTGATGTCCTCTTCCTCAGAGTACCACAGCTAGCCCCACAGACACCCTCACCTAAGTCCTCAAATACATCAAAGTAGAAAGCGGGGTGGCCGGCCCATCAGCACAGCGATAGCACTACTGTTTGCGACACCAGTGACCTGGCTTCAGGAACAAGTCTGGGTCATTGGGGGGCCAGCTGGGGGAGGATCAAGCGTCTCCACGGATGCTGTCCTCCTCAGGAGAGGGATGGCCATTGTCCCTGCTGCTCTGCTGCCACCTGGGTGACTACAGGTGCCAATGCAGGTGAGGATGCCAGGGAGGAGGAGACTTGTGCTGGGAGCCAGAACAATGTGCATGTTCATCGTGTGCATGCCCCTTGCTTCTCCCAGCATGCCTGCCTCTCATGGTTGGGAGTAACAATGAAAAAAGACCCCAGACAAGCAGGATGACTCTCTGCCTCTGCTCGTAGGCCTCACACCACCAACTGTGGTACTGCCCCACAGGCACTGACTTGAGTTGACTCTAGGGGTCTGAAATCACCTAAAGGACCTTCATGAAAAAGCTCTGCAATGAGCGTTAAGCCACAGGGTAAAATATATGGAGCTGGGTTAGTCCCAGAGAAGGTGAGTGTTGGGTCTGGGGCTGGGGCTGGATGAAGGGGGCAGGCTGGTGGAAGGGGGCATGATAAAACAGAGAATAAAAAAGTAGAAAACTGCCACACTGGCAGTAACTCTTACTGCCTGATGCTATCTTTTACAAATGATCCTCCTTTCTTACCCAGTCCAGCTGAGTGTGGCTTCTTGCCCCATAATTGTATCACCCCATCCCTGATCCATTATGGGGGTTCCAAAATGTTTTTTTGTTGTTGTTTAAATAAGGCCCTTTGGGCATATAGTGTTGCCTTGCCAGCTTCCCCCCCTTACAACAAGACTTTAGATAACACACACACACAACTTGACCCCAGTGCGTTTATAGAACAAAAGCTCAAATCGATCAGCCTCCATTGACCCCCAGTGGAGGGGCAATAGCAGTAGTTGTGGTGCAGTGGTCTGAGTCCCCTCCAGTCAGCATGGCAGAACAGTTCCTATTGTTTTCTAATGGAGGAGTAGACAGTACCTTTTATCATATAGAATTATGGGGTTGAACTTGTGTCAGTTTAATTGTCCAAAAACAAGTAAATGCTGTGCCTTTTCCATTGTTGGTTCTCTTGTCCATAACAGTGGAAACAGCGTGATTGACTGTTTAGGCTGAAAGTACAAGAGAGGGGCAGCGACCCTTTCTAGAATGTGCATACCTTGCAGGACAGTGGCAGAAGTCAGTGAAAGCCTGTTATAAGCTGTGTGTGCTTGTGTACCCAAGTCCTGACTATGTAACTTGTATATGCATTTTTACTTAGAGGCAGTGGAAGACAAGTGCTAGGACCAGCACACTAGATGCACAGGAGTGGCAAGTGGTCTCAGTGTACCATACACATTATGTGTCTTCTTGTGCTGTTTTGTCTGGCTGTACTGTTCTCTAATCCCCCAGTGTTTCCTCTATATTCACTGAGGCATGCACCCTCTGTGGAATGTAGAACTTCCAATGCCTGACGCACTGACTGCTATTTTTCCCTTAATTGAGTCCGTTTGTGTCTGTTTTGTTAATGTCAGTCTTTATATTCAGACTAGTTTGCAGCAAGACTGGAGTATTACTGCTAGTTCTGCTGAATTCTGATGAGGGATGAAAGGGTAAAGAAGCCATAGTCAATTTTCAGTACCAGAATTTTTTATTCTGTTCCATTCTAATTTATTTTATGTGAATGACAACTTTTGCTAAGTATTCACTAAGGAGGTCTACAGGCCCATGCCATAAAGCAGCATCAAAGCGGCCACTAAGGGAGTCCCAGAAATGAGGCAGCCAATACTTACTAGCCAGATGGTCCTGAAAGGGCTGGCAGCCCTTAAGATAGATACGGCCCCAGGACCAGATGGGCTGCATCCAATGATACTTAGGGAATTAGTAGCAGAACTGGTTGAACCACTGGCTGGGCTGTTCAACAGCTCACTTAGGTCTGGAGAAGTTCCAAGGGATTGGAGAATGGCAGATGTTGCACTGCCTCATAACGGATGGGGGATAGGGAGCAACCAGGGAACTACAGGCCTGTCAGTCTGACCTCCTTCGCAGAGAAGCTGATGGAATCACTAATCAAAGAGGACCTCATGGACTACCTAGAGAGTAATGGGCACCAGGATAGTAAACAGCCTGGTTTCGTTGCAGGAAAGTCTTGTTAGACTAATATGATTTGTTTTTCTGTGACTGGGTGACTAAGGAAGTAGACAAGGGCCACTCTGTGGATCTGCTGTGCTTTGACTTCAGCAAGGCTTTTGATTTCGTATTACACAAAAGGTTGCTCAAAAAGATGGAAGACCTGAATGCAGCTAAAACCGTAGTGAACTGGATGGGTAATTGGCCAGAAGGGAGTCAGTAGAGGGTATTAGTCAAAAGGGTTAAATCAGAGGGAAGGGAGGTTACGAGCAGGGTTTCACAGTGATTTGTCCTAGGTCTGGTACTCTTCAACATGCTCATTAGTGAGGGAATCCAGGGTAGGCTGTGTCTCTTCACAAAGGACACAAAACTATGTTCGAGGGTGGATAGTGATGAGGGAATAAAGGATGTGCAGAGGGACCTTCAAAAACTAGAGGAGTGGTCAAAGGTCTGACAGTTAAAATTCAACACCAAAAAGTGCAAAGTAATGCACCTAGGGAAAAGGAACCCCAAGATGGAATACTGGATGGGTGAGGTGAGACTTAGCACTACAGAAGAGGAATGGGATCTAGGAGTTATCATCAGTAACTCCCTTAAACAAATGAGCCAGTGCAACAGGGCCTGTAACAAGGCTAACAGGATGCTGGGATGTATCGAGAGGGGTATTAATAGTAGCAGAAAAGAGCTAATACTTCCCCTGTACAGATCCCTAGTGAGGCCTCACCTGGATTATTGCATCCAGTTCTGGGGCCCTCACCTCCGAAAGGACAGGGATAGGTTGGAAACAGTGCATCACAGAGTAACAAACATTATTCCAGACTAGCAGGGCAGATCCTATGAGGAGTGCCTCAAGGCACTAAATATGTACTCACTAGAAACTAGAAGGGAGAGGGGAGATATGACAGAGACCTTCAAGTTCCTTAAAGGAATTAACAAGGTAAACTGTGTGGAATTATTTACCCTGAATACCAACTTTGTGGTCACGAGTGGAAATTAACAGGAGGGAGGTTCAGGAGGGATGTGAGGGAGTACTTCTGTACGGAAAGGGTGGTGGAACCCTGGAACAGTGTCGGCTAAAGTGCTTGGTGCAAATACAGTCGGCAATTCAAGCAGGCATGGGATAGAGTGAAAGGAATAGTGGTCACCTGGGGTGACAAGACCAGGGAGAAGAATGGGGATAAGAGGGGGAAGGTTAGTACTCTGGAAGAACAGTAGGTTCCAGGGATTATAGGGAATAGGGGCAGACTGAATGGACCTCTGGGCTTTTTCTGCCATCATTGTCTATGTTTCTATGTGCAGACACCATAAATGCGAAGACACATCACTGGTAACTAATATGTTTATAAACATCTTTACAATGGTTTTCTGGCTGCTGTTCCCATTTTTATACCATTTATTATTGTGTCTCTTACTACAGAATATTCTTTTGTGAAAAAAGATATGCTAGATTTAGAGTACGTTATATCAAGACCAGAGTGAATCCTTTCTCTTACTCTTCCCCCGCCCCCACCATCCCCTGTCATCTTCCTCCTGTGAAAATACTCCAGGATAAATAATATCCTATACACGATAGACAAAATTAACAATGCTTCGACTCTACTAGCCTCCAGATCTTTGATGAAAATATTGAAAAGCAGTAGCCCCAGCACCAGTTCCTGAAGTTGGTAGGACACCCTTGATGCCATTGGCCCTTCCAGTGTGCGCCCTCCCCCCAACCCTATGCCATTTGGAGAACACCAAAGTGAAGTATTCATTCCACTTCACAGTTATCGCCCCTGGGTCATGCACAGGTTCTTCCCATCCTTCCATGTTTTTTATGAGCCCAGTCCCTTCCCTGTTTAGTGTGATGTGCAGCACCAGTTATCCTGGTTTCCAGGCCCACTCTGACTCTCTATGTTCTATATTTGCAGTCCCTCAGTGTTGGCCTGTACTCCTTTCTTGCCTGGAGGCAACCTGTGTATTTCTAGCAGTTATAGTTCCCCTTTTTGTGTACTCAATTGCCTTACATCCTTGCTGAGCTAGGGAGTCACTTCTTGGCTTTTTTCACCTCATTGCTTACAAGGATGCAGACCTCCTTAGTTGCTTCAAGCACCTTCTTTAGTAAACCTCACAAGTTCTCTGCATTACCAGCCTCATGCAGCTTTTCCAGACCATTGGCCATCTCATCTTGGCAAAGTCTAACTTTCTAAACTTCTGAACCCTGATAACTGAGGCCCCGCTAGTCTTCCCAGTCACCAGAGAGAAGATTACCCAGTTGTGGTCACTGCCTCCCACAGTGTTCACAGTGGAGATGATTCGATCCCCACTGCTGTGAACAAGGTCACGCCTGGCTTCAAACCTAGCCCCTTGTTAGATATGCTGTTCTAGGAAGCAGTTCTTGAAATTGAACAGGAACTCAGTCTCAGCCCTGGCATTAGCATTCTCAAGATAACAGTCTATGCCCATGACATTGAAGTGCCTGAGAATCACTACTGCATTAGATTTGACTGCTCTCCCTAACCAGCTTGGCATCATGCCCCACCTCCCTTTTACCATAACTCAAGCCAGATGGACTTTGTGCAACTGTTTTCCCTAACTGATGTCTTCCTTGTCCTCCACAGTGACTCCCCCCCTCAATATGAATACCTGCCACACCCGTTTTTGTCAGGCCTACACCTTTGGAAAAGTTTGTAACCCTCCATCCAGATATCTCAGGCTTACCCCTTTGGAAAAGCCTGCAACCTTCCATCCAAATGTTGCAGGTCTACCCCTTTTGAAAAGCTTGTAACCTTCCATCCAGATGTTGCAGGCCTACCCCTTTGAAAAAGCATGTAACCTTCCATCCAGTTGTTTCAGGTCTACCCCTTTTAAAAAGACTGTAACATTCCATCTAGATGTCACAGTCATTTTGTTCTCCCACCAGGTCTCTGTTAGTGATGCTTAAGTTCTGGACTTCAAAGTACATTGGACCTCAAACTGGCCCATTTTATTAGATGCACTCCTCCTATTGGCCTGCATGCAGGTGAGAATATCTGCCCTTCTATGTTTCTTTACTCCCAATATGGGTCTCCTCCATTGTTGCTTCCCTGCTCAGACATAATGCCTTTGGGGATTCCCTGTGCCTGCCTCCTGCCCTGCATGAACCTCTGCACCAGCTCCCTCCACCTGACACTCTAGTTTAAATCCCCTAATGTCCCTGTCTATTCTCCTAGACAGCATCCCCACTCACTTCTGGCATATGTGCAGCCCATCCCATACATATATGGCCCCCTTGCCAAAGATGGCCCTCCAGTTTGCCTTAAAAAGAAAGCAAGTAAGATTTTATTTCTTAAGCGCCCTTTCCCTGGAGCTCAGGGTGCTCTACAGAATACAGGCAAATGAAACAGAATTATAGTCGACTTAAAAACCTATAAAACAACAAAAGCCCTCCTTCTTGTATCAGATCCTTAGCCAAGCATTTGCCTGCCTAATGGCCCATTGCTTCTCCTCAGTAGGATGGGGAGGATTTCAGAAAAAGATCACCCTGGATAACCATTCCATTCAGGAACATTCCTAATTCTGTGACTTACCTCTTCACATCCTCGGGACTTGTGCATCCTATGTTGTTCATGCTATAATGGACAACCATGATCGGCTGCTCCCTCCAGCTGCATTGCTTGGCTCAGGATAGCACTCATTCAACCTGCACTCCAGGCAGGCAAACCACCTCTTCCGAGGTACCAACCTGGTCCAGCAATGCCCCTTCTACCTCACCCACTGCCCTAACTATAGCATCCCCAATCACTGCTACCTTGTTGTCACTCCAAGCAATCTTTTCCTTCCTCTTCCTTGGCAAGTTGGGTTTCCTAATGACTGGACTGCAGCAAATACTCTCAGACTTCTGTTGACCCCCTTAACCTGGCTAGCCAGATGCTGATACCTGTTGCTGTTTTCCACTGGTGTTGCTGTTCCCTTATTAAATATGCCTTGTATCCCCAACTCCAGTCAGACCCATTCCCAGTCTCTCCCACTGGAGATCAGTACCTGACTCCCTCTTCACTACCCTACCTTTCCCAGTCAATCGCCACTCTCCTTCCCATGCCCTTATTCTCCCCTCTCTCCATCCTACTTAGCATGCTTCTCACTTCCCAGCCCCACCCTTCATCTAAAACTCAACCCTGGAAATGTACATCTTGAGATCTCTGACCAGACCACAGTGGCAGCAGCTGTATCCCCCATTACTGCCCTCCATGGGCAGGATGGTATACATCACACAGCGCTGGCAGCTTACTAGGTGTGGATCCCTCCCAGTGTTAGCTCTCAGAGCACCCTTAGCTACCGGCCTTCTTCCCTGTGCCCTGTGATAACACCAGTTGCCAATCTAGGCTGGCTACATGCCACCCCATAGCAGCAAACTGATTCCAGCACCTTCAGCTGTATCCCTCTCTGCCCTCTACAGGCAGGATGATGTATGTCATGCTGACCTGGTGGCACATCCATTCTGCTTCTGTCCTCCCTAATGTGGTTATTATATATATTATAGGCCCGGGGTATTCCGCATTTCCGCAGCCGTGGTCATCCGTGGAAAAAAAACACGGAACTGAGCTTCAGTCGTGGATTTTTCTTCCAAGCGCAGAACTTTCTGCCCACAGATCACTATGGAAATCAGCTTGATGATGGCCCGCACTATGGGCAGAATTTTGCTGAGCCCCAGTCAAAGCATCTACTTTGAAATTTTACATGTTTACATTATTAACAAACTCCACTCCCAAACATAGCTATTCTTTAACAACTTAACAGCATTACGGACGATGGTGCAAATTAAATGCTATGGCAGTTTACAATGCAGAAGCCTGGGATACTGCCAAAATGATAATGTTGAAGTTCCCTTTTCTATGTTCTATCGGTGGTTAACTCCACATAGGGTAGCTCAGCTTATTATCCACCGCAACTCTTGGTTTTATGATTGCTTTCCCTAGCAGGGGCAGTAGCTTCTGCATTAGTAGCTTTATATGTACAATGCAGATTGTAGAGGTCGGAGTACATGTTACAATAGAGATTCATTGTGTTTTGTTTAAATGCAGTCAGAAACATTCAGATCACCCGCACCCAGCCTGGTGGTTGTTGGAACCCCCCTTCCCCACCAAGAGGTGGCATGGCTATTTCTTAATCAACTGAAGTGGCTGGTGTTGAATGCCAGTCACCACTTGGTGACTGTTTTACTACAAACCACTTTAATTGCAGTCTCTCTGTGATGGTTGTTTGGATGCGGCTATTTGCTTACCACCACTTTGAAATATACGCGGTCTACCTTACTGATAACCAATGAGGGGAGAAGAGGTGTTTTCTATCAGCCCATTTGGAAAAAAAAGTTGTAAGTAAAGTCCTGTGCCCATGGGTGCTCTCTACCTCTGTCTCTGAAATTGCTGTATCTCGGGTGGTGCCTGGGGTCTGGGCTGGAACGTCGATCACCATGTGCAGATTATGCAGTGCCCGTGTAGCAGTCGGAGCCCCAGTGGAGTAAATAAATAAATTAATAAATGAATACTGTTCTTCACATGTCTGGCATTCAGTTCAGTTTTGTCCCGCAGTTCGATACGCTTCAGAAATCGGATCTTTGTGCTGGCCCAGTGGCACTGAGGGCTGAGGCGCTGGATGCCTTACCTCGTGCTATGTCGGCAACCTGTGTTCAGGAACAATCATGGGCTGCCGGGGGTTGGCAGGCTGGGAGAAGGATAGAGCATCCGCAGGAATGCTTTCCTTCTCTGGGGATGGGGGACATCAGCAGTCTGCGTGCCGCTGTCCCCTAGTAGAGACTGGGTGGTCAGTGACACCGACGCTGCAGAAATAGGGGTGGGAGGGGGCAGATGCTGGAAAGAGCGCATGCGGAAGCGTGTGCGCTCCTTCTATTGGCGTCATTGCACGCCCCTTCCCACAGGGGGAACCAACACAGGAAAATTCTCAGCAGCATGAAGGCTGCTCGCCGGCACCGCCACAGTCATGCGCAAGTTAGCTCCCTCCTAGGTCCACCCTCCTGGTCTCTGCGGTGGTGGGGTAAGCACCTGCTGCGATGCAACCAGAGGAAGTAGTGACAGGGAGGTCAGAGCTCTGCCCGCGACCAGGGCAGCAGTCGGGTTGGTTGGCTGGATGGAGGGGAGGGGAGGAACCAAAGGCACAACCTCCCCCCAGTCGAGGAAAGTAAATAAATCAACTGAAAAAAAAAAGAGAAATCAGCTCTTGACACTGAAAGAACTCAGTAGATGTAGTGGTGTTTTTTTTCTGGTGGATGGACACTACCTATTGTGAAGTGCTGGACTGTCAGTAAAAATCAAATAAGGAGGTGGTTTTCTGGGGTGCAGGAAAAGTGAGTGGATCGCTGAGTCTGTGTGTTACCTTAACTCAACCTGAATTTTTATTCAGATAAGATATGTTCTGAGCTACTTCTTAACTGGCGGGGGGGGGGGGCTGTATTTTAAAAAGGGTAGATTTATCCAAGATATTTTTTATGTAAATAAGTTCTTAATGAGGAGCGATTACTAGTTATTCAAATATCCAATTAGGTTGATTACTAAAAATATGAAACTTTAATGTACATGAAAGGGATCTACTAAAGATGAATTTTTATTTAATTTGTTAACTGGGTAAGAACCCAAGGGCAGCAACTTCCCGTTTTCATGGGGGACCCAAAAATTACAAAGTTACAAAAGGTACAATACAAACAGGTACAATACATAAAATACAGAATATATATGGTGATGAATACAGCCACATAACATATTTAGCCAAAACATCCATAATAAGGAAACCCTAAAAAAAAACTTTTCAAATGGATCTTAAATCTGTAAATTATTATTGTTTAACATTTAAGAATGAACTAGGGATGTGCAGCTCATTAACTGATTGATGCTCACTGATACTTTTTAGCATAACTACACAACTCCTGATTGTACTTGGCTGGTTCATTTATACAGACTTGTTTGGCATTGTTTTTTGTTGTTGTTAGTCTGTTTATGTTTGTGATTTGTCTAGATGAACCAGTGTGACAACCCTGATATATTAAACTTAAGTTTATATACACAAAAAAATATGTGGAATATAAAAAACTGCTTCTGTTGTGTGTGCGTGTGTGTGCATGCATGCATACGTATGCATGTGTGTGTTTTCCAGGCAACGCATTATTAATTATAAATATGTTATTTATTGTGTGGCATGCATTACCCATTCATCATCACCTGAAGATGTGTGAAGGTGGTATCTAGCGCAACTGGCATCTTTAATTGCATCTTGTCACTGTACAAATAAAACAATTAAAACAAAAAAGACACACACAGTTTGTGAAAAGATTTTATTAGCAGCTGAATAATTTTCTTGTGTGCTATCACACTACAGGTACCCTCATGTAGTATGGCATTCTCAGTTTCTGTAATTAAAGCATTTCACAATAGGTTATTCTAATTTACCCTTACTGCTTGCATCGCAAATGTAATTATTCTTGACCTGTAACAAATGAAGTGAAATTAACACAGATTGTGTTAACAAAAGTGACAAATATATACAGTAGATCAACAGATTATATGAATATATGCATAGCAAAACAATCTGTGTATATCTGTCTATTTGCAAGGCTATGCCTATAGTTCAGTGGGCAGAGCAACAAACCACTGCCCCATCAAACCTTTAAAGACCGCTCCTCCTGGCTAGTCCAGGATTCGTTTCTTTCATTGCGACCAGAGGCACCGTTCTTCCTCACCCCTCTCCCCATTTCTCCCCTTTCTCTGCCATAGCTGTGTTTCTGCAGTGCCTCCGCTGCCAGCTCTCCCCGCCGTCCTCCTTCCTCAGTTGTCTCCTTTGTGCTGTCTCCTGCTCCCCACTCCTGCCTGCGGCTGTTTTCTGGTACCTCCCATTCCTTGCCTTCTCCGGGGCTGCTATGCTGGTCATGCCTTGCCTCCTCCATTCATTTCTGTTTTCGTTTTCGACGGGGGTTCTCTCGCTAACTGGAATCACCACTCCATCTCTGTCCACGTGCCCTCCAGAGTTTGCTGTCATTCCTGAACACTTTGCTCCGTTCATCACACCCACCCAGAACCCAGCAGTGATGCCGCACTTCTGTGTTCACCGTGTGGACTCCTGCATCCCAGCATTGTGGTGGGTGGCACTCGCTCGTTCCTCTTCTGCTCTTCTTGTTCCACTTGGTCCCTCGGCCTGTCCTGCTTTTCCGTCCCTCCGCTTCGGAGCTGCTCCGTGCCTTGTTCATTTCCAACCCTTTCAAGTTTTGTTGGCAGCTGGTTTCAGTCCTTTTCCTCCTCTCCCCTTCCATATTGCGTTTCTCTGGTCATCCCTCACTGTCGTATGGCAACTTTCCATACCTCCGTCTGTCGCTTGCCTCCCATTACTCCTTCATGTGTTTGCCCGCTTCTCCTTGCTGTGTCTTGCCGTACTATTTTGCAGGGCTATATCTATTTGTCCTACTGGTCTGTCTGCCTAGAGCCTTTTGGGATTTCTTACCCTACCATTGCACGTCTCTATTGCTGTGTTGTCAGTTGTCTAATCCTACCTGTAGGACCCAAGTTCATTCTTTTCTTTATGCAGATTTCAGCTTCATTCTGTGTTTGGCTCCTGGCATGTAATCAATTCAATATCCTACAGTGTTCGTCAGCCCAGCTACAGCTTGACTCCATTAATTTACCTCGCTGTTTTCCTCCTCGACTAGTTTTATTTCCCTTCCTGCTAGCATTGACTCAATTTTCAGTCACCTCACAGTTTGCTCCTTAACGCACTTTATTTATCTTAATGTTTCATTAGCTTTTTGGTGTCCTGGTGCCTAGTTCGTGCCTCTGTTTTTCCCATGGCGGGGGACTGCTGAGTCACGGTGGGCACCGTGGCTCCTAGCAGCCAGCTTTCTACCATCTCCCTCTCCTACCGCTACCGTCATCTTCCCTACCCCCGCAATACCAGCCTCCTGCAGCTTCACTCAGCTCCTCCTTCCATTCCTGCAGCCTTTGGTGCTTCCAGTACCTGTGAGCATTCCTGCTTTCCTGGCTTCCGCACTCCCACCCTCCACCACTCCCTCAACTCATGCCTCCTCTCCTTCCTCGTCCTGTGCTTTCTTTTGGGGGTGTTTCTCTATCCTGCCATCACCATACCCATTCGTAGCCTCCTCTTACCCAAGCCATATGTTCTGGACCTCTCAACTCGTATATCCACCACTCCATGTCAACCTCCATTTTTGCCGAACCTCATCCTTCCTATACCCTACCATTATGCATGAACTTAATCGTACCAACCTTCAAGGTTTTCACTCCATTATCATACATCGTCCATTTTATACCTCACCTCAACCGTACTGGCCTTCAAGGCTTTACCTCCATTATCATACATCATCCATTTCATATCTCACTTCAACCATACCAGCTTTCAAGGCTTTACCTCCATTCTCATACATCGTCCATTTTATGCCTCACCTTAACCATTCCAGCCTTCAAGGTTTTCACTCCACCATCATTTCTCGTTCATTCATTCTTGATCATCCTCTCCTCCCGTATCAATTTCTCAACTCATCGTAGGCTGTGGGCTTTGCCCAGCCATCACTGTCTCTCCCCCTCGTCTCGTTCCTTCCCATTCTGCAGTCCATGCCAGCCTTCCAGGCTTCCCTCCATCAGCATATCTCGTATATTCCTCTTGAACCTCCACTCGTCCATTCCTACTTTGCAGTTCCTACCTGACTACTCCTGGTACTTTGTACCTCACCAGTCAGCTGCGGGCTTCACCCGGTAGTTCTCGTTTCTACCTTCATGCAGTTCGAGTCACACCTAATTGAGCTTCTGAACCCTGTATGGACCCGGTTGACATGCACTCCCATGGTTGCTCCTGCAGCCTGCCTCCTCAGGACCCTAGTCCTGGTCTCCTTTGCTCAATCCAACCTCTCTGTAGGTCTACTCGTTCACATCACCTAATTGAGAATACACCTCCTATGGGTCCCATGCTACCTCACCTCAGCCTACCCTCCACTCGGAGAGGTGCCTTCTGTGTCCATTGCTCCTTGGCTCAGGGCTAGCCCGTGGCTGAGGGTCTCACTCTGCACCCATAAAGTCCGCATCTAGAGCATGTGAAGCTCGGAGCAGGGTCCTTCTCCCTGGCCCATAGTGAGAATGTCTGTGCTCTGGCTGGACCTTCAGTCGTCCCTCATTTTGGTGACACCTCTGAATGTAGAATTTATGACTTCCAGCTGTGAGGGGTGGGGCTCTCATCCTTAGGGCCCCTTTGGCTGCCTGAGCAGGTTCGGAGGCACCCTCTGTACTATTCTCCATCCGACTGCCTCTGATTCACCTGGTCTATTCGTAGGCTCGTGTAGGCTGGCCAAGTGCCTGAGCAGTCATTTCTGTCCTCCTTTGCTTTTGGCCGTCTAGTTGCAAAGACATCGCTCACAACCCTCAACAGCATTCCTGTTAGAAGGACAGAGTGAGAGCTTCCTCTAAATTGGAATCTTTTCCTCTTCCCTCAATCTAGACTCTAAATTGCAGTAGCTGTGCCGTCACTAACCAAAATGTCCTTCAGCCTGGAGGGAAGGCGACTTAGGCCTTGGATCCCCAGAGGTTTCCTCCTCAAAGGGTTTTTTTCCTCTCTTCCATGCCAGTGGTCATAATATTTAGATAGGGTTCATGCTTTCATAGGTTCTGTTGTTGGATGAAGTCGAATGGTGGCCCTGGCTGTTCCCTCTCTCCTTAGGAAGTCTTGCCCTTCTGCCTCATGTCGGCTTACATTCCACTCGATATTCCTTGTCATCCCTCATTCCTCTCCTGTCCTTCCCAGTTACATCTATCAACCTCTATTCCCACCCTTGATATCTTCTGACTTCTCACCTCCTTTGACGCTCAACACCCTTTTGGGTATTTTTTTTGAGTTTCTTCCTAAGCTACCTTTATCCGTGGGAATCATCCCATGGCACCTGTAGGGGTGGAACCTTTTAATAGGGTTCCTTGCCGTCGTACCCCTACAGGGTGGTAGATCCCACGGATAGAGAGGCGAACAGCCACAATGTGTCTAAGTCACACAAGCATACATCATTCAAGTTGCATAACCACATTGAATTGCAAGGCTATGCCAGTAGTTCAGTGGGCAGAGCAACAAACCACTCCCCCATCAAACCTTTAAAGGCTGCTCCTCCTGGCTAGTCAGGATTCGTTTCTTTCATTGCCCCACCATCCTCCCCTCCTCCTCCAGCGGCATATCTCTCTTTCCCATGGGCTTCTTCCTAAGCTACCTTTAGCCACGGGAATCATTCCTGCAGCACCTATAGGGGTGGAACCCTTCACTAGGATTCCTCGCTGTCATACCCCTTACAGGGTGGTAGATCCCATGGTTAGAGAGGCGAACAGCCACAATGTATCTAAGTCACACAAGCATACATCATTCAAGTTGCATAAGCATATTGAACTATCTATCTATCCTGCAACAGTGTGTCAAAAGTTTTAACAGGAATACCGATCTAAACGCATCAAGAAGCCAAACAAATCACTACACCCCAAGAGCTTTGGTCTCATGTCTTTATGTCCTGGCTTGCCCCCTAAGTGGGTTTATTCCTTTGTATTCCACACATAGCAGTTTATTTTTCAGGTTTATTAAGGATGAAAGCCAAGGGTTAATGTTGCAATATGAACACCTGACTATACTAAGAAAATGTCAAATATTAAGAAAAACAAAAAAAAAGTATACAAATATGGGGAATGGTGTGAAAATGATGTGCCGAAGAAATAAACGTCCACTGCCGCAGAAGTTCTGTCGCAAATGGGAACCCTGCAGCAAAACTTTGCTCCTAAGTGCAGCAGAAAAATTGGGGCCTTGAGTATTAATTACAGTACATAAGTTCAGCTGCTAGCATGCAACTATGAAATGAAACTTTAAGTAATTAATGTAAATAAATACAAAAAAAAAAACTAAATGTCCACCCTTGCTAACAGAGCCTGAAATGTCTTCACCAGTGCAAACAACTAGTTGTAATTAAGAGGTATGTTACAGTACCATTAATGGCAGGATAAGGCACAGTGGTTCAATTTGAATAAAGATGGTAACTAAAAAAATTATTTAAATAAAAGGAAATTGGTATTAAAATCATAAGTAATTATTTTCCTGAAACCCATCAGTAAGTGCTTTACAAAAAAAAGGCTACTCCAGGTGCCGGATAGCCCAGCAGTAGCATGCCATGTTACCATGCAACCATCCGGGGTTCATGTCACAAACATGAGAGCACTGTAGTCCTACAGCCTGGAGACAAGTGTTGCCCACAACAGTGTTCTCCCTCCTTGGGAACTGGAGCTCTTGCTGCCCATGACTTTAGCAACCTCTGTGTAGGCTATGAGCAGCTTGGCACATTATGTGAAAGCACTCATTTCACAGGGATGGTAGATGCTGGGCACACATGAACTTGGAAGGGGAGGGATGCAAGGGCCGTGTGGGCATTGGTGACTGGACATGCATGGACTAACTTCAAGAAACTTGGTGAGAAGAGGTAAAAATGTGAAAAAACTCCAGACATGGACACCCGACCCTAATACCACACCCCCACACTTTGGAGCCTTTCCGACCATCAGTGCGCCGGCAGCAGTGTGCCAGTTACTGTATTAGGGTGCCACATTGTGGAATTCACCCCCGAAGAGTTAGAATATTTGGAAAGGGGGGCGCGGGGGCAGTCGGTGACATCGGGACGTGGCACCCTAATGACTGGGTGCACTACCGCCAGTGCCCTGTATAGGTGGAACCTTTCCAAGTCCCTCCCAGACCATTATGTAAGCTCAAACTCTGCCTGCCTGGAGGGGAGCTAGGTAGATGGGTCCACCAAGAGGGGCAACCTCAGGGTGCTTTGGTCCAGGACAGGATTGGGTCAGAGTGGGAGTTAAGGAATGGTGGGGCCAGGCCCTGGCCTGCCAGAAAGATAAACAGAGAATGAAAACAAAGGCTACACTAAGGAATGATCTAGCAGCCTGCACTTCTGCAGCAGGAAGCAAGTTCTGGTGGGAGCCTCGACTGTGAGGGGGATAAATTTCGGAATAGGAAGGGGGGGAGAGGGAGGTTAGGTGCCCAGCCCTGAGGGATGGGAAGCAGATCGAAAGGATTGCTAGGGCAGTGGGATGGGAGGCAGAGCTGGATGTAATTTTCCACTAGGGACTAATTGCCTGGCTAGGGACAGGGCTGGGATAGTGCAGTGGGAGTTTAAGGAGCTGGGGAGGGGAGGGACGTGTAGCTTGCTCGGTGGCTTTCACTGAGGTGCTGCCTATCTAATACAGGGGGCTGAGAGGGATCTCCACACCAAGACCTTTAGCTCATGGTTGAAGGAATGGTGCAGAGAGGAGGGGTTCGGCTACACTGGGGACGGGAACCATCTGGAGAGATAAGGGCCTTAACAGGGGTGATGGCCTGCAGCCATCCGGGGGGGGGACAGCAGTCTTCAGTGGATAGTTTTGATGTTACTCTGATGAACATTTAACGTAGCCGAGGGGGTGGTGGGAAAAGGCGGGAAGGCAGTAACTGTCCCCCCCCACACAAACAAGCTGAAGTAGAAAGTAGAGAGAATCTGAGGGGAATGGCATCCCCTAGGGTGGAGATTAATAAAGGAAGCAGGGCAGTAGAAATGGAAGTGGGATGGGAATGGAAGCATAACAAAGAGGGGGGAATGGTTCCGGCCCAGTGGCACTGAGGGTTGAGGTGCTGGATGCCACACCTCGCACCACACTGGCAACCTGGGTTCGGGAGCGAGCTCGGGCGCCAGTGGTCGGCAGGGCAAGGGTTGAGGATGAGTGCCCTCATGGTGCTCTCCTCCCAAGGAGGGAAGGGTGGGTTGCTCCAGTGTACCAGCAGCCCCTGGTGGAGACCGGGGGCACTGCAGCATGCAAAGCAAGCACGTAGCTAGCATGACTGATGCCGGCAGGGTTGTCGTGTGCCAGTGCATTGAAGTGCTCAATGCAAGGGGGGGCTGGGGACTGTTAGAAAAATGGAAAAACCCGCTCTGCGGGGGTAGGTGACAGTACCTGCCCCCATCCCCAATGCCGAGTCCGTCCTACCTGGCCTTCCAGGTTCCTTCATCTGTATCCTCTTCCACATCGGGGTCTGTCTCTAGGAGTGCCCAAAGAGGAGGGGCGGCCACACCCTGGAATGGTTAAGCCGGGGGTACTGATAGTGGGTAGAGGAGGAGGAGGAGAGAGGTGGCCCAAATGGAGGACTTCAGGCAGCGGAGGATCAGGCAGGATGCCCGAGAGAGGCCCCCCCAGACCATGACCGGAGGGAAAAAGAATAAAAAAAAAAAAGGAAAACAAAGAGTGGGAAAGGAGAGAGGGCAAAAAGGAAAGAAAGGAGTGTAAGGTGGTAATAAATTACCTTTCTCGGGTTCTTGGTGGAATGGCACAAAGGAAGAGACAACAGACAAGTGGGTATCATGTAATACATTTAATTTATTATAGCTCAGTAATACAGACTTACTACCAACAGTGTTATCACTGGTAGAACTAGCCAGTTTTCCTTACCTAGGTAAATGCAGTCTCTCATCTCAGAGAAGCTACATGCTGCACAGGGTCTTATACCCTGATAATTGCTATGGTAACTTCTAAAGAAGATACATAAAACATATATAATTGGACAGTAACAGGTGGCCTGAGTAACTATCCTAACTAACATGAGAAGTTGCTTAGCTTGCATAATTAGGCTAACAGTGGGCTACTGTAAGCCCCCAATGTCATAATAGCAGTACAATTACTAAAGATGTCACTGTTGCCTTACTTATAGTAATAAGAGTGAAAACAGAGTAAAAAGCATCTCTTATAGCAGTAAAACATAATGGAGCATAATATGCATTAGTAAAATACAACTGATCACAGATCTTGACACTTATGCTTATACGTTAAGTGCCTTTGCCCTAATGTTAGTACATGTACCTACATATGTATTGAGGTCCGCGAGGTGGGGGTACAATCAGGGTTGCTGGACCATGGATAACATTCCCCCCCCTTGTTGCCTTCAGAAGAAAAGGCAACAACCACGGGAAAGTAATGGGATGGAGCTAAAAAGTAGTTTACAAGCCCAATGCACAAGCTTTGTGAAGGAATTTGAGGTGTTGTCATAGAGTACATCACAGACAGGAGAGGGTTAGTATCAGAAAAACAATCAAAAATGCTTGAATAATAACAAAAGATTTAAAAGTCATTTCTAACCCAATATTGGATAGAGCAGTGCTTAAATCACCATCATGAAAAAGATCATTAAGAGCATCACCAACCTTAGAAGTATTATTGCTGATATAAATCAAATGCAATTTCTAGCTAAAAGAGATTTTAAGGAAAGTGTCAAAGGGTCGGCGTGCACATTAAACAAGGGCAAATACTGAGACAAGGCAAGCAAGTATTGCGGATCGGTATCAATAACATCTGGTTCAGGGAGAGGAACAGGAGTAATTACTGGGTGACCAATTATTGTTTTCTGCTGTGGAGTAAAACAGAAGTTAGGAACTGAAATATCCAAGATTTTTCACCATATGCAAAGGATTTATGATTTGTCACTACACAATACTGCCCATTAGAATTGTAAGTAACTATCACAGTTGAAACCCTCCATCACTGTAGATGTATGGGACAGGCAAAGGACTGGTTGGTGAGCCATGAAGTGAAGCACTGTACCTCTTCCAGGTAGCTTCGGAATGCAGCTATTTCGGTGGCAGACGCTGAAGGTGCAGCTTGTGAACATGCAGATTTGTCATCCTCATCAGTGTCAGTCAGGTTGGATAGCATATCACCACCCAAAGTGTAGGACCAGTCAAGATGTTCTGGGGAGTAGCTACAGACAGGTTTCACAGTATCAAAGATGTCACAGCGGCACAAGTAGTTGTATCCCTTCTTGGCGCAACAGTTCATGTGGGGTACCACCCAAGCTTGGAGAACAGAGTGGCAGACCAATAAGGAGGGAAGGTCAGTTCTTTCTCAGTAGATGTTGTCATCCAGATGTCTGATGGAATTAATAGCAGTCAATTTGTTGAAGACAGAAGTTTGTGGATCAAAGCGGGGTAGTGACACAGTAAAGGTAATAAACATATTGTCATGAATTGAGCAAGTCTTAGTAAAGTAACAAGGTGCTTGGTTTGGATATCGTGAAACATACCAAAGATTTCTATCAGTAGACACAGAAATGTTAACAGAATTTGACATACACATAGTAATGCAGCCATTCGATGTGCAACGAGGACAATACCATTTAGCCATTCGCCAGTTATGGATAAGATCTGGAATGTGGCCTGTTTCCAAGTCCCTGAAGAGATTGTTAACAGTGGCAATTACATAAGCACCATAAGCAGAACATAAAAGTTCACGAGCAATATATTACATGTCTGCCTCCTTGTTATTTTGAAAAATCAGTTCATTAATCTTATTTCTAGTATCATTGAACCCTTTGGCAATTTCCTGCATATTATATACAGTAAAGTGTTCCTCTTTACTTAAACCATCTACCACATGTAACAGTTGGGGGTAGGATATCATTTTTAACAGATTGCTGAAAATTAAGTGTTTGTGCTTTAATAGCAGCTATATCTGCTCTATTCCAGATAGACATGCTTGAGCCAAAAAGGCCAGAGACGGTGTCTGCTGCACCGGTAACATCTGCAGCGTCACGCCTAGTGCGTGGTCGAGCTTTAGCATTAGGTGCAGGTCTAAAGACCCCTACATGATCATTGGTGTGGGGTCCACTAACTGGATCATTGGTACGTGTTTGATAAGCAGCTACAATATCAGTAAGCATCATACTGAAAAATGTAGAGGTATTGGTCGTGTGACAGAGACCAGTCTCAGCCATATTCCAGTGTGTAAGATTGAAAATAAATGGGACATGCATAAATTGTACATTATCAATCAAGGCTCCCGGAAGGAAGGTGGCGGTCAAACCTCTAGCACAAAGGTCGGCAACCTACGGCCCGCGAGCCGCATGCAGCTCTCCCTGCCCTAACCTGCGGCTCCTGTTTCACCTACATACCTCCAAGGTGTGCTGCCAGGTCCAGAATACTTCCCACTGCTCCTGCTGCTCTCCAGTGAAAATCCCTGTGGTGGCATCCCTTTTCTAGCGCATGGCATTCCCCCGAGGTGCTGCCAGATCCAGAATACTCCCTGCTGCTATCCAGTGACCCGCAGCGGCATTCCCGTTTCTTCTGCATGGTGTTTTCGTGCATATTCCACGTGGTCCGTGGTTGCCAGGCAGAGAACAAAGAAGCAGAGACTTCTAGCTTGTGGCACCACCAAGACTTCCTTCCAGTCTGTCCCTCTTCCTCCTCTTCTTCTGCCGCGCCCCCCCCCCCGGCTGCATTATTTCGTTGTGAATCCCCTTCCCTTTACCTGAAGCCCAACCCCTAAAGAGCTTGTAGAAGTGAGTGTTCAGTTCCCCTTCAGGTCTGCGACAGTGCTATATAGTCATGGGGTTAACCAGAGGGGGAACCACAATGTTGGTTACGGTTTCTGGAGTAACAGGTATACAAGGAGGAATGAAGAGCTCTTTGCCAGCCAGCCAGCCTGCTGCCGCATCCGAGGAGTATGTTTCTCAGCCTACTGCTGTATCAAGGAGCGCTGTGCAGCCCTACTTCACTGCCACCTATTGAGCTCAGTGTTTTTGGGGCTTTGTTCTACCACAGGCACAGTCGGAGGCTTGGCAGAGAGACCAGCAGGAGGCCAGAGAAACCAGCACCAGGGTCCAGCACTCACAACTGAGCTGTATTCACTTTGGGCTGTGGGTTGTGCTGATCGGGGATCTTCCAGCTTGCTGGGCCACTGGTGAGCAGTTCAGGGAGGCTTGCCATACCTGAGACAACAGCAGTACTAACTGAACTTTATCTGCACTCCTAGCAGAGTGTGAGCCCAGGTCAGTGCACATCTGTGAAAGGTAAATCTGCTGCCTGCTCCAGTGGCCCCTGTACTGCTGCCTTTGCCTGCAGAATTTTTTGCCGCTTCTTCCCAGCAGGGAGGAGGAGGAGAGGGTAATCAGCTGTTAGGGAGACCAGCAAGTAACCACAAGAATCCTGTGCAAGAGAGACCAGCAAGCAACCAGAAGAACCCAGAAGAGGAGCAGGAACAGCTGGACATATTCACATTTAGGTGCATGTGGATACATTGAATTATGTTTGGAATTATTATTTTGGGTAATGATTGTGGGCATTTCGGGGGGGAAGGGGTTGTGGTGTGTGAAATCCATGCCCTTTCTTAGCTACTCTGGTTTGCTGCATTAGATAGCAGTAGTAGTAATGATAAGGTAAACACTCATTTTCAAGGGACATCTCATTGTCACATTATTAGTATGATTGTGATATCAATACAACTGTCAGCTGTGGTCATATGTATAGTAAGCCTACCCCCACAACACCGAAGAAATACCTTACTGCACTTATTTTATTTTATTATTTTGTCAGAGGGTGGGAGGATGCTTGAATTGCTGTTTTGCTGTATTTGTGTTAATATACTTTTCTTTTCCATTGCCTTTATTGGTGGGGTAGTCCATGGTAACTTAACACTGCATGCTTATGGTTGGGGCATATGTCTGGCTTGCTGCCGCTGCGGTGTCACTTCTGTGTGTTTCATAAATAAGATGTAAATGTGCAGCAGTGCCTTTCTTGGGGGTGTGTGGGCGGGGGGGGGAGCTTCTGCTGTGCTGCATTGATCACTTCTGATGTTCTGTTGTGTTTTAACGCTGCAGTCATGTTGAGAGAACATCAGAATTAATTGAATACAGCAGACCAGGGGTTCAGTGTATCTTTATTTTTTGTAGACTTTATTTCCCTCCTGACGCCAACCACCAGACTCTCTCCGGTGGGGACTCTTGAATACCATCCTGCCCACCTGAAGGCTCAGTCCTACCAGTCGGTTGGGGGGCAGCTTCACTCCATCTGTTCCTGGTACCCGTTCCCCTGGATTTAAGCCCTATGGGGTGGGACCACCACTCTCCTCAAGTGACCTGTGTGTAAATCTGGATGGGCAACCTGAAAGTGGAAGAGCTCCAATGGTAGCTGATGCACTCTGCCTGGGCAAGGGGGGTGGTCCCTGGTTTCACCATCTCCTACCAGTGGATGGATATTTTCCTTTGTTCCGCCCCAAGGAGCTTGGACGTGCAATGGCAGCTGGGCACTTGTGTGCTGCCACCTGCCAAGCTCCACCCCTGCTACAGAGCAGCACATCCCCAGAATCCTCCCCAGGGAAGGGAGAGCTGTCCAGGTGCTTGATCCCTTTCCTCCCTTCCCACCCCACCCCTGCAACCCTGGCTCATTCCCGAACCTGGGTCACCAGTGTGGTGCGAGGTGCTGTGTCCAGCTCCTCAACCCTCAGTGGCACCAGGCCGGCTGAAGGCTGTGTATCTTAACATGGCATGTTTACGGATGGGGGTATGTCTGGCTTGCCACTGCTGCATTCTGTCACTTCTGTGTGTTTAATAAATAAGATATAAATGTGCAGCGTTGCCTTGTTTGGGGGGGGGTGTGTGTGTGGTGGGGGGGTTCTGCTGTGCTGCGTTGGTCACTTCTGATGGTCTGTTGCACTTTAACACTGCAGTTATGTTGCGAGAACATCAGAATTGATCGAATACAGCAGGCCAAGATGCTCTCCCCAAAAGGCAGTGTATCTTAACACTCTGGTTCTGCATCTATTGTTTTGTTGTGTCCTTTAGCAATGTCTCAAATAAGAAGAAGGATTCTTGTTCCCTATGTGCACAGTTGGTACATGTATTGATCATAAAGCATGCCTGCTTTATCAGTCTTTTGGTTATTGCCATCTGCCATGTTCAAACTATTTCCAGTTTAGCTGTGGGCATTCTGCCAGTCTCTGTGCTGTTCCTTAATTGTAGGTCCGATGTCTGTGACTACATCCAACTCTGGATCCGACGTGTTTGTGGCATGATCTTTCCTTCATCTGAAATGCATATTAGCAAATTGTGGAACTCCTTTTGTGCACACTTCTGCCACACGGCTTTCTTAAAGAGGTTTACTGTTATGTTGTGCCATTCTTCTAAATGTGTCTCAGGTTGTGGAGCTGAGCTCCTTCTTTTTTTGCCTTTTGTTTCCTCAGGTGTCTCAAAGATGTGGTGCTCTGTTTTAATGACATTCTTCCTACCACATGGCAATAAGGGTTATAGATTTTTTGACGTCTTTCTTGTTGTTTTTTGTGTGGCCTCTATTCAGAAAGTATCTCAGTTGGTGTACATTGCAAGCAAACATGGTGCATCCGGCTAAAAAAAGAAAGATTGCCTATGAGAACTGGACATTTCGGGGTGAGTGGTTTGACCATGGCTTCATCAGTAGGAAGGGACTGCCATTCTGCGTGATTTGTCGAGAATCTCTCGCCGCAAACAAGAAATCGAATGTACAGCATCACTTCATGACAAAACATGCAGCATTTGCAACCAAATATCCTGAAGGACATGCACGAAAGAAGGTCTTTGAGGAGCTTGAAAAGAAATTGGGGAAGGAACAAACTGTGTTGACATCTTGGTCATCATCTGCCAATCATCTTACAACAGCCAGCTTCATTGGCGCTCTGCAGGTGGTTCGCACAGGGTAGCCTTTCACGGATGGAGAATTTCTGAAAGATACATTTCTTGAAATGGCTCCATATTTGTTTGCAGACTTCAAGGAAAAGGACAAAATTATTCGCCAGATTCAAGATTTGCCAATGTCTGCTAGGACCATGAAGGATCGTGCACATAAAATGATGCAGGATGTGGATTCTCAGGTAGTGAAAGATATTGTGTCGTCCTCTTACTTTTCTTTAGCACTTGATGAATCCACAGACATCAAGAACACAGTACAACCGGCAATAATGGTTCATTTTGTTTGTGGGTCCGGAGTAAAAGAGGAATTAGTGAGCATTTGCCCCCTGAAGCAGCAAACCAGAGGCGAGGACATCTTCAATGCTCTCTGTGAGTATTTCCAGAAGGAGAACTTGCCCCTTGACAAAAGTAGTGAGTATTTGTACTGATGGAGCCCCCAGCATGACTGGATGTCACAAAGGACTTGTAAAGCTTCTCGAGGGGAAACTACAATGGCCAATTATTATGTTTCATTGCATTCTTCATCAGAAGTCGCTGTGTGCCAGTCCCTTAGAAAGGAGATGGCAGATGTCATGGCACTTGTTGTGAAAATTGTAAACACAGTTCTTGCCAGGGCTCTGAACCATTGGCAATTCAAACACCTTCTGCAAGAGTTGGACTCACAGTATTCAGACCTACTGATGTACAACACTGTTCGTTGGTTTTCTAAGGGCAAGGTCCTGAAACGGTTCGCAGACTGCTTGACTGAAATAAAGCAATTTTTACGTGAGAAGGGCATTGTGCATGAAGAAATATCAAACAGCTTTTGGCTCCAGAAGTTTTTCTTCTTGGTTGATCTGACTGGACATTTGAACAAACTGAATATTGGTCTACAAGGATGGGGCAATACTGTGTTCTCCCTGTGTGAACAGGTCCTGACCTTCTCGTCAAAACTAAAAGTGTTCCAGAATGACTTAAAAAGAGGGACACTACATCATTTTGATTACCTTTGTAAATTTAAAATAGACAACGAGACACAAGAACCCAACTTCACTATGAACACTGCAGTGCTTGATGAAGCAGTCAATGGGCTGATCAAAAACTTCAGTCACAGATTTAATGATTTCAGAAAATATGTACCAGCCTTCCGGTTTATGACCCAGCCATATCAATTAAATCTTGATGAAATGTGGCTGGACTATTTTAACATCCCCATTGCTGACTTGGAGATGGAAGTGGCTGAATTTGTAGAGTCCCACATTTGGATGGATAAATTTAGAGAGCTAAGTGCAGAGCTAGAAAATCTAGAAAGAAGACTGGTAGAGCTAGAAGTGGCGCACAAGTGGGCTGAGATGGAAAGGCTGCCAAAGACAGATGGGCTCATCTTCTATGTTTGGATAGCACTCTCTGATAATTTCAAGACAATGAAACGACTTGCTTTTGGCATGCTGTCAGTTTTTGGCTCCACCTATCTGTGCGAACAAGTATTCTCTCACATGAACTGTATTAAAAACAATTTCTACTTTCAGCTCACTGATGAATCATTAGATATTTGTACTCGATTTAAACTGACCAGTTATAAGCCAAATGTTAAAAAGTTGAGCAAAGGGATGCAAGGGCAGAAATCTCACTAAATTAAATTAATTTCTTAAATAGCACTGTCTGTATTTTGGGGAAGGTCTTGTTTTTCTGTTTTTTTCTTGAAGCCTGCCTTTTATGAATTGGCACCGAACAGTGGTGAACAGGGCATGAACAGAACAGTACTGGTTGTAAGATGCATTTGTAATCACCAGCAGTTTTGCACTGGCACAGTAGTGGTTGTACATTGGGAAGAGTTATTTTGAATAACCAGCAGCTTGTGCATGGACACAGAAATGGTAGCTGCTTATTCAGAATCCCTCTTGCTAAGATACAGCCAGTACTGGGCAGCAGTTTATGCATTGGCTCAGAGCAGTGGTGACAGAGCAGTAGTGGTTGTACCTTGGGGAGAGGTATTTTGAATAACCAGTAGCTTGTGCATGGACACAGACGTGGTAGCTGGTTATTCAGAATCCCTCTTGCCAAAACACAGCCAGTACTGGGCAGCAGTTTATGCATTGGCACAGAGCAGTGGTGACAGAGCAGTAGTGGTTGTACCTTGGGGAGAGGTATTTTGAATAGCCAGCAGCTTGTGCATGGACACAGACATGGTAGCTGGTTATTCAGAATCCCTCTTGCCAAAATACAGCCAGTACTGGGCAGCAGTTTATGCATTGGCACAGAGCAGTGGCAACTGAACAAGTACTCTCTGTATTTTGGAAACATGGATTTTGAATAACCAGCAGTTTATGCTTTGACACAGATAGTGGTGAATGAACATTGTTGTTTGTGTTTTGGTAAGTGGGATTTTTAATAACAAGCAGTTGATACATTTGCACAGAATTTATTTATTCAATAAACACAGCAAATTAATTTGTATTGAATGTATTTATTCAATAAACACAGCAAATTCATTTGCACAAAATGTCTTTATTGCACAATAAAAAACAGTGAATTTATCTACACAGAAAACATATTCAATAAAAACAGTGAATTCATCTTAATATAGTAGTCTGTGTTCTTTCAACAAAGTAACATACATCTCATAATAAAATGACATGTTTGGAGAATGTCTGGCACATACATGTGCATTAGTCATGACCACATCTATAAATATTTTGTGTGGCTCTTTTTGCGGTTGGCCATTTTATGGTCATTGGGCATGCGGCTCCCAGGCTGAAAAGGTTGCAGACGCCTGCACTAGGAGGACCAGCCTCCTGGGGAGGACAGTCAATCATTTCTTCTTCGGTGGGTAGCACTACAGAAAGAAAAAGAGCTCAGTAGCTACATAGTTATGAAGACAGAACGCTCTTGTCTCCTCAGAGGTGAGGCGATCACAAAAGGCAGGATCTATTAGAGCAGTAAGGGTTGTAGCGACCAGTATGTCTGGGAGAAGTTTGTTGAATAGAGAGTGTACCATTTGGTGAGATGCCTGTGTTATGCCATCCGTGGAATATACTTTGCATAAATAAGCTACAGGAAGTGTGTAACCATTAAGATCAGTTTCCCATTGTATTTACAATGTGGATTTGTCTGGAGCTACTACCATGCATTAAGATAGGTGTCTGAGCCTTCCTTAACAGTAATCATTTTGTTGGGAACATTAATATGAACTCCCATTGGGGCTGAACGTTCAAGTTTGCTAAGCAAATGTTCTATACGTTGTTTGAGTTGAGTCGATAGGGGTTTGTCCTGAGAGTCCGTCAAAGAAAGTAGTCCCACCAGGATGAGGAGGTGCAAGATAGCCATCTTGCCAGTGTACCTGAAAGGAAACAGAAAAGGATTGTTAAGTGAGAGGTACTGTTCTGCCCTAAGTGGGTTAGGAAAAGTAATTTTAGTCACCTTTATACAACTTCAACTGATTAGCATGGAACCACTTGTCGGTGGTCTGTTTTTGCTGTTGAACTCTGACTTGATAGACAGCAGGACCAAGTTTGTTGACAATGGGATATGAGCCTTCCCATTTGCTGGCAAATGAATGAGTTGGTGATCTGTATTGGAGAAGCATAACTTGGTCTCCAACTTGCCAGTCAACTTCCTTAACATGCTTATCAAAATGAGCTTTGGCTTGTTGTTGAGCTTTACCCATTTGATTGGCAGCAAACAGGTGTGTCTTCATGAAGTCTTTCAACGTACTTATCCACAGATACTCTATCTGCAGTAGGGGTGAGAAGGTCAATCAACAGGTGCTCAGGTAATCTCATTGATCTACCAGTCATAACCTCATAGGGTGTACACTGGGTAGTTGCTGCAGAAGTGCCCCTGATTGCCATTAGTGGTAGTGGCAGAGGGAATCTCAATCTTTGGGATTGTCATTTATGAATTTGCATAACATCTGTTTGATTCTTCTGTTTGCTCTTTCTACCTAGCGTGAGGATTGAGGATGGTAGGGGATGTGGAATTTCTGATTTACTCCAAGTAGTTGGAGCGTCTGCTTCATCAGCTTAGCTGTAAAACTGGTTCCCTGGTCTGAGTCTACTTTTAAGGGTAGGCCCCACCTGGAGAACAGTTGATCCACCAGGATCTTGGCAGTTGTCTTAGCTGTGTTATTCTTAGTGGGAAATGCTTCCACCAACTTAGAGAATAAATCTATGACAACAAGTGCATATTTGTTGTTCTTGCTGGAGTTGGTCAAGGGGCCAATGAAATCAATTTGTATCGCATTCTATGGTTCAGTTTGCCCTTGTGGCAACAAGTTGGCATTTCTTTTCACCAAAATTGGATTATTCTGGGCACACACTATGCAGTTGTCCACATAGTGCTCTACATCTTTGGCCATGCCAGGCCACCAGACAGCATTTTTAAGTCTCTGGAGGGTATTGTCTTCCCTCTGGTGTCCACCGGTGGGGGGTATCATGAACCATATGGATAAATTCGGTTCACAAAAATTGTGCAATCCACAGTTTGTCACCTGTATCTTCTTTTCGATACCAGATGAGCTTCTGATCACTAGACAAATGTATATTGTCTGAGTATCTCTTACACAGACTACCAGCCGGAAGTTCCTGTTCAATTCCTTTGTCCAGGAATTTGAACACATCTTTTAGCTCTGGGTCAGATTTCTGTGCAGCAGAAAGGTCCAGTGGAGGTTCTGGTACTGGTTTCTGCCTAGTGTTAGCGTCTAAGAAAATAGCTGCCACAGCTATTGGGTGAGTCATTGTCCATGTCTCCCCTCCTCGAGCGCTGGCTTTAGCAAGCGAGTCCGCTCGGTCATTGTATTCATGGTAAGGGTCAGATTTACAGTGAGCCTTTACCTTGTGGATGTACAGTTTATGAGTAAACTGTTGTGTCAGGGTGTGTATATACTCAAACAGATCCCTGTATTTGACTGGTGTGCCATCAGAGGATGTAAAGCTGTTTTTCTCCCAGAATGGTAAAAACTCAGTAAGAGAAGAGCAGACTCAATTAGAGTCTGCAAAGATGATGGCATCCTTGTCACCATGGGGCATGACCTCCAAATCACAAGCCACAGCTGCCAGTTTGGCATACTGTGAGGAGATCACAGTACATTTCCTGGAAATGCACCAGAAATCACCATCTTGATCTAATATGAGCACACCAAATCCTGCTACCTGCTCTCCATTCATATAGGAGGTGGCACTGTCTGTAAAGATACGATACATGCTGGTATCCTCTAACACATCTGGTGTAGCCGGTAAAAATGGTCCCAGCTCAGGTAAGTCTGCAGGTTGGAGTGCACTGTCATGGGGCTTACCTGTGTAGAGTAGGCCATGGGCCAAGATGGATGACATTTTTGCAGGTAGTACTTTGATGTCCCTGTCCTGCAAAAGCAAAGACCAGTGGGTGAGTCTGATGTTAGAAACTGAACCATCTTTTACTTTGTGTGAAAGCAGAAAATTGGTTGGGGTGTGACAGGTATGCAAGATGATAGGTGCATACCTAATGATGTACATGTAATGTTTGATGATAGTGTTCTTTCGCAGAGACTATACTTTCTCTCTACTGGGGACAGCATCTGAGATGCATAGGCAGTGGGCCTGAAGTAACCATTGTACCTTTGTGCCAGCACTGCAGATATGGCCGCATCAGAAGTGGCAGTCTCCAGATGGAATGGGAGTTTTGGGTTAGGGTTGATCAGTGCTGGGGCTGAGATTAAGGTCTGCTTGAGCTGTGTAACAGCTTCGGTATGGGTGGGGCCCCATGACCATAGGACATCCTTTTTCAGAAGTTTATACAAGGGAGCAGCCTTCAAGGGGAAGTCAGGGATAAAATCCCTGGAGTAGTTTACCATTCCTAAAAAGCATATGAGTGTTGCCACGCTAGTGGGAAGTGGCAGATCTTGCAAGCCCTGGATCTTCTTGGCAGCTGGGCTTCTACCTTGGTCTGTGATATGTAGGCCAAGGAAGATGATCTCCTTTTCACACAGTTGTGCTTTAGAGGGGTTGCACATGAGGCGTGCTCTCTTGAGGAGAGACAAAAGTTCACCAAGAAGGGCCAAATGATCTTCTTCTGTGGAGGTTGCTAGGAGCAAGTCATCCACATACTGTAGGAGACACTGGGGTGTAGAGAACCCCTGCAGGGCATCCATTATGTAGAGATGGAAGAAGGAAGGGCTGCTGTGAAAGCCCTGGTGCAGACTGGTCCAGGTGTACTAACGTCTATCAAAGGTGAAAGCAAATTTATATTGGCTTTCCTGTGCTAATGGGAGTGACCAGAACCCATTAGAGATGTCAAGAGCTGTGAACCACTTTTTGTCAGGTGTCAACAGCGTGAGCACATCAGGTTCTGATGCTACTGTTGGGGCGCAGCTGGAGGTAACTTGATTAAGTTTCCTGTAATCAATTGTGAATCTCCAAGCTCCATTTGGCTTTTTCACAGGCCAAATAGGTGAGTTGACAGTGGAGAACACAGGTCCTAATCACTCCTTGTTGGAGCAGTGACTGGATGGTCTCCCTTAGTGATGGCAAGGCTTCAGCAGGAAATGGATACTGCTTCTGCCTCACAGGGTCATGTCCTGTGATTTCAGTGGTAGTGTGCATCCTACCACGGTTGTGCTTGTTGGTGGCAAACACGGCAAGGTGTTTTTGCAGCAAGGGTGCAAGTTCAGAAAACGGATCATGACTTTTGAATAAGGCCATGACGTCATACTCCTTGTTGTTATGGGAGATGGCTGCCACCACGTCCGAGCCTGGAATGGTGACAGCATGACATTGCCCTTTGATCTGAAGGAGTAGCCTATTGGCTAGGTCCACTACACAGCCATATAGTGCTAGGAAGTCAGTTCCCAGTATGCTGGGGTGATGACGTAATACCATGAGGTCAAAAGCAAAATCAGTTCTGGAGTGGCCTACCACCACAGGTAGAGGAACAGATCGGTAGGTGTGTAGCTGAGTACCATCTACACCCTGGGCACTAGTCTTCCAGCCAGTAGACCAGTCAGATGAGACTGGGTCCTCATCATAGAGGACCGACATGGCTGCTCCGGTATCCAGAAGTGTGGTAAATTGGCGGCCTCTGACCGTGGCCTTTACACAATGCCATCCGTTTGTGTCAACAGTCAAGCCACTTACAATCCAGACTGGGGCCTGTAATTGTCAATCGGTATTCTCAGAATTATCATCATCCTGCTCCTGGAATCTGAGGCCTGCAGGATCTCTCAGGGCCTCCTGTATGTCTTGCACAGGGTACAGATGTACCTGTGATGTCACAGGCACGACAGCGGCCTGCACGGATAATTCCTCCTTAGTTGTTGCATCGTCCTGCCCAGTAACCAGTGCCACAAAAGGATTCTTCCCTTGGCTGCTTGTTTGTTCGGCAGTTGAGGCCAGGAAAGAGTTCCCCTGACTACATGATTGTACAGCGGCCGGAGCAAGGGCTTCTACGGTTCACATAGGCTTAGCTGCTCTTTCAGCGTGGATCTCCTCCAGTAATTTGCAGAGGGTCTTGTTTTCATCTTTAAGACTTCGATAGCTGGGACCATTGCGGTTCTGGCCATCCTGTTGGACGTTTGGATTTTTCCAATTGCTATTGTCCCCACAATGTGACTGCTTGTCGTCAGAAGGGGGTGTCAGTTTTCTGGTTGTTACCCTCCACAGTGTAGTGGGTAGATGTATCAGGAGTGGGCTGTACTGCAGCTACTTGTGCTGTGGGAACCATGTTGGTTTTGCCGGAAGCAAGATTACAAAGGTAGACCTGATAGGCATACTCCATTTTCTTGAGAATGTTTGCAAAGGAGTTGGTATTCGGGTAAACATCGAGTTCAACCTTTTCCCACAAGACCAAAGTCATGTTCCGGATGTGCAAGTCCTTGTACTCAAATTTGCTGTCGGTCTGCAAACTCTCCTGCTAGACCTTTGCCGGTATTGTATGCGAGCCATAACCGTTGGTGATAGACTGGGGGGCTTTCCTTGGCATTCTGCTTAACCTTGTAGGCCAATCAGGCTCCCATGATGCCCAGGGAGTTGACGGCTATAAGGGCCGTGGAAATGTCATCGTAGATGAGGTCTTTGGAGTTACGTACTGTCTCTGGGAGCATGGCCCAGAGGGTATGTTCGATTGTCTGATGCAAGACTTGAACCTGGTACTCGGCTTGGAGAGAAAGCTTCTCACAGAGGGAGCATACCTTCTCCGAGTGGCAACTGAGATTGTCAGTTTAGCCCATCTGTCCAATACTTTGGGCAGTTTGCTGGGCAGAGTGAGTGAATTGTAGGGGATTGGAAGTATGCGTAGTCACATTCAAATCAATACGTTCCATGGCGCCGTGAAGGGCAGCTTCCACTCCAGCATCGGCGACTGCCTTGTACGCATGGTCCTGACTGACTGTTTCTTTGAACATTTAGTCAATTTGTTACCGGATGGCTCTCTTTTGGTCCTCCAGTACAGTAATGTTGCTGATAGCTTCCTGAATTAGGCTACAAATCTCTGACTCATCAGCCCTAGTGAGAGGAGCAAGCAAAGGCGCACCACAGAATACAGGCCTTCTGCCTGTGTCATGGGGTCCACCATCTTGGTATATGTGGCTTCAACCATGTTTGTGTAGACGTGGTGATGCAGAGAGTGTGCTGACATAGGTGTCATCTTGAGGATGGCTGGTGGAAGTTGCTCCACCATGGGGGTTATACTTGTGTGTGACGTGGCATGCCTCGCCATCAAAGTCAGAGTCTTCATCGCTGGATGATGCAATCTCAATGGGCATATACTGAAACCTGTTCATGGCCTTAACATGGCCAGCAAGAACCTCCCGTTGATGGCGCAACTTCGCCATCTTTTCTCTACACTTTTTGTGACAAACTCTTGCAGTGTCCTGCTCAATACCTTTCTCAGCCTCACGCTGCAACACTGTATACGTGGCGCCCAATTCGACGTCTTCCCTAAGTTCTTTCTCTAAGTCACAATTCAGTCTCTGATACTCCTCTTTTAGCTCAGCATTCTCCTCTCTCAGACCCTCATTCGTATCGCTCAAAATATCATTCAAATATGCTGTTTCTTATCACATTTCAACCTTTCACAATCATCTCTCAACATACAAATTTCACGCTTAGTGTCTTGAGCAGTACAGTGCAACAGTCTATTATTGGCATCGCGGAGTGAATGTGTCTCCTCCACTAGTTTCTTTTCTTTTTTCTGTAGCTCCAATGTCTGCAAGCCCATCTCTTTTTTAGAGATGCATTTTGCAGTTCAAGGGACGCACACCTTGCTGTGGGACCCTCAACAGCGGTGTACAGAGCCGCAACCAAAAGACCTTTGAGTTGGTATTTCTTGGTTGTTTGTTTGGACTCGTTAAGTATTGCTGTGATATTAGTAGTAGTGGATTGTCTGCATACTTCGCGTCCAGCATGAAATCTGTCCATCCACCATAGGATGTGAGGTAGTTTGAGATGTCGAGTCTCAGTTCAGTGCAAAGTTCAGGCATGACAAATAAGGGGTAGACAAACAAAGAAGCAGCTGGAAAACTGGAATAAATCCTTGGCGCCGTCACCCAACCACTTTACAGTCCCCGGTGTGCGAAGAGTGATGCCAAGGCAGTACGCTGTCACTCGCAGAGGGGATGTAAGGGGGTCCAGTGTGGGTCTGCCATGCCCAAGACGGTGTAGGTCTGCCACAACCGCTACCACTGTGTGCACGAGTAGGTCCAAGCAAGCAAAAATCACACTACACTACACGATATTCAAATAAATTGAATGGAATCTTCTTTTATACCTTCCAGCCTGTACACGGTCACCAAATGTAAGGCAGTAATAAATTACCTTTCTCAGGTTCTTGGTGGAATGGCACAAAGGAAGAGACAACAAACAAGTTCTTGAGAATTTGGAAACTTATGATGACTTAATTTTAATGGGGGGTTTTAATTTACCATCTATTTGTTGGCAAACATTAACAGGCAAGACCCAGTTAGAAAAAAGATTTATTGAATTTACATTATTGCATGATCTAGAACAATTAGTTAAAGAACCGACTAGAAAGGATAACATTTTAGATCTAATTCTAACAAACATTAATGATATAGGGGAATTACCCAAAGTTGTTGCACCACTTGCAGACAGTGACCATAATATGGTCTCCTGGAGTATTAAATATTATAGTATATTAAATCACGGAGTAACAAGGACAAAACATTTTCATAATGCAGATTATGAAGCAAGTAGAAATGATATTACTGTATGGAACTAGAAGGCAGAATTAACTAATCTAAACAGTGAACAGATATGGTCAGCTATATGAACTAAAATCGATTGTATTAATTCTTGGGTCCCTGAAAATAAAAAATATAATAGTGAAAAAAGAGTTCCTTACTGGTTGAATGGTAACATTAAAAGATTGATTAGGAGAAAAAAAAAAAGAGCATTTAACAAATATAAAAAGGAAAGAACTATAGACAAATGGTCCAAGTTTAAAGTAAGGGCTAAACAGTGTAAAGAAGCTATTTAAACTGCAAAGAAGAATCAAGAAATAAAATTTGATACTATAACAAAGGATAATAAAAAACAATTTTATAGTTATGTAGGATCACTGAAAGGGAAAGAACCATCTGTTGGCTCACTATTTAAAGATAATGTGCCACTGATCAGTGAAATAGATATAGCTAAGGAATTTAACGAATATTTTCTTAATGTATATAAAACTAAAGATTATGCATGTCTGGATAATGTACCATCTGAACTTCCACGTTCAAGAATTACAATAGAGGAAGTCAAACAGGCGATCCAGGCCACTAAAATTAATTCCTCAGCTGGACCAGACTGAATCCCAGCCAAATTTATTAAAGAATTGGCAACAGAACTTTCAGAGATTCTTCTATTATTATTTAATGTATCTCTACAAGAAGAAAATGATATACCTGAGTGGAGATTAGCTACTGTAGTACCAATTCATACAGGAGGAAGTAAACATACTGTAGATAATTGTAGACCAATTAGCCTCACTTCATGTTTAGGCAAATTAATGGAAAGGGTCCTACAATATAAAATGGTAGCTCACCTTCAAAATATGAATATTATCGACATTTCACAATATGGCTTTGTAAAGGGAAGATCTTGTCAACAAAATGTAATACATTTTTTTTGAACCAGTGAGCATGGCACTGGACCAAGGATTACCAGTCGATGTTATCTTCTTGGATTTTCAGAAAGCCTTTGATTCTGTCTCTCATGGAATTCTAATAGAGGAATTAATACTGGTATGGAAACCATACCTTTTTATTAAATGGGTAGACTATTGGCTTAGTAACAGGATGCAGAGAGTGAGCATTAAAGGACATATGTCTGATTGGGGAGCAGTAACTAGTGGTGTTCCTCAGGGCTCGGCTTTGGGCCCTTTGTTGTTCAATATACTAGTTACTAGTTTGCAAGTAAATAATAGTGCTTGGATACAAAAATACGCTGATGACTGTAAACTCGGTTGCATCCTTAATGACTCTGCATCAGTTAATTCCCTACAAATTAATTTAGATAATCTAGCTGCATGGTCAGTAAGATGTAAAATGACCTTTAACAGTGCTAAGTGCAAGGTGATGCACCTAGGTAGAAATAACAGGTTAGCAACCTACACTATAGGTTGTAACATATTACAAACTGTTACTTCTGAAAAGGATTTGGGAATTACTATTACAAATGATCTAAAGTTTATATCTCACACTAATAACATAATTAAGAAATGTCATGGCATAATCTCATGTATAATGAAGCATATTAAGATCAGGGAACCAGAAGTTTTAATTCCCGTACATACAAGTCTGGTTAGGTCACATATAGATTACTGTGCTCCATTTTGCACCCCCCACTACCTTGGGATTCAAGTCCTCTATAGAAAAGGTGCAGAGAAGATTTACAAAGAAGATTAGAGGCTTCAGTAACATTGACTACAATTGTAGATTACAAAATCTGGGCCTTTTTTCATTGGAATATAGCTCTTTGAGGGGTGACTTATGCTTGGTATATAGAGCATTTCAAGATCCAGCCCTGTGCGAGTCTGTTTGCTTAGAAAAAAATGTTGTTTCATTGAACACCAGAGCACATAGTCTAAGATTAAAAGGGGAAAGGGGGAAATTGTTTAACCAGGAAAGGCACACTAAGCTGGAGCTTGTTTCCAGGTGCGACCTGGGAGCACAAGGAAGTTAAGTGACTTGCTCAGGGTCACACAGTATGCAAGTGGAAGCTGTGGGATTCAAACCCAGGTCTGGTCTGCTGGATGTCACCGGATCTGCAGCTCAGAGCCTTAGACCACTGCACTATACTGCCTCCTACCACAGTTAATAAATCATCCAAAAGAAATAATTACTTTACCCAGCAGGTGACTACAATTTGGAATGCTTTACCAACAGTTGTAGTTACAAGCAAAAGCTTGTTGGAATTTAAACAAAGATTGGATAAATATATGGGGCACAAGAAATTTGATTATTGCCACTAGGCAACGAGTTCTATATGGGCATGTCCTTCGAACTCGTATCACACCTATGAACCTAAATGGTATCATGTAATAAATGAAATTTATTACAGATCAGTAATGCAGACTTACTACCAACAGTGTTATCACTGGGAGAACTAGCCAGTTTTACTAACCTGGGTAAATGCAGTCTCTCATCTCAGAGAAGCTACATGCTACACAGGGTCTTATACCCCGATAATTGCTGTGGTAACTACTAAACAAAATACATCGAAAGTATATAATTGGACAGTAACAGGTGGCCTGAGTAACTATCCTAACTAACATGAGAAGTTGCTTAGCTTGCATAATTAGGCTAACGATGGGCTACTTGTGAGCCCTCAAGGTCATAATAGCAGTACAATTACTAAAGATGGCACTATTGCCTTACTTATAGTAATACAGTGAAAATAGAGTAAAAAGTATCTCTTATAGCAGTAAAATATAATGGAGCATAATATGCATTAATAAAATACAACAGAACACAGATCCAGACACTTATGCTTATACGATAAGTGTCTTTGCCCTAATGTTAGTACATGTACCAACATATGCATTGCTGTCCGCGAGGTGGGGTACAATCAGGGGTGTTGGACCATGGATAACAGGAGGTAACTAGCAGAGTGGTAACAAAATCTGGAAGGCCATGTGTGTGAATGCTAGAAGTCTAGGAAATAAGATTCCGGACCTAGAGGCCATAATGGCAGAGGCTGCCCTGGATATTGTGTCCATTACCAAGTCACAGTGCACTGAAAACCATGACTGAGACATGTCCATACCAGGCTATACTCTGTTCAGGAGGGAAATAGTGGGAAAGAAAGGATGGGGTACGGTGCATTATGTAAAGGATGGCAGAAAAACAACAAAGATACAGGGGGGAGCAGAAGTACTGTGGGTCACCCTAGAGATGGAAATTGAGCCTCTGTTTGCACTGGCATGATCTACAGACCCAAGCACAGGGGGAGCAGTTAGATTAAGTACTGGTGGAAGCTACTGGCATGATGGCAGAAAAGGAGGAGGTGCTGCTGGTGGGGATTTCAGTCTGCCAGATGTAGATTGAAACCTTCCAGTTGCAGCTTAAACTAGAAGCAAAAATATCCTGGACTCCCAGAAGGGGTATTCCTCAGGCAACTAGTCAGTGAATCCAGCCATGATGGGGCAGTACTGGACTTGGTACTCACTAACTGGGACAGTGTTGCAGATGTCAAGTTAGGAGGCCACCTGGGGAACAATGACCACCATACAATGTGGTTCAGTATAAGGACAGCTGTGGAATTGAACCACACAAAGGCAAGGGTCCTGGACTTCAGGAGGGCAGATTTTCGAAAGATGGGTGAATGTCTCAGGGATGACCTAGTGGGAGAGGATGGCCTGGGTGGGGTAGTGAAACAGTGGGCAAATCTAAAAAGGGCCATAGGGAAGGCAAAAAACCTCTGTGTCAAGCAAGTGAGCAAAAGCAAGAGGAAAAAGAGACCGCTGTAGTTTTAAAAATAGGTGACAGAAAAGTTAAAGGCTAAATGGGTAGCATTCAGAAGGTACAAGGAGATGCAGAGGGAGGATGATATGGAGGTATATCGGGGAAGCAAGGAGAGCAATAAGGAGCGCAAAGGCACAAACTGAAGGGAGAGAATAGCCCAGGCGGTGACAAACCGGGGAACAAGACATTTTTTAGGTACAGTATGTAAACGAAAGGAGGAAGACCAGGGGTGGGATCATAAGATTAAAAAGGGAAAGTGGGGACTATGCAGAAGAGGACGAGGAAAAGGCAGAGATCCTGAAAAAATACTTTTGTTTAGAGTTCATAGAGGAAGGAGAAGGGGAGAGGCCACACAAAAGTAACAGGAGCATTGTAGCGAGCGCGGTGAAAACTAGTCCATTTTCAGAGGAGAGTTTCTTAAAGGGACTCGCTAATCTGAAAGTGGACAAAGCAATGGAGCCAGATGGGGTGCATCCAAGGGTATTGAGGGAGCTCAGGGAGGGACTGGCTGCACCTCTGACAGTCCTGTTTAACAGCTCATTGGAAACAGGATTGATTCCGGAGGACTGGAAGAGGGCAGATGTAGTCCCACTTCACAAAAGTGGTACAAGGGAAGAGCTGGCAATTATAGGCCAGTCAGCCTAACTTTGGTGGTGGGAAAGTTAATGGAGCCACTGATGAAGGAAAGGACTGTGGAATATATTGAATGCAATGGGTTATAAGACCCGAGGTAGCATGGATTCACAGGGAGCAGTGGACGTCAGTTTCAGTAAGGCTTTTGACACCATTCCACACAGTAGGGTAAATAAACAAGCTGGGTAGCTTAGGAGTGGGTCCAAATGTAGTAAACTGGGTAACAAATTAGTTATGGGCTAGATCACAAGTGGCGGTGGTAAACAGGGTTCACTCATACGAAGGGAGGGAAGGTGGCCAGTGGAGTGCCTAGGGGATCAGTGCTGGGACCAGTCCTTTTTAATGTCTTTACAAGTGACATTGCAGAGGAACTGGAAGGGAAGGTCTGCCTCTTTTCTGATGACACCAACATTTACAATAGGATGGACACTCTGGGGGAGATGGAAAGGTGAGCAGAGACCTGAGAACTCAAGGAGTGGTCAAGGATAGGGCAGCTAGGTTTCAGTGTGAAAAAGTGCAAAGTTATGCACTTGGGGCACAGAAACCAAGGGGCTGAGTACAAAACGGGAGGAGTGGTACTGATGACCACTAAGCAACAAAGAGACCTGGGGCTGATCATACTGGATGACCTAAAGGTGGCCATGCAGTGTGACAAGGCAGTTGGGAGAATAGCGGGATACTGCGGTGCATAGGGAGGGGTGTCACCAGCAGAGTGAGATCGTATTGCCTCTGTATAGATCACTAGTAAGACTCCACCTAGAGTATTGTGTCCAGTTCTGGATACTACATCTCTGGAAGGACATAGACAGAGTGGAGGCGGTCCAGAGAAGGGCAACTAAAATGGTGCAGGGTCTGCATGCCCTATGAAGAGAGACTTAAGGACCTAAATATGTATACCTTGCAAGAGAGGGGAGAGAGAGAGGGGGATATGATACAGACCTTTAAATTCATCAGAGGGGTAAATAAGGTACAGGACAGAAGTATTTTTCAGTAAAAATGGTGTTTAAGGACAAGGGGGCATGATAAGAAGCTGGGGGTGGGGTGGGGTAAATTCAGGAGAGATGTGAGAAAGTGCTTCTTCACGGAAAGAGTGATGGATTCTACGCCATATCCACTGCGCCAACTTTCTTGTTTCACTCCCTTCCTCCATCTATCCTCCTCTATTTCCCTTAAACCCTCTTCTTCTCACTCACTCAGATACCATGACCATCGCACTTTATCCATCCTGCCTAGGAATACCTCGGTTGGTTAGGCTGCATCCTCAAACAGTTTCCCTAAAATTTGGAATGCCCTCCCATCTTCCATCCATCATGCTGCCTTCCCACATATTCTCAACTCCCTTCTCGAAGTCCATTCCTCCCTTCCTGTAGATGTGTATAATTGTTTAATTTTTACTCTTCTCATATTTGTCTCTGCACTCGTCTGCAGATTAGTACCTATCCTATATTGTGTAACTGATTGTTTCTGTTTTTCATTAGACTCTATTCACCTTGTTGTTTATTGAAATGTGTTGTTATCTAATTTGCTCATCCTCTGTATGTTAGTGTTCTATTTCCATTATACACTGTTTTTGACCTTGGTGCTGTACTTACTGTGTATCCCTTTTCCCTATCCTCCAGGACGCATCTGGAAACAAGCATTCACTGCTCAGTATGTCTTCTATGGCGAAACTTTTAAATAAATAAATACATGGGCTAGGCATAAGGAAATCTGAGGGAAAGAGAAGGGTGGGTGGGTGAATGGGGCAGAGATCTAGTAGGACCTGTAGTAATACTATAAACAGGGGAAAAAATGGGCAGACTAGGTGGGCCAAGCAGTCCTTATGATAATAAAGTTACGAATGCTCAGCGATGACCTGCTGTCATTTGTAAGACACAGGACAGTACACATAAAGTATAGATCTGCCAGTGTGCCTTGAGCGGTGTCATGCAATCACATATTTAATCAGGGATCACATAAACTCTGATTCATTTAATATGAAGTATAACTCTACATGTGTCGCTGTGTTTTGAAAGGGGAACAGGGTATTGACAAATTTCTTTAGACTCACCTCACCATCTATACAGTACCAAAATGACACTGAAACATGTACAACAAAGGCAAAAGTCCACTGGCGCCAGTAACATGGGTGCTCTGCTCCTCAGTGACCACCAGACAGTAATAGGTAGGGACCACAGGACCCAAGGTAGGAGTAGCACAAAGTCTTGTCAAATTAATGTAGTGCAAAATGTTATTAGCAGTCACCATTGCTTAGATAAGATAATCCATAAGTATTTAAAGTGGCAGTACAAAACAAGAGTTCATCCACATAATACTTCCATTGCATATCCAAAAATCGATATTGTACCTCTGTCTATTGCCCTTTTTGGCTATGGCTAATGAATTATGAAAAAGCTACACTTATGTACAGAGTATAGCTTTTTATTGTTCACTAGCCAAAAAGAGGCAATAGGCTATTAATCGTAGCCCTGATAGTAACATTGTACCATAGAATACAGTAAAAGAGCTGGAGTACTCTCACTGCAATGAAGTCGGCATACACCGACTATGTGGTCATTTTAGGCTTTATGCATGGTGCCAGATTTGAATACCACTGCCACTGTTTTTTAAACCTTTCAATACTGAGGAAACAATAGTAAGGGGGGGAGGGGATTTTCAAAGACTTGCTTCTGTTTTCCAGGTGCAGTTGTGCACTTCTATCAGAAAAGTTAAGACCACAAAAGGTGGATAACTTTATAGTGCAAGTGCCATAGTCGTGTCCAGATAATGGACGGAAGTACCGAAGTTGCAGCCAGAAGTGCCATAAACTGTGCAAGGTGTCACAAATGCATCAGGATGTATGAAAATAGGATGCACACATCCTCCTGATGCATCTGCATTAAGGCAGTACATGTCTGAAATATGGGCACACGTGCTGCATCCAGTGCTTTGTTTGGCTAATCAGTAAGAAGATGGTAAGTAAGCCCTGTACTACTTTCAGATGCCTTTACCCGTATGTCTTCAGATTTTCAAGGTTTGTATTTTTCTATATAGATTTTTATCCTCCTAGCAGGTATGGGTGGCTAGGTTAGCCCTGTCCCCATCATCCATGGCCATCTCAGATCTCCGGTCTCGGGGGACATTTATCCCCCATGGATAGCCACCTGCAGTGGGGCCAGGAAGGGAGGGCCATCCTCCCCCCACCTGGAGCACAAATCCAGACTGTCCCTGGAGCCAGAGAGACCGAGTGGGCCATCGGCATGAGCGGGCAGGGCTTCATGAAGCCCATCCTCCATTTTCCTGCTAGTTTTTTCTTCTCTGGGCTGCTCAGACATGCAGTGAGTACAGTGTGCGAGCTCCGCCTCCATGGAGACGCTCCTGGTACTCTGAACATGCGCCCTCCCAACTTACTGTGCCTCACACACCTTACCATCTGAATTCCATGGCAGTCAAGCAGCAAGGCATGGAATCCCACCCTCCACCCCGAGGGAGGAGAGTGGTCCAGTGGGACACTCAATCCTCCCTCTCCCTGCTGACCCCTGAGCAACTCGAGTCTGTTCCCGAACCCAAGGTAAAGTGATCACGGTGCCTCAGCCCTCTGCACCACCAGGCAAGCTGGATTTTCAAGTTTTAATACCACCTCTTTGGTGGTGTAGTTATCCTTTAAGTATAGCTTCCATCCAGCAGCTTCAACTCACTGGGGAGGAAGAGAGAGGAGGGAGCAAGGTCTTCTGAGTGTCATTCAGTGCCACGAACACCACTTGTTGTGGTGGACCCCATTTGAACTCCTCAATGTATATGCCTACAAAAACATCTGGAAGCTCTTAAAAATATCAGCTGATTCTCAAGTACCTGAATTGTGTCTTTGAGAATGTCACACTATCAGTTATTCAGTTGCACTGATTGTTACCATAATAACTTTGTTCTGTAATGAATAACAAGGCATTCTTGGGAGGGGTGACTAAAGTTAAAGCGTTGATGCAGAATGAACCAAATAACTGTATATTTCATACTCTGTCATGACCTAAATAGTGTTGCTACAACATATGGACATAATGTGGGGACTGAAATTTAGGCTTAGTTTGTGATTAGAGTTGCCACAAAATTCCCTCAAAAGCCAATATATCAAGCCAGCAACATAGGCATCCAGTTGGGGACCCTCCATTTAATTTTCCAGTTGGTCCTAGCTCCTGCTGGCCTGGGGAATACTGCTCAAGCTGCAACTGTGGCAAAGTAAAACAAGTAACTCATGATAAATTGTGGTACAGAATCCAGTAAAATGTTATTTTTGCAGGGTCCCGGGCATGGCCCTAGCAGTCACTGGTCAGCCAAGCTTGGGAAGGGAAGGGTACTTTGCATTGTGCCTGTCCATTTGGCAATGGCAAGGAGGATAGGGCACAGCAACTGAACATGTGCTAGACTGGCATTCTAGTGCCTAAAAGTGAGCGCTAGGGGAGGGAGTGTGGAGCAGAGAAGTGCGAAAGAGGTGGCACTGAATTACTTCCGGTTTTTACTCAAGCCATAATGGAACTATAAGCAGATGGGACTGGCTGAGGAACAAACACTGGGGGAAGGCTATTTGGGTGGCACTCCAAATCTGAATGTTGAGGATTGTACCTACCACCCCTTGTTCTGTGAGGTTCTATTTATTTTTTTCTTCTTTAAAGGGTAGTCAAAAATATTAATAATAAAATTATTCTTGCCATCATGTTGCAAAAGATTTTTAAGTTGTTTTTTTCTATGAACTCTAACAAACTTGAATATAAACTAGTAATGACAAGACTATTTTCATGCTATTCCTTTTTCTAATAAGCTATAATTCTATTTTACAGACCGCACTTTTGCTACTTTCCATTTTCCTTGGGACCACGTTCATGTATTGGGCAAGCATTCTCACAGGTAAAACATTTTAAAAAGATGGTGCTAGTTGTTAAAAAGTAGTTAATAAATAAGCTAATAATGTAATATATAGTTTACAAAACTGTTAGACATTATGTTTTCCTTTATACATTTTAAATGCATGCACATTTTTAAATTAATTATTATATGTACATACTCCTGCCATTCTGAAAGAATGCCAGTCTTTCTGGAGGCTGAGATGCTGCCCTATTTGCAGACAACTCTCTGCCCTGAGGCAGGAAGTTGCCCGTCTTCAGGCCACTCTGGACAGTAGTAAGGGAACCTTCTCCCAGACCACAATAGACGGTAGGAAGGGAACCTCCCCCATCCAGGGAGCACCAGAGCCACCACCACTACCTCAGAGGTTGCGAAGAAAGCACAGCAGTTGGACCACAGTGGGCTCAGGGAGGGTGAGGGTGGTGGAACAGAGGCACACACAGTCAGTTGTTCCACACCACAATCCATACACCATTCTGGGGGAGCATAGCTCCCCTATGGATGCACCCGCAGAGGAGACTAAGGAGGCTGAGGACAGCTGTCACAAGGGAGGCCCACAGGAAGGAGGCAGAGGACACCACAAGGAAAGGAAGCAGCTCCTGGTGGGGACTCAATTATTGAGGGCTAGAACTGGGGGGAGCAGGGAAAACTGAAGTAAGGTGCCTGCCTGGTGCCATGGCTTGGAGAGACAGGAAGCGTATCCTCGGGATCACAAGAACAGCTGCACGGGAGTCTGAGCTGGACGTCATTGTCCACCTAGGGACAAATGACTTGGCTCATCTTGAGATTAGAGCAGTGCAGAAGGACTTTATGGAATTGGGGAGGGGCCTACGACAAGTAGAACACACAATATCCTTCTCTGAGGTGCTGCCTGTCAATGGCATGAGTGAGGCGAGGGTACTTTGCACCATGCAGTTTAATGAATGGTTGGAAAATGGTGTGGAGCACAGGGTTTGGCTTCATTGGGGACTGGGTTCCACCTGGAGGGACACCAGCCTATACTGGCAGGATGGTCTGCATCTGTCCAGGAAGGAACAAGTCTTTTGAGCAATCAGTTTAAATGCTTCATTGGCAAGCTTTAAACTAGTCAAGGGGAGGCACTGATAAGCAGCAGGAAAATCCCAGCCTCTCCTACAAAACAGGGTACTAAATGAGAAAAAGACTGAGGTAGAAAGGTCAGTGGGGATGCTGCAAAAGAAGGTAAAGCCATCAAAAATGAAGAGCAATGAGTACCAATGCTCGTAGTCTGAGTAACAAGCTTTCTGAATTAGTGGCCTTGATGGAGGAGGAACATCTGGATATCGTGGCAATCACAGAAACATGGTACACACAAAACCATGACTGGGACATAAACATACCAGGATACACTATCTACAGGAGGGACAGGGAGGGTAAAAGAGGAGGAGGAGAGCTCTTTACATAAGGGAAAGAATCAAAGCAACAGAACAAAAGGGAAAACAGGGAGGAGAAGAAGCTCTGTGGGTAAATTTGGAGACCAGCAATGGCACCACAATCCGCACAGGGTTTAGACAGACCCCTCTCAGGGAAGGAAATGGACAAGGAAATGATAGAAAGAATACTTAGAATGGCGAAAAAGGGAGATATTGCTGATGGGTGATCTGAATATGCCAGATGTTAACTGGAGTGCAGTTGCAGCAGCCACTTCGAAGAGTGGGGCTATTCTAGATGCCCTACAGGGGGCTTGCCTTAGACAACTAGTATTGGAGCCCACTCGAGAGGGAGCAATCTTAGACCTGGTTCTCTCAAATGGAGATGAAGAGAGGATCACAGATGTAGAAGTGGGTAGCCATCTGGGAACTAGCGACCATCGAACAGTATGGTTCACAATAAATACAGCAATAGAGTCAAGCCACAAAGGCAAAAGTACTGGACTTTAGGAGGCTGACTTTGCCAAAATGGGTGAGTGCCTAAGGAATGCACTAGCAAATGGGCAGGAAGGAGGGTGGAAGAACAATGGGAATAATGAAAACTGCCATCACAGAGGTAACGAGCCTTTGTGTGAAGCAAATAAACAAAACAAAACGATGTAAGAAACCACTGTGGTTCTCAAAGGAAGTGGCAGTGAAGGTTCAAGAGAAAAAGAATGCATTCAGGAAGTACAAGGAATCACAGAAGGAGCAGGACAGAGAACTGTATCAGTTAAAGCAAAAGGATGCTGGGAAGGCAGTCAGAACAGCAAAGGCCCAAACCGAGGAAAAGATAGCCAACTCAGTTAAGAAGGGGGATACAACCTTTTATAGGTACATCAGGGAGCGAAGGAAGACCAAGGGAGGGATAGTGAGGCTTAATAAAGGGAGGGAGGTGGGCAGAGGGTGACTGTGAAAAGGCAGAGATATTAAACAAATATTTTTGCTTAGTATTTACAAAGGAAGAGGGGGAGGTACCTAAAACAAACAGCAGAAACACTCTGGATACAGAAGTTGATACCAGCCCATTTACAGAAGAAAGGGTTCTGAAAGAACTCTTAAAACTGAAGGTGGACAAAGCAATGGGGCCTGATGGGATTCATCCCAGAATTCTAAAAGAACTAAGGGTGGAACTAGTGACACCACTAACTACCCTCTTTAACAAATCATGGGAGGATGGGGTGGTACCCGAGGACTGGAGGAGGGCAGATGTGATTCCCCTTCACAAAAGTGGGAGCAAGGCAGAAGCAGGAAACTACAGACCTGTTAGTTTAACCTCAGTGGCAGGGAAAATGATGGAATCACTTCTGAAGGAAAGAATTGTTGAGTATCTAGAGGCCAGAGGGGCACAGGACCCAAGGCAGCATGGATTCACAGCGGGAAGGTCGTGCCAGACAAATCTGATAGGTTTCTTTGACTGGGTGACCAAAGTAGTAGATCAGGGAGGGGCTGTGGACATGGCCTACCTAGATTTTAGCAAGGCATTTGACCAAGTCCCACACAAAAGATTAATATACAAGTTAGCCAGCCTGGGAGTGGATCCCAAGATGACAGCCTGGGTAAAGAATTGGCTGGAGAATAGGACACAGAGAGTAATAGTAAATGGAGTCCAGTCTGAAGAAATGGGGGTTACTAGTGGGGTACCATGAGGTTCAGTATGGACGGTCCTCTTCAATGTCTTTATAAGCGACATGCAGAGGGACTGGAAGAAAAGTATGTCTCTTTGCAGATGACACAAAGATCTGCAACAGAGTTGATGCACAAGGTGGGGTGGAAAGGATGAGAAGGACTTGGCAAGGTTAGAGGAATGGTCAAATGTATGGCAGCTTAGATTCAATGCTAAGAAGTGCAAGGTAATGCACCTGGGAAACAAAAACCCAGGGGAAGAGTACACAATGGGAGGGTGAGATACTAACAACAACAAAAATGGAAAGGGACCTGGGGGTAGTCATATCAGATGACCTAAAGGTGGGCAAGCAATGTGAGAGGGCAGCAAGGAGGGCTGGGGGGATACTGGGATGCATAGGGAGAGGCATCACCAGTAGAAAACAGGAAGTTATTATCCCTCTGTACAGACAGTTGGTGAGACCTCAGCTGGAGTACTGCGTGCAGTTCTGGAGACCCAATCTCCGCAAAGATATAGACAGGATGGAAGCTGTCCAGAGGAGGGCAACTAAAATGGTGCAGGGTCTGCACCGGAAGACATATAAAGAGAGACTTAAGGAGCTAAATATGTATAGCCCCGAGGAAAGGAGGGAGAGGGAGGACATGATAGAAACTTTTAAGTACCTCAAGGAATCAACAAAGTCCAAGAGGGTAGCATCTTTCAAAAAGAGGTGTGCAGAACAAGGGCACAATTTGAAGATAGAAGGGGTGGCTCAGAGGTAACTTAAGAAGTATTTTTTCACAGAGGGTTGTGGATGCATGGAGCAGCCTTCGGAGAGGTTGTGGAGTCAAAAACAGTGGTGGAATTCAAGCATGCATGGGACAGTCATAAGGCAATTCTAGGGGGTTGGGGTAGGAAGAAGTAGGCTGCTGGTTAACTAGGATCTGCAGCTTATCCATTAGGTAGGGAAATGGGCAGACTGGGTGGGCCAAGCGGTCCTTATCTGCCATCAAAATCTATGTTTCTATGTTTCCAGATATCCAAATAACATACATTTCATTGGACTTGTAATTCAGAGTCAGAAATGAGCTATTGTGGAAGATCTGCTACAAACTTTTCACTCAAGAAAGTTCACAGACTTGTTGCGTTTTAAGTTTTACATGTTTCACATTGTTAGGAAGAAAGTTTTACTAAGATTCTTTAAATCAAGTTTTAAGTTTTTTTATAAAGGGTTTTGCCCTTACCTTTACGCAACCTGAGCAGGACCCTCCTTGTGCACTACTCATTCTCCTACCCATCCCAGTTCCAGCTTCTGACCAGCGCTATATCTTACAACTTGTCCCCTCTGGCTGAGCCCAGCCAGCACCTGACCTTCACCTGCCATGGAGTGAACCAATCACTGAGGAACAAGGTCAGCTGAGGAGACAGGGATAGGTGGGGCAGCTCATTGTGGCATGGAAAGTGGATGGGCATCATCTGCCCATCTGTTTTCCATTAGTTCCCTCCTGCACAGCACCAGCTGGTGGATGCATCTACACATCGCGTCCAGCATGCAGATGTCCTGCTGACATGCCTCAAAATACATTTGACTTTGTGCTGACCTCCCCCAAGTTCCTGGGCCACCAGTGAGCAGCAAGTTATCAGGATGTGTGTCTCTCCCTCACCAGAGTAGGTGACCATCCACACAGACATTCAGCACTCCTCAGCTGGTTGACATCTCACATCCCAGGATCAGAGCTCAAACCCAAGTCACCAGCATGTCAGGCAGCTGAATGCTGCCCGATGCCATGGAGTCAACTAATCAAGTTTCACATTTTAAGGTGCTATTACACTACCTGAAATTAATATTGACTTTTAAAAGTAGTCAAATGTATTACTTTTATATCAGAAGTGCTTTTTCCTTTCCCATTTGCTAGAAGATTTTTTCCTTGACAGTACCAAGAGTGATGTGTGGAACTCTACTCCAGCTGAATGCTGACATGATCTAGCTCTAGTACCTTCATACCTCATCACCTTTCTGACCTCATTGACTGCAACATCAGAGCTAACCAAGAGGGTCAATCGGCTGCTGCCAGATTGATCACTTATGATGTCAGAACTGAAGTCACAATGCTGATAAGGTATGAAGGGGAACAGAACTAGATGTGTCAGCAACCCAGTAAAGTACTGCGCATTCTATCACATCCAGTACAGTCATGTAAAAAATCTTTTAATAGGAAAAAGGTATCCAGAGGGGACCCAGGGGCGAGGGGTTTTCATACGAGATTAAATGTGTTTGGAGCGGTGTTGGCACAATCACAAGGCCCAGAAGGGCTGCACCCCTGGGTGTTAAGGAACTTAGGAAGCAGCTGGCCATACCCCGGATAGATGTTTTCAACTGTTTGCTGGATTCAGGAATAGTCCCAGGGGACTGGAGGAAGGCAGATGCAATATCTCTCCACCAAGGGGGGACAAGGTGGACCCAGGAAATTACAAGCCAGACAATCTGACCTCCACAGGGGGTAAGCTGCTCAAGATCATCTTGAAGGAGTAGATAGTGGAGTTCCTGGAGGAAACAGCTTGCAAGACTTGAGACAACACAGCTCTGTTAAATGGAGATCTGCCAGATTATTCTCATTGATTTCTTCAAGGTGGTGATACAGGCAGCACACAGGGTCAGGCTGTTGACATCATATAGCAGGATTTTAGCAAAGCCTTCGACTCTGTACCCTTTCAGAAGACTGGTGAAGAATCTGGGTGAACTAGGATTAGGGAAGGGCATAACCATGTTGACTGGGAACTGGGTTGTGGGCAGGACCCAGAGGGTGATGAAACACTCAGGGAAAGGGGCAGTCACTAGTGGGGTACCCTAGGGGTCAGTTTTGGGTCCAGTGCTTTCCACCTTATCTGTAACATGGGTGAAAAATACAGGGTAAGATCAGTCTGTTCACAGATGACACTAGGTTTGAGAGGAGGATTGATATTGAAGAGGGTCTCAGTGATATGAAAAGAGACCTGGGTAGGCTGGAATGGCGGTCAGTGGTCTGGCAGCTCAAATGTAATGCCCATAAAATGCAAAGCCATGCATATTGGTAGGAACAATCCAAAAACTGAATATTGACTTGGGGTCAGTCTAACCCAGACGACAGAGGAAAGGGACCAAGGAGTATTCATAGCAGACAGCTTAGAACTTAAGACTCAACTCAGTGCAACAAGAAATGCAAGAGAAAGTACAGAAAGCTGGGTTGCATCAGGAAAGGGTTTTCCAGTAAGAAGGAAGGAGATAGGGATCCTATCTCTTTACATGTCTTTGGTGTGGACGTACCTGGAGTACTGTGCCCAGTTCTGGAACCCTCACTTGTAAAAATAGATGGACAGGATCAAAACTGTGAAGAGAAAGGCAACAAAGATGATACAGAGGCAGCAAGGAAAATCTGATGGGAATCACATGAGAAGTCCAGACATGTACTCACTGGAGCCCAGTAGGCAGTGGGAGGGAATGCAATAGATACCGCCAAGTTTATTAGAGAACTTAAAGATAGCCAGCAACTTTTCAAGCAACACAAGGGGTCTATCACAAGAGGGCAGGGATTCAAGCTCATTGGGAGGGGTTCTGAAAAGATGTGAGAAGGCGTTTTGTGACAGAGTGAATGGTGGACGGTTCAGATGGGTTTCCTAGGGAAGAAAATGAAAACAGTGGAGGGCTCAAGAGATGATGGGATAGATTTAAGAGGCTGATAAAAATCAGGGAGAACTTAGGGAAGGGAGTGGGTGCTGCATTACAAATAGAGGGCACAGAAATGCATGCACAGCATTAGGCTGGTGGGGTTCGCGTTAGGTAGGAACAGAGCGGACTGGATGGACTCTGGTCTTTTCTGCCTGAATGATTTCTGTTTCTATGTTTCTAAAAAGAAAAACAAAAAAAGTTCAAAAATAAAAGCAACAACTGCCTACTTTTAAATATAAATACAATTTTCTGACTGCTATTTTGGGGGCTACTAGCTCTTAAAAAAAATTATAATAAGAGCCAGCCTGGTGGTGCTGAGGGTTGAGGCACTGGATGCCACATCTCGTGCCAAGTCAATGAGCCGGGTTTGGGAATGGACTCAAGTCGCTTGGGGGGGTTGGCCAGGGTGAGGAAGGATTGAGCATCTGCCAACAGCTCTCCCTCGGGGTGGGGGGACACAGCATTGCGCTATAGAATGACTCCCAGCTCTCAACTGCACCCACGTTGACCCCCGGCAATCTGGATGTTGTCTTCCAGGGGTGGGGGGAGGCCGGCGTCCCTCATCACCGACCCTGTCATGGGGGTAACCCATGGGGATGGCCAGGTGAGATGGGTGCAGGAGATGCCTGGCTGGAAAGACTAGTACCCTCTGAGGGAGGGGCCGGAGCCGCCTGCCCGTTCCAAGGAGGAGCTAAAAAGTACATATGGAAAAAAAACATTATAATAAGAAGGACATATACACATTTAAACAATGGATTTAAGGAATTGAAAAGAGTTTTGGGGGATCAGGATGAAATCTGTCGGTAGTCAACATAGAGTAGTATTAGTATTTCTTATACCTTTTCTTGCACCATCTCATACTAGATTGGAAGTGTTTCATGGTAGCAAACTTCAACCATCAATTTACAGTAGTGCTAAAAATAATACTTGTTCTTTTCCACAGATGGAGGCAAAAGTCGTTTTGGTTAAACTGTTGCAAAGATTTGAATTTGAGTACGTTTCAGGACAGTCGTATGAAATCATGGATACTGGGACTCTGAAACCACGCGATGGAGTAATCTGTACAATTAAACCAAGAGCTAATAAAAATATTTCTTAACCTGAAGTTAAATATTTCTCTAAAGGATTCTTTACGACGGGGATGGGGAACTATAAAATGTGTATGCCGTTTTATTTTATGTGATATCAGTTAACTATAGCGGGGATGGGGAGCTATAAAATGTGTATGCCGTTTGTTTTTATGTGATATCAGTTAACTACTACTGAGTAGCATTGAATGGCCTTATGCATTTCTAATCAAGTTTGTGAATGTCCCTTAGACTACACAAAAAGATGAAAATTACATTTGCCCTTCCCATAATTTACAAGTAGTAGCAATAATTTTATAAAAAATGATTTTTTCAATAGAATCAGAGATCAAACTGGATATGTGTTTGCCTTTGATTTGTATACTGGCACTTGTAGGGACTAGCCCTTTTAAAATTGAAATTGTGCCTTGCTATATGTTATCTGAAATGTACATTCAGGTATTCAAACTACAGTTGTTAGAGGCTTCTGTGGAGGCCTATTGCTACAGTGGGGATTCAACCCGAAGTATTAAGGGTTAAAGTCAAAGCACCATAAAGCAAGTTTATTAAAAAAAATATCGACGTCAGTAAGCTTGGACTGGAGCCTCAGTGAGTTATGTCAGGTTCACCGACTGGCACCAAGGTCAGGAGAGAATCCTAGGCCTGAGAAATAGAGAGGAGTTTACTACACTTCTAAAGGAGTGAATTCCACCTGTGTATTGCTAATTAAAAAGATATATTATGAATAGGGATGTAAGTTTGTCATGGATGAGGTTTTAATGACTCAGTGTTTGTTCATGAAATCATTAGTAAACAGTAGTAAATGCTGTGGCACTGTCATCATTGCTACATTCTGATGACACTAGTGAAAGTCATGGAAGTCCTGAATAAAGATCAAACATCATGGAATCAATGACATGTATGACTGCCATGACAAACTTACATCCCTATGTAACCCCCCTGCAAATGGGGGTTCCCAAAAGACTTCCAGGAGCTTGCTTGAATGCTCCAAGCCTGAATGGTGTTTGGCATTTAAGCCATTTATCAGTGAGTGTTTTTAGAACCTCTGGTACTGTCTCTTTAAGAGCTGTCTGCTTGCAGACATAATTAGTTTGTATGGGGGACTGTGTGTTTCTTTGATTGAGTACCACTCAAGCTGCTGCCAATTCACTTCATTTTGCAGTCACTAGGAGTGCAAGGAAACCTATCTGAAAGATGTAACTGTTTGCCAGAAATTATTTAGAGTGATAATGAAATTACAGTTTGTCTAACCTGCTTTCTTTTGCAGTCAGAACAGTGTCTGTCTAGTTCCCCATTCTGGTTTTGAACTGCTGAACTGGACCAATCAGTGTGGGGTAAGCTAGCTCTAAAATGGTGCCTTGGACGAATCAGAACTTGGACTCATAATCTGAGCCAGCCACAAGAGGATTGTATGGGCAGTGACTCTGGGAGATGTAGTTTAGACTTCAGTGCCTTTTTGGACCAACAGCAGCAGTCTATTGTGAGTGACAGCCAATCCAGCCAAGAACTGGGAGGAACTCAAAGGAAGTGCCGGTTTTGTCGGTTGGAGTTTCAGTTGAGCTTTGGCAGTGAAGGAAGGAGCCTGTGCTTTTCAGTGTGCAGTTTTAGTCCAAAAACGTGTGTAAGGCCCAGAGTTCGGTCTGCAACTTGTTAGGACTGAATCAGTCCTGTGAAAAGAATCAAAGGATCTCTGAAGAGTAGAAACCAGGCTCACCCTGTAGAAGACTGGAGGAATTGCTGAAAATTACACTCGGTCTGTCAGAAACTGAATCTGCTGTGTGTTCTCCCGGATATTGTGCAGTAATTGCGATCGGATACAGATGCAGCCTGCCTGGTATAGTGCTTTCTTTTATATGATGTGAAGAGGTTTGTGCACCTCAAGTGAGCCCTGCTGACATTGAAGGACCCTATCTTATTTGGAGGTCGTGAGTACTAATTCAGATTAGCTCCCTGTTGAATTGCCACATTAAATCAATGGAATTACTGTGCTGCTGACTGTTTAATTCTCCTTTTCTCTTGTGAAAGGGCCCCTACCAGCTGCCACGTTTGGACTAGCCACTAGGGCTTGGGTACCCAGGGACAGTAACTGATAGGGATAGGCCTGTGCACAGAGCCATAGGTGAATTATTAAAGTGATAAGCTAATTAACCTGATTTCCCCTGTCCTTGTTATATCCCCCTAAATAAATCAGAGCTGCTTGTTTCAACAAAGTTATACTGCCTGAGGTATTTGTCTATGTTAAAGTACTGTACTGTGATTGTTGCACTGTATCTCATTTCACAGGAGGTCCCAGTGCCGGAACCAGACCTGGGGTAAGTGTATACTGTGAAGGTAATTCTGATATATTGTGTGGGCCACTAGTGGAAGAAAGGGGGTTGCAGTGTCCCAGAGGGCTGTGACCAAGTTAGTTTAACTATTGCAAACCCTGACCTCTGGGTGGAGGCACCCGCCATTGGATCCAGGCCCCTCAACCTGTTAGTGGCAAATCAGGCAGGGGTAGTAGCCCTGGGATAGCGCCAGTAGGGGTTACATCTTGAGGCTCACCGCTGGGATTGATGTGTCCTCTAGTGGCCATATTTACGAACCACTGTTAAGAAAAATGGGTACCCGACAGAAGTGGCTGTGCACCGGCTGGTGGAGTGGTGTACTGGGAGGAGATCGACCCCAAAATGCTATGCTTATCCTGGACATCCCCTGGGTATCAATACGGACACTGTGCAGGGAGCACTTTCCAAGGTGGAAGGTTTACAAACCCTGTGGTGGTGGGTCGGCATGCTAATCTGCTCACCCACACTTTCCTGGCCCTAGTAGAGTTTAAGGATCCCATAGATAGCTCCAAAGTGCCACAGACCATTACCCCAGAGGGAGCCCTCACTGCTTGGAGAGTGATAAGGACAGTAAGACCGGGGAATCAGCCCCACCACTATCTGAAACTTTTGAGGAGAAATTTGCTGAATGGTTGCTGGGAGAGGAAAACTGTGGAGGACTTGAAGAAACTATTCTTGCCACCTGGGGTGTTCCTCCCCAACACCTCTCCTGCTCCAGTGCCCGTAATGGTGGCTGAACCAATGCAGACTCCTATTTCTGCACCTGCCATTAGTCACGACTCTTACGAAGGTTGAGGATTTTCTCTGGCACCCTCCCACCCCCAAGGGAGGATGACTGGAGACCTGGATAGACTATGTTGCCCCCAAGTGCTAGAATGGCAGCAATGCTCGGGAAGGCGGCGAAAAGAGGGTTAGTGAGAGCCTCCGAGGTCCTGCCCTGGCTACCATCCGTGCTAACGGGCCAGTAACCCTGAGCGACTGCACAGGCCTATCTTGAGGCCTTGGAGAATGTGTATGGGAGCCCAGATTCTGATGAGGACCTATGGTGGAGAGTAAGAAATGCACAACAGTACCAAGGGAGTTGTTGTCTGTGTATGTCTCTGGCTGGAAAAATTGTTGCAAGAATGCCTCAGAAAGGGTAGTTTGCCAGCGATTGAACTGGACCGAACCAGACTGGACAGAATCCTTAAGTCTGCCCCTTCTCAGAACTGCTGTTGCTTCAGTTACGCCTGGCAAATCGACTGGAATCCCCACCCTCCCATGATGAGTTAATGAGAGAAATTCGAGGAGTTGAGAAAAGCGACTCGGGAGGTACCTGCACCAACAGCTGTGGCTACGACCGAAGTGACTGAGGTGACCCATCAAGTGAAGTTCAGGGGCAGAGGTTGACAGTCAATGAGTGCTCTGACAAGGAAAAAGATATGCCACAATGGGGAACTGTTGAGAGAGATCCGGAATTTAAAACAGTCCCTTTATGAAGGCCACGCCTGCAAGTGCACGGGCCCTGACCTATATCCGACTGCATCTGCTATGGGGTGGGGTACCCACCCATGTATCTCCTGCTGATAACAGCTCCAAACTCAATTCCTTGACCATGGAAGTGGAGAAACTGACGAGATGTCTCCAAATGCTTATCATCATAGACAGAGATGGCACCAGGTTTCCAGTTAGTAATACCCCACCCTGGCTCCCAGTGTGGCGCCTCGCCAGCTCAAACTCCAGAAAGTATGTTTTGCTATAATTGTGGGAAAGATGGGCACATGAAAGGGAATACCAGTCCCCAAAGACACTGACAAAGTTGCATATAGGCTACAAGGAGAGCTGGAGAAAATCAGTGGTTAAGAGGTGCACATGATCCCAGTGAGGGCACCAAAAATGCTAATTCACGCCCTTTTGTGGCAAGGTCAGTTGCCCAGGCCCCACTACCGCCTCTCAGACTGGTCCAGAATAGTGGGTCCCTCCATGGAGACCACTGTAAAGGTGAATGGAGTGTCTACAAGAGCTGTATTAGACAGTGGCTCCCAAGTGACAATTATGTTCCAGGATTGGTATCAGAAGCATTTGTCAGACGTGCCCTTACAACCATTAGAAGGACTGCATGTATGGGGGTTAAGTGAGAAGGCTACACCCTATTCGGTATATCAATTTGGCTGTCTTTCCCCACCTCCGTGGCTGGGTGGCCGAACAAGTAGAGACCCTAGCCTTAGTGTGTCCCCCACTGGACTGTATGATGGTGTCCCTTTGTTGATTGGAACAAATGCTCATATGTTCGGAAGGCTGGCACAGTTGTGTTATGAAAAACAGGGGTCAAAGACTAGTAGAGCTTTAAGAGTTCGGCTTTAATTAAGAAGGCCTATGAGGCACAGAGAGATGCTGAAAAACAGAACCAGAGGAACGTTGGAATTGTATGGAAGAAGGATCCTGAGTCTCTGATCCTGGCAAATGCCCAGTGTACCTTACAGGGAGAGGTCCGTATCAGAAAGGATGTTAAGAATAAAATATTAATGTTGGATGCACCAGGCGATGGAAAATTGCCAGAGGGACTGCTGGTCAAGCCTTAGTATTTTGCCCGCTAGAGCCCATGCTTATGCCAGAAGGGTAATGGTCCAAGTTCATAATGTGTCTGAAAGAGACATTGAGTAAACAGAGGTTGCATCCTGGCTAATGTGCATTGTGCAGACACTGCAGTGCTACCCAGCAGCAAGAGTTCAAGGAAGAATGACAGAGTAAGCCCTGACTTGTTTGATTTGGCGACTCCCGCTGCCAGCTGAATGGAAAGTGAGGATCAGTGAGAAGCTTGCCCAGAGAGACCAGGTGTTTTCTTTAAAGGAATGGGATGTAGGATGCGTGCAGGAGCTGAGCACAGTATCCGGCTGCATGACGAAAGACCATTTCGTGAGAGGTCTCACGCCTGGCACCTGCTGACATAGATGATGTGAGACGGCATCTGCAAGAGATGTTAGCTGCTGGTGTAATACAAGAATCCAGAAGCCCTTATGCTTCCCCCATTGTGGTAGTGAGGAAAAAGAATGGAACAGTAAGGATGTGTGTGGATTATCGCACCTTAAACCGGGCGGACTATCCCTGATCAGTACACAATGCCCGCATTCAGGATGCTTTGGACTGCCTAAGCGGGAGCAAGTGGTTCTCTGTGCTGGATCTCCAGGTGGGTACTACCAGATCCCGATTGGCCCAGAGGACCGTGAGAAGACGGCCTTTATCTGTCCGCTGGCTTCTATGAATTCATGAGGATGCCTCAAGGATTTCAGGTGCCCAGCCACTTTTCAACGATTGATGGAGCGTGCAGTGGGGACATGAACTTACTAGAGTGCCTGGTATACCTAGATGATGTTATTGTGTTTGGCAGCTCACTGGAGGAACATGAGAGCAGATTATTTAAGGTATTGGACCGACTGGAGGACTTTGGCCTTAAACTGTCCATTGATAAGTGTCAATTCTTTCAAACATCAGTAAAGTATGTGGGACACATAGTATCCACCGAGGAATAGAGACCGACCCAAGTAAAGTTGAGGCCTTGACCACCTGGCCACAGCCCAAAATCTAAAAGAACTGCAAAGATTCCTGGGATTCTGTGGTTATTATCGGGCTTCATCAAGGACTATTCAAGAGTGATCCATTTACTTAACCTTACTCAAGGGTATCCCCAACCCACAAAAATACCAAAAGTCAGCGTCCTCAAGACTGAAAGAGTGTATTTTCATCCAGTGAAGTATTTGGGGCCCGCTGGACTCTGATTGTGAGACTGCTTTCATGAGATCATATATCAACTTACCCATGCTCCAGTGCTGGCCTATGCCGATCCAAGAAAACCTTACGTCCTGCACACTGATGCTAGCTTGCAAGGGTTGGGGCTGTGTTGTACCAAGAGCACGAGAATGGCCTGAGACCAGTGGCCTTTGCCAGTAGAAGCCTGACCCCATCCGAAAAGAACTATCCTGTACATAAGTTAGAGTTCCTAGCTTTGAAGTGGGCTATTGTTGACCAATTCCATGAGTACTTGTATGGGGCTAAAATACTAGTAAAACTGACAATAATCCTTTGACCTATGTGCAGACCTCAGCTAAGTTGGATGCCACTGGCCATAGGTGGCTTTCTGCATTATCTACATATGACTATGCTCTCGAATACCGAGCAGGTCTGAACCACATAGATGCTGATGCTCTCTCCGGAGGCCTGTTCCCCAGAATGATTGGGTCCGATTGGCAGAACCTGACATTCGGGCACTCTGCCGGAAGTTTGACAGGGAGGAACAAATGTCCACGGACGAGTGGACTGCATGGTGGATTGCTTGGGAGCCTCTGAGAATTGCATACCTGCTGCTTATTGCCACTTTTCTGCAATAGACATTGGTGCACTGCCTCAGCTGGACAATGACAGTATTCGGCGGCTCAATCCCGTCGATCCCATGATCAAAGCAGCTTTAGAAGCCCTCTATGCAGGAAAAGATGTGTCCAAATTACGCTCCACTGATTTGAGAACTGCACTGTTATACAAAGAAGGTCCTAAGTTGAAACTGATCAATAAACTGTTATACAGAGAAACAGTAGACAGAGGGGGACAAGTGGACAAACAACAACTAGTGCTGCCCACTGCCTTTCGAGACTCAGTACTGAGGTCCTTGCACAACCACATGGGGCACCTTGGTATAGACAGAACACTTGACTTGGTGAGATCCAGATTCTATTGGCCTAAGATGGGGGCTGATGTGGAGCAACACATTCGAACTTGTAGTCGCTGCTTACAGAGGAAAGCTTTGCCCCAGAGGGCTGCCCCCCTTGTTAACATCACCACCAGTGCACCCATGGAGCTGGTCTGTATTGATTTTCTGAGTTTGGAGTCAGATCAAAGAAATATCAGTAATGTGCTGGTGGTCACTGACCATTTCACGAGATATGCCCAAGCTTTCCCCACCAAAGACCAGAAAGCATCCACTGTGGCCAAAGTACTTGTAGAAAACTTTTTGTTCACTATGGGGCTCCACAAAGAATCCATTCTGATCAAGGGAGAGACTTTGAGAGTCGCCTGATCAAAGAGATGCTTTCTCTGTGGGGAGTCGAAAGTCCAGAACCACTCCTTACCACCCCAGGGGACCACAGCCTGAACGTTTCAACCGCACTTTGCTAGATATGCTAGGCACCCTGCACCCAAAGGACAAGCCTAGATGGAGCCAACAAATTAGCACCCTGGTACATGCTTATAACTGCACCAAAAGTGATGCCACTGGATTCTCCCCTACCGCCTGATGTTTGGAAGAAGCTCGACTACCAGTAGATGTGTGTTTGGGGTCTCTCTCTGATGGGGTTCAAGCTGACAACTATTTACAGTATGTGCAAAGTTAAAGGCCCAGCTAACTCATGCGTACCAACTGGCTCAAACCATGGCTGCCAAAGAAATCTGGCCAACAAAGAAAGGTATGATAAAAGGTGAAAGCACAGGAACTCCAGGAGGGAGATCGGGTATTGCTAAGAAATCTGGGACTGCATGGCAAGCACAAGATTGCTGACAGATGGCACCATCTCCCTCACATTGTAGTGGGCAAACTAGATGATCTGCCAGTGTACAAAGTAAGGCCTGAGAATAATTCAAAAGATGTAAAAACAATGCATAGAAATCATTTACTGCCCATTGGACAAATCTTAATTGAGTCTGAGCCCCTAGAAGATGCCCCCTCTGGACCAGTGACTAGAGCTGCTGCTAAGAAAAGATCAAGAAAGTCTGCACTACAGAAGCAAAGTTAAAGTGTTCCCTCCACAAGTCCCAGTTGAGCATGACTGTCAGTCCATATCGGAAGAAAGTGAGAGTGACTTTGAATACTATCCTTCTTAGAACTGAGTCAATTGTTTGGGCAATCCCTAGTCAATACTGGAGACAAAGGTGGGCCTTCTGGACTGTCTAAGCCCCAAGCTTCATCCCTGGAGCCAATGCTCCAGAAAGTGAAGTGCAAAGCATCAGATCAGATGAAATGGAATCATTGTGCATGGTTGAACTGTTTGAGCTTTCAGGGAGGAAAATGATAGATTGGGCTGGTGATACACCGAACAAGAAGAGTATTTTGAGTGCCCTGACAGTCCACTGCCAGTGTCCGAAAGCTCTCCATGCGAGCCAAATGTTGTGGACTCAGAAACTGTAACTCCTGGAGCTGAAAGTGCCCCAAGTTCTAGCCTCTCTACCCCCATGGAGACTCCTGACAAGTGAGGACAATGCTGAAAATGAGGCTCAGAGTGCAGAGACTATAACAGTTCCCCTAGAAAGACTGGTCGAGCTGTAAAGCCTGTGGTGCACCTCAGTTATGATTCACTTGGGAGGCCTGTGGATTTGCCTCTCAATGTTGTCCATAAAGGTGTATGTGTCCCGAGCTCATTGCCCAAACTGAGCGTCAGTGCTAACTCAAGTTACTTGTGTTGCCCTCTAAGTATGGTGCCTTGCCCCATCCAGCCCCAAGGTAACTGATAGGAAGGGCCCTCTCTTCAGGTTTCATGTACAAGAGGTAATAACTTGAGTTATGGTACAATGTGTATGTAATACTGTGAAAGTGACGTACTGCAATGTTTCAGAAATGTGTTCTTGGTAAAATGATATATTGACTGATGATTACATGTGCGAGCCTAATGCAAATGTATATGGTTGCAGTTGAAACTTATGGGTACTTGCTTGACGCGACGCCAAGCTTTCCCAGGCCAGGAAGGGTGTAACCCCTGCAAATGGGGTTCCCAAAAGACTTCCAGGAGCTTGCTTGAATGCTCCAAGCCTGAATGGTGTTTGGCATTTAAGCCATTTATCAGTGAGTGTTTTAGAACCTCTGGTACTGTCTCTTTAAGAGCTGTCTGCTTGCAGACATAATTGTTTGTATGGGGGACTGTGTGTTTCTTTGATTGAGTACCACTCAAGCTGCTGCCAATTCACTTCATTTTGCAGTCACTAGAGTGCAAAGGAACCTATCTGAAAGATGTAACTGTTTGCCAGAAATTATTTAGAGTGATAATGAAATTACAGTTTGTCTAACCTGCTTTCTTTTGCAGTCAGAACAGTGTCTGTCTAGTTCCCCATTCTGGTTTTGAACTGCTGAACTGGACCAATCAGTGTGGGTAAGCTAGCTCTAAAATGGTGCCTTGGACGAATCAGAACTTGGACTCATAATCTGAGCCAGCCACAAGAGGATTGTATGGGCAGTGACTCTGGGAGATGTGTTTAGACTTCAGTGCCTTTTGGACCAACAGCAGCAGTCTATTGTGAGTGACAGCCAATCCAGCCAAGAACTGGGAGGAACTCAAAGGAAGTGCCCGTTTTTGTCGGTTGGAGTTTCAGTTGAGCTTTGGCAGTGAAGAAGGAAGGAGCCCTGTGCTTTTCAGTGTGCAGTTTTAGTCAAAAAACGTGTGTAAGGCCAGAGTTCGGTCTGCAACTTGTTAGGACTGAATCCGTCCTGTGAAAAGAATCAAAGGATCTCTGAAGAGTAGAAACCAGGCTCACCCTGTAGAAGACTGGAGGAATTGCTGAAAATTACACTGGGTCTGTCAGAAACTGAATCTGCTGTGTGTTCTCCCGGATATGTGCAGTAATTGCGATCGGGATACAGATGCAGCCTGCCTGGTATAGTGCTTTCTTTTATATGGATGTGTGAAGAGGTTTGTGCACCTCAAGTGAGCCCTGCTGACATTGAAGGACCCTATCTTATTTGGAGGTCGTGAGTACTAATTCAGGGTCGCTCTCTGTTGAATTGCCACATTAAATCCAAATGGAATTACTGTGCTGCTGACTGTTTAATTCTCCTTTTCTCTGTGAAAGGGCCCCTACCAGCTGCCACGGTTTGGACTAGCCACTAGGGCTTGGGTACCCAGGGACAGTAACTGATAGGGATGGCCTGTGCACAGAGCCATAGGTAGATTATTAAAGTGATAAGCTAATTAACCTGATTTCCCCTGTCCTTGTTATATCCCCTAAATAAATCAGAGCTGCTTGTTTCATAAAGTTATACTGCCTGAGGTATTTGTCTCATGTTAGTACTGTACTGTGATTGTTGCACTGTATCTCATTTCACAGGAGGTCCAGTGCCGGAACCAGACCTGGGGGTAAGTGTATACTGTGAAGGTAATTCTGATATATTGTGTGGGCCACTAGTGGGAAGAAAGGGGGGTTGCAGTGTCCCAGAGGGCTGTGACCAAGTTAGTTTAACTATTGCAAACCCTGACCTCTGGGTGGAGGCACCCGCCATTGGATCCAGGCCCCTCAACCTGTTAGTGGCAAATCAGGCAGGGGTAGTAGCCCCTGGGATAGCGCCAGCTAGGGGTTACACCTAATTATGAATACTCTTCCGTTAGATGTCTGACATCATACCTTTTGGTCCGGGGCTGATCTGTTCTGGGAGGCAGGACTGAGCTGATTGGAACGAGACTCTGGATCACTGTGAGGGAAGGTCAGGAAGATGCAATAAAAGGCCAGTTTACATGGTTGTATTTGCACCGCAGAAACACAAGTGCTCAGGTTGTTGAGGTGCAGATGTGCCTGGGTGGGCACTAACCCGATCATGGTAAGTCCTTCCTCTCACCTCTCCCCAAGCCCGATTTGTAGATGCAGTTAGGAGTGAGCGGTGTAAGCAGCCATTTGGACAGGCTGCACTGCTTGCTCCAATACACAAGGTACACACCCAGCATCCTGCTCTCTCCTCCTATGATACCCTTGGCCGAAACCTGGAAGTTTGGTGGTATCACACACCAGCCAGCATCAGCAAAGTCTCATCTCTATCACACGCAAAATTGGAATAATTCTTGTGGCATCTTGTATGAGGTCAATTTTATTTTATACCAGATCGCTACATGTGCTGCATGAGGATTCACGCAGTGCCAATAACTGGCTGAATGGGAGTATGGGTGGATGGCTGGATGGAGTAAAGAATCACTCTGGTATTTGAGGAAAGATCAGTGGCAGTGCTTAGTTCATTTTCTGTCAGTTTCATTGTTTGTTTGTTTTTTACAGCTCATGAACTCTCGGGGGTGGGAGGAAGCAGCATTTCAGAAAAGTATTAACAGCACCTTACACAGAAACTGAGGACTCACCTGTATCCTCAGTTTCTCTGCTATGTAAAGTTCTTTTCATGAGTTATGGCTTCATTTTTTTGCCTAGGCATTCAGTCCTTTAATATGGTTTAGCTACGGTTTACAATAAAAACTGCAATAGATGATCACGGTTTGTATAAACTTTTACCACCAGAAATAAACAACAGTATTGTTTCAGAGAAGCATGCTACATCAAATTGGGGCATATTTGCCTGGAAAATAAATGATGCCACAAGAGACAGCAGCTCTGATCAGCTGATTACAGTTGCCAGTGCTCTGTGCACTACTTCTGACGTCACCAACAGTCACAGACTCATGGCTTGCACTGGTGCTGAGAGGGATCATGTAAATGTATCAATGCACTGGTGTAGGAGGTGGGGGCAGCACTGGAGCAGACCACAAGAAGGATCAATGTGGCTGTGTAAACACAGCTAAAGACAAGCTACTGAGACAACATAAGGGGAAAAATAGTGTCCAGAGAGACTTTTATGGCTTGCTTATATGGCCAGAGGGCATACTGGTGAACAACAAAACTAGGAAGCTTACAAACCCATCTTAAGAAATCAGTAACATTCAGATGCGACGACTCTTGGGATTTGCTTGTTTAGCAAATCAGTGACATTTCACAGTTACCAGTCTGTCCTAGTGTCAAGTTCTAACCCGTGACCAGAAAGGCCACAGTGGACCCCAGCCATGGGCAGAACCATGAAGTGAGGGGTGACGTGCAAGTCTTCCTATCAGTGTGTAGTACCAGATCCACTATTGGAAAGTTGTTTTGGAACTGTGAACTCTGACTGTTTGAACCCAGGAGTCAAGTGAACAACCTACATGTGCCAGAGACTGTTTGTGATATCCTGGAGAAGAAACAGGACCTCACTCCAACAGCGGCTCATGGTTTGAGCTCCATGGACTCTGTCCCTCATACTCAGAACAGATATGGTGCAGGGTAAAAGGGTATGAACCAGACTGTGGTGCTTTGTGTTAAATGCAAAACTGAGGATTTGAACTCTCACTTTCTTCTACTTTTCTTCTGTCATTTTATTCTAAATAAAGTAGCATTTGATTGAGTTACTCATCTCCATTGTTACATCTGTATCCATTAATGTAATGAGCTGCCTGTTATTGGACAGTGAGTTAGTCAGCACTGGCAAAGGATCCATGTAAAAGGACCTGTAAGGGGTCTACCCTAATATTTGTTTTACCAAACATAATAAGCTAGCTGCCCTATACACTTCTTTAAAAGCAGCTTGTAAATGAACATGCATTGGAAGTAATGATTTCTAGATGTATTCAGGGGAGGAACTTGAAGCCCCTGGCCTTCCTGCACCTTTGTTCCCATCTAAGCACAGATTAAAGAATGCATTGAAAGACTTCATAAAAACATCACTGATTGGGGATTCAATATAACAAAGTTAATCCATGCAAACTGTTAACTATATCTTGCATTACAATCATTCTGGTGTCTTATATTACAAACTTCTGTAAACACCCTTGGGACATGGCTGAAAAAAAGTAGTTTACTCTCCTGTAACCATAGTTCTAGGAGTGGTATTTAGTTCACATCCACATACTGGAAGTTCCACTGGACGCAGAGATCCATGTGCCACTTGCCAGTGGAGGCTGGGTGGTGTAGATGCAACCTGTATACCACTCCTAGAACTACAGTTACAGGTGAGTAACCTATATTTCTAGGGGCGTGGATATAATTCACTATCCACACATTGGCAGACTTCCATCAATTCTCTGGGGGGGGGGGCAAGGCTCACACCCCTACTTGGCAAACAGAGACTGGAGAACCGAGGTCCCAAATGCCGTATCCTGACGAGAGACTAGGGCGATGCTGCAATGGGAGATGATGGTGTGTGTGCTGACTTCCAGGTGGCAGCCCTGCAGATTTCCTGGATAGGAATGTCCTTGGAAGCAGCCAACGAGGCAGCGGGTATTTCTGGTGGAATAAGCCCTAAGCTCTATGGGATGCTTCTTACCAGCCAACTTATAGCAGAGGTTGATGCAGGATGTAATCCACCTGCCAATCACCCACTTTGCTGTTGGTGTGCCAGGTGCAGCTTCAGTGTATGTTACAAATAGCTGACGAGCCTCACCCTGAAGTCCACCCCTGTGCTCTACATAATAAAACAGCACCCTCTTCAGTTCCAGTGTGTGGAGCCTGCAGTTGGCCTCTGAAGAAGGGTTGGTAAAATATAACAGAAGGTTCATCCCTTGGTTAAAATAGGACTCCAATACAACCTTTGGGAGGAACTTCAGGTGGGGCAAAGGACGATTCTGTCCCATTGGAAGAGCAGGTAGGGAGACTCTACCGAGAGTGCCTGAAGCATACTGATCCTTCTGACTGACACAGTGGCCACCAGGAAATCCACCTTCCATGACAAATGTGGCATTTCACACATGTGCATAAGCTAAAGTGGCTTGCCTATGAGCATAGCCAGCAGTAGGTCCCATAGTGGTGGTGGTTCATGCACCAGAGGGGACAGGTGGCCCAGGCCCTTGGAAAAGTGCCTGACCACCTTCTCCTGGGCCACCCTTGACATACCAGCCCATGCCTAGTATGCAGAGATGGCTGCCAGGTTCACATTGAGGGTCATCACTCAGCCCCAGCTGGGAGAGTGACCAGAGGTACTTGAGGATACTAGTTACAGGGCAGGCAAGGGGTTCAAGCTCCTTTCCCTGGTACCAAATGGAAAACGTTTCCATTTAAAGGTGTAGCACTGACGAGTTGACTCTTTTTGGGAGGCCTCTATAATGTGGAGCAAATCTTCAGAAAAACCCAAAGCATGGAATGCTAGTTGCTCAGGATCCAGGCCGTGAGGTGCAGGGACTAAACATCCAGGTGCAGGATCTTCCCTGTTGTCTGGTCAGCAAGTCCAGGTGAGGAGGTAACCACCATGGAGGCCTGCTACTGAGGCTGAGGAGATCTGTGTACCAGAACTGCCATGGCCTGTCTAGGGCTATCAGGATCATCCAGGCCTCGTCCTTCTCGGCCTTGATCACCACTTTGTGGATGATGGGGAAGGGAAGAAAGGTGTACATGAGGCCTGGGGTCCAGAGCCTCACCAAGGAATCCTCCAGCAGTGTTCCAGACTGTGGGGCAGGGGGGCGGACACAAAAGAGTCTCAGTTTTGCATTCTCCCAGGAGGTAAACAGGTCCACTGATGGTGAGCCCCACAGAAAGAACAAGTGGTTCACCACCTCCTGATGCAGGGACCACTCATGTGAGGTCTTTCCCATCTGGCTGAGCACATCTGCCAGCTGAATATCCGCTCTGGTGACATGAATCATCAGGAGATCTGCACCCAGGCTGTACATGAGAGTCCAGGTATGGATGACCTCCTGACACAAGGGAAGAGAGTGTGTGCTGCCTGCCTGTTCAGGTAGAACATGGTTGTGGTGTTGCCCCTTTTTTTTTTTGTCGACTCTATTTATGCTCCCCACCTTTGGGGCATCTCTCAGGTTCCCATGCTCAGCTCCGCAGCTCCACTGACCATCTGAACCATCCACTGCTTCATGATTCCAGACTCTCCTGACCCCTGGGAGAGGCCTCAGAATCCCCAGAGAAAGGTGTAGCGGAACGGCTGACATTGGGTGTGTGGCCTTGGACTACTGATGGTCGCTGTCGCCTCACCCGCCGATAGGGGGATTTTTGTGTTTGAGTGTTTCCCCTGAAGCTTTGGACATGCAATGACGTCCAGCTCAGCTGGTGCACGCTTCCATATACCCTAAAAAGACGCCCGCCGCAACTTTTCTCCCCAGCTATCTTGCAGCCGTGCACTGTAGTGCCTCCAGCCTCCGCTAGAGGTCACCAGTGCAGTGGCTGTTGGAAAACCACCTCCCTGGGGAAGGAGAGCTGTCTGTAGGACGCTCAATCCTTCCCCATCCCTGCCAACCCCCGATGACCCAGGCTTGTTCCCGAACCCGAGTCGCCAGAGTGGAGAGAGGTGTGGTGTCCAGTGCCTCAACCCTCAGCACCACCGGGTTGGCTTGGTGTTGCCCCTCTTGACTTTCATGAACTGACCCCTGACTAAAGAAATGAATTCCATCAGAGCTAACCACACTGCATGGAGCTCCAGCAGGTTGATGTGGTGACATGACTCCCTGTATGACCAGAATCAGTGGGTGCTGTGGTCCCCAGGATATGCTCTCCACCCCACCAGAGATGCATCTGTTGTGAGAATGACAGTCAGTTCTGGACAGATATAAGGGACTCCTTCCTCCTGATGTTCTGGGATCAACCACCACTGGATGGCATCCCACATTGAGTGGGTCACTGTTACTGGGTGGTCCAGGTGTCCTATGTGCTGGGACCACTGATGGCCCAACTCCAACTGCACGTGCTATATCTGCCAATGGGCCCATGGGACCACACTGGTGCAAGATGCCACGTACCCCAGCAGTCGCAGGAAGTCCCGGGCAGAGTACGAGCACCCAACCTGAAATGATCAGACAGAGGAGGTAAGATCCAGTTCCCGATCCACAGATAGGGAGGGCCTTGTCCGGCAGGGAGTCTAGTTCTGCCAACAAAGTGAATCATCTGCAAGGGAATCAGTTTGGACTTGGCTGGTTTGACCAAAAGGCCCAAGTCTCTGCAGGTCTGGAGGGTCAGATCCCTTGACTGCTCTATGGTCTGCTTGGACAGCTGGGCTATCAGCCAGTCATCCAGGTTGGGATATATCCTGGCATCCTTACACTGCAGAAAAGCTGCCACCACTGCCATGCACTTGGTGAAGACCCTGGGCACAGATGAGAAGCCAGAGGGCATGACCTGAAACTAATAGAGAATCCCTCTGTGTGGAACCAAAGGTACTGCCAGTGGGACAGATGGCCTGGGATGTGGAAGAATGCAACCTGGAGGTCCAGGGAGCAGAACCACATACCCTGCTCTAGGAATGGTATGCTCTGGTTCAGGGTTATCATCTAGAACTAGTGCTTCTGCATGTACTGATTGAGATCATGCAGATCCAGTATGGAGTGCCAACCCCCTATCCATTTCAGGACCAGGAAGTGCCTGGACATTTGCCCTGACTTGCCAGGGCATCTGGGACATAAGCTATAGCCCTTCACAAGGAGATGGGTGACACCCTCCCATAGGGTGAAGAATGTGTCCTGCGACACCAAGGAATCCCATGGAGCATGGGAATCAGTAAGATGGGAGAGCCTCAAAGTCTAGAGGCAGCCATCCTCCTACCACCTCGAGAACCCATCTGTCCATGGTAGTGACAGACCAGTGTAGCCAGAAGTGGTGAAGCCGACCCCCAACAAGGAGCTGGGTCAGGGACTGGACAAGTGGGAGTTACACACCCCCAACCCATCACGGGGCAGCTTTGGAGAGGGCACTGGCCATTGGGGCTGGAGGGACACCACTTTCACTACCCCCACCACTTCTAGGCTCCTGGCCAAAGAACTTGGCCTTGGACTCCCAGGCTTGGTACTGTCTCTGCTGGGGCTTCTGCTGTTGAGGCTCCTATGGCTGAAATGTCTGAAACTGAAATAAAATACCTTCTGTTTTGGTTCCTGGGCCTTCAGTTCCTTTTGGGACAAAGCTGCAGAGTACAGGGTGGCATTGGACTTCTCAGTCCTGGTGAGATGACCTTCCACTTCCAGGCCAGAGAGGTCAGTGCCAAAGAAAGGGACATCAGCAAGCTTGTACTGAGTATCTGCCCTGAAGGTGGAGAGCCTCAGTCAGGCCCTGCAGTGCATTGCAACGACCGCTGCCATGGCACAGGCGCAGGAGTTGTCCATGTCCAAGGCCATCTAGAGCTGGTGTTTAGCCTGCACTTGACCCTGGTCTTTGACCAACTTCATTGGCATCTGCTTGTCAGCAGGTAGGTGAGGGAGGACATTATCTAGCACTCCCAGCAGAGAGTGACCAAAGTTGGCCATCATCATTTAATTGCTCACCTGACAAAGACTGACAGAGGAGGTGGTATAGACCTTCTTGGCTGTGTGGTCAAGCTTCTTGGATTATTTGTTGGGGGGGCTTGCCCATATCCCCTTGGTTTTCAGACTTCTGGAAAGTCAAGTCCAATACCAGACCCTCGGCCAAGGGAACCCAGAAAGGAACACAGTAGGGAGCACATGCTTGTAGACCATATGGGCAGAGGGTGCCAGGCAGGATGCTGCCTAAGCTCCAGGGCTGTTCCAAAGACTGCCTCAGCCATGGGAAAGGCAACCCCCAGGGATTCATCCCTGTGGAGGATTATCTGTGAAAGTGTACTTGGCCCTTTTCTGAACAGGCTCCAGAGGGGCAGACAAGGACTCCAAAATTAGTCAGAGTAGAGCCCAGAATGACACTGGCCCATGGTCAGTAGTTAGTTCCATGACCCTCACATGATCGAAGTTATGTGTCCTTGATGACTGCATGGATGAGCTAGCCAAGTCATCCGAGGACTCCACAAAAATGGCCCTCAACTGTTTGCCACCAGGGACCACCTGAGAGTCTTCCGACTGGGTGATTCCACCGACAGTCGGCCTGGCAAGTTGACCACAGCACGGGAGTCCTTCGTCAGAGCTCCCACCAAAAGCTGCAGTGGAGGCAGCTCCACCCACAAGGGTGGTGAGACAGGTGTTTGGGACAGCTGTTGAGTATGGACCAGTGTGGGCTTGCTGGTGCCTGTCAGTTGACCACAGGTATCAGAGGTAGAGCCCTACCCCACCCCACTATGATCCATTGCTGCCAGAGGAGTTGCATGTAGCACCACCACATCCAGCAGTGCAGCCTTTCTTCATCTGAGGATAAGGAGGTCAAGGAACATCAATGGAGACACCTGCCAGGTGAGCAAGAGTCAGAGCAAGACCAGTACCTTGACCTGGAGCTCAACTTCGACCATCAACCCAAGGGCTAAGGAGAGGCCACCCTGGGTGCCATATGGATTATATGCTCCAGTTTCAGTGGAATGACCACTGGTGGAGGCTGTTCCTGAGTGGAGCCAGTCAGTGACACTGACCAGTCCACATCCTCCTGAGTGAGGACCAGAAAAATCAGGTTCTTGGAGATTGACTCCTCCTTGATCTCCTCCAACAACTGGTCAGTGGGGTCGTGAAAAATCTTGGCCACCAAATCAGTCGGTATCAAGGTCAACAAGCCCAGCGCCGAACACTGCGATCCACCGCAAGTCGTCCCCTCGATATCCCCCGTGTTCGCACCAACCTAGGCAAGCGCTCCTTCCACTACGCTGCTCCCTTCTTATGGAACACCCTCTCAGCAAGTCTACTCAACAAGCCTACTCTCTTAGGGTTTAAATCAGGCCTCAAAACGTACCTCCTGGAACTAAGCCTCTGTGGGTGTAATTGCTAGCCCCTGCCCGGTCATACCCTCTTGCTACCATCTGATAAACCACACCTTCCCACCTCATGAATATTGTATGGAATAATGCTAAACGCACTATGTATCTGTCTATATACCTGTCTAGCCTGTTATACCTACTGTTCTCCATGCCCAACGTGAGATGCCTACTCCCCAATATGTACCAGCTTATCTACTGTACCCTAATGTCTATGTATGTACTCACTGTAACTAAAGATGTATTCATTACAAATTACTGTATTTTATACCTATGTATGTATGTATGCATTGTAACTAATCCCGGGTCGCCCCTGAAAAAGGGACCTCTGGTCTCAGTGGGTTTACCCGGTTAGCAAAATCTAAATAAATAAATAAGCCCAATAGAGGCACCGTTGAGCTTGCAACTTGGCTCTCAACCACAGAAGACTCGACTGAAGTCATGCATTTGGGAATGTCGAGGGAGTGGGAGGACTGTGATCTCTTCCAGTGCCACTGCAGCACCTGCTGTGCTTGTGTTTCCTAGGGCTAGCCCCGGAAGGCATGGAGGGCCTGACACATCTCCCAGAATTAACCATTGAAGGATGGTCTGATGTTGGCCTTAACTGGAAATAATGCTGAGGCCGAGGTACCTATTGCAGCAGTGGCCGCAGCCTCTTCCATGGCCACAAGTTGGCCCACAGACCCCACTGCAGTGGAGGCCTTCTTTTGGCCCTTTTGCCAAAGTTTTGGGTCCTGATCAGCCAGCCAGCTGAGATGAAGCAGGCCCGCACGATCCTCCAGAGAGGAAGGGAGCATCATCTGGCACAGGATGCAGCCCAAAACATCATGTGCAACCCCCAAACAGTAGAGGCAAGGCACGTGTGGGTCTGTCCATGACATTTTCTGGTGGCACATGACACAGAATTTGAAGCTGGGAGCAGGCTTCATTTTCTCATGTTCCATCTTCTGTCACTGAGGCTGGAGCCAAATCAAAAAATTAAAGAAAGTTTTCTGAAAACAGAGAAATTGCCAGTGGTGCACTTGGTACCCTACAACATACAAAGCTATAAAGGAGGAGACTGAACTCTTCCAACGGAAAGGAAGCTCTGATGATCCGCCGGGGTGGTGGGAGGAGCTTAGCTTAAAGTCATTCTGATGAATCAGCACTTCCAGTGGAACTGCCAATGTGTGGACAGTGAACTATATCAAAAAACAAAAAAAAATAACTAAAGTCTTAAGACAGCACTGCAATGAAGTAGGGCAAAAAAGTTGACTCATTTGTTTTAACTGTATAAGATTCCATATATCTTCTAGCTTGATTTACTGGCAAAATCGAGTTCTGACAGAATTTATGTATTTTAACTGTCATGAATAATGTTTTTTCTCCAAAAAAAAAAATCACTGCCTCTTCTGACATAGAAATAGCATTGTGAACCTGACAAAGCTGACGATGGATTATTGTTCTTATAAAATTGGTTATGTTGAAAACAACATAAAGTGGTTTTCTCCCTATTTAAATCCCAAAAAAGGGACTGTATCCTGCCACATGGAAAAATAGTCCCCAACAAATAAACCATACGTGACTGCTTTTATGTACATACAAATGTTAGAAATACAGTGCTGTCATGATTTCTGAAATTTGCTATACATAAAATACTTTGTTTCACAGCATTCTCTGTCAAGTTACAGCGGAGGCCATGCAGTCTCTCTGTCTCACTCTAACATACTAAAACGCCAGCAGAATAGGCCTAACGGTCCTTCGTGTCTGCTCGTTTGGTCAGCCCCCACCCTGGGTGCTCTCTCTCAGGATTCCCAGTCTCTCCCCATGTATCTCATCTGGGTGTCGCTCTGTCTCTCTGCCTGTCACACAAGACACTGCACCAGACTTAATATAGAGAAAGAAAGACACAGGACATTGCACAAACTGTGAATTACCTATCCTGGTCTCTGTCCTGGTCCCCCTCCCCTCTCTCTCTCACTAAATCTGGGCTCTAACTGCCTTTCACGACTCTCGCGCACTCTGTTCTGCACAACAAGGGACCTTTGCTGCCTGTGTCTTTTTCTGTCTCCCTTTCACAGCCTCATAAAATGATGAAAACTACAAAACTACGGCCGTACACACACAGGACACTCTGCATCTTGTTGTGTCACAAGACAGAGAGGGCAGAGTACACGCTGTCACCTAAACGTTGCCATTCCATTGCCACTCACTCTTGCGGCACCTTGCTCTTGCTCTGCCTCTCTGTCTCTCAACCCTGACAACCAGCCTTACTTGCCATTCCAGCTGACAGCCTGTCACTGTTGCAGTACCTTGCTCTTGCTGTGCCCCTCTCTCTCTCTCTCTCTCTCTCTCAAGCCCGCCAGCCTATTTCTCCCGTCCCGATTTCACTATGGCTGTCTTGTACTTTCCCTGTATGGTGCCATTTGTTCATCGCCTGGGCTGTCTCTGACCGATAACATCTGCTGCACTCAAACTCAGGGTAATGTTCCTAAGACAGTCACAAATTAATCTCTCTTTGAAAAGTGATCACTTGGGGCAAATCTCGCACAGATTCGGACAATTCTCTCTCTATCAAGCAACTTTGCTGCACCTCAATTTGCTCTCCCCCAATGTTCTGACTCGCACTGTCTGCCACTACATCGCTGGGGAGGCAAGTCACGCAACGACACTAAGTTCCACTTGTCTGTCTCTCAGGAGGGGTTAAACTGGTGGGGGATGGGCACAGAAACAGATGGTTGCACATGAATACTGAATAAGGCTACCACTTCTAAACAGTCAAGATCATAAGCAGGATGGGTGACTACCTTCACTGTACCTGAACTCTTGGTTGGCACATTGACAGAGATACAACGCACATAAGAGATTCTGTTCTTGGCCATCCTGGTGGCACTGAGGGTTGAGGTGCTCTATGCCTTACCTCGCGCCACACCAGCAACCTGGGTTCGGGAATGACCTTGCATCATCAGAGAGCCGGCACATGGAGGGGGAGCAGGATTGAGCAGTTGAAAGGCATTTCTCCTCTCCCATGGTGGTCGTCGCCCCCCCCCCCGTAGTTCCACTCCCACCGGGTGGAGGCCTGGTGGGTAGCGCAGGTGGGAGGCAGCGGCAGCATAGCCGGAGGGCACTCCGTGGCATGCGATGCGTGCCTCCACATGTGCATGCATGCCTGGGGCATGGGGATAGGGAGAAAATGCTGATAAAAAATATATATATGGGGGGAAAAAAACTCTGTACTCCTTCTCACTAACTCGGGACTTGACATGGCTGCCGCTCAACTTTTGCTCCCCAGCAGATAACTAGACCAGGAGGTGGATCTCCGGAGTCACTCTGCGCAACCATGGATTAATGCTAACTTAATCCATGGGTACACAGAGCGACTCGGCCAACTGAATTGCACATTTTCTCAATCCATGTTATAAAAGTACAATAACCCATGACAGTGTATGGGTTTATTGGGGATTAATCAACAGCCCGGGTGCTGTGAGGACACTCGGCCTGTGGCCTTGTGCCTCACAGCACACCCGGGTGTTGATTAATCCCTGGCCTCATGCCTCACAACACACCCGGGTGTTGATTAATCCCCAATAACCCCATTCCCTGTCATGGGTTATTGCTTACTCATAGTGATAAGCATAGAAACCCCTAGAAAATCACATTTAAAAGGTATTCTGATATTTTTATTAACTCTGCCTGGAAACTAGCTTTTTGGGAAAAGCATTTTTTTGGTTGCAGTGCTGCTTTAAGATGGCACCACGTTGCCTTTTATAACCTGTCCTACATTGAAGGGTGTTTATTGCATTTAGCATGTATAATAAAGATTGTACAAATACATTTAAGTGTTAGAAAATCAATATAAAAGCTATAGACTCCTTACAACCAATGTTCCTAAGCTGTTAAATATTCTTTCTGATTGTCATGATTTAATGGCGAACTGAAGGAAAGTAAAGGGACTTAGTGTTATATTAGGCCTTGCATACAAACTGCATCCCATAGCGCTTGTTATAATGCATTTTTCATACAAATTCCAAAAAGCATTTCTTACCGCAGGAGACAAGTACAACTACAGATTAGGAGAGCAGAGGATGTGGGTGGAAGGACATGAAACTATAAAAGGCACAGACCTCCATATTGGGCAGGCATGATAGGTGGCAAGGCCTTCTTCTACTGGCAAAAGTCTATGTTTCTAAGAAAGCTATACAAAATAGGCATCACATTTAGAAAACTGTATCAGAGGAATAAAATGAAAAAGGGAAAGTATAAAAACTGATATGTGAACAATTCCTGCAGCATTACTGGAGTATAGGGTAACTCAGTAGATGAGTGATGTGTATCTGAAAAGCTGTCTGTGAGCAGCAGCTCCATCAAGATGTGAAGTGCTACGGAACTGCAGCAGCAGCTCAGAGACTGATTGTAATTATAAGGTAAAAGCACTGTTTTACCTCTCAGCTGGGTTACAGCAACTGCCTCTGAGATTCTGGGTCATAAATTTGATTCCCAGCAAGGGGACTGGGTAACAGTACAGTCCCAGACAGAGGGTCTCACTTCCCATTGTGCTGACACCTGCTGCCACATGAGATGTAAGCTCTGAGGCAGCCTTTCTCATAAAACTGCAGAATGAGATGTGAGTGCAGGTAGTCATTCTCAGTCACTGTCCTGAGATGTGAATGCTAATTCAACCTTTTTCAAGAAGACGACGCATCCACGATCTGAGTGGTGATGGAGTTGCTCTCGAGAAACTGCCTGTGGTCATGGGAGAATGTGACCCAGAATAAGGTAGAGCTACCTCGAGCTATTATGAACTTAGGTCTTTGGAAATCTAATGTACATAAAGCAGTTAGTAACAGTAAATACCTATGTGTGCTTCAGTTTGAACTGCTGTGACTGTGGACTGCAGGGTGTTTATCTCTGAACTTGGTACTGTCACTGTGATGCCAGATTCCAGAGCAAAAACAAATGTGGCTGTAAGGGACCCATATGGTTCAGCAATACCCTTAGACAGGGAGGGTTCCAGGCATCACTCTGGGAGATGAGTGTACCTCGACAGGGAAAGCATAGCACACATGTCAGCGTTAAGGTAGTTACTCCAACATAATGGATCAGACATTAGGATAGTACTCTTTCTTTGTATGGCAGGGAAACGGGCTTCCCTGAGCACAGGCTTTGGCAGTGTGTTTCACTCTCTCAACTGCTGGATGATAGCTCGTGTCACTCTCTCAACTGCTGGATGGTAGCTTGTGCACATGGTGTGTGACCAAATTAGCTGAAGGACCATGGTGACCATCCCACCTTCAGGACTGTTGGCCAGCCAGACACATAGAAACAGAAACTGTCATCAGAAAAGGACCAACTGGCCCACCCAGTCTACCCAAAGATTTCCTACCTATTGTACCTCCACACACCCTAACCGGTACCCAGGGTCCCTCCCCCCACACAATGTACCTGCAGTAAATGTGTGTAACATACATCACATTGTTCAACTGATTTCATTGGTGCTACAAACAATGAATCTGTGTCCAGTGTTCCTCATGCATATATTTCTGGCAGAGCTGGTACTGTGGATTGAACAAAATAGATACCAGGTATGGGTCCTTGTCTGTGCACATCTACTATTGGTATGCATAGCACCAAGCTTTGTGCTGATGCCACTGAGCCAGTGCTGGATGCCTACACCAGTCACACCTGTGCACATGATACCAGCCTGACTGCACATGTGGTGCAGCTCCTGTTGGGTGGCCTTGGCCTTTCATAGCCTCTGCCATACCATCAGCGTACCATGGTGTAACTGCCCTGTAGGCCCAGCCTCCTGATGCCAGTTGATGCTGCCATATCCCTAAACAGCTGCTCAGGGGGATCAGTGCAGTGGGATTGGTGGCTATACCTGATGGCTTCTGATTTCTATGTTGTCAGCCACACCAGACAGTGGCAAAAATGCAGAGGTGAGGATTAACGATGAACTGGATGTGAGATCTGTGCAGTGTGTCGTGGGGTGTGATGCCCATGTCTGCCCTACTCCCATTATCTCTCATGATCTTTTCATCCTCCACTGGGGTCACCTTGGGATCATCCTCATTTAGCCTCACATTCACTCTAATGTATCAGAGTCATACCATTCCTGGCAGCTGAGCTCTGACAAATAGTGCTGTCATCTCCATGGTCCACTTGCTTGTTTTTGGCCATTGGTACACCAGCTGGTACCAGCACCCAGTCACCCTCATCTATACAGGGTTGTTTAAATCAGTGATTGGCACACTGGGTGCTGTTTGACCTGCACAGGCTCACTGGTCTGCCCCACAGGTGTTGACCTTACTGAGGGATCCGTAGCAGATATTGCCACATCTCTGTGAGCGGGATGTTTAACTTCCATTTATGGCATGGTCAAGAGGCATTCCATGGGCATGTTGGCCATTCCACAGTTACAGCCCTTTCTCATTATACACTACTCTGCACCACATTGTGTACAAGTTGGCAAAGCCTACTGTGGTTGTGTATGTGGGACCCTGAGATGGACATATGACCAGACGGATCTATTAATTTTGTCTTGTTAATGTATTTTGTTAGTGTAATCATGCTTCTGTCATAAATGGACACAAAACATGGCTTCCAAAGTCACATGACCAAACAGGTCTTATGGGAAGCATTGGCCAAAACTGCTCATAGGGAATGTTCCCTTGGGAACATTCAGCCATAGATTCTATAAAGCAGATGTGAGCGTGCCATTTTGAACACCTCAGCCTGAAAGAGGCATGGGGTTGAACACCTCGGACATCCTGGAATACAAAATCATAAAATTGGACTGAAGATGTCCGAGTGTGTTGAAGTCAGCTGGCCTGGATGATGTCATCCTTGGGGGGGGGGGGCAGTGGTAAACTGTCCCTCGGGGCGAAACCACCTCCCACAGTAAAAGAGAATGAATCAGCGAGCTGAGGTTCAGCTCACTCTCTTGGACTCAGTAACGTCTGAAAACCCAAAGCCCTACAGCTAGAGATCTGGTGAGAAATACAACTTAGGGAATAGTGTTTCTTCAGATGGTAGCAAGTAAAGAGGTTGTAGAGTGAGAATAGCTCAGATTTTCCTATCTGTTAACTATCTGGTTTAACTCCATTTATTTTCATTTCTAGTAAACTGGTAATCCTTTGTCTAACATATGTATATTAATTATATTATATTATATTATATTATATTATATTATACTATAATATATTGGCCCGGTAGGGCCAGTATAGTTAGGGTTGGAGGGCCACTTTAATGTTAAACCCCAAAGTTTGCACTTTAATAACTTTGAAACTGTTTATCCGATTTGCCTGAAATTATACATGTGTGGCGTCCAACCATAGATCTCTGGATCTGGAAAGTTTTGTTCCAGTCAGATGTATGGTTGCAGAACTGTAGAGCATCAAAAAAGTGAAAAAAAAACCTTTTGCACATTTTAATGGTCAGCCTTAAAGGTCTGAAAATTGCATCTAAGTGTATTCAAATGTTCATGTCTATATGTGGACTGGGTTAAACTGGTGCCTTTTGAAGATTTGATGAAAAAATATTAATCCCTTCAAAAGTTATGCAAGTTTTTCATGACCCATTGTAGCCTATGGGAAAATTAATATGTGCATTGCGAAAACTTTTTTTTTGTGCATGAAAACATTCCATTATAAGGCATAGGGATGTCACGAAAACATTTTTGTTGTCGTGAAAGCATTTTTGTTGTCGCAAAAACACTGCTCAACAACATTGTCCCATGTGTTGTTTTCTTTTTTACGTCATTGTGCCAAGGTGGATTGTGCTTTTGGGCTGAAATTTGCAGGGTGGCAAGCCCTGATCCCACAGATGTGCCTTTTGATGGTTTGGTCCCAAACCATTCAACGGACCCTAGTTACAGCATTCCGAAGTTGAGAAATTTCCCATAGAATAACATTGCGGTGCCCACGGCACCTTTTGGCGCCTGTATCTCAAAATCGATTCGAGATATGGATTTTTTGCTACCTGGAGCATGGACTAAGCTTGTGATGAAGTTTTAAAATCATAGATTACACCTGCAGTGGAATTTTTTTCATAGCTGCTATGGTTACTGAGATATTGCTAATAAGTGTTACAAGGGTTACTTTCCAGTACTATGGGGCTGCTGTATGGCTCTGTATTTATGTGTAAGTGGGGGTGCAGGGCCCAGAGGGTCCGCGCTCCCACATATGCAAACCATTACGCAAAAAATGGGCAATGTGAAGGGAGCGCAGGGCCTGGAAGGCCAACGCTCCCACAAACACATACCACTAACATTACACTTTCTCAAAAAGAAGGGAAATTCATTGCAAAAAAACTCTGTTAATGCATCAGTTAGGGTTGATGTCACAGCGACAAAAGTTTGGAAATTCTATGTTAGGGTTACCACACCCCACCCTACATGCACCAACAGGCATTGGGGCATGCCATGGGGTTGTCAGACCTAACTCTCACCCCATTCTCCTATACTGTAGCATGTCAGCTTGCTTACACGTGGAATGGGGTGAGAGTTGGGTCTGACAACCCTGTGGCATGCCCCAGTGCCTGTTGGTGCCTGTAGGGTGGGGTGGTGGGATATTGGCAAATTAGTGTTACAAGGGTTCCTTTTCAGGTCTGTAGGGCTACTGTATGGATACATATTCATTGCAAAAAAACGTCATTAATGCATTGGTTAGGGTTGATGTCACAACAACCAAAGTTATGGAAATTCGATGTTAGGGTTACCCCCTCTACCACCTCACCCCCCATCCTCCACACACCAACAGACATCATGGTGTGCCATGGGGTCATCAGTCCTAACACTCACCCCATTCTCCTATACTGTAACATGTCAGCTTGCTTACACATGGAATGGGGGTGAGAGTTGGACCTGATGACCCCATGGCACACCCCGTCTGTTGGTGTTTGGTGGATGGGGGGGTGGTAGGAGGGTAACCCTAACATTGAATTTCCAAACTTTTGTCACTGTGACATCAACCCTAGCTGATGCATTAACAAATTTTTTTTGCAGTGAGTGTGTATATATATATATCCTATTGTAAATACTTGTAGTTCTCTAGTAAATACTCTATTTTTGATAGAACAAGTGACTGCCTGTTTATTTACTAAGGTAATTTGGTTCTTTCTGCTGGACTCTGTCTGCAGTCCATCCCTAAAGAGCATTCTAACCACAGTTACTGTGTTGACCTTCCTGACCTTGTGCAAAGGAGGAGGTAAGAAGCAGGTTTCCTGGTCCCTGATGGTAAAACCCTGGTGGTGGCAGTGAACTGGAAGTCCCTGGTGTGAGGATTTTCATCACAGACCCAATATGCAAAACTTTGCATGGTGGACATACAGAGTGTGCGTGCTTTGCATACCGTTTGTGCTATATTCAAAAGCCTGATTAGCGTGGGCAAAATGGAATAGTGCATATGCAAACAGATGATGTATGCTCCAAGCAAAGAGAGGGGTGTGGACATGAATACTGTATTCAGTGTGTTAATGCTGCGCAAAGTAAGTTTGCACAGCATCATTGCGCAGTGCAAATACCACCTATAAAAAAAGGCCAACACACTCTGGGCAAACCCTACAGGCAGGTGGTGACACTGCAGCCAGAGCTGAAATGGCTGTATTCAACATTCACATGTTGTACCTAATGGAAAAGGCCATGGAGGAGAAGAAGGAGAGAGAGCAGAAAGCCACCCTGGGCCACTCTAGGTCAAAAAGTCGATATGCTGCGCACAGATGATACCAGCCATGAGTCTCATTCAGGACACTCACCGAGGACCATCTGTTACCATCTGAATAAGGCCATGCTATGGCAGCTGTGTGAGCTCCTGCATGAGCAGCTGCACAGTGACATCAAGCTCAGCCATGCCATGACAGTTGAGCAGAAGGTGATGGTTGTGACACTGGTGGGTGATACCATTGGCATATCACAGTCTAGCACTTTGGGCCTGCTGGCCCAATGTCTACCTACCCTGCTGCCACAAGCTGGCAAATTCATAATATTCCCCAGCACAGCAGTGGAGTGCATAGAAACCATGCAGCCATGGACTGCACTCAAGTTGCCATACAGGCACCCACTGGTGATGGGGTGGATGCCTACCTCAGTAGGAAGGGATACTACTCCATTAGCTGCCAGGTGGTGTGCGATGCAGCTGGGCACATCACCAGTGTCCTGGCACGGTACCCCAGCAGTGCCCATGACTATTTCATATGGCACAATTTACAATTATGCCAAGCATTTGAAGGCAGCCAAATACCCACTGGACACCTTGTTGGTGAGTACACACTGCATGCCCCCCAGAACCCCCCCATAGGGGGTACACTGCTGTAACACAGCACAGTCATGCCTCACTGAGGGAAGGGTGCGTGGACAGGTGCACAGGATATGGCACAGACCGTGGCCTGTGTTGCAGATTTGGGTAGCTGTACTGTGAACAGGTGCTCACATATGTTTTCTACCTTACAGGGGGCAGTGCCTACCCCTTGTACCCCTGGCTCCTCACACCTATCCTCCGGCCCTCAAATGTGGCAGAGGACAGATACAATGCAGCACACACTGCCACATGCAACATCATTGAGCACATCTTCAGCATACTGAAAATGCAATTCCAGTGCCTGGACCGTTCAGGTGGTAATCTACACTATACCCCACACAAGGCATGTTGCATATTCTCAGCCTCATTCTATTAGGCTGCCCTATTTTCCCTCTCTACTATGTGTCTGATACCCTTTCTTCTCACTGCCCTTCTCTATGTCCTTCCTCTCCTCACTTGTACTCTATAAGCTACAACCTGTATACGCTGCACTTTAAATGCCTATATTTGCACTTACTTTACATGTCTGATTCATCCAAGTACTGACTTTGTATATTGTAACTGCCTGTACTGATGTCTACTTTTGTATGAAGTGTTGTCTACTGTAAGCAAAAGTGTTCTCTGTCCAGGACCATCTTGAAAATGAGCTTGGTCGATGATGTAACTGCCTGGTTAATAAAGTTTGATTGATGTTACACAACATGGAGCTCACCCGTGGAATAGGCCTGCTGGCACAAGAGGGACACAGTGACAGTGACACAGAGCCAGAGGTGCAGGGGATACTGGAGCAGCTCGACAGGCGCAACCCCCACATGGCCAGCAGGGCCCAAGAATACAGAGCCAACATCATCGGGGGACTCACAGAAAGGAGCAGGTAGGTGCTAAAAAAAGGACACTGTTGTAGTTTTCAAAACTTTAATGTAAACACAAAACTCAAAGTGACAGTGTACAAAACGCGCAAAATAGTACTGAAATATAACAGTGCAAACAACAGGTGGGACAGGGATGGGGTGGTGGAAATGCTTGGGAGAACAAAACAGGGACACAGGAAGGGGTACAGCAGGGAAGAGCGGGAAATACATGGGTGACCTCCAAAATCGAGACAGTCTGCGTTCGCAGCATGTCCAAATGGACTGGCATCCATGACCCCTGTGTATAGGGGTCATGTGCTATGGGGAGGGGAAGGGTGATGTCCATGGGGAAAGGGTCACCTTGGCCAATGCATGCCCACACCACTGGCTGGATGATGGAATGTCCAGGTTGCACCCAGGGGTTCAAGGAGTGCCCATGGACGAAAGTGTCACCGGTGTGCTGCCTGAACCAGACCTACCAATTCATGGGGTCGGTGTATGCCATGGGGTGGCCCCCACACCAGGCTGGCGCACACTTGAGCAACTGTGCTGCCACTGGGGCTGCACACTCTCATGCACAGCCCCAGTGAGTTCCAGAAACATTTGCCAGAGTGCATCCAGGACCCTCACCTCATGTGCCTCTGCACGCTTTTCAGCCCACTGCATGTCAGTGTGCAGGATCTTACATAGGCGGACCATGTCCACCTGTAGTTTCCTCCAGAACATGGCAAGCTCGTGTTGTGTGGTGGATTGCAACTCTACAGCAGGCTGTAGCAGCTGCTGAGAGTCAGAAGGAACTTGCCTTTGGGGTACAATGTCCTGTGGGACAGTATGTGCCATTTGGCATGGGCGCTGGGTGGGGAGTGCATGCACCATGTCCAGGGTAGGTAGTGGATGTGACAGGGCCTCGGCGGACATGGTGGCATGTACAGGGCTGGTGTGGGATGGCAGGGGATCTTGATGGCTGCCCATGTCCCCTCATTGTGCAGGGTGGGTGGTGTGGGAGGGGGAGGATGTGGAGATCACCCCAGTGATGGTAGAGGTGGTAGTTGTGCCTTGGGACATTGCTGTCCCGGCAACACAGTGCCGCTCCCAGGGGTGTGGCTGTCAGCAGGTTTGTCTGTACTGTAGGGCACCACTAGGTGCACAGGGAGGTGGGGTCCTTAGGGTTAGTGAGAACCCCCAGGCTAGCTATGGCCTCCAGGTATTAGATAGATATATAGATACTTTATTTTTATAGCGGCTCATTCCGGGGACTTAGAGAGCTTCACATAACAATTTAGAAACACAGTATAAACACACAATAATAATCCAACACCATAAACAAATCCAGATGGAGCTAACAGCAATAAGCTTTAAATCTAGCTATCATTATACTTTAAAATATGTCACTGTTAAATAAAAAGGTCTTTAAACCCTTTTTAAAGGTTTCCACCAAGGGTGCCACCCGAAGATGGTTAGGCAGTGAGTTCCACAAGGTAGGCGCGGCAACAGAGAATGCAATGGTCGCCCAAATGCCGCAGCCTAAACCTGGGAACCTAAAGGAGGCAACCCTTAGTGGAACAGAGGGCCCAGGATAGACGATGGAGAACAAGGAGATCTTGCAGGCAGACTTGTCCCCTTTCATGTAGGGCCTTATAGGTCAGTAATCTAACCTTGGAGACATCCTCCACCTAACTGGCAGCCAGTGCAGTTCGCGGACAGGCATGATATGATCACATCTTCGTACGTCCATCAGTATCCTCGCCGCCATGTTCTACACCAGCTGCAGCCACTAAAGATTGCCTCCAGCTAGTCCTAGGTAAAGGGCATTGCAGTAATCCAGCCTGGACGTGGTGAATGCATGTGCCAGTGTGGTCAGGTCCTCATATGGTATAAGGTCCCGGATCTGGGCGATATTCCTCAGATGGTAAAATCCACTTTTTACGACAGCGGACACCTGAGCATCCAATGTCAAGCCATTGTCAAGGATCACACTCAGATCCTTCACCTGTAAGGAGGGGGTCAATGGGATGCCCTCACAGTACAAGACCAGGGTGTCTCCCAAATCCACCACCACCACGACCTGGATCCACCACCAGCACCTCAGTCTTGTCAGGGTTGAGTCGTAACCAGTTGTGAGTCATCCAAGTCTGGATCTCCTCCAGGTAGTTGTTAAATATGGAGGCCGCCATCTGGCTACATGGTGCAAAGGACAAGTATAGCTGGGTATCATCAGCATAGCAATGAAAACCCAGCCCATACCGCCTGATAATGTCTTCCAATGGCAGCATGTACACCATGAACAACAAGGGCAACAAAACCAATCCCTGCGGAACTCCACAAAGTAGAGGCTTCGGGTTAGATGAGGCTAACCCCATTGTCACCCTCTGCACTCTGCCTGTCAAGTATGACTTGAACCATTTGATGACATTTCCGGACAGGCCACACCAGTACTGCAGTCGGTCAAGCAGCACCTCATGGTCCACAGTGTCAAACACTGCCGAGAGATCTAGGAGGACCAAGATGTTATGTTCTCTCCTGTCTCTCACCATCAGGAGATCATTAAGCACCTTCACCAAGGTGGTCTCTGTACTATGCCCGGCTCTAAACCCAGACTGGAAAGACTCATAAGTGGAGGAGGAGGCAAGATGTTTCTGGAGCTGGATGGCCACCATTTTCTCTATAACCTTCCCTAAAAATGGGAGGTTAGAGATTAGTCTGTAGTTGCTGAGACAATTTGGGTCCAATGAGGGTTTGTTCAAATGGGGCTTAACTAGGGCCTCTTTAAAGGCCGATGGAAAGACCCCACTCCTCAGGGAACACCAGACGATCGCCGCCACCACAGATCCAATCCGGTCCAAACATCCGACCAAAAGTCAGGTTGGACCTAGGTCCAGATGACACTGTATTGGTCGCAGCCTCGAGACAATCTCTGCCACCTTCTCCACTCCAACTGGATCAAACTCAACCCACACAAGAGGAGTGCTCTGACAAGTCTCAGGATGAACCCAGTAATCCCCATGAGTGATGCTGGAGGAGATCTCTGCTCTGATAGAGGACACACTGTCGGCAAAGAACAGAGCAAACTCTTTGCACCTCGTGCTCGAACCTGCTCCTCTCACACGGAGACAGGCAGGATATAATAGCCCATCTACCATGCGGAAGAGCTAAGCTGTTCTGTTCCTTGCCGCAGCAATCTCCCTGGATAAAAAAATATGCCTTTTTTCAGGAGATTGCCCACTGATGGTCGTTATAATGAGACCTCAGGGTTTGTCCTCCATCAGGCCAGTTCTCCAGTATTGATGTGTTGCCACATGTGTGTCCTCATCACTGTCCTCCATTTCCTCCATAAACAAGTCCAGACACCAGAGGATCCTCCTCCTCTAGCATCATGTCAGGGTGGTGCACCTTGGTGGATGGCTCAGCCTCCTCCTCCTCCCCGGATGATGTATCCTGCACTATAGTGATAGGAGTATACTGTCAGTGTGTCACTCATTATGTATTAGTCAAGTCCCAGTCATGTTACATGCATTCCCCAGTGGTCCAGTCTCTGTTGCCCATGGGCATCATGCAACTGGTGACTAAAGCACAACCCACACCATACCTATATTGACCACACAGCTATCTCTGGATGCCAGCTTTTGTATGCATAACAGTACTCGCTAACAATGTATCCCACACATGCACACCGCCACCCATAGTGAATAAAAAAAAACACACACAGTGGCACACACAGCACACGTAGCAGCATACACCAGCACAAGTAGAAATCACCTTGGCAGATGTGACACACACCCTATGTGCATGGGCAAATGCCAGGGTATCTGTGTGCAGAGAAGCACCCATCGGGTTGTGTGTGGCAGACACTGGTGTGATAGAAACACAGTAAACACAGTAACAGCTCATGTCACAGAACACACTGGGTCGAAAAAAGTACACAACATGAATGCTATGGCCATGGCTGCAGTGTGCCCCAACACCTTCAGGATCTGCATGTGTACCCATGCACACAAGGACGTGACCCAGTCATGTATTTACATGTCTGGAAGTACACAACCTAAGACTCAAAGCCATCCCCAGGGATCCCTGCCACCTCCACCGGCCGCAGCTTGGAAGCCACCACCTCCTTTGCAGGGTCAAGTGGTCTTGCAATTGCTTATTAATTGGGGTCCACTACTGGTTACATGTTGTGCATGGCACCGTGCAGCCATATTTTCTTTGGCACTGCACCGGAAGTCTCGGAAGGGCTTGTGCACCATGTCCAGTGGTTGATCCCGGCCACCGATGGCATTGACCGCTGCAGTGATCTCCTCCCACTCTTGCCTGACAGCAGCATCTATGACATGGCTTCATGTCAGCAGGGACTCCCTGGCTTTGTACGCCCTGGCCAGGGCTTTAAGTTCCTTGTGGGAGAAATTTTGTGCCCACAGTCTCTCTCCTTGACTAGAGGAACCTGTTGGAGAAGGTTATGAGACAGTGGTCAGTACCTGGTGTGTGAGTAGGGTGGCTGTGTGTCAGCACTTCCCCAATCTGAACCACTGTTGCAGCATTGTTGTGTACCACTTCCCTGTGTTGATGGGGTCAGACAACACCCACTGCCAGCCTGTCATAGGCCACCATTGCTCCACACATGGCCAACGTGGAGCACCACATAAATGTTGCTGTGTATGTGACACATACAACTCAACCAACGTCATGCAGTGTACAGGTGATAACATGCCAGGAGCACAGAAGCTACCCTCACAGATGTGGCGGCAACATGTGTGTGTTGTACAGGCCTGTGGTGTTGATGTTCAGTTGCAGCCCACTGCCGTGGATGATGTACTACACTGCAGGTATAAGACGGACAAACAGGTCAACACAGGGACAGTACCTGACACTATGGTGCCTATGAGTGCTGGTTGTATCATGCAAGTGCATATGGTATTAGCGTGGTTCCCCCTAAACATGGTTGCATACACTATACATGTACAGGGACTTTGTTCACATCCGGCAATGTGAACATTGTCAGCTGAACCCCATGTCTCTGGCATATGGGTTTATGTGGACAGACAGTGTGACAGTGATTCACACTGTTGGGACACACCTGACAGCTGGGGCAGGATATTCTTTGAATGCAGCATCCTAGTTTACATAATACACATTGTTGTAATATATTTTCTGCCACGCTACTGGTCACCCATGTTCCTACACCATGATGTAACCCCCAACCCCATCAACAGGTTTTGTTATGTGTATAGCATGCAGAGTACCTAACCTGTGCATGTGGATGTTGTTTCCTGTGAAGACATTTTTTCTTCAGCTTTCTGTTTGTTTGCAGCATGCAATGTCTTGTTTGCAGTTCCAGTGTGCTGTGTGTGTGTGTGGGGGGGGGGGTGCGGCGGCTGCTCTGGTCCACTTTAAATAGCCCGGCAATTTACACATGTAAATGTATGCAAATCTAGCTATAATGACATGCTAATGTGTTGTTTTGCTGCTGACTACCCAATGAGGCGTATTTGCATAGCCTGATTGAATATAGCAAATCTGCATGCCGTGCTAAATGGTTTTGCGCTTGTGCATCACACAATACAGTTTGTGCATTTGCACAGTGCAAACATCGTTTGCGCCATGCAGCCTATGTGTATCACTGCGCAAAGGACACCCCCTTCAACTCTTGACATCTCAAGGTGTGTAGTTGTGCAGTCTCAGATTAGGCAGTGTTATGCTCAGCAATGTCAGCCAGAAGAAGGAGCAGGGTGAAACTGCAGCATTACCAGAGATGTGTGGGGGTGGTCAAGCTGGGTAATTTGGTACAGCTTGCAGTGGCCCGGGAGTGCCCCAGTACAGTGTCCTGGGTGTGGCAGTTGAGTTGGCCTGTTGACGAACACATTCTGTTCCCCATGTGTCCCCCCGAATATCTCCTGTGCATGGCGGGCACCATTTGGGTTGTGGCTGTCCATTGTCCTGGGACGGTCCCTGTACTTTGGGAAAATCCCCACCTGCATTTCTTGGCTGGGTGGCCTCTGTCTGGGACCTGTTCGTGACTGTGTCCTTGTTGGCGTGGTTGCCTTCCATCCCCCTGAATCCCTGTGCTATTCGGTGTGCTGTCACCTGCTCCATGTCAGGGTTCCATGTGTACCTGTTCACAGTCAGGACCAGTTTTAGACCTACTGGCACCTCATTAGGGATGTCACGATGTCAGATTTTTAGTATCACGATATTTGGGTAAAAATTATCGCGATATAGTGATTATCACGATAATCAGCAGAATTAAAAAATAATAAAATTTCTCCATATAGCTGTTTGGACATGGTTGCCACCAGTTCAAGCCTTCGGGTGTCCTGGTGCCCCCAACCCCAACCTTCACTCTCCCCACTGTCACCAGTGGGGGTCAACATGGGGAGAGGCCCGAGGGCTCCTGTTCGCTGTTAAGTACCACTGAGGAAAATCACTATTGAAGGAAAGGATTGTGTAATGTCTTGAATCCATCCAGTGGCTTACAGGATCCGCGGCAGCATGGATTCACAACAGGGAGGTCATGTCAAACAAATCTGATAGATTTCTTTGACTGGGTGACCAGGGAATTAGATTAGGGTGGAGCCTTGGATGTGGCCTATATAGATTTCAGTAAGGCCTTCAACACTGTTCCACATAGGAGACTCATAAACAAGTTGGGCAGCCTGGGAGTGGGTCCAAAGATGGCAAACTGGGTAAAAAATAGGGGTGCAGGATAGACGACAGAGGGTCGTGGTAAAAGGAGCTCAGCCTGAGGAAGGGACATGACCAGTGGGGTGCCACAAGGATCAGTACTGGTACCAATCCTCTTTAATGTCTTTATTAGCGACATTGCAGAGGGGTGCCTTTTTGCAGATGACACAAAGATCTGCAATAGGATAGACACTCCGGGGTGGAAATGACTAGAGATCTAAGAAAGGAGGTAAGGAAAATGGCAAACTTGGTACAAACATTGAAAGACAGAAACATAGAAGCTGTCAGCAGATAAGGACCACATGGTACACCTAGTCTGCCCTAAATTTCCTACCTATAATGCCTCTGGAGACCCTTCTTGGACTCTGGCTTACACTCACCTCTTGCTTCTAAGATTCCGTTGTGTCTATCCCATGCATTCTTGAACCCTGTAACCATTTTAGCCCCCACGACCTCCACTGGGAGGCTGTTCCAAGCATCCATCACCCTTTCTGTGAAGAAGTACTTCCTCACATTTTCTCTCAGCTTCCAGCTTCATAGTGTGACCCCTTGCCCTCGAGCATCTTTTTCTTTGGAAGATGCTCCCTCCCTGTACCTTGTTTATACCTGTGAAGTATTTGAATCTTTCAATCATATCCTCCCTTCCCTCCTTCCTTCTAGGAAGTACATATGTAATTCCTTAAGCCTTTCTTCACAGGGCTTCTGGTGTAGGCCCTGCACCATTTTGGTTGCCCTCCTCTGTACCACCTCCACCTTGTCAATGTCCTTTCGGAGGTGGGGGTCTCCAGAACTGTACACAGTACTCGAGGTGGGGTCTCACCAGTAATCTACACAGGGGTATTATTACCTCCTACTTTCTGCTGGTGATACCCCTGCCTATGCATCAAAGCATCCCGCTAGCCTTTCCCATGGATTACCTATGCAATTCCAAAATGCAATCTCCCGACTTACACTATGCCGAGGTCGGGAGGCCAAAAATCAAACTCCTGATGGGGACCTGTGTTATGCAGGGGGGGGCTTTGCCCCCCACATCATCCTAACTAAAATAACCAACTCCAAGGGGGAGCGGACCTCAGAGTTGGCTGTTAGGTTCAGAGGCATGAACATTTTTTTTTTTAATTTTTTTTTCTTATAGTTTCCACTGCGGGAACAGAACCACATCCCCAACAGCCTGCTGGCCGAGCTATAGGAGCATTAGTGCTCCATATCACAGGGCAGCTCTGCCAGCACCTCACTCCGCTGTCCTCGTATCGTTATGCCAGGCAGAACCATGTTCCGTGGGCGTAACCCAGCATTTCACTGGGCATAACCCAGTATTTCACCGGGCAAAATCACATTTTGCTGTTGGGCTGAAATGTCAGGCACCCCTAATTTTGGGATACCTATGCCGGGCCCGTACATGTTGGGACCCTCAACTTTGGTATCCTGTAAGAGTACCTTTCCCACTGCCTTGTCACACTGTTTATCTACCTTCAGGTCACCAGTAATGATTACCCCCAGGTCTCTTTCTTGTTTTGTGACTGCTAATACTTCTTTCATTTGGTACTTTGCTCCTGGGTTTCTGAGCCCCAAGTGCATGATTTTGCACTTTTTTGCTTTGAAACCCAGCTGCCAAGCTTGTGACCATTCTTCCAGCTGTTTTAGATCTTTCCTCATTCTTTCCACACACACCCTCCACCCCCGGTGTGCCAACACTGTTGTAGATTTTTGTGTCATCTGTAAACAGGCATTCCTTCCCTTCCAGTCCTTCTGCAATGTAGCTAATAAAGACATTGAAGAGGACTGGGCCTAGTTCTGACCCTTGTGGCACCCCACTGGTCACTTTACCTTCTCCGGAGTGGACACCATTTACCACCACCCTCTGACTCCTATTGCCTAGCCAGCTCACTGCCCATCTTACTACGTTAGGGCCTACTGCTAGGCTTCTCAGCCTGCTCACCAGCCTTCAACGTGGAATGGCGTTGAAGCCCTTACTGAAATCCAGGTAGGCCACGTCAACTGCTCCCCTCTTATCCACTTCCTTGGTTACATAATCAAAGAACTTGATCAGGTTTGTCTGACAAGACCTACCCCTGTGAAACCATGTTGCCTTGGATCCTGTAGTCCACTGGTAACAAGATATTCCTCAATCCTTTCCTTCAGTAGCGATTCCATTACTTTGCCCACTACCGAAGTCAGGCTGACAGGCCTATAGTTTTCTGCCTCCTCTTTTGTGGAGTGGGACTACACCAGCCCTTCTCCAGTCTCCCAGTAGCTCTCCTGTTTCTAGTAACAGGTTGAACAGGGCTGTCAGAGGAGCAGCTAACTCCTCCTTGAGTTCCCTCAGTAACCTGGAGTGCATCTCGTCTGGTCCCATTGCCTTGTCTGCTTTTAACTGTGACAGTTCCCTTAGGGCTCCTTCCTCTGTAAAGCAGCTAATGTCCACCTCCTGTCCCTTAATGCCCCTGTCTTTTATCATAGGCCGGCTATGTACCCCCTCCTCCGTAAATACTGAACCGAAGAATTTGTTCAGTACGTCCGCTTTTTGGCGGTCCTCTTCCACACAAGCCTCTTCTTCCCCGTTCAGCCTTACAATCCCGCCCTAGATCTTTCTCTTATGTATCCAAAAAATGTCTTGTGTCTTTAAATGTCTTTAAAAAAGTGTGACGTAAAGATGTTGCACGTACTCAGCCCCAGCCCCTGCACCCAGTCAGTCAGAATACTGTTACTGCTGCATCATCCAGCCTCCGCTAGATGGTGACCAAGCAGCGGCTTGAGCTGTTCCCCCTCCCCAGAGAAGGAGAGCTGTCAATGGATGCTCAGTCCACCTTCATGCAGCCAGCGAGTGACCCAGGTCTGTTCCTGAACCTGCTTTATTGGCGTGGTGGCAGGTGAGGCACCCAGACTGTCAGCACTCCGTGCCCCAGGCCCGGCACTGCATTTCTAATTTTAAGGAAAAATAGTAAAAATCTGATAGGAGGATGGTGGGGAATCAGGAATCATGGCTGCAATTGGAAAGGGACGCCTACTGGAAAAGCAAGCTGAGGCACTTTATTACTGTATATTGCAGTATATCGTGCTGCACAATAATCGCGATACTGTTTTTTTACAACAAATTGTTGTCAGTGGTAATTATCGTGATTTATCGTCATATCGTGTTATTGTGACATCCCTACACCCCATGCAGAAATATTTGTTGTGCCCCCTTCTCTACTCTCACTGCCCCATCTCCACCATTCTTCCACACAATACATCCAAATTGTGGTACTACTTTTATGAATACATGTGTAATGACAAAGGTTTTTTTCTATTAATGCTTTTTGCATTTTACTCTGATCTCTGCCTATACCTTCTACTTTACTGTACTGTACCTGTTCTGTGCTGGCGCTCCCAGTGGCCACTTGGTTCATTTCTGCTTAACACTGCTTCTGTGTGCACTGGGCTGATGTAGCTGTTTGCACTGCTCATTTGCTATATTCAGAGCTGTCTTCAGTGCTGGCCAATTTTTGCACTGCACTCTGGGGTATGCTTTGCACACCTCTGTTTGCACTCTATATTCAGCAGTGTTTGCCCGTGGTCTAATCCTTTGAATATTACATGCAATGGGATGTGGGCTAATGATAACTGCCGGGCAGTGCTAAATTTGCCCATGGGCAATTTTTTGAATATTGGGCCCCTGGTGTTCTATGGAGTTCTTATATAGTGTGGAGCTCCATGGCCCATATATAAATACATTCTGTATCCTAGACACTGTTGTGGATCAGGTTCAAAATGTGAAAAGTGAGCTGTATCTAGATATTTAGATGTCTATGGGATTTAGCAGTTTACATTAACATCAGTATCCAGAAGAAACTAAAAGACTGCTCTGGACGAGAAATAACATGCATACTGTGTGACCCAAAGCAAGTCACTTAACTTCCCTGTGCTCCCAGGAAGTCTCTGTAAACAGGGCTTGTACCTAGTAGACCTTACCCAGTTACCAAAGAATAAAATAAAATAAATAATCAATCAATAAATATATACAGATCAGTGGAGCTCTCTGACATTTACTCCTGGAACCCATGATGGTGGATACCTTGCAAAAAGACCAGCTTCTTCCATTAGCTAAAAGATACAGAGATTATTCTATGCAAGATCCGCAGTTTGTGTTAGAAATAATTCCTGTAAACTATATCCAATTTCTCAGTTTGTTTTTGATTCCACACATTGATTGCACAGGTGCCATATTTACAGTGTGTCAGGAGGCATGTGCCTCCCTGCCCCCCTACATTCCTATCCAAGTTGTGCTTATTAGGCTGAAGAAGTATAATTTAGTATTCTGCAGATGATTGTTTAATTGTGTGCTCCCCCAACTGAATTCTCTTGCCATGAGATTCCTGTTTGACTAAGTTATGAAAATATAACCTTAAGGGGGCAGTTTTAGACAACTGAATTCCGTCTTTAGTGGCATACCTAACCCCCATTGACTAGGAACTCACATATAATTGTTGAGTTATGCAAACCCACGTACTCGTCATATTCTTTAATTTACTTTCATTCTCTGAGGCCAAGACGTTGCGACTGCATACACACTTGTTTTCATCAACAACTGACAGCACCGTTTCCCACCACAGGGTGGCAGCAAATGCTCAGCTTCCAATTATTGCCTGTTCACGTTAGGGTAAAGAAATGCTCTGTAATATACAATGGGCCCAATGCAATCAGAGTAGGTGATGATGCATATTTGGAGATGCAATAATGCTCCTTGTTGCACCTTACCAAAATCTGCCCTACACAAAGGACTGCCTTAGTCATCTTAGGGAGGACTCTTACATGGAGGCTAAGTCACAAATGCAAATGATGGTTGCCAGGGGCCAGAAATTCAAATGTTTGCCCCAGTGCAAAACCCATGTTGTTCTCATAAACTGGATTTTGCATAGAAGTCCCATATTTAAAAGCCCAGTTTGCGCAGGCCTACTGGGAGTGCACCGGGGCAACCAGTGGAGGGGGTGCACAAGGCAAAACAATGAAAATGGGGAGGCAGGGACCTGAATATCAGAGCTGTCCGATATTCAGAGTATTCACTCTGTGCAAGGGCACTTTGCGTGGTTCCCTTGTGCGGAGAAAATACAGCTGACCGAACCCTAGTCTTAATCCGGCACAACCCTAGTGGTTGTCAGAGGTAGTGCATCAGGGCCGCCCCCCACACACACACACACAATACAATACTCCCTGGTGGCACGTGGTCCCTCCCCCCTCCCAACACCCGTCCTCATACGTATGAAAGCCCCTCATCCTGTCTGTCACAACTCCCTACATGGCCCTTGACTGGCCCATGCCATGCAACTTCGATGTCAAGTAGCCCCCAAACAACAAAGCCAAGCTCCATTTCCAAGCCATAGCCATGCCCACAGCCTCAGCCAACCTCCCCATTGGTGGTATTGATCCTCTCCATCCACCCACGGCACCGATGACCCACCCCTGGCCCCTCTTACCATACAGTCGGTGCCACGCTGAAACAATAGCAGGTGACACAGCCCCACCACACACCACCTTGACCAGCCACCATCTGGAAGCAGCAGGGAGCACGCTGCTTATTCATAAGGTGTGTCGCCCTATAAATAAGCAGCATGCTCCCTGCTATTGTCAGACGGTGGGGGTCGAGGTGGTGTGTGGTGAGGCTGTGTCACCCACTGTCATTTCAGCACAGCACTGCCTGTATGGTAAGGGGGACCAGGTCATCAGTGCCGCGATTGGGTGGAGAGGACCACTACCACCAATAGGAGGGTTAGCTGGGGCTGTGGGCATGGCTATGGCTTAGAAATGGGGCCAGGGCTTTGTTGTTGGGGGGGGCTACTTGACACTGGAGTTGCACGGCTGTGGCAGGCCAGCTATGGCCTTGTGGGGGAGTTGTGACACACCAGGGTGGGGGGCTTTCATATGTACAGGGACCAGTGTTGGGTGGGGGGAGAGACCATTGGACACCAGGGAATTATTATTACAATATGGGGATGGGTGTCGGGAGGAGGGTGGGAGCACTGGATATCAGGGAATTATTATTACAGTACGGGGACAAGTGTTGGGAGGAGGGTAGAAGCACTGGATATCTGGGAATTATTATAAAAATATGGGGATGGGTGTTGGGTAGGGGGAGGTACCAGCTGACACTGGGAATTATTATAACAATAGGGGACTGGGTGTCAGGTGGCACCACTGGATGCCAAAGATATATCTTCAGTTAATGGGACTGGGATCAGTGGGAGGGGGGAATGCCACTAGCACCAGAGACAGCTCACTGGATTGGGGCAATTGAGGGGGTTTGCGTCAGGCAAATTATCCTTGCTTCTCATGCAAATGAGCCCATATTGTGCATGCAAATGGCCCCTTAGCACCTTGCGTGCCCAATGGGCTCATTTGCATGGTGGTTTTGAATATGGCAAATACTGCCCTGGTGCTAGCCATCATGGTGCCATATTTCAGGGGCGCTATCAGGTGGCGCCAAGTGGCTTACCACTAGGCAACAATGGACCTATATTCAGATGAATGGCACCTGATGCTGCTCCTCTGAATACAGCGTTTTGCAGTATCCGCAGTATTGCAAGGCAGAACACAAGTGTTTGTGCTCCGCTTTGTGTATTTTTGAATATCTGGCCCCAGATGTCTGTGGTAGCAAACAGGATTTTCAAACAGAAACAAACAAACATCAAGCACAATAGACTCTGGGGCATGACGCTGTGGCAAACACATGGTGCAGTGCCATGCCCAGAGGTGCTATGTTCTTAGTTGTCCCACCACCCTGTACCTTATGGCCTGCTTGTAGGCCTTGCTGATTTTTAATTTTTTGCATCCCTCACTTACCATCCTTGGTGGCCCATTGACCAATCCTGTTTAAATGTCTCATCCCTGGGAGACAGTGACCCTCCCCCGCCCCCCCAGTGCCGATCTCCCACATGTACTGTTTTATTGCTTGGGACCTCGTGAATCATGGCTCCATATCGTGTCCCCTTGATCCCATGTTGAAGACTCTTGGGAGTTACTGCAGGCCTTCATCACCCATGTGTAACTGCTTCACATCGCTCTACCGACGCCAAGGTCACAGACATGTGCAGCAAATGCCACCCCTTATCCTTTCCCTGAGCCATTACAATGGAAAGGTTAACAACAACCCCTTTGTGCATAGCACAAAGGGATGACAGCTAGCACCTTGTCACATAGTAGTAATTGCCAGCATTTCACGAAAACACTTTTTTTTTTTGTATAATATTTATATCATTTTCAACACAACAGTTATAACATAGCAGGAATACATTAGACCAAGAACATTTGACTTCATGTTCATAATACCATGTCAAGTTGAGGTTAAAACAGTTCCATCCTTATCTCTAAAATCTGTTTGAGAGTGACTGTCCATCCAAATGTTTCGTTAACATCCAGCTTTTAAAATACTGGGTAGCATACTTCTTATCTATCTCCTTTAACTTATTTGATCCCTCAATTCAGAGATACATACCCCTATTTCAATTTACAGTTACTTGGAATGCTTCCAGGCTCAAATCCTCAGCCCCTGTGCTCATTATCTATCTTATGATGGTGGGGGTGAAGCCTCCCTCCTCCTCCCGATTGGCTAGACAGCTGGAAAAGTAGTTACATAAAAACTTACCGTAACAGTAGATCTTTGAGAGAAGCTCTTGCCACAGGTTCCACAGTTAGGACTGGCGCCACCTGGTGGCAGTTCTGGCAGTTTTTTCTTTCAGCAGTACTGACATGGGAACGCCCCCGCCGACGTCAGCTCCTCCCCTGGCGTTGCCCTGTATAAGGGAGGAGTTCCCCACGTGCTCCAGTTCTTGTACGCCCCCGTCAGGCAGAGATTGGAAACAGGCAAAAGTCAGAAGTATGATAACCATCAATTATTCCCTCAAGGAGGGAAGACGGGTCTGAAAAGAACCTGATCCCTGGGGGAAGGAGGGCAGGAAATATACCTGCTGCAAGAGCTTCTTTCAAAGATCTACCATTTTATTTTTATTTAGTTTTTGTTGACCGGGTAGGGTGCACTAGCCATGGCAATGACTATTTTCAGGTACGACCCAGGAGATTACAAAGACAGTTACATTAGATACAAGAAATTGCATTGTGGTCATTTAAACAATTCATAAATGATATGATAGAAATTACAGTACAATCAGGAGAAAGCAAACAGGTACAATTTGAGTGCATAGCAATGAAAAGAAGAATGTAACAATCAATACAAAACAGGACCGAATAACAGGTACAATTTGAGTGCATAATAATGTAAATAGAAGGTGTGATAAAGCAGTACAATAAACAATAAACAGGGCTGAAAGGCAAAACATTCAAGGACAAAACTGGTAGGATAGTACAAAGAGGACTGTAGTACTATTATTGTCAGAGCAGGAGGGATATTGGAGGATGGGGAAGTAGAGAGGAGTAGGGATGATAGTATGGGGAAAATGGTTAGGTGGCATAGGAAATTATTGCAGGAACAAGAGAAGAGGACCAGAAAAACAGAAAGGTAGGGCAGTAGGGTGGCAAGGGGTAAGTGCTGGGTGCATCTGTAGGGGCAAGATTCTGATATAGGCAGTTTTGTGGGTGCAGAGGTTGGATCAAGCTGTTAGAGCTAGGGAGGTTTAAAACGTGCAAGTGCAGGATTCAGCAAGATGGTTACGTAGCAGTTTCTAGAACGAGGCATGGGATGGTGCTAGGTGTATAGTTAGAGGGAGGGAGTTCCAGCATAGTGGGGCATGACAGGAGAGGGCACCCGCACCTTTGGAGGAGTTGTGCCTGGGAACAAGGACAGGGGCTTTGGCTGCTGAGTGTAAGCCATAGTTGGATATTTGATTTAGAAATGGCCATGCTAGGGGCTTAGGTGTTTGGGGTCTGATGATGTAGTCAATGATCAAGCCATAGGCATAGGCTCTAGAAGCAGACGGAGAAATCCAGTGCAATTCGGAGTAGAGGAGACCGTGGTATTTCGTCCGGTGTGAAGAGGTAGCATAGCGGCAGATATTGTTGTACGTGATATCCCATATCCGAAATGTAGTTTTAACTGCCGAGGCATAAGTAGCAACCCCAAAGGTGAGCGATGGGAGGAGTATTCCACGTGCAATGGCAAGCCTGGCAGAGGGGGTGAGCACATAACTGGAGCGATAGGCAATGCCAAGTTTCATGTTGACCATCTTGCAGGTCTGCTGGATGTGAAGGTCAAAGGTAAGGGATGGATCAAGAGTGATACTCAGATATTTAAATAAGGGCACCACCAAAACAGATGATCTGCTTGTGTCAGAGACACTGAAATTAGGTGGAGAGTGTTTGAGTTTAGCCTTGGAACCAAAGAGCATGGCCTGGGTCTTGGATACATTTAATACAAGCTTATGGTTAAACAACCACTGTTGAATTTGGTGGAAATCTTTAGAGAGACGCTGACTTATTTCAGTTACGTTACTAGCACTGGCATACAGAACAATGTCATTGGAGTATAACAGGGAGGCAGTCTGGTGGAGGTTAGTGGTGATGTCCTTAATAAAAATGGTAAAGAGCAGGGAACCAGGGACTGACCCTTGTGGCACACCCATGCTTACAGTTGTTAAGTCAGATAAGGTGGAATTATATTTAACTAGCTGCGTTCTGTCTGAAAGATAGCTACCAAACCATGCAACAACATTCGGTGAGAAGCCTAATGATCTAAGAGATGCTAAGAGGAGGGGGTGGTCAACAAGGTCGAATGCTTTCGTCATGTCAATAAAAATTGCCACTGTTAGAGAATCTAAATCCATTGCCACTAGGGTATCAAACGTAAACTTGAGTAAAGCTCAAGCTATCAGTGTCAGTGGCTCAGTAGGTAGCACACTCGCCTCTGAGGCTGGGAGATCAGAGAGCTGTGGGTTCAGTTCCCACATCTGGCACTTGGGTTAATATCCCAGTACTGTTACTGTAGTGCAGCATGAGAGGGATGCTGCACTTCTGAGGTGCCGTCTTTCGGATGAGACATTAAACCGAGGTCCCATATGCCTGGATTGGTGGTAGTTCAGGTGGATGTTAAAGATCACATGGCACTTCTCAAAAAGAGTAGGGGAATTTCCCTGGCATCCTGGCCAAATTTCCCTCATTCACTAAAAATACCACCAACAGCTTAATCTGGTTCAAGGTCAGTTGACATTCATCTGTATCCCCCCCCGGGTCGTGCCTGAAAATAGGCAGGATTTGTCTAGTGCACTTACCCGGTAAACAAAAACTAAATAAATAAAATAAAAAGCAGTGGTGGTACTACGGCCTTTGCGGAATCCATGCTGTGCGGTAGTAAGAAGGTCATATTTCTGAAGGAAGTTGATGGTTTGCGTGGCTACGAGCTTCTCAAGAATTTGGCTGAGAACAGACAGTATAGCAATGGGCCTATAGTTAGTAGGATTTTTGCGGTCACCTTTTTTGAAAACTGGGGTAATCCTGGCTGTCTTCCATATGTTGGGAACATGGCTGTGGCATAGGGAGAGGGTGAAGATTTTAGCGAGTGGCGCAGCAATGTATGGGGCAGCTAGCTTTAGGAGCTTAGGTTCAAGGTTGTCGGACCCTACAGCAGTGAACTCGGAGATGTTGTCAAGCAATCTTTGTACTTCCCGGCTAGATACAGATCTGAAAAGAAATTTAGGCCCGGAGACATCAGGTTGGGCAGTAAAGGACGAATTGGCAGGGAAGGAGGAGGTATGATTGGTAAGGTCAGAGAATTGTGTATTAAAAAAGTTAGCAATGGTTACGGGATTATTGCAGTGTACACCATTTAGGGACATGTCAATAGGGGTAGGATTTGAGCCGAGGAAGTACTTTATACAGGACCAAAATTTCTTGGAGTCTCCATAGGATTTTAGTTTATAGATCCTTGCAGTAGGCACTCTTGGCCCTTTTTATTTCCTTTTTGCAGGAATTACATAGGGTTCTGTAGGAATTGAGGTCGGCTGGTAGCACTGAGCTTTTGTAAAGGAGCCAGCTTTTCTCTCTATGGCGAAGTTTGGAGAGAAGGTCCGACTTAAGCCAGCGGGTGTGCTTGTTTTTTACACGGCGGGTTATGAGAAGGCAGTGTTTGTCCTGAATCGCAATAAAGTGAGTCAGGAATAGATTTAGAATGGACTGAGGATCACCAGATTTAAACGGGGGTCCAGTCAATAGAAGCAACGTCCAATAGGAAAGTCTGAGGGTCGAGGTGCGAGTAATTCTGGAATGAGATGAAACGAGGCTTGGACGGGGGTGGCTGGCCTTTGCCCCAAACACAAAAGGTGGGGGAGTGGTCAGTGATGGTATCAGCTAGAGTGCCGGAGGAGATGATATTTTCCGGGTGATTGGTCATTATCCAGTCCAGCAGAGTACTCGAGGTTGAGTGCCGTGCAGTTCTGGTGGGGGTCACTGATCAACTGGTGGAGGTTGAAACTTTGGCTCTTGTTCAGTAATGAGGGTTGTGAGTACCCCAACCAATTTAAGTTGGGATCCCCAAATATGAGAACTTCATTCCTCCCAGAAAGAAGAGAGGATTGTTCAAGCAGCTCCTCCAGCCCTGTTTAGCCACTACAAGGGGGGTTGTAGGCACACACAATATGTTGTTCTTTTGGGCCGAGAGTGAGAAGGGCATGTAGTGCTTCACAATGGGTGAGAAGAGGTGAATAGATGGCAGAGAGAAGGAGGTGATCTTTATAATAAATAGCAGTACCACCCCCTCTTTTGGGGGCTATTCTGTCAAATCTTAGAAGATTGTATGAATGGAGAGAGCAATGAGAGTTCGTGGTGGAGAGTTTGAGCCTGGTTTCAGTGAGGCAGATGATATCAGGCTTGTGGAGGGAGGTCCAGGTTTCTAGATCAGTGAAACTGTGCATGAGGCTCCTGATACTATGGTGCACCACAACGATGGCTTTGGCATCAGTGAGGGGGGCTGGGTATGGAACAAGCTTGTCCAGGGTCAGGATGAACATCCCGAGAGTAATAGGGCTAGTAGTAGGAGATGCCAAAGTTTGCGTCGTAAGAATAGACATAGCACACATATGCAGAGGGCAGTATATTAGGGTATAGGCAACCATGAGGATCCAGGATTTATTAAGTAGTAGAGGGGTGGTGTCACATGTGAGGGTAGGTAGCAACAGAAGATTAGAGAAAAGGTAGTCATGAGGTGCATAATTCAGGATGGCCAAATAGGCTTGAGGGACAATAGGCAGGGACAGGTGGAGCAAGGTAAGTGAGGGCACAAGCAAAAACAGCAGCAGGTAAGGTTTCATTATTAGCTGGCCTAGGGGGTGGTACATAGAGCAGGTAATATCAGAGAGCTCCTAGGAGGAGCGGGCCTACAGGTCTGTCCTAGCAGAGATCAATTTATTTATAGAAGGTTTATGGCAGAAGTGTGATAGGGTCCAAATATCAGAGCCAGATACATGGTAGTGGGGTTGGTGAGGGGTAGGGCAAAGAGCAAAGGTGAGTCAAATAGAGCACTCTCTACAAGACTGACAGAGGTAGGTGAGTGATAATCGGGAGATAGGAAAAAATGTCAATCAGAGCAATTGAAAAGGGGACCACTCAGTTATCCATGGGCAGGGAGTGAGATTACTAGAGCTGTAGGCACGGACAGGGAGAGAGGAGGTAGGCAGAGACATAGGGAGCCAGTGGGGAGCGAGAGCACGAATGGAAGTGGAGCAAAACTGTATTTAAAGGAGGCCTGGGCGGGAGAAAATATTGAGATTACGCTTCTACGGTTACACTATGAGCAGTATTTGAGCTTAGGTCAGAAAGCTATGTTAGCCCAATGCAAAAGGCACACCAATCAGATGTGGCTAAGAAATCAGGCAGACCAATCAGGATCAACCAGCAAAGACGCTGCACCAATCGGAGGCCTCTGCTTCCAAACTCCAGATGGCGGCAGTACCTGAGGTAGGGATCCAGGCTGGAGAACTGAAAGAGCAGGTAAAGAATTTCTTGAGTCTGGGCGGCGGCCGTTCAGTATGGCCTCAGGGAACCGCCTCATGGATCCGGGGCATGGGTCCCTGAGGTAGGGATCCGGGCTGGAGAACTGAAAGCGTGGGTAAAGAATTTCTTGAGTCTGGCGGTGGCCATTCAGTATGGTCCCAGCGATCCGCCTCACAGATCCGAAGCACCGCTTCAGGCGCGGGTCCCTGTGGTAGGGATCAGGGATGGAGAAAAACAAAGGAGCGGGTAAAGAATTTCTTGTGTCTGGGGCAGCGGCCATTCAGTATGGCCCTAGTGATCCGCCTCATGGATCCAAAGCGCAGCTTCAGGCGCGGGTCCCTGAGGTAGGGATCCAGGCTGGAGAACTGAAGGAGCAGGTAAAGAATTTCTTGAGTCCGGGCGGTGGCCATTCAGTATGGCCCCAGTGATCCACCTCATGGATCCAAAGTGCCGCTTTAGGTGCGGGTTCCTGAGGTAGGAATCCTGGCTGGAAAACTGAAGGAGCGGGTAAAGAATTTCTTGAGTCCGGGTGGCGGCCGTTCAGTATGGCCCCAGCAATCTGCCTCATGGATCTGAAGCGCTGCTTCAGGCGCGGGTCCCTGAGGTAGGGATCCAGGCTGGAGAACTGAAGGAGTGGGTAAAGAATTTCTTGAGTCTGGGCGGCAGCCGTTCAGTATGGCCCCAGCGATCCACCTCACGGATCCGAAGTGCCGCTTCAGGTGCGGGTCCCTGAGGTAGGGATCCGGGCTGGAGAACCAAAGGAGCGGGTAAAAAATTTCTTGAGTCCGGGCGGCGGCTGTTCACGAGAGGAAGCTCTTGCAGCAGGTTGCACAATTAAGACTGAGTACCAAGCAGTATAAACATATAATGACCCCTGGGAGGGGGGAAACAGTAAGGAGAAAGGCTGCAGGATAAAGGAGGGTCCCTCAGGAAACCAGGCCTTGCAGAACCATGAGGCCAAACCCTGTTCTGCGTCTGGAAACAATGTCAAGGCTGTAATGCCTGACGAAAGTGTGAACAGAACTAAATGTAGCAGCAGCACAAATATTGGCTGCTGGTACCCTCTTCAGTGCCGCAAAAGAAGCAGTGACAACTCTGGTAGAATGAGCTCTAACTGGCCCTGGGGTCGACCTGTTGTGCTTCTCATAACAAAAGGTAATACAATGAACCAACCAGCGTAAAAGCATCTGTTTGGTGACGGGGCAACCTAAGGACCATTGGGCAAAGGACACAAAAAGCTGATCAGATTTCCTGTCCCCCTTGGTCCTAGCCAGGTAACATTGGAGAGCCCTCTGGACATCCAAGGAGTGAAGCAGTGCTTCCCCCCTATTAGAATGCTCCGGGTAATAAACTGGGAGCTGAACCGATTGATTCAGAGTGAGCTCCAAAACTACTTTCAGTAGAAACTTTGGATTAATGCGGAGATCAACCCTGTCCTTGTGAAAGACAAGGTAAAGTTCCTTACACATGAGGGCTTGAAGTTCTGAAATGTGCCTCGCCGAAGTGATAGCTACCAAAAGCAAAGTCTTCCAGGATAGAAGACGGTGCTCAGACTCCATGGCTGGTTAAAAGGGAGGAAGAGTGAGCTTCTCCAGGATGAAAAAGAGATCCCAGGGGGGAACAGGATCCCTGATGGGAGGTCTGATATGAAGAATACTGTGCAAAAAGGCCTTGGAAACCTCCATCTGAGCCACCATCTTTTCCGAAAGAGGGAAGTGATAAGCAAAGATGGCGGCCACGTGCACTTTGATGGAGGAATAGCTGAGACCTTTCTCAGAAAGAGAAAGTGGATATTCTAGAACTGAATTAACCAGACAGACCAACGGGTCCACTCTCTTGGTTGCGGCCCAGATACAAAAACATTTCCACTTCATAGCGTAAGTGGCCCTGGTGGCAGGCTTGCGCACCTCTATCAGCACTTGTGCAATTTGATCGGACACCCCGAATCTGTCCTTAGCTAGGTCCTGAGGAGCCAGGCATGCAGGTGAAGAGAACGCAGACTTGGGTGTATCAGGGACCCACTGTCCTGTGACAGGAGGTGAGATGATAGTGGAAGAGGCAGCGGTGTCTCTGCCGCTAAATGCTGGAGTAAGGGAAACCAAATCTGATGAGGCCATAGCAGAGCGATCAGGATGAGAGTGGAGGGTTCTGGCTGCGCTTTGAGGAGAACCTTCTGTAATAGCGGGAAAGGAGGGAAAGCATACAGAAACCTCCCTTTCCAGCAGAGGGACAACATGTCTTGCCAAAAAGCTCTAGGCTCTGGACCTAATGAGCAGAAACTGGGCAGTTTTGCATTGAATCGTGACGCGAAAAGATCCACGTACAGTGTCCCCCACTGACAGAAGATGTGATTTGCGACTTCTTAAAGCAGCTCCCATTCATGAGTTTGCGATTTTGCCCTGCTGAGCATGTCAGCTAGTATGTTTTGTTCCCCGGGAACATGTACCACCGTCAGAAAAAGCTGGTGTTCAAGAGCCCAGTCCCACACTCGCATGGCTTCCCTGCAGAAGGGGTTAGAGTGTGTGCCGCCCTGTTTGTTGATGTAGAACATCACCAAAATGTTGTCCATCTATACCAAGAGGTGGCCCGGTGCCAGGACTGAGACCAGAGCTCTCCGTTACAAGACATTGATATATAGATATTCCTCTATTGAGGACCAAGAACCTTGAGTGCGATGTGTCCCCAAATGAGCGCCCCACCCCGCAGACGACGTGTCCGTGGTCAGAATCTGGGACAGTACCCCTACTTGGAAAGGGATGCCTGTCAGCAAATGTTTGGATGACATCCACCAGCGTAACTCCTGGTGGACTGACTCCGAGATCCTGATCAAGGCATCCAGACTGTCTGATGTCTGAGCCCACTGAACTCTTAGGGACCACTGAATGGTTCTCATGCACAGGTGCACTAGAGAAACTGAAACTATGGCAGCGGCCACATGCCCCAACAGCCTGAGAAGGAGTCTTGCTGGAACTCTTGAGGCTGAAGAGATCTGAGACACCAGGCTCTGAATACGACCCGCTCTCTCGGAGGGAAGAAAAACCTTCCCGATAGTGGTATCCAGAAGAGCTCTGATGAATTGGAGAATCTGGGCTGGGAGCAAATGAGATTTGTCCCTGTTGATGGTGACTCCCAAGCGCTGAAACAGCGAGATGGAATCCTTGATAGTTTCCAGCAGGTGAGATCTGGAGGGAGCCAGGAGAAGCCAATCGTCCAGATAGGGGAACACAAAGAGGCTCTGTCTTCAAAGTGCCGCAGCTACTACTGCCAGGCACTTGGTGAAGACTCTGGGGGCTGAAGAGAGGCCAAAGGGAAGGACTTGGAACTGATCGCCCTTGTCTTCAAACCTGAATCTCAGGAATTTTTGATGGTTCCTGACAATAGGGATATGCAAGTAGGTGTCCTGCATGTCCAAAGATGCCAACCAGTCTCCCACCAAAATAAGCGAAAGGAGAGCAGGGATGGAAGCCATCCTGAATCTCTTGTAACAGACCCATTGGTTTAGATTGCTGAGGTCCAGAATGGGTCTGAGATCTCCTGACTTTTTCGGCACCAGGAAGAAGTGGGAGAAAAACCCTTTCTCTCTTTCAGCCGGTGAAACCGGCTCGATAGCGTTCTTGTCCAGAAGGGATAGGATCTCCTTTCTGACCAGCGCTCTGTGTTTCCCTGGATAACGGGATGGGGGCGGTGGTCTGTCTGGCAGAATGGAGTAGAACTCTATGGTGTGCCTGAACTCCAAGAGAACGAGTACCCACTGGTCGGAGGTCACTTGACCCCACGCATCCACGTAGAGGGAAAAGGGGCCTCCGACCGGCTCCCTTGACAGAATGTCTAGGGAAGGAGGGTAGCCTGGATAGTCATGTGGTGGGAGAGGGAGGGAGGGCGGCAGTGACTGCTTTGGCCTGTCTAGAGATGGAGGCAGAAGATCCTCTGGCTCCTCCTCTATGACTGAAGCCACCTCGCTGTGAATGCTGGTGGAAGCGAGGCTGCTGCGGCTGATGTCCTCCATGGCCACGTAAATGAGGCTTTTATGAGCTCGCCCCTGTTTCCGGAGGTACATGGACTGCATGGATCAGACAGTCTTTCTGGAGTCCTGCAGCCTGGTGATGATCCACTCTGTGTCCTCGCCAAAGAGCACGGAGCCTTTAAAGGGAGCATCCAGTAGGTTGGTTTGGACATCTGGATCGAACCCAGAAACCCAAAGCCACGCATGGCGTCGGAGGCAAATGTCAGTGGCAGCCGCCCTAGAGGAGGTGTCTGCAGAGTCATAGGCCAACCGCAGAATGTGGGTGCCCATGTCTAAGCCGGTCTGTAAAAGCTTGGCAAGCTCTGCCCACTGAGGGCAATCTGGCATGCTCTGCACAATGTCCAATCCTTGTTCCCAAAGGGTGTTCTGGAATTGGACCGTGTGTGTCAGGAAGTTGAGACTCCTGATACTGCAGGTGGCAGCAGAGTACACCTTACGGCCCATAGAATCCAGCTGATTTGATTCTCTGTCAGGCGGCTGGGTGCTCAGGTGTTTGGGCCTCTGCAAACGGTCATGAGCCACCAAAATCACCATGGAGTTTGCTGCAGGTGGTTCGGCCAAAAAAAGGTGGTCCGAAGGTGCCCGGTAAAGCCAATGAGCCTTTTTAGGCACGGCAGAGGAGGAATGAGGCCACTTCCAGGTCGCACGGGTGACATCTTGAAAGGTGTCGACCTTGGGAGGGATGACCACCGGCTTTGGGTCTTTTTGGCGGAGGTATTTAGCCAACCGCAGTCACTCGGGGTCCAGGACCTCAGTGTCCCAGTCCATGTTGGCCTGGATGTGCCTCATTACTTCCATGAAACTTGGGTCATCAGGAGGGGATTTGGGAAGACCCTCTGAGTCCTCTAGGTCTGGCTCCATGTAGGAATCAGAACTTGAAGAGTCCCAGTCCACATAGAAGTCCAGCATGGAAGAGGGTGAGGGGCTGCGTCTCTTCCTTTTGCGCCTGCTATCCGGTGAAGGAGAGGGAGAGGGAGAGCGGGAGGAACTATGTAATGGGGCTGGGAGTGCATGCCTGCAAGGTCTTGCATAGCCAAAGCCTCTTGTCAATATCTGCCTAGCTGTGACCCTGGATGACCTCTGTCATAAGTTGTACCAATAGCCCAGGTGGCACAGAAAGAAATTGGACTGTGCATTCCTGTGTTTGTTAGCTGTGTCAGCAGCGGGGGAGCGGGTTGCTGTCGGCGGCCAGAGAAAGGAGAGTGGAGAGCTGCATGGAGCTGTGGCTGCAGTCGGCAGCGGGGTCAAGGTTGGTGATCAAAGGAAGGAGAGCTGAGCTATTTGGAGCTGAACTAGCAAGGGGCACAGGTGGCAGTCCGGCGACTGGAGAAGGGACGGATGGACGGTTAACCGCAGACAGTGGTGTAGGATCAGGCCTATCAGGGGAGAGAGGTGCCAAGGCGGTAGGCTTTAAAAATAGCCAGCCAGACTGATGGAAGGACTAAAAGTGGGAGCAAGGAGAGACCTGAGCTAAAGAAATCACTGCAAGGAGCTGGTTTGCAGCAAAAGAACTGGGTCCTGCATTTCTCCACAGGGGACTTCGACTTCAGCCTTGGTGGATATGGGAAATTGACACAGACACTAAGAAATCCTTCACAAAAGAGCTGAAATTGAGGTGAAATGAACTGGGTCAAGACTACTGACACTGGAGGTGCTGGGAACTTAATCTTGGACTACTGACGCAGGAGGTGCTGGGGATTTGGACTTGATTTGAGGTGAAATAAACTGGGTCGGGACTACTGACACTGGAGGTGCTGGGAACTTGATCTTGGACTCCTGATGCTGGAGGTGCTGGGGATTTGGACTTGGACTTGAACGTGGTGGCTATGGTTATTAATTCTTGATGCCTCCGGTTTGCACATGCTTTATTATTTCTAAAAAGTCTTGACTGTGGGTTGGGGCTGAGGAGGGGGTGAGGGTCGGGGCCCAAAAATACAAAAATACATAAGGGTGATTTTAGGACTGTATCTAAGTATCACGGAAGAAATGGTAGGGCAGCACAGAGGAGGGGCAACCAAGGGAGGGGATCTTTGGCAGGGTGGTGGGGTGCAGTGGCTGTGGGCAGCTATGATCCTAAATTGGGCTTTGAGGATGGGGGTTATATAATGTGTAAGCAGCTCACTCAGCTGAGAGAAGTGGCGGGGCTAAGGTGGGGGTTAAATGGGGGGGGCTGGGGAAAGGGGGTAGAGAGACTGGGATGGTATAAGCCAAGGAAGGAGTGGGAAGGGCTGAGCGGATTCACTGGAAGATCAGATACACTGTTCCAGAAGTCAAAGGCTTGGGAGGGAGAGGATGGAAGGGGATCCAGAGGGGATAGACCAGAGATGGTAACAGACAACAGCAAGTCCAGATTTGGGACCGTAAAGCTCGAGACAGGAGGAAAGGGGTCAGTGGGAACTGACAGCAGGAAGTCTAGAGGCACAAAAATGATGCCTGTAGCTAGAGAAAAGGGGTCAGTCAGGGATCAGGAGGAATGGAAGACAGTAGGCTCAGGAAAAGGCAGGCAGATGCCCAGTATGAAGGACAACACAGGCATAGGTGAAATGGGCCAGAGGGTGGAAGTAACAAATAGTTTTGCCCGCCTAGGTATTCTAGTCGAGGACATTGGAGAGGAAGGGGTCCGGCAGGGGCCATCAGAGAAGGGGGTTGCAGAGCAGCTGGGGGACATGGAGGGAAAGATCTCAGGTGCAGTGGAAGGGGGGGAGGAGGGGGCAGGCACATCGCATGCAGGAGAAGGGGTGGAGATGGGGACGGGCACATTAGGGACACACCAAAAGATGGCACTAGGGGAACTGTGGCATAAGAAAAGGGGCAGGAAGGAAGCACTGGAAGAGCTGGACTTGAGCTCCTGGGAGGCTGAAAATGAACTGGAGGAAACCCTGTAGGGTAGGAGCTGCAGTAGGAGCCTGGGGCATGCGCCGGGCAAGGTACAGGAGAGGGGAAATATGCGGACAGGGCAGGTGGTAAGGAGGAAGACTTCCCCATGTGGGATACGGTGCTCAAAACCTTCTGCAAAGATTGGCAGGACAGGAACAGTTTGAGGGGGATCAAGCACAGTTGGCACAATCTCGCACAGTGATGCAGACAAGGGAAGGCCAGGAGCAGTTAGAGGGGGGTCAGGAGAAACTGGATCATGCTCAAGAAGTGAAGCAGGAGGGGTCTTCAGAGATGAAGGAAGCCAGGTGGAAGTACAAAGGATGAAGAGGTACAGGAGGGGGGAGTCTGATGAAAGGCTAAAGGGAGAGGGTGAAGAGGTACCGATGCTGGGTGTGGGTAAAAATCAGGATAGGCTAGGTGATGGGGAACAAAAGATGAGCAGGGGCAGAAACCAAGTGAGGATGGAACATGGGGAGGAGTCCAAAGGGAGCCAAACCCCGCGACACAAAGCTAGAGTCCAAAAGGACACCCAGGAAGCAGGGGGCAGTAGAGTGGCACTCTTGGGGGACTCAATAATTGAGGGGCTAAAATGGGGAAGGAAGGGAGCAAAAAAACAATGCAGTATGGGAACAGTGCATGCCAGGGATGACGGTGCTGGAGGTGAGGCATCATATTCCTTCCTGGGGTAAGCAGCAGGATGAAAGGACACATCTGGTGTTTCACCTGGGCACAAATGACTTGGAAGGGAACAGTCTGATGGAGGTACAGGCAAGGTTCAAGGAACTTGCTAGGTTCTGTAGGAGCAACACTGTTTTTCTTTCCATTTCCTTCTCTGAGGTGTTGCCAGTACCAAGAGCGAGCACACCCAGAAAGGAGAAGATAAGAACATTCAACAATTGGCTACAAGGTTGGTGTAGTCGGATGGGGTTCAGCTGGATAGGTGACTGGGGCTCTACATGGGAGGAGGAGGGGCTGTATGCCCAAGACAGGCTGCACCTGAGCTCTTCAGGGGCAGCTGCACTAAAAAGTAAACTGGGGGACTTCATGGCAAGGAAGTTCAATTTAAACTAAATGGGGGGGGGTGGCTAAGGACAGGGACAGCCTTATGTGAGGCAGAGCAGAGAGGCTATCAGCCTCCCCCCCAAGTCACAACACTCATCAGGGGAACACTTAGCAGCAGAGAAGGAGGGGATGGGGCTACATGTTGGAGGGCTTTGGTTGCAAATGCCAGGAGCCTGGGGAACAAAATGGGAGAACTGGAGGCCACCATGATGGAGGAGGACCTAGACATTGTAGCAGTGAGTGAGAATTGGTGGAATGAGTACTATGCCTGGGAGACAGTGATCCCAGGGTATTGGTTGTTTAGGAAAGATCGGGAGGTGAAGGGTGGGAGAGGTGGCATTATATATCAGGGAAGGGACTGGGGCCATGGAAGGGCAGGATGAGGAGGGGGAAACAGAGATAATGTGGGTCACCCTAGACAGGGGACTGGGGGAAAACCTGTGTGTTGGGGTAGTCTATAGGCTTCCCATGCAGGGGGAGGAAGGAGACAGACACTTTGTAGAATCAGTAGCGAGGATGGCACGGAAAGGGGAAATTGTGCTAGTTGGGGACTTAAACCTTCTGGACATCAACTGGGAGGCCCAGACAGCAATCTCCACAAGGAGCAGGGGCATCTTAGATGCTCTTCAGGGCATATTCCTGCAACAAAGGGTCAGTGAGACCACTAGGGGTGTAAACCTGTTGGATGTGGTCCTCACAAATGGGGACAGTGTGGAGGAGGTGGAGGTGGAAGAGCTTGGCACCAGTGACCACAGGGCTGTCAGGTTCAGGGTGAGAGTGGGCAGGGAAAGGGTTAGGACAAGAACCAAGGAAATGGACTTCAGAAAGGCTGACTTTCATGGAACGAGGAGGGTAGTTGGGGAAGAAATGTTGAGGATAGGGGATGTGCAGGGGGTGGAGGAATTATGGGCAGCCATGAAGAGAGGGGTATTTAAAGCCATGGACTCATGTATAAGAAGGGTAAGAAAGAATAGAAGACAGAAAAGACCTCTATGGTTCACTAGAGAGGTGGCATTAGGGGTCAAGGAGAAGACTAGAGCATTCAAGAGGTACAGGAGGACACAAAAGGATGAGGTCAGGGAAACCTACAGGGAAAAAAGAAAGGAAGCTGGGCAAAAGATAAGGAGGGCTAAAGAGGCCACTGAGGAGAGGATAGCGAAGCAGGCAAGGGGGGGGGGGGACAAAACCTTCTTTTGGTACATTGGAGAAAGGAGGAGGGCACAGCATAGGATTGGAAGGATAAGGGGGGAAAGTGGAACAATACTGGAAGGAGACTTCGAAAAAGCAGAGGCATTAAACAGCTATTTTGCCTCAATCTTCACGGAGGAAAGGGAGGGTAGGGGACCAGGAAGGGGTTGGGAGGGTGACAGCCACTGGCTGTGGCAGAATTCACTGCTGAAGGAGTAAGGGAAGAGCTAGGTAGACTTAGGGTAGACAAGGCAATGGGGCCTGATGGAATACACCCAAGGGTTCTCAAGGAGGTGAAGGATGAACTGGCGCTGTATCTAATGAGGCTGTTTAACTTGTCCTTGGTCACAGGGGTGGTGCCAACGGACTGGAAGAGGGCAGAGGTGGTCGCACTACATAAGGGGGGCGGAAGGATGAGGTCAAAAACTACCGTTCTATTAGTCTTACCTCGGTGGTGGGGAAGGTAATGGAAACACTACTTAAGATCAGGTTGATAGAATACTTGGAGATGAATGGCATGCAGGATGACAGGCAGCATGGCTTCACCAAGGGAAGGTCCTGTCAGACTAACCTGATAGAGTTTTTCGATGGGGTGACACAGATAGTGGACCAGGGAGGAGCAGTGGACGTGGCCTATCTGGATTTCAATAAGGCCTTCGACACCATTCTGTGTGGTGGAATGGTACATAAGCTGGACAGACTAGGGGTGGACAACAGGATCACCAGGTGGGTGGAAAACTGGTTGAAGGGAAGGAGTCAGACGGTGATGGTAAATGGGACACATTCCAGGGAAAACGGGCGGTGACCAGTGGGGTGCCACAGGGGTCAGTGCTAGGACCAATACTCTTTAACATCTATGTTAGTGACCTAGCAGAGGGTCTGGAGGGATGGGTGTGCCTGTTCGCAGATGATACAAAAGTCTGCAATAGGATGGATTCACCTAGTGGGGTGCAAGCCATGAGGCGGGACCTGGAGAGGCTGGAGAGGTGGTCTGACACCTGGAAATTGAAGTTTAATACACAAAAGTGATCGCTGATGCACCTGGGGAGGAAGAATAGGAGGGAAACTTACTCCCTTGGGGGGTTGGTGATTAAGGAGAAGGAAACAGAAAGGGACCTGGGGATTATGGTATTGCATGACCTCGAGGTGGGCAGCCAGTGTAGCAGGGTGATGGGAAAGGCAAACGGAATGTTGGCCTGCATTGAGAGGGGTTTTAATAGCAGGAAGAGGGAGGTGCTAATGCCATTATACAGAACCATGGTTAGGCCGCATCTGGAGTATGGGGTGCAGTTCTGGAGGCCTCACCTACAAAGAGATGTTGAGCTGATGGAGAGGGTGCAGAGAAGGGCAACCAAAATGGTATGAGGGATGCAGAATGTACCCTATGAGAGAAGATTGAAAGGGCTGAATTTGTATCCTCTGGAGACTAGGAGGGAGAGGGGGGACATGATTGAGACCTTTAAGTATCTGAAGGGAATAAAAAAGGTAGAGGATAACAGCTTGTTCAAATTGAAGAAGGAAGTGAACACGAGGGGACATAGCCTCAAACTGGAAGGTGGGCAATACAGAGGTAATGTCAGGGGGCAGTTTTTCATGGAGAGGGTGGTGGAGGCCGGGAAAAGCTGCCAGAGGAGGTAGTGGCAGCTGAAACGGTGGAGGGGTTCAAGAGGGCTTGGGATAGATTTAAGGGGTTGGGAAAAGAGGGTGGAAGCATAATAGAAGGGGGGAGGTAGGGTGTTGGGCAGACTAGATGGGCCATGGTGCCTTTCTCTGCCATCACATTTCTGTGTACCTGTGTAACTACTGGCCTTAGCTTTCCTAGTTTTCTTAGCATGTTTCCAAGGAGGGGGTTCCTCTTCCACCCCGTCTGTTGGTTCAACATCGACCAGGTCAGGAATTGGCACCGGCGTAGGAGGGGACGCGCCCACTGGGAGATCCATCTTAACAGTATCCCACCAGTGGGAGAAAATCTCCTTTACTTATGATAGGTTCAGCTTAGGTGAACCGGGTGTAGGAGGAGGAGGAGCAACCGAGCCCAAGCCGGCGTCGATCGGCGTCAGAGATACCAGTGTTGGTCCGTGCCCTTGTCAACTGGCATAGGCAAAGGGGGCGTTGAGGGTGGCATCAGCACCTCCGTCATCGGGGTCCGGCATCAGACGGGCCAGTGACTGAGGAGAAGGGGTGCCAGAGCTGATGTCGGGAGGCACCGGGGGTAACTGGCGTCGGGACGGAGGGGCCATGGGCGGACATCGGTCCACCGTCTGCTTATCTTTATGCGCCGATGGGCATCCTTCAGAGGCGTAAGCCTTATGATGGTCGGCTTTATGGCCGGCGGACTTCTCGACCGAGTGCCAGTCGGCAGCCGGGGGGCGTGCACCGGTCGGAGTCACACGGTTTTGGCGGCAAGGAGGAGGCCCTGCTGCCAGAAGACCCAGAGGCCTTGCTCGACTCCCGGGAGTCGGCCTTTGAGGAAGAGACCAAGCGGGAGGGAGACCTTACCTGCGCCCCTCAACTTCTTGGTGGGCTGAAGAACCCTCAGAGGCTGGAGGGTAGATCCGGAAGGCTTGGGCACAGCAGAGGAGGGCTTGAGGGTCGTGAGGTGGGATTCGTGTCCCGAAGATCCGGACTTCAAGCCCGAAAACCTGTGTTTGGAGTGAGACCTTCCTCTGTCTTGCTCCCGGTGTTTGTGTGTCTTGCGGGTGGGTGGATGGTCAGATTCCCCCAAGGAGGAGGCCCGTTCCATGGCAGCAAGTTTGGTCTCGGCGAGGTAGGCCACGAGAGACTTCTGACGCCTGATCCGTGTACGCAAATTAAAGGCCTGACAGTAAGGACAGGTGTCATGGTTGGGCCCCAAACAGTAAAGGCACGCTGAGTGACCGTCTTTGGCGGATATCTGTTGCCCACAAGAGCGCTTGTTGAGATGAGAAGAGAACATGGAAGCAATGTAGCAAAAATATCGTTTTTTTATCGGTGGAGAAGAAGCAATCGGTACTGTGCTGTAACCGAGCGAACTAACCCTGACCGTGCGGCGGGAAAGAACTGGAGCATGTGGGAACTCCTCCCTTATATAGGGCGACGCTGGGAGTGGAGCCGATGTCGGCGGGGGGGCGTTCCCACGTCGGTACTGCTGGAAGAAAAAAATTGCCAGAACCGCCACCAGGTGGCGCCAGTCCTAATTGTGGAACCTGTTGCAAGAGCTTCCTCTTGAAGTAAGATCCATTGTGCCACCAAGGCCTGCTCCAAGGGGTCCCAAATTCGGTGATACTGCTTTTCTTGTTCAGTTACCTTATACTGAATGTGCTCTAGCTTCATAGCATGCAATAAGGTTGTGACCCACTGTGCTATCTTAGGTGCCTGGTCAGAACCCCACATGCAAGCTATACATTGTTTCGCAGTAACTATCCCTATGTTCCACAATTGTACTTTCTCCCTATTTCCCCCTGTATGCCTGGGCAAGCCCAACAGAAAGTAAATTGGATCCAACTCTACTTGGGAGTCTAGTACCTGACTTAACAACCCAATTATTTCCTGCCAGAAACTTTTTACCTTTGGGCACTCCCAAAGAAGGTGGAAAAAGGGTATCTTCCTGCACTTTGCACTTGAGACATAATTCTGACCACTCTGCAGTTATCCTATGTGCCAGTGAGGGGGTAAAGTAGGTCCTGATTAGCAGCTTATAATGCATAGTCCTGAATCAATTACTCTTGGAGCAATCCATACCCACCTTTCAGTATCAGTCTCCAGTCGCGTGCCATTAGGCACTCAGGGGCCAGATCCTTTTCCCATTTCCTTTTAACCCCTTCAGAGGGATCTGGCAGTCCTCCCAATAATACTCTGTAGATCGCTGCTAATGGTTTCAGTGTAAGTTTTTTCCTCCTCCCTGAGAAGTATCTTCTCTATCCGAGAACACTTCGGTTCCAGCTGACTACCTAAGGTACTCCCACCCCCAGCATCCTGGTCCTAATGTTTAGATAAGCAAAAAAATGTCCAGAGGGTAGACCATACTCTCCTGCCAATGTCATTCCAAAACCATTCTAAGCACAGGTCGTGGTCCATTACTCCCCCACAGAGCGGATTTAATAAATGCTACGAGAACACTTTGTGATTGTGTATGGGACCACAGGTATTCAGTCCCCAGTCAGGAGTACTAGGATGACCCACTGTCCTGTCCTAGACTGTTCTTCAGTGTTTGGAAGTTAGAAACCTTTCCAGTTTAGCAGATTTTTTAAAATTGTTATGTGATAACTTAAAATACATTGATAGCAGGTAATCAGAAATACATTAACAGGTACTTACTAGATTACACATTCTTTATGTGTTTTACCTGTTTGTATTGCCCCAACAGGAAGCATAGATGCACCACTTACACATTTTTGAATCATTCAGTTTTCCACTATTAGGAAATAGTCAGTAATCAGCATTCATTATCTCTGACACAATTTTATATTTGATACAATTTAATATATGACTATTATGTTCCCATTTTCATGTCATCACTTATTATTTTTCTTTGTACTTTTCTATTGCTTAGGACCACCTCTCATGAACAAGCAGACTATGAAAAATTGAGGTGTTTTTGTTGGCCAATTTGATCTCAACAACAAATGAAATTATTTGATGACAGTGATAGAGTACTGTCTGTCTTTTTGCACCCCAGATATTCAATCACATGAGCATGTACATATGTTCAGAGTGTAAATATACAAGCATTTTGAATAGCTACATACATAGATACATAGAATGTGACAGCATACATAGATACACAGAATGCGACAGCAGACAAGTGCCGCTGGGGCTACCCAGTCTACTCATACATGTTTTCCTTTTTTTTTTTCTCAGACTCTACTTAATCCACGTCACAATGTCTTCTCCCCATTGCTTTACTGTCATGATTCCCATATGCCTATCCCAGGCATTTCTGAGTCCAATCATTGTTTTCACCTCCTCTAGAAGGCTATTCCAGGTCTCCACCACCATTCTGTGAAAAAGTACTTCCTCACACCCCTACTGAATCTACCCCCCTCCAGCTTCATATCATGCCCCCTTTTATAACGCACCTCTTTCTTTGAAAGATACCCCCCTCTGGTACCTTGTCAACCCCCGTAAGTTATTTAAAGGTTTCTATCATATTCTGCCCCGGGTATACATATTTAGCTCTTTTAGCATTTCCTTGTAGGGCTTTATTTGCAGCCTCTCGTCATTTTGGTAGCCCTCCTCGGGGACCACCTCCATTCTGTCTATGTCATTTTTGAGATGTGGTTTCCACAACTGTACACAGTACTCAGTACTCAAGGTAGGGTCTTACCAGCGATTTATATAGGGGCACAACTACCTCTCTCTGCTGGTTATACACTTTCCTATGCACCCCAGCATCCTATTAACCTTTCCGACTGCTTTGTCACACTGTCTGGCCACCTTTAGTTCATCTGATATGATTACCCCAGGTCTCTTTCCTGTTTGGTCTTTGTCAGTATCACTCCACCCATTGTGGTGTAGTCCGTTCCAGGGTTCCCATGGCCTAGGTGCATTATTTTACACTTTTCTGCATTAAAACCCAGCTGCCATACCTTTGACCAATCTTCCAGTCTTTTCAGACTCCTGCACATCCTTTCCACCCCCCCCAACCCAGAATGTTCACTCTTTCGCAAATGTTGGTGTCATCCACAAAGAGGCAGACCTTCCCTTTCAGTTCTTTTGCTACATCACTTATAAAGACATTGAAGAGTACCGGTCCCAACACTGATCCCTGAGGTACCCCACTGGTCACCCTGCCTTCCTTGGAGCACACTCTGTTTACCAATACCTTCTGTGTCCTATTCGCTAACCAGTTTCTTATCCAGGCTATCACTTTATTAACCATCTCCAACGTACTCAACTTGCTTACCAGTCTCCTATGTGGAACGGTGTTGAAAGCCTTACAATAAATAATAATATAAATAAGCAATAAATAAGAATATCCCCCTTTCTGTTTGTGTCCTTCAGCAGGGCTTCTGACCATAGTATAAATATTGAAACCAAGCTGATCATCCACCTTGGCTCCCAGCAGCCCTCCGGTTTAAATGATAGACTCATTTTCTACTAACATCTTTCAGCCACCCCTTGTTTTCCCTAAAGTCTGTTTGTATCTGTACACATTTCATTTCTTTTTCATTTTCACCCTAAGTCTCCATCTCTGTCTCGTTCCCCCACATTTGTCACCTTTGAGCCTTCTTAATTAGCCTTGTTAATTAGTCCCCACCTGGGGACTTCTCTAGCTCTTTCACTCCTATTATGCTTTGTCTTTCCCATCATCACCTTTTTGTTTCACAGATTCTCTCTTAATCTTGCCATTTATCACTTCTTCTCCCCTGATCCTCCCCTTTTTTCTTTCCCCACATATATATATCCCTTATTTTGCCTCCCCTCTACACTAACTTTTTTTTTTTTCTTTTTTACTGTAGATATTTCCTGAAGACAACCTAAGGTCGAAACATAGATTTTTAACTCTATTTTCTATTGTCACCGTGCATTTAATATAACCATTTTGTTTTGCTTTCAGACCACATGCTGACGCAGCACCTTGTTTTTGTTTTTAAAATAAGAATAAAGAAATATAACAGTTTTAATATTATTTTATTTAAGAAAAAAACAAGGTCAATTTCAAATTGATAAAAACTGACCAGAATTCACAATTTCTTGTTTTCATAAATGCATCCTTAGAAACAAACTTTCAAATAATACTGTCTTCATTTTGTTACTAACTTCAGTTAGGAAAGTGTTATCATGTTGAGTAAAACAATGACAAAACTACTTTCTAGTGGGACGCTGGGGTGCATAGGGAGGGGTATCTCCAGCAGCAGAAGAGAAGTGGTCTTGTTACTGTATCGCTCACTAGTGAGATCCCACCTGAAGTACTGTGTCCAGTTTTGGAGGCCGCACCGCAGAAAGGACATAGGCAGGGAGGAGGCCATCCAGAGGATGGCAACTAAAATAGAGCAAGGGTTGCAGAAGAAGCCCTATGTGGAGACAGCTGAGGGATCTCAATATGTACACACTGGAAGAGAGAAGAATGAGAGAAGACATGATAGAAACCTGTAAGTATCTCACAGGGTGAAAATGGCACAGGAGGGGAGTCTCTTTCAAAGGAGACAGAGCACCAGGACAAGGGGGCATGTGATGAAGCTGGGGGGGGTTAACAGGGATGTGAGGAAGCACTACTTCACTTAAAGGGTGGTACATGCCTGGAACAGACTGCCAGCTGACCTGGTGAAGGTGAAAACTGGGGTCTTAAAACATTAAGGGATAGACACAGGGTACATTATACAAGCAGGGAGGAAAGAGGGTTGCAGAGACCAGCCTTCTCCAACCACCTGCCTAAAATGTGGAATGCTCTCCCTCCCCAAATCCGTCACTCCTCCTCCCTCTATTCCCTTACTACTGCGTTGCATAACTACCTCACACCCTCTTGCACCTGCTCCTGACCCCCCTTTCTTATCTGTCTCCCTATCTGTTCTTTTGCTCCTTCTCCCTCTCCCCCTCCCCCCCACACTTGCACTTATAGACCAGCTCTTAAATAGGGGTGACTGGTTCCAACATGCTCACCCTGCTGCATATTGCACTAGTGTACTGTCTGTATTTATGCATTGTCAACCTTGTATCCTATGTACTGATTCTACTTTGTATGCTGCTCCTAAGATCTGCTTGCACTAAAACTCTGCAACAACCTTTATTATCTCCAGTGCCATATTCCTGTTTTATAACTGTATGTATAATTGCACCATCTGTATGTATTTACCTGAACTATAACTGTTGTATAATTACACCATCTGTATGTATTTACCTGAACTATAACTGTTGTATAATTACACCATCTGTATGTATTTACCTGAACTTGTACTCTATATCCCTTTCCCCTTCCCCCAAGATGTACCGTGAGATGAGCATTAAGTTGCTCAGTGTATCTTTCCTGGTGAAACAATTCAATAAATAAATAAATAAAGTTAGGGACTGTGGGGACAGATTAGGCAGGGAACATGTGAACAGTCTGCATGGGCCAAGTGGCTCTTTTCTGCCAACAGATTCTGTTTCTTCTTTAGACTGCAGTGCTAAGGTAATTAACATGTAGGACGAGCAGTATGAGCTGGCAGTGGGACGAGTTGTTTGAAGTCTAAGGGCCTGCCCCCTTCTCTTACTCCATGTTGTTCCATTCTTTTGGTAGCATGTACTAGTAATGTAACATTGTTTCTAGTTGCAAAACAATACTGCTCAGCCTTACCCCAGGGCTGTGCCAATGTGCTTTTTCACTGCTGCTCTGTTCCTGATCTCTCAGAAACCCACTACTCTCTCTCATAAATGTGACTCAGTTGGGCCAGAATGTCATGGGTTCAGGTCCCACACTAGGACTGGGTTCTAGCCATAAATGCTGGCACCTAGGTGCAGTACTAGGGTGTGCTGTTGCTGTACTGTTGAGATGTGCCATCTTTCGGATGAGATGTTAAAACGAGATCTCTTCTGCCCCCCCTCTGGTGTTGTCCTGTTGGGTATCTAGGTGGAAGTATGAGTAACCAAGGCACTTTTCTCAAGAGTATGAAATCGTCCCGTGTCCTGGCCAGCATTCCCCTTTCCATAAAACCAGATGATGCAATTGTCAAGGCTGTGTGTGGGTGTTGACGTGCATAATGGCTGCTGCTACATGTTAACAGTCAGTTCACTACCATTCTCTAATTGCTTGTAAAGTGCTTTGGGATACAGTGTGTATGAAAAGTGCTATCTAAATGTTAATTCTTTTTCTTCTTCTTATGAAAAGTTTGTTTTTTTTAAGCAATAATATTTGTACTTATTTTAGCAGAGTTAATTATCTTTATACTGACGGGCACAATTTATCTCTATTTAGCAAGCCAGAAAAACATGCAACGACTAAAATGACATCAGGCTGCCTTGCTTAGAATGTTGCGATTCTGAGAACACAAGGAAGAGGTAGCAGTGACAAAAGCAAATTACAGAGGTGCATTTTTTTGTATATAGCTGTTTGTTCCCCATCGCCTCCTCCTGCCAACTGGTGACAGGGACACATAGGTACTTTTACAGGTTTTTCTCCCCTGACCCCCGAGGCACCAGCACACGGCCGTGTGAGCGTGTGGAGGCACGCTACATACCCTGTGGTGCCAGCTCAGCCCCTTCCTCCTCCTGTAGCTGCCTGCCACCCCTCTCCACCTACACTACCACGGACCTCCACCTGGTGGGATTGAACTACCGGGGGGGGGCACCACCCACCCTCACCACCCTCGGGAGAGGAGAGCTGCCCATTGGCATGCTCAATCCTGCACCGCTCCCCCCCCACACTGGCACCCCGATGACCCAAGGTCGTTCCCAAACCAGGGTCGCTGGCATACCACGAGGCATGGCGTCCAGAGCCTCAACCCTGAATGCCACCGGGTCGGCACAGAGGTACATTTTAACATGGATTTAAAGAGGAAGTAAACACTGGAACCCTCAGACTAAGATAAATCAAGGCAGCAGACATTTAACGGAATCTTGCAAAAGAAAGTGAGGTCACCAGTTGCCGAAATTCACTTTGCGAAACAATTTGCGAACTTCGATAAATTAGCTTAGATGATGACTGCAATTTGCATACTCATTTTCCCAACAGATTTCCCAAATCTGCATGGGGAAAATACACAAATTGCCAATTCACAGGTGATGTGCAATTTCCCAGTGAAAAACAAGCACATTGTGGTCTTTAAACTCCCCCCCAGAAAAAAAACCTCCCCCACCCACTGTGGTGTATTCCCCCAACCTCCTAAACACTTTGAAATGTTTTAACCCTCCTTCCATCCCTCCAAGCACCCTGACCCCCCAAGCCCTGGTGAACTTATGAATGGTTAGGAACATCACATAATCATCCCTAATTCCCCATCATTTATATACATACACCCTTCCTCCCACCTGCACACCAAACACACTCTTCCAACCTCCCACCACCCAACCAGACCCTATTTTATGAGTAGCTCCCCCCAACCCCAGCCCCTGCCATCACCTCCCCCAGAAAATATATTTTAATGTAATTCTGCAATAAAGAAAACAGTCCCCTAATAGAAAGCGTTTGCTCTGTTCAGTGTCCCAGTAACTAATGAAGTGATTCCATGCATGAATGTTGAATGGTGGTGTTTTTGCTTCTAGTAAAATCTGACAGGCTGAAAATTCAGACAATCAGGTTTAACCTGACCTCAGAGGGTAGCTGGTTCGGGAGGCTGGCAGGTGGTTAGGAGGGGCAAATCTGGTGCCCCATCACTCGGTGCTCTCCAACATATCACCTCCACAAACCATGTAAAAACTACAAACAGGTATCTGCCTCTATCTCCAAAATCAAACAAAGGGGCAGAGGACACTGCAGAACAGGAGCTAGCACAACAAAACTCACCCAAAACAGGAAGCAAACAAAAAAAGCAAAAAGGAAATCTGATCATAGGAGACACCATGATTCAGGGAGTTGATACCTATCTCCAGCCAGGGGTAATGGTCAGAGTCTCCCAGGTACATCAGCATGGAGAGACACTGACCGCATTGCTAAAATTGTTCAGGAAGCAGGAGAAAACATTGACGTCCTGGTACACATAGGGACTAATGATCTTGCCATCCGGTCAGTTGCGGAGACCAAGGAACACCTGACCAGGCTGGGTGACAAACTATCATCCATTTCATCCGGCATCTCCTTCTCTGAGATCCTGCCAGTCTGGGAGAGGGGGGCAGATGGACGGAAGGTCAGAGAAGGGGAGATAGGGGAGCTAAACATGTGGCTCAAGGGCTAGGACACAAATTTGCAGGGAACTGGCAACAGTTTTGGGAGCGAAAGTTCTGTAAATTTGATGGACTGCATCTGACTAAGGAGGGAGTCGGTGCATTGGGGCAGAAGTTTGATGTCTTTGCAGGATATTTAAACTAGCAACTGGGGAGAGTGGTGCAGCACCCAATACATCGAATGGGAAGAACACCTCTCCCCCCTCAGCTAGTGGTTAAACAGGAGTTCAGCATGTTTGTAGTTCATTTGCATCACCAGATAAGGAAAAAGGTCCGGCTACCCATATGACGCACAGGAAAAACGCCAGACCTCGTCCAACAACTAACACACTGAAATCTGGCCAATGGAAAATCATGTACACAAATGCTCACAGTCTGGGAAACAAGATCCCAGACCTGCAGGCAATAATGACAGAGCTAAACCGGACATAGTAGCCATTAGCGAGACATGAGTTTACCAGTAACCGCAGATTTGGAGACTTCAGCACTCATTAAGTACTGTTCAGGAGACCAAGGTGCAAAACGGTGGGAGAGAGAGAGTGGCCCCTTATGTCAATGAAAATATCAAAGCTACAGCAATTCAGAATACACATAGGAGCCAGAAGAACTGTGGGACACCCTGGAAACAGGAAATGGGACAGCCATACGAACTGGGGTTGTCTACAGGCCTCCAGACCAGGGGAGGACATAGATACATTACTGTTAGAAGATATACAAAACATGACAGCTAAAGGGGAGGTTCTGATAATGGGAGACTTCAACATGCCAGATACAGATTGGTCAATACCAGCAGGAACATCTGCCAGAACTAGACAAATACTGGACTGCCTGCAGGGGGAAGGCCTCAAACAACTGGTACAACAACCCACAAGAGACAAGGCTATCCTAGATCTAGTAATGACTAACAGGGAAAGGATCACAGATCTCCAGGCAGAAGGTCACCTGAGGGCCAATGACCATCACATGGTATGGTTCAATTTGGCCACTAGAACTAAATCATCCCATTCCAAGGCAAAAATATGGGACTTCAGAGGAGCTGACTTTGATAAGATGGCCAACAGAGTTAAGCTAGCCCTGGCAAAAAGAAATACAGTTGGGGGGTACAGGCAAAGTGGGCAAGCATTAAGGATGCAATACCTGAAGCAACATCCCATTGTGTTAGAGAGAAAAGGAAGTACAAAAGAAGAAGGAATCCACTTTGGTTCTCAAAAACAGTAGCAGAAAAGGTCAGAGCCAAAAGGCTGGCCTTCAGGAAATATAAGGGAACGCAGCGGGATGAAGATAGGGAGGCATACCAAACTTCCCTAAGGGAAGCAGGGAAGGCAGTAAGGCAGGCAAAGGCCCAAACCAAGGAAACACTAGCACGAACAGTAAAAGAAGGTGACAAGAATTTCTATTGATACATTACTGAAGGGAGAAAGTCCAGAGGGGGTATTGCTAAGATCAAAGTGGATAAGGGTGTGTGTGAGGAGGAGGACAATATAAAAGCATCTATCCTAAATAGATACTTCTGTTCAGTATTTACTGAAGAGAAGGTAGGGCAGGGCCCACAGCTCAGCACCATGGACACAGAGGGGAGGGAGGTGTGCACTAGTCCCTTCACGAAAAGAAAGGGTCCTACAAGAGCTCGATAAGCTCAGGGTGGACACGGCAATGGGACCTGATGGTGTACATCCCAGGGTACTAAAGGAGCTATGGGTGGAACTAGCAGAGCCATTATCAGAACTGTTTAGTGAGCCTCTGAGCACAGAAGAGGTCCCAGAAGACTGAACAAGGGCTCATGTGATCCCACTCAACAAGAGTGGTAGCAGGGAATTACAGACCAGTCAGTCTTACCTCAGTAGTGGGCAAGATTATGGAGGCACTCCTTAAGGAAAGGATAGTGCAACACCTAGAATCCATAGGGGCACAGGATCCAAGACAACATGGGTTTACAACAGGAAGGTCCTGTCAGACTAATCTCATAGATTTGTTTGTCTGGGTAACCAGAGTGGTGGACCAAGGGGGAGCAGTTGATGTTGCCTACCTTGATTTCAGCAAAGCTTTCGATACTGTTCCACATGGAAGATTGATTAATAAGCTGGGCAGTCTTGAGGTGGGTCAGAAGTTGGTCAACTCGGTGGCAAACTGGTTGATGGGCAGAAAACAGAGAGTGGTGGTAAACGGTATACAGTCAGAAGAGATGCAAGTCACAAGTGGGGTACCTCAGGGATCAGTCCTGGGGCCAGTCCTCTTCAATATCTTCATCAGTGACATTGCAGATGGACTGGAGGGTAAGGTTTTGTCTGTTTGCAGATGACACCAAGATCTGTAACAGAGTAGATGATCCAGATGGGGTGGGCAGAATGAGAAGTGATCTGCATAAACTGGCAAAATGGTCGGAAGAGTGGCAACTGGGGTTTAACGCAAAGAAGTGCAAGATCATGCACATAGGGAAGAGAAACCCTGAAGCCACCTACAGGCTGGGAGAGAGGAGTTGCTGGCAGTTACAAGGGAAGAAAGAGACTTGGGCATCATCATCACAGATGACCTGAAATCATCCAAGCAGACCACTAAAGCAGTAGGTAAGGCTAGGGGGATGTTGGGGTGTATTAGTATCACAAGTCATAAGGGCGGTAATAATCCCTCTTTACAAGACACTGGTTATTCCCCATCTGGAGTACTGTGTGCAGTACTGGAGGCCACACCTTCACAAGGACATTAACCAAAGTGAGGCAGTCCAGAGAAGGGCAACCAAAACAGTGCAGGGACTGCATCAGAAAACATATGAGGACAGATTAACAGAGCTCAATATGTATATCCTAGAGCAAAGGAGGGAGAGAGGTGATATGATTGAAACATTCAAACACCTTAAGGGCATTAACAAGGTGAAAGAGTCTAACATGTTTCAATATAAGAAAAATAGCAGGACAAGAGGACACAGCATGAGATTAGAGGGAGGCCAATTAAGGGGTAATGTGAGGAAATTCTTTTTCACAGAAAGGGTGGTGGATGCATGGAACAGCCTACCTCAGGAAGTGGTGGATATGAATACAGAGCAGGGCTTCAAACAGGCATGGGATAGGCATAAGGGAGTAATACAGATGAGTATGAATAGATAGGCCATTGACAGAGCAAAGGCCGATGGCACATTCATAAGGTAGAAAAAGAAATGAGCAGACTGGATGGGCCTTTCGGTCCTTAACTGCTGTCAACTTCTATGTTTCTATTTAACTAGGAACAAAGGAATAGCCATTCATGCATGTGACCAGTGGGGACTGCTTTCTTTATTAGAGCATATTCCAGCGGGGGAGGGGGAAGGTGCTAGCTGTGGATGAGGGGGCTATAAGATTTTAAAGTGTTTGGGCGGTGTGAGGGGGGATTACACCACATGGTGGGTGGGCGAACTATTTTATGCAATTTGGGAGTTAGTTTTTAAAAAATAATGAATTCACTGGCGAAGCTGGTCCACCTGCCAGGAAATTCACAGAGCTTTGCAAATTGAGAATTTCCCAAATTCACACTGACTTCACCAGTGAATTAAAACTTAGCAACATCTCTAGTCACTGAGGGGCAGGCTGTATGTTCATTACAACTTGACTACCAGTGGCATCACTTTCTATCTCAAGAGTCCACACAATTGCTGCTGCCTTGATCAAATTTACAGATGACTTAGATGTTAATATCTCAGGACTCCTGATACCAACAGGTAGTCCCAACACCTTGTCTGAAAGCTCTTTTCATATGCTTTAACCCTGCAGCATTTACTTCCCCTTTAACAAAGAGTGAAATGTTTCAAATGCATCTTAAAAATGAAAGCAAAAAAATAAAAAGCAATCATTAGCTGCAAACCAATTTAGAAACCCAAATAAATTAACGAATCCATGTAAACAGACCTGGAAGCTTGCGTAGTGACCATAGTAGCTCACCATCAATGTGTTTCTAGCACTAATCCTTAGAAAAAGAGTTGGAGAAATCATACTTGCTAACTGGCTCTGAGCACTCACCACCTGGACAGGCATCAGGAAACAGGGACCAGTAACTAACTAGTCCCTGTGCCTTACTGCCTTTTACACAAAAAAATTATTGCGTGTATACAGAATGCTCACTTTTTAAATCTTCATCATTTTTCTGTTTCGTTTAATGAGCATGCGGCAGCAGCGTTCCCCCCCCCTAAATAAAAAAAACACCTCTGACAGTTATATTTAAAAAAAAATGTAAAGTAGAAAATTAGCACTATTATGCTAGTCGTCTCTCAGCATAGTTGCCTTGCCATCAGGTTCATATGTACCAGATCTGTCTGCACTGCTGTATCCTCTTCAACACTACTGCTGGTACCATCATGGGAACCACTCTTCTTACCACCAACCATGCTCCTTTCCCAACACTTGCTACAATAGTACAGGTTTTCCTTAAAATTTAACTATAATCCTCCTTATATTTTCTTGGGTTTCACTTGGAAATGGCAGGCAGAGGGGGAAGAGAGAGTTCAAGACACCACTAAAGAAAAGTGTGAGCCAAAAAAACAAAACAAAAATGAGCCAGCAGTGCCCTCTACTGGCAAGTATACTAGCAGATGGACTACTTAACAAGAAAGATAATTTTTGATGGATTTTTTCCTTTTTTTATTTTTACTTTTTAAATATTTTCCAAAAATGTCACCCATAACCGAAAGGCACTAAGCCAAAGCTTGTTTCCAGGGAGCACAAGGAAGTTAAGTGACTTGCTCAGGATCACACAGTATGCACCTAGGCGGCTGTGGGATTCAAACCCAGATCTGCAGCTCAGAGCCTTAATCCACTGCGCTATACTGCCTCCGATCTGCAGTTCAGAGCTTTAACCCACTGCGCTATATTTATCAGGTCCATCTTGTAAATGAGCCTTGCTCAATGATGTTCGCCTGAATAAATAAAGATTTGATGATGATGATGATGATGATGATGATACTGCCTCTGGAATATACCATTTCAGGGAATATAAGGCACTGCAGTGTTGAGCCTCATTATGCCCCTTGGTGGGTGGGGATATAGCCCAACACTGCCCGTTCTGTCGGGTATTACTGCTTACATATTCCACAGTACTAATTTGAAGGTTTGTAATTAGTAGTTGATCTAATCTGCTCATCTTCCTGCTTTGTATTTTAATGGCTGCAGCAGGAATACAGGATTGCTATCCACATAGGGAAACAGCTAAGATTTCAAGGGGCAGACAATGCTTTAGCCATTCAGCTTTCATGATTTCTCCATTGTATAATGCTGTATATACACTAGCTGTAGTTGTCACCCCCCCCAGTAACAACATAGCAGACGTGTTCAGCAGTAAGTCATTCACAGTCAACACAAACTGCTCGCTCTGCATTGTTTAGTTGATCTATACACACAAAACAACCCAATGGTTGTCCAAGATGCTGGGTCCAGATAGCAATATCTTCAAGGTGTAGGAAATATCTCTGCTAGTTTAAACTTATGGCACACCCTGGTGTCACCACAGAAATATAATCAGACTTCCAAAACTGGAAGCCAGATTTCTGAAAAAAGAAAGACAGCTCTACAAATGACCCAAACAAATGGTTACATTTGTGTTGAATGGTCATAGTTACTTGAAATAATAGTCATGTCACAGTTAGATAAAGGAGGCAATTGAAGTGTTTTCTTTCACCCTACATTCCAAGGTGTGACCCCGGCCTTAATCCATTAAAACTGAGTGGGATGAATTTGAGCTGGTTGGGGTGGAGGAGGTGGTGAAAATAATCCTGAAGTTGCGGCCAACCCAGTGTGAACTGGACCCAGGTCCGACCCGACTGTTGGTTGGTTGTTTGGACCCGGTTGGGCCTGTGATTGCTGGGGTTGTCTGGAGTTCCTTGAGGAGTGGGGTCTTCCCGGTGGCCTTGAAAGGGGCCTTGGTAAGACCCCTTTTGAAAAAAACCCTCCCTGGACCCGGACTACCTCAGCAATTACAGGCCAGTCTCAAACCTCCCATTTTTAGGAAAGGTTATTGAGCAAGTGGTAGCCATGCAGCTTCAGAGACATCTTGCCTCTTCCTCCACCTGTGAGCCTTACCAGTCTGGGTTTCGTATGGGACATAGTACAGAGACTGCCCTGGTGAGGGTGCTTAATGATCTCCTGGTAGTGAGGGACACGAAAGACCAGACCATCTTGGTCCTCCTGGACCTCTCTGCAGCGTTTGACACCGTGGACCATCAGGTGTTGCTTGACCACCTACGGTATTGGTGTGGCCTGTCTGGTATTGTCATCAACTGGTTCAGGTCATACCTGACAGGCAGTGTGCAGAGGGTGACAATGGGGTTAGCCTCATCCAACCCGAAACCTTTGTGCTGTGGGGTAATGCAAGGTTTGGTCTTGCCGCCCTTGTTGTTCATGGTGTACATGCTGCCACTGGGGGACATTATCAGGCGGTATGGGCTGAGTTTTCACTGCTATGCAGATGACACCCAGCTGTACCTGTCCTGTGCGCCCAATACTCGGGTGTTGGACTCTGTATTTAACAGCTGTCTTGATGAGATCCAGGCTTGGATGACTCAAAACTGGCTTAGACTCAACCCAGACAAGACAGAGGTACTTGTCGTGGATCCAGTTCGCCGGGGTGGAGGGCGCTGTGAGAGGTTACCCCCTGACCTTGTGTTGGGGGTGTTCCCCATATTCCGTCTAGTCAGGTGAAGGATTTGGGCATGATCCTTGATGATGGTTTGACGCTTGATGCTCAGGTGCTGGCTGTCGTCAGGAGTGGATTTTATCATCTAAGGAACATTGCCTGAATCCAAGCCCTGATTCCGCCGGAGGATCTGACCACACTTGTGCATGCTTTTGTCACTTCCAGGCTGGACTATTGTAATGCCCTATACCTAGGGTAATCTGGGGGCAACCTCCACAGGCTGCAGCTGGTACAGAATGTGGCGGCAAGATTACTGACTGGGGTGAGACGAAGTGATCATATCACCCTGTTGAAATCTAGATTTAGTAGTTGCCGTATTGGTCCTTGCAAGAATAGATCCAGAAGCAAATGATTTGATACCTTTTAATGGACCAACATAGATGTAACAACAAGAACAAAGTGCTCTAGCTTTTGGACCAACCAGTCCTTCTTCAGAAGCTCATGGCAGTTGTTTAGAAAATACAATACTTTTAACAGCTAGATAATGCAGAGAAAAACAGAAAAAAATTCCCATTGGTTTAAAATACTCACTTAAAAAAAAAGAAAGAAGATGATGTCAGAGAAGTTTAACAGTACCACACTGCCTTCAGCCAGGAGGAACCCTAGGTCAAACGTGCTTGGTGGAACACACATACAAAGAATCCTACTGCATCATACTGGATCATATCACCCTGGTGCTCCGTGGTCTACACTGGCTGCCACTCAGGTGGAGGATTGTCTTCAAGGTAGGGCTCCTGACCTACAAATCCCTACACGAAAGGGAACCTGTCTATCTGCAAGATCTTCTTGTCCCCTACCGTCCACCTCGGGCACTCCATTCTGCCGGGGGGGGCCTCCTTGGAGTTCCCAAAGTGAGGTAGCGGCATTTTAGAGATAGGGCGTTTTCAGTGGCCGCGCCCACTCTGTGGAACTCCCTGCCTGATTATTTAAGGGAGGCCCCCTTGGTAGAAGCCTTTAAGAAAGCATTAAAACGCATCTGTTTCAGCAGGCTTTTAATGACTGATTGGTTTTAAAGGGATGGATAGAATTTTAGTTTGTGTTTAAGCTGCTGCCTGTATAAATTGTGTTATTGAATTGTTTGTGCAGTGCCCAGAGTCTATGGAAATGGGCGCTTTATAAATAAAATATCTATCTATCTATCTATCTATTCCCATCTTCAAACCATTGACCATTTCTAGCAATACCTCAGGTACCTGCCACTTAAACTGTCAATGCCATGACTGCTATCAGCTGTCTCTCTCTGGCCTGATAAAATATATTAAAGATGTTCCCTGGTGTTTCAGATTTGCATTTTTCTGCTGCACACAAAAACGATTTCAAGGCTGCTTACTGGTAGAAGTATGCCCATATATGTAAGGAACATTTTTTTTAATTTATTTTTTAATAATATGGAGTTTTCATCATACAACATATAAGTACAAACAATAATTCAGCTGTGAGGTCCATACATCGTAAGGTATTACGGCAAAAGAGGTACTGTAGGATGCTGTAGAAAGTCTCCTGTTAATATCAGATATTTGCGGTAGAATAAGTTTACTGGGTCTAGGCCCTGTTTAGTACAACTACACATACAATTTGGCATAAAACTCTTAAACACCCCTTACTTCAACCATTTCAATATCTGGTTATTCCATTATCTTCTTTCTCCCAGCGATCTTTGATCATTTTTACCAACATTGGGATAATGGGCCTTCTTTCTTCCCGCCCTCTGCCTGCATTAAGAAACTGTAGAAGAATTCCCCATTTTGGTGAACCAATTTAACTTGAGATATTCTGACTTTTTCTGTTACCTGCAGCTCAAATCTTATACATAACAAAGCCAAAAAGCTACACCTAAAGATCACCCTACCCCTTCCCTGATCTCTTTAATCCTACAATCACATTAGGGACAGTCAAATCCTTAATTTCTCACACTTATGCTGCTTTGATTTCACTTTTACGTAATTTGACCGATTACATAAGATCATGCTGGCAACAGGACCTGACCAATGAACTCTCCCCAGCTCAATGGGACAAATATACTACATTTACTTACAAACCCACTTCTTAATATATCTAGAAAGAATGTTCATAGAAAGGGATTATTCGTTGTTTTTGTACCCCTGTGTAACAGGTTAAATATGTCCCACAATATGAGGATCAGTGTTGGAGACACTATGGTGCACTCCAGTCCTCCAAGACTCATATTTTCTGGCAGTGCCCCAAATTACAGCCCTTTTGGAACCAACTGCAAGCAGAGTTGCGAGAACTATCTGACCCTACTTTTAATGTATGGAACTATTACAAGATTAATGGCTTAACGTACTATGTTATGTCCAGCTACGGATCTAAATAGGATGACTAGAAGGAAATACACTCCCCATGGTCATAGCTGATGGCATCTTTCATGACGCTTTATGTAAAAACACATCTGTCTCGGGTAACTTTGTTTCTTTTATAATACAGTCGTTGTTAATCTGTATGTACTTTTGCATTGTATGACTGGATTTCTTAGCAGCATGGCAACCCCTATATTTCCTTGTTTTTAGCTACTGTATATTCACAGCTATATTCTACATCTATCAAAACGGTATTATGAAAATTACATGGGATTTACACAGCTTTATGCATAAAAATATACCAAAATTTCCCCACATTTTTTTGGGATGCTAATTCAAGAGTTTTATTGTATTGGTACCACTTTAAATGTTGCATTGGTGGAAAGATTATGCAAACATCATGACAAAGGTTGTGTCCTTGTATCAACTTTTCATTCAGACGCATGTTGGCACCTAAACAACAACATTATAACTATTAAAAATAATATGACCCTTTACTGATTTTTTTCCAGCAAGAGGCATTAAAGCAGCAGTGTATGTTATGGTAAAAAATGTGACCTAGATTTTCTTACTCCATTTTAGAATGCCCCTTACCTCTCCTCTTGTATAATATTCTTCTTTCCCCATTTTAAGTCCACTTCAGCACTTTTATTTACACTTGAAGTCATAAAAAGAGCTCTCCTTTTAATATGGCTCTGACCAGGTTTTTAGCAGTATTGCTAGCCGTTTTTGTATGGCAATTGTCTGATAAGGTCGGGGAACAGTGCCTGCTGCATGGTAGTTCATTACGGTCACAAGAAAAGCAAGCAAGCAATAATGCAGTCAAGGGTGTGATTAAGGGTCAGTAATCACACACCTCTCGAGGATGTTGTCGAGGCACTTGTGCTGAGTGCTGTACAACACCCGGGAGAGGTGAGTGATTACTGACCATAATCACACACCCTAGACTGCTTTATTATACTAATAACAACATGTGTAGAAAAATTCAAAAGTAAACAATGAGAGAGACACTGTTGTTTTGCAATTTTGAACTCTGACTTCACTGTTTTAACAGGGTGAGACAAAGTAGTTCCCATGAAAAGAGCTTTAAAAACTGAAAAACGCAAAAGAAATTATTTTGTTTTTTTTAGTTATTTTTAACTCATTTTAACCTGTTAATTTTTTAAACAAATGTTTTTTTTTAACATCAAATCTTTTATTAAGGTACAGGATACTGTATACATTTTGCGAGAAAAAAAACATAGTCATAGCTTCAATACTGTACAGCCTGAGGTATTAAAATACAAAACCTCTGCCCAATATCTAGCATATGAGCAATGAATCGGAGGAAGCAATGAGTATATAAGAGAAGGTAAATGTCAGGAAATGCCCCTTGTTAACTGCCAGAGTCTCAAACTTTAAGACCTTCTCATACATACTAAGTGGTGAGCTCCCTCCGATCAAGCATGCATCTCAACCAAGGCTGAAACAGAGAACTTAGCTATCTATCAGACACATATGAACAATGTGCAGAAATTTAAGACATCAAAAAAGAACACTTACAGTAGTTATAAGTATTCAAGGCAAAACAACATAAAAAGAGGAACTGTGGTGCGTTTGCCTCCCCTCTCTCCCAAAACTAAATTCCTAAAAGCGATCTATGAATCAGTGTTAATCATAAGGGGGTTAGTTATGCCTGGTGCCAAGGGCACCAAGTTTCCAAAAATGTATCATGTTGCAGCCTAATCATACTGGTAATTCTCTCCATTCTTTCAAGGACTGCCACCCTAGATCTCCATTGTTGAAGTGAGAGGATTGGGGGAGGCAGTATAGCGCAGTGGTTTAAGGCTCTGAGCTACAAACCTGGAGACCTGGGTTTGAATCCCACAACCCCCACTTGCATACTGTGTGACCCTGAGCAAGTCACTTAACTTCCCTGTGCTCCCAGGTTGCACCTGTAAACAAGCTTTCAGCTTAGTGCATCTCACCTGGTTAAACAATTGGAGAGGGGTCATGGAGATAACCAATTAGAGATGATGCACTTAAGCACTGCCACCCTTAAGACTTGGCCTAACTTTCGAATATTACGATGGCACAACAGCAGGACCTAGTACTATTCTGTAAAGGCAAAGGAGAAGAAGAGCGAAAGACAAGCAGCCATGTTCATCTGTACACTGAAACAAGGTGGTTAACCCGTGCCTCTCCTAGAATACATCTCCATGGTCTAGTTTTGGAGGGAGGAAATACCCCTCATGATGAATTAGGGAGAGAGGACCAATAGCATTAGAGTTAAGGGTCAGCTTCCGTAGTCGTAGGAGAATATGAAGAGAATGTTTAACCCAGGGATTCTGTATATGTGACCAAATATGAGAGGGGATGGCACTCGGTAGTCTATAGTGCCCCACCCTGTAGTGAGGCCTACTTTATCTGATACCACCCTGAGTTTACTTGTTGTTTGGCTCATGTACACAATTGGGTTCCTTGGGCTGCCAGGTAATAAAGATAGATACTGGGAAGAGCTAACCTGCCTAAGCAGCGGGGAGCTTGTAAGATGGTCCTAGAGAGGTGGAGGCGAGCTCCAGACCAAAAGAAACGTTAAATATCTTTGTTGAGGTTGGACCAAAAATGTCTGGGTATGGGAAGTGGCAGGGTTTCAAAGAGGAATAGGAGGCGATGTAAAATGTTCATTTTGACACTCTGGATCCTCCCGTGTAAAGTAAGAGGTAGTAGGGTCCACCTGGCAAAATCTGTTTAAAGGGTATTATATAGTTTAAGGTAGTTGTTCTTTAATAAAAGAGATGTACTAGCAGCAATTTGAATCCCCAGGTAATGAAATCTGTTGTTCTTTGTCCATGTAAAAGGAAAGGTATGGCGGAATTCTGGCGAGGGGGCTCTACTTAAGATCATTGCCTCGGACTTAGTGAGGTTAATTTTGTAACTTGCTATGGAACCAAAATGTTGAAGTGCCTGCAGGAGGTGTGGAAGTGATGCCTGCGTGTCTGCAAGAAAAAATAAGGAATCATCCACATAAAGGGCCATTTTCTGCTCCACCGCCCAATCCCCCGCCATAACACCTTTGATATCAATGTTACCACAGATGTACATTGCCAACAGTTCTAAAGACAGGGCAAATAAGGGGCAGCCTTGTCTGGTGCCCCGTCCCAGCTGAATACACTCTGAGAGGAACCCATTCATCTTAACTCTGGCTACGGGGGCACCATACAGGGATGTAATGGCTGTAATAAATTTCTGCCCTAAGCCAAATTGATCCAGGGTGGTGGTCATAAAAGACCAATCCACCCTGCCAAAAACTCTTTTGATGTCCATACTGATTGCCAGTTGGAAGGATCTTTGGCTATGTTGGTTGGATATAATGTTTAAAAATTGGCAGACATTATTCTGCAACAAGCGGCCTGTGATAAAGCCTGTTCGGTCTATATGGATAAGAGAAGAATTACATGATTGCAGCTGATCTGCAAGGATGTCCATGAAGACCTTCATGTCCACTGGAAGGAGGGAGCTGGGGCGGAAAGAACCACAACCTTCAGGATTCTTACCAGGTTTTAAGAGTATCAAAATTTGGGCAAGATTCCAGGTAGGGGGAACCCCCTCAAGCACCTCACATAATACATCCAACAGAGGATCCAGCAGAAACAGAGCAAACTGCATGTAAAATTCAGAGGGAAATCCGTCCATACCAGGGGATATACCATTCTTTAATAGCTTAATTTTGGCCAAAACTTCAAAGGGGGAGACAGGGCATTAAGATAGTCACATTCAACCGCACCTAAGGTAGGGAAACGTAAATGGTCTAGGAATCTTTGGATTTGCTCTATATGGTCAGGGGCCCACTCTAGAGAATATAAAGATTTATAATAATTAGCAAAGATTTGAGAGATTTCAACCAGTTACAGAGGTGGGAATACCTTTAACAGGGTCCATGAGATGAGGCACCGCCCAATTCATGGCTTCCCTCCTGAGTTGCCAAGCTAGAAGTTTGCCTGCATGATTGCCATGTTCAGAGTACTTTTGTTTGGAATAACAAAGTTGGCCTTCAATTTGGGTGTCCAATAGTTGGTTTCGGTGGTGCCTTTCTTGGTCTTATTAAGTTTTGACTGTGTCATCCAGAGTGATCTGCTGATGAAATTCTAAGTCCACTATCCTACATTCTGGATCAAGGCATTTTTGGATTCTTTCTTTTTCCACTCCAGAGGAATATTTTATAACCTCCCCATGGAGATAACACCTCAACACATCCCACCGTACTCCAGATCCTGTGTCCGGAGGGTTAGTCTGAAGAAAGGACTTAATTGCTGAGGTTATCAGCTCCTTAAGTTCAGTCTGGGTTAGTAGACTGACATTCAACTGGCCAAACCTTTCAGCTCTGATCCCATTCAATCTATTGAGGGATTCAATACTGCATTAAAATCACCCCCTACCACTGTTCAGCTAGAGGCATCTTCAACTTTCTCCTGAAGGACCTTAATGAAAAATGTTGTACAATTGGACTCCTCAGTCAGAGCATATAAATTTAAAAAGGTACATTTCTGTCCTCTATATTCACCATAAAGGCGTATGAATCTCCCTTCTGGATCAGAGTTGACATGGTCTACCCTGAGAGGAGTGTTCCGGTGAACCAGAATGGTGACTCCCCTACAGTGGAGATGGGCTATGTAATGAGAGGCATGCACCTCACCCACTCAATTACGATGTAACTTAAGGTAATTCCTGTGGAGTTAAATGGGTCTCCTGCAGGAAGGCCATTGTTACGTTTTGATGCTGCAGATCTTGTAAAATATGGGCTCTTTTGATTGGGCTATTTATGCCCCATATATTTAAACAAATATTTTTAATAATAGAAATGCTTTTAAAACAAGAGTCCATACATAAGCAATGAATTATGCAGTCTGGTACTTAAATCAGGTTAGCAATTAGCTGAAGTTAAAAACTACATTCCCACTTATCGTAAAGTTCTGAAGGATCATGCTCTTTTTTGAAAGTCCCAGGTCCTTTGGTTACTGGTGTCATGCTTTACTATTTGTCATCTGCTGTCAGAGCTTGTGCATGCTTGCTGGTTAGCACTCTGAGGAGGCTACACGTTTGCCATGCTGCCATTGCTGGAGGGGAGAGTGTGTGATGGCTGTAGCGATGAGGTTCTGCCGCTGCTCCCACCAAGAACCTTGCTCCAGCGATGGCAGTCGGAGATGGATGCAGACCAATAATTCTGCAGGTTGGTCTCGCTTTTATGGCCAGTAACCGGCATGATCTGGCAGACTTTACGGCCAGCATCTCTGAGTAAGTGAACTGCCACTCCCACTGCCCTTTCTCACCCACTGGGGGAGTCCCACTCCCATGGCCCCACCCTGGGAGGTAAGCCAGAGCTTGTCCTTTCTCATTCATTGGGTGGGGGATGCCTGCCCGTGAAACTACCGGGGCGGATAAGCCTGGGTACGGGACGGTGGAGCAGGAGGCTGAACTCCCATAGTGGGAACTGGTGGGTTCCGGATCAAAAAAAATTAAAGAACTGCCATGCTGTGAAATGAATGGTTTGTGTGGTGGCAACTTAGATTCACTTCAGCAGATGGCTGGGGGAGCATGGTGGATAAGTAATTTATCCCCATAGGTGTGTGGCTATATAATAATTCTTGGTTGTCTAGTGTAGTTTGCTCAACTTGGTTGGGGTGCAGAAAGAAACTTTTGGCATCAGAGTTTTTTCTATGTATTTTATGTAGCTGCTGACAGGGAAAAGAGGATCTTCAGATGATCACTCAAAAATGAACCCTCATAGCTTTTCTTTATTAGATTCACGTAAGTCTTTGTGATTCTACTCTTGTTAATTGAATGGTAGCATTATGCAGTGTAGTCCTTGTCATCTGCTTTGATTTTAAATTAGTACAGTCAGAATTTGCAAAAACAAGTTGTGCAGGGCGTTTTGATTTGTGTTTGTAGTCCTAGCATGTCTTCCCCTGTGTCTGCTATTAGGAGTTTTTTCTAAATTAACCCGCTAGTTTTATGGCCCCTGAGGATCTCCATTTTAGCATGAGTTACAACGTCTCCTGTCCCATGCAACAGCGACATATCCAGGATCTTGGATTCAGCAAGTACTGGTTTAGAGTCTGTTTTACAACAGCAGAGCTGTGACATTATGTAACGTTCCTTATCCAGTGAGCACTAATGGCTACATTTACACTTTGGCAAATACTTGAGGGCTGAGTAAGTGGGTTATTCTGTAAGAAAACAGAGTCTTTACTAATTATAGCACTGATGATCTGAGGTGATTTGTGTGCTTTCTATGGCTATGTGTAGTTTGATGAAATGAAAAGTTTTAAAAACAAAACATTTACTCCTGCTGGCTAGCCCCGACATACACACAGAAAGCAAAAATATTGAATTAGAACTATTTAGTGGAGGCCAGAACATCAGGCTCCTAGCTCTAGTACTTCCTGAATCAGTGGTCCCAGAAACATCACTGTCACATGAGACAGGAAGAATTGTGGGGAAAAAGAAGAGCAATAAACCTTGCTAAGATATAAAACTACCATAGAACTAGCAGGCTAATTTACAAAAAACTCTTAATAGCAAACAAAGGAAAGGACACACTGGGACTACACACACAAATCAAAACACTCTGCACAACATATGTTTTTGCAAACTTTTTGACTGTAACACTCCTTTAAAGCTATTTCAGTTTAAGTCTGTTCTGTTCCTCTTGTCCATGACAGGCAAGATGAAGTTGTAGTTTAAAGCAGACCTTGCATAAGAAACCTGGGACAGAGTACTGGAATGTTTCAGTTTGTCAAGGTCCTGGGGCAATGCTCGCTGTTGTCTTGCCCTTCCTGGTACCTTTTTACTATGGCCACAAATGCACTGCTTGCTGTATTGAAGTCTCTGTCTGAAACAATATTTCTCTTATGTTCTGGAGTACTGAGGTATCTATTGATAGCTGCTCTTAAGCAGCTGTAATTACAGTACTGAGACTGTACTGCTTGCTCCTCATGGGAGTTTCTAACTGTAGCATAACATTTCCTGAGTAGTTCATTGAACTCAGTGCAGGGAATTATTTTGAGGTCTATCTGTTTTGATTTTTCTGTTGTTCAGCTTTTAAAAAATGGACTGCACAGCTGGTTTGTTTCTTTTGTGTTAGTTTTTTTTCAGTTTCGAATTCATCTAGCTCTTCTTTTTTCTTCTGAACGTGCTTACTCAGATGTTCAGTATTTGTGTTTTCTACCTGCTTCTCTGCCCCAGATATGGTTGCTTCATTCTTCACGTCATTAGTATTTGCTTTTGTAGCTCTCACTTTTTTTTCATTTTCTATTATTTTCAAATTATTTTCCGCTGATTTCTATACAGATCAGTACAGCATGTGGCATCATCGACAGGCATTTCAAGACAGTGTGCAGCATTGTTGGGTGGCATTTCATCTGGACCTGGCCCCGGAAAATTATCCTTGAGACCTTTTTCTAAAGAGAAACCTCTTGAGAAGTGTTTCTGGGAGGCAGGTAGGCCAAAAAGATCATCTGACATGAGAAGTGCCTCATGGTGAAGCAACAGCACTGACTCCCAGAGAAGTGACAGCTCCTCTCAGAATGTGAAAGTGTAGCGATACTGCTATGCTGATGTTATGTGGTCTGAATGGCTGTGCTATAAGTAGTTCTGGCATGTAATTATCAGTCAGTAATTACATGGCTCAGAGGTACTTTCAGCCACTTAAATCAGCTGAATTTTTGAACACTTGTTCTAACATTAATCAATGGATGTTCGAGAAAAACAGAGAATACTGATGGAAACCTGGACCAAGCCATATTGAATGTAGTACGCCTTTTATTATTTCAAATATAAAACAAACTGCTACAGCAGACTCAAAATGGGGGGGGGGCATTATTCAAGAAAGGCGATAGGGGGCAATATAAAAACAATAAAAAGTATAGGTCAAAATCTTCACCACTAACATGCACTGCAACTTTAAGTTTCACCACACACCTCAGAAACAAGTATGCAACCCATGGTTTATTTCTTTTTGATTTTAAATGTTTAGATAACCATCATGTGCCGAGCAAAACAATAAACATTTGACATGGGGTGCAGAAACACCAGGGTAGTAAAATACAGTGGGTGGGACACTGAAATGAGTGGATATGCATGTGCATCTGTACTTCCGATGCATGCCGAATCCACATAGATGCATGCAAATGTCTGCACCTTAGTCACAGACACTTGGACATATCTGCAATGATTCTCAAGGTTTACGGAAATTACTGCTGCAACTTGCTACTGCGGAAGTTACATCCATTTTTTCTTGGCACTGTTTTGGACTGCAGTCTAACACTTAAGTGGCAGGTGTCAGCCGTGGTCTGAACCTCTTTTTGCCATCTGAGGACATTGCTAGGATTAAGCACATGATTCCCCAAGGTGATCTACCAGCACTGGTCCATGTCTTTGTGACCTCCTGCATTGATTACTGCAATGCCCTATACCTAGAGTTGCCGGGGGTAGATCTTCGCTGCCTGCAGCCTGTGCAGAATGCAGTGACCAGGCTGTTGACCGGCCTATCTAGGTCATGTCATATCACACCTGTGCTCCACTATCTGCACTGGGTGCCAGTTAGGTGGCGGATCTCCTTCAAGGTCGGTCTGCTGACCTATAAGACCCTACAAGGACAGGGGCATGGCTACCTGCAAGACCTCCTCCGACCCTCGCACCCCCTCCTCTCCACGAATGAAGGACTGCTGGAGGTTCCAGGGGTTTGCTTACAGTCATCTGGGGCGCTCACTTTTGCATTCGTAGACCCAGTACTCTGGAACTCTACCTCATCCTATACGAGAAAGTCAGACTGTTGATCAGTTTAAGCGGGAGCTAAAAACACATTTATTTAAATTAACTTCCCCAGAACAGGATTAATGTTTTACTGTTTTAATAATGATTATCTATTGTTATGATGTATTTGTAGTTTTTTTTAATGTTTTTAATGTAAAGCGCATTGCATCACCATGAGAATTGTGCTATAGAAATAAAAGTTGATTGAAGCTGGATTGATTGAGTTTATACTTTTGCATTCTATCATAGCTGCCAACTGCCCCATAGCAGAAATAATAAGCATCCTTCATTTTGCTCCTCTAGCCCACGTGGAGGAGGTGCTCCCTCACATTGTTCACTGACATTTTAGGCAACATTTCGCACAACAACAAACATGTATCTCTATGAGCTGTTTGCAGGAAACACAAGTGGTTTGGTAATTGTTGCTTAACATAAAATAAACAACATTTGTATACTTTATTTGGAGTGAGCTAAGAAACAAAGAAGTGTAGCAGGAAAAAGAAATTCCCTTAAAAGGTACAGTGTATTCAGGAGAGGTTTGAGCATGAAGGAGCATGCACGTAGGAGACTAAATAAGTGATCTGCTTGCAATATTAATGCATCAGTGGTGCATCACTAAGAGTGCATGGACAATATTTATGCTTTAATACTGGCCCCAATTTCCTTTGTTGTGCTAGGAGGCCACCACGTGTCTAGCAAGACTGGTGCCTGGGCCATTAAGCCTTAGCCCTGCAGTGTTTGCTGGCAATAAAGAGATTTACTAAAGTCATAAGACTTTTACTAATAGGAGTTGAACCACCTGACATTTTTTGCAGCCCTCATTTTACCCCTCTCCCACATGGAGTAGATCATCTCTCACATTATATACAGACATTTCAGGTAGCAATTCATATTAATCTATGTTGTACAACAACACCAAACTTTACAAACATGAAAGTACTCGTTTCTACCATGTTCTGATCTACTGTCTCCATAATATTTATAAAGTGTTCAGCATTCTGACTTTTTCCCTTTTTTGAGATCGCTTGAGCAGTATGCTCTCAATCTTGATCCAACGTATGCTTTCTGTTTTGATCCAATGTTTCCTGTCTTGATCCAGAAAGTTTTATACAACTAATGTCTTTAAAACAAGAAGGATGTGTGCCATCTCTAAGTGTTGCAGAAGTAAGAAAAAAACAACAACAAAAATATGGATACAGTGTGACAAAACAAGTTAATGGAACTAGCATGCAGAAAGGGGAAAAAAAGTTCAAACCAGCATTTTGACTGATAGGCCTTCATCAGGAAATACTTATGGTGAGAGTAGAGAAAAGGTAAGGCGGTTATTGCAAAATAAAGCCCAATACCATAAATCCAAGGAAAAAGGTTTCATTGTATTGTTGAGGTTCTTGTAGCAGAATTTGCTAAATGGGCAAATGAGGATCTATTCTGTTCCTGTAAGCCCATACCAACATGGTGTAAAACCATCCCCAATGCATGCTTAGCTGTTCACTGAGAATGGTTTATAATACTACTTTTCTTTAATCTCTGTATCAGAAGATTTCGTAGCAGAAGTCTTCGGTTTATATATTTACTTTATCAGCACAAATGACTCCTGCATCCTCCTTGTGTGAACAGTTGTGTTTGCCGATGCCTGAATGAGTGCATTCTAAAAGGCTGTTCTCATTTCCATTACACTCGACATCATCTAGAAGAATCTGGAGAGAGCTTCCTTTCCCAAACTCAGCCCTCCTGGTTGCCCGTAGGACATTAGCGAAACCGAGCTGACGGCATACCACTGCAGCAGCATTCAGGTTCCACAGATCATCACATACTGTGCCCCATTCGCCATCAATAAAGATCTCCACCCTTCCCCGTCCTTGTCTGCCTTGATCATCAACCAGTCTCACTGCCCCATTCTGGAACGGTCCCACTTGAGAGTCACTGCCAAGAGGTGAACTGGCAGTAGTTTTAACTTTCTTTCGCTTGCGTTGTTTTTCACCATTCTTTCTACCTTTCCGGGCCTTTGGAGGTTTTCGAGTTGTCGTTGCTGTTGTTGTCAGCAGTGGCATTGCTGCCTCTCTGCCAGTCTGTTGATTTATTAGAATCTGCATGAAGTGGTCCAGCCAGTCTGGAGTGGTTGTCTGTGGTTTCTGAGTATCAGGAGCTCGAGGTAGTGGTACAGATCTGGCTCCGTCTGTGGCCTTGCTAGTTGGTTTTTGTTTGGGGCGCTTGGCTGAAACAGATTCCACAATGAGTTCTGTGTAAATAAATACAAATATCATTAGTTATATTACAACTGGATTACGAAGCACTGTGGATAATGATATCTGCTAGCTACTGCCAGAGACTGGATTTAAATTCCTGATCCAAGTAAAGCTACAGTAGGCACTTTTGTTTCTGTGAAAGAAAATGAAAACATTCTTTGTTCCAACAATGCATGTTTGTTTTGTACTCCTGTATATTCTTGTTGCTGTATTCTCTTTCCTTTCCCCCAGGACGCACCTGGAAAGGAGCTGCCTGAAGTTCAGTGTGCTCTCCCAGACCATCAAATTTAAAATCATATGTGGAATACTATCTCCTACAGCAGAACATGGTGACTAATGATCCAGCCCTGAGTTTTTTTTTTTTTTTTAAATATAGGGGCTTATACATAAAGAGGCATCATTAAACTTGGCAATATAGTGAATGTTATTCAAATACAATATGTTATGCAGGGAGCAAATATATAGGAATCTTATCAAAAGTACCATAGATAAAAAGTTTGTTTACCAAATCAACAATGTACGTGTAGACAGAAAGATGGAGTTATGGCACATTTATACAGTACAAAACTCTTTATGAATCTGTTGGAAACTGGCACAGGAAACAAGAAAAAAATAAAACATACAGTATAACTGTTTTGCATGGAATCATATAAAGTACAAGTCTCCGGACTTCAAAGATTTCTTTGAAAAGTAGTAAAAGTAACAGGTACAACACAAGTATAACCTCCAATCTGTATCTTGAAGTTGCTTACTGTAGCAGATGGAATCTTTAAGGTATGCATCTACAAAGCTGGCCCCCTGGCGTGGAGGGCTGAGGCGCTGTGGGCTTTACCTCATGTCCTCCCAGTAACCCAAGTTTAAGAATGAGCTGGTTGCTGGGGTCAGTAGGGGTGAGAGAGGATCAAGCATCCGACTGACAGCTCTCCTCTCTCGGAGAGGAGTGGCTTTGGCAGCCCAGCCTTAGGCACCCACCAGGTGGAGGCCTGGCAGCTGTGTAGCTGTGGGCGGCATGTAGGGAGGGGCCACATAATGTGCCACATGTGCGCCTCCACATGCATGCCAGCATACCCAATGGTAGAGGTGCAGGGAGGAAAATGGAAAAGGGGAGTCAGATAGGCTTCATGAAGCCCCACCCACTCCCTCTCAACCTGTGCCGCCGGCTGGTTCCCACAGGTATATCTGGATTGTATACCAGTGGGGAAACAGCCTTCCCCTGACCCCCCCCAACTGGATGTAAAGCATGGGGGATATTTGCTTTCGAGGCTAGTGAGGTATGCAACAGCCTGGAGGAGCAGAGACAGGGCTGAGAGCCTGCCCTACAAAACACAGTAGGGCTGTACATACGACACCAAGAAAACAATTTTCAAGATGTAAAAAGCATTTATTAAGACACAAAACAAGTGCGTGAGTTTATCTTCCAAACCCCAGGAAGTCTTACTGTATTCTGACTAATGCAGTTAGCCCTTCCAGCTGAACTACCCCGGAGATGAAGGAGTTAAAGCCTAAATGCTAATAGTGGAACATTCAACAGGTTTGAGCTCGGTTTTCAAACCACTGTCCCTGGTACATTCTATGTAACTGCCAGATTCTTTAGTCCACCTGCCTGTGAAGTCACCTCAGAGATTTCTCCTCAGCTCCTTCAGTTTAAGTACTAGTTTTATCAGTTTTTATAACCACTGTTTATTTTAATTTTCAAACCTCTGTCCTTCAGTTACAGGTTAGACTAGACTAGACTAGACTTTCTTCTTTCTGGTAGGTTTTTCGGTTTCCGATTGGTCTTGGCAACTGGGAGGAAACTGAAGACTTTTTACTTTGTGAGGTAAAACTTTTAGTTTTTCACTGTGTTTGGAGTTTCAGGGACCGGTAGATTTTTTCATTAAAAAACCCGAGGATTTACTCGTTTTTTTTTTTCCCTCAGCTACTAAACCGGCTGTTCATCAAATACCTCTTTTCTTATCTGGGTCCAAAAGCCCACTGTGGATAAGTGCTAAATTCTTCTTAGTTGTTGTTATGTCACAGAAACCCAAGAAAAGAACCAGTCCCACTGGGTTTCAACATTGTACCAAGTGCGATGAACCTTTCGCTAAGGGTAATCCACATCTTATTTGTGTGTTCTGCCTAGTGTTTGACCACCTTAAGGCAGATTGCGAAATCTGTAAAAACCTCCCTCAGTTTATGCTCGATAGGAGAAAAGCAGCCAACACTGAAAGTTGGTCCGGTTCCACCACCATGGATAAACCAGTGGAAACGGAGGGTGTGCCCACTGACGAGGGTGAAACCTCCACTGGGAAGAGAACCGCTGATATAAGCCTTGAAATGCCTGCAGTGAAAAAGAAACGAAAAATGGCCGGTTCAGAACCACAAGTTCCAACCGCTGAAGAGAAAACAAAGGCCATTCGCATAATCCAGTCACTGCAGACCGGTTCGGGCGAACTGGGTCAGCGTGTCACGACTCAAACTCCGGTCCAGACATCGGTACTTCTCTCCCCTCCAGTTCATTTGAACATGAACCCGTTTATGAGTGGGAGTGGGATGAGGAGGAAGAAGAGGAGGAAGATTTTGGTGAACCCATTGAACCCGAGGATTCACCAGATCACTTGGACCCTGAGTCCCCACCTCATCCCTCTGGGGACCCTGCCTCACATTATGCCTTTATAAAAAAGGTAGCAGAAGCTTTGGAGCTGCCTGCTCAGGAAGCTTCTAAGGAGGAGGAAGAGCCGGATTATGTAGAGATGATGGATGTGCCTGCTTCTAAGAGGCTCCTAATACCCATTCACAAGTCTTTTTTTTTTCTTGATTTATTTATCCCCTATGTGCTCCAGCGCCCACCACTCCTTCAGGCCGCCATGGTCCCCAACTTACCTCCTACTATCCTCCCTCGAGCCCTCTGTCTCACATAGCAGCCAGCCCTGAGGTATCCCGGCGTAACCCTTCACTGAGTGGGTCCCTTCCCTCTGAGGGGGAAGGCACCAGTGGGGGTTGCCAGAGCACTCACTATTAGGGCCCAGGGTGTTGCCGAGACGGACATGGCTCCCTGGAGGGCTTCGGTGGCGTTGGAGACTGGCAGCCATCATCCGGCGGATCCTGGAGCTGTCGTTCCAGTTTTCTGAGTTCCCCATTGCGCTGCTCATGCAGTGCCTCCAGTCTCCACTGGGGGCCGCTGCTGAGTGATGCTTCCCTGCACCCCACCCCAGGAGAGGACAGCAGTCCTCCGGATGCTCAATCCTCTCCTCCCTCCCCTGCAGTCCCTGGCGCCAGTCCGTTCCGAACCGGGTTGCGGCTTCCCTGCAGTAAGGCGTCCAGCGCCTCAGCCCTCGGCACCACCGGGATGGCCCCATCCACAAGTCTCCTAAAAGGCAGACTATGAAAATTTTGCACACCCCAACTTCCATACCTCCTGTGGATAAAACGATGGACAGGAGGTACTTATTGGCTGGCAGTGGTACTGACTTTTTGTTCAGTCACTGCTGCTTGTGAGAAAGCAGGCATTCCCTTGGCTTCACATCCCCCTGATAAGGACTCTAGAAAAATTGATTCTCTTGCTAAGAAGGGTTACCTGGGTGCTCCCCTGTGCATAAGGCAAATCTCTTACATGGTCTGTGTTTCTAGGTACCAGAAATCCTTGTGGGAATCTGTCCAGGAGTTGGCCAGCAAGGCTTCACCATAACTGGCAACTGACCTGGAGGAAATTGCCAAAAACAGAGTGGAAGCAGCCAAGTATCAGTTTCACATGGCTGTGGATGCTAATGATAGTGCTTCCAGAATTATGGCCACTGCTGTTTCACAGAGGAGGTTTGCATGGTTAAGGTGCGCTAACCTCTCACAGGACACTCAGACTAAGGCCCTGGATTTTCCTCTGGTACAGAATTCTCTCTTTGGGGAACAGACAGAGGCATACATGAAAAAGATGGATGAATACAGAGTAGCATACAAGAGTGCTAAAACCAAGGAGAAGGCTGCCACTCCTCAAAGACAGCAAACTAGGGGCAGGGGCAGACCCTGTCAGAGGCCATTTCATTAGGCCCAGGCCTTCCCTACCTACCAGCAGCAAAGAGGCTACTTTTGGGGTAGAGGCAGAAGGGGGGCAGGTTGTGCTGGACCTAGCCCCCAGCCCAAGACCCCTGCCATGCAGAACCCCTGAGGTGATTGTCCGCGTCACCTCCCCTTCCCCAGTTGGGGTCAGGCTGGCTCATTACGTCCAGGCATGGAAAACCATTACCACAGACAAGCGAGTCCTGAAAGTAATAAGCCAGGGTCTTGCCCTAAGCTTCAAGTCGTTTCCAAAGATAAGAGCGAGACTATTCAGACGTGCCACCAGTTCAGAAACAGCCCTGTTGGAGGCAGAGGTGTCCACTCTGGTGCAAAACAGAGCAATGGAACCTGTTCAATTCCCTTACAGGGAAAAGGGTTGTATTCAAGATACTTCCTATCTCTGAAGAAAAATGGGGAGTGGCAACTCATTCTGGATCTAAGATACCGCAACAAGCATCTGACAAAACCAAAGTTCAAAATGGTCACTCTGGCTCTGATCCTTCCCACTCTAAGACAAGGGGATTGGCTGGCATCCCTGGATCTCAAGGATGCCTATGTTCACATCCCCATCAGGAAGTCTCACAGAAAATATCTCAGGTTCAGGTTGCCTTCAGGCTATTACCAGTTCAGGGCTCTACCCTTCGGCCTATCCTCAGCAGCAAGAGCCTTCACAAAGTGCCTGGCAGTAATCGTGGCACACCAGAGAAGGTTGGGAGTCACGGTCTTCCCTTACCTGGACAACTGGCTAGTCTTGGGGCATTCACTCCACCCAGCAGGTAGAGGAATCTCTAACCATCGCACAGAATACCTTACAGTCTCTAGGTTTCCTGGTAAATCTCAAAAAGTCAGTTCTGAAGCCAGTCCAGCTCCTGGAATTTATAGGGGCAGAACTGGACACAATTCAGGCAAAAGCTACCCTGCCACAAGCAAGGGTGGACAGCATAGTTCAGCTAGCAGCTTCCTTCCGGCTGCACGACCCTCCACCAGCAAGGCATTTTCTTCAGCTCCTAGGCCATATGGCTGCAGCTGTAGTCCCAGGTGCCAGGTTTCAGATGAGGGACATTCAGTTCCACCTCAGGTCCTTCTGGTGCCAGAGGAGGGATTCTCTTTCCAAAGTGGTACCAGTGATTTCCACACTGATACAAGCCCTGCAGTGGTGGCAGGATGAGGATAGTCTCAGAGCAGGGGTCCCTTTCCTGCAGCAGTCTCCTACTGTGGTGCTGATCACGGATGCTTCCCTTCTAGGGTGGGGACCCCACCTATGAGACCACACTGCACATGGCACATGGACCAAGCGGGAGTTCCTGATGCACATAAACCTGCTGGAACTCAGGGCAGTGCTGCTGGTACTGCAGTCATTTGCCAAATAGTGCAGGGGAAGGTGGTTCAGGTCAGAACTGACAGCACGACCACCATGTACTACATAAACAAGCAGGGAGGCACAAAGTTTTCTGCCCTATGCACAGAGGCCATGAAGATCTGGAGCTTGGCTTATTCCCTCAAGGTCTCCCTATTGGCAGTCCATCTACCAGGGGAGGACAATGTCTTGGCAGATGCACTCAGCAGAAACAATCAGAGCCACCATGAATGGGCTCTGAACAGGCAAATCCTGTTGGCAGCGTTCAGGAGATGGGGCACTCCAGAGATAGACCTCTTTGAAGCCCCAGACAACCATCAGTTACCCAAGTTCTGCTGCACACCACCACTTCTGGGCTCGATACCCCTGGATGCACTACTCTTTGACTGGACAGGCAAATTCCTGTATGCCTTCCCTCCATTCCCTCTGATATTCAGAGTTATAACCAAACTCAGAAGTCAGCCAGCAGCAATGATTCTGATTGCCCCAGACTGGTCCAGACAGTCATTGTACTCGATGTTACTGACTCTGTCAGTCACCAGCCCAATTTGTCTTCCCAGGAGGCACAACCTTCTGAACTCCTCCCAGGGAAGGATCCTATACCCCAACCTCAGGGCCCTCAGACTCAGGGCCTGACTCTTGAGGATCTAGAGTATGCAGAAATGCATCTCTCTGAAGGGGTGATGGACATCCTAAGAGTTTCTAGGAAGCCCTCTACCAGGAAAACTTACACCTCTAAATGAAAAAGGTTCTCCATATGGTGTTCCCAAAGGGGTACAAACCGTCAGGAAGCTGGTCTGGCTGTCCTGTTAGACTATCTGGCACATCTTCACTCTCTAGGCCTCTGGCCTTCCACTCTCAAGGTGCATTTGGCAGCTGTCTCTGCCTATCTCTCAGCAGGGAAGGGCCCTTCCCTGGCTTCTAATGCTATTTTCAAGAAGTTTTTTAAGGGGTTGCTCCACTTGCACCCTCCTCATAGGGAACCTATGCCTTCTTGGGACCCGAATATCTGCATAGCACAGCTAATGCAGCCCCCACTTTGAGCCAATGTCCTCAGCACAGCTTAAATATTTGACATGGAAAACTGTCTTTCTGGTAGCTGTCACATCAACAAGAAGGATCAGTGAACTACAGGCCTTGTCTGTGGAGCCTAACTACATTGCTCTCCACTGGGACAAGATTCCCTCAGAACAAATAGGAAATTTCTCCCCAAAGTGGTCTCGGATTTCCACTTGAACCAGTCCATTACATTGCCTGTCTTCTTTACAGACCATTCTAGTTCAGGTGAGCATAGACTGTATAACCTAGATGTAAAAAGGGCCATCAGCAACTATTTGGATCACACAAAAGGCCATAGGAATGAGTGTACACAACTGTTCCTCACCTATGGAAAAGTGGGAAAGGGCAAGCCAGCCACAAAAAGGACCATTGCAGGGTGGATTGTTGCCTGTATTCAGTTCTGCTATGGCAAACTGGGTAAGGAGCCACCAGCGGGTCTGAGGGCTCATTCCACCAGGTGGACAGCTCCTTCCACAGCAGTTTCAAGGGACGTCCCCTTGCTGGAGACCTGCAAAGCAGCTACTTGGAAACTGTTCATACATTCACCAAGCACTACTGCCTGGACACCCAGGCTAGGAGTGATTCCAGGTTTGGTACAGCAGTCCTGCACATCCTGTTTCTTAAGTAGGTTCTGTGCCCGCCTCCAAGGGGCACTGCTTGGTAGTCTGCATTAGTTAGAATACAGTAAGACTTCCTGGAGTTTGAAGAAAAAATTACTTACCATAGTAATCTTGTTTCTTCCAAGGGAGTCTTACTGTTTTCTAACCTCCCACCCTACCTCCCCTACTAGAACCTGGGGGCACTGCACTCCTGCTGTCACTCTCAAAAATATTAGACCACTGGGGTGATTTTTTTTTCATAGGCATCTGTGAGTTGAGTCTTTATATGCCCTTGTTGGGTTTATAGTCATTTGGATACAGATGATATGTATTAGTTATTAAGTGCATTTGTATATTTTCATAGTACAGCTTAGTTTTTTCATTATTACCATACGTTTGCTCATAAGAATCTGGCAGTTACATATAATGTACCAGGGACAGTGGTTTGAAAACCAAGCTCAAGCCTGTTGAACGTTCCACTACTAACATATAGGCTTTAACTCCTTCATCTCTGGGGCAGTTAACTGGAAGTGCTAACTGCATTAGTCAGAAAAGAATACAGTAAGACTCCCTTGGAAGAAACAAGATTACTATGGTAAATACTTTTTTCTTCTGTATGAAACATTGTTGTTTAAAATTATACTTACTCTGTAGAGGAGATCATGCAACTAAGACTATTGAAATGAATTCTAACGTTCACCTTTAAACTGAGGCTTCGACAGGGAGGAAGCCTGCCTGCCTGAACCCCCCAAGAAGTAAAAAGCTGTATAGAAAAAAATTATGCATCTACCAACCTTACAAATGTTTGAAATGTGGTAAAGAAAATCAGGGAAGTACAAAAATGAAGGTTACTTACCTGTAACCATAGTTCCAGGAGTGGTATATGGTGCACATCCACACTTTGGCAGTCTTCCTTTCCCTTTCAGTTCTGCCGGAAGTCTTCAAGCTATGCTCCTCCCATCAACCCAGGCTGTATCCTCCTTGGCTCCATCCCGTGATGTCAGATCTTGCACACTGGAAGTAGGGATCCATGTGCCATTTGCCAGGGGAGGTCGGGTGGGTCATGTGGATATGCACCATATACCACTCCTAGAACTATAGTTACAGGTGAGTAAGACAAAATTACTCACCGTAGTAATCTTGTTTCTTCCAAGGTGTCCTTTAGCATCAGTAACATTAACAGTAAGTTGGCTAGGTTGAGCTGCCTCAGAGGTGGAGATTATGGTAATGAGTCAGATGAACTAGCAAATCAGAAGAGAGTTATAGGGTGTGCTAAGTGGAGCTTGCCCAGAGGGCACCAGAATATTTTTGAAGCTGTGAAGGGAACATGCTCATATGAAGTCTGTCCTAACAGACTTTAAAAAGTATTGTAAAAATATGAAAAAACTACACAAGTAATAAGAAAAGACAACTTTGCTTTAAATGCAATTCAAAAGTAGAACAAATTTGGCACAAAACCACAAGAAACAGAGTCCACTTCAGTTAGGTTACCAGGGGAGGAAGGGTGGGAGGTTACTGATGCTAAAGGACACCTTGGAAGAAACAAGATTACTAGGGTGAGTAATTTTTTCTTCTCACCCTAGGAGTTCTTTAGCATCAGTAACATTAGCAGACTACAAAGCAGTGCAGTTGGGAGGTGGGTACAGCATGTACTTAATGAAGAGAATCTGCAGGACCGCCCTGCCAAATTTGGCATCGGATCTAGACTGTACATTCAGGCAGTAATGCTTTGTGAATGTGTGTACAGTCTTCCAGGTGGCTGCTTTGCACACATCAAGTAAGGGAATATCCCTTACAGCTGCCACTGTGGCAGCAGGGCCCCTAGTAGATTGGGCCCTAAGGTCTTGAGGATGCTGTTTATCAGCCTTGTCATAGCAAAACTGAATGCAGTCGACTATCCAGCAAGAGATAGTTCTCTTAGTGGCTGGTTTTCCTCTGAGCACCTCACCACAGGTGAGGAAAAGCTGTGTAGTGGGGCCCCTGAACTGCTTGGTGTGCTCCAGGTAATAAGATGGGGCTCTTTTAACATCCAAACTATGAAGCTTGCATTCCCCTGGAGTGGATTTGTCAGTGAAAAATACTATAAGGGTAATGGACTGGTTAAGGTGGAACTCAGAGACCTCCTTAAGGAGAAATGTTCTGTTTGTTCTGAGCTCAACTTTATCCCTGTGAGGGATGATGTAGTTTGACTCAGTACACAGTGCCTGAAGTTCTGAATCCTTCTTGCAGAAGTGATGGCTACTAGGAAAACTGCCTTCCAGGTGACATACTTGAAATGGGCAGTGACCATGGGCTCAAATTGAGGTTCCATATGCTTAGTGATGCAAAGATTCAGGTCCCAAGGGGGAATTGGTTCCCATACTAGAGGTTGGAGATGGAGGAGGCCTTTGAAAAATGTTTTGAAAATAGGCTGTGAAATAACTGATTTATCTTTTCCAGTGGATAGGTATGCTAAAATAGCAGCCAAATGCACCTTTAAGGAAGAAGCCTTAAGGCCTGAGGCCTGTAGGTGCATCAGGTAGTCCAAAAGGCTGGGAGCTGCAGCCTTAAGAGGATGTACAGTATTTGTTTTCCTTTACACCAGGGAGAAAACTTCTTCCACTTAGCTGCATAGGTTTTCTTGGTACTTGGCTTATTGACCATATGAAGGATTTTAAGACCCTGTTCTGAGTATTGGGTGTCTGGGAACTCTAAGTCCTCAAGAACCAGGCTTTGAGATGAAGACATCCCAGATCGGCATAGGTTACCCCTGTCTGTGGTAAAGTTAGGAGAGAGAGTCAGAAGAAGCCAAATACGCTGCTTGTACGATAGGGCTAGCAAAAGAGGATACCAAGGTTGTCTTGGCCAGTCTGGGGCTACTAGAATCATAGTTGCTGACTGGTCTCTCAGCTTCAGCAGTACCCTGTGGATCACAGGAAAGGGAGGGAAGGCATATAAAAACTTCCCTGTCCAATCCAAGGTTAAGGCATCTGCTGGTGCCCAATGCTGGGGCCTGCAGCAGTATAGAGAACGTTGATGGTTGAGGTGAGATGAAAACAGATCTATTTCTGGGATGCCCCACCTCTTGAACACTGTGGCAAGGACCTGCTTGTTTAGAGTCCATTCATTGTGGCATTGGTTGATGCAGCTCAAAGCATCTGCCGGGGTGTTGTCCTTGCCTGAAGATGTATGGCTGACAGGCTTATGTCCAGTGAGTAGGCCAGGGACCAAATTCTCATGGCCTCTGTGCAGAGCACAGTTGACCTTGTGCCACCCCGTTTGTTTATGTAAAACATGGCAGTGGTGTTGTCTGTTCTGATCTGTACTGTGTGGCCCTTGACTTGTGAGGCAAAGGCCTTTAGGGACAGATACACAGTTCTGAGTTCTAGAAGGTTAATGTGGCTTTGTGATTCCTTGGGAGTCCAAGTGCCACTTATGTAGCAGCTGTCCAGCTGAGCTCCCCAGCCTAAGAGGGAGGCATCCATAGTGAGATTTTTTGTGTGGCATGAAATCTGGAAAGGAACCCCTACCAAGACATTGTCTGTTTCCTTCTATCAATCCAAAGCTTGAAGCAGTGTTTTGGTAACTGGTACCAGTTTTGACAGAGAATGCCTCTTCTGGGACCAGTGTGATCTCAGGTGGTACTGAATGTCCTCATTTGGAACCTTACACCTAGCACTACAGCTGTCATAGAGGCCATGTGTCATAAGAGCCTCAGAAAGTGTCTGGCTGGCCTTGGGCAAATGAGTTCACCACTGACAGGAAACTCTGGATCCTGTCTGCTAGTAGAAAAGCCTTGCTCTGCAGTGTGTTCAGTTCTGCTCCTATGAAACTTAGGAGCAGAGTTGGTTCCAACTGGGACTTCTTTTCATTGATGAGGAACCCCAGGGTGTGCAGGGTTTGTCTTGTGGAGTTGAGAGCCTCTCTGGCTTGATGAGGGGTCTTGCCCACTAGAAGCCAGTCGTCCAAGTATGGATAGACTGAGACACCCTGTTTCTTTAAATGAGCAGCCACCACTGCTAGGCACTTTGTAAATACTCTGGGGCCGAAGTAAGGCCAAATGGCATGGCTGCAAACTGGTAGTGTCCTGAGGGCAATCTGAATCTCAGGAACTTTCTGTGGGACTGCCTTATTGGTATATGAAAGTAGGTCTCCTTGAGATCCAGGGAGGCAAGCCAGTCTCCCTGCTGAAGAGAGCGAATCACGGTTGTTAGAGTGATCATTTTGAATTTTGGTTTCAGTAAGTGCCTGTTTAAGTACCTGAGGTTGACAATAGGTCACCACTCCCCAATTTTTTTCAGTGTGAGCAAGTATCTGGAGTACAGCCCTTTTCCCCATTGAGAAATGGGAACTCTCTCCACTACCATTGAGGACAGTAATGCTTTGACCTCCAATTCCAGCAGAAGCTTTTCTGTTGGAATTAGGGGTTTTGACATTGCGGGACCCCGAAGGGGTGGAAACTTTTTGAACTGCAAGGATAGGCCCTGGCCCACTGTCTCCAGCACCCACGTCTGTGGTAATGTGAATACAGTGCTGGAGGTAATGGAAAAGCCTGCCCCCTACTGGAAAAGGGGAGGTGACCTGGTTGCTGAAGTCAGGGTTTGGACTGGGTGGCAAGGGCAGGGGGAGTGGCAGCTCTTCTCTGCCCACTCATGCCTCTTCCTCTGTAATAGCCTTTCATTTGGGAATAGTCCATGGACATTGGCATGGGGGAAAATGTCCTAGGATAGTAGCCTCTGTTTCCCCTGTACTGGCCCTTCTGGGAAGGAGAGGCCTTCTCTTTGGCAGCATTACTCTGATAGGAGGTCTTATAGTCCTTCACCTTTTTTATGTAAGCTTCTGTCCTGTCTCCAAAGAGGGAGTTATTTTCACAGGGAAAGTCCATTGCTTTTGCCTGAGTGACCTGTGAAAGATTTGCAGTTCTTAACCATGCGAAACGTCTGTGAGATATGGCCTGGGCCATAGCTCTGGAGGCAGTGTCATTGTCCACAGCCATGTGGAACTGATTACTTGGCTAAACTAGTCCTACGGTTGCTCCTACTTCTCCCACCTGATTACTCTAGTTACTTGACTAGATACCATAACCCCCCCGCCCTCCTCCACTCACCCCTGGCCCACACAACCTACACCTCTCTGACAAAGCCTCTATTGGCAGCTACCTCTCTCCTCAGGTCCTTAGCCCTGTCAATGCCACTACTGGCTGTCTGTGCCTCCTCCTATCTTCTAACACTTTGTAACTGAATTGATGTCTGGAACGGATAGAAACATACAGAAACACAGAAGTTGATGGCAGATAAGGACCACAAGGCCCATCCAGTGTGCCCATTTTTTCTACCTTATGAATGTGCCATAGGCCTTTACTCTGTCCATGGCCTATCTAGTCATACTCATCTGTATTACTCCCTTATGACTATCCCATGCCTGTTTGAATCCCTGCACTGTATTCATATCCACCACTTCGTGAGGTAGGCCATTCCATGTATCCACCACCCTTTCTATGAAAAAGAACTTCCTCACATTACCCCTTAATTGGCCTCCCTCTAATCTCATGATGTGTCCTCTTGTCCTGCTATTTTTCTTATATTGAAACATGTTAGACTCTTTCACCTTGTTAATGCCTTCAAGATGTTTGAATGTTTCAATCATATCACTTCTCTCCCTGCTTTGCTCTAGTGTATACATATTGAGCTCCGTTAATCTGTCCTCATATATTTTCTGATGCAGTCCCTGCACCATTTTGGTTGCCCTTCTCTGGACTGCCTCCATTTTGTTAATGTCCTTGTGCAGGTGCGGCCTCCAGTACTGCACGCAGTACTCCAGATGGGCCTAACCAGTGTCTTGTAAAGAGGGATTGTTACCTCCCTCTTATGACTTGTGATACCCCTACTAATACACCCCAACATCCCTCTAGCCTTACCTACTGCTTTAGTGGTCTGCTTGGATGATTTCAGGTCATCTGTGATGATGATGCCCAAGTCTCTTTCTTCCCTTGTGATTGCTAGCAACTCCCCTGCCAACCTATAGGTAGCTTCAGAGTTTCTCTTCACTATGTGCATGATCTTGTACTTCTTTGCATTAAACCTCAGTTACCACTCTTCCGACCATTTTGTCAGTTTTTCCAGATCTCTTCTCATTCTGCCCAACTCATCTGGATCATCTACTCTGTTGCAGACCTTGGTGTCATCTGCAAACAGGCAAAACTTACTCTCTAGTCCATCTGCAATGTCACTGATGAAGATATTGAAGAGGACTGGCCCCAGGACTGACCCTGAGATACCCCACTTGTGACTTGCATCTCTTCTGACTGTATGCCGTTTACCACCACTCTCTGTTTTCTGCCCACCAACCAGTTTGCCACCCAGTTGACCAATCTCTGACCCACCCCGAGCCTACCCAGCTTATTAATCAATCTTCTATGTGGAACAGTATCGAAAGCTTTGCTGAAGTTAAGGTAGGAGACATCAACTGCACGCCCTTGGTCCACCACTCTGGTTACCCAGTCAAAGAAATCTATGAGATTAGTTTGACAGGACCTTCCTGTTCTAAGCCCATGCTGTCTTGGATCCTGTGCTCTTATAGATTCCAGGTGTTGCATTATCTTTTCCTTAAGAAGTGCCTCCATAATCTTGCCCACTACTGAGGTAATACTGACTGGTCTGTAGTTTCCTGCCTCCTTCCTGCTGCCACTGTTGTGGAGCAGGATCACATGAGCCCTTCTCCAGTCTTCTGGGACCTCTCCTGTGCTCAGAGATTCACTAAACAGTTCTGCTAATGGCTCTGCTAGTTCCACCCTTTGCTCCTTTAGTACCCTGGGATGTATGCCATCAGGTCCCATTGCCTTGTCCACCTTGAGTTTAGCGAGCTCTTGTAGGACCCTTTCTTTCGTGAAGGGACTTGTGCATACCTCCCTCCCCTTTGTGTCCATGGTGCTGAACTGTGGGCCCTGCCCTACTCCTAAGTAAATAGTGAGCAGAAGTATCTATTTAGGATAGATGCTCTTCCTTGGTCCTCCTCCACACACTCCCCCTTATCCCCTTTGTTCTTAGCAATACCCCCTCTGGACTTTCTCCTTTCACTAATGTATCTGTAGAAAGTCTTGTCCCCTTCTTTTACTGTTCATGCTAGTGTTTCCTCAGTTTGGGCCTTTGCCTGTCTTACTGCCTTCCCTGCTTCCCTTAGGGAAGTTTGGTATGCCTCCCTATCATCGTCCCGCTGTGTTCCCTTATATTTCCTGAAGGCCAACCTTTTGGCTCTGATCTTTACTGCTACTGTTTTTGAGAACCAAAGTGGTTTCCTCCTTCTTTTGCTCTTGCTTTTCTCCCTAACACAATGGGATGTTGCTTCAAGTATTGCATCCTTAATGCTTGCCCACTTTGCCTGTACCCCCTCAGCTGTATTTCATGGATGGTGTATATACTCACCAGCATTGTCAGGAATATGCAACCCAGTTATCCCTGTCTATTGTAAACTAACTCTGTACTACTGCTGTTATTACCTTGTATTGCTTGTATTATTATCGCTATCCCTCACGACATTGTTATTATTTTGTATTGTGTTTTAAAATGCAGAGGTGGAGCCTTTGTAAAAGAGCATTTGGCTCAAAGGTTGTAACTCTGAAACGGAAATAAATAAATAAAAATAAATACTTTGTTGCCTCAAGAGCAGTCCTTACTGTTTCTTTTCTATCCTGCACCATCTTGTCTGAATTCTGGTGTAGGATGGCTAGGACTGAATTCCAGAAAGCTTTCTCGTATTTGGCAGCATATGCCATATAAGTGGATAGGCGGAGGAGCAAGGGGCTGTAGTGTATGTTTTTTTTAGCCATACAGTCTAATTTTCTGGACTCTTTTTCAAATGACTGTGAAGAAAGTGGGACTTTGACTTTGTCACAAGCCGCAGCCTGCACCACCTCTTCATGACTAGGGTGCACAAACAGAAATTTAGCATCGGTTCTGGCAAGCTGATATTTTCTGTCAATCTTTTTATCCACTCCAGGGGCAGAAGTAGGAGTCTGGAGCAGCTTCATTGTAGCCATTCTCAAAGACTTATAGATAGGCAAAACAATCTTTTTTGGAGGGGGCAGACCCATCATTTTGCTATAGTCTTCATCATCATCCTCTTTCTCAGTGGTCTCCTGGGTAGGAAGATCCAGGGTATCTACCATGTGTTGCAGAAAAGTAAAAAGTGAGGAAGTTGTTATCCCTCTGTACAGACAGCTGGTGAGACCCCATCTGGAGTACTGCTTGCAGTTCTGGAGACCTCATCTCCGCAAGGACATAGGCAGGATGGAGGCTGTCCAGAGGAGGGAACTAAAATGGTGCAGGGTCTGCACCAGAAGATATATGAAGAGAGACTAAAGGAGCTTAATATGTATACCCTTGAGGTAAGGAGGGAGAGGGGGACATGATAGAAATTTTCAAGTCCCTCAAGGGAATTAACAAAGTCCAAGAGGGTAGCATCTTTCAGAAAATGAGGTGTGCAAGAACAAGGGGGCACAATTTGAAGATAGAGGGGGGGACGGCTCAGAGGTAATATGAGGAAACATTTTTTCACGAAGAGAGTTGTAGATGCATGGAACGGCCTTCCTGACGAGGCTGTGGAGGAATTCAAGAATGCATGGGACAGACATAAGGCAATTCTAGGGGGTGGGGGTAGGAAGAAGTAGGCTGTTGGTTAACTAGGATCTGCAGTTTATCCATTAGGTAGGGAAATGGGCAGACTGGGTGGGCCAAGCGGTCCTTATCTGCTGTAAAATTCTATGCTTCTGTGTAAATATATTCCTGGCCATTAGGAGAAGAACCAAACTCCTGGTCAGGGCATTCATCAGGTTCTAATAGCTGACCCTCTATCTCATCATCATCATCCACATCCCCTTCACCATAATAATACTCTGGCCCATAAAGAGGGGCAGGACTGAGAGGGTTAACTGGAGTAGAAGGGGCATTGAAAATGGTGCCCATGCTTTAAATAGTCTGGTAACAGTGCCATGCCTTAGCCATTTCCTCAGCAGAGGGTAAATCTTTTTCCCAAGTCTATTTTTCTTTTTGGTTTTCTTTATGAGTCACTGGCGTCTCCCTTAGCCTCAACAAGCCCTTCAGTAGTTTTTGTAGAGGGGGAAGCAGACTGAGAAGCCATAGTTTCCAATCTTTTGGCTCTCTTTTTAATAGTTTTTGAACAGAATTTAGAGTAAAATTCACAACAGTGATCTGGACCTAAACACTTGAGACACAAATTGTGGCCATCTGCTTTAGCCACTATTTTGAAGCACTTTAAACAATTTTTAAAATCTGTAAGTCCAGTCCTTTTCTTTGGTTTTTCTGACATGCCAATATGGCAGAAAAACTTGTAAAATATGTTCCCAAATAGGGAAAAAAAAAGATTTCGGTTGGTTCCTCATGACGAAAAGAACATAAACTAAAAAGTGAAAAGTTGTTTAAAAGTAAAGAAAAAATATGGTTCCCACAAAAAAAATGGGAACCGCTAACTTTTTAAAGTATGAAAAAAAAGAACTGGTGATTTTACTTAGAGGCGATAAAATTTTACCTCAGAAAAGCAAACGGGAACTGTAGGAGGAACCGCAGTTTAAGGGAAAAAATGCAATTCCCTGGAACCGAAAGGAACCACTAAAAAACGAATAAAATGTAAAAAACCTGAGAAAGTTGAATAGAAATTCTGTTCAGCCGAGAGAGAGACAGAGACCACCTCAGAGGCACTGTTGCTCAGTCACCCTCTAACTCTCTTCTGATTGGCTAATTCATCTAACTCATTACAATAATCTCTACATCCAAGGCAGCTCAACCTAGCCAGCTTACTGCTAATGTTACTAATGCTAAAGGACTCCTGGGGTGAGAACCTTCATTTCTTGAAAGGGGATATGATGCACTTATCCACACTTTGGCAGACTCCTACCCATTTTCTGGGAGAAGGGGGCAAGGCGCATACACCTACTTAGGGAACAGGGAGCAGAGAAATGAGGCCCCCAAACCAGCATTCCGCGTGACTAAAGGTTGATGTGATAATGGGAGACAAAGGTGTGTGCTGACTTCCAGGTAGCAGCCCTGCAGACCTCCTGGACAGGGACATCCCTGGAAGCATCCACCAAGGCAGTGGTATGTCTGGTGGAAAGAGCCCTGAGCCCCATGGAAGGCTCCCTACCAGTCAACCTATAGCAGAGGTCGATGTAGGAGAAAAGCCACCTGCCAATTGTCCACTTAACTGCCAGTCTGCCAGGTGCAGCTACAGCGTAGGTGACAAAAAGCTGATGAACCTCTCACTGAACTCCAGCCATGCCCTCTGCATAATAAGTGCTCATCACAAGTCCAACCTGTGGAGCCTGTGCTCAGCCTCCGAGGTTGGATTGATGAAATTCACCAGAAGGTCAATCACCTGGTTAAGGTGAAACTCCAAAACAATCTTCGGAAGGAACTTTGGGTTGGGGCAGAGGGCAGTCTTGCCCCTGTGGAAAACCAAGTATGGAGACTCCACCAAGAGCGCCTGGCACTTACTTGATCCTTCTGGCAGAGGTAATAAACACCAAGAAGGTGGTCTTCCATGACAGGTGTAACATCTCACACCTGTGAATGGGTTCAAATGGCTTGCCTATGAGCACTGCCAGTACCAGAACAAGTCTCAAGGTGGAGGTGGTTCATGCAATAGCAGGGACAGGTGATCAAGGCCCTTAAAGAAGTGCCCGACCATCTTTTCCTGCACTACCATCAGTATAGCAGCCTGTGCCTGGTATGCCAAGATGGCTGCCAGGTGCACCTTGAGGGTCGTCGACCTCAGGCCTGACTAAGAGAGAGAGAGAGAGAGAGAGAGAACACAAGTAGTCCAGGATGCTAGCCACAGGGTAGGCCAGGGGGTCTAGCTCCCTGTCTGGGACCAAATGGAGATGTGCTTCCATTTGAAGGCATTGCACTGGCGAGTCGACTCCTTCCAAGAGGCATCTACAACCTGAAGGACCTCGTCAGAGAGATCCAAAGCCTGGAACTCTAGCCGCTCAGGAATCAGGCTGTCAGGTACAGGGACTGAGGGTTCCAGGTGCAAGACCTTCCCCCGATGGCAAGAGAGCAGGTGCAGAGGTAAGTGCCATGGAGGTCTGCTGCTGAGACTGAGGAGATGGGGGTACAAAAACTGGCACAGCCAGTCCGGGGCCACCAAGATCATCCATGCCCTGTTCCTCCGCACCTTGCCCAACATCTTGTGGATCAGGGGAAAGAGAGGGAAGGCATTCAAATGGCCCAGAGTCTAGGGCCTCATGAAGGCATCCGCCATCAGCGTTCTGCACTGTGGGGGGCAAGCACATAACAGCCCCAGCTTTGTGTTCTCCCAGGAGGCAAACAGTCTGACCAGAGGAGTGCCCCCCTGGGAAAACAGGTGATTCACCACATTCTGGTGAAAAGACCACTTGTGAGATGCCTCGCCCAGTTGGCTGAGGGCATCTGCCAGCTGGCTGGAGGCTCTGGCTATGTGAATCTCCAGGAGACTGGCACACAATCTGCACATGAGGGTCCAGGTGTGGACCCCCCTCTGTCTGTTGAGGTGGTACATGGTTTTGATGTTGTTCATCTGGACTTGCACAATCTGACCCTGAACAGATGGAGCAAAGGCCATTAGATCAAGATGCACTGCACGAAGCTCCAGCAGGTCGATGTGAAACCACGACTCCATGGGGGTCCAGAGCCCATGGGCCATGTTCCCCAGGTTTGCTCCCCACTCCACTAGAGATGCGTCGGTCATCAGAGTGTCCGTCGGCTCTGGACAGGTAAATAGGACCCCTCCTACAGGTGTCCTGGGATGAGTCACCACTGGATGACCTCCCACATCGGCTGCATCACCATGACCAGCTGGTCCAGATGACTGAGGAGCTGAGGCCACTGGTGGGCCAGCTCCCACTGCAGGGGGCACATCCGCCAACAGGCCCACTGGACCATGCTGGTTCAGGAAGCCACGTATCCCAGCAGCTGCAGGACGTTCTGGGCAGGGTGAACCTGCCCAACCTGAAATGGTCAGGCAAAGGAGGTAGGATCCTCCGCCTGGTCCACTGTGAGTCAGACCTTGGCCAGAACGGAGTCACGCTCTGCCTCGATGATGTGGATGACCTGCGGGGGATGGAGTTACAATTTGGCTGTGTTGACTAGAAGGCCCAAGGTCAAGCAAGTCTGGAAAGCCAGATCACTGGACTGCTTCACTTCCTCCTGAGATGAACCTGCAATCAGCCAGTTATCCAGGTAGGGGTACACCCGGACCCCTCGATGCTGCAGGAATGCTACCACCACTGCCATGCACTTGATAAAGACTGTGGGGGCCAAGGAGAGACCGAATGGCATCACTCAAAACTCTTGGAGCACCCCATCTGTGCAGAACTGGAGGAACAGCCAGTGGGACAGATGGACTGGGATGTGGAGGAAGGTGTCCTGGAGGTCCAGAGAGCAGAACCACATGCCCTGCTCCAGGGATGGAATGATTTGGTTTAGAATGACTATCTGGAACTTGCGTTTCTGCAGAACCTGATTAAGATTGTGAAGATCCACTATGGGGTGCCAGCCCCCCATCTGTTTGGGGACTAGAAAGTATTTAGATATGAAGCCCTGACCAGCCAAGGCATCCAGGACACGGACCACAGCGCCTTTCTGAAGGAGCTATGCAATGACCCCTTGGAAGGAAGACAGCATGTCTAGAGACACCGTGGCCTTCTGTGGGACTTGGGCGAGAGAGCCTCAATGTCTAGAGGTAGACCGTGACCCAATATGTCAAGCAGCCAAGTGTCCAATGTAATAACGGACCAGGTGCACCAGAAATGGCGAAGCTGACTCCCCACAGAAACCTCCGTGACCCATCACTGAGCAGGCTTGACAGATAGTCTGCTACAGGCTGCTGAAGGAGTGCTGCCACCTTGACTCCCGGGCTTTTTGAAGTCAGAGGCAGCGGGCTTAGGCTTAGGTCATCAGACCTGAGGCTGCCATGATTGGGGCTGTGGCAACTTGGACTATGGGGACTGGTAAGGCCAAAACTAAAACGGCTTCTTCTTCCGTTTCTGGCCCTTAGGGTCCATCTGAGAGGACGTAACAGAACTCAAGGTGGCAATGAACTTCTCAGTTCTAGTGAGATGATCATCCACCCACAGACTGAACAGCTTGTTACCCAAAGAGGGGATATCCGCCAACTTATGCTGGGTATCCATCATAAAGGTGGAGATCCTCAACCAAGTCTGACACAGCATGGCGACTGCAGTGGCCAAGGACCAGGCGTAGGAGTCCCCGATGTCCTAGGCCATCTACAGCTGGTGCTTGGCAAATGAAAGTCCCTGGTCCCAGACCATCTTAACTGCCAAGTGTAGATCCACAGGGAGATGGAGAAGGACCTGATCCAAGACACTCATGAGAGCATGGGTAAAATTGGCCATCATGATGGCGGAGCTCCTGCTGAAGACAAAGGGAGGATGTGGCAAAGATCTTTTTCACCGCATGGTCCAGCTTCTTCAACTCCTTGTCGGGAGGTTTGTAGACATCCCTGACATTACCCATCTGCCGGAAAACTGAATCTGCTACCAGTCCTTTGGCCAAAGGATGGTCAGTGAAGCCAGGAAGGGACTCAATGGCATCACATACTTGCAGACCAAACAGGCTGAAGGTGCCAGGCAAGAGGCTGGACACTGCCAAAGCTCCCAAATGGGACCAAGAATGGCTTCTGCCACTGGGAAGGTCACCCACAGACATACTCGTCCCTGTCAAGGATTTCCATCAGGGATAACTGGCCTGCTTTTGGACTGGCTTTACTGGAATCCCCATAGATTCAGAGATGAGATGAAGCAAGGATCCAAAGCAGATGAGCATGTGCTCACTGGTGAGCTCTTCGGTGGACTCGATTGAAGCCCATAGTCCCAGTAGAATGCATGGAGGAGTCCTCAGAGTCCAAGGATTCCTTGAATACCACCCTCAACCAAGGCTCACCATGAACCACTCAGGACTCATCCAAATGAATGATCTTGATGGACAGCTGTCCGGGGAGGCCAGAAGTGGGCCAGGCAGCCTTGGAAGGAGCCCCGCACAAGGGCTGCAGAGAAGGGGGCTCCACCTGGATGGGAGGAGAGACCGGCATCAGCTTGGCCAGGGGAACTGGAACAGACTGTGGTGGTGTTGACCGGAGACTGTGGTATAGCACAATTGTGGCCGAGGATCCACTGTTGCCACATCAACTCCTCGTAACAAAGCAGCAATTTGTGGCGGGGCCTGTATTCATCCGAAGATGAGGAGTAAGAGGAAGAGAAGCAATGATGGCGCTCTTAGTCAATGACCGAGAGCAGGAACACCAAGATTCCCAAGATCTTAGTCTCGAACAGGACTGAGTCCTCAACTGTGACCTCAACCAACGACAATTGGGTTATTAGGGAGGAGAAGCAGGGGAGGGGACCATGTAGTCAGCATGGACCACAGCCCACAGAACCCCTGAGGGGTTACTCTCCCAAGGGGAGACAGCCAGGGCAGCTGCTTTGTTCGGCCTCTCTTTAGAGAGGGCTGAGAGGACCACAGTCCGAGAAAGCTAGTCATCTTTGACCTCCAACACGGATCAACCGGCTCAAGAAAAATCTCGACCAGCTGGCTGGCCCATGTCTTGGTCGACAAGCCCAATAGGGACACCGAGGGTCCAGCAGCCTGGACAGGGACTCCAGAAGGGTTGGCCAAAGCCGGCGGCTCAACAGCTTTCAGCTAGGTGCAGAATCCTGGGGACAGAAGGAGCGAGCCTGCTCCCGGTCCCGTGACCTATGACAGGCCCTCTTGATGGCTAAATTAATACTTACAGTAACGACCTGTTCCGGTGTTGCTGTAAGTATTAATTAAGGCATCAAGACCCCTGTGAAAGCACTAAAATAAGAATAAGCCCCCTTCCACTGCTGCTCCATTGAAAGCAGTGCTGTTTGCAACATCACTAAATGGGTGGAATACCCATGTAAACTTGCACCCGCTCAATCGGAACCCATGTGGCACTTCTGTATTCGCCGAAAAGTTTCGGCTATTCGGTAAATTGTACAAATTATTCCAAAAATTTTACTGATAGCAGCCTCGGACTCCCATCACAGCTTACAAAGGTATGTGGGACAGGAGCGGGCTCTTGTAGTTAATTTGCAGGTCACCTTTAATTTTTCAAAGGTTTTTGATCTTACAAATACAAATATCATAATCAGAAAAATGATGTGCTTATACATTGGCCCTGCGTTAATAAGGTGGGTTGGAGCATTCCTAAAAGACAGGAAACTGGTTAAATTGAGACAATTTATATCGGGTTGAGGTACCTCATATGGATGGGTCCCCCCAATGCACCAAACTCTGCCTGCTAGTTTTACTGATAATGATCAGTGATACTGAAACAACTGGTAACTCTCTGATTTATGTAGACAATACCTAAAATTTACAATAGGCATATGAAAAACAAAGACTGAACTCTGTTATCTTGTCTCAAGTCAGAGGCGACTCGATGGACTAAGGCTAACAAAACAAAAATGTATGAAAATAAAACACAAAAATGAATAAAGTTGAACAGATAATAAATAAAAGCAGCAAATGTGTTTATTTTATTGCAGAATTAAAAAGAGAAGGTTAAAAAATCCAGCAATTATTAACCACATATAAGACTGTTACCAAGCCATTTCTTTAATATGCATACCCTGTGTGGTACTCTGGCCTTACGACAACGAACAGAGGGAGGTTGGAAGCTGCTGTACAGTATACAAATAATGTGTGTGTAGAACAATACAGCATGACAATGCATACAAGATTGGAAACTGGAGTCTTTGGAAACAAGACGTAATGTCATCTGCAAATTTTTTATAAATTATTTGACATCTTTGGAATGCAAACAAACATAATTTTTCCAAAGGAACAAATAAGGTACCCAAGCCGGAAAAAGAAAACTTGGTACATGTATTTCGGACACACAGAAAGGTTTATGAATAGCTACATTCCCTGGGCTGTTCAAAGTTATGCATAAAACAATAGTAATCCAGTAAAAATCAATCAATCCTACCCAGTCCACAGGTGCAGCGGTAGCACTACTGCTCACGATGCCGGCAACCCAGGTTCAGGAGCGAGCCAGGGTCATTGAGGGCTGGCTGGGGGGAGAGGGACTATGCGTCTCACAGGACACTCTCCCACTCTGACTTGCGGCAGCCCTGTTTATTGCACTGCTGCTCTAGCTCATCTGTCCGACTCACCCTTGGCATGCTCAGACTTACAGCTTTGAATGGGAATTGCAGTCCACAACAGATAATGAAGACTCTGGTTTAACTGGCCAAGTGACTGGCTGCACAACCACAGATGCCACAGTGCGGCATAGCTTTAGGTTCTGAATGCCAACGGCAGCTGGGAATGAAAGTGAAAGGGACAGTTAGGATGAATCACGCTCTACACTTTCACCTGCAGCTCCAGCCCAGCTCGCACTCTAATTTGGCTGGAAGCACAGCAGCATAGCTGCTAAAAGATACATGTACAGGAAAATAAGAAAAAAACTGGCACTGTCTCTGGGGACCACCTCTCATACTGGAGGCCAGGGGCAGTTGCCCCTTCTGTCCAATGATTAATCCAGCCCTGATAATAAATCTAGCACGATGTATAATTTCCTCAAAAAAAAGGCAATGCAGGAATAATTGAACATGAAAGCTATATTTCCCTTTCACCCTAGAACAGGTCTAAACTACCACATACTTACCCTTCAATAAGCAGTAACTTTTACACAAATAGAAAGGGGGAAGTACCAGTCATTGAAATATTTGTAGGAGGAGAAGAGCAAAGAGTACCATAAACAAATCTTAGCTTGGAACAATCTTTCTTATGCTTGCTTAACAGTTACAAAAATGTTAGCCAGAATGTTTACTTCTAGATAGGATTTTCAAGGCGAGAACTGTATAACCATCCTGAAAAATCACACACATCCTGTTATAGACACAACTTGAGACGTAAACTAGTACATTTTGTATTGTTTTTTTATTTGAAATCATAGCTGTGTCTTAATCCTTTGCCAGAATCTTGCTCCATCACCAGAGCTCAGTTTTAGAAAAGCATGATACAGCAGGCAGCAAAAGTATGAAGAGATTGATTATTTTTACAAAATGTGCAGCAGCACTGCTGGTCTACTTGGCTGTGTGCTTTGAAGGAGTGAGTCAGTGTCATGTTTTCCATTATACTGTCAGAGGTGCTCAACACAATGCCAGATGTCCTATTTAGCAGTGCTGACTTGCACATGCAAATTCAGTACTCTGGTACTTGGGATGCCCGACAAGAGCTTAGTTGCCAAGGCAACAAATACAGCCCAAGAGTTCATGTCTCTCAAGAAGCTATCACCCCCTCCCAAGCCTTCATTATAAACACTGGCAGTGAATCCTCGGGTAAGTTTTAAGACCTGTTTACCAAACTGGTTGCACTGTTTCAGACCAACGGAAGTACTGTCATGCAGACAGTAATGTGCTAACATGCCCATGCTTTTCTGAAACTGAAATTGATCGAAACTGATTCATTTGGCAACCCTTGAAAGAGTGTTACCAAACTGGGCTGTATACCAAACTGGCTGCACTGTTTCAGCCAAACGGAAGCACTCTGTGACACAGATAGCAATGTGCTAACATGCCCATGCTTTTTTGAAACTGAAATTGATCAAAACTGATTCATTCGGCAACCCTTGAAAGAGGGATTAACATTAACACAGATGAAGACACAGACGTATAAGCATAGAATACAAAAAGCATAGAAGGGATATTATGCTCCTTTATCTGGTAGATATTTCCTTTTAGATGAGTACTGTATTAAACAATAAGGGGCTAGGTTTATGCTCTAGTTAATCGCCCACTGTGGGCATAATGCGGCACAAGGCGCAGCTGAGTGCCACATGCCCTAAGGGGTGATTAAACGTGTATTAATATTACTCTAGGGAATGGCTTATTGCTGTTATAAAAGGTAATTAGAAATGTTAATTTATTTTTTATTTTCTGTTTAAATTTGAATATATAGGATTTCAACCTGAAATAGTCCATCCGTGGTCACGAGGGTTCCATGCCTTGAGCCAGATTATTTCAGTGCTGGTTTCAGCATGTTCTGGTTCTTTAAATAGAAAATAACTGTAGCATTTTTGTGGAGCTGGACAAAAAGAGGAGTGGTCAGTTTTGTTGCAGAGTTGGAGACTTTGGGAGTAGGCTGATAGGCTGATCAACCGTGACTGTTCAGTCCAAGACCACACAGCCAAATGGGAGGAGGGGAGAGAGAGAGAGAGAGAGAGAGAGAGACTGAGAGAACAGATAGACCTGTGAGATAATCAGACACAGCCGGTGAGAGTGACATTGCAGCAGCGTTAGGGGGACAGTTAGCTGGAGCGAGAATGCTAAGAATACGACACTACGCTAACAAATTTAAAATAAAACTGCCTGCACTCAAACAGGGAAACTGCAATTTCTTTCTCAGATTTATGTTACTGGTTGTCATTTTTTTTTTTCTGAGCAAAGTTAAATTCTCATTTGTGCCAGGCCTCGCTGTAAGTGTCATGGCAGCTCCTGAGTTCAATAAATAGAATTAAATAATAAAGTAGGGTGTCACTAAGAAAATCAATGCTCAGGTAATAAGGCCCTACAAGTACATTAATTAAAGATTAACGTAGGGATGTCAGAATTATATCAGCCAATCAGAATTTACTATTTCTCTGACCCTTTTTATAATGCATTTAATATGCAGTAACTGATGGCATCCAACTGCAACTGATTGTAATTTTTGATATTTGTAACATGTTACTGTGCTGCTGTTGTTTTATGCAGAGCACCACTGGAAAGCAGCTCATGCTCACTGGTTTTTGAACACCTGTTCCCAATTAATATACTTCCTTAATATGTTTTTTTCCCCTGGACAAAAGTTACAGTGGTTTATTCTTAGTGATATGCCTTCCAGAGATTGTTGATTCAAACTGCCTTTCACGTCCATAAATACTTTTTTGCATCTTAGGGTTTTAATAAAGAGGCAGGTAATGAGAGATGAATAATAGTGTACTTACTCTCCTTTGGTACAAAGTGTGTTAGGCTGCCTTTCACTTTCACTGGTAAAGGATCATACTGGCATTTTCCAGGTGGCGCTCTCCTTAAAAAGTGGAAAAAGAGATGGTGATAGTTAAAGTATCATCCTTATTCACATAGATTAGGAAATGTTCACTCTGAAAAAAAAAATAAAGCCGCTCATTTTCTGCATATCATGGTCTAGGTTTTTATCAGTCCTTTAACTGACATGCACAAGTACTTGGATATAGCAAGATGAAGGAAAAAACATGCAGTTCATTTAGCAAGTTCCCCTTCCTGTTATCCGGACAGCAGTCACCTAAAATGCCTTCTCCCATCAAGGGCCCAATTTTCAAAAGGTCAAGAATGGCTCTGGGACTATGTCCCAGAGTACAACTCACTGGTGCCGGAAAAAACGTCATACAGGCACAATTGCTACTCCTGCATTTGTTATGCACGGATGGCAGTTTACTCTTTTGTGTACCTGGGTAAAAAAACTACACAAGCTGCTGTACAATGTGGAAGATGGCGCAAAAAGGCAACCTTTTTGAAAACTGTGTGCATGTGGAAAGAATTGTGGTTGTGCAAGGGTGTCCTGTCTTGTGTAACTTGTTTTGCTGCACACGTACAATTTTTCTACCTTTGGAAGTCTGGCCCTGGAATCTATCCAGCCTAGCCCTGAAACTCAGTACACAGCACTTATTCCATTCTTCATTCTCAGATAACCTGTTCCATAACAGTATTACTCTCTTGGTGCAAAAAAAAAGGGGGGTTGCTAAAATTCTTCCTGACTGTCTCCCCTGAGCTTGCACTTGTACCTCCTGGACTTGCCACCTTACACTCTGATGAAGGGGTTCCCAGTGTCATTTTTGTGTACAGCCTTAAATGATTTTGAATATCTTTGTCATATCAACGCTCAGTCTCCTATTCCAGGAGGAATATCCCAGGTGCACTAGCCTCTCCTCACACCATATGTCATGTATGCTAGCCTTATCTTTGTAGGTCTGCACTTTCATTTTTCCAGCTCCTTCCTGTCCTTTTTGTAATGTGGTGTCCTGAGTTGTACATAATATACCAGGTAGGTTGTAAGCAGTGCCACATGCAGTGATGCATTACACAATCTTTTCCCTACTATTTTGCCTCTTTCCAATACAACCTAGCACTCTGTTTGGCCCTGCAGGCTGCTGCTGTTGCTGAGTGCTGTTCAGAGAGCTCCAAGATCAAGTTTATAATAACCCCAGTCTGATTCCTGCTACATCACATCTATTACCTTGTTATTTAGCTTGTAGTACCATTTACTGACCCACTAAATACATTGTTTATGTGTATTTATTGACACAGTTTCACCTAGAAAAGTGTGCAGCTCTGAAAAAGTAAATTTCCAGAACTGGTCTCGGGAAGAATCGAGCAGTTGGAGGAAGTTCAATGATACATTTATGGGAGGTACAAACTGTGAACCTGATCCACAGAAGTACAGGGAGGCATACGTGGATGCGTTGCAAAAGTTCCAGAAACCAGCTGGAAGCGTACCCTCAGAACACTTCATGCATTATAAAGAAGGGAAGTGCAGATGGCTCAGCACTTCCTGCCTATACACAGTGGTGGGGAGTGTGCTTAGATAAGGCCATGCCTTATTGTTTTGGTCATGCTTTATATAATTTTATGTATATAATGCATCAGCGATGGACATGGTGGCCAATGTTAGTTGCAAGGGATCATGGGTACAAAGAAAAGCCATGGGCCCTAGAATGATGTTGCAACTCTTGTTACTGGGCAGAGACTCTGTAAGCTTTTAGGCAGGGACTAGAGTTAACTAAATCATTTAAAAAGGAGACAAAAGAATAATTAAGCAGAGCTGGAAGCTGACACATCCATTTGTGTTTGAATGGCCCTTAGCATCCAGTGGTGCCATTTGGTCTGGGGTTCTGTTGTCTCTGCAAGTCTACACTGAGCTAACGTCGTTACCACGAGATGGGCTACCATTTAAGTAAATAGCTATACTGAGTGTAGCTTGATTACATCCATTTCAAAGAGAGGAAAGGAGGGCTGGAGGGTTTCCTAGGAGCTTTTTTTCTCTCATATTCAGAAATGCATATTTGTTGTTTTGCAATAAAATACTGAAAACTGATTGGTTGCGTAGCCACAGAAACAGAATGCTAGCCAATCGCAGGGTGAGCCACTATCCATTGGATCTGCTCCTTAAGAAATCCCATAAAACAAGGGAGAAAGACTGTATCTGGGCCTTTAGCCTTTTTTGCATTTGGGGACCCTGCCTGCTGAGAGAGTAGAGATATTTTCTTCCAAGAATTATTCTGCACTACCAAGAACCAAGATTTTCATCTGCATTTGTAAAGACTTTGCACTTCAAAATTCAGTAACTAAGGACTTGAAGTAGACTTTGATCTCAGAGTTTTACGGTGTAGGTTTTTATGTATATTTTCCATTTTATTTTTAATATCCTGTAACCAGTGTCTAAACTTATTTGTCTTTATGTTATTTACTGCATTTATTAATTAATTAACAAAGCTTTTGGCTTACTTTTAAGATAATTCTGCCAGTGTCATCTGTGTGGATTGCCTTGGGAGGGTTGTTCAAACTATACTATGCCTGTGTGACTGTCTTAAGGCCAAATACCACTAGGGACTTTGTAACGAAAGGCAGGGAGGAAATACGAAGGGTCTCAGGAGGAGCTTGTGGGGGGTTGAACCGAGCTCTGCATTTCTGGGGAAAGATACATAATAGGGTGTATAGGGACCCCCGAGCCTATACATGCCTGTGGCTTTCTGGTTTGTGGTGCAGTGGCCGAGGGAGTTCTATCCCAGGATCACAAACTCAAGACTATATTTGTACCCACTTGCACAGAGAGAGGGCACCCTGGAATCCTTTGATGTACATTAAGTTGTGCTAAAAAGACAGAGGAAGGGTATCCCTGCCCCCCACCCATCACAAGAGGGATTTGCTGTGACGCAGAGAAGTCCCGCCCCATGGGAGTGGGCTTCTGATAGGGTGCATTCCGGGACATACGCACTTTTTACTTGTGCCACTGCAGTGTAAGATAGGCATTTTCACATGTGGAACACAGGGTCTGACACTACATGACTGGAGAATCTGCAGAAACACTGTGAAGGCCTGAACACAAATGTGCACATCAGATAGATAGCATTACTGGTACACCCTGCAAAAGGGAAACCACTGTATCCCAGTACCCCCACACACTACACAGCCCACGTGTGTGTTGTCAGGCTGCCAAACACCATGACAACTCCACACCGATTGCCACAATGAGACTATGCACACACTCCCAGCAAGACACAGGCACAATATATTATATACAGTATGTACAACCAGGGCACCGTGTACCTATGGGCTACTACCACTGTCTGGTGACTATAAAACAGGTTGAGGGGACTGGGCTCTGTTTCAGATAGTGACAGGGGGTTCTTTTCCCAAACAGAAATAAGTAATAGTGCAGTGCTTCTACCCAGAGTAAACACAGTGGGCCAGATGTTTGTTGGGTACAGCACCCTAGGATGCTGTAGCTACCCACCTCCCCTTCCAGTCACTCCCTGCACAGAATACCATAAACAGCTGCAGTACTTTATTTTGCAGGCGATTAATGACTGTAGCTAATAATATGCTCACAGGCAGTATTAACCAACAGCAAGAAACAATTTATTAAAAGGGGAATGGGAATACAGAGAAAAATGGCAGTTGTAAATTTGGATGGACTGTTAAACTCATAAACAATAACAGTGCCCACCCCCAAACAGTAACACATACAAAATGACCCACCTCCCCCACTGCTGCCAGTGCCCCTTAGAGTCTATCTGGGTACCCAGATACAGAATGGTGCAGGCCTGAACATTGCCGTGGGTTGGCTGGCATTGGTGCACTTTAAATTTTAAACAGGACATTTCGGAAAACTTGAAATTCCCCAGGGCAGGGCACGCCCTGCAGTTACTCATGTGACCCTTGGATGCAGCAGGCCAGTGCAGAATGGCAATTTCGATGGAGCGGGGGGGGGGGGCAGCAAAGAAGGCAGCCCAGAACCTTGGAGTCTTTTGGGCAGGTGACAACAGTTCAACCCTTCTTGTCTCACACCTCTGGAAACGTAGTTCTTTTGTACCAGCTCTCAAGCCACAGCCCTTCTGGCTCACACTTCTCTGCATGCAACCCTTCTGGCATTCCTTCTCTAGATGTGGCTCTTCTAAATCACACCCAGGATACAGGAGTACTGTGCAGTGGCTTCCTGGTTCCCAAGAAGCCCAGATCCCAGGAGCGACCCCACGGTCTGACTCCCCCCAAATGGGTCAAGAGTACCTCAGCACTCAGGCACGCACCCGTGGCTCCCGGTTCCCTGATTCACCTCACTTGATAAGGGCAAGCTAACCACTTACCTGGCTCCGAGGCAGCCTGGACCCGATGCAATCTCTGTCTCCACGTGGATCAGCTCAGTAACTCTTGGATGCAGCAGTGGTCTTCTGATCCACACTTTCTGCAAGGTGCTCTGGAAATGGTGTCTGGCAATGGGTGAGCCCAGATTTCAGGCTGCAGGCCTTTGTGGCTTCTTGGGCTCCCAAAGGCAGCAGGAGCTCAACAGGCTTTTCCTATCTGATGCAGGTCACAGGCAACTATTTCAGTATCTGGCAGAGTTCAGTTTTAAATCCCCCTTGCAACTCTGGAGGGGCTGTCTCACAAACACCACAGGGTCTGACTTGCAAATAGTCCTGGACACTTGGCTGGTGTTCTCAGGCTGTGAGGATGACTCTCTGATTCTCTGGCAGGAACAGAAGTTGCGGCTGTGCAGACCTTGTCTCTCACTCTTACCATTCTAGAGTACCTCTCCTCCAAGAGTCTCGGTCAGGACTGCCCCGAGCTGTACCAGTCCCTGAGGTCTGAAGAAGAAATGGCAGCTTCTCACTGGCTGAACACAGCTGTCCATCTTTAAAATTAATAAACATTAAGTCCCCTAAACACCTGCTTGGACGGCTGTTTGGGTGCCAAGATGATGTCCTTACCCCCTTCCCAGAAGCCATTTCTCAGTCCTCCAGGGCTCCTTAATTGCTGATTGGGTGGATTGGGGTCATAGGTTGCAAATATGGCTGCTGCAGTTCAGTCTATATACAGTCCCATGTAAAGTCCCATTTTATAAAAGCTCTTTGCAGAAAACAATAGGGGTTTAAACTTAACTGCCCCATGGATTTGTAGATGCTCCTCTGCCTTTGTGTCTGGTGGCATAGTGGGGCTGGCACTGGACTTCCCCTGCCTGTCGTGCCCTCCATTTTACTATCCCCCAGGCATCAGGCATTGCTGCATTTACTGAGCAGCCTCAGCTCCTCTTAAGTTGTATATGCTCCCTTTTAGTAGATGCACTTAAGCGCACCCATTTAACATTTTATTTTATTTTCCACTCCACCCCTCCAGGCATGCCTCCAGACATCCGCATACAAGTTTTGGAATCCCAGGGGTTGGAGCACATGGAGGGAACATGTCAGGAGCCGCAGGAACAGCTTTCTCATACTGAGTACCACAGTGCTCACACACAGAGACAGCAGACCCTCCAGCTTGCACATTAAAGCTGCAAGCCAAGTTGGCGAACCGCCAGGCAGGCAGTTTCAACTTTACTTGGCTCATTCAGTCCCTAAAGGATTTATTAGAACAACAGGGCCAGCAGGAGCATTCAGGGGCCCTCTACAGAACCGGGATTGGCAGCAGTGCACAATCGGGAGGCGAACTAAGGTAAGCCCCAGCTGCGGGCACAAGTTACATATGAAAATGTATAGTGTAAATTTATAGCCTGACTATAGGCATTATGGACTCATGAATGTTTGTTCCAGTCACTGGCACACATCACACCAGGGCACTGGCCAAATGGCAACCTGCCAATTATACTATGCAGTCCACGGTGTTAGCACTGGTGATCAGCATGCAGCACACCACAAGCCCACACCCTGGCATTCTAGGGGTCCTCCTGATGATCGCAGTTGTGGGCCTGGCTACTTAACATACTGGTCATCTGGTCCCAGCCAGTTTTCAGTATCCCAGTCCAGGGCAGGGTTGTACTCATCGGTCAGCACTTTGGGGATTCCTCTTTGTCACAACATGCTCTTCCTCTCCAAAGCACCATGATGTTAGCCACTTGGATGTCCTGCACCAGCAGTTGAAGCTGGCCTTCACTACACAGGTTGCCCACACACATGACTGCACAGAATGCATGACATGACAGCAACATGTGTTTACCTGTGGGGAATAAATGACTCTCCAATATACCCCATCCTGGTCCCAGTATCAGTGTCCATCACAGGTGAGGGTAGCCAAGAGATGGAGGCTGTAGGGCACCAGTATCATCCTTGTTACCTTTATCCTCCTCATCTTACAGTTGAATGAACAGACCAGGTGGCGTACATTGGCACTCCAGTGGGACATGCCCACAACCCACAAACCCTCACCAAACAGGGACATGGTCAATATGTCCTGCACTTAATGAGAACAGACTGTTCTGAGGTGGTATGGTCTTGAAGGCTGGCATATGTGCCATGGCACATGCTCTGTCTATGACAATGACATCACATTCAGCATGGACATATGTTATCAGAGCCATCACACCTCCCTGCTCTACTGTGTGATCTTGGGGACACACCTGAAACAATGGCATGAGTGTGCAGGTCGGACCTGCGGATGTGTGCATCTGCTCCATATAGTTCCCAAGTACATGGTTATAGGATTAAGTTCCACAGGCAGTGACCCTACAGGCCTTATGGCCCTGCACGTGCAGAGGACATGTTTTATCATCTTTCAGAGTAGAATGTGGCAAGATGAGCAGCAGAGCTTCTGATTCTGCTGTGCCAGCTCACCCTGGCACACTCTGACCCAGAGTATGCCTGGATGTACCTCCCCGACACCCCACTACCACTGACAGGTTGAACTAAACACAGCAGGTACCATATGCCACATGTACATAGATACACAGACACTGTTGGCAGATAAGGGCCTATGTCCCACCCAATCTGCCCATTTGAGCTTGTAAGTTCCCTTTACGTTCTTCCAGAAGTCTGTTGCCCCTTACCCCTGACCTCCAGGATTCCTTTATGTCTATTCCATACATTTTTAAATCATGTGATTGTTTCAGCCCTCGCCACTTCCTTGGGCAGGGTGTTCCACTTCTCCAACACCCATTCCATGAAGAAATTCTTCCTCACGTTTCCTCTGAATTGCCCTCCTTCCAACTTCATCCCATGCCCTCTAGTCCCAGAACATCTTTTTCGCTGGAAAATAGCGTATTCCTGCACCCTGTTTCTCCCTGTAAGCTACTTGTATGTCACTATCATATCCCCTCTCCCTCCTCTCTTCTAGGAAGTACATATTCAAGTTCTTCAGCCTGTCCTCATAGGACTTGTGATGCAATCCCTGTACCATCTCTGTTGCCCTCTTCTGGACCTTCTCCACCCTATGTCCTTACGTATGTAAGGTCTCCAGAACTGTACACTATACTCCAGGTGGGGCTTCACTAGTGTCTTATACAGTGGAATTATGACTTCCCTTTTGCTGCTGGTGATGCCCCTGCCTATGCACCCCAGCATCCTATTTGCTTTACCTGCTGCCTTGTTGCAGTTTCCCTACCTTGAGGTCATCAGGGATGATAACCCCAAGGTCCCTTTTCTGCTTGGTGCATGCTATATCCTTACCCCCCAGCTGATATGTTTTTCCAGGGTTTTTGTGCCCCATATGCCTTATCTTGCACTTCTTTGCACTGAATTTCAACTGCCAAACCCTCAACCATTCTTCAAGCTTCTGCAGGTCCCTCCTCATTCTGTCTACACCCTCTGGCATGTCCACTCTGTTACAGAGCTTCGTGTCGTCAGTGAACAGGGAAATTCTGCCTTCAAGGTCGTGCGCAATGTAACTGATGAAGAGCGTGGCTCAGTTGGTAGCACATCCGCCTCTGGACCAGAAGGTCATGGGTTCTCGTCCCACACTGGGATTGGACTTGTACCTAAAAATCGCTGGCATCTGAGTGCAGTATTGGGGGGTGCTGTACTGCTGGGGTGTGCCGTCCTTCAGATGAGACGTTAAACCGAGGTCCCTTCTGCCCATCCTGGTGTTGTCCTGGTGGGTGTCCAGGTGGAAGTAAAAGAACCCAGGGCACTCTTCGCAAAGAGTAGGGAACATTCCCGGTGTCCTGGCCAACATTCCCCTTCCCATAAATTGGTTCATGCAATTATCCAGGCTGCGTGTGGGTGATGATGTGCGATATGGCCGCCACCACACATTCAGTCACTTCACTACCAGTCTAGCATTGCTTGTAAAGCGCTTTGGATGTATGAAAAGCGCTATATAAATGCCGATTCTTCTTCTTCTTCTTCTTCTTCTTGAATAGGACCAGTCCCAGCACTGATCCCTGTGGTATCCCACTGGTCACTCTTCCCTCTGTGGAGTGACAGCCATTTACCATCATCCTCTGTATCCTGCTGCCCAGCAAATTACCAGCCACCGCACTACTGTTCTGCCCACTCCCATATTCTCCAGTTTGTTTAATAGCCTCTGTGCAACACAGTGTCAGAGGCCTTGCTGAAGTCCAGATAGGCCATGTCCACTGCCCTCCCTGATCCACCTCCCTTGTCACCCAGTCAAAAAATTCAATGAGGCTGGTCTGGCATGACCTCCCTCCAGTGAAACCATGCTGCCTTGGGTCCTGTAGTCTGTTGGCAACCATTGATGGTCTGTGGTTCCCCGCTTCCTCTTTGTTCCCACTTTTGCATAAGGGGACTACATCTGCTGCCCTCCAGTCTTTGGGTACCTCCCGTTTCCAGTGATTGGCTAAACAGGACTGTCAGAGGTTCAGTCGCCACCTCTCTTAGTTCCTTTAGGACCCTGGGGTGTACCGTATCTGACCCCATTGCTTTATCGACTCTTACTTCTTCCAGTTCCTTTAGGACCCTTTCCCGTGTAAAGGGACTTGTGTATCTTTCTGCACAGTTTTCACCCCATGTACTCCCTTCAGGCCCATTGGCCTCCTCTTCCTCAGTAAAGACTGTGCAGAAATATCTGTTCAGTATGTCAGCTTTTCTGTTGTCATCCTCCACGCGGCCCCCGCCCTCCCCCTTCCGTCTCACTATCCCTCTCTTTGCCCTTATTTTTTTCACTTACTATATATACCTGTAAAAGGTTTTGTCTCCTCTAACCACTGATTTTGCGATGCCCTCTTCTGTCTGAGCTTTGGCTTCCCTTACTGAACTCCCTGCCTCCCTTTGCTTCTCCTGGTACTTCTCCCTGTACCCTTCTGCCTACGTCTTTTTGCATTGCCAGAATGCTATATTTTTGGCTTTCACTTCCTCTGCTACCTCCTTGAAAAACCATAATGGCCTCTTCTTAATTTTCCCCTTGCTAACCTGCTTAATGCATAATTCTGTTGTTCTTGTAATCCCTGTTTTAAATATTGCCCACTGTTTCTTCACCCGATTCCCTCCCCATTCCCATTAGTGCCTCTTTCAAGCACGTCCCCATTTCCCCAACATCTGCCCTCCTAAAATCCAGGCTGTGTGTTTTTGTGCGGTATGGTTCTGCTCCTTCTGTGATTTCAAACCACAGTGACTGGTGGTCACTGTTCCCCAGGTGCTCCCCCACTGTTGCCCTATCACCCTGTTCCCGTTTGTGACCACGAGGTCCAGTACTGCCTTCTGCTGAGTTGGTTTCATGACCAGTTGCTTAAGCAAGGCACCTTGAAGGGATTCCAGGATAAATCTGCTCCTGATTGATGCTGCTGCTGGGAGTCTCCAGTCCACATCTGGAATACTGAAGTCTCCAACCAGCACCACCTCCCCCTTGTCCGCCATCCTTTGGATGGCTGGGCTTAACTCCCTATCTGTCTCATCCTCCTGGGCTGGTGATCTGTAGACCACCCAATGCGGATGGCTAACGCCATTTTCCTTTCCAGCTTAACCCACAGTATCTCTCTCCCATTTTGTTCCTCCTGGAGCTCTGTGGCCTTTATGCCATCTTTCACATAAAGTGCCACTCCTGCTCCCTTCCTGCTTGCCCTGTCTTTTCTGAATATGTTGTAGCCAGGTATGACCATCTCCCAATCATGGTTATCATTACACCAGGTCTCTGATGGTCACAATGTTCAGGTCTGACTGCGCCACTGCAGCCTCCAGATCCTCCATCTTGTTATTAAGGTTCCTGGCATTGGCACACATGGCTTTCCATGATGTGAACTGCCTGGACTGTTTAGCTGTTCTACTCCAGCCCCCCCTTCCTCGTTGTCCTTTATCCCTGGTTCTCCCTGCTGTTTGCCCTTCTGTTGAATTTTGCCTCCTTTCTGCCTATCCACCCCTTGGGTGCCTATCTCCATCTTTTGCACACTGCTTTGTAGAGATATCTCCTCCTCCTGTTCACTGGTTCCACTGCTAGCTGTGGGGGGGGGGCAATTAGGTACCCTCCTTGCTGGCTTGCTACCCCCCTTGGCTAGTTCAAATGCTTGTCCATATAGCATTTAAACTTATCATTGAGTGCTTGGATTCCCCTCCAGGACGGATGCAAGCCATCAGGCTTGAACAAGCCCCATCCCTCCAGGTGGGTCCCCAGTCACCAATGAATCCAAACCCTTCCTTGCAATACCAGTTCTTGAACCATATGTTAAAGTTTCTGGTGTGTGTGCCCCTGCACGCTCCCATGCCTCTCACAGGTAGTACTTCCGAGAAGGTGACAACTGTAGCTACTTGCTTGAGACCCCTCCCCAATTTTCTAAACTCTTCCTGAACTTCCTTAGGCTCCCCGTTTGCCAGGTCATTAGCACCTAGGTGGATAACGGTATCCAGCTCACCCTCCTGTCTTGCCTTCCCGGTGATCCCCACGATCTTACTCCCATCCCTCCACGCCGTGGCACCTCACCTGCCTGTCCTCCCCCTTGTCCGCTCCTGTTGTCATGTAACTGCTGTAAGTTGCATACCAGTCATCATGTATGCCTGATAGTAACCCTCTTGCATTGCTTACATGGCACATAAATTGCTTTTTTTTTTATTATTTTTGCACAGCAATCAGGGCACAGATGACTGTCTAGCAGGGAATGGAGGCAATGAAGTTCCTGCCACAGTAATATGAAACTTGCATAAAGTGGGTGAACAGAGACATAACAGCCAGCGCAGTTGCCAGAAAATGGAGCAACTGACTAGCTTGGAGGCAGTCAACACTGCAACAGACATGATGGGAGTGGTGCAATGCAGTGGCTGTACAGCGGCAGTCTTCAGGGAGACATTCTGGAGTTTGCAGTGGTGCCCCATCTGCAGGCACCTCTCTGGGTTGATGGAGGAGGTTGCTCATCTCCAGTCCGAGTTGGCCAGGGTTCAGGAGGCCTCCACCCCCACCCAGGAACCACAGAGTCCACACCTGCTGCCTCAAAGGATGCCAGTAATGAGGAGTGGATGGATGAGGGTGGGCTCAGGGAGGGTGCGGGACATGGGGCAGAGACACATTCAACCTGAGGTTCCACTCCACAACTCCTATGCCATTCTGGCAAGGTGAGACTGTCTCAAGGTGACACCCGCAGTGGTGGGCAAGGTGGATGCAGGGATCCTTCGCAGTGAAGATCCCCAGGGGGCATGTGCAGGACCCCAGAGGAAGGAAGCAACTCCTAGTGGGGGACTCTATTATTAGTCATGGAGGCGGGAAACAGGGAGGTCAGGTGCCTACCCGGCCCAATGTCTTGGAGGGATGGGAAGCGAATCCAAAGGATTGCTGCAGCAGCAAGACGGGAGGGTGAACTAGATGTCATTGTCCACCTAGGAAAAAATTACCTGGCTAGGGACAAGGTGAGGGCAGTGCAGAGAGAGTTCATGAAGTTGGGTTGGGGTCCTAGATGGGTGGCACACACGGTAACTTTCTCAGAAGTGTTACGTGTCTATGGCATGGGTGAGGCCAGGGTACTCTGCACCAAGGGATTCAACGAATGGCTGAAAAACTGGTGCAGAGCCGAGGGCTTTGGCTTCACTGGGGACTGGCAGACCACCTAGAGAGATGCAGGCTTGTACAGCAGGGATGGCCTGCAACCATCTGGAGGAAGCAGGATCCTCAGTGAGAGGTTTAAATGTTTCATGGACAAGCATTTAAACTAGCCAAGGGTGGTGAGATAGTAAGCAGGAAAATCAACTGCCCCCACACACACACACAGCTTAAGATAGACAAACAAAAGGACACTTGGGCCGAGGAATCAATAAAAGAAATCGAAGTGGGGGTAAAGTCAGGGAGGCAGAGAGGGAAGGAATAGGAAGAATGAGGGAGCTGATACAGGCGAAGGCTGAAAAACACGGAAAGCCATGTGTACAAATGCCCGTAGCCTGGGTAACAAGATCCCAGATCCAACTGCCTTGATGGCGGAGGAAGACCAGGACATTGTCGCAGTCTCTGAAACATGGTACACAAGTAACCATGATTGGGATGTTAGCATACCAGGGTACACAATTTTCAGGATAGACATGGAGGGTAAAAACGGGGGAAGGGTGGCTATCCACATCAGGGAGGGAATTAAAGCAACAGGGTTAAGGGGAAGACAGGAAGGGCACTATGGGTCACCTTAAAGAAAGGAAATGGCACCACCATCCGCACTGGAGTTGTCTACAGACCTGCAGCGCAGGGGGAGGAAACAAACAAGGTATTAGTGGAAACCATCCACAAAATGGCATAAAAAGGGGAGGTGTTGCTGGTGGGGGACCTAAACATACCAGATTTTAACTGGAACACCTGTGCTGCAGCCACTACCATGAGCAGAGACATCCTGGATGCCCAGAAGGGTACATGCCTCAGACAGCTAGTAGTGGAGCCCACCCGGGAGGGAGCAATATTAGGCTTGGTTCTCACAAATGGTGACAGAATAGCCGACCTATCAGGGGGGCAGTTATCTAAGGTCCAGCAATCCCATATAGTGTGGTTTAAGGTGAAAACAGGGATAGAGTCAAGCCACACAAAAGTAATGGTCATAGATTTTAAGAGGGCTGACTTTGCAAAAATGGTGGAAACACCTCAAGAAAATCCTGGCAAAGGGGAGGGAGGGGGTAGAGGAATAGTGGGAAAATCTTAAAGGAGCCATAGCAGAGGCAACAAGCCTCTTTGTAAAACTAGTAAACAAAGCAAAAAGGAAGAAAAAAAAACTATGGTTTTCAAAAGAAGTGGCAGCAGAGGTTAGGAAAAAAACAGGCATTCAGAAAGTACAAGGAAATACAGAAGGAGGGAGACAGAGAATTGTATAAGACAAAACAGAAGGAGGTGGGGAAAGCAATCAGGAGCACAGAGGCGCAAACTGAAGAAAGAATAGCTCAATTAGTAAAAGAAGGTGACAAAACGTTCTTCAGACATATTAGGGAAAGGAAAAATACCAAGGGAGGGATTCTGAGGCTTCATAAAGGGTGTGTGTGTGTGGAGGGGACCTAGAAAAAGCAGAAATTCTAAATGAATACTTCTGCTCAGTATTTGCAAAAGAAAGGAAAGGGGAGGGGCCAAAATTAGGGGCTAGAAACGCTCATGGAGAAGAGGTGGACACCAGTCCCTTCATAGAGGAGAGAGTCCTAAAGGAACTCTCGAAACTAAAAGTGGACAAGGCAATGGGGCCAGATGGGATGCATCCCAGAATACTGAAAGAGCTCAGAGAGGTACTAGGGGCACCATTGACAGCCCTATTCAACAAATCACTGGAGGAAGGAGTGGCACCAAAGGAATGGAAGACGGTGAATGTGGTACCACTACACAAGAGTGAGAGCAAGGTAGAAGCTGGGAATTACAAACCAGTCAGTTTGGCCTCAGTGGTGGGGAAAATAATGGAATCCATGCTGAAGGAAAGGACTGTGGCATATCTCAAGGCTAGCGGGGCACAAGACCTGAGCAACATGTATTCACAGCAGGTAGATCTTGTCAAACAAATCTGATAGATTTCTTTGACTGGGTAACCAGATTGGTTGATCAGGGAGGGACGGTAGATGGCCTACCTAGATTTTAGCAAGGCATTTGACACTGTCCCACACAGGAGGTTAGCAAACAAGTTGGGCAGTCTGGGAGTGGGTCCTAAGGTGGTAAATTAGGTTAGACATTGGCTGAGTAACAGGACACAGAGGGTGATGGTTAGTGGAGTTCAATCTCGGGATAGTGGTATGACCAGCAGGGTGCCGCAAGGCTCAGTGCTAGGGCCTGTCCTCTTGAATGTCTTCATTAGCAACACTGCGGAGGAGCTGGAAGGGAAGGTAAGCCTCTTTGCGGATGACACCAAGGTCTGCAGTAGAATGGACACTCCAGACAGCACGGAAAGAATGAGAAGAGACCTAGTCAAGTTGGATGAGTGGTCAAGAGTGTAGCAACTTAAATTCAATGCAAAGAAGTGCAAAGCATGCATTTGGAGCACAGAAATCCTGGAGAGGAATATAAAATGGGGGGGGGGGATACTGATGACAACAAAACTGGAAAGGGACCTGGGGCTAATCATAAAGGATGACCTAAAAGTAGCCAAGCAGTGTGAAAAGGTGGTGGGGAGGACAAGAGAGATGCTGGGATGCATAGGGAGAGGCATCACCAGTAGAAAGCAGGATGTGGTGATACCACTGTACAGACAATTGGTGAGGCCACATCTGGAATACTGTGTCCAGTTCTGGAAGCCACATCTCCAGAAGGACATAGACGGAATAGAGGCGGTTCAGAGAAAGGCAACAAAAATGGTGATGGGAATGCACCATAAACCACATGAGGAAAGACTTAAAGACCTCAATATGTATATTCTGGAGGGAAAGGAGGGAGAGGGAGGACATGATGGAGACATTCAAATACCTCAAGGGGATAAACAAGCTATAGGAGAGCAGCATCTTTCAAAAAGAGATGTGCAAGAGCAAGAGGATTCACAATATGAGGCTGGGGTGGAGACTCAGGGGTAACGTGGAGAAGTACTTTTTCACAGAAAGGGTGATGGATGCATGGAACAGCCTCCTTGTGGAGGTCATGGGGCAAAAACAATAGGTGAATTCAAGAATGCATGGGATAGACAGAAGGCAACCCTAGTGGTAGGAAAGAGAAGGTAAGCTGCAGATCAATTAGGGTCTGCAGTTCAGGTAGGTAGGGGAAATGGGCAGACTAGGTAGGCCAGGCAGACCTTATCTACCGTCACATTCTATGTTTGTGTGTAACAGGTAAACCAGCACTGCAGCAGACACCTTACCTGGCCAAAATGATGAGGACCTGTCTCCTCACAATTATTACATCCCACAAGAAAAATCTACTGTTTCAAAATGTCAGTTGTAAATTTTGACTTTAAAGCAGGTAAGGGGTGGAGGCACGCATTAACTAGGATTAGGCTTCACTTTCTATGTTACCTAGTAACTGGTTAATGGACGGAAAACAGAGAGACAGAAGGTGGTGGTAAATGGAACCATGTCCGAGGAAATGCAGGTGACCAGCAGGGTACCTCAGGGTTCAATACTCAGGCTACTCCTCTTCAATGTCTTCATCAGTGACATTGCAGAAGAACTGGAGGGAAAGGCTTGCCTGTTTGCAGATGATACAAAGATCTGCAACAAGGTAGACACTCCAGAGGGAGTGGAAAGGAAGAGAAAGGACACAGAAAGGCTGGAGAGAATGACAAAGGCAATAAGGACAGAGATGGGGCAAAAAGGGGTAAGGCCATCAAGAAAGGGAGGGTAATGAGTACCAATGCCTGTAGTCTGGGCAACAAGCTCCCTGAACTGGTGGCCTTGATGGAAGAGGGATGCCTGGATACCATGGCAGTCACAGAAACATGGTACACAGAGAACCATGACTTGGATGTTAACATACCAGGGTACACAACCTACAGGAGGGACAGGAAGGCTAGAAGAGGGGGAGGAGAAGCTCTCTGTATAAGGGAAGGGATAAAAGCAACGGAACAAAAGAGTAAACAGGGAGGACAGGAAACACTGTGGGTCACCTTAGAGACTGGAAATGGCACCACAATCAGCACAGGTGCTGTATACAGACCCCCATCTCAGGGGGAGGGAATGGACAAGGATATGATAGAAGGCGTCCTTAGGATGGCAGAGAAAGGGGAGATACTGTTATTGGGGGACCTGAATATGCCAGATGTTAACTGGAGCACCTTTGCTGCAGCCACATCAAAGAGCAGGGCCATTCTCGATGCCCTACAGGGGGCATGTCTCCGACAGCTAGCGTTGGAACCCACTTGGGAGGGAGCAATCTTAGACCTTGTACTCTAAAATGGAGACAGTGCGAGGATCTCAGATCTAGAAGTAGGCAGCCATCTGGGAACAAGTGACCACCAAACAGTGTGGTTCACGATAAACTCAGCTGCAGAGTCAAGCCATACAAAAGTGAGGGTACTGGACTTCAGGAGGGCTGACTTTGGCAAAATGGGAGCGTGCCTTAGAAAAGCAATAGCAAACAGGCAAGAAGGAGGGGTGGAGCAACAATGGGGAAACATCAAAATTGCCATTACAGAGGCAACAAGCCTTTGTGTGAAGCAAACAAACAAATCAAAATGAAAAAAAAAAAAGGAAAACACTATGGTTCTCAAAACAGGTGGTGTGGAAGGTTAGGGAAAAGAAGATAGCATTTAGGAAGTATAAGGAAACACAGAAGGAGCAGGACAGAGAAAGTACAGTTACATAAGAACTTACCGTAACAGTAGATCTTCGAGAGAGGCTCTTGCAGTAGGTAATAACATATAACATATAGGACTGACGCCAGCTGGCGGCAGGACCCCACGGAAAAATTTTCTAGCTAGCAGTCCCTGGCGTGGGACCGCCCCCTTGTCAGGTGACTGGCGTCATGTGACGTCGGTATAAAGGGGCGGTACCAGACGCCCGCCTTCCAGTTCTTTCCCGCCACAGGCCCGGAAGGCCCGGACGAGAGAGAAGCAGATATTTCCTCAATGGAAAAGGAGCTGAAAAAGCCTAGGGGATGGCGGTAGGAGGTATTACCTGCAAGAGCCTCTCTCGAAGATCTACTGTTACGGTTAGTTCTTACGTAATTGTACTATCTTACTTCGAGAGGGCTCTTGCAGTAGATAATAACATATAGGACAGAATCCTAAGCAGTCTGGAACCAATAAGAAAGGCACCGGGAGGAGGAACTACTCAGATAAGTAGTAGGAAATCTTGCAACCCTCAAGAAAGCAGGCCTTGCAAGACCGCTAACCCGAAGCCTGCTCTAGATGAGAGGCAATGTCAAACTGTAATGTTTAGTGAAAGTGAGCCCGGAAGTCAAGTGCGGCAGCACGACGTCTGCAGCGTGACACATTCTAAAACAAGCCGCAGAGGCAGCAACTCCACCAGTGGAGTGACCTCTGACTTGACCCGAAAGGGTCTTGTTATACTATAACTTTCTTCGGAAAAAAATGACGAAGAGACAGAACTGCAACGAACTTAACCGCGAGGTGCTACTCGTAGCTAACAGCGGGAAAGAACTGAAGGCGGAGGCGCCTGGGACCGCCTTTATACCGACGTCGCATGACGCCGTCACCTGACGAGGGGTGGTCCCACAGGGACTGCTAGCTAGAAAATTTTTCTAGGTCCCGCCGTCGGGCGTCAGTCCTATATGTTATTACCTACTGCAAGAGCCCTCTCGAAGTAAGATCTGTATCAGTTAAGGCAGAAAGAAGCAAGAAAGGCAGTCAGAATAGCAAAGACCCAAACTGAGGAAAATATAGCTAATTCGGTTAAGAAGGGGGATAAAACCTTTTATAGACACATTAGGGAGCGTAGAAAGACAAAAGGAGGGATAGTGAGGCTGAACAGAATGGACGGTGGGTGGGCAGAGACGGACAGTAAAAAGCAGGGATACTGAATGAATACTTCTGCTCAGTATTCACAAAAGAGGAGGAGGGGGAGGTACCTAATCCAATTAATAGAAGCACTCTGGATAGGGGGGTCGATCCCAGTCCTTTCACAGAAGAAAGGGTTTTGAAACTGAAGGTGGATAAAGCAATGGAGTCTGACGGGAGTCACCTCAGAATTCTTAAAGAATTAAGGGGAGAACTAGTGACACCACTGACTACCCTTTTTAACAAATCATGGGAGGATGGTGTGATACCCGAGGACTGGAGGAAAGCGGGTATGATTCCCCTTCACAAAAGTGGTAGCAAGACAGAGACAGGAAACTACAGACCTGTCAGTTTGACCTCTGTGGTAGGGAAAATGATGGAATCACTTCTGAAGGAAAGAATTGTTGAGTACCTAGAGACCAGTGGGGCACAGGACCCAAGGCAGCATGGATTCAGAGCGGCAAGGTCATGTCAGATGAATCTAATCGATTTCTTTGACTGAGTGACCAAAGTAGTAGACCAGGGAGTGGCTGTGAACGTGGCCTACCTAGACTTTAGCAAGGCATTTGACACAGTTCCACACAAAAGATTAATAAACAAACTAGCCAGCCTGGGAGTGGGTCCCTGGGTGGTAGCCTGGGTAAAGCATTGGCTGGACAACAGGACACAGAAGGTAATAGTAAACGGAGTCCACTCTGAAGAAAGAGAGGTTACTAATGGGGTACTGCAAGATTCAGTCCTTTTTAATGTTTTTATAAGAGACATTGCAGATGGACTGGAAGGAAAAGTATGTCTCTTTGCAGATGACACAAAGATCTGCAACAGGGTTGACACACAAGGGGGCATGGAAAGGATGAGAAGGGACTTGATAAGGTTGGAGGAATGGTCAGAAGTATGGCAGCTTGGATTCATTGCAAAAAAATGGAAAATAATGCACCCCAGAAACAAAAACCCAAGGGAAGAGTACACAATGAGGGGGGAGGTAGTAACAACAATAAAAATGGAAAGGGACCTAGGGGTAATCATATCAAATGACCTTAAGTTAAACAAGCAATGTGAGAAGGCAGTAGGGAGGACTGGGGGGATACTGAGATGTATAGGGACAGGCATCACCAGCAGAAAACAGGAAGTTGTTATCCCTCTGTACAGACAGTTGGTGAGACCACATCTGGAGTACTACGTACAGTTCTGGAGACCCCATCTCCACAAGGGCATAAACAGAATGGAGGCAGTCCAGAGGAGGGCAACTAAAATGGTGCAGGGTCTGCAAGAGAAGCCATATGAGGAGAGACCAAAGGAGCTTAATATGTATACCCTTGAGGAAAGGAGGGAGCGGGGGGACATGACTGAAACGTTCAAGTACCTCAAGGGCATAAATGAGGTAAGTATATTCCAGTTCAAAAAGTGTTCCAGGACCAGGGGGGCATGGCATGAGGCTAGAGGGATGCCACATTAGGGGAAATGTGGGAAAGTTCTTCTTTACAGAGAAGGTGGAGGATGCATAGAATGGCCTGCCCCAGAAGGCAGTGACTGCGCATATGGTGGCAGGATTCAAACATGCATGGGACAGAAATTAGGGAACACTAGCGATGGGAAGGAAAGGCTTAGATCAATGAACAAGTTGGGTCATGGGCTGCTTATACAGATAGCATTAACGGGCAGTCTGGATGGGTCTGGTGGTCCTTTTCTGCCAACATTTTCTATGCATCTATGTATGTACCTCTTCCCTTTAAGTGCCGCCCTCTGCTCCCACAGTGCCAACCTCCGAGCGCAATAATGTGAACAGGTAACAGACAGGGTAACCCTCCTGTCTGCTTTTGGGTCCGAATCACCTTTAGTCTCAAGTTCTGGGGGGATTCAAACTGTGAACCTTATGCTAGCGTACCCAAATGTACAGGCTCAGATAATTTTCTCTTTGGGGGGATGCAATATATCTTTCACCTAAGGGCACCTAACTAGGTATCCAAAAAGAACCCTTAAAACTCTTTAAGAGACCTTAGGTATAATCTTACCTTTTTCCAAGCTTAGTAACACCATCAAGCCCTTGAACAGTTGTCAGACTTAAAAATACAGGCAATCCACATGCAAAAAAATGACTGAGGAGACCCAGGCAGTATTTCAAATAAAATGTTTACTAAAAATGGATAAAAACAGTAAGATAAAATACAGAACAAATATCAAAGAGCATCACAATCACATAAAAGGAAAACTACAGAACAAAACTCCTACCACAATACATTTAGATCTTTTCTAATGTATTACCTCTGTAAGTGCAGTTAAATTAGAAAGATCTTTGTTTCTTAAGAGCCCCAAAAGATATGTCCCACATTTCAGACACAAGTATCAGTTTAAACTCTGTGTCTCCACACCCCTTTTGTGAGTCATCTAGCTCCTCCTTTTACAATATATAATTACAAACATGATTTCCTACCAGGAGTTATTTTAAATAATGTGAACATCAGCAAAAAACCATTTCCCAAATGATGAGTCTTTGATCAACCAGTTCCTTTGAGGTTTACAACCCTGCAGTCTGTCACCCAGGTGTGAGATAGCCAACAGGAATCAGCTAAATGACGTCTTTTCCTGATGTAATAAAATTTGTATTTGAGTTCTAACATCAAAAGCAGCAGCAGGTGATTAGGGCCATAAACTGTCGCTCTAGAAGGATGTTCTACTTAACTGTTTCCTTCTGGCCTGTTTAATTACATCCTGGTTTTCAGCTGCTGACACCTTGTAATTTAAAGGGCCAAATCTCGCAGACTGACATTTCATACACTGACCATTTATTTATAATACCAATATTATATAATAATCATAACCAGCTGGCCAAGTGTTACACTTGGTAGTAAGCATCAGGAGTCTCTATCACTTGGACCTTTTCAGGGTTATGAGTACTAGTCCAGGCTCTTCCAGTGCCCAGCATTTCAACAGAACTGATTATTCGCTGGCCATAGAGGCAGCAACAGACGCTGCGTCCAGTCAATAGAACCAGCCAATTCGTTGGCTGGAATAAAGGACAGGCATGGGTTTTAGCCAGGAATAGGCCTTGCTCCCCATTTTACCTCTCCCCTTTGTTTATCCAGCAGAAAGCAGCAGACATCACCACCAGTGGGACCAACTGGGCCATGATCCAACCTAAAGGCATTGTCAGTGACGAACATCCAAAGAGACAACAAACCACTAACCAGGGTGGCAACAACTCAGTTAATAGACTCAGACAATAAGTTGGCTGGACTGTGGGGTAAAGGGAGACTACCAGTCCTTTAAATTTCTTCCCTCCTCTAGCGTGGCCAGCATGGGCATTTCCCAGCATGTGGGACCCACAACTGGAGGAATGAGTCAGCACTGGTCCAGTCCGCATCTTCAGTAAGCACATGAGAGGCTGCACAGCTGTGGATCACCTTGGACTTTTTCACCAGCTATACCAGACTGTATGTTCTGCTACATTTAATCTCTCTCTCTGTCAGACTCTTTTCTCGCTATAACCACAATTTAAGTGCAGTTTCACCCCCGCTACTGCTTATTGTTCATTGTGTTTGCAGTCATGTGAAACCAGTGCTAGTAGCTGCTAACCTTATAGGCAGTTTCTCACCGTTGAGAAGACTTTGAAAACATATTTGTATTAACTTTTATACACAATTCAGTTAATATTTTATATTCTGTCTCTACTTCCCTTCCCTTTGTTCTTCATTACTAGGCCAGTTAGCATAAACAGTGATTCTTGTCTGATAAGAGTTCATCTACTTCTGCTGTTTAATCCTTTGCTGAAGTCATGCGATTCAGCTTCTGATATCACAGTTTTTGCTGTGGAAGTGATTAGAACCTAAAACCAGTATATGTAAATCTTCATTACACACCCCACTTACACGTGTACAGGTGTAATAGAAAATACCTAGCATGTCACCTAAACAGTTCTGACTTCTGAGGCATGTGGTAAGGTGTCCATGCTTCACTGCACGAAGAAACACAAAACCAGTAATGATATCAAATAAAATGCAGGCAATAGTGTGTAATACGTTTTTTTTAATGCACCGTCAGTGTAAGATACCTAAATAAGCCACTTTATATTCAGCCTCTTGGTTAATGTAGTTATCACACACCTTGAGTATGCAAAATAAATGTGTGCACAGCCTATACCTAGAAACACAGATGTTGATGGCAGAACAGGACAGCTTGTCCCACCCAGTTTGCCCTGCTTATTCTATCTCTGCAGACCCTAACTGGTCTCTGGCAACCCTCCCTCCTCCCTGCCTGTTTTCTAATACACCCTTATGTCTATCCCACACATGCTTAAAGCCCACCCCCCATTGTTTTCACCTCCACCACTTCTACAGGCAGTCTGTTCCATGCATCTACCACCCTTTCAGTGAAGAAATATTTCCTCACATCTCTCTTAAACTTCCCCTCTCTCCACTTTCATCGCATGCCCCTTGCTCCTGGTACTTTTTCTCATCTGAAAGAGACTCCCTCTTGCACCCTGTTCACCCCTGTGAGGTACATGTAGGTCTCTATCATGTCCCCTCTCACTCGCCTCCTTTCAGGGTGCACATGCTGAGATTCCTCAGTCTCACCTTACGTTATTCTCTCCATCACAAACAGAGCATTGCGACTCTAGCAAAACAGTAGAAGTGAATCAACTGTAGGGGTAAGGATCCTATTTCTCTATGCTAAACTAGTAATGAATAAAAGGAATGGAAATACATAACATCTTAAAATATGCTCCAGTCTCCCCAGCTGTGGAAATGGGCAGAAGCAGGGCTCCTCTGAAAATGGCATGAAATCTGGGATGAACTGTAAATAAAATGAAATAAGCTGAATCATTTCACTCTTCTAAGTCTTCCCAAAAGAGACAAACACACTGGAAATGCTGGAGTGTGCAGTTTTAGTTTAGACTACAGAACACAAAGACGCCCAGTACTTTGTTACGAAACTTCTAGCTATGGTGTTGTTGTTGCCAGTGCATGTAAACAGCTCTGCATGTTACTGTATATAAATGAGGGTAAAGTGGCACTAATCTTGCTGCTAGATCTAGCCGTTGCATTTGATACGGCTGATTAAATATCCTATTACAATGCCTTCAGTGTTCTGCTAGTTTTGATTCAAGTGTTCTAAAATGGTTTTGTTCACATTTCTCAGCACATGAAATGACTGTGCCTTCGACAGCCAATCTGCTTTTCAGGGTGCCATGGGGCTCAGTACTGTAACACTATATAGAGGGGTGTGGGTTACTTTAAGAATAGTGACATGTACCCCAGAGGACTTCAAGAAGGGAACATGAAGCAATGCTTGCACTGCAGCTTTTTATGTTTTCCCCAGTGAAGCAGGGTAAGTTACAATGCTAAGGGGCCAAACATCAAACATGCTCACAGAAGCTGACCAGTGCAGACCCCAGCCCAAGTGAAAACAAAAAGACAGGCCCCAGTGCTTCAAGTTGTTCTAACCCCCAATGAAGAGCTAGAGTAGCCCAAAGTGCAACAGCATCCTATGAGTGTTTTTGGTGTTGGTATAGACTGCACTTTATTCATGCTACTTAGGCACTATAATTGCACTTTTTTTACAGATCTCATGCACTTTAATAATATTACATATAGCAGCATCAGTTAGTCTCTGAGTGCATGTTTTAACTTATAATGCCGCTGGGTAGGGGTCCTGGGGTCTTCAATGTTTTGTAGTTAAAAATAACTTTGTGGCTCACCTGCTGGCATGGCTGGCAGATGCTGGAGACCCATGATTAATTCCTGATCCTGACTCCCAGCCCTGATCTGCCCTCCTCCATGCCTAAGATCTTTCCCCTCTTCCCCAGCATGAATCTGGTAATTCAAGGCATAGAGGAACACGGCACATGCAAAAAAAAACATGGGTCCATTGTAATTATCCTCAGCCTTCCAGCCACCCAAAGCCTCACCACCTTGGAGTATGATCCCATCAGATCTGAGAAGCTAAGCAGGGTCGGGCCTGCTCTGTAGTCCAATGGAAGGTGATCAAGAAACCCTAGATACTACTGGAACTGATGCTGGTAGCTCTACAGTGGGCACTCTCTCCTTGGCTTTATGCGACAGTCGTGATAATTTCTCCTGATGGGGTGTGTTTCAGCATCTGCTCATACCAATATGTCTCCTTCTGGCAGGGTCTCAGTTGGTGGGGGTTGCTCGCCGTTTTCAATCACAAGAGTGCTGTGTGCATATTTATGAAACACATACAAACAGAGGAGAGAAAGAAGTAAGTGCCTCAGCTGGGACTTGAACCCAGGCTGCCTGAAATACCGTTATGGTTGCGCTACCAGTTGCGCCACCAAGGCAACTGGAAACTCGGCCAGCCTGGAGCACATTACTCTTTCTCCAGTGCACAACCTGGTGCTGTACAGATAGTTACACTTTCAATCACAAGAGTGCAGTGTGCATATTTATGAAACACGTACAGAGGAAAGAAGTTAAGTGCCTCAACTGGGACTTGAACCCAGACCACCTAGAATACTGTTCCGGTTATGCTACCAGCTAAGGAAACTGGGCCATTCTAGAGCACACTATTCTTTCTCCAGTGTACAACCTGGTACTGCACAGATAATTACATTTTCAATTACAGGAATGTGGCATGCATATTTAAGGAACATACAAACAGAGGAGAGAAAGAACTAAGTGCCTCAGCTGGGACATGAACCCAGGCCACCCAGAATGCCATTCTGGTTGCACTACTAGCTGTACCACCAAGGCAACTGGAAACTAGGCCATCCCGGAGCACTTTACTCTTTCTCCAATGCACAACCTGGTGCTGCACGGATAATTACATTTTCAATTACAACAGTGCGGTGTGCATATTTATGGAACACATACAGAGGAGAGAAAGAAGAAAGTGCCTCAACTGGGACTTGAACCCAGGCCACCTGGAATACTGTTCAGACTACGTTACCAGCTGCCCCACCAAGACAACTGGAAACTGGGCCATACTGGAGCACATTACTCTTCCTCCAATGCATAACCTGATGTTGCACAGATAACTACATTTTCAATCGCAAGAGTGCATGATGTGGATTGCTTAAGTTATGCTCCTGAGATAAAGGGCTGCCATGGGGATGGGGGGCCTATTCTACTTCCTTGTCCTCAGTGGGGGGAGCCTTCTGCCAGCTACTGACACCCTTGACAATGTAAAAAGCTTTGAATCCCCAAGAGATTGCTCTCGGGGTACGACCGGGATCTGCAGAGCACGGAGAAACTACTACTAATCTTAACCAGAATGGGGTCCATCTAAGGCTTGCTTAAAAAAAAACTCTAGTCAGAGCCAATATAGCTGCAAACTGATGGCACTGATGAAGCCATCAAAAGTGAGAGGCTGCTTCAGAGTCGAGGAAAGCTGACGATTTAATTGATGCATTGACAGGTGCAGATGTGCAGGGTCCTGTGAGCCATGCGCTATGGGAAAACTCCATCCGCCTACAGAAGATCAGGGGCTGGCACATTCACTCTTTGGACATTCACTCTTCACACATTCAGTACACATTCACTCTTCAAAAATGGGTATATTAAAAGTTTGGAGTCAAAATATTGAAAATTAGCAAACTTATGAGTAAAGGTTGAAGTACTGCAACATTCAGTCATAGTCTGGACAGTTTATTGTATTCGTACACCAGATTTTTAGCATAGTCTTCTTATTACCCCACTTCATGAACCCCGTAGGTGAAAGTTTTCAAATCCCCGACGAAAAGTGATTTCACGCCGCTGAAATATCATTCTGTACAAGTGCGAAAACACATTTTGGCCAGGATATGAAAAATGACAGCAGTCACGTTCATGAGGTGGTGTGAAAAAATGACTATGTTGAAAATTTGGGGTCAAAATATTTACAATTACCTTAGATATGAGTGAGCATAGAAAAATTTCGATGTAAGCTTGTAGCTTTGTCATTTTTACATAGTTTGACCACACATTTTCAAAATAAGCTTCTTGTGACCCCACCTCATATACAGTGGTGGTGAAAAGTGACTATAAAACTGCCACTTGGGCCTGATTTGCATAATTCCACTGCCACTGGTTATGAGGTGAGGCATCAAAAAGGCCATGTTGAAAATCTGCGGTGAAAATATGCAAAAATAACAAAGTTATGCCTCAAAGTTTAAAACCCATTGAAATACATTGACCCACACTTACCTAAGTTTCTCACACTGCAGTCGCTGGCTCCAGCAGCGAGATGCGTCTTCGATCACATAGTGGATCTACTCAGTGGGACATGTTCAGCTGAGTGAATGTGTGTGGGGAGTGTAGTGGGGGGGTAGGGTGGTGACCGCTGAGTTGGAGGTCAGGGTGGCAGTGGTCTGATTAGCGAGGGACTTTATTCTATTATACAGGTATAAGGAGAAAAAAAACAATGAGGGACAGTTTTCTTTATTAATAGCTCACATTTAGAAAATTAATAGGGGGACAGCGATTGGAGGGTGGGCTTGCCACTAGACACCAGGGAAACATTATATTAATATGTGGACGGAGATCAAAGGGTGAGGGATGCCATTAGACACCAGGGAAAGATTATACAAATACAGGGACTGCAGTCAGAGGGTGGGGGTGCCACTAGACACCAATGAAGCATTATACAAATACAGGGACCATAGTTGGAGACTGGGGGGTGCCACTAGACACCAGGGAAACATTACATAAATATGGGGATGGTGATCAGAGGGTGGGAGGTGCAACTGGACACCAGGGAAACATTCTACAAATACAGGGACAGTAGCCAGAGGGTGGGGTGGGGGTGACACTAGACACCACAGAAACATTACACAAGTACAGGGACAGCAGTTGGAGGGGGGGTGCCACTAGACACCAGGGAAACATTATATATATATAAAGGGGACAGCAATCAGAGGGTGGGGGTGCCACTAGACACTAGGGAAACCCATAAATATGGGGATGACAGGGAGGCTTCCACCCACTTGGAAAACAAGTGCTAGCTCTGAACCTGGAAGTGAACTGGAAGTGAGCGTGGAGCAGGAAAAGTGTGCCCACTAGGGGAGGGAAGGAACAGCACTGTGGTCAATGGAGAGGACTGCGTGTGCTGCAACTCCACTGTGGAAGGATACAGTCTAGGTATCTGGTCACGTATTTACAGAGTTCCTTCTCTCTCTGTGTAATAGCAAGATGTCAATGTAGCCCCGCTATGCAACTGTAAAAAATAAAATGCCACAACTTACACTTTCAGTGTCGGTGGTGGGGGGGGGTCTTAAGTGATCAGCTCACTATGCGGTGAGGGAGATATTAAACTCGACAAGAGGAGGGTTAGACACACATCGACCATAATGGACGGGAGTGAACTGCGTGCCAGTTCATTCACTTGGAAGGTTGATTGAGAGACCTTCATTTCTCTATAATTATTAAGGAAATGCATACGTTTCTTCTTCTGGACTTTGTCTTGCAAAAATGCATTCTAGTCAAATTAATACAACTGACAGAGCCACACCAGTTGGTTACAAGGGGTGTGGTATATTTCTCAAGTTTTATGGTTGGAATGTAATTACTGTTTTTATCATTAATCGTTGGGTACATGTTGTTGCTAACTGCTAAGAGTTTTCATAGTTTAATATTCATTAAACTACAACAGTTAAACATAAAGGTCTCCCATAGGAATTACCCCGGGACAGATACAACTGGGTTTTCACTGTTATGCAGATGATACCCGGCTGTATCTGTCCTGTGTGCCCGATACCCAGGTGGCAGCCTCTGTATTTAATAGCTGCCTCGAGGAAATCCAGACGTGGATGACTCATAACTGTCTTAAGCTTAACCCAGACAAGACTGAGGTACTGGTGGTGGATCCCGGTCATCGGGGCGGAAGGGGGTGGGTGGGTGAGGGGTTACCCCTTGACTTAGTGCTGGGGGGGGCTTCCTCTTGCCCCATCTAGACGGGTGAAGGATTTGGGTGTGATCCTAAATGATGGTTTGACACTTGATGTTTAGGTGTTGGCCATGGTCAAAAGTAGATTTTGCCATCTTAGGAACATCGCCCGCATCCGAGCCCTGATCCTGCCTGAGGACCTGACCACGCTGGTGCATGCTTTTGTCACATCCAGGTTGGACTACTGTAATGCCCTGTACCTCGGGTTATCTGGAGGCAACCTCCGCAGGCTACAGCTGGTGCAGAACGCGGTGGGAAGATTGTTGACGTGTGTGAAAAGGTGTGATAATGTCACCCTGGTCCTCTGCGAACTACACTGGCTGCCGGTCAGGTGGAGGATTGTCTTCAAGATAGGGCTCCTGACCTATAAGACCCTGCATGAAAGGGGACCAGTCCATCTGCAAGATGTCCTCGTCTCCTACCAGCCACCCCGGGCACTCCGTTCTGCCGAGGGAGGACTCCTTGGAGTTCCTAATGTTAGGTTGTGGCACTCGGGGGGACTGGGTATTCTCAGTGGCCGAGCCTACCCTGTGGAACTCATTGCCTGGTTATTTGAAGGAGGCTCCCTTGGTGGAAGCTTTTAAAAAGGGTCTGAAGAACTATCTGTTCCAACAGGCTTTTATTGACCAGTCAACTTACCTACTTTGTATGATTTTAAACTTGTACTGTCTTGTATTGTACAGCGCCCCTAGTCCTTGGAATGGGGCACTTTAGAAATAAAGTGTCTGTCTGCCTGCCTGTCTGTCTATCTATCTATCTTTATTACCAAGACAATCTTAAAATTAGTAACCTATAATGCTAAGGACACTAATTCACCAATCAAATGCACTCAAATCTTAGCAGAACTGAAAAGGTTGGACACTGATGTGGTCTTCATACAGGAAACCCACTTATCAGATACAGAACACAGCAAACTTAAGAGGGGATGGGTGGTGGCAGCCTCCCACCTACCTCTAAGAAGGAAGGTACAGCCACTAATAAATGGATCCCTTTTGTATACACTCAGACTGCCCTTGATGGAAGAGTGGCCATTATTCAGGGAACGATCCGGGGGAAGGAGCTTGCTTTAGTAAATATTAACACCCTGAATGATGGTGCAGACAGCTTTTTAAAGAAGTATTTAGCAGGGTCGCACTGTTACAGGGACATAATATAATCATGGGAGGGAATTTAAATTCTGCTCCCTATCTCCGTATGGACAGGCCTACTGTAACCTCCCATACTAACCCATCTGCTGCAAGGGTACTTCACTCACTGATAGCGGAGTCTGTTTTTTTTGATTAATGGAGGCACTTTGACAAAAATAAGAAAGATTATACTTTTTCTCTCATCCTAACCAATCTTATTTCCATATCGATTTGATGCTGGTCCTCACAGCAATAGCCTATAATGTCTTGGACTGTAAGATCCTTTCCATCACCCAGATGGATCATGCGGCAGTGTTACTTCACTACCGTATAGGTAGTGAACAATGTAAAACATTACGGAGAATGAACACCTGTCTTCTTAATCTTGGGAAAATTAAAGACATCAGAACAGGAGATCCAGGAGGTGTATAACCTTAACAACGCTCCAGGAGTGTCTGCACAAGCAGTGTGGGATATAGTTAAAGCCGTGGTCCAAGGTAAGATTATTGGACTGGCAGCAGGCTATGAAAAAACTAAATTCAGAAATTAGACTAAACCTGGAATGAAAAAGTAAGAGATTTGGAACACAATCATAAACAGAAGGTGGATAGGTGGACCTTATTTATCTTATTTATTTATTTGAGTTTTGGCAACTGGGGTAAGTCCACTGAGTCAATTGCATTCCCTTTTTCAGGGGTCACCCGGAAGTGCAGTATGTATATAGTATGGTGCTTTAACATAGCAATGACAGTTACAATGGAAAAATCGATATTCAGTGTTTAATGATCCACAGTAATATGATACAGGCAGATACAACCACAGGTTTATGAAATAACAGGCAGGTAAGTAAGCAGTCCTGCAGGGGGCAAGACAGGATCTTAATTTCCAAAACCAATAGGCATAGGGAGTTCTGCGTTACACAAAACAATGGTATTATGAGGTGGAAGTTAAAGTTGTTAAAACTCCTTGCATTTTATCTCTCCAAAGCAATGCCAGACTGAACAATACAAAGCATCCGGGACCCTGCTTCAGGAACTCTGACTGTATTACTCCCAGTGCTATAGCAACAGCCTTTAAGAAATTTTATTCAACCCTCTGTGCTGAATCCAGAGACCCTAACTAAATCCAAAAGGACTTGCCGGCCTCCCTCAGTAACCTAAACTTGCCATCCCTTTCTGAGGAGGATACAAATTTCCTGGAAGCCCCTATCCATGCAGAGGAAGGAACCCCAGCTATTACTTCAATAGCCAGTAATAAAGGTATCAGGTCAATAGCGCATAGTAATTACAGCGCGAGCATTAGCAATTACAGCTAAAGGCACGAATGGGCTAAACAGTTTTACAGCATACACCCAGTCTTGCACTTCATTCACTTCAGTTGAATGAAAAGTGCTAATTTTAGTTGATCACTGGTTGCACTTTTACAATGCTTTTACAAGACCTACCTAAGTGCTCGGTTTAGTGTATACACAAAAACAAACTCTAATTACTGCATTTCTCCATTCTATGTTCTACGTACAACAGCTTGAAAAACGTAGTGCAGTGCTAGACTCTGATTCCTGCAATTCCCCATTATACGTAGTACACGCTTGCTGACCGGTTCAAATGCTTTTACAAAACCTACCTAAAAACCAAAAACAAACTCTGATTCTGTCTGTGTCACAGTGAATAAAATATGCAAATGTCCTGTAATGTTGCAGGTAATACTGAGGCTTGCTAACTTTAAATATCAGTGTATGTTTCAAAGAATTATTACCTGCAATGCTAAAAGCAATTGCTAGCATCATGGTTAAAATAGCGGCATCTAAAAAAGCATCATGGTACGATGAACTGACATTGCTGTGAAATTGCTATTCGCTCTTATTCACTGCAGCTAAATGACTGCGCTGCTATTTACTGTGATGGGATTTCTTGCGAGGTATTGACATGGAACCACCAGTAGTAAAGCCCCAGGACCAGATGGTTTTAATACGGACTTTTGTGAAGCCTTTAAGGACACACTAGTCCCAGTTCTGTTGGCCACATGTCTTAAATGTGAAACAGGAAATGAGACAGCCATACGAACTGGGGTTGTCTACAGGCCTCCAGACCGGGGGAGGACATAAGACACATTACTGTTAGAAGATATACAAAACATGACAGCTAAAGGGGAGGTTCTGATAATGGGAGACTTCAGCATGCCAGATACAGATTGGTCAATACTAGCAGGAACATCTGCCAGAACTAGACACATGGTGGATTCCCTGCAAGGGGAGGGCCTCACAAAACTGGTACAACAACCCACAAGAGACAGGGCTATCCTAGATCTAGCACTGACTAAAAGGGAAAGGATCACAGATCTCCAGGTAGGTCACCTGGGGGCCAGTTACCATCACATGGTATAGTTCAATTTGGCCACTAGAACTAAATCATCCTATTCCAAGGCAAAAATGTGGGACTTCAGAGGAGTTGACTTTGATAAGATGGCCAACAAAGTTAAGCTAGCCCTGGCAAAAAGAAATACAGGTGAGGGGGTACAGGCAAAGTGGGCAAGCATTAAGGATGCAATACTTGAAGCAACATCCCATTGTGTTAGAGAGAAAAGGAAGTGCAAAAGAAGATGGAAACCACTTTGGTTCTCAAAAACAGTAGCAGAAAAGGTCAGAGCCAAAAGGCTGGCCTTCAGGAAATATAAGGGAACATAGCAGGATGAAGATAGGGAGGCATACCAAACTTCCCTAAGTGAAGCAGGGAAGGCAGTAAGACAGGCAATGGTCCAAACCGAGGAAACACTAGCACAAACAGTAAAAGAAGGTGACAAGACTTTCTATAGATGAAAGGAGAAAGTCCAGAGGGGGTATTGCTAAGATCAAAGAGGATAAGGGGGCATGTGAGGAGGAGGGCCATGTAAAAGCATCTATCCTAAATAGATACTTCTGCTCAGTATTTACTCAGCACCATGGACACAGGGAGGGAGGTGTGCACTAGTACCTTCACAAAAGAAAGGGTCCTACAAGAGCTTGATAAGCTCAGGGTGGACAAGGCAATGGGACCTGATGGCATACATCCCAGGGTACTAAAGGAGCTAAGGGTGGAATTAGCAGAGCAATTATCAAAACTGTTTAGTGAGTCTCTGAGCACAGGAGAGGTCCCAGAAGACTGGAGAAGGACTCATGTGATCCCGCTCCACAAGAGTGGTAGCAGGGAGGAGGCAGGGAACTACAGACCAGTCAGTCTTACCTCAGTAATGGGCAAGATTATGGAGACACTCCTTAAGGAAAGGATAGTGCAACACCTGGAATCCATAGGAGCACATGATCCAAGACAGCATGGGTTTACAAAAGGAAGGTCCTGTCAAACTAATTTCATAGATTCCTTTGACTGGGTAACCACCAAGGGGTAGCAGGTGATGTCGCCTACCTTGACTTCAGCAAAGCTTTCGATACTGTTCTACATAGAAGATTGATTAGTAAGCTGGGTAGGCTTGAGGTGGGTCAGAAGTTGGTCAACTGGGTGGCAAACTGGTTGACGGGCAGAAAACAGAGAGTGGTGGTAAACGGTACACAGTCAGAAGAGATGCAAGACACAAGTGGGGTACCTCAGCGATCAGTCTTGGGGCCAGTCCTCTTCAATATCTTCATCAGTGACATTGCAGATGGACTAAAGGGTAAGGTTTGCCTGTTTGCAGATGACACCAAGATCTGCAACAGAGTAGATGATCTGGATGGGGTGGGCAGAATGAGAAGAGATCTGGATAAACTAGCAAAATGGTCAGAAGAGTGGCAACTGGGGTTTAACACAAAGAACTGCAAGATCATGCACATAGGGAAGAGAAACCCTGAAGCCACCTATAGGCTGGGAGGAAAGTTGCTGGCAGTCACAAGGGAAGAAAGAGACTTGGGCATCATCATCATCACCGATGACCTGAAATCATCCAAGCAGACCACTAAAGCAGTAGGTAAAGCATGGGGGATGTTGGGGTGTTTTAGTAGGGGTATCACAAGTCATAAGAGGGAGGTAATAATCCCTCTTTATAAGACACTGGTTAGACCCCATCTAGAGTACTGCGTGCAGTACTGGAGACCACACCTTCACAAGGACATTAACCAAATTGAAGCAGTCCAGAGAAGGGCAACCAGAATGGTGCAGGGACTGCATCAGAAAACATATGAGGACAGAGTAATGGAGCTCAATAGGTATACCCTAGAGAAAGGAGGGAGAGAGGAGATATGATCGAAATATTCAAACACCTTAAGGGCATTAACAAGGTGAAAGAGTCTAACATGTTTCAATATAAGAAAAATAGCAGGACAAGAGGACACAACATGAGATTAGAGGGAGGCCGATTAGGGGGTAATGTGAGGAAGTTTTTTTTCACAGAAAGGGTGATGGATGCATGGAACAGCCTACCTCAGGAAGTGGTGGATATGAATACAGTGCAGGGCTTCAAACAGGCATAGGGTAGGCATAACGGAGCAATACAGATGAGTATGAATAGATAGGCCATTGACAGAGCAAAGGCCGATGGCACATTCATAAGGTAGAAAAAGAAATGGGCAGACTGGATGGGCCTTGCGGTCCTTATCAGCCATCAACTTCTATGTTTCTCTGTTTCTAAACCAAGGGTAAAATCCCAGCCACCTGGCAAGAACCTGTTATTACGGTGATCCATAAGCCGGGTGAGCCCACAGGCAATTGCACCTCATACTGCCCTCCCTCATTAATAAATCTGGATCAAAATATGTTCACTGAAATTCTGGCCACAAAACCCCAAACTATAGTATCTAAACTCATTCACCTGGATCAGATGGGGTTTATACGCCAGATATCAGCTGTTGTTAAACAAGTTGTCAGGGGTCAGGGCCTGTGTGGACACACAAGTGGCCTTTCTTGTCGACCCGGAAAAGGCCTCTGACTGCCTTAATTGGGTTTATATGCAGGACCTTCTTGCCAACACAGGAAATGGGAGAAAATTCAGACACTACTTACCCACATTGTATGACAAGCCAACAGCTAGAATCAGGGCCAATGGCAAATTATCGGACCCTCTGGAAATATGTAGGGGGGCCAGACAGGGGTGCCCATTGTCACCCTGTGCTTTTTGCTCTCAGTACTGATCCTCTGGCAGCGGCCATCTGCCAAAATACAGAGATCCAAGGCAACTTAGTGGCAGGGAAGGAGCACTGCATTTCCAAGTATGTGGATGATACCCTGGTCTTTATGAGGAACCCAGTGAGGTCCATGCCCCCCTTTCTAGAGCTCATAAGACAGTATGGATTGTTATCTGGGTTTAAGGTTAATGACTCAAAAACTGAGACATTACATTATAGCAGGGAACATACAAGACAAATTAAAGTGAATATATCTTACAGATGGGTCAGCACAAAAACCTGATACCTTGGAGTCCAGATCCCTGAAAAATGAGAGACCCTTCACCAATCCAACTATGCCCCATTCCATCAGGCCGCAACTGTGGACCTTAATGGCTGGTCAGAAATACTATTATCATTTTCAAATTGCATAGAAGCAGTCACAATGAACATTCCTCTGAGATTTTATTTTTATTTTCCACAATACCCACCAGGTTTACAAAGCAAGAATGGCGAGACTTACAAAAGGTCCTTTGCAAATTCATTTGGAATGAGAAGAAACCCAGAATCAAGTGGGAAGTGGGAGAGAGGCGTCCCAGGCCTAAAATGCCCTTACTATGTAGCCCAATTACCCCCACTAATTGACCTGTTAGAAGATAAGGAGGACAATGGTTGAGTGCAAATAGAACACACCAACCAGAGGGTTTCAAAAACAACGTTTGTAAGCACCTTTTAGTTACCACTACATGCAAACACTCCCTCAAGAGGCAGACGGACAACTGTGGTGTGGCTACCATGCAAATATTGCTGTGTACATAATGGATGACACACTGTTGTACTGCTCTACTTGCCTACAATTTGTAACTAGGACTTCATTTATATGTTGGGATATGTATCCATTCCCCTTCGTTGTCTTACTTTTGAATGTTATACTCCTGTACATGTTGTATTTGTCCAATCACTGTAATAAGTTATGTATTGCATTCCTGTTGTTGTACTCCCCCAGGTCATACCTGAAAACAGGCAGTTTCTGTCTAGTGTGCCTACCCGGTTAACAAAAACTAAATATATAAATACAAACTCACTACTTATCCTGGGCCTCCACCCCAGCTCTTCCAAAGCTTGTCTCAAACCTATGATCCAATTTGACACTAATTAACTGGATGTATAAAAGCAAAAATAGGGACTGCAAATCAGACCTGGGCCCTTACTCCTATACCCCACATTCCATATTTTAGTCCTGCCTCCCTGGACATGACCTTAAGGCAGTGGGAAGGGAAGGGAAGGGCTTATTGTCTGTAGTGCAGCTGTTGCAAGGAACCACCCTCAAGGAGTTCCACACCTTGCAGAAAGAGTTGCACCTGCCCCACCAGGGTCACTTTCATGTTATGCAATTGTGCAGCTTTTTAAATAAAGACGAAATCTGGACAGCCATGTGAGCTTCCCTCCATCCAGTGGTGAAATATCTTTGGAAGTCAGGACAGCAAGGAGCCTGACCACATCAAATGTCTTGCTCATTCAAATTAATAGCAAATGAACAAAGGCTTACAGCCATTACTCAGCTGCAAAATAAATGGGAACAAGGGAAATTATGTTCTGTTACCCAAACAATGGGATGTTATTTAGGCAGGGGCACATAAAACCACTGTGTCAGCATCCTGGAGGGAATTTAAATAGAAAATTGTGGAACTTTTTTTCTCACAACGAAGTCCAAGCACTTGTCCAGTACTCATTTAGACAACTGCTGGAGGCTGTGTGGGTAGAAGGGGTCCCCTTATGTTTTTTAGGATTGTCTGGCACTGGTCCAGTACTGGGCAGAGGTGAGGACAGCCACATAGGAAATGCTGGGGCTCTCAGCGTGTCCACCTTTGCAGAAACTAGTGTTGGGCCTGCCACCCAAAGGTGCCACTAGGGGAGACAAACAGTAGCTTTTCTTGATCCAGACAGTGGCAGCCTTGAAAGCCATTACTAAAAAGTGGCTGACAACTCCCCCAGCACCCAGGGTTGCAGACTGAATGATGGTCTGTGACCAGATAAAGGAAATGGAAGCTGTCACTGCCCTTTTAAAGCTTCCCCAGTCATTTTAACATTCATGCATAAAATTCCCCTTCCTGCATTGATTCATGTTTTGTACTTCTGTAATGTTCTCTGCAATTAGTTTTTGCATTCTGAGCTGCTAAAAACTGTGTCATGCACCAGAGCTTCTACCCTAAGCCTGGTGTTGCTACAGAACCTGGGCTGTACTGGTGACATCACTGTATGGGGAAGGAGTGAATCACATTGTGCTGTACAATGAAGATGCAGTGGTTTCACCAGGGAAAACTTCCATAACTTCATGTACATACTATGTTCAGCATTGTTCCCCTTTCCCCAAGACACCCCGTTATCAATGCAATATGCCAACTCCAATGGTTAATTAATGCCTTGTATCTCATTTTATAAAGTGGATGTATTTCATGTCTCGGTAGCAAAGCACAGTGAATTAGAGAGAGTTGCTGTAAACTGAGACAGCTCGCTGTCAGTTTTTCATCTGAGTTTGATGCCTTTGTTATCTGTACTAAGTAATGCCTCCCTGTATACCTCATAGCATTTTGTCACTGAAATGGGTGTTTACTCACCTGGTAAAGGTGATTGTGTTGGTTGACATCCATGGCACTCCAGACATTACATCATGGGTTTTCGACCACCTGATAGGCTAATGATGCACATGACCTAGGATCAAATTTCTAGACCCCAGGTCCCAGAAGCCCCTGTTCTCCAGTTCAAATCTTCTATAGCTGAAAAATAAGGTTAGTAAAACCACAAAATACTCTGAGATAACAATACGCAGTGACGCTGATGAGTCTTCTGAACATGGCCCGGAGGCCCAATTTATTTTCCCATTTGATACAATACTAATACTCGGCCTGCTAACTGGCCAACGGTGGGCATCCTAGATGCTAGCATTTCTTAATGACGATTTCCATATCTATTTGTATTAGTCTTGCAAAACTCCCAGTCACTCTGATCGCTCTGTCGGGCGGGTCATGGAGTGCCATGGATGTCAACCAACACAATCACCTTTACCAGGTGAGTAAACACGCATTGTGATTGGTTGACCATCCAAGGCACTCCAGACATTACTTCATGAGTTGCTAACAAGCAGTACTGGACCTAGACGGGTGGGACAGCGTGGTCTGAGGGGAGTATGAGCTGGCCGCTGAGAGAACCAGAGTGGCGAATGGGGTCTGTATCTTGTACAGGTGGTCCAATCTGTAGTGCCTGGCAAATGTATGGATAGAGGTCCAAGTGGCTGCTCTGCAAATATCTTCCATAGCCACATTGGCTCTTTCTGCCCAGGAGGTGGACACAGCCCTGGTTGAGTGAGCTCTAATGCCCTCTGGGGGCGTTAGATGCTTTGCCTTGTAAGCCTCTTGGATGGTTCTCCTGAGCCAGCCCGCTATAGTTGTCTTTGATGCTGCCTTACCCTGCTGTTGTCCCTTTGAAACTATGAACAATCTCTCAGTTTTACGTATCAGTTGTGTTCTAGCTATGTATTTGGCTAGTGTACCCCCAACATCCAGGTGATGAGGAAAACTTATGTCCCCTGTTTGTGATGTATATGGGAGGGTCGGTAACTCAAAGGACTGATCTCTGTGGAAAAGTGACGTGACTTTGGGCTTAAATGCTGGGACCGTGCATAACTGTACCCCTTGGGTGGTGAACACGATGTAGGGCTCCCTACAAGATAGTGCCCAGAGCTCGCTAATCCTTCTAGCGGAGTACACAGCCACCAGGAAACAGGTCTTTAGTCCTGCCCAATATAGTTCCACGTCCTCGAATGGCTCAAAGGGGGTGGTGCTGAGGGCATCAAAACTAAGGTTAGATCCCAGGGGGCGATTAGGGTTCTGGCCCTGGGGCAGAGACCCTCTACTGCCCTGAGGAAGCATACTGCGTCTGGATGTGCTACTGGGCTGTGATGTCCTATATGACTGATGGCCGCACCAATGGCAGAAAGCTGCACTCTGAGGGAAGAATGAGAAAGTCCCCTTTCTAACCCTTGCTGCAAGTAGATCAGTATGGTTGACATATCTGCTTGCTCTGGAACTTCGTTTCTGTCTTTGCACCATGCCGCAAAGAGAGACCACTACCTGCCGTAGGTAGTGTTGGTCGACTGCTGCCTGGACTGCAGTAATGTGGATATGACTGAGGCATGATAACCTACCTTTAGCAGTCTGTGCCTTTCAGGAGCCAGGCCATTAGTTTCAGGGTTCCCAGTGCGGGATGGACTAGTGGCCCTTGGGTTAGCATGTCATGTTTGTATGGTAGCCTACGTTTGTCCAGTGCCATGGCTATCACTGATGAGAACCAGGCTCTCCGAGGCCAGTAAGGTGCTACCAGGATAATGGTCCTCTGAGACTGGCGTATTTTTGCTAGGACCTGCGGTAGGAGGGGAATGGGGGGAAACACATACGCTTGGTCCCAGGACCAGGTCTGTGATAGTATGTCTACTCCCTGGGAGCGGTGTTCCCTGTATCTGGAGAAGAACCATTGTACCTGAGCGTTGTCCACTGTCGCCATGAGGTCCATTGGGATGGGCCCCCATGCCTCTTCTATCAGCCGGAATAGGTCAGTGTGTAGGTGCCACTCTCCTGGGTGTACCTGTTGGCAGCTGAGCCAATCCGCTAATATGTTGAGCATGCTGGCTAAGTGGACCACTCCAATGTGAACAAGATGGGCCTGAGTCCAGTCTAGTACCCTCGTTACTTCTTTCTGCATGGCTTTGCTTCTGGTTCCCCCCTGCTTGGCAATGTAGGTCACGGTGACCTGGTTGTCGGAGCGAAATAAAACTGACTGACCGGAGATTGTCGTTTGAAAGGATATGAGGGTGTGGTAGACTGCCCTCATCTCCAGCACGTTTATGGACAGTCTGGCCTTCGACTTTGTCCAGCTGCCTTGAGCTGATTGGGGACCCAAGCATGCCCCCCATCCGAGGAGGCTCACGTCTGTCTCGATGGTGACATTGTACGTTGCCTCTAGCGGAACCCCTTGCATGAGGGATCGCCGGTCTGTCCACCAGCTTACAGAACGTCTCACCATGCAGGGTAGTGGTAACCTGATTTTTAGGTTCCGTTCATTGGGCTATCCATGTGACAACATGTACCTTTGTAGGGGTCTCATATGTCACCTGGCCCAAGGCACTAGGTCAATGCAGGAAGCCATGCAGCCTAGCATCTGAGCTATCTGTCCGATAGTGGGCATGTTGGTGTCCTTAGCTGATGTGCTAGTGACATCACTGCATGCACCCTGTTCTGGGACGGTCTGGCCCACCCCTGGGACGTGTTCACTTCTGCTCCCAGGTGTTCCAGTTGTTGCGTAGGCACTAATTGGCTCTTGGCCTGGTTCATGACCCAACCGTGATCTCTCAGTGCCTGTAGAGCCTCATGGTGGTGGTGCGGGATTGTTGCCTGGACCGTGCTCAAATTAACCAGTCGTCCAAATAGGGGACGAAATCCACTCCCTGCTCTCTCAACCTGGCAACAAGGACTACGGACACCTTGGTGAATACCCTTGGTGCCGAGGTAAGACCGAATGGTAAGGCTTGGTACTGAAAATGCTGGCCGAGAACGTGGAAATGCAGGTATTTTCTGTGGCAGTGACAAATGGGGATGTGGAGATAGGTGTCTTTCAAATCTATGGATGTGAGATAGTCGCCTTTCCGGATACTGCAGAGTGTTGATCTCAGAGTCTCCATCTTGAACCTCTGAGTGAGCACAAACTTGTTGACCGTATTTGAGGTCTAATATGGGACAAAGTTCCCCAGTCTTTTTGGGAACGAGGAAGAAGATGGAGTATACTCCCTGCTCTTGCTTGTGAGAGGGAACTAACTGAATAGCTTTGTTTCACATCAGGTCCTGTAGTATATGTTGCACCTGATGAGGCGATGTCCTTTTCTTTGCTATGGGGGAGCTTATGAACCTGTGTGAGATTTGGACAGTTCTATAGAGTACCCCCTTGACACTACCTCTAATACCTATCTGTCTGTGGTTGTGCTGCACCATCGGTGGTGGAACAGCATGAGCCTTTTTCCCCACAGGCGGGCAGGAGCCCTGTGTGGGAGTCATCTTGAGGAGAGAGGAGGGTCTGTAGTCATTGTTGTTTATTTCTGTTTCCTCTTCCTCCTCCTCTGAATTTTGAGCCCCTGCCCCTGAAGTTTAAGGATTGATAAGCGGGGGTAAAGGAATTACATTGTCCCCCTTGGCTCCCTCTTCCTCGAAATGAGTTACTCTGGTAGTACGTGTCTCTGTGTATCTGATGCTTGTAGCCCCCCCAAAATCTCCATCGTCCAGGTGGGTTGGTTTGTTCTTGTGTTTGAGCAGATCTTTTCCTTCCTCTTTTTGTTTTAGGTAGTCTTGCAGGCCTTCGCCGAAGACGTGTTTGCCCTTCATGGGTAGGTTTTGAGGTAGTGTTTTGGATTAATTGTCTGCCTCCCATAACTTTAACCATAACACTCTTCTTGCCCGGTTAGTTAGGGCTGTGGCTCTTGCATTCAGTTTTACAGAGTCTACAGCCATACCTACCAGGTATCTGTCAAGAGTCTAGGGTACACTCCAATAGTTTGGCCTCCCTGGTATTGGGAGCTTCTTTTTCTAAGAGCTCCTCAAGCCAGCGAATCTGGGCACGCGCAGTGTATATGGTGGTAGTGGAAACCTTAGTGGCTGTGCCCTCTATCGCGAACAACTTCTTTAAGATGTCCTCGACCCTTTTGTCTGCTGGGTTCTTCAGTGATATGGCCCCGCATAGTAGGACCGTCTTCTTGCTGAGTGCAGCTACTTGTGGGTCAATCATGGGTGCTGGGCACCATGTGTTAGCCTTGTCTTCCTGGACTGGATACATACGGTCCAGGTTTCTCTCATCTGGCATCCTGCCCGGCTCTGTGGACTCCCACTCTTTAATAAATATGTTATCAATCACTGGACAGATTGGGAAGGTCTCTTTGAGGCTTTTCTTTGTTGGATCAAGGGGTCGAGCTTGGATTCAGGTTGTTCTTCCTCGAGCATGAAACCCATAGTGGCCTTAATTATTCTCATAAGCCCTGGTATTACGTCAAAGGAGCATAGCTTGGATGTGAGAGATGGGACTGATTGTGTCTACATCTCTTCTTCATCAGACGGTACAGGCTCCTCGTCCTCGAGTGGCTCCTTATCGGCGGTGTTCTCCCCACTGGCGGGTGCTGAGGGGTTCGGGGGTGGATCCGCTGGTTCTGAGTGGATCCCCGATGCCCCCTTGGTTTGCTGGCTCCGGCATTGTTTTTGGGGCCTGTGTCAGTTTGGACTGCATCATAGCTTCTAATTTTTCCATGATCTTCAACATAAAGTTCTGTTGACTCTCCATCATGGCCACCGCTGCTTGCTGGTTCTGTTGGAGTATGGCCCCCCTGGGTCCAGCCAAGTGGGACCACTGGTTCCGGGGGCATCCAAACCCAACACTGGGGAGGGGTCTAAGGATGAAACCTCATCTTCATGGATACATGCGGGGCAGATAGGTCCCATGTTGTGGGGCATCAGGTTGGTGCTGCAAGTAGTGTACTTTCTCGCTTTCACCATCTGGGGAGAAAGGGAGAGAGAAAGAATGTTGTATGTTAAGGACAGGTAAACGATGGGCCGCCAGGAATTTGGATGGGCCCAATACGATACCCTGGTCATCTTATAGTATTGTACTATCCCGTAGCCTTAAATTGTTGTCAGTCCCTGTTGTTCCTCCCCCGCACAGCAAGGTGCTGGGCAGGTACAGTTCTGCTCACGGCTGTACAAGCGCGGGGGGTCTACATGGTTGAATTGCTGCCAACTAGAGAGGAATGTGAAAGAAAAGCTACTTCTGTAGGAGGGCTGTTATGGTGAGGTGCCCCCTGAGAAGGAGGGGCTCACCCGATGATATGCCCCTATACAATGAACCACCCATGGTTTTCTGTTGTGGCCTAGTAATCTCCGCTTGGGAGGATAAGAGAACTGGCTCCAGTTTGGACGTTCCTTGGTGATTTCCCTGTGCTCCACCTTGGTTCATGAGGAAACCGATCAGGCTTGTCACTAGAGGAAGAAGGGATCTAGGCCTGATGAGGTGAGGGCTCAACGAGGCCGGCTGCTGAGGGAGAGGCCTAAGCCTGGTGCAGTAGTCCCAGGCCATTGGCCAACAAAGCAAACCAGCTGAACTATCTGATGCCTCGAGGTCTCCGCTTGGGAGGGGATCCCCCTGAGGCCCGAGTTAATCTTCACGTTCGCTGTAATGTTAGCGTTCTCCTTTCTTGTAATTCACCCCCCCCGTTTATCTAAAAATGTGCCCAGAATCGAGGCAGAGGCCTTGGATTGACCGCCCCCCTCCCGGTGAAGAAAAAAAATGCTGAGTTTCCTTTTCTGCCTCTTTCTCCCTAAATAACAGGAGCGTGGCAGGGCAGGCTCTCCTGATGGCGTTAGAGGTGGTCGCGGCCATCGGGCAGAGCGAGAGAGAGAGCAAATATTTTTAGTCGGGCTAGGGGAGAGGCCTTGTATGCTCGTGCACCAGTGGCCTGCCCGACTATGTGGAATCAACTAGCGATCCGCATGGCACTTCGAGTTAGCACGCCGCCATGCAGAGTGGCGATTCCAGGCTGGGCACCAGCGGCTGTAGCCTTGTGGATTTTTCTCCGGTGGAGCGAGGAGGTAGCGGGTGGGTGGGGAGGGGAAGGCGCTTTGGCCATGCAGTGCTGGCGAGCGTGATTCCTTGAAAAGGGGGATTGCCTTAAGTGGAAAAAACATAACTAGGAAAAAAGGGGTGGGAGGGGGCCCAATTGAAATCGGGAGATTGAATCGCCCCTAAGAAGTGAGAGCAATGCTCTGGAGTGCCTGAGATGCGTGGAGGTCTCTTTCCATCGAAAACTACTGAATTCACATAAATAAAAACAACAGCAGAATCAAAAAACGATTTAAAATAGTGAGAAACCTGTCACAACAAAGCAGTACAATTCTCTTGCAGTCTATGTAAAGGTATTTTTTTCAACAAATACTCCAGCTGGCCCTAAACAAGCCATCCTCCTAAGTAGTTGGCAATCAGGAATACTCTTAATTCTCAGTGCAAACTGTAGAAGTTATTGAGGCACATTTCACATGCAAGCTCAGATGAATTTTAAACTATAAAATAACAATTTTCTGTGGAATCCACAGGCCTACCTTTCCTGGCACCATGCAGGGACTCCTGGGGTGCTTGTTGCCTTATCAGATGCACAATTAGAACTGGAGTACAGGGGCTTCTGGGACCTGGGGTCTAGAAATGTGATCCTAGGTCATGTGCATCATTAGCCTATCAGGTGGGCTAAAACCCATGATGTAATGTCTGGAGTGCCATGGATGGTCAACCAATCACAATGTTGGATACAGACACAACATGTAGGGAAATGAGAGGCACTGGTCTTAATAATGCGAGACAAGTTGTCAGACAGAGACACATTAAAAAAACTGGGAGTTACCCTTGATCACACCCTAGACACTATCTGAATAGCCTAACAGTGGAGTGCTAATGATGACTCCCTTTGATGCTTTTGTCCTTGAATTACCAGATAACTGCAGCTCTTAATGAGCTGTCAATCACACCAGGTCATCTGGAATACTGGGAGAGAAAGCCTAAGGACTACAGACTACTACTATAGGGACATTTTAACTTCATTTTCAGCCAAAGGAAAACCCACACTATTCAAGATGGACAAGTAGAGAGTAAGCTGCACTAGCCCTTTGTTCCCTCAGTTAAGGGAATGCCTGGTCGTCTCGAGTTTTAAAACAGAGTTTAAAACCTATTTATTTAATCAGGCTTTTTTTCTTTATGTTTTAAATAATTTCACTGTTATTATTATTTGTTTATAATTTATGTGCATTTTATTGTACAGCATTTTGATATATGAAAGGCGCTTAAGAAATTAATTTTACTTACTTGTCAATTTGCACTAGGTCTTGGGCTAGTAAAATAATGTTAAAATCGACCCCTGCCTCTCCTGGTAGCAGTGAACACACTACCAAACAACAACCACAAAAATCCCTAACACGTTTTCACAATTCTCAGTAGGGGGTTTTAAAAATCCCTTGACTAATCTGGCACTACTACTGTAGTATGCACACCAAGTTATGGAAGTTTTCCCTAGTGAAACTGCTGTAACGTCATTGTACATACAGCACAGTGTGATTCAATCCTACTTCATACATTAACACTAGCAGGAGCCAGCAGCCCAGCAGCTGAACAGCAACGTCAAGTGCAGCAGGGCTAAAAACAATTCAAAATACGGAAAGAAGAGTAAACTTTTGAGAAAACTAACACATGCACACAACATTTGAGGAATATTACTGCATAAAATGGCTGCAAGAATAATATTTTTTGGACCACCGGGAAAGTTCCTTTTTAAGAGTAAAAAAGGACAGGACAGATTCTAGAAGAGTTGGCACAAGTCGCGCCAAAGGCACCTTGCACCAAATGCCATTGTACCAGGGACCCTGTGCCCGATTTTCTATTCCACAAATGCCCCGATTCCCCACTTGCGAAAAAAGCCCCATGAAGTCTATACTGCCCGACCCCAAACCGCGGTAAAAAGCCATGCAGGCTACCAATTCTCCCATGCCCGAACCCCCAAAATTCAATTACATAAGCTTGGCAGGGCTAGCACCCCTTCCCCAAGCCCTGATCCCTGTCCCAAGTCCTGGGCGACAACTGGAGTCGTCCCAAAACAAATAAAAAAATTCCCGTAATCCCTGGTAGTCTAGTGGCCCCCCACCCAGCAGTGCCAGACCACCCCGACCCATACCCAGTCAGTGACTAGCACAGTCCACCTCTCACCACCACAGCCAGCCGCCAACTGAGCTCTGTATGAGCACGTACTACTGTAAATAGTACAAGCTAAATGAATGACAGCTCATTCACTGAGCACATATTATTTACAGCAGTATGCGCTCATACAGAGCTCAATCGGCGCCTTGATAGTGAGAGGTAAGACTGTCTCACCAGTTGCTGGCTGTGTACAGGTCGGAGGAGGAAGTAGGGTGGTCTGGCATGCCAGGTGGGGGTTGGGGAGTCACTAGACTACCAGGGATTACAGGAATTTTTTTCATTTGTTTTGGGACAACTCCAATTGTCGCCCAGACTTGGGACAGGGATCGGGCTTGGGGGGGCACTAGCCCTGTGGAGCTTAAGTAATTGAATTTGGGAGGGGGGTTCAGGGCATGGAGGATCGGTGAGCCCTACTGGGCTTTTTTACTGCATGTTTGGGGGATCAGGACATTGGGGGGTCTGCAAGTCCTGCAGGGCTTTTATCGCATATGTGGGGGATCAGAGCACTGGGGAGGTTTGCAAGCCCTGTGGGGCAGTTTTCACATATGTGGGGGATTGGGGCGTCTGCTAGCCCTGTGGGACTTTCTTTGACGAATAGTGGGGATCAGGGGCATTGGGGGGATCGACAGCCCTGCAGGGTTTTTCTTACAGCACTTTGGGGATCGGGCCATGGGGGGTACATGTCATGGGGGTGCGCTGGCAGATTAGCTGCCAACTCTGGTGGGGACATAGGTACACTTACACGTAACTGTACTTTGACGGATGTCCTCCAGGGGTTGTTCCAGAATAGCAAATCTGGGGATCTGCCAGCTGTCCTTCCAGAATAGGGCGTAACTGCTGCCATAAATCCCTTTGTGCCATGTCGCAGGGGGTTTATAGCGTAACTGGTGGCATTAGTCCACTTTGGCTCAAGCAGCCTGAGACATGTCGGAGGCTACTTTACAGAATTCCAAACGTCGCAATTCATGGTAAGTGCTACTTGCACCATTTTTGGGGGGTGCAAGTCACTTTACGCCAGGCATAACCCCTTCTAGAATCAGGCCCAACAAATTTAACTTCATATGGCTCTCATATTTTGATTACAAAGAAGAAACAACTAGCACACTGACTTCAGGACAACTTTCATGAAACATACAGTCTATTCCAACATACTGTAAGTCAGATAATGTGATATTTAGAGTCACAAATATAGTAACATTTAAGAGTATTTAGTTCTGTTTTCTAAAACATGCACCATCAGTTGAAAAATGTTCCGTTTCTCTTTTCTGCAGATAGTTTAGATATTGCGGCCAATTTTACAGACTACCACTGGTTAGCAGATGTTTTCACCCTAAGCTACAAAGGGGGATTGCGCACCACCGGTATCTTTTTTATTCTGTTCCCAGATAGGTCTATTATCCAATCGAATCAGGAAAGGACACTGATGTGAATGCTAATTCCCATATATGGACCAAAATGGACATGAAAATTGTGGGGGGTCATATGCTGGTGGCATGGGCATTCTATAATCTTAGTTACGTAAACAGCTCATAGAATTTACTCTGTGTAAAGAATGTTCTTGTACACTTGCCTGTCTCTGTATCAGTTATACTGGTGCCTTACGTGTTTAACTAGAGTTTTAAAAAATAAAACTACCAACAGCTTAACCTGGTTCACTGTCAATCAATACTTCGGTGCCCCCCGGACGAGGCTGAAAACAGGAAATTGTTTCCTAAGCGTCCTGCCCACATTTATTACGTATGAACTTCAAGCTGAACTTTGTTTTCAACACTGCAGGTGTCACATGTCTTTAATAAAAGAAAATTTGAAAAATAAAACCACTAACAGCTTAAAGAGCAAGTGCTTGGTAAGGATGTATGTCTGAAAGAATGAAGGTTTGGGGGCTTAGATGCCTCTGCAATCATCCAGTTTGCCTTTCTTTGTTTCTTTAGTTACCTTTTCATCATTTTATTTGTATTTTGCTAACTGCTAGTGAAAAAAGAATCCAATGGAATCCCTGTATTATGATGTCAGAAACTCTTTACTGGTAAGGCTGCCAGTGTATTTCAGTGGGAAACTGCAAATCTGTTTTCAGATTTTTATGGAGAAATAATACTTCCTGCCACCAAAATATTATATATGTAACAGAATTATGCAATTCTGGAAACCTGTGATCATTTGTTATGATTTAGGAGACTGTATTTTCTTCACAACCAGATTTTACTTGGGAAGAAGAAAAGCCAATGATTGTTTTAAAAACTGTAAAATCATATAGGTCCAGGACAGATGAGCGGCAGCAGTATGGCATGGTCAAAAATCATGCTGCACAGACCCTGAAAAACAGGCACGGTCAAAAACAGCACTAGATTAAATAAACAAACTCCGAAATCACGCACACTGTTAATGTGGTGCGATTTTTGACCATGCCGTAGTGCTGCCCTTGTCTGGATACCAAATCATACATGTAACCCCTAGATGGCGCTATCCCAGGGGATACTACCCCTGCCTGATTTGCCACTAACAGGTTGAGGGGCCTGGATCCGATGGCGGGTGCCTCCACCCAGAGGTCAGGGTTTGCAATAGTTAAACTAACTTGGTCACAGCCCTCTGGGACACTGCAACCCCCCTTTCTTCCACTAGTGGCCCACACAGTATATCAGAATTACCTTCACAGTATACACTTACCCCAGGACTGGTTCAGGCACTGGGACCCCTGTAAAATAAGAAGATACAGTGCAACAATCACAGTACAATACTTTAACATAGACAAATACCTCAGGCAGTATAACTTGCTGAAACAAACAGCTCTGATTTATTTAGGGGGATATAACAGGACAGGGGAAATCAGGTTAATTAGCTTATCACTTTACTCATCTACTTTATGGCTCTCAGCAGGGTCTATCCTCTACCAGTTACTGTCCCTGGGTACCAAGCCCTAGTGGCTAGTCCAAACCGTGGCAGCTGGTAGGGGCCCTTTCACACAGAGAAAAGAAAAATTAGTTAAACAGTCAGCAGTACAGTAATTCCATTTGGATTCAATGTGGCATTTCAACAGGGAGCGACCCTGAATTAGTACTCATGACCTCCAAACAAGATAGGGTCCTTCAACGTGAGCAGGGCTACTCTTGAGATCCACGAGACTCCTCACACATTTATATGGTAAACAGTAACAAGCAAAAGTCCTTTAATGGCAGCAGGATTCACTTGAGCTACACAAGCCTCCTCACACATTTGTATGGTAAACAGTAACAGGCAAAAGTTCTTTAATGGCAGCAGGATTCACTTGAGCTACACAAGCCTCCTCACACATTTATATGGTAAAAGAAAGTACTATACCAGGCAGGCTGCTTCTCTATCCCGATCGCAATTACTGCACAATACCCGGGAGAACACATAGCAGATTCAGTTCCTGACAGACCGAGCGCAATTCAGCAATTTCTCCAGTCTTCTACACGGTGAGCCTGGTTTCTACTCTTCAGATATCCTTGGATTCTCTTCACAGGATGGATTCAGTCCGAACAAGCAGTTACACAAGCTGCAGACCAAAACTCGGGGCCTTACACGCGTTTCCCGACTAAAACTGCACACCAAAAAAGCACAGGGCTCCTTCCCTCTTCATTGCCAGAGCTCAACTGAAACTCCAGCAGACAAAACTGGGCTCTTCCTTTGAGTTCCTCCCAGTTCTTGGCTGGATTGGCTGTCACTCACAATAGACTGCCCCTGTTGGTCCAAAAAGGCGCCGAAGTCCAAACTACATCTCCCAGAGTCACTGCCCATACAATCCTCTTGTGGCTGGCTCAGATTACGAGTCCAAGTTCTGATTCATCCAAGGCACCATTTTAGAGCTACCTTAACCCACACTGATTGGTCCAGTTCAGCAGTTCAAAACTAGAATGGGGAACTAGGCAAACACAGTTCTGACTGCAAAGAAGCAGGTTAGACAAACTGTATTTTCATTATTACTCTAAATGATTTCTGGCAAACAGTTACATCTTTCAGATAGGTTCCCTTTGCACTCCTAGTGGCTGCAAAATGGAGTGAATTGGCAGCAGCTCGAGTGGTACTCAAGCAGAGAACACAGTCCCCCATACAACTAATTATGTCTGCAAGCAGACAGCTCTTAAAGAGACAGTACCAGAGGCTCTGAAAACACTCACAGATAAATGGCTTAAACGCCAAACACCATTCAGGCTTGGAGCATTCAAGCAACCTCCTGGAAGTCTTTTGAGAACCCCCATTTGCAGGGGGGTTACACCCTTCCTGGCCTGGGAAAGCTTGACATCCGCGTCAAGCAAGTACCCCCATAACTTTCAGCTGCAACGATATACATTTGCATTAGGCTCACACATGTAATCATCAGTCAATATATAATTTTACCAAGAACACATTTCTGAAACATTGCAGTACGTCACTCTTTACACAGTATTACACACACATTGTACCATAACTCAAGTTATTATCTCTTGTACATGAAACCTGAAGAGAGGGGGCCCTTCCCTATCAGTTACCTTGGGACTGGATGGGGCAAGGGCACCATACTTACAGGGCAACACAAGTAACTTGGAGTTAGCACTGACGCTCAGTTTGGGCAATGAGCTCGGGGACACATACACTCCTTTATGGACAACATTGAGAGGCATGTCCACAGGCCTCCCAAGGGAATCATAACTGAGGTGCACCACAGGCTTTACAACTCGACCAGTCTTTCTAGGGGGAACTGTTACAGTCTCTGCACTCTGAGCCTCATTTTCAGCATTGTCCTCACTTGTCAGGGGAGTCTCCATGGGGTAGAGGGCTAGAACTTGGGGCACTTTCAGCTCCAGGAGTTACAGTTTCTGAGTCCACAACATTTGCTCGCATGGAGAGCTTTGGACACTGGCAGTGGACTGTCAGGGCACTCAAAATACTCTTCTTGTTCTGGTGTATCACCAGTCTGCCCCAATCCATCATTTTCCTCTCCTGAAAGCTCAAACAGTTCAACCATGCACAATGATTCCATTTCATCGGATCTGATGCTTTGCACTTCACTTTCTGGGAGCATTGGCTCCAGGGACGAAGTTGGGGGCTTAGTCAGTCCAGAAGGCCCAGCTTCACCTCCAGTATTGACTAGGGGATTGCCCCGAAACAATTGACTCAGTTCGTAAGAAGGATAGTATTCAAAGTCACTCTCACTTTCTTCTGATATGGACTGACAGTCATGCTCAACTGGGACTTATGGAGGGAACACTTTAACTCTGCTTCTGTAGGTGCAGACTTTCTTGATCTTTTCTTAGCAGCAGCTCTAGTCACTGGTCCAGAGGGGCATCTTCTGGGGCTCAGACTCAATCAAGATTTGTCCAATGGGCAGTAAATGATTTCTATGCATTGTTTTTACATCTTTTGAATTATTCTCAGGCCTTACTGATTCACTGGCAGATCATCTAGTTTGCCACTACAATGTGAGGAGATGGTGCCATCTGTCAGCAATCTTGTATTTGCCATGCAGTCCCAGATTTCTTAGCAATACCGGTCTCCCTCCTGGAGTTCCTGTGCTTTCACCTTTTATCATACCTTTCTTTGTTGGCAGATTTCTTTGGCAGCCATGGTTTGAGCCAGTTGGTATGCATGAGTTAGCTGGGCCTTTAACTTTTGCACATACTGTAAATAGTTGTCAGCTTGAACTCCATCAGGAGAGACCCCAAAACACACATCTACCGGTAGTCGGGCTTCTCTTCCAAACATCAGGCGGTAGGGGGAGAACCCAGTGGCATCACTTTTGATGCAGTTGTTGGCGTGTACCAGGGTGCTAATTTGTTGGCTCCATCTAGGCTTGTCCTTTGGGTGCAGGGTGCCTAGCATATCTAGCAAAGTGCAGTTGAAACGTTCAGGCTGTGGGTCCCCCTGAGGGTGGTAAGGAGTGGTTCTGGACTTTCGCACTCCACAGAGAAGCATCTCTTTGATCAGGCGACTCTCAAAGTCTCTCCTTGATCAGAATGGATTCTTTGTGGAGCCCATAGTGAACAAAAAGTTTTCTCAAGTACTTTGGCCACATGGATGCTTTCTGGTCTTTGGTGGAAAGCTTGGGCATTTCTCGTGAAATGGTCAGTGACCACCAGCACATTACTGATATTTCTTTGATCTGACTCCAAACTCAGAAAATCAATACAGACTAGCTCCATGGGTGCACTGGTGGTGATGTTAACAAGTGGGGCAGCCCTCTGGGGCAAAGCTTTCCTCTGTAAGCAGTGACTATAAGTTCGAATGTGTTGCTCCACATCAGCCCCCATCTTAGGCCAATAGAATCTGGATCTCACCAAGTCAAGTGTTCTGTCTATACCAAGGTGCCCCATGTGGTTGTGCAAGGACCTCAATACTGAGTCTCGAAAGGCAGTGGGCAGCACTAGTTGTTGTTTGTCTACTTGTCCCCCTCTGTCTACTGTTTCTCTGTATAACAGTTTATTGATCAGTTTCAACTTAGGACCTTCTTTGTATAACAGTGCAGTTCTCAGATCAGTGGAGCGTAATTTGGACACACCTTTTCCTGCACAGAGGGCTTCTAAAGCTGATTTGATCATGGGATCGCGGGACTGAGCCCGCCGAATACTGTCATTGTCCAGCTGAGGCAGTGCACCAATGTCTATTGCAGAAAAGTGGCAATAAGCAGCAGGTATGCAATTCTCAGAGGGTCCCAAGCAATCCACCATGCAGTCCACTCGTCCGTGGACATTTGTTCCTCCCTGTCAAACTTCCGGCAGAGTGCCGAATGTCAGGTTCTGCCAATCTGACCCAATCATTCTGGGGAACAGGCCTCGGGAGAGAGCATCAGCATCTATGTGGTTCAGACCTGCTCGGTATTCGAGAGCATAGTCGATGTAGATAATGCAGAAAGCCATCTATGCCAGTGGCATCCAACTTAGCTGAGGTCTGCACATAGGTCAAAGGATTATTGTCAGTTTTACTAGTATTTTAGCCCCATACAAGTACTCATGGAATTGGTCAACAATAGCCCACTTCAAAACTAGGAACTCTAACTTATGTACAGGATAGTTCTTTCGGATGGGGTCAGGCTTCTACTGGCAAAGGCCACTGGTCTCAGGCCATCTCGTGCTCTTGGTACAACACAGCCCCAACCCTTGCAAGCTAGCATCAGTGTGCAGGACGTAAGGTTTTCTTGGATCAGCATAGGCCAGCACTGGAGCATGGGTAAGTTGATATATGATCTCCTGAAAAGCAGTCTCACAATCAGGAGTCCAGCGGGCCCCAAATACTTCACTCGGACGAAAATACACTCTTTCAGTCTTGAGGGACGCTGACTTTTGGTATTTTTTGTGGGTTGGGGGATACCCTTGAGTAAGGTTAAGTAAAGGGCGGATCACTCTTGAATAGTCTTTGATGAAACGCCGATAATAACCACAGAATCCCAGGAATCTTTGCAGTTCTTTTAGATTTTTGGGCTGTGGCCAGGTGGTCAAGGCCTCAACTTTACTTGGGTCGGTCTCTATTCCCTCGGTGGATACTATGTGTCCCACATACTTTACTGATGTTTGAAAGAATTGACACTTATCAATGGACAGTTTAAGGCCAAAGTCCTCCAGTCGGTCCAATACCTTAAATAATCTGCTCTCATGTTCCTTCAGTGAGCTGCAAACACAATAATATCATCTAGATATACCAGGAACTCTAGTAAGTTCATGTCCCCCACTGCACGCTCCATCAATCGTTGAAAAGTGGCTGGGGCACCTGAAATCCCTTGAGGCATCCTCATGAATTCATAGAAGCCAAGCGGACAGATAAAGGCTGTCTTCACACGGTCCTCTGGGGCCATCGGGATCTGGTAGTACCCACTGCAGAGATCCAACACAGAGAACCACTTGCTCCCGCTTAGGCAGTCCAAAGCATCCTGAATGCGGGCATTGTGTACTGATCAGGGATAGTCTGCGTTTAAGGTGCGATAATCCACGCACATCCTTACTGTCCCATTCTTTTTCCTCACTACCACAATGGGGGAAGCATAAGGGCTTCTGGATTCTTGTATTACACCAGCAGCTAACAACTCTTGCAGATGCCGTCTCACATCATCTATGTCAGCAGGTGCCAGGCGTCGAGACCTCTCACGAAATGGTCTTCGTCATGCAGCCGGATATTTGCTCAGCTCCTTGCATGCATCCTATGTCCCATTCCTTTAAAGAAAACACCTGGTCTCTCTGGGCAAGCTTCTCACTGATCCTCACTTTCCTTTCAGCTGGCAGCGAGTGAAATCAAACAAGTCAGGGCGTTACTCTGTCATTCTTCCCGAACTCTTGCTGCTGGGTAGCACTGCAGTGTCTGCACAATGCACATTAGCCAGGATGCAACCTCTATTTACTCGAATGTCTCTTTCAGACATATATGAACTTGGACCATTACCCTTCTGGCATAAGCATGGGCTCTAGCGGGCAAAATACTAGGCTTGACCAGCAGTCCCTCTGGCAATTTTCCATCACCTGGTGCATCCAACATTAATATTTTATTCTTAACATCCTTTCTGATACGGACCTCTCCTGTAAGGCACACTGGGCATTTGGCGCCAGGATCAGAGACTCAGGATCCTTCTTCCATACAATTCCGACCAGTTCCTCTGGTTCTATTTTCAGCATCTCTCTGTGCCTCATAGGCCTTCTTAATTACAGCCGGAACTCTTAAAGCTCTACTAGTCTTTGACCCCTGTTTTTCATAACACAACTGTGCCAGCCTTCCGAACATACGAGCATTTGTTCCAATCAACAAAGGGACACCATCATACAGTCCAGTGGGGGGACACACTAAGGTTAGGGTCTCTACTTGTTCAGCCACTCCAGCCACGGAGGTGGGGAAAGATAGCCAAATTCGAATATACCTGGAATAGGGGTAGGCCTTCTCACTTAAACCCCATACATGCAGTCCTTCTAATGGTTGTAAGGGTACGTCTCACAAATGCTTCTGATACCAATCCTGGAACATAATTGTCACTTGGGAGCCACTGTCTAATACAGCTCTTGTAGACACTCCATTCACCTTTACAGTGGTCTCCATGGAGGGACCCACTATTCTGGACCAGTCTGAGAGGCAGTAGTGGGGGCCTGGGCAACTGACCTTGCCACAAAAGGGCGTGAGTTAGCATTTTTGGTGCCCTCACTGGGATCATTTCGTGCACCTCTTAACCACTGATTTGTTCTCAAGCTCTCCTTGTAGCCTATATGCAACTTTGTCAGTGTCTTTTGGGACCGCATTCCTTTTCATGTGCCCATCCTTCCCACAATTTTAGCAAAACATACTTTCTGGAGTTTGAGCTGGCCGAGGCGCCACACTGGGAGACAGGGTGGGGGTATTACTAACTGTAAACCTTGGTGCCATCTCTGTCTGCGGCGTGATAAGCATTTGGAGACATCTCGTCAGTTTCTCCACTTCCATGGTCAAGGAATCAACTTTGGAGCCATTATCAGCAGGAGATACATGGGTGGGTACCCCCAACCCCATAGCAGATGCAGTCGGATATAGGTCAGGGCCCATACTTGCAGGCGTGGCCTTCATAAAGGGACTGTTTTTGAATTCCCGGATCTCTCTCAACAGTTCGCCCCATTGTGGCATATCTTTTTCCTTGTCAGAGCACTCATTGACTGCCAACCTCTGCCCCTGAACTTCACTTGATGGGTCACCTTCAGTCACTCGGGTCGTAGCCGCAGCTATTAGTGCAGGTCCCTCCCAAGGTCACCTTTTCTCAACTCCTCGAATTTCTCTCATTAACTCATCATAGGAGGGTGGGGATTCCAGTCGATTTGCCAGGCGTAACTGAAGCTACAGCAGTTCTGAGAAGGGGGCAGACTTAAGGATCCTGTCCAGCCTGGTTCGGTCCAGTTCAATCGCTGGCAAACTACCCTTTCTGAGGCATTCTTGCAACAATTTTTCCAGCCAAGATACATACACAGACAACAACTCCCCTTGGTACTGTTGTGCATTTCTTACTCTCCACCATAGGTCCTCATCAGAATCTGGGCTCCCATACACATTCTCCAAGGCCTCAAGATAGGCCTGTGCAGTCACTTCAGGGTTGCTGGCCCGTTTAGCATGGATGGTAGCCAGGGCAGGACCTCGGAGGCTCTCACTAACCCTCTTTCACTTTTCGGCTTCCGAGCATTGCCATTCTAGCACTTGGGGGGCAACATAGTCTATCCAGGTCTCCCAGTCATCCTCCCCTTGGGGGGTGGGGAGGGTGCCAGAGAAGATCCTCAACCTTCGGTAAGAGTCGTGACTAATGGCAGGTGCAGAAATAGGAGTCTGCATTGGTTCAGCCACCATTACGGGTACTGGAGCGGGAGAGGGTGTTGGGGGAGGAACACCCCAGTGTGGCAAATAGTTTCTTCAAGTCCTCCACAGTTTTCCTTTCCCCAGCAACCATTTAGCAAATTTCTCCTCAAAAGTTTCAGATAGTGGTGGGGCTCATTTCCCCGGGTCTTCTGTCCTTAGTTATCACTCTCCAAGCAGTGAGGGCTCCCTCTGGGGTAATGGTCTGTGGCACTTTGGAGCTATCTATGGGATCCTTAAACTCTACTAGGGCCAGGAAAGTGTGGGTGAGCAGATTAGCATGCCAACCCACCACCACAGGGTTTTGTAAACCTTCCACCTTGGAAAGTACTCCCTGTACAGTGTCCGTATTGATACCCAGGGGGATGTCCAGGATAAGCATAGCATTTTGGGGGTCGATCTCCTCCCCAGTACACCACTCCACCAGCCGGTGCACAGCCACTTCTGTCGGGGTACCCATTTATTTTTTTTTCTTAACAGTGGTTTGTAAATATGGCCACTAGAGGACACACAATCCCAGCGGTGAGCCTCCAAGATGTAACCCCTAGATGGCGCTATCCCAGGGGCTACTACCCCTGCCTGATTTGCCACTAACAGGTTGAGGGGCCTGGATCCGATGGCGGGTGCCTCCACCCAGAGGTCAGGGGTTTGCAATAGTTAAACTAACTTGGTCACAGCCCTCTGGGACACTGCAACCCCCCTTTCTTCCCACTAGTGGCCCACACAGTATATCAGAATTACCTTCACAGTATACACTTACCCCCAGGACTGGTTCAGGCACTGGGACCCCCTGTTAAATAAGAAGATACAGTGCAACAATCACAGTACAATAATTTAACATAGACAAATACCTCAGGCAGTATAACTTTGCTGAAACAAACAGCTCTAATTTATTTAGGGGGATATAACAAGGACAGGGGGAAATCAGGTTAATTAGCTTATCACTTTACTCATCTACCTATGGCTCTGTGCACAGGCCTATCCCTACCAGTTATTGTCCCTGGGTACCCAAGCCCTAGTGGTTAGTCCAAACCGTGGCAGCTAGTAGGGGCCCTTTCACACAGAGAAAAGAAAAATTAGTTAAACAGTCAGCAGTACAGTAATTCCATTTGGATTCAATGTGGCATTTCAACAGGGAGCGACCCTGAATTAGTACTCACGACCTCCAAACAAGATAGGGTCCTTCAACGTCAGCAGGGCTACTCTTGAGATCCACGAGACTCCTCACACATTTATATGGTAAACAGTAACAAGCAAAAGTCCTTTAATGGCAGCAGGATTCACTTGAGCTACACAGGCCTCCTCACACATTTATATGGTAAACAGTAACAGGCAAAAGTCCTTTAATGGCAGCAGGATTCACTTGAGCTACACAAGCCTCCTCACACATTTATATGGTAAACAGTAACAGGCAAAGTTCTTTAATGGCAGCAGGATTCACCTGAGCTACAAAGCCTCCTCACACATTTATATGGTAAAAAGAAAGTACTATACCAGGCAGGCTGCTTCTCTATCGATCGCAATTACTGCACAATACCCGGGAGAACACACAGCAGATTCAGTTCCTGACAGACCGAGCGCAATTCAGCAATTTCTCCAGTCTTCTACAGGGTGAGCCTGGTTTCTACTCTTCAGATATCCTTGGATTCTCTTCACAGGATGGATTCAGTCCGAACAAGCAGTTACACAAGCTGCAGACCGAAACTCGGGGCCTTACACGCGTTTCCCGACTAAAACTGCACACTGAAAAAGCACAGGGCTCCTTCCCTCTTCATTGCCAGAGCTCAACTGAAACTTCCTTTGAGTTCCTCCCAGTTCTTGGCTGGATTGGCTGTCACTCACAATAGACTGCCCCTGTTGGTCCAAAAAGGCGCCGAAGTCCAAACTACATCTCCCAGAGTCACTGCCCATACAATCCTCTTGTGGCTGGCTCAGATTACGAGTCCAAGTTCTGATTCGTCCAAGGCACCATTTTAGAGCTACCTTAACCCACACTGATTGGTCCAGTCCAGCAGTTCAAAACTAGAATGGGAACTAGGCAAACACAGTTCTGACTGCAAAGAAAGCAGGTTAGACAAACTGTATTTTCATTATTACTCTAAATGATTTCTGGCAAACAGTTACATCTTTCAGATAGGTTCCCTTTGCACTCCTAGTGACTGCAAAATGGAGTGAATTGGCAGCAGCGGTGTTACTCAAGCAGAGAAACACACAGTCCCCCATACAAACTAATTATGTCTGCAAGCAGACAGCTCTTAAAGAGACAGTACCAGAGGCTCTAAAAACACTCACAGATAAATGGCTTAAACGCCAAACACCATTCAGGCTTGGAGCATTCAAGCAACCTCCTGAAAGTCTTTTGGGAACCCCCATTTGCAGGGGGGGTTACATACAGATGGACCACAATACTGCATGCCTATAAAAGGAGAAATTTACTATTGAAAGAAGTATCTATTTCTTTAGAAAAACATAGAAAAATATCTTTAGTTTCTCACTGAAATGCATTTTGAGCTTCTAAGTAGCTGGCAGTTTCCGACATCACAAAACCAGAATTCTGCCGAATTCTTTTTTACTAGAGGTGTGAAAAGCAAAGGTAAAAACCCACTTGTTTCACTTCACTAACAAATATTTTATTATAATAGCAGAAGGTAATTTCTAACAAACCAAACAACAATATATAAAATAGTCTGTATTCTATTTATTAGAAGTAAACGCTTGCTCTTTAGTCTGGTTCACTACCAATCAGTACTTTCTCTGGTCCCCCCCCCACCTGGATGAGGCTCAAAACTAGAAACTATTTTGTAACCCTCCTTTCCACATTTTATTATTGTGTGTTCTTCAACCTAAACTCTGCAATATTGCAATAAAGCATTATAATACATGGTTAGGGGTTATTGTTAATGGAAAATGGTGGCTTTCAAAATCCTGCTGTAGGACAGTTCAAAGGTCAAAAAAAGTTGTACTATCGTTCTGACGCCACATCGATAGTACAATTTTCTTCTTTGAGCTGCCACCTGATTCATGGAAGCTCTGCTTCTCACAAAAAAAATTCAAACAACAATGGTGGCGCCGCTAAGCGAGCGGTCAGATGAGCACGTCAAAGAAAGTTTGAACACGGACTGCCATAGTCGGCTCTGTGTTTTCAAACTTTCAATTTGTCATTTTTTTTTTCCTTTTAAATCTGCAGTTTACCTTCATGGTTGGGAACAGAGAGAACATCAGCGAGGACCGGAATTTTCAGGGTTGGGAAAGGTGTGCTTCTGTAGTGAGGACCAAGACCAGGCGGGGCCAAGAAAACACAAGGTATGAAAAACCTTGTGAAATGAATGCTTTAAAAATTACTGGAGCCATAGTCTATATAAAATAGTGGATGGGTGACCATCCACAACTAAGGCGGTGTTTCCCATCTTAGGAGTTGATGACATCATGGAGAGCTTCGCTCTCGAGGTCTCTAAGATGTCATCAACACCCTCGATGGAAACACAGCCTTGTTGTGGATGGTCTCCCATCCACTATTCTATATGGTTTACTGACTGGCTAAAAACAAATTAATGAACAAAAATAAATAAATCCTGGTGGCTGCAGAACTCACTATCATGTGAAATACCTGTAACCATTTTTAACTGGGAACATAGTAACAGTAAACTGTATGTTCACTGCACTACGGAGAGACCACCAGTGCTGAAAATCTGTAGGCCACGTGATTCTCCCTTTCCTGTCAGGCATACGAAAATTCTTCTGTGAGCCATGCTATGCTGCACCCAACAGTGTTGTTCTCTGTAAGTAACTGATCCCACTTGAGATTAGAAGATTCGGCACTCCCCACTTGTACTACTTCCTTTGCAAGATTGTTCCAAACACTTACTATTCTCTGGGTGCAAAAATGCTTCCTTTCATTAGCTCTAATTCTACACCCAATCATTGGGAATGCCATCTAGTTCTACAGTGCAGAAAAAGCTGGAAAAGTTTTCCCCCAATCCCCCTTTTCTGATTCATTATAACATTTTAAAAACTGAAATTATGTCTCAACTTTCTTCTTTCAGGGAAAACAAACCTTGCCTGCCAAGGCATCTACAATAGCTTAAACCCACCATACCCTAAATCCCTTTTGCCACCCTTTGCTGCATCCTTTGACTGATACAATATCCTTTTTGTACTGCAGCAAGCAGAACAGCACATAGGACTCAAGCCTGGCCTTACCAGTGCCCTATAATGGGGCAGAAGGATATCACTTCTATGACATGTTATGCCCCTTTTGTTATAGTCCAGTATTCAGTTTGCCTCGCCTCTGCCGCTGCACTTTGCCGTGACAGTTCAGCGACCCGCTGATTTTGCTGCCGAAGTCCTTTTACTTGTTGCTGCCAGTCGATCTCTATGTAAACAGCACTCCCAACTGAATTTTGTGGATTTAAGGGATAGACTTTACACTTATTCCCACTGAATTTCTTTTATTTGTTGGCCCACACATCCATAGAAATATAGAAATTGTCAGCAGACAAAGACCACTAGGTCCATCCAGTCTGCCCGTACGCCCTACACATTGTATACAGCCACTGACCCTATGTGATTGATGGCTTTTCATCACTCCCTCTCCTCTCAAGCTTCACCTGTGCGTGTCCCAGGCATGCTTAAACCCCTCCACTGTGCTTGCCCCCACTACCTCCTGTGGCAGACTATTCCAAGCGTTGACTACCCTTTCTGTGTAGACAAACTTCATCACATTGCCTCTTAATCTACCTCCTTCCAATTTCATATTGTGCCCCCTTGTTCTAGTACTTTTTCTACATTGGAAAAGGTCCCCCACCTGCACATTGTTTATGCCCTTGAGGTACTTGAAAGTTCCAGTCATGTGCCCCCGCTGTCTCCTCTCCTCCAGTGAGTACATATTGAGGTCCATTAGTCTCTCCTCATATGTTTCGTGGTGCAAGCCCTGCACCACCTCTGTGGCCCTTCTCTGGATAGTCTCCACCTTATCTATGTCCTTAGCATGGTGTGGCCTCCAGAACTGCACCCAGTACTCCAGGTGAGGCCTTATCAATGTTTTATACAATGGCATCATCACCTCCCGCCTCCTGCTAGTAATACCCCTGCCTATGCACCCCAGCATGCCACTGGCCCTCCCTGCCATCTTTGTGCACTGCTTTGATACCTTAAGGTCATCAGAAATGATAACCCCTAGGTCCCTTTCCTCTTGGTGACAGTCAGCTCACCCCCCCCAACCTGCAGCTCTCCCCAGGGTTCCCTCTACCCAGGTGCATTATTTTGCACTTCTTTGCATTGAACCTCAGTTGCCACATCTCCGACCATCTTTCAAGCTTCAAGTCCCTCTTCATTTTCTGCACCCCTTCTGGAGTATCCACCCTGTTGCAGATCTTGGTGTCATCTGCAAATGGGCAGACCTTTCCTTCCAGCCCCTCTACAATGTCACTACTGAAGACACTGAACAAGACTGGTCCTAGTACTGATCCCCGTGGTACCCCACTGGTCACCCTCCTCTCCCCAGATTGTACCCCATTTACCACCACCTTCTGTCTCCTGTCTGTTAACCAGTTCCTAACCCAGTTTTCCATTTTGTCTCCCATGACCAGACTACCCATCTTGCTAATCAGCCTTCTATGTGGGACAGTGTTGAAGGCTTTGCTGAAATCTAGATAGACAACGTCTACCACCCCTTCCTGATTTATTTCCCTAGTCACCCAATCAAAAAAATCTATTAGATTCATTTGACATGATCTTCCTGCTGTGAATCCGTGTTGCCTCAGATCCTGAGCACCACTGGATTCCATATGTGCCACTATCCTTTCTTTCAGCAGTGTCTCCATGATCTTTCCCACCACTGAGGTGAGGCTGACTGGCCTGTAGTTCCCTGCCTCCTCCCTACTGCTGCTTTTGTGCAGTGGGACTACATGTGCCATCCTCCAGTCCTCTAGAACGACACCCGTGTTGAGTGACTCTGTGAACAGGGCTCTGCTAGTTCCCTTCACAGCTCCTTTAATATCCTCAGGTGGATGCCATCTGGCCCCATGGCCTTATCCACCTTCAGTTTTGTGAGTTCTTCCAGAACTCTCTCCACTGTGAATGGACTGGTGTCCACTTCTCCCTGCCCCCCATTGCCTCTGCAACCCAACTTTGGTCCTTGACCCTCCCCCTCCTTAGTGAATACTGAGCAGAAGCATTTGCTCAGTACTTCTGCCTTGTCCAGATCCTCCTCCTTACACTCTTCCTTCTCCCCTTTGAGCCTCACAATCAATCCCCCCCCCCCCCCGGTTTTTCTTCTTTCACTGATGTACCTATAAAATGCCTTATCACCTTTGTTCACAGACTGTGCTAAGCCATCTTCTGTCTGCCCCTTCACCCTCCTAACAGCATTCCCAGCTTCCCTTAGACATACAAGGTACACCTCCCTGTCCTCCTCCCTTTGGCTCCACTTATATTTCCTGAAACTCAGCCTTTTAGCCCTGACTTTGTCCCCCATGTCTTTGGAGAACCACAGTGGTTACCTTCTACTTTTCCCTTTGGCCACTATCCGAACGCATTGGTTTGTTATATCCAGTATGGTTCCTTTCAGTTTCTCCCATTGTTCTTCCACCCCCTCTATTACCTCTCCCTTCCCCAGGAGTGCTTGTATACATCTACTCATTTCAGTGAAATCCACCCTCCTGAAATCTAATACTCTTACCTTTGTGTGGCTTAATTGAGTCCATGTCTCCATGTTGAACCACACCATGTGGTGGTCACTGGACCCCAGCTGCCCTTCCACCTGTATTTCTTTGACTTTGTTCCCATTGGTCCATACCAGGTACAGAACTGACTTGTCCCTGGTTGGCTCACGCACCAGCTGCCTGAGTCCAACCCCCTGCAGGGATTCCAGGATGACTGTGCTTCTGGTTGAAGCAGCCACCTGGGTGGCCCAATCCAGGTCCGACATATTGAAATCCCCCAGTAGCAGGATTTTGCTTTTAGCTGCCATGTTGTGTGTGTTCTCCACTAGTTCCCTGTCTACTTCCTCTCTCTGTGACGGACGTCTATAGATCACCCCTGTGTGTATTGCTGTTCCATTCCCTGGCTCCAGGGTGACCCACATTACTTTGGCCTCCCTGTCTTCTCTGAGCTTCTGTAGTCTTTATACCACCTCTGATGTACAGCGCCATCCCCCACCCTTTTTACCCTTCCTGTCTGTCCTGAACAGTGTATAGCCTGGTACATTGACTTCCCAGCCATGATTAGCAGAGCACCATGTCTCTGTTATTGCTGCTATGTCAAGGTCTGCATCTGCCAACAAGGCCTCCAGGTCTGGAACCTTATTTCCTAGTCTACGGGCATTCGCCAGCATGACCTTCCATGTTTTACAGTCTGCCCTCCCTCTGCTCTCATTCTTCCGCTCCAGCATCTTCCCCCCACCCCAGTTTCCTTTCCTATATGCTCTTGCCCACTCGTAACACTCGTTATACATTCTTCACCTGCGCCTCCCTGCCTGCTTTAGCTGTTCCTGTAGTCAATTTATGTTCCTGCATGTTCCCATGGGGGGGTGTTCCCAAGCCTCCTGATCCTCCTGGCTCTCCCCCCTTGGCCAGTTTAAATTATCACAGCTGACGCATTTAAACTTCTCACCAAGGACCAAGGTCCCCTTCTCGGACAGATGCAGGCTGTTCTCCTAATATAAGCTTGCATCTGCCCAGGTCAGGCCTCAGTCCCCTTTGAAACCGAAGCCATCCCTTCCACACCAGTTCTTCAACCAGAAGTTGAAGGTACGGATGTGGAGTGCCCCAGCTTCCCCTGTGCCCTGGACAGGTAGCACCTCAGAGAATGAGAAGGAGCGTGCTACCTGTTTCAGGTTTCCCCCCAGCTTCCTGAAATCCTCCTGGACTCTGGCTAATGCCACCCTTCTCCTGGCCAGATCATTGGTCCCCGGTGGACAGTGACATCCAGCTGCTCCCTCCAAGCTATTGCCATAGCGATCCTATGGATCTGCTTGCCATCCCTCCATGCAGTGCTTCTGGGAAGGCACTTGACCTCCCTCTCTCGCCTGCCAGGTGTCCCTAACTCCACTCCCTGAACAATAGAGTCCCCCACTAGAAGAAGCTTCCCCCTCCTCCGGGGTCCCCTGCCTCCCTTCCCTGGGGCTCCATCCTGGAGGATCCTACCATCCTCCCTGGTCCCAGCCTCAGGTTGCTGAGTGGGGCTTTCCCGTTCCTCCAAAACAGTGTAGGAGTTACTAAGCAGGACCGGTTGGGGGATGTGCTTTCGACCCCCCTCCCTCACCCCCCCTTCGCCCACCAAGTCAATCACTCCTCCTCTTCCCTGGCATCCTTTGAGGTACAGATTGTGGACCCAGTGGTCTCTGGGTGGGGGTGGATGCCGCCTTCTGCTTGGCCAACTCTGCTCAGAGACAGGCACCCTCCTCCCTCAGCCCAGAGAGGTGCCTGCTGATAGGGCAGCATCAAAGCCTCCAGAATGTCTCCCTGAAGACAGCTGCTCTGCAACCACTGCACTGCACCACTCCCATCATGTCTGTTTCTCCCCTCAATCAACTGCTTGCTTAAGATGGCTATTTGTTATCTCTCAAATATTTGTTTTCTTTCTTTTGCTTATTGTTATGCTTTCTCACTTCTCTACTTCCTGTATGGATACAGGATGTCGTAAAACCCTATGGGACCCACCCTATAAATGAAGGGTGAGCCATGGGGTGGGTGGGTTGCAGGGTGGAAGGGTGGAACCACGCCACAGTCTGTGTCCAAAAACAATTAGCCAAGGAGTCCTCTGGCAGTGGCTCCTCACTCCACTCACTGAGGTCTAGACACAGACAATTACAGACACAGAGTCACAAACTTATCAGCTAGAGTCTCTCAGTCCTGCCCAAACTAAATAGAAAAGCACACAGAAATTGCAGTTAAGAAAAGATCTCAAAGTCAGCTACAAACACACAGCCACAAACTCACTAGCTAAGATCCCTCTGTCCTGCCCCAACTTAATGAAGAATCAAACTGAAATTGCAGTTAAAAGCTCACATTCAAAAAACACTAATCCCTGTAATATGCCTGCACTTAAAGTTCAGACACAGACAATTACAAGCACAGAATCACAAACTTATCAGCTAGAATCCTTCAATCTTGCCCAAACTAAATGGAAACGCACACAGAACTTGCATTTAAAAAAGATCTCAAATTCAACTACAAACACATAGTCACATTTAAGCCCATTTACAGACAGACCCTCTCTTACTTGAGATGGATCACGGGTCGTCAATAAAACTGGTACCTTCCTTCCAGTCTGCTACTGTCCCACGCTGCACTGCCCACTGAGTCTGACTGGTTTGCCAGTTCTTCATCCACTGTGCTATATTTACTGTAATTTCAAATTCCTCAATCTCAGAAACAACTCCTTATTAGGAACTGTTCTGAAAATATAGGTTACTACCCTGAAATCATAGCACTAGGAGTGATACACAGATCACATCCACACTTTGGCAGTTCCCTGGGACAGGCTGACTCATCGGACATCTTAAAGCTTAAGCTTCTACTACCACCTGGGTGGTATATCCTCTGACTCCGCCCTGAGACATCAGATCTTTGCATGCTGGAAGCAGGGATCCGGGTGCCACACTGCCAGGGAAGGCCAGGTGGCTTGTGTGGATGTGAATTGAATACCATCCCTAGAAAGTACAGTTACGTAAAAACTTACCATAACTGTAGACCTTTGAGGACTGTCTCTTGCAGTAGGTAATTCTTTTGGGTATCCAGCAGAGGCCAATGTGGTGCATGGCAGCTCTTCTAGCAGTTTTTCACCAGAGACCGCCCACACATGACATCAGCTTCCTGTTTCCTATATAAGTGTGGGCGGTTCTGGTATCCTTAGTTCCCCTGCGGGATTCACCTCGCAAAGCAGGGACCGAGGGGAAGCCGAGGTACCAAAGGAGTCCCAACCCTAGTCATTGGACCAGAACCTGCTCTCTTAGAGAAGGAGGGGAATGGAGGGCAGGAACAAACCTACTGCAAGAGACGCTCCTTGAAGATCTACTGTTACGGTAAGTTTTTACATAACTGTACTATCTTCCACGGAGTGATCTCTTGCAGTAGGTAATACTTTTGGGATGAATCCCAAGCAGTAATGCCCAGATGGGAGGACAGTTATGATAAGAGACCTTGTAGGACTGCACAGCCAAAGGCCATCCTACGTCATGAGGCAATATCCAGATTGTAGTGTCTTGTGAATGTATGGATCGTGGACCAGGTAGCTGCATTGCAGATATCTGAAATGGAGGCTCCCTTAAAGCAAGCCGCAGTGGTAGCCATAGCTCTAGTGTAATGGGCTTGGACAGGTCCGGTAAAGGCTTGTTGTATTTTTTGTAACAAAATGAAATACAATGCGCTAACCATGATGAAAGATTAGGAGTCACCACTGGGAGGCCCTCGCGACCCAAGGCAAATGAGACGAACAGTTGAGACGTCTTTCTAATCCATTGTGTCCAATTAGTATAGTAGTGTAGTATACGGTGGACATTTAAAGTATGTAGGAGATGTTCACCCTGATTAGAGTAGTCTGGATAGTAGACCAGAAGCTCCAAGGACTGATTTAAAGTATGTTCAGAGACTACTTTAGAAGAAAGGAAGGGTTGTGTAAAGGACCACCCAGTCCTTGTGGAAAATCAAGTAAGGTTCCCTATACATGAGGGCATGGAGCTTGGAAATACGATGAGCGGAGGGGATAGCCACTAAAAATAGGGTTTTCCATGAAAGAAAACGGAAGTCACAAGTGGCAGTTGGCTCAAATGACTCAATGGTTAATTTTTCTATCATAAAATTGAGATCCCACGGAGGAGTGGGTCTTCTAATAGGAGGTTTAATATGTAACATTCCTTTTGAAAACATCTTAGCTAGATGATGTTGGTACAGTAACCTGCCATCCAGAGGCTCATGGAAAGTGGAGATGGCAGTCAAGTGGACTTTGATGGAAAAATAACTTAGACTGGACTCAGATAATGAGGTCACGCAGTCCAGAACCATTGTCAGTGGACAAGAATATGGGTCCAAGGATTGAGAGGCTGACCATATGGAAAAAAGTTTCCATTTGGAACTGTATGTTGCTCTTGTTGCTGGCTTATGGGAGGCCAAGAGGATACTGGCAACAGGAGAGGACACTTATAAGCAAGTTATGAAAGCGTCCTCAGGAGCCAAGCGTGAAGGTGTAGAGCCTTCAGGTTGGGGTGCAGGAGAGACCCGTGACACTGAGTCAAGAGGTCTGGCCTGATTGGCAACGGGATGGGGTCCCAGACTGACAGTTGTAGGAGTAGGGGAAACCACGTCTGGCGAAGCCACACTAGGGCTATGAGAATCAGTGTGGCCGGCTCTAACTGTAATTTCAGTAGAGTCCGTTGCAGGAGAGGGACGGGGGGGGGAGCATATAAGAAAAGACCTGTCCAGGGTTGGGACAGGGCATCTACAGATCGCACAAAACAAAAAGCAGAGTGAAACAGCGCAAACACTGCGAGGTGGTACTCCAGCTGGAAGCGGCAAACCTCAAACGAAACTGCACAGATTAAGCTAAAGGAGCACTCTTGACACCAAAATTAGCTGCAAAATACAGATAAATTTATTCCGACAATTCTAGGACCCCTGCGCTTTGGCACTCCTGCCTTCTAAAGGGGGTATAACATACTGGACAAACAGGTCTGCATTTATACAGAGTGATGACCTCATAAAACAGTGACACACAAGTGTTTTCAAACCACATAACAATTCAATTAATACAGTGATACCAATGTTCAATACAAAAAAGGTACTTTATACAGTGTCCTTAAAAAATGTGAAATAACCAATAACAATATAACAACTACTATCATTAGTCTGTAAGGTAGCAATGGTGCACACCAGAAATTCAAGGCAAATTCTATTTAGAATACTAAAATGTATGCGTTAGCTGGGTACTTGTGTGGTGTACCAGGGGTATTGTGAAAGTGATTATTGTACAGTGTTCAAGCCACTAGAGGGGAAAGAGGGGGTTACAGTGTCCCGGAGGGCTGTGCCCAGGTTAGCTTGACCACTACCAACCCTGACCTCCAGGTGGAGGCACCCATTTCAGAACTCAGGCCCCTTAACCTGCTACTAGCCAAGCAGGCAGGGGCAGTAGACCTTGGGATAGTGCCACCTAGGGGTTACAGAAGTATAAATACGGTGATCACATTCTTAGCGTCTCTGTTTTCCTATTAAATGCCCCCTTCCCCCTCTTCCTTCCCCCTTTTCCTTCTCTCACTCTTTTTTCCTTCCTTTTCTTTCCCCCTCCTTCCTTTCCTTCCCCCTTTCTATTTCTCCCTTCCTTCTCTTCTCCCTTTCCTTCCCCCTCTTTCCTGTCCCCTTCCCCTTTTCCTGCCCCTCCCTCCCACGTCCTTTGTCTCTTTACTTTGGGTCTCTTCTTCTACCCATATTTCTCTCTTTGGATTTAAGTAAGAATAGGTGGTGTCTCAGTTTCTCTGTTAAGATGTTTAGCTCTCCTTTCATGTAAAAGTGTCACTACAGTTTTGGCAATGTTGCACCCAGCTAACAAATACATTTTAGTATTCTAAATAGGATTTGCTTTGGATTTCTGGTGTGCATCATTGCTACCTTACTGACTAATGATAGTAGTTATTATATTGTTATGGGTTATTTCACATTTTTCTAAGGACACTATGTATAAAGTACCTTTTTTGTATTGAACATTGGTATCACTGTATTAATTGAATTATGTGGTTTGAAAACACTTGTGTGTTGCTGTTTTATGAGGTCATCACTCTGTATAAATGCAGACCTGTTTGTCCAGTATTTTATACCCCCTTTAGAAGGCAGGAGTGCCGAAGCGCAGGGGTCCTGGAATTGTTGGAATAAATTTATCTGCATTTTGCAGCTAATTTTGGTGTCAGTAGTGCTCCTTTAGCTTGATCTGTCCACCATATATAGCTCATCCGTTTCTGTTTGGCATAATGGAAAAATACCTGGGAAGATAGTAATTCTCTGGGGAAGCAAACAGATCCATCTGTGGGGTGCCCCATAAGTTGAAGATTTCTTGGAGCACTTGCTCGTGAAGTGTCCATTCGTGAGTTGTGGACTGGCGACTCAGCCGGTCGGCTAACTGGTTGCAATGTCCTGGTAGATGGACGGCTGTTAGCGTCAATTGTTGCTGTATGGCCTCTTGCCAAACTGCAATGGTCTCCCTGCATAGGGTGCGAGACTTTGTACCCCCTCACTTGTTGAGGTAGAACACTACTGCAGTGTTGTCTGATTGGATCAGTAATGATCCTGGCTCGACGTAGGGCCAGAATGTATGGAGGGCTAGACGGACTGCTCTCATCTCTAAGAGACTGATATGAGACAGATAGGGAGAAGCGGGCCATTGGCCTTGGGTCTGATAAGGACCGAAGTGCACTCCCCAGCCCTGTAGGGAAGCATCCATGGTCAACGTTAGCATGGGAGGGGGGGGACCGGAAAGGCATTCCTTGATTCAGGTTGATTCTTATTGTCCACCATGTCAAGGAAGACTTCAGAGAGGGAGTGACCCTGATTTTGTCTTCAAACTGTCCTATTTTTTGGGACCATTGATTCTGGAGGGTCCATTGGACAGGTCTCATGTGGAGATGGGCAAATGCCACCTTAGGGATGGCAGTGGACATGTGACCCAAAAGGCGCAGCATTCATCTGGTTGTGACTATTTTCTGAGTCGGTATATCTAATACCAGAGCTATGATCATGTCCTGCCAGACAGGCGGGAGGTAAGCCCTGGCTGTAACTGCATCTAGGACAGCTCCAATGTATTAGAGAGACTGTGTCGGATTTGGACTACACTTTGTCCAGTTGACAGTGATTCCCATATCTGCAAACATTTTCAAGGTAGCATCTAGAGAGGCAAGCAGAGCTACTTTGGAGTCTGCTTTTATTAGCCAATTGTCTAGATATGGAAAGATGAAGTGCCATTCTCTTCGTAAGGTTACTGCTACCACCGCTAGGCACTTGGTGAACACTCTGGGGGCTAAGGAGAGGCCGAAAGGCAGTGTTCGAAACTGGTAATTTTGACCCAGTAGGTGGAAGCGCAAAAATCTGTGGTGGGCAGGGTGAATGGGAATATGAAGGTAGGCATCCTTCATGTCTATGGCACAAAGCCAATCACCCTGATTTAGGATTGGCATGATGGCAGATAAGGTGATCATGCAGAATCATTTGTACTGAATGTAAAATTCAGTTGTCCAAGATCCAGTATTGGCTTGAGGTTTCCTGTCCGTTTGGGCACCAGAAAGAAGTGGGAGTAAAACCCTGTTTGATGTTCCAGAAGGGGAACCGGCACAACTGCCTGTTTGGTTAAAAGAGGGCCGTTAATTCCTCCTGTAGGAAGGGTGTATGATTTGGAGGATAATGAATCTTGTATGGACAGCAAGGGTGTGGGGTGGAGAGAAACTCCAGAGTATGACCCTTCTGGATAATCTGAAGTACCCAATTGTCGGAAGTGATCATTTGCTATGCCTCCAAATGGAGGGCAAAATGACCCCCTACAGCCTCCAAGGCCTGGTTGAAGAGGTGGGGGGAAAACCCAAGTGGGTCACTGGGAGGCAGTGGGGGGCACAGCTCCACCAGATGGGTGGAAGCGGGCACCCCAGGCGGCAGAGGTGTTGCCTCTGGTGGACTGAGCATGACCTCAGAATCTGCCTTTATTATTACTTCTGTATCGTCCTCCTCTTTTGGAATAAGAGGAGTGCTGAGTATGGTAGGTTTTAGCTGGAGTATAATACATGCCATGTACCATACAAAGGGTTCTGCGTGATGCCAGTAAGTCATCTATTAAAGTTTGAATACCTAGCCTGAACAGCTTAGGCCCATTAAAAGGGACACTAGCTACTTTATGTTGTATAACAGGTGCAAAACCTGAAACGCGAAGCCAGGCATGGCGACGCAGAGTGATACTAGTGGCTGCTAGTTAGGCTTAGGTATCTATGGCATCATATCCAGACCTGAGGAGGTGACGGGAGACAGAATTATTAGTTGTCACTATAGCCAATAATTTATCCCTGTCCTGTGAGGGAGGGAGTTTATTGATAAGTTCAATGGCAGAGGACCCCAGGGTATGCTGATATTTAATCATATGACCCATATAGCTCAGGATTCTGATATTCACAGCACCTGAGGAAAATACCTTTTTCCCCAGATAGTCAATCCTTCGGGATTCCTTGTCAGGGGGTAAGGAGCTCATGTGCTTGGGTTTTTCAGTACAATCATGAGCGGCAGTAATGACCACAGAATCTGCCTCTGGAACACGAGACAGAGAAGGGTGGTCCAGAGGAGCCTGATATAGACGATCCGCTTTGCGGGGAACAGCTGTAACAGCTGAAGGTTGATGCCAAGCAGCCAGCATGGCATTCTGGTAAATTGGAATTAGCGGGGGAACCACTAAGATAGGCTCCTCAGGTAATTCAAGATATTCTGCCATATCCTTACATTGTTTGTCATGTTCAGTAGTAGAGAATCCCATGATCTTTTGGATTGAGCCATCATCTCACTAAAGGTTGGGTCGTCAGGGGGTGCAGCTGCCGAAGGGAGAGGCAGAATCTCATCCAGGGAAGAGATTTTAGAATAGGGGGATTCAGGATTAGGAAAATCCAAATCTTGAAACTTCATCCTCCAGATTACTGGTGAAATCAGGCGGCAAATCTTGGTCATCTGACAAATAGTCATCTATGAATGGAGGAGGAGACCAGGGTGGCATGGTATCCCTGTTGCTATGAAATCTTTTAGGCGGAGGAGGGAGAGGAGATCGGGTGGGATCACCCAGCTCTTCAGAGGGCTGAGAATGCCGCATGGCATGCAAGACCTGTCGGACTATGTTGGTGAGGTCTCATTCCTGGGAAGGAGGGGGGTGAGAAGGGGGCATGTTGGGAAACAAGGGAGGTGATAGAGGGAATGGTATGCATAGTATGAGCAGGTCTTGCCCCTGGGTGGTAAAGCCCAGGGTCCCGATCTCTGTCTGCCTGACCCCCTATAAGAAGCCAACTGTGCAAGTGAAGGGGCAGTCAATAAGGCATAAGCCATAGGTTTCCCCTGAGGAATACGGGGTCTCGTCGATGGGTCCACAGGGGAAAATTAGTTACTTTCACTTAAACTGTCAGATGCCGTCGATGGGAGAGGAGCCCCAGTAGAAACAGCAGCAGTATATTTAACTGAATGCAAAGCACTGGAAAGCATTGTCGACGAGAGGGTATACACCTCTGTTGATGGAGCAGTCACTTTTTTTGACTGCATTTAAAGCACTTGAAAGTGCCGTCGACGAGAGGGTATGAGCCCTCATAGAGGAAGAAGTGTTTGAATGACGCTCCAGCGATGGAAGGACACCAGAAATGGTGGCCATCGAAAGGTGACGAGACAGGAAGTGTGAGGAGGGTTTCTCCTTCTCCTTTTTCTGCCGGGAACGAGAACCAGAAGAGAGGGAGCCCTTGGTACGAGCCCCCTGGTTCTCCAAGAGAGAGACATTTTCTGCTCCATCAAAAGATGTTGAATTTCAAGCAACCATCATCGATGAGTTGCCTAATTAAATTCCTGACATAAACTACAGGACTTGGCGTCATGTGTGGGTCCCAGACACCTTACACAAAGTATGTGATTCTCAAAGCAGTATGTCTTCCTACCGCAATGGCAGGAACGAAATAAAGCTTGTTTCTTTGAAGAATCAGTAGACATTCGTCTTAGTTCCAAATTTCTCATCAATGACTGCTACACAGAAGTTGCACTAGCTGCTGCGCGAGCTGAAGACGGCGGGAAAATGAACTGAGGATACCAGGGACCTCCCAGACTTATATAGGAAACAAGAAGCTGATATGTGCGGGTGGTCCCTGGTGAAAAACTGCTAGAAGAGCTGCCGTGCACCACAGCGACCTCTGCTGAATACCCCAAAGTATTACCTACTGTAAAAGACCATTCCATGGAAGATCTATGGTTACAGGTGAGCAACCCATATTTATAAGGGAATGGACACAGGTCACTATCCACACTTTGGCAGACTCCTAGCAGTCCTCCAAGAGGAAGGGGCAAGCATGCACCCCTGTTTGGCAAACAGAGACTAGAGAACCCACGACCCAAAAGCAGCATCCTGACATGACATAATGTTGATGCTGTAATGGGATATAAAGGTGTGTGCCTTACTCCAGGTAGCAGCCCTACAGAGATCCCAAATTGGGATGTACTTGAAAGCAGCCACTGCGGCAATGGTATGTCTGGTGGAATAAGCCCTGAGACCATTAAGATTCCTACTAGCCAAGCTATAGCAGAGGTCAATGCAGTATGTAATCCACCTGCCATCTGTCTGCTTTGGTGCTGGTCTGCCAGGTGCGGCTTCAGCATATGTTACAGGCAGACTAGTGGGACTCACCCCAAACTCCAGCTGTGCGCTCCTTATAGTAAGAGAGCACTCTCCACAGGTCTAAGGTATGAAGCCTACAGTCGGTCCCGAAGATGAGCTGGTAAAGTATACTAGAAGGGTTATCACCTGGTTAAGGTGAAACTCTGATACTACCTTCAGAAGAAACCTCAGGAGGGGGCGAAGGACAATCTTCTTGTTGTGGAAGACCAGATATTTACACTCCACTGACAGCACCTGGCACTAGTAATCCTTCTGGCTGACATGGTAGTCACCAAGAAGGCCATCTTCCACGAGAGGTGTGACATCTCACATCTGTGCATAGGCTCAAATGGCATGCCCATGAGCAAAGCCAGCACCAGCAGTGAGTGCCAAGGTGGCAGAGATTCACACACTGGAGGGGACAAGTGATCAAGGCCTTTAAAAAAAGCACCCCACCACCTTCTCCTGGGCCACCATTCACTTATCAGCCCACACCAACTGAGCAGAGATGTCTGCCAGCTGCACCTTCAGGGTGACGTCTGCAGATCCTACTGAGAAAGGGACCAGAGGTAAGCAAGGATGCTCACCACAGGGCAGGCAAGGGAAGTGGGCTCCTTGCCCTGGCACCAGATACAGAACTTCCATTTAAATGCACAGCTCTGCGAGTTGACTCCTTTTGGCAGGCCTCCACAATGTGGATCATATCTTCTGAGAGACCCAAGGTCTGGAACTCTAGCCGCGTGGGAACCAGGCCGAGTGGTGTAGGGATTGAAGGTCTGGGTGTAGGCCCATATCCTGTTGTCCTGTCAGCAGGTCTGGGTGAACAGGCAACCACCATGGAAGCCTCCTGCTGAGACTGAAGAGATCTGGGTACCAGAACAGTCTGTGCCAGTCTGGAGCAATCACAGTCTGTGCCAGTCTGGAGCAATCAGCATCATCCACGTCTTGTTCTTCCAGGCCTTACCCCACCACCTTGTGCATCAAGGGGAAGGGAGGGAAGGTGTACACGAGGCCAGGGGAGCATGGCCCCCTGAAAGCATCAGTAACAGTGTCCCAGACTGGGGAGGGAGGGCACAAATCTTTGGCAAGGAACTGAGCAACTTCCTCCATGAGGGTGGAGAGCATGTCATGCAAAACCCTGGACTCCCAAGGAGCATAGATTCGGTAAGACAGGAGAGGAGTAGTAGTAAGTAGTAGTAGTAAAAATTTTTATTCATTATAAATAATGAATTGATTACTCAACCGAGTCGAAACTCATTTCCAGTGAGATCCATTAAAACATTCCGTACATAACAGTTACAGTTCCAACACATATTATTAAATAATGAAAAACCAACATAGAACAATTCCACATGCAGTACTAAATATAGAATTCACTGTACAACAATCTATATCAATCAAACTAAGCCTCAATAAAACATATATAAGATACCATATGATATTGTATTGTCTTGTACTTAACCACATTTCACCAAGTATCCTTCATATGGCTTTTAAAATACCTTTAACTTCCTTAACCCAAACCAGTTCTTAATCTGTCTTGTCCTTCTAGTACCATTATGAATTCTAATCTCAACTGGTAATAAATTCCATAAGGACGGACCTTGATGAAAAAAATTACCTCTTCCCAATTTCGTATTGTATTTTGGTGGCAAATATTCTATTCCTCTTGCTGCTCTAAGGCCAGATTTTATTCTTCTTTCCTGCAAACAATCTTTTATATATCCTGGTACTTTATCAGAAAAACATTTTTCCATATACAGAAGTACATGCAGACACCTTCTATCCTCCAATTTATACCATCCTAACTCTTTATACAAGTCCTCCCTATGTGTCCTTTTTGGGGCCAGTGTAATATTTCGTGCCATTTTAGTATAGACAATTTCCAATTTTCCTAGTAATGTTGAATTAGCTCCCATATATACCAAGTCTCCATAATCTAGTAATGGAATTACTGTAACATTTATTAAATGGTTTCTAATTTCATTTGTCATGTAGTGTCTGATCCTACTGTATATAATGCCCCCATGTGTCTATTAATTAAGCAATAAGGCACAAGGTGTGTGTTATAGTGTAATAACGTCACTCCTGGGGTGGGTTGAAGCACGAGGCGAAGCCGAGTGCTTCCACCACCCCAGGAGTGACGTTATTACACGATAACACACACCTTGGAGTGCCTTATTGCAATTATACAATAGCTTGATGTTATACAAAATAAACAAAACATTAAAAATATTTTTAGATTTGTTGTGTTTTTGAAGAGAAAAAAAGTGCTCAATGAAATGCTCCATATGCTCAAGTAAATTCATACAGTGATGTTATTGTGTAATAACATCACTGTCTCAGGCACCCACTGACCAATCAGAATACAGGAAATTTCCTTGCCATTGTATAATTATTTTTATCAAATGTTCTATATGTTTATCCCATTTTAGAGAACAATCAAAATAAACTCCCAAATATCTATAACAGTCTACTTGTTCTAAAATTTGACCATCCATGGTTTTTATCCGCAAAAGCCCCTCAGACTGATCACTGCCAGTTTTTCTCTGAAAATACATTGTTTGAGATTTCATTGGGTTCAAAATAAGTTTTGATAAGGCTAGGAAATTCTGCCGTTCATCAAATGCTGTTTGTAATTTACTCTCTATCTGATCCTATCTATGTCCAGATAGATAGATAGATTATTGTATCGTCAGCATATAAATGGAATTTTATTTCAGAACTGGAGAACCTCATAGAGTTAACATATACATTATACAACAATGGTCCTAATAAGAAGCCTTGCGGAACACCCATTTTTATTATATGAATTTGTGATTTCCTTCGGTCGATTACCATAAACTGTCCTCTAGATCCCCCCCCCACTAGAAAATGGGTCAGGGATTGGACAGGTGGGAGAATGACACCCCCGATCCACCACTGGGCAACTTTGCAGGGAGCACCAGCTGCTGGGGCTGGAGAAGCACCACTTTCCCAGCCCCCCTTTTGGCCCCTGACCACCGAAACTGGGCTTTGGGTGCCAATTTTGGTATTGCCCCTACTGAGGCTGCTGCCAAGGCTGCTGTAGCTGAAAAGACCTACACTGGAAGGTTTTTTTCTTAGGCTTCTATGCCTTCGGATCCTTCTGGGATGACGTTACAGAATCTAGGGCGGTACTGGACTTCTCAGTCCTGGTGAGATGTCCCTCTACCCTAGGGCCAAACTTATGTCAACCTTTATTTGGGACAGTGGGAGAAAAATCCATTCTATCAAAAGACTGATTTATGGAGGCGCTTCAATAATGATGTCCTGATGGTGTGGTGGGGTACAGCCAAGGAACTGGGGGAATTTGTAGAGTATCTTCACGGGTCAAATTCAAACCTGAGATTTTCAGTGCAAGCTGGATTGCACCAAATCAATTTTCTGGACCTTGTGATTACAAAGCAAGATGATGGAACAATAATCACAGATTTGTTTAAAAAACAAACTGACCGGAACACTCGAGCTGCCATCCCCGCCACACCATCAGGAACATCCCAAAGTTCCAATTTATGAGGATAAGGTGCAACTGTAGTACTCTTGTCTGATTTTGAAAAATATGCTGCAGAAATGAGTAAATGTTTCAGTGATAAGAGGTTATAATACCACCTTGATACATCAGGCTGAAAAAGATATCAGGTCCATGCCACATTGTTCTCTGTTAAATTACAAGGAAAAACAACCACTGCCTGATACACAAGTGAATTTTATCATCATTTATGGTACTAATTCAGGCAGGGTGAAAGAGATAATAGAGAACTGGCATATTTTAAACACAGACCCGCACTGGCAAAGAAAACCGAGAAATTGCCTAGGACAGTGTTCAAACGTGGTAGAAACATCTCTGATATTTGGTCCATTTCTTACAGCCTATAATAAAACAAACAGCTTCTTGGCTCTCCACTTCTCCATAAGGCTGCTACCCTTGTGGTCACTGTAAGCATTGCTCAGTAATCACAAAAGGGGCAGAGTTTTCATCGGCAAACTCAAACAAAGGTATGCGGTACGCCAGTTCATTAATTGCTCCACAGTTGGCATAATATACATGGCAAAATGTAAATGTGATGCCTTTTATGTGGGAATATCTACCAGTGCATTAAAATTGAGAATAGGAGACCATCTCAGTGGTATTAGATGTGGCAATGTAAAAAATGATCTGGCTAGACATATCTTGCAACATGCAGGTGCAGGCTCCCGCACTTTTTTGTTCCAAGGAATAGAGAGAGTCACCTTGGGCCCTAGAGGGGGAAATTTAGATAACAAGCTTTTAAGTAGAGAGACCTTTTGGATATACCATTTGGAAGCATTAAAGGCCCCCGGCCTTAAATGACTCTTTTGATATTATCCCCTTTTTAAGAAAATGAAGTACAGTACTACAGAAAATGTGACCTGGATTCCTAATATGTTTTTCCTGGTGTGTATAAAATGTAAATAAGAAAACAAGATTGCATCAATAATAATTCTTTCTTCATATGATTTTCCCACAGAATGAAGATAGAAGGGGTTGGATTACTACATTTATGTAACTCTGATTTCTGCTTTCATGATACATGGTTAGCAGTAATATTACCAGTTAAAACAAAGCTATGAGGGTGCCTTACTGCCTAAATCAAATCTTATATTATGATGGTATATATCCATATATGATTATTTAAAGGCAATGTATTAAATGTTCCCCTTTTGTTAATATGCAGTTGCTTTCTTTATGTACACCTTAGTATTGAAGCACTGTCACTTTAATGAGTTAGCTATTTAATTGCACTGGTGTCTGGAGATGGCCGTCCCTGAGGAAGTGTGCATGCGCGAAACCTGTCGGGCCTGAGTGGAGTGAGCACTTTGTTTGTCCTGTGTGGCACTTTCAAATGTTTTATCTGCTCTCATGTGTGAGTACTAAACTTTTTGCATTAATGTTGGTGGCTGGTGCAGTGCTTTTTTGATTTTGACCAAAGTGATCAGTGCCTAGAAAAACGACATTGGCCAGCCTGTATTGGGCATTTGCCATGAAAGTGGAAAGCTGCATCCAGGCCCTGGGATGCATCACGATGGCTGTTGCCATGGCATGGGTACAGGAGTCACCCATGTCCACAGCTCTCTGGAGCTGGTGTTTAGCCAGCGACTGACCCTAGTCTCAGACCAACTTTACTGGTAGCCGACAGTCAGTGGGAAGGTGAGGGAGGCCAAATTTAGCTATCAACATGGCATATCTCGCCTGACAGAGGCCCAACCATGCACCAGCATATACCTTTTTAGCTGCATGGTCAATCTTTTTGGACTCTATGACTGGAGGCTTGTCCATGTCCTCTTAGCCACCAGATTTCTGGATTGCCAAGTCAGAGACCAACCCTTCGGCTAAAGGGTGATCTGAGAACTCCAAAAGGGATGCAGTAGGGACTGCATACTTTCAGAACTTATGGGTGGAGGAGCCTGGCAAGATGGCAACATGGCCTCAGCCATGGGAAAGGCAACTTCCGGGGATTTGTCCCTGTCCAGAATGTCACTGAAGGGGTATTTAGCCCTCTTCAGAACTGACTCCAAGGGCACACTCATGGACTCCAACATAAGGTGGAGTAAAGCCCCAGATGACACCGAGCCATAGTCAAAAGCGTGAGCACTCAAGGAAAGCATGAATGACCCTTCCAGAGTTTGTTTATTTATTTATTTATTCATTTGTTAACCGGGTTGGTGTACTGGTCCAAGGACCTTTTTTCAGGCATGGCCCGGGCCAAAGGCTGGCACAGACAATGGTAAATACAGTGTGAACAAAACAGCAGTGAATCATATATAAGCAAATCTAGAATCCAGTGCAAGTCAGGCTAACATACAGAGGTGCGGTAATAATAATACAGGCAAACACTGCCAGATAAAACTAACAAGGTGAGCATAATAAGATATATATATATATAGAATACATATATATATATATATATATACACACACACACACAGGGCTAGATAGCAAACATCCTCTAACAATAGGTCAGAAAACCTTCAGCAGAGTCAGCAACATCAGGTAATACACATGGGAAAGGCAACCTCTGGGGATTTATCCAAGGGCTCCTCGAAAATGGCCCTCAACTGTTTACTGCCGTGAAGCACCCTGGTGTCCTTGGATGGGTGACCTACACTGACAGTCAGACTGGTGAGCTGCCAGCAGTGTGGGGGTCCTTCATGGAAGTGCCCACCATCCACTGTGGTGGTGATGGTTCCACCCTCAATGGTGGAAAAGAAGACACTGGAGACATCTGCCTTGAGTGGTCTGGCTTGGGTATGACTGTCAGTTGCCATACCATCAAAGGTTCAGAGAGTAGAGCCTTACCACACCCTACAAATGCCCATTACTTCCAGAAGGGCTCCTTATAGCACTGATGAATGTTGGGGCAGTGCCTTTCCTCATACGAGGATGAGGAATTCAAGGAGGGTCGATGGTGGCACCTTCCAGTCGAGTGAGATCAGGAGAGCAAGTGGCACCTCGACTTCAGCCACTTACGCAAAGGCCAGTGTTGAGACTGGTCCTCTAAAGGGCCATGGTAGACCACATCCTGAGCTACATTCGGTAATATAGGCTTCAGAGGCACGACCACTGGCTGAGGTTAGTCCTGCAGTGACCCAGTGGGGGACACCAACTGAGCCACGTCTTTCTGCATGAGGAATGGAAGCACCAGGGTCTGTGAGATCAACTCAACAGTGAGCACCTCTGACAACTCATCGACAGGCTCGAGAACAGGGCCAGCCTTAACCATTCTGGGCCCTTGTGCAGCCCCTTGTTGGGCCCCACCACTCCATTCCCTATGCCCCCCCAGCCAACATTTTCACCTAACTGACCCTCCTGTCCTGTATTAATAAAGCAGTAACAGGTCTACTAATTTAACCAGCACCGTATTCATTTCTGTAAGGACAGGGACATCATCACTGGACACTCACACTTCTGATAATCCGATTTGCAAACAAGTTACACAACTTAACTTTTCTGGAGGTGTGAGTGAGAGAAAATAGAGAGGATTATCATGTGGCACCAGTAAGGTTGCCACCTGTCAGGTCTTTTAACGCTGGTGATCAGGTTTTCGGGGTCCCTATCAGGAAATCCAGTTTTGCTCTGTGTTAGCCAGGTTTTTGAGCCATTTTGAGTGCTCACATACTTTTGGAACACATTTTGTCATACCATTCATTGTTTCAGCTGCATGTCCAGTTTACAAACAAGTTCTGTTGTCAATATAGCCCTTTGTTTGTGAAAGCAGTCAACCTGGGAGGCGTAACATTTGGCCATTAGCACTTACTTAAAGGAACAGTCCACCCAGAATTTGCAGAAACATATGTTGTGCAGAGTGTTTTGATTTGTGTGTGAAGTCCTAGTGTGTTCTTCCCTCCCTCAGTCTGCTAGTAAGAGTTTTTCCTAAATTAGCCTGCTAGCTTTATGGTAGTTTTACGACCCCTGGGGATCTCTATCTCAGATAACTTTATTGCATTCCTTGTTCCTACAATGCATCCTGTCTCATGTGACAGTGATGTAGCCGAGACCATAGTTTCATCAGAAAGCACTGCTTTACAATCAGTTCACAACAGTAGAGATGACTACATTTTAAAAACGATACAGAGTTCAGCTTCGTGACTACCCTCATTGTAAAGATCTTTTTGTCCTGAACAACTTTGCTTCTGGCCATTTTTGTGTAGCGTGTAACATTTCCAAGTTATTTAGATTTGTTTGGAATGTGTGTACTAAATCTATGGTCTCCGACACATCACAGTCACATGAGACAGGATGCGTTGCAGGAACAAGGAATGCAATAGTTAGCTCAGATGGAGATCACCAGGGGTCGTAAAACTACCATAAAGCTAGCAGGCTAATTTAGGAAAAACTCCTAAAAGCAGACAGAGGGAAGAACACACTAGGACTTCACATACAAATCAAAACACTCTGCACAACATGTGTAACCTGTTCCTAATTATGTGATGTGTAATCTTACCTTGTAGTCTCATGATGTGTGACCTATTCTTAATTATGTACCATGTTGTCCCAAGTGTGTAGTATGTAATTTCCTGTACTCTCCTGGGTCATACCTGAAAATAGGCAAATTGCTTGTCTAGTGTACTTACCTGGTTAACAAAAGCTAAATAAATAACCTAATCTTTTCCACTGCTTCTTAAAGTAGCATAGCAGCCAAGCTACCTCCACCTTTTGTAACAGTAACAGAGTCAGTTGTCTTCCATTTTCATTTGCTGGTAAACATTTTCATCTGTAAAAGAACTTAGGCATTTTTAAATGTTTTAAATTATTTTTTTTCCTCAAGAAAAAAGTATGGGCCCCCAAGGTGCAGGGGCACAGCTTGCACCTAGCTAAGGCCATCCCTGCTCGAGAAAGATCTTGACCGCCTGGTCAACTGGAGTTGAGGTTGGCAAGCCCAATGGGGGTACCAAGGAGCCCTCAACCTGACCCTCAACCGAAGGTAGCTTGACCAAAGTTGAGCAGACTGGAAAGTTAAGGGAGCAGGAGGACAATGTTCCCTCCCAATCCCATGACCTGCGCCAGTGGCACTTGTGCTTCTAGCCCCAGTGAGAGGGGTCTCCCTGAACATCTGGAGGGCCTGACACATTTCAAAAAAATTGTCAGAAAAGGATCCTCCAAAGCTGGCCATAGTCAGGAGCAGTGGTGAGACCGGTAAGGAACTCACCATTGCTACAGCCACCTTATCCTTGAGGTCCACAAGCTGCAAAGCTGACCTGGCAGCTGCCAAGGTTTTTTGCGTCCCTTAGGTCAATCCCACCCCAAGGGTAGACCAAGGGCAAGCCTTGTCTTCCGACCTTCTAGCGATGCTCAGACCATCGTCTGGCAAAAGCCACAACTCACCATGTTGTGCTGCTGCTCAAACAGTAGAGAAAAGAAACGTGGGGGTCAGTGACCGACATTCTCTGACAGCAATAGACATGGAATTTGCAACTCTGATGCGCCTGCTCTTCCTTCCTTGATCGTTCATTGAGAGTCAGAGCCAGAGAGGATTTCAAAAAATAGACTTTAATTCAGTCAAAAAGTTTGCCTAGAAGCACTTTTTAAACAGGATATCCCTCAGACACTGCAGAGCTGTGAAGGAGGAGACCCATCCCTTTCAGAAGAAACAAAGCTCTAATGTCATAAGAATATAAGGCCGGGTGGTGGGAGGACTCTGAAGACGTCCGATGAGTCGGCCTGTTCCAGTGAACTGCCACAGTGTGTTCCACGGAACTGCCAAAGTGTGTAAAGTGAACTGTATCCACGCCCTTAGAAAGAACAGTTAGAAGAACTTACCATAACAGTAGATCTTCAAGAGAATCTTTCATCATGTGCCAGTGTTTTCATAAATGTGGGCAGACCCTCCTCTCCTCAGTTCCTTGCCGAAGATCATGCTCAGAAGACCTCCCTCTAGGAAAACAGGAAAGACCCTAGCACTCCGTGTACCAGGAAACACAGAGTGCTGACAAAAACGGCAATAGAAGCAGGAAGACAACATTCCTGTGTCACAACCCTGAAGAGGGAAGGAGGGTGGGAAGGCATGGCCTGATAAAAGAGCTTCTCTTGATCTACTGTTATGGTAAGTACTTTTGTAACTGTTCTGTCTTCTTTGAGGATATCTCTTTCATCAGGCCAGACCTTTGGAATGAGTCCCAAGCAGTGCCAAAAGCTAACAGTCTGGATGGCTGGAGCCCATAGGCTTATGACAGTATGCCTTGTATCACAGCTAGGATAAATCCAGTGTGTCTACAAGAGACAATGTCCAGACTGTAATGCTTAATGAAAGTGGGCACAGTACTCCATGTGGCAGTAGCACAACTTTCTGCAGCAAACATATTCCAAAAACAAGCTACAGAAGTGGCCATGCGTCTTGTGGAATGACCATGAATCACACCAGGAAGTTCCTTACTGTACTTCCTGTAACAGAATGTAATACAGTGTGCTAGCCATTTGGATAAACATTGTTTAGAAACTGGTGCTCCCTCTTTCCCTGGGCGAACAAAACAAAAAGCTGTGAGGACTTTCTGCAGTTCGCTGTATGGTGTGTATGTAGTAGTACCTGAGTATTCTATGCACATCTAAGGTATGGAGTAATGCTTCCCCTGGATTGGCATGCTCTGGATAATACACAGCTAGGTGGACAGTTTGATTCAAAGTAAACTCAGACACTACCTTTGGTAGAAACTTAGGATTAGTGCACAAAGATACCCTGTCTTTGTGCAAAATCAAATGAGCAGGCTCACACATTACAGCCTGCAGCTCTGAAATCCCTTCAAGCAGAAGTGATTGCAACTAAAAACAACACTTTCCAAGAAAGAAAACATAAACCACAAGTTGCAGCTGGCTGAAACACAGTCAAAGTCAGCTTTCCAAAAATAAAATTCAGATCCCAGGCCAGGACTGGGTTTCAGATGAGAAACTTTATATGTAAAATGCCTCTCAAGAACATATGGGATACCTTCAGCTGAGCAACTGTATGGCCATCCACAGGCACGTGGAAAGCTGATATAGCAGCCAAGTGCACACTGATTGAGAAATATTGTAGGCCTAAATCTGATAAGGACAGCAGATATTCTATAACCTGATTTACCGGGCAAGTAAAAGGATCCAGGTTACGTGAAACAGCTCACAAAGCAAATTGCTTCCATTTCACTGAGTAGGTGTGCCTGTTGGATGGTTTTCTAGCAGCCACCAGGACATCCACCATTTTCTGTGATACCCTGAAGCGAGCAATGGCTATGTCTTCAGGAGCCATATGTGCAGATGTAGGGACTTTAGGTCCGGATGGACCAGGGTTCCTTGTTCCTCCGATAGTACACAATTGCACAGGGGTAGAGGTACTGGGGGCTCCACTGCCAGCTGTTGCAGCAAGGGACACCATATATGACAATGCCATAAGGAAGTAATGGGTATTAGTGTCGACCCTTCCATTTTCAGCTTGAGTAATACTCTCTGAATTAGCGGAAAGTGAGGGAAGGCATACAGAAACCTCCCTTTCCAGAGAGACAACATGAGAGTTGGTCCAACTAGACTCTCAGAGTTCACTGTGGTAGCCACATGTGCAGTCTGGCTAGTGGCACTGTGACAATGGCTGCCACCATAAGGCCCAGAAGGCATACAAACATCCTTGCTGAGACATAAAGGCTGTCATGTACCAATAGTGCTTGTGCAATCGGTCATTCTGCCCTGTCCTTCGTCAGAAATGCAGAACTCTGGGCCGTATCTAGAACTGCCCCAATGTATTGCAGGTACTGGCGGGGTGTCAGTATAGACTTTGGGACGCTAACTGTCACCCCCAGAGCATCGAACACCTGTTTGGTTCGAGCTAAGGTCTGCAGTAATTGATCCCTGGAGTGGGCTTTTGATAGCCAGTGGTCCAGGTAGGGAAAGATATACAGGCCTTCCCTGCAAAGGGCTGCTGCCACCACTGCCAAGCATTTGGTAAAGACTTGTGGTACAGAAAATAAGCTAAAGGGCAACACTCTAAACTGGTAATGCTCCCCCTGGAAGAACAGAGTTAGAAAGGGCTCAGGAACTTCACTAGCTCACTCACTGGTAGGTGCTCACATTCAGAGGCTTAAGTCTGTGAGAGTTGAACTGCTGGGGCTAACCAGCGCTAGTCCAAGAGTACGTGGCACACCATAGCAACACCACACAGTAACTGCTTTTAAATAAATGTCAAGACAGCTTACATTAGTTCTTTGACCAAAAAGATGGCGGCCACGCTGGCCTAGCCACTATCAGCAAACACTGCATCACTAGTATATTTTTGTTTGAGTTCTTTTTAGTTTTATTTTTTATAGTTAGTTTGTAGTGCAGTTTATTAGTGATTGCGGGATTAAGTGAGCATTCGCTGTACCTCGCTATATCCACTGACTGTAGTGAAATGGACTGTAAACAGAACTGCCTTCATACATTATAAATGGCCCATTTTATTTTCAACAGTTCAATACCTTTACTTATTTGGATTTATATCCATGAATAAATTTACCTGTCGACAGCATCCTCTGGTTTAGACTGTGTAGGGTTGATGGGGGCCCTGCTGATTTGCCATGTGAAAGAACTTTCGAAGGGGCCTGACAGGGCTCTGAAGAATTGTTGCAGCCATCTACCCTGACTGTACCACCGCTTTTCTGCCATTCAGTTCTTCTTATCTGAGTGTGATCCTGGACTTTTGCCTTGTAGTTGGTCTCGACTCGAGCTCTGTGTGGAGCGGGGTAGCCTGGCAGTGAAGTCCCGGAAGCATCCGTCATCTTGGCTTGCTATGCAGAGTTCATAGCGGATTACTTTTGGTGTCTCCTGGAGTTCTGGCCATTGCTGATTGTCAGAGCCATTTGCCTGCAGACTGCGTTGCTCTTGCTGTGGGTCCTGGGTCGGTTTGCTTCCCCCGCTGTGGTCACCTTATTTTGGCTCCCTGGGGATGTGCAGTGGTTCTGACTGGAGGGTCGGTGCCCTGAGCTCCCCAGTACATCTACTGGGGGTGTCTGTCAGTGGACAGGTGCGGTTTCTTTCAGGGTTGTGATTGGGATAGGCCGTAACTTGGACACTGCTGTGGGGGTTGCAGCCGGCGTCCTTGGGTCTGCCTGGTACCTTATCTGTGGCCTGCGGTAGCTGTTTGTAGAAGATCCAGCTGCCAAGGAGTGCTGCACTGGTCCATGTATTACCTGATTTAATTTGGACTCTATCTGGCTCTTAACAGGATTTTGCGGTGGTGAGGAGGCAGTGAAGACGTGAGATTGGTGGGAGTTACATCCAGTTGAAGGAGGACATCATTGACTGGGACTCTCAGCAGGTCACGTCATCTGATTTACTGTATTAGGGCACTAAGAGTGCCCAATTTCTGTTTTCACTTGTTTTAATAATTCTTTTACATGTGATAGTAGTAGTGAGAGTACTACTGAACCTATATGTAAATTGGCATCGGTTTGAGGAGGTGAGAGCTCCAACAACCATATGTATTACACTTTTTGGACAGGCATCCTCCATTATTTGTGAACAGTATTGCTGTGACTTCTTATTTTGAACTGCTAATCGAACTATTTTCTGATCTGCTGAAACGTACCGGCCTAATAGTTTGCTGTGTTATTTATTCATTTACTTTATATTATTGTATTTGTTTTAGTTTGGGGTGTGGTGTGCATGTTTGTAAGTTTGATTTGAGTGTTGTGTGTTGAGTGGTGTGTGGGTTATATTTGTATTTTGGGATTGTTTGTTGTGGTGTCTGCTGAGTGTGGTAAAGATGTGTTGAGAAGACACGAAGACAGTCGGGTATTATTCCCCCTCCAGGCTCAGAGACCTTTGTCCTTTTTTTGTCCTCCACTGTCACCAGAGGTGTATAGACAGTGTAGGGCTTTGGGGATTGTTAGAGGGAGGAGGACGAGGGCTGGGCCTGGAGAGGAAATGGAAAAGAGTGGGTGAATAGGAATAGTGGGGACAAGGAGATGCCCTGGGGTGAAACGGGTCCAGGAAAGGGGTCCTCCCTGTCTGGTTCCCATACCCAAGGGCTCAGCTTGTAGCAGGCAGGTAACACGGTCTTCCTCGGGTTCTCATCCTACTCAGGTGGTGTTATGCAATGCCAGGTCTATTAAGAACAAGACCGCTATAATAGCAGATCTTGTTGGATCATCTGACCTGACTTGCATCTCCGAGACCTGGCTAGATGAGAATGCTGGTCCAGTTTTGGCATCAGCAATTCCGGCTGGGTACTTGGTGATACACCGACCGAGGACAGATTGGAGGGGTGGGGGGTGTTGCCATTTGTTTTAGATCGGAACTGGGCCTAATGGAGGTACCAGTGAGAACTACCAACTCCTTTGAATGTATCATGGGTGAAGGTGTGGGGTGCAGGATACTTCTCATCTACTGTCCACCAGGAGACAGGAATGTTTTCCTGCGGGAAGTCGTGGACTTCATTGTCTACCTGACATTGGGATCCCACAGATGGTTGGTTCTGGGGGATTTCAATGCCTGAGTCGAGGAGTCTAGTAGGAAGGGAGGTCAGAATGGCAAAGGCAGCCACTGAGAAGAAAACAGCCAAAAGGGCCAGAAGGGGGGATAAAACATTTTTTAGATATGTGAGGGAGAGAAAAAGAGCAGGGCAGGGGATTGCTAGACTGAGGGAGAAGAAGGGATAAATTTGGAGTAGGACTATGAAAAGGCAGAGGCACTTAATGAGTATTTTAGTTCACTGTTCATGGAAGAGGTGGAAGGCAGGGGTCCGATGCTAGTGCCTAAGGGGAAGGAAGGCAAATGGGTGGATCAGAGTCCATTCACTGTGGATAGGGTCAGGACTGAGTTGGATAGACTAAGGGTGGACAAGGCAAAGGGGTCTGGTGGATTGCACCCCAGAGTGATCAAGGAATTGAGGGAAGAGCTGGCCGCACCCTTGACAAGTCTCTTCAACCTGTCCCTGGATATGGGGGTGCCGGAGGACTGGAGGAGGGCTGACATAGTGCCCTTGCACAAGAGAGGTGGCAGGGAGCTGAAGGAGAACTACTGCCCAGTCAGCCTCACATCTGTAGTGGGGAAAGTAATGGAGGCATTAATCAAGGAGAGGGTGGTGAATTTCCTGGAGGAGAGTGGCTTGCAGGGCATCAGGCAGCATGGTTTCACCATGGGGAAATCATGCCAGACCAACCTAACTGAGTTCTTTAATTGGGGGACTCAGGTAATCGACCAGGGAGGGGTGGTGGACGTGGCCTATCTGGACTTCAGCAAGGCCTTCAACACCGTCCCTCATAGGAGGTTGGTGAGTACAATGGAAAGCATGGGGCCGGGAAGGAAAATAGCAGGCTGGGTGAAGGCCTGGCTAGTAGGGAGAACTCAGAGGATAGTGCTTAACGGGGTGCACTCTGAGATGGCAAGGGTGAGGAGTGGAGTGCCACAGGGGTCAGTTTTGGGTCCGCTCCTCTTCAACATCTACATCAGTGATATTGTGGAGGGTTTGAGAGGGAAGGTGTGCCTATTTGCTGATGATACAAAAATCTGCAATAGGGTGGACACCCCGGAGGGGGTGGAAGACATGAGGAGGGACCTCAAGATGCTTCAGGAGTGGGCCAGGAAATGGCAGATGAGGTTTAATGCCAAGAAGTGCACTGTGATGCACTTTGAGAGGAAAAACACGAAAGCGGGGTACACGCTGGGGGCGAGGAATCAAAGAATCAGTACAGGAAAGGGATCTGGGGATCATAGTCTCCTCAAACCTCAAGGTAGGTTTCCATAGTAGTAGGGCGGCCGGAAGGGCCAGTGGAATGCTGGCGTGGATAGGCAGGGGCATTACTAGCAGAAGGAGGGAGGTTATAATGCCCCCTACAAAACCATGGTGAGGCCGTAGTTAGAGTACGGGGTTCAGTTCTGGAGACCACACCTCCGAAAGGATACAGAAGCATTAGAGAGGGTTCAGAGAAGGGTAACAAAGATGGCGCAGGGGAAGACATACGAGCAGAGGTGTAAGGAGCTGAATCTGCACACAGTGAAAACAAGGAGGGAAAGGGGGGACATGACTGAAGCCTTTAAATATGTAAAGGGGCTCAATAAAATAGGTGAAGGGGGTCAGCTGAGGAGGTAGGAGGGAACCAGAATTAGAGAGCACAGCCTCAGATTGCAAGGAAATAGGTTCAGGGGCAATGTGAGGGGGCGCTTCTTCACAGAGAGGGTGGTGGAGCCCTGGAACAGACTGCCAGACAGAGTAGTGGGGGCTGAGACATTGGAGGAATTTTAGAGGGCATGGGACAGGCATACAGTGCCTTCAGAAAGTATTCACCCCCCTTGGATTTTGTCACATTTTGTTGTGTTAATACTGGAATTTTTAATGCATTGAAATGATTTTTTCCCCCTTGATTCACACAGCATACTCAACAATTTAAAGGGGCAAAAATATTTTTATTGTGTAACAAAAAATTTATGAAACATTAAAAACTGAAATATCTTGTTTACTTAAGTATTCAACCCCCTGAGACAATACTTTGTAGAAGTGCCTTTGGCAGCAATTACAGCTTTGAGTCTTCTTGGGTATGTCTGTATCAGCTTTGCACATCTGGATTTGGGGATTTACGACCATTCTTCTTTGCAGATTTGTTCAAGCTCTGTCAAGTTGGATGGGGAGCGTCGGTGAACCACAATCTTTAAGTCTTTCCACAGATTCTCAATGGGATTCAAGTCTGGGCTTTGGCTGGGCCACTCAAGCACATTCAACTTCTTGTTCATGAAGCCACTCCAGTGTTGCTTTGGCTGTATGCTTGGGGTCGTGGTCCTGTTGGAACGTAAATCTTCGCCTAGTCCAAGGTCTATTGCAGACTGATGCAGGTTCTCCAGGATGTGCCTGTATTTGGCTCATTCATTGTTCCTCTATCCTGACAAGTGCCCCAGTCCCTGCCGCTGAAAAGCATCCCCATAACATGATGCTGCCACCACCATGCTTCATGGTAGGAATGGTGTTACACGGGTGATGAGCTGTGTTCAGTTTGCGCCAGGCATAGCACTTTGCATTCAGGCCAAAGAGTTCAATTTTTGTTTCATCAGACCAGAGAATCTTTTGCCACATGGTCTCAGAGTCTGTCATGTGCCTTCTTGCAAACGCCAGGCATGCTATTATGTGGCCTTTTCTCAGGAGTGGCTTCCGTCTAGCCACTCTCCCATAGAGGCTACATCTGTGAAGTGCTGCAGAGACTGTTGTCCTCTGGACAGGTTCTCCCATCTCAGCCATGGAACTCTGTAGTTCTGTCAGGGTGGTCATTGGGTTCTTGGTCACTTCCCTGACCAAGGTCCTTCTTGCCCGGTTGCTCAGTTTGGGAGGACAGCCAGCTCTAGGAAGAGTCTGGGTGGTTCCGTAATCTTTCCATTTCCTAATGATGGACTTGACTGTGCTCCTGGGAACTTTCAACACCCTAGAAATGTTTTTATACCCCTTCCCAGATCTATTTCTCCTCACAATTCTATCACAGAGTTCTACGGACAGCTCCTTGGTCTTCATGGTAGAGTTTCTGCTCTGACATGCACTGTCAACAGTGGACCTTATACAGACAGGTGTATTTCCTCTGAAATCATGTCAACCACTTGAACTGACCACAGGTGGACTCCATTCAAGTTTTAGAGTGATCTCACAAGGAAATTGGATGCACCTGAGCTCAGTTGGAGTGTCATAGCAAAGGGGTGAATACTTATCAAATCAAGACATTTCAGGTTTTTATTTTAAATTACATGTACAAAAAATTCAGAAGTTTCATTCCACTTTGACATTATAGAGTAATGTGTGTAGATACATGACAAAAAATCCCCATAAATGTATTTTAATTTGAGTTTGCGACATCACAAAATGTGACAAAATCCAAGGGGTGAATACTTTCTGAAGGCACTGTATGGGACTGGGTATTGGGGGAGGGTGGGGGAGTGGGGAGGGGTATGTGAAAGGGAGAGTTGGACAGACTAGATGGGCCAGAAGGGTCCTTTTCTGCCATCAGATTTCTGTGATTCTATGATCTCCATGACTACTGGCTTGGGCCTGGGGAGGGGAGGCCAGTGATGTTACAAGGGGGCTCCCCTAGCCGGTCCTATGCCCGCCATGAGGTGTTAGGTAATTTCTGCTTGGGCAGCACACCCCTTCATGCATGTCCAAGTTGCTCTAATTTAATTTACAAACACAGGCTAATTATTAAAGCCAGTTCTACTGACACGATTGCTAGCCTGCCCAATGACTGGAGCTCAGGAGCACAAGGCTGTTACTTTCTAAAAACGGACCAACTGGAAACACGTGATAATCTCAGTTTATCTAAGAAACCGTTACTCACAACGTGCTTGGCTTAGAAGCCCAAGTTATAGTTTTTATTGTTTAAAGTTGTGGTATGGTGTTGAGGGCCTTGCAGAAGTGTAAGTAGGCCACATCCACTGCCCTTCCCTCATCTATTTCCCTGATCACCCAGTCAAAGAAATCTATCAGGTTTGTCTGACATTCCCCCCATGAATCCACACTGCCTTGGGTCTTGTAACCCACTAGATTCAAGATACTCCACAATCCTTTTCTTTAGCAGTGACTCCATAAGCTTCCCCACCACTGATGTCGGACTAACCAGCCTACAGTAGCCAGCCTCCTCCCAGCTACCGCTTTTATGAAGCTCGATCATATCTGCCCTCCTCCAGTCCTCAGAACCACTCCTGTTTCCAGCGAGCTGTTAAACAGGGCTGTCAGAGGTGCAGACAGTACCTCCCTGAGCTCACACAACAACCTTGGGTGTGCCCCATTCGGCTTCATAGCTTGCCCACTTTCAGATTTGCAAGTCCTTTTGGTACTCTCTCCTCTGAAATTGGACTTGTGTCTACCCTCCCTCCCCCAGTGTTCCTATGGCTCTTTTGTGGTCCTGCCCTTTCTCTGTGAAGACTGAACAAGTATCAATTCAGGATATCTGCTTTTTCCCAGTCCTCTTCTGCACAGTCCCCTCCTTCCTGTCTTAAACTGTAAATCCCTCCCCTAGTCTACCACTTTTCACTTATGTACCTAGAAAGGTCTTGTTCCCTTTAGTTACCTGTTGGGCTATCCTTTCCTCAGTTTGTGTCTTTGTGCTCCTCACCACTTTTCCTGCTTCCCTCCACTTCTCCTGGTACACCTCTCTGTCCTCTTCCCCTGCGTCTCTCTGCACCTCCTGAATGCTACCCTTTTAGCCTTAACCCTTTCAGCCACTTCGCTTGAGAACCACAGTGGTATCTTTTCCCTCCTTTTTTTGATCACTTTTTTGTGCAGAGGTTTGTTGCCTTCACTATGCCATCCCAGAAATCATTTTTTACCAGTGTGGCCATTTGTTATCAGGAAAAGCAAGTGGATGGTTTGGACTTCATACAGAACTATAAGAAGTAAGGGGTTAACTTAGCCCACTGTTTCTCCACCACACCCCTGCTAAGTCACTTCTGAGGCATGCACCCCCCTTTTTTTTTTTTTAGATCTGCCCTCCTGAAGTCCAGAATCCTTGTCCTCGTGTGGTTTGCTTCCACTGCTGTCCTTATGTTGAATCACATTGTATGGAGATTACTGATCCCCTGGTGGCCTCCCACCTTGACATCTGCAACACTGTCCCTCTTAGTAAACACCAGGTCCAGTACTGCCCTATCAAGAGTGGGTTCCTTGACTAGTTGTCTAAGAAATGTCCCCCGAAGGGAGTCTAGGATGTCTTTGCTTCTAGCTGAGACCATGGCTGGGAGGCTCCAATCTACATCTGGCAAACTGAAGTCTACCACCAGCAACACCTCATCTTTTTCTGCCACTCTGCTAATGGCTTCCCCAGTGCCTTATCGAGTTCCTTCCCGTGTTGGGGGTCTGTAAACCATGCCAGTGTGAATAGTGGCTCCGGCTCCTGTCTCCAGGGTGACCCACAGTACCTCAGATGCCTCCCTTCTCCCCAGGTCTCCCTGCATTTCCACTGCTCTGACACCCTTCCTCACATACAGCACCACCCCTTCTCCCTTCCTCTTCATACCCTTCCTCACATACAGCACCACCCCTTCTCCCTTCCTTTCCATACATTTCCTCACATACAGCACCACCCCTTCTCCCTTCCTCACATACAGCACCACCCCTTCTCCCTTCCATTCCATACCTTTCCTCACATACAGCACCAACCCATCTCCATTCCTCTCCACCCTATCCATCCTGAACTGAGTATAGCCTAGTATGGCCATGTCCCAGTCATGGTTACCTGTGCACCACAACTCAGTAATGGCCACAATATCCACGTCTGCCTTTGCCATAATGGCCACTAGGTCTGGAATTTTATTTCCAAGACTCCTTGCATTTGTACACATGGACTTCACACCTTGTTCCCAGTCTGAAGGCAACCCCTCCTTTTTTTCCCCGCCTCCTTTTCCCCTTCTCTTTTTACAACCCTTGTTCCCATCTCCTTTGTCTTCCACCACACTGCTTTTTTCTTTATCCTACTCACTGGGGGATTCTCCTCCCCTGGGGTTATCCCTTTTTATTGCTTCAGTCTATGGTGGTGGGGCAGTTTATGCCTCCCTTTTTTACCTCTGCCACCCCCTCAGTTAGTTTAAATGTTCATCAAAGTAACATTTAAACCATCCAGTGAGGACTACAAATCCCCTCCCAAACGGATGCAGGCTATCACCTCTACATATGTCCATGGGGTGTTATGGTTTGTATTTGAATTTTGTTTTTGGTTTTAGGCTCCTTCGGGAGTTTATGTTTTAATTTTATACTGCAACCATATTTAGGATTCTGTTATGAGGAAACTAGGATTTTTGGTGCTGTTTTGCCACTATTTGGTGGTTATTTGTGGAATGCCTGCTTGCCCCCCGGTCCTGTGCTGTTCGTCCTCCTCTCTCCGTGCCCTCCACCCGTTTCCCCCCGTTTGCCTCCATTTACCAGCGCTGTGTGTACTGGGATTGTTTGTAGGTATGGTAGGGGGGACGCAGAAATTGGAGTTCGAATGATCAGTTCTCTCCCATAGAGGTGTTTAGGACCAGAAGACACCCTGGGGCGAAATGGTGTCTGGAACATGGTGGTCCATATCTAGTCTCCATACCAAAGGGCACCACCTTTTTGGGTGGGCAAGTAGCCGGGACGGCTCATGAACATCGTCCAACTCGGGCATTGTTATGCAACACCAGATCCATTAAGAACAAAACCGCACTTATTGCAGATTTTGTTGGAACAGCGGATCTGGTTTGCATTACCAAGACCTGGTTGGATGGAAATGCTGCTCCCAATTTTGGAGGCAGCTATTCCTCCTGGGTACTCGGTGATACATCGCCCGAGATTGGATCACGGGGGGGATGTAGCGTTCTGTTTTAAGGCCGAATTGGGTCTCATGGGTGTACCAGTTGAGGAGGCCAAATCATTTGAATGCATTGTGGTAGCTGGTGTGGGGTGCAGGATAGCTCTCATCTATCGTCCACCCGGGGATGAAAAGCTATTCCTGCAGGAAGTGGCAGACTTTGCCGCCAACGTGGCTTTGGAGTTGCCCAGACTGATGGTTCTGGGTGACTTCAATGCCTGGGTCAACGACAAATCCTCGCATTTTGGACCACACTTCCTCCAGTTGATGATATCACTGGACTTCACACAGGTTGTTTCCTCAGCTACCCATAATGGTGGTCACTCTCTGGATTTGGTCTTCCTCCTGGGGATTGAGGCCTCCAATTTGGGGGTGGAACCTGTCGGTTGGTCCAATCACTACACCGTGAGGTTCAATTTTTCTGCCCCCACTGTGTAGGTCTGCTCCTGTGGAGATGGTCAGTTTCCACCCTTTGCGGGACGTGGTCCCTGAAGACCTGGCGGTGGTGATTGACCTCTCGGAGTTCGATGATGCCTGCTCAGGTCCAAAGCCGTTGGTTCTGGTCTATAATAAGCCACCTGCTCGGCTCTTGACCTGATTACTCCAGTCCACGTTCGCCCCCTTCCACTTCGCCCTAGGGCCCCTTGGTTTGATAGGTCTTTGAGGGAGTTGCGGAGGTTGGGATGTAGGCTAGAATGGCACTGGCGGAAATCCACCTTGGATGCCGACCATCTTATTTTGTTGGAGCATTATCAGCTCTACCAATCAGTGATCTCCCGTAAGAAGGCAGAATTCCTGTCCAGGGATATCGCAGTTGCTCGGAATCAACTGGACCAACTCTTCCAAACTGTGGACAGGCTGTGCAACCCAGCCTGTCTGCAGCTCCGTCAAGTTTTTTCACAAATGGAGTGTGATGAGATCGCTCGATTCTTTGTGAATAAGGTGGCCGACATCAGGTTGGAGATCCGTCAGACCCGTTCTATGGGGGATGCTGTTGGTCGGTGTTTGGTCACTATGCCTCTTGTTTCCTGGAGTACCTTTGACCTGCCAGAGTTCGTTGATATTATGAGGATTGTCCAGGGGATGCACCCTACGTGCTGTAGTTTAGACCTGGGCCCTACCTCCCTGATTTTGGGTTGTATTGATATCATTGGCACAGACTGTCCGGTGCTCCTTGGAATTAGGTGAGTTTCTAAGCTCCCTGAAGGAGGCGGTGGTGACACCCCTTCTGAAGAAAGCTTCTTTGGACCCGGGATACTCTAGCGAACTACAGACCTATCTCGAACCTTCCTTTTGTGGGAAAGGTTATCGAGAAAGTTGTGGTGACTCAACTGGAGAACCATTTGACCATCCATAATATATACGAACCTCTCCAGTCTGGTTTTCATAAGAGGCACAGTACTGAGACTGCTCTGGTTCGGGTGCTCAGTGATCTCCTGATGGCGAGAGATCGGAGAAACAACTCCATCTTGGTACTCCTTGATCTCTCTTCAGCCTTTGACACTGTGGACCATGGGGTTCTGCTCGAGCACCTGAGGTCTATCTGTGGACTGACTGGTACAGTGCTCAGATGGTTTTCATTTTTCCTCACTGGTAGAACTCAGAGTTGTCTCTGGGAATTTTTTCTTCTGAGTCTTTCTCTCTGCCTTGTGGGGTGCTCCAGGGCTCGGTGCTGTCCCCCATGTTGTTTGCAGTGTATATGCTGCCCCTCAGAGACATTGTAAGATGGTATGGGCTGAGGTTTCACTGCTATGCTGATGATACCCAGCTCTACCTGTCTTTTGCCCCCAATCAGGTTAGAGCTCTCTCAGTATTTAACAGCTGCCTTGCTGAAATCCAAGATTGGATGAATTCCAGTGGGTTAAAGTTGAACGCAGGTAAAACTGAGGTTTTGGTAGTGGACCCGGGATGCAGGACAGAGGGGTTGAGGACTGATTTGCCCTCCGGTTTATTCTTGGGGGCGCTCAGATCCTTACCTCTGAACGGGTGCGTGACCTGGGAGTGATACTTGACGATGGGCTTACCCTTCGTCATCAGGTGTCGGCAGTCATTAAGTTAGCCTTTTACCATCTTAGGAACATTGCCAGGATCGAGCACCTTGTTCCATCCAGTGATCTGCCCATTTTGGTCCACGCCTTTGTGACCTTGCACCTTGACTATTGCAACTCCCTTTACTTAGGGCTTCCTAGGGTTGATATCCGCTGCTTGCAGCTAGTGCAGAATGCTGCCGCATGTTTATTGACTGGGGTATCTAGGAGATCTCATATTATCCCAGTGCTGCGCGATCTGCACTGACTGCCAGTTCAGTGGCGGATCACCTTTAAGGTAGGTTTGTTAACCCTCAAAGCCCTACACGGACTTGGTCCTGACTACTTGAAAGAGCTTCTAACTCCTTACACCCCTTTGCGACAGCTCTGCTCAGCTGACGAGGGGTAGCTGGAGATTCCGAGGGTTAGTCTGAATTCATCTGGGGCACACGCTTTTATGTTTGCTGCCCCAACCCTCTGGAATTCTCTGCCCTGTCAGCTGAGGGAGTGCAGGACTGTGGGGAGCTTTAAGCAGGCACTGAAGACATTTTTTTGGAGAAAGGCTTTTTCTGACTTGCTGTGATTTTAATTGTGTTTTATTCAATTATTTGTGAATCTGTGAAGCGCCTTGATATTGTGAAAGGTGCTCAATTAAATAAAGTTATTATTATTATTATTATAATTATATCCTTCCAGGTTGGTCCCAGTCCCCAGTGTAGCTGAACCCCTCCTCTCTACATCATTCCTTCAACCATGAGTTGAAGCTCCTGGTGTGGAGAACCCTAACCTCCCCCTGGTCATAGACAGGTAGCACCTCAGTGAAAGCCACTGTACGTGCTACCTGCCTAAGACCCCCCCCCCACCAAGCTCCCTGAAATCTCCCTGCACAGTCCCAACCCCATCCTTAACTAAGTTATTAGTCCCCGGGTGGAAAATAACATCCTGGTCCACCTTCAGCCCTGCTGCCCTAATGACCCTTAGGATCTGCCGTCCATCCCTCTGAGCTGTGGCACCACGTTAGCACCTTACCTCCCTATTTCCATCCCTTCCTGTTTCCAAATCTACCCCCTAAAAATTTAGTCCCCCACCAGAAGTTGCTTCCTTCTCTGCTGGGGTCCTCTACCTCCCACCTTGGGGCCTCCCATATGGAGGATCCCCACATCCTTCCTGTCCACTACCATAGGTGCCTCGTCTCAGCAGTTCCATCCTGCCAGAGTGACAAATGAATTTTGTAGTGGCACAGGCTGAGGAATGTGCCCCTGACCCATCACCCCCACTGTCCTGGAGCCCACAAGAGTCCAACCAGCCCTTATTCTCCTAGGCATCCTCTGGGGCAACGGTGGTAGACTCAGTGGCCCCTGAGTGGGGGAAAAGGTCCTCCAGATTCTAGCCAACTTAGCCCAGAGGCCAGCGACCTCCTCACTCTACCCAGAGGTGTGTGTGCAGATGGGGCAGCCCCTCAGTCTCCAGCAACTCTCCCAGAAAACTGCAGCTCCAGACCCATTACACTGCACCATTCCCATAACTGCCTTTATATTTCACTCTGTATTATTATTGTCTTTCCCTACCACCTATTACCCACTTCCTGTTGCTTTAGACCTTTTCTGCCTACACCTTAACAAGCACTGAAGGCTCACACATTAAAGTTTGAGAACAGACAGAATTAGGAAGGAAATACACTCTTCTGGTGTTGTGATAACTCGAGATGGTGCACATGCCTCAAAAATGATCCCTCACAGCAAACTGATGAATAATTAATCACATCATGTTTCTAACTCTTGGCATATGTCTTTTGGCCTTGTTACTTACAGTATGTTGTAATGACCAAAATTATTTACATTAATATATTTTTTTTAGAGTCCAAAACACAGGTAAGCAGAGTAACACAGCTCCTTATCTAAAGTGATCGATGAGTGCAGGAATATTTTAGAGCATCTGTTTTACTTGCTTTTTGCCATATGTGAGAACACATTAATTCCACGAGCTGCAAGCACTGCAGCATGGGTATGCAAATGATATCGCTGTGCAACATAGCTACCATTTGCTGAGAAGGAAATCATTAAACTGCAGCACATATTAAACAAGTAAACAGCAGCACATATATGGAATCCGCGTATGGCTTCAAGCAGAAAGACTTAGGAGTATACAGGAAACCCTTGTAGCTTGCATTTTCCAGCCTTTTGACTGCAGACTTCAAAGAGAAAAGGAGGAGAAAGGTGGACAGTATATAGAATTGGGGAAGAGCGTCTGTATTCTGAAGTTGAGATAGGTGGAGGGGCATGCCCCAAAAGGCCCTTTCTCAGCAGACGGATGTCAATGTAGTTGCGTGCTTTGCAAGAGAAATAAAAAGGACTCTCACAAAATGTTTAAAAAGGTTTAGAATCACAAACAGCCTCTTTAGAGAAAGAACTGAAATCCTCACATAATGCAGAGTAATATTACAATTGCACTAGATTAAAAATGGAACAATGTTTAGGTCACCTCAAAGCAAGTGCAATGGGCTATCAAAAGGCTAGATATTATGAGGCAGGTAACAAGCGTGGAGAGCTGCTGGCTTTCCAACTGAAAGGAGAGCAGGCAATGAGACATAACCAAAATTAAGGCAGCAGGGGGCAATAATGTGACTAAAAAAACTGCTATAAACTTGGAGTTTGCTAACTACTATTCCAGACGTTACACAGCAGCACAAGGATATCCTGCACAGCCCTTGCACACAGTTCAAACATATTTTTATTCTTAAGTGCCTCAGCTTACAGAAGAACATCAGATTATGAAGACTACTATAACTACGAAAGAAATTCAGGCTGCAGTTGGTGCAATGTCAGTAGGGAAGGCACCAGGACCAAGCAGTCTATTATTAAAATAATATAAGAACTAAGCAGCAGAATTAATGGGACCCCTATATTACACCATACAGGCTGCCTATAAAATGAATTCCTGCCAAGGTCTTCACAGAAGCACCAATAACTGTACTTCTCAAACTCAATAAGCCCAAAGATCAAGTAGCCACATTTAGGCCACTATCCCTGCTAAATGCAGATTTCAAGACATACATGAAAATCCTTGCCACTAAGCATGAAAAGATACTACCCCACTTGACTTCCATCGACCAAGCTGGATTTGTTAAAAATAGAGGAGCATACATGAACTTCATGTAAGCACCCTTTGGGCACTTACTAGTTAAATTTGGTTACCAGGTGTAGCCAGGGAGTGAAAAAGAACTTGGTGTCATTAGGTCTGTGATGTAGAGCCTGCTTGATGGCAGCAGGGGGCCCCATCTTCAGTGATACATAGAGAGGAATTTTTGGTGCCAGAGAGAGAGAGAGAGAGAGAGAGACCCAGGGAAAGAAGAGTCTGGGGGTTGGCCCACAAGTTCAGCCCGAGGGCTACGGCAGGGCCGGGGTGGGCCAATTGCCACCCCAGACCTCCTCCTTCGAAGACCCATGTATGAGAGGTGTGGTGGTTCGGGAAATAAGAGTGAAGGGAGAAGAAGTGGAGCTGAAGGACCGGGCCTGGGCAGAGCATTTGGGAGCCGAAGCCCAGGGAGTGAAAGAATTATGGAGGCACCTTGTAGGGTAAGCACCGTTGGGGCCCTTGTAATCTGAAGTAGTCTTGCTCATGGGCGAGTGCAGAGCATGGAGTCAGTGAGTGTTCTGTGGGCGAGCCTGCTATGGCAAATTGGGCCTGGGGCGTGATCCAGAAGTGGCAGCCTGGACTGTTGAGGGTGTAGTGGTGGCAGCACTACCCCTTTTCCCCTTGCCAGAGGCCACCACAGTGTAGGGACTCCTGATCTGAGCCGCCTGTGGAGGCAGGGAAAGGTCCATGTAGGGAATGGTTGGTTAAGACCCTGGAGGTTTGGCAGCCTATCCGGGTGCTCCATGTGGCACAGCAATTAGACCCTCGAGTGAAGGCAGTCCAGAAATTGGAATCACTGTATGAGTGTAGGTGCTGTTGGTTTCTGGGCCAGGACAGACGCTGGGGAAGCCAGTCTAGGCACATGGCATCAGTGACTGGGTGTCCGGAAGAAACACAGAAACATAGACTTTGACGGCAGATAAGGACCGCTTGGCCCACCTAGTCTGCCCATTTCCCTACCTACAGGATAAGCTGCAGATCCTAGTTAACCAACAGCCTATTTCTTCCTACCCCCCACAAAAATTGCCTTATGTCTGTCCCATGTATTCTTGAATTCTCCCACAGTTTTAGACCCCACAACCTCCTCAGGAAGGCTGTTCCATACGTCCACCACCCTCTCTGTGAAAAAATACTTCCTCGCATAGCCCCTGAACCGCCCCCCCCCATCTTCAGAGGTCTTTGGTGGTTCTGTTCTTGCTGAAGAACACCAGTTTTGACTGTTTTAAGACTTTGAAGTGAAGAAAGTGCTCCATAAAATGAGAGGTACCCCGCCCCCCAGTGGAGAAAGTGTATGGGAAGGCCATGCTTGAAAGAGGGATTGGGACAGTAAAAACATCTCGTGCTGTCATGGTCCCTAGTGAAAGTCTAGTGTGCGAGAAGTAAGGAATAGAAACTGAGCCAGAGAGACCTGTGTAAGGATTTTCAAAGAAAGAAGGGAATTGTGATGGAAATGGAAATGGTGGAACCTACACCTCTAGATGTAGACTGTTTCAGCTGCATCTAAGAAGCGTACCTGCTCCCTCCGAAGTGGGATCCACCCGCTGCCATCAGAAGAACCAGGTAATGAGCACATTTCTACCGTCTTTGGACTGTGTTGCTTGGACTGTACACTGCCCCCCTCCCTCCAGTTTTACCATCCGGATATCCTTAGACAGGGAGGGGAGGCCTGCAACATGGAGGGTCGTCTGGGATTTGAAAGAGTGTTTTGGGAAGCAAGTTTTGGCCTGGACTAATGTGTGGAAACTGCAAAGGGGGGCCGTTTCATTGAATCTGCAGGCTAGCAAGTGCTCCTTGCCAGAGGGTGTCACCATCTGTCTGAATGCAGTTTCGTTCTTTGGGGCGGCACATGGACTTGCACGTGAATAATATTTTTGGTTGAGGAAGGCATGGCTGTGACTGGTTTGCTGGAATGGAGGTACTGTGCTGCTAATATGTTCAGTACAGAGATGCAGCCGTATTAACCTGGGCAAGTAAAGTAAAAGTCTGTAAAGAAACATACTGCTCAAAGCTGGTCCGGTGGCGCAATGGGTTGAGGCGCTGGACGCCACACCTTGTGCCACGCCAGCGAGCCGGGTTCGGAAGCGAGCTTGGGTCATCCGGGGTTGGTGGGAAGGAGAGGATTGAGCATCCAGAGGACAGCTCTCCTCTCCTGGGGTGGGTGGGTGGATGACTCCCCAGAGCAGTGACTCTACTTAGAGGGTTGGGAGTGCATGATACGAGATGGTGCAAGATGCAAAGGGGAGTGCTTCGGCAGCCATTCGCGGGCTGGGTGCGGGAGCACATCTGGCAGCACTGAATGGCACTGCACGTCCGGGTGCCTAGGGGGAGCTCCAGAACAAGGGAAAACACCCATCGGCTAGGGGTAGACGTCGCTTGCCTCCACCTCCACTGCCGGATCTTGCCCACTGTGACCTGGTCCTGATGTCGCCTCCACCCATGGAGTGCCGGAAGAAAGTACCGAGGAGCAGAAGGCAGCCCCACGCCAGGGGGTGTATTCCGGGGGGAAATGGCTCCACCAGTGTGTCATGGGTGAGTCGAGTTACACAGGCGCAGATGGGAGGATCTCAGGCTGGAGGGGATAAGGCAGGTCGACAGAGGAAGCCCCAGTCAGTGGTGACCGGAGGGAAAAATAATTGAACAAAAAAAAAAAAAAGAAAGATACTGCTCGAGATAAAATCTACAGCATGCAAGGGGCACAAAGGAACACAGAGTGACCATTTCGGTGTCACTGCTGGCTTGGGCTTGGGACATGATGGAGCAGAGTTCCTCCATGGACCGTTGTGCAGTGTGTCATACTCGTGAGGAGCGGGTAGTACAGCTGCCCATGTGCTTAGCATGTACAGATGAAGTGGTGCCATATCCTAGTGACCAGCTGTTGCCCTAGTTGGAGAGTTGGGGATGGCGAGGTAATCCTTGCTACAGAGACCATCTTGAGGCCGTAGCAGGAGCAATGCCTGGGGTGAGATGAGAAGAGCTTTGGAGGAGGTTGTTGGTGCCTCGGTTGGGAATGGCGATAGATGTCTGCCCAGCCATTGCCCTCAAGTGGATTCCATGTCTCCCAGTGGCAGTGGCAGAGGCCTTGGAGGGGAACAGCCACCAGCCAGTAATGTAACAGCACACCCGGATAGCCCCTCCTCAGCGGTGGAGTCTGAATTGTTAGAGACCAATGAGAGTATTACCTCCCAGCCTGACCTCCCATATGAGGATTCCACTGATCTGTGCACCTCTGGCTTGGAGGATGGAGCCGTGGCTGCTGCTTCCATACCCTTCCCTTGGGCGTTCTCGTCTATCGACTCCTGCATCAAGGAGGACATTCCCAAGCCCTATCATCTATCATCTGAAGGCCTGGATGTTAGTCCCCTGCGATTGCCTGACTTTTGTAGATGCAAACAGTGCTGGATGGAGGCCACAGATTTGGGGCACTCGTGGGGGGTGGACTATTGGTTTGGAAACTGATTGCAGAAAGGTACCGCTGTGGCTGGTGCATCAAATGCAATTGAGTGGTCCCGTGTTAAATGCTGGACGAGGGAGCGTGTCCAAAAGGAGTACCCTGGCGCCGAGTACCCTTATATGTCTGAGAGAATCTGGGATGCCATCGAGGATAATAGAGAGTCATGGGTGTTTCAGGAGGCAGTAAACCAAATAATGGCCCACTCAGACTCTGATTATGAACTTTCCCAACAAGTGCGAAATCATATTTACCAGAGAGCACAAAGGATGCATGACTTTTCCATCTGGACCGAAGTCACCCTGTTAAAAACTTTTGCCTTGGTGGTGCAGGAGGAAGATGGATTAAGAATTAAGCATTGCATCGTTTCCAAGGACTCCACTGGTGAAAAGGTCATCAAACCAGACCCAAAATATTATTAGTCCTTGTTGATTCCCAGGCCTCCTCATTCCCTCGTCTGTACTTAATACCACTGAGCAAAGGTCGGGGACACCTCAAGGAAAGACTGATGTCACGAACTCCCACTGCTAATTATGGGGTGAGGTCAACCCTTTGGTCACTGTCACAGATACATAGACGGTATCGGCAGATAAGGGTCTATGGCCCACCCAGTCTGCCCATTTGAGCTTGTACGTTTACTTTATGTTTTCCTTGAAGTCTGTTGCCCCTTACCCTGACCTCCAGAATTCCTTTATGTCTATCCCATGCATTCTTAAATCCCACGATTGTTTCAACCCTCACCACTTCCTCTGGCAGGGTGTTCCACTTGTCCACCACCCGTTCTGTGAAGAAATTCTTCCTCACGTTTCCTCTGAATCGTCGTCCCTGCAACTTCATCCCATGCCCTCTAGTTCTGGAACATCTTTTTCGCTTAAAAATACTGTCTACTGCCTAAAATCATGCAAAGTTGTTCTTTAGCTGCTTGGTAACTAATAGCGCATTGCATAATTTTATAATAAATAATGGTTACAGTGTTCAGATTCTAATGCATACTGAAGTGACTGGCCAGGAATATGCACCTTTAAAGTGCATTACTGTGATTTGGTGTACATAGTGTAGTTAGAGTTAGTGCAGTTAGAGGGAAAAGAAGGGAAGAGCTAGAACGGTAAGATTTTAGGTAAATTTAAGAGTGTAATTGAAAACAATTAATAAGCAGTTGTTTGCATGTCTTTAACTGTCATAATGTTATGTGATAAGGTAAATTATAGTGTTAGTAGTTTAAAACAAATATGGGTTAGCCGATGTGAAGCATTTACTGTTACATAGTTTCGAACTGCCAAGTAATGGGGGACAGCATGTATTTCTTTTCCTATTCCTGACAGCAGCATTCTTTTGGGAAGTTAGTTTTGTAGCAAGTTTGTATAATGGGGAGGGATGCCTCTGCTGAAGTACCTGGCAGGTGACTGTGGGAATCAGCGGATGAGTCGCCAGTATGCCTCAGTTTAGGATGGTAAAGTGTAGGATGAGTTGAGGTGCAGTCTGGGGTATATGTACATCCACGGTTCCGGCGGTGTAACCAGTACGGTTCTCTGACCCTTAAGAGAGAGAGAGAGAGATGGCTATATCTCTCCTCTGGGGGGGAGGGTCGTGGTACAGCCTGGTTAGGTGTTCACCAGGAGATGGATTTGGTTGCTAGGTGTAACTAGAGAGTGAAAGAGAGCTTGGTGCCATTAGGTCGAGGAAGTAGGGCCTGCTTGCTGGCAGCAGCAAGCCCCATCCTCAGGGGTATATATATATATATATATATATAGAGAGAGAGAGAGAGAGAGAGATTTTTGGCACCAGGGAAAGAGAGAGAGAGAGAGAGATTTTTGGCACCAGGAAAGAGAGAGAGAGAGAGACTGACCCTGGGAAGGAAGAGTCCGGGGGGTTGGCCCACAAGTTTGGTCGGAGGGCCGCAGCAGGGCCGGGGTGGGCTGCTTGCCACCCTGGCCCTCCTCCCTTGAAGACCTGTGGTTGAGAGGTGCAGCGGTTCGGAAAATGAGAGTTAAGGGGGAAGAAGTGGAGCTGAAGGATGGGGCCTGGTGGTGCATTTGGGAGCCGAAGCCCAGGGACTGAAAGAATTATGGAGGCCTGCCAAGTGAACTTCGGCACCTTGGTAGTGTAAGCACCACTGAGGCCCTTATAATCTGAAATAGTCTCGCCCATGGGCGAGTGCAGAGCGTGGAGTCAGTGAGTGTCCTGTGGGTGGGCCTGTGATGGCAAATTGGGCCTATGGTGCGGTCCAGAAGTGGCAGCCTGGCCTGTTGAGGGCATAGTGGTGGCAGTACTACCCCTTTTCCCCCAGGCCTGTGGAGCCAGGGGAAAGGTCCATATGGGGAATGGTTGGTTGGGACCCCGGCAGAGTGGCAGACTGTCTGGGTGCTCTGTGAGACACAGCAATTAATCCCCTGGGTGAAAACAGTCCAGAAATTGGAATAGTTTTATGAGCTGAGGTGCTGTTGGTTTCTGGGCCAGGATAGACTTGGGGAAGCCAGTCTAGGCACATGGCATCAGTGACTGGGTGTCCGGAAGGTTTTCGTTGGTTCTGTTCTTGGTAAATAACACCAGTTTTGACTGTTTTAGGACCTTGAAGTGAAGAATGTGCTCCATAATGTGAAAGGTCCCCCCGGTGGAGAAAGTGTATGGAAGGCCATGCTCGAAAGAGGGATTGGGCAGTATAATTGCCTTATGTCTGTCTCATGCATTTTTGAATTCCCCCATTGTTCTTGACCCCATGACCTCCTCAGGAAGGCCATTCCATGCATGCACCACCCTCTCTGTGAAAAAATACTTGGCTCAGGGGCAGCGTAAGGAAGTATTTTTTCACGGAGAGGGTGGTGGATGCATGGAACGGCCTTCCCTTCAAGAAAGCATGGGACAGACATAAGGCAATTCTAGTGGGGGGTAGGAGGAAATAGGCTGTTGGTTAACTAGGATCTGCAGCTTATCCAATAGGCAGGGAAATGGGCAGACTGGGTGGGCCAAGTGGTCCCTATCTGCCATCAAAGTCTATGTTTCTGTGTCTATGTTTCAGTGGAAACATCTCGTACTGTCATAGTCCCTAGTGAAAGTCTAGTGTGTAAGAAGTAAGGAATGGAAAGGAGCCAGAGAGGCCTGTGTAAGGATTTGGAAAGAAAGAATGGAATTGGAATGGAAGTGTTTTTAAGTACAAGCTACAGTACCTCTAGGTGTGGCCTGTTTCGGTCCTCGTATTGCTGTTGCTAGGAAAGTAGCCATGCCGGCTTGAGGGATTTCTGCATGAAATAATTCAGTCTGTTAGCACAAGAGACTGTTGCAGGAAAATCTGGTGTCCGCTTGTGGATGCCCCCACCGAATATGTTACCCCCACACTCCATGGAGTGGTTCATTAACTCTTCCTTGTTCATTAAATCTGTTTGTTGCATTTTGATTGTGGAGTGGACAGTGGATTTAATCAATTTGAACTGTGTATTTTGTGCCTGCTAACCACCCTTGCCCCCTGTAGCTCACCAGTTACATCTAAGAAGCGCACCTTCACCCGCTGAAGTGGGGTCCACCCGCTACCACCAGAAGAACCAGGTAATGAATAAATTTCTACTGTCTTTGGACTGTATTGCTTGGGTTGTATCGTGCCTCCCTCCCATCAGTTTTACCACCTGGATATCCCTAGATGGGGAGGGGACGGTGCATTGAGAACCCTGATACAAGTCATAGTAAGGGGACAGTGCGATTCCTCAGATTGCCCTGTTGTGGTCTCGCGCAATGCCAAGAAGGCTTTTGACCAGATCCAGTGGGACCACCTCTGGCGCATATTGTGTAATATGGGCTTTGGAGACAAGTCTTTAGGCCTAGTACAAGCAACATATCTCAGCCCTATGGCAGCTATTTAAACAAACTTGTGGGTGTCTGATCAAATACCATTAAGTAGGAGGACGCAACAGGGGTGCCCCATATCTCCTCTTCTGTTTGCAATCGCTTTGAACCCTTTGGAGTTGAGAATCAAACGACATACAAATATTACTGGACTAGAAACTGGGGAGCTAAAAGCTCCACTAGAACTACATGCAGATAATTTGCATGAAAACATAAACCACCCGAAAGCTTCATTGCTGGCAACGATGGAAGTTATTGAGGAGTTTGGGGCTGTGGACAGCTACAGAATTAATAAACAAGAAATAAGACACGACAGGGTGGGCCTTATGCTGAGATAACTGCCCACCCAGGGGTGTATTGAGGCCTGATGCTACAAATGAAGGGCAATACAGCCCCTGGTAGGGCGGTTATCTCAGCTTAAGGCCCACCCTGCAGTGTCGTATTGCACTTATAAAATGGGTAAGATGGATTTTTTATTTAAAAAATGAATAGGAAATAAAAAAATTAAAGAAAAACAAGGAACTTAAGAAATAAATTCTTATACAAGTAAAATAGTTCTTCTGATAGCCATCACTAGAGGGACCTGTGATGTGCTTCATTTGTTTGCTATGCTGCTTCCTGGTTCTCACAGCCTGCCAGACCGGAAGTGTCTAGTTCATCCCTTGTTGCGGCTTCCAGTTGTCTTCTGTTTTTGATTTCCAATCTTTGCTGCCTGCTCTGAGGACCGGGAGTTACTGTGTGTGTGTTTTTTTATTTATTTTTTTTTTTAAGTGTGTCCCTCATTACAGCTTCTGGACATTCTTCCTTGCCACTCTATTCTGAGGACTGGGAATGAGGCTGTTCATGTCATAAATCTCAAGCGCCATTTTCTGGTCCTCACTGCTGAAGTGCTGTTTTGGCTGGAGTCGTGTGGTTGTAATAGTCCATCAGGTGTGGGGGGAAGGGGCAGCTGGCAATCACCTTTCTTCCCTTTTTGCCTGGAGTTGAACAGCCCTTCAGTAGCAGCCACTGAGAAACAAGATGATTCCTGCCCTCCAAATACTGTACATGACATGTAAGTGAGTGAATAATTACTCGCTGGGTTAGGCAATTTTGGGTTGGGTCGGGTGCTAAGTGAGGGCAAAAAATGGTGCACATTTAAAAAAAAAAAATTCCAGGCCTATGCCCACTCATTTGCTTGTTTTGCTGGCAGGCTGGCACCAGTACTTTTTGTACCTGGGCATTATGTTGAGGTAAATGTATGGGTGCCAGCTGCCTCAGCCAATCACAAACCAGGATTTTCCCTACCCATTTTATAATGCCATATTGTAAATGCCTACACCACCATTTGAAAAATACCCTGCCTTTTCAATGGGCATTTATTGAGTTCAGGTATTTAGGAGTGAACATTACAACCTCCATTCCATATTTGTTTGCAGACGTGGTCTATAGTGCTTCCCCCCAATCCTCCTTGGCCAAGCTCGACCCTCTGTTCCATGCCTTCTGTTGTTTCGCTACAATTCTTCCTTACCGCACACATCACTGCCGCCTTTACCAGACTGTATTCCTCCCCTTCCTAGCCAATCACTAGCTTGCACACTGTGTGTCCTTCATTGCAAAATTCTGGTTCAACACGCTCCTCTCCTATCTCTCCTCCTAACTAACCCCTGCCCCCTGCTCTGGCTTTGCCCTGCACTCTTGTGACCCACGTTCTTTCTCACTACTTACCCCGCACTCGCTCACGGGGAAACAAGTCTTTGCCTATCGGCTCCCCGCCTTGTGGAATTCACTACCCCTTGTGATTCGAGGTTTGCCAACTGCGGCGGCTATTAAAAACTACTTTAGGCACCTCCCCCTCCCTCCATGTCTACCACTCTCCCCCCTTAAATACCAGTTCCCCATGCCCCTTCCCTCTCCCTAACCACCCCCCTCCAGCAGCCCTTATTACCTATGTCTCTGATGAACTGCTGATTGTGATCGCCTCATTTTAGGTATTATTGTACTTACTCAATCTCGCACCTATATGCTGCTCCTGCATCTCGCTACCTACTGCTCATTCCATTGTATAAATCTTGACGTTGTTACTACACTGTAATGCCGTGTATTACTGCTGTTATTATACTTTGTACCTATTTTAATGCTGTGTAACATTCTGTATTACTGTGCACAAATGCTGTCTTACTTTTTTATACTCTGTCCCCTTGCCCTTCCCCGGGTCACACCTGGAATCGAGCCTAGGCTCAGTGTGCCTTTCCCGGTTACCAACTTTGAAATAAATAAAAATAAATAAATATGTACCCCTTTACAAAATACACAATACTTATGCAATCCTGTTATAAATCCCAGGAAGGATGAATTGTTTTTTTTTTTTTAAATGTCATTTATTTCAAGTTTTCCCACACCTATGCCACCTTCCTTCTTTAAAAAACTGTGAACCTGCTGCACAAATTGGATTTGGGAGCAAAAGAACCCTAGGACCAAATCTGACCAACTAACACTGCCACCTGGGAAGAGAGGTTTGGGAGTCCCCAACTTTGAAAAATACTACTGAGAGGAACACATGGCAGGTTTTAAAAAGGTACAGTTACATAAGAAATTACAGTAACAGTAGATCTTTGACAGGATCTCTTGCAGCAGGCCATCACCGGTAGGCCTGTGGCCGCCAGGTACTAGGATCACACGGAAACTTTCTAGTTTGCAGTCTACCAGTGGGGGCTGCCCACCTCAGATATCAGCCAATCCTATAAAGGCAGACAGCACCCATACCCTCCTCAGTTCTCCAACTGGATCAAAAGCAGGATGCTGTTAGGGGAAACCGAAGAGGATTCCGAGGTATCCGAATAGCACAGACAAAGAGAAGCAGAAGGCTTGCCCCTACAGAAGAGGGGAGAGAGAGTCAGAAGAAGGGGAAAGGAGGGAGGGAAAGTATGGCCTGCTGCAAGAGATCCTCTCAAAGATCTACTGTTGTGGTAAGTTCTTACCTAACTGTTCTATCTTACTTCGAGGGTATCTCTTGCAGCAGCCCATCACCGGTAGGACTGAGTTCCAAGCAGTTCTGACAACAATAGACAGACTGTCAGGGTGGTAGGCAAAAATGATGGCCTATGAAAGGAGGCCTTGAAAAACAGCTAGGCTGAAGTTGGCCCTACGCCAAGAGGTGATGCCCAGACTGTAATGTTTGGTGAAGGTGTGGACAGTGCTCCAGATAGCAGCAGAGCAAATATCAGCAGCTGATACATTTCTGAAACAAGCTACCGATGTGGCCATACCCCAGGCGGAATGGCCTTTAACCGCTCCCAGAAGTTCCTTACCTTACTTCCGGTAACAAAAGACAATGCAACTAGCTAACCACTTAGATAAACACTGTTTGGTCACTGGGGCACCCTCTTTCCCAGGGGTGAATGAAACAAACAACCGATTAGACTTCGTAGCAGTGGCAGAGCTAGTGGGGGGGCTGGCGGGGCAGTCATCCCACCTGGCTGCCCCAGTGTGGGTAGTGGCGCCCCTCCACCATCTTTATTCACTGTTTAGTGTTCATTGTGGAGTCCTTGATTGACTGATTGCTCTCCCCCCAGCTCCAAAACCTGGCTCCGCCACTGGGTCTTCAGTCTGGTGTGTATAGTACCACAAAATTCTATGCACATCCAAGGTATGAAGCAATGTCTCCCCCTTCCTTAGAATGCTCTGGGAAATACACCGGCAGGTGGATGGATTGATTCAGAGTAAACTCTGATACCACCTTAGGAAGAAACTTAGGATTGGTATGCAAAGACACCCTGTCTTTGTGGAAAATCAAATAAGGCTCCTTACACATGAGGGCCTGAAGCTCGGAAATCCTTTGAGTAGAACACTAAAAATAACGCTTTTCATGACAGAAAGCGCAGCTCACAAGATGCGACCAGTTTAAAGGGGGGCAGCATAAACTTTTCCAGCACAAAACTGAGGTCCCAAGCTGGGACAGGATCATGAATTTGGGCTTTAAATGCAGAATGCCCCTCAGGAATGTGCGAGACATATCAGGTTGAGTCACGTAGCGACCTTCTACAGGTACCTGGTATGCAGAGATAGCAGAAAGATGTACTTTAATCAGGGATTACTGTAAACCTGAGTCTGAAAGGGACTGAAAGTACTCTAGCACTTGATCCACTGGACAGGTGAAGGGATCCAAATAGTGTGACACAGCCCAAAGAGCAAAGCACTTCCATTTCATACAGTACGTGGCCCGGTGTAAGGCGTCCTGGCTGTCACCAGGACATCTGCCTCTCTGGAAAACACCCCAAATTTGAAGATGGCTATGTCCTCAGAAGCCATGCATGGAGATGGAGTGATTTGAGGTCGAGATGGACCAAGGTGCCCTGCTCCTGGGAGGGCAAGCCAGTGCATAAGGGCAGGGATATTAGAGGTTCTGCCACCAGCTGCTAAAGCAAGGGGAACCAAATCTGATGAGGCCAGAAGGGGGCGTTCAAGATCATAGTCGCTAGCCAGCCCGGTGGTGCTGAGGGTTGAGGCACTGGACGCTACACCTTGTGCCATGACGGTGACCCAGGTTCGGAAACAGACTCGGGTTGGTGGGGGAGGAGAAGGATCGAGCATCTGAAGGACTGCTCTCCTTTCCTAGGGAGGGCTCTGAGGTTCCCACCGTAGCTCCAGTGGAGACTGGAAGCACTATAATCGGCGGGGTGGCGGCCGTGTGGTCGTCTGCGGGATGGGGCAGGAGCACTTCCTCTGCACGCTGATGTCATTGCATGCCTGCGCCGCTGGCGGAACTGCAAGGTGGAAAACCCTGGCTGTCAGGAGGATGACGGCAGACCCGAGAGGTGGCACACACGTCCATCACTGGTCCCAACCCGGCCGACTCTCCCAGGTCCTCTCCTTCTAGGGGGTCAGTTGGAGAGGACTCTGTCCCTGATTCCTCATCCAGGAGGGATTCAGGCTGGATGGTAGGGCCGCTTGGGTGGGTCTTGCCTGAGGGGGGCCCTGGCAGCCGGTGACAGGGGCAAAGAAAGTTGACCAAAAAAAAAGATCATAGTCACCCCTTCCAGCAGCGGCTTGATCAGGACCCCCTGAAAGAGCGTGAAGGGAAGGAAGACACAGAGGAACCTCCCTTTCCAAGAGAGAAACAATGCGTCTCACTAGAAAACTCCAGACCCTGGATCTAGTATGCAGACAAGTGGCAATTTTGCGTTCTGTGGGGACACAAAAAGATCCAACTCGGGACAACCCCATCTGTTGAATAGATCTTCAACCAACAATGTCAGAAGTTCCCACTCGAGACCGGCTTAGACTCATCGCTTCCCTACACAGATGGTAGGAATGAGTCCCCCCCCTTGCTTGTTTATGTAATAAACAACGCACATGTTGTCCATCTGAATCGAGAGCGGGCCTGAGGAGAGTAGAGTCTGGAAGGCCTGCAGGGCATACAAGACTGTTCGCATCTCCAGGACATTGATATGCTGGTCCCTCTCCACCTCAGTCCACATCCCCTGAGTTTGGTGGACTCCCAAGTGAGCACCCCAGCTGAAATTCGAGGCATCCATCATAAGAACCTGCTAAGGGGGAGGACTGCAGAAGGGAACCCTCAAAAGCAGTTGCTGGGCTCCAGCCACCATAACAGTACCCTCTTGACTGGATCTGAGATCATAACCAGTTGGTCCCACTGGATCCACAGCGTCTATTGAGGGACTCTCACGTGCAGCCTGGCCAAGAGAACTGTGGCAAATGCTACAGCCATGAGGCCCAGAAGGTGTAGAAAAATCCTCATGGGGACATGGCGACTGAAGTAAAGGTGATGGGCCTGGTCCAGCAGATGTTGTGCTCTGTCTGAGGGCAAAAAGGCCATCCACGGAGCTGTGTCCAGCACTGCTCCTATTTACTGGAGATGTTGGCAGGGGTTCAGGAAGGTTTTGGGCATGTTTATAGTGATGCCCAAAGCCTGGGGCAGACTGCAGATGTGAACCAGAGTTTGAAAGCAGCGTTCCCGGGACAGGGCAGCCAGTAGCCAATCATCTACTGTAGGTATGGGAACATATAAAACCCCTGCCATCTCAAGGCAGCTGCCCCCACTGCCAGGCATTAAGTGAAGACCCCAGGGGTCAAGGACAAACCAAAGGCAGAGCTCTGAACTGGTAGTGCACTCCCTGAAAGTGGAAATGGAAGACGCGTCAGTGGGAAGTGAAAACCTTTATATGCAGATAGGCATCCTGCATATCCAGCAAGCAGAGCCAGTCACTCTAATGCAGCAGGGGCAGCAAATCCTGAAGGGTAACCATCCTGAACCGTTGACAGGTTCCGCTGGCTTAAGTCCAGGATGGGACTAAGGTCTCCTGTGCATTTGGGGACCAGGAAGAAGTAGGAGTGGAACCCCTTGCCCTGCTGTAAAGGTGGGACTGGCTCTATGGCCTTTTTCAGAAGTAGGGCCTGAATCTCCTCCCGGATGAGGGGAACATAGCCGGAAGGGTACAAGGACCATCCTGGAAGATTTTCTGGAGGCTACTCCACAAATTCTAAGGTGTGGCCATGCTTGATGAGCTGCAGCACCCAGTCATCTGTCGTTATCTCCCTCCACTTGTCCAGGTGAAGGGAGAAGTGACCCCCTACGACCATCTCCTGATCTACGACTTGGTGGGGGGGGGGACTGGCAAGGAGTCAGGAGGTGGGAGCAGCTGCTAACTGGTCTGAAGCTGCACCCCGGCACTACAGGCGGCTGCAGGAGAAGGAGTGGGAAGGGCTGCAGCTGCCTTGTGCTTGTCCTGGGCTTTGGGAGGGTGTCGGGCCTGCCTGTGGGAGAAGCGACGAAAAAGAGCTCGCTGCCCCAACTTTGGCTGGGTATGATACATGGTGTGGATGTATCTGAGAGCCCGTCCCGAGGCCTGCAGGTTGGAGGTGATATCCTGAACATCTTCTCCCCAAAAGTGTGAAACCTCTAAAAGTGGCATCAATTATATATTAGACTGGATGTCCAAGGTGAAGCCCGATACCCATAGCAATAAGTGGTGTCTCATACAAATGCCTATAGCTGCTGCCTGGCCAGAGGCATCTACTACATCATAGGCAGCACTTAGAACGTGGGTACCGATGTCCAAGCCCATCTTGAGGTCCTGCTGCTTAGAAGGGTCATCCAGCATGGCTAGGACTGCAACCCTGGCCTGGTCCCAGAGGAAATTCTGATACTGCACCATGTGGGCCAAGTAACTGATGGCCCAAATGCCCACAGTGGTGGAGTCGAAAGCACACTTGCCCATTTTACCCAGCTGCCGAGACTCCCTGTCAGGTGGGAGGGAGCTGAGATGTTTAGGCCACTTGGTGCGGTAGTGCGCCGCATTTATGATGACCGAATCCCACTTAGCCTGTTCTACAAAACATGGTTTGCCAGCTGGCATGTGGTATAGCCTGTCGGCCTTTTTGGAAACCGCCAGGACCATGTGGGGCAGTTCCAACCAGCCCAGGTAACATCCTCATAGGATTCAATAAATGGAGGGCCCACCAAAGGAGGGGTGTTGGGCTGGCATAGGTAAACTACCAACCAACACCACTAGGGGTCCTGCTCGTTTGTCTCCCACCCCATAGTGGCTTGAATGTGTCACATGATGACCTTGAAAGTGGGATCATCCGAGGGGGATTTAGGGACATTACTCGGAAGCCCCTTCCCATCAGAGGAGTCCCCCCCAAAGAGGAAGACTTGCTGCTGTCACTCTTGTCAGTGTCATCTGTTCCATCATCCCTGCTAACACTGCGCTGACGGTCCAAGTCAGGCCTATCCCTTTGGTGGCAAGGAGTGCTGGGGCCCAGCAGAACCGGGGTCGGGGAAAGGGACTCTAAAGAAGGCCCTTGAGGGTGGCTGGGGCCAGTTCTCATGGGGCAGGAACCTGAGTCTGCATAACAGACCAGAAGGTCGAGAGCAGACCTTGGTAATCAAAGGAGACAGGTGCCGGTCCCACTGGTGTTGGGTAATTGTAGGCCGGTGCTGGTCCCAGGGGCCTCACGTTTGGGTAACCCAGTGCAGATCCAGCATGAGCAGAATAGGGGTAGGCAGGTGCTGGACCCGCAGGTGCCAGCGGATGGTACCCCCAGTTGAGGTCCTACAGGTGCAGGCCCCGCTGGCTTAGGCTGCAGCAGGATGGGCGCAGGCCCAAGAGGTGTCGACTGAGGAGAGGCCAGAGCGGGCCTCGCGTGGGAAAACCCAGCATAGGGCCAGCGGGCAGAACAGGCAAGGCAGCACGGGTACCATGGGCAGCAGAAGAGGGACAGCAGGTGCAGGCACAGTGGGCGCCAGCTAAGATGACACCAGACGGGGATCCACGGACGCCAGCTGTGGAGAGTCAGGGGTTGGAGTGGAGGGAGACCCCCCCGGGGCGAAGGCTGAGGAGAAACCAGGCTTAAAGAGATGCCTGTTCCTGCAGCTTCTGCCCCTGAGAGGATGGGGCGCAGGCCAGTGGCGGTCCCACAGGAAGAGACCAGCGCCAGTGGTACCAGTGTCGGAGGGGGTGGCAGTATGCAGCCAGGTGTCTGCTGCACCTACGCTGGCCAAAGATGCTCCAGCTGAGCCACCTAACTGTGTGCCCGCTGTGAGTAAGGGCCAGAACAGCACGGACTGGGGAGTAGGATACAAAGAACTCTGACCCAAGGAGCTGTCGCCCAAGAGAGTAACCTGGGTGGACGGCTGGACCCCCAGTAGCCCTGTGGAAGTTAGGGTGTGTAGGGCCAAAGAGGTCGAACCCCTCCCCCCCAAGGGAGGGAGGAAGACTCTTTTGTGGTTGAGGTTGACATATTGTGAGGGAACTGCGAGCGGGAGGCATAGCGGGGTCGGTCCCGATCTTTATCCCTGTACTTGTGTTTCTTGCTGGTCTAGTCCCAGGGTTTCAAAGATGAAGACTCCGAGGACTGGGCCGGGGAAACAGGAGAGTTCCTGGCCTGAAGCTCCTGTTCCATCAAGGTGACTTTTTGCTCAAGAAGGTGACTCTCCAAGATCTTCTGGCGACGTCTCCTGGTGGCTGGGTTAAATCCCTGGCAGACCTCGCAGGCTCAGACATTGTGGTCTGAGCCTAGGCACAAGATGTAGAGAGGATTGCCGTCCTTGTCTGGGATCTGTTTGCTGCAGGCACACTTCGTGGAGTGGTCAGAAGATGAAGAAGGTTTAGGAGACATAAACCGACAGCTGAGAACACCAAAAATTCAATGTTAAAACTGTTTTAGAATCAAAAAATAATAAAGCATAGGAAACGCGTGAAATGGCGGTTGACTGTTGCTGTGGCAGTTTCAATGGTCTGATGTGCACTGGTCGACGGGGAGAAAAGAACTGAGGAGGGTTTGGGGGCCATCCGCCTTTATAGGATTGGCTGACGTCAGTGGCTGATGTCAAAGGTGGGCGATCCCCTGTGGAAGACTGCTAGCTAGAAAGTTTCCGTGTGGTCCTAGTGCCTGGCGGCTATAGTCCTACTGGTGATGGCCTGTTGCAAGAGATACCCTCGAAGTAGGATCTGGCATGATACTGCATGTAACATAAGAGGTGTCTTGTAAAAAAAGAAATGACTGGGAAGGCTCATCTTACTGAAGTGCTATATAGTTCCTCTGAACGGCAACTAGAAGTAGCAAACAGTAATCCTGTGGTGACTTATTTATTGCAGATTAGGTAAAAACTACATAGGCTGCTGGGGAAACATCCTTTACACACAAATCTGTCTCCACTCTGGAACAACCCATTGTATCCAGAACCTTTGAAAGATTTCAGGCTTTCAATATAGAAAGCACGTGGTATCACTTCGTTAGAGCATTTATACGAGAACAGGAAGCTCTTGTCATTTCCGGAGGTGAGCCAGCAGTTTAACATCCTTCTGGCTCACCATTTAAATTTCCTCAAGTGAAACATTCCTTGGGTACAATCTAGGGTTGCTAACAGTCCTGTATTTTAAGGGACATCCTGTGTTTTGAGTAAAAATTGCCTGTCCTGTAGTAAATCAATACAGGGTGTCTTTTATCCTATACTTTAACTTGGGCAGTTTGGACTAGTCTAAAAGACTCCGTTTCCCAGTTTACACAGCAGCTGGCAGCAGCTGCACCACCACAGTACGCAGGCTCCTGACATCAGGAACGGGGATGTAACGAGAGCGGGAAGCCTGGGAAATCTGTGTGCATCTTGTCGACTCCTCATCATGCTTGCAAGCAAGGAGGCAGAAGCACAAGCAACTCAAGCTGACCACATGTGTTTAACAACTTGTCCCTTCTTTTTCGTGGATTGTAATTCGTGGTCGACTGAATCCAACTCACCTGTGGTGACCGTGACCATTCATCCCTGTCTCTGTGCTGATTCTGCTGTCATCGCCAGCAGGCTGCGGTGTGTGGCTGAGGAGGAGACAAGGTGTGCTGCTGAAAGCTTTGGCCTGCTGAAATCGGAGTCATCACCTTGTTGGACTCGAGCCAGCCAGGAGCAGGAACAGACGCTGTACCAAAAAGTAAGTGGTGAGATGATAAGTGGGCAGCGGCAGAGCGGTCCCTGAGTTGCTGAGAGGTGATTTAATTAATTCTTAGTCTGTGAACTCTGCAACGACTGGTCCGGTCAGCACAGCAGCTACTAGCTCCGCTTGCCTGGGTGGCCTAGAGTCCAAGAAGCCTGCCTGGAGGAGGGTCAGGGAGGGAGGGGCTGAGAATGGGGCTGGCAGGGAAGGGGAGGGTCAGAGCCTTGCACTCTGACTCAGGAAGGAGGGAGGACAGACAAGTCTGGAGCCCTGGACTAGATGGAGAGCTGGAGAGGAGGCCAGTGGTGTTAAGTCAAGCAAGGAAGGACACAAATAATGCACTACAACATGAACCACATTTATTGTCTGCCCACTCCAACCATCTTGTGAAAATGTTCAGATTTCTTCTTCAACTCAGCATCTTTAGCAGACAGCTATAAAATTTAAACATCCATAAACAGAAACCGTCCTAAATCCAGCCTTAAAATAGGCGCTTGCCGCTTATGGTTTTTACAGGACAGTGTCAGTTAGAGAGTGTAAGCCGCAACTAGGGTCACGGCCCCGGCCCACGGCACAGTTGGCGGGCCACAGGGCTGGGGGTGGCGAGGCAGTAGCAGTAGACTGTCGTAAAAACGAATAGCCATGACTGAGTGTACTGTCCATTTACAGAGGCCCTGGGAAGCAGCTTGGGGGGGGGGTGGTGGCTGGGTTGTCCTTTAATTTTGAAATCCAGTGCTGGCAACCCTTGACCTATCCATCAAGTACGGAACCCTCCTGATTGGCAAGAATGGCTAATAGTGTTCAGCTGCATTTATAGATGGCTCCTCAGAAACTAAGGGTTTAGGGACCAGTCTATATTAACATATTCTGTTGGTGGATCCTTTTAAAAGGAATAACCCAAAATGGAAATGAAAAGAGTGGCTGGGGAACTATTAGTGATTAAGATTAGGAAGGTACTCAGGGAGAAGGATGGTACTGTACATACCTATGCAAAGCAAATTTAAAATAATTCAGTACTTTAATATGGACCAGCCAAGCATATAATATTTTAGCCAGGCTGCAACAAATCTCACCTATTTATAACAATCTTTGCCCATGCTGTTAAAGTGAGACAGAACATCTCTCTCATATGTTTGCATGCCCAAAACTTATAAACATATTGGCTACTCTGATTAAGTTAGAAGCACAAATGGTACTGCTCTGAGACTGAGAGAAAATACCATCCTTAAAGGAGGGACCCAGACAGTTTCTCTACATAGCAATTATATGTGCCAGACGGGGGATCCTTACTAACTGGAAAAATTCAGAACCCCCACTCAATATGGTCTGATTAAGACAGCTGGCAGAATATGCTTTCTCTATGGTGGACGTGAGTCGAGCAAATGCATCCATTACACAATTTTTTGTGCTGGTAGGTTCCAGTTTAGCTGTGGTCAGCTCATACAGCTCTGGGTCCACCCCATCAAGAGGGTTAGTAAGGCCACTGCTACTCCAGTCAATTCAAATCACATTTTATTTTTTAAAAGGCACCATTCCAAGTGATCAAGGTGTCTGTACAAATACAAACAATGAAATGAGATCAATACGTAAAATGACAAATCTAAAGCACAATCCATAAAAATAATAAATGCAGCTGAACACTATTAGCCATCAACATCAGGAAATGCAAGGCGAAACAGATAGGTTTTTAATTCTCTTTTAAAACATTGGATGGTCAGGCAGTCCCTTACCTGATGAGGTAGAGTTCCACAGGGTGGGGGCTGCAAATGCAAAGGAAAGGACCCCAGATGTCTTCAAACACACCCAAGGAATCTCCAGCAATCCTTAATCGGTGGATCGGAGTGGCCGGGAAGGGCGGTAGGGACAAAGGAGGTCTTGCAGGTAGCTGGGTCCCTGGTCATGTAGGGCTTTATAGGTCAGCAAGCAGACCTTGAAGAGGACATGCCACTACACTGGCAACCAGTGCAGTAGGCGGACCACAGGCATAATGTGACTGGCCGTAGATGTGCCAATCAGTAGTCTGGCAGATGCATTCTGCACCAGCTGCAGGCAGCGGATGTCCATTCCCGGTAACCCTAGGTATAGGGCAGTGCAGTAGTCAAGGCGTGTGGCTACGAAGGCACAGACCAATGTTGGAAGATCTTTGGAGGGGGGATCAGGTGCTTCACCCAGGCAATATTCCTCAGATGATAAAAAGAGGATTTGACAACGGCTGATACCTGTGATTTAAAGGTCAAGCCGTCATTAAAAATAACACCACGGTTACGCACACAGTCAGAGGTAGTAAGCTGGACACCCCCAAGCCAAAGACCAGAGGGCCATCCGGCTGCCAACCCTACCTCGCGACGACCTGGGTCCACCACCAACACCTCAGCCTTATCTGGACTGAGTCTTAGCCAGCTAGTATTCATCCAGTCCTGGATCTCGGACAAGCAATTGTCAAACACCGAGAGAATATCTCCCTGTTCAGGTACAAAAGACATGTACAGTTGAGTATCATCTGCATAGCAGTGAAAACCCAAACCATACCGTCTAATAATGTCCTCCAATGTCAGCATATAGACAGCCAACAATACAGGAGCCAAAATAAAGCCCTGCGGTACCCCGCAGGCAGGGGCAGAGGGTCAGAGGAATAAATCCCTGAGACTATTCTCTGTGTCCTACCCTTGAGGAAAGATCAAAACCATCTGAGAACAGAACCAGATAGTCCACAGATGAACCGCAGATGATCCAATAGCACACCATGATCGACCATGTCAAACGCCATTGAGAGAACAAGGAGGACCAAGATGGAATGGGTGATCTGCTCTCTCGCCATTAGGAGATCATTTAGCACCCAAACAAGGGCTGTCTCAGTGCTATGCTTCTTCCTAAACTGGATTGTACAGTGTCATAAACGTTGTGGGTGGATAAATGATCATCCAACTGCAGCGCAACCACCTTCTCAATAACCTTACCCACAAAGGGTAGGTTAGAGACAGGTCTGTAGTTAGCAAGACAGTCCAGGTCAAGGGAAGTTTTTTTAAGAGTGTCATATGACTGCCTTCTTTAGGGGATCTGGAAAGACCCCCCTCTTCAATGACATCCAGACTATCTCAGCAAGGACAGGGCTGATCTCCTCAACACACCCGACACCTATGACGCGTGTTGCACCGGGTCCAAACTATAGCTGGCTGGCCACAAAGTCAGGATAATCCTCACAATGTCCATGATGTCAGGCTCGTTGAAGTCAGACCAGACAGACTAGGCGTCCGCAACCTCCTGCTGACCACTGTAATGTCCCATAGAGGGGGCTGGGCGGATCCTGGACCTGATGGTGGCAACCTTATCCGTGAAGAACTGAGCAAACTTGTCGCATCTATCTTGCGACAGGGCTCCTCTAGACCACAGACAGATTGGATTGCACAATCTGTTCACGGTCCAGAAGAGCTGAGCCGTGGATTCTGCGTGGCAACAATCTCCCTGGACAAGAATTCTGCCTTCTTACAGCAGATTGTCAATTGATAGACAATGTAATGGTCCATCAATCTAATCCTGTCAACCTCCCAGGCCGGACTTCCACCAAGCCCTCTCTAGCCTTTGACCTACTCTCCTCAGCTCTTTTAAGGTCCCATCAAACCATGGGGACCTTGGGTGAAGAGTGAGAGGTTAAACGCGAACAGGAGCAATAGAATCCAGGGCATCAGTAACCGCCCTGTTATAGGCATATACTAGATCCCCTGGATCCTTGCATTCAGTCGACAGACGTGATAGGTCTAGTACCACCATCAGGCCTTCTGGGGTTACACCCCCTCAAAGGGTGATACTGGACCATCTCCATCAGGGCAGGCCCTTTAGGGGGGGAGCCACGAAACAGAACCCTATGATGTAATGGTCGGACCAACTGACTGGTTCCACCACCAAGTCAGAGACCTCCATACCCAGAAGGAACACCAGATCCAGTGAATGACCACCAATTTGAGTAGTGGAGGTAATAACCTGTGTGAAGCCCAGCAAGGTCATAAGCTGGAGAAGGTCTTGACCAAATTGCGAGAGTTCATCATCGATCTATGCACTGAAATCCCCCAGAATCAACCATCTGGGGGAACCCCAATACAAGGTCGACAATGAAGTCCGCAACCTCTTGCAGGAATTCTTTCCCATCCCTGGGTGGATGGTAGATGAGAAGTAGCCTGCACCCCACACCCGTACCCACAATACATTCAAAGGATCTGGTGGACCCCACTGGAACATCCACAAGGTTCTGTTCTGCTTTAAAACAAATGGCTACACCCCTGCCCCTATGATCCGTCCTTAGGTGGTAGTATCACCGAGTACCTTGCCGGTACTGCTAAGGCCAATACTGGGCCTGCATTCTCGTCCAGCCAGGTCTCTGTGATGCTCGCCAGGTCAGATGTACCAACAAGATCTGCAATTATCGCAGTCTTGTTTGTAATAGACCTGGTGTTGCACAACACCGCCCGAGTTGGATGAGTCATCGAGGAAGACCAAGCCACCTGCCTGCCCAAGGCAGAGCCCTTGAGTATGGGAACCAAGCAGGGAGGACCCGTGTCTTTGTCCCATTTCACCCAGGGGGCCTCCTTGTTCCCACCACCCCAATCCGGTCACCCCTTTCCATTCCCCCGCCAGATCCAGGATCTCCCCCCCACCTCCTGACTATCCCAAGGAGCGACAGCACAAGTATGTCACAGAAGGTAAAGGGGGACAGTCAAAAGGGCGGAGGTCCCTAAGTCTGGAGGGGAAATAACACCTGACCATCACTGTACTGCCCCAACACATCTCGAAACAAAACAGCAGCAGTCAAATATAAAAACCAAAGCTCACACAAACCACCAGTCACACAAACCACCACACACACACCCCAGTCACTCCAAACAACCCAAATCAACAAAATACCCAAACCACCCTGTCAAACCCCACAAATTAAAATTGTCAGAATCCAGTATAATTCTATGGCAAGTAGAAAATGAAACAGTTCAAAAAAGCAGTTGCTGAAACTCTTAAATAGATTTTAAATAACAAGTGTAATACTAAAGAGCTCTCACCCCCTCAAGAAAAAGACTAACTCATGGCTCTGTCTCTCACATATGCCATGGTAGCCACCAGAATTATAGTGTAAAACAAGGTTTGGGCACTCTCACTGCCCCCAGTAAAACAAATTGGTTACAAGATAAAGGAGAGTCTGACCATCTTGCAGAATCCAGATGAAAAAGTCTTCCCAAAAAGTAATCCACAGAACAATCTGAGAACCATCAGCGGGTCCCATTGAAAAAGTTCTTCTTTTCCCAACACAGTCTAGATACCATCAGCGGGTCTCATCGAAAAAGTTCTTCTTTCCCCAGAACAATCAACTGACAGCTGGTTTAGGGGAAATATAAAGCCGCCCAAGCAGAAGTGCAAAGGGGAACCAACCCGTCTCCAGGAGCCCGCCACCCTAAGGCGCTCCAACTGCAGTTTCGAGTCCCAGACAGAGTTGACCCTCTGGCCTGCCCTTCAGGACCCTAGGAATAATCGTGGTAACATACCCCGCTCTTCAGCAGGTATAATCCCCGACCTCCCACACAGCCAGTAGCGCAGCAGACAACCTAGCGGGAAGCATGGGAAACACCACCACCACCACCATCACCACCTGGGCAAACACCAAGCCGGAGGTTCCGAATCCCAGGGGCCTCAGACTATCAGTTCATGATAGAAGGACCTGCTTAAGCTGTTCAAACCACAGACTGCTACTAGGATACCACCTGCTGTCCACAGATAACCTTTGTGGCGCTTCACACCAAAGATGTTCCTCAGCTCCTTGACTCCTCCATGCACCAAAAACAGGCTTCCCTTCTCAGAAAACAGCGATGGGATGCAGAACTACAGGGCGGAACCGGCTTCTCCTCTCCAATTCAACTCATCTGAACATAGGAAAATCAGCCAGGAGATGAAGACCGCCAGGTAACCTCGGCATTATCTCAAACCAAAATGGAGAAAAATATGAACCGATATCCAGCACCGATAGCAAACAAGGCATTGAAAAACAAAAAAGAAATGAATGCCAGAAGTGACTTTACCAATTTAGCACTGAAGTTGACAAGGATCCGATACCTGTTATATGCTCCGTAGCACTAACTAATTCACTGCTTGAACCCTATCTACCTGCCACTAATAATGATACAGAAATAAAACGAAAAAATCAGGCTAACCCACAAAACTCAAAATAAATCTCATGAAACAAAATAGGTAAATAAATGAAATAAATAAAATCCTAAACTGCTGCTCCATGTGGCTGGCCCAGCATAGCCGCCATCTTGAAATATTCCTGTAACTGGACAGACAGTTGTGATTCCTGGGTTTGCTCTGAAGTACAGCTGCTCATCTCTGGTGACACAGGTAGTATACCTCGAATCCTGGAACTCTTAGCCAAATTCCCCACCATCTCTCCCTACCCTTATCCTCCTCTAATAATACCCTCACCACCCCCGATTCCTACCCACCCTCCAAATCTAAGCCTCACACACCCCTTCTCTATCTACAGACCCCCACGCACACCCCTTCTCTATCCACAGACCTTCACGCACACCCTCCTCAATGTCTTATAATGCCCCTCAACACTGACAAGGCTCTATGGCTGCTCCTTCTCACTACTCCTTTATCCCCCAACTTTCCCTCCTACACCGCCCCTCTAGGGCTGTCTTTAACTGCATTGTTACTTATACTGACTCTGCAACTATAAGTAACTGTAACCCCCTTGTAAATGGGGGTTCTTAATATGTCTTATGCCTGATTGGTGGTTAGCAATAAGCCACTTAAACGGGGAACCGTGGAGTGCTCCTGAAAGCCTCCGTAAGTTGTCCCTTTAAGGGTTGCCTGTTGCAGTTAGAATTAGTTGGAATGGGAAGGGGTTTGAGTGTTGTTACACTCGAATCCCGCTCAGGCTGTAGAGTAAGCGCTCCTTCTGCCATCAGCTAGTGGTGAGGGGAGCCTTGAAGAGGATGTGATTGATGTGGGAAATAATATGTAGTAATGATGATAATATAGTTGTTCTAACCTGCCTTGTTTTGCAGCACAGAAGGTTTCGATCGCCTCCTCCATTTTTTCCCAGAACTAGTGAATTGGACCAATCAGTACCTTGGGACCCTACAGAGCTGGCTGACCAGTAGAGGAGCAGTTTGTATCTGAGAAAGGGATTATGGGCTATGGCGCTTTTTTGCACCAATGAGAGCTGGAAAAAGTGATTGGTAGGTTTCGCCAGCCAATGGAAGGAGGCGCCGAACTGAAGAGAGCCCTTTGTTGCTGGAGGAGAGGCATTGTGGTTTGTGAAGGAAGGCTCTGTGCTTCTGCGCTGGGAGTGTTCACTTGGAGGGCGTGAAAGGCCTAAGACAGCTGTTGCCCTGTCAAGTGAGTCGGACTAAATCCGTCGGTGACGGTCAGAGGAGCTGTGTCCTGTACAGCTACCCACCAGGCTCGACCTGTAGGGAGGACTGGAGAAAATTGCTGAATCGCTCGGTCCGGGAGAAGTAATAAGCTGCCTTTGCAGAGCTGGAGTGACTGTGAAAGCTGAAGAGCCTGGGAGCAGCTGCCTGGTGTGGTACCCCTCTGCTATTCCTGTTTACCATATAAATGTGTAGAGAGACTTGTGAGTTCAAGTTAATCCTGCTGCCAGTGAGGGATTTTGCCTGGATTGAAATAACCATATAAATGTGTAAAGAGACTTGTGAAGTTCAGGCTCAGCCCTGCTAGTGTTGGAAGAATCGGGATTGGCTGGAGGTTGTGAGTACTGAATTAGGGTAGCTCCCTGTCAAGTGTGTAAACAGTGGTTTCCAATCGTATTGCTATACTTCTGACTGCCCAATCAAACTTTCTTTCCATGCTGACTTGTTCAGGATTTCAGAGCTTATCTGTGTTAGGGCCCCACCAGCTACTACGTTTGACTAGCCCTTAGGGCTTAGGTACCCAAGGGACCATAAACTGTAGGGTTAGGCCTGTGCACAGAGCCCTAGGTAGATAAGTATAGTTTTAAGTTAATCAAAGTGATTTCCCCCTGTCCTTGTTATTATCCCCCTGAATAAATAAGATTGCTTTTTGTACAGTTACATCCTGGCTATTGTGTACATTACGGGTGAGCTGCTGTCTGGTGACTGTAATATAACTGTGCTTTACTTTACAGGGGGTCCCCGAAGGGAGTTGGAATATATTATCTAAGGGGCAAGTGTACTGGTGAATAGAATTGTTGGTACCCAGTGTGAGCCACTAGTGGGACGAAAGGGGGGTTGCATTAGCCCAGAGGGTTGTAACTGAGGTAGTCCTAATTGTGCTAACCCCGACCTCTGGGTGGAGGCACCCATCAAAGGATTTGGGACCCTCATCCTGCTGGGGCAGACAGGGTAGTAGCCTCAAGTGGTGGCCCTGAGTTTCAAATTGATCCAGCTGTGCCTCAATTTGTAACCCCCAGGGACGCCACCCTTAAGGCTACTACCCCTGTCTGCCCTCCAAGGCAGGATGAGGGTCCCAAATCCTTTGATGGGTGCCTCCACCCAGAGGTCGGGGTTAGCACAATTAGGACTACCTCAGTTACAACCCTCTGGGCTAATGCAACCCCCTTTCGTCCCACTAGTGGCTCACACTGGGTACCAACAATTCTATTCACCAGTACACTTGCCCCATAGATAATATATTCCAACTCCCTTCGGGGACCCCCTGTAAAGTAAAGCACAGTTATATTACAGTCACCAGACAGCAGCTCACCCGTAATGTACACAATAGCCAGGATGTAACTGTACAAAAAGCAATCTTATTTATTCAGGGGGATAATAACAAGGACAGGGGGAAATCACTTTGATTAACTTAAAACTATACTTATCTACCTAGGGCTCTGTGCACAGGCCTAACCCTACAGTTTATGGTCCCTGGGTACCCAAGCCCTAAGGGCTAGTCCAAACGTAGCAGCTGGTGGGGGCCCTTAACACAGATAAGCGTTGAAATCCTGAACAAGTCAGCATGGAAAGAAAGTTTGATTGGGCAGTCAGAAGTATAGCAATACGATTGGAAACCACTGTTTACACACTTGACAGGAGCTACCCTAATTCAGTACTCACAACCTCCAGCCAATCCCGATTCTTCCAACACTAGCAGGGCTGAGCCTGAACTTCACAAGTCTCTTTACACATTTATATGGTTATTTCAATCCAGGCAAAATCCCTCACTGGCAGCAGGATTAACTTGAACTCACAAGTCTCTCTACACATTTATATGGTAAACAGCAATAGCAGAGGGGTACCACACCAGGCAGCTGCTCCCAGGCTCTTCAGCTTTCACAGTCACTCCAGCTCTGCAAAGGCAGCTTATTACTTCTCCCGCGGACCGAGCGCGATTCAGCAATTTTCTCCAGTCCTCCTACAGGTCGAGCCTGGTGGGTAGCTGTACAGGACACAGCCTCCTCTGACCGCTCGCCGACGGATTTAGTCCGACTCACTTGACAGGGCAAAATACGTCTTAGGGCTCTCACGCCCTCACAAGTGAACACCCCTGCCGCAGAAGCACAGAGCCTTCCTTCACAAACCACAATGCTCCTCTCCTCCAGCAACAAAGGGCTCCTTTCAGTTCGGGCGCTCCTTCCATTGGCTGGCGAAACCTACCAATCACTTTTTCCAGCTCTCATTGGTGCAAAAGCGCCATAGCCCATAATCCCTTTCTCAGATACAAACTGCTCCTCTACTGGTCAGCCAGCTCTGTAGGGTCCAAGGTACTGATTGGTCCAATTCACTAGTTCTGGGAAAATGGAGGAGGCGATCAAACCTTCTGTGCTGCAAAACAAGGCAGGTTAGAACAACTATATTATCATCATTACTACATATTATTTCCCACATCAATCACACATCCCTCTCAAGGCTCCCTGCACCACTAGTGATGGCAGAAGGAGCGCTTACTCTACAGCCTGAGCGGGATTCGAGTGTAACAACACTCAAACCCCTTCCCATTCCAACTAATTCTAACTGCAACAGGCAACCCTTAAAAGGGACAACTTACGGAGGCTTTCAGGAGCACTCCACGGTTCCCCGTTTAAGCGGCTTATTGCTAACCACCAATCAGGCATAAGGCATATTAAGAACCCCCATTTACAAGGGGGTTACATAATCTTTATGTAACTACACTTTGTATTACTCTGCCAAGTATGTATCGTACCGACTCCTCTCTTATCTGTATTGTTTTTGTATTGTATCTTGACGTGGAAACTCTGTAAACGAGCTTTTAGCTCAAAGGTGTTAATCCAAGAGTTCAATAAATAAATAAATATTCTAAGATGAGGAAGCTAGTGTATGAAACTAAAGTAGGCACTCTATTTATGATGCAAGATGGCTTGCCTTTGAGGAATTTTTGGAGAGAGCCCCATCCCTCCAAACCCTTGGGATCAGGAATAAATGCAATAACACATAAATTATGATTGATACACAGGTAATGCAGTAACCAAGATCAATTTTATCTGCACAGATTGAACCTGTGAGTAGCACAATCTTCTGCATTTACTATTTTTGTTTCTTGCTGTTGCTTTATTTCAAATGTGTTTATACCAGTGCATTCTATTAACTGCTTTGTAATAGATACCAATACAATACACTTAAGTTTTTCTGTAAGATGCACAATATGGAGCCCCTAGGTGGCGCTATCCTAAGGGCTACTACCCCTGCCTACATGCTTAGGTGCAGGTTGAGGGGCCTGAACTCGTTGAATGGGTGCCTCCACCCGGAGGAATGGATCTGGGGTAGCGTAACTGCTGTTGGTATAGCCCTCCAGGATGCTATATCCCCCCACCAGCCCCTCTAGTGGCCCTTGCACTTACCACCAGGGTTGGATCCCCTGCAGCTGCCCTGGAGACCCCCTGTAAAGTAAGACTTGTAATGCAACAGTTCAGTGGCAGTACAATGCCCCCACCAAAAAGGTACACACTAGCTAGGTTAAATGCAAAAAGAACAAAATCCAATTTATTCAGGGGGAAGTGAACAGGGGTGGGGCATGAATCTAGTGGATGATTGACAGATCTGATTAATCCAGGCTGAACATGCATGCACAGTGAGTCCCTTGTATACAGTCACACAACCCTGGGTACCCAGTTGTTAAGCAGGCTAGCCTGAAGCAATGCCCGGGGTAGGCAGGCGTTGCAGCTGTTATTGAGGCCCTTAGAAAAGAAAACAATTGGCATGCACATCAACCCAGAATTTGTAATCTGGAGCCAGATGGCTCAGTTCATTATAATAAACCCAAACAAATAAATCAGATGACACACAATGATTGCAGCTTTGTTGCAGGGAGTTACCTTGTTTGGTACTCACGCTACGCAGGACTGGCGAGATGAAGACCTCTGGGTGGTGTTCTGGTTTGCCAGGGGAAGCAGGGCCTACACGACTCACCAAGGCAGTTGCTACCTGTTCGATGGTGTTGAGTAGGGAGCCAAATCCCCGAGCAGGTCTTTTGTCAGAAATGTCTCTGCGATGGGAGCGGCAGTCTAGGCCGAGATGGCAGGGCCCAAACCAGAGCAGGCAGTTCAGATTTAGTCTGTGAGAGTCCTGAAGCAGCTTCCAGCTAGCATAACACACTTGAAGGTGGGGAACCAAATCGCGACCCGCACAGCACATTCAGCACACTTATAAGCAACACAACTCTTAGTCACAGTTTGGGTAAAATCCGGTTGCAATTTAGCAGAAGTTCTGCGCAAACCTCTTAATCCGTGACTCACTTCGGTACCTGGCAGGTCAATCACTTCTGGAGCAAGTCTTCGGTCCCAAATTCAGGCAATGATCACTCTCTTTCTCTTCAGGCTTCAGATCTCAAACAAAGGAATTAGATTTAAATCCAACTTTCACATTCACAGGATTTCTCACTGGAAGATGTGACAGGCAGGCCAGCGCAGCCTTCCCGCCAATTCTCCCTTGCTCCTACGCAGGAGCAGCTGCTCGATGGCTCGAACTGTTGACTCCCCAAACTCCAGCTCACAACTCACTCTGCTGCAGGCAGTTCTGGGGATGTCCTCTGAGATCCAAAAGGTTTGGCTGGCTGAGGGAACTGTCTGTCACAGCAAGCCCCCCCAACCCCTTTCCAGGTCCATTTAGGCACCAAACCTTAAAAACTACAATTCCTACAGATTTCAATCCCACAAGACCTCTGGGGACAGACTCCATTTTAAGTCCCCTGAGGTTAGATTGGTCCAACTCTGGCAGTCCAGAACCAAAATGGTGACTCCTATGCAAAAAGTCCAAGTTGCAAGAGAAGGCAGGTTAAACACACTTCTATACTATTATTGTTAAGGCAGATAAACAGTAAATGAACACAGTTCCTAACAGAGCTCCCTCTGCGCATATAGCGACTGCAGAATGGAGCAGAAATACCACTCGCCTGGCTGGTCATGAGCCCTAAACTACTCGGACCCAGCCCAGACTAATTTCTAACACAGCATAAAATGACTCTCAAAGAGACATGCGCGGAGGCTTTCTATAGCACTCCCATGCAGGCACACAGCTACTGCAGACACAGGACACCATCCTGACAGTGGGCATTAGGCAGCCCAGGAAGACATCTTTGTAAACCCTAATTTGTAGAGGGTTACAAATATTATTAGTTCATTTAGTCTGCAGACTAAATAATACTGTATAGATTCAAATCAATATGTTGATTCATTTCTATCGTTGGCACTGAATTTTTAATAAAATATTTTTGAAAAACAAAAATACATTTTAAATGGCAGCATTATTTATATGAAATAGTCCCTGATTTTGTAGGTAATGAGGCTTCCTTGATTTGGTAATGTGATCCGACAAGCATCAGTAGATATTTTATGTATGGTCAGGTGATGTCTCTCAGCCAATGAGTTTTTCCTGGCTATTTAATAATTGTCCTTGATCATAGTATCCCAATATTTTCCCCACAACTGATGTCAAGCTCAATGGTCTCTAGTGACCTGGATACACTTCTACTTCTCTTTTTAAACAGATGCACATTTGCAGTCCTCCAGTCTACAGATAGGAGAACCACAGAAGGTTCTGAGGTTCTGATAAAACATGAAAAGTTCTGATAGTTATCAAAGTCTTATCACGAATTTCAAAACCTGTTCATTTAAAGTACAAAAACTGTTTTAACCATAATTTTCAATCCATGAGCGAGTGTCAGTAAAGGGAACAGAATCAAAAAACAACTTGCAGTGGCACCAAAGTAAATAGAACTAGTAACACAGAAAAGGACCTTTATGTCCATCCAGTCTGCCCCGTGTCCCTGCCTATTCCATCACCACTGACCCTAGCTGGTACAGGTGCCACTCCCCTTCTCCATTCCTCTACTAAATATGCCCCTGTACCTATCCAATGCATGACTGAAGTTCCCCACAGTCTTTTCCTCCCACTACCTCCAGTGTCTGGCTGTTCTAGTCATCAGCCAGCCTTTCTGTGAAGAAGTATTTCTGCACATCTCTCTTAAACCTTCACCCCTTAGATTTGTTGCATACCCCATTTTGTTCTAGTTCCTTCCTTGCTCCGAAATAGATCCTTCACTTGCACCTTGTTCATTCCCGTGAAGTACTTGTAGGTTTCAGTCATGTCCCCTCTCACTCTTCTCTCTTCCAGGGAGTACATGTTAAGCTCCTGCAGTCTTTCCTTGTATGGCTCCTCGTGCAACCCCCTCATCATTTTTGGTTGCCCTTCTCTGTACCGCCTCCACCCTTTCAATGTCCTTGTGGAGGTGCAGCCTCCAGAACTGGACACAGTACTCCAGGTGAGGTATCACCGCCAGCGAGCGATACAACAGCAGTACCACCTCCCTCCTCCTATTAGAAATCCCTCTCCCAATGAACCCCAGCATCCTGCTATCCTTTCCCACTGCTTTGTCACACTGCCTAGCTGTTTCAGATCATCAGATACAGTATGATGACCCTTATGTCTCTCTTGCTTGGTGACTGTAATCTCCACTCCCATCTTATACACAGCCCCTGGGTTCCGCAGCTCTAAATGCATAACCTTGCACTTTTTGACACTGAAACCCAGCTGCCCCACCCCAGACCATTCCTCTAGTTTCCTAAGATCCCATTGCATTCTATCCACCCCTTCTTGACTGCCAACCCTACTGAAGGTTTTTGGTACCATCCGCAAAGTGACACACCTTTCCCTCAATCTCCTCCACAATGTCACTTATGAAAACACTGAAGAGGACAGGTCCCAGCACAAAACCCTGTGGCACTCACTACACACTCTCCTATCACTTGAGTGGCTACCATTTACCACCACCCTTTGCCTCCTATCCCTTAATAGTGTCGTATGGCTAGTTAGCTCCCCTTGTGTAAAACCACTGTGAGTACGAGCACTTACTATAGATCTAGCTCATACGGTACTTTCTCCACATACAGCCTTCTTTCTGGGTCTCTACACCACTACCAGTCTTCTTTTTAGATATAGACATGCTGGAGGTGTATATTTAGCTCCAAAATCAATATTTCTAAAATGATAAGAACTTTTACAAAGCCTGAAAAACTTCTGATAAGGTTCTTTTTTTGTTTGTTTGTTTTGTTTTACAGAAACTGGCACAGCTTCAGGTAGGTTCTGAACTTATCTAGCCTGGTTCTCCCATCCCTACTCTGGTCCCCAGGTACCTTCCACTGACTTTTGGAAAATCTTTTCCACTGTTCCAGCAATTACACCCTTTAAGCTCCAGGAAAACCCTCAGTTGTATACCAGCTGATCCTTTTATTTATCTTAAACATTGCTAGTGGTACAGCAGCTAAACTAGCGGTGACATCTACAATCCTCCTCTGCCAATAGACCTTAATCTACAGCGCTATAAAAGCTGGGCTAGGAATTCAAACAAAAATGATTGGCTGCCGACAAAGGAACCGATATCACTTCCTATGTTGGCAGCCAAGCCAATTACTTCTTTTGCTTGCGTTCCAAGCCTCGATTTCAAAAGGCCCTCAACTAAGGTCTATATACCCTTGAATGTCTCATCCAGATGTGGCAAGTCTACTGAAACCTCTGTAGTAAATCCTGACATTAAATATTCATTCAACCTTTTTGCAGCCAATGCAACATCTTATATTGTCACCCCGATTTCTGTAATTGTCCTCTTCCATCAGATTGAATTCAATAATTTATTAACCTTAATGTCTCTTGCCATACCACTCTCAAATTTAATTTGTTGGCAGCCTAATGCCCTTTTTTACTTTCTTAGTGCATGGTTACATCTGGCCCAAATCTGCACATTGTATTTCTCCCTCTGGGTCCTAAATGCTATCTTATCTTTTTTTCCCCTCACCAGTTTTATGATGATCCTGTCCATCCAGAGAAGACACCTCCTTGTATTAATTCCCTTGCTCCTCATATGTAGCAAAACAGTGATCCACTGCATCACTTATTATCTTGAAGGAGTTGTTACCCCTTGAAGGAGTTCCACATGCCCACCCCCATTTCAAAGTCTGCCTCACGAAACTCATTTAGCTTCTGCCCTATGCCTTATTTTTTGAAAGTCACCATATCAAGGTTGCTGGACCCCAACTGCTCACCCACCTATACATAAGGATCCAGACCTGTTCCAGCCGGTCAGAACCAGATCCAATATATTTACCTCTCCAGTGCCTTCTTTCACATACTGTAATAGAAGCCTTCTCCCATTACATTTACAATTCCTGTCCTACTACCTGACCCACCATTGCAGTGGCAGTGCTGCTCTCGGTGTCAGTGACCCAATCAGGAGTGAGTCAGTGTCATAAAGAGGTCCGGCAGGGAGAGGAGGCTGGAACATCGCAAAGGATGCCTGCCTCCTCTGGGGATGGAGGCATGCTGTCTCTTGTACGTGAGCACCTCTGGATGACCGCAGGAAGCACTGCTAGTGATGTAACAGTTGGGGATGAGGTATGATGGCTGACTCCATGTGAATGTACTTGCGTGCTCATACACTGGAACTCCGGCCGCCGCAATCTCAGGGTGGGTGTGTGTAAAACCCTGGCAAAACGGCCCCTGCCTGGTGGCATGATGTCACTGGTAGTCTCAGGCCCTCTGCAGCTGCTAAGCTCCACTGTGTAAAATGTGTATGAAAGAGTGCTTCTCCAAGGACCCCGCCAGAGAGGGCGAGTTCCATAAAGAGCTGGAGCCGCTGGCTGGGTGACAAGGCTAGGAGGTTACCCTAAGGGTGGAAGAGGGCTCTGACTGGTGCGATAATGACATAAACAGCCAAAAAAGAAACATTCCTCTTCTACCTTCCCTTTGGCAGAAGCACTATACCAACACGCTTAGTAATTAAAGTCTGCTGTAATTTTCGCCAGACCCTAAGAGGCTGCCATTTTGATTTCATCCTATAATTTGAGACGGAGGACCTCTGTCAGGCCAAAAGGGACTGATAGCACACTACCACTACGATTGTACATCTATCCCTCCCATATGACTCCAACCATAAGGAATTATTTTCCCCTTCCATCTTCATGATATCCTCCTTTACTCAAACCTCTAATTCCTGTTCGATATACAGTGCTACTTCTCCCCCTCTCTTCCCATTTTGGTCACTTCTGCATACTTTGTACCCTTCCAGCTTTGTGTCTCATAAAATTATCATTTCCTGAATATTATAAATCTAGTTAAAACCTGGGGGGGGTGGAGAACCTAAGGCTAAAGTTGATACAGACTTAAACATATTAGTGCAAAGACATACAGACATAGATTGTTACTCTTTTGGTAACCAGGTAAGGCCCACTAGGCACAAGTGCCTGTTTTCAGTGGTGACCCAGGAACACGGGGGAGGTTAAGTGACTTGCTCAGAGTCACACAGTATGCAAGTGGAGGTTATAGGAATCAAGCCCAGTTCTGCTGGATGTACCAAGCTCATCATAGCTTGTTACTCTAACCTCTAGGCTATACTGCCAGCCCTAATAACATAAAAAAAAAGATAACTTAAAAAGAGGAACATTAGAGAGAAAACCTAGTCCAGTGTGGTTCAGCAGAGTCAAATTGCCTAACTCCAGGGAGCTACGCCTCTCTAAAAGAAGCACAGCTAATTGTAACACTCTTTACCTGAGGCTATCAGGGAGATTGATATGCCGCCTATAGCTGGTGCAGAATACCGCAACCAGGCTGATCTCTGGTTCATAATATTCAGAACTGATTACACCTGTGCTGCAGCAGCTGCACCAACTTCCAGTTCGGCTGCCCACCATCTTCAAGACTGTATTGTTGTATGGCCCAGTGGCATGGAAGGTTGGGCATCTCACCTCCTGCCATGCTGGACAGCCAGGTTTGGAAACAGACATGGGTCACTCGGGAGACAGCCAGGACAGGAAGGATTGAGTGTTCTAAGGAAAGTTCTCCTCCCTCAGGGAGGGGTATAATAGCATCCTGCCACTCGTTTGCCACCTGGAGGGATTTGGGTGACAGTGTAGCGGGGTCATGCAGGGAGAGGGACCCCACAAGCAGGATGCCAGGCACGTTTCTGCAGAGGTGGAGTCCATGGCATGTGCAGTGGGCCAGTGGAAAAAAGTGGGAAAAAACCCCCAAAAAACAGGATGACACCTGACCCCCCCACACACTGGTGAGGACAAGTAGGAGCGAGGTAAGCTCCAGAGAAAACGGGTGATGGGGCGGGGGGGGTCAGTCAGATGGGGTTGCCGGGCGGCACAAAGGCAGACAAACAAAACAAAATTGCATTAACTTAGAAAGCCCAGCATGGACTGGAGCCAGGCTACCTAAAAGAACTTTTAGCCTGGTATGCTCCCAATCGCTTGCAACACTCCACTGAGAAGTTCATTGTGCCCGTTCCCATGGCACATTTTAAGCTACTGGACAGTAGGGTGTTGTCAGATGTGGCCCAACTTATTTGGAACTCCCTACTTTGTCATCTTAGGAGTTCCCCCTTGGGAGATGTGTTTAAAAGGGGGCTGATATTTTTAAAAGGGGGCTGAAATATCATATTTAAATCAGCTTTTGGCCTGGAGAACGGAGTTGTAGGCTGCTGTCTCAGTGTTTTAGGACTGTGTTTATTATTTATTAATCTGCTATAATCATGTTGTGTTCTGTTTATAATGTATTTGTTCTGTCTTTTTGACTTGCACAATTTTCTGGGCCCCGTGACAGGGTTGAATAAGACCCTGTCCCATTTGTTATGCAGAAAGATTTAAATGCAAGGATCTGTTCTATCCTCTCCTTTTCTGTCTCGTCTGTCTGGTTGCGCAACCAAATGTTCTCGTGAGACATAGGAATTGATCACTCTGACGGTCTCGCGATTCTCTGCCTCTCGCTATCTCTCTGCCTTCACTTGCTGTTTCTGTCTTCTCTTCCCCCTTGCATATCTGCGGTTATAAAAATATATGTGAATCTTTATGTGAAACTGGGATCCCTCTGTTTGAAACTATATGTAATTATATTGTTGAAACTACTTCAAAAAGCTATTTGGAATATAACGGGTTCACCTGAGATGCAGTTTGAGCTCCTCTCAGGCTTGTTTTCAAACTCTTTTGCAGATCTACCAGCAGGAGACCAGCTTGGGATACTGTTCTATTTGCAAGTCTGCTCTGCAAAGAAACTGACAAAGTTCTGATACATTTTGTGAGAAACAGGATATTCCTTAACGAGGTCAGAATGCAGAAGTTAATTGTCAGGTAAAAACTTGTTATAAAAAGAGCAGCAATATTTGCAGAGGAGAGACTGAAACTTGGAATTAAGAGATACCCTCAGATGAAGGACTTTTGTTTTCTGTTTGTACTACCTTTGTACATAGCTATCCTGAACAATTTTTTAAAAATTTTATTCTATTGTTATTGATAATAATAAAATGCTATTTGCAAATTTTATAACTGCTTCTGGTTTTCCTATGCTTCCTGACCCCTGCCTCGATGACAGATGGTGTCCGACTAAGTGGGATCTATGCCATGCAAACTCTAAGCCAGGTGTTTTGTGCATGGGTGCTAGACCTGGTACCAGGGAAGCACAGAAGAAAGGTATAGATTCTGAAGCAGCAGTCCAGGAGTGATTACCAGGAGAATGGCAGCCAAACTAGCAGAGACAGAAGTCCAAGCTGAGACTGTACAGCCAGCACAAGTGATGGAAAAAGAAGAACAGGCAGTGAATGAATCCGAAAGTCTGACTGCCTTTTTCAAATGGTGGGCTATACAACAAAAAGAGAAGGAGAAGCAGAGAGAAAAAGAGATGCAGCAATTTGAGAAGCAGAGGAGAAAAGAGATGCAGCAACAAGAGCAGTGATGGCTGGATGCCTTGCACGCTATCAAAGCTGGAAGATCTGGCACAGGTCCAGCAGAGCAGCAAAACACAAACAACTTAAAAGACATTAATCTTACAAAACTGTGTCTCTCAGATGATATCGAAGCATACCTGACAACTTTTGAAAGGGTTGCCACAGCCTCCCAGTGGCCAAAGCAGCAGTGGGCAGTCAGCCTAGTACCTTACCTTACCTGACAGGTAAAGTCCAACTTGCCTGCAGCAATATGGACACTGCACAGTCAGAAAACTATGACCTTTTAAAAGAAGAAATCATGAAAAGATACAACATCTCAGGAAAAACCTACAACTCAATCAAAAATCCTTAAGAAGCCTTCGTCCAGCTCAAAGAAGTCCTTATTAAATGGCTCCAACCAGAGGGCAAACCAGTCCCACAGAGCACTGACACACTTGCAATGGAGCAGTTCATCAACATTTTCTGGTGGGGGTAACAAATCTGCACCCAAAGACTTTACTTGCTATAACTGTAATAAGTCAGGCCATATTGCAAGAAACTGCCATAGTAAGGAGAGTGACACTGGAGCAGATCTGTCCTTAGCAAACTGGGGCAAGTACTTAACAGACGTCAAGGCGGTAGATAAGACTGTGAAGGGAGTTACAGATTCAGGAAACAGACAAACTTGGGTGCATGTTGAAGTTCTCAAAAAGAACTGTGCCAAAGGACCAGGTACTGGTGTCATTTACATCCATGGGGACACTCAATACTATCCCAGCACCCAGGTGACTCTGAATATTAATAGGGTGTCATGCCAAATGAAAGTGGAGGTAGTACCTAAGTTACCTGTACCTGTGATTATTGGAAATGACGTCCCAGGATTTAGTGAGTTAATCACAGAGGGAGTAAAACCTGATGTTTCAGCAGCTGTGATTACAAGAGCACAGGCAAAGATAATCTCAGATGGTGGGGACTCTTTTCCTTTCGGTGATTTTGATTCAGACTTGTTTGAGCATAGCTCCAAGATCCGAAAGTTCAGGAAAGGAAGAAAACCCCTGAAGAAACAGTGGCAACAAAAGACTCATGGACATAAGGGGTTAATATAAGAAAATGCTGAAACTAAACTGATAACTGATTGTGATTTTGTTTCAGAGCAAGCTAATGATGCTTCTCTCCAAGGTTATTTTATGCAGCTGGGGGTGAAACAAAAACAATGTGAACCAATGTTTAAAAAATGTAATGGGCTACTGTACAGAGTTTGTGCTAATCCTCAGATGCAGGAACAGATAGAACAACTGGTTATATCACAAAAGTACAGAACTGAGTTATTACAGCTAGCACACGATAGTCCTATGGCTGGTCACTCAGGGAGAGACTGCACCCTTGCCAGATTGCCTGGGATTCATGAAGATGTTGCTACCTATTGCATTTCTTGTGCTGAATGTCAGAAAGTAGCCCCAGTGACTAAAAAAGACAGAGTGCCCCTGGTGCCCCTACCCTTGATAGATGTGCCTTTTGAGAGAATTGCAATGGATGTTGTTGGCCCCTTACACAAAAGTAAAAAGGGTTATCGATTCATTTTCGTAGTATGTGACTATGCTACTCGATACCCAGAGGCAGTTCCTATGCATACTGTTACAGCCCCAAAAGTGGGAGCAGAGCTTGCCAAAATTTTCAGCAGGGTGGGCATACCTAAAGAGATCATTATTGATCAGGGTAGTAATTTTGGTGCTGCATTACTGAAGGAGCTGTACCAACTATTAGGTATCACTGCCATGAGAACCTCACCGTATCACCCTCAGACAGATGACCTTGTTGAGCATTTTAATCAAACCTTAAAATGCATGTTAAAAAGGTTTGTGAAAGGGGAAGGGAAGGATTGGGACCAATACTTACCTTACCTGCTTTTTGCTTACAGAGAAGTACCACAAGCACAGGTTTTTCACCATTTGAAATGATGTACGGTAGACAACCTAGAGGGCCACTAGATGTAATAAAAGAAATATGGGAAGATAACCCCACTCAGAAATAAAATATTACATCTTAAATGTGTACCCTAAGAAAGAAGCTGGCAAAATATAGTATATTGAAATTACCCATAGTAATCAGGAAGAGGCCCAAAACCAGCAGAAGACATTTTATGACCATGAAGTAAAAGAAAAAGTCCTTGAGCCAGGCGAAAAGGTCTTGCTACTGTTACCCACTACAGAAAATAAACCGTTAATTAAGTGGCAAGTGCCTTATAATGTGCTTAGAAGTACCTGCACAGTGAATTATGAGACTGAGACCCTGATAGGAAAGATCCTACCAAGATATACCACGCTTAACTCCTCAAGAAATGGGTTAAAAAATCACCACAGACTACTTTGTTAGTTTTACCAGAACCTTCTACAGAAGATAGAGATATCCATGTAGCTTATGCATGTAGCTCAATGCAAAGAAGTGCAAAATAATGCACCTGGGAAACAAAAACCCAAGGGAAGATTACACAATGGGGGGGGGGTAGTAACAGCAACAAAAATGGAAACGGACCTGGGGGTAATCATATCAGATGACCATAAGGTTGGCAAGCAATGTGAGAAGGCGGTAGGGAGGGCTGGGGGGATACTGGGATGTATAGGGAGAGGCATCACCAGCAGAAAACAGGAAGTTGTTATCCCCCTGTACAGACAGTTGGTGAGACCCCATCTGGAGTACTGCATCCAGTTCTGGAGACCCCATCTCCGGAAGGACATAGACAGGATGGAGGCAGTTCAGAGGAGGGCAACTAAAATGGTGCAGGGTCTGCAAGAGAAGCCATACGAGGAGAGACTAAAGGAGCTTAATATGTATACCCTTGAGGAAAGGAGGGATGGGGGACATGATAGAAATGTTTAAGTACCTCAGTGGAATCAACAAAGTCCAAGAGGGTAGCATCTTTCAGAAAAAGAGATGTGCAAGAACAAGGGGACACAATTTAGAGATAGAGGGGGGACAGCTCAGGGGCAATGTGAGGAAATATTTTTTCACAGAGAGGGTGGTGGACGCATGGAACAGCCTTCCTGAGGAGGTTGTGGGTCTAAAACTGTGGGAGAATTCAAGAATGCATGGGACAGACATAAGGCAATTTTTGTGGGGGGTAGGAAGAAATAGGCTGTTGGTTAAATAGGATCTGCAGCTTATCCTCTAGGTAGGGAAATGGGCAGACTAGGTGGGCCAAGCGGTCCTTATCTGCCGTCAAAGTCTATGTTTCTATGTTATGTCAGACTGGAACAAACTGTAACTGCTGATGCTATAAAGGTGAATGTTTCCTTAACCTCTGAACAAACCGTAGAAATTTGCAACTTGCTAAAGACATTTAACAGTAGTTTTACCACAGTGCCAGGCTGAGCAAAAGGGGTCGAGCATGTAATAGTGACAGGGAATGCACGCCCTATCAGATAAAAGACATACAGATTACCAGAGCGGTTAAGAGCAGACGTGGTTAAAGAAATACAAAACATGAAACAGTTTATCATAGAAGAGTCGAGAAGTGCTTGGTCATCACCAATGTTGACTGTAAATAAAAAAGAGGGGGGTGTAAGAATCTGCCTTGATTTTAGGAAACTTAATCAAGTGTCAGAGAATTTGACAGTTATCCGATGCCTAGAATAGATGATTTGGTGGACAGACTGGGGAGTGTCAAGTACATCAGCACTCTCAATCTCACCAAGGATTACTGCCAAATCCCCCTAGCTAAAGAATCCAGAGATAAAACTGCATTTGCCACTCCTATTGGATTCTGTCAGTTCACCACCATGCCGTTTGGTTTACATAGAGCACCCGCTACATTCTAGCAGTACATGGATGTAATTTTAGCTATTCACACTGGTTATTGTGCTGCTTACCTGAATGATGTTGTGGGGTACAGTCCAGACTGGAAAAGCCATCTGGAATACCTACGAGCAGTTATCCAATCTATCAAAAAGGTAGGTCTGACAATTAATCTTACCAAATGTGCACTGGGCATGCAGGAAACCAGATATTTGGGCTATGTTTTGGGAAATGGAGAAGTCAAGCCAGAGATTTCAAAGATAGAAGCTGTAGCTAACAGTCCTGTCCCTAAAACAAAGAAACATGTCAGGTCATTTTTAGGGCTGTCTGGTTACTACTGGAGATTTGTTCCCAACTTTGCCCAGCTAGCTACTCCCCGCACTGAACTTACGAAGAAACATTTTCCAAATAATGTGAAATGGATCCCAGAGTATGATGAGGCTTTTCAATCCATTATTCTACTACTAAGGTTCATACTAAGGTAAATTTAGGAATGAAAGGGCTGAAAGCCCATGAATGTTCCATCCTCGTTGGTAATACCTCAATGCAGCACCCTCGAGTATATACTTGTCAAGTCTAGTTTTGAGTTCATTTCTACTTGGAGCTATTATTACATACTGGGGCAAAGTGTTCCATAAATTTACAATTCTGACAGTGTAAGAATATTTCCTAGCATTCATAGCATTAGAATTTAGACTTGCCTACAGGAAAGATGGGGGGGAAAAGCTTCTATTATTACATAAACAATAAGAAACAAGCCACAAAATCTATTGGCCCTTTGGTTGTCAACTCAAATGAAATAACAGCACCCCAAGATATAACAGAGGAATTTAATAAATACTTTTGTACAATGTTCAACCCTAAGAAACAAAATGATAGTACCACAAGTAATCAAACTGAGGACTTATCTAAGCTTACAAAAAAGAGATTCTAAACAAACTAGAGAAAATTAATACTAACAAATCTCCTGGCTCTGATAAGTTGCATCCAAGACTTCTAAAAGAAATCAAAGAATGGTTAGTGAAACCACTGTACAAAATTTTCTATTTGTCACTATTTTCAAGAATAATACCAAATGACTGGAAAATAGCTGTTGTTACCCCAATCTTTAAAAAAGGAAACCAGGGTGAAACATCAAACTACAGACCAATCAGCCTTACAAGTGTACTCGGTAAGATCTTTAAATCCCTACTCAAAGAAAAACTCGAGGAAGACATGAAAACAAAAAAACTAACAGACCACTCTCAACATGGCTTTAAAAAACAGAGATCTTGTTTAACAAGTAATCTGGTATTTTATGAGAAGGTTAGTAAAATTCTTGAGAAAAAAAATCCTGTAGACATCGTCTATCTAGATTTTTGTAAAGCGTTTGATAATGTGCCTCATGCAACACTGATAACAAAAATGCGAAAACTGGGAATAAATTGTACAATTACAAACTGGGTGGAGGAATGGTTGAACACCCAACCGTACACAAAAAGTATGTGTTAGGGGACATTTGCCTAAATCAAGGTCAGTTACCAGCAGTGTGCCACAAGGTTCAGTCTTAGGACCCACATTGTTTCTGTCTTCATATCTGACCTGACCAAAAACATAAATAGCTTTGCCATTAAATTTGCAGACGACACTAAATTAGCGGCCCAAGTCAACACTGATGAAGGCATACTAAAGTTTAAAAATAACATAAAAAACTTGAGGAGTGGGCACTACAAAATTATATGACATATAACATCAGCAAATGTGTCATTATGCATCTGGGAGATACAAACAAACAAAATCAATATACACTAAATGGCTGCGCCCTAAAATCAGTATTAGAGGAAAAAGAGCTAGGTATTATCATTAGATCTGATCTGTCATTCCAAAATCACTGCAATCATATAATTAATAGGGTGAACAGATTAATAGGCAATATAAAGATATCATTCACCTCTAGGGATCGGGGATGCATCCTCCCCCTCCATAAAGCCTATATAAGACCTCACATGGACTACTGTTCACCATTGTGGAGTCCTTACTTGAGAAGGGGCATAAATAGGTTGGCGGGAGTGAGGCGGAGAGTAACCAAAATGATCAATAACATGCATAGTAAGAACTATGATGTGAGACTTAGAGAATTGAATCTATATTCATTAGAGCAGTAGAGGACCAGGGGTGACCTGTTATTAATGTATAAATTATCAAAAGACTGGCCAGTGGTGCTGAGGGTTGAGGTGCTGGATGCCACACCTCGCGCCGTGCCGGCAACCCATGTTCGGGAATGGACTCGGGTGCTGGGGGTCGGCAGGGGAAGGGTTGATGACTAAGTGCCCGTGTGGTGCTTTCCTCCCCGGACCAAGGGGATGGGACGGCCCAGCGAGTCAGAGACCCCCGGTGGAGACCAGGGGGTACTGTTGCAAGCCAGGCAAGCACGTACTAACATGGCTGATGTTGGCAGGGTTGCCGTGTGCCAGAAGTGTCAGGGCGTGCCCACGCATGGGGAGGGAGGAACCACAGAACATGGAAAAACCCAGTCCTGGGGTAGGCGATGGCACCAATCCCCATGCCCACTGCCAGGTCCGACCTAGCCGACCTTCAAGGATTCTCCGCCTGGGAATGCAGTCTACGGCTGTAGACTATGTGTGCGAGGCGCCCAAGGTAGGAGGGGCGGCCCCACCTCGAGGGGTTAAGCCAGGGGTGCCAGCTGTGAGGCAGGGTGGGGGAGAGGAAGGTTCGGTCGGGGAGACTTCAAGCAGACAGGACTCAGATTGGATGCCTGAGAGAGACTCCTAAGACCGTGACCAGGAGGGAAAAAGAATTAAAAAAGAAAAATAAATAATTATCAAAAGACCCTGAACTTATAACCGAATTAGGTATGTCATACAGTTTACGGGATTGTAATCTAAGAATTCATACATATCAATTGTCACTAACCTATCCCAAAAAAGATAATAGACGTTTTTTCTTCACTCAAAGTATAATTCCGTTATGGAATTCACATCCAACATCTGTAGTCGACTTACCAGTCCTGAGAAATTTAAAAACAACTAAGACAACTATTTACTGAACCATGGGTAATTTACCAGCTTGCTGGGGATATACTAATATGGGCCACGGCCTTCTGTATATCTATCACTTCTTAGTATGATTGGTCCTAAACCATTTCCCCTTAATTTGTAATGGGTGTCCCATGGTTTCACTGTCATTATCTTTAAAATATATGTCAAGTTCACACATTAATGCAGGGTCCTGCAATACATTGTACAGAAAGAGTATGTCACCTCGTGCATGGTGTGTTTCCAAGGACATAAGTCAGAGGAATTCAAGCCTGTTTCCGTATGATATACTATACAATAATACCCATCCACGATTTTTGTGAACCTACGCTGCACGCGTTCCAGCTTTTGTCTTTCCCCTACTTTATATGGATTCCATAACTGAGATTAATACTCCAGATGTGGGCATACATACGACCTGTATAGGGGCACCAAGACATTACTAGATCGAGATCTGATGTTTTTCTTTATTGACCATAACATTTTATTGGTGCTGCATGTGGCCTCAGTAATTTGTTGCTGTGAACTCAAGTTGTTCATGATAGATACGCTAAAATCTTTCTCACACTCAGTTTTAGCAAGCAAGTGCCTATCTATGTAATAGTCACATTTGTTGTTAAATCTACCCATTGCATTACTTTGCATTTGTCTTGATTTAACAACATGCCCCATTTGTGAGTCCAAAGTATGACTTTATTTAAATCTTCCTGCAGTTTTGCTGAGGCATCAGAACTAGTACATGGCACACATATTTTTGTATTGTCTGTGTACTTTAGAGTCATACAGTCAAGCTGGACAGTCATATCAGCTATGAAGATATTAAAGAGAACAGGGCCCAAAACTGAGTCCTGTGAAACTCCACTCAAAATGTGACCTTTCCCTGACACATAACCATTTACCGAACATAGAAACGTAGAAGTTGACGGCAGATAAAGACCGCAAGGCCCATCCAGTCTGCCCATTTCTTTTTCTACCTTATAAATGTGCCATCGGCACATTGTCTTCTATGCAAAAGCCATTCTGCCACCCAGTTTACCAGAGTTGAATCTATTTTGAGTTCAATAATTTTATCTATTATTGCCCAATGTGGTGTCAAATCAAAGGCTTAGGAAAAGTCCTAATACATTATATCACACGGTATATTATCTAAATATTTACTGATTTGTTCATAAAAAATCAGCAAGTTAGTAGTACAACTTCTCCCCTTTACAAAGCCATATTGTTCTTGATCATGTCCCTTAATGTAAGTAAAAATTATATCTTTTATGATACTTTCCATCACTTTCCCGGTGACACTGGGGAAACTGACTAGACGGTAATTTTGCATAAGCTCCCTGTCGCCCTTTTTAAAGATTGATACAATATGAGCAAGCTTCCAGTCATTGGGGACTTCAGCTTTATTAAGCGACTGCTCAAATAAAATCTTAAGGAGGAGTAAGATATGATCGGCCATGATCTGGAGCATACCTGCAGATATTTTATCTGGTCCAGGAGATGAAATTTATTTTAATTTCATGATTTTCTCATGAATTTCAGTTTCCATAATCTTTACAGTAGAGTTCGGGACATGAATGTCCCTTGGTGACTTCCTTACGGCCTGTTTTATATACATTACAGAAACAGTTATTGAATGCTTCAAGCCATAGGTTTGTTTTTCACAATAGTAACAGATCCATCTTTAATTGGCCCTACATCATTTTTTGGATTTTTTAGTGAACTGATATATGAAAATAATTATTTATAATTGAATTTATGCAGATGTGTTGCAAGTTTCACTTCCATATTTTTCTTAGTCTAATTTTCACCTTGCATAATTTCTGTTGCTACTTGAAGGCGTCATATGCCATACTACTACCACATTTCAGATATTTATTTATATAGCTTTGCTTTCTTTTTAATTAGATGCTTTATGTTATGATTCAACCATCTAGGGCATTTATATGATCTTGTTTTCTCAATCTGTGGTATATTATCCTTGGCGTTCTTTAAGATAATGTTTTTGATAGTTATCCATATTTCATCCATTGATTTGTTACTTAGAACTTCGTCCCACGTGATTTTTTCCATATCTTTTTTTATTCCTTCCTTGTCTGCTTTGTCAAGTAGAAAGATAGTGGTGCAGATTTTTTTAGGACTATAGGTATAATTAATGTTAAACCAAATCGTTTTATGATCACTGTTGGCTAAGGGAGAGTCTGTTACACAGTCTCCAACAGAAATATTAGATAGTGCCAGCACTAGATCTAAAATTTCATTGCCCCTTGTAGGATTTTGGACGTGTTGAGTTAAATCTTGTTCACTACAAGTATCTAGGTGCATGGTGCCAAGGCTGGAATTTGAAGTGCCATCCACCCAGTTGATACCAGTGATACTAAAATCTCCCATTAATAAGAGTTTACCTATATCTCCTGCCCAACAGATCTCTTCCATTATTTGTTTGGATAACTCAAAAGTGCTATCGGGGGGATGGTATATACAACCAAAGATAACAGATTTGTTCATGCCACCCTTAATTTGTACCCAAACTGATTCATACCTTGTTTCTGACTTGATTTTAAAAGTGATATCCGTGCTCACGATAGTATTTCTAATATAAAATGCTACCCCGCCCCCTTTTCTATGAGACCTTGTATTCTCAAATAGATTGTAACCATTGATATTTCTACCCCAGGATCTCCCATCTTCCCATCTCCATGTCTCAGTGACAGCAATCACATCAATTGGTTTTGAGTCAAGGATAGCTAGAAAGTCATCCATCTTGTTATTTAAACTTCTTGCATTGAATGTTAATACTGTTATTTGATGTTCACTCTGCATTTTCTTATGTGAACTCTTTTTCTTGCTGTTAGCAGAATTTCCCTCCCCCCTCGTGTCTAGTTTAAAAAAACAGTTCCCATAACTTGGTTAATATTTGTGGCCAATTGCCTAGCACCACTCCTACTGAGATGAAGTCCATCTTTAGCAAAAAGGTCCTTTTATTTTGAAAGGCAGGCCAATTATCTATTATTTCGATATCCCTCTCCCTGGTCAGATTTTTGAGCCTTGCATTTATCCTCTGATTAGTCAAATTTATTTTCTTTGTGGGCCCGGGGAATAGGTAAAATATTTGAGATAATCACTTTGTGGCCCTCAGTTTTTAATGATGTGGCAAGTGTGACTAGATCATGACATAAATATTTTCCATGCATTTTACCAATGTCATTTGTACCTACATGGAGGGTGATAATAGAATTACTTGGAATATTTACTGTAGGTACACACTCTGCAATATCATTAACTCTACCTACTGGGTAACAGGACACCTTGATTTGCTCTTCGTTGTTGCCACATATATAGGTATCACTGTATCTGATGATGGAGTCACCAAATACAGACTTAAACGTGTTATCCCTGACTAGAGTATCCTGAGGATTTGCAGTACTTTGATCAGTATGCTGTGATAAACTACCGGGGGCAGAGGCGCCTGATGTTATAACATGGTCAATAGTTATAGAGTTGGGGGGGGGGGGGTACTGGCAGCCATAGAATTATCTAGATATTCATCTGACTGAAGAGCCTGAAATCTATTGTGAGTTTCAATATTGAACGCTGTTTTTTGATTAATTTTTCTTCTAACAGTAATCTGGTTTCCCAGTCGGGGTCCAATCTCCTCATGAGTTTCCTTATGCTTCTTGGGATTAGGAGCATGCTCAAATGAATTTTCAGAATTCACAAGAGTATTACGTATTCTCTTCCTATTATTTGTCATTATTTCACTTTCATGGTCAGCTTTGTTCACGAAGTCCTGTATCTTGATAATATCTTTAAGTTCTTTCACCTCAACCCTCAAACATGAATTTTCACTCTGAATGGTGCCCAATAATTTGCATTTAGTGCAAATATAATCATTAATTGGAAGTTCAAAATCAGTGTTCCGTTTTAACATGCCACAGACAGTGCAAAGCACAAAACTTTTATTAGTCAAGAGTGAGTTTAACAAACCATCTTGTATGTCAGAAAAGTGAACAGCAGCCATATTGAGAACTAATCCAAGGGGGCTTGGTTAAGGAGAATGTAAAATGTAGGGCAAAAGTATTTACACTTGGGGTCAGATTACTGCCTAGCCAGGACAAACCAATTACCCCAATAATACTAAACACAAACAACAATCCTCATATGCTTTCCCCTGATGTTAATAACAAGTCCTTAGCAAAATGCAAAGGTATGTTTTACACTTGGTGAATTGTAGGGTCACAGAATAGCCACACCAGCAGCTTATAAAAGGCTATATTAATCACGAGTGGCAGTGTACTAAACAGCATGCCGAACAGGATTCAGGGGTAGCATGTGAGGTGGGCGCCTGAATTAAAGCGCTGTCTGAAACGGCGACGCAATGTGGGCAAAAGCCCGAATGGCGAGGGGGGAAGGAGGGTGACCGGATGTGGTGGCCACCAGAGCAACACAGGATGTCGCTATAAGCACACGTGCGCCTGGGGAGAGTGAGCACGCAAGTGTGGTCTGGGAGGGGAGGAGAGGATGTAGGGGGTAGCGTTGTGGTTGGCTGCGAAGCTGCGCCCGTGGCGTCGAGTTGGCCTCCGGCTTGCAATGCATGGGGTTTTGGTTCAGGCGCTACTGTGGATTTTGTTCCGCCGGTCCAAAACTTGCATTTTGCTCCCCGACATGCACCCCGGAGTTGAGAATCCTTGTAGGGGGTGAGGTGGAAGCCCCCACAGAAAGCAAATGATTTAAGTCCCCGGCACCATTCTTCCTGTAGCCGAGGATTCAGGTGGTGAAACTGTTTTGCTGCCCTGATCGCCGGTCAATGCAGGTCGCCATTCGGCGCTCGCCATTATCACATAGAACCGGATTCAGGTATGCACACATGGGGAACAGAACCTATACTCTTACAAGCAGCTCATCTTATCTATAGGACATTTTTCTCTGGGCCTTTGTACCCCCCCCCCGCTCACAGGAGGGCAAGAATTTAACAGCCACCCAACCGGGAAGCAACCCCACGGGTCAGACCTCCCCCAACATGCTTCTATCTACAGCAGCAATTAAAAACGTGTTTTCTGGAGTGTGATATTGTTATAATGGCAGGGAGAGTATTTAGAGCCACAGTCTGCTAAAATTACGCATAAATTCAAAAAGCTGAAGTCCGTGGTAGAATCACCTGAACTACATATCCCTCCTACTTCCTGATTCGGAGCTTCGGTTGCTGTGGAGACTCCTAACCCATACAATCACCACACTCATAGCACCACAATAAAGTGTATAATAAAAATAATAAAAGAACACTGTTGGTGCCTGTCCCATGACACTAGGGCTATCACACAGTTTAGCAGCTAGCCAGCCATTAAAGCTGCATTATGTTCAGCCCCTGTTTTAAGAAGCCCCGACTTTGAGAAACAGTTTTTGTTACAGATAGGTGCATCAGAGGCAGGCCTAGGTGCAGTCTTGAGTCAACATGTAGATGGGAAGGAACATCCCAGTCTATATATCAGTAGAAAGTTGCACAACAGAGAGCAGGGGGCCATGGAGTCCCTTAAGTTTTATTTACTAGGAACTGACTTTGTACTTATAACAGATCACAGTCCTCTCCGTTGGCTTAACCAAATGAAGAATAAAAATTCCAGAATCACACAGTGGTACCTGGCACTACAGTCATTTAAATTTAAAGTGATGCGTAAATCTGGAAAAGAGAATGTCAATGCTGATTTTCTGTCAAGATATGGATCAGGAATTGAGAATTCTGAAGGTTACTAACATACTAAAATGGCAGCAGAATAGGCCTAATGGTCTTTCGTGTCTGCTCGTTTGGTCAGCCCCCACCCTGGGAGCTGACCTTGCTGCCCCCCTCGCCTTCTCTGGCTTCTCCCTTCCCAGTTCTGGATATTCTCGCTGCACTGGATTTTGCTTCCAGAACCCTTCCCCTGTACCTGTCCCACCCCCTCTTGAACCCCTCCACCGTCTCTGCCTCCACCAGCCCCCTGGGCAGCGCATTCCATGGCACCACCACCCTCTCAGTGAAGTTGCACCTCCTCCTTTCTCCCCTGAATCTTCCCCCCTCCAGCTTCCACGTATGCCCTCTAGTTGCCCCCTCCTCCTTCCTTTGAAGCATCCTGACTGCTCCTCCCCTATTTACCCCCTTCATGTACCTAAAGACCTCTATCATGTCCCTCCGGTCCCTTCTCTCTTCCAATGTGTACATATTTAGCTCTTCGAGCCTCTCTCCATAGGTCCTGTCCCCCAAGCCCCAAATCATTTTGGTTGCCCTCCTCTGGACCCTTTCCAGGAGTTTAATGTCCCTCTTTAAGTGTGGCCTCCAAAACTGCACGCAGTACTCGAGGTGTGGCCTCACCAAGCAGTTATACAGAGGATCACTTCCTTCCTCCTGGAGGTGATCCCCCTAGTGATGCATCCCAGCATCCTGTTGGCCTTGGCTGCTGCCCTCCTACAAGTCTCCGAGTTGTTCATCTTGACATCCACCACCACCACCCCCCCCCCAGGTCCCTCTCAGCCATCGAGACTTGTAGCATTGTAGGTTGAAGAAACAAAATGTATGAGTTTAAACTTCACTGTTTGCTATACTGCATATGCACTGAACTGTAAAGATTTTAAGCTAATGTTAAAAGAGAATTAGTAGAAAGTTTTGGAAACCAATTTTTTTTTTAAAAAAAGGTGCCCTCTTAATGAGGGGGTATGTGACAGGGTTGAATAAGGCCCAGTCCCATTTTTTATGCAGAAAGAGTTAAACACAAGGATTTGTTCTATCTTCTCCTTTTCTGTCTCTTGTCTGTCTGGTTGCGCAACTAAATGTTCTCGTGAGACACAGTAACTGATCACTCTGATGGTCTTGCAATTCTCCACCTCTCACTATCTCTCTGCCTTCACTTGCTGTTTCAGTCTTTTCTTCCCCCTTGCATATCTGCGGTTATAAAAATATATGTGAATCTTCATGTGAAACTAGGATCCCTTTGTTTGACACTGTATATAGTTATACCACTGAAATGATTGCAGAAAGCTATTTGGAATTTATGGGATGAACCTGAGATGCAGTATGAGCTCCACTCAGGCTTATTTGCAAACTCTTTTGCACAGCTGTCGGCAGGAGGCCAGCTTGGGACACTGTTCTATTTGCAAGCCTGCTCTGCAAAGAAATTGACAAAGTTCTGATATATTCTGTGAGAAACAGGATATTCCTTAATGAGGTCAGGATGCAGAAGTTAATTGTCAGGCAAAGACTTGTTATAAAAAGAGTAGCAATCTTTGCAGAGGAGAGACTGAAACTTGGAATTAGAGATACCCTCAGATGAAGGACTTTTGTTTTCTGTTTGTACTGCCTTTGTATATAGCTATCCTGAACAATTTTTTTTCTTCTATTGTTATTGATAATAATAAAATGCTACTTGTGAATTTTATAACTGCTCCTGATTTTCCTATGCTTCCTGATCTGTGCCTCGGCGACAGGCCTTTGCAGATACGGTGCTATATAAAATAAAATGCCTCATCCAAGCAGGGCAGCCAACAATCCCAGGTACAACAGTCCAAAGCAGTACAGCTGGAGACACATTGCTCCCACAGACCAGCCAGGACACCGCCTTTGACACAAAGGAGAACCACCACTAGGGAGACACCCTTCCCAAGCCAGCCAGCATGTCACCTTTCCCACACAGAAGGACCATCACTGGGGAGACACTACTCCTATATTCTCTAAGTCGCTGCTGCCACAACACAGAGGGCCACCATCAGGGAGAACACACCCCAAACAACTCAGGCCACTACGGCTTATATCACAGAAGAAATCCATCAAGGGCTGCAACTCCTAGGCTAAACAGGCGACTGCCTGAACACCAATGACTTCAACTATGGGGAGCCCAGATCAGGCCTTTCAGGTCAGCTGAAGCCACCATCACCTCTCAATTCATAAAAAGTCACCTCACAGAAACTGCTGTGGCCTCCCCATGGGTGGAGATTACCTTAATTTGCGCTGTGGGTGCTGCTCTCCTCTCGTTTGCTCAGTTCCACCATGGCCTGGTCCTTGAGTGCCTTCTCCATGCTCCTGCTGGCCCCTGGGTATCAGAGTCTAAGTGGGGAACCAGAGGAACAGTGTACAAAAAAGAAGTGATCCCCAACTCAGCGGTGCAGTGAAATGCTGTGCTGCACTTGGTGCACTGCATAATGTTGCCAGCTGGAGTGTGCAGGCTGACTGTGGCCAGCTTGAATTCTGGAATAGCTCTGCAGCGCTAAATTGTTTAAAGCCACTCTGGCGGCTCTGGATGCCATTTTCTCATGTACTCTGACCCCCAGGGACTTCAGCATATAAAGGGGGTCCAGAGGCACACCAAGGGGAGGAAAATAAAAGCTATTTTAAGTACGCTTAAGCGCTGTTACAGAAAGGGAGCGCTGTGTTTTTAAGTGCAGCCATGGCTGCCATGAAGGCTGCCATGAATGAATGGGAGCTCTGTTTTGCTGCCTAAGAGGGATAGCACTACGGCACCAGCGACAGGCTGGAGAAGCCCCTTGCCAGCCATACTCTGCCACTAGACACAAAGGGCAGAAGGGCAGCTAACAAACCTGGGGTGCATTAATGGTTAAAACATAGTTAAAAACTCTGTAAAATGAGCCTCAAGTCGTGACTGTGTATAAACTGCATAGCCTGTTTACGTGAACAGCCATACTAGTTGCCTTTGACCCCTACACCACCAATCAGAATTGATGGAGCCTAAGGACTTGCAGCTATGGCTCCTGGGAAGGTGGAATGTTCTTAGTCCCCAAACTGCCAGCCAATCAGGCCTTAAAGGGACTTAATGTTTATTCATTTTAAAGACGGACAGTTGTGCCAACCAATAGGAAGCTACAAATTATTCTTCAGCCCCAGGGACAGTTACAGCTCAGGGCAGTTCCCCAGAGGCTCTCCATGAGTGAGGAGGGCATACAGCCATTGACCAGCCCCAGTGAGGAGGGCATACAGCCAGTGACCAGAGCTAGCAGCTTCCACAGCCAAAGACTGGGTGACATGCATAACTCTACAGTGTCTGGAAGACCCAGGTTGAGAGTGTCCTGATCATTTAGGAATAACTTCCTCAGCATCCTGAGAAAGCCTGCAGCCTGTCAAAGGGATCAAATTGGGAGTTGCCAGAAACTGAATTCTATCAGAGACTGAAGTATTTGCCTGAGGCCTGAACTAGCATCGGGGAGAAATCCGCTGAGCTCCTGCAACCTGGGGAGTCAGAGAATATTGCTAAAATCCTGCTGCTTTCAAGAGTGCCGAGTTGATCCAAGTGGAGACAGAGATGGTATCCTGTTCAGGCCACCTTGGAGGCAGATAAGGAGTCAGCTAGCTCTTATCAAGTGGGGTGGATTGGGGCACTCTCGATCTATTTGGGGTGTCAGACCATGGGGTCGCTCCTGGGGTCTGGGCTCTTTGTGAACTGGGAGGCCACTGCGCAGTGCTCCTGCATCCTGGCTGTGATTTGGAAAAGCTACTGGACTATGTGGTCAAGACAAAAGGTGACAAGCTGCTGGACTTTTCAGTCAAGACAGAAAGCGACAAGCTGCCAGATCCTGCAACAGCCCTTGGGGGTACAAGCTGCAAAACCCTGCCACAGCCAAGACAGCTGCCCCTACTTGTATGGCTCAAGGCCCCCAGCTCAACAGACTGCACCTGCACTCACTGCAAGACCCTGTAAACTGAGCAACAGAACCGTGAGTAAAACAGGGCCTGCCCTGACCTGGGGAGTTAGATTAAAGTTTCGCAACAAGTTACAGTTTAGTTAAAGTGCACCAACGCCAGTCAACCCACAACAACATTCAGGACTCCACCGTCCTGTATCTGGGTACCCAGATAGACGCTAACGGGCACTGGTATCAGTGGGGGGAGGTGGGTCATTTTGTATGTGCTGTTGTTTGGGTTTGGTACTACTATTGTTATTGTACATGGGTTTTACCAGTTCAACCAAATTCACAATTGCCATTTTTCTCTGCATTTCCATTCCCCTTTTAATAAATTGTTTCTTGTTGTTGGTTAATACTGTTGGTGAGCACATTATTAGCTATAGTCATTAATTGCATGCAAAGTGAAGTACAGCAACTGTTTATGGTATTCTGTGTGGGAAGCGAGTGGGAGGGGAGGTGGGTAGGTACAGCATCCCAGAGGGTTGTACCCTACAAACATCTGCCCCACTAATTTACTCTGGGTGGAGGCACTGCACTATTATTTATTTCTATTTGGGAAAAGAACCCCCAGTCACCATCTGAAACAGAGCCCAGGCCCCTCGACCTGTATTGTGGTCAACAGGCAGGGGTAGTAGCCCGCTGGTACAAGGCGCCCAGGCTACGCTGCAGTTAAGCTGGAGTCAGCCATCAACTCCCAGGAGCTACAGATGAACTGAAACTAAAAGCTGCTAGAAGAGAGCTAAGAAAGCTTCAAAAAATAAACCACAAATGCACCGGGAAGCCAACAGTGAAAACATAAACTAAAACAACCCAGATATACTGCGTTCCAGAAAAAGAGCATCAGAAGCAGTGGAGGAGCCCAACCAGCTGGGAGCTGTAGTGTTCATGAGACCCACTCCTGCACAATCTTGGACAATGATGATTGGAGTCAGTCCACCACGTCTCAGGGATACTAATGATACCAAATCCATTACCCCTGCAAAGGCCTCAACCTGTACAATTCAAACTGGCTGACAGCCCTGTAACAGAATCCCAAACTTGAGAAATCTGTGCACCGGAGGCCAGTTGCAGTTCTAAAAATTACTGGATTTACTTGTTTGTTGTTTAAACGTGCATCTCTGTCCGGAAACTGACACATAAATAACTGAGTTCCTGTGTTCAGTATGACCCTGAACTCCCTTTTTCTAACAATACCTTGCTTTCCAAGCTATTACAGATGTTCTGTTTCTAGTTTTCATCAATAACTCTTGGACAGACATGATGTCAGAGCTTAAACTCAAAGTAGTGGTGTCCTCGTTTTCTTAAAGAACACATATAATTGCACATATGTAGTTCTGGGGCTACTGCTCAGACTAGACCACAAAAAAGACATCTGGCCTCTTAAGAATTCTGATCTCATGTCAACAGTGGAAACTCCAGCATAATGCGTCACTGTGGCAGTCAGTAACCGTAGATATTCATTGCCAGCAATAGACAGTCACAGATTCCATCCTGTAATGAAAGCAGCACACACAGTAACACTTCTGCATGTTCTCTATAGTCTGAGTCAATTACTAAATCAAATATGTTGTAAGCAGACTTCGGGTGTAACAGACACCATCAAGATCCCCTATTCCGCCCAAAGCTCAGGGCAGCTTTGGAAACTGTGACACTGGCAAAACATGCAGGTGTGCCACAATCTGGGTGCAGTTTCTTTCAGGGCAATCTTCAGGACTTATAAAACTGCTGTGGCCCTTTCTGATGGCAGTTTTTTTATATATATATACACCCATTACTAGCCATTTGAGAGACAATTGTTTGGGTGCAAAAGGGGTTGAATCATCACCAGAGAAGGGACAGGAAAGGTTTAAATTTAGATAATACCTTCTCAGATATTTGTTCCCCAAAGTTCTTTACAGTTCATGAACAGCTGGCTGCAGCCATCAGGCAACACAGACATATATCTCAACTGCTCTGAATTTCGCATAGCGCTATCAGATTTACCCTTGCTCCACATAGGTTTACTGGTGTTCTTAATAATGTTAGAGCTATTTCTGGACACACAAACTATTAGATCATTTAACTAAGTAAATAGAAACATTCCTTATCACTAACTATATGGGGCACAGTATCTGTAGACATTGTATTCCTTAAAATAAGAAAGTGCTCCACATTCTGGCCATTTGCTATGATTTTTGTAGGCCAGTGCTATGATTTTTAATGCGGAGAGGTTGAGAGGTATGAACACAGAGAGGTAACATGAAATTGAGGTTGGTTATGCAAGCACAGTGGGATGACCGAGAGTATCCAGGGGAATGCTTTAACAGCCTCTTGCTAATCCACAGCAGTAACGTGGCTCCCCAATATGACCTAGATACTGCTATGTTGAGCCACCCAAACCTTATCAAAGAGAAGAAGCTTTCCTGTCATAACAATGCTCCTCATATGAACAAGTCTAGCTCCAATAGTTATACAGATTAGTCAAACAGATTCCTTATAGTCACCCAAAGGTATTCCATGCTCAGTCATCCTCTCCCTTTATGCCAGGTCTGCAAAGAACTGCAGCAAGAGATGACTTTGGTGGTTGGCTCCTCTTTTCCCTCATTAGGTAGGGGATGACCACTCCCACACAGCCTGGGCTGGGGACTGGCACCAACCCAGCTCAGGTAAGGGGAAGGAAGGCCTACACTTTTGTGTGGGGGTGCTCACTGGATATGGAATGCAGCTTGGGGGGGGGGCCCCGAGAACTTAAGATGAGCTGCAGCCTTGGCTAGGCCTCTTTCTCTTTTTTATCCCATCCCCTGTCGACAAAGCAGGGTATAGGTCAGAGCTAGGTACAGCAGGGCCCCTTTGCCTCATTATGAGGGATCACTTTATGGGTCAGGAAGGAATGTTCACAGTTTTTTTCTCAATGCTGACTCACAGTGGGATTTTTTCCCATTTTTTTTCCACCTCCAAAGGATAGTATGTAGGTCTACTGTTTATCATATATCACAGCCCGTAAACGTCATGAGAGCTGCTGACTTTTTGTGGAAGAAAGCCTACACATAAATGTGCACTTTATTATAGCCACGGACTACTTCATTTTTTTCTGCAACTTGGAATGCTTGCCTTTTTGGAGTTTCGAGTGTAAACTCCACGGCAAGAGAGTCTCTGATCATGTGTTGTGCAGAAATGTGGAGGGGGACCTGTGCCAAAACCAGTCAGGTCCCATAAAGGCTAGCAAGGTGGGTAGTTGCCATCAGAGTCACACTCTGAATGCATATGTTCTGGTGCCTCAACCTCCTCTGAGACAGTATGGGAAACAGAGGGTCTCACGTAGTAGGTGAACCCTGCCATCCAACAGTGGAGACCTTAACATCATTTTGGTGGATGTCAATTCCTCAGCAGTTCTGGGGCTTTGCTGGAGGAGATGGTACAGGCAGAAGTAGCCGAGCTTCTCCTCTCCCCACTTTACCATGGAGGACCTGGCTTGGACTAGGTGGGCAGTTGCTGTGGCTGGGTCCATGGTTGGCATGCTGGTCAGAGAGTCTCTAGCTGGGCATGTCACACCCAAATTTAACTTGCTGTAATGTCATCAGTAAGCATATGATTATGGCCATTTAACTCCAGATATGAATATGGGTGCTTATTGAGGGGAAACCAGGGGGAGGAAGAGGGAACCTCACTCTGCAAAGTATTATAAGGATGGTAGTTATTCTGTGTTGGGTTTATTATGAAAGGCAAACTCCACAGTGCCTGAAAACCATTAATCTGAAGCATGGAAAATATTTCACTCTAAAAAGATTAAATGTATCCAAGATGTGTCCCATAAAGGGAGAAATTACTTTTTCACAGCAACATTTTACACCCAATTTCCACCACAAAGAATGTGTCTTTCATAATAGCGGACTAATAAAACAAACTCAGCAAACAACCTACATATGCATAGATTTCAATGGGCTACAGATGTGAACTAAATGAGGGCAAGTTTAGCACAGGTGCTATATTATGCAAACTCAATGGACTACATTTGACTACTATGTTGTTTAGCCCTTACCGTGAGGTGTCTACCACTTTGTAAACTACGCCACTAGGAGATGTTGCAGTAGGAATTCCAGTGGACATGAAGTAAAGTTCTCCTGAAGCAGAAAAGAAGCAGAGTCAGGTACCCAACAGACTGCTACAAATTTACTGTAGTATCTTCAGTTCTGAAATACCTGTGGTGATGCTAGGGCTCAGTCTCCAGAGCAGTGAATTAAGATCCAGCTCTGCCATTTAGTTAGAAATAGAGGGGATCATCACAATTCAAGGACAGGCTTATGTGTTCATGAGGTATCACGTCAATTCAGCGAGGCAAACATAGTGAGGGAACTTCAGCGACTCAATTACAGCGCATACAATAATAGCAAGCGGCACATCGTAGCGACTGGTAATTACAGTGACTGGAAATGGCTAAATACCCCCAGTATTCAAGTGTGTCTCGGAGTTGGTATATTTAAGTTAGGGAGGGTCTGGAAGGCCAGCCCCCCTTCGTACATCACCACACCACTGGCTTTTTCTAAAGACTGTTTAGCATACAAGTCATTCCAGCTCTCTTTTCCATTGTCATTTCTAGTTGCATTACTAGCCTCCTTCTCTAAATTAGTTCTCTTTAGTGAGACTAGCAGCACTCCTGGATTTACCTAGATCAAAGAACAAAAAATAAAACCTCCATGCGCACAAACTTTGACCCATATAAAACTTTAGGCAGATTTAAAAACAACACTTTTCGCTGCTTGCGGTATTATTCACTAATATTGGTACGTGCTGAATAATACTGTCGCTGATATTTACTGTGCTGTATTTGAGTCGCTGTAATTGTAACTTGCTAAAGTTGCCTCGCTGAAATGACATGTAGCCATTCATGCCAGATAAAGTTGTTTGGAATCCAGTGTGTTGCAAAGGCACTATATAAAACCAAATTCATTTCTTTTTTGTACTTACTCTTAGGCAAATACAAGTGTGTTGGCCAAAAATTTTCCCCATTCACTAAAATACTACCAACAGTTTAATCTGGTTCGGTTTCAGATGATTTACCTCTGTATTCACCCCCACCCACCCCGGGATGAGGCTGACAATAAGCAGCACTTTCTAGCCCTCTTTTCCCAGTCAACAAACAAATAAAAAAATTACTTATCACCCCCAGGTGCTCAAAATTCACTTTTAAAGGGAAAGTCCCCATAACCTTTGTCTTCTGTGTACCTGTAGTTTGCAGGCATGAACAATGATACCCCCAATTTCATCTTAATTTAAATATAAATGAGGTTGCTTCACTCTGTTCTGCCATGGTGCGAAAACCTGCTTGACTCCATTGCAAAGATTATGACCCCATGTATGCAAGGCATCATGGGAGTTGATGCATAACTGCACAAGCCAGCAGAAGATCTACTCTCAGTTAGTTCTGTTACATGTCTTGTTGAAGTCCCTGCAGACTTGTCTTGTGCTTGCCATCAAACTTTTCTTTTTCTTCATACGAGTTTTCATCTCTCCTTGTGGTCAGGACAGGCTAGACTCCCATCTGCTCTGCCCTGTCCACTCCCACCATCGTGCACCTCCCCTGGGCTTACCTTGAAACTGGATTGCCCCCATGGATTCCCCCATGGCAGGGGTGAGGAGGGGAGGGTCATTCTCCGCCCCCAGCACAAGTCCAACTTTCCAGTCCCTGGGTCCTGGTGATGCAGCGGGTGAGGATCGGCAGGCAGGCTTCATACACATCTGTCCTGCCCCCATTTTCCTCCATTTGTTTCCCATTCCCCACACCAGGGCATGGTCATCCACATACACATGTGGAGGCACGTGCATGCTGCAGAGTCCTGCAGCACTTCTGTTCTACTGCTGCTCCCATCCCGCACTACCCCAGGCCTCCACCTGGTGGCAGTCATTCAGCACAGCATGCAGTCCTTTCCCCAGGATAGGAGAGCAGTCCTTCAGATGTTCAATCCTCTCCTCCTCGGCCAACCACTGGCGACCCATGCTCATTTCTGAACATGGGTCGCCGGCATGGAGCAAGGTGTGGTGTCCATAGGGTTGCCACTTTTGAATCAGGTAAAAACTGGGCCCTGAACTCTGCCCCCATTCCACCCCTAAACCACACACCCTTTCTGGCCCCACCCCTTTCAGAACCAATGACCAACTTCAACCACATGAATTTTGTATCAGTGGAAACTGGGGAAATGCACCACGAACACCACTTATGGTTTAAGTATATTCACGCTTGTTAGACAGTGACAATTAAAGTTTTTAAAAAAATATTCACATTATGTACACAACAAAATGAACAGATGAGTAGGAAAAGAAATTAAATTATTAGAAAAAAAGATGCACCCATTATGCCTGGAAAAAATCAGTATCCGACTACTACCTAGAAAATGTAACCCAACTCATGAAAGTCTAGCAGGATAGGAGACTAATAGAAAGATGGGGTGGGGGTGGGGGGCAGTCACTGAGAGTGAGCTTCACCGCTCCTGACTGCCAGAAAATGACACAGCAGCTAGAAACAGATGACTTGACTGGTTGGACCGTCAAGTCTGACTGCTGCTGAGAAAATTCTACCAGGCCTCTGGAAGTGTAGCTGGGTATGGGCAGAGAAATGAAGATGGGGGGGGGGGGGGATGAGTTGAGCTGGACAGCACCAATCCGACCCCTGCTGCATAGAACTGCACCTCGCTCCACATACCACAGCAGCAACAGACTTGTTTTCTGTTCTAATACAAATAAAAAGGATTTTATTTTTGTAATTATTTTAGTTACAATGCTGTGGCTGGCCCCATGGAAGGCACTTTGTCGAGGCGCTAGGGGCACAGCACAGTGGTGGAACAATAAAACAAGTTATTTAACTTATTTGAGTTTGTGCTGTATACTTGCTAAGAGCGCTGGTACTTTTGGAAGCCTGCTGTAAGGGTTGGGTGGCATAGGAAAGAACTTACCTTAACAGTAGATCTTCAAGGGGGATCTCAGTCATCAGGTCACACCATAGGAACTTCACCACTGGTGAAGCAAGATTCACACAGAAGATTTTCAGCAGTACAGCTAGGGCCGACCACGCCAACATCATGTGATAGTGTCACCAATCCTATAAAGGCATGAGCAGCCCTGCTCCCTCCTCAGTTCTTTCCCCCCAGAAACAAAGGGAGCATAGCTCTAACCATGGGGGACCGAGGAGAGAGAGAGAGAGGTACCCACAACCATAAGAAAGGCTGGATACACCAGACAGTTCCAGTAAAGAGCCTCCCCAACAAGGGGGACGGTGGGAGGGAAGACAAACCTAATGACTGAGATCCCTTCGAAGATCTTCTGTTACGGTAAGTTCTTACGCAACTGTTCTGTCTCCTTCAGTGGTATCTCAGTCATCAGGTCACACCATAGGAACAAGTCCCAAGCAGTTACTGGTGCCGACGAACAGTCTGGGAGGAAGGCCAACCTTAAGCTTAAGACAGCAGACCCTGCAGCACAGCCCTGGCCAGGGGCGTAGTTTATTTTTTTTACAGTGGGGGGCAAAGTAACAGAAAAGTCCTGGTTTTCACGTATCATGACAGTGAAGAGGCTGGAGGTCTGGGGGTCCAGGCCCTCAGAAGCCCTAGGGTATAAAATACATTCTGGTTTATTCTAGGTATAATTTTACACCTCACAAGTGTTTTTTAAAGTTTGCCGTACGTTTGCAAAAGTTTCAAACAGAAAGCACAATACCCCAATTCTGTATACTAGCAGTTTCCTCTCACAATTTTTCTATTGTTAACATATGCTGACTTTGAAATTGGTGATGAAAGACGAGTCCCTGGTGGTAAGTGCAAGGAGTGTGTGCTTATCATTAATGCTCCTTGTTAACTGTATGGCAACTACTGCAAAGGGTTCTCTCTTCTTGCAAGGTATTTGGTCACTAGGCGGGTTTGTGAGTGATTACTGCTTCCCAGAGCGCTAGATCGGGTTAGGTAGATACCCCCACTATTATTACTCTGGCCAGAGGCACCATAATATCCAATCCAGGCCCCTCAGCCTGTGGTTAGAATTACAGGCAGGGGTTGTAACCTTAGAGATAGTGCCACCTAGGGTTTAATGTACAGTCTGGCAATAACCTAGACTGTGCCTACAGTAGTGCCCCAAACCAAACCCCACAACATAAAACTGAAGAGAATAGTAAATACTAGAATACCACTAACAGCAATGTGGTTCAGTGACAGTTGGCAACCATATGATTTCCCTCTCCCCAGACCTAATCACCCAAACCAATGGTCAAGGGTTGGCTACAAATAGGCAGAATTGTCTAGTCCTCCTTTCCCAGGCAACAAAAACAAAATAAAAAACAGGCTAGTAGCCAGCAAATGTTAAACTACATAGTGATAGCATACAATAACAGATCACCACCATACCAGCTAATGATCAGATCCACAAAAGTAATGCTGGAGTGAGCAATCACCACCACCTTAATAAAATATTTGCAAAAACAAAAACCTGTTAACTGTAAATAACCAAAACCAGCAGTCAGGCAGTGTTACATGAAAACCACAGGACACACAGAAAATGGTGACAGACGCAGTCTACCCCCCTCCCCCCATGTTTACCCTTTCCAAGCTGGCTCAAAGAATCACACACAAACACACACACGCCTATGGCCCCCACACGTACCCCATAATAAACATGTACAGCATATATATATATGGCAAAAACCTCTATTTAATGCATCAGTTAGGTTGTTCCACAGTGACAAAAGCGAGGAAATTCGGTGTTAGGGTGGCATATGCACCACCCAGCCCGCCCAACGGCATCAGGGGGTGTGTGTGTTGGTCGTCGGCCCTAACCTCACCCATCACATGTGTAAACAAGCTGAGGTATAAGAGAATGGGGCAAGAGTTAGGACCGACGACCCTAACGCATACCCCAACACTGGTTGGGGGGCCGGGCTGGGGTGGTGCAAGGGGGGGCTTTCAACCCTAACACTGAATTTCCTCATTTTTGTCTCTGTGGAACAACCCTAACTGATGCATTAAATGGAGTTTTTTGCCATGAATTTCCCTTCTTTTTGAGAATGAGGACTATAAATAGTGAATGGAATGTGGTGGTGGGAGCATGGGGCCCTCCCACCATGTGATTTTGTATGACATAGTAACGGTAACTGCTACGCAAATGCAAGCGCTAACAGTTACGCATATGATGATGCAAACGTAAATGGTAAAGCAAACGTTAATAGAAACGCAAGCGGAAATTGACACCAAAGTGAACAGTGACACAAACGGAGATGCAAGCACATACAGAACGCAACTGGTAACGCGCATGGTCACGGTACCGCTATTGTAAATGCAAATGGTAATTGAACAGCAAGAATAACACAAAAGGAAACAGAAACAGAAACGCAAGCGCATGCAGAAATGCAAACCGTAATGCACACAGTCACGATACTGCAATTGCAAATGCAAATGATAACGGTAACAGGAAAAATAATGCCAAAGCAAAGAGAAATGAAAATGCAAATGCAAGCGATTGAGGAAATGCAAACCGTAACGCGCATGGTCATGGTACCGCAATTGTAAACGCAAATGGTAACGGAAACAACAACAATAACACCAAAGGAAACAGAAACGCAAATGCAAGCACATACAGAAATGCAAAGCATAATGCGCATGGTGATGGTAATGCAATTGGAAACGCAAATGGTAACGGTAAGAGCAACAATGATGCCAAATGAAAGACAAATGGAAACATAAACAAAAACAGAAGGGCGGCTGCAAACACAAATGAAAATGCGCACGGTGACACAAATGTAAACGCAAAGACAAACAGAAGTGGAAACGCAAATGGTAACAGTAATGCAAACGCAAGCGCAAACGAAAATGCAAAGGGTAACGCACACGGTGGCGTACACGGGAGCAGTAAAGCAAATGGGTACGGAAACGCAAGCGGAAACGGTAAGGCTAACAGTAACATAAGCGCACACCCTGGTTTTACCCAACAGCTGCATAGAGAAACACAGTGAGTACAAAGAATGTTTGCATAATAATGGAGCTTGGAGCAGAAAATGAGGAGTCGGAATACTAAATTGCTTATATCTCAGGAACCGTATGATGTAGAAAAAAAAAAAAAATTGTATGAATTATGACTTTCCTGGCTAGTTCTGAATTTAGCCCCCAATTGAGGGGCTAAACATTTTTCAGATGAAAAGTCCATATCTTACACTGTTTCTGAGATACAGGCCCCGAAAGGCGCAGCGGACGCCGTAATGTTATCCTATGGGAAAAAACATGAACTTTGGAGTGCCGTAACTTTGCCACCCTGTAATATTTTTTCACCAAAAGGCGTATCTGTGGGATGTTGGCTTTCTTCCCTCCAAATTTCAGCCCAAAAGACCAAACCGTTATTTTGCAGCAGGGTGGCAAAGGATCCCTGTCATGTGGCGGACGCCGCAATGTTAGTCTATGGGAAAAACTGTCAACTTCGGAGTGCCATAACTGTGCTGTCATCTAATATTTTTTCACCAAACCACCAAAAGGCACATCTGTGGGATGTTGGCTCTCTTCCCTCCAAATTTCAGCCCAAAGGACCAAACTGTTCTTTTGCAGCAGGGTGGCAAACAATTCCTGTCATTTTGGCCATAGTGTTGAAAAGTAGTGTCATGATTTGAGACACCTTTCGCAAAAAAGTGCGACAGTGTTGCAGGTGCGACACTACTTTTCCCAGAAATAAAAAAAAAAACATATTTCTGGGGTGTTTAACCCCAAAATAAAGACATAGCTAGCATCCTCAGGGCTCGACTAGGTAAGCACAAAAAGAATTATGTCCCTAGATGGTCCCAATTTTAAATACCAAGCATTTCTGTGATCAGTAACTGAAAACAAAATGGCGGATTTGGGACACTACTAGGGTCATTTGCCACACTAAAAACTGCATTTGCGACACTGTCGAATTTTATGTTAACTTTTCCCCATTGACTATAATAGGAAACTTGTTTTTTGAATAACTTTTGAACCACTCAATATTTTTTCATGAAATCTTCAAATGGCACATCGGGGACCCTGGCCGCATGTTTCCTGAAGTTTTCAGACCAGTCGCACAAACCGTGAGACCTGTAGGCACGAGCAAAGAATGCGCAAAAAAACGTAAATGCACCCTGGAATGTCGCTTAATAACTCTGCAGCCGTATATCCAACCAGTACGACAGTTGGCAGATCCTAAGATCTATGGTTATGCCCCGTGCCTGCCAAATTCCAGGCAGATCTGTTAAACAGTGGCAAAGTTATTAAGGTGCAATGTTTCACCATTTAACCTCAAATGGGATACTCAACCCTAACTATGGTAGCACTACCGTCCTACCATAATTTATATATATATATATATATGTATGTATATCTTGTCTTTCTTTTTGGTTATTTGTTGGTCTGCATAGTCCATTTTGCCTGAAGGCTCAGGCCCCACTCTCCTTCAGTCTCCCACCTCACCCCCAGGGATTACCACCCATTGATCCACCAGGCTTGCCCCACGGATGTCGGGCACACACTGTTTAACACATGGGCTAGCCATATAGCCTAGAGAGCAGAATAACAAGCTGAGAATGAGACTGGTACACCAAGCTGACATAGGTTTGATTACAACAGCCTTCACTTTATTTCACCAGGAAAGGCATGCCGAGCAATGGAGTGCTCGTTTCCAGCTTCACCTGTATACCGTGTGACTATGAGCAAGGCGCATGACCTCCCTAATGACAACTGTCCCCATAAAAATCTGACACTTGTGTCTTACACTGCTGTCCCAACTTTCTTTGGGAACAGATTCTCTCTACCTTAGCTCATGGTTGCATCTATCTGTGTGAATGTTTGTTTTCGTGTTCTGACATACAATATGTTTGAACAGCTAATCAGTCTGGCAAAATTTTTTGTGCAAACTTCCCATTTGTTAATTATGTGGCTGCAAAATATATTTAGTCAGTTGGTCTGTGTCATTATTTATAGAAGTGCAAACAGTAAGCTGTATGTGGGGGGGGGGCACATTTTATTTAGTTTTACTGTCCGGGTAAGATGCACTTCAGCACTAGGCAGACTAGCACTTGAAAAGTTTTCATATTAACAGTAGATTTCATTAAATGTATATGTCAATTCAGACAGACTGCTGTAGCTGGGGTGTGTTTGACTGTGAGTGTCCGTGTGTGTGTGTGGGGTAAGGCCAGAGAGGAATGAACAGGCAGCAGCAATTTTATCTGTTTAAATAATGGTCTAAACACACTCATTTTTACTATCCTGATGTACTCACTGTGTTTTATGAATGTTAAGGGATCACCTGTGATTGCTGCATTATTATTTAAAGAACAAAAAACAAATACTAATTCATAAAATTGCAGCTGTGTGTTCCTTCCTACATACCCTTTGACCATCACCCCTCACCTCCCCCCCAACACATGCACACACATACACACACACACACACTCAGATACATCCAGATCATCACACCCTGGCCTGCGCCTGCCTGTGACCTCGACTGCTGCCTGGTCTGCATTGACTTGGTTTCCCTCCCAGTCCCACTCTTTTCACTTCTAGTATCTGTCGACCAGAGTACAGATCATAAACAAAACACTAGTCCAACCCTACCAGTACTTTTAGTTTGCTCCATCATCTTATGGGCTGGCAGGCCTGGACAGGCTGGCCCTGATTGGAGTCAGACTCTCAGTCTCATCTGGAGCCTGCTGCCCAGATCATAACTGAAAATAAAATCAAAGCTGAGGCTCAGGTCAAGAAAAGCAAGAAGACAAATGGTGCCCACCACCTGGCATGGGTGGGTGAGGATTGTGTTAAGTTCGAGAACTGAAGACTCCGTCTGAATCACTCTGTTTTGAAGTACTGTATGTAACCTCCCCCTCCCACTATCCACTAGTGACTACAGTGAGTGTACCACTACCCACCCTACCAAAAAGAACCCCACCAGTAGTCCCAGTACACAAGCACAACCTTGAAAACTCAAAAGCCTTTTTTAATTTTGTGGAACTTAGGAGGAGAGGAGACAATCATCAGATAACTACCTTTTTTTTTTTTTTTAAATCAGGATTCAGGATGAAGTCCTCCCAGTCCTCCCATCTCAGTCCTGGAGTTCAGGAGACTCCTGAGTCCCGCTCTCTCCAAGAGAGACTTCCCGTTCCCAAGGAGGCAGAGTCCCCTCCTGACTTCGGTCTTGTCGGCTAATGGATCCTGGATCATCCTACGCTACCGCCCAGCACAAACACAAGTCGACTTCTCTGCACCATTACAGTCTGCTGTGCTCCTTCTTCCCATGGCATGCCATACTTGTGTTCATCACCTGATCAGGGAATCCGGCGAGATGGCAGCCATGGCGAGCCAGCGACGACGACTTGAGGATACAAATTCTCAAAATGGAGTGGATGGCGATGGCGAGGTGGTGGTGGACCTCGCTCCAACTGACCCAGTCACACCACCAGCTGCAGCAGCCAGACCACAAATAAGCCTTTGCTTCACCCAATGTACTCTTGCTCTTTGATGGCAGGCAGTGGCATGCTGTCTCTAACTGTTCAGTTGGTCCCCTCGTGCAGGTGCGCGTGCGTGACTGTGGCTGCAGTGCTCTTCAGTTGGCTGCAAAATGGAGGTTGCTATGGTTATGGCAGCCTTGCAGCCAATCAAAACCAGGGAAATTCAGGACCATATAATTACTACGTTCGCGTTAACCCCCTCCCCCCGCTAAAACTTTTCTCGGTCCAGGTCCAGCACGAAGAAGCAAACAAACGAAACAAAAAATGGAAAAAGGACCAGCAAAAAGTCCGGTCTCTTGCCTGGGCAGCTTGCCTTGCCCATCTATGCCACTCTCTCGGCCCGCCAAATCCTGCAGGGCTCTAGGAGGCAGTGTCCAGACTGTAGGGCTTGGTAAAAGTGTGGACGGTAGGTACTCCAGGTGGCAGCCGCACAGATGTCAGCGGCTGAGACCCCTCGGAAACAAGCCACAGAGGTAGCCATGTCTCTTGTGGAATGAGCCTTGACTGCTCCCAGCAATTCTTTGCAGTACTTGCAGCAGAACACAATACAGTTAGCCAACCATTTGGACAAACATTGTTTGGAAACCTGAACGCTCTCTCTACCTAGGGTGAAAGAAACAAAAAAACACTTCGACTTTCTACATTCCTTGGTTTGGAGCAGGCAATATTTCAAAGTTCTGTGCACATCTAACATATGGAGCAGTGCTTCCCCTGGATTGGCACGCTCTGGAAAATAATCAGGAAGGTGGATGGACTGGTTCAGTGTAAACTCAGACACCACCTTAGGTAGAAACTTAGGATTTGTGCCCAAAGACACTGTCTTTGTGAAAAATCAAATAAGGCTCCTTGCACCAGAGGGCCTGAAGCTCTGAAATTCTTCAAGCAGAAGTACTAGCAACTAAAAATAATGCTTTCCAGGAAAGAAAGCATAGCTCACAAATTGCGGCTGTCTTAAAAGGAGACTGGGTCAACTTCTCAAAAACAAAATTCAGATCCCAAGCCGGGACAGGGGAACGGATTGGAGTTTTCAGATGCAGGATGCCCCTCAAAAAGGTATGGGAAACATCCAGCTGAGCTATGGTACAGTCACCCATGGTCTCATGAAAGACCAAGATACTCAAAAGGTGCACCTTGAGGGAGGAGTACTGGAGACCCGAGTCAGGCAGAGCAATCAGGTTGTCCAGGATCTGGTTCACCGGACAGGTGAAAGGGTCCAGATTATGCCTGGCAGCCCATATGGCAAACTGCTTCCACTTCATGGCATAAGTGGCTTGGGTGGAAGGTTTCAGGTGGCCACTTGGACATCCACTACTCTACTGGAAACCCCAAATCTGGCACTGACTACGTCCTCAGGAGCCAAGCGTGCAGATGGAGGGACCGGAGGTTGCGACTGACCAGGGTCCCCTGATCCTGGGTCAGCAGGTTCCTGCAGAGGGGAAGAGGAACCAGAGGTTCCTCCTCAAGCTGCTGTAGCAGAGGAAACCAGATCTGGCGAGGCCAGAATTGAGCTACCAGGATCATGGTGGCCCCCTCCATCTGTAGTTTGATAAGCACCCTCTGAATCAAAGGAAACTGAGGGAAGGTATAAAGAAACCTCCTGCTCCAGGAGAGAGACAACATGTCTCGCCAAAAAACTCTAGGCCTTGGATTGAGCAAGCAAAAATTAGGCAGTTTTGCATTGAGCGGGGACACAAAAAAGGTCCAACTCTGGATGACCCCATCTGTTGAACAGATCTTCTGCGATGCATGAGAGAAGCTCTCACTCATGCATGTTGGACTGTGTCTGGCTGAGACTGTCTGCCAGAGTGTTTAGCACTCCTGGGACGTGGACCACTGAGAGGGTCAGGCCATGGTCTAGCGGCCAATACCACACTCTCATGGCCTCCCTGCAAAGGGGGTACGAGTGTCCACTCCCCCACTTGTTGATGTAGTAAACAATGCTGAAGTTGTCTGACTGAATCAGCAACTGACCTGGGAAAAGATGGTTCTGAAAGGCCTGCATGGCATACAGAACCACCCACATCTCCAGGACATTGATGTGCAGGGAGGTTTCAACCTGGGACCAAGAGCCCCGAGTTTGGAAAGGACCCAGTTGAGCCTCCCAGCCAAACCAGAGGCATTCATGGTGAAGATTTGCTGAGGAGAGGGGATCTGAAAGGGAACCCCCCTGCAACAGGTTTAAGGGGTCCATCCACCACTGGAGCATTTTGTGGACTGGGAAGGAGACCAGCACTAATTGATCTAAATCATCCATTCGTTGGTCCCACTGCACTCGGAGAGTCCACTGGAGGATGCGCATGTGGAGCCTGGCCAGTGGAACTGTGGGGATGGCGGCCACCATCAGCCCCAAGAGCCACAGGTACACCCTGGCTGAAATATAGCAGCTCTGGGCCACCTCCTAAGCCTAGGCGATAAGGCACTCCACCCTGTTTTGAGGCAGAAAGGCCTTCCCCTGCACCAAGTCTTGAATCACCCCTATGTACTGCAGCTTTTGGGATGAGACCAGAACCAACTTGGGCAGGTTGACAGTGATGCCTAGGGAGAGGAACAATTGAAGAGTTCTCTCTAAGGTCCTCAGGAACTTCTCCCTGGATGGGGCCTTTAGCAGCCAATCGTCCAGATAAGGGAAAACATATATTCCCTCCCATCCGAGGGCCATAGCTACTGCTGCTAAGCACTTGGTAAAGACCCACAGTACAGAGGACAAGCCAATGGGCCATACTTTGAACTGATAATTCGCACCCTGAAAAAGAAACCTGAGGAGCCTCATGTGGGGAGGAAACACCGAGATGTGCAGGTACATATCCTGCATGTCCAGAGAACACAGCCAGTCACCTTGCTTGAAAAAGGCAGCAGACCTGATAAGGTCACCATCCGGAACGTTCTGTACTGGACATACTGACTGAGGTCCTTCAGGTCTAAGATGGGCCTCATATCCGGTCTTTGTTGGGAACCAGAAAGAACCTGGAATAAAACCCCTTGTTTCTCCGGTGCCTGGGCACTGGCTCAGTGGCCTGTTTGTGCAGAAGGGACTGTACCTCCTGCCGAAGAAGAGGCAGGTGGTCCGGGGGGTAATTGGAGGGTAGAAGAGAAGTCTTTGGGGGTTGCTCGATGAGCTCCAAGATGACCCCTTTCTATGATTTGAAGAATCCAGGCATCCAAAGTTATGGTTCTCCATTGATTGAGATGGAGGGAGAACCGACCTCCGACTGCCACCTCTTGGTCAGGGACCAGAAAGTGGGGGCGTCTGGCAAGGAGTCAAGTGGTGGCTGATCCAGCCATTGGGGTTGGTCCAGCATCACAAGGGCGCTTGGCCATGGCTGCAGCAGTGAAGGGGATGGGCATGGCGGCGGAGGCTCTGCATTTGCCATGGGGCCAAGAGGCTGCCCCTGGCCTACTGGATGCCTTGCAAAAGGGAAGGCGCTGTCTGCTCTTAGGTTGTGTATGGTAGAGCGAATGGACAAATTTAGGAGCTCTGCCAGATGCCTACAGAGCCACTGAAGGGGGCATTAAGCACCTTCTGCTGAACATCAGCAGCAAAGCCACCAAAGACCCTCAGCCAGGAGTGCCTACGAAGGCAAATGCTGGTGGCAGCAGCCCTGGCAGTGCTGTCCAAAATATCATAGAGGGCCCACAGGAGGTGCTTGATAACATCTTCAGTGGTCTGCAAGCATTTGAGAATCTCCTGTTTCTGTGTACCTTCTGGAAGGGCCTGGGCAGTGGCCTTGCCCTTCTTCCAGTTGGAATTCTGGTACTTACATAGAAACTGATGGCAGATAAGGGCCTTTGACCCACCTAGCCTGCCCAACTGCGCATGTAATTTTTCCTTTTTAAGCTTCTCTTGAATTGGGTTGTCCCCTTCCCCCAACTGCTAGGATCCCCCATGCCTATCTCATGCATTCTTGAATCCCGTAATCATTTCAGCACCCCCCCACCTCCTCTGGCAGGGAGGTCCACTTGTCCACCACCCTTTCTGTGAAGAAATACTTCCTCATACTTGACCATGTGGGACAGATAACTGACAATCCTCAGCCCAAGGGTAGAGGAGGCATAAACCTTCTCGCCCCAGAGATCAATTCTGCATGAATCCTTGTCTGGGGGGAAGGAGCTAAGGTGTTTGGGCACCTTAGACCTGTCATGAGCTGCCTTAATAACCACCGAATCGGTTTCAGGCTGAACAGCATAATGAGGAAACTACCTGGGGGCATGGTAAAACTTATCTGCCCAGTGGGGCATAGCTGGCACCATATCAGGCCTGTGCCAGGCTGCAGTAGTAGCATTCCGTAAAGCAGGCAAAATAGGAGAAATGACCTTGGGAGGGGACTCTGGAATCTTCAGGAAATCCACCAAATCCTTCCAGGTGGCATTCTCCTCCTCCTCAGTATGAAACCCAAAGGCTGAGGATAACTGCTTCATAATATTGAAAAAGGTTGGGTCCTCTGGAGGAGACCTAGGAGTGTGCTTGACAGAATCCTCACTGATTGAGGAATTAGTGGATCTTTCTGAAGTGCAAGAATCTTCCTCCTCTTCCTCATCAGGAAAAATAAGGTCAGGATGGTAATCCTCCTCAACGTTGACCTCTTCAAGATTCAGGTCTGACGTGTATAGCACCGATCAGCCCCCCGGCTGTCACGGAGGGGTTGGTGGCGAAGCTGCCGTCAACGGCACAGATGATGTAAGCCTGTAGGCGCCAAGCTGGTGAACAATCACCAAGGTGAATTTGGTCAGAATCTTACTTGAGGTCAACGATCGAAGACTGTGTCGATGGAGGGGGGGGTCAAGAGCCCAAGGAGCAATGACCCACTGGATCGTCCCTGACAGCCTGAAGAAACTATAGCCCCAGGGCCTGGAGTGGGATCAGGCCTCGACAGGAGGGCCATCGACGACGAACCCGTCATCGACAGCAGAGGGGCTGATGACCTAGAGGTCGATGACTGACCGCCCTGGTTATCAGGCGGAGGAGCTGTCGGTATGGGTCTGGTGGGCACAGAGACCTGGATAGCTGATTTGCGCATTGACACAATTGCAGTCGAGAGTACCCCTGGACAAGGAAGAACAGGCCATCCGGGATGGGACCGCCACCAGTGGAAGCAGTCCCTATCATGGTCCTTTTTTGTGACTTTTACCAGAGGACTTGTCTTGGGCCTTAGTGGCCTGGGAGCTCGACAACTCTGCCGGCAACTGAGAGGATGGGACCCCAGAGGACCCCCGCCCAGAAATGGCTACCTGTTGATCCATCAGGACATTTTTCAGAGACTTTCTGAATCGCCTGAGGATTGTTTGATTAAACTTCTGGCAGAGCTCACAGTTGGGAGACTTCGTGGTCAGGCCCAAGACAGCAGACACAAATGGATTGTTCGTCTCTGGAGGCTATCTTCTTTCCACAGTGGCAGCGACAGAGGAGAGATGTAGAAGGATTAACTCTTGATGTAAACAAAATGAAGGAATCTCTTTAAAAAAAGGATTCTAAAATAGTAGGCAGAAAAAAATCATAGGCGGAAAATGGTACGAAACTGCATTGGAGCTTCCGCAGTGACCCATGCAAACAAGTCGACAGCGGGAAAGAACTGAGGATGGAGTGGGGCCAGTTGTGCTGCTGAAAATCTTCCATGTGGATCCTGCTTCACTGACGGTGAAGTTTCAATGGTGTGACCTGATGACTGAGATATCCCTGAAGAAGATCAATGGATTAGGAAGGTAGGATAGATCAGATTTGATTCATTTTAGCTTAGCCAGGAATTGGGGAACAGACTTTTTTTTTTAATTCAAGCTCCACTCTCCACAAGTAATGAACTGTCTGCTGTAGCTGAGTTTCTAAGACCAAATCTAATTTTTTGTGCAACAGACCGACTTGCACAAAAAAATAGATTTGCAGCCCGATAGCATATGAACATCTACTCACTTTTCAGTTTTTCAAGCTCAAGGAAGTTTCTTTTGCTGCTGGCTGTTTAAATGGACAGGTAGGTAAATGTTTGTACTCTCAGCCCAAATCCCTTGCATCCTACTCCGGTCCAGACAAGCATTAGAAATAAACGAGTATATTTTTAAACTTTTAAAATAAAGTCAGAAGTGTACATTACACTAATAAAGGCTCAGGATTTGGTTTATGTGCATCCAACTTTGCTCAAAGCAAACTTCTGTTTTGTCTGCTCGCCAGACATACACTCTCACTGACTCACTGTGTCGGACACTGCAGCAGCAGGCGTGCCACGCAGCATGTGATTAATTGACCTGGGGACAAAGGAATGAGATGTGCTGGGCAGCTCTGTACCATGGCATCACAGTCTGCCGACCTACTTGGGGATGAAAAAAAAACAGAGCAGAAAAGAGAAAACTGAAGAACTGGGCAACAAGGCAAAAAAATGGGTGATCCAGTATATAACTGGGCAAGTGGCACTCAATTAGGCATCCGGTGCCTCATTTCAAGGTAACTTCCTGTTTTCTGTTTACAGTGTGTCTGAGCTGAAAAAAGATGTAGTTGGAAGGATGCTGGTGCTTGTGATGTTTCGTTATTTGACTGGTTAATTGGTTTTGCTGCTAGGGCCTCTGCTTGCTCACTGAGCTTCAAGCCACTTTGATCTCATTGTGATTGTCTCTTGCTGGCAAACAAACTTTGCTATGCAAGTAACCTGCTTTTCTGTGGTTTTTATCTGAGTTATTTTCAAGTGCTAGCTAACAAACAGGGTGTCACTGAGTCTAAAAGGGATGTTTTAACAGGCGTTATTAGTTTTACGTAAGCTATGCAGAACAGCTGAATCCCCAAAAAGATGAACACTATGTGAGCATCCCTCTGATCACAGGGTATTAAAGAACTTCAAACTACTAAATTTCATACTACTAAGAGTGTTTGATGTACAGAAGGTTTTTTTTTAGACCCATATAAGTGCATCTCCGGAATCTGGATGTCTTTATACCTTATTTAATAAAAATTTGTCAAGATTACATTTGAAAGTTTCCACATTATCTGTTTCCAACAAATATCTTGGTAATTTATTCCATATTGATATAATTCTTTGTGTAAAGAAGGAACGTCTAGTATTTACTTTGGGATAAGTTAATGCCAATTGAAACCCGTGGCTCCTGAGGTTACATTCTCTCATATTGAGGCACATTCCTAATTGTGTCATTAAGTCATTATCTCTAATGATGTTAAACATCAAAAGGAGATCTCCCCTAGTTCTTCTCATTTCCAGTGAATACAAGTCTAATTCCTTCATTCTAGCCTGATAATCTCTGTTTTGTAAACCATCGATCATCTTGGTAACCCTTCGCTGAACCCCCTCCGGTACATTGATATCACATCTAAGATTTGGGCTCCATAATGGTGAACAATAGTCCAAGTGTGGTCACACATACGCTCTATAGAGTGGGAGTATACATGCCCTATTTCTGGTAACAAATGATCTTTTTATACACCCTATTATTTTATTTGCCTTTTTATATGATTATGGTGTGATGTAAATGTGAACTCTGAATTTATAATAATACCTAGGTCTTTCTCCTCTTTAAATGATACTAATATAGAACCATTTAACATAAACTGTACATTTGGATTATTTTCTCCTAGATGCATAATAACTGTTTTATTGACATTAAAATCCATATTGTTTTGTTTGGCCCAAATTTCTAGGAGTTTAAGGTCTTTGGCAGCATCTGTTATTTCATCCAATGTTCCCACTTTAAGTGCAATTTTAGTGCCATCTGCAAATTTGATAGCCTTGTTCTTGAGATTTTTAGTCATATCTGACATAAAAATATTAAACAAAATGGGTCCAAGGACAGATCCCTGTGGAACCCCACTAGTCACTGCACCCATGGTTGAGGTATACCCTCTTATATGTACTACTTGTGTACGATTTGTCAGCCACTCATTTACCCAGTTTATTAAAAGAGGATGAATCCTACACGATATCGTTTTATTTATCAGTGTTGAGTGAGGAACTTTATGAAAGGCCTTACATAGATCCAGGTATACTATATCCACTGGTAATTTATCATGAAGCAAACTGCTAATTTTTTCATAAAATACCAAATTACTAGTCAGACAAGATCTGCTTTTTTTGAAGCCATTTTGGTCAAGATCAACAAGTTGTTTCATAACTAGATCATCTTCCAATCTAGTTTTTAGAATGCTTTCAAATATTTTACCCAGTATGCTTGTCAGGCTAATTGGTCTATAGTTTGATATTTTACTTTTATCTCCTGTTTTGTGAATCAGTGTTACTAGTGCTGTCTTCCAGTCACAAGGTACTAGTCCAGTTTTTAATGACATGTTAAACAATTTGTATAATGGATCAATTAACCATCGTGCAATACCTTTTATCATTCGTGGATGGAGATAATCCGGGCCTGGGGATTTGTTTGTTTTAATTGTGTCCAATTTATTTTTTATTTCTTGTTTAGTTATTTCTGGTATGGTATAATCAAGAGTATTTTTTGTAATATCCACCAATGGTTTGGATTTATGGGAAAAATTAAAAACTGAACAAAAGTATTTATTAAATTCCTGTGCCATTCCTAATGGGGTCTGGATTATATCATTATTTACAAGTAGTGGACCAATAGTTATGGTAGATTGTTTTTTATTATTTATATAAGAGTAGAAGCCTTTACACCACCATCATTTAAATGTGCTAACTTAAATTCCAGGGTTTTTTTTTCATTTTTAATTGCTAGTTTGCATTTCTTTAATATTTCCCTATATTTTTTTTTGTTATATTCATTATTACATCTGGATGCTGCTCTATAAGCTCTTCTTTTTTTTATTAGTTGTAGAATACTAAGGTAACCCATGGTAGCTTTCCTCTATTGTTATATCCAATTTTATCTGGGACATATTTTTGTTCTAAGGTTAATATTTTTTTGGTTAACGATTGCCAAAGTTCATCAGGAGACGTAGTATCAATATCCCATTTCCATAATGTTAATTCTTTATTAATGAGTCTAAAGTTAGCCTTACCATAATTTTTAAAGATTGTTTTACCAAAATTTCTATCTAAATTTATTTTTGTTTTGAAAGTAATTATACAATGATCACTGTTTTGAAGTGGTTCGCGAACTACAATATTATGAATTTGTTGAGGTATATCTGTTAATATCAAATCTAAAATATTATTTTTTCTTGTTGGAGTCTGAATAAGTTGGACTAAGTCATGTGATTCACAAAAATCCAAAAAATGTTTTTCCATTTTATTGTTTGTTAAATAATTTACCCAATTAATTCCCGGATAGTTGAAGTCACCCAATAGAATTATGTCAGATCTATTCATTCTTAACTCTAGATTATTTAGGCATTTGTAATGTTCAGATATATCAATATTAGGCGGTCTATAACATAATCCCACTGTGAGTTTAACTTGAGTATCTCTTATTATTTCAATCCACAAGGTTTCACTGGATAATTCACTTTCGGTGATATTTATAGATCTATATTCTATATTATTTTTAACAAGGAAGGCTACTCCGCCTTTTTCATTAATCTATTTTTATACATTATACTGTAACCAGGTATATTTAAATTCCAACTAGTTTGGTCTCCCCACCAAGTTTCAGTAATAGCTGCTATATCAATGTTATCCCTATGAAGTAATATCTCTAGTTCATCCAATTTGGTTAAATAAAGGCTTCTTGCATTTGTAAGTAAAAAGGTCAACCCATATTTATTTTGTTTGATAGGATGTTTTATGCGTTTTCTAATCGGCTCCCTTTGCCCCCTAGTATTTAGTTTTTTATTTGTGTTGAATTTTTATTTATTTTGTTGTACATAATGTACCCCAGTACTCGTGTGCCTTTTTTATTTAAATGAAGACCATCATACCAATATAAATCGTCACGTCCCACAAATGTTTCCCAAGTGTGTATACATGCGATATTGTTTGTAAAACACCATCTGTGTAGCCAGTTGTTGTAAGCTTTTATTTGTTTTGTCCTAAAGTGGCTTGCTCTTGGAACCGGTAGGACTTCTGAAATAATTGGGGTCACATTTAATGTTTTTAAAGTATTTATAGCATCCATCATATCTTTGGTAATTTTTTCAATGTCCTGTTTTCCAAAATCATTTGTTCCAACATGCAAAAGGGCAGTTTTTGAATTTTCCGTATCTTGAAAAATGCCTGGAAGCATACTTGTCACATCTTTTGTCGTTGCCCCACTATAACTACAACTGGTTACACTGGCTTTATTTCTCCTAGTGGTATATCTGTCAGTGTATCTAATAATTGAATCCCCCAAAATATAAATTTGTTCAGGCATTTTACTTAGATTTAAGGCTTCATTTTCCACCACATTTGTTTTAGATTGTAGGGCCAAAAGAGTGTTACCATCATTTCCTATGTTTTCAAGGGGATCCGATATATTTACTATACTGATTTTATTATTATGAGAAGTAGGAGGCTGAACAGTGGCAGACTGATTTGGTGGCATAGTAGAAGGAATGGATAATGGGTCATTAATCTTTTCTTCATCAATATGGTTTAGCAAGGGATCAAAACTATTTGATAAAGGTAACTTAAAACCCTCAGCTTTTCTTCCCCTTTTCTTTAAATGTTTTGTGCCTTGTATCATATACCAATTATCATCACATGTGTCGTCAGAATCTTCCAATCTATTACGTTTTCTGGTGAAATTTATCTTTGGATCTACAAAATTTCCAATTTCCTGGTTTGATTTGTCATCACTGTTATTTAGTTGGTGTGGGGAGGAAATACTTAATTGTTCGTTTTGTTCTTTACTATTTTCATCTATGTGAGGTTGTGTATATAATTCAGCACTCTCCCTTTCATTTATTCTAGACACCATAGATTTCTGACTGTGTTCAAGTGCCTGTAGTCGTGTACCAAACATTGCTATTTCTGCTAACATGTCAGCATTCTGTTTACACTTTAGACATGTAAACAGATTTTCAAGAATAGGTATGTCAGAAAACAAATACATCTCACAAGTTATACATTTTGACCCGTGTTTCCCCAAACATAGAGTATTAAAATCCATTTTTTTTTAGTGTATTTCCCAAAGGTTACTTTGTTTTTTGTTTTGCCTTATAATATCCATGTTTTGTTCCTACCTGGTTTGGTTTTACTCCTCATAACCCTCGCAACATGCGTAACACGCGCGGACGTGCATCTCTGTACGCCGCTGACGCCGCCTGCCCGAGCTCGCCCTGCTCGCTGCTGGGCTTGTTAATGTAGCAGGCTATGACCCAGAAGTGCCTGTCATGATCCTAGCACCCTCGCGACGCTAACTGCCCAAAACGTTGTTTAAAAGATATTTGTAAACCCTCAGTAGACACTCATGCGTGTCACAGTGATGTTTTTAGATTTAAATTACTATGTGCCCCTCAAAATACAAAGGTTTATGTAACGCTGTATTCCCCTAGCAACAGTTGCTAGGTGTAGCGACTCTCTTCCTGTGTGCTGAATAGCAACAGGGCTCCAAAGTACACGCTAAATAGGGTTTTACATACACACACGATTTAAAAGTAGTCACAATACGCAGTGCAATACATAGCAAAAAGTCACACAAATCAGAGATAAAGAATTGTTTATTGCCATATTGGTCCTTGAACAAAAAGATGAATCTGATGGGTGATTTGATACTTTTTATTAGACCAATAAGAGACTTACAGAATTAAACTTTTGAACTACACAGAGCTCTTCTTTAGAAAATGGCAGGCTATAGAAATAACCCAGTATTAAGTACATAGTGTTGAAATGGTTAAAAAAACTTGTGCACGTGTGACAGTTCTGTTGATATAGAAGAAGGACAATTGGATATTATTCAGAGACAAAAAACAGTCTTTGAAATCCTCGTTGAGTAGTAATCATATTCTCCCTATGGATGGAATGTGACAGCAAAAGGCCTATAAATTGTCAATAGCTTGATTACCTCCCTAAAAATGGACATACTGTGTGTGTGTGTGTGTCTGTGTCTGTGTCTGTGAGCTCAGAAGCCCTTGTGTATAACGAAAAAAGTATGACACCAGCAGACACAGCCCAAACAAACAGATAAATAGAACCATATTAACATTTAAAGGCATACCAAAAATATATAGAACAAAAATAAGGCATAATATATATATCAAAAAAATCATATGCACAGGAAATGCCCATGTGTTACACCTGAGACAAGAAAAAAGCAGTTGTCAGTTTAAATTCTGTAATGGTTATGAAACTAAGGTCCATATTCATTCCATCATTAACAGTATTGACAAGGAAAATAAGACTGACCTCATAAGCCCGCCTTTCTTGTGTATTTTTTTCATATGTATTTTAGCTGCTCTTTCATTTTCTCCCCAATCCTAACCTGCGTGTCCCCGATGTGACGCATAAATGAGAAGACATGTGCACGTCATGCACTACGTGACGCCCCGCCCTACCAGTCACTCCATTACCGACTACGCCTGCCACCGGACCTCCATCCAGTGACAGTGGAACTGTGGACGGGCGATCCCCCCCTCTCTAGAGTCGAGAGTCAACACTTGATCCTGCTCCCATCCTCCCCCCCGGTACCCCGATGACCCGAAGTTGTTCCAGAACCCAGGATGCCACCGTAGCGCGAGGTAAGGCAAAGATGCCACAGCCCTCAGCACCATCGGGCCAGCTTCTTTTATGCATTTCTGAAGTTCCTTTGAGAGCCAGAATAGGTTAGAGATGGAGTGATCAGACTAAGGGAAATGTTGTCCCACTGGCTTTATAGTACTTGTTGATTAGCTAATGCAACACATGAGCAGTGTGCATTGGTTTGATTTTTTTTTTTCATTGAGGGGCTACAGAGCTGCTACAAGTTCATGTCCAGAGGCATCTTGTGGGAAAGTTAAAGGAATACAGGATGTTATGGAGTGTACTGGGTGTGGCCTGCAACTGAAAAATGTTGTCTGGGCTTTTGTGGGGTCTGTTGCGGAGTGCTGTTCAGAGGCATCTTGTGGGAAACAGTTTTTGCTTTGCAGAATGCTGTTGTGTGTATTGGTTGTGACCAGCAATTGAAGAATGTCATCTGGGCTTTTGTGGAGCCTGTTAGAGTGTGTTGTAGCACGTGAGACAGCATGTGTGTGTGTACGCATGCACGTGCAAGGTAATGCATGCACGGGGTGTGGAACCAGGAAAAATGGTGTGGGGACAATGCAACACATTGTTGGTGGAGGTGGTATGTTTTAGTGGGTCTTCTCCAGCATGTCCTGTTGTGTGTGTGCTGTGTTGCAGCAGCACGTCACACTGTTTGTATCTGTGAGTGTCGGGGGGAAGGGGGCTGATTTGGCTTTCTTTTTTTTTCTTTTACACAAAGGTTTTTCTCCCTTGGCTGCAGGTGGGCAGCTGACAAGGGAGGTGGATCGGGGGGGCAGTGGACGTGGCCTACCTGAATTTCAGCAAGGCCTTTGACACTGTGCTACACAGAATGTTGTAAAACAGGCTGGGGAGGACAGGAGTGGGAAGGATGGTGGTGCGGTGGGTGGGGAACTGACTGGATGGCAGGACACAGAGGGTGGTGGTAAATGACCATCACTCCACAGATGGAAGGGTGATCAGTGGGGTGCCAAAGAGATCAGTGCTAGGTCCAGTCCTCGTCAACATCTTTGTCAGCGACATTACAGAAGACCTAGAGAAGAGAATTTACCTGTTTGCTGATGACACAAAGCTCTGCAACAGGGTGGATATGCCGAAGGGTGTGAATAGAATAAAGAGAGATCTGCAGAAGCTTGAGGACTGGTCAAGGGAGTGGCAGTTGAGATTTAATGTAAAGAAATACAAAATAATGCACATGGGGCACAAAATCCCAGGAACAACATATCAGCTGGAGGGAAGGAAGGCTATAGAATGCTCTAAGCAGGAAAGGGACCTAGGCGCTATCATCTCTGATTACCTCAAGGCAGGGAGTTAGTGTGACAAGGCAGTAGGAAAAGCAAACAGGATGCTTGGTTGCATAGGCAGGGGTATCACCAGCAGGAAAAGGGGAGGTCATAATTCTACTATACAAGACACTAGTGAGGCCACACCTGAAGCATAGTGTCCAGTTCTGGAGGCCTTACCTACGTAAGGACATAGACAGGGTGGAGACATTTCAGAGGCGGGCAACCAAGATGGAGCAAGGATTACATCACAAGGTCTATGAGGACAGGCTTAAGGTCTTGAATATGTACTTCCTGGAGGAGAGGGGGGATATGATTGAGACATATAAATACCTCACAGAGAGGAACAAGGTGCAAGAAAACATAATTTTCCATAGAAAAAGATGTTCCAGGACTAGGGGACATAGGATAAGACTGGAAGGAAGGAGGTTCAGAGGGAACATGAGGAAGAAGTTCTTCACGGGGAGGCTGGTGGACAAATGGAACGCCCTGCCGGAGGAGGCAGTGGGGGGCCAAAATGATTACAGGATTTAAGAATGCATGGGATAGGCATCAGGGGATCCTGGTAGTTGGAGCAAGGGGACAACCTAGTTCTAGAGAAGCTTGAAGAAGCTAAGTACGTGTGCACATGGGCAGACTAGGTGAGCCATAGGCCCTTATCTGCCGTCAACATCTATGTATCTATGTCCCTGCTTCCCCTGCTCATCACTCACCTTCCCCAACCACTAGAAGTCCCCTGTAGATTGCCACCCCTCCTCCCCACAGTGGGACCAGAAAGGGGAGGGTCATCTGCCCCCCCCAGTACACATATCCAAATAGCTGGCGGCAGGATGGCGGTACAAGTCAGAGGAAAGCAGGCACAGCTTTATTAAGCTTGCACCAGCCCCTTTTCCATTTTCTCCCAACCCCACCAATCACGGCGGCTCATAAGCATGTGAATGTGGATGCAGGCATGCACTATGAAACTGCAGCCCCTCTCATTTGAGTGTTAAGGAGCCTGCACTACTACCGGGTCTCCACCAAATGGCAGTCAAAGGCCCAGACAGCTGGCCACCCTCCCCGGGAGAGGACAGCAGTCACTGGGACACTCGATCCTCCCCCCCCGGATAACCCCCACTGACCCAAGTCTGTTCCTGAACCCCCAGTCGCCTACTTGCGGCAGGTGAGGTGCAAGCACCTGAGCCCTCCATGCCACTGGGCTGGCTGATTTAGTTTTCTGCATATTCTGGGATCATGCATTCCTTGTTGACATGCTGTGCATCTGCTGTGGTGTGTGGGCAGCAGCACCACGTTATGGTCAGTGCCCTGCTTCGTATGGTGGTGTGGCATCTTGTGCCCTTCTGGCTGTGGCAAGTTGGCTTGGTATGTTATTTTGGGTGCAATGATGTAAAAATACTAGATTTGGGGGTGGGGGGGCTCTGTGTGGAGGGCTGCTGCAACAAGAGTCATTGTATGGCTTTGGGTGTGGTAAGGAACTGCAACATAGTATGTGCTAGTGTTGATGTACCTTATCACCATGAGGGTGTGTGTGTTCCTGGGGTGATGGTGGGTGGTAGCTGCATCACAAGGTGGTGGTATGTGGTCTGGTGGGGAAGTGGGGGGGCAAGCACCATTCAGCATTTTGTGAACTTAGGGTAGTGGTGAGTGGGGGCTAGATCACTAGGTGGTGGTGTACCACTTTGGGGTAGGCACCAGCAGTATGAGGTGTTGTGACCAAGGCTTTATGGTGAGTGGGGGCTGTGCCAATGAATATGTAACTATGTTCATCAATGGAAGCTGTGGCACCATGTGGTGTGGTGTTTGATGGAAGCATGGCATCTGGCAATGACACATGCTTGAGTGTTTCGTTATCAACTGTTCATGAATCACTGTTTCTTTCTACCAGATAGATACAATACAAACAGCATTTGGGAAGTTTTCCACGCCGTGAACCACTGCCCTTGCAACAATGCCCTCAGGCAGGCATATGGATGTAGCAAAACAAGTGGATGGACTTAAAACTTGTATTTGTGCTGTTCTACCACCAGTCTAACTGGTCAATTGTTACCCCACATCAATTCCACATTGTTCCTATTTGTTTCATTTATTAATTCTGTGTCATCTGTTTTGCACCTTTCAACTGTATTCACTCCCTAAGCCCTTCCACTGGGTCACAGATTTATTTTATTTATTTATTTATTAATTTTGTTAACCGGGTAGGCTCTCTGAGCCCCAAAGATCCCTTTTCCAGGGACAACCCGGGAATTAGTTACATTGAAGGAAACACATGAATACTACAACACTTTGGGATACAGATTACAGAGCACAGCGAGATTAGATACAGTTAAGTAGCCGAATTACAGAGGTATCATTTCAATTACAACAAACTTAGTGTTACATTTAGAGTTAGACAGAAAGGGGTTTGGTTGATATATTCATTGTCAAACCTCAGGCAGGACTAGGTATAAGTTAACAGTGGGAGGAGTGGCAGAGAAGAGAAAGGAATATGCTACGGGGAAATTATCTGCCAGCGCATGAGCAGTGACTGAGGTCCAGCTGATATTCACGCAGGCCCTTACGGAAAATCCCTAGGGAGTTTGCTTCCTGTAGGTGACCGGGGAGCTTATTCCATAGGATCGGGGCAGCACGGGCAAAGGATTTATCACCTGCTGAGGTTCAGGCCCTGGGTTCCTCAAGGAGCCGTTGCCCAGTGGAACGGAGTGGCCGGCTGGTATGCTTTAGGGTTAGGAGTCCAGCTAGGCTGGCTGGGGGAGGTCAGAGAGGAGCTTATAAGTGTTGCAAATGGCAGAAGGAGGGCAGGTTAAGCAAGGCAAGTGCATCACAATGGTTGCTCAGTGGTTTGGCTTTTGTGACAAAGCGCGAAATTTTATGGTAGAGGGTTTGTAAACTGCTGAGACTCTGCTTAGCCATTCCATGCAGGATTGAGGCAGCATAGGTAAGGATAGATAGGAGGATGCTCCTTGCAATCGCTACCCTGGTCTCAGGAATCATTTGGGCACTAAGGCGGTATAGAAGGTTTTTGGTGGATGTTTTTAGTTACATGATCCACGTGGTATTTTAGAGTGAGGCCTTGGTCCAGCATTAGGCCGAGATATCTGAAGGATTGTACCACTTCTATGGTAGAGCCTGACGTTGTGGCTAGTGGAAGTAAGAGGCTGCGATCCTGGCCTAGGGATCTAGGTCCGAACATGACAGCCTTTGTTTTTTTTGGCATTGAGTAGCAGGCGGTTCTTTAATAGCCAGGATTCGACCAAAGCAAAGTCCGCCTGGAGGTGCAATCCCAGTTCATCAGTCTTGTTCATAGATCTATATAGGACCGCATCATCTGCATACTGGATCACAGAGCAGCTCCTGCAATGGCTGCTGAGGTCATTGACAAACAGTAAGAACAAAAGGGGGCCTAATATTCAGCCTTGCAGGACCCCCGTAGTTATCGGGAGCCATCCAGAGAGGGAACCCCTCCACTTGATCTGCTGGAAGCGGTCAGTCAGGTAGCTACTGAGCCAATTCAGCGAGTGTTGATCAAGTCAGATCTTATTTAGTTTTGCTATCAGTAGGGTGTGGTCGACTAAATCAAAGGCCTTGGTAAGGTCTATGAAGATTGCCCCAGTTGGGGAGCCTTTGTCTAGTGCCAAGAAGACATTCGTGATGAATCTGATGAGGGCTGAGTCAGTGCCATGGTTTTTTCGGAAGCCGTGCTGGTTTGCAGGGGTGTAGCCAGACAATATACAAATGTACACCAGGACCTTGTTTGTTGCCGCATTTGGCACAATAAATACAGCTTTTGTATCTCATGACAGTGGTAGTTGCTATGCATGGGTAAATACAAATGCCATGCATTGCTCCCTAAGACACCCACATACCAGCCCAGAGCCTGTAAAGTTGTATTGTCCTTGGGATGCAAAGACAGTATTAGTAACCAATCCTTCTAGTTTCGACTCCTATGAATAAAATTACAGAAAGGGTCAGCATTTTCTTTGTTAGTTTTCATGGAAAAAGGAAGCTGTTCAGAGCCTATTTGCTACCCCCTTAAATAAAATTGCACACCATGGAGTACTTGGAGTATGCCTGGCTACACCCATGCTGGTTTGGAGCCAATAGCTGGTTCGCTTCCAGGTAGTCTTGAAGTTGGCAGCAGACTAACCTCTCTTGGATTTTTGCCAGAGTGCAGAGGAGGGAGATAGGCAGATGGAAATGAGATTTGAATAAATGTGCCTTTTCCAGTTACAAATTTGAACACAAATAAATGAATGCGTATCAAATAAATAAGAAAGACTGGGGTTTGCTCCATCCCTTCAGACAAAAAACATTCAGAACTGAAAACTTAAATACAGTAAATAAAGTATTTTCTGACTTGCTGGAGCATCCGCTGGAACAGGTTGGGGCTCCCTTGGGAGGGTGGCCTTACCACTTGGGAAACACTGGCCTACAGTGAGCATTTGAAGCAAGGTAGGGGTCCGACGGACACAAGGGAAGAGGGTGGGTGAGTAGCCTATCACACACCTGACCACGAGCATAGATGGCACTCCTTGAATAAAGTAATAATCACCCCAGCCCAAATTATTTACACAACATGCTTTGCACCCAATCCTCAATCACCCTTCTACAACATAGTTATATTTAAAGGGAAACACAGAAACATGGACTTTGATGGCAAGTAAGGACCGCTTGGCCTACCCAGTCTGCCCATTTCCCTACCTCTTGGATAAGCTGCAGATCCTAGTTAACCAACAGCGTACTTCCTCCCACCCCACACTAGAACTGCGTTATGTCTGTTCCAAGAATTCTTAAATTCCCCCACTGTTTTTGACCCCAATACCTCCTCTGGAAGGCTGTTGCGTGCGTCCACCACCCTCTCTGTAAAAAAATACTTTCTCACGTTGTCCCTGAGCCGTCCACCCTGAATCTTCAAATTGTGCCCCTTGTTCTTGTACATCTCTTTTTCTGAAAGATGCTACCCTCTTGGACTTTGTTGATTCCCTTGAGGTACTTAAATGTTTCTATCATGTCCCCCCTCTACCTCCTTTCCTCTAGGATATAATTATTAAGCTCCTTTAGTCTCCCTTCATATAGCTTCTGGTACAGACCCTGCACCATTTTAGTTCCCTCCTCTGGACTGCCTCCATCCTGTCTGGGTCCTTGTAGAGATGGGGTCTCCAGAACTGCATGCAGTACTCCACATGGGGTCTCATCAACTGTCTGTACAGAGGGATAACAACTCTCTGTTTTCTACTGGTGATGCCTCTCCCTATGCATCCAATATTCCCCCAGCCCTCCTTACTGCCGTCTCACATTACTTGCCTACCTTTAGGTCGTCTGATATGATGACCCCAGGTCCCATTCCATTTTTGTTGTTGTTAGTACCCCCCCTGTTGTGTACTCTTCCCCTGGGTTTTTGTTTCCCAGGTGCATTACTCTGGGCCTCTTTGCACTGAATCTAAGCTGCCATACTTTCGAACCATTCCTCCAACCTTCCCAAGTCCCTTCTCATCCTTTCCAAACCCCCCTTGTGTATCAACCCTGTTGCAGATTTTTGTGTCATCTGCAAAGAGGCATACTTTTCCTTCCAGCCCCTCTGCAATGCCACCTATAAAGACTTTAACGAGGACCAGTCCCAGTACTGAACCATGCGATACCCTGCTAGTAACCTCCTTTCCTTGGAGAGGACTCCTTCTACTATTACCCTCTGTATCCTGCTGTCTAGCCAGTTTTTTACCTAGGTTACCACCCTAGGACCCACTCCCAGGCTGGTTAACTTGTTTATTAATCTGTTATGTGGGACGGTGTCAAATGCCTCGCTAAAGTCTAGGTAGGCCACATCCACATCCCCTCCTTGGTCTACTAGTTTGGTCACCCAGTCAAAGAAATCTTTTAGACATAACCTCCCTATTGTGAATCCATGCTGCAGGGACACTGTTAGCTTTTATCTGAACCTTTTCTATTTGAAAAGGTGTCTGCAGCAGTCTACATGAGCATTTACGTCATCTATGCTGAAATGATGCCATAAAATATTAGAATTCTTTATTATTTAATGAAAATCCGTGTTCTTTATAATCCGCTCTTATTGCCGACCGCCCAGTGCTGAAGCGCACTCACAAGTGCGTTGCCATCAACTTGGTGCCGAAGCGCCGATCAGCTCATCCATGGACGGGTTTGATAAATTTTAAGCTACAGTCACTGAATACAGTTTTAGATACTAAACAGTCAGCTAAACTTACTAAAGTCACTCAGCTCCACAAACTAATGCTGAATTGTAGTTAAAACAAATGTTGCCATTTCAAGCCATAACACTGAGCATGCGCATTAGCTGCTGTCAATAACAGCGGGTTGTCAGGGTTACTGAATTTCACTAAATAATGAAAAATAAATGTTATTTCTCATGTCATTCATTCAGCACAGATTCCTTACATGCTCATATAGACTGCTGCAGGCACCTTTTCAAATAGTGACAAAAAGGTCAAGCAAAAGTGGACAGCGTTCCTTTAACAGTGAAGTACTGTACTTTTCCATCTAAACCAGGTAGCTGATCTTCATCCTGTTGTGCTCACTGCCAAGCCTGAATGCAGTACAGCTTTGCATGAGAGTACCAGCATTCAGAGCTGCAGTGCCGCACAGGAGGCTGCTAAAGAAACTCAACACACTAGGGGTGGGATGTGACATGATGAAATGGGTTACAAACTGGCTAAAGTTAGGAGATAGAGGGTGGTGGTAAACTGCTTGACACTGATTCTAATGATGGGACATGATGGTCATGTAACAAAGAGTCAAATATCAGGCCTGCCTACTTGGAAAGAAATCCCTTCTGGGACTTACACCTACCTCAACAGCCTGCATCTTTAAACAGACCATATCTGAAAAGACAATCTGGAGAATGGTTAAAGGAGTGCTTCAGATACCTTTTAGGCACACTACCTTTGCCCAGCGTGCTGTCTCTTGTTAGGGGACCTAAACGGTTTAATGATCTACCTGCGTCGCTGACTGAGTGTGAAAAAATAAACCCTTTCAAGAAGAACCTGCGTAGACTACTGTCCCAAACGAATCCATGCGACTGCCTAATACACCACTAATCATACGAAAATTACCTGCTAGCACACACCCCCAACTCCCCTGGTCTTCTGTTTCCTCTCTCTTCACAATGCCTGCAATGTGGCAGCCACTTTTTGGAACTCATAACACCACTTCATACCACAATCATAACAAATCTCAAAGCTCACTACCCCAAATCTCCCTACCCCTGTCTCTCTACCATGCTTACTTTTTCCCCTTTGAAGAAATAAGCTGATTAATCATACTCTCCTTCGCCCTTACTGCCTCACCTTTTTTACACTCTGGGTGGGATATCTGCAGGTTATTTTCACTCACCACTAGTGGCCGCCCTATCAGCCTAGCCTAGCTCATATTACTCCCATTTGCTGCCTACCACAATCTAGCTCTACTGTTCACATCCACCCTAGTTCTAGCTGACACTTGGTGTTCTGCACTCAGCTCATCCGCGCTGTCCCCGAAAGGTGGGCATTCAAACCAAGTGGCTGACACTCATATTTTGGGTCTAATCCCCAAACTTCCAGCTCGCTTCTCTGGACTTTTCCCTCCTCCCTGTCCTCCAGTAGGTGTTCTATACACAGTCATTATGACAGTCCGCCCTGCTCTCACAGGACCCACTAGGGGCACGGCCTCCCTACTCAGTCAGCTACCCACCTCACCGTCTCTTAACTCCCCCCCCCCGCTCTCCTCTAAAGGACTCAAAATTGCCCACCTGAATGTACGTAGTCTCCTACGCAACCTAACTGAACTTACAGCGTGGGTCGCCCACCACAAGTCTGATATCTTGGGCCTCTCTGAAACCTGGCTTAAGCCCCATATCCCTGATGCCCAGTGCACTCTCCCGGGCTATAACCACTTCAGACGAGATAGACCGGGTAAAAAGAGGGGCAGCGGGGTGCTCCTCTATTATAAGGCACACCTAAACAAGTCCCCCATCAACCACTCACCTACCATCCCTCCATCCTGTGAGTTCTTGCATGCTGTCCTCCTGCTGGGTCACACAAAGAAAATTCACCTGATATGTACTTACATCCCCCCAAAGGATGGTCTGTCTGGTCTCTCCCTGCTTGACTGCATTGGTGATAAAACGGGTCCCAACAAAATCCTAGTCATAGGTGACTTCAACCTTAATTGGTTGGGTGTCAACTGCAAATTGTATGAGCCTCTGCTCTCCGCCTTGCCCTGAGCCAAGTCATACCATAACTCACCAGGCTCTCCTCATGGGGGAACAATGGATCCCTTATCGACTGAATCTTGTCCAACAGGCCTGCCAGAATCACATCCTCAGGAATTCTCCCGGATGTCATCTCCGACCACTCACCTACAGTATCTTCTGCGTCTGGGGCATCTCACAGCCAAAAATAGAAACATAGACTTTGACGGCAGATAAGGACCGCTAGGCCCATCTAGTCTGCCCATTTCCCTACCTACAGGATAGGCTGCAGATCCTAGTTAACCAACAGCCTATATCTTCCTGCCCCCCCACAAGAATTGCCTTATGTCTGTCCCATGCATTCTTGAATTCTCCCACAGTTTTAGACCCCACAACTTCCTCAGGAGGCTGTTCCATGCATCCACTACCCTCTCTGTGAAATAATACTTCTCACATTGCCCTGAACCGCCTCCTTCTATCTTTAAATTGTGTCCCCTTGTTCTTGCAAGTCTCTTTTCTGAAAGATGCTACCCTCTTGGACTTTGTTGATTCCTTTGAGGTACTTGAAAGTTTCTATCATGTCCCCCTCTCCTTCTTTCCTCAAAGGTATACATATTAAGCTCCTTTAGTCTCTCCTCATACAGCTTCTCTTGCAGACCCTGCACCATTTTAGTTGCCTCCTCTGGACTGCCTCTATCCTGTCTATGTCCTTGTGGAGATGGGGTCTCCAGAACTGGACACAGTATTCAGATGGGTCTCACCAACTGTCTGTACAGAGGGATAACAACTTCCTGTTTTCTGCTGCTGATGCCTCTCCTATACATCCCAGTATACCCCGGCCCTCCCTACTGCCTTTCATCATATTGCTTACAACCTTAAGGTCATCTGATATGATTACCCCAGGTCCCTTTCCTGTTTTGTTGTTGTTACTACCTCCCCACCCATTGTGTATTCTTCCCTGGGTTCTTGTTTCCCAGGTGCATTATTTTGCACTTTTTGCATTGAATCCTAGCTGCCATACGTCTGACCATTCCTCCAACCTTGCCAAGTCCCTTTCATCCTTTCCACGCCTCCTTGTGTATCAACCCTGTTGCAGATCTTTGTGTCCTCTGCAAAAGGCATACTTTTCCTTCCAGTCCCTCTGCAATGTCACTGATGAAGACATTAAAAGGACTGGACCCAATACTGAACCCTGCGGTACCCCTGTATAGCCCTTTCTTCAGAGTGGACTCCATTTACAATTACCTTCTGTGTCCTGTTGTCCAGCCAATGTTTTTACCCAGGCTACCACCTGGGACCCACTCCCAGGCTGGTTAATTTGACTAATAATCTTTGTGTGGGACTGTGTCAAATGCCTTGCAAAGTCTAGGTAGGCCATGTCCACAGCCCCTCCCTGGTCTACTACTTTGGTCACCCAGTCAAAGAAATCTATTAGATCTGTCTGACATGACCTTCCCACTGTGAACCCATGCTGCCTTGGATCCTGTGCTCCACTGACCTCTAGGTACTCAACTATTCTTTCCTTCAGAAGTGACTCCATCACTTTCCCTACCACAGAGGTCAGACTGACAGGTCTGTAGTTTCCTGCCTCTGTCTTGGTCCCACTTTGTGAAGGGAATCACATCCGCCTTCCTCCAGTCCTCGGGTACCACACCATCCTCCCATGATTTATTAAAAGAGTAGCCAGTGGTTTCACTAGTTCCTTCCTTAATTCTTTAGAATTCTGGGGTGAATTCCATCAGGACCCATTGCTTTGTCCACCTTCAGTTTTAGGAGTTCTTGCAGAACCTTTCTTCTGTGAAAGGACTGGGATCGACCCCCTATCAAGAGTGCTTCTGTTAATTGGATTAGCACTTCCCTCCTCTTTTGTGAATACTGAGCAGAAATATTCGTTCAGTATTCCTGCTTTTCACTGTCCCCTCTGCCCACCCACCGTTCATTCTATTCAGCCTCACTATCCTCCCTTTGTCTTTCTCACGCTGATGTACCATAAAAAGGTTTTATCCCTTCTTAACTGAGTTGGCTATCTTTCCTCAGTTTGGGCCTTTGCTATTCTGACTTCCTCTCTGCTTCTTTCTGCCTTAACTGGTACAGCTCTTGTCCTGCTCCTTCTGTGTTTCCTTATACTTCCGGAATGCTATCTTTTTCTTCCTGACTTTCACAGCCACCTCTCTTGAGAACCATAGTGGCTTTTTCTTTTTTTTGATTTGTTTGTTGCTTCACACAAAGGCTTGTTGCCTCTGTGATGGCAGTTTTGATAATTCCCCATTGTTGCTCCACACCTCCTTCTAGCCTGTTTGCTAGTGCTTTTCTGAGGCACTCTCCATCTTGCCAAAGTCAGCCTCCTAAAGTCCAGTGCCCACACTTTTGCATGGCTTGACTCTGTAGCTGAGTTTAACGTGAACCACACTGTTTGATGGTCACTTGTCCCCAGATGGCAACCCACTTCTAGATCTGAGATCCTCTCACTGCCCCCCCGTTTGAGAGTATGAGGTCTAAGATTGCTCCCTCACGAGTGGGTTCGAAACTAGCTGTCTAATGCCCTGCCACCTGTAGGGCGTCAAGAATGGCCTTGCTTCTTGGATGTGGCTGCAGAAATGTGCTCCAGTTAACATCTGGCATATTCAGGTCTCCCATCAACAGTATCTCCCTTTCTCTGCCATTCTAAGAATGCCTTCATCATATCCTTGTCCATTCCTTCCCCTGACATGGGGTCTGTACACAACCCCTGTGCGGATTGTGGTGCCCTTTCCAGTCTCCAAGGTAACCCACAGTGCCTCCTCTCCTCCCTGTTTACTCTTTTGTTCAGTTGCTTTTATCCCTTCCTTTACATAGAGAGCTACTCCTCCCCCTCTTCTCCCCTGCCTGTCTCTCCTGTAGGTTATATACGCTGGTATGTTAACATCCCAGTCATGGTTCTCTGTGTACCATGTTTCTGTGACTGCTACAATATCCAGGCATCCCTCTTCCATTAAGGCCACCAGCTCAGGAGCTTGCTGCCCAGACTACGGGCATTGTACTCATTACCCTCCATTTCCTGATGGCCTTACCCCTTTTGCCCCATCCTGTCCTTCTTGCCTTTGTCACTTTCTCCATTTACCACTGCCCTTCTCCCTATCGACACCTCCATGTTGGTGTCTGCCACACTACTACCGTGATTGTTTGGGGGCTGAGATTTTCCTGCTCCTTTCCAGTGCCTCCCCTTGGCTAGTTTAAAAGCTTGCCAATGAAGCATTTAAACCTATCACCTAGGATCCTGGTTCCCTCCCGGACAGATGCAGCCCACCATGCCAGTATAGGCTTGCATCACTCCAGGTGGACCCCAGTCCCAATGAAGCAAATCCCTGAGCTCCACACCAGTTTTCAACCACTGATTGAATCCCATGCAGTGCAGACACCCCTAGCCTCTCCTATGCCATAGATGGGTAGCACCTCTGAGAAGGTTACCGCATGCTACTTGACTAAGGCCCCTCCCCAATTCCACAAACTCTTCCTGCACTTCTCTAATCCCTTTCTTAGCCAGGTCATTTGTCCCTAGGTGGACATATGATATCCAGCTCCCTCCTGTGCAGCTGCTCTGGCAATCCTGAGGAATCGCTCCCTGTCCTCTAAGCCATGGCGCCAGGCAGGCACCTACCTCCCTCTCCCTTCCTTGCCCAGTTCTACCTTCCTAACAATGGAGTCCCCACCAGAGTTGTTTCCTTCCTTCAGGGTCCCCTCCACACCTCCTGTGGGTCTCCTTTGTGGAGGTTCCCAGCATCCTCCTTGGTCTCCACTGTAGGCGCCTCCATAAAGGAACCACACTTTGCCAGAATGGCATAGAATTGTGGAGAGGTACAACTGAGGGATGCGCCTGTTCCACCACCTCACCCTCCTGAGCCCACTGTGGTCCAACCGCCTCTTCTTCTTGGCAACCTCTAAGGCAACGGGCAGTGGCACTGGTGGTCCCTGGATGGAAGAGGAGGTCCCACAAATCCTGGCCAACTCAGCCTGGAGATGAGCAACCTCCTCTCAGCCCAGAGGTGCCTGCAGATGGGACAACACGCATCCTCCAGAACATCTCCCGAAGACTGCTGCTCCACAGCCACTGCACTGCACCACTCCAATCATGTCTTAGTTCTGGCCCTTAACTGTTTGCAATCCTTACTCTTTCCTCTGTTTTTTTTCTCTCTCCTTACTTTCTGCCTGTTTCCTTTAAGCTCCTGATTGTCCTGTTCTGAGACAAGAATATCCTATATTTCTCAGTAGACCACTTACTTGTTCAGAGGCAGACCTCCAGCAGCTAGAGGGGGCCGGAGAGCTACTCTTGCCCTTCTAGGATGGTGGGTCCTTGGTGGTTCTGTGATCACTCACTTCCTGCCCCTAAACAGGAAGTTCCTGTTGTCAGTCAAATCCTGTGCCTATAAAAATAGAACTAGCTTTGGGTGGTCCAAATCCCTAGTAAAGTGATCGAACTGAGGGACTACTCCAAATTTAATACTCACAACTTCCTTTCTGACCTCCTAACAATTGACTGGTCAGGGGTCACTGCCTCCAACGACCCTTCACAAGCTCTGGACTTATTCCTAGCCGAGTTTGTCCCCCTTCAGAATAAACATGCCCCCCTCACCAGGAGAAGGGTGAGGGGCACCGCCACCAAATGGCTTCATGGGGGCCTATTTTCCCTTATGAAGGCCAGGGACAAATGTTGGGCGACCTACAAGGCTTCCCAAACAATAATGATTTGATGGCATATAGGCACCCCAGAAACTCCTGCAAAGAGCCATCCGCTCAGCAAAAGTGAGTTCTGCAAAGCTGCCTTATTTTCCTCCGCTAGAAACCCGAGAGTTTCTGCAAAATATTAAAATGCTTTTGGGGGTCAGCTAGAGTGCAGGTCACTGACCTGCTCATTGAGGGATCAGCTGCACAACCCCTCACCATTGCAAACACCTTTAACTCCATGTTTTCTGAACTGCCCCTCCCTTCCCCAGTCCTCAGTCCCCAACCCCCGGCACCCTCCATCCGACTCCACCCCGGCCCCTTCCACCTGAAACAAGTTTCACCTAAGGAGACCCAGAAGCTGCTCGAGGCCTCTCCTTATAGCAGCGCAGGTCACGACAGCCTCGAGCCGAAACTGCTCAGACTGGGGGCCCACCTCTTTGCCAGGCCCGTCACGCACTTATTCAACACCTCCCTTAATACTGGGATCATCCCTGACCTGTGGAAAGTGGCCAAGGTCGTTCCCATCTTAAAACAGGGGAATCCCAAAGATCCTGGTAACTACCGACCTATTGCCATTCTGTCCGCCACCAGCAAACTTCTCGAGAAAGCCGTCGCCTCCCAGCTCTCCCAATATATACAGGACTACAACATTCTCGCTCCTGCACAGCATGGATTCAGAATAGGGCAAAGTACATCCACCGCCCTTGCTGTAATCACTTCACTGATCAGGACTGCTGCTGACCAAGGCAATCTCACTGGAGCCATTTTTGTGGATCTCTCCAAAGCCTTTGACAGGGTAGATCACTCCCTCCTCAGCTCCATGCTCCTATCTCTCGGGTTCTCTCCCTCCGCCCATGCTTGGTGCCTAAACTACCTCTCCAACAGGCAGCAATACACCAACTTCAATTGGACACTCTCCAACCTCTCATCAGTCCATTGTGGGGTCCCACAGGGATCCGTCCTTGGTCCCACCCTATTCTCACTATTTATTAACGATCTACCATCCGTCACTGCCCATGGTCATACCACCCTGTATGCGGTTGACCTCGTCCTCCTGGCCAGCTCCCGGGACATCTCCACAATTAACTCCCAACTGAATACCAATTTTGAATGCATCCAAACCTGGCTGGGGGACCATAGGCTCACCCTCAATCTCAAGAAAACCCAAGCCATGCTGTTTGGTTCCTGAACAAAATAAAATCCTGCCCCGCTCCCCTGCAAATCTACGAGGCAGACGGCTCGCCCCTTGAGATGGTAGTCGCTGCCAAATATCTGGGTGTCACTCTGGACCCGCAGTTGGACCTTACCCTACACATCCGGAACATTTGTAAGGCTACTAATGGTAAGCTTGGCCTAGCTTATCAAGCTAAAACTGCCTCACCCCGGCCGCTCGTTTGGCCCTAGGCAGGTGGGTCCTCCTCCCTTCACTCTGCTATGGACTTGTAACATTTACCCCAGTTCCCAAAACCAGCCTCTCAAAATGGGACACGGCCTACAACAATGTTTGCCGCTTTGCACTCTCCGCCCCTCCCTTCACCCACCGCTGTGATCTTTACAGCCTCCTGGAGTGGCTCCCTCCGGAGAAGTACTGCTCCTCCGTACTCGGAAACTTCATTGACAACATTATCCACTCGGCCACCCCCTCTGCCCTTGCCCTTCCCCTCAAGCTAGGCGCACCATCCTACCATCTAAGATCTGGGACGAACCTGGAACACCTGGCTCCTAGAACCCGCACCCTTGCGGGGGATTGTGCCTTCAACACATACGCCCCTAAACTGTGGAACTTGCTCCTGAGCTTACTCGGTCCACCACCTCCCATCCAAGCTTTAAAGCTTCCCTCTGGAACTTTTGAAATCTTCCTCCACCTGTCCCTGCACCTCGTAGCTCACTACCGGAGCCCCACTCCTCCCCCTAGCCCAGTAGGGTGGAGGGCCTCAGCGCTACTTGAACTCACTTCTTCAGTAACCGGTCGAGAAGCTAGTATTCGACCCCCTGCCTAGGGCATCCCCCCCCCCCCGGCAGGCACTTATCACTGTCATTGCTTTTGTTCACTCTGCTGTTCACCTCCTAATTACATCCTGTATGTACCATTTTATTGTATTGCATTGTGCCAACCTGTTCTAGAGCTAGCCTTGTAATGCCTGTTATTCCCTATGTGTTTTCTCGATTCCTCAACTGTTCATGTACGAATTTTTACCTGTAACTCTCCCGGGTCGCCCTGAAAATAGGCACTTGGCTGTCTAGTGTGCTTACCCGGTTAACAAAAGCAAATAAATAAATATGCGCCATGTGCAACCCACTTATGCACCCCTGGGCAATAATCAATAGGGGAACATGCGCCATGCAAATCCCGATGCACCCGATGCACCGGGGCGCACCTGTAATGTATGCAGTGCAAGTGTGGGGGGCGGGCGTGCCCATGCATATGCTGCACATCCCGATATTCAGCCCGGGATGTGCGGCACATATGCAGGCACACACCGCCTTGCGCCCGCACGGGAGGGGGGTGCAAGATCCACCCAACAAAAACTGGAGCAAGGACTGGCCACCCACAGGTGAGCTGCCGTATTGCAGGGCACAACACGGCAGCCGCCAGCTGTGGGTGGCCACCCGACCCCCAGAGCCACAGGCCAGGCTTTGCCCCCCCCGCCCGATCGCGGGCTTAGCAACTCCAAAGCTATCCCTGGCAAACCACACAAAGGTGAGGGTCCTGGAATTCAACAGGGACAATTTTAAAAGATGGGGGAATGCCTCAGGGATGTCCTGGCAGAAGGAGAGGACTTGGGTGGAGTGGAGGAACAGTGGGTGAGACTAAAAGTGGGGCATAGTGAAGGCAACATACCTCTGCGCCAGGCAAGTAAGCAAAAGCAAGAGGAAAAAAGAGACAGCTAAGGTTCTCAGAAAAGTGTGTCAGTGTCAGTGTCTCAGCAGGTAGCACACTCACCTCTGAGGCCGGGAGATCAGAAGGCTGTGGGTTCTAGCCCCACACCAGGCACTTGGGTTAATATCCTAATACTGACACTGTGGTGCAGCATGAGGGGGTTGCTGCACTTCTAAGGTGTCGTCTTTTGGATGAGACGTTAAACCAAGGTCCCAGCTGCCTGTTCTGGTGGTAGTTCAGGTGGATGTTAAAGATCCCATGGCACTTCTCGAAAAGAGTTGGGGAAGTTTTTATTAAAACAAAAGCACGCTTTTTTCCCAAAACAAAAACAAATCACACAGTCATTATGATATCCATATTATCTACCCAATCCAATAACATTTTTCCACAGCTCTCTTGCTTTCTCTTCTCCCCATAATTTACATTCATCTTGAAAAATGTTATCTACTTCATCTTGAAAATCCTGTACAGTCAAATCCTTATTCTGCAAAAATCTTGAGCATCTGTTTTGCCATATAGACCATTTAAAAACTGCCAAAATAACATAGACTGTATTTTTATTAAATTTTTCCCATTCTTTTGTTAACTGACCATAGATCAAAATCTCGTATGTCATATTTTTAAAAGCTTGCATCCCCCAATAACTGGCTACCATACCTCAAAAAGGTTTAATAAAATCACAATCAAAAAAGAATTGCTGCATGCTTTCCTCTTTTGTCCCACAATCTCTTTCTCCTCATATGCTTTCCTCCATTCTTTTACTGTATGTTTATGGTTACCTCTCACGTTTAACTTCCCTTGACTACACATCCATACTACATCTTTCATTTTTCCCGGAATTCTTTTTTCTAATGTAACAGCTAACATTTCCTGCTCTTTTATTCCTTTTTCTACCTTAAAAACTTGTTTTTCCCAGAAATTCCTCTCCATAATTTCTTTATACATCTGTTTTGTTACCCCTAATTAGAGCATCCACTGTTAGCCCCCCACTGGGTTAAATACTTCCTTCAAATTTCCATGTATATTGACCACACTTTACATCCTACTATATTCCTTTTCTTCCTAATATATTTAATGAAAGGTACATTCCATTGCTGTGTTAACCAAGACCAAGCTTTGTTCTCATCTTTTACTAATGGTACAATATTTGAAAACACAAAAATATTAATATAAAAAACAATTGGATTTATCATGTTTAAACCCTCATCTTTTATGGTTCTATATTTTATCCCCCTGTTAATAGGATTTAACTTACTACCCCACAATAACTGAAAAAAAAGACTTTGAATTTTGGATTGCATTTGAAATGGTCCTGGAAAAATGTATGCTAAAAATAAAAATATTGGGACAATAAACGTTTTTAATAAGTAAATTATTTTCTCGCGTGTCATACTACATTGTTTCCATTTATGTTCTTTTATTTGGGCTATTTGATACTTTTCTTCCCAGTTTTGTTGTATTGCATCATCCCCTCCAAATCTTATTCCCAGCACCTTAATGCTTCCTTCTGCTATCTCCAAATCTCTTTTCTTTTTCTCTACTGCCCCCAATGGATACATTCTACTTTTCCCTTTATTTATCTTAATCCCTGTATATTGGCTATACTTCTTTACTAACTCTATTAACTTATCCCCCGAACTCTGATCTTCTACTAAAACTAAGCAATCATCTGCATAAGCACTTGTTTTATTCAGTTCCCTATTTTGCCATACAATACTTTTAATCTCTTTCTCCACCTCTGTTCTCCTCAGAAGTGGGTCTAGACAAAATACATATAGTAGGGGACTTAATGGGCACCCTTGCCGAACCCCATTCCTTATATACATAGAAGTCCCCTAGATGCCAATTAACCATAGGACAAATCTGCACTTCCTTATATATTGCTTTTATGAAACTAATTAATTCTGTTGGAATTTTAAACTTTTCTAAGGTATCCCATACATACTGATTCTTTACAACATCAAATGCCGTTTCTTGATCCAAGGCACACAAATACCCTTGCAAAGAATCCTCCTGTCCTTTATTTATGACTTCTCTAATATAAATTAAATTTTGTTGTATGCTCCGTCCAGGAAGAGCACACGTTTGAGACTGCATTATCAATTTCTCTGAAAAGTCCTTAACCTATTTATTACCATGACTAAAAGTTTGTAATCTGAAATCAATAAACTAATGGGCCTCCAATTTTTAAGTTGCATTTTTTCTCCTTTTTTATGCAAAAAAATCATTATTCCTTTTTCCATACTTTCTGCCAAATTGTCTCCATTCTTTATACCATTGTATACTCTTGTTAAAATGGGAGCTATTTGTTTTTCTAAAATTTTATAGAACATATTCGGAATCCCATCCACCCTAGCTGCCTTGTTATTTGACAAAGATTTTATTGCCTCTTTCACTTCTTCTTCTTTAATTTCCCCCTTTATCGCCTCTGCCTCATCTTCCTCCAACTCTGGCATCTCAATTGTCAGAAAAAAATCCTCACTTTTCCTACTTCTTTGTTGCTGGTATTTTTCCTTCAAAAACTCTTGTACTGTAAATTTAATAATTTCTATATCTGTATGTATCCTCCCTTTTCCATCCTGTAATTTGTACATAACTCGATTTTCTATTCTTTCTTTACTACAGTCATAAGGATTTGTATGATATTTTGTTCCCTGGGTACCACTTTTTTTGTTCCATAATTAAAGACATGACCCTATTATATTGGTATTCTTTCATTTTAACCTTAATTTCTTCAATTTGTTCAGATTCATCCACCTTATTTTTAACCTGCCTTGTCATAAATTATATAATCTAGCCCTTAATTTTAAATACTTCCCATAATTTGTTGCCTCTACTTTCTGTCCTTCTTCGATCATATATTGTTTGATTTCATTTTTAGTATCTTCCTACCATTCTATTCCACTATAATATAATTCCATAACTGTTAACTTATCTTCCAGTATTATTTTAATCTTTTCTATACAAGTATCTTCTTGTGGCTTAGCTGTATTAATCCTCCAGTAGCCTTTTCTTATTCTCATCCTATTCCCCAAGTTAATTTCAACTTCTACTGCCATATGATCTGATGTCTCAATCGGTATACTCCTAATATCAACTACCTCCACTTTTTTTGTACCATCCAGAAATCTATACGAGTAGAACGTGAACCCTTGAAATATGCGTGTTCTCCTTTTTTCCCTTTTAACTTATATCCATCCTCCATCCCAGCTTTATCTAACATTCTTTTCAAGTGAGTCGTATCACAAAAATTTTTTGATGTTGCCCTCCCCCAGTCTGTTCTAGATGACCCACAGTTAAAGTCTCCCCCCCCACACCACAAGTTTTGAAGTATTCAAATAAGCCTCTATTTGCTCTATTAGCATATTCCTTTCTTTTTTCCTTTGTGGATTATAAATTACAATAATTCTCACAGAATTCTTTTTTAAGATAACATCAATAATCATAGCTCTTCCAGGTACCAAATCTATTACTTTTAAAATTTGAACATCATGAAAAGAGAAAGCTACCCCCACCCCTGTACACCTATCTATCCCAAAGGACCATAAGGATGGTCCCCATGTCCAGTCTTTCTGAGTTTGTTGAATTTCATCTATAGTGTGTAACCATGTGTCTTGGAATACATATAAGTCACTTTTCAAGTCATATAGTATTTTAAAAGTTACCAGCCTCTTCCTTTTATTTTTAATACTATTTGTATTATGAGTGAGGCATTTTAAACTTCCCATTTTGTTTTCCCCTCACTTTTACCCTGCCTCTTTAGATTTTGTCCTTTTCTTTGATACCTGCATGTCTGTTGTGTCTCCATCTTCCTCTCCTGCACCTTCAGAAAGATCTGTGTTGGACCGATTAGAGCCCTCCTCCATAGTGTACCATTCCTTGTCTTGTAATACGGTGTATTTATTTGTTAACTCTACACCTTCACAATCTTTTTCCAATGAAATTATCTGTTTTTCTGTACTCTTCTTTTTGGTTTTAGATCTTGTAACCATAGTAAATCCAGTTTCTTCTTCTGTCTTCCCTTCCATTTTAAAAGTCCCTGTTTTTTCTTTTGATTCTTTTTGCTCTGGTATTACCAACCCTTTAGTCCAAGGTTGTACCTTTATTCCTATTTCCCATGTCCTCTCTGATAATGACTTCCCTTATTACCTTATCTTGCTTCTCTTTCTCTTTCTGCGCCACAGCCAGGTAGACATCTTGCTCTGCTCTTTCTCCAGTTTCTGGGCTGTTATGGGAAGCCCAGGGACATTTTGCAAAGGTGTGCTCTTCCTCTTCACACAAACTACATTTAACTTGGTTTGTGCATTCTGCCCCAAAATGTCCAACAACCCCACATAGGCCACACTTGACTTTACCACAGACGTTACTTAAGTGACCTCCCTCTCCACATTTGTAGCAGGCCCACACTTGGCCTGCATAAAAAACAATGCCTCTGTCTTGGCCTAGAAAGAAACAGTTCAGCAAATGTTGAATTTCCCCATCTACTTGTTTAAGTGTTGGTTTATATTTCCATCCATCTGTCCACAGACCATTTTCATCCAATATTGGTTCCGGCGGCCCATGCATTACACCCCTCTGCTTGATCCAGAAATTAATGTCAACCACATTGACGCCTTCATTTCGAAATAACACAGTCACTATCTTAAAAGCAGATTTTGATAAGGGAATAACTGAGAAATCCTTCCATAAGTCTGTACATTTCATTTGCTGATATAATTTCCAAAAACGGTCCAACCCTCCTCCATGTTTAAAACTTACGTCAAATTCTGTACTTCCTGGTACATGAATAAGGGCATATATTTCATATGGATAAAACTTCATTTTATTCATTAAGAGTTCTTTCCCAATAAAAATTCTGTTGGGCACATCCTCAGAGGGCCCTCTAAATCTCAAACGTACCGTGTTTCTTCTTTTAGCTTGCTGTGGTTTTATATCTTTAGGAAATAATCTTTCTTTAGTATTCCCACCCCAGGATTTCTCCTTCTGGCCTTCCCCTTCCTCCTGCATTTCTTTATCTGTTGATATCGTTTTCTGCTCAAGCTCCATAGATGACTCTTCATTATTGCTATCAAGTCCATCAAAAATTATCTCTATTGTTTTATCTGCCTCTGATGTTACATCTGTTTTTCTGCTTCATCCACTTTTTCCCCAAATTTACTTTCTACATCCCTTGCGTCTTCTTTTTGTTTTTTTACTAATTCCTGATGTACTGGGCCTGTTTGGATCCCACCCAGACCCATCATCCTTTCTTTTCCAACCTGCTTGTAATAAGGCTTCTGTTACCCATTCAGGTGTGTCTGCAAAGTCTCTAAAAGTTCTCTCTTCTGAATCTGAAACCTCCTTTTTTTCTCCTTTACTGTTTCCTAATGGGCCCTTTTTTTCTGTGATTTCCTCAATATCTTCAAAATCTGTGTTTTCTTTCTTTACTTTCTGTCTTGCTTTCTACAATCCTTTTCAGGCCAAGCCGTTTCTGACTTACTTTTGCCTTTCCTTTCTGTGCTGACACTTTCACTTGTTTTTTCCCCGTCTCAGCAGGTGCAGCTTGCTTTGATACTGCCACATCATTGCTTCTCAATTTAGCCTGATAGGAGTCCGGCCTATTTTCTTTGCTTCCACAACAGAAATATATGGCTCTAAGATCTCCTATTTCTTTACTTTTGCTGATTATTTTCCAAAACATTTTTTTACTCACGCTTGCAACATCTCCTCCTCCATCTCCACGGAAGAAGTTTTCTCTTAATTCCTTCTTTTCCTTTCCAGCTCCTCACTTCAATCTTCTTGATCCATAAAAGTGTCTGAACTCATTTTCAGGCCTCTAGTGAGTGTACAAGACAGGGGGAGTCCCTCCCCTGCCACATCAGCACTTCCTCCTCTGCTGTCCGGCTCCAAACTGTGCTCCTCCACTCTGCCCTCAGGAAGTCAAGCCCCTGCTGGAAGAGTAGGGGAATTTCCCTGGTGCCCTGGCCAAATTTCTCCCCATTCACTAAAATACCACCAACAGCTTAATCTGGTTCAAAGTCAGTTGGCATTCATCTGTATCCCCCTTCCCTGGGTCGTGCCTGAAAATAGGCAGAATTTGTCTAGTGCACTTACCCGGTCAACAAAAACTAAAAAAAAAAAAAAAAAAAAAAGGTGGCTGGGAAGATAAGGGCTAAAAGTTAGTATTCAGGAGGTACAAGGAGACACAGAGGAAGGAGGATAGGGAGATGTATCAGGAGAAGCAGAGGGAGGCAGGGAAAGTAGTCAGGAGTGCAAAAGTGCAAATGGAGGAGAAAACAGCTCAGGCAGAAAAGAAAGGGGACAAGACATTTTTCAGGTATGTAAGCAAAAGGAGAAAGACCAGGGGAGTGATTGTAAGGCTTAGGAGGGAAGAGGGAAGTGTGTGGAAGGGAACAAGGAAAAAGCAGACATCCTGAATGAGTACATTTTGTTCAGTGTTCACAGAGGAAAGGGAAGGAGAGGGACCACAGCTAAATGTCAGGAACATCAAAGGCAGGGAGGTAGACACTAGTCCATTTACAGAGGAAAGAGTCCCGAAGAGGCACCTGCAAATCTGAAACTGGACAAGGCAATGGGGCCAGATGGGATACATCCAAGGATAGTGAGGGAGCTCAGAGAGGTGCTGCCTGCACCTCTGACAATCATGTTCAACCACTTACTGGAGTGGTCCTGGAGGACTGGAAGACAGCAGATGTAGTCCTGCTTCACAAAAGTGGTAGCAGGGAGCAGGCTGACAATTACAGGCCATTCAGCCTGACCTCAGTGATGGGGAAATTAATGGAATTAATGGAATCACTACTGAAGGAAAGGATTGTGGAATATCTTGAATCCAGTGGCTTAAACATCTGAGGCAGCATGGATTCACTAGGTGGAGGTCATGTCAAACAAATCTGATAGATTTCTTTGACTGGGTAACCAGAGAAGTTGCTCAGGGTGGAGTGGTGGATGTGGCCTACCTAGATTTCAGTAAGGCCTTCAACACTGTTCCACAGAGGAGACTCATAAACAAGCTGGGCAGCCTAGGAGTGAGACTAAAAGTGGTGAACTGGTTAAAAAATTGGTTTGAGGATTGGTAACAGAGGGTAGTGGTAAATGGAATTCACTCTGAGGAAGGGAGGGTAACCAGTGGGGTGCCACAAGGATCAGTAGTGGAACCTGTCCTCCTTAATGCCTTTATTAGCAACATTGCAGAGGGGCTAGAAGGGAAGATATGCCTTTGTGCAGATGACACTAAGATCTGCAATAGGGTAGACACTCTGGGGTGGGGGTGATGAATAGGGATCTAAGAAAGCTTGTATAGTGGTCAAGAGTGTGGCATCTAAGTTTCAATATGAAGCAGTGCAAAATCATGCATTTGGGGCGCAGAAACGCAGAGGCGGTGTAGAGAAGGGGGAGTGGTACTACACCACCAAACACGAAAAAAAACCTGGGGGGTAATCATATCTGATGATGATGACCTAAAAGTGGCCAAACAATATAACAAGGCAGAGAGGAGAGCCAGCAGGATGCTAGGATGCACAGGGAGGGGCATCACCAGCAGAAAGAGGAAGGTGGTGATACCACTGTATAAATCACTGGTGAGACCTCACCTAGAGTACTGTGTTCAGTTCTGAAGACCCCATCTCTGGAAAGACATAGAAGAGTAGAGGCAGTCCAGAGGAGGGCAACTAAAATGGTGTGGGGTCTGCATCAAAAGCCCTATGAGGAGAGACTGAAGGACATCAATATGTACACCCTGGAGGAAAGGAGCGTGAGGGGGGATATGACAGAGACTTTCAAATACCTCATGGGTATAAATAAGGTTCAAGAGGTCATCTCGTTAAAGACAGTGAGTAGCTTTAAGAGAGGCTGGGATAGGCATGGGGAAAATAAGAATCATGGGCAGGGAGGATGGGAGGAATGGGGAAGGAGGGCAGGGACATTAGCTCAAGCTGTGGACCCTGCAATACGAGCAGACTTGATAGACCAAATGGCCTTCTTCTGCTGGCTTGTTCATATGTATGTTCATATGAAAAAGATGCTCAGGAATGGGTCGTGCTGTGAAGCTGGAGAGGGGGTAAGCTCAGGGAAGATGTAAGGAAGTGCTTCTTCACAGAAAGGGTGGTGGATGCCTGGAACAGCTTCCCAGTGGAGGTGGTGGGGGCCAAAACTGTAGTGGGATTCAGGAAGGCATGGGATAGGCATAAGGGAACCTTAGTGGTAAGGAAAAGGGGGGGAGCAGGAGAGCAAGTAATCTCTGATGTGTTACAGTAGGTAGGGAAAATGGGCAGGCTAAGTGGGACAAGTGGTCCTTATCTGCCGTCAAACTCTATGTTTCCATGTAATGTCCCACACTGTCCCTTATTTTGAGTGCTTGCGTTCCTCATTTCAGTGGCAAAAGGTTGAGAGTTATAATGGGGAAATTTCCCATTGCTTTTAAAGAAATGCCATGGGATCTGGAACTTCTACCTAAACCACTAGGAAAGGCAGACTGGACCTCATTTAATGTCTCACCCAAAAGGGCAGCACACATTAATACTGCACTCAAGCTGGCCCACCAGTGCAGCAGCAAGGTGACCACTTGCAACGCAGGCATCTCGGGTTCAGGAACAGACCCGGGAATCGGAGGGCTGGCCGGGTGGAGAAGGATACAGCACCCGAGGGGCACCTCTCCTTCTCCAGGTGGAGGGGGGAGTGCTGGCTTGTTGTGACCTCAGGCAGGGGCTGGGGGAATTGCCGGAAGAGCCAGTGCCTGCTTGTGTGGGTGGTGGGACAGACGCTGGCATCACTGCATGCCCTGCCTCCCAGCAACACAGCCACAAAAGCTCTGATCCCCCAGCCATGATGCCCCACTCTGCCACCACTCCCGCTGCCACTAGTGTCCGGGGGGTAGGTCACGGCTCGCTTTGATTGACCATTGGGAGGGGGTGAGCCTGAGCATGGTGGGTTGGTGCGAGGGGCAGGGGCCCGAACTCCAGTAGGTGGATTAATGGGTGGACCGGACCAAAAAGAATAATAAAAAAAGATAAATAATACTGCACTTGGCTGCCAGTGTTTATGGTATGAGCAGTAATCCTAATGTGGGACTAGAACCCATAACCTTCTGTCCCACAGGCAGTTGCGCTACCAACTGAGCCATGCTGATACTCAGTGGTGCTCCTCTGTAATTTATCTGCAGTGCTCAGTAGACTAGTGGGACCACCACCATCCAGTTATGAGTCCTGTTATTCATCTGCAGTCCCCAGTGGTCTGATGGATCCTCACCCCCCCATAGAGTTCAAAACAGAGAAAGAGAGAGAGAGAGAGAGAGAGGCTAGAGTGCAGACTCCAATTGCTCAATTGAAGCCACATGTCCGCCATACTAGCAGGTTGAGGTGCCGGCAGAATAGCAGGAACCCTTCTTGAAACTTAAGACAGCGGCACCAAAGCAACTGAGTAACGCATTGCTTATACAAGCAAAGGACAGACGAGCATACCTTGTTTTCGTCACCACAATGTGCGTCTGCTTCTTCATTTCCTTGCTGTCAATGGTGCTTCTTACCCAACTGGATCAGCAGACTGCTGTCAGAACTGTGCTAGTGCCACTATCTAAGTTTCAAGAAGGGTTCTGGCTATTCTGTCGGCACTTCAACCATCCTCTAACATGGCAGACGTGAGGCTTCAACCGAGCCATTGGAGACTGCCCTCTAGACTCTCTCTTTATATTGAACTCTATGCACCTCCTGAAACTAATACCGACCCCCCTCCCAGGACCACACACACATATACATCCTGGTCACTGATGCATGGCACTAGAGATGGCAACTGGTACAGGCCTCCGCTCACCTATGATGTCTAACACATAACTGTCAGACAGCGACTGTGTAGCCTATTGTAGAGACAGCTGTTTCTACAGCAAGCATGTGAACGTTCTCTGCCAATCAAATGGCGGCACCTGAGGTGGTGAGCAGAGGGCAATTCCTGTCGTCTATAGTGCCATATAGCAGTGACCAAGGTGGTGTGTGTGTGTGTGCGCGCGTGCGCTCATGTGTAAAGAGTTCTGGAAGGAAGGTTGGTAGCTGTGTGGGGTGATAGTTCCACCAGACCACTGGGTACTGCAGACAAATAACAGGATTGGTAATCATGGAGGGGGTCAAGAGGGGGGCGGTGGGTAGTACTTTTGGGGGGTCATTTTTTTTGCAGATATAATGATCTGTATACATTTGTGTGTTGCTGTTGTCTACTTTCACAGATTTCAATAGCAGCTTCCATGTACTTTAATTAATCAAGAAAGTGCTAAAATACACTTGGCACATAATCAGCAGTAAAAGCAATACAGCAGCTGGCATCAGCTTAAATTGCATACATTCTCTAAGTTGTTATAGGAGCTTTTCAGACATATTGCTAGAGGTGTGCATGGGGGAGGGTGGCAACCCTGCCCCTCCCTTATAAACACCCTCCTCCTCCAAAACTGCCTGTACCAAGATAGCACCCCCCCAGCCTGCTCACAGAGACCCCCACTCTTAGCATTTCATAAAACAAATAGCCATTGTTCAGACCTTAGGAGGGACGCCAGATGCTGTGTACAACAGGGTTTCACTGTTTGTTGCAGATGCATGCAATAAGATGCCACTGGCACAACTGGTCAGTCCATGGGAGTCGAGTATATGGGGACAAGTTATATCTATATCTATTTTCTGTTATAACCTCAGAACTGCTGTTGTACATGACATTGGCTGGCTGGCATGCATTTATGGAGCTTCTTTCCCCCAAATATACCTCTCGATCACTGCTGCCACACAAATCATGGAAAAATGTCCACACCAAACAAAACAAAATCAAAAGTCTGGGACACCATTTTTCACAATTGCAATATCAGCTCAAAAATCTGTTGCGAAATGTGTTTTACTGTGAAAAGTACAGTGCTCCCTCTCTTTTATCCGCCAACCTTGGTACATCCTAAAATTTGGCAGATAAAAGAGGGTGGTAGATAATAGAGGGTGGCAGTTTCCCAATACATATTTGTACTGCATATGTATGCTGTTGTATACAGTATACATATATCTATAGAATAAATAATGGGTAAGGGTGGTATACAAGGATGTATACCCATCGAGGGGGCTAATTAGGGTTATGAGGCCATGAGCCCAAAGGGGGAGTGGCTTTATTGCCCTAATTAACCCCCAAGACGGGTATACTCACAAGTGTACTACCCTTACCCATTATTTGTTCAATATAATACATTAGGATGGTTACTGTTACAAAGATCGCATTTCCAATCACACAATGGCACCTGAAGGTCTCTTGCAGCAAGGAGAGAATGGTGTGTAGTGAATGCAGTGGGAGATTTCTGGGTTTGGGAGTGTTTTGTGTAAGTGTCTTTTTCCAAGTCCTTTTGTAGATTGTTAATTAGTTTGGCAAGCTTCTTAATGCTGTGTTAATTGTGCTATTAGTGGTATCCCATAGGGTTTAATGTACTGCAGGTGTATACTTTTTATTAGTGCAGATATATACTTTTAATTGATTAATTAGTGTAGCTATATAGCTTTAATTAGTGTAGGTATATAGCAGTAATTGATTAGTGCAGGTATACAGCTGTAACTGATTGATTAGTGCAGGTGTATAACTTTAATTGATAGATTACTCATAGGTATACAGGGAAATAAATGATTACCTTTTCTATGGGGAAAAGTTCCCATCCATGCATTATATATATATATTTTAAAGGGAGGTGGTCATGCCCCTATAGTTAGGGTTAAAACTTCACTTCTATGTTAAACTCAAAATTTTGCACTTTAATAACAGTAACCGTTCCAGCAATTTGCATGAAATTTTGCATGTGCCATCAGGGACCAAAGATCTCTTGATGTGGCAAGTTTCGTTCCAGTCGGATGTGTAGGTGCGGAGATACGGAGTGTCAGAAAACATATAAATTACTATTTTTTTGTCACGCCGCAGTGCAAAAACGGTGTGGAATTTTGGTTTAAAATTTTTAGGGTATATAAGTCTTGGGTGACAGTAGTGCCTTTTTTTTAATATTATTTAAGCGCCTACCTCCTCGGCATGGGTGGTCCTATGGTCCCCCTTTCAGATCCACAGGTGGCTCCTGCACCAGGTGCCGTGCCCGAGTCTCGCACTCCTCCTATCTCCCTCTCTATAGGGCACATTGCAGGCCCCATCATGGAAGACCAAGGGGTCAGGGCAGAGGGAGCTCCTGGAGTGTCCGGTTCAGTGCTGCAGGTGGATCCTCACGAGCGCTGGAGGATTCAGCTAAGTTTTTCCCCCCCTGAGTTTTTCCCAATGGCACAGGTGTGCAGGGACACCAAGGATGCTGTGGCGCACACTCCCATGTGTTGCACGTCAGACATCAGCTCATGCCATTCCCTCCATTGCTCCGTGACCAGCACTACCCACCCCAACCACCGTCAGGAGCCAGCACTTTCACGGGAGTCCCTTCCCACCCTCCCTGGAGAAGGAGAGCAGTCCCAGGGATGCTCAATCCTTCTCTCCCTGGCTGACCCCCAATGACTCGAATCCGTTCCTGAACCCAGGTCGTTGGCACAGTGTGAGGTGTGGCATCCAGCGACTCAACCCTCAGCGCCACAAGGCTGCCCCCCACCCCCCACAGTAGTGCCTTTTGAAGGTTTGGTGAAAAATATTTAATCCATTCAAAAGTTATTAAATTGCAAAGTGCCCCATTATTTCCTATCGCAAAAGTTAGATGTTCACCTCAAAAAAGGATCCTATGTTTCAGATGGGTAATTCTTTGTCGCAAATGGGAAATCCTTTTTCATGCTACCGCCATCTTGTTTTCAGTTAGTGGTGGGAACAAAACTAAATAACACAAAAAATAGAGGACCTTACTAAACACCAATGGTTGTGTTTACCTAATCGGGGCTTGTACAGTCCGATTCTGACTTTAGTTTTTTCTAACTTGGTCGAAAATGTGTTTTCTTAAGATGCCGAAATCTTTTTTTGCAAATTGTGAAAAAGGAATCACGAAACAGGATCCTTTTTCACAATTTGTAAAAAAGGATTTGTTCCTTTGTCACAAATTGCAAAAAAGCAATCGTGGAAAAGCATTCCGAGCCATGGACAAGGATTCTTTTTCGAAAGTTGCGAAAAAGGAACCGTGGAAAAGGATTCTTTTGCGCAATTTGCAAAAAAGGATTTCAGCATCTGAAGAATCTGCATTTCCTTCTGTAAGAAAAATGCATAAATTACCTGGCAGTCTAGTGATCCCCCCCCCCGCCATTCACCCATCCCTGTCCCCCTGTAAAACAATCTATTTCCCTTGTAGCCTAATGGTCCCTCCCCCTTCCCTGATGTCTGATTGCTGTCCCCTTATTGCTAAAAATACGACCTGGTAGTCTAGTCAGACCAGGTCACAGCTGCTTGTAAATACAAAGAAAACTAAACTGATGCATTTTGTTCCTAAAAATAAAAAAAGCATATCACACTTGCAGATCTTTACAAGTTCTCTTAACAAAATTGAATTAGTACCTAGATATTGTTATCTCGGAGCACTCATTGATTCTGTTTTTACTTTAGAAGATCATATTTTAACATTAATATCAAAAACTACTAGGAAACTTCAAGCTTTGAGAAGAACCACCCGAGGTTTAAAAATCCAAGACAGAAGAAAAATAGTGGAACAATTTATCTTACCCACCTTGAAATATGGGGAATTGATTTATCGGGTGGCAAATAAAAATCTGTTGGAAAGAATTGAAAAATTATTTTATTACAGCAAGGATAAATCTGAAGTGTAACACAGGGCACCGTGCTGCTATGTTAGAGAGTCTGGGGTAGCAACCACTTAATACTGAGTTTTCTAGAACTTGGACAAAGTTTATTTTTAAATACAAAACATTTTATCCTGAGCATAACATTACATGTAAACTTTTCCCTGATGTACCCAATCCAAGGAAAGAACTAACAAGATCAGTACATTTGGAAAAAAATTACCAAGGAAAATGTTCAAATAAATATGGTGACCGAACCCTTATCACAAGAGCTGCAGTATATTGGAACAAGCTTCCTTTTAGAATACGTGTTGAAACAAACTCACAAGCTTTTATTAAAGCAGTCAATATTTACTTTGTTCATAACTGTACTTGCACATAGTATGGGACTCTTTTTACTTAATTATTAACTTTTTTTTTAGGTTTTTACTATTTAATAGGTGTTATGATGTAAGTTTTGTTTACTATACTGTATACTGTATTGTTATATGTGAAACATTGGAGAATACTGTACAGGACTGTCTCGTAAACTGGGCTTTACAGCCCAAATGACATGTTTCTTTCCTGTCTAAAAATAACATTTTTTTTACTACTTACTTACTAGTGGTCCCACACCCCTTCCCCATCAGCAATCACCCCCCCCCAACCTGCCATTTGTATACATTTTTTATATATATTTATTGGTGGCCAGTGGTACCCCCACCCTATAACTGTAAGGTAAATCAGTGCACTCCTAAATGCATATCCCTGGTGTCTGTGCACCCCCCACCCTCCGATCCCGATTACATGTAAATTATATGCCCCATTGGTGGCCAGGAGTCTTCAACCTTCCACGTAATTGTCAAGCTGGAAGTAAGAAAACAGTCCATCAATGACTTCTTGTTTTTTTTGCAACTTGTAATAAAAAAAATCCACCACTGATCTGACCCGCACTCCTACCTGACCTCCCACTATGTACCAACTTCCCTGCACCCCCCCTTGAACCCCCCACACACCCTCACTCATCTGAACTGGCTCCACGGTGAAGATCCACTCTCTGATCAAAGACATGTCTTGCTGCTGGAACCAGCAACTTCTGTATGACAAATAAGATAACTACGGTTCAATGTATTTTCCGACTGCAGTTACCATACTTGTCAGACAGCAGTCGCTGGTTCCAGCAGCAAGACGCGTCTTCAATTGGCAAGCAGATCTTCACTGTGGGGCCAGTTCAGGTGAGTGAGGGTATGTGAGGGGAGGGGATTAAGGGGTGTGCAGGGAGGTGGGTGCACAGTGGGAGGTCAGGTGGACAGTACAGGTTAGGAGAAAGTCATTGAGGGACCGTTTTCCTATTTCCAGCTTGACAGTTACATGGAAGGGTGGCTGGCCACCAATGGGGAATATAATTACATGTAATTCAGGGATCGGAGGGTGGAGGCTGCCACCAGACACCAGGGACATACATGTGAGGGCGTTAGTGATTTCCCTAGAATTAGAGGGTGGGGGGGTACCACTGGCCACCAATAAATATATATTAAAAGTACATTCAAATGCAGGGTGAGGGGTGTCACTAGACACCAGGGTATACACTTACAATTAATGGGGAACTGGCCACAATTGGTGGGTGGGGGGTACCACTGAACACCAATGAGAAAGTAGTAAAATATATATGGAAACTGGAGGGTCGGGGATGCCACTAAACACCAAGGCTATTCACTTAAAATTAATGGGGAACTGGGCACAATTGTTGGATGGGGGATCCACTGGATACCAGGGAATAGCCAAATGTAATTCTGCAAAACAGTACATGACAAAAATTATATATGTGTTGGAGTGCTGAGTCCGAAGGATCCTGCACTCCCACAGCCAAATAAGGATACGATTATACTATCTGAAACAGTAAGGAAATAATTTGCAAAAAACTTCTTAATGCACCAGCTAGTTAGGGGTGCCAAAAGTAGGAAAATGGCATTAGGGTTTAACCCTAACACTCCCACCTGCACACACCAACAGGCATCGGAGGAGTGCCTTTGGGTCGCCAGCCCTAACGCCACCCCATTCTTCTATACTGTACCCATCTCAGCTTATTTACCTATGGAATGGGGTGAACATTAGGCTGATGATTCTCAAGGCACACCCCCAATGCCTGTTGTGTGTGCAGGGTGGTGTGAGTGTTAGGGTTGGAAACCCTAATGCCACATTTCCTACTTTTGTCGCTTAACCCTAACTTGCATTAATAAAGTTTATATACGCGTGTGTGTGTGTGTATATATATATATATATATATATTTTGGAGCCAAAAACTCAGTTTAATGTATCAGTTAGGCTGTTCCACAGTTTACAAAAGTGAGGAAATTCGATGATAGGTTGAAACCCCTTAGCACCCTCCAGCCCACCCACCCAACCGGAATGGGGTGTGACTGGGGTTGTCGGCCCTAACTCTCATCCCACTGCTATGTGGAAAGAAGCTGAGGAATAGGAGAATGGGGTGAGAGTTAGGACCGATGACCCTAATGCGCACTCGATTCCGGTTCGGGGGGTGGGCTGGAGGGGTTCAAAGGGGGTTTCAACCCTAACATTGAATTTCCTCGCTTTTGTCGCTGTGGAACAACCCTAACTGATGCATTAAACGGAGTTTTTTGCCTCTAATTTCCCTTCTTTTTGAGAATGATAACGAGAAATAGTGAATGTAATACGGCAGCGGGAGCAGGGGGCTGCCCGCAAACGGAAATCGTAATGTGCATGGTGATGCAAAGTGAAACAGAAAGAGAAACAGTACTGTAGACAGAAATGTTAAAAACAACGCAAACGCAACCACAAATGAAAACGCAAAGGGTAACGCACATGGTGACGTAGACGTGAATGGTAAGTGAACGGGTACGGCACCGCAAGCGGAAACAGTAATGGTAACAGTAATGTAAGCGCACAGGCTGGTTTTCCCCAAGAGCTGCATAGAGAAAGACAGTGAGTACAAAGAATGTATGCAAAATAATGACTCTCGGAACAGAAAATGAGGACTTGGAATAGTAAATTGCTTATATCTCAGGAACCGTACGACACAGAAAAAAAAATTAAAAGTTATATGAATTATCACTTTCCATAAGGGGGCTAAGCATTTTTCTGACGAAAAGTCCGTATCTCGCACCGTTTCCGTGATACGGGCCCTGAAAGGCGTGGCGAACGCCGTAATGTTATCCTATGGGAAAAAAAACAGAAGTTCGGAGTGCCATAACTTTGCCTCCCTGTAATATTTTTTTCACCAAATCATTGAAAGGCACATCTGTGGGATGTTGGCTGTCTTCCCTGCAAATTTCAGCCCAAAAGACCAAACCGTTATTTTGCAGCAGGGCGCCAAACGATTGCTGCAATGCGTCGTACGCCGTAATGTTATCCTATGGGAAAAAGTGTCAACTGTGGAGTACCGTAACTTTGCCGCCGTCTAATATTTTTCAACGAAACACTGAAAGGCACATCTGTGGGATGTCGGCTGCGTTCTCTCCAAATTTCAGCCCAAAACTTCAAACCATTCATTTGCAACGGGGTGCCAAAGAATTGCTGTCATTTTCCCACAGCCTAGAAAAGTACTGTCGCAATTTGCGAAAGCTTTCGCAAATTCATTCGACAGTGTCACAAGTGCGAAAGTACTTTTTCCAGAAATGTGAAAAACATTTCTGGGGTGTTTTACCCCAAAATAAAGACATGGCTAGCATCCTCAGGGTCCGACTAGGTGAATACAAAAAGAAGTAGGTTGCTATAGGGTCCCAAATTTAAATGCCAAGCATTTTTCTGATCACCAACTGAAAACAAAATGGCGGATTTGCGACAGTAAAAGGGCCATTTGCGAAAGTAAAACCTGCATTTGCGACACTGTCGAACTTTCTGTTAACTTTTCCCATTGACTTATAATGGGAACTTGTTTTTTGAATAACTTTTGAACCGTTTAATATTTTTTCACGAAATCTTCGAAAGGCACATCGTGAACCCCGGCCGCACGTTCCCTGAAGATTTCGGACTGGTTGCACAAACTGGCGACCTGTAGGTGTGACCGAGAATTCCAAAAGCGTATAGCATGTGCAGATCACGCTTAATAACTCCATGAGAGCTGTATATCCGACTGCACGTAAACTTGGTAGATCCTAAGGCGATGGGTCTTGATCGTGTATTCTAAATTTCAGGCAAATCCGTTGAACAGTTGCAAAGTTATTAAGGTGAAAATTTTGGGTTTAACATGTAAATGGCTCCTCAATCCTAACTATGGTAGCACTACCGTGCTACCATAATATATATATATATATATATACATATATATATATATACATACACATATACACACACACACACCAAAAACTTTGTTAATGCACCATTAGGGTTCCAGTGACAAACATTGGGAAATGCGGTCTTAGGGTTCCCAATCCTAACACCCCACCCTCACCCTGCATGAAGGAACAGGCGTGAGTGGTATGCCTTGGGGTTGTGAACCCTAACGCTCACCCTATTCCATGAGTAAGTAAGCTAAGATGGGTACAGTATAATATAGGAGAATGGGGTGAGCATTAGGGTTCACAACCCCAAGACACACTCCTCACACCTGTTCCTGCATGCATGGTGGAGATGAGGTGCTGAGGCTGGGAACCTATGACCGCATTTCCCACCGTTTGTCGCTGGAAACCTAATGGTGCATTAACAATGTTTTTTTTGCAGAGAATTTCATTACTTTTAGAGAAAGTATAATTGTAGGCTTATTTGTTTGTCAGAGGGCCCTGTGCTCCCAACCATCCATAATTTTTGAGAGATTGTAATTGTATCCTTATTTCATTCCATAATCTGCTGTGTATTTGTGTGTGGGAGCACAGGGCACTCCCAGCCCTGTGCTGCCATGATTGCATAAGGCCTGCGCTTCCATCACTCCATAATGGTATTCATATTTGCATGTGGGAGCATACAGTGCCATCCATCTATATAGTTTGACATACTGTAATCGTATCTCTCTTTCCCTGTGGGATCACAGGGCCCTCTGGGCCCTGCACTCTTATCAGTCCTTAATGATATCCATATTTGTGTGTTGGAGCGCAGGGCCCTGCACTCACATCCCATAGTGTGCAGACCCAAAAAAAAAATCTGACATTGCAATGTGACCCTATAGACAGGGCCCCTAGTGCTCTGCAGCAGAATTTTCTGATTTCTGCGGCAAGGCTCCTTGGCTTCTGCGACAGCATTTTCTGATTTCTGTGGCATGATTTATTCATTTATCTGGCAGAATGCAGTCTTGCCATTGGCTAAATATGATGTGATGTCATTGATGACATCATATGCTGAGCATAGAGGAGGGGCTTCAGGATAAACGAGATGAGAAAGAAGGCCTGATACCATGGAAAAACAGTACATTTGAATGAAAATTCACCAAAAACAATGACTTCTGTGGCACTATATATATATATTCTGCGGCATGATGCAAATTCTGCGGAAAATTCTGCAACCGCAGAATCCCAGGGGGCCTTGCCTATAGAAAACACAGGAAAATATGAAATCCATGTAACTCAGCACCAAATTAATATATTTTCACGAAACCAACAAAAGGCAGATAAGTGGGGCAAGCCTTTTGTACCCTGAAAATTTCAGAATAAAATTGCAAACCATTTCTTCACAGCAGAGTGACAAAGAAATGACTGTGTACACCTCATATTACAATGATATCCTATGGGAAATTAAGTAAAATTTAACCCCACAGAACTCCAGAGCAAATATATTTTCACCAAACCAGCAAAAGGCACAGGAGTCTGCACGAGCCGTTGAACGCCACAACCCCTTGCTTTTAAGCAAGTACAGTGTATTATTGCAGTGTATTTTATTGAACTGTATACCTAACACTCCTCTGGTGAGAGGTTTGGGCCAGGTTGCCTTGGTAACATAGAGACATTCGGTCTCTAAGTGGTGCTCACTGTCCTGCCTTAAGCAGTGTGGGGAGATGGGGGTGTTGCCTGAATCCCCCTCTCTCCTAAAACCGCCACTTCTGCCCTCCTTTGTGTTGTTTCAGCAAAAGGACGTGCTGTTAGACCTAAAGTCCACTGCATGAGGTGGCAAACTGTATTTTCTGCTCTATAACTTCTATTTTTAACTCACGGAGTGAGTGGACCACCGGAAGTGACGTCACACTACTTCTGGTGGCTTATACCCATTTATTGGAAGCTCCACGCAAGCGGGAGCGAACATGAGTGGGGCGAGCATGTGGTTCCGCACGCAGAGACGCGCATCGTAGTGCATGTCAGCTGTTGTTTGCTGGGGAGGCTGGGGAGTGGGGACATGAAAGCATACGCCACACACTTAGTAAGTACAAATATTCACTATTAATCTAGTGTGCTCATAAGTGCTTATTATAGGTAGGTAGGTACAAACTTTTATTTTTACACAGGATAGCAATATCATTAGGGATAATTCCCTGTTTACAAGACAAGCCCTGTAGGTGTTACGAGAGCAAAAATTCCTTAGTTTTACAAATACAGCTAATATTACTAAAATTGTTTAAACACACCAACACATGCCTTACACTATACAATGTGCATAACTACTTACAATCAAATACAATAAACAACCACTAAAAACAAATGTAAACAGACCCAGATGCATTAAATGACATAAATTTCAATAAAAACAAGCGACAAAATTAAAATTAAAACAAAATAAAATGAAATATACCACACTGAGTAATCCAAGGTGACTACTAAATATAACAATGGAACAGAATTTTAACGGTTACACACTACCCGAAACATTGGTTTCAAACCTATTCTAAATTTATTTGGTGATGCCACCCTCATTGAGTAAGGAAGTATATTCCACCATTTTGCCGTTTGATGTTTTAAAGTTTATGCCCCAAATTTAGTTTTACTATAGTTTTCCTTTATTTTATTAACATATGCAGATCTGATCAAGGTCCGAACAGGCTCGGATGTATTCGTCAGTGCCTTAACTGATATATAATGAGCAGGTTGCTTTGTGAAAAAAACGATACAATGCTTTCAACCATATCTCTCCGTTTCTTTGTTCTAAAGTAGTCCAGCCAAAAGTAATTAATAATGTACAATGATGTGTTCTATAATGACAACCCAGTATGAACCTCGCAAGTCTAAATTGGATTTTATCCAATTTGTCCCGCATCAACTTAGGTGTGACCCTGTATATTACACTTCCATAGTCAATGCTTGGCATCACCATCTGTTCCACTATAGTTTTCCTAGTCTTCATGACCAAGCATCTTGATGTTCTCCTAAGTGCTCCTAATTTCTTTTTAACTTTATTCAACAGTTCTTTAATGTGTTCTTGAAAATTTAATTCTGCGTCAAATGTTACACCCAAATATCGATATTCTGTAACTTGGTCTATTGGTTTGGCAGATAAAGATTTTAAGCCCAAAGCTGGTTTATTTCTATTTCCAAAATAAAGAACATGTGTCTTCTTTATATTCATCACCAGCCCCGACCTGGTGAACCACTCCCCCAAACTGCTGAAGTCCCTCTGCAAATTAACTCTCAAGTCTGCAAGGTCCATCCCAGTAGCAACAAGAGCCGTGTCATCGGTGTACAGCTGGACACAAGATGTTGAAGCCACCTGGGGAAGATCATTTCAGAAAACAAGAATAGCGAGGCAGTATAGATCCTTGGGGAACTCCTCTTATCACTGGTTTAGTTGTTGACATAACCTGGGACACCCTCGCTTTTTGAGATCTTCCTGTCAAATAAGATTTAATCCAAGCCCATGGCCCCTCAGTGATGCCCATAACCCAGAGTTTCCTCAGCAGTAGGGAGTGGTCCACCAAGTCGAAGGCCTTAGATAAGTCTGTCTAAAACTGCTATCACCTTTCCTGCATCCAAGGAAGTTGCCACAAGATCATTGAATTCAATTAAAGCCGAGTTGGTAGAAAGTCCTCGTCTAAAACCTGCCTGATGTGGCATGAGGATGTTATTAGATTCTAAATAGTCCATTAATTGTGGCTGTACTAACTTCTCTAAACATTTAGAAAGTACTGAAAGCAGGGTTATAGGCCGGTAATTACTTGGATCACTTTGATCTCCCCCTTTGTATAGTGGAATCATTTTACTTTGTTTCCAAGTGGTAGGAAAAAAAAAACCTTAAACTCCAATTAAACATGTATGCTGTTGTTGGTGCTATATAATCAGCAGCCATTTGCAAAAACCTTCCTTCCAGACCATCCATACCAGGGGATTTGTGGATCTTTATGTGCTTTAAGCATATTTTTACCTCCTTTACGTTTAGTTTTCTAAAACGAAAAGGTGGATATAATCCATTAAACCCTAGTTCTTCTTGGGTCTTATCTAATGGAACTCTTACATCCAGACCTGGGAGATTTACAAAAAAATCGTTTAACAGATTTGCTATTTCTTTTTATTCCTTTATGACCTTCCCTTCATAGATCAATTGGTTTATACTTTGTTTATTTTTATTGCCCGGGTTTACAATATCACTAACTACTTGCCAAAATCTTTTTGGATCGTTATTCCTCTCTATTTTTGTCCTATAGTGATTTAATCTAACTTTCCTTATTTGTTGTTTACAAAAATTCCTTTGATTTTTAAAGGTGCACCAATCCCTGTTTGTTTTTGATTTTTTTGCCAGTTTTCACAATCTATTCTTGATCTTAATACTTTCTAGTAAATTATCGTTTATCCAAGATTTCCTGGCTTTTCTCTTACTAGCTTTCTAGCTTTTATTTTTGGTGAATGCTTATCACATATCTCTAGAAATCTGGCTACAAAATACTGTATTGTTTGATCTAGGTCTGAAATTAACTTACATCTCTCCCAATTTTTGGATTGCATGTCCAAATTAAATCTATCAATTGAGAAATGTTTCATATCTCTAACCAACCCCTTCCTCATCTGTGTCCATGGTAGTACCATACTACCCACTATTGCCCAAATTAAGTGGTGGTCTCCTAATGGGGGGGGGTGTTCTACACCTTTTGAATAAATAACTAACTGAGGTGAGACTAGCAATACATCTATTAATGTACCTTTAGCCATTGAATTAGTATATCTGGTAGGTTCATCTACTAATTATATTAAGTCAAGGGGTGCCAACATTTCTTTTAATCTATTGCCTCTCTGAGTATGCCAATTTGAGTTTGTCTCCCATCAAAATCAACAATTTATCTTTCACATTTTCTTGGATTATACCAATAGTCGAATCCAGATCTATCACCTGGCATTAGGGGGAGAATACACAATCCTTATAGCAATTTTGAAATCTTGTAAGTAAAGCACTGTGAGATCCACATTTCCAACATTGCCTTTAGTTAAAATTCTTACTGATCCCGATGTGTTTTTTATATAGAGAATAACCCCCCTTTCTACTCATCCTATCTAAACGATATAATTGATAACCTACCAAACCAGTTTCACCATCTTCTATTTTATCTGTAAGCCAGGTTTCAGAAAAGCCTGCTATATCAGGCTTTTGAACATCAAATAGCATTTTCACCATATCCATTTTTGGGGCCAAACTCCTTGTATTATCATGGATTATTTTTAAATTAGTCCTGAACTTCTCTGTAGGCCCTGGATTCAATTCTATATCCCCCCCCCCAAAAAAAAAATTAAAAGCAAAGTAAGCATGGAGTTATCAGAATGCATACTTTTGTGCACTTCGTATACATCTAAAGGTTTGAACTGACCAGCAAGACAGTATATTGTCCAATTATTATAGCATCTGCCAAAATGGAGGGCCCCATCAAAAATGTACCCACTGTCATATGTTTTGCTCAGGGGAATCGTTTTGTGAATTTATTTGTAATAAATGTCTACAGGTTATTACTCTGCAGGATGAAATAGCTAGACTCCTTAATAAAAAAGCAGTCAGTAACGATGTTGAGACACTGGAAAAGTACATTGAAAACATTGTCATGCAAATCGAAACCCCAATTACTCCCACTGACAATACAGAGGATATGGGTATCCAGGCTGATCAACTTGACCTAAATCAACCTACTATAGAGAAATGGGCAATGGTAACTAAAACCAACAAAATACATAGAGGAGGCCAAATTCATAATAGCATTCCATTATTGCTACATAATAAATTTGACCCACTATCAACTACAGATACTAACATGGACAATGATGATTCCCAAGCCCAGCCAACCATCATCTCAAAACTGTATAAGAGACTGCACAAAACCCTGTATACCCTCTAGTAAAACAAACAAAATGAATCCTCCCCACCAGTCATTTAAAAAACAACTCTCACAAAGGCTACTCTCAACATAAACCCTGTTCTCCAATAGTAACTAGCCTCCCCCCCCCCCCCCATCAACAAGACAGATTTATGTACTGGGTGACTGTATCATCAATAATCTCGATAGAGCCATCTGCAACCCAGACAAACTCAGTCGTACTTGCTCCAGCTTTAGAGGGCTGAAACAGCTGATATTACCACCTTGATTACTGATATTTTGAACAATGCAGGAACTAATCCCCTCATAATCATTCACGCTGGCACCAACATCGGGCACACTAATCCTGACCAAATTAAACAAGATTACGTGGGTCTCAACAACTTACTCGTTGAGAGGGGCTGTACTATATGTTTCTCAGAAATATTACCTGTCCCCAGATCCACAGAGTCCATTTCTTGGAGTATCAAACACATCAATGAGTGGCTAAGGAAATGGTGCCTCAGACAGTGAATACCATGCATTACACACAGGGAAAATTTTCTGGATAAAACCCCCTTATTTTGTTGGGACGGGCTCCACCTCAGTGGGAGGGCAGTACCCTATTGGCCAAATCATTTTCAGCTACAGTATAATAAACAGCCATTTAAACTAAAAAAAAAGGGGGAGAATGGGATCTTACCCAAGTCTCTTAAACCACTGCCATCCGCTTTCCCCACAAACTGCTGCAAAATCTTAACACTAAATGCTAGATCACTAAATCTAACAAAAATGGCAGAACTGGAGGCTAGAAGCAAGATATTCAACTTGGGCATTATAGCCATCACAGAAACCTGTTGGGATTCTACTTAATCTTCGATTAAGGAGATACAAGGTTATAAACTATACCATAAAGATAGAATTGGTAGACAGGGTGGTGGGGGGTCTGTATTTATGTAAGAGATGACATTTCCTCACACAAAACTCTTTATCATACCAATACTGTAAGCATCTGGGTTACTGTACAATTTAAGGGCCAACCTCATATCATAATAGGAAACTGCTACAGGCCCTCAATATCAGACCTAGAGTACACAACCGAGCTGTTTCACGATATCTCTAACCTATCTGAAAAGGGTGATGTAATCATATTAGGTGATTTTAACATGCCCAGTATTAACTGGACCTCACTATCAAGTAGTTGCCATTATGAAAAGCAATTAATTTCTACCCTTATAGATAACAGTCTCACTCAACTTATCACCCTGCCAACTAGAGACACAAACACCCTAGACATCCTTGCTACCAATATAAGAGAACAAATCTTTAATATCCAAATATGGGACCCCCTGAGCAGTAGTGATCACTTCACTATTTTATTTGATGTAGTGGGGGAGCACCTTACTTTAAAAAAACAGACAACTTTTAAAAACTATGACAAAGCTAGTTTTGAGAAAATGATTAATTCCCTAAATTCAACCCCATGGGAAAGTATTATGTCTCATCTTTCAGCCAAGGATGCTTGGGCTAAATTTAAAAACATAATCCATAATCTAGAAAAAATCCATGTGCCAATTAAAAACAAATATAATAAAAAGGAAGAATTTCTAGGTGGGTCAACAAAATAATACAATCTCAAATAAAATTTAAGCAAAGGTTATTCAAAAAACTGAAAATATACCTACCTGATGATAGGACTTCAGCTTATTCTAAATATAAAAAAAGCCTTAAATACCCTTAAACTCTTGATAAAACAATCAAAAGGTAAACTAGAATTTAAACTAACACACACTAAGGATTGCCACAAATCCTTGTTTTCCTATTTGAACAACAAAAGGGGCAACACCAGGAAAATTGGTCCATTGACACATAACGATATTAGCATACATTCTGACACCGACACTGCTAATCTGTTCAATACCTACTTCTGTTCAGTATTTTCAAAAAAAGATCCCTATATACCCCCAAATAACTTAAATAGAATTTCTTTACATGCATATAATATCTCTACATCAGAAATACTCCCACTATTAAAATCCTTAAAAAAAAACACTAGCCCAGGACCAGACAAAATTAGTTCTAGATTCTTGATTGAAACTGCGGAATCAATAGTTACCCCCTTACAAATCATTTTCAACAAATCCCTAAATGATTCACAAATTCTCCCTGACTGGCTAACAGCCTCAGTAACCCTAATTCTCAAAAAGGGTAGCAGATCCAACGTACACAATTATCATCCCATCAATTTGACATCCATCATCTCCAAAATCATGGAAAATGTTATTAAGCTGTACTTGGAAAAAGAAATGAAGGAGCTTCAACTCTCAGATAGAACACAACATGGATTTAAATCCGGATACTCCTGTACCACAAATTCTATCATTTTACAATAATATTAGTCAGGGCATGGACAACAATTTACCAATGGACGTCATACTATTGGACTACAGTAAAGCTTTTGACAAGGTCCTGCATGGCAAACTTATCACCAAACTTGAATCCTTAAGCTTCTCACCTTACCTAACAAACTGGATATATCAATGGCATACAAATAGTACCCAGAGGGTTAACATCAACAATGCACTATCAGATCAGGGCTTAGTCACTATTGGGGTGCCCCAGGGCGCTGTCCTGGGGCCAATACTGTTTAATATTTACATCAGCGACATGCAAGTTGGATCACAAAATTGGCTTTCTAAATTTGCTCATGATTCTAAGTTAGGGGGAAAAGTGAATACTCCACATAACTTACAGACCCTTATCACAGACCTCAGCTGTATTGAACAATGGGCACAGCTTAACAACATGGAATTTAATGTAGAAAAATGTGTAGTCCTGCACCTTGGATCAAAAAATCCCCAAAACACCTACTACATAAATAAAACACCATTGAAGTCAGCATGTAGAGAAAGGGATCTAAGCATACTGATTAAAAATAAACTCTCATCCAGTGATCATTGTGGCAGAGTGGCTAACATAACTAACAATTTACTTAGATAAATTAAACGCACATTCATTACTAAAACAGAACAATGTCTCATCCCACTATACAGGGCCTATATTAGGCCATATACTGACTATGGGTTCCCATTTTGGAGCCCGCACCTTAAGGGTGACATAATTGAGCAGATCCAGAGAAGTGCTACAAAAATTATCCCAAGATTATCTTCCAAAACCTATCAGTTTAGATTAAAAACTACAGGGCTTAACTCCCTTCAACAAAGGAGATGTAGGGGAGACATTTTACTTGTCTATAAACTACTGAAAACCCTGGAACTAATGAACCAATGCTGTCTTTAGTACTCAACCAACCGCATCATTACCAGGCTTCACAACAAACAAATCAAGGTTAAAAAGGCAAAAACAAATCTAAGGTATAACTTCTTCTCATTCTGTGCCCCCTGATTATGGAACACCTTACCTCAGGAACTAGTAGATTGCACTAACTTCAACACATGTAAAAAGGGATTGGATATCTGGTTAATCGCTAATCAAATCTCATAAATTAGTCCGCTCAAATGTGGGGGAAAATCTCGATGGGCCTCGGCTGTCTTTTTTCCAAAAAAACCTAGTAATCTGTGGACCAAGCCCTTTGTACCCTGAACATTTCAGATCAAAATTCCAAACCATTAGTTTACTGTGAAATGACAAAAAAAAAACAGCTATATGAACAATCTTTTTTTTTTTTTTGTAAATCTGCGAAAAATAATCCTTTTCCATGTTTCCTTTTTTGTAATTTGTGGAAAAAGACAATTCTTTTATGCAAATTGTGAAAAAGGATCCTGTTTTGCAAATAATTGTTCACGATTTGTGTAAAAAGAAAATCCTTTTTCGTAAATTATGAAAAAGGATCCTGTTTCACTGAACTTTTTCCAGTTTGTGAAAAAAAGATTTTCCACAAGGTAAAAAAAGCACATTTCTAAATAAGTAATCAAAAAATTAACTGTTCGTCTTTACTAAACGCTTTATTTTTTTTTTAATTTAGTTTTGTTGTCACAGCTAACTGAAAACCAGATGACGGCAGCATGAAAAAAGATTCCGCATTTGTAGCAAAAAAAGATTCCACATTTGCGATAAAGAATCCTTTTTGAGGTGAACATCTAACTTTTCCCATAGGAAATAATGGGAAAGTCTGAAATTTAATAACTTTGGAAAGGATTAATATTTTTTCACCAAATCATCTAAAGGCACATTAGTGACCCAAGGCCGTTCTACCCGGAAAATTTCAGACCAGAATTTCAAGCTTTTGCTGCTCAGCAGCATGACAAAGAATTTGACAAAAAATGGTAATTTACACATTTTTTGACACTCCGTATATTCACACCCACACATCCAACCAGAACGAAACTTGCCAGATCAAGAGATCAGGGGATGGTGTATGCAAATTTTCTGGTGAATCACTTGAATGGTTGCAAAGTTATTAAAGTGCACAAGTTTCAGTTTAACATAGAAATGAAGACTGAACCATAATATAGGGGCACTACTGCACCCTATAACATATAATATATATCTATAGAGGTGCCGTCATGCCCCTATATTTAGGGTTGTACGGGCACTTCAATGTTAAACCCCCAAATCTGCACTTTAATAACTTTGCAACCGTTCAATGGATTTGCATTAAATTTTGCATGCATGGTCTCATGGGGTTGATCTCTTGACGTACTAAGTTTCATTCTAGTCAGAATGTGTGGATTCCAAGTTAACGATATTGCAAAAAGTGAATTTTTGGGGAATTTCTTCCCATTGGTTTGAATGGGTTTTCTGTAAACTTGACTAGCGCCCAGTTTTGAATTGTGGCCAGAAATGTTCAGGGTAGAAAGGAGCTGGCCCACAGATGTGTCTTTTGCTTGTTTGGTGAAAAATATTAATCCGTTCTAAAGTTATTTAATTTTGAAATTTTGACTACTTGGTTCTGAGCATGCTCAGTAAGCACTGAAAAATAGCTGTATGAAATGAAAAAAGAATATTTTTTCATACGGGGCCAATATTTTTTCAAGTGGGGAAAATCACAGTTTCATTTGCCGCCATCTTCTTTTCACTTTTTCCATAAAAATTCACATTTGAAAACCCACAAAAATGACATTCCTGAGAGCAACCAACACATGTAGCTTGTTTATTGGGACCCCTTAGCTGGATTCTGCACTTAACTGGTGCAGAAATGCCCTAAAATATTGTTTTTTTAAGATAATAAATCTTGTTTCATAACTCGTAATAAGAAACAAGATTCTTGTTTTGTATGACAACTCATGAAAAAAGATCTTGTTTTGTATGGGGGAATCAATGTATTTCAGTGGGGTTTTCAACCTTGATGCATAACTTTGCTATTTTTCAAGATTTTGACACCAAATTTTCAACATGCCCTTTTTGATACCCTGCCTCTTAAACAATGTTGGTGTCATTTTGCAAATGCTGCCCGAAAGACACTTTCGCAGTCAGTTGGCAAAATCAACTTTTAGGCTGGATTTCAATTTTTTTACCATATTTGTTCATGAAGTGGGGTCATAAGAAGGGTATGTTGAAAATTTGGAGTCAAAATATGCTAAAATGGCAAAGTTGTGCACATCCGTTGACATTTTGCTACGCCCGCTTGTAACCTTCTTAATTTTAAATATTTTAACTCAAAATTATCAACATAGCTATTTCTTTATACCATCTCATGAATAGGATAGCTGTCACTTTTCAAATCTTGCCCAAAATGTCTTTTCATGTCCCTGCCGTATAATTACACTGCGGTGGTGCAGAATGACATTTTGGTGGGAATTTGACAATTTTTACTACTAGGTTGATGAGATGGGGGTAACAGGGATGCTATGTTGACAATTTAGTTGCTGTTGTCCTTCAAATGGAAGCGCAGGACCCAGAGGGCCTGCACCTTTACATAACATACATATATGCATCTATGGAGGGATGGGGCACAGGGCCCAAAGGGTCCTGTGTTCCATCAGACAAATAAGTATATGATTACACTATCTCAGAAAGTACGAATGCATAGGAGCACAGGGCCCAACAGCAAAATAAGGATACCATTATACTGTCTCAAAAAGTAAGGAAATTCTTTTCCAAAAACTGCATTAATGCAACATTTAGGGTTCAGGCTAAAACAACAAAGGTAGGGAAATGTAGCACTGGAGTTTCCAACCCTAAAACCCAAATGCCACCCCTAAAGCAAACTGGGATGGCATCTTCCTAGGGGTTGTCAACCCTAAAGCTCACCCCATTTTATATACTCCAGAAACATACACACCTAATGGGGTAAGCTTTAGGGTTGACAACCCCTAGGAAGGCTCCGCCCCTGCTTTGCTTTAGGAGTGGCGTTGAGGTTTTAGGGTTGGAAACCATAAAGCCACATTTCCCTACTTTTTTCGCTTTAGCTTGAACCCTAAATGTTGCATTAACACAGTTTTTTGCAAATAATATATATATATGCAATAGGAGTGGTGATAAATTTACCGTGATAAATCTTGTTATCCGAGCAACTACATGTAAATTTATACATATAGTAACTATGTCATCACGATTTATACACACAGTAAGTACTCATCCAGATCTAGAATGTTCAGCCTCGGTAGCAGTACTAACCATATTCAAATGCTAATTGTTAAATCCCCGCCCTCCACTTAAGCCATCCCCGCCCTCCCATTTAGCGGCTTAGCAGCCCCATTGTACTTCAGCCTTAAATTGTTAGCTGCTGTTTTCTATCTGCCCTCAGGACAGCCCTGACTGGGCTCGCTGCTGCTACGCGACCAGCGGAAGGAAGCTGATGGCCACCCCCTTCATCATCAGCCCAGCCGCCACAGACCAGCTTCAAGGTATGGCTACACTTTAAATTTGGATCCAAAGCTGCGATTCTGGTTGGCTGCAGCTACTCTGCTGCAGCTCTCTATTGGCTAAAAATTTCTCAGCTTTCTGCCACCCTTCTTGCTATGGCTTTTCCTGACTCAATTGCTTCAGCTTATTGGCACTTCCCCATTGAAATTTTCTCCTCCTCCCCACCCTTTAAATCCTCTATTCTTCCCGCCTACATTATAGGGAGTGCTGCCTATTGGTGGAGTCTAGCTTAATTTCATACTTACTTACTTTGTATGGAGTGCTGCCAATTGGTGGAGACTAGCGTGCTTTCATACACTAGGGGCCAGTAGCTCTAACCCTTCTTTCCCTCAGGCCAGTGCTACTAGGTCTATGCTACTGAGCAACTATAATTAAAGCGGCACTCTGCTATCCCACTCCTTGCACCTTTTGTGGTTTCCGTTATGCCTAACAGAACAATGAAGACCCTTTACCTTCCCATCTCCATGGCAGGCCTTATATTTTGCTCCTTTTATCAGTCTACAGATCAACCTTTGTTAGCCCATACTGCCTCTTTTTGTAGGATTAAATCCTGCTCATTATTATTTTACCTTCCCTCTGTGCAAACTACCATACTGCCTCCCTGACATGCTGGCACCTTATCTATGCTGCTCACGAAGCACACTCCTCCAGTTATGCCTCTTATAACTCTCCATTGTTGCGAGGCCAGGGTGCTCCTTTATGCAACCTTGTCTGCACTTGGGATTCGTCTTAGTTATCCTCCTTTTCTCCCCCTGCCCCACTGTAAATGGGAACGTACTTGATTCCACAGACTGCTTTTAAGTACTCTTAAAAAACTCCTGTTGCTGTTGCTACTTTGCTCAAGCAACGTTGAGTTAAACCCAGGCCCTCCATCCACCATTTCTGCCCCATCTGATTTGGCTCACCTGAAGGGTATGAGTCTACTTCATATAAATGTCTGAAGTCTTTTAGAGAAATTTGATGTTGTTCAGTCCTGGATTTGGCACTCTAGGCCAGATGTTTTGGTCGTCATGGAGTCCTGGGTCAAACCCTCTACCTTGGACCATGAAATAAACATCCCGTCCTACAATGTCTACAGAGCTGACAGACAAACCAGAGGAAGAGAAGTAGCCATCTACATCTGAGACAAATTTCTGCTTCTGTCACTGACTCTACCTCACTGCCGAAGGAATTTGAAAGCCTGACCCTCAAAGTCCAGCTATCTACTTCCACGTCTCTCTTTATTATAGGGTGTTATAGGCCTCCCTCGGCAGGGTTCATGGTGCTGAACATCTGAGTAGCATGTTGGGCTCCCTGTCCACTGAGGTTATTATTATGGAGGATCTCAACCTGAACTGGCATACCAACAGCTCCAAACCTCTCAAAGATCTTTGTGACTCATTTGGGCTCACTCAACTTATTACTGAAATGACTCGTCCAAATAAGAAAAATCCAGACAATAGTTCCTTGGTTGATCTTATCTTAGTAAGTAAACCACACCTGTTTACACTTCTGGTACCTTCTTCACAGATCTCAGCGACCACTGCCCCGTTGCATGTATGAGGTCAGTATCCAAACCAACCTCCAATTCCAGATATATTTTTAAAAGAAGTTATTATAACATTGACTCTTATGCATTCATATCTGATCTACAGAACTCTTTGCTTTGGCAAGATTTTTATCTGGCCAAAACAGTTGGTGAGGCCTTTGAAACATTCCAGAATATTGTACTTGATGCCATAAACAAACATGCACCCATGAGGAAATTCCGCACTAGGAAAAAATCATGCCCTTGGTTTACGGCCATCTTGAAATCAGCCCTGCTTAACAGAGATGCAACGTGGAAAAAAGCTAGGAGATCCAAGCTCCCTGCTGACTGGCCAACCTTCAGAATGGCCAGAAACCATTGCACGAAGCTTGTCAGAGAGGAAAAAGCCAAACATTTTTGCGCTGAACTAGACTCCGTTTCCAAATGCTCTGCTAAATTCTGGAGGACTATCAAGGACATTGAAGGGCATGCTTCTTCAGACTCTCTCCCTGCCAAAATTTCCTCTGGCGGCTTCCTTACCACTGATAAACCAACAACGCCTAACCTACTTAATAGCCATTTTGCCACCGCAGGCTTAGCTTTTGACTCTTCCCCTGCCAATAACCTCCGTACTCAACTTTGTGGGAATGACCCAGTGCTCCCGGACACTGTCACCCAGGCCCAAGACACTGTTTTCTCATTTCACCCCATTTCTCTGAAAGAAGTAGAAGACTTACTCCTACAGCTGGACACCAGAAAGAGTGCAGGTACTGACCTTATTGAGCCTTACTTTTTAAAGCTTGGCTACCACGTCCTGGTGGTACCAATCACTCACCTTTTTAATCTGTCCCTTGCGCAGGGTGTCCTTCCCTCAATATGGAAAACTGCGCATGTTATCCCTCTGCTCAAATCGGGTGATCCATGTGATCTAAATAACTACAGACCAATTTCCCTTCTTCCTATCCTCGCTAAACTTCTTGAGAAAGTTGTTAATGCCCAATTTAGGAACTTCTTGGACGACTCAAACTTGCTCAACCCTGCACAATCTGGTTTCAGACCACGACACAGTATGATCACTGCTCTTGCAAAAGTGATGAACGTCTGGCAGCATGCCCTAGATGCAAATAACTGTGTGTGTGCGCCGTATTCCTTGACCTAAGCAAAGCATTTGACACAGTAAACCATGACTTGCTCCTGTTTACACTTCAAAATATTGGTCTGGACCCTCTCTCACCGAAATGGTTTTCCAGTTATCTAGCGGGTCGGTCCCAACAGGTCAAGGCAGAAGGGGATCTTTCCCCCCTGAAACTGCTACAGAGAGGTGCACCACAGAGATCTATCTTAGGCCCTCTGCTCTTTGCCCTGTACATTAACAATAATGACTTCAGAATCAAATCAGCCAACGTCCATCTCTTTGCTGATGACACTGTCCTATATATTGACAGACCCTCCCCTGAATGTGTATGCCTTGACCTCCAGCTAAACTTTAATCAGCTGCAACTAAACCTGGTGAATCAAAAACTCCTCCTAAAGGCCAAAAAAACTAAGGCTATGCTTTTCTCACCTTATGTCAATGTCGAGAAATCTTCCGCTGTAGGCACAGTTTCACACATTTTCACATTACTAGGTGAATCTCTGGATTATGCACCCAAATTCAAATATTTGGGGGTATGGACTGACCATAAACTTTCTTTCTCCAAACATATTGAAGAACTTTCCAAAAAGCTTAAACAGAGACTTGGCCTATTCTACAGGATTAAATCTCTCCTTACTCAGGATGCTAAAAAGAGACTGGTCCAAACTACGTTCCTTTCTCTTGTGGATTATGCTGATTTCCTCTATGGACAAGGCCCTACCACTGCACTTGCCAAACCTGACACCCTCTACCACAGAACCATCAGATTTATCTCTGGAGCCTCGTACTCTACTCACCACTGCTCTATATATTCCCTGGTAGACTGGTCTTCCCTTAAATTTAGAAGGCAAAGAAATGCTGCCTTCTGGACCCTCAGAGCTATCACCCAAAAGCTTCCACAATATATCTCAGATTGTTTGCCCGTTTGCACATCAGGTAGCTACTCCTTGAGAAGCCATATTTCATACATCTCCTTAATTATCTCCAAAGTTAAGTCATGTTTTGGTAGAGCCTCTAAAAGCCATGCACTCCCTCAACTCTGGAATATGCTCCAAAAAACCCTGAAGCTGGCCATCCCCATTAATCTCTTTACTTTTAAAATGCTCTACGCTAAATCTTTTACTGAGTCCTGTAACTGTTTTCCCCAATAATAGGCGAACGCTGCTGGCTCCAGTTACCTTTCCCTCTGGTTCTTACCCCTGGACCTTTGCCAATTGACATCAGCTCTCTTCCCTCTCTTTCCCTTCATCCTCTGCTCTCCATGTACACATTATGTAAATTGTGGTTATTATTATAAGTGCTATTTTGTACATATTGTGCTAAGCCTACCCTTGTATATAGTTTTCTGGACACATGTATATTGTATTATGTTTACTGGTGACTTCCAAATTGTTGTACATTCTTCTTATTGTTGTATACCTTCTTAATTGTTATACTGTCCGTTGTTATACTGGTGTATTATTCTTTGCACCTTCCAGGTCCACCTTGCAAATGAGCTTGCTCAATTGTGTTTCGTCTGATAAAATAAAGACTGATTGATTGAAATGTGAATAACTTTAAAATGAAAAATGATAGCATGGTACTGTAAGCACGAAGTTTGTTCAGCACAAACATATCTACAAAATGAGTGGTGTTTCATTTATAGATACCTTTCGGTTTTTTTATAATTAGCAAAAAAACAGCAGAAAATTCCACTTTTTGCACATTTTCATCAAACAAATGCAAATAGCTTTAAAACAAAAAATGATAGCATGATACTTTGAGCACAAAAGTTGTTTAGCACAAAAGTATCTACAAAATGAGAAATGTTTCATTTATAGACACCTTTTAGATTTTTTTATAATTAGCAAAAAATGGCAGAAAATACAATTTTTATTCATTTTTTTGACTAACAATCCCTCCCCCCCCCAAAAAAAAAGAATTGTGCACCTTTCTCATTATGTACTGGCCATAATGTAAAGTTGGAGCAAGCATCCATGGCAACCACTTAGCAACCACTATGCCAAGTGGAGCTACACTGGGAAAACTACAAAAAGTCCATGTAAGTTTACATTAAAAATTAAACAATTTAAAATGAAACTCCCTGCACTATCCTAAAGGATCCCTATTGCATAAATGGAATATGTAACAGGGACCTTCTGGAATGCATGATTTATTTTCACTCAAGCTGTTTGACCCTGGGCACATCACTCGTGGCTTACGCCACTCGTGAGGTTACCCAAGGTCAAACATCTCCTATGAAAATAAATCATGTATTCCACAGGTCCTTGTTACATATCCCGTATATATATATATATATATATATATAGATAGATATATTATACTGGCGCGGGTGCGCCAGTATAGTTAGGGTTGAGTAAGCAGTTTAATGTTAAACCCCAAATTGTGCACCTTAATAACTTTGCAACCATTAAACGGATTTGCACGAAAATTGGAATGCGCGGTCTCATATAGTAGATCTCTTGATTTGCCAAGTTGTGTTTCACTCAGACTTGTGGGTTTTGTGCAGTGAAGCACTGCAAAATGCGTTTTTCACTTTTTTGGGCACTTTTTTGCTGCTTTTGCCCATTGTGCTGCAGCCACACCGTTTAGTATTTTGGTCTGAAATTGGCAGGGTAGCAAGAGGTTTGGTCAAAGAACAATCCAGCATTGGTGTGGTGAAAAAATATTAATCCATTCCAAAGTTATTTAATTTTGAAGTTTTGGGCTCTGAGCATGCTCAGTTCACTCCAAGATTTTATATATATGTTTTGCGAAGGGGGATTGGGCTCGCGATCAAGGATTTTGTCAGCTCACAAATGGGGATTTATAAAATCCCCATTCATGAGGAAAAATTCTTCGTTTGCGAGCCGCCATTTTGTTTTCATTTTTTCAACCAAACAAAATGTTGTAGCTTGTCCCATGGGCGACTTCTTCCACAAATAAGGCATGCATTTTGTTCAGGGTGATGCCCTGTACAAACCCATGCCTTTGGTTTCCTTCATACTGTCCAAAAAATGGCCATTTTAGATTTTAAAATTCTTCTCTCGTGACTCACTTCCCCAATCCTTGTTCGCGAGGTTACAAAATCCCTGTTCGCAAGCCGATCCCCTTTCGTGAGGTAGCAAAATCCTTGATTGCATCTTAGGAACCAGATGACCCTATCTCGCAAACAAGGATGAGCTCGCAAACTGGGATTTTGTCACCTTGCGAAAGGGGATTGGCTCACGAAAGGGGATTTTGTCAGCTCGCGAAAGGGGATTGGGTTTTTGAATCCCCTTTTGCAAGCTGACAAAATCCTCTTTTGCAAGGCGTCAAAATGCCCTTTCACAGGCTGACAAAATCCTTGATTGTCATTTGACGACGAGGTGGCCCTTCTCGCGAATGAGGATTGGCTCGCAAACGAGGATTTTTACACCTTGCAAAAGGGGATCGACTCACAAAAGGGGATTTTTGTCAGCTCATGAAAGGGGATTGGTTTTTTTAATTCCTTGCTCGTGAGCTGACAAAATCCCTGTTCGCGAGCTGTCAAAATCCCCTTTCGCGAGCCAATCCCCTTTCACAAGCTGACAAAATCCTTGATCGTGACTTCCAGACCAGATAGCCAAAATCTGATGATCAAGGATTTCTCACGAACGGGGATTTTGACAGCTCGTGAACAGGGATTTTGCCACCTCACAAACTAGGAATTGAAAAGATTTGCCGTGCACTGTAAATAAATGGTAAGGTCTGTTGGCTTGAAATTTGCAGGATATAAAGGGGGTGACCCAGAGATGTGAATTATGCTGTTTAGGTGTAAAAAAGTTAATCGGTTCCATAGATATGCCATCATGAAGTTGAGATTTTTCCCATAGGATAACATTGCGGCACCCACAGCACCTTTTGGTGCCCGTATCTCGGAAATGATGCGAGATATGGATTTTTCGATACCTGCAGCTTAGTCCACCTGTGGACTAAGCATGCGTGGAGGTTTCGAAGTCATGATTACAACTGCAGTAGAATTTTTTCATAGCTTGTATGGTTAACATAGAAACATAGACTTTGACGGCAGATAAGGACCGCTTGGCCCACCTAGTCTGCCCATTTCCCTACCTACAAGATAAGCTGCAGATTCTAGTTAACAGCCTACTTCCTGCCTCCCCCCACTACAACTGCCTTATGTCTGTCCCATGCATGTTTGAATTTCCCCACTGTTTTAGACCCCACAGCCTCCTCAGGAAGGCTGTTCCATGTGTCCACCACCCTCTCTGTGAAAAAATACTTCCTCACATTGCCCCTGAGCCATCCCCCCTCTATCTTCAAATTGTGTCTCCTGAGATATTGTGTTACTGAGAGACTGGCAAATTAGAGTTACAAGGGTTCTTTTTTAGTCCCATAGGGCTACTGTATGGCTCCGTTATGTGTAAGTGGGAGTGCAGGGCCTGGACGGCCCATGCTCCCACAGATGCATATCATTATGGAGCCCCGTGCTCCCTCTAACACATACCATTTACCAGTTACATTACACTTTCTCAAAAAGTAAGGAAATTAGTTGCAAAAAACTTTGTTAATGTATCAGTTAGGGTTAAAGTAACAAAAGTGAGGAATTGAGATGTTGGGGTTGAGCCCCTAACATCCCCAACCCCACCACCCCACCTCCATCCTCCACACACCAACAGGCATTGGGGTGTGCCATGGGGTTGTTAGGCCTCTCTCCCCATTCTCCTACGCTGCACCATGTCAGCCTCTTTACACATGGAATGGGGTGAGAGTTGGGCTAATGACCCCATGGCACACCCTGATGTGTGGTGTATGAAAGGATGAAGGGTGAGTAGTAGAGATGGGGGTCAGGGGCCTGCAGCCTAACGTCCTCATTTCACTTTTGTCGCTTTAACCCTAACTGGTGCATTAATGAAGTTTTTGCAATGTATAGAGAGTAATAGATAACTCAATTTTGGTGAAAGTGTCGCGCCTGATGGATGCGACCAAGGTGTGCGATATCAGAGCATGACCACACACCCTACAGTTGGTTATCTATCTTATAAATGGCAAAATTGTTCTGGAGGGGATGAAAGTGTGTGCGGTCGCACTCTGATATTACGCATGGACATGTGATGTGTTTCAACTAATCAGCAGACATAATTTTTCCTACCATTTTATAAATATATATATATATATAGGTATACACACACACACACACACACACACACACACACACACACTTGTCAGTGCCTCCAGTGTGCAAGATAGATGGACAAAACAATTACAAAAATGATTAATCAGAGTAACACTGGGTTAGAGTAATTACAATAAATAACCAGCATATTTGATTATTAATGGTCAATCTACCTAGGCTAGGAAGACACCAAGCTGTCTAGATGGAAAATCCAGCACTAGCTACTTTGAGTCTACCTCGTTCACCCTCTTCTTTTTTCCCCCATATTTCTCCCTTTCATAACTGCTTTGCTTTTATGAATGGTAATGACCACACCACCACCAGCTACCCCATGGTGCAGCCTGCAGTACTGAATTGTTGTGCAGCATTCTATTTTGGCATCTATTCTTTTTGTGAACTGCCTGCTGAGCCATTTAGCTGCCCGCTAACCTCCACTGCTTTACAAACTGCCAAACCAGCTTGAGAGACCTCCTGCTGAGATTACAGCCATTGTGAGCCCTGTCCTCATCCAGACCTACTGTATGAGTGCCCCACCCCTGCCAGCTACCCCATGGTGTAGAATTGCTGCAGGAAGTACTGCTTACCTCTGAGTCAGTCCATCAGACACCAATACCAAATTGTTGTCCAATATTCTGTTTCGGCCACTCTTTTCTTTTTGCAAGCTGCCTGCTGGGCTGTTCAGTCACCCGTTAACCTCTAGCGCTTTACAAACTGCCGAACCAGCTTGAAAGACCTCCTACTGACCGGCCCGGTGGCGCTAGACGCCACACCTTCTGCCGCACCGACGACCTGAGTTCGGGAGCGAGCTCGGGAGTCGGGGGTCGGCAGGGGAGGGAGACGGACTGAGCGCCTCGGCAGCTCTCCTTTCTGGGTGGAGGGCGAAGCCCGCGCTTGGTGACCCCGTGGAGACCGGAGGTACCATTGAGCTGCCGGGCTGCACGTGAAGAGCGCGGGCTGACGAGGGCAGGGTTGCCATGCGCCGGAGTCAGACGTGCCCACGTGGGGGAGGGGATCTTGGGTTCACTACAAGAAACACCCCTCTAGCCCTGGATAGGCGACGGCCCTGCCAGTGCCACTGCCACACGCCCAATGCTGGTTCCCCTGCCTCTGCCCCCACGGTCTCTCCGGGGTTGTCCTCCCCGACCCGGGGGAACCGCAACGTACTTGAAGATGACAGGGGGAACACAGCAGGCGGTAGAGCAAGCTGGTCAGAGCAGTGGCGCAAGAGAGTTCCATGCTGGGGGGCTACTAATAGAGTTAAAAAAAAAAAAAAGACCTCCTGCTGAGATTAGGAGGATCAACAAGTGAAGCCCCACAGAAACTGGAAAGTTCTCTTCATACTGCCACTGTGTGCTCTGTCCAAGTCCTCACCTACTACGAGTGACTCCCCTGCCAACTACCTCATGGTGCAGAATTGGTGCAGTCAACACTGCTTACCTCCAAGTCAGTACATCAGCCACCGATACCACATTTTTGTGCAGTGTTCTATTTCAGCAACTCGTTTCTTTTTGCGCACCACCTGCTGAGCTTTCCAGTCACCTGCTAACCTTGCAAACCGCTGAACCAGGGAGCACCAGGCAGGGCACAGAGTACTGTACAGCTCTATCAGACTACCTTATAGTACTGTGCCCCTACATTACAGCATTGTGTGTATTTTCTGAAGCAGGGCTAGACAATATTGCTGCAGCTGCTAACTGGGATTGGGTGATGGTCGGTGAATGCTGGTCAGGAAGGGATTAGTGCATGGTGGAGGCAGTGGTCTGGACCTTGTGGTGCAGGTTGCCAGTGGGTGCTCGGTCAGAGCAGTGGTGTAGCCAGGAATTTTAAACCTGTACTCAAACTGATAGCACTACTGTTCCCCCTACTGTTGCCCAACCCCACGTAAACACAAACCAAAAGATGTGATGACCCGCCACACAAATAACACCCCCCTTCAGTCAAATATTAGCAAAACTGTTGAATCCTTTCTCGGATGGTTTTACTTCAAATTGAAGGTGACATTGCTCCTTAATTGCAATAATTACACAATTTCTTTACCAGAAAATGATAAAATGTGTATTCTCTCAATGTATTCCAAGTCTACGACTTTGCTTACTTTTTTCTTTAGTTTAATAGAAGCAATAGCAGGGTTGTTCAAGAGAACATTATCAACGTTGGGGTGCCTTTTTAAAAATATAAAACTCTTGTGTGGCTTAATATTTCAGTGTAATCCAATAACATTTAAGATAAATGAATATTCTATCTTATATTAGTTTCTCCCTTTCATGGGGACTCAAAACTAGAAGTGGTGTCAACAAACACCCCTTGTAAAATTCATTTACATAATCATAACCTCAAATATGCCGCTCCTACTACTTAATTCAATCATAGGAAAGAGGCTTGGCCAAAAGCCCACAGATTTTGCCCGAAGTGTGACAGAGTTCTCTTTGTGTTTGCTTATCCTCTGCTGTCACACAATTTAATTTGCCACTCTTTATCTGGCATTCTAGACTTTCTTCGATGACTTGGTTTCAGGAAGGTCCAGTGGCTAAAAACCTGCTTATTTTTATTCTTTCACAGCACCCCCGGGGCTTTAGCTTGGTGTCTATTCACTTGACGCTGAGTCTTTTGCTTTGGGCATTTTAGTTGTTGCCATTTTTACAGATAAGAAGGAGAGAGAAGCTTCTAAAAAAGCAGTGGTGAAATAAACTAGAAGACTCAGTTATTTCTTCTGATCAAAAAACAATGGCTTGGATTTTAAATGTGGCCAGTGGGTACCAGTTGAGCAAGACAGTGGCCGATAATCTGATTACATTTATATGTTGGGCAGGTTTTGAAGGTTTATTCAATCTGAAATGCTCTCCCATTATTTTATGTGTTTTTTTCTTGCAGCTTTGTTTCATTCTTCAGTAGAAATTATCTGATCTGAAACAGCTGATTGTCTTTTCTGTAAACAAAGCACAAGATGCTGTAAAGTACAACGTTTACAGGTGTATGCATTGTTCACATTTAGTTGCCACCAGTTTCCCCAGTCCTCAGTCGCAGAACAAAGTGTGTTCTATCACATCCTTTGAAGGAGAAAAGTGATACATTAAAAGTAGCAACTGCAAGAAAAGTGATCATAGCACAAACTGTGAACTGCTCACTTTCTCAGTGCAGATCAAAAACAAATCCAGAATGCAGCAGGTGTCTTTGTTGCTTGTGTCCGCCTGCCTCTGCTGCCCTGTGCAACTGCTGCTATACCCTCATTCCCTCGGGATCTCTTCCACTGGAATGCAGGTGTCTTCATCTCTCTCTCTCTGCTATATGCTCACTCCGCTCATGTCTCCCTCCCTCTCAGTCTCAGCCTGCTGCTGGTGCTGCTGCTATAAATTCATTCCGCTCATGTCTCCCTCCCCCTCACTCTCAGCCTGCTGCCGCCATTATACGCTCTCTCCACTCACGTCTACCTCCCTCTCAATCTCAGCCTGCTGCTGCCACCCACTTCTTCTGCTGCTATACACTGATTCCACTTACTCCCTCAGGACTTCTTCCATTGCAGCATCTGCGACTGTCCTCCAGCTCCTCCAAATCCGTAGGTCGCATTGGCTTGGCTCTGAAGATCTCTCCACAACACTGGTGTTATAGTAAAGAAAGCATTCAAACCTCCCACTGGCTTGCTTGCTCCACACAAAGCAGCCAACTGGCAGTCAGAGGTAGCTGCCCCCTTTCACAGTTGGCCAGTAGATGCAGCAGGGTGTAAAGAAGGCAATCATGCCCACCAGTGGCAGCTAATCTGGATGCAAGACCAGGTAGAGCTCCAGGCTGCCAGTGCACTTGAATGCCTTCCTCTCACTGAAAACACTGATGACCAAACAACAAAAGAACAAAGAACCACCACATGATTCATAGTGTGCATGTCCCCTGGTGGCGCTCCCTACTGCCCCACCAGCTGATTGCATGATGCAAAGCAGAGCATGTTTGTGCTTATTCTGCCAGTACTGATCAAACTAATCTCAAGCATGTTTTGTACTAGCAGAATACATGCAAACATTAGTAACAGGGACATTCTGGCACACAGACATCCCCCACAGCTTAGCCCATCATTCTTGTCATCAGAAGGCTGGCCGCAGGGGACACTAGGAGTGGCACTTCGGGCAGGGGGTTACAGAATCAACCAGATTAAAGCTGAGACTACAAATACGTATTGTAAATGCCTAAAAATATTTAATTATTTTGTTATTTGCTTAATCGTGACCTTTAGGTCCCACAGCATTACTGCAGGGGACCTAACAGTATCCCTTTAAGAAAAGGAAGGAAGCAAGCCAGCTAGAGTGTAAACAGCAATGAGTGCCTGCCACTACATGCTGAAAACTGGTTCAATATACTGACAGAGCAGAAAAATTTACATCAGACAATGAAAACCAAATTTTAATGAAGGACATAAAACCAAGGAAGGCAGTGATCATGGCTGACTCAGTCTTAAGGTACTGGTGGACAAGTGTGTCAAAGAGACAAACAATAGATATTTTCATCTATATATGTAGCCAGAACTAAGCACATAACTGAAAGAATGTGCAGAATGTTGGAGCCCCTTGGTGACAAGCTACTGGTAATGACACATGCTGTAACATATGACACTAGTGGCAAAAATAAAGACCAACTCAAGAAGAGTTTCATGAACCTTGGAAAGAAGATTAAAACCAGAAAAATAGAAGCCATCTCCCTGAAAATACTGACTATCCAGTATGAGGACAAAAGACACAAAATCAGGATTCCAAGGATAAATGCTTGGATCAGGTGCTGGTGTAATGAGGAAGGATTCACTTTCCTTAGAAACTGGCCAACATTTGATGAAGAGATGATCTTTTGAAAAATGATGAACAGCACCTAAATCAGAAAGGAGCGAGCATACTGGTAACCAAACCAACACAATTACTGAAAAGACTTTACACTGATCAACTGGAGAAAAGGGGCAAAAGAGGAAATGCGGCCCGGTGGCGCTGAGGTTTGAGGCGCTGGCTGCCGCACCTCGCACTACGCCGGGCGACCCGGGTACAGAAACGGACTCGGTGGCCAGGGGTTATAGGGGAGGGAGGATCGAGCGCCCAAATGAATGCTCTCCTCCCTCAGGGGTGGGTTACCAAGAACGCACTAGCATTCTGCATCCCTTCAAGCCAGTGGAAGCACCGGCAGCAGTAAGGGATGGAGGCGGCTCCATTCTGCAGAGTCAGGGAGGGGAGACGTTAGATGGCACATGAGAGGTAAGGCGTGTGTCAGCATGCCACCACTCGGGACATACGTCCCAAGCACCGGACGTCTCAGAGGGTAGGGGATTAAAGGGAGAAAAACGGAAAAACACCTCTCGGCAGCCCTAGATGAAAGCCGCTCCGGTTCCATCCAAGACCATCGAGAAGGGACAGACCCCACTGTGCAGGAGGTAAGAGAAGGAGGCATTCTAGGGACAGATCCCAAGAAGGTGGAGCGGTGGAAATGAGCGGATGAGAGGAGTGGGCACCAAGAGGACATAGGAGGGATAAATGGAAAGTAAAAAAAAAAGAGGAAACTAGTGAAGCTGTACAAAAAAAGGCAACGAATGGAGAAGATGCTTTGGGAAAGTTCATTTAGAAGGAAAGGCATCCAAGAGAAATGATGCAAGTGTAGAGGCTGAGAAGAGGAGGAAAAAGACATGAAACAGCAACTGTGCGTGTATATATAAAAAGTCATGCAGTTTAAGGAACAAATTAGGTGAACTGGAGATACTGATGACCACAGAGTAACTAGAAATAACAAGATTAGTGGGGACATGGGATCAGAATGACCTGTGTGGAATGGAGGTTGGCAACTACAAACAATACAGAAGTGACTTACAGCTGAAGCCATCTATAATGTACTATTCCATGTGAGGTGCTTCGTTCCCTTATAAGTGGCTGTCCAAAGTAACGGTAGGCAAACGTTTAATAAAATGTTTAGTACGACCGCACCTCAAGTTCCTACAGGCAGGACACTAATCCAATCATAATCCAACAAGGGAGGATGGCAGTGGTGGGCCTTTTGTATACAACCTTGTTTAATTTAGCTTGGTCCTGTGCCTTGCGCTCTTCAGCTGAGAATTCTTCCTTGTGCAGTGCTCCAGCCTGCTGCCTGTTAAACCTCCCCCCCCCCAGTCTGCCACAATTACAGCCCTTCCGGTGGATTCTGACTCTGTCACAGACATGCCACAGTCTCTCTCTGCTGCATCACAGACATGTCATATTTCACAGATGCCTTGCAGACATGTTGTTTGCACTAATCAGAGACAATCACGCTACTTGTGGCAGACTGGAGACCTCTAGAAGAGAATGAGAACATAGAATGTAGTGCCTTGAGCTGTCTGATTTAAACAGCTAAGTAGTTCATTTAACCAGGTTGATTACAATGGATAACAACAGGAAAAGGATTTGGAAAACATAATTGTCTATTGTGCCCAACTGTAACAAGTAAGAAAGGAGATGGGCTGGCATTATATGTCAGAAGCCAACTTCAAGTGACTAAAACCACCCCCTTGTTCCTTTCCTCTGTTCGTGTCTGGAAACGAGCTTCAACTCAGTGTGCCTCTCCTGGTTACCAAAATTTTAAATAAATAAAAATACAGAACCTATAATCAGAAGAGGATAAAACACACTAGCTAAGAATATCTAATTGATAAAGAGACATCGTATATGCAGTAGACCTCCAGACCAGCATAAGAACCAGGAGCTCAAATTTCAGGATGCGATCAAGAAAGTAAAAAAATAAAAAATGCATGCTTCTGATAGGAGACTTCAACTACCCAGATACAGACTGGGAGGAGAGAACAACAAAGTCTAAATGCAGCAAACAGTTTCTTGACCTTATGGGGGACAGTTACACTGTGTGTTAAAGGAGTCACTGGGGACCAAGCAATGCTATCGTATTCTGAGCATCAAGGAGGACCTAGTCAGAGAAGTAAAGTTGGAGAAACACCAGCTAGAGAGTCACCGGATTTGCAGCTGGAAAGAATAGGGAAGAGGCTGGCCTGCCGGCACAGCGACAAGACATCTGCTTGCAATGCCGACATCCCAGGTTCGGGAACGGATGCGGAAGTCGGAGACCCAACCGGGCAGAGAAGGACTGAGCATCCAAGAGGCATCTCTTCTTCTCCGGAGGAGGGGGGGGAGTGTCTGGCCTATTAGCGACTCCTGGAAGACGCTGAGGATCTACAAAAAAGAGGCCGGTGCCTAGTTACATGGGCGGCAGGACAGACGTCAGCCTGTCCTGTACATATCATTGCACATCCCACTTCCAGGGGATCTCAGCATCGATAAAATCTGACCCTCATGTATGACACTCTGCTCTGCCACCATTTCTGCTGCCACCACTATCCACCCAGGGGGTTCTGCTCCAATGGCCCTGCCCTGGGGGGTAAGCTGAGCTTGCTACCAGTGTTCAATGGGGGGGTGCCTGCCCGGAGCCCCGCCAAGGGGGGTCAGCCTGGGCATGGTGGGACAGTGTGCAGGGCAGGGGCTGAGCTCCAGTTTGGAACTGGGGGCTGGGGGGAAAAAAAAATATGGAAGACACAGGGGGACAACATGCACCATGCTTTCACACAAAACGTATATTCAAAAGATTAGGAAGTTTACAGCACAGGTAACTTGGGGAGCTGAGCTCGTGTGCATACATGTTCAACAAAACTGGGACAGCCCCCCAAAAAAAGATGAATGGATGGCAGAATTCTTTAATGAGTAATTTGCATCAGCATTCACAAAAATGGGACAGAGTGATACTGAATAATGAAATTTTATTCAACAGGGAGCAAAGGAATAAACTAAAAGACATATATTTGACACCTGAAGGAGTTGAGAAAATGTTAAAGATGCAAACGCAAACAAGGCAATGCAGCCTGATGGGATGCACCCAAATATTTTAAAGGAGCTTGCTAAGAAGCTAGCCATATAACTGGAAAAGTACAGTTATGTAAGAACTTACAGTAATTGTAGATCTTTAAGAGGATCTCTTGCAACAGGCCATCACCAGCAGGACTCTGCTGTTGGGCACTAGGACCACACAGAAGCTTTTCTAGCTAGCAGTCTACCAAATGGGGGTGTCCACCTCCGATGTCACTCTCTGACATCAGCCACTCTATATAGGTGGGTGCCACCCACGTCCTCCCCAGTTCTCCTACCGGAGATCCCAGAATGTCCGGCTGATAGAACTGAGGAGCAACCCAAGGTTCCAAGGGAAAAAAAAAAGGAAAATAAGGGAAGGCTGAAGGTCTTCTCATGGAGAGGAAACTTATGCAGGATAAACAAGCCTAGGGGAAGGAAGGAGGGAAAAACCAAGGCTTGCTGCAAGAGATTTTCTTGAAGCTCTACTGTTACAGTGAGTTCTTACGTAACTGTACTATCTTATGTTGGGGGAATCCCTTGCAGCAGGCCATCACAGGTAGGATGACTAGCAAGTAGTTCCAAAAACAGACAGCACTATGAAAATGGGAGGAGGTGAAACAACACCTAAGAAAGAAGGCCCTGCAACATGGCCAGAGTAAAGCTGGCTCAACGTCTGGAGGCGATGTCCATGCTGTAGTGCTTAGTGAAAGTGTGAACAAAACTCCAAGTGGCTGTTGCACAGATTTCTACAGTGGCCACATTATGGAAACAAGCTACCAAGGCAGTCATCCCCCTGGTGGGATGGCCATGAACAACACCCGGAAGCTCCTTACCATACTTCTGGTAACAAAAAATAAAGCAGTTGGCCAACCATTTGGACATACACCTCTTAGAAATGTGTGCGCCCTCTTTTCCTGGGGCAAACAAAACAAACAACTGAGAGGACTTCCTGACCTCTTTAGCTCTGTGCGTATAATAATGCAAAATTCTATGAACATCCTAAGTGTGGAGCAATGCTCTCCCTGGATTGGCATGCTCCGGAAAATAAACAGGAAGATGAATAGACTGGTCTGAAGTAAACTCAGATACTACCTTAGGCTGAGAAACTGAGAATTAGTATGTAAAGACACTGTCTTTGTGAAAAAACAAGTAAGGCTCCTTACACATGAGGGCCTGAAGCTCAGAAATCCTCCAAGTGAAAGTAACAGCGACTAAAAATAACGCTTTCCACGACAAATAGCGTAGCTTGCAACTCGTGGCCTGTTCAAAAGGAGGCAGGGTGAGCTTTTTCAACACAAAGTTTAGATCCCAAGCTGGGACAGGATTACGGATCAGGGGTTTCAGATGCAGAATACCACTTAAAAAGGCATGGTACACATCAAGCTGGGCCACCGCTTGCCCATCTACAGGTACATGGTACACAGAGATGTCAGAGAGATGTACCTTAATGGATGAGTATTTAAGATATGCATTCGAAAGAGACAGTAGGTACTCTAGGTACTGCAGGATCTGGTTAACTGGACATGTGAAGGGATGCAGGCGGTGCAAAGCAGCCCAAATGGCAAAGTGCTTTCACTTCATGGAGCAAGTGGCTGTGGGGAGGACTTGCAAGCCACCACCAAGACCTCTGCCACCCTGGGGGAGACCCCAAAGCAAGAAATGGCTATATCTTCTGGAGCCACGCATGAAGGTAAAGCGAGGGTTACAATGTGGCTCCTGCCATGGCTATCAACCCACTAGCCCCTCTCCATGTACACCCCTTGATTTCCCGCTGAGGGTCACCATCGTCTGATGGCGACCTGAGGAGGCTGAAGACTAAGGAGCAGAGGTTGGAGAACTGATGATGGATCTCCCATTCTGAGAAGGATAAATTGGTCTGTGGGCTCATTATGATAAGTATAAGTGGCGATCACTCTGAAAAAGTCAGTGTTCATGTCACGGTAATTGCCACTGGAAAGAACCTTCCAGCTCAGCTCTTCAACACTGTGGACGGATTATTAAGTTCTATCTGTCCCCAGTCCTATAGAGCACTTTCCACAAAAAAGTGTGAGGAGTTTAAATGGTTCCTTCTGGACAAGGTATCTTCTATCAGAGCTGGGATAGCCTCAAGTTGCCTGTCATCAGTCCCCAGTGTCTGGTTTTCAATCAGGGACACTTCACCTTAGTGGGAGGAGTATGTGCTGGCATTGGTGGAGGATGTCCTCTGGGTAGTTTCTGAACTATGCCCCACCTACTGTACACTGGACTCTGTGCTGACCCAGCTTCTCTTGGACTGCTGGAAAATGCTCAGTCCAGCTTCTTTGGAGCCTGTCAGGTGTTTGCTTGAGGAGGAGATTTTTCCCAATGCCTTGAAAAGGGTGGTGGTAAGTCACCTTCTTTAAAAAAATATCTTCGTACCCTGACATTCTCTCCAGTTACAGGACTGTATCAAACCTTTCCTTTTTGGGGAAGTTGATCAACAAGGTGGTGGCAGTGCAGTTGGAGACATATGATGTCTATGAGTCTTTCCAGTCTGGATTCTGGCCTCGTCATACTACAGAAACTGCTCTGGTCAAGGTACACCATGGTCTACTCCTTGCCAGGGATAGCATACATAGTTCCATCTTGGTTCTGCTTAACCTTTCTGCAACTTTCAACACAGTGGGCCATGGGGTATTGTTGACCCATCTGGCGCACCATGTAGGACTCACCGGGATGGTGTTACGGTGGTTCGAGTTCTACTTATCCTTCAGAGTGCAGCAGGTGGCATTCAGCTCTTTTATTTTAGGCAGTGTTGTTGTGGTGTGCCTCAGGGGTCAATTTTGGCTCGCATGTTGTTCGCTGTGTACATGTTGCCATTGGTAGAGATCATTAGACAATATGACTTGGATTTTCATTGTTATGCCAATGACAACCCAGCTGCATGTGTCCTGTGCACCTGATGACAGGGTGGCAGTCTTGGAACTGACTGAGCGCCTTAGGGAAATTCAGTGGCTTACGCTGAATTCTTCAAAGATAGGTGCTGCTGGTGGAGCTGGGGTGATCTGGTTCATCAGCTTTGAGCAGTGATACCATTTTACTATCTCTGGACAGTTTAACTCTCAATGCTGTAGATAGGGTGAGGAATCTGGGGGTCATTGTGGCCTCTAAGCTGACATTAGAACATCAAGTGTTGGCTGTTGTCTGCAGTAGCTTTTATCATCTTCGGAACATCTCCCACATCAAGCCCGTTCTTGAGCCAACGAACCTAGCAACACTGTGCACCCTCTCATCTTGTCATGACTGGATTACTGTAATGTTCTATAGCTTGGGTTATCCGCGAAGTTGTCGTGACGCTTGCAGCTGGTCCAGAATGCCACAACCTGGCTGGTTCTACCCAGTTCGAGCATATCCCACTGGTTCTCCACACTCTGCCCTGGCTGCCTGTGCAGTGGAACATGAACTTCAAGGTGTGTTTGTTAACCTACAAGGCCCTGCATGATCTGGGGCCAGGCTACCTGAAAGACCTCCTGACACCATATGTTCCTGGCCGCTCCCTTTGGTAAGTGAATGGAGGACTTCCTTCTGTTCCGAGGTCTCATCTATAATCCTCCGGGGCTAGGGCATCTGGAGTGACAGCTCCACTTCTCTAGCTTGCCGTTCCCTCAGAGATGAGAGGTGCCACTTCCCTGACAATCTTATAACTAAGCTTAAGAATTATCTATTTACCACCTGTTTTGGGGCATGGTGCTGTTATTTTCTTAACATTTTTGTGTTCTTATTTATTATTTGATTTTATTATTTATTGTTTTAATTGTACTATTTTAGTAATCTGTTTTGCTTTTGTGAGGTGCTCAGACCCCCTGGCACTGGGCGCCATATAAATACAACTACCTTGCCTTGCCACTAAACAGCTTCCAGCCAGCGATGGGTGTGAGCAAAACAAGCTCCTGCATTTCATACTGTTTGTTTTCCTGCTTGTGAGGCTGAGTGTGCATTCGTGAATGCACTACATAAATGTGATGTGTACCTGTAACTCAGTGCCATCTTAGTAATGATCATGCTAGGGGGAAGGAATGGACAAGGATATGATAGAAGGCATTCTTAGGATGGCAGAGAAAGGGGAGATACTGTTGATGGGAGACCTGAATATGACAGATGTTAACTGGAGCACATTTGCTGCAGCCACATCCAAGAGCAGGGCCATTCTCGATGCCCTACAGGTGGCATGTCTCAGACAGCTAGTTTTGGAATCCACTCATGAGGGAGCAATCTTAGACCTCGTACTCTCAAATGGGGACAGTGAGAGGATCTCAGATCTAGAAGTGGGTAGCCATCTGGGAACAAGTGACCACCAAACAGTGTGGTTCACAATAAACTCAGCTACAGAGTCAAGCCATACAAAAGTGAGGGTACTAGACTTCAGGAGGGCTGACTTTGGCAAGATGGGAGAGTGCCTTAGAAAAGCACTAGCAAATAGGCTAGAAGGAGGGTGTAGCAACAATGGGGAAACATCAAAACTGCCATCACAGAGGCAACAAGCCTTTGTGTGAAGCAAATAAACAAATCAAAATGAAAGAAAAAGCCACTATGGTTCTCAAAAGAGGTGGCGGGGAAGGTCAGGGAGAAAAAGATAGCATTCAGGAAGTATAAGGAAACACAGAAGGAACAGGACACAGAGCTGTACCAGTTAAGCCAGAAGGAAGCAGGGAGGGAAGTCAGAATAGCAAAGGCCCAAACTGAGGAAAAGATAGCCAATTCAGTTAAGAAGGGGGATAAAACTTCTCCATTAGCTCCTTATATTGTTTTGCCACTAGAGGGAGCCTAATTAAGTTTGAACAATTTGCACCCAGTACCTCACTTATCACATTTTACTGCTCTCTAGTAGTAGTTTTCACTTGGTCATCACCCCCTCATCACTCCCTCATCACCCCCTCTCCAATCGTCGAAAGCTATCCCGCCCTTGTGCACTCCCCAGATCAGCCCTCCTCCTCCTGCTCCTGTCAGGCAATGTCCACCCCAATCCCAGGCCTGGCAGCACTGGTCCTCCCCCTGAAATCTCCTGGGCTGCGCATTGCTTCTATGAACATCTGTAGCCTCCTGAAAAACTGGACTCTCTGACTGCTGGGTGACTCTTCATAAACCTGATGTTGTTGCCCTTGTTGAAACCTGGCTGTCTCCCTCCACTCTAACTCTCATGTCTCTCTCCGCTACACTCTCCACCGGTTGGACCGTGTCAGCAGGAGAGGTGGGGCTTGTCTCTATTTGAAGGATTCTCAGTGGGCTACCACTCCCCGCCTGACCTCGACCATAAGGCCCAGGCACTTACTCTAAAGCTGTCCCCGGACCCAGCTAGAGGCCCATTATTCCTAACCGTAGCCTACATACCCCCAGAACCAATCCCAGGCCCTGGGCCACTAATTGACTACCTCACCTCCCTACCCAACTCGTCGGACCAAATCTTGGTGGCGACTTGAATATAAACTGGCTCTGCCCCTCATCTTCCTCCCACCGTGAGGCTTCATTCAATTGACCTAACTCAACTGGTCTCACAGCCTACTAGAAAACCCTAGGGGGACAAGCCACCTCCTGGATGTGGTCCTCACCAACAGGCCAATCCGCATCCACAACATCCAAATCCTCCTGACTGCCTCAGTGACCACTCCCTGTGCTTTTCAACTGGGAAACCCTCGGCTCTCATCCCGGTCAAACCACCTCTCGGAAGGCGGCTTAGGCCTGGGGACTCATAGGCCTTAAGCGCTTCCTTGCCCACTGATTGGTCCCCTCTAACGAGGGCAACCAACATTGACTTGGCCTGAGCTTCTTTGTAAGCACTTTCAACTTTGCCTGTGATATCTTTGCTCCCATAACTGCTAGGAGGTCCAAAGTGAAACATGCCCTTGGATCACCCTGCCCTTCTGTGGCAACTTAAGCAACGTGACAATCTTTGGCACCTTGCTGTTGCTACTGGCCGTTCAGCTGATGGGCAGTCCTATGCTGCCCGTAACCAGTGCACCTGGGCCATCCGCAAAGCAAAGGCGGAATACTACCAAGCCTCTCTTACCTCCTCCTGGGGAACCCCAGGTGCTTCTGGGACAACATCAACAACTGAATGGTCACTCCCAGTCCCCTCTCTTCTCTTCTCAACATCAATGGTTCCGCCTCCTCTGACCCTGCCCTCATTGCCTCCCACCTCAATAACTCCTTTACCGACCTTAGCTCAGTACTTCCTGGTAACTTTTCAGTCCACCTCCTCCATCTGTACCACCACCCATTGCCCGCCTCTTTCCACCCTGCTGTGTCACCATGCAAGAAGCAAGGCCTTACTTGCTAAAAGCCCTAAAAGGTAACACCATCGGTAATGACTCACTTGATCCCTGCCTTTTACGTCAGGTCTTGGATCAGGTCCTCTCACCTATTACATGCATTTTCAACAAATCACTCTGTCTCGAAAATTCTCTCTGCCTGGAAGATTGCCACAGTTACCCCTGCCCATAAAGGTGGTGACAGGACTCTTCCGGTAACTACCGACCATCTCAATCCTCTCCCCTCTCTAAGGCATTAGAGAAAATTGTAGCGCCCCAAGTCTCTGACTACCTCTGTAAGACATGTTCTCTGCCCTGAACAACACGGGTTCAGAGCAGGTCATAGTACCAATACAGCACTCCTGGAATTTTCCAACTTCCTCCATGCCTCCTTGGACTCTGGTGCCCTGGCTGGTGCTATATTCATTGACCTGTCTAAAGCATTCGATACTGTTTCGCATCTCTTTTGCTCTCCACCCTCGACCTAATAGGCTTTGCCTCAGGACCTATTTCCTGGTGCACCAGCTATCTCTCCTCCCTCCCAATGTGTGAAAGTCAACGGTACTCTCTCTGAAACATGCCCCATTCGCTTTGGGTGCCGAGGGCTCAATTCTTGGACCCCTACTATTCTCACTCTTTCTTAACTCCCTACCCAGCAGTTGTACAGGTAAGATGCTTTCTATGCTGATGATGCTGTTCTCGTTGCCTCCCACAATGACCCCATGCTGCAACAGAACTCCCTCCAACTAGTCTTTGACTCTGCAGCTACCTGGTTCACTGAGCACGACTTGTTATCAACCTTAAGAAAACAAAACGATGCTCTTCTCCCACCCCAAAATAAGTACAGCAAGTTTCCCTTAGCTGTCCACTCCACACCCAATCTCGTCATTGACCAGGTGCAATCCTATAAATATCTTGGTATAACCTTTGACCCTGCACTTTCATTCCATGGACATATATCTGCCCTAAATTCTGTCGCCAACTCACGGCTAGGCATTCTTTACCGGCACAAGAAATGCCTCCCTCCTGATGCCCTCCGCCTGGCTGTCACCTCCTCTGTCATGTCTTCATTGACTATGGCCTTCCGGTCTATGGCTCAGCAGATCAGAGTGCCCTCAACAAGGTTCGTCTCACAGTAAATAAGGCCTGCAGACTTATCACTGGTGCTCCCAGACTCACTCACACATGTGAGCTGTACACCCTGGCTACCCTGCTCAACCTGGAAGAGCGACTCATGTATCAGACATGCCAGCTCAGCTTTAAAGCCCTGCATGGCCTATCCCCCATAGGCCTATCCAACTCCATTCGCCGTACTGCACCGACCTGATCACGCGCAGCCTGCCAAGAGTACCCTAGTTATTCCGAGAGCCAGGACCTCACAAGGTCAGAGGGCATTCCCCTACCGTGCGCCCCACTGGTATAACTCCCTCCCTGCCAGTGTCTCAAACTCTCTAACCTTAGCTTGCTTTAAGCCCAGGCTCAGAAACTTCCTGCTTAGCTCTCGCAAATGCAACTGCTGCTAGCCTAGTGTAAAAAAAAATATATATATATATATATATATATATATACTCTGTTTGACAATGCTCACTGAGCGGCTCCCCCCTTCCTTTCCCTACTTATTCCTCCTCCCTATCTCCTCCCTTCTTCCCCACCAGCTCTCCCCGACCATAAGTTTTGCACCTTTGTTATCTTTTTACCGTTGGAGATTGTACTCTATTGTAACAAATTGTAATTGAACTGTAACTTTTTGTTTGTAAGTACTGTGTCCCTTGTACTACTGTTCTGATGTCCTCTTTGTGACGAGGTACCTTTGTAAATGAGCCTCTGGCTCAAAGGTTTCTAAACTGATGTTTAACTAAATAAATAAATAAATAAATAAATAAAACCTTTTATAGGTACATCAGGCAGTGTAGAAAGACAAAGGGAGGGATAGTGAGGTTAAAGAGAATGGACGGTGGGTGGGCAGAGAGGGACAGTGAAAAAGCAGAGATACTGAATGAATATTTCTGCTCAGTATTCACAAAAGAGGAGGAGGGGGAGGTACCTAATCCAATTAACAGAAGCACTCTGGATAGGGGGGTCGATCCCAGTCCCTCACAGAAGAAAGGGTTCTGAAAGAACTCCTAAAACTGAAGGCAGACAAAGCAATGGGGCCTGACAGAATTCACCCCAGAATTCTAAAAGAATTAAGGAGCGAACTAGTGACACCACTGACTACCCTTTTTAACAAATCATGGGAAGATGGTGTGGTACCTGAGGACTGGAAGAAGGTGGATGTGATTCCCCTTCACAAAAGTGTGACTAGGACAGAGGCAGGAAACTACAGACCTGTCAGTTTGACCTCTGTGGTAGGGAAAGTGATGGAATCACTTCTGAAGGAAAGAATTTTTGAGTACCTAGAGGCCAGTGGGGCACAGGACCTGGGTTCACAGCGGGAAGGTCATGTCAGACGAATCTAATAGATTTCTTTGACTGGGTGACCAAAGTAGTAGACCAGGGAGGGGCTGTGGACATGGCCTACCTAGACTTTAGCAAGGCATTTGACACAGTCCCACACAAAAGATTAATAGTCAAATTAACCAGCCTGGGAGTGGGTCCCAGCATGGTAGCCTGGGTAAAACATTGGCTGGACAACAGGACACAGAAGGTAATTCTAAATGGAGTCCACTCTGAAGAAAGAGGGGTTACTAGTGGGGTACCGCAGGGTTCAGTTCTCGGTCCAGTCCTTTTTAATGTCTTTATAAGTGACATTGCAGAGGGACTGGAAGGAAAAGTATGCCTCTTTGCAGATGACACAAAGATCTGCAACAGGATTGATACACACGGAGGTGTGGAAAGGATGAGAAGGGACTTGGCAAGGTTGGAGGAATGGTCAGAAGTATGGCAGCTTGGATTCACTGCAAAGAAGTGCAAAATAATGCACCTGGGAAACAAAAACCCAGGGGAAGATTACACAATGGAGGGGAGGTAGTAACAACAACAAAAATGGAAAGGGACCTGAGGGTAATCATATCAGATGACCTTAAGTTAGCAAGCAAAGTGAGAAGGCAGTAGGGAGGGCTTGGGAGATACTGGGATGTATAGGGAGAAGCATCACCAGCAGAAAACAGGAAGTTGTTATCCCTCTGTACAGACAGTTGGTGAGAACCCATCTGGTGTACTGCGTCCAGTTCTGGAGACCCTATCTCCGCAAGGACATAGACAGGATAGAGGCAGTCCAGAGGAGGGCAACTAAAATGGTGCAGGGTCTGCAAGAGAAGCCATAAGAGGAGAGACTAAAGAAGCTTAATATGTATACCCTTGAGGAAAGGAGGGAGAGTGGGGACATGAGAGAAACTTTTAAGTACCTCTGTGGAATCAACAAAGTCCAAGAGGGTAGCATCTTTCAGAAAAAGAGATGTGCAAGAACAAGAGGACACAATTTGAAGATTGGGGGGGGGTGTTCAGGGGCAATGTGAAGAAGTATTTTTTCACAGAGAGGGTGGTGGACGCATGGAGCAGCCTTCCTGAGGAGGTTGTGGGGTCTAAAACTGTGGGAGAATTCAAGAATGCATGGGACAGACATAAGGCAATTTTTGTGGGGGGTAGGAAGAAATAGGCTGTTGGTTAAATAGGATCTGCAGCTTATCCTGTAGGTAGGGAAATGGGCAGACTAGGTGGGCCAAGCGGCCCTTATCTGCTGTCAAAGTCTATGTTTCTATGTAGGGGCTGAGATGGACTGCCACAACAAGTCAACAAGCAGTAGCAGATGTGGCCCAAAATAAAATGTAATCATAAAGCAGGTGCGGAGAGGGTGGGGTAAGGGTGGTAGCTGGGCAGTAGCAGCCTGCCAAAAATGAGCAAGGAAGATTAAAGGGGGGACGGGGGAAACTGACAGGTTGGCAGACGCAGAGGTTCATCAACTAGAGGGTTGAGCCTGGCTGGGCATGACTGCTGCATTATTTGCTCAGTCTCAATAAAAGAAACACTCAGCTTCTGCTCAGTAGGGGAGGGTAAATAAGACAGCAAGAAACACAATTCAGCTATTCATTTTTTAGACATAAAAATAATGCACTTTTGGATGCGGCTTGAATGAAAAGCATCTGTTTAATCTTTTAATCATAAAAGAGCAAGACTGTGAACTACTGTATTACAACATTTTGTGATTTCTTTATTAATATAGACTGACACAAGGAAAACCCAGCTCCAAATCCTATGCAATAGGAAGTACAAACTCAGCCTTGAGGGTGACAGCCTCAGTCAGTGGGAGGGAAGAACTGGAATGAACAATGGTTTTCTTTCCTTCCAAAAGATGTATGTAGCCCTTGCTGCACAATAAACGTGTGCAGCACTTAGCTCTGATTGAATTCAAATTTGGGCTAAGCAGGCTCCCTATCCATGTTCCCTCTTTTCCTGTGCCCCCCACTCTGGGTACCATCTTCGCTCCCAGGTGGTCAGTAGGTTTGTCGTACTACACAGGGAACTTTCTTCTGGTCAACTTGCTTTCAGTTTCCACCTTCCTCAATTGTGAAACATCTTTAGTTTAGGAAATAGTTACCGTACCTGTGATACTGCTACTGCCAGTTACTCAAAAAAACGATTTTGTTCTGCTGTGACTGGTTTACTGATTTTTGGAATACCCTATATATACCCTGTTCTTCATGCTGTATATCTATATACATGTGCTGTATTATTGATTAAGTACTCTCTCTCTCTCTCTCTCTCTCTCTCCTCCCTTCCTTCCTTCCTTCCCAGTTTCTGTTGACCAGGTAAGGAGGATTAGGCAATTCTGCCTATTTTCAGTCTCATCCCAGGAACAGATACAGATGGAAGTCAACTAAAATTGAACCAGATTAGGATGTTGGTGGTATTTTTAGTACATGAAGGAAATTTGGCCAGGACATTGAGCAAATCCCCCTACTTTTTTTCAAGAACTGCCAGGGATCTTTAATGTCCACCTGAACAGCCACCAGAACAGGCAGATGCGATCTCAGTTTAGCATGTCATCTGAAAGATGGAATGTCTTTTGATGCCGATCTAGCCTTATTGGGACATCAATCTGAATATGACTGTCTCGTGTATAATAGTACTTCTCCTGTTGATGTTGATTGTAATTAACCTGCTACTGTATCCTTGACTGGGTCAGTATGTCTATATTGACTGTTAATTGTGAAACGACATGTATGTATTTTGTTATGTTTATAGATGTACGTAATTAATTCCGGGTCACCCCTGAAAAAGGGACTGTTTCGGTCTCAGTGGGCCTACCCAGTCACAAAAATTTAAATAAATAAAATAAATACATCTTTTATTTCACGTGATATATTGTATATTGTATGTATGTATGTATACATTTTTCTTTATCTAGCTGTATTGCTGTTCCCCTTCCCCCACACCACATCTGTAAATTAGATTGTTTTTATACCTCTGTGTGTTTGCTTGGTGAAACATTTTAAATAACTAAGTAATTAATGTATGTATGTACGTGTTCCTGCCTTGATGCAGAAAAACTTCTGCACACCTGAATGTCCTCTGTAAAACATTCAGTCTTCTCACGATTGACATACCAGTATATTTCTGCAGGTCATCGCATGTCCCAAATCATTTACTGTTCCCTTTTCTCCAGCATGCAGTGGCAGCAATTCCACATGCAGCACTACGGCACAAGCCAGTCTATATGGTTTGCAGGTGCATGACATGCACAACTCAATGCAAGCTTTGACCGTAGGTCTCATTAATCTTATAGTATGAGCACAGTGCTATACCTGGGGCCCCAGCCTTAGATATTTGTAATCACTGCACTGCGTACTATTCACTGCATAACAAATTGAACTAGATTCACAGTACAGACAAACGTTTTTGTCTCCGTGTCATAGAATTTTTCTTATTCCTTCCAGTCCCATCACTTGAGAATAAAAATGTTGCAGATGTTCTCAAAACCTAAACGTCAGTTTTTGTGTTTACGCTCCTTACCCCAGTGCCTCATCAGGCCTTTCTTACACTGATCCTAGCCACCACTGGAAGGATGCAGAACGAAAGTCCAATATCCCTTGCCCCATAAGCCTTACAACCACCTCCCAAAGCCACTTAGTGTTAAATATCAGAGAGAATGAGGCTTATGCAATTACTGTGGCCCATCTGCATGGGAAAAGGCAAGGTAGTGCCACCCATTCAAGCCATTCCAGCCTTCCTCTTCTGAAGATGTCAATGCTGTGCCAGCAATATCTGTCCAGTCATCAAGGCCTTGCGGCACCTCCCTCTGCCAGCTGGCAGCAAGTATTCGTTACATCTCTCCATCACCCTAGGCCACCATGGAGCAGACAAACAATACAGTCTGACTCCCTCCCTCCTTCAAGGTGGATTGTGTCTTTTGGGTTGCCCATTTCACCTCTTGGTTGGCTCCACAGATTCAATCCCGGCTCTGGATGCAAACTGAGCTCCTAAGACACTGCACTACCAGGCCAGCTAAACTAATTTTTTAACCAAGCTTTCCCTCTTTCCTGGTTTTTCCTGATCACAACCCCCCGCCCCATCACAGACCTTATCACGTACGTACCAGTTATCCATCATTTACCCAGAACCACAGTGGGGTGGGTGGCCTGCCATGTCAGTCATGGGACAGCCTGGGAGGGGTGCCAGCATGGGCCAAACTGGGCTTTTTCCTCCATCCATCTGGTTCTCTCCCCAAGGATGCTGGAATGCAATGAGGCAAGCATGCATGCCTGCCAGTCATCTGGTGGATGCCCCTCCCCATTCCGTGCTTCCAGCTGTGCACCCACCTGGTCTCCACCAGGTGGCAGGCAAGCAGTGGGAGCAGTGTTTCCCTCCCAGAGGAAGGATAGCAGTCCTTAGGATGTTCAGTCCTTCCTCCCCAGGCCAACTCCCGACAGCCTGCACTTATTTCCAAGCTCAGGTCACCGGCATCTCGAGCTGTGGAGCTGACGTTGCACCAATGAATCAACCTCAAGTAAAGATTTTTAAACAAGACTGTAAAACAGTAAGGTAAAATAGAGGCTTCCCATTGTCTGATACCTTTTCTAACAATGACAATTTTCACAATATAGTCACAGTGAGGAAATATCATTCTACCTACTTACCTTTCAAGATTAATTAAATACTTTTATTAATTTTTTGTTTTTGGTTTTAAATGCTAAATTATCTATAAGACAGCAATAAGGCACGCCAGGGATCTAATTTATTGTGCATAGCATCACTCCTCAGGTTGGCAGCCCTAAAGATAGAGAAGGCCCCGGGACCAGATTGGTTTTATCTGAAGCTACTCTGGGAGCTGGCAGCAGTACTGGCTGAACCTCTGGTAGGTCTGTTTAGCAAAAAAATAAGGATGGGAGTAGTTCCAAAGGATTGGAGAATGGCAGATGTAGTTCCACTCCATAAAGGGGGTGACAAGGAACAAGCAGGGAACTACAAACCTGTCGGTCTTACCTCTATTGTAGGGAAGCTGATGGAGTCACTGGTCAAAGAGGACCACGTGGACTACTTGAAGAGCAATGGTCTCCAGGATAGTAATCAGCAAGGATTTATGGCAGGGAGGCCCTGTCAGGCTAACCTGATAGTTTATACTTTGACTGGGTGGCAAGGAATTGGATAGGGTCCACACTGTGGATTTGCTCTACTTCGACTTCAGTAAGGCTTTTGACTCAGTGCCTCACAGATGCTTGCTGAACAAGTTGAAGAACCTGGCTGCTCCTAAGGTAATAGTAAACTGGGTAGGTAACTGGCTGAAGAGGAGGCAGCAGAGGGTTGTGGTCAGTGGGGTCAAATTTGAAGAGAGGGAGGCCACAAGCAGGGTACCACAGGGATCTGTCCTGGGTTCGGTCCTCTTCACTACATTCATCAGCAACACTGGTGAGGGAATACAGGGAAGGTTGTGTCTCTTCACAGATGACACTAATCTCTGTGGGATGGTAGATAGTGACGAGGGAATCAAGGAAATACAGAGTGACTTACAAAAGTTAGAGGGATGGTCTAAACCAAGGTTTGGCAATTGAAATTCAATGCCAAAAAAGTGCAAGGTGATTCTTATTTTTATTTATTTACTTATTTGTTCTAGGATTACAAATACCTTTGAGCCAGGGCTCTTTTACAAAGGTTCCACGTCAATTAGGGAAACAATACAAACATGACAGACTTTGAAATAGGCAATTCAAGCAGCTGAATACATACATTTGAGGGGGAAGTAGGTACAGGACAGAAATGTGTATAAATCATGCAGTGCATGGGATTCTAAGCAGTCTCAAGCAGTTGAATATAGTCAGTTGAGGGAAGGAAAGGTACCAGGGCAGGGCAAGGGTTAACAGGGAAAGTTGAAGGATTGAGGGGACAACAGAACAGTGGAGCAGCCGAGAGCACTGTCAGGCTTCAAGAAAGTGCTAAACCCAGGGAAGGGAAGGGTGTCAGGAAGAGGGAGAGGTAAGTGCTAGAGGGGATAGCAGATTAGGAGTGAAACTCATAGGAGCTGGAGGCAGAGAGGTGGAGGTGAAGGTTGGTTTTGAACTGGCCAAGCCCTTGCAGTGAGGTGATGTCTATGTTGAGTCCATTAAACCAGGATGGTGCACAGTGAGCAAAGGACCTTTGTCTCTGCGAGGTGCGGCACCAGGGATGTGCAGAATTTGATTTTCAGAATCCCTGGTGGGGCGGGGGATGCACGCTGCACATAGGAGGGCTTAGACTCCTTGGGGTGCAAGGCCTAATGTAATCTTCTTGGCCATTAAGCAGGTATGGTATTTAATACGGTTGGATAGCTGGAGCCAATCCGTTTGGGCTTAGAGTGCACACGTGTGGGTGAGACGGTGGGATCCTGAAATGAGACAGCAGGCTTATTCTAGGGAATAAGAATCCCAGGACAGAGTACTAGATGGGTGAGGTGAGACTTACCAGTACAGCTGAGGAACGGGACCTTGGAGTTATCATCAATGACTCTCTCAAATAATAGAGTTAGCGCAATAAGGCATACAGCAAAGTGAGTAGGATGCTGGGATATATTAGGAGGAGTACAGATAGCAAAAAAGGCAGAGGTAATACTTGCCCTGTACAGAGCCTTGGTGAAGCCACACAGCTGGAGACTGTGCCCAGTTCTGGAGCCCTCAGTTCGAAAGGGATAGGGATCGGCTGAACATAGTACAGCGCAGGGTAACAAAAGTGATTCAGGGCTAACAGGGCAGGTCCTATGAGAAGCGGCTCAAGGCACTGAACATGTACTCGCTAGGGACCAGAAGGGAAATGGGAGAAACGACAGAGACCTTCAAGTTCCTGAAGGGAATTAACAAGGTGAACTATGAGGAACTATTGAGCTTGAATACTAGCTCGCGATCATATGGACAAGAGTGGAATACAACAGGAGGGAGGTCAGGAGGAACTATTTTCAGAAAGGGTGGAGAAGCCATGGAACAGTCTACTACCTGAGGTGGGTGCTAAAACCATTGTTGGTTCAAGCAGTTTGGATACAGCGAAAGGTATAGTGGGGGCTCAGTATGGCAAACACTGGGAGGAGAATATGGGGATGGAGGGGAGGGCTAGGACCCTGGAGGAACAGTAAGTGCCAGGGCTAAATAGGGAACTCGGGCAGACTAGATGGACCACTGGTCCTTTTCTGTCATCATTGTCTATGTTTCTGTGTAATACACTGGATATGATGAAGGCACAGAAAGGAGGGTGGAATACAATTAGTTGTGATTGGTTTGGGGGGAGACAGTTAAGGGCAGAACAGCAGAATGAATGAATGAAAGAGAGTCTAGTCTGGCATGGGTGGTTCTAGAGGCAACAATATAAACCACATCCCCATAATAAAAAGTAAGGAGAATCTCCTGATGGACAGGGAGAGAGAAGTACAATCCTTAATTTGAGACAGCCAATCTAATTTGGAGTGAAGTTTATTATGGATGGTATCTATGTGACTGAAGAAGTCAAAAGGCATGTTTACACTGCCAACTTTACAGTGAATCAACCTGTGTGCGTGCTGCATGGGTTGATGCGCTGCAAAGTCGGACATTATGAACACCACAGGACCATCCCTAAGTGCTTTGGATTTTTTTTGCTCCGGTGCAGAGTGGGAACATTTACTGGAGCGAGCACATTCTGTGGTGGTGTAAATCTGCTGCCACGCTCACTCCGATGGAAAGCCTTCACTCCCAGACTAATGAAAGCAGTGAGCGCATCATCAGCATGTCACTGCTGACGTCAGGGGTTAACAACCTGGCCCCCAAATGTACTCTCTGGCGCAATCTGCACTAGCGCAAGGGCACGCTGTGTAAAGGCACAATAGATCTCATTTAACAAATCATAGCAGGAATGGAGCAGTGCAAATGCCAGAGCGCTGCAGCCGTGTAAACATGGATAAAGTGATGATTCAGCTAGACACCCAGATATTTCAAGGAGGGAACTTCCTCATGTTGGGAGCCATCTGAGATCAAGAAGACAGGGAGGGACTGGAGTTGGACAGTCTCTGGCTGGTGCAAAAGGTCACTGAAACAGTTTTGTTAAAGGTGTCAGGCAAGGCTAAATGGCTGCTGTAACATCACTGACCTAGCTAGCCAAGGTCTCCAAATTCTGTATTTACGCAATTTTAAATAATGTTGTCTTGTACTTTATACTTGAAGAGTTGCAGCAAATGGAGAAACAAAGATGGCTCCCTGAGGAGCCCGGGTGTGCATTACCAAAGGATTAAGGAAAAACATGCCAAGTTAGTGGTGCGGAACCCGCTACTCCTGTAACTAAGACAGCAGTGTGCAAGTACTACATGCTTTAATGGCTTCAATTGTGATATCAGTGTTTACAATTTTACTTACAGCAAATGTACCCCCCCCCCCAAAAAAAATAATCTTTAACACTTACAAATGAAACAACTTGGTTTTTTTTTTGGGGGGGGGAACATTTACACCCTGAGATCTCATGGTCCCTGTAGTTTTTTTTTTACAGGCATTGTTTGGCTCCCATTTAATATATAAAAGTTGCAAAAATGGTTTCCCTCCTTAGGGATACATTTAAAAAAACTAAAGTATTGTGACATGCTTTGTTTTAAATGGTACAAATCCTATGCATGCTGCCTTCTCAGATTTGCAACTTTCCATGCATTTTTGCAAGAGCAATGACTAGTGGTGGGTGCATTTTAAAAACATGCTTAATGTACAGCAGCTTACACAACTCTGCAGAGCCTTTACTTTGCGAAGTGCACATTTCACAGGAAAAGAATTCCACAAAGTGTGCACTTCACAGAAAAAAAAGCCACTAAGGACAGAACTTCTCAAAAATCTGCACTTTGTAGTTTTATTAGTTTAGTGCGCTCCTTACAGAATTTACACCTACTGCCCAGTTTGAATGCAGCACCCTGAAGCATGTTACTTCATTTATAAAATGGCCTGGTATTAACAGTTTTAGCTTACAAAATGCAGCACCATGTGTACATATAGGCATGGCAGGTAACCTGGTTTGTACAATCAGAAAAAAATGGCAGTCATCTTGACTTTTTTTTTTTTTATTCACCCAGGATAGCCCAGCTGAAGGGCACTGCTTCGTTTCTTGTGGGGTCCCACCTCTACCAATTACTGCAGCTGGGTGGACTGGAGCACTGAAAGATTACATGACTTGCCCAAGGACACACCATGAGTAGTTGGGCTCTTGCAGGGTTTGAACCTGCAAGGTCCTAGTAACATAGCCAGTGCTCTAACCACTGACCCCACTGCCTCATAAGACTGCACTGCTTTACAATACTAAATACAGACCAACAACCAGGACCATGTGTTAATCCACATCAACATGCAACTTCCAAAAGCTATTCATAAGAGTGGCCTAAATTACTACTGCAACAAGTTCTTCACAGAAACTAACAAATTAATACTGTTTAAAATTAAAACAAGTCAAAAGGAGAAAAGCTATTTTCGTCTCAAATCTTTTAGAGTTACATTTTTTTAAACCAACTGTGTGAAAACTAAAAGATGACTTTTGGTCCACTGTTTAAAAAAGTGCACTGACAAATGGAAGACCTGAGTTAGGAAGTGACTCTAATTCTCTCACTAACTGGGCTGTTGAAGGGCAGGAGTCACACAGATGTGCTCCACTCGCACTTTGGGGGTTGGAGAGTGGAGGGAGAGCATGCGTGTCACTCTCCAGCACCTCCTGTAGCTGAGCAAGGAGTAGAACTTGGCATGGTCTCCATGGAAACCATTACCCATGCCCCTTCTGTCTGACGGCGAGTGTCACAATGTGCTCAGTGTACACTAGGGTGGGGCGCAGATGGATTAAAAAGCAGGAAAATAGCAAGCTTAGCTGTATTAAAATAAAGGTGTTTTTCAACTGGGTTGGAGATCATCGAACTGTATAGTTTGAGGACCAGAAGAGTTTGACTTGGGGGGGGGGGTGTCATATAGGGAGCAGATGGCCTTCCAGAATTTGAATGGATTGTTAAAACTTATTCTGGAAGTTAGAAGACAAAGTGTTCAGATGTGGCGAATCTAATGGTTTTCATGCAGACATCAGGAAGTTGCTTTTAACTCTATAAGACCTCCAGTGAGCCAGAGACTCTATGAGCAAGAGGTGTCCTGAGCTCTGAGACAGGAAATAAACTTGGCAGTCAACCATGGGAGTTGGGAGCCTTTAACATGGGCCCTCTGAAGGGAGGCATGGGCATTCCAGACAGCAGTGAATCTGAAGTAATAGTAACCATGGGCATCATCAATATCAGTGGCTGCAGAGAGGAGGGACTCACTCAGCAGCATGAAGATCAGCCAGCATAGAGGACAGATGGAGTAACCAGAGCAACCTGAGCTGCATGAACTTGGGTGGGCACTGGGAAGGTGACTCTTGTGCACAGAGTACACATTACAGTGGATAGAGAGTGCAGCCGGAGAAGTAACGGCTCCCACAACACAGCGAGGATAGGAGGAGAGTACCCAGTCAATCAGGGAGTGGTCTGATGTAAAGGAGTTAGGCTGTGTCAACTCTGAGATGTTTTGTGTGAGGCGAAGGGCCTGTATATTCTGTACTTCTTTTTTTAGAGGAGGGGCAGTCTCAGCCTCTGTCCTGACTGAGAAGCCCCACAGTTCCCCTTTCATTCCACCTTCACTCCACTCCACCAGGTTATACTCTTAACCACATCTGGCTTCCACCTCCAGCTTCCTGGGGAAGCACATTCTGCATGCTTTTTGGAACCTGGGGAGGAACTCGTATGCTGGAGGATTGTCCACGTGGCCCTTATTGCATATGGAGGCTATACTGGATTTTATCTTTCCAGCCCTTCATCATTTTCACCACAGCACCCTCTTCTGTCTGCAGCATGTCCAGTGAAAGCCTCCTGGAGTCCTCTGCTCCATCCTTGTACCTGGTATCACTGCACTGATGCATGCACCTGGGCTGCTGCACCCCCATGTCAGTAGCAAACATACATGCTTTTGCTGGTTTCAAGGTATGTCTTTGGGTACACATTCATGCCCCTACAATCACAGTGTCAAGGTCTCCATCTCAGCCAGTTGGTCCGCCTGATAACATGGGCTTAGGACTGGGAACCCAGGTTGCAGAGGTAAAAGCAGTTTTCCAGTTTTTGAACTAATCAGTTTAGCAGGTGCTCATTTTAAAATACTTAATAACTTAAAAACTCATATTTCCACCAGCTTATATGAACTGATTAGATAAAGAAATATAACGGGAAACAGTACTGTATGTCAGCATACACTAAGATTACCTGCCTCGTCCTCAGCAAATGAGATGATATACTGAAAGTAGTTATTGATGAAACCTGGGAACATGCAAGTCTGGCCTGCTCCCATACATATCTCATGGTAGTCCCAGCCTCCTCTGCGATGGTTCTCTTCCAGGGCCATTAAACGCCTGCCAGATAAAGCAAAAGTGAGCACCGCAAAAAACACATCATCACTACTAGATCAGACACGGTAAAGCATCCCACACGTGGTTCAGAATCAGAGCCTGTGCTGAATTCATGGTACACCGTTTTGTGGTTCTGATGCAATATTGTTTCTCCTAAATTATAAATGCTTCTCTTTACATAAAAACGTAACCAAATAGGAAAGTGAGAAGACCTCTGGGTCAGTGATGTCTAGAGTGTAGCCACTGCACAGAAGGCTGGTTGGACAGTCACTAAAATTTTTCCAAGGGGAAAGCCTTGAGTGTTTTTTCGTTTTGTATTTGTTTATTTCTTTTCATAATTTATTTACCCAGAATAGCCCATCTGAAATATAACAACATCTCATTTCAGTGGGGTCCTCTGGTCACCTATTTGTACAGTGGGGAGGATTGAAGTGCACGGAGATCAAGCGATTTGCTCAAGGTGACACAGTGCATACCTCTCAACCTCCTGCCTCATAAATCAGGGAAAAAACTTAAAAAAAATCAGGGACAAAGGACCAAAAGTAGGGACACATCTTCAAAATTTGTGATATCCACTCAGGAAGTTTGTAGAATAACTCATTGTCTCCTAGCCGACGCCTGTAGTCGTCAGTAAAAAAACACTGGTGTGTCCTGAGTACGTCTGCAGAAGTCGGCTACTGACTCCCAGTGTGCCCAAGCAACGTCTGGAGAAGTCACTTATATATTTTAATATATAGTGTAACAGAATATAATATATATTTGACTGCATAGCACCGTTGGAAAGGTAATGTTATGCTGAACAACTTTGTCACTGATATTTTGTGCACATCATGCATACTTTAGGAGTTATTTGCATTTGTTTATGGTATGGTGTGTATGGCTTATGTTGCCTGTTTTAGTGAAAAAATATTTTTTTTGCTGTTTCAACCAGTTTAAAAATAACAAAATAAAATTACATATTATTATTTGCACACCACCATTGGGAAGGTAATGTTCTGCTGAACAACTTTGCCACTGATATTTTGTGTATATCATGTATACTTTTGGAGTTATTCACATTTGTTTATGGTATGGTGTGTATGGATGACATGTTTTCCATCAAGATTCACCTAAGCAGCTTGAATAAAATTCACTTTTTTGGCACTTCAGCAGGTATAAAATAAAAACCGTATTGATTACAACTGGTTGCATAGCACCATTGAAAGGCATTTTGCGCTAATCAACTTTCATGCTGATACTTGTGTGTATCATGTATACTTTTGGAGTTATACGCATTTGTTTATGATATGGTGTGTGTGGCTGAGATTCAGCCTCAAATCTTGCCAAAGCACCTTGACCAAAATGGGGAAAGATTACGTTTTATAGTAAAAAGATATCTTTTTTTTAACTAACATAATATTAAAACACCATCTAATGTCTGTATGCTTAATTTGGTGTTGATATTTTACATATTTTCCAACAAAAAATGGCTTATGTTGCACTTTTTTGTGAAAAAAATATTTAGTTTGCTCTTTCGACCAGCATAGAAAAAAAACTAAATTACTTATTATTACATGCATGCCACCATTGGAAAGGCAATTTTGTGCTGAATAACTCTGCCACTCATACTTTGTGTCTAGCATATACAGTTATTGAGCTATTAGCATTTGTTTGCAACATGCTGACTATGGCTTGATTTTGCTTAGAAAGGCCCAGGATTCACTGTTAAAAGTATACAGGAGATTCAGGAGACAAGTGGTGTAATCTCAGAGTGAGCCTGTGGAGGCAATGAGATAAGGGGGCTAAATATAAAATGCATTTTCTAAGGAAGACTAAATCTGTAACTTTAATGTTTGACCTTATTTTGTGCTTACAACCCCAACTGTTTAGTCACGGAAACAAATATTTTAGGAGGGACAGAGTAAAATTCTGAGGCAAAATCAGGGACAGTTGAGAGGTATGACGCAGTGAGTGGATGTGGTGGGACTTCACCCTGGGATCTCCTTTGTCACACATCAGTGCTCTGATTACTAGACCATACTGTCCTCCATAGCAGAACTTTGTTATACATAGTAGATACTGTCAGAACAAGAATTGGCTAAAGCCGTTTGCTTTTCCCATTTGCATGTGAAGCACAGGACAATTAAGTGACTTGCTCAAGGTTAAAAAAGGGAACAGGTGACAGTGGTGGATTCAGACTTGAGCCTCCAGGTTCAAGGCTTTGTGTTAGGGAGGTAGATACGACTTAGTTACTCACTGTGCGACCCTGAGAAAGCCACTTAACCTTCCCGTGCTTCACCTCTCCATAATCTCTCCCTCTGATCTCTCTCTTTGCAATTTCTAATTTATCCCGGCCCTATTTAAATCTCCCTGTATACTAAAACTGCAGCAACACTCTTCCCCCTTGCTCTCCTGGATTTGCAAAGAGCATTGGTAGAAGTAGGATTCTGGTAGCATCCTACTAAACCACCACCTTGATTTAAATCACAGTTGCATTCTCTACCTTTTATTGATTTGGGATGCAGAGTGTGGTTTCCTGAAATCCCTTCACCCAATAAGGACTTCCACTTTCAAATTGATAAAAATGGTAAAACACCACCACCCCCACCCCCACCACTAATTTGAGTTACACCACTCTCCCCACTGAGTTCACACAGGCCCGCTTTGAGCCCCTGACATTATAACACTAGTGATTATAACAGTCCAACGCAGCTTGAAGATCCTCACTTTGTGTGCCACCACTGGGCCCAAATGCTGGTAATCTCACACGACTGTGTTCTGTTCACTTGTAATCTGGTGAGACTACCACCATTTGGGCCCAGTGTTGGCCGCTAAGGACTGAGTGGGGAAGGTGGTGGGGCTCAGATGGGTGGAGAGTGGGTCTTAGTGTTTTTACCAAAGGGAAGGCATAAGTGCTTGCTGGTGGTGGTGGTGGTGGGAACTCTAAGAATAAACTGCCGCTCTAAGCAAATCAAACTGAAATTTGCATAGAAATGAATGAAAACTGGATCATCCGTGTGATGCAAACCAGTGTAATAGTACCGCATACCTGTTCTACAGGCACTCTTGTGCTGCAGCTACTCTTTTAGCCAGTCAGTCAAACTCTAGGACAAGATCAATACGCGCCTGTAGGTCCATCACACTTTTTTCAATGTTCTGTAGTGTTCGTAACTTAATAAACCACACAGAAATGGTTTGGTTTCAAAATAAATTTTATTAAATGACATGTGCATGCATAGTAACTGCGTGGTATCAGATACATCAGGCAATAATGGTCTTCATCTTCCCAGTTCCCCTGTACTGATAGCAATATACAGTGTATTAAACAAACAGAAACATAATATTAGACAATTATTCTATAAGAAGGGGAACCTTGTTAGTTAAAGAGTGTAGAATATTATACAATATGCCTGGAGTGTATATTCAAGTGATCATCACCCACCACGAAATATCAATCTTGGAAAAAAAAATAGTTTGCATGTCAAACTTTTTTTGCACAATAATGTATAAACAGAGGTGCCTACAGAATGGCTGGGACAATACTTGCCTCCAGTGCCTGAAGCCTCTCAGTCTTTTTTGTAATCAATTTGTGTGCTTGCTATCAGAGCAAGAAGGCAACGGACTGAATAAAAGGATCTGTACATTAGCGTCTCATCGCATAAGCATCCCAGAGTGTGGGTGCATCAGAATATGAGTGTAGCATCTGCTGAGGCATCCACAAAGGAGACTGCACACTGCAGGCCATTCTGCCTGCTGGGCAAGGTAAACCGCACCTGACGTAAGTCACCATGGATTGGATCTTCTAAACTGCTGTTTGTGGAGTACTATAGGAGCTGTGTGGTGTAGGAAGGGCAGTTTTCATGGGGCATTAGGCAGCAGAGCATGGGCCTTTGAGCAGAGTGGTTTAACCAAGCAGGTCAATCACCAGACTGCACAAATCCCCTATTTAAGGTAAGGTGATAATGGAACTTTCCAACCAGTAAAAAGGGACAGGGTACTACAGCAGGAATGATGGGTGGGATTGTCCAGTGTTATAACTGCAGGGTTGCCAGCTTCAGAGAGACCTTCAGGAGAAGGTGATACTACCCAGTTCTGTGCACACATAGGGGCTCTCACTGCACAACTCCTCTCTTTGAAGCATGAGCTGGACTTCTAGAGGAGAAGAAAACAGCTCAACCCCATGGTGCCAGCAACCATTCCTCTTCTTTACCCATAGGCTCTGAGAGTTAGGGAAGGGAGGTGGACTGTTGTTGGCACAGGCAGAGGAGGGGGGTTAGGAAGAGGTGGAAAAGCCATGAATCATACCACTGCCCAACAAGAATGCTCCACTTGTGGAGCAGGAGCCACAGATCATCACAACACAGGACCCTGAGTCAGAATATCTGGAAGGAAACACCCAAGGGAGGCAGATGGCCCCAAAGGAAGACAGAAAAGCATTAGTGGTGATGGATTCTATAGATGGGGGGGGGGGGAGACAGTAGTTTGGAGAGATGGGGAGGATGAAAGAGTAATCATGTGCTTGCTGGGGGCTACTGCTAGAAGGGATGGAGGGAGGATTGCTAGGATCACTACGGCAGTTGGAAATATGGGGACTGGATGTCATTGTCCATACAGTGATAAATGACGTAGCCAATGGGACCACAGGGGAAGTGCAGGACAGTTTTAGGAGATTGGGGAGCAGCCTCAAGCATGTGGCATCTTTGATGACCCTTTCAGAGGTGCTACCCATTTGGGGCAAGGGAAGGCACAGACTTCTTTCACCACAAACCTCAAAAGCTGTCTGAGGCAGAGTTGCAGAGAAGAGGGATTTGGCTAAATCAAGAACTGGGGCCAGTCCTGGAGGAGTGACAGACGATATCATACAAATGGAATCATCATCGTCATCACCACTTTATTTTTAAAGAACGCCCTTCCAGAGCTCAGGGCACCCTTACAATTAAAACACAGAATAACATTTTTTTTTCCATATTAAGTAAACTTTATTGAGTTATTTCTTTTACAGTCATAAGAAACATTTGGTATAATTACAGTTGCAAAAACACAGAATAACATATACACATAAACATGGATTCACAACACCATACACAATTAAAATATTAATAAAATCAGTACATATCATAATTCTTATAAGCAACTGCCTAATAAAAGGTCTTTCCTGTTATAGACCAGAAAAGGCCTGGTTAAATAAGTGGGGTTTTTAAAGGTGTTTTGTGGAGTACTATAGGAGCTGTGGAATCCCTTCTTGGAGGGTTCCAGGCTTCTAGGTGGAAGTTTAAAAAGCTCATGGATGAACTTTTAAACTAGTCAAGGATAAAGGTGGTGCCAAAGAAGAAGAAGAAGCAACCAACCCAACCGGGGAGACTGCCTCCCCCAGGACTAGTCAGCACAAAGACAGGTGACTAAGGGGCACACCGGGAGGGAGTGATGGCCAGCAAGATCACATTGGGGGGGCAGCGCAGAGCCCAGTAGAGGGTTAGAAACCAGTAGATAAAAAGGTCAGTGGGGAGGCCTCAGCAGGAGATGAAAACCAAGAAAAAAAGGAAGGGGAGCAGGGGGCTGGAGAATCATGTGTGCAAATGCTAGAAGCATGGATAACATTTGTGACCTGGAGGCTCTAATGTTGGAGCCATAGATGGACCTGGCACCAATCATTGAGACGTCGGCAACAAGGCTTCATGGATGGGACATGACCATCCCAGGATACTCTATGTTCAAGAGAGATGGAGAGAAGAAGAAAGTAGTGGGCATAGCACTATATGTTAAAGAAGGAATAAAGGCCACAGTAATCAATGCAAAGGATACATGGAGGGAAGAGGGACTGTTGCCAGAACAGCCAGAGACAGGGCGGGAAAAATGTAAGAGACGGGGTGGTGTACAGGCTCCATGACAGGAAGAGGAGACAGACAAGGAATTAGGGGACAAAATAGGGAGGATAGTCATCTGGGTGGAGGTGCTGCTGCTGGAGGACTTCAATATTCCCAATGTGAACTGCAGCATACCAACACCCATGTCCATTAGTAGTCAGGCCATACCAGATCATTTCCAGGGGGCCTTCCTGAGTCTGCTACTTAGGGAACCCACTAGAGAGGGTGTAGTGCTGGATCTGATAATGACTAACTGGGACAGCACTGGGGAGGTCACCGTAAGGGAACCTCTGGTTAATAGTGACCATTAAACAGTGTGGGCCCACATCAGGACTTGTGCAGAGAAGGACCGCACAAGGACAGGTGCTGAACCTCAGAGGTGCAGACTTCCAGGCCTTGAGAGAGCTGCTCCAATACAAGCTGGGATAATTGAGGCTAAAGGGGAGAGGGGGGTGGAAGAGAAATGGGGCTTAGTCAAGGAAAGGATTTTGCAGAAGTCTAGTATGTGCATCATGAAGGTTAGCAAGAGCAAACAGAGAAGGAAACTTATATGGTTAAAGGGAGGTGGGGTTGCAGTGATGGAAAAGACGTTGGCCTTCAAAAAGTATAAGACAAGTCAGAGGGATGAAGACAGAGAGGTTTGCTTTCAGAAACTGAAGGAGGCGGGCAAAGTAGTGAGGACAGCAAATGCACACATAGAGGAACGGTTGCACGGGGGTGACGGAGGGGGACAAAATATTCTGTAGATACATCAGTGAGAAAAGGAAGTCAAAAGGGAGAGTAGTCAGAGTAAGGAGTGGGTCACAATTAGTGGAAGAGACAGCAAAACGGCAGGAATACTGAAAAAATACTTTTGTTCAGTATTTACAGTTGGAGGGGGGGCATTACCAGAGGAAGGCAGGCAGATGAACACTACATAATTTTCTGAAAAAACTGTTTTGACAGGATTCAGGAGCCTAAGGGTTGACAAGGCCATGGGCCCCAATGGATTGCACCCAAGGGTGCAAAGGGAACTATGTGAGGTCCTGGTGATTCAGCTGACAGACTTGTTCAATGGCTCTCTGAATTCAGGAGTGGCACCAAAGGACAGGAGAAGAGCATATGTCATCCTCCTACATAAGAACAGCAGCAGGGAAGAGCCATGGAATTACCAGGCAGTGAGTCTAACATCTGTGTTGTGGAAACTGATGGTGACCCTGTTGAAGGACAGAATTCCTGGAATACAATGGATTACAGGACTGTGCATAATATGGGGTTACAAGAGGAAAGCCATGCCAGACAAGTCTAAAAGAACGTTTTGTCTGGCTGACAAGGGGGGTGGATGGGGTGAGCTGTTGATATTGCTTACTTGGAATTCATTAAGGCCTTTAACACAGTGCTGCACAGGAGACTACTACAGAAGTTAAGAGGACTAGGTGTGGGAGACAAAATAACCCAACGGGTGGGAAACTGGTTAATAAACAGAACCCAGAGGGTAGTACTGAATGGGGGATTCTCTGGGGACATGGAGGTAATGAGTAGAGTACCCCAGGGGTCAGTACTGGGCCCTGTACTTTTCAATATATTCAGAGGGATTGGGCTAGAAGGAAAAGTCTAGCTGCAGATGACACCAAGATTTGCAATAGAGTGGACACAATGGTGGGAGTGGAGGCCAAGTGGAGGGACCTGGAAAGCCTAGAAGAGTGGTCCAGAATTTGGCAGCTGGGATTCAGTTCCAAACAGTGCAAAACCATGGACATTGGACACAAAAATCCCAGATACAAGTACAGGATGAGAAGGTCTTGGCATGTACCTCAGACAAAAGAAACCTAGAAGTTTTTACTATGGACAACCTGAAAGTAGCCTCCCCGGTGTTCAAGAGGTGGGGGTGGGGAGAGGAAACACGATTTTCTTCAAAGAAAGGGTGGTGGACAGATGGACCAGGCTGTCTAGGGAGGTGGTGGAGGCAGAGACAGTGAAAGGAAACAAGCATGCATGGGACAGGCACATGGGTATCATTAAAAGGAAGAATCACCAGGAGAGGGTGGGGGAAACTGGGAGCTCGATAGGGCCCCTTACCATCACATAGGGTAGGTAGAGTTAGGTCAGGCTGGATGGGGCCTTGCAGTCCTTTTCTGCCAACAAAATACCTGCTTCAATAACCAGGTGCTTACAATATATTGTGAGAGTTATTAGACTACATGTCATCAAGCAGAAGACTGCAGCAAGTACAGTGAGTGGTGGTAAATGGGGTGCACTCCAGGGAAGGGAGGGTGACTAGCGGGGCACCACAGGAAACAGTGTTGGGCCCTGTACTCTTCAACATCTATGTTAGTGACACAGAAGTGGGACTGGGAGGGAGGGTATGCCTGTTTGTGGATGACACAAAGGTCTGCAACAAGGTGGACACACAGAGGTGTATGGAAAAGATGAGGGAAGAACTAGAAAAGATAAAGAAGTGGTCAAGAAGGTGGCAGCTAAGAGTCAATGTAAAGAAGTGAAAGGTTATACACTTGGGGCACATGAACCCAGGGGCAGAGTACACACATGTGGAAGGGGTACTAGAGGTCACAAGGCAAGAGACAGTCCTGGGAATTATCATTACCGATGATCTGAAGGTGGTGAAGCAGTGTGGGAAGGCAGTGGGAAAGGCTAACTAAATGCTTGGTTGCATAGGGAAGGGCATCATCAGTAGAAGGAGGGAGGTAATACTTCCCCTCTACACTTCATTGGTGAGGCTTCACCTCGAGTATTGTATGCAGTTCTGGAGGCCCCATCTTCGAAAGGGCAGGGACAGACTGGAGAAGGTACAGAGGAGAGCAACCAAATGGTGCAGGGCCTGCATCGGAACACCTATGCAGAGAGGCTTATGGAACTAAACTTGTACTCCTTGGAGGACAGGAGGAGGCGCGGGGGATATGATTGAAACATTCAAATCTATCACGGGAATAAACAAGGTGCAGGAGGAGGGCATCTTTCAGAAAAAAGATGTTCTAGGACTAGGGCTCATGATATGAAGCTGGGGGGGTAGGTTCAGGGGTAATGTGAGGAAGTTCTTCTTCATGGAAAGGGTGATGGATGATTGGAACAGCCTCCCAGCGGAGGTGGTGGGGGCAAGTACAGTCACAGGTTTTAAGTGTGCATGGGATAAACACATGAGTATCTTGGATAACGGAGGGGGTGGATGATGGCCTCCCAGTAGTGACTTGGGTAGCACTATTAGGGGGGATTTTACAAGCAGACTAGGTGGGCCAGGAGGTCCTTATCTGCTGACAGAATCTATGAATGGGATTGGGATTGACAGTGAGCAAATCTTTGCTGCCTTAAATCTGAATCAGTGTGAAGGCTCTCGTTTCTGAAAAAAATTTTGAAAATGTGATTAAGGAGGCAGGAATAGTAATAATGTTTTAAAAAGATATGTTCTGAAGAAGCAAGTGAAATTAAATTAATTTTGAGGGGATCACAAGTAAACTCCACTTGAAGCCCTTCAAAGGTGCAGCAGTGTAGCCTAGTGGTTAGATTGCAGAGCTGTAAACCTGGATATCAAGGTTTGAATCCCATCAGTGCCACTTACTCCCTGTGTGATGTTAAGCAACATAAAGCTTGTGTAAGTAACATCTTCATAAGAAGTATAAGTTGATCCAATAAAAGTATAAGAAATATCCAAAGAATCTAGATAGGTTTTTGTATATTTATTACTATGACTTGGTGATCTGAAAAATTACCCAATATTCCTGAACTTCAGTATGCACTATAAGTCGTAAGGGCCTCTGAGGAGTGTCTCTTACAGTATAAGGGACTACGAGCGTTAGGCTTCAGTGAGAGGTCCATGAAGCTGATTCATTCTGTCTGCCCAAATCTTATGAGAGGAGTCTCTCATTCCGTAAGAGACACCCAGCAGAGGCATTGATAACCTATTATAACTCACTTGAGTTATTTAAAGTTCTAAGAATTTTTTTTAATTTTAAAAGTTAAATGAAGCCATCCTCCCCCTGGCTATGAAGTGGAACACTCCGCTCCCAACATTTCTGCATGAGGGACTACTGTATAAAGAATAACAGTGACTCTGTGTGCAGATAGGCTGAAATGACGCAAGTGATTTCTAATATATAGATTTCGAAAATAATACTATTCTAAACCATACAAAAAATTCCTCATAATACCATCATCGTCCCTGAAGTGATAACAGCATAGTTGGCAAGTGATATTACTATCATTCTGAGTCCGGAATAGTATCATTCAGAGCTCTGAACCATAGTATCACGAAGAGTCATCAGTGCACGCGTAAGCATCTCCTACAGCATGCTATGCTACCAGTGTAAAACAGTAGCATCTGAAAACGCAGCTCATGATCGGCCGCTTTCTCTCTCTGGGCGGGCAGAACATTTTGAAGAACATGATGCCCATCTCTCATTTAGCAGGAGAAAATCTCGATTGGGACATTTCTCCCTTTTTTTTCTTTTAAGTCTACAGAAAATGGAACTTTCTGGTTGATCCTGCGTTCTGAAAAAAAAAAAAAAAGAAAAGGTAGTGTCTGCCTACCAAAAACTAGCTTTTCCACTCCAGAGGGGTGCCAGGGAAGGGGGGGGTGGTTAGAGGAGCGAGACAGTGTGGGAGGTGAGAGGAGCAAGACATTGTGGTGGTCAACCAGGACTGAGTCTTCACCACAGTGGCCGAGCGCCCATTACAAAATAAAATCGGATCCATATATTTAAAAAAAATAACAAATACCTAAGCGTGTGTTGCAAGGCAATAATACCATCTCGAGTTTTTGGGGACTTTGGGAACCTCTCGAGCTTCGTTCTCAAGGTCCCAAGTCCACAAAACTTCTCAATGGGATTACTGCCTTGTAATACACAATTAGGTATCTATTATTCTATTTATAATATAATTTATCAACACATCTGAACTAAAAAAAATTAATCTTTGACTTCTCTAACACTCCAGGAGGAAACAATACAATATAAAATTATACAAAACTATATGATACAATAAAATTATACAAAATTGTACAATACAATACACTATTTATACAGCATCGTTCATACAGAGTATCACAAAATGCTACAAAGAGTGATCAAAAGAAAATGTGTACATTTTAAATGAGGCAGCATAGTCTAGTAGGTTGAGCACAGGCTTGGGAACCAAGAGACGCAGATTCAAATCCCACCAGAGCCACTAATTCACTGGGAGACCCTGAGTACATCATCTAACCTCTCAGTGTTTCAGACAACCCCACTGTAAAAATGGGTAAAAGCAAGACCCCACTGAAAATGCCATACTGCATCTCAGCAGGGCTGTCCTGGGTAAATAAATTAAACTGAAGAACAATTAAAGTAAAAGCACTAAAATACATACAAAATAAACGGGATGGCCTAGTGCTACTAAAAGAGAATATAATGATTGAATTACTAGGTCATTCCAGGCAATATCATTAATGCTACAGATTTACTGGCACAATATACTTAGAGAGAGAGAGACTCGGGGAAGTGTGGGTAGGCAAGAGAGAAGTATGTTTAGAGATGGGATTTCAAAAAGGGGAGCACAGCACATTTGGCAAAAGGTGAAAAAGTAGTCTATACCATATATGACTGAGGAGTACAGAAAGTGATAACAGAGAACCCACAAAGAACAACAGAGGCAGTGGAAAAAGATACGTAGATACGTAAACATTGATAGCAGAAAAAGGCTCTTGGCCCATCCAGTCAGCCCACCCTACCTAAATATTCTGCCTTGCCCTAGTGGCAATACTCCCCATATTTTTTTTTTATTGTTCCTGCTTTTTCTAACTAAACCCACCTGCCTGTCCCATCTCTTGCTTGTAGCTGCCAAATAATCTGACTTGTACTATTTCTGGTTGCTTATTCCACTTAACCACCACCCTTTCCTTTAAGAAATGCTTCCAGACATCCTTTTTGAATCTCTCCCCTGCCAGTTTTAGTGAATTCCCTCTTGTCCCTGTCTTTGAATGCAAGGAGAATTTTTCCTTGGCATCTACTCGATTTATCCCATGCATGTACTTGTATGTCTCAATCGTATCACCCCTTTCCCTCCTTTTCAACAGGGTGTACTTGTTTTAAGTCCTGCAGCCTCTCTTCGTATGTCAAATCCTCAGGGTCATGCACCATCTTAGTTGATCTGCACCGCACTGCTTCCACCTTGTTGCAGTCTTTCCTCTGTATTACAGATGTGGCTGCACCAGTGATGTGTATAGTGGAAAGATCACTTCCTGCCTTCTACTGCTAATCCCCCTCCCTATGCATCCCAGAATTCTGTGTGCTTTGCTCACTGCCCTGTTGCAGCGTGCAGACGTTTTTAGGGTCTCTGATAACATCACCCCTAACATACCTCTCGACTGTCCCTGATTATGAGGGATGTCCTTCATTTTACCCCTCAAAATAGCTCTGTCCCACATTCGTCCTTCATGGAAAAGGTACTGTTCACACAGGGAATGTGCTGTACATTCAAACTTTAAAAGCATATATTTTTAGTGTTCTAAGATTCTGACTCAAGCATAAACCATATGCAGGTAAACACATTGCATTCTACTGCATTCTGAGATTGTATCTCCATGTTTGCACATGTGTTCCTCATTGTGAGGAACAGTGTGTCCTTCGTTGTCCCTCATTTTGAGTGTCTGTGTCCCCCATTTCAGTGCAGAAAGGTTGAGAGGTATGACCCCTAAATTCTTTTTTTCTGGAGTATTATCCAGTCCCACCCCTCCCATTTCATAGTTCACCCTTGGATTCCTTTTACCAATGTGCATTACTTTACATTTTCTAGAGTTAAAGTTCAGCTGCCAAATCTTGGGCCACCTCTCCAACCTGCCCAGATCTCCTTTAGTTCCCTTCTCCCTTCCTCTGGTCTACCCATGCGCAGATCTCTGTTTCATCTGCAAAGATGCAGAGCTTACCATTGATACTTTCACCTATGTCACAGGTTAAAATATTGAAGAGGACCCCTCCTAGTACCACCCCCTGAGGTAACCCACTGGTCACTTCCCTCACCTCTGAAAACGTCCAATTAACTACCACCCTCTGTGTTCTATTCCCAGCCAGGTCTCTACCCAATTCACCATCTTTTCCTCTACCCAAGGTCCTTGATATTTTTGACCAGGCGGACCGAGTCAAAGGCCTTGCTGAAGTCAAGGTATACTATATCAATTGCCTGCCCCTTGTCTGTTGCTGTGGTAACCCAGTTGAAGAATTCAACCAGATTCACCTGGCAAGAGCTTCCCCCCATGAACCCATGCTGTCTGGGGTCTTGAAGCCCATTCCTGCCTAGGAAGTACACCAGTCCCTCAGTAGAGATTCCAAGATCTTCCCCACTATAGACATTAAGCAGCCTGGCCAATAGTTCCTGGCTCATCCTTCTTCCCACTCTTGTATACTAGAACCACATCTGATGTTCTCCATTCCCTAAGGACCACCCTCATGGCCAGTGAGCTACTGAAAATGTCTGCTAGTGGCCCTGCTAAATCTCCTGCTACCTCTCGTGGCATCCTCAGGTGTAAGCAGTCAGGTCACATAGGTTTATCTACTTTCAACCCTGCTAGCTTTTCAAACCCCCTTTTCTCCATTACCTAAACCTTTGCCCCAGCATCTTTGCTCCTTCCCTTCTTAACCCCACAATCTGGCAGTGGCCCATCCTTCTTTTTGAAACTCAGCTCTATCCAAGATGTAACATTCAGAATTACAGTAGTCATTACTTTCAACCAACTGATCTTAATTATTGCATCTGTGAGTTGCGGTCACATTAGCCCAAGATACATCTTCCAACAGTTGTATTCCAGATGCTTTTAGTTTACTTTATTGGGAGCTAAGAAATGACGTACAACATGTTAACCTGTTCTTTACCATGTTACCTCATAAACATAGCAAACCAAACTATAATTTATTAACTGGTAAGAAAAATGAACCATCTTAACTCTGCAGTCCTGTATGTTCTACTATGCCAGTGTGTCACCCATTACTGTCGCTTGGGATCCGCCCCTTCCCTTTGGTTCAACAACCCATGCTACTACAGGCCTCCATACCTGCTCCCTCCTGTCCAAGGTGGCCCCTACTAGGTTTCCAAGGGAATCCACAGGATCCACTGGCAGCCCCTCTCCCTGGACCACCCCCTAGCTCTAGTACTCTACCAGTTAGCCCATAAAATATGGTGCTTGTCCATGTTAATCTCAACAAAGCGGTAATCTGCACCATGCAATACAGCTCATCCACCCTTCTGACCCACATCTCGTGTGTGGGATGGTGTGGTTTTAGCCATGAAACTGTCACCCCCTTCAATGCTCTGACACACAGAAAATGCAAGCGGCCTTGTACTTTACTGTCTCCTATCTTGGGCACCTGGACTCCAGGCACTAAGTGTTTAAAAGAAAATGGGACAGGCTCATCCCACATGCAGGAGAGTGTACCTATATTCCTTGATCTGTGTGCTTCCCAAAATATGTGGAAATGGGTTCACAGTTACCAACATCTTCTCCTGTAGAGGACACTGCTGCCTTGGCCAAAGTCCTGCATGATAGTACGTGTGTGGAAGAAATGCATGCAACACTTTCCCAAAATTCTTGCCAGCCCAGGGACGAGGTTACTGCCACCCATTCTCCCATAGATTTTTCCACTTCTCAGAGAGGGTTATTTCAGCTTTCTCTTCACAGAACACCATGAGCTGGGGGAGATCCAGGTGATTCTCCCCCTACAGGGCTCTGTAGACACTTGAAACCACCCTTCCTCAGCCCTGCAGCATCGCCATCCAGTGGAGGAAGTTCCATTCCTGGACTCCCCCTAGGGTGCAAGATCTTGGCGTAATCCTTGATGACAGACTGACACTTGAGTCCCAGGTGTCGGCTGTCATTGAAAGTGACTTATACCACCTGAGGAATATCACCAGGATCAATCCCCTGGTTCCACTGGATGACTTGCCCACCCTCATACCTCTCAACCTCCCTCATCACAAATCAGGGACAATGCTTAAAATGATCAGGGGCAAATGACCAAAATCAGGGACATGTCTGAAAAAATAATAATATTAGTTCTAGAAGCTGTGTACAACATGCTTCTTAGTGTGAATAGTATTTCATTAATGAGATGTATACTGTAATGCCAATGGCTAGAATTATTTTGTGATTCAAATCCTTACTCTTCAGTGACAGAAATACCAAATTTAGGAGGGACAGAAGAAATTTCTGAGGCAAAATCAGGGACATCCCTGAAAATCAGGGACAGCTGAGAGGTATGCCCACCCTGGTACATGCCTTTGTGACTTCCAGGCTCGACTACTGTAATGTGCTCTACCTTGGGGTCTCTGGAGGTACCCTCCACTGACTGCAACTAGTCCAGAATGCTGCTGCCCGGCTGCTGACTGGCCTTTCGAGGTCCAGTCATACGACCCCAGTGCTCCATTTCTTGCACTGGTTGCCCCTCAGGTGGAGGGTTTTCTTCAAGGTGAATCTTCTCACCTTCAAGGCCCTTCATGGGCTTGGCCCCGGCTTCCTGGCTGAGCTCCTGACACCCTGCACCTCGGCCCACTCCCTCCGTTCCTTGACCAGGGGCCTCCTCGAGGTTCCCAGGACCAGGCTGAGAACATCTGGTGACAGGGTCTTTAGTGTTGCCAGACCAGTCCTATGGAACACTCTACCTCCAGCCATTAGGGAGGCCCCCTCAGTCGAGGCTTTCAAAAGGGGTCTCAAGACTCCCTTTTTACCCTGGCTTTCCCAAGTGATGTAGTCTGACCAGTGCTGTTTCAGTTTGCTGACAATTTATCCTCTGTTATTTATATATTTACTGTAATATGGCTTTTTACCTGCTTTTGTACCTGTTTTTATCTTTTGCTTTTAATGTGAAGTGCCTAGAGCCTCCGGGATTGGGCGCTATACAAATAAAATTGCCTTGCCTTGCCTCTAGAGAGGTCAGATCTCTCATAACCTTAGCCAATCCCCCCTCCCCCTAAAGGTAATACCACACTTTCAGATACTTATAAAAACTGTCTTGGAAGGTCAAACAGCTGCTACAGACCTGCAAAATGAAGACAACCCCCCTTTCCTGTCATATATGCATTATCGCATACGTGCCTGCCTGTTCCATCTTTTAAAACTTGGATTTATGTTTGGGGGAAAGAATTCCAGGTCCTCAGCTATGATTGTTAGAGAGCCAATATCACTGGGTGTTCCTGTGATTAGCCTGACCTTCTTCAGCATCTGGAGGTTATTCCTCATCCAGGGATTTACTATCTTAGCCCAAATCCCTGGGGTTAGTCTGCTTGTTGGTAGTGCATAGACTGGGGCTGGCAGTTGTGTCGCTGCTTCTGTGTCATACTATACTGTGTCCTCTCGATGCTTAAGCCACAAGATTATTGGCACTAGCTGAGCAACAATAAAGAATGACTTAAAATCAAGCATTGCTAGCCCTCCCCATTCCCTAGGCAGGGAGAGGAGTCGCTTGTTGATCCTGTCCCTATCGGCAGCTCAGACCAATTTCAGGGTCAGCCTCTGTAGGGCCTTCCAGTAATGTTCCAGGATCCAAACTGGACAGCTTGAAACAAAAACAAGAACCCGGGTAACACATTCATTTTTGGGGTAGCTACTCAGCCTCCCTGACTGAGACGGAGCAGATCCCATCATGCAACGTCCGCTTTTATCTCTACCATAAGCTTATTTTAATTCAATTTGAACTAAGGTAGCAAGTGGGGGGTTATTCCTCACTCCCAGATACCTCACTCTAGTTTTCAGAGACCGTTTAAATAGGAACCTCTCTCTGACATTAGCCGGGCTAGGTACACTAAGTTGGATCACCTCAGACTTGTCTAGGTAAATTTTATAACCTGAGAGAGCCCCACAGTCTTGCAGATCTCTCAGCAGTGCCGATACCGATGTCGTCGGTGATGTGAGGAAGAACAGGGAGTTGTTTGCATAAAGTGCAATTTTGTGCTCCCTGTTTTCTGCCTGAATCCCCCGATTCTCCAGATTCTGTAATACCATCTCTGCCAAAAGGCTCTATACAGAGCACAAACAGTAGGGGAGAGAGGGGGCACCCCTGCCTGGTGTCCTCATCAGTTGAAATTGTTCTGAAAGTACTGTTGTTAACTCAGACTGCTGCCTGCAGACAGGCATATATCTACCCCAAGCACCTCCCCAACAACTCCTCCAGCCCCCCATCTCCCTCAATGCCCTGTGCAGGAATCCCCAGCTCACCCAGTTAAATGCTTTCTCAGCATCCATAAATGCCACTATCGAGAATGCTTGTGAAGATTTTTGCACTGAGAGGGTAATAACATTAAGGAGGTTATCATTATTCATTAATATTAATAAAACCTTTTTGGTCCAGGTGAACTAGGTACCCCACACACTTCTGTAGATGAGCTGCTAAAACAGATGTAAATAACTTTATGTCCACATTTAGGAGGGAGATGGTGCGTTATGAACTGCACCTCTCTCCCCCCCGTACCTGACAGCAGACCTCCATCAACAAGGACACCAAGGTCTCTGAAAAGGTTCTAGTAAAACAGAGGCCAGGCCATCAAAATCAGGAGATTTCACCATTTCCAAGTCCACTATAGTTTGTTCTACTTCTTCCTGTTTTATCAGGGCATCCAGGGCTACTGCTTCCTCTTCTGTCAAAGCCTGGACATCACCTTCTGAAAAGAAGGGGTTCTGATGTTCCTCATAAAAATCTACCTTGCCCAGTGTGTGTAAAAGACGGCAGAAATCTGCAGCCTGATAGGTAAGAAGCTTTGGGTCTGTGTCAAAACCTAGGTGTCCCTGAGGTGCAGAACCGTCCAACCCGCTACTTCCTTGCAGACAGTGGTGCAAGTGGTAGACAAGAAGTACAGGAACTCAGGCATTGGCAAATATGAAATGTAGAATGACTATCCTCAATCTGAATGATAGCTGTGTCAAGATACATCTATCTGTTTAGACACCAGTAGATTCAGTTAGAGATACTGAGGTATTTCTAGGAAAACAGCATTGTTGTACAAGCCAAATGGTGTTATGAAAATCCTGATTTCAGATCACAGACCCAGAAACCGTCATTATGTTGCTGGTTTAAGAATTTCAGTTTCAGTGCCAGTTGGAAGAAGTACAGGAACTCTGTTCCTGCTGCAAAAAAGGTACAGGAACTGAGTTTCATGTGCGTTCCTGTTCACTTTCACCACTGCTTGCAGAGCTGCTAGGCCAGAAGTCTACTTGCTCTGTTGCCAGCTTCGATGAACTGCTGCTTAGAATACCAGTGTCCTTTCCACTTTGTCATTCAACAGTTTATTCAGCGGGACTCACTGTCTGTCCAGCTTCTTTTTAACCTCATCCCTCAGAGTGATTTTATGTTTGGCCTCAAGGTCAAACAGCTGTCATTCTAGCTCTAGTTGCTCCCTGGCCTGTTCCTTCTTTACTCCCAAAGTAAAACTAACTGTTTTGCCTGTCACCAGTAACCTGTCCTGCCAGGCTGCCCTTAATGGTCCACCCTGGGGTTAGTGTCCTTGTATTCTGTTATGCATGCCTTTATTTCCTCCCAATACTGGCCCTGCTGTTGGAAGGAAGCATTCAGCTGCCAGGCAGGAGATTTTGCCATTGGAGCAAGATGGCAGCCCATGGTCACTGGTGAGTGGTTAGACAGCGTGCCCAGCTGAATGTCATATCACTTAACAACATGGACCCACTCATTAGACATCAAAAACAAGTTTATTCTGAAGTATGCCTTATGGAGCTATGACCAACACGTTTAATGCTGTGTCTTGGGGAGGGAGAATCACCGTATTTCGGTTAAACCCAGCTCTCTAGTTAGTTTCTGAAAGATCTACCTACCCGGTTAGGGCCCAGTCTCCCTGGACCAACTCTATCCATTCCCAGACGCATATCCCCATTAACGTCACCACCCACAATAAACATGGTCCTGGGGCTGAGGCCATGTCCACCACTACCTTCTTGAGGAAATATACATTCTCTAGTCCCGCATTTGGTGCATATACATTGACAGTTGTACACAGTACAGAGTGCTATACTCACTTTATATGGCTGAATCTGCCTTCTTTATTCTGCACCACATCTGTAATCTGTAGGGGGCAGGATTTACGAACCATTACTGCAACCCCTCTTCAGTGGAGGAGGGGCATCGTAAGTGGACAAATACAGCACACCCACCCACTGTTTTTTGTGTTCCACATCACTCAGATGGATAAGCGATCTGCACCTGCTGTTTATGTAATTCTTGCAGGACTCTGGCATTTGACTGGGTTGTTGAGCCCTATGATGTTGTATTTGACCACTTTATCTCCTGCCAAAACTAGATCTAAAGATGGAAGGGCCCCCACCTCAATGGGTCCTCAGTGCACTGGGTCCCTTTCCATGTTCAGTTTCCCACCCAAACCTGAGATATGATGGTAATAGTTCAGTTGGTTGGTGCCAGTAAGTTAGCTGGCTGTGCGCATATCTGACACCACCTTGGCCACAGCCCCGCTCTGTTCCTCCATGTGGCTCATACAGACTCTTAACTACATGCATCATCTGGATATCTATTTTTATTTCTTCTCATCATTCCCTCATCCCACCCCAACTGGTGGGTGCAGGCATGCTGTTCGATCTTAAGGTGGGATTATAGTTGCCTGCTTCCCCCGTCCCTTCTCTGGCAGAACGACACCAGCTGCTTTACACCCATTTTCATATTGCTCTCCAATGGAAGAATGGTCACTCTCCAAGACTCCGTCTCCCTTTCATGGCCACTTATCCCTTTTTAATCCCATCAATGGCAATTTATCACTATTTGTTGGGGGGGGTGCTGTCTGCCAGGGTCCTTCCCATCCATGTATTCCTTGTGTTTGCCTCTGTGGCTCTGGCTAAGCCCTTGTTAAGTTTGTTCTGCCATGGATGTGCCATGACCAGGCTCTGGGTGTTAGGGGTGTGGCACACCAGGGCTGGCTGTGGGCAAATTCCTGCTCCGTCCCCGGTCCCCCCCCAACCTGCTTGGGAAAAGAAAAAAGTCTGCGATCCAGTTCTTAGTCTCCACCCAAAGATCCACAAGAGGCCCTACTTGTGAATGGACGACTTGCATGGATGAGATAGGTGCCACTCAGGCCTCCCCCCATCCCTACTGGTCATGTAATGGTCAGCCCGGTCTTCAGGGTCACTTACTCAGCCAGAATACGATAGGCCCCTGTGTTATTTAACTGGCTGTGCCCCTCTCTCTCACTCACTATCTTGTCAGCGTCCGGAGGCTAGTACTTTACTTTATTCCCCTCAGGGCAGCAGTTTGTTAAGATCCCTAAGCCCCTTTTCCACCACCCCTGCTAAAGAGCAGGTGAAGAACAGCCCTCTATCCCCTCCCACACTTTTTGCCCCTACACCATGCAGTCCCACCGTATTATAACCTGTATTCTTCCCATGGAAGTACAGGTTTTCCACTATAGAAATCCTCTACTATCTAATTAAGTCACAACCCAACACATCTATAACATTAACAGGTAACCTGAAACAGCAATATAAAGGATATAGTCGAGTCTTTCACACTGTAAAGCAAGTTCATTTCATTGTTCGCACAAAGTCTAGCTAACAGAGCATGCAATCAAACCAACTCTCCCATGCCATCTGGGGACAGCACAAAGAACAGTGAAAGTCTGTTATGAGTGTCTTCATCCTCATCTGTATTCAGCAGGGATCTTTTGAGGTGGGTGGGGAGCCTGCTCTGACATTGCGTACAGTCCCGGTCTCTCCCTGTTTCTTCACAGCCTCCAACTGTTTGTCCTGTTAGTTACAGTTTCTCTTCCTAGGGCTCTTCACCACTGCCCACTGGTTTGAGTCTTTGAGTGCACTAGAGCCAGGACTGGGTTTGTATACAGTTCGGGGGGGTCAGTTTTTTAAGCAGAGGTTTTCCCTCTGCAAGCCTGCACATTTCGGCCCAGATATATAAATATTTTAAATTGGCCAGAGGCTGTTATTTGTATCTTCACATCTTTCCCCGTTAGGTCTTTGCGAATCACTAATAGAACTTTCCTTTTTGTCATGGTTAGAGGGGTGAAGTCATGTTTGAAGTATAACTTGCAGTCCCCAAACACCACCTCTCTTTTGTTCCAGGCTAGCATGAGCACCTTAGTTTTTGTGCAGTAGTCCAGAAAGTTCATGACTTGACCTGTGCCTGGCTTTAGGGTCTGTGGGCCAAAGACTCAAAGCTCTGTGGGCGCATACTGTCTCCAAGGGCACATCAGCAGACCACCCCAACAGCTCCTTTATCAGTGAGGTGAGAAAGGACTCCATACGGCGTTGTTCAGTCCCTTCAGGTAGCCCATGAATGCAGACATTATCTCGCCAGCAATGCAGCTCCAGGTCATTGGTATCGTGCTTTACTACCACATCAGTTACCTCTGTAAGTACCGATTCTAGTTTGGCTGTCTGCTGCCACACTTCTGTGTGCTGCTTCGCATTTTTACTGACACTCAGTCTCTCCAACGAAATGCCCAGCCATTGCAACTGTAGAACAAGCAGTTTAGATGTTATAGGGAATGGCGCATCCGCATCATCATCACTCATGCTACCTGCATGGCCTGAAGCAGCCAAAGTCATGGGGCAGCACAGCTGTGGCTGCGGACCTACACATTCAAATGGTCTGCAATGTCTTGCAGAGCCGTGCCTTCTTGAGTCCTTTGGTTTGACTTTTTTGGGCGCCCTGGCTGAGGCACTCACTACAAAGTATTTTAGGTGCTACTGAGCTACTGTAACAGGGAATAAATCTTTTTTTTTTATAATCACCAGTGGGGAGAGCTGATGGAGGTCACATCTGCATGTGCTTGACATGAAATTGGAAGTGGCCCATCCTTTTCCTTAGTAAATACAAAACAAAAATAATTGTTCAGTATCTCTACCTTCCCCTTGTCCCTACTGCCACCTCTCATTGCTGTTAAGTGTCACTATACCCCCTTATCCCCTTTTTTCTCCTCCATTTTTTTTTTTGCTTCTGATTTCTCCCCCCACCCTGGCCCTGGTTGGCTCTCGTCTGGCCACCATCCAAATGCCTCCGTTCCATCAAGCCTTCACCCCTGTAACCCCCATGGCTTCCGCTCCCCCCCGTGGTGGTGCAGCGGGGACCCCCACCCACTGGCAAGGATCCAGTTTCAGGGCGTCACCTCAGGAATGGAGCGCAACGGGATGGCCATCAAACCACATTGATCAGCCACCAGGGTCTTTTTCATCTTTTCTGTTCTTTTCCCCTGTGGGAGCCAGGCGTGCAGTGATGCCAGCAGCGGGCTTGTGCATGCACCCGTGCATGGCCCCGCCAAGCATCTGCCTGCTCCCACCACTCTAGCAGTTCAGCAGTGTAGTGCTGATCCCCAGCCTATGCCAGGGGTCAGACATGTGCTGACCAATGATACCCCCTCACCGGAGATGGAGAGCTGTCCGTCAGATGCTAGATCCATCTCCCCCTGCCAACCCCCGGCAGCCTGCACTCATTCCCAAACATGGGTCGCCAGCATGGTACGAGGTGTGGCGTCCACCGGGATGGCTTCTACCCCGTTGTCAACCAGAGCTCCATCTCCAGTTTGGCCTCCCTCACTTTCTTGGTGGCTTCTCTTGTTGCTTCCAGATACTTCACCTCATCTTCCTCACTTTGACTACCCTTTATACTTGGATAAAGCTCTCCTTTTGGTTCTTACTGGCGCCTCTGCATCGGCTGTGAACCACACTGGCCCTTATAACCTAGTATACCTTTGGAAAGAAGCTATCTGCTGCTTCTGTCATCCCTATTTTAAATGTGGCCTGCTTTTCTTCTGCACTTGGAGGCACAAGAGGCAGAAGAGCTTTGAAACTCCAGCCTCAGATCTCTACTTAAATAAAATGGTTTGAAACTATTTACTAAACTCGTGTTTCACTTCAGTGTTTCCTAGGTTTTTGTTTTACTTTTTCCAATTATCGATTTACTGAATATTTAAAATAATAGTATACATATTTCAATGTGCCATTCATAAACTGTCTCAATGTCTCCAGCTGACCTCACGCTTGCTATTTGTGATGTCACAGTCTCTTCCCATTGAAGGCACTAGGATCTCATACAGAAGTGCACTGCAAGTTCAGTTTGGGGCAGTCAGATACGTTTTATGCTGATGTCTTTGGAAGGGTACAAAGTTATGTTATAATACCACGAAGGGGAAACAAAAAATTCGAAACATGTATTCTACTAAATTCTAATGGTCTAAGCATTAAATTACATTTATGAAAGTAGATGCTGAAATAGACTGGGGCCTAATTTTTAAAAGGCTGAAAATGGTGCACATGCAGAAGGAAACGTTGCAGGGGGGGTCCGTTTCATTCCTCGCAATTCCTGCCACTTGTGATCGAATTTCAAAAAGGATGTCCTTTTGTGACCCTTTTTCTCCTTTACAGCAGCTTGTCACTGTTTTTCTGTACACATGCTACACCTGGCATGACCAAGTGTAGCATCTGCGTAGAAAAGGGAAACTGGCACCCCTACGAATTCACTGCTAAAAATAGAAGTGCATCTGCAGGTCACCAGTACAGAGCTTTTTTGCCCCACATTAGTGAGTTTTGTGTAGCATATAGCATAGTGGTTAAGGACACTGAGCTGCAAACCTGGAGACCTGGGTTTGAATTCCACCTGCCCCTACTTGCATACTGTGTGACCCCGAGCAAGTCACTTAACTTCCTTGTACTCCCAGGTCACACCTGGAAACAAGCTCCGGCTTAGTGTGCCTTTCCTGGTTAAACAATTTCCCCTTTCCTTTCATCCCAGTTAGTTCCATGCACATTCCCAGACCTCTGAAAATTACGCCCCTGCTCTTTATGCAAAGGCAGCTTTGTTCAGTATCTAGCCTATGTGTAGTAACTAGCAATAGTACTGTACATAGAGTATTTGTTAACTTCACTTACCCACTCATAAAATCCCCAAAAATATACAGCCCATTTAAATTTGGAGATTCACATCCTCTGTAGACATAGCCACCTGTTACAGATTTGCCCAGTTTGTGTGGATAGGCGAAGATTGGAAGCTCGTCATCTGTAAGGGGGGAAATATTGAATTGCATGTCATCTTTCTGCAGTGTTAGCATAAACAGCGGTGAGAGAAACCTAGGGAATGCAACTCAGAATCTCCATATTAGAATTCAATCTGAACAAAACCAAACTAAGTGCAAGAATGCCACAAAAAAGAGCTTTCTGCACAACATATGTAACATCATCTGGCATTTCACAAACCAGGACCACAGGGTGAGAACCACGGCAAATGATCTCACTTTCTGGTTTCTTTCTGTTATCCTCATCCCATTCTAATTCTCTCATATGGGCTACACAGTGGGGACATGAAGGAATAATATAAACATGGCCCCATCATTTTAGCTTATATTCTAATAAAAGCAGCATTATTTTCTGCAGTGCAATTTGGATATCAACTTGTTAAAGCCTGAAAATAAAACCTATACCAAAAACAGATACAAAAACAAGTTAGTAGCCAACAGGGTAGTGCTCTTAAGATGTGACTCTGCAGGGACAGACATCATCTCCATTTACTGAACATTTGTGAAGTTGGTAAAAGGTCTTCCATACTAACAGTATTGGGATGGCAGAAGGGATATGGGGGCCCATCTTCTCCACCACATCTGTTGCATAGAAGTGACTATGCCCAGTGTGAGTACAGATATGCAGGTCATGCAACTGCGCTTAACAGCTGGAATGTTACCCCTGCTCATACTGTGTAACTCTCAATGTTATTCTCCCTCAGGAATCTGTCTAGCCATGCTTTAAAAGCCTGACCAATGCTAGTTTCCACAACCTCACTGGGAAGGCTATTCCACATGTAACCAACCCTCTGTGTGAAGAAATTCCTTCTAATGTTTCCTCTTATTCAGTGCACCACCACCCCAACCTACCCCCAACTTCGGGGACATGCCCTGCAAAAGTCTATGTATTCTGTACCCTGCAGTCTTTCTGGCAATGGCCACACATCTAGAGCTGGCTGTATATTTTATCACCTGCAGCACCAGAAGTCTCTCATATGCGTCTGTATATTCTGCAGCTAATAAGTATGAAGCTCTGTTACACAACCATACTGCTCAAACCCTTGTCTGAGAAATGCAGTCCACTTGAACTGTGGAGCATGAACCCAAATCAGGAAATGAAATAAGTAGAAAAGTATTACCTTCCCTTGCGGCATAGTAATTTCTAAAAATACATGCCCATAATTTGATTTACATGCCAGAAGTCCTTAAAAGTGTTTAAAAAAGACATCTATAGGCATGTTTACACCGTCACCTTTCCAGCGCATCAGCCCGTGCACATATGTTGATGCACTGCAAAGTCGGCAGTGTGGATACTTACCCGACCATGCTAGGCACAAGTCAGATATGTTTTCTTTATTCTTTATTTTATTTAGAGTCTAGGAATACAAGTACCTTTGAGCCAAGGCTCTTTTACAAAGGTTCCACGTCAACTGAGGTACAATACAAACATTACATAGAGTTGAATAACAATGCAGAAATGGTGCACAGACATTTTTAAGCAGCTGAAATACATTACATTGAGGGAAAGTGAGTACCAGGAGGCAGGGTAGCCAGAGGCAACTGAGGCTTGGAATGGACACAAAATGAGCGGTGCAGCCGTGAGCATTTGTCAGGCCTCAAAAAAGGGTTTTCTGCACTGGCATAGGAGTAGATACGTTTATTGGAGCGAGCGTAATACGTGGCAGTGTAAATGCACTGTGACACATGTTCTGATGAAAAGCAGCCACTCCTAGGCTCCTCCTCTGCTCCCACTCCTCCTAACCCAGCCCCTCTCCAGTGCAACCTGCACTGGCATGAGGCAAGGCTATATAAAGAGTCAACTGACCCTGCCAATGAGATTGGATCAAATGTCAGAGTGCTGCAGCCATGAAAACACAGCTTATATTTACTGTACGTAGTCCAACCCCCCTTAATTGGACTTTTAACACAGGATTTATAGCCCTTAAAAGGTATTTTAACTATATTTGCAACCCTAGCCCTTAAAAGGGTACTTTCAGCCATTTACTTACATTTTCTGCAGTTATTGCAAAAGGTGCCTGCACTGCCAGCAGCAGTCCCTCTTGGGATACGATATCCCTGGCAGCAATTCCTTTTCTCATAAAATTGTTACTTTCACTAATTTTAGCACAAAGCAAAACCCTCCCGGTCTGCTCATATTCACCGCGCCCGATGCCAAAGTGCAGTCTTATTTTTACATGGCGCTGAAGCACCGAATTGCTATTTTTTATTTATTTTTATTTTTTTAATTTAATTAATTATTTGGAAACAACCTTTGAGCAGAAGCTCTTTTACAAAGGTTCCACGTCAGAGAATAAAAACAAATAGTTGAAAATACATAATATACAGCACATGATAATAAACAAACAGTTCACTGAGGTGCAGCAATAACAATTAACATAGGGAGATGTTTAAGGTGACATTGATCCATTGCAGTGAGGAGAGCAGATGGTTTCAAGGGAGAACCAGGGGCAGGTGGGAGGAGAGTGGTAGAGGTGAGGGGAGAGGTTAGCAGTCTGGTAGAAAACTTTGTCAAAAAAGAAAGTGTGGGGTGGAATGTGAAACAGTGGGGAAGGTTGGAGAAAGCATGAGGGTAGGCAGCAACAGAAAGGGGTAGGGGCTAATGGTGATGGGTGATTACAAGAAGTTAGGGGAGAGGGAGAGGAGGGGGCATGAGATGTGGTCTGCGAGGAGAAGAGGGGCAGAGGTAAGGGGAAAGGTCTGCAGTCTGATAGAAAGACTTTGTCAGAACAGAAAAGAGGGGGAGTGGAAACAGTAAGGAAGGCTGCAGAAAGCCTGAGAGTAGGTGACATCAGAAGGGGGAGGGGCCAAAGTGATGGATGATTACAAGGTTAAGGGGGAAGGGAGGGAGAGGAGGGGGTCTGGGAGGTATGAGGTGTGGTCTCGAGGACAGGTAAGGTGGTGGGGGGACTGTGGTGGGTGTGCAGGGGGGAGGTAAGGTTGAGGGGTGGACAATATAGGCTGCTTAGAGTGACAATTGAGGGGTGGACGATGTAGGCAAGTGCAGAGATATCTTTGAGGAGTGTTCGTGGGGCAAGAGCCATCTTAGGTGCCACTAGGACAGTCACAAGTGTTCCTGGAGAGGAGTTGTTTTTTTAAGTTAAGACTTAAAGGCTAGCAAGCTTATAGTTCCTTGTCAGACTTCCAGGCACTCACTGAGCCACAGAGGGGCTCTATACGCGAAGGGCCACTGCCCATGTGCGGTTCTGCAGAAAGGGACAGCAAGCGTATCCCATGCCTTACTCCTGGTTCCATACTTTGGGTCAGCTTGGTAGAGGAGGTCAGAGATACAGAGGGGGGGGCAGAGCCCAGAAATGCCTTCTTGCCTAGTAGGCAGGTTTGGAATTTTATTCTTTGCTCCAGTGACAGCCAGTTCACCTGAGAGTACAGAGAGCAGGTGTGGGTGAGTCTGTCAGCACCAGTGGCAAGTCTACACGCCTTGTTTATTGCTGTTGCCAGCTGTTGCACAGCAGTATTCATGGCTGATCCATAAGCCACCAGCCCATAGTCAATGATGGATAAGATCAAGCTAGTGACAGAGAGATGGAGGGCATTTGGAGTGAGGTTTTTCCGATGTCTATATAAGACTCAGAGTTTGGAGTTAACAGCTTTGACCATCATTTCTATATGCTGAACATAAGATACGGTATCATCAATGGTGACACCCAGGTACTTAAATGAGTGAACCTGTTCGGCAGTGCATTGGCTTTGTTTTTGATGGATAGAACAGGGAATCTCTTCTTTAGCTGTGTGCTGGATAGGAGCAGTGTTTTAGTTTTTTATAATTGATGAGTAGCTTATGGGCACTGAACCAATCCTCAGTCTTATGGAAGGAGGTCTGAAGTTCCTGTTTAAAATGTTTAATGCGGGGGGTTACTACTGAGGAGAACAGCATCATCTGTATACAGGATGATTTTGCTGTTACAAGCCTTGGGAAGATCATTCAAAAATAAGCTGAATAGGAGGAGTCCCAGAACTGATCCTTCGGGGACACCTATGAAAACCTTTTTGGATCCCGATATTACTCTGTCGATTTTGACTTTTGGGATCTGTGGGACAGGTAGTCCTTGAACCAGTCCACAGCATTTGGGGCCATTCACATGTTTTTTAGCTTGATCCAAGAGGAGGGGGTGACTGTGTCAAACGCCTTTGTTAAGTCGATAAAAACTGACCCAGTTAATTTGCCTTCATCAAGAGCTTGATGCACAAAGTTGGTGTAATCAACCAGAGCGGTGGCCATGTTTGATTCTTTTGGAAGCCATGTTGCTGGGGGAATTGTAGCTGGCACTTATGCAGGTAGTCAGTTATTTGGTCCACCACAATCCTTTCCAGTGCTTTAGATAGTGAGGAGAGGATTGATATGGGCCTATAGTTAGCAATGTTGGACCTATCCCCACTCTTATAAACAGGGCTACCAGATCTTGTTTGCAAACTGTTGGGAATTTGGCTAGTTTGAGTGATTTGTTGAAAAGTTTCGTAACAGGGACCATGAGTTCATTAAGGGCAAGTGCTAGCAGCTTCATATTGACACCATCGCTTCCCATCCTAGTCTTGCCCAGCGCTTTCAGTACGTAGGACCTTGAGACCTTGGAGGACACCCTTTGAAGTAGAAATTAGGGTTGTTTTGCATTGCTGGCTCACTACTAAGTTCTACTCTTTCTCACTTCAGATAGTGAGGTGGTAGGACGGAGCTAAGGACTGTGAAAGACGCGTTGAAAGCCTCAGCTACAGTGTGCGGGTCCATAGTGGGCAGCCCGTTTAGGTTGAGCAATTGGGGGTGCCTTTTTTCTTCCTTTCCAAGGAGGTTATTTATAGTCACCCAAAACTTTTTGCCATCTCCCCAGCTGTTTTGTAGCTGGTCCTTGTGGTGTTATGCCTTTGCTTGCCTGGTGAGATATGTACATCTGTTTGTGGCAGCCCTGTAGGCCTGATGGTCATTTATGTTCCCAGACAACCTGGCCTTGGCCCAGAGGTTATCTCTCTCCCTCATGAGGGTAAGAAGTCCCTTGGTGATCCACCCGTTGGTGTGTCCTCTCAATTTCCTTTTTTTGAATGGGGCGAATCTGTTTCAGGTATTATTGAAGCTAACAACAAAGTAGTTCAGAGCTAGGTCCAGATCAGGCAGTGCATCTATGGGTGACTGGTCAAAGTACGCTAGTGCACCCCTGAAAGACCCCAGCTGTCCTCTCTTTAGGATCCTGCATTCAACGGTAATGGATGGAGGTTCCCTTAGGTTGTTTGACCACCTAAGAGTGGCTGGGTAGTGATCACTCAGCGTATCTGGCTGCATTGTAACCCGGGTTATTCTGGCGATGGAGTTAGAGAGTATCCAGTCTATGAGGGTACAATTTGCCCGTCTTGTAGTTCCTCCTGGTGGGTTCTGTGACTAGTTGCGAGAAATACAAATTAGCCATGGCATCCTTCAGGTGGGTTGCCTCATTATTGAGTCAGTTGATATTAAAGTCTCCAGTGATGATGAGTTCATGGACCTTGCTAAGAGGGGTCAGGGCATCCAGCACTTTGATAAGGTCCCCACCGGCATTTTTTGGGGGTAAATAGATGGAGGCTATTATCAGTGATTTACTGTTCTGGCCACATTGGATTTTAACTGCTAGTATCTCATGGGCATCATCCCTGTTAGTAATGGGGAGCACATTCCCGCTGAGCGAGTCTCTAATGTAGATGAGGCATCCGCCACCCCTTTTGCCCAGTCTGTTGATTCAGAAGGTTTGATAACCTGGTAGTGTGACTTCTGAGTTCTTTTTTTTGCCTGTTAGCCAGGTCTCCGTGAGACATAATATGCCCGGACTGTGCAGGGCAGCCCATGCCTGGAGTTGTGTTAGCTTGGCAAGAAGGCTGCAAATGTTCATCGCTGCTATTTTAAGGCCCTTAGGTTTGCTCTTACCAGTTCCATTGGGGTTTTGTGGGCCTGGATTTGGATGTACATTGCCAGATAGCAGCAGCAGGATCAGGATGGCTTTCTGAGTTGAGAAGCAGACAGCAGTGGTGGTTTTCCCTTTTACGAGCTTAAGTTTAACTTGGTTGGGCTGCTTGCAGCTTGGGGAAGAGGGGCAGGAGGCACAGTGCATTGTAGTCAAGAGTCGTTCCATGTTTTACCACCACTAATAGCTCAAGGGGTATAACTGCCCCAGGGTGGTAGTCCATAGATAATGTATCCGCTCTTATCCTCAGAAATACACCTGCATCTATCCAGGCATATTGGGGATTGACAGTATTGGGGATTCCAGGGGGAATGACTAGCCCATAGGTCAGGAGAGTAATGAGGAGAGTTAAGAATGGGTTTGTGAGCATTTTCAAGGTAGGTAAGGGCAGTGTAGACCTTTATATAAGTATGAGCTGAGTGCGATAACAATTTAAAATGTTGATCCCCGGTGGTTAGTCAAAAACCAACAGAAATGATCAAATGCTGAGGTCCAGAGTCACAGAATGTGTTAGAATTCCTGAAGGTGGTGAAGGTGATGAACTGTGCCTGCGCATATGTAGGATGTGAAATCCTTTTGTCTCTATGCTTCCTTTGTTATTCAAAGAGGTTGATGAAAAGCCTACACAGATCCTTTAGGAGCAGGGCAGACGAAAATGTGGATTCAGAGCAGGACTCAGAGTCTCTGAGTTTGTCACACTTAAGTTTTTTGACTAATGTTTTGCTTGGGACAGCATCCAAAAAGTTGATTTTAAAATGAAAATGCAGATACCTAGTAGTGATGTTTTGCAGAAATCCAGTCCAGGAAACCGTCACAGATGCAGTGAGCAAAAGATGGTGTAGTTACTCCTCACAGAAAAACACTGTAAATCCACAAAACTAAGCTAGAGACACAGACAAGCACAAACAGCCACCCACACAGACCCAGGAGGCGGGACCCAGGAGTGCACTCGTTACTGTAACAGAATTCAGCTAAACACAGTTTTTAATACTATAAACAATACTAAACTTGGAGCAGTGACTTTGGTTTTGAAATGAGCACTGAAAGTTATAGAAATCATGGTCGGAAATTCAAGTCATGATACTGGACATGCGCGTATGCATATGTATATGCTATCGTATATGCATATACATACTTGCATGCCCAGTATCACGGCTCGACTTTATAACTGTGATTTCTGTAACTTTCTGCTCGCATTTCAAAACCACAGCGACTTCCCCAAGTTTAGGCATTGTTTGTAGTATTAAAAACTATGATTAGCCGAGCTCTGTTACAATAATGTGTGTACGAGAATTCTGGTGTTTCAGCTCCATGTAAAAATGAGACTGCGCTTTGGTATCGGGCATGGTCAATATCAGTGGACTGGGAGGGTTTTGCTTTCTGTTAAAATTAATAAATGTTACAAATTTCGGGGGGAAGAAATTGCTGCCCTGGATATTGCATCCCAAGAGGGACTGCTATCAGCAGTGCAGGCACCTTTAGCAACAACTGCAGAAAATTTCAGTAAAAGGCTGACACTGTCCCTTTAACTCTCCACCTCTAATAGGTCTGTTAGAAGTCCAAAGATTCCAAGGCTTTACCGTAAAGCAAAATGGATTCCTAATAACAAATGAGGACTTTGAAATGAATGCCCTTAAGGGGTTTTAACAGCAAAATGTTTCTGCAATTTGGGCTCTACAGTCAATTTTGGAAATTTTTTTCCATCACTGGGGACTAAGACTCAATAATGGAAAATATTTCCACAACTGGGGACTTAGACACAGTTGCTGAAAGTTTTCCTGCCATTGAGGTATCTACGACTTCTGCAGTTGCTGGACTTTTTGGCTACCTGGCAACAGGTGCTTACTGTGCAGGCACAAAACTAGGCATCCTCAGCAAAAACGTTCTTACCACGTGCACCTAAAGTATACGAATTTTGAGTGCGCTACCAAATCATGGGGAAACCAACTTGGGACACCAAAAATGAATGCTCAGATTGAGGCTGTCAACAGAGTATTATAGATTAATGTGAATTTCTGCTTTAAAAGGTCAACATACAGCGTGCGAGAGCAACATCTCCATGTGGGACACAGATTCAGGGTGGTAAAATGAGGGTCATCCCTATTAATGTGGGACAGTTGGAAGGTTTGTCCATGATGCCTTTAATATACCTATTTCATTAATAAAATATACTGAAAAAATGCATAAAGGGGCACATAAAGTGTTGTTGAATGAAGTCCTTAGAACTTACATAGATGTTTACGGACAGAAAAACACTCAAGGGCCACCCAGTCTGCCTCGTTCCTACATAACCCCCCACCAGTCTAGCACTGGCCAGGCCTCTAATGGCAGCTCAATCACTACAGTTCCACTTGAACTAACCCGCCCCCTCATTAACTCCAGTCCCTCCCCCATCAACCTCACTGGTCTCATGTGTCTATGCCACCCTGTGTGAAACTTGTCACTGTAGTAACACTGACCAGCTCCTCTGGCAGATGATTCCACATTTCCCCCATGCTCTCCTTGAAGAAGTATTTCCTCTCATCCTTCCTGAATTCCCCTGCCAGCTTGTAGATGTGGCCTCATGTGATTCACCTCTTGCTAAGCTTAAACAGCTGCTGACTTGCTTACGTAGCACTCCATCAGACTGCTGTTTGAACAGCTGACATACACAGCACTTGCACTCCAGTTGCAGTGGCAAGAAGGCCCAGTCTGAGTGCTTTAGGGCCTTTATGCTCATGTGTATTTTTAAAACACTAACCCTCCTGGTCTGTCTGTAGGGTAACACCGCCCTAGAGCCAACCGAGTGGCCCAGCCATGCAGGCCTGGAGGAGGGGCAGAAAGTCTCCAATGGAGATATGCCAAGCTGAAGGATTTCACTTAGGTGGGCTGGCAGAGCCAGGCACAGAAGAAGGGGCTCACAGCCCTACTTAAGTTCAGGTCAGAGGGGCAAAGAGACTTTTTGATCTTTTTAAGGCAGTTTACAAATGTTACTTCTTCGAGGAATTCCAAGTGTCTGAATTAGTGCCAGAAATGAAAGTCAGTAAGGCTGCTAACAATGACCAGGTGGTGGACACATCCAATTTAGATTCCCAACATCCAACATACATTTACATAGACAATGACGACAGAAAAAACAAACAGTCCATCCAGTCTGCCCATAGTTCACTATCAAACCCGGGACCTATTGCCTATACACACTACTAGCCCTCACTTATCTACCCCCTGTTCCACTCCCTACTACAACTGCAGTGAATAACCACTATATCCTTCAATCTGTCCCAGCCATGCTTGAAACCATTTATGGTTTTGGTACCCACCACCTCACCTGGCAGATTGTTCCATGGTTCCATCACCCTTTCTGTGAAATTAAACATTCTCATATCCTTCTTGAACCTCCCTCCCATCAGTTTCCACTTGTGCACTGTGTCCTTGAACTGTTACTCATGCTAAATAGTTCCTTGCAGTTCACTTTGTTTATTCCTTTCAGGAACTTGAAGGTCACTATCGTATAACCCCTCTCTCATTTGGTCTCCAGCAAGAACATGTTTAGTGCCTTTAGCCAGTCCTCATAAGATCTGCCCTCCTGGCCCTGAATCATCCTTGTCGTGCTGTGTTGCACTGTCTATAGTGTGTCTTTCTCTTTCCTGAGGCGAGAACTCCAGAGCTGGGCACAGTACTCCAGGTGGGGCCATATCAGTGCTCTAGTAAGAGGAAGTAATACCTCTTTTCTTCTACTGTCAATACCTCTTTCGATACATCCCAGCATCCAATTTGCCTTACTATAGGCCTGGTAGCACTGGCTTGATTCCTCAAGGGAGTCTCTAATGAAGACTACTAGGTCCCTTTCCTCAGCCATAGTGCTCAGCTTTACCCCTTCCACCCAGTACTCTGTCCTGAGGTTCTTGTTGCCTAAGTGCATCACCCTGCACTCTTTGGCACTGAGTTTCAACTGTCAAACTTTAGATCATCTCTCTAGTCTTTGCAGGTCACTCTGCATCTCCCTAATTCCCTCATCACTGTCTATCCTTCCACAGAGCTTAGTCATCTGCAAAGATACACAACTTGTTCCGGATTCCTTCTCCAGTGCCGCTGATGAACATACTGAAGAGGACAGGATGAATTCCTGTGGCACCCCACTCATGACCTCCTACTCTTCTGATCTGACACAGTTAATCACAACTCTCTGCTGCCTCTCCTTCAGCCAATTTCATACCCAACTATGTCCCTTGCTGCACCCAGTTCCTCAGTCTTCCTCAGTAGTCTTCTGTGGGCCACCAAATCTAAAGCCTTGCTGAAGTTGAAGTAGAGTAAATCCAAGGTGTGGCTACTATCCAATACCCTTGTTACCCAGTTAAAGATACCTATCAGGTTGGTCTGACAAAATCTCCCTACTACAAACCCATGTTGTTTACTACCCTGGAGTCTGTTGCTCTCTAGGTAGTCTACAAGGTCCTCTTAACCAGTGACTTCAACAGTTTACCCACAACAGAGGAAAGAGTGATAGATCTATAGTTTCCCTATTGCTCCTTGTTCCTCTTATGGAGCAGAACTATGTCCGCTACTCTCCAGTCTTTCAGCACTATCCCAATCTGTAATAACTCTTCTATAGCCCTACCAGGGGTTCAGACAGTTCTGCTGCCTTGTGTACTCTCAGATGCATCCCATAAGGCTATGGGGCCTTATCTAGCTATAGGGCTGCTAGCCCTTTCTGGGCACTTTTGCTGGTAGATACTGGCCTCCTCATCTCCCGGACCCCCTTTATGGCCGCCTTGATGCCACTTTCTGGTAGGGGCCCACTGTCTTCCCTTGTGAAGACAGAACAAAAGTAATTATTAAGGATGGCTGCCTTTTACATGTCCTCCTTTATTACCCTACTTCCCTCCAAAAGATTAAAAATTTCCCTTCCTTCCTCTCTTTTATCTCTAAAATATCTGAAGAACTGCTTTTCCCCATCCTTGACCCCCTCTGCAATATGCAACTTACTGCCTAATTTTGTCTCCCTCATCTTTTCCTCCTTAGTTCTTAACTGATATTCTCTCCATTCTTCCTCCATCTGCATTTCCTTGTACCTGGTGAAGGCTTCTTTTTTTTGGGGGGGACCTTATTGCTTTCCCAGCCCTTTCCAAGAACCATATTGGTCACTTGTACCTGTTTCGTTTGGTAACTGTTCTCATGTATAACTTAGATGCCACAAGAATGGTTGATGTGGTGATGGGACTCCCTAGAAGACCAAAATTCATGAGCACTGTGTCTGTGGTCTCCCAGTTGTGCTCCCTACCCCACCACAGACGCATCCATCATGAGTGTGACAGCTGGCTCTGGGTGGATGAATGGGATTCCTTCCTCCAGATAGTGAGGGAGAAGCCACCATTGGATTGCACCCCACATCAGCTGAGTTCCCAAGACTAGCTAATCCAGGCAACCTAGGCGTTTGGACCACTGATGGCCCAGTTCCCACCGCAGGTTGCGCATCCACTAGTGTACCCAACAGTACAACTGGTGGTGGATGCTATGTTCCCAAGCATCCACAGGAATCCCACACAGGGCACGAGTACCCAACCTGAAATGATCAGACAAATGAGGCAAAATCCTAAGCCCAGTTCCCAGGCAGATGGGCCGTGGCCTGCAGGGAGGGTAACTCTGCCCCAATGAACTTGATGACTTCAGAAGGGACAATTTTAAGAAAATGCCTCAGGGACACTCTGGCAGGGATAGGGAAACTGTGTGTGTGTATGGGGGGGGTCAAGAAAAAATGGGCAAAATAAAGGGGGGCATTGAAAAGACAACAAATCTCTGTGTCAGGCAGGTTGACAAGGGTAAGAGAAAAAACAGGCTGCTATGGTTCTCTAGAGAAGCTGTAGAGAAAGTAAGGGCAAACAAACTAGTATTTAGAAGATACAAGAGGACTCAGGAGGAGGACAGGGAGAGTTACCAGGAGAAACAAAGGGAGGCATGGAGATCAGTTAGGAGCACAAAGGCACAAACAGAAAACAATACTGCCCAGTTAGTAACAATAGGGGATAAAACATTCTTTAGATATATAAACAAGAAGAGAAAGACCAAAGGGGATAGTATGGTTAAAAGTGGAAGTAGGGGTTTGCGAGGAAGAGGACCAAAAAAAAAAAAGCATATATAGTGAATAATTACTTTTTTTCAGTATTTATGGAGGAAGGGGTAGGTAACGGGCCAAAGATAAGGGACAAGGGCATTAAAGGAGGGGAGGTGGACAGTAGTCCTTTTACAGAGGAGAGAGTCCTCAAGGAACTAGCACAATTAAAAGTAGACAAGGCAACGGGACCTGATGGGGTGCACCCAAGAATACTGAGGGAGCTCAAGGAGGTACGGCTGTACCGCTGACAGCTCTGTTTACCGGTAACTGTCACTAGAAACAGGGGAGGTCCCGGAGGACGGCAAATGTGATTCCACTACACAAAAGTGGAAATAGGGAGGATGCAGGAAATTACAGACCTGTCAGCCTGACTTCGGTAGTGGGTAAAGTAATGGAATTGCTACTGAAGGAAAGGATTGGGGAACACCTTGTAACCAGTGGATTACAGGATCCGAGACAACATGGTTTTACAGGCCGGAGGTCTTATTTATTTATTGCATTTATTGAATTTTGTTGACCCGGTAGGCCTATTGAGACTAGAAGTCCCTTTTTCAGTGGTGACCAGGGGAGGGGGGATACAGATGGTAACCAACTGAAACTGAACCAGATTAAGCTGTTGGCAGTATTTTTAGTGAATGGGGGAAATTTGGCCAGGACACCAGGGAAATTCCCCTACTCGGTCAGCAGGGGGAACCTTTGTCCCTCTGTCCAAGATGGCCATCGTCCCTGCTGTGGGAGGTGGAGGTGGTGGTGGAGGCTCTGCTCTGCCTTTGGATCCTATCTTGGTGTCTGAGCCTGTTTGTGTTCCTGCTTCTGGGGCTTCTCAAGTTCACACTGATGGTGTGTTTCCTTCTGCTTCTGCTGTTGATAAGGATTCTACTGTTCTTTCTGGTTTATCTGACATGGAGACGTCTGCTTAACGGGACAGCCATGATGCTGCTGTGATTCCTGATGCTATGTTGCAACAGATGTTCTCTCAGCATAAACAGTTCATTCTACAGTTGATACATGATGATGCTTCTACACAAGACGCTTTGCCTGACGCCGATTATTCTGTGTCTTCTGCTCCTCAGACACTGCTTCAACAGGCCCCTGAAACCCTCCCTGCTGATTTGCCTTTTCCTCCACCCTTCCATTTGCACCTTAGACCTACCTCGAGGACTGCTGTTGAATTGGGTGCTACTTGGTCTCCAGACGCTGCTCTGCGTAATGCTGGCTGGCAGAGATCTTCGGATGGGAAGCCCTGGACTTTGCCTGGTCCTGTTTCTGCTGCTGCTATTATTGGAATGCCTATGGATGTTTTTCCTACTGCTCCAGCTTTGGTTTCTACTCGATCTTCTCCCCCTGTGGAACCTGAGACAGATCTTTCTGTTCCACCGCTTGCTACTGAGAACACTGCTGACTCTTTGGACGTTGAGGTCCAATCACAGGTACCGACAGAACACTGTGCTTCTCCTGCTCACCAATCCTCTCCTTCTGCTCCTGTCCCTGAGGACTCGACTCCTTCTTTCAAAATGTCTGATTTGTTTAAGTCTGTTGGGGAACCTGCTCAGCGGAAAAATGCGGTTCGATTGAAGTTCCTGGGTGATTCTTCTGTGGCCCACACACGCTGTACTGTTCTCCAAGGTATGCTTAGAGACTCTCTGGGAATTAGCCCTTAGGCATTGTTTGCCTTCATTCATATCAAGGGGAAACTGTGTACGACATTAGTTTCAAGACTGTTCAGACTCTGGGAAAATTTTGGACTCAGTATGAACTGGTTAAGAACACTCCGATTTGGGCCTCTTTCTCAATCATACCCCTTACTAAAGCCTTGGTGAAAGTACTTACTTTATTGTTTCGTAGTGAAGGAGTAAATATCCATGATGTGCAGTTTTGGCTTCATCAGAGATGTGATCTGTTAGATTCTCCCCGCTCTATTTTTGATGAAGATTTAGTGTGGATGGGTGGCTGGAAGTTTAAAGTTCAGCTTAAGCAAACTGAGCAGGGGGTTATGCATATTCCTGGTAGCTTTTACATTGGTCGGGATAGGGATATCTGTTTCTACCCTTGCCAGCCTCGCACCTGTCATAAGTGTGGCTCTCGGACTCACCTGAGTTACACTTGTGATCAGCCTAGATGCACCTTGTGCCTTGCTTATGGCCATGTTAGTTTGGGTTGTCCTAATGCTCAGTTTTGTAATCCGTGTGAGGATCGCAGTCATAACTACCCCCAGTGTCCCTGGGCTGAACATAATAGGGTTGTTAGGGTCCCACGGGATCATTCTACCATTATCTCTGATTCCCTGTTACAGGCCCAGAAGGGGCAGCAGGAGCTCTCTCTAGTGCCTACTGACCCAGTGCCTACTACCGGTCTGGACCTTGTGTGTCCCTCGGTTTCTCCCCCCCAGGAGACCCCTCTTTCTCAGACTGTTACTCCGGTTCTGGGGTCTGCCCTGGCTTCTCCTGTGGTTGCTGCTATTCATTCTCTAGTCCTGATATTGATGGATGTTATGCCCCCCCCCAAAAACTGATCTGCTCTTTGTTACTGTCCCTTCTACTAAACGTGGGAAGGGTAAGCGTAAGTCTGAGTCTCATGCCCCTGCTACTACTGTTATTACTTGAAATAAGTTCCAGTTGCTAGCTAAGAGAAGACAATGGGGGAGATACTCAAGGTGAGGAAGAGGACTCTGATTATTCTCGTGCCTCTTCCTCTCATATGGACCTTTCTTCGGAATCTGGTAAAGAAAATCCTCAGTTGGAAAAGATGCAGAAAGCACAATTCCCTCATACGTGATTTTGAGGGTTCCTTTTTTCTGGGCTTTCTGTTTTGGTCAGATTTTTTCTTTTCTTTTTGTTTCTTTTTTCCTCCCCCGACGCCCATTGCAGTTCTCTGCATCTCTTTTGACCTTTATTGCCCATGGCTCAGCAGCTTTTACTGCAGTGCTGCGCTTTGAATGTGTGCAGTATGAAATCTTTCCGTAAACAGCTTTCTACTATTGGTTTCTTGCTTTCCTTGAAACAGGATGTTTATTTTGTTCAGGATACCAGGCTTAAATCTAGGCTTGAGGTTGCACAGGTGCGACATCGATGGACTGTGGGGCCCTCCTTTTGGTCGCATGGGGAGGATCTCTGTGATGAGGTGGGCATTTTGTTTTTTGGCCATCGGTTTAAGATTTCCAGGGTTCTTGATGTATTTCCAGGGAGGGGTCTCCTTATTGATGGTTCTTTTGATTTTGTTCCTTTTCATTTGATTAATACTTATGCGCCGCAGAGTACTGCGGTGTGGTCTGCTTTGTTGCTTACTATCCAACCTTATCTATTTACCGCTCGACAGGTTTACTTTGGGGGTGATTTCAATTGTGGTCTTTCTGTTTCTGACAGACCTAATAATGCCCACAAGCTTTTCAGTGATGCTGCTACCTTGTCTAAAACCCTTCTTTTGGCCCATTTGGTGGATGCTTATACCTCTGTTCATCAGCAGGGTGCAAAAACCTTTTATAAGGGAGTTCTTGCTATATGGATTGATTTTTTTCTTCGTTTCCAGGAATGTTTCGGTCTCCCAGGCTTCTGTAATTCCCTGTGAGATGTCTAATCATTTGGCAGTTGCTTTACTCTGCTCTCCTAGTGCTGGACCTTATCCGTTTGCTTCTTGTATACTTTGGAAGTTGAATAGTTCTTTGTTGACTGATTCTCTTATCTCTCAGGGTTGTCTGGATTTGTTATGAGCTAGGGTTTCTGTGTTGGATACTTATTCTTCTCCTATCCTCTTGCAGGAGGATACTAAAACTGACCTTCGTCAGTTTTTTATCAAATCTGCCGGCTCTCGGTCCCGCTTTACTTATTTTCGGTATTCCCAACTCCGTCAGCAGCTTTTGGATACTTATTCTAGGGTTTCTGAATTACATCTTGATCTCTCCAGTCAAATTCAGGCTTTGAAGTCTGTTATGGAATGCTATCAGTATGATCATGCCTTCTCTTTGAAGGTTGAAGCTCAGTGTGGCACGCAGGATTCTAAGGCTGCATTTGATCCTTATAGGAGTTGTTCTAATAGGATCTCTTCCACGATTATTGATGGTCTGGTTGATCCCCTTACAGGTGTGTACCATACTTCTCTTCCATTTTTAAGCGCATTGTACAATCCCATGTGGAAGGGATGTTTGGTACTGTCTCGTTTGTTTTGGATTCGGCTGCGTATCTTTCTGATTTGGTCATTCCTGAGGTTTCTGAGGATCTGCTTCTTGCTCTTGTATGTCCCATTTCTGTGTTGGGGACGATGACTGCTATTAAGAAACAGAAACAGCGTACTTCTCCAGGGTTGGATGGTTTGATGGTTGAGCATTACCACTCTTTCATTGATTTTTTTGGCCCTGCTCTGACTATTGTTTTTAATGACGTCTTGGCTTCATTTTCAGTCCCTCGACATTTTTCGGATGCTATTTTGCTTTTGATCTATAAAAAGGTGACCGTTCTGATTTACGGAACTGGAGACCTTTGAGCCTCCTTAATGTGGATTATAAGATTCTGGCTATCATTCTTTTGGGGCGGCTCCTGCCTATAGCGGACGTCGTTATTTCCACAGCTCAGACTTGTGCTATCCTGGGTCGTTCCATGCTACATACTTTGTCTCATCTTAGGTATGTGGTGTATTCTTGTACTGATGTAAGTAGGGCTGTAGTGTTTTCTTTGGATCAAGAAAAGGCTTTTGATCGGGTGGAGCATTCCTTTTTGTTTTCTGTTTTGGCACACTACCATATTCCTTCTGGTTTTATCTCTTGGCTTAAGCTTTTATATAACACTGCCTGGATCACCCCTCATGTCAACCATTCTCCTGGTGCTGCGTTTTTCAGTAAACAGGGAGTGCGGCAGGGTTGTCCTTTGAGTCCCCTTTTGTATTTGTTCCCGACTGACCCTTTGTTTCATAAGTTGAGTTCCTGTTCCGCTATCCCTCCCTTGTTCCTTTCAGGTGGTCACTCTGTACCTACTGTTTTTGCGTACGCTGATGATTTATGTGTTTGTACCACGTCCTCTCTTTCTGCTTCGGGTTTCACACGTCTGTTTTCTGACTTTAGTTCTCTTTCTGGTGCTCAATTGAATTTTCATAAAAGTATGGTTAAGATCTTTCCCTGCTCTGTACCCTCCTCTACTACTACTCCTGTGGCTGGGATTCCTGTTATTTCTGGTCCACTAAAAATGTTGGGTCTGTATTTTGGCAGTCCTGATGATTCTCTGTATAATTAGAATTTGGCTACTGATAAAGGTCTCCAGCTTGTTACCTCTTGGAAGGGTCAACCTATTGCCAAGAAGAAACGTGTTTTGCTTTTGGAGACTTTAGTTCTTCCTTTATTTTCACATATGGCTACTGTTTTCTCTCTTCCTTTTTGTTTTGGAAGCCAAGGTCAATAGTGTTTTTTTTCCAAGGTTTTTGGGGTTCTCGTTTAAATCCTGTCCAGCGGGTTTTTTTATATCATGACTATTGTCAGGGAGGTGTTTGGATGTTGAATACTGTGGGTTTTTTTTCATTGCCTGTTTCTGAAGTTTTTGTTTCCTTTTCTGTTACAGCCTCCCCCCCCCCCCCTTGGATTTCTATTTTGGTTGCCTGGGTGACTCCTTTGTGTGTGAAATGGCTTGGTCCTCCTTCGGAAGTCCCTCAGAACTTTAGGACTATTGGTATTCCCTCCTTCTTGTTATTATTATCCTCGTACCCTCCGCCTTGTCTTTGCCCCCTGTAGGTTTTTTCTATGGTAGGCCCGTTGTGCTCAGTTGTTGCAACAGAAATCTTATACGAGCACTCATATTATGGATCAGATTTTTCAGAGCTCTACTCTATTCAAGATAGGGAGTGTGCTTCTCTGACCTGTGATACATACCGGCTCCACTGGGCTTCGTGTGAGTGACTTTCTGCTGCTTGATCTTGTCTGTATTTTGTTTTGTTTTGGGGGTGGTAGTCAGTTTTTTTGGGCCCCTAATTTTTAGTCTGTGTTGCAGTTTTTCTGTTCTTTTGTCCTTTATTGTGCATTGTATCGTCTTGAGTCTCCTTTGGAGTGGTTGCTTTGTTGCTTTTGTTTTCCTTTCTGTTTCTTTCTCTACTATTCATATCTCTTTTCCCAGCTTTATTTTCTTTTCGGGTTTCTTTTCCCCTCTGCTTAGTCTGTTCTTTTTTTGTGTCTTACCACTGTTTGTTATTCTTTGTTCTGTCATTGACTTGTTGCATTGTCTCCCTGACTTTTCTGTTTAGGGGACGGGGGGGAATTTTTGTTCTTACTTTTGTTTTTTTGCTGTTTTTACTGAGAGTTTGACCCTATATACTCTTTTCTATTTCTTTTCTCTTTGGTTTTGGAATTTGCTTTTCATTTCTTTGTTTCTTATGGTTTCCCTTATCTTCCCTGCTCTTCCAGGGAAGGAGGGGGAAGGGATTTCCTTTTTGTATTCTGTACAATTTTTTGTTCTAGATTTCTTTTTTCAGTTGTTAGGACCTGCATTCATGTCCTACTCCTTTGCTTTCCTTTTTGATTTGTGTAATTTTTGTGTGACTTAACACTGTTTTGTATTTTTTGGGATTTCTCTTGCTCTCTGATTTGTATATTGCTTTGTGTGGCTTCACATTGTTTGTATTTTTTTTGTTTTTGCTGTTATTCTGATATTCTGTTATGATTCCCCCTACTCGGTCAGTAGGAAGGAGTAGAGGGTTGGGTTATGTTGTTTTCTTTCGGGTTGGGGCTACTGTGTGACCTAATACTTTTGTGTTCTTGATTTTTTTCTTTTTTTCTGGATTTGCATGATGTAATGCTGCGTTATGTTTGTTTTGTTATGATTTCACCAAACATTTCTCCTAAAATTTTCATGTGAGGGGATGGGGGGGGGTGTTTGCTTTTTGGGGGGGGGGGTTTGCGGCTCTTTACCAACTGTTTTATTGGGTGTACGATGTTCATTATTCATTGATGTTGTTCTTTTCTTTGATTCTACGTAGACATACTCTGTTTTGTTTACTTTTTGTTTACATGTATGATGTAATACATATTTTCGTTTCTTTCCCGTTTTTTGTTTTCACGTGCCATATTACTGTTTGGTTGTATCATGCCTTTATATTTTATCAATAAAAAATTCCCCTACTCTTTTAGTGGGGTGGGGGAGGGGGTTGGTTCTAATGTGTTCCTTATGTTTGGCGTTACTGTGTGAAATAAGACTTCTTTATGTCCCTGTTTTCCCTTTTTTATGATTTTGTATGATGCCATACTGACTTGTATATGATTTGTTCTGATTTGTTATGATTTCGATAAACATTCCCCTACTCTATTAGTGTGAGGGGGGTTCCTTTCTGTCTTGGGCTTTGATTTGTGTTCTACTTCTGTATTAGACAGCCTGTTTGGATAAGTTTGACTGTACTCCTTATTTACTTTTATTATGTTTTGTACTATAATTTTGTGTGAGGTAACACTGTTTTGTATTGTTTTGATTTTTGTTATTCTAATAAAAAATTCCCCTACTCTTTTTGAGAAGTGCCATCGGATCTTTAACATCCACCTGGGTTACCACCAGAACAGGCAGATAGGACCTCAGTTTAATGTCTCATCTGAAAGATGACACCTCAGGAGTGCAGCATCCCCCTCATGCTGCACTGTGGTGTCAGTACTGGGATATTAACCCAAGTACCTGGTGTGGGGATAGAACCCAAGGCCTTCTGATCTCCCGGCCTCAGAGGCAAGTTTGCTACCTGCTGCGCCACTAACACTATCTTGCAAGATAAACCTGATCAAGTTCTTTGACTGGGTGACCAGGGAAGTGGACGAGGGAAAAGCAGTAGATGTGGCCTACCTGGATTTCAGTAAAGCCTTCGACACCATACCACACAGAAGACTGGTGAGCAAGCTGGTCAACCTATGAGTGGGTCCAAAAGTAGTAAAATGGGTAAGAAGTTGGATAAGTGTAACCCCAACCCCCCTTTTGTAAGGGTGGTCCCCCCTTCTGGTACTCAGACAAGGCAACGACTAACAACTGGCAGAAAAAGGTATCACCCCTGGCATTACGGCAAACACCTGACTTGGGCATCTCAGAGGTCGGGGGGAAGGGCACAAAATAACATTTCTATTTTTACCCAGGTCCGGGAGAGAGGTACCAGCACTACGGTGTGTCTCTTATCTGTGGGGGCTCCAAAACCTCACACAGGTCACTTAGTGATGGATTGTCCACAACTAGAAATTTGGGGTTTTACTGTATGGCTTTTATTCCTGACGAAGTGTTAACAGAAATTGGTGGTGCCCCCCAGGGCTTGTAACTATATAGACGGATGGCACATTTGAAGCAGGCAAAAACATTCCACAAGTTTTTCAGGCAGTTCTGAGACTTCTTAAAATAACATTTCCCACAGACATCCTGTCCTATTTCAGGAGTACCTGGACTTACCAGTGCCTTTAAGTGGATCTTGCCACAGCACTAATTCGAGCGCCACTAGGTGAACCAAGTTAACATCTTAGACCATTCTTTGTAACCAGTTAGATCCCTTGAAAACCAAAAGCGAGTGGTCAGTTCACTATGGCCAAAGCTAGATTCTCTCTGCCATTACCTTTAAGAAAAACACAGGATTCCCTAGCCACATAGGGGCTACAAGAGACATCCATACAGCACAATCTGTGCCAGGGTCATGAGTACCTGTATCCTAGCAATCTTGGGCTCCTAACAAGGCATTAGCCAACCCACATTTGAACATCAAATGAACCTTGTACTTGCAACAGCTTGCACCCCTCAAGACACTTGTTAAGAATACTTGAAATCCACAGATCTCACACAAAATCCATACCTTCTAGGTTTGTACACACACAGTCACTACATTCTAGGCAGTTCTGATAGCTCTCACAGTCTTTTGGGGGTTGCCACAAAGTACTCACTGAACCTTCAGTCCCATTCCTCCTTCTATGAAAAATCTTCACCCCCTCAGGGCTTCACAGGATCTGGTAGCCACCACTTCCCATGAAAACTGGCTGATGGTTACTGTACTAAGGCAGAAAATAAACTGAGGGTTCTTCCCTCTAACAAGTGGCCTCTGGCAGAGCACCACTTGCTCTTAGGACTCTCTAACTCAAACTGACTCACTGAAGTCAAAAGACAGCACAGCACTGTGGCTTATGCTGCTGCGTGGGTTCTAAATTCCATGACATCATCCTCTGCCCCAGCAGAGCTGAGCAGGTGGTGCTATAATGTTTCACAGAGAGTCTTTAAACCCTCTGGCCATGCCCAGGCTATCTGCCTGACCTAAAACTGATGGGATCCTAGTAACCCCAGGCACAGGCTTGTTACATAAGCAATAGGAGTCAGAAGATGGTGATAAATGGGGTCCACTCTGGAGAAGGCAAGGTCACCAGCGGGATGCCACAGGGGTCAGTACTAGGCCCGGTCCTCTTCAATGTCTTAACAGGAAAGGGACCTAGGAGTAATAATTTCTAATGACCTGAAGGTAGCCAAGCAGTGTGATAAGGCAGTGGGGAAGGCTAGCAGGATGCTTGGGTGCATAGGGAGGGGCATCATCAGCAGAAAGAGGGAGGGAATAATACCCTTGTATAGATCACTAGTAAGACCCCACCTTGAGTACTGTGTCCAGTTCAGGAGGCCCCACCTCCGGAAGGACATAGATACAGTGGAGGCTGTAAAAAGGAGGGCTAAAATTGTGCAGGGCCTGCAACAAAAACTACGAGGAAAGACTCAAGGAACTAAATATGTACTCTATAGAGGAAAGGAAGGAAAGGGAGGATATGATAGAAATGTCCACATATCTCACAGGTATTATTAAGGTACATGAAGATAGCATTTTCCATAGAAAAAGATACTCCAGGACAAGGGTCATGCTATGAAGCTTGGGGGGGGGGGTAGGCTCAGAGGAGATGTGAAGAAATATTTCTACATGGAGAGGGTGGTGGACGCCTGCAACAACCTCCCAGCAGAGGTGGTGGGTGCTAAAATGGCAACAGGATTCAAGCATGCATGGGATAGACAAAAGGGGACTTCAGAAGTAAGGCGGGGGGGTGGAGAGAAGTACAAAGATCAAGTAGGGTCTGCGGTAGCACAGTAAGTAAGTAATATAGGGCAGACTAGGTGGGCCAAGAGGCCCTTATCTGCCAACAACTTCTATGTTTCTTTGATGACCTACAAGGGGATCAGTTTGGACATATTCAGGTTGACCAACAGGCCCAAGTCTCTGTAGGTCTGGAGGGAAAGATCTCTGGACTGCTCTATGGCCTCCTTGGGCAGCCCAGCTATCAGCCAATTGTCAAGGCAGGGATACAACCTGATGTCCTTGCACCACAGGAAGGCTACCACCACTGCCAAGCTCTTGGTGAAGATGCTGGGCATGGATGAGAGGCTGAAGGGCATGACTTAGAACTTATAGAGAACCCCTTCTGCGTAGAACCGAAGGTACCACTAATGGGACAGATGGATTGGGATGTGGAAGGACACGTCCTGGAGATCCAGGGAGCAGAACCACATGCCCTGCTCAAGGGATGGTATAATCTGGCTCAAACTGACTATCCTGAATTTTTGCCTCCGCATGAACTGGTTCAGAAAGTGCAGATCTAGTATGGGGCAGTAGCCAACCCCCCCGCCCCTCCATTTCAGGACCAGGAAGTGCCTGGACACATACACCTGTTTTGCCAGGGTGCTTGGAACACAGGTTGTGGCTCCTTTTGCCAGGAACTGAGCAATGTCCTCTCTTAGGGCAAACAACATGTCCTGCAACACCAAGGGCTCCCGAGGGGCATGGAGTTGGTAAGGTGGGAGGGCCTCAAAGTTGAGAAGCAGCCCTCTGTTGACCACCTCCAGTACTCACTTGTCTATGGTAATAATGGACCAATGTGGCCAGAAGTGGTGTAACCATGTGGCCAGAAGTGGCATAACCAACCCCCCCACACACAGGGAGCTGGGTCAAGGACTGGACAGGTAGGAGGATGACAGCCCCTGGCCTGTCACTGGGCACCTTTGGAGGGGGCACCAGCCACTGGGGCCAGAGGGGCATCATTTCCCTACCCTTGCCTGTTTTCTGCCCCTGGCCACTGAAAGGACAATTAAATAGCTATTTCTGGGGGATTGCTTACTTAAAAAAAAAAAAATCTTGGTGAGTCAGGGGTGCCATTTTAGAATATAGTGCTCCTTACATTTTTTACATCCATTGAACCCATTTTCGGCAGGTATTTAGCTTTGTAAACAAAGATCCCAGGAGTCTGAATGTCAGCGCTGCAATCTAGCCATAAGATGGCGCCGACGTGAGACATGGTTAAATCACTGGAGCGAGACACCCAACACAGACTAATAGAAGCCCTATGTACTGGCCCGTTTCAGCTCGTACTATAAAACTTCTAAAGCCTGCCAACATGTCAATTGGCACCTAACACGTGTCAGAGTCTGCCGAAGAGGCAGAGCAAATTAACAAGGGAAGGGAGGACCAAAGTTTGGGAAAGTGGTAGGAGAAAGCAGATTGAATTTTTCAATCTTTTAAGATTTTAAGATTTAAGCAGCTGCCAGATGGGATCAAGAAATGGGACAAAGCCTTTTGGCAATACATCAGGGAAAAAAAGATAAGAAGGATAGTATTGTGAGGCTAAAAAGGGTAAGAGGGTTGGCAGAAAGTAGTATGGAAAAGGCAGAATTATTGAGAAAATACTTCTGCTCTTTTTTCACAAAGGAGAAAGACGGCAGGGTACCACAAGGAAAGAGATGGGGGGGGGGGGCATGGAAGAGAGGATGACAGGGAACAGGGTAAAAAAAGAGCTCATGGCCCTAAAGGCTGATAAGTCCAAAGGCCGGACGGCATCAAGCCCAGGGTACTGAGGGAGCTGGCAGGGGAACTAGCAGACCCTACTGGCAGATCTGTTTCATAGTTTGCTGGAGTCAGGGATCGTGCCACTGGAATAGAAGATGGTGCACATGGTCCAGGAAGAACGCTAGATAGGGAAAAAAGGGAAAAAGTTGCAGCTTGCCCAGAAATGACCCAGTTTCTGCCTGACAGTGGGTCCAAAGTGGCGTACCTGTGTGTAACAATAGCTGAAAGATGGAAAAGTAAACAATAGAAATGTATTTTCACCAAGACAAATTTAAGCTTCTGTACTGGTGAAATTTGTACTTGTGATTAGGTTTTGACCCCAGCTGTTTCTCATTTTGACCCACATTTTTTATACCAGTGGGTCTAATTTGACCCATGTTTTAAATGCTGTCACTGACACGGTCCCTCCACAAACGTGGGCCTAGAGGATGACCTGGGTAACTACAGACCAGTCGGTCTGACCTTGACTGTGGGTAAGCTAATGTAAACAATCCTTAAGGAAAGGTTGGTAGGGTTTCTAGTGGTGAATGATCTCCAGGTTGGGAGGTAACACAGGTTTACTGCAGAAAGAACCAGCCAAACAAATCAGACTGATTTCTTCAACTGGCTAACAAGAACAGCAGATAAGGGCCAAGTGGTTCACATCATATACTTTAGACTTCAGCAAGGCCTTTGATTCGGTACTCCCCTAGGAGGTTGATCAGGAAGCTGGAGGATTTGGGTGTGTGGGTGAAACTCACTAGATGGGTGGTGAACTGGCTGAAGGGTAGTATCCAGAGAGATCTGTGGCAGGGTTGACACAGTGGAGGGTATACAGGACCTTAAAGAAGATCTAGTCAGGCTAGAGAAGAGGTTGGGAATATGGCAGCTTGGGTTCAATGCAAAGAAGTGTGCAAGGTCATGCATATAGGAGGAAGAGGCCTGAGGACTGAGTACAAGACTTGGAGGTGATCATCACCGAGTGGAAACATTCATCAAATTGCAGGAAAGTGGCATTCAAAACCAACAAAATGCTTGACTGTACTGCCAGGGGAATCACAAGCAGACGGAAAGAGGTCATACTGCCACTCTACAGATCCTTGGTGCGGCTGCACCTAGATTATAGCATACAGTGCTGGCGACCCTACCTAAAAAAGAACATAAACCTACTAGAGGTGATCCAAAGATGGGCGACGAAGATGGTTCAGGGTCAGCAGAGCAAGACATATGAGAGGCTAGAGGACCTCAACATATTCTCACTTGAGGAGAGGAGTGAAGGGGGGGGACATGATTGAGACCTTCAAGTAACTGAAGGGCATCAACATGGAGAACCTCTTCAGTCTTAGTGGGAACAAAACCGCATGAGTCCACTGCTTTAACTGATGGGAGGAAGGTTCAAGAGGGAGATCAGAGGGCACTTCTTCATGGAGAGAGTGGTTACAGGGTAGAATGAGATCCCAGAAGAGGTTATCTCCCTAGAGACAGTAGATGGATACATACGGGGGGTGGGATAGGGTGAAAGGGAAGGCCATGGTCAAGTGCAAGAAAGAGGAGAAGTTGGATGTGGGGGGCGAAGCGCTCAGCAGTCAAGGAAACAGGGCTCTGCAACACAATCAGACTTGATAGACCACTAGACCTTCTTCCACTGGCAATATTCATATGTTCATACATTCATATTATTTTCTCCACTTCCCCTTCTCCCAGGACACATCTAGAAAACAGATGTTATCAGCTCGGTATGCTCTTCCTGGTAAAACATTTAAATAAATACAATTTTGTGAAATCATTTTAAGAAATTAAAGTCAGTTTCACATAAGGAGACAGTGCATAAAAATTGAGGACAATTAGAAATAATGTGAAAAAGCAGACTGTCATTTAGGCAATAAGGCATGAAGAGGTGTGCATCATTTAAAGGAAACACATATGATTCTTGAAATCAACCCACCCCACCTGGCCCCAAAGCAAAACCCTTGATTAGGCTATTAAGCCAGTAAAATATTTTTTGCTAACCTGCTTGCCTTAATATTGTGTACACTATCTCAGCCCAAATATATACAAGGCTGGAACTGTGTGTTGCCAGTTTGCATTCATAGTGCTGCTCCATGCCGTTCACTTCTATAAAGTGATATAAATGAGCAGCCTGGCGCTGTGCTGTGAATGTGAAATGGTGCCACATGACTCTCGCTGTCTTCAGGCTGAGACAGAGCACACAAGGTTAAGGCAAGCACTGTTTTCTTGGCTTAAAAGCCTAATTGGGGGGGGGGTATGGCTTTGTGCAGTGGGTTGTTTGATAAACTATGTTTTCCTTTAAGTGATAATGTGCTAGTTGACTCACTATATGAGTTGAGTGAATAAAAAGGCTGAAGGCTGAGTACTTCCTTCTCATGAGAGAATCACATTACTGCTGAAGACTGGTCCGGTGGCACAGGGATTGGGCGCTGGCACCTCCACCCCACCGCCGCTGGTGACGGGTTCAGGGAATGGACCCAGGTGCCAGGGGTTGGATGGGGAACAGGATTCAGCATCCCAATGGATGCTCTCCTCTTCCGATAGGATGGGTTGTGAGTATCTACCCATAGCTGTTTTGCCGGTGGAAGCACAGGCGTGCGACGTATGGCTCTACAGGAGTCGTGGGAGGTAGGACACTGTTAGGCGCTTGACGTTGGCATGCATCTGCACGCTGTTTGTCTGGACAAACGTCCTTCACAACAGCACCCTCAGGGGACGGGGAGAAAATGGGGGTAAAATAAATAAAAAACCCCGATCTAACGAGCACAAGGAAGCCAGAGGATCCCGGTAATCGGGACCTGGAGGATGGAGTTGGAGTGGCATACAAGGCCCTCTCCGAAGGGCCGAGGAACCGGGGCAAGTAAATACATTACTGCTGAAGATAGTGAGCCTACTAACACATTATAACTAAGCTTCATGTGTTTCAGAAAAGCAAGTGATACTCGTTTTTGAGTCTAGGTTTTTTTACGTTTGTGGTAACTCTTCTCCCCCTCCTTGCACTCCACTTGTTACAGTTGCTGTGAGTACTGTGAGTGCAACCAATCAGAATGTAAGATAGGATGATAATGTCACTACTATCATTTTATTGACAATAAAATGACTGGTCGGAGCACTCAGAAGTAATTTTATTGAGAATAAAATAATAGCTGTGAGTCTGATGTAGAATAAACTGTTTGTAACTCTGGTTTGTGATTGGAGGAGAAGGTCCACATGTAGTATAATCTAAAAATAATATATGCACGTCTCTGTAGTTAAGCAATAAGGCCCGACATAGAGATTTATCCTCCCACGAACATTATTTCACACATAAGACCAAAATGAAGGGCCTTATTGCTATTATAAACCTCACTACGGTATTCTTAAATGAAACAAAAATGCTAAAATTACATTATTTTAATTTTTAAACTTTTTAATGCTCCCGCCTGGCCCGGCCCCCTTCAGTCTGGTCCCACCCCCCAATGAAGGGCCTTATTGCTATTATAAACCTCCCTACGGTATTCTTAAATGAAACAAAAATGCTAAAATGACATCATTTTAATTTTAAAACTTTTTTTTTTTTTTAATGCTCCTGCCTGGCCCGGCCCCCTTCAGTCTGGCCCCCCCAGCCCTGTCACCCCGGCATCCACTGGACTCACCTCTCACCCTAGCGAGGTGCCAGCTAGCTGGGTGCAGAGCCTGCAAGGGGCTGCCTTCATCCTACCGGCCGATGTTTTTTCTCCTTCAGTGTTTGGTGCCCAACCCCTGAGCGCGGCAGTGTGCAATGACGCTAATTGCCGAGCCGTGCACACTTCTGTATGCGGCATACCAGGCGTCTGCCCCACAACCACTCCCTTCGAGTGGGCCCACTGTGCCAGCCCCCAGCCACTGCTAGGGGTCAGGCAGGCAGTGGACTCTGTCCCCCACCCCTCCCCAGGAGAGGAGAGCTGTCCTTTGGATGCTCAATCCTCTCCCTTCCCAGCTGAACCCCGGTGGCCCACTCGCATCGCGAACATGGGTCGACGGCATGGCAGGAGGTAAGGCATGATGCCTCAGCCCTCCACACTACTGGGCCAGTCTATTTTTAAAACTTTTGATGGCTTGGAATGATTCCAGCATTCTGTTTAAACTAGTGGTACACTTCCAGTGGGACAAGGACCTCCAGCGAACCAATCAGAAAGAATGGTTTACTTACCATAACTGTAGATCATTGAGAGAATCTCCTCCATTTAGACACATCCTTGAACTATAAGCCATCGGCGTCGGGTCCACCCAGAAATGTCTGCTGGCTAGGGCTGCCCACAACGTGCCTCATTGGTTCCTATATAATGTGGGCATCCCCAGCATGCCTCAGTTCCCCACCAGAAACATGCTCGGAGGATTATCGGACTAGCTGGGACTGAAGCCACAAGGAACAAAGCAGGCATACAGGAGTGGATATGGAAACTTGAGTACAGATGCTGGAGGAGACATCAAAGGAGAATAAGCTTGTGAGAGCAGGAAGAATATGCACTTGTCACCCGACAAGGGGAGAAGGTGGAAGGGAGAGCTGTGGCTCAATGGAGAGTCTCTCGAAGATCTACTGTTATGGTAAGTAACCATTCTATCTCATTTAGGGAGGCAGTATAGTGCAGTGGTTTAAGGCTCTGAGCTGCAAATCTGGAGACCTGGGTTTGAATCCCACAGCCCCCACTTGCATACTGTGTGACCCTGAGCAAGTCACTTAACTTCCCTGTGCTCCTAGGTTGCACCTGTAAACAAGCTTTCAGCTTAGTGTGTCTCACCTGGTTAAACAATTGGGGGAAAAAAAAAGATTTATTTGAGGATATCTCTCTCCACTGAGCCACATCATGGCACACTTCCCAAGCAGTACCAAGCACAGAGGGAGGATGGCATGACCTACTGATCCTGAGTAAGGAGGCCTTGCAGAATAGTGAGACCAAAGCCGGCATGTCTTGGAGACATGATGCCCAGACTGTAGTGTTTAGTGAATGTACGAATGAATGGTACTCCAAGCGTCAGCAGCACATATGTCAGCAGTGGACACACTGTGGAAACAAGCCACTGAGATAGACCCCCCATAGGTAGAATGAGCATGAACAGGACCAGGAAACTGTTTATCGTGCTTCTGGTAACAAAACGTAATACAACTGGCCAACCATTAGGACAGGCCTTGTTTCAAAATCAAGGAGCCGAGAAAGGCACAAACAGTTGTGAGGATTCTCTACAATCATGGTAAGACCCAAGTACCAACACAGCATCTTGCAGATGTCAGCAAATGCAGACAACATTCCCCACTATCTGTTGGAGTAAAAAAATAAATAGGAAAGTCAATAGTCTGATTTAGTGTTCTCTTAAATACAACCTTTGGAAAAAAATGAGGATTAGTACATAATGTAACCCTAACAATGCGGAAAATAATAAAAGGAGGATCTGCTACCAGAGCCTGGAACTCTGAAATGTAGTAGTAGTAGTAGAGTTTATTTCTTTCGGGTGCCCTTCCCCCAAGGGCTCAGGGCACCCTTACAACAGAATATAAAAAATACAAATACACATACTTCAATAAGGAACAGACAGCATAAGTACATAAAATTCCACAGATCTGCTAAAAAACTACAAACAGGGGGTGTGGCCAGGGAACAAGAATGGAAGTCTAGTCTGGAGCTTTGCAATCATGCACTCCTATTTCGGCCATCCTCGTACTTCTTTTGCTATACATTGCCTCTCCAACTCTCACCTAGACATTAGAAATGGCTACTATCCCTAAATCAACAAAAAAAACAAGCACAACTTTCTTTTCAGTCAGCGGGACATTCAAGTACGCCATCGGGCCCCAACCCACCGGTAACTCGAGCCCCGGGACGATCTACAATGGAGGCGGCGTCTCAAGGGGAATCCTTGGCTGCAACTAACTCAATGGATTTAGGCTCCTCCACAGAAGCTATAATCTTGGGCCTTAAATATGATTTTCAGACACAGATGTAGGCAGGATTTACCAACTTGAATGCCCACCTTGCTCACATCCCACAGTCCCTCAATGCTATGGGGCAGAAAACAGATAAATATGAAAGCCGACTCACATAACTGGAGGAGAGGGTTAGTGCACAAGAAGACGTGGCTAATAAGATGGATCCGCAGCTGCAAACAGCCCTCTGAGAAACAGAACAATTCAAATCCATATTGGATGATCATGAAAACAGGGAGCGCCGCTGTAATGTGCAGACAGTGGGGCTCCCTAAGAAGTTGGAGGCTCGAGACTGTGCAACCTATTTGCAAAAATGGTTCGTCTAAACACTACCTTTGCCAGAGGACACTGTATTAGAAATTCAAAGAGCACATCAGTCTCCGAATAAATGGCCCGGACCAAATGAAAGACAGCGGCACATTATTGCAAAATTCCTCCAGTATACAGATCAGTAGAGAGCCCTGGCGGTGGCTAGGAAGGTGGACTGTATCCTAGTCGATGGCAACAGAGTGAGCATTTTTCCTAATTACTCCTGCCACCTGCAACAGGAGTGCCAGGCATTTGCTGAGGTTAAAAGCATCTGCATGCTTTAAAGTGCCTGTTTTCATTAGTTTACTCGGCCAGGTTGATTGTTCAGGCGCTGGGTAAGCCGGTAAAATTTTTCACGGATCCAGCCCAAGCCTTGAATTATTTGGAGTCAGAACTTGGAGAGCAGGCCCAGGGCCCATCAGATTCACCTTGTCGCGTGAACACTTGAAGGAGCAGTTCATGCTGCAGCTACTGCCTATGAACTCTGGGGTTCTGCCTGGGATGTTGGGAGGAAAGACTGGAATATCCAGTCCATAATGGGCAAAGGCCCAGACTATGAGAGCTGGATTGGGGGCTCCCCTCTTACTCCTCTGCCAGGTCCCAGGAGGGGAATCGAGTGAGAACCACCTAAACATATCCTCGTGTTGTAGAGAAGTGGCATTGGATGTGCTCAGATATCGCAATAACCGGTAAGCAGCTCCAGACTTTGTGATGGACATTTTCTTTTAAGAAGCAGATACGAAGGGGACTGAGCAAGACTGGTAATATTTGTTTCTCTTTCCTGGCTATTTTTCACTGGGACGACACTGTTCTTTTTTGTTTCTGCAGTCGATTGGTGCCTTGGACTTTGCTGGTGTCGGATGAGACTCGCTCATTTTTTGGTGATATTACCTTTTGACACCAAACAATTCGGCAGTGTAGGACACTGTGGGAACTTCTGAACCTGGTTTGGTCTCATCACAGCTATACAGACTTAGTGATCATTTCAGTTCTCTATTTCTCTTATGAAACCTTGTCATAACTGTTCTGATTTAAGTGTGGGGCACTTGAGAAATGGCACTACAAGCTAATTATCTATTTTCTGATGAACAAAATCTTGGATCAAGCCAATTGCCTTTGTTTGCTAAATAGTATTTAAGTTTAAAGTTGTATGCAAGATGGGTATCTGGGTGGATTACCATTCTTTATAGAGCTGGGATAATAACTGAGGAGATTTATGTCATTTCAAGACCTTATCTGATATAAAGGGGTAGAGGCTTATATTCTGCTAGGGGTGTGGAGTTGTGGGTGGGGGTGGGGGACAGTCGGTCTTGGGTGAGGTAAAGGGGGAGGGGACCAGCTCGGAGTGAGACCTGATCATATACCTGTGGCGGCTCATGATTTGGGGTAGGTTAATGTGAATTAGAGCCGGCCTGGTGGCGCTGAGGGTTGAGGTGCTGGACGCCACACCTCGTGCCACACTGGTGACTTGGGTTCCGGAGGGAGCCCGGGTCATTGGGGGTTGGCAGGGGAGGACAGGATTTAGCATGCAGAGGACTGCTCTCCTTTCCTGGGAGGGAGGGGGGACCTGATCCCGTGCTCTGGTGGCTCCTGGCAGTGGCTGGCGGGGCACAGCAGTGCGTGATCTAACAACCAAGGGGATTAGCTGCGGCAGCAATCCTGTATGCGTGCACAGGAGTGAGCGCACCCACACTGGATGCATTGCACGTCAAAGCTTAAGAGGAGGGACAAAAAACTTGAAAACCCCTGGCTCTCAGAGGAGGCAATGGTGGCCCAAGTGGCTTCAGCCCACATCCCCAGCACCAGACTTTCCTGGCTGGTTTCCCCCTGCCTCATCCTGCTCCTGGCCTGGCTGTCTAGATTTCAGATGAGGACACCCGGTAAGTGGTTGGGTGGCCCCACCCCGGGGGCATAGGTCCAGGGAGTCAGTTGTGGTCAGCAAGCGAGGGTAGGGTATCCAGCCAGGGGGTTTCAGGTGGGGATTTAGGAGCTGTAGCCGAGTGGGTTCACCTGAGAGATGCCCCAAGAAGCTAGGTGATAAAATAGAATTGCAAAAAAAATATATAGGAGGTACTAACAACAACAAAAATGGAAAGGTACTTGGGGTAGTCATATCAGATGACCTAAAGGTCGGTAAGCAATGTGAGAAGTCAGTAAGGAGAGCCAGGGGGATACTGGGATGCATAGGAAGGGGCATCACAAGTAGAAAAAGGGAAGTGGTTATCCCTCTGTACAGACAGTTGGTGAGACCCCATCTGGAATAACGTGTGCAGTTTTGGAGACCCCATCCACACAAGGACACAGACAGGATAGAAACAGTCCAGAGGAGGGCAACTAACATGGTGCAGGATCTGCATCAGAAACCACATGAAGAGAGACTGAGAGAGCTTAATATGTATACCCTTGATGAAAGGAGGGACGGGGGGACATGATAGAAACTTTCAAGTACCTCAAGGGAATCAACAAAGTCCAGGAGGGTAGCATCTTTCAGAAAAAGAGATGTGCAAGAACAAGGGGCACAATTTAAAGATAGAGGGGACAGCTCAGGGGTAATGTGAGGAAATTCTTTTCACGGAGAGAGTGGTGGATGCATTGAACCTTCCTGGGGAGGTTGTTGGGTCTAAAACAGTGGGGGAATTCAAACATGCATGGGACAGACATAAGGCAATTGTAGTGGGGGGGTTGCAGGAAGTAGGCTGTTGGTTAACTAGAATCTGCAGCTTATCCAAAAGGAAGGGAAATGGGCAGACTGGGTGGGCCAAATGGTCCTTATCTGCCGTCAAAGTCTATGTTTCTATGTGAATTAGAGCTCTATGGGGAAACTGTTGGTGGGCCGTCAGAGCACTGTTTGGTAACTCTGTGAAAAAGTATGCGGGGGGGGAAGGAGACTCTCCAGGGCATCACGATTCAGCGTGGTCCGGTGTGGAGACCACCTTCATCCCACCCCTGGTAGCTCTGACAGAGCAGGCCTGTAGCAGTAGCTGCCACTGGAGCTCGAGACCCGAGAACTATTGATCGAGCAGAGGCTCGCCTGAGTGGTGCCTCCTGAAGTTGGAGAAGCAGGAAGGGAACACAATATGAGGAGATTGACTAGGGCTCAGTCGCCTCCCGTGCAGCCCACCCTTGCTTTGTTATTTTAGATTTTGAGCATGGATCCAACTTTATAAGTTTTAGTTCATAAATAATGAAGAGTGGATAGTTGCACTGGCTTATCCACAATCAGGATTGATGTTGGTGGGGTTTTTCTCTCTAGAGAAGGATCAGTTAATTGAAATGGGTTGGGGGGAGTATTATAGGTTCCACAGTTATTTAGAGGGCCAAACGTTAATTACCTCAGGATCCGGTGCACATCAAGCGTGTGCAGGAGGTGTTCCCCCCTGTTGGAATACTGTGGATAGTATACTGGTAATTCCACGCTCTGGTTCAAAGTGGTTTCTGAAACCACTATGGGCAAAAAAGGAGGGTTAGTCCAAAGGACTACTCGGTCCTTACGAAATATCAAATAAGGTTCTTTACATACAAAGGCCTGTAATTCGGAAACCCTTCTGGCCGAAGTGACAGTGACTGAAAATAAGGTCTTCCAGGAGAGGAAGCGCAAGTCACAAGAAGAAGCTGGTTCAAACGGTGGTAAGGTCAGCTTCTCGAGTATGAAATTTAGGTCCCAGGGAGAACAAGGATTCCAGATCGGAGGTTTCAAATGAAGGATGCCTTTCAAAAAGGGTTTGGCAAACTCCAGTTGAGCCAAGATTTTGCCCTCCACCAGAAGGTGGTAGGCTGACACCTCAGAGAGGTGGACTTTAATGGAGGAATAGCTAAGGCCCACCCCAGACAGATGTGCGAGGTACTTGAGAACCTGGGATGCCGAGCACGAAAATGGATCCCAGCTCCTTGCTTGGGCCCATATCGTGAATCTCTTCCATTTCATAGTGTAAGTGGATCTACTGAAGGATTTTTTAGCCTCCACTAGAATCTGCGCAACCTGCGAAGAGACCTCATAGCGAGAAATCGCTATATTCACACCTGCCACGCATGAAGGTGGAGAGACTGAAGGCTCAGATGCACCAGTGTGTCCTGCTCCTGAGTCAGAAGGTCATGAGAAATGGGTAGAGGAACCGGAGGTTCCAGTGCCAATTGTTACGGAAGAGGGAACTAAATTTGGTGTAGCCAAAGAGGAGCAATCAGGATTGCATGGGCCCCCTCTTGATGAAGTTTCAACAGGACCTTCTGAATTAGAGGAAAGGGTGGAAAGACGTACAGAAACCTCCCTGTCCACGAAAGAGACAGCAAGTCTCGCCAAAACGCACCATGCCCGGGAACGAGCAAGCAGAAGATGGGTAGTTTTGCGTTGTACGGAGAGGCGATCAGGTCCATCTCTGGCTGACCCCATCGAAGAAAGAGATCTTCGACTACCTCTGACTTTAGCTCCCACTCGTGGGCTTGGGCCACTGATCAACTGAGACTGTCTGCCTGGACACTGGTGACGCCCAGAATGTGAACTGCTGTCAGAAAAAGGCTGTGCTGAATCGCCCAGTACCACACCCTCATGACTTCTCGGCATAGAATGTAAGATCTGGTTCCCCCCTGCTTGTTTATGTACCAGACGGTGGACGTGTTGTCTGTCTGTACCAAGATAGATCCCGGAACCAGCAGCGACTGGAATGTCTGGAGTGCGAAAAGAACCGCCATGGTCTCCAGAACATTGATGTGGAGCATCAGCTCCTGGTCGGACCAAGACCTCTGTGTCTCGTGAGACCCCATATGAGCACCCCAGCCCAGATCTAAGGCGTCCGTAGTGAGAGTTTGAGTTGGAACCGCCGGAAGGAAAGGGACCCCCTTCGACAAATTCGAGAGATCCTGCCACCAGCGTAGCTCTCTTTGGAGGCTGTTGGAGATCATGACTTTTTGGTTCATGTCATCCATCCTCTGGTCCCACTGGACTCGAAGAGACCATTGGGTGACCCTCATGTGAAGCCTGGCCATTGGGACTGTCGAAATGGCGGCCGCCATCAGACCCAATAAACGAAGCACCGAGTGTGCAGGGATCCATCGGGCGTGTGCCACCAGTGTGGCTTGAGAAGCAAGGGTCTCGGCCCGATCTGATGGTTGGAAAGTCTTGCCCTGAACTGTGTCTAGTACAGCTCCAATGAACTGCAGTCTCTGTGAGGGGTACTAGCTAGGACCTTGGAAAATTGACCGTTATGCCCAGTGAAGCAAACAAGCTCAAGAGGAGCTGAAAGGAGTCAGTCATCCAGGTACAGGAAGACATAAATGCCCTGGCGGCGCAGAAAGGCCGCCACCACCGCTAGGCATTTGGTGAACACTCGGGGGGCCGAATGAATGACCAAACGGGAGTGCTTGGAACTGGAAATGTTTCTCCAGGAAAACAAAGCGGAGAAAGCGGAGGTGGGCCGGGAGGATAGGGATATGTAGGTAAGCATCCTGCATGTCCAGGGAGCACAGCCAAAGGTTTTGATGGAGCAAGGGAAGGAGCCCCTGAAGGGTCAACATACGAAACTTCTTGTACTCGATGAAGATGTTTAGTGTGCTGAGGTCCAGGATCGGTCTCAGGTCGCCCATTTTCTTTGGAACCAGGAAGAAGTGGGAGTAGAATCCCCTTCCTATTTGGCTTAATGGGACAGGCTCTATGGCTTTCTTTAGGAGAATTGCCTGAAGCTCTTGAGCGACTATGGGGACCTGATCCTAGGGATAGAAGGACCGTCTTGGTGGTTGAGGGGTTGGAATTTGGCTGAATTCTATCGTATGACCTCGCTGGACGAGCTGAAGCACCCAATTTTCTGTGGTGATGGACCTCCAGCCTTCCAGGTGGAGGCTGAACCTCCTTCCGACCGGTTCCTCCTGATGTACTGGAGGTAGCGGAAGGAGGGCAAAGGAGTCAGGATGCCGAGGGGAGGGGAGCTTTTGCCCCAGAGGCCTGTTTTTGAAATTTGGTCTGTGGGGTTGAGCTCCTGATCCAGGTGTACGCTTCTTTGCTTGAAGCTTAGCCTGGGATTTGTTCCACCTTCTTTGGTGGTAAAAGGGCTGCTTTTTCTGTCCCGTCTTGTATAAGGAACGTACGTCCTGCAAGGAGCGTCCACACTCCTGCAGCCCAGTAATTATGTCCTTAGCATCGCCGCCAAAAAGGACAGAACCTCTGAAAGGGGCATCCAACAGAGAGGACTGCTTGTCCTGCACCAGTCCTGCTATACAGAGTCAGGAGAGGCGTCAGAGGCAGATCTCTGTGGCAGCTGCTCTTGCCACTGAATCCACTGAGTCGTAGCAGCCCGGCGATGGCAACACGAGATTTCCCATTCGTACCTTTATCCAAGAGCTTCTTCCTCAGGGTTTCATCTTGAACATCCTGGAGGTACCTTTCTAGATCCAAAAGAGAAGCTTTCTGAAAGGCGACCATGTGCGAGATGTAATTAAGGGAACGTATTGCACAAAAATAAGAAGAATAAATTTTGCACCCAAACTGGTCGAGTTGACACAAGTCCTTGTCGGGAGGCGAAGAACTCAGATGTTTGGGCTGGGCTGAACGGTTATGAGCTGCCATGATGTCCAAAGAAGCAGCCTTGGGATGGGAGTTCTGGTGAAAAATCCCTTCCGGGAGATAATAGGTGCGGTCAGCTTTACGGGAGACCGCGGGAATGGAGGATGGTTGTTGCCAGACTGAGGTAACAAGGTCCTCGTGAGATCCCATCCATGGCGGAATGGGAATAGGGTCCAAGGTGGCCAGATCCAGGTGCTCCACAAGATGTTTTCTTTGGGGATAAACCTCTTTGGATGGCCAACCACCAGCCGCTTGAATAGAATGTAACAAGTCTCCGAAAGAAGGATCCTCTGGAGGGGACTTTGGGGAGTCTTTCGGAGGAACCTCCATGGGAAATCTGGGGTCCGACACGTCTGAGTCGGAACTAGTATCAGAGGAATCAGAGCCAGAAAGAGCGGAAGGGTCTGATTCAGTAATGCCTACCGCATTAGAGGTAGAGGCTCTGGTAGCAGGAGGCGGTGGAAAGGTCACCCTAACAGAGGGTGTCTCCCTCACTGGCTGTCTTAACTCCGACACAAGTTGCATTCTAGCATCTTTCCACCACTGAGGGACGGACTCGAGTTCCGGCACCGGAGGAGGAGGAGGAGGTGGTGGTGGCTGATAACTCGGATAACCTGGGTACTGAGAATAGTGCCAGGACAGACAATACGAGAATCCTGGGTAACCCGACATGGAATGTCCTGGAGTAGGATAACCCGTCGTCAGGAATGATGATGTCGGAAAGCCCGGCATCTGAAAACCCGGCTTCGGAAAACCTGTCGTAGGGAAACCCGGCGACGGAAGCACCTGGCCCGGCATCGGATATTGAGTAACTGATGGAGGGGTGCCCACAGGCGGGAAAGAGGGTTCCTGGGCAATGAACCCAGATGAAGGACCGCAGGGGGAGATGCCATGGAGCCCAAAGGAGGCATTGGGGCCTGGAGCACGCCCAAAGTATTGAGGGGGGGGTGGAGGCTCCATACCCGGGTCCTCTGTCGGTAGCAGAATGAACTCCAGCGACGAAGGAAGACCTGGCGGGGGGGGAGGCACGAGGGGCCCCCAACGGCAGGTCTGAGCACGACTTTGCTAAAGCAAACAGCAAAGGGTCAGGTGGCGAGTCTCTAGGGTGGAGGACCCTGGGAGATGACGGGTCGACTGGTCCCTCACTCTGTCCAACATCGAGGGCCAAATTGGAGCCCGACGGGAGAGTGGACGGATCTATGCGGGCATCGAAGGAGCTGGCATCCAAAGAAACAGATCTGGACGGGCTAGAGATGGCTGGAAGACCGCCGCTAGTCTGATCGGCAGAGGCTGTGCGCCCTTCACCAGAGGTGAGGGGTGACTTACCAGCAGGATCAGTCGACAGAATTACCACCTCCAAGGAGGCAACCCCTGACTGCCCGCTCACTTCGGCAGGAGGGGGAAGGGGAGAAGGGGCCCGGCCTAATGAGGCAGATGGGGTGCCCGAAAAAGTACTCATGGTTCCCAGCCTCTCAGACGGTGATGGACTCCTGTCCCGGTGCTTGTCCTTATTTTTATTTTTCTTCGGGGCCGGCGACGATGACCTTTCCCTGAGTTTTTGAAGCTCCCTTTCCATAGATGCCAAGCGTCGGGTCAAAAGATGGGCCTCAAGGGTCCTCTTGCGCCTGGTTCTGGTTGCCTGGTTGAAGGCCTGGCAGATGGAACACTCCTGAACATCGTGCTTTGAATCAAGGCAGAGGAGGCAGCAGGAATGGTCGTCCCCATGCGGGATTTGCACGCCGCACATTGAGCACTTTTTCTGCTGTCTAGAAGACATCAAATTGAAGAAAAATCTTGAGAATTTTACAAGAGGCGAAGAAATACTTCAAGAAATATAACACGGGCGTCAGATTGCTGTTCTGACGTGAGCCAAACGTGACTGAGGCGACAGCAGGAAAGAACTGGACAGCAGGTGCGGGACCGTCCCTTTTATAGTCAGGCTGACGTCACGACGCCCCGATTTCGGGGGCGGTCCCCACTGATGATTGCTATCTACAAGTTTGCTGTGCGGACCTGAAGCCAGGGGGCACAGTCCATTATGTGAAAACCTACTGCAGGAACCCTCTCGAAGTAAGATCTCTCTCTCACAGAGATCTGGTGCCACTTCTATCCAAGGCAGAACCAATTTTCATTTTATTCTCATGCCCACAAAATATACACAAGACTGGACTTGGCATTGGTGTCTCCTGACTTGTTGAGGACTGCTATATTGGTGGAATATGGCCCACTGTGCATTTCAGACCACTCCCCCCGGACGCTCAAACTAATGATGAGAAGGGACCCCCCACCAAGGAGACAGTGGAGACTAGATCCTACCCTTTTAGTGGAGGGAGATTACAGGGAATACAAAGTTAAAGGGTTACAATAATCTTTTGAGTATAATAAAGTGGAGGGCACCTCAGCCTCAACTACGTGGGAGACTAGGATGGCGTTTATCCAGGGCCTAACCATGTCCTTTGCAGCCAATAAACGTAAACGAGAATGGCAAGAAGAGAGCAGATTAGAAACTCAGATTAAGGATTTAGAGACTTGGGCTACGGGGAGAGATACATCTGTGGATAGGGCACAACTGAAAAAGCTTAAGGGTAGATGGCATCAAGTGTCTTTTAGGAATATAGAAAGGCAACTGTTGATAACTAAAGTAGGTAACTATTTTGAGGGGGATAGGGCAAATAAGTGGTTAGCTTGGCTGTCTAAACAAAAACAGGTAGAGCGACAGCTCTTATCATTGGAAGGGGTAACTGGGGAGATTATGACTGATCAGAAGGTTACAAATGACACATTTCAAAGATTTTACCAGTCACTATACACATCGGAGGTCCCTCTGGGTGCTGAGCCACATTCTTTTCTCCAGAATATAGCCCTGCCAGAATTAGTCCCGGACAAGGTGATGGAGTTAGAGAACCCCATTACTTTGGAGGAAATCAGGCAGGCCATCTGGTCCTTCAATACTGGGAAAGCACCAGGTCCCAATGGGATCCCAGTGGAATTTTATAAAACTTTCTGGCAGGACATTAGAAGTTTGATGTTCCAGGTGGTCTAGGAGACGTGGGAGAGGAAGTCTCTACTGGACTCTCAAACTCTAGCTACTGTAACGGTGTTGCTGAAACCAGGAAAAGATCCCTTGAAATGTAGCTCTTACCGCCCAATTTCCCTCTTAAATGCTGACTATAAAATTGTGGCAAAAACACTCGCCGCAAGGTTGGAGAAAATTCTGCCCTTCTTGATCCATCCGGATCAGGGCAGATTTTTCAAGTGCCATCAGGCTAAGTATAATATTAGAAGAACCCTTAATGCAATGTTTAGACGGAAAGCAAGGAGAGGGGAATCGGATCGGGGCCTTCTCGTGCTAGATGCTGAGCAGGCCCTCAATCGGGTAGAATGGTCATTTACGTTCACTACTGTGACCAAATATGGTTTGGGACCCAACTTTCAGAAATGGATTAGTATCCTTTATATAGCGACCAAAGCTCAAATTCTAACAAATGATACCACTTCCAAACCCTTTAGACTGTAGCGGGGAACCTGACAAGGGTGCCCATTGTCCCCTCTGTTACATGTTTAACTACTGAGGCTCTGGCCCAGGCGATACAGGCCCACACAGACATTGAGGAATATGTACAGGGACCAAGGAGCATGTCATAGCATTGTTTGCTGATGATGTTCTTTTGTGGAGAACCTCAAGACGACCTTAACAGCGCTTATTGCTTTATTTGACGTGCATGGTCAGATTTCAGGCCACAAGATAAATTGGTCCAAATGTGAGTGGCTCCTGTTAGCTAATACTAGTGAACCTATACAGGTGGGTGGGGTGTTTATTCACCTTTCTTCAGTACTCAGATACTTGGGCATCTATCTTCCCAGGAAATTATCTATGCTGGGGCCGGAGAATTATAAGCCTCTTTTACAAAAAATAAAAAGCGATTGCGATGAGTCGAGGTCCCTTCCCCTTACTTTGATTGGTCGTGTCAATTTGGTCAAGATGTGCATTCTTCCACAATGTCTTTATTTACTTCAAACCATCCCTTGCTATATCCCAAACAAGTACACTAAAATATTAGCAGGGTACATTACTACACTGTTATGGAATGGGAAACGGCCTAGAATTAGGCAAGAAATATTATGGCTGCCGATAAATAGGAGAGGGCTCGGCCTGCCCAATCTGAGGCTTTATTATTATGTGGCCCAGCTGGCTTTTTGATCAACCTGGTCCCGGTTTCGCTCAGAAAGGAGTCTGACAGATTTAGAGGAAGGTGGTATGGGCCCCATTATATGAGACTTTATTTGCTGCTTCAGTTCAGAAGAAAATAATTAAATACATTCAACATCCCTTTTACGGTCAGCAGCACAGGTATGGTTAGTGGCTCATCAGGGTCTTGGGGTGAGAGTTTTCCCAAATGCAGCCATTGGTTCAACCCTGGGAAGTCTGGATCCCTCCTCCTGTCTACCTGGTGTTGAGGCTCTGGGAGGTGCAGGGTTTGCGTTTAGTCTCTCAGCTATACTCGGTGGAGTACCAAAATCATTCAGAGACTTAGTGAAGAATTTGGCACTCCTCCAGCATTTTGTATACCTTCAGGTGAGAAGACGTTTGTGGGTGCTCAGGATGGAGAGGGATCTCACCACAGCCTAAGTTATCCCTCTGGAAGACATTTTAGTAGGAAGGCAACTAAGTTGAAGCCCAAACTTATGGCTAGACTATATAAAGCTCTTTTGGGTGGTCTTGAGACCCCTTGATGGAAATTAAGTGAGGCTGGGAGACAGACCTTTCTCTGACTCTGCTTACCACTGGGGACTGGGATGTTATATTGAAGAGGACTGGACTGCTCTGTGAACAACAGACTTAGAGCCATACACTATGATATGCTACTCTGATCATACTATACTCCAGTCCTTGTCCACAAGACTGATCCTGGAAAACCTGATCAATGTCCTAAGTGTAAAGTCTCCCCAGGCACCTTTTTCCATTTGATTTAGGGCTGTTCTAAAATACGTCAATATTAGGAGGAGGTTATCTCATTACTGAACAAGATATTAGGAGATTAAGAAGCTACGGATGCAGTAAATATGTTGCTTCGACTCCCGGGCTCTTGGAGGGAGGAGGTGGTTCACCCACTTTGGGATTTAGGTGTGGTAACTGTGAAGTGAACTCTGATATTACATTGGGGAATGGATGAAGTCCCTACGATTTCCCATTGGGTGACTTCTCTGCTTTCCTGCATGAAGATGGAACATCTCCAATACAAAATAACCCATAGGGTAACGAAATATGAATCTATATGGAGTCCTCTGGAGATAGCACTATCTAAGGACTGGTTCCTGGTCTTTTAGAAAGTTTAAAGGAAGTGGTTTTCCGGGAGAAGAGTTGAATATTCTGTATTAGTTCCCCCAGCTTCCTGAGGGACTGGCAAGATTGATGTTCCATAATGGCACGTAGTATTACTGACCATGTTATGTTGCTGGCCAAGATAATGTTTCTCTGTATGAGGGCTGATTGGTAATAATATAATTATTCAGATGGGGAGATACTAAACAAATATGGAAGAATATCAGCTCTTGATTTGATATTAAGCCAAGAGGTTTGTGCTTTGTGTCATGAGACTCTCCGAACTAATGTGTGTTCCTTTTTGAATGCACAGGAACAATGACTTTGTATTGTAATGGACTGCAAAATGTTTTAAATTAAGTTTACAAAAAAAACAAATGAATAAAAACAGACTAATTTCCATGCTAAGGTCCCACAATAAATTCCTCACGTCCCTAATACCTCCTTAAATAGAAAGGTCTTAAGGTATTTTCTGAACAGCTCCACGGATGGCACCTCCCGAAGGTACCCGGCAGTGGGTTCCAGAGGACTGGGCTGCTACCTCAAATGCCTGGTCCCTGGAGGATTTAATCTAGCACTGGGGACTTGCAGGAGGCCTCTCCAGCTGAAATGAGAGAGGCGGGACGGCGTAGGGATGCGAAGTTCCTGCAGGTAGCCTGGACCCAACCTGTGTAAGGCCTTGTAGGTCAGAAGACCCATTTAAAGGTGATGCTAGCACACTGGCAGCCAATGCAGTTCGCACAGCAACCGGTGTAATATGGTTGAACCTCGAGTGTCCAGTCAATAACTGGGCCACTACATTCTGCAGAAGCTGCAGGCACTGCATCGCACATCCTCTGACCTCGGGTAGAGTGCGTTATAGTAGTCAAGCCTCGAGTGAGCAAGCATGTACTAGCATGGCCAGGTCCTCAGGGGGAATAAGAGACTTAACTTGGGTGATGTTTCAGAGATGGTAAACCCAGTCGGACAACAGCAGACACCTGAGCATCAAATGTCAGCTCACATTCTAGAACAACGCCAAATTCTTCACTTTTAAGGAGGCCTACCGTCTGGTCAGGCCAATAAAAGTCCCAGCCTATCCCAGAGCCCCGTTCCTCTTCTTTGACCCGGCTCAACCACCAGCACCTCAGTCTTCCCCAGGTTAAGCCCCAGCCAGTTTGACAACGTCCAAGCCCGGATCTCAGCCGAGCACTTAATTAGTATGTCGACTGCGTCAGATCTCCCGGGTGCAAAGGACAGCTAGAGCTCAGTATCATCAACATAGCAATGAAAATTCAGCTCATACTGCCTTATGACCTCACCCAGGGGCAGCACGTACACTGCAAACAACATACGGGAGAGGACAGAGCCTTGGGAAACTCCATAGGGCAGGTCCTTTGGGCCAGAGGAATCATTTCCCAATATCACCCTCTGAGACCTGCACCAGAGAAAGAACTCAAACCAGCTGATGACCTCACCGGTGAGTCCTACATACTCCCTCAGCCTGTCCAGCAGCACCCCATGGTTCACAGTGTCAAACGCTGAGGAGAGATCGAGGAGGATGAGAATCATTCACCCTCCTCTATCCCTCACCCTGAACAGGTCATTCAGCACCCTGACCAATGCGGTTTCCGTGCTGTGCAAGGCCCTAAACCCGGACTGGAATGGTTCATAAATTTGGAAGTCCATGAGGTGACCTTTAAGCTGTTCCACAACCACCTTCTCAAGAACCTTCCCCAAAAAGGGGAGGTTCGAGATAGGCCAGTAATTTGCCAAGACGTCGGGGTCCAAAGACATTTTTTTCAGCAGGGGCTTATCCGGGGCCTGTTTAAGAGACTCCGGAAAACCCCCACTGACAAGGAACTCCTGACTAGCTTGGCAAAACCAGACCAGAGACTTGACGCAACCAATTAGTAGTCGCGTTGGACCCAGGTCAAGGTCACAGAATGTTGGTTTAAGCTGAGAGTCACCTCAAGACCTCCATCATCATCACCGGCCAGAACTCACCCCAGGCGACCGGAGTGCAATCGCCACCAGGGACTGCCACTGCTGGAGGATGGTATTCCACTTGGAGAGTTCACAGCCCTCACAGGGGACACTCTGTCTGAGAAGAACTCGTGAACTCCTCACACTTATAAGCTGAAAAAGCCTGATGGGTTCCAGACAGGCCAGGTGTAATAGCAGGTCTACAACCTGAAAGAGTTGAGTCGGTCGGTTCCTCCCAACTACAATCATCCTAGACATAAATGCTGCCTTTTTCTGGATGATTGCATTCTGATACTCATCATAATGAGTAATAAGAACCAAAATGTCTTCCGAGACCTGGTCTTCTCCAACACCTCCAACCTCCACCCTGGTTTTCAACTCTCTTAGCTAACCATCAAACCATAGCAAGCCAAGACGTGATAACAGGGGGTGTACACGGATCGGTGCCAGATGGTCCAGGGACTCGACAGCCCTATTACAGGCTATCACGGCATTCCCCGGACAGCCAGTGCAAGCCTCAAACTCAGATGAAATGTCCAGTTCTGCCATCAGTCCCTCTGTTTGTAAACCTTTCAAAGAGCAGAACTGGACCATTTCCACAGGGGAAGGGACATTTAGGGGGGATTTGAAGCTGAACCTGACAGTGCAATGATCCAATAAATGACAGGATCAGTCTTGATGGCGTTAATTTCAAGCCCCAGGGAGAACACCAGGTCTAGCGCGTGACCAGAGCAGTGTGTCCCAGTCGTGGTTTCCAAGATGAGGCCCAGAGCCTCCATATTTAACAGGAAGTCTCTGGCCATAGATGATGTCTCATCATCCACCCAGGTGTTGAAGTCACTGAGAACAAGCCATCTCGGTGACTCCAACACCCTCTCGGCGACAAAGGCTGACATCTCCTGCAGGAAACTCCAGGTGGTCAGTAGAGCAAGAGAATCCTGAACTCCAGCCTGGGACCCCCCCCCCACCACCGCATCGCCACACACTCAAAATAACTAGTGTCCCCCACTGGGTGCACTGCCAGGCTCAGCTCAACCTAAAACAAATGCCCCCCGTGGTCCTTCCTTGGGCAGTGAAGCATGGTAAACCCAGCGGGACGGCTGCTTCTAGCACAGGGCCCAAAGTGTCCCCCAGCCATGTCTCTATGATGCACACCAGGTTGACTGATGCAACAAGTTCCGCTATTATAGCGGTCTTGTTCACGATTGATCTGGCATTGCACAACACTGCCCAAAGAGGACGAAAGGTTGGGGCTAGTCCCTCAGCTACCTGCCCTCTCCGTCCATAGGGCTCCCTGGGCAAAGAGACAAGGAACGGGGAACCCCGCTCCAATGGTCTCCTCAGCCCAGGGCATTTTCTGGTCCCCACCACCCGAATCAACTCCCCCCCTGGCTACATTCTTCTTCCTATCTACACCCCAAATGCCCCTCCTAAAAATACTCAACTCCTTATAGTTCCAAAAAAACTGAAGCAGCAAGGGGTGGCACATGGAAGGGGTGTAAAGCTTCTAAAGACAAGGGGGAGTAACATAGTCCCGGGGCCTAAATCAGAAAACCCATCCTCTGAGGCCACCAGAATCAAGGAGGTCGACTCAGCACACAGCTTGACCAGGACCCTTTGTATTGGAGAGAATGGGGAAAAGCACACAAAAATGTTCCTTTCCAGGAGAGGGACAATGCATCTCATCAGAAAATTCCAGTCCCTGGAGTGAGCAAGTGAGTGGAAATATGGCAGGTCTGTGTTGTATGGAAACACAAACAGGTCAATATCTGGTCTACCCAATTTTTCAAACAGATCATCCATTTACGGAATCTGAGAGTTCCCATTTGTGGCAGAGTGCAGAGGACTGCCCTTATTTCCAAGACACTGATGTGGAGATGGGTCTCTACCAGCGTTCCACGATCCTTGGGATCAGACATGCAGGAGATGAGCTCCCCTCCCTGTCAAGGAGGCGTCTGTGGTCAAAATGAGACATGGGACAGTAGCACAAAATGGAATGCCTCACATCAAGTGGTCCATATACTTCCACTACTGCAGCACTTGAAGTGCAGTGGAAGATATCAGAACCGGGGCATCGAAATAGTGCTCCCACCAGTCCCACTGGGACTCTCAGGGACCACTGAAGGACCCACATATTCAGCCTGGCAAGGGGAACAGTTGTGGCCGTCAAATGACTTAGGATGCGAAGGTAGTCTTGTGCCGATACAATTCTGCTGGACTCTAGCCTGTGCGCCAAAGCAATCAGGGTGTCCACCCGTGCCTTGGGCAGAAACCTCATCCACAATGAGGTATCTGATATGGCACCGATGTAGAGGAGGCAGTGTGCGAGATCCATCTTGGATTTGGGAAAGTTTACAGCTATCCTCACCTGGTCGAACAACTGAAGGGTTCAAGAAAGCGTGAACAGCAGCCTTTGGTGAGAAGACACTGTCAGGAGCCAGAGGCCCAGGTAAGGGAAGACACAGAGGCCTGCCCTGCAGAAGGCCACTGCGACCTCTGCTAGGCATTTTGTGAACACCCTCAGGGCCGAGGAAAGGCCAAATGGGAGGGCTCCAAATTGGTAATGATAACCCTGGAACAAAAAATGGAGAAACTGTCTGTGAGCAGGGTGCATCTGGATATGGAGGTATGTGCTCATCATATCAAGAGTTTAGCAGAGCAAATCTCCTGTGTTCAGTAAGGGAAGAAGTGTCAGAAGAGACCTCATCCTGAACTTTTGGTACTTGATATAGAGGTCAAGACCCCCAAGATTCAAAATGTGGCGTAAGTCCCCTGTCCATTTGGGAACCAGGAAGAAATGGGAATAAAATCGCGCACTCTCCCGTGGAAGGGAACTGGTTTGATGGCATGTGTTTTAGCAGAGCATGGGTTTTGTCTTGTAAGACCAATGCTTGAACCAGGGGTTCAAGAGAGTGCAGTATCCATAGATCTGAAGTAATCCTCTCCCACCCTGGAAGGGGTAGGGAAAACCTGCCCCCGACAGTCATGAGTTTTAAGGGTCTCCAGTCTCATGACCGGAGAAAGGCCGTCTGTGACAGGATGGAATAGGACCCTGTCCCATTTGTTATGGAGAAAGTGTTTAAATGCAAGGCTCTTTCCTTTTATGTCTCTTCTTTGTCTGGCTGTGCAACCAAATATTCCTGTGAGACTTCGGACTTGATCTGCCCGAACAGTCTTGCAATTCTTTGCCTCTCACTGTCTTTCAGTCCTCTCTTGCTGTATGTCTTTTCCTCCCTTGCCTATCCATTAATATAAAAAATGTGCAGATCACTGTATGAAAATGTAACCGATATTGGGATCTTTTGTTTAGAAAATATATTGTGTTACTGTTGAAATGTATATATTTATATTTTAAGATAATTGCAAAAGCTGTTGGAAAACTCAGAGGTTACCAGAGTTCAATTTTTAAGCATTTGCAAAAGCTGTGCAAAAGGGGCCTCAACTCAAGAAGTACACTGTGTTCTAGCAGCTCCTGCCTGATATTTACAAAACAGGATGCTTGCTAAGGATGGGGTTGATAGGACTTATAAGAGCTAAGCTGCAACTTCAAGAAAGATTAAAAAAAGGGACACCGAGACTCAAGGAAACCCATTTTTTCTCCTTTGTACATAGTTATACTAAACAAGTTTATTTTTTATGTTACTGCTACTGTAAATAAATATTTTAGGTGAATTCTACAACTGCTCCTGGTTTTCCTATGCTTCCTGACCTGTACCTCGACGACAAGATGGTGTCAGCCTAAGTGGGATTTAAACCGTGCATACCCTAAAATAGGAGTTTTGTGCATGTGTACTGGACCTAGTACCAGGGAAGCACTGAGGAAGGTATAGATTCTGCAGCAGCAAGTTCTGGAGTGGTTACCAGGAGAATGGCAGCCAAACTAGCAGAGACAGAAGTCCAGTCTGAGACTGTACAGCCAGCAAAAGTTATGGAAAAAGAACAGGTAGTGATAGAACCTGAAAGCCTGATGGACTTTTTCCAAATGGTGGGCTATACAACAAACGAGATGGAGAAGCAGAGAGAAAAAGAGCTTCAATGTTTAGAAGCACAGAAAAAAGAAGCAATGCAGCGACGAGAGCAGCGATGGCTTGATGCCTTGCAAGCTATCAAAGGCAGAGGATCCGGCACAGATCCAAATGAGCAACAAAATGCAAGCAACTTGAAAGCCATTAAACTTACAAAGTTGTGTCCCTCAGATGATATTGAGGCATACCTGACAACTTTTGAAAGAGTTGCCACAGCCTGCCAGTGGCCAAAGCAGCAACGGACAATCAGATTGGTACCCCACCTGACAGGGAAAGTCCAACTTGCCTAAAGCAGTATGGACACTGCACAGTCAGAAAACTATGACCTGGTGAAAAGGAAAAATATGAAAAGGTATGACATCTCCAGAGAGACAGACCGACAGAGATTTCGATCTCTGAGGTACAACTCGGTTGACAATCCTCGAGAAGCCTTCACCCGACTCAGAGAACTCCTGATGAAATGGATCCAACCAGAGAGAAAAACAGACTCACAGATCATTGACACATTTGCCATGGAGCAATTCATCAACATCTTGCCTACAGATGTGCAGCTGTGGGTAAAGCAACACTGACCAGAGAGTGGGGAAAAGGCTGTTTCTTCGGCTGAGGACTACCAAATGGCCAGACAGACGCCACAGTAGTGGGGTAACAGCCAAGCACTGGTAAGACACTCTTTTTCTCATTTAAACTCCAAGCTTGATAAGAACTCTGGTGGGGGTAACAAATCTGGTCCCAAAGATGTTATCTGCTATAACTGTAATAAGCCATGCCATTTTGCAAGAAACTGCTGTAGTAAGGAGAGTAGCACTGGAGCAGATTTGTCCTTGAAAAATTGGGGCAAGTACTTAACAGATGTGAAGGTGGGGGATAAGACCGTGAAAGGACTCATTGATTCGGGAAGCAGACAGACCCTAGTGCATGTTAAAGTGCTGGGAAAACACTGCGAAACGAAACCAGGTACTGGTGTCATCTCCATCCATGGGGACACTCGATACTATCCCACCACCCAAGTGACTCTGACCGATAAAGGTGTGTCACACCAAATGAAAGTGGGGGTAGTACCTAAGTTACCTGTACCTGTGATTATCGGACATGACTTTTCAGGGTTTAGTGAGTTGATCAAAGAGGGAGTAAATCTTGATGTTTCAGCAGCTGTGGTGACAAGAGCTCAGGCAAAGAAAATTTCAGATGATGGGGACACTTCCTTTCAGTGATTTTGATTCGGACTTGTTTGAGCACAGCTCCAAGATCCAGAAATCCAGGAAAGAAAGACAAAGCCTGAAGAAACTGTGGCAACAAATGTCTCATGGACATAAAGGGTTAACATGAAAATAGTAAAACTAAATTGATAACTGATTGTGATTTTCTTTCAGAACAAGCTAACGATGTTTCTCTCCAGGGTTATTTTAAGCAACTGGGGGTAAAACCAAAACAGGGTGGAACAGTGTTTAAAAAATGTAATGGATTACTGTACAGAGTTTGGGTTAAACCTCAGACACAGGAACAGACAGAACAATTGGTTATACCACAGAAGTATAGAACAGAATTGTTACAGATAGCACATAATAGTCCTATGGCTGGTCACTCAGGGAGGGATCGCAACCTTGCCAGATTGCCATATAGATTTTATTGCCCTCGAATTCATGAAGATGTTGCTATCCATTGTAATTCCTATGCTGAGTGTCAGAAAGCAGCCCCAGTCACTAGAAAGACAAGGTGGCCCTGGTGCCCTCACCCTGATAGACGTGGCTTTTGAGAGAATTGCAATGGATGTGGTTGGTCCTTTAGAACAAAAGTAAAAGGGTAATAGATTTACCTTGGAAGTATGCGACTATGCTACTCGATACCCAGAAGCAGTTCCAATGCGTACTGTTACAGCTCCAGAAGTGGCAGCAGAGCTTGCCAAACTTTTCAGCAGAGTGGGCATACCTAAATAAATTATTACTGATCAGGGTAGTAATTTTTGTGCTGCATTGCTTAAGGAACTGTACAGACTGCTAGGTATCACTGCCATAAGAACCTCCCCCTATCACCCTCAGACAGACGGTCTTGTTGAGCATTTTAACCACACCCGAATATGCATGTTAAAAAGGTTTGTAAAAGGGGAAGGGAAAAACTGGGACCAATTCTTGCCTTACCTACTTGTTGCTTACAGAGAAGTGCCACAGGCATCAAAGGGTTTTCACCATTTGAAATGCTGTATGGTAGGCAGCCAAGAGGGCCACTGGATGTGATAAAAGAAATATGGGAAGATAACCCACTCAGAAACAATCTATAATGTCTTAGATGTGCCCTAAAGAAGAAGCTGGCAAAATATGTTGAAATTGCCCATAGTAATCAGGAAGAGGCCCAAAACCAGCAGAAGGTATACTAATACCATGGGGTAAAGAAAAGTTTTCTAGCCAGGTGAAAAGGTTTTGCTACTGTTACCCACAACAGAAATTAAGCTGTTAATGAAGTGGCAAGGGCCTTACAAGGTTCTTAGACATACTGGCACTGTTAACCACGAGATTGAGACGGACCCCTGACAGGAAAAATCCTTCATCTAAGATATACCATGCTAACCTCCTCAAGAAACGGGTTGAAAAAATGTCAAAAGCTGCTTTGCTAGTTTTACCAGAAACTGCTAAGGAAGACATTGATGTACTGTAGCTTATGATAAACTGGAACACATTGTAAATGCTGTAAAGGTGAATGTTTCCTTAACCTCAGAACAAACTGCAGACATTTATAATGTGCTAAAGACATTTAACAGTACTTTTACCATGGTACCAGGCTGAGCAAAAGGGGTTGAGCACGTAATAATGACAAGGAATGCTCGTCCTATTAGACAAAAGGCATGCAGGTTGCCAGAGCAGTTAAGAGCTGACGTGGTTAAAAAAAAAAAATGAAAGAATTGGGTATCATAGAGGACACAAGGAGTACTTGGTTATCTCCAATGGTAATTGTAAACAAAAAAGAAGGGGGTGTTAGAATCTGCCTTGATTTCAGGAAACTTAATCAAGTGTCAGAATTTGACAGTTATCCTATGCCAAGAATAGATGATTTGGTGGACAGACTGGGGGAGTGCAAAGTATATCGGTACCCTCAATCTCACTAAGCGTTACTGGCAAATACTTTTAGCTAAAGAATCCAGAGATAAAACTGCATTTGCCACCCCTATAGGATTCTATCAGTTCATCACCATGCCATTTGGTTTACATGGTGCATCAACTACATTCCAACGGTACATGGATGTCATTTTATCCCCTCACACTGGTTATTGTGCTGCGTACCTGGATGATGTCATGGTGTACAGTCCAAACTGGAAAAGCCACCTGGAACACCTACGAGAAGTTATCTAAGCTATCAAAAATGCAGGTCTGACTATTAATCCTATCAAACGTGCATTGGGCATGCAGGAAACCAGATATTTGGGCTATGTGTTGGGAAATGGAGAAGTCAAGTCAGAGGTTTATAAGATAGAAGCTGTAGCTAACAGTCCTGTACCTAAAACAAAGAAACATGTCAGATCATTTTTAGGGTTGGCTGGTTATTATCGGGGATTTGTTCCCAACTTTGCAGAGTTAGCTACTCCCCTCACTGAACTCATGAAAAAACGGTACCCAAATAATGTGAAATGGACCCCAGTGTGCTGAAGCTTTTCAAGCCATAAAGGCTGCATTATGTTCAGCCCCTGTTTAAGAAGCCCAGACTTTGCAAAACCATTTTGCTACAAACAGATGCATCCGAGGTAGGCCTAGGTGCAGTCCTAAGTCAAAATATAGATGGGATAGAACATCCTATTCTGTACATAAGTAGGAAGTTGCATGACAGAGACAGAAAAGGTACTCTGCTATCGAAAAGGAATGTTTAGCAGCAAAGTGGGCCATGGAGTCCCTAAAATTCTATTTGCTAGGAACTGATTTTGTTCTTGTAACAGATCAAAAATCCTCTCTGTTGGCTTAAACGGATGAAAGATAAAAATTCCAGAATCACAAGGTGGTACTGGCACTACAGCTATTTAAATTCACGGTGATTCACAAATCTGGTAAAGAGAATAGTAATGCTGATTTTCTGTCAAGATATGGCTCAGGAATTGAGGATTCTGGAGGTTGCAAAACAAATGTATGGGTTTGAACTGTACTGTTTGCTGTACAGTTATAAAAAGAGAGAGAGAGAGAGAGATGATGTACATGTGCTTAATGTCTGAAAGCAGCAATTGTTAGTAGAGAATTAATAAAAGTTTTGGAAACCTGTTTAATAAAACAGGTTCCTCCCTCTTAAGGAGGCGTGTATGTGACAGGGTGGAATAGGACCCTGTCCCATTTGTTATGGAGAAAGTGTTTAAATGCAAGGATCTTTCCATTTCTGTCTCTTCTCAAGTCTGGTTGCACAACCAAATTTTCCTGTGAGACTTCGGACTTGATCGACCAGACAAACTATGATTCTTTGCCTTCCCACTGTCTCTCAGTCCTCTCTTGCTGTATGTCTTTTCCCTTACCTATCAGCTAATATTAAAAAATATGTGCCGATCATTGTATGGAAATGTGACTGATATTGGGATCCTTTTGTTTGGAAAATATATTGTTACTGTTGAAATATATATTTATATTTTAAGATAATTGCAAAAGCTTTTGGAAAACTCAGAGGTTACCAGAGTTCAATTTTTAAGCCTTCTGCAAAAGTTGTGCAAAAGGGTCCTCAACTCAAAAAGCACACTGTATTCTAGCAGCTCCTGCCTGATATTTACAAAAACAGGATGCTTGCTAAGGATGGGAGTTGAAAGGACTTACAAGAGCTAAGCTGCAACTGCAAGAAAGATTAGAAGAAAAAGAGACACAGAGACTCAAGGAAAACTGTTTTTTTCTTCTTTGTACATAATTATACTGAACAAGTTTATTTTTTTTATGTTACTGCTACTGTAAATAAATATTTCTGGTGAATTCTACAACTGCTCCTAGTTTTCCCTATGCTTCCTGACCTGTGCCTTGCACACAGTCCTTCTGAATGTGACCATGCGGGGGGGGGGCATCAGGGACATAACAGGACGTGTCTGGAGCATTTCTAGGACCGGGCAGGGTTTTACACTTAGAAGCAGGCCACCGCCGAATATTAGGTCAAGACCTATGAGGTTGGCCTCTTTAAAGGACCCCTTGTAGGATGTCGCTTGTGTCCGATATAAGGACGGACTGACTGAAGGGTATGACCAGAGTCTCGTAAGACCTTCAAAATGTCTTGGGACTGTGGCCCAAAGAGCCTATAATCCTTACACGGTGCATTAAGGAGAGAATGTTGTACGTCCTGTGAGAAACCTGAAACTCAGCCATATTGTGTGGCATCTGAGACAAACACCCGCAAAGGAGGCCTGAGCTGATGCATCGACGGCATCATAAGTAGCCCTAAGCAGCTGGTGGCATACCACCACTGCAGTATACAACTTTTCCCTGAGATCATCCTGTGAAGAACCAGCAGGAAGAGTCCAAACAAAGGCTTGAGAGGCCTTGAGTACGTGACCCATGTAATCAAGAAGTGCAGAAACTCCCATCCCCATGGCATTCAATTTCTTGGCGTCTTTATCCGGGGGCTGTTGAGGTCTAGCAGACCTGTCAGGAGCTGGCTCAACCTGTATGGAAGAAGTGGCAGATGAGGACTGAGGAGACTCAGGGTCTTAATCCATGTTGTCACCCTCCAGATCAGCAAGAGCCCTTACCCTTAGAAGGGGTCCACTAAGTCCCTATCCCTCAGATGTAAACTGGGGAAAACAGGGGAAGAGCAAGACGTCCAAAAAGTCGATGAAGGCCGGGAGGGAGAAGAGGGAGGTACAGCCACCCCACCAGTTATGGCAAGGGGTGGGCTTCAGGAAGGTCCAGGATAGTGTGCACTAGAGCCTGGACAGCAACCATGGCCAGTTGCCCTGCGAACACAGTGGGAACAGCATGGACAGAGTGAATGGGAACCACTGAAGGAATAGAGGAAGGCAGTGGTGCCAACCTTACAGACCCTGATGAGAGGTGAGTATACAGTGGTGTTGAAGAACAATTGTACCTTTATCTCACAAAGACTCGCACTGCACGGTTGACGAGGCAGTCAACACTGAGCTCTGAGAAGCTTGGCCGGATGTCGACGAGAGGATCGTCGACAGGCCAGAAGTATAGCATTACCACGCAAATGCACTACCCAGTGCGCAAATGCGCAACCCATTGAAGAACAGGTGTAGCACTACTGAGCAATTACTCGCGGTGCGCAGTAACGCAGCATACATTAGCGCGAGCGCCCCAACATCGTTGACGGGGTAGGCAACAGGGAGTCCTCAGAGACCCAGCTGGTCATCGATGAGAGAACTGTCGACAGGCCAGAAGCCATCATCAATGGATGATGGCAGTCTGAGAAGGGGGAGGCAGCGATGGAAGCCGCAGGAGAACCCCTGAACTCTGTCAATGGCTCCTCCATCGACAGAGGTAAGAGAGAAGCCAGCAGTCATCTATGGTGTAGAAGACAACATGATCAGTGGCTACCATCTCAGGTACTTACCTTTTTGGTAGAGCTCGGGGCAATCGTTGTCTATGACAAGGACACAGGAGAAATGTGCCTAGTCCTGCTAGCAGGGTTCTCACCCAGATCCAGGGTTGTCTACAAGGAGGGCTCACCAGGTCAGAGTGGTGAGACCCCAAGGAGGTCCTTGTGACATGGACAGCCAGTTCTCAGTGCTGTATCATTTTGTTTTAAATATAAAAATGTATTACTGGTTGTCTCTGCTGAAAAATCTGGTGCCCTTAGAATTACCTCACTCATCCCCAGGTTTCAGCTGAGAGATGAAAGCCATGAGAAAAATGCTGAAAACAGCATGTGAGAACACTCACACAATTTTAGAGACTAGGTGTTACATGGAAGGCCTTAATCAAGGACCTCCTGTTTTTTTCTGAGCTAATTACAGCTGTAGTTGCTAAGATGAAAGATCACATCCATTTTATGATGTTAGAGGGAAAACCCAGCTTATGACACAGGAGTGCGAAATCATAAAGATGCTTTCATGTCCTGGAAGGAGGAAGCTTATTATGAGATCAACAAAGTGTCATTTGAAGGACATGAGTTATGCTGTGGTTGCAAAATGTAATACTTTGGAAAGACATCCTGTTTTTTTTATTAGATATATTTTTATATATAATCTGACAGAGGAGGAGCTAGATTTCCTCACACAAAAGGGGTTGGCAAATACAGTTTACTTTAAGGAATAATTCTGTTTTACTTACACATTTTTACCTAGACTCTGACAAGGAAAGATCTGTGGGTACTTGTAAACAAGTATTTAGAGAGAGAGAGAGTCAAATCTAAGTACTGTAAGTAGGAATTTGCACTGTTTAAACCTTGTTCTTTTAAAAGATTTGTATGTCTTGTGATATAACAGTTCTGTATTTTGTGTTTGACATATTTTTATCTATTTTTAGTAAAACTCTTTTTAGAGCATACTTGGTCTGTCTTTGACTTCTTTTTATTTGTAACGAAAGTATATATGGTTATAGCAGACAGCAGGCATAAGCTTGAATGGTGAGACCAAACTGGAAAGAGAAGCGTTTTAAATCTGAGGTCTTTATTAAAGTTTTCAAGGGCTCACCTCTGTATACCTGCTGAGGTGCCCGTAGGCAAAGATATCTGCCCCCCCCCGAAGACAGAAATATCTGAGCCTGTGCACTGGGTACGCTAGCAAGAGGTTCACAGTTTGAATCCCGCCAAGACTTGAGACCAAAGGTCGATCCAAACTCACAAAACAGACAAGAGGGTTACCTTGTTCTGTTAAACTGTTAACAAGACTGTGCTCAGAAGTTGGCACTTTGGGAGTAGATGGCCTGACCTGCTGAGTGGGTTTGTGACAGTCCTGTGTCGAACCATTTTCAGAGGTACAATCCCGGGTGCCTTACAGAGTTTAGGCACCAAACAGATGTCCTGGAGGTCCTCTGTAGTGATTCATTTATCACAGAAATACTTTTCAGATAAGGGATCCAAAGTCATCGGTAGATGAGCCTGTTTAAAATGAAGTTTGGGTGGTAGAATTCTTTGTCAACGACTGGTAAGTAGAGCTCTGAAGGAGGACTTGTTGCATGGAGGTCACGGGTGAAAAGAACTGAGGAGTAGCTGGGACCTCCCCCTTTTATATGTGCCAGACTGACACCACATGGTAATGTTAGGGGAAGGTCCCATGGTTGACTGCTGAGAAGTCATCCGGAAGAAATGAACCTGCAGCTGATACCCCCCCCCCCCCCATGTGTTATGACCTGCTGCAAGAGATTGTCCCGAGGAAGATCTCGCATGCTGGCTTGCATAGGGAGTGGTATAACAAGTAGGAGGAGGGAGGTGTTATTGCCCCTCTACCAGTCCTTGGTGAGACCCCATCTTGAATATGGGGTCTAGTTCTGGAGACCTCACCGATGTAAGGATATTGATACGGTGGAGAGAGAGAGAGAGAGAGTCCAGAGTAGGGTGTCCAAAATGGTGCATGGCATGCAATGAAAGCCCTATGAGGAGAGAATGGAAGAGCTTGATCTGTATCCCCTTGAAATTAGGAGGGAGAGGGGAGACATGACTGAGATATTTAAATATTTGAAGGGGACTAACAAGGTAAGGGAAAGGAGCATCTTTCATAGGAAAACAAGTCCGAAAACTAGAGGGCACAATTTGAAGTTGGAAGGAGGAATGTTCAGAGAGAATAGGAGAGGGTACTACTTCATGGAGCGGGTACTACTTCAGGGAGAGGGTGGTGGCCCCCTGGAACAGACTACCGGCAGAGGTGGTGGGGGCCAAATGGTAGGTGAATTTAAGAGGGCATGGGATAAACACATGAAAATAATCAAAAGTGGGAGGAACCTGGAAAAAGAACAGGGACTGGAGTCTCCATCGGGGGGAAGAACAGTGGATGGGAGCAAAGGGCTGGGTCTAGGGTTACCTATGGGTTGGGTTTAATGGGCAGACTGGATGGCCTAGAGGTCCTTTTCTGCCATCAGATTTCCATGTTTCTATGTTTCTAAAGCTGTCTTGTGATGTCTCCTGTTGTCTGATTAAAGCCACAGCAAATAGTGTAGGCTTTAATGTCATGTTTTTTCCAAAGCAACGAATACACATGGAGTGCTCATCATCTTTATATATTTTAATGGCCCACAGCAGCAAAAGTGGAACGTGGTTCCTTGTCTGTCAGTGGCAGCGTAAAGTAATAGTTTAAAATAACAAACTTGAGATAGCAGCATCAAGTCAACTTTTCCAAGTTTGACGAGGTTCTTCGGCAGCAGTGGACAAACGAGCAGTTAACAGAAGAAGGAAGAAATGAGGTACACTGGGGATGCCTACATTATATAAGTGCCAATGAGGTGCATCGACGTGGGAGGCACCAGCCAGCAAAAATGTCCAGGTGGCCCTGACGCCGATGACTTGCAGTTCCAATGATGTTGCTCAATGGAGGGAGAGATAGTATGTAAATAAAATGTTATTTACATAAGGTGCCCTTCCATAGCTCAGTGCGCCTTTACAATACATCACAGTAAAATTCATAGGGTTATATTTAAAAACAATAAAACAACAGCAGTCAGTCATTAAGTCCCTGAGAATGCCTGGCTAAACAAGTATGTTTTTAAGGATTTTTTAAATCCTTCCACGGTCAGGCTATCGCGTATCTGGCGAGGCAGAGAATTCCACAGGGTAGGTGTCATGAAGGCAAAAGAGCTTCCTCTGGATGTTTTAAGAGATACCCTGGGAATCTCCAGCAATCCCTCGCCAGAGGATCAGAGTGGGCAGGAGGGGCAGTAAGAAAACAGGAGTTCTTCAGGTAGTGGGGTCCCAACTTGTGTAGGGCCTTGTAGGTCAGCCATGCAACTTTGAAGGTAATCGCCACTGTATTGGCAGCCAGTGCAGTTCACGCAGCATTGGTGTTATGTGACTGGATCTAAGGGTTCCAGTTAATAACCTGCCTGCTGTGTTCTGCACTAGCTGCAGACAGCAGATCTCCACCCCCGGTAGCCCCAGGTAGAGGGCGTTGCAGTAATCAAAACGACTGGTGACAAAGGCGTGGACCAAGGTAGGAAGATCTTCAGGCGAGATCAGGTGCTTCACCCTGGCTATGTTCCTTAGATGGAAAATGGAAAATTTGACTACAGCCGAAACCTGCGCTCTCATGGCTAGGCCTTCATCAAATACCATACCCAGGTTACGCACCTGACCCGAGGCCTTAAGCGGGGTCCCCCCTAGGTATAAGCCTGACGGTTTCCCCACCCATTCCTCTGTTGTCCTTAAACCAGGGTCCACCACCAATACCTCCATTTTACTCGAGTTCAACCAAAGCCAGCCAGTACTCATCCAGTTCTGTATCTCCATTAGGCAGCTGTTAAACACCATGATAGAATCAGACTCCTGTTCAGGCACAAAAGACATGTAGAGCTGTGAGTCATCGGCATAGCTATGAAAACTCAGCCCATACCATCTTATAATGTCCCTTAATGGGAGCATGTACACCGCAAATAACATGGGGGACAGCACTGAACCCCACAGATCAGCCCATGAGGGGCCCGAGGAATAAATCCACGACACCACTCTCTGGGATCTGCCCTTGAGGAATGATCGAAACCAATTGAGGACTGCCCCCCTCAGTCCACAGAAAAACCACAGGCATTCGAGCAACACCTCATGATCCACGGTGTCAAATGCTGCTAAGAGATCAAGGAGAACCAAGATGGAACGGGTTCTCCGATCTCTCGCCATCAGGAGATCATTTTGTACTTGTACCAGGGCCGTCTCGGTGCTATGCTGTTTCCTGAAGCCAGACTGGAAAGGGTCATAGATACTGTGGTTGGTCAAATGATCTTCCAGCTGCAGAGCGACCACCTTCTCAATAACTTTCCCTATAAAGGGCAAGTTTGCCCGGCCGGTGGCGCTGAGGTTCAGGCGCTGGGCCTTACACACCCAGCGCTGCGCCCAGCGACCCGGATTCAGGAGCGAACTCGGTGCCGGGGTCGGCAGGGCGGCAAGGATTGAGCGCCTGATGGCTGCTGCCTCTTCCCGGGGAGGTCGGGATTGCCTGGCGTGCCAGCGGCTCCTGGTGGAGACCGCGCTGCAGCACGCCCGGCAGCACACAATCTGCATGCCCTGATACAGGCAGAGGTTGCTGTGTATGTCTTGCATCGGGACATGCACACGCATGGGAGGGGGGGGGATCTCCAAGAACAAGGAAAAAGCCCGGTCTGAGGGGTAGGCGACGGCACCTGCCCCCATGCCCAAGGCTGAGTCCATCCTGCCTGGCCTTCCAGGTTCCTCCACCCGGGTCCTCTCCCACGTTGGAGTCTGTCTATAAGTGTGCCCAAAGAGGAGGGGCGGCCCCACCACGGAGGGGTTAAGCCAGGGTGCTGATCATGGACAGAGGAGGAGGAGAGAGGAGGCACAGGTAGGCGGACTTCAGGCAGGGCAGGAACAGGTAGGATGCTTGAGAGGCCCCAGACCATGACCGGAGGAAAAGAGATTGGGAAAAAATAAAAATAAAGGGTAAGTTTGAGACTGGTCTGTAGTTTGCTGGGCAGTCAGGATCATGGATTTCAAAATGGGCGTACTACTGCTTCCTTTAAGGGATCTGAAAAATCCTCTCTCCAATGAAACTGCCACTATCCCAGCAAGGACCGGCTGAAAACCCTACACACCCCACTAGTAGGCGTAGGGCCCAGATCCAAACTACAGTATGTAGGCCGCAGTCTGGACAATCCTCACTATATCTATGACTGCTGGCTGGCTAAAGGTGAACCAAGTCAACTGGGCATTAGTACCACCTGATTACCCGACTGATTACTGCAAGGTCCAACGGAAGAAGATCGTGGAATTCTATTCTCAGCATCCTGGGAAGTTTATAAAATAATTTTTAACATTTCTATACAACTTATTCTGACCCCAATCCCCAAAACGTGTACATACAGTATAGTTACCTAATGAGGTGTTGGCACAAAGTTTTTATCGTAACAGGAAAATCCTCTTGCTCTCCAGCCATAATTTTTCCTTTTTCTAGAATGTCTACTTCTTCAAACTTATTCTGTCCCACATCACCACAGAAAATACGGCCTTTCCTCCTTGGTGTAGGGATCACCTCGATCCACAGAGCAGCGCCACATGTTCCTTGCACCATATGCATAGATTTCAGGTCGGGCTTCCAGGTCCTTAACAAATGGGTTGTCTGAGGAATATTATACGCCTCATGGTTGTAGCCATCTACATCAACCGTAGCACTTTGCCTAATAACACTGATCTAGAGAGAGAGTCAGAGAGATAATAGGCATTTTGTTATTTCGCACATATTTTATGTTTGACAACAGAAGAGTTACGATGTTTAACAAGGACATGGCATGGCATAAAACAGTGGGCTTTGGCTAGGCAGAAAAATTTTATGGGCCAGTGTCCACACAGAAAACTCAAGAAAGGACACTTGTTCCTTCTTTTAGTAACAGCCCTAATATCTCCTGACCTCTTTCTCCATTTTATCATAGGAGTGGTAATCTCATACTTTTGTCCAGAGTCCTCTGTTTCTTAGCATGATGCTCCAGTCATGTCAAGTGGTGGCCCTGATCTCTAGCTGCACGGAATAGGAGGGCTCTCCTTCAGACCCCATAAACTTGCATTGGTAGTCTGACTGCAGGGCTCTCACATCACAGCACCAATGGCAAGCCCATGTGAAAATGAAAACTGCACACTGTGCATGTGGCATTTTATGAAAAGTGTTGCATTTTCATACTGCTCACGTGCAAACTGAAATATCTTATTTTTTTTAAACGGATATTAAACCTTGCTGTAGGTCTTTTAGTACAACTGAAAATGTGGGCATGTGTGTCACTTCCTCAGTCTCCCTACTTAACTTTTTCTTTTGTTCACTTTGAAATAATGGCTTTTTTCTTCTTTGTTTAAAGTCACGAGCTAATTCTGCCCTTTCCCACCTGATGGTCATCATTATAAACAGATTACAAAATGGGTTGCAAATTTCCTGAATCCCGATTGGATAAACAAACTCTGAGACCCATATCTTAATTTTCTACAACCGCACAGGTTTGAACAAATTCAGGCAGTGGGATTTAGTACTTGGCCAGCTCACATATAGAATTTATAAGCCACTTACACTCATTTCTAATTTCCATCACAAACATGGCTGCCATCTTTACTCATACGTAAAAACCTTCAACTAGGCCCTGAAAATAAAAGACCATTAAATTTGTAACCCACCTGTCGGGGGAGCTTACCTGTTTTGCCCCTGGGGCTGCCCCGGTCTCCAGTGTCACCATCTGGTCCCTGCTGCTGGCCTGAGCCCCTTTTTGTTACAGTACAGTAGCTTCTTCTTGTTTTTACATTGTTTCTTGTGGATTTTACTTGGTAGAAGGTTATTTCTTTTCTTTCTTACTACTTCTAAGGGGCTAGCAGGGTATTGTTTTGAGTCTGTTGGAATTTTGAAAACTGTTTTGGTGGCTATAAGAGGGCTCATTTGTTTGATGTTTCACTGTGTAGAAGGCTGCATTTGTAGAGGCCTATTTCTTCTGATTTAAAACCTATTTGGTGTGATTTAACTAGGGCTGTTTCTTTGAATCAGAGACCTGGATCTTCTAATTTCAAGCCTATTTTGATGTGTTGTTGGTGAAGCTGTTTGAATTGGAGACCTGTTTCTTTTGGTAGCAAACCTATTTTGGGGGCTTTGAGTAGAATTGTGATTCATTTTTGCTGGCTTCACTGGCTGCAAAGGTTAGTGCATAGTGAGGGAAAGGTGCTAATGGTCTGACCAGGGGCCTCAGCTGCCTGATTGTTTCTGGAAGACTTGGGTTGGTCCCACCCCCCCAACCTCTCATCTCCTACCTCCTCTGGTCCATGATTTTTATACCAGGGTCCTGACATCACTTCCTCAAACGGGCAAAGGATATGCACCTGTCATAGCAGAAGCAGACATCCAGTAAAGGAACAGCAGTGAGTGAAGAGGTGACTGCTATCTCAGTGGAAGGGAAGTAACTGCAAATCTAAGAGCTTTCATTGTTGCTTCTTTGCATTGCTATTGCATTGTGGAAAGGAGGAGTAGGAGTTTGAAAAAGGTTGTGCAACAGCTACTTAAAGTCTCTTTTTGAGTTTGGATAGGAAGGTTAAGAACATAAAAAGCAGTTGCTCAATCTATCTAAACGTGTACAACAAAGAGGGTAAGGAAAACTAAGAAAAGAATGTTTTGCACTGATAGAGGAGGGAGAAGGGAGACTTGGGGGAGTGTCTGGTATCCTGAATGTGGAAGGGTGGGGGCTGTAAGTACCCACAGCAATGGGTAGTGGTAGGCTGCAACATAACTGTGTGCACCAATCTTTCTAAAAATTGCCTGGAGTGTAGGAGGATGTTTAGTGTGCAACCACAGAGAAACTTAGAAAGGAGATTGAGGATCTGCAGGAGGAACTAAGACAGGCAAGGCAGACTGGGGGTGGGTTTAGCCCAATACTGGAGGGAGGAAGAATGGGAGATGAGGGAGGCGATTTAAGCCAACAGTGGTGAGGAGAGGGTCAGAAGAAGGGAAGCAGGGACAAGGGGGCCCAGGCCAGGAAAAATGATTGCCGGGGAAACTAGGGCAGGAGACAAAAGATAAATGGAAGGAGGAGATAGGGATTTGTGAGGGGAGGCGAGGAAGTGGCAAAAGTCATGGAGTGGAAAGGAGAGAACAGGTTACTATGAAGAGAGAGGGAGCTGGCATTTGTGAAGGGTCTTCAGAAAATAGTTTTGCACTGCTAGAGAGTAAGAAGGTGGGGGAGGGAAATGATGAAATTAGAGGAGTAATTGATGAATGCCTGGACCAAACTGGAGTGGGGGAAGTTCTGCTGGGAGAATTGCAACAGGGGCAAAAGGGGGATATAATGTGCAGGAGGAAGAAGAGGAGCCGGAAATGAGAGAGGGAGAGGGAGATGAATGGAAGCAAGCAGGGAGTAAGAGTGGTGGAATCTTAGTGCTGGGGGACTCAATACTAAGAGGAGTCAGGTGGGGTAGCAAGGGAGAGAGGCATAGTCGCATTTGGGTGGAGGCCATGCCAGGAATGACAGTGGAAAGGGTGGAACAATCTGTTCTGAAATATGCTAGAAGGGGTAGGGACAAGCCTCATTTAATTATACATCTTGGGACGAACGACCTGGCTGGCAAGATAGTAGATATAGTCCAGAGGAGGTTTGAGGAACTAGGACAATTATGTGAGGGAGCAGGAAGAACAGTAACTTTTTCGGAGATACTCCAGCGCCCAAGACAAGCACAACAAGAAAGCTGAGAATAGAGGAATTTAACAGATGGCTATGAACCTGGGTTGTGCTAAAGGGTATGGGCTGTTGGGGGGTGGGAGGGACCTGGGAGGACAGTAGTCTCTATGCCAAGGACAGACTACACTTGAGTGAGGCGAGAAAGAAAGTGTTGAAACAGAGGATGGAGGAGTACATAGAGGAAGTAGGGAATTTAAACTAGGAGCGGGGGGGTGGCAATTGGGCAAGAGACATGCAGAGACCACAGGTTGGTAAACCATAGGAGCTTACCCCCCATAACAGTGACAAAGAACAAATGGCAAGTACTGTTGGTGATGCTAGTAAAGGAGGGCAGGATGGGAGGGGGGGAAGGGTGGAAGGTGGTTACCCTTAATGCTAGGAGCCTTGGGAGGAAAACTGCAGAGTTACAGGTTCTCATGGCCGAGGGAGAGGTAGACATTGCAGCCATCACAGAAACATGGGCCACCCAACACAATGATTGGGACCTGTCTGTACCAGGGTACAGGTTATTTCGAGGGACAGAGTGATTGGGAAAGGAGGGGTGTGGCACTTATATGAAGAAAGGACTGAAGTAAGTGTAAGGGAGGAAAGGAGGAGGGTAGTAGGAGTCACTTTGATGTAAATCAGGATTCAAGAATAGGATTCTTAGAATGGGAGTGTGTATGTCGCCATCCTCAGATGGAGGAGTTAGACAGGGAACTAGCGGACAGATCAGGAGGACCTGCGAGAAGGGTAGTGTGGTGATTGTGGGGGACTTCAACATACCAGGAGGGACTGGAGTACCCAAACAACCAGGAACAGAAGGGAGCAGGTATGCTGGATGCCTCCAGGACAGCTTTCCTGCTGCAAATGGTCAGTGAACCAACCAGGTTAGGGAATACCCTGACTTTGTGCTGGCAAATGGGGACTTTGTAGAGAGAACTTACAGTGGAGGAACCACTGTCAGGAGTGACCCCCACTCAGTATGGCTCTCATTGGATATGGCAAGGAAGGAGTGGAATCTGGCACAAGAGTGCTGGACTTCAGGAGGGCCGACTTTGGGAGGATGGGGAAGTGGTAAAAGGGCACCTGGCCAGAATTCAGTCTAGTATGGACACAACCAGAGGTGGGAGCTCATAAGCTGGGGATAGGATGCAACCAAAATCCTGCTGCAAGGCCCAGAGCAAGAAGGCTAGGGCTAAGAACTGAGCTGGTTGAGCAAGGAGGTCATGGAAAAGGTAAGGAGGAAAAGAGCTGCCTTTAGAAGTACAAGAAACAGGGAGAGGGAAGAACAGGAGGAGTACTTGACTGAATCCGAAAGGAGGTGACAAGGGCAGTAAGGGAAGCCAAGGCATCTACGAACTCAGGCTGGCATAAGGCATTAAGAAGGGAGAAGACTTCTTTAGGTACATCAGGGAAAAAGGAGCTGTAAGGACCACATAGTAAGGATTAGGAAGGAGTGGGTTAGGTGGAAGTAGGTGATAAGGCAGAAGCACTAAATGAGTACTTCTGCTCAGTATTTACTAAAGAGAAGAAGGGGGTGACACCCAAGGGGAAAGAAATGGCAGAAACGGGGGGGAGGGGTGACATATGGGGAAATCATGGAGGGCAGAGTTTGGGAGGGTTTGAAGGCACTGAGGGTGGATAAGGCGCCAGGCCCAGATGGCATCCACTCCAGGGTACTGAAGGAGCTGGCAGAGGTCCTTGCAGGACCGTTGGCAGACCTATTTAATGCCTCACTACATTTGGGGTGTGTACCTCAGGACTGAGGATGGCTCATGTGGTGCCCCTCCACAAGAGTGGCCCCAAGGATGAACTCGGAAACTACAGACCAGTGAGTCTCACATCCATCGTGGGTGCTAATGGAGACTATCCTGAAGGAGAGGCTGGTGGCCCTCCTAGAGGCCAAAGGACTACAGGACAGCAGACAGCATGGCTTCATACAGGGCAGATCCTGCCAAACCAACCTGGTGGAGTTCTATGACTGGGTACTAGGCAACTGGACAGGGGCCATGCAGTGGATGTCCTGTATCTGGACTTCAGTAAGGCATTCGACTCGGTGCCACATGGAAGGCTGGGAAGTAAGTTAGTAGGCACAGGGGTAGGTGCAAAGCTGGTGAGATGGGTAGAGAACTGGCTTCAGAGAAGGCAACAGAGGGTGGTGGTGGTGGTGGGTGGGGAGCTCTCACACCCAAGGGTAGTGACGAGCGGTGTTCCACAGGGCTCGGTGTTGGGACCAGTGTTGTTTGGGATATTCATTGCAGACATATCATTGGACATCAAGAGCAAGATCAGTCTGTTTGCTGATGATGCCAAGGTAGGAGCAGTGGTGGATGACCTAGGGGCTGGCAGGGTTCCAGGATGATCTGGCAAAGCTTGAAACCTGGTCGACACCTGGCAACTGAGGTTTAATGCCAAATAGTGCAAGGTGCTGCATTTAGGGATGAAGAACCCAAGGAGGAGTTACCAGCTGGGGGAGTGCAGCTAGCCCAGATAGAGGAGGAGAAGGATCTGGGGGTGCCTATTACAGGGTCAATGAAAACTCCGGCACAATGTAGGAAAGAAGCTGCAAAGGCCAACAAAATGTTGGGTTGTATTGCAAGGGGTATATCCTTGAGGAGAGAGGAGGTGATTCTGCCACTGTATAGGTCATTAGTTAGACCGCACCAGGAGTACTGCGTGCAGTACTGGTGCCCGTATCTGGACAGAGACATTAAGTTACTGGAGGGGGTGCAGCGCAGGGCGACAAAGATGATCAAGGGGCTGGGGGACTTATCATACGAGAGGAGGCTGAGGGAGTTGAACATGTACTCACTGGAGAAGAGGAGGGATGGGGGGACATGACTGAAACCTTTAAGTACATGAAAGGAATAAACAAGACGGGTACAGAGGGGCTGTTCAAAGTAAGGGAGGGGAGGGCCACCAGGGGCCATGATATGAGACTGGACGGAGGAAGGTTCAGGAGGGAGATGAGGAGACACTTTTTTACAGAGAGGGTGGTGGCTGGGTGGAAGGCATTACCTGCAGGAGTGGTACCCAGTAGAACAGTGGACTGCTTCAGAAGGGGATGGGACAGGACAAGGGGTAGGGTCAATGAAGGGGAAGGGTGGAAGGGAAGGGCAGCTGCAGATTAAGGGGTGCTGGCTGCACATTCGAGCAGACTTGATAGACCTCTAGGTCTTTATCTGCTGGCAAATTTCGTATGTTCGTAATTATCAACCCGGATAGTGTTCACCATATGTATCTTATTAGCCCTGATCTTATTTGTTTCTCTGTAACTGTCTTTTATTTGCTCATTGTGTGTACACTGCTTATCTGGTAAAGTTGCTGTAACTGTATATGTCCTACTTATACAGGACCACCTTGCAAATGAGCTTGCTCATGGATGATTTTGCCTGGTTAAAGTTTGATTGATTGATTTAAGCAGTATAACTATATACAGTTTTAAACAAAGGGATCCCAGTATCAGTGACATTTCCACGTAAAGATTCACATATATTTTTATACCGCAGATATGCAAGGGGGAAGAAAAGACAGAACAGCAAGGGAAGGCAGAGAGATAGTGAGAGGTGGAGAATTGCGACACCATCAGAGTGGTTCCTAGGTCTCACAAGAATATTTGGTTGTGCAACCAGACAGAGAAAAGACAGAAAAGGGGAGCATAGAACAGATCCTTGCATTTAACCTTTTTCTGCATAACAAATGGGACAGGGCCTTATTCAACCCTGTCACAGTCCCGTTTAGCTAGGTTCAGGTCTTTTTTTTAAATATATAATTTGTACATACTTTTACTGTTTGTAAGTTAGAACCACCATTTTCTGGTTCATGAACTAGAATTAGTAGTTCAAACCACCTTTCCTGGTTCACAAACCAGAAAATTTTTACTTTGAACCAAGCAAACTGGTTTGAACCAGAAATCGCTCAGGAGAGATCATGAATGTGTGAAATCAATCAATCAAACAACTTTTTTTGGCAAATTTCCCCATTAACAGACTATAAAATATTGATTAGAGAAAACATTCTGAATCAGGAATGTTTTAGTTTTGCTGAAACTATCCCTTTACAAGTGTTTTCCAACTTCAGTAGTAACAGAAATACAGAAACAAAGATGGTAGCTGTTGTGAACCAAAAAAAAAAATTGGTTCATGAGACCCATTTTTGGTTTGTGATACATCAGATTTGAGAACCAAACAACACTCTTGTGAACCATAAATTTCTGGTTTGTATGAGACATCTATTTTTTAAATCCTTATAGCTCAGGAACCATTTAATATTTTCTCACCAAACTTTAAAAGGCACTACCTCAGTACAGAACACATGTACCCTGAAAGTGTTCTGCAGAAATTCTGTACTATGTAGCCTGTACATGACAGCAAAAAAAAAACAAAAAAAACACCATGTTAAGTATTGGGAAAAATGGGAACGTTTACAAAATAAGGGGTATCCAGATCTCAGAAACCGCACAAGGTGCTGTCATGAAACTCTCCACGTTTTCACAACATGGCACATCAATGGAAAATGCTAATTTGTAGGCTATTTCAGTTAGGGGGTTTCACATTGAGCACCCAACTGAATCCTAACTATAGGGACACTGCTGCACCCCTAATACATATTATACACACATCTAGGTTTAAAGAGCACCAGCTTCACTGCTTAAGTCTAGCCCCCAGCAACAGCAGCTTACCTTATCAGGACTTCAAAAGTCCACTTTTAAGACTTTATTAAAATTATTAGTAGTTCCACATGAAAGGGAAGGGACAGTAATTCCTCAGTCAGAGAAGCCAGCTGCCTGATCCCTTCCCCTCCCTGGGTCCCAAAATTAGAAGGCACCTCCCCCCACGCTCTCACGCTTTGTGATGTATTAGTTTGGAGACTGCGAGGATACACTCTACTGACTGCAAAGGGGCAGGAGGCGGTTTGGAAATGATATTTTTTAGATTTCAGAGGGCCACAGGAGTCAAATGAAAGCTGTTGCTTAACAAGGACCTTGTTGAGACTCTTAACCAATAAACCAACAAAGAAAGCAAGTACTGGACGCTGCAAAAATACTGCAATTTATTAGCGTAAGAGTTGCTTATTACCCAATCACAAAAAATGAACGCATACAATCACTAAATAACACACGTGCCAATGCAGCCAGGATGACGGGATCCTCTGGCAATCGTCCCAGCATTTTGGTCTCTCCTTGACGTTCTTCAAGGGGCAGGCTCCCCCAAAACTGCTACCCCTTTAAAAAATTCCAGATCCACCCCTGAACATAACAATCTAGAGATTTTGCCAAAACCTTAAGCCATGGACCCATGGGCTTAATTGAAGGAGGTTGTAATGCAAGTATAAGATGAGCAATGTATTTATTTATTTTATATTTCGGGATCACAATATCTTTGAGCCAGTGACTTTTACAAAGGTTCCACGTCAGAGTGAAATGACAATACAAGTAGGCATGACATGTTACAGTAATACAAACTAGATGATAAAGTACACATAAGTAACAAAGAAGTGCAGAACAATGATTGCAGTTGGTAAAGATGACGAATTGCAAAATGTAAAATATGCAGTCAGTAAAATGACGTTGTTGTAAACAATTACAAGGGATTGCAGGTAGGCAGCAGGAACTGAAAAGGGTCCAGAGTCACAAAACTGAAGGAGGTTGAGGAAAGAGAGTGCATAGAGTGAGTGAGGACAGGGGGAGTGAAAGTGGCAAGAGGAAATTGGGGGGGAGGGACAAGGGGCATCAGAGCTAGGTGGAGCATTCACAGCAACTAAGCTTAGATAGATGCAGTCAGAGTTTGTGTTTGAAAGGCCCTATCGAGGGTTCCTCCAGGACATGAGTGGGGAGACCATTAAGCCAGCTGGGGGCTCTATACATGAAAGCCCACTGTGCTTGGGACGTACGGCAGAAAGAAACACAGTAGGTGAACTTGGTAGCATTTCTCGTACCATGAGGATTCGGAGCTGGGGAGAGTAGCTGTTGTGAAGATGGAGGGGTTTGCCCAAGGCTGATCTTTTTTGCTAATAAGCAGGTTTGGTAGAAAATCCTCCCTTGGAGGTTCAACCAGTTGGCTTACTCGTAAAGGTCACAAGTGTGGGTGTACTTGTGGGCACCAGTTACTAACTGACATGCTTTATTACGTGCAGTGCTGATTCTAGGAAAGGTAGTGTCTGAGGCAGAGCCATAGATGGTGAGACCAAAGTCAGTGATAGAGAGAACCAAACTAGTGACTGCGAGCCGAAGGGCATCTGGGGTCATACTGAGTCTATGTTGGTAAAGGAGCCCTAATCTAGTGTTAACAGATTTTGAGATAATGTTGATATGTTCACTGCAAGACAGAGTGCTGTCTAATGTTATTCCAAGTACTTGAAGGTGTGGACTTGATCCAGTAGTAAACAGAGCTATTTGTGATGGTTAATTGGATCTTAATAGCATTATTTGAGCTTGCAAATAACATTGTCTTCAATTTTTGTAATTCATTATCAGCTTATGCTAGCAAACCAGGCCTACCTTACAGAAAGTATGTTGTAGGCTGCTGCAGAGTGGTAGTGGATCTGGCTGGCTAGTGAAAATTACCGCGTCATCTGCATAGAGGAGCAGATTGATGGAACATGCTTTAGGGAGGGTGTTCAGAAAAAAGCTAAACAGAAGGGGGCCCAGGATAAATCCCTGAGGGACACCCAAGCGCATAGGACAACTGGTGAAGACAGTGTCTTGGATATTTACCTGTTGTGTTCGGCCCCCGAGATAGCTTTTAAACCAAGTGGTGACTTCTTGTGAGAGTCAGAGGGTGGGAAGTGATGCAAGGAAGAGGGAACGGTTAACTGTATCAAATGCCTTTGCGAGATCAATGTAGATTGATCTCACAATGTGGCCATGATCCAGGGCTTTATAGATGTAGTTCGTATACACAAGAAGTGCAGAGGTGGTGCTATGCCCCTTCCTAAAACCATGCTGCTCCGGACATTGTATGTCGTTTGTGGCCAGATACTTGGACAGCTCACGTGATACGATCCTCTCAAGAGCTTTGGAGGGAGGGATAGAGATTGGGCGGTTGTTCGAGATTAAGGCTCTGTCACCACTCTTGTGCACAGATGTGACCATAGCCACTTTTCCACTGGAATTGGCTGAGGCAGAGGGACAGGTTTAGTATCTCAGTAAGGGGGGTCAGGACAGCCGCAAGGGCAAGGCGGAGAAGCCTCAGGTCGAGAGAGTCGCTGCTGAATCTCGCTTTACCAAGAATCCGCAAAGGGTACTTTTCTGCCTCCTTTGGTGTAATTATCCTGTAAGTAGAAGGGGAGGGGGGCTGTTTTTAGTATCGGCAGGGTGTGGAGGAACAACTGGACTAACAGGATCATCAAAGAGATCAGGGGGTAGGACCACACTCAGGTCAGTAAACGCAGCATTGAAGTGGCCAGCAATTTTCTGGGGGTCCTGGTTGGTGACCCAATTTAAATTAAGCATTGTGGAAGGGGGGGACTTGTTTGGTTTACCAGTAAGGTTTTTGAAGTTCTCCAAGAAGTTCCTACTATCTCCCCAGGAGTTTGAGAATACACCTTGAAAGCAGCTTTGTGGCGAATATCGTGAAACGTGTTTCTAGCTAAGTTTTGTAAATTCATGCCAACTCAAGTGGGTTTGTCTCCCGGAACATGCCATAGGTGATCTTGAAAGGCCATTTGTATAGGAGGAGAAGTAATCCAGAGGCTACTGATTCCTTTAACCTTCCCGTTTCCTATATGGGGCATAAATGTCACAGGCCTTATTAAAGAGGTAATAAAGTGGTTTAGGCTTGTTCGACACTGTTTGCAGTGTCAGTGAGACCAATCGCACTGATAGACGTGAGTCCTGAATTGTTAAGCTGCCTCTTCTAAAGGCTCAGTGGTAGGATAGCTTTGTGGGGTGTTTGGGAACCTATTAGACCATCAACAGGTAACAGGAGAGTGGTCACTGAGTCAGATAAGACCTTGGTGTCCGTAAACCTATCTGGGTGGTTGGTGAAAATAAGGTCAAGTGGAGAGCTGTTCCCAGTTCTATAGTTGGCTCTGGTTGAGTGTAGATACCAGTTGGGAAAGGTCTAGGGCAGCGGCTGTATCCTTAAAGGGGTCAGCTTTCGGTGCCAGCCAATTGACGTTAAATTCTCCCAATGCCACAAACTCAGAGCGATTGGGTAGCATGGAGATGTAGTCAAACACTGAGCTGAACCCTATGGCAGTGTCCCGAGGTGGGATGTAGACAGATAGGATGGTGAGTATCTTACCCAGCTTCCCAAGAGTTACTTTTACTGCCAGGGCCTGGGCATTATTTCCTGTGGTAATTTTAGGGAGGGCATGACCCTGTAATGAGTCAGATAGGTAAATTGGACACCCACCCCCTTTTTTACCAAGCTGATCCTCACAAAATAGGGTATACACATCTAAAGCAATGGCAACGTCAGGTATTTTAGGAGACAGCCAGGTTTCAACCACTGCTAGAATGTCAGGCTTATGCTGTGACACCCAGATATGTAGATGGTCAAGTTTTGGTAGGAGGCTGCAGATGTTGATGGATGCTAGTTTAAGACCATCGGGGTTGCTAGTACTACATCGAGGCTGCTGAAGTGGCCCGGGTTAGGGTGTATGTTACCTGGCAACAACAGGAGAAGGAGGGCATTTCTGATTAAATAGTACTTAAGCATCATTAGACAGGTGTTAGTTCTACGTTTAGAGGCCTAATTTACAATTGAGGTTGCACAGATAGTCTGAATAATAGGTAGTTTTTAGAATATTAGGACTTTAGGATATTGGCCCTCAAAATCTAATATCCTAAAACCTCTAATATTAACTCGGATTTTAGGATAACCTAAAGCCTAATGCCAAGTATTCTAAAATATCCTGAAATCCTTTAGGATTTTAGTATATATCCTAAGCAGAATCTGAAGCCATCCGATGATATCCAACAGTTGGTCTGGAGATAGATTCAAATACAGATTATCTTAATATCTGACTATTCTAATGTTGATCGGATTTTGAGATATCTTAAGCATCCCTATGTACAGTGTGTAAATCTGTAAGAGTAATTTCTCCCCCTTGACTGACTGAGCTGGGGATACAAGGGTGTCACTTCCCTAGCAAGTCTACAAGCCTGCAAAATTGTCAGCTGTTCTTTGAAACACCCCACAGTCTAAAGCAAAAAGGTAAAGTTATGCTAATTACCATTCATGATATGCAACAGGTTTGTTTGTTTCTAGAAACATTAGGCATGTCCACAGGTTACCAATGTATTACGCCATTATTGCATGATACAATAACATAAAAACATAGAACACAGAATTTGTCTGCTGACAAGGACCACATAGCCACCCAGTCTGCCCTTTTTTCCCTCCTATACTGTCACTAACTCAACAACAAAACCGGCACTACTCCAAAACTTTTGAGCAAAAAGGCTTTATTTCAAAAGAAATTTAAAGGCAAAATGCCAGCAACATACCATCCAGGTATAGCAACAAACAGAACCCCAACCCGGTTTCGCAACTAGTGCATCATCAGGGATATATTGTCACTGCAGACCCTACCTGTTCTCCGGCTACCCACTACCAACTTTCCTACCAAGATTCCTTTGTGTCTATCCCATGCATGCTTGAAGCCCACTACTGTTTTCTCCCCACACCACCTCCACTGGAAGACTGTTCCAGGCATTCACCACTCTTTCAGTGAAGAAGTACTTCCTCACATCCTCCTAAATGTCCCCTTTCAGCTTCATTGCCTGTTACCTTGTTCTCATGCATTCTATTCTGAAAGATACTCACACCTCCTGTACCTTATTCACCCCTGTGAGGTATTTATAGGTCTCTATCATTTCTACCATCTCCCACCTCTTCCAGGGTGTATATACTGAGATCCTTCAGTTTTCCCTCATAGGGCTTATGATGCAGCCATGTACCAGTTTAGTTACCTTCTCTTGATAGCCTCTACACTGTCTATGTTCTTCCTGAGCTATGGTCTCCAGAACTGGATACAGTATTTCAGGTGGGGTCTCACCAGCTATCAACACAGTGGTAACACCACATCTCTCCTTCTGTTGGTGATACCCTTCCCTATGCATCCCAGCATCGTACTGCCTCGCCACCTTGAGGTCAACAGATATGATTACTCCAAGGTCCCTTTGCTGTTTAGTGACTGCCAATACCTCTTCCCGCATTGTATACTCTGCCTTTGGGTTTCTGTGCCCTAGGTGCACAATTTTGCACTTTTTCGCACTGAAACCCAGCTGCCATACCCTTGACTACCCTTGAGTTGTCTCAGGTCTCATCATTCTCTTCACCCCCTGGCATATCTACCCCATTGCAGATTTTGTCATCTGCAAAGAGGCATACATTCCCTTCTAGTTCTTCTGCAAGTCACTTATAAAGATATTGAAGAGGACTGGTCCCAGTACTGAGCCCTGAGGTATCCCGCTGGTCACTCTCCCCATTAGTGGTGGTGTTTACCACCACCCTCTGTCACTATCCATCAACTAATACCATACTCAGTTTACGATCTTGGGTCCCTACCCCAAAACTGCCCAGTTTCGTTATAAGCTTCCTATGTGGTATGGTGTCAAGGGCCTTGCTGAAGTCGAAGTTAGGCCACATCCGCCGCCCCATCATGATCTATTTTGCCAGTCATCCAGTCGAAATCAATCAGGTTCATCTGGCATGAAACCCCCACTGTGAATCTGTGCTGCCTCAGGTCTTGCAACCCGCAAGAGTCCAGATACTCCACTAGCCTTTCTTTCAAAAGTGTCTCCATTAACCTCCCCACCACTGATGTTAGACTGACCAGCCTATAGTTGCCACCTCCTCCCTGCTTCCGCTTTTATGAAGCAGGACTATATCTGCCCTCCACCAGTCCTCTGGAACCACTCCTGTTTCCAGTGAGTTGTTTAATATGTCTGCCAGATGTGCAGCCAGTACCTCCCTGAGCTCCCCCTCAATACCTGTGTGCCCATCGGCTCCACAGCTTTATCCACTGTCAGATTCGAAACTCCTCTCAGGACTCTCTCCTCTGTGAATGGACCTGTCTACCTCCCTCCTCCAGTGCTCCTGCTGCTTTTATATGGTCTGTCCTCTTCTCCCTCCACTGTGAAGACTGAGTAGAAGTGTCTGTTCAGGACATCTGCTTTTTCTGATCCTCTTAGGAGGAGCTTAATGTGTATAGCCTCGAGGAAAGGAGGGAGAGGGGGGGAAATGATAGAAACTTTCAAGTAGTTCAAGGGCAATCAACAAAGTCCAAGAGGGTAGCATCTTTCAAAAAAGGTGTGCAAGAACAAGGGCACAATTTGAAGATGGGGCGGCTCAGAGGTAATTGGAAGTATTTTTCACAGAGAGGTTGTGTATGCATGGAGCGGCCTTCGGAGGAAGTCGTGGAGTCAAAAACAGTGGTGGAATTCAAGCATGCATGGGACAGTCATAAGGCAATTCTAGGGGGTGGGGGTGAGGAAGAAGTAGGCTGCTGGTTAACTAGGATCTGCAGCTTATCCAGTAGGCAGGAAAGCGGGTAGACTGGGTGGGCAAGCGGTCCTTATCTGCTGTCAAATTCTATGGTTCTATATTTTCTCTGTTTCTCTCTACAGTCTCCCCTGCTGCTGTTACCTCACTGTTCCTCTACTTGCCTTCCTCTGCTTTAGGTATCTAAAAATATTGTCCTTTCAAGTTACCCCTTGGCTTTCCTTTCCTCAGTTTATGCCTTTGCAGTCTTCACTGCTTGCATGCCTCCATTTGCCTTTCCTGGTATCCTCTTCTTTCTGCATCTCCTTGTACCTCCTGATTGCTACCCTTTCAGTCTTTACCTTCACAGCCACATCTCTCCAGAACCACAGTGATCTCTTTTTCCTCCTGTTTTTGCTCACCTCCTTCGTGCAGAGGTTTGTTGCCTTTAATTTGGCTCACTGTTCCTCCACCCCACTCAGGCAATCCTCCCCCCGCTAGGTCATCTCTGAGGAATTCACCAATCTTTTTAAAATATGCCCTCCTGACGTCCAGGACCCCTCTCCCTTCTATGGTTTCCCTCTGCTGTCATCCTTATGTTAAACCACACTATACAGCGATTGCTGGTCCCCAGATGGCATCCACCTTGACTTCTGCAATACTGTCCCTGTTAGTGAGCACCAGGTCCAGTATTGCCCATCATATGTGCACTCTCTCACTAACTGCCTGAGAAATGCCCACTACAGGAGTCTAGGATGTCCCTGCTTCTAGCCGTGGCCACAACTGGTAAGGTCCAATCTACATCCGGCAGATTAAAGTTCCCTACCAGCAGCACCTCCCCTTTTCTGCTATTGTGCTGAAGGCTTCCCCCAGTGCCTTATCCAGTTCTTCCACTCATGTTGGAGGTCTGTGTATCACCCCAATGCAAATAGTGCTCCTGTTCCTGTCTCCACAGTGACCCACAGCACCTCAACCCCTCCTTTCCCCAAGCCCCCTTGCATTTTCGTTGCTTTGACAACTCACATACAGCACAACCCTTCCGTTCTTTCTCCCATTCCTGAACCGAGTGTAGCCTGGTATAGCCATGTCTCAGTCATAGCTCCTTGTGCACCATGACTCAGTAATGGTCATAAGATCCAGGTCTGCCTACACCATGATGGTCTCTGGGTCTGGAATTTTATTCCCTAGACTCCTTGCATTTGCCCACATGGCCCTCCACACCTTGCTCCCATTCTGCTGCAACCCATTTTCCCCCACCTCATTTTTCACTCTCTTTTTACAACTTTTGTTCTCGTCTTCCTTATTTTCTACTACACTACTGGTTCCTTTAACCTGCTCCACTGCTTCAGTGTGGCGGGGGGGGCGGGAGCAATTTATGCCTCTCTTTGTCTTTTCACCACCTCTTTCAGCTAGTCTAAATGTTCATCAAAGTACTATTTAAACTGTCCACTGGGGACTGAGGGTCCCCTCCCAGACTGACGCAAGCCATCACCTCTGTATAGAGCCATATCTCTCCAGGCTGGTCCCCAGTCCCCAGTGAAGTTGAACTCATCCTCACCACCATTTTATCAACCATGAGTTGAAGCTCCTGGTGCACAGTATCCTATCCTTCCCTCAGCTGTAGTGAGGTAGCACCTCGGCGAATGCAACCATGTGTCCTGCTTGCCTTAGGCCCTTCCACAGTTACCTGAACTCTCCCTGCACAATTCCAACCCCATCTCTTGCTAGGTCATTAGTCCCCAGGTGGACGACATCCAGCTCCCCTCATGCCCTGTTGCCCTAGCAATCTTTAGGATCCAGTATCAGTCCCTCTGAGCCATGGTATCAGGTAGGCACCTAAACTCCCTCTCTTCCCCCATCCTGTCCCCAAATCTATCCCCTTTACAACTGAGTCCCCCGACAGAAACTGCTTCCTCATCTGCTGGGGTCCTCCACCTCCCACCTTGGAGCCTCCCCTTCAGAGGACCCCCACATCCTCCCATGCACTACTTTGGGTGCCTCCTCTCCGTAGTCCTGTCCTGCCAGAATGACAAAGGAATTCTGTAGTGGCATGGGTTGAGAAATGTGCTGTGGATCTGCCATGCTAACCCTTATCGAGCCCACCAAAGTATAGCTGGCCATCCTTTTCCTAGGCAACCTCTGGGGCAATGGCGGTAGACTCGGTGGCCCCTTGGTGGGACAAGAGGTCCTCTGGATCCTAAACAGCTCAGCTCAGAGACCAGTGATGTCCTCTCTCAACCAAGAGAGGTGCATGTTGATGGTACATTACCTCAGTCTCCAGAATGTCTCCCAGAAAACTGCAGCTCTGCAACCACTGCACTGCACCTTTTCCATAATGGATTTTATGTATCACTACCTGCTGCTTTCAAATGTAGCTTGCCCCAGTGTCCCCTTCCTGTGTTTATTCCTTTCCCACCTACACCCTCCTCTATCAGTATTTATTTTATCTGGCTGGCCCATCGGCATAGCGATAGCACCAACACTTGCAGCACAGGTGACTTGAGTACAGGAACACACCTGGGTTGTCAGGAGCTGGCTGATGGCAGGAGAATTGTGTATCCCCCATGAATGTTCTCATCCTCCAGGGAGGGAGGGTTGCTGTCCTCACTGCTCTACTGCCGCCTGGGTGACCACAGGTGGCAGGGCAGCTGAGGCGGCGCAGAGAGGAAATAGCTGGAGGCTGGAGCAATGCGCATGCTCAGCTCTTTGGCTCCCTAGCATGTATGCATGTCGGGTTGGGAGAAACAACAAAAAAAGACCTCGCTGGGCAGGATGACTCTCAGCCTTAGCTCACAGGCCTCACACTACTGACTGCGGCACCACTCCATCGACACTGGCTTGAATTACCCCAAGGGAATTCAGACCCCCCCCAAGGACCCTGATGAAAGAGCCCTGCCACTGGGGGGGTGGGTAAGCCATGGAGGTGAAAGTGAAAACTGGGTAAGTCACAGAGAAGGTGGGCAATGGGGCTGGGGCTAGAGAAGGGATGAAGGAGGCTGGCTGGTGGAAGGGAGCTGGATAAACAGACAATATAAAAAAAAGTAGTATTTACTTTGTCACCCTACCCTGGATAAGGGTGTTACTACATTCCCTTTATTCATTTGCTATATCCAGCTACACCCTCTATCAGTATATACTTTGATCACTAATCCCAGATGAGGTGTTACTAACTTTCCTTTATTTGATTGATATCTCTGGCTATATCTCACCCTGTAGCCTCTGCTTCTTTATTTCTTCCTTTTTATTAACCTTCCACTTTTTCTTCAAAAAACGGGGTGCGTAGCCAGACCCCCAACTCTTCACTTACCGGAGGCATGCAGACAACATCACTGCTTCAATGGATCTCAGGACAGACGCTCTATACAGGGCCAAGAAGTGCATCAACTCTCATGAGACTACAGGCAATGAGACACTTCCTACTCCCTCTGCTGGAGTTTATAAATGTGGTGTACTGCACAGGCCTAGCAGCAGCACAGAGGAAGAATCAAGATACTCCAGGGACAACAGGAAAGAACAAAGTTTGGCAGATCTGAACATGTACATGCTTGAGGTGAGAAGGGACAGAGGAGACATGACTGAAACATACAAATACCTTCAGTGGGACATAAAGTGGATAGCTGGCAACTGTTCAGATTGACTTGCAAAAACAAACACCAGGGCAACACCATAAAAGTGTGTGTGTGGGGGAGGCAGTTTAAGGAGCTACAAGGAAAGTACTTTGTCACAGAAAGAGGTGGAGAGATGGAACCACTGACTGAGGATGTGGTCTGTGCAAAATCATCGGAGGAATTCCAACAAGGGTGGGACAGATGGAAGGGCTTGGTAAAGACCGCACCAGAAAGGGGGGGAGAGAATGCAGAATCTTTAGGGTGCTCTCTGATCATTAGTTAGGAAGGAATGGAACACAAGATGGGCCAATGTGCCTTTTTCTGCCAACAGATAAAATGTTGCTATGTATGTTATTTATTTCTTTGAAAATTGGTAACCGGGAGAGGCAGACTGAGCCGAGGCTCATTTCCAGGTGCAACCCAAATATGTCTGAGTATATCAGGCCCCAAAGCACAGGTTGCATGTCCTGGACAACAGGCTGTACATCTTCACCCTTGAGAGTGACTCAAAGACCTGCCACTGCTGTTATACAGGCAACATTCACAGGGCCTTCCACTGATAAGTAATCCTCCATAGTATAAGTTTATCTACTCCACATACCCAACATACCTTATCATCCCTCTTTACCCTTGTCCATTCACCAGTTCACTAAGAATGACTGAGGAAGCTAGTTGTAATCACAAAATTCCCCAAAAAAAAAAAAAAGACTTTGGTACAGGCCCTGTCCTTCTCAGGCCCATCCAAACTAAATAACCTAGGCAAGGCATTCTATTTTACATACCGCCCTATCAACAAAAGGCTCAGAACATCTTACAGGGCAAGGCACAGTTTTGTACAGAAAAAAACAATCTACAGTACATAACACAGATCAATAAATAGCATTGAAATCTTGCTAAAGCGCTGACACAGAGGCAATTTCATAATATATTATAAATGGATCTAAATCAACATAGATGGTCACGAAATCAAAGTATTATCATATGTTGATGATCTTCTCTTCAAGTGGCCTATCCGCCACCCATACCCCCATGCCAAATTATCGACAATTCAGTGCTTGCTCTAAATACAGGCTAAATGTCGACAAGACGGGTAGTGTTTCCCTAAACTTTAAAATTCAAAATCAGTGATCACTGCCCTTGGACTTTCCTGGGAACTTAACACCCTTAAATATCTGGGAATTGACCTTGCCAGAGCGAATCTCATCTTAAAAGGCTAATCTGGATAACCTCCTCCAAACACTTACTCAAGACCTGAACAGGTGGTCTCTCCTTCCCATTTCCCTCTGGGGTAGAATCAACCTGATAAAAATGAATGCCTTTCCCAGTTTATTTTATCCTCTTAATCTTCTCAATATCTGGCTCCCCCTCTCCTGGTTTAAAAAAGTCCATAGCCTTATTACAGATTTTGTCTGGGCAGGTAAGAAACCGCGCCTTGCTTACCACAAACTGGCAGCCCCCAAACTCAGAGGGGGATTGCGTCTCCCCCACCTGGGCCTTTCCTACTGGGTAAGCCAGGCCGGCAAATACCTTCGATGGTTATCCCCGGGAAATGCGCAAGATTCAGCCTCATACTTGCCCATTTGGATTCGGATTGAGCAGGCCCAGATCCAATCTCATGGTCTATCTCCTGCTGCTCTTCTCCATGTAAAGCCTAAATCTCTCCCTTTTCAGTTGCAGTCCTCACGCATAGGCACCTCCATAAGGGTCCATTCCCAATTATTGCGCAGCTCTTAAATATAACCCTACTCAAGATATTACCCAGCCCCTTTTGGGTAATCATAATTTCAAAATTGACGCAAATTGCTCTCATCAACTTGGTTACCCCACCTAACTTCTTTTCCTCCTACATATTTTCTGAATGAAGAAGGTGGTTGGTTATCCTCCCCAGAGATTATATCCAAATCTGGTATCTCTAATAACCTTATCTTCAAAGCATACCAACTAAGGCATATCTTGGTGCAAGTCATGCATCTCCCCAAACTCTGCCCCACTCCTACATCTTTTAGATCTGGGCCCCCTTGCAGGCTCTCCGCATGTTGTCTCCAAAATGTTTGGGCTCCTGTACAATGGGTTTTACCCAGATCACATGGGCTCAGTAGCTTATTGGTCACCCTATTTCCCAGAATCTTCTATCAATTGGGTTGCATTATGGAAGGGCTGTCACAGATTTGTAACCCAAGACAGACTTCGCTCAATGCAATTCCAGATTCTCCATAATCTTTACTACTCCCCGGAGAAACTGACCAAGCATAACATCAAGATGCCTGCCCTTTGTACATGATACCACCAGGCAGTTGGAACTCTGTTTTATATTTTCTGGGACTACCCTAAGTAGCCCTTTATGGGCTGACAAACATAAGACAGACCACTACTGGGGCTTGAATATTTATTTACAGCAAAGATTTGTCTCTAGGAGATTTCACAGATGTTGGTGTCCATAACCAGAAATATCACATATCACTCATAGCTATGTCTGTTAAGAAACTTGTCCTAAAACATTGGAAAGATATGAATACAATTACCTATTCCAAATGGCTGCACGAATGGTTAGCCAACCTCAGAACAGAAAAAATGATTGCCGGCCTTCGCAATCAGCTGCCCAGATGTGAGAAAATCTTGGGCCCCCTTTATACTCTGTATTCCCTTTAATGTTTACGGTATAGTCATCTCTCATAGCTAGCCAATTAATTCATAAAGGATTTACTGTGCTAGGTTGGGGGTGGCAGACTGGGTTAAGGCGGGGTGTGAGACAGTGGGACATGGGATGAGTTTTGGGGGTGGGAGGGTTGAAAAAGAGGAGGGGAAGGGGAAGGTCCCTCATTTAATTTTGACCACGATATGTGTATCAGATATTGGAGTGGACAGTTTGTTTTGTTTGTTTGTATTGTACATTTTTTTATATATACTTACTTTATTGATAATGTAAGCATAATGACACCACATTGATCATCTTACAATCATATATAGTTAAGTATATCAAATAGGGTCACTTCAACAATGGCAGTGGGCCCCTCTCGGGCCTATTTTGTTTTATAAAAGAAAAAGAACAACCACCTAAGGTTAAAACTGGGTAGCCTTAATAAAACTATAACAGTATTGCCGACTTCAGTTCCTAATTTATTACCTAAGGGAGAAGCCTTACAGCCTAAGAAATAACCGCTCGGATTTATGTACTATTCTGGTCAACCAGCCCTAATAAATTGCTATATCTGGAGCTACTGGTTTCTAGCATTAATCCTGTTGTAAATCCCATCTGGACCATCTGGCAACAAATGTTTCCCTTTTGTTTTGTACTTGAAATGTTAAGTGTTCCACACTCCGGATACTTAATATAAGTTCTCTCCAGTCACTCAAAGTAGGTGGGGATGGCTTTAGCCACTTACGAGTTATGGCTTTGTTATGGGCCATGGTATAAATATACCACAGATATAATGAAGTGGTGCCTCTAATACCCCTCATAAGAAGGCCAAATACTAAATGATACAGGGAGAAATGTTCTTCTATCTGAAATAGTTTCCTCTGCTGTTCTTGTATCTGTCTCTTAAAGGTGTTTAAAAGAGGATAAGAATAAAATATATGGACGAGGGTAGCCCTCTGTTCCCCACACAGTCTCCAGCAAGAGGGGGGTATGGCTGGGTCCCACTTTGTCACCTTATCCAGGGTCAGAAAGAACCTAACTTTTACCCTCTAGGAGAATTCCTGCCACTTTGGAGAGGAAGTCACCTTAACCGAGTTACCCCAGATTTTATTCCAGTCTAAAGGCGAGATGTGGTCTCCCAATTCCCTCTCCCATTTTGTAATAATATACTGACTCATCTTAGTTTTATGAGCATTTAAAAACTGATACATCTTCAGAATTGTTGGTTTGGAGGCTGTTAGGGAAAAAAGGTCCTCAAGGGGTATGCATCCAGTGAGGTCTGTGGGATTCTGTGACATAAATCTTAATTTTTTTTGTATGTACGTAGATATCTGCAAATAGTGCCACTTACCTTTCTCAGTCCATCCCAGTATTTGGACGCACTCCTCAAAAGTGAAAGTAAGTGCCCCTCTCATAAGCTGCTTGGGGTACATGAACCCTTTTGTCACTTGGTACCTGTAACAGGGGTCCAAACTACCAGACAGAAAGTCCGGGACATTTACTAGCCAGCAGTATTTCCAGATATCTGTTCTAATGTTAGGGTATTTGCAGAACATGTCCCAAGCTGCTAAAGTAGTCTGTATAGCCCTATATTCTTTTATAACTGGAGGTCTTTGGGCCGAGGGCTGGTAGAGGCATGAAGATTGGATGTCACCCTGTAAAAGGGTGGTTTCTATATCCTGCCAGTGTGTCCATGCAGGTGTATGTGTCCAGAGAAGGGCATACTTCACTTGGGAGGCTATCCAGTATCCTAAAATATCTGGTACAGCCTGGCCATTAGAAGGGTTCTATGTAGTCTGGGTTTCCTGTTGGCCCAAATAAACTTAAATATCTTCCCTTGGATGTCTTTAAACCATTTTTGGGATAATGTAACGGGGACGCACTGGAACAAATATAAAATCCTAGGTAATATATTTATTTTTACTGTTTGAATTTTGGAGTACATGGGGAAGGGGAGTGACATCCATCTTTTTATGTCTGATTCTATTTGTGTTAATATTGGTTTATAGTTATCCAGATATAAATAACTAGTATCAGCCCTTAAGGTAATGCCCAAATACCTAAGGGTATGTAAATCCCACTTCATCTTATATTTTGCTCGAAGGGCTGGCGAAGGGGTGTAATTCATATTTAAAATCTCTGTTTTTGTGGTATTAAGTGTATATCCTGACAATAAAGAATATTCCTCTATGATGTCCATCACTCTAGGCAGAGAAATGTCTGGAGATGTCAAATATAAAAGGACATCATCCACATAGTGTGCGATCTTATGTTCCTTCCCTGCTAATTGGATGCCTTTTATGTTCTGGTCGGTCCTTATCCATTCGTCCAGTGGCTCAATATAAAAAGAGAACAACAAAGGGTGACAAAGGCACCCTGTTGTGTGCCATGCCCTAAGGTGATCCCCTGGAAATCATCCACTGGTGCTTATATGCTTGTGGGTCTGTATACAACCTTGCTATTGAAGCAATAAAGGTATCCATGAACCCAAATCCAGCAAGTATCTCATACAGAAACTTCCAATTCAGTTAGTCAAATGCTTTTCCCACATCTAGGCTGATTGTTAATGCCCCCCTCCACTCTTAATTAAATGGTCTATGATACTGTATGTATTGTTCGATGGGTATTGTCTGCAGCCTGTCTATTAGGGACAAATTAGGGATAAATCCTGTCTGATCTCTAAGGATCAGATTTGGTATTGATTGGAGTCACCTGGCTAATTCGGAGGTGAAGAATTTGTAGTCCACATTCAGAACCGAAATTGGTCTGTATGAGGAGCATGCTGTCAAGTCCTTGCCGGGTTTGGGCACCACTGATATTACCGCCTACCTCCAGGAAGGAGGTAAGACTGATCCCTCCTTGAACATCTCCCGATAGGCCGGTCTTAATAATGGAAGAATTGTCCGGCGAAACTTCTTATAGAACTCTGTGGGGAGTCCATCATTGCCGGGGGATTTGCATGTCTTTCCCTCTGCTATCACCCAGTTGATCTCTTCATTAGTAATAGGGGCCGTAAGCTGGCTGTTCCAAGTCTGAGATGTCTGTGGTAGTCCTAGGCCACTCAAAAGGGTGTGAATTTTTCCTGGCTCTGGATCTGTTCATGGGGCATAGAGCCTTGAATAGTACTCCGTGAAGATTCTGATACTTGAGTAAGGGTTGTGGCTTTTCTTTTGATGTGGGGATGGATTACATGAATGATCTGTGCCTGGGCTCGTCTGGGTTTAAGTCTTATGGCTAGGAGCCGTAGAGGCTGGGGACCTCCCTCATAGTACTTTTGTTTCAAAAAATGTAGATTTCTCTCCACCCTGAGGTCAAGTAATTTGTTTAGTTGGGTCTTCAATTTCTTAAGCTCCTTTCCCCTCTCCCTGTCAAGTCTAATTTGTTGTTGCTCTTCCAAGATTTTTATTTGCATTTCCCATTGTTTTTGTTTCTCTGCCCTTTCTCTTTTTCTGGCCATAGCAATTACAATCAGCTTGCCCTGGACCACGGCTTTGATAGTGTCCCATAGGATCCCTCTACTTACTCCACTAGCCTCATTCTCCTGCACAGTCTGAGTCATTACTTGTGGGATCTGTTCCAAAACCTCAGGGTCATTAAGAAGTGACAAATTTAGTCTCCAAAACATGGACCTTTGTGGCATGGAGAGATCCATTGTCAAGGTTAAGGGAGCATGATCTGACAATCTGATAGTGCCTATCTCACCATTGTGCCCAGCAAGGGTCCCTAGACAGGAAGAAATAATCTAGTCTTGAGTATAACTGATAAGTTGTAGAATAATGGGTAAAACCCTTTCTCTGACCTTCTAAGAAAGTCCACATGTCTTGGAGTCTTAGTCTAGTTAAAGGGACCTAACTTGTTTTATGATTTTATAGAGGTTCTGGAGGTTCTGGAAGTGGTGTCATTGACAGGGGTCAAGGGTCATACTCAGTCTCCCCCTAAAATAATCGTTCCTTCTGCCTTCTCAGCTAGAAGCAATAATATTTTCTGTATACCTTGAAGGGAGAATTAGGAGGCACATATACCGAAGCCAAGGTGATTTTGTGTCCATTAAGGGAGCCCCTTAAAACAGCATATCTACCTTCACTATCTTGTATCTGCTCCGTAACTTCAAGGGGAGCATTCTTTGGGACTAATATGGCAACCCCTCGGCGTCTGCCTTGCTTATAGGAAGAAAAGCAGACCTCTGAGTATCCAAAATTCAATAATTTCTCATATTCTTTTACAGGCAAGTGTGTCTCTTGTAAGAGAATAACATCTGGTTTCATTTGTTTTATATATTTTAAGGTTTTTTTATGCTTGATTGGGCTTGTTAGACCATTGACATTATACGTCAATATTTTGATCCCCATATCCATCTAAGAAATTCTGTCAGTTTGCACCTTGGCCAAAGGCAGGGCCCCTTCCCTTTCCACTTCCTCCTAAAATAGTCTCTGAAGTTGGGAAATAGAACTGTATCCAGTAGATAAAAAAACAAGCACAACAGTAACAAACATTACAAACTTTGTATAGAACCAACTGTCTAGATGAAATCCATCTATAGAATGCATTTTGCACAATTCACCTCCAAGGTAGGGGCACTGAAATTTCAGTACCCTCTCTCTGCTGACGTTAGAGAAACCCGAAGAGCTGTGGCATTGTGGGTATCCTCCACTATGAGAATTGCTACAGGGGCAATTTACTCAATGAAACAAGCATGTAACCATTGCCCTATAAAAATAATAAAATCCACCACTGACCCGGCTGCACAGTAACTGCACTTCTCTCAGCTCCCCCACAGACAGGCATCATTCAGTAAAATCTGCATTTCCATCAGATCAGGCATAAATCCGTTTTAAATGTATAGGATTTGCTATACCAGCCCAGATAGAGATGCCCTCACTCCCTCTCCATCTTCATTTTCGTTTCTTCAACCAATAACAGTGTCCCGAGTCTCAAGGTCCATTATGTAGTCTGGGTCAGAATAAGTCCCATCCTCCCCTTTACTCTACTTGCAGTATTAGAAAAATGTCTTTCTGCGGTGAAAAATGATCAGTTCATAGCCACATGTAAATCTGGGTGTCCAGAAGAAATGGCTGGATCTCCACAGCCTTGGAGCTGCTTTATCTGAGAGCCTGGATGAAACAGTCTCTAAATTAAATTAAATTAAGAGGGGCGATGAGCAGCAGGCACATCCAGCTTGGTTTCGATTTCCTGCTATGTGGCATCTACTTCGTCCCCCCCACCCCTCGGAGTCCCAGTTCCCATCCCAGCACCAGCTGTGCTAAAAGATCACTAAGTTTCCTTAGGGGATGTCAAGAAAATTTTAAAGTACCTCAAACACTGTGTTCATTTTCAGGTGTTTGTGACATCTTGATCTCTTGTTCTCCATTGTTGGAAGGTGGGCTGTGTTGTTCTGAGGTGGTTCCTGAGGAACTAAATGAGGATGCACCATATACATAAGTTGTTTTGTCTCCGGGAGCATTTTCCATAGCTGTATAAGGTTTCTGTCTGTTTCGGACATTCTTTGTTCTGGTCTGGACTCCAGTGGGATCCCCCTATCTTTAAGGGCTGTTTGAGCTTCTTCTGGAGTAAAGTACATCTGCGGACCATCTTACCAAAATATTTTCATTTTGGCAGGGTAGGAAGTCTGGAACTGTATTTTGTGCTGCACAAAGCTCTCATAATTGGTCTATACAGTAATCGCACTCTCTGGATTTCGGAGCAATAATCCTGATCTATGAACAGTCTGGCACCATTATAGGTGATTTCTTTTTGCTGCCAGGCACGCCGAAGGACCTCCTCTTTAGTGTGGTAGCTCGAGAATTTCATCAGGATTTGGCGTGGTCTAGAGGTGGGATCTGAGGGCCGCGGCCCTAGGGTATGATGTGCCCGCTGAACTCGAACCTCCAATGTGAGTGGCAAGGCAAGGACGTCATGGAGCATATCTTGCAGAAATAGGGCCATATTTTCTGTGTCTGCCCCTCTGGTAGTCCCAATAGCTTTAGGTCATCCCTCCTTGATCTAGCCTCTAAATCTATGCACTTAGCTTGTAATAGGTTGGTGTGGTCGAGGAGACAGGCTGGGAATCTTTATGTGGCGAGTCCGTTTCAACAAGGAGACTCTATTATCCACCTCCTTCAGCGATGAATCCAGGTCAGAAAGCTTCAGGTGTAATCTTTAAAATTCTGTTTGTTTTCTTTATAGCGCTTGTATTTCTGCCAGTATTGTGTCTAGACCCGTAGTGCTTTGTTGGTTGGCATTGCTCCGAGGCCTGCTGCTGAGCTCGTGGTGGAGAAGGGCTGTGGCTTCTGTCCTGAGATAGTAAATGGTATCAGGAACCAGCCAGTGTCATCTGGGTCCAATCCGACTGATGCTTAGCAGGTTTATTGTTGTCCCTCCCTTTCGGTGGCATTTTTGAGGTTTGGAGGGAACTATAGTACAGCTAAGGAGGCTTTTTTTGCCCATCTGTAGAGGAGCTTTCCATCTAGGCTGCTGCTCAGTCCATGGCGGAACTGGAAGTCCGTATTGTAAAATCTTTAATAAACTTTTAATTTAAAAAAATAAACAGACTTAAAAAGATGACATTTCAGCCCCTTTTTAAAAACTTCCACCAATGAGGGAACTCCTAAGGTGTCAAAGCAGTGAGTTCCAAACAGGTGGGACCACATCAAACACGATATCACCCGGAGTTTAAGGTGTGTCCTTGGGATGGCCAGATTAGTCTCCTTGGTGAAGCAGAACAAGTGGTTGGCTGTACACCAGACTAAGAGGTCTTTCAGGCAGCTTGGCCTGAAACCATGCAGAGCCTTGTAAGTTAACAATGAAATCTTGGCAGGCCCAGTGGCACAGAGGAAAGAGGCACTGGCACCTCATCTGCTGCCATGCCAGCAGACCAGGTTGATGATAGACTTGGGCTGCTGGTGGCTGGCCTGGTGGGAGAGGACTGAGCATCCACAGACTGCTCTCCTTTCCTGGGGAGGGACCTGCCACACCGCTCAGATACTGCCACACATGGTAGAAGGCCAGATGATAGTGCTGAACACTTAGGGTTGCCTGGCGGTTGGTACATAGTGTGTGTGTGTGTGTTTGTGTGTGTGCCTCCACAAGCATGCATGCCTGTCAGCACACCACCGGCCAAAGGAAGGAAAATAGGAAGCAGGGCCTGTCGCCTGGAAGCCCTGCTCACTGCTCCAGGTCACACCACTGCCCTGGGACTCCTGCTGCTGCAGATCTAGATCCGGACAAGGGTGGGGGAGAAGGCTAGGCACTGGGGGCAAGCTGTGAGGGACTCAGTGTGGCAGGTAAATCTCAAGAGAGATGGTGGTAGGTCAGGCACAAGCAGGGGTTGGAGTTCAGCTGGACCCGAGAGAAAACACTCTATAGAAAAAAAAAGCAATCTTAAAGGTGGTGTACCACCTGGCTGGTAACTATTGCAGCTGCCACAGCACAGGCATCACATGTTCTGAGATGAAAGATCAGGAGATCCACCTGGCTGCGGCATTCTGCACCAGCTGTAGGCAGTGCACCAACCTTCCTGACAGCCCTAGGTAAAGAGTCTTACAGTAATCACACCTCAAGGTCTGGAGCGTATGCACCAGGGTCACAGGTCCTCATATCAGATAGGGTCTGATCCAGTGACATTTTATTTACTGAAAAAATCCACTTCATACCACAGCTACCATATGATGTTCTAGTGACAGTCCACGAGTCCAAAATGACTCCCAGATTCTTAAACTTATCCAGAGCCACTAGAGTTCAGCCATTTAAAGGTGGCCATATAATGATCCCCACCCCTGGAAACCGACCCTTGGGGCCAGGTTCCACTAGTAACACCTCTATCTTAGTTGGGTTTAAGTTCAGCCAGCTAGAGGCCATCCAGTTCGCAATCTCTTGAAGGCACTGCCCCAGAGCAGACACTACTAACTGCCTATTAGGTGTACAAGACAGGTACAGTTACATATCATCTACATATCCGTGAAAACTCACCTCTGCTATCTAATGACCCACCCCAATGGTAGCATGTAAGCTGTGAATAACATGGGTGAGAGAACTGACCCTTGTGAAACCCCACAGTTGACCACAGTTGGCTGCGACAAGAAGGTCTCCATCACAATCCTCTGTGATCTACCAATCAAAAAGAACTCAAATCATTTCAGAGCTGTCCTGGTGAATCTCCCATATTCCACAAGGTGTTCCAACAAAATCTCATGATCCATGGTGTCAAATGCTGATGAAAGAGTGGGAAGAACTACGATAGAGCATTCCCCATCTCTCACCAGGAGCAGGTCACTGAACACCTTTACCAGCTCTCTACAAAACAAGTCGGGCATCACAGAAAAAGTGATCGAAAGAAAGACTAGTAAGCTAGGTCTCGATAAAAGAGTTTTAGTACAAAAGCTTAAAACAGCAGTCACCAAGCCTCGTACGCAGACTTACGTTTCACGTCCAAATTTGCATTTTCCATGCATAAACCCCATCATACAGACCCCACCTTATATGGGCTGAATTCTTAAAGGTATGTCGCCTTTACAGTAATATGAGAGGAAAGGACAATGTATTTGTAGAGTCTTTGTTTTTTAAACCGGGAGATGTTAACCCGTTACTTACCAAGACGATATTTACAAATGTGGGGATTCATAACGGACTGGGTAGCAATGAAGTGCAGGAAATACCATTAACTATCAAGCAATATTTTTTCAATTAGAAAAAGTGGTACTTAAGGCAAGGTGCCTTTATAGGGAAAAAGTAACCATGACGGCCTATTTGGCAGTGAATCAAGCACCACGAGGTCTAAGGTTCAACATGCAACCTGCATTCAGTCTGGATCATATACCTTTCCTCACTAATTGGCAGATGCACTGCTTAGATTATAGTGCTGGCCTTATTAAAATAATTTTAGCAGATGGCGACGAACAGGAAAAAGAGGTGAAGGCCCTCATTTTGCTTAAAGAGTGACAGGCCCAGGAATTTTGTAATAATGTGAAGAATCTTAATATAGAGAACAATTACAACTTACCATCCAGAAACATGATGCTAGAATAAAGAAAGGAAAGGAAACAAAATTTGAGCAAGATGGATGTGACTATTTGGAAGGTCGCATCTTTGAATGGAGTAAAAATAAAACTGAGAGCACTAAATCCATTCTAAAAAATCCGGAGAGAGAACAGAATGTTGATACTTATACCAACAGTTTAGATTCTGAACTGGAAAGCACAATTAGAATGGACACATTAGATCAAGTGAAACAGAAGTACCATACAATACACAACAACCTTTTTTGGACACAGTATGACAGGACACTCCCCTTTAAATCAATAGGGCTGATCCTTGAGACTCATACAACTGTTGGAAGCACCACTGAATTTGATTCAAGCAAGACACAATACGGACAGTCCACCTAAGCAACTGAATGCCTCTGTACAACCCCTATTGGCTCCACCGTTATGTCCCTCCAGAATAAGTTACACTGAAACAGAGGGTACAATGAAGAACATTTATCCCAATCTACCGGAATTACCAGTGACACAGAGGGGGCTCAGAAGGAGTCCCTGGTTTATTCAGTTTCGAGAAGAAAGACACGAAGAGGAACGTGGGGCAAGGGGAAGAAACAACGTATACAGAGGCAGGTGGACTCGGGGACAAAATCACGGATGACAGAACAGGAGGAGAGGACAATGGAACTAACAACAGCTGAAGAGTCATTAGTAGTAAATGTCTCTATATCCTTACTGATATGGAAACTAAGGTACTTGAGAAAGGACCTAATTTTGTGCCCACGATGAGTATTAGCGAATTTAAAGTGATGGTGGACCTTCATAAGTTCATAAGAAATTGGACTTGAAGCGATGTTTTGTCAAGATAACTTGACTCTGGAGAATGATACTACAGGGAATGGTACAGAATTACTTAGGAAGCCATCAACCTACATGCCTCCTTAAAATCCCACTGTAAATGTTTTTCATAAGGCATGTGAGAGGGATATTCTACATTATGTTTCTGAATGTTCAGCACCAAGATATAATAACTGCACAGTTCAAGAAAAAGAAGCATTAAGACCCTTACAGAAAAACGCAACAATTGAAATCAAGGATGCTGACAAAGGGGGTGCTATAGTTGTGCTTCATAAAGTTAAGTATCAGCAAGAAAAGTTAAATCAATTAAGCAACCCTATTTTTTTATAAGAAATTGTCTAGGGATCTGACCTTTGACTGTAAAAAATGTATTGACATTTTTTTGCATGATGGTGTCATTTCACAACAAAGATATGATTTTATTACAGTTCAAAATCCCATACGTCCAACCTTGTATAGGCTCCCAAAGATTCACAAAACTCCAAGGGACCCCCCTGCTAGACCAATTGTAGTGTCCATTGGTTCAGTCACTGAACCATTAGCCAAATTTGTTGACCAACATATAAAACATCTGGTCCCCCTCTGGCCTATACATGTGAAGAATACCACTGATGTGATACTTCGCCTTCAGGGCTTAGAGGTTCAAAGGGAAGATGTTCTTGTAACCTTAGATATTAATGCGTTATATACGAATATCTCTCATGATGGAGGTTTGGAGGCATTAAGGACTTCTTTATGTGAATGTACCGATTACTCTAACTCATTCATTGAATGTTTGGTTGGACTTACTGAGTTAGTTTTAACAAGTAATATTTTCGTTTTTGACCAAGATTTTTATTTACAGATAAGACAGATTCGGGAGGAATAACTTTTGCAGGACATTGTCTGTTTCAACCTTACAGATTTGATATGGAAATGTGAGATGGGTAATACCTGGTGATCCTTCCTTTTAAAATGGGATGGAACCTGTAATTATTATGTTAGTTGTTAAGTTCCTTTGGGCTCCTTCCCTTAATGCTATAACCATAATTCATAAATTGATATGGTGGCTGTAAGAGGCAGAGTGAACCCACATAGTTGTAACTTGGCAGCAGATAATGGGATGGAGTGCCAGGTGGAATTCAGTTAAGGAATAGGAATCTGCTTGTCAGAGTCCTTCTGCAGATTTCTTGAGAAGATGTGTGCATTGGGGACTGGCAGCGTATAATGTGAAGGGCTCCTTCTTGGGCTCTAGAGGGTTATTCTTGAATATACAATGGTGTGTGAAAATCCTGTAACCTCATTGGTCAAAACATGTCACATGACAATGGGTAAATCCTGCATAACCCACAGCTGAGGAATGGCATTTATAAAAAACATAATTAAACACATTTTAAATTTATTTTACACATGGGTCCACTGTATAATCGCAATAAGGCACTCCAGGGTGTGGATTATTGGGTGATTTACCCACTTCTTGTGTGGTTAAGTCACTCGGCATATGCATTGACACACCACACAAGGCATAAATAAATCCCCAATAACCCACACCCCGTTGTGCCTTATTGCATAAGTTACCTTTTTGCTGGATAAACTGCCTACAATATAACTGAATAGGGAGCTTTAAATAGAACTGAAGACTGGAATTTAGGTTGGTTTGATTGTGCAATGAAATTACTAATTTAAAGATCAGCATGAAAGTACTTTATTTATTGAAGCCATGGAAGTTGACTGTATATAACTGTAATGGAATTATTTTTGTATTTTTAAACTATATTGTGTTGTAATGGTTTGTAACCAATCAACAATAAATTAAACTTGAAGTGTTTAAAAAGCAGAAAACAGTTTATTTTACTAGAAAAAGGTTTTATTTTCATTTAGTTAGGTTGTTGCTTGGTGGCTTGAGGCAGGTTAGTTATGAACTGTCCAGTTTCCAGGTAAACAATCAATGGTCAGGTGCTGTGTTTTAGGCCCTGTCCACACTACGCCTCTGTAACGTTACAGAGCGCCCAAACCGTTACCGCAACAGTTTGTGTTTACACCTGTAACATTACAGAAGGCATTTTCGTAACTGTTGTTGAAACCACATATGAGGTGGGTTCAACAATAGTTATGAAACTAGTTACCTCAGTAACATTACCGGCCGTGGTGTGGACGCCATGGTACCCGGTCCCCTAAGCATGGCGCAAAGCTAGCACTGTGGGATCAGGTGCCGCCGTAACAGCTGCCCGGCTCCCGCAGTGTGGACCAGCAGTTCTGGTCCCGTAGCGGGACACTGCCGCAGTGTGGACAACACTGCACACCCTCGCCATAACAGTTTGCATCCGTTACCAGGCCTGAGCGGTATAGTGTGGACGGGGCCTTAGTCAATGAAGTTGTTCGAGTTGGTCATTTTTTAATACCCCATTTTAGAAATTATTTGAACAGTGCATCAACCCAGCTCACTGCCACTGAGATGGTATATACTATATGTCCTGAGTTAAACTCAACACAGGTACCCACAGGAGAAACCCTAGCAGTAGACTACAGATTTGGTGAGCTTTCTCTCACCAGACCCAAACAGCCTAAAAAGTCAACTCACAACTGTGGATACAAGGAGGAAAAATCTATCCATTGCTCTCTCACAGTCCATCCAGGCCCAAAACCCATACAGCTCAGTGGGCCCCCCCTATTGAAAGAAGCAGTGCCACCTCTCTCACAGGTCGGCAGCCAATGACACTTTCCAGCCTACCAGCCCCCTTCAACAAACCCCTAACCTTCTAACTTTCTAAAGGCTGCTCACTGAGTAACCGAAAGATCCATGTAATGCCAACACAGCTGAATTCCTTTTTATCCAGTCCCTAATACTTACTGAGCTGTATGGAATACTAGCACCTACTGTATCTTCATCTCAACTCTTCATACTGCCTTTGTGTATAAAACGGGCAACTCTCAACACCTGTGGCTGTCATCCCTGTATCTGCTATATGAGCACGCAAATATTCGTGTACAGCTAGTATCCTGCATTTGTGTATTTTTTTGGTTTTAGCACATATGTATCCTGTTATACTGCACTACAAACTAAGCACTTCATGTACTCAGCTGTGCCAAAGGACTCCCAAGAAAATTAGATCTTGTATCTCATGGGGTCTTCCTGCCATCTATCAGATGAATAGTTCAAATAAATGAATTAATAACATAAAACTGCAAGAAAAAATCTGGGAGCGTCATTAACCAAGAGAGTCACCTGATGATGCATCAAATTCCTAGCACTGCACGGTCAGGTGCCAGCTCTCGTACCCAGGCATAAAAAGCCTCATTACCTACAAAATCAAGGACTATTTTATGTATGTAGTTTGTTATTTAAAATATATTTAAACAAATTATTTATGTAAAATATCACATTAAAATGTTTCACAGTGCACAGAATGCAAAGAGCAGCAAGCCTTTTATAAGCTCAAAAGTCATGAAAAAAGTGTGCATTAAACTATTTTAATGCACTTTCCAAGGTGTAAGGACTCTCAGCTCTTTTGCCTTGTGCCTCACTCCCTGGTGTGTGCAATAAAATCCTTTGATGCACATCTTTTCATGGCTTATTGCATACATAAACTACTTTACAAGGCTGTAAAGAGAATTATAATTTCCTTCTGTTAATTACGGTTGTGTGTAGGCTCTATCCATGGGCAGGCAGAAAGGTATGGGCTGTCTTTCCCGCTCAACTGGGAGAGACAGAATAGTCTCAGAGCATGAGGAAATGCCCCCAGTCCCATAGCCCTCAGTCACCCTTCTGTCCCAGACTGTGGACTAAACACTGAACCCCAAAACTGAGGAGTAGCCAATAAAAATAAATAAATAAATAAGAGAATGTAGTGGGCTACTGAACTAATCACCAACCCTAATGCTATGGGAGGTGGGGAATGGAAACAAGTCCATTTATGGAACAGAGTCTCCGCTACGGGTTGGAAGCCCTTAAGGAGAACAAGGAAATGGGGCTGGATGAGATTCACCCAAGGGTACTTAAGGAACTAAGCACACTGCTAGCTGCCCCTCTGGCAATGCTACTGAGCACCTCATTGGAGACAGGGGTGGTTCAAGAGGACTGCAGGAGGGCCAATGTGGTTCCTCTGCACAAGAGCAGTAGCAGGGAGGAGGCCAGGAATTACAGACCAGTCAGTATGGAGTCCCTGCTGAAGGAGAGACGGATGGAGTACCTGGAGACACATGGGCTGCAGAACCACTGGCAGCACAGCTTCACAGTGGGGATGTCACATCAAACAAATCTCATAGATTTCTTTGACTGGGTAATGAGGGAGATAGATCAGGGGAGGGCAGTGAATGTGGCCTATCTGGACTTCAGTAAGGCCACTGACACTTTTCCACACAGGAGGCTGATAAAGAAACTTAGTGACCTTGTGGTGGAGGAGAAGGTGATGTGCTGGGTATCAAACTGGTTGAAAGACATGAGGCAGAGGGTGGTGCTAAATTGCAGTCACTCAGAGGATGGGAGAGTGACCAGTGGAGTACCACAGGGATTAGTACTGGACCCTGTCTTCTTCAATATCTCCATAAGTGATATAGTGGAGGAACTGGAGAGGAAGGTGGGTCTCTTTGCAGATGACACAAAAATCTGCAACAGGGTGGACACCCAGAAGGGGACTGAGAGAGAATGCAAAGAGATCTGGGAGATCTGGGAAAACTAGAGAAGTGTTATAGGGAGTGGCAGCTGGGTTTCAATGCCAAAAAGTGCAAAGTCATGCACCTAAGAGCAGGGAAACAAAGGGGCTGTGTATAAGATGAGGGGGGTGGTACTTACAGTTACCAAGCATGAAAGAGACCTTGGGGTGAACATATCAGATGATCTCAAGGTGACACGGCAGTGCAACAGGCAAGGCAAGCAGGATGCTGGGGTACATACAGAGGGGGATCTCTAGCAGAAAAAGGGAAGTGGTGTTGCTTCATACTGCTCACCTGAGAGGCCCCCTTGAGTACTGTGTTCAGGTCCGAAGGTCGCACCTCTGCAAGGACATTGACAGCATAGAAACAGTTCGGAGGAGGGCTACTAAAATGGTGCAGGGACTGTACGAGAAACCATACGAGGAGAGCCTGCTCAGCATGTACTCCCTAGAGGAGAGGAGAGTGAGAAGGGACATGACCTTGACCTAGAAGTACATCATGGCAGTGAACAAGGTGCAGGAGGTGAGTCTCTTAAATAGCAGAAGGAGCACCAGAACATGGGGGCATACCACAAAGCTTCAGGGAGGATGCTTAAGAGGGATTTGAGGAAATACTCTTTCACAGAAAGGGCAGTGGATGCCTGGAACAGTCTGCCGGGGGCAAAGACAGTGGGGAACTTCAGGTATGCGTGGGATAGGCACAAGGGTATAATAAACAGAGGTAAGGGAGGAGGGAGGGACACCTGTGACAAAACAGAGTCTGGGTTGTAATGTTAGGGAGGGAAAATAGGGCAGACTAAATGACCCTACTGGTCCTTTTCTGCCAACACATTCTATGTTTCTGACCAGGGGAGGTATATACAAAACAGGACAGAAAGATCAAACAGATAAAGTTTACAGCACTGAAACTGGAGGGCCTGCCTGGCCATGGATGAAGCCTACATACAAATGGAATTACCAGTAAGGAAAGTATTATTCCCCTTTGTGTGTTGGCTGCTATAGGAGGGCAGAGAGGTACTTGCCCTGATAAGCAGTCCATAGTTGGAAGGATCAGTGCTGTCACCGTCGGCTGAAAGCAGCATTGGGGGAGCTAAGTACATCCAGGCAATAATGTCTAGTAAAGGTGTGGACCAAGGCCCACATGAAAGCCTTGCAAATGCCCTCCAGGGAGGCTGAGGCTCACTCAACATAACAGGTAACCATGGCTGTAGTGGAGTGAGGTTTGAGTCTGGATGGGACAGAAAGCCCTCTAGATGAATAGGCTGAATGGCTGTGCAGAGCCACTTGGCTGAAGTTCACTTGCCTGGGGCTAACTTTTTTTCCAGAACCCAACAACAAAAAAAAGCCTGACAATTTTGTGGCAAGGCTGAGTTCACATCAAGAAGATGTTGAAGGCTCTCTTGTCATTGAGGGAGCGAAGGTGCCCTTCCTTAGCAATCCTACAATTTGGGGAAAAAGAAAGGCAAAGAAGTCTCCTGCTGTCAGTGAAATACTAAGGTTACCTTGGGAGTGAATGAAGGTACTGTCCAGAGGACCACTCTGTCCTGATGGAAGACAAGGTAAGGTTCCTTGTCAGAAAGAGCATGCATCTCCCCGACCAGTCTAGCCAAGCATATTGCTAAGAGGAACAGTACCTTCAGGTAGTGGAGCCAGAAGGAGACTTCTTCAAGAGTTTGTGACCGGAGCTCGGCCACTCCTGAGAACCAACCTTTTCCAAGTCTGTTGCAACAGTTTCTTCTATTTCTAAGCCTAATTATCCTGTACTATTTGTAGTCCATAAGGTTGGCCACCTGTGGGTACCCCTTTCTCCCTCTCTTGACTATGCTATAGTGTCTTCTTTAATTTTCCTTTTCCCTCTCAGGTCCTCGTACAGGAAGGTTATTGTGGTGACCTCCAGATGTATGTAAAATAGGTTGTGTTTATTGTTGTTGGATTTAATATGTAATAACACTATGTTATAAAATACCTTAATGTATATACCTTATGTTTATGAAACCTGTAAATATTTAAAATACCATGGCACGTGGTGTTTTGATAATGGTAAAAGGTACTAGGTGTCTATTATAGAAATTAAGCTAGTTGTGCTGTTTAAAATGCCTTGAAATTAATGTAAACTAAAAAGTCTAAATGTCATGGTGATTTGCATATATCCCATGATGCATTACATTATGGATGTATGTATGATGTTGTATTTCTTTGAAACCTGATTTCTTGCCAATGCCTTTTGGGGTAACTGTTCTTTCAGTGATTCTGCATTGAGGTTCTTTGTTTATAGCTTGTTTTGGTTTTCTTCTTTTTGAGCCCCCCACTATGTAAGCAAATGAAGGGGCTTGCATAGGGTTAATAGTGCATACGTGGCTAGTGAATTAGATCAGAGGTCAGTGTCAGTAGGTGCTGGCTAAGTGCAGAGAAAGGACATTCATAGTCTGTTACTGCAAACTAATATACTGAAGAAAGAAAAGAAATATGCCATTGCAAAAGGTTGTGTTGTATTTTGAATAAACATCACACAGAGATTGTGTGTTGAACCTGAAGTTCGGTGTCTGGTCCATCTGTTATCCCACAACCCCTCAAGAAGGTTTCATCAAGGGTTCCAAAAACACGTTTAACTTCCAGAGGAACAACATGCTAACAGAGGGGTGAAATGTCTTGATGAGGTCCAGGTGAGACCCCAGAAGGTTGGTCCCTACATAACCCTGGATGGCGGAAAGTGCCACCACCTGAACTCTGAAGGAACTAGTAGACAACACTTCATCTAGACTCTGCTGCAGAAACTACAAAATACTGGACAGAGAGGCAACTGGGGGACTGATCCCCAATGGAGAACACCAGGAGCGGAACATGCCCCAGATTCTGATACAGGTCTTGTTCGTCAAAGGCTTTCGGGAGTGCATCAGGGTGTCAACTGTGCCTTGGGAATAGCCAGCCTTCAAGTATGTTCTGCTCTCAGAAGCCAGGCCCATAGTTGAACCTTCTGAGGTTCTGGGTGCAGGATCAGCCTTTGGCAGAGCAGATCTGGCCAGCATGGAAGCTGGATTGGTTCACATAAGGCCAGGTGGATTCATTCTAAGTACAAGAGAAACATAGAAACAGAATATAAGCTGGCCCAGTGGTGCAGTGGTAGTGCCACTACCCACCACGCTGGCGACTCAGGCTCGGGAGCAAACTCGGGTTGCTGGGGGCTGGCCGGAAAGATGGAGGGGTACAGCATCCAATGACTGCCACCAGGTGGAGACCTAATAGTAGGATGGGTAGAGAGATGCAAGAAGCAAGGGAACTGCAGGACTTCTGTGGCACATGTGTGCCTCTATGCAAGTGCCAATGTGCACACCCCAGCATTCCAGAGAAGAAAAATAAGGATCAAAAACATGGGGACAGGCTTCATGAAGCCCAGCCTGTGCAGTCAAGGCCCACTCTGCCTTCCAGCCAGTGACACTCTGGATATGTGTGCTCGGGGAGGGGGGCGGAATGGCCTTCCATCCCCGCTTGCCCTGTCATGGGAGGAATCCATGAGGGAACCAGCCCCTGGCTGGCAGAGGTCAGGGATGGCTGCAACACATGGGGACAGAGCTGACAGCCACCCATCCTGCAGGTGCAGAGAACTCTCCCCAGCAGGTGAGACTGGTATCAGTTGTCAGGGTGAGCCATTGCTTGTCCTATAGAGACCCCTCTTGGAAAAATTTGGATTGAGGGTCCACCAAGACAGAGAGGTCTTTACTTCTAGGATCAGAAGGATGTGGTCCACAAGTGTTGCTATTTGAAGGTTCCACAAGCACTGAACTAAGAGTTGCAGGGGGCGGGAGTGGAGTCTGGCCCACTGTCCCAGACCGATGCTCACTGCCATGAGGCCCAGCACATGGAGGATGCCTTTGGCTGTCTCCAATGACTTACATATGAGCTTTTCACAGGCCTTCGTAGGGGTGCAAACCCTGTCTGGGGCAAGTGACACAGTGGCTGCTGCTGTGTTGAACAGCATGCCAATGTGTTGTAAGCACTGGGAGGGTTGAGAGGAACTATTCTGTTGGTAGATGATCCAGCCACGGAGGTGAAGAGTGTTGGATACTGTTGCCATGGCTGCCTGTGTCTCCTTGCAAAAGTGGGTCCAAATGAGTCAGTTGTCTAGATATAGAAATATAGAAACATATAATTTGTCAGCAGAAAAGGACTGCTTGACCCACTCAGTCTGCCCAGATGTTTCCTGCCTAATCTACCTTTGTAGGCCCTAACTGGTCTCTGGCAATGCCCCCTCCTCCCTGCCTGTTTTCTAATACAGTACACCCTCTATTATCCACCAAAGCTGGTGCAACTTTTTAGCGAATAATAGAGGGTGTTATGTTGCATTGGAAAAATACAGGAAAATTGGCACAGGACTAGATTTAGGTATTAACTATTCAGTTTCTTTATTTGTGTACAGTTGAGTAATAAAAATACTTAAAAGCCACAGTATGACTGACTATGAAAATCTAGTTTAGTTTATTTATCATTTATCATCAACCAACTTCAGAGAAATCAGTGATGGACATCTGTTTGGCTTTATTTGTCATGATTAATTTCATTTAAGCATCCAAGTACTCCTCTCTCACAGGCTTGCAGTGGTGTCCAGGGCATATACAGAGCTGGGATATTGGGAAGATAGAAGGAAATGGAGTGACTATGAGGAGGCTGGGATAAAGCCCACCATCTGCATGGCAGACTATATACCTCATAAATTTTTGTCACTGAAATGTTGGGCAATGATACTCAAAATGCAGGGAAATTAGGGACACTAGCCTTAATAATGTGGGCACGTCAACACACATGGAGACACAAACTCAGACTACTGGAAGCTAGTGACTTATCAGCATTCCACCCATGATCACAGCTTGGACACCAGCTGGAAACCCTAACAGTGGGGTGACAATGGCTCACGAGTCTTTTTTTGTGGGGTCCCCACTTTGCACTGCCAGGTGGCATATAATAGCAGCTCTTAAAAAGCTGTTAATCATAGCCGGCCATCTGAAACAATGAAGGAGATTAGCATGAGGATTAGAGCCTGCTAGAGACTTTATAACTCCATTGGCAGCCACTTAAGACCTGCACCAGTCAAAAATGGACAAGTAGAGGGTTAGCTGCACTAGTTCAGGCCTGAGACAAGCAAAACAATGTTTTTTTTTTGTTTTGTTTTTTAATTCTTTTCACCTGGCTTGTCCAGGGCCCCATCAGGCGAGACCCATTTGAGTTGCCTGCTACCGCCCTGCCTTAATCTCCTGCCTCATGAAGAATCAGTGACCAAGTCCCCCTCCAGACTCCATGAGAGGGGAGGACCCAAGAGAGTCAACTGGGTGGGGACCAGCAGTGGGCGTGTGGCTCCCTGGGGACCACCGTCTTCCTCCTGGATGCGGGGTTTTTCTCTTGGGTGCTTTAAGGTTGTCCTGGGGAGTAATTTTGATTACCTTCCTTTTCATTCTGGCTAGTCTCCTCTATTAAGGTGTACTTTGTGCTATTTCTGTTTATCACCACCGGTGGGACACTGTACAGTAGCTCAATTGATGCTCCTCGGGAATTTCTAGGGAGTGTTACACCTTAGGCTGGCCCATTAGGGACCCTGGTGCCCATGGGATTGCTCTTTGTCCTGAATGCCACGCTTCCTTCTCGAACCCGTCGCTTGATTCGTAGCTATGCTTTCTGCTTGGAAGATGTTATTTTAGTTGCTGTTACTCATGAAGAATTGAGCTTCACGCCTCCTGTGCAAAGAGCCTTATGGTTTTCCACCGGGACAGAGTATCCCTGAGGACGTAACCCAAGTTTTACCTAAGGTGGTCTCTGCACCACCTAAACCAGGATATTGACCTTCTGGTCTATTTTCCGAGTTATTCTAATAGAGGAGAGGTTTTGTTCCACCCCGGATGTTCACCGCCTGAGGTATATCAACAGAACCAAGTCCTCAGAAGTTTGATCAGCTGTTCTCTCTGAGAGAATGATGCTAATCAGTATCCAAACAGACTTTGTCTCGCTGGCTTGTCCAGTGTATTTCACTGTTATGATATAAAACATGCGCCCTCCCGGTCCTATCCGGGGTCATTCTACTAGGGTGGCTGGCCATCCCTGCAGCACCTGCAACGCCTCCATCTCTGCTATTTGTGCTGCAGCCACTTGACTTGTGCATACCTTTTATCAGGCATAGGTCTGACATCTCCTCTACTAGAGCTGCTCGCTCAGCGTGCTATAGGTCTCCTGTCCCAGGTTCAGGACCCGGGAATGTTCTTTCATTTTACCTCTCCCGAATTTCTGGCAGCTACTGCTTGGGGAATCAGTCCTACTGAGGGAAGCCTGGCTGCAAGAGCTGTGGCCCGGTAAGATGGTGTTGTTACTTGCTACTGTAACAGTAGACTTAGAATGGCTCTGCAGCAGATACCTCCCGCCCACCTTCCCCTTTGGAGGAGGCTGTGCCTTTCTTTTTGATCTCCTCCTTATTGTCTTCTGACGGATCCTCGGTCTCCCTTCTTGATGTCATCCTGCCGGAGTCTCCGGGCGGAGAACTGGGGAATTGGTGGACCGCCTTATGAACCACTTCTGACGCCGGCTGGACTGGCCAGTGTCCCCGCCAGATAGCTAGCTAGAATTTTCCGTGGTGTCCTGGCGCCTGCCGGCTTCAGTCCTAATGGTGTAATCTGCTGCAAGAGCTGTTCTCGAAGATCTACTGTTACGGTAAGTTCTTACGTAACTGTACTTTCCTGTGTTCCTCTTCAGGTGGAAATACACACCTTAACAAAAGTAGCTCTTTAACAGAGCTTAAAGCTCTGAGAGCCTGCACACACTGTGCTGCACTACAGTCTCTCACTCAGACTGCACACAAACTGCCTTCAAATTCCCCAGCGTTCTACTCTAGCCTCCAACTGCAGCATTCCAGTGTGGCTTATGCAGCTGCGACAGTTCTAAAATGATGTCATCCCTCAGTCTCAGCTGAGACTGAGAACAAGTGAGACAGTGTACAATCCATTTAACTGGAGTTCTGACAAGCTGCCTTCCCCTGCCTACCACTAGGTCTTACTGGGATTCTAGTACACCCAGGTAACAGGGGTGTACACTCACCCTAGGCCAGGAAAATGACTGTCACGCAGTCATTAATCACCCGAGTTAGGCCATCCTCGCCCCCATGTTTGGCTACGGGAGGTAGCGCTACCTTCTCCCCTACCGTGTGCTAGCACAGGCAGGCAGCACTAAGGGGCCTACAGGCCTTTGGCTGGCATCTCAGCCTCTACTCTACCCACTAACCATGGGATACCCTGGTGGCTCTGGTGGAACTATCCAGAGCATAGCCCTAATAGATCAGCACATGTCTCTCACGGCCATTCAGAACCACAGCCTGTCTATCCCCCCTAGCCCTCTAGGGAAAACCTGTCTGCCTCTAACTCAAATTTCCCAAAACAAAACAAACAGGGGACCTCCCCGACCCTGGACACCATGCAACCACACACCAGGAGCTAATACCATACACTATGCATTACTCCCACACTCCCCCACAACCATACCTGTGGAAGAAAAAAGTTACACACAGTAATGATAACAACAGTACTTTAAACACTACACTCTGAAGTACTAGTGAGGGACTCCGATGAGTCCCTCCTCCTCCTTTTCTTGTCTTCTCTTCTATCTTCTTCAAGAACACCTGCAAGAAAAAGAAAGACAACACACACTCCTAATCTGCATACACAGTCTATCTATACCCCTACCATCAAAACACTGGAGAATCCCAAAAATATATTTTTTTTAGAAAAGTAGAAAAACAGTATAAACATTGGAAAACCATAGAAAACAATGACATTATTTACAATACACCATATTTGGGGGATGGAGTGCCCTAAAAGTCCCATGTAGTGACCACAGTGCCCGATGGCAAGTCCATTAAAGAGTCTGTCCTGGGCCGGAGCCCGGTGAAGCATAGTTCTAGCAGGCCAAAGTCCCGAAGGGGAGAGTCTTTGAGGACAGTTCAAACATCTGGAGTCTGCTAGTGTAGGGTGTGTACTGCAATGTTATAAGAATAGAAAAGTCTGGACTTACCAGTCCCTTGTAGAATGAAAATGGCACCAAACCTGGTCCTCGGCCGAAGACTCTCCCTGGCAGCATTCTTCCAATACAGCTGGGCGGACATCTTCTGGGAATGACAGGAGGGCACATCTGGAAACTGCTGGGTTGATGTCATCTCAGGAGATGGAACCTTGGAACAGGAACAAAAAGGAAAACAGCTGGTCTGAAGTCATCTGATTACCAGGCGATGAATCAGGATACAGATGGGCTGGTGTCCTTTCTGGATCTGAAGTCATCTGGTGGGCCAGTCGATGGATTCTGGGAGGCCAGTACACTGTAGAACTGATGAATGTGGGGCACTTGAGTCCTGGACATCTATACTGCAGAACAACATAGGTACTGCAATGGCTGGAGTGGCAGCACTGGCTACCACTGCTCTGCTTTCCATTTGGTAGGCATGGGCACATTTGCAGGGAGGTCTTTGCATTGTGATCAATAGCACAGCGGGTCTGGCGCTTGAATTATTACCCCATCTGGGTGCTCATAATTCACACTGTGAAAGGTTTCGCGTCCCTCTCCATCCACAATTCGAACAGTGTCCATCAACATTGTCCTGCCTCTTTTCCACTGGCTGTATTTTCGTGAAACATTCTGTGCTTGACATGCTTGTTTGTACCAGGATGCACACATTTCATTGCTTCTGCCCAAATCCAGGACTTCCTGTTTTATTTAATCTCCTCCCAGACTCTCCGAGGAAAGGTAGGAAAGGACATCCCATAGATTTAATTCGCCTTCCTACGAACCAGTCTTTCCTCTTTACTAGCTTTGGTCAACCTGAGACCTCTGGCCTGGCTTGGGGGTGGCCAGTCCTGGTTCTGCCAGCTACGCATTCTCAAAGAGACAAAAAATGGATCCCTGGCTTCTTTTTGCACAGCCAGGGCAGTGGAATCACCACTCTCTTCCATGCATTCCTCTGAGGCAAGAGCTTGAGGCCGTGTACCAGTTCCTTTTTCACAAGGCCACATAGGTTCGCCCTCTTCTTCTTCCTCACTGAGAATCTGTGCCCAGGAGTGAGCAGTCATCCTCATTCCTGAGATTATCCACTCTTAGCTGGAGTGAAGTCTAAACCTCCCCATTCAAGCGCCTCCCTCATCTCGTCTTCTCCTATGAGACTTGGGCTAGGCCCTGCTCTCCACGGGTCTACTGATGCTCTTCCTGAATTGTCTGTCTCCGACTCAGAATCCGAAACATCAGCACATTGTTCTGTCTGTAAATCTGCACCCTCTAGCTTTGTGCCACACTCCTTATTTGCAAAACGATTACACTGCTACACACAGATTCAGCTGGCTTTTGGCAAAATCACTTAGTTTGAGCAATTATTTCTGTTAGTACTCACTGTTATCAGTAGCTGTTTGCTGTGAAGGAAAATGGCCTGCAGCCAGTCTTGGAGGCCTCTGGACAGAAGCGGGCTAGCAGTCCTGCCGATTGTCCCTCTGAACACCACACTCACAGTCCAGTCGATCGAGATGCGGCTAGAGCCCAAATGCAGACAGAAAAGTCAGGTTTTTTTTTTTTATACTTTTTACAGCACTTTCAGTCACCGCGACGCTCCTCTTGTAAACCAGTTCGCACACTCCACTCACTCTCCCTCTCAAATGCTGGGCAGTCACTCTAGAGCTGGCTTGGGGGCAGGACTGATTGCAGTCTCACCAATCACTCGACACCATGCAAATGAGACTCTTTCCTCTCGAGTGCTCTTCTCCTCACGGCAATCGTCGAGCAGGCAAATTTAAACTACAAAACCACACTTTTTTTTTTTAACTGACTCCATGGTGGGAGCCCATTTCAATTATTTTTCATGCCCATTAAGCATAACCAGTCTCTCAGTTCACAAGAAAGCATTTCCAACGTCTAGGGCACAATTTTCCTTTTGCTACCCACAGTTTTCCACACTTTTCTTTGTCACAAACACTTTAAAAAGCTGGCAAACGCTGTAAATTTGAGCAGGACAAGGGCATACACTCTCAGGCTTTACTGCTCCTTGGTAAACAGTTGGCATTTTAACAGCAGCACATGGACAACAGCACACAGTGGCACATTAGTTAACATTGCTTCAGCTTTTTGGCTACCCACTGCCAGATAGCCAAAATGCTAGCCCTTTGCCCAAGCTACCTTTCTTACATTCCTCCCTAAATTCTAAACCCAAATCCTCAGCGGTACCTCTATTTTTGTAACCCCAGTCCGGCATGCCGTTTGTATCTGATAGCTATACCAGGCGGGCTGGGTTCGGGGAGGTACTGTATATGTCACTCGGCACAAAGGCTAGGTTTGGCTACTCTGCACAGGGGCACTCAAGTAACTCCGAACACAGGAAGCAATAACTGTAATGTCCAATACCAGAAGTGGGATTCTAAAGTGTGGCTTTATTCACATCCAAACAGAATAAACAAAGCATAGATGGACCCCCATGGGGCTACACTCCTGGTAATGCAGATTAAAGGAGACCAGAACACATCCTCATCACTTTAGCCCTCAGGCTCTACAACACACTGGGCACACAGCCCGAACTTGTACGCTGCTTTGGGTTACACAGCCCAAACTTGTACACTGTTCTGAGTATTCCCTGGCTCAGCTCCCTTGCCAGCCACTTGGACACCTTCCATACTTCATGGAAACATTTTCTGGTGGCTCCCTAAACCACCTAAGAGCATCTTGGCTCCATCAGGGAATCTTCCTTTTAAACCCACGTCTCGGTACTTTCCTCAGGCACTGGCCAATACCTGAGAGAAAGCAACAGGTGTCTCAGAGCAAATCCGTAGAGGTGAATTTGGTTACTACTGATGGGGGGGGTCTCCCACCTCTTGCTCCCACAATTCATACCCGGCCATTTCTCTGGACATAAACCCCTCATCCTTTAACGCTTTGCTGTATAGATTCTTGCTAAATGTATTTCACATTCCATCTACTTGTCTTGCTTCCCACGTGTGCTGGACTTGAACATACTTAAAAATAAGTGGCATTGGCCACTACTCTAGACCCCCCACAGAATTAAGCAGTCCAATCCCCACAGTCTTTCTTTGCATTTGTGCTGGACTTGAACATACTTATTAGTGGCTTTGTCCATTACTCTAGACCCCCCACAGAATTAAGCAGTCCAATCCCCACATTTTCCAACTGTACTTGGCTGTCTTTTCCTGACCCCACAGTAACAGTCCCTTTAGTTTCCTTCTGTTCAGGTGAAAACACTTGGCTATTTTTCAGAGCGAACTCACCCTTTGGTTGCAGGTGCCCACAGGCTTTTCCTCCTCAAGGAATCTTCCTTTCAGAGCTTCTCGTGCCTTAGCACAATTCAAACAGGCAGCTTCTTTCCCTTAGCCGGACCCAGGTGGGTTGCCCCTGGAAAACAGGCTGACATATTTCCCCCATCCCCTCAGGGATGGGGCTCTAAACCATTGAGAGCGGTCTCCACCACTTCAATTATCAGTTCCTGTGTTCCTCTTCAGGTGGAAACACATACCTTAACAAAAGTAGCTCTTTAACAGAGCTTAAAGCTCTGAGAGCCTGCACACACTCTGCTGCATTACAGTCTCTCACTCAGACTGCACACATACTGCCTTCAAATTCCCCCAAAGTTCTACTGTAACCTCCAACTGCAACATTCCAGAGTGGCTTATGCAGCTGTGACAGTTCTAAAATTATGTCATCCCTCAGTCTCAGCTGAGACTGAGAACAGAGAGAGACAGTGTGAAATCCATTTAACTGGAGTTTCACAAGCTGCCGTCCCTGCCTACTGCTAGGTCTTACTGTGATTCTAGTAACCCCGGGTTACACTGGGGGCTAAAAACAAATCGGTAAGGAGAGTGGAGGGAGGAAGGGGTGTACAGGAGGGAGGATGGGCCAGGGATTGTGGATGAAGGATAAAGTACAAAATGGAGGGGACGATCGAGAAGGGGGCTAGAAACAAGTACAGTTGGGGGAGCAAAAGTTATGTAGGACTGCGGAGATAGAGAATGAGGACGAGGAGAGGCTAATGGGGAGGGGGGGCGAGTTCCAAAGCTTTGGAAAACAGTAGGAAAAAGCATCCTGGCCAGTGGCGGTGGAGCGACGAGGAAGTGGATCTAAGCTGGCGGGATCAGTGGGGAGGAACAGTAAGTGAGGAGGAAAGGTAAGAGGACAGAGTTCCAAACCATAATTTAGAAGTGAATTTAGCGCAGTGGGAGAGTCGCCTGCACTCCAGGGAGGGGAAGGCAAGAGAGTGGTATAATGTACAGTGATGTGTGTGGGGGGGAGGTGAGTCGAGAGCAAAGTGACAGGAAAGCATTAAAAAGAGGACCCAACCTGGTAAGGGAAGACTTGGCAGCAGCACTGTAGACTATGTCGCAATAGTCAAAAATACGGAGTATCATTTTCTGAACAAGATCATGCGTAACCGGTAGTGGTAGGAAAGCATGGTTCCTGTAAAGGGCACTAAGCTTGGGGTGCATTTTTTTCAGGATGGCATCAATATGTACAGAAAAGTTAAGGTGTTGGTCAAGCCAGACACCCAGATACCTAAAAGAGGAGGTGTCCTCTAGTGTAGGCCCGTCAAGGGTGTGGAAAGAGGGTAGGGAGGGTAGCTTTGAGAGTCTCTGCCTAGTGCCAAAGGTCAGAAACATAGAAACATAGACTTTGATGGCAGATAAGGACCGCTTGGCCCACCTAGTCTGCCCATTTCCCTACCTACTGGATAAGCTGCAGATCCTAGTCAACCAACAGCCTATTTCTTCCTACCCCCCACAAGAATTGCCTTATGTCTGTTCCATGCATTCTTGAATTCTAACAGTTTTAGACCCCACAACCTCCACAGGGAGGTGGTTCCATGCGTCCACCACCCTCTCTGTGAAAAAATACTTCCTCACATTGCCCCTGAGCCGTCCTCCCTCTATCTTCAAATTGTGTCCCCTTGTTCTTGCACATTTTTTCTGAAAGATGCTACCATCTTGGACTTTGTTGATTCCACTGAGGTACTTAAAAGTTTCAATCATGTCCCCCTCTCCCTTCTTTCCTCAAGGGTATACATTTTAAGCTTCTTTAGTCTCTCCTCTGTTGGCTTCTCTTGCAGACCCTGCACCATTTAGTTGCCCTCCTCTGGACTGCCTCCATCCTGTCTATGTCCTTGCGAAGATGTGGTCTCCAGAACTGGACAGTACTCCAGATGGGGTCTCACCAGCTGTCTGTGCAGAGGGATAACAACTTCCTGTTTTCTGCTGGTGATGCCTCTCCCTATACATCCCAGTATCCCCCCAGCCCTCCCTACTGCCTTCTCACATTGCTTGCTAACCTGAAAGTTATCTGATATGATTACCCCCAGGTCCCTTTCCATTGTTGTTGTCATTACTACCCCCCACTGTGTACTCTTCACCTGGGTTTTTCTTTCCCAGGTGCATTATTTTGCACTTCTTTTGGCCATTCTTCCAACCTTGCCAAGTCCCTTCTCATGCTTTTCACCCCCCTTTTGTATCAACCCTGTTGCAGTTCTTTGTGTCATCTGCAAAGAGACATAGTTTTCCTTCCAGTCCCTCTGCAATGTCACTTATAAAGACATACTGAACCCTGTGGTACTTCGCTAGTAACCCCTCTTTCTTCAGAGTAGACTCCGTTTACTATGACCTTCTGTGTCCTGTTGTTCAGCCAATGTTTTACCCAGGCTACCATCCTGGGACCCACTCCCAAGCTGGCTAATTTGTTTATTAATCTTTTTTGTTGGACTGTGTCAAATGCCTTGCTAAAGTCTAGTTAGGCCATGTCCACAGCCCCTCCCTGGTCTACTACTTTGGTCACCCAGTCAAAGAAATCGATTAGACTCATCTGACATTACTTTCCCACTGTGAATCCATGCTGCCTTGGGTCCTTTGCCCCACTGGCCTCTAGGTACTCAACAATTCTTTCTTTCTTAAGTGATTCCATCATTTTCCCTACCACTGAGGTCAAACTGACAGGTCTGTGGTTTCTCGTCTCTGTCTTGCTCCCACTTTTGGGAAGGGGAATCACATCCACCCTCCTCCAATCCTCAGGTACCACACCATCCTCCCATGATTTGTTAAAAAGGGTGGTCAGTGGTATCACTAGTTCTCCCCTTAATTCTTTTAGATTTCTGGGGTGAATCCCATCAGGCCCCATTGCTCTGTCCACCTTCAGTTTTAGGAGTTCTTTCAGAACTCTTTCTTCTGTGAAAGGACTGGGATTGACCCCCCTATACAGAGTGCTTCTGTTAATTGGATTAGGTACCTCCCCCTCCTCCTCTTTTGTGAATACTGAGCAGAAGTATTCATTCAGTATCCCTGCTTTTTCACTGTCCCTCTCTGCCCACCCACCGTCCATTCTATTCAGCCTCACTATCCCTCCCTTTGTCTTTCTACATTCCCTAATGTACCTATCAAAGGTTTTATCCCCCTTCTTAACTGAGTTGGCTATCTTTGTCTTGTCATTGAGACTGTCTTCTTGGCATTGAGGAAGAGTTGATGTAAGTTGAGCCAGTGTTGAACATTGTTGAAGTCAGTTTGTAATCTGGTCATCACATCAGAGGTAGAAGGGCCAGAGGTGAACAATACCGTGTCGTCTGCATACATATGGATAGCAGATGAGGAGCATACTGACAGTAGGTCGTTTAGATAAATAGAGAAAAGGGAGCAGGCCAAATACAGAGCCTTGAGGCACACCAGTGGAGATAGGTAGTGATTGTGACATAGAGTCAGCTAATTTAACAGATTGAGTTCCACCTACCAGGTAGGCTCAGAACCAATTGCAGGCAATCAGAGACAGGCCTGCTGATGAGAGGGTTTTGAGGAAGAGTGAGTGGGAGACAGTGTCAAAGGCCTTGGCAAGGTCGACAGAGATAGCAGAGGTGATGTGACCTTCATCCATAGTAGTATGGATAGAGTCAGTGAGTCTGAGTAGGGAAGTGGTAGTGGAATGGTTCTTCCTACAACCAGATTGGAAGGGAGTGAAGAAGGTGGAGTCATGTAGAAAGGAGGAGGGTTGAGAGAGTCTGTGTAACAAGCTCCCTGAATTAGTGGCCTTGATGGAAGAGGGGTTGCCTGGATATTGTGGCAGTCACAGAAACATTGTACACAGAGAACCATGACTGGGATGTCAGCATACCAGGATACACAATCTACAGGAGGGACAGGGAGGGTAAAAGAGGAGGAGGAGTAGCTCTCTATGTAAAGGAAGGGATCAAAGCAACAGAACTAAAGAGTAAACAGGGAGCAGATGAGGCACTCTGGGTCACCCTGGAGACAGAAAATGGCACCACAATCCTCATGGGGGTTGTATACAGACCCCCATCTCAGGGGGAGGGAGTGGACAAGGAAATGATAGAAAGCATCCTTAGAGTGGCAGAAAAAGGGGAGATATTGTTGATGGGGGATCTGAATATGCCAGATGTTAACTGAAGCACCTTTGCTGCAGGCACATCCAAGAGCAGGGTCATTATTGATGCCCTACAAGGGGCATGCCTCAGACAGCTAGTATTGGAACCCACTCTGGAGGGAACAATCTTAGACCTGGTTCTCTCAAATGGGGACGGAGAAAAAATCTCAGATTTAGAAGTGGGTAGCCATCTGGGAACAAGCGACCACCAAACAGTGTGGTTCCACGATAAACACAGCCATATAATCCAAGCCATACAAAAGCAAGAGTATTGGACTTTAGGAGGGCTGACTTTGGAAAAATGAGAGTGCCTCAGAAAAGCACTGAGCAAACAGGCAAGGAGGAGGGTGGAGGAACAATGGGAGTAATCAAAACAGCCATCACAGAGGCAATAAGCCTTTGTGTAAAGCAAATCAACAAAACACAACAAAGGAAAAAACGCTATGGATCTCAAAGAGGTGGCAGGAAAGGTTAAGGAGAAAAGGATAGCATTCAGGAAATATAACAAACACAGAAGGAGCAGGACAGAGAACTTTATCAGTTAAAGCAGAAAAGAGGCTGGGAAGGCAGTCAGAATAGCAAAGGCCCAAACCGAGGAAAGAATAGCCAACTCTATTAAGAAGGGGGATAAAACCTTTTATAGGTACATTAGGGAGCGAAGAAAGACCAAAGGAGGGATACTGAGGCTTAATAAAGGGGAGGGAATGTGGGTAGAGGGTGACGGTGAAAAAACAGGGATACGGAACAAATATTTCTGCTCAGCATTCACAAAGGAAGAGGAGGTGGAGGTACCTAAACCAAACAAGAGAAACTCTCTGAAGACGGGGGTCGATACCAGGCCATTTACAGAAGAAAGGGTTCTGAAAGAACTAATAAAATTGAAGGTGGACAAAACAATGGGGCCTGAAGGGATTCACCCAAGAATTCTAAAAGAACTAAGGGTAGAACTAGTGACACCGCTGACTACTGTCTTTAACAAATCATGGGAGGATGGGGTGGTACCTGAGGACTGGAGGAGGGTGGATGTGGTTCCTCTTCACAAAAGTGGGAGCAAAACAGAGGCAGGAAACTACAGACCAGTTAGTTTGACCTCAGTGGTAGGGAAAATAGATGGAATCACTTCTGAAGGAAAGAATTGTTGAGTACCTAGAGGCCAGTGGGGCACAGGACCCAAGGCAGCATGGATTCACGATGGGAAGGTTGCGTCAGACGAATCTAATAGATTTCTTTGACTGGGTGACCAAAGTAGTAGACTAGGGAAGGGCTGTGGACATGGCCTACCTAGATTTTAGCAAGGCATTTGATACAATCCCACACAAAAGATTAATACACAAGTTAGCCAGCCTTGGAGTGGGTCCCAAGGTGGTAGCCTGGATAAATAAATTGGCTAGACAACAGGACACAAAGGGTAGTAGTAAATGGAGTCCACAGTGAAGAAAGGAGAGTTACTAGTGGGGTACCGCAGGGTTCAGTACTGGGACCGGTCCTTTTTAATGTCTTTATAAGTGACATTGCAGAGGAACTGGAAGGAAAAGCATGTCTCTTTGCAGACAACACAAAGATCTGCAACAGGGTTGATACACAAGATGGAGTGGAAAGGATGAGAAGGGACTTGGCAAGGTTGGAGGAATGGTCAAATGTATGGCAGCTCAGATTCAATGCAAAGAAGTGCAAGGTAATGCACCTGGGAAACAAAAACCCAGGGGAAGAGTACACAATGGGGGGTGAGATACTGACAACAGTAAAAATGGAAAGGGACCTGGGGGTAATTATATCAGACGACCTAAAGGTGGGTAAGCAATGTGATAAGGCAGTAAGGAAGGATGGGGGGGATACTGGGATGCATAGGGAGAATCATCAGTAGTAGAAAACAGGAAGTTGTTATTCCTCTGTACAGACAGTTGGTGAGACCCCATCTGGAGTACTGTGTGCATTTTTGGAGACCCCATCTCCGCAAAGACATAGACAGAGTGGAGGCTGTCCAGAGGAGGGCAACCAAAATGGTGCAGGGTCTGCACCAGAAGACATACGAAGAAAGACTAAAGGAGCTTAATATGTATACCCTTGAGGAAAGAAGGGAGAGAGGGGACATGATAGAAACTTTCAAGTACCTCAAGGGAATCAACAAAGTCCAAGAGGGTAGCATCTTTTAGAAAAAGAGATGTGCAAGAACAAGGGGGCACAGTTTGAAGATAGAGGGGGGACGGCTCAGAGGCAATGTGAGGAAGTATTTTTTTCATGGGGAGGGTTGTGGATGCATGGAACAGCCTCTCTGAGGAGATTGTGGAGTCAAGAACAGTGGGTGAATTCAAGAATGCATGGGACAGACATAAGGCAGTCCTAGTGGGGGGTAGGAAGAAGTAAGCTGTTGGTTCACTAGGATCTGCAGCTTACCTGTTAGGTAGGAAAATGGCAGACTAGGTGGATCAAGCGGTCCTTATCTGCCGTCAAATTCTGTTTCTATATTTCTAGAGCAATATGTTCATGACATTTAGCCAGAGTGGGTAGACAAGAGATAGGGCGATAGTTCCCAGGAGATAAGTGATCACCACCCTTATGTAAGGGGAGTACAGTTGCACGCGTCCAGGATGCAGTGATAGACGCAGTGTGGAAGGACAAGTTGAGAAGATCAGACAGAGGGGTATAGAAAGCAGGAGCAGATAGGCATAGTAGCTTTGGGTCCAGGCTGTCGGGGGAGCGGCCTTTTGATAGGTTTGTAGAGAGAAGAGTCTTTAGGGTGTCTCTTGGAGAGATGGGAGAGAAGCAAAAACTAAGGTAATAGGTGCTGTTGGAGAGGATAAAGCAGATTGAGGATGGGGTAGTAGGTTGTGAAGGGAGGAATGCTAGCAGGGAAGAGGCACAGGTTGTAAAGTAGGAATTGAATTTGGGAGCTACAGTAGGGTGGTCTGCTATGAGCTGGTTATTTATTTTGAGTAGTGGGGGTGGAGGTTTAGTTTGGGGGGAGAAGAGTGAGTAGACCACCTTCCTGAACTTTGAAGGGCTGTTTATGTTAGAATTAAAGGTGGTCCGGAAATATTCAGCTTTCGCCAGTCGAATAGCTTTGGTGTAGTACTCCCCACTCCCTTCACCCTACCTGCCAGGTCCTGTTCCCTTGCTGGGTTCACAGCATCCAGAATGGGACTAGTTCATGGGTTGCCTCTCTTCCCTCCCCCTCCCCTCTCTCTCTCTCTCTCTCTCTCTCTCTCCACCTGTCCCCCTTTCTCCCCCAATCTTATCTGCCAGGTCCTATTCCCTTGCAGGGTTCTCAGCATCCTGAAGGGGACTAGTTCTTGGGTTGCCTCTCCTCCCTCCCCCTCTCTCTCCACCTTATATGCCAGGTCCTGTTCCCCGGCAGGGTTCTCAGCATCCTGAAGGCTACTAGTTCTTGCATTGCCCCTCTCTTCCCTCCCTTCCTGCCTTCCTCCTCCCTTCACCTCCACTTTGTGTTATAACTGCCTTTTTTTATTCTAAATTAGCACTTGGTAGCCCAGAGCTCAGCCTACCATTTCTAGCACTTCTAGGTGTTCTCCATCTTCTGGCCTAATCCTTATGGGTTACCTGTCCTTGGTTTATTAGTGTACGTTATACCTGCATATTGTGTTGCCTACCCTGGTTTGTCTCATCTGATGTCTCTGACCTTAGCTTAGTTATCTATCACGCTCCTTTTATACAATACTGTCTGTTGTCATGGATTGAAATGTACTGTATTATTTACTGCACTCTATGTATCTAAATTGCATTGTATGTATTTTATATTGCCATTTTTTTTATCCCTCTCTTGTAAACCCTCCCTCCTCCATGGATGCTTCTGGAAATGAGCTGTTTACAGCTCATATTGTCTTTCCTGGTGAAACCTTCACAAATAAATAAAATAAATTATTCTCCCTCTGTTATCTGCCAAGTCACTGGCACTGATGCAGTGCATTATGGTCCCCATTGTTTGGTTGCTGTAAATGTTAATAAGAAATATTTTATGGTGCACTGCTGAGGATTATTTTACCTTTGAGAATGGAACTGAAGTTTTCAACATTATTTATGAAGAAATTATTGAAACTATCAGGGGTAAGGAAGATGATGATTTCATATTAGAAGGAAGGGTGGATTTTAACATTGTTCTGCTTGGTGGCCCGGTGGCGCTGAGGGTTGAGGCACTGGACGCCACACCTCGCGTGATGCCGGCGACCCAGGTTTGGGAGCAGACTTGGGTCATCGGGGGAGGAGAGGATCGAGCGTCTGGAGGACTGCTCCCCTCTCCTGGGGTGGGATCCAGGGGGCTCCCCGCCTTGCAGCAGGAGACCGGGGAGCACTGCATTAGGTGGAAATTCATGAGTGGGAAACAGCTGGTGGGCGTCTCAGGGAAGGGGCAGTTGTTCCCTGCATGCTGATGTCACTACACATCCATTGCCTAGGGGGTAAAGCACCCAAGAGAAAAAACCCCGGCATCCAGGAGGAAGACGGTGGTCCCCAGGGAGCGCCACACACGCCCACTGCTGGTCCCCACCCAGTTGACTCTCTTGGGTCCTCCCCTCTCTCATGGAGTCTGGAGGGGGGGGACTTGGTCACTGATTCTTCGCAGGGCAGGAGATTAAGGCAGGGCGGTAGCAGGCAACTCAAATGGGTCTCGCCTGATGGGGCCCTGGACAAGCCAGGTGAAAAGAATTAAAAAAAAACAAAACAAAAAAAAAAAACATTGTTTTGCTTGTCTCAGGCCTGAACTAGTGCAGCTAACCCTCTACTTGTCCATTTTTGACTGGTGCAGGTCTTAAGTGGCTGCCAATGGAGTTATAAAGTCTCTAGCAGGCTCTAATCCTCATGCTAATCTCCTTCATTGTTTCAGATGGCCGGCTATGATTAACAGCTTTTTAAGAGCTGCTATTATATGCCACCTGGCAGTGCAAAGTGGGGACCCCACAAAAAAAGACTCGTGAGCCATTGTCACCCCACTGTTAGGGTTTCCAGCTGGTGTCCAAGCTGTGATCATGGGTGGAATGCTGATAAGTCACTAGCTTCCAGTAGTCTGAGTTTGTGTCTCCATGTGTGTTGACGTGCCCACATTATTAAGGCTAGTGTCCCTAATTTCCCTGCATTTTGAGTATCATTGCCCAACATTTCAGTGACAAAAATTTATGAGGTATATAGTCTGCCATGCAGATGGTGGGCTTTATCCCAGCCTCCTCATAGTCACTCCATTTCCTTCTATCTTCCCAATATCCCAGCTCTGTATATGCCCTGGACACCACTGCAAGCCTGTGAGAGAGGAGTACTTGGATGCTTAAATGAAATTAATCATGACAAATAAAGCCAAACAGATGTCCATCACTGATTTCTCTGAAGTTGGTTGATGATAAATGATAAATAAACTAAACTAGATTTTCATAGTCAGTCATACTGTGGCTTTTAAGTATTTTTATTACTCAACTGTACACAAATAAAGAAACTGAATAGTTAATACCTAAATCTAGTCCTGTGCCAATTTTCCTGTATTTTCCAATGCAACATAACACCCTATTACTATTTCTAAAAGTTCACCAGCTTTGGTGGATAATAGAGGTGTACTGTATTAGAAAACAGGCAGGGAGGAGGGGGCATTGCCAGAGACCAGTTAGGGCCTACAAAGGTAGATTAGGCAGGAAACATCTGGGCAGACTGAGTGGGTCAAGCAGTCCTTTTCTGCTGACAAATTATATGTTTCTATATTTCTATATCTAGACAACTGACTCATTTGGACCCACTTTTGCAAGGAGACACAGGCAGCCATGGCAACAGTATCCAACACTCTTCACCTCCGTGGCTGGATCATCTACCAACAGAATAGTTCCTCTCAACCCTCCAGTGCTTACAACACATTGGCATGCTGTTCAACACAGCAGCAGCCACTGTGTCACCCCAGACAGGGTTTGCACACCCCACGAAGGCCTGTGAAAGCTCATATGTAAGTCATTGGAGACAGCCAAAGGCATCCTCCATGTGCTGGGCCTCATGGCAGTGAGCATCGGTCTGGGACAGTGGGCCAGACTCCACTCCCGCCCCCTGCAACTCTTAGTTCAGTGCTTGTGGAACCTTCAAATAGCAACACTTGTGGACCACATCCTTCTGATCCTAGAAGTAAAGACCTCTCTGTCTTGGTGGACCCTCAATCCAAATTTTTCCAAGAGGGGTCTCTATAGGACAAGCAATGGCTCACCCTGACAACTGATACCAGTCTCACCTGCTGGGGAGAGTTCTCTGCACCTGCAGGATGGGTGGCTGTCAGCTCTGTCCCCATGTGTTGCAGCATCCCCAGCCTGCAGCCAGGCTGGTTCCTCATGTTCCTCCCATGACAGGACAAGCGGGGATGGAAGGCCATTCCGCCCCCCTTCCCGAGCACACATATCCAGAGTGTCACTGGCTGGAAGGCAGAGTGGGCCTTGACTGCACAGGCTGGGCTTCATGAAGCCTGTCCCCATGTTTTTGATCCTTATTTTTCTTCTCTGGAATGCTGGGGTGTGCACATTGGCACTTGCATAGAGGCACACATGTGCCACAGAAGTCCTGCAGTTCCCTTGCTTCTTGCATCTCTCTACCCATCCTACTATTAGGTCTCCACCTGGTGGCAGTCATTGGATGCTGTACCCCTCCATCTTTCCGGCCAGCCCCCAGCAACCCGAGTTTGCTCCCGAGCCTGAGTCGCCAGCGTGGTGGGTAGTGGCACTACCACTGCACCACTGGGCCAGCTTTATTCTGTTTCTATGTTTCTCTTGTACTTAGAATGAATCCACCTGGCCTTATGTGAACCAATCCAGCTTCCATGCTGGCCAGATCTGCTCTGCCAAAGGCTGATCCTGCACCCAGAACCTCAGAAGGTTCAACTATGGGCCCCTGTCCGAGAGCAGAACATACTTGAAGGCTGGCTATTCCCAAGGCACAGTTGACACCCTGATGCACTCGCGAAAGCCTTTGACGAACAAGACCTGTATCAGAATCTGGGGCATGTTCCGCTCCTGGTGTTCTCCATTGGGGATCAGTCCCCCAGTTGCCTCTCTGTCCAGTATTTTGTAGTTTCTGCAGCAGAGTCTAGATGAAGTGTTGTCTACTAGTTCCTTCAGAGTTCAGGTGGTGGCACTTTCCGCCATCCAGGGTTATGTAGGGACCAACCTTCTGGGGTCTCACCTGGACCTCATCAAGACATTTCACCCCTCTGTTAGGCAAGTTGTTCCCCCTGGAAGTTAAACGTGTTTTTGGAACCCTTGATGAAACCTTCTTGAGGGGTTGTGGGATAACAGATGGACCAGACACCGAACTTCAGGTTCAACACACAATCTCTGTGTGATGTTTATTCAAAATACAAATAATAACCTTTTGCAATGGCATATTTCTTTTTCTTCTTCAGTATATTAGTTTGCAGTAACAGACTATGAATGTCCTTTCTCTGCACTTAGCCAGCACCTACTGACACTGACCTCTGATCTAATTCACTAGCTACGATGTACCCATAACCCTTATGCAAGCCCTCATTTGCTTACATAGTGGGGGCCCAAAAAGAAGAAAACCAAAACAAGCTATAAACAAAGAACCTCAATGCAGAATCACTGAAAGAACAGTTACCCCAAAAGGCATTGGCAAGAAATCAGGTTTCAAAGAAATACAACATCATACATACATCCATAATGTAATGCATCATGGGATATATGCAAATCACCATGACATTTAGACTTTTTAGTTTACATTAATTTCAAGGCATTTTAAACAGCACAACTAGCTTAATTTCTATAATAGACACCTAGTACCTTTTACCATTATCAAAACACCACTGCATGGTATTTTTAAATATTTACAGGTTTCATAAACATAAGGTATATACATTAAGGTATTTTATAACATAGTGTTATTACATATTAAATCCAACAACAATAAACACAACCTATTTTACATACATCTGGAGGTCACCACAATAACCTTCCTGTACGAGGACCTGAGAGGGAAAAGGAAAATTAAAGAAGACACTATAGCATAGTCAAGAGAGGGAGAAAGGGGTACCCACAGGTGGCCAACCTTATGGACTACAAATAGTACAGGATAGATTAGGCTTAGAAATAGAAGAACTGTTGCAACAGACTTAAGAAAAGGTTGGTTCTCAGGAGTGGCCGGAGCTCCCGGTCACAAACCTCTTGAAGAAGTCTCCTTCTGGCTCCACTACCTGAAGGTACTGTTCCTCTTAGCAATATGCTTGGCTAGACTGGTCGGGGAGATGCATGCTCTTTCTGACAAGGAACCTTACCTTGTCTTCCATCAGGACAGAGTGGTCCTCTGGACAGTACCTTCATTCACTCCCAAGGTAACCTTAGTATTTCACTGACAGCAGGAGACTTCTTTGCCTTTCTTTTTCCCCAAATTGTAGGATTGCTAAGGAAGGCACCTCGCCTCCTCAATGACAAGAGAGCTTCATCTTCTTCTTGATGTGAACTCAGCCTTGCCACAAAATTGTCAGGCTTTTTTTTGTTGTTGGGTTCTGGAAAAAAAGTTAGCCCCAGGCAAGTGAACTTCAGCCAAGTGGCTCTGCACAGCCATTCAGCCTATTCATCTAGAGGGCTTTCTGTCCCATCCAGACTCAAACCTCACTCCACTACAGCCATGGTTACCTGTTATGTTGAGTGAGCCTCAGCCTCCCTGGAGGGCATTTGCAAGGCTTTCATGTGGGCCTTGGTCCACACCTTTACTAGACATTATTGCCTGATGTACTTAGGCTCCCCAATGCTGCTTTCTTTCAGCCGACGGTGACAGCACTGATCCTTCCAACTATGGACTGCTTATCAGGCAAGTAACTCTCTGCTCTCCTATAGCAGCCAACACACAAAGGGAATAACATTTTCCTACTGGTAATTCCATTTGTATGTAGGCTTCATCCATGGCCAGGCAGGCCCTCCAGTTTCAGTGCTGTAAACTTTATCTGTTTGATCTTTCTGTCCTGTTTTTATATACCTCCCTGGTCAGAAACATAGAATGTGTTGGCAGAAAAGGACCAGTAGGGTCATTTAGTCTCCCTATTTTCCCTCCTAACATTACAACCCAGACTCTGTTTTGTCACAGGTGTCCCTCCTCCTCCCTTACCTCTGTTTATTATACCCTTGTGCCTATCCCACGCATACCTGAAGTTCCCCACTGTCTTTGCCCCGGCAGACTGTTCCAGGCATCCACTGCCCTTTCTGTGAAAGAGTATTTCCTCAAATCCTCTTAGCATCCTCCTGAAGCTTTGTGGTATGCCCCATGTTCTGGTGCTCCTTCTGCTATTTAAGAGACTCACCTCCTGCACCTTGTTCACTGCCATGATGTACTTCTAGGTCAAGGTCATGTCCCTTCTCACTCTCCTCTCCTCTAGGGAGTACATGCTGAGCAGGCTCTCCTCGTATGGTTTCTCGTACAGTCCCTGCACCATTTTAGTAGCCCTCCTCCGAACTGTTTCTATGCTGTCAATGTCCTTGCAGAGGTGCGACCTTCGGACCTGAACACAGTACTCCAGGGGGCCTCTCAGGTGAGCAGTATGAAGCAACACCACTTCCCTTTTTCTGCTAGAGATCCCCCTCTGTATGTACCCCAGCATCCTGCTTGCCTTGCCTGTTGCACTGCCGTGTCACCTTGAGATCATCTGATATGTTCACCCCAAGGTCTCTTTCATGCTTGGTAACTGTAAGTACCACCCCCCTCATCTTATACACAGCCCCTTTGTTTCCCTGCTCTTAGGTGCATGACTTTGCACTTTTTGGCAGTGAAACCCAGCTGCCACTCCCTATAACACTTCTCTAGTTTTCCCAGATCTCCCAGATCTCTTTGCATTCTCTCTCAGTCCCCTTCTGGGTGTCCACCCTGTTGCAGATTTTTGTGTCATCTGCAAAGAGACCCACCTTCCTCTCCAGTTCCTCCACTATATCACTTATGGAGATATTGAAGAAGACAGGGTCCAGTACTAATCCCTGTGGTACTCCACTGGTCTCTCCCATCCTCTGAGTGACTGCAATTTAGCACCACCCTCTGCCTCATGTCTTTCAACCAGTTTGATACCCAGCACATCACCTTCTCCTCCACCACAAAGGTCACTAAGTTTCTTTATCAGCCTCCTGTGTGGAAAAGTGTCAGTGGCCTTACTGAAGTCCAGATAGGCCACATTCACTGCCTCCCTGATCTATCTCTCCTCATTACCCAGTCAAAGAAATCTATGAGATTTGTTTGATGTGACATCCCCACTGTGAAGCTGTGCTGCCAGTGGTTCTGCAGCCCAGTGTCTCCAGGTACCCATCCGCCTCCTTCAGCAGGGACTCCATACTGACTGGTCTGTAATTCCTGGCCTCCTCCCTGCTACTGCTCTTGTGCAGAGGAACCACATTGGCCCTCCTGCAGTCCTCTTGAACCACCCCTGTCTCCAATGAGGTGCTCAGTAGCATTGCCAGAGGGGCAGCTAGCAGTGTGCTTAGTTCCTTAAGTACCCTTGGGTGAATCTCATCCAGCCCCATTTCCTTGTTCTCCTTAAGGGCTTCCAACCCGTAGCTGAGACTCTGTTCCATAAATGGACTTGTTTCCATTCCCCACCTCCCATAGCATTAGGGTTGGTGATTAGTTCAGTAGCCCACTACATTCTCTTATTTATTTATTTATTTTTATTGGCTACTCCTCAGTTTTGGGGTTCAGTGTTTAGTCCAGTCTGGGACAGAGGGTGACTGAGGGCTATGGGACTGGGGGCATTTCCTCATGCTCTGAGACTATTCTGTCTCTCCCAGTTGAGCGGGAAAGACAGCCCATACCTTTCTGCCTGCCCATGGATAGAGCCTACACACAACCGTAATTAACAGAAGGAAAATTATAATTCTCTTTACAGCCTTGTAAAGTAGTTTATGTAAGCAATAAGCCATGAAAAGATGTGCATCAAAGGATTTTATTGCACACACCAGGGGAGTGAGGCACAAGGCAAAAGGCTGAGAGTCCTTACACCCCTGGAAAGTGCATTAAAATAGTTTAATGCACACTTTTTCATGACTTTTTGAGCTTATAAAAAGGCTTGCTGCTCTTTTGCATTCTGTGCACTGTGAAACATTTTTAATGTGATATTTTACATAAATAATTTGTTTAAATATATTTTAAATAACAAACTACATACATAAAATAGTCCTTGATTTTGTAGGTAATGAGGCTTTTTATGCCTGGGTAATGAGAGAGCTGGCACCTGACCGTGCAGTGCTAGGAATTTGATGCATCATCAGGTGACATCTCTTGGTTAATGACGTTCCCAGATTTTTTCTTGCAGTTTTATGTTATTAATTCATTTATTTGAACTATTCATCTGATAGATGGCAGGAAGACCCCATGAGATACAAGATCTAATTTTCTTGGGAGTCCTTTGGCACAGCTGAGTACATGAAGTGCTTAGTTTGTAGTGCAGTATAACAGGATACATATGTGCTAAAACCAAAAAAATACACAAATGCAGGATACTAGCTGTACACGAATATTTGCGTGCTCATATAGCAGATACAGGGATGACAGCCACAGGTGTTGAGAGTTGCCCGTTTTATACACAAAGGCAGTATGAAGAGTTGAGATGAAGATACAGTAGGTGCTAGTATTCCATACAGCTCAGTAAGTATTAGGGGACTGGATAAAAAGGGAATTCAGCTGTGTTGGCATTACATGGATCTTTCGGTTACTCAGTGAGCAGCCTTTAGAAAGTTAGAAGGTTAGGGGTTTGTTGAAGGGGGCTGGTAGGCTGGAAAGTGTCATTGGCTGCCGACCTGTGAGAGAGGTGGCACTGCTTCTTTCAATAGGGGGGGCCCACTGAGCTGTATGGGTTTTGGGCCTGGATGGACTGTGAGAGCAATGGATAGATTTTTCCTCCTTGTATCCACAGTTGTGAGTTGACTTTTAGGCTGTTTTGGGTCTGGTGAGAGAAAGCTCACCAAATCTGTAGTCTACTGCTAGGGTTTCTCCTGTGGGTACCTGTGTTGAGTTTAACTCAGGACATATAGTATATACCATCTCAGTGGCAGTGAGCTGGGTTGATGCACTGTTCAAATAATTTCTAAAATGGGGTATTAAAAAATGACCAACTCGAACAACTTCATTGACTAAGGCCCCGTCCACACTATACCGCTCAGGCCTGGTAACGGATGCAAACTGTTATGGCCGGGGAGCGGTGCAGTATGTCCACACTGCGGCAGTGTCCGTTACGGGACCAGAACTGCTGGTCCACACTGCGGGAGCCGGGCAGCTGTTACGGCGGCACCTGATCCCACAGTGCAGCTTGCGCTGCGCTAGGGGACCGGTACCACATGTCCACACTACGGCCGGTAATGTTACTGAGGTGTAACCAGTTTCATAACTATTGTTGAACCCACCTCATATGTGGTTTCAACAACAGTTACGAAAATGCCTTCTGTAATGTTACAGGTGTAAACACAAACTGTTGCGGTAACGGTTTGGGCGCTCTGTAACGTTACAGAGGCGTAGTGTGGACAGGGCCTAAAACACAGCACCTGACCATTGATTGTTTACCTGGAAACTGGACAGTTCATAACTAACCTGCCTCAAGCCACCAAGCAACAACCTAACTAAATGAAAATAAAACCTTTTTCTAGTAAAATAAACTGTTTTCTGCTTTTTAAACACTTCAAGTTTAATTTATTGTTGATTGGTTACAAACCATTACAACACAATATAGTTTAAAAATACAAAAATAATTCCATTACAGTTATATACAGTCAACTTCCATGGCTTCAATAAATAAAGTACTTTCATGCTGATCTTTAAATTAGTAATTTCATTGCACAATCAAACCAACCTAAATTCCAGTCTTCAGTTCTATTTAAAGCTCCCTATTCAGTTATATTGTGGCAGTTTATCCAGCAAGGTAGACTTATAATAGCATGAACGGGGTGTGGTTATTGGGATTTAACGACTACGCCTGTGTGGTGTGTCACGAGGCGCAGCCGAGTGACTTAACCACACAAGAAGTGGTAAATCACCCAATAATCCACACCCCGGAGTGCCTTTATTACATTATACAGTGGACCCATGTGTAAAATAAATTTAAATGTGTTTAATTATGTTTTTATAAATGCCATTCCTCAGCTGTGGGTTATGCAGGATTTACCCATTGTCATGTGACATGTTTTGACCAATGAGGTTAGGATTTTCACACACCATTGTATATTCAAGAATAACCTCTAGAGCCCAAGAAGGAGCCCTTCACATTATACGCCGAGTCCCCAATGCACACATCTTCTCAAGAAATCTGCAGAAGGACTCTGACAAGCAGATTCCTATTCCTTAACTGAATTCCACCTGGCACTCCATCCCATTATCTGCTGCCAAGTTACAACTATGTGGGTTCACTCTGCCTCTTACAGCCACCATATCAATTTATGAATTATGGTTATAGCATTAAGGGAAGGAGCCCAAAGGAACTTAACAACTAACATAATAATTACAGGTTCCATCCCATTTTAAAAGGAAGGATCACCAGGTATTACCCATCTCACATTTCCATATCAAATCTGTAAGGTTGAAACAGACAATGTCCTGCAAAAGTTATCCTCCCGAATCTGTCTTATCTGTAAATAAAAATCTTGGTCAAAACGAAAATATTACTTGTTAAAACTAACTCAGTAAGTCCAACCAAACATTCAATGAATGAGTTAGAGAATCGTACATTCACATAAAGAAGTCCTTAATGCCTCCAAACCTCCATCATGAGAGATATTCGTATATAACGCATTAATATCTAAGGTTACAAGAACATCTTCCCTTTGAACCTCTAAGCCCTGAAGGCGAAGTATCACATCAGTGGTATTCTTCACATGTATAGGCCAGAGGGGGACCAGATGTTTTATATGTTGGTCAACAAATTTGGCTAATGGTTCAGTGACTGAACCAATGGACACTACAATTGGTCTAGCAGGGGGGTCCCTTGGAGTTTTGTGAATCTTTGGGAGCCTATACAAGGTTGGACGTAAGGGATTTTGAACTGTAATAAAATCATATCTTTGTTGTGAAATGACACCATCATGCAAAAATGTCAATACATTTTTACAGTCAAAGGTCAGATCCCTAGACAATTTCTTATAAAAATAGGGTTGCTTAATTGATTTAACTTTTCTTGCTGATACTTAACTTTATGAAGCACAACTATAGCACCCCTTGTCAGCATCCTTGATTTCAATTGTTATGCTTCTGTGTAAGGGTCTTAATGCTTCTTTTTCTTGAACTGTGCAGTTATTATATCTTGGTGCTGAACATTCAGAAACATAATGTAGAATATCCCTCTCACATGCCTTATGAAAAACATTTACAGTGGGATTTTAAGGAGGCATGTAGGTTGATGGCTTCCTAAGTAATTCTGTACCATTCCCTGTAGTATCATTCTCCAGAGTCAAGTTATCTTGACAAAACATCGCTTTCAAGTCCAATTTCCTTATGAACTTATGAAGGTCCACCATCACTTTAAATTCATTAATACTCATCGTGGGCACAAAATTAGGTCCTTTCTCAAGTACCTTAGTTTCCATATCAGTAAGGATATAGAGACATTTACTACTAATGACTCTTCAGCTGTTGTTAGTTCCATTGTCCTCTCCTCCTGTTCTGTCATCCGTGATTTTGTCCCGAGTCCACCTGCCTCTGCGCATCGTTGTTTCCTCCCTTGCCCCACGTCCTCTTCGTGTCTTTCTTCTCGAAACTGAATAAACCAGGGACTCCTTCTGAGCCCCCTCTGTGTCACTGGTAATTCCGGTAGATTGGGATAAATGTTCTTCATTGTACCCTCTGTTTCAGTGTAACTTATTCTGGAGGGACATAACGGTGGAGCCAATAGGGGTTGTACAGAGGCATTCAGTTGCTTAGGTGGACTGTCCGTATTGTGTCTTGCTTGAATCAAATTCAGTGGTGCTTCCAACAGTTGTATGAGTCTCGGGCTGATCAAGCCCTATTGATTTAAAGGGGGAGTGTCGTTCTCGCTCATACTGTGTCCAAAAAAAGGTTGTTGTGTATTGTATGGTACTTCTGTTTCACTTCGATCTAATGTGTCCATTCTAATTGTGCTTTCCAGTTCAGAATCTAAACCGTTGGTATAAGTATCAACATTCTGTTCTCTCTCCGGATTTTTTAGAATGGATTTAGTGCTCTCAGTTTTATTTTTACTCCATTCAAAGATGCGACCTTCCAAATAGTCACATCCATCTTGCTCAAATTTTGTTTCCTTTCCTTTCTTTATTCTAGCATCATGTTTCTGGATGGTAAGTTGTAATTGTTCTCTATATTAAGATTCTTCACATTATTACAAAATTCCTGGGCCTGTCACCTTAGCAAAATGAGGGCCTTTCACCCTTTTTTCCTGTTCGTCGCCATCTGCTAAAATTATTTTAATAAGGCCAGCACTATAATCTAAGCAGTGCATCTGCCAATTAGTGAGGAAAGGTATATGATCCAGACTGAATGCAGGTTGCATGTTGAACCTTAGACCTCGTGGTGCTTGATTCACTGCCAAATAAGGCGGCATGGTTACTTTTTCCCTATAAAGGCACCTTGCCTTAAGTACCACTTTTTCTAATTGAAAAAATATTGCTTGATAGTTAATGGTATTTCCTGCACTTCATTGCTACCCAGTCCGTTATGAATCCCCACATTTGTAAATATCGTCTTGGTAAGTAACGGGTTAACATCTCCCGGTTTAAAAAACAAAGACTCTACAAATACATTGTCCTTTCCTCTCATATTACTGTAAAGGCGACATACCTTTAAGAATTCAGCCCATATAAGGTGGGTCTGTATGATGGGGTTTATGCATGGAAAGTGATGCAAATTTAGACGTGAAACGTAAGTCTCGTCTGAGGCTTGGTGACTGCTGTTTTAAGCTTTTGTACTAAAACTCTTATCGAGACCTAGCTTACTAGTCTTCTTTTCATCACTTTTTCTGTGATGCCCGACTTGTTTTGTAGAGAGCTGGTAAAGGTGTTCAGTGACCTGCTCCTGGTGAGAGATGGGGAATGCTCTATCGTAGTTCTTCCCACTCTTTCATCAGCATTTGACACCATGGATCATGAGATTTTGTTGGAACACCTTGTGGAATATGGGAGATTCACCAGGACAGCTCTGAAATGATTTGAGTTCTTTTGATTGGTAGATCACAGAGGATTGTGATGGAGACCTTCTTGTCGCAGCCAACTGTAGTTAACTGAGGGTTTCTGGTCAGTTCTCTCACCCATGTTATTTCACAGCTTCATGCTACCATTGGGGTGGGTCAATAGATAGCAGAGGTGAGTTTTCACGGATATGTAGATGATATGTAACTGTACCTGTCTTGTACACCCTAATAGGCAGTTAGTAGTGTCTGCTCTGGGGCAGTGCCTTCAAGAGATTGCGAACTGGATGGCCTCTAGCTGGCTGAACTTAAACCCAACTAAAGATAGAGGTGTTACTAGGTGGAACCTGGCCCCAAGGGTCGGTTTCCAGGTGGGGATCATTATATGGCCACCTTTAAATGGCTGAACCCTAGTGGCTCTGGATAAGTTTAAGAATCTGGGAGTCATTTTGGACTCGTGGACTGTCACTAGAACATCATATGGTAGCTGTGGTATGAAGTGGATTTTTTCAGTAAATAAATGTCACTGGATCAGACCCTATCTGATATGAGGACCTGTGACCTGGTGCATACGCCCAGACCTTGAGGTGTGATTACTGTAAGACTCTTTACCTAGGGCTGTCAGGAAGGTTGGTGCACTGCCTACAGCTGGTGCAGAATGCCGCAGCCAGGTGGATCTCCTGATCTTTCATCTCAGAACATGTGATGCCTGTGCTGTGGCAGCTGCAATAGCTACCAGCCAGGTGGTACACCACCTTTAAGATTGCTTTTTTTTTTTTCTCTATAGAGTGTTTTCTTCTCGGGGTCCAGCTGAACTCTCCAACCCCTGCTTGTGCCCTGACCTACCACCATCTCTCTTGAGATTTACCTGCCACACTGAGTCCCTCACAGCTTGCCCCCCAGTGCCTAGCCTTCTCCCCCCACCCTTGTCCGGATCTAGATCTGCAGCAGCAGGAGTCCCAGGGCAGTGGTGTGACCTGGAGCAGTGAGCAGGGCTTCCAGGCGACAGGCCCTGCTTTTCCCCCATTTTCCTTCCTTTGGCCGGTGGTGTGCTGACAGGCATGCATGCTTGTGGAGGCACACACACAAACACACACACACACACTATGTACCAACCGCCAGGCAACCCTAAGTGTTCAGCACTATCATCTGGCCTTCTACCATGTGTGGCAGTATCTGAGCGGTGTGGCAGGTCCCCCCTTCCCAGGAAAGGAGAGCAGTCTGTGGATGCTCAGTCCTCTCCCACCAGGCCAGCCACCAGCAGCCCAAGTCTATCACCGAACCTGGTCTGCTGGCATGGCAGCAGATGAGGTGCCAGTGCCTCTTTCCTCTGTGCCACTGGGCCTGCCAAGATTTCATTGTTAACTTACAAGGCCCTGCATGGTTTCAGGCCAAGCTGCCTGAAAGACCTCTTAGTCTGGTGTACAGCCAACCACTTGTTCTGCTTCACCAAGGAGACTAATCTGGCCATCCCAAGGACACACCTTAAACTCTCGGGTGATATCGTGTTCTTGGATGTGGTCCCACCTGTTTGGAACTCACTGCTTTGACACCTTAGGAGTTCCCTCATTGGTGGAAGTTTTTAAAAAGGGGCTGAAATGTCATCTTTTTAAGTCTGTTTATTTTTTTAAATTAAAAGTTTATTAAAGATTTTACAATACGGACTTCCAGTTCCGCCATGGACTGAGCAGCAGCCTAGATGGAAAGCTCCTCTACAGATGGGCAAAAAAAGCCTCCTTAGCTGTACTATAGTTCCCTCCAAACCTCAAAAATGCCACCGAAAGGGAGGGACAACAATAAACCTGCTAAGCATCAGTCGGATTGGACCCAGATGACACTGGCTGGCTCCTGATACCATTTACTATCTCAGGACAGAAGCCACAGCCCTTCTCCACCACGAGCTCAGCAGCAGGCCTCGGGAGCAATGCCAACCAACAAAGCACTACGGGTCTAGACACAATACTGGCAGAAATACAAGCGCTGCGCAAAGAAAACAAAACAGAATTTTAAAGATTACACCTGAAGCTTTCTGACCTGGATTCATCGCTGAAGGAGGTGGATAATAGAGTCTCCTTGTTGGAAACGGACTCGGCTACACATAAAGATTCCCTAGCCTGTCTCCTCGACCACACCAACCTATTACAAGCTAAGTGCATAGATTTAGAGGCTAGATCAAGGAGGGATGACCTAAAGCTATTGGGACTACCAGAGGGGCAGACACAGAAAATATGGCCCTATTTCTGCAAGATATGCTCCATGACGTCCTTGCCTTGCCACCACATTGGAGGTCTGAGTTCAGCGGCACATCATACCCTAGGGTCATGCCTCAGATCCCACCTCTAGACCACGCCAAATCCTGATGAAATTCTCGAGCTACCACACTAAAGAGGAGGTCCTTCGGCGTGCCTGGCAGCAAAAAGAAATCACCTATAATGGTGCCAGACTGTTCATAGATCAGGATTATTGCTCCGAAATCCAGAGAGTGCGATTACTGTATAGACCAATTATGAGAGCTTTGTGCAGCACAAAAATACAGTTCCAGACTCCCTACCCTGCCAAAATGAAAATATTTTGGTAAGATGGTCCGCAGATGTACTTTACTCCAGAAGAAGCCGAAACAGCCCTTAAAGATAGGGGGATCCCACTGGAGTCCAGACCAGAACAAAGAATGTCCGAAACAGACAGAAACCTTATACAGCTATGGAAAATGCTCCCGGGAGACAAAACAACTTGCGACATGGTGCATCCTCATTTAGTTCCCTCAGGAACCACCTCAGAACAACACAGCCCACCTTCCAACAATGGAGAACAAGAGATCAAGATGTCACAAACACCTGAAAAATGAACACAGTGTTTGGAGGTACTTTAAAATTTTCTTGACATCCCCTAAGGAAACTTAGTGATCTTTTAGCACAGCTGGTGCTGGGGATGGGAACTGGGACTCCGAGGGGTGGGGGGGACGAAGTAGATGCCACATAGCAGGAAATCGAAACCAAGCTGGATGTGCCTGCTGCTCATCGCCCCTCTTAATTTAATTTAATTTAGAGACTGTTTCATCCAGGCTCTCAGATAAAGCAGCTCCAAGGCTGTGGAGATCCAGCCATTTCTTCTGGACACCCAGATTTACATGTGGCTATGAACTGATCATTTTTCACCGCAGAAAGACATTTTTCTAATACTGCAAGTAGAGTAAAAGGGGGGAGGATGGGACTTATTCTGACCCAGACTACATAATGGACCTTGAGACTCGGGGACACTGTTATTGGTTGAAGAAACGAAAAATGAAGATGGAGAGGGAGTGGGAGGCATCTCTACTCTGGGCTGGCATAGCAAATCCCATACATTTAAAAACGGACGATGCCTGATCTGATGGAAATGCAGATTTTACTGAATGATGCCTGTCTGTGGGGAGCTGAGAGAAGTGCAGTTACTGTGCAGCCGGGTCAGTGGTGGATTTTATTATTTTTATAGGGCAATGGTTACATGCTTTTTTCATTGAGTAAATTGCCCTGTAGCAATTCTCATAGTGGAGGATACCTACAATGCCACAGCTCATGGGTTTCTCTAACTCAGCAGAGAGAGGGTACTGAAATTTCAGTGCCCCTACCTTGAGGTGAATTGCAAAATGCATTCTATAGATGGATTTCATCTAGACAGTTGGTTCTATACAAAGTTTGTAATGTTTGTTACTGTTGTGCTTGTTTTTTATCTACTGGATACAGTTCTATTTCCCAACTTCAGAGACTATTTTAGGAGGAAGTGGAAAGGGAAGGGGCCCTGCCTTTGGCCAAGGTGCAAACTGACAGAATTTCTTAGATGGATATGGGGATCAAAATATTGACGTATAATGTCAATGGTCTAACAAGCCCAATCAAGCATAAAAAAACCTTAAAATATATAAAACAAATGAAACCAGATGTTATTCTCTTACAAGAGACACACTTGCCTGTAAAAGAATATGAGAAATTATTGAATTTTGATACTCAGAGGTCTGCTTTTCTTCCTATAAGCAAGGCAGACGCTCGAGGGTTGCCATATTAGTCCCAAAGAATGCTCCCCTTGAAGTTACGGAGCAGATACAAGATAGTGAAGGTAGATATGCTGTTTTAAGGGGCTCCCTTAATGGACACAAAATCACCTTGGCTTCGGTATATGTGCCTCCTAATTCTCCCTTCAAGGTATACAGAAAAATATTATTGCTTCTAGCTGAGAAGGCAGAAGGAACGACTATTTTAGGGGGAGACTGGAGTATGACCCTTGACCCTGTCAATGACACCACTTCCAGAATCCCCCAGAAATCCCATAAAATCATAAAACAAGTTAGGTCCCTTTTAACGAGACTAAGACTCCAAGACATGTGGACTTTCTTAGAAGGTCAGAGAAAGGGTTTTACCCATTATTCTACAACTTATCAGTTATACTCAAGACTAGATTATTTCTTCCTGTCTAGGGACTCCCTTGGGCGGGCACAATGGTGTGAGATAGGCACTATCAGATTGTCAGATCATGCTCCCTTAACCTTGACAATGGATCTCTCCATGCCACAAAGGTCCATGTTTTGGAGACTAAATTTGTCACTTCTTAATGACCCTGAGGTTTTGGAACAGATCCCACAAGTAATGACTCAGACTGTGCAGGAGAATGAGGCTAGTGGAGTAAGTAGAGGGATCCTATGGGACACTATCAAAGCCGGTCCAGGGCAAGCTGATTGTAATTGCAAGTGGCCAGAAAAGAGAAAGGGCAGAGAAACAAAACAATGGAAATGCAAATAAAATCTTGAAGAGCAACAACAAATTAGACTTGACAGGAGAGGGAAAGGAGCTTAAGAAATTGAAGACCCAACTAAACAAATTACTTGACCTCAGGGTGGAGAGAAATCTACATTTTTTGAAACAAAAGTACTATGAGGGAGGTCCCCAGCCTCTACGGCTCCTAGCCATAAGACTTAAACCCAGACGAGCCCAGGCACAGATCATTCATGTAATCCATCCCCACATCAAAAGAAAAGCCACAACCCTTACTCAAGTATCAGAATCTTTCACGGAGTACTATCGAAGGCTCTATGCCCCATGAACAGATCCAGAGCCAGGAAAAATTCACACCCTTTTGAGTGGCCTAGGACTACCACAGACATCTCAGACTTGGAACAGCCAGCTTACGGCCCCTATTACTAATGAAGAGATCAACTGGGTGATAGCAGAGGGAAAGACATGCAAATCCCCCGGCAATGATGGACTCCCCACAGAGTTCTATAAGAAGTTTCGCCGGACAATTCTTCCATTATTAAGACCGGCCTATCGGGAGATGTTCAAGGAGGGATCAGTCTTACCTCCTTCCTGGAGGTAGGCGGTAATATCAGTGGTGCCCAAACCCGGCAAGGACTTGACAGCATGCTCCTCATACAGACCAATTTCGGTTCTGAATGTGGACTACAAATTCTTCACCTCCGTATTAGCCAGGTGACTCCAATCAATACCAAATCTGATCCTTAGAGATCAGACAGGATTTATCCCTAATTTGTCCCTAATAGACAGGCTGCAGACAATACCCATCGAACAATACATACAGTATCATAGACCATTTAATTAAGAGTGGAGGGGGGCATTAACAATCAGCCTAGATGTGGGAAAAGCATTTGACTAACTGAATTGGAAGTTTCTGTATGAGATACTTGCTGGATTTGGGTTCATGGATACCTTTATTGCTTCAATAGCAAGGTTGTATACAGACCCACAAGCATATATAAGCACCAGTGGGATGATTTCCAGGGGGATCACCCTAGGGCATGGCACACAACAGGGGTGCCCTTTGTCACCCTTGTTGTTCTCTTTATATATTGAGCCACTGGCGCAATGGATAAGGACCGACCAGAACATAAAAGGCATCCAATTAGCAGGGAAGGAACATAAGATCGCACACTATGTGGATGATGTCCTTTTATATTTGACATCTCCAGACATTTCTCTGCCTAGAGTGATGGACATCATAGAGGAATATTCTTTATTGTCAGGATATACACTTAATACCACAAAAACAGAGATTTTAAATATGAATTACACTCTTCGCCAGCCCTTCGAGCAAAATATAAGATGAAGTGGATTTACATACCCTTAGGTATTTGGGCATTACCTTAAGGGCTGATACTAGTTATTTATATCTGATAACTATAAACCAATATTAACACAAATAGAATCAGACATAAAAAGATGGATGTCACTCCTTCCTATGTACTTCAAAAATAAAAATAAATATATTACCTAGGATTTTATATTTGTTCCAGTGCGTCCCCTGCTACATTATCCCAAAATGGTTTAAAGACATCCAAGGGAAGATATTTAAGTTTATTTGGGCCAACAGGAAACCCAGACTACATAGAACCCTTCTAATGGCCAGGCTGTACCAGATATTTTAGGATACTGGATAGCCTCCCAAGTGAAGTATGCCCTTCTCTGGACACATACACCTGCATGGACACACTGGCAGGATATAGAAACCACCCTTTACAGGGTGACATCCAATCTTCATGCTCTACCAGCCCTCGGCCCAAAGACCTCCAGTTATAAAAGAATATAGGGCTATACAGACTACTTTAGCAGCTTGGGACATGTTCTGCAAATACCCTAACATTAGAACAGATATCTGGAAATACTGCTGGCTAGTAAATGTCCCGGACTTTCTGTCTGGTAGTTTGGACCCCTGTTACAGGTACCAAGTGACAAAAGGGTTCATGTACCCCAAGCAGCTTATGAGAGGGGCACTTACTTTCACTTTTGAGGAGTGCGTCCAAATACTGGGATGGACTGAGAAAGGTAAGTGGCACTATTTGCAGATATCTACGTACATACAAAAAAAATTAAGATTTATGTCACAGAATCTACAGACCTCACTGGATGCATACCCTTGAGGACCTTTTTTCCCTAACAGCCTCCAAACCAACAATTCTGAAGATGTATCAGTTTTAAATGCTCATAAACTAAGATGAGTCAGTATATTATTACAAAATGGGAGAGGAATTGGGAGACCACATCTCGCCTTTAGACTGGAATAAAATCTGGGGTAACTCGTTAAGGTGACTTCCTCCAAAGTGGCAGGAATTCTCCTAGAGGGTAAAAGTTAGGTTCTTTCTGACCCTGGATAAGGTGACAAAGTGGGACCCAGCCATACCCCCCTCTTGCTGGAGACTGTGTGGGGAACAGAGGGCTACCTCGTCCATATATTTTATTCTTATCCTCTTTAAACACCTTTAAGAGACAGATACAAGAACAGCAGAGGAAACTATTTCAGATAGAAGAACATTTCTCCGTATCATTTAGTATTTGGCCTTCTTATGAGGGGTATTAGAGGCACCACTTCATTATATCTGTGGTATATTTATACCATGGCCCATAACAAAGCTATAACTCGTAAGTGGCTAAAGCCATCCCCACCTACTTTGAGTGACTGGAGAGAACTTATATTAAGTATCCGGAGTGTGGAACACTTAACATTTCAAGTACAAAACAAAAGGGAAACATTTGTTGCCAGATGGTCCAGATGGGATTTACAACAGGATTAATGCTAGAAACCAGTAGCTCCAGATATAGCAATTTATTAGGGCTGGTTGACCAGAATAGTACATAAATCCGAGCGGTTATTTCTTAGGCTGTAAGGCTTCTCCCTTAGGTAATAAATTAGGAACTGAAGTCGGCAATACTGTTATAGTTTTATTAAGGCTACCCAGTTTTAACCTTAGGTGGTTGTTCTTTTTTCCTTTTATAAAAACAAAATAGGCCCGAGAGGGGCCCACTGCCATTGTTGAAGTGACCCTATTTGATATACTTAACTATATATGATTGTAAGATGATCAATGTGGTGTCATTATGCTTACATTATCAATAAAGTAAGTATATATAAAAAAAAATGTACAATACAAACAAACAAAACAAACTGTCCACTCCAATATCTGATACACATATCGTGGTCAAAATTAAATGAGGGACCTTCCCCCTCCCCTCCTCTTTTTCAACCCTCCCACCCCCAAAACTCATCCCATGTCCCACTGTCTCACACCCCGCCTTAACCCAGTCTGCCACCCCCAACCTAGCACAGTAAATCCTTTATGAATTAATTGGCTAGCTATGAGAGATGACTATTCTGTAAATGTCAAAGAGAACACAAAGTATAAAGGGTCCCAGATTTTCTCAAATCTGGGTAGCTGATCTGAAGGCCGGCAATCATTTTTTCTGTTCTGAGGTTGGCTAACCATTCGTGCAGCCATTTGGAATAGGTAATTGTATTCATATCTTTCCAATGTTTTAGGACAAGTTTCTTAACAGACATAGCTATGAGTGATATGTGATATTTCTGGTTATGGACACCAACATCTGTGAAATCTCCTAGGAGACAAATCTTTGCTGTAAATAAATATTCAAGCCCCAGTAGTGGGTCTGCCTTATGTTTGTCAGCCCATAAAGGGGCTACTTTAGGGTAGTCCCAGAAAATATAAAACAGAGTTCCAACTGCCTGGTGGTATCATGTACAAAGGGCAGGCATCTTGATGTTATGCTTGGTCAGTTTCTCCGGGGAGTAGTAAAGATTATGGAGAATCTGGAATTGCATTGAGCGAAGTCTGTCTTGGGTTACAAATCTGTGACAGCCCTTCCATAATGCAACCCAATTGATAGAAGATTCTGGGAAATAGGGTGACCAATAAGCTACTGAGCCCATGTGATCTGGGTAAACCCATTGTACAGGAGCCCAAACATTTTGGAGACAACATGCGGAGAGCCTGCAAGGGGCCCAGATCTAAAAGATGTAGGAGTGGGGCAGAGTTTGGGGGGGGGGGAGATGCAAGGACTTGCACCAAGATATGCCTTAGTTGGTATGCTTTGAAGATAAGGTTATTAGAGATACCAGATTTGGATATAATCTCTGGGGAGGATAACCAACCACCTTCTTCATTCAGAAAATATGTAGGAGGAAAAGAAGTTAGGTGGGGTAACCAAGTTGATGAGAGCAATTTGCGACAATTTTGAAATTATGATTACCCAAAGGGCTGGGTAATATCTTGAGTAGGGTTATATTTAAGAGCTGCTAATAATTGGGAATGGACCCTTATGGAGGTGCCTATGGAGGACTGCAACTGAAAAGGAGAGATTTAGGCTTTACATGGAGAAGAGCAGCAGGAGATAGACCATGAGATTGGATCTGGCCTGCTCAATCTGAAACCAAATGGGCAAGTACAAGGCTGAATCTTGAGCACTTTCTGTGGATAACCATCAAAGGTATTTGCTGGCCTGGCTTTCCCAGTGGTAAAGGCCCAGGTGGGGGAGGTACAATCCCCTCAGTTTGGGGCTGCCAGTTTGTGGTAAGCAAGGCGCGGTTTCTTACCTGCCCAGACAAAATCTGTAATAAGGCTATGGACTTTTTTAAACCAGGAGAGGGGGAGCCAGATATTGAGAAGATTAAGAGGATAAAATAAACTGGGAAAGGCATTCATTTTTATCAGGTTGATTCTACCCCAGAGGGAAATGGGAAGGAGAGACCACCTGTTCAGGTCTTGAGTAAGTGTTTGGAGGAGGTTATCCAGATTAGCCTTTTTAAGATGAGATTCGCTTCTGGCAAGGTCAATTCCCAGATATTTAAGGGTGTTAAGTTCCCAGGAAAGTCCAAGGGCAGTGATCACTGATTTTTGAATTTTAAAGTTTAGGAAACACTACCCGTCTTGTCGACATTTAGCCTGTATTTAGAGCAAGCACTGAATTGTCGATAATTTGGCATGGGGGTATGGGTGGCGGATAGGCCACTTGAAGGAGAAGATCATCAACATATGATAATACTTTGATTTCGTGACCATCTATGTTGATTTAGATCCATTTATAATATATTATGAAATTGCCTCTGTGTCAGCGTTTTAGCAAGATTTCAATGCTATTTATTGATCTGTGTTATGTACTGTAGATTGTTTTCTTTTCTGTACAAAACTGTGCCTTGCCCTGTAAGATGTTCTGAGCCTTTTGTTGATAGGGCGGTATGTAAAATAGAATGCCTTGCCTAGGTTATTTAGTTTGGATGGGCCTGAGAAGGACAGGGCCTGTACCAAAGTCTTTTTTTTTTTTTTTGGGGAATTTTGAATTACAACTAGCTTCCTCAGTCATTCTTAGTGAACTGGTGGTACGGACAAGGGTAAAGAGGGATGATAAGGTATGTTGGGTATGTGGAGTAGATAAACTTATACTATGGAGGATTACTTATCAGTGGAAGGCCCTGTGAATGTTGCCTGTATAACAGCAGTGGCAGGTCTTTGAGTCACTCTCAAGGGTGAAGATGTACAGCCTGTTGTCCAGGACATGCAACCTGTGCTTTGGGGCCTGATATACTCAGACATATTTGGGTTGCACTCTGGAAATGAGCCTCGCTCAGTCTGCCTCTCCCGGTTACCAATTTTCAAAGAAATAAATAACATACATAGCAACATTTTATCTGTTGGCAGAAAAAGGCACATTGGCCCATCTTGTGTTCCATTCCTTCCTAACTAATGATCAGAGAGCACCCTAAGATTCTGCATTCTCCCCCACCTTTCTAGTGCGGTCTTTACCAAGCCCTTCCATCTGTCCCACCCTTGTTGGAATTCCTCCGATGATTTTGCACAGACCACATCCGCGGTCAGCCGGTTCCATCTCTCCACTCTTTCTGTGACAAAGTACTTTCCTTGTAGCTCCCTTAAACTGCCCCCCCCCCCACACACACACTTTATGGTGTTGCCCCTGGTGTTTGTTTTGCAAGTCAATCTGAACAGTTGCCAGCTATCCACTTTATGTCCCACTGAAGGTATTTGTATGTTTCAGTCATGTCTCCTCTGTCCCTTCTCACCTCAAGCATGTACATGTTCAGATCTGCCAAACTTTGTTCTTTCCTGTTGTCCCTGGAGTATCTTGATTCTTCCTCTGTGCTGCTGCTAGGCCTGTGCAGTACACACATTTATAAACTCCAGCAGAGGGAGTAGGAAGTGTCTCATTGCCTGTAGTCTCATGAGAGTTGATGCACTTCTTGGCCCTGTATAGAGCGCCTGTCCTGAGATCCATTGAAGCAGTGATGTTGTCTGCATGCCTCCGGTAAGTGAAGAGTTGGGGGTCTGGCTACGCACCCCGTCTTTTGAAGAAAAAGTGGAAGGTTAATAAAAAGGAAGAAATAAAGAAGCAGAGGCTACAGGGTGAGATATAGCCAGAGATATCAATCAAATAAAGGGGAAAGTTAGTAACACCTCATCTGGGATTAGGTGATAAAGTATATACTGATAGAGGGTGTAGCTGGATATAGCAAATGAATAAAGGGGAATGCAAGTAACACCCTATCCAGGGTAGGGTGACAAAGTAAATACTACTTTTTTTTATATTGTCTGTTTATCCAGCTCCCTTCCACCAGCCAGCCTCCTTCATCCCTTCTCTAGCCCCAGCCCCATTGCCCACCTTCTCTGTGACTTACCCAGTTTTCACTTTCACCTCCATGGCTTACCCACCCCCCCAGTGGCAGGGCTCTTTCATCAGGGTCCTTGGGGGGGGTCTGAATTCCCTTGGGGTAATTCAAGCCAGTGTCGATGGAGTGGTGCCGCAGTCAGTAGTGTGAGGCCTGTGAGCTAAGGCTGAGAGTCATCCTGCCCAGCGAGGTCTTTTTTTGTTGTTTCTCCCAACCCGACATGCATACATGCTAGGGAGGCCAAAGAGCTGAGCATGCGCATTGCTCCAGCCTCCAGCTTACGTCTCGCCTCTGCGCCGCCCTCAGCTGCCCTGCCACCTGTGGTCACCCAGGCGGCAGTAGAGCAGTGAGGACAGCGAACCTCCCTCCCTGGAGGATGAGAACATTCATGGGGGATACACAATTCTCCTGCCATCAGCCAGCTCCTGACAACCCAGGTGTGTTCCTGTACTCAAGTCACCTGTGCTGCAAGTGTTGGTGCTATCGCTATGCCCGATGGGCCAGCCAGATAAAATAAATACTGATAGAGGGGTGTAGGTGGGAAAGGAATAAACACAGGAAGGGGACACTGGGGCAAGCTACATTTGAAAGCAGCAGGTAGTGATACATAAAATCCATTATGGAAAAGGTGCAGTGCAGTGGTTGCAGAGCTGCAGTTTTCTGGGAGACATTCTGGAGACTGAGGTAATGTACCATCAACATGCACCTCTCTTGGTTGAGAGAGGACATCACTGGTCTCTGAGCTGAGCTGTTTAGGATCCAGAGGACCTCTTGTCCCACCAAGGGGCCACCGAGTCTACCGCCATTGCCCCAGAGGTTGCCTAGGAAAAGGATGGCCAGCTATACTTTGGTGGGCCTGATAAGGCTTAGCATGGCAGATCCACAGCACATTTCAAACCCATGCCACTACAGAATTCCCTTTGTCATTCTGGCAGGACAGGACTACGGAGAGGAGGCACCCAAAGTAGTGCATGGGAGGATGTGGGGTCCTCTGAAGGAGGCTCCAAGGTGGAGGTGGAGGACCCCAGCAGATGAGGAAGCAGTTTCTAGTGGGGACCCAGTTGTAAAGGGGATAGATTTGGGGACAGGATGGGGAAGAGAGGGAGTTTAGGTGCCTACCTGATACCATGGCTCAGAGGGACTGATACTGGATCCTAAAGATTGCTAGGGCAACAGGGCATGAGGGGAGCTGGATGTCGTCCACCTGGGGACTAATGACCTAGCAAGAGATGGGGTTGGAATTGTGCAGGGAGAGTTCAGGTAACTGTGGAAGGGCCTAAGGCAAGCAGGACACATGGTTGCATTCGCCGAGGTGCTACCTCACTACAGCTGAGGGAAGGATAGGATACTGTGCACCAGGAGCTTCAACTCATGGTTGATAAAATGGTGGTGAGGATGAGTTCAACTTCACTGGGGACTGGGGACCAGCCTGGAGAGATATGGCTCTATACAGAGGTGATGGCTTGCGTCAGTCTGGGAGGGGACCCTCAGTCCCCAGTGGACAGTTTAAATAGTACTTTGATGAACATTTAGACTGCTGAAAGAGGTGGTGAAAAGACAAAGAGAGGCATAAATTGCTCCCGCCCCCGCCACACTGAAGCAGTGGAGCAGGTTAAAGGAACCAGTAGTGTAGTAGAAAATAAGGAAGACGAGAACAAAAGTTGTAAAAAGAGAGTGAAAAATGAGGTGGGGGAAAATGGGTTGCAGCAGAATGGGAGCAAGGTGTGGAGGGCCATGTGGGCAAATGCAAGGAGTCTAGGGAATAAAATTCCAGACCCAGAGACCATCATGGTGTAGGCAGACCTGGATCTTATGACCATTACTGAGTCATGGTGCACAAGGAGCTATGACTGAGACATGGCTATACCAGGCTACACTCGGTTCAGGAATGGGAGAAAGAACGGAAGGGTTGTGCTGTATGTGAGTTGTCAAAGCAATCGAAAATGCAAGGGGCTTAGGGGAAAGGAGGGTTGAGGTGCTGTGGGTCACTGTGGAGACAGGAACAGGAGCACTATTTGCATTGGGGTGATACACAGACCTCCAACATGAGTGGAAGAACTGGATAAGGCACTGGGGGAAGCCTTCAGCACAATAGCAGAAAAGGGGAGGTGCTGCTGGTAGGGAACTTTAATCTGCCGGATGTAGATTGGACCTTACCAGTTGTGGCCACGGCTAGAAGCAGGGACATCCTAGACTCCCTGTAGTGGGCATTTCTCAGGCAGTTAGTGAGAGAGTGCACATATGATGGGCCAATACTGGACCTGGTGCTCACTAACAGGGACAGTATTGCAGAAGTCAAGGTGGGATGCCATCTGGGGACCAGCAATCGCTGTATAGTGTGGTTTAACATAAGGATGACAGCAGAGGGAAACCATAGAAGGGAGAGGGGTCCTGGACGTCAGGAGGGCATATTTTAAAAGATTGGTGAATTCTCAGAGATGACCTAGCGGGGAGGATTGCCTGAGTGGGTGGAGGAACAGTGAGCCAAATTAAGGCAACAAACCTCTGCACGAAGGGAGGTGAGCAAAACAGGAGGAGAAAGAGATCACTGTGGTTCTGGAGAGATGTGGCTGTGAAGGTAAAGACTGAAAGGGTAGCAATCAGGAGGTACAAGGAGATGCAGAAAGAAGAGGATACCAGGAAAGGCAAATGGAGGCATGCAAGCAGTGAAGACTGCAAAGGCATAAACTGAGGAAAGGAAAGCCAAGGGGGTAACTGAAAGGGACAATATTTTTTTAGATACCTAAAGCAGAGGAAGGCAAGTAGAGGAACAGTGAGGTTAACAGCAGCAGGGGGAGACTGTAGAGAGAAACAGAGAAAATATAGAACCATAGAATTTGACAGCAGATAAGGACCGCTTGGCCCACCCAGTCTACCCGTTTTCCTGCCTACTGGATAAGCTGCAGATCCTAGTTAACCAGCAGCCTACTTCTTCCTACCCCCACCCCCTAGAATTGCCTTATGACTGTCCCATGCATGCTTGAATTCCACCACTGTTTTTGACTCCACGACTTCCTCCGAAGGCCGCTCCATGCATACACAACCCTCTCTTGAAAAATACTTCCAATTACCTCTGAGCCGCCTCCATCTTCAAATTGTGCCCTTTGTTCTTGCACACCTTTTTTGAAAGATGCTACCCTCTGACTTTGTTGATTGCCCTTGAACTACTTGAAAGTTTCTATCATTTCCCTCCCTCCTTTTCTCGAGGCTATACACATTAAGCTCCTCCTAAGAGGATCAAGAAAAGCAGATGTCCTGAACAGACACTTCTACTCAGTCTTCACAGTGGAGGGAGAAGAGGACAGACCATATAAAAGCAGCAGGAGCACTGGAGGAGGGAGGTAGACAGGTCCATTCACAGAGGAGAGAGTCCTGAGAGGAGTTGCGAATCTGACAGTGGATAAAGCTGTGGAGCCGGATGGGGTACACAGGTATTGAGGGGGGAGCTCAGGGAGGTACTGGCTGCACATCTGGCAGACATATTAAACAACTCACTGGAAACAGGAGTGGTTCCAGAGGACTGGTGGAGGGCAGATATAGTCCTGCTTCATAAAAGCGGAAGCAGGGAGGAGGTGGCAACTATAGGCTGGTCAGTCTAACATCAGTGGTGGGGAGGTTAATGGAGACACTTTTGAAAGAAAGGCTAGTGGAGTATCTGGACTCTTGCGGGTTGCAAGACCTGAGGCAGCACAGATTCACAGTGGGGGTTTCATGCCAGATGAACCTGATTGATTTCGACTGGATGACTGGCAAAATAGATCATGATGGGGCGGCGGATGTGGCCTAACTTCGACTTCAGCAAGGCCCTTGACACCATACCACATAGGAAGCTTATAACGAAACTGGGCAGTTTTGGGGTAGGACCCAAGATCGTAAACTGAGTATGGTATTAGTTGATGGATAGGTGACAGAGGGTGGTGGTAAACACCACTCACTAATGGGGAGAGTGACCAGCGGGATACCTCAGGGCTCAGTACTGGGACCAGTCCTCTTCAATATCTTTATAAGTGACTTGCAGAAGAACTAGAAGGGAATGTATGCCTCTTTGCAGATGACAAAATCTGCAATGGGGTAGATATGCCAGAGAGGGGGTGAAGAGAATGAGTAGAGACCTGAGACAACTCAAGGAGTGGTCAAGGGTATGGCAGCTGGGTTTCAGTGCGAAAAAGTGCAAAATTGTGCACCTAGGGCACAGAAACCCAAAGGCAGAGTATACAATGCGGGAAGAGGTATTGGCAGTCACTAAACAGCAAAGGGACCTTGGAGTAATCATATCTGTTGACCTCAAGGTGGCGAGGCAGTACGATGCTGGGATGCATAGGGAGAAGGGTATCACCAACAGAAGGAGAGATGTGGTGTTACCACTGTGTTGATAGCTGGTGAGACCCCACCTGAAATACTGTATCCAGTTCTGGAGACCATAGCTCAGGAAGAACATAGACAGTGTAGAGGCTATCCAAAGGAAGGTAACTAAACTGGTACATGGCTGCATCATAAGCCCTATGAGGAGAAACTGAAGGATCTCAGTATATACACCCTGGAAGAGAGGTGGGAGATGGTAGAAATGATAGAGACCTATAAATACCTCACAGGGGTGAATAAGGTACAGGAGGTGTGAGTATCTTTCAGAATAGAATGTGCATGAGAACAAGGTAACAGGCAATGAAGCTGAAAGGGGGACATTTAGGAGGGATGTGAGGAAGTACTTCTTCACTGAAAGAGTGGTGAATGCCTGGAACAGTCTTCCAGTGGAGGTGGTGTGGGGGAGAAAACAGTAGTGGGCTTCAAGCATGCATGGGATAGACACAAAGGAATCTTGGTAGGAAAGTTGGTAGTGGGTAGCCGGAGAACAGGTAGGGTCTGCAGTGACAATATATCCCCCTGATGATGCACTAGTTGCGAAACCGGTTGGGGTTCTGTTTGTTGCTATACCTGGATGGTATGTTGCTGGCATTTTGCCTTTTAAATTTCTTTTGAAATAAAGCCTTTTTTTGCTCAAAAGTTTTGGAGTAGTGCCGGTTTTGTTGTTGAGTTAGTGACAGTATAGGGAAGGGGAAAAAATGGGCAGACTGGGTGGCTATGTGGTCCTTGTCAGCAGACAAATTCTGTGTTCTATGTTTTTATGTTATTGTATCATGCAATAATGGCGAATACATTGGTAACCTGTGGACATGCTCTAATGTTTCTAGAAACAAACAAACCTGTTGCATATCATGAATGGTAATTAGCATAACTTTACCTTTTTGCTTTAGACTGTGGGGTGTTTCAAAGAACAGCTGACAATTTTGCAGGCTTGTAGACTTGCTAGGGAAGTGACACCCTTGTATCCCCAGCTCAGTCAGTCAAGGGGGAGAAATTACTCTTACAGATTTACACACTGTACATAGGGATGCTTAAGATATCTCAAAATCCGATCAACATTAGAATAGTCAGATATTAAGATAATCTGTATTTGAATCTATCTCCAGACCAACTGTTGGATATCATCGGATGGCTTCAGATTCTGCTTAGGATATATACTAAAATCCTAAAGGATTTCAGGATATTTTAGAATACTTGGCATTAGGCTTTTAGGTTATCCTAAAATCCGAGTTAATATTAGAGGTTTTTAGGATATTAGATTTTGAGGGCCAATATCCTAAAGTCCTAATATTCTAAAAACTACCTATTATTCAGACTATCTGTGCAACCTCAATTGTAAATTAGGCCTCTAAACGTAGAACTAACACCTGTCTAATGATGCTTAAGTACTATTTAATCAGAAATGCCCTCCTTCTCCTGTTGTTGCCAGGTAACATACACCCTAACCCGGGCCACTTCAGCAGCCTCGATGTAGTACTAGCAACCCCGATGGTCTTAAACTAGCATCCATCAACATCTGCAGCCTCCTACCAAAACTTGACCATCTACATATCTGGGTGTCACAGCATAAGCCTGACATTCTAGCAGTGGTTGAAACCTGGCTGTCTCCTAAAATACCTGACGTTGCCATTGCTTTAGATGTGTATACCCTATTTTGTGAGGATCAGCTTGGTAAAAAAGGGGGTGGGTGTCCAATTTACCTATCTGACTCATTACAGGGTCATGCCCTCCTAAAATTACCACAGGAAATAATGCCCAGGCCCTGGCAGTAAAAGTAACTCTTGGGAAGCTGGTAAGATACTCACCATCCTATCTGTCTACATCCCACCTCGACACTGCCATAGGGTTCAGCTCAGTGTTTGACTACATCTCCATGCTACCCAATCGCTCTGAGTTTGTGGCATTGGGAGAATTTAACGTCAATTGGCTGGCACCGAAAGCTGACCCCTTTAAGGATACAGCCGCTGCCCTAGACCTTTCCCAACTGGTATCTACACCAACCAGAGCCAACTATAGAACTGGGAACAGCTCTCCACTTGACCTTATTTTCACCAACCACCCAGATAGGTTTACGGACACCAAGGTCTTATCTGACTCAGTGACCACTCTCCTGTTACCTGTTGATGGTCTAATAGGTTCCCCAAACACCCCACAAAGCTATCCTACCACTGAGCCTTTAGAAGAGGGCAACTTAAACAATTCCAGGACTACGTCTATCAGTGCGATTGGTCTCCAACTGACACTGCAAACAGTGTCGAACAAGCCCTAAACCACTTTATTACCCTCTTTAATAAGGCCTGTGACATTTATGCCCCATATAGGAAACGGAAGGTTAAAGGAATCAGTAGCCTCTGGATTACTTCCTCCCTTCTATACCAAATGGCCTTTCAAGATCACCTATGGCATGTTCCGGGAGACAAACCCACTTGAGTTGGCATGAATTTACAAAACTTAGCTAGAAACACGTTTCCACGATATTCGCTTACAAAGCTGCTTTCAAGGTATTCTCAAACTCCTGGGAGATAGTAGGAACTTCTTGGAGAACTTCAAAACCTTACTGGTAAACCAAACAAGTCCCCCTTCCACAATGCTTAATTTAAATTGGGTCACCAACCAGGACCCAAAGAAAGCTGCAGGCACCTTCAATGCTGCTTTACTGAACCTGAGTGCTGTCCTACCCCTGATTTCTTTGATGATCCTGTTGGTCCAGTCATTCCTCCACACCCTGCCGATACTAAAAACAGCCCCCCTTCCCTTCTACTTACAGGATAATTACACCAAAGGAGGCAGAAAAGTACCCTTTGCGGATTCTTGGTAAAGCGAGATTCAGCAGCGACTCTCTCGACCTGAGGCTTCTCCGCCTTGCCCTTGCGGCTGTCCTGACCCCCCTTACTGAGATACTAAACCTGTCCCTCTGCCTCAGCCAATTCCAGTGGAAAAGTGGCTATGGTCACATCTGTGCACAAGAGTGGTGACAGAGCCTTAATCTCAACAACGCCCAATCTCTATCCCTCCTCCAAAGCTCTTGAGAGGATCAGATCACGTGAGCTGTCCAAGTATTGGCCACAAACCACATACAATGTCCGAGCAGCATGGTTTTAGGAAGGGCATAGCACCACCTCTGCACTTCTTGTGCATATGTGGACTACATCCATAAAGCTCTGGACCATGGCCATATTGTGGGTCATCTACACTGATCTCAAAAAGACATTTGACACTGTTAACCACTCCTCTTGCTTGCATCACTTCCCACCCTCTGACTCTCACAAGAAGTCACCACTTGGTTTAAAAGCTATCTCGGGGCCGAACACAACAGGTAAATATCCAAGACACTGTCTTCACCAGTTGTCCTATGCGCTTGGGTGTCCCTCAGGGATTTATCCTGGGCCCCCTTCTGTTTAGCTTTTTTCTGAACACCCTCCCTAAAGCATGTTCCATCAATCTGCTCCTCTATGCAGATGACGCGGTAATTTTCACTAGCCAGCCAGATCCACTACCACTCTGCAGCAGCCTACAACATACTTTCTGTAAGGTAGAGCCTGGTTTGCTAAGCATAAGCTGATAATGAATTACAAAAAAACCAAGACAATGTTATTTGCAAGCCCAAATAACAAGCGTAAGAATGCCCAATTAACCATCACAAATAGCCTCTGTTTACTACTGGATCAAGTCCACACCTTCAAGTACTTGGGAATAACATTAGACAGCACTCTGTCTTGCAGTGAACATATCAACATTATCTCAAAATCTGTTAACACTAGATTAGGGCTCCTTTACCAACATAGACTCAGTATGACCCCAGATGCCCTTCGGCTCGCAGTCACTAGTTTGGTTCTCTCTATCACTGACTTTGGTCTCACCATCTATGGCTCTGCCTCAGACACTACCTTTCCTAGAATCAGCACTGCACGTAATAAAGCATGTCAGTTAGTAACTGGTGCCCACAAGTACACCCACACTTGTGACCTTCACGAGCAAGCCAGCTGGATGAACCTCCAAGGGAGGATTTCCTACCAGACCTGCTTGCTAGCTAAAAAGATCAGCCTTGGGCAAACCCTCCATCTTCACAACAGCTACTCTCCCAGCTCCGAATCCTCATGGTACGAGAAATGCTACCAAGTTCACTCACTGTGTTTCTTTCTGCCGACGTCCCAAGCACAGTGGGCTTTCATGTATAGAGCCCCCAGCTGGCTTAATGGTCTCCCACTCATGTCCTGGAGGAACCCTCGATAGGGCCTTTCAAACACAAACTCTGACTGCATCTATCTAAGCTTAGTTGCTGTGAATGCTCCACCTAGCTCTGATGCCCCTTGTCCTCCCCCAATTTCCTCTTGCCACTTTCACTCCCCCTGTCCTCACTCACTCTATGCACTCTCTTTCCTCAACCTCCTTCAGTTTTGTGACTCTGGACCCTTTTCAGTTCCTGCTGCCTACCTGCAATCCCTTGTAATTGTTTACAACAACGTCATTTTACTGACTGCATATTTTACATTTTGCAATTCGTCATCTTTACCAACTGCAATCATTGTTCTGCACTTCTTTGTTACTTATGTGAACTTTATCATCTAGTTTGTATTACTGTAACATGTCATGCCTACTTGTATTGTCATTTCACTCTGACGTGGAACCTTTGTAAAAGTCACTGGCTCAAAGATATTGTGATCCCGAAATATAAAATAAATAAATACATTGCTCATCTTATACTTACGTTACAACCCCCTTCAATTAAGCCCATGGGTCCATGGCTTAAGGTTTTGGCAAAATCTCTAGATTGTTATGTTCAGGGGTGGATCTGGAATTTTTTAAAGGGGTAGCAGTTTTGGGGGAGCCTGCCCCTTGAAGAACGTCAAGGAGAGACCAAAATGCTGGGACGATTGCCAGAGGATCCCGTCATCCTGGCTGCATTGGCACGTGTGTTATTTAGTGATTGTATGCGTTCATTTTTTGTGATTGGGTAATAAGCAACTCTTACGCTAATAAATTGCAGTATTTTTGCAGCGTCCAGTACTTGCTTTCTTTGTTGGTTTATTGGTTAAGAGTCTCAACAAGGTCCTTGTTAAGCAACAGCTTTCATTTGACTCCTGTGGCCCTCTGAAATCTAAAAAATATCATTTCCAAACCGCCTCCTGCCCCTTTGCAGTCAGTAGAGTGTATCCTCGCAGTCTCCAAACTAATACATCACAAAGCGTGAGAGCGTGGGGGGAGGTGCCTTCTAATTTTGGGACCCAGGGAGGGGAAGGGATCAGGCAGCTGGCTTCTCTGACTGAGGAATTACTGTCCCTTCCCTTTCATGTGGAACTACTAATAATTTTAATAAAGTCTTAAAAGTGGACTTTGAAGTCCTGATAAGGTAAGCTGCTGTTGCTGGGGGCTAGACTTAAGCAGTGAAGCTGGTGCTCTTTAAACCTAGATGTGTGTATAATATGTATTAGGGGTGCAGCAGTGTCCCTATAGTTAGGATTCAGTTGGGTGCTCAATGTGAAACCCCCTAACTGAAATAGCCTACAAATTAGCATTTTCCATTGATGTGCCATGTTGTGAAAACGTGGAGAGTTTCATGACAGCACCTTGTGCGGTTTCTGAGATCTGGATACCCCTTATTTTGTAAACGTTCCCATTTTTCCCAATACTTAACATGGTGTTTTTTTTTTTGCTGTCATGTACAGGCTACATAGTACAGAATTTCTGCAGAACACTTTCAGGGTACATGTGTTCTGTACTGAGGTAGTGCCTTTTAAAGTTTGGTGAGAAAATATTAAATGGTTCCTGAGCTATAAGGATTTAAAAAATAGATGTCTCATACAAACCAGAAATTTATGGTTCACAAGAGTGTTGTTTGGTTCATAAATCTGATGTATCACAAACCAAAAATGGGTCTCATGAACCAATTTTTTTTTTTGGTTCACAACAGCTACCATCTTTGTTTCTGTATTTCTGTTACTACTGAAGTTGGAAAACACTTGTAAAGGGATAGTTTCAGCAAAACTAAAACATTCCTGATTCAGAATGTTTTCTCTAATCAATATTTTATAGTCTGTTAATGGGGAAATTTGCCAAAAAAAGTTGTTTGATTGATTGATTTCACACATTCATGATCTCTCCTGAGCGATTTCTGGTTCAAACCAGTTTGCTTGGTTCAAAGTAAAAATTTTCTGGTTTGTGAACCAGGAAAGGTGGTTTGAACTACTAATTCTAGTTCATGAACCAGAAAATGGTGGTTCTAACTTACAAACAGTAAAAGTATGTACAAATTATATATTTAAAAAAAAGACCTGAACCTAGCTAAACGGGACTGTGACAGGGTTGAATAAGGCCCTGTCCCATTTGTTATGCAGAAAAAGGTTAAATGCAAGGATCTGTTCTATGCTCCCCTTTTCTGTCTTTTCTCTGTCTGGTTGCACAACCAAATATTCTTGTGAGACCTAGGAACCACTCTGATGGTGTCGCAATTCTCCACCTCTCACTATCTCTCTGCCTTCCCTTGCTGTTCTGTCTTTTCTTCCCCCTTGCATATCTGCGGTATAAAAATATATGTGAATCTTTACGTGGAAATGTCACTGATACTGGGATCCCTTTGTTTAAAACTGTATATAGTTATACTGCTTAAATCAATCAATCAAACTTTAACCAGGCAAAATCATCCATGAGCAAGCTCATTTGCAAGGTGGTCCTGTATAAGTAGGACATATACAGTTACAGCAACTTTACCAGATAAGCAGTGTACACACAATGAGCAAATAAAAGACAGTTACAGAGAAACAAATAAGATCAGGGCTAATAAGATACATATGGTGAACACTATCCGGGTTGATAATTACGAACATACGAAATTTGCCAGCAGATAAAGACCTAGAGGTCTATCAAGTCTGCTCGAATGTGCAGCCAGCACCCCTTAATCTGCAGCTGCCCCTTCCTTCCACCCTTCCCCTTCATTGACCCTACCCCTTGTCCTGTCCCATCCCCTTCTGAAGCAGTCCACTGTTCTACTGGGTACCACTCCTGCAGGTAATGCCTTCCACCCAGCCACCACCCTCTCTGTAAAAAAGTGTCTCCTCATCTCCCTCCTGAACCTTCCTCCGTCCAGTCTCATATCATGGCCCCTGGTGGCCCTCCCCTCCCTTACTTTGAACAGCCCCTCTGTACCCGTCTTGTTTATTCCTTTCATGTACTTAAAGGTTTCAGTCATGTCCCCCCATCCCTCCTCTTCTCCAGTGAGTACATGTTCAACTCCCTCAGCCTCCTCTCGTATGATAAGTCCCCCAGCCCCTTGATCATCTTTGTCGCCCTGCGCTGCACCCCCTCCAGTAACTTAATGTCTCTGTCCAGATACGGGCACCAGTACTGCACGCAGTACTCCTGGTGCGGTCTAACTAATGACCTATACAGTGGCAGAATCACCTCCTCTCTCCTCAAGGATATACCCCTTGCAATACAACCCAACATTTTGTTGGCCTTTGCAGCTTCTTTCCTACATTGTGCCGGAGTTTTCATTGACCCTGTAATAGGCACCCCCAGATCCTTCTCCTCCTCTATCTGGGCTAGCTGCACTCCCCCCAGCTGGTAACTCCTCCTTGGGTTCTTCATCCCTAAATGCAGCACCTTGCACTATTTGGCATTAAACCTCAGTTGCCAGGTGTCTGACCAGGTTTCAAGCTTTGCCAGATCATCCTGGAACCCCTGCCAGCCCCCTAGGTCATCCACCACTGCTCCTACCTTGGCATCATCAGCAAACAGACTGATCTTGCTCTTGATGTCCAATGATATGTCTGCAATGAATATCCCAAACAACACTGGTCCCAACACCGAGCCCTGTGGAACACCGCTCGTCACTACCCTTGGGTGTGAGAGCTCCCCACCCACCACCACCACCACCCTCTGTTGCCTTCTCTGAAGCCAGTTCTCTACCCATCTCACCAGCTTTGCACCTACCCCTGTGCCTACTAACTTACTTCCCAGCCTTCCATGTGGCACCGAGTCGAATGCCTTACTGAAGTCCAGATACAGGACATCCACTGCATGGCCCCTGTCCAGTTGCCTAGTACCCAGTCATAGAACTCCACCAGGTTGGTTTGGCAGGATCTGCCCTGTATGAAGCCATGCTGTCTGCTGTCCTGTAGTCCTTTGGCCTCTAGGAGGGCCACCAGCCTCTCCTTCAGGATAGTCTCCATTAGCACCCACGATGGATGTGAGACTCACTGGTCTGTAGTTTCCGAGTTCATCCTTGGGGCCACTCTTGTGGAGGGGCACCACATGAGCCATCCTCAGTCCTGAGGTACACCCCAAATGTAGTGAGGGCATTAAACAGGTCTGCCAGCGGTCCTGCAAGGACCTCTGCCAGCTCCTTCAGTACCCTGGAGTGGATGCCATCTGGGCCTGGCGCCTTATCCACCCTCAGTGCCTTCAAACCCTCCCAAACTCTGCCCTCCATGATTTCCCCATATGTCACCCCTCCCCCCCGTTTCTGCCATTTCTTTCCCCTTGGGTGTCACCCCCTTCTTCTCTTTAGTAAATACTGAGCAGAAGTACTCATTTAGTGCTTCTGCCTTATCGCAACCTGCTTCCACCTAACCCACTCCTTCCTAATCCTTACTATGTGGTCCTTACAGCTCCTTTTTCCCTGATGTACCTAAAGAAGTCTTCTCCCTTCTTAATGCCTTATGCCAGCCTGAGTTCGTAGATGCCTTGGCTTCCCTTACTGCCCTTGTCACCTCCTTTCGGATTCAGTCAAGTACTCCTCCTGTTCTTCCCTCTCCCTGTTTCTTGTACTTCTAAAGGCAGCTCTTTTCCTCCTTACCTTTTCCATGACCTCCTTGCTCAACCAGCTCAGTTCTTAGCCCTAGCCTTCTTGCTCTGGGCCTTGCAGCAGGATTTTGGTTGCATCCTATCCCCAGCTTATGAGCTCCCACCTCTGGTTGTGTCCATACTAGACTGAATTCTGGCCAGGTGCCCTTTTACCACTTCCCCATCCTCCCAAAGTCGGCCCTCCTGAAGTCCAGCACTCTTGTGCCAGATTCCACTCCTTCCTTGCCATATCCAATGAGAGCCATACTGAGTGGGGGTCACTCCTGACAGTGGTTCCTCCACTGTAAGTTCTCTCTACAAAGTCCCCATTTGCCAGCACAAAGTCAGGGTATTCCCTAACCTGGTTGGTTCACTGACCATTTGCAGCAGGAAAGCTGTCCTGGAGGCATCCAGCATACCTGCTCCCTTCTGTTCCTGGTTGTTTGGGTACTCCAGTCCCTCCTGGTATGTTGAAGTCCCCCACAATCACCACACTACCCTTCTCGCAGGTCCTCCTGATCTGTCCGCTAGTTCCCTGTCTAACTCCTCCATCTGAGGATGGCGACATACACACTCCCATTCTAAGAATCCTATTCTTGAATCCTGATTTACATCAAAGTGACTCCTACTACCCTCCTCCTTTCCTCCCTTACACTTACTTCAGTCCTTTCTTCATATAAGTGCCACACCCCTCCTTTCCCAATCACTCTGTCCCTCGAAATAACCTGTACCCTGGTACAGACAGGTCCCAATCATTGTGTTGGGTGGCCCATGTTTCTGTGATGGCTGCAATGTCTACCTCTCCCTCGGCCATGAGAACCTGTAACTCTGCAGTTTTCCTCCCAAGGCTCCTAGCATTAAGGGTAACCACCTTCCACCCTTCCCCCCCTCCCATCCTGCCCTCCTTTACTAGCATCACCAACAGTACTTGCCATTTGTTCTTTGTCACTGTTATGGGGGGTAAGCTCCTATGGTTTACCAACCTGTGGTCTCTGCATGTCTCTTGCCCAATTGCCACCCCCCCGCTCCTAGTTTAAATTCCTACTTCCTCTATGTACTCCTCCATCCTCTGTTTCAACACTTTCTTTCTCGCCTCACTCAAGTGTAGTCTGTCCTTGGCATAGAGACTACTGTCCTCCCAGGTCCCTCCCACCCCCCAACAGCCCATACCCTTTAGCACAACCCAGGTTCATAGCCATCTGTTAAATTCCTCTATTCTCAGCTTTCTTGTTGTGCTTGTCTTGGGCGCTGGAAGTATCTCCGAAAAAGTTACTGTTCTTCCTGCTCCCTCACATAATTGTCCTAGTTCCTCAAACCTCCTCTGGACTATATCTACTATCTTGCCAGCCAGGTCGTTCGTCCCAAGATGTATAATTAAATGAGGCTTGTCCCTACCCCTTCTAGCATATTTCAGAACAGATTGTTCCACCCTTTCCACTGTCATTCCTGGCATGGCCTCCACCCAAATGCGACTATGCCTCTCTCCCTTGCTACCCCACCTGACTCCTCTTAGTATTGAGTCCCCCAGCACTAAGATTCCACCACTCTTACTCCCTGCTTGCTTCCATTCATCTCCCTCTCCCTCTCTCATTTCCGGCTCCTCTTCTTCCTCCTGCACATTATATCCCCCTTTTGCCCCTGTTGCAATTCTCCCAGCAGAACTTCCCCCACTCCAGTTTGGTCCAGGCATTCATCAATTACTCCTCTAATTTCATCATTTCCCTCCCCCACCTTCTTACTCTCTAGCAGTGCAAAACTATTTTCTGAAGACCCTTCACAAATGCCAGCTCCCTCTCTCTTCATAGTAACCTGTTCTCTCCTTTCCACTCCATGACTTTTGCCACTTCCTCGCCTCCCCTCACAAATCCCTATCTCCTCCTTCCATTTATCTTTTGTCTCCTGCCCTAGTTTCCCCGGCAATCATTTTTCCTGGCCTGGGCCCCCTTGTCCCTGCTTCCCTTCTTCTGACCCTCTCCTCACCACTGTTGGCTTAAATCGCCCTCCCTCATCTCCCATTCTTCCTCCCTCCAGTATTGGGCTAAACCCACCCCCAGTCTGCCTTGCCTGTCTTAGTTCCTCCTGCAGATCCTCAATCTCCTTTCTAAGTTTCTCTATGTGGTTGCACACTAAACATCCTCCTACACTCCAGGCAATTTTTAGAAAGATTGGTGCACACAGTTATGTTGCAGCCTACCACTACCCATTGCTGTGGGTACTTACAGCCCCCACCCTTCCACATTCAGGATACCAGACACTCCCCCAAGTCTCCCTTCTCCCTCCTCTATCAGTGCAAAACATTCTTTTCTTAGTTTTCCTTACCCTCTTTGTTGTACACGTTTAGATAGATTGAGCAACTGCTTTTTATGTTCTTAACCTTCCTATCCAAACTCAAAAAGAGACTTTAAGTAGCTGTTGCACAACCTTTTTCAAACTCCTACTCCTCCTTTCCACAATGCAATAGCAATGCAAAGAAGCAACAATGAAAGCTCTTAGATTTGCAGTTACTTCCCTTCCACTGAGATAGCAGTCACCTCTTCACTCACTGCTGTTCCTTTACTGGATGTCTGCTTCTGCTATGACAGGTGCATATCCTTTGCCCGTTTGAGGAAGTGATGTCAGGACCCTGGTATAAAAATCATGGACCAGAGGAGGTAGGAGATGAGAGGTTGGAGGTGGGACCAACCCAAGTCTTCCAGAAACAATCAGGCAGCTGAGGCCCCTGGTCAGACCATTAGCACCTTTCCCTCACTATGCACTAACCTTTGCAGCCAGTGAAGCCAGCAAAAATGAATCACAATTCTACTCAAAGCCCCCAAAATAGGTTTGCTACCAAAAGAAACAGGTCTCCAATTCAAACAGCTTCACCAACAACACATCAAAATAGGCTTGAAATTAGAAGATCCAGGTCTCTGATTCAAAGAAACAGCCCTAGTTAAATCACACCAAATAGGTTTTAAATCAGAAGAAATAGGCCTCTACAAATGCAGCCTTCTACACAGTGAAACATCAAACAAATGAGCCCTCTTATAGCCACCAAAACAGTTTTCAAAATTCCAACAGACTCAAAACAATACCCTGCTAGCCCCTTAGAAGTAGTAAGAAAGAAAAGAAATAACCTTCTACCAAGTAAAATCCACAAGAAACAATGTAAAAACAAGAAGAAGCTACTGTACTGTAACAAAAAGGGGCTCAGGCCAGCAGCAGGGACCAGATGGTGACACTGGAGACCGAGGCAGCCCCAGGGGCAAAACAGGTAAGCTCCCCCGACAGGTGGGTTACAAATTTAATGGTCTTTTATTTTCAGGGCCTAGTTGAAGGTTTTTACGTATGAGTAAAGATGGCAGCCATGTTTGTGATGGAAATTAGAAATGAGTGTAAGTGGCTTATAAATTCTATATGTGAGCTGGCCAAGTACTAAATCCCACTGCCTGAATTTGTTCAAACCTGTGCGGTTGTAGAAAATTAAGATATGGGTCTCAGAGTTTGTTTATCAATCGGGATTCAGGAAATTTGCTTTGTAATCTGTTTATAATGATGACCATCAGGTGGGAAAGGCAGAATTAGCTCGTGACTTTAAACAAAGAAGAAAAAGCCATTATTTCAAAGTGAACAAAAGAAAAAGTTAAGTAGGGAGACTGAGAAGTGACACACATGCCCACATTTTCAGTTGTACTAAAGACCTACAGCAAGGTTTAATATCCGTTTAAAAAAAATAAGATATTTCAGTTTGCACGTGAGCAGTATGAAAATGCAACACTTTTCATAAAATGCCACATGCACAGTGTGCAGTTTTCATTTTCACATGGGCTTGCCATTGGTGCTGTGATGTGAGAGCCCTGCAGTCAGACTACCAATGCAAGTTTATGGGGTCACAGAGGAGAGCCCCACTCCTATTCCGTGCAGCTAGAGATCAGGGGCCACCCACTTGACATGACTGGAGCATCATGCTAAGAAACAGAGGACTCTGGACAAAAAGTATGAGATTACCACTCCTATGATAAAATGGAGAGAAAAGAGGTCAGGAGATATTAGGGCTGTTACTAAAAGAAGGAACAAGTGTCCTTTCTTGAGTTTTCTGTGTGGACACTGGCCCATAAAATTGTTTCTGCCTAGCCAAAGCCCACTGTTTTATGCCATGCCATGTCCTTGTTAAGCATCGTAACTCTTCTGTTGTCAAACATAAAAATATGTGCCGAAATAACAAAATGCCTATTTATCTCTCTGACTCTCTCTCTCTAGATCAGTGTTATTAGGCAAAGTGCTACGAGTTGATGTAGATGGCTACAACCATGAGGTACCGTATAATATTCCTCCAGACAACCCATTTGTTAAGGACCTGGAAGCCCGACCTGAAATCTATGCATATGGTGCAAGGAACATGTGGCGCTGCTCTGTGGATCGAGGTGATCCCTACACCAAGGAGGGGAAAGGCCGTATTTTCTGTGGTGATGTGGGACAGAATAAGTTTGAAGAAGTAGACATTCTAGAAAAAGGGAAAAATTATGGCTGGAGAGCAAAAGAGGGATTTTCCTGTTACGATAAAAAACTTTGTGCCAACACCTCATTAGGTAACTATACTGTATGTACACGTTTTGGGGGATTGGGGTCAGAATAAGTTGTATAGAAATGTTAAAAATTATTTTATAAACTTCCCAGGATGCTGAGAATAGAATTCCACGATCTTCTTCCCGTTGGACCTTGCAGTAATCAGTCGGGTAATCAGGTGGTACTAATGCCCAGTTGACTTGGTTCACCTTTAGCCAGCCAGCAGTCATAGATATAGTGAGGATTGTCCAGACTTTGCGGCCTACATACTGTAGTTTGGATCTGGGCCCTACACGCCTACTAGTGGGGTGTGTAGAGGTTTTCAGCCCGGTCCTTGCTGGGATAGTGGCAGTTTCATTGGAGAGAGGGAATTTTTCAGATCCCTTAAAGGAAGCAGTAGTACGCCCCATTTTGAAAAAAAAACTCCCTTGATCCTGACTGCCCAGCAAACTACAGACCAGTCTCAAACTTACCCTTTATTTTTATTTTTTTTCCCAATCTCTTTTTCCCTCCGGTCATGGTCTGGGGGCCTCTCTCAAGCATCCTACCTGTTCCTGCCCTGCCTGAAGTCCGCCTACCTGTGCCTCCTCTCTCCCTCCTCCTCTGTCCATGATCAGCACCCCTGGCTTAACCCCTCCGTGGTGGGGCCGCCCCTCCTCTTTGGGCACACTTATAGACAGACTCCAACGTGGGAGAGGACCCGGGTGGAGGAACCTGGAAGGCCAGGCAGGATGGACTCAGCCTTGGGCATGGGGGCAGGTGCCGTCGCCTACCCCTCAGACCGGGCTTTTTCCTTGTTCTTGGAGATCCCCCCCCCTCCCATGCGTGTGCATGTCCCCGATGCAAGACATACACAGCAACCTCTGCCTGTATCAGGGCATGCAGATTGTGTGCTGCCGGCGTGCGCAGGCCGGTCTCCACCAGGGCCGCTGGCACGCCAGGCAATCCCGACCTCCCCGGGAAGAGAGCAGCCATCAGGCGCTCAATCCTTGCCGCCCTGCCGACCCGGCACCCGAGTTAGCTCCTGAATCCGGGTCGCTGGCGCAGCCGGCGGGGTGTGGCGTCAGCGCCTGAACCCTCAGCGCCACGGGCGGGCAAACTTGCCCTTTATAGGAAAGTTATTGAGAAGGTGGTCGCTCTGCAGCTGGAAGATCATTTGACCAACCACAGTATCTATGACCCTTTCAGTCTGGCTTCGGAAACAGCATAGCACCGAGGCGGCCCTGGTACAAGTACAAAATGATCTCCTGATGGCGAGATCGGAGAACCCGTTCCATCTTGGTTCTCCTTGATCTCTTGCAGCATTTGACACCGTGGATCATGAGGTGTTGCTCGAATGCCTGTGGTTTTCTGTGGACTGAGGGGCAGTCCTCAATTGGTTTCGATCATTCCTCAAGGGCAGATCCCAGAGAGTGGTGTCGTGGATTTATTCCTCGGGCCCCTCATGGGCTGATCTGTGGGGTTCAGTGCTGTCCCCCATGTTATTTGCGGTGTACATGCTCCCATTAAGGGACATTATAAGATGGTATGGGCTGAGTTTTCATAGCTATGCCGATGACTCACAGCTCTACATGTCTTTTGTGCCTGAACAGGAGTCTGATTCTATCATGGTGTTTAACAGCTGCCTAATGGAGATACAGAACTGGATGAGTACTGGCTGGCTTTGGTTGAACTCGAGTAAAATGGAGGTATTGGTGGTGGACCCTGGTTTAAGGACAACAGAGGAATGGGTGGGGAAACCGTCAGGCTTATACCTAGGGGGACCCGCTTAAGGCCTGGTCCAGGTCGTAACCTGGGTATGGTATTTGATGAAGGCCTAGCCATGAGGCGCGGGTTTGGCTGTAGTCAAATTTTCCATTTTCCATCTAAGGAACATAGCCAGGGTGAAGCACCTGATGATCTCGTCTGAAGATCTTCCTACCTTGGTCCACGCCTTTGTCACCAGTCGTTTGATTACTGCAGCGCCCTCTACCTGGGGCTACGAGGGTGGAGATCTGCTGTCTGCAGCTAGTGCAGAACACAGCAGGCAGGTTATTAACTGGAACCCTTAGATCCAGTCACATAACACCAATGCTCGTGAACTGCACTGGCTGCCAATACAGTGGCGATTACTTCAAAGTTGCATGGCTGACCTACAAGGCCCTACACAGTTGGGACCCCACTACCCTGAAGAACTCCTGTTTTCTTACTGCCCTCCTGCCCTCTGATCCTCTGGCGAGGATTGCTGGAGATTCCCAGGGTATCTCTTAAAACATCCAGAGGAAGCTCTTTTGCCTTCATGACACCTACCCTGTGGAATTCTCTGCCTCGCCAGATACGCGATAGCCTGACCGTGGAAGGATTTAAAAAATCCTTAAAAACATACTTGTTTAGCCAGGCATTCTCAGGGACTTAATGACTGACTGCTGTTGTTTTATTGTTTTTAAATATAACCCTATGAATTTTACTGTGATGTATTGTAAAGGCGCACTGAGCTATGGAAGGGCACCTTATGTAAATAACATTTTATTTACATACTATCTCTCCCTCCATTGAGCAACATCATTGGAACTGCAAGTCATCGGCGTCAGGGCCACCTGGACATTTTTGCTGGCTGGTGCCTCCCACGTCGATGCACCTCATTGGCACTTATATAATGTAGGCATCCCCAGTGTACCTCATTTCTTCCTTCTTCTGTTAACTGCTCGTTTGTCCACTGCTGCCGAAGAACCTCGTCAAACTTGGAAAAGTTGACTTGATGCTGCTATCTCAAGTTTGTTATTTTAAACTATTACTTTTACGCTGCCACTGACAGACAAGGAACCACGTTCCACTTTTGCTGCTGTGGGCCATTAAAATATATAAAGATGATGAGCACTCCATGTGTATTCGTTGCTTTGGAAAAAAACATGACATTAAAGCCTACACTATTTGCTGTGGCTTTAATCAGACAACCAGGAGACATCACAAGACAGCTTTAGAAACATAGAAACATGGAAATCTGATGGCAGAAAAGGACCTCTAGGCCCATCCAGTCTGCCCATTAAACCCAACCCCATAGGTAACCCTAGACCCAGCCCTTTGCTCCCATCCACTGTTCTTCCCCCCGATGGAGACTCCAGTCCCTGTTCTTTTTCCAGGTTCCTCCCACTTTTGATTATTTTCATGTGTTTATCCCATGCCCTCTTAAATTCACCTACCATTTGGCCCCCACCACCTCTGCCGGTAGTCTGTTCCAGGGGGCCACCACCCTCTCTCAGTAGTACCCGCTCCATGAAGTACCTCTCCTATTCTCTCTGAACATTCCTCCTTCCAACTTCAAATTGTGCCTCTAGTTTTCGGACTTGTTTTCCTATGAAGATGCTCCTTTCCCTTACCTTGTTAGTCCCCTTCAAATATTTAAATATCTCAGTCATGTCTCCCTCTCCCTCCTAATTTCCAGGGATACAGATCAAGCTCTTCCATTCTCTCCTCATAGGGCTTTCATTGCATGCCATGCACCATTTTGGACACCCTACTCTGGACTCTCTCTCTCTCTCCACCATGTCAATATCCTTACATCGGTGAGGTCTCCAGAACTAGACCCCATATTCAAGATGGGGTCTCACCAGGACTGGTAGAGGGGCAATAACACCTCCTCCCTCCTGCTTGTTATACCACTCCCTATGCAAGCCAGCATGCGAGATCTTCTCGGGACAATCTCTTGCAGCAGGTCATAACACATGGGGGTATCAGCTGCAGGTTCATTTCTTCCGGATGACTTCTCAGCAGTCAACCATGGGACCTTCCCCTAACATTACCATGTGGTGTCAGTCTGGCACATATAAAGGGAGGGTCCCAGCTGACTCCTCAGTTCTTTTCACCCGTGACCTCCATGCAACAAGTCCTCCTTCAGAGCTCTACTTACCAGTCGTTGACAAAGAATTCTACCACCCAAACTTCATTTTAAACAGGCTCATCTACCGATGACTTTGGATCCCTTATCTGAAAAGTATTTCTGTGATAAATGAATCACTACAGAGGACCTCCAGGACATCTGTTTGGTGCCTAAACTCTGTAAGGCACCCGGGATTGTACCTCTGAAAATGGTTCGACACAGGACTGTCACAAACCCACTCAGCAGGTCAGGCCATCTACTCCCAAAGTGCCAACTTCTGAGCACAGTCTTGTTAACAGTTTAACAGAACAAGGTAACCCTCTTGTCTGTTTGTGAGTTTGGATCGACCTTTGGTCTCAGAGTCTTGGCGGGATTCAAACTGTGAACCTCTTGCTAGCGTACCCAGTGCACAGGCTCAGATATTTCTGTCTTCGGGGGGGGGCAGATATCTTTGCCTACGGGCACCTCAGCAGGTATACAGAGGTGAGCCCTTGAAAACTTTAATAAAGACCTCAGATTTAAAACGCTTCTCTTTCCAGTTTGGTCTCACCATTCAAGCTTATGCCTGCTGTCTGCTATAACCATATATACTTTCGTTACAAATAAAAAGAAGTCAAAGACAGACCAAGTATGCTCTAAAAAGAGTTTTACTAAAAATAGATAAAAATATGTCAAACACAAAATACAGAACTGTTATATCACAAGACATACAAATCTTTTAAAAGAACAAGGTTTAAACAGTGCAAATTCCTACTTACAGTACTTAGATTTGACTCTCTCTCTCTCTAAATACTTGTTTACAAGTACCCACAGATCTTTCCTTGTCAGAGTCTAGGTAAAAATGTGTAAGTAAAACAGAATTATTCCTTAAAGTAAACTGTATTTGCAACCCCTTTGTGTGAGAAATCTAGCTCCTCCTCTGTCAGATTATATATAAAATATATCTAATAAAAAAACAGGATGTCTTTCCAAAGTATTACATTTTGCAACCACAGCATAACTCATGTCCTTCAAATGACACTTTGTTGATCTCATAATAAGCTTCCTCCTTCCAGGACATGAAAGCATCTTTATGATTTCGCACTCCTGTGTCATAAGCTGGGTTTTCCTCTAACATCATAAAATGGATGTGATCTTTCATCTTAGCAACTACAGCTGTAATTAGCTCAGAAAAAACAGGAGGTCCTTGATTAAGGCCTTCCATGTAACACCTAGTCTCTAAAATTGTGTGAGTGTTCTCACATGCTGTTTTCAACATTTTCTCATGGCTTTCATCTCTCAGCTGAAACCGGGGGGATGAGTGAGGTAATTCTAAGGGCACCAGATTTTCAGCAGAGACAACCAGTAATACATTTTTATATTTAAAACAAAATGATACAGCACTGAGAACTGGCTGTCCATGTCACAAGGACCTCCTTGGGGTCTCACCACTCTGACCTGGTGAGCCCTCCTTGTAGACAACCCTGGATCTGGGTGAGAACCCTGCTAGCAGGACTAGGCACATTTCTCCTGTGTCCTTGTCATAGACAACGATTGCCCCGAGCTCTACCAAAAAGGTAAGTACCTGAGATGGTAGCCACTGATCATGTTGTCTTCTACACCATAGATGACTGCTGGCTTCTCTCTTACCTCTGTCGATGGAGGAGCCATTGACAGAGTTCAGGGGTTCTCCTGCGGCTTCCATCGCTGCCTCCCCCTTCTCAGACTGCCATCATCCATTGATGATGGCTTCTGGCCTGTCGACAGTTCTCTCATCGATGACCAGCTGGGTCTCTGAGGACTCCCTGTTGCCTACCCCGTCAACGATGTTGGGGCGCTCGCGCTAATGTATGCTGCGTTACTGCGCACCGCGAAATGTAATTGCTCCAGTAGTGCTACACCTGTTCTTCAATGGGTTGCGCATTTGCGCTGGGTAGTGCATTTGCGTGGTAATGTTATACTTCTGGCCTGTCGACGATCCTCCGGTCGACATCCGGCCAAGCTTCTCAGAGCTCAGTGTTGACTGCCTCGTCAACCGTGCAGTGCGAGTCTTTGTGAGATAAAGGTACAATTGTTCTTCAACACCACTGTATACTCACCTCTCATCAGGGTCTGTAAGGTTGGCACCACTGCCTTCCTCTATTCCTTCAGTGGTTCCCATTCACTCTGTCCATGCTGTTCCACTGTGTTCGCAGGGCAACTGGCCATGGTTGCTGTCAGGCTCTAGTGCACACTATCCTGGACCTTCCAAGCCCACCCTTGCCATAACTGGTGGGGTGGCTGTACCTCCTCTTCTCTCCTGCCTTCTCATCGACTTTTTGGACGTCTTGCTCTTCCCTGTTTTCCCAGTTTACATCTGAGGATAGGGACTTAGTGGACCCTTCTAAGGGTAAGGGCTCTTGCTGATCTGGAGGGTGACAACATGGATTAAGACCCTGAGTCTCCTCAGTCCTCATCTGCCACTTCTTCCATACAGGTTGAGCCAGCTCCTGACAGGTCTGCTAGACCTCAACAGCCCCGGATAAAGGCGCAAGAAATTGAATGCCATGGGGATGGGAGTTTCTGCACTTCTTGATTACATGGGTCACGTACTCAAGGCCTCTCAAGCCTTTGTTTGGACTCTTCCTGCTGGTTCTTCACAGGATGATCTCAGGGAAAAGTTGTATACTGCAGTGGTGGTATGCCACCAGCTGCTTAGGGAGCTACTGTGATGCCGTCGATGCATCAGCTCAGGCCTCCTTTGCGGGTGTTTGTCTCAGATGCCACACAATATGGCTGAGTTTCAGGTTTCTCACAGGGACGATACAACATTCTCTCCTTAATGCAGTGTAAGGATTATAGGCTCTTTGGGCCACAGTCCCAAGACATTTTGAAGGTCTTCTGAGACTCTGGTCATACCCTTCAGTCAGTCCGTCCTTATATCGGACTAGCGACATCCTACAAGGGTCCTTTAAAGAGGCCAACCTCATAGGTCTTGACCTAATATTGCGTGGCCTGCTTCTAAGTGTAAAACCCTGCCGGTCCTAGAAATGCTCCAGACACGTCCTGTTATGTCCCTGATGCCCCCCCCCCGCAGGGTCAGCATTCAGAAGGACTGTGTCGTCAAGGCACAGGTCAGGAAGCATAGGGAAAACTAGGAGCAGTTGTAGAATTCACCAGAAATATTTATTTACAGTAGCAGTAACATAAAAAAAATAAACTTGTTCAGTATAATTATGTACAAAGAAGAAAAAAACAGTTTTCCTTGAGTCTCTGTGTCTCTTTTTCTTCTAATCTTTCTTGCAGTTGCAGCTTAGCTCTTGTAAGTCCTTTCAACTCCCATCCTTAGCAAGCATCCTGTTTTTGTAAATATCAGGCAGGAGCTGCTAGAATACAGTGTGCTTTTGAGTTGAGGACCTTTTGCACAACTTTTGCAGAAGGCTTAAAAATTGAACCTTGGTAACCTCTGAGTTTTCCAAAAGCTTTTGCAATTATCTTAAAATATAAATATATATTTCAACAGTAACAATATATTTTCCAAACAAAAGGATCCCAATATCAGTCACATTTCCATACAATGATCGGCACATATTTTTTAATATTAGCTGATAGGTAAGGGGGGAAAAGACATACAGCAAGAGAGGACTGAGAGACAGTGGGAAGCAAAGAACTGCGAGTTTGTTCGGGTCGATCAAGTCCGAAGTCTCACAGGAAAATTTGGTTGTGCAACCAGACGGAGAAGAGACAGAAATGGAAAGATCCTTGCATTTAAACACTTTCTCCATAACAAATGGGACAGGGTCCTATTCCACCCTGTCACATACACGCCCTCCTTAAGAGGGAGGAACCTGTTTTATTAAACAGGTTTCCAAAACTTTTTATTAATTCTCTACTAACAATTGCTGCTTTCAGACATTAAGCACATGTACATCATCTCTCTCTCTCTTCTTTTTATAACTGTACAGCAAACAGTACAGTTCAAACCCATACATTTGTTTTGCAACCTCCAGAATCCTCAATTCCTGAGCCATATCTTGACAGAAAATCAGCATTACTATTCTCTTTACCAGATTTGTGAATCACCGTGAATTTAAATAGCTGTAGTGCCAGTACCACCTTGTGATTCTGGAATTTTATCTTTCATCCGCTTAAGCCAACAGAGAGGATTTTTGATCTGTTACAAGAACAAAATCAGTTCCTAGCAAATAGAATTTTAGGGACTCCATGGCCCACTTTGCTGCTAAACATTCCTTTTCGATAGCAGAGTACCTTTTCTGTCTCTGTCATGCAACTTCCTACTTATGTACAGAATAGGATGTTCTATCCCATCTATATTTTGACTTAGGACTGCACCTAGGCCTACCTCGGATGCATCTGTTTGTAGCAAAAATGGTTTTGCAAAGTCTGGGCTTCTTAAAACAGGGGCTGAACATAATGCAGCCTTTATGGCTTGAAAAGCTTCAGCACACACTGGGGTCCATTTCACATTATTTGGGTACCGTTTTTTCATGAGTTCAGTGAGGGGAGTAGCTAACTCTGCAAAGTTGGGAACAAATCCCCGATAATAACCAGCCAACCCTAAAAATGATCTGACATGTTTCTTTGTTTTAGGTACAGGACTGTTAGCTACAGCTTCTATCTTATAAACCTCTGACTTGACTTCTCCATTTCCCAACACATAGCCCAAATATCTGGTTTCCTGCATGCCCAATGCCGTTTGATAGGATTAATAGTCAGACCTGCATTTTTGATAGCTTAGATAACTTCCGTAGGTGTTCCAGGTGGCTTTTCCAGTTTGGACTGTACACCATGACATCATCCAGGCACGCAGCACAATAACCAGTGTGAGGGGATAAATGACATCCATGTACCGTTGAATGTAGTTGATGCACCATGTAAACCAAATGGCATGGTGATGAACTGATAGAATCCTATAGGGTGGCAAATGCAGTTTATCTCTGGATTCTTTAGCTAAAAGTATTTGCCAGTAACGCAGTGAGATTGAGGTACCGATATACTTTGCACTCCCAGTCTGTCCACCAAATCATCTATTCTTGGCATAGGATAACTGTCAAATTCTGACACTTGATTAAGTTTCCTGAAATCAAGGCAGATTCTAACACCCCCTTCTTTTTTGTTTACAATTACCATTGGAGATAACCAAGTACTCCTTGTGTCCTCTATGATACCCAATTCTTTTCATTTTTTTTTTTTAACCACGTCAGCTCTTAACTGCTCTGGCAACCTGCATGCCTTTTGTCTAATAGGACGAGCATTCCTTGTCATTATTACGTGCTCAACCCTTTTATTTCAGCCTGGTACCATGGTAAAGTACTGTTAAATGTCTTTAGCACATTATAAATGTCTGCAGTTTGTTCTGAGGTTAAGGAAACATTCACCTTTACAGCATTTACAATGTGTTCCAGTTTATCATAAGCTACAGTACATCAATGTCTTCCTTAGCAGTTTCTGGTAAAACTAGCAAAGCAGCTTTTGACATTTTTTCAACCCGTTTCTTGAGGAGGTTAGCATGGTATATCTTAGATGAAGGATTTTTCCTGTCAGGGGTCCGTCTCAATCTCGTGGTTAACAGTGCCAGTATGTCTAAGAACCTTGTAAGGCCCTTGCCACTTCATTAACAGCTTAATTTCTGTTGTGGGTAACAGTAGCAAAACCTTTTCACCTGGCTAGAAAACTTTTTCTTTTACCCCATGGTATTAGTATACCTTCTGCTGGTTTTGGGCCTCTTCCTGATTACTATGGGCAATTTCAACATATTTTGCCAGCTTCTTTCTTAGGGCACACATCTAAGACATTATAGATTGTTTCTGAGTGGGGTTATCTTCCCATATTTCTTTTATCACATCCAGTGGCCCTCTTGGCTGCCTACCATACAGCATTTCAAATGGTGAAAACCCTTTTGATGCCTGTGGCACTTCTCTGTAAGCAACAAGTAGGTAAGGCAAGAATTGGTCCCAGTTTTTCCCTTCCCCTTTTACAAACCTTTTTAACATGCATATTCGGGTGTGGTTAAAATGCTCAACAAGACCGTCTGTCTGAGGGTGATAGGGGGAGGTTCTTATGGCAGTGATACCTAGCAGTCTGTACAGTTCCTTAAGCAATGCAGCACAAAAATTACTACCCTGATCAGTAATAATTTATTTAGGTATGCCCACTCTGCTGAAAAGTTTGGCAAGCTCTGCTGCCACTTCTGGAGCTGTAACAGTACGCATTGGAACTGCTTCTGGGTATCGAGTAGCATAGTCGCATACTTCCAAGGTAAATCTATTACCCTTTTTACTTTTGTCTAAAGGACCAACCACATCCATTGCAATTCTCTCAAAAGCCACGTCTATCAAGGGTAGGGGCACCAGGGCCACCTTGTCTTTTCTAGTGACTGGGGCTACTTTCTGACACTCAGCATAGGAATTACAATGGATAGCAACATCTTCATGAATTCGAGGGCAATAAAATCTATATGGCAATCTGGCAAGGTTGCGATCCCTCCCTGAGTGACCAGCCATAGGACTATTATGTGCTATCTGTAACAATTCTGTTCTATACTTCTGTGGTATAACCAATTGTTCTGTCTGTTCCTGTGTCTGAGGTTTAACTCAAACTCTGTACAGTAATCCATTACATTTTTAAACACTGTTCCACCCTGTTTTGGTTTTACCCCAGTTGCTTAAAATAACCCTGGAGAAACATCGTTAGCTTGTTCTGAAAGAAAATCACAATCAGTTATCAATTTAGTTTTACTATTTTCATGTTAACCCTTTATGTCCATGAGACATTTGTTGCCACAGTTTCTTCAGGCTTTGTCTTTCTTTCCTGGATTTCTGGATCTTGGAGCTGTGCTCAAACAAGTCCGAATCAAAATCACTGAAAGGAAGTGTCCCCATCATCTGAAATTTTCTTTGCCTGAGCTCTTGTCACCACAGCTGCTGAAACATCAAGATTTACTCCCTCTTTGATCAACTCACTAAACCCTGAAAAGTCATGTCCGATAATCACAGGTACAGGTAACTTAGGTACTACCCCCACTTTCATTTGGTGTGACACACCTTTAACGGTCAGAGTCACTTGGGTGGTGGGATAGTATCGAGTGTCCCCATGGATGGAGATGACACCAGTACCTGGTTTCGTTTCTGCAGTGTTTTCCCAGCACTTTAACATGCACTAGGGTCTGTCTGCTTCCCGAATCAATGAGTCCTTTCACGGTCTTATCCCCACCTTCACATCTGTTAAGTACTTGCCCCAATTTTTCAAGGACAAATCTGCTCCAGTGCTACTCTCCTTACTACAGCAGTTTCTTGCAAATGGCATGGCTTATTACAGTTATAGCAGATAACATCTTTGGGACCAGATTTGTTACCCCCACCAGAGTTCTTATCAAGCTTGGGTTTAAATGAGAAAAAGTGTCTTACCAGTGCTTGGCTGTTACCCACTACTGTGGCGTCTGTCTGGCCATTTGGTAGTCCTCAGCGAAGAAACAGCCTTTTCCCCACTCTCTGGTCAGTGTTGCTTTACCCACAGCTGCACATCTGTAGGCAAGATGTTGATGAATTGCTCCATGGCAAATGTGTCAATGATCTGTGAGTCTGTTTTCTCTCTGGTTGGATCCATTTCATCAGGAGTTCTCTGGAGTGGTGAAGGCTTCTCGAGGATTGTCAACGAGTTGTACCTCAGAGATCGAAATCTCTGTCGGTCTGTCTCTCTGGAATGTCATACCTTTTCATATTTTCCTTTTCACCAGGTCATAGTTTTCTGACTGTGCAGTGTCCATACTGCTTTAGGCAAGTTGGACTTTCCCTGTCAGGTGGGGTACCAATCTGATTGTCCGTTGCTGCTTTGGCCACTGGCAGGCTGTGGCAACTCTTTCAAAAGTTGTCAGGTATGCCTCAATATCATCTGAGGGACACAACTTTGTAAGTTTAATGGCTTTCAAGTTGCTTGCATTTTGTTGCTCATTTGGATCTGTGCCGGATCCTCTGCCTTTGATAGCTTGCAAGGCATCAAGCCATCGCTGCTCTCGTCGCTGCATTGCTTCTTTTTTCTGTGCTTCTAAACATTGAAGCTCTTTTTCTCTCTGCTTCTCCATCTCGTTTGTTGTATAGCCCACCATTTGGAAAAAGTCCATCAGGCTTTCAGGTTCTATCACTACCTGTTCTTTTTCCATAACTTTTGCTGGCTGTACAGTCTCAGACTGGACTTCTGTCTCTGCTAGTTTGGCTGCCATTCTCCTGGTAACCACTCCAGAACTTGCTGCTGCAGAATCTATACCTTCCTCAGTGCTTCCCTGGTACTAGGTCCAGTACACATGCACAAAACTCCTATTTTAGGGTATGCACGGTTTAAATCCCACTTAGGCTGACACCATCTGTCGTCGAGGCACAGGTCAGGAAGCATAGGGAAAACCAGGAGCAGTTGTAGAATTCACCAAAAATATTTATTTACAGTAGCAGTAACATAAAAAATAAACTTGTTTAGTATAACTATGTACAAAGGAGAAAAAAATGGGTTTCCTTGAGTCTCGGTGTCCCTTTTTTTTCTAATCTTTCTTGAAGTTGCAGCTTAGCTCTTATAAGTCCTATCAACCCCCATCCTTAGCAAGCATCCTGTTTTTGTAAATATCAGGCAGGAGCTGCTAGAACACAGTGTACTTCTTGAGTTGAGGCCCCCTTTTGCACAGCTTTTGCAAAATGCTTAAAAATTGAACTCTGGTAACCTCTGAGTTTTCCAACAGCTTTTGCAATTATCTTAAAATATAAATATATACATTTCAACAGTAACACAATATATTTTCTAAACAAAAAGATCCCAATATCGGTTACATTTTCATACAGTGATCTGCACATATTTTTTATATTAATGGATAGGCAAGGGAGGAAAAGACATACAGCAAGAGAGGACTGAAAGACAGTGAGAGGCAAAGAATTGCAAGACTGTTCGGGCAGATCAAGTCCGAAGTCTCACAGGAATATTTGGTTGCACAGCCAGACAAAGAAGAGACATAAAAGGAAAGAGCCTTGCATTTAAACACTTTCTCCATAACAAATGGGACAGGGTCCTATTCCATCCTGTCACAGACGGCCTTTCTCCGGTCATGAGACTGGAGACCCTTAAAACTCATGACTGTCGGGGGCAGGTTTTCCCTACCCCTTCCAGGGTGGGAGAGGATTACTTCAGATCTATGGATACTGCACTCTCTTGAACCCCCTGGTTCAAGCATTGGTCTTACAAGACAAAACCCATGCTCTGCTAAAAACACATGCCATCAAACCAGTTCCCCTTCCACGGGAGAGTGCGCGATTTTATTCCCATTTCTTCCTGGTTCCCAAATGGACAGGGGACTTACGCCACATTTTGAATCTTGGGGGTCTTGACCTCTATATCAAGTACCAAAGTTCAGGATGAGGTCTCTCTGACACTTCTTCCCTTACTGAACACAGGAGATTTGCTCTGCTAAACTCTTGATATGATGAGCACATACCTCCATATCCAGATGCACCCTGCTCACAGACAGTTTCTCCATTTTTGTTCCAGGGTTATCATTACCAATTTGGAGCCCTCCCATTTGGCCTTTCCTCGGCCTGAGGGTGTTCACAAAATGCCTAGCAGAGGTCGCAGTGGCCTTCTGCAGGGCAGGCCTCTGTGTCTTCCTTACCTGGGCCTCTGGCTCCTGACAGTGTCTTCTCACCAAAGGCTGCTGTTCACGCTTTCTTGAACCCTTCAGTTGTTCGACCAGGTGAGGATAGCTGTAAACTTTCCCAAATCCAAGATGGATCTAGCACACTGCCTCCTCTACATGGTGCCATATCAGATACCTCATTGTGGATAGGTTTCTGCCCAAAGACGCAATTGGACACCCTGATTGCTTTGGGCGCTGGGCTAGAGTCCAGCAGGGTGTATCAGCACAAGACTACCTTCGCATCCTAAGTCATTTAAGCGTCCACAACTGTTCCCTTGCCAGGCTGAATATGTGGGTCCTTCAGTGGTCCCTGAGAGTCCCAGTGGGACTGGTGGGAGCACTATTTCGATGCCCGGTTCTGATATCTTCCACTGCACTTCAAGTGCTGCAGTAGTGGAAGTATATGGACCACTTGATGTGAGGCATTCCATTTTGTGCTACTGTCCCATGTCTCATTTTGACCACAGACGCCTCCTTGACAGGGAGGGGAGCTCATCTCCTGCATGTCTGATCCCAAGGATCGTGGAACGCTGGTAGAGACCCATCTCCACATCAGTGTCTTGGAAATAAGGGCAGTCCTCTACGCACTCTGCCACAAATGGGAACTCTCAGATTCCGTAAATGGATGATCTGTTTGAAAAATTGGGTAGACCAGATATTGACCTGTTTGTGTTTCCATACAACACAGACCTGCCATATTTCCACTCACTTGCTCACTCCAGGGACTGGAATTTTCTGATGAGATGCATTGTCCCTCTCCTGGAAAGGAACATTTTTGTGTGCTTTTCCCCATTCTCTCCAATACAAAGGGTCCTGGTCAAGCTGTGTGCTGAGTCGACCTCCTTGATTCTAGTGGCCTCAGAGGATGGGTTTCTGATTTAGGCGGGACATATTACTCCCCTTGTCTTTAGAAGCTTTACACCCCTTCCATGTGCCACCCTTGCTGCTTCAGTTTTTTGGAACTATAAGGAGTTGAGTATTTTTAGGAGGGGCATTTGGGGTGTAGATAGGAAGAAGAATGTAGCCAGGGGAGTTGATTCGGTGGTGGGGACCAGAAAATGCCCTGGGCTGAGGAGACCATTGAGGCCAGGGGTTCCCGTTCCTTGTCTCTTTGCCCAGGGCCCTATGGACGGAGGGCAGGTAGCTGAGGGACTAGCCCCAACCTTTCGTCCTCTTTGGGCAGTGTTGTGCAATGCCAGATCAATCGTGAACAAGACCGCTATAATAGCGGAACTTGTTGCATCAGTCAACCTGGTGTGCATCATAGAGACATGGCTGGGGACACTTTGGGCCTATGTGCTAGAAGCAGCCGTCCGCTGGGTTTACCATGCTTCACTGCCCAAGGAAGGACCACGGGGGCATTTGTTTTAGGTTGAGCTGAGCCTGGCAGTGCACCCAGTGGGGACACTAGTTATTTTGAGTGTGTGGCGATGCGGTGGTGGGGGGGGGGTCCCAGGCTGGAGTTCAGGATTCTCTTGCTCTACTGACCACCTGGAGTTTCCTGCAGGAGATGTCAGCCTTTGTCGCCGAGAGGGTGTTGGAGTCACCGAGATGGCTTGTTCTCAGTGACTTCAACACCTGGGTGGATGATGAGACATCATATGGCCAGAGACTTCCTGTTAAATATGGAGGCTCTGGGCCTCATCTTGAAACCCGCGACTGGGACACACTGCTCTGGTCATAGCGCTAGACCTGGTGTTCTCCTGGGGCTTGAAATTAGCGCCATCAAGACTGATCCTGTCATTTATTGGATCATTGCACTGTCAGGTTCAGCTTCAATCCCCTAAATGTCCCTTCCCTGTGGAAATGGTCCAGTTCTGCTCTTTGAAAGGTTTACAAACAGAGGGACTGATGGCAGAACTGGACATTTCATCTGAGTTTGAGGCTTGCACTGGCTGTCCGGGGAATGCCGTGATAGCCTGTAATAGGGCTGTCGAGTCCCTGGACCATCTGGCACCGATCCGTGTACACCCCCTGTTATCACGTCTTGGCTTGCTATGGTTTGATGGTTAGCTAAGAGAGTTGAAAACCAGGGGTGGAGGTTGGAGAGGTGTTGGAGGAAGACCAGGTCTCCGGAAGACATTTTGGTTCTTATTACTCATTATGATGAGTATCAGAATGCAATCATCCAGAAAAAGGCAGCATTTATGTCTAGGATGATTGTAGTTGGGAGGAACCGACCGACTCAACTCTTTCAGGTTGTAGACCTGCTATTACACCTGGCCTGTCTGGAACCCATCAGGGCTTTTTCAGCTTATAAGTGTGAGGAGTTCACGCAGTTCTTCTCAGACAGAGTGTCCCCTGTGAGGGCTGTGAACTCTCCAAGTGGAATACCATCCTCCAGCAGTGGCAGTCCCTGGGTGGGCGATTGCACTCGGTCGCCCTGGGGTGAGTTCTGGCCGGTGATGATGATGGAGGTCTGTGAGGTGATCTCTCAGCTTAAACCAACATTCTGTGACCTTGACCTGGGTCCAACGCGACTACTAATTGGTTGCGTCAAGTCTCTGGGTCTGGTTTTTGCCAAGCTAGTCAGGAGTTCCTTGTCAGTGGGGGTTTTCCCGGAGTCTCTTAAACAGGCCCCGGATAAGCCCCTGCTGAAAAAAATGTCTTTGGACCCCGACGTCTTGGCAAATTACTGGCCTATCTCGAACCTCCCCTTTTTGGGGAAGGTTCTTGAGAAGGTGGTTGTGGAACAGCTTAAAGGTCACCTCATGGACTTCAAATTTATGAACCATTCCAGTCCGGGTTTAGGGCCTTGCACACGGAAACCGCATTGGTCAGGGTGCTGAATGACCTGTTCAGGGTGAGGGATAGAGGAGGGTGAATGATTCTCATCCTCCTCGATCTCTCCTCAGCGTTGACACTGTGAACCATGGGGTGCTGCTGGACAGGCTGAGGGAGTATGTAGGACTCACGGTGAGGTCATCAGCTGGTTTGAGTTCTTCTCTGGTGCAGGTCTCAGAGGGTGATATTGGGAAATGATTCCTCTGGCCCAAAGGACCTGCCCTATGGAGTTCCCAAGGCTCTGTCCTCTCCCGTATGTTGTTTGCAGTGTCGTGCTGCCCTGGGTGAGGTCATAAGGCAGTATGAGCTGAATTTTCATTGCTATGTTGATGATACTGAGCTCTAGCTGTCCTTTGCACCCGGGAGATCTGACGCAGTCGACATACTAATTAAGTGCTCGGCTGAGATCCGGGCTTGGACGTTGTCAAACTGGCTGGGGCTTAACCTGGGGAAGACTGAGGTGCTGGTGGTTGAGCCGGGTCAAAGAAGAGGAACGGGGGCCTCTGGGGATAGGCTGGGACTTTTTATTGGCCTGACCAGACGGTAGGCCTCCTTAAAAGTGAAGAATTTGGGCGTTGTTCTAGAATGTGAGCTGACATTTGATGCTCAGGTGTCTGCTGTTGTCCGGACTGGGTTTTACCATCTCTGAAACATCACCCAAGTTAAGTCTCTTATTCCCCCTGAGGACCTGGCCATGCTAGTACATGCTTTCGTCACCTCGAGGCTTGACTACTATAACGCACTCTACCTCGAGGTCAGAGGATGTGCGATGCAGTGCCTGCAGCTTCTGCAGAATGTAGTGGCCCAGTTATTGACTGGACACTCGAGGTTCAGCCATATTACACCGGTGCTGTGCGAACTGCATTGGCTGCCAGTGTGCTGGCACATCACCTTTAAAGTAGGTCTTCTGACCTACAAGGCCCTACACAGGTTGGGTCCAGGCTACCTGCAGGAACTTCTGCATCCCTACGCCCCGTCCCGCTCTCTCATTTCAGCTGGAGAGGCCCTCCTGCAAGTCCCCAGTGCTAGATTAAAATCCTCCAGGGACCAGGCATTTGAGGTAGCAGCCCCAGTCCTCTGGAACCCACTGCCGGGGTACCTTCGGGAGGTGCCATCCGTGGAGCTGTTCAGAAAATACCTTAAGACCTTTCTATTTAAGGAGGTATTAGGGACGTGAGGAATTTATTGTGGGACCTTAGCATGGAAATTAGTCTGTTTTTATTCATTTGTTTTTTTTGTAAACTTAATTTAAAACATTTTGCAGTCCATTACAATACAAAGTCATTGTTCCTGTGCATTCAAAGGAACACACATTAGTTCGGAGAGTCTCATGACACAAAGCACAAACCTCTTGGCTTAATATCAAATCAAGAGCTGATATTCTTCCATATTTGTTTAGTATCTCCCCATCTGAATAATTATATTATTACCAATCAGCCCTCATACAGAGAAACATTATCTTGGCCAGCAACATAACATGGTCAGTAATACATTACGGTGCCATTATGGAACATCAACTTGCCAGTCCCCCCAGGAAGCTGGGGGGGGGGAACTAATACAGAATATTCAACTCTTTCTCCCGGAAAACCACTTCCTTTAAACTTTCTAAAAGACCAGGAACCAGTCCTTAGATAGTGCTATCTCCAGAGGACTCCATATAGATTCATATTTCGTTACCCTATGGGTTATTTTGTATTGGAGATGTTCCATCTTCATGCAGGAAAGCAGAGAAGTCACCCAATGGGAAATCGTAGGGACTTCATCCATTCCCCAATGTAATATCAGAGTTCACTTCACAGTTACCACACCTAAATCCCAAAGTGGGTGAACCACCTCCTCCCTTCAAGAGCCCGGGAGTCGAAGCAACATATTTACTGCATCCGTAGCTCCCGAATCTCCTAATATCTTGTTCAGTAATGAGATAACCTCCTCCTAATATTGACGTATTTTAGAACAGCCCTAAATCAAATGGAAAAAGGTGCCTGGGGAGACTTTACACTTAGGACATTGATCAGGTTTTCCAGGATCAGTCTTGTGGACAAGGACTGGAGTATAGTATGATCAGAGTAGCATATCATAGTGTATGGCTCTAAGTCTGTTGTTCACAGAGCAGTCCAGTCCCCTCTTCAATATAACATCCCAGTCCCCAGTGGTAAGCAGAGTCAGAGAAAGGTCTGTCTCCCAGCCTCACTTAATTTCCATCAAGGGGTCTCGAAGACCACCCAAAAGAGCTTTATATAGTCTAGCCATAAGTTTGGGCTTCAACTTAGTTGCCTTCCCTACTAAAATGTCTTCCAGAGGGGATAACTTAGGCTGTGGTGGAGATCCCTCTCCATCCTGAGCACCCCACAAACGTCTTCTCACCTGAAGGTATACAAAAAATGCGCTGGAGGAGTGCCAAATTCCTTCACTAAGTCTCTGAATGATTTTGGTACTCCACCGGAGTATAGCTGAGAGACTAAACGCAAACCCTGCACCTCCCAGAGCCTCAACACCAGGTAGACAGGAGGAGGGATCCGAGACTTCCCCCACAGGGTTGAACCAATGGCTGCATTTGGGGAAAACTCTCACCCCCAAGACCCTGATGAGCCACTAACCATACCTGTGCTGCTGACCGTAAAAAGGGATGTTGAATGTATTTAATTATTTTCTTCTGAACTGAAGCAGCAAATAAAGTCTCATATAATGGGGCCCCATACCACCCTTCCTCTAAATCTGTCCAGACTCCTTTCTGAGCGAAACCCGGGACCAGGTTGATCAAAAAAGCCAGCTGGGCCACATAATAATAAAGCCTCAGATTGGGCAGGCCGAGCCCTCTCCTATTTATCGGCAGCCATAATATTTCTTGCCTAATTCTAGGCCGTTTCCCATTCCATAACAGTGTAGTAATGTACCCTGCTAATATTTTAGTGTACTTGTTTGGGATATAGCAAGGGATGGTTTGAAGTAAATAAAGACATTGTGGAAGAATGCACATCTTGACCAAATTGACACGACCAATCAAAGTAAGGGGAAGGGACCTCGACTCACATGATACGCTTTTTATTTTTTGTAAAGAGGCTTATAATTCTCCATTAGCATAGATAATTTCCTGGGAAGATAGATGCCCAAGTATCTGAGTACTGAAGAAAGGTGAATAAACACCCCACCCACCTGTATAGGTTCACTAGTATTAGCTAACAGGAGCCACTCACATTTGGACCAATTTATCTTGTGGCCTGAAATCTGACCATGCACGTCAAATAAAGCAATAAGCGCTGTTAAGGCCGTCTTGAGGTTCTCCACAAAAAGAACATCATCAGCAAACAATGCTATGACATGCTCCCTTGGTCCCTGTACATATTCCTCAATGTCTGTGTGGGCCTGTATCGCCTGGGCCAGAGCCTCAGTAGTTAAACATGTAACAGAGGGGACAATGGGCACCCTTGTCAGGTTCCCCGCTACAGTCTAAAGGGTTTGGAAGTGGTATCATTTGTTAGAATTTGAGCTTTGGTCGCTATATAAAGGATACTAATCCATTTCTGAAAGTTGGGTCCCAAACCATATTTGGTCACAGTAGTGAACGTAAATGACCATTCTACCCGATTGAGGGCCTGCTCAGCATCTAGCACGAGAAGGCCCGATCCGATTCCCTCTCCTTGCTTTCCGTCTAAACATTGCATTAAGGGTTCTTCTAATATTATACTTAGCCTGATGGCACTTGAAAAATCTGCCCTGATCCGGATGGATCAAGAAGAGCAGAATTTTCTCAACCTTCACGAGTGTTTTGCCACAATTTTATAGTCAGCATTTAAGAGGGAAATTGGGCGGTAAGAGCTACATTTCAAGGGATCTTTTCCTGGTTTCAGCAACACCGTTACAGTAGCTAGAGTTTGAGAGTCCAGTAGAGACTTCCTCTCCCACGTCTCCTAGACCACCTGGAACATCAAACTTCTAATGTCCTGCCAGAAAGTTTTATAAAATTCCACTGGGATCCCATTGGGACCTGGTGCTTTCCCAGTATTGAAGGACCAGATGGCCTGCCTGATTTCCTCAAAGTAATGGGGTTCTCTAACTCCATCACCTTGTCCGGGACTAATTCTGGCAGGGCTATATTCTGGAGAAAAGAATGTGGCTCAGCACCTTTTCTATTCTTATAATATTGCAGACTACACACCTACACTAGTAGACTCCAGATGTTTGAACTGTCCTCAAAGACCTCTCCTTTGGGACTTCTGGGCCTGCTGAACTATGCTTCACCGGCTCCGCCCAGGACAGACTCTTTAATGGACTTGCCATCGGGCACTGTGGTCACTACATGGGACTTTTAGGTCACTCCATCCCAAATATGGTGTATTGTAAATAATGTCATTGTTTTCTATGGTTTTCCAATGTTTATACTGTTTTTCTACTTTTTCTAAAAAATATATTTTTTGGATTCTCCAGTGTTTTGATGGTAGGGGTATAGATAGACTGTGTATGCAGATTAGGAGGTGTTGTCTTTCTTTCTTGCAGGTGTTCTTGAAGAAGATAGAAGAGAAGACAATAGGGAGGAGGAGGAGGGACTCCATCGAGTCCCTCACTAGTACTTCAGAGTGTAGTGTTTAAAGGTACTGCTGTTATTATTACTGTGTGTAACTTTTTTCTTCACAGGTATGGTTGGGTGGAGTGTGGGAGTAATGCATAGTGTATGGTATTAGCCCTGTGTGTGTGGTGTGCATGGTGTCCAGGGTGGGAGGTCCCTGTTTGTTTTGTTTTGTGGAAATTTGAGTTAGAGGCAGACAGGTTTTTCCTAGAGGGCTAGGGGATAGACAGGCTGTGGTTCTGAATGGCCGTAGGAGCCGCAGTGCTGATCTATTAGGGCTATGCTCTGGATAGTTCCACCAGAGCCACTAGGTACCCATAGTTAGTGGGTAGAGTAGAGGCTGAGATGCCAGCCAAAGGCCTGTAGGCCCTTAGTGCTGCCTGCCTGTGCTAGCACACGGTAGGGGAGAAGGTAGCGCTACCTCCCCGTAGCCAACACATGGGGCGAGATGGCCTAAGCCGGGTGATTAATGACTGCGGACAGTCATTTTCCTGGCCTAGGGTGAGTGTAACCCCCCTGTTACCTGGGGTTACTAGAATCCCAGTAAGACCTAGTGGTAGGCAGGGAAGGCAGCTTGTGAAACTCCAGTTAAATGGATTGTACACTGTCTCACTCTGTTCTCAGTCTCAGCTGAGACTGAGGGATGACATCATTTTAGAACTGTCGCAGCTGCATAAGCCACACTGGAATGCTGCAGTTGGAGGCTAGAGTAGAACGCTGGGGAATTTGAAGGCAGTTTGTGTGCAGTCTGAGTGAGAGACTGTAGTGCAGCACAGTGTGTGCAGGCTCAGAGCTTTAAGCTCTGTTAAAGGAAGCTACTTTTGTTAGGTGTGTATTTCCACCTGAAGGGGACACATGAGAGCATTACAGTTACTAAGAACTACTGAATATAGATCTCGAGAACAGCTCTTGGCAGATTGGCATTAGGACTGAAGCCGGCAGGCCTGGACCCCACTGGAAAATTTGTAGCTATCTTCAGTGGATCCCCTGATCCCGGTCCCCGTCTCTAATGCATGCTGTTCATATGGTCCCTCCGATTCTAGTTCTCCACTGGAGACCCATGCCGAGGATGACATCAGAAGGAGACTTAGATCCACCGTCAGAAGACAATAAGGAGGAGATCCCTGCAAAGGCAGAGGCTGCCTCCTCCAAGGGAATGTGTTCGGGGTAGAGTGCTGTTCTTCAAGATCTACTGTTACTGCAAGTTTACTTGAATGACCATCTTACTGAGATATAGCTCTTGCAGGTTACACCATAGGACTGATTCCAAGTAGCGCCAGAAATTTCGGAGAGAGGTACATAGAATGGTCTGTATCCTGAACTAGGACAGAGACCTCTGCCCGCTGCGAAACTGGCTTTCCCGAGAGGCCGCTGACTATAATGCCTGATAAAGGTATGCATAGAAGTCTGGCTGGCACAAATAGTAGAGATGGAAACGCTCTTGAGTGCTGCAAAGGATGTGGCCACACCCCTAGTAGAATGACCTGATAGGACCCGGAGGGGCTTTTATTTTATATCATAACAGTAGGAAATACACTGACAAGCCAGCAGACAAAGTCTGTTTGGATACTGATTGGCCCATCATTCTCTCAGAGAAGGAAACAAAAGCTGATCAGAACTTACAGAGGACTTGGTTCTGTTGAGGTAATACCTCAGGCATGTGTGAACATCCAGGTGTGGAGCAAAGCTTCCTCTATTAGAATAACTCTGAAAATAGACCAGAAGGTCACATCCTGGTTTAGAGTGAGTGCAGAGACTACCTTAGGTAAAACTTGGGTTCGGCCCCTCAGGGGATACTCTGTCCCGTGGAAAACTAAATAAGGTTTTTGCACATGAGAGCTTGAAGCCTTGTGAAATTCTCTCTCGCTGAAGTAACAGCAACTAAAATAACGCCTTCCACGACAGAAAACGAGCTCGCAACTCCGGGGCAGGTTCAAGGGAGGAAGCGTGAGCTGTTCCAGGACAAAGAGCAGATCCCATGGAGGCACAGGGTCCCAATGGGAGGCCTAGTGTAACACTCCCCTAAGAAATTCCCAGAGGCATCCAATTGAGCTTACTGTACAGTGTCCCCACCGGGAGGTGATAGGCAGAAATGGCACAAAAGTACACCTTATTAGAGGAGTAGGCTAGGGCCTGAATGAAAAGGAGAGGAGGTAATCCAAAATTACTCCTACAGGACAACCTAAAGGGGAAAGATCACAGCTCGCGGACCATAAACAAAAAACGCGCGCTCATGGCGGTGACGGCGACTGCATGCGCTACGGGTTTTCTGCTGCAGAAAGAACCTCTGCAACTCTTACTAGACCCCGTGACGTAAGATGATGGCTGTGTCTCTAGGAGCCAAGCATGCAGGTTCAGAGAACGAGATCCGGATGGAGCAATGAACCTTCTCCTTGAGACAGTAGGTGGGAGCTGAGCGGAGCCGGGGTTCCTGAGATAGTTGCATCAACAAGGGGAACCAGATCTGTCTGGGCCAGAATGGGGCCACCAGAATCATTTGTGCATGCTCCCATGAGCTTGAGAAGAACTTCTGATCAACGGGAAGGGAGGGGAAAGCGAGAGGAATCTGTTCGCCCAGGAGAGGGATAACGCTGCCCCGCCAGAAAACACTAGGCCCTGATCAGTGAGCAAAAACTGGGCAGTTTTGCTTTGGATGGGGATGCTAACAAGTCTAGCTCTGGAATTCCCATCGAAGAAACAGATCCTCTGCTACCTCCTGAAGAAGTTCCCACCTTGGACTCTGGCCTGGGAGCCGACTCAGGCGCCTGCAATCGTGGTTGTCCACCCCGGGAATGCACAGTGATCAGATTTGAGCCGTGTCCGACATTCCAATCCACACCCTCATGGCCTCCCTGCAAAGGGGTAAGAGGTGCGCCTTGTTTGTTGAGGTAATGATATCACCGTGGTTGTCTGTCTGAAGCAGGAGGGACATCTGTGGGATTACTGACTGAAAAGCCTGCAGGGCGAGAGGACCGCGACTCATCTCTAGGACATTGATATGGAGATGAGCTCCAACGGGGTCCACGAACCCTGGGACTTTACCCTGCCCAGGTGTGCCCCCACCCAAGACCTGAGGCATCCGTGGTGAGGGTTACCCCGGGACAGCGCTAAAACAGGACGCCTTTAAAGCGACTCAGGGCTAGCCACCACTGCCAGTCGCGGATCACTGAGTTCGGGATCCTGGACCGGATGCTGCAAGTGGTCTCTGCCTTTGGTCCCATTGCACCCTGAGCATCCACTGTCATCTGCATGTGGAGCCTTGCTAAAGGGATAGTAGGAATGGCCGCAAGCCATGTGTCCGAAAGAGGCTGGCTGACCGACCTGGCAGGCACGATCTTGTTCGACGACAACCTTTGGCGAGGGACCTGATGCTCCGCCTCTGTCAGTCCAGAAGAAAAGCTCTTCCTGAACGGTGTCCAGTACTGCGCCTTATAAATTGCAGTTTCTCATGACGTACCAGAGAGACTTCTCTGGATTTATGAGAATGCCTAGAGATTGAACAAGTCTGGGCGCTCTGAGAGAGCAACAACGCCTCTGAGGCGTGCTATGAGAAGCCAGTCGTCGAGGTCGGGAGCACATAGTGGCCCTGTCTCCTTAGAGATGCTGCCACGACTGCCATGCACTTGGTAAAGACCCTTGGTGCGGATGACAGTCCGAACGGAAGAGCCTGAACTGAAAGTGGTGGTCGAGTGAACCTAAGCGCAGGGAACCTCTGGTGCGCATGAGCTATGGGGATATGCAGGCACAGCCCTGCATGTCTAGGACGCCAAAAGGCGCCTTTGTTTCAGCATGGAATAAGGCCCGGAAGAGTCACCATGAATCTTCTGTAGGTGACCTACATCGCTTGAGGTCGCTGAGGTCCAGAATTGGACGGAGGTCCCTTGATTTCTGGGAACCAGGAAGAAGTGAGAATAATATCCCTGTCCTTCTGGTTTTCTGGGACGACTTCATCGCCCTTTCTTAGGAGCGAGTATTCTTGCCAAATCAAGCTTTTGTGCTGACCTGATACCGGGAGAGCAAGGAGGCCTCGAGGGTGGCTTTTCTCTGCTAACTCTATAAAGTGGCCAAGACTGACCAATCAGAACCCACCTGTCGGGTGGTGATAGCTGCCATCCCGCAGGAAGTTCATGCTGACGCGATCCCCACCATGATTTCCGTGATCCTGAGGGGGGGGCCGGAAAGGAGTCCGCTTGGCGGCAGATGGCCTGTTGGCTGCTGGTTTAGGGAACGCTTGACCTCGGCCAGCGTGGCTGTTCTCTTGGCTCTCACGGAAACCAGAGCCCTTCTGATGTGAGCGGAGCGAGGCTGCTGCCCTGTGTCCGCCTCCCAAAATGGCTTTGGTTCCTACGAAAGGAACCAAGCCTAGGGTCGGTATATGGCCTGGACCGACCTCACCGCCTTCCCTGACCTCTTGAAGTTTGCAATGATCTTCTCAGAAGGATTACCAAATAAAACTTCTCCTCGAAGAGCATCCATAATGCTTTTCTGGATGTCCGGTGAAGCCAGAGACGCGTGAGCCGTGGAGTGTCTCCGAGGCAAACGCCAGAAGCTGCTGCTCGGGCCGCCGAGTCCGCTGAATCGTGACGCTGCTCGTGAGTAATTTGTCCCCTACTGCCTGAACCTGCGCGGAGGAGCTGGAGCATCTCCTCCTTCTGCTCACCTTCTGGCAGCTTTTCAGCTGCCTCCAGACCCTGTTCCCACAAAGCCGCTCTGAAACTGAACCATGTGGTTAGGTAGTTTAATGATCTGATGGCGTAGGTAGCAGAAGCATAATGCATGCCTGCCCAGAGAGTATAATTTCGTTTGGATTCTGGGTCCCGTGGCAGGGTGCTCAGATGTTGCGCCTCTGTGACCAGTCATGTGAGGCTGTGATGACCAGAGAGTCGGCCTGAGGCTGCTGCGCCAGGTACTGGTCCTCCTTAGGAGCCTTGTACAGACAGTCAGCTTCTTCGCAACCGCCTGGAGCGACGTGGACGCCCACGCAGCCTGGTGACGCCCACGGAAGTTCCACCAAGGGTGGTACCACCACAGGCTTGGGGGTCCTTTGTCAAGATACTTGGCAAGCGAATCCTTCGGGGTCTAATTCTTCCGCATCCCACCCCATGTTCTCCTGGATATGACGATAATATCCATGAACGAGGGGTCATCCGGAGATCCCAGCGCCTCACGCCGGGTCCGGAGAAGGGATGGAGAATGGAGATGGGGATCTAGAGGAGGTGTAAACTGATCCTATGTCCTCCGCCGACGGCGAACGTCGGTGTCTCCTGGACCTCTTGGGGCTGGGTGATCCAGAAGAAGATCTTGACGGAGGTCTCCATTTTTCCGACCGTCCCCTGGAAGAGGATCTGGGCTCCCGGGGGGGAGTTGAGTGGCCTGCCGACCCCGAAGGTGAAGGGGGGGCCGGCGCCGGTGGTGGAGGAGGAGGAGGAAGAGAAGTGGGGACCACATCCTTCTTAATGGTGTCCCACCAATAAGTGAAGAGATCCTTCACTTCCGCTAAAGAAAGTCCCGACGAAGGCCCAGGCGCCGGAGGGCGGTCGTCGGGTCCCGGCGACGGCTCCACAGGGGCCTCGGGCGGAGGCGTAGGGGCCCTGGGAGACTGCAGATGAGGCCGGGTCGCCGCCTGGTCCTCGGGCTGCGCCAGATCTTCCTCCGCTCAGCGACTCCTGCTCGACGACGGTCGGAGGCGAGGGAGCCTCTTCTCAGGCAGGGCAGATGTCGGTCCCCCAACCGCGCCTGCTGGAAGGTTTAGGCCGACGACGGTCTCCCACGACGCACGGCCCAGGGAGGAGTGACGGACGTGTCGACGAAGGTCGAGCCGCGCCGGGTCTACTCGCCCTTCAGGGAGTAAGCCCAATGTCTTTCGGGTGGCACCAGAAGACGCACTGGACGCCGGGTGCCGGAAGGGCGGAACCCGATCTATGGTGGTGGTGGTGGCGCCCCCGGATTTCGCCGAGGCCTTGGAGGCAGAGGACGGCGACGGCCTGGCGGAATGGGCCTGAGAAGAGCGAGGTGCAGAAACCGAGCTGGGAGGCAGAGAACAGGCTCCTGATGGAGAGCGTCGGACTTGACCCGAACTGGACTCGGAGGTTCTGGTCGGGACCTGAAGGGTCTTCCTTCTTTTTTTCTGTGTGCTTGTGGGATTTAGCGGACGATTCTCTGGAGGACATAGCTCTTAATTTTCCTCCAACAAGAACGCTTGAAGAGCCTTCTGGCGCCGGATCATGGTTCGCTATTGAACCCTTGGCAGAAAGAGCAGGCCTGGGTATCGTGGTCTGGGCCCAGGCACCTGACGCAGGCCGTGTGGGGGTCCTTGAAGGGGATCTGCTTCCCGCAAGCACACTTTGATGGATGACCGGAGGTCGGAGAGGATATCAGCGGTAATATATTTCGCAAGAAACAAATTCGTGGGAAAGTTTCTGTAACTGACGTTACGCGCTGGGCTAGACTAAGACCGGAGGGTCGAGGCATGCAAGTCGACGAAGGGAAAGAACTTGGGAATTCATGGACCACCCCTTTGTACCACGCCTGACGTCGGAGGCGGACTGCGTTGGGGCGGTCCCCGCTGAAGATAGCTAGCTAGAATTTTTCCGTGGGGTCCTGGCGCCCGTCGCCCAGTCCTAATGGTGTAACCTGCTGCAAGAGCTGTATCTCAAGTAAGATCTGTAATTGAAGTGGTGGAGACCGCCTACTGAGCTCAGAGCCCCATCCCTGAGGGGATGGGGGGAAGATGTCAGCCTGTTTTCCAGGGGCAACCCCTAGGTCCAGCTAAGGGAAAGAAGCTGCCTGTTTGAGTTGTGCTGAGGCACCAGAAGCTCTGAAAGGAAGATTCCTTGTGGAGGAAACGCCTGTGGGGCACCTGCAACCAAAGGGTGAGTTCGCTCTGAAAAAGGGCCAAGTGTTTTCACCTGAACAGAAGGAAACTAAAGGGACTGTTACTGTGGGGTCAGGAAAAGACAGCCAAGTACAGTTGGAAAATGTGGGGATTGGACTGCTTAATTCCATGGGGAGTCTAGAGTAATGGACAAAGCCACCAGTAAGTATGTTCAAGTCCAGCACAAATGCAAAGAAAGACTGTGGGGATTGGACTGCTTAATTCTGTGGGGGGTCTAGAGTAATGGACAATGCCACTTATTTTTAAGTATGTTCAAGTCCAGCACAAATAGGAAGCAAAACAAGTAGATGGAATGTGAAATACATTAAGCAAGAATCTACACAGCAAAGTGTTAAAGGATGAGGTGTTTATGTCCAGAGAAATGGCCGGATATGAATTGTGGGAGCCCCCCCCCCAAATCAGTAGTAACCAAATTCACCTCTACGGATTTGCTCTGAGACACCTGTTGCTTTCTCTCAGGTACTTGGCCAGTGCCTAAGGAAAGTACCCAGATGTGGGATTTAAAGGAAGATTCCCTGATGGAGTCGAGGTGCTCTTAGGTGGTTTAAGGAGCCACCAGAAAATGTTTCCATGATGTATGGAAGGTGCCCAAGTGGCTGGCACGGGAGCTGAGCCAGGGAATACTCAGAACAGTGTACAAGTTCGGGCTGTGTAACCCAAAGCAGCGTACAAGTCCGGGCTGTGTGCCCAGTGTGTTGTACAGCCTGAGGGGTAAAGTGATAAGGATGTGTTCTGGTCTCCTTTAATCTGTATTACCAGGAGTGTAGCCCTGGGGTCCATCATGCTTTGTTTATTCTGTTTGGATGTGAATAAAAGCCAACTTTAGAATCCCACTTCTGGTATTGGACATTACAGTTATTGCTTCCTGTGTTCGGAGTTACTTGGGTGCCCCTGTGCAGAGTAGCCAAACCTAGCCTTTGTGCCGAGTGACATATACCTCCCCGAACCCAGCCCACCTGGTATAGCTGTCAGATACAAACGGCATACCGGACTAGGGCTACAAAAATAGTTACTCCCCTTTTCTATCCTCCCGTCCCTTGCACATTATTTCTTCATTCCACTATCCCTGACTCATCTTCCTTCCAGCACACCTCACTCCATATCTCATTGTATCCTATATTCGCACCACTTCCTCCCCCCTCTTGCTTCTTATCCCCCATCTAGTTTGGCACACTTCTGCTCTACCCCCCCCCCCGCTATCCCTCTTCTCTAATCTCTTCCTCTCTCGATTCTAGATTACCTTGTCCAACAGCCCTCTACTATACCTCCCTCCTGTTCTCCCCCTTCTTACTCTTCTCTCCTTACCCCCGACCTCTTCTCCCCATTTCTGCTGGGTCCTGTCCCCTGCTGGGTTCTCAGCATCTTGAAAGGGTATAGCATCCCAGCCTATCTCTCTTCCTCCCCTCTCTCACCTCTATTTCTGCCAGGTCCTGTCCCCCCTGCAGGGTTCTCAGCATCCTGAGGGGATATAGCTTCCCATCTTGTCTCTTTCACTACGCCCTCCCATCTCCCCTCTCTCTCTCTCATCTCTACTCCTCTATTTCTGCTGGGTCTTATTTCCATTGCAGGGTTCTTCAGCATCCTGAAGGGGGTACAGCTTCCCATCTTGTCTCTATCTTCTCCCCCCCCCGCCTATCCTCCTCCAATTGTCAAGGTAGGGGAAGACATAATGTCCCTGCCTTCTGAGAGCTGTGGCCACTACTACAAGGCATTTGGTGAAAACCCTTGGGGCCGAGGACAGGCCGAAGGGCAGAGCCCGGAACTGGTAGTGACTTCCCTGGAAGCAGAAGCGAAGGAATCTACTGTGCAGTTGGAAAATCAGAATGTGGAGGTATGCGTCCTGCATGTCTAAGGAAGCATACCCTATCCCCCTGATGGAGAAGAGGAAGCAGTCCTATCAGAGTGACCATCCCATCCGGCCCGGTGGCGCGGAGGGTTGAGGCGCTGGATGCCACACCTCGTGCCACGCCGGTGACCTGGGATCGGGAACAGACCCGGGTGGCTGGGGTTGCAGGGGGGAAGAGATTAAGCATCCAAAGGACTGCTCTCTCTTCCCTGGAGAGGGCTGGGAAACAACTGCTCAATGAGCGACTCTGGCAGAGGCTGGGGATAGCCGAAGAGCGCTGTATGTGGTTAGTGAGCTTGCATGCACCGTGCGCTGGCATCCGGCTCTACAGGGTGAAAAACCTAGTAAAATACCCTCCCTCCTCCCTCCGATAGGGCAAAGGTACCTCCCACCCAAGGACTACACTCCCAGTAGTCAGACGCGGCTCTCTCCTTGCCCCTCCTCCTCGGCCCCATGCTCAATACTTAAAGAAAGAACGCCCTGGGCCGGGGCAGCCCTTCTCTGGAGGGTAGATTCAGGGGATGCCCGGTGCCGGGTTGAGCAGACGAGTCGAGTCACGCAAGGAGGTAGCGTCAGCAGGATGGAAGGTCACCGGAGAGAGTTCGGTGGACATAAGGATGGGGTGGGGACAAAATAGAGTTCGAAAAAAAAAAAAAAAAGAGTGACAATCCTGAATTGTTTGTACTTGATGTACTGATTCAGGTGACTGAGGTCTAGGACAGGCCGCAGGTCCTCAGTTTTCTTTGGCACTAGGAAGCAATGGGAATAAAACTCTTTCCCCTACTGTGCCAGGGGGACAGACTCTATGGCCTCTTTTTGCTGAAGAGCCTGGATTTCTGCTGCGATGAGAGCGCTGTGAGCCTGAGAGTAATGGGATGGGATGGGATGGTTGTCTGAGGGAATCTCGGTGAACTCGAGAGTGTGCCCCCTTTTGATGAACTGCAAAACCCGCTGATCTGTGGTTATCTGACGCCACCCATCTATGTGCAAGGAAAACCGATCCCCACTGCCTTCCCTAAGGCTTTGGCCGGGGGAAGGGGGTCAGGCAGCGAGTCAGGCTGAGGAGCCGGGGAAGGGGAAGCACAGGCTGTGAGGTTCTGGGGGCCCAAGGGGTGGAAACTCCAGAGGCAGGAGTTGGGGCCTTTCGCTTGAATCCTGCTCTCTGTTGCTGTCCCCTAGACTTCTGCCTAGCATTCCTTCGAAAGGACTGCTTAGAGTGCTGCTTGGTCTGGGATTTGTACATACTATGTACAGATTTAATGACTTTCCCTGATTCCTGCAGGTGAGTGATGATGTTTTGTGAGTCTTTGCCAAACAGGACCGGTCCTCTAAAGGGGGCATTAATAATCTTGAATATGTTTAAAGATTTAGTGGCACACACCAATGAATCAGGCAAAGGCAATATTTTGCAAGTAAAAAGATATACCATTTATTTTGCCAAAGTTAGCTACAATACTCTGCTGCCTACAACAGAAACCCCTGCGCTTCGACCGTTAGGTCTTCCTAAGGCACTGTAGGCATTGTAGCATTAATGACAACTGAGTTAGCCTCTGGCTGTTCCCCGTCAAAGGTATCCTCCCTACGGGTGGTATATAGCCGTTCTGATTTCTTAGACACGGCCGGCACAGAAAAGGGGCACTTCCAGGCAATTCTGTTGACGTCCTTATAGGACTCCACAATACGGGGAACCACTATAGGCAGGGTGTCTTTCTTCCTGACAAATGTGGCCAGCCGACACCCTCTGGATCCAGCTCTTCTGCATCCCAGCCATTCAGTTGCCTGATGTGCTCATTACATCTATGAATGATGGGTCGTCAGGCAGGGACCGAGGAGTGTCTTTGCCACCTTCCAGCTCCTACGGCAGGTCAGAATCCCTCCAGCTGGAAGAAGAGGAGGAGTACCCATCTGAATCCCCCCCCCTCGAGTCTGGGGAAGGGGAGGGCGAATGTGGTTGCTTATGCGGATGACCTTTAGAAAGGTGGGTATCACCCCCATCCGGCGTCAGAGTGGTCACCCTAGGAGGGAGAGTAGATGGATGGACTGGAGGCTTGTCCGGAGGTGGCCCCTGGGGGGGTTGGCTGAGGAAGTGCCCTGGGTGCTTCTTTATCTTTAAAATAGGCCTACCATGCCACAAAGAGCACGTTCAGGACTTGAGGAGGATTTTGCAGCAAGGCTGGCACGTCCGGCATCAGGGGGGTTAGGCATAGATGGCTCCGGTGTCTGGTCATCAGGTTGGGTAACTCGGGCATCAGGGTAGGCTGATCTGAGGTACCTGGTGTCAAACCCAGAGGGACAGCACCATCTGGCAGATGAACTGGACCAGGTGTCCAACCATCGGATGTCGGCTGAGAATGGGCGTCAGGCCACGCCGGCAACTTGGGAGGGTTAGGTGGTGACGGGGTCACCCGAGGAAACATCAGGGAAGTCTGTGTTGAGGGGACTGGCGTAGGCTGAGGCCAGGCTGGGGATTCAGCCAGCTGTCACCTAGGAGGAATCGCCTGGATAGGGGAGCTGGCTCCCGAGTGGGACAGATGCCCCTCTGTCCCTAAGGAGGAGGGTGACAGTCCCGGGTGTCGCCTGGTAGCGTCAGCCCCTGACATTGGGGAGGACTTGGCAGACACCCTGGTTGGGACAGCGACAGGTAACCAGCCGAGCCAGTCGGCTTAGAGCCCGTGGGGAGAATGGGCTTAAGCTTGAGAGGCTGGGATGCAGGAGATGAAGTCCCACGCCCCAAAGAACCTTCTCCTGCAACCATGATAAGGGGAGGGAGGTTTGGTCAACAGGAGCCTGGAAGGTGAAAGGGCAGCCACGGTGGAAGAAGTTGACCCTCTACGGGGGACGATCCTGAGGTGGTTGCGAGAGTGCTCTTCTGCCCAGGGGTATCTCCTTATGCTCTCCCAGTGCTTGTGTTTGCCGCTCAATTTCTTCTCTTTTTTTTAACTTATTCTTTATACTCTCTCTATCCGCAACACTCCCACTCTTCAGGAGACACCTATGGCCTTCTAGTCCCCGCCCTCTTACCTGGAGCTCAGTGCAGTCCATCCCCCATGTAGCCGTGGCTATGTCCCCCAGGTGGGCACAGGGTTGGGCCACCCCCCAAAGTCCTTCTTGCTGTCGTCGGGATGCTGGTACAGGGTCAGGCAGGGGCACTGAGAATTGGGGCCTGATGCTCCATCTACCGGGAGCTCTGTGGGGTATTTTTCCCATTTTTGTATGGGAGTGGTATGAGCCCCAATGTCAAGGCGTTCCGCCGACGTCTGCCACTCCCAACCCTCTCTGACGCTAGTGCACCTGCTATGCCTCCGGCTTCCACCAGAGGCCTGTCAGGCACCGGGCATGTTCCCCCCCTCCCTCCTGAGAAAGGAGAGCTGTCCTTTCGATGCTCAGTCCTTTGCCTCCCCTGCCAACCCCTGACAACCTGGGCTCATTCCCGAACCCGGGTCACCGGCGTGGCATGAGGTGTGGCGTCCAGCGCCTCAACCCTCAGCACCACCAGGCCGGCCTCAATTTCTTCTCTTTGTGAGAAGAAGAAGAGGTAGAGTCCCTAGAGGCTGGAGAAGTTGATGAACTCTTGTGGTGAAGCTCCTTCTCCATCTCAGAAAGCTTCTTGGTGTGCAGGAAGGCTTCGAGGGTCTTCTGGTGGCACAGCCAAGTGCACTGATTAAAATATTGGCAATGCTGGCAGGCCTCAATATCGTGGTCTGGGCCTAGGCAGAAGAGGTAGCCCGAATGGCCGTCCTTGTGAGGAACCTGCTTGCCACACTCACACTTCGGTGGCCTCCTCTTGATTTAGGAGGATGGAGAAGAAGACATGCAAGTGAAATTTCAAAGAAAACACTGGTTTTGGTGAAAATAACAAAACACGGGTAAGCGCGATGAAAACTGGTGGTTGACTAGCTTAAGGCGTCCATGGAGGTCCATCTTGCACAGTCGACAGTGGGAAAAGAACTACGGATGGGCTGGAACACCACCCCTTTTATACCATACGTGATATCAGGGGCAGGCCAACGTTGAGGGGGGTGGTCCCCCGCTGTATACTGTCCTGGTGCCTTCCGGCTTCAGTCCAAAAGGTGTTACCTGCTGCAAGAGCCCCCTCGATGTAAGATCCCCCTTTCCTTCAGCTGTGTCTGTAGGACCAACACTACTTTTGTGAACACCCGTGCAGCCGATGATAGTCCAAAGGGAAGAAAAGTATATTGGCAGTGGCTGCCCTTTTACACAGAACCTCAGGAACTGTCAGTACGGTGGGTGGATGGAGATGTGCAGATATGTGTCTCTCAGGTCTAGGGATACCAGGAAATCTCTTGCGTGGACAGCTGCCATAGTGGAACAGAGGGTTTCCATCTTGAAGTGTGTCGTCCTGAGCCACTTGTGGAGGCATTTCAAGTCCAGAATGGCTAAGAACCTACCAGTCTATTTTGGGACACTGAAGAAAATGAAGTATATGCCCCTTCCCTGTTGTGCTGTTAGTACCAGCTGAATGGCGGCAATGTTTAGAAGAAATTGGATAATGTTTTGAACCCTTTGTTGTTCTACTGGATTGTACGACAAAGGGGACTGGGGGAAGAAGGGGCAAGGCATTGTATGATGAAATTTAATGGAACTGCCTTTGGAAGCAACGTCTTTGGCCCACCTGTCTGTAGCAGTCTTTGCCCATTGATCTGCAATTAGTAGCAGTGTTGCCCCAAGGTGGACATGATCTCACTATGATCGACTGTCCTTGTGCTCCCTGCTGTCTCTACAGGCACCTCTGCCTCACTCACCTCTGTTGGAACAAAATGAGCTCTGGTTGAAGGATCCTTGAGACCTCCCCTGGGAGAACTGCCTGCATCCCTGATGGTTTTGTCTAGCATCATGAAAGGGGAAGGCAGCCTAAAGGTTTCTTGTCTTTTTGGGAGAGCCAGTTTAGCAACAGAGACATGCTTAGTAAGGGTTTTCAATTCAGGACCAAACAGACAGGTCCCCCTGGAAAGGCATGTTGAGCAAGGATGCACTGGAAGAGATGTCTGCCAATCACAGGAGGAGCCAGTGTTTAGGTACGGACAGGACTGAGTACAAGGACTGCTCGTCTGTGACCTGTAGGCTATGGGAAGATGCATCCACAAGGAGAGCCACTCCCCAGGACAATGGGGACATTTGAATGGACAGCCCAGAATCTGAGGGAAGGTCGAGGAGACGTAGATGAGCCAGTAAGTCATGACTCTGGATATGTATGCAGGGACCAGGGCTGGCCTTAAGACCATCCCTGATGCTTTGTACAAACCCTTCATTAGCAGGGTATGAAATTCCTATATCTTAGTTGCCCCAGGGCAGGCACTTTTGCCTAGACACCTACAGCTCCTTAGTACCTGCCCACTAAGGCACCTAAGGTGTTACAATGATTTACTACTGCCTGGCAGCCTGAAACTTCAAATTTCCTCCTCCTTTTTTAATTTTTTCTTACTTCTGTGGTCCACCCCCTCCCAGAGTATCACCACTTTTCGTGACTGCATGGCATCAGCACCGCAACACTGGCTCAATGCATGAGCCCTGTCTACCATTTACCCTGCATCAAGGAGGTGAAGCTGAGTAGCCGACCAAGGAGCAGAGCAAAGGAGACCTTATCATGCGACCACAAAATCTGTCTGTCAGCCCAACTGCGTGGAGAGCTTAAGCATCATACATCTTACCTCTTGCCACACCATCAACCCATGTTTGGGAATGAGCATGGGTTATCAGGGGTCATTGGAGCAGGAAAGGATCAAGCATCCAAGGGACAGCTCTCCTATCTCGGGGAGGGTGGCCACGCCATCTCGGCCCATGACTGCCACCACATGGAGGTCAGTGGTAGTGCAGAAGCGAGCAACCTGAAGGAAGGAAGCTGCAGTGATGCAGGATGAATGCGCCTCAAAGCACAGATACTGGCACCACAGTTTGGGGAAGGGACAAAAAAAGTGGAAAATACGGGGTACTTGGCTTTGTGAAGCTCTGACCATTTCCCAGTGGTCCACCCTGCCACTCTGGTCCTAGAGTCGCACTGGATATATCTGTTAGGGGGCTGAGGATGGCTGTCCCCCTTCTGCCCTGCCATGGGAGGAATCCACAGGGGAACAAGCTTCCAGACCTGGAGACAGGTAGGAATGGCCGTTGAGCAAGGGGACAGAACTGATAGCCATCCAGGAGGATAAAAACCTTTGTGGGAAGAAAAATTCTGTCTCAGACACAGTCGCAAGATGGGAGACAGGAGCACTCAGCCATCAGTGCACACCGTTTGGAGAACCACTGACTGACTGGCTACTGCTAATGACTGATCCTTCCCCAGGCAGCTATGCTGGTGAGCACTATTTAGCCTGCCAGAACATCATGAATGGGAGTTATTCAGTCGGATCAGTCCTCACTGCATCAGTAGCAGGCAGAGAGCAGATTCATTTACGCCCTTTTAAGGGCTTAAAACCAGCAGTCCTTTTAAGGTCTGCCTGCCCACTTCACCACCACCAGCAGCAGAAGCATAAAGTTAAAAGCCCTTCTAAGGGCTTGAGAGTGGGGGAATCAATTCCGTAAAGGACCACTTTCAGGTCACGCAGGAAGGGAAGGCAGATCAAATCATTTAAACAGCCCTTTTCGGGGCTTCATGGCTATTAAAGTGCTTTTAGAGACTGATGGCAATAGGCACACAAAGGCAGGAGGAAATCCAAGTGAAAAGCCAAAAAAACAGCCATTTTAATGGTTTCAGCAACACAGGCAAGTACTGCATTATTTTAAAAAGACATTTTCAGGACTTGGAAGCTTTTATTGAGGATCCTTTTAAGGATTAGCAGGCAGGCAGGAGGAAATCAAGTTAAAAAAAGTTATTTTCAGGGGCTTGTGGCTGCTAAGGCCTTATTAAACTGAAATTATGCAACAAAAAATGGGCGGCATTAAATAATTTGTTGGGCATTTGGGTATGTATTTTTTACTACTTACATGCCTGATTGGCATGTCGTTTATCTCACAAATTTCATACCCTACTCATTAGGTTCTCCAATTTACGATCAAGGGAGTATTTGACAACCGCTGCACCTGGGACCAGGATGATTGTCTTTTTAACAGCTGCCAATATGGACGCATCTACCTTTGGGCTAATGTCCCATGACTCTACATCATGAACCCTGCAGAATCTGGAAAACTTTAGTCCTGATGCCTTGCGTTCCAGATGCACCCATTCCAAAGTAAATCTGTAATGCCCCAAAGTTGGGGCATCATAGTAAAAATTAGAAGTAATAAACCCCATGGAGTTTACAGGTGCCCAGGGTGCCTGCTGTAGGTGTGGGCTGCAGGGTACAAGTACATAGGGGCCCATCATCAGTAAAGTTTCCCCTCCTTATATGGGAAACACTGGTAAAAGATAGAGAAAAGTGTCCTGTGCACAAAAAGACTGTCAAAAAATAGATTTTTTTTTGCAGCTTTTTGAAACAATGGGCCTGGATGGAATGTTGTGCTGAGCTGCTCATGCACAGCATTCCACTCCAGCCATTCTGGAACTAGAAGGGTTTAGTTTTAAAATTACAGTTCAGTTAGTGTCAGTTCCTGGGCAGCTGTTGAGGAGAGAGGACGCAGTAAGTCAAAGGGACAGAAAAGGGCTTACCTGGGTGTTGAAGCCGTCCCTGAGGACTTAGCTGTGTGCCTGCTCTGCCTCCACTGCCTGAAGGTCCTCCTGGTTGCTGTTGAGTACGATCGGTGGTGCCATTGGGGCACCACGAAGAAAAGTAATGTCCAGTTTGGCCGTTTTGAGCTTGTGAGCCCCGTCGTTTATTTATTTTGGCCCCGTCTGTTTTATTTTATTTAAAAAATAATCCCCAGTCCCTCGTCAGCGGCTTGCAAGTGCTGCATCGCGGGTCGTCCTACTGTCGGCCATCCCGAGGCCCCTGTATGCCCCTCGCACTGCCTGTGCATTCCCTCCCTCTGAAGCCGTACCTCCCACATCCGAAGTACTGAGGAGTGGTGAGTTGGTGGCAGCATGCTGTTTCGTGCTGTCCGCCCATTTAAAAGAAAAAGAGATTGTGTTTTTATTTATTTCTAACAGCGCAGTAGATGCAAAGGAAAGTGGCTGAGGGCCGCAGGGAGGATCAGAGTGCAAGGTCCCTATTTAACTATTCTGTAGGGGCGGGACATAGCGACGCCCACAGGAAGAGCCATTACCCCAGGCCAGATAGGAGGCCTTTTGAATATTAATAAAGAGGGTTGGGAATAGGGAGGAGTAACGGGGACTGAGTGACAGCAGGCTCAGTGAGCCAGAGGGATTTAAAGGGGCCCTGCCACAATAAGGGCACCAGGCGCATTTCAGAGAGGGCAGCCAGGCCCAGTTTAAGGAGAGCACCAGGCCCATTTCAGAGAAAGCAGCCAGGCCCAGTTTAAAGAGGGCACCAGGCCCAGTCCAGTAAAGGGCAGCCAGGCCCGTTGTAGTAAAGGCACCAGGCCCGGTTTAAGGAGGGCACCAGGCCGACTTCGGAGAGGGCAGCCAGGCCCAGTAAAGTAAAGGGCACCAGGCCCAGTAAAGGTAGGGCATCCCAGCCCATTGAAAAGAAGGCAGCAGACATTGTGGCAATTAGCGTAAACCAGGCTAAGCTGCTGGGGTAATTACCTTAAAGTGCTCAGGGGTACCCAGATCCTAACGAAGACAGACCCCAAAAGGAAAAGGGTCCAACTAAGGGGTGCTTAAGCACACAACCTGTTAGGAAGTGATTATCAGCTGTTGTACTGTTTCTACGAACTGTTTATTCCTCCCGCATCTCAAGTGTTGTGTTTACTGAAGGAAGCACCGAGACTGTATTGTAAAATATTAGGATTGTGGTCATTTGCCCCTGGAAGTGAACAATTGTCCCAGATTGTTGCAGTTTGCCCCTGCTCCAGGCAAGTTGCCCCTGTGAGTGAACAACTGCCCCAGATTGTCGCAGTTTGCCCCCACTCCAGGCAAGTTGCCCCTGCCAGTGAACAACTGCCCAGGATTGTGGCAATTTGCCCCTGCTTCAAGCAAGTTGCCCCTGCCAGTGAACAACTGCCCAGGATTGTTGCAATCTGCCCCTGCTCCAGGCAAGTTGCTCCTGCCAGTGAACAATTGCCCTGGGTTGTTGCAATTTGCCCCTAATCCAGGTAAATTGCCCCTGAAAGTGAACATTCCAGTGTATTGTGCTAAAATAAGTACCATTGTGCAGTATTAGGTCTGTGAGTCAATCTTCAGCGTCAATCAACTCTTCAACATAGCAGTCTTCAGCCTCTATCGACTCACCACAGCCATCTTCAGCCAGCAAAAGACTTCAGCATCTTCTTGCCCTTTCGTCCGCTGTAGTCGAAATCGATGTCCTTTGAAGAGTCACGGCCTCCAGTTCCTGAGTATCTTGGAAGAAAGACGACTGGAAAGTGCCTCGTCCATTCATCCCAGACGCCCACCAGTAGACAAGTCCATCGTAGCCAAGTGTGGTCGTGGCCGCCATTTCTTATTTTGTTCTTCATCTTTGAGGAATCCTGATCTTCATCTTCTACTCCTTCTTGCTTGTTTTGTCCTGCATCGCCAGTGTAATCCTTAGGGTAGCAGCTCGAGTTTGGTGGTCCTCCAAGCGGATCTGTTGCCAAAGCAGCTCAGCAGTGTCTTCTTCGTCCTTGGTAGTCCTCCTAGTGGATTCTTCACCAAGTTCGGTGTTCATTTGGCAGCCATAGTCGAGGGTAGGTGCCAGGAAAACCCGCAGTTCTTCTTTGTCCCTGGCAGCCCTGATCGAGGGTTGGTACCAAGGAGAAAGCAGCATATTCCTTCTCCTGTGGCAATCCTGCAGGTGAATTCCTTGCCACATTTTGGTTCTTCACCCTTGGCAGCCCAGTTCAAGGGTTTTGTGCCAATAAACAGCATTACCCCAAGTTAGTCAGTTCATGCTCTTGTATTCCAGCAACCCTGGAGAGTGGGTTGGCCGACGCCTATGGTCTGTTTACCAATCTCTCCATTCCCTTTTGCAACCTCTCATAAGTTTTCTGGTGAACTTGGCGCCAAGCAGGAGTTCCCCTTTCTCTTCACCCCTACTCTTCAACTGTGCACAAAGATGATGGACATCTGCATCTAACAGACTTTGAGAGTGTGATACTGTTTGCTGGTTGTACACTGAATGCTTGTTACATGGTATGATAAAGTAATAAGTTATACTCTTGATGCATAGGCCTCTAAGAATATTATAGCGTGGCCTTAAGCCGAGGTGAATACCATAGAGTGATACGCTGAAGTACCTATAGAGAGATAGCAGAGTAGAGTGATTAGAGTGTTAGTTGCTAGTTGCTGCCTAGAAGAGTTATTCCCAGACTTTCTCTTGTGACAGTGTCTACCTTCCCTGGTATAAATAACAGCATGTTGGGCATCAAACTTCAGATTGTCTCCTACCTCTCCTTAAAGGGTGTTTCCTTTCACCCAACCTTATTCGGACCACAGCGTTGTCTCGCCAGTCTACCTGCTTGAGGCGACGCTGGGTGTGCAGCTGGGACAGGCGATCTTCGAGGTCAGCACCCAGTTGATAAGATCACCACAAACAGTTTCCTTCCCAGTGTCACATACCAGAAGGCCTTATCCCTTTTTGCTGGGGTTCTTGAGATGGTCTGCCCTCTTCTTTGGGTCTGTTGAGCATTCTCTTCAAGGTCCAGTGTGATACACGTATGTGTCATCAGTGCAGACAACTTATCCCAGGTGATGTTCTGGCTTGAAGAAAATTCTTCGGGCTCATCGTCCAAGCAGTGGCACTCCCCACTTTCTTGGTCCGAATCACCATCTTTGTCCTCTGATGGCAAATGTGATGAATCTGGCTTGGGATCCTGAGGCTGGGGGGGGGGGGATGAGGGTGAGGCAGGGAGACATTGACAGGCCACTTGCTCTTGGAAGAGTTCTTGTTAACCAGCTACTCAGAGAGGCAGCTCATCAATGCTGTGAGGTTCCTTAAGAAGGATACTATTTCACGCAGTCCCACTTCCTGCAAGGGAACCTGTTCCCTAGTCATGATGGGGGGGTGACCAGGGATGAGATCATGCCTGTAGGGTCAGATTGCTCAGAGGAATCCTTTTGTGTGGATGAGGAGGTGCCTAGCAATCTGGTTTGTGCAGATGTGGATGACTCATCTGATAGCCTCTCCAATCTGCTTTTCCTGGTGATCAGTCTTTCCTACATTCTTATGTTCATATACAGAGCAGGACTTGTAATCCACAAATTTGGGGGTCAGGAATCGAAGACTAGGGAAAATAGGTGGGTTTTGAGATGGGATATGAACATGGTGGAGGTCTAGGAAGCACAGTTAGGCAGCAAGACTGATCCAGACTGAAGGCACAGCTGAGCTAAAGGATTTCCCCCAGTGTTGGGGAGGTGGACATGAGGAGCAGTGAGAACCCTAGAGTTAGAGGAGCAGAGAGTGTAGTATGGTGAGTAGGGAGAAATGAGTTCAGAAAGACAGGAGTAGCAGACCATGGAGAGTTTTGAAAAAACAGATGAGCAATTCTGTAATGTCTGCAGAAGTCAATAGTAAGCCAGTGCACATTTCTGTGGACAGGAGTAACATGATCCCATCTGCACTCAGACTTCAGAGAATTTTACATTCTTAGGATAAAATATTACCTCCTGAAGACAAGGACAGAATGGGTGACAAAAGCTGCAACTGCTGTGCTTCAAGAGGATAGGAGGACACGTCCTGAAGTTCAAAGGTGGTAAATTCTGGGGTAACGTTAGGAGGCACTTCTTCTCCAAGAGGGTGGTGCCCAATGGAACAACCTACCAGCAGAGGCAGTGAGCATGAAGACAGTAAGGCCTTCAAGATAAGCCTGGACACATTTCTGATGACCAAGGGAAGCACTGTGTACCCTGTGTAAAGTGGGGACTCACAATACATTAGTACGTCTGTTAGCACGGCATACCTGTTGGTTCCTGATTATGAAGCAGTAGGGGAATATCTGATGGATCTAGAGTCCCTTCCGACCTTTCATTACCATACTGTTTACTTACATTACTATAATTAAAAGAACATGCTTAGTAGACAGAAAAAACAGTGAAGGGTTTTGTTGCAGTTGACATAAGGTTCCGTCTAGCATGATGATAAACGTAGAAGGCTTAAATTCAGAAAATGAAGGGCTCTTACTTGTTCTGGGCATTTCCAAATTTTCCAAAAGGATCTCCAGCCATTCCCCCATCACCAATAGAGATATACAAATAGCCATCATCTGCAAAGAATAACCCGCCTCCATTATGATTGGAGGCTGGCTGATCCACCTCCAGAAGTATCCTGTTTAAAAACAAACAAATGCAAATTAACACAGAACTGCAGATGAGTACATAAATGTATATCAATGCAGTACTTACTGGTACTATATATTGAATGTGCTGAATATTATTTCTGGCCATTGTGTAGAATGCTCACATCACTGTTAAGGCTGTAAAAAGCCAATATAATGTTCTAATCCACCAGAATTACGTCATTTGATCACTGCGTGACCTTAAGCAAGCCACTTGGCTTCCCTGTGCTTCTGACCTACTGGCTGTAAAACTCCATGCAGTTTGTTGTGAAGACACCAAAATATGGTCTCTGTGGAAAACCACAAAGAAAAAGTGCGGCCAGCACGGAGTGCGCTGTACATGTATCCACAATTTATCTTCAGCCACCATGCCATAAAAAATACATTTTCTAAAATACTTGTTAATACAGTTATATGGAGCTTCCCTTACTAGTGTTTTTCTTATGATATTGTGGCTGAAAATAAATTGTGGATACATGTGCAGCAAACATGCTGCTGCTGCCCATACTTTTCCTCTGTTTTCCACAGACACTACACTTCAGTGTATCTTGACAATTGAATTCTTGGGGCGGTGCACCAGAACCAGAGATAGTCCAGTGACTTGCATCTTTTTCTATATATAGTTGGTATTTTCAAAAACAATACGGTGGGGGGCGGGGGGTGCCTTGTATGACTCTGATAGGTCACCTACAGCCCTTACAACATTTGACAATACTGGTGGTGCCCCTATAAACTCCAAGGTGACATTTTTCTACCCCCAAAACACAGTGCTTAAAGCAGCGCTGCAAAGATAAGAGGCACAAAATTTGACTCTACCTTTTTTTTACTACGAAAGATTCCAGGCATCTTCCAGTTCTAACCAACCAAAAAGTAGTAGTGACACACAAACTGCAAACTTACAGTGGCAGTCCAAGCAAAGATGTTTTTTATTTTTCCAAACAAATGCTTGCGTCTCGGTAGATAAATACAGCACCACAATTCCAAGACATGAATAAACAAGTGTTGCTGCAACACAATTAAAACACAGCAGTTGCAGTGAGTGAAAAAAAACCTGCGCTTCCACTCCTAACCAGAGTCTTTCTTAGGGGTCTGTATTTTCAAATACAATACGGTGGGGGGAGGGTGGGGAGGAATGCCTTGTATGAATCTGATAGGACACCTACAGAACTTACAAATTTTGACAATACTGGTGGTGCCCCTATAAACTCCAAGGTGGCATTTTTCTACCCCCAAAACACAGTGTTTAAAGCAGCAGTGCGAAGACAAGGGGCACAAAATTTGGCTCTACCTTTTTTTTTTTTGTGCTACGAAAGATTCCAAGCATCTTCCAGTTCTATCTGGTGTTTAAATGTTCCAGTTCCACCAACATTTGCGTATTTCATAAATATTTTAATTTTGTGTATTTTTCAACAAAAAAAGATGGGCATCACATTTGGCTTAGAAAATCCATTGTAGACCTGGTAATGGCAAAGGTTGAGATGTAACCCCCCCCCCAAAGAGGTGGGGCTTACCTTAGGTTATCTACCTGGGCACCCCTTTGCCCTCTGTCTGGCCTTGTTCCAGCCCTGGTGTTCTGCCCTCTTGAACCTTGGCTAATATCCAGTTTGGGGCATCATCCCTGTAAATAACAATATGCGCATAGCTCCTACGAACATACGAAATTGCCAGCAGGTACAGTCTATCTAGTCTGCTCGTGTGTGCAGCACTTCAGTCTATTAGACTACAGCTGCCCCTCCTCCCTCATTTGCCTTCCTCTCCCCCACCCCCTCCCGGTTTGAACCCTCCTTTTGAATCTGCCCCATCCCCTCTTGACGCTCCCCACTGTTTGCAACGATACAATTTCCTCTGGCAGTGCGTTCCACCCTGCAACCACTCTTTCGGTGAAATAGTGTCTCCTCATCTCCCTTCTGAACCTGCCTCCTTCCAAATTCAGAGAGTGTCCTCTGGTTTCCCTTCCCCCCTTAAGATTGAGCATACTTTGTTCATACCCTTCAGGTACTTGAAGGTCTCAATCATATCCCCTCTCTCCCTTCTATCCTCCAGGATATACATATTGAGCTCTCTCCATCTTTCCTCATAAGGTCTATCCCCAAACCCCAGGATAATTTTTGTTGCCCTGTTCTGTACCCCCTCCAGTAGTTTGGTGTCCCTTTTTAAGCAGGGGCACCAGAACTGCACGCAGTACTCCATGTGCGGCCTCACCAAGGACTTGTACAGGGGCCAGATGACATCCCAACTCCTAGAAGCAATCCCCCTTGCTATGCACCCTAGCATCCTGTTGGCTTTTACCGCAGCCTTCCTGCACAGTGCCAAGTGGTTAATTTCCCTGGTTACCAGCACCCCCAGATCCTTCTCCTCCTTGGACGTGGCTAACTGGACACCCTCCAGCCAGTAACTGTATCCATCTCGGGTTCTTAGCTCCTAAGTACATCACTTTGCACTTCTTGGCGTTGAATCCTAGCTGCCAAGTGTGAGACCATTCCTCCAGTTTTTCCAGATCTTCCTGGAGTACTTTGCCACCTCCCCCATCGACCTCTGCACAAATCTTGGTGTCATCTGCAAAGAGACTGATCTTGCTCTTGAGCCCTACTGTGATGTCAGCAATGAAAATGTTAAACAGCACTGGTCCCAGCACCAAGCCCTGTGGGACACCACTTATTTTATTTATTTAGTTTTTGTTGACCAGGTAAGTGCACTAGAAAAATTCTGCCTATTTTCATGCACAACCTGGGGGAGGGGGATACAGATGAATGCCAGCTGACTTCGAACCAGATTAAGCTGTTGGTGGTATTTTTAGTGAATGGAGGGGAAATTTGGCCAGGGCACTGGGGGAAATTCTCCTACTCTGCCTGCAGGGGTGCTGTCACTTCCCCATAGCGTGGTTCTCAGGGCAGCACCCTTTAGCTCCTCCTCGAGGTTACTCCTATTGGTGGATTTTGCCCACTGGCAGCACTGCCCCTGGGGCAGCACCCTCGTGCTCCACCTCCCACCTATCCCTATTAGTGGATTTCGTCCCCTACCCCCAGGGCCACAACCTGTAGCTGTTACTTTCCACAAATCTGATTGTTGCAAGTCTGAGGAATTGAGGGGTTTAAGTGTAGATGAGAATGTTATGGAAATGCTCCCCCCACAATGTGCACTGCTTGTCTTTGAATTCTGGTGGCTCAAGGTGCATGTCTGTCTGCATCCGAAAGAGTCAGATTTTAAGGCTTTAGATCTTAACCAAGGAAATGTTTTTTTGCTTTGTGTCAAACTCAGTTGTGAGCATTTAATCATATAAATGTCACAGATCATTACCTTTTTTTTAATATTGCTAAATTAAGACCAACGAGCAAGATGCCCACAATGATCAAGATCAGCAAGGATAGATGCACCCAGACATTACTATCGAATCCACCCCTGCCTCTGCTGATAAGCCTTCTGAGCCCTCCACGGAGTCCAATACTGTTGCAGATAGTGAACCTGTATTGGATGGAATGCCTCCCACCCCCCCACCCCAATTGGTCCGATTGGTCCAAGCCTGTTCGCCGCAAACGTGCCAGATTGCTGGCTGCCCAAGCATCACCCCTCCTCTATGGAAAACAAATCTGAAGTACTCTCTAAGGTCAAAAATTAGGGGGACTCTGACCTAGATGATATGGAGTCAGATACCTCAACACAGTCTCTTCCTTTACCTGAGGAACAGAATGGCAGGAAGAAAAAGAAGAGAAAGAAACATACGGCAGGAAATGAGGAACACTGATATTGAATTTTGATTCCTGAGTACCATTACTCCCACTTAACCTGCATGATGGACTCCCTCCAACTGGCTACTTTGAACATCTGCGGTATCAAGAACTGCAATATTGCAGTTGGGAGCTGCAATATTGAACATAGGATTTGCAAGAAAGCGAGTTGTGCTCACAACAGAGGGAGTGGAACCTTTCAATTGTCTGTGGTTTGTAGCAGATACACTGCAGGTGGAGGCTGCTTCTAACTGAAAGGTGAAAGAAGGAATTTACAATTATCAGGAAAAGACAGTCTTGTTACAATTCTTAAGATTTTCAGTGCAGGAAGAGTTCAAAGCACAGCTGACTTATTTTGGGCTGACCGCTTTCAGAGCACAAACCACCAGGCTGTTTTGGGGCTGGGGAGGTTTACCTGTGTCTGACTTGGATGTCTGGATTTTTCTCTGTTTGATTAGCAGGGATTTTCTTGTCAAATTGTTGTGTATAGTATCTTGCAGACAGGAAGGCACTCATCGCAGCGGTGGGTCAGAGCTCTTAGCTGATTGTTTTGTGAGGGCACAGTTTAGGCTCAACCCTTCCCACCCCTGGAAATAGTTCCTTACCTAGGGTTCTGACATCATTTCTCAAGAGTGCAAGGTGCATATCAATGTCATATCCTCTCTAGCACACAGCACTGAAAATATACACATACACATTATATAATATATATATATATATATATCTATATAACAAACCAATCACACACACAAGCACACACACACACACACACAAAAAAAAAAAAAGTACATAGTCATGTGGGGAGTAGTAATGTAATGGCTGGGGCAGCAGTCTTCCGGGAGTCTTTCTGAGGCTGAGATGCTGCCTCATTTGCAGACAACTCTCTGCCCTGAGGGAGGAAGTTGCCCGCCTTCAGGCCACACTGGACAGCAGTAAGAGAACCTTCCCCAGGCCAGACTTGATGGTAGGAAGGAACCCCCCATCCAGGGAGCACCAGAGCCACCACCACTACCTCAGAGGTTGCAAAGAAAGCACAGCAGTTGGACCACAGTGGGCTCAGGGAGGGTGAGGAGGGTGGAACAGAGGCACACCCAGTCAGTTGTTCCACTCCACAATCCATACACTGCCTGGGGCAGAGCTCCCCTATGGATGCACCCACGAGGAGATTAAGGAGGCTGAGGACACCTGTCACAAGGAGGCCCACAGGAGGAGGCAAAGAATGCCACAAGGAAAGGAAGCAGCCCTGGTGGGGACTCCAATTATTAGGGGATAGAACTGGGGGAGCAGTGAAAACTGAAGTAAAGTGCCTGCCTGGTGCCATGGCTTGTAGGGACAGGAAGCATCCTCAGGATCACTAGAACAGCTGCACGGAGTCTGAGCTGGATGTCATTGTCCACCTAGGGACAAATGACTTGGCTCAACATGAGATTAAAGCAGTGCAGAAGGACTTTTTAGAACTGGGGAGGGGCCTAAGACAAGTAGCACACACAGTAACCTTCTCAGAGGTGCTGCCTGTAAATGGCATGAGTGAGGCAAGGGTACTTTGCACCATGCAGTTTAATGAGTGGTTGAAAAAATGGTGTGGAGCACAGGGTTTGGCTTCATTGGGGACTGGGGTTCCACCTGGAGGACACCAGCTATACTGGCAGGATGGTCTGCATCTGTCCAGGAAGGAACAAGTCTTTGAGCAATCAGTTTAAATACTTCATTGGCAAGCTTTTAAACTAGTCAAGGGGGGAGGCACTGATGAGCAGCAGGAAAATCCCAGCCTCTCCCTACAAAACAGGGTACTAAATGAGAAAAAGACCGAGGTAGAAAGGTCAGTGGGGGATGCTGCAACAGAAAGTAAAGCCATCAAAAAATGGAGAGCAATGAGTACCAATGCACGTAGTCTGAGTAACAAGCTTCCTGAATTAGTGGCCTTGATGGAGGAGGAACATCTCAATATCGTGGCAGTCACAGAAACATGGTTCGCACAAAACCATGACTGGGACATAAACATACCAGGATACACTATCTACAGGAGGGACAGGGAGGGTAAAAGAGGAGGAGGAGTAGCTCTTTACATAAGGGAAGGAATCAAAGTAACAGAACAAAAGAGAAAACAGGGAGGAGAAGAAGCACTGTGGGTAAATTTGGAGACCGCAATGGCACCACAATCCGCACAGGGTTAGAACAGACCTCTCTCAGGGGAGAAATGGACAAGGAAATGATAGAAAGTATACTTAGTATGGCAAAAAGGGAGATATTGCTGATGGGTGATCTGAATATGCCAGATGTTAACTGGAGTGCAGTTGCCACAGCCACTTCAAAAGTGGGGTTATTCTAGATGCTCTACAGGGGCATGCCTTAGACAACTAGTATTGGAGCCCACTCGAGAGGGAGCAATCTTAGACCTGGTTCTCTCAAATGGAGATGAAGAGAGGATCACAGATGTAGAAGTGGGTAGCCATCTGGGAACTAGCGACCATCGAACAGTATGGTTCACAATAAACACAGCAATAGAGTCAAGCCATACAAAGGCAAAGGTACTGGACTTTAGGAGGGCTGACTTTGCCAAAATGGGTAAGTGCCTAAGGAATGCACTAGCACATGGGCAGGAAGGAGGGGTGGAAGAACAATGGGGAATAATAAAAACTGCCATCACAGAGGCAACAAGCCTTTGTGTGAAGCAAATAAACAAAACTAAACGATGTAAGAAACCACTATGGTTCTCAAAGGAAGTGGCAGTGAAGGTTCAAGAGAAAAGAAAGCTTTCAGGAAGTACAAGGAATCGAGAAGGAGCTGGACAGAGAACTGTATCAGTTAAAGCAAAAGGAAGCTGGAAGGCAGTCAGAACAGCAAAGGCCCAAACCGAGGAAAAGATAGCCAACTCAGTTAAGAAGGGGGATAAAACCTTTTATAGGTACATCAGGGAGCGAAGGAAGACCAAGGGAGGGATAGTGAGGCTTAATAAAGGGGTGGGGTGGGCAGAGGGAGACTGTGAAAAGGCAGAGATACTAAACAAATATTTTTGCTCAGTATTTACAAAGGAAGAGGGGGAGTACCTAGAACAAACAGTAGAAACACACTGGATACAGAAGTTGATACCAGCCCATTTACAGAAGAAAGGGTTCTGAAAGAACTTTTAAACTGAAGGTGGACAAAGCAATGGGGCCTGATGGGATTCATCCCAGAATTCTAAAAGAACTAAGGGTAGAATTAGTGACACCACTGACTACCCTGTTTAACAAATCATGGAGGATGGGGTGGTACCCGAGGACTGGAGGAGGGCAGATGTGATTCCTCTCACAAAAGTGGGAGCAAGGCAGAAGCAGGAAACTACAGACCTGTTAGTTTAACCTCAGTGGTAGGGAAAATGATGGAATCACTTCTGAAGGAAAGAATTGTCAAGTATCTAGAGGCCAGAGGGGCACAGGACCCAAGGCAGCATGGATTCATAGCAGGAAGGTCATGCCAGACAAATCTGATAGATTTCTTTGACTGGGTGACCAAAGTAGTAGATCAGGGAGGGGCTGTGACATGGCCTACCTAGACTTTAGCAAGGCATTTGACACAGTCCCACACAAAAGATTAATATACAAGTTAGCTAGCCTGGGAGTGGGTCCCAAGATGACAGCCTGGGTAAAGAATTGGCTGGAGAATAGGACACAGAGAGTAATAGTAAATGGAGTCCACTCTGATGAAAGGGGGTTACTAGTGGGGTACCAGGTTTCAGATTAGACTCAGTCCTCTCAATGTCTTTATAGCTACATTGCAGAGGACTGGAAGGAAAGTATGTCTCTTTGCAGATGACACAAAGATCTGCAACAGAGTTGATGCACAAGGTGGGGTGGAAAGGATGAAAAGGGACTTGGCAAGGTTAGAAGAATGGTCAAATGTATGGCAGCTTAGATTCAATGCTAAGAAGTGCAAGGTAATGCACCTGGGAAACAAAACCCAGGGGAAGAGTACACAATGGGGGGTGAGATACTAACAACAACAAAATGGAAAGGGACCTGGGGTAGTCATATCAGATGACCTGAAGGTGGGCAAGCAATGTGAGAGGCAGCAATGAGGGCTGGGGGATATTGGGATACATAGGGAGAGGCATCACCAGTAGAAAACAGGAAGTTATTATCCCTCTGTACAGACAGCTGGTCAGACCCCATCTGGAGTACTGCGTGCAGTTCTGGAGACCCAGTCATTGCAAAGACATAGACAGGATGGAAGCTGTCCAGAGGAGGGCAACTAAAATGGTGCAGGGTCTGCACCAGGAGACATATGAAGAGAGACTAAAGAAGCTTAATATGTATAGCCTCGAGGAAAGGAGGGAGAGGGGGACATGATAGAAACTTTCAAGTACCTTAAGGGAATCAACAAAGTCCAAGAGGGTAGCATCTTTCAAAAAGAGGTGCAAGAACAAGGGGGACAATTTGAAGATAGAGGGGGCGGCTCAGAGGTAATTTAAGGAAGTATTTTTCACAGAGAGGTTGTGGATGCATGGAACGGCCTTCGAGGAGGTCGTGGAGTCAAAAACAGTGGTGGAATTCAAGCATGCATGGGACAGTCATAAGGCAATTCTAGGGGATGGGGGTAGGAAAAAGTAGGCTGCTGGTTAACTAGGATCTGCAGCTTATCCAGTAGGCAGGGAAATGGGCAGACTGGGTGGGCCAAGCGGTCCTTATCTGCCGTCAAATTCTATGTTTCTATGTAAACGGGCTACAGTGTTCACTACTCTGGATCAAATGCAGCAGGATGTGGTATTTCTCCAAGAAACTTGGATGGCAGACACATACCATCTACAACAGACAAAAAGTGTCTGGATGTGGGGACAATCTTTTTGGTCATTTGGCCAAGATAAAGCTGACGGGGTTGGATTCTTTTTAGGGGTACAGCATTTAAATTGCATAAATTAGTAGATCTGTGGCCTGGGAGGGTTTTGATTCTGGATGGTCCCTAGAAAGAACGGCCTTGTCAGTTCATTAATGTTTATGCCCCGCAGGTAAAGGCTGAACGAGTGGACTTGTTTGAAAAACTACAACCTTTTTTAGCCACTGCTCGACTGGTGGTGCTTTGGGGGGGATTTTAATTGTTCATTAGATGTTAATGAAAATCATTTGGCTTGCAGAAAAGTGTATTGTGATACTAATGCACTTTTATATTGTATTTCCAAGGCAGACCTGCAGGAGGCGCACCGTATCAAGGAGGTGGTGCCTGAGAAGACGTACTACAGCGGGGCAATGGCCACAAGAATTTTTTTTTTTTACACCCCACAAGTCAAATCAACAGGTTGGGTACAGTTCCTTTTGAATTCTCCGATCATTTACTCCTTCATATTGAAATATGTTTTTCACCCTCTAGATCTAGCCAAACCAGTCGGTGGAGAGCAAATGTGGCTGTCTTTCATAATGATAACATTAGGAAGGGAATAGCCTATGAACTGGAAGCTAGAAAATCTGTACTATGCCTTTATGAGTCTGTAGAAGAATGGTGGGATGACTCAAAAACTGTTTTACGACACTGGTTACAAGTAGTAGTAGTAAAAACCTTTTATTTTTATACAGCATACATGTCGTTTGGGTTAGAAACCCAGTTTGCAAGACAGACCTGTTGTTACATTACCTATAAACATGTACACAAAACACACTATCATCACAATCTTATTTAAACACAGACTTCCAGATGACCTAAGTGCAAGGGGCTAAAAGACAAAATGAGAAGTTCCTTAAATATTTGGGCCTTCAACAGCAGCTACAGTTTTTATTTTCTGCAACAAACTGATCAGATATTGATTATTCTGCACAGATCACAGCTATTAAGGAGCAAATGAAAACATACCAGTACGATAGGGCTGTCACGCTGACTAAGGAGATGAGCTTTGGGACTCAGAAATCCCGTGGCTGTGATAATTGTGCAGCATGCAAATCAAAACAAGATGCTTCTGAACTTTGAGAATTGGAAGATGACTCAGGTGAATTATGTACTACCCTGGGAGAGTTGGAAGGTATTCAGCGACATTTTCACGATTTACATGATACTTCCCTCCTAGGTAATCCAGATAGGGGTGACTATTTTTCACCACTTGAGGTTTCCTTGAATGACGGAAAAGAGGGCCTTATCTGCCCCTATTTCTATAGAGGAAGTAGAGGTAGCAATAGAGAGTATGAAAAAGAGTATTTCCATTAGGTGGGACGGCTTACCCATTGAATTCTATCAACGTATGGTTAAAGAAATATCTCCCATGTTATTAGAGGTTTTTGATGAAATTTTTGTGGCAGGTGATTCACATCCAGATTTTTCAACGGGTTTTTTGAGATTATTGTGTAAGGGAGGGAATAGGGTTAAACTGTCTAACTGGAGACCAATTTTTTTTGTTAAACACCGACTGGAAAATACTAACCACTATTTTACATAAATGGTTACAATCCGCTTTACAGAGTCTTATTCACCCTTCACAAAGTTGTGCGGTACCTGGTAAGAAAACCGAGGATAATCTATTTATTATAAGAGATTGCTATGAATATTGTACCCAGAATTGCCAGACTGACCTACTCTTGTCTATGGACCTTCGACAGGGTTTCACATGCCTTTCTGTTCCAGTTAATGGAAGCATACTGAATACCCGTACAATGTATTAGGTGGCTACGAACATACGAAATTTGCCAGCAGATAAAGGCCTAGAGGTCTATCAAGTCTGCTCGAATGTGCAGCTAGCACCCCTTATTCTGCAGCTGCCACTCCCTTCCACCCTTCCCCTTCATTAACCCTCCCCCTTGTCCTGTCCCATCCCCTTTGAAGCAGTCCACTTTCTACTGGATACCACTTCTGCAGGTAACGATTCCACCCAGCCACCACCCTCTCTGTAAAAGTGTCCCCTCATCCTCCTGAACCTTCCTCCTCCAGTCTCATATCATGGCCCTGGTGGCCCTCTCCTCCTTACTTTGAACAGCCCTCTGTACCCGTCTTGTTTATTCCTTTCACGATTTAACGGTTTCAATCATGTCACCCTGTCCCACCTCTCCTCCAGTGAGTACATGTTCAACTCCTTCAACCTCCTCTCATATGATAAGTCCCCAGCCCTGATCATCTTTGTCGCCCCGCGCTGCACCCCTCCAGTAACTTAATGTCCCTCTTCAGATACGGGTGCCAGTACTGCACGTAGTACCAGGTGTGGTCTAACTAATGACCTATATAGTGGCAGAATCACCTCCTCCTCTTCGAGGATATATCCTTGCAAACAACCCAGCATTTTGTTGGCCTTTGCAGCTCCCTTCCACATTGACCCTGTAATGAGCACACCCAGATCCTTCTCCTCCTCTGTCTGGGCTAGCTGCACTCCCCCCAGCTGGTAACTCCTCCTTGGGTTCTTCATCCCAAAATGCAGCACCTTGCACTTTTTGGCATTCAACCCCAGTTGCCAGGTGTCTGACCAGGTTTCAAGCTTTGCCAGATCATCCTGCAACCCCTGCCATCCCCCTAGGTCATCCACCACCGCGCCTACCTTGGTGTCATCAGCAAACAGACTGATCTTGCTCTTGATGTCCCATGATATGTCTGCAATGAATATCCCAAACAACACTGGTACCAACACCAAGCCCTGTGGAACACCGCTCGTCACTGCCCTTGGGTGTGAGAGCTCCCCACCCACCACCCTCTGTTGCCTTCCCTGAAGCTAGTTTTCTACCCATCTCACCAGCTTTGCACCCGCCCCTGTGCCTACTAACTTCCTTCCCAGCCTTCCATGTGGCACCGAGTCGAATGCCTTACTGAAGTCCAGATACAGGACATCCACTGCATGGGCCCTGTCCAGTTGCCTAGTTACCCAGTCATAGAACTCCACCAGGTTGGTTCAGCAGGATCTGCCACGTATGAAGCCATGTTGTCTGCTGTCCTGTAGTCCTTTGGCCTCTAGGAGGGCCACCAGCCTCTCCTTCAGGATAGTCTCCATTAGCTTACCCACGATGGATGTGAGGCTCACTGGTCTGTAGTTTTCCGGTTCATCCTTGGGGCCACTCTTGTGGAGGGGCACCACATGAGTCATCCTCCGTCCTGAGGTACACCCCGAATGTAGTGAGGCATTAAATAGGTCTGCCAAGGTTCTGCAAGGACCTCCCTGCCAGCTCCTTCAGTACCTGGGGTGGATGCCATCTGGCCTGGCGCCTTGTCCACCTCAGTGCCTTCAAACCCTCTCGAACTCTGCCTCCATGATTTCCCATCTGTCACCCCTTCTCCCCTGTTTCTGCCATTTCTCCCACCCTGGGTGTCACCCCTCTTCTCTTTAGTAAATACTGAGCAGAAGTACTCATTTAGTGTTTCTGCCTTATCGCACCTTGCTTCCACCCAACCCTCCTCCTTCCTAATCCTTACTATGTGGTCCTTAGAGCTCCTTTTCTCCTGACGCATTTAAAGAAGTTCTTCCTCTTCTTAATGCCGTGTGCCAGCCTGAGTTCCGTAGATGCTTTGGCCCCTTACTGCCCCTTGTCACCTCCTTCGATTCTGTCAAGTACCCTCCCTGTCCTCCCCTCCCTGTTTTCTTGTACTTCCTAAAGGCAGCTCTTTTCCTTACCTTTCCATGACCTCCTTGCTCAACCAGCTCAGATTCTTAGCCCCTAGCCATCTTGCTCTGGGCTTGCAGCAGGTTTTGTTGCCTCCACTATCCCCAGCTTTATGAGCTCCCACCTCTGGTTAGTGTCCATACTAAATTGAATTCTGGCCAGGTACCCTTTACCACTTCCCATCCTCCCAAAGTCGGCCCTCCTGAAGTCCAGCACTCTTGTGCCAGATTCCACCTTCCTTGCCCATATCCAATGTGAGCCATACTGAGTGGTGGTCACTCCCTGACAGCAGTTCCTCTACTGTAAGTTCTCTCACAAAGTCCCCATTTGCCAGCACAAGGTCAAGGGTATTCCATAACCTGGTTGGTTCACTGACCATTTGCAGCAGGAAGCTGTCCTGGAAGGCATCCAGCAGTACCTGCTCCCTTCTGTTCCTGGTAGTTGGGGTACTCCAGTCCACTCCTGGCATGTTGAAGTCCCCCACAATCACCACACTACCCTTCTCGCAGGTCCTCCTGATCTGTCCCGCTAGTTCCCTGTCTAACTCCTCCGTCTGAGATGGTGGCCTGTACACCACTCCCATTCTAAGAATCCTATTCTGAATCCTGGATTTGCATCCAAAGTGACCGCATCTACCCTCCTCCCTTACCCCTTACACACTTCCAGTCCTTCCTTCACATATAGTGCCACCCCCTTTCCCAATCACCCTGTCCCTCGAAATAACCTGTACCCTGGTACAGACAGGTCCCAGTCATTGTATTGGGTGGCCCATGTTTCTGTGATGGCTGCAAAGTCCACCTCTCCCTCTACCATGAGAACCTGTAACTCTGCAGTTTTCCTCCCAAGGCTCCTAGCATTAAGGGTAACCACCTTCTACCCTCCCCCCCCATCCTGCCTTCCTTTCCTAGAATCACCAATAGTACTTGCCATTTGTCCTTTGTCACTGTTATGGGAGGTAAGCTCATATGGTTTCCCAACCTCTGGTCTCTGCATATCTCTTCCCCAATTGCCACCCCCAACTCCTAGTTTAAATTCCCAACTTCCTCTATGTACTCCTCCATCCTCTGTTTCAACACTTTCTTTCCCTCCTCACTCAAGTATAGACTGTCCTTGGCATAGAGACTACTGTTCTCCCAGGTCCCTCCCCACCCCCAACAGCCCATACCCTTTAGCACAACACCAGGTTCTTAGCCATCCGTTAAATTCCTATATTCTCAGCTTTCTTGTTGTGCTTGCCTTTGGCACCGAAGTATCTCTGAAAAAGTTACTGATCTTCCTGCCCTCACATAATTGTGCTAGTCCTCAAACCTCCTCTGACTATATCTACTGTCTTGTCAGCCAGGTCATTTGTCCCAAGATGTATAATTAAATGAGGCTTGTCCTACCCTTCTAGCAAATTTCAGAACAGATTGTCCCACCCTTTCCGCTGTCATTCCTGGCATGGCCTCCACCCAAATGCGACTATGCCTCCCCTTGCTACCCCACCTGACTCCTCTTAGTATTGAGTCCCCAGCACTAAGATTCCACCCTCTTACTCCCTGCTTGCTTCCATTCATCTCCCTCTCTCATTTCCAGCTCTTCTTCCTCCTGCACATTATTTCCCCCTTTTACCCCTGTTGCAATTCTCCCAGCAGAATTCCCCCCTGCTCCAGTTTGGTCCAGGCATTTATCAATTACTCCTCTAATTTCATCATTTCCCTCCTCCACCTTCTTCCTCTCTAGCAGTGAAAGTTATTTTCTGAAGACCCTTCACAAATGCCCGCTCCCTCTCTCTTCATAGTAACCTGTTCTCTCCTTTTCACTCCATGACTTTTGCCACTTCTTTGCCTCCCCTCACAAGTCCCTATCTCCTCCTTCCATTTGTCTTTTGTCTCCTGACCTGGTTTCCCCGGCAATCGTTCTTCCTGGCCTGGACCCCTTTGTCTCTGCTTCCCTTCTTCTGACCCTCTCCTCACCACTGTTGGCTTAAATCGCCCTCCCTCATCTCCCCTTCTTCCTCCCTCCAGTATTGGGCTAAACCCACCCCCAATCTGCCTTGCCTGTCTTAGTTCCTCCTGCAGACCCTCAATCTCCTTTCTAAGTTTTTCTATGTGGTTGCACACTAAACATCCTCCCACACTCCAGGCAATTTTTAGAAAGATTGGTGCACCGCAGTTGTTGCAGCCTACCACCCTACCCATTGCTGACATTGTCCACCAGCGACCCCCCACCCTTCCAGATGCAGGATACCAAACACTCCCCAAGTCTCCTCTCCCTCTATCAGTGCAAAACATTCTTTCTTTATTTCCTTACCTCCTTTGTTGTACACTTTAGATATATTGAGCAACTACTTTTTATATTCCTATCCTTCCTATCCACACTAAAAGAGACTTTAAGTAGCCATTGCACAACCTTCTTCAAACTCCTACTCCTCCTTTCCCCAATGCAATATCAATGCGAGAAGTAATAATGAAAGCTCCTAGATTTGCATTTACTTCCTTCCACTGAGATAGCAGTCACCTCTTCACTTGCTGCTGTTCCTTTCCCGGATGTCTGCTTCTGCTATGACAGGTGCATATCCTTAGTCTGCTTGAGGAAGTGATGTCAGAAACCCCGGTATAAAGGAAATCATGGACCAGGGGTGGGTGGGGTTAGGGTTTAGGGGTGGGACCAGCCCAAGTCTTCCAGAAACAATCAGGTAGCTGAGGCCTCTGGTCAGACCATTAGCACCCTTCCCCCACTCTGCACTAAAACTTTGCAGCTAGTTAAGCCAGCAACAATGAATCATTATTCTACTCAAAGCCCCCCAAATAGGTTTGCTACCCAAAGAAACAGGATTCCAATTCAAACAGCTTCACCAACAACACATCAAAATAGGTTTGGAATTAGAAGATATAGGTCTCCAATTCAAAGAAACAGATCCAGTTAAATCACACCAATTATATTTTAAAACAGAAGAAATAGGCCTCTACAAATGCAGCCTGCCACACAGTGAATCATCAAACAAATGAGCCCACTTATAGCTACCAAAACAGGTTTCAAAATTCCAACAGCCCCAAACAATACCCTGCTAGCCCCTTAGTAGTAAGAAAGGAAAGAAATAACCTTCTACCAAGTAGAATACACAAGAAACAATGTAAAAACAACAAGAAGAAGCTACTATACTGTAGATCTGATCCTGTCCCCCTTCTAGTCTAGTCTAGTCTAGCCTTCTGGATAAAGGCTTTATATAAAGGGGCGACTGTAGCATCATTATTAAAAGGCTCGAATGGACATAAAATTCACCTCCAGCGTGGCGTTAGGCAGGGTTGACCCCTTAGTCCTGCTCTTGGATCAGTGCAGGTCGCATCTGGAAACGAGCGGTCCCCGTTCAGTATGCTTATCTGGTAAATCTCTTAAATAAATAAATAAATAAATATTTGGCACATTTGGGGTAATGATGATATTAGCGGGGTTACGGGGTAGTTAGCCCCTTTGGGATAAACCCTTTAAAATCTCTAGCATACGCGGATGATCTTGTTTTGTTCTGTAGGAATAATAAAAGTGTCCACTGGGCTATTGAGGAACTCTTCAGATTCTCCAAAGTACCAGGGGCCAAAATTAATATGGAAAAAAGTCGTGGGATGGTTTTAGGCAGGCAGGGATCTGACACTATGGTTGCAGGAATCCCCATCTTTAAAGAGACTATTAAAATATTGGGGGTCTATATAGGAGAGGGTGACATGGCATAAAAAATTGGAATGACTCTTTGATCAGATGAGAAGCTTTAGTTGCTAGATGGAAAAGGTGGCATCTGTCTAAATTTAAAAGAGTGTTTGTTCTCAAACAGTTTATCAGCCCCATTTTACAGCATGTGGCCTGGATTTTCCCCTTACCTTATGGGATGTAAACCCGACTTTACAGTTTATTTTTCCAAATATTATGGGGGGAGTCGCTTGAACCCCATAAAGATAGACTATACCTACCTGGGGAGATGACAGGGGAGTGTGGGGATGATTCATCCCGTTTTTTCTATACATTATTTTGGGATGGGACTTTTAAAATCTTACTTCAAGAGGAGGAGTCTCTTAGTAAACAATGGATTTTCAGTGTCTTATACCCCTTTTATAGTAAATGGCAGGAAGAGGCGCCTAAAATGGTTCCTTTCTTAAAGATTGCTGCTTATTTTAAACCTACCATTAAAAAGATGAGGACTTGACCGGCCCGCCGGTGCAGCGGTTGGATTTCCGCTTGCACAGCCAGCGACCCAGGTTTGGGAATGAGCCCGGGAGCTGGAGGGCCGGCCGGGAGAGACAGGGTTTGAGAGTCCCAGGGACTGCCTGCCTTCTGGGGGAGGGGAACCAGAGCTCTGCTTTTGTCTGGCCCCGGTGGAGACCCAGGTACAAGCCCGTGCTTAACAGATAGGTAGTGTGCCAGACGCCGGCGCTAAGCACCTTTGACATCAGGGGACATGGCACGTCAAGAGAACACCGAAAACACCTTGCACCAATCCCAGTAGACGAGTACCAGGCCCAATCCTCAATCCCCTACTGGCCCGGAGACAGCATCACGACGAAAGACAGAGCGATCGGGTGTAGGCCCCCACCTGCACTCGCCGGGAGGTACAACCACGGCTACATGGGATGGACTGCACCGGTCACCAGGTAGGTGAGCAAGGGCTGAAAAGGCCGTAGATGCCTCCTGAAGAGGGGAGAGCTGCAAGGAGGTGGAGCAAAAAAAAAAAATGAGGACTTGGCAGGTTAAGAAAACCCATATACAATCTATGCATAGGAAACTGCTATATAAACAAATCCTAGACTTTATAGGCCCTGCTGGGCCAGAATTTTCAGAATGCTCTTCAGCTAAAACCCAGGTGGCACTCTTACAGTTGAATAATATTAGAATCCCTATCAGAATGTGGGATAATTTGTGGCTTTGTACGTACGGCAGAGTTAATATTAGGGGTAGTTGGAAGCACAAGCCTATTGAGGATAGAAACTGTCCTTATGTCAAGTGTTCAGCTCCAGTGGAATCAATGTCTCATCTTTTTATTGGAATGTCTCTATACTGTGCATCTGTGGAATTTTTCAGCAAATAGATGGCAGTTACCATGGCTCTCTAACCTTACCTATAATCAACTTGTATTGGGAGAGGTTACAGGGAGACTGACTAAATATTACAGGAGCACCCTAGAAGTTTTCTTTGCTGTACTGAAATTTTATTTGTGACAAGCTCGGAGTAAATATGTTCTACAGCAGCAAAGGATGCCTTATTTATCTGTCGGAAAATTAGGTGAGGCTGCATGTACTGAAGTTTTTCGAAAAGATGTGGTGCCATTCTCTTATGGTACAGCTCGACAGATGTGGACTAGTCTACTGAGAGTTTTACACCCCTGAGAAATACTCAATGTATATTTATTGAATCCTGCAGTGGCCTTCGACTTGTTTAGTGCTAGGTACTCACTTCCTGGGTTGCAGCATCCTATATGAGATTGGATAGTACACTATATATTAGACCATAATGCTGTGTATTTACATGTTTGAAATGTTTTTTCATTTTTTCTGTTTTTTTTTTTGGTTCCACTGGAAGTTTTCTTGTGTTTGTTTGAATTTAGCTTGCTGTATTATTGTGGTGTTCTTTCTTTTTCCTTTCTGTACACAGTGTATTGACAATTTTTCAATAAAAAAACCCTACTGTTTTCAAGAAGCACCATGGGAGCTTTAACATCCACCTGAACTACCACCAGAACAGGCAGATGGGACTTCAGTTTAACGTCTCATCCGAAAGACGGCACCTCAGTAGTGCAGCATGAGGTAGTGCAGCACCCCCCTCATGCTGCACTACATTGTCAGTATTGGGATTTAACCCAAGTGCCTGGTGTTGGGATAGAACCCACAGCCTTCTGATCTCCCGGCCTCAGAGGCGAGTGTGCTACCTGCTGAGCCACTGACACTGATATTTTTACTGCCCTGGGTTCCAATGCCTCACCCTCCACTACTTTCTGCTGTCTACCCTGCAGCCAGTTCTCAACCAATCTTACCAGTTTCCTCCCTTCTCCTAGACTTCTCAGCTTGCTGGTCAACCTACCATGTGGCACCAAATCAAAGGCCTTGCTGAAATCCAGGTAGAGTACATCCACCGCATGGCCCCTTTCTAGTGCCCTCATAACCCAGTCACAAAAGTCAACCAAGTTCATCTGGCAAGATCTGCCCAAGACAAACCCATGCTGCCTGCTGTCCTGGAGATCATTATCCTCAAGAAATTGTACCAGTCTACCAGTCTTTCCTTGAGGATAGTCTCCATCAGTTTTCCCACAACTGCGGTAAGGCTCACAAGTCTGTAGTTCCCCGGTTCGTCCTTGGGCCCACTCTTACGGAGAGGTACCACATGCGCCTCCCCCCAATCCCTGGGCATGCACCCCATTTCCAGAGATGTTGGAACAGGTCTGCCAATGGGCCCGCCAGGACCTCTGCCAACTCCCTCAGCACTCTGGGATGAACTCCATCTGGCCCAGGTGCCTTATCTACCCTCAGGTCTTAAGGCCCTTCATCACCCATTCCACCATGATTTCCCATCCGTGGTTGCCTCTCCACCCCACCCCTTCTCCTTGGGTACGGGCCAATCTCTCGCCCTGGTGTATACAGAAAAGAAGTACTCGTTGAGTACTTCTGCCTGCTCAGCCCCCTTTTCTACCCACCAACTGCCTTTCCTGATCCTAACAATTTGATCCTTGCTCTTCTTCTTCTCCCATATGTCTGAAGAAATCCTTTTCCTCTTCTTTGATCCCCTGTGCTAGCCTTAGTTCTCTAGCCATCTTTGCTGCCCTTACCATTCTACTCACTTCCCTTGATTTCCTTACATATTCCTCTCTGTTGTCTGCCCTGTTGGATCTCTTGTAGGTTCTAAATGCCTTTGTCTTCTCCCTCACCATCTCCTCTAACTCCCTACTCATCCAGCTTGGTTTCTTGGTCCTGGATTTCTTGCTCTGGCTCTTGATACAGGTGTTAGTGGCTTCAGTCAGCCCTAGCTCAATGACCGCCCATTTTTGTTCAGCGTCCAAGTCTGGGTAGATGCTAGCTATGTGTCCTTCCAGTAGATTACCTATCCTGCCAAAGTCTGCCCTTTTGAAGTCCAGGACCTTAGTCTTTGTATTGGCTACCTCCTTACCCAGATTGATTGAGAATCACACTGTGCGGTGATCACTACCCACCAGTGGTTCCTCCACCCTAACATCCCTGACCTGCTTCCCGTCCTCTAGCATCAGGTCTAGAATGTTCCCCTCCCTTGTTGGCTCTGTTACCCCCTAGATCAGGAAGCCATGCTAGAATGCTTCCAGGAGGATCTGCTCCCTGGTGCATGTAGTAGCTCAGATGCTCCAATCCACCCCTGGTAGATCAAAGTCCCCCACCACCAGTGCTCCCTTTGCCACTAAGCCTCTTTATCTGCTCCCCCAGCTCTCTATCAATGTGCTCCTTCTGGGCTGGAGGCTTACATACAACCCCCAATCGGACCGTAGCCCCTTCAGATTTGTGTAGTTTGTAGAGTACTTCAAACCTGCTTCTTCTCCCTATTACATCTGATCCTTCCCTTACATAAATGGCACTCTCTAGGGTTGCCACCTTTGATGAGGCAAACCGGATCCTAAGCTCCCCTAGCCCCACCCCTTTCATGACTCATCATGCATTGTTCTTCCTAGAAGTTCATTTGTTATATCATTAAAAACAACACTTAATGCAGCAGTTAAATACAAACTGTACTGTGCCTCTTAAAGTTACATTCCTAGGTTCTTCCTAATTGTGTATTTATGTATGTATTAATTTATTGACATTAGTTAACCAGATAAACATACAGATATGATCTAGGGAGACAAGGGAAATACTGTAAATAGCATACAACATTATACATATTTTATATATTTTCTGGCTCCATTTCTGTTCTTGTCCACAGTACTATTTCAAAGCCAAAGAAGTGACCATACTTTTTCTTGAGGAAAAAAGAATTTAAAACATTTAAAATGCCTAAATTCTGTTTGAGATGAAAATGTTTACCAGCAAATGAAAGTGGAGGATAACTGGCTCTGTTACTGTTACAAAGGTGGGGCAGCTGTGCTGCTGTGACACTTAAGATGCAGTGGAAGATTAGGTAAGTAAGTGCTAATTGATTGATGTGGCCATACTTTACACATCCCAGGGTGACTACATTCACAAACAAAAGGCTACATTGACAACAGAACTTGTCTGTAACCTGGACATGTAGCTGAAACAATGAATTATATGACAACATTTGTTTCAAAAGTATGTGAGCACTATAAAATGGCTCAAAAACCTGACCAGAACAGAGCAAAACCGTTGCCTCAGAGGTTGCCAAGAAAGAGGAGCGGTTGGACCACAGTGGGCTCAGGGAGGGTGAGAGTGGTGGAACAGAGGCACATCCCTCCAGCTGTACCTCTCCACAATCCCTATGCCATTCTGGCAAAGTGTGCTTCCTCTATGGAGGCACCCACAGTGGAGACCAAGGAGGATGTGGGAACCTCCACAAAGGAGACCCACAGGAGGGTGGCAGGGGACCCTGCAAGGGAAGGAAACAACTCCTGGTGGGGACTCCATTGTCAGGAAGGTAGAACTGGGCAAGGAAGGGAGAGGGAGGTGGTGCCTGCCTGTCGCCATGGCTTTGAGGGACAGGGAGCTAATCCTCAGGATTGCGGAGCAGCTGCACAGGGAGGGAGCTGGATGTCATTGTCCACCTAGGGACAAATGACCTGGCTAAGAAAGGGATTAGAGAAGTGCAGGAAGAGTTTGTGGAATTGGGAGGGCCTTAGTCAAGTAGCACGATGGTAACCTTTCGGAGGTGCTACCCATCTATGGATATAGGAGAGGCTAGGGTGTTCATGTACCATGGGATTCAATCAGTGATTGAAAACTGGTGTGGAGCTCAGGATTTGGCTTCATTGGGGACTGGGGGTCCACCTGGAGTGATGTGCTCTATACTGGCATGATGGGCTGCATCTGTCTGGGAGGGAACCAGGATCCTAGGTGATAGGTTTAAATGCTTCATTGGCAAGCTTTTTAAACTAGCCAAGAGGGAGGCACTGGAAAGGAGCAGGAAAACTTAGTCCCCCAAACAATCACGGTAGTAAGTGTGGCAAACACCAACATGGAGGTGTCGATAGGGAGAAGGGCAGGGGTAAATGGAGAAAGTGACAAAGGCAAGAAGGACAGGGATGGGGCAAAAGAGGGTAAGGCCATCAGGAAATGAAGGGTAATGAGTACCAATGCTCGTAGTCTGGGCAACAAGCTCCCTGAGCTGGTGGCCTTAATGGAAGAGGGATGCCTGGATATTGTAGCAGTCACAGAAACATGGTACACAGAGAACCATGACTGGGATGTTAACATACCAGGGTACATAACCTACAGGAGAGACAGGCAGGGGAGAAGAGGGGGAGGAGTAGCTCTCTATGTAAAGGAAGGGATAAAAGCAACTGAACAAAAGAGTAAACAGGGAGGAGAGGAGGCACTGTGGGTCACCTTGGAGACTGGAAAAGGCACCACAATCCGCACAGGGGTTGTGTACAGACCCCCATGTCAGGGGGAAGAAATGGACAAGGATATGATGGAAGGCATTCTTAGAATGGCAGAGAAAGGGGAGATACTGTTGATGGGAGACCTGAATATGCCAGATGTTAACTGGAGCACATTTGCTGCAGCCACATCCAAGAGCAGGGCCATTCTTGACGCCCTACAGGTGGCAGGCATTAGACAGCTAGTTTCGGAACCCACTCGTGAGGGAGCAATCTTAGACCTCGTACTCTCAAACGGGGCAGTGAGAGGATCTCAGATCTAGAAGTGGGTTGCCATCTGGGGACAAGTGACCATCAAACAGTGTGGCTCACGTTAAACTCCAGCTGGGAGTCCGTCGCCACAAAGTGAGGGTACTGGACTTTAGGAGGGCTGACTTGGCAAGATGGGAGAGTGCCTCAGAAAAGCACTAGCAAACAGGCTAGAAGGAGGTGTGGAGCAACAATGGGAATTATCAAAACTGCCATCACAGAGGCAACAAGCCTTGTGTGAAGCAAATAAACAAATCAAATGAAAGAAAAGCCACTATGGTTCTCAAGAGAGGTGGCTGTGAAAGTCAGGAAGAAAAGATAGCATTCCGGAAGTATAAGAAACACAGAAGGAGCAGGACAGAGAGCTGTACCAGTTAAGGCAGAAAGAAGCAGGAGGGAAGTCAGAATAGCAAGGCCCAAACTGAGGAAAAGATAGCCAACTCAGCTAAGAAGGGGATAAACCTTTATAGGTACATCAGCAGCGTGAGAAAGACAAAGGGAGGATAGTGAGGCTGAATAGAATGAACGTGGGTGGGCAGAGGGGACAGTGAAAAGCAGGAATACTGAACGAATATTTCTGCTCAGTATTCACAAAAGAGGAGGGGAAGTGCCTAATCCAATTAACAGAAGCACTTTGATAGGGGGGGTCGATCCCAGTCCTTTCACAGAAGAAAGGGTTCTGCAGGAACTCCTAAAACTGAAGGTGGACAAAGCAATGGGTCCTGATGGAATTCACCCCAGAATTCTAAAAGAATTAAGGAAGGAACTAGTGAAACCACTGGCTACTCTTTTTAATAAATCATGGGAGGATGGTGTGGTACCCGAGGACTGGAGGAAGGCGGATGTGATTCCCCTTCACAAAAGTGGGACCAAGACAGAGGCAGGAAACTACAGACCTGTCAGTCTGACCTCTGTGGTAGGGAAAGTGATGTAGTCACTTCTGTAGGAAAGAATAATTGAGTACCTAGAGGTCAGTGGAGCACAGGATCCAAGGCAGCATGGGTTCACAGCGGGAAGGTCATGTCAGACGAATCTAATAGATTTCTTTGACTGGGTGACCAAAGTAGTAGACCAGGGAGGGGTGCTGGACATGGCCTACCTAGACTTTAGCAAGGCATTTGACACAGTCCCACACAAAAGATTATTAGTCAATTAACCAGCCTGGGAGGGTCCCAGGGTGGTAGCCTAGGTAAAACATTGGCTGGACAACAGGGACACAGAAGGTAATTGTAAATGGAGTCCACTGAAGAAAGGGCTGTTACCAGTGGGCACTGTGGGTTCAGTATTGGGTCCAGTCCTTTTAATGTCTTCATCAGTGACATTGCAGAGGGACTGAAGGAAAGTATGCCTTTTGCAGATGACACAAAGATCTGCAACAGGGTTGATACACAAGGAGGCGTGGAAAGGATGAAAAGGACTTGGCAAGGTTGAGGAATGGTCAGACGATGGCAGCTAGGATTCAATGCAAAAAGTGCAAATAATGCACCTGGGAAACAAGAACCAGGGGAAGAATACACAATGGGTGGAGAGGTAGTAACAACGACAAAACAGGAAAGGGACCTGGGGTAATCATATCAGATGACCTTAAGTTAGCAAGCAATGTGAGAAGGCAGTAGGAGGGCCGGGGTATACTGGGATGTATAGGGAGAGACATCAGCAGCAGAAAACAGGAAGTTGTTATCCTCTGTACAGACAGTTGGTAAGACCCCATCTGGAATACTGTGTCTAGTTCTGAGACCCCATCTCCGCAAGGGACATAGACAGGATAGAGGCAGTCCAGAGGAGGGCAACTAAAATGGTGCAGGGTCTGCAAGAGAAGTCAGATGAGGAGAGACTAAAGGAGCTTAATATGTATACCCTTGAGGAAAGAAGGGAGGGGGGGACATGATAGAAACTTTCAAGTACCTCAAGGAATCAACAAAGTCCAAGAGGGTAGCATCTTTCAGAAAAGAGACTTGCAAGAACAAGGGACACAATTTAAAGATAGAAGGAGGGCGGTTCAGGGGCAATGAGAAGTATTATTTCACAGAGAGGGTAGTGGATGCATGGAACAGCCTTCCTGAGGAAGTTGTGGGGTCTAAAACTGTGGGAGAATTCAAGAATGCATGGGACAGACATAAGGCAATTCTTGTGGGGGGCAGAAAGATATAGGCTGCTGGTTAACTAGGATCTGCGGCCTATCCTGTAGGTAGGGAAATGGGCAGACTAGATGGGCCTAGCGGTCCTTATCTGCCATCAAAGTCTATGTTTCTATGTAAAACCGGATTACCTGATAGAGACCCTGAAAACCTGATCACCAGGTAAAATACCTGATAGGTGGCAACCCTACACCCCCTTTCTCTTTGGAATAATTTGAAACCTGGAATGGCTAGGTCCCAGTCGTGGTGCTGGGCTGCCCATGTCTCAGCAATGGCAGCTATGTCCACCTCCCCCTCAGCTATCAATGCCTGCAGCTAAGTGATCTTGTTCCCCAGGCTCCTAGCATTTAGTGATAACACTCTTCACCCTGAACCTTTCCTTGCTGCTTCCCTATCCTCCACTCCTCCCCAATCATACTTAAGTTTGGCTCTGTCCTTGCTAAGGGGGGAGGACCACGGGACCCCCTCTTCTGGTGTTTTCCACCTCTAATGCCACCCTCTTACCTAGTTTAAATTATACCTCTCCTTGATAAGTTCCCACAGCCTCTGCTTCAACATCTGTGAACCTTCCTTTGTGGAGGTGTAACCTATCCTCTGCGTGTAGCTCTGTGTTCTCCCATTTGCTGCCCCAGTCTTCCACCAACTCATACCCCTTGGTCCTACACCATTCCCTCAGCCAGTTATTGAAGTCTATGATTCTGTGTTTCCTGGCTGTACTTGCTCATGGTACTGGTAGGACGTCCGAGAAGGCTACCGAACTTCCTCCTTCACTGCATAGGTTCCCCACTTCCCTGAAGCTATCCTGTACCTCCTCTATCCTTCTACCTTCCAGGTCGTTCATTCCCAGGTGCACCACAATATGTAGTCCCCCCCACCTTCCTTACACATCTGTCAATATGCTGACCCACCCTTCCTGCTGTCATGCATGGCATGCACTCCACCCACGTGTTGCTTTTTCTGGCACCCCATCTCCCCACATCTTACACCCTTAAGTATTGAACCCCCCAGTATTATGACTCTCACCCTTATCCTGTTGTCCTTCCCGTTGCCTGATAATCTCCAGACCCCCATCTTGATCTCCCCTTTCAAGCCCCCCTTATTCTCCACCCTTTTTCCTCCTCTATTCTTTGCCCTGTCTTTGCCCCCCTAACAAATGCAGATGGCCTGTCTGCTTCCACTGCAAAACTATGTTCCCCTGCTCTACCCCTTCTCCCGAACCTGTTACACCATCCTCCACAGAACCACCCCCGGTGCTACTGCCTCCATGTCTTCCCTGAATTGCACTCCTCCCATTCTTGGATTCCCCTCCTCTTCCTTGTGCCAATCTTACCCGGGCTGCCTGCTGCTTCTCCCTTCTTCCTATCTCCCTGCTCCTTCCTCCCCTGTGGAGTTACTGGTCCACCACCTTGCTGCAGCCCCCCTTGCCTCTGCAGCTTCTTAGGCTACCACTAGTGCCTACTGACTCTATTGCATCCCTTCTCCCCTATGGTGTCCTCCCCCCTTACCGTTCCTGTAGCTTCTCTACCTGCCTCTTCCTGCTCCTCCAGGCTAGTTAAGACTGAGAATCTGTTCACACTGCTAATCACCTTTTCCAGAGTGACTCCAGACCCCCCTTCCATGAGGCACATATCCCTGCTCCGCCCCTGCTATAGCACTGCCCCTGTGTCTGACCCTCCTTCATTCGCTGGTTTCTGCCTCTGGCTGCTCTCGTTTGTGTGGCCACCCGTTCCCCCACCTAGCTTACCCTTTTGTTTGCCTGCTGTGAGATCCATTGAGTGCCTCCTCAGGTTCCCCTCCCTCACGCATTCCCCACCATCCTGTCCTCCCCATGCCTCCAGCTCCTTCCCCAACCACCTAAGCTGACACACCTGCCAGCAAACCATACAGCCCCCTGCCCTCTATGCCAATCCCAGGAATATGGCTGCTCCACATCCTTGACAACATACAACCCTTCCTGCCTCCCACCCTGGTCAACTGCCCATGCATACACTCCCTCCCCACGGCTGGGTCCTGACCCACTCCCTGGGACCCTCCCTCACCTTGGACTCTCCATGTCCGTGCTGGATGTGTGCGGCCCTCCCAGTGCAGGCTCATCACTCTCTACAAGTGTGGCCTGCTGCCTGCTATTTTCCCTGCTGATGCCTGCAGACGCTACTCGAGACGCCATACTCCTGCATCTTGGCACTCACGCATAGGGGTTGCTCACGTGAGGGGTCACTGGGTCCTCTGGGAAATATATCCCGACTGCAGCCTCCCTACTGGATGGCGCAGTCATGTAACCTCTGTAGCCGCTTAGGCCCTCCCACAGCCTCCCTCACTCATAGTCCATTCTCTACCCCGTCCCACACAAGCCAGCCCCAAATGCACTGTCCAAACAGTGCTTATACTAAATGTGCAGCAAGCACCCCCAAACACACCAAACAGTATCTCCCTTGCTCCAGTCGGCCACTCACTCTTGGCATCCACTGACCACTCCAACAGCTCCTGTATGAATGTCGAGCTGGTACCTTTGCTCTGTAGCTTTATATAGTGTCTATAGCCTGTGCTGGGTCCGAGTGCTTCAGTACTTGCGACTGACCAGGGAGTATTCTTTCAGACTCCACTCTTGCACCAGACAATAGTGCAGAGGGAGCTCTTTCAAATGTTGTGTAATATTTACTTTTAAAACTAAACAGAATGTTTATAAAGTGGACTTTAAAGTTGGAATTTTAGTTGTCTGCCCTTTGGCATCCATCTTGTTACTTTGATCTTTTTGTTTCAGCCAACTGGAACTCAAAGGGTCCTGTGGGGTCATTAGTTATGGTTGCTGGGAAGAATAGAAGACTGTGTGTTTGTCACCCTCCAAGTGGCCAATCGGAAATCCAGAGCTGTGACTGACAGACTCATCTACCAATTAGATTGCAATATTGTGTTTCCCAGTCAGAGAGGGACTGTTTGACTGGCGCAGTTGCCAGAAGCTCTCGAGGAGAGAGAGAGAGAGAGAGAGAGCATCTCTGTGTGCCTTTCGACTCATGGCCTGGGGCCTATCCACTAAGCTAAACCAGCCCCTCAGCCTGAAAGAGACTGAAACTGACTTTGCAAGCCAGAATGAAACTGCCAGAATTTGGTATCCTGAGTGAAACTGTTCCAGGGTGGAATATGGAGCCAAATTTGTCAAAGCCTGTGTTCAGAGGCAAAACTTCCAGAGACTGCATCTTGTCCAGAGGCAAACATTCCAGGGACAGTATTTTGTTTCCTCAGCAAATGGTAGGAAACAGCATCCTGAGCCAAGAGCCGGTCTTCAGAGACAGCACCCTGAGTCCAGAGAAAGCTGCTTCAGAGACTGTATCCTGCATCCCACATCTGCATCTTCCTCCAGACCAGTTCAGGGAGTCAGCCCTAGCACAACATGTGTTGCTAGCTGCAGCCACCTCGGGGATTATGCCCAGACGGGGTGAGTCATGCTGGCCAGGGTCCCTTTGAGCTGGTCCCCGCACCAGAAGTCAGAAGCCTGAATTGGAGGCTCCAGAGGTTCAAGCCTGTCTAAGGGAGCCAACCCTCCTATCTCCACTTCAGAGACTGAGGTGCTACAGAACTTGAGTAACTTGGGGGTTAGCCCGGCAAGAAATGCTCCAAGTTGTCTTTGAAATGTGCTGCAGGCCATCGGGCCTGGGATTACAAATACCAGTCTGCTTAAAAGTTCAGCCATTTGGGTTTTTGATGTTTTTACGAAATTGCACAGTTTAAGATTCTAATCAAATCCTTTGTTTATGTGCACCAACACCGGCCAACCAGCTTCAACGTGTTTCAGGCCTGCAACAGTCCAAGTCTGGGTACCAAGTGAAGTTCACTGGGAGTATCTAATGGGACTATTAATTTCAGTTGTTAAATGTGTTGCCACACCTTAATTTCCATTCCTTTGTTTCCTCCAAAAACCCCATAATAAAAAGGATTTATTGTTATGTTAGCACTGTCCACGAGCATATCATCAATTGGGTGCAGTTTTACTGTGTCTAAGTGTATTGCTGTTGTTAATTGCTATTATCTACAGGTAACTGGGGGTCTCAGCAATAGTCAGAACCCATTTGGTAAGCGTAGCCAGTGTGAGCATATTATTTGCTATCACCATTAATTGTATGATGTTAGTCTTTTTAAACTGCTGTGAGTTAATCCACGTATGGGACTGCTGAGCGGAGAAGTGGGTAGGTACAGCATCCCAAGGGGTTGTACCAGCTTGTCATCTGACCCACTTATCCTTTTACTCTGGGTGGAGAAATGGTGCTAATTTTCTGTCCTATGGTAACAAACCCCTTTTTCCCCCCTTCAGTAACAGAGCCCAGTCCCCTCAACCTGTTTTGTGGTCATCAGGCAGGGGTAGTAGTCCGTTGGTGCATGGCACCCAAGTTACAGAGCAAAAACTCATGTCACACAGCATAGGACTGACCTACAAAAGTAGATTTCACAGGTATGTTAACATTTTTATTAACTGCGGTTAAAAGAAGCTTTTTAGAACAACATTTTTCATTGCACTGCTGCTTTAAAAATAGAACTGGTTGCAATCTGAGCATGTTGCTTGATTCAGTGTTCACATAATACATGCAGAATTTTGTATAATTTTACTTATTTAGCAATGATTTTTGTAAATGTATAATTTCACACTCAAAACACTAAATTTTACAATTGTTTTTTTTTTTTGCTACATTGGTTATGTGAAATATGTTTACGTTTGTGTATTTTGTGCACTGTAGTGATTGATGTAAGAGGGGTCAGGTGTTCAGCTACATGGCAGGTCATGTCGCCACGTGACACCTCACTTCAAACTCTTTGCTCCGGTGTGAATCCGTACCCAGCACAATTTGTCCATGGACAGTTCACCCCCAGTTTAAATATTACAAAACAAACTCGTTCAGGGACGAATTGTGCAAGGTGTGAAAACTCCGGAGCAAGGTGTCATGCAGCGACACGACTGGCATGACTTGACATGTCCCCCATCTTTTCCATGTGTCTTGGACTCCATTCTGAACCAGTTTTTTAAATTTGGAGTAGCATAGTGGATAGAAGCTGCATGTTACCCATAGTCCTGTTTGTCCTGCATTAAGGACACATCCCACGTGACTACAGATGATCTGTACAGTCAATGAGAGCGCTCAGAAGAGTCAGGCATGCTTGCTGTTTGTCCCCAGAAGAACAAATCTGCTTTGATCTGAAGATCTAAAAAAATCGTTAAACTGTTTATACTTTTATATTTGTGTAGTGGTTTGGCCTCTTGCTGCACCCCCAGGTTCCGTCAATTTATTGCTAGTGGAAGTCTAAGCCTTTCATGAGTAGATATCTGGAAGTCATTCCAATTTTTTGGAAGTCAAAATATTTCCAGAATCCCACATTTGGAAGCCAATATTCTAGGAACGACTGATTTGTGGATGTGAATATATTTGTAGTAAAATACAGTTTCGTTCGGAAAAATCCATAATTTCTGACTTCCATGCCTGCAGTTTTGGAATTCATCTAGGTTTTTGGTTTTACATCTGGAAGTCAATTACTTCCTCCCCCTTTATTTTGGAAGTTTTTGCCCTATTTTTTGGAAGTCAGATACTCCCAAAATGGAGTTTTTTTGTTTGTTTTTTTAATTCTCTTTATTCACTGGAGGTCCCAGGGCATCTCTCCAGGGTACCCACTTGACACTACCGCTACTCCCAGCCTAAAACCCCCTCTATCGGTCTCCCCCCTCGGCCCCCATGGCTTGTCCAATCCCCCGGGGAGGGCCTGCCCACCCTTGGCGGCCTTTCTGTAATTAGAGGGTCAGCTGTGGGACCGGAGGGTAAGGGTCCTGGAGATCCAACAAGGCTGGTCCGGCACCTGGATGTGGGCAGATCTCCGGGGCCCCCTTCGCCTCCACTGGTCCGCCAGGGTTTTTCCATGTTGCTCCCCTTGGAGCACGGACATGCAATTACATCAGCGCATCTAGCGTGCAGACATCCGACCCTGCTCTACTTCCCTACCTTGCGTTAAGCCTCGCTACCGGTAGGGCTCCTGGTCTCCACCAGCTGCCAGTATGGAGCGAGGCTTACCCCAGAACCCTCCCCAGGAATGGAGAGCAGTCCTCCAGATGCTCAAGCCCTTCCCTCCCCTGCTAACCCGAGTCCATTCCTGAACCGGGTCCCCAGTGTGGTGCAAGGTGTGGCATCCAGCACCTCAACCCTTAGTGCCACTGGGCCGGCCTCTCCCAAAATGGAGTTAACTGAATTCCCTGGTTGCATCTCATCCATTTAATTTTTTCTGTTATGCTTTTCCCATTATTTCTGCAGGCCACATAAACCCAAGTCATGTGTTTACTAAAGCGGTATGGCATTTGTTATACTGTATAGTCAGTGTCATGTTTTTTACTTAGAAACATGGAAACACAGAATTTGACGGCAAATAAGGACCACTTGACCCACACCAGTCTGCTCATTTTCCCCTACTTACATTATTACCGTAGATTGTAATTGATCTACAGCTCTTTCTCCTTCCCCCCTCCTTTCCACTGAGATTCCCGACCTTATGACTATTCCATGCATTCTTGAACCCCATCACTGTTTTTGACCCCCCCTCCACCCTACCTCTGTTGGAACGCTGTTCCAGGAATCCATCACTCTTGCTGGGAAGAAGTACTGTACTTCCTCACATCTCTCCTGAATCTCTCCCCCCTCTGGCTTCATAGTACAAGGGGTTGTTCTTAAGCACCTTTTTTCCAGAAACATACTTCCTGTACCTTCTATACTCCATGAGGTATTTAAAGGTCTCTATCATATCCTCCACCCCCTCCTCCATGGTATACATACTGAGGTCCTTTAGCTTCTCTTCATAGGGCTTTTTAAGCAGATCTTGCACCATTTTTGTTGCCCTCCTCTTGACCACCTCCACTCTGTCTGTGTCCTTTCGGACAGGTAGTCTCCAGAACTGGACACAGTACTCTATGTGGGGTCTTACCAGCAATCTGTACAGAGGCAACACCATTTCCCTCTTTCTGCTGGTGATACCCCTCCCTAGACACCCAGCATCCCACTAGCCCTCTCGACTGCCTTGTCACACTGCCTGGCCACCTTCTGGTCATCAGATATGATTACCCCCAGGCCTCTTTCCTGCTTGGTAGTCATCAATACCACTCCACCTATTTTGTCTTCTGTCCCTGGGTTTCTGTGCCCCAAGTGCATTATATTGCACTTTTTCACATTGAAAGCATAAACACAGAAACATAGAAGTTGACGACAGATAAGGACCGCAAGGCCCATCCAGTCTGCCCATTTTTTTCTGCCTTATGAATTCGCCATAGGCCTGTACTCTGTCAATGGCCTATCTAGTCATATTCATCTGTATTGCTCCCTTATGCATATCCCATGCCTGTCTGAAGCCTTGTACTGTATTCATATCCACCACATCCTGAGGTAGGCTGTTCCACGCACCCACCACCCTTTCTGTGAAAAAGAACTTCCTCACATTACCCCTTAATCGGCCTCCCTCTAATCTCATGCTGTGTCCTCTTGTCCTGCTATTTTTCTTATATTGAAACATGTTAGACTCTTTTACCTTGTTAATGCCCTTAAGATGTAGTAGTAGTAAATCTTTTTTATTCATAAAGAATAAAGGAAGCATTCAGTTGAGCATAACTCATTTACAATGAAGTCCCAACATATAGATGTTTGAATGTTTCAATCATATCACCTCTCTCTCTCTCCTTTGCTCTAGGGTATACATATTGAGCTCCGTTAATCTCTCCTCATATGTTTTCTGATGCAGTCCCTGCACCATTTTGGTTGCCCTTCTCTGGAATGCCTCTATTTTGTTAATGTCCTTGTGCAGGTGCAATCTCCAGTACTGCATGCAGTACTCCAGATGGGGCCTAACCAGTGTCCTGTAAAGAGAGATTATTACCTCCTGCTTATGACTTGTGATACCCCCCACTAATACACCCCAACATCCCTCTAGCCTTACCTACTGCTTTAGTGGTCTGCTTGGATGATTTCAGGTCATCTGTGATGATGATGCCCAAGTCTCTTTCTTCCCTTGTGATTGCCAGCAACTCCCCTCCCAACCTATAGGTGGCTTCAGGGTTTGTCTTCCCTATGTGCATGAACTTGCACTTCTTTGCGTTAAACCCCAGTTGCCACTCTTCCGACCATTTTGCCAGTTTATCCAGATCTCTTCTCATTCTACCCACCCCATCTAGATGATGATCATCTACTCGGTCGCAGATCTTGGTGTCATCTGCAAACAGACAAACCTTACCCTCCAGTCCATCTGCAATGTCATTGATGAAGATATTGCAGAGATCTGGCCCCAAGACTGATCCTTGAGGTACCCCACTTGTGATCTTCATCTCTTCTGACTGTATACCATTTCCCGCCACTCTCTGTTTTCTGCCCGCCAACCAGTTTGCCACCCAGTTGACTAACTTCTGACCCACCCCAAGCCTACGCAGCTTATTAATCAATCTTCTATGTGGAACAGTATCGAAAGCTTTCTTGAAGTCAAGGTAAGCGACATCAACTGCAACCCCTTGGTTCACCACTCTGGTTACCCAGTCAAAGAAATCTATGAGATTAGTTTGATAGGACCTTCCTGTTGTAAACCCATGCTGTCTTGGATCCTGTGCTCCTATGGATTCCAGGTGTTGAACTATCCTTTCCTCAAGGAGTGCCTCCATAATCTTGCCCACTACTGAGGTAAGACTGACTGGTCTGTAGTTCCCTGCCTCCTCCCTGCTTCCACTCTTGTGGAGCAGGCTCACAAGAGCCCTTCTCCAGTCTTCTGGGACCTTTCCTCTGCTCAGACTCACTAAACAGTTCTGATAATGGCTCTGCTAGTTCCACCCTTAGCTCCTTTAGTACCCTGGGATGTATGCCATCAGGTCCCATTGCCTTGTCCACCCTGAGATTAGCGAGTTCTTGTAGGACCCTTTCTTTTGTGAAGGAACTACTCCACCCCCCCCAACCCCCATGTCCATAGTGCTGAGCTGTGGGCCCTGCCCTACCTTCTCTTCAGTAAATACTGAGCAGAAGTATCTATTTAGAACAGATGCTTTTCCTTGGTCCTCCTCCACATACTCCCTCTTATCCCCTCTGATCTTAGCAATACCCCCTCTGGACTTCTCCTTTCACTAGTGTATCTATAGAAAGTCTTGTTCCCTTCTTTTACTGTTCGTGATAGTGTTTCCTCAGTTTGGGCCTTTGCCTGCCTTACTGCCTTCCCTGCTTCCCTTAGGGAAGTTTGGTATGCCTCCCTATCTTCATCCTGCTACATTCCCTTATATTTCCTGAAGGCTAGCCTTTTGGCTGTGACCTTTTCTGCTACTCTTTTTGAGAACCAAAGTGGTTTCCTCCTTTTTTTTGCTCTTGCTTTTCTCTTTAACACAGTGGGATTTTGCTTCAAGTATTGCATCCTTAATGCTTGCTCACTTTGCCTGTACCCCCTCACCTGTATTTCTTTTTGTCAGGCCTAGCTTAACTTTGTTGCCCATCTTCTCAAAGTCAGCTCCTCTGAAGTCCCATATTTTTGCCTTGGAATGGGATGATTTAGTTCTAGTGGCCAAACAGAACCATACCATGTGATGGTCACTGGCCCCCAGGTGACCTTCTACCTGGAGATCTGTGATCCTTTCCCTGTTAGTCAGTACTATATCTAGGATAGCCCTGTCTCTTGTGGGTTGTTGTAGCAGTTGTTTGAGGCCCTCCCCCTGCAGAGAATCCACTATGTGTCTAGTTCTGGTGGATGTTCCTGCTGGTATTGACCAATCTGTATCTGGCATGTTGAAGTCTTTCATTATCAGAACCTCCCCTTTAGCTGTCATGTTCTGTATATCTTCTAACAGTAGTGTGTCTATGTTCTCCCCCTGGTCTGGAGGCCTGTAAACAACCCCAGTTCGTATGGCTGTCCCATTTCCTGTTTCCAGGGTTACCCACAGTTCTTCTGGCTCCTTATGTGTATTCTGAATTTCTGTACCTTTGATATTTTCATTGACATAAAGGGCCACTCCTCCCCACGCACACACACACACACTTTTTGCACCTTGGTCCCTTCTAAACAGTACATAGCCGGGTACTGAAGTCTCCCAGGTGTGGTTACTGGTAAACCATGTCTCGCTAATGGCTACTATGTCCAGTTTAGCCTCTGTCATTGTTGGCTGCAGGTTTGGGATCTTGTTTCCCAGACTGCAGGCATTTGTGTTCATGATTTTCCACTGGCCAAATTTTAGTGTGTTAGTTATTGGGCGAGGTCCGGCGTTTCCCCTGCGCGCCATATGGGGAGCCGGACCTTTTTCCTCACCTGGTGATGCAAATGAACTACAAACATGCTGAACTCCTGTTTGATCACTAGCTGAGGGGGGGGAAGGGTGTTCCTCCCGTTCGATGTATCGGGTGCTGCACCCCTCTCCCCATTTGCTAGTTTAAATATTCTGCGAAGACGTCAAACGTCTGCCCCAATGCACTGACTCCCTCCTTAGTCAGATGCAATCCATTAAATTTAAAGAACTTTTGTTCCCAAAACTGTTGCCAGTTACCTACACATCTGTGTCCTTTTTCCTGGCACCAGCCTTTGAGCCACATGTTTAGCTCCCCTATCTCCCCTTCTCTGACCTTCCGTCCGTCTGCCCCCCCCCCCCCAGACCGGTAGGATCTCAGAGAAGGAGATGCCAGACAAACTGGATGACAGTTTGTCTCCCAGCCTGATCAGGTGCTCTTTGGTCTCCCCAACTGACCAGCTGGCGAGATCGTTAGTGCGCTATATGTACCAGGGCGTCGATGTTTTCTCCCTGCTTCTGCCGATTTTAGCAATGCAGTCAGTGTCTCTCCACACTAATGTACCTGGAGATATCTGATTAAAGCTACCAACTTTCTGAGGCCTAAAACTGGGACAGGGTCCATCCTGACCATGCCCCCCCCCCGTGTCACGCCCATGGGCACCACTGCAGACAACACTGCACACAGTCAAATTTTGCTGCTTGCTCTGGCCATGCCACCCCACAGTAACACCAGTAGCAAACATCCAGACTAAAACAGTACATCATTCTTGATTGATTGATTGATCTACAGAAAAGTTAATTAGAAGCAAACCTGCATTAAACTGTGTTCAGACATTTGAGCTGCATGTATTGCTCCTCCTGACAGTCCCATCATGACCCACTTACACTCACCTTATTTGCTGAGCAAACTTCACTTTAGTGACTCCCACCACCACACCAGATAGTTTTCACACACTTCCCTGCAGCTGATCAGGTTCGGGTACCTTAGTTCACTGCTGCTGGTCTCTTCTGTCTGGAGCCCCTCTCAGCTGCTGGCAGGCAGACGTCCACATGCACTTGTTTGCACTACTACCCAGTCTAACCTAACAGGAAGGAACATGCTATACTGTGCCCCTGCTGACATGCTTACGGTGCAACATAGGCGCAGGGGTTGAAGTGCAAACTGTTGTCCAGCTCAAGCAGTACCATAGTGGTAATGAAATAACTGTCAGTCACGGATTAGCAGTCAGCAAAAAAAAAAAAAGGGACAAAACTGGGACAAGTAAGCAAAAACCAGGACAAAAGTGACACTTGGCAAAACTTGTGGGGACACTGGCACATGCTACCTAAAATAGGGACTGTCCTGGGAAAATTGGGACTGTTGGTAGCTTTACATCTCATCATTACCCCCAGCTGGAGGTAGGTATCAACTCCCCGAATCATGGAGTCTCCTATGATCAAAAGTGTTTTGGATTTCCTTTTTGCTTTTTTTGTTTTGGTCCCTGTTTTGGGCAAGTTTTGTTGTGCTAGCTCCTGTGCTGCAGTGCCCTGCTCTGCAGTGTCCTCTGCCCCTTTGTTTGATTTCAGAGATAGAGGCAGATACCTGTTCGTAGTTTTTATATGGTTTGTGGAGGTGATACATTGGAGAGCACTGAGTGATGGGGTACCCAATTTGCCCCTTATAACAACCTACCAATCTACCAACTACCCTCTGCGGTCGAGGCACTTCAGTTGGATGTTGGGGAAATGGTGGGCGGTTCTTATAATATATTTCCTCCTGAATATGTGATTTGAGGTGAGCAATCTCTGCCCATGCTACCTGGAGCTGAGCCCCTAGATTTCCAATGGTCCAGCATGAGGGACAGCATCCTAAATCCTGTATGACTGCCCTTCTGAAAAGTGTCCCACAGTGCCTGCAGTTAAAAATATCCATTCCAGATGAGTTGCTGGGTTTATAACCTGGACTGAGTAATTAGAAGGAGGAAAATGAAAGCAAAAGTTAGATTTTTTGTTTTGTTTGTTTGCTTGTTTTTGTATAACTTGTTACTAACATACTAACATACTAAAATGCCAGCAGAATAGGCCTAACGGTCTTCGTGTCTGCTCGTTTGGTCAGCCCTCACCCTGGGTGCTGACCTTGCTGCCCCCCTCGCCTTCTCTGGCTTCTCCCTTCCCATTTCCGGATATTCTTGCTGCATTGGATTTTGCTTCCAGAACCCTTCCCCTGTACCTGTCCCACCCCCTCTTGAACCCCTCCACTTTCTCTTGTTATAACAAATTAAATTACTTGTGCCCCCCTCTGATCCTCCCTTTCCTGCTTTGCTACAGGAAATGTCACAACTGTGCTATCCTATAAAAGGAGTTTAGGTTGGGGATGGGGGTGGGTGGTTGGGCCATTACCATGCCGAAAACGAAGAACCACGGACGAAAGAAAAAAGGAGGTAAGAGCAGAAACAAGATCATGCACATAGGGAAGAGAAACCCTGAAGCTACCTATAGGCTGGGAGAGGAGTTGCTGGCAGTCACAAAGGAAGAAAGAGACTTGGGCATCATCATCACCAATGACCTGAAATCATCCAAGCAGACCTCTAAAGCAGTAGGTAAGGCTAGGGGGATGTTAGGGTGCCTTAGTAGGGGTATCATAAGTTGGAAGAGGGAGGTAATAATCCCTCTTTACAAGAACACTGATTAGGCCCCATCTGGAGTACTGCTGCAGTACTGGAAGCCACACCTTCACAAGGACATTAACAAAATTGAGGCAGTCCAGAGAAGGGCAACCAAAATGGTGCAGGGACTGCATCAGAAGACATATGAGGACAGATTAATGGAGCTCAATATGTATACCCTTGAGCAAAAGAGGGAGAGAGGCGATATGATCAAAATAGTCAAACACCTTAAGGGCAGTAACAAGGTGAAAGAGTCTAACATGTTTAAATATAAGAAAAATAACAGGACAAGAGGACATAGCATGAGACTAGAGGGAGGCCGATTAAGGGGGAATGCGAGGAAATGCTTTTTCACAGAAAGGGTGGTGGATGCATGGAATGGCCTACCTCAGGAAGTGGTGGCTATGAATACAGTGCAGGGCTTCAAACAGGCATGGGATAGGCATAAAGGAGCAATACAGATGAGTATGACTAGATAGGCCACTGACAGAGCAAAGGCTGATGGCACATTTATAAGGTAGAAAAAGAAATGGGCAGACTGGATGGGCCTTGCGGTCCTTATCTGCCGTCAACTTCTATGTTTCTATGTTTTTATGTTTCAACCAACAACAAATGCAGTAGCCCTGAAAGCTTAGCCTAATGATAGATAAAACTGTAAAACCTGTAAAGCACCACCTGTAATAATTTCACAGAAGATATACCCTGTAAAAAAACACTTTGCTACAAGAAAAATAAAGCAGTAACAAGATACTGTATACCTTGCAAAAAACAATTTGAATCAGAGAAGATTACAGCAGTAATCTGTAAGTACAAAACAGAAACAAACCTGTAGGCACACCCTGTAATAGTGCAACAGAAAGTATAGCCTGCAACAGCAATTTGAATCACAGAACAATAAAGCAGTAAAATGTTAGCAACAAACAGTAACAAACCCTATGAGTACAAAAGAAAATAATAACACACAGTAAAGCTGCCTAGCCAAAAGAAGCCTTAATCTTTTTCCTTGCTCTGATAATGTTCCTTGCTCTGTCTTTACAAGCAAACCTAGAAGAAAAGAGCTCAGGTGAAGCTAGGTGCCTTTGCCAGTAAACCTAGTCTTCCACCCAGCTGCCATACACTTGACCAGTCCTCTAGTTTTATTCCCATCATTTTCTCAGGTCTCTATTCATCCTTTCCACATCTGGAGTGTCCACCCTATTACAGATTTTGGTGTCATCCTCAAAGAGGCAGATCTTTCTGAGAAGGTTGTGGGGTCAAAAACCGTGGGGAAATTCAAGAATGCATGGGACAGACATAAGGCAATTCTTGTGGGGGTAGGAAGAAATAGGCTGTTGGTTAACTAGGATCTACATCTTATCCAGTAGGTAGGAAAATGGGTAGACTAGGTGGGCCAAGCGGTCCTTATCTGCCATCAGTCTATGTTTCTTCCCTTCTAGCTCCTCTGCAATGCCACCTATAAAGACATTAATTAGGACCAGTCCAAGTAATGATCCCTGAGGCACCCCGCTGGTCACCCTCCCTTCTTCAGGGTGAACTCTAAGTTTATCACCACCTTCTATCACTTATTCCCCAGCCAATTTCTTATCCAGTTTGCCACATTTGGACCCATTCTTACGTTACCCACCTTGCTTATTAGTCTCCTATGTGGAACAGTGTTGAAAGCCTTACTAAAATCTAGGTAAGTTACATCCACTGCTCCACCCTGATCTAATTCCTTTGTCACCCAGTCAAAGAAATTCGTCAAATCCATTTGACATGACCTCCCCACTGTGAACCCATGCTGCCTTGGGTCTTGTAACCCACTGGATTCAAGATATTTCACAATTCTTTACAGTGATTCCATCAAGTTTCCCACCATCGATGTCAGGCTGACTGGTCTGTAATTACCAGCCTCCTCCCTGCTATCACTTCTGTGTAGTGGGAATATATCCATCCTTCTCCAGTCCTCTGGAACCACTCATTTCCAGCGAGCTGTTAATCAAAACAGTCTGAGGTACAGTCAGTACCTCCCTGAGCATCCTCAGTATCCTTGGATGCACCCAGTCTGATCCCATTGTTTTGTCCACATGCAGATTAGCAAGTTCCTTCAGGACTCTCTCCTCCAAAAAATAATGTCTACCTCCCTCCTTCTAAAGTTTCTTTTACTTTTTTGTGGCCCCTCCTCTCCTCCTTCCTCTGCAGAACACTGAGCAAAAGTGTTTGTTCAGGATGTCTGCCTTTTCCTGATCCCCTTCTGCACAGTCAACCCCCTTCCCTACTGAACCTTACAATCTCATTCCTGGTCTTCCTCTTTTTACATACATACCCCAAAATGTCTTGCCCTCTTTTGTAGCCTCCTGAGCATTTCTCTCTTCAGTTTGTGCCTTTGGGCTCCTTGCTACTTCATCGGTCTAGGACCACTAGCCCCAAATCCATTTGCTATCCTAGAAAACTTCAGTGCCAGAAAGTGCCAACGCAAGTGATACAGAACTGTTGGGCATGGTACAGCAAATTGGAATAAATAAATCCAAAAGTATACATTTTGCCTTCCAAAAACAGACTGTGAAAAGTGAACATAAGCCCTAATATATCACAAAATTGAGTATTTCTGTGTTTTCAAAACACACACCTTGAGAACTGCAAGATAACTATACTACAAGTTCCTAAATGTGCACTTTGGAAAGACCGGGTATGACAAAAATATACATTTTTAACATTATTGAGTGTTCAAGCATAGTTACATTTCAAAATTTTTTGCATAATTTTCACCAGTATTTGCCAGTGTTAAACTCAGTTTTACCCAGGCCGGTTTGAAAACGAAGACAATTTATGCTTTCCTGTTTTCCCTTCTGTTCACTACCCCCAACATCTGGGTGTCACCTAGGCTGCAATCTTCCTCTGGCTGGGAGTTGTCAGAGTGGGACAAATTATTCTGTGGGCTGGTGGCTGGTTGGCCATGGTCTTTTAAAATCTGGCAGCCAAACCAAATATTTTAGTGACAATCATTTTCGAGATTCTATTCAGCATTATGCCACTGGGTAAAAATCTCTTTGTGGCCAGGTGGTTAACCGGCCATGGGCTTTCAAAATCTGTTAGTCAAAGGCCACCCTACAGCCCAGTGGACTGCGCATCATGCTTCCATGCTGGCAGCCCAAGTTGAAGAGCAAACCAGAGAGCTAGCTGGGTGGCCCGTAGGGCTGGGCAGATGCAGCTGCACAGCACCACTCCAAGCCAAGAAGGAATGGACTCCAGGTTCCTCTGCAGTAGTGGCTCCTCAGGTGGAAAAGGGAACTTGCCTCCCCCTCCGCAGCAGTACATATGTGGGCATAGCCTGTAGTGGTGCTTCCTGGTGTCAGGTGGGTAACAGGCAAGTAAAGGGGGAGAAAAGCAAAAGAAATACTATGGGCACCATCCGCCATTCATGACAGCACCAATACCCTCGGATCCCGCCTTATGTGGATCCTTGCTGTTGTGACCGCATGGGGAGTAGTGGATGGAACTGTGGGACCAGCGATAACCTAAAGCAGGTTGAAGGAGGTAGCTAGGGGCCAAAAAGCTAAATTTAAAAAAAAATCTGGTAGCCAAACCAATGTTTTTAATGGCTGTTGGCCACCTGATTACCTGATTTTTCGCAACTTGGGTGGTGGGCAAGCAGCTGCCTTCACAGAGAACCACAGTGCTACTCTCTAATCCACTGGCAGGGGTTACACCAATAAAAGGGGGCCCACACCCTGGCTCCCTGGGTGGCAAGCACCTCAGCCCACAGTGTAGGTCAGCTGAAGGGGCAGCGCCACATGCATCACAAAGGTGAGGCACTTGGCTCCAGGGAGGGTGGCAAGTGCAGCCACACAGCATTTTTGCACAGGGAACAGAATCACCACTGGCAGATACTAATTCACCCTTGTGGAAGTGGGAAAGGTGCTGCCACGGCTACCCCAATCATAGGGGTGTAGAAGAGATGAAAGAAAAATGAGAAACAAATAATTTTACCAAAGCAATAAATATATAAATCAGCACTGACAAGCCTATGTTACTGTGCAAAGAATGCTGAATGGAAAGCTTTAGTTCTAAAATCCTAAGGATACTTTCTTTCAGACAGAGTAACTATGCTGTACTAAGAATATATGCTGAAGGACTCATAGTAGTGCTACCCTGTGCTATGTTTGAGGTTTACTCTAGAGCACATAGGCAGAGTCTCAAGTAATTCAGTGAGTCTCTGATTCCATGGATTTGAACTAAACCAACTGGCCAAGCCCAGTCTACTCCAGAAACTGTGTTACCACCATTTTAACCTGGTTCTGTGTCCCACTTATTTTAATAGGTTTTATTTCTAGCCAAGATGGTGTAATAATTGGAGCACGGGACTGTAAAATAGGTTCAAATCACAATGGTTCACTGAGTGACCTTGAGTAGATCAGGTTATGTCATTTCCTGGTGTTTCACTCCTCCCAGGTGTAAAAATGGGTAGAAGCAGGGCCTTATTAAAAATAAGCTGTTGCAGTGGTGTAGAGGGCTGAGGCGCCTTGTGCCTTATCTCTCACCACGCCGGCGATCTGGATTGATGAACAAACCTGGGTTGCAGGGTGGAAGCAGGGAGGAAGATTGAGGCCGACAGATTGCTCTCTTCTCCTGGGGTGAGGGGGCCACACTGTATTACTCCTTGGCTGTCATCTGGTGGAGGCCGGGTGGCAGCGCCAGAGCTCAAGCAGCGCAAGAATAAGGGTCACAGTTATGTAGCACATGGTGGTCTCGGGCTACAGGAAGCTCTGCCACCAGTTCGCTGGACCCCCAATCTGGATGCAGGATCTCCGGGAGGGGGGCAGCCCTCCCCTTCCCTGCCATGGGGGGGGCAGGCACTCCATGGTGGAATGGGGCACAGCGGTACCATCAGGGTAGTATCCAGGTGGAGGAGTCAGGGACAGGGCTGAAGCAGCTGCCCGAAATGCATGGGAGCAAAACAACCTTGATAAAATAAACACATACATAAATAAGATGTTGCACCTTAGCTGAACTGTCATGGGTAATGAAACTATAAAATAAAGACACATTTCTACTATTGCCATTGCAGTATGATGGACTCTAACATCTTTACAAGTGCCCTGATACCACAGAGGAAACTTTGAAAAAATAAGGTAGACATGCATTTCTGCTAAACATGGAAATATATGAAATATAAGCTGAAAACTGTGTACAGATTGTGTTTTTCAAAGTTTCCCCATGCACTTCTGTGGGAATTTTTACAGGGTCCAAGTTTAATTGGCTTGGCATACTCTATTTTTTATATGGCTTTCTTGTAACTACCTAGACTACCTAGAAGTGCTAACACATGGGAGGAGAGTGCAAACCCTTGTAAGAGCAGTTAGTATTTAGAGGCAAATATCTGGACTTTTGCACAACAGCATTTTAGCAAAGGAAAGTTAGGCCTCAGCTGCTGGAACTGCCTACACAGGGCTTCAGGCTTGAACATTTAATTCAGTTTTAATCCCCAGGACCACAGACTCCTGAAAATTACCTGCAGTTGCCTTTGTGACGAGATAAAGGATTTCTGTTATACTTACTCCACAGCACATTTTAGTTTTTAATAATGCAAGTTCAGATAATGTATCCAAAATGTTCTCACCTTTCAGAATCATGATTCACAGAATTCATGTCATCTGCAGAAATCCTGAACTCACTAATTCTAATTTTCTCGTCGAAATCAACTTCAATTGAATAATAAACATAGAGTTTGCCATTATACTTGAATTGGGGATGAAAGGCAAGGCCGAGGAAACCTCGCTCATCCCCTTCCCAGGGTGAAGTAAGCACAACCTCAGAGATGTTCATAAAGGGTTTTTCCACCTTGGAACGATTGGGGAGGTATGTCCAAACCACACCAATCTGCTCTGCAATGAAAAACCTGTGTGTTCCATCATTGGCATGCACCATAGCAACAGGATTACACAAGCCATTGGCTACCTCCTCAAGGCATAACTCAAGACAGCCCTCAGAGTTTGCAGTTATTAGCCCCAGGTTATTGTTTAGCTGTTGGTTAATGAGAAGGTGTGGGTAGCAGTAGTCGACATCGACAAGTTCCAGGTACTTGCAGAATCGCTTCCTGTTGTTCTCCAGCACTGCCAGCTGCTGATCTCCAGAAACGAGGGAAAATATGGGTCGACATTTGTGCCAGACATCTGTGCAGTAATCCTCACAAAGCCCTGGTATTGTCCTTACCGGAGTAGACTGATCTTCGGCATCATAAAGATGAGCAGCATAAGGAGAACATTCCTAGGGAAATTAAAGTTCCTGATGAGTCCAAGAAAAAGGCATTACAATAAATTAATCTAAGGAAATAAAATCAGTGACAAAAGATGTGAGAACACTGTATGTTACAGTTAAGAGGAGGTCTTTGACACCCTCATGTAAGTGCAGACAATAGCGTTTCTACACCCTCACATACGTGCACACAGCTAAAAGGTATCACAAGTAAATACGGAGCCTGTTTTTCAAAAAATTGCTCACCACAGATAATAATGGGTAGCAAAAGGAAAATTCCTTGTGTAGGGCAGGCTGACCAGGCATCACCAGGGAAAAGACCTACATCTAGCTATCTTACCCCACCCCCTATACCCTTCCTCAACTCCGTTTCCCCCTCCTCACAGCACTGCTACAGCTCCCTCCCCAAAGCCTGTTCCACCCAGCACCATTTTCGGTTGTGTTGCAACTATTTTAACTGCTGTAAGTTTTCTCACTGATACTGTCACACTCTGTTTAGTTATTTACTGGACTGTTTATTTATTTGCTGACCTGGTAGTTGCATTGATCCACTGGACCTTTTACAGGCATGACCCAGGCCTAGAGCAGGAGAGAAACAGAGAAACATGTGCTACAACAACACACAGAGCAGAATATATTATAGGGGTGTGGTAGGGCCCCTATAGTTAGGGTTGAGTAGGGTGTTTAATGTTTTTTTTTTGTTGATTTATTTATCCCCCCGCCGACCGGCCCCCTTCCACCGCCCCCCCATTACCGCCACCGGGCATCATGCTGGCCATTGCCTCTCGCCAATTAAGGCGCCAGCTTACCTGGTGCAGTGGGGAGACCAGCTTTATCCTGACGGGTCAGGCTTTTTCTCCTCCTCCTGGTTTTGTCCTGGCCCCTGAGCTGCCGGAGCCAAGGCGGTAATGACGCCAATGGCTGAGCCACGCTCTCCACACACGGCACGCCGAATGTGTAGCCTCAGCTCCACCTCTTCTGTGGTTCTCGTATCACTGACCCTCAGCCACCGCTTAGGGGCCAGTCATGCAGCGGACTCCATCCCCACCCCTCCCTGGGAGAGGAGAGGAGAGGAGAGCTGTGCTCTGGACGCTCAATCCTCTCCCTCCCCAGCCAACCTCCAGCGACCCGCTCGCACCGCGAACACGGGTCATCGGCATGGCAGGAGGTAAGGCAACACTGCCTCAGCCCTCCATGCCACTGGGCTGGCAGGGTGTTCAATGTTAAACCCCTAACTTTGCACCTTAATAGCTTTGGCAGTGTTTGACGAAATCTGCTGAAATTTTGCATGTATTGTCTAGGAGGCACAATCTAAATCTAAGGAAAGTTTTGGGATGGCATCTTGTGCAGTTTCTGAGATCCCCATTGTCATTTTTCTGTAGATGTCTAATTTTTTTTCCTATATTTCACATGGGACTTTTTTTGCTGTCACCTACAGCCTACACGGAAAGGAATTTTTCCTCAAAACTTTCATGGTACAGGCAAGGTAGTGCCTTTGAAAGGTTTCGTAAAAAGATATTAAATGGTTCCAGAGTTATAAGGCTTTAAGATTTTGTGTTTTTCTGTTCTGAGCATGCTCAGTAGGGATCTGGGAATAATATTCTGATACGACACCAAAACTTCTGTGTCACGGAGACCGTTTTTGATTTTTCACCACTTGCTTCTCACGGCACAAAACATTTTTTTGTGCCGTGAGAACCACTATCTTGTTTCTTTTCTCCTCAAACTAATAAGCATGGAAAATACATAAAAATGGCATCATTTTAAAAAAACAAACACCAGAACCTAGTTAAATGGCACCCGTTTAGCAAGATTCTGATGTTTGTTTCTCAAATTAATGGCCTGAAATGCCTTTTCTGGGCACACCCAAATCCTGGATGCCCAGCTGTTGACCCCTGTTCTCTGTATGAGAACAGCGGGACTTTCTTGAGTTCTGCAGCCGCAGCTGGAACTCATGCTGCAGGCTGCTCTGAGAGCAGTTAGCCACGGTTTCCCTGATGTTTAGTGGAACCCCACCCCTCCCTTCATGGTCCTTATGTATGCATAATGTTTCCCTATTATCTAGTAAGCCCCACTCTCAATCACTCTCCCTTTATATGCTATGTTCCTAATTAAAATTGTCACCCCACCCTCTGATCACTGTCCTCTTATGTAATATTTATTTAGTTTTTGATTACCAGGTAAGTGCTCTAGACAAAGAAATTGCCTATTTTCAGTCACGACCTGGGAGAGTTACAGACATAGGTAAAGCACATCACATCACAGTGGTTACTATTACATAATACAGATGTTTCCCTGGTGTCTAGTGGCACCCCTACCCTACGACTGCCAACACCTTATGTATTATAATGTTTCTCTGGCATCTAGTGGTGCCCCCCCCACCCTCTGATCATTGTCCCCTTATGTAATATGATGTTTCCCTGAGTGTCTAGTGGCGCCCCCACCTCCTATCACCACACCTTATGTATTATGTTTCTCTGGCATCTAGTGGTGCCCCCCACCCACCCACTTCACAGATCACCATCCTCTTATGTATTGTAATGTTTCCCTGGGGTCTAGTGCCACCCACACTCCGATCACTGTCCACGCATTAATTCAGGAAATGTCAGCTGTAATAAAGAAAACCGTCCCTCAATGTTTTTTTTTTTAAACCTGTAAGAAAAGAAAATGGTACCTCACTGATCTGACCCTGCCACACCTGACATCCCACTCGGCACTCACCACCCAACACCCACACTATACCTCCCCACACACTCACACTTACCTGAACAGGTCCCACGGCATATATCCACCCTCCAACTGAAGACACATCTTGCTGCTGGAACCAGCGACTAAATGTAGTTCAATGTATTTCAATGGGATTTTGAACGCTGATGCATAACTTTGTCATTGCTGTATATTTTGACCCCAAATTTTCAACATGGCCTTTTTGGGAGCCCACCTCATGACCAGTAACAGTGGGATTATGCCAATCAGGCCCAAAAGTGAATTTTAGGAGTAATTTGGCAAAATCACCTTTAAAGGCATGAGATTTGAACATTTTCACTGCCTATTCATGAGGTAGGGGCATCTAAGAAGAACATTGAGTTTGGGTAAAAATCACATTTTGGTGGAGATTTGAAAATTTCTCCTACCTGGTTCTTGAGGTGGGCTAACAAAAAGGCTATGCTGAAATTCTGGTGTACAAATAGAGAAAAATACCCAGTGTATGACCAATGTTGCAGTATTTCAATGTCCGCTCAATTTCACTAATATTCAATATTCTGACTCCAAAATTTCAACATGGCCATTTTTCCACACCACATCATAAACGTGACAGGTGTTATTTTTTAAATCCTGGACAAGATGTCTTTCCACACTTCTGGTGGGAAATGACATTTCATCCAATATCCTATAACTGCTATATATGTCATGTTTACAGGGGCAGTCATAAAATGACTACCTTTATTTTGAACATTTGGGGTCAAAATTAAAATAAATAAAGAGTGAATGTGTGACGAGTGAATGTATAAAGAGTGAATGTGACAGGCCCTGTACTTCTGTAGGCATACGGATTCATCCTATGGCACAGGGACAAAAGGGCCCTGCACATCTGCACCTGTTCACATAGGTCCTTTGTAAATGAGGGTACCATTCTACTATCTCAAAATGAAATGAACTTATTTGCAAAAAAATGTCATTAATGTACAGTTAGGGTAACTTAACGCCACAAAAGTAGGGAAATGTGATGTTAGAGTTTCCATCCCTAACCCCCACCCCCACCCCCCAAGCAGCAAAAGAAAAAAATAATTACAGTTTTGACTGTCCTGAGTCTTGACGAATCAGATGTGGGATGCTTCTTGGGGTTTTCAACACTAACGCGTCCTTCAGCTTTTCAACTGTGTGTTTTATCCATTTACTCAATGAGTATACTTCACATAATGACAGCTTTTTGTGAGTAATAAATGATTTATTTTTTAAACACACTAGCGGTTTCCCATTTATTTTGCAATTTTTTGGGAGTGCATGGAGTTTTGGAACTTATTCTCAATTACAGACCGGTCAGTCTGATCTCAGTTGTTGTTAAGCTTATGGAGACAATCCTTAAGGAAAGGCTGGTCCAGTTTCTGGGGATGAATAACCTCCAGGATGAGGGACAGCATGGGTTCATGGCAGGAAGATCCTGCCAAATTAATCTGATCGACTGCTTTGACTGGGTAACAAGAACAGAGGACAAGGGCCAAGTGACCGGACATACTGTACTTGGATTTCAGTATGGCCTTTGACTCTGTACCCCATCAGAGGTTTATCAGGAAGTTGGAGGACCTTGGGGCAGGGACTAAACTAACGAGATGGGTGGCAAATTGGTAGGGAGGAAAGATCCAGAGGGTGGGAGGCTAGGTCTGGCTTGGTGCATGACCCAGTGTTGTTTAACTAGTTTATAAATGACACTGAAAAAGGCATAAAGGGCAAGATCTGCCTTTTCCCAGATGACACCAAACTTTGTGGGAGGGCAGACACATCAGAGGGGACACAGAACCTTAAGGAAGATCTGTCCAGACTAGAAAGGTGATCTGGAATATGGCAACTCTGGTTCAGTGTGAAAAAGTGCAGAGTCACGCTGGCCCTTCAGCGCAGAGGTAGTGATACTGCTCGCAATGCCAGTGAACTGGGTTCAGGAATGAGCCTGGGAAGGTGGAGGGCCGGCTGAGGGGAGAAGACTGAGCGTCCAAGGACAGCTCATCTTCCAGGAGAGGGGGTAGCGACTGGCACTTGACATGCCCCCACGTGAAGTCTGGGCATAGCAAGCACCAAGGTCGACACATAAGGGAGGGCGAGTGACATCGCACTTATGCGCCTTGATGTCAGGCGCATGTCCTGGCCATCAAGAAAAAGAGGGAAAAAAAAACCCTTCCAACTCCGGGGAGATGGACCACCAGAGGAAGACCTCGATGTGCTCCCACCTGCCTGGCCTCATGAAACCCGACAAAGACTAGAAGTTCAGGGTGTACGGGCCCTACCTCGTCCCCGCCCAGGGAGAAGAACCATGGCTCCATGGGGGGGATGGGAAGGATCAAGTAAGGTGGGAAGCAGAGGTGACTCCACAGGTGGTCCCGAGGAAGTGGAGCTGGAGGACAGTAGGTGGAGAATAAACAGAAAGTAAAAAAAAGAAAAAAAGTGCAAAGTTATGCACATAAGAAGTAGGGATGTCATAGTATCATAGTTTTATGGTACATCGCTGTATCGGAAGTCATGGTATTGATACCCCGGGCAATTTCCAATACCATGACAACCATGGCTCATGGTATACCGCAGTATTTCGATCTTTCAACTAATTTTTTGCATTTTCAGGGACAACTGTCCCTTCCATGCCAACTCTCCCTGATGCAAGATTTTGAGCAGCCTTCATTTTTGTACAAAAATTACTTCTTCTGTAATACCACAGTATAACAGTAATTACATTTGACAATTATCATACAGTCAGAATTTCATACCATGATATCCCTAACAGGAAGTAGCAACTCAAGGACCAAATACAGCCTGGGGGGAGGTCTCAGTCACCAAATCGGAGAGGAGGAAAAAGACTTGAGGTTAGTCATTACCACAACCTGAAACAATCAACAAATTGTAGGAAGACAGCAGCCAAAAGCAAACAAAATGCTTGACTCTATTGCCAGGGAGATCACAAGCAGGTGGGAGGAGGTCAATGCCACTGTGCACATTCTTGGTGCGGCCACACCTGGAGTATAGCATAGAATACTGGAAACCCTACCTGAGAAAGGATATAAACCTGCTCAAGGTAGTTCAGAAGAGGGCTTGGGGACAGTACAGCAAGGTATACGAGGGCCGACTAAATTACCTCAACATGTACTCGCTTGAGGGGAAGTGGAAGAGGGGGGACATGATTGAAACCTTCAAGTACCTAAAAGGTATCAACAAGGGGAATATGAGGGACCTCTTTAGCCTTAGTGGGAATAGGACCACAAGGGGCACTTCTATTAGCTGGTAGGAGGAAGGTTCAAGAGGGAGAGCTGGATAAGTTTCTTCACAGAACGAGTGGTGATGGGGTGGTATGAACTCCCAAAGGAGGTTGTCTCCTTAGAGACGGTGGATGGATTCAAGAGGGGGTGGGGCAGGATGAAAGTGGGAGTTAGTGTCAGTGGGGGGACGAAAGGTGCGAAGAGGAGGTCAGGTTTGATGGAGCGGGGTGGGGTAGAGTCCTCAGTTGTTGCTGAGAAATGGGCTCCACAATTTGAGCAGACTTGATACACCAATAGGCCTTCTTCTAATGGTGGTTTTCGAATGCTCATATGTTCGAATGTATCCCCCCCAAACCACACCCTGAAAGATCTTGTATCATTTAGAAAATGGACTGTGTTGCTCAATCAGCCCGTTTTCTAACCATAATATGATGGGGTTGAATGTAATGCCCTGCAAGCAGTGGCGAGCGGAGCAGAGGCACTACTGAGCGCACCAGAAGGCTTTCATTGCCAGCATAAGCTGCAGCATGAAAGTGTTAGCCACATACCAGTTCCTTTTTTTACTGGGCTATTTTACCTGATATAGTAATTCCTTGTGACTGCTGTCAGCCAATCAGGTTACTGGATCATCATAGCTATTTTTATAATTCTTGGTGAAGCCTCGTCAGCTGCCCTACTCAAAGGAAATGCATATGGTGGAAATTTAGACTATATACATATGATTTGGAGCGAGACAGTGACACCAAACAATTTAACAATTTGTTCTATTTCTCTCTCTCTCTCTCTCTCTCCCCTTCAGGGCTGGTTTTACACACAATTTTGCCCCCCCCCCCCAATCTACCAAACCCCACAACAAGAGGTTGCAAGAAGACTCCAAACACAAGGATCATGACAAATGAAAATCTTGTTTTTTATATTAAATGTTTTTATGCATTTCAAGCTGAGCTCTGCTTCTTCTTTCTATAGCAAAGCACCACTGCTGTGCTGGCACCCTTAGCTGTTTGGTTTGTTTGTGCCTAACACTGCCTCTGCTCTTCTTGTAAACTGCTTCCCCTGTACACTACCTATACATGTGCTACATACTGTATCTGGTTTTTTTTTACTTTGAAGTTGACCAGGAACTCAGATGAGAAAGCAAATGCACTAGACTGAGGAGTCCCAAAAGGACAAAACATGTCAGCAGTTTACTGTTCTCAGCTGAAATGGAACAGATGTATAATGCCTGTTTATGGCCTTCACTGGACATCTCTTATGGTACAAGAAACTTCAAGCATGAGGTTGGGGCAAGAGGACTGTAAAGGGAAGGCTACCAAACCTCACAAGAGGAGTCTCTTACACCATAAGAGACCCTATGGAGGCCCTATTAAACTTATTTTATAAAAATGGCAAGAAGAAATCTAGAAATTTTATTGGCTAAAAGACGGCACCTGAGCATGCATTACAGCTCTATAAATGCACCATCTGGTGCCGAATCTCATTTTCCTCCCCCCCAAAAACCTACTTAAAGCCATTTTATAAGTGTAATAAGCCCCTCCAGGGTGTGTATCATAGGATTTTAATGCACTTCCCAGGGACATAAGGACACTTAGCCTTCAACCCTGTGCCTCACTACACCCCTGGGATGTGCATTACAATCCTATAATGCACTTACTTACATTAATCCTTATAGTTAGCTAGAGTGATTTATAGTAAGTTTCTTTATTTCAAAAGTTAAATGAAGCCACCCTACCCTGGCTATGAAGTGGAACGTTCCACTTCTAACGTTCCTGCACAAGAGACCACTGTACGCAGGGTAAGAGGCACAGTGGTACTATGCACTGAAATCCTGTAATTGATTTATAATATGGCAAGCTTTGGTCCTAGCAAAGCCCTGCCAGCCTACACTCCTCAAAGAATTTCCTGCTACTACCCATGATGGTTGCACTGGGTTTGGGCCTTCAGAAAATATGTGCGTTGGTGGAACAGAGAGAAGCAGAAACCACTTTGGACAGTTCCTGTCTCCTTGTATCCTTTTTCAATAATCCTTCATGCTGCTCTTCTTCTTTTTTTTTTAGACTTTATTTCTGCACCCTTACCACACTGGACTCTCTCCAGCGTGGTCCTTCGCTGAACTGGCTGTTCCCATCCTCCTGAAGCCTGTCCGCTCCTCCTGCTGTGGCATCTCCTTCTCGCCGTGTCACCGAACCCCCTCGGATCTATGTCCCCCAAGAGCAAGGACCACTGCTACTGTCCGGCGCTCTATCTTTAGTGTCAGGCATGACAGACGAGAGGAGAGCCAGAAGGGCTTCAAGGCCCGGAACTGGATGTGGTGCCGGTGCCCTAGACCCGCCTTCACCTACCAATGGGAAGGTTTTTTTTTTCCATTTCTCCCCCCCCCCATTGGCCTGGTCAAGCAATGCGCTCCAGCGCAATGCGTGAGCGCTCACGCCCAGCAGCGGCGCGCTGTGTGTGCCCCGCCTGCCAGGACCTGCTGCTGCTAGACCCCTGCCATCGCTAGGTCGCCAGATGGTGAGACCTTCATCCCCTCCTTCCCAGAAAAGGAGAGCTGTCCTCCAAACGCCGATCCTTTCCTCCTGTTAACCCCTCGGGCGACCGAGTCTGCTCCCCAACCTGGCGCTGGGCGGGCACGAGGTGTGGCATCCAGGGCCTCAACCCTCAGCACCACTGGGCTGGCCATGCTGCTCGTCTTGCAAATGGTATCTCCTGTTACTACACCTGAGTATACTAAATGCCTCCTCACTGTGTCCAGTGGGTCATTATCTCCAACACTTGGTTTGTGTTTCTGGAGGTTCAGTGTACAGAATCCAGTTCACATTCTTATGCCCCCAAACCACAAAACATGTAATGGAAATGATGGCCTCTTTCTTGTAAGTCAGTCAAGCACACTCGTGTTCATGGCCACCAGTCAAACTCATGCGCATTGTCCCTGGTTATTGTTGTACCATCTCCCTGGAACACAGAATTAAACAGTAATACACAACAAGGTGTGCGATATCATGGGATATTGTCCCACCTCAGGTATGTTGCGAGGCATGAGGCCACAGGACGAGTGACTTCAGCCACCTGAGAAGGGATGATATCCTGATATCGCACACCTTGGAGTTTATTATTGTATATAATTATTGCAACCATGGAATGGCTCAGCAGCTTCCTGATTTCATGCATGAACAGCATTTCTCACACTGTGATTATGTACTGAGATATCATCCCGGCTAAATGTGGTCTCGGTCAATCAGATTTGAGGATTTTGACCATCCATTTCATAATGTAAGATATACCCTGCTATCTAGTGAGGAGCACGAATAGCTTAAGGCATGCCCTTTACGCCCCAGGAAGCATCTAGTGCTGTGCTCCTTTCATAGGGTCTTAGGCCATCAAAATATCAATATGAACCTCATGCTAAAGACAGCCCACCACCTGTGTGTGTTGACCTGGTTCACACTCATAAACACTATTATGACAGCAAGTTGACTGGCAGCACAGCACTCATCAACGGCACACAATATGGCATTAGCTGGTTCTAATGGTTATCAAATGCTAAAAGAGGAGTAAATGCTGTTTAGCAAATGACAGCTATGTGAATATCAGGCCCCATGTTCACTGAAATGTACTCCAGTAAACTACACCCATATACACGGATGCACTCATTATTTTAAAATAATTTTCCCGGTTACTGGAAAAAGCAAAATGTCTAGCAGCAACTGGATTATGAACTGAAACTATAAGACATCCATAACTATAGAAAACACAATTGTACATGTGACAGAAATGAGAAGGAAAGAGTTAATGGTTTGGATTCTGTAGATGCCTTATTTTTTTAGCAGTGTGGAAAAAATACACTGAGGCTGAAATCCTCCAGCAGCAACCAGCTTATGGAATTCCTAGCTGCTAGATAAGAGCTGGGTCATAAATCTCGAGTGGACATCTCCAGACACACACAGACCTTGCAGACACAGACAGGGCAGTTTGAATGGATTGGATCATTCAAATATAACCTTAAGGTGAAAAGGGAATATAATTGGTCACCAATAGGTGTTCACTCTGATTGGGACAATTAAATACATACATGTTAGGTGGTTGGTGCATTTAAGGGGAGAATAGGAATGACCTAGTCTCCATAGACTATATAAGCTTCTGTAAGACAGAGAACTCTCTCTTGCCTTTGGAAGCTGTGAGGGGAAACATAAGCTTGAGCCTACCTGGTATGTCCGTGGGAGCTGGCAGTTAGAACAGGGCCCAGTGTCTCTGTAAGGACAGGGAAGGGTATGTTTAGTGATAGTATATTTCAGTAATAGCTTCTTCTTTTGCCATCTGTTGTTTAAAACATTTGTTTACTTTTCCTGTATAAGTGTTATTCTCTTGTGTTGTAAATACATTTCCTGTAAATGCTCATTGCACTTTCTGTTAAGTAAAAGCTATTTATTTGCTCAACAGTTGTGACTCTGATGTCATTTTTCTAAGGTAGATTTGGTTTTCCACTGGCTAAGGTAAACTCTGTGTAGCATCCATGCCTGAAGAGACACACTACCGGACTTTAACTTGTGCAATTGCGTTTGATTTTTCAAGTTTGTACACTTGAAAGAGGTGCCGAAGAAAGTCCGCTGGTGGCAGCGAATACTCAGCACACACCTCTCTAAAAGCTGTTTCAGCCCAGAGGAGAGAGGTGGGTTGTCACATATTGGTGGTATGTGGGATTGATGATAGCGGACTCATGAGCACACTGATACAGAGTTTGCCAGTGAACAGTTACCTGAGCATTGCAAAACAGGATATACAAGAGGATACATTTGTACAACAGTTTTATTTGTTTCTAGATAGCACAGTATAGTGTAGCAGTAGAGAATGAGCTCCACGGAGTATGACTCACTTACTGTGCCACAGCTTGTTGAAAGGTGCCAGGAAAAGGGGATTCAGCCTGAAAGTCTGAAGCAGAAGAAAAAGGCAGATCTCATAGCTACTCTCTTGGCACATGATCTGAAGCAGACAGTTGTTGGGGGTGAGTCAGGAACTGAGGCAGCAGGCCCCCCAAATCAGCTTGAGGCACTGCGACTGCAGCTATTGCTGCAAGACAAGGCATTGGAGGCGAAAAGACTGGATGCCGAAGCAGAAGCAAGAAGGTTGGCAGACAGAGAGAAAGAACGTGAAGACAGAGAGAAAGAACGACAGCATGAACTCCAGAGACAACAGCACAAGAAGGAGATGATGACCCTCCGCAGTCAGCAAACCGTGAGTAATGGTGGAGTGAGTTTACCTCATGAAGCCAAAATGAATTCTAAATTGTTCCCTCAGTTTAAAGAGGGAGATGACCTTGATTTATTTTTAAGGTCATTTGAGAGAGTATGTAATCAATTACAATTAAATAGCATTCCTGGTCAACTTATCTCACACCCTTGCTGACGTGGGAGAATGCTGAATGCATTTTGCTAAAATGAGTAAATGAAGACTATGCTGATTATGATAAAGTAAAAAAGTGTTGTTGAAATGTTTTGAATTAACTCCTGAGGCTTATAGAAGAAAATTTAGGGAGTTAAAGAAAAGCCCAGAAGACAGTTATGCAGAACTGCAGGTTAAACTGTATACTTACCTTGATAGGTGGATGGAGGGGGCTAAAGCAACTACTTTGGAACTGATTAAGGATGTATTGGTGAGAGAACAATTCCTTAAAATTGTACCTGAGGACATGCGTGTATGGCTCATAGACAGGGCATGCGCCTCTTCCACAGAAGTGGCAGGAAGCGCTGACGAGTATCTGTCTAGCCGGCCACACACGCAACGTAAGTCTTATGGTGTGGGGGCAGCACATGGGTATAAGGGATCCCATGGGGGGCAGCTCAAAGGAAACCAGCCTGCACCTGAGCCCAAAGTACAGCCCTCTGGTTCTAAGGGGACTCAAGAAATAGGTCCCAAGAAATGTCATATTTGCAATCAAGTGGGACACTTGAGATATAACTGCCCTCAGAAACTGGTTAAGGGGCAGAGATATTTGAAGGGGTGATCAAAGGGCACTGGTGTGTTTGTAGGGTGTGTCCAGTCTGAAGAACCACTCTCCTCTGATGAGAATCTCGTCCCATTACAGTTAATGGAATAGTAACACAGGGACTATGGGACACAGGTGCTAACATCTCCTGGTAAGGCAAGATCTCATTCGGCAGAGCAGATCGTGCCTGGGAAATACTCAAGTTCGGGCATTCACAGGGCCACCAGTCCCATTACCAATGGCTAGAGTCTTCCTGAGCTGGGAAGGGGCCATGTAGAAAAGGAGGTGGGGTTGTAGAGGACCTACCTGTAAGTATGATTGTGGGAAGGATTTGGACCCCAGTAAAAACTGTGTGTGTTGTAACTCGTAGTCAGGCACAAGGGCAAGCTCTGAGGAGGAAGAGGGTTGACTCTGGGTGGTCCAGCCACACCCTCAGCAGCTGAGGAAGTGTCCAGCACAGGGAGGGGCTGGCTAGAAGCTGCAGTCCAGAACCCCAGTCACAAATAGAGGAACCCACAGGACTTCCTTCAGAAGGGCACTGGAAGGGTCAGGACGAGGGCAGCTGAGTGCTGCACAGCTGAACTGACCCTACCCTGGAAAACTGAGGAAATAGCTCATAGGGCTGAGCATTCTCAGGGGGGTAAAGAGTCCATTTACTGGGACAATGGGCTGTTGTACAGAGAATGTACAACAGAGGAAGGGCTAGCTGGTGAGGTACTCCAGCAGCTGGTAGTCCCTAAGGTTCACCGTCAGCAGCTTTTGGCCCTTGCACATGATATCCCTTTTTCAGGGCACTTGGGAGTGAGGCGCACGAAAAAGCGCCTCACCAACAATTTCTTCTGGCCTGGTATTGGCAAGGATGTGGCAAATTATTGCCGGACTTGTCCACAGTGCCAGCGGGTAGGAAAAATTGGGGACAAGGCCAAGGCAGCTTTGGTGCCCCTGCCCATTATTGATGAACCCTTCAAGAGGGTAGCAGTGGACATAGTGGAGCCATTGAGCACCCCAAGTCGCACTGGCAGCGTATATCATGGTAGTTGTAGACTATGCCACTAGATACCCAGAGGCAGTGGCCCTAACATCCTCTGAGGCAGGACCAGTGGCAGATGCACTGTTGAAATATTTAGCCGGGTGGGCTTTCCCAGGAGATACTGTCAGACCGGGTGCCAATTTTATGTCAGGATTAATGAGTAGTTTGTGGGAGAAGTGTGGGGTAAAGCAGCTCAAAACCTCCCCATACCATCCCCAAGCTAATGGTCTAGTGGGCGATTTAATTCAACCCTTAAGACCATGCTAAGGACTTTGCTGACCAGCATAAGAGAGACTGGGACAAATATTTGCCTCATCTCCTATTTGCATACAGGGAAGTCCCACAGGAGTCCACAGGGTTCTCACCTTCGAGCTCCTGTTTGGTCATAGGGTGCAGGGCCACTAGATTTGATTCGGGACGAATGGGAGGGTGACCGTGCCTCCCAAGGGAGTCTGTTGTGGAGTATGTCCTGAACTTGGGACCCCTTAGGGAGCTCATGGGGTTTGCTCAGGGAGCACCTGGCCACTGCACAACAGCGGCAGAAAGTCTGGTATGACAGGGGCCCGAGCCAGAGAATATGAGGTGGGACAGCGAGTGATGGCACTCATCCCGTCCGACAGAATAAGTTACAGGCAGCATGGGAGGGGCCATTCTCCATTGTCCAAAAGGTTAGTGACGCCAATTACATGATAGAGCTCCCGGACAGGAGATGCAAATGAAAGGTGTATCATGTTAACATGCTGAAGCCCTACCATGACAGAGAGGAAATGGTCCTCGCTGTATGCAGTGCTCCAGAGGAGGAAACTGAGGTAGATCCACTGGTGGACCTACTTGGGGAGGCCAGGGGTGCATCCTCTGTGGACAGCCTTACCCTCTCGGAACAGCTGACACCAGCCCAGGTGCAAGAAATTAGGTGTGCTGAGAGAATTTGAAGACATGTTCACAGGAAACCAGGGTACACCACGTGCAGAGCACCATGTGGATACAGGGACCCAGGATCCTGAAACAGTCCCCTACAGGGTACCTGAGCATGTTAAGCAGACTGTGAAAGAGGAGCTCAAAGAGATGCTGGAACTGGGGGTAATCCAGGAATCTAGTAGCCCCTGGGCATCACCCGTGGTACTGATCCCCAAAAGAGATGGCACCACATTATCTCTGTGGACTACCGGAAGCTTAACAGCTGCACGGAGTCTGATGCTTATCCCATGCCCAGAACAGATGAGACCCTGGAGCGACTGGGGAGCTAAGTATTTGACCACAATAGACCTAACAAAGGGCTATTGGCAGGTACTCTGACCCCTGCGGCCAGGGAAAGATCAGCTTGTTACCCATTTGGTTTATATGAATTTAAGGTAATGCTATTCGAATGAAGAATGCACCTGCAACCTTTCAACGGCTTGTAGATCGTCATTCTGTCTGGGGTAGGTGAGTTTGCATTGGCTTATATGGATGATATAGCCATATACAGCCAGACCTGGGATAAGCACATCAAGAATGTGCGGGATGTGTTCCACAGGTTAAAGAAGGCAGGTCTGACAGTCAAGGCAGAGAAGTGCCAGATAGGTATGGCAGAAGTATCCTACCTTGGGCACCGGGTGGGTAGTGGACACATCCGTCCGGAGCCTGCCAAGGTTGATGCCATCCTGGCCTGGCCTACTCTCCCACAAAGAAACAGGTCAGGGCATTTCTAGGGACTGCAGGGTACTACCGGTTTGTTCCCCGCTATAGCGATCTGGCTAAGCCCTGACAGACCTCACCAAGAAGGAAAGCCAGATGCAGTGAAGTGGTCAGAAGGCTGTGAGGTTGCTTTTCAGGAGCTAAAGAAGGCCTTAAGCAGCCCAGCTGTATTGGCTAGCCCCAATTATAGTTTAAAGTTTATGGTCCATGTGGATGCCTCAGATCATGGGCTTGGGGGCTGTGCTGAGCCAAGTTACTCAGCATGGGGAGGAGCACCCAGTTGTGTACCTCAGCCGAAGGCTTTTGCCCAGAGAGGAGGCATACGCCACAATTGAGAAGGAATGCTTGGGAATAGTGTGGGCCCTTCAGAAGCTGCAGCCTTACCTATGTGGGAGAGAATTTACTGTGGTCACAGATCACAATCCCCTGATTTGGCTTCATAGGTCCAGTGGACAAAATGGTAAACTACTACGTTGGAGTTTGGTACTGCAGGCATACAACATGACCATACAGCATCGCAGTGGCAAACAAAATGCAAATGCGGATGGGCTATCTAGGCAAGGCTAATGGCCTGGCTGGATACTTTTGGGCACTTCCCAGTAATTGCATGAACGGCTGTGTCACTTGGGGTAGCCCAAGGGACACGCCTTCATTATCTGGGGGAGATGTGACAGAAATGGGAAGGAAAGAGTTAATGGTTTGGATTCTGTAGATGCCTTATTTTTTTAGCAGTGTGGAAAAAATACACTGAGGCTGAAATCTCCAGCAGCAACCAGCTTGTGGAATTCCTAGCTGCTAGATAAGAGCTGGGTCATAAATCTCGAGTGGACATCTCCAGACACACACAGACCTTGCAGACACGGACACAGGGCAGTTTGAATGGATTGGATCATTCAAATATAACCTTAAGGTGAAAAGGGAATATAATTGGTCACCAATAGGTGTTCACTCTGATTGGGACAATTAAATACATACATGTTAGGTGGTTGGTGCATTTAAGGGGAGAATAGGAATGACCTAGTCTCCATAGACTATATAAGCTTCTGTAAGACAGAGAACTCTCTTTCTTGCCTTTGGAAGCTGTGAGGGGAAACATAAGCTTGGAGCCTACCTGGTATGTCCGTGGGAGCTGGCAGTTAGAACAGGGCCCAGTGTCTCTTGTAAGGACAGGGAAGGGTATGTTTAGTGATAGTATATTTCAGTAATAGCCTTCTTCTTTTGCCATCTGTTGTTTAAAAACATTTGTTTACTTTTCCTGCATAAGTGTTATTCTCTTGTGTTGTAAATACATTTCCTGTAAATGCTCATTGCACTTTCTGTTAAGTAAAAGCTATTTATTTGCTCAACAGTTGTGACTCTGATGTCATTTTTCTAAGGTAAGATTTGGTTTTCCACTGGCTAAGGTAAACTGTGTAGCATCCGCCACCTGAAAGAGACACACTACCAGACTTTAACTTGTGCAATTGCACGTGTGATTTTTCAAGTTTGTACACTTGAAAGAGGTGCCGGAAAGAAAGTCCGGCTGGTGGCAGCGAATACCCAAGGACACACACCTCTCTAAAAGCTGTTTCAGCCCAGAGGGAGAGGTGGGTTGTCACAGTACATACCCCAGTAATGCAAAGCATCATAGGAAACATATGCAAATCCCCATGAGAAAATCTGGACTTAGCCCAGGGAGAGGGAGCCAGTTTTGCATTATTGGGGGCATGTGCAATTGTGTTTTCTTTAAAATTTGGCTGTACAGCCAATATCCTCCAGGATAACCCATGCCTCAGGTTCTTTTGTAGTGCTCTTCTTTCTCTACTTTGGGTTCCCCATGATCGAAACAAATAGCATCTCCTTAAGGGTGGCTAGCTCCCTCTCCCTGGGCTAAGACACAGATATGGCACACTGATGAGTCCAAATGAAGACAAAACACGTGTATATGTGTCTGCTGTTCTTAGCCTTTGCTGATTGCACTGTGAGGCCCTCTGGTACCATGCAATTCTGCTTAAAGTTGAGCCAGTCCAAATTTTCTCATGGGGAATTGCATATGTTTCCCATGATGCTTTGCATTATTGGGGTATGTACGATTGTGTTTGCTTTAAAATTTGGCTGTACGGCCAATATCCTCCGGGATAACCCATGCCTCAGGGCAATTGCTGTTTCTTTTTTTTTTGTAGTTCTCATCCATGATTATTATTCCTTACCAATTAGGAAGGTCATAAAAAAGGTTTACTGCAAAATGCCAAGGAATCATAGCCTCTTACATAGTTTCATCTGTCTCAGCCAATCAAAACTAACAAATTTTTCTCAAGACCATTTCGAACTGTGAAAGGCACCCCATAAAGGTTAATTTTAGACCCGGTTTTATTGTACCTGTCTGTGAATGACACGCCCACAAGTCACCATTGTAATTTTCAACTTGATTATGATTTGTTTTAAGAAAATTTAATTCATATTGTATTCCAGTTAACTTTTTTTCACAATTTGATTCTACAGCAGACAACTAAAAACATCAGGTCATGTCCTTTCATAGCAGTGAACACATATAATAAATATTCAGGGATTTATCCCTTTATTTGTGAGCTTTATAGGATGGCAGGGCTCCCTTCTCTAACAAATGGGCAACTTACAAAATTGATATCTATCTAAGTAAAGAGCCTGTTGACTTTCAGCAGTACATTTATTTGATGTGATTTCTTGGAATGTGTTTCCAGATTTGTATACTGTGTTGCTTCCTTTGTATTCAACTTCTGTGACCCGATTCTTACAGCTTCACAGTGGTCATTCACAACGTACGAGAAAAAACTGCAGACATCAAGGTGGTTAGCCATTTTTTGTTCACCTTAAAGGAGAACTACAGTCACAGTTTATAAATAAATATGTTGTGCAGAGGGGTTTGATTTGTGTGTGTGTGTAGTCCTAGTGTGTCCTTCCCTTTGTTTGCTGTTATGAGTTTTTTTCTAAATGTGCCTGTTCTGTGGTCCCTGGGGATGTTCATGATTATATCTTCTACTGCCTTTCATTTTACCACTATGCCTCTGTCCCATGCGTCAGTGATGCATTGGACACCATTGATTCAGTGAGTGCCGAGTTGGTGTCCTGTAAGTTACAGCAGACCTATTCTTGTAAGTGCTTCTCCTTATCCGAGCAGCACTTATAAAGGCTACGTTCACAGTCTGGTAAACACCCGAGAGATAATTGAGTGAGCTATTTTTTACTGAAACAGCTACAGTCTTCGCTTGTTGTGAATAATGACACAGGGTGATTTTTGAGCTTTGATCTTGCTGTGTGTAATTCACTGAAAACTGCCTAGATCTAGGCATATGCAGTGTGCCATTCACACCATGAAACCCTTACAGCGACAGCAATGTGGGTGCTGCAACCCAATCGACAGTCATTCCATCGATCGGGATTCTGCAGCGCCCGTCATCTTGCAACAGGGGTGTTGCACTGTTTCCCCCTATACCTCCGACCTGGAAATGATTATATTATTTTATGGAGGGCAAAGTCCCCCCGGAAACAGCCAGGATGTGCCCCAGTACTTTGCCATGATGGTGGTCGGGCAGCACGACTGCCGGGCGACATGGTTGCTGTCAGCATTTTGTTGTCAATGTAATGTAGTGTCAGTCAACAAAATAGATGTCAAACCGACATGGTGGAACCGGCATATGCCAGAAAACAAAAAGACTTGATTAGAGGCAGTTATTTATTTGAGGCCATAACAACAGACAATTTTTGTTTTTGCCACTATTTTCATAACCCTTCTGGGGTGACCAGCACTCTTTCAAGCAACCACAAGTCCACTTACCGTCTAGGATATTCCTCACCATCATCACCAAGACCCTGAATCACTTCCCTCACCTATGTCTCACTGGAATTATCGCCCCCTCCCCAGTTGTGAAACTTGACTAGATGACTAGGCCTTCCAACCAAGCCTGTGAATCTGCTGAAGAAGGAGGCAGGCACTCTTCCTAGAGACGAAGGTGTATTTCCGTCAAATGTGCAGGATGCAGTAGTATTATCATCTTAGACACACCCTCTAGAACATTCAGCTCTAAAGCAGTTTCACTTTTGCAAAGTTCTGTTTTTGAAATGTGTACACGTGACTGCCACACAGAAAAAAAACTTACATTGCAAATCGTTGTCCCCCGCCCACCTCTGTTACAGCAGTGCCACAAAAAAAAACAAATGTCACAAATGCAAACATGACACCCCTCAGACCACTATGCAAGTTCCCACTATATGAGGAAGCTTGTATCACAGCAACTGCTGGTATCACTCGCACTTCCTAACTGCCAATGGTCTTTATTGGCATGTCTCATAAAATACTTTATGTACAATGTTTTAATTCTATTTCATGCATCTCTAAGTCAGAAGAAAACCTTCTGCCCTTACCCACACTGCTATGATGCATGTCAACTCTTTCTGTACCAGAGTGTCTTCCAGCTGTACACATTTCCATTGACTTCATCTGAATTTTAACAAGATATTTCCTCAAAGAACAATGAATTTCCTTTGGGGTACCTGTACTTTATGTATCTATTTATTGTTCAAAATCATCCTTCTGCAGTCTCCCCATTTGAGTCAGCTTCTCCAACTCAGCAGTTATATTCATTATGCCCCATCAGTCTTAACTGGTTGGAGGCAATAGTCTAAAGGGGAATACTCAGCTCCTCAGGAGAAATAGTGAGGGACCTTGAGGTCCCGATTTAGCAATCTGCAACGTTACATAATTTTTTAAAAGCGCACTTACTTGCAGTTTGCAGGCTGATCCTGTGATTCCCATTCTGCCTATGGCTCTGTGCCTTCCTTTCCAGAGTCTCCTACAGACAGTCCTCCGATGATATGACTAGCAGACTATGCCACGGGGGCCGTCCATGTACCAGCACCTCTGCTAGCTGAATATTTATGTTACAGAGCCCATGATTGTGCTTATCCTACCTGTGCTCTGTAGGATTAGTATTCACTCAATAGAAGTGCCGGCACATAGACAATCCCTGTGGTGTAGTCAATCAGTCGCGTCATCAGGGGACTGGCCACAGGGGACTCTGGGATAAACAGTACAGAGCTGTGATGGGCAGGGCATTACAGGATCAACCAGATAATAAACTAAACTGCAACTAAGTGCTTTAAAAAATTATTTAACGTTGCAGATTCTTAAATAGGTACCTCAAGGTCCCTCAGTATTTCTCCTGGGAAGCTGAGCATTCCCCTTTAATCACTTTTTATTAAATCACTTCTGTTCTGCAATGATCAGGGCTCCACATATGTTTGAACAAATGGCAAATAGGTGCACTAGCTAGGCAAAAACATACGTAAATAAAGGAGATATACGCAAGTGTTTAGCCAAAAGCACTTTAATTGCCCAACAAGGAAAATGCAGAGAAGACACACTGCAAAACAGTTAACTGAAATAAAGTTCAAAAGTGAGGCATGTAGCCACTAAGCTGAACCAGTGAGGTTCAAGGTTTAAAGTGTTTTTGGCATAACTGCGGTGTGCCTCTTTATTTTACTTATTTTTTATTCTATTTATTTAAAACTTGGTAACTGGGAAAGGCACACACAGCTCATTTCCAGGTGTGACCCAGAGGAGAGGAGAGGAGAAGGGGATTACAGAAAGAATAACATTACAAAACATCAGAGTGCAGTTACATAGACATTACAGATGCAAGAGCAATGTGGTACTTATGTTCTCGCCTAGCTAGTGCATCTTTTTGTTTGTTTGGTGATCTTCAAGAAATGGCTGCCCCTGGAAGTATGCCTAACCCATTTTGGAAGTGCATATTCCACTTCTGGAACTCTCGGTAGGATTTGACTTCACGGGGTCTGTGAGTCCCAAATGCAAAATCAGGGATCCAGGACTAAAATCCAAGAAGTCCTGTAGAGTTCCAGAGGTGCCATGTTGCATTCCGTAACACTGTGAGTGGGCACCAGGCATTTAGGACATCATGATAATTTCCATAACAACAGACTGTGATGTCACAAGCAGAGGATCATGATGTCGGGTGTAGAAAAGTAGCCACAGCTGATGAAGTCCAGGCCACGAAGATCATAGTAACATTGTGATTTAAAATTAGAAGGGTCTCAAGGTCCAGCAAGTCCTCCCCATCCCTGCTTCACATGAAGGTCAAAAGATATGCGGTGCACACGTTTTTATTTATAGGAATTCTCCACACACTCTGTTACCCAAGGGTTCCCTGTGATTTCCTGAGTAAGCGGAAGCTTGTTCATGCTTATTTTGATGGCCTATACTGTCTTCATGTCCACATTCTCCACTGGAAGACTTCTACATAGATTCATCACGCTCCAGAATAACTGCCTCCTAACATTACCCCTGAATGTAGCACCTCTCAGCTTCAGGGCACTGTCTTCATATCCTGTTAAGAGTACATAAGATTAAACATCTGTCTGTTTCACCTTGTTGATATCTTGGAGTATACAGAAGACTGAGATCATGTCCCCCACAGCCTCTTCTCCAGGCTCAACATGCTCTGGTCCTCCAGCTTTTCCTCATAGTGCTTGTCCTCCACCCCGCTAACCATTTTTAAAGCTACCAACTGTCCTGATTTTCCCAGGACAGTCCTTATTATAGGCAGCATGTCCCAGTGTCCCCACAAGTTTTCCAAAATGTCACTTTTGTCTTGGTTTGTGCTTACTTGTCCTGTTTTTGTCCCCTTTCTTTTTCTGCTGACTTCTGATCCGTGAGTGACATTTATTTCAGCACCACCATGGCGCTGCTCGACCCGGAGAGCAATTTGCAACCTTCCGCCCCTGCGCCTACGTTGCACCGTGAAAATGCTCGAGTAGTCAGATGGCCAGCAGGTCAGCGGGAGCACAGTAAAGCACGTTCCTACCTGTTAGATTAGACTGGGTAGTAATGCGAGCAAGTGCATGCAGCTGTCTGCCTGCCAACAGCTGAGAGAGACTCTAGAAAGAGAAGAGACCAGCAGCAGTGAACTAAGGTACCTGAACCTGATCAGCTGTAGGGAAGCATTTGACAACAATCTGGTGTGGTGGTGGGAGTCACTGAAGTAAAGTTTGCTCAGCAAAGGAGGTAAGTGTGAGCAGGCTGGGATGGGACCGTCAGGAAGAACAACGAACGCAGCTCGAATGTCTAAACACAATTTAAAGCAAGTCTGCTTCTGATTAACTTTCTATATGACACAATTCAGAGCTTTTTGCAGCAGAATTATTTTAATCCAGATGTTTGCTACTGGTGTTACTGTGGGGCAGTGTGGCCCGAGCAAGCGGCAAAATGTAACTTGACTGAGTGTGTGAAACGCTGTCTGCGGCAGCACCCGAGGGAGTGAGTGACATGGGGGTGTGTGGTCAGGGTGAACCCTGTCCTAGTTTTAGGCTTTGGAAAATTGCTAGCTTTAACCATTTTAGGGGCCCTGCACTGCACCTTCTCAACTGCCTTGATGTCCTTGTTGTATTGTGGAGCCCCAATCTGCACACAGTACTCCAGATGAGGTCTGACCAGAGCCAAAGTGATAGAGATGCTTCCTCTGCCCCCCCACCCCCGGAGCACCCAATCATTCCTTTAGCCTTCTTCACAGCATCCGTGCACTGCTCGTCATGCCTTAGCCCACAATCTATTATGACCTGCAGGTCCTTTCCCTCCTTCACTGCAGCAAGATGAGCTCTACCCAGTGTGTAGGCCCCACCTCGGTGTTCATGTTAATGTGCATAGTTACAAAAACATTGAAAGCTAAATACATATATAAGGATTAAGCCACGAGAAAATATAAATGTATATATGTAACATAGAAACATAGACTTTGACGGCAGATAAGGACCGCTTGGCCCACCTAGTCTGCCCATTTCCCTACCTAGAGGATAAACTGCAGATCCTATTCAACCAACAGCCTATTTCTTCCTACCCCCACAAAAATTGCCTTATGTCTGTCCCATGCATTCTTGAATTCTCCCACAGTTTTAGACCCCACAACCTCCTCAGGAAGGCTGTTCCATGCGTCCACCACCCTCTCTGTGAAAAAATACTTCCTCACATTGCCCCTGAGCCGTCCCCCCTCTATCTTTAAATTGTGTCCCCTTGTTCTTGCACATCTCTTTTTCTGAAAGATGCTACCCTCTTGGACTTTGTTGATTCCACTGAGGTACTTAAATGTTTCTGTCATGTCCCCCTCCCTCCTTTCCTCAAGGGTATACATATTAAGCTCCTTTAGTCTCTCCTCGTATGCTTCTCTTGCAGACCCTGCACCATTTTAGTTGCCCTCCTCTGAACTGCCTCCATCCTGTCTATGTCCTTGCGGAGATGGGGTCTCCAGAACTGGACGCAGTACTCCAGATGGGGTCTCACCAACTGTCTGTACAGGGGATAACTTCCTGTTTTCTGCTGGTGATACCTCTCCCTATACATCCCAGTATCCCCCCAGCCCTCCCTACTGCCTTCTCGCATTGCTTGCCAACCTTAAGGTCATCTGATATGATTACCCCTAGGTCTCTTTCCATTTTTGTTGTTGTTACTACCCCCCCCCCCAATTGTGTAATCTTCCCCTGGGTTTTTGTTTCCCAGGTGCATTACTTGCACTTCTTTGCATTGAATCCAAGCTGCCATACTTCTGACCATTCCTCCAACCTTGCCAAGTCCCTTCTCATCCTTTCCACGCCTCCTTGTGTATCAACCCTGTTGCAGATCTTTGTGTCATCTGCAAAGAGGCATACTTTTCCTTCCAGTCCCTCTGCAATGTCACTTATAAAGACATTAAAAAGGACTGGACCCAGTACTGAACCCTGCGGTACCCCACTAGTAACCCCTCTTTCTTCAGAGTGGACTCCATTTACAATTACCTTCTGTGTCCTGTTGTTCTGCCAATGTTTTACCCAGGCTACCACCCTGGGACCCACTCCCAGGCTGGTTAATTTGACTACTAATCTTTTGTGTGGGACTGTGTCAAATGCCTTGCTAAAGTCTAGGTAGGCCATGTCCACAGCCCCTTCCTGGTCTACTACTTTGGTCACCCAGTCAAAGAAATCAATTAGATTCGTCTGACATGACCTACCCGCTGTGAACCCATGCTGCCTTGGGTCCTGTGCCCCACTGGCCTCTAGGTACTCAACAATTCTTTCCTTCAGAAGTGATTCCATCACTTTCCCTACCACAGAGGTCAAACTGACAGGTCTGTAGTTTCCTGCCTCCGTCTTGGTTCCACTTTTGTGAAGGGGAATCACATCTGCCTTCTTCCAGTCCTCAGGTACCAAGCCATCCTCCCATGATTTGTTAAAAAGCGTAGCCAGTGGTGTCACTAGTTCTCTGCTTAATTCTTTTAGAATTCTGGGGTGAATTCCATCTGGCTCCATTGCTTTGTCCACCTTCAGTTTTAGGAGTTCTTTCAGAACCCTTTCTTCTGTGAAAGGACTGGGATCAACCCCCTCTCCAGAGTGCTTCTGTTAATTGGATTAGGCACCTCCCCCACTTCCTCTTTTGTGAATACTGAACAGAAGTATTCATTCAGTATCCCTGCTTTATCACTGTCACTCTCTGCCCACCCATCGTCCATTCTATTCAGCCTCACTATCCCTCCCTTTGTCTTTCTACACTCCCTGATATACCTATAAAAGGTTTTATCCCCCTTCTTAACCAAGTTAGCTATCTTTTCCTCAGTTTGTGCCTTTGCTATTCTGACTACCCTCCCTGCTTCCTTCTGCCTTAACTGGTACAGTTCTCTGTCCTGCTCCTTCTGTGTTTCCTTATACTTCCTAAATGCTATCTTTTTCTCCCCAACCTTCACTGCCACCTCTTTTGAGAACCATAGTGGCTTTTTCTTTCATTTTGATTTGTTTATTTGCTTCACACAAAGGCTTGTTGCCTCTGTGATGGCAGTTTTGATATTTGCCCATTGTTGCTCCACCCCTCCTTCTAGTCTGTTTGCTAGTGCTTTTCTAAGGCACGCTCCCATCTTGCCAAAGTCAGCCCTCCTGAAGTCCAGAACCCTCACTTTTGTATGGCGACTCTGTAGCAGAGTTTATCGTGAACCACACTGTTTGGTGGTCACTTGTTCCCAAATGGCTACCCACTTCTAGATCTGAGATCCTCTCACTGTCCCCATTTGAGAGTATGAGTCCCTCACAAGTGGGTTCCAAAACTAGCTGTTTGAGGCATGCCACCTGAAGGGCATCAAGAATGGCCCTGCTTTTGGATGTGGCTGCCGCAAAGGTGCTCCAGTTAACATCTGGCATGTTAAGGTTCCACATCAACAGTATCTCCCCTTTCTCTGCCATCCTAAGTATGCCTTCTATCATATCCTTGTCCATTCCCTCCCCCTGACATGGGGTCTATATACAACCCCTGTGCGGATTGTGGTGCCATTTCCAGTCTCTAAGGTGACCCACAGTGCCTCCTCTCCTCCCTGTTTACTCTTTTGTTCAGTTGCTTTTATCCCTTCCCTTACATAGAGAGCTACTCCCTCCTGTCTCTCCTGCAGGTTGTGTACCCTGGTATGTTAACATCCAGTCATGGTTCTCTGTGTACCATGTTTCTGTGACTGCTACAATATCCAGGCATCCCTCTTCCAACAAGGCCACCAGTTCAGGGCTTGTTGCCCAGACTCTAGGCGTGGTACTCATCACCCTCCATTTCTTGATGGCCTTACCCTTTTGGCCCCATCCCTGTCCTTATTGCATTTGTCACTTTCTCCATTTACCCCTGCGCTTCTCCCTATTGACATCTCTATGTTGGTGTCTACCTCACTTAGTACCCTGATATTTTTTTGGGGGCTAGGATTTCCCTGCTCCTTTCCAGTGCCTCCCCCCTTGGCTAGTTTAAATACTTGTCAATTAAGTATTTAAACCTATCACCTAGGATCCTGGTTCCCCTCCTGGACAGATGCAGACCATCATGCCAGTATAGGCCTGCATCCCTCCAGGTGGACCCCCAGTCTCCAATGAAGGCAAATCCCTGAGCTCTGCACCAGTTTTTCAACCACTGATTGAATCCCATGGTGTGGAGCACCCTAGCCTCACCCGTGCCATAGTCAGGCAGCACCTCCGAGAAGGTTACCGTGTGTGCTATTTGTCTAAGGCCCCTTCCCATCTCCACAAACACTTCTTGCACTGCTTTGATCCCTTTCTTAGCCAGGTCATTTGTCCCTAGGTGGACAATGACATCCAGCTCCCTCCCCTGTGCAGCTGCTCCTGCGATCCTGAGGATTCGCTCCCTGTCTCTCCAAGCCATGGCGCCAGGCAGGCACCTTACCTCCCTCTCCCCTTCCTCCCCCAGTTCTACCTTCCTAACAATGGAGTCCCCCACCAGTAGTTGTTTCCTTCCCCTGTGGGGTCCCATGCCATCCTCCTTTGGGTCTCCTTTGTGGAGGTTCCCAGCATCCTCCTTGGTCTCCACTGTGGGTGCCTCCATAGAGGAACCACACTTTTCCAGAATGGCATAGAAATTGTGGAGAGGTACAACTGGAGAGATGAGCCTCTGTTCCACCACCCTCACCCTCCCTGAGCCCACTATGGTCCAACCACTCCTCTTTCTTGGCAACCTCTGAGGCAACGGCAGTGACGCTGGTGGTCCCTGGGTGGGAGAGGAGGTCCCACAAATCCTGGCCAACTCAGCCTGGGATGTTGTGGCACAAGGCCGAAGGCCGAGTGCCTCCAACAAACCAACAATGGATTAATTGCACAGCACACCCATCCTTTCTCATGGCTTAATCCACTTGTAACATGGCAAGTTATAAAGGAAATTAATATTTATTATTATTAGTAGATAAAAATAATATAAAGAACAAACTGCAGTGAAAACATCAGTTTCCTATGTGCAGAGTTGGCTAAGTTACTTTTTCTATTACTTTCTATTACTTTTGGAAACTTGCTCCAGGAAGCTCTGTGCAGTCACTAGCAAGGATGGAGAAGTACTAGAACAAGTAACACACCTTACAGTTACTTATGTCTTTTTATACAAAAGTAATACATAACTGTAACCAATTACATTTATTTGAAAGTAACTAGTAACTAGCCCATTACTCTCAAAAAATGTAATCTGTTATAGCTTTTTTATTACTTTTGTATTGTTTTTGTATGGAAAGAAATACATAACTGTAAAGTGTATTACTTTTCTAGTACTTCTCCATCCTTACTAATGATGCAAGCTCAGAATAGTTTCGAAAGAAATAATGTAAAGAAAATAACTACCCAACACTGCCTTCATGCACTAATCTCTTTAAGCTTTATACAGTTTAAACATGCATGTGCACGCTTTAACATTTCACATCTATTTATATACTAATGTTGTTTTGCAAATATAGACTACGTGGCTAAAATATCCACCACACCTATAGATACTACTCAGTGTACCTCATTTTTTTCCCCATGTGTTTTTTTTCCCTGTTTGAGCTCCGTTTTAAAGTTTATATGCGGTTCTTTGCTGTTGCAGTGTGGGTATGTCTGCACATTTGCATGCTGACATACACACCGCGCCACAGCTATGGGTAAGGAACACAATGATTGCTCAGTTTTCGGTCGCCTGTGTAAGATTTCTTTTACATAAGCACCATCCTTACTTGTTCATTACAAAGTTTTCTTAATATTTCTGGTGACTGCACTTACTGTGCGAGTCTGCGAGGTTCATCAGGTGGGTTGGGCAGCAAGTAAGTCGATGAACACAGGATGCCACAGAACAAAACAATCCACATACTGCGCTGTGTAACGGGTTTCTTCACGTCGGTGGTCGCCGAGGTTGTGTAGCGCGACCACAATACCAACCGCGGTCTAATTATTTGTTTGGCACGCTCCCGATGGCAACCATGGTCTACTGTGGAATTAGACCATGGTTGCTCATGTACCACATGGTATGTTTTGACTAATGAAATTAGTTATTTTTGGTTTACTTTTTCATGCCATGTTACAAATATTTTTTAATTATACAGGATGCTGGGATGCATCGCTAGGGGGATCACCTCCAGAAGGAGGGAAGTGATACTCCCTCTGTATAACTGCTTGGTGAGGCCGCACCTCGAGTACTGCGTGTGGTTTTGGAGGCCACACTTAAAGAGGGACATTAAACTCCTGGAGAGGGTCCAGAGGAGGGCAACAAAATGATTTGGGGCTTGGGGACAGGACCTATGAGGAGAGGCTCGAAGAGCTAAATATGTACACATTGGAAGAGAGAAAGGACCGGGGGACATGATAAGGTCTTCAGGTACATGAAGGGGTAAATAGGGAGGAACAGTCAGGGTGCTTTGAAGGAAGGACAGGGGCCACTAGAAGCATGGGTGGAAGCTGGAGGGAAGATTCAGGGGAGAAAGGAGGAGGTGCTACTTCATTGAGAGGGTGGTGGAGCCATGGAATGCGCTGCCTAGGGGGCTGGTGGAGGCAAAGACGGTGGAGGGGTTCAAGAGGGGGTGGGACAGGTACAGGGGAAGGGTTCTGGAGGCAAAATCCAATGCAGCGACAATATCCGGAACTGGGAAGAGAGAAGCCAGAGAAGGTGAGGGGGGCAGCAAGGTCAGCTCCCAGGGTGGGGGCTGACCAAATGAGCAGACACAAAAGACCATTAGGCCTATTCTGCTGGCATTTTACTATGTTAGTGTATATATATATATATATATATATATACATACATACATACACACACACACACATACACACACACATATACATACATATGCTGAAATGTGTCTAATTTATTTTTTGCATGTTTGTCCTGGAATATCAGGGGGCCCTTTAAAAAAACTCTCATTTTACTGTCTGTACTCTGTGGAGTTCGACCTCTGGTAACATTTCCTTATCCTGTGCTGAAAGTAAATAATTTGGGACTACATGGATGTGTAAAGGGTCAGCCAACACAAGAGCATGGCTTGGTAAAACAAGATGTTCTTTCCAATTTTTTCTTAATTACTCAAAGGATAATTTGTTAAGGTATTCAGGTCTTTTTAAAGACTGTTCCAAGTCCAAGGGCAACGTAAGCCAATGACTCCTTCCATCCAAATGTCAATCTGACTCACAGCAACACAAGATTCAAAGTATGGTGATAGTAATCAGTAATGACCAGTTGTTTGCCAAATTAATTTAAAATCACATGGTGAGTAAACTGTTTCGCAATACAAAATGAACCGCTGGGCTGTATGACAGGGCATGTTAACTGCAGCAAAGTATTTGACCCAAGGATGCTTTGGACCCTATAGGCATGAAAGTATTAAAAAACTGATTTGTTCTGAACAGGGACAGCATTAACATGCACCAAAAGGGCAAAAGTTGCATCCTGCCCAGAAATGACCCTCTTTCCTTTGCCAGTGGGTCCAAATTGATGCACCTACTTTGTAATAATATCTAAAGGAAATGAAAGTGAACTGTTCAAAATCTGCCACCGATTATGTTTTGATCCAGTAGGTTCCTCTTTAGACCCACATTTTTTATACCCGTGAGTCCAATTCGACCCATGTTTTAAACCTTCCAGCGCTGTCACTGGTTCTGAATACTCCTACACTACAAATGAACAACCTGAACACTGTCCAGTAGCTTTAGCAGGAGGGAATTGAACTGCAATGCAGGTGATCCACGTTTGTATTGCAAAGCCAAACAGCAGAGCTCTCAGAGTGCTGCAGAGGGAATTCTCTTAAACTCCCAGTAGGGTACGGTAGGATGGCGTCTCTTGCAGAACTTCTTGTGGCATCTGCTGGCATCGCCTTGGCTATGCAGGTAACCCCACATTGCTAAACAGGGGTGCACCTAGAGGATGGGCACTGTGGACTCCCACACAGCAATAAGTGAGAAGAAGTTAGGGAGGGAGTAGATGGAGTGGGAGAAAACAGGTGCGGGCCAAGCTGACGAACTGGCTCTCTGCCCCCACTACTACCTCCTCTGGACAGCCAAAAAGATAAATTGAATTTTAGGCTGTCCAGAGGAGGGCAACCAAAATGGTGCAGGGTCTGTACCAAAAGACATAAGAAGAGAGAGACTAAAGGAGCTTAATATGTATACCCTTGAGGAAAGGAGGGAGAGGGGGGACATGATAGAAACTTTTAAGTACCTTCCAGGAATCAACAAAGTCCAAGAGGGTAGCATCTTCCAGAAAAAGAGATGTGCAAGAACAAGGGGAAACAATCTGAAGACAGAGAGGGGATGGCTCAGAGGTAATGTGAGGAAGTATTTTTTCACAGAGAGGGTTGTGGATGCATGGAACAGCCTTCCTGAGGAGGTTGTGGAGTCAAACACAGTGGGGGAATTCAAGAATGCATGGGACAGACATAAGGCAATTCTAGTGGGGGGTAGGAGGAAGTAGGCTGTTGGTTAACTAGGATCTGCAACTTATCCATTAGGTAGGGAAATGGGCAGACTAGGTGAGCCAAGCAGTCCTTATCTGCCATCAAATTCTATGTTTCTATGTTTATGGGCCATTCCAGCCTCTCAACCTGCTCCCCTCTGGTTCCATCAAGCCGGTTTGACAGAAAATCTGCTGACCGGCTTTACAGCGATGTGCACAATGTCAACCGCGATCGCAGTCCGCACTGTGCGGTCAGGACAACAAGTGTGTTTTCTATGGGGGGGCTGCACCTCCGTACCCCTTAGACTTTACTATAATCACTTCCACTGCAGAGGTGTTTCAGGGAGGAGGTACAAGACCCAGAGAAGCTGTGCTGGGGGTTCGCGTGACCATTACAGCAACCTGTCAATTTGCCACTGTAAGCAACCAGTCGCTGTAATATTTTCAACAGAGTCCATTAGCAAAAAAGGTTTTGAGGGAAGGAAATGAGTGAATCCCCAGACTGCATGCTTTGTGGAGTTTGCTCAGCCTATTAAGCTTAAAGGGGTTGTACAAGCAGGGATATGGACCAAGAGAGAAGGGGAGTAAGTCAACCCAGGACTTGGCATCTGGGAAGCTGGCCGCTAAACAGAATGGTCTTCTCAACAGGTAAAAGGCTTATGGATCTCAGAAGGAGATCCTGGCTGCAGCTGCACAGTAAGAATGAGCAAAAAACAGAAATGAAAAAAAATTGCTGAGCAAGAGAATCACTCACCTCCTCCTTCATTCCTAGCAGGACCACCTAAAGACATTCTCTGTAAAAGAAAGGAAACGTGTAAGGCAACCTTACACTTTACATTCTCTTTCTTTCATAGGGAAGGTCACAAGTTGTTCTGGCTAGGAAGATAATGGATGGGGGAATATTACACTCACGAACAAGTGGAAAAATGGAAGGGATGGTGTCCAGCAATCGATGCAAGCCAATGACTCTTTTGGGGCAAAACTATCAAGCTAGTGCCAGGTTCATGGGACAGGGCTTGGGGTGGTGGTGGTGGTAGGTGTTAGATGACTGGATGTGGGAGAAAGCAGTGCATTTTGGGGGAAGGACTCACTGGGAGAGGTAAGGGTCAACTGATTGGAATGGAAGGGTGATCTGAATTTTGAGGGAATAGGGTTTGGGGTGGTAGAGGTCAGTTGGAAGTAGGGTGCTGTAAGGGTCAGCTGAAGGGACACAGGAGGGTGATATTGATGATGTTGATGATGATGACCTACAGGAAGATCTGGAAAATCTGGGGAGGTGGTCCAGGATCTGGAAGCTTGGCTTCAATGCCAAGAAATGCAAAGTTATGCATATTGCAGCCAAGAATCCTAGGACAGAGTACTACCTGGGTGGAGTCCAAGTATCTGCATCACTGGAGGAGAAGGACCTGGGAGTGATGATCACTAGTGACCTGAAGCACTCCACGCAGTACAAGAAAGCAGCAGCAAAGGCAAACAAGATGCTGGGATGCATATCTAGGGGATCAGTAGTAGGAGATAGGAGGTTATACTGACCTTGTACAGGTCACTGGTAAGGCCGCATCTAGAGTATGGAGTTCAGTACTGGTGCTCACACCTGCTGGAGAAGATCCAGAGGAGGGCTACAAAGATGACAGCTGGTCAGCAGGGTAAGGCATACAAGGAGAGGTTGAGGGCACTGAACATGTACTCCCTGGAAGACAGGAGAGAGAGAGAGGGGACATGATTGGGACCTTCAACTACTTGAAAGGGATAAATAAGGTTAATAAGGAGAGTCTCTTTAAGCTGAGTGGCAACCATAACATGAGGAGGCACAGTCTTAAGCTGGAGTGTGGGAGATCAGGAAGCACTTATTCACAGAGAGGGTGGTGGACACTTGGAATGCTCTGCCAGAAGAGGTAATCTCATTGAAGACAGTGGGAAGCTTTAAGAGAGGCTGGGACAGGTATAGGGGGAGGGTAAGGGTCATGGGTAGGGAGGATGGGAGGAGTGGGGAGAGGGGGCAGGGACAGTAGCTCAAGCTGTGGAACAACACAAGCAGACTTGATAGAACAAATGGCATTCTTCTGCTGGCTTCTTCGTATGTTCATATGTTTTGGGGACAAAGCAAAACAATAAAAATCCCACTGTTTTTGTGAGATTGCATTAGTATAAAAAAAGTGATTTTATCCAATTTTGCTGGCATAATGAAATTTCAGCACAACACTAGCCACATATTACATGCAGAGGACTCTGAATTCCGATGTAGACAAGATGCAGGAGCAGATAAATTCTAGGGGATATTAACCTAATTTTCACACAACTACACTTTAAAGTCAACCCTTAAGAAACAAACGTGTTTTAAGAATATGGCACATCATCTTTAAAAAATATATATGTATTCAAGGATTTAAAGGCACCTTCACCCCCAAGAAGAAAACTTTGAAACGTAATATTTATTTATTTATTTGAATCTAGGATTACAAGTACCTTTGAGCCAAGGCTCTTTTACAAAGGTTCCGCGTTAGTTGAGGTACAATTCAAACAAGACACTGAATAACAGTATAACAGTGGGTTACAGACAGTTGCATACAATTTTATACATTCAATACAGTGTCAAAAATGCCAGAAGGAGGTCTGGTAACAGGGTTGACAAGGTATAGAGGAGAGACACGCTAGTGGGGTGCAGTCATAGGCACTTGTCAAATACCAATTAAAGTGCTACGGGGGGTAGGGAAGGAGGGTGGGAGAGGGGAGGATGAATGGGTGTATGGGGGAAGGAGTTGAGGGGGGAGAGGGTTAAGTGCTAGGTGGATAGAGGAGAGGGGAGAACAATTACGAAGGACAGTCATAGGAGCTAGATGCAGACAAGATGTGACGGAGACTGGATTTAAATGGACCAAGCTTTGGCATTGAGGCAATGTCAATGTTGAGACCATTGAACCAGCTGGGAGCTCTGTGCGCAAACGATCTTTGCTCCTGTGTGGTTCTGAAACGCGGGATATGCAGAAGCTGGGATTCAGAGCCCCTGGTGATGCGAGTAGTCCACGCTGGACAGAGGAGAGCTTGGACACCTGGGGGAGCAAGGCCTAGTGTTATTTTCTTTGTTATAAGGCAGGTTTGGCACTCTATCCAGTTTGAAAGTTGAAGCCACCCAGTCTGTGCGTAGAGATCACATGTGTGGGTGACGGGATGGGTGCCGGTTATGAGACGGCAAGCTCTGTTTAGTGCAATGGATATGAGCCTGAGGGTGGTGGTAGAGGCAGAGCCGTAGATGATCAGGCCATAGTCGATTATTGAGATTACTGAGCTCTGTACTGCAATCCTTAAGGCACCTGAGGTAAGGCAATGCCTTTGCCTGAAGAGTAGGCCAGTGCAAGTGTTGGTAGCCTTGGCAATGTTGTCAATGTGCATAGCATACGATAGGTTACAATCGATGGTAATACCTAGATATTTAAAGGATTGAACCTGTTCGAGGGTTGCACCAAGACAGTTTTTGATCGTGATGGGATTGAGTCTGTGTTTGTTATGCGGACTGCAGAAGAGCATGGACTTGGTTTTTTGTAGTTGAGAACCAATTTATGTGTACTAAACTAAGTTTCAATTGAGGTGAAGGCAAGCAGTAGATTCTTTTGAAGGTGGCCCGGATCCTTGTGAGAGGCGAGGATGACGGCGTTGTCAGCATAGAGGAGGATTTGTGCTGGACACGATTGTGGAAGATCATTCAGAAAGAGGGTAAAAAGAAGTGGCCCAAGAATGGAGCCTTGAGGAACAGGAGTTAAGGATAGTGAACATCCTGTGCATCTGAGAGAACATCAGCTATCTTCACTCTTTGGAAGTGATTTATTTAGATGCAATTTATGAGATAATATATGGAGATTCTTTTTTTCCCATAAAGAATGTATGTCATTTGAATGCTGTTGTGAATGGTTATGATATCAAAAAGTTATTTTTACTAGTGATCTAATAACCTAGAAGATTCTATTCCTCTATATAGCCTCTAGTGGGTTGTACTCTTCGAACTCTGGGACCTCATTAGTAATGATGGAACCAAGACTTTGGGCAACATACATACACCTTTGGGGTACAAGGGAACTACTGAGGTGAAATCATAAGATGTAAACAAATATGGTGATCTTCATGCCCAAGAACAGTTTCACTTAAGACTTTCTGCTGTTTCAGGCAGTCAGATATGCTGGCATGTTGCCTGCAAACATTATCCAATAATGAGCTCTGGTCTGCACAGTACTCCACTGCAACCCATGGAATGTTGCATGGTTTGTCCACAAACTCTCAACCAATCAGGAAGCAGAGGAGATGGTCTTTAAAAGGACTGGGCTGCCATAAATCTGGCCTGTGTTCCACAATCTCGACAGCTGATACTCAGACACAGCCACCAACAGAGTCATTGGCTACCAGTACATCATGCATCTGGTAGGCCTGTAAAGTACACCTTACTGCTGTTAGCTATCGGAGAAGGAGAGTGTTGCTGCTGTGACTATGATCAACTGAAAGGCGTTTTATCGGCAAAAAAAGGGACAATGTGTAGCCTGTTCCACTGCAGGAGCCAACTCAGAGGACTCAGTCCAATAGGATATTTCCTAACTTGGGTTAGAGACAGAGTGAAGAACTAGAAGGAACAGCTGGGAAGCAGAAGCCTGTGTGTAACCCACTGTTGAGCTGAAGCACAGCATGCCAGCGATGACCAACGTCCTGGCTGGGTGCAGGTGTTTGGTCCACTAGAAGGAGTTGTGCTGAGGAACAGTCGAGATGGATGGGCTGGAGCACACTCAAAGTGAATGAACAGTGACAGGAAGAGGAAGTGCTTCTTCAGGAGTGAGCAGAAAATAACACTCAATGGTGTGAAGAAAACTGTGAATACAGACTTTGTGCATGAGTCACAAGTGAATAGATAAATCTTACATACTCAGGTAAAACAGGAATAGATGTGCACATAGGTGCTTGTAGTCTACCCCCCCAACACACACACACACACACACACACACACACACACACACACACACACACACACACTGTACAGTGGTGATCTACTTATCATCCCAGGTATCCATGTGGGCATCTAAGTATATCCTAAAACAATCTAAGTGTGGGGCATTGATGATACACTGAAGCAAATTATTCCAATAATTGACCACTCACTGTGTACAGTAGACACCTCTTCTATCAGTTCTGAATGGTTTACCACGTAGCTGTTTATTATGGTTCCTAGTACAGTATGTTGATCTTTGAGTTCAAGAGCCATGTCTGCCAATAACTCTTCATTCTTTCTCTCTTTTTTTTTTTTTTTTTTTAAACTTTCTTTATCCTCCTGCTCTCTGGCCCCTTAGACCTCTCTCTGGTGAGGTCTCTCAGAGCTGCCTTGTCCCGCCCTGCCTGAGGTCCTCCCAAGACTGGTCTCTGCTTCCCAGGAACTCCCCTCCAACTCCTCAAACTACCTCGCCCCCGACTCTAGGCCCCTTCCCCAAGGTAGGACCACCATATACCTCCGGCGCTCTATCTATAATCTAGAAGGGCATCCAGGGAGTGGAGGAGAGAGACAGGGACCAGCCCAGGATGGACCCGGCAGTGGGCGTGGGGGCAGTCCACTGGGCCCACCTTCGCCTTTTCAGGTGCCAGGGTTTTTCCGTGTTTTGGTTGTCCCTGGGGTGCGGACATGCAATAATGCCCTGCGTGCTCTCCCACACTCGTGCATAAGGCATCCGCCAACACCCCCATCCCAGGAAGAGCACGCTGCAAGTTGCGCTGCCCCAGTCTCCACTGGGAGTCGCTGATACTGCAGTAAGTCCACCCATCCACCCCCAGGAGAGGGGAGCAATCCTCTGGATGCTCAATCCTCTCCTGCCCCTTCCAACCCCCAACGACCCAAGCTTGGTCCCGAACCCGGATCGCCGGCATGGTATGAGGTGTGACGTCCAGCGCCTCAACTCTCAAATCTTTATTCTTAATTACATTACAGACTAGATCTCCCTTCAAACATCTTCTTTCTAAGCTATGCAGTCCCAATATTTTCAACCTGTTATGACTGAATTTGTCCATTCCACACTCAGATTTAGTGAATCTCCTCTGCACCCTCTCCACGTTATAGAAACATAGACTTTGACAGCAGATAAGGATTGCTTGGCCTGCCTAGTCTGCCCACTTCCCTACCTACAGGATAGGCCGCAGATCCTAGTTAACCAACAGCCTATTTACCTATATATATATTACTCTTCAAATAGGGTGACCAAAACTGAGAGCAGTAATCTAAGTGTGGTCACACCTGGGATCTATACAGTGGCAAAACAACATCCCTATGTTTGCTAATAAAATTTATTTTAATAGAACCCCAAATCCTGGAAGCTTTAGTAATAACAGCTGAGGTATTAGATCTAAAAGACAGATTTTATTGAATAACAACCCCTAGGTCTCTTTCATCCTTGACAGCTCTTAAAACAATGCCATCCAAAATGTAAAATGCACAGATGTTATTATTATCCAGACGGAGTACCACACATTTGTCAGGGTTGAAGTTCATCTCCCAAGTTACCGTCAATTTGAACGGTATGTCAAGATCAGCCTGAATTTTGGCAGCATCACCCCAGTTTTGTATTCTGCCACCAATTTTAGTGTCATCAGCAAATTTGTTAATGAGTCCATTTAATCCTAAATGTAAGTCGCTAATGTATATGTTGAACCGTATCAGACCCAAGACAGACCCCTGTGTTACTCCATTTGTGACAGGTATGTATTTTGATACAGTGCTACCTACCCTGACTTTTTGTTTCCTGTCTGTTAACCAGCTGCAGATCCATTTTACCACTCTACTGTCTATATTTAGTTTATCTAGTTTTTTTAGTAATTTACCATGGGGTACTTTGCTGAAGACCTTACTATTGAGTATATTGTGATCTAAAAGATCGCTGAATGGTTCATAGAAGGATATAAGGTTTGTCACACAAGAGTGCCCTCTAGTAAAACCATGCTGGGTCCTGTCCATCAAACCATCTTTATTTATACTTTCTAATTTATATTCTTTTAGACTATGCTCCAGATTTTACCTAAAATAGACATCAGACCGATAGGCCTATAATTACTGATCACGTATTTATTTCCTTTTTTAAACACAGGTGCCAAAACCCGTTTTCTTAGATGGCTCCCAGATTGAGGTTGTAAACTCCATCAACTACTTGGGAGTCCTCCTCAACAAAGATATTACCTTTAAGGATCATGTTGAAAACCTTACCAAGGAATACACCAAAAAATTGGGCTCCTATACAGGCTAAGCTCATACATTTCCAACGAGTCACACCTAAAAATTGCCAACAGTACACTCCTGCCCACTGTACTCTATGGCTCCCCTGTTCTGCACACAGAAGCACAGACAGAAATAAACTCAAATCCTTATACCACGCAATTGGACGGTTTACTACAAAAGGAGCCCCAAATGATCATCATTGTGGCGAGCTCCGAACCCTGAACTGGCCCTCACTCGATGGAAGGATGGTCATGCTGCACTATGCCTAGCATTTAAGCTTAGAATCAACAAAGCCCCCCCCCCCCCATCTCACTAACCTGCTAAAGATCAAACCAGACAGACGCCCTCTCAGGTCATCAAAACGTTCTCTCCTCAACATCCACCAAACCAGGACTCAGACAGGGGCAAAGCCCTTCACCGAAGCAATTCCTACTATCTGGAATGCTCTTCCCAATGAATATTCAAGAAAGCCCCTTACTCAAGGTTTTTGAAAAAGGCCTAAAAGTGCACTTACTAGAACATAGCTCCTGCAACTGCTACCGATGACAAGATCTTAGATCTCATAGTCACCCCAGGTGCTCCCCCCCCCGCACCCAACTAGTTATACTAGACTAGACCTAAGCTACAGCAGGTCACAAAAATAACATTGGTTCCAGTTGGGTCTGGGACCTGATAGCTATCATGCCTTACAGTATAGGATCTGTCAAATGTCTAGTATTGTTAGCTATCATGCCTTATAGAATGGGATCTATCATATATCATATATCTAGGACTGATTGTATTAGCACTTTAGTGTATCTCTGTAACTAATCATATGTAATGTATGTTCTATCCATTGTGTACTGTACTGAGCTTGTTCATAACTTACCTCTGTAATCAATCCCGGGTCACCCCTGAATAAGGTTACCTGGTCAACAAAATTCAAATAAATAAATAAATAAATAAACTGCTTCCTTCCAGTCATTTGGGACTAAATCCATGGTTAAGGATGATAGAAACAAGTTACTTTTAATGGATCAGAAATTAAATGGGCCATGTTCTTAATAGTTAAAAGGTGAATGTTATTGGTTCTTGCTTCTTTGTTGGGGCTGATTTTACTCAATTCTTTAAAGAAGAACTGCCGTGAATTTGAAGTCTGATTCAATTACTATAGTAATAAAATATTTAAAAACACTTATCTATGTGATTTTTTTGTACTTTTTTATAGTCATTAGGATATTTTTCGTAACTCGCCATGTCATGTCGCCATGTGTGCTTCTTCTCGAGTTTCCATATTTTTCACAACAGAAAGATTGTGACGTGCCTTATGTCCCAGGGCTGATACTGCTGCATCTGAGGCATGGCATATGCAAATGACACAGAGGTTCCCTCTTGAACCCAAGATGAATTTAGGGGCCCCCAAGTGACAATTGTACCATACAGATCTGAGTCTAGACATACTGTTTCAATTACACTTTCTCATGATATTTTATTTAACTATAAGTCTCTCAGCATAGATCCTTCAGATTGTAATGCCTCTGCTGACTTCCCCAACATCTGACTCTGGATTCACCCAGTGTGACCACTTACTAATCAGCCCCCAAGAACTCTTGTCTCTGCATCTGACCTCTACCACTTCATCCCACAGCTATGGCCCAAGGAAAGGAAACATCAAAATCTGTAGCAACAACAAAATAACTAGTGGCTATACTATGTTTAGCTTTTTAAAGGTACTTTCACAACTCTCCATACAGGCTCTTAGCAGTCAGACCAGCTGAAAGGCGTGAGATGAAAACTGTGAGATAACTTTATTTATTTATTTATTTATCTGATAACCGGGTCGGTACACTGGTCCAGTAGACCATTTATAGGCATGAACCAGGCCATGTAGAATGGCACAGGAATACAGTAGTACAAGAGCAGCTGGTACAAAGCATACAGAGACGTCAATAAACAATGAGTGAGAGGCCATTAAGTACAATAACAAACACAATTACAGGAAATTACAGCTCAGACTAGCAAGTAAATACATAAATTAAATAAAATACAGTGGAATGCATAACAGATGAATTTGCATCAAGAAAGGGGTAAACAACGGTAAAGGACAGGGAGGGGCGAAATTGTGCTCTCTCAACCATGAGAGCAGGATCAAGTGGAGGAGGAGAATAGATGAGACCTGAGGAGAGGAATGAACTGCCGTATTGAATCAGAGGTTCTGAGGGGGAGGGGCAGGTTATTCCAGAGGGTAAGGGCAGTGGATGAGAAAGCATGCTTGACAATGCTGGAGGAGACTTGAGGACAGGTCAGCAGTGAGGCAGAGGTCCTAGAGTGATACTTTAGGCCGGAGGAGAGAGAAAAAATAGTTTGATTAAGGATGACCTTAACAACAGTGCTGGCTAGTAGATAATTACATCTAGCTTCGGGGGGTGCCAGCCAAGGGTCTGATAGATTGGTCCTGATACATGAATGCAACGTGAACTGGCATTTATTTCCCATGCTGAGAAGTGCACAGAGAAATAAAGGTTACTGTAAACATAGATATTGAGGTTTTTTATAGGTTTTGGGACTGCAACTTGTCAAACAATAAGACAAAAAAATGAGATGAAAAGGACATTTCACACAGGGCTTTTGATTATGCAGCACTGCTGTTTACAATCAAACAATAGGAGAAAAACTGAAATGCATAAATCGTGGATGACAAAATGAAATAAATATTTTATGCTGCCACTTATCATACTACTCTTAATTCCAATCCCATTTATGAGAATAATTCATTACTGGAAAACACCACAGTGACACTTTTCAACATGGGAAAAAACAAGCCGTTTCCTAGCGAGGTTTACAATCACTGTCATTCAGCAGACTACCGATTTGGAGCTCATTAATTCCACACACAGAAACCATTAAAAAATTACCACCATGCCGGCTCCATGGTGCCGGGCGATTGCCTGGCATGCTGGTGACCCGAGTTTGTGCCCCGGCCCGGGATGACAGGAGCGGAGGCCAGCAGGGAGGGTTCGGAGTGTCCCTGAGATGCTCTGCTCCCCATGGGGGGGGGGGTTGAGCCTGCACAGCTCCGGTGCAGTTCCTGGTGACCCATAGTGGCGGCACACATTTGCGATGTGGGTGACCTTGTACCGCAGGTGTGCTCAGCCAGGACACCGTGAGCGTGCAGCCATACTGAGAGGGTGGGGCAACATAATCAGAAAATATGGCTACCTGTCTGACCAGATGATGGTGGCCATCCTCCCTGTGCACTGCGAAGCCCGGACTTGTCTGAGGTGTCCCCGGCCATGTCCCGTGAGGAATGGAATGCCTGCTGGCAAGTATTCCCTCCCAGCCGTGACCACGGGAGGGCCCCCCCACCGACAAAAGGACATATCAGGTCAACTGGGCATCGGCAGACATGGGGGGCAGTGAGACGGTGACAGAGGGAGTTCGGTGGCAGTGGGGCCTTGGCCGCCCGAGGGATTGGCCAGCCAGGAGGGATGGGAGGGATAAAAAACAAAAGAGTAGAAAAAAAAATAGTTATCACCATTACGAAATTCATTTAATTTGTCATCCATATGCTAGCCTTTCTAATATGCCTTCCGACACCTTGGAATATAACACACATCACTAACTACATTAACAGAATCAAATAAAGTCTGTAGCGTGCACTGGTGGACGCTCTAAAATCGAAATAAGAAAACAGAGAAACATTTTTGTAACATTATATTTTATTGGTATCAAAATAACTTATGTTTTTTTTTAAACACACTGAAGCTGAATTCACAGCAGTTCTCCTTTAAGAACTGTATCGAGGCGAAAAATGTTTTACCCAGGTCATCACATATATTTGTACTACAGTTCATACCAACCATTTCAACACCTCTATTGTTAAAGGCACTTGCAAAACAGTTATTTAAATTCTCAGCCATAACTGCTGGGTTTTCAGTTAGCTCACCATTTATGACACGTGATCTGATTACTGACTCCCTTCCCTTTAAAGAGTTGATATAACCAAAGAAATGCCTTTGGGTTTGCCTTATTATAGGCTAAGTCGGTTGCAAATTTGTGTTTACTCCTCTTTACAGTGGATCTACATTTCTTTAAGTCATTTTTAGGGCTGCAGTGGGCGTAGCCCTGCAGACCTCTTGCAATGAGAAAAGGACTCCTGCATTTCTTCCGACCAAACATGTTGGAGTTGCAAAACAGTCGTCTCCGTGTCTGTGGAGCACTCCGATCGTTGTCTCCAGTGGCACTGCACTATTTTTTAGTCTAAAAATAGGCAGCATCTTGATCACGACACTGGAGGACTGGGCACCCCAGTGTCATTCATATGTTTCTTGGGGAGTGTGGGGTGATGGGTGCTGAGAGGAAGGGTCGGGTAGGAGTGATATATATAATTAAAAAACGGCGGACACGACGTAACATGGCACACTCTGTTGTGTACAAGATGGCCACCACTCTACTGTGCATGCGCCAGTAGTCACGCATGCATAGTAGAGTGCAGCAGCCATCTTGGAAATGGCAGATTGTGCCATGTTCCACTGTGTCTGCTGAATTTTTTTATTTTTTTTTTATTTAGTGTGCTTTTTTCCCCACTGCCAGCGTCAGGACCATCTGCCCAGTCACAGACCTTGCCGCCCCTCACTCCCACATAAGCTGCAAATCCCCCCATTCCCCCTGGCTTGCCCCCAGAATGCAGCTGTGGCACCGGCCACAGTGTCGTGAACTTCGGTCAGGGGAGCCGGCTTGGGAGCTGATTAGAAGCAGCGAGGCGGGCATCATATAGGCGCTGGCTGTGGCATTTTTTTTGTCCCCTAGAGGATGGTTCATGGGGGTGGGACATGCAATGATGTCCCGCATCTGCCCCACCCCTGGACATCTAGACGCCGGCTGCTGCGGTACCCCCGTCCTCCGCCAGGGGTCTGTCATGCACCAGACGTTCTCCCCACCCTCCCCTCAGAGAAGGAGAGCAGTCCATGGGATGTTCCATCCTTCTCCCCCTGACTGACCCGACGATCCAGGTCCGTTGTCGAACCCTGGTCGCCGGTGTCGCAAGCGAAAATCCAACCACTGCACCAACAGGCCTGATTTTTCTTTTAAAAATTACACATACCCCCACCCGACCCTCCCTCAGCACCCACCATCCCACCCAAAAACATACAAGTGACACTGGGTGCCCAATACCCCAGTGTTGCGATCACCAATCCTGGTTTGTTTTCTGGGACACCCTCCCCCACCGTCCCACTACCATGCATGACTGGTTATGTGTGGGTTTTTAATTATACACCCAACCCTCCCTCTCAGCACCCACCACCTCCCCACAAAAATGTAATAGTGCACTGGGGGTGCCCAATCCCCAGTGCAAAAATCCTCCATCTCTTTTTTTTTTACCTGTAAAGAAACCATCCATCGCTGTCTTATGCAGCCGTTGGGCTCCCCACACCCGACCCTCCCAAGGCACTCAGCACCCACCACCTCACACCTCGCCCAAGTCCTTACTTACTGATCGGGAGCGCAACATCATACTCCTCTCTGGACCGCAGACACGTCTTCACTCTTCAAAGCTGGATCGCAAACTGAGGAAATGAGGTATGCAGTTCAATGTATTTCAATGGGGGTTGAACTTAGTGGCATAACTTACGCATTTTTGCATGTTTTTGGCCCAAATTTTCAACATGCCTTCTTTGGGACCCCTCATCATGAACAATTACACTGACATTACGTAAATTTGTCCCAAAAGGGGATTTCGCAGTCCCTGTGTGAAATCACCTTTCAGGCAGGAGTTGAAAATGTTCTCTGCCCTTATTCATAAGGCTATGTTGAAGATTTGGTGTAAAAATATTAAAAACAAAGTTATGAGCCTACGTTGAATTTGGCAAACGCAGGCTCATAACTTTGGTTATTTTCAATATTTTTACCCCAAATTTACAACACAGCCATATCTTTATAGTACCTCATGAATGTGACAGCTGTCAATTTTCAAATCCTTGCCAAAATGTTTTTTACATCCTGAAAGGTGGTTTCACGGTCCCTGCATGAAATCACCTTTTGGGCTGGAGTTGAACATTTTCTGTCATTGTTCATGAGGTGGGTTCATAAGAAGGCTATGTTCTAAATATGGTGTAAAAATATTTAAAAACAAAAAAGTTATGAGGCTATGCTGAATTTTGCAAATGCAGGCTCGTAAGTTTGGTAATATTCAATATTTTTACCCCAAATTTTCAACATAGCCATTTCTTTACAGCAACTCATGAATGTGATAGCTGCCATTTTTCAACTCCTGCCCAAAATGTGTTTTTGCGTCCTGAAAGTTGATTTCACAGTACCTGCGTGAAATCACCTTTCCGGCAGGAGTTGAACATTTGCTCTGCCTTTCTTCATGAGGCAGGGTCATAACAAGGTTATGCTGCAAATGTGGTGTAAAAACATCACAAAACAACAAATTTATGAGCCTACGTTACATTTTGCTAACAAAGGCTCATAACTTTGCTAATTTTCACCATTGCAGGGCTGCAAGTGCCCCGTTGGAGAGATCCCAGCCCTGACAGAGGACACGCTGTCAGAGAAGAACAGAGCAAACTCCTCACACTGAGCAACTGAAGATGCTTTTTTTCAGCATAGACTGGCAGGATGGAGAAGTCTGTCCACAGTTCAAAAAAAGCAGAGCTGGTCTGTTCCTGCAGCAATCTCCCTGGACAGGAATACTGCTTTTTATGGTTAGTTTCACTTTGATATTCACCATAGTAAAGTCTCAAAGCTAGTTTGTCCTCCTCAGACCAAGTCCTCCACCAACAGCACTCCAACCTCTGACCCTTGGTCTTCATCTCCTTGATAGCCCCATCAAATCATGGGGGTCTCAAGCAAGAAGACCTGGGTCATACACGAACCGGTGCAACAGCGGAGTGCCTTGGAAACAGCCTCACTATGAGCTGCAACCACTAACCTACACCTGTCACACATGCAACACTCATACTAGATAGATCCATCACCACCATCAGTCCCTTTGGTGACAACCCCTTCTTTACCTGCCATCATTGACAGCAGTCCCTCTGGGGACAACTCCTTTAGCTGCCATTCACCACCATCAGATCACCGCCATCAGTCCCTCTGGGGACAACTCCTTTAGTTGCCATTCACCACCATCAGATCACCGCCATCAGTTCCTCTGGGGACAACTCCTTCTTTAGCTGCGCAGGTACGTAACCATTGGTTATGTCCAAAGATTTCCTTCTGTATCCATTCACCCTTCCCTGGTTTGGGTAATATCTCAGAGAAAATGGCCATACATTTTAAATCCTTTAGCGTCTTGTCTATGTCCATGATTTCTCTTCAGGGATCGACAAATTTCAAAATAAGGTACTTGTCCAGGACAACTGGTCTTACCAAAAATGGTAGTCCCATTGTTGGGAGTGGTAGTCCATGTTCGGAAGGCTGTATTTTGAGAGAAATTACAAACTTAATGTAACAGCAAAAGACTTGCTGTGGGGATTGTATTATTAATACTAGGTAGGTATAGAACATTAGGAAACAGGAAAAATAATTTAAGAATGAAATGCTTTAATATATTCTTTTTCTCTTGTTTCCTTCTCTCACTCACCATAATGCAGAACCCATCCCACACCACGCCCCACACCCTTTTCCAGAGACAGCAGTGAAGTAAATAGGTTTTTATATAGTATATATTTATTTTCAATTTTTTTTTTCCAATTATCAACTTTGCTGCATTCTATATGGTCACACTGATCCAACGTGACCCTACAGCCTGACAACCCCCCCCCAAGATCTCCTTGTCCCCTTCCTCTTGTAGTCACTTTTCCTTTTTACATTAAATCTGTTTGTTTGATTTTGCACCTTTTTTTAAGTTCTGTTACTAGGGTGTCACTGAGGACAGACTGAAATTAAAGCAGAGATCTGCTCCCCAAATGCACCTTTCTGGCTTCAGAATTTAATTAAGTCAGTTCAGCAGCGCTGTATGAGACATGTCTGATCTCTACATGACCACCCACTGACAAGCTGCCTTCATGTGTGCCACTCACACAGAGTGCGGTTCTACCCGTCGACAGTTCGCCTCCGCAATCAACTGCTGTGAAATTGGTGAACTGCCCTTGAGTGACAGGCAGCCTACAGTTTGCGATATGCAGACTGATCTGCCACTCTTAAGTGGCATGGCCACTGCGATGGCTGGGTGGGAGGTATTGGGAAGGCTGGGACACTGCTTAAACTGCACTCGCTCCCAGTGCTGCTTCAAAATGACAGCTCCCTGAAAAACATGTGGTGCATCTCTTCTCCATCTTGCTCTCTCATGTGAACTCCATGGCAGCAGGCAACCTGACTACCTACCTGACAACACCTAGTGGCCTCAACTGAACAATGCAGTACCTGTAGATAAAAAAACAAAAACAAAAATAAAACAAACAAAAAAACAGACAGCCCGAATTAATCTGGTTGTCCATGGGACAACCTCTGGCTCAGTTGATGCTTGTCCCTGTCAGCAGACTGGTAGCCTGGGACAAGGGACTACTGGATTTGTCGATCCCTGTTTCTCTTACTAGTGTATGTTCAGCAGTTCTACCTGTGTCATTTGTTTCAGCATGTATTACAACCAGAGGAGATCTTCGGGTGCTTACCAGTCTTTTCAAATTTTGTTTAATGTGTCTTCGTCGAGCCCCTGGCAGACATGTGACTTGAATACCTTCACAATACATTTTACAGACTGTGGTGTCAGTGCACCTTAACAAGGAATCACCTACCACCATTACCTGCCTCTTTGGAATTCCCTCCTGATCCAATTTACTACCAGACATAGTATTTGAATTTGGCGCCTGTGTGTGGCTTGTGATAGGATTATCAGAAATACTCTGTGTTCCCTCTGAATAACCACCATCCAAATCTATCAAAACCCTCTTGCCACCAGATACACTTACAGTTTAGCCACAGTACTTTGCTGGTCAAAATTCTCATTGTCATTAAGTATAGCGTATCTATTGCTTAATTCAACAGTATCTGGGGTACTAGGGCAGTTTTCCCCCTTTTCCTTTTTCCATTTGATTGGACTGTGTACTATTCATTATCTAAAAACTCACCCTCCCCTCAACGCCTTATTTTTCCTTCTGTATCAAACATAGGCTCACTGCTACCATTTACGTCATTTAGTTCAATTGAATTCTCACGTCTGAGTCGAGGCCATTTCCTTCTGGGATTGCTCTAAGATACCAGCAGACATGTGCAGAACACACATTTGCTTCTGTGCGCATCACCCCCATTCACACTCGGCTCTGTTCATGCTAGGGGACAAGCTTAAGTAGACAAGGACCTGGAAGTGCGTAGGTCTGAGCGCGAAGTACTATGGTAGCAAACAAGCCCAAAAACTGATTTAAAAATATCCAGCTACCCTGGATTAGGTGCCAAATGTGGAGACAGATAATAAATTAAAATACCCCACTAAATAACGCACAATATTTCTGTAGTATCACGAATGACTCAGTGGGAGACTACACTTCCCAAGAGCCCTCAGGACTGTTACTAAGCAACAGTCCACTAGAGTACCCACACACAATACTTTTTTTGTATTTTGTCAGTTTTTTGGTTTTTTTCTACAGACAGCACAGCTAGAACAAATGGGAATTTTGGGTTAGGAACTAACCAACAGACACAGAAACACAATAACTCAATAAATCAACAGACGTGGGAGATTTTGGAAGATTTAGGTTGGACACTGTCTGGGTGCTTCACGGTCTAGGCAGTATACTGACTTGAACACCTCAAACCCAGCACAAGTTTATTTGAATTACAAATAGGGTCTCCTTGTGTGTTACTTTATTGTGTTTCAACCTCTATCCATCAAGCACACCAATGATCCTACTGTGGTTATCGGAAGATTTTGATAAAGTCCTTTGGGGTTAAAGTCAGGTGAGCCTGCTGTAGGGTATGGAACTTGCTGATGGGAGCTGGGCTGTGGATAGATCGTATTTTGCTTATTTTTATGTTTATTTATGTAGTTAGTTTGTTAGTTCTTTCAATAGATTTACCAGGAAAAAGACACTGAGGTGAAATAGCTTGTATCCAGATGCATGTTGTGGGGAAGGGGATAGAGAGAGCACAACAATAAGTTACAAAAAAAGGGTTAAAAAAATGAATACAATACAATTTAACAATTAATCAGTAATCAAAACGAGCATGTTGAACATTAAAAGTGCAGATGACAGCAAAACTGTAGGGTGAACAAGGCACAAGTGGGTTCAGCAATAAAAGTTCAGAAATGTGCAGTCAAACTGTAGGGTAAACATGGCATTGCTCAGTAAGCAGATGAAAACTGGGGGGGGGGGGACTGGATTATGGTAGGAGCAGGGTAAAAGGAAATGCGGAATTGGTGGGTGGCAAAAATACAGTCCAAGCAGGCCCGGTGGTGCAGAGGGCTGAGGCGCCTAGCGCCTTACCTTTTCCCACACCAGTGACTCGGGTTCGGGAACGGACTCGAGTCGTCAGGTGTCAGCCAGGAAGGGAGATGATGGAGTGTCTGGAGGACTGCTCTCCTCTCCCAGGGACAGAGAGGTCTGTTATCCCAACCTGGGGGTAGAGCAGGTCAGGGAGGCAACATAAGGGAGGGTCTCTGGGGAATATTGGACAGGTACATCTCCACGCATTAGTCTGATGCCACACAGTCAGGGGCAGGACCAGAAAAAGGAATGTTGGGGGGCTTCATGAAGCTCGGCCCAGCCATCTCCGAAGCCAGTCAGTGAGTGTCTCAATCCACTTCGGACTTGTGTATACTGGCAGGGGGGGGGAAGACGGCCCTCCCCCTCCAGCCCTGCAACAAGAGAGGAACTCGTGGAGAGAACTCGACTGTGCACGTACTTTTTACTCTGAGTAGAATGGAATTAGGCCTAGGCCCATCAAGTCCGTCCCCCACTCACTGCGGGGCAAACCTAGTACCCTAAGTATTTATCCAGCCCATTTTTATATTTTTCTGGGTCTGTTATATTAACTAGTTCCCTTGGAAGTTTGTTCCAACATGCTACTGATCTTAAAGTAAAATAATTATCCCCTTTTTTGGTAATGGTCTTAGGTAGTTCGAACTGTTTGTTGCGCGATTTTAAATTTAGGTTCCTATTATTAGGTTGGATGCCACATTGGTTCATTAATGTATTATCTTGCTGAATGGTATGAAGCATGAGACAACCATCCCTAAGCCTTCTAACTTCCAAAGGCATCAAACAAAGATGTTGAAGCCTAAGCTGGTATGTTTGGTTACGCTGGCGCGGAATAAGTTTGGTTGTTCAACGTTGCACCTTTTCTGGTAGGTAAATGTCTTGTCTATGTTTGGGGGACCAGAATGGAGAAGCAGTCTAAATGAGGGCTAACACAGTTTCCATAGAGATTTGAAATAATCTGTTCGTCCCAAGTTACAAATGATTTTTTTATGCTATTAATGATTTTATTTGCCTTTTGTACCACAGATCTAATACGAAGTTTCTGACTAAGACCATTATCTATTAGAACACCTAGGTCCTTTTCAGAGATAACCTTACATGAAGTTATTGAGTCTATCGTATAGTCACATATGGGGGTGTTTTTTCCTAGATGCAACACTGCACATTTATCTGTATTTAACTCCATTTTATTTATCTTGTACTAATTATATATGTTATTAAGACTTTTGGAAAGTGAAGTATGATTAGAAACTGTGTCAACTTCATTAGCTAATTTGGTGTCATCCGCAAATTTTATAATTCTAGATTTAACACCATGGTGAAGATCAGAAACGAAACAGTTAAATAAAAATGGTCCCAGGACTGATCCCTGTGGAACCCTACTAGCCACTTCCACTGACGGAGGTGTATTACCATGTAGTCTAACTTGTTGAGTTCTGTTATTTAACCAACTATTAACCCAGTTAACAAGGTAGGAGCTGAATGACATATTATCTAATTTGTCAATAAGTATAAAATGGGATACCTTGTCGAAAGCCTTTCTAAAATCACTTAGAATGACTTTGCAAGGTTTGCCATTGTCTAAACTTTTAGATACAGATTCGTAAAAAAATACAAGATTAGTTACACAAGCTCTCCCCTTTTTAAATCCATGTTGCGTTATATCACTAAGTCCTAATCTCTCAGCCTCCTCTTCGAATCTGCTTTATACCAGAGACTCTAGAACCTTACATGGAACAGATGTTATACTAATAGGCCAGTAGTTTTCTGGATGAAGTCTAAAACTGGGCTTATTTTGGCTGTTTTCCATTCGGATGGTATTTGTCCAAGAGTTATTGATTTGTTAAATAAAATTAGCTGAGGGAGGTAGAAATCTGGCCTGGGGACCAGGCTGCCGCCCGCCCGATGCAGGAGCCAGAAAAGTCTTCTCTGAAAAACAAAAACATCCAAGCCAGGGTCAGGGGCAACTGCAGGAGTGAGCAGTAAACTCGTGGAGGCTTACATGGAGAACAAGTTCTCCTTGACTTCCCATTTTCCCTTCTTCTACCTTCTCCTTCCCTACCCTTCCCATTTAATAATGCAGTTTCTCTGTAATATCCTTGCTGGGTGAACTGATTCATTTTCTATGTGTAGAGCAAATCGTTAATTGATACTGGTACAGTCAATGGGAAAAGGATTTATTATTTCCTGGGGTTAAAATTCCTGAGAGAGGTCAGGTCCCCTGGTACTACCTCAGGTGCAGGGACCTTGGTATTATTAACTTTAATACTTGTAAGCCCAGTAGTTTCATACCAAAAACCCTCGCCAGCCCCCTCAAAAGGTGTATATGTGCATAAAGATACCGATCAAATATAAAATAAATAAAAAGGCAAGTGTAACAAGACATGTGATTCCATCTTGGGGCCCTCGTTACATCACTCTTTTGATGTATGCTGCCACCAGAACCTTTTAATGGGACCACACCCATGTTACACATTATTTTCTATCTATTATTCTATTTATATTAAATACATGTTTTGTTTTTTGTTTCATTTTCTTTTCAGTCCTGACTTCGTTGAAATGAAAATGGAATTATGGACTAGAACTATGGTCTAGTGGTTAGAGTACCAGCTTAAGAACAAGTGATCCCAGCTTCTAATCCCACTCATCCTGAATACTCACTGTGTAACCTTGGGCAAGTCACTGAAGCTCCCAATGCTCTAGTCCTCCCAGCTGTGAAAATGGGCAGACGTTGGACCCCACTGAAAATGGGATGTTGCAGCTCAGCTGGGCAATTCTGGACAAATAATTTGTGATCAACATCCCTGAACTTATAGGTTCCCACACCCTGTCTACATCTGCAGCCAGATCCTTTCCTTGTGACCTCATAATCCTTTGCACAGCATCAAACTATACGGCTTTCACAAAGGATTTTATTTTTATTTGCCAAGCACAGCCCAGCTGAGATGCATCAACTCATTTTAGTGGGTTTAGGAACAAGTCTGGGGCAGCAGTAATATTCTAGTTGTGGGTCTCCTGGTTCAGAGTTCAGTGCTCCAGACACAAGATCATCCTTCCCATCTCCTTCTGACTTCAATTAATGACAGGCATGAAGTCTAGAGGACAAGGATCTTGCTGTCATGCAAATGATATTCCAAAATGAGTGCACACTGGGACAGGGTGCTCTGGAACCAACCATAGAATAAAAAAGAAAAGGTTCTGGCAGACGCTAACTCAACAGAGGGACGCAAAATAATTATCTCAAATCAATTTCCCTCTGTTGAGTTAGCGTGTGCCAGAACCTTTTCCTTTTATGTCATACAAATGACCCTAGTAATAATGAAAGAGGGAGAGACAGGCAAATGCCAACCTTATATACAATATAAGCTGAACTGTAACCAAAAATAACATTTGCAAAGTTGTCCCTGTTGGCCCAAAGCCTCTTTAAATCAGTTTTAGAGCTTTTTATTTATTTATTTAAAATTGGCAACCAGGAAAAGCACACTGAGCCGAGGCTCATTTCCAGGTGCAACCGGTGGGGATTGGGATACAATACAGGTAAAAAGATAACATTTCAAACAAAAATTATCATTGTACAGTAATAAATAGTCTCAGATACATTTTTAAATTGTAATATTCAGACAATTCAGCTTACATTTCATTAATTTGCTGTATATACAGTATCTCATATAATCTGTAATTACTAAGAGCAGCTATTTATGAACAGAATCTTTGAGTCTCAACTTCATCTCACCCTCGTGCTTTTCCCTCTGCTGAAGTCACAGCACTGTACTCGGTGTGTGATAACCTCACAAACTGTTGCTGTGGAGAGGACTATGATTTTACAAACAGGATTAGGACTTCAGCGGAGGGGAAAATCAGGAGGCTGAGATGAAGTCTGAGGCACAAAAATGTGATGTCATGCAAATGTCCTCAATAATAAAAAATGAAGGGGAAAATGAATGCAGAAAATTTATTACAGCTGAACTCTGGGTAAAAGAAAAGCCCTTTAATGTTAATTATGCAATGGTCATGAAAATTAAAAAAAAAATTATTTGCTCTCAGCATTCTTTACTGGTGGCATTATCACACCATAACTCACTGGTAAAAATGAGTCCCTCAAGCAAGAGCCCCTTTACAGTAATTAGCACACTGCAAACCCCTACACCAAGTAGAACAGCACGTCTCTGGTAAACTTTCACTCATATTCCAAGCCTATGCTGACTGAGCTGTTGTTTGATATCTGAGGAGGTCAGTCAGTTAAGCATAGGCCACGGCTGTTTATCAAACCACAAACCAAAAAAATCCTCTGGTTCAAACACTTGCTCTCCCAGATGCAGCCTGCAGGTCACACAACCAAGTAGTTCTCCTAGTAATGATCCTACCTAAAAAAGAAACTGAGAACCGCCCTGTGTTTTCCCTACAATTGCACTTAAGAATTACTGGTACACACCAAGTCCCTCAAGCAGCTCAAAACAAAGTCTGCAGCTGTCGATTCCAGTTTCAGCACACTGCAGTGCTTTTCACTACATACCTCACCTGCCCAAACTAGCAAATTCTTGTACTGTAACAGACATCAGAAAAACATACCCTGAACCACATTACCTGCAACACAGAATCCATGGCAACATGAACACAAACCAAACATTATGGGGAAACAAACTCAGCAACTCCTGCACAGCACTGAACAACCCTGCAAAGGAAAACGTCTTCCCTCCAACAAACCTCTATCCAACTCTATACATTTACAAACATTGCTTTCCTGGACAGAGTGCAACACTTGCTCCCCAGCACTCCTCCATCTTTTTTTTTATTTCAATTGGGATTAATACCTTTGAGTCAAAGACTCATTTTCAAAGGTCCAAGTCAGGGACAAAACAGAGCAATACAAATACAATACAATACAATACAATAAGTACAAATTAAGATAACAGTGAAAAAAGAAAAAACATGGTGGGCATCATGAACATCATTAAAATGGCACATGAGGTACAAGACTTGCTAGTTTCAGGTACATCTTAAAAACAGAATAAATTACATTACATCAAGTTGTTGTAGGGTAGGGATACACTGGGAATAGATAGACACGTCAATAATAGGTCCATATTAAGCTTTGGGGATGATGGGAGAAAAGGTAAGCAGCCAGATTGACATTGTCAAAGTAGCTAGAGGTGGTGTGGGACAGGAGTAACGAGGAAAGGTGGTGTAGGAGGGTTGTAAGTCGAAGGAGGGGGTGAAGTGGGGAAGGGAAGAGGTGAGGAGACTGAGGACAAGGCAGGAGGAATATGTCGAATTATTTTCTTGCGCAGTTACAGGTGGTTACATTCTTAAGGTGGGACCATCTTCATTTTGTCCTGATCCAAATGAACCTTCGACACCACTCCACGTGCCTCTTGTAACAACTTTGTCAGACCACCCTGCAAAGGAAAACGTCTTGCCTCCAGCAAACCTCCATCCAGCTCTATGCATTTACAAACATTGCTTCCCTGGACAGAGCTCAGCACTTGCTTCCCAGCGCTTCTCTGACATCTTCATTTAGTCCTGATCCAAACGAACCTCCGGCACCACTTCACATGTCTTTTGCAACATCTATGTCAGACCACTTTGTAAAGGAAAACTTCTTCCCTCCAGTGAATCTCCATCCAACTCTATACATTTACAAACATTGCTTCCCTGGACATTGCTCAACACTTGCTTCCCAGCGCTTCTCTGACATCTTCATTTTGTCCTGATCCAAACGAACCTCCGGCACCACTTCACATGTCTTTTGTAACATCTATGTCAGACCACTTTGTAAAGGAAAACTTCTTCCCTTCAGTGAATCTTCATCCAAGACTATACATTTACAAACATTGCTTCCCTGGACAGAGCTCAACACTTGCTTCCAAGAACTTCTCTGACATGTTCATTTTGTTCTGATCCAAATGAACCTCCGGCACCACTTGACATGTCTCTTGTAACAGCTGTCAGACCACCCTGTAAAGGAAAACTTCTTCTCTCCAGCAAATCTCTGTCCAGCTCTATATATTTACAAACATTGCTTCCCTGGACAGAGCTCAGCACTTGCTTCCCAGTGCTTCTCTGACATCTTCATTTTGTCCTGATCCAAACGAACCTCCGGCACCACTTCACATGTCTTTTGCAACATCTATGTCAGACCACTTTGTAAAGGAAAACTTCTTCCCTCCAGTGAATCTCCATCCAACTCTATACATTTACAAACATTGCTTCCCTGGACATTGCTCAACACTTGCTTCCCAGCGCTTCTCTGACATCTTCATTTTGTCCTGATCCAAACGAACCTCCGGCACCACTTCACATGTCTTTTGTAACATCTATGTCAGACCACTTTGTAAAGGAAAACTTCTTCCCTCCAGTGAATCTTCATACAAGACTATACATTTACAAACATTGCTTCCCTGGACAGAGCTCAACACTTGCTTCCAAGAACTTCTCTGACATGTTCATTTTGTCCTGATCCAAATGAACCTCCGGCACCACTTGACATGTCTCTTGTAACAGCTGTCAGACCACCCTGTAAAGGAAAACTTCTTCTCTCCAGCAAATCTCTGTCCAGCTCTATATATTTACAAACATTGCTTTCCTGGACAGAGCTCAACACTTGCTTCCTAGCTCTTCTCAGACATCTTCATTTTGTCCAGATCCAAACGAACCTCCAGCACCACTCCACATGTCTCTTATACCATCTATGTCAGTCCACAGCAGCACATCATTCAGGGAATCCTCTCTCTCTTTGGTGCCACTAACAACTCAGCAATTCCGTTGCTCAGGTTCCACTGACATTATGACCACTAAAAGCATCAGCAACAGGAAACGTGTGCAGAGTACAGCCGGCTCTGACCCACTTGCTGAACAACTGACTCAGCCACCAAAGACAAATTCATGAGGTACCTTGTGAGGTGTGGGTAACAATAAGGAGGACGTCTTGTCACAGAAAAAGGTGCTTCAAAAGATGTATTTACAGGTACAAAATAAAATAAAGCCAAACTTCAGGCTAAACAGAAAAGAAATAAAACTGCAATACACAATGCTGAACACAAACGCCAGAATTCCACTAGTGTATTTGCACACTGTGAGGACAGGACAGGTCTGCACCTCACCAGACTATCTGCCTAGATGAGGAAAATGAATTCTTTATATAGGCTTTCAACCATGTGACACAAAAGTCCCTCCCTCTTTGATTAACTTAAACATATTTGTTTATAAATAAGCAATATTTTTGTAACATAACAATTTAACAGTGCAGTTTTTGCATTATAGAGCATACCACTGGACCAAACTCTAAATAAAATGGGATAATTTTAATAATGTGACCTAAGGTGTCCCAACAGAACTCCACCCCCTAGGCTATACCTTTAAATATAGCAAGAATCCAGCCGGCCAGCTCTAAAGGAAGGGCAAGCTTAACAACTCAAACTTCACAACTGGAAGAACCAACAAACAAAAAAAAGGTAAACCTAAATTGTAATAAGAACATTTTATAATATCATTGCTTAGAGAATTTACAAGACTTGGGTTTAAATTAAAAAGAGGGTCCCAGTTTTCCTTACTTTAATTACAACTTTGCACCAAACAGTAAAACCAACTTTAAACTGTAAGCATTTTGAGGTAGTCCAAAGCGCTTAAACTAGCCACCACAAAAAAAATTATGCATTCATTAGCGTTCTGCAAGGGTGTTATTTTTAAATAACAACAGAAAAAAGGCAGCGTTTCAGTAGGAGAGCTGAACGCTAATGCCTAACAGAACGGCGAATTTGTTTACAGAGAAACGCCAGCTGTAACTTCAAATGGACAAAAAGGGGGAGCAGAGCAGTTGCGATTTAGAAACTTAAGTCCTGCTCTTTAAAATAGGCTGCAGGTATTCTACACTTATGAAGGAAGGTACAAGCTTCAAAATTCTACTGGGATTTTGTAAATAATACGAATTGTGACTGCAACTGCGACAAGGAGGGGTAACTGCTCGCATGAACGCGAGGAGTGTTCGCACGTTCGTGCAGTGAAACAACCTCCCGAAATTAAAGCGTCAACCTGAAAGTGCGCTTTACATATACAGAGGCGCCTTTTTAGCAAGCGCCTTTCACAAAGAGGATTTTAATAACTTCCCGAACAAATAAGAAAACGATAGCTAGAACTACACTAGCGTGGAGGGTTTTTACCAAAACTTGGCATTAAAGTTGGGTTTCTTTTAGCCTTTTGAAATTTATTCACCATCTTATTTGTTTAGGAAAAACTGAACCATAACTTTGGGGGGGGGGGGGGAGTTTCACATACCAGAACTGAAAAAAAAGAAGAGAGACTTTGAAGGAAAATTACATAGGTGGCCAGCCTATATAACTATTGAAAGGACAGAAAGCAGAGGAAAGGAAAGAGTGCTGTTGCAACAGACTTAAAAAGGCAAAAAAAAAAAATTTAAATTCTGGTAGATGGAACTTTTCCCAACATACCTCCTTGTTGGGACATTACATGGTAATGTGCAATTCAACATTTACATTTCTTAATTGTGCAACAGTAACATTTAGCCTTTTGCTTTTAGAACATATTTTTAAACAGTTCAGCACTATTTATTCATTCAGTTTAAAACAAATAGTTAACAATTGTTACTAGTTACAATACTTATTTGTTGCTGCAGTTATTAATTAGTCTAAATATTCTCATTTGTAACATGGCACTAAACATGATGCTAAAATTGGGAAAGGAGATTGATGTAAACAGTACAAATGGTACAAAATGAAGCGGGTATTAATTCCCTAGTAATGCCCGCTTCATAATATAATACTATTTCCAGCCATATCAAGTCGCTACCAGAGAAGTGTAAAAGTTCCACTCATGTTAATTCCCACCCACCACCCTGCGGTACTCATACACTCACTGCAAACACGGTAAGACAGCACATACACTGAAAACATGAGTGCTTGTAGTAAAAGTTCACCTTGTTATTGTAGTAACGTAGTTTCTATCTTTTCTGGTTACATCCACTGCGATCGGTGTACTGATGTAGCTCCGTTTTGGGGTCGCAATATGTAAATTATCTATCCCATAATGCTATGTAGCCTTTTACAGGCAGGCCAACGAATCTTAGTAGCAGAGCAGAGTTATTGCTGAATTTAAGGAAAGTTTGATGTTCTTGACAGTAAGCTATAGTAAGTGAAAAAATCCTGATATCTTCAAATATGAATAGCAAGTTACAGTCACAACATAAATGTTAAAACGCAGAAAACCAGTAAACCTATTGAAACACTGTGCACCTGTCTCTGTTTATTCTTTGTAAATAACATCACTCTGTAGTAATTTTTGTGTAACCCCTAGGTGGCGCTATCCCAAGGGCTACTACCCCTGCCTGCTTGGCTAGTAGCAGGTTAAGGGGCCTGAGTTCTGAAACAGGTGCCTCCACCCGGAGATCAGGGTTGCTAGCGGTCAAGCTAACCTGGGCACAGCCCTCCAGGACACTGTAACCCCCCTCTTTCCCCCCTAGTGGCCTGAACACTGTACAATAATCACTTACTCAATACCCCTGTTACGCCACACAAGTACCCACACTGTTTGCACTTACCACCAGGGCTGGTTCCTCTGGATCGACCCTGGGGACTCCCTGTAAAACAAGGTTATGCACAGCAAATAGCAACAGTACAGTACTTTGAGCACAAACTGGAACCACAGTCAGATTACATGCAGAAAAAGTTAGATCTGATTTATTCAGGGGACTTGAACAAAGGAGGTGCAAAATCAGGTTAATTAGCTTAAAGGTTATATCAATCAAGCAGTTATGCATGCGCTTTGAGTCCCCCCACACAGTCCACCTCTGGGTACCCAGGTGGAGAAGAGATGGGCTAGCCAGGACCATTGCCCAGGGTTGCAGCTGGTTGGGGCCCTGTGATGGAAAACACAACATGCACAGTACACAAAATTTGTAATCCAGAGCCAGAGGGCTCAGTTTGTAAAGGAAATGAAACAACAAGACAATTAGATGACACACTCAGATTAAGCTGCTGTTGCAGGGAGCTACCCTGGTATTTACTCATGATACCCAAGACGACACAGGATGGATGAAAATCAAGACTGCAGGTGGTTGATCTGGAATGCCAGGAGCAACAGGGCCCACATGAGTCGTAGAGGCGACGTTCCTGTTCAAGCGTGGAGAAGGGGGCTGATCCCCAGGCAGGTCTCTCATCGATGGCTTCTCTGTAGAGTGGGTAGTCTGGCTAGGCCAGTCTAGCAAGGCCCAGACCGCATGGAGACAAATTCGGATGCAGTCCATTTTGGGCTGGATACAGCTTCCAGCAAGCAGAACACAGTTCACACAGTGGGGGACTAATTCATGACCCACTAGCAGCTCATAGCACATTTACATGTAAGGGAATTCTACTGTACCAGGCAAAGTGCTCCCTGGTCACAATCGCAAAGTCTCTGCACACACCGGGAGCTTAGGGGTAGCTGGAACTCCTGACAGGCTGATCGCAATCAGCAAAATCTTCAGTCTTCTTCAGGTTGAGCCTGGCCCACTTCAGTAGCTTACTTTAGTCACACAAACTTGGATTTAGTACAAAATAATTCTCTTCTTTCCTTCTCAGGAGCAGCACACCGACATGCAGCCAAAAACTTAGCCTTTTCAGAGTTCTCCCATGCGAATCCACTCAGGATTGCTGCTCAAAATCACGTCAGCTCCTTCTTGTTCAGCTTCCAGCTTAGATCTAACTGAAAACTGCAAGCAGCCCGGGACTTACCCAAGATCCAAAAGATTTAGTTGGCTGATTTGGCTGTCAGTCAAAGCAAGAGCTTCCCCTTCAGTTGCAAAAAAAAGGTGCAAAAAGTTCAAACTACAGTTCCTACAGATTTTGAATTCAGACAGCTCCTGTAGTCCGGCTACATTTTAGGTCCCACCAGTATTGATTGGTCCAATTTGCAGTCCAGGACCAAGATAGTGGAGACAAACAAAACAGTCCTTGCTACAAAGAAAGCAGGTTAGACAAACTACATTAACATTATCACTCTAAATGATTTTCAGTAAATAGTTACATCTTTCAGTAGAGCTCCCTCTTAGATTACTTAAGCTGCAATCAGGTAGCTCTTAAAGAGACAGTATACAGAGACTATACAGGCTCTGCTAATCACATTTAATCTGCTAAAACGCAGGACACCAGCCTGGCAGTGAGCATTTAGGCAAGCTCAAGGAAGACTTTTTGGGAACCCCCATTTGTAGGGGGGGTTACACCCTTCCCTGCCTGGGAAAACTTGGCATCAGCGTTCAAGTCTGTACCATCATAACATTGAAAATGCAACATATACAAGATATTTATACCATTAGCATACTACACAAGTACTATCTGATTCATCAATTGGCATAACTTGTCACTTTACTATACATTTCAATGTACTCCACTATATCATTTCCTTTCTGACAATACATTATGCATATTTGATTGATTGATTGATAAAACGTTATTTTTATACAGGAAACAAATAGATTAGGACCGAGGCCCTGTTTTCAACTAATGTCCTTTGTTCTAAAGATACATAAAAGAAATAAAGTACAAACAACATCTATTCAAACTCTATCTTAAATACAAACATTAAACATACAAAATCAGACTACACATCTGCATATCTTCAGATCCAGCATCATACATAACATATACATTCACAAAGGTAAATTGAACATTACTATACAGAATCATGTAATAACTTCTTGTACTCTAAACAATGCAAGAGGGGGCCCTTCCCTATCAGCTAACTTGGGGTTGGATGGGGCAGGGGCACCGTGGTGAGAGGGCAGAACAAGTAACCTGGAATAGGCCGTCAAGCTCAGTTTGGGCAGTGAGCTCTGAGAGACATAAACACCTTTGTGAACTACATTGAGAGGCAAATCCACTGGCCTCCCGGGGGGGAATCATAACTGAAGCGCACCACTGGCTTGACAGCTTGGCCAGTCTTTCTGGGGGGGAACAACCACAGTCTCTGTACTTTCAGCAATGGTCTTGGAGCTTTCATCACTTGTGAGGGGTGCCTCTGCATGAAGGGGAATGTCCAAGCTGGGAGCACTGTCAGCCCCTTGCTCTGCAGTCTCTGTTTCTATAACACTTGGCTCATTTTGAAGACACTCTGGCACTGAAGGGGGGGTTGTCAGCACTCTCATAGTGTTCCTCAAGTTCTGGCATGTCACCAGAAACACTCATACCATCAGCCTCTCCTTCAGGCAAATCATACAATTCTACAATACACAAAGACTCAGCATCCTCAGACGTGATACTTTCCACTTCACCTTCAGGGAGCATTGGCTCCAAGGATGATGCCGGGGCATTAGGCAGTCCAGAAGGCCCAGCTTCATTCCCATAATTCAGCATAGGATTTCCACAAAACAACTGACTCAGTTCATATGAGGGTTAATAGGCATTATCACACTCACTGTCATCCGAGTTAGACTGGCAGTCACTATTATTCTGGGCCTGCTGCGGGGAAAGTGTTAAATCGGCAACCATGAGGGCAGGCTGACTCTGTTTTTTTCTTGCAGCAGCACGAGTCACTGGTCCAGGGGAATCAATCTCGGTGAGTTCAGCCTCAATTATAACTTGACCAATAGGTAGCAAGTGGCTACAGTGCATTGTCTTGACAGCTTTGGAGTTATTCTCTTGGCGCACTTTGTACACCGGCAAATCATCCAACTTTTCAACTATGACATGGGGAAGATGGTGCCATCGATCAGCAATTTTGTGTTTACCATGCAATCCTAAATTTTGCAACAACACACGGTCTCCAGGCCTAAGCTCTTGAGCCTTTACTTTTCTATCATGTCTCTCTCTGTTGGCTAGATTTCTTTTGGCAGCCATTGTCTGGGCCAGTTGATAGGCATGGTTCAATTGAACTTTAAGTTTTTGAACATATTGCAGGTAATCTTCGGCTCGGACCCCATCGGGAGAAACCCCAAAACAGACATCAACAGGCAGCCGGGCCTCTCTCCCAAACATAAGGCAGTAGGGAGAGAACCTGGTAGCATCATTCTTTGTGCAATTGTATGCATGTACCAAGGTGCTAATCTGCTGGCTCCATTTATGCTTATCTTTTGGGTGGAGGGTGCCTAGCATGTCTAGCAGGGTGCGGTTAAAGCGTTCTGGTTGAGGATCCCCCTGCGGGTGATAAGGGGTGGTTCTTGACTTTCGCACCCCCCACAGAGAGAGTATTTCTTTGATTAGCCGACTCTCAAAGTCCCGGCCCTGATCAGAGTGAATTCGCTGGGGGGCACCATAGTGGACGAAGAAATTTTCCACTAGCACCTTGGCCATGGTAGATGCTTTTTGATCTTTGGTGGGAAAAGCTTGTGCATACCATGTAAAATGGTCCGTAACCACTAACAATTGGCAATGTTTCACTGATCAGGCTCTAAACTCAAGAAGTCTATGCAGACTAGTTCCATTGGGTTGCTGGTAGTAATGTTGACAAGGGGGGCAGCCCTCTGAGGCAGGGCTTTTCTCTGCAGGCAGCGACTACAAGTCCTTACATGGTGCTCAACATCGGCCCCCATCTTGGGCCAGTAGAATCGAGATCGTACTAGGTCAAGGGTCCGGTCGATACCTAGGTGGCCCATATGACTGTGGAGGGACCGCAGTACCAAATCTTTGAAGGCTGTGGGCAGGACCAGTTGTTGCTTGTCTATTTGGCCACCCCGATCTACTGTCTCTCTATACAACAACTGATTAAGCAGCTTCAACCTGGGGCCTTCTTTAAACAATAAAGCGGTTCGCAGAACAGAGGAACGCAACTTGGACACATCTTTTCCTACACGAAGGGCGTCAAGTGCTGGCTAAATCATAGGATCTCAGGACTGAGCCCATTGCATGCTGTCATTGTCAAACTGAGGTAGTGCACTAATATCTAGAGCAGAAAAGTGGCAATACGCAGCCGGTATGCAGGTGTCAGAGGGGCCCAAGCAATCTGCTAAGCAGTCCGCTGTGTCCGTAGACATCTGTTCATTTCTATCAAACTTTTGGTACAATGCTCGGATGTCAGGTTCAGACAGCCTGCCCCAGTTGCTCTTGGAAATGGGCCTCTGGGATTGGGTGTCAGCATCAATGTGATTCAGGCCCGGTCTGTATTCAACAGCATAATCATATGTTGACAATGCAGAAAGCCACCGTTGCCCTGTGGCGTCAAACCTAGCTGAAGTCTGCACATAGGTCAATGGGTTATTGTCAGTCCTCACCAATTTTTTTGCCCCATAGGGTAATCATGAAACTGGTCCACAATGGCCCATTTTAACGCAAGGAACTCCAACTTGTGCACAGGGTAGTTTCGCTCTGATGGGGTCAAGCTCCTCCTGGCGAATGCCACTGGTCTCAAACCATCCTCATGGACTTGATACAGTACAGCTCCTAGACCCTGCAGACTGGCGTCAATATGCAGCACATAGGGTTTGGTGGGCTCGGCATAAGCGAAGATGGGTGAATGGGTGAGCTGGTATATGACTTCGTGGAAAGCTGCTTCACAGTCAGGCGTCCAACGGGACCTGAAAAGTTCACCTGGGCGGAAATATGCTTTGTCTGGTTCTTTGACAGACCTTTTTTTGTATTTCTGATTGGTAGGAAGGTAACCCTGGATAAGATTCAAGAGTGGCCGAATCACTTTGGAATAGTCCTTTATGAACCGGCGGTAGTTGCCACAGAATCCCAGGAAATGTTGTATTTCTTTCAAATTGTGGAGCTGGGGCCAAGTAGTCAAGGCTTCAACTTTACTAGGATCAGTCTCTATCCCCTCTGTAGACACTATGTGCCCCACATACTTCACAGAGATTTGGAAAAACTGGCACTTGTCAATGGACAGCTTGAGGTCGAAATCTTCCAGTCGGTCTAGTACTTTGAACAGTCAACTCTCATGTTCCTCTAGGGAGCTCCCAAACACAATGGCATTGTCCAAGTACACCAGGCATTCCAGCAAATTCATGTCTCCCACCACTTGTTCCATCAGTTGCTGGAAGGTGGCTGGGGCACCCGATATACCCTGTGGCATTCTCAGGAATTTGTAGAACCCCAAAGGACAGATGAAGGCTGTCTTCTCACGGTCCTCCGGAGCCATCTGAATCTGGTACTATCCACTGCGAAGATCCAACACCGAGAACCATTTGCTCCCATTCAAACAATCCAGAGCATCTTGTATATGGGGCATGGTGTATTGATCAGGGATGGTCCACCTGTTGAGGGTCCGATAATCCACACACATTTGTACTGTTCCATTCTTCTTATGCACAACCACAATGGGAGAAGTATATGGGCTCCTGGATTCTTGTATCACACCAGCTGCAAGCATTTCCTGCAAGTGTCTTCTCACATCGTCTATGTCTGCAGCAGCTAGGCGTCGAGACCTCTCTCGAAATGGCTGTTCATCGTGCAGGTGTATGTGATGCTCCACACCCTGGACACATCCCATGTCCCATTCCTTCAATGAAAACACTTGATCTCTCTGGGCAAGTTTCTGGCTAATTCTAGTCTTCCATTCAGCTGGCAACGGGGAGTCACCAAAATCAAACAAGTCGGGAGTCACTCTATCTGTCTTGCCAGGGGGCTTGTTGCTGGGTAACACTGCAGTGTCTGCACAGTGTACCGTAGCTAGGGTGCATCCTCTGTTCACCCGGATCTCCCGATCTGACACATTGTGAATCTGGACCATCACTCATCGTGCAGAGGCATGAGCACGAGCTGGCAAGATGCTGGGCTTAACCAATAATCCTTCCGGCAATTTTCCATCGCCAGGCGCGTCCAACATCAGTATTTTGTTCTTGACGTCTGTGCGGAGGCGGACCTCCCCTTGAATGGTACACTGGGTGTTAGGGGCCAGTACCATTGAATCGGAGTCCTTCTTCCATACGACCCCTACTGGTTCATCCTGGTCCACTCCCTTGGTGTTCTGCTGCAAATCATAGGCCCTCTTGATCAGAGAGGGAATTCTTAGGGCCCTCCCAGTCCGTCGCCCTTGTTTCTCGTGACAGAGTTGTGCCAGTCTCCCAAACATATGGGCATTGGTCCCAGTTTAACAGGGGAACCCCATCATACAGTCCAGTAGGGGGACACACTAAGGCCAGTGTCTCGACTTGCTCCTCTACACCAGTTACAGCTGCAGGAAAGGTCAACCAGAGGCGGACATATCCTAGGTAGGGATAAGACTTGTCGCTCAGCCCCCACACATGTAGGCCTTCCAGGGACTGTAAGGGCACAGCAGATAAGTGTTTGTCATACCAGTCCTTAAATACAGTGGTCACTTGCGACCCACTGTCCAGCACAGCACAAGTAGGAATACCATTCACAGCCATGGTAGTCTCCATTGAAGGGCCCACTATTTTGGACCAGTCTGGAGGGACAGCAGCAGGGCCCTGGACAGATGATTTAGCCACATAGGGATTTGAGTTACTACTTCTTGAACCCTCACTGCGGTCATTTTGGGCACTTCTTGACCGCTGATTTGTTCTCCGAAGCTCTCCTTGAAGCCTGTATACAACTTTATCTAGGTCTTTTGTGGACCGGCATTCTCTCTTTATGTGCCCATCCTTCCCACAATTATGGTAAAATATGTTTTCTGGGATTTGGGGTGGCTGAGGCATCACACTGGGAGCTGGAGTGGTGGTACTACCAACTGAAAACCTTGGTGCCATCTCTGTCTGCTGTGTGGTGAGCATGTAGAGACATCTCGTCAATTCTCTTACTTTCATAGTCAAGACATCGAGTTTCGAGCTGCTGTCAGCAGGAGATGCCTGGGTGGACACTCCCACCCCATAGCAGATGCAGCTGGATAAGGGTCGGTGCCTGTACTTGCAGGAGCAGCCTTCATAAAGAGACTGTTTTTTGTTTCCCTGAACTCCCTCAGCAGTTCATCCCATGGCAGCACACCCTTATTGGTCCCCACTTTGGAAGGGCCTTCCGATGCCGCGATCACTTGGGCTGCGCTCACCCCAGAATTACAATCCCCCTCTTCATCTTCAACCGCCTTCTTTTATCAAGTCACAATAGTCCGGTGGGTTACCCCTTCTATCTGGGAGCCTTAATTGAAGGAGCTGCAATTTAGATGCTTTGCATGTTGCAGTATGTGCCCCAACCTCACATGGTTTAAGTCATTGGCGGCTACCCCACCTTTTCAGTAAGCCTTCTGCAGTGCTCTTTCCAGGCGAGTAACATATGCAGACAAACTTTTCCCTGGCCATTGTTTTGTACCTTGAAATTTCCACATCAAGTTCTCCCCTGACTCAATGCTCCCAAAATTGTCTTCAAGTGCAGATAGGTACTTCTGGGCAGATGCATCAGGGTTTGTGGACCTCAGAAATTTAATGGCCTCTAGGGTGGGACCCCTCAAACTTTCTATGATTCTTTTCCATTTCTCAGCCTCTGCACACTGCCATTCAGATACCAAAGGGGCAACACACTCTATCCAGGTCTCCCAATCATTCTCCCCTTGGGTGGGGAGGGTGCCGGGGAAGATTCTCAACCTTCGGTAAGAGTCATGACTAATGGCAGGTACAGACATAGGAGCCAGCATTGGCACGAGCACAGAAAGTGAGGCAATAATCGGTGCTGGAGTGGGAGGGGGTGTTGGAGGAGGCACACCCCCAGGTGGCAGGAATAGTTTCTTTAAGTCCTCCACAGTTTTCCCTTCCTCCAGCAACAACTTAGCAAATTTCTCCTCAAAAGTCTCAGATAGTGAGGGGGGGGGCTCGTTCTCCCCAGGGTCTTTACTGTCTTTAGTTATCACTCTTCAGGCAGTGAGGGCTCCTTCAGGGGTGACAGTCCGTGGCACTTTGGAACTGTCTACTGGGTCCTTACGCTCTACTAATGCCATGAAACTTTGGGCGAGCAGGTTAGCATGTCGACCCACCACCACAGAGTTTTGTAAACATTCAACCTTGGAAAGTACTCCCTCTACAGTGTCCTTATTGGTACCCAGGGGAATATCCAGGATAAGTATAGCATTTTGGGGGTCGATCTCCTGCCCAGTACACCACTCCACCAACTGGTGTACAGCCACTTCTGTTAGGGTAGCCATTTATTTTTAACAGCAATTTGCAAATTTGGCCACTAGAAGACACCAATCCCAGCGTGAGCCTCCAAGATGTAACCCTAGGTGGCGCTATCCCAAGGGCTACCCCTGCCTGCTTGGCTAGTAGCAGGTTAAGGGCCACCTGAGTTCAGACAGGTGCCTCCACCCAGAGATCAAGGGGTTGGTAGTGGTCCCAGCTAACCTGGGCACAGCCTCCGGGACACTGTAACCCCCTCTTTCCCCTCTAGTGGCCTGAACACTGTACAGATAATCACTTACTCAACACCCTGAGTGCATACACACAAGTACCCACACTGTTTGCACCACCAGGGCTGGTTCCTCTGGCACGCGACCCTGGGGACCGCCTGTAAAACAAGGTTATGCACAGCAAATAGCAACAATACAGTACTTTGAGCACAAACTGAACCACAGTCAGATTACATGCAGAAAAGTTAGATCCATTTATTCAGGGACACTTGAACAAGGGAGGGGCAAAATCAGGTTAATTAGCAAAGGTTATATCAATCAAGCAGTTATGCATGTGCTTTGAGTCCCCCACACAGTCCACCTCTGGGTACCCAGGTGGAGAAGAGATGGGCTAGCCAGGACCGTTGCCCGGGGTTGCAGCTGGCTGGGGCCCTGTGATGGAAAACACAACATGCACAGTACACAATATTTGTAATCCGGAGCCAGAGGGCTCAGTTCGTAAAGGAAACAAAACAACAAGACAATTAGATGACACACTAAGATTAAGCGGTTGTTGCAGGGAGCTACCCTGGTATTTACTCACGATACCAAAGACTGGATGAAAATCGAGACTGCAGGTGGTTGATCTGGAATGCCAGGAGAAGCAGGGCCCATATGAGTCGCAGAGGCGTCATTCCTGTTCAAGCGTGGAGCAGGAGGCTGATCCCCAAGCAGGTCTCTCGTTGATGGCTTCTCTGTGCAGTGGGTAGTCTGGCAAGACCCAGACCGCATGGAGACAAACTCGGATGCAGTCCGTTTTGGGCTGGATACAGCTTCCAGCAAGCAGAACACAGTTCACACAGTGGGGGACTAATTCTCGACCCACTAGCAGCTCATAGCACATTTACATGTAAGGAAATTCTACTGTACCAGGCAAAGCACTCCCCGGTCACAATCGCAAAGTCTCTGCACACACCGGGAGCTTGGGGTAGCTGGAACTCCTGACAGACCGATCACATTCAGCAAAATCTTCAGTCTTCTTCAGGTTGAGCCTGGCCCACTTCAGTAGCTTACTTTAGTCACATAAACTTGGATTTAGTCCAAAATAATTCTCTTCTCTCCCTCTCAGGAGCAACACACCAACACGCAGGCCAAAAACTTAGCCTTTTCAGAGTTCTCCCATGTGAATCCACTCAGGATTGCTGCTCAGAAACACTTCAGCTCCTTCTTGTTCAGCTTCCAGCTTAGATTTAACTGAAAAGAGCAAGCAGTCCGGGACTTCCCCAAGATCCAAAAGATTTGGTTGGCTGATTTGGCTGTCAGTCAAAGCAAGAGCTCCCCCTTCAGTTGCAAAAAAGGCGCAAAAAGTTCAAACTACAGTTCCTACAGATTTTGAATTCAGACAGCTCCTGTAGTCCGGATACATTTTAGGTCCCACCAGAACTGATTGGTCCAGTTTGCAGTCCAGGACCAAGATAGTGGAGACAAACAAAACAGTCCTTGCTACAAAGAAAGCAGGTTAGACAAACTACATTATCATTATCACTCTAGATGATTTTCAGTAAATAGTTACATCTTTCAACAGAGCTCCCTCTCAGATTACTTAAACTGCAATCAGGCAGCTCTTAAATAGACAGTACACAGAGGCTATATAGGCTCTGGTAATCACATTTAAACTGCTAAAACGCAGGACACCAGCCTGGCAGTCAGCATTTAGGCAAGCTCAAGGAAGACTTTTTGGGAACCCCCATTTGTAGGGGGGTTACACCTGTAAGCCCTTGCCATGTTACAAGTGCATTAATCCACTCCAAAGTCGGGTTCGACTAGGGAATTAATGCCCAGTTGGTGGTTGGAGACATGAGGCCACCCCCACAGCCAGGCATTAATTCCCTAGTAGAGCCCTCCTTTGTCGTGGATTAATGATTACTCATTCTTCTCCAAATTAACTATTTTGCTTACATTTGTACTTACCCATTTAAATCTAGTAATTTTCTTGCAAACCATTCTCTTTCTCTTTCTAACTACAGTTGGTTCCATTGCATAACAGGAATAATACATGATAGAGTGCGGGATATGGTGGGATATCCCCACTTCTGGGGTGCAAAAGCCACTCAGCCCCTTACTATGCACCCAAGGTGTGGCAATATCCCACCATATCCCACACTCTGTCGTGTACTGTTCCTTAATTACACAATGGGGCTAAGAAATCCTGTAATCTGATTGGCCGGGACTTTACCCATGGGCAAATCTCACTATAACCCACAGGTAAAGTTCCAGCTGTCCCAGCTGACCACTGCACCAAAAGCAAAATATTACTGCTCATCTTCAACTTTACTTCCTACTGGTAGTGTCTCAAAATCATCAACAAGATTCTCCCCTCAGGCATGGCCCACTCTGCCTCAAATGGCAGCTGTCTCTGGAGAAGTCATGCAACCTCCTCTGTCCAATATTAAGGCGATCACTAGCCTTGGATTCCCTTGAGGGCTCTCCTACTCCTAATCGGTTCCACAGTCAACGTGATCTGCACTATGTGGGTAGGTGCCTGGGATGGGAAAAGAAATGGCCTTAATGCATGTTCAAGGTGACAAAGCTGTGTCACACCTCTCGAACGTGCAACCTCCATGACCATCATGGATCCCTCCTTGCCAACACGGACCTCTCGTAGCTGAATGGGAGAAAGCACTCCCTATATGTGCATTAACAAGAAGTTGTCCCTCCCTGTGAATTCACACTTGATGTGACACAGTTCTTCCTTCTAAACATGTGCGAGGAACATGTGCCACATGTGAGAGGAACACGTGCCGCATGATCGAGGAAGCCACCACTGCAGTCAGTACAGAGATTTATCCAGCAGTCACATAACATAAGATAACATAACATACATAAATACTAGAAAAAACTTAGTTTGGTAAGTTACTACATACCTTATTCACCACTGTAAAAAATACATAATCTGTTCCACGTAAAGAAATACAAGAAACAGTTTTGCACTACTTTTTCTGGCAGAAGTTTATCTTCATTAAAAATTATTTGAAACACATAAAAAAGGACATTGATTATTGATGTGGCAAAAAAGGGGGCATTGTATAATCGCAATAATCCACTCCAGGGTGTGGGCTATGGTGGGATTTACCCACTTCTGGTGTAGTTTAGTCGCTCAACCTGTGGCCTAATGACCGAACTACACCAGGCATGGGTAAATGCTACCATAACCCACGCCCTGTTGCGGATTATTGCTTAAATAAACCACACCTTGTCAAGTTATAGTGCTAAAATAATAATCTACTTATCTTCTACTACCTTCTTGTGCCTTCGTCCCTTGGTCTGGCAGCTCCCCCCCAGCCCTGGTACCGGCCCATCTGATGGCCTTACCAGTTATCCACCCCTGAGGGTAGTCTGCCACCTGGGGTTGTGCAGGGCCTATGAGGGAAGCTGACCAGCCAAGGGCTTTTTCCTCCTTATTTTCTCCTTCTCCTTGGGAAACTGGTGTGCAATAACATGGTGTCTGTGCCAATGCCCCCCCCCATCAGTCCACTCCCACCATCGCTGTCACCCAGCCTCTGTGCCTCTGTCAGGCAGTAAGTATCAAGGGGACAGTATCAAGGCAACAAAGTCATGCATGAGAATTGTTACAAAATGAAATGTGTACACAGAACAATATGGTTCTCAGGAAAGGGTCAGAGAAGCAGTGATAGCCAAGAAAAAGCTTTCTCCAGGTGCAAGGAAAAGCAGAGGGAGGAGGAATGGGAGAGTACCAAATAAAAACTAGGAAAGCAAAGAGGATGGTCAGGGAGGCAGACACGGAGCTGCGTCTTGCGGAGGGGGATGGGATAGAGAAAAACAATTCTTCAGATATATTAAGGAAAAAAGAATGCATGGAGGGGATATTGTTAAGCCACAGGAGGGGAGGAGGTAGTAGAGGAAGATGAACAAAAAGCAGCCGTTCTTAACGATTACTTCTGCTCTGTTTTCAGAAGGGAAGACAATGGGCCACTGCCTGAAAGTTGCATCATAGCAGTTATCAGGAGCATTCCTGAAATGTGACCGCCAGTATTTACCAGAGAAAGGGTCCAGAAGGGGTGTAAAGTCCTAAAGCTAAATAAAGCCCCAGGGTTGGATATAATGCACCCAAGGGTACTCGAGAAATTGGCTGTAGAACTAGCTGAACTCCTAGTAGAGCTATTCAATAACTCCAATTAGATAGGGGTAGTTCCAAAAGACTGGAGGGTAGCGGACGTAGTCCTGCTACACAACAAACAGGGTGGGGGACTAGGAACAACCGGGGAATTACAGACCTTTCAGCTAACCTCTGTAGTGGGTAAACTGATGGAGTTGCAGATCAACAAGGACCTTGTGGACTACCTAGACAGCAACCATCTACAGGATAGTAAATAGCATGGGTTTATGAAAGGGAGGTCTTGTCAGACAAACCTGATAGTTTTCTTTGACTTAGTAACAAAGGTAGCAGATAAGGGCTATGCTCTGGATTTACTCTAATTTCAGCGAGGCTTTTGACTCAGTGCTACACAGAAGGCTGCTAAAGAAGTTGGAGCAAATGGGCATGGATAGGGACATAGTCAGATGGGTATGAAACTTGTCAGGGGTGTAGCCAGAATTTCAGATCTGCACACCAAGTGGACTCACTGCTACCCCCCACCCCCAACCCCGGTGAAGCCAGAAAATATACCTGTACACCAGGGCCGTGTTTGTTGCCTCTGTTTGGCACAATAATACAACTTTGTATTTCATGACAATGGCTGGTGATGCATGGTAAATACAATGCCATGCATTGCTCCCTAAGACACCCACATACCAGCCCAGAGCCTGTAAAGTTGTATTGTCATTGGGATGCAAAGACAGTATTGGTGACCAGTCCTTCTAGTTTCAATTCCTATGGATAAAATTACAGAAAGGTTCATCATTTTATTTGTTAGTTTTCATGGAAAAAGGAAGCAGTTCAGAGCCTATTTGCTACCCCCCTTAAATAAAATTGCACACCATGGAGTACTTGGAGTATGCCTGGCTACACCCATGAAACTTGTTGAAGGAGAGACAGCAGAGGGTCCTGGTAAGCAGAGTTAAATTGGAAGAGAGGGAGGTCACAAGTGGAGAGACATAGGAATCTGTTCTGGGTCCTGTTCTCTTCAATATGTTCATTAGCCACATTGGAGAGGGCATCCAGGGCAGGATGTGTCCTTTTGCAGATGACAGGAAGCTGTTGTAGTGGGGTAAATAGCAAAAGAAGTGATCAGGGAGATGCAGAGGGATCTACAAAGGCTAGTGAGGTGGTCTAAGGTTTGACAGTTGAAATTCAATGGCATAAAATGCACCTGGGGCAAAAAACCAGGACAGAGTACTGTATGGAAGAGGTTAAGCTGAGCACTGCAGCAGAAGAAAGGGACCTGGGAGTCATCATTAGTGACTCCCTCAAACAATCAAGTCAGTGATAAGGATAGGGGATGGTTGGGCACAGGAGGCAGGGGAACAGGCAGAAGTCCTAAAGGAGTACTTTGCCTCAGTTTTTACAGGGGGATGGAGTGGCTATGTCTTGCAAGGGGAGCAGGGACAAACTGGAGCAAGGGATGGGACCAGTAGAGACCAAGGGCCCTGATGGGTCTGGGGAAAGGAAGTGGCCACCACAGACAGGTGGGGGCCCAACAGTGCATGGTGAAAAGAGTGAGGATGTGGAGGCTGAAATCCCAGTAAAGAGAGTAAGAGAAGCCCTCAGGTCCCTTTGGACGGAGAAAGCACCTGGGCCAGATGAGATACATCCCAGGGTGCTGAGGGAACTGGCAGATGTCCTGGCAGTCCCTCTAGCAGAGCTTTTCAACATCTCTCTGAGGACTGGGTGGGTGCCCCAAGACTGGAGGGTGGCCCATGTCGTGCTGATTCACAAGGGGGGGATCAAGAGAGGAGGTGGGAAATTCAAGGCCCGTTAGCCTGACATCGGTGGTCAGCAAGGTGATGGAGGGTAATGTCAAGGAAAGGCTAGGGGTGTTACTGGAACAAACTGGGTACTTGGATGACAGGCAGCATGGCTTTGTTACACGAGGTCCCTGCACCCTGACTGGTACCCCCAGAGGTACATCGTTGACAGTTAGTGCTTAGGCACATGTTATACTAATATATAGGGCTAAGGGCATCTACTGTATAAGAGTAGCTGTCAGGATATGTACGCATATTATTGTAATACACTTTGCTTGCTAATACATATACATTTTCTGTGTATTTCTTACTTACAAATATTAGAACTTCTGTGTCCTTGGAGTGATTATGATATACAAGTCAGCATTGCCATCTTTTGGTGATTTGTACTACTACACTGAGTTATATAAAAGATTCTGTATACTGTACTCTTTTGTTTTACAAACTGATGACTACTACAAAATTGTATAATGTTATCTTGGACCATGGAGCCACCTCTAATTTAGCCAATAGGGCTCATCTCTGTAACTAGAAATGTATCTTACAGTAACCATAGTAATTAAAATAAGTATATACTGTGAGATACTAAGTCTTATACCTCGGAGACCCCAAGAGACATGAAGAAACCTCGAAGTATAGGGAATGCTTAGCATTGGCTCCTGGTTCATATTGGTAAGAACTGCTTAGGGGAACTGTGATTAATCCTTTCGCAGTAATACACAAGTTTATTACTCTTTTGCAACATGTTTGTGATTCCTTGCATTCCAAATATTGCCAAGAACCTGAGAGTGAGGTTTAAACCTCCTGACAATTGGCAACCGCATGTAGGCAATATTTGGTGTTTGTAAGCTCTCACTTGTTGTTTCAAACTTTATCCCTTCCTTATGGGGACTGTAGGTGCGCATTTCCGGAACACCTCTCCCGTTTTCAGACCACTTTGTAGTCACTTGCAAAACTCTGGCTGCTTTTTCTTGGGTGTGGTCGATGCAGACTCGACCCACTCCATAGCAGCTTTGAATTGCAAGCCTACGAAGTATACAGTAGCCCAACTGTGTGTAAAGTGTTCCTGCTGTGAATCGATACATAGCACGGTGCCTTTTTCACAGTTTGATTTTTCGTTCCCTCCCACACAATGGCCACCATATCGAATATCTGCACAGAACTGAGACTCGATGTCTCTAACTTCCTTGCCTCCCATGGAGGATGGGTTGACTTCGCGCGGGACGCAAGTCAATCCAAAAACCCTATACTGGGGATCTCAACCCAGTATTGTGAGATGAGACAGAACAGCCAATAAGCGTCATGCCAAAGGGCTGTTGGTCGCGACTCTCTAAGCTGCTCTGGAAGCCTCCGAAGCGAGGTTTCGAACCCTTGATCTGCAAATATCATCTCTTAAACAAGAGATGGGTTTGCAGGAAACAGAATGTGTAATACTGCAGCAGAATTTGGAGTCTGAACTCCAAACACTGCACAATGAAAAAGATTCACTTTTGCATCATTCAGCACAGGCTGGTGAGCAAGAAATCTGTATGTTGAAGCAGGAGTGTGAAAGTTTGAGACAGGATAAGGGACAGGCTTTGCATATGAATGACTTGTTAAGTACAGCGAATATACAGTTGAGTGAGGAGATGGGAGAGCTACAGGATGAGATAAACCACGTACGTAATGACTCAGAAGTGGCTACTAGGGACAATCGCGAATTGAGCTCTGCATATAGAGTGTTGCAGAAACAAATGCAAGATGAGGTTGATATGAATGTTGCAAATGTGAGTCATGCAGAATGTGAATCCAAGATGGCGAAACTGCGCCATCAGCGGGAGGTTCTGGCTGGACATGTTAGGGCGATGGGAGGCGTGGCCCCCACCTTACATACGTTATCTGAAGAGGAGGTCTCAGATGACAATATTTCTCAGTACAACGTCCAGTCACACCCCTACTATGGCCCAGAAACCCCACCCAGCCATCCACAACATGGCGTGTCCCCACTACACCCACACCATGTCATACATCGTCGACGTCATGACGCACATCATGGGAGATGCCAACATGGCGGCCCCCATGATAGGCGACGGCAGCACCGATAGCCGTAATTAATGTGGAAGACAGGCAGGAGATAGAAACGATGATTGAAAATGCAATAGGTAAAGTACCTATTCCTGAGAGAAGTAAATTGGCTATTAAAACCAAATTAGGCAGCTTCTACAAGAGGCCGGCACTCAGGAAGGCATAGTTCATACTGCAGCCGAAGCCGCAGCCCGGGCCGCCCTGAATGGCACCCGAGGTAACTTACCTCCACCTGATCGGCCCAATAATCCCCTACAAATGGCCTACTCTGTTCAGCAGATAGCAGACAGCATTGGTCGGATGAGCCCGTCCAACAACCTCAGCTGCCACTTAGAAAAGGAGCATACCAAATGCGAGATGCTTAGGCTCATTGCAGACTATCAAGTCCAAAGACTACGCCAAACTATCGAGCCTGGCTTGTGGGCCAAACTCCCCCGATACCATCCGCCAGGACAGTAACGCCAGCTTTGATGAGGTTGCAGCTGAACTCATTTCTACACACAGCCCAGGTGTAGTAGGAGTGATGCTTGCATATCCAGAGACTTTGGATGGCCTACCGAGTAGGAAAACACCTTGCCCAAGAAGTTGCAGATGTGGAGCTTATCGAATATAAGACCCTGTTCCTTATGAACATGATACCTGCAGTAACAGAAAAGGTACAGCCAACCACCTATCCCTCCATGGAAAGGTTTGCCAACATTCTTCGAAAAACCGAGAGAGTTTATCAACTCTATATCCGTGATCTTGGCTACGGTTCCCAGAAAGTAGCCGCCGTGGAGCCTACTCAGGAGGCCGCGACGCACTACATGGTGGAAAGGCAGGCCCAACACAAACAGCCCCTCCCCACTGATCAACACCCCCAACAGGCCCAACAACAACAACAACGACAACCACCACAACAGCAACAGCAGCAATGGGTGGGAACCAGAACTATCATAAGTATAAGAAGCATAAGAATAAGGGTAAACAACAACAAAGACCAGGCCCTTCATATAGGGAAATAGCCAAAGAGAATCGGAAGTTTAGATAACTCCTGGGGCAAGTGGGCTCTGTAGCGGATGCTGTTCCTGCTCAGTCCCTTGCAGCCATATAACCGGGAACCCAGGCCCCAACGGGCCATGGTGATACCAGAAGTACAGGCACTCAGGCCCAAACAGGCCTGAACCCAGCAGCACCTCCCCTATATAGCATCAGTGCAGCATGGTGAGGCAGTTCAGAGGAGCCAGGCCCAACCTCTCTATGCTCCCTCAAATACAGATTGACAATTACAGACCCCAGTCCGGATTGTAAACAAGCTGGTCTTGGATATAAACGGAAGGCCCTGCACGGAGGCCGAGGTCGGGGGCCGCCTACTTACAGTGTTATTGGATACAGGCGCGGCTGTGTATGTATTACACGATGACCACCCGGACACATCTCCTTGGTCCACCAAACGGAGGACCAACATGTCAGGAGTAGATGGCACTAGGTTACCTGCATACCGCTCTCTACCTCTACCAGTAGAGTTGGGCCACTTGAAGGCCCCACACACCTTCTAACTGATGGTATTCCATGATCTTCCTAGTATCATTGGAATTGACTTTCTTGCACCACACGGCTGTGTGGTGGACCTAGCTAATATGCTACTGATACAGATTCAGGGACAATATCACACTATTTTGATCCCTGACTCACACATTGTGGCAACAATATCTGCCAACGACAAGGAGTATGATGTTATAGATTTGTTCAAGAATCATGAGCTTTTTCCAAAGCTCCTACCCATTTTGCAAAGGCATTTGGAAGCGTTTGCTATTAACAAGCATGACTGTGGCAGAATGCACACCATTATCAAAGTGCCAGGCCCAGCACACGAGAGGCAAAGGCAATACCCCTTTTCCATCTGAGGCCTTGCCTTCTCTCCGAGAAACAATAAAATCACTCCTCAATCAAGGGGTAATCAGGACATGCATCTCCACTGCCAACTCCCCAGTGTGGCCTGTGAAGAAACCCACAGGCGCCTGGAGATTTACTATTGACTACAGGAAACTGAACCAGGTCACCCCCAGTTGTGCCCCAACTGTGGCATCCGCACCTGACATGCTATTACTTTTGACCCCTGACCTAAAATGGTTCAGTGCCCTGAATATTTCCAATGGTTTTTGGTCACTGCCATTGGCCCCCAAAAGACAATATAAGTTTGCCTTCACTTTTGAAGGTAGACAGTACACACATGAACCTGCTTACCACAGGGATTCCATAACAGCCTATCCCTGTTCCATTTGCACATGATGGATGCCCTTGAGTGTTTTCTACTCCCCAGTGTCTCTTGCAGTATGTGGATGACCTGGATCTCTTGGATGAACTACTGACTCTCATCCAGAGAGCAGGCCTCAAATGTAATCCAGCAAAAGCACAGCTATCTCAGAAGGAGGTGCTCTTTCTGGGCCTGAAAATTACTGACCAAGGCCGCAGCCCTACCTGGAAAAAGATACAAGGATTGCAAGACCTGCCATTGCCTACCAGCGTGGCAACTCTTTGAAGGTTTCTAGGTATGGTGAACTATTCCAGAGACTTTATCTGTGACTTTGCTCAGAAGGCTGCTCCTCTGTATGAGCTACTGAAAAAGGACATTCCATGGACTTGGGGCCCTATACATACCCAGGCTGTGATGTCACTAAAACAGGCCTTTGCCTCGACTTCAGCTCTGGTTAACACCAATCCGGCAATACCATTCCACCTGGAGTGTGCCACTTCTGACATTGCCATGTCAGCAGTGCTGGCTCAGAAGGTTCATGGTACCCTGAGGCCCACTGCATATGCATCACAGTTCTTGACCCCAGTCAAACGGAAGTACAGCCTTTGTGAAAGGAACCTTCTGGCTACCTAATGGGATGTCAAGTACTTTCTGTATATCATTGGGTACTCTCCACTAATTATTAACATCAACCACACCCCAACTACTTTTCTGCTATCAGATAGAGTGAAGGATGGGTCGGTCTCTAACACCAGACTGACACACTGGTCACTCCTTCTCCGGGATAGAGACACACAGGTACACCCAACTAAAATTCCATCCATGCTGGCACATGGACTCCTTTTCCAAGGAGAACCCATGACAGTACACTGCAACTGCCTGATCTTCCAGATCCAGGTCCTTTCCTCCCTGCCATGCCACAAATACTTGACAATACTTCTTTGTGTCATGTCTTTACCGATGGTTCGGCTTCTTATTTCCAAGGAGAACAAATTGCAGGGATGGGTATCTTAGTAATCTACCCCTATGGTAGCACCATTAAAATCTCTAAACGTTGCAGTGTAGCATCATCACAGTATGCAGAGATGGCAGCGGTGGCCTGTGCCCTTGAGTTCATCCAGCATGGAACCAAGAATACTACCATTTTCACAGACTCTAACTGGGTTTGTTGTTCTCTTACAGAATTTCTCCCTTTCTGGCAGAAGAACTCCTTCCTCTCTTCTGATGGCAGCCCAGTGACATACAAAGAAGTGGTAATATACATACATTCACTGGCACAAAGATTTGCACACAAACTCTATGTACATAAAGTTAAAGCTCATTCCCTACATGACCCCTACCATGCCTTCAATGACACAGCAGACACCCTTGCCAAGGAAGGGGCCCGAGGGGGGGGGAACACATGGATGATGGATCATCCAGAGGCCAATGCGGCCATACACACTGCAGCAGTCAGGAAGAAACCTGAACCCTTTTCCCCCTTGGACCTCTCAGCAGCCCAACATGTTGATACTGAACTCAAAGAAGTGTTCAGATTCCTTGACAAGCGTACCAAGGAGAAACTCCCCACACATAACCCCTACCAGAGGCATGAAGGTAAGTCACACTTGTCACTAGATGACAAGCTCATCTGGTATCAACCATATGATTCCACCACCAAGTTGTAGGTGGTCCCCAAACACCTTCGGTCCGAATTCTTGCACCAAGTGCATGATACACCTGAGTGGAAAATACCCTCCAGAGGCTCAAGACCACAGCCTGGTGGCCTGGTGTCACCAAAGATGTTAAACAATACATAGATAACTGCCTTGTTTGTGCGCAAAACAACCCTATTCCCACCAAACGAAATGCAAAACTCTTACCACAAAGACACTCTGGCCCTTGGCATGCCATACAGATTGATTTTATTGGTCCTCTGACCAACACCAAAAGAAACAATAAGTATGCTCTTGTGGTAACAGACCTCTTCTCTAAGTGGGTTGAAGCTTTCCCCACTAACACATGCACTGCTAAAACCACTGCCAAAATCCTGGTGGAACAAATTTTCTCCAGGTGGGGCCTACCTCATAAGGTAGATTCAGACAAAGGAACCAGTTTTACAGGTGAGTTGATGAAAGAATCCCTTGAACTCCTTGGAGTTCAACGTAAGTTCCACATACCCTATTACCTTCAATCTTCAGGTCATGTAGAGACAGCCAACAGATGGATTAAGCAAATGCTTTCCAAATTTACTGAGGACAATCCCAAAACCTGGGGTTTCCTATTGCCGTTACTCCTTATGGCAATAAGGGCACACCCTCAGGCATCACCCAGTTAACACCCTTTGAGGTGATGACTGGAAGACAGATGAGACTACCTGAACACTTGCTGTTTGACCTGCATACCCCCACTACAGACCGTGTATCTGTAGACCAACATGTGGAAAAACTCAGAAAAGACCTCATACATGCACACTTGTATGCTGCCAATTGCATGGGCAAAGCCCAGCAACAGTCCAAAATACAGTTCGACAAACATGGACAAGAAGTGGATTGGCAGGTTGGAGATCAGGTGATGGTTCTCCGATTTGCACATCCCACACACTCCTTCTCTAATAAATGGGAAGGCTCCTATCCCATTGTCAACAAGCTCAGCCTGGCAGTCTATCAAGTTAGACCACTGCAAAACAATAAATTGACTGACAAATGCTTACATGCAAACCAACTAAAACTGTATGAAAGAGCTTAACTACTTTTCCTCACCCCATTGGGCGGAATAGTACTAACCTGCTAATGTTTGATTTTGCTTTTCAGATACACTGACAAGATGGCTATCTTGTTCCATTTTCTCCTTATCTCAGGAGTTATCCCATGCATCCAAGGCACGGTACCGAACCTCCTACCACACCTTGATCATCCAGCATCTGCTCCAGAGGGAGTATCCATCAAAATACCCGATAGTTTAATTACTGTCCAGGAAGGTTCTGACGCTTACCTCACTGCCTCGGTTGTTGCTCCTGACAAATCTACCCTTCAAATTTCGTGGCAAACCACATCGCAAGGACAAATTCTCCATGTGGCCAAACTTTCCAAGGGGACATTCCAGGGTTGGCCCAATGATAAATTATCCCCAAATGGTTCTCTGTCCTTGCTACAAACTGCTCTTAGACATTCTGGTTTATACAATATCAATGCTTTAATTGACCCTGCATATTGTAATTCTTTGCCTAAGGATTTTGCTTCAAAATTTTGTGCTGTACACAATATGGCCTCTGCTGCCATGCACCTTTCTGTGATATCACCTACAGACAAACAGCTTTTGGAGTGTCCAAAGCACACCCCTGGTCCCCACAGTGGCCTAAGAGCTACTGCCCTTCCTGATACACTGATTAACAATTTACAATTTATGCATATACCTGTGTTGTTTAATCTTACTTACTGGAATATGAAAGAATTTAGTATGTGTCACAATACTAACACTTCAGCATTTTACGGTACATTATTGCTTGACAGTTTAGCAGCATTTCAAATTCGTACTCAAGACCCTATTGCCGGGGTCCACTCTACCGAGCATAGAGGCAACTTCAGGAGAAAACCCAATCCTGATTATCAAAGTCATAAACGTAATACATGCGAAGTTGACAGTTCTGATGTCACTGGTGCAACAGGTACTGTCACAGGTCCCTTTGGTACAGCTATGTCTATCTGGAATAAGGCAGACATTGCTGCTATCAAATCACATTCAGCCAAATTTCAGACTGGTTTGGTTAATAATATACTACCCCCATTACTGCAAGGTGTGGACGGCCTTAGGAAGAAAGACACACCGTTTACAATATGCACGACATTGCTAAGGCATTTACTGATTCTAAAGATAAGATTAACGCACTCATTGCACAAAACAAAACTCCTTGTTAAAATGTTGCTCTGAACCTCTATTCTACGTTAAAAACAAAGTACTGCTGCCGTGTATTTTTAGTTGAGCCCTGAATTGCTTCAGCACCAGGAAGAGAGCAGTAGTTGCGGGAGACTTGTCTGCGCTACTGACTATACACCATATTTTATGTATTTGTGAAGGGTGAAACTCCTGATTATTTTAAACAAGTACACTGAAGTTGTGCTTTACAAACGAACTTTCGATTTTGCACATAATTGTGCGAGTTAGTGACTCGTGGGTTCTACATCTGGGTCACCCCTGCTTTTATATTTCGCCACGCAGCGAGCAGGGCGAGCCGCAGCATGGTGCGCGTGGCGCAGCATGCAGAGACAAGTGCAAAGACATGCATGTCGGCACGTGTTCTGCGTGTTCAGCGGGGATAGTGGGCGATATTGGACTTTGAAGTATAAAGATTTTTGACATATTTGATGTGTAGGTATTAAAGCCTCAGCAAAAATGTCTACAAGTAAGACTAAACGGAATATCGATGATTACGTGGAGTGCTGTGTATGCCTAACGTTTGAGCCTATTGTAAATACTCATATGGTATCTAAGTTCATTTGTTCTAAATGTGAGGAGAACAATTCACTTAAGGAAGCAGTAGCTTTATTTAATCAGCGTCTTTCTGAATTAGAAGCCAGTCAGAAAGATAAGCAAGCTAGGATTGTTGCAATTAATAAATTATCTTTGCCAATTATGCTATCTGAGGGCTCTGCATCTACTACAATCACTTCCCACACTATACAAGATCAGCTGACAGCTGAGTTACCAGTATTAGATTTAGGTAATAATTCTAAAAAATGTCCTAGAGAGTATGACAACTCTGATCACCCTGATAGCCTTTGGTATGAGGTACAAAGTAAAAGGTGTTATAAGAAAGGTTGAAAAGCTACCCACTTCACTTTACCACTTAATAATAGTTATTCCCCACTGACTGAATATGAAACTCGGTTAATAATGATGTCTTATGTACACCAGATAATAACACAAGGACTGACGTAGGGGGTTTAGCACAACAGGAGGGTATTTCTGATAGCCATCTTATTCCTAATCATGTTACCCCAGCTGAGACTTCACTTACTGTAAGTGTACAGAAATGTAATCTGAAGAATGACAGAGTTATTCCAGATGATGTAATGTGTGAGACTGTATCAAGTGGTTCATGTCTTCTTCCTTCTAATATCCCAATTTCACCTATAGTTACTTTCCAACCTGTACAGAACATTTTTTCTACTGTAGATTGAACCCGAGATGGAAATCCCTGAAGCTCAAGGAGACACAAAAAAACAGATATTTGTCAGTGGTGACTCCATGATAAAAACTCTGGACCGAATTATTTGTAACATAGACAAAGCAAATCGAACTTGTTCCTCTTTTAGAGGTGCCAGGATTGCACACATTACTAATATGTCCCATAATATTTTGGCCCAAGGTGGTATTGAGCCCCTAGTTATAATTCATGCTGGAACTAATGACTTCATGTACAATGATGTACTAACCATCAAGAAGGATATAGTTGCCCTTACTAATATCCTTATAGAGATGGGATGTGAGATTGCATTTTCCAAAGTCTTACCTGTACCCAGAGCACCTAAACAGTTTAATGATAATATATGTATATTTAATAACTGGTTATGAAGATGGTGCTTCCAATAAAACCTGGGCTGCATTTCTCATTGGGAAGGCTTTATCTTTAGATCTGAACTATATAGTAGGGATGGTTTACATTTACATTATAGGGGAAACAAGCTGCTAGGACATCATCTATTGCGTTACATCAATGAGCGCTTAAACTGATTGACTTGGGAGAGATGACTCTCCCTCCCAAAATAGGAAGAGGGAATAAAACTAAACAGTTCCTTAATAAATCAAATAAATACTGTAAGAAGCATAACGTTTCTCCTAATGACATTAAATGCCTTTATTTCAATGCTAGAAGTCTTACTAACAAAATAGATGAGCTAATAATCACTGTCTTGAATTGTAATATTGATATTATATTCATCACAGAAACATGGGGTGATTCTAAATCCAGTTGGGAGGTAGCCTTACCAGGTTATACATCCTTTCTACTCAACAAACATTCAGGGAAAGGTGGAGATGTTGCTATTTTTGTTAAAAAGACACTTCAGGTGATTGACATATCAGCCAATATTAAAAATAATATTGATAACCTTGAAACCTTATGGCTTAAAGTTATGTTAAACACCACCCAGCAGCTGATTTTAGGCGTTTGTTATCGACCACCGTGTACATCCACTACCTATCTAGAGTACATAATAAAAGAAATTAATTCAGCCTGTTCCCTTGGGGATGCTGTACTTACAGGTGACTTTAACCTGAGTAATATTGATTGGACAACACTAATAGGCCACTCCAAAGCTGCAAAATTATGAACTGATGTTTGTCAGCAATGTAATCTTAATCAGGGCCTAGTTCAACCTACTTGGGGTAATAATAACCTTGATTTGGTTCTGTATAGTAAATCTGTTTCTTTAAATAATTTGTTGGTTTGCCCCCCAATAAGCAGTAGTGACCACTGCTCCATTACTTTTGAAATCTGTAAACCTGTTCTCCCGACTCGTAACAGTACTAAAGTTTATTTATATGAAAAAGCTGACACTATTAATCTGAAAGTGGGATTTGCTAATACAAACCGGTGCTCCATATTGAATGAAGTTGGCATTGAAGAATACTTCTTGTTTCTATGCAATAAGATCTACACTCTAAGGGAAAGCTTTGTACCATTTAAATATAAATACTCAAAAACCAATTCCAAACCGAAATGGCTGACGAAACAATTGGCAAAATTAATTAAGAAGAAGAAAAAATGTTATGCCAATTATTTAAAAAATAAAACAACAAAAAACTGGAACTTATATTTGAATATTCAAAAGAAGTGTACTAAGGGAATTAGGAATTCTAAAAAAGATTGCGAGCATAGATTGGCAACAAACGCCTGTAGGAATAATAGCAAATCATTTTTTGCATATATTAATTCTTTAAAAAAACCTACAGGTCAAGTGGGTCCACTTTTAATAAATGAGTATTTAACTCAAAACCCTATTGAGATGGCTAACCATCTCAGATTATATTGTAATATGTATCAGAAAGACTTGATCAATATCAATATTCAAGATATTAATGGGTCCTACATACTGTACCTATTTCCATTTCTGATGTACACTCTAAATTACTAGGACAAAAAGGTAAACAAGTGAAAACTATAGACCTATTAGTCTAATCTCCTCTATGTGTAAAATATTAGAAGGACTAATCAAGGGTATGCTGAATCCATTATTGCAGGAAATTGATTATGAACAACATGGTTTTAAAAGAGGCAGAAGTTGTTCGACTAATATGCTCTACTTTTATGAGGTCAGCCTTCATTTAGACAAAAGACAGGCTTATGATGTGATTTATTTGGATTTCAGCAAAGCTTTTGATTTACTTCCACATTGGGCTCTATCAAAAAAACTTTATAAGTTAAATATTAACCCAAATTTAATATTATGGATAATCAACTGGTTAACTAACCTAACTCAAAAGGTTCTCATTAATTGCAATTTTTCTCACCAAGGGTCTATTACTAGTGGGGTACCTCAGGGATCAGTACTGGGACCCTGCCTGTTTCAAATATTCATATCTGATATTTCAAATAAATGTACATTAAATATTACTAAATATGCAGATGCTTGAAGATTGGGGGGCCATGCAATACTTTAGATCAATTTAACATCATCCAAAGTGATTTAAATAATATTACAGAATGGATTTTAGAATGGGGAATGAAATTAAATAACGCTAAGTGCAAGATCTTGCATTTTGGATATAATAACCCAGGTTACCAATATACTTTAAACAATTAGTTATTAACGGTATCTGATGTGGAAAAGGATTTGGGTGTTGTCATAACTAACAATTTTGTCCCTGACCACATATCAACTCCATCATATGCAAAGCAAACTCTGTTGTTTGGGCTACAAAAAGGAACATCAAATCTAGAGAACAGGAAGTTTTAGTACCTTTATATCGGGCATATGTTCGACCACATTTGGACTATTTGTCTCAGTTTTGGTGTCCACATAAAAAACAAGATATTGTGAAAGTTGAGAGAGTACAAAGGAGATACACCAAACTTATTAAGGGATTACAGGATGCATCATATGATTCTAGACTTCACTCTTTAAATATGATGTCTTTATCTACTCGCCGATTAAGAGGTGATCTCCTCATGTTATACGATATAGTTAATGATCCCCTTTTGATGGTAAATCTGGGATTGGTATTTAAGGAAGACACATATGATCTTAGAGGTCATCCCTTACAACTACAATATAAAAGTTTTATCCATATAAAATGAAAGTATTTTTACACAGCGAGAGTGGTTAAACCATGGAATTCACTACCTATTGAAGTCATTATTAGTAATACTAAGCGATCCTTTAAGAATAGGTTGGACTCATATATGATAACACACCCTTATTTTGCTTATTATTAACTTGAGAGCAAATATGAGCTTCACTGCTCCATGGCTCTCTACAAATCCTAGTATGAATCCTAGTAGGCAGATAAACAGTACATTGCTAGAGAAATTCTGTGCTCAGCCTATGGCTCATACATTATTGCGACCATCAACAATCTCTTCCGTGATCTAGAATCTGGAAGAATCCCTGATATCATACCTGACAGACATATTTCTAAATGGTATTGTCCACAATGTAAAACCCCTGGCTGTATTGCCATGTCTATGCAACAATCTCTAACAATTCCTCTTTCTACAACCAGGAATTTGGGTTTTGAGACCAGGCACCCTAATACTGGTCCCTGTTTTACTGCTAAGAAATGTTCTATCAGAGATACTATGTTTGTTTCTTTTACTGTCTCTTTACCACATTTTGATCCCACTACAGCTTTGTTCGACAAGCTCACTACTGTACACTCCATCGGGCACCTTGATGACAACATCTACATAGAACGCCTAGACTTGCCTCCTCTACTAGTCTTCCATCCTTTTCTGGATGCCTGGGTCACTCCGCACACATATATTGCTGTGCGAAGAAACAGTATATCTACTTGTGTCGATGTGATGTATTTGATGTTATTAAACCTGTATGTGGTTATTCTCCAGATAGCACTGACTGGTCATTTTCCATGGACGATAACAGCACAAATGGCACTGACTTTTTGGACTCAACATTGGCTCCAGACAAACTTTACCAATCTTATCGTGAGGAGGTTCATCACCTGTCAACACGGATTTCCAAGACGACTTACACCTGCCCAGTACAGTTGCAAAAATGGAGACTGCCTACTGTTAAGATGCAGTACAATTCAGATGGGGAGTACTGCATAGTCACAAACTACAAATCATATCTGTATGGTACACAGACATGTATTACTGATTTCTCCAACTTCTGTTTTGTCCCCCACCAGAAGTCTGTCATTGGGCATACCATTATTGCCCCCGTCCCCCTCATGGATGCGGACATCATTGATGGTAACCCCGATTATCTGCTCACCGTTTCTCAATATTTGCCATATTTTAATGTACACGTAGATCCGCTGTCACTTACATTAAAATCACTTTTAGAGAGAAAAGACACCCACCTCATCCACATCAGCAATAATATGACCAAAGCTAATGAAGCTATCCTTTCATTGATTAATAATGGTGATATGAATGATGCGTTAACTAACACTTGGTTAGAGATTATTTTTATAGGTTTTGTTACTATGAAAGCATTTTGGATATTTTTCTTGATCATTATGCTATGCTGCCTGCGGCGCACACTGCGACAACACCGTGAGCAGCTGGAGTTCCTTTACAAAGCTTGAGCATCGAGTTTGGCCCCTGCTCTTTGATCTTTCCCTAGATTTGCCTGTGTTGCCCTTGGAGGCAACAAAGGGGGGAATGTTACACGAGGTCCCTGCACCCTGATTGGTACCCCCAGAAGTACACCGTAGACAGCTAGTGCTTAGGCACATGTTATACTAACATATAGGGCTAAGGGCATCTACCATATAAGAGTAGATGTCAGGATATGTATGCATATTATTGTAATATACTTTGCTTGCTAATACATATTTTCTATGTATTTCCTGTGTATTTCTTACTTACAAATATTAGGACATCTGTGTCCTTGGAATGATTATGATATATAAGTCAGCATTGCCATCTTTTGGTGATTTGTACTACTACACTGAGTTATGTAAGACTCTGTATACTGTACTCTTTTGTTTTACAAAATGATGACTACTACAAAATTGTATAATGTTATCTTGGACCGTGGAGCCATCTCTAATTTAGCCAATAGGGCTCATCTCTGTAACTAGAAATGTTTCTATCTTACAGTAACCGTAGTAATTATCATAGGTATATAATGTGAGACACTTAAGTCTTACACCTCGGAGACCCCAAGAGACACGAAGAAACCTCACGGTATAGGGAATGCTTAGCATTGGCTCCCGGTTCGTATTGGTAAGAACTGCTTAGGGCAACTGTAATTTATCTTTTGGCAGTAATAAACAAGTTTATTACTCTTATGCAATGTGTTGGTGATTCCTTGCATTCCCAATACTGCCAAGAACCTGAGAGTGAGGTTTAGACCTCCTGACAGCTTTGTCACGGGAAGATCGTGTCAGACAAATCTTGTTGAGTTCTATGACTGGGTGATGAGGGCCCTGGACCAGGGTAGGCCAGTGGATGTCCTCTTTCTGGATTTTAGCAAGGTGTTTCACTCGGCACCCCACAGTGCCCTTCTGGCTAAGCTGAAGGAAATGGGGGTAGGAAGACAGTTGCTAAGATGGATAGGAAATTGGCTCTCTGAGCTTACTCAGAAGGTGGTGGTTGGAGAGATAGCCTCATCCCCAAGGTAGGTTACTAGTGGAGTTCCCCAGGGGTCAGTGCTGGGGCCACTCCTGTTCAACGCCTATATCTCAGACATCAGGAGGGGGATCAGGAGTGAGATGAGTCTCTTTGCAAATGACTCAAAGCTGGGTGCAGTGGCGGATGGGGAGGAGGGGAGGGTGGCCTTGCAGGAGGACCTGGAAGTGCTGGAAAGGTGGTCGGGAGAATGGAAACTACAATTCAATGCGGGGAAGTGCAAGGTTCAAAACAACATGAAGTCTTGCTGTACTCTGACAAATGCAGTTAGCCCCAGCCTTTAAACTGCCCAGAAGAATAAAGGGTTAACTTTCTATGCAGAGCATAGAATGCTGAGCTCAAGCTCGGTTGATGCCTCTGTCTGGAGCCCTTTGAAATCCAACCATCAGATTCTTTACTCCGCCTCACTGAACAGTCGCTCTGGAGATTTTTCCCGCAACTCGGTTTGAAAGTCGGTTAAAGTATCGGCTAATTGTCGGTTTTTAACTGAAATTTATTTCCGCATAGTCGGTTCAGTCTCTGTCTGTGGTGCCGTGAGTACTAGATAGGTTTTGTGCTGATTTTTCTGTGTGGAACTTGTAAAAGTGTAGATCAGTTCGGCTGAACCGATCATTTGTGGTGAATACTTGTATCTTTCTTTAGTGTGTGGTTACCGGTCCATATTGGTTCTAAAAAAAACGTGTTTTTATACTTTTTTTCCCCCAATACCTGTGACATGGTTAGGAACCGATAAGGGAGTCTTGCCTGGCGGTTGCCATAAAAAGGGTAAGTTTTTTAGGTTGGCCATGTCTGAGAAACCCAAGAAAAAAAAACGGACCCACTGGGTTTCAACAATGCAGTGAGTGTGGGGAGGTCTTTGCTAAGGCCGATCCCCACAACACCTGTGTTTATTGTCTGGGGTTTGAACACCTTGATACAGACTGCCAAATATGTAAAAAATTTCCCAAATCTACCCTTGAAAAGAAATTAGGTAGACTAAGGGAAAAGGAGGCAGAGAAGTCTGCTGACCTGGATGGTTCTGACCGAACCAGAAGGAGTGCCCTCTGACCAGGGCAATACTTCTTTGGGCAAAAGGAGAGCTGATCCCGAGGGTTCGGTTCCAACAAAAAGAAAACGCAAAGAGAAATCGACTGGTTCGGATCCAGAACTTCATGTTCCGACCACCAAGGAAATAACCAGAGTGATTCAGATTGTGGAATCACTTCACCCAGTTCCAACCGATCCGGCACCTTTTTTTTTTCCATTTAAAGTTTATTGAAGTTTTCAGCATACAACAAATAACACAACATAACACAATAAATACAAAATGCATCCAGGAATAACTGGGAGGACCAAATATCACCTCCCCCCAACCCCTTGCCCGTCCTCCCCCCCCCCAAACAAATCAACATAAAAAATTTAAAAAAAAGGAAGGGGGGAGAGAGAAAACCTTCCTCCACTTCTCCCCCCTCCCATCCCGGGTTTGCATGACTAGACCTTATTCAATCTGCAACAAAACAGCCAACAGCCCATTCCTCTACACAGTTTGAAGTGAATAAAGGGTTATTAATGGAGCCCAGATCTGATTAAATCTCTTCATTCTATTCCTAACACTGGCCACCATTTTCTCTACCCTGAGATTAGACAGAAATTCCCGCAGCCACTCCACATATGTTATCTCCTCAGAATCCTTCCAGTGTCTGAGCGTTAATTTTTTAACTGACATGGATATTAGAGCTATGTGATATTTACGAGTAGCTATTGGGATATCAGAGTAATCACCCAAAAGGCAGATTTTAACCGTGAACAGATCATTAAGACCCAATAGGGGATCTGCTCTCTGTCTAATTTGTGTCCATAGGGGAGCCACCTTAGGGCAGAACCAGAAAATATGCGATAAATTGCCTTCCCCGAGCACACCTTATACAGATAGAGGAGGGAACAAGGCCAAATTTGGTCATTTTTTGAGGGGTGTAGTATAAATTATGTAACATCTGAAATTGCATGAGCTGGAGCCTATCTTGTGTAATAAACTGATGGCACCCTTACCAGAGCTCCGCCCAATTAATAACTAACTCCAGAAAAAAGCCGGGTCCAGTACCCAGATGGTCCAAAAGATTCGGGGTAAATCGAATCATAGAGAACATTAAGGATTCTCGATACCGCATGCGGAAGACCTACCATTTGGGCCAGTTCCGCCCGGAAGGACGGGCATCTGGATGGCCGGGGGGGTCACCCCTATGGTCTTCACAAGAAAATGGCGTAGCTGAAAGACTTTAAATATATTAGAGGCTGGAATTTCCAGCTTAGCTAACATCTCCGAGGATGACATCCATGTCCCCTTTGTGTTATTCCAAAGATATGAGAGGTTAACTTCCCTGGCCAGCGGGAGGCACAAGGGGGAAAGAACTCTTCCATCTATTTTAAGATTAGGGTTGCCTAATAACGGTTGCTCCAAATCTAAGCAATGGTTGTATTTAAGGAAATTACAAAACTGGGAGTGGACTTTTACAGAAAGTGCAATTGGAGACGAACGAAGCTGTGCAGGGAGATATTTAATCTTCGTATATAACAAAGAGACCGGGGAGAGCTTATGATATTGGATTTGCGCCAGTTCTATTTTAAGCCAGAGAGGTTCATATCTAGAAGGATTTCCCGGATCGCTGTGTTTCACCCATCTTAGATATTTATTCACGTGGCTGGCCCAAAAATAAAGGCCAACATGGGGCAAGCGAAGACCTCCCCTAGTTTTAGGAGCCGCTAATTTATGGAAAGCCAGGCGAGGTTGTTTTCCAGCCCAGATAAAGTTAACAAAAATATTATGTACTTTCTTAAACCATGACAGAGGGATCCATAAGTTCATGTGGCTAAGTGGATAATAAAGCCGGGGGAAGATGTTCATATTGATTAAGCTAATATTACCCCATAGTGACAATGGGAGGCGGGACCACCTATTGAGATCCTGTGTAATAATGTGTAATAAGTAATCCAAATTTTTCTTTTGAGAAAATGTCATGCTTCTTGTGAGAACAATACCTAAATATCTCAGCGACTCTTTCTCCCAGGCCAAACCTAGGTCTCTGATCTCCTGCTTTAACACTCTCTGATTGAGGGGGAATACCGAAGTCTTCTCCACATTTAACTTATAATTAGAAAAGGAGCTATACTCTTTTATAATTTCCAACATATGTTTTATAGACTCTCTAGGATGGGAGATTTGAAGTAATAGGTCGTCCGCGTAAGCTGAGACTTTAACTTCTAGGCCTTGTACCACTATACCCTGGATCCTAGGGCAAGTAACCAACCTCCGTATGAGGGGTTCCAGGTATAAATTAAAAAGCAGAGGAGATAAGAGGCAACCCTGTCTAGTGCCAGAACCCGGGGGAAATAAGTCTGAGATGTTACCATTACATGAGACTCGGGCCGTCGGAGTCTTGTAAATTGCCCGTACCCAGCATTGAAATTCCAAGGGAAAACCAAAAGCATGCAGCGTCCGAAAAAGGAAGTTCCAGTCCACCCTGTCAAATGCCTTCTCGGCATCCAGGGAGACCAAGGCGGCCGGAAACTCAGCATCCCTAGACGCCGAGAAAACGTGAGCCAAAGTGCGCAGATGATCACTGGATGACCTCCCCTTCATGAAGCCGACCTGCTCTGCTCCTATTAAGTCAGGCAGAACAGTGTTAATATGACTTGCTAGCAATTTACACAGAATTTTTATATCTTGATTTAACAAAAATATAGGCCTACAACTAGCCATGAGTTCTGGCACTTTACCGGGTTTAGGTAGTAAAATTATTAGTGCTTCGAATAATGTTTTATCCGTGCAATTGCCAGTGACAATTTGTTGAAACAGAGCAAGGAGCAAAGGGGCTAGTTGTTTTGCAAACACTTTATAAAAATTGGCTGAAAAACCATCTGGGCCCGGAGATTTATCTAGGGGAAGATCTTCCGATCCAGCACCATTTGGCAAGGGTTCGGTTTAGTCGATTCCCCCAGTTCATGATTATACCCCTGAAGAATTTTATGAACCGGAGTTTGAGAAGGAGGGGGAGTTTGAAGTTGAAGATGATGATGGTGATGGTGATGATGGTGATGGTGAAGGTGAAGGTCTGGATGTGCCCGTGGAACTGGACATCTCCCCAGACAGACCTTCCGGTGTAGCCCCTCCTAGGCTTTCTGAGTCCCCTTCCCACTTTATGTTTTGCAGAAAGGTGGCTGAACCCCTCCAGCTTCCTATGCAGAAAACAATGGAGGGTCAAGAGGAGCCCGATTATGTGGAAATGATGGACATCCTAGAGTCCAGGAGACTGTCTATTCCCCTTCACAAATCTTGTGGGAAGCAGACACAAAAAATCCTAAAGTCTCCCAATTCTATACCTGTTGATAGGAGAATGGACAAGAGGTATACACTATCAGGCTCAGATACAGAGTTTTTATACCAGCAATGCAGCCATGTTGGGGTTGTGCAGGCTGCTGCCTGTGATAAGGCAAACATTCCCTTGGCATCACACCCCCCCAAAGACTCCAGGAAGATTGATGCCATGGCAAAAAAGCAGTACATGGCATCTTCCTTGGGACTCAGGCAGGCGAATTATATGGCCTATACAGCCAGGTACCAGAAGTCCAGGTGGGACACTGTACTGGCACTGGCTAAACAGGCCTCCCCCCAGCTAGCCAAGGAGCTGGAGGAGGTGGCTGCAGATGGGATTGAGGCATCAAAAGTACAGTTTCATGCTGCTGTGGAGTCCAATAATGTGTCAAGAGTCATGGCTACATCTGTGGCTCTTCGGAGAATGGCTTGGCTCAGATGTACTAGCCTCTCGCAGGATACTCAGGCTAAGGCCATGGATTTTCCTGTAGTGGGTAATTCTCTGTTTGGGAAGCAGACAGAGAATTACTTGGAGAAAATGGACGAGTACAGGACCACTTACAGGAGTGCTCAGGCCAAAGAGAGGCAGGCAACTCCTCAAAGGCAGCAGTCTAGGGGCAGGCCTTTTCATAGGCCTTTTTACCAAGCACATGCCTCTTCTCCCATTTCACAGAGGGGGTTCTTCAGAGGGAAGGGCAGAAAGGTGATGAGCAGGGCTGCGTCCACTCCTCAGCCTAAGGCCCCTGCCAAGCAGACACCCTGATGGGCCTGCCCGGGTCGACTCTCCTATTCCAGTAGGGGACAGGCTGGCTTACTTCGTCCAGGACTGGATGTCTATTACCTCAGACAAGTGGGTCCTGGAAGTAGTAAGCCAGGGACTGGTTCTCAGCTTCAAAAAATTTCCGAAGATGAGAGCCAGATCTTTTCCACCTGCAGGTCTCTCAGAAACCCTTGCCGTAGAGGCAGAGGTTTTGTCTCTTCTGGCTTTAAGAGCCATAGAGAGAGTGCCTATCCTACACTGAGGCAAAGGTCTGTACTCCAGGTACTTCCTTACCCAAAAAAGACAGGGGAGTGGCGACCCATCCTAAACCTAAGATACCTAAACAAACATCTTTTAAAACCAAGGTTCAAGATGGTAACTCTGGGAATAATTCTTCCCTCTGTAAGGCCAGGGGACTGGCTAGCCTCCCTGGACCTCAAAGATGCCTATTTTCACATTCCCACCAGTTGCTCCCACAGAAAGTACCTCAGGTTCGAGTTGCCCTCAGGCCACTATCAGTTCAATGCCCTTTGGTCTAACATCAGCCCCAAGGGTTTTCACAAAGTGCCTGGCAGTAGTAGTTGCCTTTCTAAGGAGGCAAAAGATTTCAATTTTTCCATACCTGGACGACTGGCTAATAGTGGGCCAGTCTCCAGATCAAGTCAAGTCAGACCTGAAAGTGACCCAGCAAGTGCTCACTTCTCTAAGATTTCTTCTCAACCTTCCCAAGTCAGTTCTCAAGCCAGTCCAGCTTCTTACCTTTATAGGGGCAGAGCTGGATACGGTGAAAACAAGAGCCATTCTTCCCCGGAGAGGGCAAGAGCTCTTATAGAACTAGCTTCTTCCTTCAGCCTTCAGGTGTCCTGGCCAGCAAGGCATTTCCTCCAGCTCTTGGGCCACATGGCAGCATCTACAGCAGTGGTCCAAGGGGCAAGATTCCAGATGAGGGACATTCAGTTCCGTCTGAGGGCCTTTTGGTCCCAGAAGAAGGACTCCCTTACCAAACTGATTCCAGTGACTCAGACCTTGAGCCAAGCCCTTCAATGGTTGCAGGATCAGGACAATTTAAGGGAAGGGGTTCCATTTGCCACTCAGTCTCATTCAGTGGTCCTTACCACGGATGCTTCCCTTCTGGACTGGGGAGCCCATCTGGGGGCCCTCACTGCCCAAGGACTGTGGTCCCCTCAGGAGTCCCTTCCCCACATCAATCTCCTGGAGCTCAGGGCAGTTTTTCTGGCCCTGCAAGCTTTCCCTCAGTCAGTGCAGACCAAGGTGGTTCAAATCAGAACAGACAACACCACCACCATGTGGTACATTAACAAGCAGGGAGGCACTGGGTCTATGGCCTTGTGCACAGAAGCCATGAAGTTGTGGTCCCTGGCTTATTCCCTGAAAACCTCTCTGATAGCTGTTCACCTTCCAGGGAAGGACAATGTGCTAGCAGATGCACTGAGCAGGATCTCACAGGGCCATCACAAATGGTCCCTGGACCCTCTGTTATTGAAGGTGATTTTTTTCAAGGTGGGGCACTCCAGAGATAGATCTTTTTGCAGCCCCAATCACCAACTTCCTCTCTTTTGTTGCAGACCCCCAGTATTGGGCTTAGTTCCCCTGGATGCTCTGATTCTCAACTGGGAAGGGAAATTTCTGTATGATTTCCCTCCCTTCCCTCTTCTGTTCAAAGTTTTAGTCAAGATAAGGTCACAACCTTGCAAAGTGATTCTGATTGCTCCAGACTGGGCCAGACAGCCTTGGTACCCCTTGTTGCTGTCCCTAGCTGTCCATCTTCCCCTGTCTCTCCCCAGAAATTACAACCTGTGAACTTCTTCTCAGGGGAGGATTTGGTACCCCAATTTTCAGTCTCTCAATCTCAAGGCATGACTCTTGAAGAGTTAGAGTTTGCAGATTTGCATGTGTCTCAGGGGGTTCTGGATATTCTCAAAGCTTCTCGAACGCCCTCCACCAGAAAGACTTATAACTCCAAATGGAAGAGATTCAGCATTTGGTGTTCTAAGAAGCATATTTCCCCAGATACTGCTGAATTGCCTACAGTTCTGGATTATATGGTCCATCTTTGCCTAGGCCTCAGACCAGCTGCTCTCAAGGTTCACTTGTCAGCTGTTTCTACTTTTCTGTCAGTGGGGAAGTCTTCCTCACTATCTTCTCATCCTGTGTTCTGTAATTTTTTTTAAAGGATTGCTTCATACCAATCCTCCCTTTAAAAGACCCTGCCCCTGCCTGGGATTTAAATGTTTGCATTGTTCAATTTATGCAACCTCCCTTAGAACCTTTGTCCTCAGCACAGCTGAAGTACTTGACTTGGAAAACTGTGTTTTTAGTGGCCATTACCTCTGCCAGACGTACCAATGAATTGCAAGCCCTGTCAGTGGAACCTGATTTTATCTCCTTTCACAGGGACAAAGTGGTCCTTAGAACCAATAGAAGGTTCTTGCCCAAAGTGATTTCAGATTTCCATTTGAATCAGTCTGTGTCTCTCCCTGTTTTCTTCACTGATCATTCTTCCTCAGGGGAGAGGAGGCTACACAGTTTAGATGTTAAAAGAGCCCTTAGCTACTACATAGAGCGTACCAAGGGCCACAGGTTTGATTCCTTCCAGTTGTTCCTCACTTATGGGAAAGTGGGAAAGGGCAAACCTGCCACCAAGAGAACTATTGCCAGGTGGACTATGTCTTGTATACAATTCTGCTAGGAGAAACTGAGAAGGATTCCACCCTCAGGCCTGAGAGCTCACTCTACAAGAGGTACAGCTGCTGCCAGGGACATTCCTCTCTTAGAAATTTGTCAAGCAGCCACCTGGAAAACAGTCCATACCTTTACCAAGCATTACTCCCTGGATATCCAGGCTAGGAGTGATGCTCGGTTTGGCACAGCAGTACTTCAGAGCCTATTCCCAAAGTAGGTTCTGTCCCTCCTCCAAGGAGGTACTGCTTGGTAGTCTGCATTTGTCAGAATACAGCAAGACTTCATGTTGTTTGAGGAAAAAATTACTCACCTTAGTAATTATGTTTCTTCTATTGGAGTCTTGATATATTCTGACCTCTCTCCCTGCCTCCCCTCTCAGAACCTGGTTTTGGGAAGTGGGTGGGCAGGTGCAGTGTTGCACCTCAGGGGTGCTCCTTTTACACTCTCTTCTTTTTGTTTGGGTGTTATTTTATTATTCTTCTTATTGGATTGGGTTTTGGGTTTCCTGACTTTAGTCTTCCTTTGGGAATCCAAAACTTTTGTTGCTAGTAAAGATTTTTACAATTTCCACATAGGATAGTGAGTTTTTTGCTCGTAAGAATCTGACGGTTGGATTTCAAAGGGCTCCCAACAGAGACATCAACCGAGCTCGAGCTCAGCATTCTATGCTCGGCATAGAAAGTTAACCCTTTGTTCTCCGAGACAGTTTAAAGGCCGGGGCTAACTGCATTTGTTAGAATACAGCAAGACACCAATAGAAGAAACATAATTACTAAGGTGAGTAATTTTTTCTTCTAGACCTGGGAGTCAGAAATCCAGGCCAGGGGTATACCCTCGGAGGAGACATGATTCAAGTCACGGAGGGTGAGAGGGACCTGGGGGTAGTGGTAGATGTCAAAATGAATAACTTGGAGACCTGTAGGAGGGCAGCAGCAAGGGTAAATAGGATGCTGGGATGCATCACCAGAGGGATTACCTCCAGAAAGGCGGAAGTGATCCTTCCACTGTAAAACTGCTTGGTTAGGCCACACCCGAATATTGTGTACAATTTTGGAGACCACATTTAAAGAGGGACATTATACTCCTAAAGAGGGTCCAAAGGAGGGCAACCAAACTGATCTGGGGCCTGGGGGAGAGGACCTATGAGGAGAGGCTCAAGGAGCTTGACATGTACACCCTGGAGGAGAGGAGGGACGGGGGGGACATGATAGAGGTCTTTAAGTACATGAAAAGGATCAATAAAAGAGGCCCAGTCAGGGTGCTCCAAAGGAAGGAGGGTGGTACAACAAGAGGTCACGGGTGTAAGTTGGAAGAGGGCAGGCTCAGAGGGGAGAGAAGGAGATGTTATTTCACTGAAATGTTGGTGGAGCCATGGAATGCACTGCCCAGGGAGCTGGTGGAGGTGGAGACTGTGGACGGGTTTAAGAGGGGATGGGACAGGTACAGGGAGAGGGGGAATCTTACCAGGCCCAATACAGGTGGAACATCTGGGACTGGGAACAGTATAACCCAAGGGAGAGGGCGGGACACCAAAATTGGCCCTCAGTGCGGGTGCTGAAAATCGAGCAGACTCGAGACACCGTTAGGCCTATTCTGCTGGCATTTTAGTATGTTAGTAGTGTAACTAGGCCTATAGTAAGGCTAATAGGATGCTGGGGTGTATCAAAAGGGGTATTAACAGCAGAAAAAAGGAGGTACTACTACTCTACATAGGTTCTGGTGAGGGCACGCCCAGAATACTGTGCTCAGTTCTGGAGTCCTCACTTAAGAAAGGACAGGAACAGGCTGGAGACGGAGCAGCACTGGGTGGCCAAGGTGATTAAGGGCTAACAGGGCAGATCTTACAAAGATCATCTTAAGGCACTGAACATGTACATGCTGGAGGTCAGACGAGAGGGGTGGAAGTGACAGACACCTTTAAGTTCCTGAAGGGAATAAACAAGGTGATCTGCTGTCACAAGTGGAAACTGGTGAGGGGAAGGTTTAAGAAGGATGTAAGAAAGTTCTATTTTACTGGAAGGGTGGTGGAGCTTTAGAACAGTGGAACAGTCAGCCAGCAGCGGTTGTGGGTGCCAAGACCATAAATGGTTTCAAGTGTGGCTGTGACAGAGTGAAGGGTTTAGTGGTCGCTCAGGTCGGCAGGAGATCAGTGAGGTGGACAAAGTAGCATAAAACTGTACATGGACAATAGGTCCCAGGGTAAAGATGGAACTCTAGGTAGACCAGATGGATCTTCTTCGATCATCATTGTCTATGTTCCTTTTCTTCTAACAATGGATGATAAAAAAAATACAATTTGGTAAATGGAGGATGTGCTGCTATTATTTGGAAGCAATTGGTATTTCATTTTAATAAATGATAACTGTTTTACCTGATGCCCAAGGTGGTGTTCTTCTGAGAAGCTGTAGTGGATGTGAAGCCGGCTTTCTTTTTGTCAGTTTGTGGGTATTTAGCCTGAGGCTCCATTTGTGAGTGCCTGAGGCTCTGTTTGTGTGACTGGTAGCTGACTTCTTTATTGATTTATTTTTTTATCACAAATACTGCAATTTGCAGCATGTAGCTAACCCTATTTTTCCCCTAGCACTCATTCAGGCTCCCCATACATAATCCCAAATTAGTGGTACTAAGTGGCTGCAATGATCACCTTGTGCCACTCTTCTAACATTCATCCCATTGTTAAATACACAGTGGGGTCACAAGTCTCATCATGTGCTTTTGCAATGGCTTTTAATGATGACATGGAAAGGAGCAGTGGCTGGCATGATACTGATGCATTCTGCCAGGTATAGATACTTACCCTCCCCCAGTCTCACATCACATCATCTCCCAGGAGGCTGCAAGCAGTTCTATAGTCGAGGCCCAGCCATGCAACACTGAAGTGTCAAGTCATCAGAGAACTGAGACCATTGAGGGACCAGATATAAAATGGCAGCATGGGGGGCCACGGTTAGGGAGCGAGGGGTTCCGCAGGATGCCAGGAATACTCCACACCTCTGAGAGTGGGTAAAGGGGCTGCCTGGAGCATCAGAGAAGACTGGCTAAGGACTAAAGGAAGAGAATTACATCACAGCCCACAAACAGACTGGAGGAGGTCGCGAGGGCCAGCTCAGAAGCCCTCCCTGCTCGCAGCAGCCCCGAAACAAAGACAGCCCAGATACCACCCCCCTCCCCCCGAGGAGACCGGAGGAGGTCAAGAGGGCCAGCTCAGAAGCCCTCCCTGCTCGCAGCAGCCCCAAAACAAAGACAGCCCAGGTAAATCTACCTTGCTCCTGGCAGCAGTCGTGACCGTTGGGTTCCTGGAGCCTTTTCCAGCAATGCCCACAAGCTCCCCTTCTCGCCGCACGATTTACGGTGCAAGTGCTCAGACAGTTACAGCTCAGGCTTAAGCAGATACTGAACTTTATTTGTATTTCACGATTTTGCACAGGTTCTAAATCAAGCCTGCTCCAGTTTATGTGTCTGCCTGTACTGTGCTTGGAGTTTCTGCAGCCAGTCGAATTGTGATTTCTGAATTGCCCCTGTGCTAATCATAGTTGGGGCTGTTGGCTAGATATTAAGGTGCATTTACTTGCGTGCAGCCATCAGTAAGCACAGCTAGGTAACCTCTCTGTAGCCACCCGATTTGGTCCTGCTAAAGTTTCAAATTTTCTGCTAGCCCTGATTTGGTCCTGCTAAAAGTTTCAAATTTCCTGCTAGCCCTCTCCTTACTCGCTCTGCTCGCCACACCTAAGGAACTGCCCGCCCCCAACTGTTAAACGTTTTCTCCCTGTACTGCCTTCTTAATCCCCCCTCTCTCTCCATTCTTCCCGCAGATTCCACCCCCCTCCCCCCGAGGAGACCGGAGGAGGTCGCGAAGGCCAGCTCAGAAGCCCACCCTGCTCGCAGCAGCCCCGAAACAAAGACAGCCCAGGTAAATCTACCTTGCTCCTGGCAGCAGTCATGACCGTTGGGTTCCTGGCGCCTTTTCCAGCAATGGCCACAAGCTCCCCTTCTCGCTGCACGATTTACAGTGCAAGTGCTCAGACAGTTACAGCTCAGGCTAAACCCCGCCGCCCCCACCACCACCCTTGATCGGCATTTGAATTTATAGCTAGGTTTAGTCAGGTGATCTGCCTGAAATAACCTATCAGCCCATTTTTCCATCAGCAGGTTATACCAACTGTACACTAGTGGCCACTGTAACATACCTCTCACTTTCTTCACTTATAATGGTATCCCTTCTGTTTACAACCCTCCTGATTTCCAGGTTCTTACACCCTGCACTCCAACCCCCCCGAGGCACCTAGACCTCTACACTATAATATTAACACTTTTTCTTCAGCTTTATATGATTACTGCAGACCCATCTACTACAATCTCTCACACTCATGCCAAATTGATCCTGATGGCCTATACCCACACACGATCACGCTAACCCTCACACTCACACATGCTAAGCACTGTACCTCAGCTCTCCCACTCTGCAGACCCCAACCCTCCACCACCCATATAAGCCCCACTATCGTTCCTCTCATGTCCCTTACCCTTCTATCCAGCATCATTCCCACTTTCCCAGTCCCCACCGCCAGCACTAAAAGCCCTACACCCTACCAAGCCCAGCGTCACGCATCCAAACTTTGCAAGTTCACCCTGCTGCGGAACACCCTCCTACTCCTATTATTATCTGGCAATATCCACCCCAACCCAGGACCACCCTGCACTAAGGCCTCTCTTAAACAACCGCATGGGAGTTTGCTGCTAGCCACTCTTAACATTTGCAGCCTACCTAAAAAACACACCCCTCTCCAAGGCTGGATTGCCCAGCATGCTCCGGACATACCAGCCCTATCAGAGACCTGGCTCTCTGAAAAAAATTCCCAATACTGCTGTCTCCCTCTGTAATTATACCTTCTTCCGGACAGACAGGACCAGCAAGAGAGGTGGAGGCTGTGCTATTTATGTTAAATCCTCTCTCAATGCCACCAAAGTGCACACCCCCGAACCTCATTTTGGAGCCCAGACGCTAACAGTCAAACTCAGGCTGGGTACCAAAACTCTCCACATCATCTCGGCCTACATCCCCCCTAGAAACCAAAAACCCGCGTTTGATTCTATCCTTCGCATTATCTCCCACCTACCTAATACTAGTGAAATCATCTTAATGAGTGACTTCAATGTCAACTGGCTATCCCCAGCCTCATCCAGCTTCAAAGACACTACCCGTGCACTCGATCTTACCCAAATAGTCACCTCCCCTACCAGAAGGGACCATAAATCCAGGACCTCCACACTGTTAGACCTCATTTTCACCAACACGCCACGTAACCTCTCCCATGCAACCGTGCTCCCTGACTCTATCAGTGACCACTCCCCGGTAACTTGCTGGTGGTCGGGTAAATTGCCCCTTGCCCCCCCCCAAAAAAATCTCATGGCAGAGAAGGCTCAAAAGAGGAGACCTAGAGAACCTCAAAACCCACCTATCTCACTGCAACTGGCTCCCCATCTACAACACGCAGTCAGTTGACATTGCGCTTGCCCACTTTATAACCACCTTCAGCGAAGCCTGTGATATATTCACTCCCCTCTCAAAGCAAGTTGTGAAAACCAGAACCACCCCCTGGATCACACCCTCACTTCTAAACCTGCTACAACAAAGAGACAACCTTTGGCACAAGGCCCTCAACTCCCAACGCACCCAGGATAGACAACTCTACTGGGAGGCACGCAATAAATGTACCTGGGCCTTGCGGCAGGCAAAAGCGAACTTCTACCCGCAAACCCTCACCTCCTCCTGAGGCGATGGAAAAAAATTCTGGAACAACATAAAAGAACTCAGTGGAAAATCCTGCTCCCCCACCCCTACCCAACTCAACCTTAATGGGGTTGACACACAGGATCCTGCCACCATCGCTGAGGCCCTTAACTCCTCCTTTTGGACCTCTCCATATCCTCCCCTAACATCTCCACCTGCCCCAACCCACCCTCCCCGTAACCCGGCAATGTCAACTCGCCTCCCTTTCGGCTGTGAGTCATCCCTTGTAGTGAGACTAAACACTACATTACCAAAGCCATAGCCAATACCCGTTACAGCAATGACTCCCTTGATCTTAAACTCATTCGGCTTACACTGGATGTCACACTTCCCCACCTTACAAAAATCCTCAACCTCTCGCTATGCCGTGGTCAGTTTCCCTCTACCTGGAAAAGAGCCATAATCACCCCCATTCTTAAGAGCGGTGACCCCACTAACACCAACAACTACAGACCTATCTCTATACTTCCACCCCTCTCCAAAGCTCTGGAAAAAATAGTCTTAGACCAGATAACTGAAAACCTTACTAAATATAACCTTCTCAGCCAGGAACAGCATGGTTTCCGGACTGGCCATAGTACCGTCACTGCACTTGCGGAGTTCACCTCATTCCTCCATGAGGCCCTCGACCAAGGCTCTATCTCAGGGGCGATCCATGTGGATCTGACCAAGGCATTTGACACGGTCAGTCACGAGCTACTGCTCTGTGTCCTTCCACAGCTTAATGTGGCCCCAGAGGCAACGGCCTGGTTCAAGGACTACCTCTTGGGACGGTCGCAACAAGTCAGGATAAACACCACCCTCTCCACCTCCAAAACAGTTAGCTCTGGGGTCCCGCAGGGGTCTAGACTTGGCCCCTGCTTTTTACCCTCTTCCTTAACTCTCTCCCGAAGGCGTGTAGTGGTCATCTACTACTCTATGCAGACGATGCGGTACTGTATTGGAAACACTCTCAACCGAGCGCTCTCCAACTGGCCCTTCAGGGCTTTTTCTGGGAACTAGAGAACTGGTTCTCAGACCACCGCCTGATCATCAACTATAAAAAAACGAAATCCATGATCTTTGCTCATCGTCAAAGCCCTCATAGTCAGTCGGCACTCCTAATTAAGAACTCACTTGGCGACCCTCTGGAACATGTAACAAACTTAAAATACCTGGGCATCACATTAGACACCTCCCTCTCCTTTCATAGTCACATCCAACTCCTCTACTCCGCTGTCAACTCGAGAGTGGGTATACTCTACCGTCTCAAGCACTGCCTACCCGCTCAGGCTATGCTTCTTGCAGTCACCTCCCGGCTCCGCTGAACCCACCACGCTAAGCAGTATAAACGTAGCCTTGAACAAAGCATGCCGTCTAGTTACAGGCAGCGACCGACTTACCCACACCTGTGATCTTTATACTTCGACTGGTTGGCTAAACTTCCAACAAAGACCACACATGCATCATCGCAAAAAAGATACAACTTCAGATAGCCCCCAAAGGCCTACTACCCATTATCAGTGCTGCCCCCCCAGGCGCAGCAAAAGACTCACAACTATCCCTTCTTTTCGGGTCCCCCTTTGTAGAACATCCCTAGGGCAAAGATCCTTCCGCTACCGTGCCCCTCTCTGGCTCAATACATTACCACCCCCTCTCTCCCAGACCCCTAGCATCTCTCTTTTCAAAACGGGTCTCAAAGCTCTACTACTTGAGAGTGCTAAATGTACCTGTGGCTAATTTGCAGCCCACTCTTTTTGCTTCCTCTCCCTACACATCTCCAGACGCAGGGCCTCTCTAGACTCCAAGTACCTGCACCCTACTAGTCTCTGTCTAAGGATTCCAAGAATGTTGTTTAATGCCTCACTGTTTTAATAAGTGCAAGCCTGTACTGCTCTGACAGTACTGAAAATGTATATACTGCCTGTCTTGTTCGTCTTAATCTGTATTTGTCTTACCTCCACCCCCTGTAACCAACGTGGAGCCTTTGCAAAAGAGTCTGTGACTCAAAGGTTTGTAATTCCGATTGTATTCAATAAATAAAAACAATAAATAAATAAAGGCATGTGTTTGAGATACAGGAATGACTGTGGCGGTAGCAACACTAACCACAGACTCAAGGCATGGGATAACATCATGTGACTGGTGCAGTGCCATGCCAAAACCTCCATGGATGCTGCATACCAGCATATTAGCAGGTGAAACCCTATCTGACACATTAATATCCGGCAGTCATGTCCGCATTGCAACGTAGCTGCCAGGAGCAACTTTCTACCTTAGCGGCTAAGTCAGGGCACTATTATATGACAGATTTTGGTGGTGGCCCAATGGGGTGGTACGTTGCAACCCAAAATTTGGCCACCACTGGTGGTGACTGTGTTTCAGTCCCATGATCACTGTAATTACATTGTCCTACCACACTGCAATATAGGAAAAATAATGCCTATGATAACCATTTAGTCCCATTCTATTATTAATTTCAAAAGCATACAAAATCCAAAGCAGAAACATCTGATACTAAGTGTAAATGTTACAGTAATACAGCATTTGCCAACTTGCAGCACTTTAAAATACCGATCGCTGGTTTGGCTATTTTAAAGCAGTTTAAACAGCTGAAGGAGGATATATGCTCAATCTTTTACTATACTGACATGGTTTAAGACTCCAAGTAAAACAGCTGTGCACTATAGTTCAAGATTACCTGTAAAGCAGCTGTGCAAGACGCCTCAAGACTGCCAGCAAAGCAGCTGTGTGTAATTGTTCAAGATTGACAGAAAAGCAGCTGTTCGCAATGGCTCAAAATTGCCAGTAAAGCAGCAGTACACAATAATTCAAGACTGCCAGTAAAAGTAGCTATGCAATATGGTTCAAGACTGCCATTAAAGCAGCTGTGCACTACAGTTCAAAACTGCCACTGAAGCAGCTGTGAACAATACAGTAGTTCAAGACTGCCAGTAAAGTAGCTGTGCAATATGGTTCAAGATTGCCATTAAAGTATATGTGCAATATGGTTCATGAATGCCATTAAAGCAGCTGTGCACAATTTATTTATTGATTTAAAATTTTCACCAAGAAAGGCATACTGAGCAGAACTGCTTGATTCCAGATGAGTTAGGGGCGGGGTGGGGGAGGAAACAGACAATAATACTCCTCCAATTATGATCCTCCAGTTACTATTTGCTATGGCATTGCTCCCATGCTTACTTAGGGTTTCAGCACCTATAGTTTCCCTGTGGCACACTTCAACTATAGCATATATCCCCTGCCATTCACTCACCTTATTGTGGTGGGCCACAAAATCCCCTACATGCTATCCTACCCCATGGCACCACACCACTTCTCATTGGTGCTCCAATGCACCCTACCTGCTCCCTTGATCACTAATGCACTCTAATAGCCATGACCTGTCCCCTTCACCTCACTCCCCCTCCCTCAAAGCCATTATCTCCCTTAACACACTCTGGACAGTCCCAAACAAAGAAAGAAAGAACTTGCTATAGCAAGATGTAACTTGAAAAAACATATCCTGCTACTTTTTTTCTGTTCTACATAGAAACATAGACTTTGACGGCAGATAAGGACCACTTGGCCCACCCAGTCTGTCCATTTTCCTACCTACTGGATAAGCTGCAGATTTTAGTTAACCAACAGCCTACTTCCTGCCACCCCCCCACTATAATTGCCTTATGTCTGTCCCATGCATGTTTGAATTCCTCCACTGTTTTAGACTCCACAGCCTCTCCAGGAAGGCGGTTCCATGCGTCCACCACTCTCTCCATGAAAAAATTTCCTCACATTACCCCTGAACCGTCCCTCCTCTATCTTTAAATTGTGCCCCCTTGTTCTTACACGTCTCTTTTTCTGAAAGATGCTACCCTCCTGGACTTTGCTGATTCCCTTGAGGTACTTGAACGTTTCCGTCATGTCCCCCCGTCCCTCCTTTCATCAAGGGTATACATATTAAGCTCTCTCAGTCTCTCCTCATATGGTTTCTGATGCAGATCCTGCACCATATTAGTTGCCCTCCTCTGGACTGCTTCCATCCTGTCTATGTCCTTGCGTAGATGAGGTCTCCAAAACTGCACACAGTACTCCAGATGGGGTCTCACCAACTGTCTGTACAGAGGGATAACCACTTCCCTTTTTCTACTTGTGATGCCCCTTCCTATGCATCCCAGTATCCCCCTGGCTCTCCTTACTGACTTCTCGCACTGCTTACCCACCTTTAGATCATCTGATATGACTACCCCCAGGTCCCTTTCCATTTTTGTAGTTGTTAGCACCTCCCCTGCTATTGTGTACTCTTCTCCTGGGTTTTTGTTTCCCAGGTGCATTACTTTATTTATTTGCTTTTGGTAACCGGGTAAGCACTCTAGACAGCTAGTGCCCATTTTCAGGTGCGACACGGGAGAGTTACAAGGTATACATGAGAGAAATACATAGTCAACAGTACAAACCTGAAGCAGCATGCTCCAACACTGGAATGAAACAACAAGGGTTTTTAAGGCAGAAGTACATAGCATAGGGATAAGCATATATGCAACAACAGTGGATCAAATATCATAGGGTACAAAAGTTGCCATATGTCTGACCATTCCTCCAACCCTGCCATGTCCTTTCTCATCCTTTCTACCCCCCCCCGTGTATTAACTCTGTTACAGATCTTTGTGTCATCTGCAAAGAGGCATACCTTTCCCTCCAGACCCTCTGTAATGTCACCTATAAAGATGTTAGAGAGGACTGGACCCAGTACTGAGCCCTGAGGTACTCCACTGGTGACCCCCCCTTTCTTCGGAATGTGTTCCATTCACTATTACCTTCTGTGTAATTCTGGTAATGTGGAGGTGTGCCCCTGTCCCCCTAGCCCCCTTGCCTCCTCTCAGACTTCGCAGCCACATCAGGCTTAAAGATGATGCTGATTAACGTGCAGAGCTTGCTGAATAAACTCGACCAGCTCCAAATCTGAGCTGCCCACACCAAGCCAGAGCTCACTGTCATCAATGAACACCTTCTCAGGTCAGCAGATCTCTCTCCCTGCCTACAATCTGCACAGAGCAGACAGGCCCACAAGGGGGAGGAGGGGTGGTCATTTATTCAAAACACAAATTTAATGTCACTGATGTCGGCACCATGTCAAAACCAAAAGAATTCGAATACATGTCTCTAAAAATCCACCTGCCCTCATCAGAATCCCTTAACATTATCAGTTGTTACAGAACCCCACTGGGGGCAAAGAAATTATTACAATGCTTAAATCACTCATCGCTCCCAACAACAATGAAACCATCATTCTACGTGATCTAAACCTTGATTGGTTCTCACCCAAAGCAAGTGGGCTAAAAAGACTTTGCAATGAGTTCGGTTTCTCCTAACTCATCATGGAGCCAGCTAGGTTAAATACCAAAAATTGTGCAAAAAGCTTTATCCTGGATGTCATAATTTCAAACCATCCTCACAAAATCCTGTGCACCGCTGTATTCCATAATGATTTGAGCGACCACAGCATTGTAGTGTGCACCAGATCCCATGAAAAAGGTCCCTCCTTGTCTAAATGTAGCCCAGGTGCCGTGTGCTGGTGGGCTACTACCCTGCCTGTTGGACCTATAACAGGTTAAGGGGCCTGGATCCTGTTACAGTGGTGTTCGGGGGTTCTATCCCAAAGATAATAAAAATAGTGTGGTGCCTCCACCCAGAGAGAATTAGAAGTGGGTCAGGTGACTGGCTGGCACAGCCCACTGGGATGCTGCACCTACCCACCTCCCCTACCAATCACCCCACACACACTGGATATTCAACAGTTCAATACCACCATAAACCATGAACAGTAATGATCTGACAGACCCAGAGAATTCCTGCACACACAATTTCAATCAGTAAACCACAGCTTTACTGGGGGTAAGGACTAGGGAAGGGGTACCGGGACAAAGGGTGGCTGTGAATAAAAAAGATGATTAGTGAGAACCAATAACAATAACAGTAGGGGCCCATAGGTCTAGCCCATCCCTGGAGGCCCATCAGTGTCTACCCTGATAGTCCTTAGGGGTACCCAGAAGGTGTAGGCCTGTTCATTGCCACAGGTTGGCAGGCTGTTCGGGCCCTGATAAAGAATGTTTATTTGACAAAGCAGTTAAATCCCTTCTACACTCCCTTGCTCGATTTCTGGGAACCAGGTCCCGGGTACTCATGGTTTTGCAGAACTCAACCACTCCTGGGATGAATACCTCTAGATGTCCTGGATGGCGGAGCTCCATGCAGCAATGGGCAGGTGGAATCTTGCTCGAGGATCCTGCAGCTTTCCCCTTGACTGGAGGTCTGGCCACGTGTCACCTTCAGCCACTTCTGACCCATTGCAGAGCTCTGGGGCAGGATCACACCGGCCCCAGAAGGCCCAGACCCGGGAGTGGATCTACAGACCGCCTCCCACTAGGATCACAGGTGCCCTTGCACCCCAGCACACATCAGCGATCTCCTGAGATGGAGAGCCTCACTTGGGAGGGGTTAGCTGATTCCCTCCCTGGCTCTGGGTGAGAACTCCCAAACGGTGGGGGTCCTCCGCAGTCCCTGCACTGAGTTTGAAAACTGTAGAAATCACAGGCAGTTACTCAAGCAAAGTCCAGTGCCAGTTAGCAGTGGGTGCTAGCCCTACATCAATGAAGCACAGGCGCAATCAACAAGGGAATTCAAACACAACAGACCCCTGCACACCAGTCAGCACTTTCCAGTTACAGAATGTTCACAATCCTTTCTTCAGCTGTAGCTGGGAAACAGCTCTCATCCACTTCAACCAGTTCACTCAGGAAAAGTTCGGCACCCAGCTGGCACCCTGAGTCCAGAGACGCTTTGCCTCTTCCAAAATCACACTTGTAGTCCAAAACAGGCGAAACAAGTTCTCAGCAGCAACTGTGGCACTCAAATAATCACCACAGTTCTCTCAGCACAATTCAGTCCACCAGTGCAGGGTTTCTGCAGCACTTATCGTCTCCAAGATAATCAAACAGTTCACAGTACCTGGGGAATCGGGGTGTCAGTTCAGTCTCTCGCTCTCTTTCCCCTGCTGATCCTTTCCTGAAAACAACAATCTCCACTAGAGACCTGGGAAAGGCCTCTCCAGTCCAGATCCACTCTCACAGGAGATCTCTGACTCATACAGAGCCCGGGAACAGACTGAAGAACACCCAGAAAGTCCAGGGGTTTTCACCCAAGAATCCAAGGTTCTGATTGGCTGATTGAGCCTATCACTCATCCATAACCAAGCGATCAATACCGTATATCTTCGATCTAAAACCACCCTCGATCATAAGCCGCCCTCTATCTATAGCCACACCTCCACAGGCAAAGTTTCAATATAAGCCACCCTCAAATACAGACCGCTACTAAATGTTGCATCAGTCAACAGCTTAAAGTACAAACAAAAGGACACAGTGATTTTCTGTGTGTTCGGCATGTTTGTGGTACATTACAGCAACCCTTCTTCAGCTCTTATACTTCCTTCTCCGTAACCCCCTTCCCACAATCCTCCCAAGTGAACAGAAACACTGTGGAAAATGCTACACATTAAGCTCCCTTATCACGTCCATGATGTGCAAGTGATTTTCCTTGGTTCGATGTGTTTCAGTGTTCAGCATCCCCGGCCACGCTCAGGTACAGCTCTAGTGCAACTAAGCAACACGCTCAAGTGCTCAGCAACACTGAGAAACTTAAAGAGTCAGCACATTTTCTAACAGACAAGCATTAAAAAAAAACTTTACTCCAAGACCAAAAAAAAACCTTTTAACATTTTTTACAGCATGTGCATTCACTCAATTTCTTTCCCGCTGGTAAGATCACAGTCTGAGCAGATTTCCAGTTCAATGGTTTTACTCACTTGGCTCTGCATTTCATTTTGACATTTTCTCCTGGACCATTCACAATGAGTTCTCTGTTCGACTGCAACTCTGCATCATCAAATTAGGCACTGGCTGATCGGCTTTCATACTGCACTTAAGTAACAGCTATCACATGTCACTGAAAATTGCCAATCTAATAAAAGACGCCCTCTAAGATTAGCCACCCTCGATCATAAGCCGCGGCTCAAACGTAACTTTGCATTACAAGTCAGGGCTTTAAATCAGAGATATACGGTATTTTATGATGGCTTATTGGGGCATGATTTAGGCACCGGAATTAGTCCCCTCCTTTTCCCAGGAGCCCCTTTGACACAGTTTTAGGTGTCTAAAGAGGTGATTGACTGCAGTTTGGGGTCACAGTGTTATCAACACATCTGCCCCCATTCAGTTCTATCCAGACAAACACAGTCCCCACTTTCCAAGGTCTCGTGCAGCCAAGGCAAGGACTCTTGTTTCATTATAACCCCACCATACTGTAGCCCCAACTGTCCCTTGCTAAGTGACCACACTAACATGTTTAAATAGCCCCCAGAAAGCCTGTCGCTACCTTCGGTTTCCACTGCCCCCAGGAGCTGTGATCACAGTTCATTAATATTCATGAGGGTTCATGATTTATTCATGAGCCCTCGCTTTGTGCCGAAACTCAGACTTAAGTTTTAAACAATAAAGAAGCTTCTTTCAGGCCTCACTAAGGTCTCTGGTCCCCATTTGGCTCAAGGGGCACCGGGACCATTAATATATGTCCCTGATGTAACTGCATATGGTGGCCAAAAAGATCAAAAGCGGGGTCACCAGCCCACTCAAACAATGCCAGCGACTCACGATGGAAGATCCAAGCCCAGACGGGGCTAAACAAATATAGCGCTACTCGGGGGAACTCTGGGGACACCAAAGGCACCAGGAACACAGGGAAACAGGAGAAAACTTGGGGCAACAAAAGTAAGTCTCCAGAGAGGGGTTACACAAATTTATTATTAAGAGTGGTACTGATGATCATCAAGCAGGAAAGAGACCTGGGGTAATCACAACTGATGACTTAAAGGTGGTCAGGTAGTGCGACAAGGCAGTTGGAAGGGCTAGTGGAATGCTTGGGTGCATAGGGAGGGATATAACCAGCAGAAACAGGTATGTGGTGTGGTCTCTGTATATATCACTGGTAAGACCCCACCTAGAGTACTATGTCCAGTTCTGGAGACCACATCTCCGGAAGGACACAGAGTGGAGGTGGTCCAGAGGAGCGCAACTATAATGGTGCAGGGTTCGCATCAAAAGCTCTACGAGAAGTGACTAAAGGACCTCAATATGTACACCCTGGAAGACAGAAGGGAGAGGTGGAATATCACAGAAACCTTTAAATACCTCACAGGAGTAAATAAGGTGCAGGAGGGAAGTGTTTTTCAGAAAAAAAAGGTGCTCAAGAACAAAGGGACATGCAATGAAGCTGGGTGGGGGCAGACTGCGGAGGGATGCGAGGAAGTACTTCATAGAAAGAGTGGTGGATTCTTGGAACAGCCTTCTAGTGGAGGTGGTGGGGGGCGAAAATGCATGGGATAGGCTCAAGGGAATCTCAGTGGAAAGGAAGGAGGGAAGGAGAAAGACCCTGAGATCAAGTAGGATCTGCAGTGATACTGTAGTTAGGGAAACATGGGCAGACTGGGTGGGCCACGTGGCCCTTATCTACCATCAAATTCTATGTTTCTGTGTTTGTACAAACATTAAATCTCCTTTCTCTTCAGATTCTGCAGAGTGTGGATCTTCTTCAATTTAAGTTACACTTAAAAATTTTATCTGAGATGATTCTACCGACATTTGCAGTTGCTCAGTGCCTTTCCGGTATCTCAGCCATATTCTGACTTAGGTCAGAATCTTCCTCTGAATCACTTTGAACCTGAGTAGCTTTAGCAGCATTCTATTAAGATATCAATTTTTTAAGCTGTTCTTCATCAAAGAATATCCCTACTTGGCCTGAAACAGTCACCCTGACGTTGCAGGGGTAAAGAATAAAATGGCACCCCTGCAGTTCTTCCACCTCCTCCCTGTATTGTAGGAGCTGGTGGTGCCTTTTATCTGTAACAAGTGCAACGACCAGGTAAATGAAAACCTTAGTATTCTTAAAATGGAAAGCACCTTTTATACAGTTAACCGTGATAATTATCTCTCAGTCCATTGTAGCGCAAAAGTCCCTACGATAGTGCTGGGTTTACTTTTATTCAATTGCTGTTCAATAAAGGATTTTTTCCCACTGGGATTCTAAATACTCAGACACTATTGGGCATATATGTGTCCATATATTTTAGCTGACCAAACCAGAAAAAGTTTACCAAGTTCCATGTAGAGAACGTTTTGGTTTCTAAAGGAGGCATCCCAACAAAACATAGGCTGCATTTCCTTTTGTTATTTTCGGTCATTTCTGTTTTTCTGTTAAGAGGTTCTGAGTCTCACATTAAATAAGCCAAGAGTGCAGATGTAGATTCTGGTTTTATTTTAAATTCCTGATTCTCCTTCTGAAGATCTTTGATATGGTCAGTATGTTCTGTCAGTTGCACCCCATTTTCTCACAAAGTATGTTCAGTTTTTGTCAGCTTACCATCAAATGTTTGGCCCAATTTAGCTATATTAATGAGAATACTGAAACTCCTGTTTACATCGTCAAACCTTTTTTTTTTTTGTTTGTTTTGGTTTTATGTGGGGACAATACGAATGTTGCATTGGATATGGCCTTTTCAGATGTCTCCTGCACAACTTCAGTAGTAGAAATAGTAGGTTTAATCTTACCCCCTCTGGTGGCTACAGCAACTTTTTTACTTTTGGTAGCGGCTTCTGAGCAGGGGCTCGAGACTTTCAGTGGCTTCTGTGGGTTTTCAGTTTCTGCCAACAGAAAGTCCAGTTTGTTGGGTTTTTTTTGTTTGTACATTCTTTTTCACTCTGGCCGCCGGTGGTGGGACATCCCTCTGGTGGGGCCGGCTCTGCCTGAACTCCTTCCCCCGAGTGAGGAATCAAGTGCTGGGTCCCCGTCCCCACCTCGGACCCCATACAGGGAGACGGGGACCACAGAAAGTCAAGTCGGGAGTCAGAGCCTGCCCTGGAGCATGTGGGAGTGGCCCTGGAACGTTCGCCATCACCTCCCCACCCACCCGGGTTTTCCACCTTTTGTGTGTTCCCCTAAGAGCTGGACGTGCAATGATGTCTGCGCAAGGGACGTGCCCTCACTGACATCCGTCAGTGCCTCCCGCAAAACAGCATGCTCCTTGCGGTACCTCCTGGTCTCCACCGGGTGTCACCGCACAGCGAGGGATCCCCACAAACCCACCCCAGGAGAGGAGAGCAGTCCTCCAGATGCTCAATCCTCTCCTCCCCCTGCCGACCCCCAGCAACCAGAGTCTGTCCCCGAACCCCGGTTGCTGGCGTGACGCGAGGTGCGGCGTCCAGTGCCTCAACCCTCAGTGCCACCAGGCCAGCCTGTCTAGTTTGATGTTAGTGGTGCCTGATTTTGTATTTTGCTGTGGTGTCCGAGACACTCATTAACTAGAATTCTCCAAAGACAGAACCTCTCCTGGGCTGAAGCTGATACCTCCAGTTGAGGCAGTGAGTATCGACTTAACGGTCTCTCCTGTGTTTGGACTACGCAGGTACGCAAATCGGACCTGCCCTCTCCTTCTTGTTTGAGTTTTGAATCTCCAACGGTGAAGATGCTAATTTTTTTCCTTATTTTCTATTTCTCTTAGCCTTTTACATTGTTTGTTTAGACAACGCTGGTGTCAAAGTTTAAGGCTCCATATTGAGCACGTTTGAAGGAATATACTGGGTCTTGAATGTAGAAAATTTGATGAAAAGGAGTTCAGTGGTTATAGAGTTGAGCTTACGTAACTCTCCTACCGTGTCCATCTTGGATCCATATAACCCCCTTTACAGATGGGGATTTTTGACTATTGTACCGAGCTCCCAGGACTTCCATTGTGCAGCGGGGACTGGTAACTAGATGGTATCCCTAAATAACAGTTCCTTTGGGTAAATGTTCTGGACTCCATAGGAGCTGCTATCTTGTGTTTCTCTGATCTCTGGGCCAATCAATCCAAGGGGTTACTGGTTAAACCTCACCTGAAGGCCTCTGGGAGAAAGTGGGACAGTGTATTCTGGCATCTTTTCTGGACTTATAGTGCCTCGTAGCCTGTCAGTGATAGCGTGTGGACCAATGGGAACTGTCGCTGTATTACTGATGTTTACGTTGGACTGTGCTGGAGGCTAGCTGATACAAGAGAGATATCATGGAGAAAGGACCCGTTTTCCTGGAAGGACATGACATCTGCATGTAACCCCTAGGTGGCGCAATCCCAAGGGCTACTACCCTGCCTGTGTGGCTAGCTGCAGGTTAAGAGGCCTGGGTACTAAAACGGGTGCCTCCGCCCGGAGGACAGGGTTGTTAGTAACAAAGCTAACCTGGGTACAGCCCTCTGGGACACTGTAACCCCCCTCTTTCCCCTCTAGTGGCCTAGACAATATGCAACAAACACTTTCACAGTAGCCCCTATTCAGCACACAAATCCCCACACTGTTTGCACTTACCACCAGGGCTGGTTCCACCAGTTCGACCCTGGAACCCCCCTGTAAAACAAGGTTAGGCACAGCAAATAACAACTGTACAATACTTTTGATACAAACTGCAACCACTGCCAGAGTAAATGCAAAAAGAGTTAGATCTGATTTATTCAGGGTAACTGAACAAGGGAGAGGCGTAATCAGGTTGATTGATTCGAAAACTGATCTAGTCAGGCAATTATACATGCACTTTTAGTCCCTACACAGTCACACACTCTAGGTACCCAGTTGGAAGTAAGGTAGGATAGCCTGGAACATTGCCCGGGGTAGGCCAGCGTTACAGCTGGTTGGAGCGCTCTGATGAAAAGAAAAGGCATGCACAACCACACACAATTTGTAATCCAGAGCCTGAAGGCTCAGTTCGTGAAAGGAAAAACAATAATGCAATCAGATGACAACACTTGAGATTTAGCTATTGTTGCAGGGAGCTACCCTGATTGTTACTCACGCTACCCAATATAAGACACAGGCTAGACGAAATGGAGACTGCAGGTTGATGACTGGCTTGCCAGGAGAAGCAGAGCCCACACGAATCACCGAGGTATCGTTCCTGTTCGAGATGTTGAGCAGGGGGCTGATCCCCAGGCAAGTCTCTGGTCGATGGTGTTCTCTGCGCCCAATGTAGCTATCTGGGCCAGTGTGGCACGGCCCAGGCCAGATAAAATAGTTCGGAAATCAGTCCGGGAAGGCTGGATGCAGCTTCCAGCAACTGTGGCACAATTAAACAGTGGGGAACCAAATTGTGACCCACTAACAGCACATTTATAGTAAAGCAATCACTATACCACAAAGCGGATGGCAGTCCGGCAGCAATATCAGTGTCTCTGAGCAAAACCGGGAGTTCTATGGTGACTGGATGTCCTGAAAGGCCAATCGCATACAGCAAATCTTCGTTCTTCTTCAGGTTTAAGTCTGGTCACACTTCAGTGGCTTTTCTCCCACTCAGTTCAGATACAGTCTGGATTATTCACAGATTCCCTCTACAGGGGCAGCAGGCAGATAGGCCAAACTCAGCCTTTCCACCAATCTCCCGCATGAACTACTCAGTTGCTCAAATCTCTCGAGCTGTTTACTCTTTCAACTCCTCACACAGACTGACTCACTGCAGCAGGCAGCTTGGGAATTTCCCTTCGGTCCAAAAGGTTTGATTCGTTGATTCATCTGTCTGTCAAAGCAAGGGCTCCCCCGCCAGGTGCATTTAGGTGCCAAAGTCTCAAAACTACAACTCCTACTGAAGTTCACTCCCACAAGACCCCTGGGAGCAGACTCCATTTTAGGGCCCCCAAAGGTACTAATTGGTCCAAATAAGCAGTCCAGGACCAAGATGGTGGTGATAAACAGAACTGTCCATGCTGCAAAGAAGGCAGGTGAGACAAACTGCAATATCATTACTATTCTTACAAATAATCAGCAAATAAGTACAGCTTCTAACAGAGCTCCCTCTGTGCAAATACCGATGGCAGAACAGAGCGATTATCTGGCATCCCGGGTGGGACTCGAGCATAGAAACACTCAGCCCCCTCCCAGATTAAATAAGCACCATGTTATAGACACCTCTTAAAGAGACAGAGCACACAGGCATTAAGACACCCTAACATACTAACATACTAAATGCCAGCAGAATAGGCCTAACGGTCTTTCGAGTCTGCTCGATTGATCAGCCCCCACCCTGGGTGCTGACTTTGCTGCCCCCCTCGCCTTCTCTGGCTTCTCTCTTCCCAGTTCCGGATATTCTTGCTGCATTGGATTTTGCTTCCAGAACCCTTCCCCTGTACCTGTCCCAGACCCTCTTGAACCCCTCCACCGTCTCTGCCTCCATCAGCCCCCTAGGCAGTGCATTCCATGGCTCCACCACCCTCTCAGTGAAGTAGCACCTCCTCCTTTCTCCCTGAGATCTTCCCTCCAGCTTCCACCCATGCCCCTAGTGGCCCCCTCCTCCTTCCTTCAAGCACCCTGACTGTTCCTTCCCTATTTACCCTCTTCATGTACCTGAAGACCTCTATCATGTCCCCCGGTCCCTCTCTCTTCCAATGTGTACATATTTAGCTCTTCAGCCTCTCCTCATAGGTCCTGTCCCCAAGCCCCAAATCATTTTGGTTGCCCTCCTCTGGACCCTCTCCAGGAGTTTAATGTCCCTCTTTAAGTGTGGCCTCCAAAACTGCATGCAGTACTCAAGGTGTGGCCTCACCAAGCAGTTATACAGAGGGAGTATCACTTCCCTCCTTCTGGAGGTGATCCCCCTAGCGATGCATCCCAGCATCCTGTTGGCCTTGGCTGCTGCCCTCCTACAAGTCTCCGAGTTGTTCATCTTGACATCCACCACCACCCCCAGGTCCCTCTCAGCCATCGAGACTTGCAGCACCCCCAGGGTGTACACTTGGCCCGGGTTTCTGGCCCCCAGGTGGAGTACCTTGCATTTCCCTGCATTGAACCTCAGCTTCCACTTTCTAAACCATCTTTCCAGAGCCTCCAGGTCCCCCTGTAGGGCCACCCTCCCCTCCTCCCCATCCACCACCGCCCCCAGTTTTGAGTCATCTGCAGAGAGACTCATCTCACTCCTGATTCCTATCGTTATGTCAGAGACGTAGGCGTTGAACAGGAGGGGCCCAAGGACTGATCCCTGTGGGAAACCCACTAATGACCCTCCTTGGGGATAAGACTATCCCGCCAACTACGACCCTCTGGGTCCGGTCCTGGAGCCAATTGCCTATCCATCTGATCATCTGGTTCCCCACCCCCATTTCTCCCAGCTTATGCAACAGGCCCACGTGAGGAACAGAGTCAAATGCCTTGCTGAAATCTAGAAAGAGGACGTCCACTGGTCTACCCAGGTCCAAGGCACTCGTCACCCAGTCATAGAACTCCACAAGGTTTGTCTGACACGATTTCCCTGGGACGAATCCATGCTGTCTATCGTCCAGGCACCCTGACTTTTCCAGGTCCCCCCCTAGCCTCTCCTTGACAATGCCCTCCATCACCTTGCCCACCACCGATGTCAGGCTGGCAGGTCTGTAGTTCCCTGCCACCTCCCTTGATCCCCCCTTGTGGATAGGCACTATATGCGCCACCTTCCAGTCCTGGGGCACCCACCCTGTCCTCAGAGAGATGGTGAAAAGCTCCGCCAGGGGTTTCGCCAGGACATCCGCAAGTTCCTTTAGCACTCTGGGATGTAATTTATCTGGCCCCGGTGCTTTCTCCGTCTTAAGGGAGCTGAGGGCTCCCTCACTCTCTCTGCTGTTATTTCCACTTCCGGTACCTCTTCTCCCTGCTTAGCCCCCCCTCCTGCCAGTGATACCTCCCCATCTCCCCAGACCCGCTGATCGGTAAGGGTCCCCCCTCCTCAGTATCTCTGTCTCCTCCCATGAATGATGCAGCACACCCATTTTCCTTGGTGAAAACTGAGGTGAAGTACTCATTTAGTACCTCAGCCTGCTCCCCCAGGTCTTGTGCCCATCTCTCCCCTGATTTAATCCTGCTAATCTGCCCCTTCACCCTTCGTTTTTCCCCAGGGTATCTAAAGATCCCCTTGTTCCCTCTCCTAATTTCCCTGGCCAGGTTCTGCTCCTTCCTTGCCTTAGCTGCCCTCACCACCCTAGTGGCCCTTCTAGCCATCAGCTCATACTCCCCTCGATCCCTTTCACTCCTTGAGCACTTGAATTGCCTATAGGCTGCCTTCTTTCCCCGCACCACCTCCTGGACCTCCCTGGTCCACCAGCAGGGTTTTCGGGCCCTACCGCATTTTCGTCTTACTCTTGCACAGGTGCTGGTAGCATCTTGCACCCCTCTCCTGATGATTTCCCACCTACTATCATCGTCCATGTCTGACCCAATCACATCCAAATGCTCCTTAAGGATCCTTCCCATTTCCTTAAAATCCGTTCCCCTGAAGTCAGTTACCTCCGTCTTTGTGCAGCCTTCTAGCCTCCTAGGTCCAGGCAGAACCAGACCGTGGCATGGTCACTCCCCGCCAGCGGCTCCCTACCTCAGGCCCCTAATCTGGTCACTGTCTGCCAGACCACATCCAGTACCCGCGCCCCTGGTCGGTCCCCACCTGCTGAGTTAGGAACGCGTCTTGAAAGACATCCAACAACCTCTGTTCCCTGGTCACAGAAGATGTCATAGTCTCTCAGTCTGCTCCTGGCATGTTTAAGTCCCCCAACACCACCACTGTTCCTCTGCCCAGTCTGCAGTGTTTCTTAACATCTGCCACCAGACTCTCCTCCAGCTCCTCCGCCAGGGCAGGGGGTCTCATACAACACTTTTAAAATGCTAAGAGGAAGCAGTATAGTGCAGTGATTTAAGGCTCTGAGCTGCAAATCTGGAGAACTGGGTTTGAATCCCATAGCCCCCACTTGCATACTGTGTGACCCTGAGCAAGTCACTTAACTTCCCTGTGCTCCCAGGTTGCACCTGTAAACAAGCTTTCAGCATAGTGTGTCTCACCTGGTTAAACAACTGGAAAAAGAAAAAGAAAAGACACAGGATACCAGCCTGGCAGTAGGCGTTTAGGCACACCCAAGGAAGACTTTCAGGAACCCCCATTTTTAAGGGGGTTACATGCATGCTAGCCAGCATTAGTAACAATGCTGCAGAAATTCATGCTGAGCAAAACCAAACTAAGACAGAGCTGCTGGTGGAGGTCCCTTAGCTGGCACTAAAGGCAAGTACTGGGCTGCTGCTGCCTAAGGGTTTGCTAAGCTAGGAAGTGTGGGTCAGTCTGGGACCTTAGCAGCCCAGAGAGAAAACCAGAGCCAGCTGAACCCCCCGAAAGAAGTCCAACAAGCCAGTTCCCAAGAGTGGAGTAGCAATCCTGAAGAGGAAGCTGGGTTGATCCAGAGGTACCGAGAGACTTCAGAGTGCCAGATGCTTGCAGTGCCAGAAAAAGCCATTTGAGTTGGGAACCAAGAGTAAAACCAGGGCTTGCCCTGCGTCAGGGGACATTGATTGCTTGTTAGATCTGTTTTCTAGTTGGCCATTGGGCCATAGAACAAATAACTCAGTTGTGGAGGTTCATAGCCGTATCTGCAATTGCATGGCTTTTGGTAGGGAAATGCTGTTTTGAGCACATTGCCCTTTTTCTCAAATTGAAAGTGCAACAGTGCCAGCAGTTCCCACCGCAACATCTACAGGCCTGCCACAGGTCAACTCCGGATACTCTGGAACTGCTGCAAAGGGAGCTCCCAAAGTATAAAAGGGAAGTCCCCCAGGACAGGCAGATCATCTCAGCCCCGGGTATTGTGATATGAGGGTGAACAAAGTCAGGCTACACCTTGCTGGTTCTTGCTGGCAGCAGCCCAGGTACAGACAGTTGTGCCATGCCCTCTTTGGGCTTAACTATCTGCAGTTCAAACAATGGGTGGTAACTCCAACCCTGCCTAGGAGGGCACTTGAATGGGCCCCAAGTACTGGTCGGGGCTGCCCTAACCCTTTTCTACTGCAAGGACCAGTGATGTTAAATAAAATTGTGTTTTGCTGTTTAAACCTGGTTTCATTATTGAATACAATCATATTTTGAATGTTAATTGGGGAAGGACTGCTGCATTTGTGTAGGGTCTGCGAGGGGGCGGGGGGAGATGGGCAGGAACAGCATTCCAGGCAGATGTTCTGATCAGTCATCAGGCCCAGTTAAATCTTTTTCAGGATGGAGGCACTATGCATTTTTATTTTCTTTGGATACAAACCCACCTCACTGTGAGAGAAAAGAACCCAGGAGCCACCGCAAACATCTACAGCACAGTCCAGTGGCAGTGTAAGGTAATGGTGCCTTGCTAGCTGTTCCAACTGAGAGATGCACCCACCTTACGGAGCCTTACAATTAAATTTGAATTGCCACATCTTGGACTACTTTTACAGTCTGTCCAGGTCTGTTTTCATTCCCCAAAATCCCTCCACTCTACCCATCCTGCCACCAATTTTAGTATTATATGCAAAGAGACAGATTTTACCTTGGATTCCCTTCCTTATACCACAGATGAATGTACTGAAAAAGATACGGTCTTGGGGCTGTCTCCTGAGGTACCCCACTAGTGACTTCACTAACCCCTAAATATTCCCCATTGAAAATTACCCTTCAAGTGCATCCCCCCACCCAGTTACTAATCTACCTAGTAAGTCTGTCACCTATCTCTTGATCCTTCAGCTATTTCACAAATGTGTTCTTATAAGACACAGAGTGGAAGATCTTGCTAAAGTCTTGATAAAGAACGTCTACTGTTTGGCCTTTACTGACTGCCCTTGTGACCCAGTCAAAGCAGTCTATCAAGTTTGTCAGGTATGATCCACCAGACACAAACTCACGATGTCTCTTGTCCTGGAGCCCACTGGCCTCCAGCCAATCTACTGTATGCTCTTTCAAAAAGGTTCCTGGCAGATTCCCTAGGATCGAAGTCAGGCTAACTGGTCTGTAGTTCCCTGGGTCCTCTCTACATCCTCTCTCATGGAGTGGGATCACATTGACCTCCCTCCAATCTGCTTGAACCACTGGCCCATTTTAATGGAGCAGCTGAAGAGGTCAGTTAGCGGTTCCACTAGCAACCGGACAACACCACTTAGCACCCCAGGGTGCAGACCATCTGGGCCTGGTGACTTGTCCACCTTCAGGATCCCAAACCCCTTTAGCACCCTCTCCAACACTACCCCTCCCATCTCTGATCCATGCCCCCTTCCCCTAGCTAGAATTCAACTCTCTGGAAGTGGTCCCTATTCCTGCCCCTTCATGAAGACAGAGCAGAAGTACTGATTTAGAATCTCTTGCCTTCTTATCATGTTTCTCCATTTCTCTTCCTTTGTTCACTCTGACAGTTCCCCCTTGTCCTCCCGTTCTCTGATGACAGAAGAAAGTTTGATCCCCTTCCTTTATACCCGCCGCTATTTTCATTTCAGCTCAGCCTCTGCTTTTGTTTTTGTTACCACTCTATTAGCCTCCCTTACTTTCTCCACACTGAGTTTCTCATTTCCCATTTACTGTCTCCCCTCCCCGGTACTTCCTAAAAGCTGCTCTCTATGTTTTCACTGGTTAGTATGCAGTGTGCTAGCCACAAGTTAAGGCATGCATCATCTTAGGCTAGACATCCGCAGTTCCAATTCAACATTCGCCAAGTACCTTGAAACAATTTGTAAAAAGAATGTGATATTATGGAAGCTCTTAACAGTTAAATAGCTCATGGTACACCTCAAAAACGTCACGGTGTATTAAGTCACTGCATGTCCCCCAGCCAATACATAACTAATGTAACACAGAATTTAAACGAGTTGTTCAGACTTTACCTATAAAATGCTGTGGTTCCTTTAGCCAATGTGATGGTTTTCTTTCACCACTCTGTTACAGTACTGCAGTGTAAACTGCAAGTGTTAAGACAAGATTATAGGTTTTAGAGGTTTCCCATTCTACTAAACTACCCACTCAATTGGCCAGAACCCAGTAACCATGGTAACTATCAGACCTGTTGTTGCAGTGGATTAATGAGCTACTTTCTCTCAAGTCTGGTAAGCCTGCTTCTCAACTGTCCCCGATTTTGCCACAAAAATGTTTTCTGTCCCTTCTGAACTTGGCATTTCCTGCCACTGAAAAGTAGGGATTTGAATCATAAAATCATACCAGACATTAATGGAATAGACTAGTTCTCCTTTAGAAAATGATTATATTACTAAGCCACTTACTGTAACAGCTTTATAAGTTGATATTGCCATATTTCCCTGATTCTGGTCATTTGTCCCTGATTTTTTTTTTTAAACATTGCCAGTTATTTTAGAGGCCGGGGATTTGAGAGGTGTGCTGGTAACGAGTAACAGGTTACACCATGGCTCTCGCTATGGAAAATGGGAAAAATTGTTTAACCAGGAAAGGCACACCAAGTCAGAGCTTTTTTCCAGGTGTGACCTGGGAACACAAAGAAGTTAAATGACTTGCTCAGGGTCACATAGTATGCAAGTAGGGGCTGATGGGATTCAAACCCAGGCCTCCATGTTTGCAGCTCAGTGCCCTTAACACTACACTATACTGCCTTCTATACCCTTGTGCTGGCCGGTTGAGTCCAGCAGTTTGTCATGGTCAGGCGAGCCTTTACTTATGCCCCCCCCAAACAAAAATAATGAACTTGCAGACAATGATATGAGACTCTACCTAAACCAATAGTCCATTTCTAGTCTTATCTTAATACACTTATGCTCTGGAAAGCCTAGAGTGAGTTTTTTATTGCAAGGTGTCTGTCATGGAATGTGGCTATCAGCAGCATACCACTCAAATGTCCCTGATTTTCATGGATGTTACTGATTTTGCCTCAGAAACTTCCCTCTGGCACTCCTAAATACAGCCTTTCTGTTACTAAACAGCAGGAGTTTAAAGTATAAAATACTATAGTACCATAAGACACCATTATCATTTAGTCTAGATCTTTGAAAATAATTAATAATTCATATGCAAAATTGCACATTGTAGCAAAATGCTTAAATGCAGTTTCCTTTCTATCATTTGTCCCTGATTTTTTTTTTGTGTGCCCAGATTTTTAAAGCCTCAAATCCAATTTGTGTGGCAAGAGGTCAGCAGGCAAATAACACTGCATTGTACTGTGTGTGGAGGGGTGGGATCTGTATCATAATACCATACCTCCACATACAGGCATGCATTTTGCCTTTCCTTTTTTTTTTTTTTAACACTTTATGAACCCATCATAGCCCAGCTAAGATGGGACACCTTTCTCGTGGGCTTCTGCTTTTTTCTGCAGCTGGGGGGGACCAGCACATTGAGAGGTTAAGTGACTTGCACGTGGTTACACAGCTGCACAAGGTTACACAGTGAATACTGAACTGTAACACGGTAGGTTTGAACTTGCTATTTCCTAATTTTCAGTCTAATCCCTAAATCACACCGTACCTCTCCACCGTTTGGCTCTGAAATGAAGGACACACAGACACTCAAAATGAGGGGCACTGGCAGTGAGGGACAACTGACCCCTATAATGAGGGACACATCCTCAGACTTGGAGATAGAAACTCAGAACGCTATGGAAACAATTGTGCTTATAAAGTGTATGTGTGATTTAGCATCAGACTATTATGAAATTTCGGCTTTAAACTCTGAATTTATAGCACAATCTAATTGCCAGCAGCACATTTTCCATGAGAGGTGGGTGAGGGACAGAGCATTTTTTGAAGGGTAAAATGAGGAATGTCCCTCCTAATCACAGGTGCCAACTCCATGGGGGCTGGAGTGCTCAGGCACCCACAAAGTTGATTTAAGCACCCTCAGTAGTTTGTGGGTAGGCTGCAAAACAAAGGAATATTAGGGAACCTCGCAACAGGAAAATAGAATCTGGTGGCAGTGAGCACCCACAAAAGTTCAGAAAAGTTGAGAGGTATGGATCATAACTGCTTCTACTTTTACGTTATCAGTGCAAGTAATCCGTTCCATCTTTGCCCGTGCTGACTGATCGAAATAGCTGTGCTCAACATATTTATCACTAAAAACCGCACTACACCAGCAATCACAGTTATCTTACTGCTGAGTAAATTGTGAACAGACAAGAGTGCAGCAGGTTCATATATACCTGAAATATATTTATTTCTCTTTTTTAAAATTTTCTCCCTCACTGCCTCAAGCCCAATCACAGACATAAGCAGGTAGACTGCTGTGTAAAAAGCAGTGAGGGGGCTGACCTGACAGAGCATGTCCTGCACGTATGATGCACAAGTGGCGGCGGAAACCTCATCCGTGAAGTGGCGGAGGATGCGATCATAGCGCTGCATTAGGGCCGAATCTCGCGCCGCATCACAGCAGCCCAAGCGACTGTACATGGAGCAAAAGGTGAGCGGCTGCATGGGCCGGAACGGCGGCTTGAAGTCTAGGCACTGCGGGTGGGGGTTCGCCGGCCCCGACAGCAACAGAAGCAGCAGCGGCAGCATGGTTGCGGTTGGCCCTGTCGCCACTCGCCGCAGTCTTGGTTATTTCTTGTTCTAGTTGTAAGTCAGATGGCTACAGGCTTTTCACCGATCGTCCCTTATTAACAAGAAACTCCCTCTGGTCTAGCTTGTGTAATTACCAACTGTATCCGATTGGCAGACTGCTCGAACTGTCTACTTGCTCTCGATTTTATCATCGCTGTCCCCCCTACTCCCCCTTCTGTGGTTAAGCAAGCAAAATAGACGGTGCTTAACTTTCTTAACCCTTTCAGCGGCATATGAGTAGTCGTTCGTGGTGCACTCAGTCGCACTACTTGAGATGGTAAGATTTTGCCTTACACAGCTGTAGCTGTTTTTAGAGCCGTAACTAATTTTGCGTCGGAATCATGCCAGGTCAAATCCTGCTGGTCTGGATTTCGCACCTTCCTGTGCAGGGATTACAACCCGGACCACACGGACTGTCCCAGATCGGTAAAAGTCGGACCGGGCCTGTTCGACCAGAGTGGCCAGACCAGCAAAATTCGCGCAAATTGCGTTCGGTTAGGCTGGACTGGACAGTCCGCAGTGTTGGAATTACACGCTGGTGGCCTATAGGCCAGTCTTAAACTTAAGCTCCCCCCGCCTTGCCATCTTAAGTCAATGGCAGTGATGCTTGAGCTACCGGGACTTACTTGGGGGGGGAGCTGACATACCCCACTGTTATTCTAGCACTGACAGTCCAGAATGGTTTTCGCCCATACCAAGCTAATTGTAATGAGGTGCTTGTATGATTAATTTTTCGAAGAACTAGAATGCGACTTAAATGACATTACTTTGTGCTCCAAATTCTTCAAGTGAAGCACTACCAATGTTCTAAGTTAGTAGGCCTGTAAGGGATGTCTCTTATGGTACATGGAAGCAATAATGCATGACGGGCCCGGTATGGGATATCAATCAATCAGAATCTTTATTTATCCAGGCGAACATCATTGAGCAGAGCTCTTTTACAAGTTGAAACTGGTTAGAACAAGGTCAGGTAACATCCATCATAAAAACATATAAATAAGTATACAAACACAAACACAATGGTGCAGTAATAGGGGAGTCAAATGATAAAAGGAAGACAAGGCAAGCTATAATAGAGAAGGATTCAAATACAAGGGGGCAGGTCCACCATTGAACCATGCAACTGTATATAAACCATGTTCTCTGTTCATTCACCAGGGGCAGTCACTAGTACTAGCCATGAAAGTGGTTTGGAGAACCACCAACTAATGGCAGATGGGGTACCAGGAGGGGTATTAATATGTAAGCGAAGGATAAACATTGTGAGAAGTGAAGTCCTAAGGATAGGTCGGTAGAACTGATGCGGCGGTGGGGGCCTACAGGGAGAGGGAAAGGGGAGTTAGAACTTTTATAGTATGATTGCGTGTAGATTGTGGATGAGTGCAGTAGAAAGTTGTGAAAAAAAGGCTGGAGAAAGCGGGAAGATAGACCAACATCAAAGGGAGGACAGAGGCATCAAGGTGTTACATGAAAGCATCATGACAGACCAGGGCCAAGGAGGAGACAAGCACTAGAAGTAATTAGTTCATGGTTAAATGGTACAGGTTAGCATGATGACAATTCATGGTTATGGGAAACAATTGCACTGATCATTTCTGAGACATGAATATAAGAGCTTGAAAGATGAGATGCCGATGGGTGACCTCAGTTTCAGTTTTTTTTTGCAATTTATTCCACAAGGAGGACAGTGTAAAGCTTATAGCAGCCCTGCCAAAGCGAGAGTTAACTTTGGGAACCATCAGTAGGAGAGATTTGCAACTTCTCAGGGCGTAATTCCCTATTGGTTTTATAGGAAGACAGTCTGTAATGTATTGGGGCAGTTTTTTGGAGATGGCTCTCAGGGTCCATAAGGCTACATTTTTATCATGCCTGAATTGAAGAGAACTCCACCCCACTGATTGATATAGGGAGCAGTGGTGAGTGGAATAAGGCAGGCCTGTGATGAACCTTAAAGCTCTATGATATAATGTGTCAAGTCTGGTGAGGTAGGAAATGGGACAGTGACTGTAGAGGATGTCAGCATAATCTATCGAGGATAGAAAGGTTGATTGTACCAGCTGTAGTTTGCCATCTCTAGTTAAGAAGCAGACTATCCTAAAGAACAGGCCAAGTCTCTGTTGTAATATTTTGAGTAATTCTTCAACGTGCTCTATAAAGGAGAGCCTATGGTCCAGCCATACTCCCAGGTATTTGAATTTAGGGGACAAATTCCAACTTCTCGCCAAGAATTGTAGTAATCTGTGGCACAGGATCTGATAGGGCTGAATTTGCCATTTGGGCAGAGGGAGAAAAGAGCATTGCTTTTGGTTTCTTGGCGTTAAGTAATAGTTTTGTGTTTAGGAGTTGGTGTTGCAGCAGGTTGAACTCAGATTGAGGGTCATTACATGCAGATTGTAATGACGGGCGGCTTGCATAAAGAACTGTGTCATCTGCAAACAGATGAATGTTGGCCTTAGTTATGCTTTCATCAATATTGTTGATGTATATTGCAAATAAGATCGGTCCTAAGATAGAACCCTGGGGAACACCTCTTAGGAGAGGTTTGAGAGTTGAGAGATCTCCTTCCGCTTTCACCTGCTAGAAACGATCAGAGAGGTAGTTGTTGAACCACTGTAAAGATAATGGGTCAGCACCTAGTGAGGTCAGGGAAGAGAGTAACAGAGAATGGTCGACAGTGTCGAAGGCCTTGCTCAGGTCCAAGAATACGGCACAGGTGTAATTCCTGTTGTCTAGCTCTTTGCCAGTCATTAGTCACTTTGGCAAGTGCTGTGATGGTGCTATGTTTAGCTCTAAACCCTGATTGGACTGGATTAAGCAGGTTATTAGCTTCTAGATACTGCCTCAGCTGGTTACTTACGACTTTTTCCAGTAATTTTGACAAGACCGGGAGAATCAAAATTGGTCTGTAATTATTTAGATCACAGGGATTTCCGGACTTGAACAGGGGTATGATGTGCGCTGTTTTCCATATTGAAGGAATGGATCCTTGAGTTAATGATAGGTTAATCACGCCTCGGGTGGTTGGGCACAATTGCCTTTTGTAACATTACTGTTGTTTTTCATTTTTTGTCTGTGCTGTTTGCCTCCTTTTAAATCTGTAGTCAACATTTCTATTGTTATGTGAATATTTGCTCATGTAATAGTTTAGTATTCATGTAAATTCTCCTTGTAGTTTTGTATTACTGTGACGGTACTCTCCCGGGTCGTGCCTGAAAATAGTCTTTCTGGCTAGTGCACCCACCCGGTAAACAAAAACCAAATAAATAAAAATATACCACACCATGGAGTGCATTATTGCTATTATGAACTGGCTTAAAGGAGTGACCTACTAAAATGAATGACAAAAAAGGAATGCCCATAGACTATAATGGGGAAAGTGGAATGACACCCTATTTCTCATGAACAAAATGACAGAATGAAATGATCTTTGGCAGGGACATATGTTGGGCACAGTACCACCCATTCAAGGTGGAATGATGGAATGATAATTGTTTTCCACGGAATGACAGCCCTTTTCCATATGCTTAGGAATGCCCATAGACGATAATGGGGAAAAGTGGAATGACACCCTAATTCTAATGAATAAAATGATAGAATGAAATTATCTTTTACAGGGACACTTGTGCTCCATACCACCCATCCAAGAGGGAATGACAGTTGTTTGCTATGGAATAACAGCCCTTTTCCATTTGTTTCGGAATGCCCATAGACTATAATGGGGAAAGTGAAATGTCACCCTATTTCTCATTAGCAAAACAACAGAATAAAATTGTCTTTTACAGGGACACTTGTTAGGCACAGCACCACCCATTCAAGGTGAAATGGAATGATAATTGTTTTCCATGGAATGACAGCCCTTTTCCATTTGCTTAGGAATGCCTATAAACTATAATGGGGAAAGTGGAATGATACCCTATTTCTAATAAATAAAATGATAGAATGAAATGATCTTTTACAGGGACACGTATTGGACACCATATCACCCATCTAAGGTGGAATGACAGGGAGTGACAATTGTTTTCTATGGAATAACAGCCCTTTTCCATTTGTATAGGAATGCCCATGGACTATAATGTGGAAAGTGGAATGACACTCTATTTCTCATTAACAAAATAACAGAATAAAATAATATTTTACAGGGACACATGTTGGGCACAGCACTACCCATCCAAGGTGGAATGACGGTTGTTTTCCATGGAATGACAGCCCATTTCCTTTGGAATGCCCATAGACTATAATAGGAACATGGAATGGCACCCTATTTCTCATAAACAAAACAACAGAATGACATAATCTTTTACAGGGACACTTGTTAGGCACAGCACCTCCCATCCAAGGTGGAATGATAATTGTTTTCCATGGAATGACTGCCCTTTTCCATTTGCTTAGGAATGCCCATAGACTACTATGTAATGGGGAAAGTGGAAATACACCCTATTTCTAACGAATAAAATAATAGACTGAAATGATCCTTTACAGGGACACTTATTGGACACCGTACCACCCATCCAAGGTGGAATGACAGAATGACGATTGTTTTCTATGGAATAACAACCCTTTTCCATTTGTATAGGAATGCCCATGGACTATAATGTGGAATGATGCTCTATTTCTCATTAACAAAATAATAGAATAAAATACTCTTTTACAAGGATATGTATTGGGAACAGCACCACCCATCCAAGGTGGAATGACATGAAATGACAAGTGTACACCATGGAATGACAGCCCATTTCCTTTTGCTTTGGAATGCTCATAGACTATAATGGGGAAAGTGGAATGACACCCCATTTCTAATGAACAAGAAGACTGAATTAAATTATCTTTCACGGGGACACTTGTCGGGCACTGTGCCACCTATTCAAGGTGGAATGGCATGGAATTACAGTCGTTTTCCATAGAATGACCGCCCTTTTCCATATGCTTAGGAATGCCCTTAGACATTAATAGGGAAAGTGGAATGATACCCTATTTCTCATGAACGAAACAACAGAATGAAATAATCTTTTACAGGGACGCTTGTTAGGCACAGCACCTACCATCCAAGGTGGAATGACGGAATCATAATTATTTTCCATGGAATGACAGCCCTTTTCCGTTTTCTTAGGAAGACCCATAAACTATGATGGGGAAAGTGGAATGACACCCTATTTCTAATGAATAAAATAATAGAATGAAATGGTCTTTTACAGGGACACTTGTTGGGCACCATACCACCCACCCAACATACAGGTGTTTTCTACTGAATGACAGCCCTTTTCCATTTGCTTAGGAATGCCCATAGACTATAATGTGGAAAGTGGGATGACACCCTATTTTGAATGAACAAAATGATAGAATCTAATGATTTTTGTTGGTATTTGTGATGGGAGAGGGTGGCGTTGGTGCTACAGGTGAGGGGTGTTGATGTGCTTGGGAGAGGGGGGATACTTGCAGCATGATTGGGAACCTTACTAGAGTTAATATTTTTTGTGTGGTTTCTTTGGGTGCAGTAAGAATTGCATGGGGTAGGTCACCCTCTGCCTCCCATGTCGTCTTCTCCCCAACTGCCCCCAAACAGAATAATACCAGAGGTTGGTTACTCAATCCCACAGTCATTATGCCACCTTCTGCTGGTGTTTAAATACCCTCTCCTCTCCATGGGCATCCACAAGAGGGGCAAAGGGGTGCACTCCCCTCCCCCCGGAATTGGGCCTCGGAAGCCCAAACCAATTAAATATATAAAAAAGCTGCCTGCCATTTAAGTTACTGTACATGATCAGCAGGTTGCAACTCATGAGCTTGTACCTGTTCTTTTCGCATTCCGTTCTGTTTCTCTTTGTGCTTCATAACCAAGTCCTGTGGCTCAGGCTGACTGTCTCGGCTCTCCTGCGCTTCCACGTGCCTCATTTCCATTAGATGGATCATGGTGGTTGGCTGTCTCTTCTCTCTTCCTCTCCTCCCTGGCCTCCCTCTTCACGTCTAAATCCTCCCCCTTTTAAACCCTACAGACTGAGATCCCCCTGCCAGCAGGCGTGGCCCCAGCTCCAGACACAGCGGCTATACTAAATAATTAGTAAGCTCTGAAAGGGGGCTTACAACTAGATACAAGTACATAGCATTTAATGATATTTTTATTACTCTGTCAGTTTTACATCACAACTTTATTGATTTGCATTTATACTATATTGTTAGCCCTTGCTTGATGCACAGCTCGGCTATGTGGAAGAGCCTTGCTTTACTCACGCGGTTCAGTCTTACACAGTTTGTTGCCCTCCCTCCACCCCTTCCATTAACCATATAAGCATGTCAGTGATTGACATCAAGGCAGGGGAACAACAGAGGGTGAGTTGGTGACATCCAAAGGAAGTGCAACATGTGGAGTGAATGGGATGCAGAGACCAACCAGAAGAAGCCAATAAGGAAGTGAGAGCAGGAGGCAGAGATCAACTAGATAAGTAGTGAATTTTTGTGGGTACTGGGGATCATATATAGGAGTAGATCTGCTTTGAGTGCATTGAGTGATACCTGTACAAGTACCAGTACATTGAGTGATACATTGAATGATAGCCTGAACTGCTGGAGAGATGTTTTAATTTGAACCTGAGGGACTTGTGGGAGAAAAGTTAGCGGGACTCCCTATCTTAGGGGGTAGAAGTCCTGAGTAATTTTTTAACTGTTGTACTCTGGTTGCTAAAGGAGAAATGTTTTAACTTGAATCTGAGGGTCTTGTAGGGCAAGGGATAGTGCGACTCCCTATCTAGGATAGGCCTAAGTGTAGACTTAATATAGCAAAGCACAAGGAGAAAAGCATTTGGGACCATAGGAGCTGGAGTAAGCAGCAGGACAGTGGGGCATGGAGGTGGAAGGGGTGGAGGCTGCAGGATTCCAGGGCGGAATGGGTAGGGTAGTTAGGTGCAATGGGTGTGGGTCAGCCATCTTTCTAGGAACTATCTGGACAGCAGGGGGCTGTCCAGTGTGTAGGCAGCTGGGGCATTTCAGGGAAGAAGTCTGGCAGCTCAGATGGGAGTTGGGTGGAGGGGGGGGGAGGAGCTGGGGGGGAGGATCAGGCATAGAGAAGTCAGGAGAGGGCTCCCCAGCCACATAGTCATGGGACAGACCCTAGGAGGACACCTACAGGTCTAGGGACATAGAAATTGTTGGCAGATAAGGACCGCAAGGCCTTTCCAGTCTGCCCGTAGGCCCTATGCATTGTCTGTGGCCACTGACCCTATGTGATCAATTACTTTTCATCACTCCCTTCTTCTCTCAAGGTTCCCTTGTGCCTGTCCCAGGACACCCCCACAGCAAGGGTCAAGGGAAGCCAGGGTAGCAAGGTGGCAAGTGGTAAAGAGTAGGTATATGGTGGGAGAGTAGTGTAAGAGGTGGAAGAACAGATGTTGGTCTAGACAAGGGCTGGTCTTCCTCAAACAAGTTTTCAATACTGGCTAGGGGAGAATGGGGGAGGAGGAGGACTCCACAGTTCAGGATAATGAGGAGGCCATAGTCAGCAGTAAGGGGGAAAGAGGTGAAGGAGGGGGAGTGACAAAGGGATAGAAATGCAGAGGATAGACGCAAGAGGGAAGTGGGGAGAGAAGAACAGGCCATGAGAAGTGTTTAGGCAGTTGGCTTGAGGGGGCAAAAGGTAGTGGCAATGAAAGGGACATGCAGAGGGACAGAGGAAGCTGGGCATATGGGAGGTGAGGCTCAGTAGCATGAACAGAAGGGAGGGCTAAATGGGAAGGGTGGGCGTGAGAAGGGAGAGAGGGCTGTTATCCTGGGAGAGTCAATACTGAAAGAGGTGTGATGGGGGCAGGTTCGTTTTCACAGAGAGTGGTGGATGCAAGGAACGGCCTTCCTGAAGAGGTCATGGGGTCAAAAACAGTGGGAGGAATTCAAGAATGCATGGGAAAGACATAAAGCAATTCTAGTGGGGGGTAGGAGGAAGTAGGCTGTTGGTTAACTAGGATCTGCAGCTTATCCAATAGATAGGGAAATGGGCAGACTGGGTGGGCCAAGTGGTCCATATCAGCCATCAAAGTCTATGTCTCTATGCAAGAAATAGTCGCATGTGGGTGGAGTGTATACCAGGCATCCAGGCATGACAGCAGGGGCGGACAGGGCCTCTTTTTTTTTTTTTTTTTTTACTTTATTTCCCTCCTGTTGCGGCCCCGTTCAACCTCTCTCGGGCATCCTAGTCCGAGTCCTACCCGCCTGAGGCCCCCAATCTGTGTCTCCTCTCTCCCCCCTCCCTGCAGCCAGCACCCCCGGTTTAACCCACCCGGGGTGGGTCACCCCCTCCTCTTGGGCACTCTTACAAGTCAGACTCTGGCTGCAGGGTAGGGCTCGGCTGGAGGAACTGAAAGGTCAGTCGGAGTTGGCCCGGCGAAGGGCATGGGGGACAGGTGCATTCGCCTGTCGACGGCGCTGGTGTTTTCCCTTTTCTGTGCGCTAACCCCCCCCGTCCCCTTGCGTGGTGCACGTCGACACACTGGCGCCACAGCAACCCTGCTGGCGTCGGCTACACTAGTTACATGCTTGGCATGTTGCAGTGCCCCTGGTCTCCACCGGGGGCCACTGGTACGCCGAAGCAACCCGCCCCTCCTTCCCCGGGGAGGAGAGCACCATAAGGGCACTCATCCTCAACCCTTCCCCTGCTGACCCCGGCGCCCGAGTTCGCTCCCGAACACGAGTCGCCAGCGTAGCGCAAGGTGTGGCGTCCAGCACCTCAACCCTCAGTGCCACCAGGCTGGCTGGATAGGGCCTTTTATACCTAAGTGTGTGGGGAAGGAGCGTGGGGAACCTCACATTGTGGTCCATCTGTGAACAAATGACCTTACTGGGTGAGAGGTGGGGTAGGTGCAGGAGAGGTTTAAGGAAGTCGAAAGGATCTGCAGTCAGGTGGGAAGATCAGTATCCTTCTTGGAAGTACTTCTGCTCCCTAGAGCGTGTACAGCTAGGAAACAAAGAATCAAGGAATTCAGTGGATGATTTGGGGGGTGTGAGTCCATGGGCTACGGGCTGGTGGGGGGTGGTAGTATGTGGAAAAATAAGGACCTGTTTGCACCAGATAGATTGCACTTAAGCAAAGAGGGCACCAGAGTCCTGAAAGAAAAAATGGAAGAGTATTTATCTACCAAGCGCCATTTAAACTCAAGAGGGGGAAGGTGATAGGGTGGACTACGGTCGTAGTCACCAGGAGAGGGAGTCCAAAGGGTCTACCCCCCCCCAGTAAATCAAAAAATGGAAGCATGTGAGTTGAGGAAGGGAGGGGATAGGCAGGTTGGGGAGGGGAGAGGAGGGAAAGCAAACGGTGGGGGGGGGTACGGAGTCATGCTGGAAGGTGGTGCCCTTGAATGCCAGGAGCCTGGCGAACAAGATGGCAGATCTTAAGGCCATGATGGCTGAAGAGGTGGATATAGCGGCCATCACTGAGACATACGCAACACAATACCATGATTGGGACCTTCTAATCCTGGGTATAGATTGTACCAAAAGGATAGAGTGAAGGGGAGAGAGGGATGGGTGGCCCTGTTTGTAAGGGAAGGGATTATATGCAAAGAGGAGGAGGGTAGGACTGAGGCCTTATGGGTCCAGCTGCAGAACACCAGGGGGAGGAAGATTAGAATCGGCGTAGTGTACAGACCTCCCTCACAGGACGAAGAGACAGACATGGAGCTGGGGGAGCAGATACAGAGGTTAAGTATGAACAGGAATATTGTTATAACAGGGGACTTCAGTTTGCCTGGAGCTGACTGGGGCCTCCCAGTTCCCTCCTGTGTCATGAAACTGGTCCCTTGGAGGCCTTGCAGGAATGTTTTCTGGTACAGGGAGTCACTGAACCAACCAGGGATGGTACCATCCTGGACCTGGTGCTGTCGGATGGTGAACATGCCCAGGAAATAGTGGTAGAAAATCCACTTGCAGTCAATGACCACCATACTGTGTGGTTCTTCATGATGGGCAAGGAATCGGCCAGGACTAAGACTAGGGTGTTGGACTTCAAGAGAGTGGACTTTGGTATGATGAGGAACATCCTAGAAGGGCACCAGGTCAAAATCAGTCCAGAGATGAATGTGGGTCAGAAATGGTCCATTATTCTGTCGGGTCTGGTTGAGGCCACAAAAAACGTGCAAAACACCAAAGTAAGAAAGCAAGGACCAAAAGACCAAGCTGGTACAGCAAGGAAGTGGCAGTGATAGGGAGAACAGAGCAACCTTTCACAAGTACCAACGTACCAGGAGAGAGGAAGACAGGGAGGTCTACTCGGGGGAGTCCAGAGAAGCAGACCAAGTGGTCCAGGCAGCCAAAGCAGCTAAGGAACTAAGGCTGGCAGAGGGGATTAGGGAAGAGGAAAAGGATTTCTTCAGGTATATAAAAGAGATGTGGAGTTGTAAGGATGGGATTGTGAGGATCGGGGGGGGGGTGGAAAGTAGGGTGGAACAGGTAGAGGCACTGAATAAGAACTTCAGCTCTGTCTTTACCAGAGGAAAAAGACAGCCCTATACCACTAGGGATAATTGGAGCTCAGCAGGTGGGTGGGTAGAAACTGATGGGAAGATACAGGAGGACAGAGTTTAGAAGGGCCTTATGGCCCTTCGGATGGACAAGGCTCCTGGCCCAGACAGTGTGCACCCAAGAGTCCTGAAGGAATTGGCGGAGGTTCTGGCGGGTCCCCTGACGGACCTGTTTAACACCTCGCTGGAGACAGGGGAAGTGCCTCAGGACTGGAGAGTGGCGCATGTGGTGCCTCTCTACAAGAGTGGCCCCAGAGATGAACCTGGCAATTACAGACCGGTGAGCCTCACTTTGATTGTAGACAAACTAATGAGACCATTCTCAAAGAGACACTAGTGACCTTTCTAGAATTACATGGTCTCCAGGATGAAAAGCAACATGAGCTTGTCTCAGGGAGATCATGCCAAACAAACTTGATTGACTTCTACGACTGGGTCACAAGGGTGTTGGATGGGGCAAAGGCGGTGTATGTCCTGCATTTGGACTTCAGCAATGCTGTTTGACTCTGTGCTGCATGGAAGGATGCTTAGTAAACTGAGGAGCCTGGGAGTGTGGGGCAAACTGGTGGGTTGGGTCCAAAATTGGCTGCAGGACAGGAAGCAGAGGGTAGAGGATCTACATAGGTGTGGGGCAGGGATAAGGAGCTTCCTGGAGGAAATCAGAGTCGTCACACAAAAAGGGGATACAATGGTGGTAGGAGACCTGAATATGCCCGATGTCAATTGGAGCATCCCAGTGGCAGGTTCTACTAGAAGTCAGAAGGTGTTAGTTGCCCTACAAGATTGCCTACTTACACAACTAGTTAGTGACCGACTAGGCTGGACACTATCCTGGATGTGGTCCTCACTAATTCAGACTTAGTGAGTGTTACAGGGGTTGGGGAGTCACTGGCCAAGAGCAACCACAACTCTGTGTGGTTTGAGTTAGCCCTAGGGTAGAAAAATCTCAATCTAAGATTGAGGCTTTAAACTTTAGAGGAGCCGATTTTGACAAAATGAGGGATGTAGTCAGAAGCCAGCTGTTAAGGTTCCAGGAACATTTAGAGGTGGAAGACATGGGGGCTGGTTAAGCAAGCCATATTGAGGTTACCAAGAAGTGGATAAGGACAGTGACCAAAAAGAACAAACATAGACCCATATGGTTTAGTAACCAGGTAAAGACAGCAATAAGACCAAAAGGGAGGCCTACAGAAACTATAAAAGAACCCAGATAGACAGCAAATGGGAAGCCTGGTTCAGAAGAACAAAGAAGCAAAGAGTATGGTGAAATCAGCTAAGGCTACAACGGAGCTTTGGTTGGCGGAAGGGGTTAAAGCAGGGAACAAACACTTTTTTCGACAGATACAAGAAAAGGGAAGTAATAGTTTGGCTCAAAGATGGTGACAGAATAGCGGAGGAGGATAGACAGAAGGCCACTATTCTGAATAACTTTTTCTGCTCAGTGTTTATGAAGGAACACACACACGCACTATACCAGACAGTAGCATCAAGACAACTGACAAAGATGTCCCACAAATGGGAACACCATCGATCACCAACAGCAGGGTTAGAGTGGCCATGGAACAGCTCAGACAAGACAAATCTCCAGGGCCTGATGGAATACACCTGAGGGTGCTAAACAAACTGGCAAGTGAATTGGCAGATCCCTTGGCACATTTATTCAGCTGATCACTTCAATCGGGGGTAATGCTGGGAGACTGGAGAAGAGCAAATGTACCTCTACATAAGGGGGGGAGCTGGGAAGAAGCAGTCCACTACCAGCCGGTTAGCCTTACGTCAGTAGTGGGGAAACTAGTGGAAGCCATAATAAAGTAGGACTTGGTAGAATACCTTGGTAAGAACATCTTTGAGATGGCAGGCAACATGGGTTCATGGCAGGAAGGTCATGCCAAATGAACCTAATCACATTTTTTGACTGGGGAGCTAGACAGAGGCCACCCATTGGATCCCCTCTACTTTGATTTCAGTAAGGCCTTTGATTCGGTGCCACACAACCACTTGCTGAAAAAGTTGGAGGACTTGGGTGCAGTCTCGAACATAGTCAGGTAGGTAGGTAATTGGCTTAGGGACAGAAAACAGAGTAGTGAGGTCAGATGAAGGTGCAGTCACTAGTTGAGTGCCCCAAGGCTCAGTGTTGCGGCCAGTCTTGTTTAATGTGTTTATCAGTGACATTGGCATAGGTATTCGTGGCACAATTGCCCTATTCGCTGAAGATGCAAAGCTAGGAGGAAGGGTTGACTGCTAGGAGGCGGTTAGGGACTTACAAAAAAGACCTACAGAGGCTGGAAAGATGGTCTAACATCTGGCAGCTGAGGTTCCACACAAAAAATGCAAGGTGATACATAACTGGGTAAAGGGAACCCAAGGACAGAATACTACCTCAGCGGAGTCCAGCTCAGTGCCTCACAGGAAGAAAGGGACCTAGGTGTCATCATAAGCAACAGACTATCCAATGCAACACAGCTAATAGCGAGGCCATCAGAATGCTAGGATGCATAGGGAGGAGATTTGACAGCAGGAGAAGGGAGTTAATACTGCCACTTTACAGGTCCCTGGTAAGGCCACCTCTGGAGTACTGTGTCCAGTTTTGGAGACCACATCTGAAAAAGGAGAAAAAGAAGTTGCAGGCCATCCAGAGAAGGGCGACCAATATTTGATTTAGTTTTTGTTGACCGGGTAAGTGCACTAGACAAATCCTGCCTATTTTCAGGCACGACCCGGGGGAAGGGGATACGGATGAATGCCAACTGACCTTGAACCAGATTAAGCTGTTGGTGGTATTTGTAGTGAATGTGAAGGTGATTCAGGGCCTTCAAGAGCACTTGTACGAGGAGCATCTGGAAGCATTCTGTTCTCACTGGAGGCAAGGAGGGAGAGGGGGTACATGATTGAAACATTCAAGTTCCTGAGAGGAATAAATAGGTGCCTTCCTCTGACCTGTTGAACAGAGTCTCCGACTCCAAACACTAGAAGGCATGAGTGGGGGCCTTCAAGAGGGAGCTTAGAAAACATTATTTTACTGAAAGAGTCATGGAACCGTAGAATAGACTGCCAGTTGAGATGGTGGAAGCAAAGTCTGTGACATCATTCAAGCTGGGGTGGGACAGGGCCGAAGCGTGATCCAAAGCAATGGGAGCAGTAGGAGGCATAAAACAGAAAGGTCCTGGGATCAGAGTAGGTCCAAGGAACCCATGGGCAGACTAGATGGATCCTTGGTCTCCTCCTGCCATAATTTTTTCTATGTTTTTAATGTGACAGCTGTCCTTTTTCAAATACTTGCCAAACGGTGTTTTCACACCACTGATGCGGCATGACGTTGTTGTGGCATGTAAGGAAGTTTTGGTGTGGATTTGATCATGTTCAGTAACAGTTTTATAAGGTGTGGTAAGAAGACGGCTGTGCTGACAATTTGGTTGCTGTTGTCCTACAAATGGAAGCACACAGCAACATACATATACGTATCTATGCACAGATGGTAGCACAGGGCCATGGAGTGTCCTGCACTCCCACAGGCAAATAAGGATATGATTACTCTATCTCAAAAATCTATCACTAGTATGCCAAGATTCCAGAGACCCAAAACCCTAATGTTTTTTCCTTTTGCTGCTTGGGGGGTGTGTGTGTGTGGGGAGGGAATTACGGTAGGAACACTCAAATGCCACATTTCCCTAATGGTGTGGCATTGTTACCTGAACTGATGCATTAATGCAGATTTTTTTGCAAATAATACATAAATAAATTAATATATGCAGTATATGTAGATGTATATTATAGGGGTGTGGTCACACACCTATAGTTTGTGTTCAACGGTCACTTTTATGTTAAACCCCCCACATTTGCACTTTAATAACTTCACAGTCATTCAAGCGATTTGTATAAAATGTTACAGGCACCATCAGGGATCCAGGATCTCCTGATATGGCAAGTTTTGTTCCGGTCTGATGTCCAAGTGCAGAGATACAGATTGTCAAAAAATTTGAAGATTACCGTTACTGTGTAAATTTATGTCACGCCTTTTCTCAAAAATGGCTTTGCTGTTTTGTCTGAAATTCTTAGGGTATCTAGGGCTTGGGTCACAGATGTCCCTTTTGAATATTTGGTGAAAAAATATTAATCGGTTCAAAAGTTATTAAATTTCAAAGTTTCCCATTATTACCTATGGGAAAAGTTAGATGTGCCATGCAAAAGAGGATTTCTTGACTACAAATGTGTCATCCTAGTTCGCAAATGGGAAATACTCTTTCATGCTGCCGCCATCTTGTTTTCAGTTAGTGAGGCAAACAAACTTCATATTTTAAAAAATACTAGCGGTTGGTAAATGCTAACAGTTGTGTTTTCCTAATCCGGGCCCAAGGAATCCGATTCTGGGGTAATATTTTTACAAAAATGTCCAGAAATGTTTTTATTTTATCCTAGGAATTCTTTTGCCGCAAATTGCAGGTGGTCACATTTGTGAAGGAATACTGTGTTGCAAATTGTGAAGGAGGATTCTGTTTTACCACAGCACAGGATTCTTTTTCCACAATTTGTGGCAAAATATTTTTTTATCCCAGTTCTGCCCTTATGTCCCTTAGTAGTCTATTGGTCCTTCCCCTCCCCTGTTCTCTGATCACCGTCCCGGTACTGCCATTTGTCCCTGGTAGTCTAGTGGTCCCTCCCCCATTCATTGATTGCCGTGTCCCAGTGCTGCTGTTTGTGCCTGGCAGTCTAGTGGTTCCTTCCTCCACCCGCTTTCTACGATCACTGTGTCCCGGTGCTGCCGTTTGTTCCTGGTAGTCCAGTGGTCCCTCCCCTGTTCTCTGATCGCCCTCCGCATGCTGCCGTTATGTTCTCTGGTAGTCTAGTGATCCCTCCGCCCCACCCCTTGCCTATTCTTCGATCACCATCCTGGTACTGCACTTATGTCCCTGGTAGTCTGTTGGACCCTCCCTCTCCCCTGTTCTCTGATCGCCCTCCCTGTGCTCCCATTGTGTCCCCTGGTAGACTAGTGGTCCCTCCCCCCCACTTCTCTGATCCATGTCCCATTGCTGCCATTTGTCCCTGGTAGTTTAGTGGTTTCTCCCCTATCCTCTGTTCTCCGATCCGTGTCCCGGCGCTGCTGTTTGTCCCTGGTAGTTTAGTAGTCCCTCCCACCTCCTCTGTTCTCTGATCTGTGTCCTGGTGATGCCATTTGTCCCTGATAGGCTAGTGGCCCCATCCCTGTTCCCCGATCCATGTCCTGGTGCTGCCGTTTGTCCCTGGTAGTCTAGTGGTCCCTTCCCCGTTCTCCGATCGCTGTGTCCAAGTGCTGCCATTTGTGCCTGGTAGTCTAGTGGTCCCTCCCCCAACCCCTTCTCTAATCACCATGTCCTGGTGCTGCTATCTGGTTCCCTGGTAGTCTAGTGGTCCGTACCCCATCCCCCATTCTCCAATTGCCATGTCCCGGTGCTACCATTTGTTCCTGTAGTCGGTACCCCCCACCCCCAGTTCTCCGATCGCTGTCCCAGTGCTGCCAGTGTTGCTATCCCCCAACCTTTGCACTCCCCAGCCATTGCACTTATCAACTGCCCAACCCGCATCTCACCCACCCTTTTCCCCATTCCTCCTGCTCGCCCCCTCCCACTCCTGACCCCCAATCCATTTCATTTGGGTCTTCAACCCACCTCACTATCCATTTTTCCTCACTTTCTGCCACAACTACCCTTCCTTCTCTTACCCCCATGACAAAGTGACCCCAAGCCTGAGGTTACTGACATCCTTCTCCCCCCCCTATCTATACCCCCTCTTCTCCATTCAATGTCTACTGTGCTGCTTAATCAACTTTTCAACATCTAAAAATTCTCTATCTTCTAGGCTATGTACAGTAGCTGCAATAATTGTTCTTGTTAATGTGATTATTTCCCTACAGCTTTCTCTGTCTGTTCGCATTCCTGGTATTGTATTGTGTATATTGATCCTTTATGCCTGACGTGGAACATTTGTAAATGATCTTGTAGCTCAAAGGTTGTAATCCAAGATTTCAATAAATAAAAAAATAAAATTTGTTCCTGGTGTCTAGTGGCACCCACCCTCCATTTCAGCAAAAAAAGAAACCTGCGATGAGGAAATCGGTCCCTCGTTTTATTTATTTATTTTTTTTTACCTGTAGTAAAAAAAAAATCCCATGCCGATGAGCCTCCCACTGAGCACCCACCCCACACCCCCACTCACCTGAACAGGTCCCAGGATCGAGATCCACTGTCTGATCGAAGACCCATCTTGCTGCTGGAACCAGCGACTGCAGTGTGAAAAACTAAGGTAAATGTGGTTCAGTGTATTTCAGTGGCAGTTTCAACTTTTATTTATAACTCAGCCATTTCTTTTTACCCCAAACTTTTTTGGGGGGACCCCACCTCATGAACAATATGACTGTTGTTACACAACTCCGAAAGGTGATTTCTTGGTCCCTTGACAAATTCACCTTTCATGCAGGATTTGCATCCTACAAGCGACAGCCACGGAGCCTGTATACCACAACCACAGGTACAGAAGCAAGGGATGGGCACTAGTGTTTCCTGTGTCACTGCGGTGGGGGGGGGGTGCTGCCACACCTAACCCTCAACCTTTATAGGTAGCCTGCCACAAATATGACCCATGACATATTTGCTTATCACTCTAGATTCCTATCTGCAGCTTATATGGCTCAACCAGTAAGGGGGGGTTGCCCCAGGTCCTCCCCCCCCAAAGTCGTAACATATCAGCATTCCACAGTGGAACACCCTTGAACCCTTGGCTTTCCCTATTATGATCCTCACATTCCCATTACCCTCTCCAACTGTCCTACTTGCACCTCAAGTACCCAGCATGGGACTTGAACCTGCAACTCCTGGTGCAAGGCTCATTCATAGTCAACACCACTACCCTGCAGGCCACACAGCCAGCTGGAGGAGCTCCTATCATTTCATTGAGTAATCCCTCTGCGCCCAGTGGACACTTGGGGTACTACTCACCCTTTCTTCAACACGTACAAAAAACTACACACCCTCTCTTTTTATACGTGCCCTTTCTTCAACATGTACAAAAAACTCTCTCCCCACTTTGACATTAGTTGGTTATATTGAAGGACCACTAGGAGAGCTATCCGATAACCTTACTGAGGCCCAACTTCTCACAGCTGCCCTGACTCTGTTTTGCTCCTCCCATATCCCCCAGCTAAATACACACCTGCAGCTCCAGTTGTACTAATCATTTAACAGTCATAATAAGCCATGGCCAAAACAGTCCTTTGCTGTACAATAGTCCTAGTACTACTTAGCCTTTCCTCCGAGGACACATATGAGCATGCACAGTCAAACAGTCGTTCCAAAATAATGATAACGATGGTAACTCACAGCACAGGCACATTTAGTCATGACTCTGAAACAAAGTACAGGCCTGACAAGATCTCTTGGTGTCTGCCCAATAACCATGCAGAACTATCTGTACTCCTGCTGTCCAAACTTACTCTGTCACTGTGCCAGCACAATAAAAGGAAAATAATCAGATCTAGTCACACCATGAATCTGAAAATTCTAAAAAAAACTTCCTGGTGAGATCCACCCTGATGCTACTGCTCCTATCAGGCAATATGCACCCAAATCCAGCCCCCCCCCCAGCATACGGAAAGTGATGTCAATAATCATGGATCACTCAAACTGGCATCAATAAATATTTGTAACCTGCTGCCCAAAATAGACCAACTACAGATACGGGTGTGTCAACAGGACACAGACGTACTCTCAGTAGTAGAAACCTGGCTCACACCAAAGGTCCCTGACTCAGCCGTAACGTTAAATGGTTACATGCACTTCAGACTGGATAGACTGGGGAAAAGGGGCAGAGACTGTATCATATACATTAAAGATAAGCTCCAGGGCCACACCCTACCTCATATAGACACAGGAACCAAGGCTCAGGTGTTTGCCATCAGACTTCTGCTCGGAGCTCACAGCAAATCCCTCACGGTAGTATCAGTCTATATTATCCCTAGAGAACAGGCCTGTGGATTTAACAAGATCATCGACTTTATAACAGGTCTACATCAAACTGGGGAAAAGTAATTTTAGGGGACTTCAGTGTCAATTGGATGTCCCAAGAGGCAGTCCATTGCAAGGACACCCTCGCTAGCATCAGTCATGCCCATATGATAGACTCACCCACTAGAATCAACTATAGGACAGGGTCAAAAACAATTCTTGACTGGGTCATCGCTAACTACTGTGGGAGAATAGAAGAGAGGAGGGATAGGGGAGACATGATAGAGGGTTTGAAGTATGTAAAGGGAACAATTATGAGTGGAACCAGGGAGTTGTTTAGGCTGAAGAAGGGGGGAGCAACCAGGGGCCATGAGTGGAAGTTGGAGGGGGGATGTTACAGGGGGGAACGTAGGAAGCATTTTTTCACTGAGAGGGTGGTGGAGCTGTGGAATGCGCTTCCCGGGAGGCTGGTGGAGGAGGGAACAGTGGAGGGCTTCAAGAAGGGGTGGGACAGGTACAAGGGGAAGCTGAATCTAGAGAAGACCCTCTGGGGGGGTGGTGAGACGAGCAGCCACTAGGTTGCAGGCTTTCGAGAAGACAAGACAGACCATTTGGCCTATTCTGCTGGCTTTTAGTATGTTAGAATAACAAACAACCATCCTTTTGGACTCCCTCAGTGACCACTTCCCATTTATGTGCCGCTGGTCCAACAGAACAACAAAGTCCGCCCCCATATGCGTCATAAGCTGTATCCTTAGGAAAGGACAGCTAGATAAGCTTAAATACCACCTTGAGCAAACTGACTGGTATCGACTGAATCCCTATGTGATGTGGACAAGGCAGTAGACTATTTTATATCTGCCTTTAACACAGCCTGTGACATTTATGCCCCAATCAAAAAAAGTATATTGAAGGGACCCAACGACTCATGGATTACCGTGGCCCTGCTAAACCTTATGGGAAGGGACCACTTATGGCAAAGAGCCAAGGCCAAAGGCAAACAGTGATATCCAGCAGTACAAAAGAGTGCTTGAAATAACTGTACTCGAGATCAGACTATCTAAAGCATGCTATTACAGAGACTGCCTCACAAATACATGGGGAGGTAGAAAAAAAATTTGGGGGCAACCTAAAGGACCTTACAGGTAGAGATAGCAAGCATCCCCCTCCATGATACTACTAAATGGGGAGGTCACCCAATATCCAAAGACAATGGCATATATATTCAATATTACATTTTCGGACCTCAGCAACGTACTCCCTCCTGATTTCCTTGACGGAGAAAAGGGTGACCCAGTAGACAGATAAAATACAAACACCATCAGTGCCCCTGGGTCCCCCTTCTACTTTAAGGAAATTTCTCATAAGGCCAAAAAATACCTCATGTGGTCGTTGGGGAAATCCTGGCACAGCAGCAATTCTCTTGACCTGAAATTCATATCCCTCACCTTTGATGAAGTCCTGACGCCGATCACAAATATCATTAACCTATCCCTCAGGCTAGCAGAATTCCCACAAAAATGGAAAGCCGCAGTTGTCACACCAGTACATAAAAGTGATGAGCCCTCCATAACAGTCATCACCCCATCTCCATCCTACCCCCACTCTCTAAGGCCTAAAGCACATATTGTCTGATCAGCTGGTAGAATACCTCGATAAATATAATATACAGTGTCCACAACAACACTTATTCCAGAAGGCACATAGTAAAACAACAGCACGTCTCGAATACTCCAGTTTTCCTCATGAGGCACTAGACAAAAGCCAGATTGCAGGAGCAATGTATATTGATCTCACTAAAGCATTTGATACTGTCAACCACAAATTACTGCTCTGTAAACAACACTTCATGGGCCTCTCCACAGAAACTAGGGGATGGTTCGAAGGCTACCTAGGCAACAGAATGCAGCAAGTGAAAATGAACGGTATCCTTTTCAACATTAGGTGGGTGTACCACAAGGGTCTATCCTAGGCCCCCTCCTGTTCAGCCTATTCCTTAATCAGTTTCCCCTAGTTTGTACTGAAAAGTTACTGCTCTGTGCAGATAATGCTGTCATTTTCACCAAGCATCCTTATCCTCTCATATTGGAAGCACATCTCCCAAAAAATGTTGCCACAGTCGAGAAACGGTTTTATGACAATAAACTTCTAATGAATTATAAGAAAACAAAAGTTATGATGTTCACGAATCCCCAGAGTAGGCATAAAACAAATCAGTTAACAATCCATAACAAAAAACTTGCTGTAATAGAACGTGACCACCTTTAAATACCTGGTATAACTTTCGATACATCACTCTCCTTCTCCTACCTTGTGGACCAAGTTGTCAGAGTCGTCAACACTTGAATCGGTCTCTTATAAAAACACTGGCCAAGTATGATCCCTGATGCGCTATCACTAGCTGTACATAGTTCTATCCTGTTTATTATTGACTATGGACTAGTGGTATATGGCGCAGCCACTGACACAACCCTGAAACAAGTCAGATTGTCATTAAATAAAGCATGAAGATTGGTCACAGGCACACACATACTTACCCACAACTGCACTGTATATGCTTAGACCAAGTGGCTAAACCTCCAAAGTAGGGCAAAATACCAGGTCTGCCTCCTTGGGGAAAAAAAACTTGCTTTGGGCTAACCCCAGTGGCAGTCCAAAATCTCCTAACCCCAGCATCCAACCCACACAGAACCAGAGGATTCTCTAGAAGCTCTCTACAAGTACCCTTCTGCCACATTTCACTCGGGCAAAGATCCTTTGCCTACAAAGCACCCTACTGGCTCAATGCTCTCCCTCCTGAGGTAATCAACGAACCTAAACTAGGACCATTTAAGAAAAAAACTCCTCCAACGCCTTGCCTCATTAAGTAGTTGTGACTGTCAAGCCTAGCCACCCCTGATTTCCTGTCCCTACCTTCCCCCTTGCTCCTGATTCCCCCTTCTCAATCCCAAAATGCCTCCTCCCACCCACTCCTATACTCCCGTACTGACAAGGTCAACTCTGACTGCTTCAACTTTGCCCAATGCAATTGTATTCTACCTAAATGTGTAATATAGTGAAACCTCTAAGTTCTCCACATTTGTAAAGTACCGTACTTATAATTATGTACTCTGCATTGTATCCTGTTTTGTTTTAATATGTAAATCTTCTTTGTCACGACGTGGAACCTTTGTAAATGAGCTTCAAGCTCAAAAGTATTTCTCCAAGAAATAAATAAATAGATACATAAACAGTCATGTTGTTCATAAGGTGGGGTCATAAGAAGGCTATGTTCAAAATCTGGGGTCAAAATATGTACAGATGGCAAACTTGTGCCCCTTTGTTGCAATTTTGCTACACCTGCTCATAAATTTTTAATATTGTCACCCCAAATTTTCAATATAGCCTTCTTATTTCTCCACCTCATGTATGTCACAGCTGTCATTTTTCATATCCTGGCCAAAATGTGTTTTCGCACCTGTGGTGTGGAATGGCATTGTGGTTAGCCAGAGTTACATTTTGGCAGGGATTTGAACATTTTCTGCACTGGGTACATGAGGTGGGGTAATAACATGGCCATGCTGACAGTTTGGTCACTGTTGTCCTATAAATGGAAACTCAGGGGCCGGAGGGCTCAATGCTTCCACAGCTACATACAAATACGCATCTATGGACAAATGGGAGCGCAGGGCCTGGAGAGCCCTGTGCTCCCACAGTCAAATAAGGATACGATTATACTATCTCAAAAAGTAAGGAAGTAAATTGTAAAAAACTTTGTTAATGCATAAGTTAGGGTTCCAGCGACAAAAGTTTGGAAATGTGATGTTAGGGTTTCCAACCCTAACACTGCACCCCCACCACTGGTGTTGGGGTGTGCCTTAGGGTCATCGGCCCTAACGCTCACCCCATTCTCCTATACTGTACTCATCTCCACTTATTTACTTATGGAATGGAACGACCCCAAGGCACACCCCTGTCACCTGTTGGCCCTAATAATACATTTCCAAACATTTGTTGCTGGAACCCTAATTGATGCAGTAATGAAGATATATATATATATATATATATATACTGTACATGTGTACGTGTGTGTGTGTGTGTGTGTATATATATATATATATGTGTGTGTGTATATATATATATATATATATATATACGTATATATATACGTGTATATATATATATATATATATATATATATACACATATATATATATATATAAATATATATACACGTAATCTAATTCCTGTACCGTAGACCTGTTCATGTAGTCCGGCTTCTACTTTGAGTTTTTTATTTTATTTTAAAGGGACAGCCAATTGGAGTGGCGCATTCTAGGTGCCAGTTTCAACTGTTCACAAGGGACTCACTCAATTCAGCTTTCCTCTGTCATGTAGCCAACAGCCGTCGGTGGGGAATGGTCTTCGGGGGTCTGTGGGGCTATTTTAATTAGCCACCCTGCCCTTGCAACAAACTGATTTCTGACTTGTTACTGGACTTTAATCTTAAAACAAAAACAATGAAAGTCTAAAGATCTGGGGGTTATTCCTGTACTGGAGACCCATTCCTGTAGTCTGGTTTTTATTGTGAGGTTTTTTTGCCCTCTGGCCCACCCCCGCCTGCATAATTTTTTATATGCCCTGTGGGCGTGATTGGCAAGCACACTGCTTGGGGCTGGTCTTTCCATTGGACTACTAGACAGCAGGAAGAGCTCAGGGATTTGTGAGCTGTAACGCAGTGTATAAGTATCTATTCAGGCAACTGCACATAGTAGTTGTATACTATTCTTTGTTATGGTATTTCATCAGTGTTATGTTTATGTTGGGTTTAGCCAATTTTAGTGCTTTCTACAATGCTACATTTAGATAATTTCAGTGGTTATTTTTAGAATTTGGGTAATTCCTTTAATTACTGGCTATAGTCCTATTCAGTTTCTACAGTTCCCATGTACAGTTACCTGCTAAACTTAATTTAACCGTTCAGGAAATGGTACGTAGTAGATACATGCTGTCTTTACAATGGTGACCTTTTATTACTAAAATCATGTTAGGTTTAGTTGTTCAGTGACTGTTTTATCAATTTGGTATTGCTGTAGTTACTGGTTTAACCAATAATTATGATTTTTTTAAATTCCGATCAATAACTGTTATGTTGTAGTCCCTTTAAGTCTTTCCTGTACTATTGTTGTCTAGTGAGGTACCATTTCTTGAACCTTCCCTACCTCCTCTCCCATTTCTTGATCTTCCAGAATCATCTACCCCATTTCCCTTTCTTTGTATACTCTGTGCCACCTCCCACTCTTTTTCTCTATTATGCAGTCATCTTGTACATTACCCATTGTTCTCTTTCTCCTTCCCCTTCTGCTTCTCCTGACATCTCTCCCTCCTACATGCTTTCCTGATATCCCCCGGTTCTCATCAGCCCTTTCCCCCTTCCACGCCTCTTCCTCCTCCCCTACTCTCCACTCCTCCTGCCTCCTCCCCCGCTCTTTACTCCCCCTGGCTTCCTGCTCATCCCTCCTCCCCTCCGTTTCTTCCTTGCTCCATCAGGTATCCATCAAAATCTCCCTCTCCCACAAACCCCACTCCCCCTTCCTCTCCAATACTTCGCAGGCACACCTGAATCACCGCCAAACATATCTTACTCCTAGTGCTTCTCAGAGCAGGTGACATTGAGACCAGCCCCGGCCCCCCCTCACTCCATTCCTACTGACCTTCCCAAAGGTCTTCACATGGCTCACATTAATATAAGTAGTCTCTTACCCAGAATTGACCTCCTGCAACCTATCATGGTCTCTCTCCTTTCTGATATCCTAATAGTTTCAGAATCTTGGCTGTCTGCCCAAATCCCTGACTCTGCAATCACCATCCCTGGCTACTCCCTGTCTCATCAGGATCATGCCACAAAGGGTGGTGGCATCACCATCTGTCCCTCCTCCTCAATTCAGTCTACCCCAGTGCTCTCTATTTTCTCCCCTGCTGCTTATGAGATCCTCATCCTTAAACTTCCTTTCCTTTCTCCCGTCCCGTCTTCATGGCAGGTTTCTGCTGCCACCCAGGGTTTTCTCCATCATCTGTTACTGATCTGTTAACCACTATCTCTACCCATACCTCCTCTGGCGAGTTATTCATCCTAGCGGATTTCAGTGTTAATTGACCTTTACACTGTAACGCTAAACTTTGTCAAAACATTTAAGTCTCTACATCTTACACAACTCATCTCTGTCCCTACCCATCATAGTCCTTGGTCACAAAACCATTCTCTACTGGACTGGGTACTCACTAGTCACCTGTACTACATCATCAATGCTGGTTCCCTCCCTGATGCACAAAGTGACTATCATATGGTTTACTGCGTGTGCAAGATTCACTGCACCAAAGCTCTTTTTAAAACTATACAGATCAGGTCCGTCTGGGCAATTGACCTATCCTTGCTACACGCTGTTCTGCTTTCTACTGACTGGTCCCCTATCTCTGCAGCCTGCAATATCAATCAAACCCTGCATTGTTTCAATCCAGGTTTCTGTTAGTCTGGGACCAGCACGCCTCTCTCTGGAAAACCAGGGTCAGGGGATCTTCTCATCTCCCTTGGATCGGTATACTGTCACCGCAGTGACTCCCTGACAGCAAAGACCATCACAGCAACAGGATTTTGGCAAAATCCACATGTCGTTGTGATGGTCTCTGCATAGCCAGGGGACTGCCTCTCAAGATGTTTCGCTCCCCCTGGCCAACTCCGACTCGGGTTGGATTCCTAGAGACTTGGGGTTGTGGGGCGGAGCCCTGATGGAAACATCGAGTATCTCAATGGGACCGCATTGCCAATACCGGCAAATGCGGCTTTCGCTGTTGTTGTTGTCTCCGTGTCCGCTGTCGCTGCCGCATGGTAAAACCCCTTGGATCTCGGCTGAACTTCTTGCTTGCCTCCGTGCTCGCGACATGGAATAGAAGATTTACAAGCCCTCTGGGACCCCAGCTGACCTGAACAAATGCCGGTCCTTGAGGAACACTTGTACTCGTGCTACCAGGTTAGCTAAGGCTGAGTTTTTTTCCTCTACATTTCAGAACAATCTTAACCACCCCTTCAAATTTTGGAAAGTCCTTCTCCCTCAGTACCCAGTCCCCCCCCCCCGTCCTCGGGGTTGGTGACTCCACCATTTCTGACCCTCATTCTGTTGTGTCAGCTTTCAACTCTTACTTCATTACTCCCCGCCACTCCCCCCTCACTCACTCCTCATTGACCCCTCTGTTACTTTCCTTCTCTTTCTCGCCAGTTACCCCAGTCTCCTCTCTAAATGCCCTCCTAGCTCTCAACCCTCAGAAAGGTGTGTGCCCTGATGGGCTTGACCCCAAGCTCCTACACCTCTCTGCACCTGTTATCGCCTTTCCTATCTCCTCTCTTTTCAACCTCTCATTCTCTCTTGCCTCAGTCCTGGATTCCGGGAAGCATTCAGCAGTCATTCCCCTCCCTACAGGAGGTGACCTCTCCTCTTCTGGCAATTTCTGCCCTATCGCTCTTCTTCCAATGTTATCCAAACTCCAGTAACACGTTGTCTTATCTCAGCTCTCCCCTTCCTCAAATCCTCCTCCACCCCATTCCAGTCTGGCTTTCACAAACATCACTCCACTTCCTCTCTCTCCTCAGGCTCATACATACTGGGATGGACCAAAGCCTCCTTACTGCCGCCATCTTTGTTGATCTAGTGAAAGCTTTTGACACTGTCTCCCACCCTCTTCTCCTGGTTAAGCTAAAATCAGCAGGTCTATCTGACTCCGTAATCAGCTGGTTTAGATCCTACTTTGTTGGAAGATTTCAATCAGTGTGAATCAAGAGTGTCCCTTCCCCCCCTCCCCATACCTACCGGCATCCCCCAAGATTCTGTCCTTGGTCCATTGCTCTTCTCTCTTTTCCTCAATGATCTCCCCTCTGCCTGCTCCTTCACATCCATACACATATATGCAGATGATACGGTCCTATTTGCATCTAGCTGTTTTTCATCAGAATTAACCTCCAGGCTTCAGCGTGTTTTTCACAATGATCAGAATTGGTTCAGACATAATCAATTGTCCCAAAATGCTAAGAAAATGGTCTCCATGTGTTCTGGCACTAGAGTAGGCTCCCTTCCTTCCCTCCTTCTGCATCCTAGATAGGGGGGTAAAATTGACGACGTGCCCTCATTTACGTATCCTAGTGTCTGACTTGACCAACACCTTAGTTTCTCTCAGCACATAGATGACATTCACAAAAAACTACACCCCAAGCTAAGAGCTCTATATAGGAACAAAGGCTGCATCCCTATAACTGCCCACCGAGATATCATCACTAAGATGATCCTCCCCATCTTTGATTGTGTTGACATTGTCTACGGTACTGCTCCTAAGTCCACCCTGGCCAGACTGGATCCCCTTTTCCACTCCTTCTGCTGTTTCGCCTTGGCATGCTCACCCCCTTCCCCCATACCCACCACTGTTCATTATACACAGATCTTTCCCTCCCTTCCTTGGCAGATCATCACCTTTCCCACTGTGCCTTCTTCATTTCTAAATTCTGTCTGGCCTCCCTTCCTTCCTCTCTCTCCTCTCCCCTTTGCCCACCTCCCTCTATACTCTCTGTAACTTAGGCTATCGATCCCTCCTGCTCCCCTCCCGTAAATCCCTTGCTAGACAATCTGCTTTCTCCTTCCGTCTTCCTAATCTCTGTAATGCTCTCCCCCAAAAATTTACTCTTCCCCCTCCAAACACACCCTCTTCCCTCTGCTCCAAGGCCAGACTTCTCCGTCTTCTAAATGCCCTTAGGCCAGTGCCTCCTTCAACTCTCCTGTCATCTCCAGGCACTCACTTTGTTACACCTCCCCATCCAACCCGCCTTCCTCTCGTCAACTTATACTCTTCCCTCTCACATCTTACCCTCTACACTCTAGTCCTTCCACTCACCCCTCTACTTGCTGTCCACACGCAATATCCTATTTTCATCCATGTTCTCTCCACTTATCCCATCACCTTCCCCTTGTTTTCCCTCAACCCTCTCAACCTTCTCTCCTCCTTCCTTTCCTCCCACTAAACAAAAAACCCTTCGTACTGAGTCCCTCAATGGTCTACTTCTGATATGTTTAGTTATACTCTGACATAGAGACTGTAAGTGGCTGGAACTCATGCTACTGTTAACTTATCCAGGGCTTTTTTTAGTGCTTCTGTACTGTATAATTGTACCTTGTTGTGTATGACTGTATCAATTGCAGTTCAATATATTTGTGTATTATCCCTTACCCTCTCCCCTCAGAACACATCTGGAAAAGAGCCACAGAGCTCAGTATGTCTTTCCTGGTAAATCTCTTTTAAATAAATAAATCAACACACACACACACACACACACACACACACACACTGGTATATATTCATTTTGTACACAATGAAATTTACCCATTACCCCAGAGGACCATACACATTGATATTGTTAGTAAATGCTTCACTATCCTGAATTTGGGTGAATCCAAAAAGACATGGTTCTTTATAAAAATAACAAGTGAATCCCAAACTCCCTTTTAAGTTTACTATTGGATGCTTTTCATCTCATAGAAAAACAACGTTTCAGATTCTTCTGTCTGTGATTGCCTGCTGCTCAAGGCCTAGTGACTAGATTACTCAGTTTTGGGTCTCTGCATAAATCATCAATCCCAGCCAGAGAAATATATAGGCTTGCCACTGGATGCATACCTCTCAGCCTCCTCTCTTGCAAATCAGGGCTTACAAAAATTAGGGACAAATGACCAAAATCAGGGACACATCTTACAAAATAGAAGTATCAGCTCAAAAAGCTTCCTATATTGTGGGGCTTAATGTGATAAACATTTTATGAATGAGAAAACAGCTATAGCATTAAATGTCTGGCAAAACGTTATGCTTCAAAGCAGAGTTGGATGGGGGTACAGGGGGTCCACCTGGAAATTTGACATAGGGGCCCACCTGGAAAATCAATAGGGAGGGCCAGGGTAACACACTAATATCAGTATTCCACTTCGATTTGATAAGCTAGCTGTTGGTTAACTAGGATCTGCAGCCTATCCTGTAGGTAGGGAAATGGGCAGACTAGATGGGCCTAGCGGTCCTTATCTGCCGTCAAAGTCTATGTTTCTATGTTTCTAGCTCTCTACTTGCATCTTACATTTGCTTACAGGGTCCAAAATACCACATTTAATTGGGTAATAGCTGATAAAACCAAATAGTCACAGTCAGAGTTTAGAAGGTGGCCAGGACCCAATAAAGGGGGGCCTGCTTGGAAATTTCCAGGTATCCTGGTGGGCCAGTCCAACTCTGCTTCAAAGCCATATGTTCTAGTGACACAAAGGGAACATTTATGAGGGACAGAGCATTTTTGTGTCAAATTAAGGATCATCCATGAAAAGCAGGGGCAGTTGAGAGGCATGGCTGTACACAGAGCATAGACTGGAGAGTTGGGGGTGGCTGTACATGCTGGGTTACCAAAGATCTCCTGGACATGATGAGGGAAAGGGATAAGCTATGGTCAGCCTACAAAAAACCCCCCTTCCCCTGCCTGATGGAACGAATACCAGCAGTTATGAAACCTTTGTAAACAGTCAGCCCTTGCCAAAAGGCGTGCCTTTTTTCAGGGCAAACAAAGGGACAGTCTTGGTGAACCCCATCGCTTCTGGGTGAGGTCGGCTCATTACTCAACCCACGCACTCATAACCCCATTATTCACCTTGACACTCCTTCCAGACGTCTGGCTAACCCCATTGCTGTGGCCGAGGCCTTCAATAAAAAATTCACAGACCTGTCTGCCCTTCTTAGCAAGCTTCCGCCCTTGGTGACCACTGGTCTCTTTGATCTTCCCCCCCCACCCATACCCCTCAAACTCCTCCCCTCCTCTCTTTCTAATTCCGGACCATCACCCTCAGGGACACTGCCAAACTGCTGAAGAGCCTGCCTAACCAGGGCAGCCCAGGCAACGATGGTCTTCTCCCTGCTATGCTTAAACTTATATTACCTGTCATCTTAAAACCACTCACCTTCCTCTTTAACCTGGCATTGACTACCTCCTCAGTGCCCAGCACTTGGAAGCATGCCAGGGTAGTCCTGATTTTTAAGACTGGGGACCCGGTATCCCCAGATAACTATCGGTCTATATCTTTGCTCCCCCACCTTAGTAAACTCCTGGAAAGGATTATCCACCGACAACTGTCTGGACATACACAACCTACTGTCCAGACAGCAACACAGCTTCTGTAAACATCACTCCACTACATCTGCCCTCACCCTTTTTACCAGTCATATTCTTAGGAACATGGACCTTGGAAGAGCAATGGGTGCCGTCTTTGTTGACCTGTCTAAAGCTTTCGACCTGGTCAACACCCTGTTACTCTCCTCCCTCCACACCCTTGGCTGCTTTACTGAGACCGTGCGGTAGTTCCAAAGTTACCTTTCAGATAGATTTCAGTCTGTATGTGTAGGGCCTTCCACCTGCCCGCCTCCAAGTCATATCGGTAAAATTCTTAGCTCCATCATGGCCCACTTATTCTCCCTATTTATAAACTCACTCCCCTCTGACTGTCTCAGTTGGGATGCCCTGTTTCATGCAGATGACCTTGTCCTCTTCACTAGTGACAAGGCTCTTGAGAATATATCTAGGGCTTTATCCGATAACTACTCTGTGGTGCACACCTGGTTCCACTCACATCGCCTAATTGTTAATGCTAAAAAAACTAAATCCATGCTATTTGGATCTAAACCTTTCCTATCTGAGGTCACCAAGGCTGGGTCCACCCTCTCAGTAGTCTCACTGGACGACACTGTACTTGAAAATATACTAACTTTCAAATATCTGGGAGTTATCCTGGACCCATCCCTCTCCTTTTCTGATCATATCTCCTCTGTTATCCGCCATATTAGCCAGAAACTTGGTGCAGCTTATCAGATAAAGTCAGTCCTGACCAGGGAAACCCATTTAGCCACTACCCAAGGCAACCTGCTATCTTTGATTGACTGACTACTGCTCCCCTATTTACTCACATACATCCTCAGCCTTCTGTGCATGCCTCTGCGCCACATACAATAACATATGTCATTTCACTCTCCTGGCACCATATTTCACTCACCACTGCCACCTCTACCAGACTCTTGGCTGGCTCCAGCTACACTGCAGATTTGATTACGGGCTTGGCTGCCTCCTGGACAGCACCATCAGGCATGGTGAAGCCTCCCCTTACACGTCTCTCCTCAAGACCAGAACTCCCTTGAGGTGTCTGCGTGCATCCTCAATCTCCCCCCCCCCCGGGTATCCCGAAAGTCTCCTTGGCTATTGGTAGTAAGAGTGTTATCTATAGCTGCTCCCACTCTGTGGAACATAATCCCCGAGCCAATCCAGTCTCTGGGCTCCCATGCCACTTTCAAGACACATCTCAAATCCTGTCTTCCTCAAATTTTTTCATCCAGTTCATAATTAAGCAGTAACGCACAACAGGGTGTGGTATATCATGGGATATCATCACACCTTGGGTGGTTGGTTGGGCACGATATCACACCCTTGAATGCATTATTGCTATCATGAACTGGATTAAAAGTTTAGAAATGAAAACAGTTAAAAAAAAAAACTGTTTAAACATTTTAAAAATGAGTTTTTGGAGTAGTGTAGGAGTACCCTTTAAGAACATAGATCTTGGATGATAGTAGTCAGCAGGTGGTGCTGTTTTACTTGGAGCTAATAGAACAGGTGGAGCTCTTGTAACAGTGTGAACTCTCTCCCACCGTCATCCCAAATGTGAACTGTGTGGTGTAAAGGTATCAAAGTACAATACTGGCTTTCACTATGTTTTCATTTCTGGCAGGTTAGATGTAGATTTGGAAGCAGCAGGACTGAAAGAAGGACTTCGGTAAGTGCAGCAAGTGCTGCTGTTTTGAAATGTGCACGCGCATGCCTGTGACAAATAGGAATGCTCATCCGCTCGGTACAACCAGCAAAGGGGGATGGGAACTGTGTGAAGCACAGAACTTGAGCTCTGTGCTTTTAAATGGGAGACACATACTGTTAAAAAAATTGGACATTTCATGAGGTTTAAGTTATTGACTCACCCGCTGCTGCGACAGACTGCTGCTGCTGAAACCGCAAGTTTACTGCTGCAGCCTGAGAGAAACTCTATGGACCGACAGCAGGCGTTGCTGTTGTGTATGTCGCAGTCGACGGCCGTTTCATTGATGTAAGAAGTCTGCTTGTTTGGTCTTCATATTATTTCTTATTGTTTTGAACAGGCCCTCGTTCTGCCAGCAGCTCACATTCTGCTGCCTAGTGTGAAGCAGAATGAGGGACCTGGGGAATGTTGCGATTTGAAGAATTTCTTTTGAGTGAGGAGGCTGGTGGCTGGAGGTTTTCTTTTTTTTTAAATTGAAAAAATGTTTTGTTTTTATATAAAACATAGCCATACATTGTATGATACATGACAATACCCTCTATGAATCTACAACAGAATAAAAACTGTACTGCTTGTATCCAAGTGATATTACCATGTTGAAAAAGGGAAGAAGCCGCTTTACATTCAGTCAAAATCAGGGTTAGCACCTTAAACCATCTTATAACATGTTTATACTGTTTGGTCCTTTCTCTAATTACTACCTCACTTAAGTCCTGCGACAACATTCGAAGAGCATTCCAACTAGGGGGAGAGCTCTGGGCCAAAGTGGGTCTAAACATATTTTCCACTGAGCATATCTCCATCATGGAATAAATTCAGGGCAATGCTCCAATTGGTATAAGGTCCAAAGCCTCCATCTGTTATCAAAGCTTTTTTGTCTGTCATTCAGTCTAGCCGAGATGTGTTCCATATTGTATACCTCATATGCTAGGCTTTTCCATGCTTCTTTGGTTGGGGTTTTATCAGTGAGCCAGAGCCTAGTAATTACCTTCTTGGCTACCAAAATTAGGAGTGTTACCACCCTGTATTGTACCCAGTTTATTTGAATTCCAGATGGGGGAGTTGCCGTCAGGACAAAAGCTTGTGTGCACCATTCAGAGATACCAAATATGTCTGACAATTCTGAGATGACTTCTTTCCAGTACCCAGTGAGGAGAGGGCAATATCAAAATATGTGTACATTACTTGCTGGTGAGTACCTGCATCCTCTCCAACAGTAACCCCGTTCTTGCTCCTGAAATTTAGGAGAGATATACGGGGGTCCTAAAGAAGCAAACTCTAACCTTCCATGCAAACTCTGTCCAATATATTGTGGAGGTGATTTTAGAATATGGGAGGGATGAGTTTTGACAGGTTTCTTCCTCGATCGGAAAGTCTAAATCTCTAGCCCACCTCTGCCTTACCAAGACCAGGCTGTCTTTTTTATAAAGTTGAAATGCTTTATAGAGGCTACTAATAATACGTTCTGAGACTTCACCCCTCAAATGTTGGATGGTGAGTGTCACCAAGCCAGAGGGGGCTTCCGCTATTTTAACAATTGAGTCCTCTAGGGGGAGAAGCTTCTCCTTAAGAGATAAATAAGTCATAGTGTTTTGAAAATAGTTTATAAACAGATTGCAGAAGGAATATATACCCAGAGGGCCCACCATCTGAAAAATAAAGCATAGAGAATATTGTTCCCAGTCTCTTAATTTAACTAACTGAGGTGTACAGAGGTCTGTATCATAAGCCATAGCTGTTAAATGGTATCTTTCAAATGTAGAGAGGATATGTCTGGTTAAATATACCCAGGACTTAAAAAAACTATCCTGTGAATGTTAAAAAAAGGTGTCATGGGTAGACATCTTGGGGGGGGTTCCCAGCAGATAAGGATAGAATTGTTCCAATCCATTAACCGTCAGCTCTGTATACTTCCAGTGTGTGACATATTGGGCGGATGCGTGTAAGAGGGCTGTGCGAATTTGCGCTCCTAATGCATAATCTTTTAGATTTGGTATGCTGAGTCCCCCTTGCGCCCCAGGAAGTTGTAATAGGTTGAACTTTACTCGTGGTGTCCCACCCCCCCAAATAAATCTGGAGATAGGTTTATCCCAGGAACGAAAATAAACCTCAGAGGGGACAATGGATAGGGTTTGGAGGTAGAAAAGCAGGCGAGGCAAAATATTTTGTTGTATGGTTCAAACAACATGAAGTCTTGCTTTATTATGACATATGCAGCGAGTCCCAACCTTCGAACTGCTTCGGAGGTGAAAGAGTTAACTTTCCATGCCAGGCATGGAACGCTGAGCTCGAGCTCAGTTGAAACTCTGTCTGTTGTTCTTCAAACTCAAACCGTCAGATTCTTTACTCCGCCTCACTGAACAGTCGCTCCGGAGATTTCTCCTTCTGCTCGGTTCATTTTGTCGGTTAAAGTATTGTTTTTCTTGGTTTTCGACCGCATTTAAACCGCAGCCGGTCGGTTCAAGCTCTGTCTGTGGTATTTGTGAGTACTAGATAGGTTTACATTATTTCTATTCTGTGTGGAACTTGTAAACGGTTTATCGGTTCGGTTTGAACCGATCAGGTTATTTAAAGTATCTTAATCTGTGATTTAGAGTGTGGTTACCGGTTCTTATCGGTTCTAAAAAAAACAGATTTTATTACGTTTTTTTCCACGACCCGTGACATGGTTGGGAACCAATAAGAGGGTCTTACCTGGAGGATTGTCATAAACATGTAAGTTTGGTTAGGACTGGCACTATGTCTGAGAAACCCAAAAGAAAAACCGGGCCCACTGGGTTTCAACACTGCAGTGTGTGTGGGGAAGTCTTTGCCAAAGCTGACCCCCACACCACCTGTGTTTATTGTCTGGGGTTTGACCACCTCATTGCAGACTGCCAGATTTGTAAAAATTTTCCTGCAGCTACCCTGGAAAAGAGAGTTGGTAGGCTCAGTGAAAGGGAGGCCAAGAAGTCCGCTGAACGGATGGCCAGCCCGGTTCGGTTCCAATCGAACCAGAGAGGTGCCGTCTGACCAGAGACGAGACTTCCTCGGGCAAAGGAGAACCGACTCTGAGGAGTCGGTTCCAGCAAAAGGACTAGGAAATCAGCTGGTGTGGAGCCAAAACTTTCCTCTCCAACCACTGAAGAAATAGCCAAGCGATTAAAATTGTCCAGTCGCTTTCGGTTCCCGACCGAACCGGCACCTTCAAATAAGCGCCGTTCGGCCGGTTCCACCAGTTCAAGATTATGATTTAGAGGAATATTATGAACCGGAGGAGGGAAGAGGAGTATGAGGAGAGTGAATGTGGATTTGAAAGTCTGGATGTGCCCATTGAACCGGACATCTCCCCAGACAGACCTTCAGGAGTGTCTCCTCCTAGGCTTTCTGAGTCCCCTTCTCATTTTGTTTTATAAAAAAGTGGCTGAAACCCTCCAGCTCCCTATGTAGGAAGCTGTGGATGATCAGGAGGAGCCTGACTATGTGGAAATGATGGATATCCCAGAGTCTAGGAGACTCTATTCCCTTGCATAAATCTTTTGGGAAACAGACATTTAAAATTCTAAAAACTCCTCACACTATACCTCCTGTGGATAAGAGAATGGACAAGAGGTACACATTGTCAGGCTCTGATACAGAGTTCCTTTCACAACAATGCAGCCATGTTGGGGTAGTGCAGGCTGCAGCCTGTGACAAGGCAAATATTTCCTTGGCTTCACACCCCTGGACAAGGACTCCAGGAGGATTGATGCCATGGCAAAGAAACAGTACATGGCAGCATCCTTGGGACTCAGACAGGCAAATTATATGGCTTATGTTGCTAGATATCAGAAATCCAGATGAGACACTGTCATGGCTCTAGCAAAACAGGTCCCTGGCCAGCTTGCCAAGGAGCTGGAGCAGGTGACTGCTGATGGTATTGAGGCATCCAAGGTGCAATTCCATGCTGCAGTGGACTCTAATGATGTGTCATCAAGAGTCATGGCTACATCTGTGGCCCATGCAGAATGGCTTGGCTCAGATGTACTAGCCTGTCACAGGATACCCAGACTAAAGCCATGGATTTTCCTGTTGTGGGTAATTCTCTGTTTGGGGAGCAGACAGAGAATTACATGAAAAAATGGATGAGTATAGGACCACCTATAGGAGTGCACAGGCCAAGGAAAGGCAGGCCACTCCTCAAAGGCAGCTTCCCAGGGGCAGGGGCAGGCCTTTTCATAGGCCTTTTTAACAAGCCCAGGCCTCCTCTTCTGCTTATGCCCAGAGGGGGTTCTTTAGAGGGAGAGGCAGACGGGGTACAAGCAGGCCTGCTTCCACCCTTCAGCCCAAAGCCCCTGCCAAGCAGGCACCCTGATGGGGTTGCCAGGGCCGATTCTCAGCTACCTGTAGGGGGCAGGCTGGCTTACTTTGTCCAGGACTGGCAGTCTCTGACATCAGACAAGTGGGTCCTGGAAGTAGTAAGCCAGGGACTGGTTCTCAGCTTCAAAAAGTTTCCAAAGATGAGAACCAGATCCTTTCCACTTGCAAATCCACCAGAGGCACTTGCCCTAGAGGCAGAGGTCTCTTTCCTCCTGGCTCTCAGAGCTGTGGAAAGGGTTCCACCCCTACACCAGGGCAAAGGATTGTACTCCAGGTACTTCCTTACCCCAAACAAGACAGGAGAATGGCGGCCCATCCTGGATCTCAGATACCTAAACAAGCACCTTTTAAAACCAAAATTCAAAATGGTGACTCTGGGAATTATTATACCCCCTCTAAGGCCAGGGGACTGGCTAGCGTCCCTGGACCTCAAGGATGCCTACTTCCATATTCTCATCAGAAGCTCCCATCGAAAGTACTTCAGGGGCTGCCCTCAGGCCATTACCAGTTCAGAGCAATGCCCTTTGGCCTCACCTCTGCTCCAAGGGTATTCACAAAATGCCTGGCAGTAGCAGTTGCTTCCCTAAGAAGGCAAAAAATTGCCATCTTCCCTTACCTGGATGATTGGCTCATAGTAGGCCAGTCCCCAAACCAGGTCAGGTTACACCTGCAGATAACTCAGCAACTGCTCACCTCTCTAGGTTTCCTTCTGAATCTTTCAAAGTCAGTTCTAGAGCCTGTACAGCTCCTCACCTTCATAGGCGCAGAGCTGAACACAGAGCAACCAGAGCCTTCCTTCCTTTGGACAGGGCAAGGACCCTGGTCTCTCTGGCCTCCTCATTCACCCTGCAGGTCTCTCGACCAGCAAGGCATTTTCTACAGCTCCTAGGGCACATGGCTGCCTCTACAGCAGTAGTGCAGGAGCAAGATTTCAGATGAGGACATCCAGTTCCATTTGAGAGCCTTTTGGTCTCAAAGGAAAGACCCTCTAACCAAATTGATCCCAGTTACTCGAACCTGATCCAGGCCCTACAGTGGTGGCAGGATCAGAGCAACCTGAGACAAGGGGTTCCCTTTGTCACTCAGTCTCACTCCTTAATCCTTACTACAGATGCATCCCTCTTGGGGTGGGGAGCTCACATGGGCGACCTCACTACCCAGGGATTGTGGTCCCCTCAGGAATCTCTGCTCCACATCAATCTGTTGGAACTCAGAGCAGTTTTTCTAGCACTTCAAGCTTTTTCCAAATCTATTCAGAACAAAGTTGCACAGGTCAGAACAGACAACACCACCACATTGTGGTACATCAACAAGCAAGGGGGCACTCGGTCTACGGCCTTGTGCACCGGAGCAATGAAGTTGTGGTCTCTGGCTTACTCCCTGAACACCTCCCTTACAGCAGTTCACCTCCCAGGCAAGGACAATGTCCTGGCAGATGCTCTCAGCAGGATTTCACAGGGCCATCACGAATGGTCACTGGACCCCCTGGTTTGGAGGTGATCTTTGCCAGATGGGGCACCCCGCAGATAGATCTTTTTGCAGCCCCAGACAATCACCAACTTCCCCTTTTTTGCTGCAGGCCCCCAGTGTTGGGCTCAGTCCCTCTGGATGCCTTAGTCCTCAATTGGGAAGGGAAGTTTCTATATGCTTTTCCTCCCTTCCCTCTCCTGTTCAAAGTGCTAGTCAAAATCAGGTCTCAACCCTGCAAAGTGATCCTGATTGCTCCAGATTGGGCCAGACAGCCCTGGTATCCACTCCTACTGTCCTTAGCAGTCCATCTTGTCCTGTGTCTTCCCAGGAAGCACAACCTGTTAACCTGTGCTCAGGGTTTGGTACCCGAACCTCAAATCTCTCAATCTCAAGGCCTGGCTCTTGAAGAGTTAGAGTTTGCTGATCTACACCTCTCCCAAGTGTAATGGATATCCTGAAGGCTTCTAGGAAACCTTCCACCAGGGCTACTTATAATTCCAGATGGAAAAGGTTTTCCATATGGTGTTCTGGAAAGCATATTTCCCCAGAATCTGCTGATTTACCCACAGTCCTGGATTATATGGTCCACTTAAATACCTTGGGACTGAGACCAGCTACCCTAAAATTGCATTTGGCAGCTGTGTCTGCTTTTATTTCTGCAGGTAAACCCTCTTCTCTTTCAGCTCATCCTGTATTCTCCAAGTTTTTTAAGGGATTGCTTCATACCAACCCTCCATTCAGGGACCCTGCCCTTGCCTGGGATCTTAATGTTTACATTGCTCAGCTTATGCAACCCCCCTTTGAGCCTTTGTCTTCAGCAGAGCTGAAGTTCTTGACTTGGAAGACTGTGTTTCTGGTAGCCATCACTTCTGCTAGACGCATAAGTGAATTGCAAGCTTTGTCAGTGGAGCCTGATTTTATCTCCTTTCATAAAGATAAGGTGGTCCTCAGGACTAATAGGAAGTTTTTGCCTAAGGTGGTTTCAGATTTCCACCTTAATCAATCCATATCTCTTCCAGTGTACTTCACTGACCATTCCTCCTCTGGCGAGGAGGAGGCTGCCAGCTAGATGTGAAGAGGCCCTTAGTTACTATATAGAGTACCAAGGGTCACAGGTTTGACTCCTCCAACTGTTCCTCACTTATGGTGAGGTTGGTAAAGGAAACCTACCACTAAAAATCCATTGCCAGGTGGATTGTCTCTTGTATCCAATTTGCTATGAAAAACTGGGTAAGGTTCCCCCTCAGACAGGGCTCACTCTACCAGAGGTACAGCTGCTTCCTGGCTGCTGCCAGGGACATCCTTATTTTAGAGATATGTCAAGCAGCTACCTGGAAAACAGTTCACACTTTACAACATTACTCCCTGGACATCCAGGCTAGGAGTGATGCTCGGTTAAACACAGCTAATAACTGAGCCTATTTCCTAAGTAGGTTATGTCTCTCCTCTATGAAGTACTGCTTTGTAGTCTGCATATGTCATAATATAGCAAGACTTCATGTTGTTTGAAGAAAAAATTACTCACCTTAGTAATGTTGTTTCTTCTAATGGAGTCTTGCTGTATGACCTCCCCTGCCTGCCTCTCAGAACCTCTGTTTTTGGGATGTGGGTGGGCAGTGCAGAGTTGGCACTCAGTAGGTGCCCACCTTGTTGTTTTCACCCCTCCTTTCTTCGGGTGCTTGGTGTTGTGTTTTTCATTTTTTGGCTCTCCTGACTTGAGTCTTTGTTTTGGGACCAAAAAATGTGTTCTTATGTTTAGTAGCCAGTTGGCTAGTGTGGGTTTACAGCTTCCACACAGGACCTCAGTGAGTTTAGATTGTAAAGATCTGATGGTTTGAGTTTGAAGAACAACAGACAGAGATTCAACCGAGCTCGAGCTCAGCGTTCCATGCCTGGCATGGAAAGTTAACTCTTTCACCTCCGGAGCAGTTTGAAGGTTGGGACTCACTGCATATGTCATAATATAGCAAGACTCCATTAGAAGAAACAACATTACTAAGGTGAGTAATTTTTTCTTTCGACACGGTTAATCATTCCTAGGCACATTTGCATCCATTTGAATAAATCTGCTGTAATTTGTTGGGTAATTGGCTCAGTATTAACCAACTGTAGATGCATCATATTGGAGGGGATTTTTTTTTTTTTTAAATCATGTAACAGTTTTTACTTGCCTCCAGGGCGGAGCAGGCCACAACAACCGCCGCGCCCCGGACCAGGTCTGGCAAATGCTGCTGCACCTGACTCACACAGGCCCCAATGAAATCAACAGGACACCCCCCTGGGGGGCCTGTGACCGGGAACCAAGTGGCCACACCTCTCGTGTGCAGGGCTCGGCCATGAGCCGCTGCGGTCGCCCCGCAATTTTCTGCCTTTTACTTCCCCAGCAGGAGCTGGACATGCAATGACGCCTGATGCACCCACGTGCAGGTGTCCGCTGCACTCCCTCCCCTCTGTATGCTCGCCACTGACAGTGCGCCTAGCCTCCGCTAGGTGCTACTGAAGCGTGACACATGCCCCAACCCCACCCCAGAGGTAGAGCAGTCGTGGGACACTCAATCCTACCTCTCCCCTGCTAGCCCCTGGCAGCTTGAGTCCGTTCCCAAACCTAAGTCACCAGCGTGGCGCGAGATGTGGCATCCAGTGCCTCAACCCTCAGCACCACCAGGCCGGCTTGGAGGGGATTTTGATACCTAGATATCGCATCTCTACTCTACGCCAGATAGGGAGCTGATGCTAGCCATCCAAAGGATGGCAGACAAGGTTGAGGTAGTACTGATTGGAGACTTCAATATTCCAGACGTGGACTGGAGCATCCCAGCAGCAGCATCAACTAGGAGCAGATTAATCCTGGACTCCCTTCAGGGTGCCTTCCTCAAGCAACTGGTCATGGAACCAACTTGGCAGAAGGCAATACTGGACCTTGTGCTCACAAACAGGGACAGTGTGATGGGGGTAACAGTGGGGGAGCACCTGGGGAACAGTGACCACCAGTCGTGGTTTGAAATCACAGAAAGAGCAGAACCAAACCACACAAAAACACATATCCTGGATTTTAGGGGGGCAGACTTTGGGAAAATGGGGAGATACTTGAAAGAGGCATTAAGGGGAATGGGGCAGGAATCAGGGGTTGAGGAACAGTGGGCATTATTTAAAATTGGGATTACAAGAGCAACAGAATTATGCATTAAGCAGGTTAGCAAGAGGAAAAGGAAGAGGAGACCATTATGGTTTTCCAAAGAGGTAGCAAAGAAAGTGAAAGCCAAAAGATTGCATTCAGGCAATACAAAAGACACAGGCAGAAGGGATAGGGAGAAGTACCAGGAGAAGCAAGGGAGGCAGGAGGTCAGTAAGGGAAGCCAAAGTTCAGACAGAAGAACACATTGCAAAATCAGTGGGTAGAGGTGACAAAACCTTTTACAGGTACACAAGTGAAAAAAGAAAGGCAAAGAGAGGGATAGTGAGACTGAAGGGGGAGGATGGGGGCCACGTGGAGGATGACAACAGTAAAGCTGACATATTGAACAGGTATTTCTGCTCAGTCTTTACTGAGGAAGAGGAGAGTAATGGATCTGAAGGGAGTACAAGGGGTGAGAAGGGTACAGAAATGGACACAAGTCCCTTTACACGAGAAAGGGTCCTGAAAGAACTGGAAGTAATAAGAGTTGATAAAGCAATGGGGCCAGATGGGGTGCACCCCAGGGTCCTTAAAGAACTAAAAGAGGTGGCGGCTGAACCTCTGGCTATCCTGTTTAGCCGATCACTGGAAACAGGGGAGGTACCCAAAGACTGGAGGATAGCAGATGTAGTCCCCTTATACAAAAGTGGGAACAAAGAGGAAGCGGGGAACTACAGACCAGTCAGCCTTACCTCAGTAGTGGGGAAGATCGTGGAAGCACTACTGAAGGAGAGATTGGTGGAACATCTGGTTGTCAATGGACTACAGGACTCAAGGCAGCATGGTTTCACCAGGGGGAGGTCATGTCAGACCAACCTTGTTGAATTTTTTGACTGGGTGACTAGGGAGGTGGATCAGGGAGGGCAGTGGACATGGCCTATCTGGACTTCAGCAAGGCCTTTGACACTGTGCCACATAGAAGACTATTACACAAACTGGGGAATATGGGTGTGGGCAGGACAGTAGTGTGGTGGGTAGGTAACTGGCTGCGGCAGGACACAGAGGGTGGTGGTAAATGGCTGTCACTCCACAGAGGGAAGAGTGACCAGTGGCACCACAGGGATCAGTGCTGGGACCAGTCCTATTCAACATCTTCATCAGTGACATTGCAGGACCTAGAAGGCAGAATTTCACTGCTGATGACACAAAGCCCTGTAACAGAGTAGACACACCAGAGGGTGTAGACAGAATGAGAAGGAACTGCAGAAACTTGAAGAATGGTCAGGGGTTTGGCAGTTGAAATTCAATGCAAAGAAGTGCAAGATAATGCATATGGGCACAAAACCCTGGCACAATATATCAGTTGGGGGTGAGGATATAGCATGCACCAAGCAGGAAAGAGATCTTGGGGTTATCATCTCTGATGACCTCAAGGTAGGGAAACAGTGTGACAAGGCAGCAGGTAAAGCAGATAGGATGCTGGGATGCATAGGCAGGGGCATCACCAGCAGGAAAAGGGAGATCATAATTCCACTATACAAGACACTAGTGAGGCCCCACCTGGAGTACAGTGTACAGTTCTGGAGACCTTACCTACGTAAGGACATAGACAGGGTAGAGAAGGTTCAGAGGAGGGCAACAAAGATGTTGCATGGATTGCATCACAAGTCCTATGAGGACAGGTTGAAGGAACTGAACATGTACTCCCTGGAGGAGAGGAGAGAGGGGATATGACAGAGACATACAAGTATCTTACAGGGAGGAACAGGGTGCAGGAATACACTATTTTTAAGCGAAAAAGATGTTCCAGGACTAGAGGGCATGGGATGAAGTTGGAGGGAGGACAATTCAGAGGAAACGTGAGGAAGAATTTCTTCACAGAACGGGTGGTGGACAAGTGGAACACCCTGCCAGAGGAAGTGGTGGGGGCTGAAACAATCACGGGATTTAAGAATGCATGGGATAGACATAAAGGAATTGTGGAGGTCAGGGGTAAGGGGCAACAGACTTCTAGGAAAACATAAACTGAACTTACAAGCTCAAATGGGCAGACTGGGTGGGCCATAGGCCCTTATCTGCCGACACTGTCTGTGTATCTATGTATCTATGAAATGGGTATTCCGTTTTCAGATTGCAGTGGGGGGGGGTAAATGAGAAGTTAAGAACTTCTGTTTTAGAGTTATCTATCTTGTATCCTGAAAGTTCACCAAAAAGGTCAAGCTGCTCCCAGACCGCCAGCACAGAGTCTCGTGAGATAAGAGATAACAAAATATTGTCTGCGAATAGCGTGAGCTTATATGACCTACTACCTAATGGGATCCCCTCTATAATAGCTTGTTTTCTGATGTTGGCAGCCAGGGGTTCTAAATAAAGGGCAAAAATTAAAGGGGATAATGGGCAACCCTGTCTGGTCCCTCTAAATAAGGGAAAGGGGGGGAGTGATCCATCTAACTTAAGGTAAGTTGCTGGTGAACAGTACACGGCCTGGATTTGAGAGATAAATTTCTCTGGAAAGGCAAACTGCCTTAAAGTAGCCCATAAAAAGGGCCACAACACCCTATCAAAAGCCTTCTCGGCATCTAAGCCAAGAAGGACTAAGGGTATTTCTTTCTTCGTAGCATGCTGTGCGATCAGCAGGACCCGACGTACTGCATCATGTGCCTGACGTCTCCTAATAAATCCCACCTGATCTTGGTCTATGAGCTGGGGCAAGAGCTTGTCCATCCTGTGGGCCAAAATTGCCATAAAAAGTTTGTAGTCACAGTTTAATTTTGAGATCGGGCGATATGAGGACATTAAAGTTGGGTCTTTTCCAGGTTTGGGGATTGCTGCAATTTCAGCATATCTCCAGGAGGGGGGGGTATTCCCCCTCCTGTATCTCCTGAAAAGCCAGCAACAACACAGGGATGAGTAGTTCTGAAACTTCTATAAAATTCATTTGGGTACCCATCGGAGCCAGGGGCTTTCTGGGACTTAGTTTGTTTAAGAGTGGCTTTAACCTCCTCTCCTGTAATGGGGCAAAGCAGCTCTTCTGCCTGCTGAGCAGAAAGGCATGGCAAGGGGGAGGTTTGAAGATATGCAGCTATCTGAGGAGAAGGATGTATATCCTTTGAATATAAAGTTTGATAAAAAACAGCCATAGCTTTCCTAATCTCAATAGGATGGAGCAACAAACGGTTGGTCTTCGGGTCTAACATTTTAGTGACCATTACCCATTGTCTAGCACCTCTCAGGCAGCTGGCTAAATTCTGGGCCCCCCAGGTCCCCCCTCTTGTGAAGTGAGCTTTAAATAATGTAGTTGCTGTTCTACTTTTTGATCTACTAATCTCTGAAGCCTCTGTTTGATAACCAGTAACTCAGGTTTAACTGATAGGTCCCCTTGATAGAGCTGCTTTTGTAATTCAGTTAAGGCCCCCTCTAATTCTTTTTCTAAGGTTTTCCTTTTTTTCTTTTGATATGCTGAATATCGTATGATTTCCCCTCGCAGAACGGTCTTGAATGTGTCTCACTCAATAGCCGAAGACGTTCTGAATGAAGTATTCTCTGCCAGGATAAGTGGGATTTGCTTTTTGACCATCTGTAGGAATTCCGGGTCCTGCAGGTGGAATATGTTCAGTCTCCAGAACACCTGTTTTTTCGGTTTTGTAACCTTTATTTTTAAAAATAGCGGGGCATGGTCTGACAAAATAGAGGTCCCAATGAAAATATCCCTGATTATTTCTAGGTGCTCTGTGGAGGATAAAAAGTAGTCCAGCCATGCCGAAGTATTGGTTTTTGGTGTGTAATGTGTATAAGCTCTAACAGAGGGAAAAAAGTGTCTCCAAATGTCTGTTAAACCAAGTGTAGGGAGAGTTTGCCATAAATACTTTTGAAGCTCTGTAGCCCTATGCTTAGAGGGGATAGAGGTATCTAAATTCATATTCAGGGTGACGTTCAGGTCTCCTCCAATTATACATTGGCCCCTTGCCATGATTAAAAGTTCATCAAAAAATCTTTGTGCTGTTCGAGGTGTGCTACCCAGGGGGAGGTGTACCAAAGCGAGAGTAACTTGAACCGAGTAAAGTTGACCCATAACTATAACATAATTTCCCTCACTATCTGTAATTTGTTGCTAAATATGAAACTGCATCCCATGGGGTACCAGGATAGCAGTACCCCGTTTTCTCCTTGAGGTATGCGAAGAGGCTATTACTGCCTGAAACCCCAATGACTTAAATTTAGAGTGTTCAGTCTGTGGGAGATGAGTCTCCTGGAGGAGAATGATGTCGGATTTATTTTGTTTAAAAAAACACAGTAAGCATTTACGTTGTATAGAGTTATGTATGCCATTAACATTGAATGACACGATAAATGAAGTATTAGCCATTATTACTATTAAATGGTGTGTACCTACTCAGGTAGTCGCTCCCTTCCCCAGCACCAAACCCCCCAGGTAGCATCATGTCAAAAGTTCTAAGTATACTATAGTTTGTCAGACTAGGATTGTTATCTGTCTGCTGCTTCCATAGCCCATGCTGGGTGTTATCATAAAATTCTTTCCACCCAACACCAGCTATCTTAAATAGAAAAGAATTGGATAGTAGGGCATATAAGGAACTATATAACATTAACTGCCATATCAACAGAACATGGCAAAAATTGAAAGAGTAAAACAACCACATATGAGACACTCCTAACATGATATCATTCTGTAAAACTGTAGCATTTAAACCATGACAAAAATTCTTTAACCAGTAATAAAATGCTTCCAAGGTAGGGGAAACTACTTTTCGTTTCCCTATGTAAACTGAGGAAGCATAGACGTAGTTAAGCTTCATCCCAGAATGGGGGTTGAGTCCAAGGCATCTGTTGCCCTGGGCTCCCTCTGAGCCAGCAAGGCTCTGAAATAAAAATCGAAAAGTGCTAGTGGAGAAACAGAAAAGGGTTGTTAGGGTTAAAAAAGCCCAATAACAGGCGGGAGAAATGGTGTCCAGAGAGTACAATATTCCATCTCTCTCCACCTACTTGTTTCTTCTGAGGTGATTTAACATCAGATAAGCCACTAGCAGCTCGCATTATAGTAAATTATAATTATCTGGACAGCTAAATCAGTGTCTGGTGAAAATAATCTGGGTCGACGGAAAGAACAAAAGGTAAAAGAGAAAAAGAGGGTCTCTCAGTCCATGCATACATTGAACAGGCATCAGTGCTAATATTTTGACTCTAGTCCCCCTCCGGTTCTATCAGAGAGAGAGCAGGCCATCAGAAGTCTCTTTGGAGTTTTCAAATGAGAGTCTATTTAGTAGTCTCAGTTAAGAAAAGGCAGCAGTCTAGTTTAGCTCATCACGGCACCCAGGATGGTAAAACATCAGGAGGCGATATGGCTCTAAGAATGGGCCGTGACAAGTGACCTCAGGTCACCCAAGTATAGAGGGTTAAACCTGTTACATTTATGCAGTCTAGAGTCGGGCCCCCTCACCCCAAGCCAGGACCAGCAAAGAGAATTGTTCTTTGCCTCCCCCACGATGCCTTCAGCTCGTTACCTCAGTCTCAGCCTAATATACCAAGAATTATGAAGAAGATCTGTAGCCCTCAAGGATCAAGTGTTTTTGTCTTCCGTTGCCTCTCTGCTAAACTCAGCCAGACGTTGTTTGGGATCAGTGTTAGTCGAGTTGTTCTCTCTCTGCTCTTTGTCACTTGCTGCCATCTGTATATTTTGCCATCGCGGCGGTGGTTGTAGGAGCTGCGATGTAGGAGTGTGCGTTCTGTGTGGGAAAACTATGCCTTTAGCAGTCGGCACCTCCCTGGCTTCAGTGGCTGAAGAGTATTCTTGTTTCCCTTCCGGCATAAAGACCACCAGTTTTGCTGGACATGGTGTGGTGAATATAATACCTTGAGCTTACAGTGTGGGGAGCAGCGGGAGGTAAGCTCTGCGTAGCCTCATCGTTTGTGGGGCATAATCGTGGTCAATATAATATCTGGTTTGGCCATGGTAGATCAGTTGCTTACACCAGGCAGTCAATAAAATTTGTTCTTTAACCGCGTAGTTATTGAAGCGTATAATTATTGAGCTGGCTGGCAGTTGGCGAGGTGGGTTTGGGTGATAGGGCCCTGTGAACCCTAAGTCCAGTGGCATAGTGTCTGGCAGATCGAGGGATTTTCAGAAGAGATTTACCACAAATTCTTTTATTTTCAAATCTTCCACCCCTCCGAGATGCAGTAGATGCGGATGTTTTTACGCCTCGCCCGATTGTCTGCGTCTTTTTGGCCAGCTGCTAACATCTCCTGCTGGTCTTGTAATTGTTAAATGAGAGTCTCCAGGTCATCTACCCTGTTTTCCGTGGTGGTAAGTTGACGCTTAGTATCATCAGCCCGTTGTAACAAGGAGGTAATGTCTTTTCTCATTTCCCCATAGAGTTGCTTGATATCCACTCTAAACGCACACAAGTCATTATATATCGTGTCCAGTTTAATTTTCTTATTATTTTTGCTTTTTGGTGTGTGATAAGCATTGGTTTTAGCAGAAGATGGGGCAGGCTGTGCCGGTGTGGCGTCTGACTCAGAGGCCTCTGATTCGGATCTTTCGGCATTCACCATATAATCATCCATTTTCCGAGTCTTCAGTGGCTCAGATCCCTTGCTCCCTCTCTTATTCATTGTTCTTAGTGGTTTTTTGATTTTAGATTGTAGCAATAGAGGGGGATAGCTGAGTAGGTAGACGGAGTGAACTCCCTACGCGTCTATCAAGCCAGGGGGCAGAACTGGAAGTCCGGTGGCTGGAGGTTTTCTGAAGCCGTGAGTATGTAGTGGGATGTAATCATGGCTTCAAATACTTCTCCGACAATCGGCTTCAAGTTTTTTCATCCAGTTAATAATATATGTTGAAAACTGGTTAGGGAGATTAACTGATCCATAGGACTCACCTGGGACCTCTGCTGGAAACACGCTTAATCAGCAGGAACTGCATTCAGAATAAATTATGGCAGAGCACTACAGATCAATCGAGAGACTGATACAAGACTTAAAACATGATTTAGAGACTTGCATGGAAACAGGATTTGAGAATGTAACATCCCAATTACAGCATCTTCAACAAAACATCAATGTTTTATCTGAGACTGTGGATGCTCACAAGCTGCGGATTGAGGAAATGTAGGCCCGAGTGAGTTCTCAGCAAGACACTAGTAATGTAATGCATATTGATTTACAAAAAGCACTGAAAGATATTGAAAGGGTGAAACAAAACATCGACGATCATGAAAACAGGGAAAGGCGCTGTAATATAAGAATAGTGGGCCTGCCTGAATCTGTGGAAGGTCGAGATTGTGCAAGTTATATCCAAAAGTGGCTGAAACAAGAGCTGAATCTCCCACCTGAGATAAAACTGGAGGTCCAGCGAGCTCATCGATCGCCTGGGGCCAAACCCGCTCCGAATCAGAGACCATGTCACATGATAGAAAAATTTCTCAGGTACTTGGACCGACAGAGAGTGCTAGAAAAAGCCAGAGCCCATGGTCCCTTAATGGTACAGCAGAGCCGAGTGAGTATTTTCCCTGATTATTCCTTTCAATTGCTGCAACAGAGACAGGCGTTTGCAGAGGCGAAGAGAAGATTGCACACCATAAATTTTCAGTTTTCCCTGATTTACCCTGCCCGCCTTGTTGTAAGGCCTCAAGGAAAACCACCGCATTCGTTCACCTCACTGCAGTTCATGGGGGGTTTGGAGGAAGAGAGAAAGCGTAGAGAGCCCTAAAGAAATTTACTGCTGATACAAGGACAAGAAAGTGAGTAAAATGGTACCTACAGCTGGGATTAATGCAGAGCTGGTGGATTCCTAGCAACTGACTGTTGAAGGCATTGTTTTCTCCCTTTGTCTCGTAACTCCGAGAAGGGGCCTATAAAGGCAGGGATGCAGAGTTGAACTGTTCTGCATTGCAGAGCATATTTTGATCAGCGTAACACTGGGGAGATCAAGCGGCAAATCGGACAGTTCACGTGGCCTTTTGGACACGGGGAAGTCTGTTTATGTTATATTTTATTAGGCCCAATTGATAAGGGTGAAAGTTTTGTGGAATATACATGGACCATGACTCATACTGGACTTAAGTTACTGTGTGACTTTTGGGAAACACTGGTACATTGCTTATTATGGAGTTATTTTCCGGGGATTAGCCCCTAGTATGTGTGTGAATGAAGGGATGAAAGATAAATACAGTACTACTGGTCTAGATGTGTGGAATATTGTGGACCCCTTAACCAGATCGGGTACAGGAGGTAGTAGGAGCAATCTTTGCTCTGCTTATGTAAATTAAACTGAGGGGGCTTTAAAATAAAAGGAAATGGTCAGAGAACCAACAAATTTATTTTTCTTTCTCTAAATAACCCCCCTGGCTGGTGGGAAGAGAGAGTTGGTGTTTAAATATCTTATTCACTGGGGGACAGGGGAGGGGGTATGAGTGGACAAAAATATGCTACTGTTGATGTGAACCGTCTCCGGAGGGCAGGCAAAGGGGTTGTATGAGGGCTCGGGGGGAGGGTAATGTTGGACAATACTAATTTACCTCTCTTTAAAATATAAATGTGGTCGTTTGAGCAATGTTGGTTTCAAACTGTGTGAAGCATTGTAAATGGGTCGTTTCACCCCCCTGGGAAACTCAGATGGGGGAATGGCTCGGAGAGGGACTAGAAGGGTGGTAGTGGATACGGAGGGGGTCGAGAACCCTGTTCGTCCTAGCCACGGGGTGTCCTTTCACCTTTGGGAGGTTGAGGGTCATCTCCAAGCGCCCCCTCTGCTTTTTGCTTCCTCTCATCTCCAAGGATGGGGATATTTTCTCCCACCAGTCGGGAGGAGGGCTCATGGGATGGAAGGAAAAGAGGTATAGAGGCTCCGGATTAGTGAGCCCTAGAAATACAAATAACGGGTAAATAATCGTTTTGATGGATTCAAAGCTCTATCCATGAAAGTTAGAGGTTGTACAGTAATGGAATGTGGGGTGGGGGGAGGGACGGTTAAGAGTGTAAGGTTGGTAACTGTTCTAAAGTTATGTCTTCTCCCATTGGAGAGACTTTTGTATAGTTATAATGTTACAGTTGAGAGGTTAAGGGGTGATATATTGGGGACAGTTTTTCTGTTGTTTTTCATTCAGGGTCGCATATACCATTATGCCTGTTACACAGAAGGATATTTATAAGAACATCAAGGATACTTTATGGATCAGTTACATTTTTTAACATGGAATGTTAATGGCCTTAAAACTGTGATTAAGCGGAAAAAAATATGGACAACTATTAAAAAGATGAAGGGGGTATTATTTTTTTGCAGGAAATTCATATGGATAAAGTGGAGACTTCAAAACTGGCAGCCTCTTTGGGGAGTTCTCTGCTGGTGTGCCCTTTACGTCCAAAGCTGGGGGTGGCTATATGGATCCAGCCTGGGATCCCCCATAAAGTGCTGATACCCAGGGCAGATATGTGTTGACTGAGGTGGAACTGGGGTCTATGAGGCTTACTTTGGGTTCCATTTATGGGCCACTTTTTGACTCCAGATTTTTTACAAAATTAGGAGTTACCCTAGGACCTTTTCCTGATAAAATCATTTTAGCCAGGGACTTTAATACTTACTTGGACCAGGAATGGGACCATTCTAGGGGAAGGACAGGACCCCCTCCTAAGATCTCAGCAGCCCTTAGAGCCCTAACACAGAGTAGAACACTACAGGAGGCTTGGAGATATATGCATCCAGGGGAGCTGGAATATTCATTCTACTCCCATGCCCATGTGTTATACACCAGATTGGACTATATGTTCCTTCCTCCAGACCTATTGGGAGGTATTGGTAAGGCATCATATGGCCCCCTGGTGGTCTCGGATCATGCCCCATTGCAGATAACTATTTTAATACCAAAAGGCCAAAAAGCAGAAACTCGGTGGTGCATGGACCCGACATTGCTGAAAGATCCCTCATATATTAAACATATTAGGAGTAAAATAGAGGAGTTTAACCTCTCAGAAGACACAGGTATTGATAATGTATGGAGCTGTTTTAAGGCCTTTGTAAGAGGGGAGACTATTTTGTATGCAACATTCAGGAGTAAGAATTCGATCAAGGAGGAGTGGGAACTGGAGCGTGAGATAGGGAGGTTGGAGAGGGCAAATATGAAAAATCATTCATTAGGCACCTCAAGAGAGTTGAGACGCCTGAAGGGAAGGCTATCAAAATGGACCTCTTTAAAAATAGAACGGAATTTAATAATAACAAAATCACAGAACTACTTTGAAGGTGATAAGGGAGGAAAGTGGCTTGCCAGTCTAATTAAGGGGAAAAGAGCATAGAGCAATTCTGTCTATTGAAAATATGGCTGGGAATATTTCTTATGACCAACAAGAAATTAATTCCACCTTTAAATCATTTTATTCCTCCCTTTATACCTCGGAATTTCCAGTAGGGGGTGATGTTTCCTCTTTTCTAAATGGTATTCAGATGCCATCTCTTGGCTGTCAGGAGTCGGCAACCATAGACTTTCCAATTTCTTTGGAGGAGGTAAAACGGGTTTGGAAGGCAAATGGAGGTAGGGCATCTGGGCCTGATGGAATCCCAATAGAATTCTATAAAGTGATATGGGACCTAATTGGCCCTCTGATGTTCCAGATGATAGAGAATGCTTTGGAAACAGGGGAGCTCCCTCCCAATAGAATTCTATAAAGTGTTGTGGGACCTAATTGGCCCTCTGATGTTCCAGATGATAGAGAATGCTTTGGAAACGGGGGAGCTCCCCCCTTCCTAACACTAGCTACAATCACGGTGCTGCCTAAACCAGGGAAAGATCCCAATAAATGTGGCTCTTACTGCCCAATATCTTTACTTAATTCGGATTATAAGGTGATAGCAAAGCTTATTGCTTCCAGATTGGAAAAATATCTACCTAAATTGATTCATATGGACCAGGGGGGGATTTGTAAAGGGTAGGCAAGCCAGTCATAACTTAAGAAGAACCCTAAATCCTAATAATGCATAGATGGAGGGGAGGGAAAGGAGAAGGCCTTTTGGCACTTGATGGAGAAAAGGCCTTTGATCGTGTAGAATGGCCTTTTATGATGGCAGTTCTGCGCAAGTTTGAGTTTGGGGAAAGGATTATGGGATGGATCCAGGCATTATATAGGAGCCCTAAAGCTCAAATCTTAACAAATAACATAACATCTACTCCATTTGCCCTGTCCCGAGGAACTAGACAAGGGTGCCCTCTTTCTCCCCGATCTATGTTCTTACAATTGAAGCATTGGCTGAGACAATTAGAAGTGAAGAACAAATCTAGGGTCTTATTTGGAAAGGAAACAAAAACGTGATTTTGTTATTTGCGGATGATATTGTTCTTTTTCTTAAAAATCCAGACAAGGCAATGCCCATTCTGTATAACATTTTTCAAACCTATGGTCCATTATCAGGACATAAGATAAATTGGTCCAAATGTGAGTGGATGCCAATGGGGAAATCTGGAACCACCCTCTCCCTGGGAGATGTGAGGATCCCTCCTTCTACCTCACTTAAGTACCTGGGTATAAAACTGACGACAAAAATGTCCCATATGGCTAAAGCTAATCTCCTTCCGGTGATTAAAAAAATTAAAGAACAATGCATTGTCTGGAGGGCTCTACCTCTTACCCTGCTGGGGCGGGTGAATCTTGTTAAAATGAGTGTTCTGCCACAATTCCCATATATTTTTCAGACACTTCCATTGTGTATACCTAAGAAATACATTAAATCAATAGAGGGCGCCATCACACAACTTCTTTGGCAGGGGAAACGAGCTAGAATTAAAAAATAAATATTATGGCTTCCAATTGATAAGGGGGGTTAGGCCTCCTGAGTGTCAAATATTATTATGTCGCTACACAACTGGCCCATACTCTAGACCTGATAAGGGAGAAACCAGCACGCCCAGGTTGGGTGGAGTTTGAAGACGGACGGAGAGGCTCTCTCTATTATTATAATATGATAACATTTCCGTACACTGATGAACATGTCAAATTACCAAACCGCTGTTCAAACTCGACTCTTACGGCCTGGAAAGAAGCTCGTACTATGCTCCAGCATCCTAGATCTCTTTCGCCAGACCTAGAACTCTCTGTCTTACTGCTAGATGACCCTGTTAAGAATAGATGGGATCTTAACACTCTTAAAATATGGAAAACAAAGGGTTTATATAAAGTGAGTCAACTGTGGCAAGATGAACAAGCAGTTCATTTTAGATTTCTGGTTAGAAACTTTAACCTGAATGCTTCCCACTACTTCTTGTGGGTTAGGCTTCGGGGAAAATTGCTCTAGCGGGCTAGGGGGTCAGAAGCTGATGCGGTCTCCTATAGAGGAATTATTTGTAGGGCGGAAAGAGGATGAGAATTTTAAACCCATACGAAGCTGTTACAGAATACTTATGGGGGCCTGTCAGGATCCCATGGGACCAATAAAGGCAAAATGGGAGCAAGATTTTTTACCAGATGGACTGACGGGGGGAGGACTGGTTGCAGATTATAAAAAATTTATTGAAGTGTTCAGTCAATAATAAACTCTGGATGATCTAGTATAATATGTTTGCTAGAGCATATTTTACCCCGGAACTGGCACATAGAATAGATTCCCAGACAACGGACCTTTGTCCCAGATGTTGTGTCCACTCAGGATCTTTTTTTCATATGATATGGAGTTGTCCGACGATTCAGACTTTCTGGGGTGGGGTTGTGGAAATCTTTGCAAATGTGCTGGCTGGGGTACCCAGTGGGGTTGGATCCGGTGGAGAGTCTCCTGGGACTTTATGTGGGCCATGGAGGTCGGACTAGGCCATATGAGGATCTCCTCTGACTTGGAGTGGTAGTAGCAATTAAATGTATTTTACTGTACTGGATGTCTAATGAGGTCCCCATGTTAGATTTTTGGTTGACTTCCTTCTTAGAATGTACGAAAATGGAAAGAATCCAATATAATGTAAGAAATCAGATGGATAAGTACCAAAAAATGTGGGGTCAGTTAGAACAAGCCGTGACCCAGAACTGGTTCCCTATGTTTTAAGTACCTGGGAGGGAAGAGACATGCCTGGGACAAAAGCTGTGAAATGGATTTTGGTTACTTGGGTAGATAGGACCACATGGGGGCCTTAAGTACATTCCTAACCTTTTGGGGGGATCTTATTTACATGTACATCCTAGTCTCTGGAAATATGTACAGTGTACGGAGTTATGCATATGATATCATATAAGTTACACAAACCTGTTACTTCTTATTGTTAGAAGGCTGGGGACTTCTGAATGTACAAGAATGAAAATCTAACTTCTGTAAGGTTAGATTGATGTGATTAATTTGATAAATGGAACTAGAGTATTAAACTTCTGTTGACCAATGGATATGTACTCTGCAAAATGGTAAATAAAGTTTTACCAAAAAAAAAAGAGGGGATCAGTTATTTTACAATTAAAAATACAGACTTTGTAACCAGAGTGCTCACTATATATAAAAGGCAGTGGCACGTAGAAAGAAACATAGAAACTGACAGCAGATAAGGGCCGCTTGTCACATCAAGTCTGTCCATTTTCATTGTGATCGCTTTTGCTGCAGACTCTCCTTGGTCTACAGCACTGACTCTTCCACTCTTCCTTTCCTCTGTGATTCCCTTGTGCCTATCCCAGGCCTTTTTTAATGTTGCCACTGTTTTTGCCGCCACTGCCTCTGCTGGAAGGCTGTTCCAGGCATCCACCACCCTTTCTGTGTAGAAGTGCCTTCTCACATCTCTCCTGAACCTGCTCCCCTCCAGCTTCATATCATGACCCCTTGTTCTGAAGAACCCTTTTCTCTGACAAATGCCTCCCACCTGTACCTTATTCACTCCTGTGAGGTATTTAAAGATCTTGATCATATCCCCCCACTCCCTCCTCTCCTCTAGGGTGTACATATTGAGCTCCTTTAGCCTCTCCTCATAGGGCTTATGATGCAGACCCTGCACCAGCTTGGTAGCCCTTCTCTGGACTGTCTCTACTCTGTCTATGTCCTTCCGAGATGTGGTCTCCAGAACTCGACACAGTACTCCAGGTGGGGTCTTACCAGTGCCCTATATAGGGGCAACACCACTTCCCTCTTCCTGCTGGTGATACCCCTACCTATGCACCCCAGAATCCCACAAGTTCTCCCAATTGCCTTGTCACATTGTCTAGCTACCTTTAGATAATCTGCTATTGCCTCCAGGTCCCTTTCCTGCTTATTCATTGCAAGTAACTTTCCCTCCATTTTGCAGCCCCCCCCAACTGCATTCTTTGCATTAAACCTTAGCTGCCAAACTTTTGACCACTCTTCAGCAATTTTAAATCTTACCATCCTTTGCACCCCAGTATCTGCTCTGTTGCAGATCTTGGTGTCATCTGCAGAGGCAGACCTTCCCTTCCAGCTCCTCTGCTATGTCACTAATGAAGACATTAAAGAGGACCGTCCTCAGCACTGACCCCGAGGTACCTCACTAGTCACTCTCCCCTCCTCAGAGCAAACTCCATTTACCACCACCCTCTGTCTCCTATCCCCTAACCAGTTTCTTACCCAGGTTACCACCTTATTGCCCACCCCATGCTACCCAACATATTAACCAGTTTCCTGTGTAGAACAGTGTTGAAGGCCTTGCTGAAATCTAGCTAGGCCACATCCACTGCTCCTCCTTGGTGCAATGCCTTGGTTACCCAGCCAAAAAAATCTATCAGATTTGTTTGGCACAGCCTTCCCTCTGTGAAACCATGCTTCCTCAGGTCCTGCAGCCTGTTGGATTCCAAGTATTCCACAATCCTTTCCTTTAATAATGTTTCTGTTAATTCCCCTACCACCAACGCCTATAACTGCCCGCCTCCTCCTTGCTACCACTTTTGTGAAGTGGGACTACATCTGCTCTTCTACAGTCCTCCAGGACCACACCGGTCTCCAGTGAACTGTTAAACAAGTCTTCCATGAGTGTAGCTAGTACCTCCCTGAGCTTCCTCAGCACAGTAAAAAATAAAACAGTGCCATCTACTGCCAGTGCCAGCACTAGAGGAACTGCATGGCAGAAAACAGTTTTATTACTTTAAATTGACTGTTTAAACAAATTGTTTTAAATGTTAAATTTTTCTTCCTAAAATACAGCTCAAATCCCATTGTCTAAGTGCAATAATACCCTCCAGGGTGGGCGATATGGGCTATACCATACCTTTCATGGGCTGTAAGGCCCTCTGCCTGCAGTATCAGGCCTCATTATGCCCCTGGTGTAGTCCAGTACTGCCCACCCTGTCCGGTATTGCTAGCATGGGGTCCAAGAACAAGGCACTCTGATTGGCTGAATGGCACCTTTTGTGCCTTGGTAAATCCTAACATAACCACCAGGGCCATGACCAAGGGTGCACAATGGCCACAATTGCAGGAGGGCCCGCATTAGCAGGTTATGCAGCTGGTGTTTTGCTTTGTGCCTACTGACATGTCTCCAGCCCCAGCGTGGTCTATTGTCTGCCGTGCCACCACCTGCTAGGCCCAGAACAATGGTGCTTTGCATGCTTTAATCCTCTTTCATGTGTGTGTGACATCTCACGTGAGCCAACCAGTCGAGAACCTGCCTGTCTGCTAACTAAAACTTTGCAGGCATTTTGAAACTTTTTATGTAATATTCTGTCCTCCCCCTGTCCAGTTAAGTAAGGTAAATACAATCAGATGGGGTTGGGGAGGACAGAGCTGCTTACTGAGTCAATGAAGTGAAGATGCTGAGAGACTCCCAACCCGATGCAATGCAGGAAGAAAAGAGAAAGGGAAAGCCACCTTGCGGCTAGTGCCTCCCTGCCTTGCTGACAGCTGCTGCTTTCACTTCCTGGTCTGCTTCTGAGCCGCTGTGAGACAGTTCCCATCCTGATGCAAAAGAAAAGAAAGTGACAGGTGCCTTGTGGCTTGCGCCTCCTCCCTGCCCTACTGCCAGCTCCCGCTTTCACTTTCTGGACTGGACCCAGATTGCTTCCAAGATTGTCGATCACCAATGAAGGGACAGCAGTGCTAAGAAAGCTCATCATCAGCTAGCCTGTAGCTGTCCCCTGCTTTAACTGACAGTTGCTTGACTGACTGTGGGTGAGTTCAGGTCTAGAGGATCCATGGTGGATGGTGAGCAGAAGGGGATCCAAGATAGTACTTCCCCACACCCAGGGGCAAGTAGCAGAAAAAGGGTAGATGGAACACTGTAGGATTTAGAGGACCAAGGGAAGGGACAGTTGTGAGAGGAAAAACTAACAGCAAAAGCACAAACAAGGGGGGGATGTGGAAAGCTGATGGACAGTAGCAGAGTTAGAGCAGAGGTCAAGTGGAAGGAGGGTATGCCTTAACACCAGGAGCCTAGGTAACAAACTTGGTGAGCTCCAAACGATGATGGCACATGCTGAGGTGGACCTTGTGGCCACCATGGAAATGTGGGCCAAAGAAAATAATGACTGGGAAATGGCGATCCCTGAATATACTGTATATCGTTCAGGCAGGATCGAAGAATTGGTAGAGGGGGAAGAGTCACCCTATGTGTCAAGGAGGGGATTGAAGTGACTGAAGATGGAGACATTATAGTTAGCAGTGGGGAAACTGAGTCTATATGGGTGCAATTCACGGTGGCCTCATGCAGGAAAATATGCTTGGGGCAGTCTGTAGGCTTCCGGGTCAAGGCGAGGAAAGGGACAGAGAACTTGGGGATGAACTTAAAAGAGGGGTAGTGAAGGGGGAGGAGGTGGTGGTGGGAGACTTGAACCTGCCAGACATTGATTTGGAGGTCCCAGTGGTCAAGAGTGCCAGGAGTCACACATTGCTAGATGCCTTTGAGGACTGTCTAGTGGTGCAGCTAGTTAAGGAACCCACAAGGCAGTCTGCAATCCTTGATGTGGTGCTCACTAACTCAGAGATGGTGGGTGCTGTGGGAGTGGGGGAACTGCTAGGGAATAGCGACCACAACTCTGTGTGGTTTGAATTGGCCCTAGGGCCGGTAAGCTGCAATCAAGAACCAAAGTCTTTGACTTTAGAAGAGTGGATTTCAGTAGGCCTGGTGGCACTGAGGGTTGAAGTGCTGGATGCCACACCTCGTGCCACACCAGTGATCCGGGTTCGGGAGTGAGCTTGGGTCGTCAGTGGGGAAGGAGAGGATTGAGCATCCAGAGGACTGCTCTTCTCTCCTGGGGAGGGTGGGTGGATGACTCCCAGCGTGAGTGGCTCCCAGCGGAGGCTGGGAGCACTGCAGTCCAGGGATTGTGCTGACGCAGGAGGAGGAAACTCGGCAGACGTCCGCAGGCAGGGTGCAGGAGCGTGCCCGGCCGCACTGGACGTCATTGCACATCTGGGCTCCTGGGGGGGGCTCTCTAAGAACAGGGAAAACACCCGTTGGCTGGGGGGTAAACGTCACCTGCCCCCACCTCCAGCATTGGATCCTGCCCATTGTGGACCTGGTCTTGGCGTCACCTCTGCCCATGGAAGCACTGGAAGAAAGTGCGAGGAGCAGACGGCGGCCCCACTCTGGCGGGGCGGATTCCGGAGGGATTGCTCCATGAAGCGTGTCTCGGTTGTACAGATGGGAGGATTTCAGGTAGGAGGGGAACAGGTAGGTCGACTGAAGGGGCCCCAGACAGCAGTGATGGGAGGGGAAATAAAGTTGAAAAGAGTGGATTTCAGTAGGTTTAGGGAACTGGTCAGAGAAAAGTTAGTAGGGTTGGAGGACGTAGGCAGGGTGGAGGAGAAATGGGAGGCAATTAAGGTGCCATCCTCGAGGCTTCAAAGGCATGTGTAAGAACAGTAACTAAGAGAAATAGGTTTAAGAGATCACTATGGTTCTCAGCTAGGGTTAGGGAAGCAGGGTAAAAAAGGCCTTCTATAAATATAAGGGAAAGCAGGGAGAAGCCAAATGAGAGGAGTACTTTAGAAAAATAGGGCAGCAAAGAGGGCCGTCAGGGAGGCAAAAGCAGATACAGAGCTGCGCATTGCAGAGAGGGTCAAGAACAGAGAAAAACAGTTTTCTGGATATATTAGTGAAAAAAAAGAAGGGGTCTCATGGCTAGTTGGGCGGGTAGGGTGATAGAGGAGGATGGGCAAAAGGCACCATCCTGAATGACTACTTTTGCTCAGTATTCAATAAGGAGGACTATGGTCCATGCCATTGAGGGCCTGAAAGTGGCCACAAAGGGAGTCCCGGAAATGTGTGAGCCATTGTTTGCTGGTGAAAGGGTCCTAAAAGGGCTGGCGGCCCTTAAGATAGATAAAACCCCAGGACCAGATGGGCTGCATCCGAGAATACTTGGGGAATTAGCAGCGGAACTAGCTGAACCACTGACTGGGCTGTTCAACAGCTCACTCGGGTCTGGGGAAGTTCCAGGGGATTGGAAGATGGCAAAAGTTGTACTGCTACATAAGAGGGGGAATAAGAAGCAACCAGGGAACTACAGGTCTGTCAGTCTGACTTATATTGTGGAGAAGCTGATGGAATCTCTGATCAGAAAGGACCTTGTAAACTTCCTGGAGAGCAACAGACTCCAGGATACTAAACAACACTGTTTTGTGGTAGGAAGGTCTTGTCAGACCAACATGATAGTTTTCTTTGACTGGGTGGTAAAGGAAATAGACAAGGGCCACGCAGTGGATCTGCTGTACTTTGACTTCCACAGGGCCTGTGATTCAGTACCACACAAGAGATTGCATAAGAAGATGGAAGACCTGGTGCAGCTAAAGCTCTAGTGAACTGGGTGGGAAATTGTCTAGCAGGGAGGCAACAGAGTGCGGTGGTTAATGGTGTTAAGTCAAAAGAGAGGGGAGGTAACGAGCGGGGTTCCACAGGGATAGGTTCTGGGTCCAGTCCTCTTTAACATGTTCATTAGTGACATTGGTGAAGGAATCCAGGGCAGGTTGTGGCTCATCGCAGATGATACAAAACTACGTGGGAGGGTGGATCGTGAAGAGGGATTAAGGGATGTGCAGAAGGACCTACAAAAGCTTGAGGGGTAGTCTAAGGTCTGGCAGTTAAAATTCAGTGCTATAAAGTGCAAGGTGATGCACCTAGGGAGAAAGAACCCCAAGACCTCCGGCGGACCATTGTCTGAGCGGGAGCAGAGGCAGAAGCGGGGCCATCATTAACTGCCAGCATTATTTAGGAGGTGTTTTCCCTGGGTGAGGGGACGTTCAATGACGCCAGTGTCTGCCCCGCCCCCTTGCATGTGGTGCTGGCTGTGGCAGTACCCCCAGCTTCTGACAGAGGTCCACATTGCACTGGACACTGTTCCTCCCCCCGGAGAAGGAGTGCAATCCCTGGGATGCTCAATCCTTCTCCCCCCGGCCAGCCCTCTGACTCTTGAGTCCGTCCCCAAACTCAGGATGTCAGCGCCACAGACGGACGCCATACCACTGCGCCGATGGGCCAGCCTTGTTTCTATGTTTTATGTTTGACAAGGTCAGGCAGCTAGTTTCAGAACAAGAACAAGTTGAAGTTCTCATCTGTTGTTCTTTATAGAAACATAGAACTTCATGGCAGATAAGGACTGCCTGGCCCACCTAGTCTGCCCATTCCCATGCACTGCCGAGTGCTGACTTCTCAGCTGCCCCCCAAACACAGCCAGGTTAAAAGAGCTGTAAATCACTCAGCTGTGCTCCGGCCCCCTTCCATATCTTGAAGAAATTGCCAGGCATTGCAGACTATCATCTAAGGCAATAGTTCTCAAACTTTGTCACAGTGAGCCTCCCCAAATCCATGAAAAAGATTTTGAGCCTCCCCCAAAAACTGAAATAATCTTGGGCCTCCCCAAAGAAAAATAACATACTGTACTTTGTGCAGTACACCGTGAATGAATTGCAACCCCTTTGAGTACTTGGCTTACATTCAGTTCTTTGTCTTATACTGATGTGGAACCTTTGAAAAAAGCTCCTGTGTTCAAAGGTGTTATCTGAATAACAAATAAATAAAATAAACAAATACTATTATTCAGTTTATTGTAACCCCCCCAGCCAGCCTACTTGCTCCACTATTTTCATTCTTGAACCATTGTTACCCCTTGTTGCAGTACCTTCATGGGTCAGACTACTTTCTCTGTTTCCTCTCTATATATGAAATAACCTACTACATACTTTTCCTCTCCCCCTCCTTCTCTGCTCCTAAGCAACTTCTCTGGGATTGCTTTGCTCCTTCCTGCTATTGTTCTTAGCACTTCTATGCTCAACCCTTGTATTTGGGTTGTTCTGCCATCAGTCTGCAAATTGATTAACCACTCATTATTAGTTTATTGTTCATATTTGTTTGCATTATTGTTCATATTGTGTATTTCTTGATTGTTTTGCAGTTACCTTTTGAAATATATTCACTCCCTACCCTTCCGCGTACACCTGAAATGAGCCTTGGCTCATTCACCTTCCCTTGTCATTATTAGTACATAAAATTCACCTGCTATTATCCTCTTTCAGTTTGCTGCATCTCTACACACAAAATGTATAAAACTCAAATTTAAATACAGTACTTTTTCAGACTTGCTTGAGCCTCCCCTGGAAGAGGTTGGGGCCTCCCCAGGGAGGCTGGCCTCACCATTTGAGAACCCCTGATCTAAGGGACTGTTGCTGTGTTTTTGTGCTGCTGGCACTTCTGAGAGAGGTCAGACTTCAAGTTGAAGTTCAACTCAAGCAAGCCCTGCAAGACTGCTGCCAGGTGAGAGAATGTTGCTATGATTTCCTGCTGGCACTTCTGGGAGAGGTCACACTTCAACTTCAAGTAAGCCCTGTAAGATTGCTGCTGTTTTCCGAATTCTGACCTTTTTTGGACCTGAAACAGCAGGTATGTAGTATTTTGTTACTGTACACTGATATTTGATTATATGGCTTGATGATTAATAACAGGTCAACGTTCGGAAGGGAGAGGAGGAATGGGGCAAGGGGGTAAGATATTTAAATGTATTTTCAGATTATATTGTAGTTGTATTGCAGTTTTTGCTCATGAAGTACCCCCTTTAGGAAGGGCTAGTTAGAAAGGCTGGTGAGAGCCAGGTAATGTGGAGGTGAGGGCCCTTCAGGCGAGGTGAGTGGGCACCCTGGTAAGAAAACATATGCTGATTTGAGTGAAAGGTTAGGAGCGAAGAAGGGTCAACTTGAGAGGGCACTTTGCTTATACATTTTTTTTTACTGTTTTCAGAAGAAAGTTGCTGAGCAGGGGAATACTCTACTGATCTGGGAAGGTCCGTGCTGAGACAGAAAACTGCTTTAGAAAAATGTGTAGGTCTGGGAAGGTGGGTGGAGGGTGGTAGGGTGCCTTCTGAGTTGGGGGTTTGTGTAACAAAAAAAAGTTGTGCCTGTCTGGGAAGGTGGGTGAAAGGTGGCAAGGTTTGAGCTGAGTAGAAGGCTTGTTTCACAAAAAGAAAGCTGTGCCTGTCTGAGAAGGTGGGAGGAGAGTGGCAAAGTCCATGCCAGAAGGGGAACTTGCAAAAAAAAAAAAAATTTGTAGATTTGAGAAGGTGGGTGGAGCAGTGTTTCCCATTCATTTTTTTAGTATGGCGGGCCACAACCCTATATTTTTTTACCACTGTCCTATATTTTTTTGCCACCACACTGTATTTGTAGCCATCAGTCCAATTTGTTTTTATAAAATCCTTCAAAATTGCCTGTTACCACCATCCTGTTTTGCACTACTACCCTTGTTTTGATACCAGTACTCTAAACCTTACAACCGCTTATGTATATGTACATTATATATAGGAGCCCAAGGGACAATGCACCTTCAGCCCCAATCACCACAACCACTGCCCTATATCTGCAGGCTATGGGGAACCCTGGTGGGGTGTGATAAGGTCTGAGCCAAGTTGGAGGCTCGAATAACAAAAAAAAAAAAAAATTGTGTCCGTAGGGTGGGTGGCAAGGTCTGTGCTGAGTGGGGGTCCTGTCAAAAAAAATTGTAGTTGTAGGTCTGAGAAGGAGGGTGGAGGGTTGAAGGGTCTGTGCTTGTCTAAGAAGGTGGGTGGAGGGTGGGAGGATCTGAGTTGAGTTGGAGGCTTGGGTAAAAAAAGAATTGTCTGTCCAGGAAGGTGGGAAGGTCATTGCTGAGTAGGGAGCTTGTGTTAAAAAAACAAAATTTGTGTTTGTCCAGGAACGTGGGTGGAGGATGGCAAGGTCCACGCCAGGTTGGGTGCTTGTGGATTGTATCTGTCTGGGAGGATGGCAAGGTCCATGCCATGTTGGGGGCTTGTGGATTGTATCTGTCTGGGAGGATGGCAAGGTCCATGCCAGGTTGGGGGCTTGTGGATTGTATCTGTCTGGGAGGATGGCAAGGTCCATGCCAGGTTGGGGGCTTGTGGATTGTATCTGTCTGGGAGGATGGCAAGGTCCATGCCAGGTTGGGGGCTTGTGGATTGTATCTGTCTGGGAGGATGGCAGGTCCATGCCAGGTTGGGGCTTGTGGATTGTATCTGTCTGGGAGGATGGCAAGGTCCATGCCAGGTTGGGGGCTTGTGGATTGTATCTGTCTGGGAGGATGGCAAGGTCCATGCCAGGTTGGGGGCTTGTGGATTGTGTCTGTCTGGGAGGATGGCAAGGTCCATGCCAGGTTGGGGGCTTGTGGATTGTGTCTGTCTGGGAGGATGGCAAGGTCCATGCCAGGTTGGGGGCTTGTGGATTGTATCTGTCTGGGAGGATGGCAAGGTCCATGCCGAGTGGGGAGCTTGTAAAAAAAACCAAAAAAGTGTGCTTGTCTGGGAAGGTGAGTGGAGGGTGGTAGGGTCCATGCTGGGTAGGGGACTTGTTAAAAAAATTGTTCAAGTTTGGAAGGATGAGTGAGGATGATAGGGTCTGAGCTGAATTGGTGATTGTGTAGAAAAATAATTGTCTGTCTCTCTCCAGGAGGGTGGGAGAGTTAGTGTTCAGTGGGGGATTTGTTAAAAAAAATATATATATATATATTGTTTTTCTGGGAAGGTGAATGAAGAGCTGGTCCAGTGAACTCCCATGCTAAGCCTAAAGCCTGTTGCCATCCATCCCTGCCACTGGATTCATCTAGTTCTGTGTTCACTGGGACCTTAGTTGCTGGCCTTCCTGGTTTCCAGCAGTAGAACACCAGCAACGGCCAGCAAGGTGGCTTGGTGCTGGAGATTGCGGCAGGAGGGACTCCCAGCCGGTGGGGTGGGTCATAGGGCAACAGAAACGGGGATAGTTGCATAGAACGAATAGCGTAATAACGGACAGCTGTATGGAACAAAGAGAGTAAACAATAACAGGGACACAGGTGCTTAAGCCAGCACTACAGGACCAGAATGTAACTAGTATCACTCTGTTTGGAGCTCATCAGCTCCAGGCATGAAGTCACAGCACACTGGGAGCATGTATCTGTGTAGTAGCACAACACATCATGGAAATTAACCAGGAGGAGTTTAGCATCAAAGTACAGAATTGGGATACTGGAAGTTTGCTATTTTTGGAATTTTTATTTTGCTTAATCAGGCTCTCCTTCTGTGGATCCAAGGTCATATTTAGGTTTTCAGTATCCTTTTTAAACTGAACTACTATGTGGTTTTCAGTAATGGATAACCAAAACGTTTTTCATACTAAACATAACAAGAGACTCCTGGAAGATGACGAGATGTCTGAAAAATCTTGATTGGCAAGCATACTTCCACAAATTAATCATCTTGGTGTGGTTCTGTGCTATTTACAGTCAGAATGTGTGGTAGCACTATCCTAGTACATAGAACAAGCATTTGTCAATGCTGAATGTTCGTGTGCACTGGTGTCATGGGGGGTTGAAAACTGCTTCAGTGAAGGAATTAAGTGTATTAACATTCAAGAATGCAAAGTAGAAGTGATGATACTGGGAAGTGTAAGTGTCTAGTTTTGTAATACTTGTGCCTCAAATTTTCAACATAACCTTCTTATGACCCCACCTCATGAACAAGTGCAGAGAAAATTTTCAACTCCTGGCTAAAAGATGATTTCACGCAGCGACTGCGGAATCACCTTTTGGGATGCAAAAACGCATTCTGGCCAGGATCTGAAAAATGACAGCTGTCACCTTCTTGAGGTGCTGTGAAGAAATGGCAATTTTGAAAATTTGGGGTCAAAATATTAAAAATTAGCAAAATTACGAGCCTGCATTTGCACATTTCAATGCAGACTCATACCTTTGTTTTTTTAATGTTTTTACATCAGTTTTCAACATTGCCTTCTTATGACCCCACCTCATGAACAAAGGCAGAGAAAAATGTCAACTCCTGCCCGAAAGGTGATTTTGCGCAGCGACTGCAAAATCACCTTTCAGGATGCAAAAAAACATTTTTGGCCAGGATCTGAAAAATGGCAGCTGTCACATTCATAAGTTGCTTTAAAGAAACGGCTGTATTGAAAAGTTGGGCTCAAAATATTGAAAATTACCTAAGTTAAGAGCCTGCGTTTGCAAATTTCAGTGCAGGCTCATAACATCCTTGTTTTTTAATATTTTCACACCAAATTTTCAACGTAGCATACTTATGACTCCACATCATGAACAAAGGTGGAGACAATTTTCAGCTCCTGTCCAAAAGGTGATTTTGTGCAGCAACTGCAAAATCATCTTTCGGGGTGAAAAAACACATTTTTGTCAGGATCTGAAAAATGACAGATGTCATGTTCATGAGGTGCTGTAAAGAAATGGCTATATTGAAAATTTGGGATCAAAATATTGGAAATTGCCAAAGTTACGAGCCTGTGTTCGCAAATTTCAACACGGGTTCATAATTTTGTTGTTTTTTAATATTTTTACACCAAATTTTCAACATGGCCTTCTTATTACCCCACCTCACGAAAAGGTAGAGTACAATTTCAACTCCTGCCCGGAAGGTGATTTTGCGCAGTGGCTGCATAATCACCTTTCGGGGTGCTAAAAAACATTTTGGCCAGGACCTGAAAAATGGCAGCGGTCACATTCATGAGGTGCTGTGAAGAAATGGCTATATTGAAAATTAGGGGTCAAAATATTGAAAATTACCAAAGTTGCGAGACTGCGTTTGCAAATTTCAGTGCAGGCTCGTAACTTTGTTGTTTTTTAATATTTTCACACCAGATTTTCAACATAGCATTCTTATGACCCCACCTCTTGAACAAAGGTGGAGAACATTTTCAACTCCTGTCCAAAAGGTGATTTTGCCAAGCGACTGCGAAATCATCTTTTGGGATGCAAAAACATATTTTTGCCAGGATCTGAAAAATGTCACCTGTCATTTTCATGAAGTACTGTGAAGAAATGGCTAGATTGGAAATTTGGGGCCAAAATATTGAAAATTGCCCAAGTTACGAGCCTGCATTTGCAAATTTCAACTCAGGCTCATACTTTTATTGTTTTTAATGTTTTTACACCACATTTTCAACATAACCTTCCTATGACCCCACCTAATGAACAAAGGCAGAGAAAACTGTCAACTCCTGCCGGAAAGGAGATTTCATGCAGCGACTGCAAAATCAATTTTCAGGATGCAAAAAAACATTTTGGCTAGGGTCCGAAAAATGGCAGCTGTCACATTCATGAAGCATTTTGAAGAAATGGCTATATTGAAAAGTTGGGGTCAAAATATTGAAAATTACCAACGTTACGAGCCTGCGTTTGCAAATTTCAGCGCAGGCTCATAACTTCCTTAATTTTTAATATTTTTACACCAAATTTTCAATGTAGCATTCTTATGATCCCACTTCATGAGTAAAGGTGGAGAACATTTTCAACTCCTGTCCAAAAGGTGATTTTGTGCAGTGACTACGAAATCATCTTTCAGGATGCAAAAACACATTTTTGCCAGAGTCTGAAAAGTGATAGCTGTCGTGTTCATGAAATACTATGAAGAAATGGCTAGATTGAAAATTTGGGGTCAAAATATTGAAAATTGCCAAAGTTATGAGCCTACATTCACAAATTTCAATGCAGGCTCATAACTTTGTTGTTTTTTAATATTTGTAAACCAGATTTTCAACAAAGACTTCTGATGACCCCACCTCATGAACAACGGTGGAAAAAATGTTCAACTCCTGCCCAAAAGATGATTTCACGCATCAATCATAAAATCACCTTTCGGGACAGATTTACCTAACATCACTTGCATTATTCATGAGGTGGGGTCCCAAAAAACATATGTTGAAAATTTGGGGCAAAAATATTTAAAAATGGCCAAGTTATACCACTAAAATGAAAACTCAATTGAAATACATTGGTACTGAAACCCCATTGAAATACATTAAAACGCTTACCTCAGTTCACGGTTGGGCTTTGAAGAGTGAAGACGTGCCTGCAGTCCAAGGAAGATTACAGCAACGGACCTCCAGTGGGTAAGTATGGGGTAGGGGGGCTGTGGGGTGGTGAGTCCTGAGTGGGAGGGTGGGGGTTGGAGTAGCACAATGGATAACAGTGGATGTTGTTCTTTTACAGGAAAAACGATGAGGGCAGTTTGCTTTTTCTCAGGGGCAGTTTGCTTGATTGTGATGAGACATCTGGGGATTGACACCCTGTGTCTGTATACTGTTTTTGGGGTTACAGCGGACAACAATGGGCGTTTTCTTTTTTCAGGATAAAACCCAATGAGGGACAGTTTTCTTTCTTTCAAGGAGAGTGTGCAGAACATTTTGAGGACACTGGGGATTGGGCACCCCAGTGTCACTATGGTATGTTTGGGGTTGTAGGGTGGTGGGGGAATAACAGTGCTTGTCATCCTGACTTGCACATCAAAGGATGGAGCCACGCTGCTACTGCATCGGTTCTGTCCTTTGAAGTGCATGACCAGACTGGCCCCCTCAGAAAACCAGTGTCATCAGGACACTGCCTGCTGATTCGCCTGCCACAGACCAGCCCCTAGAGTACCAGTCTCCAGTGGACTCACCCCCTTCACACCCCTCTCTAGCAACTAACTCTCATACCAACATGTTCACTTGCGCATGCTCGCACGACAAACATAAAAAGAGAAACACGAACACTGACGTTTGATTCCAAATATTAACTGATGGATGATGCAAGGCCTCTAGTAGCACTTCCAAGTGCCTTCCTGGAAGGTTATTAAGAAACAAAGAAGTCTGGCCAGCTAAACTGCACCAATGGAGGCCTGGAAAATCTCCTAATGATCTTTAAGCGAGTCCTGATAATATGCAAGAGTGCAACCATATACATTTTCTTAATAGCACTAAATTCTCAGCTTTTTTTTTTTTAGCTTGGATCTAGTAATGGCACATTTTTGCACATAAACTTAAGGAAAATTGATTTCTAAGAAAAAGGACTATCACTGCACGAGGATGTTGTTCCTTGGCTATTACTTTTTCCTAAGAATTTTTCTTTTCTTTTTAAAAGTATTGGTCCCTGAAATCCACCCTTACCATCTCATTCACACATTGATCTTGAAATATCACATTCAAAGAGAACAGTGAAAATGGCCTATCAACACTTAAGTGATGCCCAAAAGAGGAAGTGCAAGTTGCTGGAAGAACAGAAGAATGCAAGTTTACTGAAGAAGACCGGAAAACTTGTTGCATACTTTATGCCACTTCAGTGTTCACCTTGTTCCAACACCACAGTACTCATCGATCAGAGTCCAGAACCAAGCATCATCCTCATTGATGTGAATCTGGGCCCAGACCTGCATGGTACAGTGAATACAGAAAGTGTGCATTTAAAATCCTGTGTGCCAGAGGCCAAAAAAAACACACAGACATCTGAAGACCCAACAGATGAGCAAGTTTACACAGAACTGGAAAACTCACCATATTTACCTAATCATGGTTTAGGACTACAAAATATTGAACATTCTGACCCTGGAACATGGCCTAAGAACATAGGAAATAATCTGCATGCTTTAATAGTGGAAAAGGGCTCTGTCCAAATCACTCCAGAAAGTATAGGAAGGGACTTTCCCAAGATGAATGGAAGAAAATTCACTGTGGGCTATTATCAACAGAAGCTTCCAATAACCAGTGAGTAAGGACCCTCCCAAGCCACTTGCAGTTTATTCTGAATGAATGGGGTGAGTACCATCACCAGTTGCTCGACTTTATACTCCTGAGTTGTGGCCCCACAGTTGAACCATGTCTTCTGCCTCTGTTGTGCAGTGGGTAGGTGCTCCTGGGTGAGCCCCAAGAGCTCCTTGAGCCATGACCTAAAATTCAGGATGTACTGTATAACAGATTCTCCTTGGCAGCAAGGTTCCCCTTCCAGTCATACCTTACTAATCTAGGGTACCGCTTCTCCATGACAAAACAGGTGCTTAAAGGATCAGAACCCTATGGACTCCTTGGGGACTTCCCCATATGTGAATAAGAGATGGGGCAAGTACTAGTCCCACTCTCTCACATGCTGGTTGATGAATGCCCTTAACATAATTTTAAGTGACTCATTAAAATTCTGGAACAGACCGTTAGCCTTGAGTTGGAATGGGGAGGCCATGAGCTGCTGTACCCCACACTACTCACAGAGACTAGTCATTATGGCAGACAGAAAATAAGTTCCCTGATCTGGCAGAATCTCCTGGGGAAACCTCACCTTGCTTACTATCCCCAGAAGTTCAGTCACTTTTCTGTTTTTAGTGGAAGACATAACCATGGCCTCCAGGTACCTGGTTGCATAGTTTATGACCACCAGGCCATACCTCTTGTCTGTGCTACTTGGAGTGCTGGGTGGCTTCACAGTGGACACATCAACTTGCTGAAATGGCTCTATGATTATAGGCAGAGGAATCAAAGCTGCCGTAGCCTTGTCCCCAACCTTTCCCACCCTCTGGCATTGCGGACAAGTCCTGCAGCAGTTTGGCCCATCCTTTATAATACTGGGTCAGTAAAATGTATTTATTTTTATTTATTTGAGGATCTGATAACAAGTGCTCTTTTCCAACGGTTCCACGTCAGTTACAAACAGGTATACAAAACATTGAGACACATGAACCACATTAGTGACAAATGGATAAATTGGCATAGGTAAGGTATACACTAAAAGGTTTCACCAACGCAAGGGGAGCCAGGTCAAGTATAGACATTGGGGTTGCAAACAAGGTATATCAGCATAGAGATTTGACAGAGGGCAATCAAGCCACTTCATTATACAGAAAGGTAAATGGTCATAAAAAACAACAGCAAGCAGATTTCAGTGCAAGTTCCTTTCTTAGGGATTTCTTAAATGGTGCAATTTTGGGGAGGTCCACTATTGTTAGTTATCTTTCTGTATGGCTGCCTGCAAAGCATCCAGAAAAGGGTGTATCATGGGTTAGTGCCTGAAACTGTTTCCTGTATTCCTTCGGGGCCAATATCTTCTGGAGTACCCCTTCCTCTGGTCCTCCCTTAGGAACCCACTCTCAATGTAGGAGCCCATTTTCTCAGTATGTCTTTTGTCTGAACCTTGAGAGTCACCTTCCACCTTTGCAGCCAACTCCCTCAGTTTTTGTAGGGATGGGTCAGCTTGCTTAGCTCTCCCCCAGCTCTGCAAGCCTGACCTTCCCTAAAACACATTCTCTTGTGGGACAGCGGCCCACAGTTGGGCCCTCCCCAGCCTGTAGCCAGAGGAACAGATAAGGGGAGTGAAGGAGTATTTTACTACCAGTTTTACATAATTTGCTCCCACTTTCTGATATCAGGAATTTGTTTCCCGCCCTATATATTTACAGTATGTTGGTACATATGCACAAAATTGGCAGCAGCATTCAATGCTACTAACAATGGATCCACATACTAACAGACTGTCAGCAATAGAGGTTTAGTCCGGGGTGTAGCCAGGCATTTCAGATTTGTACACCAACCTGCCACACGGCTACCCCTTCCGCTACTGTTGTTCATGCCTGCCCCCCCATGACTCGAGCCTAATGTTCCTGGCTCCAGTCAGATGATTCCCACACTAGACCTGCTGTCTGTCTGCGCTGTTAGTGTGGTGCTTGCTGCCCACTGGTAAACACCACTGACTTCACCATGAGTCCAAGACCATGACAGAAATTTCTTCTCTCTCTCCCCCACAGGTAGGCAGATTTGCTCCACTTGCCACTCCACATGAAGTCATCATTCTTTTCGCTGGCTCTGAGAGTGTTCTTCCATCTGCTGCTCCTCAGTTCTTTTACTGCTTCTCTGGCTGCCAGTACAACTGAACTAATAGTATGGTTTCTAACTTTGCTGGGGCATCTAAACTCACTGCCCCAGACTTGACACATCCCTTACCAGATTCCACAGCCAATCACTATGCAGACGGACCATGCAGACCTAATTGAGACCTTCAGCTTTAATGTCCACAGTCCACTCTGCCCCCCCCAAAACAAGCTGAAAGAGAAAAGAAAAAGCCTGCAAAGCCAAACAAAGGAATTTAAACTCTATGGACTAGAGATAGCAGAGCAATGCTGGCCAGCTTGTTTGCTACCCCCTGCTACTATACTTGGTACACCATGGCTTACTTGGAGTATCAGTAGCTATGCCCTTAGGTTTAGTCAGAAAACAGCATCAGTTATGTACATGCAGGAGACTGAGGAGATGTGTACTGGATGGCAAGAAGGGCAGCTGCAACAAAACATTTTAAAACATAGGGTCACCACACTACATAGCAGTGGAAAAGTATCTCAGGACTCCTCACTGGTATCAGAGGAGGAGGATCAGTGGTTGCAGACACCAGGTGGAACTGTGACCTTTTCTAGAGATGGGGGTCTGAGACAGGTTAATGCATGGTGTTACTACCATGTAGATGAAAATACTACAAGGTAAAAGCAGCTAGCAGTAAATACTTCCCAGTCCTAAACATTATCTGGACCCCATGCCTGTAGCTGTGCCTCAGAACTGCTGCTCCAGGCCAGTCTTTAGCCACTCTGGCTACTTCCCCTGCTGCTGATGTTAAGGTTGATCTTACTTTGAGAGGGCTCTTGCAGTAGGTAATTACATATAGGACTGACGCCGGCTGGCGGCAGGACCCCACAGAAAAATTTCTAGCTAGCAGTCCCTGGCGAGGGACCGCCCCCTGTCAGGTGACCGGCATCAGGCGACGTCGGTATAAGGGGCGGTCCCGGATGCCCACCTTCCAGTTCTTTCCCGCCGTCAGCTCGTGCAGCGTCTCATGGTTAAGTTCATATCGCTCAGTCCTGTTACTTCATCGGTTTTTCCGAAAAAGTTTTCAGTATTGTATTTTATACTTCTATCGTCAGGTGAACGTCAGTATATGTCGTCCCGTTCAAAGAATAAGTGCGGCGCCCAACTGCTTCACAAAGACGGTCACTCCCTCTGCCTTTTCTGCTTAGGCCCCGACCACGCGCTCGACAAGTGTCCGCACTGCCTTCGTTTCAACACGGCCACCCGCAGACGACACCAGCAGTCCCTCGAAGCCCATCTCCTCAAAAAGAAGATGTCCGCGATGGAGAAGGAGTTGAAGAAACTTCGGCAGGCGTTGACCTCCCCTGAAGGGCACAAGAAGCGGTACAAGGAGAGGCACCGGGAGAAGGCCTCCTCCTCAAAAAGCGGGACAAGGAAAGGCACCGGGAGAAGGCCTCCCGGGCAAGGTAACATCCCCTCCGGGGGATCGCCCGACGGCAGCCTCCAAGGCTTTGGAGGAGGCATCGGCCCGCCCGTTGGGTTCGCGTTCGAGCCCGCCGGGTGCCTCCGGGCAAAAGGAGGCTCCAGCCCCCAGTACCGCCGCAGGCTTGCGGCCTACTGGTGCGGGCATCTCCCTTAAGCTGGACGTCAGCTCCTCCAACATACGTCGGGAGAAGGCCGCTAAGACGCTCGACCCTTCGGGGCGGCACACAGCAGTGCCCCCCTCGGACCGAGCCTCCTCTCACCCTTGGCCCGTCTCCGACGAGGGTCCCCCAAAGTCGAACGCCGGCTTCTCTGGTGTCCGCCGGGATTTGGCCCCTAAGCCACACGTCGGCTCCTCCGACGTGCGCCAGGCCTCGGAGCCTACGGCAGACCCTGCTTCGTCTGTCGTACCAGGCTCCCCGCAGCCTTCGCTGCCGTCAGGGGAGCCCCAGTCCCCCCTGCCCGACCCCGGGGATTTTTCCCCTCCGTCCCCGGACGGGACTCGGGATCCTGGGCTACCGTCCGATCCTCTCCCTGAAGAGCCAGATCTGACATCAGCTCCCCTGACGCTGGCCCCGGCGCCGGCTCTTCCGACGGCCCCGACACCGGCCCTGCCGACGCCGGTTCCGACACCGGCCCTTCATACGCCGGCAGGGGATATTCCTCTTCCATCGGGCCCTCCACCCCACGGGCCTATCCCGGCTGATCCGCCCGCGGAGTACCCGGCTGGGCCGTCTGCTCCGGCAGCTCCTCCAGTGCCTGGGTATCCGCCGTCCTATCCGATGCCGGTTTTCCCAGGTCCGCAGTATCCTGTGCCGCAGTACCCGGCGCCGACTCCTTCAATGCCGCAGTACCCGACGCCGCAGTACCCGGCTCCGGTATATCCACAGCCGAGTTACGGATACTCTCCCTACGGATTTCCTCTGTACAACTATCCCCCTCCTCCTCCCACGCCCCTAGGCCGCCAGTGGATCTTCAGGAGACTCTTGCCTCCTGGTGGGCTGAGGCCAAGGCTCAGCTCACCAAGGAAGTCAAGAGCCGTCTTACGGCGACGGTGCCGCCCCCGGCTCCCGTATGCCCCAGACAGCACACTCCCTCTCCACCTCCGGATTCCCGGGATTTGTCCTCGGGATCCAGAGAGGAGCAGGACACGCGTTCTGGTATTACCCCTAAGGAACCCGTTCCTCCCCCTAGACGAGCTAGGGAGTCTTACTCTGCTTCAGATTCTTCTTCCTCTTCTCTCTCGGACTCCTCGGAAGCTTCCAATGGCTGTTCCGAGAAAGACAATGAGCCGCGCTCTCCATCCAAGCCCTGGCCGAGGACTCCTCCGAAGTCTACTCCGGAGGATCCTTCCTTCACGGAGTTGCTCAGGAAGATCCAGGAAGTCCATCAGTGGCATTCCTTAGAGCCAGATCCTCAACGGGTTAAACTCGCCGAACATCTGGACTTGCCCGTTATGGCTCCTACTCTAGTGCCACCCTGGATCGAGCCTCCCGCCCACCTTGTTTCCACTATTTGGAAACAACCGTCGGCTTTAGCCCCACTTCCTCGGAAGTCTAACAGGCTATACCAGGCTCCGGAGGGTGTAGATTTTTAGACTCACCCCATGCAGACTCGGGTTGTGATTAGCGCCTCACGGCCGGTCAGCACACCCGAAACATTTGAGCTTGTCTCCCCCGGATAAGGAATCTCGCCTTCTGGATCAGTATGGAAGGAAGATCTATGCTTCTTCCACACTGGGGATTAGGGCCCTAAATTATGTAGCACGTATGGGGGATTACCAGAAGGCTGTCCTTACCCAGGCGGAATCCAAGATTGACTCCTTGCCTGACTCCCAAGTCAAGCAGGAGTTAGCTGACCTGGTCCGTTCTGCTCATTCAGCCAGTTGTCATATCCTGAGGACGACCTACGATGCAGTGGACACCGCAGGACGGAACTCTGCGTTCGCCGTAAGTCTTCGGCGTCATGCATGGCTCCGTGTGTCAGGTCTGGTCCCGGAGGTGCAGTCAGCAATTCAAGAAGCACCTTTCAGGGGTTCTGTGCTTTTCGCGGTGATGTCAAGGACATCATCACTGACTTACAGGAGAAAGGGGCGGCCCTTAAATCTGTTGATTCAATGTACCATCCCCATCCCCACAGCGCCCGTCCTTTTCGATGACGCAGGCCGGCCTCAGCGAAACCTCAGGAAGCGGGCCACAAGCGTCAGGCCCCACAGCTGCCAGGCCCCGCCGCCCAAAAAGCAATGGGTGCCCCAGCTGTGGCGCTGCCTCACACCACCTGACTCCTTCCCTCTCCCACCGCCTCCGGACGCCCCGGAGGAACCGGTAGGAGGGAGGTTCTCCCTCCACCTTCCGGGTTGGGAGAGGATAAACATCGGATTCATGGGTGCTTCAGATCATAGCAGAGGGGCAGTCCATAGAGTTTCTGCAGAAACCTCCACGTCACCCTCCTCCGAACTCCTCTTACTCAAGGGACCATCTTCTTTTGGTCAGGGAAGAAATCGCTGCTCTCCTTGCGAAGCAGGCTATGAACCCGTCCCCCCCTCACCTCCAGGGGATGGGTTACTATTCTCATTTCTTCCTCGTACCAAAGAAGACGGGAGATCTCAGACCCATTCTCGATCTCAACTCCCTGAACCTATATGTGGAATACAAGAGGTTCAGGATGCTCTCCCTTCAAACCCTCTTGCCCCTGCTTTGGCCGGGCCAATGGCTTTGTGCACTGGATCGCAGGATGCGTACCTGCACATCCCCATTCGCCCTTCGCACTGAAAGTACCTCAGGTTTGCGTTCCAGGGGACCACTACCAATTCCGGGCGCTCCCTTTTGGTCTTTCCTCGGCTCCCTGAGTTTTTACCAAATGCCTGGTGGTGGTGGCGGCCCACCTGCGTACTTTGGGAGTTCAGGTTTTTCCCTACCTGAATGACTGGCTCCTGGCGGCCCCGTCCAGGGAGGAACTCCTGCATTTTCTCTCCCTCACCCAGCAGGTTTTCACTGGCCTGGGTATCACCATCAACCATTCCAAGTCTCATCTGGATCCTTCACAGAGGCTCCAGTTCATCGGGGCAATCCTCGACACGACAATGTGCAAGGCCTTCCTGCCTCCGGACAGGGGGGCCTCCCTCCAGTCCCAGATTACCCTCCTATCGGAACACAGGAGGGTTCCGGCGAGGTCGGTGTTCCGTCTACTGGGGCTTATGGCGGCGGCCATCCCGACGGTTCCGCGCGTGCGCACCTCCACATGAGAATCTCTCAGTGGACTCTCCGATCTCAGTGGGCTCAGCGGGTAGACGACCTAGATCATCTGGTTCTGATCTCCTCACTGATGGTAAGAGACTTGCAATGGTGGATGGTTCGAGAGAACCTATTCCGGGGGTCCCCTTTTTTCATCCTCCCCCCGATCAGACTCTGACCACGGACGCATCAGGCAAAGGTTGGGGAGCCCATCTGGGTCCTCACCGAACCCAGGGCCTATGGTCAAAGTTGGAGTTGGTTCTCCACATCAACGTGCTCGAGCTTCGAGCAGTGCTGTATGCTCTTCAGGCCCTTCACCAATACATCCTTCCCGGTCACCTAGCTGTCCAAACGGACAACATGTGCATAGTGTGGTACATCAACAAGCAGGGAAGGACTCGGTCCTACCCGCTGTGCCAGGAAGCGACGAGGGTTTGGGAATGGGCAACGCTTCACAACCTTCACCTCACGGCGATCCATGTTCCGGGAGTCGACAGTGTCCTGGCAGACAGACTAAGTCGCTCGTCGGCTCTTCCACACGAGTGGGAATTGGACGAAAGAGTTCTAGAAAGCATCTTCCAGATTTGAGGGACTCCTCAGATAGACCTGTTCGCCTCCTCCCAAAACGCAAAGCTTCCAATCTTTTGCTCACTCGCTCCAGAGCGAAGCGCTTTCTGGAGCGATGCTCTGTCTCTAAGCTGGAAGGACAGATTCATCTATGCTTTTCCCCCAATTCCTCTGGTCCCTCGTGTGCTGCAGAAGCTTGCTTTGGAAGGAGCGAGAATGATTTTGATCGCTCCTTTCTGGCCCAGGCAAATTTGATTCTCTCTTCTACAACAATACTCAGAGGTTCCTCCTCTTCCTCTTCCTCTTCTTTTATCTCCAGGATTGCTGACCCAGGATCAGGGGACCCTGGTCCATCCGGGACTCAAGTCCCTTCAACTTCATGCATGGCTCCTGCAGACCTAGCTCAATCTCGTTTTGGCATTTCCTCTAAGGTGGCCGAGATTCTGGTGGAGGCTAGAAAACCCTCCACTAGGTCCACCTATGCCATGAAATGGAAAAGATTTTCCATCTGGGCTGCGTCCAGGAACGTGGAACCCTTTTCCTGTCCTGTGACCATTCTACTTGAGTACATGCGTCATCTTTTCGACCTGTGTCTCAGTCACTCCTCTTTGAAAGTCCATATAGCGGCTATTTCAGCCTACCATGGCCCTTTCACTGATAAGGCATTTGCCCAGCTGGAGGTATCCAAAACTTTCCTCAGAGGGGTCCTTCATCTCAGACCCCCTATACGGACTCCAGCTCCCCCTTGGGACTTAAATTTTGTCCTCGAGAAACTTACCCTTCCTCCCTTTGAGCCTGCGGCTTCTGCAGACTTGAAGTTTTTATCGTGGAAGATGCTCTTCTTGGTGGCCATCACTTCTACTCGCAGAATTTCCGAGCTCCAGGCCCTGATTTGCAAAATCCCTTATCTGATTTTTCACAAAGAACGAGTAGCTCTTCGCACGAATCCTAAGTTTCTCCCGAAGGTGGTAGCAGAATCTACCTTGAATCAGTCTATTGAATTACCTGCTTCCACGCATACTCCAATCAGGAGAATACCTGCTCCATACCATGGATGTTCACAGGATCCTGAGATACTACACCGATAGGATGAAGGATCTCAGAAAGACTGATCAGTTGTTCGTCTCTTTGCTCACAAAGAGAGGCAATGCTGTCTCTAAGCAATGCCTATCAAAATGGTTGGCCCATTGCATCACTTTCTGTTATGACAGTACAACAAGACCCTACGGGTCAAGTCAGAGTCACTCCACTGTGAAGTAGCAGCCTCTACGGCTTGTTTCAAGAACGTGTCTCGGCGAGACATCTGTGCTGCCGCCACTTGGACTTCCGTCCATACCTTTACTAAACATTACAGTTTGACATTGCCTTCGTGCCGAGAGCAGGCTTCGGGTTTGTTGTCTTGCAAGGCCTCCTTTCTTGAGGCTTGTAAGGTTTTCCTGCTACTTCTTGGAGTAGTACCTCCTCCCGGTGCCTTTTCCTTTGTTCCAGACTGCTTGGGATTCTGTCCTATATGTAATTACCTACTGCAAGAGCCCTCTCGAAGTAAGATAGTACAGTTACGTAAGAACTTACCGTAACAGTAGATCTTCGAGAGAGGCTCTTGCAGTAGGTAATACCTTCCCGCCCTCCATCCCCCTAGGCTTCTTCAGTTCCTTTCCATTGAGGGAAAGATCTGCTTCTCTCTCGTCCGGGCCTGTGGCAGGAAAGAACTGGAAGGTAGGCGTCCAGGATTGCCCCTTTATACCGACGTCGCCTGATGCCGGTCACCTGACGGGGGGCGGTCCCTCGCCAGGGACTGCTAGCTAGAAATTTTTCCTTGGGGTCCTGCCACCGGCCGGCGTCAGTCCTATTTGTAATTACCTACTGCAAGAGCCTCTCTCGAAGATCTACTGTTATGGTAAGTTCTTACGTAACTGTACTTTTCTAAGTGTACTGCCCACTCTCTGTCCTCAGGAGCATGTTCCTTAGCCTGACCATGAGTAGTTACGCACACAGTTTTGGCCTGATGTCAAAGTCATTACCCATAATTACATCCACAGGGAGGTCTGGTACGATGCTCACCTCCCATATGCCCTGGCCACCTTCCCACCTCATAAAGATCCAATGGCCCGGATCTTTCTAAGCTGGGAAGGCACTGAGACTGCTGGGTGCATCACAGCTCTCAGTCTGGAAAATTGGCCCTGATGGCTCTGTTCATGATTAATTAAATCCTTAAGACCCAAGGCAGCATGGGTTCTCAAAGGGGAGGTCATATCAAACGAATCTGATAGATTTCTTTGACTGGCTGACCAAGAAACTAGATCGGGGTGGAGCAGTGGATGTGGCCTACCTGGATTTCAGTAAGGTTTTCGACATGGTTCCACATAAAAGACTAATAAGCAAGCTGGGTAACTTAGAAGGAGTCCAAAGGTGGTAAACTGGATAAGAAATTGGTTAGGGGAGAGGTGACAGAGGGTGGTGGCAAACGGAGCATACTCCAAGGAAGGGAGGGTGGCCAGCAGGGTGCCTCATGGATCAGTGCTGGGATTGGTCCTCTTTAATGTCTTTATAAGTGACATTGCAGAGGAGCTGGAAGAGAAGGTCTACGCCCTTGCGGATAATACCAAAATCTACAATGGGGTGGGCACTCCGGGGGGGGTGTGTGGAAAGGAGCAGAGGCCTGAGAAAACTAGAGGAGTGGTCAAGGGTATGACTGCTGGGTTTCAGTGTGAAAAAGGGCACAGAAACCCAGAGGCAGAGTACACATTGAAGGAGTGGTATTGACAACCACTAAGCAGGAAAGATACCTGAGGGTAATCATTGGATGACCTAAAGGTGGCCAGGCAGTGCTACAAGGAACTAAGGAGGGCTAGTCAGATGCTGGGGTGGATAGGAAGGGGTATCACCAGCAGAAAGAGGGAGGTGGTGTTGCCTCTGTATAGATTGCTGGTAAAACCCCATCTAGAGTACTGTTTCCAGTTCTGGAGACCACATCTCTAGAGGAACATAGAGTGGAGGTAGTCCAGAGGAGGGCAACTAAAATGGTGCAGAGTCTGCATCAAAAGTCCTATGAGGAGGTACTAAAGGACCTCAGTATGCACACCCTGGAATAAAAGAGTTCAGGGGGATATGATAGAGACCTTTAAATACCTCACAAGGGTAAATTTAGGTACAGGAGGGAAGTATTTTTCTGAAGAAAATGTGCTCAAGAACAAGGGGATATGCTGTGAAGCTGGAGGGAGGTAGATTCAGGAGAGATGTGAGGAAATACTCCTTCACAGAAAGAGTGGTGGATTCCTGGAACAGCCTTCCAGCAACACAGGTCATCCACACAGTTGTGAATGAAAGCTTACAGTACACACTGCAATCCCATTGGTCGATAGGATCGACCAGTGGGCTTACAGGCGTACTGTATGCTGTCATTCACTGACAGCTTAGTCGGTGGGCAGCCATGTTGGTTTGTGGGTGGGTTGTGCTGCCTGCCGACTTTCTGCACATACTGGGATGGGGGAGCAGGGTGGGGTGGGGTCCACTGGATCACCAGGGATACTTTGGACTTTCGTATGACAGTGCGATCGAGGCAGGCAGGGGTGTACCACTAGACTACCAGGGATTTTTGGACTGAATATTTTCATTACAGGGAGGGGGGTTCCACTAGACTACCAGGAATATTTGGAACGTTTTTTTCTTTACTGGGATACGAGCAGGGAGGGGGAATTCCACTAGACTACCAGGGATTTTTGGAACAATTTTTTTCTTTATGGGGATACGGCAGGGGGGGGGACCAGTAGACTGCCAGGGTAGGCAGGCTGCCATGTTGATGTCTGCAGTACTGCAGCCTCCCTTTGGGCGGACACCCACTTAGGTCTACTTGTTGTAAGCCTAACTTTGTGAGGCGCATCTTCAGACTTGCTCTGAATATGCACCTCCCAGGTGAGTTGTGGATAAGGATGCATCCTATATACATGGGCATGCCCTCTCCAGATGCACCAAATACCATTATGGGTGGTGTTTGGTGCATCGGAGATGGGCCGTTGCATCTCTGCCCTTTGTGAATCATGCTTGGGCACATCTCTGGGATGCGCCAGTGCATGTCTTTTGTGAATCTCCCCCAATAAATAAATAGCCATTTCTCTATTTATTAGAAGTGAACACATGCAATTTAAAGTCATTGAGAATGCATGATTACAGGTTGTATGCCCCAAGATGATTTTCCCAATAAGGGAGGGAATAGAGACTGTGGAGTATGGATTCATCAAGAAGAAAGAGAGGAGTAGGGTATATATCTGGTTACAGCTGACGATGGCTGCTGGAGAAAAGATTAGAAACGGGGTGGCCTATAGACTGCTGGGGTAGAGGGAAGGGGGAGATAAGGAATTGGGAGATTGGGAGAGGAAATTAGGAGGAAGGCAGCAAAAGGAGTTGTAGTGATAGCTGAGGATCTGAACCTGCTAGACATGATGCAGGACTACTTACTAGCACAGCTGGTCAAGGATCCTTCATAGTAGGACATCATTCTCAATTCAGTTCTCTATGTAAGGGAAGGGATCAAAGCAATGGAACTAAATGATCAACAGGGAAGAGAGGAGGCACTGTGGGTCACCCTGGAGACCGGAAATGGCACCACAATCCGCACTGGAGTTGTATACAGACCCCTGTCTCAGGGGGAGGAAATGGACAAGGAAATGATAGAAGGCATCCTTAAGATGGCAGAAAAAGGGGAGATATTGTTGATGGGGGACCTGAATATGCCAGATGTTAACTGGAGCACCTTTGTTACAGCCACATCCAAGAGCAGGGTCATTCTTGATGCCCTACAGGCTGCATGCTTCAGACAGCTAGTGTTGGAACCCACTTGGGAGGAAGCAATCTTAGACCTGGTACTCTCAAATGGGGACAGAGAGAGGATCTCAGATCTAGAAGACGGTAGCCATCTGGGAACAAGCGACCACCAAACAGTGTGGTTCATGATAAACACAGCCTCAGAGTCAAGCCATACAACAGTGAGGGTACTGGACTTTAGGAGGGTTGACTTTGTCAAAATGGGAGAGTGCCTCAGAAAAGCACTAGCAAACAGGCAAGGAGGGGTTGAGGAACAATGGGAAACATCAAAACTGCCATCACAGAGAAAACAAGTCTTTGTGTGAAGTGAATAAACAAATCAAAACTAAAGAAAAAAACACTGTGGTTCTCAAAAGAGGTGGCGGGGAAGGTTAGGGAGAAAAAGATAGCATTTAGGAAGTATAAGGAAACGCAGGACAGAGAACTGTACCAGTTAAAGCAGAAGGAAGTGGGGAAGGCAGTCTGAATAGCAAAGGCCCAAACTGAGGAAAAGATAGCCAACTCGGTTAAGAAGGGGGATAAAACCTTGTATAGGTACATTAGGGAGCGAAGAAAGACCAAGGGAGGGATAGTGAGGCTTAATAAAGGGGAGGGTGAGTGGGCAGAGAGGGACAGTGAAAAAGCAGGGATGCCGAATGAATACTTCTGCTCAGTATTCGCAAAGGAAGAGGAGGGAGGTATCTAATTCAGTCAATAGAAGCACTCTGGATAGGGGGGTCGATACCAGTCCTTTCACAGAAGAAAGGGTTCTGAAAGAACTCCTAAAACTGAAGGTGGGCAAAGCAATGGGGCCTGACGGGATTCACCCCAGAATTCTAAAAGAACTAAGGGGAGAACTAGTTGCACCACTGACTACCCTTTTTAACAAATCATGGGAGGAGAGTGTGTTACCTAAATACTGGAGGAGGGTGGATGTGATTCCCCTTCACAAAAGTGGGAGCAAAGCAGAGGCAGGAAACTACAGTCCTGTTAGCTAGACCTCAGTGGTAGGGAAAATAATGGAATCACTTCTGAAAGAAAGGATTGTTGAGAACCTAGAGGCCAGCAGGGCACAGGACCCAAGGCAGCATGGATTCACAGTGGGAAGGGCATGTCAGACAAATCTAATAGATTTATTTGACTGGGTGACCAAAGTAGTAGACCAGGGAGGGGCTGTGGACATGGCCTACCTAGACTTTAACAAGGCATTTGGCACAGTCCCACACAAAAGATTAATAAACAAACGAGCCAGCCTGGGAGTGGGTCCCAGGGTGATAGCCTGGGTAAAAAACTGGCTGAACAAGAGAACACAGAGGGTAATAGAAAACAGAGTCCACTTAGAAGAATGGGGGGTTACTAGTGGGGTACCGCAGGGTTCAGTACTGGGTCCGGTCCTTTTTAATGTCTTTATAAGTGACATTGCAGAGGGACTAGAAGGAAAAGTATGCCTCTTTGCAGACAACACAGAGATCTGCAGCAGGGTTGATACACAAGAGGGGTAGAAAGGATGAGAAGAGACTTGGCAAGGTTGGAGGAATGGTCAAAAGTATGGCAGCTTAGATTCAATGCAAAGTAGTGCACCTGGGAAACAAAAACCCAGGGAAAGAGTACACAATGGGGGGGGAGGTATTAACAACAACAAAAATGGAAAGGGACCTGGGGGTAGTCATATCAGATGACCCAACGGTAAGCAAGCAATGTGAGAAGGCAGTAAGGATGGCTGGGGGGATACTGGGATGTATAGGGAGAGGCATCACCAGTAGAAAACAGGAAGTTGTTATCCTTCTGTACAGACAGTTGGTCAGACCCCATCTGGAGTGCTGCTTAAAGTTCTGGAGACTCCATCTCCACAAGGACACAGACAGGATGGAGGCAGTCCAGAGGAGGGCAACTAAAATGGTGCAGGGTCTGCAACAGAAGCCGTATCAGGAGAGACTAAAGGAGCTTAGTATGTATACCCTTGAGGAGAGGGGGGACATGATAGAAACTTTCAAGTACCTCAAGGGAATCAACAAAGTCCAAGAGGGTAGCATCTTTCAGAAAAAGAGATGTGCAAGAACAAGGGGACACAATTTGAAGATAGAGGGGGGACAGCTCAGAGGCAATGTGAGGAAGTATTTTTTCACGGAGAGGGTGGTGGACACATGGAATGGCCTTTCTGAGGAGATCATGGGGTCAAAAACTGGGGGAATTCAAGAATGCATAGGACAGACATAAGGCAATTCTGGTGGGGGTAGGAAGAAGTAGGCTGTTGGTTAACTAGGATTTGCAGCTTACCCAATAGGTAGGGAAATGGTCAGACTAGGTGGGCCAAGCAGTCCTTATCTGCCATCAAAGTCTAAGTTTCTATATTATGTTTCTATGATACCTATCAACTTGGAGGTGGGGCAGAGAGGAGGATTCAGGGAGAAGCTGTGACTGCACACTACACTGCTAAGGAGAAGCATTGGGAACCGGTCTCTATATAGGTGCTTTTCTTTTATCAGCAGGTATGCCACCCAGGGGTCCAGATAATTTTTAGGACTGGGAAGTATTTACTGCTAGCTGCTTTCACCTGGTAGTATTTTCATCTACATGGTAGTAATACCATGCATTGACCTGTCTCAGACCCCCATCTCTAGAAAAGGTCACAGTTCCACTGGGTGTCTGCAACCACTGATCCTCCTTCTCTGATACCAGTGAGGAGTCCTGAGATACTTTCCCACTGGTGTGGTGACCCTATTTTTTGAAATGTTTTGTTGCAGCTGCCCTTCTTGCCATCCAGTGCACATCTCCTCAGTCACTCGCCATCCAGTGCACATTTTCTCAGTCTCCTGCATGTGCATAACTGATGCTGTTTTCTGACCCCACCTCTACTGCTGACTGTCTGTTTGCATGTGGATCCATGACTAGTAGCATTGAATGCTGCTGCCAATTTTGTGCCAACATACTGTAAATATACAGGGTGGGAAACAAATTCCTAAAATCAGAAAGTGTGAGTAAATTGTGCAAAACTGGTAGTAAAATACTCCTTTACTCCCCTTATCTGTTCCTCTGATGCCACCATTACCTGCACACCATAGCTAAATGCTTATTTGGGTAGCTTTTTACTGGTGCTGATAACATTTACAGAGTTTTTCTGGGCCATCTTGAGTCACAAAGTTATTGCTGTACCTGTCCAGCTGCCACCGACCAGAGCATACCCAGCTAAAGGAGTCCATGGTGGTCGTAGCCAACCTGGCTACTCTGGGGTCGGTAAGCCTTACGGAGGGTAAAAGCAGCGGCTCCAGGAACTTTTTGGACACTATTTATTTCTTTTTATTCTGGTTTTCGGGGTTATTACCCAGTTTCTTTCTTTGTAGAAAATTGATTAAAACTTGTTAGGCTGGATTCGTAGAATAAACATTTTGCCTACCTTAAGCAAGAGGAGTATTTTTGATGTGCGCTCCTTTTTTTTTTTTTTTGGTCATACTTGCACTCGCCTGGAGCAATTCATTGTTTTTTTTTTTGGTCGGTGATTGTGCTCTATGTTAAAGTTGGAAATGGAGACTGACTTTCTAGTGCAACAAATAGACGAATAAAGAAATAATGTAATGAATAATTCATTTTATTTAGCCAAGTGCACTACTTGATTAAAAATATTATTTAAGAGATATTTAATTCCATTTTTTTGTGGTTTGATCACATGACCTGAACTTGGGTCTAAAATGCACCTGCATCGACGTTCTTTTGTGATCAGTGCCATTTTAAATGCTGAATGGACATGCTGACACTTTTTTTTCTCTCTGTGTTTATGCCTCCTCTCCGACCATGGTGACTCCTATCTTCAGGGTCTGAATCACACCCTACTGACCAGAGGTGGAGGATATTGCTCCCCTACCTGCCTCCGCCCCATAGACCCTTAAGCTCCTGAATTACCCACCCGGGTGGGGGGAGGAGGGGCCCCCTAGCCCTCCCCCTTACCTATGAAGAGGCGGATACAGTTCCGGAGCTCCTACATCCTTCTAAGTCTACAGCGCCGGGGCCCATCTCCAGGAGTCAGCGTGGTGATTTTTCCTGCTTTACTGGTCCGGACCCTCAGGCGTCAGCATGCAGGGAGGGTCAAGGAGATAAAGGCACGTTGAGATGTGCCTTCACTCTGACCCTCGGCCAAAGTCTTCCCCTCCCCTTCCCATCTGCTACTCCCTGACTGCACCCCCACTCAGAGTCCCCTAGGTGGCACTATTACAGCGGGAACCTGAAGCCCACCCCGCCCAGAGAAGGAGAGCAGCCCATCGGGTGCTCCATCCCTCTCCCCGGCCAGCCCTCCAGCTACCCAGGCTCACTACCGAACTGGGGTTGCTGGTGTTGCAAGCGATAACTCTACCGTTACACTGGCGGGCCGACTCAAGCTGACACGCTTAAACTGAAAGCTGCACTGGCATGCTTAAACTGAAAGCTGCACTGGGCAAAGTCGTTTCTCTATATTTGGCTCCCTCAGATATGAGAAACATTGGGTTATAACCCTGCAGTATTTATTTTTGTCTTTTTTCTCTACCTTGCTTTCCTTCATTTGTTAAAAAAAAAAAAAAAAAAGGATACGATCTTTTTCTACAAGCTTTAAAAGGGAGGCATTTTTGTAGTTTTTCAGAGACTTGAAAACTGGTTCGAACAGTTGTTTTGCTCGGACAAGAGATTCAGTGCAGCCATCAGTGCCAGTGAGTCTTTGGTCTACTTTTTAGCAGACTTTTGTAAACTGACCTTGTGTAGTGCCAGTATTTCTGACAAATATGGTAAATACTGTGCAAATCTGATTTAAAATTTTCTTTTGAATTTGAGGTTAATTTATTACTGCACATTTTATTCTAACTATTCAGGTTGATCAATCAGGTATTTGGCATTTGCATAGCAAATTTAAATTATTTTTAGACCGAACCTCAGGAGTGCATACATTGTATAGCTGGTCCTAAATTAACTGAATTTAATTTATAAATATATGGTTTTGATGCCATCTTTTTTCATTTTAAAAAATAACTTTAAAAGATTTTTAAATAATTAAATAAAGTGCAGGCATGCCTTTATTTCCTTTACTGGTGGGACCGTTTCTGACTTTGACTTTTGTCCCTGTGATTAGAATATTCTTTGGGACCTCAAAATCAGGCTCCAGTTTTTAAGGGGAGGCCAAGGAGAAAGTTGAAACTTAAAGCCCCTCTAGGAGTGTTCCGATAGAAGGTTTTGGACTTGATATGTGAATAACTGTGCACTTTTGAGAAGCAAATATTTGAAGAAGAGCCTAGTGGTGGAATTTATTCTGCTGAAACTTAGAACCTGAATTTATAATAACTTTAGAATATTTACTGATTATTATTCAGTGATTTTATTTGCAGTATTAACCATTGTGGCTTGTTTGTCATTATTGTATTTATAATTTTGTAGTTTGCCTGAGAGCCCTTTTAAATGTAAACTTTTGGAGGCAATTTCATTTTTCTGCTATCCTAAAATAGTTTGACAAGATTTTACCATGGTTAACATACTAACATACTAATTGCCAGCAGATTAGGCCTTACGGTCTATCGAGTCTGCTCGAACCTCAGATCCCTAGTTGGGTGCCGAGGCCCTCCCCACCCCCCTTGTGTTCCAGAAACCCCTATCATCCATCCCCACCCCCCTGGGCCAGGCCATCATCTGATACATCCACTTTATGTGTCTGTCCCACCCTCTCTTGAAGCCCTCCAGTGTGGATCTCGGAACCAGTTCACCAGGCAGTGCATTTCAAGGGTCCGCCACCCTCTCAGTGAAAAACCTCCTCCTCTTCCCCCCCCCACCCTTCCAACGTCAAACCATGCCCTCTGGTGATACCTCCCTGCTTTAGTCTAAAGATCCCCTCCATGTTTATCCTATTTATTCCCTTGAGGTACTTGAAGACCTCAGTCATGTTCCCCCTGTCTCTCCTCTCCTCCAATGAAAACAGGCAGAGCTCCTCAAGTCTATCCTCATATGTCAAATCCCCTAGTTCTCGTATCATCTTAGTTGCCCTCCTCTGTACCCTCTCCAGGAGCTGTATGTCTCTCTTCAAGTGTGGTCTCCAGTACTGTACACAGTACTCAAGGTGTGGTCTAACCAGTAGTTAGTACTAGAAGTGGAAAAAATTGCTCACTGATGGTCTCTTCCCCCGCTGAAAGAGTCGGAAATGGCAATAAGGGGCAAACAAACAAACAAAGTCTGAAATGGCAATAAGGGGCAAACAAACAAAGAAATCTATAAGTTTGCCTGATGATAAACCTATAAATACAGAAAGCTCTAACCAACTCAAAATAACAGACTTTTTTTCTGGGGGGAAGGGTAGCTCTATCTACACCAATTATTAGGTCCCAAGACTCCCCCACAGTGTTGGGGGTTTCTTCTGTTAATCTTCACTCCCCTGTTTTAGATAATCCCCATGTAGAGGTTCTCTCCTTACTGTCTTGTGATAGGACATTGTTAGATTTTGAACCTTCTGGGGAAATTGGTAACAACAATTCTGATTTAATTACATCTTCACTGCAGGAAATTTCCCTAGGAATGACTTCTCCAGTATTACCCAATTATGGGATGGAGAAGAGGCAAGTACCTTTGAGATTATTACCTCAAGCTGACAGGTTATCTGCTGTAATTCAAGATTTAAAGCATACTATTGAAGGACTCAAAACATTAGTAGCAACTGACTCCACAATCAAGGGGGCCAGGGATACTGAAATTAGGGGTAGGAATTCCCTTTCCTTGACACCAGCAGATCTTCGTGAAAGCCTACATTTAGGTGAAATGTTAGAACGTCTGTTTGCTGTATACTGTACTGAACCCAAATGGGTCTTTGTCTACAGTGGTGAGCTGAATAAAACTTTAATACCGGTGAAAAGTCTCTTTGGACTTCCCGGTCTATTGTGTGTGGGAGTGCCGTGACTCAGCCTCTGTTTAAGTTCTGGAAGTTATTAAGAATCTATACTATGCAAATGTGGTAATTCTGGAGAATTTATGAGTATTGAATGAGGAAATTACTAATCTTAGAACAGATGTTTTTAATAATCAGGCTATGTTTAAACAACTTAGGATATTCAGTTACAGGAAAGGGACAGTATGGAAGAGGGCCATAAAGTTTTTGAAAATAGGGTAATTCAAGGTAAATTTACCTCCCTTTTTTTAAGGAAAGTGTGGATGAGACAGCTATTTTAAAGCCTGGACAGGACATAAGGGGGAATAATAAGCCTACAAAGAAGAAATTTAATAAGAAAGATAGGCTCCAAGAGCAAGCTGATATTACTAAGAAAAGGCTTCCAGGAATTCTAAAACAAGCAGGGCTGGATTTATACAGCCATGGACCATATGCACAGAATTAGCTAAGGGCCTTCCTCCTGGCCCACCGCCCCCTCCCCCCCAGCACCCTATGACTTGAACCCCTACTTAAACATTACATATTTACACCTGTATAAGCAAAATTACTATGTGGTGCACTGCTGTTTCAACTAGTAAGCACAATGTATGAAGCCACAAACTGAAATGGTTATAAGTTTAAAAGGATGTATGTATTCTTCCTAAATGTCTATCTTGAATTTCTTTTACTGCAGATGAAAGATGGGAGCATTCAGTACTGTCTTCAGAGTGCGGCACCTCTTCCCTCATTGTCTTGTTCTTTGCATGGGATCAGGGGATGTTGATGGACTCTGTGGCAGTGGCAAAAAGACATACCATTACACATCATGCAATTTTATATACAGATTTGACAATGGAGCCGTGTATGTTATACGTATGTCAATTTATTTAGAATCAAGGACTGACATAAGCATGTGAGGGATGAAATCATCAACACTAAATGATGTAATATATATATATATATATATATATAAAAGACAAAGAACCTCTGTGCACAAACACTGAGGCAAGGGTTACCCCAAAGGGCATTTGGCTGGGAAGCCAAGTTTCAAGAAAATACAAAATCGCACATGTCCCCACAATGCAAAGCATCATGGGCTGCATATGCAAATCACCACAGAATGTTATGCTGGTCCAACTTTAAGCAGAATTGCATGGTGCCAAAAGGCCTCTCACACAGTTTGCAAAGGGTGCTAACAGAAGACATAGACACGTGTTTCGTCCTACCAGGACTCATCAGTATGCCTCGTCTGTTTAACACCCCTATATATACACACACACTCACAGAATGCTCTTCAATCATACTTTACTCTGTAACTTATCTGTTCAGCTATGCAGTGTCCCAAAGGAGCTGGATAAAGAATTAAATATTTTCTCTACTTCCTGGAAGGTAGTCCTTAATTCAAGTAATATTCCTGTTTAATGTCCCATTATTTGCTGTGACTCATTAGATGTACATAGGTAAATTTAGTCAGTCAGCCAGCCAGCCAGTACGGTGTTTAGGCAGGACATCTTCAACTGGCTAATTGTAAATTATTATTTTAGAGACTAATTTGTTATTATGCCTTTTACAAGCAAATACAAGTTTTCAATTAAATTGTATTAAATAAATAAATAAAAGCAACTATGTTATCAGTACATTCTTTTTTTTGTCCTAAAGTGTTTTCACTTTATATGGTTGTGATTGTGACTGACATTAAGCGGTATCAACATTTTCATATATCACTTCAAATTTAGTTCTTAAGTGGTCTTTTCTTCTCATAGACAGTGAATGTAGTTAAACAGACATGTTGTAACTCAAAAGGTTATGATGACAGCACCATATGTTACTTTGAAGCATATTGCATTTAGTGTAGTAATCCACAATGGTGCATTGTAAATTGTAACTGTGTTCTTCGCTGTGTAAAAATAACTGTCCATTTTAATCATTCATTAATTATGTCAAAAGGAAAATGTATTATGTAACCTGTTGTATAACAACTGTCATCCATCGGTACCATCTGTCATCTTTACATGCTTTGCATTAATCTGCACGTGAGCATGAAAATGTGGAAAACTGATTAAAAATGTTTTGTTAATGATAGTTTGTTCTAAAGACAACATTGTGAACATATTGGGAGAGTGGCACCAAAATACAATGTGTATAGTGAGACAATTATACTGAAAGTAGCATTACATTGAAAGTTCAGACCTTCTTGGACCCCGCCCTGAAATGCTCACGTTGAGTGTATACTTATATTAAAAGTAGCATAAGGGCTACCCCATTATCCAGCCACCTAATGTCAAATTATGATTTACATAATTTGATATACATGTAGCTACAATGAAAGACTTCTGTAATCTGTCATGAGATATATATGTAAGGGAATAGACATATTGGTTTTACGAACTAGAGTGACATAATATGCAAACATCAAAATATAATGCATGGAAATGCAGTGTTTGAATTCAGAAAAACTACTGTCACTGGCTGGCAAGTCCCATTAAGGAAGGGAAGATGGTGACCTCACCCCCAAGTCCATCCCTTCCACCTCCTGAAGGGCTTGAGTATTAAGAGTAGCATAAGGGACACCCCAATCTCCAGTCATCTAATGTCAAATTATGCTTTGATATGTATGCAGCAACAATGAAAGACTTCTGTAATCTGTAATGATATAGATAAGTGAATACCAGACATATTGGTTTTATGAACCAGAGTGACATAATATGCAAACATTAAGATAATGCATGGAAATGCTGTGTTTGCATTCAGAAACACTACTGTCTGGCTGGCAAGTCCCATTAAACAGCCAGTGTACTGCCTGGAATTAATAGTAATTTTCAGATGCAGTCAGCTATCACTTCCAATATCTGAAGTATTTTTTTAATTTCTGTTTGCTAATTAGAAGATTGTCCACCTGGCAGTACTGGGCTGATTCGTGGAGCAACACTCTGGAGGAAAAAAGTCAGTCCTGTTCCTCCCACTACATCATCAGAAATGTGACCAAACACCTTGATGCACCACAATCCTTGCAGTCTGAGCAGTGACTTCAGTCTGGAAGAGGTTTTTCACAAATAAAGTGTGATGAGCTTGCCCAATTTTTTGCAAATAAGGTTGCCAGTATCAGGTCGGGGATTGGCCCAGCTCCCTCTATGAGGGATTGTGGAGATCAGTGGGAGGTTGCGTGCACCCGTTCTGTCTGGGCTTACTTCAGACGGCCAGAATTCTTGGACAGTGTGAGAATTGTCCAGACCTTGCGACCAACCAGTTGTAGTTTGGATCCGGGTCCTACGCCGCTATTGGTATGTTACGTAGATGTCATCTGCCCGATCCTTGCTGAAATTGTCTGGTGTTCCTTGGAAAAGGGGGTCTTTCCTGATCCCCTCAAGGAGGTGGTCATCCGACCACTCCTTAAAAAACCTTCCTTGGATTCAGACTGTCTAGCAAACTACAGACCTGTCTCTAACCTACCCTTTGTGGGTAAGGTTATTGAAAAGGTGGTTGCGTTACAGCTGGATGATCATCTCACAACCCACAGTGTCTTCGAAGCTCTCCAATCGGGGTTTAGGAAGAGACATAGCACCGAGACTGCCCTTGTTCGGGTGTTAAATGATCTCCTAATTGCGAGAGATCGAAAGGCTCATACTATCTTAGTCCTTCTTGATCTCTCGGCGACATTTGACACTGTGGACCATGGTTTGCTTTTGGAGCGCCTGCAGCAATTCTGCGGACTGTCTACTACAGTCGCAAGTTAGATTTGATCCTTCCTCATGGGCAAATCACAGAGGGTTGTCACCAGAATTTATTCCTCTGATGCCTTCTCTCTGTCCTGTGGGGTGCCATGTTGTTTTCAGTGTACATGCTGCCATTAGGTGATATCATTAGGCAATACAGTTTGGGTTTTCACTGTTATGCAGATGATACCTAACTGTATATGTCCTTTACACCCGCACAGGATGATGCAGTCTCTGTGCTTAACAACTGTCTTGCCGAGATCAAGAATTGGATGAGCACTAGCTTGGTGAGGTTAAATCCAGACAAGACTGAGGTGTTGGTTGTGGACCCGGGTCGCTTGGAGGTGGGTCTTGGGGCTGGGCATCTTTTGGGTCTATGGCTTGACGATGTCCAGCTCTTGACCTCAGACCGGGTGCGTAACCTGGGTGTTATTTTCAGCAGCGGTTTGACCTTAAAATCTCAGGTATCCACTGTTGTTAAATCTTCCTTTTACCATCTAAGGAATATTGCCCGGGTGAAACACCTGGTCCCCTGGCTGACCTTCCAATACTGGTCCACACCTTCGTAACCGCCCGCCTTGATTATTGCAATGCCCTCTACCTAGGGCTTCCAGGGGTTGATATCCGCCACTTGCAGCTGGTGTAGAATGCGGCAGCCAGGCTTTTGACTGGTACATCCAGGACCAGTCATATTACGCCTGTGGTACGCGAACTGCACTGGCTGCCGGTACAGTGGTGGATCACCTTTAAGGTTCGCTTGCTGACCTATAAAGCCCTACACGAGCAGGGACCCCAATATCTGCAAGAGCTCCTTATTCTCTACTGCCCCTGCCACCTACTCTGATCCGCCGATGAGGGATTGCTAGAGACTCCCAGGGTTTGTTTAAAAACATAGCAGAAAAACGAAGCAGCACTAGTTGCTGTTTGTATTACTGCTGTGTGTTTACTTCTGCCTGTACCTTTATATTTTGTCAGTAAAAAGAAAATATTTTGTAGAAACACACTTGGTGCTGCTTCGTTTTTGTGCTATGGTATTTGTTTGGCTGGTTGCCTTTTTGTAGCATAGCACCAGACCCGGTTGAGCAGTGTCGCTTAAATCTGTCTTTGAAGTTGTTTAAAAACATCTGGTGCATGTGCTTTTTCTTATGCTGCACCCACCCTGTGGAATTCTCTACCATGTCGGTTAAGAGAATGCCCGACCGTCACGAATTTTAAATCGGAATTTAAAACCTATCTGTTTTGTCAAGCTTTTTCTGCACATTGTTAAATTTTTATTATTACATTTGCTAATATTGTATTTTATTGTACAGCGCCTTGATAACCTGAAAGGTGCTTAACAAATACATTTTTACTTACTTACTTATAAGTTACCAGTCAAAATGCAGGAAATTGTGTCATCACTAGTAACCAAGAAGAGCCAGTCCCTGCTGCTTCATGTGAAAGAATAATCTGGCAGTGAGAAATGGTTACTCACGATGTCACAGTCAGTATGGTCTCAGTGTTGATGTAGTGCAGTGGTTCTCAAATGGTGAGGTCTGCCTCCCCAGGGAGGCTCCAGACTGTTCCAGGGGAGGCCCTGTCAAGTTTGAAAATTTGCAATATTTAAATTTTAAGTTCTGGATGTTTTGTGTGAAAGGATGAAGAAAACTAAATATGGAGAATGGCAGCTGAATTTCTTTACTCATACACAAATTGGTGACCAGGAAAAGCCTACTGAGCCTCAGCTTGTTTCTAGGTGTGTGGACATGTAACTTGATAACTGGGAAGGCATACCGAGTCACGGCTTATTTCTATAGTAGGCGTGTTTATGGATCTTGATAACTGGGAAGGCACGACGAATCACGGCTTTTTATTTATTTATTTTTTTCAAGTCTAGGATTACAAATACCTTTGAGCCATGGCTGTTTTACAAAGGTTCCACGTCCGAGAAATACAAATTATGGGGATCATCAAGACAGGCATTACAACAATGTGGACATTGCAAACAGAATACAGATTAATACAGTTCAAGGGTAGCATTGTAACAAGGCAGCCAGCGGCATTTGTCAGAGAAAATAGACAACAGATAAGAAGTGCCAGAGTCATAGGGAGAGGGTGGGGGGGAGAAGGAATGTAGGAAGGGTGGCAAGAGGGTGAAAAGTGCAGCATTGGGTATACCAAGATGTGAGGGTAGAATCCAGTGAGGAGGGGAGGGAGGGGGGACAACTAGAGCAGAAAGGGAAGTGGAGAAACAAGGTTAAGTTGGGCAGTCACAGGAGCTGTTGGTAGTGAGATAGTCCCGGAGCCTAGTTTTAAACATACCAATAGTTGGGGCAGAGGAGATGGTTGGGCTGAGGCCATTGAACCAGAGTGGCGCTCGATAAGCAAAAGAGCATTGTCCCTGTGAAGTGTGACAGTAGGGGACTTTCAGTAGCTGTAGCGTGGATCTCCTAAGGCACCATTTGTTGATTCAGTGTTGTAACAGAGTTGAGACCCCAGAAGGTGCAAGGCCAAGGTAGATTTTTTTCACCATGGAGCAGGTGAGAAACTTTATGCGGTTTGATAGTTGGAGCCAGCCGGTCTGAGTGTACAGGTCACATGTGTGGGTGAGACGGTGAGCACCAGTGATGAGCCGACATGCTTTATTTAAGGTAGTTGAGAGGCATCTAAGGGTTGTGGTTGTGGCCGAGCCATAAATGATGAGACCATAGTCAATTACAGAGATCACAGAGCTCAGGACTGCAACCTTCAAAGCTTCTGGCGTGAGGTGTGGCCTGTGTTTGTAGAGGAGACCAAGCCGTGTATTAGCAGCTCTAGCTACATTATCTACATGAAGTCCATATGAGAGATTAGGGTCAAGCTGTATCCATAAGTATTTGAAGGACCCCACCTGATCTAGAGTGTTCCCCTGGGTGGTGGAGATAGCCAAGTGGTGTAGCTTGTGTGGGTTATGGGAGCTGCAGAAGAGCATAGATTTGGTTTTCTTGTCATTGAGGACCAGTTTATGATTAAGAAACCATGTCTGTACAGAACTGAAACCAAGTTGAAGGTTGTGTTGAAGAGTTGCAGGATCTTTGTGAGTGGAGAATACAACAGCATCATTGGCATATAGTATGATCTGCTCAGAGCAGTGGTAAGGGAGGGAGTTTAAGAAAAGGCTAAAAAGGAGGGGTCCCAGTATGGATCCCTGTGGGACACCCGAGCGAACAGGTAGGGTATTAGAAAGAGCTTGTTTCTACCGTAAGTGTGTTTATGTAACTTGATAACTGGGAAGGCATACCGAGTCACGGCTTGTTTCTACAGTAGGCATGTTTATGTAAATTGGTGACTGGGAAGGCATGCTGAGTCAAGGCTTGTTTCTACAGTAGGTGTGTTTATGTAAATTAGTGACTGGGAAGGCATGATTAGGGTTGCCACCTATCCGGTTTTTCACCGGATAATCCGGTTTTTAGGGTCCTTATCCGGTCATCCGGTTTTGATTAAATGTCTGGTTTTTGGGCCAATTTGATGGCTCATATACTCTTAAAACTGATGTATCAAATCACACTGTTTTGGCTGCATTACATATCCAGGTTACAAAGAAGTTATGATGTCACAGTCATTCAGACCTGCCTTTGTCTGTAAAACCAGACAGTCTGAGAGGTGTAAAGTATGACCATTAAGATCATTACAGTAAATTAACCTAATCTTGTCCACTCTGAATTTTAAGTATGGTCTTTTACTGCTATGACAGGAAACAGTTTTTACACCTTTATGTGCTCTCATGTGTTTCTTTTCATTTGTCATATACTCTGGTATGTTTTAGACCCATTTTTGTTAAATTAATAATCTAACTTTTATTGCCTTTATCACATTTGCTCTCATTTTTTGTATTACCTGAACATTCCATGATATTAGCTACACTTTTACAGGTCATTCAGATAAACAGAATGGAATGGTGTATCTGAAATTGTGGAATGTCTTAGAAATACAAAAAGAAACAGCAGTACTTGCTGAGGTAAAGAGGAACACAGTGCAGTATTAAGGGTACCACAAGCATTGATAATTAAGTTATTAAAAATTGGTCAAAGTATCAGAATACATGACTGACATGGAAAGGAAAATGGGAGAGTGTTTAACAGAGGGCTGAGCAATAAGCTGCGGGTGAGCTTGGCACATCCAGCAGACCTGAGTTTGATTCCCACAACCTCCACTTACATACTGTGTGACCCTGAGCAAGTCACTTAACCTTCCTGTGCTCCTTGGTCACTCCTGTAAAATGGGCTATGTGGCCCATGGGAGTTAACCTGGTTGCCAAAGAATAAAAATAAACTGAATAAATCAAATAAATAACAGTATAAAAATGATTTCCTACTAGTAATGTCTATTCCAACATTACAAATGGCTTTGGAGAAGGAGCGATATACTCGCCAGTCATAAAAAGGAGCCAGAGGTGGAGTTTGGGGTGTGGTTTCACATACATTTTTTTTACATCATCCAAAGGTGGTGACCCTAAAGGCATGCTGAGTCAACGCTTGTTTCTACAGTAGGTGTTTATACATAAATTGGTAACTGGGAAATGTACGCCAAGTCAAGGCTTGTTTCTACAGAAGGTGCTTATATGTAAACTGGTGACTGCGAAAGGTACTCTGAGCCAATGCTTGTTTTCAGGTGTGACCTGGGGTAAGGGTACAAGAAGGTGCTTAACAGCAGGGTAAGGGGGAGAAATTAAGGGGGCTAGGTCAGTTATTCCAGATAGAGGGAAAAAAAGAGTAGGTAATTTTAGCTTTTTTGCATTGAGAGTCACCCCAGGGGCAGCGTTGCCTCTGATGCTGCTTGTGCACCCCAGGCAGTTCCCCACCATAGCCAGCCCCTGCCCCATCTCCACTGGCTGACTGCTGGTGCCACTATTGGATCTCTCAGCCAGAACCCTGAGGGAGGTAGGGGGTGGTACAAAGTGTTTTATTTTGTTTTGTTTAAAAAAAAAAAACAACTGAGCTGCATGAGTTAGCGTGTGCTTCTGTGCTGTGAGCCACATCTGAGAAACAGCTCATTACAGCAAGTTGAGGAGGGGAAAAAAGTTTGCAATGTGGTGGAACTTGTAATTTAGACTCGCTGCTTTAAGTGAGGTACTTTATAGCATGCTTCCCTGCCAGTGACTTGTGTCGTGAGGTGCTATGGACTGGGGCTGGGGTGGGCACTCGTTTACACCTTCCAAGTTGGAGGAAGAAGCGCATCAGTGAGAAAGCCACAGTCACAAGCTGTCGAGCGGAGAAAAAGCTGATTTCTGTTGCAGCATTTTTTTTAAATTTATTTTAAATTTTCTAGTTGTGGTTTGTGTTGGGGCACACAGGACACAGGTGGGTGCTATGCGTGGAAAAAATACTGAAGGTAGAAATCAAAATGTTAAAGTCTGTGGAACCACATGTGGGACAGATCAGGGGAAACTGAGTTGTGTGTAGTGATTTCTAACAGGGATTTTTCTTGTGAGAGGGTCACATGTGTGCCTGGACTTTATACAGTGATGTTATGCTCGGATAACATCACTATTCCAGGCACCATCTGACAAATCAGAGAGCAAGAAATTGTCTTGCCATTGTATAGTAGTAAATATATAGGAGAAGTGACTTAGCTGTGAAAAAAAGAATATATGTGAAAAACAAGATGCTACAAGGGTGACTTGCAGGGCAGAAAAGCTAAATGAGCAACAGAGTAACAAGGATAAAATGGTCAGAAAAGTGGAGTGACAAGGATAACCTGGGGTGTGGGATTGGGAAGGGGAGAACAATAAGTGGAATAAAAAGAGAATATACTCAGTCAACTTTATTAGTCTCACTTTATTCTTGGCGTACTGTGCAAAGTATGATATTTTTTCCTTGGGGAGGCCCAAGATTTTTTTCCGAATTTGAGGGAGGCTCGAAATCTTTTCATGGCTTTGGGGAGGCTCACTATCACAAAGCGTGAGAACTAATGATGTAGTGGGAGAAACAGAACTGACTTTTTTTTTAGCATCCAGTCCAGACAGAGTGCTGCTTCACACATCACCCTAGTACTGACAGGTGGAAAATCGTCCAATTAGCAAAAAGAAAAGAAAAAATACCTGAGAGATAAGAAGTGACAGCCGACTGCCTGACTACATCTAAAAGTTACTATTAATTCCAGGCAGTACACTAGCTCTTTAAGGAGGGGAAGATGGTGACCTCACCACCAAGTTCATCCCTTCCACCTCCTGAAAGGCAGCTACAGTGGCTCCCCCCAGGATGAAACCCAATTCTGCAGCACTCTGCAGAATGCTGCAGCAGACCTACTGAATAAAGCAATGTAATTTCAATGGCAATTAGTCCCTATTGTCATTCAGAAAAATGTGACACTGCCAGGATGAAGTGAATGCCACAGTTTCCTGCATGACAAAGGGGACTAATTGCCATTGAAATTACATCACTTTATTCAACAGGTCTGCTGCAGCATACTGCAGAGTGCTTTAAAAGAGGGTTTCATCCTGGGGGATGCTACTGTATCTGCAATCATCTGCAATCTTGTATTAAGTAAGCTGCTCTTTCCTCTCTCCTTCGCAAACTTCCTCCCCACATCTGCACCCGCTCCTAATGATTTTTTTCTCCCTTTTCTACCTTCTCCTCTTGACTCACGTCACTATATCCCATTTACCCACCTCCCTCTATAATTATAACTGCATCTTCCACCCTCTCCAAGGGCTGCCCAATTTTAAGGTGTATTTCCTGCTAAGCAAACTATAGTGACATTACTCTTGTATCAGTACTCATCATGTCTCTGTATATTGTTCAGTCACTGTGCCATTATTCTAAACTTGACTGTTGTACTGTTATGTATTACCTGTGACTTACTGTATAGTTATTACTGTATTTCACCCTACCCCCAGGACGCACCTGAAAACGAGCCTAGGCTCAGTGTGCCTTCCTGGTGAAATATTTTTAAATAAAAGTAGCTTAAGGGGCAGCCCTATCTCCAGCCACCTAAAGTTGGCTTTGAGATGTATGTAACTTCAATAGGAATGGCCTTTTTTTAATCAGTTTTCCATAAGTCTACAACAGTGTTTTATCTTAACATGAACAGTATGCAGCCAGACAGTAACATATGCACTTAATACAAGCATGCATCAAGTAAGGACAACACAATGTTTGTGGTGCTTGTGGTCATAGAAACCAAAGAGGAAAAAAAAAACATGTTTGACCAAACCAGGCTCAAGAGGAGAGTTGGGTAGTAGTAGGGGAGAGAAGGCCACAACTACTGGCTTATGTAGCCAACGCCACACAAAGGAAGATTAGGATCTTCCATCCACTGGGCACTGCTGGGCTTCTTCCTCACATTGCCATCTGCTGACTGGTCATATCCGACGTAGCAAAATGTTCTCAAATGTTGCACGGGTATGTTGTGGCATATTTGTGAAGTACATCTCATGTCATAGAAAGTTCAATTTTACCTTCCAGCACTTCATGACATGTATGTATTATGTTGCACCAGAAGTAGCAATGGACAATGCATGGAACTACTATAAGAGTATTCTCCTTGATTTTTTCCTTGCAAAGCTCTCAATCACTGCATCAAGATTCAGTTGTCTTAGAATGTCTGACTTGATGCTTAAAAGTGTCAGGGAGTTCAGTCTGTCTTCCAACATAGTTTGTCGCAGACTGTTATTTATTTATTTAGTTTTTGTTGACCGGGAAAGGAGGACTAGGCAATTCTGCCTATTGTCAGTCTCGTCCCGGGGAGGGGGATACAGATGGATGCCAACTGACATTGAACGAGATTAAGCGGTTAGTGGTATTTTTAGTGAATCGGAGAAATTTGGCCAGGATACCGGGGAAATTCCCCTACTCACCAGTAGAGGAATCTCTGCCAAGTTGGCCACTGCTGGAGAGACGCTGGAGAGGATGGATGTTACAGAGACAGGGGAGCAGATCTCTTCCACTCTTCTCTTAAATCAAGAGGTTGCCCAGAATGTGGTTGAAATGGCAGAAATACAGGAAGAAGATATCAGGTTAGAGATTTTTGTTTCAACATTGGATCTGAGCGAGGAGTTCACCAGTGCGGCCAGAACTCACGGAATGCAGACAGCTATGGAATTTCCTTTAGAAGAGAGCAAACGGAGAACACGAACAACTGAGTAGATGCATTGTTGAAACAACTAAATGCGGAGGAACAGAAGTACTTAGAAAATAAACTAAATCTGCAAACTAAACTGTGTAAGCTGCAAAGTGAAAGTTTACCTCTCAAAAGTAGTAGCGCTCCCTCTGACAGTGGAGATCAGCTGTTGAGTGAAAGAGCAGCATCAAAGAACTTTTGCACTGAAACAGACAACCCCCACACTTCAGTCCCGCAGGAGGATTTTTCACTGAACGCTGCTGGCAGTGAAATCGGAGTTATCCCCATTGCCAAAAGCCGCAAGAAACTGTAAAAAAGAAATTCAGTAGGGGGCACAGCTCGGAATGGCAAAAACGAGTCAAAGATGGCTCGGCCTACAGCGGCCCCCTGCCCTGATCCGAAATGCTCAGAGCAAGAGATGGAGTTCTGTTAGCAGTCTTCAACTCGAACCGAAACCTCATCCTGCACAAAGCAAACCTGCAGGATATCTGGCTTGGTGCACTAGGAAAGATGTCTTGCAGGAATCTATACCTCAAAATGTTGACATTGGTTCGGGGAACTGGTCCTCTATACACGCTTTGGAAGATGCAGGATGGATTCAGATTGCAGAAGGACAATGGATTCCAGATCCTACAGGCCCAGACATACAGAAATATGACTTTTTTCCTAAAAACAATCTCTTAAGTCAGTTGATGGCCACCATTCCTAGCACTAGTGATGTAACTGAACGACAGGTATCTAATTTGGAAATAAATGAGCCTGCTTTAATAACAAACTTCGACTCAAACTGTGAGGGCTCTACACTACACCCTAGTCAGACCCTTGAGGTTACCATTCCAGATCAAGCTGATGAATAGCCCAGGAGACTCGGCCCTACAGAATCCGCGCTATGAGACCCGAGACGAAGAGCATGGCTTGGTCCAATGTTTAAACTGTCTGACTTGTTTCAAAACAAAGGGGAACCTGCCCCCAGAAAAAATGCTGTCTGCCTAATTGGTACCCAGTTAGAATCGCGCTACACGAATAGCGCCAGTCTACAGAGTGCTAATTTGTGTAGCACTAGCTTGGACAGCGAGAGGGGATCTATAGCGCTTTCAGTAAGCACTTCCCAGGTCACTGGCCATGGTGCTCACCACAAAAAAGAGTACCAGGAGGCTGGCCGAGCTGCTCCCATGGCATGGAGGGCTAGGGCATAGGCCAGTGACAGTGGAAACCAGGGTTGTAATCCTAGTCTCCAACATTTTTGTGCACTCAGGACTTTGTTTCTTTGACACGGGGCCATGGAAACAGTATTCCAGTGTCCCACATATTTTAACTTTCTCCATGATTCACTGCCCCCCTGGAGTGAGAAGCCTTCAGTGCAGGGGGCAGAGCCCCCCATGTTGGGGGGGTGCAGGGGGAAGAGCCCCCTGCAAAAATAAAACTGACGGCCTTATTGTCACGCTGTTGTTGCTGACGGCATTATGGTCGGCGCTATTCTGACCCAGTGCCCACATATTTACAAAGGAGAACTTGAGAACCCACCGGACAGACTCTGTGTGGCTAAAATGATATTAAAAGGCTCACTAAAAAATTTTCATCAGAGATTTTTGCCTTTATATATATTGGGAGCTCTAATTATGATATCCACTTTAAGCATATCTCGAATCTAGATAGATTTTGGTCACAGTATCAGAATTTGAAAAAAACACCTTTATGGATTCCTTTTTTTAGCTATTCCACTCATCAAACCTGCTGTCAAAAATATCACTGTGATGTTTAAAAATGAGGGGGCTAATGCTGAGGACATTCTTTTTGGGCTAAGACAGAGATGCCAAGTCTTAGACAGACCCTATCCTATTTTAGACAGTGAGCAAATTTGGAATGGGGGGTGGAAAATCAAAGTAAAGTTATTTTCTATTAACAATGGCCTTGTGCATTTGCCTAACACCTTCTTTTTAGGGAAAGACATAAGCTATTTATTGTGTGCCAGACAGCCCAGGTCCTGTTTTAAGTATGGGGCCTGCACTCACTTAAGTTCTGCATGTGACACCTCCAGGTGCAGCTACTGCCCAAGTACGGCCATGTTTCTGCTAACTGTTTAAACCTTTTAAAATGCAACTTATGTGAGCAGATTGGGCACGCTTATGGTAGGTGCCCTGGGCATCCCATAACAGAGAGGATTGCCCCTCTCATGAAGGGCTCGTTAATATGGCTCAGCAATTGCAAGCTAAATGAGCTGCAGACCAAAGCTTCAGAGAAGCCAGGGAGACCCCAACAGAATCTAATTCCATGCAAGCACCCATAGTAACTGCACCGCAGGAACCTAATGAAACATGTCCTAATGAGCAAGAAGTATTGGAAGCAGTGGAGAACAAAGCCCCAGCTCCAGCCCAGGCAGAAAACACCAGTTCTGAGGTTACAGTAAATAGTGATATGCCACCCACCCCCCAACACACACACACACACTACAAGCCTGCCTTTCAAAAAGTTTCACAGAAGAAACAATCTAGGTTAGGGAAATCCCTAGCTCCAGCTTCAGGTGGGGATATGACAGACAAAAGTGCCACCTCTTGGGCAAAAGGTAACAAGTATGCAGCTCTGATAACTGACATGGATGGGGGTGAATCTAGGGAAGAGGAGTCGGACACTTCTTCAGTAACCTCCACAACCACTGAGACTTTGAAAGCAGATAAGGACCGCTTGGCCCACCTAGTCTGCCCATTTCCCTATCTACAGGATAAGCTGCAGATCCTAGTTAACCAACAGCCTATTTCTTCCTACCCCCCACTAGAATTGCCTTATGTCTGTCCCATGCATTCTTGAATTCTCCCACAGTTTTAGACCCCATAACCTCCTCAGGAAGGCTGTTCCATGCATCCACCACCCTCTCTGTAAAAAAAATACTTCCTCACATTGCCCCTGAGTCATCCACCCATTATCTTCAAATTGTGTCCCCTTGTTCTTGCACATCTCTTTTTCTGAATGATGCTACCCTCTTGGACTTTGTTGATTCCACTGAGGTACTTAAAAGTTTCTATCATGTCTCCCCCCTTCCTCCTTTCCTCAAGGGTATACATATTAAGCTCCTTTAGTCTCTCCTCGTATGGCTTCTCTTGCAGACCCTGCACCATTTTAATTGCCCTCCTCTGGACTGCCTCCATCCTGTCTATGTCCTTGCGGAGATGGGATCTCCAGAACTGGGTGCAGTACTCCAGATGGGGTCTCACCAACTGTCTATACAGAGGGATAACAACTTCCTGTTTTCTGCTGGTGATGCCTGTCCCTATACATCCCAGTATCCCCCCAGCCCTCCCTACTGCCTTCTCACACTGCTTGCCAACCTTAAGGTCATCTAATATGATTACCCCTGGTCCCTTTCCATTTTTGTTGTTACTACCTCCCCCCCATTGTATACTTTTCCCCTGGGTTTTTGTTTCCCAGGTGCATTATTTTGCACTTCTTTGCATTGAATCCAAGCTACCATACTTCTGACCATTCCGCCAAGTCCCTTCTCATCCTTTCCACGCCTCCTTGTGTATCAACCCTGTTGCAGATCTTTGTGTCATCTGCAAAGAGGCATACTTTTCCTTCCAGTCCCTCTGCAGTGTCACTTATAAACACATTAAAAAGGACTGGACCTAGTACTGAACCCTGTGGTACCCCACTAGTAACCCCCCTTTCTTCAGAGTGGACTCTGTTTACAATTACCTTCTGTGTCCTGTTGTCCAGCCAATGTTTTACCCAGGCTACCACCTTGGGACCCACTCCCAGGCTGGTTAATTTGTTTATTAGTCTTTTGTGTGGGACTTTGTCAAATACCTTGCTAAAGTCTGGGTAGGCCATGTCCACAGCCCCTTCCTGGTCTACTACTTTGGTCATCCAGTCAGAGAAATCAATTAGATTCGTCTGACATGACCTTCCCATTGTGAACCCATGCTGCCTTGGGATCTGTGCCCCACTGGCCTCTAGGTATTCAACACTTCTTTCCTTCAGAAGTGATTCCATCACTTTCCCTACCACAGAGGTCAAACTGACAGGTCTGTAGTTTCCTGCCTCTGTCTTGCTCCCACTTTTGTGAAGGGGAATCACATCTGCCTTCCTCCAGTCCTCAGGTACCACACCATCCTCCCATGATTTGTTAAATAGGGTAGTCAGTGGTGTCACTAGTTCTCCCCCTAATTCTTTTAGAATTCTGGAGTGAAGCCTATCAGGCCCCATTGCTTTGTTCACCTTCAGTTTTAGGAGTTCTTTCAGAACCCTTTCTTCTGTGAAAGGACTGGGATCGACCCCCCCCATCCAGAGGGCTTGGCTTCTGTTAATTGGATTAGGTACCTCCCCCTCCTCTGCTTTTGTGAATACTGAGCAGAAGTATTCGTTCAGTATCCCTGCTTTTTCACTGTCCCTCTCTGCCCACCCACCATCCATTCTATTCAGCCTCACTATCCCTCCCTTTGTCTTTCTGTGCTCCCTGATGTACCTATAAAAGGTTTTATCCCCCTTCCTGAGTTGGCTATCTTTTCCTCAGTTTGGGCCTTTGCTATTCTGACTTCCCTTCCTGCTTTGTTCTTCCTTAACTGGCACAGTTCTCTGTCCTGCTCTTTCTGTGTCTCCTTATACTTCCTAAATGCTATCTTTTTCTCCCTAACCTTCCCCACCACCTCTTTTGAGAACCATAGTGGCTTTTTCTTTTGTTTTGATTTATTTGCTTCACACAAAGGCTTGATGCCTCTGTGATGGCAGTTTTGATGTTTCCCAATTGTTGCTTCACCCCTTCTTCTTGCCTGTTTGCTAGTGCTTTTGTAAGGCACTCTCCCATCTTGCCAAAGTCAGCCCTCCTGAAGTCCAGTACCCTCACTTTTGTATGGCTTGACTCTGTAACTGAGTTTTCGTGAACCACACTGGTGGTCACTTGTTCCCAGATGGCTACCCACTTCTAGATCTGAGATCCTCTCACTGTCCCCATTTGAGAGTACGAGGTCTAAGATGGCTCCCTCATGAGTGGGTTCCAAAACTAGCTGTCTGAGGCATGCCCCCTGTAGGGCATCGAGAATGGCCCTGCTCTTGGATGTGGCTGCAGCAAAGGTGCTTCAGTTAACATCTGGCATATTCAGGTCCTCCATCAACAGTATCTTCCCCTTTCTCTGCCATCCTAAGGATGTCTTCTATCATATCCTTAACCATTCCCTCCCCCTGAGATGGGGGTCTGTATACAACCCCTGTGCGGATTGTGGTGCCATTTCCAGTCTCTAAGGTGACCCACAGTGCCTCCTCTCCTCCCTGTTTACTCTTTTGTTCCATTGCTTTTATTTCTTCTCTTACATAGAGAGCTACTCCTCCCCCTCTTTTCCCCTCCCTGTCTCTCCTGTAGGTTGTGTGCCCTGGTATGTTAAAATCCCAGTCATGGTTCTCTGTGTACTATGTTTCTGTGACTACCACAATATCCAGGCATCCCTCTTCCATCAAGGCCACCAATTCAGGGAACTTGTTGCCCAGACTATGGGCATTGATACTCATTACCCTCCATTTCTTGATTGCCTCATCCCTTTTTTTGCCCCATCCCTGTCCTTATTGCTTTGGTCGTTTTCTCTATTTACCCCATCCCTTCTCCCTATCAACGTCTCTGTCTTGGTGTTTACCTCACTTACTACCCTGATTTTTTGGGGGGCTAGGATTTCCCTGCTCCTTTCCAGTGCCTCACCCCTTGGTTAGTTTATTTATTTGCTTTTCGTAACCGGGTGGGTGCACTAGGCATAGGCATGCCTATTTTCAGGCACAACCCGGGAGAAATACAGTTTGAAAAACATGAGTATACATGTGACGCAGCACATGGAAAAAGTTACACAGGAGGGATTTCACAAACATTCAAACTTAGGTGTAGAACAACATTGTTCAGTATAATACCATCAAATACATTTTAGACAAAAATAACAGTACAATCAGAAACAATGTGAGAAAAATACTATACACAGTCAAGTACAATAAGTGCCATTTGTGGTAAAAGAGGAGGAGATAAAAAGGGGGGAGGTAGGAAATAGAAGAGGAGGGTAAAGGATAATAGAGGAATATGTAGGAGGATTTAGGAGAAATGGAACATGGTGATAAGAAGTAGATTTCCAAGATTAAACAGAGGGCAGGGAGAACAGATGATCTAAGGTGGATGAAAGCAAGTGCAGGGGTTAGCAGCATGCAGGTTTAAATGCTTGCCAATGAAGCATTTAAACCTATCACCTAGGATCCTGGTTCCCCTCCTGGACAGATGCAGACCATTGTGCCAGTATAGGCCTGCATCACTCCAAGGAGGAAGGGGAGAGACTCTATTGCCAAATGGACCAGACATAGGAGATGTTCAGTTACCCCCTAAGTGAACTCAGGTGACTCTTAACCCCCACCCACTTTTTTAACATGCAGTCCCTATCTGTTACAACCATTAATGTTAACAGCATTAAAAGCCACAAGAAAAGATTAAGCGCCCTGTACTTGCTGCAAGAAGGGAAAAGTGGCATTTATCTTTTACCAGACACTAGGCTGAAAACAAATATAGAACTACAACAGGCCTCACAAATTTGGTCAAATGGGCCTTCCTTTTGGTTGACGGAGGATTACACTTGTGATGGCATAGGCATTCTCTTTACTACTTGTGAACTAAGCGTGTCTCAGCTAGTCGACATCCATCCTGGCAGAGCTCTATTATTGGACATTAACTATCACCAAGAAAGATTCCACCTGATTTCAGTATATGCACCCCAGACAAAACCATAAAGAGTAACATTATTTAAGGAGAGTCAACCTTTTTTGCACACCTCTCGCCTTATTTGGGCAGGGGACTTTAACTTTGGGCTTAAACTGTCAGATAGGGGGTTGAAGACTGAGAAAATAAACTGCAATCTCATGAATGCCAGGAGCTTTAATAATAAAATAGAAGAACTCAGAGCACTAATAAGTACTGGGGCAAACATCACCATGGCCTTCATCACTGAGACCCGGTGGACAGAGGGTAATGAATGGGGAAAAGACATACCGGGTTTTGACCTATACCACCTAGAAAGAGAAGGTAAACTCAGGGGGGGGATAGTTGCATATATATCAAACTCCCTCAAAACTACAAACATAAGTGACAAAATTAAACAAGGTGTTAAAGGCACAGAGACCATATGGATTAGCATAAATGTTGAGAGAAATTAACACTTTTTTTTTATTTTAGTCTTTGGTAACAGGGTAAGGCCCACTAGGCAAAAGTACCTGTTTTCAGGGGTGACCTGGGAGCACTGGGTGGTTAAGCGACTTGCTCAGAGTCACACAGTAGGCAAGTGGAGGTTGTGAGAATCAAACAGGTCTGGTCTGCTGGATGTATCAAGCTCGTTCACACCTCGTTCCTCTAACCTCTAGACTACGCTGCCAGCCCAACTTAATAGTGGGTTTATGTTACAGGCCACCTGGAGCTAGTATAGAGCTATCTATGCAAATTAATCAAGAACTTAGTAGAGTCTGTGAACTGGGTAAAGTAATATTTGTGGGAGATCTAAATTAGTTGAATCAATCAGGAGGCAATTAAACCACAAAGTTTAATTATTTTTGGAAATTACAAATGAGCTGGAGTTAACCCAAAGTGTAAGTAATCCAACAAGGGGAAAAAACATACTGGATATAGTTATGTCAACCAAAGAGATAAACATCACAGACTGTCAAATAATTGCCCCCTGGGCAGTAGTGATCAAAGTGGGATATATTTTTAATTCAAACAATACTTTCCAATTAATAAAGGCTGCAGAGAAAGTTATCATATAAAATTGTCTAATAAAACACAAGTCTTGGATGACCTGAACAAAATTAATTAGGGAAAAAATTCTGGCACATAAAACAGTAGCAGAAATGTGGAATATTGTAAATGGTAGCATCTTTAACATATGTGATAAACATATAAAAAAAGTTTCTATATACAACAAAAAGGGTAAGAAGCCTAGATGGTTAGCAAAAGCTTTGATAAAACTTTTAAAAAGGAAGCAAAAATGATATAATAAAGCTAGAAGCACAGATGACCCACAGTTCTGGAGAAAGTTTAAAGAAACACAGAACAAATGTAAACAAATGATGAAGAATAAACAAAGACTAGAAGTAAAAATTGGCAGAAACGGCAACAAAAGATAATATGCAGCAATTCTATAGCTACGTTAACTCCCTAAAGAAAACTAACACTAATCTGTGTTCCATTAAGGTGGGGGATGAGGTGGTCTCTGACCCAACTAAAGTAGTCAATATCTTTAATTCTTACTTCAGCACAGTTTTCTCTAATAAACTACCAGGGCAGGTAGATAACAGACTGAATAAGGAATATAACATTGAAATAACAGTAGAAACAGTGATAAATAAAACACCTAAAACACACCTACTCAGCTGGCCCATATAATATGGATAGTATGCTTAAACTACTATCACCAAACATTGCTATCCCATTGACACTGATATTTAGTAAATCACTAAAGGAGGCTGAGGTACCTAGGGACTGGTTATCTGCTAACATGGTGTGGTGTCGATTCATAAAAAGGGTAATAGGACTGACCATACTAACTATAGACCCATTCATTAGCTTGACCTCAGTATGGGGAAAATTGATGGAATCAATATTGAAAGATGTAATAACCTCTCATTTGGAAAATACTAATCAAGGGGACAGTGAACAGCATGGGTTTGTGGCGGGCAGATCATGTGTGACAAATATTCTGTGCTTCTATGAAAAAAAACTCAGCAACACTGGATAGAGGGGATGCAGTGGACTATATTTACCTCGATTTTGCTAAGGTTTTTAATAAAGTCCCTCACTTCGAAATTATGCATAGCCTAAAACAAATTGACCTAGATCACAGCGTGGTATGTTGGATTGGTAGCCGGTTGGGGGCAAGATCTCAGGAGGTGTGCATAAATGACTGCTACTCGAAATCTGTACCTGTGACTAGTGGGGTGCCACAAGGGTCTGTCCTGGAATCGGTGCTGTTTCAGATCTTTATTGCAGGAATGGGGATAGGAACAGAAAACTGGATAAGTAAATATGCAGATGATACTAAACTGTACTAAACTGGCAGGTGTAGTCGCAGATGGTAACGGGGCTGCAATAATACAAGCAGACCTAGATAATATCTTTACTTGGGCAACCAAAAAAACAGCACTCTGTTGCAGAAATCTGGGTAGGAAAAAGACTTGGGAATACTAATTGATTGTAAATTCTCATATAAATCACATTGTAATAAGCAGATAAAGGCACAAAGGATGCTGTGGAACGTAAAAAGAAACTTCAAAAGTAGAAGTCAAAAGGTCTTCATGCCACTGTATAGGGCTTATGTCAGACCAATACTGGACTATGGGGCCCAGGTCTGGGGTCCAGTTTCAAAGGGGGGAGTGGAACAAGTTGAAAGAGTACACAGACAAGCTACTAAAATGATACATAAACTAAAAAATGTAACATATGAGCAACGACTTGGCAGGTTACAACTCATGTCACTGGAATCTAGGAGAATAAGATGGGACCTATTATTATGCTATGACATAATGCAGGATGATTATATGCTAAATTAACTAAACCTACAATACAAAAATGCTAACATAAATACCAGGGGTCACACTCTTCAGTTAAGACATATTAAATTCAATACCAACCAAAGAAAGGCTTTTTTACACACACACAGGTATCCCCATGGAATAAACTACCTGAATACATCATATGTTTGGAAAATAAAGCCCAGTTTAAAAGAAAACTAGACTCTCACATCCTTGAAGGACATAAACTAGCTTATTATGGGTAAAGGTTAGGAGCGGTTATGGGCTAGTACTAAGCCTTTTTTTCTCATTACCCCTTAGTTTGAACCTTAGTATGAAATGTTTTGTGACTCAGGCTTTGCAAAACATAGTCTCCACAGCAGGATCGACAGATGCCTACAAAGCCAAATTCCCCACAGAAGGGCACACCTATTTTCAGGGCCCCCTTTCTACACAAATAGATTTTGTATTTCTTTCTGCCATTCTAAAAATTGTTGACATGCACACATGAGCATGGGAATTTTCAGACCACAAATCTATTACTGTCCAGCTGGTTTGGGATGATTCTCCCAGATGCAAAAAAAAAATTGCTGGAGACTTAATGAGACCCTATTATAGATCCCAGATTTACTTAAAACATGGCGATGATGATGGAAGATGAAGATGATGGAGAGCCAGACTATCTGTAATTGCATGTTATGAGGAACTTTCTGAGTGGTAGGAGGATACCAAACAATCCTGGTAAATACTATTTCAAAATGCTTCAAAGAGATTAACAAACAAAGAATACTTAAAATATTTGCAACTTAGGGGTCAGCTTCAGCTGCTCATCTCCCAGACTGAGGTTAACAAAATAAACTATAGCCCAAAATTGCAAACATAAAAGAACAGATGACAGATATGCAATACGATAGGGCTAAATCATTACAGCAAGAACGAAGGTTTGGCACTAATATAAAAAAAGGATCCTTAGATCCTTTTAAAAAATGTAAAAATAGGGTTAACCATAGGGTAATGTCTGCACTTAACACAGATACTGGACAAACAGCTACCTCTCCAACTGGAATCTTGCATGTTGTAGAAAATTATGTGGAGTCTTTATTTGGAACAGCCCCACAAACCTCTTGGACAGCAGAAAATTCTGAACGCTTAAATCTCCCCAAAGTATCAGAGGCAGAGTCCCTTGAGTTAACCAAGGACATATCTTTAATAGAAGTTCAGGCTGCAATCAGTAAATTAAAGAAAGACACTGCCCCAGGGTCACATGGCATAGGAACAGGTTTATATCAGACATTTGCTGAGGAACTCTCCCCAGCATTAGTTGTTCTATATAATTACATGCTGCGTTCGAATAAATATGCTACCTCCACGAAGGATGCTTTTCTTATTTTTTTGTTTAAAAATGGTAGTCGAGAAGATTTAGGTAACTTTAAAATTCTGAGCAGAATACTATTATCTAGGCTTTCAAAACTAGCCAGCAAGAACTAGCCAGCAAGTTAGTGTTCCACAAACCTGTGTCATTCCAGACAGATGTCAAGAGGACAACTTGATAGTCTTAAGAGAACTTTTTCAGAAAGGCAACAGAGATGAAGCATAAGGATATGTACTAGGAGTAGATCAGGAAAAAGCGTTTGACAGGTTAACACACAGCTTCTTGTTTATGATGTTAAGGGCCTATGGAATTCCACAAGATTTTGTATATTGGGTTGCTCAAATGTATGACAATGCAGTATTAATTCCAAATGTCAATGGATAGTATGGCAAGAGAATAAAAGTCAGAAGGGGGGGTAAGGCAACGTTGCCCTCTGAGCCCACTCCTGTACGTGTTTGGGCTAGATATTCTCATACGCAGCATCATGGTTAATGACAAAATTGTAGGAATACCTACAGCTCCTGGAATATCACCTATTAAAATTTTAGCATTTGCTGATGATATTATACTGACTATTGCCCCAAACATCTGTGAAAAGGCCCTTGCAAAAACATTAGATAGGTTCACAGAAATGTCAGGTTCTAAGATTAACTTTGGGAAGAGTAGGGGTATTACCTCAGGGAACACCCCCCTCCCAGCTAACAATTCCTTTTCAGGTATTTCAATAACTAGTGAAACAATATCATTGCTAGGGATTGACTTTGGTTCAGAAGACATGGCTCGTGATAACTGGGAATCAGGCCTAGCTAGAGCCAATAAACTGGTGACAGGTTGAAAGGGCCAACAAATAGCTAAATGGAAGTATCTTTGATTAAATCATTGCTTATCCCTGTCTTCCTGTATATCAGTTATGTGTCCCCCCCCCAAACCTTAATGACAATGCTGTACAGTGTTTTTTTTTTTTCAGGCCTTCTGGGGAAGCAGGCTGCACCCCAATAAAAGAGAGTTCACGTATCGGAAAATTCATGAGGGTGGGATTGGTATGGTAAATCCAGTAGCCTTTTTTATCTGCATTTTTGCATGTTATAATATAGGGTTGTTCTTGAAGCCAGGAGAAAAACTGGGGGCACTATGCCCCTATGGGCACAAGGGAAACCCAGATTGCTATTTAAGATACCATCCCTTCCTTTGTACAGGACAGAGTTGATAAAATATCTCATGAAGGGAGGCCTCACAACCTCACATTTCCAAACACTGGATAGGAAAGCAATTTACAGCATTATTTTATTATCTGAAAGGAGTGAAGAAGTCTCATTCCCACAATGCCCAGCAAACTAACAGAGGAGAGTCATAATACATTTGTCAAACCCCAGATTACCTGCCTATGCATGGGACACGGTGTGGCTGAGAAACTATGGCAGACTTAGTGTTAGGAATAATCACAAACATAAGCAGCTTACTGACAGACACTGTTCCAGAAATACCTGCTATCAAGTGTTAGAAACTCAAGAACACCTTTCTTAGGGTGTACTTATGTTACACCCTTCTGGACTCTCTTGGCCAATGAATGACAGGAACCTCTGTTTGCTGGATTGTATAATGTAGACACGTTATATGTAATGTTTACAATACTACATTACTATATTTGGCAGGCAAGATGTACAGTATCTGGGTATTTCAACAAAGATTAGTGTCTCATATAGAATTGTTAAAGAATGTAGGGGGAGCACTCCAAACTCTCATGTTATGAGACATTAAATGTTATCCTTAGGAGAAAGTGAAACATTTATGGGCAAATTGTGAAAAACGGGTGCCTTCTGGATAAATTAAGGATAATACTGTATAAAGGTGGTAAGATAAATTGATTGTACTATAATCTTTGTGATAACTATAATTTAATTAGCTGTGATTGACAGCCTCCTAAAACGGGCTGGGGGGTGGCAGTCTATTATAAAACTCATCTTAATCTCTCCATCACTTCCACCTTAGCTCTCTCCTCTTGTGAATCCCTTCATACTACCCTCCTCCTGGGTGCTAAAAAACTGCACATAATCTGTGCCTACAATCCTCCAAAAAGCAGAGTCTCTGGCCTAGCAGAACTGCTTGAAAAGGTTTCCCTTGCTATTGGACAAAATGAAGTACTCATTCTTTTTGACCTGAATTTAAATTGGATTGGTAATGAGCATAACACACTCCTCTCCCTTGTGCAAGGATATAATCTACATCAAATAATAAACTGCCTCACCAGAGCTTCATCCTCCTCAAATTCAGGTACCCTCATTGACTGGATATTGACAAATCGCACTGACAGAATTAAGACTGCAGGCTCCCTAGCAGACACTATAAGTGACCACTCCCCTAATTTTTGCACCTGGAGCTCTTCAGTGGTCCCTTCTCCACCATCTAAATATATCACCTTTAGGAATTTTGCCAGACTAGATCAAGCTAAGTTCCTTCTTGAGGTCTCCTCAATTGATTGGTCCTTCCTTTACTCAACCAGGACACTCAGGCGGCCCTCAACTACTTCCTCACCCATTTCTGGGCTCTCCAAGATAGACACACCCCTGTCATTACTCGGCGTGTTCATGGTAAACAAACAAAGTGGCTCCACAAAGACCTACTAACTCTACTCCATGCTAGGGGCAAAAGCTGGGGGCGTTATAAAAGCTCAGGTCTCCAGTCACACTATAACAGCTACAGAGCACAGAGGAGCTCTTGTAAGAGGCAAATTAGATTAGCAAAGAGCACCTACTGCAAATAACTTCTGCTAGATCCTGCTGGGGACTCTAGAAAGTTCTGGTCACATGTTAAAACCTTCCTGGGTACCCAAAAATCCCTCCCTTCCAACGATATGGTCCTGAATGATGTGCATTGTAATAACCAGACAACTATTGCTAACTCATTTAACACCCACTTCACCGACCTATCTAACTTCACCGCTGCCTCCTCCCCCACACAACCAACAACCAAAGCACTGTCATACACAGACCAACCACAAGACTGATCACCCTCCTTTCTATTTTAAAACCATCACCAAGGCTGATGTCCTAAAACTCCTTAATTCTACCTCTGGCAGCACAAGTGTTGGCTCAGACTGCCTTGATACGAAACTCCTAAAACTTGCAGCTCCTTTTACTGCCTCCCCTCTGGCTAGAATATATACTCTATCCCTCTGTCAAGGTCATGTCTCTAATATATGGAAAATTGCCAGAGTCACTCCTCTTTTCAAAAAAGGTGACAAAAAAGACATGTCTAATTATCGGCCCATATTGATCTTCTCCATATTAGGAAAAATTATAGAAAAATTGATGGCCTCCCAAGCTATCGAATATTTTTCTAAATTCAACCTGCTGTCCGCAAACGGCATAGTACCACCACTGTTCTGCTTAAATTCACCAATGACGCGCTCTGTGCTATGGATTTCTTGACTTCACGAAAGCCTTCAATCTTGTGGATCGCCCTCTTCTTTTTTCTTTTTTTTTTATACTTTATGTTTCTTACTTTAAAGGAAAAAACAATACATACATTTCCTCATACATGGCCATCAGAAATTTTCATATACAGTACAGTTCATATACAAATATCTTTCCTTGTCCTCTGGTACAGCAGGAATTGAGGGTTCTCTAATAAATTGTCCATAAAGAAAGTCCCATAGTGCCAGCCGACTCAATAGCAAGTGGAATGTCCATCTTAGGTAGTATCAGCAGGAAGAAATTACTGCAATCCTGTTTGATTGCTATTTATCCATGTAAAACAGCAGAAAAAAAGTAAAATTGTGCTTCTCAGATCATGCACTGCATCATGTCACAAACAAACAAACCCCTCTTTCGCTATTAATAAACATAGTAGGTATAGACAAAAAAGAGACAAAACAGTGTCAACAGGAGGTTAACATTTAACAAAGCCCACAAGACTAATCATCTCCCGCACCTCCCCCCTCATGATCAGAATCTTATTAAGACCACTTTATCCCCAAGAATACAGTAAATGTGCTTACCTTAAATCGGTAGCTGTCCTATAATATATAATTAAGTGGTCCTATTTATTTATTCATTGAGGAGGAAAGTGTGCCAAACATTTAAATCTCCAAATATAGAGGTGTCTCTCCAAAATTAAGAAGGCTACTACACAATAGCCCTTAATGCTCAAGTCGTAACACTAAAAACCAATGCTACAGGTTTCAATAGACAAGTTCAGTCATTATCCGAGTCCTCGTCCACCAAGGTTCCCTCTGTTTTTGCGTTCAGCTCCTTCTCTATTTTCTCCATCCAGAGCCCTGCACCTTTAGGATCATTGAACTGCCAATTCTTTCCCCCGTAGATTATCCGCAGGCGTGCCGGAAGAAAAAAGGAATGCACTATTCCCAGTATACAAAGTCTCTGCCGAATGCCATCAAATTGTTTGCGGTGAGCTCTTGTTTGATATGTGAGATCCGGAAAGATTTTTATATCATGCCCCGCAATGTCAATCGGATACACCGATCTAGCCACTGCTAGCAACTGGTCCCGAATCTCCACTCCCATCGTGCGCACTAGGACAGTGCGTGGCTGATCCGTGACTGTGGGTCGAACCCTTGGATTAACTCTGTATGCTCTCCTAAGGGCACTCCATTCAAAAGTTTCCAGTGCTGGGATAGTCTCCTTCATCCAGTTAATCAGGAAGCACAAAACATTAGCACCTTCGACCCCCTCTGGAACACCAACCAATCTTAGGTTGCCAGCATGGGTCTCATTCTCTAGGGCCTCTAGTTGACCCCGCAATTGAGTGTTCTCTTTATTCAGGGTGGAGGCAGCTGCCTGCATGGATAAAAGCATTTCTCCGCTTCAGCAGCGGTACTACTGAGGTCTTTTATGGACACCTCATGCATCTCCAGTTTAGTTAATGTGCTCTCCATTTTACTGTCCATGGATTTTACTGTCACCAGAATTTGTTGCCATGGAAGAGCTTGAGATCCATCTGCATCAGGCCCAACCTTGTGGGCTGCTGTTTCTTCTCAGGCCTGCCCTTGTTTAGTCCCAGTGGCTTTAGATGCCCCAGAACCCGCAGGCTTCGTTTTCCCCATAACGTGTTAGGGTTCTTTGGAAAGTTGAGGACTTCAGGAACACGATTGTTAAACTTTTTATCATCTCTTTTAGACTTTAAAATAAAATAGGGTTTCCTCGCTGCTATAATGTAGAGTTGATCTAGAAGACATCCTGCTGGGAGATCGGCTCTCTAGCGCCCCCTGGATCACCCTCTTCTGCTCACAAATCTTTTATCTCTTGGTTTCTCATCACAGTCTGTATCCTGGTTTAATAACTACTTGATGGACAGATTTCAGATCGGGAAATTTAATTCGGTTCTATCTGATCAAGCGTCCATCAGTGTAGGGGTTCCCCAGGGTTCCATCCTGGGTCCTCTTCTTTTCTCTATTTTTGTCAATGACATAACCCAGGATATCCCTTACTGCTCATCATTCCTTTATGCGGACGACCTTGTCCTGTACTCCAGCTCCAAATGTATATCGGAGATAAATCCTACCCTCTCTTCTGCCTTCCACAATGTCCAGACATGGCTCTCCAGACACAAGCTCCTACTTTTTTTTTTAATCTATTTTAACACCAACTCGGGGAACTCTCTTGGGCATCCTCCATTTCACCCCTGCTCTACCTCTGTGCCTGAGAGGCCTCCAAATTCCTGGCACCAGGCTGGCTATCCCCCCAGTTCTAAGCCCCCCTGAGGTAGGGCCACCCTATCCGCCCAGGGTGCTCTATCTTTCAATTCAGGCTGGGCTGGACTTGGCCCAGGAATGGAGGATGACTGGCGGTGGAGTGTGGCTGGGTGGATGGATGTGCCGTCGCTTGTCCCCAAGATGGAGATTTTCTGTGTTATGTTTTCCTAGGAGTGCAGCGTGCAATGACATCTGTGCAAGGCTGCCTGCTGATGTCTGCCGCACTTCCCACCCCCTCATCTGGCTGGTGATCCCTGCTGTACTCCTGATCTCCATCAGGGGTCGCGAGGGCACCGAGCGGCCCCAGGATCCCTCCCCAGGGAGAGGAGAGCTGTCCTCCAGACGCTCAGTCCTCTCCCTCCCCTGCCGATCCCCGGCTCCCTGAGTCCGTCCCCGAACCAGGGTCGCCAGCGTGGCGTGAGGTGTGGCATCCAGTGACTCAACCCTCAGCGCCACCAGGCCGGTCCACAAGCTCCTACTTAATGTGGGGAAAACTCAGGCTATGATAATAATAATATCTTTATTTATATAGTGCCCTTCAGCTATCAAGGCACTGTACAGCAAGAATAAATAACACAGTAAAGTCACAATAGAAAAAATAAGTACAGCACTAAAATCTATTTATAAAAGCTTGGCGCCATAAGTGGGTCTTTAGGGCTGTCTTAAAGCCCTCCATGGTCATGCACTCCCGTAACTGACAGGGTAGAGAATTCCACAGGGCTGGGGCCACATGCATAAATGCATGGGCCCCCGATGTCTTCAAAGATACCCTGGGAATCTCCAGCAACTCCTCGCCAGCTGAGCGGAGCAGTCATCCGGGGCAGTAGGGGGACTGGAGCTCTTCCAGATAGTCTGGGCCCTCTCTGTGTAGGGCTTTATAGGTCAGAAGCCTGACCTTGAAGGAGATCCACCGCTGAATAGGCAGCCAGTGCAGTTTGCACAGCACCATTGTGATGTGACACGGCCGGGGGGGCCCCTGTCAACAACCAGGCCACAGTGTTCTGCACTAGCTGCAAGTGGTGGATATCAATCCCTGGGAGCCCTAGGTACAGGGAGTTGCAGTAATCAAGGCACAAGGTCACAAAGGCATGAATCAGCATAGGAAGGCCACCGGATGCAACTAGGTGCTTGAAACTGGTGATGTTCCTCATATGGTAAAAAGAGGACTTGATGACTGCCGACACCTGAGACCAGTGTCAGCCCATCATCAAGGATCACCCCCAGGTCCCACACCCAATCAGAGGAAAGAAGGTGGGAGCCTCCCAGAAAAAATTCCGGAAGGTTGACTGCCCTCAACCCCTCTGTCCGGTGACCTGGATCCATGACCATCACCTCAGTCTTTCCTGAGTTCAACTTCAACCAGCTGGAATTCATCCAATCCTGGATTTCAGCAAGGCAGTTGTTAAGTACCAAGTGCACACTATCCTGATCGGGTGCAAAAGACAGGTAGAGCTGGGTATCATCAGCGTAGCAGTGAAACTTCTGCCTATACCATCTTACAATGTCTCCAAGGGGCAGCATATACACCGAGAACTATATGGGGGACAACACCAAGCCCTGAGGAACAACCACATGACAGAGAAAATGGGTCGGAAGAAAAAATTCCCGAACCACCCTCTGAGTTCTGCCAGTGAGGAAGGACTTAAACCACCTGAGAACTGTACCAGACAGACCACAGATGAACCTCAGGTGCTCGAGGAACACCTCGTGATCCACAATGTCAAAAGCTGAAGAGAGATCAAGAAGTACCAAGATAAAACTGCGCTTCTGATCTCTCGCCATCAAGAGATCATTGAGCATCTGAACCAGAGTGGTTTCGGTACAGTACTATGCCTCTTACAAAAACTGGATTGGAGAGGTTCATAAATATCGTGGCTGGTCAAATGGTTCTCCAGTTGTAGTGCCACAACCTTCTCAGTCACCTTCCCAACAAAGGGAAGGTTAGAGATCGGTCTGTAGTTCGCAAGGCAGCCTGGGTCCAGAGCAGTTTTCTTCAGGAGAGGTGTCACCACTGCCTCTTTCATGGAGCTGGGAAACTCACTGGACTCAAGGGAGCTCCAGTCTATCCTTGCAAGGACCAGGCCAACACTGTCACAACAACCCATAATCGGGGAGGTTGGTTCCAGATCCAAACTACAGCATGTTGGGCGCATATCCTGGACAATCCGCACAACATCCCTGGACACTAGCCAGTCGAAGGAACTCCAGACAAAATGAGGAGAAGTGACCATACACTGACCACTAGCAGCTCCCATAGAGTGTGCTGGTTGGATCTCCACCCTGATGCTGGCCACCTTATCTGCAAAGAACCAAGTGAGATCATCACAATCAATCTGTGAAAAAGCTCCTCAAGACTGGAGACAGACTGGGTTGCACAGCCTGTCCACAATTCAAAAGAGCTGCGCCAGTAGATTCTGAGCAGCAGCAATCTCCCCAGACAGGAACTCTGCCTTCTTATGGGTGATTGCTGATTGGTAGACTTGGTAATGTTCCATCAATCTAAGGTGGTCAGCCTCCAAGGTGGATTTCCGCCAGCAGCGCTCTAACCTTTGTCCATGTCACCGCAACTCCCTCAAAGTCACATCAACCCATGGGGACCCAGGGCGAGAGGAGAGAGGACGAACTCAGACAGGAGTACCAGGCTCTCTGGACCCCTGCTTGCCTCCAGAATTAGCGATAGGTCAAGAACCACCGCTAGGCCATCAGGGCTCACATCCCATAAAGGGCGGTATCTGACCATCTCCGCAGGGGCCGGCCTATGGGGGGAGGGTGCAAAAACTGAACCCCACAGTGTGATGATCTGACCATCCGACTGGTTCCACCACCAAGTCGTAAGTTTCGATCTCCAGGAGGAAAACCAAGTCAAGGGAGTGACCGTGCTTATGGGTAGCAGAGGCAACCTCCTGTGTAAAGCCCAGTGATATCATCAGCTGGAGGAAGTCCTGTCCAAATCGCGAGAGTTCTTCATCAATCCAGGCGTTAATAAGTCACCCAAGACCATCAGCCTGGATGACTCAAATGCCTTGTCGACCATGAAGTCCACTACTTCCTGAAGGAATTGCTTCTCATCCCCGGGTGGATGGTAAATGAGAGCGATCCTACAGCCTACACCTGCTACCATGGTACAGTCAGTCCCAAACCGACCTTAACTGGCTTTCCCCCTCAAAATACCGGAGTCTCTCCCTTGGCTCATTGGTGGATAACATTATTAGAACCAATATCCCAGTATCACTTGCCTCCCTTCTTCTTCCCCAGATCTCCACCTATGGCTTCCATTCCACCGATCAAGCCCTACTACACATACCTAGGTGCAAAACTTCCAATGCTGTGCCTTTATCTATGGCACCCCTAAATTTTGGAACTCCCTTCCCCATGCTGTCCGGCTTGCTCCAAGTCATGCCCATTTTAAAAACGAGTATCATTCTCACCTATTTAATACTACCTCCCGTACGTGTTTCAATCCACCCTAATTTACTTGACTGTCACCTCCTGCCTCCCCCCTTCCGCTCCTAACCCGGCCTTATTCTGCTCCTCCCATGTCCACCCTCACTGTCACTCTACCGCTCTCTTTGGTACCTAACACTTTTTACCTTCTGTCAACCTTTACTTAATCCTGACAAAATCGTAAGTTGGACTTAGTTGACTGCTGTTAGATCCTATAAGACCTATTGTTTTTACCTGTGGCACTTACCTTGTACTTGTACTATTTATTGATTGCTGTGTTTTATGGTTGTCCGCCTTATCCAATATTTGTACCATGTTTTCACTGTCAAAAGCTGTATCCTGCTATTTGTAACCCCCCGTCTTCTATTTTTGATGTACTGCCTTGTTTGTTTGTAACCTCCCGGGTCATGCTTGAAAATAGTCATTCCTATGGCTAGCACACCCAACCGGTAACCAAAAACTAAATAAATAAATGATGATTATCTTGTACTGAATCTGTTGTATATTTTCTGTAATGTAGCCCTCTCTACAATAAAACTTCCCCTACTCTTTTTGCCGAGAAGTGCCATGGGATCTTTAACGTCTACCTGAACTACCACCAGAACACGTAACTGGAACCTTGGTTTAATGTCTCAGCCAAAAGACGGCACCTGAAGAGTGCAGCACCCCCCTCATGCTGCACTACAGTGTCAGTATTGGGATTTAACCCAAGTGCCTGGTGTGGGGAAAGAACCCACAGCCTTCTGATCTTCTGGCTTCAGAGGCGAGTGTACAACCTTCTGAGCCACTGGCACTGTTCTTAACAAGTTTCAGTTTTGAGAATTATTTCTCACCCTCACAGTTTGTAATGGGCAAATTTAGGTAGATCTGGATGCCAATTTCTGAATTTGGAAACACCCCAATGTCTTGTACCTGTTGTAGGATTTCAACAGGATCGGCAGTTTGAATGCGGTTATGAAATTCTATGTAATGTGCCACTTCATTTTCAATGTTGTCATCGAAATCCTGTGGCTATGCTTCTCTGAGGGCTAATAATTGTTCTGTGAGGTTGTCAAGGTTTTCCCCAAAAATCCAACTGAATCTAGATGAGATGTTTTTGTACGCCAGTAGTCTCTGTTTTAACTGTGCAATCAATGGGCCCAATTCCAAGTTGGGCTACGCTGGCATAAGGCGGGATACACCACTCTCCATGGTGTATCCTGTGACTTACGCCATGTGATACACCCAGTGCCATTCCAGGAGGTGCCTTGCACCAGTGCATCTGCAGGCTGTGACAATTGCAAGTTAAGACACTACTTACACTGCAGCCTGCAACGCCTGGTGCAACTACAGGTTATGACATGCACATAGCCCAATTCCAGGTGGGCGGATGTCGTCACCCGCAGTTGCGATTTCCAAAGCAGCAGTGGCATAGGGAATATCCGACAGCTCAGAGCTGTCCTAAGTGGCATCTAACATCTGGTACCATCAGATGCCACCATGCAGAGCCCGGCGACGGCGCCATAGGGACTCTCTAGCCCCCTGTAGCACACCCCTGCCCTCCAACCCCCTGATCATCAGGGACCCCCAGGGGTCTGATATTGGTGCACCCCCACCTGGACGCCAGTGCCATGTGGCCAACCCCCCCATGCCCCCTGGTGTCCACTGAGGTAGTCCAGGGCTGGGGGGGCCGCCTGTCTCCTGGCGCGAGTTGTGACCTATGACCATGATACACCATGTGTGGGCTACCACCACACGCATGCCGTATCTCGTCTGTCGCAAGTGCTGAGACCCTGCCATTTCTGGAATGCGGCGTAGGGTCCCTGGCATAGGGGGCAACTGGCGTAATGCACAGCTCTGTGCCAGTTACACCAGTCTCCTTGGAATTGGGCTCAATGTGTCAATCATAGCATTAAAAACATGAACCCTAGACTTGTCTCTAGCCTGCAGTGCCTCGTGCATCTGTACTGCTGTTGGAACCATTCTGCTCATCAAAAAGAAAAACTTTACGCTTTGTCTTCCTTTTTTGTTCTATATGATATTCTGAGGTTGAGGGGATAGATGTTGCTTTTTTGGCTGCCTCTTCATACTCATCAAACTGATCAAATTTCTTCAAAATGTAATATTGCAAACTTTCCAGAAGAAGAATACCTCTTAAGACATCCAGACCACTCTTCTGCAAAGCAACACTTGTCACATTGAAATGACCCAGTAAATTATTCCACAGATGATAAAGAAGTACTGTCTCTAGTCACGTAATTTGTGTAGCACAGGACTTCGCCTCATGATGGTGTCTGGATTTTGTGATGCATCTTCTGCAATGTCCTTCAAACAGTGATAAATATTTTCATAGCTTATCTTTAAAGTTTTTACTGCATCTGCCCTAGCTGATTAACGGGTGGCGGACATTGCCTTCAAGACTAAAGACTGATTCAGTGATTCTAATAGTTTTGCCACCTTGATGTGGAAGCAGAGAAAAATGTACTGTATATAGTTTTTGAACTAAGCCAAAAAAGGATACAATTTGATGACAAGAAGAAACAGCACCAACTAAATTAAGGGAGTATGCAGCACATGGTAGATAATCAGCAGATGGACACACTTTAATTCTTGCTTGCAAACTTTGATATTTACCAGATGTACTTAAAGCATTATCATAAGTCTGACCTCTACAGTTGTCTGGTCAATGTCATTATCCTTTAAAAATTTGAGAACAATTTCAGCTATATGCTGACCTGTGTGTGATTTTATAGGGATAAAGGTAAGAAACCGCTGTTGTGGAGAGCCATCAAAGACAAATCTAAGAACAACAGTAAGCTGATCAACATGGGAAAAATCTGGTGTAGAGTCAATATTTTGAAGTCTTAACCATATCTATGATTTGTTTCTATACTTCTATTCCCATCATACTGATAAGTTCCTCATATATGGTTTTGGATAAATAAGATGAGCTCCCCTGCCCCTTAAATGCATACTTAGTCAGGTGTTCTGATAAAAAAAGGATCAAATTTTGCAAGTAGCTCCATCATCCAGAGAAAATTCACATTTGAAACTGAACATATTATTTCATGTGTTCCATGAAATGCAACCCCCTTTTACAAAGGAAGACTATAACAGCTGTGATGCGCTTAAGAATGTTTCACCAATAGTTTTTTTGAATTTCTATGTCACAAATTAGTGTTTTGTCTGTTCTCCCTGCTGATTTCCTTCTAGACATGTAGGCTGCTGCATTCTCTATATGAAGAGCACTTTGCTAATGTTCAGAAAGATGCTTGCCTGCATTACTCCAGTCAGAATATCTGGATGTGAAGGAATTTATCTGTTTCCCAAAGTAGACACAGATAACATATCCCCCTTTTGGAGAGTACACTAGCCAGGACTGCTTTACGGACTTTCCATTTGGCATTGTATTATGAAATAAATGCTCTGATGCATAACAAACATTTTGGTACTGTACTATTTTAGAGATTTGGAAACCAGCTGATGTGTTTTGTTCGAGGTCATTTATATTTGTGTGAGCAATGTGATACCGGAAATCTTCCCTTATTGACCAATCAAATGGATCAAAAGAAAAAACATTAGCTGTTGCAGGACAATTGTCTGTATTCACCAGGTCCATGCTGCTATTAATGTTTTGCTTACCATGGTGGTCAACATCACAACTATTAACATTACTAGCTGTTTTTCCTGAATTTGAATTGTCACCTTCGGTGAAAAAACAGCTACATTCACGTTCACTATAGGTAACGTGTGCTGTACCCTCCCCACTACTCTCTTCTAATGCACTTAAGGTGTCAATATTTACAGTGCTATCAGTACCTACATTGCTGCTGAGGGTGCTCAGATTACTAGCTACACTACTGTCCTTTTCTGCTTGTGGCACACTGTTTGCTGTTGATCCTCCAAAACAACTTCCTATCTGTGGTATTTTTTCATCAGTAATTCCTTCTTTTGTTGTGATTTAACCCTTTACTTTCACTTCTGTGTTCCACTCTTACACGTGGACAAGTTGGACATGTTGAAAATCCTATCTGAGAAGCATACACTACCTCAAGAACTGAAAAAATTAAGGATGTGAAATGTTAATAAACTAATATGTACTTATTGTAACAGAATGTAACAAATTTATGATCGGGGTAGCTCTGTCTTGTTATTGTGCTGCCCTAAATGAGTTCTACTTCTTCTGCCATATAGTAGGCAGGACATATATACTGTTGACTGGATTGATATAGGTTTAAAGATTGCAATACAATACAAATGAATCTTTTTTTGCACTACATGGCAAGTAGCAGAACAAGCCCTGATGGTCGTCACACAGTGTTGTTTACTGTAGCTCTATTATATGGTAGTAATATAGGTCAGATGGTGAAATACAGACCATTTGGAAAACAGAAATGTACTGTTGATAATATAATGAATACAGACAATTGTCCTGTAACACCCAATGTAACACTTAGCATGTCGTTCACACTTCTCCTTCGCAGAATTGTCCATCAGTCAAGGCCAGTGACTGTAAAAGGGCGGCATTATCATTGCCTTCCTAACACACTGAAACTGCCATTATTGATAACTGTTGTACAGCTAATACACAAAATTGCTTTCCACATCTTGACACAGTCCTCCACCACTCCCCATTGGCAGGCCTGTGGGGATCAGCGTGGTGGGGGTCATGAGTGTGCAATTTAAATGCACTGAAATGGGCAGTGCCAGCAGACATGTTGCTGTACATGTCATGCCCAGTGGCCTGATCAGTGTGCTAATAACTGCATCTCGTACTGCCATCATCATCATCCACTTCCCCTGCTGGAACTCCAGTTGAGATCAGCATGGAGGGGGGCACAGGCACATTATTGCAAATAAGTTGACAAATGTTGCAAATTCCAGGACCAAGTCATTGCCAAATGAGCAGCGGGCCAGTAGGTAATGAAGCCTCCTACCGCATACCCAAATGACCTACTCCTCAGGTAAACCTCCCATATGTTGTCTGCAGCTCATTGTGACAGTCCTCAACTATGCATTTGAATGGTTGACAGAGTGATTTGCAGCACTGGCATACCTTAGTTTTCTGTGATATCTGGCTGTGTGTTCAGGTGACTGCCAGAGGTGGAATGGAAAGACTGTCACATCACAGGAGATACTAGCAGTTTGGACACTTGCTTGATGGACAGAATGTCTCACAGGGGGAGAATGATTGACAGCTAAGGGGTCAGTGAGTGTTATGAACATAGAAACATAAAATTTGATGGCAGATAAGGACCGCTTGGCCCACCTAGTCTGCCCATTTTTCTACCTAACAGATAAGCTGCAGATCCTAGTTAACCAACAGCTTACTTCCTCCTACCCCCTACTAGGACTGCCTTATGTCTGTCCCATGCATTCTTGAATTCCCCCACTGTTCTTGACTCCACGACCTCCTTAGGTAGGCTGTTCCATGCATCCACAACCCTCTCCATGAAAAAATACTTCCTCACATTACCTCTGAGCCGTCCCCCCTCTATCTTCAAATTGTGCCCCCTTGTTCTTCCAGATCTCTTTTTCTGAAAGATGCTACCCTCTTGAACTTTGTTGATTCCCTTGAGGTACTTGAAAGTTTCTATTGTATCCCCCATATGAAACATAACTAGTTTAAGTCTATTAAAGAGCAGCTGATGCCTTCAGGATAACTTAAACAAAACATAATATTTAGACACACTTCAGTTTATGTTTCACATTTAGTTCTGTATTTTTCCTCCCCATTATTTATTACTGAGACCATATGCATGAAAACAGGATCTCTGCTCCTGAGGAGTTCATCTATTCCTGTTGCTTTCTCCCCACCTGAGGTCATAATACACTGCTTGTGACATCACAGTTACTCCCATGGCAACAGATTGTGATGTCACAACAGGATTATGGCATGAAGTTGGGAGTAAGCTATAGAGGGAGATGAACTCTAACAGATAAAGATCATGTATTCATGCAAATTCCCTCTGTAATAAAAGATGGGGAGGAGAAATCTATAGAATATATTTGGGATGCAAGCTGAACTGTACCTAATTATTATGTTTTTCAATATTTTCTTTGAGGTGTCAGCAGCTCTTTAAGTATTAAGTAGTAACACTGCACTGCGGTGCAAGGTTAGGCAAGTATGCTGGACAACAAGAAACAATACATTCACTTTCATCCACAAATTTCCTCTGCAATGGACCTAATGGTTGGTGCCGGATGCCAATACATATTGATGCATGGTGAGGAGATGCAGTATTTACTGTGTTTTCCATATAATTTTCAGAAATGGAAAAGGAAATCTATACCTTTTGGTTCACTTTATGAATACTGTACTGTAATCTGCTTTACCACCTGATGCAGCTGTACAGGGTGGTGACCACCTGAATACAATGACACACAATGGCAAGCAATCACATTGTGTCCAGTCCAGTATTCCCCTTCCCGCTGCCCCAGAACACCCCACCAACATAAACAACCCCACCCCGGTGTTCAGTGATGTCCCCCCCCATTCAACACCTCCCACCCAACCCAGCACAATCCCCCAAGGTTCTACCATCCAACTACCTGTAACCTTGCGTACTCCTCCCCTCAGCAATTGCAGACACCCTCCACATACATCCATGGGCCAGCCATCCCCCGACTGATAGTTCCTAACTGCACACTTAATGATCAGCCATGATTACAGTAGACACATGATCGGGAACTGTCAGTCAGTGTGTAGTGGAAGGACCATGCTGGCTGCCAGGGTGGGGGGAGGGTGTGCTGAACTTAGTCGCAGGTTGGTGGGACCTTGAAGGAGCATGCCACTTTCAACAGTTGGGGGAGACATGGGCACAGATCACTGGACACAAGTGTAGGTTATGTCTGTATCACTGAGAGGTTTGGATGACGGGGGCATAGGAGCATAGACCAGATGCATTATGGGGGGGAGTGGGTAAGGCACCAGCCGGTTCCATGGTAAGCCTAGATCAGGTGATAAGGGCCTTGAGTCACCCAGAAAGATACAGATGTCCTTTAAAAGTGGCATCTTGAGATGTGTCGCACTTATTTGTACCATGTACTGCACACTCCCATCAATTTATCCGATTAAGTTATGACACCACCAGGATGTCAACCTTTCCAGCCATTAGGGCGCTGACATTACAGCGACCAGGTTATTAGGGCACCAAATGCCAGATTCTCTGCCCCCTTCCTGATGTCCACCTCCCCCAGAGTTAGTATCCTTAGAAAGGGGGGGGGCACAGCCCCCCACAGAAAGAGAGGACAGTGACTTTCCTACTTGGCACTGTAATGACTGGGCACACTGCCACCGGTGCCCTGAAGTGGTTGAACCAGATGTCAAACCACAACAGGCTGCTGGGTTGATTAGGGCTGGGCCTCTGTTTGTTTCTGCTGCCGTTGTGGAAGCTTCTAGCAGCTTGTTAGTGGGTGTGGCTGGCTCTTCAGCTGCTGTAAGTGTTTCATGGGATTTTCTGTTAATTTCACTGCCCTTGTGTTTGATTTCAGTAGCTTCAGGCTGCTGGGCTGACTAGGTCTGGGCCTCTGTTTGTTTCTGCTGCAGTTGTGGAAGCTTCTAGCAGCTTGTTAGTGGGTGAGGCTGGACCAGCCCCTGCCTGAGAACTCCTTGGCTGATTTTGTTTGTTATTTTTGGACACAGCCTGCGTGCTGTGATGTAAGAGAACTCAGCGGCTGGGGAGGGAAGGAGGGTAACTGTGTGGGGAGAACAGATCAAAGAGGGAGGGGGGAGGAGCAGGAATATGGTAGCAGATGGGGGAAGGAGACAGGGGCCCCAGTTCAGAGGATAAACGAGGGCAGGAAAGGGGAGAAATAGAGGACGGGAGGGAAGGAGGACTCTTAACAGTCACAGAGTCAGCAGAGGTGGGGTGATGAGCAGAAGGAAGGAGGAAATAGGTGTTAGTGAAGAGGGGCATCGAAAAATCAGTTCGAAGTACTGGCAGAATTGGGGGATATGATGGGGAAGTGCAGGGCAGAGGAGCTGATGACACACAAGGTGAGAACGGAATGGGAGGGTCAAGGAGTTGAGGGGTATTGTATGGGGATAGGTCGAGTGAGGGGTGGTGGGGAAGGGGAGGAGGGAGGTGTGAGAAAAGGGTAGGGATGCATCAGGGGGAGGAGGCAGGTGGAGCCCGGTGGAGAGGGGAGGTAAAATCAGAGGAAAAAGAGGAGGAGAAGGAGAACAGGGCAAAGACAGGGGACATTACAACAGGAGTGGAAGGGGGAACAACTGTGCTGGAGGAGGAGGAGGAATAGAGAGGAAGGGGATGGGATAAAGGAAGGACAAGCAAGCAGAACATGAAAATAAGGGTAGGATCCTAGTGCTGGGAGACTCAGTTCTGAAAGGGATCAGATGGGGAAGCAAGGGGGGGAGAGGCATAGTTGCATATGGGTGGAGGCCATGCCAGGCATGACAGCGGAAAGGGTGGGTCAGTCTGTTCTGAAGCATGCTAAGAGGAGTAGGGAGAAACCTCACATAGTTCTGCATTTGGGAACAAATGACCTGGTGGGAAATATGGTCGATGTAGTCCAGAGGAGGTTTGAGGAGCTGGGGCTGATTTGGGAGGCGGCAGAAAGATCAGTAACTTTCTTGGAGGTGCTTCCAGTACCTAAGGGAACACGGCAAGGAAGCGGAGAATAGAGGAATTTAACACATGGCTAAGAGAATGGTGTCAGTCCAAAGGGTATGGGCTGGTGGAGGGGAGGACCTGGGAGGGCAAGGATCTCTACGCTAAGGACAGGCTACACTTGAGGGAGGAGAGGGTATTGAAACAGAAACTGGGGAAATACTTAGCAAACAATGAGAATTTAAACTAAAAGAGGGGGTGGCATGTGGGCAGGAGTCAGGCAGGATCCACAGGAAGGGAAGCCAAACAAGCTTACCCCCCCACACACACACACACAAACACACCAGCAGCAAAGGACTTAGGGAGAGGTCAGGACAGGATGCTAGAAAGGGAGAGCAAGTGGGGGGGGAGGACGGGGTGGAGGGTGGTAGCTCTGAATGCTAGGAATCTAGAGAACAAAACAGCAGAGTTATAAGCTGTCATGGCAGATGGAGAGGTGGACATGGCAGCCATCATCAAGACATGGGCCACCCATTACCATGACTGGGACCTGGCAGCACCAGGGTATAGGCTATTTCAGAGGGACAGGGTAAAAGGAAAGGGGGGGGTGGCACTGTATGTGAGGGAAGGACTAAAGTGTGTCAGAGAGGAAGAGGAGGAGGCAGCATGGAGTCAGTATGGGTGAAGCTCCAGGACTCCAAAAATAGGACCCTCAGGATGAAAGTGGTGTACAGACCACCCTCTCAGACTGAGGAGTTAGACAGGGAACTAGCAGGACAGATCAGAAGGACCTGCAGGAGGGGCAGCACAGTGATTGTGGGGGACTTCAACCTGCCAGGAATGGATTGGGGTACCCCAGCCACCACGAATAGGAGGGAGCAGGTACTTCTGGATGCCTTCCAGGACAGCTTCCTAGTGCAGATGGTCAATGAGCCAACCAGGTTAGGGAACACCCTAGACCTCGTGATGGCAAACGGTGAGTTTGTGAGGGAGCTGGGGGTGGAAGAACCACTGGCGGGAAGTGACCACCACTTGGTGTGGTTCATGATAAACATGGGGAAAGGAGGAGTAGGAATGGGCACAAGGGTGTTAGACTTCAGAAGGGCCAACTTCGGGAGGATGAGGGAAATAGTACAGGGCTATCTGGCCAGAATCCATCCAAAAATGGACACTAACCAGAAGTGGGAGGTCATTAAACTGGGAATTGAGGAGGCAACCATAACATGTACAAGGGTCCAGAGCATGAGGGCTAGGGCCAAGAAGCCTAGCTGGGTAAGCAGGGGGATCATGGAAAAGGTAAGGAAGAATAGAGCCACCTTTAGAAGATACAAAAAAACAGGGAGAGGGGAGGACAGGGAGGAATACCTGAAGGAGTTGATGGAGGTGACAAGGGCAGTTAGGTCAGCCAAGGCATCCAAAGAACTCAGGCTAGCACAGGGCCTCAAAGAGGGGGAGAATGACTTCTTCATGTACATCAGGGAGAAAATGAGTTGTAAGGACCAGATAGTAAGGATTAATAAGGATGGGAGGTGGGTGGAAACGGGCAGAACATGCTCTGAAATATTAAATGTTTGCAGCCTAATGTCATCACCAGTTGTCTGTACCATTTACTGTATTGTACTGCATTATTTGTACTTTATCTGTGTACCTAAATGTCAGCTGTGTACTGTACCCTCTCGGGTCGTGCTTGAAAATAGGCAGGGTTTTTGCCTAACGCATTTAGCCAATCAACAAAAGCTAAACTAATTAATTGAACGAGTACTTCTGCTCAGTATTTACTAAAGAGAAAGAGGGCACTTTACCCAAGGGGGGAAGGTGGATACAGGGGGGTGACAGATGGGGAAATCCCAGTGGGCAGGGTCCTGGAGGGCTTGAGGGCACTGAGGGTGGACAAGATGCCTGGACCAGGTGGTATACACCCCAGGAAGCTAAAGGAGCGGGCAGAAGTCCTGGCAAAACCCATGGCAGACCTGTACAATGCCTCCCTGGACTCAGAGAGTGTGCCTCAGGACTGGAGGATGGTGCACATGGTACCCCTCCACAAAAGCAGCCCCAAGGATGAGCCAGGAAACTACAGACCAGTAAGCCTCACATCCATCATGGGAAAGCTGATGGAAACAATCCTGAAGGAGAGGCTGGTTTCCCTTCTATAGGCTAATGGGCTGCAGGACAGCAGGCAGCATGGGTTTGTCTCAGGCAGATCCTGTCAGGCCAACCTGGTGGAGTACTATGACTGGGTAACCAGACAGTTAGACAGGGGCATGCAGTGGATGTCCTATACCTGGACTTCAGTAAGGCATTCGATTCGGTGCCACATGGGAGGCTAGGAAGTAAGCTGGAAGGCACAGGGGCAGCGGCGAAGATGGTGGGATGGGTAATGAACTGGCTACAGGGGAGACAGCAAGGGTGGTGGTGGAAAGGGAGCTCTCATCTCCCAGGGCGAAGATAAGCAGAGTGCCACAGAGCTCTGTACTGGGGCCAGTGTTGTTTGGGATCTTCATAGCAGACATGTCAATAGGCATCAAGAGCAAGATCAGTTTGTTTGCAGATGACACCAAGGTGGGAGCAGTACTGGATAACTTAGAGGGGTGGCAGGGGTTGCGAGATGATCTGGCAAAGTTGGAGGCCTGGTCAGACACTTGGCAGCTGGGGTTCAATGCCAAGAAATGCGAGGTGCTACATTTCGGTGCAAAAAAACCCAAGGAGGAGTTACTAGCTAGGGGGGATTCAACTAGCCAAGATGGAAGAGGAGAAGGATCTGTGGGTGATCATAACAGCCGCAATGAACAACTCAGCACAGTGTAGAAAGGCAGCTGCAAAGACCAACAGGATGCTGGGTTGTATTGCCAGAGTCATATCCTCCGGGGAGGTGATCCTGTCGCTATACAGGTCACTGGTTAGACCACACCTGGAGTACTGCGTGCAGTTCTGGCGACCGTACCTGAAGAAGGACATTAGGTTACTGGAGGGGTGCAGCACAGGGCAACAAAAATGATCCAAGGGCTAGGGGACTTATCCTACGAGAGCAGGCTGAGGGAGTTGAACATGTACTCCCAGGAGGAGAAGAGGGACGGGGGGACATGATTGAAACCTTCAAGTACATGAAGGGAATAAATAAGATGGACACAGAGGGGCTTTTCAAATTAAAGAGGGAGAGGGACACTCAAGGGCACGATCTGAGATTGGAAAGGGGGAAGGTTCAGGAGGGAAATGAGGAGACACTTTTTTACAGAGAGGGTGGTGTCTGGGTGGAACGCATTGCCAGAGGAAGTGATATCCTGTAGAACAGTGGGCTGCTTCAAAAGGGGACGGGACAGGGTAAGGGGGAAGGTCACTGGAGGGGGGAGGGGCAGCTGCAGTATAAGGGTGGCTAGCTGCACAATCGAGCAGACTTAATAGACCATAACGCATTTATCTGCTGGCAATTTTATATGTCCGTATATTTTTTCTAGTGCAATACGATGAGATGGTCATTAACTGGGTAACCCCCCAAAAAACTATCTGGTCCAATTAGGACTGCAGCATGCAGTCAGTCCATATATGCTAGACAGCAGTTGGAACCTGTCTGGACAACAGTCCTGTGCTACACAAATTAATAATCTCATTCTCGCAGCATATTATCACTTTGCTTTAAAGTAACTCTACTATCCTAAGAACTGTACATTACTCCACATCAGAATGTATTACTGCTGGAAATTGAGGCCTCTGAACACCTGTTCTCTCTCTCCCAACAGAAGTGCTTTAGGAACTGAGAACTAGTTCAGTGACTGTTGGGTTCCTAACCATATAGTATGCACTATGCAACGCATCAAGTGGTATTCCTGCATTTATAACAGAAACACAACACCTATCCCCTTCCCAAAACACCAGTACTTCTTGTAAAAGTGACATCCCATTTCATGGTACACAGTGTTCTCCCCTCCTGTTTACATTGTCCACTTCTCTCCCATCAAAATGACAATTCTCCTTACCCAAACCACCATTACTATAGCATTATGTGTACATGCCTAAAGAGAGTGTTATGACTTTTTACAAATTCTGCTCCAAAACACATAATGTGGCTTACCTGGCCACAACCCTGATCAAGTATAGTTTTCAATTTTCTGGTGCAGGTATTAAGGAGGGAAGTGATGGAATCTTATTTTTGGCTCCATGATGCCAAAAGCACGACTCCTTCAACTTCCCAGTTCAGATACATACCCACACATTAGCACATTGTATGATGTAAGTGCAGGGAGGCTGGAGTGCGCGCCTTCTTCACCAGTTTTCCATAGGATAAGCCCATAGCTTATTGGTAACATACTTCCGATTTTGATAAATCAAGGCCACTGCTCAACTGTCATTGTCACAGTTTAGCGATGACCTTGATTTTTCAAAATCTCAACTGTAAAGTATACCAAAAAGCAATTTTAAAACATCCCTGTTGAACTCCATGGAGTGGGCCCCTGTGCTCTTCCAGGACTGACATACAACATGGTACCGCAGGCACATGTATATGAATACTTTTTTTTTTTGTTCATTTATTTGATCAACTGTGGCATAGTATGACAGTCATAGGAATAGTGCAAAGGTGTAAATACATGAGAATAGGTACAGTAATCATTCACACCACATTTCATTGCACATGTGAAAGTCTGCAATTTGTTATGATTATAAACTTATAGTCCTAATGTTATTAGAGTACATAAACATTCATTCCCACCTAAGTGCAATTAGCTAAGCTACCTCTGCTTTTACATATCAGTGTACATGAATAGGGAAGTTTAAGGGATTGGGCTTAGCAGCTCCACAGAGCCAAAAATACCATCCCATCCCTCTCATAATACCAGCCCAAGAAAATTAAAACTCATATTTACTTAGGGTTGGGGCCAGGTAATCTGCATTATATGTTTCAGGGACAGATTTGATAAAAGTAGAAACTTGCTCTTGAAGGTCAATACAAACATAAGGCACACAGAGCCAGTAACAAGTCTCCTCCATGCATGGTTTGCTTTTTATTCTTTTACATTATTGCATGTAAGACCTGAATGTGACCTTTGGTAATCACCACTACGTGTGAATATCAAATCTGGTAGTACAAGCCCTTTCCATATAGACAGCCCAGCTTTGTCCACAACACAGCACTGCACACAACCTCTACACATTTGACTATGCTAGTAGCACCATTCATAGTGCATATGCTTACTGCTAGACAACCACAGTTTGAGCAGCAAGCAGGCTGGTAATACAACATGATCACAAAGGGTAAATAATTATCACTTGCGGCATGCATGCAAACTCAATGGTGTAAGACAACAACTGCAAGCCGTAAGTGGCCATTTTTCAATATAGACAAAACACATTTTCAATGTGAAACAGGCTCTGAAGTTGAAATTGACACCACACACACTGACGCCTTACAACCACACAACCCCAGTGTAGCGTATTGTGGTTCCCCCCTTCACCACCCATTATAACAATATAGAAAAAAGTGGTATTCCACTGGTATATGCCTTTGCTGAATGTCACATAGGAAAATCTTGAACTGCCAGCAAAGTTCTTCAGTGGTACCTGTACCTCACTCTAGCACCATAACCGACACTGTCATACCCATTGGAAACACCCGACCCTGCCTAACCCCTCTTAGCAAACTCTGTGTACCACCAACTCACACTGTGCTAACAACAGCCCATCATGATTCGTCAGCTGCATACAGCACTGTGGAGGGTGTCCAGCACAGACCCAGCCACGGTGCCCATTCCTATTGCCACTGACCATAGTGGCCACCACAGACTCCAGCTGTTTGAATGTGAGAGAGAGAGAGAGAGAGTACACACAAATACTGCTAACAGCTATGGCATTCAGACAGCTGCCAGCCATGGTGGTCAAACTAGAGAGTTTATGATGGTTGCTATTTACAAGGCTGCACATAGGCATTCGTGTACGGGCTACTGTTTGGTTACTGACTGGCACTACAGTGGGGTGAACAGCACTGACTGAGGAGTGGGCAGGGGAGAAGGGTTTACGTCTGACTGAACAGCAGGAGTGCAGTGATCATAGTAGGAGCAGGGTGAGCCAGTGTTCAATCTGGCCATTAACGACTGTCATACACCCGTCATTTGGACATGGTGTATCCAGACAATGGGCAAGGGTATCAGTACCACTGGACAAGGTGGTTGAATATTTATGGCAGGTCCGGATGGGAAGAGAAGAGTATAGGTACCAGTGCCATCTTACCACCACTGCAAATTAGTTATTTTACACTGTTACACGTAGCGTGGGGGGCGCGGGGGGGGAGAGAGAGGAACCAACTCCTACCATCAGCATAGGGTGGGTGTCAAGCATCACCACCAGTGCTGCAAGAGGAGATGGGCCTAAAGAGCACCTGGTACAAACCAGAAAATGGTGTCTGCTGTTCCTGATAGCATTCCCACTTCCAGACTTGCAAAGTCGCATCCTTTCTGAATCAAAATGTTATTACTAATGAAAAATATTCACTGGTTGCTAGTGGATCTCTTCCCCGCCTGTTGCCAAAGTAAAAGTTACTGAATAGTCCACAGTGGTTACTGGTCCCTCTTACACTTGATCACTGAAGTAAAAGTAGCTCAATAGTCTCTGGCGGTTAGTGGGCCTCCCTCCCTATCGCCTATCACCGAAGTACAATGAACTGAAGAATCCCAGGTTGCTTGTCGTCCCTCCCCACCACCCGATACCCATACTGTATAAGCTCTTCCCTGGTAGACAATGGCTGACCCCCTCCCTGATCCCCTGTACCATATACTGCAAAACCTTCCCCCATGGTTGTCGAACCTCCCCCACAATGATCACCAGCCCATTTTGAATAAAAATAATTCCCCTGGTAGTATAGTGCCTCCACCACTACCCTGGCAGTTAGCAACTTACTCTACCACCCCAACCCCGGCGAAGTCAAGCCAGTGACCAGCACAGCCATCCTCTCACCACCACTGTTGGCCGCCGACTGCACTCTAAGTGAGCAAGCTTGGGAGCTGTCATTCAATGTGCTCATTGATAGATCATTTGGTGACCAGCCAGCTGTGGTGGTGAGAAAAGGGCTGTGCTGATTGCTGGCTCTGGTTTGGGGGGGAGGATGGTGAGTAACTACCTGCCATTGGTTGGAGAGGGGGGGTGCCAGTACACCACCAGTAAATGATTTTAATCTCAATGGGCTGGTGAACGGCAGAGGAGGGACCACTAAGCAACAGGGAAGGGCTTACTGTGTATGGTATAGGGGATCTGAGAGGGGAACAGCCACTGGTCACCAGGCAAGGACTTATATAATACAGTATAGGGATCAGGTGGGACCACTAGGCACCAGGGACTATTCAGTTACTTGTATTTTGGAGATCGGCTGGGAGGGGGGACCACTAACCACCAGGGACTATTCAGTTGCTTGAACTTCGGTGATCAATGGTGAGGGGGACCACTAGCCTCCAGGGACTATTCCATTATTTTCATATGAACCACATTGCCAACAGTGCTCCCACTTGCCAAGTGCAGTTCCCAACATGACGTCAAGATGCTATGCGAGCGGAAGCACAGCAGGCGGCAGCCACCTGATGCATGTTACCAAGAGAGCATTTTAAACACATAAAGTAACCTTTGTTTTTGTGGAGAACTTCCTAAACCACAGACAAGGATTACATAGATTGCCAGAGAACTGTCGGAGCTAAACAAGTCTGTTCGTGTCAGCTGCTCTTCAAGTGACTGAGTCATCGCACTGAACCTGACTCAAACACTTGAAGAGCAGCTGCCATGAATGGACTTGGTTAGCTCTGACAGTTCTCTGGTGGCCATGTGTACAACAAATGTTGTCAAACATAACAACATAAAAACATTTAGTCATGGAATAATTACTGATGCTGTTTACTGTGATATCTCAATGTATGTACCTGGCTGGCCAGTTGGCTGACTACCTGTTATGAGAAGATGACAATACTGCAGATCAAAAAAAGTTATGTGCTGTCTCTGGATCTGCTATCTTCCTTCTTTCTTTAGTGCAACTGATGGTCAGTCTTTCCTGCAGCTGCTCTCCCATTCTGTCTGTGTACCTACGATAAGACAGGTGGACACGTACTAAGCTCCCACACCTTGGTTGTGGCAGCTACGACTCACATCAGAAATATTTAACAAGTCACTCACATAGATTTCCCCTGTATATCTGTGCTATTTCCAATTACATATTTCTCCCCTGTTCCAACCCCCCTGGTAACACAGCCCCTCCCCCCCAAGATCGAAATTAAATTTTGCATCCACTAGCCAGCAGGGCCAGTGTCTGGGAAAATCCAGTAGCCCCACAGACTTTTTCATTGGCCCAGGTGTATTTATAGAAATGTTACCTTCTCCAATACAAGCCTGCAAGGCTAGTTAAAGGAAAATCTTAATAGACTACTACAAAATCTACCAGCATTTGACTAGTGGGTCAGTGCCAGGTTAGACCCCTGCCTCCCCCCGATACACCCCCTTAGTAAAGCATACAAGCTATGCCTGGTACTGGTAATCTAGTGGTCCCACTGTCCACAAAGCTCAAATCCCCACTACCACCCACCTGTCCAGCCCTTCCCATCCATAACCAAGGGCAACCTCCCGCACCCTGGGTACAGTCCCCCACTATGAGTGGCAGATTGTCTGCTCAAGTCAGCAGCTAAAATAAAGAGAGTTAAGCCAGCACCTTCAAACTTCCACTCACAATAGCAAGTACAGAAGGAGACCAACCTTGTATGTTCATAGAAAAAGTGCTTGATTTTATTCCAGTGTTAAAACTGCTGCATAAACAATACAGGAGCTTCTTTCACTAGTACTTCCCCCTCCACTTGATCTGAAACAATGTTAGTTTCCTGTCGCATTTCATAACCCCTGGCACTTTCTCCAAATTACAAAACTTCCTATTGTGAGCTGAAGAAGTTTGAAATGGTTGTTGCGGTTGTGCAGGTGCAGGCTTAATTCTCTTTACTTTAATTACTTGAAACCCTCAGCATGGCACTGCTGCCCAGGTGCAGCCCATCAAACGAACTAACTGCAAACTTCACTTCAGCAGCTGACTGTTGAGGTGAGCAGATAATCTGTGCCAACAGCCACCAATGGTGTGGTGGGGGTGGGGGCCATGGGACTACCAGGGATAACTTACACACTGTTCCTGTACTGTACAGAAGGGGGCATGGATGAATACATTTTTCATCAAGGCATGGTCGGTATGCTGTTCTGCTGCATGCAAATGACCCCATCCCCAAAACCTACACAGAAGTCCTTAAAGGAAAGCACTGGAAAAGACACAGCTTTCCTCAGACACTACAGAAACTCTGAATCAGTGCTATCAGATAGTAACAACTTTTTTTAGTGATGTAAAACAGTTTCCCACAACTTCCACTTTCTGTTGCTGGCAGCCACCATCTCATGAGCAGCAGTAAGCTTCCTGAGCTCATTTTATGCTAATATGCCTGCTTGACCTCTGCTATTGGTTGGCAGGACATATTAGCATAAAGTGAGCTCAGGAAACTCAATGCTACTCATGAAGTGATGGGTGCCAGCAATAGAAAGTGAAAGTTGAAGGCCACTGTTTAAATCCCTAAAAAAGCAATTAGAGGGAATTAAAAAAAAAATTACTGTCTAAAAGCACAACTCAAGCATTTTTGTAGCACCTGGGTAAATCTGTGCCTTTTCCAGTGTTTCCCTTTAAAACACACATATCAGGCCAGACAAAGTGGCCACTATTCAAAACATTCCTGATCCAAATCACTTGCATAAAATTGCAACCTCATGCAAACACAATAACACACAAGCAACAATGGGGGAGGGGGCCAAAAAACAGTAAAACCTCTGCTTCAGTCATGCCCCCACAACCACCAACTGTTACCTTTTGATGCCTGCCAATTGTATTCTGTTACTGTAAATTATAGTCTCCCTGGTCCCTGCAAGCCCCACACTCAGACACATGCGCTCTTCAAAGTCAGACAGTTTCAACCATGGAGACAGCACCTGGACCAGTTTTCAACTGTAGCATCCAATGCAATGAGAGATAAACATCAATATTGGGGGCTCATGTTATTTGAAAGTTGGACCTTTAGAGCCAGTTTAGAAAAAATATTCATATGCAAACCTAGGTGGGTAGTGGTACATAACTTCACTGTTTTATTCAGAAGCTTCATATACTGTAAACAGAGATCCATCAACTCTGTATTACAGAGACAAATTCACAGTGAGCTTCAACCTCCCTGTGTACCTTGTGTTTGTATATATCTAAGAAGACGGTTTGTTTTGACTGAGTTATGGTCCAGCTGCTGAGACACTTACATTCTCAGTTAAACTTAAACAAACACCATAGCATTTGCACGACATGACATGTTCAGTTGAGTCTGAATGTAACAAGCAAGCTCTTGTTGGAAGGAACTTCAAAAAATTGCCAAAACAATCACTAACACTCAGGTCAGGAAACACTTCCTTTTCCCTGCTCCCACTTATTTGTATGTAGATCTTGTTCGCAGCAAAACAAATGCAGGCAAACATAGTGGCATGGTGCACCAAGAAAAAGTTTAAACTAGACATCATTTTAAATCATAAGCCTGTAAGTGGGGAGGAAGAATGAAGCCTTACCTACTTGGTATATATTTTATTTAATATTAAAACCACACGAGGTCCACAAGGCACAAACCGCAGTTCAGATCACGGGGAGAGTGGGGAACAAAAAAATATGCAGGCAGCAGGCTAAGCTATATTATTATCGGAACACCATAAGATAGGTAGCAAATGTCTCTAAAGCCATAAATTATGAACTACCGTCGTATTCATTGTCATAAACAAACTGATCAAAAATGCAGTAAGAGCCCACTGCTGCCTTTCTGAAATCTGCTTTAAAAAAACAACATTACAGCGAGAGTAACTTTTCCTTTTATTTATTAAAAACAACTTGAATGTAACTAGCCATTATTGTTGGTGCCAAAAGGCAGGAAACAAGATGGCGGCACCAACTCAACTAAGGCAAAGTTTAACATCTGTGCCATTTTAAACACTGACACTGTAAAGTGGGACTGGGGTGGGGAGGGGGACAGCAAAGAGGAGGAATGGATGAATAAATGCACTTTTTTTAAACACAAGGTTGTCGGCAAATGCAAACCACAGTGCACTCCAGAGACCAATGAAAAAAACACATAAAAAAGGAAGGGGCCAGCCAGGGGCCTGAGCCCAGGGAGAAAAAACAATTCACAGGCTACTAGCCAGACTCTGACTTTCTTAAATGAATTATTAATCCATTAATTTCATCATCAGAACTCAGAGGGAAAAAAATCCATCCCGAATCCTAGCTCAAAAACAACAAGGGCCTGTTAGAATGAAGTGGTAGAACCTTTCACTGTCTGAGGCTGAGCTGAGGAAATTAAACGCAGTCAGGATAGAGTATACAGGGCAGGCACAGTCAGCATGATGACCATTACATACATCAACATAAAATAGCAGCATTCTGACTGAAACTCTCAAATTATTTGAGAATTAAATTTTACCATTATGGTACTGTTGTAAGCACCGAGCAATCACCAAATTCACAGCCAAAACAATCCAGACCAGACACAGTCTCAGAGACTGATATTTTTTTTATGTTTATTTTTTTTATAAAAAAGCATGTAAGGAGGCAGCCTCTCAGGCCTGCGTAGCCAACAGCCTACCTAACAGTTCGGAGTCGGACTCTGAGAAAAAAATCACAATAATACATATTTTAAATATATGATTAACATGTATACAGCCAGCAAGCAAGCCATCCATTTTTTCACAGTCTTGAGCAGAGCAATGCACTGTGCACTCGCACAATTTTAATTTACTCAAGTCTCTATCTTGGGGCTGGGCCTGGGGCTGTAGATGTGGCTAGCCCCGAGTCCCGCTGCTGTTCTGGCTCCCACTAACCTCTGAGTCCTGGTCTGGTGGCACAGGGAATGGACTGGGATATTTTAACTGGTACAAGTCCAAAACAAGAGGCAAGCGCCGTCGTATAACTACGGTGGGTGGGCTGCGTGGTGCAGCACTTGATGCCCCGAGCAGACTGCAGAGCCAAAGCCTCTCTGGACTGGCTGTGGGCCTGGTTACATGGAAATTACTAACCTGACTTGTACGAGTAGTCCACCAATCCCTTCCTGTTCTTCTCTTCAGGTTGAGAGTTCAGATCGGTCCGAGTCACCGACTTGAGATTCCACTTGCCTAAGGCACTCTGGGGTTGACTGAACAGCCATGCAGCAGAGCTCTTTTTGTTTACCGACTCACCAGACTGAACTGTAAAAATCACTGTCATTGTCTCCACTTGCAATGGCAAATGGCGTCTGGTGCTAAAATAGCCGCTTAGTGAGACTGCCGCATGTATACATACTTGTGATGTCACATGCTAATATGACATCACAAATATGCAAATAGCATACTGGTCCAGTGGTGATGTCTTTGTATGGACCAAGGGTGTGACACTGGCTTTGTGTGGCTGGAAGGAATCTTTCCTGGTGTGAGGCTCACTTAGAAATTGTGATTGAAGAGGCGCAAGTGGCGCCAGCCAATTGAAATGTGCATTTAAAGTGTATTTACAATTCTTTTTGTTTCTGTTGTCGCTGACGGATGCAGACACAGTGGATCCTCACCCCCAACCATTTACTACACATCATCAGTCAGGAACTCGGGTGGAAAAAAAAAAAACAGAACTTGGAGCAGGGCCCTATGCACAGGCATAGTTGGCATTATAGTAGCTCCGGCCCTGAAAACAAGACACTATGAAGGAACCAGAAGCAGCTCAAGGGACCCATATTAGTGTTATGACTGGTGTAGAGAACATTAATATCTCATAGGTACTGCCTGAGTCAGAGAAAAATGTTTTATTGGAAGTCCAGAAGGAGACTGAGGGGTAAGATCACCCTGTTAGTCCTGCTCCTCAAGTTTATACTTCTTTTGACTGTTTACAGCAGCCAGAAATATGTTTTGAATATCTAATTGAAATCTATGGGATCGCCAGATTAGATATGGAAACTCCTGAAAAACCAAGCGTGTGGGTGGCCCATCTTTTACATATTATGGAACAGTTTGATAACTTATATATTACACGTCCACCTAATCCCCTTTTTTCTGACTGTGCCTTACTCTATTGCAAATCTTTTGACACAGCAGAGAGTATCTGGGAACAGGAAGGGATCCTCAAACTGTATGGTATTAATATTCTTGCCCCACAAAAGGTCCCAGCACCAGTAGATGAAACAGAACTTAGACCTTTGAATGATAGTAGGAAGGACAACATTGAGAGAGGAAGGAGAGTATCAGAGGTGATTCATAACTGTTTGTACACTTTCTCAGTCTTGGAAAAGTAGAACCTTATCTCTCTTTGGCTGGGAGATATCAAAAGGTGAAACTATTGATTCCAGCAAAAGAGAAATTGCCTCCTTTTTATCACACACTCTTCATTTAGAAATAGGATGTAGTGCATTAGAATGGATTGCAGTCCATAGGGGAATTTCGGACTGCCCCAAATAGACATAATGTTTAAAAATGCTAAATTGGCTGCTTTAATCTTGGACTCTTCTTCAGTGCTGGATGGACTTGGGGTTCTATTAACAGACTGCACAACCTTGGAAATTAACCATAGTAATAATGGGCCTAAAAATAACTAAATAGATTTTACAGTTTATAATCGCTATGCTACATTAGATTCACAGTGGCAAACACGTATAAATAAGTTATCTAAGTCTTTAGAAGTCTTGATCATTCTCTCCTGGAATATGGAAGGGTCAATGTATAAATTACTGAATGAGGAAATTAAGGAATTTTTGTTAACTTTTGACATCTTATGTCTTGAAGAGACCTGGTGCCAGAAAGAAAGCCCTCCTGTGATCCCAGGATATTCAGGATTCAGAATGTCAGCAACTAAGGATAAAAACTATGGTATGGGTAAGGCAGATATGGCGATATATGTTAAAACCTCCCTAAATTATAAAATTACCCCATTAGAATCTCAATCCAAAATAATTCTTCCTTTATTACTAGAATGTTCTGTCATTAAAATAATTCTTATTAGTGTTTATTTTCCTCCTATTACCAAATCTAACTCTGCCTCTCATGTGATTCAGTGGTCATATTTTTCAGAAGATCTTAAAGAAATGGCCAATAATTATGAAATCTATCCTTTCATTGTACTTGGAGACTTTAGTGCTAGAATTCAGGAAGAAAAGCATCCAAGGAAATTCAATAATAAACTCCTTCTCAGATTAGATGTTATTAACTCGACAATAAACATGATTTAAAAATCTAAAGATAAAAAATTCAATCAACAAGGTAAGATTCTAAACAAAATTATGAGCGAGTTAGGTTTTATACTATTAAACGGTCAATCACCAGGGGATCTGCAGGGAGGTTATACCTTTATGGGTCACCTGGGATCATCTGTAATTGATTTAATATGGGCCAATATAGTTGCATTGAAACTTTTCAAGGATTTAATGATTTTGGACTGATTGGACTCTGCTCATTTTCCTTTATTAACTCAGTTGCAAATAGAAGGTTTTACCGGCGTCTGTGAGAACAGACTAAATACTGCTGGCCTGGAAGTGCTCAATTCAAGAAGAATTCAGTGTGGGGGCGTTAGGAAACAGTGGAACTCTTCTCAGAATTATTATATTCAGATCATCTATCCTTATTACGGGACATCATGTTGATGACTAATGATGTCCAGGTAGCATATAACAGATGGATGGAAATTATTCACTATATTAAGCCTTTTTTGCAGAACAAATGAAAATTCTAGATCATTTCACACAACTTGGTTTAACAAAATTTGTAAAAAAGCCAAAACCAGTTTAAACAGGTTAGCGCATTATTGTAAGAAATATCCTTTAAGAGAAAACTTAAATACTCTTAATAGAGCAATGAAAGATTATAGAAAAGTGCTGGAGGAAGAGAAAAGGAAATACCATCAAGTTATATGGGAAAAATTACAAGATACTGTTCTGAAAAAAGATTGTAAGGAATTTTGGTCCCTAGTTAGTCATGGTTACAATCAGTATATTAGGTCTGTGGAAGCCTATATTGGTTACTCCAATAACTTGGGAGGAACACTTTCATGCCCTTTATTTTTTTTGTAGGCAAAGATTTAGACAATTTTTATTTAAATTATGAAACCACAGAAGGTATTGTACAGTATTTTCTGAGGCCTTTTTATATTCATAAAGAAGAAATACTATATGATGTTAATTCAATGTCTTCAAATAAGGCCCCAGGCCCTGATCAGATTCTATCAGATATCTACAAATCTTTTGCTGACTGATGGCTTCATATATTCATGGTTATCTTTTTTCTCCCAACTTTTTGTATCCTCTGTGGCAGACACTGCTAGTCTCCACCATCATACCAGACCCGGGGTTGTTCAGGACTTACCAGCACTATGCGCGTCCTGGCAGAACTCCCGAGCCGGCCCGGAGGCATCATAGAGTGGTGTCCCTGATTTTCCTTTTTTTCTCCCTTCTATCTTCATGGGACTCTGGAAGCGGCTCCACATGGGTGTGGAGGCACTCATGTGTGCCGCAGCTCTAGACCAGCCCCTTCTGCCCTCCCCCGGTCTTGCATCTGGGCTCTCGGAGATGGCACCACCACACAGCCTCCACTGGGTGGCAGCCAAGCACCGAGAGGCCTGCTAGTACCCTTCTGAGGTGGAGAGCCACTCACCGGCAGCAACTCATGCTCCTCTCCCTCCCCCCCACCAACCTCTGGTGACCCGAGCCCGTTCCTGAACCCACTTTTTTCTCAAAAAGGAGACTTTCCCTCAAGTTGGAAAGGCAGTATTATTTTTCTATACACAAAAAAAGAACTTACGTCAGATCCAATTATATATAGACCTATTAAATTGATACTACTCAGAAAATCATTGCTAAAATAATTTTAACTAGGCTGCAGACTTGGATAACTAAAAACCGTCTTCTTAATGAAGCACAGAATGGTTTCAGAAGTAACAGATCAATGATCCAGCATTGTTATGTGCTGTTCCACCTTATCTGGAAGTATATTAATGTTAAAAATTCTAAACTTTTCTGTTGTTTTATTGACCTTAAGTCAGCATTTGATAGTATAAGCCACAGATTATTATGGCAAAAACTTCATGCATTAAATATTGATTCAGGCTTACTGAATATCTTAATAAGATTACATCAGGATAAATGAATTAAGGTACAGTATAATCAGGATGGGGAGGTTACCACACCTATTAGAACTAACTTGGGAGTACGCCAGGACTGCCACTTGGCTCCCACCCTATTTAATTTATGCATCTATAATAGATCAATACATTCACCATCTATATCTAGTAAAAAAAAATTCCTGTCTAGCTTATGAAGATGATATTGTTCTGATTTCCACTTCATTTTTGGGAGTACAAAAAAAAGTGGAATACTTTTTTAAACTATGTACAGAAATAAATTAACCATCAATACAGACAAAACAAAAATGGTTGTTTTTGGAAAAAGAAAAAGTAGGACTCTGAGCTTATTCATTTAATAAACAGAAGATATGTACCGTGAAATATTATGATTATCTCAGAGTAAGACTTTTTTGAAAATTTCCTCCGGAAAAATCATATCCAGCTGATGGAGACTAAATTCCAAATGACCTTTAATGCCATTAAAAGATTTAATGCTTGACTGGGTAAAGATTCAATAAGTGGTATACTTAGAGTTATAAATGCAAAAATTAAAACATGCATATTATATGCGGCTGAAATATGGTCTTCTTCTAAATTAAAAAATCTCAAAGTCATTCTTAAAATCTGTCGTTATATTTTGGCAGTACCCCAATCTGTACCAGCAGAGGTTCTAGTCTTGAATTAGGCCAATTTGCGATGTGCACCCATATTTTGGAAAAAAAAAATATTTTCCTGTTAAAAATGTTCCTTTTGCCAGAAGATCGCCTTCCTAGACAATGTCTGTAAGAAGAAATTGAATAGTCTAGATGTGTTTTTTTTTTGTTTCCTATGATTAAAAATGTTAAAGAAATTATTTTCCCATTAGGATTGGGTCATGTTTTGTATACAATATATATTAGGCCGGTTGCTGAGACCATCCTCCAGATTAAAAGTCAGATCAGAGATATAGCTATAAAGGAAGATCTTTCATGGATAGCAATTCTTAAAAATTACTATTGGCACAAACAATTTAAAACTGACAATTTCCCTGAACCTTATTTAACAATTATTTTGGATCCAGTTGCAAAAATAATTTTAACTAAATTCAGAATGGAATTTAACAATTCCAATACATTTTGTTCAAACAAAAACGCTTAGGTGTATTGAATCCTTATTGCAAATGTGGATTGAATCTGGAGGATGAGCTCAAACATATTATGCTAATTTGTCCATTATATTCTAAGAAGAGAAAGATTTGGTTGGGTCCAATACTTGCAGAACTCAGTCCCCCTCTGGACCAGATTATGATATTTTTATTTAATACTAAGGAAAAGCTCATGTTGGATAGGCTCCTGGGTTATCTGTGAACAGCCTTCTGAAATATTATCACAGTTCTATTTTAATGAATAGTTTATTCATATATTGTTAGGAGGATGGTTGTTTCCACTAAATGTTTTGCTGGATATTCAGTTTTGGATTTACACCTTTGAGTCAGGGACTTTTTTACAAAGGTTCCAAGTCAGTTAAAAACAATAAGGTCAAATGCAGTACAGGGCAACACAGTAAGCTATATTCACATAGTTAACACAGATGAAAAACAGTTAATGTTTCAACACAGAACATATAATTCAAAGATAAAGAACAGAGGAGAAGGTCTGACGGCTGGCAGTTGGGTGTCTGGGAACATAGGAATAGGCAAACTGCTTGTGCTGAGTACACGTTACAAGTGTGCAGGGAGACCAACAGGCAGGATGGAGACCCTGAGTGAGGAGGTGTGGTAATAGAAACACTAAGGTAGTGCAGCCAGAGTAGGCATTATCGAGGAGAGAATGTGGAACTGTGGTTAAGTACATAGGGGTGGGGAGGGAGGGTGGGAGTAGGGGAGATTTGGATAGGGGTGCAAAGAGAGAGGGGTATATGGGGGAGAGAGTTGATACTATTGTAAAGTATCAAAAGGAATTAGGATATGAAAGAAATTGTATTGTATTCTTAAATATTAAATTGTTAATGTTTTGTCTGCTGTAAAGATTTGTAAAGGCCTATGGTTGACCAATAAAATGATAATGATGATGAACTTGGAGGTGATGAGTGGGGGTGGCAGTCAGGGAACAGTTGAGGTGCATTGACCACAGTTCTGTGTGGTTTGAACTGGGGGTGCGGATCATTGCACCCCCCTCAAGGGCAGTGGTTGTGAACTTTAAATGGGCAGATTTTCTCCAGATACAGGAAAAAGTCAAGGAAAACTTGGTGGGTGAAGACCAGATCAAGAGAGTTGAGAAAAAGTGGGGAATGATCAAGGGGGCAAGTCTGGAAGTGACCAACTCTTGTGCAAGGAAGATCACCAAAAGAAAGAAGCATAAAAGGCTAATCTGGTTCTCCAAACAGGTAAGTGAGGCTGTAAGGGCAAAAAAGGGCCTTCATAAGATACAAGGTGGCTTAAAGGAAAGATGAATACAAGCAATACTAGACTAGGCTAAATGAGGAGAAGGTGGCAACCAAGAAGGGTAAAGGCAGGCATACAGCTGCAGATTGCTGAGGGTCATAAAGAGGGACTACATTCAAGATTTCTGGCATCAATAAATTTAGAATTTGCATCAGTATAACCCCAATCAGCCTCATGCCAAACATTAGATCTCTAAGTTACTCTGTTTAAAAGTTACAAGTCATTTTACAACCCTAAATTCACTGCCTGTTCAAAAAAGCCAGTTTCAGTGAAGAGCTGCTGCTGATGTCATCTCCTGAACTTACAGTCTAGTTCTCCCTGTCAGCAAGCTTATAGGACCTGTTTCTCCAAAGTTTTAAAGATCATGTGCAATGGTTTTCACAAGTAAAACAGGCAGCACCATTCAATAAACATTGCTTTAAAAACTATGGAACCCTATGCAATAATGGGCAGAGTGGCTAAGCGCCACGTATCTGTAGCACGTAGCCACTCCTCACCTATTATGCCCCCCATGTAGGATGCACTAATGGGGGGCATGCTGCCCCAATGCACCCAGGCCCGCTGACCGCAATGCGCCGGGGGGCATGCCAGCACTATGCACTATTCACAAAAGTGCATAGTGCTGGCTGCATGGGTACAGAGATGGTGCAGGTTACAGCAGTGGGGACCCTGCCTTAACCCACTGTGTGCCCCCACTGTCAGCACCTGCCAGACATGGGGGGACCAGAACAGAGCCCTCTGTGCTACCCCTACCTCCTAGGCAGACAGAGAGGTCAGGGGCAGCGGAACCGGTGATTGCCCGACACTTCAACAGAGCGGCGGCACTGGGATGGTATGTTGCTGGGTGGGTGGGGGGCATGGACAGTGACACTGCCCACCTATGGGGATACGGCCACATTGAGGTTGGAGCACAGCTGCTGTTGCAGGGGTGTGGGTTGGGGTGGTTCCAAATGGTGGGGGTATTTCAGTGCACTGGGAGGGCACTGGGAGCCAAAGGCTGGGCCAGTTGGCAGACTGGTTATAGGGGCCATGCTGCATGGGTCTAGGTGCTGGTGGTAGGCATGCACTACACTGGACCCATGCCTCACTGCGTGAGAGATCTATTGTTGGACCCAGGACGGGCATCCAATTGGATGCCCACCTGAGTCCACGACTCCACTCCCAACTGCCCTGCTGAGTCCTGTGCACTGGGGGGAGGAGCCATGGACAGGTGGGCGCCGGTTGTGAATACCGGTTTGTACACACCTGCCTGGGGGTGTGCAGCTACGCAGGTGGGGTACACACATTTTCTGCATACTGCTGCCCAAATTGTGCATAGTGGCCTATGTGTGTTTCAGGTTTTGTAACAAAGTTGACATTTTTTTATGTGCCTTTTTTGTTGTGGTCCTTTTCTCCAGGGTTGCTGGATGCTGGTCATAGCAAACTGCTGTGAGGTTTGCAGACTGAATAACTTTCTGATGTGGTGAAAGGCTGAGATCATTCACACATATCATTCAATTGGGTGATTTCTCAGGATGGTACTTTAAAACAATTATTCCATATCCCTGTCAATGGGGGTGGGAGAGGTAATACTGTTTTGAAACCTGACTACAAGTTTTTATGCATTAGCCAGCCCGATGTTTTCTCCCTGTCAGGCTGTTATTTGACCTACATTCAGGCTCATCTGCGTTGGCTCTACATTTCAATGATCATTTTACCAGGGCTAACACTTCCACCCCAGTAGGAATTAACACATATAAGGCCCCTATTAAAACTTACTGTAAAGCAGACACTGAAATAGCAATGAAGTTACCGATGTTACAGTACTAGTAGCAATACAACTTCCTAGCAGGCACAGTAAAGTAGCACTCCAAATGGTATCAGCAGCCTGGAGGCATGCTTACTCAGCATCCAGCAACCCTGGAGAAATGAATCACATCAAAAATACATTAAAATATACAAATTTGTCAACTGTGTTACAAAACCTAAAATACACATAGTTTTTATAGCAATGTTTTTTTGAATGGTGCTGCCTGTTTTACTTGTGAAAACCATTGTACATGATCTTTAAAACTTTGGAGAAACAGGTCTTATAAGCTTGCTGACAGGGAAGACTAGACTGTGAGTTCAGAAGATGACATCAGTAACAACTCTTCACTGAAACTGACTTTTTTGAACAGGTAGTGAAATCAGGGTTACAAAATAGCTCATAACTTGAAAATGAAGTAACGCAGAAAGCTAATTTTTGGTATGAGATTTACTGGGGGTATGCTTATTATAATTCTGCAATGTAACACTTTTGGCCAGAGTCCCTCTTTAAAGGAGAGGAAAATAATTCTTTAGATACATTCAGGAGAAAAGGAAGGTGGGGGAATGGCTTCCGGTGATGTCATCGCCTAGGTGGCTGAGTAACTCTGGAGTTCTGAACCTCCACTACTATGACTCCTCACAATCAATGCATTTCCTTGCAGATACTGAAAGATTTTCAGCCTAAGAGAGGACTAACATCATGGGAAGAAAAAAATGGAAAAATGAAGGTGCTGCTGTGGAGGATCCCCATGGATTGACTAAGGATGGTTCTCTAAGAGAGGCCTGCACCTCCTTGCTCCTGATGGCTGCTACTGCCACAACTCATTCAAGACCCCCAAAATTTCAGAAACTAGATTTGACCTTTTTTCAATCTTGAATTTCTCTCCTTGTCCGCCCCTGACCGACCCCCATCTTGACTAGTCCCCCCAGCCCTGTCACCCAACTTCCCTGTACTGTGGTTCATCATCACCACAGGACCAGTCCAGAGAGGCCTAGACATTGATGCAGAGGCTGCAAGGGACAGGGATGTCACCCAAATTCAGCTAGAGGAATTTCTCCTCTATCATCTCTGTGGGCCCACGCATGTGAAATGATGCAGTGTGCGTGTTCTGAATTGTGGAAATACCCACAGTGTCAATGTATAAGATCCCTTCCCCTGCATCTGCCATCCTTCTACACTGCCACCCAGATTCCTTCAGGTGGCAGCCAACCAGTGGGGAGCACCCTTCCCCTGGCGATAGGAGAGCTGCCCTTGGGATGCTCAACGTTTCCGCCCCTGGCCTGCCCCAAGCTACCCAAGTCCATTCCCAAACCCATATCACAAGCACAGCAGGTGGTACTTTTGTCGCCATGCTACCAGGCTGGCAACTGGATTTAGTCTTAAACTGCAGGCACATAGTAAAGACTACAAATCTGTGATTATAGCTCTTGACTCCCATGCTGATGCTACCAAACAGATTCATCTCCAGCTCTCTAAAATAGCAGCCAGACTACAACAGAAAAATGAGGAGTTGACGAGATGCTACAGATGGCAGAAAATCTATCTATATGGGATTCCAGAGGAGATGGACCTTTAAACTCTTTCTTGAAGAAATTATTTGGGGTGTTACTGGAACTGCCAATGGATGACTTTGTTTTCAATATTGAAAAAGTGTAGAATGCACTGTGCCTGAAGCGACAGGACCAAAAGACATGAACACACTGTATAATGGCACACTTTCTCAGCTCCCAAATGAAGGATCAAATAATACTGTATTGATGGGTAGAAAAAGGGGACTTTTGGACTATGAAGGTCATTGTATTTATGTTAACCATGACTATGCCCCCTCAGTACTGAATTGCAGAAAGTAATATCAGAAGTTTCTTAGGCTGTTTCAAGAGAAAGGATTAAGATTTCAGACCCCTCTTCCAGCCAAACTGTGGGTCCTCTTTCTAGAGAGCCCTGAACTTTACCATACCCCTGAGGACACCCTTACAGCACTGGCCACAAAGTGGAGTCACCCAACCCAACAAACAGCCACAGCACCACAACCAGACAGGGCAGACAGACATGAGTGCCAATGAGAGGAGAGCATAGAGGACAGTCTGAAGCAACTCTGGACCCTGAATATCCTACAGGATATCAAGGACTTGCTCAAAACCTTTACCATGCCACAAAATCAGCCTTGTTGACACCCGATGTGACCTATCAAAATGCTGCACAAAATGCACACCTGTAACTGTGAGTTGGGAATGGTGGTGGGATAGGCTGGGGGTTGTCAAGTTTTGCTGAGCCATAATCTGCTTTATTACTTTTTGTATTATACATTTTGTCCTTAACACTACATAATAGTCTTCCCCATATCATAGCAGTCTTTTCCTTTCCCTGCTATCCATTCTCGCCCCATCATGCAACTACAATTACCCAGGCTGTTTTTTATCTTTAATAAAAGCAGTTGCAGGTTTGGCAGTTATTCTTCAAGGTTTTCTTTCCCTTCCAGTGGTATATGTGTATTGGCGGGAGTATGCAGAGGACGTGGATGCACAATCTTTGAAATCTAGCAGGTGCATTAGATTCTTTCAGACTTGCATACTCCCCTAAATTATATTGTAAATGGTAGAGAGGGAAGTTTGTATTAATAGCCCTTGAAACAGATATATGTCTACCAGGAGAGGCTTGCTTTCTTGCTGTGGGTCTACTGCTCGGTATATAGCAGGGAGAGAGGATATATGCCCCATCACCCACCCTACCATGGTCATGGGCAGTACATGTGGGTAGCAGGGATGACTCCTAAAAAACATTTTCTAATAATGAATCACCACTCTTTTTCAAAACAGTAATGCTCTGGTGCTTGGGAATAGTGGCAGGGTATATCCCTTCTAATATGAAATGTGGTGCCTGATATGTTCAGGACCAAATATTCCCCCACAGGATGCTCAAATTTTTCACAACTCATTGAGTGGGGTTTCTGACTTCCACCTCATTACTGGCTGAAAATTCATAGCTAATACCCTCTGACTGCACTGTCTAAAATATCAGCTTTCACTCTAAATACAGTATAAGCTGCTTGTACCAAACTAGTTTGATGTCTGTGAAACTGTCCGGTATATGCAGCGTCTGCAACATCCATGAGGACGGATGTCTGGTGACCACATAAGGCGCAGGCATCATGAGCTATCAGACACTAACGTTTAACATACTTAAATACTATACTTACATAGAAAATGGACAATGGAACACAGAACACAGCACACTGAAGAATGACGAGCAAGTCTTTCTTCTTTGTTCCTGCGATGTTTCAGGTAAGGAGCACCAAAATGTGCTCCTTCGCTTTCTTGAGACCCTTTGGGGTCTCCGATTTAAAAACTGAATGTGCCATAACCAATACAGTGGTGAAACAGCCTGGTTTCATCTGTGTTAAAAATGTTTTCCAGGCTGTAACTGCTCAGCAACATGGGGAGAACATCTTTGAGCCAGGAATCAGCTGCAATGTTGTCAACATTCAGCTTATCTCCATGGATTTTTCTGAAGCTAATGTTATGTCTTTGCTTCCACCGACTTAACCAGCCATCAGTGGGCTTGAAGTTGGAATTGCTGAGGGCCACTGCCAGCTGTTGAGATTTTTGAATTAGAAATGAACCGCTTATTAGTGTGTCCCTTCCACTGGCATTTGTGAACCAATGGAGGAGTGCCCTCTCCACATCACTGTCTTTACCCTCACATTTGCACTTTCTTTTAGGGTTTTGGTTTGCATGTCATTCATACAGAAGGCATTCTTTGTTCTTCAGGAGGTCACTTAGAGTAGACTTGGGGATTTGGAAATGAGCACTCAGGTCATACAGACTGAGCTTTGGCAGCTTTTCTATTTAGTTTAAAATCTCAATCTTGCGAGATAGATACAAGTCCTCTTCCCAGACATGCTGATGCTCCCTCAGAGAAAAAAAAGTGTTCTGATTGTATCAGACAGCTGGTTTAAATACACCACTAATGAGAACAAATAAAAGACCACCTAGAACTGTTTAAGAATCACTTGCAATCCATTAACCCCTACTGTGACACCTGCTGTGACGTGGTATTTATGATAGTAAATGGGGAAAGGGCATCAGACAAATTGGGAGGTACTGTAAAAGGCCGTCTAAAACAGAATAAAAAAGTACAGGTCACGATGTTTACTGCCATCATACATTGCTGCTTTAACTGTGCATTGGGGCATATCAATGCGAGACCACTTACAAATGATGATACAGACTAGGAGCTTGGATCAAGCAGAAGATGTATGTATTGTGCTGTTCTACAGTGGCACACAGCAAATGAAAGCCATTACCCTTGCCTACCACATGTCTTCAGGATAAACTTCTTACATTCACTGTACAAATAGTTAGAATTAGGCATAAACTTCCTATGATTGGTACACCTGCACTGTACCCACAGTTAAACATTAGATTCTTCCCTCTGCTCTAAAGGGGTTTTCTGCTGCTTTAAAATTTCTGGATCCATTTCCATGTCCCATTATCATTACTGTCCTGACCTCCCTTTCGGTGCTACAAATTATTCCCTACTATCATTGCCAAATGTATTGGCAAATGACTGCCTCTCCTAACAGCATCCAGTCAAATGGGTTTCATTAGAACTCAACAAACCCAAGACAGCATCAACTGGACCTTATACGTTCTCCATCAGGTTTCCTCTATCATAAGCCTGGATACAGAAGAGGCATTCTTTCGGGATGCATGGTCTATTTTCCTTTGCATCCCAGCCAGTAGTTTCTTGCAACTTTGTGTAACCCCCCCGTTACCCGGGGTTACTAGAATCCCATTAAGACCTAGTAGTAGGAAGGGAAGGAAGCTTGTGAAACTCCAGTTTAATGGATTTCACACTGTCTCACTCTGTTCTCAGTCTCAGCTGAGACTGAGGGATGACATCATCATAGAACTCTCACAGCCGCATGAGCCACACTGGAGTGCTGCAGTTGGAAATTAGGATAGAATGTTGGGGATTTTGAACAGAGTCTGTGAGCAGTCTGAGAGAGAGAAGTAGCACAGCAGTCTGTGTGCAGGTTCTCAGAGCTTTAAGCTCTGTTTTAGAGCTACTGTTAAGAAGGTGTGTGTGTTTCCACTGTAAAAGGGACTCAGAAACTTATTGCTGAAGTGGGAGAGACCGCTGTCACTGGTCCAAGTGCCCCCTCCATGAGGGGATGGGGGAAAAGGTTTGCCTGTCTTCCAGGTGCAACCCTCCTGGTTCGGCTAAGGGAAGAAGCTGCCTATTTCAAGTTGTGCTGCGGCACCAGAAGATCTGAGAGAGAAATTCCTATGGAGGAATCGCCTGTGGGGCACCTGCAACCAAAGGGTGAGTTCGCTCTGACAGAGGGCCAATGTTTTCACCTGAACTGTTGGAACGTGGAGATTGGACTACTTAATTTGTAGGAGGTCTAGTGTAATAGACATTGCCGATTAATTCAAGTAGGTTCAAGTCCAGCACAAAGAGTAAAGTAAAGTGGGGATTGGACTGCTTAATCAGTGGGGGGCCTAGAGCAATGGGCTATGCCAATTAAAAGTATGTTCAAGTCCAGCACAAAGGGAAAGCAAGACAAGTAGAGGAAATGTGACATACATTTAGCATTAATCTACATTGCCAAGCTTTACAGTATGAAGTGTTTACTGTCCAGAGAAATGGCCGGGTATGAATTGTGGGAGCGAGAGGTGGGAGCCCCCATCAGTAGTAACCAAATTCACCTCTACAGATTTGCTCTGTGGCACCTTTACTTTCTCTCAGGTACTTGACCAGTGCCTGAGGAAAGTACCCAGACGTAGGATTAAAAGGAAGTTTCCCTGATAGAGCTGAAGTGCTCTGGTGGTTTAGGGAGCCACCAGAAAATGTTTCCATGACATATGGAAGGTGTCCGAGTGTCCGGCAATAGAGCCGAGCCAGGGAAAACCCAGAACGGTGTACAAGTTCGGGCTCTGTACCCAAAGCAGCATGCAAGTCTGGGCTGTGTGCCCAGTGGGTTCAGAGCCTGAGGGCTAAAAGTGTTGAGGAAGTGTTCTTGATTCTCTTAATCTGCATTACCAGGAATGTAGCCCACGGGGTCCATCTATGCTTTGTTGTTCTGCTTGGATGTGAATAAAGCCACACTTTAGAATCCCATTCCTGGTATTGGACATTACAGTTATTGCTTCCTGTGTTTGGAGTTACTTGGGTGCCCCTGTGCAGAGTAGCCAAACCTAGCCTTTGTGCTGAGTGACCTATTCCTCCTTGAAGCCAGTCCCACCTGGTACTGCTGTCAGATTCAAACAGCATACCACCTGTCGTTTGCAAAATGATGGGGGTGGGGTCTTACAAAATGGAGGCACCGCTTTGGATTTGAAATTTTAGGGAGGAAAGGTGCTCGGGCAAGGGGCTAGCATTTTGGTTATCTGGGAGTGGGTAGCCCAAAAAGCTGAAGCAAGGTTAACTAATGTGTCGCTGTGTGCTGTTGTCCATGTGCTGCTGTTAAATGCCAGCTGTTTACCAAGGAGCAGTAAAGCTTGAGAGAGTATGCCCTTGCCCTGCATCAAAAAATTACAGCATTTTGCCAGCTTTTAAAAATTGTTGTGACAAAGAAAAGTGTGGAAGACTAGGGGTAGCAAAAGGAAAATTGTGCCCTGGATGATTGAAATGCTTTCTAGTGAACTGAGAGACTTGCTGTGTTAATGGCCATGAGGAATGGTTGAGATGGGCTCCCGCAGTGGAGTCAGTCAAAAAAAGAGAAAAAAAAAGTGGTTTTGCAGTTTAAATTTGCCTGCTCTACGATCGCCGTGAGGAGAAGAGCACTCGCGAGGGAAAGAGGCTTATTTGCATGGTATCGTGTGATTGGTGAGACTGCAATCAGTCCCACCCCCAAGCCAGCTTTACAGCGACTGTCCAGCATTCGAGAGGGATTGTGAGTGGAGTGCATGTACTGGCTTACTGGAGGAGCATCGCAGTGACTGAAAGCGCTGTAAAAGTTTAAAAAACTGACTTTTCCATCTAAATTCAGGCTCAACCCGCATCTCGATCGACTGGACTGTGAGTGTGGTGTTTGGAGGGACGATCAGCAGGACTGCCAACCTGCTTCTGTCCAGAGGCCTCCAAGACTGGCTGCAGGCTGTTTCCATCGCAGCAACCATCTACTGATAACAGTGAGTACCAACAGAAATAATTGCTCAAACCACTGATATTTGCCAAAAGCCAGCTGAATCTGTGTGCAGCAGTGTAGTCATTTTTGCAAACAAAGACTGTGTTAAGTTTGTACCAGCAAAAGCAAGCCTGTTAAGCCATCGACTGTGAGCATAGTTATGGGTTCAGTGTCAAAGTAAAGTTTCAAAGCCATGAGAGATACTGTGAGTTGTAGCAAGATATGCAGCAAGAGTTGCAGGCAATCCTGTGCTTGAAATACTGAGGCTTTAAGGGATTGTGAGCTAGATCAATGTCTTCAGCAAGTGAAAAGTCCGTGGTAAATCATATAAATGTGCTAGGAAAAATAACAGTGCAAGTTTGTGCAGTTTGGGCAAAGTTATCAGTAGAGTGTATAAATCGGATGCGCAGTGGCTTGATCCAATTTCAGAATGTTGATGCACAGGAGTGCTGCCACCGCCATTACAGGATGGGGTAGTAATGTAAACTCAGCAGCAGAGGAGCCATTTTGAAAGTGAAAGAAAGTGTTCAGTGATGTGGGACTTTCAATAACAGTGAGCGTTTGTTTGTTTTTCTCTGCAGTCATGGCCTCAGGACCAGCCCGCTACCCGAATCATGCCCGGGCTGTGGTAGCAGCAGAAGTAAACAAGTTAAGGGACATTGAGAGGTGTTACTATGGAGGACAACTGCCTCCTCATGTGGCGATTCCTGGATATCCAGTGCAAGTGTGCTTAATATGCTTAAATGCTGGGAGGGACGTCTTCATGGTACCTCACTGTTCGGGGTGCTTAGAGAAATACGGCTTGTTTAAAGTACCCAAGATTCATTTGGCTCCCACATGGACAAAAGTTCAAGAATCTGCAGTTGGCAGCACACAGCATCAGGCGGAGCCTGTTGGAGAACCCCTCGGGGGAGTGTGGCACAAAGCTAGAGGGTGCAGATTTGCAGACAGAACAATGTGCTGATGTTTTGGATTCTGGATCGCAGAGAGACAATTCAGGCAGAGCATCAGTAGACCCTTGGAGAGGGGGGCCTAGCCCAAGTCTCATAGGAGAAGACGAGATGAGGGAGGCCTTTGAATGGGAGGTTTCGACCTCCGAGCCTAGTGAAGAATGGATAGTCTCAGGAGTGAGGATGACTGCTCACTCCTGGGCACAGATTCTCAGTGAGGAAGAAGGAGAGGGAATCTATGTGGCCTTGTGAAAAGGAATGGGTACACAGCCTCAAGCTCTTGCCTCAGAGGAATGCATGGAAGAGTAGGTGATGCCACTGCCTGGCTGTGCAAGAAGAAGAAGCCAGGGATCCATTTATTGTCTCATTGAGAATCGTAGCTGGCAGAACCAGGACTGGCCACCCCCAAAGCCAGCCAGAGGTCTCAGGTTGACCAAAGCTAGTAAAGAGGAGAGACTGGTTCATAGGAAGGTGAATGAAATCTATGGGATGTGCTTTCGTACCTTTCCTCGGAGAGTCTGGGAGGAGATTGAGAACATCAGAAAATCCTGGATTTGGGCCAAAGCAATGAAATGTGCATCCTGGTGCAAACAAAGCATGTCAGGAACAGAATGTTTCATGAAAAATACAGTCAGTGGAAAAGAGGCAGGACACTGTTAATGGACACTGTTGTTCAAATAGTGGATGGAGAGGGACGTGAAATCTTTCACAGTGTGAATTATGTGTGCCCAGATGGGGTAATAATTCAAGCTCCTGACCTGTTGTGCTATTGGCCACAATGCAGAGACCTTCCTGTGAATGTGCCTGTGCCTACCAAATGGAAAGCAGAGCAGTGGTAGCCAGTGCTGCCACTCCAGCCATTGCAATGCCTTTTTTTTGTTCCGCCAGTATGGACGTCCAGGACTCAGGTGCCCCACATTCATCAGTTCTACAGTGTACTGACTTTACAGAATCCATCAACTGGCCCACCAGATGACTTCAGATCCAGAGAGGACACCAGCCCAGCTGTATCCTGATTCATCGCCTGGTAACCGGATGACGTCAGACCAGCTGTTTTCCTTTTTGTTCCTGTTCCAAGGTTCCATCTCCAGAGATGACATCAACCCAGCAGTTTCCAGATGTGCCCTCCTGTCATTCCTGAAAGATGTCTGCCCAGCTGTATCGGAAGAGTGCTGCCAGGGAGAGTCTTCGGCCAAGGACCAGGTTGGTGTTTTGTTCGTTCTACAAGGGACTGGTAAGTCCAAACTTTTCTATTCTTATGACATTGCAGTACACACCCTACACTAGCAGACTCCAGATGTGTGAACTGTCCTCAAAGACTCTCCCCTTCAGGACTTTGGCCTGCTAGAACTGTGCTTCACCGGGCTCCGGCCCAGGAGAGACTCTTTAATGGACTAGCCTTCGGGCACTGTGGTCACTAGATGGGACTTTTATGGCACTCCATCCCCCAAATGTGTATTGTAAATAATGTCATTGTTTTTCTACTGTTTTCTAATGTTTATACTGTTTTTCTATCTTTTCTAAAAAAAAGTATTTTTGGGATTCTCCAGTGTTTTGATGGTAGGGGTTTAGATAGACTGTGTATGCAGATTAGGAGTGTGTGTTGTCTTTCTTTTTCTTGCAGGTGTTCCTGAAGAAGATAGAAGAGAAGACAAGAAGAGGAGGAGGGACTCATCGGAGTTCCTCACTAGTACTTTAATGTGTAGTATTTAAAGTACTGTTGTTGTTGTTGCTACTGTGTGTAACCCTTTTCTTCCACAGGTATGGTTGTGGGGAAATGTGGGAGTAATGTATGGTTGGTATTAGCTCCTGGTGTGTGGTTGCATGGTGCCCAAGATCAGGGAGGTTCCCTGTTTGTTTTGTTTTGGGATTTGAGTTAGAGGCAGACAGATTTTCCCTAGAGGGCTGGGGGGGGATAGACAGGCTGTGGTCCAGTACAGCCATAGGGACTGCAGTGCTGATCTATTAGGGCTATGCTCTGGACAGTTCTACCAGAGCCACTAGGTACCCATAGTTAGCGGGTAGAGTAGAGGCTGGTATGTCAGCCAAAGGCCTCTAGGCCCTTAGTGTTGCCTGCCTGTGCTAGCACATGGTAGGAGGGGGCCTGATCACACCCTTCCGCAGGTAGCACATAGAGTGAGATGGCCTAAGCCAGGTAAATAATGACTGCGGACAGTTATTTTCCTGGCCCAGGGTGAGTGTAACCCCCCTGTTACCCGGGGTTACTAGAATCCCAGTAAGACCTAGTGGTAGGCAGGGAAGGCAACTTGTGAAACTCCAGTTAAATGGATTTCACACTGTCTCACTCTGTTCTCAGTCTCAGCTGAGACTGAGGGATGACATCACCATAGCAGCTGCATGAGCCACACTGGAGTGCTGCAGTTGGAAGTTAGGATAGAATGTTGGGGATTTTGAACAGAGTCTGTGTGCAGTCTTGGAGAGAGCAGCAGCACAGCAGTCTGTGTGCAGGCTCTCAGAGCTTTAAGCTCTGTTTTAGAACTACTGTTAAGAAGGTGTGTGTGTTTCCACTGTAAAAGGGACTCAGAAACTTATTGCTGAAGTGGGAGAGACCGCTGTCACTGGTCCAAGTGCCCCCTCCATGAGGGGATGGGGGAAAAGGTTTGCCTGTCTTCCAGGTGCAACCCTCCTGGTTCGGCTAAGGGAAGAAGCTGCCTATTTCAAGTTGTGCTGCGGCACCAGAAGATCTGAGAGAGAAATTCCTATGGAGGAATCGCCTGTGGGGCACCTGCAACCAAAGGGTGAGTTCGCTCTGACAGAGGGCCAATGTTTTCACCTGAACTGTTGGAGCGTGGAGATTGGACTACTTAATTTGTAGGAGGTCTAGTGTAATAGACATTGCCGATTAATTCAAGTAGGTTCAAGTCCAGCACAAAGAGTAAAGTAAAGTGGGGATTGGACTGCTTAATCAGTGGGGGGCCTAGAGCAATGGGCTATGCCAATTAAAAGTATGTTCAAGTCCAGCACAAAGGAAAGCAAGACAAGTAGAGGAAATGTGACATACATTTAGCATTAATCTACATTGCCAAGCTTTACAGTATGAAGTGTTTACTGTCCAGAGAAATGGCGGGTATGAATTGTGGGGCGAGAGGTGGGAGCCCCATCAGTAGTAACCAAATTCACCTCTACAGATTTGCTCTGTGGCACCTTTACTCTCTCAGGTACTTGACCAGTGCCTGAGGAAAGTACGCAACATAGGATTAAAGGAAGTTTCCTGATAGAGCTGAAGTGCTCTGGTGGTTTGAGGAGCCACCAGAAAATGTTTCCATGACATATGGAAGGTGTCCGAGTGTCCGGCAATAGAGCCGAGCCAGGGAAAACCCAGAACGGTGTACAAGTTCGGGCTCTGTACCCAAAGCAGCATGCAAGTCTGGGCTGTGTGCCCAGTGGGTTCAGAGCCTGAGGGCTAAAAGTGTTGAGGAAGTGTTCTTGATTCTCTTAATCTGCATTACCAGGAATGTAGCACCACGGGGGTCCATCTATGCTTTGTTGTTCTGCTTGGATGTGAATAAAGCCACACTTTAGAATCCCATTCCTGGTATTGGACATTACAGTTATTGCTTCCTGTGTTTGGAGTTACTTGGGTGCCCCTGTGCAGAGTAGCCAAACCTAGCCTTTGTGCTGAGTGACCTATTCCTCCTTGAACCCAGTCCCACCTGGTACTGCTGTCAGATTCAAACAGCATACCACCTGTTGTTTGCAAAATGATGGGGGTGGGGTCTTACAAAATGGAGGCACCGCTTTGGATTTGAAATTTTAGGGAGGAAAGGTGCTCGGGCAAGGGGCTAGCATTTTGGTTATCTGGGAGTGGGTAGCCCAAAAAGCTGAAGCAAGGTTAACTAATGTGTCGCTGTGTGCTGTTGTCCATGTGCTGCCGTTAAATGCCAGCTGTTTACCAAGGAGCAAAAGCTTGAGAGTATGCCTTGCCCTGCATCAAAAATTACAGCATTTTGCCGCTTTTAAAAATTGTTGTGACAAAGAAAAGTGTGGAAGACTAGGGGTAGCAAAGGAAAATTGTGCCCTGGATGATTGAAATGCTTTCTAGTGAACTGAGAGACTTGCTGTGTTAATGGCCATGAGGAATGGTTGAGATGGGCTCCCTGAGTGAGTCAGTCAAAAAAGAAAAAAAAGTGGTTTTGCAGTTTAAATTTGCCTGCTCTCGATCGCCGTGAGGAGAAGAGCACTCGCGAGGGAAAGAGGCTTATTTGCATGGTATCGTGTGATTGGTGAGACTGCAATCAGTCCCACCCCCAAGCCAGCTTTACAGCGACTGTCCAGCATTCGAGAGGGATTGTGAGTGGAGTGCATGTACTGGCTTACTGGAGGAGCATCGCAGTGACTGAAAGCGCTGTAAAAGTTTAAAAAACTGACTTTTCCATCTAAATTCAGGCTCAACCCGCATCTCGATCGACTGGACTGTGAGTGTGGTGTTTGGAGGGACGATCAGCAGGACTGCCAACCTGCTTCTGTCCAGAGGCCTCCAAGACTGGCTGCAGGCTGTTTCCATCACAGCAACCATCTACTGATAACAGTGAGTACCAACAGAAATAATTGCTCAAACCACTGATATTTGCCAAAAGCCAGCTGAATCTGTGTGCAGCAGTGTAGTCATTTTGCAAACAAAGACTGTGTTAAGTTTGTACCAGCAAAAGCAAGCCTGTTAAGCCATCGACTGTGAGCATAGTTATGGGTTCAGTGTCAAAGTAAAGTTTCAAAGCCATGAGAGATACTGTGAGTTGTAGCAAGATATGCAGCAAGAGTTGCAGGCAATCCTGTGCTTGAAATACTGAGGCTTTAAGGGATTGTGAGCTAGATCAATGTCTTCAGCAAGTGAAAAGTCCGTGGTAAATCATATAAATGTGCTAGGAAAAATAACAGTGCAAGTTTGTGCAGTTTGGGCAAAGTTATCAGTAGAGTGTATAAATCGGATGCGCAGTGGCTTGATCCAATTTCAGAATGTTGATGCACAGGAGTGCTGCCACCGCCATTACAGGATGGGGTAGTAATGTAAACTCAGCAGCAGAGGAGCCATTTTGAAAGTGAAAGAAAGTGTTCAGTGATGTGGGACTTTCAATAACAGTGAGCGTTTGTTTGTTTTTCTCTGCAGTCATGGCCTCAGGACCAGCCCGCTACCCGAATCATGCCCGGGCTGTGGTAGCAGCAGAAGTAAACAAGTTAAGGGACATTGAGAGGTGTTACTATGGAGGACAACTGCCTCCTCATGTGGCGATTCCTGGATATCCAGTGCAAGTGTGCTTAATATGCTTAAATGCTGGGAGGGACGTCTTCATGGTACCTCACTGTTCGGGGTGCTTAGAGAAATACGGCTTGTTTAAAGTACCCAAGATTCATTTGGCTCCCACATGGACAAAAGTTCAAGAATCTGCAGTTGGCAGCACACAGCATCAGGCGGAGCCTGTTGGAGAAGGCCCCTCGGGGGAGTGTGGCACAAAGCTAGAGGGTGCAGATTTGCAGACAGAACAATGTGCTGATGTTTTGGATTCTGGATCGCAGAGAGACAATTCAGGCAGAGCATCAGTAGACCCTTGGAGAGGGGGGCCTAGCCCAAGTCTCATAGGAGAAGACGAGATGAGGGAGGCCTTTGAATGGGAGGTTTCGACCTCCGCGCCTAGTGAAGAATGGATAGTCTCAGGAGTGAGGATGACTGCTCACTCCTGGGCACAGATTCTCAGTGAGGAAGAAGGAGAGGGGGAATCTATGTGGCCTTGTGAAAAAGGAATGGGTACACAGCCTCAAGCTCTTGCCTCAGAGGAATGCATGGAAGAGAGTGGTGATGCCACTGCCCTGGCTGTGCAAGAAGAAGAAGCCAGGGATCCATTTATTGTCTCATTGAGAATGCGTAGCTGGCAGAACCAGGACTGGCCACCCCCAAGCCAGGCCAGAGGTCTCAGGTTGACCAAAGCTAGTAAAGAGGAGAGACTGGTTCATAGGAAGGTGAATGAAATCTATGGGATGTGCTTTCGTACCTTTCCTCGGAGAGTCTGGGAGGAGATTGAGAACATCAGAAAATCCTGGATTTGGGCCAAAGCAATGAAATGTGTGCATCCTGGTGCAAACAAGCATGTCAGGAACAGAATGTTTCATGAAAAATACAGTCAGTGGAAAAGAGGCAGGACACTGTTAATGGACACTGTTGTTCAAATAGTGGATGGAGAGGGACGTGAAATCTTTCACAGTGTGAATTATGTGTGCCCAGATGGGGTAATAATTCAAGCTCCTGACCTGTTGTGCTAGTGGCCACAATGCAGAGACCTTCCTGTGAATGTGCCTGTGCCTACCAAATGGAAAGCAGAGCAGTGGTAGCCAGTGCTGCCACTCCAGCCATTGCAATGCCTTTTGTTCCGCCAGTATGGACGTCCAGGACTCCAGGTGCCCACATTCATCAGTTCTACAGTGTACTGACTTTACAGAATCCATCAACTGGCCCACCAGATGACTTCAGATCCAGAGAGGACACCAGCCCAGCTGTATCCTGATTCATCGCCTGGTAACCGGATGACGTCAGACCAGCTGTTTTCCTTTTGTTCCTGTTCCAAGGTTCCATCTCCAGAGATGACATCAACCCAGCAGTTTCCAGATGTGCCCTCCTGTCATTCCTGAAAGATGTCTGCCCAGCTGTATCGGAAGAGTGCCAGAGGAGAGTCTTGACCAAGGACCAGGTTGGTGTTTGTTCGTTCTACAAGGGACTGGTAAGTCCAAACTTTTCTATTCTTATGACATTGCAGTACACACCCTACACTAGCAGACTCCAGATGTGGAACTGTCCTCAAAGACTCTCCCCTTCGGGACTTTGGCCTGCTAGAACTGTGCTTCACCGGGCTCCGGCCCAGGAGAGACTCTTTAATGGACTAGCCTTCGGGCACTGTGGTCACTAGATGGGACTTTTATGGCACTCCATCCCCCAAATGTGTATTGTAAATAATGTCATTGTTTTTCTACTGTTTTCTAATGTTTATACTGTTTTTCTATCTTTTCTAAAAAAAAGTATTTTTGGGATTCTCCAGTGTTTTGATGGTAGGGGTTTAGATAGACTGTGTATGCAGATTAGGAGTGTGTGTTGTCTTTCTTTTTCTTGCAGGTGTTCCTGAAGAAGATAGAAGAGAAGACAAGAAGAGGAGGAGGGACTCATCGGAGTTCCTCACTAGTACTTTAATGTGTAGTATTTAAAGTACTGTTGTTGTTGTTACTGTGTGTAACCCTTTTCTTCCACAGGTATGGTTGTGGGGAAATGTGGGAGTAATGTATGGTTGGTATTAGCTCCTGGTGTGTGGTTGCATGGTGCCCAAGATCAGGGAGGTTCCCTGTTTGTTTTGTTTTGGGATTTGAGTTAGAGGCAGACAGATTTTCCCTAGAGGGCTGGGGGGGGATAGACAGGCTGTGGTCCAGTACAGCCATAGGGACTGCAGTGCTGATCTATTAGGGCTATGCTCTGGACAGTTCTACCAGAGCCACTAGGTACCCATAGTTAGCGGGTAGAGTAGAGGCTGGTATGTCAGCCAAAGGCCTCTAGGCCCTTAGTGTTGCCTGCCTGTGCTAGCACATGGTAGGAGGGGGCCTGATCACACCCTTCGCAGGTAGCACATAGAGTGAGATGGCCTAAGCCAGGTAAATAATGACTGCGGACAGTTATTTTCCTGGCCCAGGGTGAGTGTAACCCCCCTGTTACCCGGGGTTACTAGAATCCCAGTAAGACCTAGTGGTAGGCAGGGAAGGCAACTTGTGAAACTCCAGTTAAATGGATTTCACACTGTCTCACTCTGTTCTCAGTCTCAGCTGAGACTGAGGGATGACATCACCATAGCAGCTGCATGAGCCACACTGGAGTGCTGCAGTTGGAAGTTAGGATAGAATGTTGGGGATTTTGAACAGAGTCTGTGTGCAGTCTTGGAGAGAGCAGCAGCACAGCAGTCTGTGTGCAGGCTCTCAGAGCTTTAAGCTCTGTTTTAGAACTACTGTTAAGAAGGTGTGTGTTTCCACCGTAAGAGGAACACAGAAACTTATTGCTGAAGTGGTGGAAACCACTGTCACTGGTCCAAGTGCCCCCTCCCTGAGGGGATGGGGGGAAAAGTTTTGCCTGTCTTCCAGGGGCAACCCTCTTGGTTCCGGCTAAGGGAAGAAGCTGCCTATTTCAAGTTGTGCTGCGGCACCAGGAGATCTGAGAGAGAAATTTCTGTGGAGGAATCGCCTGTGGGGCACCTGCAACCAAAGGGTGAGTTCGCTCTGACAGAGGGCCAATGTTTTCACCTGAACTGTTGGAACATGGGGATTGGACTACTTTTAATTTGTAGGAGGTCTAGTGTAATAGACATTGCTGATTAATTCAAGTAGGTTCAAGTCCAGCACAAAGAGTAAAGTAAAGTGGGGATTGGACTGCTTAATCAGTGGGGGGCCTAGAGCAATGGGCTATGCCAATTAAAAGTATGTTCAAGTCCAGCACAAAGGGAAAGCAAGACAAGTAGAGGAAATGTGACATACATTTAGCCTTAATCTACATTGCCAAGCTTTACAGTATGAAGTGTTTACTGTCCAGAGAAATGGCTGGGTATGAATTGTGGGAAGCGAGAGGTGGGAGACCCCCCATCAGTAGTAACCAAATTCACCTCTACCAATTTGCTCTGTGGCACCTTTACTTTCTCTCAGGTACTTGGCCAATGCCTGAGGAAAGTACCCAGATGTGGGATTAAAAGGAAGTTTCCCTGATAGAGCTGAGGTGCTCTTAAGTGGTTTAGGGAGCCACCAGAAAATGTTTCCATGACATATGGAAGGTGTCTGAATGGCTGGCAAGGGAGCCGAGCCAGGGAAAACCGAGAACAGTGTACAAGTTCAGGCTGTGTACCCAAAGCAGTGTGCAAGTCCGGGCTGTGTGCCCAGTGGGTTCAGAGCCTGAGGGCTAAAATTGTTAAGGAAGTGTTCTTGATTCACTTAATCTGCATTACCAGGAGTGTAGCCCATGGCGGTCCATCTATGCTTTGTTGTTCTGCTTGGAAGTGAATAAATTCACATTTTAGAATCCCATTCCTGGTATTGGACATTACAGTTATTGCTTCCTGTGTTCAGAGTTACTTGGGTGCCCCTGTGCAGAGTAGCCAAACCTAACCTTTGTGCCGAGTGACCTATTCCTCACCGAACCCAGTCCCCACCTGGTATTGCTGTCAGATTCAAACAGCATACCACCTGTCATTTGCAAAATGCTGGGGGTGAGGTCTTACATATGTAACACTTTTGACCATTTTACAAATGTTATAAGTGTAATAACCCATTCTGGGTGTGTCTCAGTGCTTTAATAACCTTACTTTCTGAGTGGCTGAAGCTGTGCCTAGGACCTCACAACCCACCCAGGTAGCTTGATTATTACAATATTGCCGCACACCCGACCATGGGTTATTCCTTACTTATCACACATCTACTGTATATCACAATCCAGTAGCCAGTGTCTGGGTTTATGGCTCTCTCTCACATGCCTTATCTCTCACCTGTGGCACTGGGCAAAGTTGCCCTTATGTTCCCTCCTTTTCACCTTATACATTGAACCGCTGACTGAATCTCTGTGCTCTAACCCAGCTATTAAAGGTTTTATATCAGTAACTCTGCATCACAAGCTAGCTTTGTATGTGGAGGGCCGCCTTATTTACCTATTGGATGTGGAACATTCTATGTCATAACTTTGGGAAGTTCTACATACATATATTGCTGCATCAGGATACAAACTTAATACAACTACACATAGGTACTACAGGCCAGCTTCACCCTCCCCAACCCTTAAACATAAATTCCCTTTTAAATGGGTCTTCCCTTAATAAAATACCTGGGAGTCTAAATCTTGACTGCCCCATCACAGCTAATCTCATTGACTAATACCCCACTGTGGCAAATTAGTCTCTCCCAGACTCAGCCTGCGACTGTCACCAGCTTTCTCAAACCCTTCAGATACCTGTAAGGGTACTTCAGTAGCTGCCCCCACTCAGCACAGACACTCCCTCAGGGTATCTCTGGATCAGAATCTCACCAGAGCCACTGACCACACAGTACAGCTCTCCTTACCAGAGGGCAGATGATCCACCCTTCTCAGTCACTGCTGAGAACACCTCACTTTAGAAACAAAATATGGTAACCATAGCCTTCTCTTCAAAGACGGAGCACAAATGTTTGTCAATATAACCCAGTTATCTGTACCTTCAAGGACTCAGTCACAGAAACATGAAGTAAATAAAAAATAATATTTAATACTTCAAGATATTTGCAGATACAGTACAGGATACTATATTAAACTATAGGGAACAGTAATTCTACAAAGATAAAAAGAAAATGTTTTGTACAGTAGAAAAGTAACAGAAAAAACTATCTCACTAGTCTCTCTCTCTCTCTCTCTCCCTCTGTTAAGCAAAGTAGAATAGCTTACCACACAGGACACCTTGGTGAATCAGGAAAGACTCAAAACTTAGATGGTAACTGCTCAGAGTCCAAACCTGACTACCTATTCTCTCACAAAACTCTGGCTTACCTTTGTTCCTAGAACCAGTCTCCACTCACCCTTAGCACACATGTCCTATGATGACATTTTCAGACCAGTCCTTTTTTGTCTCCAGGGACAAGATCCTTGGGAAACCAGTCTGATCTGGACTGCAGGTGTTTTTGTATTTCAATGGACACCTTTGTCCTACCTCCTGTCTCACACAGCAGGAGTGACTTCTCTAGTCATTAGCCAGAGCACTTCCCATAACATGAAAGGGACATTTTATTTTTTAAGCATGAAAGGGCTATTTTCACTTTGAAGCTCTCCCATTAACTGTCTAGAGGCCCTGTAGCAACAGGACAAAGAGACTGTAATCACACTCCCCTCACAGATCAATTCAAACTTATTAGTACAGCTAGAATGAATGAAATAAAAAAAAATACAGTATAAAATTATATGGCAAGTTGTTACACCTCTCCCCAGAAATGAAAAACAAAATCTTATAGCACCCCAAATACTGTAACATTTGTTTTTTCTATGTGAGCTGGCCAGCTCCCACTGCTATGCCCTTAATACCCCACATTAGTTTCTCATAGCACCTCTCCTATTTAAAAAGGAGCACTATCATCTAGACAAACTGTCCATGTTGCCATGCTGTGACCCTCTATGGTGCCTAATGTTCATATTATAGGCCTGCAGCACCAGGCTCTACCTCACAAGTTGGTGTTTTGTCCACTGGCTCTGCGAAGCCATGTAAGGTAGTTGTGAGTAGTGACCAGAGTAAACTCCCTCTCATATAAATAAGGTTTCAACTTCTGCAAAGCCAAGACAGTACCTAGACACTCCTTCTTGACTGTGCATAGGCCTCCTTTCTTGGCAACAGCTTCCTGCTCAGGTACATGACAGGATGTTCCTCTCCTGAGTGCATAACCTGACTCAGAACTGCCCCAGCCCCAAATCAGATGTATCTACATGCAAAGTAAACCTTAGAAAATAGTCCAGGCTGGCAAAGATAAGTGCCTGACACAGTGCCTCCTTCAGGTGGAGGAATGCAGTATTGCAGGTTTCTGTCCACTGAAACTTTTCTGGTATTTTCTTCCTGGTGAGATTGGACAGGGGTTTGGCCATGCTGCTGGAATTCAGCACAAACCTATGGTAGTACCCTGCAGTCCCTAGGAAGGCCTGTACATTTCTGTTGGTCATAGGCATGGCCCATCTGTTTATGGCCTCAATTTTCACTGGCTCAGGCCAGATTTACCCACTCCCTACCCTGTGCCCAAGGTGTGACACTTCTGCCATTCCTATCTGGCACTTCTCCACCTTGACTGTCAGCCCAGAAGCCAGCAGTCTGTGGAGCACTTGAGGCATGTGCCTGAAATGATCCTCCTAAGTCTGGTTACAGATGGCGATATCATTCATATACACCAGAATGAAGTCTCCTGTCCCATTCTGAATGTGGTCCACAAGCCATTGAAAGGTGGCTGACACATTCTTCATCCTAAATGACATTACTCTGAACTTCAATAATCCAAATGAGTTGATGAAGGCTGACATCTCTCTGACTTCGGGGGTCAGGGGTACCTGCAAATAGCCCTTTGTCAGGTCTGTGGTGGACAGGCAAAGGGCTGTCCCAACCTCCCTAGGACCTCAGCCCTTTTGGGCATGGGGTATGTGTCCAACTCTGTGCAGCTGCTGAGCTTGTAGTAGTCCATGCAAAACCTTATGGTCCCATCTTTTTTGGGGATCAGTACCACTGGGACAGTCCAGGGACTCCTGGGTCACCTGAAGAGCCATCATCTCCTTGATCTCCCCTCTATAGTATGTCTTAGCATGTCGTACTCTGAAAATGCTGAGCTTCCTTCCTGATCTACTGGCACTGGTAAATGACACAGTCTCACATCATTTACCTGTGCTGGTTGGGAAGGAAAGAAACTCACCATTTTCAGTCAGGTGTGTCTGCATGCACATTGTACAGACTGACGAGGGAAGTTTTTTTTTATTAACAGCAGTGACTCACAGGATCTTTGCTGGAATGAGTATGTTGTGTGCTGTTATCGAATCAGACTTGAGGGTATGGCGGCAGTCATGCAGTTGGATGGGGGGGTTGTTCAGCAGTACTTCTTGGAAAAATGAATAAATTTATGTGAAACAGAGGGACTGAAAGAGTTAATACACAGGAGCCTATACATTTCCACAGGATAAAGGAGCAATGCCACGGCCACTAGACCACAAGGTAACTTACTATGCTGCACTGTTGTACTGCCATTTGGCTCAGAGGGCCATGATACTATTGTTATATTTGGCACTAAATATGTAAAATAATGTTTAAATCCAAACTTAAGATGTGTATTGTTAAAAATAATACCCATGTTAAGTCATAAATTTGATCAGTTTGTTAAGGTACAGCAAAAATATACAAAAGACAAAGGGTACATAGTTATTAACAATGTAGAGAGCAGGCTAGCTCTCGCTCCAGTGACATCATTATGTCTCATGTCTGTCGCCATTTTGTAGAGCAGACAGAGTGGGAGTTTTGGAAGGAGTGGGCTGTTCACATTTTTCAAATGTTACAAAACTGCATTTATGGTAATTATATAAATACAGTTTGGGCGTCAATGTAAACAACAGCCTTTCCTTTACCTCTCTGAACCTGGATTTTGGAATATTTTCTTGTCATAATGGTTGTTTAGGTGTCCTTTAAAAGACATATTATCACAGAAAAAAGAGCAAACCTATAACTGCAATACTGTATTTAATATCACTATGTCATGTAAAAATGTCCAGTTTGTATGTATTAAGTCATTGGCCCTTTGTCAAAAAATGGATATTATCTTGTCGTTTTTTTATAAAATACTTTTTAATGTCCAAATTTGTAATGTCTATCAATGAACAATAACTCTTTCTAAACTGAGCTCCCCCCTTACTAAAGTATTCTTCCCTTCACAAGTAATCACATTTTTGCCAGATGATAACATTTCATATACCTGCACCATGCTTAAAGTGTGGTAGAAAATGGTCAAAAAATCTAAAGAGCCCCAGTTGTTTTTCCTATTAGAGTCTTTGGCATATATACATATGACACAAACCTAATTTACAAAACCTCTCTAAACTGAAAATCCCCATCTAACAAACTCTGTCTATGTCACCCAAATTTGTCATTAGTTGTCTGTTTTTATTTATTTCTAGGAAGTACCTTTGAGCCAAAGGCTCTTTTACAGAGGTTCCACATCGTAGTAATACATGGGCATTACATCATTTACAATACTTACAAGTACATAAGCAGATACAAGGTGGTTCCATGCCTAGAAAGACATGAGTACATGAGGTTACAGAGGTTACATAATTACAATAACAGGGAGTAGATAAGTAAAAATATACAGACACATAATTTAGAACAGGCTAGGCTGACAGGTTGTTAAATGAACAACTTGAGATTCTACAGGATATAGAGTGAATCAGGTAGGGAGCAGAGGATGATATAGTCTGTAAAATAATTAACTAATACTATACGCAAGGAGGCAGGAACTTGATGGGCAGCAGTTCTTTTGTCATAAGTGCTAAAGAGTGTAGTCATAAAGGAGGGCTAGACTCACTGAGGAAGTGCTGAGGCGGGGATCTAGAGCCTACTAGGAGAGTGTTAGTTAGCAAGAATAGAGGAGAGGCAAGGATACAGGTTAGAATGAGGGTAGTAGGAAAAAGGAGGGGAGAGTGTGGGGGAGTTCAGGTCTCATAGAAACATAGACTTTGACGGCAGATAAGAACCACTTGGCCGACCCAGTCTGCCCATTTACCTACCTATTGGATAAGCTGCAGATTCTAGTTAACCAACAGCCTACTTCCTGCAACCCCCCACTACAATTGCCTTATGTCTGTCCCATGCTTGTTTGAATTCCCCCACTGTTTTAGACCCAACAACCTCCCCAGGAAGGCGGTTCCATGCATCCACCACTCTCTCCGAGAAAAAAAATTCCTCACATTACCCATGAGCCGTCCCCTCTATCTTTAAATTGTGCCCCCTTGTTCTTACACATCTCTTTTTCTGAAAGATGCTACCCTCCTGGACTTTGTTGATTCCCTTGAGGTACTTGAAAGTTTCTATCATGTCCCCGTCCCTCCTTTCATCAAGGGTATACATATTAAGCTCTCTCAATCTCTCTTCATATGGTTTCTGATGCAGACCCTGCACCATTTTAGTTGCCCTCCTCTGGACTGCTTCCATCCTGTCTATGTCCTTGTGTAGATGGGGTCTCCAAAACTGCACACAGTATTCCAGATGGGGTCTCACCAACTGTCTGTACAGAGGGATAACCACTTCCCTTTCCTACTTGTGATGCCCCTTTCTATGCATCCCAGTATCCCCCTGGCTCTCCTTACTGACTTCTCACATTGCTTACCCACCTTTAGGTCATCTAATATGACTACCCCAAGTCTCTTTCCATTTTGTTGTTGTTAGTACCTCCTCTGCTATGTGTGACTCTTCTCCTGGGTTTTGTTTCCCAGGTGCATCACTTGCACTTTTTGCATTGAATCTAAGTTGCCATATGTCTGACCATTTCTCCAACCTTGCCGAGGTCCCTTCTCATCCTTTCTACCCCTTGTGTATCAACTCTGTTACAGATCTTTGTGTCATCTGCAAAGAGGCGTACCTTTCCCTCCAGACCCTCCGCAGTGTCACCTATAAAGATGTTAAAGAGGACTGGACCCACTACTGAGCCCTGAGGTACTCCACTAGTAACCCCCCCTTTCTTCGGAATGTGTTCCATTCACCATTACATTCTGTGTCCTGTTGTGCAGCCAGTTTGCTACCCAGGCTACCACCCTGGAACCCACTCCCAGGCTGGCTAACTTGATTATTTGTCTTTTGTGCGGGACTGTGTCAAATGCCTTGCTAAAGTCTAGGTAGGCCATATCCACAGCCCCTCCCTGGTCTATTACTTTGGTCACCCAGTCAAAGAAATCAATTAGATTCATCTGACATGACCTTCCTGCTGTAAATCCATGCTGCTTTGGGTCCTGTGCCCCGCTGGCCTCTAGGTACTCAACAATTATTTCTTTCAGAAATTATTCCATCATTTTCCCTACCACTGAGGTCAAACTTACAATTCTGTAGTTTCCTGCTTCTGCCTTGCTCCCACTTTTGTGAAGGGGAATCACATCTGCCCTCTTCCAGTCCTCACGTACCACCCCATCCTCCCATGATTTGTTAAAAAATGTGGTCAGTGGTGTCACTAGGTCCTCCCCTTAGTTCTTTTAGGATTCTGGGGTGAATCCCATCAGGACCCATTGCTTTGTCCACCTTGAGTTTTAGGAGTTCTTTCAGGACTCTTTCTTCTGTAAATGGACTGGTGTCAACCCCCCTACCCAGAGTGTTTCTATTGTCTGGTTTAGGTAACTCCTCCTCATCTTCTTTTGTGAATACTGAGCAAAAGTATTCATTCAGTATCTCTGCCTTTTCACTGTCTCCCTCTGCCCACCTCCCCTCTCCTTTATTAATCTTCACTATTCCTCCCTTAACTTTTCTATGCTCTCTAATGTACCTATAAAAGGTTTTATCCCCCCTTCTTAACAGTCACAGTTCCTGTTTGTGGGGAGGGCCACTCAAGAGTTTATCTTTAAAGGGGCCTATTTTGTCCTGTTTTGTGATGTTTAGGTCAAGCACATTAAGCCAAAGTGGTGCCCGGTATTCATAGGACCGTTGACCTTGTGTGGTTCTACAGAAGGGGATGCAGAGAGCTGAGTTGTTTGTACCCCTAGTGCATCTGATGGAATTAGGTCGGCTAAGGAGGCTTTGCAGGCCTGGGGTGGTAAGTCCTAACACAGACTTCTTGGCGAGCATGCATACTTGATACTGGAGGCAACTGTCAAAGTGGAGCCATTTTGTTTGAGTGTACAACACGCAGGTGTGAGTGAGATGGGGTACACCTAGGACTAAATGACACGCTTTATTTAGTGTTGTTTTGATATGTTTCAGAGCAGTTTGGGAGGCAGCCCCATATACTGATAGACCATAGTCTATCACTGAGAGAACTGAGCTATTTACAGCAGTTTTGAGTGCCTCAGAAGTCAGGCCTTTTCAGTGTCTGTACAGTAATCCTAGTTTTGCATTTGACGGCTTTGCGATTGAGTCTATGTGTTGGTTAAATGAGGGGGTGCAGTCCAGTGTCAATCCTAGGTACAGTATTTAAATGTTTGAACCACCTCCAGGGAAGTAGTCTGATTGTTATGAATGCAAAGTTGGTGAGTGCGGTGTTTGTTATGTGATGATGCGAATAACATAGTCTTAGTTTTTTTATAATTGAGGAGCAGCTTTGATTGAAGGAATCAGTGATCAGCCACAGTGAAATTAGCCTGCATTTGCTTTTCCAGTTTGTAGGGGTCAGAATTACATGAATATAGGACCGCATCATCTGCATACAGTAGTAGCTGGTCATTTACCGAATGAGGGAGGTTGTTTAAGAACAGGCTAAACAGTAGAGGGCCAAGGATAGAGCCTTGAGGAATGCCTGTGTTAACACTAAGGATGTCGGATAAGGTATCCAGGATTTTCACTTTTTGGACCCTCCAAGAGAGGTAGCTTCTGAACCATGCTACTGTTGCAGGGGAGAGGCCGGTATTGGAGAGCTGATCCAGGAACAGATTGTGATTGACGGTATCGAAGGCCTTGGTGAGATCAATATATGTTGCCCCACCAAGAGCCCTCTGTCTAGAGCATTATGGATAAAGCTGGTAAATTCCACTAGAGCGGTTGTGGTACTGTGTTGTTTTTGAAATCCATGTTGTTGTTGACATTGTAAATGATACTTGTCTAGATATTCCGTCAGTTGGTCACTCACAATTCGCTGCAGGGCCTTGGAGAGTGGAGGAAGGATAGATATTGGGCAGTAATTTGTAGAGTTGGCCCTGTCACCACTTTTGTAAACAGGGGTAACCACCGCCACCTTCCAGATCTGTGGTAATTCACCTGATATCAAGGAGAGATTTAAGATTTTGGTGAGGGGGTTTGAGAGTTATGTCCAGGGTGAGCCTAACTAGTTTTAGGTCCAGTTGATCAGAGCTAGTTCTGGAATTACCTAATGATTTTAGGATGTACTTTTTTGCTTCCATAAAGGTGATAGCTCTGAAGTAGAAAGGCGGATGAGAGTTTGATTGGGACCCCGGGTTTCATTCGGTGGCGCTGTTCAGCCGCCAGTGGTACAGTACTGTAAGCAGCTGTAGTCTATCAGCTGTTTGTCGGTTGGTCACCTGATACTTTGTTTTATTTTAAAATTCCACTCTCTACTCTCTGCTCTTGGTCTCAGCCTTACCTGCAGGAGAACACCAAGATGTTTGTGAAAAGAAAGCTCACAGTTGTTACAGAAGCCCAGAAAGTCCACATTCTTGGAACAACTCAAGAATGGTAAATGACCTGTTGCACTGGCTGCAGAGTATGGTATTGGTAAATCCACCATCAGCAATATTAAGGATGCCAAAGAAAAGCTATGCTTCTTTGCCATGACAGTGGAGGGCACCTGTGGAACTGAGCAGAGGAAGAATATGAAAATGTGTGCTGAGGACCACTGGGATGCTGCTGTCTGTCTGTGGTTCAGACAGGAAAGTGTAAAGGGGACTCCAATATCCGGGCCTGTTCTTAAAGAGGAGACCATGATTTTTCATCATAACTTGGCTTGCCAGTCTCTGTTTGTAGCAACTGATGGGTGGCTTCATTGTTTCAAATGGAATCATGTCTTCTGTCAGCAGTTGATTGCGCAGCTCTAGCCCACATCTGCATTACAATCATCCTAATTTAAACAGAAACCGAGTAAAAAGCACTGAAAATGTCGGGCGGAGGATCACAAAAAGAAAGAGGATCCCGGAACAAACCTGTACATCCCTGAAGTAAAAAAGAAGGCTTAAACTCCCGATGCTGTTCTCCTGTATGAGGCGGCGGCCTACCATGAGGCAATGATCTGGCCTCATCTTACGATATGGACAAGGAGTCTGACCGACTCTCAAGAAACAGATTCGACTCCTTGATGAAAGAACTACGGGAGATGAGGGCTGAGAATAAGGTTGAGTTTAAACAGTTAAATCAAAAGCTCTCTCAGGTCAAGAGTCGGATGCAGGAGGCGGAGGAGAGATTCTCAAATACCGAAGATGGCTTGCAACATTTAGAGCGAACAGAGCATGCATTATGTCAGCATGCAATAGCAACAGAGCAAAAATGCCTTGACTTGGAAAGTAAATCTTAGAGAAAACCTAGGACTATACAGTCTAAAGGAAGGAGCAGCAGAAGGAGATATGGCAGAGTTCTTATCTGATATGCTTTGAGATGTACTTGATCTTCCACAGGGCTACAAACTAAAAATACAGTGCACCCACCGAGCCCTCCTCCTCAAGCCAAAAGATAGCACCTCTCAACCTTGTTCCATAATCATTAAATTTCATAGCTATCATACTAAGGAGGACATTTTAAGAAGAGCATGGCAGAAGAATGAAGTCAGGTATCTTGATTCGTGGCTCTTCTTTGATCAGAACTGCCCTTCTGATATTCAGAAACAATGCTAGGAATATGGGGGAATTATTAAGACACAGTGGGGGAAACAACTGAAAGTCCAGACAGCATACCCTGCAAAGCTCAGAGTTTTCTGGAAGGAGGGGACCGAGCTCTATAACACCCCGCAGGCTGCAGCAGAAGCACTACGGAAGAGAGGCATAGATATCCTGGAGCCCACCCAGAACAACTCGCTTAAAAGGAATGAACAGGAACAAACATGGCAAGTTGCCCCTCCAAGAAAGAACAAGCTTCCAACAAACCATACCAGCTCAGAGACTATGCAATACTTCCAGGTTTTAATCAAAAAACTTCTAGGCATCTCCAAGCAGGACCTGGAGAGAGTAGAGGGGTGAGCAGACTGCAATATTACCAATTTTAGTCTTGAATGGTATCTGAGAGACTCACAGTAAGTAACGAGGGTCTATGGGATTAGCTCCCTGTATTCACTCCTTTCCCATATGTTGTTTTAGCAAGCATACCCCTATGCTGCCTGATTAACCACCCTCATGGTCTGCAATATTAGAACTAAACTTTCTCTTCTTTCTCACCTATGGCGGCAGCTCCTTTGCTCTAACCTCCTCAGGCCTCCTTTTGTGTAGGCCACCTTTCTCCCTTAGCTTTTCTTAGATAATATCAGAGGAGCAGTGGTATGCGGACTCAAAATTTAAAGGGACCGTCACCCTCAAGAAATTCAGACTACCCCAGAATTATTGAAACTACAGGGAAATAGACGACTGCATATTTACTCTGACAGCATATTTAGACATATTACTCTGAATTGATGGCATGAAAGGGAGGAAATGTATGTTTCAATACGAATTTTGTTGTTTATACTGGCGTATGGAAAGGCCCCTCATCTTGGAATTAATGACTACCTGGCTCCTCGATTGTATAGCTGATCGGGTATTGGGCCTGGATTCTCCTTTAACAGACGCAACGGCAGGTATTTGGGTGAGCTCGCCCCCATACAAACTCAGTGAACGTCTTATTGTTATCTTTGCCCCCCTTTCTGCTGGGGGGAGGTGACTGACTGTTCAAGATAAGGAGAAATTGCAGAGTGTGGATACCCTGGGGATGTCTCCCCACAACCCCTGCAAACTGACTGTAAGGGGATGGGGGTGGCATGCTCCCCCCCATCTATTTTTCACTTTTGGGATCCTCACTGCACTACCTTATCTCGCCCTTCTTTTCTCCCCTCACTAGGGGGGGTTGGGAGAACGGTTCCAGTCAGCACAAAATGAAGCGTGCCAGAACAATGCAGGCCACATGACACGCAGGTAGCAAACTATGTCCACCGCATGGAGACACTGCACTAGAACCCCAATGGCCAGGAGTACAAGCCAACATGCAATCTCCCCTATCCTGTGTCTTGTGTGTGTGTTGCTGGGGACATGCTGGCTTATGCTCCTGGCTCCTTGCATTATACTCAGTCCTCCACATGGTGGCCATGGTCCACCTATCCTCCAGTGGTTACCCCGGTGCACTGTCTCCATCACTCAGCATTCTGGTAGGTGCCTGTGCCATTAAATTACCATGGTAGGTGTCCAGTGGCCTGGCTTCCCCAGTGGTGGTTGCACCCTGCTCTGTTCCATCTCCCTGCACCCCTGTGCTGTTCCTGTTCACGGGTGCCTGCTGCTGTGTGTTCTAGTGCAGTGTCTCCATGTGGTAGATGTTGTTTGCTACCTGCGTGTCATGTGGCCTGCATTGTTCTGGCATGCTTCATTTTGTGCTGCCAATATTGATGGTGACACTGTTTTTGCCACTTTATTTTTGTCCACTTTATTTTGTTCCATGATCTTACCGACCGGAACCAGGAGAACTAGGAAGAAATTTTTCCATGCAGATTGTGCCTGGAGACTATATTACTCTAAAGCCATTACTCCTACTAGGTATAATATTACCATGACCCAGGAAAAGGTCCTCCCCCTAGGAGGAATTTACACCCCCTCTTCAACCTACCATTAACACCCTCAAGGTGGGTACAAAGGTCACTGGATTCATTTGACCTCCTACCTTGGAAGCAATATATAATATCTATGTTTCGTGCACAGTCTGCACGTAGTTTGTTTGTTATAATCTTGCCAGCTAATGCATTATGTTTATCTTACAAAGTTTATAATGTTTTCAAGGAGCATTGTTGTAAACTTTATAGTAACAGTGGACAGGACGTCTCACCTCTTAATGGTGTTAAACAAAGGGAATGCAAAGATGCCCCCCCAACCTAAAAATGGGTTATACAATATGCACATATAATGTACATGGACTTTCTAGTCCAATTAAGAGCTCAAAGATTTTGGCTTCCCTCAGACGGTCTGGTGCAGACATATCCCTACTTCAAGAGACTCACCTATCCCATGTGAAACACAGGAAATTTGAGCACTTGGGATTCTCCCAAGTCTATGCCTCCTCGTATAAGAAGGGTCAATGTAGGGTACAGTAATTTTGATTCCCCCCAGAGTTTCATTTAAATGTCTGGACCGGATAACAGATAAGGAGGGCAGATATGTTTTAGTGAAAGGGCGATTAAATGGTACCATGGTGACCATCTCTTCAGTATATTTCACTCCAGATACAGAGTTTAGGGCATATCGGGCCTTCCTTCTTCTATTAGCTCAATGGAGTGAGGGCCCATAATATGTGGAGGAGACTTTAACATGAATCTTACTAAGGGGATGGATTTGAGGGGTACCCCTCTGGAAACAGCTAAACAATTGAGAGACCTATCCAAATTGCTCAAGGATTTGGGCTTTCTGGATATGTGGAGACACCTCAATGACATAGATAGACACTATACCTTTTTTTCTCAAGCCCACCAGACCTACTCCACCACTGACTATTTCTTGCTCTCCCAAGAGTACACAGAAGTAGCCAAAAAAACATGGGTAGGGGACTTTGTTCTTACAGATCATGCCCCAGTCTTTTTACAATACCAATTTGACAATTTCAGAAAGAACACCGTATGGAGACTTAATTTATCTCTTCTAAGAAGTAAGGAGACTCTACAAGATGTAAAAGACACAGTGGCACAGGCCATCTCTGATAACGATACCCCAGATATAGATATCTCCACTCTCTTGGATACTATTAAAGTCATATGCAGAGGTAAATTTATTGCGATAACTGCTAAAAATAAAAAAACTGGGAACAAAAGAAGACCTCCCTCTTGGCCTGTATACAGGTCCTAGAAGAACAAATACAAATTAGAATTAATAATAAGATATCTACTGAATTAAAAAATTTAAAGCAGGAACTTAATATGCTGTTGAATTATGATATAGAACAGAAATTAATATTTTTAAGGCAAAAATTTTACGATGGAGGTCCTTGTTCTTTAAAATTATTGGCCGGCCATCTCAGAGTACAAAGGGCCAGGGCCACAATTACTAGTATTAGGAAAAACAGTATAAGCCCCCATATACTGTAGCTAAGGTCTCAGACACTTTTTTGCAATACTACTCCAAACTATATTCTTCTTCCTCCCACCCTCCTGAAGAAGAAGAAATTAAAAGTTTCTTACAATCTCTTAACCTCCCAAAAATACCCAGATATCTGGTACATACTTTAGCAATCCCAATAGCAACCCAGGAAATAGAAACAGTTTTTGGTAAAGTGAAAACAAATAAATGGCCAGGTACAGATGGTCTCCCTGGAGAATTTTATAAAACATTTAGACCCAAGTTCCTTCCCTTGCTCCACAGACTATTTTTAAATATCCCAACTTCAAAAGGGATTATCCCCCCATCCTGGAATTAGGCTATTATTTCAGTTATCCGGAAGACTGGCAAGGACCCCTCTCTACCCAGCTCCTATCATCCCATATCAGTCCTAAATACGGACTATAAGATTTTGGCCACTATCCTGGCACAAAGATTAAAACAAATAGCCCCAATCCTAATTCATCAGGATCAAAGTGGCTTTATTCCTGGCCGTCAAGCCTCAGACAACATCAGATGCTCCACCTATCTAATTGAACATATCTAAAAACAGAATATCCCAGCCTTATTTATCAGTCTTGATGCTGAAAAAGCCTTTGATAAGGGCTTATAGATATTTCTCAGGGGGGTCCTTGCCAGTTTTGGTTTCCCTGAACAATTTATAAAATGTATTTTTAAATTTTATGCTAATCCCCAGGGCTATATAAGGTCGAATGGACACATCTGACAGAGTTTCCCTCTCCAGAGGGGTACGAGACAGCGGTGCCCTATTTCTCCCCTCTTATTCGCCCTTTATATTGAACCCCTTGCCCAATACATCAGACAGGGAGAGGAACTACAGGGCATACTGCTCACGAACAAGGTACATAAATTAGCCCTCTTCGCTGATGATGTCCTGGTCTTCCTTACTGACCCAGATGTGACCCTCCCTAAACTCTTCCACAAGCTCAAAAGTATTTTCAGAACTATCAGGCTACTCCCTAAATACAACAAAAACTGAAGTGCTCACATTTAACTATTCTACTCCAACCTCAATTATGAAACAGTTTCATTTTAAATGGGACTTACCTGCAATAAATTATTTGGGAATCAACATACCCACAGACTTGCGTCTACTTTTTAAACTGAACTATACCCCACTGATTACCACCTTGAGAACTGACATGAGAAGATGGAATTTGTTACCCCTTTCCCTAAATACTAGAAACTAGGCCATTAAAATGAATGCCCTGCCCAGATTTTTATATCTATTTTAATGCATACCTTGTATTATACCAGCCAAGGAATTAATAGCATGCCAGAGATTGCTGTCAGTTTTTGTATGGCAGGGTAAGAAACCACACGTTAAAGCGCAGTTGTTATCTCTACCTAAAATTCTTGGCGGTCTTGCAATGCCACACCTACAATACTGTTGGAATGTGGCCCATATGAGATTTTCCCTTTTCTGGGGCAACCAAACCTACTCTGCTCACTGGAAATCTATAGACCTTTCCCGCCCCATACCCCACCCCCTACCATCAGTACTATTCTCCCCACAACTAATTAAACAGATATCCCAATCCCTACCTGAGGCTTCACTGACAATCCTGGAAAGGTGGAGAAGGGAGCCTTCCAAAGAGAAATGCAGGCCCATTTTTGGAAATATACTTGGTTTACAACTAACCTGAACTTCAAACCATCCACAGAATCTCGCTGGTACACTTCCCAGGCTACAGAAGGCCTTGTGGCACCTTGGCAATTAATTTGAAATGATGTAGTAATTACTTTTGAAGAAGCCAGAACCAAATTTTGCAGGGAACAAGAAGACATTTTTTATTTCTTCCAAATTAGAGACTTTATCAATCTACAGCTAAGGAAATACTCCACTCAGTCCCAGATAGTGGAAGATACCTCCCCCTATATTCAAATATGGAAATCAGGAGAAGAGAAACACACGGTGGGGGGGGGGGCCCAAGATGGTGGAGGGTGCATTGCCATGCTAAAGTGCAGGTTGGGCCTTTCCTGAAATGCTGACCGATTATATAAAATATAAACAAAACTGGCTTTATTTCACATAAAACTAAGACATTTGATAGCCAAACAGCAGAAAAGGAAGAAAGACTCTTCTTCATCCTCTGATATTGAAACACCCTCTCAGAAAGGCCCGCTGTCCAACTGGTATCCAACTGGTATCGAGGAGAAGCAGACACCGACGCTGTTGTTGTCAGATGTCCAGAGTCCGTTCTCGGGTGCAGAGGTCTCTGAAAGCTATATCCTTGGACAAAATCATGAATGTCTTGTTGCAGTTTTGGAGTTGCAGGCGATATTTCCCTTAAAGGATTCCCAAGGAATTACTGATTCTACAGATACACAGCAGCAGCAGCAGGAGTCAGTTCTTAAAGATAAAGACCCACGCATTGTACTTATGGGGAAGAAAGTTAAGGAGCGTAACAACCTGAGTGGGAGAGGGAGAGCGACTTCTGATAAAGGTATTTCACAGTATTCATGAGTCTCCCCTTCTAAGAGTGCTTCCCATATTGGATTGGGTATTCTACCCCTTCCTCCCCAGTGACTCCCTTACCGCAAACCTTATCAGTTAATGTGGACTTTAAAACTCACAAGAAAGTGTCAGTTTCCTTTTCTGGTCTGTTCACCTTCCTGTCCTCTTTGATAAAAAAAACTTGATCACCTGATTGATGGATCGGACAAACTAGATTTAGATATGAAAACCCTGAAATTGGAATTGACGGGGGTATGTGAAATCCAGACTGCATTACAGGCACAAGTGGTACAGGTACAACAAAATACGCTAACAAACAAAGCCCTAGCAACTGCTAACTTGAAATCAATTATTGGGCTCCAGAGGAATAATGAAGTCATGGAGAATACTATTCGTTATAAAAATTTGAGATTGGTTGGGGTTCCTAATTCATATGAGAGATATTATGAGTCACTAAGAGATCTGTTAAAGGATTTGTTTATTTCTGTACTTAAACTTCCTGAAGCTAATCTTCCCTTTGTAACAAGGGCATTTCATGTTCCCTTTAGACAGCCCTATTCTACCATGGATTCTACCATGGATATGAAAATTTCCAGCAAAGATGCTAGTTTTAGCCTACTCTCGCCAGATTCTACAGCAATATTAAATCAGGCTCAGAGTGCACACAAGTCTTTAAAGATATAACAGGTTCCAAAGGTACAATTATTTTTTCTCTGGCTTTTGATACAGACCGGGACATGATACTAAAAAACACTGCCAGGAAAATTGGAGCCCTGTATTTTAAAGAAGCAACCTGTCATGTTTTTCCTGACATTGCACCAGAAACTCTTCAAAGAAGAAAGCAGTTTCTGAAGTATAAATCTGGATGATATTGGGGCAACCTTTGAAATTCTTTATCCTGCAAAGTGTCTTTTGGCATGTGGAGAAGACAAATGGATGTTTTTTGAGCCCAAGCTACTTAAGGATTACATTACAATTAAAACATCTGCAAAGGAGGAATGGGTGGAAGAAGATGCAGAGGAAGAGATGCCTTCCTTGGAAGAAGAAAATAACTGACTGCGACTTGTGCATCTGTTGAAGAAACCGTTTTATTTATTTATTTTTTTTTTATTGCCTCTGAGTACAGTCTCAGCAATAATTTTATAATGGTATAAATACTATAAGCTAGTGACATACACTTGCACCTCTTGGGTTATTAAGTATATCTATTATATAATGGATCCAGTTAAATCATTCTCTTATATTTGAGAGTGACCAAATAATATTGGGGAACCACTGTGATTTCTTTATCCCCCCTCACTTTTCTTCTCTCTCTTTCCTTTTTTGTGATGAGATCCCTTCTTTATGGATTTTAACTTATTATTTCCATATATCCACCATCTAATGGGATACATTCAGTTGTTATTTACACCACCCTATAATGTATAGATTTTAAACTTACCCGTAATTGTCAACTTAGATTTCACATTATCATCCTTTAGATGGAAGAAGTGGATGTAACAGACAAATAAATGAATAATAAAAAATAAAAACTGGAGAAGAGAAACACACTATTTCCCATGAATATAAATTTTTAACATTACAGAGAGGCCACGCAGCAGACTCTTTAAAGCTGCACTGGGAAAAGGATCTTGAGATTTCCCTCTACCAATGTCTCTGGCCTAGAATTTGGCAGACCACCTGGTCTACTACCTCCTCTCCCTTGTGGAGGGAATGTGCATGGAAGGTCTGCACAAGACACTGTCTAGCCCCACAACTGTTAGCTAGATGAAATCCTGAATCTTTCCCGGCCTGCTGGCAAGATTGTGGTGCTGCCATTGCCACTCATGCACACATTTTCTTTCAGTGCCGCAAATGACACACTTTTTGGCAGAAAGTTACCCAGCATATTTCAACTATATTTGACCTGGAGGAGCACCTATCCCCTCTAAACCTTATTTTGGACATTCCCTCTAGAACACTCAAAAGAGGGGACCAAATCTACCTCTGGTATATTTTTTTGGTTGCTGCCTATAAAGCTATTACTAAAAGGTGGTTCTAGGCTGATCCACCAGAAGTCTCTGATGGAGGGAAATGGTAATCTATATTCAGGGCTTTGAGCGTATCACACATAACATCCAAGATAAAGTGGAAAAATATATAAATCGATGGGCTAGATGGGAGCTGTACCACCCATGTATGTGAATCCATCCCCTGTCCAGAAGTGGAAGAGGGGAGGTACCAGATATTTACCTCTGTTAGACTATATCAGGTCCTGATAACAGATTAATTATTACCCCCCTCCTCAAAATTCTAGATCTATGATAAGGATGTCCTGGTGCACAGGGGAGTGTACCCCTTTCCTCACCCCTCCCTACTCCCCCTCCCCATTTGGTATGCTTTCTAAACCTCCCTTTTTAGATAGAAACCACTCCAATCTGCAACTTTTTGACTAGAATGTACAGTACTTTTTATATAATGGCTGGCCATGTTGTTGTTACATCTTTTTAACAAATTAGTTTGGTTCATTGTTGATTAACTTACCTGTTTAGTACTAGAAGTAACAGAATGTACTGAATTTGTACTGCTAATTGAATGATGTTACCTGATTTCCCCTTTTTAAGGGAACCTGTTAGACTATCACAGCTAAATGATTATTAATGTACAATATCTTGTTATATGTATATACATATGCTGTATATCTCTTTTTGAGATTTGTTCATGAAATATTATGAAAAAAAGAAGTATAAAAAAACAAGTGGAGACACGGCTTAAGGCAGCTTCAGTTCTGCGGGGAAGAACTGAGCACATTCAATGGCAACATGACCCCATTCACTGAACTGCTTCTCAGTGCAATAGCCCGTGAATCTCTAACTCTTTATCAACTTTATGATGCCCTTGAGACTGGGTTGTTGTCGCATTGCTTTGCAGACAAAACTCTGGTGGGTGTTAATGAGAAGGATGCACCAGATTTATAAAAACAGACCAATCATGTTATGATCTTTACCTGTACTAATGTCACTTGAAATTGCAAGTTAAAACCCTATTGACAGGTAAGTCATGTGAACCCAGATGCTTCAGGCGTGTCAGCATGAAAAACTTGCCTGTTCTGTACGAATCCCAAAGAAACACCTGGATTTAGGGGCACATTTTTTGTCTGCTGGTACCAAGATGAACTTGTAAAAGCAGTCTTGTTGTTACCCTCACCATCCCAAAATGCCTGCTGTACAAACCAGAGAGGACACAATCAGCAGTATGATCCTGCTACCCTACACCACCTCCAAGCTCCAGCCTTGTGACCCAGGCATTCTTGACATTTTCAAGAAGAACTATCAAAATAATTTTTACAGACAGTTTTGGATGACAAAAATCCCCAATTCAGACTACAGGACAACATCAAGTCTTTCTTGAAAAACTAGCTAACAAATATGAACTCTGGTCTCCTTCGTCTTTTTCCATTTTTGGCAGATGGTGACATTCTCTTTCTCTAATCTAAAAGCAAGGCATTCAGAACTCTATTCACTATTTCCAAACAAGGCACATTCTCTACACTACTCGGCAACACTGGAAGAGCTATTCACCAACTGAGGCATGCATGCACTCTCAATCCCCCTACCCCCTGGGCGCATCTGGAATCGAGCAGTAGTTTGCTCAGCATGCCTTCCTGGTACAACATTTAAATAAATAAACTATATAACCTACTGAAACAAATTCTAATACAAGACACTCCCTCCCACATTATCTTGCAGCTGTACCAAGCTTTACAGCAATTTACCATAACCAACACACGCCGTAAGAGAAAAATGGTTGACCAAGTTGAACACCCAGATTTCTGAAGAATACTAGAACAGGACTGTAGAATATTCACAGTGCGTAACAACCATATCTACTTTACCTACTGAGAATTTGCCTGGAAGTGTCTAATATGCTTTTCTCCAGGTGTAAATATCAAACCAACCACTCTCCCCATCACTTGAGAGTGTGTGGCAACACATGAGCGATTCACTCTCACATGTTTTGGGATTTCCCCAAAGTTCAACCTTCTCTGGATCTCTATTCAACATTTCCTACAGGAAAGTACCACATATGTATTATGATCTTCCTCAAACTTTAAAAAATAAGTGGACTAAATACAGTATCTCCTCCGTACACTTCTTACCATGGCCAGGAAAGCAATCACAAAAAATTGGTTAATCCTTACAGTACCCACCTTGCAACTGTGGTGAAATTTTGTTAATTCTATTTACAAAATTGAAGAAAATAACATACAGCCTGAATGATAAAACTGATCATTTTCCGACTGTGTTGGCCCCATGCATCTATTACATTATGAGACAGGATCCAGAGTTCCTCCCATGAGATGCCTCCTTTTCTTCTTCAAGGTGTGTTGATGGACAGAAATGAGATCTACCCACCCAGCCCCCCACCTCCCCTCTCTGCCCTGTCCTGCATATCAGACAGTAGATACAATATCCATACCTAGGGTTTGATTATGAAGGGTTACTGCAATTCATAAACAAGCAGTTCAGGTTTAGTAGTTTACTTCCCCTGACTGGGGAAGTTTTATTGTTATCAATTAAAATATTTTCATTAATAAAATCTCAGAGATAAAGTGCAGTGTAATTGAAAATGACTCCTTATGGAAGCATTCTTATAAAGCAAATTTATATTAAGATTAAATTAAACTTAGAGTTGTAACTCTTAGGTGTAGATTAATTCTTCTTTGGTAAGGCATACACGTGTGCACAGTTATTACTATATAAAATAAAAATTGAATAAAACTCAAAAAAAAAAAAAAGGAAGGCTTGGGGAATTGTTAGGTTAGCCGAAGGAGGGTACTGGGAGATGATAAGCAGAAAGCCAGTGTCCTAAACAATTATTTCTGCTCAGTATTCATGGTTGAGGATTATTGGCCTCTACTGGAGTGCACAGTCAAGGCAGTCACACAGTGGGGTACAGGAAATGGGGAGGGACATGATCATAACTGAACAGGTGAAAAAATGGCTAGAGGCCCTCAGGGTGAATAAAGTACTGGGCACGAATGGCCAACTCCCAAAGGTACTTAGGGAACTGTAAGAGGGATACACGAGGAGCACTCCAAACTGGTGTAACAATAATTTTGTATTTTTTTTATTAATTCTATCTGCACCAATATCAGTTAGAGTCTAATCAGCAGTGGGGACAAAGTGGGCTTCCAGAAAATAAAAGGAAGATTTGTATCAGCAGACAGACCAGTTGTCACTGAGGGTAATGTCTGTCTCTTTGCCCTGTAAGTTACAGGACCCCCGGTCAGTTAATGAGAGAACTTCAAAGTAGAGAAGTTTCTTTCATGTCAGGAAACTGTCTTGTCTCTCAGACAATTCCCTGTTGAATAGATAGCAAGTAAAAACAATGAGATGTGTCCTTGAGTATACAACATCCATGGGTCTGGTTTCAGCCAGTTCCTTTAGAGGGGCTGTCCTGAGATAACAAAGCACTGGTCCTGGAAATGATGACATCAAATAGGGGTACCAAGGCTTGCATGTCTGCATGTGAGAAGTGTAAGTCAGTCTGTGTTGGGACTCTAGACTTACACCTTCTAAGAGCTGGAGTGTGCTACAATTCACTAAGGTATTCTGCGTGATAAGAATCTTTCTATTTTGCTAGAGTTAAGAAGCAACAGGGAGGTTTTTCTATTTGCTTCTTTTGCTGTGTGCAGACCATTTCTTTTTAACTTCTGTAGTAACCCTGTAATTCCCATAGTCTTGTGTATGTGTGATATCCTGTAGAATGTGTAAATATTGTGAAGTAGTAAATATTATTTTTGTATATTTCATGCTGTGTGACTGAATCTTTTGGGGGAATAGATAACTGTTGGTATTAACAAATCCACGTCCCAGCTCTGAGAGGGAGAAGAAGGCTACAGTTATCATATTTTAAGAAGTACAGTGTTTTCTCAGGCGTGAGCAACAGGGGAAGGCCAGTTGTCTTTGCCAAAGGAGCACTATACTGTGTTGACAGTGGCTGTGGTGTGATTTGGACTAAGAAAATCCCCAAGTAAGAGAATCACTTCTGAGTGGTGGCGGTTACCAAGGTACCTTTATAGGTGTTGAGAAGTGAGAAACTTAGCAATCTGTTGCAGACTGAGTCCTGGTTGAGGACAGGTTGTGACAAACTGGTGCCAGTGGTGTGGATTTGAAAAGTATTGTCAATAACCTAGTTAACTATCCAGTCACAGAACAGTATATTACATGAGGGAACACAGTGTACACTACTACTGTTATTTTTATTTTAAGAAAGAGTAGTTAGAGATAAAACATTAAGTCTGGATCATGTGAAAAGTACACTTTGCTAAACCTGCAAGAGCTGTGCAAAGGTGGAGGGGTACGTTATGAAGAAAGCCAATCAAGGGCAGAACTCATAAACATCCTCAAGGAATGTGCCCAGGGAAGTGGTGGAAAGTGGTCACTGCAAGTTGAAGACGCAAGCCAGAGGCTGGAGAGCATGAAACCGAGCCAGATCTGGGAACTGGAGCAGCTATGTAGGTCCAGAGGTTGGAGCTGGAGCTTACCACTGTTAAGGCAGAGGGTGAGTCAGAGCTGAGGAAGATGCAGCTGGAAGCATAGGAGAGAACTAAAGAGTGAAAAATAATGACAGGAGTGAGAAAGGTGGTGCCAGCATGAGATCCAATTGAGAGAGAGAAGCAACAGTATGAACACAAGAGGAAAATGGATATTCTGTGCAAGAGGGCAACACCACAGACTGTGAGTAATGACATGAGGGTTTGACCCAGAAAGCCAAAATTAATTCTAAAATGTTTCCCAGATACCAGGAGGGAGAGTATTTTGATTTGTTGGACATTGCGCTGGAGGGGAGGCGAGGGTGACCTGCTCCTGGAAGGCCTCCCCCCTCGCGCACCAAAAATCCTCCCTGAAGCTGAGTTGTGAGGTGCCATGGGCTTCTGCAGCTCCAGCGGGCCTCCTTGGCAGCTGAATTCTCCAAGAAAGTTCCCGGCCCCTGCCCCGGTGCAGGAGAGAGTTTGCGACTGAGAATTCTTTGCTTTTTTTGCCCTACCTGATTCGGACCAGCACCAAGAACACCGTGACATCGCGCCAAGGTCCAGCTGCCCAGGGACTCTCTGCAAGGAGGGTGGCTGTGGGAGTTTTTGACTATCGAAGTGCGATTCGGACCCCATCGCTGCATCGAGCAATAGGACTCTTATCATTCGAACTTGGCACTGAAAGCACCCTTCCTCATTGGTCCCAGACGCCGGTGATGCTCTCACTGTTCCCTACATAGGGAGAGCTTGTCCCACCATCCCTAAACCCTGTTGGACGTCGCGCTGGAGGGGAGGCGAGGGTTACCTGCTCCTGGAAGGTCCCCCCACTTCGCACACCAAAAATCCTCCCCGAAGCCAAGTTGTGAGGTGCTGTGGGCTTCTGCAGCTCCAGCGGGCCTCCTCGGCAGCTGAATTCTCCAAGAAAGTTCCTGGCCCCTGCCCGTGCAGGAGAGAGTTTGAATTTTCCACCACCCACCCACCCACCGTTCCCTCCTCCCATTAAATGCTCGTAGGCTCTGTCTCCCATGAGCTGTCTCACCCTATCAGCTAGTGGGGAGGTCCTGCTCACATTTCAAGGGCATAGCTTGTTATTACCCCCAGAGAAGCTCTTCCCACTCTCACCTCCCAGACCATGTTGGTACAATTCATTGACTAAATTTTAGTTTTACTGCCATGTTATGATCTCAGATTGTGTTGGTGCAATTTATTGACCAAGTTTTAGTTTTACTGCCGTGTTATGATCAATACTGTTTTCTCTTTTTGTTTAGCCTGTTTTCATACTTACTGGTCCCTACAGATCAGCTCTTGCCTAGGGTAGGTCCTGCTAGATGGGAGTAGGGTATTAACTCGTTAGAGCTGCCAACTGCCTGTTGTGCCTAAAGAGGCCAGTGTTGAAAAATTGTCCTAAGTCCAAAGTTCACACCAGTCTATAGTGCCTAGTGAAGCCTGCCTAAATTGCATAGAGCAACCTATATAGCACTGACAATAGTTTTGCGTGAGCTCACACAGTGCATGGGTAGGAGCTGCCCCCCAAGAAGCTTAGTCTGGTCCCTCACTGACCCTTAGCTTTCAGCCCTCCCCGCACTGCTCATCTTTTATCTACAAACCTGGTACTAACTGTGTTAAGTCCTTATTTTCTCCTAAGCATCAATCACCCCTTCTATCCTATCAGCTCCTCTCCAGCTGACTGGACACAACTCACCAGCTGGCCCAAAGCCTTCAGCCCAGATGTGGACTAGGCACCCTCACCTCCCGCCCAAGGAGGGCACGGATACTTCCATGGCAGAGGATAAGGGTGTGCTGCCTGCCACTTACAGGACGCTGGTCCTAGCAGGTCTCACACTGGGACTTACACTGCTCCATATGGTCACCTCCCCCCCAATGTCATTGGGTGGAAACTGGGAGAGGTTTCCCTCCTATGAGGTACCTGACTTCTTCTCAAATATTCTTGCGACCACTATGACCCTCCGCTGTCTTACCTGCTGCTTAGACTTTTGATGCCTAATGTACTCTGCCAGGGTTAAGTGAATCCGTGCTTATAATCTTTTAGATGACTGATCCTCCATGAGGTGGTATCTCTCCTGGCTCCTCCTCTTAACACTACTACTGGCCGGAGATATAGAAACCAACCCTGGTCCAATTAATCCAGCCCACACAATCCCCCTGCATGGGGCATGGGCAAGGGCCTAAAAGTAGCTCATCTCAACTTTAGAAGCCTGCTACCTAACCGTGATGAGCTAGTAGCGTGGATGGCACTCTATAAACCCGACATCCTTGGAGTGACTGAGACCTGGCTCAAATCTCCGGTCCCGGATTCAGCCTGTGCACTCCCTGGGTATGAGTTCATACGACTGGACAGAGCTGGGAGCAAGAGGGGGGGAGGCATACTGATCTACTACAGGAGCCATCTTAAAGTCTCCCAAGTTGCCCACCAGCAATCCTTCATGTCCCCCTGTGAGGTACTGCACGTGCTACTTCTACTTGGGGACACCAAGAAACTGCACCTGGTGTATACTTATAACCCCCCAAGGGGTGGGCTTTCTGGATTGACCCACCTCATGGACTCAGTTGGTCCCAGCATTGGGGACAACAAACTCATAATCACGGGGGATGTCAACCTCAATTGGGCTGGTGGTAATGTGAAGCAGTTTGAGCCCCTACTTGCTAACCTTACCCTGACTCAGCTTATCCAGGAACCAACCAGGCGGTCGGCAAACAGATCCTCCAGCACCATACTGGACTGGATCATGTCCAACTGCCCGGACAGGATCTCCTCAGTGAGAACACTATCAGACTCTATCTCAGACCATTCCCGGGTCTTCTGTGTTTGGAAAATTCCCTTCCCTAAAATTCCTCACAAAATCATACATGTCAGAAACTACTCCAGGTTTGACCCTGGGGAGTTCCTGGAGGACCTAAGGCTTACTGACTGGTCTGGGGTGCTAGGAGCCACTGACCCTGCAGTGGCAACCTCACACTTCCTTACCACTTTCAGGGCCCTGCAAGACAAGCATGCTCCTAAGGTCACCCGTAGGGTGAGGGGGTCCGCTACCCTCTGGTTGCATGGGATCTCTTATCCAAAATGCAGGAGAGAGACAAGTGTTGGGCCCGATACAAAGGTTCCAGTGATCCCACTATTTTCCAAAAATACAGACATCTTAGAAACAAGTGTAAAAAGGCCATCAGAGTTGCAAAAAGTGACTTCTGCAAGTCTGCCCTACTCAGCACCGCCAGTGACCACAGGAGTTTCTGGAAAAATATAAAAACCCTTGTCAGTGGGTCCTCCCATCCGGGGGTATTGGACATGATCATCAAAGGGGTCTCCTGCAATAATCTCCACACCTTTGCCAACTCCCTAAATACACACTTCTCAGACCTTTCGGCCTTCACTGCACTCTTCCCCTCTGGTGAGAGTTCGCTCTGTCCCACCCCCCGCTACTCGGCAGGAGAATCACCCTCCTCGGCAAATGTTTTACCTCAGGGCCGTGTCAGTCTTGGACACACAGAGGAGATTAGCTGGCCTCTCCCAGTACTCCAGCCCTGGCCTTGATAACCTGGAGCCCAAGCTTCTAAAGCTTGGTGCCGCATACATTGCCTCCCCAGTAACCCACATCTTTAACCTGTCCCTTGGATGGGGAACCATCCCTGATATCTGGAAAGAGGTGAGGATAGTCCCTGTCCTGAAGCAGGGCAATCCTAAATTACCGGACAACTATCGTTCGATTGCTATTCTCTCATCCCTTAGCAAACTCCTTGAAAAGGTAGTGGCTGAGCAGCTCTCAGAGTATATCCGATCTCACGAGCTGTTGTCCCCGGCCCAGCATGGTTTTTGAAAGGGACACAGCACCACCACTGCCTTGACCTCGGTCACGTCAAGCATCAGAACAGCCATGGACCAGAGCAAACTCTCTGGAGCCATATTTATCGACCTGTCCAAAGCCTTTGACCTTGTTGATCACATGTTGCTCGGCTCGCAGTTGTGCCTCTCCCCCATGCTATGAAATGGCTTATGGGCTACCTGCATGGTAGAAAGCAGCGGACCTGCTTCAATAAAGTCCTCTCCGAACCCCTACCGGTGATCTCTGGTGTCCCTCAGGGTTCGGTTCTGGGCCCCCTCCTCTTCTCCCTCTTTATCAATCACCTACCAATGGTGACAACCAACTGCAGAGCCACTCTATACGCAGATGACCTGGTGATAATGGCTCACTCCCAGGACACTGCTACACTAAACCAGTGCTTGTCTGAGGACTTTAACAATGTCCTGGCCTGGGTTACTAACCACAAACTGGTCCTGAACCTGAAAAAAACACAGGCCATGGTTTTCGGCTCCACAGCCAAAATCAAAGCCTCATCAGCCTTGCTAAATATTTCCAGTCCTGATGGACCCTCCCTTCCTGTAGTGAACTCAGTCAAATACCTAGGGGTCACACTTGACCCCCAACTTGACATGAGGAGTCATATCCTAAACATCAGCAGGGCAGTGAACTGCAAGTCGGGTCTGGCCTACAGGGCCAAGTACAACTTTACACCAGCTGCCAGACTTGCCCTTGCGTGAGGCGTACTTCTTCCCTCCCTTAGTTATGGTCTGCACCAATTCGCTCGCTCCCCCAAGACTCATCTCACTCGGTGGCACATGACATATAACAACATCTGTCATTTTGCCCTGGCTGCCCCCTGTCTCGCCCATCACTGTGAGCTATATGATAAACTTTGCTGGCTCTCTCCAGCCAGGTTCCTTGACTTTGGGGTGGGATGCCTCACAGGGAAAGTGATCAGAGCTGGCATCCCCACGGGGCTGGCCCAGCATCTGTCACAAATGGAAACTACTCCCTACCATCTTAGGTCCCAGGCCTCAGGGATGCTCAAAGTCCCCTCCACCCGTACCCTCATGGGGGATCGGGACTTTACTGTATGTGCGCCCAGACTCTGGAACTCCCTTCCCGAGGATATCCGCTCGGCCCCCTCCTATCAGAGTTTTTGTAATTCCCTGTGGGGCTTCCTGAAATTAGCCTCAGTGTGTGACTGCCCTAAGCCTCCCTAGAGTAATTATCAACTGTTGGCAAACCTGACCAAAGCTGCCTCCTATTGAAGCTGCCTGAAACTTCTTGCTGTTCCCATGATTCTATCAATTACCCAGGTGCTTGACTGTGGGCAAAATTGTCTACACCTATGTACCCTGGTTGTGGGCAAAATTGTCTACACCTATGTACCCTGGTCTTGCCTTAACTTACATGTTCTCTAATGTGTTTATGATTTGTTAGAAGTTGTCTTTGACCTACTCACCTTGGGGGTGCCTAACTATAAAGTTATAAGTTATATTACGACCTACTACTCCCTTGGACTATGTTACTACTCCTATATGTTACCATATTGTCATGATGTACTTGCATTCTTTCTGTATCCCTATGTTGTATTCTCCTGGTTCGTTCCTGAAAATAGGCATAATACTTGTCTAGTGTACTTACCCGGTCAACAAAAGCTAAATAAATAAATAAATAAAATCATTTGAATCAGTGGGCAGTTTGAACTGTGCAGGGCTTATTGGGCAGCTTACCTTTTGCCACTGCTTCTAGGCAAGACATTAGAAGCTTTCACTGGAATGGACAATGAGGACTGCATGGATTATGATAAAGTGAAAAATGCCTTGCTAAAGCATTTTGAATTAACTCCTGAGGCCTATAGGCAAAAACAGAGGGTTAAGAAAGGCACTGGGAGATAGCTATTCTGAAATGTGTGTGCAGCTAAGTAATTTATTAGAACACTGAGCAGAGGGTGCAATTCAATTCAATTCAAATTTATTGATGGACAAGTTAAAATTGTCATTACAATACAATACACAGTCATACAGATTTGATTGCACATGTCATATACTAATCCAAGTCTTCTTAAAATAATTTATACACTTAAAATCAGCCCTTACACAATCTATACCATCCTATTCATTACAATATTGCACATCTTTTCCCTAGAGTACCTGATATACATTGCACTATTCAGAGGGCTCCTTATTTAATCCTTATTTACTTTGTATCACTCTAAAACATCAGGGCAATCAGAGTTCAATAATACATTCAACTGGTATTTTGGTTCCATGTCCATATGTTCTATAAATTGACCGAGAAGCATCTTTCTTTCTTTCACGTATATTGGGCATAGTAATAGCAAATGGAGTTGGTAATACTTCCCGGACTGGCACATACATAGTTGTGGAGTCTCCTTATCATAGAAGGCTTTCAGTCTTTGGCTTTCATAATAGCCAAATCTAAATTTAGACAGAATTCTTCTTGTTGATCTATTTATTATAGATAGATATGGAGCCATTATAAAATCTCTTTTATTCATTGCTAGCCAATTACTTATCTTACAGTTTTTGCCATGCTCCAGTTCTCTTTGCATTGAGACCTCCTTTATTCTGGACTTCACCTTGGCTTTATCCAAGTCTATTGGAGTTATAAAGCATTCTGTTAAGCAGTCCAATAAACCATAGGGTTTTAAGATCCTATTGATTATCTCAAAGTAGGGGAAGGAGAACCCTCTCTCTACATATTCAATCATCTCATCTATGCATGCTCTTGGGAGTCTTGTTTCCCCTTGATTATAAATTTTAATAAAATAGAGTGCCTGCCTTTGTTCCATACTACATTTCAGTGGGAGTTGCCCAAGCTCTAGCCTAGCCATGATTGAAGAGGCCCCAGGCTGGAGACCTAATATTTTCCTATAAAATTTGTTCAGAATTGATTCCAGCTCTCTGGAACCTTCTATGCCCCAAATCTCAGCACCATATAAGATTTGACTTTTTGGTTTTGCATTTAAAGCTCTGATACACCCATTAGTGGAGTGTCCCCCGAATTTATAGGCAAAGCCCTCCACCACCAGAGTGAGTAGAGGGTGCAAAAGCTTGCATCGAAAAGGAAATAAAATATTTATTTCTTGTGGAACAGTTCCTAAAACTGTACAAGAGGAACTGGGAATATGGCTGTTGGATAGAACTCTCTGGGCTCCAAATTGGAGGCAGCTGAGAAGGCTGATCAGTTTATATCCAGCCGACCATAATCTCATCACAAAGGTAATGGGGGAGGGACATCAGGTCATTTTAAAAGAAACAAGGGGGAGCAACCTAAAGGAAGCTAGCCTGTGCCTGACCCAAAAGGGGAAGCCGGGTACTTTCAGAGGTAAAGAGTCAGGTGAACACGGGTGTTATATCTGTCAGAAACTGGGGCATTTGATTGACCCGGTGGCGCTGAGGGTTGAGGTGCTGAACGCCACACCTCGCGCCATGCTGGTGACCCGGGTTTGGGAGTGAGCCCAGACCACTGGGGGTCAGCAGGGGAGAGGGAGGATTGAGTGTTGATAGGACTTGGGGGGATCCAGGGTTAAGCTCAGCATCACAGCAACCCCCACTGGTGACTGGAGGCACTGCAACACTCAGTACTCAATAGTGGGTTGCAGAGCCGCGATGGACGTCCCTGGCATCATTGCATGCTCGGGCTCTGCCGGGGGAGGGGAAAAGGGTGTAAACCTCAAGAAAAACCCTTCCCACCATTGCTAGGCGATGATGGGGCCAGATTCGGGACCCCACGTCACTGCCGAGCATCCGACAACCAGAACCAGTCCCTTCCAAAAGGGTTGCAGCCAACAACACTGTAGATAGAGTGCCTGAGAAGTCCCTCCCTGGGGGACTCAGAGCCAGGTAGATGGACTAATAACCTGAGGATGGGATCCTTCACACTGGAGAAGGACGGATAGAGCTTCAGGCAGACGGGAGACAGTCTCAGACCATGTGCCCACACTGGAGAGAGTCCAATGGAGGAGAGGTGAGAAAAATAATTGGGGAAAAAAAAGAAACTGGGGCATTTGTCATATGATTGTCCAAAAAGAGTAACAAAAGGGGCTGTTGCAGTGAGAGAGGGCAGCTTGGGAAGCTCCCAGCAGACAGTGGTCTGCACACTGAAAGCAGTGCCCTCCAACTACACATATGCCCCCAATGCTGGTGAATTGATTGGTAATCCAGGGATTGAGGGACACTGGGGCTTCCATTTCTATGGTGAAGCAGGAACTGATTCATGAGGAACAGATCCTGCTTAGCCAGTTTTCTTTGATTAGGTGGGATATGGGTCAGGAAATATCAGTGACAATGGTCTGGATCTTCCTAAGCTGGGAAGATAGCCAGGGCATATGGGAGGTGGGTGTTGTACCAGACCTGCACATGGATGTGATTATGAGGAATGACTTCAATAGCAGGGCCAATAATGTCTGTGTCAATACCAGTAGCAAGGTGAGGGAACCGGTTCCTGAGGATGCGGAGGGGGCAATGCAAGATGAAGCAACTCTTACTTCAGTAGCAGAAGAAGTTGTAGCTGAAGGATGTGCTGGGATCAGCAGTTCTGAGCAACAGCTACAGACAGAGGATATTCCAGTTGTGGGCAGTTCTCTCACAGGAGTGTGTGTTTTGGGGAAGGTCAGGCATGCAGAGGTGGGGAGAGCCCAGCAAGTTGATCCATCAGTCCAGAGATTAAAGGGGTTAGCCACCACTGTGGAAGGTGACTCTCTGAGTTCTGAAAAAAGGAAGGTGGGACTCCCAGTGCCGTCATCACACATGTAGGAGCAAGCTCCATGAGCTCTGCAAGAGGATACCTCTAAATCCTAATTAATCCACTTCTACAAACAGAAAATCAGACCAAATCAACTTTAGTTCCACAGGTTCACCTGTCGGGGAAAGGACTGTGGGTAGAATTGCCACATGAAAAGCAGCAGTCAAGATGGAATCTGTGATCCCATTCAAGCAGCATGGCCTCATCAGCAGTGGGCGGCTCCTCAGAGAAAGGCAATGAAATGATAACAGAGGAAGAAACATATACTATCACACAAAAAATGTTCGTCCAAGAGTTCAGAAACATCAGCGCATGTTATCTAAATTGGAAGAAACCATCATATCCTCCCAAAAAGACATTCATCAATTTCAGGACAAAACAGCCAAGATAGAGTAAGGCTGTAGCAACATGGCTATGCAGGTTGATCACTACAGTAGGTTCTTGCTCTACTTTTACAAACGGGACTGAGAAATTGCTGACGATTTACTCTTGCCCCTTTCAAATGGGTCTCTATTCATATGGCATTGCTAACACCAAGAATACCTGCCAGTTGAATTTTTGTGTATTACAGACAACAAATTGTATTTTACTATTGTTTTACGAGTGTCGTATTTTACTATTCCTATGACTGTGTTTCTGTATGCTATTGCTCTATATCTATGTATTATCTTGCACTCTATATTATTGTTTCCTGATTTAGATATGCTGTCCTATCCAGGACATCCTTGTAAATGAGTTTACTCAATGTAGCCTTTTCCTGGTGAAATAAATAAGTACAAACACTGAAGCTGGAGAACCTAGAATTTCGGTTCCGACACAACTACCTAAGAATTTATTGACTGCCCGAGTATAATTAAATGGGGGATGGAGGATTTTTTAACATCCTTCCTCAAGAGACTTTTGGACTTACTAACTGATCTAGACCTGGGAATTGAGAGGGCTCATCGGGCACTCGCCCTTAAACCAGAGAAAAAACACAAGCTGAAGTTGGTGGTCTTGAGGCGCATCAATTACAAAAGTAAAATGCTGTTACAGCATAAGGCATGGGACAAAGAAGAAGTTACATTTGGGGATACTAGACATTTTTGACCACGATTTCTCCCCAGGGGTCATGCAAAAGTGATGTATCCAACCAGTGCTGAAAGGGCTATGGGAGAAGAACATCAGGGCCCACCTCTTGGCACTAGCACAGCTTTGTATTTTCAGATTCTGGGCCAAAATTTTTTAAGAACTTGGAAGATGCACATGGTCTCCTGGCTCAGATTGGCCTTCTACTGCCACCAACTGAGAACCCAGAGTTGCAGGAGGCAGAGAATTTACTTTGACATCATGAGTGGACGACCATGCCAGTAACAAATGGTGGCAAAAGGAAATTGCAGGGGACACTAAATGATGCATGGAATAGAATCTTCTGATCCCAACCATGAGAGAAGGACCCCAGCCTTTCAGCTTCCCACTGAACGTCTGAACATATTGCATTGGTACTGGTGGGGACAAGTATGAGACGCTGTACCCTTTTGGTGGGGACAAGTATGAGATGCTCTGTCCTTCTAAGGGGTTGCTGTACAATGACATCATTATGTGCAGCACGTGGATAACTGATGTCTGTTTATCTTATTTAACCTTATAAAAGGTTCTTACATGATTATAACATTGTCATGTGTAGGTGCCATTACACCTAACTGCTCAATAATACCCTGAGATTTGTTACCTGTAATAGTAGTTGGTTATGGAAACAGCCTGTGGGTGGGTCATGGGAAAGTTGCAATGACAACAGTGCATACTTGGGGGGCAGGCAGAGGTCCTCAGTTCTTGTGTGAGAGCACTGTGCTTTTGAACTGGCTATGGACCAATTTGTCCCTCAGATTTGGGGCTCTAAAGTAAGTTATTCTGTTAGTTCCTTAGCAAGTGTACTGTCACTTTATAGGATGGGCCAGTATTTTTTAATCACTCCACCTAAAAAATAGAACTAGACCAGTGCATAAAGGGCAGTATAGTGCCCACACAAGAACTGAGAACCTGGCTGCCACCACCCCCTGTGGTTATGCACAATTATGATCACTGCAATATCTGTCAATATTGTCATCAGAGTAAAAAAAAAACTTGAAATTGAGGAGAAGGAAAAAGAAGTTGAAGTCAGAACATTTATCAGTTGCAATACTGCCTTTGCTGTACATGCCATTTGGTGCATGCGCTTCCTATTGTATATAGGTGGAACAGTTAGATCAGTGCATCAAAGATTCCAAGAGCACATGTGCAATGTCAGGTCTGGTCAAGTCAACACACCAGCTGGCAAACACTTTTTTGGAAAACATAGTAATGACCCAACATGTTTTAAATGGATGAGCATTGCCAGGAGCACTAGGGGAGGAGACAGACAGAAACTTGTTACAACGCGAGAGCTACTGGATTTTTACTTTAGGTACCATACAACCAAAAGATTTAAACTTGAGAGTAGGACCTGAAATCATTTTGTAGCTGATACTCTCAGTAGCTTTATTCCACGAAATGTAATATTGCAAAGGTGTAAAGAAAAAAACAGAAGAGGTGCTATATATATATATGATACATATGTACTTATTTTATAATGGTTATAATGTTCTGAGATACTATTTTACTGCTTTTTCTCTTCTATCTAGATTGCATCTACCCACAGCAGATGACACACTTCCCACCTGATCCCGAGTGCTGAAATTTGAAATCTGGTGTCCATAAAATGGGGAGATTGCAGGATTAGGAATCATTTTGCTGAAATCTTGACTTGATCTTTTTGTCTTCTTTCCCCTCAGATTTGAGTATGCATAATTGTGATTTAGGACTTTGGTAATCACATGGTATTGTACTAAGACAACTCAATTTGTAGTTGCCTGAATTTAATATTTTCCAGCAGTATTTCCTTTAATTAATTTTAGTACTTTAGCTTCTACTGTGAGTAGTTTGGATGTATCTGTTGAACTGTTAAAATGTTTTTAAGAAAATGACTGTTACAGAATACAGAACTACCACATAAGCTGTCTTTTGTTCTGTTTGGTAGCAGAGAGTGATCGTGTCAAAGGTCTTTTTACATAAAATATTTTTGTGTTAGTATACTACTCTATTTACTCTAAGTGTGATCCATTGTTAGAATCTCACCACTGCCACTTGAGGAATGACAGAGACTGCACAAAGTGCATTTAACTAATTAATTATTAAAACACTCATCCAGTTGGTTCTGAGTGTACCTTGACTGAGTGGCATATAAGGTGAGGGGTCCTCCAATCAAACCCATCCCCCTTAGGAAGACTAACGTCGAAGCACCAGGGCTTTGATCAGAAGTGGCAAGGGCTCTCCTGTAAGTTTACTGTTTTGTTTTTTGGTGGCAATAAAGACTCTTGACAGAATTTTTGTCTCTGCCACTTTTCTTTTTCTTCCACTGAGTGCTCAACTTTTCCTGTTTGTTGTCACTAAGCCTTGGAGCTGGCAGCTCACATATGAAAAGCCAGGTCTAAACTAACAGAGCACACTAGTCCTGTTTTGTTTAAGTTCCACAGTTACAACTGGCTATCTCTATGGATGCAGAGAAGGCCTTTGACCTGGATGGAATGGGTTTTCTTACAACATACACTGTCAGCGATGGGATATAGGCTAAAATTTAGAAACTGCATAGATGCCCTCTGTGAGAACCCAGAGGCAGTGGTAAGGGCGAATGGTATAGTGTCATCTAGATTTTCCCTGAAATGGGGGACTAGACAGGGGTGTCCTCTCACCCACCCTTTTTTTGCCTTATACATTGAACCCCTGGCAGTGGCAGTCAGGCACAACCCAGGTATAAGTGGAATGATAATAATAATAATAATAATTTTTATTTATAAAGCACCTTTCCAATGGCAAGGTGCTGAACAGTAAAACCAGATAAAATAATGAAATAAATAAATCAATAAAATACCCAATAATCAAAGTAGCTACATAAATAAAATAATTAATCAGGGTACGCTTTGTGCCAGATGTGTGTTTTCAGGGCCTTCTTAAAGCCCTCCACGGTTGTGCACTCATGTATCTGATGGGGTAGAGAATTCCACAGCACTGGGGCCTCTTACATAAATGCACGGGCCCCAGAAGACTTAAGACTCACCCCGGGAATCTCTAGTAACCCCTCGTCAGCTGAGCGGAGTGGTCGTCCGGGGGAGTAAGGAATCAGGAGCTCTTTCAGATAGTCTGGGCCCAGTCTGTGTAGGGCCTTGTAGGTCAGAAGCTTGATCTTGAAGGTGATCTGCCACTGAATAGGCAGTCAGTGCAGTTCACACAGCACTGGTGTGATGTGACTTGCACGTGAGGTCCCCACCAACAACCGGGCCACAGCATTCTGCACTAGCTGCAGGCAGTAGATATCAACTCTCGGATGCCCTAGATAAAGAGAATTGCAGTAGTCAAGGCGCGAGGTCATAATGGTATGGACCAATGTTGGGAGGTCACCAGATGGAACAAGGTGTTTAACCCTGGCAATGTTCCACAGGTGATAAGAAGAGGACTTGATAACTACTGACACCTGCGAATGCAAAGCCAGCCCATCGTCAAAAGTCACCCCCAGATTTCGCACCCGTTCAGACGTAAGAAGCTGGATACCCCCCAGAAAAAGTCCAGAGGGTTGACCAGCCCACATTCCCTCTGTCCAGCGGCCAGGATCCACCATCATCACCCCAGTCTTACCAGAATTCAACTTCAACCAGCTGTAGCTCATCCAATCCTGGATTTCAGTGAGGCAGTTGTTAAATACCAAGCATGCACTATCCTGGTCAGGTGCAAAAGACAGGTGGAGCTGTGTATCATCAGCATAGCAGTGAAACCTCAGCACATACCATCTTACAATGTCTCCGAAGGGCAGCATATACACCGCAAACAACATGGAGGACAACACTGAGCTCTGAGGGACCCCACATGGCAGAGAGAATGGCTCAGAGGGAAAAAAATCCCTGAAACCACCCTCTGAGTTCTGCCAGTGAGGTAGGGCTTAAACCACCTGAGGACTGTACCAGACAGGCCACAGATGAATCTCATGTGCTCGAGAAGTACCTCATGGTCCACGGCGTCAAAAGCTGAAGAGAGATCAAGAAGTAACTAGGAGCTTAATATGTATACCCTTGAGGAAAGAAGGGAGAGGGGGGACATGATAGAAACTTTTAAGTACCTCAGTGGAATCAACAAAGTCCAAGAGGGTAGCATCTTTCAGAAAAAGAGACATGCAAGAACAAGGGGACACAATTTAAAGATAGGGGGGCGGTTCAGGGGCAATGTGAGGAAGTATTTTTTCACAGAGAGGGTAGTGGATGCATGAAACAGTCTTCCTGAGGAGGTTGTGGGGTCTAAAACTGTAGGAGAATTCAAGAATGCATGAGACAGACATAAGGCAATTCTTGTGGGGGGTAGGAAGAAATAGGCTGTTGGTTACAGTAACTAGGATCTGTGGCCTATCCTGTAGGTAGGGAAATGGGCAGACTAGGTGGGCCAAGTGGTCCTTATCTGCCGGCAAAGTCTGTGTTTCTATGTTTCTAACTACCTCCAGCCTGCTCCTGGTACACTCTTGCACTATAAATGATTCTATTACATTATTACTGTTTTGTATGTTTATATGTTCTTTTGTGTTATTTTGGACATGTATTGTAATTTACCCAATATTCCACTACTGTTTATTGTACAATATCTTGTGTTCCAACTGTTGCACAATCTTACAACGTTGTATTGTTTGTACTACCCACATACTACTGTAACTGATCATCCTTCACAACCCTATGTAACCCCCTTCCCCCAGGTCGCACCGTGAGATGAGCAACTTGTTGTTCAGTGTGCCATCTTGGTGAAACATTTCAATAAATAAATAAAAAGTACCAAGATGGAGTGGTGCTTCTGATCTCTTTCCATCAGGAGATCAATGAGCATCTGAACCAGAGCGGTCTCGGTACTATGCCTCTTACAAAAACTGGACTGGAGAGATTCATAGATGTCATGGATGGTCAAATGGTTCTCCAGTTGCAGTGCCACAACTTTCTCGATCAGCTTCCCCACAAAGGGAAGGTTAGAGATCAGTCTGTAGTTTGCAAGACAGCTTGGGTCTAGAGCAGCTTTCTTCAGGAGAGGTGTCACCACCGCCTCCTTCAGGGAGCTGGGAAACTCACCGGACTCTAAGGAGCACCAAACTATCCTTGCAAGGACCAGGCCAACAATATCACAACAACCCATAATCAGGGAGGTTGGACCTGGGTCCAAACTACAGCAAGTTGGGTGCATACCCTGGGCAATCCACACAACATCCACGATTTTCAGCTGATCAAAGGAACTCCAGGCAAACCGAGGAGAAGTGACCATTCACTGACCACTATCAGCTCTCATAGAGTATGCTGGTTGGCTCTCTGCCCTTATGCTGGCTACCTTATCCACAAATAACTGAGCAAGCTTATCACACTCAACCTGTGAAAAGGCTCTTCGAACCTGAAGACAGGTTGGGTTGCACAACCTCTCCACAGTTCAAAAATGCTGAGCTGGTCGATTCTGAGCAGCAGCAATCTCCCCAGACAGGAACTCTGCCTTCTTACAGGAGATTGCTGATTGACAGACTTGATAATGTTCCATCAATCTAAGGCGGTCAGCCTCCAAAGTGGATTTCCACCAACAACGCTGTAACCTTCATCCAAGTCACCGCAGTTCCCTCAAGGTCCCATCAAACCATGGGGACTAAGACTGAAGGGAGAGAGGACAAACACGGATGGGAGTGATGGAGTCCAGGGCCACAGTAACGGCCTTATTATAGGCCTGAACCAGGCTCTCTGGACTCCCACTTGCCTGCGGAATTCCCGCTAGGTCCAATACCACTGATAGACCGTTAGGATTCATAACCCACAAAGGGCAGTATCTGACCATCTCCACAGGGGCAGGCCTATGCAGAGGGGCATAAAAACTGTACCCTACAGTGTGATGATCTGACCATCCAACTGGTTCCACCACCTGGTCGGAGGTTTCGACCCCCAGGAGGAAGACTAAGTCAAGGGAGTGACTGAACTTATGGATAGCAAAAGCAGCCACCTGTGTAAAGCCCAGTGATGTCATCAACTGGAGGAAGTTCTATCCAAATTGCGAGAGTTCATTGTCGACCCAGGCATTAAAGTCTCCCAGGACCATCAATCTGGACAACTCAAACACCATGTTGACCATTAAGTCTGCTACTTCCTGAAGGAACCGTTTCTCATCCCTGGATGGACGGTAGATGAGAGCAATCCTACAGCCTACACCTGCAACCATGGTACACTCAAATGAATTGGCCTCCTCAACTGGCACACTTGTAAGGTTCACTTCCCTCTTGAAACAGATGGCAACCCCTCGCTGTCCATTCTTCGAGCAGTGTATCACCGAGTACCCAGCCGGAACAGCAGCCTCCAATATGGGGCTGACATTATCATCCAGCCAGGTCTCAGTGATACAAGCCAGATCGGCTGTCCCAACAAGATCTGCAATTATTGCAGTCTTGTTATTAATAGATCTGGCATTGCATAAAACCGCTCGAGTCGGACGAGATTCCAGGGCCGCCCGGGCTACCTGCCCATCACTAGTGGAACCCTTGGGTATGGAGACCAGACATGGAGGACCACGTTCCAGAATCCATTTTGCCCAGGGCATCTCCTGGGCCTCACTACCCCTATATGAGCACCCCACTCATTCACCCTCCAAAGTTCACAACCCCCAGCCCGACCCATTACGGGTGGGAGGTTATGAACAAAAAATAGCCCTCTATGCTTTGACTCCAGCCTTGTGTAGAGAATTAAAGCTCTTTGGAATCATTTCAGGTTATAAAATTAATAATAGTAAATCAGTGGCTCTCATGGTCTTGGAGGTGGTCACTAGAATTTTTAAAGAAGCATTTCCCTTTAAATGGGTACCCCAGAACACCATACATTACATGGGGGTAAAGATAACACCCATATTGTCTAAACCTTTCTGCCTGAATCACCTCTGCATGTTAGGGGAGACAGCAGAGGACCTAAACACCTGGACCCTACTCCATTTATCCGTATGTGATAAAATAACCAACCTGAAAATGAATGTCCGGTTGCGACTGCTCTTCTGTTTTCAAGCCCTACCTATAATTATTCCCAAGGTATTCTGGACCAAATTACGTAAAATGCTGTTGAAGCTTCACTGGCAAGGTAAAAGGGTGAGAGTGGGCACGAGCACGCTATCTCTGCCCAGTGAAAAGGGTGGGATGGGATTCCCAGATTTTGAAAAATATTATTTAGCTGCCCAATCAGTCCAGCTTATAGCAATAGCTAAATAAAATTTAGAAACCAGACGGTGTGCTCTAGAAAATAGATGAACTTTACCTGGCCCATTATATACCCTGCCCATCATGCACTGGCCTAGTTCTAGAATTCACTAGGTTACTAATCCATGGACTAAAACATCTGTTTGGGCCCACTGTAGTTTATGTAGCTTAACACAGATGGAAGGAGACACAGGCTCACTCACAGTAATAATTGGCAATCCAGAGTTTCCCCAAGTGCAGGGCAATGCTGAGTTCCATGGATAGAACCAGGCTGGCTTAATTTTGCACAGTTGTTTTCAAATGGGGTCTGCGTATCCTTTGCAGACCCGAAGAGAAAATTTAACCTCCTGAATACCAATCTTTACAGATTTCTCCAAGTGAAACATGTGTTGACAGGCAGTAGTAAGACTCAGTTAATGAGGGGTGTGAGTAAGCTAGACAAAAACTTCCTCTGGGCAATTAGATTTGAAAACAAAAGTAGATACATTTTTGTATTGTATACACTGTTGCAGGAGAATTGTGAACATAACCTGGACTCTGTCAGGCAGGTAGGAGTGAGAGAGGTAGCCCAGTCCCTGATGAAGAATGGTCCAAAAACCTGGACAGGGGGTGGAAAGTTGCAACCTTGCTCTCCTGGAGAGAATATAGATGGAAGATAGTGACACAGTTCTTCCATACCCCAATAATCATAGATCATAGTGCATGTTGCACAGGGGCAGGGAGGCAGCTAGTGGAGGGGATGCAGTGGAAGGGGGGCCCATTACCTTGTCTAATATCAGAGTGTACTGGGAATCAGTACAAGCAGAACTGCAACAAATGTGGATGCAGCACATCCCACTTAACACTGAGACAATGGTGTTGGTCTACCACCCCAAGGGGTTAAAAGGCAACAACAGAGAAAGGTTCTTATACCATATGTTTAGTAACTGTCAAGGGCCTCACATGCCATTGGCTCTTGACTGTGGTCTTATCTATCCAGGAGTGGCAAGAGAGAGTCCAACAAGTGGCAGGAATAGAGAAAATCACAGCATATCTCAGACTGTGTGGGAAAGTACCTGGGGAAATGGGGGAAATGGCTAAATTATAGAGGTGGGCAGCAGGATGGAGTGGGTACCATTTCTGACTAGGATCATGATTTAGAAATAAACTCAATGTTCAAGTGTATAATATGCTAAAGAAATACAAACAGAGCTGGAAAGACCATGGTTTGGTTGTTTATTCATGCTAAATGTTTATTGCTCCTGTTTTGAATTGCTGTTAAATATACAGGAGCGAGCGGGGTGGCAACTTTCTCCTGGACCGGTGAGAGATGGCCTCCGCTGGCTACAAGTGGACATTTCTTCGAGGGTGGATCCAGTGCTGCTGGGCCACAAATCTCTTCTGATGGCATAGAATCCCATTCTGGCGGTGGAGAAGGTGATGGTGCTGGGCCCTGGCAGGAGGTAAATGGGGCGCTGTGCAAGCTGATCCTCAAGCTTCAGGTACTTGTATCAGATTTATGTACTACGTCAATGATAATTTAATTTCAGTGGAGAACAAAAGGGATTCTCATTCCATCCCGTCACAGTAAATCACACTTTATAAGCATGGATGTGTAACCCCCCTGTTACCCGGGGTTACTAGAATCCCATTAAGACCTACTGGTAGGCAGGGAAGGCAGCTTGTGAAACTCCAGTTAAATGGATGTCACACTGTCTCACTCTGTTCTCCGTCTCAGCTGAGACTGAGGGATGACATCACCATAGAACTATCGCAGCTGCATAAGCCGCACTGGAATGTAGCAGTTGGATGTTAGAGTAGAACGTTGGGGAATTTGAAGTCAGTCTGTAGAGTTCAGTAAAGTGTGTGCAGTCTGAAAGAGGTGCTCTGCTGTAAGCAGGCCCTCAGAGCTCTAAGCTCTGACAAAGAGCTATTATTTTGGTATAGGTGTGTGTTCTCACCTGAAGAGGAACACAAGAAGAGCATATTGAAGTGGTGGAGACCGCTTTCAATGGTTCAGGGCCCCATCCCTGCAGGGATGGGGGGAAGGAATCAGCCTGCTTCCAGGGGCAAACCCCCTTGGTCTGGCTAGGGAAAAGAAGCTGCCTTGTTTAAGTTTGTGCTGAGGTACCACAAGCTCTGGAAGAGAGTTCCTTGAGGAGGAAACGCCTGTGGGGCACCTGCAACCGAAGGGTGAGTTCACTCTGCTAAAGGGCCATATGTTTTCACCTGCATCAAGATGAAACTAAAGGGACTGTTACTGTGGGGTCAGGAAAAGACAGCCAAGTACAGACTGGAAGATGTGGGGATTGGACTGCTTTACTCTGTGGGGGGTCTAGAGTAATGGACAAAGCCACTTATTAAGTATATTCAAGTTCAGCACAAATGGTATGTGAAGACAGTAGACTGAATGTGAAATACATTTAAAAAGAATCTACACAGCAAAGTGTTTTAAAGGATGAGGTGTTACAGTCTAGAGAAATGGCCGGGTATGAATTATGGGAGTGAGAGGTGGGAGACCCCCCCCATCAGTAGTAACCAAATTCACCTCTACTGATTTGCTCTGGGACACCTGTTGCTTTCTCTCAGGTACTTGGCCAGTGCCTGAGAAAAGTACCCAGACGTGGGATTGATGAGGAAGATTCCCCTATGGAGCAGAAGTGCTCATAGGTGGTTTAGGCAGCCACCAGTAAATGTTTCCATGCTATATGGAAAGTGTCCAAGTAGCTGGCAAGGGAGCCGAGCCAAGGAAAACCCAGAGCAGCGTACAAGTGCGGGCTGTGTGCCCAGTGTGTTTCAGAGCCTGAGGGCTAAAGTGATGAGGATGTGTTCTGGTCTCCTTAAATCTGCATTACCAGGAGTGTAGCCCCGTGAGGGTCCATCTATGCTTTGTTTATTCTGTTGGATGTGAATAAAAGCCACACTTTAGAATCCCAATTCTGGTACTGGACATATTGCTTCCTGTGTCCAGAGTTGCTTGGGTGCCCCTGTTGCAGAGTAGCCAAACCTAGCCAATGTGCCGAGTGACATATTCCTCCCCAAACCCAGCCCACCAGGTAGAGCTGCCAAGATTCAAATGGCATACCTGGGTGGGGGTTACAAAAATGGAGGCACCGCTGAGGATTTGGGTTTGGAATTTAGGGAGAAATGTAAGAAAGGTCACTCGGACAATGGCTAGTGTTTTGGTTATCTGGCAGTGGGTAGCCCAAAAAGCTGAAGCAATGTTAACTAATGTGTCGCTGTGTGCTGTTGTCCATGTGCTGCTATTAAAATGCCAACTGTTTACCAAGGAGCAGTAAAGCCTGAGAGTGTATGCCCTTGTCCTGCATCAAATTACAGCGTTTGCCAGCTTCTAAAAGTGTTTGTGACAAAGAAAAGTGTGGAAAACTGTGGGTAGTAAAATGAAAATTGTGCCCTAGACGTTGGAAATGCTTTCTTGTGAACTGAGAGACTTGTTGTGCTTAATGGCCATGAAAAATGGTTGAAATGGGCTCCCGCCGTGGAGTCTGTTGAGAAAAAAAAAAGTGTGGTTTTGCAGTTTAAATTTGTCTGCTCGATGATCGCCATGAGGAGAAGAGCACAAGAGGAAAAGAGGCTTATTTGCTTGGCGTTGAGTGATTGGTGAGACTGCAATCAGTCCCACTCCCAAGCCAGCTCTAGAGTGACTGCACATCATTCGAGAGGGATAGTGAGTGGAGTGTGCGAACTGGTTTACCAGGAGGAGTGTCGCAGTGACTGAAAGCGCTGTAAAAGTTTACAAAACTGACTTTTCTGTTTAAATTCGGGCTCAACCCGCATCTCGATTGACTGGACTGGACTGTGAGTGTGGTGTTCAGAGGGACAATAGGCAGGACTGCCAACCCACTTCTTTCCAGAGGCCTCCAAGACTGGCTGCAGGCTGTTTTTCCATTGCTGCAAACAGTTACTGATAACAGTGAGTACTAACAGAAATAATTGCTCAAACTAAGTGATTTTGCCAAAAGCCAGCTGAATCTGTGTGTAGCAGTGTAATCGCTTTGCAAATAAGGACTGTGTTAAGTTTTACCAGCAAAAGCAAGCATTCTAAGCAATCGACTGTGAGCATAATTATAGGTTCAGTGTCAGTATAAGTTTCAAAGCCATGAGAGAGACTGTGAGTTGTATCAGATATGCAGCAAGAATTACAGGCAATCCTGTGCTATGAAATACTGAGGCTTTCAGGGACTGTAAGCTAGAGCAATGTCTTCAGCGAGTTAAAAGTCTGTGTTAAATCATATAAATGTGCTAGCAAAAAGAACAGTGCAAGTTTGTGCAGTTTGAGCAAAGTTATCAGTAGAGTGTGTAAATCGGATGCGCAGTGGCTTGACCCAATTACAGAATGTTGATGCGTAGGAGTGCTGCCGCCGCCATTACAGGGTGGGATAGTAATGTAAACACAGCAGCAGAGGAGCCATTTTGAAAGAGAAAGAAGAAAGTTTTCAGTGATGTGGGACTTGAAATAACAGTGAGTGTTGTTTGTTTTTTCTCTGCAGTCATGGCTTCAAGACCAGCCCGCTACCAGATCATGCCCGTGCTGTGATAGCAGTAGAAGTTAACAAGTTAAGGGACATTGAGAGATGTTACTACAGGGGACGACTGCCTCCTCATGTGGTGATTTCTGGATATCCAGTGCGAGTATGTGTGATGTGCTTAAATGCTGGAAGGGACGTCTTCATGGTACCTCACTGTTCTGGGTGCTTACAGAAATATGGTTTAATTAAAGTGCCCAAGATTCATTTGGCTCCCACATGGACAAAGGTTCAAGAATCTGCGGTTGGCAGTACACAGCACCAGGCGGAGCTTGTTGGAGAAGGCCCCTCAGAGTGTGGCACAAAGCAAGAGGGTGCAGATTTACAGACAGAACAATGTGCTGATGTTTCAGAGTCTGAGTTGCAGAGAGACATTTCGGGAAGAGCATCAGTAGACCCTTGGAGAGAGGGGCCTAGCCCAAGTCTCATAGAAGAGAAGACGAGATGAGGGAGGCCTTAGAATGGGAGGTTTCGACTTCTGCGCCCAGCGAAGAGTGGACAGTCTCAGGAGTGAGGACAACTGCTCACTCCTGGGCACAGATTCTCAGTGAGGAAGAAGAAGAGGGGGAACCTATGTGGCCTTGTGAAAAAGGAACTGGTACACAGCCTCAAGCTTTTGTCTCAGAGGAACGCATGGAAGAGAGTGGTGATTTCACTGCCCTGGCTGTGCAAGAAGAAGCCAGTGATCCATTTTTTGTGTCATTAAGAATGCGTAGCTGGCAGAACCAGGACTAGCCACCCCAAGCCAGGCCAGAGGTCTCAGGTTGACCAAAGCTAGTAAAGAGGAAAGACTGGTTCGTAGGAAAGCGAATGAAATCTTCGGGATGTCCTTTCCTGCCTTTCCTTAGAGAGTCTAGGAGGAGACTGAAAAAAGCAGGAAATCCTGGATTTGGGAAGAAGCAATGAAATATGTGCATCCTGGTACAAACAAGCATGTCAAGAACAGAATGTTCCAAGAAAAATACAGCCAGTGGAAAAGAGGCAGGACACTGTTTATGGACACTGTTCGAACTGTGGATGGAGAGGGACATGAAACCTTTCACATTGTGAATTATGAGCGCCCAGATGGGGTAATAATTCAAGCGTCTGACTCATTGTGCTGTTGGCCACAATGCAAAGACCTTCCTGCGAATGTGCCCATGCCTACCAAATGGAAAGCAGAGCAGTGGTAGACAGAGCTGCCACTCCAGCCATTGCCGTACCTATGTTGTTCTGCCAGTTTGGACATCCAGGATTCAGGTGCCCCACATTCATCAGTTACATTGTACTAGCTTTCCAGAATCCATCGACTAGCCCACCAGATGATTTCAGATCCAGAGAGGACACCAGACCAGCTGTATCCTGATTCATCGCCTGGGTATCGGATGACTTCAGACCAGCTGTTTTCCTTTTTGTTCCTGTTCCAAGGTTCCATCTCCAGAGATGACACCACCCAGCAGTTTCCAGATGTGCCCTCCTGTCATTTCCCAGAAGATGTCCGCCCAGCTGTATCGGAAGAATGCTGCCAGGGAGAGTCTTCAGCCGAGGACCAGGTGTGGTACCATTTTCATTCTACAAGGGACTGTTAAGTCCAGACTTTTCTATTCTTATGACATTGCAGTACACACCCTACACTAGCAGACTCCAGATATTTGAACTGTCCTCAAAGACTCTCCCCTTCGGGACTTTGGCCTGCTAGAACCGTGCTTCACCGGGCTCCGACCCAGGAGAGACTCTTTAATGGACTTGCCTTCAGGCACTGTGGTCACTAGATGGGACTTTTAGGGCACTCCATCCCCCAAATATGGTGTATTGTAAATAATGTCATTGTTTTCTACTGTTTTCTAATGTTTATACTGTTTTTCTACTTTTCTAAAAAAAATATTTTTTGGATTCTCCAGTGTTTTGATGGTAGGGGTTTAGATAGACTGTGTATGCAGATTAGGAGTGTGTGTTGTCTTTCTTTTTCCTTCAGGTGTTCCTGAAGAAGATAGAAGAGAAGACAAGAAGAGGAGGAGGGACTCAGTGGAGTTCCTCAGTAGTACTTTAGAGTGTAGTGTTTAAAGTACTGTTGTTGTTGTTGTTGTTACTGTGTGTAACTTTTTCTTCCACAGGTATGGTTGTGGGGGAGTGTGGGAGTAATGCATAGTGTATGGTATTAGCTCCTAGTGTGTGGTTGCATGGTGTCCAGGGTCGGGGAGGTCCCCTGTTTGTTTTGTTTTGGGAATTCTAAATTAGAGGCAAACAGATTTTCCCTAAAGGGCTAGGGGGGATAGACAGGCTGTGGCCCTGACCTGCAGTAGGGGTTGCAATGCTGATCTATTAGGGCTATGCTCTGTACAATTCTACCGGATCCACTAGGTACCCATAATCAGCAGGTAGAGTAGAGGCTGATACGTCAGCCGAAGGCCTCTAGGCCCTTAATGTTGTCTGTCTGTGCCTAGCACATGGTAGGAGGGGGCCTGATCACCCCTCTCTGTAGGTAACACATAGGGTAGGATGGCCTAGGTCAGATAGACAATGACTGCGGACAGTCATTTTCCTGGGCCAGGGTGAGTGTAACCCCCCTGTTACCCGGGGTTACTAGAATCCCAGTAAGACCTAGTGGTAGGCAGGGAAGCCAGCTTATGAAACTCCAGTTCAATGGATTTCACACTGTCTCACTCTGTTCTCAGTCTCAGCTGAGACTGAGGGATGACATCATTTAGAACTGTCGCAGCTGCATAAGCCACACTGGAATGTTGCAGTTGGATGTTAGAGTAGAATGTTGGTGAATTTGAAGTCAGTCTGTAGAGTTCAGTAAAGTGTGTGCAGTCTGAAAGAGGTGCTCTGCTGTAAGCAGGCCCTCAGAGTTCTAAGCTCTGACAAAGAGTTATTATTTTGGTATAGGTCTGTGTTCTCACCAGAAGAGGAACACAAGAAGAGCATATTGAAGTGGTGGAGACCACTTTCAATGGTTCAGGGCCCCATCCCTGCAGGGATGGGGGGAAGGAATCAGCCTGCTTCCAGGGGCAAACCCCCTTGGTCTGGCTAGAGAAAAGAAGCTGCCTTGTTTAAGTTTGTGCTGAGGTACCAGAAGCTCTGGAAGAGAGTTCCTTGAGAAGGAAACGCCTGTGGAGCACCTGCAACTGAAGGGTGAGTTCGCTCTGCTAAAGGGCCATGTGTTTTCACCTGCATCAAGATGAAACTAAAGGGACTGTTACTATGGGGTCAGGAAAAGACAGCCAAACAATCACGGTAGTAAGTGTGGCAAACACCAACATGGAGGTGTCGATAGGGAGAAGGGCAGGGGTAAATGGAGAAAGTGACAAAGGCAAGAAGGACAGGGATGGGGCAAAGGGGTAAGGCCATCAGGAAATGGAGGTAATGAGTACCAATGCCCGTAGTCTGGGCAACAAGCTCCTGAGCTGGTGGCCTTAATGGAAGAGGGATGCCTGGATATCGTAGCAGTCACAGAAACATGGTACACAGAGAACCATGACTGGGATGTTAACATACCAGGGTACATAACCTACAGGAGAGACAGGCAGGGGAGAAGAGGGGGAGGAGTAGCTCTCTATGTAAAGGAAGGGATAAAAGCAACTGAACAAAAGAGTAAACAGGGAGGAGAGGAGGCACTGTGGGTCACCTTGGAGACTGGAAAGGACACCACAATCCGCACAGGGGTTGTGTACAGACCCCCATGTCAGGGGGAAGGAATGGACAAGGATATGATGGAAGGCATTCTTAGAATGGCAGAGAAAGGGGAGATACTGTTGATGGGAGACCTGAATATGACAGATGTTAACTGGAGCACATTTGCTGCAGCCACATCCAAGAGCAGGGCCATTCTTGATGCCCTACAGGTGGCAGGCATTAGACAGCTAGTTTTGGAACACACTCGTGAGGGAGCAATCTTAGACCTCGTACTCTCAAACGGGGCAGTGAGAGGATCTCAGATCTAGAAGTAGGTTGCCATCTGGGGACAAGTGACCATCAAACAGTGTGGTTCACGTTAAACTCAGCTACAGAGTCAAGCCATACAAAAGTGAGGGTACTGGACTTTAGGAGGGTTGACTTTGGCAAGATGGAGAGTGCCTCAGAGCACTAGCAAACAGGCTAGAAGGAGGTGTGAGGCGACAATAGGGAATTATCAAAACTGCCATCACAGGCGCAACAAGCCTTTGTGTGAAGCAAATAAACAAATCAAAACAAAAGAAAAAGCCACTATGGTTCTCAAGAGAGGTGGCTGTGAAAGTCAGGAAGAAAAGATAGCATTCCGGAAGTATAAGGAAACACAGAAGGAGCAGGACAGAGAGCTGTACCAGTTAAGGCAGAAAGAAGCAGGGAGGAAGTCAGAATAACAAAGGCCCAAACTGAGGAAAAGATAGCCAACTCAGTTAAGAAGGGGATAAAACCTTTTATAGGTACATCAGCGGTAGAAAGACAAAGTGAGGGATAGTGAGGCTGAATAGAATGAGCGGTGGGTGGGCAGAGGGACAGTGAAAAGCAGGAATACTGAACGAATATTTCTGCTCAGTATTCTAAAAGAGGAGGGGAAGTGCCTAATCCAATTAACAGAAGCACTCTTGATAGGGAGTCGATCCCAGTCCTTTCACAGAAGAAAGGGTTCTGCAAGAACTCCTAAAACTGAAGGTGGACAAAGCAATGGGTCCTGATGGAATTCACCCCAGAATTCTAAAAGAATTAAGGAAGGAACTAGTGAAACCACTGGCTACTCTTTTTAATAAATCATTGGAGGATGGTGTGGTACCCGAGGACTGGAGGAAGGCGGATGTGATTCCCCTTCACAAAAGTGGGACCAAGACAGAGGCAGGAAACTACAGACCTGTCAGTCTGACCTCTGTGATAGGGAAAGTGATGGAGTCACTTCTGAAGGAAAGAATAGTTGAGTACCTAGAGGTCAGTGGAGCACAGGATCCAAGGCAGCATGGGTTCACAGCGGGAAGGTCATGTCAGATGAATCTAATAGATTTCTTTGACTGGGTGACCAAAGTAGTAGACCAGGGAGGGGCTGTGGACATGGCCTACCTAGACTTTAGCAAGGCATTTGACACAGTCCCACACAAAAGATTGATAGTCAAATTAACCAGCCTGGGAGTGGGTCCCAGTGTGGTAGCCTGGGTAAAACATTGGCTGGACAACAGGACACAGAAGGTAATTGTAAATGGGTCCACTCTGAAGAAGAGCGCGGTTACTAGTGGGGTACCGCAGGGTTCAGTATTGGGTCCAGTCCTTTTAATGTCTTCCTCAGTGACATTGCAGAGGGACTGGAAGGAAAGTATGCCTTTTGCAGATGACACAAAGATCTGCAACAGGGTTGATACACAGGAGGAGTGGAAAGGATGAAAAGGGACTTAGCAAGGTTGGAGGAATGGTCAGACGTATGGCAGCTAGGATTCAATGCAAAAAAGTGCAAAATAATGCACCTGGGAAACAAGAACCCAGGGGAAGAATACACAATGGGTGGGGAGCTAGTAACAACAACAAAACAGGAAAGGGACCTGGGGGTAATCATATCATATGACCTTAAGGTTAGCAAGCAATGTGAGAAGGCAGTAGGGAGGGCCGGGGGTATACTGGGATGTATAGGGAGAGGCATCAGCAGCAGAAAACAGGAAGTTGTTATCCCTCTGTACAGACAGTTGGTGAGACCCCATCTGGAATACTGTGTCCAGTTCTGGAGACCCCATCTCCAAAGGACATAGACAGGATAGAAGCAGTCAGGAGAGCAACTAAAATGGTGCAGGGTCTGCAAGAGAAGCCGTATGAGGAGAGACTAAAGGAGCTTAATATGTATACCCTTGAGGAAAGAAGGAGAGGGACATGATAGAAACTTTCAAGTACCTCAAGGGAATCAACAAAGTCCAAGAGGGTAGCATCTTTCAGAAAAAGAGACTTGCAAGAACAAGGGGACACAATTTAAAGATAGAAGGAGGGCAGTTCAGGGGCAATGTGAGGAAGTATTATTTCACAGAGAGGGTAGTGGATGCATGGAACAGCCTTCCTGAGGAAGTTGTGGGGTCTAAAACTGTGGGAGAATTCAAGAATGCATGGGACAGACATAAGGCAATTCTTGTGGGGGGCAGGAAGATAAAGGCTGTTGGTTAACTAGGATCTGTGGCCTATCCTGTAGGTAGGGAAATGGGCAGACTAGATGGGCCTAGTGGTCCTTATCTGCCGTCAAAGTCTATGTTTCTATGTACAGCTTGGAAGATGTGGAGATTGGACTGCTTAACTCTGTGGGGGTCTAGAGTAATGGACAAAGCCACTTATTAAGTATGTTCAAGTTCGGCACAAATGGGATGTAAAGACAGTAGACTGAATGTGAAATACATTTAAAAATAATCTACACAGCAAAGTGTTTTAAAGGATGAGGTGTTACAGTCTAGAGAAATAGTCGGGTATGAATTATGGGAGCGAGAGGTGGGAGACCCCCCATCAGTAGTAACCAAATTCACCTCTACTGATTTGCTCTGGGACACCTGTTGCTTTCTCTCAGGTACTTGGCCAGTGCCTGAGAAAAGTACCCAGACATGGGATTGATGAGGAAGATTCCCTTATGGAGCAGAAGTGCTCATAGGTGGTTTAGGGAGCCACCAGTAAATGTTTCCATGCTATATGGAAAGTGTCCAAGTGGCTGGCAAGGGAGCCAAGCCAGGGAAAACCCAGAGCAGCGTACAAGTTCAGGCTGTGTGCCCAGTATGTTTCAGAGCCTGAGGGCTAAAGTGATGAGGATGTGTTCTGGTCTCCTTAAATCTGCATTACCAGGAGTGTAGCCCCGTGGGGGGTCCATCTATGCTGTGTTTATTCTGTTGGATGTGAATAAAAGCCACACTTTAGAATCCCAATTCTGGTATTAGACATTACAGTTATTGCTTCCTGTGTCCGGAGTTACTTGGGTGCCCCTGTTGCAGAGTAACCAAACCTAGCCAATATGCCGAGTGACATATTCCTCCCCTAACCCAGCCCACCAGGTAGAGCTGTCAAGATGCAAACGGCATACCTGGGTAGGGGTTACAGATGAAATACGTACATTATGGAAACATGTTCTGCATTATTTTGTCCTTTATAATTGCTTTGAGACCAGAACCTTTCCAACCAATGCTGTGCTGGCTGCTGAGGGGTCTGTATTTGCAAGTTGCACCAGCAATTGTTCAGTTAGATCCATCCACTATGATGTTGGGATGTGTGTATCCACAGTGAAACATAACACAGAAAGGTACAGACAGAAAAAGATCAAGGTCCACCCAGTCTGCCAATGATCCTTAACTAGATTTGCTACACTTGGTGTAGGTACAGGCTTTGACTGATGCCCTCTGATGAAGTCTCAGTGTGAGGCACAGCACCAGGGCCTTGAATGGTATTGTGACTACCTGCAATCCCTGTTACTGATTTTTTTATGTTATCCTCATGACTGTTTATGCAATTATTAATAAACAAAATTCAGCAGCAGCATACCAGAATTTTTGTATGCCTCCATGTGCCATCAGTCTGTGTTGTCTGCATCTGAGAACTTTCAGCCTGGATGTAAACTTAATTCAGTTGCTCTTCTAACAGCTTTGCCCTGTGCCTACCCTGTCTTTCTTCACCTCTACTGTTGCTGTCCCTACCACCCCCTTAAATATGTCCCACCCCCTTTTCAATCCATTCACTAACCCCACATTTACCGCCTTGCTGAACAAACAGTCCCACTTGTTCACCACCCTCTTAATGAAGGAGGGCTTCCTTACATCCTTCTTCAAATCCACCCTCCCCAGCTTAACATTATACCTTCTAGTTGTTGAGTTCTCACACAGCTTAAACAACTCCTGACAATCCACCTTGTTGACCTGTGTAGAAACATAATTGCTTCTATTATAGTCCCCTTTTCCTTTCTGGACTCCGGGGAGTACATGTTAAGTCTCCTCAGCATTTCCTGATAGGTTTTCCATTGCTGCCCCTCTATAATTGCAGTTTCCCTCTTATGGACTGTTTCCAGATGATCCCTATTTCTTTTCTAGGTGAGGGCTCCCAATCTGGGTGCAGTACTGCAGGTGCAGCCTCACCGGAGACCCACAGAGAGGCAAGATCACATCCTTCCTCTTGCTGGTAAAACCACTGCCTATCCACCCCCAGTATCCTGCCTACCTTTCCATATTTTTTTGTTTACATTGGACTGAAAAGGACTTGAGGCCATCATTGCTTATAATAAACTCCTCATTCTGTTTCCCCTGAGGTTTTTCCCACCTTTGCCCCATCAATCCAGTAATCTAGTTTAGGATTCTGCTATACATAAACTGACACAATTTGGCATTAAATTTCAGCTGCCAGATCTGTGTCTGTTTCTCTAGCCTCTCCACACATCCTTCTAAATTTCCCTTATCCCCTTTTCACTATCCACCCTGCCACAGAGTTTGTTTCATCTGTGACATGTTTACCCCTCTGTATACCCTCCCCAGTGCCACAGATGAACATATTAAAGAGCACCAGACCCAGGACTCATTCATAATCTATCATCTCAAGGTGGGGGGGGGGGCACCACATGTACAGACACCTGAGTTAAGCCAGACACACCAACATGTTTAACTGGGTATATTATTGTTTCCTCTTTCTTCTCAGAGACCCATACAGCCACCACGTAGCTTGGCAGCCAAGAAGCCAAGCACATGCTGGAAATCTACTTGGCCTTTGAGGCCAGAACCAGGGAGGAGGAAAGGTGAGGAGAAAAAGAAGGAGGACCAGCTCCACTGCCAGCAGCACCTGCAGCCGAAGTGAGTGGTACCACACAGAGGAGGCTTTTAGCCATTCACTGGCACCTCTGGAGAATGGAGCACATCAGACAGTGCCAGTGCAAACTTGTTATTGTCCACAACAAAACTGTATCTGCCCAGAAAAAAACTAGACAGCCAGCTACAGGTGATTGCAGACCACCTGCAATCAGCAGCACTGGAAGTGGCACCGCCATTCCCAATTACATCAGCACCACCACCACGGAACCAGTAGTTGCTCACTGGTGGTTCTAAAGTTTTAAAATTCCCTGTACTTGTTTTAGGAAATAGTGTTGTTGGTTGTAAAATAATCTGCTGTGTTTTATAGTTATTTTGATTTTGTTCTGTCTTTGATAACTAATATTTTTTGAGGGGGGTGCTTGTGCTGACTGTGGTTGTCATTGTACTGGTATGCAGGGCTGCAGCTATGAATTTTGGGGCGCTGGACAAGTCACTTGAAATGGGCCGCAGTTTCCCAAACCAGCTAATGCCAGGGGTAATGCCAGCTCCTAATGTGGGTCCCTCCTGAGCTCGGGGCCTTGGACAACATCCCCACTCCCCCCCCATTACTGCGGTCCTGTTGGCATGGGAGATCATGAATGATGGGTATGGGTGGAGGTAACATACTGGGACTGGCTGTAGGAGTGATGCCTGAGTGAATTTATCATTTCAGTGCAGCGCACTTACTGCCACAAGATGCCGTAGGAGGTGATGGACTGAATGACCATGTGATTTTGTGTGGTTTTGTCTCCCTGGACTTCTAGTAAGGTAACATCATGGGGGAGGACAAAGGAGGAGACTGACTGACATTGGTCAAAATGCTAGGACTGGCAAGAGAATGAGAGGGAGGCAAGAATCATAAGAAAAACAAACAATTCTGATTCTTTTAACCACTGAAGTCTGAATGTAGATAAATGTTTTTTTCACTTGGTAGAACACACATGTGGCACTCAAAATATATGCCTGTTGGCAGTGTCTCCGCATGTCAATATTTTCAATTATAATTAACAATGGGAAAAATAATACTTTGGAAAACCTGAAAGAAAGCAAAAATGAATGGAAAATATTTACCAATGCAGAATCTCAATTTGCATATGAAGAGACATGAGGCAGTCTGGTTCAGCATAGATGTCTGGTGTATCAACAAGAGGGGTGGGGGTGGGGGAGAGACACACAATCATGAGAAAACAAATTATCCAATAGCCATCATTGTTTACAGCATTCTTAGATCCCTTTTCTGAAGCCCAAGAAATTAACAATTTAGAAAAAATATATAAGAAATCATAGTAACTTTTGGTATTGTTAAACAGCATGAAAAAATAAATGAAGGATAGGATGAACATATGATGTGATTACAGTGTGTATTCAAAATTATTAATAGAAGAACTGAAGTCATCTGGAACCATGTATCATTGTCACTTTATGGAACATTAGGTCACTGAGTCACTCCCTCCAAGAAAACCAGGTGTGGTGGACCGCTGTCATCATTCATCACTAGTGTATGTCATCAAAATGGGTCACTGCACTTCTTTAGCATTCAGCTTGTTGTTGCAGCAGGGCAATTAATGTCGACATCAGTGTCTCATCATCGACATGGTGGTCTGCTTGGCCATGATTGATGACCCTCCAGAACCAGAATTTCTATTAGGCAAGGTAATTTCTTCCAAATCATAAACACATATGTAATAATTGGAAACTAATATCAGCAGTCTAAAGGCACGCATGAGGCAGAGCTGGAAATGTAGTGGGAATTGTCAGATTTATGAATGATTTTGGTCATGTTTGGCTGATAAAATAACATCACATTGTTTTGTTGCACTGATTATGACTGGCGTGGAAGCGTCATTAATGACAGTGGTTGGAGATGAAGTAACAGACACAACAGAGACACATCTGGTGAGCATGCACACAATTAACAGTGACATCACAGAAAGGCATAAAATACATTTTGGTTCTGATCTATATGTTAAGCATATGAGTGAAAGGGAATGAAGGGAAGTATGGTGAAGTAGCATAGTAAAGCAATATCGTTAGATGGCTGTGACATGGTATACTACTTCAATTTTCATAGCACGTGGCATGCTCGTCCACCCACTCCTTTAGTGCACTGACGGTGTCACTGGCATTTAGATGTTATGAATTCCTTGTCTGCCACCATAGCCAACAGGATGTATGGTACAATGTCAGTTTGCCTCCTAGGGGATTTTTCCCTAAATTTGCTATCCATGATCATGCTCCCTGGGACCCCATGCAATAAGAACTTTATGCCAGTGTGCACTGTAGTCCTTCTGCACACACAGCACCACTGTTGTTTGTGAATGTACAGAATTCTGCTCCCCAAAAACAGGCCACGTGGTAAGCAGATCGAAGTAGTTGCAAGAAGAAAAGACATGGCACAGTCATTTTTTTTTTTTACCCAGGAGACTCAATAATAATATGCAAAGATGTGAACTTCAGCATCAGACAGAAATTAATATATCAGACAGAACTTAATATATATGTGTATCAGGAACTGGATCAGGACAGGAGTATACATCCTGAGAGGGATCAAATAACCCATGGCATGGGTAGAAGGATTGTGACATGGGGAAGGGAATACTTTATAGCAGGAACAGGTTCACTAGTTGCAAAATAAAATACCCTTTGGCATGTATTCATTGTGAGTGAACTCAAACTGATGTTATATATCACCATAGAGCAATAACATTTAGTAGCTGAGAGAATACTAATTCAGTTTACGAAACATATGCCCCCCCCCATTTAGTGTATGGATGTTGTCATTGGCATTTTGTTGCACTGTATTACTTGGCATTGACTATTGTTGTTGCATATATGTGTATATGTGTGTATATATATATATATATATATATATATATATATATATGATAGGAAGCGTATGATACAAGAATTGAATGCACACTTGAGGGGTTATTTAAGCAATTTATCCCCCCAGGGTGTGGGTACACTGGAGGATTTACCACAGCTGGTGTGATTCGGTCACGAGTCGTGTTAAGTCCTCCAGTGTACCCACACCCTGGAGGGATAAATTTTTATTATACAATGGCGAATATTGTTTCTTTAATGTTTTTTAACTATGTTGTAACTGACTGAGGTCCCTACACTTGGAAAGAGGAGGTAATTTTGTAAACAATTTACCGCGGTGTTTTAGCGAAGCGACGACGGGACAAATCGCGGCAGTTTCGTTTGAAGTGAAAGCGACTGGATTAGCACGGTATAAGGTTGGCTGGCAGTTCTTCCAGTGGGTACACCGGAGGATTTATCACAGTGGTAATTGTGCCAGCCAACCAATCAGGATGCAGGATTTGGGACTTTGGATTTACCACATTGTTTAATAAAGCATCCCACACCAAGACTGTGCATTAGATTCTTGTGTCACACACTTCTCCATCTTTTATTTTATGTAATATCTGGTAGGCAATTTTTTTTCAGCCCCAGTCCTGTAACTGACACACACACACACACACATACACACATACACACACACGCTCACACACACAGCCTGTCTGTCCCCCTCCTTGCTTTCTGGCTTCATAATTTTGTTTAGTTTTTTATTCATTCATTCATTTATTTATTTTAAGTTGTTAACTTGAAATCGGGACCGCACTCTGCATTTTCTGAAGATGGTGAAGCAGGATTAACCAGATAAGTTTTTTTATTTAATTTAAAGGCAGGATCAGCCAGATAGATAAAAAAATGTTTTGTAAAGGTGAGCAGTGTTGTTTTGGCTGCTACTCGCTAACAGAGATTTGGAGCCACCAGGTTTGAGGAAGTGTTCTGCCCACCAACACAAAGTACGAGAGTGAATCAGGGAATGCTCAAGTTTGACAGATGGAGTACATGTTTGCCGTAATAACCAGTGGGTTATTACAGCAAATATCAACTCGGCCAGCCTTAGAAGTAAATTGCTGACCAGATATTATATATAGAATAAAGCATGGGGTATTTTATTTATTTATTTATTTGTACAAATCAGAATTACAATCCTTTGAGTCAAGGACTCGTTTCCAAATGCTCCTCATCAGACAAAGTACAGGTTACATACAAACAGGACACCATATAGTTACAGAGGAATATAATACCATAGCTTCATACAGTTATATAGGTACATGAGTAGGCAATTACAGAGAAATATAATAACATAGCTTCATACAGTTGCATAGGTACATGAGTAGGCAATTACATAGGAATATAATAACAAAGCTTTATATGGTTACATCGGAACATGAGCAGGCAACGCGTAGAAAGGGTATGGCAGATTGCCATATAGAGTGACTGAGGTACAGTCCATAGGGGAAGCAATAGAGGGGCAGACAGGTAGGGTACTTGGTAAAATAGTGGGATTTTTGCTGGGGGGGATATAGAGAGGAAGTGCTGAAACAGATGCTCTGCAGGGGGTGATGGTTAGCTGTTCAAGGGACATTGTCAGGGGGGCTGTGGGTGACTGGAGAAAGAGTAGGGGGGGCCTTGGTCTATCAACAGTTGCTGCAGCATGAGGCAAGGAGATGGCTTCTGAGGGCAATTTTGAAAGGACCTATTCTAGCGAGGCTGGTAATAGTAGCCGGGAGGGAGTTGTACCATAGTGGGGTCCTGTAGTGGGAGAACCCGCTGTGCAAGCGAGGTCTTGACTCTGGGTACCATTAGGGTGGGTTTCCAGGTACTGTGGGTAGATACTACGGGGTAGGTGACACTGATGGAGGAGGCCACCCCTGGAGGGGAGAGACCCAGGAGGATTTTCTTCGCCAGCAGGTAGGATTGGTAGAGGAGCCTCTCTTCGAAGCTGAGGATGTTGGCAAGTGAGTAGAGAGAGCAGGTGTGGGTGCACCTGTCCGCACCTAACAGGAACCTGCAGGCCTTGTTAATGGATAGTTGCACTTTGTTGAGGGCAGTTTTGTCAGCAGCAGCATAAATTGGGAGGCCATAGTCTGCCAGGGACAGAACTGATGAGGTGACTGCAATACGAAGCCCATCGGGTGGCAGGCAGTCCCTGTGGCAGTAGAGGAGGCCAATCCGTATGTTTGTGATGGATGAGAGGGCAGCAATATGGTGGTGGAAGGTGAGGGCAGGGTCAAAGGTGACACCCAGGTATTTGTACATAGTCACTTGTTCGAGGGGGACCTGGGTGCTGGGGAGGATCTGGAGGGGGCTATCTCTGGTCTTATTCTGATGGTGGGCAAAGAGCATAGGTTTTGTTTTTTTCAGGTTGATGACCAATTTGTGGTCAATGAACCATTACTCGGCCTTGGTGAAGGAGTGCTGGAGGATGTTCTATAGGGCAGTGGGGTGGGGGTGCGATGTGAGGAGACAGCATCGTTCACATAGAGAAGGATTTTTCCTACACAGACATTGGGGAGCATGTTTAAGTAGAGGCTAAAGATACATGGGCCTAAATTGGAGCTTTGGGGGACTCCAGAGTGGACAGGCTGGGTGTTAGAGTGCCATTGATTTTTACACACCGGGACCTAGAAGACAGGTATCTGTTAAACCAGGAGAGGGGCCCTTGGGAGAGTCCGATATTTCGCAGGGAGTTGAGCAGGAGGGGGTGGCAGACCATATCAAAGGCCTTGGAGAGGTCGATAAAGACAGCTCCTGTCTGGTGCCCAGTGTTCAGGGCTGTGTGCAGGAAGTTGGAGAACTCTAACAGGGCTGTGGTGGTGCTGTGTCCTGTGCAAAAGCTGTGTTGCTCCCTGCACATGATGTTGTGCTTGGTAAGATAGTCAGATAGCTGGTCAGCCACAATTTTTTTCCAGCACCTTGGAAAGCGGGGGGAAGATGGAAATTGGTTGGTAATTACAGGGGGTGGTGCAGTCCCCACCTTTGTGAACAGGAGTGACGATCGCCGTATTCCAGGCAAGAGGGAACTGACCTAGGCAGAGGGCATGATTAAGCAGGTGGATGAGGGGGATGAGTACTGCATCCAATACTCGCCCAAGTAGTCTAGTGTCCAGGAGGTCACTGCTGGGGCTGGTGCTGTTGAGGGCTTTGAGTAGGTACGGCCTGGCTTCTTGTGGGGTAATGGTCCGGAGGTAGAAGGGGGGCAGTGAAGATTGGGTGGTGGGATTGGAGGGACTGGGTCAAAGAAGTTGCTGGGTAGGACTGAGCTGAGATCGGTGAAGGTGATGTTGAGGCTGTCAGCGATGGTTTGGGGGTCTGTGGTAATGGAGCCATTGACAATGAGTTGGGATGGGGGGGATTGTGTCTTCCCGTTCAGTTCCTTTAAATTGCCCCAGAAGTTCTGGGCATTAACCCATGAGGAGGCAAGGGTGGATTTGTAATTCTCAGCCTTAGCCTTGCGGATGGCCCAGGTGCACTTGTTGCGCTTGGCATTATAAGCCTGCCTATCAGCCTGCTTACTGGATTCCACGGCTCTATGCCAAAGGTTGTCCCTTAACTGCATTTGGTGGACGAGCACTGGGGTAACCCATGGGGTATTCCGTTTCTTAGTTAAGGTCTTGGTGAGGGGTGCAAAAATGTCACAGGCCTTGTTGAAAGAGCTAGTGAAATAGTCAAGTCCTAAGTCTATGCTTGGGGTGTGGGTAATGGGGGCCCAGTCCCATTGGGCTAGGTAGAGCCTAAGTTTACTGAGGTTGCCGGGGTGTAGGCACTGACTGTGGACTGTCCTAGGGGCAGGTTTCCGAACTTGAGTGGACCATGTGAATAAGACTGGGGAGTGGTCGCTGAGCACATTTGGAAGGACGAGTAGGTTAGCGATCTTATGGGGTCGGTTAGTAAGGACAATGTCTAGGAGGATGCCGGTGCCAGAGTTGGGGTTGTACCTAGTAGGCTGGGAGACATGTTGTGTCATATCAAGGGCTGAGAATGAATCTTTGATGTGTGAGTTCGAGCTGGCAAGCCAGTTGGAGTTCAGGTCCCCTAGGAGGATCTGCTTGAGCTTATGAGGTAGTTTGGTGAGGTAGTTGGAGAGTGAGTGTATGGCTGGGGTTTGGTTCCAAGGGGGGATATATGCCATGGTGAGAATCAGTGGGACCCTTGCAGGGTCCAGGATGATTTTTAGGGACAGGGCTTGGGCTCCATGGCCCAGTTTGTGTGCTGGGAGGGCATGACCCGAAAGGGTGTTCCGCATATAGAGGGCCCATCCACTGCTGCGTTTGCAGACTCGGTCTCCTCTGAAGAGAGTGTAGCCAGGGAGGGAGATGAAGGAGTCAGGGGTTGTCTTTGAGAGCCAGGTTTCAACTAGGGCTAGGATATCGGGATTGTGCTGAGTGGTCCAGCACTGGAGGGCAGCAGACTTCTTCAGAAGGCTGCAGATATTCATTGAGGCAATGCGTAACCCTGATACAGGTGGCAGCCTGGGCTGGCCAGTGGACAAGGGGCCAGAAGTGGGGTGGATGTTACCCACCAGTATGAGGAGTAAAGAGAGGATTCTAGCAAGAACAAGCTAGTGCTTTGCTCTAGTTTTGGTGCATGAGGAGGTTGACCTGGAGGAGGTGTCCAGGGAATGGGTAGGGTCCGGAGGGTGAGTGGCAGGCGAGGGGAAGACCAGGAGGGTGAGGAAGGGATAAGAGAGGGAGATGTGTGTTGGCAGAGGTGGGGAGGGTGGGAGTGGGTCTGGGGGGGTGGGCATGGGTGGATGGGGTGGTAAGTCATAGGGGTGTGTCGCTGTAGGAGGGGGGTGTCATCAGTAAGGGAGATGGCAAGTGCCAGTAGTAGAAGAGTGGTCAGCTTGTATGGGAGGGTACAGGTACCCATGGCTATGTGGGCTGCGACCTTGGGAGGGATAAGGTTGGTCGGGAGTCTCCAATGGTTAGGACAGCCTCGATGGTACAGTGGCAGGGCTGTGGACTTTGGTGCTGAAGATACAAGGTCCAAATCACCTGGGGGGGGGTGCTTTGGTGCCTGGTCTGAGAACCCGAGGGGCTACATGGGAGCCAAGGAGCAGAGTGGGTGAAAGGCCGAGAGTAGGTGCGCAGCTGTGACTCCTAGTTGCCAAGGGGGGGGGGTGTCATACAGAGCATGAAGGGGAGGAGGATATGTGCAGAGCAGGTGCTGGTGGCTTGGTAGAGGAGGGCTGGGCATGTTGGAAAGGGCAGGGTAGGAGACAGGTTGGAGGGGGTAGTGGAGTGGGAGGGAAACTAGAGAGTCAGCAAGGGTATGAAGGTCAGCAGGAGAAAAGAGTGGCTCAACTTTGTAGGAAGTATTAGGTGGGGAGTGCTCCCTCTAGAGGGCAGCAAGTATAAGCTGCAAATGGGAAAGTGGGGACTTGGAAAGAACAGGAAGTCATGTGACTAGGGTGGTCCTTAAATTGAGGGCCAGCTTTGGGTGGGAGGGTGGCTGGTCAGGTGGGGCAGTCGCATAGCATCGACGGACTAACACCCCACACAGAGTTCAGCTGCAGGAGGGGAGTAGTTACCTTTAGGGCTCTGGTGGACCTCACTACTCCTGCTGTGTGCAGGCTTCCCTGGCTGTGTGTGTTACTGTGGGCTGTGGTCCTGGCCTATATAGGGGAACAGAACAAAGACCTTCATTAGTATGCAGCGGGAGCTTGCAGGCCTAATCACTGCTATTCTGGACACTGCGCTGTATTGCACATGCGCAGACACTGCTCCATACTGTGCATGCACCAAATTAGGAGATCCCGAGGGGAAGAAACAAAGCCAAGACAAGATGGTGCCCTGTAAGACCTGCAGCAGGAGACACCTGCAGCAGGTTCCAGGCAGTGTTCCAGGCCCAGGTAAGGACTGATTACAGCATGTGTGTTTTGAGAATTTAATGCACACCCAATGTGTGGGATGCTATATAAACCCCAAAAGCAAAGCTCGAGGGGTTTATAAAAGCATCCCACACCTCAGGTGAGCATTTAAGTATCATAACACACACTATCCCATGTTTTATTTTTTATAATTGCTGGTGAGCAATTTTTTTCCTGCCTGACTTCTGTGACCCTGTGTCACTCCACACACACACACACACACACCTCTCTCTCTCTCTCTCTCTCTCTCTCTCTCTCTCTCTCTGTCTCCCTCTTTCCTTCATGACTATTTTGTTCTTTCTTTTTTTTTTCCTTACAGTTTTTAATTGTGATCGCATTCAAGTAGCGCTGCACTCTGTCAGCCATGGCCCCATTCCTGCTTGGTCTATCGCGGGAAGTTGACAAACAGCAGGATCAACCAGATAAAGCTTTTTTTGTCTTTTTAACTTTAGAAGTATGATCAATGAGATACATATTAAAAAGAAAAAAGAAAAATAATGACAATTACAGACGAGTCTTCTCCTGGCAGCTCGACGGACAGAGCCGACATGTTCACCTTGTTGTATTATCTACCCCCCAGATGCATGTGGAAATGGGTGTTTACTCACCTGGTAAAGGTGATTGTGTTGGTTGGCATCCATGGCACTCCAGACATTACCTCATGGGTTACACAGTTTGGATGTCAGGGACGGGGTTGCTTGCTGGTCGACGTCCTCCGAGTCGGACTCCAAGCCAGGCTCCTCCTCCTCCTCTTCGTCATAATCGTCGTCCTTGCCCCCTTCCTCTGGAGGTTCGTCGAGGGGTACGCTGGGATGGGGGACCTCTGGGACGGGCGATTCCTCTGGAGGGTCTCTCTGAGGGGGGGCTCCGAGCTGGGTGGTCTCGTTCTGTTTTGGGTAAGGCCTCTAGCCTCTCCATGATCTTCAGCATGAAGTTCTGCTGACTCTCCATCATTGCCACCGCCGCCTGTTGATTCTGGATCAACAGAGAACCTGGGTCCCTCCGTCGGGGTGCTGGGGCGGGGTTAGAAGGTGCCAGAGGAGGGTCTCTCCATCGAAGAAAGTTAAGTCGTCCATCAGGCAGGCTGCGCAGAGAGGACCGGGGTCTGGGGGAGGAGGGTGGCGCTGCATGAGTGCATTTCTTGCCTTACCATCTGAAAGAGAGAGAGATAGGTCTGAGCGAAGTGGTTAGCTCCCGAACTGTGTTGCCCCTCTTGCCCCTGTAGGATGCCACGCCTGACGGCGGGTGGGGGAGACCGGCGGTAGGACTGGGTAAGGGCTATGGGAGGCCCTTATACAGCCATGGGCGATGCGGGATCTTTGCCTGTTTTCCTTACTTTCCTCACCCTTTCTTTCCATCTTGCGAGGGGCCGAGGCCCGCTGTGGTAGGGGCAGGGCCAGTGGTGGTTAGGAAGGTACCGCTGGGCTCTACTGGGGTGCTATGGGAGGGACCAGTAGTATGCTCCATGAGGGTCCTACTGGGGTCGCTATGTGAGGGACCCGAGTAGCAGGAAGGTCTCTTCTCTCTTCTTCTTATCTCTGTTTTTTTTTTGATGAGTGTACCAGAGGAGGCCAGGAAAAGCCTGAGCTGGTGGTCCGAACCCTGATCCTCCAGATTGGGATCAGATAGGAGGAGGGAGGTTTCCTCTAGATGGCTTACCGATGGTCAGCAAGGTCGTCTAGGGCAGGGTGGGTCTTGGCAGAGCCCTGGACCCTCGCGTCTGCCCCCCCTTATATTTTTTTTTTTTTATTATGCCTGTTGGTAGGGGAGCTATGGGGAACGTTCCCTGAGAAGTGAGGGCTGTGGGAGGTGAACCGCAGCCTCCGATTTGCAGCTCGTAGCCTTGAGAGCTGCCCAGCTGTTCCGTCGCCAGGCCCATGGGGACGCTAGCAGGGGCCGAGGAAGCCTAGGGGAGATTTGGGGCCGAGAGGCCGAGAGACCAGGCCTGTCCTGCGGCCTTGGAGGAGGCATGCGGTTGGAATCGCCTTGTGGAAGCTCGACTGAGCCAGGCGACCCACCGTGTGGTGGCCTGTCCTGTCCCCTTTGAGGAAGGAGGGACGGAGAAGCGCGGTCGGGATCCAGTTGGGGACTCGAGAGGGCAGAGGCCTACCTCTCGATTTCCTTGAGGGGCACGTCCCCTTGCGAGGTGTGGGCCGGACTGTGGTCCAGAAGCAAGCGCCACTCACGCGACGGCGTGTTAGGGCCTCTCATCGAGAGGCGGGGGGGTGCGTCGGCCGGTGGAGCGTCTGGCCAGTCGGCCCAAAAGACGCCACTGAGCGACGGGAGAGCCGGGGTAGGAGAGGCCTCGGGAGGTGGCTAGGCCGAAACCAGGCCGCTGGAGTCATGGGGAGAAGAGGCCACTCATGGGAGGCCGATGGCCGCTGTACAGCAAACGCCCGCGAGGCCGCGTGGCGTGCAGGGGAAGCAGCACGTGCCTGGGATGGCCTGGAAGGGTAGGGCCTAGGCCGAGCAGGCTGCAGGGGCGCTAGGAAGCGCTAGTACTGAGCTGTGGGGGCAAATATCAGCTGGATATTCATTTTGGAAACGCCAGAATATTAAAGGAATCCCTGAGTAGGGATATAGGAGACGCCAGAAACATGGCAATTTGTTGATTTCTTTCATTAACAGTCAGCATTAACATAATAAGCAGAATTTCTTATAACAATAATGAAATACTTCGGGGCAGCATAGCCTGACCCCCAGGAACAAAAAACCTAATGTAAAGTCACTTGTTTAAAGGAAATAGATCGCTGGTTCCTACCTTGAAAGAGCAGACAGGGGTTATCTGGAGTGCTTCTTGCCTGCTCAGATGCACAATTCACAACTGGGCTGTAACCCATGAGGTAATGTCTGGAGTGCCATGGGATGCCAACCAATCACAATGAGATGTTATCAGCTCAGTATGTCTTTCCTGGTATAACTTTTGAAATAAATAAATTACAGAAACCAGCTTTGCAGCGAATGAGTATGGCAGCATATCAACCACAAGCATTTGTTCCACTGCAGCATTTAGTCCCTAGCCATTGGGTGGTGTCGGTGGTATTTGGTTAATTTGGACAGCATTTGTCTAATTGTTGGTTGCACTTGAGGATGCACTCAAGAGGATGATGCTTTCGACTGGGTATGGGGCACATTCTTGGTCACAGTTGTTGTAGGTCCTGTGGCTGACTGCAGCACTTATATGCTTGGAAAATATCCAATTTAACTACTATTGTGCTGTGCTGACTTGAGTGCTAATTGCAGCTTGCATATTACTTGTGGTGATGGTGCCAGTGCTGACATCTTGCATTAACTCCTCACTGCTGGTTCCTTCCTCCTCCTCCTCATCCCCCCAATCCCACCCTGACCCTCACAAATGACAGGTCTGTTAAGACCAAATTGTGAATCCCATCAATGCTGCTGACACCTGAGAAGATATTTGGGCCTGGGGTTTCATAGCCCTTAGAATAGCGCAAGGTGCTTGCATCCAACATGTTGGACGCAACAAGCTCCTTGCACCAAATGCAGTGCCCCGTGCTATTTTAGAAAGCAGCAGGCTGCTTACTCCAAAGTGTGCTTGCGCCAGCCTTGTGCCACAAAAGTGGCTGTGGCATGGTGCTAGGGGGCTTGCAGCAGACTCTGGCTGCCACAACCCTGAATTCCCAATTTTCAAAGCCCTCCCCAGGGACAAAGTGCTAAGTATCATTAGACCACCCTCATGTGCACCTGCATCTCCTTCTGTGCCTCCCATCACCATCTCTTTTCTTTCCCCTTACCTTGCCTTGCAATGCCCTCTTTCTCGTGCTTTTAGGTCCAGTTTCACATATTGGACCAGCCCCCTTCCCCTCACTGTCATTCTTCTCTTTCATCTCCTTAATTTCCCTTGCTGTGGGTGGAAAAAGTGGCCTTCTGAGTTTTGGACTCGGACTCCCAATCTGCATTAAGCACTGGATCGCAATGTCAAAAGCACTGCTGCTCTCATCAGACTCTATCTTCACATTTTCTGCTTTGTCATCTGTCATTGCATGATGGCTACCAGCATTTACAACAACCCCTACACTCTTGTGGTAGTAGTAGTAGTTTATTTATAGTGCACCCAATCCTGCAGGCTCTGGGTGCCTCACAAAATGTACAAAACAACAGCACAACATTTTTAATACTCCATTTATAGCTAAATTTAGAGCATGGAAATATCATAAATAGCTACTATAAATAAATTACTGTAATGTTGGCACAGTATCAGGATGTCACCTAAGAAGCAAAAGTTGGAGAAAATAGGTGGTATTGGACATGGCCTACCTAGACTTTAGCAAGGCATTTGACACAGTCCCACACAAAAGATTAATAGTCAAATTAACCATCCTGGGAGTGGGTCCCAGGGTGGTAGCCTGGGTAAAACATTGGCTGAACAACAGGACACAGAAGGTAATTGTAAATGGAGTCCACTCTGAAGAAAGAGGGGTTACTAGTGGGGTACTGCAGGGTTCAGTACTGGGTCCAGTCCTTTTTAATGTCTTTATAAGTGACATTGCAGAGGGACTGGAAGGAAAAGTATGCCTCTTTGCAGATGACACAAAGATCTGCAACAGGGTTGATACACAAGGAGGCGTGGAAAGGATGAGAAGGGACTTGGCAAGGTTGGAGGAATGGTCAGAAGTATGGCAGCTAAGATTCAATGCAAAGAAGTGCAAAATAATGCACCTGGGAAACAAGAACCCAGGGAAGATTACACAATGGGGGGAGCTAGTAACAACAACAAAAAGGAAAGGGACCTGGGGGTAATCATATCAGATGACCTTAAGGTTAGCAAGCAATGTGAGAAGGCAGTAGGGAGGGCTGGGGGTGTACTGGGTGCATAGGGAGAGGCATCAGCAGCAGAAAACAGGAAGTTGTTATCCCTCTGTACAGACAGTTGGTGAGACCCCATCTGGAGTACTGCGTCCAGTTCTGGAGACCCCATCTCCACAAGGGCATAGACAGGATAGAGGCAGTCCTGAGGAGGGCAAATAAAATGGTGCAGGGTCTACAAGAGAAGCCGTGCGAGGAGAGACTAAAGGAGCTTAATATGTATACCCTTGAGGGAAGAAGGGAGGGGGACATGATAGAAACTTTTAAGTACCTCAGTGGAATCAACAAAGTCCAAGAGGGTAGCATCTTTCAGAAAAAGAGACGTGCAAGAACAAGGGACACAATTTAAAGATGGGCGGTTCCAAGGTAATGTGAGGAAGTATTTTTTCACAGAGAGGTAGTGGATGCATGGAACAGCCTTCCTGAGGAGGTTGTGGGGTCTAAAACTGTGGGAGAATTCAAGAATGCATGAGACAGACATAAGGCAATTCTTGTGGGGGGTAGGAAGAAATAGGCTGTTGGTTAACTAGGATCTGCGGCCTATCCTGTAGGTAGGGAAATGGGCAGACTAGGTGGGCCAAGCAGTCCTTATCTGCCATCAAAGTCTATGTTTCTATGTATTTCAGCCCGTTCTTAAAAATTTCCACAGAGGGTGCCTCCCTCAGACCCCATGGTAACTGATTCTATAGGATGGGCTCAACTATGGCAAACACGTGTCCCCCATATAATTTAACAGGACCTGGGGGACTGGGGAATGGGGAATGGAGAGGGCAATCAGGTGCAGCTGGGTAAAGGAACTATTTCAGGCAGCCAGGGCCCAAGTTGGGTAGGGCTTTGTATGTTTACTAATCTATCTTAAGGAGATGCATCACCTTACAGGCAGCCAGAACTGGATTGATATGCTGGAAGCTGGCAGCTCTGGCAAACAAACTAGCTGAGGTGCTCTGTACCAGCTGCAAGAGATGCATCAATTCTCCAGACAACTTGAGGTAAAGAGCATTGCAACTGTCCAATCTGGGTCCATGTGAATATAGCGAAAATAAAATCGCGATCTTAAAAATGGTGATTGCATAATAGCGCTGACAACAACAGCCCATGTATGTTATGATGACACACATATTACCATGATAGCAATTTAAGTGAATCAATAATGGGAGTTTTTCACTAGGAATGAAGACATTTTGTTACCAGTCATGGACTATTTTGAAGACACCTGGTTGAGACAGCCTAGAGGTAGGTCAGGATGCAGAAGGGCATAATTTCCTGTGGAACACTGGAACTGCCATGCCGCAACCACCAGAGGGCTTTCCAGAACCAACAATGCAGTGGAGGGGTGGCACAGAGTATTTAATAGCCGCCTCAGAGCATGCCATCCCTCCATCTGGAAGTTCATTCAGTGCTTGCAGAGTGAGCAGCATCTGACAGAACTAAAACTGGAACAGCTGTTATCTGGTGCTTGCAGAAGTGGTGTGAAATGCAAATACAAAGACCTAAATGAGCAGGTAAGATCCATTGTCTCTGAGTATGAAAGCAGAACTGAATATGAGTATCTGCGAGGCATGGCATACAATTTTCAATTCCAGGTTTAATACTGCAGCTCTGACCCAGATTTTCTTATGTTAGCAAGTTTGTTTGTTGTGCCTTTTCCACTGTATTTCCTTGCAATTTTGCATTACCTGGCTTTAATTGGCGTGTTTTTATTTTGTAATTAGTTTATAATGTGTGGCATTTTGGTTTACCAAATAAATTTTGATTAAATTGATTTTTAGAGTGAGAACATTTGCTCACACTGCAGTTTTCTTCCTTTACTATGATTAGCTATTTTGACGCACATTTGATTCCAAGATTGTTAGAGTGAGCACATTTGGCCACACTGTGATTTATTCCTTTCTTCTGATTCACTATTGTAATGCATGACGTTAGACGCAGGAAATGTGTGTGATCATTTGAAGTTGGCTGCGAGTCATCACCAGCACGCAGAACGCAGAAAGCAGTTCACTGCTATGTGTTTCACATTAATCCAGACACAGAACATAGTCTGCTTCTGCATTTGCTTAGTCACTTTAGTTTATATTTGCTATTCTTTATTGGCAAATTCACCGATTTTGTTCATTGCTGTAATTATACTGTCACGGTTTGGACATTCGCGGTTCTTGAGTCACTGATACTGACTCACTATTCTTTACTCGCCAGATTCACAGGATCCCATCCAATGCAGATGTCATGAAGGCCTGCACCAATGCCTTTAGGTCCTTAAGTCTTAGACAGGGCTTATTTCAGGTGATATTTCTAAGATGAAAAAATCCACCAAAGATCGTAGCTGATACCTGATGTTCTAATGTCAGCTTGCAATCCATGACAATGCCCAGATTTGTCACGCTAGCCCTGTCTATGAGAGAGGTGGCACTAAGACATAATCCTGATGCCAACAGTCCCAACTCTGCCATACTTTAGGCACCCTCATGCACTAGTAGCACTCCTGTCTTGTCTGGGTTCAGCTTAAGCCAACTAGAGGCCGTTCAGTTACTGATATCGGACAATCAACTATTCAGCACATCAACAGTATTCCTCTCCTCAGGGGCAAAAGACCACTATAGCTGAGGCATCAAAAGCATAGCAATGAAACTGCAGACTATATCATCAAATGACTTCTCCCTGAGGCAGCATATACACTGCAAACAAGGCAAGGCAAGTTTTATTTTTCAAGGTACCCAATCTCAGAGGCTCTGGGTGCCGTACATAAAATACAAACTATTCATAGAATAAAAACAATAACAAAAATAACAGTATTAATAAATTAAGCAGACCATATAAATAAGCAAATCTAAGCTAAAAACAGTCACTAATAGGGCTATCCCAGGACTAAGATCTAAAAGACAGTGTCTGGGAAAGCCTGACTGAATAAGAGGGTCTTGAGGCAGGCCTTAAATACTTCAACTGAAGGGGCCTCCCTTACAGATGGTGGAAGCGAATTCCACAGGACAGGGCCGGCGACACTAAATGCTCTGTTGTGGCAGTTTTTAACCTTGTCCTGGGAATCGCAAAGAGGCCTCTAGAGTAAGAACAGAGGGAGCGGACCAGGGTGATGGGTGTAAGAAGGTCAGACAAGTATCCAGGGTCCAGCCCATGTAGGGCCTTAAAGGTGAGCAAGCCCACCTTGAAGAGGGTCCTCTACCTGACCGGCAGCTGGTGCAGTTCACTCAGCACCAGGGTGATGTGGCAGTATTGCGACTGCCCAGTCAGCAACCTGGCGGCCACGTTCTGCACTAGCTGCAGCTGGAAGAGGGTATCTCCCAAGACCCCGAGGTACAGGGCATTACATTAGTCAAGCCTTGATGTCATGAAGGCATGTACCAAGGTGGGGCGGTCCATGGGTGGAACTAGGGCCTGATCCTGGTGATATTTCGAAGATGGTAAAAGCTGGTCTGGATACAGATGACACCTGCGCTTCAAGGGCCAGATATTCAGAAATGCGCCATTCAAACTGTGATATTCAATGGTTGTGCATGGTGACAAGCGTCAGTGCATCATGGCTGAATATCACAGGGATGCTCTATGGTGCAGCCAGAGGTGCACCAGGGAGCAACCTTACCTGCACCATAGCGCAACCAGAGATGCGCAAGGGAGCAAAGCAAGATGCGCCAAGGCACTGGTGGGAGCAAGGCAGTGGGGGGACAGCATGGGGAGGCAGTGGAACCCAGCTGGGGACAGTGGCAGGGAGGCACAGTGGTGGGCCACAGGTGACCACCGCCCGCAAGGCGCAGGTAGGCAGCTGGCCTCCACCCCTTCAGCACCAGGGCAGTGGACACCGGGAACAGATGGCACCAATGGCCAAGGGTGAGCTGCCACTGGAGCCCCCCCACTGGATGGCAAGTCCCCACCCACCCAGACTACGGCAAGCCACACCCTGGTACATGGCACCCAACACACATGCCACACATCCTGTACAGCCAGCCCATGGCCACCCCAAGGCACAGCCACTGACCGAGGGGTAGGACACCACCATGCACAGCTTGCACAATGACACAGGCACACCACACAGACACCCACCATGCCACTGTAGCATGGCTCCACTCGCCAGCTGCAAAGCAGACACAGACACTGGCGGGTAAGCATGTAAACTGTATTAAAGAACTATGTACAAGTAAAAACAGAGAGATAGGGTAGAAGAACGAGGGATGGGGATAGGGGACAGGGACTGTACAGTGGGACAAGGAAAGGGAAGGGAAGGCAGGGGCAAGAGGGATGCGCAGGGTCAGCTACAGGCGGCCACGGCCTGCCACCGCCTGGCACCTCCAATGCTGCCTGGTGCGCAGCACCATCCTCCTTGTCTGCTGGGCCATCTCCAATGTGGTAGAAGTTATAAGTATTATCTGCTGCAGGAGCCAGCAGTAAAGCAGCAGCTGCAATCTCCTCCAGATGCCTATGACAAAGGAATGGACAGGTGATCAGTGCAAGTCCATAGAGACCATGCCCTCCCACTGTGCACAGCGGACAGTGGGAACACACACCCTGGAGTGTCACCCTGGCCACCCACAGTACGTGGGCCAATGCCTGCCGACAACCCAGCATGCCACAACACTGCACAGTGGTGGACATCACCGCCCAAAGGCCACCTGACTGCTCAATGACAGGCAGGTGGCACAATGCTGTAGCAGCACCACAGCAGCACCAGTGACAGCCAGATGCACACGCATCCCACCAACAGCTGGTACACATATGCAATGGCCACCCCATGGCGGCATGCACACCACACAGTGTGCTGCACACAGCTGACACGGCACATGGCATAAGTGGCCATGGCTGCACCCCCAACCCCGCTTACCACCTGGTAAGGAGTAGAGGAAGAGAACAGTGCCTACCTGCCCACTGTGGCCATGCATGCTCCAGTCCCGCAGCCGTTCCACCTCCACCACTTGGGCCAGCTCCCCCAGTCAGTTGTCCCACAGCAGCCTGCTGCAGCCCGCCAGGCACCCCTGCTGCCCTAGCATGACACCGATCCTCAGGCCCTAGGAAAGGAACACAGACAGGCACACATCAGATCATAGCCACAGCATGAGCCCACCACTCCCACCGCTGTGCACAGTGTGCGCCCCAGCCAGACATGACCCACAGGGCAGTGGCACAATGCAACCAGTGTCTGGCAATGCCACACCACATGGCACACACCGACAGTGCCCCCCCAGGGCATGTCAGGCAGCCCAGTCAACACCACGGTACGGCGGTTGAGCACAGAAGTAGAATGTGCCAACTTACCTGGCTGTGGCACGGCCCCCCTGTGGACACATGCCTGCAGCATCCTCAGCCTCTCAGGGTCCCTCTGCATGAGGTCACAGTAACAGTGGTGGCACTGCTCACCAGTACATTGCACCCCAGTGTTCTGGACCAGGCCAGCAGCAATGACCTGCCAGACGTCTGTCCTGGCCTGTTTCAGTGGCTCCTGTCCAAACAGGTCTGGTGCATGTGGCTCAACCTGGGCCACAAGGTTGACCAACTCCACCTCACTCCAATTGTGAGCACGTCACACCCCTTGCCGTGTCATGCTCCCTATGCAAATTGGTGAAACAAGATAGCGGCCGGTAGTGCACATGCACAACGTGCTCAGGATGCATGCCTCATGGGGGGCTGCTCGGCATCTGCCATTCGAGCATCACCATGGATGTGCAGCATGGGCATGGCCCACCCGGCATGTGGAGCTGGAGTCCCAAGGGGGCATAGGGTCAGGTCAGGGGTAAGGGGTCACCCAGTGCATAGTGTGCAGGAGCACTATAGGGGCCATAGCGCATAGTGTGCCATGGGCCCTATAGCTCCTGAGCACCATGGGCCCTATAGCGCACTATGCGCCATGGGCCCTATAGCGCCTGAGCGCTACAGGGCCCGTGGCTTATTAGGCACTATGGCCCCTTATAGCGTTCTGAGCGTACAGTGCACAATAGGTTGGAGCACAAGCCACGACATATGCATATTGTGGGCAGCGCACTGCGCATGTCACGGCATTGCACCACGACATGCGCCGGAGCTATTCCATTGCGCAGGGAACAAGTGCATGCTATTCAGCTGTCACATGCTAATGAGCTCATCAGCCAATGCGTAGGTCACTTGGGATATTAGCATGTCATTACTATTGCACAACAGCTCATTTGCATTCAATGTGCTATAAAGGTGCCGCACAACAGTACAGGCCATGGACCGGTATTACAACCATCTGAGGTAAATTACGCTTGCTGTGGGAACTGCCAGCACAGCAGGGTGGATGGAGTGGGCCACTGCAGCCAGTAACACACCTGTCCATGTCCACAGGTAGCAACATGTCCGAGCATGAGGAGACCGAGGAGCGAGGGCCTGCCCGCAAGCTTCATTTGAATGCCCCCTGCCCTTGTGCATGCATTCATTAGAGTTGTGCATTGGCGCTCTGCTACTTGCGCTGTGCAATGGCTCCCGCTGAATATCGCCCCATGGTGCACTTCCGCAGTTGCGCATGCGCAACTGCTTTGAATATCCTGGCCCAAATGTAAATCCGGTGTCAAAGGTAACACCAAGATCATGCACCCTAGAGGAGGCCTTCAATGGCACGGTCCCCAGGAACAAACCTGTTTCTGCTCCAGAGGCCAACCTGTCACGCCCCCTGTTCAACTCCACCACCAGTACCACTGTCTTATTGGGATTCAGTCACAATCAGCTGGAGGCCATCCAGTCATTGATCTCGGCAAGGCAATTATTTAGCACTTCCACTGCACTTGATGGCCCAGGGACAAAGGAAAGATAGAGTTGAGTATCATCCACATAGCAATGAAAACGCAGCCTGTATTTCCAAATGATCTCTCCCAAGGGGAGCATGTACATGGTAAACAGCATTGGTGACAAGACGAGGCCCTGAGGTATTCCACACAACAGGAGGCTAGGGGAGTAGGAGAAATTCCCCATAAGTACCCGTTGCCTCCTATTCGTGAGGTAGGACTCAAACCAGCAGATGACAGTGCTGGCGACTCCACAAAATTCCCTCAGGTGGTCGAGCAACATACAATGGTCTACTGTGTCAAAAGCTGAAGAGAGATCGAGGAGAATGAGAATTGTCCCCTCTCCTCGATCTCTAACCCTGAGGAGGTCATTGTGCACCCGAACTAGTGCAGTTTCCATGCTGTGCCTCACATGAAACCCTGACTGGAGGGGCTCATAAAGATCAAAGGCCATGAGGTGCTCCTCAAGCTGCTGCACCACAATCTTCTCAAAACCTTCCCTAAAAATGGAAGGTTGTAGGCTGGATGGTAATTCGACTTGACATCAGGGTCTAATGATGGTTTCTTTAGAAGAGGTCTAACCACTGCTTCCTTCAAGGCACTCGGGAAGACCCCCTCTGAGATAGAACACCGGACAATCAAGGGGAACACCGGGCCAACGGTGTCAACACACCCCATCAAGAAACACGTCGGCACCGGGTCCAGTTCACAATATGTGTGCTTCAGCTTTAGGAAAACCTCAATGACCTCGGCCATCTCCACTGATCCAACTAGGCGAAGTGCTGTCCAGATGCTGAAGGTGACCATTGTTGGCCATATTACGATTCACTAGTGGAATGCCCTGCCAGATTGCGGACACACTTTCAGGTTAGAACCGAGCAAACTCTTTGCATAAAGTGTCGGAAAAGGCTTTTTTCCGCTGTAGACAGGCTGGGTTTAGCAGCCTGTCTACAGTCCGAAGAAGCACTATTGGTCAGTTCTTCCTGGCAGCAATCTCCCTGGACAGGAACTCTACCTTCTTACAGGTGATTGCCTCCTGATATTCACCATAATGGGAGTGCAGAGCCAGTCTGTCCGCCTCCAGCCCAGATGTCCGCCAGCAGCGCTCTAGCCTCCAACCCAAAATCTTCATCGTCTTGAGTTTCCCATTAAACCATGAGGGTCTCAAGTGAGAAGATTTGGGTCGTACATGGACCGGTGTGAGAGAGTCGAGTGCAGTCGACATCACCCTGTTATAGGTGGTGACAGCCTCATCCGTACCCTCAACACATGCACTACCCACACTAGATAGGTCGGCCGACACCAGAAATCCCTCCGGGGTCAAACCCCTCAAACGGCGATAGCTTACCATCTCTGCAGGGGGAGTGTTCTTGGGGGGGGGCCCCGAATGAGAACTCCACCATGCAATGATCGGAACAAATGACCCAGTCAGTCTTGAGGTTACTAACCTCAAGCCCCAGCAAGAAGACCAAGTCCAACATGTGACCGCCCTGGTGGGTCACATAAGAAACTTCTTGCGACAAACCCAGAGATGACATTATCTGGAGGAGGTTGTAACACAGCCTAGAAGATTTGTCGTCGGCCCAATCATTGAAGTCCCCCAGGACTAAACATCTGGGGGACTCCAGAGTTTTACTGATGACGAAGTCGGCTACCTCCTGCGGGAATTCACCTGTCACCCGTGGAGGCGGTAAATCAGGAGAATCCTGCAGCCTGCACCCGGACCCCCACATATGGCCACACGTTCATAGGAACCCGGCTTACTCACTGGGTGCACAATGAAGCCAAGTTCAGATCCAAAGAAGATGGCCACTCCCCTGCCCCTGCACTCCACTCTGGGGCAGTGCACCACCAAGTACTCCGGGGGGATGGCGGCCTCTAGAACCGGGCCAGCATCATCACCCACCCAGGTCTCAGTAATGCATGTCAGATCAACTGAGGAAACCAAGTCCGCTATAATTGCGGTCTTGTTCCTGATCGACCTGGCATTGCAAAGCACTGCCCTCAGGGGATTGGCAGATAGTGTAGCCCTACTGGTTACTCACCCACTCAGTCTGGTGGGTCCCCTGGGGATGGGAACCAACCACGTCTGGCCTCTCCCTTGGACCCGTCGACTCCCAGGGCGCCTTCAGCACCCAACCACCTCGATCTTAACCCCATCCAAAGTGCTTGTGGTGCCCCGCCATGGTCGATCAATGCAGGACCTCTTAATCCTGATCTCCCTACAGTAATGTGCTGTGGTGGTAGAAACTGGGAGGTCGGTAAAGGGCCGCAGATCGAAAAGCTCCAATGCCTCGTACGCAATCCTAGCCCATCCAAGACCCTCCAATTTCCCCATATACGTAATATCCTAGCCAGATAACTCCAATAAACAGCTAACAAACTACCAGTCATACAAACAGCCACACCACTAATATAAAACAATCCTAATCAGTCTCACCACACAACCATACACTAAAACTCAAACCACCCACTCCAAAATCCCAGCTCCCACCCAACACCCCAAAAGAAGGCAAGGAACAATAATGGATAGCAAATTCAGTTTGGGAAAGCAATGCCCATAGATCCCTGTATAATATAGTCCTACCAAGACAGGGCAAAGTTATTGTTTATGATGCACAACAGTCAGCAAAAATGAAAATTCTTCACTGCACAATAAATTAGAGATGGAGGGCCCTCTCACTGACCTCCACCTCAGGGCAAGGTTTTTATGTGTGAAGCTATTTAAACTTAAATTTGAGTACTAAAAAGGAATGTTCCTGAGAATTTCCACCTCGGCTGCTCTCACCAGCCTACAGAGGCCCAGGAACAATTTCAGTTTAATCGCCTACGCAGCCAGTATAGTGTTATGCTTGTGCAACTGTGGTTACTTAGGTTTTGGCCATTCACACTCTCTATTCCAGAGGAATTACCACCCTGTAGGGGTACCAAAGGCAAGGAACCCTCTAGAAGGTTCCACCCCTAGAGGTGACGCTGTATGATTCCCTTGGCTAAAGGTACCTTAGGAAGGATCTCCCGGAGCGAGGCACTGCCGCTGGAGGAGGAATGGAGGATGGCGGGGCAAAGAAAAAAGTGCTTCAGAAGGAGGCTGAGGAGAACTGCTTATATAGCTCAGGAAGTGGGAGTGGCTGGCTGCTTGTCCATCAAACCAAAGGTGAAGCCTTCCAATTCAATGGCCTATGCAGCCAGTATGGTGTTATGCTTGTGCAACTGTGTTACTTAGGTTTGACCGTTTGCACTCTCTGTTTCAGAGGAATTACCACCTTGTAGGGGTACCAAAGGCAAGGAACCCTCTAGAGGGTTCCACCCCTAGAGATGCTACGGGACGATTCCCTTGGCTAAAGGTACCTTAGGAAGGATCCCCAAAAAAGGAAGAAGTAGTAGTATGAAGCATATAAACAATCAGTAGTAGTGAGACATAGCACTGGATAAAGCATCAGGCAGCTTGATAATGTAATGAGATGTGCAGGTTAGCAATGGCGTGAGTTTGATGAGTTGCAAGAGGGAATGAGGGGACCTCCTAAGGAGAGAGGGAACAACAGTAGGGACACCATCCCCCTCCATCCAACAGCAGATCCTGCCTACGGAACTAGGGAACACTACGCTAACGAACAGTTATGACCTGAGACTCGGAGGAGAGAAAAAAAACCTTTGAGGAGCAAATCTCTGGGGATCCAAGGCCTAGGTCACCTTCCCTCCAGGCTTGGGATATTTTATTTAGTGATGGCTCTGCTGCTGCAATTTGGAAACCCAATTAAAGGGAGGTGGAAAATATTCTAATTTGGAGGAAAGCTCTCACTCTATCCTTCTAACAGGAAAGCCGTGGAGGGTTGCGAGCCGCTGCGCTCTGCAACAAGCCACCTCCAAGGCAGAAGGAGGAGGAGGAGAGTAATAACCACTGAGGCGCTCACCCAGCCTACCAATCTATAAAAAAACCAAGTGAACCAGCGGCAGTTATAGGGAGAATAGCTTTGAATGGTGCCTCCTCGCTCTGGCAGCTATAGGGGTCCCTGTAAGAGCCTCACTCCTTCACAGCTGAGTCTTAACTTCTACAACTTGAGGTGCCGTCAATATGGTTGATGACTGAAGATCCACCTGGAGTGAGGACATTCTCAGCTATGGGCCAGGTGAGAAGGACACCACCCAAGCTTCGCATGCTCAAGCTGTGGACTCAGGTGCTCAGCGAGACCATCGGCTGCAGGGGAAACCCTGCACCAGAATGGTATGGCTGGCATGCCCCAGAGACTGATGAGCTGAATGAGCATTGAGTGCTGAGACCTTGCAGGGCAGATGGCAGGGAGCATTGAGCAATGAGTACATAATCAGGAGTTGGTCTGGAGGTAGTTCAGTAAGGCAGGGTAGTTCAGTAGGGCAGGGTAACAATATTCGGATGTGCACATAGGTCAGTAAGCAGTAGGAACAGACAAGCTTGCATGTAGGTCTGCAAAACATAGTAGCAATGGTGGGACATGAACATAAGGGGAGAAGCAGCACTATGACAGTGGGGCAAGCCAGCCAGGCATTCAAAAGCCAATGAAGGTGACAAATACTCTGAGGATTTTCGACGGCGGGGACAGGATGTAGAACATAAGTCATTAGCCACATGGGGCCATGACTCCCCAAACACTTCCAAGTCCCTGCCATAGGAAAAACAAGAAAGTGATGGAAGGGGTCGAGAACCAGATGCAGATATTAAAGCTAGTTTACAGCATCAGCAATAGCTTAGCTGACCTCAGAGTACAACAGCAGTGTACAAACATGGAACAGCATCAGCATTGAGTAACTATGAGTGGTAGTATTGTATAAACATGGAATGGGGGGAAGCACAATGCTCTGAAAGCAGCTATGACCACGTGGGAGGTAGATTAAGCTGGGAAAATATGATTGAGCTGCACAGCAAGGGTTCAGAGGGAGTCTGAATCAGGTGAAAACAATTAGGTGTGTATCATGGGGAGCAGCTTGGATGGAGTAGAACACAGGTACTGACTGGAATAGCAATGTAGGTAACTGAAAGCAAGTAGCTTGAGCTCTAAATAAGCAAATGGTAGGAGCTTAGAAACCAAATTCCCCCAAAAACAAAACAAAAACAAAACATAACTAAGAAACACAAACACAGAAGAAATAGGGAAGAGACAAAAGGAAGCACACAGCCAGAGGCAAAATACAAACCAGAAGCAGAAGAACAAAACACAGAGTCCAGCAGAAAGAAGCAGCAAGGCAGGGCAGGGGGGAGGGGAAGGCAAGCCCCAGCCAGCTGCAGAGAACAAACGGACAGAGCCTCTGGCTGGCAAAGAAAAAAGTGCTTCAGAAGGAGGCTGAGGGGAACTGCTTATATAGCTCAGGAAGTGGGAATGGCTGGCTGCTTGTCGATCGAACCAAAGGCAGAGCCAATTACCAGATGTTAGATGGTCCCAACAGTCACCATTCAATCCAGCCTCCCCCCCACAATGACAATCCAGCGGTGGGGAGGGAGAAGAACCCACAGGCTGGCAGAAAGGTCCAAAGCTCCAGCAGTGGCAGACAGTAGAAACAAGCCATTTGAGATGTAAAACTAGTCCAGGGTCACTCGGTGAAGACTGCAACTGCAGAATTCAACTAACTGTCCCAAGGAAATCAACATGGCGATGCCCTCTGCTTCCTTGTTCTCCGGGGAGTCCAACCCAGCACCACAGCACAGACCCAGCTCAGTCAGCCCTCATGTAAGATGTCAGCAAAGCACCTTCCTGAAAACCCAGTCGCACTGAGAAGCAGGCGGCACCACAGATGAGGTCAGGAGCTACAGCGATCTGGGAACAGTTCCAATCAAGGTCAGCCCCTTCGAACTAAAGAGCACCTCCTCTCATCCCAACACCAGCTGGATCTATGTAGAGCCAGTACCAGATTGCAACAGCCAGGACAAGAGGAGGCAGACCGGGACGGCAGTCAAAAATCTCCTGTAAGCATTCAGCCAAGGCAGGGATCAAGGGCGGCTAACTCAAAAACAAAAAAGCTAGCTCCTAATGCTTCCTTATTTCCCCGCCCTGCCTAGCACTCATAGCCCTAACTACCAGTGTTTTTTAGGGATCTCCAGTCAAAAAATGTAGACCGGAGGATCAGTACAGTCAGATTCGCTCTCCTAGAGGAAAGGTAGGATAAAATTAACAAAAATAGCAAAACGGGGAGAAAAACAGGTGGATTGCTCTCCAGCACAGAGAACTGCAAGATGCTAGCACAGCTGTCACCATCTTGCTCCATCCTCTTCGCCCTCAACATAGGGGACAACATCAAACCTTGGTGGACCCCATAGTTCAGGGCAACAGGGCAGGAGGAGACATTTCTTCATGATACATGCTAAACACTACTGGAAAGGAAGGACTCAAGCCACCTTAATATGGCACCTCTGAGTCCTACCAAGTCCCTCAGCCAAGTTGTTAAAATCCCATGATCTGCAGTATCAAAAGTTAAAGAGAGATCAAGGAGAACCAGAATATAACATTCCCCTCTACGTCTTGCCAAGAAAAAATCAATTTGCACCCTGCCGAGTGCTGTGCTGTGATGCCCCCTGAATCCTGACTGGAAAGGTTCATAGATGGAAAGAGGCACAAGCTACGTCACATATATGTAGAATTTGTCGGCAGAAAAGGATCACTTGGCCCACCCAGTCTGCCCAGATGTTCCCTGCCTAATCTGTTTTTATAGACCCTAACTGGTTTCTGGTGACCCTCCCTCCTCCATGCTTATTTTCTAATATACTTCTATATTTATCCCACACGTTTGAAGGCCCCCCCCCCCCCACACACACTGTTTTCACCTCCACCACTTCTGCTGGAAGTCTGTTCCAAGTGTCTACCACCCTTTCAGTGAATAAGTATTTTCTCACATCTCTCATAACCCCCAACCCCGCCCCAGCTTCCCTGCATGACCCCTAGTCCTGGTGCTCTTACTTATTTGAAACAGACTCCAATCCTGCACCCAATTCATCTCTGGGTGGTACTTGTAGGTTTCTATCATGAAACGTCTTGCTCTCCACTCCTCCAGGGTGTAACATAGAAACACAGATATTGATGGCAAACAAGGACTGCTTGGCACGTCTAGTCTGCCCATTCCTACTGTAATACTGCAGACTCTTCTTGATCTCTGGCCTAGCTCTCCCTTCCCTAACCATTAAGGTTCTCTTTTGTCTATCCCATGCTTTCTTGAATCCTGTTACAGTTTTTGGCCCCACCACCGCAACTGGGAGGCTGTTCCAGGCATCCACTACTCTTTCTGTGAAGAAGTACTTCCTCTTGTTTCCTCTGAGTTTTCTCCCCTCCAGTTTCATAGCATGCCCCATTGTTCTTGAGCATCTTTTTTTCTGAAAAATGCTCCCCTCCTGTACCTTATTTATAACCGTTAGGTATTTAAAAGTCTCTATCATATCCCCTTTCCCTCCTTTCCTCCAGGGTGTACATGTTGAGGTCCTTTAGTCTCTCCTCATAGGGTCTCTGGTGCAGACCCTGCACCATTTTAGTTGCTGTTCTCTGGACCGCCTCTACCCTGTCCATGTCCTTCCAGAGATGTGATCTGGACACAGTACTCTAGATGAGGTCTCACCAATGATTTATATAGCAGTATCACCACCTTCCTCTTTCTGCTGGTGATACCCTTCAATATGCATCCTAGCACCCCACTGGCTCTTCCCACTGCCTTGTCATACTGTTTGGCCATCAATAGATCATCCAGTATGATTACCCCCAGGTCTTATTCCTGTTTGGTGGTCATCAGTACCACTCCCCCCATCTGGTATTCCACCCCTGGGTTTCTGTGCCCCAACTGCATGATTTTACACTTCTTCACATTGAAACTTAGTTGCCACACTTTTGGCCATTCTTCAAGCTTTCTTAGATCCCTGTTAATTCCCCTCCCCAGAGTGTCTACCATATTGCAGATTTTAATGTCATCTGCAAAATGACATACCTTCCCTTCTAGCCCCTCTGCAGTCCCAGTACTGATCCTTGCAGCACCCTGCCAGTCACCTTTCCTTCCTCTGAGTGAACTCCATTTACCACCACCCTCTGTCGCCTATCCCACAACCAGTTCCTTACCCAGTTTGCCACTTTTGGAGCCACTCCCAGGCTGCCCAGCTTGTTTATGAGTCTCCCTTGTGCAACAGTGTCGAAGGCTTTACTGAAATCTAGGTAGACTACATCTACCGCTCTAGCCTGATTTACCTCCCTGGTCACTCAATCAAAGAAATCTACTGGATTTGTTTGACATGACCTCCCCCCAGTGAATCCATGCTGCCTTGGATCCTGTAAGCTGCTGGCTACAAGATATTTCACACTCCTTTCCTTCAGCAGAATTTCCAGTATTTTCCCCACCACCGAAGTTAAGATGACTGGCCTGTAATTACCAGCTTCCTCCCTGCTACCACTTTTGTGAAGTGGGACTAAATCTGCTCTCCTCCAGTCCTCCGGGACCACTCCTGTCTCCAGTGAATGGTTGAACAGGACTGTCAGAGGTGCACCCAGCATTTCTCTGAGCTCCTTCAGTATCATTGGATGTATGCCATCTGGCTCCATTGCCTTGTCCACTTTCAGATTTGTGAGTTCCTTTAGGACTCTCTCCTCTTTAAATGGACTAGTGCCGATGTCCCATTATTCAATGCTCCTGTCCTCTATCTGTGGTCCCTCGTCTTCTCCTTCCTCCTTGAACACTGAACAAAAATATTTGTTTAGGATGTCTGCTCTTTCTTTGTCCCCCTCCACACCCTTCCCCTTTCTCTCCTTAGCCTTACAATCCCTCCTCTGGTCTTTCTCCTTTTGCTTACATACCTGTAAAATGGCTTGTCCCTTTTCTTCACTGCCTGGGCTGTTTTCTCCTCTGGTTGCACCTTTGCACTCCTAACTGCTTTCCCTGCCTCCCTCTGCTTCTCGTTGTACACCTCCCTATCTTCCTCCCTCTGTGTCTCCTTTTACCTCCTGAATGCTAACTTTTTTGCCCTTACCTTCCCAGTCACCTCTTTTGAGAACCACAGTGGTCTCTTTTTCCTCTTTGAAACATAGAAACATTGAAATTGTCGGCAGATAAGGACCACTAGGCCCATCCAGTCTGTCCATAGGCCCTATACATGTATTTTGCTTACTTGCCTGATGCAGAGGTTTGTTGCCTTCCCTTCTCTATAACCACTTTTATTTTTGCCCACTGTTCCTCCACGCCACCCTGCCAAGGCATCCCTGAGGCATTCCCCCATCTTTGTAAAATCAGCCCTCCTGAAGTCCAGGAGCCTCACCCTAGTGTGGTTCAATTCTGGCTCAGTAGTTATATTGAACCACACCGTGCAGTGATCACTGATCCCCAGGTGGTCACCAATCATGACTTCTGCAGTGCTCTCCCTGTTGGTGAGTACCAGGTCCAACACTGCTTCTTCACGAGTGGATTCTTTTACAAATTGCCTGAGGAATGTCCCCTGCAGGGAGTCCAGGATGTTCCTGCTCCTGGTTGAAGCTACAGTTGGGATGCTCCAACCCACATCCAACAGATTGAAGTCTCCCACCAGCAGTACCTCCCTCTTAGTCCCATCTTTTGGATGGCTTCCACTAGTACCTTTTTTGTCCCCCCCCCCCTTCCTGTGCTGGAGGCCTATAGATCATGTCAGTGCAAATAGTGGTTCCATTCCTTGTCTCTAGGGTGACCCACAGTGCCTCCGCCCCACGTATTCCCTGTTCCTCTGCTGCTTTTATGCTATCTCTTATGTAAAGAGCCACTCCTCCCCCTTTCTTACCGTCTCTGTCCTTCCTGAACAGAGTATAGCCAGGTATGGCTGTATCCCAGTCGTGGTGCTCATTGTACCATGACTCGGTAATGGCGACAGTGTCCAGGTCAGCCTCTGCCACAATGACCACAAGGTCTGGGATTTTATTTCCCAGACTATGAGCATTTGCGCACATGGCCTTCCAAATTCTTTCATCACCCTTCTTGTTGAGATGTTGAGATCCCTCAGCCTCTTCTCGTAGAACTTCTCATGCAACCCCTGTACCATTTTAGTTGCCTTTCACTGAACTGTCTTCACCCTATGTCCTTTCTGATGTGTAGCCTCCAAAACTGTATGCAGTACTCCAGGTGGTAGTCTCACTAGTGAGCAATACTGTGGCAACACCACCTCCCTCTTCCTGCTCAGGCTACCCCTCCCTATAGACAGGGCTGTGCCAACAACTGCAAGGGGCCCCCCTGTAAATATTCTGTGAGGCCCACCTCCCAACCAATAAATGTAAAATAACCATTAGCGCATATTAAATTTTTATAGCATAGTTTTTTTTGTATCAGTCTTGCTGAACATACAAAGTTTGTCCATGCTGCTCCCTGTCCTCCTTGCTGGCGCCATGATCAAAGAACTGGACAATGTCATTTGTCCCTGCTCCTCCTGGAGACACGAGCACCAAGAATAGATATTTTGAGTAATGTGCCCTATTGCTTCTTTGTTCTGTACTCTCCCCCCAACCATGTGAAACTGAAGTTGGAATCTTCTGACACTACTGCTGACAGACCCAATTTCAAATGGATAAGCAATTTCCAAAGAAAAACTTGCAATTCTGTCTGTTAGAAAAGGTTTTCTTAATGCTGACCTCGGAGGCAGTGGGCCTCCTAACAGTGTGGGCCCTACTGCAACCACAGCTCTTGCACCTCTCGGTCACTGCTCTGCCTATGGACTCCAGCATTGCACTAGCCCTCACCTCTACTCTCTCAATCACCTTCCCTAAAAAGGGGAAGTTCAAGACAGGCCTGTAGCTGGACAGGATGTCAGGGTCCAATGATGGCTTCTTCAGGAGGGGCTTTACTGCCAACCTTTTCAGGGCAGTCTGAAAAACATCCTTCTAAAGGGAACACCTGACTATCTTCATAATCACCAGGCCCAGAGACTCCCAGCAGTCCACCAACAGCCAGGTTGGTCTTAGTTCTAATGAACAGAAAGTCGGACGCAGCTCTGAGATCATAGAATCTCTTCAGTTGGAGTCAGATGAAACTCACTCTAGACTGACTGAAGGCCCATGGCCCATTGTCGAGTGGGACATGCTGGCGATGACAGCCCACTTGTGGAGACTGCTGATTGGATAGAGCATACCCTATCAAGGAAAATCTGGCCACACTCCTCACATCTCACACACATGGGAATATACAAACATACGAAGAAGCCAGCAGAATAAAGCTATTCGGTCTATCCAGTCTGCTTGTATTGCAGGGCCCTCAGCTTCCGCTACTGATCCTGCCCCCTCCAGTCCCCTCTTCCTCTCCATCTCCCCCCATGCCCCTTATTTTCCCTTTATGCCTGTCCCAGCCTCTCTTGAAGCTGCCCACTGACTTCATCGAGACCACTTCCTCTAGCAGTGCATTCCAACTGGCCACCACCCTCTCCATGAAGAAGTGCTTCCTGACCTCCCTCCTAAACCTTCCCCTTCCAACTTTAGACTGTGTCCCCCTCGTGTTTCAGCTGCCACTTAGCTTGAAGAAACCCTCCTTATCCACTCCATTTATCCCTTTCAAGTATTTGGAGGTCTCTATCATGTCCCCTCTCTCCCTTCTGTCCTCCAGGGTGTACATATTCAGGACCCCAACCTCTCTTCGTATGTTTTACCCTTCTGACCCACAATCATCTTAGTTGCCCACCTCTGGACCGTCTCCAGCAGGTTGATGACTTTCGTAAAGTATGGGCACCAGTATCTTACTCCATACTCTAGATGTAGCCTCACCAGTGACCAGTACAAGGGCAGTATAACCTCCTTCCGTCTACTGCTGATTCCTCTGGCTATACATCCCAGCATCTTATTTTCCCTTGCTGTTGCTTTCTTGCATTGCATGGAGTGCTTCAGGTTGGTAGTGATCATCAATCCCAGATTCTTCTCCTCTTTTCTTCTGTGCTGCTACCCGGACCCCAGGTAGTACTCTGTCCTTGGATTCCTGGCTCTAAAGTGCACAACTTTGCATTTCTTGGCATTGACGCCAAGCTGCCAAATCCTGGACCACCTCTCAAGTTTCCTCAGATCTTCCTGCAGGTCTTGAATCTCTTCTACTGTGTCCCCCTCCCCCACAGAGTTTGGTATTGTCCATGAATAAGCACATTTTTCCCTTAATGCCATCCCCAGTGTCACTGAGGAAGACACTGAACACCGAGCCCTGTGGGACCCACTGGTGACTTCCCTGGTGCTAGATAACTCTCCCCCACCACCCTTTAGGTCCTGGCCCTTAGCCAGCTTTCTACCCACGTGGTATTCTTCTCCCAACGCCGAAATCCCTCAACTTCCTGATCATCCTCTTGTGGGGTGCAGAGTCCAAGGCCTTGCTGAAGTCCTGATAAAGGATGTCCACCACCTGTCCCCTGTCCACTGACTTAGTGACCCCAAGAAGTCAATCAGATTCAATTGACACATTTTCCCTTCCACACACCCATGCTGCCTCTCATCCTGGAGGCCATTCTCCTCTGGATACCGTACCAACCTTTCCTTAAGTATGATCTCCATGTTTATTTGATACCCCTATAGCAACATCGGTTAGAATACATGCGCGATTATGCTCCTTTTTAAAATATAAGCATAGAAAATATACTGCCCAGCCTATCTTGGGAACCCTAACTTTTAAAATTGGAGGACAAATTATCTCAGCCCATTGGCTTCCTCAACTGCAAGGGGTTAGGATTACTGATCTCTTCTCAGAAGGGGTTTGTAGTCCCGTAGAAGTCATCCTAAATAAATATAAGATAAACCAGGGGCAAATATTCGAAGTTTTTCAACTGAGGCACCTGCTAACATGCGAAAAAAGATTTCTTGACTAAGGGCAATACCATGGGAGATTTTTTTAAAACTCTTTTTTCTCTCACCAGTTTACCCCATGCAGTCTCCAGGGCTCACTGCTCTTTATTTGACAGAGCTTTTGCAGCCCTTGATGGAGTACCTAAATACGGGAGTGAACAGTTTCCTACTCTTGATGGCGTTTGGAGCAATATATGGCACGATACTTATAAGTATGTCACCCAAGATAGACAGATTAACCCAATTCCAATTCCTGAATAACATGTACTGGACTCCAGTTAGGTTATTTAAATTGGGTAGAACAACCTCACCCACCTGCACCAGATACCACTAAGAAGACAATACCCTGTTACATATCTTCTGGGACTGTCCTCCAATCAAATCTCTCTGGGATACTATTAAGAATAATGCAGACCCCCTACTTGGTATAACAGAGTGCTTCACACCCAAGGTGTGCTTGGCTGGACATTTCGCAAGCATAGTGGTCAGACAATGTAGATATTACATGGCACTGATTTTCCTGTCCCTTAAGAAAGTGGTTCTATGCCACTGGTTGGATGTGAACCCAATCACTTATACAAAATAGTTGCAAGAATAGCTTTTTAATTTAAGGGCTGAGCAACTCAAAGCCACCCTGTGGAGTTCTCTCAATAGTTATAAGAGGATATGGGAAAGTATGCATACCTTATATTTGATTCAATCTAGGTCCAGGATATCCTGAAGGAAGAGTATTCTCTAGCAGTTAGTATTGCTCTCCATTGCTTTCGTGATACCCTTTTCTGTAGCCTACCCTTAGACCGATGTTAATTATTGTGAACCGTAGCCTAAGCCGGGGGGAAGGGGGAGTTATTGGGGAAGGGAGGTTGAGGGTGGGATTGTAGGGGGACTAGGGGACATGAAACCATGTTTTTGCCATTGTACATTATGTCTCTTGTGATAGTATAACAGTTTCATGTCTGGTATTGTCTGAAAACCAATAAAGTTGTTCAATTTAAAAAAAAAGTATGGTCTCCATGAGCTTGTACACGATTGAGATTAGATCGAATGGTCTGTAATTCCTCAGGTCATCCCTGGGGCTGTTTTTATGGAGGGGCACATGTGGTGCCATTCTCCAATCCTGCAGAACCACGCCCGAATCCAGTGAACTATTAAACAGGCTAGCCAGTGGTCCCACAACCTCCCTTGCTAGCTCCCTCAGTACCCTTGGGTGTATTCCATCCAGGCCTGGTGATTTGTCCACCTTCAGTGCTAGCAGCCCCTCCCTCACTCTATCCTTCTCTATCACCACTTAGAAAATGGGTTAAGAAATTCCTCTGATTGGCTGATACACCTTGCAGGGTGGGCATCTTGCAGGCAACAGAGCCCAGGTAAAAAATGTGCCAGTCTGAACCAACCTGATTACCAATATTACTGTGCCCGTGGAAATTCCATGACAGAATTTTCAGTTTTAAATAGCTGCCATTTTTTTCTCTCACTTAGTGAGAGGTCACCACCCCATACTGCCACAATCATCCTGTGCCACATCCTCACTTTTTCCTACTGGTACATACTATCATATTTTAGCTAGCGTTTCAAATTTAGACACTGTTGTCAAATAACTGTACCAAATATTCACAGCTGCCACATCGTGCCCCCATTGGAACTGCAGACTGCAGTCTCGTAACTGCAGCGCCATCACACCAGCTCCCAATACTACCGTCATGCCAGCCCCAACAGTCTGCACTTCTGCCTCAAACAGACCATGCTCCCACGTCCTGATAATCACCTGATCATGACACCAGCAACTCCACTAACTGAAACAGCAACTAGACCATCACCCAAAATAAATTTTAAAAAAAGTACAAAAGTAAGAAAAAGGAAGCTGTGGGTCAGATCTGTTTCACGTAAACAACATTGGGAAGCTAGCTTTTTTTTTTTTCTCACAAACGCAACACATGCCTCTCCAGAACAGCATGATCCTCTCCTTAACTGCTGCTTGCCATACACTGTCCAACTTCCATTAAATGGAATAAAATAAATCAGAGCAAGCCATGGCTCATAAGTGCCTCTGGGAGTGCCTTGCTCCATCCAACTGCCTCCACATAAAAAAATTCACTTAAGTATGGTACACAACTTGCCGCGATCACCAACAGGGCACTCCAGTGATAGCAATATACTATCTCACATACACTACAGCTGCTGGAGGTATCACTCTCTTGGCCTCTTTTATACAAATTATTGTTCCCTTTTGCTTCCAAGATACCACATTAGGCCAACGAGCAGCTCCTGTGTGTGTGTGTGTGGGGGGGGGGGGATTAACCATGACAACAGCCCCCCCCAAAAAAAACAGTATTCAAATCCATGTGGAGGAACTATTTTATTACAAAAATAGTATTAAACTAATTTCTTACTTAATTATTTTATATTAAACTTATATTTTTTACTGTGCCCATTTTCTAAGCACAATAATACCCTCCAGACCTTCCAGGGGCTATAAGGCCCTCCAATTGTGGCGTCGGGCCTCATTATATCCCTGGGCGATCCGGTATAGCACAATATCACCCACCCTGTCAGATATTATTGCTTGCATCCAAGCTCCCTTCCCCCTCCCACTCCTCTTGTCCCCCCCTGTAGGCACCAATCCATCATTTTCCCTGGTGAAGACAGAGCAGAAGTATTCATTCAGGGTAGCCCATTAATGTGGCAACTGAATTTTGTCGCCACAATTAGAGCACCCCAACAAGGGCGAGAGTGAGAGGGGCGATCTTGATTTTTGATCGCCCCACACTCACATCGTCTTTGGCACCCTAACAATTTTCCTCCCTTTCAGGGCATGCCTGTCCCAGAGTTTGTTATATTTAGTTGTGGGACCCCCCATAAAACAGGAATGTTTTCCTGGATGGCATTTTCGAGCTCTGGCTCCAGGGAGCCGCAATGCCTGGAACTGCAGAGCCAGGCGGCATGTTGCCTGCGCCCATATCAGTGTTGACAAAATGATTGTTGCACCGATAGGGGTGAACCTTCATTCAGCACCTCAGCCTTTCCCCTCTACCCATTCTTCCCCTTTCCTAAGCCTAACAGTCCTGTCTTTCTTGTCCCTTTTTTCACTTATGTAGCAAAAGAATGCCTTCTTCTTTTTGATTCCCTTAGCTATCTGCAGCTCTTTTTGTGCCTTAGCCTGCTGCACTACCTTGCTTACCACGTTGGCCAACCTTAGCTAGTTTTCCCTATTCACCTCTCTCTTGGTCTTTCTTTATCTCTTGTAGGCTGACCTCTTGTCCCTCACAGCTTGGGCAGCCTCAGAGCTGCACCAGCTAGGTGCTTTGGCCTTCAAGTTCTTCCTTTTGAGCCTAACACACTCCCCTGTGGCAGCCAGTATTCCTTCTTTGATGATGGACCATTTTTGGCCCACCCCTATATCCACTCTGATGCCTTGCCAGGTGCCTCTTTAGCACCTCACCTTTCCTTCTGAAGTCCGCCCTCCTGAAATCCAGGATTTTGGTCTTGGTGGTGATGCTTTCCCTGCCCATATCCAACCTGGACCACACTGTGCGATGGTCACTACCATCTAGGGTCTCCTTGACTATTATCTCTTATACATGCTCCCCATTTGTGAGCACTAAATCAAGGATTTCCCCCTCCCAGGTGGGCTCTGTGATGCCCTGAGTCAGGAACCCACTGTCCAAAGCTTCTAGGATCACCTGACTCCTGCCCCAGGATGTGGATGGTATGCTCCAGTACTTCCACCAAGCCTGAGCATGCAACATGCAACTCTTCCAACTCCACTACCTACTCTTGAGAATACTCCTCCTCCATCTCATGCTGAAATTCCTCCATCTGTACTACCTCATCCTGTGCCTCTTCCATTAACATCTGTAGCTGAGACTCCTCCACCACTGTCTCCTTCAGTTCTGGCTCAGTTGATGCACCCTGAGATTATGTCATTAGCATTGCTACTACATCAGCAGCTAATTTTATTAACATGGGGACTCTCATCACCTTTACTTGTCACAGCAACAGTCCTTCCCCTAACCTCTGATGGTACCACTGGTAGCATCTAAAGCACTGAAGGCTGTGCAACAGATACAGCAGGTAACCCAGGGGCACCCTTCTTTTCCCTTTCTCAGCAGATTTTGGCTGCCTATTACTACGGCCCCAATCATTCCATCGCCTGAAGTGCTCTTCTTCACTGTCTCCTGATATGAACCAACAAGCAACACTGGAGAATTCAAAATACATTGTTGGAGCAGTGAGTACACACTGCAAATATTTCTCACACTCACCAAACTTCAAAGAACTTAATGTAAATCCCCACAGAGCTTTAGCTAGCTTGTGCTTATTTGTTATGCTGGCTATAACTGGGCTGTGTCTTTCAGCTCTCACCTTCACACCAGCACACAAATGCAGCACCTAGCAAGCAACACAAAAACTATCAACCATCAACACTGCAAAACTAATGAGAAATAAACAAACTGCACTAAAGTCCATTTACAGCCTGTGGTTCTGTATCTTTCTCGGGCTACTAGTTGATATTTATTTATTTATTAGCGTTTGGTAACCGGGTAAGTGCACTAGGCAAACACCCTTCCTATTTTCAGGCACGACCCAGGAGAGTACAGTATACAAAATACAAAGTCACAATCAGGACATAGTTAACAGTGATCAAGTCCAATACAATGATACAGGAATAGCATCAGTTATCCATGCAGGGATATACAGAAGTAAGAAAAAGAATACAATTGGTACACTGGCACAGGCAGCAGTGTGGCCAGGCAAACAGGTCTGAATGAAAAATTAGAGGAGAAACAGGGAAGAAGTTGACATACAAGTAAGGAATGTTGAGCAGACATGACAGGGTGGCAGGAATGCAGAGAGCAGAGCCGTAGGTTAAGAGCACTCACAATTACCAAGTGCATATGGGTGAGAGAACAATGCGTGTTTGAAGGAAAGGTGAGAGGAGGAGGTCTTAATCTTGAGAGGTAGTGAATTCCAGAAGTTAGGAGCAAAGTAGGAAATAGCTTGCTCCCCCATTTTAGTGGAGCAGCACGGGACAGAGAGCAAGGGAGAGGTAGAGGACCTTACGGGGCAGGAGTGAAGGACGAGGGTTAGCATAGCACCCAGGGTGTTGGGGTGGGGTGGTCTGTTTAGAGAGTCAGTAAAGCATCCCAGTGTATATGAGCAAAGGGCATTAGGGGCAGCCATTGCAAGGCAGAGCAGAGCAAGCAGTGATGAGTTAGGCAAGGAGCTGATACGGCAAATCTGCAGATGTTGTTATATGTAGTATTCCACTTGAATAGTACTCCAACATTGGCCTGCGAGAGTATAGGGAGGGCGTATAAGAGTCTTGGGAGCAGGATGCCCCTAGCAACCGAGATCCTGGCAGCAGGTGTGAGAGAGTGATGCACTCTATAGGCTTCACCTATTTACATGTTAACTGAATGACACATTTCATTAATGTGGATAGAGAAGTCAAGAATGGAGTCCAGTGTGACTCTAAGGTATTTGAAGGCATCAGTATTTGAGACAACCGACCCATCACGACATAGGACCTGAAGCTTAGAATGCTCAGTGTAGACTTTTCTAGAGGACCCAAAAAGCATGACCGAGTCTTAGACAATTTAAGGATTTGGTAATTGGAGGAGAGTCAGGATTGAAGATTCTGAAACACGGATGAAAGGTGCTGATTGAGGTCATCAGTGGACTTAGAGGCAGTGTACAGTACCAGGCCATCAGAATGCATAATGGTTCTACAGGGAGGAGAAGGGTTAGGAATATCATTAACAAACAAGGAGAAGAGCAAGGGACCAAATATAGAGCCCTGTGGGACACCACAGGACATAGGGGCCGGTGACAGATTGAGACCAATTGTCAAGGTAGCTGCTATTCCAGGATAGGGTGGAATCAGAGGCATCAAGAGACTGCAGTTTACACAAAAGTAGAGGGCGATTAACTAAGTCAAACGCTTTGGAAAGGTCAATGAACACAGCTCCAGTGAGCAGGCCTTTGTCCATGTTACTCTTCACATCACTGGAGAATTGGGTTAGAGCTGTAGTATTACTATGCCCAGAGTGGAAGCCATGTTGAATTGGTGATTGAAGGTTGAAGTTATGTAGATGAGTAGAGACCTGGCAATTAATTTGTTTTTTCTAGGAGCTTACTGAGCATGGGCAGTAGAGCAATGGACCAGTAGTTAAATAGAACTTTGGGGTCCCCTTTCTTAAACACTGGAATAGTTCTGGCCATTTTCCGGGCCAGAGGAACCATGGCTGAGCAGATGGACAAGTTGAAGAGCCTCGTTACTGGTGTAGCAAGGATAGAGGCTGTGAGTCGTGGGATCTTAGGTTCAGGACCATCTGGCCCTGCACCACCATGTACAGAAATGGTCTTCAGTAGTTTAAAAACCTCTAGACGAGTAACTGGAGCAAGCACGAGAGGGGGAGAAGCTACAGTAGGTAATGGAGAGGGGGACAAGGGATCACTGGAAGGGGGGGGGGTGTTGGAAAGCTTGGTGAAGAGGGAGTTAAAGGCATTGGCTATGGTGTAAGAGTTGTTACAGTGAATATCATTTATAAGCATATCGTTGGGAGTCTGCTGCTTATTATTCCCAAGGATTGCATTAATTTGGGACCAGTATCTTTTAGGATTGGAGGCAGAGGAACTGAGAAGATCACGGTAGTAATTGCTTCTGGCAGAGCAAATCTACTTTTTACAGGTGTTGCGCAAGGAGCGGTAAGCCTCGAAGTCAACCTGAAGAGAGAAGGATTTCCACTTTAAACAGAGTTCATCCCTGCACTTAAGCAATTGTAGGTGGGGCTGCTTAAGCCATTTGGTAGCTATTTCTTTGACTCTATGCATTGTGACCAGAACGTGTCTGTTCTGAAGGGAAAGGATGGTGGCATTAAAGAATTCGGTCAGAAAGTTAATATCATTGGTAGTGTAGATGGGAGACCAGTCTATGAGTCTTAAGTCATGTAGAAACGCAGCAGAGTTAAGTTTAGAGAAGTCAGCAAAATGTAACCCCCTACAAATGGGGGTTCCCGAAAAGTCTTCTAAGAGCTTGCCTAATTACTCACTGCCTGGTTGGTGTTCGGCGCTATAGCCATGTTAATGTATTACCAGTGAGTGCCTGTGTGGCCTCCGTGTACTGTCGCTTTAAGGGCTGCCTTTTGCAGTCATAATTAATCTGGAAGGGGGGGGTCTGAGTGTTTCCCTGCTCGAGTCCCACCCAGGCTGCTGAATAATCGCTCTGTTTCTGCCATCGCTAATTGTGCAGAGGGAGCCCTGTTAAAAGATGTCATTATTTGCTAAGCATTTGCTAAAGTAATAATAATAATGTAAGTTGTTCTAACCTGCCTTCGTTGCAGCAAGGACTGTTTCTGTTTAACCCCACCATCTTGGTCCTGCACTGCCTAATTGGACCAATCAGTATTCTGGGACTCTAAAATGGAGCCTGCAACTAAAGGGAATATGTGGAGTCAGACTCTGGGAATTGTAGTTTTGGACTGTGGCGCCTTTTTGCACCAACAGGGGAAGCATGTTGTGACTGACAGCTGAACCGACCAATCGAACCTTTTGGATCTGAGGGAAAGCCCCTGAGCTGTCTGCTGGCAAGCCAGTTCTAAGTGGGAAGCTAAGAGAGAAACAGCTCAGTGAGTTCGAGCAGCCGTTTGCACAGTAGTTCGCGAGGGAGAACCGTAGCAGGCCTGACTTCTGGCCTGCTTGCCTGTTCTCTGCCCTGTGAGGGAGAGAAGGATTATTTTTGGACTAATTCTATTTTGTGAGAACAAAGAAGCCACTGAAGTGTAACCAGGCTCAACCTGTAGAAGACCGAAGATTTTGTTAAATGCAATCGGACTGTCAGGAACTTCAGCTACTTTTGAGCTCCTGGGTATGAGCAGTGACTTTGCGATCAGGATCAGGGAGCAGTTTACCTGGTATAGTAAACCTTCTTTACATATAAATGTGCTGTGTACTGAAGGGGGGTCGCAACCTGGTTTTCTCCAGCTTAAACTGTGTTCTGCCAGCTTTTACATATAAATGTGCTGTGTACTCAAGGGGGATCTCGATCTTGTTTTCCCCCAAGTTAAGCTGTGTGCTGAGGGCTGAAAGTTGTGCCCAGCTCAAATCGGACTGAATACGCTGCTATCTAATGCAGCTAGGCCCTTCCACGAGGGCTCTGTTACCTTACTCTGCTGCACAGAGAAGATACATCGACAAGAGACCTGCCAGGGGATCAGCTCTCCTGTTCCCTGCCTGAACAGGAACGACGCTGCAATGAATCGTGTGGGCTCTGCTTCTTCTGGCAATCCAGAAACCTCATCTACTGTCTCAACCATCGTCCATCCTGTGTCCAATTCTGGGTATCGTGAGTAACCATCAGGGTAGCTCCCTGCAACATATAGTTAAATCAAAAGTGCGTCACCTGATTGCTTGTCATTTCTTTCCTTTTGCACGAACTGAGCCCTCCAGCTCCAGATTACAATTAGGGTGTGCTGCATGTTATTTCTTTTCTTCACAGGGCTCCAACCAGCTGCAACACTGGCCTGCCCTGGGCAATGGTCCTGGCTGGCCCATCTCCATCCCCCTGGGTACCCAGAGAGTGTATCTGTTTCAGGGACTTTAAATGCCCACACTGTAGAGTAAATGATAGATTATTCCAATCAATTACCCTGATTGTGCCCCTTCCATGTTACTACCCCCTGAATAAATCAGATCTACTTTTTTCTGCAATTTACATTGACTGTGGTGTCAGTTTACGCTTGAGGTATTGCACTGTTGCCTTTTGTCTTGCCTTACTTTGTTTTACAGGGGGTCCCCAGAGCCAAGCTGAAGAAATGAGTCCTGGGGGTAAGTGCCAAACATATGTGTATGTGTAAAACATATCAGGGGTACTGTGAAGGTAAACATTGTGTAGTGCGTGGGCCACTAGTAGGAGACAAGGGGGGTCACAGTGTCCCAGAGGGCTGTGGCCTGGTTAGTTTGACCCATACCAACCCTGACCTTTGGGTGGAGGCACCCGTCACCGAACCTAGGTCCTTTAACCTGCTACTGGTCAAGCAGGCAGGGGTAGTAGCCCTTGGGATAGTGCCACCTAGGGGTTACAAAAAGACAATACTTTAGGGGAATAAAATGGAGGGGAAGAGTCCAACACACAATAAACTGGGCAGTGATCACTTATAGAGTCAGGCAGAACCCCTGCAACAGGAAAATTCTCTTTCTGATTGGTAGGAATCCAGTCAATAAGAGTACTGCTGAAACCATTTTGAGAAATCCTGGTGGGAGCCAGGATGAGTTGAGCATGGTTGGCATGGCTAATGATGGAGGATAGGAGAGAGGGGTTAGGACCAGCCCAATCGAGATTAAAGTCTCCCAAGCAGATAACTTCACTTTTCTTGGATGCAGCAGGCACAAGTGCTATGAATTCTTCAATGCCAAGTTTGGAGTTTCTGGGGGGTACATAGGCGCTCAAGATGTGGAGTTTCTTGGCACCCCAAGGAGAAGGAGAGAATGAAGGATCTTGCAGTTGGATACCGAGGGACTAGGCATGATGGAAACACCGAGGTGAGACTTGTAGTACAACACCGGGCCGCCCTCTCTTTTGGAGGTAGGGCGGTCAGACCGAAGTATGTTGTAACCTGGGAGGGAGCAGAGGGAGTCTGGAATTGAGGGTTTCAGATAAGGCTAGGATATCTGGGTTATTCATATGTGCCCAGGCCTCCAGATCAGGGAGACTGGCAGAAAGACTCAGAATATTAATATGGGCCAAGATTAGGCCAGTGGACTGGGGCAGGCAATGGGAGGAGACGGAGGAAACATTTTGAGAGGAGTAGATGGAGGGGCTAGGGTTAGTCTCAATGTCCCCTGCAAGGGTAAGGGATAAGGTAATTATCCAAACTGAGGCAATTCCAAAGGCACGAGAGCTGCAGCGAAGGGAGATAGATTTCATGTGAGGAATATGTCATATGAATATGCCAATATATTTGTAGCTGAGTCCCGACAAAGGTAAGGGGGCACCTCAGCAAGAAAGTTGGAGTAGAAGAAGTTATCTGGTGAGTCTTCACTGTGATTAGAGGGGGGCACAGGATATATTGCCAAAAAGTCAAGGATAAGCAGTGAAGAAAAAAATAAAGTAAGAAGGTACTTCGCAAGATAAAACATAGTGAACACTTGTGATAAAGTGACAGGAAAGAAAGAGTTAGGGTAGGAATAGCTAGCTGGGTGACAAGATGACTAAAAGGGTAATATGGATGAGTGGTAGAAGAGAAAAGAGACAGGTGAATGGACAGAAATTGTACACACCGTAGATAACTGGAGGAAAAAAAGATCAAAGGGCAAGCAGAACAGGTTAGCTAGGCAGAGTGTAGAGGTAGGATGTGCAAGGCCCTGCACACTCTCCACCCTCCCACACACTACAGAAACTACAGCATGCTAGATTAGACTACAAAGCACAAAATATGTCAATGTAAAACACTAAAGAAGATTTTTTTGGGCACTTTAACTACAGGTCTGTAGTACAAATATGTCAGAATGATCGAGTTTATAGCAAGATTTGTGGTCAGTTTTCTACAACAAAACTACAGCACCTTCAGAGATCTTCTCTGTTGAATGCTCCACGAGTTCTGCAAGACTGCAAGGGGCCTTGTCACGTGGTGTGGTAATTCTTTCTGAAAAGCAACCACATGGTGTCACTATCTGTGGAATTATTTTCCACAGAAAGACCTGTTCCACAGAATTTCAGATGCATTCACAGAAAGCAAAAGCACGTCATGGAAAAACAGCAAAATCCAGTTTTGCAGTTTATTGTACGTTGCGGCGTCAATGTAAATGGCCAAGCTTGGCACAGCTTCAGAACTGACAACGGACCATCAGTACATCTTAATGGACCCCAGGCAGATGTGTGAGGGCCATTAGGAAGCAAGTGGGTACATTTCTGATGAATTTCACCAATTTGCTTCCACAGAATTTGTGTACAATGGTTGCAGAATGAATTCCGTGGAAAAAATGTGGAATGGTGTAATGCCGTTCCATGGCATAATTATGACATTTCACTTCTGACAGAATTCTACGTAATAAGTTAGAATATTCTGAAATTCTGTGGAAATCCATTAAGCCAGAATTTGAACATTTCACCCAACACCACTGGCTAGATGTATAGTTTCAAAAGGGCAAAGGCAAGTGAGAACTACATAATCTGCAGCTGTTCACTGCTTACATCACTACCAGGAAATGCGCATATATTATAACAAAATACATCTAAACCCTGCAAAATAAAGCTGCATTTGTGCATTTAAAGTGGGCAGGAAATTATTTTTGATGTGTAGCCACTTACAATCATTGCCAGTGGCTCTACAGGTTGCATACTCGCCACTGAGGCTGGAAGATAGGGAGGCCATGGGTTCTAGACCCTCATCAGGAACTCGGTGTAAATTCCAATACTGACACTACAGTGTGAGACAGGGTTAAATAAGGCTCTGTCCCATTTGTTACACAGAAGGAGATAAATGCATGGCTCTGTTCTATCCTCTCCTTTTCTGTCTCTTGTCTGTCTGATTGCATTATCAAATTTTCTTGTGAGACCTAGGAAATGATCACTCTGACAGTCTCACGATTCTCCACCTCCCACTACCTATCCGCTTTCACTTGTTGTTTCTGTCTTTTGTTCCCCTTCACTTATCTGTAGTTGCAAATATATATATGAATCTGTACATGAAACTGGGATCCTGTGCTTGCCAATGTATATAACTGTATAGTTGAAATGATTGCAAAAAGCTATTTGAAACTCTAGGGGTTAACCTTGAGATGCAGCATAAGCTCATTTGCATAGCTGTCAACATGAGGTCAGTTCTGGGACACTACTTCTATTTGCAAGCCTGCTAAAGGAAGAAACAGATGAAGTTCTGATACATTTGTGAGAAACAAGATATTTTCTAACGAGTTCAGGATGAAGAAGTTAATTGACAGGCAAAGACTTCTTATAAAAAGAGCAGCAATGTTTGTTAGAGAAAGAGACTGAAATTTAGAATTAAGAGATATATTCAGAGGAAGGATTATGTTTTGTCTGAACTGTCCGTATAAAAGCTATCCTGCACAATTTTATTTTTTTATTTTATTGTTACTGAACATAATAAAATGCTGCTTGTGAATTTTACAACTTCTCCTAGTTTTCCTGTGCTTCCTGACCCTTGCCTCAATGACATAGTGCAACATGAATGAGTTGCCATTTTTCGGATGAGACATTAAACCAAGCTCTGTCTGTCTGTTCTATATAGGTGGGCATTAAATATCCCAAGGCACTTCTTGAAAAGAGATAGGGAATTTCCACCATGTGCCAGCCAAATTTCTACCATACACTAAAAATACCATCACGAGCATAATCTGGTTTAATATGTCAGTTTGCATCTGTATCTCCCCCCCGTACTCCCCAACCCCCAGACAAGACTGAAAATAGAAATGCCTAGCCCTCCTTTCCCAGTCAACAAAACATAAATAAATAAAAATAATGTTTCTAGTTTCAGACATTATACTGTACAATGCCTGTATGTGAATACCAGTTAAAACTGTAGTCAGTGTTTTGTAGTGCATCCTATGTCTGTGTAACATTCTGTACAGCTCCTTTCATGTCAGGTATTTGGCATTTGACTATGTTACTATATGGATTCAGACCTCTTACCACTGTTCTGATAAGTTATCATTTAATGCTCAGAGTTCAGAATCCATGTAGTAACATCAGTGGTGTAGTGCTAAATTTAGAAGTGTGGGGTCTCCACGAACAACGATCCCCCAATCCCCCTTAGGCAGTAGCGGAGCTAAAGGAGTGGTGGGTACTCTCCCAGGACCAGTTGCATGTTGAGTTGTGCCCCCCCCACCACCCCTGTTGGCTTTTTTGCAGTACCGCCGTGCCCGCAGCATGCCCGATGTCCCAGGCTGTGACACTGTGGCCTGTCAGTGTGTGCAGTCTGTCCTGATGGGAAAACCTAGTTGTTGTTTACTTTTTAAAACCATACAGGACTCAGACACTCCAGACACCAGACTAGATGAGGAGACAGGAGTGGCGGGGTACGGTCTTTCGCAGTAGCTAGTAGAGCTGAGAGGGCTGCTAGTGGGAGCTGTCAGCTTACCTGATTGGCTGTGTCTATCATTCTGTCAGCTAATCATGAGGGGTCAGCATTTTTTTTTCCTTTTGCATTTGCCTCCAGCTCTAGTCTGACTCCACCTTCCACCACGCACGCCTGCCCCCCCCCCCAGGCCCCACCTCCAGCTCGTGCTCATGGAACACTGCACATAGCAGCAGTGAATGGTGCAGTATGCACATGCTTTTGAAGAAGGGAAGGCACAGCCGGTCAGAAGAGACTCAAGAGCGGGAAACAGTCAACCATTGTCATGATTGTCCGACTTTGACATGACCGTGTATTCGTCTGCGACTGTGCGACTGTCTCTGTGGTGGGGTGGCGGTACCAGTACTGTACCTTTCATCTATATCTGTGTACTAGTCTGTACAGTGTTGCCGACCGGCGAGACTGACTCGTGTTTGCTGAGCTGAGTGCTGACTGCCCATCCAACTTGCCTTAAAAGAAAAGCTGAAATTTCCTTCTTCATTCATTTCACACTCACACTAGATCCATAAGTATAGCTTAAAAAAGGAAAACAATGATCAAAATGAATGCAATTGCAAACAATAATCCAGGTTGTTAACTCTGTCTCTACTATACAGTGTATAGTGTGTGGAAGCACTGATTGAAAATAATTTCTTTAAACTTGCTGTAGTGCCTGCATCTACAATTGGTCTGGGTCAAAACATAATCTATAGTATATAAAACAGGAGGAAAGGGAAGGAGGTCAGAAGGAAGGGGTAAAATCAGATGGACCATGGAGGGGAAGGGTAGGGTCTGTTTACTGATTTTTTGTTTATGTTTTTCTCCCTGGCAGGTTGCATGTCTTCTTCTTTCTCCAGCATTAGCAAGCACTCAACCCAACCACCACTATCCTTCCAAGCTGCTGTGCTGCAAATCCCATGTCTGTTCATTTTCATGGCAGCAGGGGTTTTGGGGGTGGGGCCATCCTTGTCCCTGCAACTAGTTCAGGATCTGGTTACAGAGCTACAGGCAGTGGGCTTTATGGGGTGAGTTCTGAGAGTATCAGCTCTGACTGTCATTCTGACAGAGACTGGGTGTTTCTACACCCCTGTGGCACTCATCTATCCATCAGACTCCTCCTTGAAAAGTCCCCAGCCATTGGAAGATGAAACTCACAGTGCCTCACTGCCAGAGTTGCTGCTGTTGCTGCTGCTGCTGCTGTGGAAGGAGAGGGCTGACCCACACAATCAGGGATGAGGGATGTGCCTCCTTTAGTGGCACTCACCATCACCAGTCACCCAATTGCTGCCAAACATGCCATCGCGGGCTTGTTCCTGAATGTAGGTCACTTTCACTTGCTACCATCTTGGAGCCCCCAAAAATGTCTGACTTGCCCCCCATGGCTCCCAAACCTGGCTCCGCAACTGCCCTTAGGCGTGGGGTCTGGGGGACGCCCAGGCCCCTAGAAACTATCAGGTTTTAGATGCATTCTGGTGCATTTTGAGGGTCATTTTGACACTATTTGGATGACTTTAAAGCCTTCTTTGACTTGTTACAAACAACCAATATCACTATCAAAATTACTTTTTTTCTTTAAAAAAAAATCAAAACTAAAGCAAAAATTCCCACTCCAGCCACCCTTCGAACACCTTACTATACCATTTGTTTTGAGTACAGTCTGCTTTCACTGCAGCAGGCTTTACATTTGTTAGTTACCTTGCAACTTGAACAAAAGACTCTGCCCCCCAACCCTCCACAGAACAGCTTCAACCGGACTATTTGAAATGGCGTGTGTGCTGCAGATTGGCATATGTCTGACTTGCATGGCTTTGGCATGGAAATCCTTTTGCACTACCACTATCCAGTTGCATAAAGGCACATAGAACCAGTGTGGATCATGCCTCAAGTGTCGCAACCAACATGCAACTATCTCAGAAAAATGTACTTTTTGCCTTGTGCCAGAAAGGCTAACACCTTGTAGCTTCTACAGTGCATGAGATATTCTACCTCATATACTGTATATCAGCTCCTTTCCTCTCCTTTTTCCTGCTTCATCTTGTTCCTAGCTTCCTTAAATTTCTTGACTTCCAATGAACTCATAGTCCACGTAATGCCATTGTTGCACACTGTTTCCTACCTGCCTGTAGATTCTTGCTTTATATAATATACCTTGGATGTACTGAATGGCTCACATGGCAATTTTGTAATGATGGTTAGACCCTCCCCTAATCAAGTACCAAATTCAACCAGGACCAGAACAGCTTTGAATACTGCAGCCTGACTAGGATAAGAAACTAAAGTCAATAAAATCTAACAGATATACCTGAAAATTCACCTATACTATACATACCTAAACAGCCATGTCAGCAATAATCCTATGGTGTCTTTTGATACAATATATTTTCAAACAATATCTGGTACTTCGTTCAATTCCTTTTACTAGACAACTAGCAACTCAAATATCCAGGCCCCTGCTGAATGACACACACGAATGCAATAATCCTACTTTAGTTAACCCCTCCCACAATCATTTATTTATTTTATTTTTATTTATTTAGCTTTTGTTGACCAGGTTAGTGCACTAGACAAATCCTGCCTATTTTCAGGCACGACCCGGGGGAGGGGGATACAGATGAATGCCAACTGACCTTGAACCAGATTAAGCTGTTGGTGGTATTTTTAGTGAATGAGGAAATTTGGCCAGGACACCGAGAAATTCCCTACTCTTTTGATAAGTGCTATGGGATCTTTAACATCCACCTGAACTACCACCAATCCAGGCAGATGAGACCTCGGTTTAATGTCTCATCCGAAAGACGGCACCTCAGAAATGCAGCACCCCTCTCATGCTGCATTACAGTGTCAGTACTGGGATATTAACCCAAGTGCCAGATGTGGGAACTGAACCCACAGCCCTCTGATCTCCCGGCCTCAGAGGCAAGTGTGCTACCTACTGAGCCACTGACACTGACACTGACAATATCATATACCCAGTTTTCACCTAATTACAATTCAGTCAAGATCGGAACAGTATTTAATAGTGCCACCTGATTTTAGATTCAGATACCATAGTCTATTTTCCAAAGGAGTGCCTCAAAAAGTACCTACTGTATACAGCACATACCCATACTAGAGCACCACTTCAGCCACAAAAGGCTTTGAATCTAAAGTCTTTTGCCATAGTATCTGTGTCTGCTAGTATCTGCTAATTCTAATTTGTTCTGGTTCACCTCATTAAGGAAGGAAAGAGAGAGACACAGTACTTCTGTCCAAGAGCAGGTTTTGAATGGTGGGGCACTTTTAAGTAACTTAATGTAGGGGTCTTAGACTGATGAGTTTTGCCCTTTTCCTTCCCCTCCATCACTGTAAGACTCTGAGACAACTGTTATAGGGAGAGAAGCAGCAGTATCAGCCACAGTAGCGGGGCGTAAATAAAATGAGTAGCGTTAGTTGATTAATGTTAAGCTTTCCTGGCATTCCTCCACCCATGGCCGTAGCCACAGGAGCTGCTCCCTGCCCTCTCAAGGGCCGAAAACAGGTACGCCTGCTCAACTGATAGATTGCCCCCCCTCCAGCTGTAAATTTTAAATTTGGCACCATTTCTCAGATCTTTGTGTGAGCCTGAGCATTGACTCCATCCTTGAACCTAGGAGCTGTGAGGTCACCTGCAATCCCTAACTTAGCAACTCAATATTTAAGAATTAGTTTTTATTCCCCCTCCTTAAGCAACTTTCTAAATCAAGCTAGTTGCACACTGAGGGACCTTTGTGCCAGAGCCTGCTCTCACTCGATTTTTCACCTGCCTACATCATTTTCAATATGTACTGTTTGTTAATGACTGTAACACTGCATGATCTTCAGACCAGTTTGATTTTCTAGTAGGCCAGTAGATTTTCTTGTATGTGTAAGATTTTTCTCTAGCAAATGAGATTTTAGTAGAACTGCTTCTTCTGTACTGTTAGTTAAGTGACTGTAACAGCGCATGACCTGCAATCTAGTAAGTCTCTAGCAGACCTGTATGTTTTCTCGGACTGTTCCTGCTAGGCAGCTTTATGTAGTTGTATTACACTGCACTTGTAATTTGTGTAGTAAGGCCTCCCTGTATAGTTCTATTATAGCAAGCGGTTTTTCCAAAGTCTGCATTTATTCCTCTATGCAGTGCATCTTCTTAGCTAGCGAATTAGCAAGGTCTTACTGAACAAAATTTCCTCAACTTGTGAGTTAACCAAAGTCTGCATATATTGAAATGGAACATTAATGCTTAAAATCTTCTGCTTTAGCCCCTGATTTCACCTTTCTTGCTCCTGTTTACTCAAAAATCTGTATCTACCTTGCCTTGAACTTCAGCCTTTTCTTTTCTGCATTTTTATCTAACCTTCTCCTCTTCACCCCACCCCCCTTTTCTCTATCCCTTTTCTCAAGGAATCCTACCTTAGCCATCCTATCACTCCCCCCGCTGCCCTGCCTACTCAGACAGTCCTTCCCTTCCTCCTGCTAATCTCTTCTACCTTTATTTACAGACTGTGCCAAAGTCCCCTGGGCATTCCTCCACCCGTGGCCGTAGCCACAGGAGCTGCTCCCTGCCCTCTCAAGGGCCGAAAATAGGTACGCCTGCTCAACTGATAGAGTGCCCCCTTCAGCTGTAAATTTTAAATTTGGCACCATTTCTCGGATCTTTGTGGAGCCTGAGCATTGACTCCATCCTTGAACCTAGGAGCTTTGAGGTCACCTGCAAGCCCTAACTTAGCACATCAATATTTAAGAATTACTTTTTATTCCCCCTCCTTAAGCAGCTTTCTAAATCAAGCTAGTTGCACACTGACGGACCTTTGAGCCAGATTCTGCTCTCACTCAATTTTTCCACCCTACCCTTCCTGTTCTCTGACAGTTTATTATATAGTCTCTGTCCAGGAACTCCTCCCACAGGAATCCCACAGTCAGCTGGTTTTCTATCCCCTAAAACCACACCCTGCCTTCCTAAGGAGATCAAACCTAAATCACTATTTCTCCTCTCTTTTTCTCTCCAAATCCAGCCCTATCCAGCCCTGTATAACCTCCGACATCTCCTCCACAAGGCTCTAAGACACCCTCTCCCTACTGTACTCGAACCTGGGACCTCTTGCACCAAAGTCAGTAACACTATCACTACTCTACAGTGGCAGTCATCCTCACTGAAGTTCAGCTATCACCCTTATCTTTCACTATAAGCATAGAACTATGGGCACTCATACTCCCTTGCTAAGTCTTCTCACCCTTACCCTCCAGGTTCAAACCTCCCCTGACCTGAGCTCCCGCCCACTACATCAGGCACTTCACCCACAGGTTACCCCAGTATGACCCAGCCCCCCACCTTGAACGCACCCCTAACTCCCGAGCACCCACCCCCTGCCTACAGCCCCACTCTTCCTGCCCTCTCGGGCCCACCCTGGACCCACCTGTTCCCTACAATACCCACTCTTCATGCTCTGCCTATCCCCTGCACCCTTATCACCAGGTCCACACCCGGGTGCCGAACCAAGGGTCCCTGCCACCTCCGTCCCCTAAACAGAATAATCACATTGCTAATCTTACTGTCTGGGAATGTGCACTCCAATCCGGGACCTTTATCTGCCAGCCCGCCCAAACCCTGTACCACTACCGGTCTCCGCCTTGCATCCCTTAACATATGTAACCTCCTAAAGAAAACTGTGGTTCTCCAGTGCTGGGTCACCTAGCATCAACCTGATATTCTTGCTCTGGTAGAAACTTAGCTCTCTAAGTCCACCCCGACTCCAATATCTCCCTCCCTGGATACACCTTATTCAGGAAAGACTGCGTAGGCAAATGCAGTGGTGGGTGCACTATATTCGTGAAGGACATCCTAATAGGTCATGCACTCTCTGCTTCCAAACTTGACTATGGTGCCCAAGCCCTCATGCTAAAAGTTTTCCCTGACCCCGTCAGAGGCCCTCTTTTTCTCACTGTCTCCTACATACCCCCAAGGAACCAGAACTCAGCAGTCCAGTCCTTCATCGACTACCTCACACTCCTCCTGCACAAAGTTGAGCAAGTCATCCTTGGTGATCTTAATGTTAACTGGCTTGCTTCCGCCACCTCCCAAACCAGGGACTCCTTCGCTGCCCTGGATATGTCCCAACTTGTCTCACAGCCCACCAGGTTCAACTGATCCAGTGGAACCAACACCATCCTAGATGTTATCTTATCAAACTGCCCCTTTAAAATCCGGGACATCACTGTCCTCCAAGACTCACTTAGTGATCACTCCCCAGTCATCTGTACCTGGTCATCCTCCTCTCCAAAACCAGTGTCCCAGGCTACACTGCGTCGGCGGCTATGCCCTGGTAGCCTAAAAAAGTTGAAACAGCATCTAGCCCAGCTAGACTGGTCCCCTATCTGACATGCCCCAGATATCGACTCAGCTCTTGACTTCTTCACAAGTGCCTTCTGCAAGGCCTGTGACCTCTTCGCCACCTCCCCAACCAGGATCCGTACAAAGAAACACAACACCCCTTGGATCACCCCTTCCCTCATCCAGAAACTTAAGAATAGGGATAATCTCTGGTGAATCGCTGTAGATTCAGGCAATCTATCTGACAGACAAGCCTACAACACAGAGCACAATAAGTGCACCTGGGCCATCAGACAGGCCAAGGCTGAGCACTACCAGGCCACCCTCACCTCCACCTGGGGCTCGGCCCGGACCTTCTGGGATAGCATGAAAGAACTAAATGGGAAGACCCGCTCCCCTCCACCATCTCAGCTCACCATCGATGGCGCTACCTCCTCTGATCCACTACCTATAGCTGACTGCCTCAACACCACTTTCTCTGATCTAAGCTCTGTCCTTCCCAGCAGCTTTTTTGATCCAATCCCCTCTTCACTCCCCCCTGCCCTGCATCTCCCCCCTTTCTACCTGCACACCCTATCCCCCCATGAAGCCAGGCCACACCTGCTAAAAGCCCATGGTAGTAATAACCCCAGCAGCGACTTCCTCGACTCCAGGATCCTCCGCCTGGTCCTGGACGTTATCCTAGTCTCCCTTACGGGCCTACTCAACCGGTCCCTATGCCTTGGACAGTTCCCCAGTACGTGGAAAACTGCTGAAATCACTCCAATACACAAGAGCAGTGATCAATCTTCCCCCAGCAACTATCAGCCAATCTCCATCCTCCCCCCACTCTCCAAAACCCTCGAAAAAGTGGTGTCTATCCAACTATCTGAGTACTTGGCTAAGTATGACATTATGTGCCCGGAGCAGCACGACTTCCGCCCAGGACACAGTACAACCACTGCTCTTCTGGAGTTCTCCCAATATCCGCACTCTGCTCTCGACTCCAGCAACCTGGCCAGTGCAGTGTTCATTGACCTGTCCAAGGCCTTTGACACTGTCTGTCACACCCTCCTACTCGACTTTCTCCACCAACTTGGTTTCTCTGCTGGTCCCCTTACCTGGTTTTCCAGCTACCGCTCAGCTAGATCTCAGTGAGTAAAAATCAACGGCTCCCTCTCCAACATTCGACCCGTTAGCTCTGGGGTCCCACAGGGCTCAATCCTGGGTCCCATTCTCTTCAGTCTCTACCTCAACACTCTCCCCAGCTCCTGCAATAGCAAGATGCTTCTCTATGCAGATGATGCAGTTCTCTTTGCCTCACACCCAGATCCCTCCACTCTCCAATCATCCCTTCAACTCTCCTACAGCCAAACAGAAAGGTGGTTTCTTGATCACAGACTAGTAATAAACCTTAAGAAAACCAAATCAATACTCTTCTCTCACCACCAAAATAAAGCTAGAAGTGTCCCCCTCCTGATTACCTCTAACTCTCAGCTCCCATTAGAGCAAGTGCCCACATACAAATACCTAGGCATCACTTTCGATCCTGCCCTCACCTTCCACACCCACATCAATGCTCTTTCCTCTACCATAAACTCTCAGATTGGCCTACTTTACTACCATAGGGATTGCCTGCCCCTCGCTGCCCTCCGTCTGGCCATCACCTCCTCCGTCCTGTCCCTAGTGGACATCGGCTTGCCCATCTATGCTGCAGCTGATAACACCACCCTCTCTAAAATCCAGCTCTCCATCAATAAGGCCTGTAGGCTCCTGTTGTTTTTAACGGAGGAGAACTTTGGTTTCAGAGCAAGAAGCAGCAGTCTAGATCTTCAGATTTTTTACTCATAAATCACTTCTATCTCAGCAGGAGTCAGTACCTGTTTGGATTAAGCAAACAGATACTTTATTAGAAGAAGGGGGTCTCATTTAAGTAAAAAAAAAAAAAACAAGAAAGTCATTGTGTGTTTCTCTGAGGAAGCGGGCTGTTATCAGCTTAATTTACTGAGTCAGTGCAGAGGATGAATCTAATTCGGGGTGTGGCTTAGCAGTTTAGGAGTACAAAAGCAGGTGGCTCCAATTACAGCTTCCTGCTCTTTTTAACAGAGGAGAACTTTGATTTCATAGCAAGAAGCAGCAGTCTAGATCTACAGATTTTTTACTGATAAATCAATTTTATCTCAGCAGGAGTCAGTACCTGTTTGGATTAAGCAAACAGATACTTTATTAGAAGAAGGGGGTCTCATTTAAGTAAAAAAAAAGAAGAAAGTCACTGTGTGTTTCTCTGAGGAAGGGGGCTGTATCAGCTTAATTTACTGAGTCAGTGCAAAGGGTGAATCTAATTGGGGTGTGGCTTAGCAGCTTAGGAAAACAGAAGCAGATGGCTCCAATTACAGCTCTTGCTGTTTTTAATAGAGGAGAACTTTCGTTTCAGAGCAAGAAGCAGCAGTCTAGATCTACATATTTTTTACAGATAAATCACTTCTATCTCAGCAGAAGTCAGTACCTGTTTGGATTAAGCAAACAGATACTTTATTAGAAGAAGGGGGTCGGGTCTTATTTAAGTAAAAAAAAAAGAAGAACGTCACTGTGTGTTTCTCTGAAGAAAGGGGCTGTATCAGCTTAATTTACTGAGTCAGTGCAGAGGGTGAATCTAATTGGGGGTGTGGCTTAGCAGTTTAGGAGTACAAAAGCAGGTGGCTCCAATTACAGCTTCCTGCTGTTTTTAACAGAGGAGAACTTTGGTTTCAGAGCAAGAAGCAACAGTCTAGATCTACAGATTTTTTACTAATTGCACTCCTTCCCACCCCTCCACCCACCCACCCAAAGCCAGTTCTAGTTTTATAGCCACTGGATTTGACTGACAACAGGAACTTCCTGTTTGGCAGTAGGAAGGGAAGGATCACTGAGACACATTAATTTCATCAACCTTATAGGAACCTAAAAAATAACTTTTTCTCTCCCCCCCCCCCCGGCTGCTGGAGGTCTGAATCCAAGCATGGAAGAAGGAGACTACTGAAGACTACAGGAAGTTCCTGTCCCAGAACAGGAAGGGTGAGAATTGTAAGGGCACATAGGCAGTAGGAACATAAGTGTAAAAATACATAGAGGGAGGAGACAGTAAACATACAAAGCAACAGGAGAGAGAACACAAAATAAGTCAAGATGGGAGTGGTGCAGTACAATGGCTGTGGGGCAGCAGTGTTCCAAGAGACATTCTGGAGGCTGTGATGCTGCCCTGTTTGCAGACACCTCTCTGGTCTGAGGGAGGAGGTTGCCCATCTCCAGGCTGATCTGGATAGGATTCGTGAAAACTCTTCCCCCACTCAGGGACCACCAGGGCCACCACCGTTACCTCAGAGGTTGCCAAAAAAGAGGAGCGGTTGGACCAAGGTGGGTTCATGGAGGGAGAGGGTGGTGGAACAGAGGTACATCCCTCCAGTTGTACCTCTCCACAATTCATATGTGTTCTGGCAAAGAGTGGTTCCTCTATAGAGGCACCTGCAGTGGAGACCAAGGAGGATGCTGGGAACCTTCATGAAGGAGACCCACAGGAGGGTGGCATGAGACCCCACAGGGGAAGAAAACAACTCCTGGTGGGAGACTCAATCAGGTGGGTAGAAGTGGGGGAGGAAGGGGATAGGGAGGTAAGGCGCCTGCCTGGCACCACGGCTTGGAGGGACAGGAAGTGAATCCTTAGGATCGCGGGATCAGCTGCATGAGGGAGGGAGCTGGATGTCATTGTCCACCTAGGGACAAATGACCTGGCTGTGAATGGGATCAGAGCAGTGCAAGAGGAGTTTGTGGAGTTGGGGAGGTGTCTTAGATAAGTAGCATGTATGGTAACCTTCTCGGATCTATGGCAAGGATGATGCTAGGGTATTCTACACCATGGGATTCAATGAATTGTTGAAAAACTGGTGTGGAGCTCAGGGTTTTGGCTTCACTGGGGACTGGGGAGCCACCTGGAGGGATGCAGGCTTATACTGGTGCGATGGTCTGCATCTGTCCGGGGGGGGGGAACCAGGATCCTAGGTGACAGGTTTAAATGCTTCATTCACAAGCATTTAAACCAGCCAAGGGGGGAGGCACTGAAAAGGAGCAGGGAAATCCCAGCCTTCCCCCACAAAACAGTAGTTAGAGAGGTAAACACCAAGGTAGAGAAGTCAGTAGGGAGCAGGACAGGGATAAATGCAGAAAAAGGCAGTAAGGACAGGAATGGGGCTAAACGGGGTAAGGCCATAAAAAATAAATGGAAGGTGATGAGCACCAATGCCCACAGCATGTGCAACAAGCTCCCTGAACTAGTGGCCTTGATGGAAGAGGGATGCCTGGATATTGTGGCAGTCAGTGAAACATGGTACACAGAGAACCATGACTGGGATGCCAACATACCAGGATACACAGTCTACAGGAGGGACAGGGTGGGTAAAAGAGGAGAAGGAGGAGGAGTAGCTCTCTATATAAGGGAAGGGATTAAAGCGACAGAACTAAAGAGTAAACAGGAAGTTGATGAGTAACTACGGGTCACCCTGGAGACAGGAAATGGCACCGCAATCCGCACGGGGGTTGTGTACAGACCCCCATCTCAGGGGGAGGAAATGGACAAGGAAATGATAGAAGGCATCCTTAAAATGGCAGAAAAAGGGGAGATATTGTTGATGGGGGACCTGAATATGCCAGATGTTAACTGGAGTACCTTTGCTGCAGGCACATCCAAGAGCAGGGTTAATCTTGATGCCCTACAGGGGGCATGTCTCAGACAGCTAGTGTTGGATCCACTCGGGAGGGAGCAATCTTAGACTTGGTACTCTTAAATGGGGAAGGAGAAAGGATCTTAGATTTAGAAGTGGGTAGCCATCTGGGAACAAGTGACCACCAAACAGTGTGGTTCACAATAAACACAACCATAGAGTCAAGCCATACAAAAACAAGAGTATTGGACTTTAGGAAGGTTGACTTTGGGAAAATGAGAGAGTGCCTCAGAAAAGCACTAGCAAATTGGCAAGAAGGAGGGGTGGAGGAACAATGGGGAATATTCAAAACAGCCATCGCAGAGGCAACAAGCCTTTGTGTGAAGCAAATCAACAAAACAAAATGAAGGAAAAACACTATGGTTCTCAAAAGAGGTGGCAGGGATGGTTAAGGAGAAAAGGATAGCATTCAGGAAATATAAGGAAACACAGAAGAAGCAGGACAGAGAACTTTATCAGTTAAAGCAGAACGAGGCAGGGAAGGCAGTCAGACTAGCAAAGGCACAAACTGAGGAAAAGATAGCCAACTCTGTTAAGAAGGGGGATGACACCTTTTCTAGGTACATTAGGGAGTGAAGAAAGACCAAGGGAGGTATACAGAGACTTAATAAAGGGGAGGGAATGTGGGCAGAGGGTGACAGTGAAAAAGCAGGGATACTGAACGAATATTTCTGCTCAGTATTCACAACGGAAGAGGAGGGGGAGGTACCTAAACCAAACAAAAGAGAAACTCTAAATGGGGGTCGATACCAGTCCATTCACAGAAGAAAGGGTTTTGAAAGAACTCTTGAAACTGAGGGTGGACAAAGCAATGGGGCCTGATGGGATTCACCCAAGAACTAAGGGTAAAACTAGTAACACCACTGACTACTCTCTTTAACAAATCATGGGAGGATGGGGTGGTACCTGAGCACTGGAGGAGGGCAAATGTGATTCCACTTCACAAAAGTGGGAGCAGGGCAGAGGCAGCAGACCAGTTACTTTGACTTCAGTGGTAGGGAAAATGATGAAATCACTTCTAAAGGAAAGAATTGCTGAGTACCTAGAGGCCAGTGGGGCACAGGACCCAAGGCAGCTTGGTTTCACAGCAGGAAGGTCATGTCAGACGAACCTAATAGATTTCTTTGGCTGGGTGACCAAAGTACTAGATCAGGGAGGGGCTGTGGATATGGTCTACCTAGATTTTAGCAAGGCATTTGACACAGTCTCACACAAAAGATTAATATACAAGTTAGCCAGCTTTGGAGTGGGTCCCAAGGTAGTACCTGGATAAAAAACTGGCTAGACAACAGGACACAAAGGGTAATAGTAAACGGAGTCCACAGTGAAGAAAGAAGGGTAACTAGCAGGGTACTGCAGGGTTCGGTACTAGGACCAGTCCTCTTTAATGTCCTTATAGGGGACATTGGAGAGCACCTGGAAGAAAGATTTGTCTCTTTACAGATGACACAAAGATCTGCAACAGGGTTGATACACAAGGTGAGGTGGAAAGAATGAAAAGGGACTTGGCAAGGTTGGAGGAATGGTCAAATATGTGGCAACTCAGATTCAATGCAAAGAAGTGCAGGGTAATGCATCTGGGAAACAAAAACCCAGGGGAAGAGTACACAATGGGGGGTGAGTTAATAACAACAACAAAAATCAAAAGAGACCTAGGAGTAATTATATCAGATGACCTAAAGGTGGGCAAGCAATGTGAGAAGGCAGTAAGGAGGGCTGGGGGATAGTGGGATGCATAGGGAGAAGCATCAACAGTAGAAAACAGAAACTTGTTATACCTCTGTACAGACAGTTAGTGAGACACCATCTGGAGTACTGCGTGCAATTCTGGAGACCCCATCTCCGCAAACACATAGACAGAGTGGAGGCTGTTCAGAGGAGGGCAACCAAAATCGTGCAGGGTCTGCACCAGAAGACATACAAGGAGAGACTAAAGCAGCTTAATATGTATACCCTTGAGAAAAGGAGGGAGAGGGGGACATGATAGAAACTTTCAAGTATCTAAAGGGAATTAACAAAGTACAAGAGGGTAGTATCTTTCAGAAGAAGAGATGTGCAAGAACAAGAGGGCACAATTTGAAGATAGAGGGGAACAGCTCAGAGGTAATGTTAGAAAGTATTTTTTCACAGAGAGGGTTGTGGATGCATGGAACAGCCTTCCTGAGGAGGTTGTGGAGTCAGGAACACTGGGAGAATTCAAGAATGCATGGGGCAGGCATAAGGCAATTCTAGTGGGGGGGTAGGAGGGAGGAAGTAAGCTGTTGATTAACTGGAATCTGCAGCTTATCCATCAGGTAGGGAAATGGGCAGACTAGGTGGGCCAAGTGGTCCTTATCTGCTGTCAAATTCTATGTTTCTATGTTTCCATGACTGGAGCCTCCAGCCACACCCACACCTGCCTGCTCTATTTCTCTGCCAACCTGCTCAACTTCAAGGAACGTCTACAGTATCAGACCTGCCTTCTTGCTAAGAAATCCCTGCTCGGACTCTCCCCCCCAGGAGTCTCTGCCTCCCTATCACAGTCATCCTCATCCGTTCCACCCACAGCTATGTTAAAGCCACCTTCAAAGTGCCCAGAACCAAGACCTCCCTTGCCCAGAGGTCCTTCTTTTATCGAGCCCCTGCCTGGTTCAACTCCCTCCATACCTGCATCACCAACACTGCCAAATTTGGTCCCTTCAAAACCACTCTCCGGAACTATCTCTTTAATGTCCGCTGCTGTAGGTTACCTCTACCCTGACCCCCCAATCCTACTGCAGGACCTTTCCTGCCTGGCCCCCTAATCAACAAGGTCCCTGACTGCCGATCCATCTTTCCCCTACCCCTTTTACCTACCCCTTAGATTTATACAGGATGTATTCCACTGCAACCCAGAGAAATTGTACATTTTAATTGTAAATCTGTATTTTATACCAACATGTAACTAAGTGTATTCTGTGTTCAATGTCTGCACCTGTAATGTTGTCCAATGTTGTATCTGCACAATGCTCTATTGTCTTGCCCTCCCTGCGACAAGGTGCCTTTGTAAATGAGTCCCTGACTCATAGGTTGTAAATCCGACTTTTTCAAATAAATAAATAATCGGATTACTGGAGTACAAGAGGGTTAGGGAGGGTATCTTAGGAGCTGGCCAGGGTTGTTTTGTGGGAGCTAACTACCACCCTGATGGCTCTAGCAGGAAGGGGCAAGGTGGGGAGAGATCACTCACTATTCAAGTGAGTCACTGGATGTAGCACCTCATCATCAGATAGAACGCCATTTAATTGAATCAATACAAATAAATACAGCACTGCACCCTCACTCCTCCTTCCAGGCTGGTTAATGAGACTGGAATACTGGATGATTGAAAAGCTGACGCTTTTCTGCCATGTGGCCCACAGCCCATCGCAGCAGAAAGAGAATGGGCCCACCCATCGCCCAGCACCTCAAACTAGAAGAGCCAAGTCCAATTGCTGCCCCCTTGCACCTCAAGAAAAAGATTATAATGGACCAGCAGTCAAGTACAAAAAAAATGACACTGCCTTGGAACCTCCTCCCTTCAGCAGTCCCACCAGAAATTGACAACAGGAAAAGGCCAAACCAAAAGTTAAAATTAGCCATGGAAGCTTCGCCATCCCAATGCCTTCTTCGATACTGTGGTGCATGGCAGGCATGCACGCTGCATGCGTCTGTGATGCCACAACACATGCGCAGACAGCATGATGTTCCATTTCCCTCCTGGCTCCATGAGTGTTTCAAAAATCAGTAGCTGGGGCATGGTGGGAGATGGCCAGACAGGAGTCCGGAGGAGTTGGCATTAAATGGGCATGTGCCAACTCCAAGAACTGTATTAAGCAGAAAAAAAAACATAATTAAAGACTTTAAGAAGTGTGGGAGCTATGCTCCCTCTCAGTAAGAAGTAACGGGTCAGTGCTCCTCGCAACCCCACTGGACTACACCCCTGAGTAACATAGTCAAAACTGCACATTTCTGGTTCTATGAAGATACTGTACCGAATGTTGTACATACAAATAAAACAATACAAAACACAGTTTGGTTTTACCAGTTTTTTTAATTCTCTCTTTTTTCCCCCACGCCTCTGCCAGCCCCCTTCGGTCCATCCACTTACCCAGCCCCATCACCTGCCATTCTCGGGACGTACCTGCACCCCGTCAGTTCCCCCAAGGATGACCCCAGGGCATTGGGAGCCTCTCCCCACAGCCCTGGCAGAAGCAGAGTAGTTGGCTGGCAAGGCAGAAAGCCCAGTTGGTGGTGCATAACCTGCGATGAGCAGTCATACGGCATTCTGCAGGGTGGAGAGTTTTTTTTCTGGGAGGCGGGATGTGCAGTGACATCAGAGGAATGAACGCTGACACCTGCCCTGCCTCCAGTATTGTCTAGTGCTGACTGCCAGACCAATGGTCTCCACCAGGGTCCGGTGCATTCCAGGAGCTACTCCCTCCCTCCCACCTGGAGGAGGAGGAGGAGGAGAGCAGTCCATGGGATGCTCAGTCCTCCACCCCCCAGCCAGCCCTCCAATGCCCAGGCTCGCTTCCGAATCCAGGTCATTGGCATCGTGAGCTGTAGCGCTACTGCTGCGCCAATGGACCAGCTGTTTAGTTTTACTTGTATTCAGGTACAGTTAAATATGGAACCCTTTGAGTGCATGAATATACAGTAGTTTATGAAAATAGGAATATTACAAGTAGCTGTGCAGTCACACTAATTTCCTGTCTCCTTTAAAAAGCTGATGCATTTCTTTTATCTAACTACATAGCTATCACCCAAACTAAGAGAACCAATTCTTCCTTTAATAAAAACAAGGCTAACCATCCTGGTGGCACTGGAGGTTGAGGCTCTGGACGCTACACCTCATGCCACATCAGCAACCCAGGTTCGGGAACAAGTCCAGGCCACCGGGGATCGGCAGAGGAGAGAGAGGATCAAGCATCCGTAGGACTGCTCTCCTGTCGCAGGGAGGGAAGCAATAGCTGTCCCACTCATTGATCGCCTTCTAGCGACAGCTAAAGGGAGATATGGGTCGGAAAGCTCAGACCGATGTACGATGTCGGCGGGGAGGGGGAGGGCCAAAACCAGGAAAATGGAGCTGGCAGACTCTGTGATGGCCCCACCAGTGCCCATCCCCAACACCCAGAATCTGGATGTGGTTTTTGGGGTGAGAGAAGCTGGCACTCCTCACCCCGGTCCTGTCACGGGGGCAACCCGTGGGGGATCACTGCTATAGCTGGGCGGGGGAAGGTGGGGCTGGAGACTGAGTCCCTCCAAGGGAGGGACTGGAGCTGCCTGCTAGGCTTCTCAGAGGATAAAAAAAGAATAATAAAAAGATAAAAATAAAAACAAGGCTTCTTATTTATTTTAGTTTTAAAAAACTGACCCAGCCACTGGTTTCCACAGAGTGCCATCCCATGATCTAATGTTTAGCATGCCCCCCACTGGCCACCAGCGAGACCATAATGAGTCAGTATTCTGTTTATAAAATGAAGCCAGAGAGTGGTCCTCGCGTAAGACAGATAGATGAAAGCAGTGGGATCACAGCTCTTATTGGTCAGTTCAAATTGAAAGAAAAGGTACAGTACCTGACCTGTGAGGGAGGTCACCTTGCCATTGGTAGTCAGGCTTATCTCAACTCTGTTGATTTATGAAACCAAGAACACCTTGAAAAATCATGAAGAAAGAAAGAAAGAAAGAAAGAAAGAAAGAAAGAAAGAAAGAAAGAAAGAAAGAAAGAAAGAAAAAGAAAATATAATAACTTTTAAATGATTTACAAGTTCGTTTGAGTAGCATATTTTTTGGGGGGGTAATGGATGCTGTTTGTTTCTGATATTGGTCATGCATCAATAGCACCCCTGTAAAATAAAAATAAAAATCTCTCAGAAATGCTGTTAAAACTCAGTGGATGAGCCAGGGTTGAACTTACTATGCCCTTAATTGCCCCATGACTACCATCTGGCTCTCTGTTCCCCAGGCATAAGTAATATAAAAAAAAAATTCTGATTCACAAAGTGGTGGAGCTCCCTACCAGTGCTTTGAAACATTCTGTCAGAAGTGAATATATGAAGAAAATGTAGCTGTATGTATTCAGAATGTGCTGATATATTTTGCAACCATCAATATATTTCAGTGTGCCAATTTATTTTCAGATTGTTTTGAGAAATTTCAAAGTACGTCAACAAATCTTATCCTTGAGAGCCATATACAGTTCAACAATGTGGAACGTTTTAGTAAACTGGATACTTGATGAGTGTTCAGTACATGTAGAATAAATTATAGCTAACTGTAAATTACAGGGCTGTAATTACATAGAGAGGTTCTGGTGACATCATATACCAGAAGAGCACAGCTCAGGTTCGTTGTTCATGTCACTAACACCAGTTGATATCAAACTCAACCTCATATTAAGAGTACAGTAATCACATCATACCTTTGAATTACAGGGTTCTTTCTGATTTCCAGTATTCTTTCCCCAGCTGTTTGAACCACAAAATTAATTTATCTTCAGTGAGTTGTATTATGCATCCATTTATTACTGTGTAACAGGAAATATGAGCTGTCTTCTATTTTTTCACTATTTTTAATAATATATTCAATAAAGGAATAATGCATGACAGGATGTGTGTCGTGCTGGGATAACATCACATCTTGGGTGGTTGGGGCCTCGTGCACCCAGCACCCAAGAAATGATGTTATCCCAGCATGACACACACCCTGAAGTGCATTATTCCTATTATACAATGGCTCGCACTACAAATATAATGAGAAAGACAGGTTTTATGTGTTTAAAACTTGTTTTAATAATCAAAATCAGTAAATAACATTCCACCGCATAAAATAGTCCATAGAACTGCATTAAAAACTGCATGAAAACCTGAATTAAAAAGTGTATTAAAACAGTTTAACTGTATAACTTTATATTAAAGCAACTTAACTATATAACTTTTAAAAAAATCAGTTAATAATGTTTAAATATGGAGAATTTTTTGTAAACAATTTTCAACAGTGCTTTAAATTTTGAACTAGTTTAGTTGTTTGAAATGAGAGACTTAAGATGCATTAGGTTTATAAATGAGAGAGTTAAATGCATTAGCTTTTGTAAATGTTAAACACACACATTGAGTTTCCCTTAATTATCATTTGTGTGTTTTACTTGATGTTTGCTTGTGTTGCTCCTGAGGTGATTTTGTTCTCTTTCATTTCAGTGTGTAGTGCTGCCTTCGGCTTGTTTTTCCTGTGGTTTTCTTCTCATTGTTGTCTGTTGCTAGGTTGCAGGTTTCAATCTGCATGTATTCAGGGTGATTGGATGTACTGGGGACACATGTCAGATCCAGTCCATCGGAGGAAGTGAGGTGGTTCAAATTCTGATGTTGGTGATTTTGTTGGTTCCGAACAGTATGGAGCTCCGTTTGCTGTGGTCTGAAATTGATGGTGCCCACTAACTCTGTACTGAGGATTCTTGCTTGTGCCCTGTGACTGCCTTGATTTGCCTGCTTTCCACTGATAGGATTACCACCTTTTAAGAAGCCCAAAATGGGACATTTCTTACAGAAACAAGATTTTTTGCAGGACAGTACCTAACCTTGACCAATACAACAGATGTGTTTTCTCTATATAATCAGAATTAAGGCTAAGTATTGTAGTTTCTTAGTTACTTCTAGTGTTTCTTATCATTTTAAGGTATTTTAGTTAAGAAATTATAGTTTTCTACAGCATTTAGTGGAAAATTAGAAAATATTTTTACTACTACAAAGTCAGGACATGTAGTGTTTCTCATGTTTTTATGCAGGACACAGCTGCCCAAGTCAGGACTGTCCTGCGAAAATAGGGACAGGTGGTAACCCTAAAGAAGCTGGATCACTGTTGCATGCAAGCTGTGGTTGGTGCAAGTTTTTTTCTAAACAAGGCAGCTTTACATATCTGTGGCAATATAGTGGGCAGATTGTTTATGCTGAGCGGTTCTAGGGTATACCATGTTCTTCTTGTGCCCACGGTTTTGCTGTCTTTCTGCATGGGTGCATATAGAGATTTGAACAGTTTGGTGGCATTTGAAGAGGTATTTTCTTAGGGCTCCTACGGGGCATAGTAGGTGTCCTGTAATTTCAAACATGCAGCCCCAGTAAAGATCTTTCTCTTTTTTGTTGACTTTAGAATTTTTTTTTTTTCATTGAAGCTGAGGGTTACATATTGCTGTCCATTCGCAGCTTTTTTAAATTTGAGTGACTGGGGTGTAAGATATTTTTGGCCTTCACAGCCATGTCTGGCAAAGTGGAGCTGTATCTCTAACCAGACGCAGTGTAGCAGGCCCTCAGCTGTGTCGGAGGTCAGTGCCTCAGAGTTTCTTAAGTGTGGCAGTTCAGTCTACGAGAGGGTGGGGTGCTGCTGAGTTTTATCACGGCCTTCTCGTCATAGGTTTTTCTATGTAGGCTGTGAACACATTGTTGGCTGCATTGAATTCTGCCTTGTTGAAAATATTTATAGTTCTGCTCAGGGGTGGCTTGTTGATGTACCTGTTGATGCCTGCCCTCAGTCCCATGTAACTACTGATGCCATACGGCTTTCCTGAAGTATTTCGCATTGAAGCATAAAAGTGTCTGAGAGCGGTGCTTAGTTGTTGTAGAGTGATAGTTTTTAAATCTGTTTCAGTCTTGGTTTCACTCACCCAGTCATCGAAGACTTTTAATGCCCAGTTGGTCTGCCTCTTTGTAGATGGTTCATTCCTGTCACATTCGAGTTTGTCCAGCTGTTCCATGTCAACTTCTAGGTACCTTCTTTAAGCTGTTTTTTTTTTCTGTTTTGCAGGATCTGTTTCTTCTCTATTTGATGAATCTGTGCCAAACCATTCTTCAACAGTGGACATTTTGAATAGGGTAAAGTTTATCTGTGGAATTTGGCTCATCTAGTTTTTCTTCTGACTGGCTTGTGTGTCGGCTTTGACAGATGTGGCATATTGACATGTCTTTCTGTGTTTCTGGTGATGAGGTTTCTGTTACAGGTACTAGATCCATGGTGTTATGCTGGGATAACACCATGGGTCCAGTACCAGGATGACCAATCAGTTCCCAAGATTCTTTCACTGCCATTGTATAATACACTTTTTATACAGATTTGATGACTTACAAGGTAGAAAAGAGTTGAAATATGGTGTATGATGACCATCAAGGAACAATTTATTTTTTTGTTCCTTTGTTTATATCTCCTTCCATGCCAACCATGCCCTCTTTGAGACTGACCACCCCAACCCTATCATCTGGCTTCTCATAGGCTTACCTTGTTGACCTCCCATATCTGCTCCCACAGTTTACCCCTCCCCCATGGCAGAGGTAGCAAGACCCTGACTTCTGCAGTTCAAGATCCAGTTGCTAGGAAGTTACATCACTGGTGCAGGGCCTGAAATTGTTTGGTCCACTATGCTGTCCCTGGTCAGTATGTTTTCCACTAATTTCTTTCAGTTCCACTGAGATGCTATCAGGGGGTGGGATATGCAAGGTTCTCAAACGCAAGCATGTGAAGCATGTCACCATCATCATCTCCCCATTAAGGAGGTCCGAGTGCACTATCACCTGTGGTCACCCAGGTTGCAGTAATGCACCAGCACTGACTACCCTCCCTCCCTGGAGGAGGAGAGCATCCCCTGGAATGTTCAATCCTCCCACTGGTTTTCAAACTTTATAGTGTACAAAAAAAAAACTGTCATATATAATATAGTTAAATGATGGGGAAAGTTTAAGTAAATTGGATAGTAGAGACTGTACTGATGAGTGATAAGTACACATAAAATAAGTTATAGCTAACTGTGAGTTACAGGGCTATAATTCCATTGAGGGGTTTTAGTGCCATCATAAACTATGATGGCAAAGCTCAGGTTTATTGATGTCACCAGAACCCCAAAATGGAATTTTCAGCCCTATATCAAATGTCTTTATTTTTTTATTTTTAATAATACAAGGATCAACTTTGCTTAAAAATCTTTAATGAAAAATTATTTTTGTATTAAACAAATATCTCCTACCAACCTTCCCCTGACTATCTGTGAGTCGTTTCTCAGCAGCAGCACAGCATGTGCTAGATAATTCAATAATAAGGTTTGGAGACACAGATGTGTTTTGTGACTCAGGTAGCTGGGACAGAATGTTAGTGTCAAAGTCAAAACCTCATAATCCATAGTAATTACATATACCAGTAAATTAGAGGGTTTAAACACCAACATTCTATACTCCAGCTGTTTTAAAGCATGACATTTATTTACCCTGCATTGAATTACACTACACATCCATTTATTATAATATATTCAAGAAACTTTATATAAAATATCAGTGCATTATGAGAATAGACAATAGTTGGAAGGCAATGGTATCATGACCATTTAAAGAACAACACATAGTTTCTAGTTTAAAACTTAAACTTTACAAAAATGAGTCATATAGAATTCAGCGATGTGGAAAGTTTTAGTAGATTGGATAACTGAGCCTGTACTAATGAGTGTTAACTACATGTAGCATAAATTATATGTGACTGTAAATTAAAGGGCTGTAGCTCCATTGGGGTTATGGTGACATCATAAACTTCAAGAACAAAGCTCAAGTTGATTGATCATGTCATCAGAATCCCAAAATTTAATTTTTAGCCATATTTACAATTTCCTTATTTTTATTTTGTATAATACAAGAATCAGTTTTGCCTATAAATCTTAAAAAAGACTGTTTTTTATAATAAAAAAAAATCTGTTGCCAATCTTCCCATGACTATCTTTGAGACATTTCTTAGCAGCAGCACAGTGCGTGCTAGAGAATCCAAAATACTGTGTGGTTTGGAGAAACTAATATCTTTTGTGGTTCAAGTAGCTGGGGACAGAATGTTGGTGTCAAACTTTAAACCTCTTAATTTACAATAATGACATCATACCAGTAAATTACAGGTTTTTGACACCAACATTCTATTCCCCAGCTGTTTGAACCACAAAAAAGGAATGTAGTCTTATTTAGGCTAATTGAAACAACTGAGGAGACCTACATGTTCCAGGGTATAAACCACTGTATGTAGCCAGTGTATGTATTGTAATTCATTTGTGTCCATCCAGGACCACCTTGAAAATGAGCTTGCTCAATGGTGCCATTCCTGGTAAAATAAATAAATGAATGAATAAATGAATGAACTCTTCTGGAAGAGCAGGAAAAACAAATAGAAGGGTGCCATTGTACAGAAAGGTAGCTATTAGAATATTGAAAGCTGCAACAATCAAGGAGAAGGAAGGGGTAGAATCACCATGGTTTCAGTTGATGCAAAGGTAGGAAGAAAGCACAGGAGAGGTATAGTGTACATGCCATCTGCTCAAACTGTAGAGATGGACGAAGTTCTGAAGAGGAAGATAAGAAAACAGAACATGTCAGCAGAAAAAGACCATTGGTCCATCCTATTTGCCCTGTTCTACCCTGTCCTATGCAGGGCCCTAACATCTAGTCAGGGTTATTGACCTTATCTGCCTCCCCCATGCCCTCTGCCTTACTGCTATTCTGCTGCGTGACTACTAAGCCTTTTACTCGGTCCCAGTCATGTCTGAAACCATTAATAGTTCTTGCACCCACCACCACTGTTCCATGGTTCAACCACTCTCTCTCTGTAAAACAAGGCTTTCTCCCATCTCTCCCAAATCTCCTCCCCTGCCTGCTTCCACTTATTCCTGTGTTCTTGATTCACCAGTTCTGCTGAAAGTTTCTGTACAATTTATTTATTTTTATTTATTTCAGTTTGGGATTAATACCTTTGCATCAAAGACTCCTTTTCAAAGGTTCCAAGTCAAGTCAGAAACAAGAACAGGTAGAATACAAATACAGACAGCATTGCACATTACTAGGTACAAAAAAAGTTACACTGAGTATGCACGTACTTAGGGATATAAATGATACATAGAGTTCCAACATTGCAACTACTAGCATGGCATGCAGGCAGCTTCACTACTAATGACAGCAGTGGGGGGGGATCAGACAGGGAGGGTACCCAAATGGGGCAGCCAGGGGGATTGTGAAGGGCGAGCAGCCATAAGTAGGCATTGTCATTAGAGCGCATCTGAGGTAATAGAGGAGGTGAATGGGGGGTGGCTAAATCCATTGCATAGTGGTGGGGGAGGAGTGTAATCAGTGGCGGGGGGACTGAGGGAGGGATGTTCGTAGGAGCAAACAGGGAGAGGGGAGGGCAGGGGGCAGTGAGGACTGGTTAGCACGTGGGTGGAGAGGTAGGGGTTGAGAGTGCTCTCAGCGTGGGTTAGGTTTACCTTGTTTGTTGGTTTCAGGAACTTGAAGCTATCTTATCTCCTCTCGCCCATCTGGTCTCCAGAAAATACATGTTATGGGCCTTAGGCCAGTCCTCATAGGATCTGCCTTACTGGCCCTGAATCATTTTGTTTACCCTACATTGTACAATATCTAGCCTGTGTAACCCCCGACCCCTGCCTTTTTGCAAAACGACAGGTGGTATGCTGTTGAAGCTGATAGCAGTACCTGGTGGGGACCTGGGTTCGGGGAGGATGAGGTTACTCGGCACAGGGGGACCTAGGTTTGGCTACTCTGCACAGGGGCACCCAAGTAAATCCAAACACAGGAAGCAATAACTGTAATGTCCAAAACCAGGAATGGGATTCTACAGTGTGGCTTTTATTCACATCCAAACTGAACAAACAAAGCATAGATGGACCCCTATGGGGCTACATTCCTGGTAATGCAGATTAGAGACAACAGAACACTTCTTCACTATTTCCAGCCCTCAGGCTCTGAACGCACTAGGCACACAGCCCGGACTTGCACGCAGCTTTGGGTACATAGGCCAACTTGTACACTACTTGGGTTTTCCCCCACTGGCCCGGTTCCCCCACCGGCCACTTGATCTGCGGTCCATTTTGGGAAATGAACCAGTTTTCCAATTGGTGGCTCCCCAAACCACCTTAGAGCCTTCGACTCCTAGAGGGAACTTTCCTTCCAATCCCACGTCTGGGTACTTCCCTCATCACTGGCCAAGTGCATGAGGCAAAGTAGAAATCCACAGAGCAGATCCGTAGAGGTGGACCTGGTCACTAAAAATTGGGGGGTCTCCCACCTCCAGCTCCCACAATCCATACCCAGCCATTTCTCTGGAAACTAAACAACTCTTTTTCTGAAAGCTTGGCAATGTAGATTACTGGGTAGACGTATGTCACATCTTTTCTACATGTTTTGACTTCCTCTATGTGCTGGACTTGAACATGCTTTTACTTTTAGCTAAGCCTATTACTCTAGGCCTCCCACTACTTCAGTAGTCCAATCCCCACTATCACACAAGTCCCAAGGTGAAAACATGGGCCCTTTAGAAAGAGCAGAAACTCACCCTCCGGTTGCAGGAGCCCCACAGGTGAATCACGAAATCTTCTTGTTTCCCACACCCTTGGACAAAATAAGGCAGCTTCTCCACTAGCAGTAGCCAGGGGGTTGCCCCTGGAATATGCAGGCCAAACTTTCCTGCCCCATCCCCTCAGGGATGGGGCACTGAGACCCAATTCAGCGGTCTCCACCACTTTACAATAGCTTACTGTGTCTCTCTTTAGGTGGAAACACACACCTTTTGCCTACTTGTAGCCCTATGTCAGGGCTGAGGCTCCAAGAGCCTAACACAGAGTTGCTGTGCTCCTCTCACAACAAGCTCCAAACTCCAACTGACCACAGACTACTGTTCAAACCTCCCAACATTCTACTCCAACTCCCTGCTGCAGATTCCATTGTGGCTCATGCAGCTGCGACAGTTCTATGGTGATGTCATCCCTCGGTCTCAGCTGAGACTGAGAACAGAGTGAGACAGTGTGAAATCCATTTAACTGGAGTTTCACAAGCTGCCTTCCCTGCCTACCACTAGGTGTTACTGGGATTCTAGTAACCCTGGGTAACAAGGGGTTACACTCACCCTTGACCAGGAAAATGACTGTCCGCAGTCATTGTTTACCCGACTTTAGGCCATCCCACCCTATGTGCTACCTGCAGAGGGGGGTGATCAGGCCCCCTCCTACCATGTGCGAGCACAGGCAGGCAACACTAAGGGCCTAGAGGCCTTTAGCTGACATATCAGCCTCTACACTACCCACTTACTACGGATGTCTAGTGGCTGTGGTAGAACTGTCTAGAGCATAGCCCTAATAGTTCAGTACTGCAGTCCCTAGGGCCCTTCAGGACCACAGCCTGTCTATCCCCCCTAGCCCTCTAGCGAAAATCTGTCTGCCTCCAACTTAACACCCAAAAACAAAAACAATCCGGGGACCTCCCTGACCTTGGGCAACCTGCAACCACACACCAAGAAACCAATACCACATTATTACAGCATTTTACTGCCTCCTCCCTACCCCCACAACCACAACTGTGGAAGGAAAGGGTTAATACAGTAACAACAACAATAAAAACACCACAGTACTTTAAATTACTACACACTAAAGTACTAGCGAGGAACTCCGATGAGCCCCTCCTCCTCTTCTTGTCTTCTGTTCTATCTTCTCCAGGAACACCTGCAAGGAAAAAGAAAGACAACACACACTCCTAATCTGTATACACAGTCTACCTAAACCCCTACCATCAAAACACTGAAGAATCCCAAAAAGATTTTCTTTTTTTTAGAAAAGGTAGAAAAACAGTATATACACTGGAAAACAGCAGAAAACAATGACATTATTTACAATACACATTTGGGGGGATGGAGTGCCCTAAAAGTCCCAACTAGTGACCACAGTGCCCGAAGGCTAGTCCATTAAAGAGTCTCTCCTGGGCTGGAGCCCGGTGAAGCACAGTTCTAGCAGGCCAAAGTCCCGAAGGGGAGAGTCTTTGAGGACAGTTCACACATTCTGGAGTCTGCTAGTGTAGGGTGTATACTGCAATGTCATAAAGATAGAAAAGTTCAGACTTACCAGCCCTTTGTAGAACGAAAAATTCTGAACCGACCTGCACCTCAGATGAAGACTCTCCCTGGCAGCATTTCTTCCGACACAGCTGGGCGGACATCTTCCAGGAACCACAGGAGGGCACATCTGGGAACTGCTGGGTTGATGTCATCTCTGGAGATGGAACCTTAGAACAGGAACAAAAAGGAAAACAGCGGGTCTGACATCATCCGATTACCAGACGATGAAACAGGATACAGCTGGGCTGGTGTCCTCACTGGATCTGAAGTCATCTGGTGGGCCAGCTGATGTATTCTGGAAAGGCCAGTACACTGTAGAACTGATGAATGTGGGGCACCTGAGCCCTGGATGTCCATACTGGCGGATCAATAAAGGCACTTCACAGTCTGGTGTGGCAGTATTGACTACCACTGCTCAGCTTTCCATTTAGTAGGCTCGGGCACATTTGCTGTGAGGTCCTTGCATTGAGGCTAATAGTACCGGGGGTCAGGAGCTTGAATTATTACCCCGTCTGGGCGCACATAATTCACACAGTGGGAGATTTCACATCCCTCTCTGTCCACTATTCGCACTCTGTCCATAAACAGTGTCCTGCCTCTCTTCCACTGGGTATATTTCTCATGAAACTGTCTGTCCTTTATATGCTTGTTTCCTCAGGATGCACACCTTTCATTGCTTCAGCCCAGATCCAGGATTTCCTGCTGTTCTCAATCTCCTCCCAGACTTTCTGAGGAAAGGTAGGAAAGGTCATACCATAGATCTCATTCGCCTTCCTACGAACCAGTCTCTCCTCTTTACTAGCTTTGGTCAACCTGAGACCTCTGGCCTGGCTTGGGGGTGGCCAGTCCTGGTTCTGCCAGCTTCGCATCCTTAATGAAATTAAAAATGGATCCCTGACTTCTTCTTCTTGCATAGCCAGGGCAGTGGCATCACCACTCTCTTCCATGCATTCCTCCGAGGCAAGAGCTTGAGGCTGTGTACCTGTTCCTTTTTCACAAGGCCACATAGGTTATCCCTCATCTTCTTCCTCACTAAGGATCTGAGCCCAGGAGTGAGCAGTCGGCCTCACTCCTGAGACTATCCAGTCATCACTAGGTGCGGAGGTCGACACCTCCCATTCAAAGGCCTCCCACATCTCATCTTCTCCTATGAGACTTTGGCTAGGCCACCCCCCCCCCAGGGGTCTACTGATGCTTTATTCGAACTTTCCTTCTGGGATCCAGCATCCAAAACTTCAACTTCTGGTTCTGTCTCTAACTCTGCACCCTCTAGCATTGTTTCACACTCCCCCGAGGGGCCTTCTTCAACAAGCTCCACCTGGTGCTGTGTGCTGCCAACTGCAGATTCCTGAACCTTTGTCCATGTGGGAGTCAAACGAATCTGAGGCACTTTATACAAGCCATATTTTTCAAGGCATCCAGCACAGTGAGGTGTAACCCCTAGATGGCGCTATCCCAGGGGCTACTACCCCTGCCTGATTTGCCACTAACAGGTTGAGGGGCCTGGATCCAATGGCGGGTGCCTCCACCCAGAGGTCAGGGTTTGCAATAGTTAAACTTACTTGGTCACAGCCCTCTGGGACACTGCAACCCCCCTTTCTTCCCATTAGTGGCCCACACAATATATCAGAATTACCTTCACAGTATACACTTATACCCAGGGCTGGTTCAGGCACTGGGACCTCCTGTAAAATAAGATACAATTACAACAATCACAGTACAATACTTTAACATAGACAAATACCTCAGGCAGTATAACTTTGCTGAAACAAGCAGCTCGGATTTATTTAGGGGAATATAACAAGGACAGGGAAATCAGGTTAATTAGCTTATCACTTTACTCATCCTATGGCTCTGTGCAAGGGCCTATCCCTACCAGTTACTGTCCCTGAGTACCCAAGCCCTAGTGGCTAGTCCAAACCGTGGCAGCTGGTGAGGCCCTTTCCACAGAGAAAAGAAAAATTAGTTTAAACAGTCAGCAGTACAGTGATTCCATTTGGATTCAATGTGGCAATTCAACAGGGAGCGACCCTGAATTAGTACTCACGACCTCCAAACAAGATAGGGTCCTTCAATGTCAGCAGGGCTACTCTTGAGCTCCACGAGACTCCTCACAATTTATATGGCAAACTGCAACAGGCAAAAGTCCTTTAATGGCAGCAGGATTCAATTGAGCTAACCAAGCCTCCTCACACATTTATATGGTGAACAGTAACAGGCAAAAGTCCTTTAATGGCAGCAGGATTCACTTGAGGTACACAAGCCTCTTCACACATTTATATGGTAAAACAGAAAGTACTATACCAGGCAGGCTGCTTCTCTATCCCGATCGCAATTACTGCACAATACCCGGGAGAACACACAGCAGATTCAGTTCCTGACAGACCAAGTGCAATTCAGCAATTTCTCCAGTCTTCTACAGGGTGAGCCTGGTTTCTACTCTTCAGATATCCTTTGATTCTCTTCACAGGACGGATTCAGTCCTAACAAGCAGTTACACAAGCTGCAGACCGGAACTCTGGGCCTTACACACGTTTCCCAACTAAAACTGCACACTGAAAAAGCACAGGGCTCCTTCCTTCTTCACTGCCAGAGCTCAACTGAAACTCCAACAGACAAACCGGGCACTTCCTTTGAGTTCCTCCCAGTTCTTGACTGGATTGGCTGTCCTCTAACAGACTGCTCCTGTTGGTCCAAAAGGCGACGAAGTCTAAACTACATCTCCCAAGTCACTGCCCATACAATCCTCTTGTGGCTGGCTCAGATTATGAGTCCAAGTTCTGATTCGTCCAAGGCACCATTTTAGAGCTAGCTTACCCCACACTGATTGGTCCAGTTCAGCAGTTCAAAACCAGAATGGGGAACTAGGCAGACACAGTTCTGACTGCAAAGAAAGCAGGTTAGACAAACTGTAATTTCATTATTACTCTAAATGATTTCTGGCAAACAGTTACATCTTTCAGATAGGTTCCCTTTGCACTCCTAGTGACTGCAAAAATGGAGTGAATTGGCAGCAGCTCGAGTGGTACTCAATCAAAGAAACACACAGTCCCCCATACAAACTAATTATGTCTGCAAGCAGACAGTTCTTAAAGAGACAGTACCAGAGGTTCTACAAACACTCACTGATAAATGGCTTAAACGCCAAACACCATTCAGGCTTGGAGCATTCAAGCAAGCTCCTGGAAGTCTTTTGGGAACCCCCATTTGCAGGGGGGTTACACCCTTCCTGGCCTGGGAAAGCTTGACGTCCGCGTCAAGTAAGTACCCCCATAAGTTTTAACTGCAACCATATACATTTGCATTAGGCTCACACATGTAATCATCAGTCAATATATCATTTTACCAAGAACACATTTCTGAAACATTGCAGTACGTCACTCTTTACACAGTATTACACACACATTGTACCATAACTCAAGTTATTACCTCTTGTACATGAAACCTGAAGAGAGGGGCCCTTCCCTATCAGTTACCTTAGGGCTGGATGGGGCAGGGCACCATACTTAGAGGGCAACACAAGTAACTTGAGTTAGCACTGACGTCAGTTTGGGCAATGAGCTCGGGACACATACACTCCTTTATGGACAACATTGAGAGGCAAATCCACAGGCCTCCCAAGGGAATCATAACTGAGGTGCACCACAGGCTTTACAGCTCGACCAGTCTTTCTAGGGAGAACTGTTACAGTATCTGCACTCTGAGCCTCATTTTCAGCATTGTTCTCACTTGTCAGGGGAGTCTCCATGGGGGTAGAGAGGCTAGAACTTGGGGCACTTTCAGCTCCAGGAGTTACAGTTTCTAGGTCCACAACATTTAGCTCACATGGAGAGCTTTCGGACACTGGCAGTGGACTGTCAGGGCACTCAAAATACTCTTCTTGTTCTGGTGTATCACCAGTCTGACCCAATCCATCATTTTCCTCCCCTTAAAGCTCAAACAGTTCAACCATGCACAATGATTCCATTTCATCTGATCTGATGCTCTGCACTTCACTTTCTGGGAGCATTGGCTCCAGGGACGAAGCTGGGGGCTTGGACAGTCCAGAAGGCCCAGCTTCATCTCCAGTATTGACTAGGGGATTGCCCCGAAACAATTGACTCAGTTCGTAAGAAGGATAGTATTCAAAGTCACTCTCACTTTCTTCCGATATGGACTGACAGTCATGCTCAACTGGGACTTGTGGAGGGGAACACTTTAACTTTGCTTCTGAAGGTGCCAACTTTCTTGATCTTTTCTTAGCAGCAGCTCTAGTCACTGGTCCAGAGGGGGCATCTTCTAGGGGCTCAGACTCAATTAAGATTTGTCTAATGGGCAGTAAATGATTTATATGCATTGTTTTTACATCTTTGAATTATTCTCAGGCCTTACTTTGTACACTGGCAGATCATCTAGTTTGCCCACTACAATGTGAGGAGAAGGTGCCATCTGTCAGCAATCTTGTGCTTGCCATGCAGTCCCAGATTTCTTAGCAATACCCGATCTCCCTCCTGGAGTTCCTGTGCTTTCACCTTTTATCATACCTTTCTTTGTTGGCAGATTTCTTTTGGCAGCCATGGTTTGAGCCAGTTGGTATGCATGGAATTAGCTGGGCCTTTAACTTTTGCACATACTGTGAATAGTTGTCAGCTTAGACCCCATCAGGCGAGACCCCCAAAACACACATCTACGTGTGTGAGCTTCTCTTCAAACATCAGGCGGTGGGGAGAACCCAGTGGCATCACTTTTGGTGCAGTTATAAGCATGTACCAGGGTGCTAATTTGTTGGCTCCATCTAGTCTTGTCCTTTGGGTGCAGGGTGCCTAGCATATCTAGCAAAGTCGGTTGAAACGTTCAGGCTGTGGGTCCCCTGGGGTGGTTCTGGACTTTCTCACTCCCCACAGAGAAAGCATCTCTTTGATCAGACGACTCTCAAAGTCTCTCCCTTGATCAGAATGGATTCTTTGTGGAGCCCATATTGAACAAAAAGTTTTCTACAAGTACTTTGGCTACAGTGGATGCTTTCTGGTCTTTAGTGGGGAAAGCTTGGGCATATCTCGTGAAATGGTCAGTGACCACCAGCACATTACTGATATTTCTTTGATCTGACTCCAAACTCAGAAAATCAATACAGACCAGCTCCATGGAATGCGCTGGTGGTTATAGTTAACAAGGGGCAGCCCTCTGGGTAAAGCTTTCCTCTGTAAGCAGCGACTACAAGTTAGAATGTGTTGCTCCACATCAGCCCCCATCTTAGGCCAATAGAATCTGGATCTCACCAAGTCAAGTGTTCTGTCTATACCAAGGTGCCCCATGTGGTTGTGCAAGGACCTCAATACTGAGTCTCGAAGGCAGTAGGCAGCACCAGTTGTTGTTTGTCTACTTGTCCCCTCTGTCTACTGTTTCTCTGTATAACAGTTTATTGACCAGTTTCAACTTAGGACCTTCTTTGTATAACAGTGCAGTTCTCAAATCAGTGGGCGTAATTTGGACACATCTTTTCCTGTATAGAGGGCTTCTAAAGCTGATTTGATCATAGGATCGTGAGTTGAGCCCGCTTGAATACTGTCATTGTCCAGCTGAGGCAGTGCACCAATGTCTATTGCAGAAGAGTGGCAATAAGCAGCAGGTATGCAATTCTCAGAGGGTCCCAAGCAATCCACCATGCAGTCCACTAACTCCGTGGACATTTGTTCCTCCCTGTCAAACTTCCGGACAGAGTGCCGAATGTCAGGTTCTGCCAATCAGACCCAATCATTCTGGGAACAGGCCTCCGGAGAGAGCATCAGCATCTATGTGGTTCAGATCTGCTCGGTATTCGAGGCATAGTCATATGTAGATAATGCAGAAAGCCACCTGTGGCCAGGTGGCATCCAACTTAGCTGAGGTCTGCACATAGGTCAAAGGATTATTGTCAGTTTTACTAGTATTTTAGCCCCATACAAGTACTCATGGAATTGGTCAACAACAGCCCACTTCAAAGCTAGGAACTCTAACTTATGTACAGGATAGTTCTTTTCGATGGGGTCAGGCTTCTACTGGCAAAGGCCACTGTTCTCAGGCCATTCTCGTGCTCTTGGTACAACACAGCCCCCAACCCTTGCAAGCTAGCATCAGTGTGCAGGACGTAAGGTTTTCTTGGATCGGCATAGGCCAGCACTGGAGCATGGGTAAGTTGATATATGATCTCATGAAAAGCAGTCTCACAATCAGGAGTCCAGCGGACCCCAAATACTTCACTCAGATGAAAATACACTCTTTCAGTCTTGAGGGACGCTGACTTTTGGTATTTTTTGTGGGTTGGGGGATACCCTTGAGTAAAGTTAAGTAAAGGGCGGATCACTCTTGAATAGTCCTTGATGAAGCGCTGATAATAACCACAGAATCCCAGGAATCTTTGCAGTTCTTTAGATTTTGGGCTGTGGCCAGGTGGTCAAGGCCTCAACTTTACTTGGGTTGGTCTCTATTCCTCGGTGGATACTATGTTCCCACATACTTTACTGATGTTTGAAAGAATTGACACTTATCAATGGACAGTTTAAGGCCAAAGTCCTCCAGTCGGTCCAATACCTTAAATAATCTGCTCATGTTCCTCCAGTGAGCTGCCAAACACAATAACATCATCTAGGTATACCAGGCACTCTAGTAAGTTCATGTCCCCACTGCACGCTCCATCAATCGTTGAAAAGTGGCCAGGCACCTGAAATCCCTTGAGGCATCCTCATGAATTCATAGAAGCCAAGCGGACAGATAAAGGCTGTCTTCTCACCGGTCCTCTGGGGCCCCGGGATCTGGTAGTACCCACCGTGAGATCCAACACAGAGAACCACTTGCTCCCGTTAGAGCAGTCCAAAGCATCCTGAATGCGGGGCATTGTGTACTGATCAGGGATAGTACGCCCGGTTTAAGGTGCGATAATCCACACACATCCCACTGTCCCATTCTTTTCCTCACTACTACAATGGGGGAAGCATAAGGCTTCTGGACTTTGTATTACACCAGCAGCTAACATCTCTTGCAGATGCCGCTCACATCATCTATGTCAGCAGGTGCCAGGCGCCGAGACCTCTCATGAAATGGTCTTTCATCATGCAGCGGATATTGTGCTCAGCTCCTTGCACGCATCCTATGTCCCATTCCTTTAAAGAAAACACCTGGCTCTCTGGGCAAGCTTCTCACTGATCCTCACTTTCCATTCAGCTGGCAATGGGAGTCGCAAATCAAACAAGTCAGCGTTACTCTGTCATTCTTCCTTGAACTCTTGCTGCTGGGTAGCACTGCAGTGTCTGCACAATGCACATTAGCCAGGATGCAACCTCTATTTACTCGAATGTCTCTTTCAGACACATTATGAACTTGGACCATTACCCTTCTGGCATAAGCATGGCTCTAGCGGCAAAATACTAGGCTTGACTAGCAGTCCCTCAGGCAATTTTCCATCGCCTGGTGCATCCAACATTAATATTTTATTCTTAACATCCTTTCTGATACGGACCTCTCCCTGTAAAGGTACACTGGGCATTTGGCACCAGGATCAGAGACTCAGGATCCTTCTCTTCCATACAATTCCGACCGGTTCCTCTGGTTCTATTTTTCAGCATCTCTCTGTGCCTCATAGGCCTTCTTAATTAAAGCCGAACTCTTAAAGCTCTACTAGTCTTTGACCCCTGTTTTTCATAACATAACTGGCCAGCCTTCCGAACATATGAGCATTTGTTCCAATCAACAAAGGGACACCATCATACAGTCCAGTGGGGGGACACACTAAAGCTAGGGTCTCTACTTGTTCGGCCACTCCAGCCACGGAGGTGGGGAAAGACAGCCAAATTCAGATGTACCCGAATAGGTAGGCCTTCACCTACCCCCATACATGCAATCCTTCTAATGGTTGTAAGGGTACGTCTGACAAATGCTTCTGATACCAATCTTGGAACATAATTGTCACTTGGGAGCCACTGTCTAATACAGCTCTTGTAGACACTCCATTCACCTTTACAGTGGTCTCCATGGAGGGACCCACTATTCTGGACCAGTCTGGAGAGGCTGGTAGGGGCCTGGGCAACTGACCTTGCCACAAAAAGACATGAGTTAGCATTTTTGGTGCCCTCACTGGGATCATTTTGTGCACCTCTTAACCACTGAATTGTTCTCCGAAGCTCTCCTTGTAGCCTATATGCAACTTTGTCAGTGTCTTTTGGGGACCGGCATTCCCTCTTCATGTGCCCATCCTTCCCGCAATTATAGCAAAACATACTTTCTGGAGTTTGAGCTGGCCGAGACACCACACTGGGAGCCAGGGTGGGGGTACTACTAACTGAAACCTTGGTGCCATCTCTGTTCAAGCACGTGATAAGCATTTGGAGACATCTCGTCAGTTTCTCCACTTCCATGGTCAAGGAATTGAGTTTGGAGCTGTTATCAGCAGGAGATACATGGGTGGTACCCCACCCTATAGCAGATGCAGTCGGATATAGGTCAGAGCCCGTACTTGCAGGCGTGGCCTTCATAAAGGGACTGTTTTTGAATTCCCGGATCTCTCGCAACAGTTCGCCCCATTGTGACATATCTTTTTCCTTGTCAGAGCACTCATTGACTGTCAACCTCTGCCCCTGAACTTCACTTGATGGGTCACCCTCAGTCACTCAGGTCGTAGCCACAGTTGTTGGTGCAGGTCCCTCCCGAGGTCGCCTTTTCTCAACTCCTCGAATTTCTCTCATTAACTCATCATAGGAGGGTGGGGATTCAGTCGATTGCCAGCGAACTGAAGCAATAGCAGTTCTGAGAAGGGGCAGACTTAAGGATTCTTCCAGTCTGGTTCGGTCCAGTTCAATCGCTGGCAAACTACCCTTTCTGAGGCATTCTTGCAACAATTTTCCAGCCAAGATACATACACAGACAACAACTCCCTTGTGTACTGTTGTGCATTTCTTACTCTCCACCATAGGTCCTCATCAGAATCTGGGCTCCCACACATTCTCCAAGGCCTCAAGATAGGCCTGTGCAGTCGCTTCAGGGTTACTGGCCCGTTTAGCACGGATGGTAGCCAGGGCAGGACCTCGGGCTCTCACTAACCCTCTTTCGCTTTAGCTTCCGAGCATTGCCATTCTAGCACTTGGGGGCAACATAGTCTATCCAGGTCTCCCAGTCATCCTCCCCTTGGGGGTGGGAGGGTGCCAGAGAAGATCCTCAACCTTCGGTAAGAGTCGTGACTAATGGCAGGTGCAGAAATAGAGGTCTGCATTGGTTCAGCCACCATTCACGGGCACTGGAGCGGAGAGGGTGTTGGGTGAGAACACCCCAGGTGGCAAGAATAGTTTCTTCAAGTCCTCCACAGTTTTCCTTCTCCCAGCAACCACTTAGCAAATTTCTCCTCAAAAGTTTCAGATAGTGGTGGGGCTCATTCCCCAGGTCTTTCTGTCCTTAGTTATCACTCTCCAAGCAGTGAGGGCTCCCTCTGGGGTAATGGTCTGTGGCACTTTGGAGCTCATCTATGGATCCTTAAACTCTACTAGGGCCAGAAAAGTGTGGGTGAGCAGATTAGCATGCACGCCCACCACCACAGGTTTTGTAAACCTTCCACCTTGGAAAGTACTCCTGTACAATGTCCGTATTGATACCCAAGGGGATGTCCAGTATAAGCATAGCATTTTGGGGGTCGATCTCCTCCCCAGTACACCACTCCACCAGCCGGTGCACAGCCACTTCTGTCGGGGTACCCATTTTTTCTTAACAGCGGTTCGTAAATATGGCCACTAGAGGACACACAATCCCAGCGGTGAGCCCAAGATGTAACCCCTAGATGGCACTATCCCAGGGGCTACTACCCCTGCCTGATTTGCCACTAACAGGTTGAGGGGCCTGGATCCAATGGCGGGTGCCCCACCCAGAGGTCAGGGTTTGCAATAGTTAAACTTACTTGGTCACAGCCCTCTGGGACACTGCAAACCCCTTCTTCCCACTAGTGGCCCACACAATATATCAAATTACCTTCACAGTATACACTTACCCCAGGGCTGGTTCAGGCACTGGGACCTCCTGTAAAATAAGATACAGTGCAACAATCACAGTACAATACTTTAACATAGACAAATACCTCAGGCAGTATAACTTTGCTGAAACAAGCAGCTCGATTTATTTAGGGGAATATAACAAGGACAGGGAAATCAGGTTAATTAGCTTATCACTTTACTCATCTATTTATGGTCTCTGTACAGGCCTATCCCTACCAGTTACTGTCCCTGGGTACCCAAGCCCTAGTGGCTAGTCCAAACCGTGGCAGCTGGTAGGGCCCTTTCCCACAGAGAAAGAAAAATTAGTTTAAACAGTCAGCAGTACAGTGATTCCATTTGGATTCAATGTGGAATTCAACAGGAGCAACCCTGAATTAGTACTCATGACCTCCAAACAAGATAGGGTCCTTCAATGTCAGCAGGGCTACTCTTGAGCTCCACGAGACTCCTCACACATTTATATGGCAAACTGCAACAGGCAAAGTCCTTTAATGGCAGCAGGATTCACTTGAGCTAACCAAGCCTCCTCACACATTTATATGGTGAACAGTAACAGGCAAAAGTCCTTTAATGGCAGCAGGATTCATTGAGCTAACCAAGCCTCCTCACACATTTATATGGTGAACAGTAACAGGCAAAGTCCTTTAATGGCAGCAGGATTCACTTGAGGTACATAAGCCTCCTCACACATTTATATGGTAAACAGAAAGTACTATACCAGGCAGGCTGCTTCTCTATCGATCGCAATTACTGCACAATACCGGAGAACACACAGCAGATTCAGTTCCTGACAGACCAAGTGCAATTCAGCAATTTCTCCAGTCTTCTACAGGGTGAGCCTGGTTTCTACTCTTCAGATATCCTTTGATTCTCTTCACAGGATGGATTCAGTCCTAACAAGCAGTTACACAAGCTGCAGACCGGAACTCTGGGCCTTACACACGTTTCCCAACTAAAACTGCACACCGAAAAAGCACAGGGCTCCTTCCTTCTTCACTGCCAGAGCTCAACTGAAACTCCAGCAGACAAACCGGGCACTTCCTTTGAGTTCCTCCAGTTCTTGACTGGATTGGCTGTCACTCACAATAGACTGCTCCTGTTGGTCCAAAAGGCGCAAGTCTAAACCTACATCTCCCAGAGTCACTGCCCATACAATCCTCTTGTGGCTGGCTCAGATTATGAGTCAAGTTCTGATTCGTCCAAGGCACCATTTTAGAGCTAGCTTACCCCACACTGATTGGTCCAGTTCAGCAGTTCAAACCAGAATGGGGAACTAGGCAGACACAGTTCTGACTGCAAAGAAAGCAGGTTAGACAAACTGTAATTTCATTATTACTCTAAATGATTTCTGGCAAACAGTTACATCTTTCAGATAGGTTCCCTTTGCACTCCTAGTGACTGCAAAAATGGAGTGAATTGGCAGCAGCTCGAGTGGTACTCAATCAAAGAAACACACAGTCCCCATACAAACTAATTATGTCTGCAAGCAGACAGCTCTTAAAGAGACAGTACCAGAGGTTCTAAAAACACTCACTGATAAATGGCTTAAACGCCAAACACCATTCAGGCTTGGAGCATTCAAGCAAGCTCCTGGAAGTCTTTTGGGAACCCCCATTTGCAGGGGGGTTACAGAGGTATCATGAAGACGTTCCTTCCAGCATTCAAGCATATTTGACACACATGCACTGGATAACTAGGAATCGCCACATGAGGAGGCAGTTGTCCTCCATAGCACCACTTTTCAATGTCCCTCAGTCTATTCACTGCCGCTGTTACTGCAACCCGGGCATGATCCGGGTAGCGAGCTGGTCCTGAGGCCATAACTGCAGAAAAACAAACAAAAGCTCACTGTAACTGAAAGTCCTACTTTACTGAACACCTTCTTTACTTTTAAAATGGCTCCTCTGCTGCTGTGTTTAGTTTACTACCCCACCCTGTAATGCCGGTGGCAGCACTCCTGTGCATCAACATTCCGAAATTGGGTCAAGCCACTGCGCATCCGATTTACACACACTACTGATAACTTTTGCTCAAACTGCACAAACTTGCACTGTTCTTGTTCTAAACACATTTACATGACTTTCTACGGACTTTTCACTTGCTGGAAACATTTCTTTAACTCACAGTCCCTTAAAGCTTCAGGTTTTTAAGCACAGGATTGCCTGTAAAACTAGTGCTGTACATTTGGCTACAACTCACAGTCTCTCTCTGGCTTTAAACTTTAAACTGATGCTGAACTCATTACTATGCACACAGTCAATGGCTTAACATACTTGCACTTGCTGGTAAGACTTGACACAGTTGTTACTTACAAAGCGACTACACTGCTGCACACATATTTAGATGGCTTTTGGCAGAAAATCACTGTTTGAGCAATTTCACTGTTGGTACTTACTGTTATCAGTAGCTGTTAGCTGCGATGGGGAAAACAGCCTGCAGCCAGTCTTGGAGGCCTCAGAACAGAAACGGGTGGGCAGTCCTGCTGATCATCTCCTCAACCACCACACTCACAATTTAGACGATTGAATTGTGGGTTGAGCTTGATTTTAGACAAAACAGTTTATTTTTAGGTGGTTTACAGCGCTTTTTAATCTCTGCGATGCTCCTCCACAAGCCAGTACACGCACTCCACTCACACTCCATCTCGAATGCTGGGGCAGTCACTGTAGAGCTGGCTGAGGGGCAGGACTGATTGTAGCCTGACCAATCACACGATGCCATGCAAATGAGCCTCTTCTTCCTCGCGAGGGCTCTTCTCCTCACGGCGATCGTCGAGCAGGCAAATTTAAACTGCAGAATGCATTTTGTTTTTCTCAACTGACTGCATGGTGGGAGCCCATTTCAGCCATTTAACATAGCCATTTACATTGCAAGTCTCTCAGTTCATTCAAAAAGAATTTCCAACGTCCAGGGCACAATTTTCCTGTTGCTACCCCTAGCCTTCCACACTTTTCTTTACCACAGTTCTTTTCTAAAAGCATTTCCAATGTCCAGAGCACAATTTTCCTGTTGCTACCCCTAGTCTTCCACACTTTTCTTATCACACAGTTCTTTTAAAAAGCAGGCAAAAACGCTGTAAACAATTGATGCAGGACAAGGGCACACTCTTTTAGCTTTACTGCTCCTTGGTAAACTGTTGGCATTTTAAACAGCAGCATAAGATCCACAGCACACAGTGACACAATAATTAAATTACTTCAGCTTTTTTGGGCTACCCACTACCAGATAGCCAAAACGCTAGCCCCTTGCCCGAGCACCTTCCTCCCCAGAATTAAATCCAAAGCGGTGCCTCCATTTTTGTAACCCCCGACCCCTGTATTTTTGCAAAACGACAGGTGGTATGCTGTTGAAGCTGACAGCAGTACCTGGTGGGGACTGGGTTCAGGGAGGATAAGGTTACTTGGCACAGGGGGGCCTAGGTTTGGCTACTCTGCACAGGGGCACCCAAGAAAATCTGAACACAGGAAGCAATAACTGTAATGTCCAAAACCAGGAATGGGATTCTACAGTGTGGCTTTTATTCACATCCAAACTGAACAAACAAAGCATAGACGGACCCCCATGGGGCTACATTCCTGGTAATGCGGATTAGAGACAACAGAACACTTCTTCACTATTTCCAGCCCTCAGGCTCTGAACCCATCATGCACTCAGCCCGGACTTGCATGCATCTTTGGGTACACAGTCCAACTTGTACACTACTTGGGTTTTCCCCACGGGCCCGGCTCCCCCGCCGGCCACTTGATCCGTGGTCTATTTTGGGAAATGAACCAGTTTTCCAATTGGTGGCTCCCTAAATCACCTTAGAGCCTTCGACTCCTAGAGGGAATTTTCCTTCCAATCCCATGTCTGGGTACTTCCCTCATCACTGGCCAAGTGCATGAGACAAAATAGAAATCCACAGAGCAAATCCATAGAGGTGGACCTGGTCACTAAAGATGGGGGGTCTCCCACCTCCAGCTCCCACAATCCATACCCGGCCATTTCTCTGGAAACTAAACAACTCTTTTTCTGAAAGCTTGGCAATGTAGATTACTGGGTAGATGTATGTCACATCTCCTCTACGTCTTGACTTCCCTTATGTGCTGGACTTGAACATACTTTTACTTTTAGCTAAGCCTATTACTCTAGACCTCCCACTACTTCAGTAGTCCAATCCCGTCTATCACACAAGTCCCAGGGTGAAAACATGGGCCCTTTAGAAAGAGCAGAAACTCACCCTCTGGTTGCAGGTGTCCCACAGGCGAATCACGAAATCTTCTTGTTTCCCACACTCTTGAACAAAATAAGGCAGGTTCTCCACTAGCAGTAGCCAGGGGGTTGCCCCTAGAATATGCAGGCTAAACGTTTCTGCCCCATCCCCTCAGGGATGGGGCACTGAGACCCGATTCAGCCATCTCCACCACTTTACAATAGCTCACTGTGTCGCTCTTTAGGTAGAAACACACACCTTTTCCCTACTTGTAGCCTTATGTCAGGGCTGAGGCTCCAAGAGCCTAACACTGAGCTGCTGTGCTCCTCTCACAACAAGCTCCAAACTCCAACTGACCATAGACTACTGTTCAGACCTCCCAACATTCTACTCCAACTCCCTGCTGCAGATTCCATTGTGGCTCATGCAGCAGCGAGAGTTCTATGGTGATGTCATCCCTCAGTCTCAGCTGAGACTGAGAACAGAGTGAGACAGTGTGAAATCCATTTAACTGGAGTTTCACAAGCTGCCTTCCCTGCCTACCACTAGGTCTTACTGGGATTCTAGTAACCCCGGGTAACAAGGGGGTTACACCTGTCTCTGTCTTTTCTTAGGGTGGGGCTCCAGAAATGGGCACAGTACTCCAGTTGTGGCCTCACCAGTGATCTATAGAGATGCAGTATCACCACCTTCCTCCTGCTGTCATGCACCCTTTCAATACACCCCAATATTTTGGTTGCCTTGCTATGCACCTTATTACATTCTCTAGAATTTTTTTTATTATTTTTATTTAAACATTTGGTAACCGGGAAAGACACACTGAGCCTTGGCTCATATCCAGGTGTGACCCAGAGACAGGGGTAACAGATAATGTACAACATGAGATATATACATAAATACATATGGATACATATAAGAGCCATAAAAATAGTTTGACTGTACAGATTAATACATTTCTACAAAGTTTATATACAAAGTTTGTACAGTGGCAGCAATATACAATGTATGCCGGCCCGGTGGCGCTGAGGGTTGAGGGGCTGGACGCCACACCTTGTGCCACGCTAGCGACCCGGGTTCGGGAACAAGCCGGAAGTCACCGGGGGTCGGCGGGGGGGAAGAGATCGAGCGTCCGGAGGACTGCTCTCTCTTCCAAAGGGAGGGGGTGGGATACGCTCACTCATGGAGTGACCTCTGGTGGTAGCTAGGGGTTCACCGACTGAGCAGTGTGGCGCATGCCAGGGGGAGGGCAGAGCTACGGCGCTACGTTGCCGTGCTAGCTGGACTCTGAGGGGGTGGGAACAAAAAGCGAAAAAATACCTCCTATGCACCGGTGAGATGACGGTGGCCCCGGTGGACCCTCCCACATCCCAGATACCTGCCCAGACGCGCCCTCGAACTGCCTCCGGAGGACCCGACAATGTTCAGATAGGCCCCTCATACTTAGGAGCCACCGCTGAAGGAAAAGTGGAATCAGCCCCAGAGATGGTACCGGGGGTTGGGTCTGCCTGGGGTTGATCGCGGGAGGCAGTTGGAGAAATGCGGAGGGTTCAGGTTGGGAGTAGAGGAGGAATTCCATGTGGGCACTCCTAAGCGATGCCCGGGGTATGAGAGGAATAAATAAAAAGTAAAAAAAAGGAAAATATACAATGTATACAGCAGAAGCATATTACATAGATTATACTGGTAGGACATACATAGATAAATATCAGACTAGTTGCTACAGCTAGAATATTAATAGCCAGGAAAATTCACATAGTTTAACAGTTTGCAGGGAGTTTAGGAATGCCCTGGAGGTGAGGCCAGGAAAGATGAGAAGCAGGAGCAGGAGGGAGGTGGTAGCAAGTGGAGTTGCTGTCTTACAGAATTATACGAGGGACAGTGTCTTAGAAGAGACAGTTTGTTCCATAGGAAGGGGAGCCTGTGTAAAAAGTCAGATTTGCCAGCAGATGAGGAATGTTTAGGCAGTGAGAATGAGTGGGTGTCCCTTGAGCGTAGGGTGTAAGGGGATGGATTCACTGGGGATAACCTCTCTGTAGGTAAGGAGGCAGTATGTTGAACCAGAATTTGGATATTAGGGAGACTGGGTGGATGTACCGGCAGTGAGACAGGAGTACAATACTGAGAGTGGAGTAAAGAGAGCAGTGGTGGGTTCTGAGGGAGGGGGAGTTAGTGGCAAATCGGCAGAAGGCATTTAGAAGGGAGTTTAGTCTGGTTAGGGATGAAGCAGGGGCTGTGCTGTATAATGCATCAGCATAGCTGAAAATAGGTGTAATAATTTTAGTTTTTCACATCTCACTGGCAGTGGGAGGGAATCTCTGTTTTGTAGGATGTAACAGAGTCTAGTGGGGTCCCATCCAGGGAGGTGATGGCAAGGGGAAGAGTAACTCTGGCAAGTTTTTGCGTCGTCCTGAAAATCATTGATACAGTTTTGGAGGTGTTGATTGTGAGCTGATTCGTTTGGAACCAGGACTGCATGTTATGGAAGTCCTGCTGTAGCTGAGATTTGACAATCTCTAACACAGGCCCAGAGGTGAAGAGGATGGTGTCGTCTGCATGCATGTGTATGCCGGACCTTGAACAAATGTATTTATTTATTTATTTATTTTTTTTTTATTTTTTTTTTTAAGTTTCACCAGGAAAGACATCATGAGCTTCAAAGAACTCATTTCCAGAAGTGTCCTGGAGGAAGGGAGAATGAGATACATTATACATAGCAAGTACAGAATAACATGAATTTAAGTAGTGTAATAAAATTGCATAAGATGCAGTTAAACAACAAAAGGGTATAACAATACTAAATATAAATGAAACTATGCAGTAAGCCAGAATGAACATGGCACATATATGCTTACAAATATGCATCTAAAAAATATATATATACATGTGAAGTACATACCTAATCACATATGTAATGAAGATATTGCACACACATAAACATATACAGCCACTTAGGAGGGTAGGGGGATTAGAAATAAGGGAAGGAGGCAGGATAGGTAAGAAAATTAAGAAAAAGGGCAAGAAAAAGGGATAAAGTATTGAAGGAGGTAATTCGGGAAGGTGAGGGGAGGGAAGAGGGAATGTAAATGCAGGAAGGAGGCAGGATTGGGAAGAGAAACCGGATGGAGAGCAAGAAAAAGAGATAAAGTATTGAAGGAGGTAAGGGTCAGGAGCATTTGCAGAGAGGGGAAATATATTTGTGGAGAAGACAAGACAATGAACTAGTGGATGTGGCAGAGCAGATATCTAAGGGGAGCAAGTTCCAGAGACTGGGAAAAAGATAGGAGAATGCAGTCCTACCAGAAGAGGACTTTCAGGCAAGGAGGGCTAAATTCCTGTAGGTGGAGTTGCAGAGGGAATAGGAGATAGGAGAGGAAGTATAGAGGAGTGCATTTAGGTAGGATAGAAGGGAGCCCAGCCCAAACTTACTAACTAGTGAGGCACAATGAGCAAGGCATCTGGCCTTGAGAGGTGGACATGAGAGAGCAGTGTAGAGGTTGTAGTGGTGAGTATGAGGTGGACAATTAAGGGCAAAGCGGCAGACGGAATTGAAAAGGGTGTCCAGTCTGGCAAGGGTGTACTTAGGGGTGACACTTTAGACTGTGTCTCCAAAGTCAAAAATCGAGAGACTCATATTCTGGACAATTTCTGGATGGGCCTGAGAGGGGGGTACATCCACAGTGTCTGTAAAGAGCACCAAGTTTGGGATGAAGCTTTTTTTGAATAGCATCCACATGCCCAGAGAAGTCAAGGTTCCTATCGAGCCACAGCCCAAGGTATTTGAAAGAGGAGATGACTTCCAATAGGGAACTGTCAAGAGTGTGGAAAGTGGGGTTAGCTGTAAACCTGTGAGCCCTTGCCTGGTGCCAAAAGTCATAGCAACCATCTTTTTGGCATTGAGGAACAGTTGGTTGGACATTATCAAAAGCCAGTTGAAGGCTGGACACCACAACAGTGGGGGAGATACTGGAGCAATACAAGACAGTATCATCCGCATACATAGGGATATCTGCAGTTGAGCAGGCGGTAGGTAAGTCATTCAGAAATATCGAGAAGAGTATCGGGCCAAGTACTGAACTTTGAAGGACACCAGTGTTTATGGGGGTGGTGAAGTTACCTACCCTTATGGATTTGGATCTACTTATGAGGTATGCCCTTAACTAGCTAATGGCAGTCTCCGAGAGACCAGCTGCAGCCAGCTTGAAGAGAAGTAGGGCATGGGCAATAGTGTCAAAGGCTTTGGCTAGATTGACAAAGATGGCAGAGGGGATGCGGCCCTGATCCATGCCAGAGAGAATGGAGTCAGTGAGCCAGAGCAGGGAGGTCATGGTAGATTGTGACTTGCAAAAACCAGACTGGAAAGGGGTGAAGAAGGAGAAGGAATCAAGGAATGGAGAAAACTGAGCCAGTACCAGGTGCTGTTGGAGTTTTGCAAGAATTGGGAGTAGGGATGTCGGTCAGTAATTACCTGGATTAGAAGAATCACTGCCCTTAGGAAGATGGACAACAGTGGCAAGCTTCCAAGCAGCAGGGACAGTACTCAGTGAGAAGGAGAGGTTCAGAAGGTAAGTAAGTGGAAGAGCAATGGTATGGGCAGAGAGGTACAAAAGGTCCAAATAGAGGCGAGGTCCTTGATGAATAGTGAAAAGGGGATGGGACCAAGGATTGAACCTTGGGGTATACCTGCTAGTATGAGGAGAGGGAGGGAGGGAAGAGGAGTTTGTTATCCTGACCGATTTTGGCCTGTTGCTTAGGTAGGATTTGAACCACTGAATTGCTGACAGGGCCACGCCGGGTCTATGTGATAACGGCGAACACCTAAAGGCGATCATCGTTAGTGCACAGTCAGAGTGGCAATTACATTTTTGGCACTCTGACAACCCCAGCACACAGGACAACAGTGCCAGGAGAGTTTTTTAATGCTTCCTGTGAGGCTGCACCCCCCACGCCCCACGCCCTACTTAAGGATTCTTAACTCCAGGGGGTGCATGTCAGGGAATGAAACATTAAAAATAAAAGGTTTGCGCAGCACAATAAAATCGCACCAGCGCCACACCCAAATCCGGTACTTCACCCACCCCAACCACTAGCCAACCCCAATGCCACAACAGCTCGGCCATCCACCGCAGTGCCACCCCTACAGACCCTCCACCCCTCCCAGCCCATCGTCTGCATGCTCGCTCTCCCCTCCGCTTGTATCGTACACACCTACATCCTGTCGCCCAGTTCACCCACCCCCTCATCCAGTCGTCTTACCCTCCCATTGCCATAAGGGATTGCGCCGGGAAGGAGTCGCCATTATGGACGGTGTCCTTCCTCATAAGCCCACCTCACAGGATATCAGCCACGCAAGCTGCCTCAAGTTTGGTAAGTAGTAGGGGGTTGGAGACTGAATCAAAGGCCTTGGTCAAATCTACAAAAACTGCTGTAGTTAGGTTGCCTTGATCTGAGGCAGAGTGAATGTGTCATGTGACAGGTAGCAGAGAGGAGACTGTAGAGTGGTGCTTTCTGAAGGCTGATTGGTAGGGAGAAAGGAACTCAGAAGCTGTGAGGAAATCAGTCAGCTTGGATTGGACTAGTGATTCCTGTACTTTGGCAAGGGCTGGGAGGAGTGAAATTGGCGAGTAGTTTCCTGGGACTTAGGCGGTCACCACCCTTGTGCACGAGGATTTTGCAAGCCGATTTCCAGGCTTAAGGGACAGTTCCCATGGAGAAGGATAGGTTTAGTAAGTACACTAGTAGGGAGGCGATTTCAGTAATATGCATAGCACTTTAGGGTGAATACCGTCAGGACTGGATTTAGCGAAATTAAGGGAGCAGAGAACATCCAAGACTTTTGTGTGGAGACAGGGGTGAACTGGAAGGTGTTGTTATGTGCATTTTGTTTAAGGGAGTCACTTATGATGACTCCCCGGTCCCTTTGCTCAATGGCAATGACCAACTTAACTCTCACATCCAATATTCCTTCCTGGGGTTCTTGTTCCATTTGTGCATTATCTCACACTTTTTGTCACTGAATTTCAACTGCCAAAACTTGGACCACCTCTCTAATCTTTATAGGTCCCTCTGGAGCTCTCCAACTCCTTTCTCATTGTCTATGCTGCCACAGAGCTTAGTGTCATCTGCAAAGAGATACATCTTGACTTGTATTCCTTTTTCTATTTCACCGATGAACGTATTGAAAAAAAGGACTGGCCTCAGCGCTGAACCCTGTGGCACCTCATTCATAACCTCTCCCTTGACTTCATCTGTTTACCAGCACCCTCTGTTGACCCCCCCCAGCCAGTTTCCAACTCATCTAACTAGGTCCTTCACTGTTCCCAAATCCTCTAACTTCCTCTAACTTCTTCAACAACCTTCTGTGTGGCACAGTGTCAAAAGCATCAGGACTGGGAAAAATAGTGTTAGTTGGAGTGGAGATGTTAACCTTCCAGATTGAGATTGGGGGGCATAGGAGACTAGAAGCCAGAAGGGGCAAATACATGTGAATATCACACAAAATGTTTCCATACATATTCGGTGAGTGAAGCCACATGGGGGGGGCAGTAATGGGCCAAGAGATAGCCAATTAGGACATTATTAAAGATATTAAAATGGGTGACCCAATTGATCAGAGTAACTGTGGCATACTGAGATTTAGTATAAGGCTAAGTATACTGTATTTTTAAAGTAGACTTCAGAAAAATGGAGAAGAAAATACAGGAGGGACTAAACAACTTTCAAAAGATAAGGGGTAGAGAGGAAATAGGCAAAATTTAATAAAAGTAATTGTAGAGTCCACAAAGGACTGTGTCAGGATCACAAGAAATTCCAGGAAATATACCAGACCCATAAAAGCAGGCTCTTAGGGAAATGAGCATTTGTCAATGCAAAACGTTCAGTTGCAGGTATTTGCAATGCAGGTGTTTGGTACTGGTACTGGCTTCAGTGGAGCGATGAGGCAGCGGTGAAAGTGGTAGGTGCTGCATGGTGGAAGCTGCACCATAAATGCAGCAAGGAGCTGCTAGTCACAGAAGTCGCTCCCACTGGCCTTAGTGGACCAGGAAGAGAGAGTGTGCCAGGCGGCAGGAGCTTTCAATAAGTAAAGCCACACCACGGCTAATGTAGAAGCCTGGGGGGGGTCAGAGGAGCAAGGACCGGGGGGAGAGAGAGAGACAGTGCGGTAGGTGGCTGGAGCCACCAAAAAGTAAAGCTGCACCGTGGCTAATGCAGAAGCCTGGGGGGGGTCAGAGGAGCGAGGACCCGAGAGAGAGAGAGAGAGAGAGAGTGTAGCAGGAGACACCAATAATAAAGCCACACTGCAGCTAATATAGAAGCCTGGGGGAGTCACAGGAGCGAGGACCGGGGAGAGAGAGTGCAGTGGGTGGCAGGAGCCACCAATAAGTAACGCCACATCACAGCTATAGTAGAAACCTGGGGGGGGGGATTTCAGAGGAGCGAGGACCTGGAAGAGAGAGTGTGCTGGGTGGCAGGAGCTGCCAATAAGTAAAGCCGCACTGCAGCTATTGTAGAAGCCTTGGAGGTGGGGATTTCAGAGAAGCGAGGGCCGGTGGGGAGAGAGAGTGTGGCGGGCAGCAGGAGCCACCAATGAGTAAAGCCACACCTAAAATAGAAAGTACATTTCTATGTAAAAATGAGTGCTGTAACTGGCTTTATTCTGTATGTAAAAGCAGTAGCCGTAACTCTGGACATGCGTGTTAGTGTCAACTCTAATGCACATGCCCAAAGTTACAGCTGCAGAAAGAAATGAAGCGCTTTCTCATTGGAGCAGTTCATTTCTTTCAGCTACACAAAATGTCACATCAGCAAGCAGAACAGCATGCCTGGTCACTGGTCTACACTGTCAAACCCATTGCAGTTTCAGCTGCAATTGGTTCGGCAGTGACACACCTCTAAAATGATGTTAGTAGCAAGACGTTCCTTGTGCAAGTGCAGGTGATCATAAAAATGGGATCATTCAAGAGTTACAGGAAGAAGCAGAGTGAGACAAACAGAGAAAGGTAGAAGGAGAAACTCATTGTAAGCAAAAAGCTTGTCCAGGAGGCAAAAGCAGAATAAAGGCAAGCAGAAAAGATGAGAGAAAATGTCAAATCCTTCTTTAGTTAGTGGAATGAGGAAAACAAGGGACAGTATGTGAAAGAAGGGATGAGTACAGCTGATGATAGGAAGAGTGCATGCATACTAAATTAATATTTTTTGTCTGTTGTTCACGGATGAAATGGTATGTTCACTCCCAGACAGCAGTCAGGTTGAAATTTATGGGTAATATAGGGGAAAGGTTGCAGGTGGGAGAGATTACTAGAGAATGCTGATAACCAGACTTGGGAACCTAAACAACAATCAATCAACAGGCCGAGATGGGAATTATCCTGGAGTGGCAAAGGAAACAAAGCAGGCATTGATGGAGCCACTTTCAGTCCTCTATGTAAGCAATAAGACATGAGGGGGTGTGCATTAGACATTTCTAACGCATGGCCGGGGCGTTGTGAGGCACAAGGCCACTAGTTGAGTGTCTTCAGCCCCTGGTCGTGCGTTAGACATGTCTAATGCACACCCCTGGAGTGTCTTATTGCGCTTATAAAATGGGACCCTGTAGTTTACTTTAATGTTACTTTAATGTTTTGGAATGCATTACCTACCAAAGTAATGCATTCCATAAAAGTGGGTCTGCAGTTGAGAAGGCATGGGAAACTGATTTGGATTTATGATGTGGAATCCTAAGCATGATACCAGAGGAAGATGGCAAATGTGTTACTGGAGCTCGAATAGTGATCAAATTAAGAAGTGGATAATACAACTTACTATGAACAGCTGGAAAAATTTTACATCCCAGATAATAAGCAAATATACAACCCAGGGACAACCAACCCAATTGGGAGAATAATAAACAATGATTCGTATGGGGAAGAGAACCCAAAATGAAACAGCAAATATTATTTATTTAATTAATTAAGTAAATAATTTATTTCAGTCTAGGATTAACACCTTTGAGCCAGGGGCTCATTTACAAAGGTTCCAAGTCAGACGAATATAAAAAAAAGGCATTCAGTTGCGGTACATAGGTATCTTAGGATATACAATAGATACAGCAAAACATATTTACAATTCGAGGTAACAACAAATACAACACTACTAGAATGTGGTACAAAATTTAACTGAGGAGGTTTCAACACTAACAACACTACCTGAGTGTGGTACAGTGCTTTGGTTTAAATGAACAGTTTCAACACTAACAACACTACTTGAGTGTGGTACAATGCTTAGTAAATGCAGGGAATAGTAAAGAGTTGGTAGGTCTCGGGCTAAGGTAGGGTAGTGTATTGGGCAGCCCAAGGTGGCTTTTTTCAGGGGTGAGGCTAGGGGTGTGTGGTAGAGGTGGTGATGGAGGCAGAGGGGTAGGGGAGGTGGGGAGGGAGGGGTAGGGAAGGTGGATGGGATAGGAGGTGGGGAAGGAACGAGGTTAAGGGTGGACATAAGGTGGCTGTGACAGGAGGGGGAAAGTAACAGGGATAGATTAAGGACTGAAGATTAGGTATGGCAGCCACAAACATTCTCACAGATAAGGTGGGAACGGAGCCCAGCTTTAAACTGGCTGAGCTTGTTACATTCAATTAGTGCGGGTGGTAGATCATTGATCCATTTAGGCCCCCAATATAAAAGGGGTCTGTGGGCCAATGTTGTACTATGCAACTGACAGTACATTATTCTCTTTGACACCAAGATTATAATAAAGACTGAAACTGTAGTCCAAATGGGGTAACAAAGAACCTATGGCTATATATCTACGAGTTTTGAGGGAAAAATATCTCCTAAACTTATATAAAATACCAAGTTTGCTATCAATAGTTCAACTTACTACTTTGACTTGGGAAGAAAATGTTACACCAGAGTCAAGAACACCTAAATATTAAAACTCTGACATCTGATCAATTGCAGTCCCACATACATCATGGATCTGCAAACTCAGGTTATCTCTCAACATAGGTGCTAAACCAAAAAGCATTGATTTGTTGTTTTTTTTACATTCAAAACTAGTAAGTTAATTGAAAAACATTTACAAATCTGAAAATCGTGTTCTAAACAAGTGGTTAACTGGGAAATAGATTTGGCTTGATGGAAAACAATCAGATCATTAGCGTCGATTTCTCTGCTGCTAGTTGACCTACATGGGAAGCCCTCAGGCTCTGGAGTTGTTCCGAATACAGCAGGCCCAAGCACGCCTGATCCCTCAAGGAGGGAAGGCCCAGAAATCTCAGGAAGGAGAGTTTCTGATGGACACTGTGACAAACCACCCCTCTCTGTGGGATGTAACAGCTTTCAGAAAGGTGTTTGTCTTTGTTTTCACTGCTACCAGCTGGGGTTCACCCAGCAAAATCCATCTTCCCCTTTACAGAGCTGGAAGATCATACATACAGTTGCACAGGTAAAAGTCCGGTAGTGTGTCTCTCGGATGGCGGATATCAGACTTTTGTCCAGCCAGTGTAAATCATTAATTACCTTAAATTGAAATCATAGCCACAACTGTTGGGTAAATAAATAGCTCTTTACTTAACAGAAGGCCAAAAGTTGCATTACAAGATATATATGTCTAACACAAGAGAATAACACTGTTACAGGAAAAGTAAACCAATGTCTTAAATAACAGATGACACAAAGAAGAAGACTATTAACTAAGATATGCTATTCTGTTCTTACCCTCTACTTCCCTTGGAGAGAGACTGAATCCCTATGCTATCTGTCAGCTCCCACGGACATAGTTAGAGCAGTAGGCTCAAAGCTTACAACCTCTCAGATGTTAATTCTAGCAGAACACTCCCTGATATAACTGTCTTTCAGTCTCTTACAGTATCCCTTACAGTAGGTAATTTTTGTCCCCCTTTGAAAGCACCAACCATTTACCATGTGCTGTATGTATTTAATTGTTCCAATCAGTTTGAACACCTATACATGTCCAATTATATTCATTTTAACATCTAGTTTATATCTGAGTGGTCCAATCCTTTCAAACTCTGTGTGGATGTATGTGTATGTGCACTCCTCCCTCTTGGCCATTCTCTCTGAGATTTACAACCTGAACATCACCTTATCTAGGTGCTACTGGGCAGTGGATTCCCAGTGTGTGTTTTTTCAGACTGCTAGAAAAATCCAACCCAAAAATCCAAGCCATTAACTACTTCCTTCCCATGTCTGTCACACACCCCCCAGGTAATGAAGGTGTGTCTTTTAGGCCACCCCAAGTGACACAGCCATTCATGCAACTGCTAGGAAGTGCCCAAAGTATCCAGCCATGCTGTTAGACCTGCCTAGATAGCCCATCCACACTGGCATTTTGTTTACCACTGCAGTGCTGGATGGTCATGTTGAATGCCTGCAATACCAAAATCCAGCATAGTAGTTTTCTATTTTGCCTGCTTGACCAATGAAGCCAGATCAGGGGATTATGATCTGTGACCACAGTAAATTCTCTCCTATATAGGTAAGGCTGCAGCACCTGAAGAGTCCACACTATTCCCAAGCACTCCTTCTTGATTGTGGCATAAGCCTCCTCCCCAGGCAGAAGCCTCCAGCTGAGGTACATGACCAGGTGCTCCTCTCCCTGCTGGGTAACCTGACTCAGCACGCACCCAGCCCATGGTCTGAGGTGTCTACATGGACAATGAACTTTAGGCTGTAATTGGGGTTGCCCATTATGGTGGGCCTGCTTAAGGTCTTCTTTAGCTCCTGAAAAGCAGCCTCACAGCCCTCTGTCCACAGCACCTTATTTGGCTTTCCCTTCTTGGTTAGGTCTGTCAGTGGCTTGGTCACATCACTATAGCGAGAGACAAACCTCCAGTAGTACCCTGCTGTCCGCAGAAATGCCCTTACCTGTTTCTTGGTGGTAGGAGTGGGCCAGGCCAGGATGGTATCGACCTTAGCAGGCTCCGGGCAGATGTGTCCGCTGCCCACCCGATGCCCAAGGTAGGACACTTCTGCCATACCTATCTGGTACTTTTCCACCACGACTATAAGAACTGCATTCCTCAGCCTGTGGAACACCTCCTGCTCATTCCTGATGTGCTCATCCAAAGTCTGGCTGTATATGGCTATGTCATCCATATACACCAGTGTAAATTCACCTGCCCAGACAGAATGCGATCCACAAGCTGGTGAAAGGTTGCAGGTGCATTCTTCATTCCAAAGAACATTACCTTGAATTCATATAAGCCAAATGGAGTGACGAAAGCTGATCTCTCCCTGGCTGCAAGGGTCAGAGGTACCTGCCAGTAGTCCTTTGTTAGGTCTATTGTGGTCAGATACTTTGCTCCAGGGTCTCGCCTGTTCTGGGCATGGGATAGGCATCTGACTCCATGCAGCTATTGAGCCTATGGTAGTCAATGCAGAATTGTGTAGTGCCATCCTTCTTAGGGATCAGTACCATGGGTGAGGCCCAGGGGCTACTGGATGCCTGGGTTGTTCTCCTTGGGCTCCTCTTTCACAGTCTACTTAACCTGCTCTGGTACCCTGTAGAGAGACTGTTTCAGAGGCACCTGGGTCCCAGTAACCACGTGGTACTCAGTGAGCATGGTGTACCCCAGATTCCCTGTGAACATGTCCTCAAATTCTCTCAGCACACCCCGAATCTCCTGCACCTCAGCTGGTGTCAGCTGTTCGAGAAGGTGAGGTTGTCCACGGAGGATTCGACCCGAGCCTCCCCAAGAAGGTCCAACAGTGGATCAGCCTCAGTTTCCTTTTCTGGGGTGCTGCATACAGCGAGGACTGATTCCTCCTGGTCGTAGTAGGGCTTTATCATGTTACATGATACACCTTTCACCTGCATCTCCTCCCAGGTAGCTCTATCATGTAATTGACATCACTAACCTTTTGGACAATGGAGAGTGGTTCCTCTCATGCTGCCTGTAGTTTATTCTGTTGGACAGAGATGAGTGCTATCACTCACTGTCCCACCTTATATTCTCTGGCTCAGGCCCTGTGGTCATACCAGACTTTCTGCTGCTGTTACACAGTGGCCAAGTGCTCCTGAGCAAGTCCCATGAGCTCCTTAATGCGGGTCCTGAAGTTTAAGACATATTCCACAACAGACTCCCCTTGGGAGGCACGGTCACCCTCCCATTCATCCTGAACCAAATCTAGGGGCCCCCTAATCCTATGGCTAAACAAGAGCTCAAAAGTGAGTACCCTGTGGACTCCTGTGGCACTTCCCTGTATGAAAATAGGAGATAAGGTAAATATTTGTCCCACTCCCTCTTGTGCTGGTCATCAAAAGTCCTTAACATGGTATTAAGGGTTGAATTAAATCGCTCCACCAGACCATTCGTTTGGGGATGGTATGGGGAGGTTTTGAGCTGCTTTACCCTACACTTCTCCCACAAATTACTCATTAATCCCAACATGAAACTGGCACCCTGATCTATCAGTATCCCCTTGGAAAGCCCACCCAGCTAAATATTCCCAACAGTGTGTCAGCCACCGGTTCCACCTCAGTGGATGATAGGGCCACTGCCTCTGGGTATCTTGTGGCATAATCGACTACCACCAGGATATACTGCTTGCCAGTGCAACTTGGGGTGCTTAGTGGCCCATCTGTGTCCACAGCTACCCTCTTGCAGGGTTCATCAATAATGAGCATGGGCACCAAAACTGCCTTGGCCTTGTCCCCCATTTTCTCCAACCTCTGGCACTGTGGACAAGTCCTACAGTAATTTGCCACATCCTTGCTAATACCAGGCCAGAAGAAATTGTTAGTCAGCCACTTTTTCATGTGCCTCACACCCAAGTGGCCTAAAAAAGGGATATCATGGGCAAGGGCCTAAAGCTGTTGGCAGTGAACCTTGGGGACTACCAGCTGCTGGAGCTCCTCTCCATCTAGCCCTTCCCTGCTGCACATTCTCTATACAACAGCCCATTGTCCCAGTAAAGGATTCTTTACCTCCCTGAGGGCCCTCAGCTCTGTTAGCTACTTCCCTCAGTTTTTGCAAGGTAGGATCAGACCACCACGCAGTGCCCAGCTCCCCTCGTCTGTCCCTTCCCAGCTCCCCTTCAGAAGGAAGTCCTGTGAGCTCCTCCATTTGTGACTAGGGCTCAGGACTGCTGCTTCTAGCCAGCCCCTCCCCATGCTAGCCACTTCATCAGCTGCTGAGAAAGGAGCTGGATCTGGTTGAGGCACTCCCTCTTCACCCTCAGAAGCTTGCCCTTTTGCCTGGCTGTGGGTTGTAACACACACCAGAGATTCCCTGTGGTCAAAATCATTCCCCATAATCACATTTACAGGGAGATCCTCTACCACTCCCACTTCCTTTTCTCCATGGTCACCATCCCAGCTCTGGAAGACTCAAGCCTTTGGTATTTAGACTGCTAGTCCTGTGATTACCCAGTCCGTGGAGTATTGCCCTGGCAGCATCTGCTCCACCTGGATTAGATCCTGCCTCACCAGGGAGTTGTAAGCGCCTGTGTCCCACAATCCCTGGGTTACTGTCCCATTAATTAAAGTAGGGTGCATATACTTGGAGGAGGCATGTGGTTCTTCAGGCTGCACACACCCTACCATCAGACCAGTGCTATTTTGATCGCTCGCTCCCCCAAGCCTTTGCCCCTTAACCATTTTATGAGGGCAGTTATATCTCAAATGCCCCACTTGATTACAAATATGATATTTCTTGTGCCCCAGCTCTTGGTTCCCTTTAGAACCAGAGGGTTCTGTTTGGGCTCAGGTACAGGCTGGTTTCCTTTGGGCTGCCCTTCATGGGACCCCTTAGAACCATGTGCTCCCCCCCCATGAGACTTGTGCTGTGCACATGGTCTGCTGGCCATGTACAGGTCAGCGCTTTCTGCCACCTCCCTTAAGGAGCTGCATGACCTGTCTAGCAACCATATGCATAGCTCCTCAGGTACAATTCTAAGTAATTTTTCATTTATCGTTAAATCTTTTATCAATTCCACAGTGTCTGTTTTTGCCCCATCCACCCACCGGTCAAGATAAGTGTATAATTGAACATGCAATTCTGTGTAACTGTCTTACATGCTTTTCTTTAACTTCCTAAATTTCTTTCTGTAAGCCTCAGGAGTTAATTCAAAATGTTTCAATAACACAGTTTTAACCTTGTCATAGTCAACGTAGTCTTCATCGCTTATTTTAGAAAATGCCTGCAAAGCCCAACCTGTACGTAAGGGTGTGAGATGAGTTGACCATGGAGCCTTAGCCAATTGAAATTGCTCACATACCCTCTCGAACAACCTTAAAAACAGATCAAGATCATCTCCCTCTCTGAACTGGAGAAATAATTTAGAATGAATTTTGGCTTCATGGGGAAAACCCCCATCACCATTACTCACGTTTTGCTGGTTGCGCAGGGTCATGATTTCCCTCTCATGCTGTTGTCTCTGGATTTCATGTTGACATTCTTTTTCTCTGTCCTGACATTCTTTTTCTCTATCCTGACATTCTTTTTCTCTGTCCACCAGTCCTTTTTATTCCAGTTCTTTCTCTGCTTCCTGTCTTCTTGTCTCTGCGTCCAGTCTTCTTGTTTGTGCTTCTATTTCCTGTCTTTTTGTCTCCAGTTCCAGCTTTTTCACCTCCAGCTCCTTGTCTCACAACAACAGCTGCAGCTGCAGGGCATCAAGCTGATTTGGGGGGGGGTCCGCTGTGCCAGCTCCCGACTCACCCCCAGGAACCTTCTGCTTCTAGTCATGTGCCACCAGGGTGGATATGAGGTCCACCTTCTTTTTCTGTTTTAGACCCTAAAGCTGAATCCCCTTTTCTTGGCACTTAATAATAATAATAAGCTTTATTTGGTTTAGTGCCTTTCAACATATCAAGGTGCTTTACAATAAAATCAAGCAGCAATGGTAAAATCAGAATAGATAATAATAAAATAATAAATACAGTCTGACAGGTCTCACTATACCATACCATAAAAGGCCTGGCACCACAAAAAAAAGTCTTTAACACCTGTTTAAACCCCCCACAGTTGCGCTCTCCCAAAGCTGACGGGGTAGAGAATTCCAGAGAGAAGGGGCTGCATAACTAAATGCATGGGCCCCAGAAGATTTTAAAGACATACTCGGAATCTTCAGCAACCCCTCATCTGACAAAACGGAGCTGTCGCTCAGGGCAGTAAGGTACGAGAAGCTCTTTCAAGTAGTCATGGCCCAATCCATGTAGGGCTTTGTAAGTCAGCAAGCCGACTTTAAAGGTAATCCACCACCAAATCGGCAGCCAGTGCAGCTCACGTAGTATGGTCATAATATGAGAGGCACGAGACATCCCTGTCAGCAAACGTGCTGCAGCATTCTGCACTGGCTGCAGGCGGTGGATATCAACCCCAGGTAGCCCTAGGTGTAGGGAGTTGCAGTAATTGAGGCTCGAGGTCACAAAGGCGTGGACCAATGTTGGCAGGTCCCCAGACGGAACAAGGTGCTTGATCCTGGTGATGTTCCTAAGATGGTAAAATGAAGACTTGATGACCACCAACATTTGAGATCATAAAGTGAGCCTGTCGTCAAGCACCATCGCCAGGTCTTGCACCTGTTCAGAGGAAAGGATTGGGGAGCCCCCCAGAAAAAGTGCCAAGGGCTGACCTGCCCATATCCCCATTATCCAGCGGCCCGGGTCCACAACCATCACCTCGGTCTTTCCTGCATTCAACTTTAACCAGCTCAAACTCATCCACTCCAGGATTTCAGTGAGGCAGTTGTTAAATATCGAGCGAGCACTATCCTGGTCAGGTGCAAAAGACAGGTAGAGCTGGGTATCATCAGCACAGCAGTGAAACCTCAGGCCATACTGTCTTATAATGTCTCTGAGGGGCAGCATATACACTGCAAACAACAAGGGGGACAGCACTGAGCCCTGAGGCACCCCACATGACAGAGGGAGTAGGTCCGAAGAAAAAATCCCGGACACCATTCTGTGTTCTGCCTGTGAGGAAGGATGTTAACCATTTGAGGACCGTACATGTCAGGCCACAAATGGATCTGAAGGGCCTAAGCAGCACCCCATGGTCCACAGTGTCAAAGGCTGAAGAGAGATCAAGGAGGATAGAACGGCTTCTCCGATCTCTTGCCATTAGGAGATCACCGAGCACCCGAACCAGAAAGCTGTTGCACAGTAAGCAGGTTGTACTCCATGGAGCTCATTCTCTCAACTATTCTAAACTGTGCTAACTAGAAACAAAAAAAAAAAAACAGTGGTACAAGTGTACTGTCTTGTATATTCTATTTTGTAACTGCTAAGGTAAAAGTTCCACTAGCAAACTCTCTCTTAATGTGCTAGAAAGTCCACAGTCGCTCCATCACTGCCTACCAATTTGTGACAAACCACCTCTCTTTCTGGGCTGTAACAGATTTCAGAAAAGTGTTTGTCTTTATTTTCACTGCCGCCAGCAGGGGTTCATTCCGCAAAATCCACCTTCCCCCTTTACAGAGCTGGAAGGTCATACATGCAACTGCACAGCTTAAAGTCTGGTAGTGTGTCTCTTGGATGGCAGATGCTAACAGAGTTTTGTCCAGCCAGTGTAAATCATGAATTACCTTAGCAATTTAAATCATAGCCACAACTGTTGAGTAAATAAATAGCTCTTTACTTAAAGTAAAGTTGTAAGGTATTATTTACCAGTATTGCTGTGGATGAGTCAATAGAGGAGGCTTTCCGGTTCAAAATAAAAATTATTGAAATCGGACGTTTCTGTGCTGAGTTATGACTTTATTTGTTATTCCTTCATTTTCACAGTATCTTCTGTGTTTACCTTTGGCGGCCGTTCCCAGAATGCATTGCAGCTGCTCCGTGACACATCATGCCAGGTAGTGCTACAAATGCAGGAAAAGTGTATTCCGTGGCACCCACATTTGAAGTGTACATCTGTGCTGTGTGATCGTGTGGTGAAGGATATTAAAAAATTCTTTTGGGGGGCATATGATGTTAAGTGCTGGTTTGGGGACAGACTGCTGCAATCCTTCGTTTTTTAATGGTCTTGGTAACAGCTCATATTAGTCAGTGAGTGTCAAGGTGTTGCAGAGCTGGCTTTCTCACAGTCTGATGTATATGAAGATCTGTGCTGTGACATTGATGTGCTAATTGTATTTATCTTGCACCATTCATAGACATATATTGTAGCAAAGGGAAAGACTTGCTTATATTTCTTTAGTGACTTTTGTTTTTGTGTGGCAACCTGTGTTCCCCTTCAGTCTGCCTTGCTTCCCTTGTGCAGTCCCTGTCATCGTGGTGCAGACACAGTACCTCTACAGTTTTACTGCATATTATTGTGTATTATCCTGCACTGTGAAAAGTGGTATTAGCATCTGCCATTCTTTTTGCTGTGTAGTGAGTTAGTGTAGTTTTCTATGAGACATGCATGCCTTTGTGATGCAGTGTTAATGAATATTAATTTTCAGTCTTGTCATTGGTATAAAGATTGGCCATATAATTGTTGCTGTTCTGTCTTTACTAACATACTACTAACATACTACTGAAGTTCCTACTAAGCCTCATCTTATGTCCTCCTTAAATATTACAGAAGCACTCTGAACTGATATGACTGATGTAACATTGAGTACTTACTTGCATTAATTGTTCTTTACTTGTGTTATTTGGCTCTATTGTAAATATCTCTGTATGCATTGTACCATTTGACCCTGAACTAACCAGGTCCATCTTGTAAATGAGTTTGCTCAACGATGTTCGCCTAGATAAATAAAGATTTTGATTGATTGATTGACAATTGGTGAAATAAACCATCATTCAATTTATCATACAAACAATAGTATATAACTGCCTCCCCATGAATAAAGTTTCATACCCCTTGTTTTACTATGGATAGACCCACTTCACCCCCTATCGAATGAAGTCAGCATCTTTGAGACATAATATAAGTAATACAACTTTTGCCATAACCCTTAGAATTGGGTTAGTTTATCATGCGAATATGCCGTTATTCATTCAGTCTATAAATTTCATTAATAATTGGCTTCCAGGAACCCACTGAGGGACTGGAGTACGGGGTTCAGATCTGGAGGCCTCACCTACGAAAAGATATAGATGGCATGGAAAGAGTACAGAGAAGGGCCACTAAGACGGTGCATGTTCTAAGTGGGAAGCCATCCGAAGAGAGGTTGAGGGTGTTAGATTTGTACCTGCTGGAGATCAGGAGAGAGATGGGGGGGACAGGGACATGATAGACGCATTCAAGTATGTGAAGGGGATTAATAAAGTTGGGGGGATCCTATTCACAGGGAAGATAGATGCTAGAGGGCATGGACTGAGGATGGAAGTGGGTAGGTTTAAGGGGAACGTGAAGGGGCATTTCTTCACTGAGAGGGTTGTGGTACCCTGGAACAGTCTGCCAGAGAAAGTGGTGAGGGCCAGAACTGTGGAGGGATTCAAGAAGGCATAGGACAAACAAAAAGGGTTGATTAGGGAATGGAGGGTGGAACCTATGGGAGAGGGGGCAAGTAAAGGGGGTAATGGGCAGACTCGATGGGCCAGGAAGGTCCTTTTCTGCCGACACATGTCTATGAATCTATGAATCTATAAAAATGCCAGCAGAATAGGCTTAACGGTCTTTCATGTCTACTCGTTTGGTCAGCCCCCACCCTGGGAGCTGACCTTGCTGCCCCCTCTCCCTCTCCGGCTTCTCCCTTCCCAGTCCCGGATATTCTCGCTGCACTGGTTTTTGCTTCCAGAACCCTTCCCCTGTACCTGTCCCACCCCCTCTTGAACCCCTCCACCATTTCTGCCTCCACCAGCCCCCTAGGCAGCGCATTCCATGGCTTCACCACCCTCTCAGTGAAGTAGCATCTCCTCCTTTCTTCCCTGAATCTCCCCCCCTCCAGCTTCCACCCATGCCCTCTAGTTGTCTCCCCTCCTTCCTTCAGAGCACCCTGACTGCTCCTCCCCTATTTATCCCCTTCATGTACCTGAAGGTCCCTTCTCTCTTCCAATGTGTACATATTTAGCTCTTCGAGCCTCTCCCCATAGGTCCTATCCCCCAAGCCCCAAATCATTTTGGTTGCCCTCCTCTGGACCCTCTCCAGGAGTTCAATGTCCTTCTTTAAATGTGGCCTCCAAAACTGCATGCAGTACTCGAGGTGTGGCCTCACCAAGCAGTTATACAGTGGGAGTATCACTTCCCTCCTTCTGGAGGTGAGCCCCCTAGCGATGCATCCAAGCATCCTGTTGGCCTTTGCCGCTGCCCTCCTACAAGTCTCCGAGTTGTTCATCTTGACATCCACCACTACCCCCAGGTCCCCCTCTGCCATCGAGACTTGTAGCCTTTCTCCTCCCAGGGTGTACACTTGGCCCGGGTTTCTGGCTCCCAGGTTCAGTACCTTGCATTTCTCTGCATTGAATCTTAGCTTCTGCTTTCTAGACCACCTTTCCAGAGCCTCCAGGTCCCCCTGTAGGGCCACCCTCCCCTCCTCCCCATCCACCACCACCCCCAGTTTTGAGTCATCCACAAAGAGACTCATCTCACTCCTGATACCCTTCCCTATGTCAGAGATGTAGGCACTGAACAGGAGGGACCCAAGGACCAATCCCTGAGGGACTCCACTAATGACCCTCCTTGAGGATGAGACTTTTCCTCCAACCACGACCCTCTGGGTCCGGTTCTGGAGCCAATTGCTTATCCATCTGATCATCTGGTTCCCCACCCCCATTTCTCCCAGATTATCCAACAGACCCCCGTGAGGAACAGAGCCAAACACCTTGCTGAAGTCAAGAAAGAGGATATCCACTGGTCTACCTAGGTCCAAGGCACTCGTCACCCAGTCATAGAACTCCACAAGGTTTGTCTGACACAATTTCCCCAAGACGAATCCATGCTGTCTATCGTCCAGGCACCCCAACTTTTTCAGGTCCCCCCCTAGTCTTTCCTTGACAGTGTCCTCCATCATCTTGCCCACCACCGATGTCAGGCTGACAGATCTGTAGTTCCCTGCCACCTCCCTTGATCCCCCCTTGTGGATAGGCATTATATGCACCACTTTCCAGTCCTGGGACACCCACCCTGTCCTCAGAGAGATGCTGAAGAGCTCTGCCAGGGGTTTCGCCAGGACATCCGCCAGTTCTGTCAGCACTCTGGGATGTAATTTATCTGGCCCTGGTGCTTTCTCCATCTTAAGGAACCTCAGGGCTTCCCTCACTCTCTCTGCCATGGTTTCCACCTCTGTTACCTCATCCCCCTGCTTTGCCTTCCCCCCACCTGCCAGTGATGCCCCCCCTTCCCAGACCCGCCAATCGGTAAGGGCCCCCCTCCTCTGTTTCACTGTCTCCTCCCATGTATGATGCAGCCCCCCCCCCATTTTCCTTGGTGAAAACTGTGGCGAAGTACTCATTTATTACCTCAGCCTGCTCCCCTGGGTCTTGTGCCCATCCCTCCCCTGTTTTATTCCTGCTAATCTGCCCCTTCACCCTTCATTTTTCCCCAATGTATCTAAATAACCCCTTGTTCCCTCTCCTAATTTCCCTGGCCAGATTCTGCTCCTTCCTTGCCTTAGCTGCACTCACCACCCTAATGGCCCTTGTGGCCATCAGCTCGTACTCCCCTCGGTCCCTTTCACTCCTTGAGCACTTGAATTGTCTATAGGCCACCTTCTTTCCCCTTACCACCTCCTGAACCTCCCTGGTCCACCAGCAAGGTTTTCGGGCCCTACCGCATTTTTGTCTTACTCTTGCGCATGTGCTGGTAGCATCCTGCACCCCCCGATGATTTCCCACCTACTGTCAGCGTCCATGTCTGGCCCAATCCCATCCAAGTGCTTCTTAAGAATCCCTCCCATTTCCTTGAAATCCGCCCCCCTGAAGTCAGATACCTCTATCTTTGTGCAGCCTTCTTACATAAATACATAGACAGTGTCAGCAGATAAGGGCCTATGGCCCACCCAGTCTGCCCATTTGAGCTTGTAAGTTCAGTTTATGTTTTCCTAGAAGTCTGTTGCCCCTTCCCCCTGACCTCCAGAATTCCTTTATGTCTATCCCATGCATTCTTCCCCTCCTAGGTTCAGGCAGAACCAGACCGTGGCATGGTCGCTCCCCACCAACGGGTCCCTTACCTCCAGGCCTCCAATCTGGTCACTGTCTGCCAGGACCACATCCAGTATCCACTCCTCCCTGGTCGGTTCCCCCACCTGCTGAGTTAGGAACGTGTCCTGACAGACATCCGACAACCTCTGTTCCCTGGCCACCGAGGATGTCATAGTCTCCCAGTCTGTTCCTGGCATGTTTAAGTCCCCCAACACCACCACTCTTCCCCTTCCCAATCTGCAGTGTCTCCCAACATCTGCCACCACACTCTCCTCCAGCTCCTCCACCAGTGCAAGGGGTCTATACACCACTCCTAGTTTTACTGTCTTCCCCCCCTTGTTATTAAGGTGACCCAAATCACCTCCACAGTTCCCTCCACCTCCTCCACTTCTCCTATGGCAATGTAGTTTTTGACTATTATTGCTACCCCTCCTCCCCTTCCCTCCCCCTGTCCTCCCTGAACATGGTGTAACCCTCCAGGTTCAGGTCCCAGTCGTGCCCTGCGGCGGACCAAATCTCAGTGACCGCTGCCACATCCACCTCTCCCTCAGTTAGCATCGCCTGGAGCTCAGGCATTTTAGTGCCCAAGCTCCTGGCATTTATCAGGACTACCTTCCACCCTTTCCCTATACTTCCATTTCCCCTGCTCGTGTTCCCATGGGGATTCTGTGTTCCCCTGGTCCGCACCTTATCAGTTGGCCTTTTCCTGCATTCCTCCAGCTCCCCAGCGGGGTGGAGACAGAGTCCCTCCTTTATTGGACTCCCCTCGACAGCCTTTTCTCCCATGCAGGAATACATGTAACTCAATTACTTTTTTCCTTCAAGTTTGCATCCCAGTGTTTACTGGTAAAGTACTGTATAGTGCTGCAGTGCTGTGATCGCAGTACTTGTAGTGTGTCACAGTACATTGTATTTTTGATGCCATAAAGTCTGCTTGACATACTGTTCATTTATAAGGCATATTGCTGAGTACATTTTTAGCTTTCTAGTCACCCACAACTGTACTCTGTCATAAACCATGAACCTGTATTACAGCTTCAGGACTGTGTCATCTTGGTGATAGTTACTGCAACTTTTTCATCTGAACAGTATTTGCACATAAAAATGGTGAATTATTGTTTTGTGGCAGGCTGTAGTAACAAGCCTTCTGGTCAGGTGTCATTATTTGATTTTCCCAAGAGAGACAAGTCACCCCAGTGTTTTAAGAAATTGGTTAATTTTGTGAAACTGGACAGGGAGTGGGATCGGCAGCATGCCCTGTCATCTACCATATGCTCTGATCATTTTACACCCAGTTCATTCAGCAACCATATGCAGTTCCAAATTGGGTTTGCTAAATATTTAAAGCTTGGAAAACGTGCTGTTCCGTCTGTGCGTCCTGTAGTAAACAGAAGCAAATTCTTACAAATGAGTATAAGCGTGTGCATGATGGCAGTGGAACATCAGATGGTGCACCGAGAAAAAAAACTCGTGCTGTGGACAAGCTAATGGTTCACCGGATGAGCTTAATTTTCTGAACAACATATTCAATGATGTATTGAACTCCACTGCGTTATGTTTCCATTTCATCTATGCATAGAGCCAGTGCTGTGTCCTAGCCAGAATCAGTCAGGTACTGTATTGTGATAGGTGAACATCAATGATGGGACATACAGACAGAGAGAGACAGAGAACAAGAAAAGGTTGAAATACAGAAAATTGTCCAGCATTCATGGAGGACCATGGTCCATAGGGGTTGCTAACCTGAGCTGAAAAATACATATAAAGGTTTTGTATAGTTCCTCACCTCTCCATTCACATAGGAGCCACTATTTGCATACCAGGAAGCACAATGTTGTGGTGTCACCGGGAGGTTGGGTGGGGGGAAGTACATGGAACAAGAGTACTGTTTTATGCCCCCAAATATCTCTGCTTCTATGTTCTGAATTGCAGCAACTGAGGGTTCTTGTAAACAAGTCTTGCATAATAATGTTGTGGTGAGAGAACCCTGTATATAGGGACCAGACGGGGGAAGGGTGCCGAATATCCACACGTTATGAAGGACCCCGGGAGTTATCATTTAGGTAGATCAGAATGCCTTGATGCAAACCATAAAGACATCAAGATGTCACCATCAAAATGCACCAGGGAGTGATCATTTGGGATGTGCTGAAGGCCTTCATGCACAGCATAAAGGCAGCATAAACTTCGATTGCCATGCTGGTGTGCATTGGCATAGATAACACAGTAACATAAAGCAGTGGCAAGAAACCACTGTGGGTGATGTTAAACATGTCTGTGACATTCATAAAATAACCTTGAGGTGTGAGGGAGTGATAAGAACAGTCGTCAGAAAGCATGCAAGGTGTTATACAAGTGTTGGTGTTACAGGAATACTGGCTGTCTGTGTCCCTCCTGATGTGACGGCATCTTCTTATGTTCCAGCTTTTTGTTATGCAGCTGCTGTTCATAATGGGCCTGGTATTCTGAACTGTGCCTGGCAATGGCGCATGTTGTTATGGCACCACTCAGGGATATATTCAAAGAGATGAGAAATGGCACATCCACTCTGAACATAACAGATAATGTGCACTGTGCAACCACTATACACTGTCGCATCCCTCCAGCCAGGGCAAATACCAGGAATTGGAACTGCCTGACATTCAGCAGTCAGTATGCAAATGGAGCCATAATGTATGCAATGTGCAAATGTGTCCATTTGCATATCATTATGGCCCAATTTGCATGTGTTGTGCAGGGCAGGCCATTGACTTGCGTCTGGCACCCTGCACAGCATGCAGTGCCCCCGAGGGAAGACATAAGGAACCCCCCCCATAGCAGCGATCACCATAATGTAACAGTGTAATTCTTGGCAGTCCACTGGTACCCCTTCCCTCCCTCCCGATGTCCTGCGCCCCTTATAAGACATATAAATTCACGGTCTCGCAAATGACTTCTACAGTATGCACTGCAAGCCCACTGGTCCATGGTGTGGACCAATATGCTTAGGTTTGCTACTGTAAGCTGTCATTCTGTGTGCAGCCAGGCGCTATGCAGGTGGGTCTGTGCTGCCCGCGGATGACGGTGGGGGAATGTGGTGGGCAAGGTTCCCTGTGTGGGTGGGGGTTGCCACTAGAACACCAGGGGGAATATACAGTTATGTTGTCAATTGCGGTTATGGGCGGGGTGGGGTGGTCCCACTAGACTACCAGGGATGAACAGATCATTTTGGTGATTGCGGCTATGGGGATGGAGGGGTGGCACTAGACTACCAAGGACATCAGTAGTTGGTTCTGTATCTCTGAATAGACTGATGTTACTGTACATACAGAGTGATATATCAGCTGTGAATATCCAAAAACAGCAGTAGTCACGTCACTGATCCTGTCGTACCGCGATCATCACTGCAAACAGGGATGACCATTCCCCCACACTACCACTCTTTTGTGGCTTCCATTCAGCCACTTGTTGACAAATTTTACAATTTGTATGCCCCCAATTACTGCAGCTTCCTCCCTTCACCCCAAAGTCTCATGCGCCTTTTAATCAACTGTTTTGCAGAAGTGCAAATACAGGAGATGAACCGCAGGGTCATAAATGAAGTTATGACTACAATGGAAGTAACTATGTGTTCATTATTAGTTGCCAAACTCTGGAGGATACTGGTGGCATTACAAAAATCATATGTAAATCTCTGTCTAGCCATTCATGTAGTGCATGACAACTTTGCATGTGTTGCCTGTGTGGTACTGTCTGATGTCCATGTCTCACATTATGCTGTTTGTCACTGCCGTACTGTATGTGCATTTGTGATAATTTCACAAACTGACTGTGAATGCAAACATTAAACACACATTCTGACTAATACTACATTACGAACCAGATTTTGGCAGAGGCATGTCAATCAATGTGTGTGACCAGCGAAACAAGTGAGATGGATATTTCACCTGTGTCAGAACCCTCAGAATCACAGTTTATGTCTTATCAGATGTGCTTACTTTTCCATTGCTGTTGTTGTATACCAACAAATTCACAGTTTTTGTTCCGATTGCAAAGGAACATTACCAGTGCTGTGCTGTGAAGAACAGCTGTTTTCACTGTAGAAAAGGTAATGGCTAGAGACTGTTTCATGGCACAGAAAGTGATGCTTGTTGGACTGTCAGTCATCCTTCTGTCCTCCACATACAGCATCCCCTGTATTGCTTCGGTGTAGTTCATCAACATTGTAATCAACCTGCATTGAAGGTTGCTGTCCATATGTCCATGTCTGCACACTGAAATATATAGTAATCACCTTTTGGTGTGATACAATACATTTGTCACATGATAGGCAGGATACATGCGTACTTAGCTGGGTAATGCTGTCCCAACCAGAATACAATTACAGACAGCGACGTACTTATGGGGAAGGAGCTTATGTACCATTGAATGAAGTACATCATTAATTGCTGTAAAAGTATGACTGGTGGTTGGACATTGTGCCTGTGAGCCATGCCATAACCAAGTAAGGGTAATGGATATTGAGTTATGACTTCCCTTACAAAAGCAACTGTTGAAATATGATGCCATTGTTTGGTTCGTAATGTGTGCCTGCACATGAGAGACAATTGATCTTCATTAAGTGATCCATGCCTGCCCTGGGGCATTACTGAAATAAACATATGCATGCAAGAAGTACAGACTAACCACTGACTTTGTTTTTAGCTCACGGGAAGTTAGCTTTATTTAAACAGTATCATTGTGTAAAGTCGACTAACTGTTACAAAAATGAGTCGAAGGATGTACTCTGGAATGGTTACACATTACTGGTGCCTTACTCAGTGACATGACGGCATAAATGTAAGGGCACCATGACACATTATTACAATGATGATTCAAGGTGGCATGATTCTTTCTGGTTTGAAATGTGTGTATGCAACACCAGGCTAGTTGGGGTAACGGTCCCGTATCTTCTGCACTGCACAGGCAGGTAAGGCTACACGGACATCCTTGCCCAAGTAACCCCACACCCAACGCACTAGTCGATATGCAGTGTATCGATATTTCCTGTGTAGAAAACAGAAAAACACCTTGTTACTGTTTGTCATGCACAGCAATATCTCATTTACATACTGTGCTTTACTGTCAATATGACCGCGAGTGTCAGCACTGTGATACAACAAGTGAATGTGCGTACATGGCTTGTAAACTGTATGTGGGGAAAAACAGAGATGATGGTGCTGTGCTGACACCATCCTAATGCCACAGAGGTAAACAGTATGATGTTCCACATGCAATGAGGCTGGTCAGTGGGAAACTAAGGGGGGAAAGTAGGAGATGATATTTCAGTAACAGGGTGATGGAACACTGGAATGCACTGCCCATTGAGTATGTGGATGCTACAACTGTGGATGGGTTCAAGAGAAGCTGGGACAGGTATAGCAGCAGGGTTCATCCCAGAGCCTTGCCAGAGGGTGATGCTTTAACACTGTCAGGTTTACCAGTGCAGTCTGTCATATTTTTGACAACATATCTGCAATCAAGTTATCAACCTTACTTTACAGTATCACACTGAACATCTCCATTCTGTGCCGACTGTGTGAAACTCTGGAATTCATTTTATTGCATCTACTTACTGCAAATGCACTGCTCCACAAATCAACTTACAAGTTGAAAAAGTGAAACACATCATTCACATTTATAACACTTCACAAGAGCACGGACAAGCTGTAATTGCCGGTGGCCACATGGGTGGTGAGAGCAACTGCAGCAGCCGGTGAGTGGAGGATGCGTTGGCGGCATTGGTGGTGGGACTGCTGGCATTGGCGGCAGGAGGAAGCCAATGGCCACATTGGCAGGGGAGCAGCTGCAGGAGCCGTGGAGCGAGGAGACACTGCAACAGAGAGACAGAGTGAGGAGGCACACTCAGCATGCAGGGATCCAAAATTTGAAATCACAGCAGGACTATCAAAGGGCAAGCCCAGCAGCCTTGACTATAATAATATCACAAAGGAGCTGTAGTTGTTTCCTAGGACCTGACCACGTCCACAACCGTGAACTCAGTGACATCGTCGGCAGGGGAAGAATCATGGTACAGGAGTGGGTTGGAGTTGTGTTTTGGACTTGTGGCTTGGACATTGGAAAAGTAAAGTTCTGACTGGCACATTTCATGCTGGGTAGGGGGGTGTCTATGTCTAACACCTTGTAGCTCTGGATGTTGGGGAACCCAGTTTTATCTCTGTTCTTGCTCAGTGGGAGGTGGTTTGTTTCTGTAACATCTCCAGTGGAACCCAGATATAACTGAGGATGAGTTTTTCCCATTGCATTGTGGGCTTTCTGTCATAAACAGTTGATATGATGGTGATGGGGCCGCATATCACAAGAATCGGGAATCGTTGGTCAGGTGGTCGGGTGTGCAGGGTGTGGGTAGGCCATGGTACTTCACTGTGCTTGGAAGTTCAGGGATGCACAGTGTGCTACCAGCTACCACAGCTTAGTAAGGAAGTTGAGGGGGTTAGGAGGAAGGTGGAGGAAATGGGAGTGAGATATGTAGGGGTGGGAGAAGTAGGGGTCAGGCAGTCACCTACGTAGCTAAACCAGGTACTAACGTCTGTGGCATAGTGAGAAGAGCAAAGGTGGGCACCCAAGGGGAACATGGGGTCTCAGTTACAGGTGGCCCAAAAGGCATGAACGTCAAAATAAGCAGGTAGATGTTTGGGTTTGTCTAGAGGGAACCGAGATGGGTGGACCAGTGGGGGAATTTTGTGGACTGGCATCAGACTTAGCAACCGTTGTGACCTAGCACGTGTGGTGCAAGAAGAGGGGGAGCATGGGTGAAGGATGCAGCCAGGACATGTGAGGATAAGGAGGACAATACAGAAGGACGCAAGAGGAGGGGACATGAAATTGGAGGAGCATGCGGGTGGCATGGAGTGATAGTATGCAAAGGGGCTTAGTGGGTGATCTGGATAGGCTGAGGGGATGGTGATATGGGTGGCATGGCATGGAGGACGATCAGGTGAATAAGGTGGTGGCTGCAGCAATTGGTGGTGCTGAGTGTTTGGCACAGGGGGCCATGGCAGACAGGGAGGAACAAAATGTGGAGTGGACGGAAGGGAATAGGAGACAGGCTACTACAGCAGACAGGCACACAGGGTACAGCAAGGGGGGTGTTTAGAGGGATAGGGATGCAAGAAAGGATACTCATGTGTGGGTACAGGGTTTGAACGGGTGTCCATGGAGAAAAGGGAAAGGGCGTCATCCACCACCAGATTACGGGGGGGGGGGGGACAGGGACAAGAGGGAGGAGGGCTGCATATCACCCCCAGATTGTGTGGTGTGCAAGGATTTGGCTGGGGGGGTGAGGCCCCTGAAAAAAGGACAAGGACGAGCATGACAAGATTGGTAACTTGGGAGTGAACCCAGAGGCAAGGGGGGGTAAAAGTGCTCCTGAATTCCATGATATGGGGTATACAGTGGGAGTGGCAGGGAGAGGGTCAAAACTCTCCAGTTACGACCAAATGTTACCGCAGCCTGACAGTGCACAAGGCCAAATTAATGGCATACTCAGAGTCAAAGCAATGTCAAGGTTAGACAGACATCCTGGTATACCTGTGCACAAACGACATAGAGAGACATAATGAATTAGAGATAAAAGCAAGGTTTCAGCAGTTAACCAGGGTTTGCCATTACATCGGATGCTCAGTCTCCTTCATGGAAATCTTGCTACTGCCGAGGGATACTGTGGAGAACAAGCAAACAACTATAGTGTGGAACCAGTGGCTCAGGGAGTGGTGTGAGGCTACGGGGTATGGGCTCGTGAGGGGCTGGGGTGCAACATGGGAGGATAAGGAATTGTACGCTACAGAAACGCTACCCCTCAATTTGGAAGTGATGGAAATTGTAAAGCTGAAAGTAGCTGGATTTGTCCCTGAAAGGAAGGGTTTGAACTTTTATGGGGGATGGAGGGAAGGATGGGCTGTTCCAGGAGGGCCAAACAAAGTACTTGGTTGCTCTACCACTAAGGGGATGGAGGGAAACAGTGAAAGGATAACGGCCAGGGCCAGTGGGGGGGGGACAGGAGGCCACACAGGACCGCGAGGGTTGGCGATGGTAAAAGGGGAAAGGGCTGGAGGGTGGTCCTCATCAATGCCAGGAGCTCAGGCAATAGGATGACTGAGCTGCAGGCAATGCTAGTGAAAGGGGCAGTGGATGTGGCAGCTGACACTGAGACTTGAGCCACCAAAGGGCCAAACTGGGACATAAACATAGTATAGCCTAGAGGTTAGAGGAACGAGGTGTGAACAAGCTTGGTACATCCAGCAAAACCAGACCTGAGTTTGATTCTCACAACCTCCACTTGCATACTGTTACTCTGAGCAAGTCACTTAACCGCCCAGTGCTCCCAGGTCACCCCTAAAACCAGGTACTTGTGCCTAATGAGCCTTACCTGGTTACCAGCGAGTAAAATAAATAAAATAAATACATAAAACATGGGAGGCTACACAATGTTCAGGAAAGATGGGGGTGGGTACCACTGGGAAGCTAAAACAAATTGGTCACCTGGACGATAGACAGCATTGCTTCATCCCTGTAAGATAATGTCAGTCAAACCTTCTGTGTTGGGGGGCAGCAAAATGTGCGCCCACTATGGGTGATGACTATCGAGCATACACGAAAGACTATAAGGCCTATTCTTGTGGTATCTTAGTATGTCCGACAATGCATACTTGAATCCTTTGTTGCACAGTAACCTGAATAAGCTACACTGTCATTTCCAGTCACTGTTGTTACTAAAGTATACGCTGCATTGCAGTCAGACATTTGTGGCCATAGTTAACAATGAGCTGTCTGATCCCCCTTTTTGTACGTGGAGGGTTACCACAACAGCCCACCTACAGTAATCCTATACTTGTAAGGTTTATGCATACCAGCGTAATTGTCCTGCTGCTACTGTTGCCAGAAGCCACCCTAAAGTCATTAAATATTCAAGTGTGTATTCATTCACATATCATGATCATATTCATCTTTAGCATGGAAAGTAATTATAGTTGTGTACAATTTCAATGCATTATTGAATGCTTATCTTCACATCCTGCTTAGTAGCAGTGGATCCTAACCTTGCTCTTCCTGCGTGAAAACTAATACATATTGTGCATTAATATATAAGCATATTCCTTTTCTACTACCTTTGACAGTACAGGTACTTACTCATATATCCCTGGTGGGGCATTGCCACCATTGTAACACTGGTGATAACTATAGTATGCGGTTTGGAGCACATGCGGATCAAGCACCACATTTTCAAATCCTGGATGAAGTGTGATACAATGCACCTCCGCATCCTCTCTTCGATAGGTCATTCGATCAATCTCCATGCAGCACAGACATTCTAGCTTGTCCTCCATGACATGACAGTTTCCACATGTGCACCTGTTAAGAAGAAATACAAATTGTTAAGACACATGGTAATCACACAGCGTGGTACATGAAAACCACAGGTTGCATTATCTTTTTTTTTCTAAATTTCTGTTCAGAACTCCCAACCAGCAACCAGCAACCTTCACCCAACCCACTCAGCAACTTCACCCCAGCATCCACAGGACTGACCTGAGGGCCTGTAGAGAGGTGGCAGCTTTCCTGGGGTGGCACCTCTGAGGGGCCAGGCGTCATCACACCTGGCATTACTTTATCCTCAGTTTATTCCCATCCCCAGATGCCACTGGACAAGCCTTGCACTATTACTAACATACTAAAATGACAGCAGAATAGGTCTAACAGTCTCTCGTGTCTGCTCGTTTGGTCAGCCCCCACCCTGGGAGCTGACCTTGCTGCCCCCCCCTCCCTCTCAGGCTTCTCCCTTCACAGTCCAGGGTATTGTTGCTGCATTGCACTCATCTTCCAGAACCCTTCCCCTGCACCTGTCCCAGACCCTTTTGAACCCTTCCACAGTGTCTACCTCCACCAGCCACCCGGGCAGTGCCTTCCATGGTTCTACTACCCTCTCAGTGAATTAGCACCTCCTCCTTTCTCCCCTGAATCTCACCCCCTCCATCTTCCACTGATGCCCTCTAATTGCTCCCTGCTCCTCCCTTCAGAGCACCCTGACTGCGCCTTGCATATTTACCCCCTTCATGTAGCTGAAAACCTCTATCAAGTCCCCTCTGGTCCCTTCTCTCTTCCAATGTGTACATATGTAGCTGTGCAAGCCTGCCCCCATAGGTCCTTTTCAAAACTGTACGCAGTATTTGAGGTGTGGCATCAACGTACAATTATACAGAGGGAGTGTCACTTCCCTCCTTCCTTATGTCAGAGACATAGGCGTTGGACAGGAGGGGCCTAAGGACCGATCCCTGAGGGACCACACTAATAACCCTCATTGGAGATGACAGTATCCCGCCAACCACGACCATCTGGGTCCAGTCCTGGAGCCAGTTCCCTATCCATCTGATCATCTGGTTCCCCACCCCCATTTCCCCCACATTATCCAACAGGCCCCCATGAGGAACAGAGTCAAACGCCTTGCTGAAATCAACAAAGAGGACGTCCACTGGCCTACCCAGCTTCAAGGCACTCATCACCCAATCATAGAATTCCACAAGGTTTGTCTGACATGATTTCCCTAGGACAAAGCCATGCTGTCTATCATCCAGATACCCCTAGTTTTCCTGTCCCCCCTCCAAGCCCATCCTTGACAATACCTTCCATCACCTTGCCCACCACCGATGTCAGGCTGACTGGCCTGTAGTTCCCTGCCACCTCCCTTGATCCACCCTTGTGGATAGGCACTATGTGTGCCACCTTCCAATCCTGGGACACCCACCCTGTCCTCAGAGAGAAGCTGAAAAGCTCCACCAGGGGTTTTGCCAGGACATCTTCCAGTTCCCTCAGCACTCTGGGGGGTATTTTATCCGGCCCCAGTGCTTTCTCCATCTTACAGGACCAGATGGCTTTCCTCACTCTCTCTGCTGTGATTTCCACTTCCGCTTTCTCTTCCCTCTGTTTTGCCTTCCCCGCCTCCTATCAGTGATGGCTCCCCCCACCTAGACCCGCCAATCGGTACGGGTCTCCCCCCCTCCTCAATTTCACCGTCTCCTCCCATTTATGATGCAGCCCCCCTCATTTTCCTTGGTAAAAGGTGAGGCAAAGTACTCATTCAGTACCTCTGCCTGCTCCCCCCAGGTCATGCACCCATCCCTCCCCTGTTTTAATCCTGCCAATCTGCCCCTTCACCCTTCGTTTTTCCCCAGAGTATCTAAAGAACCCCTTGTTCCCTTATCTAATTTCCATGGCCAGGTTCTGATCCTTCTTTGCCTTAGCCGCCCTCATCACCCTCCTGGCCCTTCTGGCCATCAGCTCATACTCCCCTCGATCAGTTTCACTCCTTGAGCACTTGAAATGCCCATAGGCCACCTTCTTTTCCCTCACCACCTCCTGAACCTCCCAGGTCCACCAGCAGGGTTTTTGGGCCCTACTGCATTTGCGTCTCACTCTTACACAGGTGCTGGTAGCAACTTGCATGCCTCTCCTGATAATTTGCAATCTGCTGTCAGCGTCCATGTTCGGCCCTATTCCATCCAAATGCTCCTTGAGGATCCTTCCCATTTCCTTGAAATCCGCCCCACACCACTGGGACAGCTAGGTGACATAACAATTGCAGGCACATGTAACATACTTACCACATATATACAGTTCTTTACAACTTCAACTCGGCGCACATGGTATGAAGGACAGCGACAGATGATCTTCAAAATGACACAAAACAACACAGCAGTAAATTATTTCAGGGAAGTGTTAGTGAAAAGCAGTGTCGTCACAGCAAGGCCCTTCCCATTCGACACTGGAAAAATATAAAAAGGTTAGTATTAAGAAGTAAAATGCCATGCGACAACATTAAAGCATATAGACAGTAGCAGACATAAGGAGAAACACGTAGTCAAACGAAGTGAGACTGTAACATAAATAAAAAACATTACAATCACAACAACATGAAATGAAGGTAGTCATCCTTGGCAGCACAAGTGTGATTATAAGGCATATTCCAATGACTCCTAGCAATAAGCAACAGTAATGATGAAGTTTGCTTGCCATGAGGATACATTGGTAGGGCAGCACGTATTACTGTGAAGCTATAGCCACCCACAAAACAGGTGACATACAAACTGTTGACAATGTCACTGTCAAAAATATGTTACCGCATGTCACACAATATCATACTGCAGGACATTTGTTTACTGAAACAGTAACAGTGCCCTGCAAGATGACATTCAGTAAAGTGGTTAGCTGAACACACTGTCAACACAGGTTCACACAAACAGCACAGGCACCAGGAGCAGAGACACTTAGGGAGTGGATCTGCCATCATTCACTCAATGATTCCGCTCCCAGGGGGTGTGCATGTTGATAACCACTGGGCGGAGTCAAAGTGTGGTTGGAGGACATGAAGCATCGTCATCCTTACCACATATCCACGCACAAAATAACATAAAAAAAGAGATGAAAATAAAGTGACCCACACAAGTATAGCAACTTCATGATCATGGACCAAAATGTGCCAAAAGAACTAGATGACAGTTCCTGGAAACTCACCAGCACAGACACGCAGAATAACTGGGAACAATGCCAGCAGCACACAGGGGAAAAAGAAACAGCCAGAAAGATGACATTAATCTTTATACCACTATTAACATAGTGTAAAGACAGTTGAATCGGACAGTTGATGATGCCAACATTCCAGCACTAATGATCTGCATCACACAGTGGTGATATCAAGCATCCCCGATGGGTTTCGGTTCCTATGACCCACCACACAGCAGACCACATTGAGGAACACTATTCACATTGATGTAGACATGCACCACACACAATATACTGTGTCAGGTGCTAGCCAACATCCGACATACAATGTTCAATACCAGTTGTGTCACAGCACCATTGTGGCTCTGATACAACTGTTATTGGACATAAGTCAAATGTTGGAATGACTGTCAGCTTGTGCAGATTGCAGCAATAGAACCCACAAAAAGCAGTACAAAAGACAAAGTGATAACAACAGCAGCACAAGTCAGACTCAGCAGGACCCAGTACAGTACCCCCCATGTACAGTATGTACACGACACAATAATGCACACTTTATGAAGCAGATAATCAGAATGCACCAAACGGACAGTAAATGTTTACCACACATTTGTGGTCCTTATGGTAAGCACACCACACCAAAACAATTCCTGTGCCCTGTATGACACATGTGCTGCTAATGCTGGCAAAAAAACATGACTGCTACTAACAACACACTGCATGCTGACGGGGAGGTATTGGGGGGGGGCACCATGCATGTGTATTAAATCACAACCTGTTATTACATGACAGACTGAAGATCTGGTGTAATACATACTACAGCAACACTGGTATTTGCAGAGATGTTACAAAATAGTTGTGGAGCTGTATGCTTATTACAATTCCAGGGGACACACTGGTATCACAATACACATGCATTGCTTATGAGACAGCAGCACACTCATCATAGAAGGGGTGTGGGGGGGCAGGGTATAGCATGCCAACATCAGCACATGGAAAAGTGGCACCAGGCAATCACTGTAGTGCCCACAGTGCTCCCTGGATACTCCCTGTGATCCCCACTGACTTACACTACAACCTCATTTACAATTATAACTGACCATAACAACACAGAATGCACACTTGAATTGCAGAACAGTTTCCCAGAAATGCAACCACCATCATCACAGTTACTATTGAGCCACTAAAAAAAAACATGACACTGATAGGCTAACATGCACATTTCAGGCAAATAAACACTTAGTTTGAATGCTGTGGTTTTAAATCATGATTCAAGGTGAGGAATCATAGGGCAGTAATAATGAATGACACTGTACCAGTTGTTGTGCTGCAGTCGTCCATCTCCACCATATGCCTCTGGGTCCACTTCCGAATCAGCGTTTGAGTTACTGCCCGATTCATCGCCTGAGGACACATCAGATTCATAGGGATCGTCACGATATGGATCCAGAACTGCAAGATGATGCTCCATATCACTGTACTCGGTTTCTGAGTCACCGGAGAACAAACTATCGTCCGACATTGTACCACGCTGCATGCTCTCTGAGTTTACTTCGGCCATGTTGCTGACAGAGATCCCTGGCGAGACGTCACACGCAAACTCTCGCGATAACGTCCGCGATGTTCTGCTTCTTAGAAGCCTGTAATAGGAGATACATCGCACTTCCAGGATTTCGAGGTACTGTATATAACAATGAATTTCTGCATTTCACATCAATATATTACAAAAAGGTATGCCAACTATGTATATTTCTAATATGTTTGTTCCAACAGTGAAATGCAGGTGGGAATCTTACAATTTTACTTTAACAGAAGGTCAAAAGTTGCATTACAGGATATATATGACTAATACAAGAGAATAACACTGTTACAGGAAAAGTAAACAAATGTTTTAAATAACAGATGAGACAAAGAAGACTATTAACTAAGATATGCTATTCTGTTCTTACCCTCTACTTCCCTTGGAGAGAGACTGAATCCCTATGCTATCTGTCAGCTCCCACGGACGTAGTCAGAGCAGTAGGCTCAAAGCTTACAACCTCTCGGATGTTAATTCCAGCAGAACACTCCCTGATATAACTGTCTTTCAGTCTCTTACAGTCTCTCTTAGAGTAAGTAATTCTTGTCCCCCTTTGAAAGCACCAGCCATTTCCCATGTATATATATATTTTTTTTTTTGCAGTTAATCTCTTTTCTTCCTGGGCGGCACACCTTCAAGCCAGATCCCCCAGCCATGTCCCCCGCTCGCAGCTTACCTTCTGCTGTCCTCCATGGCTTGCCCCCCCATGGCGGGGTGGTGGGGATCCTCAACCTGCCGGAACGGATCCGGTGCGGAGGTTACTGCTATTCGCGGGAGGCGGGGCCTGCGGGGATCGGCTGCCATTGCACCGCGCAGGACTTTCACATTTACTCTTAGGGAGGCGTGGGGATGACACCCTAAGGAGGGCGTGCATGCGCTCCTCCAAGTGTCTGCCTCCTCTCCTCCCCTTCTTAAGCATCTGTGTGCTGTCCCCCAGCCTCCACTAGGGGGCAGGCGACACCGACCACTGGTGGCTCCCCCTCCCCAGAGAAGGAGAGCAGTCCCTCGGATGCTCAATCCTTCTCCTCCCCTGCCGACTGCTGGCGGCCCACACTCGTTCCCGAACACGGGTCACCGGCGTAGCGCTAGGTAAGGCATCCAGCGCCTCAGCCCTCAGTGCCACTGGGCCAGCCTACCATGTATGTATTTAATTGTCCCAATTAGTTTGGACACCTATAGGTGTCCAATTATATTCATTTTAGCATCCAGTTTATATTTGAGTGGTTCAGTCCTTTCAAACTCTATGTGAGTGTATGTGTATGTGCACTCCTCCCTCTTGGTCAGTCTCTCTGAGATTTACAACCTGGCTGTCACTTTCTCTAGATGTTTCTGGGCAGTGGAATCCCAGTGTGTTTTTTTTTCAGACTGATAGAAAAATCCAACCCAAAAATCCAAGCCATTAACTCCTTCCTTCCAACGTCTGTCACATCTCCCCTCCCAGGTGATGAAGGTGTGCCCTTTGGGCCACCCCAAGTGACACAGCCATTCATGCAACTGCTAGGAAGTCCCAAAGTATCCAGCCATGCTGTTAGACCTGCCTAGATAGCCCATCCACACTGGCATTTTGTTTACCACTGCAGTGCTGGATGGTCATGTTGAATGTCTGCAGTACCAAGCTCCAGCATAGTAGTTTTCCATTTTGCCTGCTTGACCTATGAAGCCAGATCAGGAGATTATGATCTGTGACCACAGTAAATTCTCTCCCATATAGGTAAAGCTGCAGCTTCTGAAGGCCTCCCCCCACTATTCCCAAGCACTCCTTCTCGACTGTGGCATAAGCCTCCTCCTTGGGCAGAAGCCTCCAGCTGAGGTACATGACCAGGTGCTCCTCTCCCTGCTGGGTAACCTGGCTCAGCACGGCACCCAGCCCATGGTCTGAGGTGTCCACATGGACAATGAACTTTAGACTGTAATTGGGGCTGGCCAATATGGCAGGCCTGCTTAAGGCCTTCTTTGGCTCCTGAAAAGCAACCTCACAGCCCTCTGTCCATGGCATCATATCTGGCTTTCCCCTTCTTGGTTAGGTCCGTCAGTGGCTTGGCCAGATCACTATAGTGAAGGACAAACCTCCAGTAGTACCCCGCTGTCCCCAGAAATGCCTTTACCTGTTTCTTGGTGATAGGAGTGGGCCAGGCCAGGAAGGCATCGACATTGGCAGTCTCCAGGTGAATGCATCCGCTGCCCACCCGATGCCCAAGGTAGGACACTTCTGCCATACCTATCTGGCACTTTTCTGCCTTGACTGTAAGGCCTGTGTCCTTCAGCCTGTGGAACACCTCCCGCACATTCCTGATGTGCTCCTCCAAAGTCTGGATGTATATGGCTATGTTATCCATATACGCCAGTGTAAACTCACCTGCCCCAGACAGAATGCGATCCACAAGCCATTGAAAGGTTGCAGGTGCATTCTTCATTCCTAAGGGCATTACCTTGAATTTGTTTAAGCCAAATGGAGTGATGAAAGCTGATCCCTCCCTAGCTGCAGGGGTCAGAGGTACCTGCCAGTATCCCTTTGTTAGGTCTATTGTGGTCAGATACTTGGCTCCCCCCATTTGCTCCAGGGTCTTGTCTGTTCTGGGCATGGGATAGGCGTCTGACTCCATGCAGCTATTGAGCCTCTGGTAGCCAATGCAGAATCGTGTAGTACCATTCTTCTTAGGGATCAGTACTAGGGGCTACTGGATTCCTGGACTACTCCAAGTTCCAACATCTCCTTGGGCTCCTCTTTCACAGTCTGCTTAACCTGCTCTGGTACCCTGTAGGGAGACTGTTTCAGGGGCACCTGGGCTTCAGTAACCACGTGGTGCTCAGTCAGTGGGTGTACCCAGGATTCCCTGTGAACATGTCCTCAAATTCTTTCAGCACACCCCAAATCTCCTGCACCTGGGCTGGTGTCACCTGTTCGGAGAAGGGTGAGGTTGTCCATGAAGGATCCAACCCGGGCCTCCCTGAGAAGGTCCACCAGTGGATCAGCCTCAGTTTTCTCTTCTGGGGTGCTGCATGTAGTGAGGACCGATTCCTCCCGGTCGTAGTAAGACTTTATTATATTTTTTTTTTTTACGACTTTCTCCAGATCGGAACTCTCTCAGGCCACTGCTCTCGGCCGACTCACTCTATCGCCCGCTGTGTTCCCCCCACCATCTTCCAGTTCATCACAGTTGCCCGGGTCGGGGGATGGCAACCCGGGGAGACCGCAGGGGGCAGTGGCAGGGAACCACCACTGGGCGTGTGGTGGTGGCACTGGCAGGGCCATCGCCTATCTGATCTGGAGGGGTATTTCTCTCCTTCTCCTCCTGTGGTGCCCAGAGACACCCCATGTGCGTGTCGCACATCTGACGCTTGCACACGGCAACCCTGCCTGCATCAGCCACACTCCCTTATGTGCAGCTCTGACACTCTGTGGCACCCCCAGTCTCCACCAGGGGCTGCCAGAGTGCTAAGTGATCCTGTACCCTCCCCCAGGAGAGGAGAGCAGCCCTGTGGGTGCTCAATCCATCTCCCTCCCTGCCGACCCCTGACACCTGAGCTCACTCCTGAACTCGGGTAATCAGCATGGCGCGAGGTGTGGCGTCCAGCGCCTCAACCCTCAGTGCCTCCGGGCTGGCTCAGTCTTTATCATATTAACATGAAACATCTTTCACCTGCATCTCCTGCCAGGTAGCTCTATCATGTAATTGACATCACTAACCTTTTGGACTATGCTGCCTGTAGTTTATTCTGTTGGACAGGGATGAGTGCCATCACTCACTGTTCCACCTTGTATTCTCTGGCTTGGGACCTGCGGTCATACCAGACTTTCTGCCGCTGTTGCACAGTGGCCAAGTGCTCCTGAGCAAACCCCAAGAGCTCCTTAATGCAGGTCCTGAAGTTTAGGACATACTCCACAACAGACTCTCCTTGGGAGGCACAGTCACCCTCCCATTCATCCCGAACCAAATCTAGGGGCCCCCCTCACCCTATGGCTAAACAACAGCTTGAAAGTTGAGAACCCTGTGGACTCCTATGGGACTTCCCTGTATGCAAATAGGAGATGAGACAAATATTTATCTCACTCCCTCTTGTGCATGGTCATAAGGGTTGAATTAAATCGCTCCACCAGACCATTAGTTTGGGGATGGTATGGGGCGGTTTTGAGCTGCTTTACCCTACACTTCTCCCACAAATTACTCATTGACCCCAACATGAAATTGGCATCTGATCTGTCAGTATTTCCTGGGGAATGCCCACCCAGCTAAATATTCCCAACAGTGTGTTGGCCACCGGTTCCACCTCAGTGGATGATAGGGCCACTGCCTCTGGGTATCTTGTGGCATAATCAACTACCACCAGGATATACTGCTTGCTAGTGTGACTTGGGGTGCTTAGTGGCCTATCTGTGTCCACAGCTACCCTATTGAAGGGTTCATCAATAATGGGCAGGGGCACCAAAACTGCCTTGGCCTTGTCCCCCATTTTCCCCACCCTCTGGCACTGTGGACAAGTCTTACAGTAATTTGCCACATCCTTGCTAATACCAGGCCAGAAGTTATTGTTAGTCAGCCACTTTTTCATGCTCCTCACACCAAAGTGGCCTGAAAAAGGGATATCATGGGCAAGGGCCAAAAGCTGCTGCCAGTGAACCTTAGGGAGTACCAGCTACTGGAGCACCTCTCCATCTAGCCCTTCCCCTGCTGCGCATTCTCTGTACAACAGCCCATTGTCCCAGTAAATTGATTCTTTACCTCCCTGAGGGCCCTCAGCCCTGTTAGCTACTTCATTCAGTTTTTGCATGGTAGGATCAGACCGTTGTGCAGCACCCAGCTCCCCTCGTCTGACCCTTCCCAGCTCCCCTTCAGAAGGAATCCTGTGGGCTCCTCCATTTGTGACTGGAGCTTAGGACTGCTGCTTCTAGTTAGCACCTCGCCCCATGATAGCCACTTCCTCAGCTGCTGAGGGAGGGGCTGAACCTGGTTGAGGCACCCCCTCTTTACTCTCAGAAGCTTGCCCTTTTGCCTGGCTGAGGGTTGTAACACACACCAGAGATTTCCTGTGGTCAAAAATCATTCCCCACAATCACATTTACAGGGAGATCCTCTACCACTCCCACTTCCTTTTCTCCATGGCCACCCTCCCAGCTCAGGAAGACTTGAGCCATTGGTATTTGGACTGCTGGCCCTGTGATTCCCCAGACCTTGGAGTATTGCCCTGGCAGCATCTGCTCCACCTGGATTAGATCCTGCCTCACCAGGGAGATGTAAGCGCCTGTGTCCCGCAATCCCTGGGTTACTGACCCATTAACTACAGCAGGGTGCATATGCTTGGAGGAGGCATGTGGTTCTTCAGGCTGTGCACACCCTACCATCAGACCAGTGCTATTTTGATCACCCCCTCCCCCATGCCTTTGCCCCTTAACCATTTTATGAGGGCAGTTATACCTCAAATACCCCACTTGATTACAAATATGGCATTTCTTGTGCCCTGGCTCTTGGTTCCCTTTAGAGCCAGAGGGTTCTGTTTGGGCTCAGGTGCAGGCTGGTTTCCTTTGGGCTGCCCCCCATGGGACCCCTTAGAACCATGTGCCCCCACATGAGATTTGTGCTGTCCATAATGTGATAACCATCTACTAGTTATGAGCATATAGTTTTGATATAAACATATGTTTAGACTTCTGCTTATGAAACAGGCCAAGCAACAAAGCCTCATGGGACCTGGGATTTTACAAGTGGTGAAGGGAGAGTTTATACTCTCAGTGATCTAGTGAAATAAACTAATTAAGGGCTCCCTTCTGACACTTACCTGTCAGAAGCCTATAGTAGCAGCTATACACCAGGTTGTAACAGGTTGTAAAACAACTACTGCTTTGAACCTAGGAAACTGGCCATAACAGACTACATTTTACGACCTATCAGGAGGAAAGCAAACTCTGACAGTTACCTGTGAAAATCCTTACAGCTGAGAGAAATGTTTTTCAGGATGTTTTTCTGAAGATCAAAGGAGTAATTCTGACCTGTCATAAAGCATGCTGCTCACTAATTAGGATAAATATATGTTTTTAAGTGGAATGTGTAGCAATGTGCAGATGCATGTGACTAATTCAGTATCCAGGAAAGAGAGTGACCTCACAGCCAGCATCACCACAGAGCTGTGACCTCACAAGCTGCGTGGGACCCTTTTCCCCTCATGATATTGTCAAGGCTGAGGGAGCATTGTACTCTTTTACTTTTGGACTCCTGAGAGGACACACTTTTGTTCCAACTTTGCCAGACTTAGCATACTTGTGTTTGGACTTTCAAGAGACACTTGTGTTCTGGACTCTTAAGAAGCACTTCTACCAAAATTAGGTAATTTTAGCGCCACTATTTACCAACTGCAACTGGGGTAGGATTAGTTATTCAGTATAAGGTGGTTTGTGTACAATTGTCCATTTATTTTTTATGATTGTACCATTAATGTTACATGTTCTGTGTTGTTTTTATCTTATTTCTATTTTTTGTACCTCCTTCCTTTGACGGCGCGGATCTCCGTGATCTCTGGCCATCAGCACCCGCACCTCCCCCAGAGCCCAGTCTGGCACCCCCACAGAGCTGGCCAATTAGGGCTCTTGCACTCCATTGCTGGATCCTCCCAGGAACCAGGGGCGCCAGGCGCAGCCATCAGCCATCGAGATCGTCACTCCGCCATGTTTCTGCCTTTGATTTATGCCCCTTGCAGAGTGCGGACATGCAATGACATCTGAGGCATGACGTACCATCTGCCACACTCTACCTCCCTTGATGCCATCACTCTGACAGTGCCCCCCAGTTGTCACCAGGGGCCACTACAGAGTGATGGTTCCATGGATCCCTCCCTGGGATAGGAAAGCTGTCCTGCAGATGCTCAATCCTATCTCTCCCCTGCCAACCCCTGGCAGCCCGGGCTCATTTCTGAACCTGGGTTGCCAGTGTGACATGAGGTGTGGCATCCAGCACCTCAACCCTCAGTGCCACCGGGCCGGGATATGTTCTGTGTTTTGTATTTTATTTACTATTTTTAATTCTAGTAACTCTGTTTTCCTTGAAATCCTGCCTGAGCCTTTTTCTCATTTTGAGTGTGAATGCTGGGACAGTGTTTATAATTCTGACAGAACTGTTAAGTGCTCATAGTGTGTTATCATATGCACCAAGGTAAGGACATACCTAAGTCTCAATTGAGAAAGAAGGGGGGTTGTGAACCAGGTTATGTGCCCACTGGATTAAGTATTGCAGTACATTCCCCAAAGAGGGTATGATATTTGGACCTGTTACCTGGGTGTGCTAGTGAAAAAGGGTTCATATTTGACCCCAGGACTCGAGACTGGTAGTTGATTGGACCCAAAACAGACAGGGGGGCTACCCTATTTGTCTCCTGTTCACATATTGCACTTTGAGGTTGGGCACTGTGGGAGCAGAGGGCCTGATCCCCAGAGTGCGTTTGTGACACTGTGCACATGATCTGCTAGCCATATACAGGTCAGCACTTTCTGCCACCTCCCTTAAGGAGCTGCATGCCCTGTCTAGCAACCATATGCATAGCTCCTCAGGTACAATTCTAAGTAATTGTTCCTTTATCATTAAATCTTTTATCAATTCCACAGTGTCTGCTTTTGCCCCATCCACTCACTGGTCAAGATAAGTGTACAATTGAACACGCTGTTCTGTGTAACTGTCATACGCTTTTTTTTAACTTCCTAAATTTCTTTCTGTAAGCCTCAGTAGTTAATTCAAAATGTTTCAATAACACCGTTTTACCCTTATCATAATCAACATAGTCTTCATCACTCATTTTAGAAAATGCCTGCAAAGCCCGCCCCGAAAGTAAGGGTGTGAGATGAGTTGACCACGAAGCCTTAGTCAATTGAAATTGCTCACATAACCTCTTGAACGACCTTAAAAACAGATCAAGATCATCTCCCTCGCTAACCTGGGAAACAATTTAGAATTAATTTTGGCTTCATGGGAAAAACCCCCTCCACCATTACTCACATTTTGCTGGTTGTGCAGGGTCATGATTTCCCTCGCGTGCTGTTGTCTCTGGATTTCATGCTGGCATTCTTTTTCTCTGTCCTAGCATTCTTTTTCTCTGTCCTGACATTCTTTTTCTCTGTCCACCAGTCTTTTTTCTTCCAGTTCTTTCTCTGCTTCCCATCTTCTTGTCTCTGTGTCCAGTCTTCTTGTTTTTGCTTCTACTTCCTGTCTTTTTGTCTCCAGTTCCAGCTTTTTTACCTCCAGCTCCTTGTCTCACAGCAACAGCTGCAGTTCCAGGGCATCAAGCTGATTAGGGGGGATCTGTTGCGCCAGCTACTGACTCACCACCAGGAACCTTCTGCTTCTGGTCATGTGTCACCAGGGTGGCTATGAGGTCTGCCTTCTTTTTCTGTTTTAGACCCTTAAGCTGAATCCCCTTTTCTTGGCACTTATCAGAAAGCTGTTGCACAATAAGCATGTCATACTCTGTGGAGCTCATTCTCTCAACCTGTACTAAACTCTGCTAACTAGAAACAAAAAAAAACAGTTGTACAAGTGTACTCTGTTGTGTATCCTATTTTGTAACTGCTAAGATAAAAGTTCCACTGGCAAATTGTCCCTTAATGTGCTAGAAAGTCCACAGTCACCCCACCACTGCCTACCAATTTGTGACAAACCACCTCTCTTTCTGGGCTGTAACAGCTTTCAGAAAGGTGTTTGTTTTTGTTTTCACTGCCGCCAGCTGGGGTTCACCCAGTAAAATCCACCTTCCCCCTTTACAGAGCTGGAACGTCATACATGCACTTACACAGTTTAAAGTCTGGTAGTGCATCTCTCGGATGGCAGATGCTAACAGAGTTTTGTCCAGCCAGTGTAAATCATGAATTACCTTAATAATTTATATCATAGCCACAACTGTTGAGTAAATAAATAGTTCTTTACTTAACAGAAGGTCAGAAGTTGCATTACAGAATATATATGTCTAACACAAGATAATAACACTGTTACAGGAAAAGTAAACAAATGTTTTAAATAACAGATGACACAAAAAGACTATTAACTAAGATATGCTATTCTGTTCTTACCCTCTACTTACCTTGGAGAGTCTGAATCCCTATGCTATCTGTCAGCTCCCACAGAGGTAGTTAGAGCAGTAGGCTCAAAGCTTGCAACCTCTTGGATGTTAATTCCAGCAGAACACTCCCTGATATAACTGTCTTTTCAGTCTCTTACAGCATCCCTTAGAGTAGGTAATTCTTGTCTCCCTTTGAAAGCACCAACCATTTACCATGTATGTATTTAATTGTTCCAATCAGTTTGAACACCTATAGATGTCCAATTATATTTATTTTGACATTCAGTTTATATTTGAGTGGTCCAATCCTTTCACACTCTGTGTGAGTGTGTGCGTGTATAGGTACACTCCTCCCTCTTGGTCATTCTCTCTGAGATTTACAACCTGGATTTCACCTTATCTAGATGCTGCTGGGCAGTGGAACCCCAGTGTGTTTTTTTCAGCCTGCTAGAAAACTCCAAGCCAAAAATCCAAGCCATTAACTCCTTCCTTCCTTACCATTTCTGTCATAGGTAGGTAGTGCAGGGACAGCTTGGAAGGGCTGCCCAGACCAAAGGGGTGAGGGTGAATGGGCAGTCAAGATGGTGGATTTGTTCCAGTGTGGAGGGGAGCCAGCTCAGCATAGAAATGTGGTCAGTCTGCAAGGCAAGGCAATTTTATTGATATGGTGCCCCATCCTGGGTGCTCTGGGCACCTCACATAAGGAGACGAATTAATAAAATAGTACAATTAAACCAGTAAATAATAAAGTCAAATAGTAAAATAAACACTACCATGTTAGATAAATAACAGCATCATGTCCCAAAACACATAGTGAACAGGTAAGTCTTAAGTTTAGATGTAAAAATGGTTAGGGAAGGGGCACCTCTTACCTCTGGGGAAGGGTATTCAAGAGAAGCAGGGCTGTCATTCTAAATGCCTTATCCCCCAAGGATTTTAAACAAGATCCTGGAACAGAGAAAAATCCAACATCCACTGACTGAAGAGAGTAGCCAGGAGCATATTGGGTCAGGAGGTCTTTCAGGTAGCCGGGACCCAAAACATGCAGGGTCTTGTAAGTCAACAAGCAAACCCTGAAGTTGGACAAAAAGGACTCAGCACTCAAAACACCACAATGTACACTAGAGTTAAGAAACATAGAAACATAGAAGTTGACGGCAGATAAAGACCATAAGGCCCATCCAGTCTGCCCATTTCTTTTTCTACCTTATGAATGTGCCATTGGCCTTTGCTCTGTCAATGGCCTATCTATTCATACTCATCTGTATTGCTCCCTTATGCCTATCCCATGCCTGTTTGAAGCCCTGCACTGTATTCATATCCACCACTTCCTGAGGTAGGCTGTTCCATGCATTCACCACCCTGTCTGTGAAAAAGAACTTCCTCACATTACCCCTTAATCGGCCTCCCTCTAATCTCATGCAGTGTCTTCTTGTCCTGCTATTTTTCTTATATTGAAACATGTTAGACTCTTTCACCTTGTTAATGCCCTTAAGGTGTTTGAATGGTTCAATCATATCACCTCTCTCCCTCCTTTGCTCTAGGGTATACATGTTGAGCTCCATTAATCTGTCCTCATATGTTTTCTGATGCAGTCCCTGCACCATTTTGGTTGCCCATCTCTGGACTGCCTCAATTTTGTTAATGTCCTTGTCAAGGTGCCGCCGCCAGTACTGCACACAGTACTCCAGATGGGGCCTAACCAGTGTCTTGTAAAGAGGGATTATTACCTCCCTCTTCTGACTTATGATACCCCCACTAATACACCCCAACATCCCTCTAGCCTTACCTACTGCTTTAGTGGTCTGCTTGGATGAGGTCATCTGTGATGATTATGCCCAAGTCTCTTTCTTCCCCTGTGACTGCCAGCAACTCCACTCCCAGCCTATAGGTGGCTTCAGGGTTTCTCTTCCCTATGTGCATGATCTTGCACTTCTTTGCATTAAACCCCAGTTGCCACTCTTCCGACCATTTTGCTAGTTTATCCAGCTCTCTTCTCATTCTGCCCACCCCATCTGAATCATCTACTCTGTTGCAGATCTTGGTGTCATCTGCAAACAGACAAACCTTACCCTCCAGTCCTTCTGCAATGTCACTGATGAAGATATCGAAGAGGACTGGACCCAGGACTGATACTTGAGGTACCCCACTTGTGACTTACACCTCTTCTGACTGTATACCGTTTACCACCACTCTCTGTTTTCTGCCTGCAAACCAGTTTGCCACCCAGTTGACCAACTTCTGACCCATCCCATGCCTACCCAGCTTATTAATCAATCTCTTATGTGGAACAGTATCGAAAGCTTTGATGAAGTCAAGGTAGGTGACATCAAATGCTCCCCCTTGGTCCACCACTCTGGTTATCCAGTCAAAGAAATCTATGAGATAGTTTGACAGGACCTTCCTATTGTAAACCCATTCTGTCTTGGATCCTGTGCTCCTATGGATTCCAGGTGTTGTACTATCCTTTCCTCAAGGAGTGCCTCCATAATCTTGCCCACTACTGAGGTAAGACTGACTGGTCTGTACTTCCTGCCTCCTCTCTGCTACCACTCTTGTGGAGGGGATCACATGAGCCCTTCTCCAGTCTTCTGGGACTTCTCCTGTGCTCAGAGACTCACTAAACAGTTCTGATAATGGCTCTGCTAGTTCGCCCCTTAGCTCCTTTAGTACCCTGGAATGTATGCCATCAGGTCCCATTGCCTTGTCCATCCTGGGCTTATCAAGCTCTTGTGGGACCCTTTCTTTTGTGGAAGGACTGGTGCACCTCCCCGTGTCCATGGTGTGGGCTGTGGGCCCTGCCCTACCTTCTCTTCAGTAAATACTGAGCAGAAGTATCTATTTAGGATAGATGCCTTTCCATGGTCCTCCTCCTCCTCCTCACATGCCCCCTTATCACCTTTGATCTTAGCAATACCCACTCTGGACTTTAACTTTTCACTAATGTATCTATTGAAAGTCTTGTCATCTTCTTTTACTGTTCATGCTAGTGTGTTCTCAGTTTGGGCCTTTACCTGCCTTACTGCCTTCCCTGCTTCCCTTAGGGAAGTTTGCTATGCCTGCCTATCTTCATCCCGCTGTGCTCCCTTATATTTCCTGAAGGCCAGCCTTTTGGCTCTGACCTTTTCTGCCACTGTTTTTGAGAACCAAAGTGGTTTTGTTCTTCTTTTGCACTTCCTTTTCTCTCTAACACAATGGGATGTTGCTTCAAGTATTGCATCCTTAATGCTTGCCAACTTTGCCTGTACCACCTCACCTATATTTCTTATTGCCAGGGCTAGCTTAACTCTGTTGGCCATCTTATCAAAGTCAGCTCCTCTGAAGTCCCATAGTTTTGCCTTGGAATGGGATGATTTAGTTCTATTGGCCAAATTGAACCATACCATGTGATTGTCACTGGCCCCCAGTTGACCTTCTACCTGGAGATCTGTGATCCTTTCCCTGTTAGTCAGTACTAGATCTAGGATAGTCCTGTCTCTTGTGAGTTGTTGTAACAGTTGTTTGAGGCCCTCCCCCTGCAGGGAATTCACCATGTGTCAACCTTCATAAAGCAATTGAGTAGAGTGTGAAACGTTGGGGTTGGTGTGGTCTCACAGTGCTACACCGGTTTTCTGCTTTTTTGCTTATCTACAGAATAAATAAGATGGTGAAGATACTAACTCTGGTTTACATCGTGGTGTTTTGAGTGTTGAGTCCTTTTTGTCCTGCTTCATATTGGGACTTTAGCACCATTCCTGCATGAGAGGCCCTTTCTTGTTGAAACCCTGAAGTTGATATGCCATTGTACCAGCAGCCACTGACATGATATGCTTGAGCCAGTAAAAACAATCAGCCAGCCAGGCTGCTGCATTCTGGTCCAGCTGCAAGCGGCACAACTGCACGGACAGCCCCAGGTAAAGAGTGCTACAGTAATCCAGTATTGATGAGACAAGTGTGTGCACCATTGTTGCTAGGTCAGATGGTTCAGGAAAGGGCTTGATCCAGGAGATGTTCCGAAGATGATAAAACCCACTGCAGACAACAGCCAACACCTGATTTTCTAATGTCAGCTTGGAGTCCACAATGACCCACAGATTCCTCACCCTATCTACAGCCTTGAGAGTAACAACATCCAATAATGGCAAAATGGTATCACCACTCGAAGCTGATGAACCAAGAAACCCCAGCTCCACCAGTAGCACCTCCATCTTCAAAGGGGTCAGCCTAAGCCAGCTGGCCACCATCCATTCCTGAATTTCCCTAAGGCACTCAGTCTGTTCCAAAACAACTGCCCTGTCATCAAGAGCACAGGACACATACAGCTGAGTATCATCAGCATAACAATGAAAACCCAAGCCATATCATCTGATGATTTCCTGCAACAGCAGCATATGCACTGCAGTAAATAGACAGCTCTGAGAACCCCCTGATAGGGTCCATGTTGCCCGCACACTGTTTAAACTTCATGGGTTTTTTGCTACTGAGCTCTATGGGCTCATTCATGTCTCTGGGGATGAGATATATGATGTTAGTTTTAAGGCAACAGATTCTCTGCAGCATTTTTGGTGAAAAAACAAAGCATTTGAAGACACTGTATTATGGGCTTCCTGTAGTGAACCCCCTCACAAAGCCAACTGTTTATACATTACTATACTGCTCAGGAATGAGGGGTCAATGTCACTGATATTGCTTACTGGCTCAGGCAGAAGTGTGAGATCTTAGAGAAACCAACTCATATTGGATTCAAAATTGATTTGGATGGGAGGGTGGAAGGTTAAAGTGAGATTACACAACACCAACACTGGCATACAACATCTGCCTAGTAGTTTTTATTTTGGAAAGGACAGAGGTTTGTGTTTCTATTCAGGATAACCAAAGTCATGCCATAAGTGTGGGGAGAAAACACATGAAGGTGCAGTGTGTGATGGATCAAGGTGCAACCTAAGTTTTGAGTATAGGCACTAAGAGCCCCAGTGTCCTAATCCCTTTGATTGTAATGTTTGCGAGGAACAGGAGCATTCCTTTCGACAGTGCCCCTGGGCCTCACACAACAGGGAAACTATACTGGATCAGGAGCAGCTCATTTTGAGATGTCAGTAGTACAAATCCCTTTGCAGGTCTACTGCTAAGGCTGAGGTGAGAAGGAAAAAAACAGGAGGTCCAGGCAAATGAACCCTCAGTGAATGAAGTAGAGGATACAGGCACAGAAACTGCCACCCCCATACCCCGCTACCACCTGCAGCCTCACCCGCAGCCCCTGATTCAGCTCAGGCTGAAGCCCCCCTCCATGTCAGTAAATGCTGAAGACAGGGCACACAGTGTTGTTCCTCCTCCTGGAGTGACCGAGCCATTGATACCAGACTCTCTGCAAGTTCCTAGTCAGGAAGCCTCTGATTTTGGAGATACTGGGATGTCGGCACTGGAAACAACTGTTATGCCCTCTTCCCCCATAGAGGAGGTGGATAAAGTAGGGCCCAGTAAAAGGGGGCATACTAAAAAGCTCAAACCCAGACCTACACGGCACATCACCCAAGGAATAGGTATGTGATGTTTCAGGAATGCAGATAGTGGGGGAATAATGAGGAGGAAGAGGAGAATATGGAAGCATCAATGTCATCATCACTCAAGAAGTGCTCCTCTAATGTTGAAGGGTTGATCTCTGAGTCCTCAGTTACAAAAAGAGTTAGAACCAGGCTATGATCTCAAACTGGAAAAATCTAGTTGGGTTTTGTTCTCCTAACCACCCCATCACACGTGTAGAGGGAATACCATTACAACCATCCCACTATCTTTGATGGGTATCCTTCCTAGGAATGTGTTCTTTTTGCAGAACGCTACATAGAAGCATAGAAAGTGTCATCAGAAAAGGACTACAAGACCCATCTAGTCTACACTATTTTGCCTGCCTAACACTACACCCTGGACCCTACTTGGTCACAGGTGTCCCTCCCTCCCTCCCTTACATCTACACTCTATATCTCAGCTCCTGCAATAGCATTTCCTCTGACCAACCCACTCAACATTTCCTTCTCCCTCAGTGCTGTCTCTCAGTCCTGGAAGTTGGCCAAAGGTCTTCTACTCCAGAAAGGGAGGGGGGGCCCTTCCTCCCCGGTAATGTCTAGCGAATCTCCCTCCTCTCTTCTTTTGCCAAGCTGCAAGAGAAGTTTGTCTACACCAGACTCTCTGAGTTCCTATCCTCCACCAATTTCCTCTACCCATACCAGTCTGAATTCTGGAAGCACCCCTCTACTGCCTCTTTCCTGCTGCACGTAACAGAGGCCATCTTCTCAAGGATGGGTCAGGGGCATGTTAGAGCTGCCACCTTCATCGACCCAGCCAAGATCTTTGACTCGGTTCTCACTCTCTCCTGCTGAATAAACTGAGATCTGCTGGCCATTCAGCCCTGACAGTTTACTGGCTCCTTTCTTACCTCATGGGCCAGCTACAGTCAGTACAGATTGGTAGCACACTGTCCCCTCCACTTTACATCCATGCGGAAGTCCCAAAGGGCTAGATCCCATACTGTTCTCCATTTTCCTTAACCACCTCCCCCTGGCCTGTGCCTACTTGCATATTCACATATATGCAGATGACACAATCATCTATAGCTCTGGGCCCTCCACCTTTGCTACGAAAGGTCGGCTCCAGCAAGACTTCCAAGTGTTCTGTGCTGGTTCCAGTCCAACCAGCTCAGGGTCAACACAAACAAATTGTGGCCATGACCTCTGGCTACCGTCAGAAATATCCCAGACTCCCAAATCTTCTCATCTTCACCACCTTGGATGGCAGCTCTCTTGAAGTGGTTCAATCCTTCAAGTACCCTGGTGTGTGGCTTGACAGCAAGTTTGATATCTCTGCCCACATTGATGCTGTCCATGCAAAGCTCCACCTCAAACTTGATGCTTTGTACTGTAGTAAAGATTGTCTATCTCTGCAGGTCTGCCATGAGCTTGCTCACGGTCTTTGACTGTGCAGACATGGTATATGGCACCGTCCGTCTACCTCCCTGGCCAGACTGGATACCCTCTGCAACTCCTTCTACCGCTTTGCTACCAACTCCCCTCCTCGCACTCATCATTGCTCACTTTATTCCTCCTTATCCATGCTCTCTTTATCTTCACATTGCCAGATCCACTGCACCTCATTCATTTCCAAATACCAGTTAGGGTCCCTACCATCATACTTTTCATCCCTCCTCTCCCCTATGCCCATTGCCTCTGTTCCCTCCGCTTCAGAGAACCTTGCACCTTCGCCACTTCTCATCCCCATTCCACAGCTGGGCAATTAGCCTTTTCCTATCGCTTCCCTTCACCCTGGAACCAACTTCCCTCCACTTCACTGCCTTACCTGGCTTCCTAAGGCACCAGCTCAAACTCCTTCCCTCTCCCCCTGCTCCTGTTCTTCCCCTCCCTTATATTCCCATTGCTGTTTCCTTATATTTAGGTGCATAAGTAGCTAATAAGTTCATCTGTTACTCTTGTCTGAGTTTGTAATTTGCACTTATTTTTTATTACATCTTTGAGTGCACTTTATTGTAATTGCAAAAGTTTGTCTGTTTTATTTGTATCCCCTTCTCCCTCCCCCTGGGTCATACCTGGAAACGAGCCTCAGCTCAGTGTGCCTTTCCCGGTCACCAATTTTCGAATAAATAAGTAAATTATAATACTCAAGTGTCTATCCTATGCATGCTTGAAGCTCCCCACTGTCTTTGTCCGTACTGCCTTTTCTGACAGGCTATTCCAGGAGTCCAACCCCTTTTCTGTGAAGAAGTATTTCCTCAAATCCCTCTTAAACTTCCCCCTGAGTTTCATAGTATGCCCCTGTGTACTAGTGTTCTTTCTTCTTTGAAAGAGGCTCCCCCTGCACTTTGTTCACCTCCGAGAGGTACTTATAAGTTTTAACCATTCATGTCCCCTCTCGCTCTCCTGTCTTCCAGGAAGTACATGCCCAGCTCCCACAGTCTGTCCTCGTATGGCTTCTTGTCCAAACCCTGCACCATTTTAATAGCCCTTCTCTGGACTGCCTCTACCCTATCAATATCCTCGCAGGGGTGTGGCCCCCAGAAATGGGTGTAGTACCCCAGGTGGGGTCTTACCAGTGAATGATACAGAGGCAACACCACCTGTCTACTCCTGCAAGAGATCCCTCTCCCTATGCATCCCAGCATCCAGCTCGCCTTGCCTACTGTCCTTTCGCACTGATCTGCCACCTTGAGTTCATCAGATATGATCACCCCAAGGTCCCTCTCTTGCTTGGTAACTGTAAGCACCTCCCCCCATCTTATACACAGTCCTGGGTTAACCCATCCCAGGTGCATGACTTTGCACTTTTTGGCATCGAAACCCAGCTGCCACTCCCTTAAACACTCCTCTAGTTTCTCCAGATCCCTTTTCATTCTCTCCATCCCCTACTGGGTGTCCACCCTGTTGCAGATTTTTGTGTCATCTGCAATGAAACACACCATCCTCTTCAGTTCCTCAGCAATTCACTTATGAAGACATTGAAGAGGACAGGGCCCAATACCAACTCCTGTGGTACTCCCCTGGTCACCCTCCCATCCTCCGAGTGACTGCCGTTTGCCACCACCCTTTGCTTCCTAGCTCTCAACCAATTTGATACCTAGCTTACCACTTTCTCCCCAACTCTCGACTGCTAAGTTTCTTTATCAACCTCCTGTGGGGAGCAGTGTCAAAGAAACATAGAAACAGAATTTCATAACAGAAAAGGACTGTCTGGCCCTCCCAATGTGCCCATTTTTCCCTACCTACATTATTACCACAGACTATACTTTTTTCAATATACATTTTCTCCTCTCCCCAGCTGTCCCCTTCAGACCAACCCCCCCCCCAGCCCCGTCACCTCGGTGTCACCGGGACTAACCTCTGCCCGGTTGCCAGGTGCAGAGCCTGCAGAGGGTCAGTCATCACCAGGAGCTGGGGCATTTTCCGTTTTTCTCCCGTTCCCATCCTCGTGCTGGGACACGCACAGCCAGATGTGCATGTGTGGAGATGCATGCACATCAGTGGAAGTCCCACAGCTCCCTCCCTTTCCTGGAGCCCAGCAGACCTGCACTCCTCATGGGCCTCCACCCGGGGGCAGTCATTCAGCTGGAGCACCAGTTCTCCCTCTCTGGGAGAGGAGAGCAGTCCTCCAGACACTCAATCCTCTCCCTCCCCAGCCAACCTCTGGCAGCCCACTCACACCATGAACACGGTTCACTGGCATGGCTGAAGGTAAGGCATGGATGCCTCAGCCCTCCATGCCACTGGGCCAGCTGCCGCAGACTATACTTGATCTACAGCTCTTTCTCCCTCCCCCTTTCCATTCCACTATGATTCCCTTGTGCCTATCCCCTGCATTCTTGAGTCCCACCACTATTTTCACCCCCACCACCTCCACTGGAAAGCTGTTTCTGGAATCCACCACTCTTTCTGTGAAGAAGTACTTCCTCACATCTCTCCTGAATCTACTACCCTCCAGCTTCATAGCATGTCCTCTTGTCCTTACTGAAGTCCAGATAGGCCATATCCACTGCCCTCCTGGATCCACTTCCCTAGTTCCCCAGTCAAAGAAACCTATGATGAGGTTTGTTTGCATGACCTCTTCCATGAATCTGTGCTGCCAATGGTCCTGCAGGTCATATGTCTCCAGGTGCTCCATCAGTTTCTCCTTCAGCAGAGACTCCATGAACTTCCCCGCTACTGATGTGAGACTGACTAGACTATAATTGCTGGCCTCCTCCCCTTTACCATTCTTGTGTAGAGGAACCACATCAGCCCTCCTTCATTCTTATGGAGCAACGATGCACAGGGGTAATGCCAAACTTCACCCAACAACTAACACACCAAAATCTGGCCAATGGAAAATCATGTACACAAATGCTCACAGCCTGGGAAATAAGATCCCAGACCTGCAGGCAATAATGTCAGAGGCTAAACTGGACATAGTAGCAATTAGTGAAACGTGGTTTACCAGTAACCACACTTGGGAGACTTCAGTACCTGGCTATGTATTGTTCAGAAGAGACCGAGGTGCAAAAAGGGGAGGGGTGGCCCTGTATGTTAATGAAAATATCAAAGCTACAGAAATTCAGAATACACATAAGGAGCCAGAAGAACTGTGGGTCACCCTGGAAACAGGAAATGGGACAGCCATAAGAACTGGGGTTGTCTACAGGCCCCCAGACCAGAGGGAGGACATAGACACATTACTGTTAGAAGATATACAAACCATGACAGCTAAAGGGGAGGTTCTGATAATGGGAGACTTCAACATGCCAGATACAGATTGGTCAATACCAGCAGGAACATCTGCCAGAACTAGACTCATAGTGGATTCCCTGCAGGGGGAGGGCCTCAAACAACTGGTACAGCAACCCACAAGAGACAGGACTATCCTAGATCTAGTACTGACTAACAAAGAAGGGATCACAGATCTCCAGGTAGAAGGTCACCTGAGGGCCAGTGACCATCACATGGTATGGTTCAATTTGGCTACTACATCTATATCATCCCATTCCAAGGCAAAATATGGGACTTCAGAGGAGCTGACTTGGATAAGATGGCCAACAGAGTTAAGCTAGCCCTGGCAAAAGAAACACAGATGAGGAGGTACAGGCAAAGTGGGCAAGCATTAAGGATACAATACTTGAAGCAACATCCCATTGTGTTAGACAGAAAGGAAGTGCAAAGAAGAAGGAAACCACTTTGGTTCTCAAATACAGTAGCAGAAAAGGTCAGAGCAAAAGGCTGGCCTTCAGAAAATATAAGGAACACAGCGGATGAAGATAGGAGGCATACCAAACTGCCCTAAGGGAAGCAGGTAAGGCAGTAAGGCAGGCAAAGTCCCAAACTGAGGAAACACTAGCACGAACAGTAAAGAAGGTGACAAGACTTTCTATAGATACATTAGTGAAAGGAGAAAGTCCAGAGGGTATTGCTAAGCTTAATGGAGAAAAGGGAGCATGTGAGGAGGAGGACCCTGTAAAGGCATCTATCCTAAATAGATACTTTTGCTCAGTATTTACTGAAGAAGAGGGCAGGGCCCAGAGCCGCTCAGCATCATGGACACAGGGGAGGGAGGTGAGCACTACTCCCTTCACAAAGAAAGGGTCCTACAAGAGCTTGCTAAGCTCAGGGTGGATAAGGCAATGGGACCTGATGGCATACATCCCAGGGTACTTAAGGAGCTAAAGGAGGAACTAGCAGAGCCATTAGCAGAATTGTTTAGTGAGTCTCTGAGCACAGGAGGGTCCCAGAAGACTGGAGAAGGGCTCATGTGATCCCACTCCACAAGAGTGGTAGCAGGGAGGAGGCGGGAACTACAGACCAGTCAGTCTTACCTCAGTAGTGGGCAAGATTATGGAGGCACCCTTAAGGAAAGGATAGTGCAACACCTGGAATCCATAGGGGCACAGGATCCAAGACAGCATGGGTTTACAAAGGAATGTCCTGTCAAACTAATCTCATAGATTTCTTTGACTGGGTAACCAGAGTGGTGGACCAAGGGAGCAGTTGATGTCGCCTACCTTGACTTCAGCAAAGCTTTTGACACTGTTCCACATAGAAGATTGATAAATAAGCTTGGTAGGCTCGGGTGGGTCAGAGTTGGTCAACTGGGTGGCAAACTGGTTGACTGGCGAAAACAGAGAGTGGTGGTAAATGGTATACAGTCAGAAGAAATGCAAGTCTAAGTGGGGTACCTCAGGGATCAGTCCTGGGGCCAGTCCTATTCAACATCTTGTGACCTCGAGATGGACTAGAGGGTAAGGTTGTCTGTTTTGCAGATGACACCAAGATCTGCAACAGAGTAGATGATCCAGATGGGGTGGGCAGAATGAGAAGAGATCTGGATAAACTAGCAGAATGGTCAGAAGAGTGGCAACTGGGATTTAATGCAAAGAAGTGCAAACCACGCACATAGGGAGAGAAACCCTGAAGCCACTTATAGGCTGGAGGGAGTTGCTAGCAGTCACAAAGGAAGAAAGAGACTTGGGCATCATCATCACTGATGACCTAAAATCATCAAGCAGACCTCCTAAAGCAGTAGGTAAGGCTAGGGGGTGTTAGGGTGTATTAGTAGGAGTATCACAAGTCATAGGGAGGTAATAATCCCTCTGTACAAGACATTAGTTAGGCCCCATCTGGAGTACTACGTGCAGTATTGGAGGCCACACCTTCACAAGGACATTAACCAAATTGAGGCAGTCGAGAAGGGCAACCAAATTGGTGCAGGGACTGCATCAGAAGACATATGAGGACAGATTAACGGAGCTCAATATGTATACCCTTGAGCAAAGGAGGGAGAGAGGTGATATGATCGAGACATTTAAACACCTTAAGGGCATAAACAAGGTGAAAGAGTCTAACATGTTTAAATATAAGAAAAATAGCAGGACAAGAGGACACAGCATGAGATTAGAGGGAGGCCAATTAAGGGGGAATGTGAGGAAATTCTTTTTCACAGAAAGGGTGGTAGATGCATGGAATGGCTTACCACAAGAAGTGGTGGCTATGAATACAGTGCAGGGCTTCAAACAGGCATGGGATAGGCATAAGGGAGCAATACAAATGACTATGAATAGATAGGTCACTGACAGAGCAAAGGCCGATGGCACATTTACAAGGTAGAAAAAGAAATGGGCAGACTGGATGGGCCTTACGGTCCTTATCTGCCGTCAACTTCTATGTAACCCTTGTCCCCAGTGAGGTTCTAAACAGTGTTTTCAGAGGGTCAGCTAGCACCACGCTCAGTTCCTTAAGTACCCATGGGTGGATCCTGTCTAGCCTCATCACCTTGTTTTCCTTTAGGGCTTCCAACCTGAAGCAGACTTCCTCCTTTGTAAATGGACTCTTGTCCATCCACCTCACCCCGGTGCCTGCTACTGCATATCAGCCCATCCCCCCTTTTCACTGTGAATACCAAGAAGAAATATTAATTTAAAATTTTAGATTTTTCTTGGTCTTCCTCTGCACAGTTCCACCCCATCTCCTAATCTTCACTATACCACCTCTTGTCTTCCTCTTCTCGCTCATATATCTGAAGAAAGTCTTATTTCCATTCTTCATCTTCTGGGCAATCCTTTCCTCAGTTTGAGCCTTTGCTCTCTTTACCCTCCTTCCTGCCTCCCTTTGTTTCTCTAAATATACCTCCCTGTCTGCCTCCATTTGGGTTTTCTTATACTTTCTGAAAGCTGTTTTTTTTTCTCTCCTTCACTACTTTAGTCACCTCCTTTGAGAACCACAGTGGCTTCTTTCTCCTCTTACCCTTCCTTATTACCTTTAAACAGCTTGCCGTTACCATAGTTATTCCCTTCTTTGTTCTACTGCATTGTGCTTCCCCTCCTCCCCCTTCCCCTCCTCCCCTTCAAGGTATTTCCTAAGGCAGTCTCCCATTTCTCAAAAATGTGTTCTCCTGAAGTCCAGGACAATCGTCCTAGTGTGTTTTTTCCTAGCCCAATATGTATGCTAAACCACACTGTACTATAATTGCATGAACCCAAGGGGCTACCCACTGTGACGTCTGCTATGTTGTCCCTCTTTGTAAGTACTAGACCCAGCACTGGTGAATTTATTTCCCTTGGGCTTTTCTTCACTGCTGCACCATTATTTGGGGGGGGGGACATTCACTGTCTCCTTCTTTACTTCTGCCCCCGGATAATTTATTTATTTATTTGCTTTTGTTAACCAGGTAAGCACACTAAACAACCAAGTGCCTATTTTCAGGTGCGACCCAGGAGGATTACAATGGTACATACATGAACATCAGGCAAAAAATAGGGTAACATGCAATAGAATCAGGCACAAAGATTACATCAATTTAAATGGCCATCGAAGTATCATTTAAACTTTCTACCCAGGACTGCTGTTAACCTCCTGGATAGATGGAGGCCATCCCATGTCCTGGAGTTGATTACTCCAGGTAGGACCCTCTTCAACTAATGAATTCAAACCCCTCCTTGCTGGACAATGCCTTCAACCACTAGACCCAAGGCACATTTTGAAATCAGACAAGCAAGTAAACATTGGATTGTTGCTCCTTTCTGGGCCAATGGTACTGACACATGTGATGGGGTGGGGATATTGCTTAAAGGCTTTGATTTTTCAGTTAAAAAGTTGGTGGACATTTCCCCTGGTAGGGCTCTGTTATATGATGCTGAGTTTTACTCTGTATCTTTTTGTCCTTATGTATCTATGCACCACAGACCAAATCCTCCAGAGTATCACTTTTTTTTATATACCTTACTTGTACACTCATAAAACCATTATTATGGGAGAAAGAGGGTGGATTTCAGTTGTGCTGTTTACCAGTCAGTGCAATCTCAAGGAAAAAAAACTGTATTGTGACACTAATTACCTAACTGAAATGTTAGAAACAGCCTGTCCTAAAGATTTACACTATACTTTATACCCTCAGGGTGGGAAAACATATGTCTGGAATAATCTGGCTACCAGGACCGATTACTTTTTTGGTTTAGACTCTGTACGGGTCCATTCCTCTACTACTCAGGCAGGAGAAACTTCTGGCCATTTGGCTTTAATCCTACATAGCACCGTGAATAGAACACCTCATCCAGGTCAGAAACCCTGGAGATTAAATAACCTGTTGTTGGAAAATGAATTTATTTAAAAAAGTTAGTAGATCTATATATAGCAAGATTAACTGTTTTGTGCGCATTTGACACTACAACAGCTTGGTGGGAGGATACTAAAGCAGAAATTAAAAATTTACTGGGAGGACCCAGAGAGTGGTGGTCAATGGGAAGCACTCCAGGGAACTAGGGGTGATGAGTGGGGTGCCACAGGGATCAGTGTTGGGGCCCATGCTATTTAATGTGTACATGGGGACTTAGCGGAGGGTCTAACTAGAAAGGCGTGTTTGTTCGCAAAAAACACAAAGTTATATAACAGGGTGGATGCTCTGGGGGGATGAGGCAGGATCTAGCCACGCTGGCGAAGTGGGCAGAAAAGTGGCAGTTGCAATTCAATGCAGAAAAGTGCAAAATAATGCACATAGGACAAAATAAGCTAAGAGCCACTTACTGCCTTGGGGGGAGGGGGGGATCACTACAGGTCATAGAACAGGAAAAGGACCTGGGGATTTGGATCACAGACACATTAAAGACTAGGAGTCAGTGTGAATGAGCAGCTGGGAAAGCAACAAGAGTGCTGGCATGCATTGGGAGAGGTTTCACTAGTAGGAAGAGTGAGGTGATCATGCCATTATATAAAACACTGGTCAGACCACAGATGGAGTATGGAGTTCAGTTCTGAAGGCCCCATTCACAAGGGGACAAGGATAGGCTGGAAAGAGTACAGAGAAGGGTGACCAAGATGATCCAGGGGATGCAGGGGAGAACATATGGGGAGACGCTGGATGAGCTCAGTCTTTATATACTGGAAATGAAATGGGAGAGGGGGGACATGGTGGAAACCTTCAAGTATATGAAGGGAATAAACAAGGTTGGGGGGATAGCATCTTCAGGCTGAGCGAAAACAAAACCACCAGATGGTATGCATATAAGATGGAGGGGCAGATTTAAGGGGGATGTGAGGGGGCGTTATTTCTCAGAGAGGGTTGTACAATCATGGAATAGGTTGCTGGAGTGGGTGGTGGAGGTTGATACAGTGGAGAAATTCAAAAGAGCATGGGATAACTACATGGGACTAGGGAAGGGTGGGAAGTAAAAGGGAGGTGGGGGGGCTATCTCGGGCAGACTCGATTTGTTGAATGCTCTTTTTCTGCCGGCATGATTCTATGAACATGGCATAAGGCAACAAAATGATGCCTACCTGAAATACTTAGGCCTCAGGAAAAAACTACAGTACCTTATTTCATTCCAGGTTAAAGGAAAACAAACTGACAACAACTCCATTCATGACATTAAACTACAGGCAAGGGCATACCAGTATGACGGGGATAAATCTCTACAATTTGACATACAAGCAGGGACACAGGGTAGGAAACGATTTTTAGATCCCTTTAAAGGTTGTACAGAGAGGGTTAAACATAGGCTGATCTGGCAGTCAGAAATGACAATGGGGATGTTTGTGACAACCCTCCAGATATTCTACAGATAGCAGAAGAACAGGCTGAAAATGCCCTTCATGGCACTGTCCACATAGAAGTGTTGAATATTTCCTAGAGACATTTGAGGTAGCTAAACTTCTAGAGGTGGTCGTCAAGAATTTGTGTAAACCAGTCTCACCGGAGGAAGTTTACACAGCGATTGGTAAATTGGTGGGGAATACTGCACCCGGGCCCAATGGTTTGATGTGTGACTTTTACAAGACTTTTAAGGATTTGTTAGGGCCTGATCTGGTACAACTTATGATGAGTTGCTAGAATCCCATATAGCATCAATGAACCTGCTACAGGCTTTCTTGAGTTACATGTTTAAACAAATTGTGGTTAGATCCAATATGGCAGCAAAATGATGTTATTGTCTCCACAGACCCTACTTGATTTCTGGCTCCCTCACCCACATCTCACCAATACCACCTTTCTCCTAATGCCACTCTTCTATTTTAAAGGATACAAGATTAGTGAAGATGGCACTACACACAAAGTTTGTTAACAATTATATATTTTTTCTAATTTTGACCCCAAATTTTCAAGATATTCTTTTATGATTTGCGTTATAAACATGGCATGTACCATTTAAAGCATACTGGGCAAAACGTCATTTTGTACCAGAAGTGTCAAAACACGTCACATCCAGGATTTTAAAAATGACGTGTGTCATGTTTATGAAGCAGTGTGGAAATGGCTATGTTAAAAGTTTGGAGTCAAAATATAGAAAATTAGAGAAGTTATGAGTGAATGTTGAAGTACTGTAACCTTCAGTCATAACCTGGGCATGTTACCATATTTGTGCATCAACAGTTCAGCATAGTCTTCTTATCTCCCCCGCCCCATGAACCTGGTAGATGAAAATGTTCAAATACCCACCAAAATGTCATTCCATGCAACCAAAACTTCATTCCACACCACAGGTGCAAAACCATATTTTGACCAGGATTTGAAAAATGACAGCTGTCAAGTTCATGAGGGGTCAAAATATTTAAAGGTAAAGTCCCCTCAACCTATTTTCTGTACACCTGTATAGTATGTAGGCATGAACGATTCCCTCTCTTGTATCCCCCTAATTTCATCCTAATTTATATATAAATGAAATTGATTCACTCTGTTTTGCCCTGGTGGGAAAAACTGTTTATTTATTTTATTTATTTCAGTTTAGGATTAATACCTTTGAGTCAAGGACTCGTTTTCAAAGGTTCCAAGTCAGTGGTGGGCAAAACATTACAGATAGGACAAAAAATACAGAAAAACAGGGATCAATTTACACAGGCAAGTACATTGCAATTATATACATCTTATTACAGTGGTGCCAGAGAAAGGATTAGGATAGGAGAGATGGGGTACACTGTCTTAGTGATCACTGGATGGTCAATCCACCAAAAAAGACAAAGATGGTAGGGTGGTCAGCCTAGATAAGACCTCATCAAAGGAGAGAGGGGGGCAGGAGGGTGATCAGTCAAGAGAGGCATCATCTGGGTGTAGCTTACAGAGAGAATAAGTAGAGGGGTAGAGGTGACGGGGGAGGGGTGGGGTAAAGGGAAAATAGGGAGGCTGAGGGGCACTCTCAAAAATGCAGGCAGGTACAGGTATTTAATGTGTCCAGAAAGGATCTGAGCCCAGATTTGAAAGTACCAATCTTGGGTGTATCAGTGAGGTCAGCTGGTAGTTCATTGTACTATTTTGGTCCTTAGTACAAGATGGAATTCTGTGCAAGTTTCATCCATTTGAAAGGGATCACCAGCCTGTGGGTGGATGCACTTCTAGTGTATTTAGTTGGCACTGCCAGTTTAAAGAGGCTGCCCAGAGCGGGGGACATTTTTCATCATTGCAAAGGTCATGACACCACTCATGCAAGGCATCATGGAAGTTGATGCATTCATGCACAAGCCAGCAGAAATTGCACTCTCAGTCAATTCTGTTAAATGTCTTGTGAAGTTCTTGTATTCTCTAAAAGCATGTTTTTCTAATTCAGATATACTTTAAACTACAGAAAGCAGCAGGGCACTTACTATGCCTTGAAAAGTTTCATTGCCAGCATAAAACAAAAACATAGGGACTGCAGAGGACAGCAACTGCATTGACAGATACAGTATAAGTATTGCAGATTTTAGCACCAAAACGTCATAAAACTCCAGAATGCCTTACATGAGTTGGGTCACAACCTTTGCAATGATGTTAAGCAAGTTTTCATGCTGGTCTGGTGGCACTGAGGGTTGAGGCACTGGACACCATACCTCAAGCCATGCCGATGACCCGGGTTTGTGAGGAAGAGGATTGAGTGTCCAAGTGATTGCTCTCCTCTTCCTGGGGAAGGTTTGGGGCTCACATCACTCTGCAGCAGCCCCCAATTGTAAATCAAGGGCACCACAGGTGCGGTGTATCTGGGGTGGAGTACGGCAGAAGTTGGCATGGAGTGCCTTGACATCATTGCGCATCCATACTCCAGTAGGGCATAAACATCATGGAGAAAAAAGCAGTCGGTCATCGAGGCTTGATGGCTGTACCTCTGCATCCATGAACCCACAGGATCCGCACTTGGATACTGGATCTGGGCCAGGTGGGGGAGGTAGGTGGCCCCCCCCATGGTCACTGCGTGCCAGCCAGAGTAGCATGTGCCTGATAGGAGTCCTATCGGGACGCAGGAGGACGGCGGCCGGAGGATTGCCGACTGAGCTGCAGGGGGTTAAAAAGTATTTCATGATAACAAAAAAGCAGGTTTTCACACCAGACTTAAGTACCTTCATTTCCATTTAAATCTAAGGCCCTGTACACATCAGGCCACTTAAAACGTTTTAAGGTGCTTAAAACATTTTAAGTCGCGCAAAACCGGAGCCCGTCCGCATTTAAGCATGGTTTCAAAGCGTGTTAAGAAACCGTGCTTAAACCCTGCTGCGAGCTAGTCTCAAGTCCCGTTTTCAAAAACACTTTAAAGGAGAAGCGTGTTGCAACTGTGTGGCGGCGTGCGATTTTCTGTCAGTGGGGTGCCAACATAACCGTGCTACAATCACGGAGGACTACCGAGTTTAAAAACGTTACTCTTTGCTGATGGAGATGGAAGTTCACCGTGTTACAATCGAGTTCAAACTCGGTGAACAATAATGTGGACGGGCTACTGTGGTGAGTTTTAAAACGTTTTGAAACCGTTATTTAAAATGGTACAAATCTTCACTTGTAATGTGTACAGGGTCTAAATTTAAATTAGGAGGGTACAGTAGAAACAATCATTGTTCATACTTACAAAGTACATAGGCATACAGAATGAAAGACTGAGGGAACCTTCCTTTTAAAATTACCTAAAATACAAGCAAGCATAGAAGAATTTCAGTGTACGCCCATAACTCTGCCATTTATACATATTTTGACCCCTAATTTTCAACATAGCCTTCTTATGACTCCACTTCATGAACAAGGGTGGTGAAAGTTTTCAAATCCCACCAGAAAGTTGATTTCATAACGTGACTGCAAACTCACCTTTCAGGCCAGATTTGCATAATTCCTCTGCCATTGGTCATGAGATGGGGGTCCCAAAAAGGCCATGTTGAAAATATGAGGCCAAAATATGCAAAAATTACAAAGTTATGCATCAAAGTTCAAACCCCCACTGAAATACACTGAACCGCAGTTACCTTCATTTCTCATATTGCAATCACCAGTTCCAGCAGCAAGACGCGTCTTCGATCAGAGAGTGAGTCTTTGCACTGAGACATGTTCAGGTAAGTGAAAGTGTGTGTGTGGGGAGTGGTGTGGTGGGTGCTGAGTGTGAGGCTTGGGTGGGGTGGGTGTGTGTGGGGGGGCAGATCGGTGAGGGACCATTTTCTGTTTTACAGGTTTAAAAAAAACATTGGGGAACAGTTTTCTTTATTTCAGGGCTATTCAAAAACTGGGGATTGGGCACCCTACTATCAGGCTTGTGTTTGGCGGTACTGGAGGTGGGCACCCTGGTGTCACCACCTACATAAAGTGTCCCTAAATCTTCCCTTGCCAGACTGGATTCTTTTTTCATTCTTTTTGTCATTTTGCTTTATACTGCCCCCTTCATTCTTACCACCGCTCTCTTTATTCAGCCCTTTCTCTTCCCTCTCTTGATGCTAGGGGCCTTTCCCATTGTGCTTCTTTTTATATCCAAATTCTGATTCAGCTCCCTTCCCTCCTATCTTAAATCCCTTCTTTCCTCTCCTCCTTCTTGCTCCTACTCTCTCTGCAACAATATTTTCCTTTCCCTCTCTAGTCCTTCTAGAAACTCTACCGTTAAACAATTTGCTTTTTCTGGTCCTTCCTTCCCCTTACTATTCGATGTGCCTCTTCTCCTTCCTCCCTTAAGACTCTTCTTTTTGACTTTTTATCCTACCTGCAACTATGACCCTCTTCCTTTTTCACTCCCTCTCTCTCTATATCTATCTATCTATATATATATAGATAGATAGATACTCTATATATATGTACAGTATATATATATATATATATATATATATATATATATGTGTGTGTGTTTTATATCCTATTTGCATTAATTTGCTTCTATATTTCTAATACGTGTCTTGTAGTACTGTTTAATTGAATTTGACTTTTTTTTCAGTAGTTTATTGGTTAGCTATCTCCTTCTCCCTTCTTCCCCAGGACATATCTGGAAATAAGCTGTTTTCAGCTCTGTATGTCTTTCCTGGAGAAAGAAAGAAATAAAGAAAGAAAGGAAGGAAGGAAGGAAGGAAGGAAGGAAGGAAGGAAGGAAGGAACTGGGCAGGTTAGCTGGAAGGGGAGTCAAGAGAAGTGGTACCAGGGGTCGGCACCCCGGTGCACTTATATAGAAAAAATAAATATATGTATATAAATATTGGGAAGGGCAGGTGGGCAACCTGGAGTGGAGGGGAGAAAGAAGTGGTACTGGGGGTGGGCACCCTGACCCTGATCCCCTTAATAGATAGCTAGATAGCTAGCTAGGACTATTGTACCCGAGTTCCGCTAAATACATTTTCTAGTACTACAAAGAATGCTGAACTCAAGAATGTGATTATTTCTTGGTAATGGGGGCTAAAAATTAGATAAATCATAGTCTGAAAGCTGAACCGTGATACTGGGCATGCGCACATGCATATGCATATCCATATGGTTATGCATACGTGCACGACCAGTATCGTGGTTTGACTTTCAGATCATGATTTAGCTAATTTCTTAGCCCCGTTTCCAAGAAATTAGCACATTCTCAAGTTCAACTTTCTTTGTAGCACTAGAAAATGTTGTTATCTGAACTTTGGTACAATACTCCACACATGAACACCTGTGAAAATAGTGCAGCGGGGGAGGGGGGAGATGGAAGCAAAATCTTGAATGGATAGGAAGCGGAGAGATTCCTTTCCCTTCTGTGGAAGGACAGAGCTGTCCACAGCTGTGCTGTGTTCACAGTCACATGCTACCAACTGTCCACAGCTGTGCTGTATTGTAGTCACGTGCTACCAAAGCCCCTTTTCAATGCAATTGCAATAAATCATACATAGCTCTGCTGTGCACCCAGAAAAAGGAGACAGGATGAACCTAATAAATTGGTGGCCTTTATATCTGCTTAACACAGACATCAAAACTCTCGCAAAGATCAAGTATGCTAGATTACTGACTATTGTTTCAGTAGCGTTGTCTTCTTTTCCAAATATGTGGCATTCCACACAAAAGCATTCAAAACAGTCTCTATCTGATAAAAATTTTCCATAGATCAGGAAATAGCCTTTGAGAAGGTGATTCATTAATTTATCTTCAAAGTCTGGAGAAATATGGAGTTCCTGTCCTATTTATTGTCTGGATCCTTACTTTGTATAACGGGGCTACAGTACTCCCCTACATAAATGGTTGGGTTGGGCACCCTATTATCTCAACATCTGGGGTTAAACAAGGCTGTCCTTTGAACCTGCTTCTTTATACTTTTGTTATTGACACTGTTCTGAAATTGGTTCAAGCCACAAGTAGCACTCAAGGAATTAACATGGGCAACAACTATAGCATTAAGATTATGGTTTATACAGATGATTTCTGCTTGTTGTTAAACTCAGAGGTCGATGGAGACAGTATGTTGGGGGTGCTACCCGGTTACTCTTTGGTCTCTAGTGCATGGATAAATATTCCGAAAAGTAAAGGGGTATATATTGGTACTGACTCTGCCAAACTAGCCTGCATGAATACAGGTGGTATTCCTATTGAAAATAAAAATGTTTCTGTGCTTGATATCCTTTTCAGTCCCACCAACACTGCCAAAGCAAAGTGGGACAAATGTTTGGATGTGGCACAAGCTAAAGTTGATCTATGGAAGGGTAAATCCATAGTGAAAAGACAGAGCAGTTTCTGATAAAAATGCTACTTATTCCGTTTTCTTTGTTTAAGTTCTGTGTTCCCTCCCCCTATTGATATTGAGGCTAGGTTATATAGTAATTTCTTTCAGGCAGTTTGGGGAAGTCATGTCAATCCAATAAAGAGAGAGGTGACTTATTTGAAAATTGCAGAAGGCGGTTTAGGGATGGTCAACCTGTTAGTGTTTTTTATAACAATTTTTATAAAAGCAAATTTGGGAATAGCTCTCACTCAGTTTCACAAAATGGGATCCTTGCTCATACTTGACTGGAGTAATCCCTACATGGCGGCACAGACAGCTGGCAAACTTAAACTACCGAAGGTCTCCCTGGACCTGCCACCATATGGCAGGGCTGTTTTGGTAAAGTTGAAGCAATGGCAGGTGTCACATGAGTCAGTGGTGAGTCACCATCAGAAATTGCTCTATGCTTCAGTTGCAAATAGTAAATGTACACATTAGATGGCTTTTCTACAGCGTCCGGTTAGGGGCATGTAACTCTCTCAAACATAAGTCAATAGAAGAGAGGTACTTCCCCAAAGACACTTGTATACAGGTTTTAGAAACACATGATAATTTTTTTCTAGAATGTTCATTTTCTAAACAATTCAGATCCTTTGTAGCTCAAGAGTGGGAAGTACTTTATGGAGCAAAGTATCGTACCAGGAGGTGTTAGGTTTCTGTGATGACAAATCAAATGATTTTCATTATAGTACATTGAGAGTTGTTTTTTTCTCTATTGAAATATTATTTATCGCAGGGATGGTGTGGCCTTAGTCTCAGACAGAAGCTGTACACTCAGATGGATAGTTTCCGATGATGGCATCTTTTTCTTTAAACTGCATTCAGGAACAAGAATTTAAAACACATCCTGTTTCCTGGATCCAGAAAGCCTGGAATAATTTGGAAAGACTTGCTGACTGGGTCAGATCAAGTACTTTCTCTGGAGCCAGACCACCAGTGCAGCAGTAACACTACCACTTGCTGCACTGACCTGTGTTCAGTAGGGATCACGGTGCATCAGAGGGTCGGCCAGGGGAGGTTGGATGATTGTCCCAGGGACAGCGCTCCACCTCCAGGGGGGAGAATTGTGGTTTCCTTGCATACCAGTGATACCCAGTGGAGGCTGGGTGTCCAGCAGCTGGGACCACCTGGCACTGTGGAACATCAGCAGATGTTTGTGGGATGGGTGCAGGAGCATGCCCACCCCACGCTGACACCATTGCTTGTCCGTGCTGAACTGAACAATGGAAAAAAACATGGTCACAGAGCTCTATAATGTCCCTAGACACCTCCCGAATGACACCCCAGGCATAAACCTCAGCTATGGCCTCTGGCGGATCTCGATCTTTCCCCCCTAGCCCTCCAGTGGAACTGTGCCTTAGGGGGCAAGGTATGGGGAACCCAGCTGGGTGGCCTGGCGGGGGATGCCAGGAGAGTAATCTGGGTGTTGAAATAGGGGTACATCCCCTGCCCATACACCAGGTGCAGAAAGAGAGCAAAAAAAATACCCTCTCTTCAGAGTTATAAGGTGATCTCCCCATAAGATGTGGATCCTCACAAATATATTTGAAACTGCTGCATGGTTCTCACCTTTGTAGTTCACTGCAGCTTTATATTTATTCTCTTAGTGATGGATCACATTCTCTACTTTTAATTTTCCCCTTTTCCATTTTGTTTTCAGACATCATGTATTATTTCAGATGACCCTCACCATTTGGTTATAACCACTGCATGTACCATGTTTTTGTTTTCTATGTTATTAAATTGTTTTGTTTTTGTCTGTCTTTTGGAATCTTTTAAATAAACTTCCCCTACAGTTCCTGCAGGGCATTGTCTTCTTTCTTACTATAGGCGGATGGAGGTCTCTGGAGAGGAGTATGATGGCAACTCCCCAGAGGTGGAGCCTGCTTCCCTTCCTACACAGCCTTCTGAGGATACTGCCAAGCCTTCTAGGGTTGTTGCAGCAGACATGAGTGAGCAAGAGATGACACTTTCTACAGCACTTGAGGAAAAAGTCGAGGACGTCGGGCCAGTGATGGTAAGACCAACTGAAGGTGTTGATAAACTGCATAGCAAGTAAACAGCTGTTGGGGAAACCAAAGACCTTGTTGAAGGGAAAAGCGCTTTAAGTGTTGAGCAATTTGAATTTACTGATCCAAAGGAAGCACGGCTGGAAGAGGTGCTGTGTGCAAAGAAGGAGCACCTTCTTGCATAGGCTGCGGCAGAGGAAGCCATGTGTCAGCATCATAAACTGTAGCTGAGAGTGGGCCACTGCTCACCCAATGTAACAGAAATTGACAATGTGGGCATTTCAAAGACAGAGGATTGCCAGGAAATGCCATCAGGAAACCTGGGTGCAGTTGATCAGTGGATTTGGAACAGCGGCCATGGCTGAGCCATCGGCGTTTGGAACTGTCACTTTCCACCCTCAGAACAGATGAGGTTTTGATTAGAGCAGGGTGGAACTGCATTGGTGATAAGTGGATCTCTGACCCAGATGTTCCGTTACCTTTTAGAACTGATCCTCTGGAAGCTGAGATTGAAGAGCCTACACAACCGGCTAGATCAAGAGAAGGTGAGTTGACTCTCTTATAAGTACCTAAGGAGTTTAGTTTTTTACAAACCCCTGTTTTGTTTGAGTGTCGGGGTCCCCCACCAGTAGGACATCTAGAACTGCTGCAAGTAACATTGTATTTGGCCTGAAGACTGTGGTATTTACTGAGATAGAAAGAACTAACTTGGATCTGCCTCCTAGACAGCAGTCCAGGTCTTTATGTAAGCAATAGTGTACAGTCTGGAACATGAGCTAAAAAATATGGCATGTCAGACTGAGACTCCTTTGCTTGAAGTTGCTTTAACCACATATAATACATTTGACATGAATCCTGTTTTTGAAACTGTTAATGAAAATACAGATGTTCTTACTAAAAGTACAGAGGGCAGCAGGGTACACACCCTTCAAGCGCTAGTCTTCCTTCTGACCCTGTCATACCTAACCCAGCACAACACCTTGATACAGGAAGCACTGTATACAATGTTCCTGTTGATACCACACCCCACATAAGACTCGAAGCATTAGATCAAGTGACTACTGGTGTACAGCCTGATGACAGTAATTCCCCTTCACAGGCTATGCCATCTGGAAGATATGACAAAGGTGTCTTTCTGCAAAATTGTATATCTCCTGCTCAATACTCAGAGGAGAGGCCTTCAACTTCTGCAGCAGCTCAAGAATCCTATTTGGAAAATGGCTCTTGCCAAGGTATACAGGAGAAAAAGGGTGAATGTGGCTCAAACTGCACCTGGACTGCAATAACAGAGATGCTGTGCAGATCTTTTCAGACCTCCTGTACTTCCAGCCAAAAAAGAGAAGTGGTGTAAGGCATCGATAAAAAGTGGGACTTCCAGAATTTCCTAATAAGATACATGTGGGCATGCACTTTTTTGCAACAGAAATTTATGCTTTGACACATACTGCAGGAGAGCCCATCTTTACTATTAGTTTTAAAACAGCTAGTGCATTAGAGCAGTTTTGGCAAAAGTATCATAGCATGAAAAACATTCCACTGTGGGCTCCATTTACAGCCATTCCCCTTACAAAACCTTGATTTAAGACTAAAACTATGCGTGTTCATCAAGGATATCTCCTCCATTGGGCCACACCTTTGGAACTGTAAGCTGTCGGTGTCAGGACCTTGTGGAAAATGTCATTTAACTGGGGCCACCCACAATGACGTGCAATGTCGGCGCCTATAAAATGTGTTCAGCCCCCTTACTCCTCAGTTCTTTCTTTCACTGTCAACATTCTCATCTGTAGAGAAACAATGCCATCATTTTGTTACATCGCTGTTTGATGATGTCCCTGTCTACCACTATCAAAAGAACCTTTGTTTATGTTTTGTACCTGTGGTTACAAAATCTACAAGGATGATGCTCACACTGTATGTGTTTGCTGTTTGGGGTTTGAAGACTTTCATCACTGTTAAGGCCATGGAAGCTCAGGCAAAGGCCGTGGGATCCAAACTGGCTTCTCCCTCTCATCTGCCCACTCCAGGGAATGAAACACCCTGACAGTCATCCACTGTATCACAATGGATAAATCCAAGGACAAGGAAAAATAGTCTTCGAGACCCTCCTCCTCCTCTTCCAGCCACCATAAACATAAAGAGAAACATGCTTCACTAGTGAGGTCACAATCTCCTTAGAAGGAGGGTAAGTCCTTGTCAACATCTGCTGCAGCAGTGTCAACTACAGCCCCACTGACCGCCACTAAGACACCAAGGTCAAGGGGCCTGGCTCTGGTGCTGCTGTACCTACTACAGATGGCATGCAGTCATTATCGATGGGTTCTATCCTGTTGACGCCAGTAGTCCCAACTCCTCAACTGGGTGTTGTCTACTTGCAGGTTATGCTGGTGTCATTCTCTGCATTACAGATTTGAGGGAGCACTCCTGACCAATCGGAGAGCTCCTTTCCTCTGCACGTGAGACACTCTTATTCTGTGAAGAGTATCTCACAAACAGATGCCCCAGAAACAGGTATGTTCTAGGACACTTAAAAAAAATACATTATTGATCGAGCTTGATTGATAATGTATGATTACCGCCATGGAGAACACTCTTACGCTTGTAAGAGTGCACTCACATACAAGAATGCATGTGAGACCACTCTTACAAGCGTGAGAGGACTCCGTGGTGGTATTAACATCCCATACATAGATACGTAGAATGTGACAGCAGAGAAGGGCCACTAAGCTCACCCAGTCTGCCCAATTGTGTTTTGTTTTGCTTTTTGCAGACCTTACTTAATCCATATCGCAATCTCTTCTCCCCTGTACCCTACTCCCATGATTCCTTTGTGTCTATCCCAGGCATTTTTTCACCCAATCACTGTTTTTGGCCCCATTACTTTCACTAGAGGGCTATTCCAGGTATCAACCACCCTTTCTGTGAAAAATACTTTCTCACAGCTTTCCTGGATTTGCCTCCCTCCAGTTTCATATCATACCCCATTATAATGTATGTTAGAAGGTTGTCGTATGCTGAAATCCATCTTTTACTAACATTGTTATACCATCGATGCGACGTCACTATGTCATCAACCCATCAATGGTATGTCTCATCGATAGCATAATAATGGGCATCTCTCTGCACATGCATGCAACTTAAACTGACGGCAAACTTAAAGCGGCTGCAGCGGTGAAAGCATGACCTGAACAGAGCGGCGGTGATTGAAATAACAACAGTAAGGACCTGTTTCATTATTTTTGTAATCGTTATGGATACCATACACTATAAAATATTATGTATGGTACATCTATCAGCAATCAGTTTGTTAAACCATCTCGCAGTTGCCATGGCGACTTAAACCTCTCAAGCTTTGCTCTCAGGGTTTAAATGGTCGCTGTGACAATCTCTCCATGGTTAACAAACCGGTTACTGATAGATACCCATACATTATCCTCTATGTTATAGAGCACTGCTACTCTCCTCCTGTACCTTATTAACCTCTGTAAGGTATTTAAAGGTTTTTATTATATCTCACCTCTCCCTTCTTTCCTCCAGGTTGTACATATCCAGCTCCTTTAGCCTTTCCACATAGGGCTCTTGTTGCAAACCTAGCACCATTTTAGTAGCCCTCCTCTAGACCACTTCCACTCTCTCTCTCTCTCTCTATGCCCTTTCTGATATGTGGTTTCCAGAACTGTACACAGTATTCAAGGTGGGGTCTTACCAGTGATTTATACAGGAGCAGAACTACCTCTCTTCCTGCTGGAGATACCCCTTCCTATGTATCCCAGCATCTCACTAGCTTTTCTGACTGCCTTGTCACACTGCCTAGTATAGTGTAGTGGTTAAGAGCACTGAGCTCTGGAGACCTGGGTTTGAATCCCATCAGCTGTCACTTGCAAACTGTGTGACCCTGAGCAAGTCACTTAACTTCCTTGTGCTCCCAGATCACACCTAGAAACAAGCTTCGGCTTAGTGGTCTTTCAATTATAGAGCCCCCCGGCTCAACTCCCTGGGTAGAGACATCTTTACTGAGTCAAAACTCGGCCCTTTCCAACACAAACTCTGGCAGCATCTATTAGCAAACAGTATATGTGACTGCCGCCCTTAGCAGCCTTTTGCTTATGTTATCATTGTACTTATACCTTTTGGCACTTTTAACACTTGGTACTTCGTTTCAATCCTACCCTCGAGCCTTTTCCGCTCCACCTCTCACCCCTGCTTCTTCCTGTTCGTGCATCTTCGAGCTCTTCCCCTGCTCCTCCTCACCTTCTCTCTTCCACCCCCTCACCCATTCTCTTATCTCATGCCACCTCTTTTGCAACTTCTTCCTCTCCTTCCCCCTACATTTCTCTCTCTTACCTTTCTCCTACCCATATTACTTTCTCTCTCTTGGATTTTCGACAAGGCCTGCTAGGCTGCCCCCCTTCCCTGGCTAAACACCACCTCTTCTCCCTCTACTATTAATTTGTTTTCCTCCCCCTCACTTTGCCAGCACTCCCCCTTCTCTGCAATCACTCCATTTTCCTCTATCCACCTCCCCCTCCCCTCATCTCTCTATCCCCATTACCTCCTTTGCAACTCTGCTTCACCTCCTATGCAACTCATCTCCTTCTCCCTCTTGTTTCTCCCATCCCCCACCTTACACCCCATTAATTTCTCTCCTAGATTTAGACAAGGCATCTCAGGCTGCCCTCTCTTCTAACCTACTCTACTGTATATTGAGTAACATTCAGTGCTATTTTGATTGCTTTCGATGTATTAGTTTTTTTTAAAGTATATTCTTGATGTCTGCTATTTACTTATCTATTGTTTACCTTGTTTTGTATTTGTACTACTGAAGTGGAACCTTTGTAAATGAGTTCTATTGCTCAAAGGTGTTGTAATCCAAGACTCAATAAATAAATAAAATAAAATAATAAATAGTGTGCCTTTCCTGGTTAAACAATTTCCCCTCCCCTTTAGGTCATCTGATATAAGAACATAAGAACATAAGAAAAGTGTCGGCAGATGGGGTCTGTGCAATCCATCTAGTCTGCCCTAGAAACTAGCACCTCCCTATGCAGCCTTCTTCCTAACTTGTCCTTTATGTCTGTCCCATGTGAGTTTGAACTCCCCGATTGTCTTTGATGCTATCACTTCATAGGGCAGGCTGTTCCACGGGTCTATCACTCTCTCTGCGAAGAAGTACTCCGTGAGGTTGCTTTTGAACCTTCCTCTTACCAGTCTCATATCATGCCCTCTTGTGCATGCTGCCGTGTTCTGTTGAAATAGATTGCCTGTCTGAACTGCGTTAAATCCCCTCACGTACTTAAATGTTTCAATCATGTCCCCTCTGTTTCTTTTCTGCTCAAGGGAGTATAAGTTCAGCTCCCCAAGTCTTGCTTTATATGACCTATGATGCAGTCCATGCACCATCTTAGTAGCCCTTCTCTGCACCGTTTCCAAATGGTCAATGTCCTTCTTGAGGTGAGGTCTCCAGAACTGAACGCAGTACTCCAAGTGTGGCCTCACCAAGGACCTGTAAAGGGGCATGACAACCTCTCTCTTTCTACTAGAAATACATCCGAGGATGTCACATGCTTTCTGTGTTGCTTTCTCACATTGGTTTCCTACCTTTAATTTGTCAGTGATGATTATGCTGAGATCTTGCTCTATTTGTGTCTCCTCAAGTTGATGTCCTCCCAGTGTGTACTTTTTTCCAGGGTTCCTCTTTCCCAAGTGCATTACCTTACACTTTTTGGTGTTAAATTGTAACAGCCAGTCCCTGGACCAATCCTCTAGCCTTCTAAGATCAACTTCCATGTTGTCTGCTCCTTCCCTTATGTCCACTCTATTACAGAGTTTTGTATCATCTGCGAACAGGCAAACCTTCCCTGTTAGTCCGTTCACTATGTCTGCTATAAATATGTTAAATAGGATTGGTCCCAGTACTGATCCCTGCAAGACATCACTGGTCACCCCACCCTCCCTTGACAATGATCCATTGACTAGCACTGTCTGGGTCCTATCATACAGCCAGTTACTGATCCAACTGACCATCTTCTGGCCAACTCCCATATGTTCCAGCTTGTTGGTTAGCCTTCTGTGAAAGACGGTGTCAAAGGCCTTGCTGAAATCTAGGTATACAACGTCCACCGGCCCTTCCTGATTCAATATTCTGGTGACCCAATTGAAGAAGTCGATCAAGTTGGTTTGACAAGAGCATCCTGCTGTGAAGCCATGTTGCTTTGGGTCCATTTTCCCGTATCTGTTAGGTACTCCACTATCCTCTCTTTTAGTAGTGACGCCATCATTTTCCCCACAACTGAGATCAAACTGACAAGGCAGTAACTTCCTGCCTCTTCCTTGTGTCTGCTCTTGTGTAAGGACACAACGGTTGCCTGTTTCCAGTCCTGAGGTATTTTCCCACTGTCTAGTGACTTGTTGAAGAGCTCAGCCAGCGGTACAGCCAGTTCCTCTCAGAACTCCTTCAATATCCTAAGGTATATGCCATCCAGTCCCATGGCTTTTTCCACTTTCAGTTTATTAAGTTCTTTTAGGACCCTCTCCCTTGTGAAGGGGCTAGTATCTGCTCCCTAGGTATCTTCCTTTATCCTTCTCAGTGTGGGACCTTTGCCACTGTCTTCTATAGTGAAGACAGAGCAAAATAACTTGTTTAGCACTTCTGCTTTGTCCTCGTCACTCTCTGCCATCTTACCTTCCTTGATTGCTAGTCGGACTATTCCTCCCTTAGTTTTTTTTTTTCTCTTATTTGTCTATATCAGGTTTTGTCTCCTTCCTTAACACCCTGTGCTATTTTTTCTTCAGTTTGTGCTTTTGCCTTTCTGACAGCTTTCCCTGCCTCTTTTAATTTGTTCTTGTGTTCGTCCATGTCTGCTTCGTGTTTTGTTTGCTTGACTTGTGTAAAAGCCTTTTTTTTCTCTTTGATTCTGGATGCTACTTTGTGAGAGAACCAGAGAGGTCTTTTCCTTCTTTTGGACTTGCTGATCTGCTTGTGCATACAGTTGTTACTGTATGCAGAGCAGCCTTCAGAGTGTTACAGCAGTCCTCTACATCTCCTGTGATTCCTCCTTCTAGCATGGATGTGATCATAGTTCTCATTTTGAGGAAGCTGGCTTTTCTGAAATCTAGTACCTTGATTTTGGTGTGACTGTTTTCCTCCATATTGGTCACAGTAAACCAGATTGAACTGTGATCACTGGTCCCTAGATTGGCTCCCACCTCTGCTTCTGGGATCCTTGTGCTGTTTGTCAGCACTAGATCCAATATTGCTTTGTCTTTGGTGGGTGAGTTCACCAGTTGTTGCAAACCTGCTCCCCTTAGTGTAAAAAGGAACTCTTTGCTCCGGTCTGAGGATGCTGTGTATGAGGACCAATCCACATCCGGTAGATTGAAGTCCCCCACAAGAAGCAACTCGCCCCTGTCTGCCATCATTGAGATGGTTTCCAACAGCTCCTTGTCTATGTTGGCCTCCTGGGATGGGGGTCTGTATATGACTCCTACCCAGATAAGGGCTTTGTCCCTGGCTCCTACTGTAACGCAAAGGGCCTCTGCTTTACTGTGTTCTTATCTGATATGATTACTCCTAGGTGTTGAGGTGGCTTTTCCATCACTGCAAGTGGCATTGTTGGTTCCATTAACAGGGCCTCCCCTGTCGTCATCATCATCATCATCATCAACGGGACCGAAAGGCATACTTGTTACACTGACAGTTCAGCCGCCACCTCAATCACCAGCTCCGTTGATTGCCCCCATTTTCATAAGTGACAACGAGGAGGAGGAATACAATCCTGACCTCTTGGAAACGGAGAAAGATTTAATGGATGAAGGTGGAGATGAGGAACCCTATGAAGTAGGTTTCCCTTCCAGCTCAACCTTATCATTATGCAGTGAGGACTCTGGTATATAAGCCCAGGTCTCCTACTGAGGATCCATCCAGGCTTTATTGTAAGCAAATACAGGAGGTGATGGGATTATTTATTTATTTAGATTTTGGTAACTGGGTAAGCCCACTGAGACCAGAGATCCCTTTTTCAGGGGCGACCCGGAATTAGTTACAGTGAATACATACATAGGTGACATTAGACAGTAGTTTTAGCTGATACATATTTAGTTACAGTGAATACATACACAGGAATTGATATACAGTGGTTTTAGGTGATACATAATAGGGAGTAGGATACATAGGTGCCACAAATACAGTAGCTTTAGCTGAATACTTATTTAGTTCAGAGAATACATACATAGGTATTAATATACAGAAGTTTTAGGTGATACATGTTAGGGAGACGGTATCGAACGTTTGGCACAGAGACAGCAGGTATCACAAGGCTCACAGGTATTAAGACAGATACATGGTACCTTTAGCATTTTTCCATAAGAGATTCTTGGGGAGAGTGGGAGTGGTTAGAAAGGTAAACATTTACTAAGGTCTGTATAGGATGCCTCAGATTCTGCGGCTAGATCAGGTGCCTCTGGCATATGCCTCAAAAGGTACTCCTAGCTCAGAGTGACAGGATTTACTTTAGATATGCAACAGGCTGTGCTTAATATCCCCTTTAGGGGCTCCAAGCTGTTTGGCCATGATGTGGATAATGCATTAAAGGATATACAGTCCTCCAAAATGATTCTATGATCTGTAAAGTCCCTGACTCACCAGAATACATACAGGGGTTATGGTAAGGGTGCTTTTCAGAAGCCTGCTAATCAAGAAGGCTGTTGCTACTGTCATCCCTACCATAACAGAGATAGTGGTCCCTCCATAGGGGCTGCTGTTGAGGGTGGCCACTCCAAGGCCCCCATGGGTTCTAGTTCAGGCAGCCCCACTGACCCTGGAATCTTCTGACTCATGACTTCTTCCCCCTCCGTGGCTGCCGCCAGATCACTACAGACAAATGGGTCCTGGAAATAGTGGAAAAAGTCCATGCACTGGAACTGCTCTCAGCACTTCCAGTGCATCCTCCACCCCACACTTGTTACCCTCCAGGACACCTGTCCCTCTTAAGGGAAGAGGTTCAGTCTCTGCTTAAGAAGAGAACCATAGAGACGGTTCCTCTCAGAGAAAGGAACAGGGGGTTTTGCTCCAAGTACTTTCTGGTCCTAAAAGCCATGGGAGATTTGCATCCCATGTTGGACCTCACAGCCCTGAGCAAATTCATCCAATACAAAAAGTTTCAGATGATATCTTTTCCAGCTCTTATTCCACTTCTGTAGACAGGAGACTGGTTATGCACTCTGGATATGAAGGATTCTTACCTTCATATCAAAATCAAAACATGCCACAGGCATTACTTCAGATTCACCATGGAGGCCTGTCATTATCAGTTCCAAGTCTTACCCTTTGGCTTATTCTCGGCACCATAAGTATTTACTAAATGCCTCGCAGTTGTGGTAGCAGCACTCCAGATGGAAGGACTTTATGTCTTCACCTGTCTGGACAACGGGCTCCTGCTCAGCCCATCCAGGGAAGTGGTTCAGCACTCAATCTCAGACACAGCAGTTGTTCGAAGACCTGGGTATCATGGTCAGTGTAGCGAAATCTGTTCTCACTTCATGTCAATGCCTCCAGTATATTAGGAACATAGGAACAACATGAGTCAAGAAGCCATAAGCCATTAAGTCTCAACAAATTCAAACCTTATGATCTTCCCCATATGTCTGTCTAGGGCTATGTTAAATGTATTCAGTGTATTACTTTCTTCAGCTTCTGAAGGCAATCGATTCCATTGGTTCACCACTCTCTGATTAAACCAATTGCCCCTTCTATTTATCTTATAATGGTCACCTTTCAGTTGATATCTGTGACATCTAGATTCCCATATTGATTCCTTACATTCCAGCCCCAAAGGATTCCCAAAGATCCTCATTATGTATGGCCTTATAAACCAAATATAAACATATTGGAGCAGTAATGGACATGGCAGTGGGCAGTGCATTCCTGCCCCAGGACAGAGCAGAGGCCTTGATTGCTCAGGCCCAGCTTATGCACAGGAGACACTGTGTGTCTGCCAGGACTATGCTCCACCTCCTGGCCCTTATGGCAGCTGCCACTGTAACTATCCCATTAGGATGCCTGCATATGAAAATGCCACAGTGGGTTCTTCGGGTGCAGTGGGACAAAATGACAGAAGACTTGGAACAAACGATCCTCCTCACATCCCCTCTAAGAAAGTCTCTACTGTGGTGGTTGGAACCCCTGCACTTACAGCAGGGTGTTCCCTTCTTTTCTCCAACCCCAGAGCACATCCTAATGATGGATGCTTCTAGGAAGGGATGGGGAGCCCGCCTGGACCTACACCAGTCCCAGGGATTATGGACAGACTGGAACTATTGCCACATCAATGTTCTGAAGATGAGGGTTGGTTTTCATGGCTCCAGGCCTTTGAATAGCATCACTTTCTCTCCAGTTCCCCTGTTGATATGAACAGACAACATCAGTGTGATGCACTATATCAACAAGCAAGGGGGCACTCACTTGTACTCTCTGTGCAGGGAAGCAATGAGAGTATGGCAATGGGCAGTCTCTCACGATCTGCAACTGACAACCATTTTTCTCCCAGGAATCCAAAACATCTTAGCAGACAGTCTACGTCGGTACCAGTCTTGGAACCTGCTGACCTCTGTAGTAAATGACCTGTTCATAAGATGGGGTCATCCAGAGTTGGACCTTTTTGTGTCCCCACACAATGCAGAACTGTCACATTTCTGCTTGCTCACTCCAGGTCCTGGAGTTTTGTGGTGAAATGCACTGCCCCTCTCTTGAAGGAGAAGTTCCTTTACACATTCCCTCTGATCACTCTTATTCAGCGGGTCCTTCTAAACTTGTGGGTAGACACTAACAGCCCCCTCTAGCCTCACCAGATATGGTTTCCACTTCAACAGCATCTGGCAGTGGAACTGCCTATTCAGTTACCTCTGTGTCAGGATCTGCTGTCTCAGGACGGGGGGGCCCTGCTCCACCTGGGCTTCAGGTCCCTCCACCTGCACCCTTGGATCCTGAGGATATAGCCACTATATGTTTTGTGGTGTCTTCCTAAGTGGCTAATGTCTTGCTGGCAGTTATGAAGCCCTCCGCCAGAAATACATATTCACTAAAATGGAAGTGGTTCATTATTTGGTGTGTTTCCTGCTCAGAGGACCCTTTTTCTGTCCTGTCAATACTCTACTTGCCTGTCTCCTGTGCCTATTAGGCTCCAGTCTGTAGTACTCCTCTATTAAGGAGCTGGCAACCATTTTTCTCCCAGGAGTCCAAAGCATCTGGCTGTTGTATCAGCTTTTCATGCCCCTACTGCTGGACGCATGGCACAACTGGAAGTGTGCCATACTTTCTTGATAGGTATTTTGCACGTGCATCCCCTGATTTGCACACCAGTTCCACCAGGGGACCTTAATTTTATGCTGGAAAAATTGACTTTGGCTCTGTTTGAGCCTGCTGCAACTTGTGAACTCAGCTTCCTTTCATGGAAGACACTTTTTAGGTTGCTATTACTTCAGCTAGACAGATTCCTCAGTGTCAGGCTATAATGAGTACCTACCTCTACCTGATGTTTCACAGGATAACGTGGTGTTGCATACTAATCTTTTTTTTTCTCTTAGGTGGTGTCTGATTTCACCTTGAGTGTGACCATTAACCTGCCAGCGTATTACCCAATGCGTACCAACAAAAGTGAGGAAATGCTCCATACCCTTGACGTGCACAGAAATGTACATTTCTGTGTAAAGTCCACAAAGGACTGTAGAAAGTCCTCTCAGCTGTTTGTCTCATTCGCTCCTGGAAGAGAGGGCATCTTGGTGACTAAACAGTGCCTGGCTAAATGGCTGGCTAACTGCATCATGTTCTGTTATGGGAAGTATGAATGAGGAACTTCCCGGAGCTCTGCGTGGCCACTCTACTTGTGGTATGGCCACCTCAGCTGCCTGTTTCTGGGGTGTGTCTGCTGCTGACATTTGTGCTGCCACCACAAGGAGCACTGTCCACACTTTTACTAAGCATTACAATCCAGACATTACCTCCTGGAGTTGTGCTGGTTTTGGCCTTGCTGTTCCGCAAGGCTTCCTGTCCTGATCTATTTTTTTATATATGTTTTTATCCTCCTGTCTAGCTGGGACAGGCTGGGCTCCCTTCCATCCTGCTCCATCAATGTCCACTATCCTCAACTTCCCCAGGACTTACTGGTAGGCCCGTGTTCCCTCATGGCTTTCCCCTGTGACGAGGTCAGAAGAGGGAGAGCTCGCCCCCCCACCCAAAATCAATTATCTGGTTCTGGCTGTCAGCGTCCTGGTGGCAAGGTGGGTGAGGGATTGGTGCAGGAGGGGCTTTATGTATGCCAGTTCTGTCACCATTTGTTCCTCCAGTTTTCTCCCTGACCCATACTGCTGGGGTGCATACACTAGTGTGCATGCATGGAGGCACATGCATGCCGCAGAGTCCCTCAGCACCTACCACTTGCTGCTTCTCCCTTCCCACACTACCATCAGGCTTACACCTGGTGCAGTCATTCAGTGGAGCCAGCAGTCATCCGTCTCTGGGAAGGGAGAGCAGTCCCTGGGGTGCTCAATCCTCTCTCTCCCTGGCTGACCCCTGGTGTCCCGTGCTCGTTTCTGAACACAGATCGCCAGTGTGCAGCTAGACATGGCATCCAGCACCTCAATCCTCTGTGCCACTGGGCCGGCTCTGTCCTGATCTATTATCAGACTTGTCAGCCTTCACTGGAACTTTGTACTGCTTGGAAATCATTCCAAAGGTGTGGCACAAAGGAGGAGATATCCCCAGTGAAACTAGATAAGTTATTTACCAGTTACAGTAGATCTTCGAGAGAATTTCCTCCACTGGGCCACAGAAACACAGCCACCATCCCCCTTTTCTGAGGTACCACTGCCTTTGCAGAAGGTATGATATTTGTGCTATATGTGTGTCTTCTGTCGCCAGTTCCAGTATGCCTGGTCCTGGTTCCTCTCAGTAAGTGGTTCCCTAAGCTCATCTCCAGTGAGGAACAAAGGAGTGAGGGGGCCATCCATGGGTTTTATAGGTGCCAACATTGGATGTCATCGTGGGTGGCCCCCAGCTAGGCAAAAATTTCCAGAAGGTCCTGATGCCGACAGCTTACAGTTCCAAAGGTGTGGTCCAATGGAGGATATTCTTTCGAAGATCTACTGTTATTGGTAAGTAACTGCTCTATTCTAAGAATGAGGAGGTTAATATTGTTGACATCATCTACTGGCTTAAGTAGAGATATGATGTTATTAGGGATTCTGATCCAATTATGGATTCTGAAAATGTATGGATATGGGGCTGGGTTTAAAAGTTAAGCTCAGACAACGTGATTAAGGGATTCTGAACCTCCCAAAAGTTTTTACTTAGGGAAAGATAGAGGCATCATATTTTATCAGGATCAGCCCAAAGCATACTACATGTGTGGCTCGCAGTATCACCTTAACGATGCATGGAATTTGATTCACTGTACCCTATGCACAGAGTTGAGTCACTCTAATACAAATGTTAAAAATGCTATCAAGTGCAGCTAGTGTGGGGAACAGGGTAGTTGGACAACCTCTGAACCACCTACAAATGTATCCAGTACTCCCAGTATAGAAACAGGTGACCCTTAGCTACGCTCCCTGGATGTGGAAGTAACTCCCACAGGAAGTATGATGGCTGTTCCCTTAGAGTTGGCCCTGATCCTGTACAGGCCACTGGATTAAGTGAGGTGCCTCCACCTTCAGAACGTTCAGCCCTAGACCCTTCTGTAGAAGAAATAGATATGCAGGCCTCAGCTCCTATGATGGAGAAATCCAAAAGATTGCCTCACCCCACGCCCACCTCATACCAGGGGAACGTAGTTATCAGTCAGTCACTAGAAAAGGAAGAACAAAGGTCAGCCCCAACCTGAAATGCAGCACAGATCCTTACTTCTTCTGGAAACCAAATTTCAGGCACTAGCCACAGAGGGACAAGTGGGCTACTGGGGCCATGGAGATGAGTCTGATACTTCCTCAATCCAATCACCTCAAAAGGACATGTCCTCTGAAACAAAGGAGGTCCCCAAATTAGTATCACAAAAAAAGTGTGGTACTAGGCACACTAGGAAAAAAATCTGAGAAAAAATGAAAACTAAAATGAAAATGCTTGGTTTACCTCTTCTTTTTCCTTTCTTAATCATGGAATAGGCTTTTCCCTTAAGTTTTGCTTCTCTCAGTCTTAATACTCTAAAAAATGTAAAAAGGAGAATGACATCATATGCAATATTACAAACTTTCCCTTATAGGCACCAGACTGCAAACAACTACGGGTGTCTAAGGCTAGAAAAATGTGGGTAGGGGGCCCTTCTTTCTGGTCTGCTAATAATGAGGTATGTACTAGTCTAGGTATTTTATTCAGCCAAAATATAGAGATGTTCAAATTGGTAGACATTTCTCCAAGTACAGCTCTTTTGCCTGATGTTAGGTTTGCTAGTCATATTTTTCACTTAATTAAATGAGCGGGTTAACCTTTTGAAACTAGTATAGCCTTATCTCTGCACTTCTAAAACTGTACTTTTAGCAGGCGATTTTAACTGCAGCCTAACTTTATCTAATAGAGGAGAAAAAATAACATAAAAACATGTTGTGATTCTTCTTTCTTAACTCCTGACTACCTGCACTGCTTTTTCAAGTCTGAGCTTTCCACTGCTTAGCCTTAACACAAAATGCTCGCAAAGGTAAAACTGAGTTAAAACAAATGTAGCAAACAGCCCATGTTTATGGTTAAGGAGAACACACTGATTTCAGAAGCCACTTGTCTACAAGAACAGATTACTGGTTTGTGTCCCCCTCTTTACCACTGCATACTACTTAAGTTGGACAGAATTATCTGATCATAGGTTAATAGGATTTCATGTCAAGCTAGTGCTGCCACCAAGCAGGGTCCTGGGGTATGGCAGCAGCCATGCCTCTCTCACAATATGAGAAGATAAAGCTGGAGTAAAGAGGGCTGACTGATACTAGGAAATCTGTATTTGACATTTACGAAAATCCTTCAGAGTGGTGAGAAGATACAAAAAAATTACCTTCGTAATTTTTTTCAAACAATCTGGAAGATAACAAGCAGATGAAAAATACTTACAAGATTCAAAACTTATGGCTCATCTACAAAATTTGGTCTCATTATCTGCACAAACTAACAATGATTTTAGACTGAACTAGAAGGCAACACAGTTTAATTCCTTTGATGATTGTAAAGGAGTTCACAAACAGGTAATATTTGGTTTAATGGATCATGCTGGTTGTTTACACAAAGATATTGTATCCAACCTGACCATTGTTTCTAAATTATTTTCAGATTCGGCCAGGCCAGTGGTGCTGGAGGTTGAGGCGCTGGTCACTACACCTTGCGCCATGCCAGCGACCCAGGTTCAGGAACGAGCCCAGGCTGCTGGGGGTCAGCGGGGGGGGAGAGAGGATTGAGCATCTGGAGGACTGCTCTCCTCTCTCGGAGGGAGGGAGACTAGTCGTCCCACTCATTGACTGCCCTCTGGTGATGGCTGGAGGGCAGTACGGGTCGGGAGGCTTGATCCAATGTCCTCACGTTGGAAGGGAGGGGGGATGGGCAAAAATGGAGGAAAATGAGCCTGGCAGGCTTGATGATGGTCCGCCGCTCCTGGGGTCCGTCCCTGGATTCTGGATTGGGTCCCCAGGAGGGGAAGAAGCCGGCAACCTCCTCCTGGTCCCGACGTGGGGGGCAATCCATGGGGGAACTACCAGGGACCGCAAGTACAGGAGCAGTGGTACCGGAGAGAAAGTCCCTCCATCAGGAGGGCTGAAGCCACCTGCCAGGGCTCCGGAGGATAAAGAGATAATAGAAGAAACAAAATTATTTTCAGATTCATTAAGGACTCCTTTTGTAGAAGATGCAGTGTTACAGGGTTTTCTGGAAGGTGTAACTATCAGTGAACTCCCTCTGGTTCGTGTCACCAAACTGGAGGGATGTATTTTGAGAGAGGGACTGCATGCAGCAGCTTCTGCACTTAATAAAGGTAAGGCTCCTGGGGAGGGTGGCTTGCCTAGTAAGCTGCATAGCATCTTAGAAGAAATGTTAGCTGCTGAATTACTTAACCTCTTTAATTGCATACTAGAGAATGGCAGGCTGGACCCTAGTATGGCAGAGTGTCTGCTGGTACTAATTTTTAAACAAGGAGATAAGGCCAGCTTGAAAAATTGAAAGCCCCTTAGTCATCTCAATACAGATTTCAAGATGCTGACTAAAATATTGTGTTCAGCTGAGCATCTAATTTCCCTTCCTAGTTCTATTTGATCCCTGGTAGAAAAATCCATGATCGCTTGCTCCTTGTTAGAGAAATGATAGAAACTGGAAATACAGGTGCCCTATCTGGGTGGCTATTGGGTCTCGATCAGGAGAAAGCTTTTGATCAGGTTGTTCATAGATATCTTTTCCAGGTGCTGCACCACTATGGCCTTCCTGACAAATCTGTGAATTGGATAAGTATACTACACTATACAAATCTGCAGCAGTTAACCTATTTGTAAATGGATGAATCTTATGCCCAGAAAAGAGGGGTCAAACAGGTGTGCACACTTAGTCCATTCCTATTTGCTTTTTGCATAGACGCTCTTTTACATTCCGGTCCAGACATTCAGAAATGCGCCAAAGGCAAGCGCAACTCCGGTGCAGTGCAAGTCAACTGCGCAATGGTGCAGTGACTGTGATATTCTATGGTTGTGCACTGCAACATGCACCAGCGCAACATGGCTGAATATCGCAGTCACTGCGACATGGCACAGTGAGAGGTGCGCCAGGGAGCAACCAGAAATGCACCATAGCACAACCAGGGATGCACAAGGGGTAGAGGAAGATGCACCAAGGCACAGCAGAAACAGCCACAGGCACAGCAGGGAACCAGGCATTGGGCATGGTGGAGGAGACAGTGCAGGGAGGCGGGGGAACAAGGCCAGGAACACTGGCAGGGACACACAGCTGGCACACAGGGGACCACTGCCCATGGAGTGTAAGCATGCATCCACCCCCCTGGGAAATGGACGCATGGTACAGGTGGCACCAATGTCCAGGGGTGAGCTCCCACTGGCCACCACCTGCCAGATGGCACGTGCCCACCCGGACAACAGTAATCCACACCCTGGCACACGGCACCCAACACACATGCCACACAGCCTGAACAGCCAGCCCATGGCCACTCCAAGGCACAGCCACTTTCTGAGGGGCACGTCACTACCATGCACAGTCCACACAATGACACAGGTGCACCACATGGCCACCCACCACACCACTGCAGCATGGACCCACTTGCCAGCTGCAAAGCAGATGTGGACACAGACGGGTAAACAAGTAACAAATATAATTCAATGATAACAACAATAATGAAACATAACAGTCAAGAACAACGGGGAGGGTAGGTGAGGGAGGGAAGGGGACAGGGTCTGTACAGTTGGATGGGGGAAGGTAGAGGAAGGGAGGACAAAGGCAGGGAGGGAGCTACAGTCCATCAAGGCCGGCCACGGCCTGCCGTCGCCTGGCACCTCCCCATGCACCGGTCCCAGAGCAAGATCCTCCTGGTCTGAACTGTTATCTCCATAGTATGGGACATGATAAGTATGATCTCATGCAGGAGTCTACAATATAGTGGCAGGTGGAAACCCCTCCGGACACCTATGGCAGAGGAAGGGACAGGTGATCAGTGCGCGTCCAGAGCACCCTAGCCCCCCACTGTGCACAGCGGACAGTGGGAACACACGCCCCTGGAGTGGCACCCTGGCCACCCGCAGTGGATGGGCCTATGCCTGCCACCAACCTGGCAAGCCACGGCAGTGCACAGTGCTGGACACTGCCGCCCAAGGGCCACCTGACAGCATGGTGGCAGGCAGGTGGCATAGTGCTACAGTGGAACCACAGCGGCACTGGTGGCAGCTGGACGCGCACCCAGGCCACCAACAGCTGCCACACACGTGCAATGGCCGCCCCACAGTGTCACGCACACTGCACCATATGATGCACACAGCTGCCATGGCACAAGGCACAGGAGGCCAAGGCCATACCCCCAACCCCACTGACCACCCTGCACAGCAATGTGGGAATGCACAGTGCCTACCTGCCCACTGTGGCACTGTGCACACCGGTCCCGCTGCCACACCTCCGCTCGGTCCTGCACCCCCAGCCGAAGGGCCCTCAGTGACCAGCTGTGACTCGCCAGGTGCCCCTGCCATCCTGGCACGTCTCTGGTCTTCAAGGCCTAGGACAGGAACACAAGACAGGCACACATCAGAATATAGCCACAGCATGAGCTCACCGCCCCCAGCCCCAAGCACAGTGTACGCCTCAGCCAGGCAAGGCCGCAGGGCAGTGGTGCAGTGCACCCAGTGAGCCCCCCCCTCACCAGCATGGCATGCAGCCCTGCCAGCCCCATGGAACAGTGGTCGTGCACAAAGGCAGGGTGAGCCCACTCACTTGGCTGTGGCACAGCCCCCCTGCGGACGTGCGCCTGCAGCGCCCTCAGCCTCTCCGGGTCCCTCCTGACCAGGTCCCCATACCAGTGGTGGCACTGCTGTCTCATGCACTGCACACTGGTGGCCTGGACCAGCCCATCCACTATCTCCTGCCACACCTCCGTCCTGGGTCGCTGTAGGGGCTGCTGGCCAAACAGGCTGGCAGCATGGGGCTCCACCTGGGCCACCAGGTTTACCAGTTCCACAATTGGGGTACTGCACGACACGTCATGGTGCCAGTGCAAAGATGCAGGACAAAATGGCGCCCAGTAGCACACATACACAATGTGCTCGAGATGCGCGCCTTGCAAGGAGATGCCCTGCCTGCGGCAATCGCGCATCTCTGGTGTGGGCGTGGTGACACCAGCACATGGAACAGGGGTCCCAAGAGGGCATAGGGCAAGGTATGGGTCAGGAGTCAGCACGCACAATGTGCGCGTTGGTGCCATAGGGTCCAAGCCGCATGGTGCACAATAGGGCCATAAAGGCACCACACCCCATGGGCCCAATAGCCCCCGAGTGCCATAGGCCCAATAGCGCCCCAGCGCCATAGAGTCCATGGCACCCCAGCGTCATAGGGTCCATGGTGCATCGGGAACAATGGCCCACATAGCACTCCTAGCACATGCGGCACAACAAGCGGTAGCATATGACGTGGCGCATGCGCATTGCCAAAGGTGCACTATGCATGTCACAGCATTGTGCCATGACATGCGCCGGAGCAAGTCCATTGTACAATGCACAAGAGTGTGATATTCAGCCGTCATATGCAGATTAGCTCATCAGCCTATCCGCGGCACAATGGGGACATTTGCATGTCATTACCGTTGAGCATCAGCCCATTTGCATGTGATGCACTATAAAGGCGCCGCACAGCAGCACAGGCCATGGACTGGTATTGCAACCATCAGAGGTAAGTTGCGCCTGCCGTGGGGATGGCCAGCACAGCAGGCTGGATGGCTGGGGTGGGCCGTTGCAGCCTCTAACCACATATCCTTGTCCACAGGTAGCATCATGTCCGAGCACGAGGAGGGTGAGGGCAGGCCCAACTTTATGAAAGCGGAGGCACTCCATGCAGAGGTGCGCCAGGCAGCCGAGCAGTGCAACAGGGGCACCGCGCAAGTCATGGAGCATGTACAGTGCCTGCGGGAGGACACGACCGCAGCCCTGGACCGCATTGCCAATGCGATCTCGGTTGGCCTTGCCCCACTGGCTGCCACAGGGCATGGCCGACTGCCACAGACACCACAGAGTGCAATGTCCACCCCACAGCCCTGGCGTTGGGTGACCCCATCTGTGGGCATCCCAGGCACACCTGGTGCAGACCTGTTTGAGAGTCTGCAGACCCCTGCAAGGACCCAGTCATGGTCCCGCAGTCCCACCCCTGGGGGGTGGTTGCAGACCCCCCCCTGTGGCCATTGTGCAGCCTGAGTCTGCTGGGCAGCCACAGTGTGGCCGGCCCCGTGTCTGTGGCAGCCATGTGTCTGCATGGCGGACCTGATGTGCATGACACCCTGTCTGCAGCCACCGCCCTGTGTGCACATGGGCATTGTGTGTGTGCATGGCACGGTTGTGGCAGCAGTGTGTTGCACCACACGCTGCTCGTGTGCGTACCTGCCCGGCTGCTGGCCTGTGTGGCATGTGCATGATGATGCCTTCACAACACTGGTTGCACATGTGCACCAGTGCCCTGCATCTGATCCACACCACATGCTAGTGCCCGGCTGCGTGCCTGCAGGTGCCAGTGTGTGGGAGGGTGGGTGTGTGTGTGTGTCTGTTGGGTGCTGTGCAGTGCTGCGTGGTGTTGCATGTGGCGGTGTGGCACTGCCCCGGCCCTGCCCCATGACTGTGTGTGCATGCCCATGCCCACACATGGCTGTGTGCCTTGCCACTGTGTCGATTCTGTGCATGGGTGTTTGTCCACCTACCTGTGTGCACCGTAGTGCTCCTGTGCCATTGTGTCCCAATGCTGGCATGCCATCCTCATTAGCTGGGGATCCCTCCTCCCGGAGGGGGGTTGCCACCACCACCACCCGGCCCGTCGCCCACGTCGTCCCCACTGCTGTTCCCCTCTTCGACCTCGACAGCTATCCCATGGTGAATGGCCATGTTATGCAGCATGCAGCAGGCCAGGAATAGGCCACAGGCCTTTGAGGGGCTGTATTGTAGGGCACCGCCGGACCTGTCCAGGCTACGGAACCATACCTTCAGCATCCTGAACACATGCTCAATGATGTTCCACGTGCTGGCATGTGCCTTATTGTACTGCTCCTCCACTGGGGATGATGGGCGCTGGTAGGGGGTGAGCAGCCAGGGCCTGAGTGGGTAGCCACTGTCACCTGTGCGGAGAGCGAGAGAGAGATGGTTAGCCTGGAGACCACTGTCACTGTGCCTCATGCCCTTCACGGGCACACTTAGTGGTCCTCCTGCCCTGACCACCCCCCTTCCATGCCCTGCTGTACCCAGCTGCCCATGGTCTCGCCATACTCACCCACTAGGTGACCTGTGGGGATGTCCCCACTCTTGAACCTGTGGCACAGTGCTGAGCTGTGCCAGATGAAGGCATCATGTGCTCCCCCAGAGTGTGTGGCACAGACATTGGTTATGCGCCCCCTGGCATTGCACACCAACTGGCAGTTGATGCTGGGGTAGCCCTTTCTGTTGATGTAGGCTACCCCCTCCATGACAGGTGGCATGCAGATGCCCACATGGGTGCAGTCGATGGCCCCTAGCATGCCAGGCATACGTGCTACTCTGTAGAACTCCTCCATGGTTGCTGTATGCTCCACCTGTGTGATGGGGAAGTGGATGTGTTCCATGCATGTGGCAGCAGGGCACTGAGGAAGTGTGTGAGGAGCCGTGACATGGCCAACTGGGTTATGCCTGTGGTGTCCCCTGTTGGTCTCTGGAAGGTGCCCGTGGCGAGCAGGCACATGACAGATGTTACCTTTGTCTCCATTGTCAGGGCATGGCTCCGTCTGGTGGGAGCCTGCATCTCCTCACTGCACAGCTCACAGAGCTGCCTCAGAATCACCCGGTCCAGGCGATACCAGCCCACGATCTCTGTGTCAGCGTGGGTCTCAATGCTGATGCGGGGCCGGTACCACCTGTTCCGGGCGTACTGCTGACGGGCCCTTCCATGGCCACATTGCTCTGCCTCCTGCCTCCTCACACCCCTCATTATGGCCTCCATCTGGAATGCCACACTGGCCATGGCCCCTGTTGTCCTGTCACCCCCTGGGCGTCCACCTCCACTGCCCCCCCGGCTCTTTGGGGCAGTGCCTGTCGCTAGGCAGGGCCACCTCCTGCGTACCCTGCCCCTGGCTGGCTTATGCCTGCAGGCTCTGTCACCCACCCCTGTGGGTGCCTGTGTCACTCCCCTTGGGTCTGGTGGCTCTGTTTGTCACCCACTCTCTATCACTCCCTCAGTGGGCCTCCCTGTGTGTCACCCTCCCTCTCACACTCTCTCTCTTGCACTCTCTCTTTCTCTTTCTCTTTCACTCTCCCTGTCTCCTTCTTCCTCTCTTGGACAGTCTGTCTGTCTCCCTCTGTCCTGCTCCCCTCTGGCGCAAGTGCCCTCCTCTGACTTGCTCCCTGTTTTTATAGGCTCAAGTCTGCTCCACGCAACTGGCAGTTGCTCCTCCCTTGCGCCATTGGTCGGGGGTTGAATATCGCACTGTGCCGCATATTCATGGGTCCGCCCCTGCCCTTGCACATGCATACATTGCTATTGCGCATTGGCGTACTGCTACTTGCACTGCACAGTTGCTCCCGCTGAATATCGCTCTATGGCACATCTCTGCAGTTGCACATGCACAACCGCTTTGAATATCCAGGCTACCATATATACTTCCCCTAGAAAAAGTGCCCTTGTGTAAAACACAGGTGGTGAAGCCAGCAGGAGAGAGGGAGGAAGAAGAGGGTTCCAGTTCATGTGGCATTTGCCATGAATGGCATATGTATACTGCTTTGATTTTGCTCTGAAAGAACTCTGAAGAAATTGTACATTTCCACATGCTATGCACAAATAAAGAAGAGCAATTAAGATAAACTGCTTCTTTTTTGAGTTTTTTTTCAACTGTATGTGTACAGCAAGTCTGTAGTAGGTGCCAGTCATCCCTTCCTGCTTTAAAATACTTGTCATTACGGGGAGGAAAAGCTTTAGGATCTGTGGTAGCCTGCCCGGATGACATTACCGTTGAAGGATGTGGAAGCTGGCCAGGAGGCTACTAAACCTTTTCAAAACTTTGCTGACATACAAAAACAGATTAGTTGCCATATTGGTCCTTGTAATAACAGATCCAGAAGCAAATTATTTAATACCTTTTATTGGACCAACATAGATGTTACAAAAAGAAAACAATGTCTAAGTTTTCGGACCAACCAAGTCCTTCCTCAGAGACTTATAACAATTGTTCAGAGAGTCACAATCTATTAACATCCAGATCATACATAAAAAAAAAAAACAGAAAAAAAATTCTCATTGGTTAGGAGTACCTATTTCAAAAAATCACAAATTGAAATGGAATGAATAGCATCCCTTTAGCTTCCTATTAAAACAGTTTACTTCTGTATGAATGTTTTAAACAGTTGTTCATAGAAGGTACATTTTTCTTATTCCCCTTTTATTATCATACATATATTTCTGTTGTACGTTTTTTTATCATACTATACTATCAAGTTTTAACTTGGACATTTGTGGTATTAAATCTTTAATTTTGAATGTATTCTCCTAATACACACATTCATTAATAATTTCAGTTACAGACTTTGCCTGCTTGAGTGTTCAGCTTATCTATGGGTTTGACCTTGAAAAGAGTCTCAGTAATAGCAAGCTAAAGGGATGCTATTCATTCTATTTCAGTTTGTTATTTTTACGTCTAGGGGTGGAGCCTGCAGACGTTTTGCTTCAGAAAAGCACTCACCAGATCCATAACCGAGTGAACAACAGTAATAAAGCTGAGGCGTGATACCTCTGCCAGCTGAAGGCCCCCCACCATATCCCCACTGCATGTATCTTCTCCACCATACCACCGCACTATTTTGGGGATGGGGGCAAGGGCAGCCTCCCATTTATTTTTTGTCTGCCCATAGCCCAGACCAACTTTCTTCCTTCCTCACATGGCGTCAGCAGCCAATGAAGAACACTACAACCTGCTCAGAGGTAACCACACTTCGTCCAAGTATATCTGAGCAAAGTAAGCAGTTCTTTTTGGAGAAAGACTGAAACGTCTTTGTTTTCCACTCTCCCCAGCAAACCCACAAACCAAAGATTATTTTTCTGTCTCTTACACCGACCGCACAGCAGGGGGAAGTCTCCATTTTAAACTTCTAAAGTTTGTAATGGGGCAACATTATTTATGCTTATCCTTATATCCTTATCGCTAACCTTATCCTTTTGATACCTCCAGGTGTACATCTGGTGGAAAGTTATTGGTGAAAGTTTGGACTAAAATAATTAAGTTATGAGTTGTCTTGTTGTGATTTGTAACACTTGCTCCACAGCCTCTTGGTAGACCTGCAGTGCTCGGGAAACGGGAGCGGGATGAGTGTGTAGACACTACAGAGAGAGCCAATGCAGGGAGGATTGCCAAGTGCCTGTTGAGAGCCACCGCCTTCTTCAGCGGCATCCTGCAACAGCCGGAGAGGGGTGCCATTGTAGGTGCTGAACCCGAGCCGCGTCCCCCCACCCCAGTCGCTAGCACCACCAGCCATTTTCTGTTGTTGAGGAGCCATGGAAGAGAACTGCGGTTAGAGAGTAGATAGCAAAGATTGAGTCCTGGGAGGGATCACCAGTTTGTTTCACCCAGCTAGCAGCAACCTCAACAGTGTGACATGATAAACTTTGTGTCAGGTGTTGGGAGACAGGATAAACTGTGTATGTAGTGCTGGGGTACTTTGAGTCAAGTATTGGCATTACACCGGGGCTTGCCTGGCTGTGGCCCCCGGTAGCTCTGAATTGCAACCCTGTCCCTCCGTCCTGATTCTGAATCACCTCGCAGGGCAAGCAATTGATGAGATGGAGGTGAGAGTGAAACACCTGGATGGGAGCTGCTTGACCTCCTTTTCCATGAACTCAGAGCAGTCAATAGGGGAACTGAAGGAGGCCATGCTCCGAGAGCTGCAGCAGGCTGAACCCGGGGCGCCCTGTAGTGCCCTGACTGTCCAGGATCTGGATCTGATGAGAGGGAAGCTCCCAGTTCAGGCAATGGCTGACATGCCCTCTGTCTGGGAGCTCAGCGACTGCTGCCTGCAGTCGGATGACATGAGGATCCGGCAAGCAGTTTCATTCTGCACCCCAGCAGCATTCCAGCTGTCCTGCCAGTACTGACCGACCTCACCTGGAGAGGAAGAGTTCCTGGTGTATGCCCCAGTGCCAGGGGGTGGCAGCCGGTATGCAGTGCTGTGGGTGAGAGGCTCTCACCGGGTGGGGGAGGTGAAGGGCCGGCTGCTAGAGTGACAGGAACTCCCCACTCAAGACACCGATCAGTACATGCTGCGGAGCAGCGTGGTAGCATTGCCCAAGGACCAGACCCTCACTGAGTGCAAGGTGCAGGTCGAGAGTCTGCTCTGGCTGGAGCCTGCCCACCGAGAAGGACTCATCCTGATCCAGGTGTCTGGAGACTGGCTGTGGGACACGGTGAAGATTCAGGTCCACCCATAGGACATGGTGCAGACAGTGAAACGGCAGCTGCAGGAGGCGCTGACCTGGCAGCCCAGGCTGAAGTGCTACTGCGATGAGGAGAAGGAGGACAGCTGGGAGACCCTGAACGTCTGGTCCCTGGAGAATTGCATGGATCAGATCTGCTTAGCATTTGTGAAGGACAGCTGGGCTTCACATCCTTGGTCATTTGAACGCTTGTCTTGGGAGCATACTCTCGGGGAGAGTGGCGTAAAACCCGGCAGTGTGCTCTTCATAGGACCAAGTCAGTAAAAACAGTGCTGGTGTGATGTCAGAGCATAGCAAAAAGGTGTCATTGCATTATCAACACATGAATAATATTAATTGTTGCCACAATAATTATTTATATTATTATTTTTTTAAGTTAAATATTAATTATGTTATGATTTTGGTAAATAAGACCCACTAGGCACAAGTGCCTTTTTATGTCTGCAGATGTTTTTATGCCTGCAGATGTTTTGCTTCAGAAAAGCACTCAGTGGTCATCGGATCCGGAACCGCGTGAACAACAGTAATAAAGCTGAGGTGTGCTGCCTCCACCAGCTGAAGCCCTCCGCTATATCACCACTGCATTTATCTTCTCCACCACACCACCACACTATTTTGGGGGAGGGGCGAGGGCAGCCTCCCATATTTTTTTGTCTGCCCATAGCCCAGATCAGCTTTCTTCCTTCTTCACGTGGCATCAGCAGCCAATGAAGAACACTACAACCTGCTCAGAGGTAACCAAACTTCTTCCAAGTATATCTGAGCAAAGTAAGCAGTTCTTTTTGGGGAAAGACTGAAACATCTTTGTTTTCCACTCTCCCCAGTAAACTCACAAACCAGAGATTATTTCTCTGACTCTTATGCCGACCACACAGCAGAGGGAAGTCTCCATTTTAAACTTCTAAAGTTTTTAAGGGGGCAACGTTATTTGCAGATACCTCTTTGAGACCAGATATCGGGAGCGGTGTTCGGAGGTTCCAGCCTGAGGAAAGTGCATTGATTTCTGTTTTTTTTTTGTTGTGCTATTTCTGAGGGGTGCTGAAAGGTCTAGGTGCCTTGAGGTGGGCATTGCATTGAAATTATTTGTGCTGTTTTATTTCAGTGTGCCACTTTTCTTTTTCAGGACTCAGAGATCCTGCTCCGTTTATTTTTAGCAGCTAATTTTACATTCTTTGGGGCTCAGCGAGCCTGTTTTTAGGTTTTGGCTAAATTTGGGGAAGGTGCTGTTTTATGTCTGAATGCTGCATTTAGTTTTTCTCTTCCCAGGGCCAGGGGCGTCGTTAACCCGGGGCCAGAGGGGCCAGTGCCCCAGATGTCTTGTAAATGGCCATGGGTTACATGCAGGCACTGAACTTTCTTTCTTTCTTTTTGTCAGGCTGACTGAGCCCGACTAACAGGAGCAACATGGCGGGGCACTGAAGATGCTTGCTGCCTGGCCATCACGCCCTCTTCTGCCTCAATGCTCCTGGTTGGTTTGGGGGGGGCGGCAACCATATAACTGACTACCTATTAGTAAATGAATGCAATGATGTGCTGTGATGGTAATTCCACCACATTGTAATTTATTTGCCCAGAATATCCCAGCACAGTAGCAACTTAACATTTCAGTGGTGATCTGCCTTTACACAATGTTATAGCTTGAATTTTACAGCTTGAAGGAAAAAGCGATGGGAAGGTGACTGATGTCTGTGGCGGGATTCATAAACTATGTGGAAGACCCTCTTTCACAATTCAGTGTTCTAACTATGAGACCCCCCTGCCTTCCCCATTGTTTAGTCATTGTGGAATGTCAGAACAAAACCTGCTCAGAGGTGCTTTTAGTAGTTCTTTTGGTGAATTTAATTTTTTCTTCTTTTTGCTACAATGTAAAATATCTTACCATAGGACATTTAAAGGCAGTGTAGCCTAGTGGTTTGGACATAGACCTTTGAAGCAAGAGATCCAAGTTCAGCTCCCGCCAAAGACACATACCTGCTGTGTGACCTAGAACAAATGATCTGTCCTCTGCTTGCTTCTGTCCATGTAGCTATATAACAAGCAGAACCCCACTTAAAATGAGGTGTTGCATCTTTGTTGACTTATTTTGAATAAATGTTTTTAAAATGATCTGTGACCCCCCCCCCCTCACCTTTATGGGGCTTACTAAAAGAAACATAGAATTAGTCTGCAGAAAAGGACTGCTTGGCCCACCCAGTCTGGCCAGATGTTCCCTGTCTAATCTGTCTCAGGAGACGCTAACTGATCTCTGGCAACTCTCCCTACTCTCTACCTATTTTCTGATATACTCCTATGTCTATCTTACTTATGCTTGAACACCCCCACTGTTTTTGCCACCACCACCACTTTCACTGGCAGTCTGTTCCAGGCATCTACCATCCTTTTAGGGAAGAAGTATTGCCTCACATCTCTCTTAAACTTCCCCCTTCTAGTTTCATTGCATGCCCCCTGGTCCTGGTGCTTTCTCATTTGAAAGAGATTCCTCTCCTGCACCCCGTTCACCCCTTTGAGATACTTGTACTGTAGCTATCATGTCACGTCTTGCTCTTCTCTCTTCCCAGATGTACATGTTGTGATTCCCTCAGTCTTTCCTCGTAGAGCTCCTCATGCAATCTCTGCAACATTTTAGCTGCCCTTCTCTGGACTGCCTCCACCCTGTCTGTGTCCTTTCTGAGGTGCGGCCTCCAAAACTGGACACAGTACTCCCAGGTGGAGTCTCACCAGTGAGCAATACAGTAGCAACACCACCTCCCTCATTTTGATGAAGATACACCTCCCTATGCACCCTAGCAACCCACTAGCTCTATCCACTGCTTTGTCACACTACCCTTTCACTTTGTGGTCATTAGATATGATAACCCCAAGGTCCATTTCCTGTTTAGTGGCTGTCAGTACCTCCCCCATCCTATATTCAGCTCATTGGTTCCTATACCTTAGGTGTATGATTTTGCACTTTTTTGACATTGAACTCCAGCTGCCATGCTTTTGACCAATCATCAAGTTTCCCAATATCCCTGTGCATTCTCTGCACCCACTCCTGAGTGTATACCCAATTGCAGATTTTGGTATCATCTGCAAAAAGGCACACCCTCCCTCCCAGTTCTTCTACAATGTCACTTATGAAAATATTGAAGAGGACCTGTCCCAGTAATGTGCCCTGAGGCACCCCGCTGGTCACTGTTCCATCATTAGAGGGAGTGCCATTAACCACCACACTCTGTCTGCTGCCGTTAACTAGTTTCTAACCCAATTCACCACTTTGGATCCCAGCCCTGGGCTTCTCATTTTCTTTATCAGCCTCCTGTGTGACACAGTCTCAAAGGCCTTGCTAAAGTCCAGATAGGCCATGCCCACTGCCCTCTCCTTATCTATTTCCCTGGTCAGCCAGCCAAAGAAATCTATTAGATTAATTTGGCATGACCTCACCCCATGAATCCATGCTGCCTGTGATCCCGCAGCCCATTGGATTCAAGATACTCTACCAATCTTTCTTTTAGCAAGGTTTCCCTAATTTTCCCACCACTAAAATAAGACTCACCAGCCTATAGTTGCTAGCCTCCTCCCTGCTGCTGCCCTTATGTAAAGGGACCAAGTTAGATCTTTTCCAGTCTTCCAGAACTATGTCTGTTTCCAGTGAACTGTTGAATAAGTCTGCCAGTGGGGCAGCTAGCACCTCTGTGAGTTCTTTTAGTACCCTTTGGTGTATCCCATCTGGCCCCACAGCCTTGTCCACCTCTAGAGTTGCAAGTCCCTTCAGGGTTCCTTCCAATGAAGATGGACTTGTGCCCACCTGCCATTCCTGTTCCTGCTACTCCCTGGTGGTTGTCCAGCTTCCCTTCACTGTAAAGACTGAGCAAAAGTATCAGTTCAGGATGGAATTTTTTTCTTGGTTCTCTTTTGCACTGTCTCCCTCTTCCATCCTTCTATTCCTCGCTATCCCTCCCCTTGTTTTCCTCTTCTTATTTATGTATCTAAAGGAAGTCTTAACCCCTACAGTGGCCTTTTTGGCTATCCTTTTGTCTGTTTGTGCCTTTCCTCCCCTCACCACCTTTCCTACTTCCTTCTGTTTTACTTAGGCCCTGTCCACACTATTAGCGCTTTTGGAAACCGTTTTGAAAACCATTTTGTATAATGGTTTTCAGAATGATTGTCCCTCTGTCCACACTGCAACGACTTTGGAGGATGCCCCTCGGAGTTCCCAGGCATACTTATGGCAGTCCCACGGGCACCCAATGCATGCCGGGATACTCGAGAACAGGCATGTTAACCGATGGGGTAAAAATAGCACCGATCGATTCGGGATCCCATGGCAAGGACGGGGATGTAAGTAGCATTATCCCCTTTTCTTTCAGGAGGCAAACATTTGCCAAGACAGCCCACGAAAGTTGCCTTAAACCGCTTTACAGTACAGTGTGCGTCCACACCACTGTTAAAATGGTTTAAGGCAACCTTGTTGGGCTGCAACCATGCTCAAAACTTGCTCTGATCAGGTTTTGAGTACGGTTTCTTAAACCAGTTCAGAGCACAGATAAAGCATGTTGTAGTGTAGATGCAAACCGTATCTGCAGGTTTTATAACATTACAGACCAACTGTAATGTTACAAAACCCCTAGTGTGGACAGGGCCACGGTATACCTCCCTGTCCTCCTTCCTCTCTGTTTCCTTATGTAACCCCCCTACAAATGGGGGTTCCCAAAAAGTCTTCCTTGAGCTTGCCTAAATGCTCACTGCCAGGCTGGTGTCCTGTGTTTTAGCAGTTTAAATGTGATTACCAGAGTCTGTATAGCCTCTGTGTACTGTCTCTTTAAGAGCTGCCTATTGCAGCATAAGTAATCTGAGAGGGAACTCTATTGAAATATGTAACTATTTGTTGAAAATCATTTAGAGTGATAATGATAATGTAGTTTTTCTAACCTGCTTTCTTTGTAGCAAGGACTGTTTTGTTTGTCTCTACTATCTTGGTCTTGGACTGCAAATTGGACAAATCAGTTCAGGTGGGACCTAAAATGTAGCCAAACTACAGGAGTTGTCTGAAGTCAAAATCTGTAGGAATTGTAGTTTTGAACTTTTTGCGCCTTTTTTGCAACTGAAGGGGGAGCTCTTGCTTTGACTGACAGCCAAATCAGCCAACCAAACCTTTTAGATCTTGGGGAAGTCCCGGGCTGCTTGCAGTTTCAGTTAGATCTAAGCTGGAAGCTGAACAAGAAAGAGCTGAAGTAATTTTGAGCAGCAATCCTGAGAGGATTCACATGGGAGAACTGTGAAAAGGCTGAGTTTTTGGCTTGCATGTCTGCCAGCTGCTCCTGAGAGGGAAAGAAGAGAATTATTTTGGACTAAATCCAAGTTTGTGTGACTAAAGTAAGCTACTGAAGTGGGCCAGGCTCAACCTGAAGACCGAAGATTTTGCTGAATCATCGGCCTGTCAGGAGTTCAGCTACCCTAAGCTCCCGGTGTGTAAAGACTTTGCGATGTGTGACATGGAGAACTTTGTCCTAGTACAGTAGAATTCCCGGACATGTAAATGTGCTATGAGCTGCTAGTGGGTTGTGAGTTAGTTCCCCACTGTGTGAACTGTGTTCTGCTTGCTGGAAGCTGTATCCAGCCCAAAACGGACTGCATCCGAATTTGTCTCCATGTGGTCTGGACCTTGCCAGACTGGCCCAGCTAGACTACCCACTGCACAGAGAAGCCATCGACGAGAGACCTGCCTGGGGATCAGCCCCCTGCTCCACGCTTGAACAGGAACGACGCCTCTGCGACTTGTGTGGGCCCTGCTTCTCCTGGCATTCCAGATCAACCACCTGCAGTCTCGATTTTCGTCCAGCCTGTGTCCAGTCTTGGGTATCGTGAATAAATACCAGGGTAGCTCCCTGCAACAACAGCTTAATGTGAGTGTGTCGTCTGATTGTCTTGTTGTTTCATTTCCTTAACGAACAGAGCCCTCTGGCTCCGGATTACAAATATTGTGTACTGTGCATGTTGTGTTTTCCATCACAGGGCCCCAACCAGCTGCAACTCCGGGCAACAGTCCTGGCTAGCCCATCTCTTCTCCACCTGGGTACCCAGAGGTGTGACTGTGTGGGGGGACTCAAAGCGCATGCATAACTGCTTGATTGACATAACCTTTAAGCTAATTAACCTGATTTTGCCCCTTCCTTGTTCAAGTCCCCTGAATAAATCAGATCTAACTTTTTCTGCATGTAATCTGACTATGGTTCCAGTTTGTGCTCAAAGTACTGTACAGTTGCTATTTGCTGTGCATAACCAAGGCCCCTAGAATTCTGCGGCCGCAGAATTTTATGCAGAACTTACAATCTACCACAGAACTTCTGCAGTGCTGCAGAATTCACTGTTCTTAGTGATTTTTTATTAGTATTTCTGTTTATCCATAGAATCTGGTTCCCTGCCCCTCTTTATATATACAAAATCCCTCTATGCTCAGAATGTGATGTTATCATTGCTATAACATCATAAATTAGAAAATGAAATGGCTGCATTCTGCAACAGAAATGAACAGTCACTTATCTACCACAGCTCCCACTGCCAGAGGCGATGGCACAGCACATCAGGCATGGTGATATTTGCTCAACCTGCACTACAGCCTAATACAATTTGCAGTCTTACGTCATTGCACTAGGGCCAACTTATTTTTTTTATTTATTTTTTTTATTTTATTTATTTGAATGATCAGCTTTACAATCTTTGAGTCAGAGACTCGTTTACAAAGGTACCTCGTCGCAGAAAGGGTGGACAACAAGTAAGTGATGTTTAGACAGAGGTTACAATACAGGTGAGATACAGGCATAGATAAACAAACAAATACAGTTTGCTATAGTTATACATAAAGAGTCATCCTCTGATCTAGAACCAATGCTTAGTCGTTCGTGGAACCCAGTGAAGTCTGTGAGGGAGTAGATTAGAAAGAAACAGTTCCACTATAGGCAGTTACAGCACCGACTATCAACAATGTGTTTTTGGATGGCTATTTTGAACTGGCCAATCCTGGGAATGTCTGTGATTCGCTCTGGGAGGGAGTTACACCAGGCCGGTGCTTTATGATGAAAGGATCGTTGGCACAGAGAGGTCCTTGCTCTGGGTACTAGGAAGGTGGCTTTAGTGGAGTTCAGGTTAGTACAGGCCAGGTGGCCTGTTGCAGGATCGGAGACCCTGAGTGCATAGCCAGATAGGGACTTTTTTGCCAGCAGGCAGGTGTGATATTTCAGCCGCTCCTCAAATGTGAGTATGTTTGTGGCACAGTATAGCAGGCATGAGTGAGTTCTGCTGTGGGCGCCGGTCAGGAGCCTGCAGGCTTTGTTAATAGAGGTCTGGACTTTAGTGAGGGTGGTGGGGTCAGCTGCTGCATAGATCGGGAGTCCATAGTCTGCCAGTGACAACACGGATGAGGTGATGGCTAGTTTTAAGGCAAATTCTGGGAAGCAGTCTTTGTGGTAGTAGAGGAGACCAATTCTGGAGTTCATGGCTGATGAGAGGGTTTTTAAATGGGTGTGGAAGGTGAAGCCTGCATTAAAGGTGATGCCCAGGTACTTGTAAGTTGTTACCTGTTTAAGTGGGTGGAATGTGCTGGGGGTGATGAGCAGGGGAGAATCCCTGGCACTGTTTTGTCAGTGTGCAAAAAGCATAGATTTTGTTTTTTTCAGGTTTAGGATTAGCCTATGGTTGCTGAACCATTTTTCTGCTTGGTGGAAGGTGCGTTGCAGTGTGCTTTGGAGCAGGAGTGGGTCCAAATCCGATGTTATGATCACTGCATCATCTGCATAAAGGAGTATTTTGTCAGAGCAGGAGCTTGGGAGGGTGTTTAGGAAGAGACTGAAAAGGGTGGGCCCAAGGATGGAGCCTTGGGAGACCCCAGAGCGTACTGGTATGTTGGTGGACAGGGTCCTATTTAGCTTGACTCTTTGGGATCTGTTGTGTAGGTAGCTCGAGAACCAGTTCAGTGGGCCAGATGGGAATCCCAGTTGGCTAAGGGAGTTTATCAGCAGGGGGTGACACACAGTGTCAAAGGCCTTGGATAGGTCGATGAATACTGCCCCTGCAAGTTTCCCATCATCAAGCACAGAGTGGATATGGTGGGAGAATTCCAGAAGGGCTGTGGATGTGCTGTGGCCCGGGCGAAATCCATGTTGCTCAGGGCATAGAATGTCATATTTAGATAGGTATTCTATGAGCTGTGTGGATACTATTTTCTCCAAGGCTTTGGGGGGGGGGATGGAGATGGGCCTGTAGTTATTTGGTAGTGTTCGGTCCCCGGACTTATGGATGGGGGTGATTTCAGCCTGTTTCCATGCTTCTGGGAATTGACCAAGGCATAGGGATCTGTTAATGACATTCGTGAGGGGGGTTAGCATGACATCCAGCGTGAGACGGAGTATCCTGGAGTCAAGAGGGTCATTACTCTGGTTGTAAGAGGTGAAGGCTTTTAGTAGGAAAGGTTTGGCGTCATGGGGTGAGATTGTTCGGAAGTGGAATAGGGGCCGGGAGGTAGGGGTGTGGGTGGACAGGGGGACGGGGTCAAAGAATTGGGCAGGAAGAACTGAGCTTAGGTCCGAGAAAGTCTTGTTTAGGCAGTGTGCAATGCAAGTTTGGTCCGTCGAAACAGCCCCATTGATAACAATCTGAGGGGGGGGGGAGCGGGTTTTGCCATTCAGTTCTTTTATATTAGCCCAGAAAGCTCTGGCAGAGCCCCAGGAGGATGTTAAAGCAGCCTGATAGTGTCTGGCTTTTGCTTGTTTGATGACCCAAGTGCATTGGTTGTGGGCTGTTCTATAGGCTTGCCTGTCCGCCGTTCTACTGGAGTCAACTGCAATGTGCCATAGGTTGTCCCTCTGTTTTAGTTGCTGGATCAGTGCAGGGGATATCCATGCAGCAGCCCATTTTTTGGGACGAGACATGGTGATGGGAGCAAATAGGTCACAGGCATTGCTGAAGGCCCTAGTGAGATAGGTTAGGGCAGTATTTATGTCTGATGCAAGGGTGATTGGGGTCCAGTCGACTTGTGCGAGGTGACGCTTGAGGTTGTCAAGGCCCCTGGGGAGAAATCGATGATGAGGGGTGCTGCAGTACTCAGGGCTAAGTGTGGGGGAGGACCAGAAGCATAGGACAGGGGAGTGGTCGCTAATTGAGTCCGTTAGGACATTTACCGATTCCAACTTGTGTGGTCGATTACAGAGAACTATATCTAGGAGGGAGCTAGTTCCTTTCGCCTGGTTAAATCTGGTGAGCTGAGTGACCATTTGAGACAGGTCAAGGGCCGCAAGGTCATCTTTTAAATTTTCAGATGAGGGGCTGAGCCAATTGGTGTTTAGGTCTCCTAAGATTAGTTGTTCAGCCTTTTGGCAAGGCGGATAGATAGTCTATCAGTAGGATAGCTATATTTTAAATGCAGCGGTATATGGGCCCATTAGTTGGGTATAGGGAAGCCTGACCGGAGTAAGGGTGATTTTAAGAGTAATAGCTTGTGCCCCATGGTCGAGCTCAGGGTTGGGAGTGCATGGCCTAGAATGGAGTCACTGAAGAAGATTGCACACCCCCCTCCACGCTTGCCCACCCGATCAGCCCTGAACAGGGAGAAACCTGGGAGGGAGACAGCTGAGTCGGGTGTAGACTGGGAGAGCCAGGTTTCCACTAGCATAAGAATGTCTGGGGAGTGTTGTGCAACCCAGCATTGGAGTGCTGCGGTTTTCTTGGGGAGACTACATATGTTCATAAATGCAATGCGGAGACCTTTGCCAAGGGTGGTAGAATTGCCCGGCCCAGGGTTTGGGTGAATATTTCCTGAGAGCAGGAGAAGCAGGGTAATTAGGCGCATCATGGGGCTGCGGTTGCTGTGGGTGAGACGTTTTCGAGGTTGCCATGATCTCAGGTGGGTGGTGCATGGGGGGGGAGTGAGATTAGTGCAGGTGTGGCTAGAGAGGAGAGTGTCCATCGGTGATAGAGTTCAGGGTACAGAGGGTTGTGTATTGGTGGTGGGTGAGTGGGGGCAGTGTGGTGGTCCAGTGTACGGGATGGGTTAGGGGGGATAGGCTGATGGGTGGATGGGCTGTGATATGGGTGATAATGGGGATACTCTGACAGGAGGGGCTGGGATTCAGGCAGGAGCACATCTGTGGTGGATATATAGGGATCCAAGGTGGTTGGTGGGTGAAGTAGCAGGAGGATTGATAGCATTGCAAGGATCATGCTTGGCTTTGTAGCAGAAAGCATTGGTTTAGAGTACAGGCTCCCTCTAGTGTTATGGAGATATAACCTGCAAATGGAAAAGTTGGCTGATTGGTTCTGGCACCCCATGTGACTATAGCTATATAAAGGAGTGCCGACCAAGGGTGGTGGTGGGGGACATGAGGAGCCGGCGTGCAGCGCCGGCAGGGCCAAAACACAGCTGGCAAACAAAGGAGCGCTCTGCATAGGCAGCCAAGCACTGTTCCACACGAATCTGCGGCGTACCTAGTCACTCCAGGGGGGAAGGGGGCGAGTCCTTCTGGGAGGTCCCGGGGAGGGCAGGCTCTCGAGCCCTCATGACCCTCTACGGTCTCGGCGAACTGAGCAGGAGCTCCTGGAAGTGAGGAGAAAGGGTGTATTTAAGTACAGGCTAGAGGCGTGGTCAGGTGAGTATATTTGCACAGCTCAGGGTCTACAAACGAGTGTGCGGTGCTGAAATATAGTTTGGGAATCTTTTGTGCACAGCAGACAGCCTCTTGCAGGTTGCAGGTGTTATCTCGGGCATCCTGCTAGAGGGCTGGTGTGCAAGGCGGGAGAATGAGAAAAAAAAATGGAAAAGATCCAAATTCGGTTCCAGCCCTCAGCTCAGTACAGTCTGCAGAGTTGTTACAGCAGGGAAAAAACACTGTCTGGAGCTGAGAGGCTGAGCTGGTCCACAAACTCAATTTGCTCTAATTCTGGGTTACCGGGGGACACGGGTTCGACTCCCTCTTTGGTTGAGGGCTGTTCCTTAACTTTAACTGGATACAGCACTATAGAAAACACTGGGCTGACGTCCCTGGTCCACTCGCTAAGCACCCAAGATTAAAATGCAGCTAAACAGTGGCTTTACGATACAGGCAAACAACTTAAAATACTTGTAAGAATTCTACTAAACCCTGACTCCTGGCACAGAAAATAGCATTGAAAAAATCTATCTATAATGCTGCGCCGACAGTTAAGGAGCGTAGGAGAAATTCAAATTATACAGTAAAGTCAGTTCAAATTCTGTTTGGCACCAAAAGGTGCTCCGATTGAAAACACAGCTGGCAAACATAGGAGCGCTCTGTATAGGCAATAGCGCTTCAACACACACGAATCTGCGGCGTACCTAGTCACTCCAGGGGAGGGGGCGAGTCCTTCTGGGAGGTCCCGGGGAAGGAAGACTCTTGAGCCCTCACGACACTCTGCGGTCTCGGCGAACTGAGCAGGAGCCCCTAGTCACTCCAGGGGGGAGGGGGGCGAGTCCTTCTGGGAGGTCCCGGGGAGGACAGGCTCTCAAGCCCTCACGACCCTCTGCGGTCTCGGCAAACTGAGCAGGAGCCCCTAGTCACTCCACGGGAGAGGGGGGGGTGAGTCCTTCTGGGAGGTCCTGGGGAGGGCAGGCTCTCGAGCCCTCATGACCCTCTGCGGTCTCGGCAAACTGAGCAGGAGCCCCTAGTCACTCCAGGGGGGAGGGGGGCAAGTCCTTCTGGGAGGTCCTGGGGAAGGCAGGCTCTCGAGCCCTCACGACAAAGCCTTGTCAATTTATTTTTTATTTATTTTATTTTTGTTTAGTTTTTGTTAACCGGGTTAGGTGCGCTAGCCAAAGTTGACTATTTTCAGGCATGATGGCTGTAGGCAGGCATACTCCAAGCACTCCATGGTGTGCAATTTTATTTAAGGGGGGGTTGCAAATAGGCTCTGAACTGCTTCCTTTTTCCATGAAAACTAAGAAAATACTGAACCTTTCTGTAATTTTACTCATAGGAGTCGAAACTAGAAGGACTAGTCACTAATACTCTCTTTGCATCCCAAGGACAATACAACTTTACAGGCTCTGGACACCGGCGGTATGTGTGTGTCTTAGGGAACAATGTATGGCAACAACCATTGTCATGAGATATAAAGTTGTATTTATTGTGCCAAATGAGTCAACAAACACGGTCCTGGTGTACATTTGTATTTTGTCTGGCTACACCGGGGAGTAGCAGTGAGTCCACTTGGTGTGCAGATCTGAAATCTCTTGCTACACCCCTGTTGTCAATAGCATAGACCTGTAAAGTCCATACCTCACTTTGTACAAACTTATGTGTGCCTTTAAGGTATAGAGATGCCATCTGAAATGAATAACTGGTAAAATGAATTTACCTGTCATTTTTAAGAAAAATAAAGTAATTATGCCCAGAAAAGTGGAACATAATAATGTGTAGACCTGCTGAAAGAACACACTTGTTAAATAAATAATTGCACTGTACACATTTTTGCCAGGGTTATTGATTACATATTGTCATTGGTTGACAGAGTCAGCCCAAAGTTATGGAGAAATGTGTTCAGAGCCAGCTGCTGGGCCAGAGGGTAGCATGTTGTGTTTCTGTGCTGGCAACTCAGGTTCAGAGATTAGCTCTGGGAGCTGGCTGGGCAGCACAAGGACTGGGGGAACACATCACTGCTCTGAGCCTGGGAAGGTATGGTGCGGTGTTCTGTCACACGGTGGACACATTGTGATGGGCTGGAGAGCTTTATCTTATAGTCAGTTCACATGCATGTCATGGCCTGATAGTGTTATGTAATGTGTCAGGGGAAGCAGGTTGGCATGAAAAATGAGTTTTACAATAACTCTTCTATTCTGTTTATTCCATTTCCAATGGGACTTCTATGAATGAGGATGCAATTTCATGGAAATAAAAAAAAATATATATATATATATACACACACACACACATATACAGTATCTCTCTCACTATACACATGCACATTTGTATGTATGTTACAGACTGCGTATAAATATATAAGTGATACACAGTGGGGACCTCGTGAGTGGTGTAGAAAGCACGTATAAATATATAAGTGATACACAGTGGAGACCTCATTAGTGGTATAGATACCATTCGTATAGAAATGCCTTGTTTATCACATAAGGTCCCTTCTGCATATTTCATTTATGCAATAGGCTAGGACCTTAAGGGAGAGATATTTGTTTTGCTTTTTTAGGCATAAAATTATTTCTGTAAGTCTGTTATTTTTTGAATTGGTGTGACTGTGCTTTCCCCCATCCTGGTTGCTATAACCACTGCCATGAAAGTGAAGTCAGGATGACAAGCTGACACTGTGATATGGTAGTTTGTTAGTGCCGCAGAACTTCCACAGAAATTACAAACCACTGCCGCAGAAGTTCTGCGGCAAATGGTAATCTTGCCCCAGAACTTGGTCCCACTGTGCCGCAGAAAAGTAGGGGCCTTGTGCATAACCTTGTTTTACAGGGGGTCCCCAGGGTCGAGCCAGAGGAACCAGCCCTGGTGGTAAATGCAAACAGTGTGGGTACTTGTGTGGTGTACCAGGGGTATTGTGAAAGTGATTATTGTACAGTGTTCAGGCCACTAGAGGGGAAAGAGGGGGGTTACAGTGTCCCGGAGGGCTGTGCCCAGGTTAGCTTGACCACTACCAACCCTGACCTCCGGGTGGAGGCACCCATTTCAGAACTCGGACCCCTTAACCTGCTATTAGCCAAGCAGGCAGGGGTAGTAGCCCTTGGGATAGTGCCACCTAGGGGTTACACTTATACCTCTTTAATGCCACCTTTTTTTTCCTTCACCATCTTAGCTACTTCCTCAGAGAACCATAAAGCTCTCTTTTTCCTTCTACTTTTAATCACGTCCTTCACACAAAGGTTGGTTGCTGTAATTGCACCCTTCCTAATTATTCTTCACTGTCCCTGTACCCCTCCTTGGCAATCCTCCCCATGAGGCAGTTTCTGAGGCAGTTTCCCATTTCTTTAAAGTCCAGGACCTTCATCCACATGTGGTTTACCTCTGTTCCTGTCATTAGCCACACTGTGCAATGATCACTGGTTCCCAGGGGACTGCCCACTGTGACACCTGCAATGCTCTCCCTGTTTGTAAGCACCAGGTGCAGCACTGCCCCATCCCTAGTGGGTTCTTTGACTAGTTGCCTGAGAAAATCCTCTTGTAGGAAGTCAAGGATGGCCTTGCGCCTTGCTGAATCAGCAGTAGGAAGGCTCCACTCCATGTCTGACAGATAGAAGTCACCAACTAGCAGCACATTCCCCTTATTTGCCATTCTGATGATGGTGTCCCCAAGTGCTTCACCCAACTCATCTCCCTTAGCTGGAGGTCTGTATACTACTAAGGTATTGGTAGTGGTCCCATAGCCTGTCTCTAGGAATACCCACAGCACCTCCAGCCCTTCATTTTCCTCCATGTACCCTGAACCTCCGTGGCCTTGATTCCTTCTCTTACATATAATATAACCCCACATTCCCTCCTCCCTCACATGTCTCTTCTGAACAGAGAATAGCCCAGTGTGGTTATATCCCAGTCATGATGGTCAGTGCACCACCACTCTACTATGGTTACTAAACCCATGTCAGTCTCCATCATGATGGCGTCCAGGTCCAGAATTTTGTTTCCAAGACTCTGTGCATTGGCGTACATGGCTCTCCACACCTTACTTCTCCCTGCCTCCTTTCCTGCTTCCCCACTTCCTCCCTATGTTGTTCCCTGAGGCTCCCCTGCCTCACCTCTTCCCTTTTTACCTTCACCATTCTCTGTCTCCTTTAATCCTTTACCCACACTTACCTGATTTATACCCCTTTTCCTCTGTCTTGTCCTCACCACTGTATTCTTGCGCCCTTGCTCTTGTCCTAAGGGAGTTTGCTCCCCCTGGACCCTCCCTCCTTGCTTCACCATCTCGGGGGACAACTGTTGCCTTCCTTGGTTTTACTGCCCCACCTGGCTAGTTTAAATGCTCATCCAAATAGCATTTACACCTCCCACCAAGGACCACTTTCCCCTTCCTGGAAGGATGCAGGCCATCTCCCTTATAGAGAACCATATTCTCCCATGCTGGCCTCCAGTCTCCAATGTAGCCGATGCCTTCCTCCATGCACCATGCTTTCAAACAGTTGTTAAATGTGTTACTGTGGAGTATACTTGCCTTTCCTTGGCCATACACAGGTAACACCTCGGCAAAAGTTACAGTGCATGCCACCTGCTTGAGAGCACACTCCAGCTCCCAGAAATTATTCTGCACTACTACAGCCTTGTTCCTTGCCATATCATTACTTCCCAGGTGGACAAATGACATCAGTCTCCCTCCTTGGGGCCTCCCCTTCTGAGGACTGCCACTTCCTCCCTTCCTACTGCAACACATGCTTCTTCTCGGCTGCTCCCTCCCTCCCACAAGTATGGTGAAGGAGTTCTGCAGTGATATTGGCTGAGAAGTGTGCACCCTTCCTGCTACCCCCACCATCCCAGAGCCCACCAAGGTCAATCTGCTCTTTGCCTAAGCAGCTTCTGGGGGCATGGCAGCAGACCTGGTGGCCCTTGGGTGGGGCAGAAGGTCCTCTGTACCATTAACAGTTTGGCTTGGTGTCCAGTAACCAGTGTCCATACCCCAGAGAGGTGAGTACACGTGGGGAGCACCTCACTCCCCAGAAGGTGTCCTGAAACACTATGGCCCCTTATTCATTGCACTGAACCACTCCCATGATCTTCCTTTCCTCCGTTATCTGCTTCTTTAGGTACTTGTGATGTTCTCCTGCTTGTCACTGTGACAAGATGAGCCCTCTTGTGACACTGGTCATGGGACAGTCAGGAGCAGTATGATATAGGAATAAATGCATATCATTCTATATCCTTTTAGCTATTTTCTAGCTATTTAGCTTGTTGCAACAGCATTTTCTAACACCCAGGAGCTGATCACCCTCAAGGTCAGACTGTGACCCCCACCCCCCCATCTATCTTCTCTCCTTATATTTTCCTCTCCTTTGCCTTTAATTCACTTTTTCTTTATATTCAGTATGTCCTGTTGTCCCAGATGAACATACATTATGAGGATTGGAAACAGATTGATGCACAGTATGTATATAATAAGAGTCCATTTATTACACCTTTTCTGTTAATATATCTAGTGAGCCCCTGGTTCCTGAAATAATGCTACAAACCTTTTGTTTAATAAGCCCAGTAAGGTACTGAGAATGGTCTGTTCATGTAAAGAAGATGTTTAGCAGTTCTTCTGAGATCAGAAATATCAGGTAGAAAAGACTTATTGTCTGACTTGTTTTTTCCACAGCTTAGAAGCCATGGATGAAAGCCTCCTTTAATTTATATTCTCCCCCACTCCATTTGTTCCTTGCTGGCTGGCTGCTAGTCTTATGTAAGAGAAATAAAATGAAGCTTAAATGTATTCAGGCCAGAATAAAAGCTGAGCCCCTGTGAAACTCATACTGAGCCATGGTACAGGAAACACGAACATGATGCAAAAATAAAGAACCCCTATAGCATGCTGGTTGGCCTGTTCTAAATGCTGAACCCTAGTTTTACCAATAAAGGTATCCAGTTACAGTGCACAGGCATGTTGCATTACGCAATCAGCATATTTTCCCAGTGTTTCTAGAAATTTGTTCTCAATATTAGAACCCTGAGAACAACTTCGGCGCCTAATGAGCAGCACCTGTGAGTGGGAGCTGCTCACACTAGTGGGTTTAAAAAGTGAAAATGAAAGCAAACAAGTGATACCCCTTATAGCCAAAATATTGTTTTGTTTTTTTGTTCGCTTTTTTTTTGTCTAGATGAGATATACGACCTGCTCCATTTCAGAAAAAGATGCTCAAATTGTATAATAAAAAGTACACCCCCCCAAAAAAAAACAATATAGTGTCTGCTTTCATGTTGGAAACATCAATAGACAGATTATTAAAAACAAATATATTTAAATGATAAAATATGATGCAATATTATGCATGTTATAGTTGACCACCCCCCAAAAAAGAGAAAAGCAGCATGAGTAGTGGTGTCCCTCTACCATCTTTATTCATTGTTTGCCACAGGAGCAGTTGCTTTAAAAAATTTAATTCTGTGGCTCACCCGTCCTTGCCAGAAGCTGCGGTGCAGCTCCCAATTTGGCCCAGTTGCCACTCTAATATTGCCTCTGCTCACTAAACCCCCACGCCACACACACTTTTGCATTGCTGTGGGAGTGGCTTGCACACTAGCCCCACCCCCAAACATACTTTCCTTCCTCTGTTTCTGCTCTGCTGCTGTTTCCCTCCAACTAATCTACCTTCTTTTTTTTCCTACAGTTCTGACAGGATGTTAACTCCTACCCTATCAGATAAGTACCATTTTATGTCCAGTCTTTCCTCTCTGCCCTATTTATCCCCTTAAGAGTTGCAGATCCTTTGTGACCCCCTTGTCTATTCTTTTTTTACAGGTGTGGTGGACATTTCTCCAGAACTATCCCTTGGCACTCTGGTAAGTCCCTCAATTTTACATATACTTGCTGGGTGAACTATTACAGGGCAGCTGCACTGTTAGTTACAATTAACTTGAACTACATTTGATTGCTGCTCTGGAAATATGTCATTTGCCAGAATTTCAAAACACTAAAAGCCAAAGGACCAGTTTTGCCCTGTAGGGTAGGTTGTTAGCCATGGCCAGGAATATTTGGTGAAAAGGTTTACATCCAGTATGACCTAGCTACTCCCCTGTGGGCATGTAGTGCTGATTATTTCCTGCGTTAAGAGTGCGAAAATCTCAGGTGCATGTCTATTGACAAGAGTCCTGAGTCTCGACAGACTCGGAACAGAACAGTTAGGCCCCGTTCACACTACACCGCTCAGACCCCATAACGGATATAAACCATTACAACCAGGAAGCGGTGCAGTGTGTCCACACCGTCGTGGTGTCCAATACGGGACCAGCACTGCGGTCCACACTTGGGAGCCGGGCTACGTTATGGCGGCATACCATCCCACAATGCAGCTCAAGGCCACGCCAGGGACTGAAGCCACGCGGCCCACCACGCCCGGTAACATTACTGAGGTGTAACCGGTTTCATAACCGTTGTTGAAACCACCTCATATGTGGTTTCAACAATGGTTATGAAAACGCCTTCTGTAACGTTACAGGTGTAAACACAAACCGTTGCGGTAATGGTTTGGGCACTCTGTAACGTTACAGAGGCATAGTGTGGACAGAACCTTAGAGAAGTGAGTTATGTGAGTTGTCTCTACTTTCTTGAAAGTGTTTTGTAAACCACAAGTGGAATAGTGGTCCATGTAATCTAGTTATTCGGTGGTGAAATCAAGCAAGGTGACTTGTAATTGAAATCAAAGTAATAAAAAAAAATGCCTGTAAATGTGCTGTGTGACAATTAACTGGTTTGTTACCCTTTTTATGGTAGGAAGTAACTGTGGGTTTCTTGTTGCTTTCAGAATAATCAGAATTGTTCAAAAACTGTCATCTCAGCAGTTGTGCACCTGTACAGTGTTTCATCTCTGAAAATGTGAGATGAGAGCTTTCTTGTATTTTTAATCATTTCTGGTTGAGGCTACCTATAAAAATAAGAAAGAAGGACCTCACCACATTTTGTTTGATATTTGTTATCATTAGTATTAAAAAAATATATCTGTTGCCTATTTTTCAGAGGGAAGGCTCTTGCAACCTACAATTAATGCAGAGAGGCTGCAGTGTTTGATGCACTACCGATTATGCTGTTTAGTATGTAGTGTGTGAGTGAAAAGGGGATGCATGAACTGATGCTGTCACAGATCGCACCTGTGGTATGAGTGGAATCACTCACTCAAGCTAGAAGGCTGAGGCCTGCAACATGCAGCAAGGAGGAAAAATCGCACAGCCATCAGACCTGAGTGATATACAGTATATGGCTTATGACGATCAGAGGGGTTGTTTGGAAAAATAGCTGTAATGCATTGCCTGTTATTATGCAAACCCAGGGTATTAAAGCAATTGAAAACACTAGCAAATTGTGTATTACAAAGGGCTACCAATAATTATATATAGAAAAACTGATTGGCAGCTGTGACTTATGTGAGGAATACTTCATGGTTAGGTGTGCAGCATTATTGTAATAACCAAGCAACTGGGTTGGGTTGCCAGGCCCAAGGCACAGCGAAGGTTCTTCACCAACCCAGGAAGTGAGGTTTTTACAGCAGTGACGCACACCGGGAATGGATTATTACACTTAAAACATTTGTAAAATGGTCAAAAGTGTTAAGGGGTTTATGGAACATAAATATAACCTGTAGTGAACCTAAAGAGGTTTACTTGTTTCATAAACCCGAGTTTTGAATTATCACTTTGGAGCTCACAATTTGACTGTTTTTTTCTTGTAAATATTATTTGGCTAATCTAGGTTTCCGTATAACCTGCAGATATAGGGGGGTGGCAGTGGTGATTGGGGGCGAGGGTGTATTATTCCTTGGGCCTCCTATATACACTATACATGTTCATGGGTATTAAGTAAGGTTTCGAGTACTGGTATTATAACAAGGGTAGTAGTGCAGTAAAGGATGGTGGTAAAAGGTAAGTTTGGGGACTTCTATAAAAATGAATTATTGCTCATGGCTACAAATGTACTGTAGGGTGATGGTAAAAAATATAGGGCAGTGGTACATATGTTTGTATGACATTTTTGTATGTTTCTTACACTTCTCTGTAAAGCACCTAGAGCCTCTGGGATTGGGCACTGTAGAAATAAAAATGTACTTACTTATCTACTTAAAGAGAAATGTCCATGTCCGATCAGGCCCCACCTCCGTCTGAAGCAGGGTCCGATTAGCAATTTCATAAATAGCACCATTTTTTAACATACTGTGCCATTTTCTTTTGAAATTGTATCTGGTTGATCATGCACCATCCCTGTCTTCATTTTACAACTTAGAGCCCTTCCCGGAGTGCCGAAAACCACCTGCAACTGTCCCCACTATGACGCGTCGTGCAGGGAGCAGCCAAGGCACATCCATAGGATTACTGTATTGCCATAGCTTCAAATAGCTACTGTTTGGAGCCTGTGTTTGTTCATGCTATACTGAGACCAGGTACAGACTGACAGGCACCCTGACAATCTGTACCTGGTCTTGTTATAGTACAGGCACATGCAGGATCCAAATTGGAGCTATTTAAAGCTACAGCAATATAGTAATCCTATGGATACACCCCAGCTGCTCCCTGCATGACATTTTATACTGGGGACAGTTGCATTGCAAGCCATTCCACAGATCAATGTTGATGCCACACCTGCACGTCAGTATGTAGTACTGGTATCTTATTAAATTATGAATATCAAATTCCTGGAAACTACTTAGAGAAAGGCCTATAGGGCAACACCTACAGGAGGAGCTGCTCAGTAGCCTTCACATGTAGTCTCTTGATGATTGGGGGGGGGGGGCTGATGGACAACTTCCAGTACCTTAAAGGTATGCCAGTGTGATCACTGAGTCAAGCTTTGGCTGTTGTAGGAATACGTACACTAGAGGCATGGCCTGTGGCTGGCTTGGGGGAAGGGTCGTGGTACATGAGAGGGAAAGGTATTCAGTTTTTATGGAGCTGCCCAAGTCAAACAAACTGACAAATGAGAAGGTGTCCTTGAACATGTTTTGTTGATTAAAGAGACAATGGTACACTGAGATGTGGAAAGTTGCAAATTGCGCAGTGGTACTGGGAGTGCAGGGAGTAGGACATTGGCCTCACAAGGAAAACGGGGAGGGTGGAAATCATAATGTGTAGTTATCCCTTGGAAAACGTTGGTTAAGTGCCATGTTTGTGATCATTTCATTTTATCCATGGCACATTTCTATAGAAAACATTGTTTCACTTCAGACACAGACATGCACATATGTATATGAATAGCCTTCCTTTATGTAAAGTACCTGTGCAGACATGCTGCACTGCTGGGACCGGTCCTATTCAACATCTTCATCAGTGACATTGCGCAGGACCTAGCAGGCAGAATTTCACTGTTCACTGATGACACAAAGCTCTGTAACAGAGTAGACGCAGCAGAGGGTGTAGACAGAATGAGAAGGGACCTGCAGAAACTTGAAGAATGGTCAGGGTTTGGCAGTTGAAATTCAATGCAAAAGTGCAGGATAATGCATATGGGGCACAAAAACCCTGGCACAATATATCAGTTGGGGGTGAGGATATAGCATGCACCAAGCAGGAAAGGGATCTTGGGGTTATCATCTCTGATGACATCAAGTCGGAACAGTGTGACAAGGCAGCAGGAAAAGCAAATAGGATGCTGGGATGCATAGGCAGGGGCATCACCAGCAGGAAAAGAGGTCATAATTCCACTATACAAGACACTAGTGAGGCCCCACCTGGAGTACAGTGTACAGTTCTGGAACCTTACCTCACAAGGACATAGAAAGGGTAGAAAGGTTCAGAGGAGGGCAACAAAGATGGTACATGGATTGCATCACAAGTCCTATGAGGACAGGTTGAAGGAATTGAACATATACTCCTGGAGGAGAGGAGGAGAGAGGACATGATAGAGACATACAAGTATCTTACAGGGAGGAACAGGGTGCAGGAATACACTATTTTTAAGCGAAAAAGATGTTCCAGGACTAGAGGGCATGGGATGAAGTTGGAGGGAGGACGATTCAGAGGAAACATGAGGAAGAATTTCTTCACAGAACGGGTGGTGGACAAGTGGAACATCCTGCTAGAGGAAGTGGTGGGGGCTGAAACAATCACGGGATTTAAGAATGCGTGGGATCGGCATAAAGGAATTCTGGAGGTCAGGGGTAAGGGGCAACAGACTTCTAGGAAAACATAAACTGAACTTACAAGTTCAAATGGGCAGACTGCGTGGGCCATAGGCCCTTATCTGCAGACACTGTCTATGTATCAATGTATCTATGCTACCAGCGCAGTACCATGTGCTTTCTGCCTGTGGCAACAGGTTCATGAAGCACATACAATTTATACTTTCACCTAAAAAAATACATCAGATTACCAAAGTAGGTACTAATATTGAATATTAAAGTTGAACCAGCATAATATTCTGTGGTAATTTGCACATGCAGTCCATGATGCTTTGCATTATGGGGGCATGTGTGATTTTGTATTTCTACTAATACTGAATGCAAGGTGAGATAAATTACAAAACTATACACTTAACATGAGTGAACAATCACAAGAACTGCTAATTTTCTGTTTTTTTCCGGTCCCACAACAATCAAAGGACAATCCAAGCCTCACACTAAATTTATTCCTTATCAGGTCAAATCCAGCAGACATTTTGACTCTGGCCAGATTTTGTTTGAAATAGGTACTCCTAGCCAATGAGAACTTTTTCGGTTTTTTTTACGTATGATCTAGGTGTTTATAGACTGCGACTCTGAACAATTGTCAAGTCTCCGAGGAAGGACTTTGTTGTTCCGAAAGCTTAGACGTTGTTTTCTTTTTGTAATGTCTATGTTGGTCCAATAAAAGGTATCAAACCATTTGCTTCTGGATCTGTTCAAAACTTTGCTGTAATTTCAGGCTGTACCCCACACATAGAAAACAGCGTAGGCATCAGATCAGGCTCTCCTGAGAATGGTGACATATCTGACATTGGGGGAATATGGATTACTGATGACTTCATTAAAATCTTAGGCATATATTTTCCAGTGGTAACGTAGCCTGGTGCAGTTGGAAAATCAAAACTGAGCAGACATCCCAACTAGTGAAAGGGTGGGAAATGAGCAAAACCAAAAGAGTGTGTATGATTAAGACATACTTAGTCCCAATGTTTTTGCATACTAGCTATGTATATCCTTCACCAATGACTTTAGAGGTGGTGGTTCTCAATGCATTTTTCAGGCTTTATGGGGAAGCCAATTATATCCTATCAAAAGGGAAATTAGAAACATAGAAACATAGACAATGGTGACAGAAAAAGACCAAAGGTCCACCCGGTCTGCCCAAGTTCCCCAAATCCCTAGCATCTTCCTTGGAACCTAATGTTCCTCCAGGGTACTAACCCTCCCAGTCCTCTCCCCCTTTCTCTTCCCTGGACCTGTTGCCCGGGGCAACCACTATTTCCTTCATAGTGTATGGTGGAATGTTGTTCTTTCTCGTTTTTTATCTGTGCTGACAAGCTATTCAGCACAGATAAAAAAGGTCATATAACGCTGTTCAACCCGTATGTGCAGAACAGCGTTCTACTCATTCAAAAGCTTGAACATTTTGAAACCTATGCACACGCGTTCACTCACAGCAAACTGCAGGATCAACCAGATAAGCAGTCCCATCATTGACGGCAGCTCGGTAACAGGAACAAACCCAGAAATAAACACCAAACCAGCAGAATCAACCAGATAAGTAGACTGACCTAACCTAGCACATAATTTAATTAAAAAAAAAAAAACAGCACAGGATCAACCAGATATTTTATTTTACTAAGCACAACAACCACGATTCTGCATCTTTCTTAGCAAGAGTACGGCCACCATGTTTTTTTTTTGATAGTCCCTTCCTTCCTAACTAAACTCACAGCCAGTAAAAAGATGTGCTAGCAATGTACACAGGTTTGGTTCCCTAGCAATGACCAGTGAACCTAGCAACCAGCCACTAACCTGGACTAAAACGAAGCACCAACACTTTATTTCTGTATAAAATAGAAGACTGTAGACTATTTTTCAGGCACCATACACTGTAAAAAATACTGGATGGGCAACCCAATGCAGAACCAGTGTGTTCTGCCACCTCAGGGCTCTGATTCCCTGGGACCTCTCAAGCTTTGCTCTCAAGGTCACAGGGAATCAGAACCCCTCTGTGGCAGAACACTCTGGTTCTACATGGTTACCTATCCAGTATTCTTTATATTCTGTTCCAGGCCTGCTTGAATCCCCTGACTGAGTTATGTTACTTACCTAGCAGTTAAAACAGGAGGTTTGGGAATGATTCATCTAATGGTTTTCTTTTTTATTCCTTTTTTTGCTAATATATTTCTCTGACTATCTGACTTACAGGACTAAATGTGAGTCTTTCTACTGCATTCTAAACTGCAAGGGTTTCTGCAGACTTGTGAAAGGGGGTCTGTTAAAAGATCCAAACTGGGGTAATTGAAACTATCATTGTGTCTAACAGGTATTTGTCAAAAGAGTAATTATTTGCACGTGGAAGTTACACAAATGGTACATTTCACTCTGAAAAGCTGTTATAAGTTGATTTTGGGTAGCCATTTCTCTGTCTCACCTGTTTTTAGCATATCTCAGGGGAATACAGAGCGGAATGTGATAAATCAGCTTGTTAACAGAAAGTTCCTAAGAATATGTGGGACACGTTCTGGTTATGTAGCCATGATAAATGAAATGTAAGCAGTGCTTAGAAGCATGAATTCATACAAGATAAATATTGCCTGAGGGAAACAAGCCATCCACAAATGGAGACCATGGAGCATGTATTTTTCAGTTGCCCCTACATTAAAGGTTTTTAGAAGCTAGTAGCTGAGCCATGGAGAGAGAATTTGTTTCATTCTTCAATTCAATTCAATTTACTTTATTTACCAGTTAAGCACACTGAGCAAAACCCGATTTTCAGGAGTGACCCAGAGCTCCAAAACAAGTGAAACTGAGGTGATAACTATTCACAATACATCACAAACAATTACAAATAGCAAAACACAATTCTTAAAAACATTTACTTACAGCTTGAGATAATAAAGACCACTGGGGAATGACTGCCCCTCATGAGATGTTTGATTTCACCTTCTCTAATCTTCTAGTTCATGACAGACTGCCTCCCTGCCCTACCAGCTGTCTTGACCTCAGATGCCTTCTGGGTACCGCCATGGAGCGAAGACGTCACCCGTAGGCCCTCAGTCAGAGGTACCCCTTCCCCTATCAGGCTTCTCCCCTGGCTCCTCCTAGTCATACTGGCCCTTGCTGGTGACATCGAGCTAAACCCTGGTCCTGCCTATCAGGCCTCTTCAATCCCGGAAAGTTGGAAATTGGGAAAGGGGTTAAAAATTGCTCACCTTAACATTCGCAGTCTACTACCAAATCTTGATGAACTATCTGCCTGGGTCGTCCACTGTAAGCCTGACATACTAGGCATTACAGAGTCATGGCTGAAACCCTCAATACCAGACTCGACCTGTGCACTTCCAAAGTGATGGGGTGGGATCCTAATTTACTATAAGAGTCATCTGAAAGTATCTGAGGTAATGCATCAGCAGTCCTCCCTGTCTTCCTGTGAGCTGCTGCACACTGTGTTGTTAATTGGAAATACTAAGAAGCTGTATGTCGTATGCACATACAATCCCCCCAAGGGTGGTCTGCCTGGGTCACCCACCTCCTGGACACTATTGGTCCTTATGTTGGGGATAATGAACTTTTAATCCTGGGAGATGCGAACCTAAACTGGGCAGAAGGTAACTCCAAGCAATTTGAACCTCTGTTAACAAGTCTTGCCCTGTCTCAGCTTATCCAGGAGCCCACTAGATGGTCTGACAATGGTGGAACTAGCTCCCTACTGGACTGGGTACTATCAAACCGTCCAGATAGAATCAGCACTGCAGGAACCATACCTGACTCCATCTCAGATCACACCCCGGTGTTTTGTGTGTGGAAAGTCCCTTCACCAAAACTTCCTCACAAGATCATTCAAGTTAGGGATTTCTCTAGGTTTGATCTGGGGTCATTTCATGAGGATCTGAGGATCACTGACTGGTCAGAAGTGCTTAGTACCCATGACCCCTCTACAGCTGTATCCCATTTTCTCACTGTTTTTGGCATCCTGCAGGACAAGCATGCCCCCCTTATTAGGTGGAGAGTAAGGGGGTCTGCCACAAAATGGCTGCATTGGAGCCTCTTAGCCCTCATGCGTGCAAGGGACAAGTGTTGGGCTCACTTCAAAAGCACGTTGTATCAGTCTGTCTTCCAACAGTGTAGGAAGCTCAGAAATGAGTGCAAAAAAGCCATCAGGGTGGCAAAAAGCGACTTCTGTAAATCTGCCCTGCTTAGCTCCACCAAGGACCCACGTAAGTTCTGGAGGAACATAAAAAACTTAGTCAGCGGCTCCTCCAACTCTGGGGTATCTGAAATGATCATCAGTGGGTCGAGTTGTAATAATCCACTTTTCAATTGCTAATGCTTTAAATTCCCACTTTTCTGACTTGTCTGCGCTTACCTCCCTTTTCCCTGCTATAGAGAACACCTGTGGCCCCTTGGCCTCTATCCTTCAGGAGGATCACTCCTCTTGCCCATTATTTTATCTCAGAGCTGTGTCTGTCATGGAGATGCAGAGACTCCTCTCTGGTGTCTCTCCACACTCCAGCGCTGGTTATGATAACATGGAGCCCAAGCTTCTGAAACTGGGTGCCCCCTACATTGCCATCCCACTGGCACATGTCTTCAACCTGTCCCTTGCAACTGGTGTTATCCCTGACATCTGGAAAGTAGCGAGGATTGTCCCTGTTCCAAAGCAAGGGAACCCCAAAGTCCTGGGCAACTATCATCCAATTGCCATCTTATCGGCCATTAGTAAACTCTTAGAGAAAGTTGTAGCTGAACAGCTCACAGAGTACGTTCAGGCTCATAAGTTGCTGTCCCCTGCGCAGCATGGCTATCAAAAAGACTATGGCACATCCACGGCCCTGGTCTCAGTCTCTACTAGCATCAGTGCGGCCATGGACAAGGGCAAACTCTCTGGGGCCATATTTATAGACTTATCTAAGGCCTTTGACCTTGTGGACCATGTGTTACTTTGCTCACAGATGCAGTCCCTTGGCCTGTCCCCTCCTGCCTTGAATTGGCTTAGAAACTACCTCCAAGGCAGAATACAGCAGACTAAATTCAACAATGTCCTCTCTGACCCCACTCCAGTGACCTCTGGTGTCCCACAGGGATCAGTCTTGTGGCCTCTTCTCTTTTCTGCATTTGTTAACAATCTCTCTGCTGCTGCTTCCAACTGTAGCACCACCCTTTATGTCGATGATCTTGGCATCCTTGCACACTCCCGGGACATTGGGGTTCTCAACCTTCAGTTGAGTGAGGCCTTTAAGAATATTCAATCCTGGGTAATGACTCACAAGCTGGTCCTCAACCTAAAGAAAACTCAGGCCATGCTTTTTGGGTCAGTTGCCAAGATCAAGGCCTTCCCTGCCCCTCTATGTGTCAGCGGTGTTGACGGCTCTTCCCTCTTAACCACGGTGTCAATAAAATACTTTGGAGTGACACTCGATCCCCAACTTGACATGGGGTGTCACAGCCTAAATGTTTGCAGAGCCGTGAACTGCAAACTGTGTCTTGCCTACAGGGCAAAGAAAAATTTGACGTCTGCAGCTTGCTTGGCACTGGTGAGAGGTGTGCTGCTCCCGTCACTTAGCTATGGCCTTCTCCTGTTCGCTAGTACCTCCAAGGTCCACCTTGCTCGATGGAACATGACCTACAACAACATCTGTTGCTTTGCCCTGGCAGCCCCACGTCTCACCCATCATTGTAAATTATATGACAAACTGGGCTGGTTTTCCCCGGCCAACCACTTGAAATATGGGTTGGGCTGCTTCATGGGAAAGGTGCTCAGAACTGGAACTCCTCCGGATCTGGTGCAGCGCCTCAAGTCTGCTGAATCCTCCTCCTACTCCCTCAGATCTCAAGGTCCTGGGGTGCTCAAAGTTCCTTATACTCAAACCCTAATGGGGGACAGGGACTTCGCCACGTGCGCTCCGAGGCTATGGAACTCCCTTCCTGATTACATTCGTACCTCCCCTTCCCACCTGAGTCTCCGGAACTCCCTGTGGGGGCATTTGAAACTGTTCTCTGTGTGTGGGTGTCCTAAGCCACCTTAATCAGGTCTCCAAATTGGTCTCATCCAATCCAATGTCCACTGTCTACTCTGGGAAGCACGTGATTGCTTGCTATCTGCTTATGAATAATGTGGCCCTGGTAGGAGGATTACTCATACAATGTAATTGCCATTGAATGTCTTAGTATATTTATTCATATATATATGTACATTTTTACCTATTACTGTATATGTATTGTTTACCTAATACTGCTCGCTGTAGACTATCTGTTCATCTTGCTCTCCTGTAACTATGTAAATTGCCCTCTTGTTGTTATGTACCTTGTCTGAACCTGTATTTTTCACTGTGCTCTTCCGGGTTGTACCTGAAAATAGGCATACTGCTTGTTTAGTGTACCTACCTGGTCAACAAAAGCTAAATAAATAAATAAATGACTTAAAACCTTTTTAAAAAGTGCTTGTCTAAAAGCATTAAATTATGAAACTCTAGTTAAAGAGTATTGTCTGAGAGAACTGACAAAATGGCACCCTAGTACTCTGTGGGCTGGATATTCAAACTGCACTGGGCAGGGGTGCAAGCCCAGGCACAGCGCAACTGTGCTGCACCAAGGCATGGACCAGGCGATATTCAACAGTGCTGTGTCATGGCACAGCACCTTTGAATATGGCACTAATGGTGCATGCACTGCGCCAGTGCAAGTGGCAGACCGGGAGAAGGGGATGCACCAGTGCAAGTACAGTTGCGCTAGGCGCATCAACTGCGATATTCAGCACTGGGCATGCAAATGAGTCCATTATGCATGCAAGGTGCAAATGTGGCCATTTGCATGTCATTATGGCCCCATTTGCATGCGGTGCGCCGATCCCCGGCAACTTGCACCTGGCGCCCTGCCAGGCTGCAACAGTCGGGGACCAATGCCCAGTGGTCCTATGGCGGTTCCCCCACTCCCATATGCCCAATCGTGGGCATATGTGTATAAAACATCCCTGGTGGTCCAGTGGAACCCCCCCATCGCCCAATCGCAGGCATATGAAATAATGAGCCCCCCCATCACCCCCATCGTGGGCATATGAAATAATGAACCCCCCATCTCCCGATCGCGGGCATATGAAATAATGAACCCCCATCGCCTGATGGTGGGCATATGAAATAAAGAACCTGGCAGTCCAGGGGAAACCCCTCCAGCACCCGATCGTGGGCAGACATACAGTATATATAATCCCTGGTGGTCCAGTGGAAGGTCCCCTGTTGCCCTATCGTGGGCATATGTGAATTTAACATCCCTGGTGGTCCAGTGGACCCCCTCCCCACCCTCCCACTGAGGTCTCCTGCCACCCAGCACCCCCCCAGTCAGTGGCGGGTGGCAACACCCCACCCGCATGCCTTCTGGCTGCCCGCCGACTGACAGCGTACAGTACGGTCTGTATGCCTATTGGTCCACCACGTGAACCAATGGGCATGCAGACCATACTGTACTACACAGGCCCGATGTGTCAATGAACGCATTCATTCACATCTCAGGCCTGTGGTCTGCATGCCCATTGGTCCATGTGGTGGACCAATAGGCGCAGCAGACTGCACTGTATGTTGTCAGTCGGCGGGCGGCCGAGGCATGCGGTGGGTTTCGCCACCCGCCACTGACTGGGGGGTGCTGGGTGGTGGAGACCTCAGTGGTAGATGGGGGGTCCACTGGACCACCAGGGCTTTTTATGCTATATCTGCCCGCGATCAGGCGATGGGGGGATTCTATATACTTATGCCCAAGATCGGGTGCTGGAGGGGTTTCCCCTTGACCACCAGGGTTCATTATTTCATATGCCCATGATCGGGCGATGGGGGGTTTCCACTGGACCACCAGGGACATTGCTTTATGTATGCCTGCGATCGGGCGCTGCTGGGGGGGTCCACTGGACCACTAGGGATTTATTGTACAGATGCCCGCGATCGGGTGATGGGGGGGACTCCACTGAACTACCAGGGCGTTTACGCTACTGCTGCCCGCGATCGGGCGACGGGGCCGGGGGGCGCTTGAGGACAATGTTCTGGGTGGGAGGGTGGCCAAACACAGCTGGCGGCTGCCGTGTTGCACCCTGCAATACAGCAGCTCGCCTGTGGGTGGCCAGGACTTGCTCCTGGTTTTACCAGGCACATCTTTGCGCCCCCCCCCCCCGAGTAGCGCAAGGCGGGTTTGTGCCAGCATATGCACCACACATCCGGGCTGAATATCGGGATGTACCACATATGCATGCGCGCCTGCACTTGCACCGATACATTACTATTGCACTGAAGGCATCAGGAGTTGCGCAGCGCAACTTACCCCTTTCAATATCACGCCGGAGCACATCAGTGGGTTGCACATGGTGCATCCCTGTTGTACCATGTGCAACCCTTTTGAATATCCAGGCCTGTGTGTTTTTTTTCTCTTGCTTTAAATGGGTAATTTGGATCAATTGTTGCCAGTTTTCTTTGCAGCACAAAGATAACATTATATCGTTCTTTCAAAGGAATGCAAGAGAATAAAAGAGTATACAAAAATGAATTTGACAAACTGGATAAATGTACCTTTGAATATTTTTGTAAAGGGCTAACTAAAATATTATGAACATATTAACTTGCCTGCAGATACAAACCATACGGTCTATCTATTCTGCCCGAGTGTGCAGCACTTCAGCCATTTAAACTGCAGCTGCTCTCCCCTCCACTGTATTTCCTCCTATTTCCTTCTAACTCCCCCTGTCCACCCTCAGTTTTGACCCTCCCTTTGATCCTGACCCACCTCCTGTTAAAGCTGCTCACTGACCTCAATGATATCACCTCCTCTGGCAGCACATTCCACCCTGTAAACGCCCTTTCTGTGAAATAGAGCCTCCTCATTTCCCTCTTGAATCTTCCTCCTTCCAGTTTCAGATTGTGTCCCCTGGTTTCCCTCCCACCTTTTAATCTAAACATACCCTCGGTGTTAACTCTGTTCATGCCCTTTAGGTACTTGAAGGTCTCAATCATGTTCCCTCTCTCCCTTCTATCCTCCAAGGAATACATATTGCGCTCCTTCAGTCTCTCCTCATATGGTTTATCCTCCAAAGCAAGGTTCATTTTCATTGGCTTACACTGTACCCTGTCCTGTAGCTTGATGTCCTTTTTCAAGTAAGGGCTCCAGTACTGCACACAGTACTCCAAATGTGGCCTCACCAGGGATCTGTATAGGGGCAGGATGACCTTCCGTGTCCTAGAGGTGATTCCCCTAGTGATGCACCCCAGCATTCTACTGCCTTTGCTGCTGCCCTCCTGCACTGTGCTAAGTGGTTTATTTCCCTGTTACTGGTACTCCCAGATCCTTTTCCCCCATTGAGGTGGATAACTGCACTGCCCCGAACCAGTAACTATTCCCAGGATTTCTGGCCCCCAAGTGCATGACTTTACACTTTTTGGCATTGAACCCTAGTTTCCATGTGTTCGACCAGCCCTTATGTCTTGCTAAGTCCTCTTGAAGTACTTTACCAGCTTCCCCCCATCCACTTCCGCACAGATCTTTGTGTCATCTGCAAAGTGGCTGATCATACTTTCTATCCCATCTAATATGTCGGCAATGAAAATGTTAAACAGTACCAGTCCCAGCATCGAGCCCTGCGGGACCCCACTTGTTACAGCTCTACACTCAGATCGCTCACCTCTCATGACTACCCTCTGCTGCCTATCCTGTAGTCAACTCTTAATCCACCTAACCAGTTTCCTCCCTGCCCCCAGGTTACACAACTTGCTGGTCAGCCTTCCATGAGGCATTGAGTCAAAGGCTTTGCTGAAGTCTAGGTAAAGGACATCCACTGCATGACCCTTATCCAGTGCTTGAGTCACCCAATCAAAAAAGTCAACCAGGTTTGTCTGACAGGCTGTGTCCAAGACAAACCCGTGCTGTCTGCCATCCTGGAGACCATTTTTCTCCAGAATTTTCACTAGCCTCTCCTTGAGGATAGCCTCCATTTGCTTTCCTACAATGGCAGTAAGGCTCACCGGTCTGTAGTTCCTTGGTTCGTCCCTGGACCCATTCATATGGAGGGGCACCACATGCACCATCCTCCAGTCCCTGGGCATGCACCCAGTGCCCATGGGAGGTGTTCAATATGTCTGCCAGTGGACCCATCAGGACTTCTGCCAACTCTGTCAGGACTCTAGGATGCACTCAGTCTGGCCCTGGTCCCTTATCCACCCTCAGGGACTTAAGACCCTCCATCACCCTGATTACTGGGATCTTCCCATCCGTAACCTCCTGCCCCATACACCCACCTCACCATTCTCCTTAGGCATGGGCCCTTCTCTCTCCCTGGTAAACACTGAACAGAAGTACTTGTTGAATACTTTTGCTTGCTCCACCCCCTTTTCTGCCCATCCTCCACCATTCTTGATCCTAACAATCTTATCCTTACTCTTTCTCCTCTCTTCTCCCTTATATACCTGAACAAATCTTTTTCCCTTTCTCTGATTCCCTGTGCTAGCCTCAGTTCTCTCAACACCTTGGCAGCCCTTACTATTCTACTCACCTCTCTGGATCTCCTCACGTATTCCACCCTGTCCTCTTCACAGTTGGATCTTTTTTAGTTCTTAGAGGCAGCCTTCTTTTCCCTCACCCTCTCCACTACCTCCCTGTTCATCCAGCTTGGCTTTTTGATCCCGTTTTTTTTTTTTTACTCTGGCTCTTTGCACATGTGTTAGTGGCCTCAGCCAGTGTCAGCTAAATGACTGCCAATTTTTGCTCAGCGTCCATGTGTGGGCAGATGTTAGCTGGGTGTCCTTCCAGTATACTTTCTATCCTACCAAAGTCTGCCCTTTTGAAGTCCAGAACCTTAGTATTTGTTGTGACTACTGTGACTTGATAAACCCTCTAATATTATTGTATAATATTTGTTTTATAAATAAATTATCTGTAATTGTCTCACACAAGTCAGCAGTGATTGAGAGACTTGACCTTTGACCCCAATATGTTTCAGTGGTGCTGACAGCTGCAGGATGTATAAACATACCAGGGAAATCTAATTAACAAGCCTTCCTTCCAGAGGGACAATTTATTGCCCTCATAAACTGTGCCTGCCTTTGAAGTTGTTTTATGTATGCATTTATGACATGCAGGAAGAGACTTATCTGGCTGCATGCTGGTGAGAAGTCATAAAACCTGGGCTCACTCTAGAAGAACAGGAAATCAGCAGTGAAACAAAAGAGAAATGTTTGATCAAAGACTGTCGTATTTGGGAAATGGCTAATTGCTGATTTTTCACAATAAGAATTTACATCTTTGCAGATAACTATGTTAAGGAAAATTATGTTAAGAATTAACTCTAAGGGAGGGTCTAACTGACCTCACAAATGGGGTGGGGAGTTGCATCCTGAAATGATCCTGCATCTGGTGACAGTGTGATATGACTTTTGGATTCTAAGAGACAGTCTCTGGACTTGAAAGCACTTAAAGGTAACAGGTAACATTATTTGAAATAGGATTTTGTATTCTGTAACTTTCCATTGTTTTTCTTATATGACTGTAGGATAATAATAGAATTGTTTTGTGTCTGATTTTTCCTGTTTTACAATTTTTTTTAGTAAACCATATTTACTTTAAAATACTGCCTGTGCTCTTTCTGTTATTTTACATGTGATTGCTAAACCTATGTTTAAGTCTGACAGCTGATAAGGGCTTTAATGGTGTTACCAAGCTTACTTAAAGGTAAGAAATACCTAGGTCTCATATAGAGTTGTAAGGGTACATTTTGGAAACCTGGCTTGGTGCCCTGGGTGATGGATTGTACTGCATTCCTGAAGAGGGTAACATATCTGAGCCTGAAAATTGGGTGTGCTAGCATAAGGTTCACATTTTGACTCCCTCCAGAACTCAAGGCTAATAGGTGATTTGGACCCAAAACAAACAGGAGGGTTACCTTGTCTGTCACCTGTTCACACTATTGCACTCTGAGGTTGGCACTGTGGGATCAGAGGGCCTGACCTGCAAAGTGCGTTTGTGACAACTACCTCCTTTCTTAGACTGAGGAAGAACCACACTGTGCAGTGGTCGCTTCCCACCAGGGGGTCCTCCACCCCTATGTCTTGGACTTCTTCGCTAATAGTTCAATAACAGAGGGAACCAACAAAACTGGGATGGGTTAATATGTTACTTTTTGGATCCCTCCCCTGTTATTCTTTAATTTTGTTCATTGTTTTTGATTATCCTGATACCTGATATGTTTTTCATTTGACTTATTAAAATTGTTTTCTTTATGATTATTTTGATGGTTTATTGATGATATTTGTTTTATTTTACTTAATAAATTCCCCCTGCTCTTCATCAATAAGTGCCATGGGATCTTTTGCTTCCAACCGGAGAGTGACCAGAGATGGTCAGACAGGACTTTGGTTTAACGTCTCATCTGGAAGAAGCTCAAGCTGAAGCAGTGCAGTCAGTACCAGTACAGTAAGTGCGGCCATGTGCTCCATTAAACAATTATTAAAGAGGCTGGCAGGCACATAGACATCCCCCGTGGCTTTGCCAGTCATTTGTATCATCAGAGGGCTGACTGCAAGGAACACTGGGAACTGAAGTATAATAACATGGCGGGGAGAGGGGTCACAGGATCAGCCAAATAAAAACATGCACTACTTTTCAGTAAGTTGCGAAAAAAAAATATTTTTACTTTTGTTTTCCTTAATCAGGACCTCACAGTTCCACAGCATTTCTGCAAGGGGGCTGAGCGTTTCCCTTTTAGTGATTTACAAGCACTTCTGGGTAGTGTTTTGGGGGTATGCTGGATTTAGTATGTACATTTTCTGTTGAGCAACAAACTGTATGACACTTGCTACTCTATAGACAATAGAGAAAACAACACTGAAATATGTTTTTCTAATCTAACAGAAGTAATTTGCTACACAGTATGGAACATTTTCATAAAACATCTATACATATTCTAAACACATCAATTAATGCTGTATGTAATAGAACATGGTCATATACCCCCCCCCGTTAGATTGCCGCCTAACCCACTGCACCTCCTTTATTTCTAAATGCTGGCTGGCTTCACTCTTCCCTTACCTCAGCTCGCTTCTCTCCCCTTATCTCAGCTCGCTTCTCTCCCCTATGCCTCCTTCCTCTTATTCTCTTCGTAACTCAGGCTATCGCTCCCTACTGCTCCCTTCTCATAAATCCCTTACTGGATAGAATGCTTTCTCTTTCCACTTTCCTAGTATCTGGAACTCTTTTCCCCTAACAATTCGCTCTGCCTCCTCCAAATGCTCTCTTTCCTCTCTATTCCAAGCCCACACCACTCCCTCCTGCAAATGCCCATAGCCCATTGTCCTGCCTCCCTCCTTTCCTCTTTCCCTAGACTCTACCTGTCTTCCATGCTCCTACACCTCTCTGTACCCCTTATGTCCTGCCACTTACGTATTCTAACCTCTAACCTCTGCACTCATCCACTCCCGCTTCTCAGCCTTCCCTTCCTCTTCTTCTCCTATCCATAAAATCCCTTCCTTCCTTCCTTCAACCTCTCCCTCTCTATCTGCTCCCCCTCCTCACTCCTCTCCACTAATGCCTCAACCCCACTCATTCTCCCTGCTTCCACTTCCTCCTCCTCTTCAATCTTCTCCACTATCACCTCCCCTTATCCAATCCCCATAAATCTGTCCCCCTTCCTTCCTCTTTGCTTGCTATTCCCAACCTTAATCCATTTTCCCGCTTTTTCTCATTCCCTCTTCCTGTCTTCTCCCTGTGGCCCCCTCCTGGTTTAATGGATCTCTTCCTACCCTGTCCTGTTCCTGGCATTGCAGACTGGGAGTGCCTGGTACCTCACACTCATGATGTAATTCTATTTGATATGAATTATGCCTATACGTTACTGCGTGTTACTGTACATTGCTGTGTCCCATTGCATTATCATATTACTGCCCTTTTTTACTTGTTATTACGTAATTACCCCCTCCCCTTCCCCCAGGAAGCATCTAGAAATGAGCTTTATGGCTCAGCATGTCTTTCCTGGTAAATCTCTTTTAAATAGATACATATCCTTATGTTTTTTAGCTCCCTGCTCTTTTTCTGTCCCTGTGGAGTCTGAAGAAGGCTCAACCCCAATGCTTTTTGGGAGACTGTGGACATCCCTAGCATAAAAATGGCCGCCACCATTGGTGTCACTGGGGGGGGCAGCAGAAGCTTGTAATAAAAGCATCCTGTCTACAGTTGGCTTGATCTCTATTGCCAGTCCATAGTCGGCCCGAGCATTCATGAAGAAGTGTACCTTGGTATAATGGAGACTTCCACTTGTTGAGAACACAGGGTCGGAGGTTTATTTTTATTTTATTTATTTAGTTATTTTGATAACCTGGTAAGTGCACTGGTACCAATGCACCTTTTTCAGGCAGGACCCAGAGGTTAGAGCAGAGGTGGAAAAAATCTGGCTCAAAATCTGATATAGTACACGCACAAAAACTGTCAGCAGATAAGGACCGCCAGGCCAATCTTGTCTGCCCTTTTGTACTACCTGCATGAGTGGCTTGTGACCCTATCTGGTCACCTGCTATAGCTCCTCTTTCCCATCTTAAACACTCCCTTAGTCCTGTCCCATGCATGCTTGAATCCTGTTACTGTCCTCGCAGCCACCACCTCCTGGGACAGACCATTACATGCATCCACCACCCTATCTGTGAAGAAGTGCTTCCTTACATTCCCCCTAAACCAGCCACCCTCCAGTCTCATGTCATTACCTCTTGTCCTTGCACACTGTTTAAACTGGAACATCCTCTCCCTCTTAACCTCATTTATACCCTTGAGGTACTTGAACATTTCTATCATATCCCCCTGCTTTCTCTTCTGTTCCAGTGTGTACATATTGAGGTTCCTCACTCTCTCCTCATATGGTTCATGCTGCAAACCCCTTACCATCCTAGTAGCTCTCCTGTGTGCCGTCTTCATCCTATCAATATCCTTGCGCAGGTGTGGCCTCCAGAACTGCACACAGTACTCCAGATGAGGCCTCACCAGAATTTTGTACAGTGGAAATATTACCTCCCTCCTTCGACTCTTGATTCCTCTCCCAATGCACCCCAACATCCCATTTGCCTTCCCCACCGCTTTGACTACCTGCCTGCTGGCCTTCAAGTCCTCCGTGATAATGATGCCCAGGTCCCTCTCCTCCTTAGTGACTGTCAGCAGTTCTCCACCGATTCTGTAGCTGTCCATGGGGTTCCTCCCTTCCCATGTGCATACGCTTGCACTTCTTGGCATTAAACCTCGGCTGCCACTTCATGGTCCAGTTCTCCAATTTTTCAAGATCCCTTCTAATCCTTTCCACCCCTTCTGGTGTATCTACCCTGTTGCAGATCTTAGTGTCATCAGCAAACAGGCATACCTTTCCTTCCAGTCCTTCCACAATGTCGCATATGAAGATATTAAACAGGACTGGGCCCAGGACCGACCCCTGCGGTACCCCACTGATCACTCTCCTCTCCTCTCCTCTCCTCTCCTCTCCTCTCTCCTGACTGCATCCCGTTTACTACCACCATCTGCTTCCTGTCCTGCAGCCAGTTTCTAATCCAGTTTGTCACTTTATTGCCCACTCCTTTGCTGGCCAACTTGCTCACCAACCTCCTGTGTGGTACAGTGTCGAAGGCCTTACTGAAGTCCATATATGCGATGTCTACTACCCCACCTGCCCTGGTCCACTGCCTTTGTCACCCAGTCAAAAAAATCTATAAGATTCATTTGACATGACCTTCCTTTTGTGAAGCCCTGCTGCTTTGGATCCAGCTCACCATTTACAGTCAAGTGTTCCACAATCCTCTCTTCCAGCAGCATCTCCATGATCTTGCCTACCACGGAGGTGAGGCTGACTGGCCTGTAATTACCTGCCTCCTCTCTGCTCCCGCTCTTCTGTAGTGGAACCACATGAGCCCTCCTCCAGTCGGTAGGAACCAACCCTGTATTTAAGTACTCGCTTGAAAAGGTCTGCCAGTGGGGCCACTAGCGCCTGTCTCAGTTCTTTTAAAACCCTGGGATGAATGCCATTGGGCCCTATAGCCTTGCCGGCCCTTAGTGAAGCGAGCTCCTGCAGTGCTCTTGACTCTAAAAATGAGTTGGCGTTAACCTCCTCCTGCACCTTGCCCCTAATATCCAGCCTTGGACCCTGCCCCTCCCCTTCCTTGGTAAATACTGCACAAAAGTATTTGTTCAGTATCTCTGCCTTTTCTTTGTCCTCTTCCATGCAGTCTCCCCATTGACTCTATGTCTTACAATTCCCCCCATGTTTTTTCTACTATCACTGATATATCTGTAAAATATTTTGTCCCCTTTTTTCACTGTTTGAGCTAATCTGCTCTCATACAGTTTACAAATTATGTCAGACTCGCTATGGACAAAGGCTCTCTCACTGGGGCTACTTTTGTTGTTCATATACTTGCCTAGTATTTCTTTGTCAGATATCCGAGGAAGCAATGTTGACCATGAAAAGGAATTTCTTTTTGGACATCATTGTAGGTGAAAGAAACAGGTCTGCTGCCCTCTTTAGAGTGGTAGATGGTATTCTCTACCCAGAAAGCTTCTCACCGACTCACAGAGACTGGAAGAGATATCTCTTGGGAGATGTGAGGGTTTCTGTGATTTATTTTCAGCCAAGATTGCAGACATGAAAGTGAGGACACCCCACTGTGGCTAGCCAAAATTGTTGTGGCCCAGTCTTGTAGATGACTGAAGGTCAGTTTGCTTGGAACAGCTTCTTTCTATAAGAGGATCAACTTCTTTGGGTGTTTTTGGATCTCTGCCCCAACACCAGTGTCTTGGACCCAGCGCCTGCCTTTCTGGTGAAAACTGGGGTTGCTGATGCCCATTTTTGTTGAAATTGTCTTTTCCTTTATAAAATAATTTATTTATTATTTATTTCAAACGCTTTACCAGGAAAGACATACAAGGCTGGTAACAGCTTGTTTCCAGATGCATCCAGGGTGGGGGGTTGGGGATCTGAGTAGAAACAATGAGGTACAAAAGTACAAATAATACAAATAAGAATAGAAAAATCAATAAACAAAATAATAACAAATTAACAATTGACAACAGTGCAAAGGCAAGGTATTATGTGTAAGTAGATACACTACAAATGTATAAAGTGCTGAGAGAAAACAGTTAGCAGTGTGCAATAGAAACATAGATACTGACAGCAGAAAAGGACCGTTAGTCCCATCTAGTCTGCCCATTTTTCCTGCCTACTATAAAAGCAGCAGACCCTATGCGATCTTCAGCTTTACCTCCTCATTCCTATTGCTAGGGTTCCTCTATGCCTATCCCATGCATGCTTGAATCCCCCCACTGTGTTTGCCCCCACCAACTCTGCTGGGAGTCTATTCCATGCATCCACCACCCTTTCTGTGAAGAAATACTTCCTCATGCTACTCTTTAGTCTACCCCCTTTCAACTTCATGTCATGCCCCCTCGTTCCTGGACATCTCCTTTTCTGAAAGATGCTACCCTCCGGTACCCTATTTATGCCTTTTAGATATTTGTAGGTTTCTGTCATATCTCCCCTGTCTCTCCTCTCCTCCAGGGTATACATTTTGAGGTCTCCCAGTCTCTCCTCATATGACTTTTGCTGCAGGCCCCGCACCATCTTTGTTGCCCTTCTTTGAACTGCCTCCACCCTGTCTATGTACTTACAGAGATTCAGCCTCCAGAACTGGAAACCATATTCCAAATGAGACTTCACCAATGATCTGTACAATGGCATCACCACCTCCTTCCTCCTGCTGGTAATACCACTCCCTATGCACCCCAGCATCCCAGTGGCTCTCCCCACAGCCTTAGCACATTGTTTGGCCACCTTAGGTCATTGGCTATGATTAACCCCAAATCCCTTTCATGTTTGGTGACCATCAGTTTCTCCCCCCCCCCATCATGGAATCCTCCCCTGGGTTCTTGTGCCTCAATAGGCTACATGGGGTGTAACGATGGGAGCAATGATTTCAGTCTGGGCAGGGAGAATGAGGGAGCTGCACTAATGTGGGTGCAGGGCAAAGGGGGAGCAGAGAATGTAAGTGGTGGGCAACAGCCCAGAGCCCAGTCTCAGGAGCAGCTACAGAAGTGAATGAAAAAGTCAAGAAGGAGTGATCTGAGGGACAGAAAGGAGGGAGCAGAGCAGATAGTAAGGGTGAGAGAGCCAAAATTTTGGAGAAGCAGAAGGAGAATGCCGCTTGACAAGTATAGGATTTCATTGAAGGAAGTGTGAGAGAGCGAGAGTCAGAGTTGCTAAGGGAGTAAGAAGAAGAAGAAGAGGGGGTGAGAAGGGAGGCAAGATAAGAGGGGGAGTGAGCCAAACAAGAATTTAGAGATGAAGGAAACACAATGGGTGAGACAACTGGCCTCAAGGGAGGGGTATAGTGAGCAGTGGTGGGTGCGGGGGGATGGTCCAGGGTACAGTGGCAGAAGGAGTGAGGGAGGGGAATTCTGGCCAGGCTGGACTTGGAAGCAGCACTGTAAACAATGTCACCATAGTCAAAGATGGGGAGTATCATCTTTGAGACGAACTCTCTGCAGACAGGAAGTGGGATACTCCCTTTATTCCTGTAAAGTGCACCAAGTTTGGGGTGAAGCTTCTGATGGATGGTATCCACATGCACTGAGAAATTGAGGTGATGGTCCAGCCAGATCCCAAGGTACTTAAAGGCATTCTCAATCACTGCAGCATCAAGGGTATGGAGGAAGGGGAGAGGGGTGAGCCTCTGCATAGTGCCAAAGGTCATAGACCATTTTCTAGGCATTCAGGGGCAGCTGGTTAGCCACAAACCAGTACTGTATGTTAGTAAAGTCCAGTCGGACCTGGACTGTGTGGTCGGGGCAGAGGAGCTGAGGGCAAAGAGTACCATATCATCTGTGTACATGTAGATTGATGCAGAGGAGAAGGTACCGGAGATTCTGGAAAATGAAGAAGAGTATTGGGCAAAGGAGGTACCTTTAGGTCACCCCTGAGCAGATAGGGAGTGGTGGGGATAAGGAGTCTTGAATCCGGACAGCTTGTGACCTGCCTTCAAGGTTGGAGTAGAACCACCCAACTGAGAAGGTAGAAAGACCCATTGTGTTAAGTTTGTCCAGGAGGATGGGTGGGCAACAGTGTCAATGGCTTTAGCCAAGTTAATAAAGATGGTGGAGGTGACCAGGCTCTGATCCATGCTCAATGGAATGGAGTCAGTGAGCCGAAAAAGAGAGGTGGAGTGGGATTTCCTAAAGCCAGACCAGAAAGGCTTGAAGAAGGAGGATGAATCAAGGAAGGGGAAGAGGTGGGAGAGAACAAGTGCTCCTGAGGTTAGGCTGGGTGGTGAGGAGCAAGATATGATGGTACTTGCCAGGACAGGTGGAATCTCCCCCTTTGGGGAAGGAGATGACTGTAGCCTGTTTCAAGGCTTCGGTGATGATCCTAAGGAGCAGGAGAGATTGAGAAGGTAACTAATAGGGAGAAAAATGGCATGAGCAGAGAGATGTAGGAGTTTGGGGTCAGGACCATCAGGGCTCACACCTTCATAGGGGTTTAGATCCAAGAGGACCTTAAGAGATGCAGTGAGAGTTAAAAGGGAGAAAGAGAAGGGGTGGGAGGTGGGAGGAGGTAGACCAGGAGGAAGGAAGGAGGAGAAAGAGAGGAGTGTGACATAGACAGCCAGCTCTGAGTGCTGTGTCAATTTTTTTTTATTACATATAAAATAAGTGATGGGAAGGTCAGTTTGAGGAAACTACTGTCTTACTGGAACTGACACATCAAGACCCCCCAAGGGATAAGTTCAAAGGACAGGACATAGCTAAACTGCAGATATCTGGGGTGCAATTACCTTGTCAATTTGCTTTCATCCCAGGAAATAAGATTAGCAATTCATCAGAGAGACCTTTGAGGTGTAGATTCCAAGGCCCAGATGGGATTAAAGAGGCAAATACACTTTTGCTTTGAATACAGTGACTTAGATCAAAGAAACTTTTGAGATGTATGTGTAGCACAGCACAAACCGGTTTGGTCTGGTTAACCTGAGGGAGGAAAGGCAGTGAGGTCACCTATTATGTTTTTTTTTTAATATTTTATTTGGACATCCTGTGAGATCAAATATAGATGTTGTTACACCAAGGCGGAGTTATGTGACCTCAGAGAAGGCCGGCTCAGAACTGTGTTTAATTGCTGAGAGAACCTTGACAAACACACAAGACAATATTCTGACTGAGAGAAGACAGACCATCAAAGCACTGAAAAAAAAAGTAAGAATATATTAGCTTAGACCAGTTTGAATGTATGAATTGTAGGAACTGCACTTTTACCTGTTTGTTTTAAGGCTGTATGTGTTGGGATATATTTATTCTGTAATTATTGTTCTGTTTTGATATTTTAAAGTAAAGATATATTTTACAACGGAAACTGCCTGGAGTGCCTTGACATTTCTTTTTATTTTAAGTGGAGCTTTTAAAGGTTATAAGTAACACTGTGTATGAGCTTATTGTATACCAAACTGGGAAATGGATAGAGTTCTCTAAAGTCTTGCATAGAGTTCTAAGGGTTCATTTGAAAGACCTGGTTGGGTGCCCATAGGCAAAGATATCTGGCCCCCCGAAGACAGAATTATCTGAGCCTGATAATTGGGTACGCTAACAAGAGGTTATCAGTTTGAATCCTCCAGAGCTTGAGACTAAGGTGACTTGAACCCACAAAACAGACAAGAGGGTTACCTTGTCTGTTCACTGTACACAAATCATACGCTCAGAGGTTGGCACTTTGGGAGTAGAGGACTGACCGGCTGAGTGAGTTTGTGACAGATTTGTTAGCAGCGGTGGCATAAAAAGTTTGGTGGTATAAGCTTCATTGTTCAGTGTGTCAGCTTGAGACTGTTTAGCTCACTTGAAAAAAAAAGAAAGGCAGTGTTTTATTTCAAAAGGAAACAGAACTATATTCCTTGACTTACAGTTAAGTTCCCACCCAATTTTTTTTTCCTTCTGAAGTGCCAGTCAGAATAGTATTAGTAATGCTGGAAGAAGAAAATGGCTTCTGACTACAGCAGGCACACTGTAGATTTCTTAAAGCAGTTGTGCGGGGACAGAGGAGTCCCATTTGGGGTGAAAGCCAGTAAGCAGAACCTCATAGAGGCCCTGATGGTAGCAGATACCCAGAGCAGCGAGTCACAGACCGTGACTGAAAGGGACCAAATCTCAAGTCTGGAAGGGCTAGCGGCCAGTGAGGGGTCCCAAGCCAATGAGGCGGACAGCAGGGCCACTGTCAGTGAAGGGCCACAGCAGCAGGGACAAGTCACCGGTATCCTGAATCCGGAAGTTCTCAGGTTGCAACTTGAGTTGCGCAGGATGGAGCTGGAGTCCCAGAAGAGGAGAGAAAGGGAACAGCGGGAGGCAGACCATGAGGAGCATGAGCACCAGCGAGCTGCAGAGGAGAAGAGAGAGAGTGAGAACGCAGAAAGGCAGAGCGAGAACGCAGAGAGGCAGAGGAGAGGAGAGAGGAGCGCCAGTGGTAACACGAACTGGAGAAGCTACGACTTCAACCAGCGGCACCAGGGCAGGTAAGTGGCTTGGGTTTAACTGGGACTGCAGGACTGGGTTACAAATTGAACTCCAAATTAATAGCAGAGTTTAAGGATGGGGAGGACATGGATGCCTTTTTAAATTCTTTTGAAAAAGTTTGTATTCAGGCTAAAATTCCTAGCGAGTCCTGGAGCTTCCAGCTATCCCCACTACTTACCAGAAAAGCTCGGGATGCATTGGTTCAAATGAACAATGAAGACAGTGATGATTACAGCAAGTTAAAAACTGCACTGTTAAAAAAGTTTAAATTAACTGCTGAATCATACAGAGCTAAATTCCGTAAGCTCAGGAGAAGCCCTGATATGAGCTATGAGGAGCTATTCACGAAACAACATCAGTTTTTAAAACGTTGGTGGAAGGAATTGAGGCAAACACTGTTGATAAAATTGAAAATGTGATTTTATTAGAACAGTTTTATTGGGCATGCCCAGCAGAGTTAAAAACCTGGCTAGAGGACCGAGATCCAAAAACAGTGCAAGAGGCTGCTGAACTCTCAGACCGCTCATGCTAAGAGCAGACCTGCTCTGAGAGCGAATGAACAGTGTGGCAGTGCAGAAAGGAAAGCGTTTCAGGGCAACTAAAAGCCCTCACTGCCTCCACTGAAACCAGTTAGCCCCAGGTTTCAAAGAAAAGATTTCTCTGAAGTAAGAAATGTTTGTTGGTTATGTAAAGAAACTGGGCACATTGCCAGACAGTGTCCAAGAAGGGCAAGCAATAATACGCAAAGTAGTACCAGAAAGGAAGTGGGTTGTTTGTGTGTCCCTGGAAGCATGCCAGTGGACATGAGGGAACACATGCACCCAGTCATGGTAAATGGCATACAGACACAGGGGTTAAGGGACTCGGGGCATCCCTGACATTGGTAAAGGGGGATCTAGTACAGCCTGGTCAGCTTATATCCAACAAATACATAACTGTACAAGGGTTTACTGGTGAAGAGAAATCATTGCCACTGGCCAGTGTTCTGGACTGGGGTGAAACAGGGGGAACTGTGCAACAGGTGGCTGTAGCCAACACATTAGCAATGGATGTGATCCTGGGTAACAATTTCCAACAGGGGATGGTATGTGCAGTTACCTGTAGCCAAGCAGCCAGGGAAAATTGTAGTTCCCGAGCCCCAAAAGTCATTGGAAGATACTGAGAGGCTGTTCTCAGCCTGTGTCTCCAGAGGGGAGACTGATAAAAAGAGGGTAGAAATTTCCCTAGTAGCAAGTAACCACATAGCTACAGAGGGTTACTCCGAAGAGGGAGTGGTGATCTCTTGTCAGAGGGTTGGGATTGACAGTGATCCTGAAGGCCCTGACGCTAGTGCTAGGGACCCTAGTTTAGCGACTGAAGGGGACCTGTCCCATGCCTTGGGAAGGTGTGAGAGGTTCGCAGCTGCTCACAGAAGTGACCCTAGTTTAGAGAAGCTGAGGGCTTGGGCAGACAGGGAGGTGATGGCAGACATAAGGTTTATTGGGAAAGTGGACTTATGTATACACAGGCAGTACAGACTGAGGGAGGGATGCTAGGCATGCAGCTTGTCGTTCCCCAGGGATATCGTAGCAGTTGCTCAAGGTTGCCCATGATATTCCCTTGTCTGGTCATCTGGGAATTGCATGCACAATGCAGCGGTTGGCCCAGAATTTCTACTGGCCTAACTTCACCCAGCAGGTGAAGGAGTATTGCAGGTCTTGTCACCGGTGCCAAGAAATAGGGAAGGCGGGCAAGAAAACCCAAGCCGCCCAGATCCCCTTGTCCATAGTGGAGGAGCCATTCCAGAGGGTGGGAATGGATATTGTGGGGCCTTTAAATACCACCAGCTCCTCAAGGAAGAGATTCATCCTGACTGTGGTGGATTATGCCATCCGGTACCCAGAGGCAGTCATCCTATCCTCTCTGAGGACAGACAAAGTGGCAGATGCCTTGCTTAGGATTTTCTCCCGTGTTGGGTTTCCGCAGGAGGTAATCACCGATCAAGGGGGTTCCTTCATGTTGGACCTAATGAAATGTTTATGGAAGAAGTGTAGGGTGGTACAGAGATGCACAACACCGTATCACTCACAAGCCAATGGGCTTGTGGAATGCTTCAATGGTACCCTAAAGTCAATGTTCCGGGCATTTGCTGAACAGCATGGGAGGGACTGGGAGAAATACCTTCCCCACCTGTTGTTCGCACACAGGGAGGTGCCCCAAGAGTCGACAGGATTTTCCCCCTTCAAGCTCTTGTATGGACGCCGGGTACATGGGCCCCTAGACTTGATCCAGGAGGACTGGGAAGGCAAGCACACCACCCAGGGAACTCCCATTGTAGATTACATCCTAAGGTTTAGGGAAAGGCTGAAGGAGCTTATGGGTCAGCCCAGACCAACCTGGCAGCTGCCCAACAGAAACAAATAATATGGTACGATCGCAGAGCCAGAGCTCGCTCGGACATGATGGGTCAGGAAGTCATGGTCCTTATTCCGGTCCGGAAAGACAAGCTGCAAGCTGAGTGGGCAGGACCGTACAGAGTGGTTAGGAAGGTAAATGATGTAAACTACCTTGTGGAGTTACCTGACTGTAGATAGACAGACAGAAAGGATGTACCATGTCAACATGATGAAACCATATGCAAATAGGGCTGACATGGTGTTCGCAGTGTGTAGTCATGGGGAGGGAACAGACGAAGGAGACCCCCTTCTAGACTTGCTGGAGGAAAGTAAGTGGGAGTCCTCTGTGGAGGCAGTAAAATTGTCTCCCCAGCTGACCCCGGGCCAGATCCGGAAAGTGAGGGAAGTTTTCACAGACTTTGCTCCCTTGTTTAGCACCAAGCCTGGACTAACCTCCTTAGCAACACACGATGTGCAGACAGGGACACAGATGCCCATACGGCGGACAGCATATCGGGTGTCAGAGGCTGTCCAAAAGGACATTAGGAGGGAAGTGGAGGAGATGCTAGATTTAGGGGTAATCCAGAGATCCCACAGTCCCTGGGCCTCACCCGTAGTCCTTGTACCCAAGCCAGATGGCTCAACTAGTTTCTGTGTAGACTATCATGGACTGAATGCAGTCACAAAGTCAGATGCCCACCCGATGCCCTGGACAGATGAACTCCTGGACAAGTTGGGGGGGATCTACCTTACGACCATTGACCTGACAAAGGGGTATTGGAAGGTAGAGTTAACGGACAGAGCTAGGGAGAGGTCGGCCTTCATCACTCCGATAGGCTTATTTGAGTTCAAAGTAATGCCTTTCAGGATGAAGAATACCCCGGCCACTTTCCAAAGGTTGGTGAACCAGGTGTTAAATGGTGCTGAGGAGTACGCCTTGGTGTACCTGGATGACATTGCCATCTTCAGTACCAGCTGGGAGGGACACCTGTCACACCTTAGGGAAGTGCTGGGCAGAATACAGAGGGCCGGGCTCACTGTCAAAGCCGAGAAGTGCCAGGTGGCCATAGGAGAAGTGGCATACCTCAGGCATGTGGTAAGCCGGGGACAGCTCCATCCTAACCAAATAAAGACAGAGGTGATCCAGGCATGACCCAGACCAGAAACCCAGAAGCAGGTCAGGAACTTTCGAGGGACAGCAGAGTACTACAGAAAGTTTGTACCTAATTACAGTACCCTGGCTGCTCCCCTATCTGACCTGACAAAGAAAAAAATGCCAAGGAAAATCACCTAGGGCCCAGCCTGTGAGGAAGCCTTTACCAAACTGAAGGAGGCACTGTGCAGTGCTCCTGTTTTGACAAGTCCAAACTACAGTGAAACCTTTATAGTTCAGACGGACGCCTCAGACGTGGGTATTGGGGCAGTACTGAGCCAGACATCCAGCGAAGGGAGAGACCACCCCATAGCCTACCTGAGCTGAAAACTGCTCCCCAGGGAGCAAGCATACTCCACAGTGGAAAAGGAGTGTCTTGCCCTAGTGTGGGCCCTAAAGAAATTGGAGCCATACTTGTATGGGCAGCATTTCGTGGTGCAGACTGACCACAACTCCCTGGTTTGGCTAATGCAGATGGGGAAAAACAATAGCAGACTGCTCAGATGGAGTCTTGCTTTACAAGGGTATGATTTAAAAATCATACATAGGGCCGGAGCCAAGGATCAGAACTCAGATGGACTGTCTAGGGTCTATGAGGAGTGAACTGATTTGGGAAGTTCATCCCATGTAGGGGATAGAGCCCCCAAATTCAGTCTAGGTGGGGAGGAGTGTGACGTAGACAACCAGCTCTGAATGCTGTATCAATTTTTTTTATTACATATAAAATATGTGATGGGAAGGTCAGTTTGAGGAAACTACTGTCTTACTGGAACTGACACATCAAGACCCCCCAGGGATAAGTTCAAAGGACAGGACATAGCTAAACTGCAAATATCTGGGGTGCAATTACCTTGTCAATTTGCTTTCATCCCAGGAAATAAGATTAGCCATTCATAATTCCCTCAGGGAAAATCCTTTGACTTGCAATAGTTGTCAGGAAGAACTTGAGAGGGAAGGGTGTCAGAGAGAAGCCAGAATGGACATTGAAGAGAGGTTTATGTCTGGGCCAGGGAGGACCCAGATGAATTTGGAAGGTCCAATATACATTCCCGGGGAACCCTTGAATTACATCAGAGAGACCTTTGAGGTGTAGATTCCAAGGCCCAGATGGGATTAAAGAGGCAAATACACTTTTGCTTTGAATACAGTGACTTAGATCAAAGAAACTTTTGAGATGTATGTGTAGCAGAGCACAAACCGGTTTGGTCTGGTTAACCTGAGGGAGGAAAGGCAGTGAGGTCACCTATTATGTTTTTTTAAATATTTTATTTGGACATCCTGTGAGATGAAATGTAGATGTTGCTACACCAAGGTGGAGTTATGTGACTTCAGGGACGCCGGTTCAGAACTGTGTTTAATTGCTGAGAGAACCTTGACAGACACACAAGACAATATATCTGACTGAGAGAAGAGAGACCATCAAAGCACTGAAAAAAAGTAAGCATATATTAGATTAGACCAGTCTGAATGTATGTATTGTAGGAACTGCACTTTTACCTGTTTGTTTTAAGGCTGCATGTGTTGGGATATATTTGTTCTGTAATTATTGTTCTGTTTTGATATTTTAAAGTAAAGATATATTTTAGAACAGAAACTGCCTGGAGTGCCTTGACATTTCTTTTTATTTTAAGTGGAGCTTTTAAAGGTTATAAGTAACACTGTGTATGAGCTTATTGTATACCAAACTAGGAAATGGATAGAGTTCTCTAAAGTCTTGCATAGAGTTCTAAGGGTTCATTTGAAAGACCTGGTTGGGTGCCCATAGGCAAAGATATCTGGCCCTCCTCAAGACAGAATTATCTGAGCCTGATAATTGGGTATGCTAACAAGAGGTTATCAGTTTGAATCCCTCCAGAGCTTGAGACTAAGGTGACTTGAACCCACAAAACAGACAAGAAGGTTACCTTGTTCTGTTCACTTTAAACAAATCATACACTCAGAGGTTGGCACTTTGGGAGTAGAGGACTGACCGGCTGAGCGAGTTTGTGACAAGGAGAAGAGGAACTGAGCACAGGATGTGAAGAAGGAGTTGAAAGCTGAGGTGACAGCAGAAGGGTCAGAGATACAGGCGTCAACCACCTTGAGGACAGGGGGAGGAGACTGGGTTGATAGGGAGAAGAGGGCATGGATAACTTTGTAGAACATGGAGGGGTGGTTAAGGTTGTTCTGGAATGTGGATGCAAACTAGTCAGACCTAGCAAGCTTGGTAACTCTGGTACAGGTATTATGAAGGGTCTGGTACTTGATAAAGTCAGCAAGGGAGCCAGTAAGCTTGTGGGTCCACCAGGCAAGATCTCATGCATGGAGGCAGACCAGCAGCTGTGCAGAGATCAATGGAGGTGGGAATCTCTGACCCTGTTTTGTTAACGGGAGCATGGTGATCCCAGACAGACATACATTTGGAGCTGAAGGGGGTCACACCACTGCCTCTTTCTAAACAGCTAGTTGAATGGCTGCTACCAGCTGCTTTGAAGAAGGCAGTTGTGTGACCCCTTCTGAAGAAGGCATTACTAGATCCTGACAATTTCTCATATTTTAGACCCATCTCTAACTTGCCATTTTTAGGCAACGGTATTCAGACGGTTGTGGTAGTGGAGCTAAGAAAGCATCTAGAGGTATTTGATGTCCATGGGCCTTTTCAATCTGGTTTTTGTCCTCACCACATCACTGAGACATCCCTGTGAGGGTTCTTAATGATCTCCTCCTCACATGGGACCACAAAGAGCTTTCTTTCATGGTCCAGTTGGATTTGTCATTTGCTTTTGACACCATTGAACAATATGAGCATTTGAAGCGCATGTGGTGTGCTGCTGGTGTATCCCCAGGGAGCCCTGCTCCCTGTAGGCCTGCTAAGCCTGTGGGTATGATTGCTTAGTGTGCCCTTCAAGAACTTTATGTCAGCAGGCCACTGAGTGAGGGTTCTGGGGGCAGAGCCAGCTGCTTGGGTCTAACTAGCCCAGGAAGTTGAGAGTTCGGTTGGATTTGGGAAGAGAAGCTGCAGCATCTCCCCACGTGAACTGAAGCTTTCTGCTAAGTGACTCTGAAAAATTCCTCAGTAATAATGATGGCAGCCATTTGCATCAGTGTCCCCTCGAGGAGTGAATCCCCACTCTGGAAAGACTCCCAAGGGACCAGCTCAGTAGTTAAAAAGAAACAGAAAAGAAGACCTGAGACTATCAGGAACAATATGATTGTTTTAATGTTGTTTTAATTATTTATTGTTTTATGTATTTGTACAGGCGCCTTGGTTTTAAGAAAGGCGCCTTATATAAATAAAAATGAATGAATGAAATCAAATCAAGTTTGTTGATCAACCTTGGTGGGACAAACACCAAGGTTTTCACAAATAGTTAAAACACATACAGACAAAGACATTCATACAATTTTTTAAAAGACAGAACATATACAATTCAGCATTACAGTCAAAACCATTTATCAAAATCGGTGCGATTATGCCATTTTCATATCATTATCATTATCAAATTTCATGATAACCAACGTCCTTAGTAGATATACCAGAAGAGGGAATAAAATCTGTCGGGAAAAGAATCCAAATTTTTAATTTATAGGATTTTTACATCTAAAGTCTTTTTTTATTTTAATCACTGAGGCAATGAATTGACCAATCTTTGAGGCATCTGCAAACCTTGGATGCAGTAATATGAAAACTGGATCAGAGTTACTGTTGGTATATACTATTAAAAAGTTATGCAGTCTGTTTTCCTGCTTTTGTGTATAATGGTCAAAGAGTAATTAAATGTGATGTTTACCTGTGTCCCTTATTACATCTGCACATGTGGTTTGTTTCCTTTGTCTCTATTGTTGATTTATTGTAACATGTATATTTAGAAGTGATAAGCTCAGATCGGGTCCAGGTGATTAGTTTTCTATCCTTTGGGGAAATTAGTAATGTCAAATGCTCCTCTAATGAGTTATCTATTTTGTTCTCCCTAAACCAATTGGAACATTGTTTTTATAATCTCCATATTCTGCTCTTTTGCTTTTTTAAACAGTTTTCTTTTGATGGTAGCTCTATATTGTGTTGAGATGGTAATCTTTTTTTATAATCTTTCCATAGATATAACAATTTAATTTTGGATAAAATATTCTCCAAGGCAGATAGCCATTTAGGTGTTTGTCCTTCTTGGGACCATTTGATTTTTTTCTTTCAGACACTGGAGAGGGAGATCATTGTTAGTACTGTCAATCAGTCTTAACCAGTATGTTACCAGTGCAAGGTCTTTAATTGCAGTTATTGAAACTCTTCCCAATTCTGCCCTTATCATTGCATTCAGTGTTGAATTAGAAACCACTAGTAAGGTTTTATAGGACAAAGATAAAGCTTTCTCCATACTGTCTGAATTATAGAAACCCCAAACTTTAGCCCCATAAGTAAGTATGGGGTTTATTTTTGCCCTCTCCTGCCTTAAAGGCGGGGATGATAGTGTTTCCCCCGTAGTTGTTATTAAACTTTCTATCCATTCGCTGGCCCAGTGGCACTGAGGGTTGAGGCGCTGGACGCCACGCCAGCAACCCGGGTTCAGGAACAAGCCGGGGTCACCAGGGGTCAGCAGGGGGGGAAGAGATTGAGTGTCCGCTGACTGCTCTCTCTTCCCGGGGGTGGGTATGGGGTAGCGTTCACTCTTGGAGCGACCTCTGGCATTGGCTGGAGGATCGCCAGTGTAACGACGCGGCACAATGCCTGGTGGCAGAGTCACGGCAATACGTAACCTTGCTGGATGGGCTCCACATGGGAGGAACAGGAAAAAGCAAGAAAAGCCTCCTATACTAGCCGAGAGATGATGGTGGCCCCGGTGGACCCTCCCACATCCCAAATACCAGCCCAGACGCACCCAGGATCTCTCTCAGGGCCGACCCAATGACTTGCAGGTAGGCTCCTCACACACTTAGGAGGTAGCCGCTGAGGGAAGGCGGAATCAGCCCCAGAGATGGTACCGGGGGTCAGGTCTGCCTGTGGTCGTATGGGGAGAAGGGATCAGGGGAGATGCAGGGGTTCAGGTTGGGAGTAGGAGAGGGCTCCAAGTGGGCACTCCTGAAGGATTCCCGGGGGGTGTAGGAGAATAAAGAAAAAAAAAAACTTTCTATCAGGAATGAATGTGAGGTGAACTGTAACCATACAAGGTAGAGAAACTGCTCTAGCTGGCACCCAGTGCCCTCCCTCCCTAAAACAAGGCTGAAAAGTGTAAAAACACTGATCTAAGTGGCTAACTGTCTGTATCTATGAGGAGAAGTAAGGCAGGGCTGAGTTAAGATAGGTATGTAGATCCATGGACCACTGAGGGTACTGGGTCTGGGGGAATGAGTTGGCATTCCCTAGTCAACTGTTGATGGCCAAATGTAAAACTCTGTTACAGCACCCCTCCACTCCCAATCAAATTTAATCTGTGAAGCACTTTACTATATTGAATCTTATACTGTTTTCTTTCTGTTTTGCATTTGCCATTGATATTGGATGAAGTAACTGTATGTAAAGTAACTGTAAACATATTGTATGATATTGTGCTTGTGCCTAATTTTTATATGTTACTTTGATCTGATCATACCTGTTGTATTATATTTTGTATATTTTTCCTGGGCCTCCTTTTCCCCCTTCCCTCAGAACGCATCTGGAAATGAGCTGCTACCCAGCTCAGTATGCCTTTCCTGGTGAAACTTTTGAAATAAATAATAAATTATATATATATATATATATATATATATACGCCTGAACCCCAAGCCATCTTGTGCCCCAGCTTTTATGTGTATTATAAACTTAATGACTCGTGGTAGGGTTGGAAGAAATGTGATACCTGTATTTAATTTTGCATAAATGTTTGTTTTGAGTGCTTGTCCTGGGTGTGAGAGAACCCTGCAAGGTGCTGTGAAAGAGCCCTAAATGTATTGTAAAGCTAGACTGTAATTCCAGAAATGAAAATAATGTACCTTTACCCTCTGGGTTTGCCTGCAGCCCCCACTTGCCTTTTCCCCCATGGAAAAGTGTAATTGGAATAATCATGACATAAAATCTGAAAATCCCTTTCTGGCATGTTTTGCACCAGTGTACTAATAATATGCTCATGAGATCAAGTTTATTAAATTGTTGTATTTGGTCTTCATTTACTATGTGGACAATCACTTATTTCTGGGAAATGCTGTTTGCTAACCCCTGCCGAAAATGTGCACCTGACACAAACAAAAGGCTGCACAACAGCAGGGACCTGTAAACAGGATACCATGCTGTCTCAAAAGCTTGCCACATGGCCACCAGTGGCACTGAAAACAAAACTGGGAAAGAGTGACCCTGCATAGGCCAGGTGACCTTATTGTGGTGCCCCTCTGACAGACCAAGCAACCATAGCTGGCCCAGCCAAGCAATGACACAACCAATACACCCATCATATTTTGTGGAGCACCACCATACCCTTGAAGGCACACAGTAACAGTGCACACAATAAATACAGCCGAAACAATCAATACACCCATCATATTATGTGGAGCGCCACCATACCCTTGAAGACACACAGTAACAGTGCACACAATAAATACAGCCGAAACAACCAATACACCCATCATATTATGTGGAGCGCCACCATACCCTTGAAGACACACAGTAACAATGCACACAATAAATACAGCCGAAACAACCAATACACCCATCATATTATGTGGAGTGCCACCATACCCTTGAAGACACACAGTAACAGTGCACACAATAAATACAGCTGAATACAAACTGCTAGAACCCCATCATCCATCACCTAGATGTGGTGCAGCTGTAAAACTAAGCCAGCCATGCCTCCCCACCACACACTACCAGCACCAACAGACGACACACAGAGAACACACTTGAACACTGTCAGTTCCTGCATATCAGATAATAGACCCCACTACACTGATGAGACCACAGTGCACTGGGAGCGTCCATTTTGACTGTGCCACAGTGGAGGACCTGTGCATGCTGCTGGGCCCACAGCTGAGAACTAGAACTCATCATAGCCACAGTATAGATGTGAGAGGTAGAAACATAGAAACATAGAAGTTGACGGCAGATAAGGGCCGCATGGCCCATCCAGTCTGCCCATTTCTTTTTCTACCTTATAAATGTGCCATCGGCCTTTGCTCTGTCAGTGGCCTATCTATTCATACTCATCTGTATTGCTCCCTTATGCCTATCCCATACCTGTTTGAAGCCCTGCACTGTATTCATAGTCACCACTTCCTGAGGTAGGCCGTTCCATGCATCCACCACTTTTTCTGTGAAAAAGAATTTCCTCACATTCCCCCTTAATCGGCCTTCCTCTAGTCCCTGCACCATTTTGGTTGTCCTTCTCTGGACTGCCTCAATTTGGTTAATGACCTTGTGAAGATGTGGCCTCCAATATTGCATGCAGTACTCCAGATGGGGCCTAACCAGTGTCTTGTAAAGAGGGATTATTACCTCCCTCTTACGACTTGTGATACCCCTACTAATACACCCTAACACCCCCCTAGCCTTACCTACTGCTTTAGAGGTCTGCTTGATGATTTCAGGTCATCAGTGATGATGATGCCCAAGTCTCTTTCTTCCTTTGTGACTGCTAGCAACTCCTCCCAGCCTATAGGTGGCTTCTAGGGTTTCTTCCCTATGTGCGTGATCTTGCACTTCTTTGCATTAAATCCCAGTTGCCACTCTTCTGACCATTTTGCTAGTTTATCCAGATCTCTTCTCATTCTGCCCACCCCATCTGGATCATCTACTCTGTTGCAGATCTTGGTGTCATCTGCAAACAAACAAGCTTTACCCTCTAGTCCATCTGCAAGGTCACTAATGAAGATGTTGAAGAGGACTAGCCCAGGACTGATCCCTGAGGTACCCACTTGTGACTTGCATCTCTTCTGACTGTATACCATTTACCACCACTCTCTGTTTTCTGCCTGTCAACCAGTTTGCCACCCAGCTGACCAACTTCTGACCCACCCCAAGCCTACCCAGCTTATTTATCAATCTTCTATGTGGAACAGTGTCAAAAGCTTTGCTGAAGTCAAGGTAGGCGACATCAACTGCTCCCCCTTGGTCCACCACTCTGGTTACCCAGTCAAAGAAATCTATGAGATTAGTTTGACAGGACCTTCCTTTTGTAAACCCATGTTGTCTTGGATCCTGTGCCCCTATGGATTCCAGGTGTTGCACTATCCTTTCCTTAAGGAGTGCCTCCATAATCTTGCCCACTACTGAGGTAAGACTGACTGGTCTGTAGTTCCCTGCCTCCTCCCTGCTAACACTCTTGTGGAGCGGGATCACATGAGCCCTTCTCCAGTCTTCTGGGACCTCTCCTGTGCTCAGAGACTCACTAAACAGTTCTGCTAATGGCTCTGCTAGTTCCACCTTTAGCTCCTTACTACCCTGGGATGTATGCCATCAGGTCCCATTGCCTTATCCACTCTGAGCTAGCAAGCTCTTGTAGGACCCTTTCTTTGTGAAGGGAGTAGTGCTCACCTCCCTCCCCTGTGTCCATGGTGCTGAGCTGTGGGCCTGCCCTACCTTCTCCTCAGTAAATACTGAGCAAAAGTATCTATTTAGGATAGATGCTTTTATTGTCCTCCTCCTCACATGCTCCCTTTTCTCCATTAGCTTAGTATTACCCCATCTGGACTTCTCTTTCACTAATGTATCTATAGAAAGTCTTGTCACCCTCTTTTACTGTTCGTGCTAGTGTTTCCTCAGTTTGGGACTTTGCCTGCCTTACTGCCTTCCCCTCCCTTAGGGCAGTTTGGTATGCCTCCCTATCTTCATCCCGCTGTGTTCCCTTATATTTCCTGAAGGCCAGCCTTTTGGCTCTGACCTTTCTGCTACTGTATTTGAGAACCAAAGTGGTTTCCTTCTTCTTTGCACTTCCTTTTCTGTCTAACACAATGGGATGTTGCTTCAAGTATTGCATCCTTAATGCTTGCCCACTTTGCCTGTACCCCTCACCTGTGTTTCTTTTGCCAGGGCTAGCTTAACTCTGTTGGCCATCTTATCAAAATCAGCTCCTCTGAAGTCCCATATTTTTGCCTTGGAATGGGATGATTTAGATGTAGTAGCCAAATTGAACCATACCATGTGATGGTCACTGGCCCCCAGGTGACCTTCTACCTGGAGATCTGTGATCCCTTCCCTGTTAGTCAGTACTAGATCTAGGATAGCCCTGTCTCTTGTGGATAGAGTACTGACAGCCCTTGCCTACTGTCCCACAGGCTCCTTCCAAAGAGTCACAGTTGACATTACAGTCCTAAGTCAATTATCTGTATCCTGATGTCTGTGGCAGGTTATGGAGGCAGTGTTACAGCACACTGGTGACTTCATACAGCTCCCAACAGAGCTGGGCATCATGCTGACAAAGGAGGCATTCCTTGATACAGCAGGGTTCCCAGATGTAGTGGGCACCACAGACCGCAATCACGTGTATTGTGCCACCATCACATGCAGAGGAGATATACCAGAATCAAAAAGCCACACACGATGGGGTCTATTCACAAAGGTACATATGTGATATGCGGTGCGTGTACGCAACATGCACAGGGGGGATACGTGCATCAGGTATGTAGCCCATGGGCACATGGTATGCATGAAATATGTGGAGGAGCATGCGCAGGCCCAGCCTGTGAACATGTGGGTGGTTAGGGCTCCACGGGTGCATAGAGGTGTGGCCACATAGCCCACCTGCACAGCATGCCATACGCGCATGCACGAAGTCACGTACATCTGAAAGTGGTGCACAGCCACAGGCCACAGACTGTGCAGTGATGAAGCAGATGTAAACAGTGGGCATGAAAGAGGTGCTGAAGAGCACCAATGACCCACAATGGCCCCAGCAGGATGGCCATGCCGCTGCAGGACACCAGAACAACAGGGCGACATGACAGGCGTCCAAAGGCCACACACCACGTGCAGCACATGTGCAAGGTGGAACAGAGTACACCCGGGGTTGCAGCCAGCCCAAACCACCATGGACACACTGCCATGAGCCACAGCCCCTCCCCCCAGCAAGGTACACAGCCACACAGACTGCCCAAACCACAAAATGCCTGTTGGCATGGCAAAGCACCTGACACAGTACACACAGCACCTGACCCCAAACAGAGGCAGCCACAGGTGAATGTGACTGGCACAGGAGAGGCAATGCTACCCATCGAAGGCACAAGCACCACAGATGCATGGGACAGATGGCTATGTCCGGCCGCATACAGTGGACTGCCATGCCACAGCCACACCCAGCGCACACCCCAGTGGCCACAGGCAAGCATAGCACCAGCACCTGCATTGCACAGCGTGGCATGACCCATCCCGGGGGCACCCCAGTCCCACACTGGCGCACACGCCATACAACTGCGGCGGGCAACAGGGTCAGCGCATAAAGGACAGTGCCCAGCATACCACAAAGCACAGACACTGCAGGCACATATGGATAGCAGCACATAGCCCACACACACCACGCAAGCCATGCACACCCAGACCGCATAGTGGCAGGGCGACAAAGGGACAAAGACAAGGAAGATGCAACATGTAGGCCTTTATTGCAGCACAGCTGGTAGGGAGGGGTATGGGAGGGGATCAGGGACTGGGACAGCACACAGTGCACTGCAGGCAACAACACCACACTAGGCAGAATCAGAGGACTCTGAGGTACTGTAGCTGGTGGGTGGGGGGGGTTCTGGTGTAGGGCCACTTTGCAATGACCAGCCTTCATACTGGACTTCTGTAGCCCTGAAATGACAAGAACAAACAGGGGGACTCACATCAGACACAGGGGAACACACATGTGCATAGCACACACACAGACACCCACACAATGACCACGTACAGCACCCACTTCTGATGGCTTCTGGATGGACCACAGGTCCTTGCACTCATTCTTGTACACCACCTCATGGGGCGTCCTCCATCTGGACAGGTACTCAGGAATGTCATCAGACCACAACCGTCCTCTCTGCCTGTGAGCCATGACCTGGCCTGCGGTACCTTCCCTCAGGTCCAGCCACTCCAGGACCATCGTCGGTGGAAGTTCTGGTGTGGTCTGCAAAACACAGCAGGATTGTACACATGAGCCAGGGAACCTGTGGGCCAGGCACACAGCCACACACACAAGTGGACCGGTACTCACGTTTGGCTTCTCCCAAACCACCAAAACATCCCCCACTGGGAGGGCATCCTGGTAGCATGTCAGTGACACCTGGATGAGTCACCATGGCAGGCTGTGCTCAACATCACTGCTGGCCACACTGAGCTGAGCACGTCATCGTCATCCACGTGTAAGTGACACATCACCATGTGCACCGGGCAGCACAGTAGAGTACATGCCATGCCCAGCCCACGTCCCTGTCCAAGCCCCTTAAAAGGCATGCAGTTGCAATGGACTGCCATGCACTGCACACCACAGGATGCCTACACCACTACTGGTGTGATGCCACACACGTGGCGGTGTACCTACTTGCCTAGGATGTGCCAAGGTGCACTGATGCATGTTATCCTCATTGAGGATGCCGTTGAGCGGTTTCAGCGATGGAGACTACAGGGACACCCACGCATGTACCAGAACAGGCTGCTGGCAAAGATGCTGCAGGACATGGAATGCCTACAGCAGTTCTGTGTGGACCATGCCACACTGCATTATATCTGTGGACTGATCCAGGACCAGGTCCAGACCCTCACAAGTCAGTCCAGGGCCATGTCCATGGAAACAAAGGCTATATGTGCCCTGCAGTATTATGTAATGGGATCCTTCCAGAGGGTGATGAGCGATATCACAGGCATGAGTCGGGCCTATCTCCAGGGCACTGCACCAGGTTACGGATGCCCTGCTGTGGCATTTGTCCACCTACATCTGGTTCCCCGCTATGCCAAGGGACATCAGGGCTGTGATCAAGGAGTTTCATGAGATGTATGGCATGCCCAACCCACTGAGTGTGATAGACTGCACCCATGTGGTGATACTGGCACTGCTGGTAGATGAGGAGGCCTACAGGAATTGGAAGGGGTTCCACAGTATCAACTGCAAGGTCGTGTGTAATGCCACGGGCATCCTGACCAACATGTATGACAAGTATCCAGGGTCGTGCCATGATGTCCATGTATTTGACAACAGTGGCCTCAAGCAACACCTATCCATGCTCGCCGAGGGAACAGGGTGGCTACTAGGTGAGCATTGCTGGGGTCTGCTATGGTCACCTGGTCCATGGTGTGAAGCATGTCCAGTACTAATGTTGTGTTCCATCACCTCCACAGGTGACAGTGGATATCCACTGCAGATGTACCTCCATCGCCCTACCTGGTACCACAGCACCCAGCAGAGGAAGCCTACAACCACGCACATACGAGGGTGAGGAACATCATGGAATGCACCATCAGGCTCATCAAGATGTGCTTCTGATGTCTGGACCACAGTGGTGGGACGATGATGCTAGTGCCTGGTCAGGTGTGCAGAGTCTTCACCACCTGTGCCATGCTGCACAACATCTGTATGCACCAGAGACTGCCCATTCCCTCAGATGTCCCACCACCCGCACCCCCCGCAGTGCCCCCTGCAGACCCACATGTGCCACAGCCCTTGGCACACCACAGGCAGGCCGACAGGCCCTGATGGCAACATGGTGCACCACAGCCAGACTGTGTGGTGGCATGCACTATCCGGCACCGCATTATCCATGGTACATTCGGCCATTAGTGTGCTGTGCCATGGGTGTGATGATGACGCATGGGCGCTGAGCACCCATGTGCCCAGACACACACATGTACCCATGCTGTGTGCTGTGGCTGGCACCACGTGCTGTGCAGGTTGTACAGGAGGGCCCACCATGGTCCAACCCAGGCCACCAGTCCATGCAGCTGTGTTGCCCCCTTATCACTGCTCTTGCCCCTTCATGGGACAGGTGGGCTCAGTGGATATATGGGCACCATGGGGCCCCCTATGTAACCATGGCACAGCCTCTGTGCCAATGGTAACGAACAGGTAGCCACCGTGGCCATGCAGGGCTGCTGTGTGGGTAATGGGGGGCCTCCAATGTGTGTTTGTGGTGTGCTGCATGTATGCTTTGTGTGAGTTCCTCCACCTGTGTGTCCACTGCAATGTGATGTGTGTGCTGGTGTGCATGCTGTGGTGTGTGTTTGTGTGTGTGTGTGTGTGTGTGTGTGTGTCACATCATGGCTGGCCATGGGCCTAGATGGTCATGGCCTGTGGCCTCCTTGGGCACATCCAGTGAGACCACTGCCTGTGCTCCTTGCCATGCCATGCACCAGGGCACCCACGGGTAGTTGCAATGTGTGCTGTGACCACTGCGGTGCCCCAGGGTATGTGGCTTCTGGGGGCATGGCCAGTACGCTGCTGTGATGCCCCAGTTTGCTAGTGGACTGGCATGGCCTACTGTGCCTGGGTGCATCAAGCACACTGTGTTGGCCACCATGCCCTCCAGCCCTGATAGCAGCCACAGGTTGCGTCTGGAGGTGTGTGGCAACTATGTGTGCGACGATGGCTGTGAGGGCAGCTGCCACCCTTTCCTTTGCACAGGTGCCAGCTGCCAGCTCTGCGGCAATGTGCTCCTGTGCCCATACACCGGATGTGAGGGACTCTGCTATGTGGTCCTGTACCCGTACACAGGCTGTGAGGGACTCCTCTGTGCACCCCTGTGACCGGACAATGGTGGTGAGTTCCTTGGACATGCGCTCCTGTGCACTTCTGGCACCTGTCAGGACTCCTGTGAGCCACTCCAGTGCCTATGTCTACTCCCTGGTTGCCTGTAGCCTCTCCCACTCTAGTCTCTGTAGGTCGGGGTAGTATGTGTTTATGAGGCTGCTGGCCGGTCCCCATCTGGCACGTCTTGGGGGTGGTGGTCCGGCGGATGTCCCAGCATTCTCATTCTGGGGCATGTCCAGGGTGCCATGTGAGCCCGGGGCCTCATCATGAGTCACTTGTGTACCGTGCTGGCTCGGGCTGGTGCATGCACCACCGGGCATGTCAGGGTGCCAGTCTCCTCCTCCTCTGCAGTTCCCTCCCATGCCTGGCTGTCTGGGGTGTGTGTTGTCCTTGGCTCTGTGTTCTCAGGGTTGAGGGGCTGTGTCCCAGTGCTTTAGCTCAGTGGTGCATTGTCATTTTGTCTGGGGTGCCTGCAGGGTACCGGCGTGTCCTCAGATGGTGCTGCTGGCTGTGTGTCATGCTGCGTGTCACCTGTTGGGGGGGTGGATTGCCATTAGGTACTGCAGTGGGTTTGTGAGTTGTGCCTTGTGCATTGCTGTTGTCCTGTCACCCACCATCCGTGGTTCCCACCTGCGTGGATCCGGTGCTCTGGCCCCACGGCCCCTCTCCTGGACTGTCATTACTGTGCACTGTGGGGTGGAAGATAGGTTGTCAGTATGCCCCATCAGGACCTTGTTTGTATGCCTCTGGCATGCTGTGTCCATGCTCCTTGTCTCGCATGCTGTCTATCCCATTGGTCTCCCGTCCCTCACAACATTGCTGATGGTGTCACCCACCAGCTTCTCGATTGATGTCAGTGGTGGTTTGGGGGGGAGGCACCACCTGTGGTGCCCTGGAACTGACGTGCATGGCTCAGCTTTCATTTTACATGGGACCAGAGGTCCCACCCTTGTGCTTGATGGCAGAGAGTGTGCAGGCCTCTGGTTCCACTGCGTTGACCGCTGCCTGTATGTCCAGCTAGATTCTAGCCTTGGTCTCTGCTGGGCTGGTCAGGGATGTTGTTCCGTACAGGATGTCATAGTGGTGATGGATATCTGTCATGAACACGGCCACCTGGGTCCCAGTGAGGTTGACAGACTGGGGATGCCTCCCCCTCCCCATCCAGTTTGCCCCTTTCCCATGGTGGCTGCTGTTGGCAGTGGTGCTGCTGTGTCTGCCCACCACTCTTTGCTGCATCTGCCCGCCATTCGTTGGCCACATTCATTCGCACATGCTCAGACTCCATGTTTCCTTCCACGCCTCACGTCCAATGCCTGCGTAGCAGATCCTCACCTTCTTATATTGCAGGGTCAAGGGGTAGGGTACTGTTCCCTCATTCCTGCAGACCACCTCTGCACGAACCTGCACACCTGTTTTGTCAACAACCCTGCCCTCCCGGCGTTTCTGCACCTGTTTATGAATGTCGCATATTCCCCAGGGTCTGTGCGGCACATAGCTGCGTGCCCCTGCTTAGGCTGACTTCCTGCATAACGGCTGCACCTTTGTCAATAGGCCTCAATATGAACATACAGGTCACCAGCAATGCACATGGTGTCATATATCACATGTATGCAAAATACCATGGATCATCACACAATTCACATATCCTGCAGCAGTCATAGCTGATGCCACTTCTGTAGCTGATAGTTGAGTAGTCTGAATCTCAGCAAATGTATGTTGCAGTTCTAACCACTGTGTGCATGCCTACAACCATTGCATATTTGTTCTATAGGGAGAAAGCAGATACCCACAGCATACTTATGTAATTATCACCCTTCTTGAACCCTAAAACACCTGTAAAGTATACATATACTGATGCAAATACACAGGCATGGTCAAGCATGGAGCTCACCTGTGGCATCCTGAAGATGAAGTCCCGCTGCTTGGATAAGACCAGTAGCATCCTGCAACTGCCACCTGGAAAAGTGTGCCCTATATTTACTGTGTGCTGTATGCTATAACACCTGGCACTGAGAAAGAGGCTTCCCTTACCCGATGGGACTTTGGATGATCATAGTGGTATTCCTTTCCAATATGATGGCTCTAATAAGTCCATGTCCGCCACCACAGGCCAGCAACAGTGATGCAGGGTACACTGCAGTTAGGGCTTAGTGACAGTGTCTGGTGGAGGCCTACTTCACAAACGCCACTGTTACATTCTAGGTATGGCAGGCATTGTAGTGTATGTGCTGCATGATATGGGGGTGTACATTACATTGCGCTCATGATGTGTGTATGTAGAGTGGGTGTAGTGGGGGCAGGAGTGAGGCTTTTACTCACAACGGGAGAGGGGTGTTCCAGTTGCAGTACTGTGGTGGGTACCACCAAATATCTTTCCCTTCCTAGTTTGGCTTCATGTTGTGGTACCAACAGGTGGATCAGGTGGTTCACAGGGTTAGCCTGGGGTACATCAGGGACTGCATGCACAGCAGCATTGGCCACAGGTACTGCAATCACTTGTGTACTTGGTACAGGGCCATCCTACACCCATGCTGCAGGCTTAGATGGGACAAGGCAGTCAGGATGTTGCAACAGGGAATGCTGGGTATGATGTACACACTTTGGGCCAACACATCCGATAGCTGGTTCACTCCTGACTGCACAGCATGCATCATGTATAGAAATTCAGTACAAATGACGCATACATCACCAGTGTGTTGTCTCCCAACTCAGTGCACAGCCTGGCTATGTCTGTTCTGAGATGCTGCATCACTGTATGTGTGCCACTTTCCTCATGGAGGCACTGCTGCTCTAAGAGGCACAGCTCGGGGTCAAATGACTGCATGCCCTGCCTTCTGTGAGGCTGTGATTCGCCGTGGTTTCCTGAAGATCACTTTAGTGGGTCAGTGTTGTGTGTGTTTGGGGCAGCCATTGTGTGAGTCTCATGGATGATTCCCTGTGTAGATTGTTACTGTAATCACCCTTGGGCCATGTGTTCCCATTTGCTGTAATTGGCAGGCTTGTAGCAACGTTAGTATGCTGCCCTCGTGGATGTTACCTGGCAGGCATGCATGGTACTGGAACATTTCTGCAAGACAGTTCACACTGTCCACTTCCCCATCAACAGCCTTCTGGCTGAGTGTATCAGCCACAATATCTTCAATGGGGCTAAAGTCAGGTGCCACCACCTGTGGCTAGTTGGCTCTGGTATCTTGCTGTTTGACATAGGGGGGCTAACTATATCCAAATCTGATGACATTGAAAAAGTGACAAAAGGGGCAATGAGGATTATTTTGGGGTCTGACATTAAGTATGCTGATGTGTTGGTTGGCTGTAGGAGTAAATGACTGGATCTGAGAAGGGAAATGTTGTCTAGGGCATTTTTCTCTCCAAAATTTGCAAACCAAATCATAGGATTTTAATGTGTGTATGTAAATTGTACTGATGTGACATCTTAACTGTTATATGGTCCCGGGTCGTGCTTGAAAAAGGGCCTTGGCTCATGGCACTTACCTGGTAAACAAAGGTTAAATAAATAAATAAAAGTTTTGATCCTCATCTCATCATATTGTAAATGCTGGTTATTTGGGCAAAAGTGCACTGAAGTACTAATAATTATACATTTGGTATCTCATTTGTATAATTCATATGTTTTTCTTTTTTGTAATGTATGTCAACTAGCCACTGTGACTTGCTATAATTGTCAAATTTTTATAAAAATCAAACCAATCACTCAATTTGAGTGCCAGCTTCCATTTGACTGTGCCACGGAGGTCACGCTTCTTGTGCTTGATGACAGCCATTGTCTGTGGCATGCTCCCCCTGGCATTCACAGCCCTCTGAATTGCCTAACATATTTTTAGTTTCTGGGCAGCCTCTCCGTTTAATGCACCTGAGCCATATTGGGTCCTGTAGTGCAGCCTGACCTCCATGGACACTGTGGCTGTGTCCTTGGGGGTGAAGTTGCTGTGAGTGGCTTGCTGTTTGTACCCCAATTGCCACCACCTCCTACAACATTGGTGTCAATGATGTACTGTGTGGTTCAAAGAACAATAGTGTGCATTGGGACAGTGGTGCTCAGAAACCGCACATCAAACACATCCAAAGGTTTCAAGCACTCACCAACTTCATAAGAGGGATGCAGTTGTCAGTGGCTTCACTTCAAATTAATTATTTTGCACACAGAACAAGACGGACTAGGTCCGGCCTGACATGTTTCAGACAATTAAGTCCTTTATCAAAGGCTAAGTACCAGTATGAAACACAACCTTAATACAGGGTGCAGCAACACATGTGACAGTATGACACCCAAATGTGAACAGTCATGACTGGTTAAAAACATCAACAGTTTAATACTTCATTCATTTATAATCAGTGCAACCCTTTGTGAATAAAAACCATTAATAAGCCAAGTGGCATGTTACATAACTAAATATAAAAAAAGTAGGTTAGGAGGAAAGAAAAAAAAAAGTGGGGGGAGGGAAAAGTAGGGAAGGAATAAAAGGAAATCAACACATGGGGGGTGGGAGATTGCACTGTTTATAACATGTTTTTAAATGAAGTATTAAACTGTTAATGTTTTTAACCAATCATGACATTGTTCACATTTGGGTGTCATAATGTCACATGTGTTGGTGCACCCTATATTAAGTTTGTGTTTCATACTGGTCCTTAGCCTTTGATAAAGGACTTAATTGTCTGTAACATGTCGGGTGGGACCTGGTCCGTCTTGTTCTGTGTGCAAAAAAAATAATTTGAAGTGAAGCCACTGACTACTGCATCCCTCTTATGAGGTTGGTGAGCGCTTGAAACCTTTGGATGTGCACTGTGCGGTTCCCCGCCCTTGCCAGCCCAGACCTGTGTGGCAACTCAATGCATGCTGTACTGTGCGTGCCACATGTTGTGCAGAGACAAGACTTTGCCTATACATGGTGAGGTCATAAGGTGGGCTGGGGACATGGTGTGGGAGTGTTTCCCTGGGTGTGCACATTCAGTGCTTCCTGCATGCAACTCTACACACACGCACATGTCCAGCTCCTGCATCCCCTTATGCATGTGGCCATTCTCCAGCACTGGTCAGTTAAAGTTTAGCACATGTTTGGTGCCCAAAGGTGTGTATTGACACAGTCTATGGACTGGGCCCAATGTTAAAAACATGTTTTTATAACCAGGCTTTTCCAAGGACTTGATGCATTTATTGAAATGAGTTTTAAGTTCTGCTACAACTGCTACCTGTACTACCAACTGCTATTAGGGGCTTTGATTTTATATTTGTATGTTGGTTGGTATTAAGCTGCGAGTTGATGCTTGTGAATGTGAATTTTCATTTCGCTCTGTATTTGTTGATTTAAGAAGGGTGTATTTAAATATCTATCTATCTATCTATCTATCTATCTATCTGTCTATCTGTCTGTCTGTCTGTCTGTCCATCCGTCCGTCCGTCTGTCTGTCTGTCTGTCTATCTATCCATCTATCTATCCATCCATTCGTCCATCCATCTATCCATCCATCCATCTATCCATCTATCCATCTATCCATCTATCTATCTATCTATCTGTACATCTATTTATCCTGGACTCATAAATGCATTTTGACTTCATCAACTTATTTATTTAATATTTTGGTAAGCGTAAGAGGCACACTGAGCTGAAGCTCATTTCCTTGTGCAACCTGGGGGAAGGGGAAGGAGGGTAGTGCAAATATAAAGACAGATTACAATTAGAAAACATTCAAGTAAAAGACATAAGGTTCTTGAGAGAACAATTATGAGAGTAGTAAGGACTGGAACAATGCATGGGTATTTACACAAAAAATTAGTATAGGCATAAACTATAAGAAGTAGCAACAGTTCCTACCAGGTCAATATGTTGTATGATATTAAGCATATGACAAAACCCCGAAAGAGAAACAGCAGGGTATAGGACAGCAAGAGATTGCAATACCATGAATGGGTCTGTGCGCGGTACTGCACCCTCTCACTGTCGCAGGCAGAGGACAAGACCTCTGCTGGGACAGGGTGCCACCAAGCAGCTGCCATGGCTCAACAGGATGAGCCATGGGTAGTAAGGGAGGCAGGCAGTGCATTTAGGACTGGGTTCAACTCCCGGTCCCAGACGCAAGAAATTTTTCATTTTTTCACACTTTGTGTGATATTCACTTTCCCCCCCGGAGTTAGTTATTTTAGTTGGGGTGGTTTGGTGGGGCAAAAACCCCCTCAAAAACAAGACGTATGCCACATGCAGTATATTGTGCTGTATTGGCAGCATGGTATATTGCTGCGGCATAATGTCTTGCAACATTATGACCCCATGCCACAACAGTTAACAGGAAAGATGGGTAAAAAATAATGTGAAAAAGAGAACAGGGAAATAGTAGTCTGCAGTAGGATCCAGACATGGGGGGGAAGTATAGTGCATAAACAGACAAGTTAAATATGGATAGAGAAAGCCTCACCCAGGCAGTCGAGAGGAGGAAGGGCATGAGCAAGGGAGATGGGAGGGATTGGGATAGCATACGTTTTAAACAGTGAAGAGAGGGAGCTAGATGATGGGAGAGTGGTGGTGAGTTCCAGAGAGCAAGGAGATGATAGGAGAAAGCTGCCTGCCCCGAACTGGATACAACGCGTGGGAGAGAGAAGGTATAGAAATCTCTGGCGCATAGCAGACAGGAAGAGAGGGATAATGTGGAGGGGAGAGGAAAGGAGAGAGGAGAGGAGAGGTAGGAGGGGAGGGATCCATACCAGAGAGAAGGTGGTACTGTGATGCTACCAGCATAAGTGGAGAGAGGAAAGAAAGAGGGAAGAGTAGAGGGAACAGTGGTGTGTGTGGGAGGGAGCATTAGGGCAAAATGGCAATTGGAATTATGGAGAGAGTCCAGTCTAGAGAGGGATGAGGCAGGGACAGACCCAAAGACCACATCGGCGTAGTCAAAAATAGGGAGGATCATTTTTGTATGCAACTCACAGTGGACAGTGGGAGAGAGGAGTCTTTATTCTGATACATGGCTCTTAATTTGGGATGGAGTTTGGAGTGCATGTAACCAATATGGGAGGAGAGATCGAGTAAACTGTCCAACCAGACATCAAGATTTTTGAAGACAGGGACAACATCAAGAGTGGTGCAATCAAGGGTGGAAAAGGAGGAGAGGGGGGAAGTCTAGCAAGTTGCTGTGTAGTACTGAAAGTCATGGACACAGCCTTCTTGATGCTTACCTTAAGTTGGTTTGACTGGAACCAGTGTAGAACCCTCAGAAAGTCACTCCCTGTAGCTGAGACTCCACCTCCAGGGGTTGAAGGTCCAGAGGCACAGAGGACTGTGTCTTTGGCATGCATATAGATACAGGAAGTGACACAGACAGAGGGAAGATCATTTAGAAAGCCTGAGAAAAGGACAGAGCCTAGAATGGAGCCTTGAGGGACTCCTGCTAGAATGGAAAGGGATGACTCCAGCCTGAAAACGTTGCATTTGGCCCATAAAATAAGACCTAAACCAGTCCACAACATGGGTTAAGAAACCAGCAGAGAGAAGTTTGGATAAGAGTAGTGGGTGAGACACAGAGTCAAAAGCTTTAGCTAGGTCAATAAAGATGGCTGATGTGATGTGTCCCTGGTCCATACCTGTGAGCATAGACAACAACAAAGTAGAGAACATATTAAGAAAGCAGAATGTTAAATAGATAGTCGAGTGCAAAATTTAATGAGTCAGGTGTAGATATTGTAAAAAGACTGCACACATACTCTCCAACTCTTCAGATCACACCTATCCTTCCTCAAGGGGCCATTTGAGGAAGGATCAGTGTGATCCAAAGCACCGGGGACTGTGTGCACAGTCTTTTTGTATCTACACTTGACTCCATTAAATTTTGCACTTTCAACATATCTATTTTGCCATTTGCCTCTTTCTTTGTGTACCCTATTCTTTGTTGTTGTTGCTCTATTTGAGGGTGCAGTATCTTGCCCTTATTTTGCGCCAGGAGTACTGTTTGTTTGGAGTATAGAGCTGGTGACACGGAGCAGGGAAATAACAGTAGAGTGATTTTTTTTTTCTAAAGCCGGATTGAAATGGAGAGAGGAGATCTGTGGAGTTTAAGAAATCAGTACATCGATACAAGGGACTCTTGCAATTTTGCCAGGGAGGGGAGGAGCGATATAGGTCTATAGTTGCCAAGAACAGAGAGATCACCCCCTTTATGAAGGGGGAGCACCCTGGCAACTTTCTAGGCCTGAGGAATAGTATCTAGTGTGAACGAGAGGTTCAGCAGGTGGGAGAGTGGTAGAGCAATGGTAGGGGCAGAGATCCGGAGAAGATGGGGGTCAAGGCCATCAGGACTGGACTTGAAGGGATTGAGCAAAAGGAGGGCATGGAAAACTTCTTGCACAGAAACCGGAGAGAAGCAAAAGCCCTTGGATAGAGAGGGAGCAGGAGGTGCAGAGACTGGGCTTATGGGGAAGGTACAAGTAGTGAAAAAGGAGTTGAGTACTGAAGCAATGGAGGAGAGGTCTGAGACAGGCAAACAATCAACAAACAAAGTAGAGGAGGTAAGGTTTGGGAGGAGGATCAAAGAGGGAGTGTAGAGCCCTCCAGAATTTGGAGGGGGAGTTGAGGTTTTGTTGCAGGGTAGATTTGAAATATTGGGCTTTCCCGGGCTTAACAGCCTTCACACAGGCATTTCTTAGGGACCTGTAGAGGTGGAGATCCGAGAGGGAGAGGGAGGATTTATAGTGCACCCAGGCAAGACTGCGGGACTTGCAAAGCTGGATGATATCAGCAGATATCCAGGGGTGGTGGGAGCGTCTGACCCTGCATATTCTTGGGGGGGGCGGGCATGAGTATACCATACCTCATTTAGGATATAGTAGAAAAGGGGGAGAGCTGAATCATTATCGGGGGTGAGTAGACAAGAGACCAGTCAGAGAAGAGAGTGCAGAGAAGGGCATCAAGTATTTAGAGACCTGAAGGACCTAAGCCAGAGGTAGTTAGGTGGAGAGTAAGACATACATATCTTTTTTTTTTTTGAAATTTCTATTTTCCTCCCACTGCCCCACAGAGCCATTCCATCTGGAGCACCCATGAAGCCTGCCCCTGCCAGCACCTACCTGTACCCTCCGGTCCCTCCATCAAGCCACGGAAACCCCCCGGGTGGGGTCGGGGTCGGGCAACCCCCGAATCTTGAAATCTTGTCAGGGTCCTGGGTCGCAGGCAGGCTCTGGCACATTGGGACCCTGCTCAGCGCTCCGTCATCCTGGCTCCGAGGGAGTTTTTCCCATGTTCATCATGGAACGCTATGTGCCTGAGCATCAAGGCATCTGCTGGCATCCACAACGTCCCCCCCCTTCCGCAAAGGAGCAGCCTCTGAGGCTGATTGGCTGCTGGCCTATGCCTGCAACCAATCATACCCCTGAGACTCCAGCTTGCCGTCGCTTCCCCCAGCCTCTGCCAGGGGTCGCCGCTTGCTGGTATGGAAGTCCCCCCTCCACCCCGGAGAAGGTGAGCTGTCCCTGGATGCTCCAGCCTATCTCCCCCCGGCCAACCCCCAATGATCCGAGCTCGCTCCCGAACCCGGGTCACTGGCATGGTGCAAGGTGTGGCATCCAGCGCATCAACCCTCAGCGCCACCAGCCGGCTCAGACATACATATCTTTAAGTCATATAGTGGATACTGAAGACATCAGAAAGAGTACCAGCAGCAGCAATGCGGTGGAGGTGGGAGGAGAGCACCCAGTCCAGGAGAGAGTGGTTGAGGGAGAGTGGGTTTGGCTGGGTGGATTCCTTGTTTAGCTGATAAAGGTTTAAAGATTCTATCTTTTCAATGGTAGGTTTAAGGACAGGAGAGAACCAGTTTAGGTTAAAGTTCCCGAGAAGAATAAGCTCACCAGAAGAGGCTAGAGAGATATGGGAGGAGATAAATTCAACAAGAGAGGGAGGGGAGATTTGAGGAGAAGCATACATTACTCCTACAAAGATGATGAATGAGGAGGGGAACTTGAGATTAATCAGAAGGGGTTCATGCAAGGAGGTGAGAGACTCACAAAGAGAGAACTGGATAGATTTTGGCGAACGTATATGGCTATGCCACCACCTTGTTTGCTGCTGTTTTGTCAAAAGAGGTGGAAGTCCAGAAGGGATAGTTGGGAGTCATGAACTCTAGTGGAGAACCAAGTTTCTGATATGCAGAATAGGTTGGGAGAATATTGGGAGAGCCAGACTTTAAGGGAGTCAAGCTTGGGAAGCAGACTCCTTGCATTGAGGTGGCAAAGTCTAAGGCCTTTAGGTTGCGGGGAAGGAGAAGGGGGAGTGGAAGGGCTATGATTTGGTTGTACATTGCCTGCTAAGAAGAGGAGAAAGAGGAGGAGAAGACAGTGGTATGACCTTCACGTTCTAAGACAGCAAGTGGGTTTACGTCTGGAGAGGGGAGGAAGGGAGAGATGAAGCCTGTGGAGGAGCTCAAAGTTGAGAGAACAAGAGGAAAGAAAACCAGGGTGGAACATAAGGGTAGTGCGGTGAGGGAGGAATGGGGAAGAGGGGGAGAGGTAGGTGAGAGACGAGTGGAGGGAGATATAGTGAACGTTTTGGGAGGACCAGCACAGGGGTGTGTGGAGATTGCAGGCATCTGGGAGGGCAAAATGGTGGGGATGGCAGGACTGGGAGGTAGAAAACTAAGAGGAGGAAAGGGAGGGTAGGGGCCGTGAGTGGAGGGGAGAGGGAGAAGGGTTTTGGGTGGAGGATTAGATGGGGGGGGGAAGGAGAGGGTTATGGGTGAAAGATTAGGCAGAAGTGGGGGGAAAAGAGCTAAAAGGGGAGAGTAGAAGACCATAGGTAAGGAGAGTGTGAGATAGAGTGTCTGTACTGGAACAAGTCAGAGAGGAGCAGATCAGGAGAACCTGGATGGGAAAGTGGGGGAAGGAGCAGTATGGGGGATCAAGTAAAAGGTGATTGCAACACTGCTCCGGGGTGAAGAATTAGAGAAATAATTTTGGATATCTCAATGTGCTTATAATTCATTACACCAATGTGTTTTTAGCCATTTGATAATGGTGGTTCAAGTTTTGAGTCCAATATCTCTGGAACCATAGACAGCACAAGCTCTTGCTATACACTTAAAATATTAAGAATCCAGTTGTATATGTAGAGGAGAAGACACAAAGGATCATATTACCATACTGAGCTATCTACATGGAAAACAAAAAAGTACAGCGCAAACTGTTAGTGCAAACTGCAGTTGCATTTTATTTCATCACAAGACTGCAACAGTCAGACAAGTGGTCCCAGTGCTGCAAGGCACACTGCCTCTTCATCAGCCTTCCTGATAAAGACGCAGTGTGCCTCAACACACCAGAGCCACTTGTCTGACCACTGCAGTCTTGTGACGAAATAATACACCTTCTGGAGTCTCATTATTTAATCACATCATTGCATACTCCAGGACCCATATTGTAAGTATTGAATTTCTACTCTTTCTTGGACTCAAAAAATGTCAATACACCAGTATTTTATAAACATATGAACAGTGTGTTTAAAAATATGTTCATGTGTTTATTATATCATTTTAAATATACTGCAGTGAAACAAATTCAAAAAACGTTTTAAATGTTGTGATGTTTGATTCACATTCAGTATCAACAAGGAAAACAATTGGCATGTTTTTTGTAATGCAAAATTATTCAATTTCCAAAGTGGTTTGGTCATGTTACAAAAAATCATGAAATTCTTTATTTCCATTAGAGTAATAACAAAGATTCTTAATTTTGCGGGCTGTACATGCAAAAGAATAAGATAATAAAAAATGTCAATTAAAAAAATAATGACTTGCACTACAGTAGCCTTGGTTTTGCATCCCAGTAAACATAAATTTTCCACTGCGCTGCCTTGGGGACATTCAGGCCAGTACAGTTTACAGCAGTACATTGTTTCACTGTTGCTAGGGCTAAATTAGTGAAATATTATGTAGTTGTTGAAAGACATATGTGCATCACCCCCTCTCCCATGGCAGGGCGGTGGTTATTATGCAGTCCAGGGCTATGGCAGACCAAATCTGCCCTATTTGATTGCACTAGAGGCTATTCTAGCTCTGCAAATTCTAAGTGTTCTCATCCTGTTTACTGTTTCAGCCTCAGCAAGAGGGAGCTATCAGCTGCTTGAGTACATCCTGTACTTGCTGGCTCCAGTACTTTCCTGGGCATTCTGGTTGCCTGGCCCAGGGTATACTGTAAGTATGGGACCCTGACCCTCCAGTGGGAGAGTGTGTGGTGTCAGTGGAGTGGTTCCTAGAGCCTTCAGGACTGGGAGTGGTTAAGTGCCTCCTGCTGTGATTTGCTAAAGGAGGCCTGTAGGCTCAGGATGTTGGCAGGATCCCGGGTCCAGTGTGGCACTGGCTCCCACTGAGGTGGGTCTCTGGAGGCAGGACCCTGGCATGGGTCCTTGTATGAGAGAGTGTGGGCCTGTTGGCCACTCACCCTCAAGGAGTGCTACCAGATAGGGATTGCAGTGAATGTTCCATATCCCAGAAGTGTAACCTGAAATTCCTGATGCCATTCAGGCTCTCAGGCAGGAATGAGGACTGGACCCATGTTGCTTGAAGTACAGGGATGCCACTGAGACATTGACGCCTGAGGGTGGGGTAATATGTAGTGAGCCTGTTCTGCCCCATTACTTTGGTGCTGATGTTAGGTGCTACACTGTGGGTTCTGTATGTTGATCCCATGGTCAACACCTGTACAGTCAAAAAGAGCACTGCACGGACATCCCAAAAAGTGCGCGGTCAAAAACCATCCTAGATTAAATAAACTAACTCTGAACTGTGCACGCTGTTTTGACCGCTCAGTTTTTGACCACACATTTATTCCATCACGATCTTGATAGTATACCTACACAGTGCTAGCTAGGAGGTTATGCCTCTCAGTCTATTGGGGTGAGCTTATTGGACCTCTGATCCTGGACATGTGGGATCACCAGACCTCTGGGAACAGCAGACCACTGGTACTGGACTTCTGAGCTCATCAAACATTTGGCTGTGGGCCTTTAGGCTCACCAGTCATATGGATCTGGACCTCTGGACTCACTGAACATCTGATGCTAGATATCTGAGCTCCCCAGACCTCTGATGCCAGACCTCTGGACTCACCTGACCTCTGGACCACTTAGACCCCTTTTGCTTGATCTCCGATAGGGGCTGGTTAGTGCTTCCAACCTTAGTGATCAGCTGTCTTAGGAAGGAAGGTGAGGGAGAGCACAGAATCAGTACCCCTAGGCCCTATGAAGCAAGGCCTGGCTTCAGTCTTCACTTTAGCCCCACCTTTAGAAAGAGAGGGGCCCGCTGCAGTTGCCCCTTTGTTGTCAGGCAGCTGTACAGTTGGGGACTGAATGGGTGCAAAAGCTCTTCGTTGCATGACAGCCATCTCTTCACTGCCTCCAGGTAACAACAGCGGATGGGAAGCAACTCTTTTGTGGCTCCACCTTAGTAGGAAGCCCTGGTGTGCTCACCTCTTTTCAGTGGCACTGGAAAGCTAAGCTCTTTTTGTACAGCACCCCACTAAGTGGGTGCTGCTTCCTTCAATTTACCACCAACCGGTGGTCACACTAAAGTACACTCTTCAGCCCCACCCTAACTGGATGGGACCAGCTGCTCCCTGCCACCTCACTCGCAGCCCTCAAATGGTACCCTGAATTCTGCCCCGACCAGGCTTATTAAGTGATTCCTGCTGCTGATTGTGGCCCTCCTTCAGACCCACCCTAACTGGACTCGACCCACAGCTCTCCTATCAATTCTAGTGCCACCAGCTGTGGCTCTCTTCAGCTCCACCCCAACTGGATGGGACATGTGAATGTCATACCACTTTTGTTTCCACTGACTGCTGCTCCACTCTGCCCTGACTGGGTGGTCCTGGCAACCATAGAGACCGAATATACAGTGTATAAAAACTAGAGGGGACATCACACAACTTTGGTGTTTCCTCTCTTCCATGTTCCTAATATTGGTGTGGAATAAATTGCATATGGCAATTGAAAGCCCCAGAAGTATCACATGATGGTCCCTCTAGTTTTGTATATGTTTGATCTCCGTGTTGGCAGTCCTGCACATGATCAGTGCTGCTGAGGGACACGATCACTGCTAAACCAGAGTTATAGTCTTTTCTCTGCCTCAGCTCACTCTCTTCTCAGCCCCAATCAGCAGGCTTTTTATAGCACTGGGAAGGCTAGTATTAGGGTTTCCAGACTATCTAAAGGCTTAAAGGCATGACCCAGGGTTCCTACCAGCCACATTACCTTACCTTGTGCTAGCTTTTAGCTAACAGCTTTTTTTTTTTTAATGTCTCTCTCTTTTTTGGGGGGGGAGCGGTTGACTGTATATTGAGGGAAGGAATTGGCCACTACATTAGCTTTCTAAAACAAATTCTTGTCAGATCCACCACGGCTGCTTAATGAAGTCTGTGAAGAAAATGGGCAGACTAGGATGGCCCCTGTGGTCCTTACTTAGTGTCAAATTGTATGTTTGAGGGTAATGTAGGTCAGTTGCTGTGGAAAATATGGAATGTTAATTCACCAAGGGCTATCTTTTCTGTGTCATATTGCCAATTCTGATGGTAAATTCTGTTTAAATTACACCAATACTAGATGTAATTAAATATATTGCTACAAAACTAGGCACTTAACATCACCTGCTGAAAACCAGGAGATTAACTGGGGATAAATAATGGTGTGCTAAAGACTCATATTTAGTCCATTGTGTGATCCCTAACATTGTACTGCTAGGTGCAAGATCTTAAGGAGCCATTAATCACACCTGGGCCAAGTCCCCAACAGGTACAAACATAATTTTTAATTTACCAAGAGGGAAAAAATAGACAAAATTAAAAACTCTACATATGTGTCAACAAGTCACCAACAGTTACAAACATAAAAAGACAGCATCACTCCATTCGGCTCCATTTACAAAGCTGTTTGTTTGCATGGTGTGCCAGACGTTTCGGTAGCTACGCTCTTGCTGTTAAGGGGAAGGGACAGAAATGGCAGGGATGTAGAAATGTACAAAAAAATGCCCACTGTGATATAGTGCAGTGCTGCAGTCCATAGGGACAACATGGCAGATTGCTTCTTGGGGGAGGGTCAGGCAGAGGAAAAACAGTTCCATGGACGGAAAACATGACGTCAGCCCTTTCTACATGCAAAATGTCTGCAGGGCTCCACTCATACAGCCGTAAAAATGGACTCTTAAAGTATCCACTCAAAGAGCAGGCAATGCAGCACAACTCGTGGCATACAATAAAATAATCTCCACTGCATCACCAACATGAGTAGTCAGGAAAGGATTCAAATAATCTGTTTTCTGCAGCCAGGCACTGTACCTGCTGTGCTTGGCTGGCTAGAGGGAGCTCAGTTGTCCGATGAACTCCGTGGGTGGGGGGGGGCATCTGGTAGGAGTGACCTGCTGTGCTTGGCTGGCTGGAGGGAGCTCTGTTTTCCAATGAGCTCAGAGTGTGGGGACAGCCAGGCATAGGAATACACAGTGAAAAATGTCCCAGGTAAGATAAATACTAACAATTCCTCGCTATCTTCACAAAATCGGCATACAGACTGAGCTCACCATCACAATAAGCACAGTACAGATTAAAATATCTACAGAACTTAAAGTAATATGCTAGGCTATAACTACAGCAGAAAATACAAAACAGGCTCTTAAAGTACCCACTCTAAGAGCAGGCAATGCAGCATAAGTCATGACATCATACAAAAAAAACAATCTCCACTGCATCGCCAACAGACATACTGAGGAAAGGACTCAAATAATCCATCTTCTACATCCAGTCACTGTACCTGCTGTGCTTCACTGGCTGGAGGGAGCTCTGTCGTCCAATGAGCTCCATGGGTAGGGGTGTCAGGTAGGAGCAGCATGCTGTGCTTGGCCGGCTGGAGGGGGCTCTGTTGTTCAATGAGCTCTGTGGGTTGGGGCATCTGGTAGGAGTGGCCTGCTGTGCTTGGCCAGCTGGAGGGAGCTTTGTTGTCCGATGAGCTCCGCTGGTGGGTGGGCATCGGGTAGAAGTGGCCTGCTATGCTTGACTGGTTGGAGAGAACTGTTGTCAAATGAGCTGTGTCAGTGGGGGGCTCTGGTAGGAGCAACCTGTGAAGCAAGAACTGATGCTGAACCTGTGATAATCTTACCACTGATAGCAAGCAATATTCCCTTAATCACCTAATGCCTGTTGACTAGAACAAGACTTGACTAGGTTCATGTCCTGAGCCCAGATGTCAGGACTGGAGTCCGGAAGGAAGGGAGTTTACAGTACACATTGGACACTTCCCTCCGGGGGGGGTCATGAACCACTGTTTGATGGCACCTGGTGGTGGCCAGTTGTTGGCGTTCTTGGGGGCTTGCGGCCTCAATGCACCATTGAATGCCCCCACCCCCATAATGCAGTCACAGTCAGACCACTACAGGGGACTTAGGTGGGGGGAACTGGGGAGAAAACCAGAAAGGTAGCTGCGCAGCCGACTGGTTGATGGCAGGCAGTTCTTACTCACCAGCAAAGCCTGGAACTGCCAGTGCTGACCCTTGCCATGCATTGGATATGTGTGAAATCCCTGTTGGTGACTCTTCTCTCCTGGTTTCCCTCCACAGGAGAGGTGCCCTCCCAACAAAGGGATACGTCAGGTTAGCTGGGTTGTGGCAATAACAGGGTGGTGGATGGAGAAGGGACATGGCTACAGGTTGGGGTCCTATGTGGCCCAAAGGAGTGGCTGTTGGAGGGCTTGGGAGAAGGATAACAAAACAAAAAAACAGACTTGTTACTTCCTGTCCTGCGTAACTACCTGGTCTTCCTTCCTGTATTACTATGTAGTACCCCTAACCCATGAAGATAGTTTGGGTAAGGAAGCTATCTACCACAAGCTTAGAGTCTCTCAATACTACAAAATGTCCCTAGTACAGTTCCCAAACTCCTACCATATATAGATATTTGGCCAGGTATTCTAATTTGTTTCAGCAGATACAATGCAACACAATACTATACTACACTGTTACAGCATTTATTACATATAGAGTAAAGTATGGGGTGGTGTGTGTAACGAGAAGTTTACACACTCACGAGGTGTTAGATGCTACATAAACCCCGAGAGCGAAGCCCGAGGTTTATTACAGCATTCATCGATCGCGGTGTAAACTCGAGTTTCCACACACCACCCCAGTGTTTATTTTATATAATTGCTGGGTTTCCTTTTTTCGCCACAGCAATTATACTAGCCCTTCCAGTGCACTCATGCTCCGGTTCTGTTTTCCGCCACTGTACACATCCGTCCCGTCTGAATTTAAAAAACAAACTCAGTTGAAGAAGTGTTTTCTTTTGCCCCATTGACTTTAACATTACAAAAAAAAACATACCACCGAGCTCTGCTTGTCAGGCGGTTTCACTTGGAGCGAGAAGGCGAGCCGAGGCGAATGGTTACAGAGCAAGGAACTGCAGGCTGAACATGCGCAGAATGGGGGAAACCATGTGCGTGTTTGCCGTAATAAACACTCCTTAATTATGGCAAATTACACCACGGTTTCCCTATGGGAAAAAGGGAAGCCCATTAATTATACTACAGTGTCGTATATTAGATGTACAGTAACTTACCCAGTTGCTGAGGATCAGTTGATATTTAGGTGCACCCCAGAGAAAGAGCTGCATGGCTCCCTTTTTTTCCTCAGGACTGCTGGCTACAGTAGCCAAGGATAACTTGATCCCATCAGGGGCAGAGTCTCCTGTGGACTGAGGGCTACCTGAGCAGATTCTACACTCCTGCTCTGTGCCACTCTCACAATGGGACACAAGCATGATAAAACATGCTGATAGAAATACAGTAGAGTCCTGTTTAACCAAACCCCGGTTAACCGGCACTCCCCCTTAACCAAACCGCAATCGTGTCACCCGTGATTTTGCAGCTCAAGTACATTCATTGTAACGCTTCTGCTTATGTCAGCAATATTTTTGCATTACAACACAAGCATTTTCCTGTAGTGCACCCTAATTTTCCCTGTATTTTCCCTGTAAAACTGGGATGAAATTCCTGTAGATTTTCCTGTATGCACAAATCAATGTAAGTACGCAATTGGTGTCATTATGCCAGTCAATAAAATCACTAGGACAAATGCTCAGGCTGTTTTATGTGTTCTTATTTATTTTACATATAAAAAAATCACCTACAACATATCACATAACTACTCTACAACTATAAGAACTTTTTATGTAACAATATAATACCATCTTGAGGTTCTGGGGACATGTTGGAACGTATAAAGCTCAGTTCTCAAGGTTCACATGTCTCCTGAACCTCCTGAAGGTATTATAACCTTGTAATAATACAGTCTCTTATACAGTATTCTATTTATAGTATGAAATGCCTTAACTTCAAATTTATCCCTTAATCACAGACTGATACATTTTGTGTTCTGCTCACAATACATGAAAGGGGCATAGGGATGCACAAAATGCGTATACCCCACCCTTGCCCCTGCACCCCGCGGACAGGTGCTTCCCTCAAGCAACACTTAAGCACTCTTTCTTGCACACCCCTCCCAAAGCATATCATCATCAAGTGGTCAGTCTTTTGTCTGACTCATTTTGCACTTAAAATGAGTTTAAAATAGACTAATCTGAGGCTGCCCACAAGAAAGCTAGTTTACCTTCAGTGGCTTAGGCGATCTGCCAGTCCAGAACAGTGGCATCTGAGATGCAGCTCGGCTGACTCAACGGTGTTGCTGTTTTGAGTGGGGCCACATGGCAGGTGTTTGGATCATGGAGCAGCTCACTGGTTCTTAATCAGAAGATCTGAATTCATCCTCAGAAAGATGCTCTGCCAGCATATTACCTTACTACCCCAGAGAAACACAGGCTGCAAATGGACCAACAGAATTGCTTAGTGTAGCAAAGTCAGCAAACTGAGCACCAATTGGAGGGCTCTGTCTGGATCTTGGCAGCCATGAGATTCATAGTGGGCATTTTCCCGTAGTGTTTGTCCATTTCCCCTGATATTTTAAAAATAAAAGATTTCCTTCCCGTATCCCGTTTTTGTAGTAAAAATTCCTTAAAATACAGGAATCCCTGTAGATCTGGGAGCACTGCAAGTAGTAGCAGTCAGTGGATTGTTGTTATGTCATTATGAGTCGCCCAGCATTTGCAGCAAGCATCAGCTGTTCATTTTTCTCATCAGTGCTTTGAAGTACTGTCAATGGATCGTGGTGCCTTGCAATCGGTAGACAAGCATTAGCTGTTTCCTTAAAGTGTTGCAATTTACTAGCTGTGCCTACTCACAGCATCTATACTGCATTCTGTGCCTTTTATTCTGTTACCTTATTGATTTCAATTTTGAGCAAAGAGTGGCACCAAGAGGAAGAGAACTGTGCTAACTTTGCAGCAAAAGCTGTGACTTCTTGAATGAATAGAGAATGGGGAGCGAGCAGTTGCAGCTGAGTATGGTGTGAGTAAATCAACAATAGGCTGTACTGTCGGACACAAATGAGGACATGACTCTCCTGGAGGTAGTGAAGTCCGTATTGCTTAAAGATGTGATCTATATGGGTGGAGAGGCTTGGGACAAAGTCATGGCATAAATCAGGCATATCGGTGAACAATGAACTTGTAGCTGAGACAGAGGTGATGATGAATGAAGAGAGAGAAATGTTGGACCCAGACAAAGATCCAGAGATCGCAGACCTGGCAGAGGATATGATTAGCAAGCTAAAAGTATCACTGACCAACGTGGAAAACTGGTCCTCTGCGACAGTGTGGAGGAAGGTCATGTGCATCTGTCAGATGATGTTATCATTGACACAGTGCGGCTGCAACTGTGGAGCAGTGACACCAGCGACCAGAGTGATGATGATGATGATGAATCGGACAATGCGGCTGATGCTGTACCCATTCCAACACATGTAGAGGCTGTGGAAAGCTTTGATAAATGTTTGCTGTAGATCAAAAATCAGCCAGCTGTGACCTCATGCAGCTGATGTTATTGAGAGGTCTTTGTTCAAAAGCAGCTAAAAAGAGAGTTCAAAGCCTTCAACAAGCAACCATGTAGCAGTTTTTCACACTGCTGACCAAATAGAGAACTCACAGATATTTAATGTAAGCAAAAACACGACAATTCAAAAAAAAGCAGTTTTCAGCACTTTTCCATTTGTCCTTTTCCCTACTCCTTCACCCTGCACTACAAGAAAATTCACTGACCACAACAGGAATAAAAAAAACAGGAAAATAAAGCATCTTTCAGCGCTTTTCCCTCGCCCTTCTCCCTACTCCTTCACCCTGAACTCTAATAATACTCCCAGAACACAAAAGAAATATTAAACAATGGACCAGCTTACGTGTGTTACACTGCAGGTAACTCACATAGGTATTCAGCTTGTTTTATGCGCATCCCAGAACAAATTCAGTTAATCCCATTTTAATGAACTCCTATTTCTCTGAACCGGAAACATGTCACCGAACAGGTTCAGATAAATGGGACTGTAATGTAGTTCACTAAAATAAAGTCTAAATGCTGACCGCTGCAGTAGTCTGCCTAGTCCTATCAATTACCCCAGTGAAGTCCTGCTCAGGACTTGAAACTACAGTAAGTCCATAGTTATCTATTTACAGATCTTGCAGGACTGCGTGGTTCGAGGAATCGAAGTTGTGGCTCTCCAAAATGCTGTAGAACTCCTGGTATCTGCCCTGGTGGAAAGCCACCAGAGCCCTGGCTTTTAAGATACTTTCATTGCCATGTAGCAGATCAATGTGAGGCAATGACCAGAGGAACCTAGCCAGATGGTCCAGATTCCCACCTTGCTGCAGAGCCTCACAAATGCAAGCAACATGCTCCGGGGAAAAAGTCAGGGTTGAGGAGACGGCAGCAGCAGCTGACAAAACTTCAGCCCGTACGTGATCCACAGATCCTCCCACCACTGCTACATGCTCCATAGGAAGAGTCAAGGGGTTCAGTGTTGCGAGCTCCGAGACCTCATGAGTCATGATCTACAGTTTCAGCTGTATTTTCCTACTTGATCTCTATTGGGCTTGCGATCTTGCTTAAGGAGGAAGACATTTTCTGATAGATGACTCCTCCTGGTTTCGGCTGTATGCAGCCGATCAGGTTTCTCTTGGCCACACAGAAACCATCAGATGCCTATCTCTCGGTGTACTTGGGAAGCTCTCCTTGCTCAACGTGATTCCTCGCTGCACAAAATGGGTTGCGCTATGGGCTGCTACCCCCCCACACACGCTAGTGTGCTGCATGCCATGGCTGCAGAGTCTCACAAACACAAGCGACATGCTACTGGGAAAAAGCCAGGGTTGAGGAGATGGCAGCAGCAGCTGACAGAAGTTCAGCCCGTACCTGGTCTGCAGATCCTCCCACCGCCGCTGCATGCTCCATAAGAAGAGACAAGCGGTTCAGTGTTGCGACCTCCGAGACCTCATGAGTCATGATCTACAGTTTCAGCTATATTTTCCTGCTTGATCTCTAATGGGCTTGTGATCTTGCTTAAGGAGGAAGACATTTTCTGATAGACGACTCCTCCTAGCTACGCCCTTGCTAGTAAGGGGAGGGGACAGAAATGGCAAATGCACACTGTGATATAATGTAGTGCTGCAGTCCATAGGGACAACATGGGTGGATTGTTTCTTGGGGGAGGGTCAGGCAGAGGAAAAACAGTTCCATGGATGGAAAACATGACATCAGCCCTTTTCGACATGCAAAACATCTGCAGGTCTCCGCCCATGCAGCCGTAAAAATATGTGAGGGAGCCTGCCATTCAAACAAACAAAGAGAAGCAATCAAAATAAAACCACTTCTTAAAAAATAAAGAAAGGCACAGTATTACCCTATTTCTTGCATTATGTTTTTATTTATAGCCTGGTAATTGAGTATTTAGCTTATTTCTAGCAAACAGTCATTTAATGTCTGGGATTAAGATAAAAAAATTGTGTTCTCTCAAGAGGAACAACCTCTTAATAAGGATGGTAAGGTGGTAAGGTTACCAAAGCAGAGGCCCTTTTAGGCAGTTTATATTGTAAACTCTTATCATCTGGGCTAAGCTTCCCTTGGTGCTTGCCTGGGTGTCAATAGCATATGTTATATGTGAAGTTTTTTTTTTTCATTCCATGTGAAGGCTGAAATATAAAATCTTAGCTTTTTAAAGATGTCCAGAACATCGATTGGGAGTAAATTAAGAATAGAAAGTGGTATTAAAAGGTTATTTTAATGATTTTGGTTCTGCCTATAACAGCCAGTACATTACTCCAGCACTCTAGGTTCAGGCAAGTTTGTGTAAGGAGTGAAAGAATGTTGTGGGAATAAAGATCAGCAGATTTGGTAGAAGCGCAACTCCTAGATATTTTAAATTGGGGTGGACCACTTAAAGGTAGAAAATCTGTATTTACATCAGCCACACCAACAACAGAAAGTGTCTTTCACAATTTGCAATCTTTATTAAATGTCATAATAGTGCCTTCAGGCCCTTGCCCACCGTTTTTCCCACTTCCCACTTCAGGGAATCAGAGCCTGCCTAAAATATAACAAACTATCACTAGAGTAATGTATACATTTTCATCCTATGTAAGACTCATATTTGTGAGTTATAAATTATCACTTTCTACACTATAACATACCTCATATAGCTCCCTATTTGCTATGCACTTAGTGTCAGATTCTCATATTTAGTAGTTTATCTAATTTAAATTAAAACATCAGATATGAGTAACGCGCACACACACACTGTTTTTTAGTACATAGTATAAGTTCTGCAATTATTATATCGTATAATTTGTTTATACCATATTTGTAGTGTATTTACTTAGTCTGTGTTAGCACCCAGTCTAAAACACTACTAGTGCCAATACCACAAGATAATCACATAAACCGCTGTGTACAGCAAATGCTTGCTGTGCTACATGCAACTAAGTCAGTGCTTTCAAATTTCCATTACAAACCGCTGTCGTATCAGTACAAAACCTGTTGCTGCAACCTAACTCAACAAAAGGCATAATATACCTGTTCTTTCCGATGATTTCAGTAGTCTGACTTACTCAAAGCTGGAAAATCCTAATAAAATGACACTTTTTTTTATTTTACACATAGAATTATAGTGTGCTTGCTCAGTACTAAATTGTTTCACAGTGCTCAGATCATTTAGGGATTTCATTTACCTCCTTTAACAGAAATATTTTTCATTAGGTTGACGTAGTGGGGTCTTTCCTCCGTGAGATGGAAGTTAAATAGTGTAAAATCATTATGGTGCAAAAAAAGAAGCCTATAGAGCGCTGCTGAACAAGACTCACCACCTTTTAGCGTGAGAGTCTCCCTGGTGGCATGGAAATACTATGTGCACCATCTGCTAAACAGTTCTGCCTTTATATCTGTGGACTGAGGGCTAAGTGTGACAAGCACTAATAGGAGGGCATGCCCACCCGACATCAATGGTATGATGTCATAGCAGCACTCCTCTCACCCCCCCCCCAATGGCATGTCTGCCATTGCTGGGCAACGGTATCGTGTTACCCCTTGATGCTGAACAAGGGGTGAGATTGTGAACAGCAACACTAGAGGCACACTTCTCACCCCCAGTGTTCCACAGAATTTAAATATATTGTAATGGTGTAGGTGTCAGTGGGGATGGCTTCATGAGAGCCATGTAAGTCAGTCATTCAGTAAACCATGCAAAGCATTTTGTATTATTATAAGTAAATACATTTCAAATGCATGCTGAGTACAAGGCCAGTTGTTAGTGCAACGCTCTAGTCAGGTTAAGTATCACAATATAGTTATTTTATTGGTTTGGGGATTTTTTTGGTGTTTTTTTGTGTTATAAGGCACCAAATGCTACATAAATCAAAACAGCAACCCATTATAAAATGACAAGCAAATAAAATTAAGAGGTACTAAAAAAATTACAGTTGTGAGATTTCATGTTGTAGGGTGCCTGGTGTTGTATAAATATCTTGCTACTTGTATAGGTGATCTTAAATCAGTCCTCACTAAGTAACAAAAGTATCAGATTATGATGATATCATTAACATTGAAAAGGCTGGTATTGCGCCATTGGACAGACCAGCATCACTTAGCTTACGCAGAGTGGCTCAACAAATTGCTAAGTAATCTCTGTCTGGAGAAACTCATTGCCAGTACGCAACACAGATTATCTATATATGAAATGAGATGGTCAAAACTGCACACACTTTATACTCTGTCCAAATGACCACTGCCCTAGTCCTTGCACCTTTAGGTTTTCGTTTTCATTTTAATGCATTGGTTTCCTGTTTGGCAATTTCTGTATTCATCTGGGTAATTCTTTCATTGACTAATTCACTCTGCCTTTTTGTTTGTTTTACCAGCTCATTATTGATGTGTAACTCTATTTGGTTTGTACACTCGCTATTTTGTATATAGTTATTATTGTGTTGTTTGGTTAGTTTGGTTGTTGTTGTTTTTCTTAAAACACAAAATAAACTTAATTGTTTTTAAAATATCTTACTACTGGGATACAGGCACTATCCCATCCCGAGCAGACAACCTTCAACTTCTTACATGAACTTCTGCAGTGTATACTCCCTTAATCAAATATTGACCATTCTCCGACCACTTTGTGTTTCCCTGTATTATGCATTCTTGTGCCCCACCACCCCCTCCCAGAATGGATTAATTTTCAAGTAAACCCATGCTCTGTCATGGGTTAAGCCTTACATGTATCACTTGTTTTTGTTTTTGTCATTGTAGTATCATGTCACAAAAATTCTGAGCATACTTACTTTCATTTTGGGTGTGTAGAGTAGGGATGGATAGCTTTGAGACCATTGGAATCAGTCTTGAAACAAAGCAAACATTATATGTTGTTTATTTATTTATATTTATTTATTTATTTAAGAGATTTACCAGGAAGGCATGCTGAGCAGAGTACTGCTCAATTCCAGATGTGCCCTGGGGGTAGGGGGTTACAGCAAAACAAGAACATACATTGGCAGAGTACAGGCAGTAGGTGAGACAGTTCAGTACAATTACAGGTACAGTTATAGATACTTAATCACTAAAATGTGCTACCAGACATGCGTAGGGAGCAGAACTACAAGTTAGAAACAGAACATGTTGCTGCACAACTGGGAGGATTATGGAGACGAGGGGGAGGACAAAGGGGGGAGGTTACAGTTGCAGTTGGTAGCGAAGTGCAGTCTGAGAAGAGCATTCAGTTGAGGAGTGCTTGAGGAATGTCTGATGTCAGCTGACAGGGAGTTCCATAGTTTGGGCAACCTGAAGCTGAAAACAGCCTGGCCTGATCGGGTGGATCTGTAGGGGATATGTAGGAGCCTAGCATCGATATTTCGAAGAGCATAAGTAGGAGGAGTGAAGGTGGCTAAGGAGGAAGACAGGTAGGAGGGGAGGGTATGTGACCAGAACTTGACAGAGGTTTTAGCGCAGTGGAGCAGTCTTCTGTTATGAAGAGACGGGAGGTCCAGGGATTGGTAGAGGACACAGTGGTGGGTATTGGGAGGGAGGTTTAACAAGAAGCGGCAAACGTTAACGACACAGAACAGAAGAAACTTGTTACAGCTATTAGAGCTAAGAAAAATCTGCAAGTTGGTAACCGTGAAAAAGAACTAATACAAAAACTAGAATCATTACACCAAAAAAAAAAAAAAACACAAAACTAGAGTGGAATAGACTCACATTAGGTGAGTACATCCACTACAAGCCTCTTGAGTTCTTATAGAATCAAATCTGGACATAAAGTCTAAAAAAATGGATAACCGATGGTAAGGCTTCCGGAATAAATTTAGTTTATACTTCATGTTGGCACTCATTGAAGCCATTTTAGAGGAATGAAAGAACATAGCTGAAGAAATCACTAAAACCCAAGAGCAGTTAAAACTAAAAACAGAAGAAGCAGAACTAAATTGGACACTAGAAGAAATTAGGAAATGATTGCAGGAAGTTGATGACGGTATTACGAACAATAGAATCAGAAAATTTAAGAGAGATACGGATGACTGCTGTCACAATACATTTTACAATTGGTAAACAGTAAGATGGTACAGGATTCAACGAGAAGAATACACAGATTCAGAAAGCTCAGGAAGCTGCACAGACCACAGTAACAGAGGTAAGCGCCCAGACCTGTTTTTAGAGAAAGAACATTACAGGGACACATATACACAAGAAGGAGCGATAGGGGGAAGACAGCCCAGGTACCACATCAGGGCACAAGACGCAGTACCAAACCTAGAGGAAGAATACTATCATGCACCTGGAGGACGAGGGACAGGAGAAGGCAACAGAGGGAGAGAAAGAGGTGGAGGAGGCTTCAGAGGGAGGAGACAGTAGCAGTTTTTAACCTTAGTAATAGGGAACTAACACCAATCGAGATGGCAGTGTTAAGTAAAGATCTTTCTTTTCCCCCAACAAAACAACCAGGCACTTTCACTATCATGTCAGACCTACACAGACTTTTTACAACCATGGAAAACCTGGCATGGATCCTGAAGTAATTTCAATCAGGCAAGCAGTTAAGTATAGGTCAACATACATCCCACACAAAAAGGGCACACTCACAACTTTGAAACCTTCATTCCCAGGTCCTAAAACACATACAGACATTAATGAACTCTAACCCCCCCACCAAGTTACAATACAACCTGTCCAAAGGGGAGTCACAGGCAATCAAGTGCCTAAATGCCTGGAGGAAGATAATAGCCCGATGATTAACCCAGCAGATAAGGGAGGAGGCATAGTGGTTATATCGAAAGAAGAATATAGCAGAATGTGTAACGAATCCCACAGAAAAGATTCAAAATGTATTACAGCAGTATTTAATGAAGTAGAGCACCTTAAACATTTTAAAAACTGGCCAAAAGACTTGTTAACAGCAAAATTCCCTAAACTACAAGTCTTTTATGGACTACCCAAAGTCCATAAAAACACGTAGGACACCACATAGAGACCAATGGTCTCTGGCTTAGAATCAGTTTTAGATCCGATCTCCAGCTTTGTTAACTACTGTGCCCAGCTGCTTACATATAGAATGGAGAGCTACATTAAGATACAGGAGTCTTCTTGAACCCAATTCAGAAACTAAATGCGGCTGTCCAGGTAGCGCAGCGATAGTGCTACAGCTTGCAGCACCGACAGCCTGGGTTTGGAAGCAAACTCAGGGCATCGGAGGGTCAGCTGTTGGGAAGAGGATTGTATGTCCTTAGGACTGCTCCTCTCCTCTGGGATGGGGGGGATCCAGAGCCCGGCATGCACCTAACCCCTAGCAGAGGCTAGGAAGAAGGCGGTCTGGGGCCGGCAGAAGTATGTGGAGGCACGGCAGACATCTACACACATTGTGCAGAAGCACACGATGTACAACCTGATGGCATTGCATGTCCATGCCTGCAGGGGAGATAATGAGAAAAATCTCCCAGCTGGCAAGATGACACCAGTTACCTGCAGGCCCCACACCTGGCTATGCAAGCCCTGTCAAGCACACACAGATCCTATTCAATGGCCCCACTTGTGGGGACTAAGCCCTGGGGACATGGGCTGGTAAGTCCTAGAGGACGTCGGGGTGTGGGGGCTGGGTTGACTGGCAGAAGGGGACCAGTCAGACAGGGGGCAGAAGGTTCTATGTGATAACAGTGAAAGAAAAAGGGCGCAGATAAAAACAATGACTCCTTATCGGCAAAAATAGAAACGGCGATAAGCAGTACAGCAAGAAGCCATAACAGCGGTGGCTCCTTACTTTCTGTTTGGGTGTAATCTGTAGTAACTTTTTATGTGGGAGGGCATGCCCCCACACCCTCCGCACCCCCCACAAAAAATATAATCACCACTGGGGAGGATGACAATGGGGGACAGGGAAAATGCAAGAGGGGCTACTCAAAGGGAGCACAAGGCAGTAGGGGGAGAATGTTGGGGGAGCAAATTGTGGGCAGGGGTGACCAAAGTCAGGAGGGCAGGGAGAAAAGAGTACAATCAATCACAAAAAAAAGAATAAAATAAATAACAACACACACACACACAAAAAAAAAATATCCCCTGCAGCCAGTCTCAAACCTGGGTCTGGAAGCTACAGAGGCAGTGCCACTACAGCACATGGCCAGCTCAGAAATAGCTCAACCAAAAAAACATTATATCCTCTAAACATAACTACTCCATATGGAAACATAGAAACAAAAGAGCTGAACTTGCGATGGGCTATTAAGTGCACATAGCCCATTTCACGCTTGCTATTTTGACGTCACCGAAATCGACTCACTCAAATTGATTTGCTATAATCATGGGATACCGTGCAGAAAATTATCAACAAAAAAAAAAAAAAGAAACTGAATGAAGATGGTGACTTCAGAGATACAGTAACGTGTACAATAGATCTCAAGAACTTGTACACTTCCATTCCCCACAAGGAAGGGCCACATATTTATTTATTTATTTATTTAAAATATTGGATTTACAGACCTTTGAGTCAGGGACTCATTTACAAAGGCACCTTGTCAATATAAGACAACAACATTACAGATACAGGGAGTACAACAATAGCTCAGAGAGCAGATAGTGATTACAAACATTCATGGAGATACAAGGGTGGCAGCAGTGAAAAAGACAATCTACATCGTTTAGGCACACAGACACCACGTCAGTAAAACAATATGCATAGGTTAGGCACACAAGCACCATGACAGGGGTGTTCAAACAGTTCTAGGATAAACATTATGTATATACAATAGCAAATTAGCATCCTGAATCATAGATTAATCCAGGTCGTTCACCTAGGGGCTGCAAGAGGTCGGGGACCTTTTCTTGACCATGGACAAATGTACAGAGGGGGTGGGGAAATTATGTACAATTGCAGCAGCGGAAGCCAAGCAAATGGCTTCTGAGTACAGCCTTGAAAGGACCTAGCTTGGTGGAGTCAGCTATGTTGCCTGGGAGGGAGTTGAACCAGGTGGGTCCTCTATAGCCGAAGGATCTCTGGGCTAGAGATGTCCTGGCCCTGGGGACTAGAAGTGAGGTCTTGACAGTGCTGTGGGTGGATACTGAGGGGAAAGGCAGAGACACTGGGGGGAGAGGGTCTGAGCAAAGTCTTTTTGACAAGGAGGCAGGTCTGGTAGCGGAGTCTCTCCTCAAGATTTAGAAGATTTGTGGTGGAGTACAGTAGACAGGTATGAGTGTGCCTTGGAGCTCCAGTTAGGAGCCTGCAGGCCTCATTTATAGAGAGATGGATTTTAGCAAGGGCAGTGTTGTCAGCAGCCGCACAGATGGGCAGACTATAGTCAACTAGCGACAGGACGGAGGAAGTGATGGCTAACCTGAGAGCCTCAGGGGGGGAGGCAATCCCTGTGGCAGTATAGGAGTCTGATCCTGTTATTGGTGGCAGCAGAGAGGGTGCTAAAGTGGGAGTGGAAGGAAAGGGCTTAGTCAAATGTGATACTCAGGTACTTATATGAGGAAACCTGCTTGATGGGGTGTTGTGTGCTGGGTAGAATTACGAGGGGGGGTACCACTGGCTTTGCTTTGGTGATGCAAGAAGATCATAGCCTTGATCTTTTTTAGGTTCAGGACCAGTCTATGGGCAGTGAACCAGTGTTCAGCTTGTTGGAAGGCATGCTGGAGGGTGGTCTATAAGGTGGTGGGGTTGGGATCAGAGGTGAAAAGTACTGCGTCATCCACATAGAGGAGGATCCTACTACAGCAGACAGAAGGGAGAATGTTAAGATAGAAGCTGAAGAGGAGGGGGCCCAAGATTGAGCCCTTGGGGACACCTGAGCAGACAGGGCGGGTGTCAGATAAGGTGCTGTTGCTTTTTACACACTGTGTTCTGGCAGAGAGGTAGCTGGTGAACCATGCAAGGGGTCCAGGGGAAAAGCCAAGGTATCTGACAGTGTCAAGCAGGAGGGGATGGCAGACTGTGTCAAAAGCCTTGGAGAGGTTGATGTGGACGGCTCCAGCGGGATTACCAGCATCAGGTGCAGGAAGTTAGCGAATTCGAGTAGGACAGAGGTGGTGCTATGACCAGCATGAAATCCGTGTTGTTCTGGGCACAGAATATCATGCTTGGCCAGGTATTCCATGAGTTGGTTAGCTACCACTTTTTCCAGAGTCTTAGAAAGCAGAGGGGGATGGAGATCGGCCAGTAGATATCGGGAAGGGACCGATCCCCACTCTTGAAAATAGGCGTGATGATGGCCATTTTCCAGGCCCTGGGGAACTGACCCAGGCACAGAGACTGGTTTAGTAGGTCAGTAAGGGGGACCAAGATAACATCCAGGACCAGGCGAAGGAGCCTAGCATCCAAGGGATTGGTGCTGGGACTATTACTATTGACAGCTTTTAGGAGATAGGGTCTGGCTTCAGTCAGGGAGATGGTGCGTAGGTAGAAAGGGGGGTGTGGTAGGGTGGGCAGCTGAGAGACTGGGACCAGCTCAAAGAAATTACTGGGTAGAATGGAGTTTAGGTCCGAGAAGGTGGAGTTTAGGTAGTCTGCAATGTTAAGGGGGTCGGAACAGACTGTGCCATTGATGCACAGTTGGGAGGGAGGGAGGAGGGGAGCAGGATTTCCCGTTCAGCTCTTTGATGTTGTCTGGAATCTGCATTAACAAAGAACAGACAGACAAGGAAATCCTCCAGTTTCCTTACTAATTGAGTTAGCAAGATTGGTGTTGTTCAAGAATTATTTCAGATTCAAGGGTACACACTACCAACAGACAAAGGGCACGGTCATCAGCAGCACAATGGCACCCACATGCACCAATCTTTTTATGGAAATGTTTGAGTTACAATATATACTTACGCCTTTATACAATCCGTACTTTAGGAATCTAAGACTATATAAATGGTATATTGATGACCTAATAATTTTGTGGGTAGGAACAATGGCTGACATTGAACTATTGTTTGAACATATCAGCTCCCTCACTGATTACCTTAAAGAGACTGTTGATGCCTCAAAGAAAACTGAAAAACATAATATTTAGATACAATTCTGCTTGCATTCCAAATGTATTCAATAGACCTTTCCTCGCCATTACTTATTACTGAGAAATTTGCATGGAAACATGCTCTATATCCCTTAGAGTTATCTGCCTCTTTTGCTTGCTCCCTACTTCATGTCATAGTCCTCTGTTGTGACATCACAATCCATTGCCATGGGAGTAATTGTGATGTCACAAGTAGAGCATTATGACCTCGGGAAGGGAGAAAGCAATAGGAATAGATGAACTCTTCAGGAGCAAAGATCCCCTTTTCATGCAAATGGCCTCAGTAACAAATAATGGGAATCAGAAATACAGAACTAATGTGAAATACAAGCTGAACTGTGTTCAAATAATGTGTTTTGTTAAAGTTGTCCTAATGGCATCAGCTGCTCTTTAAATTTACTTTGATATACATCACAACTCAGATTCCTTTCTAGATACAGTAATAGATAAGGAAGATAACAAATTGGCCACAAGACTATTTCAACAAGAGACCGATAGGAACTGAACAAACAATGGAGTGCTGCGATCCGCAGTTACCTGAGGGTGCTGGTGTGAAAAGGCAGCAAGCCCACACACAAACAGTGCGGCGAAGTATACACCAGCACTCTCTTCCTCTTACAAATAATTTAGGTCCAGTCAAATAATAAATCAAAAATGTATTTTAATTAATCCACAACCAGACCAGAGGTCACAGGAGAAGGAGCAGCTTGCCCCAACGCTTCAACTCAGACATGAGTCTTCATCAGGGGGTAACAGTCATAGGTAACAGAACAACCTTTATAGTGCTATTAATTAAAGCTAATAAAAAACATGTGTGCAAAATCAGTTATACAATTAGAATTTAAAACAATCTCTTAGTACCCCTTTATGTCACTAGATGGTGCTGCTCACATAAGCGCTTTAACCAGTAAATGTGACAATTTCTATTTTATCTTAGAAACAAAGAACTCATTGGTATAACTATTTTGACATAAAGAGAACTTTGGGGGGTACAAACAGATCAAACCTTCTTTGTCAAGGCAACATTTTCAGCATGAACCTCAGACATTCAGGACCTCCATGTAACTGAGGAGCCACGGTGAAGGTTTGAAGCTGGATTATCTGTAGGAAAACAAAGAAAGAAATAAGAAGGCTATACTACATAGAACACCTATCTATTAACAATATATAACATTACAAAAATTCAACACTAGTTCATATGGAGAGAAAGCTATCACAATATTTATCTTCTTTTTAAAGTGGTTTAAGATCCCACTTATCATTTAAACCAATAGGTTTCACACTTTGGAGTGTATAGATCCAGAACCTCTCCTTCTGCAGTAGTAAATTAGATCTACCTCCCCCCCTCCTCCCCCCCCAATTTTTACAGGTGGAACATGTTCAAGTCCTAAAAACCTTAAATCATCAGGTTTTGAACAATGTGTTAGGGTGAAATGCACCCTAACTGGGGTATCTTGTCTGTTATTTACAATTGAATGAATATGTTCTTAATTCTCTGTTTAAGAGGTCTAATAGTCTTGCCTACATACACTTTATTGCATGTACACCATAGTGTGTAAACAACATATGGAGTATCACAAGTAATGAGTTCCCTGATTTCAATCTTGATGTCATCAAATCTTGGATGGGAAAACATTTTGGTTTGATATCCATATTTACAAACATTGCAGTGACTGCATTTATAGAAGCTGTTAGGCCTCTGAGGGAGCCATGTACTGGTGTTCGTCTGTGGTTTGGTAATCCTACTGTGGACTAATTTTTGATTCATTATTTGACGGGACCTAAATTATTTGTAAGAGGAAGAAAGGGCTGGTGTATACTTCGCTGCACTGACCGATAGGAACACCCGGCTGCATGCCACCAGTTACTACACAACTAACTTAATGAACAAAATACTGAACTCACAGAGGCTAAGGGTATGTAGAGATCAGGAAGAGGCATTGCATACCTAAAGAATTAGACATCATAGACTGGGAAACCACACTAAAAACAAAAATGAGAGGGGCGGAGCAGCAAGATGGCCGTGTGATGCTGCTCTGCTCCCAGCTGCTCCTTGTTGTACGCAGCTGTCACTCGCTGGCCGATCATCACAAATTTTTTACTTAAGTTTCCTTGAATGAAACTTGGGTTATTTTAGCACATCGCCTCTGGACCAGTTGTTTCTGTGTAGTTCAAAAGGCTGCAAAGTGATTTTTGCTTGAACTTTTGCCTGGCTGTCCGTTGGCTTTTGGCATTTTGAATGGTACATGCTGCTCTGGAGTGAGCCCCAAGTAGGCGATACTGCTCTGATACTGCTCCACTTTTGATGGCGTGCAGGCAGCTTTGGCATTTTGCATTTTATTGTTTGGTCCCACTTGCCAGTTGTCATTATGCTCTTACAATATACTTTTAATGTTTTAGTTTGAAAGCCGAAGCTTTAAGCACTGAAAGACTCCTTTTTAAACTAGTAACTGGTAAGGAGTTATCTTTTTACTTGTGAGTTCTTTTAACTCCCTTGGCTTCTCGAAATATCAGTCTGAATGGAGGTAAACACGAATCATGGAGAAATGCTGTACTGACTGAAATTGATGTTCTTCCCCCTACCAAGAAGAGAGAAATGAGTAAATGTGGTGAGTGGTATGAGGTTTTAAGAGGACCAGAGCTGAAAGACATTACTGTAGCACTATATGTGCTGATATGCTTCAATTGTTTTAATAAAAGTTATGGTATCATTGTCTAGGACTGGGGGGCAGTAGTATTTCTCCCATATGAAATTTACTACACTCAGTGGAGCGTGTGTTCTCTTGTTCTTTCTCTACAGATTTACTCCTGAATTTCTGGAGGATGGGAAGCCTTAATGTAAGAAAGCTGTACTATGGAGTCCTCGGGATCCAGGGATAAGTTTATTGGTCACAGGTTGCCTTGGTCTTCCCAACTCCCGGGCTGAGAAAAAGGAGAAAGGAGTTGGAACTATGGAGACCCCCTCGATGCAAAAAAAACTAATTGGGACACTGTAACGGTGGCAGGAGGGCACTGGAGGATGGTTAAGGGGTTATTTCCCTTATGAGGTACTGTCTTTTTTTCTTTTAACAGTTGCTGACTTGATTCAGTCTGGATGAAAATAAAGGACCAGAACCCAAGTGCTTTGGCATTGTTTTATTAACTGTGACGTCTCAATACTTGCTACCCCTATTTTTATTTTTCAACTGTTAATTATTGATTTTATATTATGAATTCCATAAGGGAAAGAAAGTTTGATACAGGGAATTTCCCCAGAGATACTGTGTTTGTCATCTTATACTTGATATATTCTTACATTTATTTAATTTTTATATTAAGATGACCAGGACAAAACTTGTGGTGTCTATTTTAATGCCAACTAGAAATAGAACTATTGCCTTGTGGTCTCCTTTTTAACAATAGTTGGCTTCTTACTATGATTAATTTGGAGTTATTTATTTCATGAGGACACTGTACAAGCCAGTATGAGCCCTTTTGGTTTGTTAATTAAAAGTTTTTGCTCCAGTAAACAATTCAATGGATTCTGAACATGAAACGGAGCCTTCCCGAATTAATGTTAATTTATGGACTCCTGAATAAATGGAGCTATTGGAGTCTTGAACGCTTGTTTAAAAGATTGAACTCTTGATTATACTGGAATCACAATGTGATCTGCTGGAATTTATTTTATTAGTGTCTGCTAATTATATGTAGGGCTTAAAATTTTGATTGTCATTTCATTTTTCAGATGCTGATGCAAATGGAATTTCTCATACATGACAGTAGGTACTGGTATTGGTGCTCCCACAATGCCATCATGCCAAAGTGTTTAAGGTGCTGTGGCCCATTAACACTTCTAAAAAGTGAATTGCTCTAGCTTTTCTGGGGCAAGTAATTTAACATGTGGTTTGGCCCATTACTGATTTAAGGACACAGCACAGAATTAAATTACCTGAAATGAGAGAACAGGTACAGTCCAAGGGACCTATATTGAATGTCTGTGTTGCTGAGCGGTTGGGAATAAGTGCCCGGTGGTCTGACATAGGAGCACAGAGCAGCATGCGCTGCAGAGTGCCCCTCAGACCCCCTTACAGCGGTAAATCCTGACTGTCCACAGAAAAAGGTTCCAATGGCTCTAATGGCAGTAACCTGTCCAATCCATGTGGGACAGAGTAGCAGTTGCAGTATCCCTGTTTATTGATTTGAGGCCTAGTGCCTGGGACTTGGTCCTAACCTTATATAGGGCACGTTGCTGTTTTACTTTGAGAGGTGTCTGATGGAAATGTTACTGTTTTGCACTTGGACATTAATGTGGTTAATGTGGTTAGAGTTCTGTATGGTAAGAGGAAGATGGTTTAAAATACATCCAAAAGTACATCCAAAAGTGAACTCTTCTGGTCCCTAGGGGGACGTGGAACCCAAGATGTGATTAAGATTCAGCACTGATTTATGGGCAAAGTACAGAACAAAATGACCTGAAGTGAGATAACAGGTTTAATCCCGTGGACATACATGAGATGTCTATGTAATAAACCAGTCTGGAAACTGTCGGGGTCAGTTACAGGAGTGCAGAGCAGCATGCGCTGCATGGTGCCTTTTAGACCTCCTTATTGAGGCAGACTCTGACTGGCAGCATGAGATGGATCAGTTTTGTCATAATGGCAATGGCCTGTTAAATCTGACTGGGATTGAGTAGTAGCTGTCGTTACCCTGTTTATTGGTTTGTGGTCTGTTATCTAGAACTTGGTCCTACCTCTGTGGGACATGAGGCTGCTCTACTGAGTAAGATGTAAGAGTAAGATGTACTGCGGCTATCCAGCCAGCTTACATCGGGAGTATTAAATTATTATGACTCCCAATATAGTTAGTTCTACTTGGAGTTATATACTGAATACTTTACTGTAACGGGGTAATCCATAGCATTGTTATTGCAAGAGTTAAAGATTCTGCTGTCTTGTTGCAATTTTTATATGCTTAATCAAGAGTATCCTAGAACGTCTATTCAAAGTTGGAATATTAGAGTGAAAGTAATGATTGAACCTAGTTTCAACTTTGGTTGGCAAAATCGTTCTACCATCGTCAGAAATGTTATCCATGGTCGTACTAATGTTTTTAGACTCAGTAACATATCTATTATCTTTTACCTGGCTAAAATATAGTAATCAAATAATTAAGTTAATAACAGGCCGGTGTTACTTAGATAAGGAACACATAATTTTACAGCATGTTTTAAATGTAATGTTTGAAATGAAATAGTTGTATTTGTATAGCATATTGTAATGGCTTAATTGCTGAACAATAAAATCATTGAACTTGAACTTGACAAAAAAAAACCAAAATGTAGAAGAGATATGGGAAATCCTAAAAAACACTGAGGCCAAGATATTCAAAGGGGTTGCGCTGGTGCAACTCCAGTAATGCACCCTGGGGGCAATATTCAGAAGGGGGACTTGCGAAGTGCAAGTCCTGATGCACCGGGGGCAATGGTAATGTATGCGGTGCATCTGAAGGGGGTGTGCCCATGCATATGCGGCACATCCCGATATTCAGCCCGGGATGTGCAGCGCATATGCTGACACAACCCTCAGATGCGCCGCATACTGGGGCACACAGTTGAGCCCCAAAAAAAGATCAAATGCTGGCCACCCACAGGCAGGCTGCTGTACTGCATGGCGCAACACAGCAACCGCCATGGGTGGCCACCCACCCACCCAGAACATCATCCACAAGCACCCATATGTACCCTGGTGGTCTAGTGGTACCCTCCTTCCCACCCGTAACCCCAATCACCGTAAAAATGTATAATTTCATTCCCTGGTGGTCCAGTAATACCTCCCTCCTGCCTGTAGCCACACAGCCTGTAAAGTAAAATGTACCAATCCCTGGTAGTCTAGCAGTCCCCCCATCCCAACCATATCCCCGGGTGCCGATCATTCAGTAAAGGTCCTATACCTGGTGGTCCAGTGACCCCCCACCCTCACTGGCCCCTGCCCACCCAGCACCCCCATCATCAGCAGGCAGCTGCAGCCCCCCTCATACTGCCCTGCCACCCACCAAGTGACATTGTACAGTATGAGCTGTAAGCCCATTGGTCCACCTGTGGACCAATGGGCGTGCAGTGCATACTGTACATGTCACACACAGATATTTGAATGAAGGTCATTCATTCACATATTTGTCAGTGACATGTTCAGTATGCACTGCATGCCCATTGATCCACAGTGTGGACCAGTGGCCTTACAGCTCATACTGAACAATGTAATTTGGTGGGCGGGCGGTATGTGGGTGGGTTGTAGCTGCCCGCCAATGATGTGGGGGTGCTGGGTGGGCAGGGGGCCAGTGAGGGTGGGGGGGGCCTCTGGACCACCAAGCAGGGGACCTATACTGGATGATCAGTGCTCAGGGATATGGTTGGGGTGGAGGGACCACTAGACTACCAGGGCTGTACAGATCTGCACACTTACGGGGATCACCACATGGGGGGGGTGGGTCCCAGCATACTACCGGGGTTCATGTATTATTATAGCCTTGGTGATTGGGCTATGGGGAAGGTAGGGAAGTACCACTAGACTACCAGGAATTAGTACATTTTATTGTATGGGCAGCACGGTTATGGGTGGGAAGGGGGTGTTGCTAGACTACCAGGGCAGCTGTACCTGTTCATTGTACCATGATTGGGGCTACAGGAGGGAGGGGATGCCACTAGACTACCAGGGATGTTTGGGATGCGTGTTATGCAGCAATCGCTGCTACGGGACGGGGGGGATGTCCCAGGACCCCCTCTGTCTGCACCACATTCTGTGCAGGGCACCAGGCACATTCACCTGCTGCCCTGTACAACGCATGCAAATGGGGCCATAATGATATGCAAATGGCCCCATTTTGCACCTTGCATACATTATGGCTCATTTGCATGTCCAGGTCTGAATATCCGGGACTTGCACCCAGTGCAGCTATAGTTGCGCTGGAGCATTTCCAGTCCTACCTGTCTGGGGGATGCACCTGCGCATTGTATATGTGCCCTGTGCATTCTGTGCTATATTCAAAGATGCTGTGCCATGGCACATCTCCTTTGAATATCTCCCTTACTTGCTATGATGTACCTCGGTTGTGCTGCGTCACCACTTGCGCCATTGCCGGGCGCAATTTGAATATTCTGGCCTATATGTAACATTAGTCTGAAACATATCCCAAAAATTAAAAACAAATGCAGCAACAGAGGAATAATGCCAAAATGGGGTACAAAAAAATCAAACAGTTAATAAGAAGAATAAGACATCAAAACCATATCTGAACAAAAAGGACAATGAAACATGGATGAAATATATACACTACTTAAAAATCAAACTATGCAATTAAAAAGACAAAGAAGGACATGCAACTAACTCTTGCAAAGAATGCAAATAAAATGAATAAAAAAGCCCTCTTTGGACACATTAACTCATTACTAGGTATTATTCAGTATTACTCGGTAAGTAAGACAAAAGTAGGTCTTGTAGCCCATCGAGACTGTCTCCCACTCCAAGTGGGTGTATTGTTCCATAGATGTTAGGATTGTGAAGGTACTGTACTTGTTTAATTCAGTCTTGAATTTGTCGAATATTGTAATATCTACTAGATCCAATGGTAAGGTATTCCACACTTATGGGGCCCTAACTGTAAAAAGTTGTCCCGTTTGATGGCAGAAACAGTTGGGGCTGGCAGAGGATGTGGGAACTTGTTTTTGCTGAGCAGCTGGGGAAAGGATTTTAGTAGCTGGATAAGCTTTAAATTCTTATCAGTCTGTGGACTTTTAGGGCAGGAGTGCTGACTTGTGTAATAAGTGTTTTGTGTGGGGGATCCTAAGAGGAAGCTGGATATTCATTTATCTTTTCTACAGGTATTGTGAGCAGCTTCTGGAAGCTTCTGTCCTTCTCAGCCAGTATCAATTTACAACTCATAGGGGCTTAAATACCAGGGTTTCTCACATAGCAGTACTGCAGAAACAGTCGGGGCTGGCAGAGGTTGTGGGAACCTGCTTTTGCTGAGCAGCTGAGGAAAGGATTTTAGTAGCTGGATAAGCTTTCAATTCTTATCAGTTTGTGGACTTTTAGGGCAGGAGTGCTGACTTGTGTAATAAGTGTTGTTTTGTGTGGGGGATCCTAAAAGGAAGCTGGATATATTAACATACTAACATACTAATTGCCAGCAGATTAGGCCTTACGGTCTATCGAGTCTGCTCGAACCTCAGATCCCTAGTTGGGTGCCGAGGCCCTCCCCCCCTTGTGTTCCAGAAACCCCTATCATCCATCCCCACCCCCCTGGCTCAGGCCATCATCTGATACATCTACTTTCTGTGTCTGTCCCACCCTCTCTTGAAGCCCTCCACTGTGGATCTCTGAACCAGCTCGCCAGGCAGTGCATTCCAAGGGTCCACCACCCTCTCAGTGAAAAAACTCCTCCTCTTTTCCCCTCTCACCCTTCCACCTTCCAACTTCAAACCATGCCCTCTGGTGATACCTCCCTGCTTTAGTCTAAAGATCCCCTCCACTTTTACCCTATTTATTCCCTTCAGGTACTTGAAGACCTCAATCATGTCCCCCCTGTCTCTCCTCTCGTCCAGTGAAAACAGGCAGAGCTTCTCAAGTCTGTCCTCATTTATTCATTCATTTCATTCATTTATCTTTTCTACAGGTATTGTGAGCAGCTTCTGGAAGCTTCTGCCCTTCTCAGTCAGGATCAATTTACAGCTCATAGGGGCTTAAATACCAGGGCTTCTCACAAAGCAGTACTGCAGAAACAGTTGGGGCTGGCAGAGGTTTTGGGAACCTGCTTTTGCTGAGCAGCTGGAGAAAGGATTTTAGTAGCTGGATAAGCTATACATTCTTATCAGTCTGTGGACTTTTAGGGCAGGAGTGCTGACTTGTGTAATACATGTTGTTTTGTGTGGGGGATCCTAAGAGGAAGCTGGATATTCATTTATCTTTTCTACAGGTATTGTGAGCAGCTTTTGGAAGCGTCTGTCCTTCTCGGCCAGGATCAATTTACAGCTCATAGGGGCTTAAATACCAGGGCTTCTCACATAGCAGTACTGCAGAAACAGTTGGGTCTGGCAGAGACTGAGGGAACTTGCTTTTGCTGAGCAGCTGGGGAAAGGATCTTAGTAGCTGGATAAACTTTAAATTCTTATCAGTCTGTGGACTTTTAGGGCAGGAGTGCTGACTTGTATAATACAGTGTTTGTGTGGGACCTTACTCCGGAGGAGGTTGCAGTGCTTGGAGGTGCAGTGAGGGGCAGACACAGGGCTGATACACTCTTGTGAGAGTCGGGTGTGGACCCTAATCCCACCATCCCCACCCTCCCTCCCTGAGCACAGCTCATTTATGAAGAAGAAGAAGAATCAGCATTTAAATAGTGCTTTTCATACACAGTGTTTCATAGGTTTCATAGGTTTTTTCAAGCTAGAGAACAATAAGTCCATAATGCTTGCCTTTTAATTTTTAGCTATAATTTCATATATTTGTCTTTATCTGACATCACCTGATCCAAGTTGTTTTTTAATATATCCATATTTGCACTTTCTATTACAACAGTAGGAAGATTATTCCATATTGGGATTGATCTTACACTGAACCAATTTTTTCTCCTTAATGAGTTCCATTTTCAAGTCAGTAACTGTTTGTTATGTCTACGACTACTAAGTCTGAATTTGGATTCAAATAAACCTATCCCCTCAGTAAGTGTAGAGTATTGTAGTAGGCCATAAATGAGGCACAGATCTCCCCTAAGCCTTCTGTATTTTAAGGTATACAATTTCAAATCCTTCAGCCTATCTTCGTAGGTTTTCCCTTTCATTCCTACTAGTGCCCTACTAAATCGTCTCTGTACTCTTTCCATTTTGTGTATGTCATCCTTTGTGTATGGGGACCACACTTGCATACAATACTCGAGATGTGGTCTCACCAGAGCACTATGCAACGGCAACAAAACTTCCTTTGTCCTACTTGCCACATGCCTAAATATACAATTTAGATTCTGGTTTGCCTTTTTAACTTGTTTGTTACAATGCAATTTAAATGTTAGATTGGGGGTAATGATAAGCCCAAGGTCCCTTTCTTCTATAGTCTGGTGCAGTGTTTTGTTCGCCAATTTATATGAAAAATGTGGGTTATGTTTTCCCAAATGCATCACCTTACATTTGTCACTATTTAATATTATTTTTCTCTCATGGGCCCAATTTGTAACTTCATCAAGAAAGTTTTGCAGGAGAATGTTTTCATCCTTATTGTTGATAATAGAGCCTATACGGCAATCATCCACAAACTTTAGCAGCCAAATGTTATCTTTGTTTGATTTTAAGGAAGAAATGTAAATATTAAATAAACAAGGACCCAGCACTGACCCCTGGGGAACACCACTAGTCACATGTGCCCATCCCGATAGTTCCCCATTTATGACAACTCTTTGTTTCCTATTCCTAAGCCATTTTATTATCCAATTTACAATGTTTGAATTCAGTTTAGCTTCTCTTAGGGCACTGATAAGTTCTAAATGTGGGATTTTATCAAATGCTTTTGTGAAATCAATGAACACTAAATCTACCGAGTTGCCTTTATCAATTTCTTCAGTAACCTTATTATAAAAGGTCAATAGGTTGATTAGGCATGATCTTGATTTGGTGAAACCATGTTAGTAGTTATCAGTAAGTTTACTATGATTTATATGATCCAAAATAATTTCCTTAACAAACTGTTCAAGGAGTTTCCAATTAGTGATGTAAGACTTATGGGTCTAAAATTTTCTGGCTTGTTCAGTAGGCCCTTTTTGTGTATAGGGACAACTATTGCGAACCTCCAATCATTTGTAACTTCCCCGATATCTAATGAATGTTGGAATATATTAGTCAGGAGTAGATAGATCTCATCGGCAAGTTCCCTTAATACCCTTGGATGAATATCGTCTGGACCAGGGGATTTGTTGATATTTATTTTATTAAGTTATCTAAAACGTCTTTAGGCTGAATTACAAATCTGCCAGGTATGGAGCCATCCAATTCTTTTATTTCACCATGGGAAGTAATATTGAAAACTGAAGAGAAATATTGATTCTGAATATCTTCTGTTTCATGTTTATTTGCTACACAACCAGATTGTGTGGTAAATGGGCCTATAGTCTTTGAATTACCTTTAGTTTTGTTTATATAAGAAAAAAAGAATTTCTTGTAGTCCTTCACCCTTGATGCTAATTTTAGTTCAAATTGGGTTTTTTCAAGTCTTATTTTAGTTTTTATTGTTTTTAATAAATCCCTATATTTCAAATTAAGATGCATGAATCCTTTTTGAATTTGTTTATATAGTTTCTTTTTTTTATTAAAGTTTTTATTTTAGGAGACATCCATCCGGGTGTAGGTTTGTGATTTAATTCATATTTGCTTTTAGTAGGAATATTTGTTTTAATAAGATCCTTCAATTTGTTAGCCAATAACTGCCATTTAGCCTCTACTGATAAGTTTGTAAATAAGACTTGCCAATCCCAGCATCTTATGATATTTTTCATGTTTACAAAGTTAGCTTTGGTGAAATTTAAGACTGTAGTTATACCAGTAGCTGGCATGGATTTACTATTTGTAATTTGAAAATTAACAGTATTATGATCGCTGTTACCTAATGGTGCTTTAACATCAATTTGGGTTATACAATGGGCAATATTTGTTAGTATAAGATCTAATATTCTATTGCCCCTAGTATTATTTTGGACCAGTTGTTCCAATCCTATTTCATAGAAACATAGAAACATAGAATTTGACGGCAGATAAGGACCGCTTGGCCCACCCAGTCTGCCCATTTCCCTACCTAATGGATAAGCTGCAGATCCTAGTTAACCAGCAGCCTACTTCTTCCTACCCCCACCCCCTAGAATTGCCTTATGACTGTCCCATGCATGCTTGAATTCCACCACTGTTTTTGACTCCACAACCTCCTCCGGAAGGCCATTCCATGCATCCACAACCCTCTTTGCGAAAAAATACTTCAGAATTGCCTCTGAGCCGCCCCCATCTTCAAATTGTGCCCCTTGTTCTTGCATACCTTTTTTTGAAAGATGCTACCCTCTTGGACTTTGTTGATTCCCTTGAGGTACTTGAAAGTTTCTATCATGTACCCCTCTCCTCCTTTCCTCGAGGCTATAATATTAAGCTCCTTAAGTCTCTTCATATGTCTTCTGGTGCAGACCCTGCACCATTTTAGTTCCCTCCTCTGGACAGCTTCCATCCTGTTATGTCTTTGTGAGATTGGATCTCCAGAACTGCACGTAGACTCCAGATGGGGCCTGACCAGCTGTCTGTACAGAGAGATAATAACTTCCTGTTTTCTACTGGTGATGCTCTCCCTATGCATCCCAGTATCCCCCAGCCTCCTGCTGCCCTCTCACATTGCTTGCCAACCTTTAGGTCATCTGATATGACTACCCCCAGGTCCCTTTCCATTTTTGTTGTTGTTAGTATCTCACCCCCATTGTGTACTCTTCCCCTGGGTTTTTGTTTCCCAGGTGCATTACCTTGCACTTCTTAGCATTGAATCTAAGCTGCCGTACATTTGACCATTCCTCTAACCTTGCCAAGACCCTTCTCATCCTTTCCACCCCACCTTCTGCATCAACTCTGTTGCAGATCTTTGTGTCATCTGCAAAGAGACATACTTTTCCTTCCAGTCCCTCTGCAATGTCGCTTATAAAGACATTGAAGAGGACTGGTCCCAATACTGAACCCTGCGGTACCCCACTAGTAACCCCTCTTTCTTCAGAGTGGACTCCATTTACTATTACTCTCTGTGTCCTATTCTCCAGCCAATTCTTTACCCAGGCTGTCATCTTGGGACCCACTCCCAGGCTGGCTAACTTGTATATTAATCTTTTGTGTGGGACTGTGTCAAATGCCTTGCTAAAAGTCTAGGTAGGCCATGTCCACAGCCCCTCCCTGATCTACTACTTTGGTCACCCAGTCAAAGAAATCTATCAGATTCATCTGGCATGACCTTCCCACTGTGAATCCATGCTGCCTTGGGTCCTGTACCCTCTGGCCTCTAGATACTCAACAATTCTTTCCTTCAGAAGTGATTCCATCATTTTCCCTATCACTGGGGTTAAACAACAGGTCTGTAGTTTCTCTTCTGCCTTGCTCCCACTTTTGTAAAGGGAATCACATCTGCCTCCTCCAGTCCTTGGGTACCACCCCATCCTCCCATGATTTGTTAAAGAGGGTAGTCAGTGGTGTCACTAGTTCTACCCTTAGTTCTTTTAGAATTCTGGGATGAATCCCATCAGGCCCCATTGCTTTGTCCACCTTCAGTTTTAAGGAGTTCTTTCAGAACCCTTTCTTCTGTAAATGGGCTGGTATCAACTTCTGTATCCAGAGTGTTTCTATTGTTTGTTTTAGGTACCTCCTCTTCATTTGTAAATACTGAGCAAAATATTTGTTTAGTATCTCTGCCTTTTCACAGTCACCCTCTGCCCACCCTCCCCTTATTAAGCCTCACTATCCCTCCCTTGGTCTTCCTTCGCCCCTGATGTAACTATAAAGGTTTTATCCCTCTTAACTGAGTTGGCTATCTTTCCTTGGTTTGGGCCTTTGCTGTTCTGACTGCCTTCCCAGCTTCCTTTGCTTTAACTGATACAGTTCTCTGTCCTGCTCCTTCTGTGATTCCTTGTACTTCCTGAATGCTTTCTTTACTCTTGAACCTTCACTGCCACTTCCTTTGAGAACCATAGTGGTTTCTACATCATTTTGTTTTGTTTATTTGCTTCACACAAGGCTTGTTACCTCTGTGATGGCAGTTTTTATTATTCCCCATTGTTCTTCCACCCCTCCTTCCTGCCCATTTGCTAGTGTATTTCTTAGGCACTCACCCATTTTGGAAAAGTCAGCCCTCCTAAAGTCCAGTACTTTTGCCTTTGTATGGCTTGACTCTACTGCTGTGTTTATTGTGAACCATACTGTTCGATGGTCACTAGTTCCCAGATGGCTACCCACTTCTACATCGTGATTCTCTCTCCATCTCCATTTGAGAGCACCAGGTCTAAGATTGCTCCCTCTTGAGTGGGTTCCAATACTAGTTGTCTAAGGCATGCCCCCTGTAGGGCATCTAGAATAACCCCACTCTTCGAAGTGGCTGCTGCAACTGCACTCCAGTTAACATCTGGCATATTCAGATCACCCATCAGCAATATCTCCCCTTTTTCTGCCATTCTAAGTATACTTTCTATCATTTCCTTGTCCATTTCCTCCCCCTGAGAAGGGGTCTGTATACAACCCCTGTGCGGATTGTGGTGCCATTGCCTGTCTCCAAATTGACCCACACTGCTTCTTCTCCTCCCTGTTTACCCTTTTGTTCTGTTGCTTTGATTCCTTCCCTTATGTAAAGAGCTACTCCTCTTCCTCTTTTACCCTTCCTGTCCCTCCTGTAGATAGTGTATCCTGGTATGTTCACATCCCAGTCATGGTTTTGTGTGTACCATGTTTCTTTGACTGCCATGATATCCAGATGTTCCTCCTCCATCAAGGCCACTAATTCAGGAAGCTTTTTACCCAGACTATGGGCATTGGTACTCATTACTCTCCATTTTTTGATGGCTTTACCTTCTGTTGCAGCATCCCCCACTGACCTTTCTACCTCGGTCTTTTTCTCATTTAGTACCCTGTTTTGTAGGGAGAGGTTGGGATTTTCCTGCTGCTTATCAGTGCCTCCCCCCTTGACTAGTTTAAAAGCTTGCCAATGAAGCATTTAAACCAATTGCTCAAAAGACTTGTTCCCTTCCTCGACAGATGCAGACCATCCTGCCAGTATAGGCTAGTGTCCCTCCAGGTGAAACCCCAGTCCCCAATGAAGCCAAACCCCTGTGCTCCACACCAACTTTTCAACCATTCATTAAACTGCATGGTGCAAAGTACCCTCGCCTCACCCATGCCATTGACAGGCAGCACCTCTGAGAAGGATACTGTGTGCTACTTGTCTTAGGCCCTCCCAACTCTACAAAGTCCTCCTGCACTGCTCTAATCTCATGATGAGCCAAGTCATTTTCCCTAGGTGGACAATGATGTCCAGCTCAGACTCCGTGCAGCTGTTCTTGTGATCCTGAGGATACGCTTCCTGTCCCTCCAAGCTATGGCAGCAGGCAGGCACCTTACTTCAGTTTTCCCTGCTCCCCCCAGTTCTGTCCCCCTAATAATTGAGTCCCCCACCAGGAGCTGCTTCCTTTCCCTGTGGTGTCCTCTGCCTCCTTCCTGTGGGTCTCCCTTGTGACAGTTGTCCTCAGCCTCCTTAGTCTCCTCTGCGGGTGCATCCATAGTGGAACTATGCTCCCCCAGAATGGTGTATGGACTGTGGAGTGGAACAACTGACTGGGTGTGCCTCTGTTCCACCATCCTCACCCTCCCTGAGCCCACTGTGGTCCAACTGCTGTGCTTTCTTCACAACCTCTGAGGTAGTGGTGGTGGTTCTGGTGCTCCCTGGATGGGGGAGGTTCCCTTCCTACTGTCCAGTGTGGCCTGGGGGAAGTTCCCTTACTACTGTCCAGTGTAGCCTGAAGACGGGCAACTTCCTCCCTCAGGGCAGAGAGTTGTCTGCGAATAGGGCAGCATCTCAGCCTCCAGAAAGACTCCCGGAAGACTGCTGCCCCACAGCCATTAAATTGCACTACTCCCCATATGTTTATCTCCTTTTTTTTTGTGTGTGTGATTGGTTTGTTATATAGAAATATATATATTATACAATGTGTATGCTTATATTGTCAGTGCAGTGTGCTAGAGAGGATATGACAGTGATATGCACCTTGCACTCTTGAGGAAATGATGTCAGAACCCCAGGTACAAAAATGAACTATTTCCAGGGGTGGGTGGGGTGAGGGTGGGCAGGGTTGGGCCTAAACTGTACCCTCACAAAACAATCAGCTAAAAGCTGTGACCCACTGCTGTGATGAGTGCCTTCCTGTCGGCAAGATTCCCTACACAACAATTTGACAGAGAAAATACCCTGCTAATTAAACAGAGAAAAATCCAGACATCCAAGTCAGACACAGGTTAACCTCCCCAGCCCCAAAACAGCCTGGTGATTTGTGCTCTGAAAGCAGTCAGCCCCAAAATAAGTCAGCTGTGCACCAGGACAGACACAGTAAACAGTATTCCATCCCTCAGGGTTTAAACTCCTCCTGCACTGAAAATCTTAACAATTGTAACAAAAGTAAAGCAAGATCCACCTCCCTCTGTTGCTTGAAAGACTGTCTTTCCTGATAATTCTAAGTTCCTTATTTCACCTTTCAGTTAGAAGTAGCCTCCACTTGCAGAATATCTGCTACAAACCAAAGACAATTGTAAGGTTCACCTCCCTCTGTTGTGAGCACAACTCACTTTCTTGCAAATCCTATGTTCAGTATTGCAGCTTCCAGCCAGAGGTAGCTTCACCTGAAGAATATCAGCTGTTCTGATGAGTTTGCTATAAAACACTTGCTTATAATACTGTTGTTATCAGGTCTGTAAGATTCTTCCAAAGCTATTGGCTGATAAGTAGCTATGATGTAAGCACTTCCTGACACAGTCTGGCCTGGCCTTTTAAGGCACACACAGATAAACACAAAAAAACAGTTTCCACCCCCTGGGGCACTGTGTGGGTCAAATACACAGCCTGTACCTGCACTTACTTCAGGACTTATGACAAATTCTTAGCCCAGGTTTAAACTCTTACTGCACTGAAAATCTTAACAATTGTAACAAAAGTAAAGCAAGATCCACCTCCCTCTGTTGCTTGAAAGACTGTCTTTCATGATAATTCTAAGTTCCTTATTTCACCTTTCAGTTAGAAGTAGCCTCCACCTGCAGAATATCTGCTACAAACCAAAGACAATTGTAAGGTTCACCTCCCTCTGTTGTGAGCACAACTCACTTTCTTGCAAATCCTATGTTCAGTATTGCAGCTTCCAGCCAGAGGTAGCTTCAACTGAAGAATATTAGCTGTTCATTGAATAACTCCACATAACATTGATCAACTTTATCTACTGCGGATGCATGATCCCAATTTACACTGTTTAAATTGAAATCCCCCATAATTACATAATTGTTTGATGGGTCAAGGTTTTTAGGATAATGTAATAATTTTCCATCATTATCAGGATTCATGGAAGGAGGTCTGTATACTAGACCCAGAATAAATGGTGGGCCTATCTGGGGTTTTATTCTAACCCATAGAGTTTCAAGATCAGTACCATCAATGATTTCTTCACTATCAATTGATTGATGGACATATATAGCTACCCCTCCACTTTTTCTGTACTCTCTAGTTTTAAAATATAGATTGTATCCCTGGATACTTTTACCCCAGGAATCGCTATCATCCCACCATGTCTCAGTAATAAGGGCAACGTGAATGTCATTCATCCCAAGGTATAATTTGAACTCATCAAACTTGTTTGTTAGGCTTCGTGCATTTAAAAGAACCCCATTCCAACCATAATCTTTTATTTTGTAGATAATTTCCTATTTCAGGGGTAAAACATTGGGCTTCACCCCCCTCACCCAGTTTAAATGAAATGCTATTACCCTGTTGATTTTGTTAGCCAGCATCCTGGTACCAATCTGGCTAAGGTGAAGACTGTTGCTTTTATAACATTTAATATTTTTAAAAGTCTGAGTATTATCCATAAATCCTATGTTTTCTATCATACAAAATTGTCTTAGCCAAAAATTCAATTGTTTAGCTTATTCATTTTTGTATGTCTGATTTCCTAGTAATGGTAAAATGCCAGACAAAATGATGTCTCCCCCTCTTTCTTTGATCCTTAAAACAATTTTTTTATAGTTTTCCTGGATATCTGTCAAGGCCCATTTAGATAGATCATTCACTCCAACATGTAGGATAACTAATGGTTTGTGTGTGTTTTCAAGTAACCCATCTAGTAATCTGACAATATCTCTGGTTTTAACCCCTGATAATGAACTTACAGTTGTGTGTGCCTTTCGCCCTTCACATACAATAGTATCAGTTCCTCTCAGTATCGAATCTCCTATCACTACAACATCTCTTTCTGTAGTAGTTTTTTTGCATGCTTCAGTTGGAAGTGATACACTAGTGTAGACATTTTTTGTAACACAGTCTCTAGGGGTCTGGTTTTTTAGAGGTTCGATGTTTTCATCTGCCAGTACTTCAAATTTGTTATATAAACTAATAGGTTGTATATAAGTTTTAAACACTTCACATGGAGTGGATGTATTAGGTTCTTGAACTTTATGGACATGGGAGAGATTTTTAATTGAGGTCTTCTTATGAGTATCATTTTGTTTTAAATTTGCTTCTATATCGTTCCCATCAATAGTTTTCTGATGAGATATTTGGGCTTGGGGGGATTTGTTTCTAGGGGTTTCTTTATTATGTGTTTCAAAGTGCTTAATACTTGCTTCCTTGACTGCATCATCAATGAATTGTTCCAGGACCGTTATTTCTTTTTGTGTTTCCAACTTTTCATTTAGATTACAAATTTCCTCTTGTAATGTTGTATTCATTTTACATTTTTCACAAATAAATTCGATCTGGAGTATCCTCCACATACATTAAGCACTGTACACATACCTTTCTTTTTATACTTCTGCCATTTTTTGATTTCACCTGTGCCATGTTTGTAAATAGTTCTTTATACTTAGTATTCAACAATAATTTTTTTTAAGCTGCCAGCAAACTTACCCCATCAAGGTCACAGCGTCTCAGAGGACACAGGAGACGCACACAGATGCACGTGTCTCTGCGCACATCTCCGCGCGCTGCGACACGTGCCCAACTCACAGCAGGTTTCACTAATGTAGCCAAAAATGCCCCGGAAGTCAATTTAGAGGGGTCACATTATTTAAATCAAAATAATGCAAAAACCAATGTTTTTTATCTGGACAACATCCAGATATGTGAGCAAGAAGCTAGGAGAGCTGTAAAGTGAATCGAGAAGCGTGCGTTTAAAAACGTGATTGATTTCCCAATGTAGACCGAATGCAGGTCTCTCAGCCTGGATACCTCGAGAGGTAGCAACCAGGGCTCCAACAGTTTAAAAATCACAATTTACAAAACAATATCAGTTTCATTCATATGTAGACACTGGAACACTTTAAAAGGTATATTCCCCAAAGTGCTTCACAAGCAATGCTAGACTGGTAGTGAAGTGACTGAATGTGTGATGGCGGCCATATCGCACATCATCACCCACACACAGCCTGGATAATTGCCTGAACCAGTTTATGGGAAGGGGAATGTTGGCCAGGACACCAGGAATGTTCACTACTCTTTTGCGAAGAGTGCCCTGGGTTCTTTTACTTCCACCTGGACACCCACCAGGACCACACCAGGATGGGCAGAAGGAACCTTGGTTTAACGTCTCATCCAAAGGATGGCACACCCCGGCAGTACAGCACCCCCCAAAACTGAACTCAGATGCCAGCAAATTTAGGTGCAAGTCTAATCGCGGTGTGGGACGAGAACCCACAACCTTCTGGTCCAGAGGCGGATGTGCTACCAACTGAGCCATGCTGACACCTAGGGGAGCACCTGCCCTGCAAGTGGAGGAAAAGGCTTCAGGTGCAGCTCATGTAGTTCTAGCCACTGTGGGTTGGGTTTAAAAGGCTGGGAGAGAGGAGCTTAGGGAGTTTTAAACTTCCCCTATAAGCTAACTCCCAAGGCTAATAGTCAGGTGGGGAAAAGTTCAGCCACACAAGCGTTGCAAGTTTAAAAGTCTGCGTGCTGTATGGGGGAAATCACCAGGTATAGGTACTGGTAGTTTGAGAAACTGTAGAGCCACTGAGTTGGTAATTTGGCCTAGAAAAGACTGCTGTGATGATGGGGAAGGGACCACATATCACTAGAGCAGGTATCTTTGGGCAGGTGGCTGGGTGCACATGGTGTGGTGTGGCCATGATACTGGACTGGGCTTGGAAGTTTGGGGGATGCCCAGTGTACTGTCAGCTGGCACAGCTTAAGGAGGCGGTAGAGGAGATCCAAAGGCAGCTGGGGGGGGAGGATTGGAGAGGTAGGAGGCAAGCGGTCACCTACATGGAAGCACTAGGTGCTGGGGCCTCCCAAGCTGGGGAAGGAGTGAAGTGAGTTGCTCACACTAGGAGAGGAGGCAAGGAGGGTACACAGGGGCTCTAGGGATCCTGGCAGATGGGGCCCAAAAGGTGGAAATTTCCACATCAGTAGGCAAGAGTCTGTCCAAAGGAAACCGAGAGAGGCAGTAGGGATGGGGGGGGCACTGGGGGATGGGCTATGGCTCACAAATCATTTTAACCCTCTATGCCCATTGGTAGAAGGGGGATGTGTGGGGGAGGAAAAGGAGGAGGAGGATGATGCTGCTGCTGGTGTAGCTGTGGCAGGGACAGATAGAACGGGTGAAGGGGGCAAGTGGCAAGGGCGCAATAGAGAGGGTCCCGGACAGGATGGAGGAAGAGGGGTAGGAGGGGAGAAGAAAAAGGAGGATCAGGGGAACAAGGAGGAGGCTGATGGTATGGAACAGGGGAGCATGACAAGCAGGAAGGCGCAGGATGTAAATGGGATGACAGCGAGCAGAAAGCCAAGTAGGCAAATGGATAGGACGGATAGATTAGTAAGGAGTGGGGAAAGAGATACAGAGAAAGATACTCGGGTGGAGGGGATAAAGAAGGCCAGGACACGGGTAGAGGAGGTGCCAGGGACAATAGTGAAGGGGCTACCTTCGACACCCAGATTGTGGGAGGTGCGAGGAGCCGGTTGAGGGGAGAATCCAGATGAAGGGAGGAGGAGGGGCATGGATGGAGAGGGAACAAGAGGGGTGAACAGGAAGGCAAGGGGGAAGTTAGAGTACTGCTATTGGGGGACTCCATGATCAGAGGCATCCAGTGGGAGGGGCAGGAGGAGGGTAAAACCTGTCTGATCAGAACCAAATGCCACCCAGGCTTGACGGTACACAAGGCCAAGAATGAGTTGTATTCACTGGCAAGGGAATGCGGGGGGACCCCACACATTCTAGTGCACTTGGGGACAAATGACATAAATGGAAATAGTGAACTAGAAATTCAGGCAAGGTTCCGGGAGTTGGCCAGGGTATGCCTTTCCATAGGCTGTAAGATCTCCTTTTCGGAAATCCTGCCGGTGCCAAGGGCTAGTGAGGTACACAAGATGAAGATTAGGGAGATAAATCAGTGGCTTAGGGAGTGGTGTGGGAAATTGGGGTATGGCCTGGTGGGGGACTGGGGGGAGACCTGGGAGGATAAGGGGCTGTACGCTAGGGACAGGCTCCATCTTAATTTGGAGGGGAAGGAAATCCTAAAGCTCAAACTAGCTGGGTTCATCAGCGAAAGGTGGGGTTTAAACTTGTGAAGGGGGGAGGGATCAAAAAAGGGGCAGTGCCAGCAGGTACAATAAATGAGGGATATGGTTGCCACTCCTCTAGGGGGCTGGGGAGATATAGAAATGGGTCACCAGGTAGGGTGCAGGAGCTGAGAAATGGGAGCTCAAGGGGGAGAAAGGAGAAGAGGGAAAAGGGGTGGAGGGTGGTCCTGATAAATGCCAGGAGCTTAGGAAATAAAATGCCTGAGCTCCAGGCAATGCTAGTTGAGAGGGAGGTAGATGTGGCAGCAGTCACTGAGACCTGGGCCACCAAGGGTACAGAGGGGACCTAAATCTGGAGAGCTACACTATGTTCAGAAAAAGATAGGGGAGGGAAGGGGTGGTGGTGTAGCACTGTTAGTCAAAATGGCATGGGTATTGGAGGGTAGAGGAGGCAGGGGAAATGGAGGCTTTTCAATACCTGCTGACCTGCTGGGTAAGAGAGTAAAGGTCGGAGTGGTATACAGACCACCAGCACTGGCAGAGGTCCTGGAAGAAAGTTTGGTGGCAAATCTCAAGGGACACTGTAGATTGGTAAAGGGAAGGGTAGTGGTAATGGGGGACCTCAGCATGCCAGGAACAGACTGGGGGACTATGACATCACCAGTGGCCAGAGAGCAGAGGCTGCTGGATGTCTTCCCAGGATGCGTTTCTGATACAACAGGTGGGTGAGCCAACTAGGGAGGCCCGGACACTGGATGTGGTCCTGGAAGACAGTGATCAGATTAGGGGCCTAGAGGTGAGGGACCTGTTGGCTGGGAGTGATCATGCCACATTCTGGTTCTTCCTGGACCTGGGGGGGAGGAAAGCCGAACAAGGCTGGTAGTAACCGACTTTAGGGGTGCAGACTTCAGGGAGATGGGAAGGATCCTTAAAGATCATCTGGACAGGATAAGGCCGGATATGGATGCTGACAGCAGGTGGGGGATCATTAGGAGGGGAATACAGGAGGTTACCAGATCCTGCACAAGGGAAAGGAGTAAGTTCGGTAAGGCCAGAAAACCCTGCTGGTGGACCCGGGAGGTACAGGAGGTGGTGAGGGAAAAGAAGGCAGCCTATGGGTGTTTCAAGTGCTCAAGGAGTGAAAGGGATCAGGAGGAATATGAGCTGAAAGCCAAGAGAGTCACCAGGGTGGTGAGAGCAGGTAAGGCAAAAAAGGAGCAGCCCTTGGCCAGTGGGATCCGAGGGGGACAAGGGTTCTTAGATACATAGGGGAAAAGGAAAGTCAGGGGCAGATCAGCAAGATAAGGACACGGGAAGGTTGGGCAATAAGAGGCGGGAACAGGCAGAAGTCCTAAATGAGTACTTTGCCTCTGTTTTTACCAGGGGGATGGAGGGGCTATGTCTTGCGAGGAGCAGGGGCAACTGGAACAAGGGGTTGGACCGGTAGAGACCAGGGGCTCTGATGGGTCTGGGGAAAGGGAGTGGCCACCACAGACAGGTGGGGGCCCAGCAGTGCAGTGTGAAAAGGAGGAGGACGTGGAGGCTGAAATCCCAGTAGAGAGAGTAAGGGAAGCCCTCAGGTCCCTTCGGATGGAGAAAGCACCTGGGCCAGATGAGATACATCCCAGGGTGATGAGGGAACTGGTGGATGTCCTGGCAGTCCCTCTAGTGGAGCTTTTCAACATTTCTCTGAGGACTGGGTGGGTGCCCCAAGACTGGAGGGTGGCCCATGTCATGCTGATCCACAAGGGGGGATCAAAAGAGGAGGCGGGAAATTACAGGCCCATCAGCCTGACATTGGTGGTCAGCAAGGTGATGGAAGGTATTGTCAAGGAAAGGCTAGGGGGGTTACTGGAGCAAACTGGGTACTTGGACGATAGGCAGCATGGCTTTGTCATGGGAAGATCATGCCAGACAAACCTTGTTGAGTTCTATGACTGGGTGACAAGGGCCCTGGACCAGGGTAGGCCAGTGGACGTCCTCTTTCTGGACTTTAACAAGACGTTTGATTCGGTATCCCACAGTGGCCTGCTGGCTAAGCTGAAGGAAATGGGGGTAGGGAGACAGTTGTTAAGATGGATAGGAAATTGGCTCTCTGAACATACTCAGAAGGTGGTGGTTGGAGGGTTAGCCTCATCCCCAAGGTGGGTTACTAGTGGAGTTCCCCAGGGGTCAGTGCTGGGGCCACTCCTGTTCAACGCCTATATCTCAGACATCAGGAGGGGGATCAGGAGTGAGATGAGTCTCTTTGCAGATGACTCAAAGCTGGGTGCAGTGGTAGATGGGGAGGAGGGGAGGGTGGCCTTGCAGGAGGACCTGGAGGCTCTGGAAAGGTGGTCAAGAAAATGGAAACTAAAATTCAATGCGGGGAAGTGCAAGGTTCTGCACCTGGGAGTCAGAAATCCAAGCCAGGGGTATACCCTGGGAGGAGACATGATTCAAGTCACGGAGGGTGAGAGAGACCTGGGGGTAGTAGTAGATGTCAAAATGAACAACTCAGAGACCTGTAGGAGGGCAGCGGCAAGGGCAAATAGGATGCTGGGATGCATCACCAGGGGGGATTACCTCCAGAAAGGCGGAAGTGATCCTTCCACTGTACAACTGCTTGGTTAGGCTACACCTCGAGTATTGTGTACAGTTTTGGAGACCACATTTAAAGAGGGGACATTACACTCCTAGAGAGGGTCCAAAGGAGGGCAACCAAAATGATCTGGGGCCTGGGGGAGAGGACCTATGAGGAGAGGCTCAAGGAGCTCAACATGTACACCCTGGAGGAGAGGCGGGACAGGGGGACATGATAGAGGTCTTTAAGTACATGAAAGGGATCAATAAAGGAGGCCCAGTCAGAGTGTTCCAAAGGAAGGAGGGGGGGCAACAAGAGATTACGGGTGTAAGCTGGAAGGGGGCAGGCTCAGAGGAGAGAGGAGGAGATGTTATTTCACTGAAAGGGCGGTGGAGCCATGGAATGTACTGCCCAGAGAGCTGGTAGAGGTGGAGACTGTGGACAGGTTTAAGAGGGGATGGGACAGGTACAGGTACAGGGGGAGGGTAAATCTGACCAGGCCCAATACAGGTGGAACATCTGGGGGGGGGGACAGTATAACCCAAGGGGGAGGGGGGGACACCAAAATCGGCCCTCAGTGCGGGTGCTGAAAATCGAGCAGACTCGAGAGACCATTAGGCCTATTCTGCTGGCATTTTAGTATAGTATTTGCCCTTGGTATTTTTAGTCGTTTGGTATGAGACCTAAAATTTACCATCCTGTCTTTGAGAATTATGTCACATTGATTAGTAAGATCTAAGTTATTCAATATTTTACACAGTAGTAATACATCACCCCTTTTTCTTCTTACTTCCTGACTGAACACGTCTAGTTCCCTCAGTCTTTCTGTGTATAACATGTCCTTTAACCTTGATATTGACTTAGTGACCCTTCTCTGAACACTTTCCAGTAAATCAATGTCCCTTCTAAGGTGGGGGAACCAAAATGGTGCCCCATAATCCAGATGTGGCCTTACGTATGATCTGTATAGAGGGATTAAACATTGCTCATTTCTGGATACGAAGGCTTTTTTTTTTTGTATTATATTTTTATTTAGCTTTTTTTTGCAAGACAACACTTACAAAAAGCAGACATTTCTGGGTGAATCCAAAATACATACAAAATTCACAAGAGTTAATCTAAACCCCCACAGGTAGTAGGAGCCACCCCAAGCAAGGTGACATGTGGGAAATAGCTATTAGTCTAACATGTAAAAATCCATAAACCTATAGCCAAGGGAGGGGCTCAGAGGGAGTAACCAATACCAGCTGGCCCCAGATAGGAACCAGTCAACATGCAAGCCATCTGGCCCACAACTCCCTCTGCAGGATTTCAAAAGAAAATATGACCAGTAACTCCAGAGATTATCAACATATCAACTTAATAAAGCAGGTACACATATCCCAATGATAAATGCAATAAAACAAACTGTGATCACATTGTAGGGCAAAACTGGGTTCAATCACGCCTATATATAACTAGATACATGTCGGGTGGAACAAAACGCTATAAAAGAAAGAACAGGGCTCCATATTATAAGCAGCCACAAGCTAAGATAGTTCAGGTCCCTGCAGTATAGTCCAGTGCACAGTCTTAGAAAAACAAATATGTATAAGATCACCAGGACCAAAATTAGCGTTATGAGCCCACCATAGTAGATTTAGGATACTCCAAAAACATGCACCACCTAACTGCGAAGTAGAGACACAGATATTTAAACTTTAAGGTGTGAATAAGCTTAATGTACTTTACAGTTCAATGTAAAGTCCAAAGAACAGTCACTCTCCTTCTGTTTCAACAATCCCATCCTCAGGGCACATCTGCTCGATATTGCGCAGCACCTTCTTCACTTCTTTCCGGTCATTAAATAGATAGGTCTGATCGCTCCACGAGAGTCACAGTCTAGCTGGATATAATAGCTGATGAGGGACTTTTAGTTGTCGCAATTGAGTCCAGACCCTGTTGAAAGATTAGTAGCGCTGTTGGGTGCCATAGGAGAGATCAGGAAAAATGTGAAGACCTGCATCTCCATACTTAAGTTGCCACTGCCTTCTTGCTGTAGTTAACAGCCTGTCCCTGTCCCCCATGTAGGGTTACCACCTGTCCTGATTTTCACAGGACAGTCCTGATTTGGCCAGCTATGTCCTGTAAAACAACATGAAAAATACTACATGTCTTGATGTTATAGTAGAAAAAAACATTTCTAACTTTCCTCTAAATGTTACAGAAAACTATAATGTCTTAACTAAAATACCTTAAAATGATAAGAAACAACAGAAACAACTACAAAACTACAACTCTTAGTCTTAATTCTAATTATTTAGCATAACCAAATCTGGTGCATTGGTCGAGGTTACATATTGTCCAGCAAAAAATCATGTTTCAGTAAGAAATGTTCCACTTTGGGCTTCTTTAAAGGTGGTGATCCTACCCCCGCACCCGTGCAGACCACCACAAACACACGGGGACTGTTGGTTACACTTGGTACTCTATGAGGGGTGAGTCTGAAGGCCCTCTCCAAAGATAGCGATGATTCCTCCTTGGAAAGTCCCAGTAACTGTGGCAGAAAAATATGGGCAAATTCCAGAGGGTCTTCCCCTTCAGCCGTCTCCGGCAGGCCGAAAATGCGAACATTTCTTTCTCGCACCTGATTCTCTAGAACCTCTAGATGTTGATGCAACCAGGTGGTGTCACTGATTAATTTGGTAGACACGTCCATAGTTTTGTTCAAGTTTGTCTCCAATTTAGAGACCAACTGGTGGGTGGTGTCCATTTTTGTTTCCAGAACCACGACTCTGGGGATTAATGAGTCAAATTTATGGTCTAGATCCTGGACCGTACGCACCAGCTGTTAAGCATGTTGTTGATCGTAGCTAGGGACACGTCTTCAGTGTTCACAGAGCTAGAGGCCGCTGCCGCTCTGCCCTGAGGAGGCTCTCCACCCTGCTTGCCTTTCCGGTGGAAAAAATCTGTGGAGACAGCCGCGGAACCCTTAGTTTTCCCCATATTGGCCATCAGTAAGGATTCAGAGGTACAAGTAGTATAACAGGGCCAGAGAAGATGTACAAACTTTAGATTATATAGTAAAAAATAAGAAATAGTCTCCAGAGCTCTCAAAATATGCTGTCTCCTGCGAGGCTGCTCAGCAGCGCCCCCATGAAGGCTTTTTTAATGGAACTTACTAACCTATTGACAGTCTGGGTGACTCTGCTACAGTGGTTAGCGGGCGTAAGTGTATCATTTATTATGATCCCTAAGTCGCACTCATTCTGCACTGATTTTAGAAGAATGCTGTTTAGACTGTATGACTTCAAAGGATTGTTCCTTCCTAGATGGAGCACAGTGCATTTCTTGGTGTTAAACAGCATCTTGTTTTCTCTAGCCCATGATTCAATACATTTCAAATCGTTGACTAGGGACTGATATTTCTTGTCAGTATCCACTTCATCACTGATTTTGGTGTCATCTGCAAATTTTTATTTGTTTTTTTTTTGCTTATTTGTGCTACCTCCTCGGCTGGGGGGGGGTGTACCTATGGTTCCCCCATCCAGCATGGTCTCCTCGGCCCCACACCAGCCGCAATCAGAGCTCTAACCCCTTTTTCCCTATTCCCCAGGCCACTTCACAGTGGGCACTTACCCCGCTCACTGCGGAAGACCTGGATGCCAGGCTCAGGGGGAGCTAACTTAAGTGCATCCGCTGCGGTGCTGCCAGGACCAGCCTTCACATGCAAGCCACAGGATTGTTTTTCCCCTGTGATCCCCCCACAGCGCGGGCATGCGATGATGTCAGGGATGCTGCCGCACATGCTTCTGGGTACTCAACCCACCATATAACCCCCTGAGCTAGCACCAGCTCCCGGCCACCACCAGGAGCCAGTAGCTCAGCGGTTGTCCTCCTCCGGAGGAGGAGAGCAGTCCATGGGATGCTCGATCCTCCTCCCCCCCCGGCTGACCCACTGACACCCGAGGTCAGTCCTCACCCCAGGTCGTCTGCATGGCGCAAGGTGTGGCATCCAGTGCCTCAATCCTCAGCGCCGTTGGGCCAGTATGACTTCTGCAAATTTTAGTACTGTATGTTGTTTTTTTAAGTCATGATGCATGTTGCCAGTGAATTAACCAAACAACATTGGGCCCAGGACAGATCCCTGGGGTACAACGCTACTAACCAATCTTTCCTCTGAGAGGTACCCACACAAGCTTACTTGCTGAGTTCTTTCAGTCAGCCATTCCTTGACCCATTTTACCAAATATAGACTGAATCCCATATTTTTTAACTTTGCAGCTAGTTCAAAATGTGGCATGGTATCAAAGGCCCTCCTAAAATCCAAGAATATCACATCCACTAGTATGCCATTATCCAGGCTGGTACTAACCCTATCATAAAATGATATCAGGTTAGTAGTGGATGACCTCCCTTGGGTGAAACCATGCTGAGTAGGGTCATGTTTACCCCTAGCTATTGCCTCACTGTCAAAACATGCTTTTAGTAATTTTTCCATTATTTTACATGGTACAGATGTCGGGCTTATTGACCTATAATTACCCACTAATGATTTACTGCCTTTTTGTGAATGGGAGTAATATATGCCTTTTTGTGGTCAGGGGGGACTTTGCCCAGTTCATAGGATTTGTTGAAAAGTATTATAAATCGGAGACACAGTGATGCTGCAAGTTCCTTGATGAATTTGGGATGAATTCCGTGTGAGCCCAGGGATGATTTGGATTTTATACCATTTAGGGCTGACAAGGCTTCCTCCTTGGAAAAACTACATAATTCAGTTGCGGATGGCTTGCCTTTGTTCTCATCACTAAAGACTGTACACAGTAATTGTTTAAGGTATCAGCTATTGTAGTAGGGTCTCGTAAAGTTTCGTCATTATCAACTAATGGTCCTATGGATCTATCCCCACTCATGTTACTGTTAATTTATGAAAAGAAAGATTTCTGATTGTCCTCAGTGTGCACAATCTTAAATTCTAGTTTGTTTCTTTCTTTCCTAATTAATCGTTTAGTTTCTTTTTTGTTCTGCCCTGTATTTAGATTGTGTTTGTTCAGAGGGGTTCCTTTTAAAAATTGCATAGGCACACTCCTTTTTTTTTATTTGTCTCATAATTTTATTTGTTGACCCCATGGGGACTTTGTCCCATTGTATCTTTTCCTTAAGGTGACATAGTTGTCTTCTAACTCATTTAGTTTCATTTTAATAAGGCCCCAGCAGTGTTCCCCCGATAAATCCTTCATTTTTGTTTCCCAAAGGACTCAAGGCTACACCTAATAGTCATATAAGCCCCTATTCTATAATGTGCAGACAGTCTACGCACCGTGTGTCTGGGACATTTAGATCCTCCGTGGCCCCTGAACCCCCCACGACTGATTCTTCAAGGGGGCGCGGGGCTGCTATGCACTGGATCCCTTACCAGGATGGCAAGATCCACAAGGGGACAGTCCGGGGGGCAGTGCAGGGGGTGTGCCCACACGCCACGCTATGCTCGAATGTACAGAATGCTGGGTGTGGGAGGGCACAGGATGCATGTTTCTGAAGCAGTCATAGCTGCTGCATGCCCCCCTCCAACAGCATGTGGCCGGCAGTGGCAAACTCTGCAGGGCCCCCCCCCACCATGCCATGCCATCCCAGCCGAACAGGGACCACTACAAAGGAATATGGCCCCAGCCCCCACCACCTGACACATAGGGGCACCAGCCCCATGAAGACACACAGGCCCCTGCCCAGTACAGCCCCACTGGACCAGCCCCCCACCCTGATCATGGCCACCCGGCCGCTCATGGGTGATCAGTGAATCTCCCATGGCACTGATGACCCCCTGACCCCCATATCTGCCCATCGGTGCCATCACAGGATCGCCAGCGGCACAGCCCTCATCACACCTCCACAGCCACAGGCCATTCAAGTGATGCTGGGTACATGCCACTATATATAGGTGGCCCACACCCAGCATCACTGGGATGGCCAGTGGTCACGGAGGTTATGAGGAGGGCTGTGCTGCTGGTCATCCTGTGCAGACACTGATGGACAGGTACAGGGGTCAGGGAGGTCGTCAGTGCTGTGGGGGGTAGCAGTGCTGAGGTGGGGGGTACTGCTGCCATGAGGATGGGGCACAGGGTGCATGGGGGGGGTTCACCTACCACGGAGACAGGGTGTCACTGTGTAGGGGGTCCGTCTACAGGTCAGGGGTCCACCTGCCATGGGCTGTCCGTGCACTGTGTGGGCACTTGTCCATGGGCACAGCCAGGGGTGCACACTGGCTGGGTGGATCGGTCCGCGCGGGTCTGGGTGCCTGCATTTGGCATTCACACAACCCCGACCCATGCCCTGCAGTGCAAGTGATCCACTGTGGGATCCTGGCCAGGCAACCCTTTGGATGCTTGCCTGGGTCCACTGTGCCACCCTCAGCTGCCCTGCTCAGCTCTCGCACCAGGGGGCCATGGCCATGGAAGGGAGCCATGCAGTGGCCGGTGGCTGTGAATGCAGCCACCGCACATCGTTCCGTGGGTGCAGGGCTGCACGGTGGGATACATACCCATGGCATGTATGTCCTGCCCCTTGGAGAATCCCCGCCATATTGAGCCTTAACATAGCTACATAAAAAAGAAATTACGGGTATCAATACTAGGGCATGCCGCCAAGCTGAAGAATAACATGTTATGGTCACTACTGCCTAGATTCCCTTATACAGATATATTGTTATACTCTGTTTGTAAATTGGTAATAATTAAATCCAGGGTGTTAGTTCCCCTTGTTAGATCCATTACTTTTTGTTCAAGACCCAGCTGCAATAGGATGTTTATAAAATTTGTTTCTAATGAGTTAGTACCAATGAGCTGTTCCCAAACAACTCCAGTATTATTACATCTGTTGAACTAGAGGCCATAGCTATTTCATTAATCAGAGTTTTGTTGTATATCTGGGTACTACTGGGTGATCTATAGCAATTTCCAATTACTATTTCTTTACCTGATTTAGTTCAGAACTGAATCCATATATTTTCATTGTCATATCGGGATTCTTCTGAAATCTTTAATTCAATACAATACAGTCTAATTTGTTTTTTTGTATATATGCATGCACCCTTCCCTTTCTTGTCTGTTCTGTTTTTATAGAAAAATTTATAGTCAGAAATCTCACGTGACCAGTCACTGATTTCGTCCCACCAGGTTTCAGTTATAGCTGCTATATCAATACTGTCCCTGAGCAGGAGAATTTCTAGCTCAGATTTAAACTTCTAGTGTTTGCTAACAGGAATGTATACTCATGGGCTGATTCAATATGTTTTGTTGGGTCTTCTATGTTGAAACTTATTTTCCAAGCCCCCCCCCCAAGTTCAGTTTAAAGATTCTGTGATGTGTTTTTTAATTTGTTTGCCCAATGGCGTGCGTCTTCTTTTATTCAGGTGTAGGCTGCCCCCACTATAAAGACTGAAATTATTTTCAAATATTTCCCAATGCATCATACATTGTCCCCTTACTTAATGTCCACTTATGTAACCATTCATTCAGTGCTTTTATTTTTTTATGTTTCATCCAGTTTGCTCTGGGGACCAGTAATAATTCAGAGAAACAAATTTTGCAGCCCTTTTTTTTTCAGGGCAGATAAAGTCATTTTTAATCTCCTCAATATCAGAGTGTCCAATATTGTTTGTTCCCACATGAATAACCATTAGACTAAAGGGTTATTGCCTCTAAATTAAAGTCAAGGATGAATCAGCTAGGTCCTTCATTATCAATAACAAAACTATCAGCAAGCCAAAGGGAATAAATGTTTTTAATGACTTCTTTTGTTTGACTTTCACACCCATAAAAATTAATTATTAGGTCACGGACCCACAAATTCAACACAAATAAACAGTTACCATGGAAGAAATAAAAGATAGAATTAAGAGATTAAAACCTGACTCATCTCCCGGTCCCGACAAAATCATGAGCAAGATGTTCAAAATCATGTCAAATCAAATTGTATTACCATTAAAATAGATATATGAAAACCCACTTAGTTCAGAATAAGTACCAAATGACTGGAAAAAAACATTTGCACATAGTTTTTAAACTTTGGAGAAGCAGGTCCTGTAAGCTTGCTGACAGGGAGGACTAGACTGTGAGTTCAGAAGATTACACCATTAGCACCTCTTCACTGAAACTGGCTTTTTAAACAGGCAGATAATTTAGGGTCATAAAATGATTTGTAAGTTTTAAACAAAGTTAGGGATCTAAATTTTGGCATGAGTGTGATTGGGGTTATGTTGATGCATATTCTGAATTTACTGATGCCAGTAATTTGAGACCATAGTCCCTCTTTAAACTGATTAATACAGCAAACAGTTTTTAAAGAGTCAGGCAAGTCATTCCATTGCTTAGAAAAACGGTACCTAAACAAGCTTGGTCAAGGGAGGTTTTTCTTCATGGGAGCAGCATGGTGTGTCGTGCAACGCCCCGGTAGAGTATTTTTTATCCACAAAGTTGAACATGGGCTGTAGACTAGGGGACAGCAAGCCTTGTAGAGCTTTATTGCCAGGGTAATAAAGCAAGTCTCGAGTCTAGGTTTAGCCAGTTCAGGCTGCTATATAGCCCACAAGTGTGTGTGTGTTATGTTTTAGGCCATGCAGAAGCGGCAGGTCTGTTTAGGAGACCCCTGACTCTGGACAACACAACAAATTGTTGGACAAATTTTTCAAACAACTACAAGAAGATATTATTTTACACAGTGAGTAGTTAACACCTGGAATGCATTACATATAGAAATTGTCACTAGCAAAAATAAAAACGAATTCAAAAACAAGTAGGACAGTTACATTAACAACAGTGGAAAACTGAGTTACTATGACTAGAATGGAGCACTCATGGGCTAACACCTAACTTGCTCCTTTACATCCCTGATATGAACCTTGGTATGAACACAGGAACAGGAGCTGAAGACAGCGGCTGACAGCTTTTTGCAGAGGTTATACAGAACGGGTTGTAAATCAAGCCATAACAAAGACAAGAAAGAATCAATTTCTTACGGACAGGAAGGAACAAACAAACTAACAGACTAGTGTTTTCCCTGGAATATTCAAGACATTCAAATGAAATACGATGAACTGTACACAAACACTGGGGTATACTTAAAGTCTTGGACAATCTAGAACACCAATAGCCTCCTATTTTGGCATCCAAGAAGGTTAACACCCTTAGAGACAAATGTGTACGTGTAGAAAGCAAAACAGTGAGCCAAAAGGATGCACAAATCCTCCTTAACCCTTTAAGCCCAGGAATGGTACCCTGTAGGAGGTGTGCCCAGTGTGGCAGCACATCAAGAAAAAAAGAATTTGAACACCCCATGGAAGTACTAAATATCAGATAAAAACTCCAGTGAGCTGTGATTCTAGCCACGTTGTGTGCCTACTTACCTGCCCACACTCAAAGTATTATGTGGGTAAAACCATTAGCCCTGATGAAGCTCAAACTAGTGAACACAAGAGTACAATTAGGAACAAACAGGAGGGCTCACCTGTGGTGAAACACTGTGAGATGGCAGGGCATACAGCTGTCTCTGTAACATTTTGGACAACTGAAGAAGTTCCAGATCCACCACAGAGAGGTGACTGGAACAAATTACTTGAGAAAAGGGAGATGTATTGGATGCATACCCTAAATACACTGGGTAACGGGAGGGTTGAACGAGGAACAGAACTGAGCAGCATGTTGGTAAAGAACATTATATAGTGGTTCCTGTATGTGTCTGAGACATGTTATTGTGCTATAACTCTGTCCTGTCCACTAGTTGTCTACAACTCTGAATCCTCTGTTAGTGTGGAGGACACAGGCAGTGACACAGTTAATGCTGACACACGCTCACGTATAAAGGTATTTCTATTTAAGGGGACCATTATGGTTATTACTAAATCAACACTAGATACACACCTTTAAAAAAATAAAACATGAAATTCATCATAGAAATACTTAGAAGAATCTCCTTCATATCTCTTAATTTGCTTGTAATTTTAAATGGTCAAATTTTTACTTATACAACATCAGGCATGCTACAACAAGAGAACTCACAATTTGATTTTTTTTATTACCTCTTAATTTTATGTGCTTGTCATTTTATTTATTTATGTACGAGTTTTACCAGGAAGGCATACTGAGCAATATATGCTCAATCCCAGATGCGTCCTGGGGGCTAGAGCCCAATACAAAAGAAATAACATGCACTATCAGATTGATTTTATAATGGGTTACAATTTTGAGTTATGCAGCATTAGGTATCCTATAACTGTTGATGCTACAATTGTGCTTTTGGGTCCATTCAATATTCCTGCTGTAATGTACAATTTTAGCCACTGTTTTTTTCTCTCACTGCTAATCTTTACCCTCTTTTTTTTTCTTCTCTCCCTATCTGATCTCTAGCCTCGCCCCTCAGACACCCTCAACCTATTCTCTATGAGTGGCACCTGACCTAACTGACTAGCTGTCTAGCTTCACGCCACTCAATTTCCCACTTTACTATTTCTTTTGTCTCTCCTCTCCCTCGCCCCAATTTAGCCCTTCGGCTATGCCTTTGTTCTAAACCCTCTTAACTAACTCCTCACTCTCATCTGTCCCCACAGGAGCCCTTGACCAGGCAAACCAGACATTTCCTGGACTGGCAGCCGTAGCTTGAAGAGCCAGCCAGCCGTGCTTCTCCCTCTGCCCGAACTGTGAGCACCCTTAGTCAGGTAAGCCTCATCCTTTGCCCGAGGTTGCAGCACTGGACACTGATTGACTGCTATCCTTTTTTCCTGTCTTCTACTGGCTGCCGCCTTTTACAGCTTTTACTCCGATTGGACAAACAGGATCCCCTGTTGTTTACATGGACTTTTCCCACTGCTAGCCAACCAGTTTGTATCTGTATTAGTTTATATCTGTATTTTCTTCCCGCCCTCTTGCCCCAGCTCTGGCCTCTATTAAATATACAAGTAACTCCTCCCTCCCTGCTTAACTGCCTCTCAGTTGGCTATTGCTAAGTCCTATGCTCTTCTCAGTCTTCCTGTTACCGTAGTTTATATATTCTGCCATTTACCTTCTCTGGCTCTTCTGACTCACTCTCATAAGCTGCTGGGTTCTCCCTATTCTCTTCACTATCTACCCTCTGCACCACTCGCCTGTCACCAAGTATCTGTTCCAGAAAGTTACTCTTGCTGAGTTCCATCTCAGCCTGTCTCCATCTATTTGAACCTTTTCCTTCCAGTGTGATAACTTCATCCCCTAACCTGGCACTCTTCCTGCACTCATCCCCCAACCCCCTACCTCTCCCTCTAACTAGGCCCCCCCCCCCATACTTTCGCTATCTTGCCTTCTCCCATCATGAAAAAACAATCCTGCTAGTCTCCCGGACTAGGTATTTTTATAAGTCACCCTTCCTCCATCCCCCCTCCATTCAATCTAGGCTATGTTTGCTCCTCTTGTCAGGTGACATTGAACTGAACCTCGGCCCCTGCACAAGTACTAAGCAAAATCTCTTCACCTCGTGCCATTCCTGGTCAAACTTAAAAGGGCTCAAGGTTGCCCCCATGAATGTGCAAAGCATCAGGCATAAAATGGTTGAACTGGAGGCCTGGGCTCATCACTACAAACCAGATGACCTCTGCATTACTGAGACCTGGTTAAAACCTTCCATCCTACCACATGAGGTCTCACTACCGGGTTTCTCCTCTTTTAGACATCATCAACCTACCAAGCGAGGTGGGGGTGTACTGATTTATACCAAGGCTGAGCTGGATGTTAGTGAGCTTAATGATATACGATTCAACCCTAATATTGAACAGCTATTTACTTCAATTACCCTTGGTTGAGTCTTACGCTTAACTATAGGATGTGTTTACCTGCCCCCCAGGACTGCTTCAGCATCCATCTCAGATCTCCTCTCCTGTCTCGATTCACTTCCCCCTAATGATACCATACTCTGTGGTGATTTTAACTTTGATTGGACAGGACCCAATTGTGCCCAATATCTAGATGCCCTCATGGATGCCAGACTTGAGCGACTAATTGATCAGCCAACCAGGCTTAATCTAAAATCTGGAAACCACAGTCTTCTGGATTGGATACTCATCAATAGCAAGTCCCATATCAAAAGCGCAGGAACCCTTCCTGATGCACTCAGACCACTGTCCCACTTTCTGTGTCTGGAAAAACAACTTCCCTCACACACCTCCAAAACTTATTAAGTCAAGGGATCTATCTAATTTCAACCACACTGCTTTTCGGCAAAGCCTGGCTTTTGTCGATTGGTCCCCCGTCACCTCTCTACCTGATATAAATCAGGCCTTGGAATACCTCGTTATCACCTTTAATGCAATCCTTGACTCGTACGCCCCCTACAAACTAAGGCATGCCAAAGATACTTATTCCCCTTGGCTCTCTCAGGACCTGAGGCACCTAATGCACTCCCGAGACAAAGCTTGGAAGTCATTTAAGAAATCCGGACTATAATCGGACTGGATTATCTACCGCCAACTAAGGAATACATGCAAGGCCAAAATAAATAAATCTAAGAGGGACTATCTACTTTCTATACAAGGTTCGAGTCTCTCCAACCCCAAAAGTGTTTGGACTCAAATAAATGCCCTTCTTAAAGGCAACAAGAGGAGCACCCCCCATACTATTAATCTGAATGGCAACTTAACACATTCACCTTTGGAGATAGCTTCCAGTTTTAATAATGTCTTCACCAACCTAGGAGCATACAAAGTGAGTCTACCAACTTCCCACTCTGCTCCACTACCCTCGCCTCTAGAAGCCCCACGACCACTCTTCCACTTAAAACTCACCTCACGTAAGGAATTTCTCAAATTCCTCTGAGGCCTCAACCCCAATAGTTCTCCGGGATTTGACTCCCTGTCACCTAAATTCCTTAGAATTGGAACCCCTGCGCTTGCTCATCTGATCGCACACTTAATTAACTGATCCTTCCTTACCCAATCTATCCTCGACAAATGGAAAACCACAATCATTGTCCCTGTTCATATAAATGGCCCAACAAACCTTCTTGACCTATATCTATTCTTTGTCCTATTGCCAAGATACAGGAAAGAATTATAAACAACCAACTACTCTTTTCTCGAACAGACCAGTGCCTTCACCAAACAGCAACATGGTTTTCGGAAATCACACAGGACTGAATCCGCCCTTCTGAAGGTTACCTCAGATTTATATCAGGCCATGGATCTTGGACGGGCCACAGGGGTGTCTTTATTGACCTTACGAAGGCCTTTGATCTAGTAAATCACCCACTCCTCCTCTCAAAGCTCCACTGTCTCGGCCTTGATTCCACCTCTTTGACCTGGTTTTCTAATTACCTACTGTATCTGGTAGGTCACAGTGTGTTAAATGGTCTGGTGTTTACTCCTCCTTATCTCCTATCACTGATGGGGTCCCTCAAGGATCAATCCTTGGGCCCCCTCCTATTCTCCATCTTCGTTAATGAGCTGCCTATGAACTGTGGTGGGGTCTCAGTCCAGCTTTATGCAGATGATGCCATTCTCTATCGGTCTAACACTGATGTCTCCTCCATTAAGTCTGACCTTCAGTATGATTTTCAGCAGCTGGAATCTTGGTTCAAGGAGAATCTGTTGGTCCTGAATTCAAAGAAAACTAAAACCATGCTGTTCTGTCACACCTCCTTCGATATCACTTCATAGCCCCCCCCCCCCGGTAATCCACACCTCCTTTGGTTAGCCACTAGAAGAAGTGAGCTCCTTCTAATACCTGGGCCTGACTCTGGACGTACACCTATCCCTTGAATCACACACAACAAACGTCATCAAGATAACTAATCAAAAACTCAGTCTATTATACCGTGTTGCCCCCTATCTCTCACCCCATGCTCAAAAGACCATTGCCTCAACTACTCTTCTCCCTGGGCTCTTCTTTGCTGCCCCTATCACTCACTTGGCCAGGACCCCTATCCAGGCCAAACTTAAGCAGGCCTATCACAGAGTTGCCCACATCGGGCCCACTCCTGCTCTTAGGCACACCACTGAGATGTTCTCCACATCTTGAGTTGGCCGTCCTTTGAGGCCAAAATGGATTTCCCAGTACTATGTACTGTCTTCAAACTAATCCACCTTCCCTCCCCTCCCATTCTCTCCAATCTCCTTCACTGAAATCCTTCTCTAGAACACTTAGATCCTCTCATCTCCCCATGTTAAGTATTCCCAGACCCCGCTTAGCCATAGGCAATAGATCCTTCCATGTTGCAGCACCTCAAAAATGGAACAAACTCCTGCACAAATTACTCTTTTGTACATCTCTTCCTCACTTTAAGAGACTCTGTAAGGAAATCTTCTTTCCTCCTCCTACTTCCTGCTGTCACTAATCATAATCCCTCTACTGCCTTCCCGCTTATTTCCCCTTCTCTCTCAACCCTGCTCTCTCCACTATCTCCCCCGACCCCATCCCCCGCCGGATCTTATTCTTTTCTGTTATGCTGCAGGCTGAGTTGCACACTAATTATACTTTAGGAGTAGACTGAAACTCCTCCACCAGTATGAATTTGATGTTTATTTAATAATTTGTCTGTACTTTCATTGTTTATTGTCCACTGTTTATTTGCTCATTTGTATTCAGTGGTGAAAGTGGTTTGAAAGAAGTACAGGAACTTTGTCCATTCATAGAAACCCAAGCCTTTCTGGGGGGTCCGGGGGTATGCCCCTCGTATAATTTCTAAAAAGTCCAAGTTGATTTGGCGAGTTTTAGTGAACTCTGGATTACAGCTGTTTATAAAACGAGCACTTCCTAGTTAGTTTTAAGTGCCTTACTTTCTCAGAAAGCTGATATAGGTTAATAACTTCCTGTGTGCTTCACTTAACATGAACTGGGTCAGCGTGCAGTACTGTATAGCTGGTTGCAGTAAGAACTACATTTACCGCTCTGTATCCATCCACATCACATGCACCCCCACCCATCCTCCCATTTTCTGCACTGACTGGGTATCTTTATACGTTAGGACAGATGCAAGTAATACACAATACATTTAAGAACTAGACACACCAAATAGATAATAAAGGTTTATTATACATTAGACTTGGTATACACATACAAAGTAGTAATACGAGAAATTAAACATTAGACACGAAGTATATACATAAGAAAGAATTGATAGAGAAATTATACACTTAGATATATTGTACATACAAAGAGAACAGCCGGTACAATATATACAAGGAACCAAACACTTCTGAAGTAATTTCAATTCTTTCTTCTAGGTCCACTCACACCACACACCAAATGATGATCAAGACAATTCAACCTCAGAGGATCAACACTACTAGTCTACACCTGACTTCAGCAGATCAACACTACTAGTCTACACTAGGCTTCAAAAGAGATTCCATAAACCCCCATGGTCACTGGAGGATTCATCTTCACGTTTTCTTTTCATGCGTGCTGTACTGTGGGCTGGACACCTTCCCTGAAGGAGCCACAATTTTTCATAAGGTTCTGGATTCCAGTGATCCAGAGGAGGACCACAAGTAGAGATAAAAAGCAGATCAGAAACGTGACTGCTAGCAAGGCAATTGCGCCCAGATGAAGCAATTATATTCATGCATCTGAAACCTCTCTCACACTCAGCATTGCTTGTTGGCAGTGTATTAACAGCAAACTGTAATGGTTTCAGTTTGTCAGGTATGCCACAGCCAGCACACTCCTTGTAGTCTATGTACCCAAGGACAGCATCTTTTTCAGGAAGAAAGAACCTGTTTTTGAGTTATTTTATCTCAGACCCTCCATACCTAACATTATCTAAAGAAATGCTGTCTAGACTAAGTACTGCTAGCCGATTTCTGAGACTTTTATTTTGGTCTTCTGTAACTGGACCTCCAACCCTGGTACCAACTGAAGCTAGTAGTCTACTTTCCAGATTATCAGCAAGACATTGAATAAACTGTAGATTATTGATTTCTGAAATTTTTCTCAAAGTGCTGAGTGTGACAGCATTCACTTATCCAGATTCAACAGCAGTTTGAGCTTTTTCAACAGCATCACCAGGGTACTGTTTCATGCTGTTTAAGCATGTAATACATCTGTGCAAGAGAAGATTTGCTCTAGGCAAGGTCATTGTTCATTCCTGAAGTAGTTCGTACAAATCCTTTGGTTCCTTTAGTGCATCCATCATGATGGCAAGATTCCGCAGGAAGGCAGTAGAAGACAGAGTTCCAGCTAGGCCATTAAACTTAGCCTTCTCCCTAGAAGTATGGTTTTCGTCCACAGCTGCAGTTGTCAAATGTGCATACAGTGATGACTAAGTGGTCCATACGGCATGCACTGTACGGTAACTGGATGCCACCCATCTTACATCCAGAACCGTGCCAATTTGTTTTATCTTTCCATGAACAGAAGATGCAGCTTCAGCAAGTTCCCTTTGTTTTTTGGGAGACTGACTGTACAGTGCACACAGTGAATCCATAAAACAATGAAATTGGTTAATACCTGAACATGCATTTACAACATCTCCCGCAGCCAACACCCGATCCTGTGATTGAGACAGTGCCATACTACAAGGCTTGGGAATTCATCCACAAGCAAACGAGCAACACCAGACTTGGAACCCATCATGACACTTGCTCCACCTGAGCAGAAACCAGTCCACGAGGTTTTTAGAAAAGACTCTGTGAAGTCATATTTTTTTTAAAGTGGCAATAATAACATCCCTCATAGTCACAGTATTGTATTCGATAGCTCAACCAAATCCAGAAAAATAGTGGCAGGTTGTATAGCATCATTAAGGCCTGCTTTAATATAGATTATAAGAGTGCATTTGTTACAAACAGTTGTAGACTCATCGACAAACACAGAGATCTTGGACTGTTGTAACAGAATCTTGTGCACAACTCTCTTACGCGTTTCTGATGCAATGTGGGGATATAATGTCAGCACAGCGCAGACGAGAGTGCAACACTCCCCCATATCAAGCCCATTCACAATCTGCAGATCAATTAAAGTGGAATGGTCTAAGTAAGGCCTTTCAGATTTGGCAATGTAATAGGCTGTTCTGAATACCCGGTTAGTGGTTTCCAGTGCAGGTTTATGTTGCTCTCCTATGATGTGTTTCATTACATGACAGTTTGCCTGTTGTAGAATATTATTTGCAAGTTTATGTGCATGAGAATTCCTATGTTCCCAAATTTTTTCCTTAAAGAGCTCTGTTGCTGCTTGATATCAGTACCATTGGGGCCAATATGTACATTTACCCATGCTTTTGCCAGTGTCATTCCCTGCAAAATGTTAGGACCAAGACCACTAACGTTCTTGCAGGTACTACACCCCAGCAAGCCCTCTGTGACAACAAGCCAAGGGTTGCTGTCTTTGAAGTGCTCAAATTGGTCTTTTGACCAGCACACAGGAATGGAGCTTGGGATGTTAGGGGGTTCACGGGTGGGCATGGAGGTAGTTGATGGGGTAGCATCAGTGTCCTGTGCTAATTCAGCACTGTTTATTCTCTGATTGTCCTGTATAATGTCACAGTCAATGATGCTGGTGGAATCACACATTTGAGTTTCATCACAACTGGATCGCACACCTTCTGAGACTTCTTGTTCATTCTGTCTTCATTGTGTTTTGAACATTTGAAATAAAGTTGACTGCTTCATATTTGAGTTGGTTATTTTTTCCAGATGTATCCTGGGAAGGGAGTGGACAACAAAATAATAGTATGTGCGTAATAAAAATAAGTTTTAGGTCACGGCGACAATATGCATGCAGATGGAATAGTCCAAATATGAAATCAAAGAATCAAGTAGCATGCATTGTCAGTGTTAGTGATGAAGCAGGTCACAGGTCACACACTTGCCCAAGTGCATAACTGTGGAAGGCTGTTTCCATCTCCACACCATGAACTTGGGTGAAATCCCAATATTGACACTGTAGTGCAGCACAAGAGAGGCAATGCACTCATGAGGCAGTTTCCTCCAGAAGAGGTAGTAAGCAAGGTAATATATGCAGGTACTGGTGGTGGTTGTTGAGGTGGACATTACAGAGCTCATGGATGGGACTTTAAAAAAGAGCAGGAAAAAGAAAATGTCCCCAGTGCTCTATATTTGCTGCTTTGTACTTCACTATTGTCCTGTTTCTTGTAAACTGTATGTTATACTCTCCCGGGTCGTGCTTGAAAATAGGCAGGATTTTTCGTAATGCACCTACCTGGTCAACAAAAGCTGTTCAGTACCTTCATTCACTAGAATTACCATCAACAGCTCTTGCAATCTCCAAGGCAACAGACAGGATTTATTTAACTCATGGAAAAAGCACATATTTGAAATATGGTGTCCAGTTCTGGAGGCAACATCTCTTTAAGGACCTAGATAGGGTGGAGGCAGAAGAAGGGCAAGATAGTGCAGAGCATGCACCAAAAGTGTTATGAGTGGAGACAGATCTCAATATGTATACCCTGCAGGAGAGAAGAGACAGGGGAGCTAGGATAGAAACAAATATCTAAAAGGCATAAATAATGTACCGTAGTTGGAGGGTAGAATCTTTAGAAAAAGGTATGTCCAGGAATAAGGGGGCATGACATGAGGTTGGAAGGTGTTAGTCTAGGCAGTAGTGCAAGTAAGCATTTCTTCACAGAAAGGGTAGTAGATGCAGGGGATTGACACCTAGTGGAGCTGGTTGGGGAAGATGCAGTGGGGGATTCAACTAAGCATGCATAGGACAGGCATCTGGTAACTCTAGCAATAGGAACACAAGGACATAAAGCCTGAGATAAAGTAGTGTTGGCTGCTTTTAGAGCAGGCGAAAAAAATGTACAGACTAGATGGGTGTAATGGGTCTTGTCTGCCATCAATTTCAATGTTTGCATGATGCCATGAGCTATTGTATAAAACACTGGTAAGGGCAGGCCTCACCTGGAGTACTGCATGCAGTTCTGGAGACCACACCTGCACAAGGACATAGATAAGGTGGAAACTATCCAGAGAAGGGCAACAAAGGTGGTGCAGGGCTTACACCACAAAACATATGAAGAGAGACTAATGGACCTCAATGTCTACTTACTGGAGCAGAGGAGACAGCAGGGGGACATGATTGAAACTTTCAAGTACTTCAAGGGCATAAACAAAGTGCAGGCAGGGGACCTTTTCCAATGTAGAAAAAGTACTAGAAGAAGGGGGCACACTATTAGATTGGAAGGGGTAGCTTAAGAGGTAATGTGAGGAAGTTTTTCTACACAGAAAGGGTAGTAGACACATGGAATAGTCCGCCACAGGAGGTAGTTGGGGCAAGCACAGTGGAGGGGTTTATTAAGCATGCTTGAGATAGGCACAAGGGAAGCCTGAGAGGGCAGGGAGTGATGAAAAGTCATTGATCACATAGGGTCAGACTCAGTGGCCACATACAATGTATAAGGCCTACAGGCAGACTGGATGGGCCTAGCGGTCCTTCTCTGCTGACAATTTCTTTTTCTATGTGTCTATGTGTAATGGCCCAGATGTTTTAAACCAATCACATTTGACATGACCTACCCAATGCAACCTGTCCTTCACGCGTGTGCCAGAAGCACCAATTACAACCATAAAGAAAGAAAAAAAATATCTACATCAATACTGTGTGAAACAGCAAAGATTGTGCAACCTGTGAAATGCCGGACAGCCAATTAGTTTATAAACCACACCTGAAAAGCGCATCTGGGGAATTAAGGACCAGGTCAACACTGCAAAAATACTACTTTTAAAGCTACCTGTTCTTTAATTTCACATTTGAAATAACCCGCTTCAAATGTAAATAAAAAAATAAAATACTACAGCTTTAAAAGTGTGTGGCTATGAAGACCTGGATATTTCAACATATTACCTCTCTAAGAGCTTAGACGGGAAAAAAAATATAGGTGAAACAAACTGATGGTGACCAAGAATACTGCTGTTGAAATAAGCTGCTACGTGGTGCTTTGTCTGAAAGAGCGAACGGATAATTTGGTGTGCTGTGAATTAAGGACAATAGACAGTCTTTAGTAAATAAAGTGCTTGGTTCAGAACCACTGTATAGAGAATACTGGATGGGCAACTATGCAGAACCAGTGTGTTCTGCCACAGAGGGGTTCTGATTCCCTCTGATCTCGAGAGCGAAGCTCGAGAGGTCCATGGGAATCAGAACCCTGAGGTGGCAAAACACACTGGTTGTGCATAGAGTTGCTCATCCTGTATTTTTATAGTGTATAGTGCTGTGTGAAATATGTGTTTTGTGAGTTGTTTTGCTTTCAAAATGAAACTGACTCATGCAGTCTCTAGAGATTCTAGAATGCTGTTCTATCACAGTAGGGTAGAATCACATTCCATGACCTTAAAACTGTGGTAGAACAGCAGTTTGAAAGTGATGGAATTCTATACAGAACAACACTCCACTATACACTATATAGCGAATAATGCATATGTAGGGAGTTGATATGGAGTTTTTTCACACACCCAAGTTGTGTGATAATATGTAAACCTCGAGGCCAAAGCTCGAGAGGTTTTACTATTATCACACAATGAGGGTGTGTGAAAAAACTTCATTTCTACCCCCTACATATGTTTTATTTTTTATAATAACTGGCACTAAAACAAATTCAATAGAAGTATTACCACTACGAGGGAGACGTTGATGGTCAAAATAAACTTCTCTCATTAGCATGCCCTACGTATTCAAAGACTGACATCACATAACATGCTAGCGTGGGGGCGTGCCTACTTGTAAGGAAGTAGGAGCATTTTGGCAGCGGGTCTCCATGTTGGTTTTACTAAATAAATGAAATAAATACATGCTGAACACATACAGATCTCTAAACCAGAGGGTAAGCTAAATTAATGTAAAATGATTACGCTTTTTCATTTGGATCTGTAAGTTATGCTATGAGTTTGAATCTGTTTACTCTGGAATGCAAGTGCTGCAGGCTTCTTGGCGCGAGATTGTAAAAGTTTTTTACAGTACTCGAAAACGGGTTGATAACAGGGATCACCAGTTATAATAAGGTTGCAGGCAATGTCAAAACAAGTTAATCTCATTTAAATGTTGTTAGTAGCATGGTGTGAGAAAAGGTGCAAATTACACCATTTAGCTAAATGGAGCTTTAACTACCATGCTTGCTTTGAGTGAGTGGTGACAGGGGTAGGTTTTCCTTGTATACAGACTTTAAATCTGCATGGATTTTGATTCATATGATGTGTGAAATGTTTGGGTGGATTTGCAGATTATAAATTTGAATTTGCTTCTGTGGGGGGTTGGCATCAGGGGGGTGGTGCAAGAGCAATCCCATCCCTTACTTGTTAACCTGCCACAATTTGTAGCAGATCAACAAGCACGAGACCGGTGACTATCACCAGAACTACAGGTACTTCATGACATCACAGACACAACAAACAAAAAATAATTACACATATATACATACGTATATATCTATGTCTGTAGACATGCTGGTAAAACACATTAAGTATATTTAAAAAGTTACCTTTGTAGAGAAAAGAAAATTCCAGCCTGGGTTAAACAAAAGTGATGCATTTAGTAAACGTTATCGCATTATGCAGTGAAAAGTTATTTTTGTCTGGTCAGCAGTATATGATTTATTTGCTTGGTCAGGCTGGCATGCTGCGCTTCCTGCTAAAAAAAAAACACAATACAAGTATTAAATAATATGATTTAATACTTTTATTGTGCGATTTTAAAAGCAGGAAGCGCAGCACACCAGCCTGATCAAGCAAAGAAACCATATATTGCTCACCACACAAAAAAGATCATGCAAACGAACAGTTCAGTTGGCACAAGCATTGCAACCTTTCAAAGTGCCTAGCCTGTTGCCTTTCCATTTTAAGGACGCATACAGAATTCCCTTAGTTTAAATCTTAAAAAACAAGTATTTTTTGTACACCTTAACTTATAATAAAGCACTCTTATTTGCATGCAGCTGTTAATATCTCTAGTTATATGCATATGCAAACCTGTTTACTAATAGACCTGTTAGTTTAACCTCAGTGGTAGGGAAAATGATGGAATCACTTCTGAAGGAAAGAATTGTGGATTATCTAGAGGCCAGAGGGACACAGGACCCAAGGCAGCATGGATTCACAGCGGGAAGGTCATGCCAGACGAATCTGATAGATTTATTTGACTGGGTGACCAAAGTAGTAGATCAGGGAGGGGCTGTGGACATGGCCTACCTAGACTTTGGCAAGACATTTGACACAGTCCCACACAAAAGATTAATATACAAGTTAGCCAGCCTGGGAGTGGGTCCCAAGATGATAGCCTGGGTAAAGAATTGGCTGGAGAATAGGACACAGAGAGTAATAGTAAATGGAGTCCACTCTGAAGAAAGGGGGTTACTAGTGGGGTACCACAGGGTTCAGTAGTTAGGATCAGTCCTCTTCAATGTCTTTATAAGTGACATTGCAGAGGGACTGGAAGGAAAAGTATGTCTCTTTGCAGATGACACAAAGATCTGCAACAGAGTTGATGCACAAGGTGGGGTGGAAAGGATGAGAAGGGACTTGGCAAGGTTAGAGGAATGGTCAAATGTATGGCAGCTTAGATTCAATGCTAAGAAGTGCAAGGTAATGCACCTGGGAAACAAAAACCCAGGGGAAGAGTACACAATGGGGGTGAGATACGAACAACAACAAAAATGGAAAGGGACCTGGGGGTAGTCATATCAGATGACCTAAAGGTGGGCAAGCAATGTGAGAGGGCAGCAAGGAGGGCTGGGGATACTGGGATGCATAGGGAGAGGCATCACCAGTAGAAAACAGGAAGTTGTTATCCCTCTGTACAGACAGCTGGTGAGACCCCATCTGGAATACTGTGTGCAGTTCTGGAGACCCAATCTCCAAAGACATAGACAGGATGGAAGCTGTCCAGAGGAGGGCAACTAAAATGGTGCAGGGTCTGCACTGGAAGACATATGAAGAGAGACTTAAGGAGCTTAATATGTATAGCCTCGAGGAAAGGAGGGAGGGGCACATGATAGAAACTTTCAAGTACCTCAAGGAATCAACAAAGTCCAAGAGGGTAGCATCTTTCAAAAAGAGGTGTGCAAGAACAAGGGGCACAATTTGAAGATGGGGGCGCTCAGAGGTAATTTAAGAGTATTTTTTCACAGAGAGGGTTGTGGATGCATGGAACGGCCTTCCGGAGGAGGTTGTGGAGTCAAAAACAGTGGTGGAATTCAAGCATGCATGGGACAGTCATAAGGCAATTCTACGGGGTGGGGGCAGGAAGAAGTAGGCTGCTGGTTAACTAGGATCTGCAGCTTATCCATTAGGTAGGGAAATGGGCAGACTTGGTGGGCCAAGCGGTCCTTATCTGCCGTCAGATTCTATGTTCTATGTTTCTATGTTTCTATGATCAAGTCATTTAATGGCACTGGCATGATACCTTACATTTAGGTTAATTAGCCATTTGTGGGGGGGGTGATGACTGAACTGTATGCTACAGCTGCTCAATTTCAATAGTGTCTTTATAGGACTAGTCAGATTGCTAGCACTCAGTTCAGCAAGTGATTTATTACAGTGCTTTCTGATGAAAGTGGACATTCAGATTTGAACACTGGCTGGAACCAATACTATAGTTGGAATGTGCACTTTAATTAGAATTTAGAAAGTACAATAATAAATCACCTGCTCTTCTGCTAGCATCATGACTATTCCTGTAAGACACCATATTGAGATCGAGCAGTTGTAGCATACAATTCAGTTATCTCCTCCCCACCACACATGCACACAAATGGCTGCTTTACCTAAATGTAATGTGTTGTGTCAGTGGTTAGAGAATGCAGAGTTCCAACTTCCTTGTTCCAGTTTAAACCGCTATATATGCCCTCTATTACAGAGCAGGAAACATAAGTGAAGCACCTACCAAAAAAGAATGAAGGCAAATCACTGGTCTTGGTCTGACTCCATATATTCTCCCAGACAGGCTGGCTGTCACAGTCACTGGTGGCTGCTGTGGATGGTCTGTACTGTGGTCTGCAGTGGACGGTGATTAATGGCTGGCTGCCGCTTAAAGAATCATTTTACTGTATTTACATAATTGTGATATAAATAATGAATTCAGTGTTAAACAATTTATTCAGTTTCAATACAGTGACTGACAGAAATAGTCAGACTGCTGGGCAAAGAGTAAGTGATTTTTTCTTGTGCTTTTAAATTAAAGTGCAAATTCCCACTCTAGACTAGCAGCACTGGTTTGCAAGCAGCAGTGCCGAGTAAGAATGGGCACCTGAATCAGAAAGCATACTAAGAAATCACTTACTCTGCTGTCTGCCAGCAGTCTGACTATTCCTGTAGGACACTACTGAAACAGAGTGTGGCTGCCTAAACGTAATATACCACGCACAAAAAGCTTTACTAAACTATTCATATAAAACTCAAAGCACAAGGAAAAATAAGCAGCGGAGGTTTAAACTTTAGGCATCCACTGCATATATTTTTTTGTATTCTTAAAAAAAAGAGAACTTCAAATCATAAACACAAGCTGTTGTGTAATACATTTATAAACTTGGAACAGCTGCTGTAGATACATATCTGCAGCAACTGCTCCCAGGTTTATGCATCTTTAGTAGCCCTGCTTTAAATTAAATGAAAAAGCAAATGAACTATTGGCTGCTGCTAGTATATGGGCTGCAAAATGGCAGAGAAGCAAGCCAGTGTCTGTGATGAGCTACAGTACATATCAGCCAATTACTTGCGGCAATTGCAGGGCTATAAACTAAAGACACATATCTTTAGGACCAGACAAGCAGGGAACACTAGACAACTGCATATGGCACATTAAACCCCAGCACCGAATTAGTCAAAATCGCTGGGCAATCTAAATAGTGTGGCAGGCAGGGCCAGCGTCAAAATCTTATTTTGCAGTTATTAGCCCGCAGAGCTAGGGAGAATAAATCCACTAGTCCCCACACACTTTTCCAGTGGCACAGCTGGTATATTTAACTTATTGAAATGTTGACTCCTCCGCAACAAGTCCACAGGGCCAATTAAAGAAAAATCTTACTAGCCTGATATAAAGTCTACCAGCATTTGACTAGTGTGGATCAGTGCCAATTCCGACCACTGGTATGGGAGACTAAACTTGTAAATGCTTTGGGCATGTGAGATGAAGCATCACTAGTAATACAACAACTTATATAGGGTTCCAATGTGGAAAACAAAATCCACTCCAGCACCCATGAGGCCCTGGGAATCAGAGTAGACCAGGCTATATAGCAGGGTTCACTGGGACACAGTCTAAGAAAACAGCATGGCTTGGCTACACCAAAATTAACCGACTCTCCATCCAGAAGATGCTCCCAGTGTTTTATAGCTAGTAGCACTAGAAGCATCTGCTTTGCAACATGCCCTTTATTAGCTCTGGCCTTGCCTACAATGTCATCATCCTCATCATCCTCGAGTGTTTTACATGCAAACATTTTTTAAAGGAGGGGAAACGTGTAAAAATACTTTAAAAGAGTAAGGTATATTAAAATAAAGCCAGGGAAGGCTACAAATATACCGATCTGATAGTGCCCACACAGTTAATTTTGCAACATGTCTTGAGAAGTTATTTAGCCACAACAAAATACAATCAACCCAACCCTACCCACCCCAGTGCCTACCGATTGACCCACTCACAAAAACAACAAGTCAGAGCACACCGCGAAAAAAACAGAGCCGCTGCTGGGTATGTGGTGCACAAAGTACCAGTTTGAAACAAAAACAAACTCTGGTACACACTAGCACTTACACAAATGCATTTTTTTAAAAAAGCCGCAGATAGTCTTTTATTGAAATTCAGCATGCCCTCACTGCAAAAACCACATAGCCAGAACACTTGACATTTCATGCAGTTACACCTGCACTTTCTCAAGGGAATTCTCTTGAAAAAGCGCAGGTGTGACTACCCAGAAAAGGGGCAAATCAAATGTAAAAATGTTTTCAGGTACGGAAGGAGTGTGTGGGGGGGGTCTCTAGGTATTCGTCTCAGGGCCCTGTTGTGAAGTCACACAGATATCAGATTCTAAACAGGGAATGCTACGCTACTGCATATGCCACACATCAACAACAACAAGTCAGATCACACCCTGCCCCCCCCCCAAAAAAAGGGTAAATCATAAATGTAACATTAAACATATTTTTCAGCCTGAATTGCCAATTTACCAATTTGATTTCAATGAATCAAAACGCTAAGTGGCCAATTCAGGCCTATTTCAAAGGAGGGGCAGGGGAGGGTGTCTCAGCATTCACCGCAGGGCCCTGCAGTGAAGTCACCTAGCTACCAACATTGAGGTGGACCACCCATCAGCTGGGTCCCTACTCTAAATGGTATCTGCCTCAGATAGCTTACTTTTGTGTAGGGGCAGGTATCTGGTTGGGAGCTACAAGAAAGCCATACTTCTCCATTTTACAAACTATCCAATAGTTGCCCACCCTTGCTCATTCACAAGCTATGTAAAATATAAGCATAATAATTTCAGCAAGCAAAACCCGAATGCTCAGGTTTGAATCCCTAGTGAGCTCCAGCAAACCACTTTTCTTTTTCTGCAAACATTTGCTATACTGCTACAGATAGATGCATGCAAGTAAAACAAATCAGTTTTATTCCATTCAGCCCAGTAATTCATTCTCCTTCTCCCACTGTAATGTCATATAGACAGCTTCCTTTCAGTTACTCTGAACATTGGCAATTAATATATAATAAATAAATAACTTAAGTCAGATGCAGATGATGTCTTAATTAGACTGCTGCAGTCCTTCTTCCAGTTGGAGACTTCCTTTCAAAACCTAGCAACCCTCAGTCAGTCACACCAATTAAGGGAAGGAAGGGGGGAAAAAATAGTAACAAAAATCAAATGGATGTCACTAACCTATGGACTAGCTGCCTGGACTTGGCCAGGAGGACTGGATGGTATTCTCTTTGGCTGGCACCGGCGGTTGCTGTGGGTGGTCTAAATCCCCTGGAAAGACAAGTTGCAGCAGGTGGTCCCCTCTCCCAGTCCGTCTGACTCAGTCAGACACTCAGACTCATCAGGCAGCGAGCTCAGGCTGCAAAGAGGCACTGTAAAGGTCAGTGGGCAGGGCAGCAGGCTAGTAGCAGCAGCAGGCTCTTATCTCAGCTGGTGGTAAGCAACCAGGCCAGGGCCAGGCAATGCCGGTCTTCTGTCTTCTCTCACTCAGTCTCTCAGCAAACACTACAGCAGCGGTCTAAGTGGCAGTGGTCAGTTGGCGACTCGGAGCCAGCGGTGCGGCGTAGCTGATACTTGCGGAGAGCTGGGCTGGTGCTGCAGAAATAAATTTTAAATGAAAACTACAGCTCCGTTATCTTTAGAGCAGCAGCCAGCAGTAGATCAGCAGGAATTGGGAAGGGATGCAGTCAGCCAGTTCTCTCCTGCTCTGTCTCAGCGTGCGGGCGACTCAATCAGGCAGGTCACAGGCGAGCAGCAGCGATGATCGATCTCAACGTCAATTTCTCTCTGGCGCTCTGAAACTCTTCTACAGCTGGGTTGCTAAAGCACCAGAGAGACTGTTGTTATGTCGAGAACACGGACCTGGGGGGGGGACTACAAGTGCAGGTCCGTGTGGGCAGGGGTGTCACAATTGGGAATGGACTGAGCAGAGCCCTGTGGTTGGGCACAAGGCACATACATCAGAACCTCTCTGATGTAACCACGCTTGGTCCAGTACAACTGTGAAAAGAAATGTGAGGAAACAGCCTTAGGAGTCAGCGTGGACCACGTGGCTCACTTGGGAAAACAAGCATTTTGGCCAGCTATAAAGTACCAGAACAGCATCCCAGTTGCAGAAAAAGTACCAGAACCACCGTTCCGGTGCGTTCCAGCTCACTTTCATCACTGTTTGTATTGTCATTGCTTTACAAAACCTCCTGTCAGGCTCCCAGCATGGTTTCCGTAAAGGCCACAGCACTACCACCGCTATACTAAAACTTACAAATGACATTTATGGCGCAATGGAATCTGGCTTACTGACAGGGGCCAAATTCATTGACCTTATGAAGGCGTTTGACCTGGTCAATCACTCCCTTCTCCTTACCAAACTTTCTTCACTTGGTTTCTCTGTTGACACAGTTGCCTGGTTCAACAACTACCTAACCAACCGAATGCAGGCGGTAGCTTTTAACTCAGCCATGTCTCATCTTTCTCCCGTACTGTTGGGAGTTCCTCAAGGCTCCATACTTGGCCCGTTACTTTTCTCTATTTTTATAAATCACCTCCCATCTGCTGCTCCTGACTGCTCATCCCTGCTGTACGCAGATGATCTTGTCATCTACCATAGTGGACGTAACGTCATGGATATAAATCGCTCCCTAACAGAAGGCTTCCACAGTATTCAAACCTGCCTAAGTGAAAACTACCTGGTACTTGATGAGAGTAAAACACACTCCATGCTTTTCGGCTCTCCAGCCAGACTCAAATCAACTCGTAATTCCTTTCAAATTTCATGTGCAAATGGCTCCCCTGTAGTTAGTACCAGCTCTTTCAAATACTTTGGCATCCTCCTTGATGAATCCCTGGACTTTGACCTCCATATCACCTCCACCTGTAAATCGATCAATGCAAAAATTGGAGGAGCCTATCGTACAAACTACGCCCTCTTTGCCATTTGCCAGGCTTGCTGTGGCACAAGGTTTTCTACTTTCAGCTCTGGCCTGTGGCTCAGTCACATACCTAGGAGCTTCTAAGACCTCACTCCTCAGATGGGACACCACCTACAATAGCATCTGCCGCTATGCTTCTGGGTCACCATGTTTCAAACATCACTGTCAGCTTTATGCTGACCTAAAATAGCCTAGTCCCTCTGCCCACCGGCTGCTAGCCTTTGGCTCCCTACTACACGGTATAACCAGTTCAGGTCTACCCAGCTCTCTCCTCACTGTTATACTCCCAAACCCCACCTATGGTCTCCGATCCACTGACTATGCCCCTCTTTCATCCCCAGATGCAAACCTCCATGGTACACGTGCTTTCTTACCTGGCACCTAAGTACTGGAATGCTATCCTCAATCTATTCACGAGCCCCCACCCATGCTCACTTCAAGAAACTCCACCGTGAATATCTACTGGCTTCAAACCCTGTACATGCTTCGCCACCATAGCCCACTACACTCATTTCCACCTTCTACCCTGCTCTCTCCTACACTTGTCCTTGTTCCCTCTTACCCCCCCTTTCTCCCTGTCTCCCACCCCATCTTTCCTGTCTCATAACCCTGCGTCATCTGATGGCACTTACTGTTGGTCTGGACCCTCCTGATAGTTCTAATATAGACCTATTTTATACGTGTTTTGTGTAGTTTTACTGTTCTAGCTGCACTGGCTATATTTGTTGAACGCTGTAAAACAATCTACTTGTCAATACTGTTTGTATCGCTGATTATCTTATTGTCTACCTCTCCCTTGTGCTGTGTCACATTGTACTGCTCATGTATTTTCACTTGTATACTCCGGGTCGTGCCTGAAAATAGGCATCTCTATGCTAGTGCACCCACCCGGTTACCAAAAGCAAATAAATAAATAAAATATGCTAAGTCTGAAGAAGTGTCTGCATACACTCCCCTTTTACTTGTTCTTGTAAAGTGTCTGCGTACACTTCGCTTTTGCTCCACTTGTTACCCCTTCCCTGGGTCGCCCCTGAAAAGGGGACCTTGTCTCAGTGGGCCCACCCAATTACCAAAACTCAAATAAATAAATAAAAAAGAAATAAATAATAACTATATTGTGATACTTAACCTAACTGGAGTATTGCACTAACCAATGGCCTTGTACTCAGCATGCATTTGAAATCTATCTTCTTAAAACAAAGCAAAAATACTTTGCATTATTTACATTAAGAAGCCTATGCTTACATTGAATGGCTGACTTATATGACTCTCACAAAGTTGCCCCCTGACACCTTGAGCATTGCAATATATCTGAACCCTGTGGAACACAAGGGATAAGTAGCATGCCCCCAGTGTTGCTATTCACAATCTTGCCCCTTGTACAGCATCAAGTAGAAATGTGGCAACACTGCCTAGCAATGACAGACAAGCAACATCGGGACAAGACGGGGACCACCATGATCTCATCCCACTGATGGTGGGCAGGCACGCCCTCTGATTTGTGCTTGTCATCCTCAGTCCTCAGTCCACAGACATAAAAAGCAGAACTGTTGAGCAGATGGTGCACATAGGATTTCCATGCTGCAAAGGGGACTGTCACACTAAAAAGTGATGAGTCCTCTTCAGCAGCGCTCTACAGGCTCCTTTATCTGCACCATAATGACTCTACACTGACATTCACCTGTATCTTATAGAGGAAAGCTCCCATTATATAAACATAAAGATTATGTCTGAGTTAAAGAAAGAGGTAAATGAAATCCCTAAACAATTTGAGCACCGGTAAACAATTCAGTATAAAAGACACATTTTGTTTCTTTGTCTAAAACAAAAGTTGTCCATTTAAAAGGATTTCACAGTCTTGATTAAGTGACAGACTGCTGAAAATAATCAGAAAGAGCATATTATACCTTTTGATTGTTTAGGCAGCAGCAACAGGTCTTGTATTGATAGAACAGTGATGTGTAACATAAATTTAAAAGCACTGCCGGCCTGGTGGTGCTGAGCGTTGAGGTGCTGGACACCACACCTTGCGCCATGCCGATGACCTGGGTTCCGGAGTGGACCCAGGTCGCCAGGGGTCAGCTGGGGGGGGGAGGAGGATTGAGCATCCCAATGGATGCTCTCTTCCTCCAGGGGGGAGGAGACACACTCTGGGCAACGCTAGCACCCATTGTCCTACTGACGGTGGAAGCACGGGCAGTGGGGCGAACATGGCTCTCACAAGTCAAGGGAAGGGACAGCTCTGTTAGGCACCTGACTATGAAGTGTGTCAGCACATCGTCAGTGTGGATGAATGTCCTTCACACTGGCACCCTCTAGGGGTTGGGACCACAGAAGAAAAACAGGGAGAAAAACCTCCCTGGTGTTATGCATCATGATGCCGGGATCCCAGTACGCTAGGACCCAGCTGAATACTGGGGAAGTAGGAGGTACTCCTGGGAGTGGAGGCCAAGGGACAAGTAAAAAAAAAGTAAAAGCACTGACTTACAATAGCTGCATGTAGCCCAGCAAGCGTTTGTTGTACACTGAGGTTTATGTGATATTTTTGTGGTGTGGGCAACAGCGGAGTTGCAGAGTGGGTACTAACATAAGCTAAGAAAATACACTTCAGATATGGTATGAAAAAAATGATACAATAATTGGAGAATTTATTCTGTGTACTAAAATACAGTTTGTAAGTGTTGCTCAAGTCTGTGGCCCCATATTCAAAAACAGGCAAAGTAGAGTGCAAAGTTTTGCGATGTGCTTGCCCATTCCCATGACCCTGAGGATGATATATTCAGTCAGACAGTGGAGTGGCACTATCCAACTGAATATAAGGGCATCTCAGCGTAGCCCTCAGCCAATAAATGCTGCCCTGACATGGATTCCCCCCAGTGCAGGGAACAGTGTCACCAGACCCAATAGAGCTGGTAGCTCCCAGAGTGATACTGAGACAGCACCACACAAATGAGCCCATTGGGTACGCAAGGTGCTAAGGGGCCATTTGCATTATAGGTACATTTGCATGGGAAACAGTGGCAGGTTTATGCCCCTGTGATTGGCTCTGCCACACCCGATTGCCCCCTCCTGGAAAAATCTGTATTCCTTGGTGAGTGGCACCCGCCCCACCCACCCTCTGATTACTGTCCTCAATAATGTAACATCCTTTCACTGGTGTCTAGTGGTCCCCCGCCCTCCAATCATTGTTCCTGGTAAAGTAAAATCCTTCCCTGGTGCCATTTGGTCCCATTGCCCTCTGATCACCAGCCCCAGTGTAATTTAAATTATTCCTGGAGCCCAGTGGCCCCCCTGCCCTCCAGTTGCCAGTCCCATTATTATAAATGAACTCCCTGGTGTCCAGTGGTCCCCCTGCCCTCCAATCACCAGTCCCATTATTATGAATGAATTCCTGGTACCTAGTGGTCCTCCTTGCCCTCCAGTTGCCAGCCTCATTAATAAGAATGAATTCTCTGGTGTCCAGTGGTCCCCTTGCCCTCTGCTCACCAGCCCTGTTATCATGAATGAACTCCCTGGTGCCTAGTGGTCCTCCCCTGCCTCTGATCACCGGCCCTGTTATTATAAGTGAACTCCATGGTGTCCAGTGGTTCCCCTACCCACAGTCACTGGCTCTGGCATCATAAAATACCTCCCTGGCATCTAATGGCACCACCCACCCACCAATCTCTGTCTCTGTAACAACGTACCCATTCTCTGGCATCTAGGTCCACCCCACATGGCAGGCAGTGTCCATCCCACCTTGCCAATCCCCTTAACTGAACCACCGGTGCTGTGGGAGACCATATGGTGACCAGCACAGCCCTTCTCTCACCTCCTCAGCTGGCTACCATATGGAAAGACAGGAAGTGTGCATCCAATATACAGTACAGGGCACAGGTCCTCTGTATTGTGCAGGGAGCATGGCCTGTGTACTGTACAGGGAGTGTGCTGCCTGTGTACTGTACAGGGAGTGTGCAGCCTGTGTACTGTACAGGGAGTGCGCCGCCTGTGTACTGTACAGGGAGTGTGCAGCCTGTGTACTGTACAGGGAGTGTGCAGCCTGTGTACTGTACAGGGAGTGCGCCGCCTGTGTACCGTACAGGGAGTGTGCCGCCTGTATACTGTACAGGGAGCGTGCAGCCTGTGTACTGTACAGGGAGTGCACCGCCTGTGTACTGTACAGGGAGTGTGCCGCCTGTGTACTGTACAGGGAGTGCGCCGCCTGTGTACTGTACAGGGAGTGCGCTGCCTGTGTACTGTACAGGGAGTGCGCAGCCTGTGTACTGTACAGGGAGTGCACCGCCTGTGTACTGTACAGGGAGTGTGCAGCCTGTGTACTGTACAGGGAGTGTGCAGTCTGTGTACTGTACAGGAGTGCAGCCTGTGTACTGTACAGGGAGTGTGCTGCCTGTGTACTGTACAGGGAGTGCGCCGCCTGTGTACTGTACAGGGAGTGTGCAGCCTGTGTACTGTACAGGGAGTGTGCAGTCTGTGTACTGTACAGGGAGTGCGCCGCCTGTGTACTGTACAAGGAGTGTGCAGCCTGTGTACTGTACAGGGAGTGCGCCGCCTGTGTACTGTACAGGGAGCCGCCTGTGTACTGTACAGAGAGTGTGCAGCCTGTGTACTGTACAGGGAGTGTGCAGCCTGTGTACTGTACAGGGAGTGCTCCCTGTACAGCAGACTGGCCATGCTCCCTGTACAATACAGAGTCACTGAACATGCAGTCCCTGTCTTTCTGTATGGTGGGCAGCTGAGAAGGTAAGTGGAGGGCTGTGCTGGTCGCCCACATGGTTCAGGTAAAGGACGGCTGGCAGAGTGGGTTGGTCAGTGCCCATGGTGCAGGGGGGCCACTAGATGCCAGCAAAGGGTTATGTTCCTACAAGAATGGGGATCAGTGGGTCAGAGGGCCACTAGACGCCAGGGAGGTATTTTATGATACTGGGACTGGCAATCAGAGGACAGAGGGGAACACTGGACACCAGGAAGTTCATTCATTATAATGGGGCTGGCAATCAAAGGGTGGGGGGACCACCAGGCACTAGGTAGTTCATTCATAATAATGGGACTGGCGTCAGAGGGTGGGGGGACTGCTGGACACCAGAGAGTTCACTCATAATAATGAGGCTGCCAGTCAGAGGGTGAGGGTCCACTAGGCACCAGAGATACATTCAATTACACTGGAGATGGCGATCAGAGGGTGGGGGGACCACTGTACACCAGTTACATTTTGTACTTTATTAGGGATGGTGATCGGTGGATGGGGGTGCCACTAGACGCCAAGGGTCGGATGTGTTTCCCCAGCTGCCAATGTGGCTGTTGGCTGCTGTGCCTCCAGCACCTGCTAGGGTTGGCTGGAGTAAGTCAGGGATATGATCAGTGGTATTTGCACTGCGCAAAGTGACCTACATTAGCCCCTTTGAGCAGTGCAAATGTGCTGATTATTGCGCTGCACTGGTTTTCCTGTCCCCATCCCTTCCTTCCTTTGCCCACCGCATACATTATTTTCTTCTGCATGCTCTAACCCTGTTAGCACATGCAAAAGCCCACTTTGAATATTGCACATGTGCACAAACCCCGGGCAAACAGGATGCAATGACTTTGCCCACCAGACAAAGTTTTAAATATCTGGCCCCTGTTGTTTTAATTTAAACTAGATTAACTACTGAATATAAGAATCTGACACTAACCAAACCCATAGTGAATATGGAGATATAGGAGTTAAGTTGTGGTGCAAAGGTTGTAATTTATAACCAAAAAATATTAGTATTATATAGGATGAAAATGTATGCATTATTTTAGTGATAGTGTGTCAGATTTTATGGAGGCTCTTCATCCCCTGAAAAAGTTCACGGGGGGGGGGGAATGTTGAGCCGGGATGTGAGGGTACTACTATGAAGTTTAATAAAGATCGGAAATTGAGAACGACATTGTCTGTTGTTGGTGTGGCTGGTGTAAATACAGACTTTCTACCTGATCACTTGCCTGGCAGCCCCCAGAACTATATTTCATTAAGATAATTATGAAGGGTACTCACTTGGGGTCTTGTGTTCTGTTTGGAGCATTAAAGGGCAATGACTCTTGTAATTCTACTTTGTCACAAGTTCTGGTTTTAAAGATAGTGATTATTCCGGATTAATTTTGTAGTCTGAGACATTGCCAAATGTACCCGAGCTGTACCCAAGCTATACGGAAGGCTAAAAGCAAATATTTAGGGAGGCACTCTCCAACTCCTGGGGTGATGGGAAAACATTTTGGAATAACTTGAAGGACCTCACAGGCAAGGATACTAAGGTATCACCCACCATGCTCAACATTGATGGAACACCTACGCTAGACCTAGGTACCATTTCCAATACGTTCAACAATGCATTCTCCAACCTTGGCAGTGTCCTTCCACCTGACTTTTTTCAATGTCCCCACCACCAATTCCCCCTTTGACAATGTGTCCCAAGTACACACAGCTCCACAGTTCTTTTTCAAACAGATCCCAATGCACTTAGCCAGAACCTATTTATGCAAGGCCATCCACAAAACTGGCTACAGTGGTGACTCACTCGACCTGAAGTTGCTTGTACTAGTCCTAGATGAAATCCTTGAACCCCTGACAAAGATCTTCAACCTTTCCCTAAGATTGGGTCAATTCCCATCACTCTGGAAACAGGCGACTATCACACCTATACACAAAAATGGAGACAAGTCACTGCACACCAACTACAGGCCCATCTCCATCCTCCCCCCCCCCCCATGTAAAGCTCTGGAACGAATAGTCTTGGAGCAGCTTGTCGAGTTCCTGGAAAAATATGAAATCCAGTGCCCAGAACAGCATGGCTTCCGAAAGGGCATAGTACCACCACGGCACTGTTGGAATTTACCGGATTCATCCATGACACCCTCAACCAAGGAATCTGTGGGGGGGGCAGTATTCATTGACCTGACAAAGGCCTTTGATACTGTTAACCACCCACTCCTACTCAGGCAACTGACCACTCTCGGGCTCTCCAAGGATGTACTGCCCTGGTTTGCTAGCTACCTCGGGGGAAGGGTCCAATGTGTTAGAATTGTTGGTGTCACCTCTGATGAAAAAATGTCCTCTCAGGTGTCCCGCAGGGGTCTATACTGGAGCCATTACTCTTTTCTCTCTTCCTGAATGGTTTCCATAGCATCTGCCAACAGAGAATTTTACTAGCAACCAAGACTCTAAACAACTTGAGAGTCAGTTGCAGTGTGATTTCAGGCATGTTGAAGAGTGGTTTAGCTCACACAAACTTGTCCTGAACTACAGAAAAACTAAAGTCATGACATTTTGCAACGCAAGGAGCAAGTATAAACTTCTGTCCCTCACCATCAAGAACCATGTGGGGATTTCACTTGAACATGTTCCTGAGTTTAAATATCTTGGCATCACCTTGGACAGTTCCCTTTCTTACACGCGGCACATTGGCAATGTAGCTAAGGCTGCCAAAATACGGATCAGCCTGCTCCACAAGCACAAACACTGCATGACCACTGATGCCCTTAGACTGGCCATCTAGAGCTCCGTCACCTCCATAGTTGACTACAGTCTAGTCATCTATGGCTCTGCTTCCCCTACTGCCCTCCAGAGGATATCGGTGATACTCAACGAGGCTTGTAGGCTTCTAACGGGTACCGCCTGCCTAACACACACCTGTGACCTGTACGCCCAGGCTGGATGGCTACCACTCCTTAGTAGAATACAATACCAGACCTACTTGTTAACCAAAAATGTTCTCCTCGGGCTCATGCCATCAGAAGTGGCAAAGCTCCTTACTGCCAACAGCAGTACCCAGCTTACATGCAGTGCTCTATATCAAATCTTCCAGGTCCCCAGATGCTAGACCACAATGGGTCAGAGGTCGTTCACACACGGGACTCCTCAGTGGTACAATACCCTGAACAAAGAAACACTTACAACTGCGATGCTTGGTCCCTTTAAAAGGCAATTAAGACTATTCCTCACCTGTACCACTCAATGTGACTGGCTCTCCTAAGTAACTGCCTCCTCATTTTACACTAGTCAAAGGTGACCTGTAACCTCCCTTAGAGCTCCACTTTTTTGGCACCAGTTTCCCCCCACTCTCACCCCTTACTCCCCCCTTACACCACACTGCTTCACCCACCCCCTCCCCTCCCCTCTCTAATGGCACTTTCAGATATGGGACCCTCCAGCCCATCCACCTCGCACTTTTGCCACCCACCTCTACCCGCTGACAATGGCCCTTTAGCCTGCCTACTTTTTTCTGACTCCCTCCTACTCTATAGTAACTATATACTGTTCACTCTGAAACTTGTCTGAAGCTGGTTTATGTTGTCTCTCTCCATTTTTGGCTGTATAATAAATGCTTAGACATCTTTGTGTTTTTAAGACTGTAACCATTGTTGACCTTTGTATGTATGTTACCCTACATCCTTTGACGTGGAGCCTTTGTAAATGAGCAGCTCCTGCTCAAAGGTATTTGTAATCCTAGGCCCGGATATTCAAAAGGGTTGCGCATGGTGCAACAGTGTTGCGCCATGTGCAATCCACTGATGCACCCTGGCGCAATATTCAAACGGGGATTATGCCTGGCACAAATCGATGCAGCGTGGCGCATCAGTAATGTATTGCGGTGTAGGTGGGGGTGTGCCCATGCATATCCGCACATCCTGATATTCATCCCGGGATGTGCTGGGTCCATGCATGTGACCCCTACTGCGCTGCACACAGGTGAGCCAAAAAGGAACAGTGGCTGGCCACCACAGGTGAGCTGCCGTATGCAGGGTGCAACACGGCAGCTGCCACCTGTGAGTGGCCACCCGAGCTCCGGCTGCACCTCCATGGCAGCGCCCCCCATGCCCGATCGCGGGCATCTGTTTAAATTAATAATGTCCTATCTCCCTGGTGGTCCAGTGGACCGCTGTCAGCCCGATCGCAGGCTTAAGTATAAATGAATAACGTCCCATATCTCTGGTAGTCCAGTGGACTGCTCGCAGCCCGATCGCAGGCTTAAGTATAAATAAAAGCACGTCCTATATCCCTGGTGGTCCAGTGGACCACTCGCAGCCCGACCATGGGCTTAAGTATAAAAAAATAGCACATCCTATATCCCTGGTGGTCCAGTGGACCACTCACGCTGTGGACCAATGGGCGTACAGCCTCACCTATGGTGTCAGTCGCCGGGTGGCGGGCGACAGCATCCACCACCGCCCCCGCCACCCGGCGACTGACACACTAGGCTGTACGCCTATTGGTCCACAGCGTGAGCCAATGGGCGGCAGTTTCAGCCAGTGTGTTATCATTAAGTCCAGATATGTGAATGATCCATTCACATATCTGGACTGTGTAGTATGGTACCGGTTACACGCCCATTGGCTCACGCTGTGGACCAATGGGCATACAGCCCTACCTACAGTGTCAGTCAGCAGGCAGTGGGGCGGCAGGCGGGTGGGTTGCTGCCACCCGCCACTGACCGGGGGGAAGCGGGACAGTGGGGCTCAGTGGATGGGTGGGGGGGTACCGCTGGACCACCAGGGATCTTGGACGTGCTTTTATTTATACATAAGCCTGCGACTGGGCTGCGAGCAGTCCACTGGACCACCAGGGATATAGGACGTGTTTTTTTTTATACTTAAGCCCGCTGACATAGGAAGCGTCCACTGGACCACCAGGGATATAGGACGTGTTTTTTTTATACTTAAGCCCGCTGACTGCAAGCAGTCCACTGGACCACCAGGGATATTGGACGTGTTTATTTATACAAGCCTGCGATCAGGCTGTGAGCGTCCACTGGGCCACCAGGGATATTGGACGCTTATTTCAATCAACGTATGCCCGTGATCGGGCAGTGGGGCACATTGCCGCACTGTGCAGGGGGCGTCGGTCCCAGATGGCTGCTGCCAGGGCGCCAGGTGCAAGTCGCCGGGAATCGGTGCACCTGCAAGCAAATGGGGCCATAATGATATGCAAATGGCCCCATTTGTGCCTTGCATACATTATGGCTCCATTTGCATGTGCACTTTTGAATATCACGGTTGTTGCGCATAGCACAACGGAACTTGCACTAGCGCATCCCCCTGCTCCACTCTTGCCACTTGCACTGGCACAGTGCCACTGCACCATGCACACTGCGGGTGGCCAAGGTACGATATTCAACTATGCTGTGCCATGGCGCAGCTCCGTTGAATATTACCCAGTCAACGCCCCTGCGCAGCCAAGTTGCGCTGCACCCAGGCTTGCGCCACAGCCAGGCGCAGTCTGAATATCTGGGCCCCAGAGTTTAATAAAATAAAAAAATAAGAATGTGTCTATAAGTTCTACTATATTTGGCAGTCATTTATCATGTTCCAATACATACAGCAGAAGCTCATCGGCATTCAAGCAGAGTCTCTCCTGTCAATTTGATGTCCTATGTATGCTTAGGTGCTGCCAAATAGCAACCTCCAATACTTCAATATTATTGCTACCATTCAGTCACACTAATATAGACCGCAGTTTTAGCCTGCTATCCATAAAAAGAGCAATTACTGAAACTGGCTAGTATCCCACTTCGCTGAACAAGTTAGAAATTCTAGTTAACAGACACTTTAAGAAAGGCAATCTTTGCTTAAACTGTAAAATATCTACCATTAGACTTTTGGCTGAATTTCTTGAAGACAGAACTCCCCACATCAAGTGGAGTTCTCCGTCAGTTCAGCCAGTGATATGACAGGCCAGTAAAGGCACTGGCACCTCAGAGAAAGTAGCAACACACTAGTATATGTTGTATTGGAACTGGCACGGTACAAGACTGAATAAGTTGTAACCCCTACTGAAGTACACAGCCCTGATGACTGCATTCATGTTGTCTTCTCTGACAAAAACCAGAACACTGTACCAACCACAAAATTATAATTCAGTGCAAAACCTACTATAATTGTGGAGAAACTTTTACCCATAGAAACACAGAATGTGACAGTAGACAAAGGCCTGTGGCCCATCCAGTTTGCCAAACACTACCTAATATAGTCATTGTCTAGGTGTATCCATTGCAGAAAAACATGTTAATGCATTGGTTGGGGTTTAAGCACAAAACGTCAAAAGTAAGTAAAAGGTCCTCTGAGCGTTGATAAATCTGTGGTGTGGTGTATCTCAGGGTTTGCACGACTGCACAATGCAGTGTTGAAGATGCCCTAACTTCAGCATTGTCTTTCCAGGCACAGAAAAATACTCACACATCAATGCTTAGGGAGAAAGTGACAAAGTTAGCACAATGCCAAGGTGGCATTGTGCAGTCGTGCAAACCCCGAGGAACACACCACCACAGATTCAGCAAGGCTCACAGGGGCTTTTTCCCCTAATATTGCATTTTCCTACTTTTGACACTTTGTGCTTAAATCCTAACTCATCCACTAACAGTTATATCAAGCTTACCACTGTGAGCAGTTATTTCTGTGTGCACTCCTGTTAAACACTGGATACACTACTTTCATGTTCATGCTTAATCAGCTATTTTTATTTTATGATCTTTATCAATGTTTTCATTTTCCAAAGCTTTTTGAAACATTTTAAACTGAACAACAGTACTTATCTTGGCATATAGCCTGGTGAGACAAAGTTTTTTGGTCCATTTTTTGGCTTCGTGGCTGCAGTGAAAAATGAAACCTTCTTGGCTCAATTGCCTAAATCCATATTGGTTTTGCCATTTCTTTCACCCATCGCATTGCCAGCTGACTATGGAAGCATTTGAACAACATTCCTCGCTCCACAGGCAGCCATTATGTATGCACTTTACTTTGCTGCTACTGCCTGTTGTACCGACATCCTGACCACACCTTGCTTGAGGTGTGGAAGCGTGATAACGTGCTGATGTTTTGGAGTGTCATACACTCCATCCTCAGAGCAGAAGTGATGCCGTGCCTCCCCAACTTAAATGTGTGCGCATACCAGCTCCACAGAATGGCGAATGGTCTTTTTGACCTTATATCTGCTGGGATTGAACTTCCAAAAATATAACTGCAGTTTAAGAAGGACTTTTCCGTAGTTATTTCTGATGAAGCTATACAGATAATCATTTCTTTTAAGGAGACCTAGTCCCAAATATATGTTCTTCATTCCTGAATCTTTTTAAAGAGATCTTACCACTTTAAAATATTCTGTCTCAAAAATACTCTATATTTGCACCTTATATGCTGCTCTTATCAAAGTGCACAGTATTATGGCTTATGTCCCCTGAATACATTTACTATACATTTGATTAAACATGCCCAACTCTTTACATTTCTTAAGTTGGGTCTCTAGGCGACTCTGTTACAAATGATTTTACCTTTTATATCTATTTTCTCTTTATGTTACTACTAAAACAATGAAAGCTTTCTATAACAGACTCTATCTGACAAGGTTATACATTTGGATAGATTACAATTCACAATGAGTCCTGGTCCTCCTGGGACCCCAGATCTGCACACTACATGTAACTGTTGTACCCATTATCCTCATTTAGTCCCTTTGGCCACACAGTCTGCAATTTGTGAATCCAGAATGCTTCCTGTTGTAACAAGAGTTCTTTAATATTTTCACCTCGTTCTGGCAGTTTTACCGCTTCTAGTCCTACATGTGTCAAGGAAGTTGCTGAACCATGCCCTGCTTCATCGTGGTGTTTAGCCATGGTGTATTTGTAATTTTTAGTTCTTATTGCTGTCTCACGTTCCCTGATTCTGATTTTTAATGGCCTTTTTGTTTGGCCAATGTATGCCATACCACAAGGACAATTCAACGTATAAATTACCTGTTCTGTGTTGCAGGTGAAGAAGCCTTTGATTCTAGATTTCTTTCCTGACCATGGGCGGTTGATGGTTTTTGTTTTCCTTGTGCTGCTACATTGGGTGCAGTTTCCACATTTAAAGTTCCCCTCTGGGGGTGGTGGCATCCAATCTGGTTTTAAAGATTGTTTCTTTTCTGTGAACAGCATATGAACTAGATTATCCTTAAGGTGTTTTCCTTTTTTGTAGCTCAACAATGGCCCTTTCTCTGTTATTCCTCCTAGCCAGGATGGAGTGTCTGGCACTCCGAAATGTCAGCACGTTATCATGCTTCCATACCTGAAGCAAGGTGTGGTCAGGACGGCGGTACAACAGGCAGTAGCAGCAAAGTAAAGTGCATACCTAATGGCCACCTGAAGAACGAGGAGTATTGTTCAAACACTTCCATAGTCAGTTGGCAATGCGATGGGTGAAAGAAATGGCAAAACCAATATGGATTTAGGCAATTGAACCAAGAAGGTTCCATTTGTCACCGCAGCCAAGGAGTAAAAAAATGGACCAAAAAAACATTGTCTCATCAGTCTATATGCCGAGATAAGTACTGTTGTTCAGTTTAAAATGTTTCAAAAAGCATGTACAATGAAAACATTGATAAAAGATCATAAAATAAAAATAGCTGATTAAGCTTGAACATGAAAGTAGTGCATCCGGTGTTTAGTAGGAGTGCACATAGAAATAACTGCTCACAGTGGTAAACTTGATATAGTTTCATTATTCCCTGCTATGGAGCACAACTGTCCTTATAGTACCTTTTATAAGTTTTTGAGCTCTACTGATTTTCTGTTTAGTAGTTCCATAGAATATGCTTATATAACCTAACAGGGAGGTTATAAGTAGCAGCTCCTATTAAGGACTTATTTAAAACAGATCTTCACTGAACGAAACATAATGGCTTCACAAGCCAGAGAACCAGAGACCGAGACTTTTGCATTCACTGACGAGGAAGGAGAAGAAGTGGCCTTTGATTCCACAGAGTATGCTAGAGTTTTTAGTAATATAACAACAGAAGTAAACAGCAAAATAGATATTGAAAGTATTGAAAATATAATTAAAAAAGAAATCAGAATGTAATTGCACACTTTATCACTGAGCAGGTATTGGAGAGAAAAACAGATAACTAGAGGGTTACGGATACAGAATCCATCCTCCTTTGGGACAGATGACCCAATATATATGAATGACTGGGAGAGAATTCTAAACAAAGCGTTTCATGATTTAATGTTAGCTACAATTAAAAAAGCTAAGAGAGACAGCAGAAAATTTAAGGAAGAGGCAAAAAAGAAACAAGAAGAAATCTTTAAGGATACACAGAGGAATGAACAGGCTGAATCCATTAAAAAATTGAAAGTGACATGAAAAAATTCAAAGAGGAATTAACCAAGTATAAAATACAAAAAGATGAGAGAGACTCCAGGGATTACAGAGAAGACACTGTATATAATTGGCAAGGGAGAAGACATACTGTAGGTTTAACACAAAAGACATAAACAAGTTTAGAATGGATGATGGAGACATGACAGAAGAAAGTGATACAAAAAACATAGGAACAAATAGAGGAGAACAGCAGGAACAGGATTTTCAGGAAGGCAGAAGACAAGAAACCAGTGGAAATATAGGCAGAGGAAAAGGACCCGGGTGGGGGCAGAGGAAGAGGAAACAGAGGGAGAGGCAGAGGACGGAGAGGGAACTTTGGGCAATATTGGGGAGAACAGGGCCCCCGAAGATCGACAAGAAACAAGAAATGGAACTAATAAAGCCTACTAAAAATGAATTAAACCCAACACAAGAGGAAGTACTAAAGAAAGGCCTGACCTCTGTCCCTAGAAAGGGGTAAACCCATTCAGGCTAAAGATTGATTTATTTGAACTTTACAGAAAATTACATTTAAAAGTACATTTCAGTAAATTGACCTCAATTCAGCACCTGGTACAAACTATAACCAGAACTAAGAGCGTTCTAATAGTAAATGGGGAAGAAGAAAAAGTAGAATGTACAAGAGAAAAAAACAAGTTTAAAAAAAGTTCAAAATTGATTCCAAATATAGGACTTAACCCTACAATAAGGACCTTCAGTAAGCTAGTGGAAACGGATGTAGAAAAGGTACTAAAGAGATATGAGGACATGACTGGGAGGGATAACGTGACAAAAAAAGAAAGATTTTCTGACGGAGATCAAAAACCTCCCAGATACTATTGTTAAAAAAGCGGATAAGGGAGGAGCGGTTGTTCTATGGGACAAAGACATGTATATAACTAAGATGGAAAGGCAATTGATGGATGGAAAATACTACAGAAAGTTAGATAGAGATCCCACAGAAGATATAAAAATGAAATAGTGGGCATAATAACACAGGCACGAGAAAGGAATTGGATCACAGATACAGAAAAATGTTTCCTAATAACGGACTGTCCAATAAAGCTGGTAATTTACCTCTTAGCTAAAGTCCACAAAAATGAGGACCACCCCCAAGGCAGGCCGATTGTGAGCAGCTTGGGCTCCTTAACAGAACCCCTCTCAAAATTTGTGGATCATTTTTTAAAACCCATAGCAAGAAAAACAAAATCATTTTTGGCAGACACTAAAGATGTGCTAAATCAAATAAAGGACATACAAACAAAAGAAAATACAATTTTAATAACATGTAATATTGAAAACTTATATAATAATATTCCACATCAAGTGGGCATAGAAATAATAAGGGAAAATGTGACTTCAAGACCCAATGGTACCACTATCAGTGTTCATTGTCCAACTAGCTGATCTGGTACTAAAAAACAGTTGCTTTACTTTTGGAAAGAATTATTTTCAACAGATACACAGAACAGCAATGGGTACAACATTTGCCCCATCCCTGGCAAACATCTACATTGGGAATTGGGAAGATAAGTACATTTGGGATGCACAAGAAAATAAATGGCATGTAAACATCATAAAGTGGCTACATTTTGTGGACGACATTTTGATTCTTTGGGAAGGAAAAGAAACAGAGTTCATCAGTTTTTTTGAATTTATTAACACTTGTGACACAAATTTAAAATTCAGTGCAGAAACAAGCACAAGGGAGGTGAGCTTCTTAGACATCACTATTTATAAGAACAATTATAGACTGGAAACAAAATTATTTAGGAAACAAACCGATAGAAACACAGTACTGCATTTTGATAGCCATCACCCGAGACACACCAAGATGAATATTCCTTTGGGACAATTGTTATGAATAAAAAGAAACTGTAGTGAGGACAATGTAAGAATGGAGGAAACAGCGAACACCCATCAAAGATTTTTAAACAGGGGTTACACACCAGGCATGCTACTAAGGGCAGTCCACCAGGTAGCTCGAAGAGACAGAAATGAATTATTAGCACAGAAACAAAGCACAGATGAAGTAGAAAGTGAAAGAATACGTTTTTGGACAACTTTTAACAGTGCGTATGGAGATGTGGGACAAATAGGGAAAAAACACTGGCCTATACTAGCAGCAGATCCATGGCTAGGAGGAATAACAGAGAAAGGGAAATTGCTGAGCTACAAAAAAGGAAAAAGTCTTAAGGATAATCTAGTTCTTACGCTGTTCACAGAAAAGAAAGAATCTTTAAAACCAGATTGGATGCCACCACCCCCAGAGGGGAACTTTAAATGTGGAAACTGCACCCAATGTAGCAGCACAAGGAAAACAAAAACCATCAACCGCCCATGGTCAGGAAAGAAATATAGAATCAAAGGCTTCTTCACCTGCAACACAGAACAGGTAATTTATACGTTGAATTGTCCTTGTGGTATGGCATACATTGGCCAAACAAAAAGGCCATTAAAAATCAAAATCGGGGAACGTAAGACAGCAATAAGAACTAAATATTACAAATACGCCATGGCTAAACACCACGATGAAGCAGGGCATGGTTCAGCAACTTCCTTGACACATGTAGGACTAGAAGCGGTAAAACTGCCAGAACGAGGTGAAAATATTAAAGAACTCTTGTTACAACAGGAAGCATTCTGGATTCACAAATTGCAGACTGTGTGGCCAAAGGGACTAAATGAGGATAATGGGTACAACAGTTACATGTAGTGTGCAGATCTGGGGTCCCAGGAGGACCAGGACTCATTGAGAATTGCAGTCTATCCAAATGTATAACCTTGTCAAATAGAGTTTGATATAGAAAGCTTGCATTGTTTTAGCAGTAACATAAAGAGAAAATAGATATAAAAGGTAAAATCATTTGTAACAGAGTCACCTAGAGACCCAACTTAAGAAATGAAAAGAGTTGGGCATGTTTAATAAAATGTATAGTAAATGTATTCAGGGGACATAAGCCAAAATACTGTGCACTTTGACAAGAGCAGTATATAAGGTGCAAATATAGAGTATTTTTGAGACAGAATATTTTAAAGTGGTAAGATCTCTTTAAAAAGATTCAGGAATGAAGAACATATATTTGGGACTAGGTCTCCTTAAAAGAAATGATTATCTGTATAGCTTCATCAGAAATAACTACGGAAAAGTACTTCTTAAACTGCAGTTATATTTTTGGGAAGTTCAGTCCCAGCAGATGGAAGGTCAAAAGGACAACACTCGCCGCTCTGTGGAGCTGGTATGCGCACACATTTATGTCGGGGAGGCGTGGCATCACTTCATCTCTGAGGATGGAGTGCATGATTCTCTGAAATATTAGCATGTTATCATGCTTCCATACCTGAAGCAAGGTGTGGACAGGATGGCGGTACAACAAGCAGTAGCAGCAAAGTAAAGTGCATACCTAATGGCCACCTGAGGAGCGAGGAATAATGTTCAAATTATTCCATAGTCAGTTGGCAATACGATGGGTGAAAGAAACGACAAAACCAATATGGATTTAGGCATATGCGCCAAGAAGGCTTCATTTTTCACCACAGCCACAGAGCCGAAAAACGGACCAAAAAAACTTTGTCTCATCAGGTTATATGCCGAGATAAGTACTGTTGTTCAGTTTAAAACATTTCAGACAGCTTAGGAAAATGAAAACATTGATAAAAGATCATAAAATAAAAATAGCTGGTTAAGTATGAACATGAAAGTAGTGCATCCAGTGTTTAGAAGGAGTGCACACAGAAATAACTGCTCACAGAGGTAAACTTGATATAGTTTCATTATTCCCTGCTATGGAGCACAACTGTCCTTATAGTACCTTTTATAGGTTTTTGAGCTCTACTGATTTTTGGTTTAGTGGTTCCATAAACATAGTTCTTTGCAATGAATTTCCTTCCTTTTTAAAAAAAGACACCTAAAAATACACGCACACAACTTTTTCTATCAGTGCTGGCCTTTGGCTCACATTAATGCTTTTAATTACAATTTGATGCTGGATTGACCAAGTCAATTGAATACTTTTAATGATAAACACATTAAATCTTGTTTCACAAATGCGTCTATTAGAAAATCCTATGTTCTTTTTTTATTTTTAATTTTTTTAAGATTTTATGGCCTCGATTTTTTCCCCATTTTCTCCCAGCCCTTGTCCTGGCCATGTGCATGCATGTGAAGGCACGCACATGCCGTAGTACTGGGATGCCCCTCCTACTACTTTCTGCCCCCTCCTGCCTATGTTGACCACTGGACCTCTACCGAATGGCAGCAGAACTATGGGGGGGGGTGACAGCCTCCCAGGAGAGGAGAGCTGCCTTCTGCCTGCTCAATCCTGCTCCCCCCATGCTGGCTCTCTGACGACCCGAATCCATTCCCAAATGCAGGTAGCCAGTGTGACACAAGCTAAGGTGTCCAGCATCTCAGCTCTCTGTGCCACCAGGCCAGCTAGAAAATCCCATTTTCATAGATCAGTTCTCATCTGCGAGAGCAGGGAATCGTGAAACACATGAAACTTGTTTTTTCAGACATGAGCATTACAAAACCCTGTTTTCACAGATTGGTTTTTGTAGACAAAATGTGTGCATCGTGAAACACTGAAAATCTGTGTTTGCAGATGTGCTTATTAGGTAACCCTGTTTTCACAGATAGAAGAACGTTTTTGGAATTCAAATTTCATCTGTAAAATGGGGTTTCTTTTTTTGTGGTATTGTGACAGGTTTGAATAAGATCCTGCCCATTTGTCATACAGAAAGAGTTTAAGGCAAGGATCTGTTCTTTCCTCTCCTCTCCTTTTCTGGCTCTTGTCTGTCTGATTGTGCAATCAAATTGTCTTGAAACCCAGGAACTGATCACTCTGACAGTATCACGATTCTTCCCCTCCCACTGTCTCCCTGCCTTTACTTGTTGTATCTTGCTGTTTCTATCTTTTCTTTCCTTTTGTTTATCTGTGATTATAAAAATAGATATGGATCTTTATGTGTGTAACCCCCCTGCAAATGGGGGTTCCCAAAAGTCTTCCAGGAGCTGGCTAAGTGCTCCCAGCCTGAATGGTGTTCGGCGTTTAAGCCGTTTATCTGTGAGTGCTTTTAGAGCCTCTGGTACTGTCTCTTTAAGAGCTACCTGCTCGCAGGCTAAATTAGCTTGAAAGGGGGGACTGTGTAGTTAATGCTCAAGTCCCACCCTGAGCTGCCGTCTGATCACTCCGTTTCTGCAGTCACTAAGAGCGCAGAGGAAGCCCATCTGAAAGATGTAACTGTTTTCTTGAAATCATTTAGAGCATTTGTAAAATTGCAGTTTGTCTAACCTGCCTTTATTGCAGCTGGGACTCTGTGTGTGTTGCTCCTCTATTTTGGACCTGAACTGCTAATCTGGGCCAATTGGGTAAGGGGAGCCTTAAAATGGAGACTGCCTGAACCAACCAGAACTTGGACTCTCACCTGGAACCTGCTTAAAGGGGGAATGTATGGCAGGTGCTTCTGGGAGCTGTAGTTTGGACCTTGGCTCCTTTTTGCACCAACAGAGGGAGCCCTGCAGTGGTTGACAGTTGAATCCTCCAACCGAACCTGTGTGGAGCCTAAGGAAATGCCTGAACTGTTCCTGGAGGGCAGATGCGAGTTGACTGTGAAGGGAGTAGGAGCTCTGTTCTGCTGCGGCATGCAGTTCGCGCAGGAAGTGTGTGTAAGGTCCTGAAGTCGGCCTGTAGCCATTAGCGAGTGCTCATTCGGGCTGAATCCGAGTTGTGGAAAGAGAAGGAGGAAGTGTGCAGAACCAGGCTTGCCCGTAGAAGACCAAAGATTTGCATAAGTGCGATCGGCCTGTCGGGGACTCTGTTACTGCGTGTGCTCTCGGGTTTGCAATATTTGCGATCGGGATCGAGATGCAGCTGCCTGGTATAGTAATTTCGTTTACATATAAATGTGCCTAGTGTTTGTAGGGGATCACGATTCAATTTTTCCCCTTGTTCTGTGAGCTGAAGCTGGAAGCTGGACTCAAAGCTAGTCGGACTGCATCTGCCTGCTTCCCAAATCAGTAGGGCCCTGTCCCAGGGGTCTTATCTTCATGCCCTGCTCATTCTGGCCATCTAGAGCCACCTCCTCAATTCAGCTATCGGTTTGGAGTTTGTGAGTACAAATAGGGATACCTCCCCTCACCTTCATTTAATCAAAGTGTATCAACTGATTGTCTTGTGTGCTTCTGTTTGTGGACTGAGCCATCCAGCTCTGGATTACAATTTGTTTGTGCATATATTTTCTTCATACAGGGCCCCATCCAGCTGCACCAGCTGGCCAACCCTGGGCAATGAACCTGCCTAGCCCCCCCATCCTGGGTAACCAGAGAGTGACATTTTGGACCCTAAATAAATGTGCACAGTACTGTGATTCGAACTTATCTAAACTAATCAACCTGATTACCCCTCTCCTGTGTTACTGTCCCCTGAATAAACCAGATTTGTTGTTATTATACTATATACTGGCTGTGGTGTTAATGCATCTAGAACAGTATTGTAAATTGCTGTGTATGTTGTTTAACCTTGTTTTACAGGGGGTCCTCCGAGATGGGCTGCAGAATCAGTCTCGAGGGTAAGTGGTATTTCTATGTGTAAAAAGTGTGCACATGTGGGGTATTAGGAAGGTAACTTCGGTGTATTGTGTGGGCCACTAGTGGGAACAAAGGCGGGTTACAGTGTCCCAGAGGGCTGTACCCAAGCTAGTTTGACCACTACTAACCCTGACCTCTGGGTGGAGTCACCCGTCATAGAACCTAGACCCCTCAACCTGTCAGTAGCCCAACAGGCAGGGGTAGTAGCCCTTGTGATAGTGTCACCTGGGGGTTACATCTTGGAGGCACCACTGGGATTAGCATCCTCTAGTGGCCACATGAAAGAATTACCCCATTATGTCCAGTTAGGGGAAAAGATGGAAGGGCTTGCTATGCCCAAGCTAAAAATTGCCCCGCACAAGCTGATGATACCCAAATTGATGGGATGGAGTGAAGCTGAAAAGATAGATCTCCAAAAGGCTATCCTATTGCTGGATGTCCCCTTGGGGACTAACAATGCTGACATTGTGTCCACTGTAGAGCATGTTAAGTGCGTGGGCAAGGTGGAGGTAAAGGGATGAGATGCTGACTTATTCGACCAAACTCTGATAGTGCTACTCTCGTGTAGTTCCCATATAGACCCTGAGAAGGTACCCCCTATGATTTTTCCTGAGGGCGCCCAGAAGGGATGGAGGGTCATTCACTTAAATAGTGGTCAGGCCACCCCGGGTGGGTCCCCTAGTACCGATGGATTTAAAGAGAAGCTGCTTAGGTTGTTAGCATCCGAAGGAAAAACTGCCCAAAAAGTGGTAAAAGTACTAGACCTGTCGGGGAACCATACGCCCTTGCATTCTCTGACCACCTCCCCTGTGTCTCCCAAGAGCTCCACAATAGCTGCCTACCCCCTTCTCATTCCCTCGATACAGCTGGACTCCTATAGAAGGCTTAGACTTTTTTCTGGTACCATCCCAGTGCCTTCGGGGGAAGATGATCTGGAGACCTGGATGGACTATGCCACCCCTTTGGTACAAGAATGGCAATGTTCAGAGGGGGAGAAAAGAAAGCACTTGATGGAGAGTTTGAAAGGCCCTGCCCTGGAAGCCATTCGGCTTCTACGTGCTACTAGTCTGGAGGCCACTGCAGCAGAATATCTCTCTGCCTTGGAGGGGGTGTTTGGCAGCACAGAATCAGGGGATGATTTGTTGTCAAAATTCAAATCAGCCAAACAGTGGAAAAATGAGACGCTGTCTGCTTTTGTCACTAGGATAGAGAGGGCTTTGCAGAGGGCCCACAGAAAAGGGGGAGTGTCTGCCGAGGCGCTAAACCAGGTCAGACTAGACGACATCCTAAAGTCAGCTAGATTCTCGAGCATGATGATATTGAAGCTCAAGTTGCCAGACAGGAGGGCAAGCCCTTCAGAGTACTGTCATTTGATGAAAGAAATCCGTGAGATTGAAACTGATGAAGAGGGCTGGGAGCCCTGTGCTGGGACAGTGAATACTGATCAGACCTCCAGACGGAGTGAGTTGGCTGAGGCCCAACAATTAAGAGACTTGATTAAAGAATTGACTGAGGCATATAGAGAACCGGAGCTGTATCAGGCTTCCCCTGAGCCCAAAAGTGGAGTGGGAGTGCATGTTGTTTCCCCTGAGACCCGGACCGAGGGTAACCTGTTAACAGAGATAAGAGAGTTGAGAGCCATGGTGGGAGAGCTGCAAAGAACTGTCCTAACCCCCAACCATAGTGGAGATTCATTGGTCCAAAGGAGTAGGCCCCCAGTCCAAGAAGAGCCCCGCAGGGCTCCAGAAGTGCCCCAACAGAAAAGAGACTCCCCACTTCCCCAGGACACTAGAGATATTAAGTTCTGCTACCGTTGTGGGGAGGACAGGCATTTTCAGTCAGTCTGTCGCATGCCAGAAAACCTAAGAAAAGTTACCAATAGGTTGGTGGCATTACACCGTAATGCTAATGCCCGGCCACCAGGGGGGAGCTAGTCAGAAAAGTTATGCCACCAGGGCCAATGCCCGATCGACATCCAGGTCAGTGCCCCAATAATGGTCTGAAGTGTGGGTCCCTCCATGGAGACCACTGTAACAGTGAATGGAGTGCCTACAAGAGCTGTGTTAGACAGTGGCTCCCAAGTGACAATTATATTCCAGGATTGGTATCAGAAGCACTTGTCTGATGTGACCCTGCAACCATTGGAGGGACTGCATTTCTGGGGTTTAAGTGAGAAGGCCTACCCCTACTCCAGCTATAGTCGAATTTGGTTGTCCTTCCCCGCCTCTGTGGCTGGAGTGGCAGAGCAAGTGGAGACCTTGGCCTTAGTATGTCCCCCTACCGGACTGTATGATGGGGTCCCTCTACTAATTGGGACTAATGCACATATGTTTGGATGGTTGGCGCAGTTGTGCTATGAAAAACAGGGGTCCCGGACTGGTAGAGCTTTAAGAATTCCGGCCTTGATCAAGAAGGCCTACGATGCGCAGAGAGATGCTGGAAAAGTGGAACTCGAGGAACCGGTTGGAATTGTCTGGAGAAAGGATCCTGAGTCTCTGATTCTGGTGCCAAATTCCCAGTGTACCTTACAGGGAGAGGTCTGTATCAGAAAGGATGTCAAGAATAAAATACTAATGCTGGATGCACCAGGCGATGGAAGATTGCCAGAAGGACTGCTGGTCAAGCCAAGTATTTTGCCTGCTAGAGCCCATGCTTATGCCAGAAGGGTAATGGTTCAAGTCCATAATGTGTCAATAGAGGGATTCGAGTGAATAGAGGTTGCACCCTGGCAAATGTACATTGTGCAGACACTGCAGTGCTACCCAGTAACAAGAGTTTGGGGAAGAATGATGGAGTGACGCCCGACTTGTTTGATTTCGGCGACTCCCCGTTGCCAGCGGAATGGAAAGTGAGGATCAGTGAGAAGCTTGCTCAGAGAGACCAGGTGTTTTCTTTAAAGGAATGGGATGTAGGATGTGTGCAGGGAGCTGAACACCATATCCAGCTGCATGATGAAAGGCCATTTTGTGAGAGGTCTCAACGCCTGGCCCCTGCTGACATAGATGATGTGAGACGGCATCTGCAAGAGATGCTTGCTGCTCACGTAATCCAAGAATCCAGAAGTCCATATGCTTCCCCTATCGTGGTAGTGAGAAAAAAGAATGGGATGATGAGGATGTGCGTGGATTACCGTACTTTGAATCGGCGGGCTATCCCTGATCAGTATACGATACCTCGCATCCAGGATGCTCTAGACTGCCTGAATGGTAGCAAGTGGTTCTCTGTGCTGGATCTTCGCAGCGGGTACTACCAGATCCCGATGGCTCCAGAAGACCATGAGAAGACAGCCTTCATCTGCCCACTTGGTTTTTATGAGTTCATCAGGATGCCTCAAGGGATTTCAGGGGCCCTAGCCACTTTTCAACGACTGATGGAGCGTGCGGTGGGGGACATGAACTTGTTAGAGTGCCTGGTATACCTAGATGATGTTATTGTGTTTGGCAGCTCCCTGGAGGAACATGAGAGCAGATTGTTCAAGGTGTTGGACCGACTGGAAGACTTTGGTCTTAAACTATCCATCGATAAATGTCAGTTTTTCCAAACCTCTGTAAAGTATGTGGGACATATAGTCTCCACCGAGGGCATAGAAGTAGACCCAAGTAAAGCTGAGGCCTTGACCACCTGGCCACAGCCCCACAATATAAAAGAACTGCAAAGATTCCTGGGATTCTGTGGTTACTATCGCCGGTTCATCAAGGACTATTCAAGAGTGATTCACCCTTTGCTTAATCTTACTCAAGGTTACCCTCCTACTAACAAAACATATAAGAGGTAAGCTTCTCCTGAGACTGAGAGAGTGTATTTTCGGCCCAATGAAGTATTTGGAGCAAGATGGACACCTGATTGTGAAGCTGCTTTTCATGAGATTATATATCAACTTACCCACGCCCCTGTCCTTGCCTATGCAGATCCAGCAAAACCCTATGTCCTGCACACTGATGCTAGCTTGCAAGGCTTGGGGACTGTATTGTAGCAAGAGCATAAGAATGGCCTGAGACCAGCGACCTTTGCCAGCTGAAGCCTGACCCCATCCGAAAAGAACTATCCTGTACATAAGTTAGAGTTCCTAGCTTTGAAGTGGGCTATTGTTGACCAGTTCCACGAGTACTTGTATGGGGCTAAGATACTAGTAAAAACTGACAACAATCCTTTGACTTATGTGCAGACTTCAGCTAAGTTGGATGCTACTGGCAATAGGTGGCTTTCTGCCTTATCTACATACGACTATGCTGTGGAATACAGAGCTGGCCTGAACCACATAGATGCTGATGCTGTCTCCCGGAGGTCTGTTTCCTGAAATAACTGGGTCAGACTGTCAGAACCTGATATTCGAGCACTCTGCCAGAAGTTTGACAGAGAGGAACGAGTGGCCATGGACACAGTGGACTGTCTGGTGGATTGTTTGGGGCCCCCTGAGAATTGCATACCTGCTGCTTATTGCCACTTCTCTACATTAGACATTGGTGCTTTGCCTCAGCTAGACAATGACAGTCTTCAGCGGGCTCAATCCCGAGATCTATGATTAAACCAACTTTAGAAGCCCTCTACGCAGGAAAAGATGTGTCCAAGTTACGCTCCACTGATTTGAGAACTGCACTGTTATACAAGGAAGGTCCTAAGTTGAGACTGATTAATTGACTGTTATACAGAGAAACAGTAGACAGAGGGGGACAAATAGACAAACAACAACTAGTTTTGCCCACTGCCTTCAGAGACTTGGTACTGAGGTCCCTACACAACCACATGGGGCACCTTGGTATAGACAGAACACTTGACTTGGTGAGATCCAGATTCTATTGGCCTAAGATGGGGACTGATGTTGAGCAACACATTCAAACTTGTAGTCACTGTTTACAGAGGAAAGCCTTGCCCCAGAGGGCTACCCCCCTTGTTAAAATCACCACCAGCGCCCCCATGGAGCTGGTCTGTATTGACTTTATGAGTTTGGAGCTAGATCAAAGAAACATTAGCAATGTGCTGGTGGTTACTGACCATTTTACGAGATATGCCCAAGCTTTCCCCACCAAGGACCAGAAGGCATCTACTGTGGCAAAAGTACTTGTAGAAAACTTTTTTGTTCACTATGGAGCTCCACAAAGAATCCATTCTGATCAAGGGAGGGACTTTGAGAGTCGTTTGATCAAAGAGATGCTTTCTCTGTGGGGAGTGCAAAAGTCCAGAACCACCCCCAAGGGGACCCACAGCCTGAACGCTTCAACCGCACATTGTTAGATATGCTGGGTACCCTCCACCCCAAGGACAAGCCTAGATGGAGCCAACAAATCAGCAGCTTGATACATGCCTACAACTGCACCAAAAGTGATGCCACTGGGTTCTCCCCTACCGCCTGATGTTTGGAAGAGAAGCTCAACTACCGGTAGATGTTTGTTTTGGAGTTTCTCCTGATGGGGTTCGAGCTGATAGCTATTTACAGTATGTGCAAAAGTTGAAGGCCCAACTAAATCATGCGTACCAACTGGCCCAAACCATGGCTGCCAAAACAAATCTGGCCAACAAAGAGAGGTATGATAAAAAGGTGAAAGCACAGGAACTCCAGGAGGGAGATCGGGTATTGCTAAGAAATCTGGGACTGCATAGCAAACACAAGATTGCTGACAGGTGGCACCATCTCCCTCACATTGTAGTGGGCAAACTAGATGATCTGCCTGTGTACAAAGTAAGGCCTGAGAATAATTCAAAAGATGTTAAAACAATGCATAGAAATCATTTACTGCCCATTGGACAAATCTTGATTGAGTCTGAGCCCCCAGAAAGTGCTCCCTCTGGACCAGTGACCCGAGCTGCTGCTAAGCAAAAGCAAAGAAAGTCTGCACCTACAGATGCTGAGTTAAAGTGTTCTCCACAACAAGTACCAGTTGAACATGACTGTCAATCCATGTCAGAGGAAAGTGAGTGCAACTTTGAGTACTACCCCTCTTATGAACTGAGCCAGTTGTTTCGAGGCAACCCTCTAGTCAACTATGGAGATAAAGCTGGGCCTTCGGGACTGTCTAAGCCCCCAGCTTTGTCCTTGGAGCCAATGCTCCCAGAAAGTAAAGTGCAAAGTATCAAGTCAGATGACATGGAATCACTGTGTATGGTTGAACTGTATGAGCTTTCAGAGGAGGAAAATGATGAACTGGCACAGACTGGTGATATACCAGAACAAGAAGAGTATTTTGAGTGTCCTGATGGTTCACTGCCAGTGTCAGAAAACTCCCCATGTGAGCCAAGTACTGTGACTGCAGAGATTGCAACTCCTGGATCCGAAAGTGACCCAAGTTCTAGCCTCTTTACCCTGAAGGCCATTCCCATGGCCAGTGCAGACACTGCAGAAAGTGAGAGCAAAAGCACAGAGATTGTGGCAGTTCCCCCTAGAAGGACTGGTCGAGCTGTGAAGCCTGTAGTGCACTTAAGCTATGATTCCCCTGGGAGGCCTGTAGATCTGCCTCTCAATGTGGTCCATAAGGGAGTGTATGTGTCCCCGAGCTCATTGCCCAAACTGAGCGTAGGTGCTAACTCTAGATTACTTGTCCTACCCTCTAGGTATGGTGCCCCTGCCCCATCCAGCCCTGAGGTAGCTGATAGGGAAGGGCCCCCTCTATCCAGGTTTCATGTGCAGGAAGTAATGACCTTTTTAAAAATGTTTATATGTGTAATGTTGTATAACCAGTAGTAGACTGTGTAATACAGTATAAGTGTATATGACAAAGGTTTAATATGCTGATTGTTGTTTAAAAGGGATGCAAGTTTAAACTGTTCTGCCTTAAAGTGATTTAAGAATATCTACTTGACACAGACGCCAAGTTTTTTCAGGCCAGGAAGGGTGTAACTCCTCTGCAAATGGGGGTTCCCAAAAGTCTTCAAGGAGCTGGCTAAGTGTTCGGCGTTTAAGCCATTTATCTGTGAGTGCTTTTAGAGCCTCTGGTACTGTCTCTTTAAGAGCTGCCTGCTCGCAGGCTAAATTAGCTTGAAAGAGGGAACTGTGTAGTTAATGCTCGAATCCCGCACTGAGCTGCTGTCTGATCACTCCGTTTCTGCAGTCTCTAAGAGCGCAGAGGGAACCCATCTGAAAGATGTAACTGTTTTCCTGAAATCATTTAGAGCATTTGTAAAATTGCAGTTTGTCTAACCTGCCTTTATTGCAGCTGGGACTCTGTGAGTGTTGCTCCTCCATTTTGAACCTGAACTGCTAATCTGGGCCAATTGGGTAAGGGGAGCCCTAAAATGGAGACTGCCTGAACCAACCAGAACTTGGACTCTCATCTGGAGCCTGCTTAAAGGGAGAATGTATGTCAGGTGCTTCTTGGGAGCTGTAGTTTGGACCTTGGCTCCTTTTTGCACCAACAGAGGGAGCCCTGCAGTGATTGACAGTTGAATCCTCCAACCGAACCTGTGTGGAGCCTAAGGGAAATGCCCTGAACTGTTCCTGGAGGGCAGATGCGAGTTGACTGTGAAGGGAGTAGGAGCTCTGTTCTGCTGCGGCGTGCAGTTCGCGTGGGAAGTGCATGTAAGGTCCTGAAGTCAGCCTGTAGCTGTTAGCGAGTGCTCATTCGGACCGAATCCAAGTTGTGGAAAGAGAAGGAGGAAGTATGCAGAACCAGGCTTGCCCGTAGAAGACCGAAGATTTGCAGAAGTGCAATCGGCCTGTTGGGGACTCTGTTGCTGCATGTGCTCTCGGGTTTACAGTATTTGCGATCGGGATCAAGAAGCAGCTGCCTGGTATAGTAATTTCCTTTACATATAAATGTGCCTAGTGTTTGCAGGGGATCGGGATTCCATTTTTCCCCTTGTTCTGTGAGTTGAAGCTGAAAGCTGGACTCAAATCTAGTCGGACTACATCCACCTGCTTTCCAAATCAGTAGGGCCCTGTCCCGGGGTCTCATCTTCATGCCCTCCTCATTCTGGCCATCCAGAGCCACCTCCTCAATTCAGCTATCGGTTTGGGGTTTGCGAGTACAAACAGGGGTACCTCCCCTCACCTTCATTTAATCAAAGTGTGTCAACTGATTGTCTTGTGTGCTTCTGTTTGTGGACTGAGCCATCTGGCTCCAGATTACAAGTTGTTTGTGCACGTATTTTCTTCATACAGGGCCCCATCCAGCTGCACCAGCTGGCCAACCCTGGGCAATGGACCTGGCTAGCCCCCCCCCATCCTGGGTACCCACAGAGTGACATTTTGGACCCTAAATATATGTGCACAGTACTGTGAATCAAACTTATCTAAACTAATCAACCTGATTACCCACCCTCCCGTGTTACTGTCTCCTGAATCAACCAGATTTGTTGTTGTTATACTATATACTGGCTGTGGTGTTAATGCATCTAGAACAGTATTGCAAATTGCTGTGTATGTTGTTTAACCTTGTTTTTACAGGGGGTCCTCCGAGACGGGCTGCAGAATCAGTCTCAAGGGTAAGTGGTATTTCTATGTGTAAAAAGTGTGCACATGTGGGGTATTGGGAAGGTAACTCCTGTGTATTGTGTGGGCCACTAGTGGGAACAAAGGGGGATTACAGTGTCCCAGAGGGCTGTACCCGAGCTAGTTTGACCACTACTAACCCTGACCTCTGGGTGGAGGCACCCGTCATAAAACCTAGGCCCCTCAACCTGTCAGTAGCCCAACAGACAGGGGTAGTAGCCCTTGGGATAGCACCCCCTGTGGGTTACATGTGAAACTGGGTTCTCTGTTTTGAAAAGGTATATAGTAATATTGTTGAAATGATTGCAAAAAGCTATTAGGAACTCTGGAGGTTAATACTGAGATGCCGTTTGACTTCCACAAGCTTATTTGCAGAGTTGTCAATAGGAGATCAGTTCTGGGATACAATGTTCTATTTTGTTGCACCTAAAGAAAAGAAACTGACAATGGTTTGGGATATTGTGTGAAAACAGGACATGTATCGTAATGAGCTCAGGGTGCAGAAGTTAATTTCCAGGAAAAGTCATGGGGTGGGATATTCAGAGTGGATGCGCCATGCGCAACAGGGATGCACCAGCGCAAGTGCGGAAATGTGCCATTGTGCGATATTCAGTGGGAGCCGGCTGCACAGCACAGCAAGCAATGCGCCAGAATGCAACAGTAATGAATGCATACTGAACTGCAGGGGGTAGAACCAGGAATAACATGCACAGTGCAATATTCAACAGCATGCGACATGTGCAATAGTGGAGCAAGCAGAAGTTGCGCGACAGCAGAAATGAGTCAAAATAAAAGGGAGCAAGAGAGGAGAGGAAGAACGCACCACAGGGAAGCCACAGCTGGGAGCACAGAGACAGAGTGCCAGGGAGGCAAGACAGGAAGCAGGGTGCAGGAGTGACCAGGAGTAGGACAGGGCCCACCAGAAGTGTGCTAGAGTGAGGGTAGGAGTGGGTGTGCCCATGACAGTGTGCGTAAAAGGGCCTGAGAGTGCCACAGTGGACTGAGGGCAGTGGCAAGAGGCAGGACCGCCACAGGCAAACAGCCAGAGGTGAACCCGGTGCAGGGGAAGCACCAGCAACAGACAGCGGGGGGAACAGGAGAACAGCCGCCCGGGGGGGGAACACCAGCCAGGGACATGGCCAGTGCCACCTTCCAGATGGAGGCGGTAATGAGGGGTGTGAGAAGGCAGGCAGCAGGGAGGCACGGCAGTGGAAGGGCCCATCGGCGGTACGCCCAGAACAGGCAGTACTGAGCTTGCACCAGCTTCGAACAGTTCTCTGACACTGAGATTGTGGGCCGGTACCACCTGAACCGGGCAATTCTGAGGCAGCTCTGTGAGCTGTGCAGTGAAGAGATGCAGGCACCCACATGACAGAGCCATGCATTGTCAGTGGTGACAAAGGTCACAGCCGTCATGTGCCTGCTCATCACGGGCACCTTCCAGAGACCAACAGGGGACATGACAGGCATAACCTAGTTGGCCGCATCACGCCTACTCACACAATTCCTCCACGCACTGCTGCTACATGCTGCGGAGTACATCTGTGTCCCCAGCACACAGGCGGAGCACACAGCACACATACAGGAGTTCCACAGGGTAGCATGGTTGCCTGGCATGCTCGGGGCCATTGACTGCACCCATGTTGGCATCCGCATGCAACCTGGCCCAGAGGGTGTGGCATACATCAACCGCAAGGGCTACCTGAGCATAAACTACCAGGTGGTGTGCGATGGCAGGGGGCTCATAACCAATGTTTCTGCCACGCACCCTGGGGGAGCACACAATGCCTTCATCTGGCACCTGTCTGCACTGTGCCACAGGTTTGAGAGTGGGGATATCCCCACCAGCCTTCTAGTAGGTGAGTATGCATATCACGCAGGACGACGTGAGCAGACGTGGAGGGGTGCATTGTCAGAGGTGCCATGGGTACAGGCCATGATGGCCCATGGCATAACAATGCAGACCACCATGCTAATGTCTCCCCTCTACACACAGGTGACAGTGGTTACCTGCTATGGCCCTGGCTGCTCACACCATGACCCCATCACAGCTATGGTACAATAAGGCACATACCACAACGTGGAATGTCATCGAGCGGGTGTCTGGACACATCAGGCGGTGCTCTACAGTACAGCCCCTCAAAGGCCTGTGGGCTATTCCTGGCCTGCTGTATCCTGCACAACATGGCCACCGACTGTGGGATAGCCGTAGAGGTCAAAGAGGGGGACAGCAGTGGGGACGATGAGGACGCAGGTCCAGCTGGTGTAGGGCAGCCACCCCCTGGGCGACAAGACCTACGGCTGTTCCAGATGGCACAGCAGCACCGGGACACCATCACAGAGGAGCACTTCAGACAGCACAGGTAGGTCACGGGGCCATGTGCAACCACCAAGGGCAAGGGCACAGCCCACAGACAGGCAAGGCTGGACACCAGGGGTGGATGGCAGTAAGGGAATGAGTCTGAGTGTGGGACCGCACACGGCAGCAGGGATGGGCAGGGCTGAACACAACACGTGCACACACATGCACACACACCACAACACATGCCCAAAGGGCAAACAGCACGCCCACCCTAGCAGCCACCCCCACACCCACACAGGACCACACACGACCACGCCCAGTGGCTGTCACTGTGCATGCCTCAGACGCTGGGCCATTGCACAGTGGTGGACAGCACTACACAGGCATCATCATGCACACGCCACAGTGGCCAGCAGCTGGGAGGGTATGCACAGGGACCATGTGTGTGCAGGGCTGGGTACCCTACCCGTGTGTCGCACAATGCACACCACAGTGCACACAGGGCAGCGGCAGACAGTGGCTATGGTGGGGGACAGTTCAGTCACACAGCACAGTACCACAGCTGCCATGGATGCGTGGGCGGCCCCGCTGAGACCTGCCAGCTGTGCCAGGCTGACCAATGGCCTCATGGGGTGGTACCGATGGGCCCCAGGGGTAATGCTACGTGAACACGACCGTGTCCATGCAAGGGTCTGCAGCCCACTGAACATGCCCACGCCAGGTGTGCTCGGTATGTCCACAGCCGAACCCGGTGTCAACATAGCAGGTGTCACACGACATCGGTACAGGGGGTGGACATGACACTGTGTGGTGTCTGCGGCGGATGGGCACCAAACTGGGTGGCCAGTGTAGCCATGACAGTTGATATTGCAGTGGTCTGCCAGTCAATGGCAGCGGTCACATCTGCCCGCTGCCGGGCCAACTCTGCCAGGAACAAGCCGTGGTCCCTGCTGTGCCACTCATCTGCCTGGCACAGAACCGCACTGAGTGCATCCACTGCCATCACGAGCCGCATCTTCTGATCAACCAAGTCCTGGAGAAGATGGCTGTGGTTGTCCAAGGGGTCATCTGCTGGTCCAGTATGCTGTCCCTCATGGTGTTCCTAGCCCTGCTGGCCAGCACCCCTTGACATTGAGCACTGCACACCAGAGCCATGCCAGGGCACGTCCACACGCAGTGCACTGCCACCGCCCCCAACACTGTCCCCTCGTTGTCATTGGCTGACTGCTGGCGCTGCCCCTCCGGCTGCCGATCGCCAGGGTCTAGCGGAGCTGCCACAGCAGCTGCAACAGCCCCACCGCCCTGGACGCACACCAGTGCTGCCCCACTGGGGCATACAGACACAGGCTGGGACTGGGTTGTTACGCAGGCAGCCATGGCAGCATCACCCGTGGTATCGCCTGCTGTGGGACCATCCTGTGTCCCACAAGCATCACTGTCCGGGACGTGCTGACCATCATCATCAGTGCTGGATCAGGCCCCAATCTGTGGCCCAGCACACTGGAGACTGGGGGCAATGTCACGCTGGGACACAGGCAGGGCCGTGTCCGCACCCGCACCACCCACATCAGTCCGGACAGACGTGCAGGTATACACTTGGCCAGTCCCTCTGACACCTGTGGAGGTGGATGGGCGATCCTCCATGTTCCGGGCCTCCCCCTCAGTGGACACATCCACATTGCTGCCCCATGTAGACGCTCAGGAGCTGTAAAGTAACACAGTAGCGTTAGTGGCTCCGCCTTGCCCTGTGGCATGCCCTTCACCACCCACACACTGACAGCACTGGACCTACCATGCAGTGATGGTCTGCCACCCATCTGGAAGCCACCACCAGAAACACCCTCGATGGCACTACGCCGCATGCTGCTGGCCACCCACTCCTCCCATGGCATCAGGCGGGGTACATCTGGCTGTCCCCAACTGGTGGCAGCACGTGCCGTCCTAATGGCAGCCACCTTGTCCTTGATCCGCCTCCTGTCCGTGCCTATCTTCTTTTTGCACTCCTGCATGGACTGCTGGTGACTGCCCTGCTGGTTCACAGTACGCGCCACCTCACCCCACGCCGCAGCATGGGCCTGTGGCATTCCCCGTTGTCCGTTAAGCAGCGGTTCCCTGTCCAGATATGCCTCAAACAGGGCATCATATTCAGCCCTGGTGAAGTTGGGCCTCCTCCTTCTCCCCTTCCCTGTTCCTCCTCTTCCTCATGCTCGGTCATGCTCGCACCTGTGAGAAAGACAGGTGTTACCCTGGACTGTGTAGTCCCATACAGCCCTCCCAAACCACAGTCCTCACATCTCAACAGCATGCAACCTACCACAAAGGACTGCAATACCGATCCATGGCCTCTGCAGCCCCAGGTCACGTATATATAGCCCAACGCATGCAAATGAGGGCAGGCGCAACTGTAAGTGGATGCTAATGCAGTGGATGTGCCGTGGAATGGCTAATAAGCTGATTTGCATAACCTGGCTGAATATCACACTGTTGCACCTTGTGCAATGTTGGTGGGCGTGCTCAGGCTATGGCGCACCACTGTGACGTGCGCAATCGGCACCGCATGGCAGATGCCCGGGGTGCTAATGTCAATGCAGGCAGCACTGCTGATGTGCTGTGCATGGGAGGCAGTGCAGAGCATGGCCACCACTGTGCCTGTGGTGCTAGTGCGCTGCATGCCCATGGGGCACTCGTGCCATGGCGCCACAGTGCGGTAGGCCACTGCAGGGTGTCACCCACATGCACCCTACCGTGCTACACACAGAGTGTCCCAATAGTGCTGTGGCGCTCCGTGCGCGGACAGACCCTTGACCCTGCGGTCGACCTTTGCCCCCTAGGTGCCATGCATCCACATGGCTGCACCCCTATTGCGCTGTCCGGTGACAGCACGATAGGGACTGGCAGCGCAGTACCACACTGCCTCCGCACGTGGGGCACATGCGCTACAGAGCGCCATTTTGATGCAGTTTGAGACAGCACCATGCCTAGGACCAGAGCGCCGATCTGGAATGCCATCGAACTGGCAAACCTGGTGGCCTTGGTGGAGCCACATGCTGGTGCTCTCTTTGGGCAGGAACCCCTCCAGAGGCCACGGACTGCGGTGTGGCAGGAGGTCACAGAGGGCCTGGAGGAGGCAACAGGAAGCAGCAGGTCAGCAGAGCAGTGTCGCCACTGCTATGGCGACCTCCAGCGGCAGGACCCTGACTACCTGGGGTGACTGCAGGCACACTCCCAGCGGGGCGCCATGCCACAGCCAGGTAGGTGCTCCATCCCATCACTAGTAGTGTCTGTCTGTCCAGGTATCGCGGTGTGCATCAGGCCATGCCGCGGGGGGGCCATCCTGTGGGGGTGGTGGTGGTGGGGGTGCGTCATGGCTGGGTTGTGCACACACACAGTGAGGGGGGTCTATGTTACTGATCTGTACTGATGTTTCCCTCTCCATGTTTGCACCCTAGGCCCAGAGGATCACCATAGGGCCCGTTTGGCCCATGGACAGGGAAAGCAGGCTGGAGTGGCTGGCATGGCCTTGCAGCTGGGGCACGTTGGTGGTGCCATGGGTCAGCAGTGCCCTGCTGACCAGGATGCAGGTGAGTGCCGTGTTTCCCCTTACATCTGTGCATGGTGGGTTGCAGAGGTGGTGGTGGTGGGGCATGGCCACCCGCACTCGGCCTCACTGCCGTGCACGCCACATGGTGCACTCAGCACTGTCCTGTGGCACTGCATATGTGGGTGGGTGTTGGGCTGTGCGTGCACTGGGTCCATGGCTGTGCCACTGCCTTCACACTGCATAGCCATGTCACTGTATGGCCATGTTGATGCCGTGCAGAACATAGGCAGTGGGTGTGTGCAGCGTTCTGCATGGCTATGGGTGCCTGGGTAGGCGGGTCTTATGGGCGCGGACACTGCGGGTGGTCGCATGCCATCACAGCGGCATGGCCTATGGTTGTATGCCGTGCACATTTGGTGGGCTGCAGAGGTCTGGCCAGTCATGCATACTAACTCTGCTCCCTTGTCCTAGGTGGACAACGCTGGACTACCCTGGAGCAGCACATACAGGAGCTACTACAGGTGACCCGGGCTACTCTGGAGCTGCTCCAGGGAATGGAGTGTGGCGACCGTAGGAGGCACAGGTGGTGCCACAGGGACCGGAATGAAGAGAGGGGCCACCAGTAGGGCCTGCGGCGCATATGATGTGCATTCCCCCCCCGGATTGTCTTTCACACCCCTTTGTCCCACTCCCTGATGTACCCCCTTGCCCCATGCCCACCTCCACCTGGTTTGTGGCCCTCCCCCCCACTTTGTACATAGTTTTGTTTGTTTTGTTGTTTGTACAGTTTACCTATGCAATATATTCTTGTTTGATATGACAACTGTGGTGGTCTCTGATTTGCAGTGGGCAAATGGTGCTTTGCTGCAGTGGTGTGCATGGCGTCGGGTGGGGTGCAGGCCTGAGCGTGTGTGTGTCCGGCAGGGCCCCACTAATGGTATGGGTGGGGGATACGGTCCCTGTCTGTGGTATGTATGTTTTTCCCCGTGCACTGGATGGCTGTGTGGGCCCCTTGCATGTCTGTGGTAAGCATGGTCTGCTGGCATGTCATTGGTGGCTGTCCATGCCAGCCACCCTTTGGGCATGGCGCCATGGCGGCTTGCGTCCTGTCACCAATTTGTTGCACGTCTGCCTCGGGTGACACTGTGGGCTATGCTGTTGTTGTTCCCCCTCCATGCTGTCGCTGGTGTCTGTTGCAGTGTCTGTGTTCTACTGTCTGTCACTTGTGCTCCGACCGCATGCTGGCAGTGGACGGCTTGATGGTGCATGCGCCAGATGGCTAAATCACCTGTGCCATGGTGGGGTGCAGACCGTGGGTACACGGCAGCAGTGGACACACACCAGCAGCATCTGTTGCCCTGCTTTTGTGGCCCTGTGTTGGGGTACCCCTGGGACAGGGTGGTGGTTTGTCCATGCCCTGTGTCACATCCTGTGTGGCGCATGCCTCCATGCACCACAGTGGGTGGCTGTGCTGTCTGTTGGGGCCAGTGCTGGGACAGGGTGTGTGCATGGGTGGGTGTGCAGGGTGCTGTCCTGCTGGTGGTGGTGTCCAGGGCAGGCCTTGTCACATGCAGGGTCCCTCAGGTACTGACGCAGGGTCGACCTATCTGCTGTGGCGGGGGGGCCATGCAGGGGGGCAATGTGTATGCAGTTGTTGCGTCAGTGGCTGGTGTCACCCGCTGCAGAGTGATCACAGTGGGGCTGCCATGCATGACTCCATGGTGCACAGGGTTGCATTGTCATGGTGGTGGTGGTGGCATGCATTCGGTGTCATGCACTGTTGGGCGCTGCTTCTGGGCCGGGTGTCTGGGGATCGCTGTACAGGGTGTGCTCTGCATTGGTGGGGTGGGGTGGCACTGGGGGGGTCGGCCCTCCTTGTGTTGCAGTCACTGCTTACCGGGGGGGGTGTGCTGGGGTACCGTGCCCCGGCTGTTGATTCGGTGCTGGTATTCATAGACTGTTGGTCCATCCAGCTCACCTCTGGTTGTGCAGTTCATGGGGTGCCTGGGAGGGGGTGGGTCTGTCTGGCCTGCTGCGTGCTTCTCTGCCCATGGCTTCCATGGGTGGTGCGCCCCTGCAACCTGTCCCTGTCCCTGCGCATCACTGGTTGTGATACTGTGCATCGGCCCTGTTCCACTGCGCATCCCTGGTTGCACCATGGCACAGTTGGTGCGATATTCAACTGTGTTGTGCAAGAGCACCTTGGCCTGCACTTTGTTTGAATATCGCACTTGTTGCGCAGTGGCGCACTGCACTTGCACCTGCTCCTGCTATTGTGCATCTTTTTGGTGTAGTCTGAATATCCTGACCATTATATATAAAGAGAGAAATCTTTTGTTGGAGAGAGAGAGAGAGAGAGAGAGAGAAAGAAAGATTGAGATTTAGAGGCCCTTAGATGAAGGACTTAGTTTAGTTTGAACTGCCTGTGTAAGAGCTACCCTGCACAATTTTGTTTTTTTTTATGTTATTGATATTGATGATAAAATGCTACTTGGGAATTTTATAACTGCTCCTGGTTTTCCTATGCTTCCTGACCTGTGCCTAAGTGAGAGATGGTGTCAGACTAAGTGGGATTTACATCACGCATACTCTAAGCCAGGTGTTTTGTGCATGGACTTGGTACCAGGGAAGGATAGAAAAAAGGTATGAATCCTGCAACAGCAAGCCCAGGAGTGATTACCAGAAGAATGGCAAACAAACTGTCAAAGACAAAAGTCCAAACTGAGACTGTGCAGCTGGAACCAGTGATGGAAGAAGAAGAACAGGCAGGGACAGAACCTGAAAGCATGTCTGCCTTCTTCAACTGATAGGTGATACAACAAAGAGCAGATCTGACAAGTGTGGCCGGACAAGAATCCAGAAGAGGTGTGTCAAGAATAGACATGACCACCAAACAGTAGTGTGCTTAACAGAAACACTATGTAGTGGCTGAGATATTACTTTTGGGCAGTGAAGAAAATGCTGCAGATGGTGAAAACTTTAACAAAACTGGTGAACTGACTCACAGAACGATGGATGGAGGCTGAGCAGAGATACCCAAGAGTCCATATACTCCACCAGGGTCAGCATTGTGAATCGGCCAGGAGAGGCAAGCCCCTAAACAAGTCAGACAGGGTCAACAAGCAAGGAGAGGCCCCATCTGTTGCAGACAGAGACCAGCGGGAGTCCAGTCAAAGGACAGAGAACCAGTTCAGAGCCATGATACCCAAGAAGGAGATGGAGCATTTTGAGCTTCCTGTGTTTCCTGGGTTCTACCTTGCTGATCCAGCATTGGAGATGGAGGAGTGTCTGGTGTTGGGTTATAGAGGATCTGGTGTGAGTGGTGCAGAGACTGCCAATGACGAGGTGCTTGGCTGCGGTGGAGAAGACAGGACACCCCAAGATGCAGATCATGTGATCTGAGATGGAGGCATGGCCCCTTTAGTAGTGTGTTTGAAAGGTGAGGAAGAAGCCTGTGAGACAGCTGAATGGACTGACCTTTTTGATAAACAGGGATTCCATGGAGATTCAGAGACTGGGGTATGCTAGAAAATGGGGATGCACGTGTTTGCAGGTTATACCAGTATGTGAAAAGTACTGATGGAGTACTCATTGGTCCTGGGATGATTAACAGAGTCTGTCCCCATTATACTGTCAAGAAAGGGATACTATTCAGGTTATGTCCTAACCCCAGGTTAAACACGATAGAAGAGCAGGTGGTTGTTCCCACCAAATGTTGGATGCAGATGATACAGTAGGTACACACTGATCACAGTGTGAGGCATCTAAGTAGGAGGGAAACCTTGGCAAACCTTCTGCCCCATTTTTACTTGCCAACTGTCTATAGGTAGGTAGTGATCTACTGTAGATCCTGTAGTGCCTGCCAGTTAATGTTGACTATAGTCCCAAAGAGAGGGGTGTGGTTACCTTGCAGGAAAACATCCTTTACTTCCCATAGACCAGGAGAAGCAGAAGGCCCACAAAAGAAGACCACCTGGGGAAAGAGGTGGCATTCTTGGAAAACAGGTATGCTTCCTCCAGGGCTGGGAGAGACATGAAGAAAGGAGATAAATGGGTAACAGTGTAATGGTTTTGTTGAAATGCTAAAGGCTAAACTAATAAATTGGAAATCATTAGAACTGAGAATTCCAAAGGTTGAAAAAAAATGTGTGGGTTTAAACTTAACTCGTTGCCGTACTGGTTGTTATGGAAAAAGGGATACTGCATACACACATAACTGTAAAGGTTATAAGGTAATGTTAGAAGAGAATTAAAAGAAAGTTTTGGAAACCTGTTTTTCTAAACAGGTTCCCCCTTAAAGAAGGGGGTATGTGGCAGGACTAAATAAGATCATGTCCCATAAGTCAAGCAGAAAGAGTTAAAAGCATGGGTCTGTTCTGTCCTCTCCTTTTCTGTCTCTTCTCTGTCTGATTGTGTAATCAAATTTTCTTATGAGACCTAGGAACTGATCACTCTGCCAGTCTTATGATTTTTCCCCTCCCGCTATCTCCCTGCCTTGGCTTGCTGCTTCTTGCTGTTTCTGTCTTTTCCTCATTGCTTATCTGTGGTTATAAAAATAAATGTGGATCTTTATGTTACACTGCGCTCTCTGATTTGAAAATGTATATAGTTGGGCCAGCCCGGTGGTGCTAAGGGCTGAGGCACCAGACGCCGTACATCGCTGCACACCGGCGACCTGGGTTCAGGATCGAGCCCGGGTCATAGGAGGGAGGCAGCACGGGGGGAGGGCAGATCTGGATTGAGCTGCCAATAGGCAGGCTCTCCTCTCCGGGGAGGTGATGTGGCATCCCTCGGCCAATGGTGGCCTCTAGTGGAGGCCAGGAGTGACACGGGCTCAGAGGGGGCCGGGTGCTAGGCCATAGGGTGGGGGAAAGGGGTCATAACTGGGGCTGTAGGTACATGCTTGCCTCCACACATATCCGCTTCTACTCCTGGGGTTCCTGGGCGAAAACCGGAGGTAGAAAATGCCGGCGGCAGCAGGATGATGACCGACTACCCGCAGGCTCCGCTCCTGGGCCGGTACAATGTAAGCGCTGGCTATTCTAGGTGACGGGGCTGTGGGGGGTCAGTCAGATGGGGGCAGCTGACTGGAACAGCATAAAAATAGACAATAAAAAAAACAAGAAAATGTATATAGTTTTATTGCTGAAATGGCTGCAAAAAGCTATTTGGAACTCAGGGGGTTAACACTGAGATGCAGTTTGACCTCCACAAGCTCATTTGCAAAGTTATCAACAGGAGATCAACTCTGAGATACAATGTTTTATTTTATTGCACCTGCAAGGAAAGAAACTGACAAAGTTTTGGGACATTGTATGAAAACAAGGACATGTATCTTAACAAGCTCAGGATGCAGAAGTTAATTGCCGGAAAAGGGCATTATACATAAAGAGAGCAATCTTTTATTAGAGAGAGAGAGAGAGAGATTGAAATTTATAGTAAGTAAGTAAGTAAACTGTTATTTATATCAAGCACCCTTCCCAAGCTCAGGGCGCTTTTACAATAATTCAAATCACTTAAAAACACATTTCAGAACAATAAATCCAACAGTCATACAATACACTTACTTATTATGTTCCAGCAAATGCTAGGGCCAAAAGGAAAGTCTTTAGTTGTTTTTTAAAACTTTCAACAGTTAGGCAATCTCGTATATATAATTAGAGATGCCCTCAGATGAAAGACTTTGTTTTGTTTGAACTGCCTATATAAGAGCTGCCCTGCACAATTTTATTTTTTTATTTTATTATTGATGATAATAAAATACTACTTGTGAATTTTATATCTGCTCCTGGTTTTCCTATGCTTCCTGACCTGAGTCTCAATGACAGGTATTTAAAAGAATATTTTTTTGTGATGCCAGAAGCACCACTGTTCATTGACAGAAAATCTGCCAACATTCGCCAGCCCGGTGGTGCTGAGGGTTGAGGCGCTGGATGCCACACCTTGCGTCACACCGGCGACCTGAGTTTGGGAATGAACCCAGGTCATCGGAAGTTTGCAGGGGATGACTAGGATCGAGTTCCGCAGACTGCTTTCTTAGTCCTGGGGTGGGATGGGAGGAACCACAGCGCTGCAGCAACCTCTGGGGACACCTGGGGGTACTGTTGGCATTGGTGTATGTAGGGGGGAGCACATCGGACATTGGCACATTGTGCCTAGATGTCATTGCACATCCATGCTCCTGTGGGGTTTAACAGGAGAAAAAATAGCTGAGCGCGACCGTGCAGCTTGATGGCCGTGCTCTGCTATGCCCGGAGGACTAGTGTGGAGTCCTGTTGGGGAGGGTTCAGGGCTGTCCTAGCTGGCAGGGCATAGTCGGCCCACCAGTGGGATGGCAAGACGGATGTCCCAGACCCTCCTGGGTGCAGTATGAGCCACCCAGCTCTCTGGGCGGGTAGAGCCAGAGGTTGGATGCCTCAGCCAGAGAATGCTGCAGCAGGTAGCAAAAATAGCAGCTATGATAAAAAAAAAAAAAGAAAATCTGCCAACATCCCGTACAGTGATGGCACAATGCCGACATGTAGTACGAAACAAAGTGCCCCCCGCACCCCCCGCATTTATATATTATCAACTCCAGGTCAGAGTTGTTTCGGGGAGGGGGCACAACACCGGGAGAAGTCACGTCGGTGAAACGTAGAACATTACAGTGACTTTCGCTGTAATGGTCTTTTTTCGGCTTTCGCGGTTGTGGTGTCGCTGTAAAGGGGGCCACCCTGTGATGCCAAACACCTTGTTTTGGCTTTTTGCACCTTCCCAAACCCTAAATTTTATTTTGCCCATATCTCCTTTCTTTTTTAACATTCCGTTCTACAAATTTCCCATTTACAATACTTATGCCAGCCCTGCCTGGTCATGAAAATTTCACATTAAAATCCCAGCCATTTTTTCAGCTTCAAAATGTTGTGCCCTTTTTTTCACAGGTAAACCATTAGAATCCTTGGCTTTTGCAGATTAGGTTTCATCAGCAAAAGCGTTGTTTTTATGCCACAAGACTTGCAAAAGTGATGTTATGCATGGCACATTAATTTGACTTATCCGAATTTGTGCTGTTTTTGTTTGAATTGTGAACGTATAATCCAGTATTTTTTTTATACAAAACTTCTAAACTACACATTTTAATTTTTAAAAAACCAAATGCAGTAGGGATGTAGGGACATACTACCATTGTTTTTGGGCCTGTCCAGTCCTGCAAGATTTCTGGAAGGCGGTGGTGCTGGACATGGAAAAGATGGCAGGGAGAACATACCAACTGGACCATCTCCTATGTTTGCTTGGGCTGAAGAACTCTGATGGGGAGGAGTGGGTGCCGCTCTCTAGATGGTCCAGGGTACTCTTAATATTGGCTCAACACTGTATCCAAAATACATGGGTCTCGAACACTCCTCCCACATTGAACCAGTGGCAAACCTTGTCTATTCAAACCCTTGCGTTGGAGAAGCTTACATTCATGGTCAGGGGCAGGGGGAAGAGTTTCCTTCGCACCTGGGTGCCCTACCTGGCTTCATTGACACCAGCGGAAGCCCAGGTTATGCAGGAAGGCTTGGAGGGGTAAGAACCTGGTATGGGTGGTGAACCCCTATGGGGGAAGGTAGGTTTTAAGGGGGACACCCCATTTCCCTCCCTAAATGTGGGGAGCCTCTAAGTACTGAGACACACCCAAAGTGAATATACTCAACTGTAAATGTGATTTTTTTTTAAAAAAAGGAAACTGTGCACCCATGGATGAAATGGATGAAAAACTGTTTTTGTGTTATTGTTGTTTTGTGTGGATTTTTGTTGTGTATATGCAAAACTTTTAATAAAAAGATTATGCAAAAAACAAACCACCAAAAAAAAACAAAACACCAAATACACCTCTCTCCCCCCCAGGACAATATCTAATGAATCAGTAAAATTCATGTTTCAGATTCCAATTGATTTTTAGTTATTTATGAGCAACAAACATCCTCTTTCTAACTGTTTCCTTTATTCAGCTTTTTGCTGTCTACTGCCACCTGTTCTTTCCTTCAGGCCATGAATCCAGTGATCTGCTGGTCCATCTGCTGCTGTCCCCACCATCAAGACAGGTGGGGATCCACAGTGCGGGACCCGAGAGCATGGGTGGCCATCATTATTGGCAGCAGTAAGATATGGATTTGTTTAGTTTTCTCCCCAAACCCCTCCCTCCTTCGCTGACACTGCGAAGTAGCCCTTTTTGCAAGCCTAGGCACACATGCAGCAACACCCAACAGTGGAGAAAAGCTCCACAGCCACTCACAAGGGTTGCTGTTGTGGGGAAATCGCAACAGTTCCCTTCCCTACTAGAAGCATTGCCATGTGGCATCACCACCCCTATTCCCCCCCCCCCGGGCACCCAATCAGATGCCTCAAGTCCACTCCCAAACTTGAGCCACCATCACAAGAGTGCATAGCTCTTCCACTGGATCATAGGGCAGCCCCCCCCTTTTTCAAACTTTTTTGACACTCTGAAGCACAAACACCATTGAACCAGATTTCACCAAATTTGACAAGTCCTGAGACCTTGGTCCACTTTCCAACACTTGGAAATGCTGTGATCCTATGTAAAAAGACAGCTGAGCTGTAAGCTGCTGAAAATCAGGGGTTTAAAGTTTAAAAAAAGAAAAACAAAGAAAATCGAGGGTTTGTTTGGAGATATCTTCTCAGTCCTAACTACAGTGGCACTACTGCGCCCTATCATTAATATATTCAGATTTAGTTTATTCAAGATCATGTATAAATTAAAAAGACATATAGTTAAAACATGATTATAATCTACATTTTCTTTATCCAGACAAACAATAATAATAAAAACTCTTATAGCTTACATAAATTTAATTTTAGACTTGTATAAATTCTTAGCTGCCTGGGCAACTTGAACTATAGAACGCAGTAACTTAACTGAGTTATAATTTAACAGACAGTGTAGTTGTATTTAATGGACCCAAAGTTGTTGCCTAAACAAGACTCAATTCATAATATTCTCAGATCTTTAAGATCCTCACATTCTAACAATCCAGCTTAGCCAACCACAACGCAACGCAGTAACTTGCAGTAAGTGACAAGTCACAAAATACTGTATGACAAAACGGTGTGGTTGCCATTGAATTACACTGTTCCCTGCAGTACACTACAGCATTTGGTGATACACTGCAGCATTACTATGCTGCATCATGGCTGCTACCACTGTATGTGTTCTATTGCTCTCACTGTCTTTTTTTATTTTTTTTTTATTTTCTGTTTTTTACCCCCGGCCCAACCCAGCACTGTCACCCGACTACCTTATCTTGGCCACCACTTCCCATCACGGACTCCTCTATGGAGCCCTGGCTTACCACCAGGTGGGGACATGGTGGGGTTGCTCCCCCTTGACCCCCTTTCCAGAGGAATCAAGTCAACATTCGGCTCTGAGGCGGTACTGCAGCCACAGGCAGGTGAGGACCCACTATCTGGCCCTCATGTCGGTGTCACACTGGGAGAGGCATTTTTCTATGTACATCCTCCCAGACCATGATGTGCCATGATGCCACGGCTTACACTGGCATCTATCATGCTCTTCCTTCTTGATGCAGGCATCGGGGCTGCAATACCTCTGGCAAACCACCCCTGAGCCAGTGTGCCCCCCGGAGGAGCTAAGAGGTCCATCGGACACTCAGGCATTCTCCCCCCCGGCCGGCCCTCTGACTCTCAGGTCCGCTCCTGAACCTGGGTTGCCAGTGTCATAAGCAGAAATCCAACTGCTGTGCCGACAGGCCGGCCCTGGCTCTCACTGTGTCTTTGCTACAACTACTATGTATTCCCCTCATGTAGAATTCCCAATAAATGAAATTTGCAGTCCTTCCACATGTAATTCAAATCTAAGTTGTGCAATCAATTTATAGTGTGCAGATAGTTCACAATGAGTGAAATATGGTTCTCTCTCATTATTATTTTTAAGTTGTTTGTATGATTGAAGAGTATTGTATGTATTTTCTTTGGTAAATCCACCTGCTTTGTTACTTTATCGCCATTTTTTGTATAAATTATTGTCTGTATAAGGACTCATACTAAAGACTACTACAGTGAAGCCCACTTAAATGCACACTGGATAAGTGCACATCTTGCTTAAAAGCACAATTTATCAGTTTCCCATTTTTTCTGTTATACTTTCTTGTTTAAAAGGCCCTGATAGGTGCACATTGTTTAAGTGCACAACCCGCTTAAGAGCACAATCAGAACTGACAGAAGATTACCAGCTCCTGCTGAAGTGCACATTCATATGGTGGAATAAGATGTTATTTGGCCTGCTTATCACATCCTGATACTTACCTTTGCTATTTGTCCCAAGGAATTCTGCACTGGGAATGTTTTTAGGTATAACAGAGTTAGGCAGCTAGCAGAGGACTTCAAATGAACAACTGTCAGGATCCTGCAAAAATAGATTAAGGAAGCGAGGAACAGGAAAGGGGAAGTTGGGTCAGTTACTGTACTGTACATCTCTGAATAATTCCTGGGACTCTAAAAGGCTTTAACTGTGGCAGACATCATGGAAAGCATTTCAGAGTTGATCTGCTGTGATCTTTGCAGTGAGATAATGCATTGTCTGCTTAAGTGCACAGCCCACTTAAATGCACAAAACATTTGTTTTCCAGGGGTGTGCACTTACCAGGGTTCCACTGTAATACCATTCTTCCTTAGCCCTCGCTGCAGTCACTGCTGAAAGTCCGCAAAAGCCCACATCAGAGTCTGAGGGCTGATTATTCTGCCCTCCCCAGCACTCGCTGCAGTCACCGCCAAAAGTCCACTAAAGTCCACACCAGGTACAGGTCCCGGTCTCGGAGAAGCCTCAGTGCTGTGCTCGTAGAGGAACCTGTTTGAATCTTGGCACCTTTCCCCCCTTGGAGCTGCTTTTATAAAAAGTTAATTTTGTAGCTCCAAGCAGTTATCTGGAGCTCTGTCTCTCACTTGGGGTTTTCAGCCCCCACCCTCCCCACCCCTACCGTTGATTAAATACACGTTTGCCCCACCCACTGGTACCACTGACTAATCCTAGTAGCTTGGGGGCAGTGCCTATCATTTGTGTAACTTGAATGTTCTCCTATATACCAGTTCCCTGCCTCTCAACCGTCTCTTTCTTCCTCAGGCCCTCCTATCATACTTATTCTCCCAGTTCACCATGAAGCCTTCCCCCTATCTCCTAGTCCTCCTGACCCCCATCTGCTGTGTTTTCTCACTGGACTTCTTTACCCCTCCACCTATCATTTCCACTGGCACTGATGCCAACCTGACTGACTTTTCATTCTTTAACTTACTGCCTCTTCCTCAATGTCCCCCCAACACTGCTATGTTTCCATACCCTAAACTATGCTTCTACCTCAGTTGGTACCTATTCAGATCCAAACACACCACTTGCACCAGGACCACCTTTGCCTTCCTAGTTGTGGCTACATGGATTATGGTCCTCTCTTTATCACTCTCAGGCAATGTCGAGACCCACCCTGGATCATCAGCGTTGTGGCATCAACCCCTCAGGGCAGTTTCTCAGTGGGACCCCAATCCAGAAGCCTAAACATTGCTCACCTAAATATAAGAAGCCTTTTGGCCAGTCACAACAAGTTGGTTGCTTGGGTCACCTCCAATAAGCCTGGCATACTAGGAATAACTGAATCCTGGCATAGGCCTTCCCACCCTGACTCTCTGTGCATCCTTCCGGGCTACAACATGATTCGGGTTGATCGGGCCTCTTCCAAAAGGGGAGGTGGCTTGGTACTTTTTTTCAAGTCACACCTAAACCTGACCCTTTTATCTTGTCCCCCATTTGTGTCCTGTGATGTGCTTCATGCCCTGCTTCTGTTAGGCAATACCAAGAAGCTGCACATTGCATGTGACTGCTTTCCTCCGGCATTCAGCAACTGTGGACTTGAGGAATTCCTGGAATATCTACCCCTTACCACAAAAAACAATGAAGTGCTTTACTTAGGTGACTTCAGTCAGGACAGGTTCGGCCCAGGCTCCTCCATCCTCAACTCTTGCACTGCTAACACCAATCTAACCCAGCTCATCACTGAACCCACCAGGCATGCCAGTAATGGCACTGGTCACACCTTGCTCACCAATAGGCCGGACAGGATTTCCTCTGTCTCTGTGCTGTCTGACAGCATTAGCGACCATTCCCTGGTAACCTTTGTTTGGGACACCTGCCCCCCCTTCATACACATCTAAAATTATCACAGTGACTGACTTTTCTTGCATTTGACCCCCTTGGCTTTTCTATCTGATCTCCATCAGGTAGACTGGTCTCCCCTTTTCACCACAGACAACACTAACCTGGCTGTGGAGTATTTCATCTACTCCCTGCGCTCCCTGCAGTCTAAATACATTCCTTACATTAGGCGGAGGGTCAGTGGCCTTCCTACCAAATGACTGTCTAGCCCTGTTCTCCGCTTGCTTAAGTCCCACGACAAACTCTGGGCCAGGTGGAAAGCCTCTTCCCTTCATTCAGACTTTGTTGCTTATCACTCTCTTAGGAACTCATGTAAGAAAGCTATCTGCGCCGCCAAAAGTAGTTATTACACAGATCTTCTCCATGCCTCTGCCCATAACCCAAAAAGGTACTGGGCCCACATCAACCACATACTGGGTCGCAATGCTTCTCAACTCCCCCATGATATGCTAATTGACAATGTCTCCTGTATCAACCCCAACACCATTGCCAATGCCTTTAACTCACTTTACCATCCCCTTCCTCGTCCTCTGACTCATTCATTTCATCTACTCCCCAACCCCCCCGCCCATCCTCCCATTACTCTCTGTCCTGTCTCTAGGACTGATGTCCTACAGCTCTTCAACACTATGTCTCCTCATGGCAGTGCTGGTCCAGACGGGCTGGAACCTATAATTCTCAAACTTGGCATCTCCATTCTTGCTATCCCTATCTCGCGCCTCTTCAGCCTCCCCATTAGCTCTGGCATCGTGCCCTCCTCCTGGAAACATGCTAGGGTTATACCTGTCGTTAAGTTTTTTTAGAATGCTACTTGTGTAATCACTTATGATTAGTGCTGTTTTCCTTTATCTGTATCTGGGACACTATGATCTCCGTTAATTTAATATGCTCCTCTATATCATTCAGTTACAATGCAACTATTTATAAAAATTCTCTGATTCTTTCTATTATCACTATAGTCTCTAGTCCCAGATCCTTTGTCGTCGACTCCCATGGACTCCTTATTTTCCTCTTCCCCTTTTCTCTTTTACCATGCTGCGCTCCTGATGCAACTCCCAATCCAAGCTTCACTCTCCAGTTTCAATACTTCCGTGCCCCACCAACCTGATGGCCACACTCCTCTGGGTTCTCCTCTTTTCTTCAGTTCATTCTCCACTCCAGCCTCCCACTTTTTCAGGACCCATGTCCAGCAAGCAAACACAAGGAGCAAAAGAAAGACTCCTAAAAAGTAACAGCTGGGACCAAATGCAGCATAAATAGTGTACCTTTCAGTTAAATGTAGGCAACAGTGGTATACCATGCCATTATTTGCTGACTCCAGAGGCACTGGCCACGTTAGTGGTGGTGTTTTAGATGTAACCTTGAAATCTATAACTTGTGTGCAATGTGTATGTTAAGGGCACTGAGCTACAAATCTGGAGACCTGGATTTGAATCCCACAGCCCCCACTTGCACACTGTGTGACCCAGAGCAAGTCACTTAACTTCCTTGTGCTCCCAGATCACACCTGGAAACAAACTTCAGCTTAGTGTGCCTTTCCTGGTTAAACAATTTCCCCCTTCCCCCTCCCCCATTGAAAGTTGTGAGGAGCACCGAGTCACATAGACTCAATCCAGGAAGTACTGTGGGGCCTGTAGTTCATATGTACCCCGGGAGCGAACTACAGGTCTTTTGCAGATACATATTTTAGTCTTCAGCTGAAATAGAGCTGTTTTTATTTAATGAAGCTTTATTTTTCAGAGACATTTGCTAAATTAAAAGCAAAGCCAACCTGATTTTATTATTTGTAGCATCAGAAGTTGCTTGTCACATGACCACGTACGCACTTCCAGGTCATGGCACATAAAGCTTCAAGCCTCGAGCGAGCGGGGAAAGCTCGAGTGGGGTGAGTGCGCAGCTCCATGCGCAGAGATGTGTGCCCGGCAGGAACCAAGGGACCGAGGACACAAGGCTCTAGTGAATACTAATCAACATACAAACTAGCTGCCATCATTAACTCTGGGAAACATAATGAAATTACACTAGTACCCATCGGCATCAGGTACCCCTGGGCACTTGGAGTATCTTATCTGAATAAAACTGTTTGTGTGTTCTTTTGTAATCTAACTACACTACTTATGGCTAGCACACTAGGCCTTTATAAAATGCTTCACCTATTAAATGGGGAAACTGCAGGTATCTGCAGCATATGTAACCATCTTGAAATGAACTATAATCCAGATATTTTCTCTCAGCCTACAAGCATATGTGCAAACTGTGCTATTATAGCCAATCTAAAGCAGGAAATCTGTATGCTGAAAGCACAGCTCCAGAACTCTAAGGACCTTAGAGATTTAGAACAGTTTGTAGATAACATCTATTTATTTATTTGCTTTTGGTAACCGGGTAAGCACACTAGACAGCCAGTGCCTATTTTCAGGTGCGACCCGGGAGAATAACAGGGTAATTACAAGGGAGAGGATACACGGACAACAATTACAATCAGGAGCATTAGAGAACAATTACAATCTGGAGCAGGTATACTCCAACAATGAAGCAGAATAGAGGTTACAGAGATAACATTTTGCCAGAAAGCATTACAGAATAAATTACAAATAACAGTTAGATACACAGATAGTTCATGTATTCAGGAGCAAGACATTTGCCAGGTGAGCACGACACAGGATGAGGAGAAGCTGTGGAGTAGTATGTGGACAACCACAGGGTACAAACATAATGACCTAGGGGCTACAGGGGAGAGAGACGCCCCCAGGGTGGAAGGCAGGAAGCGGCAACCTGGCCCAGTCGAGTACTGCCCTTAGCCAGCAGCAAGGGAGGGGGAGAGAGCTAGGATGGGGAATCATACGCCGGGGAGGTCAAGGGGCAGGGCACAGGCAGGTAGCAGCAGGCTTCAGGAAGTGCCAGAGGGAGGTTTTGAAGCAAGAGTGGGAAGGGGAGGCTCGGACCTGGGGGGAAGGGAGTTCCATAGCTTGGGTGCGTGAGAGGCAAATGCCCTGTCGCCAGTGAGGGTGCGAGTCCTAGGGAACCAGATGGGTCTGGGACTCACAGGACCTAAGGTGGTAGGTGGGGGAGGCATGTTTCATGGGGAGGGCAAGTGAGGCAGGGACAGAAGTATGGATGATGTTGTTAATGAAGTTGCCCAGGAGTATGTCCGAATTTGTCGGGGAGCCAGTCAGGCGGGTGAGCTCATAGCGGTGGGTAAGCCGGGGGGCCGAGAGCGCGAAGCAACAAATGTTATTCCATGTGGTATCCCATTTAGCCAGGCATGAGGAAGGGGCAGGGGCAAAGGCGACAAGACCATAGGAGAGGGTGGGCAGGAGTACCCCCCTGGCTAAGGCCAGCTGAGCAGCGTGGGTGAGGCAGTCCTTGGCTCTGTAGGCAAGGCCGAGTTTACCATTTGTGGCATTGTATATGTTCCGGATGTGCCCAGCGAGGTCCAGCTGGGGGTCAAGGGAGAGTCCTAAGTACTTAATAGAGACTACTGTAGCCAGGGGGGAGTTGCAGGCATCAAGGATTTTTAGGGGCGTCGTGCAGGAGGCAATTTTGATTGCGGAGCCGAATAGCATTGCCTGGGTTTTCTTGAGGTTGATTACGAGTCTATGCCCTTCCAGCCATTTACAGATTCGGGAGAAGACAGAGTTGAGTTGGACATTGATGGTGGTGATGTCGTGGGAGCTGACCAACAGGATGAGGTCATCCGCGTACATGGTGAGGTGCCCTTCGGTAGCAACGGAGGGTAAGCCATTGACAAACAGGGAGAACAGGATCGGCCCGAGGACAGATCCTTGTGGGACTCCACTGGATACGGGCGGGGGTGAGAGGGTATGATTGAAGCAGGTGAGTTGCATCCTATCCCCTAGGTAGCTGGAGAACCAGTCGAGGGAATGGCGGAGAGGCCAAGGGTGTGAAGTGTGCCAAGGAGGAGGGGATGATCTACACGGTCGAAGGCTTTGGATAGGTCCACGAATATGGCCCCCGTGAGTTTACCCTGATCGGTGGCGGTCCTGATCCTTGATGTAACCTCAGCCAGAGCCATAGAGGTGCTGTGATTTTTACGGAACCCATGCTGACAAGGGGAGAGGACATTTTATTCCTGAATGTAGTGTTGGAGCTGAGATACAACTGCTTTTTCTAGCAGTTTGCAAGCAGCTGAGAGTATGGCGATGGGACGATAGTTGTTTAAGTCCTTGGGGTCACCATTTTTCAGTGCCGGAACGACCCTGGCAATTTTCCAAAGGTTGGGGATGACCCCGGTTATGAGCGAGGTGTTGAAGATGTGGGCAAGAGGCCTGGCAATAAGGGGAGCCCCCAGGCTGAGAAGCCTGGGTTCAAGGTTGTCGTGACCCACCCCCACATGGTGGGAGAGACTGACAAGGAGGGCTTGGGTCTCCTTCACAGAGATCTTCTTGAGGTAGAAGGGTGGGCGGGGGGACTGAGGGCCGGAGCCAAGTGCTGGGGCTGCAGGTAGAGGAAAGGGGGTGGACGGCAGGTCAGTGAAGAGACGGTTAAAGGAGGAGGCAATGGTGAGGGGGTTATTACAGTTAGCATCACCAATTGTCATGTCAGTAACTTGAGTTTTGCGAGCCACTGACTAGGTTTTTTATGTTCACCCAGAAGCGCCTGGGGGTAGCCAGCAGTAGCAGTCAGTGCAGAGCCACAGTATTGGCTTCGAGAGCGATAGCCTTCTTGGCAGGAGTTTCTGAGCTGGTGATACAGCCGGAGATCCGTTAGGTTAAGTGATGCCCTGTATTTGACCAGGCCTTGTCCTCTGCTTCATGAGAGATAGGAGCTCACTGTGAAGCCATTTTGTTACCGATCCACGAACCCGCCTTTTGGAAGGGGGGGCATGCCTATTTTGGAGAGGAGCAAATGTCGCAAGGAAGAGGTCAAGGGCTGCGACAGGGTCAGGTGTAGCCAGGACGTGGTTCCAGGACACACCCTGAAGGTAATGGAGGTAGGAGGGGATCGAGAATTTCGAATAGTCCCGCATTGTTATCACTCTGCAGGGGACCCTGGGCCGGTTTGAGCCCCAGATGCAGTAAACCGGAGAGTGGTCAGAGATGGAGTCGGGGAGGAGTCCTGACATAGCAATTTGTCCAGACGGTTGGACAGGATCCAGTCAATGAGGAGCCCTGTCCCCACGATTGGAGAGTCGGTGGGTTCTGCAATGACCTGGCTAAGGGAGAGGCCAGAGTAGCGGTTCATACAACTTGGCGTGAGGCCCCAGCCAGTTAAGGTTAAGGTCACCTAGTAGGAGCAGCTCACTGGAGCCCACCTTCTCCTGAAGTAGCTCCAGTAGTGACGACAACCCTGCAGACCCCTTAGGAGGGTTATATGCACACACTATGTGTACTTTTTGGTGTTACCAAGGAGAAGGAGAGAGTGGAGGAACTCACAGTGCAAGGTTGATGGGTGTTGTGAGGCACAATGGAGATGTTTAGGTGCGCCCTGAAGTATATAAGTACACTTCCACCTCTTTTGGTACCGACCCGGTCAAGACTAGCCATACCGTAGCCCAGGAGAGAGCAGGCCAAGTCAGGCGTGCGGGGTTTGAGCCATGTCTCAGTAATGCACAGGAAGTCAGGTTTGTAGTAGGCAGACCACGCGGTTAGTTCCACTAGATTCGGGAGGAGGCTACGGATGTTCAGGTGGGCTATTTTTAATCCCTTGGCTGTCCCCCAGGAGGGGGGGGCAGAAGGGTGTAGGGTGCGGCAGGGGACCCAGGCTGCCGGTGGATGGGCCAGCTAGAGAGGGAGGGGCCATGCTACAGAGGATAGGCTGTCCTACCGCAGCAGGTCCCTGGGCAGAAGGGCAGATAAGGAGATGTGGGGAGGGAAATTAAACAGGGGAGGGTCTTGGCTGGGGGGCAGGAGACCAAGGATAGAGAGCAGAAGTAGGAATCTTTGGGAGGGGATAGGCTACAGGAGACGGCAGGGGATATCCTAAGTGAACAGCAGGAGAGTGCAGCAGCGGGGACTGGTTGTGTACTGTAGAGGCTTTGTGCAGGAATAGTGGGAAGCCCCTAGTGGCTAAATGGTATAGCCTGCAGATGGAGAAGTGGGCTGATTGGTTATTTTGCACATGATGACCTATAAGAGGGAGAAGCCGACCAAGGGTGGTGGTGGTGAGGCGGTGGGGAGCGAGCACTTAAGCGTTCGGCGAGGGGGCTACCTGCGCCGACAAAAAACAGCAGTAGCAGCCACCCCAAGTGAATCGCGGACCCCAGGCATCCTGAATTCGAGTGCTGGTGAGGAGTTTTGAAAAAGGCGCCAAGCAGAGAGACCCGAATGAATTACCTTTAGTGGGGGAGGGCAGCGGGAGCCCTCGCGACCTCCGCTCCTCGGTGGTCTGGGGGGGGGTCCGTGTGAGCCTGTGGACAGGATCTGTGGAGGACAGGAGAGAAAACAGGGGTGAGTATATAAAGGCGAGGGGAAGGGGGGAACCAAACAAAGAACCTGGGGACAAGATCAGGGATTGGGCAGACGCACAGCAGCAGATCAGATTACTAAAAATGAACACCAGACTGCTGAAAATGTCTGCACTGCTTGAGTGATTACTCAGCTCACTGTAACAAAATCCAACTGCTGTGACAATTATAATTGCTATCTAATGAACACCAGACTGCTGAAAAATGTCTGCACTGCTTGAAAAAATTACTCAGCTCACTGTAACGAAATCCGACTGCTGTGGCAATTCAATTATATTTTAAACAGTTTGAACAATTAAGGCACAGCAGTACAATCAAGTCCAGGTACAGGGAGAGCCTCCAGGATACGGGGCACAAAGGAGGCAGGTCCTACGGGTGGTCTTAAGGTGCCCACTAGTTCAGGTGCAGAAAGCAGGGTGTCACCTGCGCCGACAGAAAACAGCAGTAGCAGCCACCCCAAGTGAATTGCAGGCCCCAGGCATCCTGAATTTGAGCGCTGGTGAGGAGTTTTGAAAAAGGCGCCAAGCAGAGAGACCCGAATGAATTACCTTTAGTGGGGGAGGGCAGCAGGAGACCTCGCGACCTCCACTCCTCAGTGGTCCGGGGGGGGGGGTCTGTGCGAGCCCGTGGACAGGATCTTTAGTGGGAGAGGGCAGTGGGAGCCCTCGCAACCTCTGCTCCTCGGTGGTCCAGGGGGGGTCCGTGCGAGCCCGTGGACAGGATCTTTAGTGGAGGAGGGCAGCGGGAGCCCTCGCGACCTCCGCTCCTCGGTGGTCTGGGGGGGGGGTCCGTGCGAGCCCGTGGACAGGATCTTTTGTGGTGGAGGGCATGATTAGGGAAATGCCTTCAGTACAAACCACACCACCTCCACCTACGAATGTACCAGCTACTGATATGTACCCTTTACCTATATGCTTCTCTAGTATACAATAATGCCAGAAAAGATAAAATGCCTAGGGAACCAGAGCTAGCTCTTGCAAATTTTGATGACTGGGAAGTCGTTCAGAGCAGAAAGTTCAAAAAAAGGGGGGAGAGATGAAATTCACTCTCCTTTTCTAAATAGTAACATACTGTAGCCCAAGAAACCTTTAACATAGTCTCAAACATCCAGTGTTCTAACAGATATGCTGTACTTAATAATCTCGACGTAGTAATTCCAACCCTTCAAATGTTTCACCGAATATAACTGGGACTCAACAAATTATTGATGACTCAATAGTTTGCTATATAGATTCAGTGCTCCCCCCGGGCAATGCTATTAGGAATAACATCACATGCCTTCCTGGAGCTAAAATAGAGGATGTATCCCTTCGAATCAATGACCTAATAACTGAATCTAACATAATAATTCATATTGGAACAAATAACACTGGCCGTACTCATGAAAAAGATAAATGTCATGAACTAATAAATCTGACTCATAAAATTAAAAATAAAGGCTACAAAGTAGTGGCATCAGGTATTTTACCTATCCCACAAGCTCATCCAGAAAACAATGCAACTATTGCAAGGAAAGAACTAGTGTTCCAGAGAGGATGTTTTATTTATAGACTACTGGAATACTTTCCTTCATGATAAAACCTTATTTTCAAAAGATGGACTGCACTTAAACAAAAAAGGAGCCTCTAAACTCTCCTCCCATTTCACAGCTGCTCAACATTGCCTCTCTTTAAACTAATGAATGGGGTGAAAATTTACAGTCTAACTAAGTCATCCTCAAGTCCTCAAAATGCAGAAACCACACAAAAAAACATTACTAACAAAACCAAAAAGAAAATTAAGGGCATTCTACTAAATGCACAAAGTCTTAACAATAAATTTGATGAACTTCTGGTTCATTGTAGTATAAAGAAACCAGACTTGCTAGCCATAACTGAAACCTGGTGGCCGAACATAGATCTCGGGAGGGGGGACATATAGGGTTATGAATTATTCTACCACACTAGATCTGATAAGAAAGGCGGCGGAGTTGCTTTGTATATTAATGCTGAACTCCAACCTATAGATATATCGAACAAAATTAAACATCAAATGTCACTGAAACTGTATGGACCAAAATAGAAGGCAGGCAAAATCATTGTTGGCCTATGTTATCAACCTCTGGACCTTTCCACTGCCAATAGTGAACTAATTCTAAAAGAAATTGAAACTGCAACAGATTTGGGAGAAATCCTGTTCTTAGGAGATCTCAACTATAGCGCTATTAATTGGTGCAGCTGCACAGCATCTAATAGTATCTAAGAAAAAAACAAAAAAAAAAACAAAGAAATCCTGCACTCTAAAAAACGAAAATAGAAGGACTGCTCACCAATTTTATGTCTCAAAGTGCTTCATTTTATTGTAGGTGCCATGTGCAAAGCCCTTGCACATGGCACTACAATAAAATGGCAGCTAATTAATAAATTATGAGCAGTCCTTCTATTCTCGGTTTTTAGAATGTGGGATATCTTTGTTTTTTTGCTTGCTTTTTATCCCTGCACCTTTTCTCCATGTGCAACCTCTTTTTTGTTTTTCATCTAATAGTATCTCTAAGGCCTTCTTACACCTTTGTAATGAACTAGCCCTCTCTCAGCATGTATCCACACCCACCAGAGGTGAACATATCCTAGATATTGCAGTTACTTCCGAAACCATTGATATCTACAATTGCACGATCACATTACCCTTGGCTAATAGCAACCATAATATGGTTCATTTTGATATTAAAACTGTGTTTGAATCGACTATTCAAAAATATATCTTTATAAAAAAGCAAACATCTCTAAAATAGATAATCTCCTAATGGATATTGACTGGCATACTATGTTGAAAGATAGACCTGTTGAAGAAATGTGGTCCAAAGTGAAAACAATAATCTTTAATACAGGTTATCTTTGTATACCAATAATAAAGAAACATTACAAAAACTTCTCTAATCTTTAACCAAATTGGATGAACAACAAAATAAAAATGCTTATCAAAAGGAAAAAAAGCTTTACAAAATGTATCAGACCAATAAATTCGTCCCAAACTGGGATGCTTATAAAAAGGCATTAAAAGCTTGCAAAACTGAGATCAAAAAAGCAAAAATGAAGGGCAAACAAACACTAGCTAAACAAGCTAACAAAAGGAACAGTAAGTTATTCTACAGCTACATAAATTCATTAAAAAAACAGAACTGCGAGGTAGGTCTGCTAGAAATTTCTTCACAGACTATAAACTCACCTGTAGAAATGGCCTCATCTTTAAACAGCCACTTATTTAAAGCCTTCCATCTTAATTCTACATCCCATGCCCCCGTAAATATTCAACCCTGTAAAAAATATCATCTTTGCTAATGAAGAAATCATAGACATTATAAAAACGTTAAAAACTGGTTCTTCGCCTGGCCCTGATGGCATTACAACTTATATGATTAAAATAATGCAAAAACATCTTATTCTACCGCTTCAGATCTTGTTTAATCAGAGTATTCAGACAGGTCACATACCACTGGATTGGAAAACTGCAAATGTAATGCCTCTTTTCAAAAAAGTCGACAAGGGAGATATGGATAACTATAGACCAATCAGTTTAACCTCAGTCATCTGCAAAACTATGGAAAGTGTTATAAAAAACAAAATAACAGCTACACTTGGTAACTTCGATTCTAATCAACATGGTTTCTCTAAAGGACGCTCCTGTGTAACTTATTTACTTTGTTTTTATGAAAAATCAGTCTGAATTTGGATAAGAAAATACCATGTGATATTGTCTTTTTAGACTTTAAAAAGCCATTTGACTCTGTCCCTCACTGGGCACTAATAGAAAAATTGGTCTCTCTATCTGTTCATCCCTGGTTAATCAGATGGATCCAGAACTGGCTGCATGACCTTCTGCAAAGAGTAATTATAGATGGCCATACCGCCAATTGGTTAGCAGTAACAAGTGGTGTACTCCAGGGTGCTGTCCTAGCCCCGACTATTTTCCAAATATTTATTGCAGTCCTAACAAAGAACATAAATAGTTGGTCCTCAAAATACATGGACAATTGTAAAATTAGTAGGCTCTGTAGTACACTTGAGGAAAACATCCTTCTCCAAAAAGCTCTGGATACTCTATCCACCAGGTCCAATCACTGGGGTCTCTCCTTCAATGTAATGAAATGCTGTGTTATGCATCTGGGCCCTAAAAAATGGAAATTCTGCTACACTCTTAATGGTCATACTCTGCTAAAATCTGATTGTGAAAAAGATCTAGGAGTATATATCTAGATTTCTCCTTCGACAAACAAATAGCAGATAAATTGGCTAGTGCAAACAAGGTTTAGTGGTCAATTAAATGTAATTTCAAATCATGAGATGAATCTGTCCTTCTGCCCCTACATAGGGTTTATATACACACCCTCTTTTGGACTATTCATCACAGCTCTGGTGCCCTTACACCAAGAAGGAGACTGACAGAATAGAAAAGATTCAATGCAAAATAACAAAACAGATAAAAGGTGCCAATGCCATTTCATATGAAGAAAGGCTGGCTAAATTTAACCTGATGTCTCTACAAACTAGAAGGTTACATGGTGACCTGTTACTGGCTAGAGAGGTCATTAATGACACTTATCTGATGCCAGAAATAGGTCTCGAATTTAAACAAATTAATATTAACACAAGAGGGCATCCTTTGCAACTAACTCGTAATCAATTTACAACAAATAAATGAGCTTACTTCTATTTGCAGATAATTATCTCTCCTTGGAATAAACTACCCACTGAGGTAGTTGTAAGAGAATTCAAGCTGACATTTAAAAATAGACTGGATAGATTTCTGCTAGAAAACAGGCTAGACTATTTATTACGGGTGAATGATAGAGGCATCTTATAGGCACTTGCCTTCTTGCTTCTTTCTGTATCCTAGTGAATCCTAGTGAAAATTCCCATAATTTACCATCAAGTTTTAAAATGTTAGATCATTATGCTCCTCCACAGCATGTTATCTTGCCACTATAATTCACAGTACTCTATTGATTTATAAATCAATTATACTTATTCCACCAATCATTGATTATAAATCATTGACACCGATTCCTTAAATCATTGATTTATACATTTTTGACATTGATTCATTCAATCAGTATTAATTTATAAATCATTTACACTGATTCACCCAATCATGCCGAAACTTAAAGTCGGTGGCCCGGATATTCAAACTGTGCCAGGCTGTGGTGCAAGCATGGGCGCAGCTCAACTTGGCTGCGCAGGGGTGTGCCCTGGGCGATATTCAACGGAGCTGCACTATGGCTCAGGAGCTTTGAATATCGCACCCTGGCCACCCCCACTGTGCATGGCGCAGTGGCACTGCACCAGCGCAAGTGGCCAGAGTGGAGCATGGAGATGCGCTAGAGCAAGTGCCATTGCGCCATTCACAGCACCTGTGATATTCAAAAGGGGACATGCAAATGGAGCCATAATTTATGCAAGGCACACATGGGACCATTTGCATGTCATTATGGCCCCATTTGCATACCATTAGCATGCAGGTGCGCCAATCCCTGACGACTTGTGCCTGGTGCCCTGCCAGGCAACAGCCGTCGAGGACCAATGCCCTCTGCAGCCCGATCGCGGGCATTTGTTAAACATAGATCCCGTCCTATATCCTTGGTGGTCCAGTGGACCACTCTCTCTGTCAGCGGGCATATGTATAAAATATATTCCCCATCAATATCCCTGGTGGTCCAGTGGACCGTACTCTGCTTCGATCGCGGGCATCTGTATAACATAAAAAACATCCTATTACCCTGGTGGTCTGGGTACCCCCTCCCACATGACCACTGAGCCCACCACCACTCCCCGGTCAGCGGTGGGCAGCAGCACCCACCCGCCTACCGCCCGCTGACTGACAGCTCGGTAGGGCTGCCGCCCGATGGTTCTGGCGTGAGCCAATGGGCATGCAATCATACTATACTACACATTCGAGATATCTGAATGAATCATTCACATATCTGGAATGTGTCAGTAATGGGCTGCATGCCCATTGGCTCATGCTGTCAACCAATGGGCATGCAGCCCTACTGAGCTGTCAGTCGGTGGGCGCGGGTGGCAGGCGGTGGGTGCTGCCAACCGCTGGCTGACCGGGGAGCGGTGGTGGGGGGCTCAGTGGGTGGGTGGGGAGGGGGTACCCAGACCACCGGGGTAATAGGACGTTTTTTATGTTTTACAGATGCCCGCAATCGGGCAGCGATCGGTCCACTGGACCACCAGGGATATTGGATGGGAAAGCCTTTCATTATACATGCCCGCGATCGGTCCACTGGACCACCAGGGATATTGTATGGGGAACATATTTTTATACATATGCCCGCGATCGGGTAGAGAGCGGTTCACTGGACCACCAGGGATATAGGACTTTTTTTTTATTTAAACAGATGCCCGCGATCGGGCAGCACTCGGTCCACTGGACCACCAGGGATATTGGAGGGGTTTATTTAAACAGATGCCGAGATGGGGCATGAGGGGCGCCACCAGGTGCGGCAGGACCAGGCTAACTATTCAAGGTGGCATGCCGTGGTTGCGCCTCGCACGCGCAGCTCACCCGTGGGTGGCCATCATTTGTTCCTTTTCTTTTTGGTTATTTTTGTGCAGTATGCTAGTAGGGGTTGCGCGATGTACGGCTCTGCACATCCCGGCTGAATGTCGGGCTGTGCAGGTTATGCATGGGCATGCCCCCCCCCCACCTGTGCCTGCATACAATACTGATGCGCTCCGGCGCATCGGGATTTGCGCGGTGCATTTTCCCTTTTGAATATCGCGCCGGGGCGTATCAGTGGGTTGCGCATGGCGCAATTTGAATATCTGGGCCAGTAAATCCAAGGGTAATATCAGGAGACTTCTCTTCTCCCAGAAACAGTTGGGAGAGTCACATCACTGCTGGGTATATACAGCCCTTTTAACTGCTCTCTCATGCATCCAAAATAATCTACCTACACTCTGGAAGCAGAAAGTTTGGGTACTGTCCTTTTTTTCATGTTCTGCAGCAAAACAGCATAGAAATGGCTGTAAATGCCTACTGGGCAGTAGGTTAGCGATGCTATAAGTCAAGCTGCTATTGTTACTGCACTTCTGAGGATTTCTATGTAACTCCACTGTACAGAACAAGCCCCCTCCCCCCAGCAGATCTAGCTTATTGTGAAGTAGCACCACAGGCCAGCAAACAGTAGAGGTTTTTGTAGCATTAATCCTTGGAAGCCTGGGTCTTTTAAAGATTGTGATACCTTTTTTTGAACTAATGTAAACTGCTTGTAAGTCTGCATTATGGAACCTGCTAAAGCACCTAATAAAGAAATCTGTGTAACCCTTAAATCCTGTGTATTGTAACATCAGTGTGCAACATTTGTTTAAAAAAAAGTTTTGCAATCTACATCTGAAACATTTTGTCATAAAAGTGTCCCCCTCTGCCCCTCCTGGTGGACAAAATTGCTACCCCATGAAAATATACTGGAACAACCCTGCCTCCATGTCTCCATCCCTCTTCAGATTCCACTTCAAAACCCACCTCTTTTTCTTTACATATAGGTCCTTGGCTCCTCATCCATTTCCTGAACTTTGTTGTTCTCTGGTTCCTTGTGGTGTTGCATACTTTATTGGCAATAGTGCTGCAAACTATTATTGTTTCTCTAAATAACCTGGTAGTAGTATATAACACTAATAGCCCTACTTACTGTGTACTGATTTGCCGCTCACCTGTTATTACTTTCGCATGCATTAGATCACTGAAGATTTGGTTGATGTTGCTATACATTTTTTAATGCACTGTTTTCGGCTTCATTTGCATGAATGCCACTATATACACTAATGTTGTAATTTATAGATGGTTACTTATTGCTATAGGAAAACAGCGACATTCAAACCCTGTAAGTCCACTGATGTGACTTCCTGATCTGATAATACTTGGATGCTTGGATGTATTGGGAGGGGTATTAATAGCAGAAAAAGGGAGCACACCTGGAGTACTTCGCCCAGTTCTGGTGTCCTCGCCTCAGGAAGGATAGGGATAGGGATAGGCTGGAGATGGTGCAGCATGGGGTAACCAAAATTATTCAGGGCCAACAAGGAATGTCCTGTGAGGAGTGCTTCAAGGCATTGAACATGTACTCCCCTGGAGACCAGAAGGGAGCAATGAGATATGATACAGACCTTCAAATTCCTAAAATGAATTAACAGGGTGAACTGGGGGAACTATTTAACTTGAATATCAGATCACGGTCACATGGTCATGAGGAGAAGCTAACAGGAGGGAGGTTACGCAGGGGCATGAGGAACTATTATTTTACAGAAAGGGTGGTGGAGCCATGGAATAGGCTACCAGCCAAGGTGGTGGGTGCAACAACTGTTTGTGGTTTTAAGCATGGCCGGGACAGAATGAAGGATATAGTGGTTGCTCAGTGCATCAGAATCAGGGAGGAGAAAGGGGGGGGGGCTAGGACACTGGAGGAACAGTAGGCCCCAGGGCTAAATAGGAAACTCAGGCAGACTGGAAGGACCTTTGGTCTTTTTCTGCTGTTATTGTTTATGTTTCTAATACCATCAATCTAAAGTCACATTGACGGTATTGCAAGATTAAACATTCTCCAAAATTTATGTGGGTTGAGCTAGCTTTTACTGTAATAACTGGCATTTACAATATAAGTTGACTGTTTTCATAAAAAAACGACCTGAATCCATATTATGCAAAAAAAAAATGGTAACTATCAAAAAACTCAGCTAGAATGCCATTTTGAGGTTCTGGTGGCCTCAAAGAACCAGTCATGCTTCACTTTTGTGGTTATGATGTCACAAGAATCTCTTTATGGAACTGTAGTCTTGTAGCTGAGTGTTACCGATGTATTATTATCTCACAATGCTTTCACGGGTGTAGCCTGCGAAAGCATGGAAAATGTTGAGGTTATCAGAAGGGGAAATGATTTTATGTAATGCAATTAAACTACTTCAGCAGCACATCTTCCTTTACCTCTCCCTTTTCTCCTTTCTCACCCACCTGCACTGTTCTTAACTGTTGGCCTCCTCTCTCCCTACCCCCCCCCTTATCTCTCCCTTTTCGCCTTTCTCCCCCACCTGCAACTGTTTTTAGTTTTTGGCCTCCTCCCTCCCTACTCCCCCCACACTGCTATTTCTGTTGTATATTCTCAATCTGCTAAGCACTTGCAACTTTGTAATGCTTCACTATATATTATTGTGTTGTTTGAGTATGTGTCTATCATTTATTACATACCATGTTTTTTGTTGTTGTTATCCACCTCCCCCTTCCCCAGAACGCATCTGGAAACAAGCAGTTTGCTCAGTATGCCTTTCCTGGTGAAACTTTTAAATAAATAAAACAAAAATCATGCTGTTGATATTTTGTTTTGCCTTTATATTAATCCAGCGAATTCAGTTCCAGAATATCAATATACTGAAAGTGACAATGTATTGATACACCAGGATCCCTGTTTTCATTTAAAAAAGTGAAACAACCTGATGACCGGCTGGCCTATAGTGGGATCCCCTGAAGACATGGAGGGAGTTCCTGGTGGTTGACGAGTCCAGAGTACCCGTGCTGATGACTCAACAACCAAATATGCAGACAAGACCCCAGCAGGAAGGAACGCCACCAGACAAGGTAAGAGATTTGTCTACAACATGAAAGAGTTGACCCGAGGAGGTGAGCACCTTGGCAAAACTGCAGCTGTCCCACTTCCCAGGGATTATGGCCTTTGTTTGCATGGGGGCTGGTGGGATCATGCAGCATGCACAGCTGTGTACCTGCTTACCTGGAGGCACCCTGCTTGGGCTCAGAGAGGGAGGTATTGGCAGGTGGCCACACAGGCAGGCACTGGGCCCCTGATCTACCCTGGAATCCTCAAGTGTGGTCCTAAGTGTAACTGCAGAATTCAGAATATCAGGGAATGGTGCATGGCACCTTCATGGTATCAAAGCCAGACAGCATTTGAGAAAAGCACCAAAGCATTGACCAAGAAGCACAGACACAGTGTGAGGCCCCCCTGTTAGGACAGCTGAAGGTGGGAGATAAGGTACATGCAGATATAAGGGAGGAATTGGAGAAGAGGAATTATCACGATAACTGCTCAAAGAATTAAAGAAAGTGCAGAGAGCAATGGAAAAGCACAAAGTGCAGTTACTACAGTGTTCAGTGGAACTCACTGGGACAAGACAGGGAGAACATGCAGTCCAGCAAAAAGCTATGTTTACATGTTGGCTCAACCGAGACCAGCTTGCACTAGGGGTTGGGACAGTAATTGCTGGGACTAGGGTGAACAAGTGTTTCAGCAAAATGCTGTGTTGATATACAGGTTCAGCTGAGACCATTCTGCCACAGAAACATAGAAACACAGAAACATAGAAAATGACGGCAGAAGGAGACCGAGGGTCCATCAAGTCTGCCCATGAGATACCCAGGACCTATTGTTGATCCTGAGAGCTTACCCTCGCCCGAGTTATTTCCTTTGTACCTATTGTAATGCTCCTTAATTGAGCTCTGTATCTCTCCCACCCATGTTTGAAACTCATCACACTCGCCGCTCCCACCACCTCTGCCGTTAGACTGTTCCACAGCCCCACCACTCTTTCAGTGAAGTAGTGTTTCCTTAGATCCCTCCTGAAACTTCCCCCCTCAGTTTTGACTTGTGTCCCTTAGTCACTGAGCTGGTGATCCTATGGAATAACTCCTGTGTGTCTGGCACCATGTTTATGCCTTTCAGGAACTTAAATGTCTCTATCATGTCTCCTCTCTCATTCCTTGTATCCAGCGAGTACATATTTAATGATGTCAGACGATCTTTATAGAGTGAGTCACTGTAGACCCTGTATCTGTCTCCAGCCTATCCCTGTCCTTCTTCAGGTGCTGCCTCCAAAACTGAACACAGTTCTCCAGGTGCAGTCTTACCAAAGATCTATAGAGGGGGACAACCACTTCTATATTTCTACTACCGATCCCGCTGCATATGCATCCCAACATTCTACTTGCCTTGCTGTATGCCTTATTGTATTGGCTTGTCTGTTTCATGGTGTCAGCAATGATGACCCCCAGGACCCTTTCTTCTTGGGAGATTCTCAGTCTGACTCCATTTAGTCAATATTCCATCCTAGGGTTCCCTTTTCCTAGATGAATGACTTTGCACTTCTTTGCATTGAATTTCAGTTGACACAGATTAGACCATCTTTCCAATTTTTGGAGGTCCTTTAGTAGGTCCCTAACCCCTTCCTCACTGTCCACCCACCCTCCCAGCTTGGTGTCATCTGTGAACAGGGCAAGCTTGCCCTGGATACTGTCATTGATGTCTCCAGTGAATATGTTGAACAGAACTGGGCCCAACACCGAACCCTGAGGGACTTTACTTGTGACCTTACCTTTGCTTGATCTCATCTGTTGATCACTACCCTTTGTATCCTGTCCTTGAGCCAGTTACCCACCCATCTGACAATGTCCTTTGTGACCCCTATGTCCTCCAACTTTTTCAGCAGTCGTCTATGTGGTATCAAATCAAATGCCTTGCTGAAATTGAAGTAGAGAAGGTCATCTGCATGTCCCTTATCCAGTTCACTTGTCACCCAATCAAAAAAAGTAATAAGATTTGTCTGGCATGACCTCCCTGCCATGCATCCATGCTGCTTTGTGTCCTGGAGCCTGTTCTCCTCTAGGTATTGCACATGGTCTTGTTTGATTAGGGACTCCATTAGCTTTCCCACAACAGAAGTGCGGCTAACTGGTCTGTAATTCCCCACCTCTTCCCTACCCCCTCCCATGTGGAGTGGCACTACATCCGCCCTCCTCCGGTCTCCAAGTACCACTCCTGGAGGACTGTGATGTAGCCTAGGACCATGGGATCCAGGGAATGGAACAATGCCATTAGCTCTGTAAGAGGGACTGGAATGCTTAACTCTAAAAAGAGGAGTGATTGCTGGTAGAAACAATCAAAATATGGAATAAATTGTTATGTCTGGATCTCATATATGAGCTTCTGTAGTTTGTTCTTCAGTAAAGGATGGATATGCTCAAAGACACTTTGTGTTTGTGGACTGCTGAGGGTGAAGGTCCTGGGGTACGATACCAAACCATAGCTTGGGAGGAGAGCAACATAAAAGCAAGTTGATGGATGTAAGGGAACTTCTGGCAAGGCAGAACTACCCCTAGACATGGCAGGTTCTCAGGGGCCATGCTGCCCCTATTCCTGTGTCACACCATAAGTGACAAGGGTGGGGAGGAGGGTTACACTGGTTCTATTGGTATTCAGTTACACCACAGGAGTATAGTTTGTTTCTCAGAGTTGAGCGATAATTGCCACAAGATGGCACACTAGAGCCTTGAATATCCTTGTGTGGAACTGGGACTGGTTTGTCAGCAGCTCCCAAACCAGTTTGTGAGAGAGGAAAAGACACTACATTTTATTAGCAGTTTTCTTCCAAATTATCAGATGTATAGAATGTTTAAACTACTGTTTCTGCAAGAGTTTTAGATGCTCCCTGTCAATTTATCATATTACTCAGATATGCAGATTCATCCTCACTTGCAACGGACATTCCTACCATTGCATGCTTTCTAAAGAGGTGGGACTACTTTCCCTAAACAGGTAAGAGGAGAACTTCACTTGCTTATTAGTTGTGTTCAGATGTGTCTGCATGGCTACTACATAAAGTACTTTAGAAACCAACTACCCAAATCCACAAGTGGCCATCACCTCCAAGCCCAAGCTTAAGAGCTACTCCATATTCCCATGGACAAGCATACTTGAAGAGAAAAGCCTTCCTTCTCCATCCCCCCTCCCATGCCTAGCCTTTCCTATCTAACTTATGTATTACCATGCCTGTTACTTTGAAAAAAATTGACCTATACATTTTTAAATCTATTTTAGTGCCCTTGTTCTGTCTTGCAAAATGTTTTTCCCTGTTTTGACTCAGCTATAATATTTCTTTATTACATTTGAAATAATAAAAATGCACTCCATTTATTAGGGCTAGCCTCAGGTTTTATGATGATTCGCTGCTGCTTTGAAGCACTCGTCATCTTTTAAATAAGCAATAAGAGACAACAGGGTGTGGATTATCATGGGTTGATGCATGCCCAGGTGCACAGTGTGGAATGAGACTCTTGCATCGAATGCATTTAGCTCCTGGAAGTGCATTAACCCAAGTTATAACATGGATTAGGAAAGAAAAGAAATGCAGTTGGTGAAACACCACCAGGTGACTATGCATTAAATGGCTATATGTGTACAGCTGATGTGATGCTCCCTGAACCAGTATCCTGGGGCAATGTGGCACTCAATATGTACTTGCAAATTCAGATCTGAACGGCAGCCATTTAACATAGCAGTTAAGTGAGAAAGTGTTGCACTGGTGTTTCAGCCCCTGGTGTTTCACCAATTGCATGTATTTTGATTCCTAACCCCTGGTGGGATGTCTGCGAGTGCCACTAGGGCTGTCTCCCAGAGGAAACAGTCACTGGCCCCTGCTGAAGTATTTCCCCGCTAACTTCCCAGAGACAGTGAGAGACCCCTACCCCCACCCCACCCCTGCCATACAGTCAGTGACACAGAATGTTGGCTCTCTGTGATCTGGTCTGTATTGTTTCTCACGAGCACCAAGGAGAAGAGAAAGCCATGCTGTCAGTGCAAGAGACGTAAAGTCTTGTTCACATTCCCATGGCTCCAGTTATTTTCCTGAGCTTCCAGGTTGTGTGCAGGAAACAGCAGCAGTTGGAGCCATAGGTTGGCGGTGTGTTGCTTCCTTCTGTCTGTGGTTAGGGGTGGTGGGGGAGGGGAGGCACTGAAGTGGCACACTGGTCAGGGTTATCTGTGGGTAGCAACAATCCAAGGGAGTCTGCACTCCAGCATGTGTATTCCAGAAGCCAAAAAAGCACTCTCACAAGTGTAGAAGTTTCAAATCTTTAATATAGCTCTTTGCAGTGAGAGTGAACACACAAACCCACTGCCACAATGCCCCGGTGCTTCGGGTTCAAACAACCCTTCATCAGAGTAGGCAGCAGCACAGCAGCAGTGCCATACAGTGGTAGTGGGGGGGGGGGACAGCTCATCTCACAGTCCTCCCACATATGCAACTCCCATGTCCATCACCGGGGAACCACACAGCAGCAGTCCAAAAGCGATTGTCCCACATCTGTATATTGCCTGTTGGTTGGTAAGTGTGCAAGCACACCACATCACAGTACGAGCGCCAGTATATGTTGGAGGGTATGATGCTCAAGTCATACAGTGGACAGCAGTTGCAGAAGGAATTGCAGGTTACCAATGTGTTGCTTCCTTCTGTGTGTGGCCGGGGATGGTGGGGAAGGGAGGCAGAGAAGTAACACACTGATCAGGACTATGTGTGGATCGGCAGAAGCACAGCAGTACTGGCACGCTAGCGTGGACATGCATGTGTGTGACTGTTGGTTGCGTGACTGTGCAGGCGCCGTATCACAAACACAGACAATGAGTGTTAGACATTGAGTGTTTGGGGAGACAGCAGGGCACATTCCTGAAAACCGGGGAACATGTGTGCATCGCAAGAACGTCACCCCACATCTTATGGGCCAGGGTAAGAGCCCTTCAGAGATGTTCACGAACACATTGAGAAGCAGTGAAAGTCAGCGTAGCATATACCTCTGCGGGGACAAGTACACACCTGTGTCAGGCACAAGAAATGTGACACATCACATCAGCAGTGTGTGCGTGTGTGTGACATTTCTGTATGCACAAGAGCCATGCAGTGTGCTTCTTTTCTGAGGGATTACTTTGGGAGGTGGCAGGATACAGTCCCTTTCCTGTCTTTCCATAGAGGACCAACATGTTTCTGAGGCGATATTCATATTTTTTTACAGAACCTATGTTATTTCCGGGGTATGGGTTTATAGGCATTTAATGCACGCCTGTCCCAGATGTGTATTAAATGCCTTTAAACCCATACACTGTCGTGGATTATTGCTAACAGAACCAATGCCATGAAGTGTCTTACTGTGCTTATAAAATTAGTAACTGAGAAACACTTTAAGAAAACAAAAAAAGTCAAATTTATTTATTAGAAACAAGTGTTTTCTGTTGTTAAAAGTAACTACTAAAAGTAGTCCCTCTCTGCCTGTTAATTATCTGTCTTTCCACACATTCAACTGACAGAATATCTGCTGATCATGGGATGCAAGAATTCAAACTGCTGTAGAATTCCTGTGGCACTATGCACCCCCTACATACACAGTGACACACACATACACCAGAAGGCCTTATATGGAGCCAAGGCTTCAATTTTATCTGTGGCAGGAAAAGCAGCAGAGATTGCCCTAGAAAGTTGATAAGCATAAGAAGGGGAATTTTCTTGGTCCTCAAAGAAAAAACAGGCATTAAAACCGAATAGTTTTTCATTTTTAAAAAATGTGTTTATATGTGTACAGAGGGGACTGTGAGAGAAAACGATGTTTAATTATTATTTTATTATTAAAATTTGTGGAAGCTTTACTTTTTATTTTTTTTACTTTCTGTTTTTCCCTCCTACTGCCCCCTCCCCCCCATCTCTGAACTTTCAGGGGCAACTGAGAGTCATCCCTCTGCCAACCATCCTACCCACGACTGACCTTGCGCCCCATGGAGCTGCAGTTATCCATCCAGGCGGGGAACAAGGTGGGGCCCGTACACCCCGTACACTTACTTGTCTTGCCAAGCAAGGCGGTCTGGGTCGGTGGTGGCACATCGAGGGCATGCTCCTGGTGCCCTGTCTTCCCGGAGGTGGAAGGGTGTTATCCTCCGGTTTCCTCCCTCGTGTGGTGTGCACCCTGATATCAAGGCACTACGCACTGACATCCACCATGTGTCACGGCCAGCCCCCTGTAATCAGGGCCTGCTTTACCTCGAGCCCCTGCTCTGGGTCAGGCAAGTTGCGGGCATTTGGCCCCCCCCCAGAGAAGGTAAGCTGTCGTGGGATGCTCAAGTCTTCCTCCCCCGGCCAGCCCTCCAGTGACCCGAGTCCATTCCCGAACCAGGGTTGCCAGCACCACAAGTGTAAATCCAACCGCTGCGCTGACGGGCCAGCACAGAAGCTTTACTTTTTAAGGCAGGCCTTGTTGAAGGTTTTCAGGGATAAAAAGATGGCCCTGCAACCATGATTGTAATGACAGTCAGGGAAGTTGGTCATGAAGTCTGTAAATGATGTAGCCAGTTCCCTGATCCTAGGTACTTACAGGTCCCACTTTGCAAGGTGAGGAACTGTCCAGGGTTCTAAAATGTGTTCAGCACTGAGGGTTAGCAGGTGGTCCCTTGGAGCTGCTGCTGAAGTTTACTTACATGTGTTAGATGATACAGTTGTCCACATGGTGGCAGTAGAGTCAAGCATTAACTTCATTTATTTACATCACACACAGAGGGTCACTCAAGTATATCACATACAGATACATATGTCAAGAAAACAGATCTGTGCCCAAGCAACTAGCCCTTGGTGTTCAGCAGGAGCTCCACTGCCAGATGTTCATGCTCTTGTCAAAAGACTTTCTACAGTTGGCTGGCCACCTATGAATTGGGTTCAACTGGGTCCTTTGTTGGAGTATGGTAAGGACATACATAAAAGGCACCCTTGCACAATGCTCAGGGTCTTCTCTCTTTCTCAACAGGAGCAGCAACAGCTGCTTTGAAGTACTACCGCTGTGCCATGATAGATGTGGTAGTTGGCTGTGGGGTGGCAAAGGGGGGGGGTCTTTATTGTGCCATACTCTGAAGCCCTATGCACTGGTCAGGGGGGAGCAAAGTGCCCCTCAACATACTTTTCTTTAGTGATCTTTCCTTATAAGAGAACCTAGTTATTCTGGGAGTAGAGGAGGTAAGCTGCAGGGGGAAGGAGGGGTCTGATTTGGTGAAAAGGCAGGAGGGTGACCACTAGCCCAGCTTAATTGCACCTACTTCAAGGAAAGGTCCAAAAAGGAGACCAGGCATGTGGTTGTGTCCTTCATGGGACTGTGTTGCCCAAAAGTGGCTGCCTTCTCTCCAGAAGAGAAACTGGTTGTTGCATCTGAAAAGATCTCAAAAGGTGGCAGCTGCCCTTGCAGTGGTTAAGTAGGGTTCTGCTGGAGACTTACCTTCTCCCTCCCAGTCAAGCTGGACCCTGTCTTCCATCCCCCACCCCAATAACCGGGACATCCTTGATTAGGCAGAAGTAGGGCCTAGTGTGAGGCAAGACGGGATTGTGTTTTTCGTCTTAAACCCAACAGTGATGAGATTTGTGAAAGGCTGCCCCAGCCTATATTATATCTCTCGAGGTCAGTCCCATCCAGGAGCTGGCCTAGACAGAGCAACCAGACAGTAGACAACAGAGTGACCAGAGGATAATAAGCAGCAGATCAACCAGATGATGGTGAATAGCCAGAAAGCAAGGACCAGAGTGCCTGGCAGAGTAAAGTGATGTGGTGACCCTTAGGCAAAGAGTGAAGCAGATGTAGACCAGGCCCCATCCATACTGGACACCAGGTACTGTGCCTATCAAAGCTGACGGAGAAGGACAGCCTGGAATCTTCCAGGATGCTGGACCTCTGTTCACACATTTACTTACTTAATGACTGATTTAAAATTTGGTGACCGGGAAAGACACACTAAGCCAGACCTTGTTTCCAGGTGCTACCTGGGGGAGGGGATACAGCAAGGAATGAAACAGCAATAACAAATAAAGTGACAATAACGGGTGCATGTACATGAACAATAAAAGCAAGGTACAAATAATAAATTCCAGGAAAAAATGTAAAAAATGTCTGCATTATACAAAGTACTGCATACAAAGCATGTTAACCTGTAGGTAACTGGGCTCAAATAGGCAGGGGATGAAAGCCTGGATACAGTTATTTACCCAAATTCCAAAACCCACTGCCTGAGCTTTTTCCAGCCTGTGTATTTCTGGGAGATTAACTTACAGGTCTCGGAAGTTATGTAGCCAATCAAGAATCAGAGCATTCCCATCCTAATGCTGACTCTAATGTTACATATAATGGAAGTGCAATAGCTAGATTTATCAACTTGTGTATATATTTCTAATGTATTATTATTTTTATTATTACTTTTAGCTAATTATGTGTGTGTGTGTATATATATATATATATATATATCCTGCACTTATCTGTATGTTGTTGTATCCCATCTGAACTTCTGTCATATTACTCTGTATATGTGTTCAATTACTGTTTCTATTTGAGCTATTTTTCCCCCACTCCCAGGACGCACCGTGAGACGAGCAATTTGTTGCTCAGTGTGCCTTTCCTGGTGAAACATTTAAATAAATAAATAAATCCCATTTTATAAGGTTAGTAAGCAATGTCTGCTGCATTCTGGTTCATCTTAGTCACAATAAATGTGATGTTAAAGGAACAGTCAGCACTATGATCACCACCCCCAAGTGTGGGGTCAGTCCTAATTTGCACCTGTGTGCAGAATCTTTTTTTTTTTCTTAGTATTAACTGCAGTACAGTAAAATGTATCAGATTAATTTTGTTAACTTGCAAGTTTACAAACCCCAGAATCAGCTGCAGTTGACATCAGAGGAGGGCTGCAGCAGTGGGTGATTCAATAGCCTGCAGTGTATGTTAGAGCTTTTATTAGCTCCGGTCAGACTTTTGCTGGTCCCACTGTTCTCCCAGGGCTAATTACAGTCCTCTGTGACTGTACTTAGCCCAGGGAGGACAGCAGAGCCAGCAAAAAACAATCAGAGCTTATAAAAATGTTTACTTCAAATGTTCATGAATCTTCATGAATTGTGCATAAACGTTAAATGATACTCCTGTGTTCCTGAACGTTCATAAATACAAAGATTCATGAAGGTTCATGAAAATCCTCCAGAGAACTTTTATAGGCACAGTTCAATATTTTGGTGAGCAGAAATACCCTGATTTTATAATATTGGTTACTTCGTCAGGAAAGCCTGTTTCAGAGCTCTTCTCAAAAGACTTTTGCCCTCTTTACAAACCAGAGGCAGACCCCTTCAGCCCTTAGATGTGTTATCACAAAGCCTAAGCAATGTGTCACGGCAATTCACTTTTCTTAACAAACTCAATATTTTCTAATGAATGGCATTTCTGATTATATACATTATGCTTACTGTTTTCTGTTGTTCTTCCTTCAAATGGAATCACATCTCACTTTCCTTTCATAAATAAAAAGATCCAATTACTATTTAGATCAGCAGAATTTGAAGCTCTTAAAATAGGATGAGGATAAATAATACATATTTTGGGTGATCAAATAGTTTATTGCCTTAAAGAGCATACATTTTCCACTCCTAAAGTGAAACATTTCTCATTTTTGTGATGCTTTATATTCCTTACAGTGGGAAAAAGAGCATTCTGATAGAAAACGAGTTTGTCATGACCCTTTAAATGTTCGGCAACTTCCTGAATTTTGTGTTGATGAACTTGGTTCCGGTACTGAGTCAAAGAACAGTTGCCAAACTTTGATGCACATTCATGAACCAGTCATTAATGGTCAGCAAAGTTCATGAGTTGATGAACTTCCCTTTGCCTGGGTCTTTAACATTGTTCTCCATTGCTGCCTGGGCTTTTCACTGGTCAACTGCCAGGCCCTCACCATTGGAAGTATTCCCCTCTATTACTCAGAAGGCCTCCATAACGCTCTTTGTCACCTCCACCACCACCACCACTATGGAGGGCCACAGCCAGTCAGACCGGAAATCTTAGACATAGGATCTTTTGAGTAAGTAGGCAGATAGTCCCTACATGATGTGATGGAGAGACCATGTCAGACATTGAGAGGGTACATCATCCACTTAGGCCACACCCTTTCAGTTTTCATTCACCTCACATCTCCTCACAGGTGGAGTCGTGATCCCAGGGAATCAGCTAACTCTATTTTGGAAGCAACAGACTTCTACAAATATGGTAACAATTCCAAAAGAAAGGGAAAAAAGAATATTAGCTGATATCCAGTATTTCAGACAAATGGGTGATTTTGTTATGAAAGAACATGCAATTTATAGTACTATTTTATATTAACTTACAAAAATTGTTCTATTAGAACACTGATTGCCTCAATTTGGGACCAGGGAACTATTTTACATTCTAAACAAATTGGAATTCCTTCTAAATATAGACTCAATGAAGTTTCTCACTTCCCTACTCTGAAAACAATTAATGGAACCCTGGACCAAGACCCACCCAACCCCAATACGTGCACCAACCTCCCTGTAGTTGTAGGGGCAGTGCCACAGCACAGCCTCTCACACACCCTCCCTTCAGTTCCAGGGGGTAGCGCCATGGTGGAGGCTCCCACTCATTCTTCCTTCAGTTCCAAGGGACAGTACCATAGTGGAGGCTCCCACTCATTTCCCCTCCAGTTCCAGGAGGTAGTACCATGCTGGGGGCTCCAGCTCTCCTTCCCTTTAGTTCCAGGGAGCAGTACCATGGTGAAGGCTCCTACTCAACCTTCCTTCAGTTTTGGTGGGTAGTCACCATGGTGGAGGCTCCCACTCATCTTCCCTTCAGTTCCACCAGTCCGTACCATGGAGAAGGCTCCCACTCACTTTCCTTTCAGTTCCAGGGAGCAGTACCATGGTGGGGGCTCCCACTCATTCTCCCTTTCGTTCCAGGGGGCATTTACATGGTGGAGGCTCCCACTTGTTCTTCCTTCAGTTTAGGGGGGGCAGTATCATAGTGGAGGCTCCCACTTGTTCTCCCTTCAGTTCCAAGGGGTAGTACCATGGGAGGTTCCCACACCCTCAGAAGCTCCAGAGGGCAGTGTCATGGCAGTGGTCCCCACCCTCAGAAGAGTGCCAGGGCAGTACCATGGAGAAGCTCCCACCCACCCTCCCAGGAGCTTGAGGGGGCAGTGCCTGGCAAAGACTCCTAACACATTCCTTCTGTAACTCCAGGGGATATTGCCACATTGGAGACCCCCACCCACCTTTCCTGCATCCTGTGGGACACTCCTTCCTCCTCATTCCAACCCATTAATTTGTTCCCAACTAGGAGCACATATCTAAGATGATGACATTGCAAACTGCTCCCCAGCCACTGTGCTATTGGGTCAGCTCCCCTGCTTTAATTAGTGAACCACTGTGGAAACTGTAAAGCTGGTTAAAACAGACTTTGATCCAGACTGCACATCTAACTGGGCTATGACACTAAAGAAAATAAATCCATGAATATGTAAGGAAACATCTTATTACTCATGGCAATAGTTTATTTATTTATTTAGTTTTTGTTGACCAGGTAAGTGCACTAGACAAATCCTGCCTATTTTCAGGCACGACCCGGGGGAGGGGGATACAGATGAATGCCAACTGACTTTGAACCAGATTAAGCTGTTGGTGGTATTTTTTTAGTGAATGAGGGAAATTTGGCCAGGACACCTGGGAAATTCCCCTACTGCTCGGCCAGTAGGGGGACAGGTTGTTGCTGGATAGCAGGTCAGTTGGTGACCTGCATGCAAGGAGGATGGAAGTGGAGGAGCAAGCGGAGCAGCCGAGGGCTGCAAATGAACCAATGCTTCTACTAGGAACAACAGAGACTACAGAGGAATACGAGGAAGGAGAAGAAAAAGACCAATTTGTTTCAACGGAGGATTTAACAACATTTATAACGAATATGCCAATATTAGAGTCAACGGAGCTTACACCTAAGGTGAGACAACTAAAAAATAAACTGGAAACATTACAACATGAGCAGAGAAAAGTAGCAGAAGAATTAAAAGCACTGGCATGCAACAAAACGGAGCAACTTACAAAACCAAACAACGAAGTAAATCAGGTACAAGTCCTGGGTAACACGAGTCCCAAACAATCCTTGAGTGGTGTTTGCAGTGAGAAGAAGAAGGATGAAGTTCAGACAGATAAGGTGACCGAAATGAGCGATAATTTGAATGATGTGCCTTCACAGAGAGTTGAACTGGAGACCGAGGGGAAACAGGAACGACGTACAACAAATATTGCAGGTGCACAAGGGCGTTGTAATGAGAAAGGAAGAGAGACAGGGACAGCTTTTAGGGACGGACAAGAAGTCCTGTATTGAATTCAAGGGTTTTGTATTTCAGCCTGGAAACAATATGGAGAAACGGACTACAGAACAGGAGAAACACTGCATCTATCAAACGGTGCCAGGAATACAGACTGGGGTAACGGACTTTTCATTCAACAAACGACTGGTGGATAAGGTAGGAGAAGAAGGAAAGGAAAAAAGAATGGCATTGACTTTTGCAAAACGTAACTTGATACTGCCTATAGTGCGAACAGATGGACAGTTAATTACTGATCAGCAAGGGGAAAAAGAAACAGTGGTAGGCAATATCTGTACTGCACCTATTTCTACTGATAACTGGTCCCCACAGAAAGCGTTAAGTGAAGCGGGTTGGACATTGGATAATGGATCGTGGAAACACGCCTGACTGGGACCCAAAATTAAATTTCTCCCAAAATGAACCTACTTGAAACCAAAGATACAAGAAGCTGGTAACTCACAAGAGTGTGAAAAGAGGATAAATGGGAATGAGGAGGTACCCTATGGAAGTTCAATCTGGGGACAAGGAACCTTCAATGCCTAGGGTACAAGCACAAGGAGGCACAGGACCGTAGCGAACTCAGTGGGGATAAACCATTGATGTCAGAGTTATTTTCTAAAATTAAACAGGACGCTGCACCTGAGAATGTGCGTACGCATTAGGTATAAAGGAGGTTTAGAGGTTCGACCTGACAGGTAGTATGTGGGAAAAAGTTTATTAAAGGAGTCTTTGCATTTTCACCTAGAGGTGTTTGCACTTATTAATATTTCTGGAGAGGATAATTTCGATGTGAGTTTAGTTCTACCTATGCTCTTGATATGTTTTGGGAAAGATATCATAAGTTAAATTTTCCCCTTGTGGACTCCATTTATGGTAATACCTTTAACAAAGCCTTTAATTAAATATGTCACTGTTATGTTTAGAAACAAGGGGGCATATTGATGATATTATTTACTGGCTAGGCAAAAATGTGAAATTCAAAGTGACCCTGAAGCAATACTAGATTCAGAGCAATTCTGGACAGGGGGTTGGCGTTTTAAAGTAAAATTAAGGCAGACAGAGGCAGGTATTGAACACATTCCGAATTCCTTTTTATTAGGGAGGGATAGAGGGGTGTGTTTCTATGCGGGACAACCACGTGCATGCTATAAATGTGGGGCTAGGACGCATTTATCAAGTTCATGTGACAAACCTAGATGTGAAAACTGTGGAGAAGTGGGCCATAGTACATTACAGTGTGTTAGCTCCACAAAGTGTGATTTGTGTGAAGAGGCAGGACATGTATTTGCTGATTGTACATGGGCGGCAAAAAATAAAGGTTGTTGTGCGAGTCCAGATCTATTAATTCCAGAAAGCACAGGATTCGATAATAGAAAAAACCTTGGTTGGTTCACACAGCCTACGGTGAGACATAACCACAGGGATACATCAAATGGACAAGGGACAGATGTACGAAAGTAGCCAGTCAAAATGGCACTTCAAACCTAGATACAGAAACTTGATGAGAAGGCAACAACAACAGGAGACCTTGGACTCCAGTTGTTGCTGCTGTTAGACGTTCCTCACGAAATGTTAAAACCTTTCTCAACAGCCGATTTTGGAAGTGGAAACCAGTAATTCTTTTGCCTTACTGACCAGTCAATGGGGAGAATCAGATATGGATGGACCTGAGGATGATTCCCAGTTGATAACGGACAGTCCACCTTCCTCAATAGGCTTACAAGAGGATTATAAAGGAAAGAAAAAGAAAAGGAGGAAAAAAGATAGGTGAAGGTAGACTTTGAATAGGAATGCTGCAATTTAGGTTAGGTTCAGTGAATGTACACAGTATATTGAATTATAAGAGACGGCAGATAATTTATGATTCAGTTCATGCTGCGCAGTTAGATGTCTGTTTAATACAAGAAACCTGGATATATAATATGTCACAAGTTAGGTGTTTTCAACAAGAATGGTGCTGGGGCCCATCCTATTGGTCCTTTGGCCGGCAGTCAGCAGATGGCATAGGTTTTTTGTTTCATTCCTATGAGTTTTCTTTAATTAGGTTGATAGATTTGATACCAGGACGGTTGATGATCTTAGATGGGATGTGGAAAGGCAGGTCTTGTAGATTTATTAATGTATATGGTTCACAGCTTAAAGCAGAAAGGGTTGCACTTTGTAATATGTTACAACCTTATTTATTGACTTCACTGGAGGTGTTTTTGTGTGGGGATTTTAATTGTACTTTATTAGATGTTGAGAATCCAATTAAAAGAGAAAAATAAAAGATTTATTGTGATACTAGGGCACTTTATAAAATGATCCATTCTGCAGGTTTAATTAATGGTAGTAGTAAACAGAGTTCAGGGCCCACGTTTACATTCAAAAGGAATCAATTTACTTCTACTATAGATTATATTTTTCTATCCAGACAAATTTCTTTTACATATCAAACATGCCCAGTGTCCTTTTCTGATCATTTGCTGTTACTTTGTAATGTTTCTCCTTCTGGTAATCTGAGAAGGCAGAAAGCAAGATGGAAATTGAATCCTTTATTATTGACCTCAAAAGAAATATCGAAAAAATTCAGTTGTTGTTAACAGCACGATTATCAGTAGAATTTTATACAGCTCAAAGAGTAAATGGTGGAAGGATTCTAAGGATGACATTTGTCATCTATTACAACAACAAGAAAAGCAAAGGCAAATAATGATTTTTACACTATTTAAAATTAAGACAGCAATTATATAATTTATTTTCAATAGCCAATATTTCCTCAATGGAATATGATTCTACAGATTAGGTTAGTAAAAGCTCAGCTTTTGAAAGTTCAATATAATAGGGCCAGAACTCTAACTAGCATTTACGTTATGGGATCAAGAAGCAGCCGGAGGATCCATATGCTGCTTTTAAAATTTATACACAAGCCACACATTTGACTACACTTGAATAAGGTGGGTCTGTTAGTACAAGATCAGAAGTCGCTTTCTTCAATTATTAAACAATTATTTTGGAATATAAGCCAGCTAGGCCCCAACTGTTCAGAACATTAAGGACTTTCTAGACCAGATTCAGGTACCAGACCATGGGATAGAGTCCTCAGAGGTGCTTAGGCCAGTTACGACACAGGAAATAATTGAAGCCATTAAAATACAAAATACAGGAACTTCCCCGGGGATTGATGGATTAACAGCAGAACTATATAAAGCTTTTCCAATGGAATTTGCTAAATGTTTGGTTATTGTATTTAATGCATTTCTGGATAACCCTGACTTTCCAAGCTGGTTTGCAGAGGGGTTGCTGATTTTTTTATATAAGTCAGGTGATAAATTTGGCTTAAAAAATTGGAGACCAATTACGCTTCTGAATGTAGATTATAAATTATTTATGAGAATCTTGAATGAGAGATTAAAACAATTAGCAGTAAGAGTACTTCCCCATATCAGTTTTGTGGAGTGCCTGGAAAACATACACCAAGCCCATATGGTCTTAAGAGATATAGTGGAGTTGGCAAAAAGGCAAAAGATATCAGGATGTATTGTCTCTGTTGACCAAATGAAGGCCTTTGATAGAGTATACCAACCTTTTTTATTTGAATCCCTACGGAAGTATGGAGTTCAAAGGTTTATACATTATAAAAGAACTTTATGATTCAGCAATAACACATCCAGTAATACAACTTGAGATACAGGAAGGATTTCATATTCCCACTGGAGTACGACAAGGTTGTCCATTAAGCCCTTGTATATGCATTTACGATTGATTCACTGATTAGATCATTAATACAAACACGCGGTGGACAGGAATTGGTTGGACTGTTGATGTGGATAAGTGGTATATACAAGCTTATGCTGATGATTTGTGTGTCTTTTTCTGATAGTTCACAAGTAAAGTTATTTTAGATTACATGGAAGAATATGCAGTATTGGCAAATTCAGCTATTAACAAAACAAAAAGTAAAGGAGTATTTATTGGAACCAATGACATAGCTGAGGTAATAGTACAAGGTCTTCAGATTTCCTGTGATCCAATTAAAATATTGGGTTTATTTTATGGACCAAATAATATACCAGAATTTAATTGGATGACAGTATTAAAGTCTATTGATCTTAAAATTAGTATTTGGAAACATTGGAAACTGGATAAAATTAAAAGGGTTGCGATTATTAAAAATTTATTGTTCCAAAGTTACTATACACAGCATTAATTTTCCTTTGCCCTCATTCTTGGAAACCAGATTATATAGTTTATTTTTCAGATGTTGTGGTAGTAGGCAAACCTGATTAAGAGACAATTTACATACTTGGAAAAACAGAAAGGCGGACTAGGAATGATAGATCCGGTTGTTTTTGCCACTCTATTTATTTCAACCAATAGCAAATTAGGATGGGGGGTGACCTTGGGAAACATTGGATTGTTACATAGACAAGTCATGGGGAGATATTATACTCTTTGGAACAATAGACCACCAAAACCGATACCGACACTGTTACTTCCAGTATATTACATTCCAATTGCAAAAAAATTGTTTAAATGGGGGTTAGAAGCACAGGTGGTCAAAGTTAGTTCAGGTTCGCAGCTGTATAAATCTGTCTTACTTCAATTATATCCAAGTGAACCAGAGTTTAAGAACTGTCATAAGGACTATAGGAAGGAGGTTTTAAGTAAATTAAATAACACAAGATTACCTACTTATATGTGGGACACCTTATGACTTCACGGTATATGGTGAATTGGAGTTAGAGGAATGCCAAGCATAAACCTTTACAGGAGCGAAACTGTCCATTTTATAGCACAAGAAGAAACAGTTCAACATTTTCTTTTTGAATGTTCTATGCTACTAACCTATGGAAGTTTTAGCAGCCGATGGGATATGAAATGGCTAGTATGTATGGATTATGAGATATTAGTATTGGGTCATGTTCCTCAATTTCGGTTATTATACCATAAAGATACTTTACAAATTTTTGCAGCACATTGGTATACTATTTGTGGCAAGCTAGATGCCAATGGGTACTCTATCAAAGATTAATGCCTTATGACACGGTTCAGAGACTAATACAAGGGCTATGTACAGGATTTATAGTTATGATATTACATTTTTCTTCCAAAAAGTGAGAGAATGGTGGAAAGGTTTTTCAAAATTCATTAAATACAAATGAGAATTTTGGAAACATTATGGGATATAGAAATGTTCATTTGAGAGTTTAGTATTTTTTACAGATGCTTTATATTGAGTTTATAATTTCGGGATTTAGCCTTTTGTTAAAGTATATTATGTCTCTATTAAAAAAAAAGAGAGAAACTGGGAAGGGACTGTTATTAATATTATTAAGGGATATAGATTAATATTAATTGCAGATTTAATTTGTAGTAATATGAGGTAATACTATGGATATTGTGGTGTTTTTCCTTTGTCTGTATGTATATATATGATTTGTGTTGTAAATTTCTCATATTATGTAACTGTGGCTTTGATATTGTTTGATGTTACTTTAATAAAATATTCCCCTACTCTTTTCGATAAGTGCCATGGGATCTTTAACATCCACCTGAACTACCACCAATCCAGGCAGATGGGACCTCGGTTTAACGTCTCATCCGAAAGACAGCACCTCAGAAGTGTTGCACCCCTCTCATGCTGCACTACAGTGACAGTACTAAAATTATATGGAAATATTTCTTTGTCTTACTAGAAATGAGCACTATGAAATTAATTTATTTAATTTAGTAGTGGAAATGAGCAAATTCCAGATACATCAGATGCTAGAAGAGAGAAGTAACTAAGAATGGTAAGTGCTGGCTGTCTGCTAAACTTGTGTCAAGTAAATTAAGATTCTGTCTCTCTCTCTCTCTCTCTCTTTCTCTCTCTCTCCGCATTCAAGAAAGAAAGAAAGAAAAGGAAAGAAAGAAATACGTACAGTATGTAAATTTAGATGCATTCCTCACACTGCAACATTAGCCATAAAGCTTATTGTAGTTAATATACATCACATAAAGTTTAGGAGACCACAAGTCTAAACATAGGACACAAATAGAACAAGCTTTTGTCAATGCCGAACGTTCGCTTGCAGGTATTTGCAGTGGTATTTGGCACTTGGACATGGCTTAAAAAAATCAGTGACAAAGAAGTACAAGCATTTGTCAATGCCGAATATTGCTTGCTTCTATGTGCTGTTTAGGTATTTGGAAGTCATTGGAGTGCAAATATTGAAAATTTGTGAACTTACGAGCGTGCGTAGGAACTGCGCAACGCAGACGCTTCTAAACAGTCATTTTAGGGACTTTCACCAAATTTCAATATAACCATTTTAAGACCTCTGCTCATGAACAGTGTCACTGTGATTTTCTTAATGTGTCCCATACATTGATTTACACACCGACTGCGCCATTGTAGCTACATGAAAGGAAACACATTTGGAGCAGGATGTGAAAAATGACAGCTGTACTGCTCATAAGGAGGTGTAGTAAAATGGCAATGTTGAAAATCTGGAGAAAATATTGAAATTCATAAACTTACAAGCGGCGTAGGAACCGCGCGTAACGCACGCCGAAAACAGTCATTTTAGGAATTTTTTCACCAAATTTTCAATATAAGCCATTTTAAGACCTCTGCTCATGAACAGGTCACTGTGATTTTCTTAATGTGTCCTATACATTGATTTCACACACCGACCGCGCCACTATGCGCCATACATGGAAAACACATTTTGGGCAGGATGAAAATGACAGCTGTACTGCTCATAAGGAGGTGTGGTAAAATGGCAATGTTGAAAATCTGGAGTGAAAAGTATTGAAAATTTGCAAACTTCAGGCGTGCATAGGAACTTCTAACTACGCTCAAGTAAAACAGTCATTTTAGAATTTTTCACAAATTTCAACACAGCCATTTTAAGACCTCTGCTCATGAACAGTGTCACTGTGATTTTCTTAATTTCTCCCATACATTGAGTTCACACACCGACTGCGTCATTGTGAGCTACATGGGCGGAAACACGTTTTGGACAGGATGTGAAAAATGACAGCTGTTCTGCTCATAAGGAGGTGTGGTAAAATGGCAATGTTGAAAATCTGGAGTGAAAATATTGAAAATTCGTGAACTTACGAGCCTGCGTAGGAACTGCGCAATGCATGCTCGTAAAGCGGTCATTTTAGAATTTTCTGGAATTTTCAAAATAGGCTTTTGAGCCCACCTTATGAATGCTGGCACTGTCGTTTCATTAATCAGGCCCAAAAGGTGATTTCACGCAGTGACTGCGAAATCACCCTTCGGGCCAGAATAACGCCATGACAGTGACATAATTCATGAGAAGGGGTCCCAAAAAACCCATGTTGAAAATTTGGTGCTAAAATTCCAAACAATGCCTGAGATATGCAACAAAGTTGAAAAACCTCCACCTAGCCCATTATACAGCTTACTGGCATTTCCTCAGTTCGCGGTCGCCTTTGAAGAGTGCAGACGTGTTCCCGGTCCAGCGATGATCGTCGCGCCAAGCTCCGGAGGTAAGTATGGGGTGGGGGTGGGGGTAGGGCTTGCGCAGTGGGTGGAGTGCGGGTTGTGGGAGATGGGCCAGGGAGAAGCACCCGTGGGACCGTTTAATTTACAGGTTTAAAAAAAAAAAAGACTGACGGAGCGTTTGCCACGCTGGAGTGGGCTCCCAAGCGTGGCAAGAAGGATGGCTGGGGGCCATGGAGCCGACGGGAGATTGGGCACCCGTCAGCAGACGACGCGAGCTTGCCACGCTGGGGTGGCCTCAGCGGGCAGGAGGGAAAGCTGTTTGGGGGAGGTGGAGCTGACGAGTTGGGCCCCCCATTGGCAGGCGACACAGGATGTTTGCCATGCTGGGGTGGGCTCCCAGCGTGGCACCAAAGATTTGGCCGGGCGTGACGCGCTGCCAGCACACAGGTGTGGTTTTCTTTGAAGAGAAGACCACCGCTGTCATACACAGCACCGCATCCGATTGGTGCAGGACCGCCACACCTGCTCAGTGGAGCAGGGGATTGCACAGGAGGGGCACACCTCCAAAGTGTCCCATTCTCCCAAGACGTCCCTTGCGCATGCGCGCAAGGGAACGTAAAAATGAAAACCAATGAACTCTACATAAACGTTTGTTTTCTAAAAGCACCAACATGTAGTTAACATCTAGTTGACCCAGTTGACTCGTTCACAACATCCCACAAAATCATAAACACATACTTGGCAGTCAGTAATGACAGCATGCGCAATTTCTTGACCAGTGATAAAAAGGTCTCCATAAATAAAATGCACATATATATTGATTCATTGCAAAACACTGTGTTAATGCTCCAGTTAGGGTTCAAGCTAATGCCACAAAAGTAGAGAAATCTGGCATTAACGTTTCCAACCCTAACTCTATAGCCCCTCAAGTAGTACATGGACAAGACCACACATGCAACTACAGACAGCCATCATCAGATGAGACAAACAATATATATATATATATATATATATTAGAAGCAAAAACTCCATTTAATGCATTAATTAGGGTTGTTCCACAGCGACAAAAGTGAGAAATTCGGTGTTGGGTTGAAACCCCCTTGGACCCCGCTCACCCCCAATCGGCATTGAAGTGCGCATTGGGATCGTCAGCCTAACTCTCACCCCATGACATGTGTAAAAGCAGCAGAATTATGGGAGAATGGGGTGAGAGTTGGGACAACGATCTAATCGCGCTGGCAGAAGTGAGGGTCAACTAACACCGGCATCTCACCGTACGCTCACGTAATAGCTAACTGTCGATAAAGGGATTTTGCCCTCTATTCCTTCTTTTGAGAATGATAACGAAATAGTGAATGTAATGCAGCAGTGGGGCCCCGCGCTTCCGCCACATGATGTCTTGTGGCATAGTAACAGGAACAGCAACGCAAACAGAAGCACTAACAGTGGCACAGATGGTAACACAAGAGCGAATGAGAACAGAAAGGGTAACGCACATGGTGGCATAGACGGGAACGGTCTGCCACGTGATGTGTTGTCACATAGTAACATGGTGCCTGAAAACTGAAATGTCAATGGGCATGGTGACACAAAGTGAAACAGAAAGAGAAACAGTACTGTAGACACAAATGGCAAAAATAACAGAAGCATAAGTGCAAATGAAAGCATAAAGGATAGCAGCACATGGTGGCATGAGCGTCCATGATGGAAGTGAAACCAGTCTGGAACATAGCGGAAAGGGCAACAGTAACAGTAATGTAGCGCACAGGCTGGTTTTCCCCAAAACCTGCATAGAGAAAGACAGTGAGTACAAATAATGTATGCATAATAATGAGTATCGGAGCAGAAAATGAGAACTTGGAATACTAAATACGTTATATCTCAGGAACCGTACGACGTAGGAAAAAAATTTAAAAGTCGTATGATTTACAACTGCCCTGGCTAATTTTACACTTAGGTGTTTTTCTGATGAAAAGTCTGTATCTCGCACCGTTTCCGAGATACGGGCCCTGAAAGGCGTGGCGAATGCCATAATGTTATCCTATGGGAAAAAAAGAGAAGTTCGGAGTGCCATAACTTTGCCTCCCTGTAATATTTTTTCACCAAACCACTGAAATGCACATCTGTGGGCTGTTGGCTGTCTCCCTCAAATTTCAGGAAAAAAGACTAAACCGTTATTTTGCAGCAGGGTGCCAAAGGATTCCTGTAATGCGTCGGGCGCCGTAATGTTATCCTATGGGAAAAACTGTCAACTTTGGAGTGCCGTAACTTTGCCACCGTGTAATATTTTTTCAATACAACACTGAAAGGCACATCTGTGAGATGTCATCTGCGTTCCCTTCAAATTTCAGCCCCAAACTCCCAACTGTTCTTTTGCAGCGGAGTGCCAAAGAATTACTGTTATTTTGGGCATAGTGTCGCAAAGTAGTGTCGCAATTTGCGAAAGTGTTGCAAAAAAGTTTGCGACACTTTCATGAGTCAGCAACTACTTTGCAAAATCTTTTCAGAAATTTGAAAACATATTTCTGGGGTGTTTACCCCAAAATAAAGACATAGCTAGCATCCTCAGGGCCCGACTAGGTATATACAAAAATTAGGTTGCTAGAGGGTCTCAATTTTAAATGCCAAGCATTTTTCTGATCACTAACTGAAAACAAGATGGCGGATTTGCAACAGTAACAGGGTTATTTGCGACAGTAAAAAGTGCATTTGCGACACTGTCGAACTTTTTGTTAACTTTTCCCATTGACTTATAATGGGAAATTGTTTTTTGAATAACTTTTGAACCGTTTAATATTTTTTCATGAAATCTTCAAAAGGCAGATCAGGGACCCCGGCCGCACGTTCCCTGAAGATTTTGGGCCGGTCGCGCAAACCATACGACCTGTAGGCACGACCGTAGAATTCCAGAAAAGCGTAAATACGTGCGCAGATCATGCTTAATAACTCCACAGCCGTATATCCAACCAGTACTAAACTTGGCAGATCCCAAGGCCTATGGTTCTTGATCATGTATTCCAAATTTCAGGCAAATCCGTTAAACGGTTGCAAAGTTATTAAGGTGCAAAGTTTTGGGGTTTAACATAGAAATGGCTCCTCAACTCTTAACTATAGTGGCACTACCGTGCCACTATAATATATATATAAGAGGCAAAAATCCATTTAATGCATCAGTTAGGGTTGTTCCACAGCAAAAAAGTGAGGAAATTCGGTCTTAGGGTTGAAAGCCCCTTGACCCCAGCCCTTCCCCCCAACAGGCATCGGGGTGCATGTTGGGGTTGTCCACTAACTCTCACCCCATCACATGTGTAAAGAAGCCAGGTATGGGAGAATGGGGTGAGAGTTGGACCGGCGACCCAGCGTGCACGATCTGGTCGAGGGGCAGCTGGGGGTCAGGGACTTTCCAGCCTAATTCAGCTCACTTCAGCTGAACAACTAACTATGCATAAATGAACTTCTCTAATCCTTCTTTTGAGAATGAGGATGATAAATAGTGAATGGAATGCAGTGGGCCCCGCCCTCCCGCCACGTGATGTCTTGTTACATAGTAACAGGAACTGCAAAGCAAATGCAAGCGGCAACGGTAATGCACATGGCAAAGCAAACATTAATAAAAATGCAAATGTAAAGTGACGCTGAAGCAAACAGTTACGTAAATGGAGACATCAAACAGAAGTGCATACAGAACGCAACTGGTAATACATACATTTATGGTACTGCAATTGTAAATGCAAATGGTAACAGTAACAGCTACAATAACGCCAAAGTAAACAGAAACGCAAGCACATACGAAAATGCAAACCATAACGCACATACTCATGGAACCACAATTGTAAATGCAAATGGTTACAGTAACAGCAACAATAAAGCCAACAGAAACAGAAATGCAAGCACGTAGCGAAACACAAACTGTTACACGCAAGGTCATGGTACTGCAATTGCAAATGCAAATGGTAATGGTAACAGCAACTGTAATGTGAAACAAAATGGAAACGCAAGTGCAAATGAAAAAGCAAACTGTAATGCACACAGTGGCGTAGACGGGAACGATGATGCGAACGGTAACAGAAGTGCACGTGGAAATGCTAACTGACACAGTAACAAAAGGGCACACCCTTCTTTTCCCCAAAAACTGCATTAAAAAAACAAATTGAAAACAAAGAAAGTATGCATTATAATTGACTTCAGAGAAGAAAATTACGACTTGGAATACTAAATTGTTTATATCTCAGGAACCGTAAGACGCAGGAAAAAATTAAAATTTTGTATGAATTATTACTTTCCTGGCTAGTTTTATATTTAGACCCCATTTGGGGGGCTAAGCAATTTTTTGACAAAAAGTCTGTATCTCGCACCGTTTCCGAGATACGGGCCCTGAAAGACGCAACAGACGCCATAATGTTATCCTTTGGCAAAAAGCATCAACTTCAGAGTGCTATCACTTTGCTGCCCTGTAATATTATTTCACCAAACCACCAAAAGGCACATCTGTGGGATGTTGGCTTTCTTCCCTTCAAATTTCAGCCCAAACGACCAAAGCGTTATTTTGTAGCAGGGCGGCAAAGAATTCCTGTAATGCGGCAAACGCCGTAATGTTATCCAATGGGAACAAATGTCAACTTTGTAGTGCCATAACTTTGCCGCCCTGTACTATTTCTTGACCAAACCACCAAAAGACACATCTGTGGGATATTGCCTTTCTTCCCTCCAAATTTCAAGTCAAAAGACCAAACTGTTCCCAAGATATTCAATATCAAAGTTTACTAAAATTTCACTATCTATTCCATTATAAAAAATCTGGCCATCTTGTCCCTCCCTCGCGATCAAAGATGATGATAAAAGAATCTCATGATCAAAGAATTTGCAGGCTCACGATCAAAGAATTTGCAGGTTCACAAACAAAGATTTAAAAACCTTATAAATCAAAAAATAGAAGGAATTGCGGTAAACCACCACCATCATGGTTCGACAGAACGAAGCCGCCTGAGTAAAACCCACCCTCATCTGATTTCCTATGACACCACTGGGCTGAGAAAATTTTTTTTAATTGAGCCATCTCGTCCCTCACTCACGATGCACGATCACAATCAAAGAATCTTATGATCAAAGAATTTGCAGGCTCGCGATCAAAGAATTTGCACGGTCACAATCAAAGAATTTAAACTCTTGAAATTTACAAAATATGCATAATCGCAGTAAATCACTACCATGGTTCATCAGAACGAAGCCCCCTGAGTAAAACCCACCATTGTTTGACTTCCTACGACACCCCTGGGCTGAGAAAATTGATTTTTTTCATCTGGCCATCTCGTCCCTTGCTCGCGATACATGATCGCAATCAAAGAATCTCGCAGTCAAATTATTTGCATGCTACGATCAAAGAAAATTGCTTGCTTATGATTAAGAAGCGAGGATGAATAGCTGATTAAATGAATTTTCTGAGCCCAAGAGTCTACATTAACAAATGAGGTGCGTTTTGCTCGAGAACTGTTCTGCCGATCTCATGCCCAAACATTTTCAGAGCACCACTTTGCATTGCCGCTCGTAATGCAGACAGTCGCGGCTGGCCATGGAGATGAGAGGGGGCTGTGCCATTCGCCGGCTGGCGAAGGGTAGAGGGTGCTGGGTGGGCTTGGATGGATGGGTGGGGGTGGGGCCACTAGACTACTAGGTATAATATGAAATCATTATTTATTTCATTATGCTGGGGGCAGCTAGACTACCAGGGATATAAACATTTACATATAATAAGACAATGTAGCTTGAGGGCCACTAGACTACCAGGGATCTGTAAAAAAACAGGGGGTTGGGGGAACTAGACTACCAGGGCACTACTTAGTTGATATATTTTATTGGGGGGGCACTAGACTACCAGGGATAGTTATAACATTATTGTGGGCATGCAGATCGGGCAGAACAAAGCCCACTGAGCAAAACGCACCCTCATTTTACAGTCTAGGGCACCCCTGGGCTGAGAAAATAAATTTTTAAATCTGGCCATCTCGTCCCTCGCTCACGATGCACGATCGCGATCAAAGAATTTGCAGGCTCGCGATCAAAGAAATTGCACCCTCACAATCAAAGAATAAAAAATTTCAAAACACACATTTTTGACCGATTTGAAGTGAAACAACTCCATGGTTCGATAGAACGGACTCTCCTGAGCAAAAACCACCCTCATTTGTGTCCCTAGCCCACTCCTGAGCTGAGATATTTGTGTTTTTAAGTCGCGATGCAAGATTGCGATCAAAGGTTCTCGCGATCAAAGAATTTGTCGGCTCGCGATCAAAGATCGTTAGTGAGCCGCGAACAAAGAATTTAAAAGCTAATAACTCTATTTTTGGACCGATTTGGATGGAACTAAAGCCATGGCTCGATAGATCGGAGTCCCCTGAGTAAAACTCATTGAAGTTTTACTTCAGAAGTGACCCCTGAGCCAAGATATTTGTGTTTGTGCAATTGGAAAACTGAAAACAAGATTGCGGACCTCGCAGTCAAATAATTTTTTAAATTCCCCAGGATCAAAGATTCTTGAACCCTGAGGCTGCAAGTTCTTTCACCGCCAGGCAGAACGAGCTGGCAGAACCCCCATTCTTTGATCGCAATATATACATATACATTTTTCCATTGACTTATAATGGGAACTTAAAAGTGCTATAACTTTTGAATACCGTAATATTTTTTCACCAAACAAAAAGCGGCATGTTTGGCTACCAAAGCTCTTTCAAATGAGCCATCTCACAGAATAGCATGCTACACAACAGCCATGCAGGACCACATTAAGAATGCCAAAAGGTGCCTCCAAAAATGGATAATTTTGCTTGTTTCAGCACTTTTGTACATGAAGACCGGCACTCCAACAGAAATGCAATTTGGCAAATCAAGACAGTTAGTGCACCCCAATGCGTGTACCAAATTTCAGGCAAATCCATTGAACGGGTACAAAGTTATTAACATCCAAACTTTTGACTTTAGTATGTAACTGGCCACTCAACCCTAACTATAGTGGCACAACTGTGCCACTATTATACTATATATATATATATATATATATATATATATATATATATATATATACAAAATCACACATGCCCCCACAATGCAAAGCATCATGGGCTGCATATGCAAATCACCACAGAATGTTATGCTGGTCCAACTTTAAGCAGAATTGCATGGTGCTGAAGGCCTCTCACACAGTTTGCAAAGGGTGCTAAGGGTGTTAGCACCGCGCAGAAACTGGCTGGCTTCGCTCATTCTAGCAAACGGACAACACTCTTTGATACTGTATATGCAACCATGATGCTACATGTGTTCTAACTGACCTCTTAACAGCTTTATTGATACGCTGGGGTAACCTTGCCTCAGTGTTCACACAGAGTTCTTTGTCTTATATATATATATATATACTGTATATATATATTCTTAGCAACACAAACTGGGTAGATACACAGTTTGGTTGATATGTACTTTTATTTGTTATAATGGTAGGCCTGATTTAGTCCTATATTGAGTTCCTAGGATATAAGATCTATATTTTTAGTCCTACACAATAAAATGTATAGCACTAGGATATAGTTCATGGATTATATATTACTATCTAAGTAAAATCTATACAATGTTTCTTCCTTGTAATGGGTCTTGCTGTTTATATGTGATACATTATAGAGAAGGTTTAAAAAAATGAACTAATTAGGGTTCAACTTAACACCACAAAAGTAGGTATATGTGGCAATAGGGTTTCCGACCCTAACCCCCTCCCATCAGCAAAAGGACAAGACCACACAAGCACCCACAGACAGACATCATCAGGTAAGACAAACAACATACAACTGTTTCTAGATGACACAAATACAGTAACACAGATGTTCTACCTTTGTGGAGTTGCATCTGCAGTATGCATACTGCAAGACATGCACACTCAGTTCTAGCTGCAGATAGAAATTCACAGTGCTCAAATCAAAACACTTCTGTCTGCAGATGCACAAGTCCCTGCAGGCACAGATACAAATCCATAATACCCACATTACAAATGTTCTTTTGTCTGCAGAAGTGCTGGCCCCTATGGGGCCAGCCCCTCTATAGCCAATGGTATTTATGCATGCTGTAAGACATATGCACACTTCTAGTTGGAGAAGTGCAGGCCCCTGAGGGTCCTGTGCCAAGGGAAGAGTCCAACAACATTTACGTTTGTCCCAAGAATTCTATTTTTGGTACCTATGGAAAATTTTAATGTTGTAAATTTTAGTGTTGCACTTTAGTGTGGCACTTAAATGTGTGATGTAAAAATTATTTTGACCCAACATCATGAACATGGTTGCTGGAATGTGTTAAATCCTGCCCAAAAGGTGGCTACACAGAGCAAATGTGAAATCACCTTTCAACCTCTACTTGAAAATTCCCACCATCTTTGCTCATGAGGTAGGGTCATGTAAACAATATATTCACAACATTTGGGACTAAAATATTGTAAAACAGACAAGTTATGAGTAAAAGTATGGGAAAAACAAAAATAGAACTTTAGCATCACATATTTTAGTGTTGCAAATTAAGTGCAACACTAAGATATGCGTAGTGTCACAAATATTAGTGTCGTACTTTACTGTTGCACTTAAATGTGTGACATGAAAATTTTGACCCTACATCATGAACATGGTAGCTAGACTGTGTTAAATCTTGCCCAAAAGGTGGTTTCACAGAGAGTTATGAGTAAAAGTGTGAGAAACAAAAATGGAATTTTATTGTTGCACATTTTAGTGTCACATTTTTGCGTCGCACTTAAATGTGCAACACTAAAATTCTCAGCTCATGACACATAAATCGATCATTTTCGTAAAATGAGAGCCAAAGTCCAAAAAAGGTAATCCTGTATCTCAAGAGGTCTCTTGTTACCACGGAAACCTCAAGATTAAAACTAAACTTTTACATGTATGGTTGCTCATATGTAATCTTTTATAGCAGTATTTCTCAAAAGGTGAGGACAGCCTCCATGGGGAGGCCCCAACCTGTTCTAGGGGAGGCTGAAGCAGGCCTGAAAATGTACTGTATTTAAATTTTAAGTTTGGGGTGTTTTGTGTAAAAGGATAATGCAAACTGGGGGTGGATAATGGCAGGTGAATTTCTTTATGTATGTAGAAATCTGTGACTAGGAGAGGCACACTGAGCAAAGGCTAATTTCCAGGTGATTATTACGTACACATTTATGGCTGGAAAAGGCATACTGAGCCAAGGCTCATTTCCTGGTGTGCCCTGCGGAAAGGTATTTGTGCATTTTTTGAGAGGTAACAAGTAATCCATTAGACTGGTGGCAGAACAGCACACATACAAAAGTTAACCAGAGATGCACTAGGAGCAAGAGCAGGAGGGAGCAACATGATCCCTGAGAAGGTGCTTAAGAGCAGGGAGAGTGGGGAAAAGGCAGAAAGGGTAAAAGGTTCCAGAGGGGAAACAGACTGAGAAAGCAGTCTGACACACAGAGGTCTTGCAGCATTGGGTAACAAGGGTTTGAGAGTCAGAAGAGTAAAGCAAGTAGGAAAACTCGGGTTGCTGAGGTTATGCAGAGGGGAGAGCAATAAGTTGAATAAAATGAAGATAAACTCAGCCAGTTACTTTATGGCATTTCATTCATTCCTAGTATACTGTGCCAAGTGTGATATTTTTACTAGGCCCAAGATTATTTCCATATTTGGGGGGGGCTCAAGATATTTTCTATGATTTGTAGCGGAGGAGGCTCATTGTGACACAGTCTGAGAACTAATGTTTCATAGTGTATGGGCAACCACAGTATGCATGGAGATGAACGTTTCCTTTTCTGATCCCGTTTATGAGTGAACCACGATTCCTGTCGCTCATTTAGCACTGACTGTAACTGACAAGACGACGTGACAGCATTAATGATGGCACCTGTGGCTCATGTTCTGTGTGCACGCAAACGTGTTCTAATCTGTTGTGCTGCAATACTGATGTTGCTAGTACAGCACAACAACATTGCAACATCACTGCTGCAGCACAGCACTGTTCTAGGCATTGAATTCCATGCAGAACAGCATTCCACCATACACTATAATTCCATACCATCTAGGCTGCAGGTGACAGCAAAAAAGTTTAAAAAAAAGCCTACAAAATTTAGCCTTTACTGTAAAAATGACACATTTTGATCTCAGAAACCAGATAAGCAACCATCAAGAAACTTCTCGTCCCAAGAACTTGCCTCCCAGGCAACGCATGCCACATTTAGAGCAATTCTGTCACACACCACCAAAGTTACTAAGGTGCAAATTTAGGAGTTTAACATTGAACACTGTGCTCAACTCTAACTATACTGCTGTTACCACACAGTATAATTAATATATATATATATATATATATATATATATATATATATATATATATTGCATGCAATAAGAGTGGGCACAAAAGCAGTTAAATAAATTCATTTATTCTCACTGATGTTAACAGAACCGCCATTTATTTAACACCCTAACATCAATCATCCTTCCTCCGACTGATACTACTTAAACTTACCCTTACTTTCAATTTCATTACCACCCCAAGGCCAGCACTACTTCCCAGCTTACAGTTCCACAACTCTCATTTTAAGCAGCTCACCAAACACACTACTAGCAAAACTTGCTCTTCAGTGCTCCTCACTTTCAGCTACTCTTTCTGCCTACCCATCTGCCTGTTTCACACTAAACTGCCCACCAGAACCTCTCCCACAAAAACAAAAGCAGATTTGTTTTAAAGCCATCTTATTCTCTTCCTCTGGCTCTCCCCCCCAAACCCCCACCACTTTACATACCTAACTCTCTCACACCCCGACCACACAATATACTAACAAAGAAACACAGGATCACCAGATACACAGGATTAACCACATACTGTACCAAATACAATATAAAAGAGCTGCATCTCAAAGCAGTAATGGCTCCCCACAAGCATTTCACTAACCCGATGCACAGCAGACATGCTCCGGCTCCTGGTCTCACTCGCTCAGTACCCAATACATCGTTGTCAGCAAACACAGGATCAACCAGATTTAAAAAAATCTCCAGGAAAATTAAACAGCATGAAACAATTATTTAAAATGCAGGAAAAAAAGAAGAAAAGAAACCGTGGCACTCATTCGGTACCCATTCCAGCCTGCATCTCTCTCTCACTCTCTTTACCTCTTCACACCTTTGGTCACTGAATGCAGGATCAACCAGATGAAATACCCTGAATGCAGGATCAGCCAAACAAAATATCATGCAATTACTCAGAAAAGTTCCAGTAAGGTGCAGGATTAACCAGATATTTTAAAATAAAAACAACACACAACACAATTCTCAGTAACTGGCTCCTTGCTAACTGAAATAAATGGCCACCATGTTTTTCTTTTGAAAATCTCTCCCAAAAGTGATTCTACACCAACAGGAATGCACACCATAAATGTAGGGATGTTGCTTCCCTTACAACTGTGACACTTGGACAGCTGGTTCTGATCACTGTATCATTTTTGTAATATAAAAATGGGTTATGGACTGTCTCTATTGAGAAATGCTGAAACAGCATGTGAGATGACACACACACACACACACACACACACACACACACACACACACACACACACACAGGTTTTAGATACAAGGTGTTACCTGGAAGGCCAGAAGCTAATTACAGACTTTAACTGAATTAATTATAACTGTAGTTGCTAAGAGGGAAAATCATAAACTTTTATAACGTTTAGAGGAAGAAGAGCAGGTTGTGACGTTTTAGTGCGAAGTCATAAAAGATGCTTTGATGTCCTGGGAAAGGGAAACTGATCATAAGATCAAAGAAATGTCATTTGGAAAAGAAAATGAGTTGTGCTGAGGATTGCAGAATTTAATAGTGGAAAAAGACATCCTGTTTTTATATAGATATATTTTTTTATATATTCTGACAGGGAGGAGCTAGGTGACCTCATGCAAAGAGGTGGGCAAAGCCAGCTTTTAAACAATATTCTGCTTTCCTTCAGAGGACACACTCTTATCTACACTCTGACAAATAAACATCTTTGAGCACTTTAAGCAGGTATTTAGAGAGAGAGAGAGAGAGACAAATCTAAGTACTGTACTAGAAATTGCACTGTTAAAACCTTGTTCTTTTAAAAGATTGTATGGTTCTTGTGATATTGGTTCTGTATTTTATGTTTTACATATTTTTTATCTATTTTAGTAAAACTCTGTTTTTTGAGCCTATTTGGTCTGTCTTTGATTTCTTTCCTTTACAAGTGAAGTATATATGGTTACAGCAGACACTATGCATAAGCTTGAATGGTGATACCAAACTGGAAAAAGGTGAGTGTTTTAATCTGAGGTCTTTTATTACAGTTTTTAAGGGTTCATTTCTGTACATCTGGTTAGGTGCCCATAGGCAAAGATACCTGGCCCCCCGAAGACAGAATTATCTGAGCCTGTACATTGGGTACTCTAACAAGAGGTTCACAGTTTGAATCCCTCCAAGACTTGAGACCAAAGGTTGATTCGAACCCCCAAAACAGACAGGAGGGTTACCCTGTTTCTGTTAACTGTTCACAAGACAGCGCTCAAAAAACAAAACTAAATTAATCAAAATAAATAAAAAAATACACTCATAAAACTCTATCCATATCGCATTAATAGACTATGCAATGGAAACTCATTGAATGCATGATTTATCTACACTCGAGCAGTTTGACCTCAGCCACCTCACTTGTGGCTTACGCCACTCATGAGATTACCCAAGGTCAAACTGCTGTTGTGCAGATAAATCATGTATTCCACTCATTTCCATTGCACATCCCTTATTTATGCAACATGGATGGACATAAATGGAGTCTGATAAATTCATTTATCTAAGCTACTATGTGTATAAATGTAGAATCTTACATTTATACGCATGGTAAACTCATCATCACTCATTTATGTGTATGGTAGACACGTCACCCTCCCCCAACAATCCTCACCCGCTGGCTGGCCAGCACTATTTCATCCAGCTTTCACTTTCTTTCACAGGCATGGTTCTGCTTTTTTAGTGTACTGTTAAGCACACCAAATTAAACCACTTTTTTAAAGCAAATTGAAACAACGCAATACATGTTCACTCCCCCACCCCCACCCACTCGCTCAATTCAGGTTGCCCAGTCTGCCTGTCTCTCCTCTCCCTTCCATCTTCTCCTCAAGTCTCCGAAACAAAAAACAGTTTTGCCACATGCCTCCTTGTGCTATAAACAATAGCTAGATACCCATCAAAATACAGTTGATTTAATTTATTTATTTAATTCACACCGCAAGCTGTAAGTTCTCTTCTATACCACCACCACACACGGCTTCAACTATCTTGTTTGCCGCTCTACCCCATTTTAATCCTATCCCTCATGAGCCACACAAATATGCTTAGCAACACAGTACATTTTCTATGTATATATTTACAAGTTTCCTCATCCCACTTCAAGTGCTTTTCTGTCCTTCCATGTCTCTTCTCTCCAATGGCCAAAAGCACAGCTGTCTAATTCTCCCCACTCTCATCTTTGGTGTCTGTCTCAGTTGTTTAATGGCGCCACGGGCATCAACGGCAAAATTAACATTAAAAAATAAAGAAAATTAACTACTAATCACAGATGTTGGCTCCTCCTCACATTCCACTGAAGCCAACAATCCATGAGTTACTGCAGCTGCCAGTCCCTCACTAAACCCAGTTACTATACTGCCTGTGATTTTTTCGAAGAGCTGCTAGCTCATCCAATCAACTGCAGCATCACAGTGACAGCACTGGTGTCATGCCCGCTTGTCCATGGCAACTCTCATAGCAACAGTGGCGGAACAAAACAAACACTACTGCACCAAAAACTCCCATATAATTTATTTACTTAAAAAATCATAAAAGAATAACTTTCTCACAAGCACATAACTTTTTGCATATATCAAATATGCAGGGGGAGACATTGTGTGAGAAATGGTTTATCTATAAAAGTGCTGTTTGACCTTGGGCACCTCACTCGTGGCTTACACCACTCATGAGGTTACCTTAGGTCAAACAGCTTTATATAAACCATTTATCCTGAGTCTATGTATATAATATATTCATTGCAAAAACTACGTTAATACAGACATTATGGTTGAATAGCATAAAGCACACAAAGTAGAGAAATGAAAAAACATTAGGGATTTGGGTCTATGGAGTACAGGCGAATCAATGGCGGGGTCTTCCTTGGGGTTGTTAGCCCTAATGCCTACCCCCTCACCCCAGCCCATAGCCTCCTCTCTGAAGCACATGGTAGAGCTGCAAGCTAGTGCCTCATAATGATACAGTATGGCCAACATAATCTGTCATAGCTTTCTGCACGGAGGGCCCTGTGGGCCCTGCGTGAAGAGATTACATCTGAGCTCATTTGCTCAGGGCAGAGAGTGGGCATTAGGTTTGACAACCACAAGGAAGACCCCACCACTGATTTGCCAATACTCCGTAGACCGAAATCCTGGATGTTTTTTCATTTCCCTACTTTGTTGCATTCGTATTATTCAACCTAAGGCTTCATGCGTAGTTTTTTAAAATGATTTTCCCTTCTTATTTTGATGGTGGAATTGCATCCTCATTTGTACAGGTAACTTTGGGACCTGCATAAAATGAGAGAAATACAATATTGGAGACAGTCCTGCCCCATGCATGGGCCCAGCAGGCCTTGCATTCTTTGTTTTTCAATGATTTTTTTGTACACTTTCTTTATGCACCCTACAGCCTGGGCATTCTTCTGAGGTACTCACTCAGTGAGACCTCTACTCCTTGCCTGAACCCCTCACTACCAGCTTCCTCCCCCAAACACCCAGGCAGGTCTGACCCCCTGGATCACCCCCCAGAGTGGGTCAGCCCTCCCATGGCAGCCTTTCTGAAATTAGAGAGGCCTACCTGAGTGTTGGGTCGGCCGTGGAATCCCTTGGAGTGCTGGGCCAGTTTTGGGATGTGGGCCTGCCCCTGGAGTCCCCATCATCTCCACGGTGTCATAGAGGGTTTTTCTTGCAGTGTTTTCCCCCTCAGAGTACAGCATGCAATGACACCTGTGCATGGCTGCCCAGCTGGCATCTGCCGCACTCCACCCCTTACACTGGCCAGTGTACCTGCAGTACCCCTGATCTCCATCAGGGGTCACAAGGACACCGAGCGACCCTGTATCCTTCCCCAAGGAGAGGACAGCTGTCCTCCAGATGCTCTATCCTCTCACTCCCCTGCCGACCCCTGGCTACCTGAGTTCTTCCCTGAACCTCGGTCACCAGCGTGGCACAAGGTGTGGCATCCAGCACCACTGGGCCAGCATTTTTCAATATTTTGACCCCAAACTTTCAGCATAGTCTGCCTATGACCCCAACTCATGAACCCGGTAGTTGAAAATGTTCAAATCCACACCGACATGCCATTCCGTGCCACAGCTACAAAAACAAGTTTCAGCCAGGATATGCAAAATAGCAGCTGTAATGTTTACAAGGTGGTGTGAAAAAATTAATATGTTGAAAATTTGGGGTCAAAATATTGAAAACTACCAAAGTTATGTGCCTGCATAGAAAAATTTCAACGTACTATATGCTCATAACTTAGTCATTTTTTAGGAATTTTTTCACCAAATTTTCAACATGGCCTTTTTGGGACACCACCTCATGAACACTTATGGTAAAATTATGTTAATCAGGCCCGAAAGGTGATTTTGCACAGCAACTATGAAATCACCTTCCAGGCCCGATTAACGAAATTTCACCAACAGTGTTCATGAGAGGGGGTCCCAAAAAGGCCATCACCTTCTAGATGTTAGCCTCTTGTCAATGAATTGGCACAACCAGTCTCAAATACTTAGACCTATCTTATCTGAGATACTTCCTGCTGTATTACCGTCTTTCTGCACTGTTACCAATGACTCCTAGGTAATTCATTCTCTCCTGAGTATAGCACTGCTACCCTTGACTTTATTGTAATTGTCATCACTGTAACTAACTCTGGCACTATGTTAGCACTGTTTACTTATGTATTTGAACTCTCCCTATTGTAATGAAGTTCTGTGCCCTTGCTTCACAATAGTAATTGTATCCATTTGTTGTACTGTGTCCTTGCTCCATTATTTGAACTTGTTTCCTTCTGTAACTAATTCTGGGTCGCCCCTGGAAAAGGGACCTTCAGGGCTCAGTGGGACTACCTGGTTATCAAAATGGAATAAATAAATAAATGCTGAAAATTTGGTAAAAAAATTACCAAGTTATGAACTAAGTTCAAAACGCCATTGAAATACATTATACAGCACTTATCTGTATTCCACAGTTAATGGTTTGGCATTGAAGAGTGCAGACGTGTCTCGATCCACAGAGGATGAAGGGGGGTGTGGTGTGATAGGTGCTCAGTGGGAGGGTCAGGATGGGAGAAGGGGGATGGCGGTGATGATGAGGGACAATTTTATTTATTTCAGGTTAAAAAAAAAAGATGTTGTGGGACTGTTTTTTTTCAGGGACCAAAACAGTTAATAAAGCTACTTTGGGACACTGGGCTTGTCCCACACTGATGGGGGGGCTTGTAAAGTCAACACAGGGATTGGGACCCCCAATGTCGGTAATTGTAACTGAATCAATGGGCTGGTGGGTGGGGGACCAACCATAAAGGAAAAAATATGGAATAAAGCTATAGTGGGACACTGGGGGTGGGCTCCCCAGTGTCCCACACTGCTTGAGGCGGTTTGTAAATGCCAACATGGGGATTGGGCCCCCTGATGTCGGCAACTATACTTTGAAACAACAGGCTGGGGGGGTTATACGGCTCTAACAGATAGCGGCAGGTTTCAGGATAGGAAGCAGGTGTCGTATACTGGTACTAACTGTAATCAAGTAGAACATACAGTGCACATTAAAAACCTGTCAGTTACTTATATTAAATCAGCTGATTTACTGTAACCAACTGACAGGTTTTTAAGGTGCATTGTGTGTTTTACTTGATTTAAGTTACTACCACTGTACGGCACCTGTTTCGTATAGTGCAACCTTAAGTTAGTACCACTATACCGAGGGGGAGGGGGAGAGAGAGAGAGAGAGAGAGAGAGAGAGACACATGAGAGCTCTCTGTTATGGACCAGACTGACTTGGCTGTATATTTGTTCTCTTTGATACCTGTTCTCTACATGATTGTGACTGAGTATCTTTCGCATGTGGATTGTACACAGTATTGCCATTGATTAGGGGATCGTTATGTGTGTCGTATCATTTACTATGGTGTTCTGCTATACGAAACACCACAGTATATGATATGAGACACATAACAAAATATGAGAACAGGGCATCAGACTTTCGTAAAAATTCTATTATTTGTAGAATCCTGATTTTTTTGAACTGCTCATGTTCAGAAACAGAACATTTTTCTTAAATAATTTAAAAACTACTTAACAGTTGGACCTAAAAACCAGAAAAGCACGTACCTTGGGCCAAACAAAGTTTCAGGTTTCAAATCCTCATATTTTTTCAGTTATCATGGGGCAAAAAAGTCTTAACATTTTAAAAAATGGTGATTTTTACATTTTTTGCACCTCTGTAACTTTGCCCCCACTAAACCGATCTACATGATGTTTTCAGGATCAAGAGATCCTGGCACAAAGGCTGTGCTTTTCAAATGTCATGTTAATCGGTTGAATGGGGGCAAAGTTATTAAGGTGCATAAACTGAGGTTTAATATTAAAGTGCTTCAGGCACTACTGTGTCTGTATAATATATCTACATATATATTAAAGTTCAAGTTAATGCCACAAAAGATGGGAAATGTGGTGTTAAGGTTTCCTATGCTAACACCCCACCCCCACACCCCAAGCAGCAAAAGGAAAAAAACATTAGGGTTTTGGGTCTCCAGAGTCTTGGCAAATCAGTGCTGGAGTCTTTCTTGGCATTGTCAACCCTAATTCTCACCCCTCCTCCACCCATAGCCTCCTGTCCAATGCAACAGGTACTGTTCCAAGCCAGAGCCTCATAGTAATAAACCCTTCAAAGGTAGAGAAGTACAGTATGTCTCACTAGATGTTGCCAACACAATCTGGTGTATCTTTCTTCATGCAGAGCCCTGTGGGCCCTGTATGAAGGAAGGATATCATGTGTGACATTGTTTGCTCAGGGAACAAAAACCCCCAAGGAATACCCCAGTACTTGTTTGCTAAGACCCTGGAGACCCAAAACCCTAATGTTTTTTTTCTTTTGCTGCTTGAAGGGTGGGGTGGGGAGTTAGGGTAGAAAACCCTAACTCCACATTTCCCTAGTGTTGTGGCATTAACTTGAACCCTAACTGGTGTATTAACAAAGTTTTTTGCAAATAATTTATTTTCTTTTTGAGATAGTGGAATAGGATCCTCATTCATGCAGGTCCCTTTAGGACCTACAGGAACAGATGCAGATGTGCAGGTCATTTGGGCTGTGCAGCAAGGGAAGACTCCAACCACCTACTGAAATGCAGGCCCCTTGCAGACCCTGGATTTTGGGGTGCCCAGAAAAGTATTTTCTGGCCATTATTTTAAAAAAGCAAACATCAGAATCTAGCGAAACAGGTCCCATTCAGCTAGGTTCAGGTGTCTGTTTTTAAAAAATACATCATTTTATGCATTTTCCATGTTTTTTTATTTCAAGGGGGAAAAAAACAAGATGGTGGGTTTATAACTCTGGAACTGTTTAATATTTTTTCATGAAACCTTCCAAAGGCACTACCTTGGTACAGCACGCTTCTATCCTGAAAGTCCTAAAAAAATTCTATTCTGTGTAGGTTGTATGTGACAGCAAACCCAAATCCCATGTTAAGTATAGGAAAAAAATTAGACTTTTAAAGGAAAATGACATATGTGGATCTCAGAAACTGTACAAACTGCTGTCACAAAACTTCCACATATTTAGAACTTGCCTACTAGACAATGTGAGCAAATTTTCAGCTAATTTTGTCAAATGCTGCCTAAGCTATTATGGTGCAAAGTTAGGGGTTTAACGTTGAACATCCTACTCAACCCTAACTGTAGGGGCACGGATATGCCATGGCCTCATTCGGATTGTCAGAGTTATTTTTTGCTGAGTGCAGTTTGACCTTAAGACATTATGAGTGGCAAAGCCATGAATGATGGCAAAGATCAAACTGCATCAGGGGAAAATAACTCTGATATTTCGAATGGGGTAATGACATATTCAGTATATGCAGGTTTTTTCATTTATTTATTTATTGTACTCTCAGTGCTCTTAAATAATTTTCTTTCTTCAGTTTTGGATGGCCAAATGGCATTTCAGGAAGTCCGAGTGGTAATGAGTGTCATCTAATGCACGTGACACTGTGGTGTGCATCTGCTCATCATCATGCATTTAGACTGCAGACCTAGTTGTGAGTATGACGTGCTGGGTAGCGGATGCTCCGAGAATGGGAATCAATGTGGCCAGGCTGTGACAGTGACAGTATGCGAGTGCTGTTCGGGACTGAATCATGTGCCAGTCAAGGTCTGGAGCAATGGGGACAGGAGCAAATGCCATGAGTAATAAGTGTGGCGCAAGAGCTGCATTACTGGGGCTATTTAATGAGTTTGTGAGACAGTAGATTTTACTTGTTTATCTTTTTCTTAAACAAGCGGCTGTCTGAGCTCAGTGTAGAGCTGTTGCGAGATTAGTTAGAAAGTGAAAGTGGTTGGCCTGAGTTGGCGGTGCGAGTCAGCTGAGGGATTTTAAAATTAAAAGTGTGCTGCTCACATTGCTGGCTCCAGCCAATCCTGACCTACAGTGTGGATAAATTCTGGCATGGAGACCTAGAGTGAGGATAAATGCAGTATTGTGCACTCTAGGTCTGAACACCCTCTGTATATCAAAGACATTTGTCAGAATTTATCCTCAAAAGCAATGCATAAGTATATATATTCATTGTAAAAAAACTGTTAATGCACCAGATAGAGTTCAGCTTAAAGCAACAAAAGCAAGGAAATGTGGCATTAGGGTTTCCAACCCCAACTCCCCATCCCCCAAGCAGCAAAAGGACAAGCCCACACAACCAACCACAGACAGCCATCATCAGGTAAGACAAACGACACACAACCATTTCCAGATGACACAAATGCAGCAGTAGCCCAATGTGCTACCTTTATGGACTTCTATCAGTGGCTTCATAAGAATAGGCCCCACAGAAGCAAGTGCTTATGCAGCCACACCTGTGTGTGTATGTCATAGAGCATGTTCTGCAGAAAGAAGGCCCCATGGCCAGCCAGGTGGCACTGAGGGTTGAGGCGCTAGACACCACACCTCGTGCTACTCTGGCAACCCGGGTTCGGGAGCGAGCCTGGGTCATTGGGGGTGGGATGGGGCAGGGAGGGAGCAGGATTTAGCAGCTGCTTGGCAGCTCTCCTTTCCCCGGAAGGGACCTTGCCGCCCCCACAGTTCAACTACTTCAGGTGGAGGCCTGAGTGTACTGCAGGTGGGTGGGCAGCACACATAGGGAGGGCACAGCGGAACCACAGCATGCATGTGCCTCCACACCTCCCTTCACCAGGTAAAGAAAAAGGTCCAGCTCCCCATACAATGCACAGGGGAAATGCCGGACCTCGCCCAACAACTAACACACTGAAATTTGACCAATGGAAATTCATGTACACAAATGCTCGCAGTCTGGGAAACAAGATCCCAGACCTGCAGGCAATAATGACAGGGGCTAAACTGGACATAGTAGCCATTAGTGAGACATGGTTTACCAGTAACCGTACTTGGGAGACTTCAGTACCTGGCTATGTACTGCTCAGAAGAGACCGAGGTGCAAAAAGGGGAGGGGGTGGAGTGGCCCTTTATGTCAATGAAAATATCAAAGCTACAGAAATTCAAAATACACATAAGGAGCCAGAAGTACTGTGGGTCACCCTGGAAACAGGAAATGGGACAGTCATGTGAACTGAGGTTGTGTACAGGCCTCCAGACCAGGGGGAGGACATAGACATGTTACTGTTAGAAGATATACAAAACATGACAGCTAAAGGGGAGGTTCTGTTAATGGGAGACTTCAACATGCCAGATGCAGATTGGTCAATACCAGCAGGGACACCTCCCAGAACTAGACACATGGTGGATTCCCTGCAGAGGGAGGGCCTCAAACAACTGGTTCAACAACCCACAAGAGACAGGGCTATCCTAGATCTAGCACTGACTAAAAGGGAAAGGATCACAGATCTCCAGGTAGCAGGTCACCTGAGTGCCAGTGACCATCACATGGTATGGTTCAATTTGGCCACTAGAACAAAATCATCCCATTCCAAGGCAAAAATATTGGCCTTCAGAGGAGCTGACTTTGATAAGATGGCCAACAGAGTTAAGCTAACCCTGGCAAAAAGAAATACAGGTGAGGGCTACAGGCAAAGTGGGCAAGCATTAAAGATGCAATACTTGAAGCAACATCCCATTGTGTTAGTGAGAAAAGGAAGTGCAAAAGAAGAAGGAAACCACTTTGGTTCTCAAACACAGTAGCAGAAAAGGTCAGAGCCAAAGGCTGGCCTTCAGGAAATATAAGGGGCAACAGCAGGATGAAGATAGGAGGCATACCAAACTTCCTAAGAAGCAGGGAAGGCAGCAAGGCAGGCAAAGGCCCAAACAGAGGAAACACTAGCACAAACAGTAAAAGACGGTGACAAGACTTTCTATAGATACATTAGTGAAAGGAGAAAGTCCAGAGGGGGTATTGCTAAGATCAGAGGGGATAAGGGGGCGTGTGAGGAGGAGGACCATGTAAAAGCATCCATCCTAAATAGATACTTCTGCTCAGTATTTACTGAAGAGAAGGTAGGGCAGGGCCCACAGCTGTGCACCATGGACACAGAGGGGAGGGAGGTGTGCATTAGTCCCTTCACAAAAGAAAGCATCCTACAAGAGCTCAATAAGCTCAGGGTGGACAAGGTAATGGGATCTGATGGCATACATCCCAAGGTACTAAAGGAGCTAAGGGTGGAACTAGCAGAGCCATTATCAGAACTGTTTAGTGAGTCTCTGAGCACAGGAGAGGTCCCAGAAGACTGGAGAAGGGCTCATGTGATCCCACTCCACAAGAGTGGTAGCAGGGAGGAGGCAGAGAACTACAGACCAGTCAGTCTTACCTCAGTAGTGGGCAAGATTATTGAGATACTCCTTAAGGAAAGGATAGTACAACACCTGGAATCCATAGGAGCACAGATTCCAAGGCAGCATGGGTTTACAAAAGAAAGGTCCTGTCAAACTAATCTCATAGATTTCTTTGACTGGGTAACCAGAGTGGTGGATCAAGGGAGAGCAGTTGATGTTGCCTACCTTGACTTCAGCAAAGCTTTCGATACTGTTCCACATAGAAGATTGATTAATAAGCTGGGTAAGCTCGGGGTGGGTCAGATGTTGGTCAACTGGGTGGCAAACTGGTTGACAGGCAGAAAACAGAGAGTGGTGGTAAATGGTATACAGTCAGAAGAGATGCAAGTCACAAGTGGGGTACCTCAGGGATCAGTCCTGGGGCCAGTCCTCTTCAATATCTTCATCAGTGACATTATGGACTAGAGGATAAGGTTTGTCTCTTTGCAGATGACACCAAGATCTGCAACAGAGTAGATGATCCAGATGGGGTGGGCAGAATGAGAAGAGATCTGGATAAACTAGCAAAATGGTCAGAAGAGTGGCAACTGGGGTTTAACACAAAGAAGTGCAAGATCATGCACATAGGGAAGAGAAACCCTAAGAACACCTATAGGCTGGGAGGAGAGTTGCTGGCAGTCACAAGGGAAGAAAGAGACTTGGGCATCATCATCACCGATGACCTGAAATCATCCAAGCAGACCTCTAAAGCAGTAGTTCAAGTTCAAGTTTATTGCAGGAAAACTCCATTGAGCAAGCTCATTCACAAGGAGGTCCTGTGATATAAACACTTAAAGTACAAACATAGATAGGTAATAACAGTATATACATGAAATGCACGTTACATGATACAGGCTGGATATACATACAAGGGTACCACATAGGGTGACTGCAGGTGGTAAACATTAATATGACACAGGGAAGCGACTTACAGGTTGCATACTGATAAATGAAACATGATGACTGGTGTGTGCAATACATATATTTTGGCAGCTAGAACAAACAACAGACTACAACTGATATGGGGGTGATTTGATGAGTAGCAGTGGAGCGTAAGCATAGATAAAGCCAGGAGTAGAAGGGAAGGAAAGCAGTTAATATGACAACAATTATACCTTACCAGTGGATAAATATGGCACACATGGGAAGGAAGAGACTTAATGACAGTTACAGGTGTCTTTTATTTTGGCTGAACTTAACGATTTGTAGAAGTTTATTGAAACTGTGCTAGTTAGTTTCAGTACGGTTTGTAATTGGCTCCAAATGGAGGGAATGGCATATGCAATAGCACGTTTACCAAAGGAGGTCCGCGTCCTTGGTATGTCAAGCATAATAAAGTCAGATTTTCTTAACGAGTATGCACTATGTGAGATACTAATAAGGGAAGAGAGACAGCTTGGCAATTTCTGCAGGAGCAGTTTAAGAGTCCATAGCCCATGGTAGGTAAGGCTAGAGGGATGTTGGGGTGTATTAGTAGGGGTATCACAAGTCAGAAGAGGGAGGTAATAATCCCTTTTTACAAGACACTGGTTAGGCCCCATCTGGAGTACTGCGTGCAGTACTGGAGGCCCCACCTTCACAAGGACATTAACCAAATTGAGGCAGTCCAGAGAAGGGCAACCAAAATGATCAGGGACTGCATCAGAAAACATATGAGGACAGATTAACTGAGCTCAATATGTATACCCTAGAGCAAAGGAGGGAGAGAGGTGATACGATTGAAACATTCAAACACCTTAAGGGCATTATCAAGGTGAAAGAGTCTAACATGTTTCAATATAGAAAAATAGCAGGACAAGAGGACACAGCATGAGATTAAAGGGAGGCCGATTAAGGGGTAATGTGAGGAAGTTCTTTTTCACAGAAAGGGTGGTGGATGCATGGAACTGCCTACCTCAGGAAGTGGTGGATATGAATACAGTGCATGGCTTCAAACAGGCATGGGATAGGCATAAGGGAGTAATACAGATGAGTATGAATAGATAGGCCATTGACAAAGCAAAGGCCTATGGCACATTCATAAGGTAGAAAAAGAAATGGGCAGACTGGATGGTCCTTGTGGTCCTTATCTGCCATCAACTTCTATGTTTCTATGTTTCTATGTTTAATACATGTACACGCAGCCATGGCACAGGCATGGAGAAAACTAGAAAAACTAAAGCTGGTAGGCTCCATGAAGCTCCTGACCATGTCCCAGTGATAGGGTCATGGGTTGGGGACAGATACGAGCCCTCTGAGGGGGGGTCAGAGTCTGCCTGTCAGCTCCCAGATAAAAAGAATAATAAAAAAGAAAGAAGGCCCCATGGTGCTTGCCAGTCTCTGCAGAAAGAGATGGTCATGCATACTGTACGAGGTACCTCGCTAGATAGTTTTCTATATGCAGCTGCATAACTGGAAAGCTGCTACCATCTTGAATAATTTCTACATCTGCTGCTGAAACCATGACACCCACATTGCAACAGTACTTCCAACTGTGTAGCAGCAGGTGGGGCTTGAACTTCTGCATGCACAAGATGGTGTATCCTACACCTGTGGCTGAAGATGTGCAGGCCTCTCAGGGGCCCACACTTCTGCAGAGAGAAGTACTGTTGCAATTTTGGTATAATGGATTTTGTGGCTCCCACACTTCTGCAACCAGAGGTTAGTGTGTATGTTTTACACCTGTGGCTGCATAAGTGCAGGCCCATCAAGTCTGTATATGTCTTACAGTGTGCATGAGTACCTTAGGCTACAGAAGCATTGGCCCCTTACAAGTGTACACTGCTGCAGACAAAATAAGTCTTGTAATTTGGGTATCATGGATTTATATCTGTGGCTGCAGGAGCCTGTGCTTCTGTACACAGAAGCACTGTTGTGATTTGAGTATCCTGGATTTCTGTCTGCAGCAAAAAGTGAGTGTGTATGTCTTGTGCTATGCATGCCACAGATAGAAATCCATGAAGGTAGCACATCAGTGGTACCGCATTTGTGTCATCTGCAAACAGTTGTATGTTGTTTATCTTGCCAGACGATGGCTGTCTGCATTTGGTTGTGTAGATTTGTCCTTTTACTGCTTGGGGTGGGGAGTTAGGGTTGGAACCCCTAATGCCACATTTCCCTACTTTTGTTGTTTTAAGCTAACCCCTAATTAGTGCATTAACATAGTTTTTTTGCAATGAATTTCCTTTCTTTTTGAGATAGTGGAATCGCAGCTTCATCGGACCTGTGTGAACATATCTGCCTGGCTGTGGAAGCACAGGGCCCTCTGGGTTCTGCACTTCCAGAATCTATACATGCAGACATGCAGGGCCCTTTGGACCCTGTACCAAATGTGGAGTCCATTAGGCTGCAGAAGTACATGACACTCTGGGCCCTGCACTTCCATGCGGCTACAGATGCAGACATGCAAGGCCCTCTGAGCCATGTGCCAACTGAGGAGTCCACATGGGCATGGAAGCACAGGGCCTTCTGGGCCTTGCACTATTGTGCTACAATTGATGCAGATGTGCAGGAGTCCATGTGGGTATGGAAGGGGCCTCATGCTCAATGAGGTACAGATGCACCTTTTGATCACGGTTGGCATGTTTCCACAGTGGTTCATGAGGTAGGATCATAAAAAGCACATGCTAAAAATTTGGCTTTATGAGCCAAAGTCTTGATTCTTTCAATTTAAAGAAATTCTTCTTTCGTGAGCTCATATATCTGTTTCATGAGCCAGCATTCTTGTTTTGTGAGGGTCACAAAAGAAGATTGCTGGCTCATGACACAAGATTCTATAAAAAAAACTAGGTCCAAAATCTTGTTTCATGAGTCCACCCACTTGTTCCATGAGATTTATATGGGGTCATGAAACAAGATGCCTGCTTATGAAACAAGGTTCTGAAAAAAGTCCAAATTCTTTGTTTTGTGAGCCCACCTTCTTCTTTTGTGAGATTTTCGTGAACTCACCAAACAAGATGTCTTCTCACAAAACAAAATTTTGGGAAAATAATTAAGTCCAAAATGTTGTTTCATGAACTGAAATTCTCATTTCGTGACACCCTATTCCTGTTTTGTAAGCCTTATGAAACAAAAAAATTGTCTCACAAAACAAGCCTCACTAAGGATTTTAGTGATGTCCCAAAAAGACATTTTGGAGTCATTTTTTAAAAAGTTAAGCCCATAATCAAGCTAAACAGATCACATTTAGCTAGAGTTATGTGTTTGTGTCTCTCCAGGGCATCATTTTATGGTTTTTCACAAAAGTGTTTTTTGAAAAAAAAAATGGAAACAAGACGGCCCTCATAAAAACATGAATATTTTCTCATAAAACAGGAATTCTGCCTCATGAAACAAGAATCTTCTTTCGTGAGCAGGGATTCTTGTTTTGTACCAAACATATATCTGAAAGACCCTACTAAGCATGATCAGAACCGAAATTTCAAATCCTTATAACTTGGAAACAGATTAATATTTTTCAATCAAACCAATGAAAGGCACCATTCTAGGTAGGGCAATGCCTTTCTACCCTGAAAATTTCAGAAGAAAATTCCAAACCATTTGGGCTATAGGTGAGAGTAAAAAAAAAAGCAACAAAAATCCCTAATCATTCCTCTTTTTGCTATCTGAATCTTGGAATTTGCGCATCTAACCAGAATAAACCTTAACCAAATCAAGAGACCCTGCCCCCAGACCATGCATGCCAGATTTCATGCAATTCTACTGAATGAGGGCAAATCTATTAAGGTGCAAAGGTAGGGGTTTAACATTATACACCCTTAAATAACTAGATTGGGATGAACTCTGTTCAAAATAAAATATTTCCAGCCGAAAACCTGCTTTTCATTTCTTTTATTCCACACCAAAAAGGTCCGGGCAACAGTTTCGAGGCCACCACCACTTCCTCAGGCCCCAATATACAGTGTTGTTCTATAAATATAAAATATACAAAAACATCATAAATATGCAGTATTCTAAAACATTTTCTTTTTTAGCAAACTCAAGACTTCATCTCCACCTTTTAAACCTGATAGTTACTACACCCTATTTCATAATCCTTTCTTTTTACTTTCTTAAACAAATTTTTGCTTTCTTAATCAGATTTATACTTTCTTAATATGAGCTCCATAACAGCATGTTTGTGTATACTCCTACAAACCTTGTTGTTTAAACCTCCTTCAATTTTTCACAGCATCCTTCAATCTCTATTTTTTTTGTTTTTCTTTTCCAATTCTAGAGCAAAACAAGAGAGACAAAATCAGGCTGATTTATGAATGGAAAAACAAGTGTGATAAGAACAAAGAAAATTAGGAAACTTTTGCCTCTCTTGTTTTTTGTCTCCTTTTTGGTGTGGAATGAAAGAAATGAAAAGCAGTTTTTCGGCTGGAAATATTTTATTTTGAATGGATTTCATCCCAATCTAGTTATTTAAGGGAGTCAATTTTGCCAAGTTTTTGAGGATGACCCAAGATATAATATAAAGGATAGAAGTTATAGGGTAACCTGAAGTCACATAGTAAACAAAGACAGTTTAATGTTACACACCCTACTCAATCATAACTGTAGGGGGTGCTACTGCACTATATATATACTGTATATATATATATATATATATATAAATCAATCCTTATTTCCCCTTACCTTTCCACCATCTTCGCTTTTTTCTCTTTAGAAATTCCCGAAGAAGACCTATGCTCGAAACGTCAATTAGAACTCTATTTCCTACTTTCAGCACTCCTTTAATATCACCTTTTTGTTTTGTTTTTATTTATTTTATTTATTGAGATATCGGAATTACAAACCTTTGAGTCAAAGACTCCTTTGCAAAGGCTCCACGTCATGGAAGTACAAAACAAGAGGAATAGACAATACAATGAAAGGAATTACAAATGAATGCGGAGGATAAAATAACCCAGAGTCAAGTATGGTACAGAGGTAACGTGCAATACTTTGAAAGGTATTTCATCTGAATGTGGAGGGTAAAACAACCCAGAGTCAAACATGGTACAAAGGTTTCAAGCAAATTAAGCTATTGCTTATTTAATTATGAGGCAGTATAGTGCAGTGAGTTAATGATCTGAGCTGCAGATCTGGAGACCTGGGTTTGAATCCCACAGCCGCCTAGGTGCATACTGTGTGATCCTGAGCAAGTCACTTAACTTCCTTGTGTTCCCAGGTCACATCTGTAAACAAGCTTTGGCTTAGTGTGCTTCTCCAGGTTAAACATTGTTCCCTTTCCCTTTCCCTTACATTCAAATTTCAAGGATGATACAAGGTTTCCTAAGCCAATAAAACAGACACTTAAGATAAAGGCACAATACATCAGAAGAATCAATCAGAGTAGAGGGAGAGGAGGGAGGGGGCAGAAGGTACAGAGGTTTGGCTTGGTACACCAATGAAAGAGGGGTGACTATGGAAACAGTTCATCTCTGGACAAAACTATCCAGAAGAAAAAGGATTCCCTGCAACGCACAGCCCCTCACAACCTTCCTTTGATTAAGCACTGCATCCAACAACTTAACTTCACTCTCTTTCGGTTCCTCAAAGACACCAAATCTGCCAAAATCATCCCTCTCCTATCAGACTGGTATCCAGTGATGATAGCAACTGTAAATGAGTAACTGTCAAAACAGTGACTCATTTACAACGCTATCCTTTTGGGCTACCTGTAAGGGTAGCAACCAAATGTGACCACTAGTGTAAGAAGGGCGGACGGAAGGGGAAGGATAGGGAGGATAGAAAGGAGAAGGGGAGGAATACAGATGAGGGGTCATGTGGGGTAGTGTGCCTTCTGCAGCTGAGCTAGCTGTGTGGTGCGGTGGTGAGGGTGGCTAGCATCAGTGCAGCAGGTACTGGGTTCAGGGCTGGGGATGGGGGAAATTTTTTGTGCTGCTGTACTTTTTTTTTTTAATTCAGAGTATCTCCCCCTTCCTGACATGCACCCCCCTGGAGTTTGTTATATTTAAGTGGGGGGTTGGGGGTGCAGCCCTCCTTATAAATATTAAGTGCACTTGCTCAATGTCTGTTCGCCCGCAAGTGTATCTCACTGATTTGCTTTTCGGCGATATACACTCGCTATAACAGGAATTGCTGTTATCACATAGAACCCATTAGACCAGCAACCATCAAGAGCCCTCCAGCCAGACACAATCTAACATTCTGGTGTTTTGCATTCCTGCAACTCCTCCCGGCCCTAGCACATGATGAGCAATCTCTCCTCAGCAAGGGTCTCTCTTTTGTGCCCCCAACTAGACACACTGATGCACCCCAGGTTCAAGTTACATTGCTTCTATTACAGAGTACACCTTACAGCTCATTTTTCTAATGAGACTCCTGCCCCTGCAGACAATGATGACTACATTACCAGAATATTCAATTACATCAACCCCTAAAGCAGTGTATGGGTCCCACCTCCAGGACATTTTGCTGTTATAGATTATTTTGTTAACCAATGTATGAAACACACCACTAACTTCAATTTTCATTGCAAGTGCTATCCCCCTAATCTGACAGCTGGTGAATTTGCAGCCCTCAAATCTCTGCAACACTGGACTGACATTATTATTAAACCAGCTGATAAAGAGAGAGCTGTCATGGTCTGGCATAAGGAGTTATACTTTACTGAAGCCACACAACAAGTCTCTGACACCACGTTTTACTCTCTTTTTCCACAGGACCCCACTGCCTCACTTAGCACTACTCCTGCTCTCACCGCTGTGCACTTCATCTGCTTTCTATCTAATGCCTTGCACTTAATCCCCCCCCCCCCCGCCTGTCTACTTGTCTCCTCTCCCAACTTGACGTGCTTCTCCTGCTTGGTTTGTTATCTCAAACCCTTGTCCTGTCCTACTATATCTAATTCTCTCCTTAGATCTTTGTAATTATTGCCAAAAATCTCCTACTTGCAATACTCTGTGCCTATCTCCCAAACCATGTGAATGTTTCTCCCCTAAGGATCTGCCTACCATGTTATTTTGTCATTTCCCCTGCTCATTACATCTGATAGTTCCTTGCAAGCATGAAGTTGTTTTCAATGAACCACTTGACAAACTTTGTATCATGATAACTCCTAAGTTTCAAAAATGTGAGCTATGTCCGGCACCTGCCAACAAATTGCCTTATCGCATGTTTTGTCATGAGTCACACTGTTTTGTACCTTGCTCCCATCACCTTGCTTGTATTTCTACTGTAAAACCTTGTTTTGTTTCTGTGTTTTATGTAATTCCACTCTGTAACCTCCTGGGTCGTGCCTGAAAATAGTCATTTCTATGGCTAGCGCACCTACCCAGTAAACAAAAACTAAATAAATAAATAAGAAGTCATCACCACCACAGTCACCTCTGCCCTTGAAAACAAAGAACTCACTGTCTCTGCCAAGAGGCTCATAGTTCAACATCCTCAGACATCGTGGTTATATCTCCTTCCCCAAACCCACAAAACCCTGGATTCCCTGCTGCGTCTTCCTGCTCCTGCTCCACATTCATCATCTCAGCATTTCTGGACAGCCTCATGAGATCATGTGTTGAATCCCTGGGTTCTACCATATGTGGGTGAAAGAACTTGTGGTGCAGTAAATGTGGGTGCAGTCAAAACACCACAAGTAATGACAGCACCTGGCAACCGTGCCACAGGCACAGAGGGCGCAACGGAAAGTAGTGGAGGGTTATGATGGGGGGCTCTGCTCCAGCACCCGCCATCACCCCCAATATTAATATAATCCACTCCGCAGCGGGGCACATCGAGGAGCAGAAAGCAAAGTGATGCCCTCACCACACCATGTCCACAAGTCCCAGGCACCCAAATTCAGAGCGCCCACATTACAGTGCCCTCGTTCCCACTCCATATTAATGGTATACCAAATCCCTGCCTTCCTACATTGAAGAAAGTAGCCATGCTCTCTAGTTATTTGACAGGCTTCAACTCAATTGTTCCCATCAGCTCATCTTTACCATGAATATCAAATTTTCTTTACAGTGATTCCCCACAATGATGGCCTAACAACTCTGCAGCATTTTTTGAATACACAGGAAGTCCAGCAGCCACCCACACACTCATTAACCTGATTGGCTGAACTTGTCCTTAAACTTAATGATTGTTTCTTTCAATAACAGCTTTTTTTTTTTTCATCAGGTCAGTGCAGTTATCATTGGTACTAGGATGGGTCCTGCTTTGCCTGTTTGTGGGTTGGGTTGAGGAACAAGGCTTTCTCTCCTTCACAGGGGCTGTGCCTGACCTCTACAAATGCTACATGGATGATTGTGTGGGAGCCATCTCCTGCTCCAGGGAAACCCTCCACATTTTCCTGGACAAGTTTACCACAGCCCATCCTTCCCTTTAGTACACTGTCAAAGTATCATCCTATACACTACCTTTACTAAATATCAAATAGTTGATGCAGAACACTGGCCTGAAGACATCAGTTTATTACCAATGACTCACACAGCTTCTCCTCCACAGCTCCGTCCATTTCAAACCTGTAAAGAATGCTTTGCCATATTCATAGTTACTTAGACTTCGTAGATTATGCAGTGAAGATGACAGTTTTGCTGAGCAGGTTCAAATAATGCACCATTGTTTGAGGTTACACAGAAAGCATGATGTACAGAGCACTCTCCTGGGTCAGTAATATGCATACTGACCTTGACCCTCCCAGGTGGCATACTCTCATATAGCAACAATAAAGCATTTCACTAGTGCTACCCTGCCATTCTAAGACTCCTTTTCATAGGACCATCATTAGGAACGTCCCTATTTTGCAAACTAATCCTCATATCAAAGCTTCCTTTACAAAAATACCAGTTGCCTTCTACCGTAGACGATTAAACCTTTGGAGTCTCCTCGTGCAGAAGAAAGAGTAAGATGGCAGCCACGCTAGGCTGACGTCTGTAAGGGCTCCATGTTGAGCTCACTTCTTTTGCTCCTTTGCCTTATTTTTCTCATTTTAGGAGAATCCTGAAGCTCCACGATTACTTGTGGATCCGGAGAAGTTTTAATTTGATTTTAAAAGTAATTTAATTTTAGTTAGACATAAGGAGTAGGTAAGGCCGTTAGGTAGGGTTGGGCAGTGAGCTAGCATGGGAGCTAGCATTTTTTTTTATCACATCTCTGTTTTTCTCTCCCATGGAGCGGATCTCCACGATCCCCCGGCTGCCGGCACCTGCACCCCCGGACCCGGTCTGGCAGCCCCTCAGAGCCAGCCATTAATCGCTCACGTCGCTCTGAATGCAGGTCCTCTCGGGTACCGGGGGAGTGCCGGGCATGGCCATCAGCTGCTGATATCATGCCCTACCACTTTCTGCCTGTTTTTTCCTTGCCCCAGAGAGCCAGATGTGCAATGGCATGTAAGCAGATATGTGCTGACACTCGCCGCACTCTCCCCCACTCTACTGCTCACTGCTGTAGTGCTACTGGCCTCCACCAGTCACCACTATAGTGTGCTGCAGTGCCCCAGCCCTCCTCAGAGGAAGAAGAGCAGTCATAGGACGCTCGATCCTTCCTCTCCCGTGCCAACCCCCGGGGGCCGGAGTCCGTTCCTGAACTGGGTCACTGGTATGGTATGTGGTGTGGCATTCAGTGCCTCAACCCTCAGCGCCACCAGGCCAGTGGAGGAGCTAGCATTTTTGGTTTTAGTGAGATCCCGTTTATGATGTCTTGTGCTGTGAATAAATTGTGAAGGGAGTTTTCCAGCTACCAGACGTCTTACCTTCTGCTGTGGTCGGGAGAAGTCTCTGCTGAAGTACTGAGGAGGGCTGCCACTGGAGTATCCAGAGTGCCTGGAGTGAAGCCACTGAAAAGAGTGGGTCAACGGTCAGTGCGGCAGTACTGGGAATAGTTGGGGCAGCCTGAGGGGTGCTGTAGTGAGAGCACCGTGCCAGTCTTGGGCAAACCCTGAATTTTTCAGTCACTGTTTCGACTGCTTATTGGCTGCTCATTGGGATAGTTTAGCAGATGATCTCCCTCTCTGTTGGTTTATCCTGCTGAGTTTGGAGCTGGGTGATTTGCCATGATTTGCAGCTTTAGTGTTGAGCGCCTGGACAGCTATATCAGGTCGTGGAATCTTGTGTCTGCACAACTGCTTGTGGTGAGTTCGATCTGAGCACAGGTGAGAGCAGTGTATCTGTTGGTTGGAGAAAACTGACTGGTGGACAACAGAGAATGAGAGTATCCTGGTTTGAATTCTGCTGCAGTTTTTGTCCGCTGGTACTAGTGAGAGGAGTACCAGGACTAAAGGTGTTTGGCCGACTTACTGATATCTCCCTTTCAAGTACTTGGTCTCAGCAATTTAAAAGTTATTATCCAGAAGTGCAGTGGTGTGAGTGCTGCTCTCCCTTCTTCTTTGGGTCTTTTTATGGGATATGATTTGAACTGAAGAACTGGTCATTTATTGCTGGACTAGTGAGTTTTTTCAGGACTTTAATATTCTTCTGAGACTATTTGTATTGATATCTTTAGCTCTATATAGGAGCAGAAACTATTTCCACAGCATACCTGCACTAATATTGGATTCTCTTTCTGTATTTATTATTTTTATGATTTTATGTGATTTTATTAAATTATTGGTGGGTGTAAAGGGTTGGGGGGAAGGATTTAGTTACTGTGTAAGTGTGGTGCAAGTGTGGTTAGGGGTTCTGGCTCTGTATTTAGAGTATGAAAGATGAGTGTGTGATTAGGTTAGGCTTTCTTTCTTTTTGTTAATTTTGTAAGTATTTATTGTGATTTTAGAGTAGTAAAGAGCAGAAATGAGCATAGGTCTCAGGCCCCCTAGCAAAACCTATACTGTGTCCCTGCTGCATGACCTCCACCCCTTTGTTGAGTTCCCCCTCCCAGTGGTGGCAGTGAGATGATGCTGGGAGGTGAGTATGATAGGGTTCGGAGGAATGTGTGGCGGGGTACTGTTGGTTCAGGGGAGGTGAACAGTATTGAGATAGTTTGGAATAGGAGGCACCCTGGAGTTAGACGGAGCCTCGAGAGGGGCCCGGTATGCATGGTTCCTGTCCCCAGGGCTCCCACTGGACCACGTGGGCAGGTAGCTAGAGGGCCTCCAGTCTCTGCTAGTCCCCTTTGGGTGGTGCTATGCAATGCCAGGTCAATGAGGAACAAGACCGCCATTATGGCGGACTTGATTTCTTCAGTCGACCTGGCTTGCATCACCAAGACCTGGCTGGGGGACGATGCTGGTTCTTTAAGAGGATTGTCCCTAGAGGGACTATTGGTGGCAACAGACTGCTGCATGTGCGATTGGCATGGGTGAGGTGGTGATAGCTTATAATGAGGCCATTACCAAGGCACTCGATGCCATCCCACTGGTCCGTATACAACCCATGTCTTCGTGCTTGAGACTCCCATGATTTGATGGGGCTCTTAAGGAGAGGAAGACTAAGGGTCAGATGTTGGAGGGTTGTTGGCAGAAGACCCGGTCCATGGAGGACAGACTGGGCCTGAGAAATCATTATAATGATTATCAGGAGGCAATCAACCATAAGAAGGCAGAGTTCCTGTCCAGAGAGATTGCTGCTGGGGAGAACAGACCAGCTCAGCTATTTCGGACTGTGGACAGACTGCTGTGTCCACTCTGTCTACAGCCAAAAAGAGTGTTTTTAATCATGTTGTGCAAAGAGTTTGCTCTGTTCTTCTCAGACAGGGTGCCCTTCATTCAGGCAGGGATTTCCCCAATGGGACAAAATTTGTCCTGCAGTGGTTGGCTTGGTCCGAGCAGAGGCACTCCTATTGCCTGGGGGGAGTTTCAGGTGGTTGAGGTGGCTGAGGTCATTGGAATGATTTTGAAGCTGCAGCCCATGTGCTGTGAACTGGACCCAGGTCTGATCCATCTCCTAGAGGGAGAAGCCAAGGCCATTGGTCCACTGTTCACCAGGATAGTCTGCTGTTCACTCTCAGAGTGGTACTTCCCCAATGCCTTGAAGAAGGCATTGGTGAAGCCTGTTTTGAAGAAACCATCACTCGACCCTGACGTCCCTGGTGAAGTATAGACCTATCTCCAAACTCCCATTGTTAGGAAAGGTTGTTGAGAAAGTAGAGGCTCTGCAGATCAAGGCACACCTTGCAGCCTTTGACATCTATGAGCCTTTCCAGTCCAGTTTCAGAGCTAGGCATAGCACAAAGACGGCACTAGTTCGGGTGCAAAATAATCTCCTCAGGGCAAGGGACAGAGGAGAATGGTCAACTCTCGTCCTTCTTGATCTGTAATCAGTGGTTGACACTGTGGACCACATCTTGTTACTGGATCACCTTAGAGTGTATGGTTGACTCACTGGAACAGTCATCCAATGGTTTGAGTCCTATCTCTCCAATAGGAGGCAACGAGTGGTGATGGGGAATTTCTCCTCCTCTTCAAAGCTCTGGTCATGTGGAGTGCTTCAAGGCTTGATCCTTTCACTGACGCTGTTTGTGGTGTACATGCTGCCCTAGGAGAGTTCATTAGACAATACAGTCTGGGTTTCCACTGCTACACAGATGATACCCATCTGTATATGTCATTTGCCCCTGAAGCTCAAGGTGCCATTGAAGTGCTAAATAAACATCTGGCCAAGATTCAGGACTGGATGTCCTCTAACTGGCTGAGGCTGAACACTGACAAGATGGAGGTGCCACTGATTGAACCAGGTTGATGGCATGATGGGGATGCCTACAGAGTGGTACCTGGGTTGGTCCTGGGGTCCACTCTGTTGATGGCTTCCCCCATGGTGAAAACTGTGGGTGTCATCCTTGACCACAGGCTGACCCTGGAAGCCCAGGTGTCATCTGTTGTCAAAAGTGGGTTCTACCATCTAAGGAATGTAGGCCGAATAAAACCCCTGATTATGCCAGAACACTTGCCATCATTGGCACATGCCTTTGTGACTTCCAGGTTGGACTACTGTAATGTTCTGTTCTTCGGGGTCAATGGAGGGATCCTCCACCAACTGCAGCTAGTGCAGATTGCAGCGGCCAGGCTGCTGATGGGACTTCCAAGGTCCTGTCATGTGACCTATGTCCTGTGTGATCTGCACTGGCTGCCTGTCAGGTGGAAGATCATTTTCAAGGTGGGCTTACTCACCTATAAGGCCCTATATGGCCTGGGCCCTGGTTACCTATCTGACCTCCTTCCATACAGCCACCCCAGTACGTTCCATCAGCTCCTTCACCAACTCCTGGTGGTTCCGAGGGCCAAGCTGAAAACCTAGGGGGATCACTCCTTGAAGGTGGCTGGCCTGGCCCTCTGGAACTCACTTCCAAAATCCTTGAGGAAGGCCCCAGCAGTGGAGGCATTTAAAGGAGACTTGAAGAGCTATCTTTTGAATAAGGCCTTTGTTTAAAGTTTTTAAATTTGATTTGATAAGTCATTAAGTGATGACATTGTATTGTTTTACTGCCTTAACCTTGTTTTCTCTGTAATGGCACCCAGAGCCTCTGGGATTGGGAGCCAATATATAAATAATGTCTTACTTACTTACTTACATGTAGCAGCTTCCATACTCCTAACAATTCCTTCCAATCCGATACAAAAGCTTATAACAGAACTCGCTATTATATCTGCAAATGTATTTCTAGTATCACTGAAATTCAAGGTCCCACAGGTGTTTTTCACATTCCCAAGGAGTTCTCATGTATTTCCAGCAATGTGATATATTGTATTCTTTCCACAAAGTGTGCTGCTATCTACACTGGAGAAACTAACAGACGCTTGGCTTACCGATTCAGGGAACATTAAAGGGCTGTCAGGAATAGGGACACTGATAAACCCATTATCTCTCATTTTACTTCTAAAGACCATAATGTAAATGATCTTTTTATCTGTGTTCTTCAGCAGGGTTTCTGGGATGCTGGCCAAAGAGAAAAACACAGAACCCAAGCTTATCATTTGTCTAGGCTTCCAGCAGCCTTCTAGTTTAATGACAGACAATTTCTACTAACACCTTTCAGCCACTTAATGGTTTACCACTGTGGTCTGTTCTTTTTACCCCAACCCATCATATCTTTGCTTTCATGCATGCATAGTACGTGTGAGTATACCTGCACACACTTTCATCCAGTGTATGTGTTCGGGGGGTCATACTCACATGGACATTCCTGCCATATAAGCATATCCATTTTCATTTTCTCCAGATCTCTCTGTCTCTGTCTTCCACCGTTGTCATCTTTCAGACTTCTTTCTATGCCCTGTTATTTAAGGCGCCTTTACATTCAACTTACATTGGAGCTGTGCTGTCTGAATCACCTTCCTTCACTCTGATTGCACCACTGAACTCTTCTCTATGCATGCTGCAACTGTGCAGTGTTCTTGGTGGCCTTCCCATGCTTTGGGAGTGTTTCCAGTGGAGTGGTTTGTGAATGACAGTGGCACCAGTGCAGGCGAAGCAGTGTGATTTTACATGCCTGCAAAACAATGCCTGCACTGGTGTATGCTGGTCCACATTCCCAACAACCTAGGGAATGCTCTGCACCGCAGTGTACTGCAGCCAGATCTACACCAGTGCAATTCATCTGCACCCATGGCACTGGTTCAGATCCAGTAGTGTAAAAGGCCCTTTAGTCCCCACATGAGGACTCCTCACCTCATTCATTCCTACTATGCCTCTCCATCCCCATCATCACCTTTTTGTTTTCCAGCTTCTTTTCTTACTTTGGCAATTATCACTTTATAATGTATGGTAAGTGCCTATTAACCACCATAATCCGCAGTCACACAGCTTTGTTATGCACTGTTTGGAATTTTAAAAGTTGTTAACCACACTTTGGAACTTCCAAACAGTGGCATAACAAAAAAGAATGCATCAGAGTTCCATAATTCTCACACATAGAATGCAAACAGTGTTTTTTCGACCATACACTATAAAAGATGGTGGCTGGGGATCGGGTGACAACCATGCAGAAATCACCTCTCATGGTGCTAGGGCTGATAAACCTCTCAGAGCTGCGCTCTCGAGGTTTACCATGTTGCCCTAGCAACCACTCGAGGTGATTACAGCGTGGTTATCACCCAATCCCCAGCCATTATCCTCTATTTCTCCTAGCTCCTGTCCCTATTTTCTTTCGACACACAAATATATTCATATATATGGCTCAGTTGGTAGCACATCCACCACTGGACCAGAAGGTTGTGGGTTCTCATCCCACACCAGGATTGAACTCATACCTAAAAATGCTGGCATCTGAGTGCAGTATTGGGGGGGTGCTGTACTGCTGGGGTGTGCCATCCTTCAGATGAGACATTAAACCGAGGTCCCTTCTACCCATCCTGGTACTGTCCTGGTGGGTATCCAGGTGGAGTAAAAGAACCCAGGGCACTGTTCACAAAGAGTAGGGGACATTCCCAGTCTCCTGGGCAACATTCCCCTTTCTATAAACCAGATCATGTAATTGTCCAGGCTGTGTATGTGGGGGCTTATGTGCGATATGGCCACCACTACACATAAAGTCACTTCACTACCAGTCTAGCATTGCTTGTAAAGTGCTTTGGGATACACAGTATATGAAAAGTGCTATATAAATGATGATTCTTCTTCTTCTTCCTCCTCTTCATAGATATAATATATCTATGGTATAGCAGTTTATATTCATGCCCTTTATACTTAGCGCTCCAAGCACACACCCACATATTCACTTCCTCTTATTTTCACTGGTAGAACAGTAGTGCTGCTATACATAGTGCTGTACCTAATATTAACTATCTTTTTTATTTTCACTCTAATATGGAACCAGTGAATATAGTGAAAATAACATGACAGTGAACATTTCCCGTTATACGGTATGTATGTATGTATGTGTGTGTGTATATATATATATATATATATATATATATAAATACATAGCAAATAGCACCCTATATGTGCTCACCAATATCCTCTCCCTTGAGGAAAGACTGTTATACAAGACCTGTCTCTTCACCAAAAAAATCCACCTGGGTTTAACCCCAATAGGTGTCTTGGCTTCTCTTCAGGCAGCCACCATCTCAGCATCCATACGGGCTGCCCCCAAAACCATCTGGAAGGTGTCTAGGGTCAGGACCACCCTGGTCCAGCGATCCTTCCCCCTTAGAGCTCCATCCTGGTACAATGCCCTCCCACCAGCCATCGCATCAATCACCAATCTAGGTCCTTTTAAAGCTGCCTTAAGGGCCCATATCCTCTCCTCACATCAATGCCAGTGTAACCGGTAACCTGTGGATCCTGCACCATGCTGCTAAGCCACGCACCTGCCCTTTGCCAGGCAGTGGAAATCCCTCACTATTTCTAGCCTACAGGCTCCTCACCTCCCTTGGCTACCATATAGTTGCACTGGACTATGAATGCATTGTATTATGTATAAGACAAGGCCTCCCTGAGGTGGCTTACTACCAACTCATATCATGCATTGCTCTAGCTACCAATTGTAAAGGTCTTAACCGCTCATTAGGTAAATATGTCGATAGCTCTGCCCTGTTTTAGCTACCAAATGTATAGGCATTATCCCGTGCTCATTGTATTTATACTCTGTATGATTGCTCACCCTCATTTATTCTATGTAAGTACTGTATGAATGTCTATGTTTTATTCTGATGTGGAGCCTTTGGAAACAAGTCTACGACTCAAAGGGTTGTAATTGCAATTTCCTAAATAAATAAAAATAAAACTTTGTTAATGCATCAGTTAGTAGGGAAATAAGGCATTAGGATTTCAAACCCTAACACCCCCCAACCCCACCACCCCATATGCCCCACCCTCCACACACCAACAGATGTCAAAGTGTACCTTGGGGTCACTGGCTCTAACTCTCACCCCATTCCATGTGTAAGGAAGCTGAGATGGTATAGTATAGGAGAATGGGGCCAGAGTTAGGCCCGACGATCCCAAGGCACACCCCAACGCCTGTTGGTGTGTGGAGGGTTGGGTGGTGTGGTAGGGATGGGGGAGTGTTAGGATTCAAAACTCTAACACCTCATTTCTCTACTTTTGTTGCTTCAACCCTAACTGATGCATTAATGACGTTTTTTGCAATGAATTTCCTTACTTTTTGAGAAAGTGTAATCTTACCATTTTATGTTTGTGGGAGCCATCAGTCTATAGTGTGTTGTGGTTGCATTTCCCTGTGGGAGTGCAGAGCCTGGCACTCCATAACGGTATCCTGCACTCCCACCATGCTCCCATCACTCCATAATGGTATCCATTTGTTGGAGCGCAAGGCACTACAGGCCCTGCGCTCCCATCTATCCATAACTGTAAAGACATTGCAATGAGCAATCATCTCCCTGTGGGCTAATGTAGGGCCCTGCACTCCTTTTACTGCAAAATGGTATCCATATGTGGTCCCTGTACTCCCACCTACCCATAAGTGTAGAGACACAGTGCAAACTTTAAGATATTCCAAGTAACCCTTGTGATGTAAATGGCAAAATATCTCTGTAACCATAGCAACCTTGGAAAAATTTCACTGCAGTTGCAATCATGTCCTGGCAGCCTACATACATGCTTAGTACACCTAAAGGTGTACTAAGCTGCATTTAGCCAAAAAATCTGTATCTCAAACTGTTTCCGAGATATGGGCGCCGGAAGGTACTGCATCTGCCACAATGTTATCCTATGGGAAATTTCCAAACTTCAAAATGTTATAACTATGGAAGAAATGTAAATTGTATCACCAAACCAGCAAAAGCTTCTGAAGAAGGACTGGTTGGTCCGAAAGCTAGAGCACTTTGTTCTTGTTGTTACATCTATGTTGGTCCATTAAAAGGTATCAAATAATTTGCTTCTGGATCAAACCAGCAAAAGTCACATCTTTCCAGTGCAATGGCAAAAAAACAGTAAACTTTAGAAACCCCTTTTCGTGAGCTGTCAAAATCTCTAGAGCCGAATCCCTTTTCGCGAGGTGTCAAAATTCCTTTTTGTGATTGTGGGACCAGATGGTGCGTGCCAGAAATCCCCATCACAAAAGGTTTGTTTATGTGAGGATTCAACTTCCCAAAGTTTGGACATCTCAGAAAGGTTAAGCTGCAAAGAGGATTTTGACAGCTCACGAAAAGGGATTTGAAAAATGAATCCCTTTTCGTGAGGTGTCAAAATCCCTTCTCGTAACCTGAATCACTTTTCACAAGGTGTCAAGATCCCTTTTGGTATCAGAAAAAGGGATTACACACAGGGCCATCTGGTCTGACAACCAAATCCCTTTCCGTGACCTGGCTAAATCCTTTTTTGTGAGGTGTCAAAATCCCTTTTCACAATTGGAAGTGAGTCGTGAAAGGGATTTTAAAAATCAAAAATAAACATTCTGGGGCCACAGTAAAGTAAACCAAAGGCAGAGAACTGTAAAGGATGTCCACATGAACAAAGTCCATGCTTGGATGTCTGCACAAGACATCCCTGGGTAAAGTTACAATGTCTTGTTTGGGCAGAAAAAAATAAAAACAAGATGGCTCGCAAAAAGGGAATTTTTTTCTCATGAAGAGGGATTTAATGAATTCCTCTTTGCAAGCTATTCAAAATCCCTTCTCGTGAGCTGTAAATCCCTTTTTGCACCGTGCAGCTACCCAAAAGACTGAACTGAGCATGCTCAGAACCTGAAATATCAAAATTCAATAACTTTGGAACAAATTAATATTTTTTAACCAAACCAATATTGGTTTATTCTTTGGTGGCACGTTCTTTCTACCATGAAATTTTCATGCCAAAATTCCAAACAGTGTGCTTACCACGTGATGAGGAAAAAACAGCCAAAACAGGCAAAAAAAAGCGATTTTTACAGTTTTTACACTATGCGCAGCATAAAATCTGTAAATCCAATCAAAACAAATCTTGGTATGTCAAGAGAACTACCAAATGGGACAGCGCGTACCAATTTTTTTGCAAATCCATTAAACGGTTGCAAAGTTATTAAAGTACAAGTGTAAGCACCCTCTTGTTAAGGGGGGGCTTACGAGTAAGTAAGGGCCCCCATTTTTGGTCTTCCCTCCAGTAAAGGTTTCAACAGGTAGTTAAAAGGGGAGGGGGAGACACTATTCTGGGCTATATCTCAAGCTGCCACTAGAGGCAGGTTTGGAGCCCATATATAAGATAGGGGGCATGGGAAACGAGGGAGAGGCTGACTGGGAGATCGCAGGACAGGCAGGCAGGGAGGAGCTCGACAGTCCAGGTTGGGTCTGATTTGAGGAGGGACCCCCCCATAAATAAAGGTAGTGCTGGTATGTACAGTGATGTGGTGCCAGTGGACAGTGTATGAGGAGGGTAGTAGTTAGCCTGCAAACACCGTAGGGGGTAAACAGGACTCCCAGGGAGTGTGCGGTAGTGAGAGTGCCCAGGGTAGGAGGTTGGTGGGTCCCAGGCCCGTTTGAAGTCTTTAGGCCTGCCCTTCCAGGGCTATGGGTTTTGAAGCAGGATTCCTCCAGGGAAAGGGTGGTGGCAGGTCCCCTCCTGGTTCCCAGTGTGGCAGGGTGGTGCAGGTCTGGGAAAAAGGGAGTGCCGGAGGTTTCTCACTGGTAATAGGACTTGCTTGGAGAGGCAGATCTCGGGGCCTGGTCACAAACTGTGCAGGTGGGCCACAGGTAAAAAGGTTTAGGCCTTGGGAAGCCCTCCGGACTTGGTGTCTTATAGCAAGCACAGATAGAAAGGTTGTGGGGACGCAGGCCACAGGTATTTGGGAGACCCCAATAGCAAGAGTAAGGGAAAACTAGTAGAATGGCAGTCATGTTTATGGCAACTTAATATTACAAAAGACTGGTCAGGGTGGGTAAATCCTGCGTCCCTGTTAGCATGGGACCAGGTGGGAGTAAGCAGCTTGCGTGTCCACTGGTGGATGTCTGACCAGGGTAAAAAAGGGAAAGAATAAGTGAGTCTCAGAGACCAGCTTACCAGTACCAGAGAATGGGTTGGCTCTGCAGGCTGTTGAAGAATCCAGAAAAGGGTCCCAGGTATGCCATCCAAGGGTTCAGTAGCTGCCTAAGGAAAAATGCTGCCTAAGTCATCTGTTCTCCCAGTAAGGTGCCCCCTGGCTCTGTAAATAGTTGTGTTCTCCATGGAGCTGGAGAAGAAGGCATTTAAGCAAGCAAAGGGACCCCTCACTGAGATCTCAGGTGAAATAAATTGGTATGTTGCTGAATCCAGAGTGTCGAGAGTTTTTAAAGCTTTATGATGAATTGTTGAGGACCTAATGAATTTCTAACCGGATTTCTTTTTGGGGGGAGCTTCTAAACTTCAGCTCATGCTTGATCCTGTGCTTCCTGGACTGGGGTGCTGGAAGGGGACTTTGTTGGAGATGATAAGAAAGAGAAGAGGTCTCCTGGTTTCAGGGATTTGAAGCAGGTATGAGGGGTAGCAGTTTCATCATCTGTGAATAGGACCCAGGCCCTGGTAAGGTACTCTTTACTTTGTTCCTGCCAGGTGGTTAATGTTTCGGTGCTGGGTTTCCTTAGGAGTAGGCCCCCTCCCCTCCCCTCCATTGTAGCATCGGGTGCCCCTAGACAGTCAGGAAGGGGGTGACTACATGTGGGGGCTTATCCAGGATCTTTTTGGAGACCCCTCACACACACACCAAGCGTCCCACTCCTGGAGTTGAGGGGCTGGCGGGTCTAGCCTTGGCCAGGCGGGACGTGTGGCATAGTTGAAAATCTCTTCTGGGTCTGGTGGACTGGGTAATAGGCCACAGTCCTGCTCCCAGGTGTCAGCTCGAGTGGTGTGCTGGTCATGTGACCCCAGCCTTCTTGCTGATTGGCAGGAAGGCTGAGCTGAGGGAAAAGTAGTGAAGGAGGTCTCACCATTTTGGAGAGAGAGCAAGAGCGAGCAGAACAAGGAGCCTTGTGCCAAGACATCAGAGCTGAGAGGAGTTTTTACCATGACAACCTTTTTGGAACCCCACAAATCTGGAGAGATCTGTCAGAGGCCTGGGAGGTATGGATCCACTTTCACGCATGGCTGGGCGGGGGTTTCGGGCTGAGGATGTGCCTCCCTCCGAGGAAACTATGTCTATGGTTCCCTCATCCTTACTTTCATGGCTGTGGAACAATGCAGGGAAGGGACATGCGGAAGAGAGATGCATTAGATTTGGCTACAAGGGAGAGGGAATAGCCCATCTGCCAGTGTGCAGCCAATGCTCGAGCTCAGTCCCCAGAGGCAAATTCGAGTGGGCCCCTCCAGTTTTCCAATTGGATATACCCTACAGCGGTTCAGAAAGCCCAGTTTTGGTATGGTCCTAGGGGAGTCTGGAATCCAGCACTTTAGAGAAGCTTTCATTGGAGGAGCAGACCCCAGGGCCAGGGAAGGAACCAGAGCCAGTGAGAGGGCCCTCCCACAATGTGATTATTGAAGCTGAGGAGGTACGGGAAGGGTGCAGCAGCAGTAGAGAAGAAGAAGATGGGTGAGGAGGAACATAGCAATCTGCCCCGTTTCTCCTCGCCGTCTTCCTCTACTCCCTGTGACAGAGGGAGGAGCAGGGGCATATGTCCACCAGTGAGCGAACCCCCTGGGCCAAGGGAAACACTGCTGAGGCCTCTGTGTGTAGGTAGCCTGCCAACTGAAAGATCATGTCCAGCCTCTCCCGAAAGGATGAGACCATGGAATGCTGCTGCTGGCCTGGGGTCACCGGATCAGAAGGAGAGAAAGCCTAAAAAAAGATTGTTGGCTGTTGACGAAAATTTTGATGAGAACAGGTTCTTTGGTCACAAGCTGCAATTCAATGATTATGACATCTATCAGACCACACCCAAGCCTTTCCACTGCCTGGTGATTACAGTACATGATAGAACCCCCTGCATCCCAGAGAGCTTGTATGCCCTAAGGAGCAGGATGGATGGACTTAATGGAGAGGATGCCCTCAGTGCTGCTTACAGAAAGGGACTATGGCTGGAGACAGGAAAAGCCCACAGAACCACATAAGGTATCTGCCCGAATGGAGTCAGGCAGAACGATGAGTGCAGTGGTGACTAAGGATGGAGTATGAGGACATGGACTACCCATACCTAGCAGAGCAGCAATGGGATATCATGGATGAAATGAGGGAGGATTGGATCTGTTGAGAGCAGCTGGAAAAGTTAAAGCATTGTCCTGGAAGTAGTGGCTGTCTATCTCAGGAACTGTTCCAGAAGGCCCGAGCTATGTGCCACACTGCACCCTGGACCGGTTTGACCTTATTTTAACATTTTGCCCTGGTGCAAGACCTGGCTGGATGTCGTACCAAGTACTTCATCACTTCAAAAGACTCTTCTGGAGACCTTACGACCAAGCCCAATCCAGAATTTTACTTTCCACCAGGAGAAGGACACCGCACTTGAAGCCCCCATAAATAGAACTCTGACTGTGCCAGGTGCTGCTCCCCGGAGCAGGTTGCTGTCTCAATAATTGGTTTGAACCTAAAGAGAACTGATAATGGATTAAAATAACTTTTCTACCTCAAAGGACTGTGAATCAAGACATTAGTTTTACTATTTAGGAATGTTTCTATCATTTTAATCATCAGAATGTGTGCAAGAGAGAGTGAAAGTATGTGTGAGTGGTGTGAGCCTGATTAGAGTGATTATGGTTTGGGATATCTACAAAATCATTTATCTTCTTAAGTGATTATGGTGTTTTGCTAAATAAAGGGAATCAGTATTAGCCTGTTAACTTAGACTGAATTTTATACTGTGCTGTTCTTGTGTTATTATTGTGCAGTGCTTTATTAGGTATATTATCCCCCTGGAACAAAAAACATTTGTGTTTTAGATTAGGTATAGTAATAAGTAGGGGTGGGTGGTTCTTTTCCCCTCCCCACTCTAAGGAGGTCCCACCTTTGTGACTTGGCTGCTTCTGGCTTCCCTGGGAGTCGCATACCCGGGAGTTGGGGAGCCAGGTGGGGAAGCTGGTGAGGTGCCATCATTCCCTTGGGGAATGATTCCTAGGTGAGTAAAGTGTCTGCCCCTCTCACTAAAGGGGGCTTACGAGTAAGTAAGGGCCCCCACTTTTGGTGTTCCCCCGATAAAGGTTTCAGCAGATAGTTAAATGGGGGAGACACTATTCTGGGCTATACTTCGCACTGCCACTAGAGGCAGGTTTTGAGCCCATATATAAGATAAGGGGCACGGGAAAAGAGGAAGAGGCTGGCAGGGAGATGGCAGGACAGGCAGGCAGGGAGGAGCTCGTCGGTCTGGGTTGGGCCTAATTTGAGGAGGGAACCCCCTCCATAAGTAAAGGTAATGCCGGTACATACAGCAATGTGGTGCCAGTGGACAGTGTGTGGGGGAGGTCAGTAGTTAGCCTGCAGGCGTTGTAGAGGGTAAACAGGTCTTCAGAGAGAGTGGGGTAGTGAGAGTGCCTTGGGTAAGAGGTTGGTGGGTCCCAGGCCCATTGAAAGTTTTTGAGCCTGCACTGCCAGGGCTAGGGTTTTCGTAGCAGGATTCCTCCAGGGGAGGGGTGGTGGCAGTTTCCCTCCTAGTACCCAGTGTGGCAGGGTGGTGCAGTTCTGGGAAAAAGTAGGTGTCAGAGGCTTCTCACTCATAATGGGGCCTGCTTGGAGGAGCAGGTCTCGGGGCCTGGTCACAAACTGTGCAGACGGGCCGCAAGTAAAAAGGATTAGACCATGATAAGCCCTCCGTACTCAGCGTTTTATAGCAAGCACAGGAGGAAAGGTTGTGGGGACGCAGGCCACAGGTATTCGGGAGACCCCCCCCCCCATAGCTGGAGTAAGGGAAAACCAGTGGAATGGCAGTCATGTTAATGGCAACTTAATGTTACAAGGGACTGGTTAGGGTGGGAAAATCCTGCTTCTCCAATGGCACAGGACCAAGTGGGAGTAAGCAGCTTGCTTTCCCACAGGTCGATGTCTGACAGGGTAAAAAAGGAAAAGAACAAGCAAGTCTCAGAGACCAGCTTACCGGTGCCAGAGGGTGGGTTGGCTCTGCAGGCTGTTGAAGAATCCAGAAAAGGGTCCTGGGTATACCATCCAAGGGTTCAGTAGCTGCCTAAGGAAAAATGCTGCCTAAGTCATCTGTTCTCCCAGTCAGGTGCTCCCTGGCTCTGTAAATAGTTGTATGCTCCATGGAGCTGGAGAAGAAGGCATTTAAGCAAGCAAAGGGACCCCTCACTGAGACCTCAGGTGAAATAAATTGGTTTGCTGCTGAATCCAGAGTGTCGAGGGTTTTTAAAACTTTATGATGAATTGTAGAGGACCTAAAGAATTGCTAATCAGACTTCTTTTGTGGGGCGCTTCTAAGTTTCAGCCCGCGCTTTATCCTGTGCTTCCTGGGCCTGGGTGCTGGAAGGGGACTTTGTTGGAGAAGATGAGCAAGAGAAGAGGTCTCCTGGGTTCGGCTATTAGAAGCAGGTGCAAGGGGTAGCAGTTTCATCATTCTATGAATAGGACCTAGGCCCTGGTAAGGTACTTTTTACTTTGTTCTTGCCAGGTGGTTAATGTTTCGGTGTTGGGTTTCCTTAGGAGTAGGCCCCCCCCTCCATTGTAACATCGGGTGCTCCTAGACAGTCGGGGAGTGGGGTGGCTACACAAAATTTGAGGTTTAATATTAAACTGCCTACTCAACCCTAACTGTACTGGCACTACTGCACCTATATATATATATATATATATATATATATATATATATATATATATATATATATATATATATATATATATTCATTACAAAAACTCTGTTAATGCATCAGTTAGGGTTCACAGCACAGCAACAAAAGCATGGAAATGTGGTGTTAGGGTTACCACCCCGCCACCCCCACACACCAACAGACATCGTGGTGCACCACGGGATCATCAGACCTAACTCTCACCCCATTCTCCTATACAGTAACATGTCAGCTTACTTCCACATGGAATGGGGTGAGAGTTGGGCCTGAAAACTCTGTGGCACACCCTGATGTCTGTTGGTGTGTGGGGAAGCAGTGATAACCCTAACACCACATTTCCATGCTTTTGTCACGTGTTATGAACTCCAACTGATGCATTAACATAGTTTTGCAATATATGTACTGTGTGTATATATATATATATATATATATATATATATATATATATATTATAGTGGGCAGTAGCGCCACTATAGTTAAGGTTGAGTTGGCACTTTAACGTTAAAACACCAAATTGTGCACATTAATAACTCTGCAACTGTTTAATGGATTTGCATGAAATTTGGAAAGCGCAATCTTGAGTGGGAGATCTCTTGATCTGCCAAGTTGTGTTTTGGTCAGACGTATGGTTTTTGTGCAGTGAAGCACTGTAAAACATATTTATTGCCACTTTTGACACATTTTTTGCCCATCGCTCTGTGACCACACCGTTTGGGTTTTTTAATCTAAAATTTGGAACATAGAAAGAGCCTGGGTCAAAGAATAATCCAGCATTGGTTTGTTAAAAAATATTAATCCGTTTCAAACTCATTTAATTTCTAATTTTTGGGTTCTGAGCATGCTCACTTCACACCAAGATTTATATGTATGTTTTGCGAAAGGGGATTGGGCACATGGTCAAGGATTTTGTCAGCTCATGAAAGGGGTTTTAAAAAAATCCCAGTCCATCAGAAAAAATTCCTCGCCTGCGAGACGCCATCTTGTTTTCATTTTTCCCCCAAACAAAATATTGTATCTTCCTCCGCGGGTGACTTCTTGTTGCAGTAAGGCATGGGTGTTGTTCAGGGTGATGCCCTCTACAAACCTATACCTTTGGTTTGCTTTGTTTTGTCCAAAAATGGGCGTTTCAAATTTTGAAATTCTTCATCCACGACTTGCTTCTGATACCTTTTCATGAGCTGACAAAATCCCAGTCTGTCAGCTGATCCCCTTTCGTGAGGTAGCAAAATCCTTGACCATTACTTTGTGACCAGATGGCCCTTCTCATGGACGAGGACTGGCTGACGGTCAAGGATTTTGCTGCCTCATGAAAGAGGATCAGCTGGCAGACTGGGATTTTGTCAGCTCATGAAAGGAGACTGGGTTTTTTAATCCCCTTTCGTGAGCTGACAAAATCCTAGTCCATGAGCTGACAAAATCTCCATCCGCCAGTAATCCCCTTTCATGAGGTAGCAAAATCCTTGATCATCACTTTGTGACCAGATGGCGAAAATCTGATGGTCAAAGATTTCTCACGGATGGCAATTTTGACAGCGGGCGAACAGGGATTGACCTCATAGTCGGGGATTTTGCTACCTCACAAACTAGGAATTTTTAAACTTTTAAAAACTTTCCCACTGCATTGTAAATTAACGGTTTGGTCTTTTGGCTTGAAATTTGCAGAGTATTAAGGGGATGCCCCAGAGATGTAAATTATGCTATTTAGGTGTTGAAAAGTTAATCAGTTCTATAGCTATGCCATCACAAATTTGAGATTTTTCCCATAGGATAACATTGTGGCACCCATAGCGACTTTCTGCACCTGTATCTCGAAAACGAAGCAAGATACGGGTTTTTTGTTACCCAAGTCTTAGATAATCTAAGCTGTTAAAACAAGTTTGGAAGTCATAGATTACACCGGCAATTTAATTTTTTTCCTACTTGCTACGGTTATGGAGATATTGGCAAATTAGTGTCACAAGGGTTCCAAGGGTGCCTTTTCAGTGCTTTTCAGTGTCTGTATCTTGTAAATGATGCAAGATACAGATTTAGTTCACTTATCTCACATGGCCGTCTTGCTGTCATGATTACAACAACACTTTAATTTTTTTCATAGCTGCTACGGTTGCTGAGATATTGGCAAATTACTGTTACAAGGGTACCTTATATGGCTGCTGTATTTATTTATTTATTTAGGTTTTGTTGACCAAGGTAAGCCCACTGAGACCAGAGATCCCTTTTTCAGGGGTGACCCGGGGTTGAGAATACCAACCACTTTACATTAGGTATGGATACAGTAACACAGTATAAGAGTACATTCATAGTCAGTAGGGTACATTTAGACAATTTCAGTTTCATTGCTGGCTCTGTAGTTATGTGTAAGTAGGAGCGCAGGGCCCGGAGGGCCCACGCTCCCATATACGCATACCATTATGCATAAAATGGGCAATGTGAAGGGAGCACAGGTCCCAGAGGGCCAGCGTTCCCACTAACACATACCATTTACCAGTTACATTACACTTTCTCAAAAAGAAGGGAAATTCATTGCAAAAAACTCCGTTAATCCATCAGTTAGGGTTCATAGCACAACAACAAAAGCATGGAAATGTGGTGTTAGGGTTACCACCCTAGCCACCCCACCCCAACCCCTACACACACCAACAGATGTCAGGGTGTGCCACGGGGTCATCAGGCCTAACTCTCACCCCATTCTCCTGTACTGTAGCATGTCAGCTACCACACATGGAATGGGGTGAGAGTTGGGCCTCATGACTCCTCTCCCTCCCTTTTAGAGCTCTTACCCTCACCCTCTACCCTCCGACAATGGCCTTCCTGCCTGCATACCCCCTTCCCTCTCACCTGCAGTGCTTATTTCAAAGATTGCCCTTGGCTGGTATGTCATGCTACCTAACATTTGGCACATTTTGAATTACTGGAATTTCCTAAGCCCCAGTCTCTTATTTCTTGTTATTGTGTAACTATGTATTATTATGTTGACCTTTGTATGTATGTATACCCCCAATTCCTTCGATGTGGAACCTTTGTAAAAGAGCAGTTCCTGCTCAAAGGTTTTTGTAATCCTAGATTTCAATAAAATAAAAATAAAATATATGTATATATTCATTGGCCCAACTCTCACCCCATTCCATGTGTAAACAGGTTGACACGTTACAGTAAAGGAGAATGGGGTGAGAGTTAGGCCTCACGACCACATGGCACATCCCGGCATCTGTTGGTCTGTGGAGGATGGGGGGTGAGGTGGTTGAGGGGTTAGGGACTCAACCTTAACGTCTCATTTCCCCACTTTTGTCGCTTTAACCCTAACTGATGCAGTAACAACGCTTTTTGCAATGAATTGCCTTACCACACCTCTCAACCTCTTGCCTCATGAATCAGGGACAAGGCTTGAAAAAATCAGAGACAAAGACCCAAAAATTTAGGGACACATCTTAAATATTGGTCCTATTCACTTAGAAAGCTGATAGAATAAGCAGATTTGTGTTAAGATGCATTTTCTGAAGAAAAGCAAGTCTGTAACTTTAATGTTTAGCATTATTTTGTGATTTTAATCCCCACTGTTCTGTCGTAAAAACACAAATTTACGAGGGACAGAGGAAAGTTTTGAGGCAAAATCAGGGACAGTTGAGAGGTATGTGCCTTACTTTTTGAAAAAGTGTAATATAGCTAGTAAATGGTATGTGTTGGTGGGAGCGCTGAGCCTGAAACTGCCCATTTGAGCATAATGACATATCTGTGGGAGTGTGGGCCCTCCAGGCCCTGTGCTCCCACTTACACATAACTATGTAGCCATACAGCAGGCCTATAGGGCAAGAAACACTTGTAATACTAATTTGTCAATATCTCAGCAACCGTAGCAGCTATGAAAAAAATTCCAGTGTCATTGTAATCATGACAGCAAGACCTCCACACTAGATAAGTCAAAGAAATCTGCATCTTGCATCTTTTTCAAGATACGGGCACCGAAAAGTGCTGAAAAGGCACCCCTTGGAACCCTTGTGACACTAATTTGTCAATATTTCCATAACCGTAGCAAGTAGGAATAAATTTCCACTGCTGGTGTAATCTATGATTTCCAAACTAGTTTCCACAGCTTAGCTCACTTGTGAGCTAAGCTGTAGGTAGTGAAAAATCTGTATCTCACTTTGTTTTCAAGATATGGGTGGCGAAAAGCATCATGGAAGCCGCAGTGTTATCCCATGGCAAATTTCTCAACTTTGGAATGTCATAAGTATGTAACCAATGCAGTGTTTTACATCAAACCAGCATATGTCACATCTGTGGGACACCCTCTTTGCACCCTGCAAATTTCAAGCCAAAAGTCTTTACCGTTTCTTAGCAGTGAACTGGCAACGTTTTACAAATCCTTGTTCATGAGCTGTCAAAATCCCCGTTTGTGAGCTGAATCATGCAGTTTAATGAATGGTTGAAAAAATGGTGTGGAGCACAGGGGTTTGGCTTCATTGGGGACTGGGGTTCCACCTGGAAGGACACCAGCCTATACTGGCAGGATGGTCTGCATCTGTCCAGGAAGGGAACAAGTCTTTTGAGCAATCGGTTTAAATGCTTCATTGGCAAGCTTTTCAACTAGTCAAGGGGGGAGGCACTGATAAGCAGCAGGAAAATCCCAGCCTCTCCCTACAAAACAGGGTACTAAATGAGAAAAAGACCGAGGTAGAAAGGTCAGTGGGGGATGCTGCAACAGAAGGTAAAGCCATCAAAAAATGGAGAGCAATGAGTACCAATGCCTGTAGTCTGAGTAACAAGCTTCCTGAATTAGTGGCCTTGATGGAGAAGGAACATCCGGACATCATGGCAGTCACAGAAACATGGTACACACAAAACCATGACTGGGACATAAACATATCAGGATACACTATCTACAGGAGGGACAGGGAGGGTAAAAGAGGAGGAGGAGTAGCTCTCTACATAAGGGAAGGAATCAATGCAACAGAACATAAGGGTAAACAGGGAGGAGAATAAGCACTGTGGGTAAATTTGGAGACAGGCAATGGCACCACAATCCGCACAGGGGTTGTATACAGACCCCTTCTCAAGGGGAGGAAATGGACAAGGAAATGATAGAAGTATACTTAGAATGGCAGAAAAAGGGAAGATATTGCTGATGGGTGATCTGAATATGCCAGATGTTAACTGGAGTGCAGTTGCAGCAGCCACTTGAAGGTGAGGTTATTCTAGATGCCCTACAGGGGGCATGCCTTAGACAACTAGTATTGGAGCCCACTCGAGAGGGAGCAATCTTAGACTTGATTCTTTCAAAAGGAGATGGAGAGAGGATCACAGATGTAGAAGTGGGTAGCCATCCGGGAACTAGCGACCATCGAACAGTATGGTTCAAAATAAACACAGCAATAGAGTCAAGCCATACAAAGGCAAAAGTACTGGACTTTAGGAGGGCTGACTTTGCCAAAATGGATGAGTGCCTAAGGAATGCACTAGCAAATGGGCAGGAAGGAGGGGTGGAAGAACAATGGGGACTAATAAAAACTGCCATCACAGAGGTAACAAGCTCTCGTGGAAGCAAAATAACAAAAACAAAATGGTGTAAGAAACTACCACGGGTTCTCAAAGGAAGTGGCAGTGAAGGTTCAAGAGAAAAAGAAAGCATTCAGGAAGTACAAGGAATCACAGAAGGAGCAGGACAGAGAACTGTATCAGTTAAAGCAAAAGGAAGCTGGGAAGGCAGTCAGAACAGCAAAGGCCCAAACCAAGGAAAAGATAGCCAACTCAGTTAAGAAGCGGGATAAAAATATTTTATAGGTACATCAGGGAGCAAAGGGAGACCAAGGAGGGAGGATAGTGAGGCTTAATAAAGAGGAGGGAGGGTGGGCAGAGGGTGACTGTGAAAAGGCAGAGATACTAAACAAATATTTTGCTCAGTATTTACAAATGAAGAGGGAGGTACCTAAAACAAACAGAAACACTCTGGATACAGAAGTTGATACCAGCCCATTTACAGAAGAAAGGGTTCTGAAAGAACTCTTAAAACTGAAGGTGGACAAAGCAATGGGGCCTGATGGGATTCATTGCCAGAATTCTAAAAGAACTAAGGGTAGAACTAGTGACACCATTGACTACCCTCTTTAACAAATCATGGGAGGATGGGGTGGTGCCCGAGGACTGGAGGAGAGCAGATGTGATTCCCCTTCACAAAAGTGGGAACAAGGCAGAAGCAGAAAACTACAGACCTGTTAGTTTAACCTCAGTGATAGAGAAATGATGGAATCACTTCTGAAGGAAAGAACTGTCGAGTATCTAGAGGCCAGAGGGGCACAGGACCCCAGGCAGCATGGATTCACAGTGGGAAGGTCATGCCAGACGAATCTGATAGATTTCTTTGACTGGGTGACCAAAGTAGTATATCAGGGAGGGGCTGTGGACATGGCCTACCTAGACTTTAGCAAGGCATTTGACACAGTCCCACACAAAAGATTAATATACAAGTTAGCCAGCCTGGGAGTGGGTCCCAAGATGACAGCCTGGGTAAAGAATTGGCTGGAGAATAGGACACAGAGAGAAATAGTAAATGGAGTCCACTCTGAAGAAAGGGGTGTTACTAGTGGGGTACCACAGGGTTCAGTATAGGACCGGTCCTCTTCAATGTCTTTATAAGCGACATTGCAGAGGGACTGGAAGGAAAAGTATGTCTCTTTGCAGATGACACAAAGATCTGCAACAGAGTTGATGCACAAGGTGGGGTGGAAAGGATGAGAAGGGACTTGGCAAGGTTAGAGGAATGGTCAAATGTATGGCAGCTTAGATTCAATGCTAAGAAGTGCAAGGTAATGCACCTGGGAAACAAAAACCCAGGGGAAGAGTACACAATGGGGGCTGAGATATTAACAACAACAAAAATGGAAAGGGACCTGGGGGTAGTCATATCAGATGACCTAAAGGTGGGCAAGCAATGTGAGAGGGCAGCAAGGAGGGCTGGGGGGATACTGGGATGCATAGGGAAGGCATCACCAGTAAAAAACAGGAAGTTATTATCCCTTTGTACAGACAGTTGGTCAGACCCCATCTGGAGTACTGCATGCAGTTCTGGTCTCCGCGAAGACATAGACAGGATGGAAGCTGTCCACAGGACGGCAACTAAAATGGTGCAGGGTCTGCACCAGAAGACATACGAAGAGAGACTTAAGAAGCTTAATATGTATAGCCTTGAGGAAAGGAGGGAGAGGGGGGACATGATAGAAACTTTCAAGTACCTCAAGAGAATCAACAAAGTCCAAGAGGATAGCATGTTTCAAAAAAAGAGGTGTGCAAGAACAAGGGGGCACAATTTGAAGATGGGGGGCAGCTCAAAAGTAATTTAAGGAAGTATTTTTTCACAGAGAGGGTTGTGGATGCATAGAACGGCCTTCCAGAGGAGGTTGTGGAGTCAAAAACAGTGATGGAATTCAAGCATGCATGGGACAGTCATAAGGCAATTCTAGGGGATGGAGGTAGGAAGAAGTAGGCTGCTGGTTAACTAGGATCTTCAGTTTATCCATTAGGTAGGGAAATGGGCAGATTGGGTGGGCCAAGCGGTCCTTATTTGCCATCAAATTCTATGTTTCTATGAATCCCCATTCGTAAGGTAACAAAATCCCTGTTCGCGAGGTAATCCATGTTCGTGAGATAGGGCCATCTGGTCTTCATCTCACGAACGGGGATCAGCTCACGAATGGGGATTCTGACTGCTCATGAACGGGGATTCTCTGTTCGTGAGACACAGCCATCTGATCCTCATCTCAAGAACGTGGATTTTGACACCTCACAAATGGGGATTCGCTCATGAATGGGGATTTTGACAGCTCATGAACAAGGCTTGTTTTTTTATGATCCCCGTTCCTGAGGTGTCAAAATCCCCATTTGCAAGCTAAATCCCTGTTCATGAGGTGTCCAAATCCCCGTTCGCGAGCCGATCCCTGTTTGTGAGATATGTCCATCTGGTCCTTATCTCACAAACAGGTATTTTGACAGCTCACGAATGGGGATTGGCTCACGAATGGAGATTTGGACACCTCATGAACGGGGATTGGATGCGAGTCATGAGTTGGGATTTTCAAATTAAAAAATTGCCTTTTTTTTAATTATCTGATAGAAAATCAAACACATGGTTTTGTAGAGGGCATCGCCCAGAACAAAACTCATGCATTTGTTTTCACAGAATGCATCTTTGGGGCAAGTAACGACATTTTGTTTTGGGCTAAACGTGAAAACAAGATGGCAGCTCAAGAACAGAGATTTTTTTTCTCACAAATGAGGATTTAATGAATCCCGGTTTGTGAGCTGTCAAAATCCCCATCTGTGAGCTGAAATCCTTGTTCGCATCTGTGCATCTATCCAAAAGACTGAACTGAGCATGCGCAGAACCCACATTTTCAAAACTGAATAACTTTGGATCAGAACAATATTTTTTCACCAAACTTACACTGGCTCGTTCCTTAGGGTAAGCCCTTTCTAAACCGAATATTTCAGGCTAAAATTCATAATAGTGTGGGTGCAGAGTGATGAAAAAATTCAAGAAAAATTGGTGGAAAAAAAAGCGAAAAGACACTTTTTTCCATATGCGCTGTGCAAACTCTGCACATTTGAAACAAAACTTGGCAAGTCAAGAGATGTACCCCATGGGACAGTGCATGCCAAATTTCATGTAAATCCACTGAACGACTACAAAGTCATTAAGGTGCAAAATTTGGGGTTTAACATTAAACTGCTTACTCAACCCTAACTATAGAAGTGCACCGCACCTATATATATATATATATATATATATATATATATATATATATATATATATATATATAAAGCAGGAGAGTCAAATTACAACTTCCTGTTGCTAGCCTTTTTCTTACTAATTGCCCTCCAACCCACCCTAAGCCAGTTCTACTTTTATAGCCACTAGATTTGACTGTCAACAGGAACTTCCTGTTTGGCAGTAGGAAGAAAGGATCATGAGAGACATTGGTTTGTCAACCCTAAAGGAAAAAAGTAGCTCACTCCCCTAGCTGCTGGTGGTCTAATATTAAGCAAGGAAAAGGAGGCTACTGAAGAAGATAGGAAGTTGCTGTCCCAGAACAGGAAGGGTGAGAGTTGTAAGGAGAGGAGAGAATAAAAATCCAGAGAAACAGTAGAGAGGACACAAAATAAGACATGATAGGAGTGGTGCAGTGCAATGGCTGTGGGGCGGCAGTGTTCCGGGAGACATTCTGGAGGCTGCGATGCTGCCCTATTTGCAGGCACCTCTCTGGTCTGGAGAGAGGAGGTTGCCCGCTCCAGGCTGACCTGGCTAGGATTCGAGAAACCTCCTCCCCCACCCAGGGACCACCAGGGCCAATGCCACTACCTCAGAGGTTGCCAAGAAAGAGGAGAGGCTGGATCAGGGTGGGCTCAAGGAGGGAGAGGGTGGTGGAACAGAGTTGCATCCCTCCAGCTGTACCTCTCCACAATTCATTCGCTCTTGTGGTGGATAGTGGTTCTTCTATGGAGGCACCTGCAGTGGAGACCAAGGAGAATGCTGGGAATCTTCACAAAGGAGACCCACAGGAGGGTGGCATGGGACCCCACAGGGAAGAGCAACTCCTGGTGGGGGACTCAATCATTAGGGGGTTAGAAATGGGAGGAAGGGAGAGGAAGTGGGTGCCTTCCTGGCGCCACAACTTGGAGGGACAGGAAGCGAATCCTCAGGATCGTGAGGGAACAGCTACAGAGGAGGGAGCTGGATGTCATTGTCCACCTAGGGACAAATGACCTGGCTAGGAATGGGATCAGAGCAGTGCAAGAGGAGTTTGTAGAGTTGGGAAGGGCCTTAGACAAGTAGCGCATATGGTAACCTTCTCGGGAGGTGCTGCCTGTCTATGGCAAGGGAGATGCTAGGCACTTCTCACCAGGGAATTCAATGAGTGGTTGAAAACTGGTGTGGAGTTCAGGTTTTAGCTTCATTGGGGACTGGGGAGCCACCTGGAGGGATGCAGACCTATACTGGTGTGATGGTCTGCATCCGTCCAGGGGGGAACCAGGATCCTAGGTGAGAGGTTTAAATGCTTCATTGGCAAGCATTTAAACCTAGCCAAGGGAAGCGCACTGAAAAGCAGGAAATCCGAGCCTCCCCCACAAAACATGGTGATTAGTGAGGTAAACACCAAGGTACAGAAGTTATTAGGAGTAGAACAGATTTAAATGTAAAAAAGGCAAAGGCATTAAGGACAGAAATGGGGCTAAAAGGGTAAGGCTATCAAAAGTGGAGGGTGATGAGTACCAATGCCCATAGTCTGTGTAACAAGCTCCCTGAACTAGTGGCCTTGATGGAAGAGGGTTGAGTGGATATTGTGGCAGTTACAGAAACATGGTACACAGAGAACCATGACTGGGATGTCAACATACCAGGATACACAATCTACAGGAGGGACAGGGAGGGTAAAAGAGGAGGAGGAGGAGTAGTAGCTCTCTATGTAAAGGAAGGGATCAAAGCAACAGAACTAAAGAGTAAACAGGGAGCAGATGAGGCACTTTGGGTCACCCTGGAGACAGGAAATGGCACCACAATCCGCATGGGGGTTGTATACAGACCCCCATCTCAGGGGGAGGGAATGGACAAGGAAATGATAGAAGGCTTACTTAGAATGGCAGAAAAAGGGGAGATATTGTTGATGGGGGGACCTGAATATGCCAGATGTTAACTGGATCACCTTTGCTGCAGGTACATCCAAGAGCAGGGTCATTCTTGATACCCTACAGGGGGCATGCCTCAGACAGCTAGTATTGGAACCCACTCGGGAGGGAGCAATCTTAGACCTGGTACTCTCAAATGGGGATGGAGAAAGAATCTCAGATTTAGAAGTGGGTAGCCATCTGGGAATAAGCGACCACCAAACAGTGTGTTCAAATAAACACAGCCATACAATCAAGCCATACAAAAGCAAAGTACTGGACTTAGGAGGGCTGACTTTGGGAAAATGAGAGAGTGCCTCAGAAAAGCACTAGCAAACAGGCAAGAAGGAGGGTGGAGGAACAATGGGAGTGATCAAAACAGCCATCACAGAAGCAACAAGCCTTTGTGTAAAACAAATCAATAAAACACAACGAAGGAAAACCGTTATGGTTCTCGAGAAGAGGTGGCAGGGAAGGTTAAGGAGAAAAGGACAGCATTCAGGAAATATAAGGAAACACAGAAGGAGCAGGACAGAGAACTTTATCAGTTAAAGCAGAAAGAGGCTGGGAAGGCAGTCAGAATAGCAAAGGCCCAAACCAGGAAAGGATAGCCAATTCTGTTAAGAAGGGGATAAGACCTTTTATAGGTACATTAGGGAGCGAAGAAAGACCAAAGGAGGGATACTGAAGCTTAATAAAGGGGAGGGAATGTGGGTAGAGGGTGACAGTGAAAAAGCAGGGATACTGAACGAATATTTCTGCTCAGTATTCACAAAGGAAGAGGAGGTGGAGTTACCTAAACCAAACAAGAGAAACACTCTGAAGACGGGGCTCGATAACAGTCCAGTTACAGAAGAAAGGGTTCTGAAAGAACTATAAAATTGAAGGTGGACAAAGCAATGGGGCCTGATGGGGTTCACTCAAGAATTCTAAAAGAACAAGGGTAGAACTAGTGACACCGCTGACTACTCTGTTTAACAAATCATGGGAGGATGGGGTGGTACCTGAGGACTGGAGGAGGGCAGATGTGATTCTCTTCACAAAAGTGGGAGCAAGACAGAGGCAGGAAACTACAGACCAGTTAGTTTGACCTCAGTGGTAGGGAAAATGATGGAATCACTTCTGAAGGAAAGAATTGTTGAGTACCTAGAGGCCAGTGGGGCACAGGACCCAAGGCAGCATGGATTCACGATGGGAAGGTTGTGTCAGGCAGAATCTAATAGATTTCTTTGACTGGGTTACAAAGTAGTAGACCAGGGAGGGCTGTGACATGGCCTACCTAGATTTTAGCAAGGCATTTGATACAGTCCCACACAAAAGATTAATACACAAGATAGCCAGCCTTGGAGTGGGTCCCAAGGTGGTAGCCTGGATAAAATGTATTTAGACAATAGGACTCAAAGGTAGTGATGCGTTAATGGAGTACACAGTGACGAAAGGAGGGTTACTAGCAGGGTACCACAGGGTTCAGTACTGGGACGGTCCTTTTTAATGTCTTTATAAGTGACATTGCAGAGGAACTGGAAGGAAAGATGTCTCTTTGCAGATGACACAAAGATCTGCAACAGGGTTGATACACAAGATGGAGTGGAAAGGATGAGAGGGACTTGGCAAGGTTGGAGGAATGGTCAAATGTATGGCAGCTCAGATTCAATGCAAAGAAGTGCAAGGTAATGCACATGGGGAACAAAACCCTGGGAAGCGTACACAATGGGGGTGAGATACTGACAACAGTAAAAATAGAAAGGGACCTGGGGTACTATATCAGATGACCTAAAGGTGGGCAAACAATGTGAGAAGGCAGTAAGGAAGGCTGGGGGATACTGGGATGTATAGGAAGAGGCATCAATAGTAGAAAACAGGAAGCTGTTATCCCTCTGTACAGACAGTTGGTGAGACCCCATCTGGAGTACTGTGTTGAGTTCTGAGACCCCATCTCCATAAAGAACATAGACAGAGTGGAGGCTGTCCAGAGGAGGGCAACAAAATGTTGCAGGGTCTGCACCAGAAGACATATGAAGAAAGACTAAAGGAGCTTAATATGTATACCCTTGAGGAAAGAAGGGAGAGAGGGGACATGATAGAAACTTTCAAGTACCTCAAGGGAATTAACAAAGTCCAAGAGGGTAGCATCTTCCAGAAAAAGAGATGTGCAAGAACAAGGGGGCACAATTTGAAGATAGAAGGGGGATGGCTCAGAGGTAATGTGAGGAAGTATTTTTTCACTGAGAGGGTTGTGGATGCATGGAACAGCCTCCCTGAAGAGGTCGTGGGGTCAAGAACAGTGGGGGACTTCAAGAATGCATGGGACAGGCATAGGGCAGTCCTAGTGGGGGGTAGGAGGAATTAAGCTGTTGGTTAACTAGGATCTGCAGCTTATCTGTTAGGTAGGAAAATGGGCAGACTAGGTGGGCCAAGCGGTCCTTATCTGCCGTCAAATTCTCTGTTTCTATGTTTCTATGTTTCTATATATACAGTATATATAGATTAGCTGTGTGGACAGTATTCAAGAGACAAAGTGTGACATTCACACCCTCAAAAAAGTTTGATAATTTTTCATGACTCAACCTTAATATAAACGACTACAGGCCAGATATTCAAAACTTAGTCCTGGGTCAAAGTTAGCCCTGCACAGCATGCTAAATTAGCCCTGCACTATTAGCACACTACATTCAAAGGAATCGCCCCAGGGCTAAACCTGCTGAATATAGCATGCAAAGGAAGCAGTGCAAACAGCCTGGGAGTGCAGTGCAAAAATAGCCCAGGAAATAGGACAGCTCTGAATATGGCAACAGGGAAGGCCAAACTGCAACAGCAGCTCAGTGGACACAGAAGTGGAGGAAGACAGAGATGCAGTAGGTGGCCAATGCATGTGATAGTAATGGAGCATTGCACAACAGCAAACAACATTGCAGGCCAAACACAGCAGAACTGTGCTGTGGTTGTGAGAGGTTTGGCCGGGGCTAACTCATTTGTATGGTGCTAACACATTAGCCCAGTGCAAACACATTAGCCCGGGGCCAAAGTTTGCTACATTCAAAGCTCATATGCAGATGACCCCACTCAGGCAATCCGCAGGCAAACAGCCACATTAGTATCTCATTAAGGCCTGCTTTGCATGCACTCCCATGTAGTTTACCCTGTGCAACTGCATGGAGCACATAGCTCCATCTGTAGGTCTGACTGGAACTACAGGTCGGGAGCCGCAGGCTGGGAGGTGCACACAGCGCCACCTGTATGTCAGACTGGGCAACAGTTTGGAACTACACTGAGAGGCCGTGGCTGAATGAGTGACCCAATCCAGGCTGCATGCACTACTGCCGGTGTCAACCCTGATGTCCCATAACTGTTGTAAAACACACACACACACACACTATATATTATACTGGCGCAGTCACGCCAGTATAGTGATGGTGAAACTGCACTTCCATGTTAAAGTTCAAACTTTGAGCGTTTCTAGCTTTGGTGCCATTCAAATGATTTGCATGACATTTGGCAAGTCTAATCTCTAGGGGTAGGTCTCTTCACTTGCCAAATTTGGTGGGAATCCATCAAGTGGTTTCTGAGATATAAAGTGTTGAAGAAACAGAAAAATCTGGATATTTTTAAATTTTTTTATCATCCTGGATTCTCAGGAACGGCTTTATGTTGTGGGCTGAAATTGTAGGGGTCACAGATGTGCCTTTTGAAGGTTTGGTGAAAAAATGTTAATCTGTTCAAAAGGTATAAAAGTTTGTCATTTCCCATTATTTCCTACTGGAAAAGTTAAACGTTTAGCACCAAAATGGGCCATTTTCAAAAATGGAAGGTCCCAATTTCGAAAATGAAACTTGAAACTTTGAAGCTTAATAACTCTGGAACTGTTCAATGGATTTGCACGATATTTGGCATGCATAATCTCCAGGGTTGGGTCTCTTGACAAGACAATTTTTGTGTGGCTCGCTTATGTGGTTTGTGAGATATCCACCAAAACAGACAAAACCATTGGCTGCAAAAAACAAAAGATGATGCCATAAATGCAAGTGTACTCACTCAGAGCACACGACAGCACAGCTACACATCACTGCTGGAACAAATGCACATAGCAGTCAGGATAAAGGCATTAAAAACTAACATTATTCGTACAACCGTGACTTTCTGAAGGCCTTGAAGTGGAGGTTTGGTGAAACGTTTCAGCTGAATTGGGGAGGGACATGATCTAGCTGTGTGCTGGCATCTTGTGTGCAACAAAAGTGTTTTTTATGCCTTTATCCTGACTGCGATGTGCATTTGTTCCAGCAGTGATGGGTAGCCGTGCTGCCATCTGCCCCACTTTTGAGATATGAACTGTCAAAAAAAGGTAACATTAATGGCTATTTTCAAAAATTAATCACTTGCAAAAATTAAGCCAAGTTGTTTACCTTTTGAACGTTAATAACTCAGGAACTGCGCAATGGATTTGCACAATGTTTGGCATGCATAATCTCTAGGGGTAGGTCTCTTGATATGCCCAATTTTGTGTGAATGGGTTTTGTGGTTTTTGACATATGGACTGTCAAAAATGTAAAATTAATGGCCATTTTCGAAAATGAATCATTGCCAGTTAGGGTGACTACCACATTGTACTGTCTCAATGGAGAGATGGGAGTGCAGGGTCTAAAGGACCCTGCGCTCCCACCGTATCATATGGACAGTGTTGTGCTATGTCGATAGAGGGTTCAGACCCTGCGCTCTCACCGTGACATATGGATACTGTTGCACTATCTCGATGGAGGGATGGGAGTGCAGGGTCCAAAGGACCCTGCGCTCCCACCATGACATTTGGACACTGTTGTACTATCTGGATGGAGGGATGGGAGTGCAGGGTCCCACCTTAACAATTGGACACTGTTGTACTATCTGGATGGAGGGATGTGAAAATGAGGATACAATTATACTATCTGAAAAATAAGGGAAATTGTTTGCAAAAAACTTCATTAATGCATCAATTAGGGTGAATACCACAGCAACAAAAGTAGGGAAATGAGGCATTAGGGTTTCCAACCTTAATGCCCCACCCCCAAGGTTCCCACCCCTACCACTCCACCCCATCTCCACACTCTTCACACACCAACAGGCGTCAGGTGTGCCATTGGGTCGTCAGGCCTAACTCTCACCCCACTGTCCTATATTGTAGTGTGTAAGCTTCTTTACATGTGGAATGGGGTGAGCTGCCTGATGACCAATGGCACACCGATGCCTGTTGGTATGTGGAGGGTGGGGGTATGCGTGGGTGGTAGGGTGGAACCCTTGGGTTGGGGGCATTAGGGTTGGAAACCCTAACACCTCATTTCCCTACTTTGTTGCTGTGGTATTCACCTCAACTGATTCATTAACAAAGTTTTTTGTATATATATATATATATATATATATATATATATATATATAAAACATGTACCTCAAAACATATGTGCTGGGATGAATGCCAGCATGAAAAGTGATATCTGAAGCAGCCAGTTGAGATGACACTGACATCCCCATGTTTCTATAGTCATCATGTAATCTGCAATACTCCTACTTATAAAATAGTAAGAAAAAATCTAGAAATCTCATTGGCCAAGACAGATCAGCTGACCGTACATTAATGCTCTGTATATGCACAGCCATCCCGGTCCTAAACCACATTACACAATGAGCAGATCAGTCCTCCTACAACCAAAACTATCTTCCATCAGTCTCCCTACAACCGGAACTGATCTTCCTCCACAAACACAGTACACAGTAGAAACCTTCAACTGGTCCCTAAAATTAAAATGATCTTAAATATAAAATAAAACAGATTAATTAAATGTTGTTTACCAGATTGTCACACTCTGCTTACACACATTAACAAATTAGAAACATTAAGTATTGTTTAGAATTTTCATTACAACTGTTTGTTTGCTAACAGTGAAAAATCCCCATTCTATCTTTACCTGCTCATCAGGGAACTCTCTTCTGCTTTCCTTGACAAGAGAGATAATTGAGTCTCTGGCTCTAAAACAGGCCTTTGTTGTCTGTGTTAGTAGAGGAACATTCTGCTAGTAGAACTGAGCAGAATTTTGAATCCCTGTATTCCATGGTAAACATTCCATGATAAACATTCCATTTCTTGAATGTGGAGAAACACAGAGGGAAAAAACAGAATGAAGAAAGTAAGCAATAATACTAAATAAACAAAGAGAAAAGGTGGTAAATGACTCACCCTGCTGTTTATCTTTTGGGATAGAGTGAGCAGTTCATGATGCTGTCATTGAGTGTGGCAGTTTTGAACCACGCTCATGCTTGCAGCACTGGGGAACTGAGAAGCCTCTGTTATGGCTTCCTTTTAATTTTGTCTACAGACTGACGAGAATGAAATAAAATAAGGGGGCTATGTGTCATACTTAGAATGAGAAAAACAGCATTTGTGAATTGTGGCTGGCAGGGGAATATGAAGCTTAAGTGGGCAGGGATGTACATACTGTATAACATTGCTTTAATCTAGCACCAATAGGCAGAAGGACTATTTTATATTAAAAGCATAAGTTCACTTACATTTTTACTTACTTAAAAATGTGTTTAAAAATAAAAAAAACTGCTTCTAAAAATAAAGGGTCATTTTATAAGCGCAATAAGACACTCCGGGGTTGTGCTTTACGGTGTGATAACCGCAATCCTAGGGATGACCGGCACTCGGCCTTCGGCCTCGTGCCTAACTACGCCTCTAGGAGTGTGGTTATCACACCGTAATGCGCACGTCATCGTGTCTTATTGCTTACATGTCATCCTGTTATCTCCTAATCCCCCATATGTCATCTCTAACAAACCGTATTGGCACCTCAGAAAACAAACTGTTTCAAGGCTCTGCCTCTCCATGACCTGCACCCCCTCCACACCACCAGCGTGGCCCCTATATCTGATTGATCCTGCCATCATTTCCAACAATAAAGTCATTAAAGTAAGCAATAAACCAGGACAGGGTGTGCTGTTAGTGGGGATCAACACACACCCGAGTGCGTTGTGAGGCATGAGGCCACAGGTCGAGTGCCCTCATAGCACTCGGGTGTGCGTTCACACCCAATAACAGCACACCCTGGAGTGGGTTATTGGATTCTAACATGGGGCACCCCCACCACCACCTTTATAAGCCAAAGGAAAGCGATAAAAAAAATGGGAAAAACATGTGGAGGAAGTATCCTTTCCCTCACACAAAGTAGTTCCTGCACAGTGCAGGGCACATTGACAGTAAGGAAGGGAGAGGCCTCAGTCACAGGTGCTGTTCCCATCCCACTCTCTCTGCTACACCTGTCTCCACTTATTCCACCATCCTTCCTGTGACCTTACCTGCGCATCACCCATGTCCTATTGGCTGTCCTATCTCCCTGCTGCCTGAGTCTGTGTCCAAATACCCTCAACAGCACACTTCTGCCAGCTACTTGTCACTCTGCTCTGGGTGTCTCAGTGCTGCACTGTGTTACACCCATCCTTCTCCAGGGTCCGGATTCATGCTTCTCAGCACTGCTGACTGGAACAGCAGCAGCGCAAACGGGGAAGGCAGCTGGAGTAATGGGAGCAACTGACTGGCTTTAGATAGCAGCGGAGGGGACGATTGGAAATCTCTCCTGCTATGTTGGCACGGCAGACTGCGGGGAGGTTACAGACCACCACTACGCTGGTGAGAAGGGGCATGGAGCCAGCAACTCCCCCCTCCTGGTGGCATGTATATTGTGTGGGGGGGCGGAGATCGTGCACAATAGGAAGGGAAGAAACTTTTACCAAACAGCAGCTGGTACACTTCCCACAATACGCCATCGGTGCCAGGTACCTCTCACCATCAAGTTTCAGGAGCAGAGGCCAGAATCATATCACCCCGAACAACCACACACACACAAGGGACACCGGTGAGCCACTGTGAGGGGCCACCGCTGCAGGGATTAGCCGTGCTCCCTCAGCTGTCTGTCACTCTGTGTGTCACTCAGACTCCTTGGGAGCAAAGTGGTTTAGCACAGGACAGGACGGCTCACTGCAGAAAACAACCAGAGAAAGAGGGAGAGAGTAACAGTGACACAGACACACAGGTCTGCACTGCCTTCCACAGCACAGGAGTTCACATCATCACTCTGTGTCCATATGTCCCCTTGGCTCTCTCTCTCTCTATGACTCTGACACCGCGTGGCACTTTCTGCCACATGCCATTCACGCGTGGCTACATGTGATGTCACTCAGAAGGGATAGGAGCCCGACGGATGGTGTTTTCCTACCCCATGTTACAAACAAACATATCTGGTTGTTCCTACCATTTCCCCCTGGTCTCACTGAAGGAGTTTCATTGCTTATTAAACTTTAATAAACTCCTGGAAAAGGTTGTCCATGCTAGCATTGCTTGTAAGCACTCTGGGATACAGTGTGTATGAAAAGCGCTATATAAATGTTGATTCTTCTTCTTCTCATGTACTACATTTCTAGCATGACCGACCACTTGCAATACATTACACTGAGGACCAGAATGGCATGTAACATAAGGCACTGTCACTCTGAAACCTTAGATATCCACAGCCATTTTGGTAATCTTGCTGGGCTGTCATAGAATCATGCTGCCAACAGTAGAAAGGGGAAAGACAGGAGGTCAGCAGCTTCAGTAAAGTGAACGTGAGCGCAAGTGTTACTATGACAACACACACTTGCACTCCCGTTCCAGTAAGCCCAGCAAGTTTGACAAACAGGCAGTGGATTTCTAACATGTCGGTGTGAGTGTGCCTTATTTTGAATGTCTTTCAGGTCCTCCATGTAATGTTTTGACAGCACTCAGTCATGCTACAAATATAGGACATGTGAAATAATTCTCCTTTGGCGAGACCAGGGGGAAATGGCAGGATCAACCAGATGCTGTGCTTAAACTTGTATCACCTGCCATCTTAATACCACTCACCTACCTCGTTAACCTGGCATTGACTACCTCCTCAGTGCCAGCACTTGGAAGCATGCCAGGGTGGTCCCGATTTTTAAGACTGGTGATCCGCTATCCCCAGATAACAATCGGCCTATATCCTTGCTCCCCCACCTTAGTAAACTCCTGGAAAGGGTTGTCCACTGATAACTGTCTGACTACACTGACACACACAACCTACTGTGCAGACAGCAACACAGCTTCCATAAACATCACTCCACCACATCTGCCCTCGCCCTGTTTACCAATCATATTCTTAGGAACATGAAATTTGAAAGGGCAATGGGTGTCGTCTTTGTCGACCTGTCTAAAGCTTTTGACCTGGTCGACCACACCCATCCTGGGCCCACTCTTATTCTCCCTGTTTATAAACTCTCTCCCCTCTGACTGTCTCACTTGTGATGCCCTATTTTATGCAGATGACCATGTCCTCTTCACTAGTGACAAGGCTCTTGAGAATATATCCAGGGCTTTATCTGATAACTACTCTGCGGCGTACACCTGATTCCACTCACATCACCTAATTGTTAATGCTAAAAAAATTAAATCCATGCTATTTGGATCCAAACCCTTCCTATCTAATGTCACCAAGGCTGGGTCCACCCTCTCAGTAGTCTCACCAGATGACACTGTACTTGAAAATGTACTAACTTTCAAATATCTGGGAGTTATCCTGGACCCGTCCCTCTTCTTTTCCTATCATATCTCCTCTGTTATCTGCTGTATTAACCAGAAACTTGGTGCGGCCTATCGGGTAAAGTCACTCCTGACCAGGGAAGCCCATTTAGGTATTGCCCAAGGCAACCTGCTACCCTTGATTGACTACTGTTCCCCTATTCACTCACACACACATCCTCAGTCTTGCGTGCATGCCTCTGTTCCACGTACAACAACGTATGTCGTTTCACTCTCCTGGCACCATATTCCACTCACCACTGTCACCTCTACCAGATGCTTGGCTGGCTCCCACTACACTGCAGATTTGATTATGGGTTTGGCTGCCTCCTGGACAGCACCATCAGGCATGGTGAAGCCTCCCCTTTTATCTTTCTCCTCAAGCCCAGAACTCCCTCTAGGTGTCTGCATGCATTCTCAGTCCCCCTCCCCGGATATCCCAAAAGTCTCCTTGGCTATGGGTAGCAGAGCGTTATCTGTAGCTGTTCCCACTTTGTGGAACAGAATCCCCATACCCATCCACTCTCTGGACTCCCATGCCACTTTCAAGGCACATCTCAAATCCTGGCTGTTTGATGAGGCCACATGCCATTGCTAGCTTGGATAACCCCTCCCCACCACCACCTTTCTGACGTTTCCCTCTTGGGCTGCTTCGGCTTCCCCTCCCCTGCCCTCTCTCATCTCTTTGGACTCCTGTTTTACATCCCTCACTACCTTCTTCTTGGGCTCTCCTACTTGACTATTGTCTTGTATGTTTTTTGGGGGTTTTTTTTTACATCATGCATTAGTTTGCACTGGCCACTTGTCCTTAGTAAATAATTGTATAATAATTGTGGCTTATCATGATGTACTGAATGTTTTCTTCAGCCTCTCATTCATTTTACTTTCCTATGTCACTTTCTCTGGTCACCAATGATGCCTGTATATCCACTTTGTTCACCAGTGATGTCTGTGTATCGACATGGCTTGAACTCATTATATAACTTGTCACTACCTCTGTAACTGCCACCTGTGTGGCCCGGGTCATGCCTGAAAACGGTCCCCTGGATCAGTGCACTTACCCGTTACCAAAGGCTAAATAAATAAATATGTTTCTTTTTCTGCAGAGCTATGTCTTTAGCACTTCTGGCAGAATCAGAGCCATTTGGGGGGGGGGTGTTTGGACATGTTTTCCCCCCATTACTGCCACCTTTTCATAGGTGGTAGTTTGCGCCACACTACAGGTTGCACTAATGGCTGTGGCCTGGCGCTATTGCTTTGAATATCCTGGTACACGAGTATTCATGTCACTGCTCCTCTGTCCCTCCCCTGCATATATTATTTTCTAGCACCAGTGCTATCACCTTGTGCTAGTGCTATTTGCACTTCTGAATATTGCAGCCGGGCACAAATGTGGTACATTTTCAGTGCTAACGGTTTGCACCTGGTGCAATGCTTCGAATATTTGTCCCTACTTTTGGTAGTGGCACAATACAAAATATTATTTATTTATTGAATTTTGTTGACCTGGTAGGCCCACTGAGACTAGCAGTCCCTTTTTCAGGGGGCAACCGGGGGTACAGATGGTAACCAACTGAAATTGAACCAGATTAAGCTGTTGGTGGTATTAATGAATGGGAGAAATTTGGCCAGGGCACCAGGAAAATTCCCCTACTTGCCAGTAGGGGGACTCAATGGCTAAGCTCCACAACCTTGTCAGAATGAAGGAGTCTGCAGAGGAGCAGGATGTGTTGCAGGCAGGAGGCCGTGATTCAAGGCCTACGGAATCCTCACAAGAAATACTGGATGCTGAATTTGCAGCAGATCCATTTCACGCAGAAGAAGTGAATTTGAGCCAAGAGGAATCAGAGACTGAACTTGTAAAAGAGATTACCAATCTTGCAAATCGGGTAAAAGATGGAGCAAATACTACATCTAATGCTAAATGTACTCTATTAGAAAAGAAGCAAACATTTACTTGCAAAAGCTCAGGAGTTGGGCAGGAAAATACAGTTTATGGAAACAGAAGAATCTGTCAGAAGTTCACAGACAGCTGTCAAAATGCAGCTGAGCTACCTAGCATCTGGGGAGAGGCCTGAAGTGCCTAGGAAGCCTGTGGAAACTATAAATACAACTGAGAGTGGTTAGCAGTGAAAGGGAAGATTCAATCCCATGCCTAGAGCCACTAGAGAATTTGAAGATACTCCCAGAATGCGAGGAGTCAGCCAAAAGACACCCTAAACATCGCTTAGGGATTGTAAAAGCTAGTTGCTCCACTTCAATGCCGGGAACTTTTAAAAAAAATTTAGTTTTCGGACAGGCACGCTAAGCAAGACTGGGGTTCTAGAATGGACATTGATTCCAGCATCAATTTTGACACATGGATGCCAGAGAATGCTCTGGCTCAAGCTGAATGGACAAAAGGACAGGAGGGTTGCTGGATCCCTGATCCAAGGGCCCCTGGCTATTAACCACAGACTGTCTCTCCAGCATCAGGAGTGGCCACCAATGAAAGAAGAACATCAAGCTCCAACATACCCCGGGGTAATGATTCTGATACTGTTATTATACATGATGACTCTGTTTCAAATAATGATGTAAATGTTGATACACAGAATGTGACAATCACAGAAGGGGTAACGGTTAATGCATTAGAGAGAGAGGAAGCAGAACCAATATGTTTAGGTCCAAATGTGAATACTTTAGATAATAATACTGCAGGACCTTCTCTAGCACCGATGTTTAGGCTTTCTGATCTCTTTGCGAACAGGGGCGAACCGGACCCTAGGCGCAATGCGGTCCGATTGTTATACAAAGGGGGGAGCTAGAAACCCCCTGACAGAATTTATATAGCAAAGACATTACTTAAAACATCCATGATTTTTTTTCCTCTGAAATATTTGCCTTAATAGGGCTTGGCAATTGGAACTATGATGTCAGCTTTAAAGCTATATCAAGTCTAGACCTGTTCTGGGCACAATACCAGACTCTCAAAAATAAACCAGTATGGAGTCCCTTTCATATAATCACCCTAACAAAATCTCTGATTAAAACCATTACAGACCTCTTCAAGAATGAAGGAGTGAATATTAAAGATATCATGTTTTGACTGATGCAAAGGTGCGAAATAATGGGGAAACCTTTGCCAAACCTTGATAGTGTACAAATCTGAGATGGAAGTTGACGAATTAAAGTAAAATTGTTCACCACAAACACAGGCCCAGTCCATCTTCCTATCACTTATTACTTAGGGAAAGACCAAGGAGCCATATTTTATATTGGACAACACAAATCGTGTTTCAAGTGTGGATCAAGGGCATACTTGAGCTCAGCATGTGACTCATCCCATTGAAGTCACTGCCTAGATTTTGGGCACAAAGCTTCAGATTGTCTCAATTTATTCAAAGGTAACCTCTGTGAATAAACTGGGCACGCTTATGGGAAATGTCCATGGGCCTCCTATAACAGGGATGATTGCCCTTCACACAAGGGGTTGATCAATATTGCTCAGCACCTACAGGCAAAAGAAATTGCTGAACAAGATAGTAGGAATATGGAAAATCAGACCCAGAATCCCATACCTGAAGGTCCAGCTTTACAGCCTGACTGGCCTTTGGTTAGAGAACTGAACCCAGAATAGTAGAAACTTCAGACCAGGCCTCAGACCAGACAGTTATAGCAGATAACATGGAGACTGAAAGGCCTCCCCCCACCAGGTAGTAATGATCCACCCTTTAAAAAAGTTCCCCCAAAAGAGAGAAATAGACAGGGGAAATCAGTTCTTATAGTTGAGTCTGCCCCGGGACCTATACCAACTGGAAACAAATTCACAATTTTAGCCACAGAAGGTATGGATGGTGATTCTGAGGGGGAAGGTACTGATACCTCTTCAATAGTATCTACCACAGACACAGAAGAGGGAGGTAAAGACCCTATAGCAAAAAAGGCCAGACAGCAGAAACATTCTAAGAATACATAAAGCCCAGTGGATATAATAATTTCCAATTTATAAGAATCTATGCTCTTTCTCACAATTGCTACATTAAACGTAAACAGTATCAAAAGTGATAGAAAATGCATAGGGGCTTTACTCTCCCTTCAGGGAACATATATGATATAATCTGCATTCAGGATACCAGATTAAAAACTCATCATGAACTCCAGCAAGTTTCTCAGGCCTGGACTCTTGGGCCTTCGTTTTGGTCTACTGGGCCAGATACATGTGATGACATAGGTATATTGTTTTCAAATCATTTTTTGAAGGTTTCTAGACTTATAAATATCCATCCTGGTCGAACGCTCTTATTAGACATTGCTTATTTATCAGAAAGATTTCACTTGATAGTAAGTTATGTGCCCCAAACAAAAGCCCAGAGGGTAGCCCTATTTAAAGAAACACAACCATATCAGCACACATCCAGACTAATATTGTGGGTAGGGGATTTTAATTGTGGGCTTAATACACAGGATAGAGGCCTAAAAACAAACTTTTCTGTGACTCTCAAAACCTGAAACACATAATTCAAACTGCTACTTTAAATGATGCATGTAGAGCATACTGTTCACACGAGAGTTACATATTTTTAAGGGAACACTTAAAAAAAGAATTGATTTTATTTTCATTTCCCAATCTTTAGAAATTTTACAGGCAAAAACATATCCAAACGAGTTTTCAGACCATATGGTAGTAATGGCTCAAATCACATGGGATAATACCCCCAGGTGTAGAAAAAAATCAATGGAGGCTTAATGAGACTATTTCGGAAGATCCTTACTTGCAAAACAAATGGAAAAGGGCATGGGTGGCCCAACTATCTGTACTAGATTTATTTGATAGAACTATAGAATGGTGGGAAGTTACAAAGAAAGATTGGCGTGAATTCTTTCAGAAAAGAACTCAATATGTGGCCCAGAGGAATTATATGACATATTTACAGCTGAGACATCAGTTACAGCATTTAATTTCATAGGCCTCACAGTCCAATCAAGATTACAGTGATCAGATAAGGAACATAAAACAAAAAATGGTGGGCATTTAATATGACAGGGCACAGTCGTTAAACCAGGAGATGAAATTTGGAACACGGTTGTCTAAGGGTTCATTAGTTCCATACAAAGAATGTCAGAAGAGAATAGAAAATAAAATTTATTTAGAACTAACCTCTTCTTCTGGAAATTTGGTTCATTCCCCTAAAGAACTTTTACACACAGTAGAGACACATCATAGAACAATTTGGTTGTCCTCAGGAAGTCGTGAATGCAGATCTATTACTACAATCATTAAACCTGCCTCAGGTTAAGCAGGCAGATGTTGGGTACCTCACTGCTAAGATTACTTTAGAAGAAGTTAAGATGGCAGTTACACAATTGGCTTCAAATACAGCTCCGGGGTCTGACTGGATAGTAACATGATTTTATAAAAAATTTAGTACTGAATTGGCCCCGGATCTGGTATATTTATATAATACAATATTAGATACCTTAGCATACAGTAGCTCCATGCAAGAAGCAATTCTGATTCTGCTATACAAAAAGGGGGTAACAATAACATAAGAAATTGGTGCCCATTAAGTTTATTTTTATTTATTTATTAAATTTTGGTGACCCGGTAGGCCCACTGAGCCCCGAAGATCCCTTTTTCAGGGGCGACCCGGGATAACAATACAAGTTATAAGAATGAACAAGGACATAATGAACATCTGAGGCATTGTGAGTTACATCATGAGGAGGATACAGTAAAGAAAAATAGTGGATACAGGCATGGTTAAAGAAAAGCAGTGGATACAGGCATGGCTTACAAGCACAGTAAAAGAAAAGCAGTGGATGCAGACATGGGTACAGGCATGGTTATCATCATGACATGTAAGCAATTGGTAGTACTTTGCATATAGTTTATTCAGGGGTTACACGTGGCCTCTGGTGGGCAGTCTGTATAAGGCAGGTAGTAGGATGGTTAAGCTAGGAGACAAGAGTTGGAGAGGAGGGGAGTACCTTAGGAGCTGTAGGTGCCATGACAGTGGCATGTGCTTGAGGTCAGCAGATGGGACTTAAGCCTGGTGTGGAGGTTCATGAGTGAGGAGGAGGCGGCCTGGACCTGGGGATGGAGCTTGTTCCATTGGCAGGCTGCTTGGGAGGAAAAGGATCTTCCGCCAGCATTTGTCCTTACCCTAGGGACTTCTAATAGCGTTCTATCCAAGGTCCTTACGTTTCTTGGGTTGTGTTTGAGGGTTATGGTCCTGTCAATGCTTGGCAGAGCGTGGGGTTTGAGAAGCTTGTAGGCCTGGACAAGCAAGGGGTGTTGGAGGCGGGCAACAAATGTGGGCCAGCGAAGATTGGCCAAAGTGTCACAGTGGTGACGTCTCGGGAGGTCTAAGGTTGCAAAAAGAGTTATTTTATTATATAGGCTTTGCATCCTGGTAATCTCTTGTTTAGCCATGCCCTGTATAATAGGGGCCACAAAGGTCAGGTTGGGTAGAAGGACGCTGGTAGCTATGGAGAGCCTGGCTTCAGGGATGAGTTGGTCCCTGAGTCTATACAGGGTGCCTAGTTTCCGATGTAGGGTCCTGGTGACCTGGTCTAAGTGTTCCTTGTATGTGATATTCTGATCTAACGTGAGGCCTAAGTATTTAAGGGAGGGGACTACGTTCATGGCTTTACCAGAGAGTGAGGTTAAGGAGAGGGATGAGGACCTGTCAAATCCCAGGGATCTTGGCCTGAATAGCATTACTTTGGTCTTGTCGGCATTTAGTACCGTTCTGTTCTTACATAGCCAAGTCTCTATTGAAGTGAGATCCTTTTGGAGTAGAGGGCCTAGGGCAACCACGTCATGCAGGGGTTGGAAGATGGCAGTATCACCAGCATACTGCACGACCGAGCTCTCCCGTAGTGGGTATGCAGGTCATTGGTAAACAAGGAAAACAGGAGGGGACCTAGAATTGAGCCCTGAGGTACACCCTCGTTTAGGGGTAGTGGGTCAGACATGGTCCCTTTCTATGAGGCCCTCTGTGCCCTGCCTGATAAATAGCTCCCAAACCACTTCAGGGCATAATTGTCTAGGCCTATATTTTTCAGCTTCTGTAGCAGCAAGTTGTGGTAAACGAGGTCAAATGCCTTGGATAAGTCTATAAAGACTGCACCAGTGGGTATCCCTTTGTTCACTGCCCTGAGAACTTCATCCGTGAAGTTAATGAGGGCAGTGTCAGTACCATGGTTTGTTCTAAATCCATGTGGGGAAGGAGAAAAGAGTTAATGAGCTTCCAGGTAGTCCCTGAGTTGATTGTAGATGACTCTTTCTTACACCTTAGCAAATGAGCAGAGGAGGGAGAGGGTCCTGTAGTTGTTGAGTTTTTCCCTGAGCCCCCCTTTGTGAATAGGGACAACATTGACATGTTTCCATGGATCAGGGACTGCTCCTTCCCTCAGTGATTGATTGAGGAGCATGGTTATAGGCCAGGCTAAGGAGGTAGCTCCTGCCTTGAGTAGCCAAGGGTTGATACCGTCGGGTCCCCCTGGCCCTTTCGGTTTCAGGTTCCTTAGGAGGTTTAGCACTTCAATGCGTTTAGCCAGTCTCAGGTGAAATGGGGTCTTTCCATGTGAGGTGGTTCATCTGAGGTAGGGGAAGAGTCTGGTGAGACAGGCAGGTCTTGTAGGCCTCTGGAGGTCTGAGAAGTGCCTGTTAAGGGCAGCCGACATTTGAGAAGGGTCAGTTGTGAGCTGACCATTAATCTCCATGGGACAGGACTCAGGCTTTTGCTGCCCTTGATCAGGTCATTGATATGATTCCAGAATTGCTTGGGGTTGCCCAGGCTGGTTTTCTGGAGGTGTGTTAAGTAATCTCTCTTAGCGAGTTTTATGGCTCTCTTGGCTTTGTTCCTCAGGGCTTTGTATTCAGTGAGATCTGCCGGGAGGGAGGAGAGCCTAAACTTTTTCCAGGCTTTTTCCTGAGTAGCCATTAGGGCTTTGAGGGAGGGATAGATCCACTTGTATCAGCTGCCTTTAGCCCTCATTCTCTTCATTGGAGCAAAGAGGTTGGCCACTGTGGTTAGTTCGTCCTGGAAGTATTGCACAGCCTCAGTAAGAGTAGGGAGAAGATTTATGGGGTTCCAGTCCAGACTACCTAGGTAGCGATTGTATTGTAGTTCAAAGAACTTGGTGAAGTCACGGGCGGAGAGAATTCTAGGTTGGACCTTGGGTGGTTTGTTTTTTCATATAGAGAAGATTGGGGAATGGTCACTCAGGGAGTCTGCCATTGTGCTCGCGCTCTGTATATTAGTGGGGTTAGACACCAGAGCCCAGTCAAGGGTGGTGTGGCTCCCAGTTTTTTAATTAAGTCTGGTGGGTTCAGAGATGACCTGCATTAGACCTGCTTCATGGGTAAGTGACTTTGAGGCATGACCAGGGTCCTGGGCCCAGTTAATGTTGAAGTCACCCAGGATTAGTTGCTCCATTGTTACCTTGATAGCCGCATTGTTTGTGATGGCTTCAAGGGATTTGAGAGCTGATTTTGGTGGGTGGTAGACGCAGCCAATTGTTAGTTGTTTGGCGTGCCCTAGGGTTATCCGGATGTATATGCTCTCTCCCTCAGCAGTAGGATTAGTCTGCAGGGGTAGAGGTGACACGGAGAGGTCATCCTTAGCATAGATTAGGACCCCACCCCCTTTTTTGGTTTCTCTGTCATTGCGGTAGCTATTATAGCTCACAACCTGAATCTCGTGGTCATGGATGTGGGCTTTTAGCCAGGTTTCAGAGATGGCTAGTAAGTCCGGTTTGTAGAGGTCCAACCAGGCCTGGACTTCATGTATTTTTGGTCTAAGACTACATATGTTCTTATGTGCTATCTTCAGACCCTTGGTGACCACCCATTGATGGTCCTGGGGGGATGCTACCAAGGTATTGGGTACGTATGGGCCAGGGTTAGGTTGGATATCACCTGATAGGAGAAGTAGCAAGACTAGTAACCTGAGCAGTTTAGTGCTAGGTACTGAGATGAGGTGTCTTTGATGCATCCTGCTCATATGGTAAAGCAGGTCATAGCATACACCCTTTTTTATAATCTCATGCTCTGTTAAGAGACTAGATATACTTGAGATAGGGTAGCTGCTAAGGAAGTCGTGTGGGGGATATTATGTAGATTGCTCACTGGTTCTGGGGGGAATGGGTCTATGAGCCTGTCCACCCAGAGTAGGGTCAGTGAGTAGGTTATGGCAAGTAGTACACCTCCATTAGGGGGAGGGACACTTGGGTTCCTAGCACACCAAGGAGGGCAGAAGGAAGCATATACTAAGTAAGGCATTATTATTGGATGATGTCAGCATAGCGTAGTTAAGAATAGGGTGCTCAGAGTCTATCTGACTTGAGTCTGAAGGGTGGATGGCAGACACTAAGGGCTTCCTGTTTTCAGCTGCAGAGCTGTCGCACAGGCAGTTTTAAGGAAGTTGTCAGCCTGTTCAGTGAAGCTTAGGGGGAACTCAAACTACAACCTCCCCTTATAGCACCACCGGGAAAGAAGTAGAATGATAATGCAGGCCATATTGCCCACGATTGAGTACAGTGATTTGTGTAGAAAGACCAAGCATCCCTCTAGTGGCAGATCTGTATAACCTGCTAATAGAAAACTAGTCACTTAATTAAATACTAATTTAAAAATTCTCAGTAAGATTGTATTAAATAAATTATTAAAAGCTGCAAGTTATTTAATAAGCCCAAGACAGACTTGTGCAGTTCCTGGAAGGAAATAGCAGGATAATTTGATAATTTTAAGGGAATTATTTGCTAGGGGGGAAGATGGGAGGTTGGAGGGGTTCTTGTTTACAATAGATCAAGAAAAGGCCTTTGATGGCTTATCCCATGAATTTTTATTTACAGTATTAAAAGCCTTTGGAATACCTGAGTTGTTTGTCAATTGGATTATACAAATGTATAAAAAGGCCTATATTGAACCAAGTGTGAATGGGTGGTTGAGGGGAAAATTCTAATTAAGAAAGGAGTCAGATAAGTGTGCCCCTTAAGCCCTTTACTGTACATATTTGCAATTGATATTCTGATCAGACAAATTGAGAATAATATTAACATCAAGGGTATGGAGGTCATTCATCAGGCTCCTGCCCTAAAAACATTATCTTATGCAGATGATCTCATGCTTACAATTCTTCTCACAATATCTGAAGCAAAAATGTCCTTTACATTAGGAAACTATTCAAAGATTTCAGGGTCTCGAATAAACCTAAAGAAAAGTAAAGGGGCAATCATTGGTAAGATACCAGTACCACCTACAGGTCAGATACTAGGGATTACTCTTTCTGATCAACCAATCCCAGTCCTAGGTATTAATTTTGGACCAGGTAAGATTGCAGAATACAATTGGGACACAAACTTAGTAAAGGCTACACGGCTGGTTGATAGCTGGAAAGGTCTGCAGCTGTCAAAAAAATGGAGGGTAATACTAATAAAAACCTTGTTACTCCCAGTATTTGTATATCTTAATTATATTTACCCACCCCCACAAAGTTGTTTCACAAGCCTGTTGAGTACTTTTTTTCATGCCTTTTGGGGCTCACGCTTGACCCGTTAAAAGGGAATTCACTTATCTCCCAATTAACAAAGGTGGTGTGAGGATGGAGAATCCGGTTGTTTTTTTTTTTTATGAGTATATTTATTTCTTATAATCTAAATCAGGCTATGAAACCTGGATTGTTTCCTTGGAAAGGATTGGTAGAAACCTGGTTGGGTCCTTGTCTTCCTAAATGGGAAAACAAACAGATGAGGTGCCTGAATACGCTGGAAGTTCCTCAGTATGGTCTAGAGGTTGTTAAAAATTTGATAAAATGGAGAATCTCCCCTCACCAAGTTTTAATGTGCGATAGAAAGACAATCGATAAACAAATATTAGAGGCTGAAAGCACATCAGCTATTATCTTTCCTGACTGTCCTGATGCACAGTTCAGTTCAGTACTTCATCAGTTACCAAATATCAGAATACCACCTTATGCGTGGGACGTTACCTGGTTGTACAATTTTAGCAGATTAAGCGTAAAGGGAAATAGTAAACATAAACAGATGAATGAAAGGTATTGCCCTAGAGATACATGTAACCAAGTAATGGACACTCAGGAACATTTATTTTTAACATGTGCATGTATACAGCCTTTTTGGAAAATACTAGGTGAAGATTTAAAAGAGACAACATTCTTACTGGTAAACTATCCCACTATAGTATATGGATCCTCAGACAGCTCATTTAGTAGATACCATACAGGAACAATTTATATTGTATTTGTGCTCATTAAATACTTCATTTGGCAGTCACGTTGCTTATGGGTCGTGCAACAAAAAAAAAGTATCACATACAGAATTGCTTCAGAATATAAAAATAGTTTTGGGTAAAACCATGCAATATGATGTTACCAGATTTCCTCCTGAGAAAGTGAAACACTTATGGATTAATTGTATGGAATGGTGTATTTAAGCATCAAAATATGATTTATGATACCTGTATTGTACTTCTTTTGTTAGATCATGATATGAAGAAATTACCTTTCTGTAGTTATGAATATTTATTAAGTTTTCTTTTTTCCTTTCTGGATTGTCTTATTTTTTTGAAATTCTGATGTTGTATGTAATTTAATGAAAATCTGTCTTCAATAAAATTCCACTACTCTTGCTGTAGGTGTAACTCTTGGTCATTTTTCTCCCAAGATGGCCACCCCAGTTCATCCAGGAGGAGGAACGTTTGTTGTAGAGGCAGAGGAGATAGCCTCCTCCTCTGCCCCTTTACTGCTTGAGGCTGAGACAAATCCACAATTTAACTTTGAGGAAGAGGATGCTATTTTGCTATTTGCAAGTATATTTTGACTCTGAAATGGCATGGTCCCAGCAAGAGGAAAAAACGACAAGTGGAGTCCAGGTACAATCTCACATTAATCTGAATGTTGTAAGTACAAGTTTAAAAGAAAACATGCTAAAAGAACTTGTGGGGAAAGAAGAAAGATGTAAAAAGTGAAGGGAAGCACTGCAAGCTGAACTGACAGCGCTACATACCAGTTCTAAGACAGCAGGCCCCGCTGACTCATCATCGCTAAAACAGCTGAGTGGTGATGTGGCTGCATCAAAGAATACTGCTGGGCCAAATCCTGAGACGACATATGAGAAAGTTTTACTGGCTGGCAGTTCTGAACAGCAACCCGCTGTCTGCCAAAAGCCGGAAAAAAAGTTGAGAAGTAAAAATCCACTAGGCGCTGAAAAGGGATGCCGCCTTGGGATGTCTCATCCTCCTGGTGCCGAAAGTAAAAGCAAACTCCCAAAAATTAAAAATGATGCCACGGAGAAAGATGCTGCTCCACAAACATCGGACAATGCAGAAAATAAAAGCAATACTGGGAAAAAAGTAAACTCCAAGCCATCTCCAGAGATACAAGCTGGCAACAGGGAGCCAGTTTCAAGTAATCAAGCGTGGTTACCTGCTCGAGCATTAGAAGGAGTAGGATGGCTGCAGAAAGAAGATGGGCAATGGTTACCAGATCCTAATGATCAGGATGTCCAGAGATATCAAAAGCATATGCACACCTCTCAAGTAGCTACCACCTCTAAAAAGGCTAATGAAAAACTGGAGCTCCGCAACGCAGGAACCGCAAAAGATGCAGGTAAAGAGCCTGCAATAATGGGTCCCAACAAAAATGACAATATTATAATGCCAGAACAGGACACTACCAAACTCATTAATTTTACAAATCCCCAAGATGAACAGACTAACAGAATGGGTCCCTCAGAGGACATATTGCAAGACCCTTCTGAAAAAGCTTGGTTGAACCCCATGTTCAAACTATCTGACCTGTTCCAGAATAAGGGCGAACCAGCCCTGAGGAAAAATGCTGTTAGGTTAGTGTTTGGGGAGGGAGGTCTGGAAAACCCTCCAGACAGATTGTATGTGGCAAAACAGTTATTGAAGGGTACAATTCGATTTTTTTCTTCTGAAATATTTTCTCTAATTCACCTAGGAAATGACAACTATGATGTTAGATTTAAAACAATTTCCAGTCTGGATAGGTTTTGGTCACAATATCAGACAGTTAAAAATAACCCACTTTGGATCCCCTGCATGGCTATCCCTCTAACAAAGCCAGCCATTAAGCACATTATGATCATGTTTCATAATGAGGGAGTCTATGTAGAGGATATTCTTTTCTGGCTCAGACAAAGATGTGAAGTGTTGGATAGACCAGCCCCCATATTGGATAGCGAGCAGATTTGTAACAGAGGCTGTAAAATCAAAGTGAAGCTTTATTCAGCTAACAATGGTCCAGTTCACTTGCCAAGTACTTTCTTTCTAGGTAAAGATGGGGGGTATTGTTCTACATAGGGCAGCCAAAATCCTGTTTTAAATGTGGTTTACGCACGCATCTCAGTTCTGCATGTGATACACCAAGGCGTAGTCATTGTTTAGATGAAGGACACTCATCTTCTACCTGTGTTAACTTATTCAAGTGTAATCTTTGCAAAAACACTGGTCATGGGTATGGCAAGTGCCCTTGGGCCTCCCATATTTCAGGAGGACTGCCCCTCTCAGAAAGGGCTGATCAGCAAAGCCCAACAGATGCAGGCCCAGAAGGTAGCAAACACAGTAGCTCCTGTTCCCCCAATCCCGTCCCTCCCCCTCAAATGCAGACGCCCATCACAGGAGAAGGTATGGATGCCCAGAGCACCAACATTCAGGTAACACCAACCACAACAGGTAACCAGACAGAAGTGACTCCCAGCTTAGAGAGTACTGACCCCATAGCACTAAGCAGGATAGAGGAGAAGGACATGCCTCCCCCACTCAGTCAAGAAGACACATTTAAGAAAGTGTCTGCAAAGAATAGGAATAGATCAATCAATCAAACAAACTTTATTTAACCAGGCAGTTATATCATTGAGCAAGCTCATTTTCAAGATGGTCCTGGACATAAAGGACAAATATGTTTACAGTAGACAACATTTCATAATACAGTAGGTGTCAAATACAGGTTATTACAGTATGCAAAGTCATTGTTTGATTGCAACAGAACATGTAAATAAGTGCAAGTACCAACATCTAAAGTGCAGCATAAACAGGTTGAAGATTATAGAGTACAAAGCAGGCGAGAAAGAGAGGACATAGAGGAGGAAAAGGGGTAAGAAGGTGTCAGACACATAGTGGGGAAGGGGAGAGGGAAGTCTACTGAAAGAAGGCCCCCGGTGAAGGTAATGCAGGAGAGGGAGGTGGTGTAGGTGGGTGGGTGTCCTAAGGGATGCTGGCCGATGGGGCAATAAGAAGGCCTGGGGAATCTGAGTGTTAGGGGGTTCAATTCAGCAAAGTATTGATTTACTTGAAGCAGTCACATGCCGATTTCAGACATCTGTAGAGCAGCCACCTGAAGGCATAGTGATTGGGCAGCAGGGAGCTTTTAAGAGATTTTTGCATGCTATTCCAGAGCGCTGGTAAGAAGGAGCTAACAGCAGTTCAACCAAGATGTGTCCTTGATCGAGGTAGCTTGAAGAGGATAAAAGAGGAGTTCCTGAGTTCATAGGCACCTTTTGAGCGCTCAAATAGATCACAGATATAGGGTGGTAGTTTGTTAGACAAGGCCCGGAAAAACCACATGAGGGCGTTTCATTGTCTCCTCAAGAGGAGGGACGGCCAGTCTAATGCTTGGTACAATGAGCAGTGATTGGTTTGGAAAGGCAAGTTAAGAACAAATCTCAATGCACAATGATAAAGGGTATCCAGCCTTTGGAGCGCATACTGGGGGTAATGACTATATAGGAAGTCAGCGTAGTCAATCAGGGGCAATCAGGGAAGGCTCTCAATAGCAAAAACAAAGGGGCACTAGGGGCTCAAAAGGTTCCACAGAATCCTAGAGAAAGGAGAACAAATTCTCTGCCTTAATCACGGACAGGTCAGATGAAGACTCAGGGCGAGAGATGTCTGATTCCTCCTCAGTAACTTTAGCTACCATAGAAGTTACTTCAGATAGGGAGGGAGGAGGGGGAGACTTGCATATATCCCAAAGGACAAGATGGAGGAAGTGTGATAAAACTCCTTGAATTTCTGGCTGCTAGGCTTTATTTTTCTTCTGCTTTCCCCAGACAATGAGCTCGCTCACCACAACTACCGTCAATGTTAACAGCATTAGAAGTCATGCAAAGATGGTTACAGTGTTAATCTCTTTGTTACAAGGGAATAGCGATATAACCTGTATCCAGGACACCAGGATCAAAACTAGCATAGAGATACATCAAGCCACTAAATATTGAACTAATGGACCCTCATTTTGGTCCATAGGCCAAAAATGATGTGATGGGGTGGGGATTCTGCTAAATAACCTCAATATTAAAGTCTCCAGACTGGTAGATATTGAGCCTGGGGGGGCCTTAATGCTAGATTTCACTCTACTTACAGAAAGGTTTAGAATCATTACTATTTATGCCCCCCCAGAAAAAAGCCCTTAGAGCTGCCTTATTTAAACAGAGCCAGCCATATTTACATAGAAACATAGAAGTTGCCGGCAGATAAGGACCGCAAGGCCCATCCAGTCTGCCCATATTTATTTACTTCTAGATTATTGATTTGGGCTGGGGAATTTTATTGTGGGCTGGGAAAGTTGGCTAGAGGCATAATGGCAGATAAGATTTTTTGTGATTCTACTGCCCTTAAAAGCATGATTTCCAGAGCCAAACTAATAGACTCTTATAGGCATATATTCCCTACAGGTGGAAATACATACTTCAGAGGACACCTGTCTACCAGGATAGACTTTATTTTTATCTCAACCATCCTAGTTATTTCAGAGGTAATGATTCTAGTATGGGAATTCACAGGCCATAGGTCTGTCATGCTAAATATTAACTGGGGACAAACCCTGAGATGTAGGACGAATACATGGAGGCAAAATAACTCAGTATTAAATAATGATTACATTAGGAAAGCCTGGAAAAATGAATGGCAAGCAAGACTAACAGTAGCCGAATTATATGATAACACTGCCAGCTGGTGGGAGGAGACAAAACTAACATGGAGAGAATTTATTCAAGAAAAAACCCAGAGCCTCTGCAAATAGTAACTACCTCTCATACTTACAACTGAGAGCCCAGTTGCAGAAACTCATTTTACTGACTGAAATTTCCAGACTAAATTATGGACCACAACTTTCAGAAATAAAAAAGCAGATGTTTAAGATGCAATATGATACAGAAAAATCATTAGAACAAGAATTTAAGATTTGGCACTGGACCCCTTTAGAGAGTGTAAGGATAGATAGAATTATCACTAAAATAAGAACAGAATCAGGTCAAACCACCTCCTCCCCTCAGGGAATATTAGAACAGGTAGGTGTTTATCTGAGTGAGATGTTCGAACAAACTCCACTCATTACAGAAAGTGACTGTATGCTGGAAGACCTACCTCAAATCATGGAAGAGGATGGAAACTTTCTATCAACTCCCGTAACACCAGCAGAAATAAAAAGTGCCATAAATGGGCTTAAAAATGATTCAGCCCCCAGAACTGATGGTATAGGAGCAGAATTTTATAAGGCTTTCAGTGAGGAAATAGTCCCGACCCTTGAGATCATGTTTAATTGCATGTTACAGGATGGGAAACTATCAAAATTTATGAATCAAGCATCCCTAATCTTACTGTATAATAAAGGAGAGCGGGAGGACCCAAAGAACTAGACACCTCTGAGTATTCTAAATACAGACCTGAAAATATTGAGTAAAATCCTTCTCAGTAGACTAGTGACAATAACAGACAAGATCATTAGCCCCTACTAGACATGTGCCATTCCTGGCAGAAGCCAGTATGACAACCTAATTATGATTAGAGAGATATTCTATAAAGCAGAAAAAACTACCTACAAGGATACATATTTGGAATAGATCAAGAAAAGGCATTCGACAAAATCTCACATCAGTATCTATATAAAGTTCTCAAGGCCTATGGGATCCCCAATGAACTTGTAAGACGGATACAAGTTATGTATAATAATGCTTCCCTCATTTCCAACAATAATGGCTGGATAGTAAAAGAAATAAGGGTTAAAAGAGGGGTAAGGCAAGGATGCCCCCTCAGTCCTTTGCTTTATATATTTTGCATAGACATACTTTCAAAAAGAATAGAGCAAGACAATCAGATTCAAGGTCCGGTTTTGAACCCTGCATCCCCTCTCACCAAAATATCAGCATACGCAGATGACTTGGTGTTATGCATACACCTTTAACAAAAGAAGAATCCCTGAGAGATATTTGCCAAGCCTTTACAGAATGGTCAGGATCTAAAATCAGTTATGCCAAAAGCACAGGTATCATACTAGGTAACACCCCAGTACCGGAAGGAGACACTTTTGAAGGTATTAGACTATCCCAAGGGACAGTCACGACTTTAGGCATCACCTTTGATGGAAAAAAATATGGCTAGGCAGAACTGGGATGTAGGAATGCAGAGAGCAAATAGGATTGTAAATTCCTGGAAGGAACAACAGATCTCAAAGAAAAAAAGAATCCTGTTAATCAAAACTCTATTACCTGTATTTTTGTACATAAGCTACATTTCCCCCCCCCACACACACACACACACCCCACAATCTCTAGCTGTAGCCTTATATAGTGTATTTTTCCAGGCCCTGTGGGGGAGCCAGTTAAACCCAATCAAAAGAGAAATCACCTATAGGAAAATAGAAGAATGGGGACTGAACATGATAAATCCGGTGGCATTTTATTGCAGCATATTTTTGACATATCATTTTGGGAACGCTCTAAGACCAGGGATTAAAATATGGAAGGATCAGGCATTAAACTGGATTACCCCCTGTTTAGCAGCATGGACTCAGAAAAAACAGGATCCCTGCATAGAATTCCTGGGCTCCCAAGGTGTGGTTTGGAACAGATCAAAAACCTGGTTAAATAGGACATTACTAGTGGTTGTATACAAATTAAAACCAGAAAAAATATATACAGGCACATTGTTCAGGAAGAGAGTATGGAAGCTATTTCTCTAGGGGACTGCCCTAGAGAGAAAATACAATCTAATTTCAACACCTTAAAATCAAAAAAGGGTACCAGAATTTGTATGGGACTCAGTATGGCTTAGTCTACATGGTAAGATGAGCATGAAAAAAAAATAATAACAAGCATAAACAGATTCAGGATGGATACTGTTTAAGACAGTCATGCAGTTAAATATTAGAAATGCAAGAACACTTATTTTTAGGGTGTGATTATGCAAAACACTTCGGGTCATACCTAGAGAAAGAATGGGGAGAACCTTTATGTTGCAACTTGTAGGACTGGTGATAGTGAGATATTACATATAGCAAGCTCACTGTATGTGGATTACACAACAGAGGCTAGTGTCTTATGCAGAAGTATTTAGAAATATTAGCATTTCTCTCCAGAAAATATGGATATTGGATACTAAGAGAAACAATGAGGAGAAACTCAAGTTATGATGGATAGAATGTGAAAAAATGGTTTAAACCCCCATAAGAAAAATGCAGTTCTTTATTTTTTGTATGAATTATGGTTCATTTTTCTTTTCTTTGTTTTACATGTATAAATTAACAAAAACATTGATGTATGGTTTTATGTAATGTACGATATGATTATCTTTTTTTTGTCTGTAGTCTTCTTAATAAAAATTCCCCTACTCTTTTCATGAAGTGCCATGGGATCTTTAACGTCCACCTGAACAACCACCAGAACAAGCAGTCAGGACTTCGGTTTAATGTCTCATCTGAAAGACGGCACTTCGGGAGCGCAGCACCTCCCTCATGCTGCACTACATGTCAGTATTGGGATTTAACCCAAGTGCCTGGTATGGGGAATATAAAGGAAAATATAAAGATAGTTCTGTATTTCTAAGTTTTGAAAGATGGCACAGCAAGTTATGATATGGAAACTAATAATGTGTGGGTAACTTGGTGTCTGCTATGCAATATTTCCATTTCTAATAATAACGCAAATTTTCAAATGCAGTGTCTTGGTCTTCTATTTAGGTGTATTAGTTTACAAAATGTAATCATTTGCTCTTCTTCCACATCTATGTGTCGCTATTGATCCTCCAGTGTAGACACTACTAAAAAAACAAATAAGAGGTTGTCAAAGTTTCATTACTTCATGTGTATACTGTTTTTCCCTAGTCTACAGGTATTTCACAGCTATGCAGGACCATAAGCAGAAAGACAAACACCAACAAATCACTTGGTTGCACTTGATTTATTATGTGACCAGCTTTGTCTTATACTCCTACTGTGGGTAACATGGACACCACAGCAGCAATGTGACATTTGCAACAAATGATACATAGCACCAAGTGAAATCTACTTCATGTCCTTCAAAAAAAATGTAATTATCATGACTGCCTTATTTTCAATGACTGCATGTGGTAGTTGTGTAATCCAAAATATAAAGATAGTTCATCACTTCTAAGTTTCAAAAAATGGGACTGTAAGTTATGCTATAAAAACTATTATGTGGGCCACATAGTGTCCCTGTTGTCAAAGGTGCTGTTTTTAGAAATAAAGTAAATTTACAATTTCAGTGCCTCTGTCTTCCTATTTAGGTGTTCTAGTTTGGAACATTTAATCATTTGTTCTTAATCCACACCTGTGGATCATTACTCACCCTCCAGCGTAGCACACCATCATATCACAAACAAGAGGGTTTCACAGTTTAGCTGTATCATGCATATGCTGGTTTTCCTAAACTACCTTTGTTGCACGGCTAAGAAGGCCTATAAGGAACAGATAGGTAACAAAAAATCACTGAGTTGTACTTCATTTTTTAATTTATGGTAGTTTTTACTAAGACTCAATTCGTGAGTAACAAGGACACCATCATAGCAATATGACACTACAGAAGTATGATACACCACATATAAGTACATATGCACTCCCTACAGCAATGAAATATTTATGTACAAAGGGAATCTATTCCTAAATTTTCAATGAACAGTAAAAAGGATGATAATCTGAAATGCCCTGTAGTGATGGAGCCAAGAATGGATAGCAAAAAGAAAGAATTCGTCAGTTGGAACACTTTTCTATCAAGCTATTAAAATAATGATTTAACTCACTGGATCCAATCACATAATATTTAAGTAATGCAGCCAACAAAGTCTAGCAAATTTAATTGTCTCAGACATGGTATACAGTAGCTTATAGATACCCTGGAACCCCAGGCAGGGTTAGAGCAGGTACAACTGATATGATATGCGGGCAGGGGAGTAGATGTACACATAAGGACATGGTACCAGGCCTCTTTAGAGGGATGTACTGAGGGGGGGATTGGGGGGTTTACCGACCCCCCAAAATTGGACTAGCACAATTAAAAAGAAATGGACCACACATGAAGTTTGCCTTGATGTGACTTCTCAGCATACTCCAACTGCCCTCCCCCACCCCCGAAATGACAGTGTCGGTATGACCCTGCCTCCCTCTCCCCAGTTTCAACACTCAAGGATGATGACATGAATATTATGGCAACTGTACAGTGTGAAGACAAGGGGGCAGAAGTGCATAAGCCCCACGAGGAGTTAGCAAGGAGGTCATATACACATGAGAACATGGCACCATTTCTCTCTCTCTCCCTGTTTTCAACACCCCATGACTGTACTATGGAGAATATGGCAATTGGACAGGGGCGTTGTGGGACCAGAAATGCAGGTCGGGTGTATCGTTTCTAAAATCCCAACAAGAGGGCCGGAATCCTAACAAAAATGCCGGGGCTCGGGGGCTGCTAGGCTCCCAGAAGCTGTGGCTGTTTAGATGCTCTGTGGTGAGTTTTGGGACTTTTCTTGTAGATAAAAACAAACTTTGCTACATCTAACCTACCCCATATCCCATGGGAACAATCTTTGTTTTTCCATTGAGTCGGGGGTGTGGGAGACTACAGCTCGTTGTAATGTCTGCAGCTGCAACTGCGGTGGGCATATGGCTGACCAATAATGCCAGTCACCCACCCATACACCCCATGCACTATGAAATATTTATGTATCAAGTCAGAACCCATAAGATTTGGTTGTTTAGATGCTCTGTGGTGAGTGTGGGGGCTTTTCTTGAAGATAAGGCACTTTTGTTACATTGTACCTCCCTCTGATTCCTGAGGAAAAAGACTTTCCCATGAAGCAGGGATGTGCAAGACTATAGCTGGCCTAAAGTCTGCAGCTGCAACTGTTGTTGGAAGGGCAGCTGGTTGACCAACAATGCCATTAGCCACCCACTCCATGCACTAATCAAGCTTGGTGGTCTTGGGACCACTAGACCCCAGAAGCTCTGGCTGTTTAGATGCTCTGCGATGAGTTTTGGGGCTTTTCTTGAAGATGACACTTTGTTACATCTTACCTACTCGATTCCGGGGGGAAACATGTTTTCACATACAGGCAGAGTGTCTGCATAGGGAGAGGTATCACCAGCAGTAGGAGTCTTACTGTTGGTGATGGGAGATGGTGTTACCACTGTATAGGTCATTGGTAAAATCCCACCTGGAGTATGGTTCCCAGTTCTATAGGCCGCTGGCCACATCTTAGAAAGGACATAGACAGGGTGGAGGCAGTCCAGAGTAGGGTAACTAAAATGGTGCAGGGGTTGCTCAAGAAACCCTATGAGGAGAGATTGTGAGATCTCAACATGCACACCCCAGAGGAGAGGAGGGAGAGTGGAGACTGGATAGAGACATACAAGTACCTCACAGGGGTCAACACAGGGTACAGGAGGAGAATCTGTTTCAAATGAGGAAGTTCACCAGAACAAGAGGACATGCAATGAAGCTGGAAGTGGGGAAGTTTAGGAAGGGATGTGAGGAAATACTGTTTCACTGATAGAGCGGTGAATGTCTGAAACAGTCTGCCAACAGAGGTAGTGGGGGACTTGAAACATGCACGGGATAGACATAGGGAAATACTGGTAAATAGGCCGGGAGGGTCACCAAAGACCAATTATGGCCTGTGGAAACAGAATACACAGGGTGCATATGGGTAGACTGTGTTGGCCAAGTGGTCCTTTTCTGCCAACACATTCTTTGTTTTTATGTTTCTGTTTGTCCCTTAAGGGGTTTAACCATAAAACTACACTGTTGCCCTTGATCCTGAATCCAATAACACCAGAAATTGGAGGTTCCAGACAGCTTAGTACTTCAGTGTTTAGGTAGATACTCTCTCCTAGATCAGGAGTTTGGTATCCAGATATAAGTGAGCCATGCCAATATTACTGTAGGGAACTGTAAGCTGGTGTCCATCAGAGCCAATATATGCCCACAGCAACCCCAAAACCAAGTTAATCAGAAAGTCACTCTGTGTACTTTGTGCCCCCTTCCCCCATGCCTGGCATTCATGGCTAAAGCTGTGACATATTGATATATAGCCCTTAATAGGAGTTAGGAGTGCTGGTCCCAGCATTTAGTGCTTGCTAAAATGATCCCTGAGCCAACTGTGTAACTTCTGATGAGCATCTGCATTGAAACAAAGTTTATTTCAATGCAGATGCTCATCAGAAGTCACACAGTTAAAGGCCTCCCTGTTTAGCTGCAACTTTAAGTCTCTGGTGAACTTTATTATATCGGAGATATAATAAATATCTTAATATCTTCCTCAAATGAAATCATTAGAGGAGGATCAGAATGATTTGCAGTTGATGACAGTCCAAATAAATATTTTTTTCTAGTAGTACACATAACACACCACAGCCCGTCTGAGCAGTAAACACACACGTAATAGCCGTCCCACACAACCACACTTGGCTCACCACTAGCACCACAGTCTGGTGGCAGGAGGCTCGCCCTGGCTCTGACTGATGTCCCCTTGTCTCTCGTCATCAGTACTCAGTCGTCCACCCACTTTCACGAACAGGCTTCTCCTCAGTTCACACACACACACAGGCTGCTGCTCGACCTTGCTGGCTGCTGATGACTCCCAAGTCGAGTCCTGTCCCACTCCTCTGAGTCCATTCTTCTGCTGACTGCCCCAGGTCCCGGTGCTGATCTCTCCATTCCACGGTCCGGTCTGACGCTGAATCAAAAAATGAAGACGGCTGTTCGCTCCTTAGAAAAAAGAAATTTGCCATGTCTGGGACTGGGGCATTTAAACACGCCGCCCTCACTAACCACACCTCCAACCAACATTTTCAGAATCAGTCAGCCATTCAGATATGTACTGTATGACCACAGACCTGACTGAGAGATTCACTTACACAACTTAAGGAAATTTCTCAATCAGGACCTCGGGCGTACAGTTCATACCTTATTGGCCAGGATGAGCCCCCCAGCCCCCACCACAGAAAGCTGTGAGGAAAATTAGCCTGTGAATCAATGCTACGACAAAAGAAGAAAGTTCAAAGGCCCTCTGCTGGCTGTTGGCGACACCTAGCCAGGGAAGGTGCAATAGGGCGGGCCATGACAACAGGGTTGATGCAGTTAAGCAATCTGCAAGCAGACCCTGGCTCCGGCACCCCAAAGGGAACAACAACTGCCCTTAGGACTGTCTGTGAGGTGAGTCAGTTAGTTCAATCACCTCTGGCTCTGTGTCAGGAAGTCGTTGTTGTCTGTTGTTGGAGCAGGTGCGGGGGGCGGTGTTGTTGATGATGACGCGTGCCAGATGGGAGCAGTTAAAGATTAAAAAAAAAGGAAAAAAATCTGTTTACTCTCTTTTTCCCTCAGTCAGTTTCCCAACAGAAGGGAACTAAAGAGCACTGGGGGTGGGAGGGGCATGGAAGTGTGCGGTTTGGGGCCATGCGGGGGGGTATCGGCCAGTTAGCACAGCGGACGCCCCTTACACCAGCACAGAGCTAGTCTAACCCCGCAGTGCCACAGCACCTCCTGGAATGGTATTGAAGGGTTATGGCAGCTGCTTTTCCAGAACTGGGAGCAGCTGCTGCTGCTGTAACCCCCCCCTTCCATCGTGCTGTAGAGGCCTTGGGTGGCGTAAGTCCCCCTGTGAGCAGGCCGCCCGCACCATGGTGAAGAATGCCTCTTGGAATCCCAGCCGGCAGAACCCAAGGTGCAAAGTGCATCTTACACCATATGTGTTGGCTCAAGTCGCACTGCACCATGGAGAACTCGTCTTAGAATCAGTTCCTATATCTTTACTAGATAAGCTACAAAACTGAGCACAAATTCAATCATTTTATTATTTTGCAACAAAATTACAGAGCTCTTCTTAACAATACATGTAAGTCTCTCAAATATGGTCCACACATATATATATGTGTATATATATACACACACACACACACACACACACACACGACGCACACGTGTATACATATATATGACAAATAATCTTAGTGTGCAAGCACTGAGGCAAGGGTTACCCCAAAGGGCACTGGCCAGGAAGCCAAGTTTCAAAGAAATACAAAATCACACATACCCCCATAATGCAAAGCATCATGGGTTGTATATGCAAATCACCACACAGTATTATGCTGGTTTAACGTTAAGCAGAAACTTTCAGCAGCTCACCACAACCCAACCCAGACAGACCAACTTAGTGTAGCTGGTTCATTACACTGGGTTACTGGGCTGTCATACAGATGAGGCACACTGATGAGTCCCGGTTGGACGAAACATGTGTCTGTGTCTTCTGTTGGCACTCTTTGCAGACTGTGTGAGAGGCCTTTCAGCACCATGCATTTCTGCTTAAAGTTGAACCAGCATAATATTTTGTGGTGATTTGCATATACAGCCCATGATGTTTTGTATTCTGGGGATATGTGTGATTTTGTATGTATATATATATATATATATATATATATATATATTCTTAAATTCCCTCACAACTCCACTAACTTTGCTTCTTTCTCTTTTAGATAATTTCTGAAGATGTCCCATGGTCAAAACATCAATTCTAACTCTATTTTCTATTTTTAGTACATATTATTACTTCCGAGTTTCTTGTGCGTGTGTATATGTTAATGCACCAGTTAGGGTTCAACTTAACGCAACAAAAGTAAGGAAATGAGGCATTACGTTTTCCAACCCTAACTCCCCACCCCAAAGCAGCAAAAGGACAACACCACACAAACAACCATAGACAGCCATCATCAGGTAAGACAAACAAAATGCAACTGTTTCCAGATTACACAAATGCAACAGCACTGCTATGCTACCTTTGTGGATTTGTGTATGTGGCATGAACACCACAAGACATACACACTCACTTGTCACTTGAGATACAAAACCATTATACTCAAATCACAACACTGCTTCTGTATGTAGACGCACAGGCCCCTGCAGCCACATATACAAATCCACAATACCCAAATTACAAGAGTTCTTTGTCTGCAGAAGTACATGCCCCTAAGGAGCCAGCACTCCTGTAGCCTCAGGTGCTAACATACTAACATACTAGACGCCAGCAGAGTAGGCCTCATGGTCTATCGAGTCTGCTCGTGCATTCAGTATCCTGATTGCTCATAAACATTGTAAGACATACACACACACACTTGATGGGCCTGCGCTTCTGTAACCATGGGTGTAAGAAATACTCACTGACCCCTGGTTGCAGAAGTCCAGGTTCCACAAAATCCATGACACCAAAATTGTAACACCACTTCTGTCTGCAGAAGCACAGGCTCCTAAGGGGCCTGTGCCTCTTCAGCCACAGGTGTAAGACAAACACTGACTTTTGGCTTCAGAAGGGCAAGCCCATGTGGGGCCTGCAGTTATGCAAATGGAAGTACTGTTACAATGTGGATATAATGGTTTCAACAACAGATGTAGAAACTGTTCAAGGTGGTAGCAGTTTTTCAGTTACATAAATGTACATATAGAAAAGTATGCACTAACAAATCATGCTATCTAGCTAAGTAACTTGTACAGCATGCATAAGTACAGCACAGCCAACCACAATGCAATGCAGTAACTTTGAGTACATGACACGTCACAAAATACTGCAGTAAAAAAGGACTTAATAGCCATTGAATTACACCGTTCTCTGCAGCATGATGCAGGATTTTTGTGATATACTGAAGCATTACTGCATTGCACCCAGACTGGTGGCACTGTACCTCTTGCCACAGTGCCCTGCGCTTCTGTGTGGCTACAGATGAAAACACACAGGGCCGAGATGGTCCTGCGACAAGTGGGCACTTCCAGGTGTCTACAGATGCAGACGTGCAGGGCCTGTGGGCCCTGAGCCAAGTGAGAAGTCAGTCTGGGTACAGAAGCCTGTCTCAAGGGAGAAGTCCATCTAGCAGCAGAAGCATAGGGCCCTCCTGGCCCTGTGTTTCTGTGCGGCTACAGATACAGAGGGGCAGGGCCCTTCCTTCAAAATATTGTTTTTTTTAATATTTTGACTGCAAATTTTCAACATTATTTTTTATGAGCCCACTTTATGAACCACTCAGGTGAAATGTTTCAAATCCTACCTGAAAAGTGACTTTGCAACACAACCATGACATCACCTTCCAGGCCAGATTTGAAAATGTTCACCTTCCTGGTTCATGAGGTGTGCTCAAAAAAGGCCAAGTTGTACATTTCAGGTAAGAGTATTTTAAAATGGCCTTGTTATACAAAGTTCTTATTTCATGAGCAGATCTTCTTCATATGGTCTCATGAAAGAAGAAATCTCACGAAAGAAGCTCATGAATGAAGAATCCATTCATGAAAGATGACACAAAAGTATAAATCTCATGGAAGAATAACAACCCTGAAATATAGTTTTAGGACTTCCCTAAAATCCTAGGTGGATGGCTTAATGAGGGCTCACAATTCTTCTTTCGTGAGCCAAAATGCTTCCGTGAGTCTCACGAAAAACCAATCTCATCTCACGAAAGAAGACATTCTCCTTAATTGAGCTTCCTTTCATACAAAAGAAGATCATGAAACAAGAAAACTTATGAATGAAGCTCACAAAACAAGAAATTTCTTCGTTTGTGAGATTCAAGTCTTCTTTCGTGAGCTGAGATTCTTCTTTTGTGAGACTCACGGAAGAATTCTGGCTCATGAAAAAAGAATTGTGAGCCCTCATTAAGCCTTCCACCTAAGATTTTAGACAAGTCCCAAAACTATATTTCAGGGTTGTTTTTCAAAAACAAACTCCAGAATCTAGCTAAAATGATCCTGTTTAGCTAGATTCAAGTGTTTGTTTTTCCAGTCTAGGGCATCATTTCTACGGGTTTTCTATGGCTTTTTTTTAATACAAAAACAAGATGACTGCCATACAAAATGAGATGTTTTTCCCACAAAAGAATAATTTTGGCTCATGAAAGAAGAATCTTCTTTCTTGAGCTGGAAATTCTTCTTTTGCACCAGACGTATAAATGAAAGACCCTATTGAGCATGCTCAGAACTGACTTTTCAAAACCTTATAACTTGGGAACAAATTAATACTTTTTCACAACAAAAAACAAGCTATCTATATAGGGCAAGCCCCTTTTACCCTGAAAAGTTCAGAACATAATTCCAAACCATCTGAGCTGTAGCCGAGAGCAAAAAAAGGGCAAAACATCAGATTTTTTCACTTTTTGCACTACAGTATCTAGATCTTGGAATCTGGACATCTGACTGTCACAAAACTTGCCAAATCAAGAAACCTTGCCCCCAGACGGACCACGAATACAAACTTTTGTGCATTACAGTTGAATGGGGGAAGTTATTATGGTGCAAAGTTAGGGGTTTAACATTAAATACCTACTCAGCTCTAACTATATGGGTGCTACTATGCCCCTATAAATATACTGTATATTATAAGGGTGTGGTGGCACCCCTATAGTTAGGGTTAAGTAGGCTGTTTAAAGTGTAACCCCCAATTTCTGCACCTTAATAACTTCAGCAGTTCTCGATGAAACAGGCCACAATTTGCCATGCATGGTCAGGCTGGCAGAGTCTCAAGATATGAAAAGTTTTGTGATAGCATCTTGTTTGGTTTTTGAGACACAGAACACCAAAAAATGCAAAAAAATGGTGTTTGGTTTTCCTATACCTAACATGTTTTTTTTTCTCCTCTCACGCACAGCCTAGACAGTGCTGACCTTTTCTCATGAACTGTACAGCGTAAACGTGACCTATACTGAGGTACTGCCTTTCAAAGGTTTTGTGAAAAAATATACAGTTCCAGAGTTCTAAGGAGTTTTTTAATAACTATCAAGCTCAGCTGTTAAAAAAACACCAATCGTGAGTGCTTGTTTTCATGATTTACTTATCATGAAAAATTATTTACTTGGCATAAGAAAAAAAAGTGTGGCAGCCGCCATCTTGTTTTTTTGTAACTCAAACACATTGAAAATACATAAAAATTATGTCTTTTCAAAAAATTAAACACCTGAACCTAAGTAAACTGGACACGTTCAGCTTGATTCTGGTGGTTGTTTTTTGAAAATTGCCCTGGAAATAACATTTCTGGGCACCCAAAAATCCTGGATGCCCAGCTCAGCACACGGAGCCATTCACTCATGTTCTCAGTGTGAGAACAGCAGGACTTTCTTGAAATGTGAAGCTGCAGCTTGAGTCATGCTGCTGACTTCAGTTACAGCAGTGAGACAGCGATCCCTGCTCTTTCTCTCTTTATATCTATCTATCTATGTGTGTATGTATGTATCTATCACTGAAATAAGTAGCGGATTGGGTGCCCACCTCCGGTATAGGTTCTTTCTCCCCCTCCTCTCTAGGTTACCAGTCCCACTTTCCCATGTTTAATTTGAACTTTACTAAGCAGACTGGGGTGCCCAACCCTGGTACTGCTTCTATTCACCCCCCTCCTCTCCAGGTCATCTACCTCCTTCCCATTATATACATGGTGGCACTGGGGTGCCCATACCAGTGTCACCAAACAGTAGCACAACACTAACCCTCCCCCAGTGTCAGAAAGTCCTTTGAAATAAAGAAAACCATCCCTTGTTTTTTTAAACCTGTAAAAAAGAAAATGGTCCTTCACTGAACTGATCCCCACTCACACCCCCACCACCCACCCCACCCTGACCTCCCACACAGCACCCACCACCCCACACCACTCACACCCCCTCATTCACCTAAACATGCCCCATGATGCATTCACCCACATTCTCAGTATGAGAACAGTGGGGCTTTCTTGAAATTTGGAGCCATAAATAAGTTGTGGACCGGTGTGCCCATTGCCAGTACTGCTTCTTTCTCCAACCCCTTCCCTCCAGGTCACCCACCCTCCCTTCCCATGTTTTATTTAATACTGAATGAGCAGACTTGAGTGGCCACCCCTAGTACCATGTCTCTTTAGCCTCCTCCTCCTCCTCTCCAGGTTGTCCACCCCATTCCCATTATATACATCATGGCACCAGGCTGCCCACCCCTGATGCCACCAAACAGTAGCTTGTCACTGGGGTGCCCAATCCTCAATGTTGGAAAGTCTGCTAAAATAAAGAAAGCCATCCCTCATTCATTTTTTTTAAACCTGTAAAAAAGAAAATGGCCCCTCGCAGACCTGTCTCCACACAAACACGCAACCCACCTCACCCTGACCTCCCACTCAGCTCCCACGACCCCACATCCCTACAAACACCCTCACTCACCTGAACATGTAGATCCACTCTCTGATCGAAGACATGTCTTGCTGCTGCAACCGGCAACTGCAATATGAGAAAACAAGGTAAATCCGGTTTAACGTATTTCAATGGGGTTTGAACTTTTATTCATAGCTTTGTCATTTATTAATATTTTTACAGCAAATTTTCAATATGGCATTTTTGATACCCCACCTCATGACCAAGGGCAGTGGAATTATTCATATCTGGGCTGAAAGGTGATTTTGTGGTGGCTTTGTGAAATCAACTTTCGGGCGGGATTTGAAACATTTCAAACTCTTATTCATGAAGAAGGATCATAAGAAAGCCATGTTGAAAATGTGGGGTCAAAATATTAAAAAACAACAACGTTATGAGCATATATTGAAAATTGTACATGCTTGCTCGTAACTTTGGTAATTTTCAACATTTTGACCTCAAATTCTCAACATAGCCATTTTTTTACACCACCTCATGAATGTGACAGCTGTCATTTTTCAAATCCTGGCCAGAAATATGTTTTTTTGCACCTGTGGCACGGAACGATGTTTCAGAAGGTATTTGAAAAATGGCCCCTACCAGGTTCATCTGGTGTATAAATATGGTAAAATGACCACGTTATAAGTGAATGTTGCAATATTTCAACTTTCATTTGTAACTTGGCTAATTTTCAATATTTTGACTTCCAGCTTTTAACATAGCCATTTTTTCACACCACCTCATAAACATGACAGATGTCCTTTTTTAAATTCTGGATGAGACATGTTTTTGCACTTCTGGTGTGACATGATGTTTCAGCCAATATACTAATAATACACGTGTCTTTTTTTTTTTTACCCCTGACGCCGACTGGCCCTCCCAGCCCTCCGCCCACCCGTCCTGTCACCTGCCATCCCTGGGATTTATAGCTCTCTCCTGTGTTCCCCCATGGATGACCCCCAACAGGAAGAGCCACCCCGGGAACCACTCTTTACCCCCAAGCAGAGTTTAGCTTCAGCTGAAGAGAGAGAGTCTCAGTCGGTGTAGCAGGATCTGCAGCAGGGTGTTGGACGGCACCCTGCATGGTCAGGAAGTCTCTCACTTTTCTCATCCCCTTCCCGGAGCATCACGAGATGTTGTGTCTGATGCCTTGATGTCAGAATGCCAATGCTCCCCACCCCGAACTCTGACTCCATGGCATTGCCATCTGTGGTCAGCCTGGTGGCAGTAGAGCAGTAGAGACCAGGATGAGCATCCATGGGAAGCTCAACCATCCTTCCCTGGACAGTCCTCCAGCAGCCCAGGCTTGTTCCTGAACCCAGGTTACTAGCATTGTAGGTAGTAGCCCTACAACTGTGCTGGTGGGCCATCTATGCCACATGTCATGTTTATAAGGGGAGTCCTAAAATGGCTGTCTTGAGAATTTGGGATCAACAATTTAAAAAATATATATAAATATTAAGAAAATGTGTGTGTAGTTCTAGTCATGACCCCAGCGGGATGCTTTGTGTTCCTGTGCTGGTGAGCTGAGTTTGGGGGTGGGCTCAGTGGCATGGCTGGATGGGGTGAGGGAGGCACTGTTATGCGACAGCCCCCCAAACAGGGAATGAAAGGTGCAGGGTTTCCCACATGGTCTAAGGTACTATATATTGAAGACAACTCTTCTCTTGGTATAAGGCCCTGTACCTCTGCACTCATGGGTGACAGAGGGCCCTGTACATTGGCTGAGAGATGAACTCTTTGCCCTGTACATCTGTATCTGTGGCTGTATGGAAGTGCACAGCCCAGAGGGCCCTGCTCTTCTTCAGCCCACCAGACAGTCCCATGAGTCCTTTACATTCATCCAGAGGGTCCAGCACATCTGCATGTGTTGACACTGGTCACAAAGGGAGGATACAGTTCCACTATCTCAAAAAGAAAGGCATTTCTTTGCAAAAAACTGCATTAATGTCCCAGTTAGGGCTCAAGTTAACACCACAAAAGTAGAGAAGTGAGGTGTTAGGATTTCCAACCATAACTCTCCACCCCAATCCCCACCCCAAGTAGCAAAAGGAAAAGGCATTAGGGTTTTGGATCTCTGGAGTCTTGGTGAATCAGTGGTGAGGTCTTCCTTGGGGTTGTCAACCCTAATGCGCACCCTGTTCCCTGAGCAACCAACATCAGAAGTTACTTCCTTTCTTCACGCAGCCCGCAGGGCCCTGTGTGAAGAAAGCTACAACAGACTGTGTTAGCAACATGTGGCAAGACATACTTCTCTAACTTTGAAGAATGTATCACTATGAGGCACTGTCTTGGAGGTGTGCCTTGTGCTGCGGACCAGAGGCTATGGGCTGGGGGGAAGGGGTGAGCATTAGAGTTGATAACCCCAAGAAAGACCCCATCACTAATTCACCAAGACTCCAGAAACCTGTCATGGTGTAGCAGTGCCCCAAGAGACCTTTCTCTGTTTACTAAAAGTCTGTTGCAATAGCCTTCTGCTTCTTAATACGCTTCCTCTCTCTCTTTGTTATCCCTCTACCCCATTTACAAGCAGGCCACCTGTAAATGTGTCTACCTATCCCTCCATTTTCAGGTTCTGTTGAGGTACACATTCCCCCTAGATGAGGTGATAGGCTTTGGTCACCTTGATGTACCAACAATGCTGAAACAGAATGTATCGTGCTGGAACGCACCCAATGTTAGCATCGGGAGAAAATATTATAGCGCAGAATGATTTCAAAGATGTTATCAAGACTAAGGGAAAACAATGTTAGGCAAGAAGAAACCTTTAGTTGGTGTACATAGAAAAATATTTTACAGAACAATGTATAATAAAGCATACTTTTAGAGCCCGGACCCTGAGCAGTAGCGGTTGCTGGTGTTCACGGTATGAACCCCACCAGGCTACTGTTTATTCCCCACTGTTTTGTTTTGCTCTTTATGCCTGGTACATGTTGTGATGCTTGGCCAGCTAGTTATGATTGTTGTATGATATTTGTAATATACAGTATATAGTAGGTGATTGTCTCACATAAGACAGCCTGTGCTCCTGGGTGACCCCCCAGATTTCAATGAGGTTACAGTGACAAGTGACCTGAAACCAGGAGGTAATTAAAAGACCAGAGAGACTTAATTAAGGGTCTCCTGTTTTTCTGTCTTAATTAGAACTGACCCAGCTGCCAGGATATAGGGCTTGTAAAGTTTTATGATTCCTATAGGAAAAACATTTTATACCACCATGGTGCTAAAAGCTGTAAAACCCTTTGATATGCCTTGGGAATAGGAACTGCTCAAGATCAAAGAGAAAATGTTTAATTAAAGAGTCATATTTAGGAAGTGGAGTTTTTCCTGATGTCATATTATTTAATATACCTCCTGATAGGACATCATGTTTGTATTTTTTTTATATATTCTAACATGAGGAGCTAGATAACTCACCAAGGGTGTGGAGAGATGGAGCTGAAATGTATCCTTGTAACTGGGGAATATGACATATCATTTTGGGACTCAAGAAAGACAGATCTCTGATCTAACTTAAGTACTGTACAGAGGTAGTACATTAGATAGAAAAAGTCTAATTGTATTGTGGTAAGAGTTCTTGTTTTGTAAATCTTCCCTTGTTCTTTTATGTGATTGTGAGCTCTTTGATATATTGTTCTGTGTTTACATTTTTCATATTTTTATCATCTTTTAGTAAAATCTTTATTTGAAAGAGACTGCCTGGGGTGTCTGTCAGTTCTTTTTGCATGTGACGTATAGAGGGTTAAGACTGACAAAAACTGTTCAAAAGCTTGATGGTGTTACCAAACTGGGAAAAGGTAAGAATATACCTAAGGTCTTTTATAGAGTTTTAAGGGTTCCTTTTGGAAGCCTGGCTTGGTGCCCTTGGTGAAAGATTGTACCGCAATCCCCCAAAGAGGTACGTATCTGAGCCTGTACATTGGGTACGCTAGCATAAACTTCACAGTTTGAATCCCCCCAGAACTTGAGACTAAAGGTGATTCAGACCCAAAAGCAGACAGGAGGGTTACCCTATCTGTTACCTGTTCACATTACTGTGCTCGGAGGTTGGCATTGTGGAAGCAGAGGGCCTGACCTGCTGAGTGCATTTGTGACAGATTTGGTTAGCAGCGGTGCGATAAAATTGGTAACACAAGCTTTAACTGTTCAGTTTGTCAGCTTAATACTGTACAACTCACTTGCAAAATAAGGGAGGAGAACAACCATGCCCGCGAATTGGGCTACTTGGGGGTGGGGACATTTGAGTTACATGCCAGCGATTGGAGCTGCTGAGGGAAGACTACTGCTGCCCACGATCGGGCTGCAGGGGGTGTCAGTCCCTGACGGCTGCTGCCTGGTAGGGCGCCAGGCACAAGTCATCTGGGATTGGCACACCTGCATGCTAATGGCATGCAAATGGGGCTTTAATTAGATGCAAATGGCCCCCCATGTGCCTTGCATGAATTATGGCCCCATTTACATGTCACCTTTTGAATATCGCAGGTGCTGCACATGGCGCAATGGAACTTGTGCCACTGCATCTGAATGCTCCACTCTGACCACTTGAGGTGGCGCAGTTCCACTGCGCCATGCACAGTGGGTGTGGCCCGGGGGCGATATTCAAAGAAGTTGCTCAATAGCGCAACTCCATTGAATATCACCCTGGCCACACCCCAGCGCAACTTTTTTGAGCAGTGCAAGGGCTTGCACCACAGAATGGTGCAGTTTGAATATCTGGGCCACTGTGTGTAGTGCCAGCCTTTACTCCAGCAGGTAGCGCTTTGTGATTCAGTGCCAGTGAGCTGAAGGGGCAAGCTCAGTGAGTCATTTGGATTGGCCAAGGTTGGGGGGACTGGGCTGTCACAAGGCACCATCCCCAAGACTATGAAGGAAACGTGCAAGGTTGTCTGCATGGCCCAAGTATCATATAGTCAAGTGAAATCTTCTCTTGGTATACTTCTGGCTTCAGAAGGGCAGGACCCTGTGGGGCCTGCAGTTATGCAGACAAAATTAGTGTCAAAATGTGTGTATGATGGTTTCAGCAGCGGATCTAGAAGTTGTTGAAGGGAATAGCAGTTTTTCAATTATGCCGATGCATATATAAAAAAGCATGCATTAACAGATCATGCTATCTAGCAAGGTAGCTCATACAGCATGTAGGAGTACAGCAGATCCAGCCACGATGCAACACAGTAACTTGCAATAAATGACATATAACAAAATACTACAGTAAAAAAGGGCTTAATTGCCATTGAATTACACTGTTCCCTGCAGCATAATGCAGCATTTGTGTGATATATTGTAGCATTAGTGTGTTGCATCCTGGTTAGTGCTACTGTACCACTGGCTGCAGAGGCACAGTCCCCTTGAAACCTTCAGTGTACAGAAGGGCAGCTCTCATGGGACCTGTGCTTCTGCAGCCACACATACTCATGCACACAGTATGACATACACTAACAGGGTAACTTATGCAGCTGCAGATGCAAATCCATGAATTTAGCACATCAGTGCTACTGCATTTGTGCCATCTGGAAAAAGATTTATGTTGTCTTGTCTTACCTGATGATGATTGTCTGTGGTTGTTTGTCTGGTGTTGTCCCTTTGCTGCCTTGGGTAGGGGCAGTAAGGGTTGGGAACTCTAACGCCCTATTTCCCTACTTTTGTTGCATTAAGTTAAACCCTAATTGGTACACTAACGCAGTTTTTTTTTACAATGAATATATATATTTATACAATGGGGGTGAAACATTATCCAGTGAAATAAAACATGTTATTTCACTGCAGTGAAATAAATCCTGATGACGTCAACAGAGTTAAAATAAATACCATTTATTACACCCCTGAAACCTGCGCAATCGTGCAAAGCCGCACTAACCCCATGCAAGCTGCACAAATTGTACCTTTTGCAACAGTGAGGCCCCATTGTATAAATAGAACACATGATGTGCACATCATGGCATATGAAAAATATTTTCACTCCTGCCTCGTGAGCACTGTATATTTCACTCATGCCTTCGGCACTCGTGAAATATCCAGGCTCACTCTGCAGGAGTGAAAATATTTTCCATATTCCACTCATGCCCATCATGTATCCCCTATTTATATATATATATATATATATATATATATATATATATATATATATATAGAGGCAAAACTCTGTTTAATGAATCAGTTAGGGTTGTTCCACAGCAAAAAAAAAGCTAGAGAATTCGGGTTAGGGTTGAAAGCTCCTTGGACCCCAGCCCACCCCAACCAGCATCGGGGTGTGCATTGGGTCAACGGCCCTAACTCTCACCCCATCACATGTGTAAAGAAGCTGAGGTATAGGAGAATGGGGTGAGAGTTAGGACCGATGACCCAACGACACCCCGATGCCGGGTTGGGGTGGGCTGGGGTAAGGGGGGCTTAACCCTAACCCCGAATTTCCTAGCTTTTTGCTGTGGAACAACCCTAACTGATGCATTAAATGGAGTTTTTTGCTTCTAATTTCCCTTCTTTTTGAGAATGAGGATGATAAATAATGAAAGGAATGCAAGGGCCCCGTGCTCCCGCCATGTGATGTCTTGTTACACAGTAACAGAAACTGCAAAGCAAACACAAGTGGCAACAGTAATGCACATGGCATAGCAAACGTAAATGACAAAGCAAACATTAATAGAAACACAAGCGTAAAGTGACGCCAAACCAAATAGTTACATAAACGGAGACATCAAACAGAAGTGCATACAGAATGCAACTGGTAACGCACACATTCACGGTACCACAATTGTAAATGCAAATGGTAACAGTAACACCAACAATAACACCCAAGTAAACAGAAACGCAAGCATGTACAAAAACGCAAACCGTAACACACGCACTCATGGAACCACAGTTGCAAATGCAAATGGTTATGGTAACAGCAACAATAAAGCCAATAAAAACAGAAACACAAGCACATACGAAAATGCAAACTGTTACACATAAGGTCATGGTACTGCACTAGTAAATGTAAATGGTAACAGTAACAGCAACAGTAAAGACAACAGAAACAGAAATGCAAGCTCATATGAAAACGCAAACCGTCACGCACATGGTGGCGTAGACGGGAACGGTGATTCGAACAGTAACAGAAGCGCAACTGGAAGCGCTAGCTGTCACAGTAACAAAAGGGCACACCCTTCTTTTCCCAAAAAACTGCATTGAAAAAACTAACTGAAAACAAAGAATGTATGCATTATAATTGACTTCAGAGCAGAAAAGTATGACTTGGAATACTAAATTGCTTATATCTCAGGAACCGTATGACACAGGAAAAAAATAATATTTTGTATGAATTATTACTTTCCTGGCTAGTTTTTTGCTTAGCCCCTGAGTTGAGGGGCTAAGCATTTTTTTGACAAAAAGTCCGTATCTTGCACCGTCTCTGAGATACAGGCCCTGAAAGACGCGACGGACGCCATAATGTTATCCTATGGGACAAATCGTCAACTTCGGAGTGCTGTCACTTTGCCACCCTGTAATATTTTTTCTCCAAGCCACCAAAAGGCATGTTTGTAGGATGTTGGCTTTCTTCCCTCCAAATTTCAGCCCAAAAGACCACACCGTTATTTTCCAGCAGAGCGCAAATAATTCCTGTAATATGGCAGACGCCGTAATGTTATCCTATGGGAAAAAGCACCAACTTCATAGTGCTGTAACTTTGCCTCCCTGTAATATTTTTTGACCAATCCACTAAAAGGCACATCTGTGAGATGTTGCCTTTCTTCCCTCCAAATTTCAAGTAAAAAGACCAAACCATTTCTGAGATATTCAATGTCAAAGATTGGCAAAATGTCCCTATCTATTCCATTATAAGAAATCTGGCCATCTTGTCCCTATTTTGTGATCAAAGATTACGATCAAAGAATCTCATGATCAAAGAATTTGCAGCCTCACAATCAAAGAATTTTCAGGCTCACGAACAAAGAATAAAAAATTTAATAATTCAAAAAATAGAAGCAATTGTAGTATACCACCACCATGGTTCAACAGAACGAAGCCCCCTGAGTAAAACCCACCCTCATTTGACTTCCTAGGGCACCCATGGGCTGAGAAAAATGATTGTTAAATTTGGCCATCTTGTCCCTCACTCACGATGCAAGATCGCAATCAAAGAATCTCATGATCAAAGAATTTGCAGCCTCACGATCAAAGAATTTGCAGGGTCACAATCAAAGAATAAAAAAAGGGTGACATGCGATTTATTCACCGATTTGAACCAAACCAATGGCATGGTTCGACAGAACGGACCCTCCTGAGCAAAACAAGCCCTCATTTGTGTCCCTAGCCCACCCCATAGCTGAGATATTAGTGTTTTAGGTCACGATGCAAGATCGCGATCAAAGAATTTCACGATCAAAGAATTTGCAGGCTCGCAATCAAAGATCGTTAGCGAGCTGCAAATTAAGATTTTAAAAGCTTATAACTCTATTTTTGACCAATTTGGATGGAACCAAAGCCATGGCTTGATAGATCAGGGTCCCCTGAGTAAAACCCATCGAAGTTTTACTTCAGAAGTGACCCCTGAGCCGAGATATTTGTGTTTGTGTGATTGGAAAACTGAAAACAAGATGGCGGACCTCGCGGTCAAAGAATTTTGAAAATTCCTCGGGAACAAAGATTCTTGAACCACGAGACTGAAAACTCTTTGATCGCCAGGTGAGACCAGATGGCCAGAACCCCATTCTTCGATCGCAAGATATACATATAAATTTTCCCATTGACTTATAATGGGAAATTAAAAGTGCCATAACTTTTGAATGCCTTAATATTTTTTCACCAAACAAAAAGCGGCATGTTCAGCCACCAAAGCTCTTTCAAACAAGCCATCTTACAGAGTGACACACCACACGACAGCTGTGTAGGACCACATTAAGAATGCCAAATGGTGCCTTCAAAAATGGATAATTTTGCATTTTTCAGCGCTTTCGTACATGAAGACCAGCACTCCAACACAAACGCAATTTGTCAGATCAAGAGATCTAGAGAACCCCAGCATGTGTACCAAATGTTAGGCAAATCCATTGAACGGGTCCAAAGTTATTAATGTCCAAACTTTTGACTTTAGTATGAAAGTGGGCGCTCAACCCTAACTATAGTGACGCGACCACGCCACTATAATATATATATATATATATATATATACATGTTACAAGTTTGAGACTTTTGCCCCATTGGCTTCATTGTGACCACTATTTTAATATATTAACAGCTTGATAAGACATTAATATCTAGCAAACAGACTACAAACCATCTTTTCACAACCTTAATAGCACATGTAATAAAACCTTAATAACACATGTAATAACAATCTTAATAATGCATATAGCAACTTTAATAACCAATATGCCAACAACCTTAATAAAAACACAGAACACCCCTATAAGACCCCTACCAGCTTCTCCAACTACAGCCCCTGCAAAAATAAAACTGACAGAACCAGTGAATAAAATGTTTCCCTGACCTAAACTTAAAAAACTAGCCCTCCTGCTCTCCCATACTTACAAAACCTCTCATGCTGCTGCTGCCTCCACACACTCACCCTCCATGCTGCTCCTGCATCAGTGCTGCTCCTCCTTGATGACACCACTTCTCGCAACTGCTCCTGGCTAGGCATGGTACTCCTCATTGCTGCTTCTCACCACAGACAGCTTCCTGCCACTCCCAAACACACTAGAAGCCCTGACATGATGCTTCTGACCACAAACTATACACCATTACACTATCTGGATCACTTCTCATGCCATCCTGAATGTTTGTAAGGAACACTACATGGAAACCATGCTTTCTTTTATAGGAAGCTGCTACACTATGGAAATTGATAAGGACCAAAATACTGAAGCCCTGAAAATGCCACTACATTACAGAAAAGCACTAAGGGACACCCTATATCGGGGACAAAACTACAGCAGGGAAAAACTCTACACTAAGCAAAAGGTGAGTTTACACTGCCACATTTGCACTGCAGCAACCTGAGTGCTCAGGCACAATGGTGCACATGTGGCAGTATTTACACTTACCAGATTGCAGTAAGTCGATGCCTGATCCTCTCCAAGAGTCACAGCAGTGCTGGGGATGTATTTTGAGGTGGGTAGTGTAAGCTGCCATGGGGAGAGGCAGCACCGCTTGCTTTGCTGCAACCCTGACCTAAAGATCTCCTGATTTACATTTTCTCCCTGGTTGTATCCACTGTCTTTTTTTCCATTGCATTGATAGTACTCACAACAAGTGATCACAGTGGAGATCTGTGCTTCTGCAGCTACAGATACAAATCCACAATACCCAAATTACAACAGTACTTCTGTCTATGGAAGTGCAGGCAACTGTGGGGCCAGTGTTTCTGCAGCCACAGATATACATTTGCAGTGTAAGGCATGCACACCCATTTTTGGCAGCAGATACAAATTAATGATACCCAAATTACAAAACTACTTCTGTCTGCAGAATGCAGGCCCCTGCAGATACACATGCACATTGCAAAACATACACAGTCACACTGTTACATTTCTAAACAGCACTAATGAAGCATTTATTTTTAAGTGCCGCATGCTGTATGCATTTTTTGAAGGTAGTACATCAGTGCTATTGCATTTGTGTCATCTGGAAACAGACCTGCTTACAAACAGAAGTACTGTTATAATTTTTGTATCATGGATTTGTATCTGCAGCCAGAAGTGGGTGTGTATGTGTTGAAGGGTGCATGTGTACCCATTGCTACAGAACCATTGGACCCCGATAATGGATGTCTTTTGTGTCATCTGGAAACAGTTGTATGCTGTTTGTCTTAGCTGATGATGGCTGTCTGTGGTTGCTTGTGTGTTCTTGTCCTTCTTGCTGCTTGGAGGGAGGAGTTAGGGTTGGGAACCCTAACACCACATTTCCCTTCTTTTGTGGCATTAGGCTGACCCCTAATTGGTGCATTAGCATAGTCTTTTTCTGGAATGAAAATGGTTTCTTTTTAAGAAACCAATAAACTGAAATTACAACAGTAGTACTTTCAGCTGCAGAAGTGCTGGCTCACAGGGGTCAGCACTTCTGCAGCCATAGATACACATTCAAAGTGCAAGAAATACACCGCTACTTCTGACCGCTGAAGCACAGGCCCCTCTGCAGCCCCAGACAGAAACAGTGCTTCTGCAGGCACAGATACCCATTGGCACTGCAAGACATACACAGCAACTTCTGCCAGCCAATACTCAAAGTACAGTCCATTTGTGGGTGCAAAAGTGCTACCCCGGTTGTGTGAATCATCCTTTAATCCTCTGTCTAAAATAAGAACATAAAAAAGACAACACCTGGGGAATTTCATTCCACTCCACTTGATCAGAACATCAAGGAAACTCATTCCTTAAGCAACAGAACAAGTTGCACCACCTTCAAATCTGGCATAAGACACTAGGCAAATACCCCCCCACCAAAAAAAAAACAATGCAAACAAACCTGTATTGTAGGGGAATAATTTAACCCTCTTCTTGCAACCTCTGTGGGGAGTGGAAGTCCTACGACTACTTCCCCCAGGTGCATTTCAATCCTGGAATGGAAGGCTGAAAGAGTTAACTCACCATCTCCAAAAGTGCTTTTTGAAGTCCAAGGATTCCATCAGCTCCAACAGCACTTTTTGAAGTCTGAGGATTACATTGCTTAATCTTAATTTGAAATGGTATCTCAGAGCGGATGGGTTAATTTAAAAAGCTCCAAGTGTAAGCATGGTAATAAAGTGACACTCCCTTCACAAAATAGACTAAACTCTGACTTTATCAAGGTGCTTAGTTACTTGTGGCTTTTATAAAACTTTATTTCTCTCCTTAACTTTACTTTTGAAGCTGGACTAGGTGTTACTAAAGGTTAAACTAGTTGTACATTATGTGTTTCTCTACCCCTCTACTCCTCTCCTGACATTGCTTTAATTACTGATCCTGCATTCTGCTCTCTCTGAAATCATATTCTGATTCAGTATTGTATTAATTTATTATTGAGCTGTTACTATTGCAAAGCTTCTTGAAATGTTTGTGTATGATCTGGCTCGTGTCTGTTATGTGGCAAGATGTGTACCCCTGTATAATCAGCATAAGGGTGGCATTGATACAATGCAATGGTAATCGTTTATTAGTCTACTTTTTTTTGTTTGGGGGTGGAGAGGGTACTTGATGAGAGGAAGCGTTTCATGTTTTGCTTTGTATTTTGTGACTTAGTGAGAGAGAATGTCCAAATATATATGAGCGTGGCAAAAAGGCCTTTCATTTGTTCTTTTTTTGTCTGGTGGCATTAGTTTAAAGAACAGACATTAACTTAATTTTTGTTTGTCCACCATTTCATCCCCCTTAGCAGTGTCACTTATTACACACCATTTACTAGCTTTGTTGCCCTCCACAAATAAAAATAACAAAAAACAAAATTACAATAATAAAAATAATGTAACCATTTAGTGAACATGTATTCTTAGTTTGCAATTGCTTAATGTATAATGATTTCTTTGTTTTAACTGGTATTTAAAATAAGTTGCTGAAATTTACTGAATTTTCAAAGATCGATTATCTTTATTTGTCCTTAACCTGAATCAATAACCTCGTCTGTTCTGCATGCTGTATGACGTACTATCAAACTGAAAAGTATTGTAGTTGGGTATTATGCATTTTTCTGTCCATTTCTTCCTCTCTCAACTATTGTCTGTTATGTTACTGTAATATATCTTGCCACCTCGTAACATGAGTATAAGTTATGTATAAATGTATAAGTATTATTTTAATCTTTCTTTCTTTTTTTGGTTTGGGGGTTGCACGGGTGTTACATGAGAGGAAGAGTTTTGCTTTACTGTGACTCCTCCAAAAGAAAACATATTGAAATAAGATGCATTTTTCTCCCTTACTGATCATTTGCATTTGACTCTCACAGATGGTCTATTCACAAGACCATCCTTTTTGGGCTGGGGGTGCTGAATAACCCAAAACAGACGCAGAGCTTTTTGGATATTAGAAGTCTTGTTTTTTCCATGAGTCTCAATCCTACACTTTTATATATTCCAACAGTAATGAATATAGTGAAGTACTACAAATTGTCAAAAGAAAATGGGAAAATATTCACTTTGGGAGACATGTATGTCTATGTCAGTAATATGTGTGTGGGGGGGGGGGATTATTCTTCTGATGCATTGCCAGACGTACTGCTTACCATTTATCTAAATATAATTAAAAAAATACAACATTATGAAATAATCTTTTAGTTTAATTTGTTTACTAGGAGCAAAATAGTCAACTGCAATTCAATTCTATTTTTGTGCATTGCTTGAGTGAAGACCTGTTGCTGACAGCTGTGATATTTGTTGCTTATTATTTTGAGACAGAACTCTCAAATAAACTATTGGGAACAAATAAAAAAAATACAATATGCAAAGCAACAACCATCAAAGTAATTTTTTACAGCTTAAGGAACACATGTTGAAAACTAGCCACATCAAAAAGACATCACCATGCTTAAATTGCAAAATGGAACAGAGTAGAATGCATAAAAGGTAACACCATTTGATAACATAACATCTGTTCTGAGAATCGGGTGCTAGTTTGGAATGCTGAGGATCGCCAGTGCCTACTGTGAAATGTTAAAGAGAAAAAACATTATTAAATTAATACAGGACACAAAAATCTTTTTTTTTTTGTTCCCCTATATTTTATATCTCCTCCCAGCCTGCCACTTCCGACCCTTCAGGGGGACAAGTGGACATCCCACTGCCTGGAACCCTACCCAAGAAGACCGCTAGACCCCATGGAGTCTGGATTACCCCTGGGGATTTGTAGGGGACTCAGACCCGAACCTTACATTTCATTGGTCTGAGGTCTGCTGGGCGGGCACAGGCAAATCGTGGACAAGGCCTTGGTCCTCCCATCTTTCCGGCTCAGGCAGGCTTGTTTTTCGCATTTTTTTCTCTTTCCCGAGCAGCAAGTGACTTCCCCCGATGTCATGACGCAAGCGCCGATGTCCATGCTGCTCAATGGCCACATCCCACCCCCAAATGGAGCTTGCAATCCTCCAAGCCTCCGCTCGGGGTCATGCAAGTGTCGGGCATCGGCGAATCCTCTCCCGGAGAGAGCTGTCGGCATTGGATGCTCCAGCCTAGCTCCCCCCGGCCGCCCCACCAATGACCCGAGTCTGCTCCCAAACCCGAGTCGCCAGCGTGGCGCGAGGTGTGGCATCCAGCACCTCAACCCTTAGTGCCACCGGGCCGGCTCAAAAATATTTTTAAAATATATTTTATGGTCAGCCCAGTGGTGAAGAGGGCTGAGGTACTTTGGGTGCCTTACCTTTTCTCAGGCTGGTGACCCGGGTTCGGGAATGGACTTGGGTTGTGGGGGGTTGGCCAAGGAGAGGAGGATTGAATGTCCAGTGGACTGCTCTCCTCCTCTGGGGAGGGAGGGTTGTTGGGTTCTTGCCACTGGTCTGACCCCCTAGCCAAGACTGGGGGCCATCCAGTGCTGGCAGTCGGTGATGCCTTGCGCATCTCTGTCAGCATTAGGTGTCTATCCCTGCCTTCCAGAAATGCAGAAAATGCCTGGGCATAGTAAGGATGATGATGGCCTCTCCTGGGCTCTGCGCTGGACTTCAGGACCCCTCTCCAGCACTACATCCGTGTATGTCAGCAGGAAGTGCCTGCCACTGGACCCCTGCCACAGGGGGCTATGCCATGAAGGTTGCAGGGCTGAGGGCCCTCGCTGGATCTGTTTCACTGGTTGCACGGCACCCCCCTACCAACCCCGCCAGGGAGGGTAAGCCATGGAGGACAGCTGGGTGAGTTAAAATTCCTGGGGTTCTGGTGGTGAGGATGGGGAGGTCAGTTGATTGGAGGCAGTGCCGCAGCGTTGGATAAAATGTCTAGCTGCAAAATATGTTTTATTGCAGATTCAATTAATAAAAAAACATAATCACACCTCTAGAAATACATTCACGTCCCTTTTAAAGAAATATTGTTTAGAGATTTTTTATGAGTGAACTGAAAATTCTTTGGTCACAACACTTTTTGTGCAACCAAAGAACTCTCGGCTGGCGGCCATAAAACCACATGTCTCGGTAAGCTGGGCACCCAAGATTTGCAGGGTGCCCAACAAAAGTATTTTAGAGGTATTTTTGAAAACAAACATCAGAGTCTTGCTAAACAGATCCCATTTACATAGATTCAGGTGTTTATTTTTAAAAAATCAGTTATTTTCATGTGTTTTGGAAATTTATTTTCACCAAAAACAAACACGATAGTGGTGCTCATGACCATAAAATGTTTCTCACAGAAGAAAAACACATTTTCTCATGAAAGAAAACCAGCTGCGAAAGTAAAATTCTTCTTTTGTATCTGAGGGTTAACTTGAAAACCCTACCAGGCATGATCAGAAGCCACATTTAAAAATCTTATAACTCTAGAATCCATTCATATTTTTTCAAAAAACCTTAAAAAGGCACACCCTTTGGCCAAGCCCTTGTACCCTGGAAGTTTTGGAACAAACATTCAGTCTGTCTTTATTGTAGGTATAAGCACAAAAAGAAAAAAGCCAGAAAGTGCATTATTAAAGGATTTTAAAAGCTCTTGATCTCAGAATAAGGATAAGCGCCCATCACGAATCTTCCCACAACTTAAGAACTTGCATCTGGATCAGGCATGCAAACTTTTCTTTTTTTTTGAACTTCAATATTCCTTTATTTAATTATTATTTTGGGTACACAGAAATCAGGGTACAGTTCAGTAATCTCATCATACATAAGGAATGGAATGAGTACTAATGTTTCCTTTAAAATTAATACATATAGTTTCTTTTCAACAGGGTAATGCTTAGTTAATTACAATCATTGCTAGACCAATTTTATTCTTTTTAGGTTCTCCCTCTTTTCCCCCCTTTATGCTACATCCTGGGCAATAATCCTGGTTACAGCCTATAGGTGTTAATCTCATGAAGGAAAAAAATTGTTTTCCTTTCTCCCACCCCACCCCTTTCAATAAATTCTATCTGTAAGAGCTGGTCTATTGTTCAGATTCCTTCCATTTTTCAAATAATTAAAGAAAGGCAGCCATCTAGAATTATACTTATCTACCAGCAATCTTAATGAGGCACTGATGGCCTCCATTCTCCTAATTTGATCAATCTTTCTATACCAGTTCTCCATCGAAGGGGAAAATACTTTCAGCCAGTTTTGGGTCAACGCCTTAAGTGCTGCTGCAATGAGAATATAAAAAAGATATTTGCCCGATGAAGTTGTAATTTCGTCGGGTGGGAGTCCCAGGACCAGATTCAGAAACTGTGGGTGGTGAGAAAGCAGCATGATCTCCATGATATCATGTGATACCTTTCCCCAAAACCGATCGACCCTGGGGCAACTCCAGAAGATGTGATAATATGTGCCCATTTGTCCACATCCCCTCCAGCAAGTGGCGGGGATTGAGGAAGAATAGTGGTGTGATACCTCTGGGGTAATAAAAAATCTGGTGTTAATTTTCCATCGGAATTCTCTCCATACTGGAGAATTGGTCGTTTTATGAACCCCTTCCCAGACACACTGCCACAACCTATGTGGAATATGAAGGTTTGTCTCACTCTCCCATTTTTGTTCCACTTTTTTGTCTAGCAAGAGTCCCCCTGTCTTCTATTAGGACCTTGTATATTTCTGAAATATATGCTTTGTGTCTCCTATTTTACCTCTGAGATATGTACGTTGTACCGGAGTTGAAGGTCCCTGCGATAGTTCTACAAGTCCTATGGTGGTAGTTTATATAATGAACACACTGATAGTATTTAAATACATCATTTTGAGTTAGATTAAATTCTGATTGCATTTGTTGGAAAGATTTGACCTGATCCCCAAGTAAAAGCTGATATGGGTAAATCAGTCCTGATAATGTCCACCCGAGGAGAGAGTTATCTCACCTTTGGATAGGGAAACCTGGCAGATCTGATAAGGGAAGGTAATTCCATATGGGACGTATTATTTCCCATTCCTGTCTTGTTTCCAACCATTTTGACAGGGTATGTCTAGTAAATCTATTAATAAAGTGCCTCAGGTCCTTAAGTTGGATTCGCCAGGGCAAGTTATTTAGTGAACCCCAGTCATTCTCTAGTTGTTCAATTTCTAACCACCCATGTGCCTTCCCTATCTTTAACATTTTAATGATCAGCACTATTTGTGCTGCTAAGTAATATTTTGGGAAATTAGGCAACCCCATTCCCCCTTTGTTTTTTTCTTCTATTAGAATTTCCCACTGGATTCTTGGACGTTTACCCAGCCAAATAAAGTTTGCCAGTCTTTGTTTTAAGTCTTTCCAATCCTGTTTTGGTATCGAGATAGGTAAATTAGTGTAGAGAAAGAGAACTCTTGGAAGGATATTCATTTTAATCATTTCAATTCTATTTGAGAGCATAAAGTGGAGGATACTCCACCTGTTCAGGTCTTTCCTTATCTGTTGGTTTAGGGCTTCATAATTAAATTTATACAAGAGGGCTAATTCTCTGGGGATCTGAATTCCGAGATATCTTAATTTACTCTTGACCCATTTAAAGGGGATTTTATTTCTAAGTTCTATATTTAGTTCCTTTCCCAATACCAACACCTCCGATTTGGAAGAGTTAACTTTAAAGCCTGAGATGTCTCCAAACTTGGACAGAAGTGTGGCTAGGTGTTTGTAGCCAGACCCTGGGTCACCTAAATAAATCAATGTGTCATCCGCATAGAGAGATATCTTATGGGATGAGTTATGGATTTCAATCCCTTCTATACCCTCATGTTGCCTGATGGCTTGTGCTAGGGGTTCCATACTGATTGCAAAAAGGAGTGGTGACAGTGGGCACCCCTGCCTCATGCCCCGTTCTATCCCAAAAGTGGAAGAAATAGTTCTGTTCACTTTAACTCTAGCTTGGGGATTCTGATAACACAGTTTGATCCATCCTAGGAAGTTGCCCCCAAATCCCATTTTTTCTAAGACCATAAAAAGATAGGTCCAGTTTAGCCTATCAAAGGCCTTTTCCGCGTCTAGGAAAATTGCTAAAGCTGGAACTGGGTTGTGATTCTTATGTTGCAAAATGTTTAAGAGTCTTCTGATGTTGTCACTCATGTGTCTATGCGGTATAAAACCTGTTTGGTCTGGATGGATTAGTATTTCTATGTATTTTTGAAGTCGGATTGCTAAAATTTTTGTAAATATTTTTTGATCTTTATTAAGGAGGGCTATAGGTCTAAAAGATTCACATTTGGATTGATCATTGTCAGGTTTAGGAATTGTTGTTATGACAGACTGGGACCAACTTCCTGGGATTCCACTCCCTTCATTGCACTGATTAAAAACTTCTGTAAGCCGGCCCGGTGGCGCTAAGGGTTGAGGCTAGACGCCACACTCGCACTGCCACCCAGGTTCGAACGGACTCGGGTCATCGGGGTCGGCCGAGGGAGGATTGAGCATCCCAATGGATGCTCTCTCCTCGGGATTCTCAACCCTGAGTATGCGGTGGGAGCACCGGGCGGGGGTTGAGGCTCCGCTACGGAGTCCGGGAGGGGGACATCGTTAGGCGCTTGAGGGAGGCATGCTTAGCATCGCCGCCTCTAGGACGACGCCCTCAGTGCCGCGTCCCCAGGGGCGGGAAAGTGGGGAGAAAAGCGGAAAATGGTAGTCCTTGGTGTCCCTAGATGAAGACTACCCCATCCAGAGAGTCCACCCAGGACAGACCCCGCTATGCAGGAGAAGGAGAGGTAAGGGCACTCTAGGGGCAGATCCTGAACGGGGGGCTACGGGGATATGTGCAGTCGGAAGGAGGGGGACACCGGGGACAGGAAGGAGAATAAAGAAATAAAGCAAAAAAAACTTCTGTAAGTAGGGGGGCCAAAGGAACGGACAACTTTTTATATATTTCACTGCTAAACCCGTCCGGACCTGGTGTTTTTCCTATTGGCAAATTATTAATTACTTCTATAGTTTCCTTAATTGTGATGGGTCTATTTAATTCTTCATTTATGACTTTTGTTAGTTTAGGTAACTTAAGAGCATCCAAAAAAGTCTGAGTTTTTAATTTTATGTTCTCCTCTTCTTTATCTTCCCTATATAATGTCTGGTAGTATGTTAGGAATTGCTGTACTATATCTTCTGGGGTAGTCCATTTTCTGCCTTTTGGTCCTGGGTCTTATATATAAGGCACATATCTATCTGCTTGGGATTTTCTCAAACGGATTGCTAGCAATCTAGATGCTCTTCCCCCCCCCACCTCATGGTATTTTTGGCTAGTAAAGCGAAGCAGGCCCTCAGCTTTTTTATTTTCTAGATCTTGTAGAATTCTTTTAGCTTTGTTTAATTGTATCAGGATCTGTTTATCTCCTGGGTTAGTTTTATGTTTTTTTTCCAGTTCTGAGTTCAGTCAAGGTTCTATTATGCGTTAGTTCAGCTAGTTTTTTTGTGCTGCTGCATAACTAATTATTTCTCCTCGAGGACTGCTTTTAAAGTGTCCCATTTAAGTGATGGGGAGTGCTCTACGGCCTGATGAACCAAAGTGAAGTCTTCTATTTTCTGCTTCAATTTAGAGATAAACACTATATTATTTAAAAGTGAGACATTTAGTCTCCATAATGATTGTTTATTTTGAGTGGACAGAGTCACCTGTACTGAGATCAGTGAATGGTCTGAGAGCGTGATGTTGTGAATATGGGACTTTTTAATTAGACGAAGGGTGCGTGCATGTGTATAAAATAAATCTATACGAAAGTAAGATTGTTGCGCAGACGAATAGAACGTGAAGTCTCTATCTGTGGGGTGTTGAGCATGCCAAATATCTACGAGGCCCAGCTCGGCCGACCAAGCCACTAAGGATCTGGAGGCCATCCTATCTGTAGAAGTAATCCCCAAAGAGCAGTCTCGTTGTGTGTGTGGGACTGTGTTGAAGTCACCTCCAAGGAGTAATATGCCCCCGGGAAGATCGGCTATTTTTTTAAAAATTATTTCAAAAAAAACCTTCCTGTCCAAAATTTGGAGCATAGATATTAACCAAATGCATTATTTGCCCTTGCACATTTATTGTAGCCCTCACATATCTACCCTGTAAGCCCGATTCTGTAGATTCAATAACCAGGTTCAGTCCCCTGCGTATCAGTACTGCCACTCCTGCTTTTTTAGATTTGGGGTGTGATGCAGCTACCACGTGTTCTACCCAAGCCCTGCATAGTTTCAGATGTTCATCTAGTGACAAGTGTGTCTCTTGGATCAGGGCTACATCTATCCCCATTTTTTTAATTTCTTGCAGCAGCCTTGTGCGTTTTATTGGGGAATTTATCCCTTTAACATTGTATGAGCTAACTTTTAGATCAATCATTCCAAAGGTCTTTAGGTTTTATACATTTTATGAGAGCCTTCCGTATCCCTAGAGTGAGTGTCACCCTGTTTCTTCTCCTCCAATCCTCGCCACGTACCCTTTGTTAATAATATAGGTCTATCAGTTATTAATTGTACCCATATCTCTTGAACTTTAACAGTATCCATAAACTTATTTCTTACAACTGTTGCCCTTAATATTGTGCAATCTCCTTTCTAAAACTTAACTGCGTTTAATTCTTTTTTCCTTGTTTCTCCCCCTTTCCCCTTTATTGGTTTACAATACCAACAGTCCTGCTCCGTATCATTTAATGTACTTGGAGATAGATGAAAAAAAATCAGAATGTATCTCTTAAAAAGAAGAAACACGCTGTTCATAAAACTTTGGAATCTGAACAGGTCGTACAACGTTACCAACTTATATCTTGAGAGAAAAGAGGGAAAAAAAATCACGAGCTGTTTGTGTACTCCATTGTTGCTTCCTGGGTGCAATTCCAGGCTTCGCCACAAGGGGGAGCCTGTTTCCTTTGCAATAGTGCGTGATGTTTTCTAAGCACTGTTGATCTCTAATTTAAGAGATCGAGAGCAACCCTGAATGCTGCTCCAAACAAGTCGTCACGGAGATTGAAAGAACCAATATCATTCCCCCCCAGGTCTAAACCCTTCCCAGCAATAGTAATAAAATAATGCAGTCCTTCCCCCATTGCTTCAACTTTACCATAACATGTTTACTTTGATTAATTCTGATGTACTCTAGCAACATTATCAAGGCTTAATTAAAGTTTTCTTTTCTCTCAGACCCTCCCCTTCTTGTTCCTCAGTGCCCATCACTTAATATCTGTGCCTTTCTTCCCGATCTTTTGAAAATCTCAAATTGCCCCAGAAACAGGTTTCCTATCTATCTCCTCCCACATCCCCTCCCCGCCCAGTTATCTCTCTGTACTCGCCTTGACATTCTTGAATTCCATTACATTTGCCTATTATATGGCTGAGTTTTTGCTTTAACCTTTACCAATTCCCTTTTTTTTTTCTTTTTAACACAAAAAAAAAAATGTTCCATATTTAGTCCCCAAGTGTAATCTTTCGCCCTTTTTGATTGCAGTATACTCTCCTTTCTTTATCTTCTCCAATCCATCACATAGATTCCTCCCATTGAAGCTCTGTGTTCACCTTCTCATGTCTGGCCTGGTAGGTTCTTCTCGAGGGTTTGATCAGTGGTCGCTTGTTTTGACAGCTTCATGGCATCTTTTAGCAGGCTTTGAGGTATGGATCTGTAAAGCGGGCGTTTCAGTCCTCTGGTAACTGGCTGCCACATATTTTTTAGTAGACTATGCTCCAGAATTTCCCCTCCGAGATCGGGTATGGTGATTCCCCATTCTTTCAGGAGGGGGACCACTTCCAGAATGGTATTAAAGGTCCTTGGGCCCGTGTCCAGGTGCAGCCGAAGGTGAGAGGGGGGTACAGAATCTGCGTTTTGATATTTTTTTTCCTTTATTTCTTTTGCAATCCCGTGGATTCTCATACGTTCTGCCTGTAGAGTGGGTAAAAAGTCCTGCTCAAAAAAAATAAGTGAGCTTTGGTATAGTAAGTCCCGTATCCTCCAAGCTTCTTTTAAAATCCACTCTTTGCTTTGAAATAATGGCATCCGTATTACCCATGATCGGGGCTTCGCTGAGGGGTTAGAGGGCTTCGGGCCCAATGATCTGTGAGCTCTATCAATGGTAAGGTCTAGGTCAGCTGGAATGGCAAACACCAATCGTAGGAGTTGCTGAATAAAGTCAATGGGAGTAGGAAACCCCTCCTCAGCTCCTTATGGAACACCATGTATGCGAAAATTGTTCCTCCGAGATCTGTTCTCAATATCTTCCAATCGATTATGCACCTCTCGGTCTCTTTGCAGTAAATATAGTAAGATTCTGCTTTCTCTATCTTGTGTTTCTGTGATCTCCGACAATCTGCTTGAGTGATCTTCTACTTTGGCGTCCAGATTTCTGACATCTTGTCTAAGGTCAGCTAGTGATGACTCAATTTTTTGAACAGATAGCAAAATTTTTTGTAAAGTTCGTTTAGCTTTTCTAGGTAGACACAGGTCCTCTTCATCAGGTTCCAAAGATGACTCCGAGAAAGCGCTCTCTCTGCGTGAATGGCCTGGGAAGGCCTCCATCTCCTCGTCGAGAGTAAGCTGCTTCATTTTTACTTGTGCAGCATTACTTATTCCAGATTTGGGGCCATTACCTTTAGCGGTCATTTCTGTTCACTTCAGGGTGTAAAGTTCTGCTTAATTTTGTATGTTTGAAGGAAGGATTCAGTTAGATTTATCGGGTAGACCTAGGAGCTCAGGCACTTAGCCTCCCATTTACTCCGTGACATCACCGGAAGTCAGGCAAGCAAACTTTTGTGCAATTTTGTCAAATGGTGCTAATGTTATTAAGGTGAAAACATTTGGGATTAACATTAAACAGGCTGCTCAACCCTAACCACACTTGTACTACTGTGCAGGTGTAAGATGTACTCACTACAAAAAACTATGTTAATGCAAACATTAGGGTTAAAGAATGCGGAGTGTACAAAGTAGGTGAATGAAAAAAACAATAGGGGTTGGGGTTTCTGGAGTCTTGACAAATCAGAGGTGGAGTGTTCTTTGGGGTTGTCAACCCTAATGTTCAACCCCCTCCCCTCCAGCTCTTAGCCTTCTGTCTGAAGCACAAGGTAAAGCTCCAAGCCAGTGCTTCATAGAGATATCCTCTATGGAGGTGGAGAAGTATGGCTTGCCTCATGTTACAGACAGAATTAGTCATGGCTTTCTTGATGCAGGGTCCACAGGGCTCTGCATGAAGAAAAGAGGTTATGTCTGATCTTGTTTGGTTGGGGGAGGGGGCCGGCATCAGGGTTGACAACTCCAAGGAACACCCCACCTCTGATTTATCAAGACTCCAGAAACCCACCAAGAAAAAGATGTTATGAGACTGTTTTTATTTTCCAGGCTCTGACACTGGGGATTGGGCACCCCAATGTAAGCTTCATGTCTTTCAGCACTGTGAGTGGGCACCCCAGTGTCACACACTGTTGTGGAGGAAGAGGGGTCTGAGTTGACATCAGAGACTGGGTCTCCCAGCATCAGCCTCTTCAATGGTGAGGTGGTGATTCATGTTAATGGAGGGAAGGACTTAACCGGCAGTGAGGATTGGGCATCCAGGTGTCGGCATCTTCATCAGGCAGATGATTCATGGTAACAGGGAGACTTAACCATCATCAGGGACTGGGCACCCTGGTGTCAGCATCTTCATTGGTTGGGTGGATAATTCAAGATAATGGGGGCACCCCAGTGTCAGAAATAGTCATTACTTTGCTGACACTGGCAATTGGGCACCCCAGTTACTGGTTTACACTAATTAGGCTATGGATGCAGCTAATGGCTGCTGAAGGGCCTTTTAACAAAATAAACATGCACAGTTCTGTTCAGCGGGGGATGGGGCTACACACTGATGTGTAGCCCTGCCCCTGCTGAATGAATGTTGTTTAAACAGAAGCAAATACTGTTTACAACATCAGGCATCACTTCGTGGTGATGCCTACTGTATAGCCTCACACCCTCAGACGTACATGCATATTCATCAAATGAACACATTTAGAAATGCAGTCATAGAAATTCAGTTATCCTTAGAATGTTCAGTTTTTCAACTGAGCATGCATGTGTTTTTTTCCTAATTTCTCACAAACAGGGCAAGTTAGGGACATAAAAAGAACAAAAGCACACACCTTAGGGAAAAATATATCAAACCTAAAAGTTTCAGGATCGGCCCAGTGGTGCTGAGGGTTGAGGTGCTGGACGCCACACCTCACGCCACACCGGCGACCCGAGTTTGGGAACGAGCTCGGGTTATCGGGGGTTGGCAGGGGAGGACTAGGATTGAGCATCCATAGACTGCTCTCCTAGTCCTGAGGAGGGTTTGGGGATCCTCTGCTGCACTGGCAACCCCTGGTGGAGGCTGGGGCCACTGCAGTGCATTTCAGCAGACACCTGGGATTGGAACATGGTGGATATCTTCCAGGTGCGTGAGGGAGTGCATGCATGCTGGGCAGGACATCGTTGCACATCCATGCTCTGGGTGGAAATAAGTCAAGGAAAAAAACCCTTCCTTCGGGTGAGGTGATGGCGAACATAGGCAGACCGTCTGACCTCACGCCCAATGTCGGCTGACTCTCCGGTTCTCCCTGGGGTCTGGGGCCACTCTTTAGTCTGAGGGTGAGTACCCAGACTTTGCGTACCCAATGTAGCCTGGAGCTGTTCTGTTCAGTTGGGCAGTTGTGTATGGCAGCTGCAGATGGGACCCTGAGAGATGCCCCAAAAGGTAAGGGCACATAAATAGAATGTACAAAAAAAAAAAAAAACTAAAAGTTTCAGGTTTGAAATACTCCTAGTTTTTATGTTTGCTTGCATATGCACAGCAAATACTTTGTGACAAGAACAGGCTTCAGAGGCATATTACCGTCAAGTCCAGTGCAGCTTAGGCTACACTGGGCTCAACAGTGACAACCCAATGATCAGCAAAGGTGATCATGACACTGCTGTGTGCTTGTGGGGTGGAAACTTCTTCTAGCTGAAAGGAGCGAGCCACTCCAGTCAGAAGGCGGCCTGATCCTTTCATCTGCATGAAGTTGCACAGCAAGCAGCTGAACTGTATAATGCTCAGCCTGCTCCTATTTCACCCCTCCCCCTGAACATGCAACACTAAATCCAAGCCCTGTCCAAGCAGAGAGCCCACAGCACAAACTCTTCCTCTCCCTCGCCTCTCCCTGTCTTTCACGTAATACCCCCACACCAGTGTAGGGTGCCCCACCCCCTTACAATGTGCAGACACTGTGCTGCCCACCCCAAGTGCTGCCAAACATCTGTGACACTTGCCGGCCCAGTGGCATAGAAGGCTGAGGTGCTGTGCACCTTACCTCCTGCCACATTGGTGACCTGGGGTCGCGAACAAACTCGGGTTGCTCGACTGCCAGCAGGGAGAGGATGGATCAAGTGTCCCAGGACAGCTCTCCTTCCTCGAGGAGGAGAGATGATGTGGCTCGTTGCTTGCCTGCCACCCAGCAGTAGTTGGATAGCAGCTCATGTTGCGCCACTAAGAAAGGAAAGGAGACCCTATGTTCAGGTTGCTGTGGATGTCTCTCCACAGAGGTGGATTATGTACACTCCAGCCATTGCACGTCCGTGGTCCCTGGGGACAAAACAGTGGGGGGAAAAAACACCTTGGTGGTGGGATGAAGCCTGACATTCCACAGGCCCTGCACCGGTGACCAGGCACAACCACAGTCCTGTGGCAGGACAATGGTGAAGGTAAGTCCTGGGGAAGCCAGGTGATAGGGCTGGGGAGGTAGGCTGAAGGGGGGGGGCCACCAGGGTAGAACAGGAGGATAAAATGTATAGGACAAAAAAAACATCTGTTTCACTGGGGTGTCCAATCCCCAGTGTCACCCTTACTGTAATAAAAAAAACAGTCCCTCATAGTCTTTTTTTTATTTTACCCTGAAAAGCAGAAAACCATCCATCAATGTTTTCTGCAGCCAATTACGACTGGCCAACCCGTCACCCACCACACCCTGACCTCCCACTCAGTGTCACACCCTTGCTCACCTTGAATGGTCCACCTCTGCTCTGCTGAAAAACTCATCCTTCTCCTTCAAGACTAACCAGGAACCGAAGAAACAAGGTAAGTGCAATCACTGCACTTTCAATGTGTTTTAAACTTTTACTCATAGCTTTGTCATTTATTAATGTTTTCACCAAGTTTTCAACTTAGCCTTTTTTGACCCCACCTCATGAACAAGGTAGGTGATTTTTTTCAAATCCTGCTCAAATGGTGATTTCACAGTAGTTCCACAAAATCCCCCTTCAGGCTAGTTTTAAAAATGTTCACCTGGTAGATTCATGAGGTGGTGTTATAAGAAGACTATGTTGAAAATTTGGTGGAAAAATATGATAAAATGACCACGTTATGAGTGGACATTGAATATTTCAATGCTCACTCATAACTTTATGTTTCAATATTTCCTCCCAAACTTTCAACATGACTTTTTGGGACCAAACATCATGAACAAGGTAGGTGACATTTTTCCAATCTGGCATAAAGGGCAATTTCACACTCATACCACAAAATCACCTTTCAAGCAGAATTTGAACAATTTCACCTACCAAGTTCATGAAGTGGTGCCTAAAAAGACCAGGTTGGGAATGTGGGGTCAAAATCTTGAAAAACACCTAAGCTATGATGGTACATGGAACTTTTTCAATGTTTACTCACAACTTTAGTAATTTACAATAGTTTGACCCCCCATTTTCAACATACCATTTTTTACACCACCTCCGGAACATGACAGGTGTCATTTTTCAAATCCTGCCTAAAATGTGTTCTCACACTTGTGGTGCGAAATGATGTTTCAGTCAGTATTTTATAAATGGCATGTGTCATGTTCAGAAAGGGGATTATAAAAACACTATGTTAAAAATTTGGGGTCAAAATGTAAAAAAAAAAACGTTATGAAGAAATGTGCGCAGGGCCAACTGCTGGCCTAGTGGGTAATGTGTTGTGTTCCTGTGCCAGTGACTCAAATCAAGGGACAAGCTCGGGGAGCCAGGTGAGAAGAACAAGGACGAGGGCCAACACTGTCATGCAGCATTGCACTGAGCTCGGGAAGGTATTGTGATGCGTTCTGTCGCACAGGCAACACTTTGTAATGGGCTGGGGATCTTCCCTCAAAAGGGCTTGCCATGTGTGTCCTGACCTATTTTTGTAATTAATTACTCATGCATTAAACATGACCATTGCTCATAATTTCTAAAAATGTCTTTTCTTGATCTTACCTGTTCAATGTACATGCTAGGTACCATAGCGGAGGTAACAAACCTGTGCATTAGGCAAGTAAACAAGGGCAAGAGAAAGAGAAAACCACTACAGTTCTTAAAGGAAGTGTCCGGGAAGGATAAACAAAGGGAGGCAGGGAAAGCAGTCAGGAGTGCAAAGGTGCAAATGGAGGAAAAAATAGCACAGGAGGTAAAAATGGGGATATGATTTTTTATAAGTACATTAGTGAAAGGAGAAAAACCAGGAGTGGGATTGTAAGGATTAAAGGGGAAGAAGGGGAGTGTGTGGAAGAGGACCTGGAAAAAGCATCAGTACTGAACAAACATTTTTGTTTGGTATTCACAAATGAAGGAGAAAGGGAGGGACCACAGTTAGGCAACATGAACAAATATGGGAGGGAGGTGGACACCAGCCCTCTTTACAGAAGAGAGAGTTCAAAAAGAACTCACAAAACTGAATTTGACAAGGAAATGGGACCAGACGGTCCTAGAATATTAAGGGAACTACGGGGAGGTGCTGGCAGCACCACTGGCAGCACTGGTCAATGAATCACTAGATACAGGAGTGGTTCCAGAGGACTGGAGGAGGGCAGATGTACTCCATCTTCACAAAAGTGAGAGTAGGGAGGAGGCTGGAAATTATGGACCAGTCAGCCTCACCTCAGTAGGGAAAATTATGGAATCCCTGCTTTAAGAAAGGATTGTGGAACACCTTGAATCCAGTGAAGCACAGGATCTGAGACAGCATGAATTCACAGTGGGAAAGTCATGTCAAACAAATCTAATTGATTTCTATGACTGGGTAACGAGGGAAGTGGATCAGGGGTGTAACCCCTAGATGGCGCTATCCCAGGGGCTACTACCCCTGCCTGATTTGCCACTAACAGGTTGAGGGGCCTGGATCCAATGGCGGGTGCCTCCACCCAGAGGTCAGGGTTTGCAATAGTTAAACTTACTTGGTCACAGCCCTCTGGGACACTGCAACCCCCTTTCTTCCCACTAGTGGCCCACACAATATAGCAGAATTACCTTCACAGTATACACTTACCCCAAGGCTGGTTCAGGCACCGGACATCCTGTAAAATAAGATACAGTGCAACAATCACAGTACAGTACTTTAACATAGACAACACTTCAGGCAGTATAACTTTGTTGAAACAAACAGCTCTGATTTATTTAGGGGATATAACAAGGACAGGGGAAATCAGGTTAATTAGCTTATCACTTTACTATCTACCTGGCTCTGTGCAGGCCTATCCTACCAGTTACTGTCCTGGGTGCCCAGGCCTAGTAGCTAGTCCAAACCGTGGCAGCTGGTAGGCCTTTCACAGAGAGAAAAGGAAAATTAAACAGTCAGCAGTACAGTAATTCCATTTGGATTTAATGTGGCAATTCAACAGGAGCGACTCGAATTAGTACTCACGACCTCCAAAGAAGATATGGTCCTTCAATGTCAGCAGGGCTACTTTTGATCTCCAAGAGACTCCTCCACATTTATATGGTAAAAAAAAGAAAGCACTATACCAGGCAGGCTGCATCTGTATCCCAATCGCAATTACTGCACAATAACCAGGAGAACACACAGCAGATTCAGTTCCTGACAGACCGAGTGTAATTCAACAATTTCTTCAGTCTTCAGGGTGAGCCTGGTTTCTACTCTTCAGAGATCCTTTGATTCTTTTCACAGGACGATTCAGTCCTAACAAGCAGTTACACAAGTTGTAGACCGGAACTCTGGGCCTTGCACACGTTTTTGACTGAAACTGTGCACTGAAGGAGCACAGGGTTTCTTTCCCTTCACTTTCAGATCTCAAACTGAAACTCCCAACAGACAAAACCGGCACTTCCTTTGAGTTCCTCCCAGTTCTTGACTGGATTGGCTGTCACTCACAATAGACTGCTGCTGTTGGTCCAAAAGGCACCAAGTCTAAACTACATCTCCAGAGTCACTGCCTACAACCTCTTGTGGCTGGCTCAGATTATGAGTCCCAAGTTCTGATTCGTCTAAGGCATCATTTTAGAGCTAGTTTACCCCACACTGATTGGTCCAGTTCAGCAGTTCAAAACCAGAATGGGAACTAGGCAGACAGTTCTGACTGCAAAGAAAGCAGGTTAGACAAACTGTAATTTTATTATTACTGTAAATGATTTCTGGCAATCAGTTACATCTTTCAGACAGGTTCCCTTTGCACTCCTAGTGACTGCAAAATGGGGTGAATTGGCAGCAGCTTGAGTGGTACTCAATCAAAGAAACACACAGTCCCCATACAACTAATTATGTCTGCAAGCAGACAGCTCTTAAAGAGACAGTACCAGAGGTTCTAAAACACTCACTGATAAATGGCTTAAACGCCAAACACCATTCAGGCTTGGAGCATTCAAGCAAGCTCCTGGAAGTCTTTTGGGAACCCCCATTTGCAGGGGTTACACCCTTCCTGGCTTGGGAAAAGCTTGACGTCAGCCAAGCGTACCCATAAGTTTCAACTGCAACCATATACATTTGCATTAGGCTCACACATGTAATCATCAGTCAATACATCATTTTACCAAGAACCATTTCTGAAACATTGCAGTACGTCCTCTTTACACAGTACCTTTTACATTGTACCATAACTCAAGTTATTACCTCTTGTACATGAAACCTGAAGAGGGACCCTTCCTATCAGTTACCTTGGGGCTGGACGGCAAGGGCACCATACTTAGAGGGCAACACAAGTAACTTGAGTTAGCACAACGCTCAGTTTGGGCAATGAGCTCGGGGACACATACACCCTTTATGGACAACATTGAGAGGCAGGTCCACTGGCCGCCCAGGGAATCATAACTGAGGTGCACCACAGGCTTTACAGCTCGACCAGTCTTTCTAGGGGAGCTGTTACAGTCTCTGCACTCTGAGCCTCATTTTCAGCATTGTTCTCACTTGTCAGGGAGTCTCCATGGGGGTAGAGAGCTGGAACTTGGGGCACTTTCAGCTCCAGGAGTTACAGTTTCTGAGTCCACAACATTTGGCTCGCATGGAGAGCTTTCAGACACTGGCAGTGGACTGTCAGGGCACTCAAAATACTCTTCTTGTTCGGTGTATCACCAGTCTGCCCCAATCTATCATTTTCCTCCCTGAAAGCTCAAACAGTTCAACCATGCACAATGATTCCATTTCATCTGATCTGATGCTTTGCACTTCACTTTCTGGGAGCATTGGCTCCAGGGATGAAGCTGGGGCATAGACAGTCCAGAAGGCCCAGCTTTGTCTCCAGTATTGACTAGGGATTGCCTGAAACAATTGACTCAGTTCGTAAGAAGGATAGTATTCAAAGTCACTCTCACTTTCTTCTGATATGGACTGACAGTCATGCTCAACTGGGACTTGTGCAGGGAACACTTTAACTCTGCTTCTGTAGGTGCAGACTTCTTGATCTTTTCTTAGCAGCAGCTCTAGTCACTGGTCCAGAGGGGCATCTTCTGGGGCTCAGACTCAATCAGGATTTGTCCAATGGGTAGTAAATGATTTCATGCATTGTTTTACATCTTTTGAATTGTTCTCAGGCCTTACTTTGTACACTGGCAGATCATCTAGTTTGCCCACTACAATGTGAGGGAGATGGTGCCATCTGTCAGCAATCTTGTGTTTGCCATGCAGTCCCAGATTTCTTAGCAATACCCGATCTCCCTCCTGGAGTTCCTGTGCTTTCACCTTTTTATCATACCTTTCTTTGTTGGCCAGATTTCTTTTGGCAGCCATGGTTTGAGCCAGTTGGTACGCATGAGTTAGCTGGGCTTTAACTTTTGCACATACTGTAAATAGTTGTCAGCTTGAACCCCATCAGGAGAGACCCCAAAACACACATCTACCGGTAGTCGAGCTTCTCTTCCAAACATCAGGCGGTAGGGGGAACGCAGTGGCATCACTTTTGGTGCAGTTATAAGCATGTACCAGGGTGCTAATTTGTTGGCTCCATCTAGGCTTGTCCTTTGGGTGCAGGGTGCCCTAGCATATCTAGCAAAGTGCGGTTGAAGCGTTCAGGCTGTGGGTCCCCTGGGGGTGGTAAGGAGTGGTTCTGGACTTTCTCACTCCCACAGAGAAAGCATCTCTTTGATCAGACGACTCTCAAAGTCTCTCCCTTGATCAGAATGGATTCTTTGTGGAGCCCCATAGTGAACAAAAAGTTTTCTACAGTACTTTGGCTACAGTGGATGCTTTCTGGTCTTTGGTGGGGAAAGCTTGGGCATATCTCGTGGAAATGGTCAGTGACCACCAGCACATTACTGATATTTCTTTGATCTGACTCCAAACTCAGAAAATCAATACAGACCAGCTCCATGGGTGCACTGTGGTTATGTTAACAAGGGGCAGCCCTCTGGGGCAAAGCTTTCCTCGTAGCAGCGACTACAAGTTTGTATGTGTTGCTCCACATCAGCCCCATCTTAGGCCAATAGAATCTGGATCTCACCAAGTCAAGTGTTCTGTCTATACCAAGGTGCCCCATGTGGTTGTGCAAGGACCTCAATACTGAGTCTCGAAAGGCAGTGGGCAGCACCAGTTGTTGTTTGTCTACTTGTCCCCTCTGTCTACTGTTTCTCTATATAACAGTTTATTGATCAGTTTCAACTTAGGACCTTCTTTGTATAACAGTGCAGTTCTCAAATCAGTGGGCGTAATTTGGACACATCTTTTCCTGCATAGAGGGCTTCTAAAGCTGATTTGATCATAGGATCGTGGATTGAGCCCTGAATACTGTCATTGTCCAGCTGAGGCAGTGCACCAATGTCTATTGCAGAAAAGTGGCAATAAGCAGCAGGTATGCAATTCTCAGAGGTCCCAAGCAATCCACCATGCAGTCCACTGCGTCCGTGGACATTTGTTCCTCCCTGTCAAACTTCTCGGCAGAGTGCCGAATGTCAGGTTCTGCTAATCGGACCCAATCATTCTGGGAACAGGCCTCCAGGAGAGAGCATCAGCATCTATGTGGTTCAGACCTGCTCGGTATTCGAGAGCATAGTCATATGTAGATAATGCAGAAAGCCACCTGTGGCCAGTGGCATCCAACTTAGCTGAGGTCTGCACATAGGTCAAAGGATTATTGTCAGTTTTTACTAGTATTTTAGCCCCATACAAGTACTCATGGAATTGGTCAACAATAGCCCACTTCAAAGCTAGGAACTCTAACTTATGTACAGGATAGTTCTTTTCGGATGGGGTCAGGCTTCTACTGGCAAAGGCCACTGGTCTCAGGCCATTCTCGTGCTCTTGGTACAACACAGCCCCAACCCTTGCAAGCTAGCATCAGTGTGCAGGACATAAGGTTTTCTTGGATCGGCATAGGCCAGCACTGGAGCATGGGTAAGTTGATATATGATCTCATGAAAAGCAGTCTCACAATCAGGAGTCCAGCGGGCCCCAAATACTTCACTCGGATGAAAATACACTCTTTCAGTCTTGAGGGACGCTGACTTTTTGTATTTTTTGTGGGTTGGGGGATACCCTTGAGTAAGGTTAAGTAAAGGGCGGATCACTCTTGAATAGTCCTTGATGAAACGATAATAACCACAGAATCCCAGGAATCTTTGCAGTTCTTTTAGATTTTGGGCTGCTGGCCAGGTGGTCAAGGCCTCAACTTTACTTGGGTCGGTCTCTATTCCCTCGGTGGATACTATGTGTCCCACATACTTTACTGATGTTTGAAAGAATTGACACTTATCAATGGACAGTTTAAGGCCAAAGTCCTCCAGTCGATCCAATACCTTAAATAATCTGCTCTCATGTTCCTCCAGTGAGCTGCCAAACACAATAACATCATCTAGGTATACCAGGCACTCTAGTAAGTTCATGTCCCCCACTGCACGCTCCATCAATCGTTGAAAAGTGGCTGGGGCACCTGAAATCCCTTGAGGCATCCTCATGAATTCATAGAAGCCAGCGGACAGATAAAGGCTGTCTTCTCACGGTCCTCTGGGGCCATCGGGATCTAGTAGTACCCACTCGGAGATCCAGCACAGAGAACCACTTGCTCCCGTTTAGGCAGTCCAAGCATCCTGAATGCGGGGCATTGTGTACTGATCAGGGATAGTCCGCGGTTTAAGGTCGATAATCCACGCACATCCTTACTGTCCCATTCTTTTCCTCACTACCACAATGGGGAAGCATAAGGGCTTCTGGATTCTTGTATTACACCAGCCGCTAACATCTCTTGCAGATGCCGTCTCACATCATCTATATCAGCAGGTGCCAGGCGTCGAGGACCTCTCACGAAATGGTCTTTCGTCATGCAGCGGATATTGTGCTCAGCTCCTTGCACATCCCACGTCCCATTCCTTTAAAGAAACACCTGGTCTCTCTGGGCAAGCTTCTCACTGATCCTCACTTTCCATTCAGCTGGCAGCGGGAGTTGCGAAATCAAACAAGTCAGGCGTTACTCTGTCATTCTTCCTGAACTCTTGCTGCTGGGTAGCACTGCAGTGTCTGCACAATGCACATTAGCCAGGATGCAACCTCTATTTACTCGAATGTCTCTTTCAGACACATTATGAACTTGGACCATTACCCTTCTGGCATAAGCATGGGCTCTAGCGGGCAAAATACTAGGCTGACCAGCAGTCCCTCTGGCAATTTTCCATCGCCTGGTGCATCCAACATTAATATTTTATTCTTAACATCCTTTCTGATACGGACCTCTCCTGTAAGGTACACTGGGCATTTGGTGCCAGGATCAGAGACTCAGGATCCTTCTTCCATACAATTCCGACCGGTTCCTCTGGTTCTATATTTTCAGCATCTCTCTGTGCCTCATAGGCCTTCTTAATTAAAGCGGAACTCTTAAAGCTCTACTAGTCTTTGACCCCTGTTTTCATAACACAAATGTGCCAGCCTTCTGAACATATGAGCATTTGTTCCAATCAACAAAGGGACACCATCCATACAGTCCAGTGGGGGACACACTAAGGCTAGGGTCTCTACTTGTTCGGCCACTCCAGCCACGGAGGTGGGGAAAGACAGCCAAATTGGATATACCCAGAATAGGGGTAGGCCTTCTCACTTAACCCCCATACATGCAGTCCTTCTAATGGTTGTAAGGCGTCTGACAAATGCTTCTGATACCAATCTTGAAACATAATTGTCACTTGGGAGCCACTGTCTAATACAGCTCTTGTAGACACTCCATTTACCTTTACAGTGGTCTCCATGGAGGGACCCACTATTCTGGACCAGTCTGGAGAGGCGGTGGTGGGGGCCTGGGCAACTGACCTTGCCACAAAGGGCTAGTTAACGCATTTTGGTGCCCTCACTGGGATCATTTCGTGCACCTTTAACCACTGATTTGTTCTCCGAAGCTCTCCTTGTAGCCTATATGCAACTTTGTCAGTGTCTTTTGGGATTGGCATTCCCTTTTCATGTGCCCATCCTTCCACAATTATAGCAAAACATACTTTTGGGGTTTGAGCTGGCGAGGTGCCACTGGGAGCCAGGGCGGGGTATTACTAACTGGAAACCTTGGTGCCATCTCTGTCTGCGGCGTGATAAGCATTTGGAGACATCTCGACAGTTTCTCCACTTCCATGGTCAAGGAATCGAGTTCGGAGCTGTTATCAGCAGGAGATACATGGGTGGGTATCCCCACCCCCATAGCAGATGCAGTCGGATATAGGTCGGGGCCCGTACTTGCAGGCGTGGCCTTCATAAAGGGACTGTTTTTGAATTCCCGGATCTCTCTCAACAGTTCACCCCATTGTGGCATATCTTTTTCCTTATCAGAGCACTCATTGACTGCCAACCTCTGCCCCTGAACTTCACTTGATGGGCCACCCTCAGTCACTCGGGTCATAGCCACAGCTATTGGTGCAGGTCCCTCCCGAGGTCGCCTTTTCTCAACTCCTCGAATTTCTCTCATTAACTCATCATAGGAGGGTGGGGATTCCAGTCGATTTGCCAGGCGTAACTGAAGCAACAGCAGTTCTGAGAAGGGGGCAGACTTAAGGATTCTGTCCAGTCTGGTTCGGTCCAGTTCAATCGCTGGCAAACTACCCTTTCTGAGGCATTCTTGCAACAATTTTTCCAGCCGAGAGACATACACAGACAACTCCCCTTGGTACTGTTGTGCATTTCTTACTCTCCACCATAGGTCCTCATCAGAATCTGGGCTCCCATACACATTCTCCAAGGCCTCAAGATAGGCTTGTGCAGTCGCTTCAGGGTTACTGGCCCGCTTAGCACGGATGGTAGCCAGGCAGGACCTCGGAGGCTCTCACTAACCCTCTTCGTCTGCTTCCGAGCATTGCCATTCTAGCACTTGGGGCAACATAGTCTATCCAGGTCTCCCAGTCATCCTCCCTTGGGGGTGGGAGGTGCCAGAGAAGATCCTCAACCTTCGTAAGAGTCGTGACTAATGGCAGGTGCAGAAATAGGAGTCTGCATTGGTTCAGCCAATCTACGTGGTACTGGAGCAGGAGAGGGGTGTTGGGGAGGAACACCCCAGGTGGCAAGAATAGTTTCTTCAAGTCCTCCACAGTTTTCCTTCTCCCAGCAACCATTTAGCAAATTTCTCCTCAAAGTTTCAGATAGTGGTGGGGGCTCATTCCCCCAGGTCTTTACTGTCCTTAGTTATCACTCTCCAAGCAGTGAGGGCTCCTCTGGGGTAATGGTCTGTGGTACTTTGGAGCTATCTATGGGATCCTTAAACTCTACTAGGCCAGGAAAGTGTGGGTGAGCAGATTAGCGTGCACCCACCACCACAGGATTTTGTAAACCTTCCACCTTGGAAAGTACTCCTGCACAGTGTCCGTATTGATACCCAGGGGATGTCCAGGATAAGCATAGCATTTTGGGGTCGATCTCCTCCCAGTACACCACTCCACCAGCGGTGCACAGCCACTTCTGTCGGGTACCCATTTATTTATTTATTTATTTTTTCCTTAACAGTGGTTTGTAAATATGGCCACTAGAGGACACACAATCCCAGCGGTGAGCCTCCAAATGTAACCCCTAGATGGCGCTATCCCAGGGCTACTACCCCTGCCTGATTTGCCACTAACAGGTTGAGGGCCTGGATCCAATGGTGGGTGCCTCCACCCAGAGGTCAGGGTTTGCAATAGTTAAACTTACTTGGTCACAGCCCTCTGGGACACTGTAACCCCTTTCTTCCCACTAGTGGCCCACACAATATAGCAGAATTACCTTCACAGTATACACTTACCCCAAGGCTGGTTCAGGCACGGGACATCCTGTAAAATAAGATACAGTGCAACAATCACAGTACAGTACTTTAACATAGACAAATACCTCTAGGCAGTATAACTTTGTTGAAACAAACAGCTCTGATTTATTTAGGGGATATAACAAGGACAGGGAAATCAGGTTAATTAGCTTATCACTTTACTATCTCCTATGGCTCTGTGCACAGGCCTATCCCTACCAGTTACTGTCCCTGGGTACCCAGGCCCTAGTGGCTAGTCCAAACCGTGGCAGCTGGTAGGGGCCCTTTCACAGAGAAAAGGAAAATTAAACAGTCAGCAGTACAGTAATTCCATTTGATTTAATGTGGCAATTCAACAGGGCGACCCCGAATTAGTACTCACGACCTCCAAAGAAGATATGGTCCTTCAATGTCAGCAGGGCTACTTTTGATCTCCAAGAGACTCTCACACATTTATATGGTAAAAAGAAAGCACTATACCAGGCAGGCTGCATCTGTATCCCAATCGCAATTACTGCACAACAACCAGGAGAACACACAGCAGATTCAGTTCCTGACAGACCAGTGTAATTCAACAATTTCTTCAGTCTTCTACAGGGTGAGCCTGGTTTCTACTCTTCAGAGATCCTTTGATTCTTTTCACAGGACGGATTCAGTCCTAACAAGCAGTTACACAAGTTGTAGACGGAACTCTGGGCCTTGCACACGTTTTTGACTGAAACTGTGCATGAAGGAGCACAGGGTTTCTTTCCCCTTCACTTTCAGATCTCAAACTGAAACTCCCAACAGACAAAAACCGGGCACTTCCTTTGAGTTCCTCCCAGTTCTTGACTGGATTGGCTGTCACTCACAATAGACTGCTGCTGTTGGTCCAAAAAGGCACCAAGTCTAAACTACATCTCCCAGAGTCACTGCCCATACAATCCTCTTGTGGCTGGCTCAGATTATGAGTCCCAAGTTCTGATTCGTCCAAGCATCATTTTAGAGCTAGTTTACCCCACACTGATTGGTCCAGTCAGCAGTTCAAAACCAGAATGGGGAACTAGGCAGACAGTTCTGACTGCAAAGAAAGCAGGTTAGACAAACTGTAATTTTATTATTACTGTAAATGATTTCTGGCAATCAGTTACATCTTTCAGACAGGTTCCCTTTGCACTCCTAGTGACTGCAAAATGGGGTGAATTGGCAGCAGCTTGAGTGGTACTCAATCAAAGAAACACACAGTCCCCATACAAACTAATTATGTCTGCAAGCAGACAGCTCTTAAAGAGACAGTACCAGAGGTTCTAAAAACACTCACTGATAAATGGCTTAAAACGCCAAACACCATTCAGGCTTGGAGCATTCAAGCAAGCTCCTGGAAGTCTTTTGGGAACCCCCATTTGCAGGGGGGTTACAGGGGGAGTGGTGGATGTGGCCTACTTGGATTTCATTAAGGCCTTCGGTTCCATTCCACATAGAAGACTTGTGAATAAGTTGGGCAGGCCGGCCTGGTGGCACTGAGTGTTGAGACACTGGAGGCCACACCTTGCGCTACACGGGCGACCTGGGTTCGGGAACAGACTCGGGTCATCGGGGGTCGGCTGGGAGGAGGAGGACTGAGCCTCCATGGGACTCCTTTCCTCCTCCTCCAGGGAGGATGAGGTGGGGTATCCATGACAGTGCTGGCTCCTGGTGGTGGCTGAGGGGGAACTGCGAGTCATGGTACGACGGAGGGGACAGCAAGGACAGACATCTGACGTGCAGTGAGCGGATGTGCACATCATAGAGTCATTGGCGTCCTTGCATGCCTGTGCTGTAGGGGAAACTACAGGGGACAAAATGGCTAAGCCTCCTGCGTTAATGAAGGCCCGCCGCAGTGCCGCATTGGTAGCTCCCAGGAGTCCCTCTGGTCCTGACCCCTTGGTCTTCCATGAGGGGGTCTGCTAAGTGACCTTAGAGAGGAAGAGGGTGAGGAGTTAGCAGCTCGGGCATGGTGCCTGGTGCGGGAGCTGCCGCAGAACCAGAAAAGGAACCATAGGACCATCCCAGCAGGAAAGTAAGGCAGATAAAGTATAAAAAAAAAAAAAAAAAAAGAATAAGTTGGGCAGCCTAGGAGTGGGTCACAAGGTGGTAAACTGGGTTAGAAACTGGTTGAGTGATAGAAAACAGAGGGTAGTGGTAACTGGAGCTCTATCTGAGGAAAGGAGGATGACCAGTGGGGTGCCAAAGGGATAAATTCTGGGGCCAGTCCTGTTTAATGTCTTCATAAGTGACATTGCGGAGGGGCTGGAGGGGGAAGTATGTCTCTTTGCAGATGACACTAAGATCTGCAACAGGGTGGACACTCCGGGAAGGGTGGAAAAAATGAGGAGGGATCCAGGTAGACTGGAGAAATGGTCTAGAGTGTGGCAGCTGAGATTCAATGAGAAAAAGTGCAAAATCATGCTTTTGGGGCGCAAGAACCCAGAGGAGGATTACATAATGGCGGGGAGATATTGACAGTCACAAAACAGGAAAGGGATTTGAGGGTAATCATATCTGATTACCTAAAAGCGAACAAACAATGTGACAAGGCTGTGGGGAGAGGCAGTGGGATGCTGGGGTGCATAGGCAGAGGTATCACCAGCAGAAGAAAGGAGATGGGGATGCCACTGTACAGATCATTGGTGAGGCCTCATTTGGAGTAATGTGTTCAGTTCTGGAGGCCACATCTCTGAAAGGACATAGGCAGAGTGGAGGCAGTTCAAAGAAGGGCAACAAAGATGGTGCAGGGCCTGCACCAAAAGTAATAAGAGAAAAGACTGGGAGACCTCAATATGTATACCCTGGAGGAAAGGGTTCCACTATACCGCGGTGACAGAGATGTCGGCAACCTCCCCTACAGTGACACACGGTTGACGACATCCCTGACACCACTGAACTAGACCCCCGACCAGAGACTACACTGACACCTGTTCAGTGTACATGCAGGGGGCTGTGCCCCCCCAAATCTCCCCATGTGGGGGGCTCTGCCTGCCCCGGACTTATGGATTACAACTCCGGGGGGGGAGCGGATGTCTCAGGACAGCAGCCAAACTCCTGAGTCAATGACTTGGTCATCACTCTGGCAACCTGGTCGACACTGCAGGTGTCGACGGGCTGGTGTCGCTGTAACAGCATCACTGTTACAACAGTATACCAGAGGAGAGGAGAGACGGGGAGATAGGATAGAAACCTACAAATATCTAAAGGGCATACATAGGGCACCGGAGGGTAGCAGCTTTCAGAAAAGGAGATCTTCAGGAACGAGGGGGCATGACATGAGGCGGGAAGGGGGTAGACTAAGGGGTAATGTGAGGAAGTATTTCTTCATGGAAAGGGTGGTGGATGCATGGAATAGACTCTTAGTGGAGGTGGTGGGGCAAACACAGTGGGAATTCTATTAGCGGAGGTGGTGGTAGCAAACACAGTGGGGAAATTCAAAAATGTATGAGGCAGGCATAGGAGAATCCCAGTGACAGGAATGAGAAGGTAAAGCTGGAGATCAAGTAGGGTCTGTGGCTTTTGCTGTAGGTAGGGAAAATGGGCAGACTGGGTGGGCCTAGTGGTCCATATCTGCTGTCAATTTCTATGTTTCTAGATTCATACTCTGAATGTAGTAGGATGATGTTATCACATATTTGTAATGGTAAATACCACATCACTGTGCCAATGTATTTAATTTTTACACAGTGCCCAAGGCACGAGACTGGGAACTTTTAAAACCTTTAAAATCCTGTATCTTGCTTCACAGACGAAAATACTTAAGACAAATATTACTATTCAAGGACACCATTGCAAACTCTCTATTATTACAGTGCTGTTTGTCATGCTGTACAGCACAACCAAAATCTACTTGACACATCATGCAAGCAAACATTCAGCACTGACAAATGCTTGTTTAGTTAGAGGTGAACAAACAGTTCTTAATTTTGGCCAATTTTATGTTTTGGCACCTCTATAATTTTGACCCAGAGAACCAACTGCCATGAAATGTTTAGGACCAAGGGATCCTGGTGCCAACTCTGTGCCTGCCGGATTTTAAGTAGACTGAATAGGGGCAGAGTTATTAAGGTACACAAAACGGGGTTTAACGTTAAAGTGCTAAGTGCGTACTCAACTCCAATATACAGGCACTACTGAGCCTATATAATATGTTTTTATGTAACACCAGTGTAGAGAAAAACAACAAGATAAAAAGTGATATCTTATATCCAGCTCACACACTATCATGGTAACCTGCTAGCTGGGTATGTCACAGATAATATCTTGCTCTGCTAGGTACATCACAATGCATACTGAACCAGTCAGAAAGCAGCTTTCTCAATGCTGATGACATCACAGTAGCCATGTGTAGCCAGTGGTTGACATCAAAAGGTGGCAGTATGGCACAGTGGTTTAAGGCTCTGAGCTGCAAATCTGGAGACCTGGGTTTGAATCCCACAGCCCCCACTTGCATGCTGTGTGACCCTGAGCAAGTCACTTAACTTCCTCGTGCTCCCAGGTTGCACCTGCAAACAAGCTTTCAGCTTAGTGTGTCTCACCTGGTAAAATAATTGGTAAAAAAAAAAACAAAAAAGGTAACAGTAAAATCTTCATACAAACAGCAGATTTAAAAATTATAAGTAGTAAACTGATGTATAAACTGAAAATGCAATGGTCTGACACAAGATACACAATTTATCATCAATTTTGAGGGGACAGGACTTTCATAACTCTCTTGTGGCTCTGCCATTCATGAGTTTTGGTCCTGAGTCCTCACCGTTGTATTAACCCCTTTCTGCAAGTAGGAGAGGGGGTTGTTTACCAGAATACCAGACCACAGAGCCTATTGATTGCTAGAGCATCTGACAGGCAGTGGGTGGAGCTTAGAATGCCAGTATGTGTCTGCAGAGGAACTGGTGTCAAGATGGCAGAGCAATAGGAGCATACCAGTGTGTCTCCGGGGCACACTTTGCTTCAGATCCCTAGCCAAGCCACCTGTGGACATAAGGGTCCTTCACAGACGCAGCTATCTATGGATTCAGTATATCAGAACAACAGAGCTTGCTGTTCAGTTGCCTGCTAGCCTCCAGCGATGGTCAACATGACAGCTGCAGTGACCCCATTGGATTCAGAGTCTAGATGGATAGACCGATAGTTGTTTAAATACACCATTCTCCTTAACCAAGGCACAGTACAAAAAAAACATACAAATGCAATTTCAGCCAAAATAAAACACTGCATAAACACTTACATAACAAATATGTTATACAGTCATCTAAAACAACATGCAACATTAAACATAAAATGTGGGATAGTGCAGCAAGGCAGGTAGTTCCAGTCGCCTTTAAAAGCTGCCTGAAAAGCCATGTTTTTGTTTTACATTTAAACATGAGAACCAAGGCAGGAAGACTGAATATCTGTGGGAAGGCTGTTTCATAAAAGGGGACCACCAACAGAAAAGGCTTCGTCTCTGCTGACCTTAATCTAGATTTTGGAACAACCAAAAGGTTCATCCATGAAGATCATAACTCATATCAGTGCAGGTTGCAGGCAGCCCCTCAGATAAAGGGGACCCAGTCCACTACGGGCCCTATACATCAAAAGCAAGATCTTAAAGGCAATTCACCACCTAACAAGCAGCCAGCCCAAGGCATGCAGCACAGTAGTATTATATTCACTCCTAGTACAGGTTGCAAATCTAGCTGCTGCACTATTCACAAGCTGCCGCTAGCAGATCTGACCTGCAGGAAGGCCCCGGTAGAGCACATCACAGTAGTCAAGAAGAGAGAGAACAAAAACATACACTAGTTTTATGAGGTCAGTCTAGTTCAGGTAGGGCACAACCAAGCTATATTTTTCAGATGGTAAAGGCCACTCCGAAATATGACTGACGATTGCAATTCAAGTGACAGTTCTGGGTCAAGAGTGACCCCTAGGTTGCTCACTGCCTACCTAGCTTGGTGCTTCTCACTACCGAAAATAAGAAGGCCCAAGCTATCAATAATGGCTGCCCTCAGATCATCTGATCCCATCAGTAGCAACTCAGTGTAGCCAGAATTCAGCTTCAACAAACTGTGAGCCATCCACAAACTGATATCAGATAGTGCACTCTCAAGCACTGCTATTGGGGAGCCCTTCCCAGGGCTGAATGAAAGATATAGTTGGGTATAATTAGCATAATAATGAAAACACAATCCATATTTCCAGATCACCTCTCCCAGCAGAAGCATAAATGTTGCAAGCAAAATAGTGACATGATGGAACCCTGAGGGACACCACAGCCGATGCTTACCAGGGAAGATACAAAATTCCTCAAAACCACCAACTGTCATCGATCACTGAGGAAAGACTAAACCAGGCTAGCACAGTCTCAGTCTTTCAGTTATACTTCTCAACTTTGCCATAAATTCCACATGTCCAGCAGTTTCAAATGCAGAGGATAAATCCAAAAGGACCAGGAAAGAAACCTCTCCGTGGTACCTCACTAGGAGCAGATAATTCAAATACATCACCAGGGCTGTCTCAGAGATGTGCTGAGGATAAAATCCTAACTGGAATGGCTCATAGAAAGAAGTCTGGAGGTATTTAGAGTAGATTGTCATTAATTCTGTGGGAAAAGTAAAAGATACACCAGAAGGGTGTGCATACCCTAAGGAGCTCAAGGGAAGTTTCTGGTGCCTTGCAACACACAGAGGATCCAGCCAAAGATGGGTGTTTATCCTTTTGTGAGGGTGATTGCAGTCCTGTGCAGCTTATGTATGTATGGCAGCTTAGATTCAATGTAAAGAAGTGCAAAGTAATGCACCTGGGAAACAAAAACCCAAGGGAAGAGTACACAATGGGGGGGGGGGTATTAACAACAATAAAAATGGAAAGGGACCTGGGGGTAGTCATATCAGATGACCTAAAGGTAAGCAAGCAATGTGAGAAGGCAGTAAGAATGGCTGGGGGGATACTGTAATGTATAGAGAGAGGCATCACCAGTAGAAAACAGAAAGTTGTTATCCCTCTGTACTGACAGTTGGTGACACCCCATCTGGAGTACTGCATGCAGTTTTGGAGATCCCATCTTCACGAGGATATAAACAGGATACAGGCAGTCCAGAGGAGGGCAACTAAAATGGTGCAGGGTCTGCAACAGAAGCCATACAACGAGAGACTAAAGCAGCTTAATATGTATACCCTTGAGGAAAGGAGGGAGAGGGGTGGACATGATAGAAACTTTCAAGTACCTCAAGGAAATCAACAAAGTCCAGGAGGGTAGCATCTTTCAGAAAAGAGATGTGCAAGAACAAGGGGACACAATTTGAAGATGGGGGGGTGGCTCAGGGGCAATGTGAGGAAGTATTTGTTCACAGAGAGGGTGGTGAAAGCATGGAACAGCATTCCTGAGGAGGTTGTGGGGTCAAAAACAGTGGGGGAATTCAAGAATTCATGGGACAGACATAAGGCAATTCTGGTGGAGGGTAGGAAGAAGTAGGCTGTTGGTTAACCAGGATCTGCAGCTTATCCATTAGGTAGGGAAATGGGCAGACTAGGTGGGCCAAGCGGTCCTTATCTGCCATCAAAGCCTATGTTTCTTTTTTTTATCATGCTATTGTTTATTCTCCTTGGCAGAGCGGCCCTACACGATCTCCGGTCACCGGCCCTGAACCCCCGGACCCGGTCGTACGTGCGGGCCACACAAACCCGCTCTCCCAGTGGGCCGGCCATTATCACTCTCGCACCCACCGGGCACACACCCCTCTCGGGTCTCTCCGGGGGGCGCAAGGCACGGCCATCAGCCATGAAGATCGCCCTCTGCATTTTCCACATTTTCTTCCCAGTGGAGAACCGGATGTGAATGGCGCCTCGCCACATAATGCTGACATCTTCGTCAAGGCCTCCCTCTTACTATTGCACACCACTTGCGCGCCTGGCCTCCACCAGTCGCCAGTACAGAGTGAGGCAAGCCCCACTACCCACCCCAGAGAGAGGAGAGGAGAGCAGTTGTCGGATGCTCAATCCTCCCTCTCCCCTGCCAGTCCCTGGCAGCCCGAGTCTGTTCCCAAACCTGGGTCGCCAGCGTGGCACAAGGTGTGGCGTCCAGCACCTCAACCCTCAGCGCCACCAGGCCTGCAAAGTCTATGTTTCCATGCCCAAGAGATGCTGACAACTGTAATGAAGATGGTGTGAAACCTGCTGAATGTGATTGAGCTGTTGACCAAAGTAAGAAACGTGCCTACTACTTGTAAAAGGGAATCCCACAGCAGGATGGACGCTGGAGATGTTGCCACATGTTGATAGGGTGGGGTGACAGCTGACCACTGGCTGATGGCAGACTAGAATATATGCTGTCAAGTACTACTTTAACACCCTATCCCATGAGATAAGGAGCTGGTTGATGTGAGGTATCCAGAGTCAGGGTGGCCATTAAGTAGAGGTCCCTGGGAGAAAGTCCCTATAGAGGTGCTGCATACTGCACAGCAGCTCTTCAGATGCTATGGAGTGCCAGTGTATTGTATGAAACATTTTAAAAGTAAGGTGGGAGTTATGATAAATTTACTGCAGAGTAGGAAAGGCTCTGTCCTGAGGTATAATCTCACCAACTGGTGAATTCAAGGAATAGGAAGAGTATTGGAGCCTTGAATGTGATGAGACAGGATACATCCTATACAAATGGACCCTCAGGTTTTGACTTAAGTCCAGAGTCAGGATCAAACCTGTCTGTCTGGTGCCAACCAAGATAACGTTTGGGGACTGGGTTCCCAGAATATAACTGTAAATACGGTGAATGTTCAGTAAAGAGGGACAACTAATTAAGCACTATATAGTGTGTGGTCATTTCTGCCACTGACAGAAATGGTTGATGTTTATAGCACAAGAAAGTTAAAAGGTGTACAGGGCATGTGTTTCAATATTGAGGGACACTGAAAGAAAGGGGGTGGGATATGACAGAGACCTTTGAATACCACACAGTGGTAAATAATGTACAGGAGGGAAGTATTTTTTAGAAGAAAAGGTGCTCAAGAACAAGAGGACATGCTGTGAAGCCGGAGGGGAGTGGATTCAGAAGAGATGTTAAGAAGCACTTCTTCACAGAAAGAATGGTGAATTCCAGGAACAATCTTCCAGTAGAAGTGGAGGGGTGCCAAGACACTGGCAGGGTTCAAGACTGCATGGGATAAGCACAAGGGAATCATGGAAAGGAAAGTGGGGGAAGGAGGAAGAGTAGTAGATCTAATACAATCTGTAGTAACAATGTACGTAGGGAAAAAAGAGCAGACTGGATGGGCCAAGCAGTTTATCTGCTGTCAAATTCAAATTCTATGCTTCTATGTGGGGAACCACATGCCACCTTACCCCTAGACAGCGAAGGTATCCCTGGGCTGTGTCCGGACCCCACTAGCACCAAGAGAAGATTACAAACTGCGGGCACCAGTCTTACCACACACTTTCAAATGAAACCTCAGAGAAACTATGTTAGCGAGGTCAGTATGTAAATGCCATACCAAATGATGACATACCTCACCTAGAATATATGACTGGTTCAGTAACATATATAAGCACTTATGGCCGGATGCCAGCATCATGTACGACCTAAGTCCAGGGAGCCTTTAATTAGTGTATGCTCACCATATTTCCACTGTATTGCTATTACTATATTGTATACTTGATGTTTCTCCTTCTCCACTCTGATTGTATTGTAACTGCGTATTGTCATGGATGTGGTCATGCCTGAAAATGGTCCCTGGGATCAGTGTACCCACCCAATAAACTAATAAATAAATAAATATGGTGTCAGCCTCAGCTTTGAGAATAATAACAGTAGCATATTTCTTTTGTAAATATAATGTTTATTAACCATTTTCCCATTTACAACGGGGTACAAGCAGTCACAAATTCATCAGTAAAAAGTCACTTTCTGTATACAGGGATACAGGACATAGGCAGTTCTGGCACAAAGTTCATAGACAAATGCATGCGGAAACAGACTAGTAATACAATATTGCATGAAGCAGCACGTTATACATGAGAATTCAGGCTTCTGACTCTAAATGCTCCCAATCCTGGGCCCCTACCCACCCACTCACCCTCCCAAGGAGGACCCCCCTCATCCCAGCCCCAACAAGCAGTTTGATTTTTCAGGGAATAAAGGTTGGATCCTTGGACATAACATATAAAATCCATCTATTCCACCTCAGTGGACAAAGTTCTGATCTGTCATTCAGAAAAAATATTTTTTCATTTCTATATATGCAATTGGCTATGTCCCTCCAGTCTGAGACTGTGGGAATTGGTGCCATGGGCCAGCACCGTGTTATGGTATTCTTGGCTGCCAGAAGGACTACTCCCAAGAGGTAACATGTGTGGGGGTCTCTGAGCTCCGGGGGGGAATATATGCAGAATGAAAAATTCCCCAGAAAAGGGGATAGGTTGACCAAACAGGGTCCCAACTCTTGTTCTAGGGATGCCAGAAAAGGTTGTAACCTGAGGCACAGCCAAAATACATGAGAGTGGTGTGCTGCAGGGTCACCAAACTGGCACCAGCAGTGTGCCGAGCCAGTAGTGAGGTAATGGGAAGTAATGGCCGGTGTATGGAAATACCTGATAAGGAGTTGCCAGAAGAAGAGATGCCAGGTATGGGAAAATGTGAGCTTAGGCATGGCAAGACAACAGACATCCCATTGTTTAGGTGGGATGCTCGCTCCCAACTCCTCATTCCATTTGTCAAGGATCTTCCCGGGGCACTCCCCCACTAAGTCTGATAGGGCCTTGTATGTCACAGAAATCGTGTGTGGCATCCCAGTGGAGAATAGGAGACCTTGGAGGAGTGTAATCAGAGGGGGGTATCCATCAGGGTGATGATGATCCAGAGTGGGAAGGAAATAAAAATAGTGCCTCAGTTGGAGATACTGAAAACATCTGACTGACGTAGCTCATGGGAGCGGAGCATCTCCTGAAATGTCTTAAAGATGGGACCGTTCAGAAATTGAAAGAGAAAGGAGAGACCCAAGTGGCCCCAACTACAGTATGTGTGATCCAACCGGGCAGGGAGGAAGTTCTCCAGCAGAGTAATCGGGCAGAGTGAAATCAGGAATGGAGAAAGAGAAAGGTGTCTGCAGATCACATTCCAGGTATTGACCTGGTGCTGAATCCAGGGGTGAGGGAGCCTGGCCTGAGTGGGAAGTAGTCTGCTGTAGAGTAGTCCTAATCATCTCATCATAGGGGAATAGCCCATCTTCTATCTCCCTCCAGATTGCAGGGCAGGCCCTCATGTATCTAGCAACAATGAAAGATAGGTGAGATGCCCAGTTACAAAGCTACAGATTGGGGAGGGCAAGGCCTCCCTGTTTTTTGGGGAGAGAGACAGGAGGGTGAACTTCACTCTTGGGCACCTACCAGACCAAATAAATTCAAGCAGAGTCGTATTCCAAATACAGAATAATTTGGTAGGTAAGTGCAGTGGTACGTTCTGAAAAAGGTAGAGGGCCCTAGGCAAAACCACAATCCGGATGACCTCTATTCTCTGGTATAAGTTCAAGGAAAGGACACTCAATCTGGCCAGATCTTGCTGAAGCTGGGTATAAAAGGGGTCATATTTATTTTGCATTGCATTCAGTACATTATGGGATAGGTAGATGCCCAGGTACTTCAATCTATCAAGAGCCCACTGAAACCGGTAGGCCTGCCGGAGGGTCAGGGGGGGTATAGTGAAACACAAGGGCATCAGTTTTAGAGGTGTTAAGCTTGTATCTTGAACATGACCCAAAAGTTTTGAGGATGTGAAACACTGCGGGGATAGACTGGGATGGGTCTGAGAGGAGAGATATTTGGGGGGAGAGCCTTATTGCCTGGGCCAATGGCTTGATGAAGATGGCAAAGAGCCCAGGAGAGAGGGGGCAGCCCTGCCTATTCTGTCTAAAAAGAGGGACGTAACTAGAGTGATGTCCTGAGACCCTGACACAGGCCTGAGGGGAGGCATATAATGCCTTAATTATGGCAATAAAGGGGGAAGGGAAATCCATCCTCACCATGGTGGAGAAAAGAAAAGGCCAGGAGACCCTATCGAAAGCCTTCTCAGTGTCTAGGCTGAGAAAGACAGAGGGAGCTTTTTGGTTCTGCATTTCATGGACCAGGTGGAGAGCCCTTTGGGTATTGTCTGTTGTGGATCTGGAACTCACAAAGCCTGTCTGGTTGAGATTGATCAGGGGGAAGGACCAAGTCGAGGCAACAGGTCAGGATGGACATAAGATATTTGTAGTCCATGTTGAGGACTGAGATCGGTCTGTAAGAGCTGTATGATAAGAGATCCTTTCCCTGTTTAGGGATAAGGGAGACCGCACCATAAGACCAGCTTGGAGGGGGGGGCTGGAATTCCCCTGCATAGCCTCATTGTAGACCCGCAGAAGGAGTGGGCTGACTGTTTGCATAGTGCATTTGAAAAACTCCGCCCCATAGCCATCAGGGCCTGGGGCCTTCATGGTTTTGGATCCGGAAATGGCTGCAGCCAGTTCCACCTGGGTGATGGGGGTCATCAAAGTCTGTTGTTGGTCCTGACTCAGACCCGGGAGATACAGAGTCGACAGGAAGGTGTCAATAGCAGCCAGGGCGACCGGCTGTTCAGGGGTATATAGGGTCTTACAGTAGTCACAGAATGCCTGAGTAATGTTACTGAGTTTTGCTTGAAGGGTACCAGTGGCAGGGTCTTTTATTGCAGCTATGGTAGAGAATTTACGCTGTCTACGTAAATGATAGGCTAACAGGCGAGATGCTCATGGCCCTATTTCCCCATATCTCTGCCTCAAAAAGGTGAGTGCTATCTCTGTCTGCTGTGTGCAGACGGCATCCAAGTCCCACCGAACCTGTGCAAGCTGGGCGGCAACAGAGTGGTCCCCCTGTTGTTGTGTAGACTGCAGGAAATGCAAAGTCTGTTCTAGATGTGTGCACCTCTCCTTTCAAATCCTCGCAAGGGAGGCTGTATGCTGAATTATGTGTCCCCTTAGGACTACCTTCAGGGTATCCCATATAATGGGAGAGGAAATTTCTGGGTCGGTGTTGTCCTCCAAGATCTCCTCAAGTTTTTCACTCAGAAACTCCCTAAAGGATTCATTCTTGAGGTGGATCGGGTTAAACCGCCAAAAGCTATTACACCTCTCCATCCCCAGGTCCCACAAAATAACCAAAGGGGCATGGTCAGAGTGAGAAATATCCCCCATTGAAGCATCTAATATCGTTCCTAGACTTTCCTTCTGAGTACAGCAGTGGTCGATATGGGTATAAGTACCGTGTACTACCCGTCACAAACCCACTCAGCAGGTCAGCCCTCTACTCACAATGTGCCAACCTCCAAGTGCAGTCTTGTGAACAGTTAACAGAAACAGGGTAACCCTTCTGTCTGTTTTGTGGGTTCGAATCAACCTTTGGTCTCAAGTCTTGGAGGGATTCAAACTGTGAACCTCTTGTTAGGGTACCCAATGTACAGGCTCAGATAATTCTGCTCTTCGGGGGGGGCAGATATCTTTTGCCTATGGGCACCTAACCAGGCGTACAAAATGAACCCTTAAAACTCTATTAAAGACCTCAGAATAAATTCTTACCTTTCCCAGTTTGGTAAAACCAGTAAGCTTTGTGCAGTGTCAGCTTTAACCATGTATGCTTCCCTTGTCAAGAAAAAGAAATTCAAAGGCACACCAAGTAGTCTCTCAAGTAGAGGTTTACTTCAAAATAGATAAAAAAATGTAAAATGTAAATACAGAACCATATATCACAAAACATACAAATCACTTAAACAAAACAGGTTTAAAAGTGCAGATTCCTACCACTAATACACTCAGACTCGCCTGTTCTAAGATATTCTTATCTCACAGTGCTGTAGATGTTTCTCTTTCAGAGTCCAAACATTTGAGTGTAAATGGAAAACAGAATACTGTTTAAAAATTGGCTTTGCCAACCTCTTTGCGTGAGGTCACCTAGCTCCTCCCTGTCAGAATATAAAAAAATATATATCTATGCAAAACAGGATGTCTTATCAAAGGTAAATTCTGTGATCTCAGTACAACTCATTTTCTCATATGACTTTCTTTGATCTTATGATCAGCTTCTCCTTTCCACGACATCAAAGGGACTTGTTATGTCTCTCTGTCAGATCTCACAGAGCTGCAACATGCTTTGTATCACCATGTGAATTTTACTGTGTTTCATCTGAACGTTATAAAAGTTTATGATCTATCTTGGTATCTAGCAAACTGCAATTAGTCACATAAAAAGGAGATCCTAAATTTTAAGTCTCTTCTAGCCTGCAATTATCTCTTGGCCTTCCAGATAACACCTATTAGCTAAAACCTGGGGGGTGGGGGGGTTGTCATTCCGCAGACTGTCAGCATCTCTCATGAGAGACATTCAATAACACATTTTTATATTACAAAAAACATAGGTTAATCAGAACCAGCTGTCCAAGTGTCACAATTCCTCTCCACTTAGACTGAATTTGGGGGCTCTATCCTCTGCATGGAATGAGCTTCCCAAATCAGTTCACTCCTCGTAGACATGAGACAGCCCATCGGAGTTCTGATTTTTGGCTCCAGCCCTATTTAGAATTGTCATATCATACCCTTGCAAAGCAAGACTCCATCTTAGCAATCTACCATTGTTTTTCCCCATCTGCGTCAGCCAAACCAGGAGTTGTGGTCAGTCTGTACCACAAAATGCTGCCCATATACAAGTATGGCTCTAATTTCTTTAGGGCCCACACTATGGCAAGACACTCTTTTTCCACAGTGGAGTATGTCTGCTCCCTGGGAAGTAACTTTTTACTCAGGTATACTACTGGGTGATCTCTCCCTTGGCTGGATGTCTGACTCAGTACTGCCCTAATACCCACGTCTGAGGCGTCAGTTTGAACTATAAAGGGTTTGCTATAGTCAGGACTTGTCAAAACAGGAGCACTGCACAGTGCCTCCTTTTTGTTTGGAAAAGGCTTTCTCACAGGCTGGGCCCCAGGTAATTTCTTGGGCATCCTTTTCTTTGTCAGGTCAGATAGGGGAGCAGCCAGGGCAGTGTAATTGGGTACAAATTTCCTGTAGTACCCTGCTGTCCTAGAAAGCTCCTGACCTGCTTCTGTGTTTCTGGTCTGAGCCATGCCTGGATTACCTCTATTTTTATTTGGTTAGGACAGAGCTGTTCCCGGCCTACCACATGCCCGAGGTATGCCACTTCTCCCATGGCCACCTGGCACTTCCCAGCTTTGACAGTGAGCCCGGCCCTCTGTATCCTGCCCAGCACTTCCCTAAGGTGGGATAAGTGTTCCTCCCAGCTGGTACTAAAGATGGCAATGTCATCCAGGTACGCCACGGCGTACTCCTCAGCACCATTCAACACCTGGTTCACCAACCTTTGGAAAGTGGCTGGGGCATTCTTCATTCTGAAAGGCATGACTTTAATATCAAATAAGCCTATCGGAGTGATGAAGGCCGACCTCTCCCTAGCTCTGACCATCAACTCTACCTGCCAATACCCCTTTGTCAGGTCAATGGTCATAAGGTAGGTCGCCCCTCCCAACTTGTCCAGGAGTTCGTCCGTCCGGTGCATCAGATGGGTGTCTGACTTCGTGACTACATTCAGTACACAATAATCCACACAGAAATGAGTAGAGCCATCTGGCTTGGGCACAAGGACTACAGGTGAGGCCCAGGGGCTGTGGGATCTCTGGATTACCCCTAAATCCAGCATCTCCTCCACTTCTCTCCTAATGTCCATTTGGACAGCCTCTGACACCCGATATGCTGTTCACCGTATGGGCATCTGTGTCCCTGTCTCCACATCGTGAGTTGCTAAGGGAGGTAGTCCAGGCTTGGCGCTAAACAATGGGGCAAAGTCTGCTAAAATTTCCCTTACTTCCTGGATCTTGCCCAGGGTCAGCTGGGGAGACAATTTAACTACCTCCACAGAGGACTCCCGCTTACTTTCTTCCAGAAAGTCCAGAAGGAGGTCTCCTTCCTCCATCCCCTTCCCAGGACTACACACTGCAAATGCCATATCAGCCCTATTTGCATATGGCTTCATCATGTTGACATGGTACATCTTTTCTGTCTGTCTTCTGTCAGGTAACTCTATAATGTAGTTCACATCATTTACCTTCCTAACCACTTTGTACAGTCCTGCCCACTCAGCTTGCAGCTTGTCTTTTTGGACCAGAATAAGGTCCATGACTTCTTGACCCACCATGTACGAGTGAGCTCTGGTTCTGCAGTCATACCACACTTTTTATTTCTGTTGAGCAGCTGCCAGGTTGCTCTGGACTGTCCCCATAAGCTCCTTCAGCCTTTCCCTAAACCTAAGGATGTAATCCATAATGGGAGTTCCCTGGGTGGCGTGCTTGCCTTCCCAGTTCTACTGGATCAAGTCTAGGGACCCACGTACCCGTCGTCCATATAAGGGTCTGTCTGGAAAATCCTGTCGACTCTTGGGGCACCTCCCTGTATGCAAACAACAGGTGAGGAAGGTATTTCTCCCAGTCCCTCCCATGCTGTTCAACAAACACCCAAAGCATTGACTTCAGGGTACCATTGAATCTTTCCACAAGCCCATTGGCTTGTGGGTGATATGGTGTTGTGCATCTCTGCACCACCCCACACTTCCCCCATAAACATTTCATCAGGTCCAACATGAAGGAACCCCCTCCATCAGTAATAACCTCCTGTGGAAACCCAACACGGGAGAAAATCCCAAGTAAGGCATCTGCCACTTTGTCTGTCCTCAGTGAGGATAGGGCGACTGCCTCTGGGTACCGGGTGGCATAATCCACCACAGTCAGGATGATTCTCTTCCCTGAGGAGCTGTGCATATTTAAAGGCCCCACAATATCCATTCCCACCCTCTGGAATGGCTCCTCCGCTATGGGCAATGGAATCAGGGCGGCTTGGGTTTTCTTGCCCACCTTCCCTATTTCTTGGCACCGGTGACAAGACCTGCAATACTCCTTCACTTGCTGGGTGAAGTTAGGCCAATATAAATTCTGGGCCAACCGCTGCGTAGTGCGCGCAATTCCCAGGTGACCAGACAAGGGAATATCATGTGCAATCTTGAGCAATTGCTCACGATACCCCTGGAGAATGACAAGCTGCCTGCCTAGCACCCCTCCCTCTGTCTGTATTGCCTGAGTATACATACAGTGCCTTCAGAAAGTATTCACCCCCCCTTGGATTTTGTCACATTTTGTGATGTTGCAAACTCAAATTAAAATACATTTATATGGGATTTTTTGTCACGTATCTACACAAATTACTCTATAATGTCAAAGTGGAATGAAACTTCTGGAATTTTTTGTACATGTAATTTAAAATAAAAACCTGAAATGTCTTGATTTGATAAGTATTCACCCCTTTGCTATGGCACTCCAAATTGAGCTCATGTGCATCCAATTTCCTTGTTTGATCACTCTAAAACTTGAATGGAGTCCACCTGTGGTCAGTTCAAATGGTTGACATGATTTCAGAGGAAATACACCTGTCTATATAAGGTCCCACTGTTGACAGTGCATGTCAGAGCAGAAACTCTACCATGAAGACCAAGGAGCTGTCCGTAGAACTCCATGATAGAATTGTGAGGAGGCATAGATCTGGGAGGGTATAAAACATTTCTAGGGTGTTGAAAGTTCCCAGGAGCACAGTCAAGTCCATCATTAGGAAATGGAAAGATTACAGAACCACCCAGACTCTTCCTAGAGCAGGCTGTCCTCCCAAACTGAGCAACTGGGCAGAGGACCTTGGTCAGGAAGTGACCAGAACCCAATGACCACCTGACAGAACTACAGAGTTCCATGGCTGAGATGGGAGAACCTGTCCAGAGGACAACAATCTCTGCAGCACTTCACAGATGTAGCCTCTATGAGAGAGTGGCTGAGGAAGCCACTCCTGAGAAAAGGCCACATAATAGCATGCCTGGAGTTTGCAAGAAGGCACGTGGCAGACTCTGAGACCATGTGGCAAAAGATTCTCTGGTCTGATGAAACAAAAATTGAACTCTTTGGCCTGAATGCAAAGCGCTATGCCTCGCAAACCCGAACACAGCTCATCACCGTGTAACACCATCCCTACCATGAAGCATGGTGGTGGCAGCATCATGTTATGGGATGCTTTTCAGCAGCAGGGACTGGGGCACTTGTTAGATAGAGGGAACAATGAATGGAGCCAAATACAGGCACATCCTTGAGGAGAACCTGCATCAGTCTGCACTAGACCTTGGACTGGGGCAGAATTTACGTTCCAACAGGACAATGACCCCAAAGCATACAGCCAAAGCAACACTGGAGTGGCTTCAGAACAAGAAGGTGAATGTCCTTGAGTGGCCCGGCCAAAGCCCAGACTTGAATTCCATTGAGAATCTGTGGAAAGACCTAAAGATTGCAGTTCACCAATGCTCCCCATCCAACTTGACAGAGCTTGAGCAAATCTGCAAGGAAGAATGGGCAAAATCCCCAAATCCAGATGTGCAAAGCTGATACAGACATACCCAAGAAGACTCAAAGTTGTAATTGCTGCCAAAGGTGCTTCTATAAAGTATTGACTCAGTGGGGTGAATACTTAAGTAAACAAGATATTTCAGTTTTTAATGTTTCATAAATTTTTGTTACACAATAAAAATATTTTTGCCCCTTTAAATTGTTGAGTATGCTGTGTGAATCAAGGGGGAAAAATCATTTCAATGCATTAAAAATTCTGGTAGTATCATAACAAAATGTGACAAAATCCAAGGGGGGGTGAATACTTTCTGAAGGCACTGTAAGTCCATTTTCCCAATAAACCTTATGTCTGCCGTCACCTCCCTGTGCGCCATTCAAGTCTGCCCTAGCCCTCAGCTTTTCTAAACTAGGGTCACTTCTCTGAGCAGCTGCAAACCCCTCACACATTCCCAAGGCATGGGACAGGTCCTCTTCAGTCGCTAAACTAGGGCCCCTAGCACTAGCGTCAGGGCACTTAGGATCACTGTCAATCCCAACCCTCTGACAATGGGTCACCCCTCCCTCTTCAGAGTAACCCTCTGTAGTTGTGTGGTTACTTGCTACAGGGGAAATTTCTACCCCCTTTTCATTAGTCTCCCCATCTGGAGACACAGGCTGGGGAACCAACCTCTCAGTGGTTTCCACAATGGCTTCTGTGGGGTTCAGGGAACTACAATTTTCCTTTGCCACTTGGCTACGGGTAACTGCACATACCATCCCTTTTGAGATTGTTGCCTATGATCATATCCACTGCTAACATTCTGGCTACAGCCACCTGTTGCACAGTTCCCCCTGTTTCACCGCAGTCCAGGAGAACACTAGCCAGTGGCAATGTTTTCTCTTCACCAATAAAATCCTGTACAGTGACATATTTATTGGGTATAAGCTGACTAGGCTCTACTAGATCCCCTTTTACCAATGTCAGGGATGCCCATGTGTCCCTTAACTTTTGCACCTGTACACCATTCACCATGACTGGGTGCATGTGTTTCCTCATGTTCATAGGCAAGCTACAAGGACACACAAACAACCCACTTCTTGTCTAGTACCATTCTGCGTATTATTGCTCATTCTTTTGGGACACTGTCTGGCAATATACCCAGTTTCTTTACATAGCCAACATTCACTTCTCTTTTCAGGGAAATCTTTTCTCTGAAACCTGGGGCTAACTGGTTTCGGTGGAGGCAGTAAGGGTTTTAGCTGCCCTGAAGGCACGCTTTTCCCTTTCTGCGCTGCCACACCTGCCCCATTCGCTCTCAGAGCATGTCTGCTTTTGGCATAGTGGTCTGAGAGTTCAGCAGCCTCTTGCACTGTTTTGGGATCTCAGTCCTCCATCCAGGTTTTCAGCTGTGCTGGGCATGCCCAGAAAAACTGTTCTAACAAAATCACATTTTCAGTTTTATCAACAGAGTTTGCTTCAATTCCTTCCCACCAACGTTTTAAAAACTGATGTTATTTCATGGCTAGCTCCCCATAGCTCATGTCAGGGCTTCTCCTGAGCTTACGGAATTTAGCTCTGTATGATTCAGCAGTTAATTCAATTTTTTTTAACAGTGCAGCTTTAAGTTTTCTGTAATTATCTGTCCTCATTGTCCATTTGACCCAATGCATCCCGAGCTTTCCCGGTAAGTAGTGGGGATAGCTGGAAGCTCCAGGACTCTCTAGAACTTTTAGCCTGAATACAAACTTTTTCAGAAGAATTTAAAAAGGCATTCATATCCTCCCCCTCTTTAAATTCGGCTATCAATTTGGAATTCAATTTGTAACCCAGTCCTGTAGTCCCAGTTAAACCCAAGCCACTTACCTGCTCTGGTGCCGCTGGTTGGAGTCGTAGCTTCTCTAGTTCATGTTGCCTCTGGTGCTCACTTTCCTCATGGTCCGCATCTCACTGTTCTCGCTCTGCCTCCCGCTGTTCACGGTCCCTCTCCCTCTGGAACTCCAACTCCATTCTGTGCAACTCAATTTGCAGCCTGAGTACTTCTGGATCCATGATACTGGTGACCTTCCCCTGCTGCTGTGACCCTTCACTGACAGTGGCCCTGTTGTCCTCCTCATTGGATCTGGACACTGCACTGGCCACTAGCCCTGCCACATTTGAGGTTTGGTCCTTTCCAGTCACAGTCTGTAACTCGCTGTTCTGGGTATCTGCTACCATCAAGGCATCTACAAGGTTCTGCTTGGTGGCTTTCACCTCAAACGGGACTCCTCTGCCCCTGCACAACTGCTTTAAGTAGTCTACAGTGTGCCTGCTGTAGTTGGAAGTCATCTTCTTCCCTAACTATGGCTACTCTGACTTGCACTTTAGAAAACAAAAATGGATAGGAACTTGACTGTACGCCAAGTGAGATAGTTCTGTCTCCTTTTTAAAAATAAATCACTGCCTTTTTCTTTCTTTGCAAGTGAGCTGACGGCCTCGAGCTGATACACTGAACAATTAAATCTTGTAATACCAAAATTTTTTGCACCGCTGCCAACCAATCTGTCACAAACCCACTCAGCAGATCAGCCCTCTACTCCCAAAGTGCCAACCTCCGAGCGCAGTCTTATGAACAGTTAACAGAAACAGGGTAATCCTCCTGTCTGTTTTGTGGGTTTGAATCAACCTTTGGTCTCAAGTCTTGGAGGGATTCAAACTGTGAACCTCTTGTTAGCATACCCAATGTACAGGCTCAGATAATTCTGCTCTTGGGGGGCAGATATCTTTTGCCTACGGGCACCTAACCAGGCATACAAAATGAACCCTTAAAACTCTATTAAAGACCTCAGAATAAATTCTTACCTTTTCTCAGTTTGGTAAAACCAGTAAGCTTTGTGCAGTGTCAGATTTAACCATGTATGTTTCCCTTGTCAAGAAAAAGAAATTCAAAGGCACACCAAGTAGTCTCTAAAGTAGAGGTTTACTTCAAAATAGATAAAAAAATGTAAAATGTAAATACAGAACCATATATCACAAAACATACAAATCACTTAAAAAAACAGGTTTAAAAGTGCAGATTCCTACCACTAATACATTCAGACTTGCCTGTCCTAAGGTATTTTTATCTCACAGTGCTGTAGATGTTTCTCTTTCAGAGTCCAAACATTTGAGTGTAAATGGAAAACAGAATACTGTTTAAAAACTGGCTTTGCCAACCTCTTTGCATGAGGGTCAACTAGCTCCTCCCTGTCAGAATATAACAAATATATATCTATGCAAAACAGGATGTCTTATCAAAGGTAAATTCTGTGATCTCAGCATAACTCATTTTCTTTCTTTGATCTTATGATCAGCATCCCCTTTCCAGGACATCAAAGGGACTTGTTATGTCTTTCTGCCAGATCTCACAGAGGTGCAACATGCTTTGTATCACCATGTGAATTTTACAGTGTTTCATCTGAACGTTATAACAGCTTATGCTCTATCTTGGCATCTAGCAAGCTGCAATTAGTCACATAAAAAGGAGATCCTAAATTTTAAGTCTCTTCTAGCCTGCAATTATCTCTTGGCCTTCCAGGTAACACCTATTAGCTAAAACCTGGGAGGGGGGTTGTCATTCCACAGACTGGCAGCAACTCTCATGAGAGATATTCAATAACACATTTTTATATTAAAAAAACATAGGTTAATCAGAACCAGCTGTCCAAGTGTCGCACTGCCGAGTAAAAAGTATATCTTCTACCCCTGGGATGAAGGGAATGCTATACGTCGAGTCAGCCCACCTCCTGTACAAAACGTTTAAAGAATTTGTGAGGAGCAGGTTGTTTACCCCGGAGAGGTTCATGGAATCCAAATTAGGGCTAGGGGCTATAATAAAATCTTCCACCAGGATCAACGTCCCTTTGGTCAATTCCACTATCTTGTTAAGGAGGTGTCAGATGGTCGGGACACTAGCACCAGGGGGAAGTTTATATTAGTTAGGGTCACCTCCTGGTCCTGTAACTGCCCCTGAACGATGATCAGATGGCCCTCCAGAACTAGAAGGGGAAAGGATCAGATGTGTTCCAGTACAGTAGCTGCTTCTTCTTGTTTTTACAGGGTTTCTTGTGGATTTTACTTGGTACAAGGTTATTTATTTTCTTTCTTACTACTTGTAAGGGGCTACCAGGGTATTGTTTTTGGGGCTGTTGGAAGTTTGAAAACCGGTTTGGTGGCTGTAAGTGGACTCACTTGTTGGATGTTTCACTGTGTAGCAGGCTGCACTGGTGGAGGCCTATTTCTTCTGATTTAAACCTATTTGGTGGGATTTGCTTGGGGCTGGTTATTTGAATTGGAAACCTATAACTGTTAATTTCAAGCCTATTTTGATGTGTTGTTAGTGAAGCTGATTGAATTGGAGACCTGTTTCCTTTGGTAGCAAACATATTTTGGGGGCTTTGAGTTGAATTTTGATTCCTTTTTGCTGACTTCACTAGCTGCAAAGGTTAGTGCATAGTGGTGGAAGGGTGTCAATGGTCTGGCCAGATCTCACTCAGCTAATTGACTGGAGGCAGAGCTGAATCAGGTTTGTGGTGTCAGTTGCTTTGGCTTCTCAGAAGGAACTAGAAGGGGACAGGATCAGATGTGTTCCAGTACAGTAGCTGCTTCTTGTTGTTTTTACAGGGTTTCTTGTGGATTTTACTTGGTAGAAGGTTATTTCTTTGCTTTCTTACTACTTCTAAGGGGCTAGCAGGGTTTTGTTTTTGGGGCTGTTGGAAGTTTGAAAACTGATTTGTGGTTGTAAGTGGGCTCATTTGTTGGATGTTTCACTGTGTAGCAGGCTGCACTGGTGGAGGCCTATTTCTTCTGATTTAAACCTATTTGGTGGGATTTGCTTGGGGCTGGTTATTTGAATTGGAAACCTATAACTGTTAATTTCAAGCCTATTTTGATGTGTTGTTAGTGAAGCTGATTGAATTGGAGACCTGTTTCCTTTGGTAGCAAACATATTTTGGGGGCTTTGAGTTGAATTTTGATTCCTTTTTGCTGACTTCACTAGCTGCAAAGGTTAGTGCATAGTGGTGGAAGGGTGTCAATGGTCTGGCCAGATCTCACTCAGCTAATTGACTGGAGGCAGAGCTGAATCAGGTTTGTGGTGTCAGTTGCTTTGGCTTCTCAGAAGGAACTAGAAGGGGACAGGATCAGATGTGTTCCAGTACAGTAGCTGCTTCTTGTTGTTTTTACAGGGTTTCTTGTGGATTTTACTTGGTAGAAGGTTATTTCTTTGCTTTCTTACTACTTCTAAGGGGCTAGCAGGGTTTTGTTTTTGGGGCTGTTGGAAGTTTGAAAACTGATTTGTGGTTGTAAGTGGGCTCATTTGTTGGATGTTTCACTGTGTAGCAGGCTGCACTGGTGGAGGCCTATTTCTTCTGATTTAAAACCTATTTGGTGGGATTTGCTTGGGGTTGTTTCTTTGGTTGCAGGGCTTGGAGGGGCAGACACAGGGCTGATACACTCTCTCGAGAGTCGGGTGTAGGCCCTAATCCCACCCTCCACCACCCCTCCCTCCTCAGAGCTCTGCTTATTTATAGGAGAACACCTGCCCTGCAATTGGAGGAAAAGGCTGCAGGTACAGCTCATGCAGTTCTAGCCACTGGGGGTTGGATTTAAAGGCTGGGAGAGAGGTGCTTAGTGAGTTGTTCACTTCCCTTATAAGTTTATTGTGTTGTACTGTACCTAGTAACAGGGTTACCAGTTTACTGTGGGACTATATCTAGGATTAGTGGGTGACCTGATTAGTCAGTAGGGGTGTATCTTGGACTAGTGGGGAACCTGGTGGCTCATCCAAGGAAACCTACTTGGAGGGGGATGGGACCACACGTCATTAGGGCCAGCATCTTTGGGAGGGTGGTGAGGTGCACAGGGTGTGGGGCAGCCACAATACTGGACTGGGCTTGGAAGTTCAGTGGTTGCCCAGTGTGCTACCAGCTGGCACAGCTTAGGGAGGAGATTATGGGGATTAGGAGACAGCTGGGGGAAGGGGGGAGGTATGGTTGGGGAAGAGGGCAGGGGATCTTCCATGGGGTTGCACCAAGCACTAGGGGTGGGGGCATAGGGAAAGTAGTGCAGGAGAATACTCTGGGGTCACATAGGGACCCTGGCAGAGGGGGCCCAAAAGGAGGACACTACCAAGGAAGCAGGCAGGTAACTGGGGACCTTCACAAATGGGGGCCAGAGGGACAACATTCTCAGGGAAGTAGGCAGATGGCTGGGGCTGGACAGAAGGAAGCAAGGTGGGGAGGTGGATCGGACCTTACGCTCAGTAACCGCTTCCATTCTTTTCTTCTGCTTGAGGATGAGGGGGGTGATGTAGCTATTACAGGAGTGGTTAGAGATGGAAAGGGAGTGGGGGGCAGGAGGCGGGGGCCCGATAGCAGGAGGAACAGGGGGGAACCTAGAATGCAGGAAAATGGGGGAGCAGTGGATCAGAGCAGGAGGAGCAGGGGGAAGAGGGAGGAAAGGGCAAGGAGAAGGACCAGAAGTACAAGGAGGATACAGTAAAGGGAGCTGAGGGTTTAGGCCAGGGGAGCATGACAAGCAAGGAGGGACTGAACGGAGACAGGAAGGAAGGGAGGACAAGCCAGGCTAGTTTAGCAGATGGGGGAGAAGGACCAGTCGCGAGCAGTGAGGGGGAGTTAACGAGGCACAGAAGGATACCGGGAGGAGGAGAGGCATAGGATCAGAGGGAGGGGGTGGCCAGGGTAAATCAAGGAGGGCGGCGTATGGCACCCAGCTAGGGGGAGAAACAAGGAGCCGGCTGGGTGGAGAGGCCAGTAGAAAAGACGAGGGACATGGAAGGGGGAGAAATGGAGGAAAAGGAGCGGTCAGAGTGCTCCTGTTGGGGGATTCTATGATCAGGGGTATCAAATGGGATAGGGAGGGGGAAGCCTGGCCAGTTAGAACAAAATGCTTCCCTGGACTGGGTGGAGAGGCCAGTAGAAAAGACGAGGGACATGGAAGGGGGAGAAATGAAGGAAAAGGAGCCGTCAGAGTGCTCCTGTTGGGAGATTCTATGATCAGGGGTATCAAATGGAATAGGGAGGGAGAAGCCTGGCCAGTTAGAACAAAATGCTTCCCTGGACTAACAGTGCACAGGGCCAAGCACGAGGTATATCAGCTGGCAAAGTATTGTGGGGGTTCCCCAGACATACTGGTCCACCTGGATACAAATGACATTGAGGGAAACAGCGAGTTAGAGATACAGGCAAGATTCAGGGAGCTTGCCAGGGTCTGTCATGACATAGGATGCACAATTTTCTTCTCGGAAATCCTGCCAGTGCCAAGGGCTAGTGGGGAACACAAAAGGAAGATTAGGGATATAAACCAGTGGCTCAGGGAGTGGTGTGAGGCCAGAGGGTATAGGTTGATGGGGGATTGGGGGGAGACCTGGGAGGATAAGGAGCTGTATGCTAGAGATAGGCTCCATCTCAATTTGGAGGGGAAGGGAATCCTTAAGTTGAAAATAGAGGGGTTCATTGGTGAAAAGTAGGGTTTAAACTTGTGAAGGAGGAGGGATGGGAGAAAAGGCTTTTGAGGGGGGTCCGAAAAAGGAGGGACTCTGTCTCCACCCCCCTGGGGAGCTGGAGGAATGCGGGAAAAGGCCAACTGGTAAAGTGCAGACCAGGGGAAAATGGAATCCCCATGGGAACACGAGCAGGGGAAATGGAAGTATAGGAAAAGGGTGGAAGGTAGTCCTGTTAAATGCCAGGAGCTTGGGCAATAAAATGCCTGAGCTCCAAGCGATGCTAACTGAGGGAGCGGTGGATGTGGCAGTGGTCACTGAGACCTGGGCCACTGCAGGACATGACTGGGACCTGAACCTGGAGGGTTACACTATGTTCAGGAAGGACAGGGGGGAGGGAAGGGGAGGAGGGGTAGCAATAATAGTCAAAAACTGCATTGGTAGAGGAGGCGGAGGGAACCGTGGAGGCGATTTGGGTCACCTTGATAACAAGGGGGGGGCAAGAGAGTAAAAATAGGATTGGTGTATAGACCCCCTGTGCTGGTGCAGGAGCTGGAGGAGAGTCTGGTGGTAGATGTTGGGAGACACTGTCGATTGGGCAGGGGAAGGGTGGTGGTGTTGGGGGACTTACACATGCCAGGAACAGACTGGGAGACTATGATATCCTCAGTGGCCAGGGAACAGAGGTTGTTGGATGTCTTTCAAGATGCATTCCTAACTCAGCAGGTGGGGGAACCGACCAGGGAGGCGTGGGTACTGGATGTGGTCCTGGCAGACAGTGACCATATTGGGGGCCTGGAGGTAAGGGACTCGTTAGCGGGGAGTGACCATGCCACGGTCTGGTTCTGCCTGGACCTAGGAGGGGTAGAAGGCTGCACAAAGATGGAGGTAACTGACTTCAGGGGCAGATTTTAAGGAAATGGGAAGGATCCTTAAGGAGCATTTGGATGTGATTGGGTCAGATATGGATGCTGACAGTAGGTGGGAAATCATCAGAAGAGGGGTGCAGGATGCTACCAGCACCTGTGCAAGAGTAAGATGAAAATGCGGTAGGGCCTGAAAACCCTGCTGGTGGACCAGGGAGGTCCAGGAGGTGGTGTGGGGAAAGAAGGCAGCCTATAGGCAATTCAAGTGCTCAAGGAGTGAAAGGGATTGAGGGGAGTATGAGCTGATGGCTAGAAGAGCCACTAGGGTGGTGAGGGCAGCTAAGGCAAGGAAGGAGCAGAACCTGGCCAGGGAAATTAGGAGAGGGAACAAGGGGTTCTTTAGATACACTGGGGAAAAACGAAGGGTGAAGAGGCAGATTAGCAGGATTAAAACAGGGGAGAGATGGGCACAAGACCCGGGGGAGCAGGCTGAGGTACTAAATGAGTACTTTACCTCAGTTTTCACCAAGGAAAATGGGGGTGCTGCATCATACATGGGAGGAGAGTGTTACTGAGGAGGGGGACCTTACCGATCCAGCGGGTCTGGGAGAGGGGAGGCATCACTGGCAGGAGGAGGGAAGACTAAACAGGGAGAAGAGGTAGCGGAGGTGGAAATCACAGCAGAGAAAGTGAGGGAAGCCCTCGGGTCCCTTAAGAAAGAGAAAGCACCAGGGCCGGATAAATTACATCCCAGAGTGCTGAAGGAACTTGCGGATGTCCTGGCAAAACACCTGGTGGAGCTTTTCACCATCTCTCTGAGGACAGAGTGGGTGCCCCAGGACTGGAAGGTGGTGCATATAGTGCCTATCCATAAGTGGGGATCAAGGGAGGTGGCAGGGAACTACAGGCCTGTCAGCCTAACATCGGTGGTGGGCAAGGCGATGGAGGGCATTGTCATGGAGAGGCTAGGGGGGGACCTGGAAAAGTCAGGGTGCCTGGACTATAGACAGCATGGATTCATCCCGGGGAAATCGTGTCAGACAAACCTTGTGGAGTTCTACGACTGGGTGACTAGTGCCTTGGACCTGGGTAGACCAGTGGACGTCCTCTTTCTAGACTTCAGCAAGGCATTTGACTCTGTTCCTCACGAGGGCCTGTTGGATAAGCTGGGAGAAATGGGGGTGGGGAACCAGATGATCAGATGGATAGGCAATTGGCTCCAGGACTAGACCCAGAGGGTCGTGAGTTGGCGGGATAGTCTCATCCCAAGGAGGGTCATTAGTGGAGTCCCACAGAATCAGTCCTTGGACCCCTCCCTGTTCAACGCCACGCCTCTGACATAAGGAAAGGTATCAGAGTGAGATGAGTCTCTTTGTGGATGACTCAAAACTGGGGGCGGTGGTGGATGGGGAGGAGGGGAGGGTGGCCCTACAGGGGGACCTGGAGGCTCTGGAAAGATGGTCTAGAAAGTGGAAGCTAAGGTTCAATGCAGGGAAATGCAAGGTACTGCACCTGGGGGCCAGAAACCCGGGCCAAGTGTATACCCTGGGGGGGAAAGGCTACAAGTCTCAATGGCTGAGAGGGACCTGGGGGTGGTGGTGGATGTCAAGATGAACAACTCGGAGACTTGTAGGAGGGCAGCAGCCAAGGCCAACAGGATGCTGGGATGCATCACTAGGGATCACCTCCAGAAGGAAGGAAGTGATACTCCCTCTGTATAACTGCTTGGTGAGGCCGCACCTCAAGTACTGCATGCACTTTTGGAGGCCACACTTAAAGAGGGACATTAAACTCCTGGAGAGGGTCCAGAGGAGGGCAACCAAAATGATTTGGGGCTTAGGGGACAGGACCTATGGGGAGAGGCTCAAAGAGCTAAATATGTACACATTGGAAGACAGAAGGGACCGGGGGGGACATGATAGAGGTCTTCAGGTACATGAAGGGTGTAAGTAGGGGAGGAGCAGTCAGGGTGCTTCGAAGGAAGGAGGAGGAGGTGGCAACTAGAAGGCATGGGTGGAAGCTGGAGGGGGGAAGATTCAGGGGAGAAAGGAGGAGATGCTACTTCACTGAGAGGGTGGTGGAGCCATGGAATGCGCTGCCCAGGGGGCTGGTGGAGGCAGAGATGGTGGAGGGGTTCAAGAGGGGGTGGGACAGGTACAGGGGAAGGGTTCTGGAAGCAAAATCCAGTGCAGCGAGAATATCTGGAACTGGGAAGGGAGAAGCCAGAGAAGGTGAGGGGGGCAGCAAGGTCAGCTCCCAGGGTGGGGGCTGACCAAATGAGCAGACACGAAAGACCGTTAGGCCTATTCTGCTGGCATTTTAATATGTTAGTATGACTGGGGAATCAATATGGTGACCCCCCAATGCAGAAGAGAAGACCTGGGTGAAACCCCGCCAACCAGCTTCTTATGTTCATCAGCTGAGAAGTGGGTCTCCTGAATATATGCATTCTCAGCCTGACTCTTCTTTAACAACAAAATTATCCTGGAGCATTTTATAAGGCTGCCCAATCCATTAGCATTCAGAGAGTAAAGTTTTACATGTTTACTAGCCATATTTAAGCCTGAAAAAAAAACAAGAGGCACTTATATGGTTTAAATATCATAACATCCAGGCTAGAGCCTGTAACCAAGACCTGACCCGAATTTCTAGGCCTAGAACAGTGACTGCTTGTAGAGAAGTGAGAGAACAAACTCTCCAACATGAAACCTAGAGGGGGAATATCTGACATAGGAATTGGAAACAGTGGGAAAAAACAACCAAACAAGCATTTGCCAAGTAAGAGTAAGAGAAAAACAGTAACTACGCAGGCATTTGCCAACTGGGCAAGGCCTACCGAACTAGGGGTGGCTTTCATGGGGGCTAGGTGCTGAAGACACGTGGCACCCAAGCTGTGCCAAGTTGGCCTGTCACTACCTGAGGGCACTAGATGTAAACTTCCAGAGAAGTTTACCTATAGCGCTTCAACAGCGCTAGCGCTGACATCCCCTACAGCGATAGCTACAATGCTGACTGTCGGCATTGTAGCCACGGGATGTCGGCACTCACAATAAGGGGGCCAGCCCTGAACCTCCCTTTGTGGGGATTCACCCCCACACCCCGGTCCCTAGGATTCTAACCTCGAGTTGAGTTGGACCGGGGAGGAGGGACACCCAGCGAGGCAGTCCTCGGCTGATACACTGACCACCACAGCGATGGGCAGATTTTGCCCAATTCCTGCCGCTGTGGTGGTGTTCACCATCGGGGATTTGCTGCGGTGACAGTACACCATCCAGGAAGGGGGGAAGGGGATATAGTCATGCCTTGGCTCCTTCAAGGCAGTGGGATTTAAACAGGTTTAACTATTTCAAATCACAATATTTGCATAAGCAGCCAGAACAGTGGCTACCTGGGATTATTTGCTGGGTGCTGAGCCACAGTGGGCCCACGGGCCCCGGGGAAGCACCTTGGGGGGGAGAAGGAACCAGCCCCCCAACCCACCGCGAGGACAGTGCCCACAGGGCCCAAAAAGCCTCAAGGATAGAGGAATTGTAACTCCAGGAGAATCTGTGGAGGCAGAGGCCAAAATCTGGACCATGGAGCTCCTGCCTCGGGACCCAAAGGGGCTGACACGTCCAGTGCCGAGGTGCCTGAACTAATTTCTGCATCCCCCAGGGCCACAGGACTGGGACCCCACAGGGCATGTCGCTGACCCATAGGGCCGCACGGCTGTGGCTCAATGCCCAGGAGGCAAGAGGGGTGAGATCAGTAGCCACTAGTTCCTTCATTGACCAGAAGTGGAAGGTGCCACTGACCTGTCTCAGGCCCAATCGTCAGGGCAACCGGAGCCTAGCTAAGAACCAGTCCCACCCCCCCAAAGCGGCAGTGCCTATCCACACCCAGACTCGACCCCCCAAACCAGACATCCCAGCATCACACTGGCCGCCTCACCACGTGCGTGGTGGCCCATGTTATCCGGGGCCGAGGAGGACGAATGGTGGAGAGGCCCCCAACCCCCAGACTGGCCTACATGGCGTGCGTGGGAAGGAGGAGGGGGAGAGTGAGCACAAGGCAACTCAGAGGGGGGAAGTAAGAACCAGCTCACCTGTAGGGAGGCAAAAATGAGTAGGTTAGGAAGCGTCCATTCATTTGACAGGCTGCTGTGCTGCTATTCTTGAGGGTGAGTCTGTTGCCTGTTTCTTCAGGCCTGCCACAATTTGCTGGATTGCTGAGGTGGTATCTCTGCAACATTCTTCCCTGGATGGTAAACGATTCCAGACCTGCCGAGCCAGCTTGGATGCCGGGGATGGATTGGACTGTTTTGAGGCCAATGAGACCTCTATGCCGCGGCTACAGAGTTCTTGTGCGGCCTCTTTGGCTGTTTCAAATGTTCTTGCACCCTCTGGGAAATGAGCTGTCAGTTTGGAGGGATATGGGGTCTGGAATTTTATTTTGGTCTCCAAGTTTCCTGAGAATGGGGGCATAAGCCCTGCAGCGAGCTGCAATCATGGGGGGTAGTCATTATCAATGTAGATGTGGTGCTCGTGGAATGTAAGATCCCCTTGCTGCCAAGATTTATGTAGGATGAGCTCCTTCTTCTGGAAGCATAGAAAACAGAACCACAGAGCATGGGCGATTGGATGGGCTGGGCTGTGGGCCTAAGCCACGGTGAGCGCGGTCGATCTCCATAGTACAGCTCTGAGGGAGATCCAGCTTGGACTTAGAAAGCTTCTGCAGGAATTGGATAGGGTTATTGCCCTCACATCCTTCAGGGAAGCCCAAAACCCTGAGATTGTTCCTGCGGTTCCAGGCCTCCGAATCTTCTGCTCTCTGCTGCAGCTCCTGAATGGCGTGGTGTAATTGCACTATAGCCCTTTCAGTGCAGTCCACGCAGGCGTCTGCTTGGGTTGCCTGTGTCACAAACCCACTCAGCAGGTCAGGCCCTCTACTCCCAAAGCGCCAACCTCTGAGTGCAGTCTTGTGAACAGTTTAACAGAATAAGGTAACCCTCTTGTCTGTTTTGCAAGTTTGGATCAACCCTTAGTCTCAAGTCTTGGAGAGATTCAAACTGTGAACCTCTTGCTAGTGTACCCAATGCACAGGCTCAGGTATTTCTGTCTTCGGCGTGCCAGATAGCTTTGCCTACAGGCACCTAACCAGGTATACAGAGATGAACCCTTAAAAACTTTAATAAAGACCTCAGATTTAAAATGCTTCTCTTTCCAGTTTGGTACCACCATTCAAGCTTATGCCAGTGTCTGCTATAACCATATATACTTTTCTTACAAATAAAAGAACTTCAAAGACAGACCAAGTATGATCTAAAAAGAATTTTACTAAAATAGATAAAAATATGTAAAACACAAAATACAGAACTGTTATATCACAAGACATACAAATCTTCTAAAAGAACAAGGTTTAAATAGTGCAAATTCCTACAACAATATTTAGATTTGTCTAGCTTCCTAAATACCTGTTTTAAAGTGCTCACAGATGTGTCCTTGTCAGAGTCTACGTAAAAGTGTGTAAGTAAAGCAGAATTATTCCTTAAAGTAAACTGTATTTGCCAACCCCTTTTGTGTGAGGTCATCTAGCTCCTCCTCTGTCAGATTATATATAAAAATATATCTAATAAAAAAAAGGATGTCTTTTCAAAGTATTAATTTTGCAATCCTCAGCATGACTCATATGTTCTTCAAATGACAACTCTTTGATCTCATGATAAGCTCCCCCCTTTCAGGACATGAAAGTATCTTTATGATTTTTGCACTAATACGTCACAGCCTGCTTTTCTTCCTTTGGAATGTCATAAAATGAATATGTTCAACTCAAGCTTCTTCCACCCTGTAATTAGGTTCAGGCCTTCCACGTAACACCTGGTATCTAAAAACTGAGTGTGTGTGATCTCACATGCTATATCAGCATTTTCTCATGGCTTTCAGCTGAAACCTGGGGGGGGATGAGTGAGGTCATTCTAAGAGCACCAGATTTTCAGCAGAGACAGTCAGTAATACATTTTATATAAAAAAAATGATACAGCACTCAGAACTGGCTGTCCACTTAACAATTCCTCCCCACCTAAACTGAATTTGGGGGGTTCCATCCCCTACATGGGATGAGCTTCCCAAATCAGTTCATTCTTCATAGACCCTAGACAGCCCATCTGAGTTCTGGTTATTCGCTCCAGCCCTATGTACGATTTTTAGATCATACCCTTGTAAAGCAAGACTCCATCTTAGCAATCGGCCACGTTTTTCCCCATCTGCGCCAGCTAAACTAGGGGTATGTGGTCAGTCTGCACCACAAAATGTTGCCCATACAATTATGGCTCTAGCTTCTTTAGTGCCCACACTATGGCAATACACTCCTTTTCCACCGTGGAGTACGTTTGCTCCCTGGGAAGCAACTTCCTACTTAGGTACACTACAGCGCGATCTGTCCCTTGGCTAGATGTCTGACTCAGTACTGCCCCAATACCCACGTCTGAGGTGTCCGTCTGAACTATAAAGGTCTTGCTATAGTCAGGACTTGTCAAAACAGGAGCACTACACAGTGCCTCCTTTAGTTTGGAAAAGGCCTCCTCACAGGCTGGGCCCCAGGTAATTTTCTTTGGCATCCTTTTCTTTGTCAGGTCAGATAGGGGAGCAGCCAGGGCACTGTAATTGGGTACAAATTTTCTGTAGTATCCTGCTGTTCCAAGAAAGCTGCTGATCTGCTTCTGGGTTTCTGGTCTGGACCACACCTGGATCACCTCTATCTTTATTTGGTTAGGACAGAGCTGTCCCCGGCCTACCACATGATCGAGGTATGCCACTTCCCACATGGCCACCTAGCACTTCTCGGCTTTGACAGTGAGCCCGGCCCTCTGTATCCTGTCCAGCACTTCCCTAAGGTGGGATAGGTGTTCCTTCCAGCTGGTACTAAAGATGGCAATGTCATCCAGGTATGCCATGGCGTACTCCTCAGCACCATTTAACACCTGGTTCACCAACCTTTGTAAAGTGGCCAGGGAATTCTTCATTCCGGAAGGCATTACTTTAAACTCAAATAAGCCTATTGGAGTGATGAAGGCCGACTTCTCCCTAGCTCTGTCTGTCAATTCTACCTGCCAATACCCCTTCGTCAGGTCAATAGTCATAAGGTAGGTCGCCCCCCCCAACTTGTCCAGGAGTTCGTCCATCCAGGGCATAGGGTGGGCGTCGGACTTCGTGACTGCATTCAGTCCACGATAGTCCACACAGATACGAGTTGAGCCATCTGGCTTAGGTACAAGGACTACTGGTGAGGCCCAAGGGCCATGGGATCTCTGGATTACCCCTAAATCCAGCATCTCCTCCACTTCCCTCCTAATGTCCTTTTGGACAGCCTCTGACACCCGATATGCTGTCCGCCATATGGGCGTCTGTGTCCCTGTCTCCACATCGTGTGTCACTAAGGGGGTTAGTCCAGGCTTGGCGCTAAACAATGGGGCAAAGTCTGCTAAAACCTCCCTTACTTTCTGGATCTGGTTTGGAGCCAGCTGGGGAGACAATTTTACTGCCTCCACAGAGGACTCCCGCTCACTTTCTTCCAACAAATCCAGAAGGGGGTCTCCTTCGTCCGTCCCATCTCCCTGACTACACAATGCAAACACCATGTCAGCCCTATTTGCATATAGCTTCATCATGTTGACATGGTACATCCTTTCTGGCTGTCTTCTGTCAGGTAACTCCACAATGTAGTTCACGTCATTTACCTTCCTAACCACTCTGTACGGTCCTGCCCACTCAGCTTGCAGCTTGTCTTTTTGGACTGGAATAAGGACCATGACTTCCTGATCCACCATGTCGAGCGAGCTCTGGCTTTGTGGTCATACCACACTTTTTGTTTCTGTTGGGCAGCCGCTAGGTTGCTCTGGGCTGTACCCATAAGCTCCTTTAGCCTTTCCCTATACCTAAGGACGTAATACACAATGGGAGTTCCCTGGGTGGCGTGCTCGCATTCCCAGTCCTCCTGGATCAAGTCTAGGTGCCCATGTACCCGGCGTCCATATAAGAGTTCGAAGGGGGAAAATCCTGTCGACTCTTGGGGTACCTCCCTGTATGCAAACAACAGGTGGGGAAGGTATTTCTTCCAGTCCCTCCCATGCTGTTCAGCAAACGCCCAGAACATTGACTTTAGGGTACCATTGAATCGTTCCACAAGTCCATTGGCTTGTGGGTGATATGGGTGCCGTGCATCTCTGCACCACCCCACACTTCTCCCATAAACATTTCATCAGGTCTGACATGAAGGAACCCCATCGATTGGTGATTACCTCCTGCGGAAACCCAACATGGGAGAAAATCCCAAGTAAAGCATCTGCTACTTTGTCTGTCCTCAGGGAGGACAGGGTGACTGCCTCTGAGTACCGGGTGGCATAATCCACCACAGTCAGGATGAATCTCTTACCTGAGGAGCTGGGGGTATTTAGAGGCCCCACAATATCCATTCCCACCCTCTGGAATGGCTCCTCCACTATGGGCAAGGGGATCAGGGCTGCTTGGGTTTTCTTGCCCACCTTCCCTATTTCTTGGCACCGGTGACAAGACCTGCAATACTCCTTCACCGGCTGGGTGAAGTTAGGCTAGTAGAAATTATTGGCTAACCGCTGCATAGTGTGCATGATTCCCAGATGACCAGACAAGGGAATATCATGTGCAATTTTGAGCAACTGCTCATGATACCCCTGGGGAACGACAAGCTGCCTGCCTGCCTAGCATCCCTCCCTCTGTCTGCACTGCCTGAGTATACATAAGTCCATTTTCCCAATAAACCTTATGTCTGCCGTCACCTCCCTGTGCACTGTCTGAGTCTGCCCAAGCCCTCAGCTTCTCTAAACTAGGGTCACTCCTCTGTGCAGCTGCAAACCCCTCACACAGTCCCAAGGCATGGGACAGGTCCCCTTCAGTCACTGAACTAGGGTCCCTAGCACTAGCGTCAGGGCCCTCAGGATCACTGTCAATCCCAACCCTCTGACAAGAGGTCACCCCTCCCTCTTCAGAGTAACCCTCTGTAGCTGTGTGGTCACTTGCTACCGGGGAAATTTCTACCCCCTTTTTATCAGTCTCTATGTCAGGATACACAGGCTGGGGAACCAGCCTCCCAGTGGTTTCCACACTGGTTTCTGTGAGGTTCAGGGAACTACAACTTTCCCTTGCTGCTTGGCTATGGGTACCTGCACATACCATCCCTTGTTGGAGATTGTTACCCAGGATCACATCCACTGCTAATGTTCTGGCTACAGCCACCTGTTGCACAGTTCCCTCTGTTTCACCCCAGTCTAGGAGAACACTAGCCAGTAGCAATGTTTTCAATTCACCAGTAAGCCCTTGTACAGTGACGTATTTATTGGGTATAAGCTGACCAGGCTGTACCAGATCCCCCTTTACCAAGGCCAAGGATGCCCCTGTGTCACTTAACCCTTGTGTCTGTACACCATTCACCATGACTGGGTGCATGTGTTCCCTCATGTTCGCTGGCATGCTTCCAGGAACACACAACCTACTTCTTTTCTAGCACCCTGTTGTGCATTATTGCTCACCTTTTTGGGACACTGTCTGGCAATATGCCCAGTTTCTTTACACAACCAACAGTCATTTCTTCTCTCCGAGAAATCTTTTCTCTGAAACTTGGGGCTAAGTGGTTTCAGTGGAGGCAGTGAGGGTTTTAGCTTCCCTGAAGGCACGCTTTTCCCTTTCTGCACTGCCATGCCCGGCCCATTCGCTCCCAGAGCAGGTCTGCTCTTTGCATAGTGGTCCAAGAGTTCAGCAGCCTCTTGCACTGTTTTGGGATCTCGGTCCTCTAGCCAGGTTTTAGCTCTGCTGGGCAAGCCCAATAAAACTGTTCTAATAAAATCATATTTCAATTTTATCAACAGAGTTTGCCTCAATTCCTTCCCACCACCGTTTTAAAAACTGATGTTGTTTCATGGCTAGCTCCTTGTAGCTCATATCAGGGCTTCTCCTGAGCTTATGGAATTTAGCTCTGTATGATTCAGCAGTTAATTCAAACTTTTTTTACAGTGCAGCTTTTAGTTTGCTGTAATTATTACTGTCCTCATTGTCCATTTGACCCAATGCGTCCCGAGCTTTCCCGGTAAGTAGCAGGGATAGCGGTAGCTCCAGGACTCTCTAGGAATTTTAGCCTGAATATAAACTTTTTCAAAAGAATTTAAAAAGGCATCCATGTCCTCCCCCTCTTTAAACTCGGCTATTAGTTTGGAGTTCAATTTGTAACCCAGTCCTGCAGTCCCAGTTAAACCCAAGCCACTTACCTGCTCTGGTGCAGTTGGTTGGAGTCGTAGCTTCTCCAGTTCGTGTTGCCTCCAGCGCTCCTCTCTCTTCTCCTTGGCAGCTCGCTGGCACTTACACTCCTCATGGTCTGCGTCTCAGCATTTTCATTCTCTCTTCTCCTCGGCAGCTCGTTGGTGCTCATGCTCCTCACGGTCTGCCTCCCTCTGTTCTCGCTCTGCCTCCAGTTCCATCCTCCGCAACTCAATTTGCAGCCTGAGTACCTCTGGATTCAGGATACAGGTGACCTTCTCCTGCTGCTGTGGCCCTTCACTGACAGTGGCCCTGCTGTCCTCCTCACCGGATCTGAACACAGCACTGGCCACTAGTCCTGCCACACTTGAGTTCTGGTCCCTTTCAGTCATGGTCTGTGACTTGCTGCTTTGGGTATCTGCTACCATCAGGGCCACTATGAGGTTCTGCTTTTTGGCTGTCACCTCGAACGGGACTCCTCTGTCCCTGCACAACTGCTTCAAGTAATCTACAGTGTGCCTGCTGTAGTTGGAAGCCATTTTCTTCCCTGACTACAGCTACTCTGACTTGCACTTTACTAAAAAAAATAAAACGTGTAGGAACTTGACTGTACGCCAAGTGATATATAGTTCTGTTTCCTTTTTAAAATAAAACTCTGTCTTTTTCTTTCTTTGCAAGAGAGCTTATGGTCTCAAGCTGACACAGAACAATAAAGCTTGTAATACCAAAATGATCCGCACCGCTGCTAACCAATCTGTCACAAACTCACTCAGCAGGTCAGGCCCTCTACTCCCAAAGTGCCAACCTCCAAGCGCAGTCTTGTGAACAGTTTAACAGAATAAGGTAAACCCTCTTGTCTGTTTTCTGAGTTCGGATCAACCTTTGGTCTCAAGTCTTGGAGGGATTCAAACTGTGAACCTCTTGCTAGCGTACCCAATGCACAGGCTCAGATATTTCTGTCTTCAGGGGGCCAAATAGCTTTGCCTACAGGCACCTAACCAGGTATACAGAGATGAACCCTTAAAAACTTTAATAAAGACCTCAGATTTAAAATGCTTCTCTTTCCAGTTTGGTACCACCATTCAAGCTTATGCCAGTGTCTGCTATAACCATATATACTTTTCTTACAAATAAAAGAACTTCAAAGACAGACCAAGTATGATCTAAAAAGAATTTTACTAAAATAGATAAAAATATGTAAAACACAAAATACAGAACTGTTATATCACAAGACATACAAATCTTTTAAAAGAACAAGGTTTAAACAGTGCAAATTCCTACAACAATATTTAGATTTGTCTAGCTTCCTAAATACCTGTTTTAAAGTGCTCACAGATGTGTCCTTGTCAGAATCTAGGTAAAAGTGTGTAAGTAAAACAGAATTATTCCTTAAAGTAAATTGTATTTGCCAACCCCTTTTGTGTGAGGTCATCTAGCTCCTCCTCTGTCAGATTATATATAAAAATATATCTAATAAAAAAACAGGATGTCTTTTCAAAGTATTAATTTTGCAGTCCTCAGCATGACTCATATGTTCTTCAAATGACATCTCTTTGATTTCATGATAAGCTTCCTTTCAGGATATGAAAGCATCTTTATGATTTTTGCACTAATACATCACAACCTGCTTTTCTTTCTTTGGAACGTCATAAAATGGATACGCTCAACTCAAGCTTCTTCCACCCTGTAATTAGGTTCAGGCCTTCCACGTAACACCTGGTATCTAAAAACTGTGTGTGTGTGTGTGTGATCTCACATGCTGCATCAGCATTTTCTTGTGGCTTTCATCTTTCAGCTGTAACCTGGTGGGGGATGAGTGAGGTCATTCTAAGAGCACCAGATTTTCAGCAGAGACAGTCAGTAATACATTTTATATAAATAAAAATGATACAGCACAGGGTTTTATTTAACTCTAAAAATTGATTAGCGTTTTGCTCATAGAAGTGCTAAAACTTTGTGAAAATGAATAGCTCTTGCCTCACTGTGTTTAACAAACACAGCACTTCTAGAAAATCTATATAAATACTTTCTGTACTGTTAGTATCATCCCAAGAAAAAAACTGCTAATCAATTATTTAAAACCCTGCAGCACTCAGAACTGGCTGTCCACGTCACAGCCTGTTCCTCCAGTGTCAAGATGCTGCTGCATTTTCCCTATGTCCGTACAGAGTGCTGCAAAGGTAGAATGGGTCTCCTTCCGAAAGTCACGGAGCTCCTGGAGCACAATATCCATCTGTTTGGCAAAATTGGGAGCAGTTGGCATATCGGCCCTTGCAGGCCCGTCGCTGCCCGAGATCTGCAAGCTGTCACTGTCTGTAGCCCATCCATCGGGATCTGCCGAGTCCGACTGCATTTTTGGCAGGTCAGGTTTCCTTCTGGCCATCTTGGAGTCGACTATGATTGTTTGCCCTGAATTTGAACTTCTAGATGCAGAGTTTGGAGTTATTTCAGCCTTAGAAGAGATGGAGCTGTGAGCTCAAGGTGTTGCCATGGCATAACGTCACTGGAAGTCCCCAACAGCATCATATTAACATTGAAGTGCACCAACGCTGACCAAACCACAGCAATGTCATCATGCCTGCAAGGATTCAACACTGCATACCAAGGGTCTGCCATAAGGAAGCTCTCTAAATTAGTTAATTGTAATATCCTGATACCAGGCAGTTACAGGTAACAGCCTCCTGTACAGGACTGCCATATAAGGAGATGTGTGGAGCTGTATTTAGGTGGGCCTAGTTATCTGTAACTACTGGTAACTGCCTCATCACTATCAACTTTTTAGGTCTCACAAACTAACTGTTAAGGTTGCTTAATCCCCCTTCCCCATGTTAGCCACCTATTTCTGAGCTAGCTCTTGACTTAGTGTGTACATGTAACTTACATTATTTACAGGATTGTTGGAGTGGTAGTAAAGCTGTGTTTGTTCCTGTCCACCAGGTATTATTATTGTTGTCTCCTTATCTGTTGGTAAGGTATTGGTGGGGAGGGTTACCCAGAGAAGAGGGGTGGGCAGAGACAACTTCTCAGAGGGTTGTACCCAGCTATCATCTAACCTGTTACTGTGTAATCTCTGGGTGGAGGCACTGTCAGTATATAAAGTTAGTAATCTCAAACCCAGGGCCCTGCCAAAGGTTAGCCAGCTTTCAGGCAGTGAAGTAAGGTGGGACTTACCCCAAGAAAATACCTTAACACATCTATTGGTGAGCTGCCATCACGTCCTCAGATGTTGACTGGCACAGACCCTTTGCTCACCACCATGGCCAGTTGATGTCTGACAGGGAGTGAGCACACGCATACTGTAGAAACAGCTGTTCCTACAGTATGTGTGCATTCACTTCCTGTCAGTCAGATGGCAGCCAGCCTTGGTAGTGAGAACAGGATCTGTGCCAGTCAACATCTCGGGACATGGTTGCAACTGACCTATGGCAATCTAGGGTGTATAACACTAGACTGCCAAGGATGGGCTTCAGTACATTTTCACAATACCAGATTGGGTGGGGGGGGGGTACACTAGACTGCCAGGGAAGGCCTTTAGTACAGTTCCAGAATGCCAACATGGCACAGTTGAGGGTAGAAGTCCACTAGACTGCCAAACAAAGGTTTCAGTACAGTTCCATGATACTGACAAGGATCAGGTGAGGGAGGGGTGTCTGCTAAACAGTCAGGGTTGGAATCTTTAATATGCATAGAAAAATTATTGCACAGTGCTAAGGCTATCTGGGGTGAAGAACCACTAGGCTACCAGAGTCAGAATCTTCAATATAGCTATGTACTAATGGGGGTGCAGCATGTGGAAATGGGTGGCACCAGTGCCAGTGCTGCCAAGGGACAGGGGGTACAGAACACTGTATGTGTTGCTAGAGGCAGGGTTCTATAAATGTTAATTAGCTCTGCCTTGCCAGCCTGTAAGTGCTTACAAAAGCCATTGAATATACCACTGCATCCTGTATGCAGGAGGGTACCCTCATTTGTATGGGCCAGTGGTGTATTCTGTGAGACAGCGTTTTCCACTGTACATGGTGCCACATGGCTCTTTACATACGCCTCCCACTCCGTTCAGATGCACCAAGTCCCATTAGCATGGTGTTACAGTAGTACCATGCTAACTTTCATAACGTGGTATCATTGTATGTCTCATTCTCTCACAAACACTAAAGTATCACTCTTAACATGTCAGGGGTTGCAATTAACTTCTGCAGCCCCTAGCCAGCAGGGGTAGTGACTGGCAAAATCTACTAGCCACACAGACTTTTCCACTAGCACAGCTGGTAAGCTTATTGAAATTTTACCATTTCTAGTACAAGCCCACAGGACTAGTTAAAGGAAAATCTTACTAGCCCAATACAAAATCTACCAGCATTTGGCTAGTAGGCCAGAGCCAATTTCGACCCCTGCATGTAAGTATTAAGTTCTCATACCTTAAAGTTTTTGTTTGTGTGGCACTCAAACACTAACTAGAAACCTACATAGAGTCTGAAAACCCTCATGTAGCATGTAATTTTGAAAACTGTCACACTGCAGATAGATTTTCAAAAGCTTCATGAAGGATTTCTGTGCAAATGTTTTGTGAAAACCATTGCACAGCATGTAGGTTTAAAAAAATGTCATGCAGCACATGGATTTTGAAAACAATTGCTCAGTAAGTAGATTCTGAAAATCATTGAGCAGCACAAATATTTTGAAAACTGTTGTACAGATGTTAAAACTATTGGTGCATCATGTAGATTTTCCCAAAAAATTGCTATGGACTCCTGTGCAATTGTTTTGCCTTTTAATCTGAGATGTCTAACTACTTCCATTTTTCACTGAATAGAGGCTGTGACTTCTATTCAGTTTTTGTATTTTTACCTGCAGTTTGCATTCAAAGGCTGGTTGTATTGCAAAAATCTAATTTTACAAACTACAAGTAAAATATTTAACATCCTACAGTTCAAGTTTATTGTTATTAGTCTACTTCATATCAAAATAAGCATAACAAACATCAACTAAGATAAGTTTTAAAAAAATACAATAATGATGCTATTTTACAAAGATAAAAATCACAGAGAGTCTGACCTACATTGCTTTATCTGATATGACTTCAACCCTAACTAGAAGCCACAGCTTGCATTTGAGGGCAACTTTTATTAAAAATATTCATTATGACCTGCAGCTTGCATTTTAAGGGGGTGTCTACTCAAAAGTGGCTTCTATTCGACAAAATATGGTAATTAGTTTTTTTTCTAGCAAACTGTGCATGTGCGAACAATAAATGAAAATTAATTAACATTTTTTCACCAAACCACCAAAGGTACTTATTCCTCTACAACACGTAACAAGCCTGTATGTTTCATAACTTTACTCTTTCTAGTTTTTTTAGCTTTTTTGGGGGGGGGAGGGGGGAGCTGAGCATGCATAACAATTAATAACTTCAAAACAAATTACAATTTTTTCATCAAACCACTAAATTATCCACCTTTCCATAATATCTAGCAACCGTGTGAGTTTGTAGTTTTTCTCTCTCTGTTGGCAAACATTTTGACTCAAAAATGAGCAAAAATAAATAAACACTTGACGACTCAGAATGGAGAGATTTCTACACAGCTTTCCATATTCTTAAATCCTAGGACTGAGACAATGTATGCCACATATCACAGTCCTGGGATCTAAGACAGCTGAGTTATAAATGTTTGAAAACAGGGGTTTAGACAGAAAACCCCAACACACCGTAATATTGGGGCATGGTTTCGCTTTCAGAGGTTTTCGAATTAGCAGATATGTACCAGTTTTATCAGACAGTGAGTTACCACATATTGTTAGTATTTTTATTACTGCCCCCTTCCTTTGTAGTTTATACATTTTGCCACTGATGCTCCTAAGTAATGCTCTAGAAACTGGTATACATACATTTCTATATAGTATTCCAGTTTGGAGCATTTTGGGGGCTTCTGCAGAACATAGAGGGGAGTAAATGCAAGATGTCAGGGAAAGCTGTGTGTGCACTTACTGAGGTGTGCAGCTTGGAGCTTAGTAAATTACAGCAGCTGTGTCACAAATTGTAGTACGAAAGAAATAATGTGACCTACTTGGATTTGAACCCGGGCCCCCAGAATACTATACCAGTGCTCTAACCATTGAGCTACAGGCTCACATGGGTGGACCTTGGGTTCCTGGACACACCTCCTTTCTCTGGTATCATATACCCTGCAACTAGGAACAATAAAGATGGCAATTAAATGTTTTTGGTGCAGTATTAGCCACTGCTAATCAATTTAAATCACATATTTGGAGTGAGACAGAATCAGTAATTAATAATAATGTGCTGTAGCTGCTGGTGACAGCTAGGATGGTAACAGACTTGGAGGTGACTGAATGTAATTCCTGGATTGGTGTACACAGTGAATAACCCAGAGTCAGACTGACTCACCTGGAAACCGAAGCATTTTTAGAGACCCACCACCACCTGGGTTAATCTCCACCTACCAAATTCTGAAAATCTTTTCACGTGTCATCTAGTTTCTATTTAAAGGGACACTGTCCACCCTTTTGCATCATGCTATTTCTAAGTAAAAATCTACATTTATGATTGCTTATATTCTCTAAAACTCATTGATGTTGCTAGTTGTTTTATCTGTTTCCTTTCTAAGTAGAACTGAAATGCATGCTAATGGTGTAAGTATACCCAACCTTGTTTTGTTTCAAATTATTGATCTACTCGTATTACACACTTCCAGAACATTAGGAAACCCCTCAAACAGTGCAGTCACTCATGATTTGATAGGCTCCTCCCCTTGCACTGCATCATGAGTGGCTAGACTGTGTTGTGGGTGTTCCCAAGTCAAAGAAAGAATGCAGTTGGAGCTGATCAAGGGAATGTAAACAAACATGTTTTTGTGCGGTAACACAATATGGTGGGCAGTCTATTGTTCACTTTTTAAAAGGAATCAGAATCAAACTACCATTTACATAAACAATCTCTACGGAAAATGATCAATTATAAAATGTGTTTTTTAAACTCAGGGAAATTTTGAGGCCAAAGGGGGTTGACAGTGTCCCTTTAAATGCAGTTTTCTGATTACTGCAAGTTAATATTGATTGATAAAATTTAATTTTTTATACAGGAACAAATGTTAGGAAAAAGTATCCCTATTTTCAGCAAGGATGCCCTGTACAAGGTACTGTACACCGAATACAAAACAACATTTATGTAAAAACAATACAGTGTTACACAGGTTATCAATTCTTAATACTCAAGTGTAGCAGTTACATAATGTTTTAAAAGATTTTCTCAAGGCTGTTTGAAATTTGTATAAAGAATTATTTACTTTAATTCCACTGATATTGCATTCCAGGACTTAGCTGTACATATTTGTAATACAATATCACTAAACCTATTAGAAGCCCTCGGCCAAGGCAGTTATATTGTACTTTCCCTTAATGCATACTTTCTTTCTTGCCCTGCCTCAATTAATACCAAGTGATGCAACGGATGCATAATTTGAGTTCAGCAATTTATAACACCATGTTAGCCGATTTAATTCTCTTTTTTCTTCTGGGCCTAACCAGTTCAATGCCAAATGAACTTTATAGTGGTGAGTACCATATTTAATAGAATTGGCAAATCTTGCCAGTTTATAATAGGTTTGGCCACTTTTCTTCAAAGCTGTTTTAGGTTCATTTCTAGAAACCAGTACCACATGCTCTAATGCAGAGATTAGCAGTTGTTGGGTTAACGTTATTTAACATCTCTCTTGAGACATACAGAAATTCTTCTTAGTGCCAGTTTCTTTTTTTTTTTCTTTACTACTGTATTTATATGGTCTACATATGACAACTGGCAATCCACAAGAACTCCTAGGTGTTTATAACATGTAACATTAGCAAGTTCCTCCCCATTACTTAAACATAGAAACATAGATTTGATAGCAGATAAGGACAGCTTGGCCCACCTAGTCTGCCCATTTCCCTACCTAATGGATAAGCTGCAGATCCTAGTTAACCAACAGCCTACTTCCTCCTACCCCCCACTAGAATTGCCTTATGTCTGTCCCATGCATTCTTGAATTCCTCCACTGTTTTTGACTCTACGACCTCCTCAGGAAGGCTGTTCCATGTATCCACAACCCTCTCTGTGAAGAAATACTTCCACACGTTACCTCTGAGCCGGCCCCTCCCCTCTATCTTCAAATCGTGCCCCCTTGTTTTTGCACATCTCTTTTTCTGAAAGATGCTACCCTCTTGGACTTTGTTGATTCCTTGAGGTATTTGAAAGTTTCTATCATGTCCCCCCCCCCCCTCCTTTCCTCGAGGCTATACATCTTTAGTTCCTTTAGTCTTTCTTCATATGTCTTCTGATGCAGACCCTGCATCATTTTGGTTGCCCTCCTCTGGACAGCCTCCACCCTGTCTATGTCTTTGCGGAGATGGGGTCTCCAGAACTGTTCACAGTACTCCAGATGTGCTCTTACCAACTGTCTGTACAGAGGGCCAACAACTTCCTGTTTTTTACTGCCTCTCCCTATGCATCCCCGTATCCCCAGCCCTCCTTACTGCCTTCTCACATTGCTGGCCCACCTTTAGGTCATCTGACATGACTACCCCCAGGTCCCTTTCCATTTTTGTTGTTGTCAGTATCTCACCCCCCATTGTGTACTCTTCCCCTGGGTTTTTGTTTCCCAGGTGCATTACTTTGCACTTCTTTGCACTGAATCTAAGCTGCCATACATTTGACCATTCCTCCAACCTTGCCAAGTCCCTTTTCATCCTTTCCACCCCACCTTGTGTATCAACCCCTAATTCTAATATTTAATTTTATGTCTAACTCATCTTTAGTTCCAGTAGTAAAATAAATACATTGGGTTTTTTTTAAGATTCATCAGTAATCTCGACTCAGAAAACCACTGTTCCATCCTAGACAGATCACACTACAATTTTTGTTCTGGTGAGGTGAGGCTGTCAGTGGACGCCACCAAAATGGTGTTGTTTGCGTACAGACAGACCTCACTTTTTTCCAAGACCCTGGGTATTTCATTAACATAGACATTAAAAAGGAGGGGGCTCAAAATAGAGCTCTGTGGTACTACTCTTTTTACTTCTCCCAACAATCATATTATTGTTCTTAAGGACACACGCTGCTTTCTGCCTGCCAAATATATATCAGAGTCACTGTTTACAATGTAAGTGGAATGCTGGTATATGGATGTGTCACCCCTGCACTCCCACCAAATATTGATTTTCCAGGTGCCCACGCCCAACATGATCTTTCCAGGTGGACCACCTGTACAGGTATGGGTGAAATCCAGAATGTCAGACGTGGACCAATACGGTAATACCTGGACTGATTGGTCCTGCCAGGCCAGCTGGACTGGGCACAACTTGCACAGTCCAGCTGTAATGGGGGAACCAGTCAATCTGTTTTACAGTTTAGGTCTGTTCGTTCCAGCTAATCCAGATTTTATCCATGGTGAGGGTGTAGGTGATGTTTGGACTACTGGACTCTGACAGGATCAAAATGGTAAAGGATCCAGTCCAAGCCTGGTGGTCTGGATTTCACTCATACCATCACATTAGATGAAATCCAGGCCAGACAGAACAGACAATGTAGAACAGTGAAAAACAAACTGACTGGTCAGACTGGAAGATGAAGTTGCACTCGGTCTGGCCAGCATATTCGGTGTGGTTTTTACCATTTTTGGTCAGGTGGTATAGATTTTATCAGCCCCCCCCCCACACACACACACACACACACAGTCCAACCCTGAAGTAATGGTAGGATCAGTCCTTATGGACAGGACAGACAGTTTGGAATGTGACAAGAGGGAGGCAGGGAGGTCTTATTCAAAAAATTGTAATAGGCAAGGACAGATTCGAAGTAATATGATTTCGGGAGAAACTGACTTTGTAGACCTCTCTTCTCTGGCTGCACTGGTAGTGTGAGAAGGGAGTCGGAACGACATTCAGACAGTGCTGTGTTACCTGCATGCTGTATTACAGACAAAAATTATGAATTAAAGTATAGCACAGCGTCCACTGTTGTACGTTCCATCTGGTTTTGATGTGGTTTGCGGCTAAGATAGTGATTTTGCACTTTGTTTTGGTGCGGAACCTCACCTCCGCCCACTCTTTCAGGCCACACTAATATGATGGCGTGCAATAAAAGGTTGGAGTCACGTGATGACCCCACCGGGCTTTAATATATACGATCTCTAAGCTTCGTACCTGCTTAACAAAAAAGGCTGCTTTGCTACGCTTTGATTGGCTACGCCACAAATCCTCCCGAGTAACTTGAACCAGGGCTTGGGGGTGGGAACAAAGCCAATCTGAAAAGAATCTACCATCGCAAAGTTCCCTTTGTTAACAACCTGCTCTCGGTTACATTGTCGCAGTTGTGTGAATGCTCGTCGTCTTTATTTCGGAATCCAGGTGTTGCAATTTCTCAAACCAAATGATTTCATAATTTTAATCATTTAAAATTATTTTTGCAAGGTGTTTTTTTTAATATAATTTGAAATCCAACCTTCCCCGGCCCCGAGTAGATGGACCAGTTCTATACACGCTGACGATCCTCCTTCGATTGTGCCATTAAGGAATGCGCTCGCCTCGGCAATTTACATGAAATTTACAAACGCACTGACATCACCCACCGCCTGCCTGGGAATTGAAAGAAGGAAGAGAGGATTTTTCTGTCCTGATCTATTTACACGCTTCGACCAGGAAATCGGCATTTAATTTAAAGGGCATAAGGACGGATCTGGGAGATCGATGGCATTTTTGTACGGATAGGAAATCAAAAAGTAGAAGGCGTTCGGATCGGGACTGAGTACCTGCTAAAACTGACCCTCTTTACTATCATTCTAGGGGGGGATAAGTTAATACGCCTTTACTTTGGACATCTGCTCTACTGGAAGCCTAAGCAACCCTGCGCCCGACTTGAAGAAATGCACCTGGTTTAGTTTTCATATGACCCAATGATTTTTGTAGTTATGGGTCAGTTTTCCGTTTCCACCGGCTTGACCCAAGAATGTGCACCAAAATGTTAGGCTGCCGTTAATTTTAGGGGGGAAACATCATAACCTTACAGCAGGTTAATAAAAGTCATGGCTAAGAATTCCCTAGACGGGTCGAAGGAGGACCTCAGTAAAATCTCAGATGAAGAGCTACTGAAGTGGAGCAAAGAGGACTTAGCTAGGAGGTTACGGAAAGCGGAGAACGAAAAAATGAACTTGATGGTGGAACACAGCAACTTAATGAAGGATGTGAATAGGCGGTTGCAGGTTCATCTTCACGAAATCAGGGGTCTGAAGGAAGTGAACCAGAAGCTCCAGGACGATAACCACGAACTGAGGGAGCTCTGCTGCTTCCTGGATGATGACCGGCAAAAGGGGAAAAAGCTGTCGAGGGAATGGCAGCGGTTCGGGAGGTACACTGCCAGCGTGATGCATAAGGATGTAGGCATGTACTATCAGAAATTGAAGGAGCTGGAAGTGAAGCAGGAGGCCCTGGTGAGGGAGAACTTGGAGCTGAAAGAGATCGTACTCATGCTGGACGAGGAGAGGAACGGCGCCGGGTCTCGGAGCTCTATTGACAGTCAGACGAGTCTGACCAATTTGAATGGGGTGTCGGGGACCAGGGACGTGGGGGATGGGAGCAGCACTTCCAGCGCTGGCAGTGCTGGGAGCCCCGACCATCACCATCATCACAAAGCTGCAGAGAGCAAAGCTGGGGCCATCCGGAGGTCCATGGATGATCTATCCGCACCTCTGCACCACAAAAGCATCCCTAATGGACTCAATGGTAAGTGCTGTTTGTTTTTAACGAGTTTGTTAGCATCACGTATATGATATGCTACTCAAGTACAGTAACACAGTTTTCATGCTTGGTGATCACTAGCACCTTTCTGTGCTGAGTATGTGTGTGTGATATTTTAGATGAAAATTATGTTTCACTTATATGTGGTATTAGTACCAGTAATAACTTTAGATGGCAATGCTACATCTTTTATGGATCTCTGATTATGTCTCAGTTGGTGTCAATAAACATCTAACTGAACTAGTGTGTTGCTACTGGAGCCAGGTGTGTCGTTTAAAGTGGCATGGTCAGATTCGTTTTTGGTTATTTAAATGCCATTGTTTTGCTTATGGTTATGTAAAGAAAGGAATTTAGTTTGGTATACAGTACCTCTTTTTTATTTGGAATGTTTGTGCACCAGGATATCCCCAGTTAGGCTCACGCCTAATTTTCAGGAGTGTCTTTATATACAGTATAGCAGATAGTGGTTAAATTGGAAATGTTTAAGAGGTGGAACTGTAATCCGTACATTTATAGGAGGTGAGCTGTCATCCCTAGGAGGTGACACTTTCCAACAGTATTCAATGGAGAAAGGTGTCCAAGGAGGTGGCAGCCAAGGGAAAGTATGTGCCTTTCATATACACAGTATCCTAAAGCTTTTTACAAATCATGAACTGCTGATGTAGCAGCCCGATGTTAAGGGACTTGCTTAGTGCTGCACAGTAAGTGGCAGTGCTGGGATTCATACCTGGGTCTCTGTATTCACAGGGGAATTTGATTTACTTTAGTTGGCTCGAGAACAGAATACCAACAAAATCTTTAATGGCATCTGGAATTGAGAAGTAAGGCGCTGTAAAACCAAATCCCTTTCCATTCCATAACTCAGCAGGTCTCATTAGCTGCATAGCGCACATCACCGTGTGCACAAGATTTTGGTTTAATCTACCAAGCTGCAGGGCACCACACAAAGAAAGTTTTCCTTTAAATAGTTACATTTTTAAAACAAAATATCTGCCAATTGTGGCTTTTCTATGCACTGACTCTGATGACTGGTACAGCCCCTTTGGACCAGTGTTATAGTGGCATTTTTTCCATAAAAAGTATAGCCAGAGTATGCCCACTTTTTGATTGCCACTACACCCTGTTTTGGACCCTTAAAATAAAGTTCCCCAGGATATGAGAGAGAGAGGGAGAGTGTGTGTGTGTGTGTGTGTGTGTGTGTGTGTGTGTGTGTGTGTGTTGCAAACCCCATGATCAGATGAACTGTCACTACTGCTTGGATCTGATAGTTTTGGGTAGTTGTAATCTAAAGAGGGAATTGTTCTGGGAGCGGGTGGGATGGACCTCTTAGCCCTCTGCTGAACATAGGTGTACAAATGATACTAATTACTGGATCTGATAGTTTTGGGTAGTTCTAATCATAAGAGGGAATTGTTCTGTGAGGGGGTGGGACGGACCCCTTGGCCCTCTGCTGAACATAAGTGTACAAACTATACTAATTACTGTTTCTAGTGGATACCAGTTAAATCTCCCTAAGTTGTGCAACAGCATTGGCTTATTGCATTTGACTACTTCTTCCACTGGATAATTCCAGTGATTAATGAGAGATGCAGAGCATTGCTGGAACCTTCTACTCTTGCACATGGTCTGAATTAAGGTACAATATGACTTGAGTGGAGGTGCGTTCACTTTCAGTTCAGGTGGCATGAAAACACATTGTGCTGCATGAAACCTAGCCCTGTAATGTACAATACTAACACAAGGGCACCATCAAGTACTTTCCAGGAAAATAATATAGCGCAAACAACACGGCTCAGGAGACATTGGCTTAAGCCACACTAAATCGGAAATACCAGCAAACAGAACAAGCGGGCTGTACAGCACAGGAAAATGCAAAGCAGCTCCAAATAGCAGCATCATTTATTGTATATAAAAGTAAGCACCACCCCCGTGCACAAGCGTCAACATTTCATGCCTCCCTGGTGCTTTTTCAAGATGTCAGCAGTGTGTAGTGATGCACATATTTATAGTGTCAACCCCACAAATTAATTAAATATACATATACATGTTAAAAACTTTAACCACTGAAATAAATATACCATACATACAAGGTGGTGTCTAAACTATCTCAAAATCCTTTCACCACAACATAAGTCTTCTCAAATACCATAAAACTTATGATGAAATATTACTTTATATCATATCATATAGCCTAAAACATTATGCAAAAGCACCATAATAAATTACACATTCAATGTTAATATGACTACTTAGTAATCACTAAATAATGTTTTTATGTAGCATTCTGCTATCTAAAGTGCTATACAATATACTGGAATAATATATGCAATTAAGCACATGTAAAAGCCAAATGCTGAAGCCATAAAAATAACCAACCTGAACTAGGTTATTCACATATAGTATCCTGCTTCCCAAAGTGCTATACAGTGAACACCAAACTACAAGAAAGAATTATATTCTAATTGCACTGTGGGTGCTCACTTTTATATACAATAAATGATGCTGCTATTTGGAGCTACTTTGCTTTTACTTGTGCGGTGGAGCCCACCTGTTCTGTTTGCTGGTACTTCCCATGAAAAGCCTAAGGGTGGACGTGATGCATGTTCCAGTCATAGAAGCCCTTTAGGGTGCTCCTCTGTTAACTCAGGGTCAGGTTAATCCCTGAGTGGTTTAGACAAGGTCACTCACATGAGTTTTTACAGCACATTTTAATAAGGCCACCCTGTTGCAGTCTTTAACATTATTTTTAACCATCTGCTTAAACAGTCATTAAAATATTAATTTTAATGACTGTCTCCACTAACAGTCCTCATTGTGGCTAGTGAAAGCATAATTTTGGAGGATGGCAGGGAGGCACTCTATTTTTTTTTTGTAATGGTCACTGTTAGTTAACTGCAAAAGAATGCTCATTTCAAGTAATCTGTTATGTCTGGTAGTGGTGCCAGTAAGGGCACTTTGAGTTGCAACTATCTGAAATTTGACAAATAATGTCTCTAGCAAAAAAAAAAAAAAAAATTCAAAATAGAGTGGGGCAAGCAATCATATGGCTAAAGTTAGAGGACTGAGGGGAGCGGTAAGAGGAGAGATGGCCTTTATGGGGAAGGTGGGAAGATGGGCAGACTCGGTGGTGGGCTAGTGGGCCTTTTTTCTGTTTTTCTGTTCTTGAACAGAAATTGTTTGCTGAGCAGACTCGATGGGCCGATGAGGTCCTTCTCTGCTGTCAGATTTCTGTGAGCAGGACATAACAGTTTGCGGATTGTGATTTCAAATGGAGGTTTGGCTATTTTACAGTTGGTCACTTTATTTTATCCTCTTTTCTTTTTTTTTTTTTTTTTTTATGGCTCTGCTGCAAGTTGATATACTGCACTCTGCATAACTTGACAAGAGTGGTATTCTCTTGTAAGGCAGCCATGCTGCCATCTAAGTCTCTTATCACTTGATTAGTGCAGCAAGGCTTGCATGCACTTACTATAATGCTTCCATTTCCCCCACCCTCCTTTCCTTCATATCTGATTAGCTCTCTCCTTCCCTCCCTCCGGTTTGCCAATGTTCGTTTCAGCAGTCTTCCATCCTGCTCTTATTTTTGCAAAAATTATTTCAGTAAATGTGCAAAGGAGATTAGTGCTGTGAGTTTTTTTGTTTTGGTTTTGCTAGACATTCTGTCTGAGAACACTGAAAAGCTTTCCCTTCTAGACAGCGTGGGAATGCTTCAGAGAGGCCACTTTATTGAATAGGGTTTGTGGAGGTCTTACAAATGCATATACAAATACACCATCTTATCTGCTAAAAGTTTGATTGACAGCCGGAAAGTCTGGCATTAGGGCAGGCTGGAGTTAGCACAGTGGAATTTTATGAAGTGTGTGTTGTGATGGCGGAAGCAGGAGACAGGTGGAGATATGGAATGCAGTGGGGCAGGTCTGAGGTGAGTCTGAAAGCCATCAATCTGTCAGTCAGATGGAATCCTTTCCACCTGTATGTTCTTAGGCAAGTAGTGATGTCTGATCCTTTGGTTGGCTCTCTGTAGAGTGCGACAGTGAGACGTAGCAGAAGAACGAGAAAGACTGGCCGGGCGTGGGGGTGGTACCAGGCATGACTTAATGAAAGCTCCTTACAGTTCATAACTGTGAGACTGAAGGGGACTCTGGCACTGTCAGTCTAACATTGTAATGAAAAGGCAGATGAAACCTCAGTAGAGGGGTTTTGTTAGTTAGTTTGTTAAAAGTTTAACCAGGATTAACATGAGTTTCAGAAGACATTTTTTTACGGGGGGGGACTACCAGTGTAGGAACCAAGAGATGACAGGATCAGATTCTGCTACAGAAAAAAAAAACACACTGTAATCTTGGATAAGTCGCTTAACTTCCTGCTGCTTTAGTAATCCAACTGCATAAATATGTATATGCAGTACCTTACTGGAAACAAGATGTTGCATAACAGCTGGGCTATCCTGGGTGAACAAATTGAAAAATAAAGTTAGTGGGGTTCCATACCTACTCTACTACCTTGTGTGCCCTGTGGTTCCCTTGGTAAGCAAAAATATGTCCAGGTTTACCTTGAAGACTGGTACCTACTGTCTTCATTATCACTATCCCTCATCACCCTCTGAGAGAGATGTGCCTCCTAAAATTACCAATGAATTTACCATCCATGCACTGAAAGTGCATGTTCCTGCATCCTGTCAAAGAAAATGATCAGATACCTCTGCTCAGTCTTGTTGATACCCTTGGATGTGAGGAGGACTGAGGTCATGCCCCTCCCCCAGTCTCCTTTTCTCCAGGTTGCACATGTTTAAGGGCCACCACCTTCTCCTCATAGCTTATGTTTGCATACCCTGGTTATTTTGTGGACCCTGAGTAGCACCCTCTCAACTCCTTCAGTGTCTTTTTTGTATTAAGGAGCCTAGCACTGGGTTGGCCTGGTGGCGCTGAGGGTTGAGGCATCGGCATTACCTCGCACCTTGCCGGCGACCTGGGTTAGGGAGCAAGCCTGGGAAGCTGGGGGTTGGCCAGGAAGGAGAGGATCGAGTGTTCAATGGACTGCTCTCCTCTCCTGGGAGGGAGGGGGGTTTAGAATCCCGCGACTCTAGTGGTGCCCAGTGGACCTAGAGAAGGGGAATGGCACTAGGCAGCCATCCTGCGGATGTGGGCGGGAGCGCGCACATCACGCACTGGACTGCATTGCACATCCTGCATCTGGGGGAACAGGAGAAATGGAAAGAAACGCCTCGGAGGACTGAGGAGGCGATGAAGGGCCCCAGGGATCTGGCCTCACATCCCCAATGCCAGACCACTGCCCTGACAGTCCCCAGGCACCACCCACAGGAAAGACTCTCTAATTTCAGAAAGACGCCACCAGGTAGGTGAGCTGGGCCCTTCCCGGGGTGGGGTGATCCTGGGGGCTGGAAAGTCCTGTGTGGGAGGACTAGTGGAGGAAGGGTCTCAGCGGGGAGTAGCAGGGTCAGGATCGAGTGGATACCTCCGAGACACGCCTCAGACCGAAGGGGGAATAAGCAGAATTGAAAACAAAAGGAGCCTAGTACTGCATACAGCACTCCGGGCAGGGCCTGATCTGGTCCTTGTAAAGTGGCGAGATTACTTGCTGTGTGCTGGGTCACCGTCCCTTTGATGCATTTCAGTATTCTGCCATCCTTCTTGACAGTGGTCACGCACTGCTGGTCCAGGAAAAAAAACACACAAAAAGAAACAGAATGGCTGCAGCTCTTTATTGTTCATGTGGAATCAAGTATTTAGGCGGTTGCAGATTTTACCTTCCCCCTGTCTGGGACAACCTCCCTGGTTAACACAAAAACAGCAGCCTACTTCCGCTGTCTTCAGTACACCTTAAACTCAATGTAGGCCGGAGGCTTTATAAAAGTTTGGTTAATATCAATAGAACACTTGAAAAATACACCATGACACCATTTAAAAATTATAATTTTATTACCTCTTAAGACTTGCAGGAATTGTTTGAATGCTAATTTGAGAGGGGTGTAACAAGATCATGCTTTCTATAAATGAACTGATGGGATGTTGCATGGTCGGCCTCTGACTCAGAGGAGGGTATCCACCTGAAAGGAATACTATTAGTAATGTTCTGCAATGCTGTGGTGTTGCTCTACTGACAGTAGATTGTCTGTAAATTAAGATTTATTTATTTATTTTCTATTTTACAATTTTTGGCATAGAAAAACACACTAAGTCAAGGCTTGTTTCCAGGTGCGTCCTGGGAGTACAGGACGGTTAAGTGACTTGCTCTCGGTCACACAGTATGTAAGTGGTGGCTTTGGAATTCAAACATAGGTTTACAGCTCAGTGCTCTTAACCACTGCACTATTCTGCTTCCCATGCTGTATACAGAATAATGCATGGAGCAGTGAATAAGTGGGATTTTAAGCACACCCTTGCTGTGTGATGCCCCATAAACCCTGAGGGCGAAGCCTTAGGAGTTTATTAGGACATCGCACACCAAGGGTATGCATAAAATCTGAATTTAAACACTTCACCATGTTTTATTTTTTATATTAACTGGTTATTTTGTTTTTTCAGTTACTACTTTTTGTAAGTGTGTGGAACAATGAACTGCAACAGTAATTCTGAAATGTAGGTAAAATTTATTGTAGTAACCATGACAGTTAAACTGTATAACTAGTAAAATAATTTCAGATATATCTACACAATCAGACCAGTGATGGGGATAGGGAGCACTAGATGTCAGGAAATGACATGTCTATAGTCTATCATATGACTGCACAGCCGAGCCAGAAGGTATTTTTTTCCTGCCGTCAGCTTCTGTGTTTCATAGTGCAAATTGCACAAAGACGTGCCCCAAGGCTCGGTGAAACCCATGGGACATCTCGGGCATTTACATAAAACATAATACTCACAGAAATAAACACGCATCCTGCTCTATTTTTTTTTTTTTTGTGAAGGAGTTTCTGTGTTTCATGCTGGCGGTTTCACTGAGGCAGTGCAAATGACCTGGCAGTGCGAGGACCAAGTGCGTTAAAGCTGTACAGTTGGCATTGGGAGGCATTTGTAGAATTTTAGTGAAAGGTGGTTAACGAAACTCCATTATAAATAGGCCGTTATTCACATGTGTGTATAATGGAGCTTATGAGGTTCTGCCAGCGAATGATAATCATCGCCAGCCACTTAATAAATATATATATATATATATATATATATATATATATATAATATGGGTGGTGTGTGTAATGAGAAGTTTACACACACCTGAGGGGGTTATATGCTACATAAACCCCAAGAGTGAAGCTCGAGGGGTTTATGAAGAGCATCTAACCTCAAGGGTGAGTGCAAATTTCGAGTTTAAACACCACTCCATATTTTATTTTATATAATTGCTGGGTTTCCCTTTTTTCACCTCAGCAAATATATAAAATAAAAGGAAGTTGCTGTACAGCTGCAGTCCACTTAGGTTACAGCGTGCGGCAGTGGTCGTCGCCTTTATTCATTTATTTCAAAGTTTGTTTTTTTGGTGGGGGGGAGCAGTCGAAAATTAGTATTAGTGCCTGTGGTACAAAAAATTTTAATTACTTACCGCCAACTCCGAGTGGTGGTTCTGTGTCTTTTAACCGGCAGTTCAGCAAGAAGGCAAGCGGAGAGCAGTCAGAAAGCAAGGAACTACGTTGGGCACATGTACAGAGTGAGGGAAACCGTGCACATGTTTGCCGTAATAAACACTCCTTTATTATGGCAAATAATGCCATGGTTTCCCTCTGGGGGGAAAAGTTATTATACTACGGTATGCTGCACTATACTGCTAATAGTTCAATAACATTTTTTTTTCAAGTAAACTTGTATTCACACAAAGGTAACAGTGATTCATTCCATATACCACCAAGTGGAGGAGTCTGCCTGGTGTCGCCATCTCCACCTCCTCCCACTATAAGGCCCCTCCCTACGGTCAGCTGGGTAGTGCAGGTGGAACTGAGTGGATTGCAGAGTAGAGAGCGTGAAGTGTCTGGAGGTGCTTGGACCACCCCAATGGCCCCCCCCCATTGGGGAGCAAGCCACGATAGCCATGTTGGAAAGAGGTAACCACTGGGAGAAGGTTGGGTGTTGCTGCTGAAGTGAACGGGTAGAAGACCAGATCATCAAGTCTCCAGAGTCAGAAGGAAATAGGCAAATTAAAAAAAAAAACTATGCAAAGAGCATTTGTTAGAGACTGCAGTTTGTGTCGTAGTGTTCAAAAATGGGTGCTGCTTTCTTCCTATAAAATTGAATTGATTCCACGTGAAATATGACCAGCATTGACATTAACAAATGACCACCAATGTAATATGAGTTTTGTGTGTCCCAAGGTGGGTCTGTTGTAGTGTTAAGGCATCATCATCTCTTGCAGGGTTAGGTTAGCCAGATCTGCTCAGCAGCACTTCATTATCCACAGTCTTGCCCAAAGGTGCACAAGATCGGCATGTTTACACTGCCATCTGGTACTGCAGTGACCGGATCAGATGTGTTGCTGCAGTGTAAATGTTGCAGTATGGACCCTGACCTGATCGTGGTAAGTCAATCCAAAATCCAGATCCGGCATCACAGTGGAGTTAGGGGTATGTTGTGGAGTGGGAGGTGTAAGCTACTATGTGGATTGGCAGCACATCTTGCATCAGCATGTCACACTTGGGTCCCATGATCCTCTGCTGCACTCCCATGATTCCTGGTGTAAACAGGAACTGCAGGACATTCGGCGGCATGAAGCACCAGCCACACAAAGGAGGAGGAGTCGAATCAAGATATAAAAATGAATGCTTTGAGGTCATTGTTTAGTTTCTTTTACAGGTAAGGAAATAATGCACTGCTTGGGTGCCTCTTGGGCATGAGCCATAGCCGAGTGTTGCAACCACGCAAGAAGTACATCATTCCCTTAGGACCACACACCCTGGAGTATGTTATTCCACTTTTAAAACGGGATTTTATTTGTTAAAAAAAATGTATAGTTCAGGTGAGTCTTGCTGGTGTCAGAAAATAATGGTCATGTGATACGTTTTGACATATAAGGTTACAGGATTTTATTGCCTGTTTTATAATGTGTGATATGCCAAGAGGCAGTGTGGTCTACTGGCTAGAGCACTAACCTGGGAACTAGAAGATACAGGTTGAACTCCATCAGAGCCACTTTCACAGTGTGACCTTGAGCACATCACGTAACCTGTAAGTGCGTCTGCCCAGCCATCTGTAAAAGTGGGTTAAAGCTGAATCCCACGGGGAAAAAAAATTACATCTTAAGTGGGCTGGCCTGACATTGTGAAAGTGTGACGCTCCATTTGCTGAAATAGATGCAGAAGTGTAGACAGTTTTGCGTATTGTTCAGTGCCAGGGATTTTTATGCAAGCCATAGTGAATTGGGGTGTTTTGGCACTTGCCCACGTTGAATGCCCAGAGGAAATCTCTTGTTGGTGGATTTTGAATTTGCAGCCCCTGCATTTACATTTGAAAGGCTATCTCATTGTTTCCTGGTTTAAAGTGTGAACGGTCCTCTCCAGGGAAGAGGATCATTGATTTTCACTTGTCTGAGCCTCCTGTTTGGCCCCCTGCATTCTGTATTTTACAGTTTTGGTGGTGGCAAAAATAAATGATATAAAAAGAGAATAAGAACTTCCCCATCGACTAATCCTGAATGTTGCTGCTGCTGGTGCACTGTTCACGGTTCCTTCTCCCTGAGGCAACGAGTCTCCTGTTTTATTGGCAGCTTCACAATCAATATGCATAGTTACTGGGATTCTGATGAGACCTGCGAGGCACATGATCAATGCATGCACACAGGAGTGCATTTGGCAGGCAGCTCATTTGTAAGTGGAGTTGCGGAACTTCATTTCAAGGTCTGAGTTTTCCAGTGGGCACAATTCAGCCTGAGTTTGTTCACTAGCAGAAATATGACCACTAAAATATGGGTGCTGCTATTTGGGGCATCCTGTTGCCGCCATGCCCATAAAAACATAGGCAGGCCCAACTCCGCAAATGGGATGCCGTTCTTGAAATCTGCTACATCCAAACTAAAGCAGTCTTTCTCCTGAGCATAGTAGAAAAAGTGGTAACAGCAAGAGTGCATGTTGTGATTGTTTATTTAATTGTTGAAAACTAGTTTTAATTGTGAGTTTATTATAAATGTCAAGGGGGAGGGGTCATGTAATTCTAGCAGAGAACAAAGTAATTTGTAAGCAGTTTCATACCATGAAATGCTGCATGACATTAATTGCACGTAGCAGTGGCAGGGTGATCATACCGAATGTTCAGCTGCTGTTCTGATGCTGCTGTAATAAAAGGAAGGGAATTTAAGGATTTTATCTAGTTGTCTCTTTCATTCTAAGTGATGTTCCATTGGGCAAATGTTTTTCTTTTTTCTTCAGTTTAGCCTGGTAAGATAGCCCAGTTGAGATGCAACATCTTGTTTTCTTTGGGGTCCTGCTTTTACCCAATTTTTACTGCGGGGTGGGACTGAGGCACATGAAGATGGAGTGACTCACTTTGGGTTGCACAGGAAGTAAGCGGCTGCAGTGCGATTTTGAACATTGGTCTTCTAGTTCCTAAACCTGTGCTCCAACCACTACACCACCCTGCCTCCTAATGTTTTCAGAAGGACCGCCAACATGCACTCCCTGTTTACACAGCCACTCGTCATATCCCTTTGTAATAAGCATTGAAAAAAATTTAAATAATTGAAGACGCGCTCCTTTTTTTCCAGGTTTTCATTTGTATTCTTTCTGTGTGTTGTCATTTATATTGTGTGCACAGTTTACACTGTGTGCTGAACTTGAACATGTATATATTGTATATGTAAGCAATAAGACATGATGGGGTGTGCATTAGACAGTTCTAATGCATGGCTAAGGGGACATAGTGAGGCACGAGGCCACAGGCCGAGTGCGTCCAGTCCCCTAGTTGTGCATTAGAACTGTCTCAATGCACATCCATCCCCCGAGTGGTTTATTGCGCTCATAAAATGGGCCTGTGTATTCTAAATGGGGTTTCTAGTTTTAGCTGTGCATTAGACACTTCTAATGCACGGCTAACAACCAGTCAGATTGTTTGAAATAATTCGCCCATTTTATAAGTAATTTTACCATGTATGCTGAACATGCATATTGTCCAAGTCCACCTCAAAAATTGAGTTTTTCTCAGTGGTGTTTCGCCTGTTTGACTAAAGATTTTGATTGATTGATTGATTGATAGTCTCAGCTGTTTTTGAATAGCTTTTTTTCCTGTAAAGCCAGGGAGCAGTGTCTGTTGCATGATACATTAGTTTACCTTAGCCACAGTAAAAGTACAACTGGGTATCTGGTTCAGATGAGGATACTTGTGAAAACCTGGGATTAGCAATATTTAAAGGAGCACTCCTTTGGTTATTTTCAAATAAAGAAAAATAAATAAATGCTAAAGCAGTCTAAAATGGAGGGGTATTTTACAAGACAAGAGAAAAGGGAGATCTAAAGTAGACTTAAAGAGCACCTTTAGTACACTGGTAGAAAATACCCTCCCCCTTGAAGGCTACAAAGGACCATTACCTGGCTCTGAGTTCGAGGGTATTAAAAACATTTTTATATTGCTGCATTTTCGGAGGGAAGGAATCATATTTCTGCTCGGAGGAGCGAGCCACTGAGCCTTCCACTTACTGGTTTGGAGATATACACCACGCTGTTCCATATTCTTGCATCACAATGTAGCATGGGGGCCTTACTCAAACATGCCTATGGGCGCGCCCCCGATACCAGCACATTGTGATGTCAGAATATAGAACAGTGTGAAGCGTCTCCAAACTCGGAAGTGGGAAGGGATCTACGCCCGGCTCCTCCGAGCCAAATACAGTCCCTTCCCCCATACCCCTCAACTCGAGCCAGGTAAGGGTCCTTCCTGGATGGAAGCTGTAATACCACGAAAGGTGCTCTTTTAACGGCATTGTTACAACTGTTTTCTTTTTTCTTTTCCTTTTTTTGAACTTTCTGTTTATTGTTTTCACTTGAAACAATCCAGCAAGTAATCTCATGTGAGAGAATCAATATAGTCACATAAGCAGAACAAAACAGTTATATTAAATGCACGCTGAAAATGGAAAATAGAGTTAAAAATCCACGTTTCGACCTTAGGTCTTCTTCGGGAAATATCTAAAAGAGAAAAAAACAAAGTTAGTGTAGAGGGGAGGTAAATTGAGGGGGATACATATATATACATGTGGGGAAGGAAAAAAAGTGAGGCTCAGGGAGAAGAAGTAATAAATGGCAAGATTAAGGGAGAATCTGTGAAAGAAAAAGGTGATGATGGGAAAGATAAAGCATAATAGGAGTGAAACAGCTAGAAGTCCCCAGGTGGGGACTAATTAACAGGGCCTAGTAAGAAGGCTGAAAGGTCACAAATGTGTAGGAAGGAGACAGAGGTGGAGACTTATGGTGAAAATGAAAAATTAATTATTTTTTTAATATATTTTTCCCCGCTTTTTGACCCCCTCACCTTCCATCAAGGGTCCGCCCTGGTCACAGTGCCCCAGTAGCAAATTAGCCACTCATTCTCCCTGATTACTCCTGGCTTGCTCCCCAGGAGACAGAGCACGGTGCCGCGGCAGGAATCGGTGCCGTGTATTAGTAACTGGTCGGGGAGTACGTGGCCAGGTGGCTAATTGAATCCGGGAGATGGGCATCATGGAGACGTCTGGTGAGGAGGGATTTTTGTCCCCCTATTGGCTGGGGCAGAGACGTGCAATGACACCAGCGTCTGTCCTGCCCCAGTACCTCCCCTCTTCGACTATGTGTCAGTGCTCAGGGTTATACTCCCAGCTTCCGCTAGGTGTCACCCTCGCACCATGCACAAAGACCCCACCCGGAGAAGAGAGCAGTCCTTGGGATGCTCCATCCTTCTCCCCCAGCTGGCCCTCCGACGACTCGGGCTCATTCCTGAACCCATTTCGCCGGCATCGCAAACGAAACCCCAACTGCTGCGCCGGTGGGCTGGTCATGAAAAAGAAATTAAATGTGTACAGATATAAACAGACTTTGGGGAAAATAAGGGGCGGCTGAAAGATGTTAGTGGAAAATAAGTCTATCATTTAAACCAGAGGGCTGCTGGGAGCCAAGGCGGATGATCAGCTTGACTTCCATGTTTTTTCTATGGTCAGAATCCCAGAAGCCCTGCTGAAGGACACAAACAGAAAGGTCATCGACACTGTGGTCCCTGGAGATAAAGCGGGATACAATGGGTTTAGCAGTGTCACCATTCCTGACTGCTCTGTAATGTTCCCTGAAACGGTCAGCAAGGTGCCTACCAGTCTCTCCGATTTAAATAGCTGTACACTTCCTGCAAAGTCCAGTAATCGCTAGCTGCTTCATGGCTAAGGTTAGGATCCAACAAGTAAATGTCTTTGGGGGAAGGGGATACTGCACTAACCAGTAGTGCTAATTGCCTTATTTTACGTTAACATTCAGAGGTGCAGTTGCCCCCCATAGCTCCCCATTACACTCCACTACAAAATTCTTAAAATACTGAAATCAGAAAGATAGAATTATGGTTACGACACCATTATTAAACTTATGCTATATATCAGCGAGTCCTTCGACTAAGAACTAAAACTGTTTTGTCAGTGAGCTAAGATGGAGAGGGAAGGGACACAAACAGAAACAATATTTCAAAGGGTTAATTTTATTCAGTAACATGTTGCCTCACCTCCCCCTCTGCCACTTTACCCCTCTTCCAAATGATAAACGTTAATTTAGTGTCCAAAGTTTTGTTCTCTTAACTAGAAGGATAATTTTTAAAATGGATTAATCGGTATCTCCACTACTCATCCTTCTTCCAACTCCAACTCCCCCTCCACTGAATCTTGAGCTGCTTGGGCCTTGAACTCTGTCACAGTCTTCTCCACCCATCGAGCTGCCTCTTTAGGGTCTGAGAACTGCCAGCTCTTCCAGCCATACGTGACACGTAGACTGGCCGGTAGAAGAAAAGAGTGTGCTATTTCCAGTGGGCGTAGCTTGTGCCTGATGGCGTTGAATCATTTTCTCCTGGCCCTAGTTTGGTAGGATAAATCCGGGAATAGTTTCACAACCTGCCCCTGCACCACTAATAGGTAGGATGCATGAGCTGCAGAAATCAAATTGTCCCGAACCTCCAACCTGGCCATCTTCAGAAGCACAGTTCTTGGTTGAGTGGTATCCCCTGGTTTCACTCGGAGATTCACCCTGTATGCCTGGCGCAGATCTAGCCATTCAAATTCCTCCGGTACTGGAATACTTTCCACCAGCCACACTTTTAAAAAAAACTGAGTAAATTGACTCCTTCTGCTCCTTCAGGAACCCCAATAATGTGCACATTGCCCGATCAGAGGCTATTCTCTGCCACCTCCAATCGCCCTCGCAATTGTAAGTTCTCTTTTGTGAGGAGGGCCACCATGGCTTGGACAGCCATAGATCTTCTGTTGGTTTCCAACACAGTCTCCTTTAGCAAGAGCAGGGCAGTGTCATACACCTCAAGTTTTGTTAAATTTTTTTCCGATTTTCACCTCCATGGCGCTAACCGACTCTAGAATTGCTTTCCAATGGGACTCCTGGGATGTAGTCTGTTGAGGCAGGAAGGGAGGAGGAGTGGCACTGTATGTGAAAAATGACATAAGGGCCACAGAGATCCAGGAGGAACAAAATGGGGGAGAGATACTGTGGGTTAAGCTGGAAAGGAAAATGGGGCCAGCCATCCGCACAGGTGTGGTCTATAGACCACCAGCCCAGGAGGAAGAAACAGATAGGGAGCTGATGCTAGCCATCCAAAGGATGGCAGACAAGGGTGAGGTAGTACTCGTTGGAGACTTCAATATTCCAGACGTGGACTGGAGCATCCCAGCAGCAGCATCAACTAGGAGCAGATTTATCCTGGACTCCCTTCAGGGTGCCTTCCTCAAGCAACTGGTCATGGAACCAACTCGGCAGAAGGCAATACTGGACCTTCTGCTCACAAACAGGGACAGTGTGATGGGGTAACAGTGGGGAGCACCTGGGTAACAGTGACCACCAGTCATTGTGGTTTGAAATCACAGAAAGAGCAGAACCAAACCACACAAAACACGTATCCTGGATTTTAGGGGGCAGACTTTGGGAAAATGGGGAGATACTTGAAAGAGGCATTAAGGGAATGGGACAGGAATCGGGGTTGAGGAACAGTGGGCAGTATTTTAAAATGGGGTTATAAGAACAACGAATTATGCATTAAGCAGGTTAGCAAGAGGAAAAGGAAGAGAAGACCATTATGGTTTCCAAAGTAGCAAAGAAAGTGAAAGCCAAAAAGATTGCATTCAGGCAATACAAAAAGACACAGGCAGAAGGGGATAGGGAGAAGTACCAGGAGAAACAAAGGGAGGCAGGGAGTCAGTAAGGGAAGCCAAAGCTCAGACAGAAGAACACATTGCAAAATCAGTGGTTAAAGGGGACAAAACCTTTACAGGTATATAAGTGAAAAAGAAAGACAAAGGGAGGGATAGTGAGACTGAAGGGGAGGATGGGAGTCAGTGAGGATGACAACAGTAAAGCTGACATATTGAACAGGTATTTCTGCTCAGTCTTTACTGAGGAAGAGGGGGTAATGGGTCTGAAGGGAGTACAAGGGGTGAGAATGGTGCAGAAATGGACACAAGTCCCTTTACACGAGAAAGGGTCCTGAAGGAACTGGAAGTAATAAGGTTGACAAAGCAATGGGGCCAGATGGGGTGCACCCCAGGGTCCTTAAAGAACTAAGAGAGGTGGTGGCTGAACCCTCTGGCCTATCCTGTTTAGCCAATCACTGGAAATAGGGAGGTACCCAAAGACTGGAGGACAGCAGATGTAGTCCCGTTATACAAAAGTGGGAACAAAGAGGAAGCAGGGAACCACAGACCAGTCAGCCTCACCTCTGTAGTGGGAAAGATCATGGAAGCACTACTGAAGGAGCGATTGGTGGAACATCTGGTTGTCAATGGACTACAGGACCCAAGGCAGCATGGTTTCACCAGGGGGAGGTCATGTCAGACCAACCTCATTGAATTTTTTGACTGGGTGACTAGGGAGGTGGATCAGGGGAGGGCAGTGGACATGGCCTATCTGGACTTCAGCAAGGCCTTTGACACTGTGCCACATAGAAGACTATTACACAAACTGGGAATATGGGTGTGGGCAGGACAGTAGTGTGGTGGGTAGGTAACTGGCTGGGTGGCAGGACACAGAGGTGGTGGTAAATGGCTGTCACTCCACAAAGGGAAGAGTGACCAGTGGGGTACCACAGGCATCAGTGCTGGGACCGGTCCTATTCAACATCTTCATCAGTGACATTGTGCAGGATCTAGAAGGCAGAATTTCACTGTTCGCTGATGACACAAAGCTCTGTAACAGAGTAGACACACCAGAGGGTGTAGACAGAATGAGAAAGGACCTGCAGAAACTTGAAGAATGGTCAAGGGTTCGGCAGTTGAAATTCAATGCAAAGAAGTGCAAGATAATGCATATGGGGCACAAAAACCCTGGCACAATATATCAGTTGGGGGTGAGGATATAGCATGCACCAAGCAGGAAAGGGATCTTGGGGTTGTCATCTCTGATGACCTCAAGGTAGGAAACAGTGTGACAAGGCAGCAGGTAAAGCAAATAGGATGCTGGGATGTATAGGCAGGGCATCACCAGCAGGAAAAAGGAGGTCATAATTCCGCTATACAAGACACACTAGTGAGGCCCCACCTGGAGTACAGTGTACAGTTCTGAGACCATACCTACGTAAGGACATAGACAGGGTAGAGAAGGTTCAGAGGAGGGCAACAAAGATGGTGCATGAATTGCATCACAAGTCCTATGAAGACAGGTTGAAGGAACTGAACATGTACTCCCTGGAGGAGAGGAGGGAGAGGGGATATGATAGAGACATACAAGTATCTTACAGGGAGAAACAGGGTGCAGGGAAAACACTATTTTAAGCGTAAAAGATGTTCCAGGACTAGAGGGCATGGGATGAAGTTGGAGGGAGGATTATCAGAGGAAACATGAGAAAGAATTTCTTCACAGAACGGGTGGTGGACAAGTGGAACACCCTGCCAGAGGAAATGGTGGGGGCTGAAACAATCACGGGATTTAAGAATGCATGGGATAGACATAAAGGAATTCTAGAGGTCGGGGGTAAGGGGAAACAGACTTCTAGGAAAACAAACTGAACTTACAAGCTCAAATGGGCAGACTGGGTGGGCCATAGGCCCTTATCTGCCGACACTGTCTATGTATCTATGTATCTATGAGAAGGTTCAGGTAAATCGGCCGCTGTCACAGGTGAGGAGGCAGGCCGTTGCTTTCCTTACATTTGCTGTTGGGTATTTTTGGTGCGCCCCATTTCAAATAAGGTATCGATCTGTAGTTGTTGATCTGCAGTTTCTGAAAATCTCCTCCAAAATCCAATTTAGCAGGGTAGGAGAGGGAAAAATGGTACTTAGTAGAGCTAGCTGTGCAGAGCTATGGAAGGGAACAGTCCTGCCTGGAAGCTGGCTCTCTAGTGCCCCCCACAACTGTTTTCAGTGTAGCGTGCACTGCAGCTTTACGTGAGATTCAAGAGAGAGAGGGAGAGGGAGATGGGAGTGGGGGGATAAATGGCTTGATCAGGCTTGCACCATGAGTTAGTGATAGTAGTGGGAATCAAACCTGGGTCTCCAGGTTCACAGTTCTGCACTCTAACCACTAGGGTTCCCTGCCTTCCTGGAATGGACCTGTGGGTTAACATCTCATCAAAAGGTCCGCTCCATTAGCAGTAAAGCACTACTTTACTGCATTTCTTATTACTGCAAAATCAGTGCTAGTAATGAACTCGGATGCCCAGTGTGGGAGCTGAATCCTTAGCTATCTGGCCCCAAGGCAAGGGTGCAGTTACTGAGCCGTGCTCATCAGGGACTCCTTTGTTTGTGTTGGACAGAATGCTGATGGTTTTGAACGACTTGGGAGGGGGTGTCTTAAATTTGGAAAACATGCAAACAGAGGTCTGTAGTAGTAGTAGTAATAATAATAATTTTTCACTTGGTGTCGTGTGGTTCCCCATAAAATAAAATTGAATTAAATAAGTTGTGGGCCTGGGCAATTGATAAAAAGATGTCCTTTAATAAACAGAAGTGTAAAGTAATGCACCTAGGTCATAATAATCAGAAGTTAATTTATAAATTAAATAATGTGCAACTCTCAAAAACAACTGATGAAAAAGACTTAGGAGTTTTAGTAGACAGTAAACTATCATCCGATACTCATTAGTTAAGGTTAAAAAGTTCCAGAGAATTGTTGGCTGCATTTTTAAACATATAAAAAGCAGGGATTCTATGGTTATTCTACCACTGTATACGAGCCTAGTCAGACTACACCTAGACTATTGCTCCCTTTTTTTGCACCCCAGCTCCAAAAAAAGGTAAAAAACTAGTGGAGGAAGTTTAAAAAAAAAAAAAAAAAAAAGTGACCAAACGTATTAGGGACATGAACCACCTAGAATATGAGGAAAGGCTTCAAGCTTTGGGCTTCTATTCCATGGAGTACAGACAACTACGTGGTGATCTATGCTTGACATACAGGGAAATCCAAGATCCACTTCTTTTTTTGGGCTTAATGAAGAAGAATTCCTGCACTACCACCAGAGCACACAACCTTAAACTTAGAGGGCATAACTTTAGAACTCACAAAAGAAGTCACTGGTTCACCCAACGGGTGGTATCGCAGTGGAATGTTCTGCCTAGAGAAATAGTTGAGAGTGGCACCATGAACTTATTTAAAAGACAACTAGACATTTACACGGGCAGCAAAAAATCTTACTTAAAATAGAACTCCAATCCACCATCTTGATGGTGAGCTGAGCTCTACATGGGCATCTTGCCTCCCGAGCTCGTTGCAGCCTATGAATCTGTGAGCTTATGAACTGGCTGTTTCAGCCATGTTAGAGTCTCCCAGTGTGCTAAATTACAATGAATACACGCCAGAAAGAAGACTCAAATATTTCACTGTCTTACACTAGCATCAGCTAAATATTACAGATACCTTTGAATGATGCAGCGATTAAAATGCTATGGGCCTTATTTTCAAAAGGTGTATTTTGCCATAGGTGCAGTATGGGGGTTGGAATCTTTTGAAGATAGGGACCCAGTGTCTTCATCATGTACATCATCACAATGGGTTTCACTTCTTGTTAAGCTTTCCGCCTCAGGCCCAGCATTTGTGGAAGGACATTTAACATTTCCAAAAGCTGTACCTGTACATAGTAGTACTAAATTAATGTAGTGGTTAGCGCACAGAGCTGTGTACCCGGAGACCTGGGTTTGAATCCCACAACAGCCACTTAGGGTGTGAATCGGGCTGAGTCGGTCACCGTCTCTGTGTTCATCTCTTTAATCCGTGCTAATGTGCATGCTCAGAGTCATGATTTCAGTTTAAAAATGGCAAATAAACTGGGTTGGAGCACTAGTTTCTGAAAAATATTCACTTTGCTGCCAGCCTCATATAAGGACATAATATCAGGGAATGCATTTAGTTTATGTTGTTCAAAAAATGCAAAACATTTTCATGCATGGGTTTACCCATAGCTCGGCGCCACAGTACAGCATGGACGAACGGGTGCATTGGCTGGTGGGTGGGCCGCTCACAAGATTTTTTTTTTTTCAAAATAAATAATAAAATGCCACTGTTTTGTAACTCTTAAGTTTACGTAGTATGTGTTCAGAGAGATAGCAGATACGCAATTGATAGTGTGTGCTTTAGAAAATTAAAAAGCTGAGAGTGTTACAGTTTGAAGCAGTGCACAAGAAATGAGCCACAACGGTATAAGCAAGAACTCAGGCAACCATAGCTATACTAGAGGAATTTAGAGAAAGGTAAAGTGATGCTACCTACTGGACTAATGAGATACACATGATAACTTTCAATATTACACTTCTAGCGGTGCGCAGTAAGCTTAGTGGCAGCAGTGGTAGAAACATGATCTCAGCCATCCAAAGATCCTTGAGGTGGGGGGCAGGAACCATACATATGCGCACGGTGTGAACTAATTCACTCCGCATAAGGTAGTAGCATAATTATGAAGAGGATCAGGAACAAGTTGTGTACGGGTGCAAGAATTCCTTTAGGGTTTAAAAACAGCAGGTGATTGGGAGTGCTCCTCTCCGTAAAAGATAGGGAGCTCCAAGATTTAGGAGTATAATAGGCAGAGGCAAGCTGGCCTAGTTTTGTGGTACACCTGTGCTCTTGGAGAGGAGGGAACCTGTAGGCCTCGGGCAGTAAGCTATAGTGGGATGATGCCGTAGTCAGCTAGCACGGGGGAGCCAGCTCGAGCTGTTCAATGCAAAAATAAGAAAAGAATGACCAAGCTTATTCTACGATTGGCTTGCAACTTTCAAAATAATAAAGGCAACGATAAATCTAAGTGCAGAGACTGGAAATATTTAGCTGACAGTACGGATACATGGTTGAAAGAATGCATTTAAATGCACCACACACACACACACACACACACACACACACACACACACACACACACATATGCACGCACTCGCAGTGCTGCATCTTTCAACACAGTTGGTGGTCTTATTTGAGAGGTGCTGGATCGAATGAACATGGGTGTTGAATCTCGGTCCACGAGAATAGTAGTCCCTTCAGGGCAGTATTGACAAACTGGAGCATCCCTTTCACACAGTACCTGTCCTGTATAAATAGAAGACATCTGCATCTAGTTTCGTCAGTCTTTCACCTTATCCAAGCAGCACATCCAACCTACAGTGGTCTAAACTGTTGCTCAGATTGTAATGTCTGCACATATATTGAGCCAGGTTGCCCTTGAAATGGGCACTTGCTGCTCAAGGGCCCGCCTGCAGATTAATTAAATCATTAAGACAAAACTAAAGAAATGTGCTGTTAATCGTAGCATTAGCATCTTCTCAGTTTTTTTTTTTCCACTTCAGTGCAAGTCACAGCTGACTGTAAATCACCACACTTTTGTAATCCCTAGACTATCAATGCCAATGTGTTTTATTATTTATTTATTTAGCTTTTGTTAACCAGGTAAGCACACTAGACAAATGCCTATTTTCAGGTGCGACACAGGAGATTTCAAGGAATATACAGGCAAGACAAGGGTTTTACAGGTTTTCAGAGAAAACAGTACAAACACTGCAGGAGGCACACAAAAGAAGCAAGCAAGCCGACCCCACCGGTGCAGCGGTTGAATTTCCTTGCGGCCAGTGGCTCTGGTTTGGAGCGAGCCTGGGAGCTGGGGGGGGGAGGAGGAGGTCTGTGTGTCCCATGGATGGCTCACTTTCTCCGGGGGTGGAGGAGGGTGGGTACTGGACCCGGTGCCTGGGTGACCCCGAGTGGAGACTCGAGGTACAGCAGGCCCAAGGACTAAAGGGGGTAGGTGTGCTGGACGTCAGTACTCACAGCACCTTGATGTCAGAGGCACACAGCATGCCCAGAACACCCAAAAAACACCCACTGCCTCCCAGTAGATGGCGCGCCAGGGTCCCGACCCTCAATGCCCCTTCCACCTCTGGAGACAGCAACCCGATGAAGTAAAAAGACATGTCAGGGTGAAAGGGCCCTCACCCCATACCCGCAACCATGGCTTCATGGGGGGTGGACTGCACCAGAGAATGGAGAGGTGAGCAAGGGCGTAATAGACCACTAGCGACTCCCGAAGAATGGGAGTGGTGGGAAGAGGAGGGGGAAAAAAAACCCAGAGGCAAGCAAGAACATCACATTTCGGCATAAAAACAACAACAGTATGATAGGTTAAGAACTCCAAACTGGGCTCTGGAAGGAGACCAGTCGGAAATGATTAAAGTGCAACACCTTGTGGAAAAAGGGATAACTAGTACCTTAGGTACAGCTGTGGGCCGAGGCGAGCTTTAGGTGATCCATGTGAGTTAAATGAACATGATCCTGCTCGGTTGCAACATCGCTGCATTCTACAAATTGTCATTGCCTTGGTATTCTGGGGCTCAAACTCTGGCAGGAGTGGGGTGGGTGCTTGCACGCATGTCATATTGCAATAGGAACAGGAATAATTTGCATTCAGTATTCTTTTCCAATTGTAAACAAGATGAGTTGCTGTACTCGCATTGGCTTAGCTCAGATGCTCAAGATTATAACTTCTGTAACTTGTCTCCACAGTGGGGGAGGTAACACTAGATAATTAAAGGAGTGCTACAGTCAAAATTTGCAAAAGCCTATGTTGTGCTGAGTGTTTTGATTTGTGTATGTGTGTAGTCCTGGTGTTCCCTTCCCTTTGTTTGCCATTAGGTTTTTCTGCATTTTCCTGCTTTTATGGCCCCAGGGATCTCCATATTTGCATTTTTCTTGCTTTCTTTTTCCTGTCATGCCTCCTCTCCCATGTGACAGTGATGTATCCAAGTGTGAAGTTGTTCCAAGTAAGTACAGAACCAGTTTATATAAGTTTATATATTTTTTAATAATTCAGGGTTCTGATCTGGATAAATCAAAGCTGCCGCGCTCAGTTACCAAGGGTCATGTTAGATCAGTGGTGCCCATGATTTATCCGAAGTGGAGCCCTAAACTATTAAAAAAATATTTTAAATACAGCCCCCTATGGTAGTCTATGGAGCTCGCCCCTGCACTCTCCATATAATTACATCACAAAACATGCTAACACGGGAGCGGCACTCTGAACAAGGAAGTGGAACGGATTGGAGACTGGGCTGCATGGAGCCAAAATACGATGCTACCCGCCCAAAAACCATTGCCCTAAAAATGAAGATTTATGTATCAAGGAACTCCGTGGGAGGTAGGGGTTCATGCTGAATTCATATGAATAAGCCAGGAAAGGTGCTCTTTAAGGAGCCCCTGATGTTGTAACAACTCTGAAAAACATGTATAGAATAATGTATAGAGAGCTATGCACAACACGGCTCTGTTCCAATCAAGGGGCTGCTGATCTCGTAGATCTCACATAGATACATAGACAGTGTCGGCAGATAAGGGCCTATGGCCCACCCAGTCTGCCCATTTGAGCTTGTAAGTTCAGTTTGTTTTCCTAGAAGTCTGTTGCCCCTTACCCCTGACCTCCAGAATTCCTTTATGTCTATCCCATGCATTCTTAAATCCTGTGATTGTTTCAGCCCCCACCACTTCCTCTGGCAGGGTGTTCCACTTGTTCACCACCCGTTCTGTGAAGAAATTCTTTCTCATGTTTCCTCTGAATCGTCCTCCCTCCAACTTCATCCCATGCCCTCTAGTTCTGGAACATCTTTTTCGCTTAAAAATAGTGTCTTCCTGCACCCTGTTCCTCCCTGTAAGATACACGAACAAAGCTCTCAAGGTCCCTAAGATGTCGTCAGCCCCCGAGATGGGGTAAGTCCTGGAGGTGGGGTAAAGTGGCTGGGGATCAGCAGAAGAAGGGAGATGATGAGGACAGACAGGAGGGTAAAGTCCATATGAAAAAAAAGGCGGTGCAAAAATATTTGAACAATAAACTGATTTTTGTCTTACGCTGACATTTTTCAGAGTTATCCAACTGGTATGAGGCACTCTTTAAATGGAACATAAACAGCATGTAAACTTAAATGAACTATTGCCGGTGGTTTCTGTTCATTATTGACATGCACATTTGACACTGGGGTGGTAACTAGGCCAGGCTAACACTGGCTGTGTGCTTGGTTGGGGTTACTTGAAAGCGAAATGCTGCACAAAGGCATTTCTGTTTGGTTTACAGGCTAGCCTTAATGAAACATTGCGCTAGAGAAAATAAAGCTTCTGTTGGTTTTCTAAATGGCCAGATAGAGAGAGAGTGCTAATTATTCCTGGGAACTAATTATGTTGCTAGTTGCTTGACAGAACCTTTTTAAAATGAGGTTACAGCAGCGAAAAACAAAACCAGAACCAATGGCTTGGTATATTTGATGTTCACTGCAGCGCACTTCTGCTCCACTCTCGGCCAAAGTCATTGTGCCCTGTTTTCATGGTTGCATCTTAGGAATCTCTCCACAGTTTTAGCCTCCAAGTGAGGGGGTCTGGTACAGCTGTTCCTCAAGGTACCTGATCTGACCATGCTGGTTCCTAGGCCAGGAGACCACCAAAGAGGCAGGGCCTGAGTGTGATAGTACCCCTGAGGGAGGTCAGCCTCTGTGGTTGGGAAGGTAGTGGACTACACACAAAGAAAAGCTCACCAGGAAAATAAGGTGCGTGGGCCAATATAAATCAGTTTAAACCCAAAGAAGGCTCGCACACGAGGTGCACGAAACACCATGACCACAGATATGCATTTAAAATTTATTTTAATGCTCACCATAAAAGTCTGAGACCACAGAAAAAAGGCACTCCCACTGCCTGGCAAAAAGACCCGACGACGTTTCGTTTTCTTACCTACATTGGCACTTTGGGGTCTTTTTGCCAGGCTGTGGGAGTGCCCATTTTCTGTGTTCTCAGACTTTTATGGAGAGCATTAAAATAATTTTAAATGCATATCTGTGGTCACGGTGTTTTGTGCACCTCGTGTGCGAGCCTTCTTTGGGTTCAAATTATAAAGGTAGTGGGCTACCTAGAGTTGTGCCCAGTAAAAAGCTGTTTAAATGCACCATCCTTTCCTTGAGTTACCTGACTGGCAAAGCCCAACCACTGAGTCATTATCACTTTCTGGCTTGGAAGGAGAGGGTGGAGATTTTAGACAGACTACCATTAAGGCACAGCACGTATTTTGTAATGATATTGAATACTTGTATAAATAAACATGTGGCCATCTAGCCCAGCAAGAGTGTGCTTTATTGTCACAGGGGAAGGGGTTCTGGGGAGTGAAGCAGAAACAATTAATTTCTGGGAACCAAGCCTGTTGCCATTTGCTTGACAGACCCTTTTAAAATGAGGTTTTGCCTTAGCAAAACAAATTGGGGCCAGTGGCTTGGTGTAGTTGATGATTGCTGTGGTGCGCTTCTGCTCTGCTGTCAGCCAGCCTCACCGTGCCCTATTTACATGGTTTATTTATTTACTTATGACTTTGATAACCGGGTAAGTGCACTGGTGCAAAGGACCATTTACGGGCACGACCCGGGCCAAAAAGGTACATGTACAGACATTATTACAGAGAGAAGATACAGCAGAAACACTTTAACAAAATAGTAGTACAAGGAAAACTAATAACCATTTGACAATTCAGCAGATTAGAGGCACAGAACTATTGCAGCTGGCAGGAATTGAAGCCAAGAAAGCAACCACAGACCCAGACCAGTTTAGACGTTTGTATTTTACGGTGTGGTTTTCCACAGTGAGCTCTGGGAGCTGGAAGGAGCGAGGCAGGGAGTATCTACAGTCTGATTGGTGCATTGGGTCAGGCTCTGTGTTGTGTTGACTGGACTGAGGTAGGGGTGTGTGTGTGTGTGTGTGTGTGTGTGTGTATGGTTAATCCACTTCTTTTATAGTACAGTAGAAAGATATAAGATTGGGGACTCATGGATCAGTCTGATGCCGGCCCGGTGGCACTGAGGGTTGAGGCGCTGGACGCCACACCTCACGCCACACAGGCGATCCGGGTTCGGGAACAACCCTGGGGTGCCAGGGGTCAGCAGGAGAGGGAAGAGATTGAGCATCCATGGACTGCTCTCTCTTCCTGGGGAGGGACGGGGAGAACGATCGCTTGAGGAGCGACCTCTGGTGGCGGCTGGAGGTAGCCTAACGCAGTGTCGTGGCGTATGCCTGGGAGGTGGAGCCATGGCAGTACACTGCCTTGATAGCCAGGCTCCACAGTGATCCAGTTAAGTAAATACCTCCTTCCTCCCACCCAAGGACCATACTCCCAGAAGTCTGGTGCGGCTGTCTCCTCGGTCAACTCCTCCCTGGCCCGGTGCTCAACCCTATAAGAAAGAATGCCCTGGACAAGGGTGGCCCTTCCCCAGAGGGTAGACCTGGGGGATGCCCAGTGCAAAGGGGTGGGGAAGAGGAGATGAGTCAGGTCACACAGGGAGGTAGAGTCCAAAGGACTGTGTGGTCATCGGTGAGAGTTAGGCAGGGCACAAGAAGGGAAGGAAAAAATAGAATTCAAAGAAAAAAAAAATGGATCCGTCTGATGACATGATTGAAGCTGTTGTGATTTTTCTGCATCCAAAATCCACAGGTTGTGAATTCCATCGTTTTACAACAGAAAGGTGAAAACTCAGTCTGAGATTACTTGAGTTAGACTGTTGTGATTTGTTTTTTTCCAGTGGATGCAGGAGTTCCTGAACCCACATTTTGTTAATTCCCTTATTGTGCAATAGAAAGGTGTGAGACTGGTGGAAACTCAGTCTGGCAACCTGAATACAGATAGTCGTTGAAAGTTTGTGATTTCTGAACCCACATGCTGTATCGTTGATTCCTCAGTTTTGCAATGAAAAGGTGTGAGACTGCAGGAGTCCGAGTTAAAGGCCAGGTATCAAAAAATCAAAAGTAAGCTGGCCCAGTGCTGCATGGTGGAAGTCTTTAAAGGGGCTTAAAACCTTTCTTTGTGCTCAGGCTTATGGTGTCTGAACTGTGTTTTTTATGAGGAACGTATTTATTGTGCAGTCCTGCTGCTTTTGGTTTATTTATTTTGGGGTGTAGAGTTATAATTTATATTTTTATTGTCTGTTTATAATTATGTATCTGAGTATTTAATAGTCTGCTATTTCCTCCTTGTACTGGCACCCTGGTCAGCCGGGAAGGGCACCATAAATAAATAAAGCTGTTAGTACTGCTATTATTATTATCTGTCTGCATCAGAGGAGAAGGACTACTACTGTTACTGGTACTACTGTCTGCATCAGAGGAGGAGAAGGACCCGGAAGTGATGATCACTAGTGACCTGAAGCAGTCCACGCAGTGCAAGAAAGCAGCAGCAAAGGCAAACAAGATGCTGGGATGCATAGCTAGGGGAATCAGTAGTAGGAGAAAGGAGGTTATACTACCCTTGTACAGGTCACTGATGAGGCCACATCTAGAGTTTGGAGTTCAGTACTGGTGCCCACACCTCAGAAAGGGCATTAACCTGTTGGAGCAGGTCCAGAGGAGGGCTACAAAGATGACAGCTGGTCAGCAGGGCAAGACATATGAGGAGGGGTTGAGGGCACTGAACATGTACTCCCTGGAAGACAGGAGTGAGAGAGGGGACATGATTGGGACCTTCAAGTACTTGAAAGTGATAAATAAGGTTGATAAGGGGAGTCTCTTTAAGCTGAGTGGCAATCATAACACGAGGGGGCACAGTCTTAAGCTGGAGGGTGGGAGGTTTAGGAGGGAGATCAGGAAGCACTTCCTCACAGAAAGGGTGTTGGACACTTGAAATGCGCTGCCAGAAGAGGTTATCTCGTTGAAGACAGTGGGCAGCTTTAAGAGAGGCTGGGATAGGCATGGGGGAAGGTAAGGATCATGGGTAGGGAGGATGGGAGGCGTGGGGAGCGAGGGCAGGGACATTAGCTCAAGCTGTGGACCCTGCAGTACGAGCAGACTTGATGGACCAAATGGCCGGCTTCTGCTAGCTTATTCATATGTTCATATGTACTAATACTACTACTACAATTGGTACTACTGGAGCTACCACCACCAGATCAGTGACCTGGGATCAGGAGTGGTCTCGGTTGCTGGGAGCTGGCAGGCGAGGGAGAGGATGAGTATCCGATAGATGTCTTTCCTCTCCCGAGGATGCTGTTCCTGCTGAATAACTTCCACCAGGTGGAGGCCTGGTAGTAGTGTAGGCCTGCAGGACAGCACAGGAAGGGAGGGAGTTGCATGCCTTCTGCAACAAGCACATGTGCCTCCACACACGCACACACTGGCATGCATACCCCAGTATGGGGAACGCGGCAAATGGGCAAAGGAAGGGGCCGGGGCTTTGTGAAGCTCTGCCCGTGTCTCAGTGGTCCACCTGGCTTATCTGGTCCCAAGTGGGACTCCATGCTGCCCCGCCAAGAGGGAGAATCCAGAGGAGTTCAAGATCTTGAACCAGGGGAAGCAGGGACAGAGCCGATAGCTACCCAAGCTTGCTACCAGAGGATAAAAACTATTGTTAAAGAAAGTTCAGAAGTCAAAAATATGCTCGTATTTAGAGGACAAAGGCTTTTAGTCAGAGTCCTTCTCTCCACTAGCTCCATGGTAGTGCCCTGTCACCCAGTTTTCTTCAAAGTACTGTACTTGGCAAGTCTCATTTGCTGGTACCAGCTGATCCAGCAGTGTGTTCTAAGGTTTACCACTCCTTCTGTGAAGTACTTCTTCCTGATGTTTCTCTTCAATCCTCCTTCTCTCAGTGACAGTGAGTGTCCCTTGTCCTCTCATCCTTTTGCCTTCTGAAGAGCTGCACTTGCTCTGATGGCGCTATCCCCTTTAGATACTTGAATACTGCATCCATTGTTTTTATAGTAATTGCATATAATTTTACGTTTTGGGCTTCACCCCAGTATCAGTTTTTTAAATACTTCATATTAAAGGAACTCCACAAATGCAGATAGTGCCCCCCCACCCCAAAAAAAAAGCTTTACTCTCAGGGTTTGAGCTTAAGATCGCATTTTTTTCATTGCCTTTAAAATACTTTTTTTTCTCATCACTCCATAACTTCCTTTGTGAACTGCTGCCTGCCACCTCCTCGTGGACAGTGGCATGCTTCCGCTGCGCTCTGCTAATGTGCCTTGTCATTCGTTGCCATTACTTGGTGGGGCACACTAGCATAGAATGAGTGGTGGAAGCATGCAGCTGCCCGTGAGTTGATGGCAGGCTGCAGTTTACAGCCATAGTTACAGAGCAGTGTTGAAAACATTGTCTTTTAAAGGAAAGCTGTCTTCATTACAGATCCTGCCCCCCAGGCTTACCCCGATTAAGCTTTTTCTCACAAAAGCCCTTTTAATGCACTGCCACTTGCTGTTCTTATTTTGAAAGTAGCAAACCAGGAATATGGCGGGCTATGCGCTTCGGTGTCACGTTTACAGTAAATGGAGCTCTGGCGTCCTATTCGGTTTGAACTTTAAAATGAAATAAGTAGTAACAACGCAAAAAAGACTGTAAGAGAATACTGCGAAGGTAAGAGAAGAAATTTATAATGAGACAGCACTCCTTGAACAATAAAGCAGGAGTCTCTGAAAGTTTGATACCTTTTTTTGGTCCAACACATGTCTTGTGCAAAGATAGTATGCAAGCTTTTGGGACCACACAGGTCTTTTCATTAGGTTTACCTAATGAATGAACCTGTGTGGCCCCTAAAGCTTGTGTACTGCACCATCTTTGCACAAGTCATACGGTGCATCAATAAAAGATACCAAACTATCCAGCAACTTCTGTTTTCCAAGCACCAGCATGCCGATGATCTCTTTTTACAGAATAATGAAAATAATTCTTATCATCTTAAATCTTCTTCTAATCTGGAGAGTAGCTTTGTGGGTGGGTGAAGGGGGCTTCTACATTAGCGGAGTTCTTTTAACATGTACTGATTCCACTGTCTGTTTCATACCAAAATGATTTGGGGCTTGGGAGACAGGACCTATGGGGAGAGGCTCAAAGAGCTAAATATGTACACATTGGAAGAGAGAAGGGACCAGGGGGACATGATAGAGGAGTTCAGGTGCATGAAGGGGGTAACTAGGGGAGGGGCAGTCAGGGTGCTTCGAAGGAAGGAGGGGGAACTGAGGGCATGGGTGGAAGCGCTGGAGGAGATTCAGGGGAGAAAGGAGGAGGTGCTACTTCACTGAGAGGGTGGGTAGAGCCATGGAATCGCTGCCCAGGGGCTGGTGGAGACAGAGACAGTGGAGGGGTTCAAGAGGGGGTGGGACAGGTACAGGGGATGGGTTCTGGAAGCAAAATCCAGTGCAGCGAGAATATCTGGAACTGGGAAGGGAGAAGCCAGAGAGGGCGAGGGGGCAACAAGGTCAGCTCCCAGGGTGGGGGCTGACCAAACGAGCAGACACGAAAAACTGTTAGGCCTATTCTGCTGGCATTTTAGTATGTTGTTATCTGCCTGCCCCAGTTGACCTTACAGTTACTGTATTAGTGACATACCAGTCTATTGTCATGTAGGCACATTGATGGCATAATACATGCACTGTTGTTGAAGTCAACAAATCCAGATGGAAGCCTTTTCTACAGTCTTCGAGGAAAAGTACTGCAGATAGTAGCACACAACTTGGGACAGACCATTCAGAACTTCAGAACTGTGTTCTGTAATAAACTGGAGTGGCTAACTAAAGTATGTTTATGAAATTATTTACAAAAGTGGATACCTGCTCTTTAAATGAGGCTTTTTTGATTTTGTAGAAAGTGGATACCTGCGCTTTTAAGGGGACTTTTGTAAACTCTATCACGCAGGACGTTACTTAACCAGTCTGACACTTCCACAAAATATTTAAAGAGCAGCTGACAGGCAACTTTTACCTAGGAGATCCATGCCCAAGGAACTAAGTTAGCCAGTTTATGATTTTTAAAATAACACTTTTAATGACTAATGTACAATAACACAAGTCCCTTATAACTTTGAGCCACCGCTGAAAATGTTGCAAAGTTTTCCTTTGCTGGTGAATTGTTGGCAAAGTGCCTGACTTTGCGATATGTATAAGTTTGCAAAGTTTGGTAATTCGCTGCTTGCTATTTCCTTTACAAAAAAAACACACAGAAAATGCCCTTTCCCCATCCTCTCAGCACTCTGTCCTATTGTCCTTCCTCCTGTTCAGCAATGCCCCCCCCCCAAAAAAAACAAACAAACATAAGAATAACTCCCATCCCAAGTGGCGAATCCAGCATTACTAAAGATCCTGCGGCAGCAGGACCTTTCTTTGACATTTAAATGACATAAGCAATCCAGCATACTATAATTTATTTATTACACAACGTAATTAACTTTATCATGACTCCCTTCCCAGAGTCATCATGTTCAGTACAAGATAATAGATGCCAAAGTGTTCTGCCTGCTTGCTGACAGCCCAGCCCCTATAACTTTCTCCCCTTTATCATTGCCACGGGACACTTTTTACAATCCTGCATCCCACACTGCCCATCTCCATTCCTCATAGCATCCTATTACCAAAGAAATGAAAAGAAAGAAGAAGGCAGAACTAAGTTGGGTACCCCATGGAATGGCTACCCCTCTCTCTGGGCCACCAGAGAGCAGCCGTTCGGCAGGGCTTACAGGACTCCCACCCCAGGGAGGTAAGAGTATCCATCGTTCAGCTCTTCTAGCCTCTGCTGCTTCCAAATTGGATTGTGCCGGGCTCAGAATTGAACCTGTGGTCCACCAAGTGGAAGGCAAGCGCATTAACCACACTAGGCCATCAGGGTGACCCCATTGTAGTTTCTGTGTTTACCAGCTCCCTCAGCTTGCCCACTAGTTAAATTATAGTACACCCCATCCCCAAGCCCATGCAGCCCCATCCTCCATGGCATCTCTTTTAATACTAAAGGAAATAGACCGAAACTGGCTCCAACCCACTCCAGCTTAGCCAGCTGCCATCGGAGTGAAAGTGAGGGCATGCAGAAACCCTACTATTCTAGTGCGCCATCTTATTCATTCAGACTGCAGCTGGCCAGGGTGCTGTAAGGAGGGTTGGAGCCGATCACCTTCTACTTCTTTTGTGCAGGTAGGGTGAGGGGGTGCCTAGGTGCTATGTGAGCTGGGGTAATGGGGTTGGTTAACAGAAAAACTTTTTTTTTTCTATTGTCTGGAGGGGGAGGAGGAGAGATGAAGTACTAAGGGTGTGTCATTGTTTGGCTGGATGGACGGGTGGAGGATAGGATTGGGTGCTGTGAGGGTGGGGGAAAGGTATTTATTTATTTTTTGTAACTCTGCAAAGTGGTGCTTCACAAAGTTTGCCTTTGCAGAGATTTTTTTTTATCCTCTTTCTTCTCCCTGGGTCCAAGGTCAGCATCCATCCCAGCCACCCGTCCAGCCCCGCACCCCGACATCAGGCTGCATCTCCTCTTCCCCCATGGCTTATCCCCCATGGTGGGGTGGCAAGGAGCCCCCCCCCCAAGCTCTACTCACCTCTACCAGGATCCAGTTCGGGGAGTGCCATTTGGGGTTGGGACCTGTGGCGGGAGGCTGCCTCGTCAAGCCAACCTGGGACCATTTTTCTCATTTGCTCCCACAAGAGTAGGGCATGCAATGATGTCAGGGGAGGGAGCGCGTGCACGCTGCTCCCGGAGCCTGCCCCACTCAGTTGCTTGCTTGCAGCATTGGTGCTCTGTCCCCCTGCCATCGCCAGGGGTCAGAAGCACACCAACAACTGGAATCCCCCCTTCCCAGAGAGGGAGAGGAAGAGCAGTCCCTCAGACGCTTGATCCCTCTCCACCTCTGCCGACCCCCGGCAACCCATACTCGTTCCTAAACACGGGTCGCCGGTGTAGCGCGAGGTAAGGTGACCACGCCTCAGCCCCTCAGCGCCACCGGGCCGGCCATTTGCAGAAATTTTTATCATGAAGTGACGGCTTCATTTTGTGGAGAGCTATGCAAAATTCATGTTGAAGTGCAGAAACGCAGCAATTTTGTACGAAAAGCGAAGTGCAATCACTTTGCTGATTTCTCTGCTGCACGGTTGGCTTATGCATCCCAACACCCCAAAACAGTGCTTTGATGATGGAAAGTGGGCAGTGGGGCTGCAGAAATGTGATCAGTGCGAAAGCCTGTCAAAGTGTGCGTTTTAAAAAGTTTACAGTCCATTAATGTTAGACGTGTTATATAACCGCCTTGCTAGGTTCATTCTCGACACCCCCAGCATACACACCACTGTAGATTATATAGGGCTTTGAACTGGTTGCCTTTATATCAAAGAAGACAATTACATGTAACAAGTTTGATGTTTAAAAGTTATTAAAAAACAGCTTCCAGAATACATCAATGAAAATGTGAAAACAAAAGTTCCTAAAACAGGGCTTAGGTCAGGAACCAGCACTGAATAGGAGAAACTCTTCAACAAGTCAAAAACAGGATGTTCCTCTTTTTATTATAGAGGTCCCCAATTTTGGAATAGTTTGCCAGGCCCTTTGAGATTACAAAACAAATGAGTTGGAGTAAAATTAAAGACTGGTTTATATCGTAAGCTTCCTTACATAGAGCCTGCTGTCTGAACTAGAAAAATGGATAATTGCTCAGTGGGGGGGGGGGAAATGTACAGCAAACTATTCCTAGGTTGAAATGTTTTATCATATGTCTAGTTTTTATATTAGATGTTTTTATTGTTGAAATTCCTGAATGTATTTGTATCACAGTTGTTATAATGTTGTTCACATTCACTGTAACCAGGTTTCTAAGGAACAAGGTATCCCTTGTAATGAGCATAAGCTCAATGGGAATTTTTGCCTAATTCATGTTGTCATGAATAAAAACTATTACTACTACTACTGTAAATGTGAGGGGTAGTATAATAATATACCTCTCCACACATGTACAAGAGGTTTTAAATGAAGTAATCCCTTTGCTATAGTCTGCACTACCCTATAGCACTTCTTAACCCTGTCACTGTTCCACTGGGTAGCCCCGACCTTGCATTTCACTAACCCACCGTCCTCTCCCATGGCACTGCCATGCCCCTCCACCTCCTACCCCCACCCACCCCTTCCTCTTACCATTACCTCTCCATCTTCTCCTCCCTCTGTCTACTGATTTTTGTCTCTCCTTGATGCGGGCATACATTGTACAATGCCTCAGTATGGTGTAACCATGAACTTTATCTGTATTGTTGTACCATAACATGTGTTTGTATATTTGCTACCGGACCACTTTGAATTTGAATGTTTATGTATCACTCTGTACTTGCTAACTGACATGGAACCCATTAACGAGCATCCGCTCATTGGTGTTATCCAAGATTTCAATAAATAAAAAAATAAATTACAAAAGAATTACACCCTAGTTGGGAAAGAGAATCTGGTTGTCCACAGTGCTTTACGGTTGCTGTACCAGCTTGTGCATAAAATGGTTGCACACTTCCAGGTTCGTAAGCCTTCGCTCTAACACTAGGTTACACTGTGTCTTGTTGTAAAACCCTTATATAAAAAAGGCTTACTGGTGTTTGGTGCCCTTGTACTGAGACTTCCCCCCTTCCCCACACCTTTTCTGGTTACATCCCAGGACAAGACAACACAGTAGCAGAACTATGAACTGCATCGGCAGGTCTTGCGTCACCTAGCAATCAGGATATTTTCATAAGGACTTGTATTGCCAGGGACTATCAACCCCATGTGCAACTAAGGCCCTGTCCACATTTCACCACTTGATCTATAGCAGTTTCCAGCGTTACAGACCAGGCTCGATACAGTGTGTCCGACTGCCGCAAACAGTCTCGATAACGATTTGGAACCGCATATCCCCGCCCACATTTGTGGGTGCCCTGTAACGCTACAGCTGCACCCTATCCCACAGTGCAGTTCATGTTGCATTGGGGAATACTGGATCTACACGCACGCCGCCCACACATGGCTGGTAACGTTACAGGGGCACAACCGTTTTCGTAATCGTTGTTCAAACCACCTCATAAGTGGTTTCAACAACAGTTACGAAAATGCCTTCTGTAACGTTACAGATGTAAACGCAAACCGTTTTGGTAACGGTTTGAGCCCTCTGTAACGTTACAGAGGCATAGTGTGGACAGGGCCTAACACAACCAACATTTTAGGTGATCAGAAAGGAGGCGTGGTTTCAATAGAAACTACAAGTTATTCAACGCATTTCTTAAAAGGCACAATTACACATACCTGTGTGCAGCCCTGTGAGCAGTACATTGCAGATGGAGCAGTTGCCACGAGCCAGTCCACACTGGCTGAGATGGGGGGAGATGAATGCTGCAGTCATGTCATTTCGGTCCCTGTGTAAATGCCTCCACTGCCTGTAGTTTTGCTGAGGGGAGGGGGGGAGCCAGCAGGAGAGGGAATGGGAGGGACTTGTGTAATTATTTTTTTTTTTACAGAACAGCCACACCAGGATTTCGGGTGGGAGTTGACAGAGCCTGCATTTTTTTTTTTTTTTTTTATGTTGCCGTAGGCCGGGATTTGAGTAGAAACAAAGGAGTGTTGTGGGGAGGGGATTTGTGTGGCAAACATCTCTGTACTCTCTTCATAATACCTCCTCCCTGTTGTTCCCAAGCCAACCTAGGAAAAACTATTTAAGGATAAGCAACGATCGCAACAACTTCCTTTTTATGTTGATGGTAGTTGTGGTTATGCCATTTGATTCCATATTTGCTCTAAGTGTGCTCACACATTTAGTAAATTCGATTTTTCATGAAGCATTAACTGTACACATCTCTGGAGCCCCTTCCAGCAGTGCATGCACTGAGTGCTTCAGATGGCTTCCTTTAAAGGTTCTGAATTTTACAAAATAAAATGATCATTGTCTGTGCCCTCTTCTGTTTTAAAACAGATGCTAATTAAAACTATGTGAATTTCCAGTGTATGAGCTGATTATTTTCGAATTTATACAGGAGGCAGAAAATTTATGGTAATTTGCAACTGCTTGTAATGTTTCTATTTTCAGAAACCAGTAATTCTGTGGACCTAAGTACCACTTCTGGAATATGATACCTTAGGTCCTTTTTAAGTTTTAATATTTTATTTTTAGCCTTTCTGTAGTGTAACAGATCGTAGTTTGGCCCTGACAAGGTGGCCAGCTGATTCCTTCTACTTCCTGATTCAGCTACACACCCTTGTGCTCGGGCACGTTATGATGTGCAGCAAAGGAGAGCATGGGGGCGCACCCCATTGAAATAAATGGGACTGATTTTTCCTTACTCTCTAATGCGGTAAGATGGTGAGTTGGAGATTGATGAAGGCCTCTGCCTGACTAACAAGGGCCTTGTTAGTTGAGTCGTGGCTTTCATTAATCTCCAACTCAACCTGATACTCTCCAGCTCATCATCAAAATGTATTAAACAGTAAGGAAAATTCGGTACCATTAATTTTAATGGGGTGTGCCCCTGCGCTCTCCCTTGCTGCACATCATAACATGGCTGAATGCAGGAGCTTGCAGAAGTGGAAGATATCGGCTGCCCACCTTGTCGGGGCCAAACTATGATCCCTTCACCACTGAAGAAAGGCTGAAAATAAAATATTAAAACTTACACAAAAGAACTATCGCAGACCTAAGGTACCACATCCCAAAAGTGGTACTTGGGTCCACTGGGGTGCTAAATTACTTTACTACCCCCAAATGGTCCCTATTTAAGCGAGGAAGTTCTTTTTCACAGAAAGGGTGGTGGACGACTCGAACAGCCTACCTCGGAAAGTGGTGGATATGAATACAGTGCAGGGCTTCAGACAAACATGGGATAGGCATAAGGGAGCAATACAGATGAGTATGACTAGATAGGCCATTAAGAGAGTAAAGGCTTATGGCACATTCATAAGGTAGAAAAAGAAATGGGCAGACTGGATGGGCCTTGAGATCCTTATCTGCTGTCAACTTCTATGTTTCTGTGTTTCTGTGTAACTGTTGCTGTGACAAATGTGTGTTTTGTATCTTCTTAGGGATGTTCTCTTCATTGAACCAGTAATTAAGAGTCTTGACTGTCGCAGCTTGCGTAAAGAACCCCAAGCCCACCTGGTTTACTTTCATCAAAGCAGGGCATCACAGTTCTGTACAAGTAGTGACGTACTCAAATACAGTAAATTGCTAGTGCCTTGAAATGCATTGTACAGAATGTTGTCTATAAAGTAAAGGAATATAAAATGCTGTTTTTCCTATCAACTTGCATTCAGGTACAGTTAAGCGCACGTTTTTGAGGGATTGCAGGGCTCTTGGTAGAATTTTTAGTTGAGGTGTGCTGGACTTGCAAAAAAAAAAAAAAAAAAAAGTGGGGATCCGGACCGAAAATCTGGGAGCCCTCGTGAAATTTTTGGGGGTCCCCATTGAAATGAATGGAATGAGTCTGGAAAGTGCATTTCAGTGTTGCTTATTTATATACCCATGTTGTTTTATATTCCTGAGTCATTCTGTTGCTAATAAAACTGCCCGGGAGTCTGGTGGAGGAGGGGGTGGGACAGGTACAAGGGTAAACTGAAGCCAAAGATAATGACCCTCTCTGGGGCTGGGGGGTGGGAGAGCGAGCACCCATTAGGGGCTGGCTACTGAGCAGACACGACAGACCATCAGGCCTATTCTGCTGGCTTTTAGTATGTTAGTATGTAATATAATGCCAAAAAGTTGTTTTTTTTTTGTTTCAGCAGACAGTGTTGTTTTGCAGTCCTAAAACGTACCAGTGATTGTTAAGTAACCACAGCAGTAAATGATCATGTAAAAATAATCACCTGGGTGACTGTTGACTGTTGTTCATCCATTTGTTCAATGACTGTCACAAATTAACAATGAGAAAAATGTACTTACAGTTTCGCAGTTATGGTACATTGAATTGGAATTTCTACTGCTGCAGTTGAGTGCAGTTGCCCAATTTATTTATTTGCCAAACTGCTACAAAGTTTGCCATTAGATTAGGTACTGGCAGTAAGAAGATGTAAACATTAATCGACATGAACAGTCATTGCTGACCGTCACCTATGTCTCCCAGTCACTCACCTCCTGCCCAAAATACTTCTTCATTCTGTCCTGCACATTGTCATTTTAGATGCAATTGTAATCAGCCTGTCCCCATTCCCTGGCAGTGCCCACCCACCAAACACTGCAGAAACCTCCCTCCCAGCTCCCACCCACCAATGATGACTCTGGCTTAGATGACACAGTCTAATGTGATTGCATGGTTGCTGTCCCTTGGCTTAGTGCAATTTTTTTAACAGGCTAAACCAGACTGGCTACACTACACACCTCCTGCCCAAACTTAATGTTAGCACCGGTGGTGGTGCCATCTGTGTGGCAAGTAATTGCTGTTTTGTGTCTTGACCTGGCATATAAGTGATTATTTCTTCTCCTACACCCTCCCACCCACAACTTCTCCTAAAGCACCCTCCTGCCCACAACTTCTCCCTGCTACTCTCCTGCACAAAATCTTCATAAACTGTAAGAATACCTCAACCTGGCTGTACCAGAGACATTGGTTTTGACTGGGGTGACTGAAAGCCCTCCCCCAACCCCCATCCTCTTAGCCTTGACAGCTGATCTGCTGTTAAGAAGAGACAGTGGCACAATCTGGTGGATATGACAACTGAGTCTGCTGTGTGTCTGCTTTCTGTGTGTACGAGTCATGGGTACTTCTATGCTGGCAGGCATTCTCCTAACACCCCTCTTGCCCAAGTAACGTCTCCACACAACTCTCCTGCCCATAACTTCTCCAACTCTCCTCCTGCACATTTCTTACCCACCCCACCCACAACCTACCTTGGCTCATCAGGTCTCCCAGATCTGTCTGATTTAACAGTGGCACAATCTAATCTGGTTGGTGGCATGAAATCTGCACAGTCTGCTTTTCTAGTGAACTTCTTTTTTTTCATGGCATTAGATTGCCTTTCTTTCTGTGTCAATTTCCTAACTCCTCCATCCCATAACTTCTCCTAACACCTCTTGCTCATAACTTCTCCAAAACCCTCCTGCCCATAACTTCTCCAAAACCCTCCTGCACATTTCTTAATTGTGTGTGTGGCAGCTAAAAGAGAACTAGTGCCAGTGTTCATGATGGGGTAGCACAGTGGGGTGACTAAAAAGCTCTCCTATCCCCTCTCACCCCACCCACAATTACCTTGGCTCAGCAGTTCTCCCAATCTGTCTGGTGTGTGGCACAATCAGGTGGTGCCTTGGTGGAATTATCTGCACGCAGCCGCCACACTGCAGTCCGCTTTTTTCTGTTTGAACTTCATTTTTCATGGCATGCTATGTTTTCTGTGGCAATATCTTCTCCTAATACACTCCTGCCCATAACTTCTCCTAAAACACCCTTAACTTCTCCTGACACCCCCCTGCCCATAACTTCTCCCCCTTAATCCAACACCTCTCCCTCCTGCACATTTCTTAACTGTTTTGTGTGTGTACTGTTGATAATAATAGAAGCCACTGTTGCAGACAGACTGTGGAAAGAGCAGAATGGGTTGGGTAACTACATTTGACAATATAATCTCAGACTGTCCCCCCCACTAAAAAACAAAAACACAAGGACTGCATTGGGGCCATAATAGTTTACCCCCCACACCTGATCATCTGAACTTGTTAGACTGTGATCCTTTACCACCAAAATCAAAATGATATATATAATTTAGTAGAATGGGGTAATGACCATCCACCCACCACCCGGGCCAATCCCCGGGAAATTTAAATCTCGATCCGTTCCCCGGAACGGGACCCCCGCCAAAAGTAGCATTGACCTAAAGGGATTAAATTTAAAAATTGTGTGCCCCCCACCTTTGTTGGAACAAAACATTTTGATACTTCTCTTCTAATCCTGTGCCCAAGTTCCTCCCTCGGCCCTGTCTCTGGGTTAGTGTCAGTCACTCAGATTGCCTCTGAAACTAAACAAAACTACTAAAGACAATTATTAAAACGTTTTAAAATTTAAAATAATTATTTTCTGTGCAGCCTTTTAGCCTTAAATTTCTTAAGTGCTGGATGAGGGTCATAGGCTTCAAGTTCAGCTCCTTCTTGGGCATTCCGCATGAGTTTGCTCACAGTGTCTGCCTTTAGGGAACATCTACCTTTGGTTTTTATTTTGTTTTGTACAGCAACCCCTCTTTCACACGCCACTGATGTAGCAGGTGGCACAAGTAAAATATTGGCCATTGTGACAAAATCTGGGAAAACATCTGAATAGTTCTCAATTAAGTCTTGGCAGACACTACTGAGCAAAGTCAGTCCTTTTTTAGTTTCAGAACAAGTTTGAATTGTCCTTAATCTTTCTCAGCCCTGTCTTGGTCAATAAGTGCTGGCAGTGTTTCTTCTTTGAAGGTTGTTTCTTGGAAATAAATGCAAACTTCCTTGAGTTCCTGCAGTCCACGGTCCATTATGTTGGAGTCATCTGGGAGACACGTTGGATTTAGAAGAACATTTAAGTTATGCAGCAGCTGCATTGATGTGGTCTCAAATCTTGTGTGAATGTTTTCAATGAGTTGCATCAGATATCCCTGAGATGCCATCTGGAACTGCATTTGCAGTGATGGCTTGTCATTCACTTTTTGATCCTGCCACATGCCAGGATGTAGGTCGAGTACCTGAAATGTGTTCTATAGCTCTACCCCATTCTACTCTTTAAACTGCTGCAGTCTAGTAACTGTGACCTCTATCATGCTGGTGGCCACCGAAATGTGAACACTGTCACGTTGCATGACTAGAGACAGTTTATTCACCACATCCAAGACATCCATGAAAAAACAAGTGCATAAGATAAAGCAGACTGATTTCAGTTTTGTGTGAAGGCCCTTTGCTTCTGCTGCACCTTTTGCTGCATCATGCTCTAGGGCTTGTAGAAGTGCAGGGTGTGATCTATGAATTGCTTGAACTGCAGTATGCAGTGACAGCCACCGAAAACTTGCAGGTTCTTTTAGGGACAGATATCTGATATTGTCATCATTGTTTCCTGGATGAAACACAAGGCATTGTACCATACTGCAGAGTTGCTACAGTATCTGTACACATTTTTGAGGGTTACTTGATATTCATTGAATACAGGGTTGTGCTGACATGCTTGACCTGCTGCCAGTGCCAGTCTGTGGGCAACACAATGAATCTGAATCAGCCTTGGGTTAACTTGCTGTCTTAACTTTGCACCCACCCCATTGTGCATTCCAGTCATGATGCTGGCACTGTCACGTGCTAATGTGATGATCTTGATAGGGTCAGCTGCATTAGCAGTACACACACACATAACAGTTCTACCACAGTTGTGTCTGCCCTCCCATCAGGTATTGCAGTACAGTCAATGAAATGAATTTTGGCCTGTGCTTTGTGTACGCACTTCACATAAATGTTCATTTTTTTGTGAATGGTTACATCAGTGGTTTCATCCATTAGGACCCCAAGTAACTGAGAACCTGCTAAGTGAGCTCTGATTTCTTCCTGTAGAACTTCGTTTATGGAGTCGAGCATGTCATATCTTGCATCCCAACCAGAGTGAATTGTGCCACTGTCTTGCAAGGTTGAACAGCCATTTCGCTTCTGTGGATTGACAAACGCACCAACATTAGTGTCACTCCTTAAGCAACAGCTGCTGCCACCCTGTGCCCTGGCCCGAAAGATTCCATTCCGCACCTGCAGAGCTATCAGTGTTTCAAACTGGTGGAGTGATTGCTCTTGTTTGGTAAGGTAGAGTACATTGTCACTAACTGAGCAACTTAACTGTCATCCTTTGCCTCAGGACCCGAGATCTGCTCCTCAAATGCCACTGGCAGAGATTGTTTTTCTACTGTTTTCTTTCCAGTGTGCACCAGCAAATGTTCTCGGTTTCTTTCATGTCTGTAGAAAGCAGACACTTGCAGATTGGTTGTGCCAGTTGTGGCAAGTGGATTGTTTTTGCCACCTTTTTTACACCAACTGCACTTCCCAACAATATTCCCCTCTACTTCCTCCTTTACAAGCCATGGAAATAACTTTGTCCGGCTGTCTCTCCACAACCTTAATTTCTTGCTCCTTTTAGCAGATGCAGTCTGTTCAGACTGATCATCAGTTTCAGCATTCACAATGTCAACTGTCTCCTGAGATGTGCTTAAGTCACACTCGGAGGATGATGATGTTTGTTCCTTATCCTCTGGTGTGGAGGATTCTCCTCCATCAAAATAATCAGTAAGGCTTTGTTGAGACATGTTGCTCACGAGGCTTCCCCGCCCAGCTTCTTCACTGTCCTCCTCCTCCTCTCCTGGGTGCAATGCACTCCTGACTTGGCCCTGTACAAAGCACAAAAAAAAGACAGTAAACCCTAAGCTCACTAAACCGTCACCAGAAATAGTTGCGATGCCCTAAACTGCCTAAAATAATTGTAAATAAAAAAAAAAATACCCTTTTTTATTAAGTCCAACACTGGTGCCTCCAGGGAATGTGTGCAGCCTGCACCCGCACGCCTCCTTAAATCTCGGTGACTGTTCTGCCCGACCGTGCATTGTTTTTAAACAAATTAACACTTTTTCTTTTCTCTGCCTTCGCTTTCTCTCCTGCCATGTTTTCTCCATCGATGGCAAAATGGCTCGGGAGCCTGTCGTTGAGTGCTCCACCAGCTGTCTCCCCCGACAGAACCAAGGCACTGGTGGCTTGAAGGGGGAACTGATCGCCCCCCCCCCCATGAATACTGCTGCTGGCATGGTCTTCCTCCTCATTTCCTGCCTCCCCTGGTGGTGTGTGCCACTCTCCAGGGCGCCAAAATCACCGGGCGGCGAAGGGAGGGATAAACCAATTGTGCATTTCACACATGCGCAGTACACGGCCCACTCAGGACTCCTGGGGCCTGTACTGCGGAGAGTCTCGCTGACTCTCTGGGCTGGAGGGCTTAGCTCCGAAACACAAAATGTGTGTTATAGGATGCGGGTGCTCGCGTCCCCAGGAGACCTGGGATGCATATCATTCATGGAAATATGAACATTAACTAGCAGCTAAAATTAGCACACACATACTGTCCCTTTAAACTAGGCCACCCAGAAACTGTCTATATGTCCAAACTCAACCAAGTTGAATGCAGTGGATAACATTCTTAGCAACAGCTTCCCTGCCCTATGCATGTCTTAAAAAAATGGCATCTTACTCGGGGCATTGGTGTCCCTGCTCAGTGTCAGCCAGACATTGTTTGTATACATTATTTATGTTTTTAAATGTCACTGTCTTCAACCTTTTGGTTGTAATATGTGTTTCAATAAATACAATAAAATCCACAGGGGTGTCTCAAGTCAAAGTCTGTGCAGAAGGACGGCTTGCCAGATGTTGCCATCTAGGGGCACAGTTCCTCAGTTAGGGAGCAGGCAGATTACTCACACTTTCTAGTGCCATCTTGGTGGATGCGCTCTGCGTAATGGAGCAGCCTTGAACCCAGTCGCAGCACTCCCAATAGGCGCTGGGTGTTTGTTCTTGTGCTAGGTGCCTGAGGATGGCAACTGGTCATCTGTGGGATGAACGGTGAATTCCCCCCACTCTCCACCGAGTTGTGGATGAAGATACAATACTCTGTTCTTTAATTAGAAATGGGACTGTAATCCATTGCACCTGTTGTTCAGTGTATGAAGCATACAGGACAATATTTGTCTATAAACACACCCAGTCTTCTGCAAAAAGTTATTTTATTATATACTTGCATACAACTGTGAAGGTAGACTTTATGAAATGCTTATATGATCTCCTTTTACAGATCACCGCTGTTAATGAACAAAATGAATAGTCACCAGTAGACCATTCTTTAAGCATCAGTGCAACATAATCAGGAAATGATTATCAAAATTATTTTTCTTGGTTGTAAGCATGCGGCCATAGATGAGGTTTCCATACCTGTAAATGTTTTTTTCTAGTGATCTTTAGTTTTTTAGATATTTAAAATTTATTTCAATTGTTGTGGTGCCACAATAAATATGGTGGCTGACAAATTTTCAGCTGGCTCCCCCATTCTATTGCATCATGTCTTTTGGTTACTGCAGTGGGACCCTGTGCTGAACTGTCCCGATGTCCCTGTGTAGTACTGCCAGTCATACACATCTGCAGTTGGCAGCAGAGGGGGTTCCACTTCAACGTGGCTGGTGGCAGTAATCTAAACAAAGACAAAGGAAAACAGAGCAGATTATGGGGTGATAGTACAATGACGGCAAAAAAGATTACCAGGGAAATGCTCAACGGAGCACAGGGAATAAACTGTCGAAAAAGTACAATTTTTTTTTTTTCACATTGCACTGTTGCTTTAAGCATTGCAAGACTATAGCCAGTAAGAAGCCTGGCAGTTTTTTTTTTGTTTTGTTTTTTATTATTATTCGGTGTAGTTACCCAAGGTAGGCCAGTGATCTGGAATCACATGTGGGATTTAAGGCTCAGGCTTTCAGCAGTCCATGCCACAGTCTTCACTAACATGATAAATAAACACTACCCAATGACACGCTAATGTCTACCACAGGGGAGTTTTAATCCCTTTAATTCCCTCTTCTTGGCAGAGTGATGCTGTAGAATCTGCAAGAAAACATTCTGTTATCAGGAATTAACCTACATATTAATTTGCGGCAAACAGTAGGGTCAGTTCCTTAACCACAAAGGGCAGTTTGCATGTGTGGTGTGGTTTTGTTTAGTTGTGCTGGAAAAGTCTTCGACCCCCCTCCCACTCCAAACTGTGGGGCAGTCCATGTTCAGATAAATCTAGTTTGGCACAGTTGGATTGGATGGATATTATTTTAAATACCCTGCAGTACACAGCCAGTAGCAATATGTTCGCTTGTCTTAGGTTTGCGCAAGTAAATAATTGATTTCATTATTGAGTTCATTCAGGCAGGAGTGTAAAGTTCCATTAGTTTGCAGTGAACTCACGGTAACCAACACACTGCAGTTTTTTAGCAATAAAGCTTGAGATGGAAATGAGGTCTGGGTAGGATGCCTGCTGAAGATGCATTGGTACATATTGTTTTGGTGTACAGTAGTAGTAGTAGTAGTAATGATTTTATTAAGGGACATTTTCAAAGCTAAGTATATTGTAGATCCAGCACTGACATGACAGAATACAACAATAACACAGAACATTGCCACAACCACATGAAAGCAGATGTTAGAAGGGAAGAAGCGTTCTGTGGTGGTAAATGTAAAATCATGTTGCACTCTATTAAAAAAGGGATTTCTTTACTAGTCTTGCTTGTTAGTTTTGTTTCTCTTGAATGCTGCTGTCATTATTATATATTGCTTGTTCAATAATCAAAAGTCTGAACTGAGAAATATTTCCGCATTTCAAATTTCTGTATGCATGGGCGTGCAAGCCTTAAACCAACAATTAATTGCAAACACTTCTCTGATGCTAATGAAAGGAAGGAAGGCATCCGTTTAAACAAAGGAACTTTTTGACCAACTTTGTGCTGCATAAAAACATTTGGGTTGCATTTCTCATTGCATGCGGCTCATAGAAACTGAAGGCCTCCTTTGTTTTATCTGTAGCTGTCTGCCCATGTGCTCTGGAGCCTCGCTCATGAACATCTCTGACTCTCATCCCTCCCCCTCCCCCCCCCCTTTTATTCTCCGTGCATGGGTGCGAAAGAATTGGAAACAAAGGGGGCACTGAAACAAATGTGACGGTTGTTTAGCGATCCCAGAGACAAGAGGTCAGCTGGGCCAGTGGGCTTGCTGTAAGCCAAGCCTATTGTCTGATTAATTGGATTTCTGCTGATTGTGCTGGGAGCGAAGAGCAAATGGGGATTGACATGGTGGCAGGCACTAAGACAGCAGGGCGAGGGGGGAAAAAACAGAAAACCTTAGTTGGGTTAAAAGCAAGCAAGCATATCAGTGACCCCTGACCTGTTTGCAGAAAGATCCTAGTTCTGATTTTTTTCACCCCACCCCATCCCCAAATAGGACACAGAGAAAGTCTGTGCTTGTAATCTGTCTGCTATTAAAACTGCAAAATGAATCGCATTGAGCCTAGTTTTCTTGTATGGATAACAAGACTAGTGGAGCCTCTTAATGGGTGAAGTAATCCTCATTCTTACCTCCTAGCACTTTGTGGGTAGGGAATCAGTTCAGCACTTTCCAGGTCCCTTGAGATTTCTGTTTGCTCTGGAGTAGTAGAGTTTTGGCATGTAAATAGCGTGCATTATGGAACTAGAGGTGAATGACGATTATGTACTTTAAAAAAAAAAAAAAAAAACATTTACCCTGGTGTTAGTCTATTTCAAGGAGTGACCTGCCCCTGGAAACCTGCATGTAAACACTGGTGGATCAGATACAGGTAAACCTCTGTCACTGTTTAGTTACAGAGTTACAGCTAATTCACTCTGCTTGTGTAACCAGCTTGTCTATAAGAAGGAAAGGACTGCTTGCTACTACAGATTATTGCAGACAGCACTGTTAACTGTGAGATCACTCACACACCCCTCCCCCCATTGACCAACTCGGTGCCTGACAATGTGTCTCCATAAATAATAATGTGGAGTGTCTGTGTTTTGTGTCTTGTCACCCAACCACGTACACATTATTGCATAGTAGATCCAAATGGATGCACTGAAACCTCATCACAGACTTTGTGTGGTACATTTTGTTCCTTAAAGTATAAACACAGTAGGGAAAAAGACAATAAACATTCTAGAAATTAAGAAGAGTCTGTGGGTTGGCATTACCATTTCTGATGAGCTGGGCTTGGTCAGGCAAATCGAAACCAGACCCAAAAATGGGATAAAGAAATTATACACTCTAACAAAAAAAAAAAATGGGATAAAGTTACAAAACAGTTTGATGGCTGCTTAACTTAAAGGGCCAGTGTAAGCAAGTGGCTTCACTTTCTACCCCTTCTGTACTACTTGGATCTCGTCCAGCCTTGTCACTCCATGGTCCCTGGGTCTGAGTAATCCTGTATCCTGCTTCCCACCACTGAAATCCTCGGAAGCGCTTATTGATCCTCCACTTTCAGTTGCTTCAAGCCATGCTGCTATACGAGTGCCGGCCACCTTGATACAAAAACAATAAAGAGCACAACAGGTGGAGAAGTAAGGACAACGTAAATATTTATTTAGCAAGGCTCCAATAACATGACAGGATCCTCAAAAGCTTTATGCATCACTGTCACTTCATCGGGGGCACAAAGTGCTGGGGATGTTGACATGCTTTTCAGAGCCTTGCTAAATGTTTACATTTTGCTAATTTCTTCGCTTGTTGCACTCTTTAGTGTTTTATAACCTCCTGTCCTTCCCCTTTTAAAAGCTAACCCACCACCTCACCGCACCCAATATTTTCCCCTTGCTACTTCTCTCTCTCTTGTCTTCAGGAACAAAGCATTGTGTGCCCCCATCCCTGTGCCTTCCCTCTGTGCCTGTGATGCAGGGGTCCTCTCAGGCCTTATGGTGGTTTACAGACCCTCACTCGTCAGGGGACACAGATACATATGTCCCATCCTAAATCTGCCACTGAGGCCCACAGGTGGCTGATCCCACCCTCAGATGCTCCATTACATGAGGGGAGCAGCAGAATAACATCCATGTGACAGGCTAGCAGCCCAGACCAACATATAGTCTCTGCACCCCATATTAAAAGAAAATAACAGAACTTCTCTTCAGCTGCCTGTGCCCCCCCGAGTCCATTGGCTGCTCCCCATCTCCATTACATGGGAGAATAGCACAGTATCAGCCATGTGGCCAGCTGGGTACAAGGAGAAGCAGAGCAAGTAGACGACATAAGATGCACTGTCAAACAGTTAGTGATGTTGTCTGGGGGGTATGACTTGTGTAAGAGTGTCTTTTCAAATTGGACGCTCTTACATAACTCCTCCCCCCTCCCTGACACATCACTGCATGCTTGCTGTTCCTTGTGCTCGCTGGCCACATTGTATAGATATTCTGCTGCATCTCCCCAACCCCAAGTACTGTGGCATTGGAGGGAGCAACCAGTCGACTTAGGTTAGAGTTTGGAGGCACACATAGCTGTAACATCTGAAAATGGGTTCAGTTTTTTTCATTGTTGTGGGCAGGAGGTATGGTATAAGGAAAGGGCATTTGTGAAATCAGGCCACAAATCGAGCTGAAGTGGCTCCAAACTGATTGTGGTCCAAAAGAGCGAACCACCCAACACCTGATCAGTCATCTGTGACCAGACCTGCTGCACACCCATAGAAATAAATACAACCTTACTGTTTTGAGGCCTAAAAGAATACAAGCTACCATGCATGGACATCATAAAATATAGAGGTAACAGAAATGGAGCAGCAGGCAACAGTGAAGAGAGACATTCCAGTCGGACACTGCTCGGTAAAAAAGTAATAAAAATAGCTTCTTAATATGAACAAAAAACAGCCCGAGCATTATCACAAGAGTGGATAACACTAAAAGAAGGTACAAAGAAAAGGTTTAAAGGTGTGCCTACAAATAGTTGGCAATGAGTACAGCTCATAAAGCCAGAGACACAGCTTCCAGAACAAACCTGGTTCACTGGGGGCTGGCCGGGAGAGGCGGAGAGAACATCCACGGGGATACTCTTCTCCTCTGGGGAAGGGGGCTGTCCACCACTGTGCAAGCGCCACATGGGTAGCAGCAGGTGGAGCTGCAGGCAGCGTGCCTCGCATAGTGGAGGCACAGGATGCTGCCATACATCAAGTACACTTGTGTGTGCGAGCCTGTACATTCTCGCTGCCGGCATCCCAGTGGAGTGGGACATAAAAGTGTGGAAAACAGAGCAGCAGAAGATGATACAGCCCTCCCTCTTGCAGGTCCCGCAGCGCTATTCTTGGTACCCTCCCCAGTCAGATTCCATCTCTGGTTTGGGGGCACCTTGTGGAACTCAAGCTATGAGGAGCCAAGGAAATTTTAAGTTCCGAAGAAGGTGGGTGATGGGACCAGGGGTGCTGGAGGAAGGGAATATGCCAGAAATGTAGGCAGCTTAAATAATAAAAAAAAAAGTGCATTTACAAATAATCCACTGCACAATATACTTTTTTAAAACAGTTTCCTCTACACAAAGGAACCATGCAGTGGTGCATTCTGGGGTTTGTCTTTGCTCAGGGCATGGGAGAAAACTGCTGTACAGTTATTCAGTAAAAACATTCCTTTTAGTTACTCTCTCCCCCACCCCCATATTGTCCTTATTAAATTTTTTTAATCTTTCCAGACAAATGAGATTATCCAAGACTGTTACAGTTTTAGACTACCATTACTTGAGTATAAGCAAGTGTTACTAGGAAACTACAGCATCATGATACAATTAACACACTAGGACATCCATAAATTGTGATTCCTGACACAGCTGATTAAACACTGCAGTCCGTTGAGGTTTGTCTTATATAATGGTGCTTCATGCCTTGGGTAATGACACAAACAGCAGAACAAGGCAGAACTATATATCAGACAGGACTCTCAGACTGCTGGTTTCTTACATAAGTCAATACTACTGTATTAGGACAGCAGAAAAAACGTTTTATGTTGTCTCTCTGACTGTGCATATTCTTTTCTGAATGACAGGCATCTGTTCTTGAATGTGGGGAGCTTCTAAATGTGTGGGAGATGGGTACATTAATCTGTATCGAACTGATTTAGGGACAGATTTTTCTGATACCGGTAATTCCACACTGGATTCAAAAAATGGTTACCACAGATGAGAGTAACGTTAGGTACACTTAACAATGCAACGTTACGTGCGAATTAATCTTCTCCTGTTGAAAATATATTGCACCTGATGAAGGGCCCTGTATGGCCCTGAAAGCTTGTCTGCTGTATCGTCTTTATGTAAGACATGTGTTGGTCCAATAAAAGGTATCAAACTATCCAGCGACTACTCTGTTTTTTACTGAGGACCAATACAGCTGCTGTCTCTCTTTACTAGGTACACTTACAAAGCTGGTTGCTTTCAAGATATGTCATGTTGCAGTAGACTGCTGCATGATATCACATAAGGCACTTTTACACACAGGTTTCTGTAACGGAATGACCATTACAGAAACAGTATACCATTACATCCACAGTGTGTAAAATGCATCTGTTCCGTTCCCTTGGTGAACGTTCGCCCGAACCGCAATCTCTACCTTCCACAGTTCGTCCCGATGTGTTCCGTTTTGTCTGGCTGTGTAAAACAGCCATTCTGGCAGCAGTGCAAAAACAGCCATAGAACACCACACTCCGTGGGGAAGCCAAAACATAAAATATTGAAACGGAACAGAGTACAACGGTGGCACACAGGTAATGGTCATTCTGTTGTATTCTCCTCTGTGAAAAAGCGCCTATAGTTTGCCTCCCCATGCCATTACAGAGTGGGTAATTGATGGGTGTCTGAGAAGAGCAAGGTGATAATTTCATTGAGTGATGCTATGGGCAGAATAAGCCATGTGGCTTGTGTCCTGCAGCTTCCTGAGATGAAATTACCATGTGTTCTTTGCACAGGCATCAACGCTTTATGACTTGTATTGCATGGTTAGGATCCGGCACTTTAGCAGGCATTTCTGTGGGGCTGTGCTAACAAAAGAGGACGGCAGTTTGTATGGAGTCTGCAAAGTTGTATGTTTTCTAAGTTTCTGAAGCTAATTGGTTTACTTTAAAACTGCTAGTTCGTCTTCTTGGAGCAACTGCTTAAGGTCCAGTATGCTACAGTTAGTGTTTTTTTTAATTTTATTTTTATTTACAGGGTTAGTGTGTTAGGTTTTGGGTTTATAATTAGCAATTAAGGCAGTCAGCCACTGTGTAAAGAAAGTGAGTAAAAGCAGAAGAATGAGATGGTTATTTGTTCTCGAGGGAAATGGCCATGGTGGTGAAGTGAAAACGGGTAGCATTCAGGAGGTATAAAGAAACACAGAGGGTGGAAAACAGGGAAGTGTACCAAGTAAAACAGAGGGATGCAGGAAGGCAGTGAAGGGATCAAAGGCACGCAGAATGAAGAAATGATAGCCAAGGGGACAGCTAAAAGGGAATGAGACTTTCTTCAGGTACATAAGTGAGAAGAGGAAGGCAAGGGGAGGGATAGTGAGGATAAGGAGGGCAGCAGGGGAGAACTGTGCAAAAGAGGACCAAGAGAAAAGCAGACATCCTGTACAAGTACTTCTGCTCAGTCTTCACAGTGGGGAGGACGGATCACCAGGGAGCAGAAGAAATGGGAGGTGGGGGGTGGACACAAGTCCATTTTTGGAGGAAAGAGTCCAGAAGGGGCTAGCAGCTCTGAAAGTAGACAAGGCTATGGGACTGGATGGGATGCACCCACCAGTACTAAAGGAGCGCGGGGAGGTGCTAGCTGCTCAGCTGACAGCTTTATTCAACAGTTCGCTGGAAACCGTTGCAGTTCCAGTGCACCGGAGGAGAGCAGATGTCTCTCTACATAGGAGTGGCAGCAGGGAGGAGGCTAGCAACTATAGGCTGGTCAGTCTCACCTTATTGGCGGGGAAATTAATGGAAGCCCTGTAAAAGGAAAGGTATGTTGAATATCTTGAGTACCATAGGCTGCAAGACCATAGTCAACATGGATTCACCGGGGGGGGGGGGAGGTCATGCAAGACAGATCTGAGTGCTTTCTTTGACTGGGTGATGAGGGAGATAGATCAGGGGAGGGCAGTGGATGCAGCCTATCTGGACTTTCACAAGGCTTTTGACACTGCGCCACACAGAAGACTGATAAAGATACTGAGCAGCCTAGGGGTAGGATCTAAAGTGATGAACTGGGTTAGAAACTAGTGAACAGATAGGAGACAGAAGGTGGTGGTTAACGGTACTCACTCTGATGATTTATTTATTTATTTCAGTACTCTGAAAACCATTTCAGCTCCAACTCTTTACATAGGTTCCACGTCAAGAGGGACATTTCAGTACAACAGATAGGTGAAATTATTTTATTTTTATTTATTTTATTGAGTATTCGGAAAGTACCTTTGAGTCAAAGACTCTTTTTCAAAGGTTCCACGTCAGTACAGGTAGATACAGTAGGAGAAGCAGTACAGATCAAAATCAAAAGCAGAGACACAAACAAGAAAGCACTGTTACTATACATACATTTACAAAGGATTGCAGAAATACAAAGATAAACAAACAGGATTATATATCAAACACAGTACAGGTCACAGGAAAACAGACAATTTACAGTGCCCTACAGTGAAACCAGTCAGTTGTCAGCAAACAAGAGGTTGTTTGGAGTGTTGTTATAGGTGACAAGCAAAGGTTATCAGTACAGGGTTGTCCCTGTAATATCATGTACCTTTCCCACTGTGGTCCTCATAGGGCTGAGTATTTTAATTTAGTTTACAGCCTGTCATTTGTATTTTAATTTTGCAGAATTTCGACGAATGTGGAAGCAGAGGGAACTCCCTGAGAAGCCCGATCGAAGGCTGTTGAAGATTATGGAGACTCCTCTACCAGACGCGATTATTAGCCAGACAGCAGAGCAGGGCATTTGTTTTGTTATACAGCGCTGAATAGCGTCTGCGTTTAGAACATACGCAGGTAGTCTACATCTAGACCTACCTGTATGTACACTTTTAAACATGAACTTTTACGCCAACGCTATATAAACTTAAAACAAATGCCTGCTCCCTGCTGTGTGCAGTACAGCAATAGCGGGATCGTCACTAAAATGGGAAGTTTTCCCATAATGCTTAGCAGCACTTGATCAGGCTTCTCGGGGAGCTCCCTCCACGTTCGCCGAAACTCTGCAAAATTAAAATATAAGTGACAGGTTGTAAAATAAATCACAATACTCAGCCCTATGAGGGCCACAGCTGAAAAGGTACGTGATATTACAGGGACAGCCCTGTACTGATAACCTTTGCCGGTCACCTTTAAGTGCTAAAAGAAATGATGGGAGAGTGACCAGTGTGGTGCTGCAGGGCTCAGTACTAGGACCGGTCCTTTTCAATGTCCTTCATAAGTGATGTTACAGAAGAACTGGAAGAGAAGGTGTTCCATTTTGTAGATGGCACCAATATCTGTAACAGGGTTGACACTAAGGAGGGGGTGACGAGAATGTGCAGGGATCTTGGGACGCTTGAGGGGTGGTCAAGAGCATTGCAGTGGGGTTCATTGTCAAAAAGTGCAGAATCATGCACCTAGGGCATGGGAGCCCAGGAACCGAGTATAGCATGGAGGGTAGATATTGATGGTCACTAAGCAGGAAAAGGACCTTGGGTTATCATATTTGATGACCTCAAAGTAGCAGGGCCATGTGACAAAGCAGTGGGTAGGGTCAGTGGGATGCTGGGAGGCATAAGGAGTGGTATCTCCAGCAGAAGGAGGGAGGTTGTTTTGCCACTATATTGCCCACTGTTGAGACCACTGTGTCCAGTTCTGGAGGCCACACATCAGAAAGGACATAGACAGAGTGGAGGCAATTCAGAGGACAGCAACTAAAATGGTGCAGATGTTGCGCAAAAAAGCTCTACGAGGAGAAACTGAGGAATCTCAGTATGTACACCCTGGAAGAGTGTATAGAGAGAGAGAGAGGACATGATAGAGACCTACACGTACCTTCAGGGGTAAACGGGGTGTAGGGGGGAGTCTTTCAAATAAGAAAGAGCACCAGGACCAGAGGACGTGCAGTGAAACTTGGGGGGGGGGGGGATTAAGAAGGATGTGAGGAAATACTGCTTCACTGAAAGAGTCGTAGACACCTGGAACAGATTGTCAGCAGAAGTGGTGTAAACTAAAACAGCAGGGGCTTCAAGCATGCATGGGATCGACATTGGGGAATATTAATAAATAGGCAGGGAGGAAGCCAGTTGGTGTCAGTGAAGACAGAGGAGCCAGGGACCATTTGAGCAGACTGCGTGGGCCAGCTCCCTGCAGGAATTTTGTAGCAGGCAGAGGTCCATTTTTGTTAGTTGCATTTTCGAATTTCTGTTTGTTCTGGAATGACTTTCTTTCAATCCAACAGTTTTCCAGGCAAGAATGCCAGAGGTGTCAGTCATAGTTAACGCTGTGTTAGTCATTGAAGTTACATAATGTCTGTGAATAATGGATGGTGTGTAAAAGGGTAGAGGTACCAGGTTTTTCTTGTAACAGAAAGCAACGCGCAACAGGGGTCAACCATTTAATAGCTATAGATACAGAGAGGCCCTACACCAATATGCAGTGCCTAGCTTGCTCTGTCATCTATGGCTGCCTCTGATTTGGGACATAAAGGAAATCGTGTGATGCAGTGGAAACCATAAACCTGTGGGGTTACTATCCTCAGGATTCTGTCTAGAATAATGCACACTTGAAACCAAATTTCTTAAATTAGTAGTCTGCAGATAACAGGCATAACGTAAAGCTTGAGCTAGGAAGCTCACAACAGGACAGTGGCAAACCAGCTGCGAAAACATTGCACTACATGGGGCAGTGGTGAAATCCTCTGAAGATGATACGGTTGTCTGGGGGTTTGAAACTTTAGAAAAAGCTATTTATCCGCTGTCCAGGTTGCTGGAAGGACAGAATTTTTTGATAAGGTATACAGTTACAAAAGAGCACAGAATGACTTGTATCCAGTGGTCTTAACATTTGAACTGTAGAAACAACCTGGTCAATACTCTGGAGGCTAGTCAAGTATTGCATTAGATTGGTTGTGTGGCAGCAAGGCAATGCAAGTGCGGGTTTATGGCTGTGGCACTGCACTGTGAAACAAGATTCTGTGGTTTGAATCCCACCAACCACAGTCACTGATTGACTGTATGACCTTGAGCACGTTCCTTGACCTCCCTGTGCTTCAGTTCTCCCAGAGGTAAAATTGGGTAGAAGCAGGACTCCACTGAAAATGAGACATACTGCAGCTCAGCTGTACTGCACTGGGTAGATAAGTACTTGGGCATGTTTATCTACCTGACTGAAGTGAGGTGTAAGAAGAGGGCATGTTTTCTTTCATCAACATGGTTTGGGTTGGTTGACTGCTCAAAAAATTCCATTGTCAATCCAAAGTAAAAGAAAACAAAAATACATATAATGTTTAGAACCATCTTGTTCACAGTGCAACGCATTTATGTTTGGCATTACTTGGACTAACACGTACCCATTTGCACCGTATTTATCCTGTTATTTTGTTTTGCCTGTATTTTGTATTCTTCCATGTACCCTTCCCCCTGGATTACACTGGGAAAACGAGCCTTGGCTCAGTATGCCTTGCCCCATTACCAATTTAATAATTACTTGCCCAGTGTCACCTAAAATCCGCTCTTGCTGTGTTTGTTACTACTCAAATTCTGTTGCACTTTTGTGCTGTCCCGGGACACACCTGAAAACAGGATTCAGTTGTCTTGTGCACCTACCTGGTAAACAAAAAACAAAATAAATTATTTAGAAATGTATTTATGTGGTATGTTTTGATAGGTAGATACAGTATTTCTGAGAGAAGGCAGATGTGGCAGTGCTCTATTTAGGGTGAGTAATGGCCTATTTTACTGCCCTTATTTTAAGAAATACTGGGTACCATGGAATAGTGCTTTATCACACCACTGGTGATTCAGAATGAGCACTTTTCCCTGATCTAAAGCACTTGTATTCATCCATATTTTGTTTTACTCACCATATTCTAAAAGTGGTGAGCAAATTATTCTTACCTGCCAATATTGTCTGGAGCACCGGATGGTTGGAGTACCAAGTCAGTCATAGTTTTAGAGTAGCAGGAGGCAGTTTGCACAGCTAAAATATTTACTTAGCCAACAAATGGAAAACTTGGGTGCTTCTAAACAAGTGCACAGACCAGTTTTAATGAAAGTACAAGTAGGTTATATTTCATTCCTAACGCATTACTTTTAAGATGTCAGAAAGGGCTCCTATTACAGTCAGCAGTCAGCGTCCGGAGGCACCACCCCCAACTAGCAGTTACTGGCATGGTTTCAAGTTTTCTAGTGCCCTATTTGCTTGATATATTTTATTTTTATACAAATGTGCTTTAGAACAGAAGACTTCCTGAAGCCAGTGTGAACTGTAGCACCCCTTCAGTTTCACTGGTAGTAAACACTTCAACCTCAGATGTTACAGGTGTCAAAACCTAACTAGGCAGTTTCTGGCATGGTTCCAAATATTCTTGTGCCCGGTTTGCTTGCTATCTTTTATTTTGTGGACATTCCAACCAGACAGTGTTTTGCTCCATAGTTACCCATTCACTGATCTACCCACAATCCCACTGCAATGATGATGTCACATTGCAGCTGGTCTGCGTAGAGTGCTGCAGTAGTTGCAAAGACTTGCAGAACTCAGTGCAGAGACATTGCACTGTGACATCAGAGCTGCAGCAGGACTGTGGGTAAACCAGTGAATTATGGCTTACTATTATAGTTAGACTGGCCCACCAATACACCTGGAAATTTCTAAGTGGGCACCTTTTGTCGGGCAGATGTTGAAAAAGGACCATCACAAGCTCAAAACTCTGCAAAATGTAAATTCTGAGCTGGCCATCTGGTCTGTGGTCAGAGTTTTACTACCTGTGGTGCTGGCAGTCCCGGGTTCAGGACCTGGCAGTGGGGAGAATTTTTATTTTTTGGCTGTTGTTCCCCCCCCCATTGTGCCTGCCCTCCCCACCTCGTTCCCCCCGCCTGCAGGTTGCGCCCCCAGTGTTCTTCCCTCCGGTGCGTCCCTTCCCGAGTTGCATCTTCCTCTAGTTTCTCCCACTACCTGAGATGCGTCCCCCAGAGTTGGTTATCATAAGTTGGGAGGTGTAGGGCAAAGCCCCCACATCAAGAGTAACTGCACATCCCCAGCAAGGAGTAAGTGCTCGCTGTTGTTTCTTTGGTGATGCGTAGTGCATATCGCTGATTTTGGCGATGCACTCGCTTTTTGTCAGCGCTTTGTTTTGAGTTGCTGATATCACATAGAACCATTTTTATACTATGTATCCTAACTCTTTGACCACCGTATATACCTCTTTTGTGACTAATTTCAGGTTGCCCTCAGAAATGGGATTTTTGCACTTGTAGTGGGCCTACCCGGTTGCTAAAAACTATTATATAAATAAAATCAATAAACAATCTTCAGCAAATGTAGTTTAATGAAAATATAAATACAGCCAGAAAGAGGACTTCATTTGGGAAAACTACATTTCCCAGTGTAGCATTTGTCGTGTCTTGGTACTTGCATGTGGGACAGTGTAAGACCAAACCAACTGATGTTTGACCTTGCTGCTACTACTGTCTTTTTACGTTATATCCGTCTTTCTCCCCCTCCCATCTACCCTTCTCCTTCCCCAAGTTATATCTGTAAATGACTATTTGAGACTGTTGTTCTCTGTACTATTTAACTGGTAAAACAATTTCAAACAAATGAATCTACCAACATAAACCAATTTTAACATGTTCACCATGCCAGTTCACCACCAGCCAAACCAAAACCATCAACATTATTAATATATAGAGAATAATGCATAGGCAGCTGTGTGTTATGCAGTTTATTTTCCCACTCCACTCTCCCATCCCCTCTTCCTTCTGCTCTCATCACTCCAGAGACGGGTGCACCTTCTTCCATCTTCTCCTATCATCTCCCCTGCACCTAGACCCAGCTCCTCTCATCCCTGTCCCCCCCCCCTCCATCCCAGCCTTTAGACACCAACTAAGGTTTCTCCCTGCTGTCTCCTGCTCCTGCCAACCCTCCACCTGACCCTTCCCCCTCTCCTGACCTCCTCTCCTGCAAATGCCCCCAGTCTCCCCAGTGATTTTGGCTCCTGCCTGTAAACTGAAACTGCCTTTACACTGTATTCTTTATTAAGCTCTTATTTTCATTGTACGCTGCCCTGTCAGCTAATTTTGTGGTCCATTTGTTCTGATGTTGTTCTCCTGCGTGTCCTATATGTAACCCACCCTCCAGCGGTGTCTAGGGGTCCTGATGGTCAGTCTGCTGGGGGGGGCACAAGCCAGGAATACATGTGAGATCCCAAAAAATAAAATAGATAGCTTGGCCTACCTTGACACTTGAATTCATACCGTCAAGGAAAGATGGATCCTCACAGCATAGCAGAATGGAGGAGCAGCTGGTAAAACCCGGGCAGGTAAGGCACTGGAGCTGAAGCTGGGGGGGGCGCAAACTGGTTAAATGTACAGGCAGCACAGATAGACAGGAGCACCAGATTTTAAAAGAATAACAAAAAATGTAATTAATAAAACATAAAATGCAGCTTCATGGGGCTGGAGACAAAGATGGAGAGGCACAAGGATGTAAAACAGCAATTCTGCAGCACGAAGCTGCGGCACAAATCTTGGGCCTAGGCATGCCAGAAAGGGCTCCACTTGGATTACATGAGCCCAGAGGCTTGGATAGCAAGGCAGCAGACACAAACCAAGGCCTAACACCGCACCAGAGCTCTCCTGACACATGTGCCCGGTCACACGTCGGCCTGGCAACACTCTGCTGTGCACCCTACCTGACACTGAGCCACACCACAAGCAGGAAGATCGCTTACTTCCAGCTCCCCCACAGATCCAGACATCCTGCAGCATAGTGGCCTAATGCTGGAGCCCACCCCAGTTCCGGACCAAGCTCACCAATGGAAAAGGAAGGCCCAGCTTCTCTCACTCATGGCAGGCCACCAAAACAGAAGGCAGTGTGCCACATGGGTACAACCTACCCAGTGCTGCCACCACTGGATAAGCCATGCCGTGGCATTGCCACTGCTGCAGCATCCCCACTGCCTCACTTAATCCAAACATTCAGGACAGGCTGCAACTAGCCCTGGTGCCACTGAGCACAAGGCGGGTCATAAACAGTTCCTCCAGACCACGGCTCCTACTCCCATTGGGGCTCCCATTCCTCCAGCTGCTTCCCTGCACACCTACCCAGCCGCCCCGAATGCCACACCAGCGCCGCTGAGCTATGCCGCCAACTTGTGGGCCGGGGCTGAAACCCAGGCCCACACTCATGTTCTGCAGTCCCACTGGCCTCTTCTCTCTCTCACAGCTGCAACCAACTTATACCTTATGGGGCAGGATCGCCACACCCAAGGGGCATGCACCACCCAGGGCCTACCTTGCACGAAGCACCTACAGGGGGTGAGTAGGGTAACCTTTAGTAAGCCCTCAAACTGAGGAGGGCTTCCATATATTCTGTTATTGCACTTTGTAATTTATCACTGCAACTGCATTCCATAACTTGGTGTAATTCTGTATACTGCACTCCCCATTCCTTCTCCCCTGGGTTGCACACTGAAATGAGTTTTGGCTCAGTGGGCCTTTCCCGGTTGCCAATTTTTAAAGAAATAAACACCCGAGGTATTGATGACTTCCCTCTCGAGGTTATGTGGTCAGCATGCACCGAGGGTGTGTAAAGAAATCTTCATAATCACAGTTGCTTATGTTTTATTTTTTTATAATAACTGGTGCAGGGACCTGAGCACAGAAATCAAGTTTCCTAACAGGGAAAGTGAAGCGCGAGCACTCCAAATGCTGTAATAACTGGGTATGATGTCATACCCAGTTATTACGGTGTTTGATCACACTGATAATTGGTATGATAAAGGGGGTCACCAGTTATATTTATTTAAAACCAACAATAACTGAAAAGGTGCGCTCGGGAGACAGTGGTGCATGAGCTAAAAGCAGCCAGCTTAAAGTAGAACATACAAAACGAAGAAGAGGGTATAAGCTGGGCACCTTGCTAGTAAAATTTAGCACTATTTTAAACACTGATTCCTGAGTGCAGAATGGTCTTCTTTTTGCATGTTATATTGTCGGCAGATAAGGACTGCTAGGCCCATCCAGTCTGTCCGCAGGCCCTAATACATGTATGCGTCCACTCACTCTTAAGTGGTCAATGGCTTTTCATCACTCCCTTCCCACCCAAGGTTCCCCTGTACTTGTCCTAGGGATGTTTAAACCCCTCCACTATGCTTACCCCGCCACCTCTTGTGGCAGACTATTCCAAGCATTCACTACCCTATATGAAGAAAAACTTCCTCACTGCTACTACAGTATTAGCTTGCTGGTGATGCTGTAATAAGATGTGAACCTTAAAACACCAGTACAAGGTAGGAAAGAAAACAAAATCTGACCATAGAATATTTTTGATATTTGGGCATCTTCAAACTTCATTTCCTTGTACAATCCTTCAGTTTGACCAGCGTGCAAGTACATTTTTCAGTGTTTTCGATTGAATTGTTTAAGAAAAATGCAGCTGCTCCCTACCCTATTTATATCTGTCTCTGTTGCACTGCATTCTGGGTTGGTTGATGTCAATTTCCACTGAGTCCATGCTATGTTCTCAGCAAAGCAGTGCTGTTCAGATATCCCTGCAGCTGTGCAGCATCTGACCTACCCTAATGTTACACACAAGTGTGGGGAAAGGAACCCCTTCAATTTCAGTTATATGAAGAAAGCAAATTGAACCAAGGCTCCTTTACAAATGTATCCTCGACATAAAAACAATACAAGAATCTGAAGTTGCTTAAAAAATGGTTACACAGCAGAATTGCTACACAAATACAACACATTGCAGTTTATTGATTTATTTAGTCTTTGTTAGCCAGACTAACAAGGCCCTTCTTAGTCGACCAGTGACCACATTTCATCACCAACTGCCCATTACAATATAAGAAAAGATCTGAAAGGTACCTCCCATGGACTGTAATGGTGCTGGTCCCCACACTCTCCCTAACATCACAAGTTTAGTGAGTGCAGGGGTGGAGCGTGGGCGGCCCCAGAAACTGGGAAGTCCTCAGGACCCAGTGGGGCTAAGTTTACGAGAGCTATAATTTCTTAACTTTTTTTTTTTTATTTTCTTCTTTTTACCCCTCGCCTCTGGTCATCCTTCCACTCTGGTCACGGACCCCCGGAGCCCCGGCCAACGGATATCGCCGACTCCCCCAGTCATCCCTGGCTTATCCCCCAGAGAGTGGGGCCGTGGTTCCGACCCCCTATATCGGACCGCGGAACTGGAACTGGTTGGGGGAACGGCTCCAGTGGCCAATCAGGGCATTCCTGGGGCAGAGCGTCATCTAGACACTAGGCGTGGATTTTTACTCCCATTTTTACCTCCCCCGAGGAGGCGGGGACGTGCAATGACGCCAGCATCCGCCCCGCCTCTTCCCCCATTTTGAGCGCCGGCGCGTGAGTTCTCCTGGCCTCCGCCAGGAGTCCCCAACGCCTGGATGTTGCCTGCACCTCCCCGGAGAAGGAGAGCTGCCCATCGGACGCCAATCTTTTCCCCTGGCCGTCCCTCCGGCGATCCGGGTCCGTTCCTGAACCCGGTCGCCGGCGTTGCAAGCGGAAATCCCACCGCTGCGCCGGCGGGCCGGCTTTCTTAACTTTTGCATTATTGCACATCATCTCTGTAGCAGTAACAACTGAAAGGGGTAAGGCACCAATCTAGCAGGTGCTAGTGCTGAGACTGGTAAGTCTCTTTAACATTGTACGTAAACTAAAATAAATGGAGCAAATAAAATGAAAATAAATAAATTGAATAGAACAAAATAAATAAAATTGAGTGGCATCCAGTTTGGGGGAGGCCCTAACTATAACCCTAAGACCTCCCTAAACAGGTGAGACTTCAGGCCCCTCTTGAAGGCCGCCAGTGAGGGGGGTGTCTCTCTCTCAAAGATCTTGGGAGTGAGTTCCACAGGATCAGACCAGCAAATTCATAGCCCAAGCACAACATGATTTAAGCCGGGCCCTGGGATCCCTTAGGATGCTCAACTGGGAGGAGTGGAGAGGGAGATGGGTGTGGCAGGGAATCAGGAGGTCACCCAGATAGCCTGGGCCCAGTCCGTATAGGACTTTGTAGGTCAGTAAACTGACCTTAAAGGTGATTCACCATTTCACCATCAGCAAGTATGGGTCACACAGGACTGGAGTCACAAGACAGTACCTCAGAAGACTCATCAGCAACCTCGCCGCTGCGTTCTGCACCAGCTGCAGTGATGTAGGTCTCCTCCACTTACCTGAAGGTAAAAAGCATTACAGTAGTTGAGTCTGGAAGGCTCAAAAGTGTGCACTGGTAATGACAGATCATCCACTGGGATCAAGGCTTTAATCTGGGTGACGTTCCTGAGATGGGAAAAGCTACTCTGGACTAAAGACAACACCTGAGCTTCAAGTGTAAGTCTGTCATCCAGAATGACCCAGATTCTTCATCTTAGCAGAGGCGGCAAACTGAGGGGAACCAAGCACTAAGCCAGTCACCTCTCCTGCCATCTCTGCACCCTGCTGATGACCAGGTTTAATCACCAAAACCTCAATCTTGTCCGGGTTCAGTCTCAGCCTGCTAGAGGACATCCAGTTCTGGATCTCAGTCGGGCACAAATATAGTACCTCAAATGCTCGGGTATCCCGGGTGCAAATGACAAATAAAGCTGGGTATCATCTATATAACAGTAAAAACCCAGGCTGTAGCATCTAATAATCTCCCCCAGGGGCAAAATGCACACTGCAAACAACATAGGAGAAAGGATCGAGCCCTGAGGACTTCCACAGAGGAGGGGCTTCAGGAGTGAGGAGAAATTCCCCATCACCACCCTCAGTATCCTGTCTGTAAGAGAGTACTCATACCAGCTGATGACAGTGCCAGCGAATCCACAGAACTTCCTTGGGCAATCCACTAACACTCCATGGCCCACAGTGTCAAATGCTGAGGACAGATTGAGTAGAACGAGAATTGACTTTTCCCCTCTATCTGTCACCCTGAGGAGGGCATTCTGTACCCTGACCAGCGCTGACTCTATACTGTGCCTAGACCTGAATCCCAACTGAAGAGGCTTAAAGATGTTAAAGGTAGTGAGATAGTGAGGTGTGCCTTAAGCTGCAGTGCCACTATCTTCTCAATAACCTTTCCCAAGAAGAAAAAGTTAGAGACAGGTCTAAAGTTCGTTAAACAATTCAGGTCCAAATATGGTTTCTTAAGCAGAGGCTTCACCAGCACCTCTTTCTAAGCACTAGGCAAGTACCCTTCCGAGAGAGAGAGCACCAGACTATCTCAGCGAACACTGGACCTAGAGACCCCATACAGCCCACTAGGAGATGTGTTGGGCCTGGTTCCAGTTCACAACAGGTGGGTCACAACTTTGAGATTACCTCTCAAACCTCTTCCATTCCTACTAGCCTAAACTCACTCCAGACGGGAGGAGTGCTTCTATTGACAACAAGTTCTCCTCTGCTGGGCAATAACAGCCCAGTTGGGGTAATACCAGACTTGATAGAAGGCACTCTGTCAGAGAAGAACTGAGCGACTCTTCGTATTTGGCGTATGAAACTACCCTTGTCAGTTGTAGACAGGAAGGATGGAGTAACCTGTCCATAGTCTGAATGAGCTGAGCTGGTCTGTCCCTCCCTGTAGCAGTCTCCCTGGATAGGAATGCTGCCTTCTTACAGGAAATGACTCTTTGACACTCACCATAGTGAGTTCTCAAAACCAGCTTATCCTCCTTGGTTCTGGATATCTGCCAACAGCACTCCAACCTCTGTCCCATGGTCGTCATCTCCCTAGAGTAGCTGGCCAGGGGCCCCTCCCCATAAACTGTTCATCCATGGTTTTGCCCCCCCCCTTGCTATTTGGGAAAGAATCTGGTTGGAATTGTGGGAGGCGCAAGGTGCAAGAGTGCTGCAGCTGTTAAGTTGGCAGCTGCAGTGTTTTCCTTCAGCATTTCTGCAAGGTCCCATTCCTCTCTCTTTCCCCTGCGGTATCATACATCGCCACTTGTGGACTTGCATGCATCCATTGATAGCATTGTGAGGAAACAAGCTCACCTGGCCCCACCACAAAGCATCACTGAGGGGATGGAACACATCCACCCCCTCCCTGGGCTGGGGCAGCACTTCCTAGTCCTGCCCATCTGGAGCTCATCAATTCTGGAACCCAGTCACCCACATGGTAATGCAACACATTACCATTGGGCTGCCTGGCAGGACCTGCATGGTAACACAGAGTGCTACCATTGGACTACCAAGTGCTCCCAAGCAGGACCTGCATGGTAATGCTGCCCTCTACCATTGGGCTACTAAGCGGGACATACATGGTAATGCAATGCACTATAGTTGGCTACCAAACAGGACCTGCATGCTAATGCAGCGTGCGACCATTGGGCTACCAGGCAGGACCTACGTGTTACTGCAACGTACTGCAGTTGGGCTACCAGGCATCCCTGCATGGTAACACAGCATATTACTGTTGAACTACCAGACAGGACTTATGCATGGTAATGCAATGCTTTAGCACTGTACTACCATGCAGGCTTTTGTAAGAAGTAACTTAAGACCTTGTCCCTGCTCTCTTCCCTACTACATGCAACCTTTGGGTTTGCATCAGTTGTAACCTTCCTCCAACTGGGAGGGCAGGTGAGCAGCTGCATTCACTGTGATGCTGATTCTCTGTTTTGGTTGACCTATAGGAGGTGCACAAACCCCAGGACACCAATGCCCTCCCTTTTTCATGCCAGGACACCCACGTCCTCCTCCTTTATGCCAGGACAGTCACACCCTCCCTTTTTGTGTCAGTACTCCCTTACCCTGCCTTCTTATGCCAGGACTCCTATGCCCTCTCATTTTCATTCCAGGAAACCCATGGTCTCCCATTTTGGGAACCGAGTGCTTCATCTCCACAAGGTAGTGGCTTCCATTGTAGGCTTCAGGGGCTCATATGCAAACCCCAGTCTCCCAGGTGGGAGTGCAAAACATCGCTGCTGTACAGCTAAGCCAGCCCCCCCAACACACACACACACACACACACACCTTTAAGTGGATGGCTAGACTTCTGAAAGACCTCTCTTGGAAAATGAGAAGGTGCTAAACTATTTTAGTATCAAAGTACGCTCTTTGAATCCAAACTAGCGATTGCTTTGCACTCCAGGAGTTCACATCCAAACCCAGGCCTTTCCTAATTTGTCAGAAAGAAGCTAAATGACAATTTGATAAAATAAGAGTGCTGTGGGACCACATGGATAATCAGAGAACTGTTATTATACAACAGGGGTGAAGTGATATGGTATCACATAAAAATCCCTATCACAACCACAGTGTGATAACCAGATCGTGACATGTACACCGTGAAGACATCGACCACAGTGTACATGTCATCGCCGGTTATCAACACAGTGTAAACATCACCCCCCCCCCCAAAAAAAAAAAGAAAACCAACAAATACTGGAGCCCTGTTGTATAAAATGAACATCTAGTGTCCCATTGTGTGATACCTATGTATCACAACTCATTGACAGTGACCTCTGAAACCTCACTTGTGGCTCTGCTGCGCTCCACCAATCGTGAGCCAAAGTCACTGTCCACTCATGATACAAACCATATCACACACCGGGTCATTACGTATCACCTTAATAATGCCCAAGTTCACTGGTGCAGCGGTGCACCTTGTAGCATCAGTTGACCCGAGTTCAAAGGACTGATTGGGGGGGAGAAGGATGAAGCATCATATGGTACACTTTAGGCACCACAGATGGAAGTGCATGGTGGAATGGAGCATCAGATACAATGATGTTGATGGGCTCAGATCAGGCATGCTTACATTCACTCATCCGGAGCCTGTATCCTTGAGATTTTGGGGAGGAGAAATAGAGGAAAAAAATCTTAAAGCAATGTAGCGTTTAGAAGTAGTACACCATCAGGGCTTCGCATCACTGCAGCCATGGGGTACGTCAAGCAAGGCTTCCATTGGGTACCTTCCAATGCCCCATCCCCCAACCGAAACTGATGCCAACCTTTAATGAAAATCATGCTGATTTGTACACAATTGGGGCAGAAAAAGGAATCTACCCAAATAGCATAGAAAATAAAGACAAAATTAGGGACATGTGAACCTTTTGCAGTTGATTTGAAATTGCTCTAATCTGGAAAAAAAAAGTCAAACCTTTTCGATCTTTTAATCTATATGCAAGTTCCATGTAGTTTACAATTGTAAATTATGTGCAAATTGCACCATTGACATTTCTGATCGCCCAACCCCAAATTCATACAACTGCCTGGTCTGGGAAAGGAGGGGAAGGGGTCCCTGTAGTGGGCTTTTTTCTATTTAAAATCAGTGCTGTTGTTATTACTGTGTTGCCTGCAGGAATACTCTATAATGGAACATATAAGCAAGTGGGGATAAAAAAAAAAATGTCATTCTGCTTGCAGGTAGTGATGACAACTGCCTGTCAGGTTGTAGGAATTTCCAGGCAGATCACTTTGGTTAAAGGCAATCTATGACCTTTTCTTTTTTTTGTTTTTTAACTTTTTATTTATTGCTTATGTCAAAATACATATACAATATATTAAAGCTTGGTTCCATGCTCTAGCAAGTTACAAGATGTATGTTTTCTACTAAGTATTATATGTATATCACCCTTTGTTACATCATAGGAGGGTTAACAAACATAGATTTGTGCTTGCTATTTGTGAACACATTTATTCTAAGTATATTCTTTAAATGGCTACTTCGCCAAAACCATGGACTTTGAAACTAAATATCTGTTCCCGATAAGTCCCTGAGTGAAACGCTCTTGATGTTACCTTAATGGCATATCATGAGTCCATGTAAAAACAATTTTCCAAAAAGTACTAATGGAGACGTCTAGTTACACATTTACTCCATACACAGTAGTTGCTGATAGTAGTATTACTATTCTTTCCCAAAACGTAAATATATGCTGAGAATAAAGAAATAACTGAGGGTTATAGACTCTGTAGCCCTGCCCTGTATAACATCAACAAATAAACTTTAAACTCAGCGACCATCTTATTAACTTTAATAGTCCTCATATAGGTAAATGGCCCATCATTAGTGAAGAGTTAAGGCACTTTCAGTCCCCCTCAGTCTCTGAATCTTCGGATTCGTTGCGAATGGCAAAGTCCGATTTGATTTTCTCGAGTCTCTTCCCCGCTTCTGATGGGTCATTAAAAATAAAAGTTTTACCTGCATACTGTATACGCAGTTTCGAGGGATATAAGAGTGCATTCACGATTCCCAATTGGCGCAGCTCAGATCTCACCACATCGAATGCCTTTCTTCTCTGGTGTATAGCAAAGGAGAAGTTGGGGAAGAAATAGATCCTAGAGCCATCTGGTAGGTGAAGCTGTCCCTTCTCTTTAGCTGCCTGCAGGATTAGCTCTTTAGTGGTTGGACCTGCTGTGACCATCAAAATAGTTTGTGGTGTCCCTTCCTGCAGGGGTCTACGCCGTGGGGTGATCCGGTATGCTTGTATGATCGCTCCATCCACCGGAATGGCAAGGGTAGTATGCACCAGAGTTGTCCTATATTCTAGTAGATTTGGTCTTTCATGGGTCTCTGGGACCCCTAATATCTGCACATTGGCTAAACGAGCACCATTCTCCAAGTTTTCCAATCGTTGGAGCAGTAGACAGTTTTTGGTCACTAGACCTGCAGTAGCTATAACTGCCTTTTCAGCCATTGTGTGCGATAGGTTACTTTGTGTTGTTAGTCCTTCTACTTTAGTTTCCACTATAGTGACCTGTGAGGTAAAACTGTCCACCTTCTTGTCTAGTTCTTTGATGAAGGCTTCTAGGTCCTTTACCGCTTTCAGGACTGCTGCGTTCGAGGGTTCGGTGTCCGAGCCATGCGTTTGGCCCTGTTGTTGCTGATTCTTAGGCCTCCCCATGTTACCTCCGATAAAGTTGGTAAGACTACCGTCTTTTTGTACTTTGACTGTATTTTCGGGATAATGAACACCTGGAGAACCAGAATCGATCTTGTAGAGTGCTCAAAGTTAAGTTTTACAGTTGTAAATGTAAAGAAATTAAGCCTGTAGACCAGAGCTCCTGTTAAAGATGTATTTGTCTGTCGGCAGCTAGCCACGCCCCCCAGTCTATGACCTTTTCACTTGTTCATGTTATTTGAAGAACTACTAGTGCTTCAGGGGAAACTTTGTTTTTTACATACAACTCAGCTCGTCTTTCCAATATTCTCACTGTCTATCTGCAGGCTCTATTATCAAGTACATGGCATGAAAACAAGGGTGTTTCATGCACAAATAATATGTGAAACATAAGATGACTTGTGCCCAAATATTAAAATGTTCACAAGTTTCTCAGGGGAACGAGTAGCATTCTAAACATTCAAATGCAAGTTCTGGGGTTCACTTTTCAAAAGTCTGGGGAGCAGGGCAGGAACTAAGTGGATAGCACAACTCGCCAGTGTAGTATTAAAAAAAAAAAAACCAAAAAAACTGAACCAGTGCCATACCGAGACACATAAAATGGCATGGATAAATCCAGAAACCTCATTGCACATCAGCCATCACATGGCCATGCAATAAAATATTGACAATGCATAGTCAGAAACTGGATCTCATGACCTCCAACAAGCCATTTTATCAGTGCAGTAAGTCACTCTGGGGTGTTTATTAAAGGATTAATGATGCACTTTCCACAGGTGTAAGGACACTCTGCCTTCGGCCTTCTGCAGTACTATGCCTCTGGGGTATACATTGTTAATCCTTTAATGCACACCCCACCATGGCTTATTTCTGCATAGGGATGCCACTTCCTTTGACTGCACACTAAGGATGTCACAAGAGCATGATATCCTGATATGTCATGATAATTTATCACTGTAAGAAAAACAGTATCGCGATTGTCTTGTAGTATGATATACTGCATCATACAGTGATGAAATACCTTGATTTCTTACCTCTGTTGCTTCTCCAATGTGTCCTTCTCCTGGTGCAACTAAAGATTCTTGATTCCCCACCCTTTCCCAATCAGAGTTTTACTATTTTCCTAACATTAGGAATGCTGCAAAATATCAAGATAATCGAGAAATCACAAATATTGTAATACTGATACTTAGAATTTAATATTGTGCTATCCCAACTGCACACATACACCTAGAAAACAGGCTCAAGGGATAGAAAAGGGCACCCTATTTCAAAAAACGTGTGGGGCAGAAATTGTGGGAGCATATTAGGCCCCCCCTCAAGCTGTGCCACTTTTTGAGTAGCATGTGTACAATTCTAGGACTTTTGAAAATCGGGCCCCAGTTCTTTTTTTGTCCTTCACTATTTGTCCGGTTCCCTACAAAATGATCTTTGGAAACCCATGGGTCATTTTGAGTTGTGTAAAGTTTGCTGGATTTGAAGATGTATACATGCTCTAAATGTAGTCTCAAATTCTGATCACAGGGGTGCAAAAATGGCATAAAAAGAGTAGAAAGGCTGACCATTTAACAAGTGTGGTGTACCGGGGGGGGGCAGGGAAAGTGACTATGCTCTCCAGATCAGTGCCTGCCACATGGTATTCCATCAACAGTACAAAAAAATTAAAACAAATAGCAGACTCGGGCAGCTCAGGTTGGCTGAAATTTAATAGTAAAGTGAAGGTATGAATGGCCGGTTGTTCATTGAGTCTATTTGGCTGTCCTGAGCATGATTGTATCTGTGCAGCTCTATTAAATGTCAGCAAATATAGCTTGACCGAGTCCACTATTTTTTATTATTTGCTTCTGTGGGGCCCTGAGGTCAGTAGTATCCCTTGGGCTCGACTTACTACAGACAGGCACAGATTATAGTTCTTGTGTTCCCATGCCTAAGGTGGAAGGGGCAGGTAATTCGGTATTCGACACACTATAGTGTGCACCCAGACCTCACTCTTAAGTATCTCAGGAGCTTAGGCACCTGATATCACTTTTCTTCTGAAAATGCAGAGAGTAATTGTAAACCTTGGGAAAAGCAGACAGCCAGATCCTTGAATGTATTGGAGTGCAGGCACTGTGGAATCCCCTTTATGGATGTGTCTGGAAAAAAACTTCCCTGCATCCTAGAAAAAGAAATCCATTTGAAACATGCAGTCATGAAAGAGAAGTTAGCAGTGAAAGAACAGACTTTAGGACTGCTCCCCAGAAACCGTGTAATTTTAACTAATTACTTGACAGAGAGACCCTGACATTAAATTAACATAACACTATTAATGTAGAGTAATTTACTAATGCTGCTTTCTTTTTCAGTCTGTATAGAAGTAGATTCGGTTAACATCAAGTCAAGTGTTTTGAGCTGTAGTTTTTAATACTCTTTTCAAAAGAGGCAGTTACTGAAGTTAATAAGCTCTGTAAATTAGACGGTAGAGCCAAAAAGGCATTATCTAAAGCTATTATTCGTTGTTCCTATTTGCAGCTTAGAAAAGTAATACTTAAACATGCAAATGGATATGAAGCTCTTTCAACTTCAGTCTTCAATTCTCATTGCATCAGTGATTAAAATACTTTTTTTTTCTTTCTTTCTTAAAGCAGCAGTACTACGAAATCAGGAAGTGAGTTATCAAAATTCTGTTTTTTGGCTGGAAGCATGCGGCCAAAGTTCCAGTTTCCATACCTGTAAATGTTTTTTTCCAGTCATTTTTAGTTTTTTAGATATTTGCAATTTATTTGAATGGTTATAGCACTACAACAAATATGGCGGCTAGCTAATTTTCCGTTCGCTTTTTCTACAGGTCACATCACGTCTTTTGACAACAGCAGAGGGACCCTCTGCTGACCATTCCCGATGTCCCTGCAAGTCATTCATATGTGCAGTTGGCAGCAGAGGGGGTTCCAGTGTAACATGCTTAGTGGCAGAAATGTAAATAAAAGCAGAGAATAACCGAGCAAATTACTCGGCGATAGTACAATGCCGGCGAGAACGAGTACCAGATATATAATTAGCAGGGCACAGGGAATAAACTGTCAAAAAGTGCAGGTGCCAGCCTGGTGGCACTGGATGCCACACCTTGCGCCACGTCGGCGACCCAGGTTCGGGAACGAGCCGGGAGTCGCCAGGGATCGGCAGAGGGGGGGGAAGAGATTGAGCATCCGGAGGACTGCTCTCTCCTCCCAGGGAGGGGATGGGATACGCTTGCTCATGGAGCGACCTCTGGTGGTGGTGGGGGTTCGCCGACTGAGCAGCGTGGTGCATGCCGGGGGGGAGGGCGGAGCTACGGTGATACGTTGCCGTGCTAGCCGAGCTCCAAGGGGGTGGGAACAAACAAGTGAAAAAATGCCTCCTGTGCGCCGGTGAGATGACGGTGGCCCCGGTGGACCCTCCCACATCATAGATACCAGCCCAGACGTGCCCATAATCTGCCTCTGGAGGACCCAACGATGTACAGGTAGGCCCTTCATACTTAGGAGTCACCGCTGAGGGAGGAGCAGAATCAGCCCCGGAGATGGTACCGGGGGTCGGGTCTGCCTGTGGTTGATCGGAAGAGGCAGTCAGGGAGATGCGGAGGGTTCAGGTTGGGAGTATAGGTGGAGTTCGTGTGGGCACTCCTGAAGGGGTGCCAGGGTATAGGAAGAATAAGTAAAGTCTTAAAAAAAAAAAAGTTTTTTTCGTAGTACTGCTGTTTTAAGGCTATTGGCCATTACAGCAAAAAAATGTCATACTGTTTGGGCCAGAACAAAAAACAGTATTGTATTAAACATGACAGCATATATTCAGTTTTCAGTTTCCTCCCGCTGTATTGGAAATGAAAGATGTTCCAGGCAGAGTAAAGTTTAAAACTTAAGATAAATAAAGTCACCGTGTAAAAAATACAGTCTGTTCATTCCGAGAATAGGGGCTAGGTGGACTGGACCGTGAATTCTATTTCATTAGCACAGTGTTTGAAATTCCATCTCTTATCGCTTAAAGAGAAGTCATTATTTCCGTTGAACTGGAGACTGTAAAGAGGGTATAATAGGCTATAAAGGATTAGATGCAAAAAGGTGCTTGTCTAATGAGAAGAACCAAATGTTACTTTATTGTTTTTCCATCATATAGCAGAACAAATATATTTATCTCTTCACATTATAGTTATGTTAGATTTCTCAGATACAGGTAAGCAGAGGTGTGAGGATCGGCTCATATTAAATACTGACTGAAGTGGGCAGAGTTGCACAAAATAAACAGATATGGACTTTTTATTGGGAAGTCCCTACTGGGGTTTTGTGAATCCATCATCAGTACTGGCGGTTTGACACAGAGTGAATGATGGCCCCCTAAAGCCACCATCACAGCCTCAGATATATTAAAGGGATGCTGGAGATTGAGACGCTTTTCGCTACACCTCGCACCACGCTGGCGACCTGGGTTCGGGAACGAGCCCGGGTCGCCGAGGGTCGGCAGGGGGACAGAGGATTGAGCATTTGAAGGACTGCTCTCCTCTCTTGGGGGAGGGTTCTGCGCCATTCCGCTCGCTGATTGCCCTCTGGTGGTGACTGGAGGCAGTCGGATTGGGAGGCGCGCTCTGATGTAATTGAGTCGGTAAGGTGGGGACGGAAGAAAAACAGGAGGAAAAAAGGCCTGTCAGGGCTTCATGACTGATCGCCCGCCATGCCAAGGCCGACCCGGCTTCTGGATTGGGTCTCCGGGGTACCTTCCGGCTCCACCATTGGGGCAAGCCATGGGGAAATACTGGGTCGGCAAGTGCAGCGCGGGAGACCTGAGAGAGAGAGTTCCTCCTCGAGGGCCAAAGCCTCTGCCAGGGCTTAGGAGGATAAAACAATCTGTATATATATGTATATATGTGTGTATATGTATATATATATATATATATATGTATATGTATATATATATATATATATATACATAAGCATAAACAATTGCAAACAACAAAGGTGACGCAAGAGCAAGCTACAAGTTACATCTCAAAAACTGAAGCAAAAAAACAAATAACCCACACTCGCCAATAAAGTAGATACATATCTGCTCAATTTATTTAATTCAACAGGCAGTGAAAAACAGCACATCGGCCCCTCCACCTCAGAGAGACCTTGGTGGAGGGGCCAGTGTGATGTTTTTCACTGTCTGCTGAATTAAACTGAGACAATATATATACCTACTCATTAGCATAAGTGCGGGTTATTTGTTTCTTTCAGAACATAAACAATGTTGTTTACATTTTTTGATATAGTAGTAAATTTGGGCATGTGTAAAGTCTGCTTAATCACCCCAGTATATTGTTTAGTGTGTTTGTTTTTAAATAATCCCATTTTCTCCTTAAATTCCCATATTAATGCAGTCTTTTTCCCTGCTCAATATTGTTTTTTTTTGTTTGTTTTTTTATTTCCTAACAATTCTGCAACCTATTGACATCACTTAAGCTAAAGATTACAATGAAGTCGAACCCAATGACATTGGCTCACCTGATGTAATTCTGTTTCTGTTTCGTTGTAGTCTTCAGCTCAACAGGTGTCACTAGTTCTGGAACTGCTAAATAATTAAAAAAATAATATTGGGCAGGGGAAAAGGCTGCATTAATACTGGGCTTTAAATAAGGAAAACTGGATTGTTTCAAAACAAACACACAGAACAATACACTGGGGTGATTAAACAGACTTCACAAACACCCAAATTCACGGTTATATTAAAAATGTTAACAACATTGTTTATGTTCTCTTTTAGAGTGAATATGATATGAATCCAACGCTAATAAATGTTACTGACTGCATTTTCTACTTTATCCACATATGGGGTTCTAAAGGTTTTAGCAGCCTTACATTTATTTATTTAGTTTTTGTTAAGCCAGGACCACCTTGAAAATGAGCTTGCTCAATGGTGTTTATGCCTGGTTAAATAAAGTAAGTGATTGATTGATTGATTGACTGAAGTGCACTAGACAAAAAACTGCCTATTTTCAGGTACGACTCAGGAGAGTTGCAGACAGAGGAACAGCAATTACAGGTGACAATACAGTACAACTCATCCTACAAAGGTTAGCCAAAAACTTGAGTATTATTGCAGTTGTTACAGCAATGCAAGACATCTAAAACAATGGACCTAACCTGAGAACGGTGCACCCCTTCAGGTCAACACCCAGACGGCGAAACACGAAAAAAGACCATTACAGCGACAATCGCTGTAATGGTCCTTTTTCCTGTATTTCGCTTTCCCCCACTGTTCTTCCCCCTCCCCAGACCAACTCCAACCTGGAGTTGTTGCTAATCCTAAAGTCCGGGGGGGTACAGAAAACACTTGTAGAACGGGCAGCACAATGCCTGCGTCGGTATTGTGCCGTCGCTGTGCGGGAGGTCGGCATTTTCACTGTCAACCTCCCTTGGTGCTTCCACCCAAGAATTGTACAACAGTGCAGTGGAAAGCAATTCACATAACAGTCAGTAGTTTGCTGCTTAAAATTTGTTGAAGAGAGACATGTTAAGAGAGTGTGCTATGGATCAGTTACATGTGCATTTGTCAGAGCCTGTGAGGAAGGTACGAAGCTCCTTCTTAAAAGCCTGGTGTGACTGGGAGTGCCTAACAGATGTTGGCAGGCAGTTCCAAAGCTTGTAGATGAGCCAGACAACCGTTTGTGTTTGATGGATTTGCTTCAGTTGGCATCCTAAACATAGTAACATAGAATTGTGATGACAAATGGGACTTGTGGTCCATCTTGTTAACCGCTCATCTGCACAACAGTTACTATACCCTGTTTGAATATTGGGCAGACATCCAAGCTGAACAGCAGTAATGTTACCCTAGTCGTGCTGTGTCCTCATCTCCCGTGTCTGAGCAGAGGACCCAGTGTCTTGCAAGGCTTTCAGTAGAGTTTTCTTTTTGCGGGTCCTGGGTCCTGGTCTCCCTGATTTAAAAAAAACACACACACACACTTACTTTAAGTCCTGAGAAAATGTTTGAGGGTCCTGAAGTGGGCTTGTGGTAAAACATGCCGAACTGCAGAAACATATGACTGCAGTTCAACACTTTTTACCACACGTGCAATAGCACATGTCCACAGGATGCACACCAGGAAGGAGCCCACATTCTTCACAGCTGTATGTGTGAAAAGGACACAGGTACCCAAGCCCCTGAGAGTCCTCATGGTGTGCCACCTGGTAGTACCTCTGGGTTGCTGCAGCCGACCTTTCTTTGTCCCATAGCATGGTGGGGCTTCTATTTATCGCAGTTGGCACTTACCCTGTCCTCGGAGCTCGGAGCCAGCCACATTGTGTATGATTCTTAATACACTGTAGAAATGCTGCAAGAACCTGTATCCACAGTTTGGGTGAGTCAGAAACTGCTCTGTCGGCTGCCTTTTAGCCAGATGTGACAAATCCTGTATCAACTGCTGAGCTAACTGTCTGAAGAATTGACAATGAGCTCCTTTGGAAAGCAAACATTTCCTTTAGTTTCTTAGTCTACAGAATGTTTTAAAGTGTTGGCTCTCAGAGTTACTCATTGATTGACTTGAGTACTCAGTTAAGAAAACAAGTGATTATGGTTAAAAGAAAATGAGCCGGTTATTAAGGACAACACTGGTGCGTAGACCCACCATGCTGTTTGTTTTTAGAGGCATCCCTCAAGATGGGACGTTTTACATTCAGGGGTGTCTGGTCTGTTGGCAGAAAGGTTACAACACATGGTATGGTTCATAAATAAAACACTACAGCTAGCAATGTGTACAGTTCGAGCACTGGCTTATCCTGTGTCACACGAAAAATGCCTGCTATGAAGTATGTAGTTGCAACTTGCCAGTTCCGAGGTTGGAAAGTCGAGCAATTACCTTAACAAGGTGATTCATAAAACTTCACAGCACCAGCTCCTGAAAATACCATGCAGTTATAGCACAGAGTTCTTCTTATCTAAATCCTTCAGTTTAGTTCTATGTGATTATGTTCACCAAAACGAAGTTAAATGAGTCGCATTTCACAGTGCAGCCTACATGAAAGAACCCTTCTGGTCGTAGGCAGAAGGCACCCTGCTGCCAGCTTGGTGTGCGGTATACTCCCTGCTTGCAGGTCTATTTCACTGGAGTTTACAACTCTAAACAAGAGCAGAGACTGGCCTTGAGGGTATGCAGAGAATCTGACCTTCTGACACTGAGAGGTCAGTAGTTGTGCGGCTTCTTGGTGCAACACTCTGCCTGTTTACACAGTTGGCATTGAATTAAGTGGATGTGAAGACCTCTGCTCTATCATTGTGTGTTGTGTTGGATATCCGATACCCAGGGGAGAGAAGGACATGTTGTCAGATCTTGTACCAGACATTGAGTTTTGCGTCACTATCACATCCCAGAAAAATCTCCATTTCTAAGTAGTAGTAGTAGTAAAACTAAGAAAAGTAATTTATTTATTTATTTTAAGTTGTCTAGAATAGGCACGCAGAAACAGAAGTTGTTTCCGGTGCGACCTGAGAGGAAGGGTTACATGGAAAAACCAGCCAGTGCAGATGTTTTAGTACAGAAATTCAGGCGGGGTGTGACTAATAGTAGCTTGAGATACAACTGCTCTGCTGCTGAATTCACAGATGGAACTGCCTTTTTTTGTGAAACCCATCAAAACTACATCTCAAAATAGTGATTAGGATCTAGAAGGAAAGAACCCTGCTCCATTCCATAATGGGCCTAATAGGGGTTGCCTCTCTCAAAAGTATAATCTTCCCAGGCCTTCTGATAGTTCACACTGAATTGTGTCGTTTACTTGGTCAAAATCTGATCATGCAGTTCAAAGACAAAAGTATAGCACAAATATAAAGTCTAATTCTTAGTAAGACACAAAAGGCCGTGCAGTTATTGGGTAATTACCATCACCCCCACTCCGTGGGTTGGAATGAGTGCCCTTCAACCACAGGGTGAGGGGAGTGTGTGTGTGTGTATGTGTGTGTGTGGTAATTACCTAATAGCTGCAAACCCTGAAATGTGTTATTGCCTTCATAAAATGGCACCAAAATAATAAAAATCATGACTAAAATCTTAGTTAAGTATAAATAAATCTTCATTATTTATTTTTTCTTTTTTACACTTATTTTTCCCTCTGGTCATGGTCAGCAGGGGCCCCTCTCAGGCATCCTGCCTGTTTCTGCCCAGCCTGAAGTCCTCCTTGCCTGTACCTTCTCTCTCCTCCTCCTCAACACCACACTTGACATCCCCAGCTTAACCCCTCCTGGGTGAGGCCGCCCCTCCCTTGGGTGCTGTTCTTAGTTAGTCTCCGGTGTGGGCGAGGACTTGGGTGGGGGAACCTGGGAGGTCAGGCAGGCCGGACACAGCTGCGGGCATGGGGGCAGTGCCGTCATCTATCCTTGCCGACTGGGTTTTTCCTTGTTCTGGCGCTCACGTCCCCCTCCCCCCCGCATGGGCACGTCCCTGACACAACAGCACATGGCAACCCTGCCTTGAGTCAGCCCACGCTACTTTGCGTGCTTCCCAGCGTGCTGCAGCGCTCCCGGTCTCCACCAGGAGCCACTGGCATGCCGGCACTCCCCCAATCTCCCCCCCCCCGGGGGAGGAGAGCCGCCCAGCGGGTGCTCAATCCTCACCCGCCCCCTGCTGACTGCCCGGCACCCAAGCTCACTCCCGAACTGGGGTCACCAGCGTAGCGTGAGGTGTGGCATCCAGCGCCTCAACCGTCAGCACCACCAGGTCGGCTTATACATCTTCATTATTGATAATGTGTTTCTCACACTACACAGCTAGGTTTTCCATTATTGAAGAGGTCAAATAGATTGGTAGGCTAGTCAGTCGTGCTGTTAATTGTATAGTTGTTTGTTTTTCTCAACTGTCACAGTTACTGAGAATTCCGAAGCAGTGTAATGACATTTCTGTGCAGTTAGGTCAGCCTACAAAACAAATTCCAAGACTTGTAAGGCATTTTCCAGACCCATGCAGTTATTGGTAAATTACCACACAGGTATGGACAACTACTGACCAATCAGATCATTAGATTTTTCTTGTCCATTTTATAACTGAAATTATAAAACGGTGACTGGAAATGGAATATTCTGATTTGCTGAGAACAGTCTAATAGGGTTATGTTGCAGGTTTAATACTGCTATGAAAAGCACAGTTGTAAGAGTGGTCTCATCATTGGTCAGACCTCATCTTGAATACTGCCGCCTGCTGTGCCCCTCAGAGTATAAAAGGACAAAGGCTTATAGAAAGAGTCCAGAGAAGAATACCAAAAAAAAAAAAAAAAAATTAAAACCCTCACAGATAAATCTTATGAAGAAAGACTAAACAGTTTAGGACTACTATATTCAGTGCAATACAGAAGGTTGAGAGGAGATCTGTGTTTAGTATTTAGAGCTATAAATAATGATTCACTGTTAGAAAGTATTGGACTGACAAGGAGAATAGTAAATAAAACCTTAAGGTTACATAATCTACAACTAAAAGGGGAAGTGTCTAAAACCATCAAAAGAACAAAGTGGTTTTCACAAAGAATAATACAAACATGGAACCCATTACCAGCATGGGTTATAACCTGCAAAGCTATGGAATCTTTTAAGCTAGCCTTAGGTAGATACATGGATAATTCTAAATACAGTTACATCCACTAGAAATAGTGACACTTTTTTTTATAGGTCTACAACCTCCAAACTTGTAGCACCACTATGAAACTATTAGTGGGGTATGAGATTTGCAAAGCAAAGGTGAGCTGTTCAGGTACACTAAGTGAGACCACTGTTAAAAACGTAACACTAGTCGTTACTACAGTAATTCATTGAAGTTGATCGATAATATATAAAAAAAAACATATACACCGGCAGTGCATGTTGGCTGTTGAAATTTTGACCTTTACTTTTTTATTCTATTTTAGATTACCCCTGTCGTCCAGTCTTGTATGCTATCCTTTGTTCCCCATTTTGAGATGACTTGTCCTCTGTTGTTTCACATTTGAGATGACGTTTCCTCTGTTGTTTCACATCTGAATTAATAAAAGGCACTGTTTTTAATGTGGCTTGGTCCTGATCTTCAGTGGTGTTCACTGTTGTTTTTGAACACCCGGTGTTTAACATCACTTTTCTTGTGGATAAAATTGACTTGCGTGTGGCAGACAGTGCTTCCTGTCTGTATGGGACGATCAATGTACAAAAAACAGTAGAGAATACTGATGGAAATCTGGCCTGAGCCATATTAGGAGAATACTTTTTTTTTTTTTTTCAAACGTTAAAAAAAAAAAAAAAGTGACGTCGCAGACTCAAAATGGGGGAAAGAAGGGTGTCCCACAAGAAAGGAGGTAGGGGACAATCTAAAATGGAATAGGAATTCCCCAAAATAGCCTGTTTCCAGGGTACCTGCATGTGAGACATGCTTTAAAGAATTTGCAGGGGAATGGAGCGCTCCATGATTGGGTGGAAGCACTCCCTCAGTCTAAGATGTAACTGGGTCACTGCTGATGTTGCAGTTACTACCCCTTCCTTATGAGCTTATCAAGGTTGAGGGGCCTTGGTCTGTTAAATTCTTGATTGTGTGTGTGTGTGGGGGGGGGTTGTACCCAAGGTTAGAAAGAAAGATCAAGGTGCCTCTTCACAGAGAAAAGTTTAAGTGGGTCTGACGTAAGTAGAGTACCATCCCCTGGGATGCAATATCTTCCCACCTCCCAACAGGATCAGCTCACCCTTGAACCAACTCAGTATGGTCACAGTCCCTGCAAAGCTTGCAAGTTATACTTAGAGACAATAAATGCTTAGATACTGATTTGAAACAACAAGGTTATTATTTAGAGTCGGGCCTCAAACCTTAAAAAGAGACAGGGATAAGCAATGAGGTAGTAGGTGTATATCCTGGCTAGTTCTTCCCTTGTTCATCCAGGCCCAGTCTAAATACACAGGGCTGATCTTCAGTCACCATCTAGGCAAGCCCCTTGAGAAGAATATTGGGCCTCGGAGAAAGTTTAGACTCTGGGGCCCCATTAGCTTGCATACAGTATGCTGGGTGGCCTGGTCCCCTCTTGGCACAGGGCCCCGGTCATTATCTCCTGCTCCCCCACTGTCTCAAGGGCCCGGAATTATCCCCTGCTCCCCCACCCTCTCAAGGGCCCTGCATCTAGGCTCAGCCAAATATTGTTAACCTGTGGCTGTGCTTCCAGTGCTCCAGGCTCAGCCCAAAATGTAGTAGCTTGCTCCACACTGTACATGCACAGTACTTTTGCCCAGCTGCACTGGTGGGCACTACCCTCTCCCAACTGGTACCAGTGTATCCCCTTATGATAATACTAGGGAGCTCCCAGTGCTTCACTGAGTACACAGTCCTGGAAACGATGTAGACAAAATGACATTGCAAGTTGTTGGCCAGTGATAGTGCACTTAACTCATTCAGGCCTAGATGCTGCTGTAGGTGGCATCTAAAAGCATAGCCACTCAGGCCAATAGCGCCTGTAGATGTACTCAGCTGACTTACACTCAGGCCTGGAAACATCTGAGGAAGTCAGCAGTTTTTACCTAAATGTTAAACAAACCAAATTGCCTAGAACTGATTGCATAACACCGTTAGAAAGGTAATTTTGTGCTGCACAATTTTGCTGTTGATACCTTGTGTCCATCATGTATACTTTAGGAGTTCTTCGCATTTGTTTAAGGTATGGTGTACATGGCTGACATCTGTCTCTCAAGCCTCAGCTAAGCACCTTGAATAAATCTGAAAAAAAGAACATAGTTGTTTGGTATTTCAGCTAGTATAAAATAAAATCTAAATGGATTACAGTTGATTGCATAGCACCGTTAGAAAGGTAATTTTATGCTGAACAATTTTGCCAATAATACTTTGTGTCTACCATGTATACTATAGGAGTTATTCGCATTTGTTTAAGGTATGGTGTACATGGCTGACATCTGTCTCTCAAGCCTCACCTAAGCACCTTGAAAAAATCTGAAAAAAAAACACAGCTGTTTGGTATCTCAGCTAGTATAAAATAAAAACCAAACTGATTACAATTGATTGCATAGCACCATTAGAAAGGTAATGTGCTGAACAACTTTACCACTCATACTTTGTGTGTGCCACTTACAATTCAAGAGGTATTCACGTTTGTTTGTGGCATGCTGATCATAGCTTGATTTTGCTTAGAAAGGCCCAGGATGCAGTGCTAAGAGTATACAGGGCACAAGTGGTAGAAGTCTCAAAGAGCTCTTGTGGTGTGAATGAGTTAAATAAATAAAAAGTAATGCTTGTTGAAACTTAAAACCCAAATCCTAAAGGCTGTTAAACCCAAAAGGATATTTATAAATCCCAGCCAGAAGGCCTATAATGAATTCCCAATCCACTGATTCAGTCTGGGTCAGTCTGTCCAAGGCTGTGGTCAGAGTCAGACTAGTGTAAATTGAATCAGTTCTGGAACAGCATCTGCTGTTTAGTGGGGAATAACAGCTTACTATTGGTCATTTAACCATTCAGTCATCTCCAGCAGGTCGGGGGCCTGCACCTCAACAGCATTTGGATGCTGTAAAGGCACCTGAATTAATAAAGTCCCCTACAAGTTCACAAGCTCTTGTGGCCCTCTTCACAGGTTTCTGGGCCTGATTGGTTGACCAGTCGCCCAATGACCCCATCATCATGCCGCTTAGGTCATGGGTGGCAAACATGGCCACTGACTTTTGTAGTACAAAAGTAGTCTTTTCAAAATGTCTATTTACTCAGTACTTCACAGTTAAGCAATGTTTTAGGCCCCATAAAGGTCCTGGACGAGTGTGCTGACACGTCCGGTTTATTTATTTATTTCAGATCTCGGATTAACCATTTGAGCTCAGAGCTCTTTACATAGGTTCCACATTAGTACATTTAGAACAAGTAGGTGATTATACAGAGGATTGAGACAAACAAAGCAATAGAATTAGAATGAGAACATTTAGGTACATTTGGTCTTTGAACAAATTTGGTCTTTGAACAAAGGAATGCAAAAAATACAGCGAAAACTAAAACTGGAATAGGTAAACATAGTCTGATACATACAGGAACAGACTAAATAACTGTGCCCAACAGGGAGCCAGCCAGTTAGTTTTCAGCAACACGAGGGGGTTAGCGCATAGAAGTGCTGGAGACACTGGGTGGAGGGTTGAGCCCCAAGTGCAGGGTGTCCGAGAGAGACAGAGAGAGAGAGAGAGGTCTGTTTGGCAGAAGGACAGATGGTAGGAGATGCCTTTGATAGGTGCTAGCGATGGCAGACACATTGAGATTCCTGTATTAAATGGTTCTTCAGGTTCTTTTTGACGGTCCACAGAGTGGGCACGCTAATAATGTTCTCATGGAGGGAGCTGAACCACAACGGTGCCCGATAGGTTCAGTCAGAGCAGTAATCGAGAGATGAATTTCAGTCGGCATAACTGGTGCATCAGCTTTACTGGTGGCTGGTGCTTTTTGATGTGCAAACTACAGGGAGTCTAAAGGTCAAGCCCCATGGGTGCTGCAATAAAGAAAACTCCCACACACAATAGAACCATTAGGCATTTAGCTATAAAATCATTTATTTTAACATATTTAAAAAATTTAGCTTAATAATAGCACTAAGGCACTCCAAAGGTTGGGTTACCTTTCTTAATCTAACCACTGGGAGCATAAGGTTTTCTGCTTCACTTTGTACCTCATGATCCCCCTTGGGCTAGAATAACTGATTCACTGTTCTTTGACGTACACTGTACACTAAAGGATTTGCATCTGTATGGCCCTGTGCCATACAGCATATGGCGTTGCCCTTTGCTGAACTGGAAGTGAAATAGGCAGAACAGATTTCACTTTTGGCTCGGGGGTTGGGAGTGGAGACGTTGATCTCTTGGTGCTGCATTGCATCAGGTCAGGTGATTGGGAACAGTAGTCCCAAGTCTGACCTCAAAACATGCCGAGCCCACTTGATGCCATGGAGGTTTGTGCCCATAGCTGCACATGCTTAAAAACTACGATCAGGGGCTGCAGTTTATTTTCGTTAAGACCTTGCTGAGGCACTGGGGCATCATTGTCCACACTGCTGGCAAGATGTTTTAGCAATTTGACAACCAGTTCTGTGATTTACATGCAACAAAGAATGCATTGTCAGTTTCCTAGCAGGTTTTGTGCATTACATGGCATGTACCAGCAATATATTTAAACCCCCAAAAGCTAAGGCTCTGCCCTCAATAACCATGTATGTTGAAATGTGTTGCATCAAGGATGACAAATAGAGTTAGACATTTGAAATCATTTAGTGCATTTTTAAAACAAAATGACAAGCCCTGAAGTAGAAACGTAGATTCTGCTGGCAGGAAAGGGTCCATTATCCCATCGTGTCTGCCCATTCCTACCTAACTAGTGTTGAATGAGAGAGGCCTAGAGGCTACCCCCCCCCCCCAATCTATTTCTGGTGCAGTCTTTATCAAGCTCTTGTATTTATCCCACCCTTGTTTAAATCCCCCACTGATTTTCCTCTGGCAGCTCATTGTACCCCTCCAGCACCCTCTCCGTGAAAAAGTACTTCCTGGTATCTCGCTTACATTTGCCTCCTGTCAGCTTCATGGAGTTGCTTCTGGTGTTTGTGTTCCCACTCAGCCAAAAGAGTTCCCCACCCCCAACCCCAATCCACTTTATTCACACCATGGAGCCATTTATATATTTCAGTCATGTCCCTTCTCTTCCTTCTCCTCTCAAGTGTGGACATGTTCAGAGTTGCCTTACATGGTAAACAGCCCTGGTGTCAAAAGAGTTAATTGATGGTAACCCAGCCCCTTATTGCAAATTCACTGGTATGGTGAGATATCTGTGCATTATACAATGGCAAAGAAATCTCCTGCCCTGTGATTGGTCCATGTGTGCCTGGAACAGTGATGTTATTACACAGTAACAATACTGTAAATTTCTGGCAAAACACAAAATTAAAACCGCACAGAGGCAGTGGACTGATCGATCAGGGTTGTGCCACAGAATCACTGGTATATGAAGAACTGGTAGCGTGTATGCTGCTGTAATGAATTTCATCTCCGAACTGCAAGCTTGTTTTCCCTGAAGTCTTTCCATGCAAGCTGTGACTGTCAACAGAGTACTCAATAAACAGCCAAGTATTTTTTACTTCTAAATTGCTGTGCTCTGAGTCCAACTACTTCGAGACTAGTAGGAGATTGGAATTTGGAGTTTTGTACCACTGGTTACGAGTGCTGAGCTAGAGTCCGTTTGGATGTTTGGTGGCACGACTACCAACACATTGGAGTCTCTTATTGCACCTATAAATTGGATAACTAGGTAAATTTAAAAAAAAAAATACCATTTAGAACAATGGAAATATGTTTTAATTTAATGTAAAATAGTTGATCTGCCAGTAGGAGCCACCGGGGGAGCTAGCAGGTTTACTGTATGAGTGCTTCTTGTTTGAAGGCAAAAGTGACTGCTGCTTAAAACCTCAACATTGTGAAGTGTTGTTGGCACATTCATTTTATCTGCATTATGCCCAGGTGGTAGGCAGCACTTTTTTTTGGGCTGTTGGTAATGGTTTCATCATGATCAGCTATGGACCAATCAAGTTGCAGTATTTACCATACTGATTGCATAATACAAAAGAAGGAAGTAGTTCCCACGACAGTAATGATTTAAAGTAAATGGAAACAAAACCTAAATATATTTTTGCTACTATATGATGCACTGCTGCTAAATATTTTGCTCTGCCAAAGTCTGTGTTTGCAGTCCCTTTGAATGGGAATTCATCTGCAGATGCACTTTATTGGATGTTTGTCTACAGAGAAGAAAGTTACTCTGAAGCCACAGTTTAATTGTTTACAGTGCAGTTTGAGACCATGTGTTTGGGCAGATGTCAGCGTTTGACAGCATGGAGTTAAATCAAGGTATTCATATGTTTCCGCTGTAGTCTGGAGTAGCTATTCAGTTTCTGTTCTGTGCTTTGGGTATAAGCTTAGGGGGTTGAAAAAGTGCCTTACTGTGGGTTGTGCTCTGATATTTGTGTCATGTGGCATGAATTGACCAATTGGAGTGTAGGATTTTTGGAACCCTTTTTATACAGTAATCTAAGGTCAGAAAGGACTCTAAATCATATCCGCCCTTACCCCCACTTCATAAGAAGGTATGAATAAGTATGCTGTTAAAACTTCTAATTTTAAAGGGATTCCCTGCCCTCAGGTTTGCTTGGCAAAACTTAGTGACCAGGATTTGCAAAGATCCTGGTTTGCACTCGCAAAAAGTTTGCTCAAGGAGCAAGTGAGTGGCTGGAGTGAATTACAGGTGTATTGGAACATGCTTGGAGCACATAGTGAGCACTAACAGCATGATCCAACAAACTGGCCAAAGGAGGTGTGCACGGATGCATTTGCTCCTGTAGTCCGCAACCCCCTAGTGTGGCCAATAGGGAGCTATAGGGATGACAGGAGCAATGGAGCTTATTGGGCTGATCTGCCATATTCAGCCATCCCCATACCACCGGCAAGGCACTATGAAGTAATTTGCACCTCATTACGGGTCAGGAGGACCAAACAGAAATTGTGCCTATCCCCCACCATCATTCATATTTCCCTATGTAGAATACATCCATGGTAGTGTAGTGTTTGCCCACCCTACCCTACAGTAGTTGGCACCAGTTGTTAAAATATTTCCCTGGCAGTTATGTGTCCACCCCCAAACTGCCAGTTTCAGCAGTGGGAAAACTCCCCTTGTAGTCTAGTGGCTCCCTATGATCACCCTTCAGAGTGATATCAGCAACCGCAGGGTTGTCTAGTGGTCCTCCTACCCGGATCACCACACCAAATGCTGTAAGCAGCCCCCTGTGGCAGTCTGGTGACCCCCCCACCCTAATTGTCTGCTCAAGAAGTTGTAAACCGCCCTTCTGGCAGTCTAGGGGTCCTCCTTCCCTTCCCCAGTTGCCATACTGAGTAGTGTATCACCCTCCTAGTAATCCAAAAAAACCCTACCCCACCTCTGAATTGCAAGGACCCCCCCGCTGGTGGGTGGCATTCCCTTTCCCTGCACCCCCAGCTGTCATCTGCTGCACACAACCTGTGCACGTTCCACTAAGTACAAATGAATAGTAGTTGCGATTCATTTGTACTTAGTTGAATGTGCACTGGCTGCTCGGCACACGGTGGCTGGTGACAGCGAGTGGAGGGGGTGCCAGCTGCTGTTCGATGGGGGGACCTGTCTTGCCAATTGGGGGTGGGAGTCTGCTGGACTACCAATGGGGTTGGGTTCACTATTCAGTATAGTGATTAGGGAGGGCCCGCTGGACTATATGATGGTTACAACCGACAGAGGGGTGGGATGCCGCTAGACTGTCAGTTGGATTGCTTGCATCACTTGATATGGTGATCAGGGTTATGTGGGGTACAGTAGACTACCTGGGGGTTTATTTTAACACTTGGGCTGGCGATGTGGGGAGGTGCAGTGCTGCCGCAGTAAGACCAGGTTTATGGACACATTAAATAACGAGGCACTATCAATCAATCAAATCATTATTTATCCAGGTGATCACCATTGAGCAAGCTCATTTACAGGATGGACCTGGTAGCACTGATAAACAAGATATACAATGTATGAAGAGTCGCAATCATAACAATATATAACAGTCACAATCATAACATCACAGTGATATTATACAAAACTGACGTACAATAGTAAAACATATACATAAGAGGGGAATAGTTTGGAACAGTGGTTCACTAGTGACTGTTAACGCCTCCACAAACCGTTGAGTATGCCACAGCACCTATATGCAAGCGCAGTCAGATTATTTCCTTAGATGCAGTGGCATACTCTAGTGTCACTTGCTAAAGGGTTAGTGCCTCGCTAACTGTGCCTTTCGGTATGGAACAGTTAGCGAGTCCCCTTATCTTAGGGCTCTAAACACTGTTAGCAAGGCAGTAACCCTCTTAGCGCTCATAGTTTATTTATTTAGGTCTAGGATTACAAATACCTTTGAGCTAAGAGCTGTTTTACAAAGGTTCCATGTCATAATACAAAATAAACAGAACAATTCAATGAAAAAACAGGACACACATAGCATTTAGTCAGTTACGAGCACAAGATAATGCATACGGTAAACTGAGATCAGCCATGAGGCATTGTCAAGACACGCAGGGTAAGGAGGGAAGAAGGGAAGGGGATGGCAGAGAAGGAAAGGAGAGAGGGAGGGTTGGGGTGATGAGTCTAGGCATTGGAGAGAGGTTTAAGTAGGACAGTCACATGTGCTAGAGGCTGAGTAGCAGTCGGAGCTTGGATTTGAACAGACCAAGCTTAGGTTCAGAGGTAATGTCACTGCTGAGAGCATTCAACCAGAGTGGAGCACTACGGGTGAATGGTCTTTGTCCCTGAGAGGTTTGTCAGTGCGGGACCTGAAGGAGTTGAGATTCATAGCCTTGGGTACGGCAAGAATTACTTGGGGGGTGGGGGGTAAAAGAACTTGAACTCCAGGAGGTAGCAGGCCTAAGGTTATTTTCTTGGCCATTAGGCACGTTTGATATTTGATGTGGTTTGTGAGGTGTAACCAGCCAGTTTGGGCATAGAGGTCGCACATGTGAGTAAGACGGTGGGCTCCCGTGATGAGATGACATGCTTTAAGAGCAGTGAAAATGCGCTGGAGGGCAGCAACAGTGGCGGAGCCATAGATAATCAAGCAGTAGTCTATTAAGAAGATAACAGAGCTCTGCACAGCTACTCTTGAAGCTTCCAATATCCTGGCCAATACACATGTACTCCCTCCCTGGAGACTGTTTGGGAAAGGGGAGAGATGGAGACATTCATATACTTACGGGGTACAACAGGGTAGATCACATGGAGTTTGTCAGATTGGAGAGCAGCTCAACCTGTGGGGGCACAATCTCAATCTGTTTCTGGGGTGGGGAATCAAGGAGGACATTAGTAAACATTTTTTTCACACTGCAGGAGGTGGACAGCTGGAATAGTGTGCCCTGCAGTGTGGTTAGTGCAGGGTCAGTTGCTAGGTTCAAGGCTAGGGAGGATAGCTTTATGTGAACTGTTAAGAATCAAAGGGTGTGAATGGGAAGTGAGGCTCCTGGGGAGTTAAGTGATATGGCTGTTTTTAGAGTAGTGAGAGGTAGGGCCTCAGGAGGGTGACTTGATGGGCTATTTTCTGTCCTTATTTTCTCTGTTTCTGTTTTCAAACATTCTTCAGGAAAGATCTGTAAAGAAAAAAGTAAGCATAGCAGCCTGTGGGGAGGGGGGTGGAAGTGGGAAGAGACTGACATGAACTGCTTGTGTATTTAACACACGCAACTTTCTGTCTCACTTCCCTCCTATGTGCCTGATATGGAAAGTAAAGGAAGGTTTGGAACAAACAGTAGAAACACTCTGGATACAGAAGTTGATACCAGCCCATTTACAGAAGAAAGGGTTCTGAAAGAACTCTTAAAACTGAAGGTGGACAAAGCAATGGGGCCTGATGGGATTCATCCCAGAATTCTAAAAGAACTAAGGGTAGAATTAGTGACACCACTGACTACCCTGTTTAACAAATCATGGGAGGATGGGGTGGTACCCGAGGACTGGAGGAAGGCAGATGATTCCTCACAAAAGTGGGAGCAAGGCAGAAGCAGGAAACTACAGACCTGTTAGTTTAACCTCAGTGGTAGGGAAAATGATGGAATCACTTCGAAGGAAAGAATTGTCGAGTACCTAGAGGCCAGAGGGGCACAGGACCCAAGGCAGCATGGATTCACAGCAGGAAGGTCATGCCAGACAAATCTGATAGATTTCTTTGACTGGGTGACCAAAGTAGTAGATCAGGGAGGGGCTGTGGACATTGCCTACCTAGACTTTAGCAAGGCATTTGACACAGTCCCACACAAAAGATTAATATACAAGTTAGCTAGCCGGGGAGTGGGTCACACGATGACAGCCTGGGTAAAAAATTGGCTGGAGAATAGGACACAGAGAGTAATTGTAAATGGAGTCCACTCTGAAGAAAGGGGGGTTACTAGTGGTGTACCACAGGGTTCAGTATTAGGACCGGTCCTCTTCCATGTCTTTATAAGCGACATTGCAGAGGGACTGAAGGAAAAGTATGTCTCTTTGCAGATGACACAAAGATCTGCAACAGAGTTGATGCACAAGGTGGGGTGGAAAGGATGAAAAGGGACTTGGCAAGGTTAGAGGAATGGTCAAATGTATGGCAGCTTAGATTCAGTGCTAAGAGAGTAAGGTAATGCACCTGGGAAACAAAACCCAGGGAAGAGTACACAATGGGGGTGAGATACTAACAACAACAAAATGGAAAGGGACCTGGGGTAGTCATATCAGATGACCTAAAGGTGGGCAAGCAATGTGAGAGGGGCAGCAAGGAGGGTTGGGGATTACTGGGATGCATAGGGAGACATCACCAGTAGAAAACAGGAAGTTATTATCCCTCTGTACAGACAGCTGGTCAGACCCCATCTGAAGTACTGCGTGCAGTTCGAGACCCAGTCTTCGCAAAGACATAGACAGGATGGAAGCTGTCCAGAGGAGGCAACTAAAATGGTGCAGGGTCTGCACCGGAAGACATATGAAGAGAGACTTAGGAGCTTAATATGTATAGCCTCAAGGAAAGGAGGAGAGGGGGACATGATAGAAACTTTCAAGTACCTCAAGGAATCAACAAAGTCCAAGAGGGAAGCATCTTTCAAAAAGAGGTGTGCAAGAACAAGGGGGCACAATTTGAAAGATGGGGGGCGGCTCAGAGGTAATTTAGGAAAGTATTTTTCACAGAGAGGGTTGTGGATGGCTGGAACGGCTCCGGAGGAGGATCGTGGAGTCAAAAACCGTGCAATTCAAGCATGCATGGGACAGTCATAAGGCAATTCTAGGGGGTTGGGGTAGGAAGAAGTAGGCTGCTGGTTAACTAGGATCTGCAGCTTATCCAGTAAGCAGGGAAATGGGCAGACTGGGTGGGCCAAGCGGTCCTTATCTGCCGTCAAATTCTATGTTTCTATGTTAATCTGGTTTCACAGTACTGGTAGCAGCAGCAGTAGCAGTAGTTGTTGTATTAAGGGGGCTAGTAGGGGAGTAGTAGACGGTGTAATAGGAGTACTAGTAGCAGAAGGAATGGAAGAAGGTGCAGTAGGAGGACCCAAATGGTCTAGGGGTTAGGATTCCTGGTTTACACCAAGACTGCCTGGGTTTAACTCCTGGTATGGGAAAACAGCAGTTTTAAGCTCCTCAGGTAGCACACTGGATGGGTCTTGGCTTTACAAGCAAGGGGTCAGGGGGTTGATCCAGGGACAGCCCTAGATATAGGGCTAAAGGGGGAAAAAGTTACTGCCTGCTCAGAAATGACCCACTTTCCGCTTGACAGGGGGTCCAAAATGGTGCACCTAGTTTTGTAACAGTAGCTGAAAGATAGAAAACTGAACAATAGGAAAGTATTTTACATGACAAGTTTTAGCTTCTGTACTGGTGAGATTTGTACTTCCAATTAGGTTTTTACCCAGTTATTTTTCATTTTAACCCACATTTTTTTACACCAATGGGTCTAATTTGACCCATGTATTAAACCCCCTAATGCTGTCCCTGATTTGGTCCTAGATGAGGGCACTTGTGTACAGTCTTACCAAGGACACTCAAGAATTATATGGAGGAGGGCAACTGCAGAGTAACACACTGCGAGCTGCAGTCGAGCAGACTCAGTAGACTTTGAGGCCTGTATCTGCTGGCATGTTGTCGTATGTTCGTCATCGTGGTGCTTTTAATTTATGTACTAGCACCTTTCCTGGCGCTCAGAGTGTGTGTGTGTGTAACAATAAAGTACAAATGATACAGTAACAAAACACGTAAACAGCAGCAAGAGTAGTGTAAAAACTGTGAAAAATTATTCCAAACCCCCCCCCAACCACAGTTTTATTATGAGAAATTGCCTTTTGCATTGTGTATGCACAATGTGACCTTGAGCAAGTTTTTTCCCTCCCGTTCTTCTTTACCTGCTTTCATTTGCACTGTACTTAAAGGGAAGATCCCCTCAACCTATTTTCTGCAGGCAGTATAGCGTAGTGGATAAGGGCACTGAGCTGCAAACCTGGAGATCTGGGTTTGAATCCCATCAGCCCCCACTTGCATACTGTGCAAGTCACTTAAACTTCCTTGTGCTCCCAGGTCACACCAGGAAACAAGCTCTGGCTTAGTGTGCCTTTCCTGGTTAAACAATTTCCCCTTTCCCCCTGTATACTGTGTAGTCTATAGGCGTGAACAATGATTCCCTCTCTTGCATCCCTCTAATTTCATCCTAATTTAAATATAAATGAGGTTGTTTCACTCTGTTCTGCCCTAGTGTAAACCTGTGTGACTCTATTGCAAAGGTAATGGCCCCACTCATGCAAGCCACCATGGGAGTCGATGATGCGTACCTGCACAAGCCAGCAGAAGTTATACTCTCGTTTAGTTCTGTTACATGTCTTGTGAAGTCCCTATATTCTCTATAAACATTTTTTTCAAACTCGGATACACTTTAAACTACAGAAAATAACAGGATGCTTACTATACCATGAACATTTTCGTGGCCAACATAACACAAGAACATAGAGACTGCAGAGGACAGCAACAGCACTGACTGATTTTTAGCTCTAAAACACTCCATAAAATTCCAGGATGATTTTCATGAGTTGGGTCATGATCTTTGCAATGTAGTCAAGCAGGTTTTTCACTCCAGACGTAAGTGACTTCATTTATATTTAAATCCTGATGAAATTAGGAAGGTGCAGTAGAGGCAATCATTGTTCGTGCCTACAAACTGCACAGCTGTACAGAAAAAAGGACCTTTAATCACTCTGAGCTTGCTCTACCCTCCTTGAATTTTGTATCCTCGCAGTGTATACCTGATGGTTGCGACAACTGCTTGTGGGTTGTAAAGCACTTTTGGATACAGTATATATGAAAGACACTATAAAGAACCCAAGTCCTTTCTGTTGCTGTTGCCACTGTGTTTTCATACTGATGCTTTTCTTGTGCACTCAAGGAGTTACCTTGTCTAAATATTCTATATAAAAAAGTTCGGCTGACATGACAACTGCTCTCTATCTCAGTGTTTTTCACTTGACTTATTCTTTTATTTTGTCTTCCCCAAAGTTTTATTTTGACTTCCCCAAGGTGGAAAATATAGTCATGGCCTTGAAGTCTGTTTTTGAAGTAGAGGGTTGTAGATAAAAACCTTTTAAAGAACAGCATGCAGCCTTACCACATTGGAGTTTGATCCCTTTCAGATCTCAGAAGTTAAGCAGCGTTTGGGCCTGGAGACATCCAGCAAACATGTGGTGCTGCAGGAAGTGGTGTTGGTAACTCTTTGGGGGCGGGGGGCACTCTCTCTCCTTGGTTATGATTTAAAGTGACTATATCGATGCCTTAATATGATGTTTGGGGACACTGTGCTGTTGTGAGGTGCTGTCTTTTGGATGAGGTTTTATACTGAGGTGCCGTCTGCTGGTCCTGTGGATGTTCAGCTGGATGTTAAAGTTTCCACTGTATTTCTGAAAAAAGAGTAGATTTCCCCAGTGTTCTGACCAAATGTCTCTTCTGCACTAATCCAATATAATGGTTTGCATTTGTTCTCTCCTCAACCCCTGAAGCAAGGGTGAAAATATTTTCCAATCATCCCTTCCCGGTCTACAAAAACAAAATCAACAAGCAAACGTTGGTTCCCCCCAGTGGACTTAAAGCACAGTCTTCGGTGAGTGACTTAGTCAGTCGTGGCCTGTAGCATGGGGGTGGCTTCATGCTGCCACATTTTTTTTTGTGGGGTGGGGCATTTTTGTCCCTTCCTCTAGGATGGCAACCAGGGACTCGGGTATGTGTAGGCACACAGATGCATGTAAGCATGCTTCCAAGCCTGTCAGCGTTCCCCCTTCCTGTATACCAGCTCCAGTTGCATCACCACCCTTGGTCATTCAGGTGGTGGTGCCTCAGTGGCATCTGCAAACCCTCCGTTCCTGAGGATGCGAATGGCCCTGTGCCAAGGAAGGTTAATGTGATGGACGCCACATCTCCTCCCACACTGGTGGCCTGGGTTTAGGGCGAACTCAGGCTGCTGAGTGGCGGTGGGGAGGAGAGGATTGAGTGCCCGATGGCTGCTCTCATCTCCCGGGGAGGGGGGGATATGCTATGCTGCTGCAATGCTTCTTTTATGTTGGAGGCCTGGTAGCAGGGCAAGCAGCAGTAACATCACTGTGTGGCGGTCAGTGGCTTGGCGTGTGATGCATGCATGCCTCAACACGCATGTGCACTTGCGCCATTGCACACTGCCAGACATGGGGAGAAAATGTAAAAATAGCCAATGGGTGATGCCTAGCTTGTCCCTGACCTGTGCCACCACCCAGTACCATATGCATTCAATGTCATCTGTGGCATTTGGTCCTACTCCCTGCCAGCCCTGCACTGACACAGACTTGTTCCTGAACCCGAGTCATCAGCATCCCAAATGTCAGCGCCACTTAGGGCAGCCGGCTGGCACACAGTGAAACATTTTTACTTTCGCACTTCCATGTTGGCAGCATGTCCTTCTCCAGGTGTGATTGTGATGCCAGATCTCCCCCTCCCCATCAGAGTTTCACTCTTTTTCCTAAACTCAGAAATGCTACAAAATGGTTTCTAAGTTAATATATCCAGATCAGAAAGGGTTTGTTGCTGGGAGGTTTCTACAGGATAATATAAGAAGATTATTAAACATTATCTCTGCACACCGGCCCGTCGGCACAGCGGTAGGATTTCCACTTGCGACGCCAGCGACCCGGGTTCAGGAACGGATCCGGGTCATCAGAGGGCTGGCTGGGGAGAAGGATCAAGCATCCTTGGACTGCTCTCCTTCTCCTGGGGGGGGGGCTGAGTGTTCGGTGCAGTGGTGACACCTGGCGGAGGCTAGGTGTTCCACTATACACCGATGCAAGTAGAACCATCAGGGTGGGGCGGACGCTGGCGTCGTTACACGTCCCTTCCTGCCTACAGGAAAAATGTTCTGTGTCCCGGCCGTCTCCGCGAAGACCTGCCCCGGTCGACAGTTGCCTCCGCCGCTGGCTCCCTACTAGTTACTAGCGCCTTGGCGCTGAAGGCCCACAGTGCCAAGACCCCCGCCCTCTGGGGGGTAAGCCAGGGGTGACTGGGGAGTGCAATCAATTGGCGGAGGTGAAGGCGAGGGGGTCCGTGACCAGGTCGGACAATGACGGCTCAGGGTACACAAAAAGTACTAAATAAAAAAAATAAAAAAAAAAAAAACATTATCTCCGCACAAGTGGGACAGGGGGATTTTCAACTTGCTATCTCCATGGACGCCGAAAAGGCATTTGATAGGGTAAATTGATATTTCTTGCAAAAATCCATGAAGGAAATGAGATTTGGCTCCAAATTCTTAAATATGATTCTGAACCTCTACACATCGCCTCAAGCCCAGGTAAAGGTCAATGGAATTAACTCTGGGAGATTTCTGATTGAGAGAGAAACACGACAGGGCTGCCCCCCTGTCCCCACTGCTTTTTGTGATCTTCCTAGAACCGTTGGCAATAGTGGTCCTCCAGGACCAACTTATAATGGGGGTGGTGGCGGGAGTGGTGCAGCAGAATGTGGCCCTTCATGCGGACAATTCCATCCTTTTTCTGAGGCAGCCGGGGACTTCCCTCCCAAAACTGCTGAACATGCTGGAAAGATTTGGGAAAATATCTGGATATAAAATTAACTTGGATAAATAGGAAGCGACGGTGTTCAGTGGCACATGTCCACAGGAATTTAGATCTTCCTTCCCATTTTTGTGGGCTAAAAATAATCAAATTAGGTACCTCAGGGTCCAGATCTGTACAATTCAATTCAATCTTTATTTTTATAGTGCCTTTCAAAAACCAAGGCGCTTCACAGATTATAAATACATTAAAACAGAATGTAAAAATTATTAAAATCAACACAATTCAATTAATCAATTAATCATGGAAGGCCAATGAAAACAGATATGTTTTCAACATTGATTTAAAGTTTGTGATGGTCAGGCATTCTCTTAAGCGACGAGGTAGAGAATTCCACAGGGTCAGTGCTGCAAATGAAAAAGCACGTGCTCCAGATGTTTTAAGATGAACCCTGGGAATCTCTAGCAATCCGTCATCGGCGGATCGGAGAGGGTGATTAGGGGAGTAGAGAATCAGGAGATCTTTAAGGTAGTCGGGTCCCTGTTCATGTAGGGCTTTAAAGGTAAGCAAGCCTACCTTATAGGTGATCCACCACTGAACCAGCAGCCAGTGCAGTTCGTGCAGAACAGGAGTAATATGACTGGACCTGGAGGTACCAGTCAATAACCTGGCTGCAGCATTCTGCACCAGCTGCAAGTGGCAGATATCAACCCCAGACAGCCCTAGGTAGAGGGCATTGCAGTAGTCAAGACAGGTAGTAATGAAGGCGTGGATCAGTGTTGGAAGGTCACCCGGGGGAATCGAGTGTTTCACCTGGGCGATGTTCCTCAGATGGTAAAATGAGGATTTGACCACAGCTGACACTTGAGACTTCAAGGTCAAGCCATCATCAAAAATAACGCCCAGGTTACGCACCCAATCGGAGGTAATAAGCTGGACACCGTCAAGCCAAGGGCCCGACATCTTCCCAGCACCAAAATCCGGCCCTGGGCGGCCCGGTTCCACAACCAGCACCTCAGTCTTATCCGGATTCAATCTCGGCCAACTCGAGCTCATCCAGTCTTTGACCTCAGAAAGGCAACTATTTAGCACAGAAACCGCATCAACCTGTCTGGGCACAAAGGGCACATACAGCTGAGTATCATCTGCATAGCAGTGAAAACTCAAGCTGTATCACCTAATGATATCTCCTAAGGGCAGCATATACACTACAAACAACATGGGAGCCAGTATGGAGCCCTGCGGTACCCCACAGGACAGGGGGAGGGTATCAGAGGAATAAATACCAGTGACCACCGTCTGAGACCTGCCTGTTAGGAAAGATCAAAACCATTTGAGGACTGTACCAGACAGGCTGCAAAGGACCCGCAGGGTCTCCAAAAGCACCTCATGGTCCACAGTGTCAAAGGCTGCGGAGAGATTGAGAAGGACCAAGATGGCACGAGCCTTTCGATCTCTCGCCATCAAAAGATCATTTAGTACCCGGACAAGGGCAGTCTCTATGCTATGCCTCTTCCTAAATCCAGGCTGGAGAGCTTCATAGACACCGTGAGTTTCCAGGTGATTGTCAAGTTGCAACGCAACCACCTTCTCAATAACTTTCTCCGCAAAGGGGAGGTTAGAGACAGGTCGGTAGTTAGCTGGATCGATGGGATCCAAGGAGGGTTTTTTCAGGAGTGGTCTAATGACTGCCTCCTTTAAGGGATCCAGAAAGGTTCCCCTCTCCAAGGATCTCCATACAATTTCAGCTAGGATCAGGCAGATAACATCTACACATCCCACCAAAAGGGAGGTAGGGCCTGGATCCAAACTACAGCAGGTTTGGAGCAGAGTCTGGACAATCTTCACAATGTCCATGAATTCCGGTTGGCCGAAATCTGTCCAGAAAGACCGGGTACTCACCACTTCCTATTGACCCCCACAACCCCTCATGGAAGGAGCCTAGCCGATTCCAGAGCTGATGCTGGCAACCTTCTCCACGAAAAACTGAGCTAGCTCATCACCCTTAACTCTTGAAAAAACTCTTCCAGACTGCAGACAGATTGAATTGCACAATCTGTCCACAGTACGAAAGAGCTGAGCCGTTGGGTTCTGTGCAGCAGAAATCTCCCTGGACAGAAACTCTGCCTTCGTATGGGTGATTTCTGATTGATAGCTATCATAATGCTCCATCAGTCTAAGCCTGTCAGCATCCAGGCCGGACTTCCGCCATGCTCTCTCCAGCCTTCAACCACTTCGCCTCAGCTCCTTCAAGGACCCATTAAACCAGGGGGACCTTGGGCGAAGAGTGAGTGGTCGAACACAAACAGGAGCAATCAAGTCCAGGGCATCTCCCACTGCCTTATTATAAGCAAGTACCAGATCCTTGGGACTTGTGCTTTCATCCAGGACTCTTGATAGGTCCAGCACCACCAATGGACCATCTGGAGTAACTCCCCTGAAAGGGCAGTACCGAACCATCTCCAAAGGGGTAGGTCCATTTGGGGGAGCCCCAAAACTGAACCCTATGGTGTGATGGTCAGACCAACTGACTGGTTCCACCCCGAAATCAATGATCTCCATCCCCAGGAGGAACACCAGATTCAATGAGTGGCCTCCTATATGGGTAGAGGAGGTAACAACCTGTGTAAGGCCTAGCGTTGTCATTAGCTGGAGGAGATTTTGACCAAATTGCGAGAGTTCATCATCAACCCAGGCACTGAAATCCCCCAGAATTATCCATCGGGGGAATTCCAGCACCATGTCAACGACAAAGTCCACAATCTCCTGCAGGAACAAACCCCCATCACCTGATGGACAGCAGATGACAAGTATCCTGCAACCTACACCCTCACCCATAACACACTCAAAGGATCTGGTGGTCTCCACTGGAACATCCACAAGGCTCAGTTTGGTCTTCAAAAAGATGGCTACACCACCACCCCTACAATCCAGCCTCGGGCGGTGAATCATCGAGAACCCAGCTGGAACTGCAGAAGTCAACACTGGGCCTGCACTTTCATCCAGCCAGGTCTCGGTGATGCATGCCAGGTCTACCGTTTCAACAAGATCAGCTATAATGCCGTCTTGTTTTAGATAGACCTAGCATTACATAACACCGCCCAGGTTGGATGAGATGCTGGAGAAGACCTTGACTCCTGGCCCTTGGGTATGGGAACAAGACAGGGATTGCCCCTGTCTCAACACCATTTCACCCCAGGGCGTTGCCTGGTCCCCACCACCCCAATACAGTTCAGTCCAGACTTTTCGAAATAAACTACAGTAAACTATGGAATGAGATGCAAAAAGATATGGCTAGATGGACATTACTACCTCTGTCCTTAGCAGGAAGAATTGACTCTGTAAAAATGAATCTTCTTCCTTGTTTTTTATTTTTATTCTTAACCGTGCCAGTCCCTATTCCGTCGAACTATTGGGCCAAGGTGAAAACAGGAATAAATAGATTTATATTGGGGGGGGGGCCACAAACCTCACATTACATTGAAATTATTACAGAGGCCTAAACAGAAGGGGAGCATGGGCATGCCAGACCTACACAAATATTACTTGGCAAGCCAAATGGTACCAGTTCGCACATGGGCAAAACAGCGCCTGAATTCAGGGTGGTTTGAGATCGAGGACAGGGCTGTCCCTCAACCTCTTTTTACATTGGCCTGTGTGCGACTGATGGAACCAGACTGGGGCACATTGGTTAACCCATGGGTGAAACACTCATTAAAGGTACTAAGACAGGTGAGACATAGGTTGGCCTCTGCCCCCTCCATGGGTCCTCTGTCTTTGATATGATACCACTCTGACTTCCCTCCACCTAGAATTGACTGGGGATACGCATGCTGGGAAAACAGGGGCCTCACTCATTTCTTACAATTCCTAATGAATGACACATGCTCGTCCTTTCAACAGATTAAGGACAAATATTAATTACACCAATCGGACTTCTTTAGGTTTCTGCAAGTTCGATACTTCATTAAGAGTGCAGATCATGAGGCATTGCTGTGTAGACCCAAGACCCCATGGGAGGACTTTATTTATAGTATAATTTCCTTAAAGAGGAAAGTAAGATGTATATCAGTAGTATATAATCTACTGATCGAAATGGGCCTAGATCCCTTAGAAAAAGTGAAAGAGTTGTGGGAGAAAGAGCTCCAGAGTACTATCCCTAGAGGGGATTGGGATTGGGATAGGAGATTCAGGATAGGTTGGAGAGTGACCTCTTCCCCTGGGTGGAAGGAATTGTTTGGAAAATTCTAAAAATTCTAGTACGTTTTTTCCGAACCCTATCTGTGACCCACCATTTCAACGTATCATATACTGCTCAGTGCTGGCGGAAATGTGGTAATGTGGGAACTCACCTCCACATTTTTTTGGCATGCACAGCAATCAGAGCATTCTGGATCTCAGTAAAAGATGCTGTCTGGCAGATTACAGAAGCAAATGTTCCAGAGGAGTTCTCGGAGTGGGTTCTGGGCGCACCAACAGCAGTGGGACTCTCCCCCTTGCTAAGAAAACTAGTACTTGCCTCAGTAGTGGAAGCCCTGAAAAGTATCACATCACACTGTCTAGATGTAAACCCTCCTACATTAAAGGAAAACTACACCCAAAACTTGAAAAAATATATGTTGTGCAGAGTGTTTTAATTTGTATGTGAAATTCTCGTGTTTCCTTCCCTCTGACTGGTATTAGGAGTTTTTCCTAAATTAGCCTGCTAGCTTTAGGGTAGTTTTACGACCCCTGGAGATCTCCATATCAAATAGCTTTACTGTATTTCTTTGTCCTACAATGCACCTTGTTTCATGTAATGGTGATGTAGCAGAGCCCATAAATCCAGCAGAAAGCATTGCATTACAGTCAGTTCACAACAATAGAGATGGCTATATTTTAAAATCTGTAGAATTCAGCTTGGTGACCACCCTCATCCTAAAGGTTTTACTGTCCTGAAAAACTTTGCTGCTGGTAATTTTTGTGCAGTTTGTAAAGCTTCCAAGATATTTAGTTTGTTTGGCATGTGTGTGCTGAATGTTGGGTCTCCCTTACATCACAGTCACATGAGACAAGATGCACTGTGGGAACCAGAAATACAATTAAGCTATCAGGCATGAAGATCCCCAGGGGTCATAAAGCTAGCAGGCTAATTTGGGAAAAACTCCTAATACCAGTCAGAGGGAAGGAAACACTGGAAGTTCACGTACAAATTAAAACACTCTGCACAACATATATTTTTTCAAGTTTTGGGTGCAGTTTTCCTTTAAAAGAATGGGAAAACAGAATGTCACACATTTATGAAATGAAACGAATGACAGCCAGAATATATGTGAGGCAAAAGAAGTACAAATTGGTTTGGGACCCTTGGCTTAGATGGGCAGCAAATTCCAGGGTTGATGGACCCAATAGTGAGACATCTTGACCCCTTCCGTATCCACAGCAGTAAATAACAGGATCTTCCCTCCTGAATACGATGCTGCAGACCGAAGAAGATTGTGGGTTGATTGGATAATAGGGCAACTATTTGGTGGGTTTGAGCCAGAGTACCCCACCCCCCAAACAACTGGGTTTCCCACATTATTCTCTGTGCTACTCTCCCGCTGTTCTATCATACCTTCCTTCCGCCTCCTTGAGGAGAGAATCAGAAATGGTTCTCCCCATCTAGAATAATAAAACACTATTCGGTAGTTATGAACATGGGCTTTAGGGCCTTGCTTTAATTATTATGTTGCTGACAGGAGTTCCAGGCTTTGTATATAGTTGATAAATTTATATTGATTTTGTGAGTTATTATAATGTAACAGATACTGAAATAATTGATTGTGGAATGCAAGAGATTTATTAATATCACTTGTAGAATGCTCAAAGAGACAGCATCTCGAAATTTCTAGAGATCTGTTCCATTTCTTTTTTTTTTTTTTTAATTTTTAAATGTACTTGGCCACAGATCAGTTCAGTGTACCATGAAAATGTAATGTTAATTATATTTCTTGTAATGCATTTTAAATTTGAATAAACTTGAGTTGCAAAAAAAAGGAAATGCTACAAAATATCACGATATGTCATGATGAAACTTTACACAAGTATCATGATACTCAAAACTTGATAGTAAATCATCCCTAAGCCCCACTGTAATGGTGATTCCAGTCTGTAGTTCTCTGATGCTGCATGTTTCTGCCACAAATGTTGATGAGCTCTTGATTGAGCCACAAAGCAGTTTAGAGATGTTTGGATTCCGTCCCCGCCATGTGAACAAAGCTTATTCAGTCTTCTATATCCCAAAATATAAAGAGTGCCTTACCATTTGCCTTCAGAATGGAAGCTAACTATCCGTAATCTTCCTTCTGTCCTGACTGGGCGCCTGTCTGGCAAGCGTTTCCTGCGTATCAGCGCTGTCCCTGAGTAATGAATAATTTCAACCATATTAGATAGGTGATACTGGAGCTTGTGGATCGTGTTTCAGTATAGTGCGTGAGAGCCTTTCAGGTTTCTGAGCAGGAAGCTGGTTCTTTTTTGTCTGTTTTTTGTGTCAGATGCACTTTCTGATTCTGCTATCGACTTTTGAGAGTAGATGGTTTAAACACCGGTTTCACCTAACATTTTGTTGATTTTTGACTTGGTTAACAATAGGAGAGCATTTCCTGAGGGGGAACAGAAAGTTGTTTCTGTTTTGAGTTTTTTAATCCAGTAATGCCATGGTATTTAGAACAGATCCAGAAGCAAATGACAAGGTATTTGGAGGCAGCTTCCTCTAGCAGGTGGAGTACTGCGGTACTGGCTTGGGGAACAGGTGACCCGGGCTTAAATCCCATCAGAGACAGGTGCTGTGTTCAAACCCAAGTTTATGTTTCTTGGGATAGTAGCCATAAAACCTATGGCTCATTTCCAGTAGTGTCCCAGATAACTTAACAGTGTTTTATATAGGCTCATTTCTAGTAGTGTCCCGGATAATTTAAAACAGTGTATATAGGCTCATTTCCAGTGGCATCCCAGATAACTTAAAACAGTGTATATAAAAATATTAAACATAACACATCAGTTACAATGTTACAGTCTCATACTGAAAATAACCTTGTGACCGTAAGCAAATCATTTAGGTACAGAAAAAATCAGACTGAGTTCAAGTGAAGCCATATGGGTGGATAATTTAAGTCCACTTACACTTTAAAAGTGCTGTTTCAATGCTGGGGTGGTAGGAGCATTTGTCCCCTCACTTCGTGAACTCCGTCACTTCATCATGGTCCCTTGACAAAAGGGATTGAGTTCATGAAATGTGGGGACAATGCTCCTACCATCTCAGCTCTGCAGTGAGTTTGAGCATCTGCACTTTTGAAATGCTAAGTGGACAGCTTCATCTGAACTCAGTCTGGTCTTTTCTGTTCCACAGTTTTGGTTGTATAGTGGTATTTGGTTTATCTAGGAATACACTTTTGTTTGCGCATCAGTCTTCCCTTCCAGGACTTTTTTTTTTTTTGTTACAAGTTTTGACCAGGAAAGACGCCGATGCTTGTTTCCAAGTGCCTGCTGGAAGCACAGGGAAGTTAAGTGACTTGCTCATGGTCACACAGCAAGTGGTGGCTGTGGGATTCAACCCAGTTTTCCAGGTTTGCAGCTCAGTGCCCTTAACCACTGCGCTGTACTGCGTCCCTCCCTTCCAGGATTTGTTACTCCTGCAAGTCAGTAATGCCGTATTTACGCGGCAAACCTCACTCCTTCTTTGGAGCATTGCAGAGCTGCCCTGACCCAAAAGACGCTTGGTTAACTCGTCTACACAGACCCCCTCAGTGCCGATGTAAGACTTGCTGGAGGGGGCTGGAAGTTGGGGCAGTCAGCTGATGGAAGCGCCCACAAGTGGGGAGCGAGCGGTGCAGCCTGTCTACATACTTGTCGCTAAATCACTCTCGCCTCCTGAACACATCCCCAGACTTTCTGGAACTGCCAGGCGGTGCAGGGAGGGCTTTACTGCAATCCGGTATGGTCCACATGGCAACATTTGCACACAGCAACCCAAGTGCTCGGGTTGCTGCGGTGCAAATGCCGCTGTGTAAACTCAGCTTTAGGCCCAGTCCACACGGCACTGCATCAACCGGTTTAGCTAAATTAAAACTGGTTTGAGAGTGCTTATTAGTGTCCATATTGTTGCCCTGGTAAAATGACTGTATAAAAGTGGTTTTGAGACCAGCTTGGGAGCTGGTCTCAAAAACAGTTTAAGGTGCAATGGCTTAATTGGAACAATTCTACCTGCACTGTGGACAAATGAGCACAGTTGTATGTGTGTGGTACAGGGAGAACAGGTTTAACTGGAGCAGTGTGGACACAGCAAAACCATTATCAAGGCTCCTGGGATTCTGCGATTTCATGGGCACAGAATTTTATGCAGAACTTGCATCATGCTGCAGAGTACATTCAGTGCCACAGAATTCAATGCTTTTGGCCATTTATTTTTTTCATTCCGGTGTACCATTTTCCAGGCCTGCCCACTGGTGCAGCTGTACAGCTACTGCTTGCAGCGCAGACGACCCGGGCTCAGGAGTGAATTTGGGATGTCTGAGGGTTGGGGAGGAGGAGGAGGACTGAGCATTCAAGGGACTGCTCTCCAGGGAGGGAGTATGCCATGCCCTGTGTTAGACTGGTCCATAGAAATGTTCAGGGACATGGCATCTAGGGACTGTTAAGCTGGGAGTGGAGGAGTGGTGGCCTGCAGCTCATGACATTCTATACACAAGAATGTAGTAGGACTGTCTGGCCAACATTGCAGCCCTGCTGCTCCTTCCAGGAGAAAACCAGAGGGAAAACAGCTAGCAGAGTAGCAAGGCAGGTCTGATCCATCGCAGACTCCACATTTGCGACAGGTCCCTCTCCCCGAAGACATACCAGATCCACAGGACAGGGAGAATGGGAGACCTCTGACCTCGCAACACTGGGCAGGCCATGAAGGAAGTGCCAAGGATAGCAGGTAAGCTCGTGAGGTGCCAAGTGATGGAGCTGGGGAGGGTCTCTCCAGGAGGTAGGGCCTGCACCAGAGGGGAATAAAGAGAGCAGCACAAATGTACAGTTTTCCCTTAGCGTCTGGGTCCCCCTCCCTCCATTTTTAACCTGAGACTCTCCTGCATACTAAGCATGTGATGCCATCGATCACATAATATTTCAGCCAATTGCAGGACTAGTGCAGTCTGCCACAGAAATGAATAGTTCATGGTACAGGTTTGAACAAATGCTTCTATAGAAAGCCTAGGAGCCCTGCCACAGAAATTAGGACTTAAGTGCTGCTGAGAACTAGGGGCCTTGACCATTGCCAAGAATGATTAAAGGAACAGTACTGATGTAGCGAACCAGTGTAACCAAACTGGTTTTGAAAATGGTTTTCAAGTACAGTTCTATAGTGTGGATAGGTTATTACTCTTTCAGTGCTTTAGTCCACCCAGCAGTAAAACTGAACCAAAGCAGGAACTAACTGTAAACAAAGACAGTCATTGCATCTCAGCTGGGATATCATGGAGGAAATAAACTGTAAAACAAAAAAAATAAAGAAATGAATAAATTTGGATTTTTCTGTGGAAAATAACTTGAGACATGACCAGAGCAGACCCCCACCCCATTTTCTTGGATGAATTAGTTTAGTACAGAGGGTGCCAGTGCACTCTGATGTAATCAGACGAAACAGTCTGTAGTCTGGGGAGGCAGTATAGTGTAGTGGTTTTGAACCAAGAACCACCACCACTTGCATACTGTGTGACCGTCAGCAAGCCACTAAACCTTCCTGTGCTCCCAGGATGTGCCCGGATAAAGGCTTGGCTTAGTGTGTCTTTCCTGGTCAAAAACTGTAAAATAAAAATATAAATAAATAGTTAAACTGTTTGTATCGAAAATAGGTTAATTGCAGAAGATTTTAGATCAGAATGCCATACCCAGATAGGTGAAATGTTTTGCTACTGACTTCGCTTCCTCAGGGTTATGGACAAATTACAGTGCCCCCTTCATGGATGAATTACGATGTGGTAATTTAATTACAATGTGGTAATTGGAATGCCCCCCTTTTCTAGTGCTGGGGCGAAGGCTTTTGAAATCGAACTTGTGGTATGATCCCACAATTCAAACCCGATTTGAATCCGTGCATTGATCCTGACTTCTATGCCAGCCCATACATTAAGAATCAGAGGCTGACTGTGAGGTATTTGTATTACTCCTATCGCTGGACCCTTTTCCTTAGAAATATAGAAATATAGAAGCATAGTGTTTGCTGGCAGATAAGGACTGCTTGGCCACCTAGTCTTCCCATTTTGCCCTGCCAGTAGTATCACTGTAGATCTTACTTGATCTCTGGTCCGTTATCCCTCCCCTCTTCCTTTCCCCTAAGATCCCCCTGTGCCTGTTCCATGCATTCTTGAATCCAACAACTGTTCTCCCTCCCACCACCTCCACTGGAAGGCTGTTCCAGGAATCCACCACTCTCTCTGTGATGAAGTACCTCCTCATATCTCTCCAGAATTTACCCCCCCCCCCAGCTTCATAGCATGCCACCTTGTTCTTGACCACCTTTTTTTCTGGAAGGTACTTCCCTCCTGTACCTTATGTGTACCCGGTTTAGGTATTTAAATGTCTCTATCATATCCCCCCTTTTCCCTCCTCTCTTCCAGGGTGTACATATTCAGATCCTTAAGTCTCTTCTCTTGCGACTTCTGCTGCAGACCCTGCACCATTTTAGTTGTCTTTCTCTGGACCGTCTCCACTTTATGTCCCTCCAGAGATGTGGTCTCCAGAACTGGACACCGTACTCTTGGTGGGTCTTACGAGTGAGCTATACAGATGCAACACCTTCTCCTTCTTTCTGCTGGTGGTACCCCTCCCTATGCACCCCAGCATCCCACTAGCCTACTCAACTGGTTTGTCACACTGCCTGGCCACCTTTAGGTCATCCAGTATGATTGCCCCCAGCTCTTTTTCCTGTTTGGTGGTTGTCAGTACCACCCTTTCTATGTCCCAAGTGCATTATTTTGTACTTTTGTGCATTGAAACCCAGCTGCCATACTCTTGACCACTCCTCAAGTTTTCTCACGTCACTACTCAACCTTTCCATGCCCCCTTGAGGTCCACCCTATTGTAGAGTTCAGTGTCATGTGCAGTGAGGCAGACCTTCCATTCCAGCTGCTATGCAGTGTCATTTGTAAAGACATGAAAGAGCAGTCCCAGCACTGATCCCCAAGGCTGGTCACCGTCCCTTCCTCAGAGTGAACTCCATTTACCTCCACTCTCTGCAGCCTAGCCCCTTGAAAAAAGATACTGTATTTATAGTATCTGGCAAACTAGAGGTCAGCTGGGTGCTGATACTGACTACCGTATTTATGCCTCCATTTAGAGGGAAAGAAAACGGAGCACCTTTTGAAATGGAAATGAGAGAGAAACTTAGGAGGGGGGGTAATGCAGCTATTAAACTGACAGCTGTATGTGAGTGAATTGTATCAGGAAAAGGAGTATTAAGACTGATAGCTGCATTTAAATACAGACAAGCCCGCCTTGGTCTTTTGTTTCTGTTAGGAGACTCAATTTCCACAGATTTATCACCTTCTTAGGACAATGCAGTCATGTGATTGAAATCACTTAGGAAGGGGAGAGAGGGAGTCCTGCTCCGCAGATTGACTGCCAGGAAAACTGCTTTTGGCACCACCTGAAACTTCTGCTTTATTCTAGAACATTTTTTTAGTCAAACAAAAGTGTACAAACAAACCATGTATGGTGGTTTAAGATAACGTAACAGACACTCTGTGATCTCAGTGTGGCCTCGCTGACTTTTAAGAGCTACATCAAAAACAGAGCGGGAGGATACTGCTTCAACAGTTGGCCTGTAGATCAATGAAAACTGGAGAAAATATCTGCTCGCCAAATATTTCATAAAAAGAAAAAACATCATGTGTTTTATTTGCAAATATACACAGAGAAGGTAGAGAAAGACAAATGGCCAGTGTTTCGTAACTGGCTTGGTCACTTCCTCAGGGCCCAAAGCATTGACTGTACACTGACTGCTCTGTTAGACAGTATGGGTGACTTTTCCTAATTCTGATTATACTTGCTAATAATTACCTGTGTACTTCAGAGAGGAGGTATTTTGAAAATGTGCAGTGCTGGTGGCTTTGTGTTAAGGCTACCCTTTTTAATTCAGTTGTACCTGTCCCTGGTTCTAAGGCCAAGTCTACTTTTCTGTATGTATTATAAATAAATAAAACATGATTTTTTTTTTTTTTTAATGAAATATTCTATGAGTGGGTCTTTTCTCCAGTTTTCGCAGGTTTAGGATAATCGCAGTAACTGGACGTAAATCTGCATTCCTACCACAGGTTGTTCCAGTCTGACTTCATAAATTTTCAGAATGAAAGCCAAGCATGCGTGTCCTGTACATATAGAAAACTCTGGAAACCTGTGTCATTTTTGAATCTAATGAATGTACAACAGTGACCAGGCTGTCCAAGTCCAAATACTTTGTATCCAACTGTGTTATGGAGTTTCATTCATCCACTTTTTGTTCTCCCTTCTCAGTCAGTCACTCCAGTCCTCTTGGTGCCTTCAACATCTCTAACTCCCTTGAGGTTGCATCCTTTTTCTTCAACAACTTTTTCACTACCTCCACTCTCTCACCAATGAGTTAGTTCAGCACAGAGAAGTAGATGGCCCTGTGGATTGGTAGTGGAGTCTTTCGTCTTTAGGTCACTGGTTCAAATTCAGCACAGGTCGGTAGTGGCCATTATTACCGGAGTGCTGTTCATTGGCCTGCATGAAATGAGTTATGGTGGTCTCGGTTCAGTTCCCAGTGGGCAGGTGTCCACATCTCAAAACCACAAACATAACTGGCACTAATTGGCACCCTTGTTGGCATTCTTACATGAGAGGCCAAGGATTGAATGGTCACAGAGTCTAAACTACCCTCTCACGTACTAGGTGGTACCGCCATGGCAGGGTTGAGGCACACTGGCGAAGCAGTGTGGGGAAGCTTGCACTGTGATTGCCCGTGCTATGCCAGTCATGTGGATAAATAGAAGACTTCTGGGTCCAGTGCTCTCAATCCAGCACCTTTCAAAGCACTCAAATTCACACACACAAAAAAACCCAGAATTATTTCAGCACAATTTTATACAATTTATTTCCCCAGGGTAGTGGAGTCTTCCACAACTCCTGCCTCCCTGCCTCCTCTCTACCTCTTTTCTGCTTATTTTATTTATTGAATTTTGTTGACCCAGTTAGCCCACTGGGCCTAGAAGTCCCTTTTTCAGGGGCAAGGGGGGGGGGATACATATGGTAAGCAACTGAAATTGAATCGGATTAAGCTGTTGGTGGTATTTTTAGTGAATGGGAGAAATTTGGCCAGGACACTGGGGAAATTCCCCTACTGCATTGCTGGCGGTAGGGGGAGCTGCTGACTGTTCAACGGAATGGCAGACTGTGCTGAGCTGTCCATGAAGACAGACGTCTTACCTGCTGCAGGCAGGGAGAGCTCTAATGAGATGTCGGTAGGAGATCAGTCCCGAATGGAATGTGTTTATGATGATATATCTGTGGAGCTGCCTGGAGATATGCGCGGTGCAATCCGTGCAGCGGGAGTTTTGGAGGAGAAGGCTTCACCAGAGCTGGTGACAGGAGATGTTCCCTTGACTTCCTCGACTGTACCGACCGTCCGCTCAGTTTTAATGCGAGAGGATGGCATGCACCAGCCGAGAAAGCGGCTTGCCCGACTAGCCCTGTCGCTCAGGATGCAACGTTAACTCATGTGCCAGAGACTCCGCGTACTGGAATGCGGAAGTCACTTTCATCTGACGGCTCGTTTTCCCTCTAGAGACTGGAGTAAAGAATTGGCCCTGCTTGATGCAGGCTGGATGCTTCAGGATGGGCGCTGGTTACCTGACTCGAACTGGATTTCCTTTACACCACAGGAGACAAACACTTCTGGGATCACTGCGGCTGTTCAGCCCGCGGATCAACAGCCTTCGGATCCCTGTACTGCGGCTATTGATGGTGAGACTTTGCTTATTTGTGGTTCGGCTACTATTAGGGAGCCTGTCACCACAGTACCAAATGTTTCCCTTCCTTCCTCTCCTCATCGGGAACAGTTTCATTCTAGCCCCCGCTTTTCAGATCTTTTTCAAAATAATCGTTTGGAGCAGGCTCCTAGACACAACGCTGTACATCTCAGGTACAGGGGGGGTCTTCAGGAACATCCTGACTGTTTTTTTTGTAGCCCAACGGCTGCTTAAGAACTCTATGAACTTTCAAGCCTCAGACATATATGCCCTCATAAATATTCGGGGAGAAGACACTTTTGACATTAGTTTCAAATCCTTTACTGGCCTGGATAAATTCTGGCAAAAATATGAATCTTTGAAAACCACTCCTTTATGGACTCCGTTTTGGGCCATTCCTATTACTAAACCATTATTTAAAACTTTTCACATAATGTTCCAGAATGAGGGGTAAATGTGGGGATATCTTGTACTGGTTGGAGAGTAATGCACTGTATTGGGGCCTCCAGAGCCTGTCATTGATGGGTAGGGCATCTAGACTGGAAGCTGAAAATTTAAGATTAAACTGCATATTGTAGGGGACCTAGTTCAGCATGTTCCAAATAGTTTCTTTTCAGGCAAGGATAGAGGAGTATGTTTTTATCCAGACCAACCTAAAGCCTGCTATAAATGTGGTAGCCCTCACCATTTAAGTAGCGTATGTGATAAGATCAAATGCGCATTGTGTGGGGACCTGTCCTGGATCATGACAATGGAACCTGTTGAAATGTTTTTTGCTGCAACCTCTGCGATACCCAGGGGCATGCATACCACCAGTGTCCATACACTGGCCAAAATACTTCAGGGGGCCTTGATAAAGAAACCCTGATCTCTGAAGCCCAGGGCTGTTTTAGGCCTAGTACTGAGGATACTGCCACCCCTGATCCTGACCTTTCTAGCCAGGCCCTTCCACCTCGGCTTCTCCTGGTGGTGATGAGCCTCAACCCACTGATGAGCCTTCTGACATTATTCAATTACATGTTCTGCAGCCCCCCGAGGCTTCAGGGCTTTCGGATCCTACCACTCTCTCTTCTGCCCCTGCCCCCCCGACCCTGTGTTTCAGAAACCTCATCCAAAGCATATAACAAGGTCTCATGCAAAAATGTTAGCCATAATGACAACCACTCCTTTCGCACAATACTTTCCCGGTCTTGCAGGATCAGGATGGTGATTCAGAGTCTGATATATCAGTTAAATCTGGGGCCTTGTCTGGCATGGAGTGTGATGATGAAGGGGGACCTGACTTATTGGAGTCAAAGGAAAAAGTCAGGTCGAAAGCGTGGAAAAGGACAAATCCTAGTCTTAACTCCCTGGCTTCCTTGACTGTAGCTTCACTCAAATCTTGTAGTATAAAGAATTCCAGAAAGCGTATTGGGCTCTTGCATTATTGTAAGTCCCTGCTCATGGACATTATATTTCTGCAAGAAACGCTTTTCTGCTCTGTCAGAAGTCAATCATACTAAGAAATTGTGGTTCTCTGGCTCTTTTGATCCTACGGACCCGATGCTGCAGATGGGGTTGGGATTCTTTTTTGTCATACTGCAGTAAAGGTAATTAGACTGGTTGATTTGGTTCCAGATAGAGCCTTACTCCTAGACTGTCTCTATGTGGGCTTTCCCCTCCGCCTTATAAACATTTATGCTCCCCAGGTTAAATCAGCCAGGATCGATCTTTTTTGTGAAGTAGAGCATTATCTTTTTTCCCCTAGACATATTATCTGGGGGGGTGATTTCAACTGCGGATTGGATCTGAAATTTAAAGTAAAGTTTATTGTGATTCCCATGCTCTGCATAAATTAATTCTAAAAGCCTCTTTAACAGATGCTTATAGAGCGCTTTATTCAGACCCAGGGCCTACATACAAACGTAGCAGTTTTGCTACCAGAATTGATTTTGTTTTTGTTTCCCGACACTTGATACCATTCTCCTTTCATTTGACCCGTTGCTAATTTTCAGATCATGTGTTGTTGACAGTACGTTTTTCTCTTTATAGTATTCCACCTCGCTTTCCTGCCCTTCCCGCAAGATAGAAGCTGAATCCTATTTTACTGCCTCAAGAGCGGTTCCAGTTTCTTCTGTCACAGACACTTGATAGGCGACAGTCGGTAGCCGGGATGTACGATTCCTGGGGTGATTGGTTGATAGAAACTAAATTAGAGTTTAAACAGACTTCCACTACCTTTAACCATCTAACTCAATCGGCAGACTGTATTGCTTATTTAGGTCATCGATCACAGTTTTATAAATTAATGTCACTTTCCACTTGTTCTGCTGTTCGGATCCAAGAACAAATTGCTGTACTCTGAAACCACATGAGAAATTTTCATTATGGGAAGGCTTGCCACATGCATGAAGACCTGTCGTATGGATTAAAGACATCAACCGTTTCAGACCCTTTTTCTGCCTGTAAACAAGTGTTAGATAAAAAGCTCATGGACGGCCTTTATGATATTCAGGGTGTTTTGAAAACCACTGATATTGAGATGTTACACATTGTTCAGCTTTTCTTAAGGGCCCTACATGGCCAGGCTTTTCAGCCCACCAGTACCTGGGAAGCATTGTTTTCCTTTCAGCCACCCATGATATCACCTACTGATTCCCACTTTATAGATATGCCCATAACCCAGGATGAGGTCAGGTCAGAAATTAACCGTTTGAAATCTGGAATATCGCCTGGTCCGGATGGCCTCATTAATGAACTGGATAAATTTTTTGGGGACGATATCAGTGTTATTTTGACTCAGGTTTTCAATGAAGTCCTTGCTAAATCTAAACTGCCTCAGGGTTTTTCAGATGCTGTAACAATTTTTTTATTCAAAAAAGGGAATAAACGCGTTGTCGGGAATTGGAGACCGATTTGCTTATTAAATACGGATTATAAGATTTTTTCAGCTATTTTGTGTCACAGGCTCCAACGTGTTGCTCCACCACTGATGCATCCTGTTCTAACATGTTCTATTCCAGATAGACACATTCATCAGAATTTGAGACTACTGAGGAATATTTGTGACTGTAGCCAACTGGGGAAGTTTACAGGATATTTACTCTCTTTAGACCAGGCTAAGGCCGTTGACAAGGTTTCCCTTGGGTTTTTGTTTCAAGTCCTTCAGAGGTATGGGTTTTCAGATAAACTTAGAGCTTGGGTAGGGCTTTTGTATAGCGATGCCCGAAACTTTCCCCTCATTAACGGGATAATGGGAGACGGGATTGATTTCTGTAGGGGGGTGCGTCAGGGATGTCCGCTTAGCCCTTTATTTTGTACCTTTGTGTTGGACCCTTTAATTCAGGAACTCCTTCATCATCCACATATCATGGGTTTGTCGCCAGCTTTTGATATTCCTCCTCAGGTTTTGACAGTCTGTGCTGATGACATGTGTCTTCTGCTACAAAATTCAGTTTCAGGCCTTTTAGCATTAAATATCTTAGCACAGTTTGGTTCGATTTCAGGGACTTCTGTGAATTATGACAAGAGTGCTGGAATTTTTTTGGGAGAGGGCCCTTTTGAGCCCATGATTGGGCAGATAGCCATTTCTTCGGGCCCTATTAAAATATTGGGTTGTTTTTTTGGTGCCAGTGATTTGACTGATCTTAATTGGAAACCGCGTATTGAATTAGGTGAGAGTAAGGTTCAGTTATGGAAGTCTTGGACTTTTTCTAAACAAAAACGTGTTTTGATTGTCAAAAAATTCTTGCTACCTCTGTTTCTCTATTTTAGCTCTGTGTTTCCTCTGCCAAGACAATATGAAACCCGCTTTTATAGTATTTTTTTTCAAATGTTGTGGGGAAGCCGATTGAACCCAGTTAAGCTTGATTTTACGTATCTACAGATCAAGGCTGGTGGCCTTGGGATGATTAACCCGATTGTTTTTTATTTCTCTTTTTTAATTAAATTTACATTTAAAGAAGTTGCACAGTATCAGTCTCATCCTTGGGACCTATGGACATTTTTTATGCTCCAGTATTTTTTGCCACAGTGGTCTACTGAAGCACCTATTGTTAAATCTAATTATAGGGCACCTTCATTTCTTCATTTAATGGTTGTCAAGCTACGTCTGTGGCATCTTGCTCAAAGCGAGGTTCATCGGCTTTCCCGAAAAGGCCTGTATATTAGAATAATGTCCACTAATTTTTTAGTTCAGGTGGATTTTCCCAGATGTTTTCCTCCTAAATTACATTTGGCCTTGAAAGTTTTGGCCGACAGGAGGATTCCTGACCGGATGTGGGATGTGACATGGCTTAGTTGCCACGGGAGACTAGGAGTTAAGGGAAATTTGAAACATAAGGCTATTACTGAAAGAAGCTGTATTCGTGTTGAATGTGCAGGAATGGAAGAAACTATGGTTCATTTTTTTTTTTTTTTTTTACTTGTCATTATGCCCGTCACTTTTGGTCTGTTTTGTTTGCTAAGTGGGGATGGGGTGCATCTTGTCATATTTCATATGAACATTTGGTTCTTGGGGATTATTTGCTTTTTTTTATCCCGTTATCATCCAAGCACCCTCACTGTGATGTTTGTATGCATTAAATTGTATTTGTGGCAGGCAAGGTGTTTGTTTTCCTTACAGCGTACTGATACCTTACCTACTGTTGTTCTACGTCACATTGAATCAGCTTTACGGACTCAAAAAGACTTCGAATCCCGACATTTGACAGTCCATTTGTTTCATGAATATTGGAAACTTGTCTACTGGATTTGACACTGTCTGTATCTTATCACTGTGATTGTACAGTTGTTTTTTTTTTTGGCAGTCCTTCTGTGATGTCATTATTTTTGGTATGAACTTTTCTAGTGAAAATGCATTGATGTTTTTTGGTTTTTGCAATAAACAATTCCCCTACTCTTTTTCGATAAGTGCCTTGAGATCTTTAACATCCACCTGAACTACCACCAATCCAGGCAGATGGGACCTCGGTTTAACGTCTCATCCGAAAGACTGCTACACAGTGGCAGGGCCAGGTTTGGGAGCTGAGGAGGGGCACAACAGTCAACGAGGACACCAAGATGTCAGCAAGTCAGTGTCAGTTTGAAAATGTGATGCGGTTTTCTGCATAATCAGTGGGTTTTACCTATTAAGGGTAATAAAGCAAACAAACCTTCTGGCAACTGGTAAGAACTGTATTTGACATTCACAACCTAACTCATGATCCCACTGCTGTCGGCACGCAAGATGTGTATCAAGAGAGTGTCAGTAGAATTTTAAAATGTCTTTGTCTTTTGGGGCTCATGGGATCAGTAATTGCCCCCCCGTACAAATTGTTTCCTGAGTTTGATAAAGGGACAGGAACTGAAACAAACTGTGAGAGTCTAGTGAGAGATGCACATGTTTGAGTAGTGAGGCAGTAGACATAGGCTGAGACTGGTGCTTAACCCATATCACTGAATGACCAGTCAGAACCTCTTCATTTCAAACTAAAGGTGGCTGGCATGTCTGCAACCAAGTAAGCATGTCATTCTGCACTTGCATTCACATCTACCTTGCCTGTTTTCTGTTTTTTTTTGTTGTTTTTTTTTTTTAAAGAAATTCTACTCACTAATGTGACTCACAACATTGCACATCCTCCTCTTTCTCACGCAACAGCTGGCAGTCCTGATCGGTTTTAGGCTTGTCCCATTCACATGGGCCCCCCACCTCACGCTACCCCCTTCTGCCCTCTCTCTCCTCTTACTCAACCTCTGGATTAAATTTTTAATTATATTAATAAAGTGCTAATCCAGATTTAAAAAAAAAAGAGAGAGAATGTGTACCAGAAAATAGGAAAGTTGCAGTTGTCCAACCCACCATCTGACACCAAAATCAAGCACATTGCATGCACGCAGAAGCTTCCAAGCTGCAAACTCTGTCGATGCTGATCTATGGCCATAACCATACACGGTCGTATTGTTGCACCACAGTAACCCGGCGCTCGGGTTGCTATGGTGCAAATGCCACCATGTGGACACTTACCAGATCATGGTAAGGCAGTCCTTACACTGCTCCGGCGGTCTCATGAAATCTGGAAATGCGTTTGGGAGTGAGCGGTTTAAGCGGCCGTGTGGACAGACTGCACCGCTAAGCCCCACACGCTAGGCCCTGCTGGCATCTTTTTTTCGGCCGACCGCCCACTGACTGGCAGCCCCTCTACAGTGTGTCTTGCATCGGCACTGAGGGGGGCTGTGTGGACGTGGAAGCAGAGCATCTTTTTTGGTCAGGGGTCCACGCTGCAATGCTCCGCAGAAGGAGTGAACCAGTCGTGTAAATGGGGCTTATGTCATATGTGTGTGTGTGTGTGTGTGTGTGTGTGTGTGTATTCTGTGTGGTCATGTTGGCAACATCAGAGTTTGCATGGTAGTGTGTGTTCACACTCTCATTGAGCAGTCCTTAGTGTTCTATGTTAACTGTGGAGCAATCACTCTGTGATATACGAGTCCAGGTCTTGGGAAGAAGGAGTAGACTGGCAAATAGCTGGAAGGCAGGCAGGGAGAAAGCATCTGACTTCACCCACAGGACAAGACAGCTAATGCAAGCAGATCTTTGAAAGGGCTAGGAGGCCAGTGGCAACATCACTACATTAAAGGGCTGATTTTTCCAGGATAGAAACTGGGCTTGCAGTTGAAACTGGGACCTAGCATATTGGGGAAGTTAAGTGTGCTTAGAAGAGGCCTAATATTCTCCCCATCACAAGGGTGATGATTTCTCTGTGCCTAGTAACTACCATTGCATTTCCCTTACTACTGTTATGGGCTAACCCTAAGGGCAATTAGTGCTTTTTCCTTTCGCCGCCTCCTTTTTTAGTCCCTCCTCCTTTCTTAGCCCCAGCCAACTCCATTGTTACCTCTCTGATCAGAATGACAGATACTGTCCTTTTAGAGGATGTATCAGGGTCTAATTACCTCCACCATCTTTGTTGACCTTTCCAAGGCTTTTGGCAATGGCTATCCTCCCCAGCTAGGTAAGCTCACTCGGGCTGGCATCTCTCACCACATGGTCAGGTGGTTTGTTTGCAGCCAACCTGGTGAGCAGGTCTCAAGCAGTCCTTCTTGGTAATTTCTCTTCTCCCTCCCCACCAGTGGTACCCCAGGTCTCTGTCCCAGGACCCATCCTGTTCTTCCTAAACAACCTCCCCAAACCTCTCTGTCTTCGAACATTCACATGTACGCTGATGACAGCGTACTTAATGCCTGCATAACCTCAGTGAAGTGGGTTGGTAGTATGGCTGTAGCGGGACCTTGATGAGGCCCCAAACTGGTTTAATGCTAACGTACCCATAACACCAAAAAGCATTATCTGTAGCGTTTTATAACATGGCTAATAAAAAGGGTTGCGCTTGATTGGAGGGAAGACAGCAGGTGACCATGGATTAATAATTAAGAAAATGATTCTCCTGACATTCGACTGTGGGGATGTGGTTTGTAGTGTTGCCTTCATTTCCACCCTAGCCAGACTGAACCCCCTTTTTCATTCATTCTGCCAATTTGCTCTCAACTACCCCCATATACCCATCACTGCTCTGTCTCTACTCCCCCCTCTCCATTTACCTCTCTGGTGGACAGATGAGATGACTGTCACACTGTGACTCTTTCATCTGGAAGTGCTGGCTTGGTTCTCTTCCCTGTTACCTCAGTACTTTACTGAACTGTTCACTTCTCCTCCTCCTGTGCTCTCAGGAACTCTGACCCTCGCTCCTTTGATTTTTCCCATCCTAAGACCTCTGCATGCCAGGCCATATTCTGTTATCATCTCCTTCATCTCTAACATGACCTCTCTTCCCCCCTCTGCTCCACTTCCTCCCTGTCCACTTTGAAATGTCTCCTCCATGAATATACCACCCATTCCTGCTTCTGATCTTTTTACTCTGTCTCACCCTTCTTCCTGCCCCACCCGCCTGCTCTCTCCCCCTTACTTTTCTTCTATTCCTTTACTCTCTCCCATCTCCCTTCCATCTTATTCTCGGTTCCATTACTGGTATCCTGTTCCCTTCAGGACAAGGCTGCCACCATAGTCAATTGTTTGCCCTTTTGCAAAGTATGTAATAATTTACCATTTGTCTTCAGGACTTGTTTGTACATAGTCATTTTCTACTGTTTTATTGAACACTGCTTTCCCCACTCCCTTCCCACTGAAGTACATCTAGGAAAGAGTGAAGCCAGCTCAGTATGCTTTTCTGGACAAGACTTTGTAATGAATGAATTAAATAAATCTTAATCAGGATTACCTGTCTCCCATTACACGTTGGGGGGAGGAGGTAACTAGCCAAAACAGAGTCTTGTATTTACATGATCATGTTTAGAGGTTGACCAGTGATGCAAGTCTACAAGAAAGAACATGTTAAAAAGTACTTAATCATAGGTGGTTTACTTATTTATTTAAATTTTGTTTATCAGGATAGGCCCTTGGAGGTGAATCATCTTGTTTACAAGGGCACAGGAGACCAAGGCAGCAACTTACATTTCATTCGTAACAAATGCATTAATTATAGCATGTACGTACATTTTTAAAATTGTTTGCAAACACCGAAGTAAATGGTTGAACAGAACCAATACATTATTGCACAGTTTTAAAATTGGCTTTACAGTCCAGGATACTGTATGTAAAATGTGTTCATGGCTGTTGGAGCTATGAGACATGGCCAAATCCAAGCATCCATAACAGGGGTTTATACTAGCACAGTGCACAAACCTAGTGTGCTATTGCATTGCACTTATATAATGAGACTTGGGAAATTATGCAAAAGAGAGAAAAGGGAATGGAATGCATAGGAGACCGTGCTGATTGTCAGGGCCGTTATTACTTTCTGTATATAGCCAGGAAAGAGAAAAAGTAAGGCTATACTGAATTCCAATGGGAGTGCCTGACCAATCTCACTAATGATGAGAGAGTTCAGCTGCGAGGATTGAATCATAGAATACCCCGTCACCACTGTGCATTTTTTAACCTGACTGGTTACCATAGTCAAATTTAAATACAGTGTGAAAATTATTTTTTTTAAACCTATTGAGATTGTTGCAACTTGAGACCCTTGAGAATAAAGGTTTAATCCACTGTGGGTAGTCAAAATGTCTGCTTGCACTTAGCATTCTGCACCAATGTGAGTGGTGCAGAGTTGCTGCTGATCCACTGCCAGAGGATATGTTGGCATGCCTGGGAGCATTTGGAGCCGATCTGTTTCAACTCCTGTCTCATGTAAGATGCTGCAGTGTTGGGGAGCTGAAACAGTGCAGGAGTTTTTGGGTGGGCGCTCCCCACCACCTGCAGTAAGGTACTCGCAGGGTTGGAAGCACCAGCAGAGGAATATAAATGAAACCTATAGCCAGGCTGCCTGCAACACTCTGTAGCTTCTGCACCCCTCCACAGTTCCTGTGTGTGGATGCACTGGAAATGGCTGTACCAGTACACTTCAAGACACACTAGTGGGGTACCAAAATCCAGGGTGTGAGTAAACACGTTTAGAATGCTGCTACCCATGATGCTTTGTATTGGGGAGGGATTGTGTTCAAAGGAAGACTGTTTTCTTTTTCCACTTCAGCAGTCCCCTAGAGCTGTGAGCTTATCAGGCGGAAATTGTACAATCTTTCCTAGTATCAGTTTTCACTACAGCACTGTATAAAGTTCCACAGTATCCTTACTCATAGCTTTTGATCAGAAATTGAATCTAAATGAGCTCATGTTCTTCTTTCAGTGGAAATGATAGTAGAGTCTCAACGCACAGTATTATATCGATGTGGATGATACAGATATTGTAGAACAGAAACATTTGGACTCCTCATACTTCTGCCTTCCTCCCAGCTTGTGCTAGACAGCAACCATCTCAGCACTTGCTGCACTTTTCAGACAAAGAATACAGGGGATGGCCCTATTTTTCTATCTTTTGGGAAAACTAATATAAAACATTTTTAAAAGGTCTTAAAATGCTAGTGGTATTGGTGGGTCCCACAAGCAAATATAATTGGAATATGATGATTAATACTGCCAAAAAAGGCCAGCCCAGTGGCAGGGAGGGCTAAGGTGTGTTTGGGAACAAGCACAGGTTGCTGGGGGTCGGCTGGGGCCAGGGCTGGGAGAGGATCGAACGGCCACCTGGCAGCACTCCTCTCTTGGATCAGGGTGACTGGCCATCTCGGCTCTTGGCTGCTACCTGGTGGAGGCCTGGTGGTAGCCCAGGAGTGATGGAGGGAGCTGCGGTCCTGGCATGCATGCGCGCCTCTCTGTGCATGTCACAGCTGAGGGCTGGGACGGGAGGAAAACAGGAGGAAAATGAAAGGCACGGCAGGGATTCATGAAGCCCAAACACCACGCCTTCACCCCCTGCATCACCAATACAACCTGTTGGCAGCACTGGACTAAGGCATTTATGTGTAGGACATCCCTCCTTCTCCTGACCCTGCCACAGGAGGAAATCTGTGGGGGTACCACCTGTACAGCTAAGCCCTGGGACATGATGGGCAGTGGATTCAGGGCAGATGGGAATCAAGTGTAAGTAGTATCAAGGAATTCTTCAGGTATATACGTCAACACAGCCAAATCATCTGATAAGGGGGTTAGGCCATTCAGTTTTTTATTTTTTATTTTATTAAAAATCTTTCAGTATGTAACAAGTACATACATACAAATCAAGAACTTGCAACAAGATAAGCATTGAGAGATATACAGCAATGATGCATACAGCCTGTACTGAGGTAAAGTCCAGTGACCATCTAGATATTCATTAGACCCTTTAATTATTGGTGGTACTGAAATTTGCGACCCAGCATGTCTAGGCAGTGCTTTCAATGACTGTTTTTCTTTGGAACAAACTTGGGAACATCTTGGACTGGGGACAGTAAACCCCAAGGGGGTGGGGGGGACAGCAAAGTCGGCGCTCAGTATGGATGCTGACCATCAAGCACACGATAGACCATTAGGCCTCCTCTGCTGGCATGTTAGTATGTTTTTATTCTGTGAGCAAGTTAGCAAGGCACGTGATGCAGGAGTACCACTGAATGTGATATGTCTTGACTTCAGTGTAGTATTCGACATGATGCCTCCTAATACTCTAATAAAGAAACTAGAGTCACAGAAATTTGGTACTAAGACTGTGGACTGGATAAATCAGTCCGGTGAGACCAGTTGAGTTCACAGGGTTCTGTTCTGGGACATATCCCATTAGCAATTTGCATACACGGTTTCCATAATGCAGTTAAGTAATTGACTTAGCAAATTTGCAGAGGGCACCAAAATAAGTGGCACTGTAATTAATATGGAAGAGGTATCTCTGAAGGAGAATCTAAACAGAATATCAGCTTGGGCAATTAGTAACATGATAAGATTCAACACTGACAAATGTGCAGTGGGCAACTAATCATTTAATAGGGTTGTATTAAAAAATCGTTCTGAGGAAAATGATCTCGGGGGTCATGATAAATGTGGACCTTAAATCCAGTTTGCACTGCTTCTTGAAGGAATTTTCCAAGATTTGGTACTGCTTTCATATTTAGATAGTGTAGGTCAGTGATTGGCTCACTCTATAGGTTTAATCTTTTTCTCTAAAGCCGAGACGGGGTGTGAAGGAATTGCATTTAGCCATAACAAGGTGGCCAGCCGATCCCTTCTACTTCCCTATTACTCTGATACGCCCGGCGCACAGGCACATAATGATGTGTGCCAAGGAACAGTGCGGGGGCACGCCCAATTGAAGTCACTGGAATTACTTATATATTTTTATTTATTTTATTTTAGCTTTTGTTGACCAGGTAAGTGCACTAGACAAATCCTGCCTATTTAGCTTTGTAATAGCTACAGTGAGCTGAATCAAGGCCACCAGTTGACTCAGAAGGACCTTAGTCGAGTGGTGACCTTGATTGAACTCACTGTAGCCATTAATAAGCATAAAAAATTAATTATTACCTCCATTGATTTCAGTGGGGACCCCGTGCACGCTCCCGTGCTGTTCCTTGGTACACAACATTATGTGCCTGAGCATGGGGCCGGTCGAATCAATAGGGAAAAGGAAGAGATCAACTGGCCACTTCATTATGGCCAAAATACGATCCCTTCCCACCTCGTCCTAGCATCACAGAAAATTATTAAACTTGTACAGTGAGACAATTGCCAACCTACACTATCTAAATATGTAAGTAGTACATAAATCTAGGAATCTTATAAACACACTTTAGAGGATTCGGTGCTTTACTCGCTTTTAGGTCCGCTGAGGAAGATGGCCCCAATCCTGCATTCCTCGATGTGTGCGGCAAAGGGAAGAACACATCTGTATTGTGCGCAGTGTGCCGATGATCTTTTTTAGGTCCCATCTTAAGGTCCACAGTACTTCCGATAGTGAGTCATGCTATTCTAGGCTATCAATCAGTTTATAATATCTAAGATTTAGGCTTTTGATTGCCGACAAGTCAGGAGCCAAAATTAAGCTGCCCACCATGTTGGGAGCTCAACAGCACCCCCACAATCTTATAAACACACTTTAAACATGGAAACATAGAATGCATCCACAGAAAAGGACTGGTAGGCCCATTTAGTCTGACCCATTTTCTCTGCCTGTTACCACACCCTGGACCCTATTCAGTCACAGGTGTCTCTCCCGCCTCCCTTTTTTTTTTTTTTACCTGTTATGCCTATCCCTTGCATGCTTGAAGCTTCCTCCTGTCTTCGCCCCCACCACCTCATCTGGCAGGCTGTTCCAAGAATCTACCACCCTTTTTATGAAGAAGTATTTCCTCATGTCTCTGACTCCCATCCTGCACCTTGTTCACTCCGTGAGGTAGCTGAAGGTCTAAATCATGTCCTCTCTTGCTTGCCTTTCTTCCAGGGGGTACATGTTGCGCTCCTGCAGTCTCTTCTTGTAAGGTTTCTCATGCAGCTCCCACACCATTTTGTTAGCTCTTCTCTGGACTGCTTCCACCCTGTCAGTGTCCTTGGGGATGTGCAGCCTCCAGAGCTGGATGCAGTACTCCAGGTAGGGTCTCACTAGTGAGCGATCCAGTGGCAACGCCACCTCCCTTCTGCGAGAAATCCCTCTCCTTATACAACCCAGCATCTGGCTACATTTGCATGCTGCCTTGCCACCTTGACGTCACCGGATGTAATTTCCCTTGAGGTTCTCTCTTGCTTGGTGACTGTAAGTGCCCCTCCATCTTATACATAGACGCTGGGTTTCTCCACCCCAGCTGTATGACTGTGTACTTTTTGTCGTTGAAACCCAGCTGCCACATCTTAGACCACTCCTCTAGTTTTTGAAGATCCCTTTGCATTCTCTTCATCTTCTCCTTGGTGTGACAGGGTTGAATAAGGCACTGTCTCATTTGTTTTTTTATGTTAATTTGTTTCTCTCTTCTTCTGACCAGCCCCCTTCCGCTGGCCCCCACAGCCCCATCATTCCGGCGTTCACTGGACTGGCCTCTGCTTCCATGAGGTATCGGCTGGTCAGGTGCGGCGCCTGTGGGGGGGGTTGGCATCATCCCGCCAGTTGGGACTTTCCTTGGGTTTACTTTCCTGATCTTGAGCACGGAGAGAAGGCGTGCAATGATGCCAATGGCCGAGCCGTGCACGCTTCCACATGCCTGCCCCGCATCCGCCCCCTATGTTATGGGTCCTTTGCGCCAGCCACTGCCAGGGGCCAGTCATGCAGCGGACTCCATCCCCACCCCTCCCCAGGAGAGGAGAGCAGTCCTCTGGATGCTCTATCCTCTCCCTCCCCGGCCGACCCCCGGTGGCCCGCTCACACCACAAACATGGGTCACTGGTGTGGCAGGAGGTAAAGCATGGATGCCTCAGCCCTCCACGCCACTTGGCCACACTGTCCCATTTGTTATGCAGACAGAGTTAAGCACAAGGATCTGTTCTAGCTTTCTTTTTCTGTCTCTTGTCTGTCTGGTTGCGCAACCAAATGTTCTCGTGAGACCTAGGAACTGATCACCGTGATGGTCTCGTGATTCTCCACCTCTTGGTGTCTCTCTGCCTTCCCTTGCTGTTTTTGTCTGTTCTTCCCCCTTGCATATCGGTGGTTATAAAGATATATGTGAATCTATATGTGAAACTATGATCCCTTGGTTTGAAAATATATATAGTTATACTGTTGAAATGATTGCAAAAAGGCTTGTTTGCAAACTCTTTTGCAGAGCTGTCAGCAGGAGGCCAGCTTGGGGCACTGTTCTATTTGCAAGCCTGCTCTGCAAAGAAACTGACAAGAACTCTGATACATTTTCTGAGAAACGGAATGTTCACTTAACGAGTTCCCAGGCAAAGACTTATAAAACGAGTGGCAATACTTTTGCTAGAAAGAGAGAAAAAGACTAAAACTTGGAATTAGAGATACCTTCAGATGAAGGACTTTGTTTTCGCTGTTTGTACTACCTTTGTGAGCAATTTTTATTTTTTAATTTTACTGTTATTGATATTAAAACATTACTTGAGAATTTTATAACTGCTCATGGTTTTCCTGTGCTTCCTGACCTGTGCCTCGACAACACCTGGTGTTCACTCTGTTGCAGATTTTTGTGTCATCCACAAAGAGATGCACCTTCACCTCCAGTCTGTGTGGCACAATATCAAAGGCCTTACTGAAGTCCAGATAGGGAACATCCACTACCCTTCCCTGATCTACCTCCCTAGTTACCCAGTCAAAGAAATCTATGAGATTAGTTTGACGTGATCTGCCCCCATGAAGCCAATGTGCCAGTGGTCCTACAGCCCATTTGCCTCCAGGTACTCCATCAGTTTCTTCTTCAGCAGGGTTTCCATTAATTTCCCGACCACTGATGTGAGACTGACTGATCTGTACTTGCTAGCCTTGTCACTCTTGCCACTCTTGCACAGAGAGACCACATTGGTCTTCCTCCAGTCCTCAGAAACCACCCCCATCTCCAATGATGTGCTGAATAGTGTTGCCAGAGGGGCAGCTAGCACTGTGCTTAGTGCTTTCAGTACCCTTACGTGGATCCTGTCCAACCCCAGTGGCTTGTTTTCCTTTATGGTTTCTAATCCCTTGCGGACTGTTTATTCTGAAAATTGACTTTTGTCTTCTCCCCCATGCCTGCTGATGCATGTTAGTCCATCTCCTCCTTCCTCTACTTTAAAGGCTGAGCAGAAGTACTTGTTTAAAATGTTTGCTTTTTCTTGATCTTCCTCTGTACTTTCCTCTCCCTTTCTCTCTGATCCTCACCATCCCTCCCCATTCCTTTCTCTTTTTGCACACCTACCTGAAGAATGTCTTATCCTCTTTTTGGACCTCCTGGACAATCCTGTCCTCTGTTTGAGCTTTGGCTGTCCTCACCCTCCTCCCTGCCTCCCTTTGTTTATCTTGATATACCTCCCTATCCCTCTCTGTTTGCATCTCCTTGTACTTCCTAAAAGCTGTTTTTTTCCTCCCTTGCCGCCTTAGCCACCTCCTTTGAGAACCACAGTGGCCTCTTCCTCCTCTTACTGTTGCCCTTGCTTATTTCTTTCAAACAGCTTGCCATTGCTTTAGTTGTTCCCTCCTATATCAATTGCCATTGCGTCTCCACTCCCCCCAGCCATCCCCCTTCAAGGTATTTACTGAAGCAGTCTCCCATGTCTTTAAAATCTGCTCTCCTGAAGTCCAGGACCCTCGTCCAGGTGTGTTTTTTCTCCTGCCCAATTCCTATGCCAGACCACACTGTATGATGATCACTTGTACCCAGGGGCTACCTCCTGTGATGTCTGCAATGATATCCCTGTTTATAAGTACCAGATCCAGCACTACCCCATCTCTAGTGGGTTCTATAACCAGCTACCTAAGAAATGCCCCTTGAAGGGCGTCTAGGATGGCCCTCTTTCCAGTTGTAACTGTGGCCAGAATACTCCAGTCTATGTCTGGCAGATTAAAGTCCCCCATAATCCATACCTCCCCTTTGCTTGCTACTCTGCTAATGGCCTCCCCAAAACCCTGTCTAAATTCTTCCCCTGTGCTGGTGGTCTCTACACCATCAACCATGCTTGTAAAGGCCCTTGTCCCTGTCACTAAGCCAACCCAAAGAACCTCTAGCTGTTTCTTATTCCCATAATGTCCTTGTATCTCCATGGCCTTTATATCTTCCCTCACATATAAAACAACCCCCCCCTTCCCTCCCTGTACGCTTTCCAATATGCAGTGTAATCTGGAATGGCCACATCCCAGCTAAGATTATCAGTGCACCATAATTCTATTCTGGCCACCAGATTGAGATCTGCTTCCTCAGTGGTTGCCTCAAGGTCAGGAATTTTATTTCCTAGGCACCACACATGACTTTCCACTCCTTTTGTCCCTCCCTGCTACTACTCTGCCCTCCCTTCCTGAGTCCATCCTTCACCCTTCCCTTGTCCCTGATACTGTCCTCTCCTTTTTCACTCTCCTATCCATCCTGCCTAATTTTTCTCTCGGTCTTAGAACCCACTCCCGACCCTCCCATCTCTCCCCTGTCTTATCCCTATGCCACTCTACCCCAGGGGAATTTTATTTCCCCTGGACTTCTCCTCTCTGATGCGCCATGTTATGGGGGGGGAGCACTTACTGCATCTTTCATTTTTCTGCCTTCCCCTTTAAATGCCCATCGAAGTAGCATTTAAATCTGGATCTACTATGAAATACTGACAGTCACTTGCCCGATGTACAATAGCCCAACACCGTTTGCCCGACAATCACTTGCCCAACAACAGAAATTTGCCCGCCGCAGAGGTGATTTTACATTTTGGAGGGCTTCTCCACCTGCTCCCCCCCCCCCCATACTTAAATATAATTACCTCTGCCGCGGGCAGATTTCTGCTGTCTGGCAAGTGGTTGTCGGGAAAACGGTGTCGGGCTGTTGTATGTCAGGTGAGTGACTGTCGGTCTTTCATAGGACTCCCTTTAAATCTTCCAGCCAGAACTGCCATTCCTCTTCTTGATGGCCGGAGACCATCTTATTTGTACAAGCCTTCATCTTCCCCGGTAGGACCTCAGTCCCCGATTTAGCCAAACCTATACTCCCTGCACCATGCCTTCAAACACTCATTGAAGACCCTGTCGCGGTGTTCTCTATCCTCCTTCCTGGCCATACACAGGTAGCACCTCAGTAAAGGTCACCATGTGAGCTGCCTGCTTCAGGTCCCTCCCCAGCTCCCTAAACCTATCCTGCACCACCCCTGCTGTGTCTTTTGCCAGGTCATTAGTCCCCAGATGGACAATGACATCCCGCTTTCCCTCCTCCACTGCCACCCCAGGGATCCTAAGGATCTGCTACCCATCCCTCCATGCCGAAGCACCAGATATGTACCTCACCTTTCTCTTTTCTTCCTGTCCTGTTCCCAAAGCTACCACCCTAATGACTGAGTCCCCCAGCAGATGTTGCTTCCTCTTCTACTGGGGTCCCCTGCCTCCCACCATGGGGCTCTGGAGGACCCTCATACCCTCCCTGGCCACTACCACAGGTGCCTTCTCTTGGCAGTCCCTTCTCATCAGATTGGTGAACAAATTGTGTACTGTCACTGGCTGAGGAAGGTGTTCCTGACCTTCCACCCCCCAACCCCACTCCACCCTTCTGGAGCCCACAACAGTCTAACCAGTCCACCTTCTTGGCATTTTCTGAGGCAATGGTGATAGACATGGTGGTCCCTGGTTGGAGGAAGAGAACTTCAAAATCCTAGCCAACTCAGTCTGGAGTCTAGTGACCTCACTCAGCCCAGGGAGGTGCAAGCAGATGGGGTGGCATGTCAGTCTCCAAAAGGTTTCCAAAACTACATAAAAAATGATAAAAACATATGTTGTGTGTTGGGTTTTTGTTTATCTTTTGGTCCCTGGCATTCTGTTCCATCTGTCTCTGGCAAAGTTTTTTTTTTTTTCGTTACCTTTCTTTACCACTTTTATGACCCCTGGGGGTAGCTATGCAGGATTCTTTTATTGCTTCTGAACTGTTGGAATTTTCTCAGAATGCCTCTGGAAGTAATGTCAATTAGACCTAAGACCTTCAAAGATGTAGCGACTTTATTATCATCAAAGTGACAGCACTTTACAAAGACAGTTGCCACACATCCATAATCAGCTGCCACAAAGAGAAGCTGGAGGGAGTGCAATCACTTTTTTCCCAAAGTGGATAGCCTTCACAATTAGTTGCAGTTAGCCATTGTGACTAAATTATAACTAGGATTATGGGCACTTAGTTCTAGTGCTATGTCCAAATGACATAATTTCCAGAGGCATTCTGGGAAAATTCCAGCAGAACAAAGGCAATAAAAGAATTATGCATGGCCACCCCAGGGGCCATAAAACTGGCAGGGAAAAGACCGTGCCACAGACACAGACAACAGAATACCAGGAAGCATCAGAGAAACAGAAACTCAATGTACAACATGTATTTTTATCATTTTTGCATGTAGTTTTCCTGTAATCCCCAATAGAGCCAGTCGGATACTGGGTTGCATTAAATCAGTTGTCAGCAGAGCTGATAAAGTTATAATGCCCCGTAAATCAATTACATAAAGCCCCTAATTGACCATTTATCTCAAGTTTGGTCACCACACCTAAGAAGTTATTGCACAATTGGTGAGTATCCAAGGAATACGCACCAAATTAGTAAGAAATATTGCAGTCCTGTCATAAAAAACACACAAAATGAAGCAATGGATGTGTTTTCCTTTAGTTAGTTATCTATTTAATCCAAAAATGGTGATCTGGAAAAGCACACTGAGCTAAGACTTGTCTCCAGGTGCATCCCAGGGGAGGGGAAAAATGGTAGGAAACAAAAAAGCAAGATAATAAACTGTGCAGAAAAATTCAGGCAAGTACCTTAAAAAATACAGAATGCAAACTATGCAGACTTTACATGCGGTACATAAATACAGAGTAATAATGCCACAAAACAAAATACTAGAGCAAAATATTCTCTAAAGGGAACATAAATAACATTCAGCAGTGCGGGAGAAAAGTGATATTCCAGTACAAAGGACTACTGCTTGGAGCTAAGATGGTTAAGAGGGCACCTGATGTTTCTTTGTAGAACAGTGGGAGACTTGTATATGCATAACACACATTGAAAACACATAAGCATATACTAGGGGATGCACATTCCAGCTTCAGAAAAATCATTCTGAACTAAGGCAAGGAAGATCTGTTTTATGCAGAGAGTTGTTTTTTTTTTGGGGGGGGGGGGGAATCTGAAGAAGTTCTTGTTTTTAAAAACAACTAATTTAATGGATAAGGCTGAGACAGCTGGGGGAATAGCTAGATGGACAATATATGTTTACTTCAGTCTCTAACACTGTAGTACGCCCTGTAGTTTAATATAGAGGATAATGTATGGGTTGCTATCGGTAACCAGCTCATTAACCGTGGAGAGGTTGCCATGGCAACCTTGTAAACCTCGAGAGGTTTACATAGCCATGGCAACCTCAAGACGGTTAAACCAGCTGGTTGCTGATAGTGAACCATATATTAAATGTTATAGTGTATGGTTCACATAACTAATTAAAAAAATACAGCAGGGACCTTACAACTGCTGTTAGATCAGTCACTACTGCTAATTTCGGGTCATGCTCACCTCCCCGGCCATTTCAGGAAGGTCATAGATTTCTGTAGCAGGCATGTGCAGACTGTTCCAAGTTGTTACCCCATTGATGTGACGTACCATCGATGGGTTAACAACATGGTGATGTCACATCGATGGTAAAACGTTGTTATAAAAAGGTAGATTTCTGCTTGTAACAGCGTTCTACCATACATTATATTGTTTTTATTTTATTTGTAATTTGTTAACCTGGTAGTTCCCAAAAGCATTAGATGGCTATTTTCAAGGGGGACCCGGAGGGGTAAACAAGAGCAACAAGCAAACGGAATAAATACGCAACACACAGAATAGGTATGCCGCTGTAACATAGCACCCAATGGTAGTAACCCATTACAGATCCCCTTTATGTTATAATATGTACCTTTTTATGACACAAACATGTTTGACGGAATTCACAAGTAGGGTAGGGCATGTAATTTGAAGCAAAGCTCTTAATTAAAAGAAAAGTTACGGTGACAGAGCCCATCTTAAGTTTCTCAGTTTTGTTTTTCTTTTGTGTAGTAATGGAGAAAAACAGCAACCTACAGATTTCAAAGAACTGTTGTATAGGAAGGAATGATGTTTTTATATTTATTTTTTTTTAATTTGCTTTCTTGTTTATTTATTTGAATTTTGGTAACTGGGTGAGCACATAGAGACCAGTAGTCCCTTTTCAGGTGCAACCCACGATTAATTACATTCAGGTAGAGAAACTACCATTGAAGAACTCTTACAAACAAGTGAACTAATGTACAAAAGGAGAATAATGTAGAGCTGGATTACAGTCAGTAGGACAATGCATAAATGAAGACACCAAAATAGAAGTAAATAAAGATATTTACGATTTGCGGAGTTATAGACAACAACGTACACACTGGCATGGGCAAAGATAAAGTTAATTATGTAATGTAGGATCCTACAAAGGGAAAATGGCACAAATTATACTCCTTAATATGGGAGATATTGCAGTGATAGGAGCACAGTTAATCTAGTAGATACATGAGACTAGGGAGGGGAAGGAAGTGGGCAGCGGTCAGGTCAGCAGTTGCAGGGGCACCGAGAGTCTCTAAGTAGATAGCCAGGGAGGAGCAGTTTTGAACTTCAGGTGGAAGTTTGTTCTAAGTTAATTGGGTTGAGACCGCAAATGTCCTCACTGCAGATCACACCCTGGACTTAGGCACGTCAAGCAGGGAACAGCTCGAGGATAGGAGGAGCCATCTTTGGGGTACCACCTTTAGAAGCCCCTTAAGACTAGGAGGGGAAGTATTCATTGCAAATATGTAGGCAAGGCAGAATAGTGGGTAGGTCAGTCTACCCTTTAGTAACTAGTCACTTCAGATTCAAGAGAACTACGCAGTGATGGTTCCTTGGGCAAGCACTAGCCGCAAACTGAGCAACGCTATTGTTCAAGATGCTCAACCTGCTGATCTTAGTTTCTCGCCGGGAGTACGGTGGGGAGCACCATATGTTAGGGCAGGGAAGAGAGTATTGGTGGCAAGGGCCAGTCATGTCTCCTTGGTGAGATAGGCATTGAATCTATACAGCAGACCAATCTTTTTGGTGGCTAGACCTAGTGACTGCATCAACATATGGTCTGAGGGTGAGGTCCTGATCCAGATGAACCCCTAGGTATTTTACAGAGTTAACCCCTTCCACCTTTAACCTGAGCAAGTCCTGTCTGTCAGTGGCAAGGTGCCTCAGGCCAAATAGTAGGGCTTTCGTTTTTTTTGTTGTTGTTGATTTTTTGCATTTAGAACAGGTTTATTATTCAGTAACCAGGATTCAAGAAGCTTGAAATTGGCACCAAGGTCACGATAGATTTGAAGGAGGTTGGATGAGCATCTTAACACCTTGCATACACATTGTGTCCCAAAGCAGTTTATTTGCCGTGACCAGTTGGCAGCGCTCATTGGGCATGCACTGATTGTAAGAATGAAGGCGTTCATGGAAAGGTCAGAGGCTTTGGGTACAAAGACAGTGAGAGAGCAGTTTGAGCACTGGACAACTGATTGACATGTTCACAGTCACAAATCATGCAAGTGCTGGGGGTCAGGATTCAAACCTGGGTCTGTGTTGTAACCAGTAGGCAACAATACCTTTTACAGATGATGTCTCTGTTAGATTGCTTAGGTCTTGTGCACATGATAGGGGAATCTGTTCATGCCATATGTGTAATGGGCTCAAACTGGACTAGCTTGGAAACCACCCTGTCATGCAACTTCATCCAGATTCAGTGTGGCAGAAACACTACACCAAGGCACAGATTGGTGAACCCCTGGCACATGTATTGATGCTTCTTCAAAGGAAATGGAAGAAAAGTAAAGTAAAAGGAGGCAGTATAGCGCAGTGGTCTAAGGCTCTGAGCTACAAATCTGGTGACATCCGGCAGACGAGACCTGGGTTTGAATCCCACAGCTTCCACTTGCATACTGTGTGACCCTGAGCAAGTCACTTAACCTCCTTGTGCTCCCAGGTCACTCCTGTGAAAAAGCTTTCAGCTTAGTGTGCTATACCTGGTTAAACAACTACGTTAAAAAAAAAAAAAGTGAGCAGTTCCCTGGAATAGACTGGCTCACCAGCAGAATGGGCAAGAACAAAAGATAACGTATTTACAGAATTCACATTACCAGACATGACTCATCCCTAAACAGTCTAGATGTACCAGCCCCCACCTTCAGGTAGGCAGCAGAGGTTGTTCTGTATGAGATGCCCCTCACTGAATCTGGCTCAGCTGGTGCCAAGTCCCCCTGGGAATGGAAGGAGCCTATTAAGATAAAGGTAGGTGCTGGGGACTGATGGTGGGCAAGTGATAGCAGTCTCAGTGTTGAGAGAATGCGTACAGGTTGGGAGCAGCCAGGGGACAGTATGCACATGGAGTTCCAAGCTGATTTGGGTGTTGGGACCCTGATTTAACATACTGTAGGTCACCTTTATTTACCAATAGTAAGGAAAGGGACCACCCTAACTGCTGGATGGCCTGAAGATGGCCCCCCTGAAGTCTCAAAGGGAGACCCCAGTTGGGCTGAGGTCAGGAAGGTTAACATGCCAAGGAAGAAACAAATGAAAGTGCTGAATGCAGTGCCAAGAGAGTAGGTGTTGGGCAGCAAGGTAAGCGAAATGGTGACAATGCAGGTATCCTGTGGTGTTCCAGGGATCTGGACCCCTAGCATAGAGAAGGCCCTATGACTGTGCTGGGGATGCTGGTTAAAGGGTGCAGGAGGGTGGTCTGATAGTATAGTATGACTTTCCATGTAAGAGTGGCTGGGATTTGGTCTAGGCTCCCACAGGGGAGAGTTGGAGGAAGCCATTGCTATACAGCATCAAAGGCCCCAACTGCTATGCTTAAAATGTATTCTGATAATTAAGTTCTCTCCTTTTTTTTTTACATAGCTTTTTCTGTGGCCCTGTCATCTGCCAACCCACCGGACAGTACCCTCTAGTACTGTCACTGACCTTCTCAGGAACATATGGGTTATCCACCACTTAGCCAGGACCACAGTGTGTTGGGTAGCCTGCCATGTCAGTCATCCATGGGCGAGGGGGGCATTGACTTCAGCAGCCTTTGGGGAATTTTCCTCCATTTTTTGTCCACTGAGGATGCCAGCATGCAGTGACAAGCATACATACTAGCATCCGGCTCCCCCACCCCCGTCGAGTGCCCACTGTGCTGCCAGCTGGCCTGCACAGGGGGCAGTCAGTGAGTGGGATGTGGAGTCCCCTTCCCCAAGGGAGGAGTGCTGTCCATGGGACAATCAATTCTCCCTTCTCCGGCTGGTTTCAGAGCAACTAAAGTCCATTTTTGAACCTGGGTCACAAGCATAATGAGTGGTAATGCTAGCGCTGCACTGTCAGGCTAGCTGAGAATTAAGTTCTGACTGATTTTCACAGCCTGATGCCATAAGGGATGCTTCAAAATAGATACTGATTTATACAATTACTTACGAACTGAAATGGAAAGACAGTTCATGAGTCCCTTGGGGACAACCGAGTTAGTTGCTGATGAGAGCAGAACTTGTGTACAGGAGTAGGACTGGATGAATATATATGCCTGAAATCAGCAGAGGGTCTTTCTTGCCAGTGATGCTGATGCCTACTGTGGCCAGAGAAGCAAGAGCTGTATTAGAATCATTCCCTAGAAGTAACTAGTCACTGATTAGAATGAATTGGACTGTGCTGTATTAATGAAATAAGATCTCTGGATCAAATGAAACTGACCTGGAGGCTGTCATCTGACAGGCTGGTTCGGCATTTCTCCATTTATTGTCCCATCCCACCTCCCACATACACACAAGCACATACTGGCTGGCATGGAGGGTGCCATAAGAATCACACTGTTTTTTTTTTTTTAATTCTGTTTTTTCCTCCAGCCAGTAGAACTCTCTCGGGCATCCTGTAGTACCCCCTGACTCTACCTCCGTGCCTGAGAGGCCTCCTGAAACCTGGCACCAGCCCGGCTATCCCCCCAGCTCTGAGCCCCCCGAGGTAGGGCCGCCCTATCCACCTAGGGCGCCTATCTGTAAAATTCGGGCCAGGCTGGGCCTGCCCCAGTAAGGAGTGCCGCCTAGCTGTGGAGCCGTGGTCCTGGTGGATACAGGTGCCGTTGCCTATCCACTTGGCTGGGTATTTTTACTTTGTCCCCACCCCCTCCCTCGTTACTCCCTCCCTCTCCCTGACGGAGTCCAGCGTGCAGTGACGCCAGGGAACATCTTGCCATAACTCCACAACCCCCTATTTCTGGCCCTAACATTGCAGTACCTCCGCTCCCGCTCAGAGGTCGCCATGCCGGGTGGAGAACTTTGGCCCCCTGAGGAAGGAGAGCTGTCCTCGGACGCCAGTCCTTCCACCCCCAGTGACCCAGGCTCGCTTCCCGAACCCGGCCGCCGGGCGTGGTGCGAGGTGTGGTGTCCAGCGTCTCAACCCTCAGTGCCACCGGGCCGGCACTGAGACCCGCACCGTTAACAGCACATCTACAATGCCACCACAACCAGCCACTACAATGAGGAATGCTACGATCGTGCTGACTGATTCTCTGAGCCCTCCCTGACTTCCTTGGCTCAGAACACAATCCGGGGTCATTGGCATTCCAGAGGGTTACCCCAGTGCTCAGTGTCACTGACCCAGCAGGAAAACAGATTTCTCTTTGGTACATATCAGAGTGGGACAAATCAGGTAGCTAGGTGGCCAGTGACCACAAAAAAAAATTGGTTTGTTTACCAGATTCTGGAAGTAACTTCCCTGCAGGCAACATGCCCACAACATAGCATTTTCCACAGAGGGAGTAATGTTGAAAAGATTTTAAAAATTTATGGCCACTGGCCGGCCCGATGGCTCAGACGGCTGAGGTACTGTGGTGCCTTACCTCTCACCATGCCGGTGACCCACATTCAGGAATGAGCTTGAGTTGATATTGGGTGGGCTGGGTGAGAATCCAGCGGCCGCCAAGCAGCTCTCCTCTCCTGGATCAGGGTGGTGTGTTGTCCCAGCTCTTGGCTGCCACGCGGTAGAGGCCTGGTGATGGTGCCAATGCCCAGGAGGCAGATTTAGGTCAGGGTGGGTGGAAGGAGCTGCGGTTCCAGAGTGCATGTGCACCTCCACATGCGTGCACTCTCAGTATCGCCATGGCTTCAGAAAGTAAGGGAGAACATAGAAGAGTGATGGTGGGGACTTCATGTAGCCCTGCCACCTACCTCCAACCCATACTGCTGATCGGGCTACCCAGTCCTACCTGGATATGTGGCCTGGGGGGAAGGTTGACCCTACCTCCTCCTGCACCACCACGGGGGACAAGCCATGGGAGTACTCACTGACCAGGTAGGTTCCAAGGGCAGCATGCAGCCCTGGGACTTACCTGAGAGGAGGTGAGTCAGGGCTTAGTAGCCACCTCGACTGTCAGTGGAGAAAAAGCTTCCTAGAAAAAAAAATCATGGCCACTGAAAAATTTGGTTCGGCAGATTTTGAAAGCTAGAGGCCATCTGGCTATTAGCCCAAAAATCAGTGTGTTCCACTCAAGTACATATGCATATTATTATTGAGCTAGTGGCTATACTGGCATTACTATGATGTAACACCTGAACCACACCAAACCAAAGTGACAGTATACTATGGTGGCCAGTATGCATTCTTAGGGTCGATCCAGGCGTGGGACAGAATGATATCCCACTTTATTTGGAGCAGAAAGTGTCCCAGAATTAGATATTCTGTTCTGCAACTGGCCAGAGAGAGAGGGGGTGGCCTTAACCTCCCTAACCTCAAAAAGTATGCGATGGCAGCACAGTTAAGGGTAGTCCTACACTGGCTAAATAAACAGTATGATGCACACTGGAAACAATTAGAAGTAACCTGGGGAGACCTATGCAACACTCAGGAGCAACTTGTTGGGACGCCCCCCAACTGCCAAGGGATAATGAATTATCCGAAGTTAACCAGGGAACCCTTAAAAATATGGCTTAAGGTCAGTAATGATTATTTTACATTCCCTGAAAAATTGTTCTTTGGAACACTGAAGTATAATGCAAATTTGACAGCAGGTCCCTCAGGCCCCTATGTAGTTCAGTGGCAGAGATATGGCATTTTATTCATTTTCCAGTTAGTGGGCAGAACAGGTCTCCTTCCCTTTGTCTCCCCTTCAGAAGGAATATCACTTGCCCCATAAATATTTTATTTCTTATTTACAACTTAAATCATACCTTCAGCCAAAATGAATGGTCACTTGCAGCCCTAAGTGAAAACTCTACCCAAATAATACAACTGTTACAAGCTCATATCAGAGGAACGACCTCAGATCACCTGATTAGTAAGACCCCTCTCCCTCATATGGAAATAGCGACTATCACTGCACACCATCTATATAGCACTGCACCCCATCTGTAGAGCTTACCCAGGAAACGTTAACTGCTAAAAAGCTACTATGTCTTACCTCTTAAATGTAACTGCTGAAAAACTTCTATGTATTATGTTCCTCGCTGTCTAGTGTAATGTACCTGTGCTGTATGCTACCCCATGTATTATTCCATGTAATTCCCTGGGTCGCCCCTGAAAAAGGGACCTTTGAGGCCCAGCGGGCTTACCTGGTTATCAAAATTTAACAAATAAATATATAAGGCCTTAAATGAAAAACAGGGAGACTCTACCAACTCAGTCAGGTTTAGATGGGAACAAGAACTACAGGTATCAATCAATGAGAAGGACTGGAATGACTGCTTTACCAACTATAAAAATCTTTTTCTCACCATACTGGTGTGAATACATGTGGAAACTCCGTTCTCATTTCTTCCGCACACCAGCCTTGCTGGCTGGTATGGGAGAATTAGGGGAGGGACAGTGTTGGAGAGAATGTGGGGGTGATAGAGCAAATCAGAGCCATGTCCTTTGGTCATGTCCTAGGCTATCCAAGTTTTGGAAGGAGGTCCTCGAGGAGCTGAGTGCAATTTATGACACCACTGATTTATTCACTCCCACATTTATATTGACTTTTATTAAACCAAAAGGTCTGCGAATTGACAAAAACTTGCTGAAACAAATTTTAACATTTATAACAGCAGCCCACAAAATTATCACTAGACTGTGGTTTACAAATAAAATACCCACTAAAAAAGACTGGATTGTTTTGTCCGGGGAGATATGTAAGCATTAATCACCGCCAGCTGAGGGCTCTACCGGTGGATTAATGCCCGCTGGGGAGGGCGCCCCCCAGCGGGCATTAATCACCGGTGGAGCCTGAAGCAGAAGGTGATTAATGCGCTTGTAACAGAGGCTCTACGCGCGCCGCACAACCTCTGTTACCGGCATCGCCTCCGGCGAGATCACCTTCTGCCCGGTACGATCACGCTTTGTCTCTGTTCCAGCCGGAGCCCTACGAACACAGGAGGCGGGAGTCAGGTCTGCAAACAAAATTTTTTTTATTACGGTACAGTGCTACAATCTTACGTGCTGGAGCGCACTTCAATGATTCGGCGGCTCCAACTGTTGTGCAACCTGTTGTCGTCCCTGCGTGTCTGCCTGTAGTCGGGGAGCTGCGGGGTTGGCCGCTCCGGGCCTCTCCGAGGTCGAGAAGAGCTCCATGGGTGAGGTACTACTAGGGGATGGGTGGGAACAGATTCACGACTGCAGCGGTTTCATCTGCGCACAGGAGGCAGCAATCCTTCGCCTGCCTGGCGTGCGCCGGAGCCGGCCGCTCTCCATGTCAGGGTCGACCAAGTGCCTTGATGATGTGCATGCGGCGATGGCGAGGAGGACGCTACAGATGTCTGTTCCGGGACAGCGAGGCGGACTCGGCCACCACAGCACCAGGCATGATATCCGGGTTGGTCGCCTTTGCTCACACAGGCTGATCACCATGCAGTCCTCCTTCTCGCGGGATGGGCGGGGCTCCACTGTACTCTACCTTGTGGCTTCACCACTGGTCCACAGCAGAAGTTTACAGGACCATGCACCACCATGTTGTGGATTTCAAAAGCCTGCCAGCGGGACCCTTCGCTTCTGCCCATCCGCTATGGCGACTAGCTCGATGAGGCTGCGGTGGCTCCTCTGTAGGTGGACTCCCAGTGCCAAGGTTTGGTGACGCCCTCAGCACCACGATTCTCTGTGCTCCTGCTCTGACTGGAGGATCTCTCAGATGAAGGGGTGTTGCAGCTGGGTGGTCCAGGCTCCATTTGGGGTGGGGCTGGTACAACTGCAGGATGGCTCTCTGATGCTGAGACAGAGACTGCGGGTGGTGCTGTGCAACTGGGGTTTGTGCTCCTCTAGTTCATTGCTCTCACTCTTCATGGGTGCTCCAGGTGATATTTTGATGGCTGGGCCACACTGTCTCTCTGTTGCTCGTGTACTTGCCTCCTCTCACGCCTCTTGCCTCCCACAATGCCCATGTGCTGGCTGCTGTCCTGTGGTGGCCTGGTTGACATTGGCTCACTATGGGACGAACACCTTATGCTGGTTTCTGCTTGAATCAAACTAGTCTTCTGCAGCTCTGCCACTGATAGACACTGGACCACCTCTTCCGGTCTGCTGCTGATGGTGACCAGTAACCGCGGAGACTTGTCTCACAACGTGTCCTGTGACTGACATTATCTCCTCGTGGCTAGCCCAGCATCACCAGCATTGTTACTGCTGTACTCCTAATGCTATGGTTTGTATAGCGCTTTGAGAGCTGGGCATCATCAGAAATCTCGCCATGAGAGACCCAAGGTAGTTCTTACCCATTGGCTGCGATGTGTACCAGCACGTACACTTTGCAGCACCTCTTGATCTATCTTTCGTGGGTGAAGATATAGGCTGGGGCATTCGGTGGGCACCGTTGGGTATACTACGAAAGAGTGCAACAATGCAGTCCCTGCTGCCAGGCGTCCCATACAAGACACTCATACTCTGCGAGCTGGATCACCAACCTGCATATGATTCTTTGTCTGTTCATTGAATGACAGAGAGAGAAACTCATTGCCACATCATCACTTTCACCCTCAATGAGTCTTGGCGGAGTCTCTTTGTCCCTCTGCCCCTCCGCACTAGTCCGAGCTGCAGCTCAAACCAGAGCCTCCGGACTAACCCATATGGTGTCTCTGGGCTGAGGCGCACACAATTACGTAATCTTTACTAGGTCAGCTGCAGATATGCTAGGGTGGTGCACTGCTCTGTCCTGGCCTGATCTGCTGTATCTTGACAACTGCCACAAATACCTTGTTGGCAGAAATAAACTCAGGATCTGTGATCACATTCAGAACTCTATAGTTGGGTGGCCCTGTCAGACACCGCTGCACACCTGCACGCAGCCCAACAAAGGAGCTTAGACTATACTGCGTTCTCTGTTCTGTCCGAACTGATGCATAGAAGTCTCGCAGAAGAAGTCCCAGCTCCAATGATGACACAGTCCTCAGGTCAACTTCATGGCGTCGTGCTGTCAGCCAGTCTAGCAGGACATTGGAGGCCCAACTAGTATTTTTGTGTGTGTTCACTTCCACATGCCTACTCTCCAGTGTGTCGACCTCTTCTCGCTGAGCATAGCATGCCGCCACTCACACTGGAGCTGACCACTGCAGTTACTCCCTCTCTCTGTCTGCACACTCAAACTTGCTTGTTGATGCTGCTGCACACTGAACTAATCTCTGTGCTGTGCCATACAGCTCCAGCTCATTGCACACTCTATCACTTGCTGTGGAACTCGTCCGATCCATCGCCTCTGCTGTGCCTGATACCCTGGTACAGGTCGTTGCACGCTCTTCAATTACTGCTGCTGTTGTTTGGCTCACTACACAGTCCTCTGACGTCACATTTTCCAGACCCCCATCCCCACTATCACTGCTGTGTTCCTTGCCTGAATGTGCTGCTGAGTACAACAGCACTGTCTGGGGTGGTACCATGTACCTGTCTTTGAGGAACTCATCAGCCCATGGACTACTCTGCACACACTTCCTGCTCACAGGCGTCACAGCTCCTATCACAGGGACAACAGTTTGTGTCGTCTGCTCCACAGCCTCCTCACTGTCAAACTGCTCTGCTACCCATCGCCTTATGCCCTGCACTCCACACAGTGCAAACGTCCTCCTGCAGCTTTCCATCTCTTCTACTCCTCCGTACTACTATCCTCTATGCCGTCCTTCACTCCACTCGATTTGCCAGATTCTCGGCACTGCGTAGCTTCCCTATACCCCTTGCTGCTCACGTCCGTTTACAGGGTTCTACGGCTAGCTAGTGGAACTGCCTCTCTATACCAGTCTTCCCAGGCGCGCTCCCGATTTCTCATTTCGCTCTCTCACACTATAAATTGCAAGCTCAGTGCTGCACCCTCTCACCCTGGCAGATCTAGGTACTCACCGAGCGGCTGCTACTCGCAGCCTCCATGGCCACAGCTGGTACTGACCGAGCGGGCGCTATGCCTGGCTTAATACCCGCCGGTTTCAGTCAGTTGAATGCGATTGCGCCTATCGCCGCGACTGCTTTCATAACTCGACCCAGAGCCCTTTCGCGTTAAGTAAGCATTAATCATCGCCAGCTGAGGTTTCTATCAGTAGATTAATGCCCGCTGGGGAGGCGCCCCCAGCGGGCATTAATCACCGTGGAGCGAAGCAGAAGGTGATTAATGCGCTTGTACCAGAGGCTCTGCACGCGCCGCACAACCTCTGTTACCGTACGCCCGGCGGATATCACCTTCTGCCCGGCACGATCACGGTTTGTCTCTGTTCCACCCGGAGCCAACCAACACAGGAGGCGGAGTCAGGTGTGCAAACAAAATTTTTTATGACGGTATAGTGTAAAATTCGACGTGTTGGACCGCAGACTTAAATGATTCGGCGGCTTCAACTGTTCTACAAGCTGTCGGCGCCCCTGCCTGTCTGCCTGTGCTCGGGGACCTGCTGGGTTGGCTGCACTGGTCCTCTCCGAGGTCGACAACAGCTCCATGGCTCAGGTACTACTAGGGATGGGTGGCAGCAGTCACGAGTCCAGCGGTTTCATCAGCGACACAGCAGGCAGCTACCAGTGCAACTGCCTCTGTATACCAGTGTTGCCAGGCGTGTTCCTGATTTCTGACTTCGCCTCTGACCCCAAAATTGCAAGCTCAGTGCTGCAACCCTCTGCTCCTGGCAGATCTAGGTACTACCGAGCGGGCTGCTACTCGCAGCCTCCATGGCACAGCTGGTACTGATCGAAAGGGCGTTATGCATGGCTTAACACCCGCCGGTTTCAGTGAGCGTATGATATTGCCTATCGCCGACTGCTGACACTCACTGAGAGCCGTGTTACAAATGCTCTTGAGTGATTCTTGGCCAAGATGATGGACAAAGTTCAAAAATTTGATGTACAATGGCAAAAGGTGGATATCATACCAACTAAATCATTGTGATGATTTTGTACCCTAAGCTATGTACTGAACATGTCATTTTGCTTTTCTTTTGCACTGAAAAGATACTCGGGGATATGATCTGTGATGCTCCTTGAATTTTAGTAGGAATAAAATCTGGGAGGGATAGGGGAGGGTTCACCGTACTATGCCTGATTTGATTTGAATGGATCACAGACTGAACTTGAAATGAGTAATTATGATTCTCTGGATACTGAAGTAATAAGATGTTAATTTATTTTCCCCTACTATGACTGCTACAAATATACATGTAATGTATTGTGATGTTATCATCTGGTATTAATAAGTGATGTATTGCTGCCTGTAAAATTGTTGCATTTATAAATTAAATGAAAAGACTAAATTAAAAAATAATTCTTGGGGTCGACAATATTTCACTCTGTTATGGTTAGGGTTACCTCTCACATCCAGCCTAACCGCAAGAAAGACCTGTAAACCATAAAGTGTAAGTGGGAGGAGCCCAAATTCAGGAGTCAAACCAAGTTCTAAGCTGTGAGACTGTTCGTATAGCAGGGAGATGGATTTGATGGGCCATTGTCGTATTCTGCCTTGCTCCACCTAGGAGCTAAATAAAATGGGTAACTTGGGGATTGAATTCAGGTCAACCTCTTGGCAGTAGGTTGCCTTCTCCTTTAAGTAGCAGGTACATCCCACCCAGAGCCAGAAATAGTTATCACCTTATGGCTGTTCAGTAGGAAATGAGTTTAACATTTTACCAGGAAGGGCCCACTGAGCTGAGAGCAGCTCATTTCCAGAGGCATCTGGGGGGAAGGGCACATGGAGCAGCAAAGCATACAGAGTAAACAGCACTGAAACCGCAGTACTAGTACAGGTGAAATACCATAGCTAAACAGCAATAAAACAATACAGATCAATAGATAGTTTATACCAGTGCATCAGGCAGAACAGTAGACTACACACGTGGTAACATTATGGGGGTGGTTCAGCACAGGCAGTATGTGTCGGAGCAAGGATTTTGGGGTGAGGGGAAGCAGAGCAGATTTGGGGAGTGGGGGTTAGACCCGAGGTGTGAGAAAGCTGAGGGACTAAGACAGGTTTTGGCCAGTGGACAGAAAAAAGTGTGAAGGTCATCAGAATGCAGTAAGTAGGAAGAAGTGGGAGAGCAAGATAGTAGAGGGGAGAGGAAAGTTTAGGGAGTTGTGTTGCTCTCATTCAGTCCCCGGAGAGTACTTATCCACACTACGCAACCAGCATCACAGTTACCTTGGTTTCAGTCACCCGTGAGAAGTCAGGACTTGAAAGGCATGAAGTCTGAACTGCCTTCTTACCTACCAAAGGTGATCCCTCCAGATAGGAGTGAGCCACGTCATATGTGCCATGTGGATTAGTAGAGGATTTGGGGCAACAGGGCTGCCAATCTGCAACCTGTCATGAAAACTGGAATATCAACCTAACTTTAGTGGTGAGGAAACTAATGGAAGTCCCGCTAAAGCAGATACTGGTTGGTTACTTAGAAACCAAAGGGGTGCAGGACCACATGCAGCATGGGTTCATGGGGTGAAGGGTGTGCAGAATGAATCTAATAGATTTCTTTGACTGGGTGAACAGGTAACTAGACCAGGGGAGGGCATTGGATGTAGCCTGTCTAGACTTTAGCAAGGCCTTCGACACTGTGCCACACAGAAAGCTGATTAGCAGGCTGACCAATCCGGGGGTGGGGGCCAACATGATTTAGTGGGTTCACAACTGGCTAATGGATAGGAGGCAGAGGATAGTAGTAAATGGCACACACTATAAGGATGGGGGAGAATGGCCAGTGGGGTATCATAGGGTTCTGTGCTGGGATCAGCGTCTGTAATATCTTCAAAAGGGACATTTCAGAGGAACTGGAGGGGATGGTCTGTCATTTTGCAGATGATACCAATATATGTTAGAGGGTGGACATCATGGAGGGAGTGGAGATTACGCACAGGGATCTAGGAAAACTAGAGGAGTGGTCGAAGGCATGGCAGTTGAGGTTCTGTGCAAAATCATGCACCTAGAGCACAGGAACCCTGATGCTGTGTATAGGATGGGTGACAGTCTTGCTAGTCACTAGGCAGGAAAGGGACCTCGAGATTATTATTTCAGAAGACCTCAAAGTGGTAGCACTTGTGACATTGCCGTCAGCAGGGATAGGGGGTTGCTGGAGTGGATATGGAGGTGGTGCTGCCATTGTACCGCACTCTGCTGTGCCCCTACCTGGAATGTTGTGTCCAGTTCTGTAGACAGCACTTCAGAAAAGACATAGACAGGATGGAGATGGTGCAAAGAAAGGCAACCAAGATAGTGCAGGGATTGCAAGGGAAGCTGTATGAGGAGAGACTGAGGAATCTCAATATGTACACTCTGGAAGACAGGAGAGTCAGTGGTGACATGAGCAAGACCTTCAGCAGCCTTGGGGAATTCAAGTACCTCACAGGTGTGAGCACAGTGCAGGAAGGGAGCAGGACGAGCTCTAAAACTAGGGGACATGCAATGAAACTGGAGGGGGGGTATGTCAGGATGTAAGGAAATACTTCTCAGAAAGGGTGGTAGAAGCATGGAACAGACTGTCATCTGAAGTTGTGGAGGCTAGAACAGTGGAAAGCTTCAAGCATGCGTGGGATAGACACAGTGGCATACTTGCACAGAAACAGGGATGGTCCCCAGAGACCAGTTAGGGTCTGCGGTGGTGCAACAGGCAGGGAACCCTTGGGCAGACTTGGTGGGCCTAGAGGTCCTTTTCTGCCAACATATTCTGTGTTTCTGTTTAGTACAAAGAAAAAAACAGAACAGCAGCCTGGCTAAAGTAGGTTGCAGTGTTCGGTAATTGTTGTGATTGTATCATTCTGCTAACAGTAACTGCTCTAGGAATCACATTTCCATTTTGTTCTGTTTTGTGGCTATTCTTAGTAAAATTGCTGAGTAGTCCCCAATTTGCATGTTATTCTCACACAGGTGTGTAGAGCGTAATTGCATCAGAATCCTTTGCATACAGTACAGAGATGGATCACCACAGCCTGAATGCCATTGGCAGCACACAGGGAGCCCTGATGGGGTGGGGGTGGGGGTGGGGCTGCCTGACAGAAGGACAGTATAAAGCCTGCTGCTTATCCTCTTTAATTACTAGCTGCTACAGACTAAGCCCAGCAGATGATAGGCCTTTGTGTTCCAAACACAATAGGAAATGCTGGTATATGGACAGGGGAAAAAAAAGTAATCTGCCCATGGAATTTGTTGCAACCCCTCACTGGGTGACAGGATATTTTGGAAATGGTGATAGTGCAGGAACTTCCAATGCTGCTTGCCATTCATCTTTGCTGAGACTGTTTCAGGTACCTGAAAAAAGGACAAGGGTCCTGGACTTTAGGAGGGTGGACTTTAAAGTAATGGGAAACTGCCTTAGAAACAGCCTGGCCAGGGTGGGGTAGAGGAACAATGAGGGGAAGGCATACTGGAGGCAACAAGCCTCTGTGTGAAAGAAGTATGTAAAAGCAGGAGGAAAAAGGGCCTCTATAGTACTCTAGGGAGGTAGCCATGAAAGTGAAGGTAAAAAAGGTGGCATTCAAGGAGATGCAAAGAAACACAGTGGGAGGAGGATAGGGAGAAGTACCATGGAGGCAAGCAAAAGTGCAGACAGAGGAAAGAATAGCCAAAGGAGTGGCAGAAGGGGATAAGATGTTGTTCAGGTATATAATCGAGAAGAGGAAGGCAAGGAGAGGGATAGTGAAGATAAAGAATTTGGTAGATGGTGACTGTGCAGAGGATAACTAGGGAAAAAGCTGACATTCTGAACAGGTACTTCTGCTGAGTCTTCACAGTGTGGAGGGAGGGAGGGGAATGGACCAGCAAGGATTAGCAGGAACACAGAAGGGGGGAGGTGAACACAATGCCATTTACAGAGGAAAGAGTCTTAAAGGGACTTGTAAACCTAAAAGTGGACAATGCCATGGGACTGGACAAGATATATCCAAGTGTGCTGAGCAAACTTAGGAGGAGGTTGCTGTACCACTGGCATCCTCATTCAACATATCACTGGAAACAGGCGAGGTTCCAGAGGACTGGAGGATGGCTGTTGTAGTTCCACTCCATAAAAATAGCAGTAGGGAGGAGGTTTGCAACTATAGATCAGTTAGTCTCACGTAAGTTGTAAGGAAGTTAATGGAAACCGTATTAAAAGAAAGGCTTGTACAATATCATGAATCCAGGGGGATGCAAGTCCAAAGACAGCATGGATTCATGAGGGGGAGGTTGTGTCAGTCAAATCTGATCGAGTTCTTTGACTGGGTGGCCAGGGAAATAGATCAGAGAAGGGTAGTGTATGTGGACTATTTGAACTTCAGCAAAGCCTTTGACACTGTACCACATGAGAGACTGATAAAGAAATTGAATAGTCTAGGGGTAGGAGCCAAATTGTAAATTGAGTAGAAAACTGGTTAATGGACAGTCAGCAGAGGGTGGTGGTAAATGGCACTCACCCTAATAAAGAGAGAGTGACCAGCAGGGTGCCACAGGGTTCAATATTGGGACACGTCCTCTTCAACTTCTTTATAAGTGACATAGCAGAAAAGCTTGAAGGGAAGGTTTGCCTTTTTGTAGACAACACCAAGATCTGTAACAGGGTGGATACTGAGGAGGGGGTGGAGAAAATGAGTAGGGACCTTAGAAAACCTGAGGGTGAAAGGTATGGCAGCTGGGGTTGAATGCCAGAAAGTGCAAAATTATGGACCTTGGCGTAGAAACCAGGAGCGGAGTATAAAATGAGGGGGATGTTACTGTCTGTCACGAAGAAGGAATGGGATCTTGGGGTTATAATATCTGATGACCTCAAAGTCACAGGCAATGTGACAAGGCAGTGAGCAGGGTCAGTGGAATGCTGGGTACATAATGACAGGTATCCCAAGCAGAAGGAAGGAGGTGATATTACCACTGTATAGATCATTGGTGAGATCTCACCTGGAATATTGTGTACAGTTCTGGAGGCAGCGGATCCCTGAAAAGATATGGACAGGGTAGAGGCATTCCAGAGAAGGGCAAGTAAAATGTTACTTGGGTTACATGAGAAGCCATACGAGGAGATCTCAGTATGTACACCCTGGGGGAGGAAGGAAAGCAGAGACATGATGGAGACCTGCAAGTACCTGATGGGACTGAAAAGGTAAAGATGAGGAGCTTGTTTCAAATAAAGAAGTGCAACAGAATAAGAGGGTGTGTAATGAAGCTGGGAGGGGGGATTTTTGGAGGGATGTAAAGAAATAACTACTTCACTGAAAGAGTGGTGGGCGCTGTGACAGGGTTGAATAAGGCCCTCCCCCCATTTGTAATGCAGAAAGAGTTTAAACGCAAGGGTCTGTTCTATCTTCTCCTTTTCTGCCTCTTCATTGAAACTGACGAGAACATTCTGTAAACTTACAAGCACATTCTGTGAGAAGCAGGCTCTCTTAACAAGTCCCCAGACAAAGACTTCTAAAAATAGCACCAATGCTTTTGCTAGAGAGACAAGGGGAGAGAGAGACTTGAGATTTGAAACTGAGAAGAAACACTCAGGATTGTTTTCTGTGTTTGAACTGCCTTTATAAATAGTAATTCTGAACAACTTTTATTTTTTATTTCAATGTTGTTAATAATAATAAAATGCTCATTGTGAATTTTACAATTGCTCCTGGTTTTCCTATGCTTCCTGACCTGTGCCTCGACAACAGACGCATGGAACAGCCTGCCACCCTAGGAAGTATGGGCAAAAACTGTGGGGGTGTCAAACATGTGGAAGATAGATACAGGGGAATACTAGTAAATAAAAGGGGGAGAGTCACTGGAGACCAATCCGAATCTGCTGGGACACAATAGGCAGGGAACAACAGTGCAGACTGGGTGGGCCAAGCAGTCTTTTTCTGCCAGCTGATTCTATGTTTCTTAAAAACAACAAAAGACAGTATATACAAGGCAACTGGGCTAGCAGTATAGCCTAGAGGTTAGAGTAACGAGCTGTAAACGAGCTTGGTACATCCAGCAGACCGGACCTGGGTTTGATTCTTGTAACCTCCACTTGCATATACTGTGTGACTCTGAGCAAGTCACTTAACGGCCCAGTGCTCCCAGGTCACCCCTGAAAACAGGCACTTGTGCCTAGTGGGCCTTACGTGGTTACCAAAGACTAAAATAAATAAAAATGAAATAAAACTGTCTAAAGTTATTGGAAATTTATTCCACCTCCATGAGCACTGACACTGCCCCCCCCCCCCCCAAAATTTCACCTTCATACAGGCTTCCAGAGGGGGGACAGTGCCAGTCAAATTGTCTTGGTAATCCTGTAAGGACAGCAGGAGTATTCCCAGTTTGATTCAATTCCCAAACAGTTCAGCTCAATGCCACAAATCCTCGGGTCAACGATTTACTGAGGCAGCATTTAAAGGGGAATAGTCAGCGCCAGTGCCACACACTCAAGTGTGGGACTGGTCCCAATGTGCACTTTGTGTGCAAAAACATTTTGGTTCACTTACTGTTTACTGTACTATAATAAATTGTATAGACTAATTTTGCTTGTTTGTAGGCTGACATCTTCTGTAACTACAAATCCCAGAATATCCTGCAGCTGACATCAGAGCACAAGTGGAAGATTCAATAGCTTGCAGTGCATGTTAGAGTTTGTATAAACTCTGATCTTTTGTTTGCTGGTCCTGCTGCCCTCCTGTGGCTAAGTAGAGTCACATGGGACTGTACTTAGCCCCTGGAGAAAAGCAGAACTGGAAAACATATGATCAGGGCTTATAAAGGCTCTAACATGCACTACAGGCTATTTTTTTTTTTTTAACTTTTTATTTATATGTTTTATGACATTACAATGCAATGCATAGACAGTCCTTGAATCATGTCATCCTACATGTAGATATACGGTTGATATGCGGAGTGAAAGACACGACTACTGTTGGTACAAGATATGGGGGGAAACAGATACTAAGTTTTTACACAGTGCAATGAACACTTTGACCAGTGCTGTCAATGCCCAAAAAAGATTAATCATTAGTATTAACTTCCCAGATTGCTGAACCGGCAATCTTGCCTTTGTTTGAGTTACACTTCAATAAAACACTGGCTCTCCCTTTCAGTAAACTCCCCATCACACACCCCGAAGGATTCACAAATATAATCTAAAAGTTCAAAACCAGTCCAACTTGAGGATCGATCAGAATATGGTCCATGTTGAACAAAAGGGTTCTGGAAAAAACTGACTTCCAAATCTAGTAAATATGATCCCCACACTAAACCAGGATCTCCCAAATTATATATATAACCGGAGTATAGATATTGTTAACTTTCAAGTTCTAGCAACCATAAATGTCTCCACAAAGCAAACAAATGCCTTGTAGAGCAGCAGCCCTTATATAATTTTTAGCAAGATGGAATGGTGCAGAAGAAACTTGCACTACAGGCTATTGCATCTCCCACTGATGCACTACTGCTGTGATGGCAGCTGCAGGTGATTCTGGGATTTCTAGTAACAGAAGATGTCAATTTAAAAGCAAGCAAAATTAGTCTGGTACAGTCTACTATACTACAGTAAACAGTAAGTAAACCAAAATGTTTCTGCATACAAAGTGTGCACTGGGACCTGACCCACATTTGAGTGCGGGGCCCTTTTGTGCTGACAGTCCCCCATTAAACCTGGATGCTCCCAATCTTTCATGTCTTGGATGCTCAACAAGGAGTTCCAAAATTTTACAGCAGGCTTTGTACTACTCTCATTCTCTGGTTGTGGCAGTTCTTTATAAAATGGGTAGGGAAATCCCTGAATCCTGATTGGCCAGGACCCATGCATGGTGACAATACTACCAATGGGTAAATATTTTTCTTTTAAATGTCTTGTTTTCCGTTTAAAATGTTCCCCATACACCCTTTTTCATAAGTGCAGTAAGACACTTCAGGGTGTTGGTAGTACTGTGACAACGGCACATCCAGGGGCTGAAGTCACTTGGCCTGTGGCCTCATACCTTACTACGCCCCTGGTGGTTGTCACAATTATACCAATGCTGTGCAATGTCTTATTGCTTACGTAGCGGAGGTGGACAGTTCTTTTTTTGGTTGGAGTGGAGTTCAACAGTTTGCTTTGAGTTCATGAAAGCTCTCTCTGGTCTTATTTCTCATCTACAAATAATGTGAGAGGGAACCCTACTTTACAATTAATCTAAACAAAAATTTGTCAAATGGCACTGTACCATGTCCCATCTTGTTCTCACTTTTTTAAAGGGAACCTTCCCAAGGTATGTGCTTTGTAGATTCATATGTGTGCAGTTAACACTGTGCTTTTGCCTGTGGACCTTCTGTCCTTAAACTGGCTACACCACTCCAGTGTGATTTCAGTACTATCCAGGGCATGTTCTGTGCTGACCAGCTCACCCTGAATGTCATGGAAAAGGATCTTTGGCACAAGTCAGCAGCTGGTTGAAATTCAGTTCCCCCTGGTCTTCATGACCCAGGATGACGCCCAGCTACAGGAAGTCTCCTCCTTTAAGTAGGCAGTATAATATAGCATAGTGGTTAAGAGCACTGAGCTGCAAACCTGGAGACCTGGGTTTGAATCCCATCAACTCCCACTTGCATACTGTGTGATCCTGAGCAAGTCACTTAACTTTCTTTTGCTCTCAGGTCACACCTGGAAACAAGCTTCAGCTTAGTGTGCCTTTCCTGGTTAAAAAATGTCCCCTTTCCCTTAGGTACCTTAGGTGTCTGTTTTGATAGTCATCTTGACTTCTTCCATATTGATGCCATTCACAAGAAACTTCTCTCAGTCAGCCAGGTAGTAAAGAAATACAACTGAGCACCTGAACTGGGAAACCGACACCAGGACTGGGATCTGGCAATCCCAGGGTACAAATTATACAGGAAGGACCGTGAGGAGGGGAAGAGGGGTGGGGTGGCAGTCTATGTGAGAGACGGGATCAAATGCACAAGGGATGAGGGAGAGGAAAGGAGAAGAGAGGCAATCTGGCTGCAGCTCCTAGACGTAAAGGGTAGGAAACTGAAGTTTGGGGTGGTATGCAGGCTGCCATCTCAGTCTGAAGAGCTTGAAAGAGAATTAGCAGGACAAATCAGAAAGGTATGTAGAAAAGGGAAGGTGGTCATCGTGGAGGATTTCAACTTGCCGGGGGTTGACTGGAGCATTCCAGTCATCTCCAGTGCTAGGGAGCTAGTGCTCCTGGATGCAATCCAGGAGGGTCTCTTGACGCAGTTGGTCAGTGGAACTATGGGCTTAAAGAACACTTTAGGTCTGGTATTGTCGAATGGGGAGGCAGTAAGGGAAATAAGGGTGGAGAACCCATCAGCCAACAGCGATCACCAAATGGTGTGGTTTAATATCACGATGTGCAGGGAGCCAGAGAACTCAGTAACCTGAGTGGTAAACTTCAGGGGGCGAACTTTGGGAGGATGCGGGAAGTACTAAAAGGGAAACTGGAGGGCATAAGGCAGGAGATGGATGCGGAACAGAAATGGAATATTATTAAATGGGGGATTACAGAGGCAATGGAAGCCTGTACCAAGACACAGAGTAAGAGGAGCAGAGCAAGGAAACCATGCTGGTTGAACAGCAAGGTAGTGGAGGTGGTGAGGGCAAAATGAAAGGTGCACCAGAGGTTTAGGAGGATGGGGAAGGAAGAAGACAGGGAGGAGTATGCAAGATGGTCCAGGGAGGTGACCAGAAAAGTGAGAGCATTTTCAGATACATCAGGGAGAAAAGGAAGTGCAAGGAGACAATAGTGAGGATTAAAAAGGGTGGGCAGTGGACAGAAGATGGGGAGGAACAGGCGGAAGCACTGAATGAATACTTTTGCTCATGTGTTCACAGAAGGAAAGAGGGACCCCTACCACCATGGGCTGGGAGGGTGGGGACAGGGGAGAGGAGGCAACAGATGGAAGGATTGAGGGAGGTGGAGTCCTAGAGGGACTGAGGGTAGACAAGGCACAGGTGCTGGATGGTATCCACCCCAGGGTGCTGAGGGAGATGGCGGAGGTGTTGACAGAGCCACTGCCAGATCTGTACAGCACCTCACTGGAGTCAGAATGTGTGCCACTGGAGTGGAGGATGGCACATGTAGTGCCGTTACACAAGAGTGGACCAAGGGACGAACTGGGTAATTATTGTCTGATGAGTCTCACCTCCAAAGTGTGCAAACTCATGGAAATGATGCTAAAGGAAAGACTGGTGTCATACTTGGAGGACAACAGCCTCCAGGATGTGAGGCAGCATGGGTTTGTTTCAGGGAAGTCCTGTCAAACCAACCTGATACAGTATTATGACTGGGTGAAAGGTGAGCTGGATAAGGGTCATGTGGTGGATGTTCTTTACTTGGACTTCAACAAGGCCTTCAATTTGGTGCCTCATGGGCAGCTTGGGTGGAAGCTAACTGGTGTAGGGGTAGGGGCCAAAATGACGAACTGGATTACAAGCTGGCTGAGTGGGAGGCTGCAACGGGTGGTGGTGGCAAGGGAGCTCTCAACTCAAAAGCCAGTCACGAGCGGGGTGCCACAGGGCTCTGTGCTGGAACCAGTATTATTTGGGCTCTTCATATCAGACATTGCACACAGGGTGGTGAGCAAGGTAAGTCTGTTCACAGACGACACCAAAATGGGAGCAGTGGTGGATGGAGAGGATAGATGGAAGCAGCTGCAAGGGGACCTAAGCAAGCTAGAGGAGTGGTCAGAGAGTTGGCAACTGGGGTTCAATGCAAAGAAGTGTAAGGCTATGCACTTCGGGGCAAAGAACCCAAGGAGGGAATACTGGCTGGGGGGGGGGGGTTAAGCTGGGGATTACTGAGGAGGAGAAGGACCTAGGGGAAATGGTAACAGGGACCCTGAACAATACTGCCTAGTGCAGGAGAGCGGCTGCAAAAGCGAACAAAATGCTGGGGTGCATAGCGAGGGGGTTTTCATCCAGGCGAGGAGAGGTGATCTTGCCCCTCTACAGGTCACTGCTAAGGCCGCACTTGGAGTATTGTGTGCAGTTTTGGAGGCCATACCTAAAGCATGATATACGGCTACTGGAGGGGGTGCAGAGGAGGGCAACGAAGATGATATGTAGAATGGAGGGGAGAGACTGAGAGCAGACTGGGAGACATGAATATGTACACTTTGGAGGATAGAAGGGATGGGGGGGGACAGGATAGAGACATTCAAGTATCTGAGGGGAATCAGTAAGGATGGGGCAGACGGGGTCTTTAAGCTAGGAGGAGGAGGGACACCAGGGGCACGGGCTAAGAATAAAGGGGGGAGGGATTTAGGAGGGAAATGAGACACTATTTCATGGAGAGGGTGGTAGCAAAGTGTAACGCACCTAAATCTGTGAACAGCTTTAAAAGGGCATGGGATAGGGAACAGGGGAGAGTGAGAGTGAGGGTAGGGGAGGTGAGGGCAGCAGTGGAATGACAAAGGGGGGGGTGGGGCAGCTGCAAACTAGGGTTGCTAACTGCACACTCGAGCAGATGTAGCTAGACCGAGTGGTCTGTTTCTGCTGGCACATTCATATGTTCGTATGCAAGTAAAGCTTCTGTTTGCTACTTCAGTATTCTGGGTTTGGAATTGGACAAAAGTTGCTGGGTGCTTACTGGTAAAGGAGTGATGATCATTCAATACGGTTAATCACGTCCTTCTTGCCGAACAACTCGCATCCATTGGCCTCTCAAGCGATACTGTTATCTGGTTCAAGAGTTATCTTTCTAACCATTCCCAGCAAGTGAAGATTGACAACTTCTTATCTGAAAGCAGACCTGTGCACTCTGGTATCCCCAAGGCTCAATGTTGGGTCCTTTATTATTTAGCATATTCTTCAACTGGCTCCCGTACTCCTGTCAGTGTCAAATTTTGCTTTATGCCAACGATGCAGCCCTGTTCATGAGTGACCCTGACCCTAAGCACCTGGAATGGAAGCTACAAGAAAGTTTTCCAGATGCAGAACAATGGTCCAGTGATCAAAAACTCATCCGGAATTACAAGAAAACAAAAATAATGCTGTTCTCCAGCACCTAGAACAGGCGTCGTACATACCTCCTCAACATCACTAATGTGGTTGGTACCCCGCTGGAACTATTCCAATACTTTAAATACTTAGGGATTACAATGGACAGCATCATGTCTTACTCACAACACATTGATAATACTACAAAGGCAGTCAACAGGCACATTGGTATGCTTCATAGATGCAAGCAAACTACTTCCCCGTGCTGGTGCCCAAATCTCACGCATGCACAATAGCGGGCAGGAATAAGATCTCGCGCATGCGTGCGAATGTGCCACTATTGTGCATGCACGGGATTTAGGCACCAGCATGGGGAAGTATTTTGCAGCTAAACTAGTCCTCGGTTTGTATCTGTAGTTACTAGGAGCCTTTCTGAATAACATGCTGTAATGGAGGCTGTGCTTCTCCACAAGTGGATAGTGAAATGTGTATGTTGTGCGAGCGCTCCCCGTGGATGTGCGTTCTCAGGCGCATTCTTGGCACTGATCAGCTTCCGGTGGCAGGACATTTAAAGTAGGACCGCCTGCAATGGCAAATGATCATATGCCTTGTGATTATGTGCCCATAGACCCATTTATTACGATGTACTACAAAACAAGGGGCAAAGCTGACAGTGCCCCTTTAATCTAAGACCCCAATAAATAAATTAAATAAAACTTTCCTGCAATTTCTTTAATTGTATATTTTGATATATTGGTATTGTTTTTTGTACTTGTATGTAACATCTTGGCTGTTGTAATAGCCCCGGGTTGTGTATGAGAAAGGGCCTTGGCTCATTACACCTATCTGGTTAAAGGGGCACTGTCGGCGTTTGACTGTCATTTCTGGCTAAAAACAAACAGTGTGCCTCTTGATGCGAACCACCAAACATATGCTGCAGAATACTCCTATGTATAATAAAGATATATTTTTTTTAACAGTTTGGCACTTTTTAAAACAAATACCTTGTCACTCGTCCGATCGCAATGCCCCGCGATTCCGGAAGCACATCCAGGTCAGAACCCCTTCGAACGCCAGATTCGTTGCGAGCGTCCTGGAAGTATTTTTTTATATACAGCATATGCTAAAGAATTAATTCACATGATTCTTAATGGCTCGCTATCTGACGTTAAGAATTGAGCACTGGAAATACTTTAATTCTTTATTTTTAGTCAGGGCTGAAATCCCGCGCATGCGCACTGATGGTATGCTCTTTGGCGCATGCGCTTAGATCTTTAGTCATGCCATCAGTGCGCATGCGGGATTTCGGCCACGACTTAAAAATAAGAATTAAAGTATTTCCAGTGCTCGGTTTGCTGGCGTAGATAAACGGGGCATCTTAGAATCATGTGGGATTTAGGTACGTTATAACGCTATATGCTGTATATGAAAAATGCACTTCAGGATCGCACTCGCAGGCACATGATCCCACCTGATGTACTTCTGGAATCACAAGGGCATTATGATCGGACGTATTGAAAAGGTATTTGTTTTAAAAAGTGCCAAACTGTTTAAAAAAACATTACCTTTATTATACATAGTAGTATTCTGCAGCATATGTTTAGTGGTTTGCATCAAGATGCACTCTGTTTGATTTTAGGCAGAAATTACGGTCAAACGCTGACAGTGCCCCTTTAACAAAAGTTTAAATAAATAAAAATAAATGTCCTCCTCTCTGTCCTGGCCTCCAGGGAGTGCATGTTGGGGGTCAGTCAGCCGAGCCTCATAGATTCTTTCCTGTTGCCCATGAATCATTTTGGTCACTCTCCTTTGGACCGATGCCAGGCAGTCCTTGTTCTTTGTTAGGTCAGGGTTCCAGGAATGTGCACAACACTCCAGGTGTGGCCTCAAAATGGACCTGTAAAGGGGAAGGATAACTTCCTTCCTTCTTTCTACTTAAAGGGACATTGTCAACCCCTTTAGGTCTCAAACTGTCCCTAGTTTAAAAAACACATTTTATGATTGCTAGCATTCTATAAACTATGCTGATGTGACTGGCAGTTTGATTCTGATTCCTTTTTTCTTTTTAAAAGTGTAACCATACTGGTGTTACCACACCAAAATGTGTCTGTTTACATTCTTTAATCAACTCCCACTATCTTTCCTGAATTTAGGAATACCCCCAACACAGTCTAGCCACTCAAGATGCAGTGAGTGCACAGGAAATTACCGCATCATGAGTGGCTGTACTGCATTGTGGTGTTCTTAATGTTCAGGAAGTGAGCAAGAAGAATAGATCAAGGATTTGAAACAAAACAAAGTTGGGTGTAAATAAACAATTACCATGCATTTCAGTTGTACTAAGAAAGGAGGCAGATTAAACCATAAGCAACATCAGTGAATTTTAAAGAAGGTAAGCAATCATAAAATGTGGGGTTTCAACCTGAAACAGTATGGTACAAAAATGGTTGACAGTGTCCCTTTAAGGTCATACCTTTGCACTCCAGTATCCTGACAGCCTTCACATATGCTTTGTTACATTGGAAAAAAGGTCTTAAGACTGTCGCTTATTACACTTTTCAGGTCCCTCTGTAGCCTTACCGCCATCCAAAACAATAAATTTCTCTGATTCCCTTTCCCAAAGTGTATATAACCTTTCAGTTTATGGTGTTAAATTTCAGTTGACAAATCTTGGCCACCTTTCTAATTTCCCTAGGTCCCTTTTAAGCTCATGTATACTCTTCAAATAATCTACCCTGCCACATATCTTTTTGTCATATGCAAAGAGACCTAGTTTGCCCTGGAGCCCCTCTCCAGTGTCACAAACAAATACATTGAAGAGCACTGAACCTTGGTCCAACTCCTGTGGTACCCTGTCAGTTACCCCCCCCCCCCATGACCTCTTGAGTGCTTAACATTTAGTACCAGGGTTCTTCCTCGAAGCCAGTTAACTACCCACCTTGATATTTTCTCCCTCACCCCAAAGTCTTCCAGCTTATTCACTGGCCTTTTGGGGGAGCCCAAAGACAAAGGTCTTGCTGAAGTCCAGTTACAATTTGGCCCAAGTCTAGCACCTGGGACATGACATTGAGGGTACCAAGTCAAAGGCCATGCTGAAGTCCAGGTACAGCTTGGCCCTTGTCCAGTGTCTGAGACACTACATTGAAAAATTCTAGAAGGTTCATTTGACAGGACTGCCACTTCACAAGGTCATGATATTTGCTGTCCTGGAGATTGTGGGGCTCCAGGAGGTCCGCCAGCTGTTCCTTGATATAGTCCCAAGAAGTTCCCTAAAATGAAAGTCAGACTGACCAGTCTGTAGTTCCCTGTGTCTCCTCTATTCCAACTCCTGTAGAAGGACGTCATCCACCTTCTAGTTCCTGGTGAGGAGGATGCCTTCCTCAGTCAGGAAGTTAAAAATGTTGACCAGGGGGCAACCAGAGCATGCCCCGCCTCCCAGAGCACCTGTAGGTAAAACCCATCCAGTCGCTTGGAGTTCCCCACCTGTTGCCCTCTCAGTCCCTTGAGCACCTTGTATATAGGTGATGGGCCCAGTTGCCATTTTTGTTTCCGTTTTAACATTGTGCTGCAGTCAGCCAAGCCTCCACCCACCGTCCCCCAAACTACTTTTATCTTCCAAAGTATATGTGTCACAACAGAAGGCTTGTTAACATTTGTTTATCAGATGACAATTGCGGATCTCTAAAACCTGATTGCTGTGCTCTGCAGTAATTCAACAATTAAGTGAATGATTCAACTTGGCAGGTTGGCACCATGCCTGGGCTCTGGGAACACTTTGTCCATGTAAATGAGGATGTCACTGGGACTGGCATTCCAGAGGGAATCATACTGTTGTAATAAGGGAACAGATTTGCAAGCCCGAGTTTCAGGATGGTGGTAAGCTTAGGATCCTCACGTTGCAATCCAGTTGAATAGAAGACATTGAGCTGGGCTTACAAGGCTAAATTCATTTACATTACATTTATTTATATTACATTCCACATGTATGCACACCCTCGGGACATACCAAAACTATGCGTAGAAACATAGACCATGGCGGCAGAAAAAGACCAGAGGTCCATCCAGTCTGCCCGTGTTCACTATAATCCCTGGAAAGCAAAACTACAGATAACCATAATGCTGTTTTTTATACTACCAGTAAGATTTGGCTGTAATACTGCCCTCCCAATCCCAAACTTTAATCACTCTCCTGATCCATGGACCACACCCCTGTGCTGCTGTACCTTCTTAGATCCCTTGTGTCACAGTGGTGTGTGTCCATCTGAAGTTCTGGTTGTATTCATGAGTTTATTTAATCCCTAGGATTCCTTCTGTTCATCTGGGCTTGATTGGTTGAGCCAGCAGTGGTAGCAGACTTGAGCAATCAAGCACTAGTAGAGCAACATGTTCAGGCAGTGGTGTGTGCAGATGCTGTACTCTTCCCCTCTTCACCACTATACCACTAGGGATGAAATAATCTAAGGGATGCAACCATGATTTCTCATGGCCACGCTCCATTCTTATTTATTTATTTAAGAGTTTAACCAGGCAGGCATACTGAGCGACTAGCCGCTCGTTTCCAGATGTGACCTGGGAGAAAACAATGGGGAACATTTTGGCAAACAGACACACATATTAATGTACAGATTGAGAGGCACAAAATATGAAGGACTATACATGTTGGTAGCTAAGGTAACTATACAGCTTAGAAGAAAATATGCAGGCATGGAGACATAGAAGATATTTCATTGTACAAGTAGAATTAAGTTTAAAAGAAGTGATGATTTGTAGACTCTAATTAGGAAGGGGTACATATCCCACTAGGTGAGGTATTCGAGGCCCAGGAGACCTTGAGGGCTGCTAAGGTGTAGGCCCGTTGCAGGAGCAGACAGTGAGAAAGTGTTCATGGAGGCGGGAGTTGAGGTGACTGGAGTTAGTGATATGGCATTCTGATAATAGGGATCTAAGAAAATACAGCAAGATACCGGGGGTGGGGTCTTGAGACTTAGACAATGCAGCTTTTAAAGGGGGGGATGCTACAATGGCAAATAATTATAGACCTATTGCATTGTTGTCATTGATATCTAAAATCTTAGGGAAATTCGTAGACAAGTTAGTTGCTTACCTCGCATATTATGATCTGTGTGCTCTACAGCAGTGGTTCTCAAATGGTGAGGCCAGCCTCCCCTGGGAGTCCCCAGATTGTTCCAGGGGAGGCCCTGTCAAATCTGAAAATCTACAGTATTTAAATTTTAAGTTTTGGATGTTTTGTGTGAAAGGATGATGAAAACTAAATATGGAGAATGGCAGCTGAATTTCTTTACTTATACACAAATTGGTGACCAGGAAAAGCCTACTGAGCCACAGCTTGTTTCTAGGTGTGTGGATATGTAACTTGATAACTGGGAAGGCACAACGAGTCACGACTTATTTCAACAGTAAGTATGTTTATGGAACTTGATAACTGGGAAGGCATTCTGAGTCACAGCATATTTCTACAATAGGTGTGTTTTATGTAAATTGGTGGCTGGGAAGGCATGCTGAGTCGAGGCTTGTTTCTACAGTAGGTGTTTATACATAAATTGGTGATTGGGAAATGCACGCCGAGTCAAGGCTTGTTTCTACAGAAGGTGCATATATGTAAATTGATGACTGGGAAAGGCACACCAAGCCAGCGTTTATTTTCAGGTGTGACCTGGGGTAAGGGTACAAGAAGCTGCTTAACAACAGGGTAAGAGAGGGAGAGATTAAGGTGGCTAGGTTAGTTATTCTAGATAGTGGGGAAATGGACAGAGTAGGTAATTTAGCTTTTTTTTGCATTGAAAGTCACCCCAGGGACAGCACTGCCTCCAATGTGGCTTGGGCATCTCAGACAGGTCCCCGCTGTAGCCAGCCCCCACCCCATCTCCGCTGGCCGGTTGCTGGTGCCACTATTGGATCTCTCGGCCAGAACCCTGAGGGAGGTAGGGGGTTGTACAAAGTGTTTTATTTTGTTTTGTTTAAAAAAAGGGAAGAAAGAAAGAAAGAAAGAAAATGAGCTGCCGGAGTTAGCATGCGCTTCTGTGCTGTGAGCCACGTCTGAGAAGCAGCTCATTACAGAAAGTCGAGGAGGGGGAAAAAAGTTTGCGGTGTGGTGGAACTTGAAATTTAGACTTAATGCTTTAAGCGAGGTGCTTTATAGCTCGTTTCCCTGCCGATGACTTGTGTCTTGAGTGTTATGGACTGGGGCTGCCGGGGCACTCATTTACACCTTCAAGTTGTGGGAAGAAGCACATCAGTGAGAAGCCACAGTTGCAAGCTGTCAAGTGGAGAAGATGACGATTTCAGTCACGCATTTTTTATTTATTTTAAATTTTCTAGTTGCGGTTTGTGTTGGGGCATGCAGGAAACAGACGGGTGCTTTGCGTGGCTAAAAAACTGAAGGTAGAAATCAAAATGTTAGTCTGTGGAACCACATGTGGGACAGATCGGGGAAACTGCATTGTGTGTAGTGATTTCTAACAGGGATTTTTCATGTTAGAGGGTCACGTGTGTGCCTGGACTTCATACAGTGATGTTATGCTCGGATAACATCACTGTTCTGAGTCGGCCTGGTGGCACGAAGGGTTGAGGCACTGGATGCCATACCTCACGCCACTCCGGCAACCAGGGTTTGGGAATGGACTTGGGTCGTTGGGGGTCGGCAGGGGCAGGAAAAGATTGAGCATCCAAAAGACCACTCTCCTTTCCTGGAGGAGGGTTGGGTCGCTCGCCGTAGTTTGAACGGCTCCTGGCAGTGGCTGGGAGTTGCGGCAACTTGAAGCACACACACATACATGGGGTAGAGCAGCAGCAGATGCCTTACGCACGGGAGCAGGAATGCACCATCACATGCAGAGCATTATTGCACGTCTGTGCTCTGGGGAATGTCAAAACAAGGAAAAAGACCTGGAGCCTTAGTAGATGAAGGGGGGTTGAGGGACAGACCACCACGCCCAACACTGGATCCTCCAGCCTGCATCCAGATGCTCCCTGTGCAGGGTCCTGGCCACCCACTAGATGTTCAGAAACGTCACCGGTAGGAGTTGGTGGTCCTGCCCTGGGAGGCTTAGATCCAGGGGGTCAGTGGACTGGGGACGAGCGGGAGAGCTGCCTGCCATCTGGTAGGTAGGCTGAGGATTTCAGCTGGGCGGGAGCAAGTCTTTCCGGTGTCCAACTGGAGAGAATCTGGGTCTCCATTGAAGGAGTATAGCGTCTACAAAAAAAAAAAATATATATATATACTGTGTATGTGTGTGTGTGTGTGTGTGTGTATATGTATATGTATATATATATATATATGTATATATATCACTGTTCCAGGTACCCACTGACCAATCAGACAGCAACAAATTTTCTTGCCATTGTATAATAATAATTATACAATGGGGTATGAAAATCCTGTAACCTCATTGGTCAAAACACATCACATGACAGTGATAAATCCTCCAGTATACCCACTGTAAAAGTTTTATTTCACTATAAAAACAAAAAAACAAGTTGAACATTGTATAATAGCAATATACCATGACAGAGAGTGGGTATATAGGTGGATTTACCACTTCTGGTGTGGTTAAGTCACCTCGGCTGTGCCTCATGACCGAACCACACCAGGCGTGGTAAATCCACCTATATATCCGCTCTCTGTCATGGTATATTGCTTAAATATATAGGAGAAGTGACTTGGCTGTGAAAAAAAGAATAAATGCGTAAAACAAGGTGCTGCCCCGTGGGTGACTTACGGGGCAAAAAGCTAAATGAGCAACAGAGTAACGAGGGTAAAACAGAAAAGTGGAGTGACAAGGATAATCTGGGGTGTGTGGTTAGGGAGGGGGAGAACAATAAGTGGAATAAAAAGAGAATATACTCAGTCAACTTTATTAGTCTCACTTTATTCTTGGTGTATGATGCAGAGTATGATATTTTTTCCATGGGGAGGCCCAAGATTTTTTCCGAATTTGTGGGAGGCTTGAAATCTTTTTCATGACTTTGGGGAGACTCACTGTCACAAAATGTGACAACAAAAGCTTTACAGCAGTTGGGTTTCAGGCCTCTGCATTCCACAAACACTGCTTTGTTGGACTTGATGGACAGTGTCTCTCATGCACTGGAAGGGAGGGTGGTTGAATGAGGGGTGGGATGGGAGGAGAAATCACAGTGGGTAGGGTGAGGGAGGCCCTTTCGGATGCTAAAAACTGATAAGGCGCCAGGGCCGGATGGGCTACATCCGAGGGTTATGAAGGAACTGGCGGATGAGCTAGCAGCTCCACTGGCTGCACTCTTTAACACCTCTCTGCAGACAGGATGGGTGCCTCAAGATTGGAGGGTGGCTTATGTGGTGCCTGTCCACAAAGGGGGGGGGTCTAGAGAGGAGATGGGGAATTATAGGCCTGTCAGCCTAATGTCTGTGGTAGGCAAAGTAATGGAGGGCATAATCAAGGAGAGGCTCGGAAGGCAGCTGGAGAGGTTGGGGCACCTGGATGACAAACAGCATGGTTTCGTACCGGGGAGATCGTGTCAGACCAGCCTCTTAGATTTTTATGACTGGGTGACGGGGACCCTGGACCAACATAGGCCGGTGGATGTCCTATACCTGGATTTCAGTAAGGCGTTTGACTTGGTACCACACACTGGGCTGCTAACAAAGCTGGGGGGGGATGGGGGTGGGAAAGCAGTTGCTCAGCTGGGTAGAAGATTAGCTAGCAGGGCGAATACAGAGGGTAGTGGTTGGTGGGATAGTCTCCTCCCCCAGGAAGGTCATCAGTGGGGTTCCCCAAGGTTTGGTATTGGGGCTACTCCTGGTCAATGCCTATGTCTCAGATATAGGGAGGGGGGGGGTTAAGAGTAGGATGAGTCTCTTTGCGGAAGACTCAAAACTGGGAGCACTTGTGAAAGGGGACAGAGCGAGGGAGGCAGTCCAGAGGGACCTGGATACCTTGGAGGGGTGGTCAAGGAGGTGGGGACTGAGGTTTAGTGCAGGGAAGTGTAGGGTGCTGCATCTGGGGGTCAGAAACCTGTGCTGCATCTGGGGGTGTGAAACCTGGGCCATGTGTACCCCCTGGAGGGGGGTCGCACTGCAAGCCACAACAAGTGAGAGGGATCTAGGAGTGGTGGTAGATGTCAAAATGAATAACACTGAAAATTGCAGAACTGTAGCAAAAGCAAACCAGATACAGGGCTGCATAGCCAGGGGAATTACGTCCAGGAGGAGGGAGGTGATCCTCCCTCTGTATAATGCCTTGGTCTGGCCACACCTCAAGTACTCAGTTCTGGAGACCTCACCTCAAGAAGGATGTAGCACTGCTGGAGAGGGTCCAGAGGAGGGCAACCAGAATGATTCAGGGCATGGGTGAGAGGCCCTATGAGGAAAGGCTAGAAGAGCTGGGGCTGTACTCACTGGAGGAGAAGAGAGACGGGGAAATGGTAGGGGGTCTTCAATATGTGAAAGGAATACGCAGGGCAGAGCCAAAGAGATGTTCACACGAAGAAGGGGAACAGCCAGAAGGCATGAGTGGAAGCTGGGGGATACAGGGGGGAATGCAGGAGACATTGCTTCACTGAGAGGGTGGTGGAGCCATGGAATGCACTGCCCAGGAGTCTGGTGGAGGAGGGCACAGTGGAGGGCTTCAAGAAGGGATGGGACAGGTACAAGGGAAAACTGAAAGTGAAGATGACCCTCTCTGAGGCTGGGGGGTGTGGAAAAGTGAGCACCCATCAGGAGGCTGGCTGCCGAACAGACTTGACAGACCTTCGGGCCTATTCTGCTGGCATTTAGTATGCTAGTTATCTAGGCCAGTAGCTCAGCTGGTGGAGCACTTGGATTGTATCCCAGGGACCTGGGTTCAACTACTAGTAAAATCACATTCCTTTCCTCATATATAGTGACAGAACAGTATTATGTTGTGCCTTGACCAAGGACTCCCTGTGAATTCATGCCAGATGGTATCTTAGGAACTCTCCCAAATCACTGCCTCTTGGTTTCACCAGGGAGCATCTCTCTCTGGGTTGTATTATACATAAGAAAATTGGAGTCTAGGTAGCAGTGGCCAGTTGGCTCATGGAGACCGCCCCCCCCCCCCAGCAGTTATAGTACTAAAGGTTAATCTCACTCATATTATCCAGGTTTGGCTTGAAAGCCCTTTTGCTACAGTCAACCACCACAGCACAGTGGCAGGTAGGTTGCTCCAGTTACTTTCTACCCGCTGTAAAAAAAAAAAAAAAAAAAAGAAAGAAAAAAAAGTGTTTCCTTGTATCTCTCTGAATCGCTTACCACCATGAATTGTGTGCAAATTATTTTTCCCAAGATTCCTTGGATACGTAGGGGGCTCTGTAAAAGTAGCAACTCATTTTACAGATAATTATAAATCACTTGCATGATTTTCATCAGTCAGCATTCACAAATGCAGGCCCACTTACCCTGCATACAGTTATCACCTCTTGCAGAATTGTTAAAGTGGATCATTCCTCTTCGGATGTGGCAGGAGAACCATTGCTTTCCTTTTTAAAATAAAAGAACCCTGTAAAGTATCACTCTAGCTATCTTAAATGATTTACAGTAAGGTTATATGTCCTTCGCGAGGTGTCTGTTATGGTATGAGAGAGTCCTTGCGCGAGGTTTGACCTGCCTGAACTACTCAGCTTCACTTTGCACTTCTCTTGCCTGAACCTCACGCGAGTACTCCTGCCATAAGAGACACCCCTCAGAGGACCTGTTTTTTTTTTTTTTACTCTATTTTTGCACCTCCTCAGCCCGGGCATCCTTCCGGGGTGCTCACTCGACTGGAGCCTCTACTCCCTGTCTGAACCCTACTATCATCGGCTGGACTCCCCCTGCCACCCAGGAAGGCCTAGCCCACGGCTCCCCCCCCCCCCCGGGGCAGGTCCATCCTCCCCTGACGGCCTATCTGAAATTAGGGAAAGAAAAGAGAAAGGGGAAATTGTTTAACCAGGAAAGGCACACTAAGCTGAAGCTTGTTTCCAGGTGCGACCTGGGAGCACAAGGAAGTTAAGTGACTTGCTCGGGGTCACACAGTAGGCAAGTGGGGGCTGTGGGATTCAAACGCTGGTCTCTAGGTTTGTAGCTCAGAGCCTTAAACCACTGCACTATACTGCCTCCAAGAGTCCTTACCTGGGCGCTGGGTTGGGCGTGGAGTCCCTTGAGGCATCGGGCCAACATTGGGATGTGGGCTGTGTCCCTGGAGCCCTCTGCATCTCCGTGAGCTGAGGCGGGGACTTTTCTTTTGTTGTATGTCCCTTATCCTGCCACCCCCCCCCTGGAGTTCGGTCGTACACTGGCGTCATGAGACATCTGCCGCAATTCCGCCCCTCTGCTTTGTGCCCAGATGTGTGCACATCCCTCCGGCTTCCACTGGGGGCTGCTGTTGCACTGGGCAGTCCCTGGATCCCTCCCCAGAGAGAGGAGAGCAGTCTATGGACACTCAATCCTCCCTCTCCCCTGCCAACCCCCGACGACCTGGGCTCATTCCCGAACACGGGTCGCTGGCGTAGCGCGAGGTGTGGCATCCAGTGCCTCAACCCTCCATGCCACCAGGCCATCAGAGGACCTATTAACATCTAACTGTCGTACCTTTACCCTGGGATTCAGGTTTTGTCTTTTGGTTGAAGTCAAAAACTCTCATGGCTATCAATCTAAAAGTCATTTCAGTTTTCTTGACATCAAAATACTTCCCTCATCCTACATTTTGGAAGTTAAAGATGTCAAGAGATAGTTTTGGATTCTTTTATCAAATATTACTGGCAAACTTAAGATTATGTTTAGAAAAATCAACAATTTCTTGACATCCTTATATAAAAAATTGGAAGTTTCCTTATTTTTTTTTTCCACTTGAAAGTCAAACACTACCCCTTAATTTTGGAGCATTTTACCATATTTCTGAAAGTCAGATGCTTCCAAAATGGAAATGACTGAAGCCTTGCTTATAGCTTTCTGTTCCATTTATGTTGCCTTTTTTCTCCTGTCTTGAAAATGCACGTTTCCTCATTTTGAGCCTGCACTAGCTTGCTTGTTTATTTCTGAAATGAAGAACTCCTTTAAATATAGCTGCCTCAGGTTTTTGTCAGTACTGTCAGCTAGTCTTGAACACATATTTTTAACATCCCTCTTCTTCATGTTACTTAAGGCATGCTTATACTTACCCCACTGGTGTGCTGCCACTGCCCTGCATTGCTTGGCTGCTGTTACGTTTTCTCTAATGTTCAGTAAAAACATGCTGCTCTTATGAAGTGTAGACTGCAGGGCCCAGCCACAAATTGGCAAACCAGTAACCTAGCTCAAATGAGAAACGATGACAAACTTTGAAATAAATATAGGAAATCCAGCCTAGCCTCTGACTTCACTGAATATTGGAGATGGAGGAACACCTGCAAATCTCTTGACAGTGCCGATGAAAACCTGAGGCAGCTACATTTAAAGGAGTTCTTCATTTCAGAAGTAAACAAGCACACTGGATGCTACACCTCGTGCCACGCCGGTGACCCAGGTTTGAGAACGAGCCCAAGCCACCAGAGGTTGGCAGGGGAGAGAGAGAGGACTGAGTATCCGGAGGACTGCTGTCCTCTCTTGGGGAGGGAGGGAGGGATTGCCATCCTGATCATCGATCTCCCTCTGGCAGTGGCTGGAGGAGATGCAAGTCGAGAGGCATGTTGCCGCCATACGTCATCGATGTGGGGGGGGGGGAATGGAGGTAAAAGGAGCTGGCAGGCTCCGTGATGGCTCTCCTGCACCTATCCTGACTCCCTGGATATCTGGATTTCATGCTGGGGGTTGGGGAAAGCTGGCACCCCTTCACCTCGGCCCTGTCACAGTGGGGGGACCTCTGGGGGATTGCAGGGGAAGTCAGGTGGCGAATGGAGAGCCAGAGACTGATTCTCTCCAAGGGAGAGACTGGAGCCACCTGCCAGGCTCCCCAGGAGCATAAAGAAATAATAGAAAAAGAAAGAAGTAAACAAGCCTGGAGGGATGAGGGCTTGTTCAAGCCTGATGGCCTGCATCCGTCCTGGAGGGGAATCCAAGCACTCAGTGATAAGCTTAAATGCTACATGGACAAGCATTTAAACTAGCCATGGGGGGGGGTGTGTGACAGGCCAACAAGGAGGGTACCTAATTGACTACCTCCCCCCCCACAGCTAGCAGTGGAATCAGTGAATAGGAGGAGGAGTGGAAATCTCTACAAAGCAGTATGTAAAAAATGGAGATAAGTTCCCAAGGGGTGGATAGGCAGAAAGGGGCAAAATTCAACAGAAGGACAAACAGCAGGGAGAACCAGGGATAAAGGACAACCGGGGAGGGGGCTGGAGTAGAACAGCTAAACAGTCCAGGGGGTCACATCATGGAAAGCTATGTGTGCCAATGCCAGGAGCTTTAGCAACAAGATGGAGGATCTGGAGGCTGCCATGGTGCAGTCGGACCTGGATATTGTGGCCATCAGAGACCTGGTGTAATGAGAACCATGACTGGGAGATGGCCATACCTGGCTACTACATATTCAGAAGAGTCAGGGCAGGCAGGAAGGGAGGAGGAGGAGGAGGAGTGGAACTTTATGTGAATGATGGCATAAAGACCACAGAGATCTAGGAGGAGCAAAATGGGGGAGAGATACTGTGGGTTAAGCTGGAAAGGAAAATGGGGTCATCCATCCGCACAGGGGTGGTCTACAGACCACCAGCCCTGGAGGAAGAAACAGGGAGCTGATGCTGGCCATCCAAAGGAAGCCAGACAAGGGTGAGATGATGCTGGTTGGAGACTTCAATATTCCAGACATAGACTGGAGCCTCTCAGCAGCAGCATCAACCAGGAGCAGACGTATCCTGGACCCCCTTTCAAGGTGCCTTCCTCAAGCAACTGGTTATGGAACCAACTCAGCAGACTGCAATACTGGACCTCATGCTGACAAATGGGGACAGTGTGATGGGGTACAGTGGTGGAGCACCTGGGGAACAATGACCACTGGTCACTGTGGTTTGAAATCACAGAAGGAACAGAACCAAACTGCACAAAAACATGTATCCTGGATTTTAGGGGCAGACTTTGGGAAAATGGGGAGATGCTTGAAAGAGGCATTACTAACTCATTACCTCCAATAGCTCCATATGAAGTCTGAACTATCCATTGTTAACCTGACGCAAAATGGCTGCCCAGGAGGTAATGAGTTAATGGGAATGGGGAGAGAATCAGGGGTTGAGGTACAGTGGGCAATAATTAAAACGGGGAAGACAAGAGCAACATAATTATGCACTAAGCAGGTTAGCAAGGAGAAAAGAAAGAGGAGGCCATTATGGTTTTCCAAGGAGGTATCAGAGAAAGTGAAAACCAAAAAGAGCGCATTCAGGCAATACAAAAAGACACAGGCAAAAAGGGATAGGGAGAAGTACCAGGAGAAGGAAAGGGAGGCAGGGAGATCAGTAAGGGAAGCCAAAGCTCAGACAGAAGAGCGCATCACAAAATCAGTGGGCGGAGGGGTCAAAACCTTTTACAGGTACATAATTGAAAAAATAAGGGCAAAGGGAGGGATAGTGAGACTAAAGGGGGAGGATGGGGGCCGCATGGAGGATGACAACAGTAAAGCTGACGTACTAAACAGATATTTCTGCTCAGTCTTTACTGAGGAAGAGGAGGGTAATGGGCTTGAAGGGAGTACAAGGGGTGGGAACAGTGCAGAAATGGACACAAGTCCCTTTACACGGGAAAGGGTCCTAAAGGAACTGGAAGGAATAAGAGTCAATAAAGTAATGGGGCCAGATGGGGTGCACCCCAGGGTCCTAAAGGAATTAAGAGAAGTGGTGGCTGAGCCTCTGGCAATCCTGTTTAGCCAATCACTGGAAACAGGGGAGGTACCCAAAGACTGGAGGACAGCAGATGTAGTCCCCTTATTCAAAAGCAGGAACAAAGAGGAAGCAGGGAACTACCGGCCAGTCAGCCTGACCTCAGCAGTGGAGAAGATCATGGAAGCCCTATTGAAGGAGAGATTGGTGGAACATCTGGTTCCCAACGGACTAAAGGACCCAAGAGAGCTTGGTTTCACCGGGGGGGGGGTCATGCCAGACCAACCTCGTTGAATTTTTCGACTGGGTGACAAGGGAGGTGGATCAAGGGAGGGCAGTGGGCATGGCCTGTCTGGACTTCGGCGATGCCTTTGACACTGTGCCACATAGAAGACTATTAAACAAACTGGGGAATATGGGAGTGGGCAGGACAGTAGTGCGGTGGGTAGGTAATTGGCTGGGCAGCAGGGTACAGAGAGTAGTGGTAAATGGCTATCACTCCACAGAGGGAAGAGTGACCAGTTGGGTACCACAGGGATCAGTGCTGGGATCAGTCCTATTCAACGTCTTCATCAGCGACATTGCGCAGGACCGAGAAGGCTGATGACACGAAGCTCTGTAACAGAGTGGACATGCCAGAGGGTGTAGACAGAATGAGGAGGGACCTGCAGAAGCTTGAAGAATGGTCAAGGGTTTGGCAGTTGAAATTCAATGCAAAGAAGTGCAAGATAATGCATATGGGGCACAAAATCCTTGGAACAACATATCAATTGGGGGGGGCGGGATATAGCATGCACCAAGCAGGAAAGGGACCTTGGGGTTATCTCTGATGACCTCAAGGTAGGGAAACAGTGCGACAGGACAGCAGGTAAAGCAAATAGGCTGCTGGGATGCATAGGCAGGGGCATCACCAGCAGGAAAAGGGAGGTCATAATTCCACTATACAAGACAATAGTGAAGCCCCACCTGGAGTACAGTGTACAGTTCTGGAGACCTTACCTACGTAAGGACATAGGGTAGAGAAGGTTCAGAGGAGGGCAACAAAGATGGTACAGGGATTGTATCACAAGTCCTGTGAGGACAGGCTGAATGGCTTCAATATGTACTCCCTGGAGGAGAGGAGGGAGAGAGGGGATATGATAGAAATGTACAAGTACCTTACAGGGAGGAACAGGGTGCAGGGATACGCTATTTTCCAGCAAAAAAGATGTTCCAGGACTAGAGGGCATGGGATGAAGTTGGAGGGAGGGCGATTCAGAGGAAAACGTGAGGAAGAATTTCTTCACAGAAAGGGGTGGACAAGTGGAACGCCCTGCCAGAGGAAGTGGTGGGGGCCGAAACAGTCACAGGATTTAAGATTGCATGGGATAGACATAAGGGAATTCTGGAGATCAAGGGTAAGGGGCAACAGACTTCTAGAAAAACAAAGTGAACTTATAAGCTTAAATGGGCAGACTGGGTGGGCCACAGGCCCTTATCTGCCAACAGTGTCTATGTATCTGTGTAAGCAAGCTAATGCAGACCCAAAATAAGGAGAAGTGTACCTTACAAGGCAGGAGAAAAAGGCAATGTAAATGGAACAGAAAGCTATAAGCAAGGCTTCTGTCGTCTCCATTTTGCAAGCATCCGACTTTCAAAAACACGTTAAAACTTCCAAAATTAAGGGGCACTATTTGACTTCCAAATGGGGGAAAAAGCTATAAAGGTGTAATGGAACAACCTCCTTAATCAGGTTCCTCCCTGTTTAGTAGGGTAGTTAATATTCAAGGCACCAGATCCCAAAGTAGAAGGGTCTTTAAAATCCCACTGTTTATAAAATCATTCGGGCAGAAATCCATTTTGTTCAAAGCTCCCACTTTTTACAGTTCACTTCCCAGTGAAATCACCAGTTGTTCAAGGTCAAAAACTATTCCGGTCAGACTGAAAAAATGGCTGTTTGACAGGAATGCTTGCTCTTGCTGCTAAACTGTTTTGTATGTTTGTCAATTCAGTGTCTAACTATAACGAAACATTTTAGTTAATCATTTATTGTTTTTGTGTTTTAATGTTGTACTTGTCGCTGGTGAAAGTGGCATGATATGCTCATCAGCCAGCAAGTATAAAAAAAAATAAAATCAAGAGTTGGGTTTAGCAAGGGCTCCTTTTATAAAAATGAATTTGCCACTTCTGCTGGGAACCCATGTAAATTTTGGGATGGCATAAAACATCTCTTGGGCGCAAAAACTAGACACCCCTGTGGGAGAGGCTTCTGGATGTAGTGTGGCTTCTTACACTAAATGTAGCTAATCCAGATACCTGTGACACTAACTGTAATGGAAGCTTAGGTCAGGAAACACGAGCAATCCAAGAGAAATTGTAAAAAAAATCCACAAGTAGTGATTTGTTACTTCAAATAACAAGAAACAAAATATGTACAGACTGGTTTTCAGCATAAGCAGTGTAAAAACAAAGTCCAGTTTCTGAGGGCAGAGCTAAAAGCTACAGGCCATCAGCTCTCCATGACATCTGGCTTGCAAAGACACTGAAGACACCTGCTGTCCTGTTTTTATACTGTCCGGAACCTTGCCAGACTCTAACTTCCACCAGAGCATTGTGACCAAGAGTTTCAGAACCTTGTCATTGTGACCCAGAGTTTCAGAACCTTGCCAGTTTCTAGCTTCCAGAGCATTGTGACTCGTATACAAGCTGGCCTCCTTGCTAATCTCAGTAATTATTTCAATAACCATTATCTACAGTAGTTTACAAATCAGGGATCCCAGCTGCATGCATATTTGTTATATCTGTATGTAAGCAAGTCTAGTAGAGACAGCAAAAAGAAAAGAGAAAGAACAGCAATAAAGGCAAGTAAAGTCAAGGGTTGAGTTGACTGCAATGTCCAATAGAAAAGAAAGAAATAGTAGACAGAATGCTTGCTTCAAACTCTTACACGACACAAACGGGACAGAGCCTAACCAACCCTGTCACAGTCCCCTATCTGACATATTCATCAGCGGTATAAACTGTAATAACCCAGCCACAGTCACAAATGCTTTTAACTCCAAATTCTCAGACCTCTCGGCTTTTTGTTGATGCCAGACTGGGAGCCTTGGCATATATCACAAACATTCCATCCTTCTGGTGCACGTGTACCCCCGTTTCTGTCTTTGACCAGTTAAGATGGCAAAAATGAAGAAACTAGTACTCTTGATCACACCCAAAAACAACTCTGGGTCTGAAGGCTTGGAACCAAAGCTACTGAAGCTCGCAGCCCCCTTAACAGTGCTTCCTTTGTCAAAAATCATAAATCTCTCTCTGTCCACTGGCATTGTCCCTGATGTCTGCAATATTGCCAAAATCACCCCTGTGTTTAAAACAGGTGATCCCAGACTCATGGACAACTATTGTCCCATTGCTATAGTCTCAGTACTCTCCAAAGTCCTGGAAAGGATTGTAGCATCACAGCTAAACAAGCATATATCCAAGTGCAATCTCCTGTCTCCCACCCAACACGGTTATAGGAAAAACCATAGCATCTCTGCAGCCCTGGCCAAACTGACAAACAACATCATCTTATCAGTGTACTCTAAGTTACTAACTGGTGCTGTGTTTTACTGACCTCACAAAGGTCTTCGACCTGGTCAATCACTTGCTCCTCAAAACCAAACTCGCCTCCCTTTGTGTCTCCTCACCTGTAAACATCTGGTTCTCCAACTACCTAACCATCAGGAAACAGCAAGTTCACATCCACTCTGCTACTTCTAGCCTAGCTGACATTACAAACTCAAAGGTAATAACGTGCTCAAGCACAGAGCGAGAGGCGCAGACACAGGGTGGCAACCCCCATAGTTTCCAAAGTCTCACAAACGTGTCTGCACTCTCAGAGAAACAGAAATCCAGAAGCTAAGCCAGTCAAAAGTAATTTATTTTTAAAAATAAAAGTTTTACATAGCTTCTGCCAGTGGCTAATGTGCCCCTCACCCCAGCGCTTCTCCTCTGATGTAAGGCTTGGTCAGGGGGCCCTCTGATGAAGCCTTACATCAGAGGCAAAGCACTGTGGTGAGGTGCACATTAGCCACTGGCAGAAGCTGTGTAAAATTTTATTTTTAAAAATAAATTACTTTTGATTGAATTCACTTCTGGAATTCTGTTTCTCTGAGAGTGCAGACACATAGCCGACACTACAGGAGGGGTTCCCCAGGGCTCAATCCTAGGACCACTCCTTTTCTCTGTATCAATGGATCTCCCTGATGTTGCCTTTGGCTGCAACTCACTGCTGTATGCAGATGATCTTGTTCTGTACTACAGTACCTTGACTGCTCCCAGTACCCAAAAATCACTTCTCAGATGACACTGCAGTCACTCAGACCTGGTTATCCGTAAGAAAAGCTCATTCTAAACAGCAGAAAGACCAAGTCCATGCTCTTTGGTTCCAAGCCAGGGATCTGTGCTGCCTCGTCAAAACTCTCCATCACCTGCAAGGATGGACTCCCACTTGAGGATGTCAGACATTTCAAGTAGTTAGGGGAGTATGGCTCCCTGTCTCCTCAGTCTGCAAATCTGTTAACACTAAACTGAGCCTGGCTTTTAGGGCCAAACACTGCCTATCCCTGACTGCCAGATAGTCTCTAGCCCAAGGTGCACTCCTGCCAGGTCTCATGTATGGCCTTCTGGTATTCCTGGGCGCAAACAAAACTGTCCTCTTTAGATGGAATACAGCATGCAATAAAATGTGTTGCTTTGCCCTGACCTCTCTGAAGCCCACACATCACTGCCTCTTCTACACTAGTCTAGGCTGGCCTTCCCCTGCTGGCCAGCGCTCTCTTGCTCTGGGCTGTTTTGTGGATGTACTCCTTCAAACAGGCTCCCCATCTTCCCAATAGCTAGGTATCTGCAGCAGCCGTCCCCGCCATACTTGCTAAGGTCTGTGATATCCCAGCCTCTCATTGAGCACCTGTGCTCCACTGGCCTGGGAAAGCTGCCCTTTGCAATCTATGCCCCTATCTACTGTAACTCCCTTTACCCAGAATTACACCTCTCTCCCAGTCACTCAATTTTCTGCAGGGCTCTAAAGGACTCTGTATGTCTTCCTGGTCCTTGCTCCTGCTAGTAACTTGTAACCCCTAGATGGCGCTATCCCAGGGGCTACTACCCCTGCCTGATTTGCCACTAACAGGTTGAGGGGCCTGGATCCAATGGCGGGTGCCTCCACCCAGAGGTCAGGGTTTGCAATAGTTAAACTAACTTGGTCACAGCCCTCTGGGACACTGCAACCCCCCTTTCTTCCCACTAGTGGCCCACACAATATATCAGAATTACCTTCACAGTATACACTTACCCCAGGTCTGGTTCCGGCACTGGGACCTCCTGTGAAATGAGATACAGTGCAACAATCACAGTACAGTACTTTAACATAGACAAATACCTCAGGCAGTATAACTTTGCTGAAACAAGCAGCTCTGATTTATTTAGGGGGATATAACAAGGACAGGGGGAAATCAGGTTAATTAGCTTATCACTCTAATAATCTACCTATGGCTCTGTGCACAGGCCTATCCCTATCAGTTACTGTCCCTGGGTACCCAAGCCCTAGTGGCTAGTCCAAACCGTGGCAGCTGGTAGGGGCCCTTTCACACAGAGAAAAGGAGAATTAAACAGTCAGCAGTACAGTAATTCCATTTGGATTTAATGTGGCAATTCAACAGGGAGCGACCCTGAATTAGTACTCACGACCTCCAAATAAGATAGGGTCCTTCAATGTCAGCAGGGCTCACTTGAGGTACACAAACCTCTTCACACATCCATATAAAGAAAGCACTATACCAGGCAGGCTGCATCTGTATCCCATCGCAATTACTGCACAATACCGGGAGAACACACAGCAGATTCAGTTCCTGACAGACCGGTGCAATTTTCAGCAATTCCTCCAGTCTTCTACAGGGTGAGCCTGGTTTCTACTCTTCAGAGATCCTTTGATTCTTTTCACAGGACGGATTCAGTCCTAACAAGCTGTTACACAAGCTGCAGACCGGAACTCTGGGTCTTCACACGTTTTTGACTAAAACTGCACACTGAAAAGCACAGGGCTCCTTCCTTCTTCACTGCCAAAGCTCAACTGAACTCCAACCGACAAAACGGGCACTTCCTTTGAGTTCCTCCCAGTTCTTGACTGGATTGGCTGTCACTCACAATAGACTGCTGCTGTTGGTCCAAAAGGCACTGAAGTCTAAACTACATCTCCAGAGTCACTGCCCATACAATCCTCTTGTGGCTGGCTCAGATTATGAGTCCAAGTTCTGATTAGTCCAAGGCACCATTTTAGAGCTAGCTTCACCCCACACTGATTGGTCCAGTTCAGCAGTTCCAAACTAGAATGGGAACTAGCAGACACAGTTCTGACTGCAAAGAAAGCAGGTTAGACAAACTGTAATTTCATTATTACTCTAAATAATTTCTGGCAAACAGTTACATCTTTCAGATAGGTTCCCTTTGCACTCCTAGTGACTGCAAAAATGAAGTGAATTGGCAGCAGCTTGAGTGGTACTCAATCAAAGAAACACACAGTCCCCCATACAAACTAATTATGTCTGCAAGCAGACAGCTCTTAAAGAGACAGTACCAGAGGTTCTAAAAACACTCACTGATAAATGGCTTAAATGCCAAACACCATTCAGGCTTGGAGCATTCAAGCAAGCTCCTGGAAGTCTTTTGGGAACCCCCATTTGCAGGGGGGTTACAAACTAAAATGGCTAGCTAACCTAGCACTGTTTTCACTTTCTGATCAAATCTCTGATGTATTACTTTTTTTTTCTATGCAGAATGTTATTTGCTCTCTCCATGTTGTACCTGTACCCATAAAGTTAATATCACAAATTTTCCATGTCCAGTACGTTTTCTTTTTTTGCAAGCATATTTTACGACGCACAAAGTACTGTATTTTTTTGCTTTCACTACTGCTTATCACATTGTCAATTAATTGTAACTCCCTGATGACGTTGCTCTTAAATATGTATGCTGTCGCTGTAAAGGTTCTTGCTGTTAGCCTCTAATTCTCCCGAGTAGTACCTGAAAATAGTGTATCTTACCTGGCATCAAAACGTAAATAAATTAAAAACATCACTGGACCGTATCTACACACTGACAACGTGCATCATTGCATTAAGTCTTCCTGTCTTTTTACTGCATTTCCGTGGGGGTCAGGGTCATGGGGGAGGTCTGTAGGCTTAATTGTAAACATGACTATTTACATATGAGGACATTATATTTACCACCAAGATAATGGCTCAGGCTACTTATGAAAATGGGAGAGGCAGCTTAAAATGGTCATGTTCAGGTAAGCCATGTAAGAGAGGGACAGTATGACATGGAGCGTCGTGTCACAGGGCTGTACCATTGTAGGTGGAGTGGCGTGTTTACACGCCAGTCAAAAACACCTGCAACACTACACAAACCTACAAGATCAGGGGTCGTCCTGCACTGTAACGGGGCCATCTGCAATGCTTCCCTTGCTGTTTACACTGCTTGAGCTGCACTGGTGCAACGTGTAATCAACTTGTTTCTCACTCCAGTAGTGTATTAAAAGAATGTATGTGTATGTTAGTATTGGTATTTTCCATAAGGGAATTTGGTTTTATTCTTTGTTTTAATGTCTTACATCTGATACCAGTAGTTCTGTATGTCTTTCCTGGTACAACTTTTGAAATAATTAATCCTGGGACGGCTGGGCAGGTAATGCTTTTTATATAAAGAAAAGAGCAGCAGCAAGTTGTGTGTGAATACAGTACTAAGGACATGGTGCAGGAGCCAAGGCAGCATTTTAACAACCTATTCAACATCAAAAGGTGCTGATGACCTGCTGAGCTGGTATCATCAATAAAACCCAAATCTGTATTCATCTGTTCTGTAAAAGCCATTTTGATTTTTGCTGTCAGTTGCAGTTGTTACAGCCAGCTAGAGATGTATATGTATGGGATGCCATCCAGTGGAATGACACAACTTAATGATGGGAAACTAGATAATAAAATCGCACCCTGCGAAGAGGCAAAACTATGGTCATTATTTCAACTGTTAAGGCTTTCTTCAGGATCCCCTGTGGGGAGAAGAACATACATTGTTTTCACAGCAACATGGCAACCATTTTATCTTCCGTCGGCACTCGTGGGATGTAAAGGACTTGTAGCAGCTTTTTTTTTTTTTTAATGATCTGAAATAGGCAGAGAAAAAGGGTCTGCCTAGTGGTTAGCACACCTTTCAACCTTATGTCATTGAAATCTGGGACACAGGCACTCAAAGCGTGGGGCAGTGTGGAATGCTGGCCTTCATAATGTGGGACACAACATCAAACATTGAGAGATATAAGCTCAGTACACTGAAAATCAGTGCCTTTATTTGTACAAAGTTTAATCTTGATCAACTGTAAAGCACTGGTTCTTTCTGCTGATGTAGCTGTGCTTAAATATGGAGAGGCAGGAGACAAACTCAACGGACAAAGAAAATATTTAATATGTGTAAAGCACTAAAGGGGGCAGGCAAATACACAGACTCCAGACTTTAAAGGAATTTTCAGGACAATCTGTGGCTTTTTCCACTCTCAGACTTCTGACTCTTACCTGTTACACGTTCTATAACGGAGAAATATTATAGCTCTATAACTATTACTTCATATCTCTATACTCTATAGCGCTATGACTCTATAGGTGTATTACTATGTAGCTCTGTGACTCTATACTTCTGTTACTCTATAGCTCTGTGACTCTACATACAGTTCTATGACTCTGTAGTTCCATAACTCTTCGGTTCTATGGCACAATGTCTCTATGACTCTATAGCTTTATGACTCTGCAACAGCATGACCAGGACCCCGGGGTCTAGAGGATCAAGTTAAAAGTTAGAGCATTGGGTCTGCAAGTGTTTGGAACTGTGATTACAAGTGCACTGCATTGGCCGGCTTAGCTGAACTTGTAGGGATGGATAAACGAAGGGGAACACTCAAGTGCAAAAGAGCTCCAAGACGACTGTAAAACCTCCAGGCCAAGAAAAGAGGTGTAAGAGGAGCTTTACTACAACTGCAGGGCTTCTGGACCAGTGTAGAGGGGCCAGTCCACAGTAACAGGGGACATATGAGGGACATGACTGTGGAAATTTTTTTTTTAGCATTTCTTTCTTTCACCATCAATATATTACCCTTAAGGACCTTTACTTAAACTGTAAACAGGAAGACAGTATCAGTTATGATTTTCCCAGTACAGTCCCCAATGTTTGGAAACAGTAACCATGTAACGTATGTAACAGGGACAGAGAATATGCAAAATGAAACAAAATTATGTGTAAATATTTTTTGGTCTTCACATGAATTTGCAGTACTTCACTTCACTTAGTTAATTCACTAAGCAACACCAAAATATTTGCATGTAGCTGTGTGTGATGACCACCAATCTTAATGCTTGGTGCAATTCTATGGGGTGAAGTAATTTCAGAGTTTTTCCTTAACCAGAATTCCTGGGTATTCATAGATTAAAATGCATTTGTGTGTAAATGGGAATATGAGTAGATAACATTTAAAACTTTTGTTGATTACTTTACAAATTAACCCCCCAAAACCATGAAAGAGCAGTATATTAGCATATGTAACAGGATGGAAAAAAATCCAGACAGTGCAAGTTGTCACTGAAAACATTGTGGAAAACATAAAATTAGGGTACTGAAGTCCTTTATTTTTTCCAATTAATATTTTTACTGTTTAAGGTCATATTATTAATGAATTAATTAGAGGAAAAGTTATAATATTGCATACCACCACCACCACAAAGAAAGTTCATCATACAGCAGATCAACACCATTACTAAATAAAATAGATGCACACAATAAATTTCTACTAAAACCTTAACCAAAACTCTACACTATACACAAACCACACTAAACACACTATATACATTGATTACTACAGCCTCAGTCACATCAGTAAATGTTCATACTGCCCAATTGCTTTACAGGCTTCATTATTTTGAGGGCTTTGTTGACAGTTTCTATGCCTTATACCACATAAGGCCCATCTCCCACAATGACCAGTGGTCCACATATTATATAGTTTACATCTACATTGTCAATATTCTGCAGTACTCCTCATGCAGACCCACCAGGGCCATAAAGAAAACAGACCAGGGACCTGAAAGACCGCAGGTGATGGCATAGATGAATCCACCAGATGAGAACACGGGCGGTGGCCTATAGCAACATAATCGGGCAGGTGTGTGCAGTACTCCTCATGCAGACCCACCAGGGCCCTAAAGAAAATGGACCAGGGACCTGGAAGACCACAAGTGATGGCGTAACTAAATAAACCAGATGAGCAAATGGGTGCTGGCCAACAGTGACGTACTTAGGCAGGTGCATACAATACTCCTCATGCAGACCTAACAGGGCCCTAAAGAAAACAGATCAGGGACCTGGAAGACCACAGGTGACAGCACGCACAGCCGTCCAGACCATGCGTTTGTCCCAGGGGACCTTCTGGCACCTGCTTCCCTCTGCCCAACCCAGTCATATTTCCTGAGGCCTAGTGGCACCAGTCTACCCCTCCACACCCTACCTGCTGTCCCAGGTGACCTGGTGGTGCCTGTTACCCTCTTCCTAACCCTTTTTGCCTTTCCCGGGGCATGGTGTCTCCCATCTCACACCCCACACCCTGCCAAGCTGTCCCTGGTGACCTGTTGGCACCTGCTTACCTCCTCTTAACCCTTCCAGCATTTCTTGGGGCCTGGAGGCTCCCATCTCCCGGCCCACACCCTTCCTGCAGTCCCAGGGGACCTGGTGGCACCTGCGTCATACTCCCCAACTTGTCAGTCATTCTTGAGGCCTGGTGGCACCTGACTGCTCCTCCACACCCTGTTTGCTGTCCCAGGGGACCTGGTGGTGCCTACTTCTCTTTCCCTAACCCTTTCTGCCTTTCCTCTGGCCTGGTGTCTCATGTCTCCCACCCCACACTCTGTCAAGCTGTCCCTGGTGACCTGTCAGCACTGTCTTCCCTCTCCCTAACCCTGACAGCCTTTCCCAGGGCCTGGAGGCTCCTGTCTCCCACCCAGTACCCTGCCAGCTATCCCTGGGGACCTCATAGCACCTGCTTCCCTTTCCTTAACCCTTCCAGCCTTTTCTGAGGCCTGGTGACACCCATCTCCCCCTCCGTACCCTGCCTGCTGTCCCAGGGAACCTAGTGGCACCTGCTTCTCTCTTGCCAAGCATGTCAGCCTTTTCTGAGGCCTGGTAGCACCTGTCTGCCCCTCCACACCCTGCTTGCTGTCCCAGAGGACCTGGTGGTGCCTGCTACCCTCTCCCTAACCCTTTCTGCCTTTCCCGGGGCATGGTGTCTCCCATCTTCTACCCCACACCCTGCCAAGCTGTCCCTAGTGACCAGTTGGCACCTGCTTTCCTCTCCCTAACTCTGACAGCTTTTCCCAGGGCCTGGTGTCTCCTGTCTCCCACACCATGCCCTGCCAGCAACCCATAGGGAACTAGTGACATCTACTTCCCGCTCCTTAACTCTTCCAGCTTTTCCCAGGGTCTGGTGTCTCCCATACCCTGCCAGCTAACCCTGAGGACCTGGTGGTACCTGTTTACCTCTCCTTGACCCTTCCAGCATTTCCCAGGGCCATGAGGCTCCCGTGTCCCACCCCACACCCTTCCTGCAGTCCCAGGCGACCTGGTGCACCTGCTTCCCTCTTCCCAAACCTGTCAGACTTCTTTGAGGCCTGATGGCTCCCGTCTCCCACCCCACACCCTTCCTGCTGTCCCAGGGGACCTGCTGGTGCCTGCTTCCCACTCCCTAACCTGTCAGTCATTCCTGAGGCCTGGTGGCACCTGCCTGCCCCTCCACACCCTGGTTTCTGTCCTATGGGACCTGGTGGTGCCTGCTTCTCTTTCCCTAACCCTTTCTGTGTTTCCTGTGGCCTTGTCTCCCACCCCACACTCTGCTGTCCCTGGTGACCTACTGGCACTGGCTTCCCTCTGCCTAACCCTGACAGCCTTTCCGAAGGCCTGGTGTCTCCAGTCTCCCACCCCATACCCTGCCAGCTATCACTGGGGACCTCATGGCACCTGCTTCCCTCTCATTAACCCTTCCAGCCTTTCCTAGGGCCTGGTGTCTCCTATCACCCGTCTTCTACCCCATTCCCTGCCAGCTATCCCTGGGGACCTGGTGGTGCCTGCTTCCCTCTTCTCAACCCTGTCAGACTTTTCTGAGGCCTGGTGGCATCCGTCTCCCCCTTCAAACCCTGCCTGCTGTCCCAGGGGACCTAGTGGTGCCTACTTCCCTCTCTCCAGCCCTGTCAGCCTTTCTTGAGAACTGGTGGCACCTGTGTGTCCTCCACACCCTGCCTGCTGTTTCAGGACACCTGGTGGCACCTACTTCCACCTCCCTAACCCTTTCTGCCTTTCCTGGGGCCTGGTGTCTCCTGTCTTCCCACCCCACACCCTGCCAAGCTGTCCCTGGTGACCTTTTGGCACTGACTTCCCTCTCTTTAACCCTTTTAGCTTTTTCTGGGGCCTGGAAGCTCCCGTGTCCCACCCCACACCCTGCCTGGTGTCCTAGGGAAGATGGACACACCTGCTTCCCTCTCCACAACCCTGTCTGCCTTTTCTGAGGCCTGGTGGCACCAATCTCCCCCTCCACACCCTGCCTGCTGTCCCACAGGACCTGGTGGCACCTGCTTCCCTCTCCCTAACCCTTTCTGCCTTTCCTAGGACTTGGCATCTTCTGTCCCCCAACCCACACCCTGCCAAGCTGTTCCTGGTGACCTGTTAATACTGGCTTCCCTCGCCCCAAACCTTTCAGCCTTGAGGCTCCCATCTCCCACCCCACACCTTGTCAGCTGTTCCTGGGGACCTGGTGGCACCTGCTTCCCTCTCCCTAACCCTGACAGCCTTTCTTAGAGCCTGGTGTCACCCGTCTCCCACCCCACACCCTGCCAGCTGTCCCTGGGGACCTGGTGGCAACTGCTTCCCTCTCTCTAATCCTGATAGCCATTTCTGGAAAAAAGGCAGTTCCACAGGAAATGGATAGTATTTTCATTCACAAAAGCCGCCTCTCCAGATGTGTTAATTATGCAAGAATAATCTCCAGTGTAGAGCATGAGGTGTGAGGGCGCTTCAAAAGATTACATCTGTAGACAGTCTTTTTGTTGTGTTCTCAGATTCCTTTTTTATTTGAGATGTGACAATCCTCAACGTTTCACCAAGTGTCTTGGCTTCATCAAGAGATGCCTTCATAAAATCTTATTCATACAAAATCACTTTCTTTCACATGTACATAAATTCCCGGTCATGTCTGAAAATTTTGTAGAATCTAATATGTGCCGTTTAAATATGACCTCATTCATTTTTAAAAACTTCATCATGTGTTTCTTCACATATCCTTCAAGGCTGCCATTCTCGAAAATCCAACCACGGATTTAATTTTCAAATGGTTCTAACCTTTATCCACGAACCTTCTCTCTGCGCAAAGACGCTGTATGGAGTCCCCCTTAGGATTTTTCCAAGCTGAAATCCCAGGCATGCGCATGAACAGCACTCTCTTGTGCAGGCGCAGGATCTTTGTGCACACCTCGTGAGTGCATGCCCAGGATTTCAGCTTGGATTAAGAAAGTAATTTGTAGTACTTGCAGTGCTCGGTGTGCCATGGGAGATACCAGCAGCGTTTTTTCACTACATATCCTGCTTTTAGTGGTGGTATGTGAAAAATTCACACTTCATGACCACACTCCTGACAGACCCACGGTCCCAACCTAGATGTGCTTCCGGGACTCGGGTCAATTACCGGCGGCCCGACTAAAAAGGTATTGTAGTCAAAACTTCTAAAAATAATAAAAAGGCTTAACTTTCTTATATATGGGCATATTTTACAATGACTCACTAATAGGTGTGTGCCAAGAGGCACACTTTCCAGATCTGGCTAAAAATGAAAGGGCAAGCTAACAGTGCCCCTTTAACAAGAAAAGTCGGTCCCTGTTACAGACAGGATTGCACTAGGGAGGGAGCTTTTAAAACAACTTTTGGACATTAAAGCAAGGTTTAAAAGATGAACTGACTTTAAACTCACTGCCAGATCACAGCAGCACCACATCTTTACAGTGCTTATACCACTAAACATTAGTTTTCCATACTTTACCCAGGACAATTATTGCCACTTTTGCCATCTTTATCATAAGATGCAATTTTCTGATTTCATATTGAAATAAATAATATAATGCTGAGTTGTGCCACAAAAAAACATTGCCCAATGTTTATATCCTGTTGTAACAGGGACAGATACTACCACTGCTGTCCCTGTTACAAACAGGATTGCCCTTTAAATTCAGATCCTTGCATTCAAGCCTGCTAGCATTGGCTGAATCGGCTGAATGGGCTAAACATGAACCTCCCTAGTTCAAGAATAGAGCCTTAAACAACCTCACTCTGTAAAAATAACTATACTGTCCAAGAATGTGCTGCAATTTAAATAAAAAGAGTATCTCAATGTAAATGATCCTGTAAATAACTCTGGAGTGCAGAAGATGGAAAACTTTTTACTGTTGCTACCAAGGACAAAATGGCCCAGGCTTGTGGGCAAATACTTGAAAAGTGTTAGGGTCCATGGATGATTGGCTACAGATAATCCAGTCCTTTCTCCTGCACTAATCACGCTCCCAGGGCATGAACAGGGACCCTTACATACAGGAATGGGGGAGGGACGGAATCGGAGATGCCCAGTTTGAAAATGGGACTGCTCGGGAAGCTTGGAGCTCTGGGGGAAACAAAGAGCAGCAATCTTCCAGTAAGCCCTTGGGTTTCTGTGAGCAGGCATCGGGACACCGAAATATCACTGACTAGGAGGAATTTGCATTGCAATCACGTATGTAACCGAGGGGGATGGAGTAGGTTACATACGCGCTTGCCATTTTTGGTGGCATTTAAATTAAAAATTAAAGGCAACAAACTGACAGTCACACACTATGTTTGGAAGTGTGTGTCTTGCCAGTCTACACACAGTCTTTAGTGTCTGGCAGTGCAGGCTGAATGACAGAAATAGTGTGCACAAGACACACTGCATTTAAATGTCCCACTTGAAGCATGAAAAAAGGAGGGGACATTTATGCAATTTTTTAAAATAAAACAGATTGGCTAGTGTTGTCACTCCAAGGTTATAAATCCTGTCTAAGCTTGTTATATAGCACAGTGCAGTACCGTTTTTTAGACTGGGATTGTTATATTATGTGAATTAATAGCATGTAAAGAGGGTATGGCATAAATGTACCCATTTAGTGTGGACAGACCCAGAACTTCTGGGAAAAGAAAGGCCAAGAGATTTTTAAATAGCAGTAGGGCCTCTGGGTAAGTGCAGAAACTCTGGGAAATAAGATGCAGAAGTTGTAGATGACTGTAGAACCTCCAGGCTGGTGCTGGACTCCGGGAAATGAGTAGCAGAAGCTGTAGACAACTGTGGAACTTCTGGGCCAGTGCAGGACTCCGGGAAACAAGAAGTAGAAACTGTTGATGACTGTGGATCCTACGGGCAAATGCATGACTCCGGGAAAAGAACAGCAGATTAACCTGTGGAACCTTCTTGGAACCGGAGTCTGAGGCAGTGTAGAACTCCAGGAAATGGAAAGCAGAAGAACTTGTGGAAGGAAAACCCCACTCCACTGGATGACAGAATCCCTGTCTGTAAACCAGTTTAATTCCCTGAGCTACTTGACTCACTTTGGGGAAAGGGATGGCCAGATGGGATGAGTAGCGATGAGTCATCCTGGCTAGTGGAAAAGAAGGATGTGATAATGGGAAATCCTTAATTAATTATCGCTTAACCCTATCTAACGAATGGGCCCTTTTTGTTCTCCTTAGCATGCAGTTTGTGGTGGAACAGTTCTAAAGTACAAGTTCTACTTGGTGCTTGGATCATGAAAGGAATGACGGTGACTCTGTAGCATGCAACAAGGTATCAGTGTTCCTGAAACATGCAAATTGTTAGTAGGACATGCAATTTAAAGATCATCAAGCGTTTACCATGGATTCCTAGGAACAGTTATTGTTACTCTCCAAGCTGAGGCTAGTGGCAAATACAGTTGGTACAACTCTTACATGCAGACACCTTGTGCTAGGCATACAGTTGTGCAGGCACAAGTGTTGGGAACGTCCATACACTATGAGTCTAAGCTCGGGATAATGAAGATTACATTTTTACACAGTCCAGCCTTTTATCTCACATGCACAGTTTCGGGCCAAATTTAAGGAGTTAATGCATTATAGAGTCTGTGAGCATATGCAAGCATTGAGGGCACCAGGGATATTAAGGCAATCTGTGGGAGAGGGGCACCATGCACTCTGGGTAGTAGTCACATGCTCTAGTACGTTAAGTTCAGCTGGTAAATTCAGTACTGGCACTTTAAAATGTTCAGCAGATTAAATCATTTACCTGCACTTTAAAATGTTAAGTAGATTAAATCAGTTACTGTACTTGCATTTTAAAATATCCAGAGAAACAGTCTTTATATGCTGTATGTTTCACATAACCTGCTACTTTTATCATAAATGCAAAACTCCAGTTGAATCCGGTGTCATGACAGAGGGGCAGTCTTTGACAGGGGTGAGTGACAGTAGGCCCTCTTCACTGAGTCACTCCCAGACTAGAACATTGAATATTTTAATGTTTATGAGGGCTCCCGAGTTCAAACCCAAGGCAGTATGCTGCTGCTTAGTGCCTGCCCCTCCTTTCTTTGATTGGAGGGCAGTTGTAAATGAAAATGGTTGTCTTTGCCTTCACTCCACCTCTCAAGAGGTCCATTTTTCGAGTCAGCCCATAAAGAAATGCAGGTCTTCCTGCCCGACCCCACTTTCCAGAGGCAGTACTTTCGAGAGGCTAATCTTGCCTGACACTGTTGCGGCAATGGCTGTTTCCTTCTTGCACCAGCGGGTGTGATTTATAAATTTAAAAGAATAAAACTCACCACTGTGGCCCTGGACCCACTGCCATTTTGCTGATTTCGGATAGCCGAGTGGTGGAGGAGATGCTGCTCCTCATTGCTGCGGTGACTGTGAGGGAAGGCGAGGAATGGATCCCACAGCTAAACTGACACTGCTAATTGGGAGCCATGCCGACTGGAACTAAGTGACTGGAAGGCAGAGAGGATTGCCACTGGAGCTGATGGGGACTTCACTGAATGGTACTTCTACTTTTATTGTCCTCCGTCACTCCCTGCCTCCTCCTCCTCCTTCTCCTTCAGCTGTTGGCCAGCTGCTTTTTTTCTGAACCCAACACCAAGTCAGGAATGCTCACTCACGTCCCTGACAATGGTGACAGGTTCCATGTCGCCGCAGCGTCGATGCAGGATTGTACCTACTCGCAAGGGGGGGGGGGGCTGGATATTACATATTCGTCTTAGAATATTATGAATTTTTTGCTTTAATGTCTGAGTTTAGAGCAGCTTCTGTGTGTGTGTAGCACCTTTTCAGTGTGAGATGGATGTGGGACAGAGCAATTTTGAGGAATAAATAAGGGGTATGCCTCATAATGTGGGACAGTTGAGTGGTACGGTGGTTAGTCTGTCTGCTAACCACCTAGGGATGCATGTTTGAATTGTTTCCCAAGCTCAGGCTCTTACTCTGGCCAGCAGTCAACAAGCAAAGAACTGCGAATCCACAGTGCAGTGTAGGTGCAGGCAGTAGCGGCTCTAGCCACAAATGGTTACCAGGGCACAGCTGGGGCACAACAGATGGCAGCCAGGGCACTGATATATTGTTACTATGGGGGAAGCTCTGCGCCATATGGGGCACCAACTGGGGCACAACATTTTTTTACCGGGGCACGTGCCCTGGCGGGCCCTGGTGTAGAGCCGCCACTGGGTGCAGGTTATGAAGGCAGCCAGCCCCACACACAGCTGAATGTCTGGAACAACCTGTATGCTCAGGAACACAAAACAGCACAAGCAAGTAAGAATTTTTTTGATAAATCGCCAGTAACAACAAAGTACAGCACAGGCAAACGCAGTTGACAGTGGAGCAAATACACAATAAGGTCTTGCAAGTGGGAACTTGGTCCACTGCCCCTTGGTCCTGCTGTGGCCAGCATGAAACAGTGTAGTCCCTGAGGATGTGCAAAGTCCCAGGTGGGCAAGTGGCTCCTCTTATTGCTTATTGCTTTAGCAACCTGGCGGTGAGAGACACAGCTAGAACTCCACTTGAATTGCTTGCCCCATCAGTCAGCTGGGCTTTTTTCCCCAGGTCTGCCATGGCTCAGCTGACCCTATTACACTAGAACAGTTACATAAGGGTGCTGGTGGTGGTGAGGGGGTTGGTCTGTTTCCAGTGCAGAGACAGACAGTAGTAAGGGGACAGCCAGTCAAGGGAGTAGGGGGGGTGTACCTCTCTCTTCACGTTTCCTTGCTCTTGAACCCTGATTTCCACCTATTCCCCTTCCTCCCTGTTTTTCACTTCTCCTTTTTATTGTCTTGGCTGACCCATGTTAACCTATTGACTTTGACAACGTTGTTCTTGACCGCCTATTATCACATACTGATACATTATTGTATTTTATCTTAGTTTTTACCCTGGTATCTATTTTTGGTTCTTATTTGCCAGATTTGACAAAGTCTGCTATGATGACTGCTCTGATTTTTTTTTTTTGTTATATCTGTCATGTTTTGTTACATTGCTGTATTTCGCTAATTGTTATGATTTCTTTTGGATGTGGAACTTTTGTAAATGAGTCTCAGACTCAAAGGTATGTCAAATTCCAAGACTGTAATAAATAAATACAAACAAATTAAAATAAAGAAAAAGAAAGAAAATATTATCATACATTTTGACAGAAGGAAGGTGTTTCACTATTGCTACAGCCCACTGCACTTCCTGAAACCAGGACATCTTATCAGCTACTGTTCATCAGAAGAGAATCAGCTGTACAAGTTAAAGTGGAAAAAATCTGGCCTGGCTTTTCTTTTCTAGCTTTTCTGTTCCTGTAAAGGTTTTGGACATCTTTGGATTTCGTGTATTTGTATAGTTATCTGGCTCCACCAGTGAGCAAGTGTTTATAAGAGTAAATCCATATTTGCTAGCCATTCCACCTCCTGCCACACTGGTGACCCGTGTTCGCAGTGCGAGTGGGTCGTCAGTTGGGGAGGGGGAGGATCAAACATCCCAAGGACAGCTCTCCGGGGAAGGGGGTTTCAGTGATCAGTGCTTGCCTGGCCCCTAGCAGAGACTGGGGGCTGGCACAGTGATGCTATACATGGTGGACAGTGACAGGGCAGTCTGCCGTGCCGTGCACAGGAGCATGCGTGACACCACCATTGGCGTCATAGCACGCCCTACCTCACGGAGGGAGAAAAACCAGGAAAACATCTCTGATGGCTGGAGGAAGGAAGAGCTCACAGGTCCTGCTCCCCAACCAGTCAGGGTGCCAATCGGAACTGGATCCAGTCTTCAGTAGGGGCCTGGGGCCCCCCCCGTCCACGTCGGGGGGGGGCAAGCCCTGGGGGAAGATGGTCGGTGAGACCCGGTGGACATTGCGGGATAGGACTGGAACACCCTCCGGAATGTGGCCATCGGAGAAGGGGAGAAACAGAATACCAAAATAAAATCTATATTTGCCTTTTAAGAGAAAAATATGATGCTGTTGTATTTAGTTTATCTTTCTTTGCCCTTCTCATTGGTGATGGGTAAATGTCAAAACATCCACACACCAGGGCATCAGTATTCATATGTCCCTACAGCTGTGCACTGCCTCATCTAGCACTGAAGTGTCATAGTCACACTGAACAGGGGGAAGGATAAAAATACATATATAAAGTGCATAGGAGTGAAGCTCTTGCACATACAAACATCATCAGATATTGTTAGTTGGTGACTTGCTGTTGCAAAACAAATGTTGCTGTTGACAGCACTTGCACTCCCAGGGCCTTGTGTAAGTCTTCTATTGGGGCCCCATAACAGCTGTCTGTGTGTAAGGCCCCAGGCTCTTGTGGGGTACCGCCTCTCCTCCCTGAGGTGCCCAGCCTGGATTATTGAAGGCTGCAGAACGACTGGGTACTCATGACAAAGCATGGCACAGTGTCACCGCCTGGGGTAGCAGCACAACCTAAGAGCTATGTTCAGGAATATCACACCCCAGGAAATGTATTTATTTATTGTATTTTTCTATGTCAAAGGTTTTACCAGGAAAAACATACTGAGCTGGTAAGCGCTGGTTTCCAGATGCGTTTTGGGGATAGGAAAGGGGAGTACAGAATAATAAAGTGCAGTAAAATAAATAGCAAGTTACACAGATCTTCCCCACGCACACAACAGTACCTCCCCACACACACACACAACAGTACCTCCCCGCACACACACACACACACACACAACAGTACCTCCCCCCCACGCACACACAACAGTACCTCCCCACACACACACACACAGCAGTACTCCCCACGCACACAACAGTACCTCCCCACACCCACACACACACAACAGTACCTCCCTGCACACACACACAACAGTACCTCTCCCCCACGCACACAGAACAGTACCTCCCCACACACACACAGCAGTACCTCCCCCCCCACACACACACACACACAAAGTACCTCCCCACACACACAACAGTACCTTCCCCACACACACACACAGAACAATACCTCCCCACACCCACACACACAAAGTACCTCCCACACACACACACACACACACAACAGTACCTCCCGACACCCACACACACACAACAGTACCTCCCCGCACACACACACACACACACACAACTGTGCCTTCCCCACACACACACACAGAACAATACCACACACACACACACACAACAGTACTCCCCACCACACACAACAGTACTCTCCACACCCACACACAACAGTACCTCCCACACACACACACACAGTACCTCCTACACCCACACACACACAAAGTACTCTCACACACACACACAACAGTACCTCCCCACACACACACAACAGTACCTCCTCACACACACACACAGTACCTCCCACACACACACACACAAGTACCTCCCCACACACACAACAGTACCTCCCCACACACACACAGACAATACTCCCCACACACACACACAAAGTACCTCCCACACACACACACACACACACACACAACAGTACCTCCCCACCCACACACACACACAGTACCTCCCCACACACACACACACACACACAACAGTACCTCCCCACACACACACACACACAACAGTACCTCCCACACACACACACAACAACAATACCTCCCCCACACACACACACACACAACAGTACTCCCCACACACACAACAGTACCTCCCCCACGACACACACAAAGTACCTCCCACACACACACAACAGTACCTCCCCACACCCACACACACAAAGTACCTCCCCACACACACACAACAGTACCTCCCCACACCCACACACACACAACAGTACCTCCCCACACACACACACACACACAACAGTACCTCCCCACACCCACACACACACAACAGTACCTCCCCACACCCACACACACACAACAGTACCTCCCTGCACACACACACAACAGTACCTCCCCACACACACACAGCAGTACCTCCCCCCCCACACACACACACACACAGCAGTACTCCCCACATACACAACAGTACCTTACACACACACAACAGTTCCTCCCCATACAGAACAACTGTGACACTAAATAAATGTCCAATAGCCCAAGTTAAAATGCAAACCAACAGAACTTTTATTAACAATGGGGGAAGGAAGGCACAAGGGGCTGCAGGGGAAATTGGGATTAAGAGGATTGCTACTGTTTGCAAATGGGACAAAATGTTATTACTCTGTTACAGCCCCCACCCATGACCACTGACAGTCCAGCAATCCCCCAAAGGCGTTATGGAAGAGGTCTTCAGTTGTTAATAGCAGGTACCTCACTGTAAAGGTAGTGGCCAGCGTGAAGTTGGGGACCGCTGGTTCATGTAACAATAATTGTTGCATAAACAAAAGTCAAACACTTGAACCAAAGGAAGGGGGGCCCCTATTTGAAATCACGTGCAAGTGAGCCCAGTGGCCACTGCAGGTCTTCTGCCTGGGCCTACCTGGTACCATCCTGCCCAGGTCTCTTTTTTTTTTTTTTTTCTGTATAGATTTTTTATCTATCCCCGTTTTCACCTGTCTTCATGTCCCAGGTGTGTGTGTGTGCGTGTGGAAGCATGCACACGCCATGCCTTGAGGCACCCTCCCGCTACTTACCGTCCCCTCCCGCCTATACTGCTCATCGGACCTCTATCCAATGGGAGCGGAACTACGGGGGGGGGGGCGCGATAGCCTCCTCAGGAGAGGAGAGCTGCCTTTCAGCTACTCAATCCTGCTCCCTCCCCCCGTGACGGCTCTCAGACTAACCCGAGGCTATTCCTGAACCCAGGTCGGCGCAAGCGTTAGAAGGTAAGGTGTTCAGCGCTTCAGCCCTCTGCACCACCAGGCCTGCCCTGCCCAAGTCTTTTAACCTCAAGACCCTCCCCAAAAGAGCTGAACTTTAGGTATAGGGTCAGAACCCCAGTTTATTCATGGTTTTAGTGGCTACTGAGGGAGGGTCTCCATCCAGACAGCTTTGCTGCATTGACATCAAACAGTTCTGTGCCTCTATGCTGGGCTGCTGCTTCGCTGTCTCCCCCCCTCCCCTTCACATATTCTGGATCACCTCTCTTCCCTGGACTGGATCTGGATTCTGCCAGTCTGGATCACTTCCCAAGGGGATGCAGCTGTGCAACAGTGGCCATAGGCCCCAATCCCCTTTTGAGACAAGGCCTCAATCTAGGATAGTCAGACACCAGTCCTCTTACTGGGGTCAGAGGGCATCTGGCTGCATAGCGGCTGCCATGTTTGTTTACATTTGTTTGTGCACTGGTGTCTTGTTTAGTGCAGCTCTTGCTGCAGGCCTTGGTGCCCCCCCTCCCCCGAGGCTTTGTTTTGTTGTGTTATAACACTGATGCCTGTCCTGATGCTGGGACTGATGCTGGAGTGTCAGGTGACCCGCCCAATTTAAAATTTGAGCTCTGACTTCATGTCCATGCTGTGCAGTGCAGCGGTGGCACTCCGGCACTGAGGTTCTCCTCTCCTGAGTTTGGGACCTGCCAGGATTACACTGTGATCTCGCACCCTTTGGTGTACTCTTCCAAACTGCAGAATTGTTAGACATTGCTTGATGAACTACATTTAGATTTCAAAATCCTTATTTCATGCCTGACAAAGAAGGGTCTGACCTTTGACCCACTGATGGCTGGACAACCTGATCATGTCCCTAATGGAAAAGTTACTAAAAATGTGTACAAGGGAGCTAGATGTTGTGAGGAGAGCACAAATTTTATTACATGCAGAATAAGATATTTAAACATTTTTAATTTAATAAATTATTCTGTTAAAAAAAAAAAAAAAAACTCCATAAAATGTCACATTTCAACAGGCAGCATCACAGAGGGAAGGACTGTAGTGTGATCCCAGTAGTCAGAAATAATTTAACTTCTACTTTAATGGGTGTTCTCCGTTGTTTTTTTTGGTTTTGTTTTTTTGGTTTTTATTGTTAACCAGGAGAGTAAATTGAGATGACTGTCCTGTTCTCAGTCATGCCTCTGTGGCAGAAATGACAGGACAGCACACAGATGTGATAGCATATGATACAAATTAACAGTTAAACATACTGTTAAACAGATAATAATAATGAACATTGTTATCCATCAGCAGTGGAAGCCTTCGGTTCACTTTAAAATTCCTCGCATTAACTAGAGTTCTTAAACTTGAGGCCAGTCCATTCTAGACCAGGGGTGAATATTGAGAAAATACCCTGGCATGAAGCCAGCTTTTACTGTAGGTACAAGTGAGAACAGTCCAAAATCTCAAATAATATGGCTGTACACTGGAACCAGTAGGTTAGTTAGGGCCTCAAAAACGGTCCTAGGTAATAGTTTGCAAGATAAAATGGGTCTGAGAAATGGAGCTTTCTGATTGGCTCTGATTAGCATATATTAGAGCCTGATCCAGTGTTGAACAAGGTAAAGCACTATTAAAAAAAACCAAAAACATTTTTTTTCTATTATAATAGCAATATGGTACACCCAGGGGTTATGTTACTGGTCAGGTTATCACCCTCTGGAGGCATGTGGCATTTAGCTATGCCTCCTTTAATATCACACCCCTAGAGGATGATTAACAGACCATTAACATAACCCCTGGTCATGCCTTCTTGCTTTAATAACAGCATAGTCCAGCTGCTGGTGCATCTAACCCTCAGTGGCACGATATTCATCCTAGTGTTTAGTTCACTGTTCACAGTAATAGATATTCCCTAGACACAGTAAAGGAAACCTACACATGAAATTCTTAATAAAATTGTCAGGTGTGGACACTTCAGGACGGATATTCAGACTGTGCCGGGCAGCGGTGCAAGCCTGGGTGCAGAGCAACTCGGCTGCGCCGGGGCCAGGACCAGGCGATATTCAACGGAGATGCTCCATGGCTCAGCACCATTGAATATGGCATGGAGGGCGCACATACTGCGTGTGGCACTGTGCCAGCGCAAGACACAGAAGGAGCACTGGGATGCGCCAGCGCAAGTGCAATTGCGCTAGGCGCATCACCCATGATATTCATCTGGGGGCATGCAAATGAGGCCATAATATATGCAAGGTGCAAATAGGGTAATTTGCATGTCATTATGGCTCCATTTGCAGGCGATGCGCTGGGTCCCAGAGAATTGCGCCTGGCGCTCTACCAAGCTGCTGCTGTCGGCGGTCGGAACCCTCGTGGGCTATTGCAGCCCCCCCTTGCTCCCGTACGCCTGTTCGTGGGCATATGAATAAATGAAAGTAACCCTGGTGGTCTAGCGGTCCCCCCATATGCCTGATCGCGGGCATCAGAATAAAGTATCCCTAGTGGGCTAGCGGTCCCACCCCTATGCCTGATCGTGGGCATCTGTAACTTAAATTCAGTCCCTGTTGGTCTAGGCACCCCACTGCCCAGTCGTGGGCTGTCGTAGCTGCAGAGCGTCACCTGGTGGTCAGTGGTACTCCCTCCCTCCCACAGAGGACCCCAGCACTCCCATCATCGGCGCGGGCAGCAGCACTGCCTCAGATATCAGCCTGGTCACCTGCCAAATGACAGGTACACATAGTTAGTATGCTCATTGGTCCACACTGTGGACCAATAGGCGACAGTGCATACTGTACCTGTCATTTGGCAGGCAGCCGGGCAGGGTGCTGCTGCCCACCGATGACGAGGGGGTGCCGGGTGGCCGGGGGTCCTCTGTGGGATGCTGGGGAGGGAGAACCACTGGACCACCAGGTGACGTTCTGCAGCTATGACAGCCCGCAATCAGGCAGCGGGGGGACCACTAGACCACCAGGGATTGACTTTAAATTGCAGATGCCCACGATCGGGCTTGTGGGGTGGATGGGGGGTCCACTGGACCACCAGGGGTGTATGTTTGCTTGGCAGTGGTGTTCTGGGTGGGTGGGTGACCACCCACGGCTGGTGGCTTCTGTGTTGCGCCTTGCAATACAACAGCCCACCTGTGGGTGGCCGGGACTTGCTTTTACATTTCCAGGGCTCAACTTTGAGCCCCCCTGTGCGGCACAATGCAGGGTTATGCCGGCATATGCACCGCACATCCTGGGCTGAATATTGGGATGTGCCGCAGATGCATGAGCACGCTCCCTGCATCTGCGCCGCATAGGATTACATTGAGCCCTAGCGCATCGGGATTTGCGCTGCGCCTGGCAGCCTTTTCAATATCCCGCTGAGGTGCAATGCGGGGTTGCACCAGCATAACCCTTTTGAATATCCCAGCCTTCATGTTCGGGAATGCTTTCTAACAGGATGTGATTGTACTCCAGAAAGGGGAATAGCACTTGACCAGCAATCATTTTTCTAGTGCAGTTTGTCGAGTAAAATTCAAGAGATCCAGTCCTTTCAGCATCTAGGCCTGAGTATTAGTCTTCTAACACAGGGGCATACACTGTATTGGAGAGAAAGATTTATCCCCCTGGGCTGTTTTCCTTCCTATCATCCTGAATGCAAACAGCAGGCTGTGTACAGTAAAGTGCTGATAGAAAAGGCATTTGACTCCATGTTGAATTTAGAGCAGCTGCATTCTTTTCCTTGTCTCCCAGCTACAAAATAAATCTTTCATGAGATGCCTTTCAAAAGGTGACGCCTGTTGAACAATGATTTTGCCTTTCCCCAGCAAGCAGCAGCAGCAGTTTTGTAGAGGGCTTTTTCTCTATTTAAGCATGGGGGGAGGGGGACGCTACATGGAACGTAATTCACCCTTCAGTCATCTCTCAGAGGTGATCCACTGAAAATAAAATGTCCAGTGTGAGTAGAAAAGGAGCCTTCATTCTGGCTTAAAAACTTTAAGCTGTCCGTCGTATCTTACTGGAAGATTAAGGGCCATTGACTGAGTAAAGGCCTATGGCACATTCATAAGGAAGAAAAAATGGGCAGACTGGATGGGCCTTGCGGTCCTTATCTGCCATCAACTTCTATGTTTCTAAGATTCTTTCCTTGCACACATCCTTGGGTGGGTAGTCGTCATCTGCATTTCATTAGCTAAATGAATACAGATAAAAACGCAACAACAACAAAAAATGCAATTTTGGAACCCTTATCTAGGAAAGAACATAAACAGATTGGAGTCAGACCAGAGAAAGGCAACCAAGATGATACACTGCTTACAGGGGAAGACATATGAGCAGATGTTAAAATAATCTCAACATGTAGTCTCTGTAGACCAGGAGGGGGAGAGAGAGGATATAATCAAAACATTTAAATACACGAGGTGCAAGTAATAATAGAACTACCAGGGGTAACGGTAGCAAATGGGTAGGGGTAAATTTAAGAAGGGTACTAGGAGGCACTTTTTCACAGAAAGGGTACTACAGGGATGAAACGAGTTTCCTGAGTTACTTATAATTTTAGACAGTGGGGAGTTTTAAGAGAGGGTGGGACAGTTACATAGGACTGTTGAGGGAGGCAGGGCGGGGGTGGTGGGTTGGGCGTGAACCTTGAAGGGCATGGGCAACAACACAGGGCAGACCTTTTTCTTCTGGCACATTTCTGTGTTTCTAAAAAGGCAAGAGATCTGAGCCTTTAAAAAAAAAAAAAACCTTGTCCTTTGTTTAAACCAGGTCACACATCTTACCGCCGTAGATCAGCACAGTATCCATAAGGCTGCAGGGTGCTTTATCATGCAGATAGTCAGAACACAGTAGATCTGTTCTTCGCAGGTGGAATAACCAACTGCTGTGCATGGTCACCAAAGACCTGCTGTTCTCACAGTGCCTGCTGTTTGTGACTGGGATGTATCATTGCTTGCGATAGTTTGAGTCATGGTGCAGATCAGGATACCTGGGAACACAGTATTGTGATGATGACAAAAGGGATTTGGGGTCCGTATTGTTCACCCCTCTGTTAGAGGTGACCTAATCTTTTTTTTTTTATTTTTTATTATTATTATTATTACTGTTATTTGGATTTGTCTAGATTCACTGAAATATTGGTTTAGGCCTAAAACAAAACACAGAATTAGAAGTTGACCCAATGCCATGTAGAGGAACAAAAGTGAGTCCCCTGTTCAAGTTAAAAATACACATGCGTGCGTACGGACACACAGACACACACACACACGTACGTAGTAATAGTTTGCAGTTGGACATCTGTCCCCTAGCACCACAGCATAAAACAAGTCATTTTCTTACGTTTTGCTGTCTGATGTAGTGCCTACTCTTCCAAGCATAGTAGTAACTTACATTGAAAGTGACACTGGTAATTTATGACCCAAATGGACAATAACTTGCATGAGGATTGGAAATATGAGGAACCCACCGATCACCCTACCCTTTCGTAAAGAAAGTCTCCGTCTGATGTGGCTAGTTGTTTTTGACTTCCTTCTGTTATGCCAGCAGAGGTTCCCCCTTTCAAATATACTATTCCACATAGTTTTTGTTTTAGTCTTTTTTTTGTGTTTGTTTTTGCAATTTTTAAGTCTGAGAAAAGAGCTGACAACAGCAAATGTGTGCAGCAGCAGCGCAACACGTACCAAATATTTTATTTACAAAAATCAAAAAGAAATTTCTGCATTCCATCATGTTAGGTGCCTGAATTATTTTCATGTCAGATTTAGTCAGCGTTTATGTTAATATCAATTTGACAGGAACCATGTGTTTGTTAATGAGTCAAAATCGCCAGCAAGCCACACTGGATTGACTTTTATAAATGTCAGTTTCTCAGCATTGTCTGGTGACAGACCGGCTCTTTGGTTACTAACAATACTGCCTGCAGTGCTAAATATCCTATCAGAATACGCTGTAGTTGGTGGACAGCTTAGTTGTAGATTGGCAACTTTAGGTAATGCCAGCCAAAGTTTTCTGTTTCCATGCCAGTATCAGAACATGTTAACCCTGACGTGGAGCTGTTTAGGATCTCTTTAAGTAGCGCTGTACCATAGTGGTGGCGGATTGAGCTGGTTCAGTTCTATCCTGGTGTGGAGTATAGTTTTTTTGTGGCAAGATGGAGGCCTGTCCAAATGTTATTTTCCTGTTCAGCATCATCACACACACAAGAGGATAATCTTACTGACTTGCAGCAGCTTGAGATGCATATCTTAATTACGTTGCTGTGATGCTAGGGGATGTCATGCTTTCCCCTCTGTTTTGGGGAGGAGGAATGAAAGGTGTCACTCATCCTCATCAGTGCAACTTTCTGTTTTAGCTGCAACATTTAGAGTCACAGTTTGTATTTGTTAAGGGTAGTAGACCATTGTAAGGAAGGATGCTAGTGTGTGTTTAAACCAAGGGCCCAGCATTGTGGCCAGGATATAATGTTCTGACTTGCATAGCTTCTCAATTGTAGGATCAGTTTCCTAAAGATATGTGGTCTATAAGTTCACCAGCTGATGTAGCAGCAACGGCCAAAGATTAACCCCCTCTGCTTCCAGTTTATTTATTTAGTTTTGTTGACCGGGTAAGTGCATTAGACAAATCCTGCCTCTTTTCAGGCATGACCTGGGGGAGGGGGATACAGATGAATGCCAACTGACCTTGAACCAGATGAAGCTGTTGGTGGCATTTTTAGTGAATGAGGGAAATTTGGCCAGGACACCAGGAAAATTCCCCTGATCTTTTCGATAAGTGCCATGGAATCTAACATCCACCTGAACTACCACCAATCCAGGTGTAACCCCCCTGCAAATGGGGGTTCCCAAAAGACTTCCAGGAGCTTGCTTGAATGCTCCAAGCCTGAATGGTGTTTGGCGTTTAAGCCATTTATCAGTGAGTGTTTTAGAACCTCTGGTACTGTCTCTTAAGAGCTGTCTGCTTGCAGACATAATTAGTTTGTATGGGGGACTGTGTGTTTCTTTGATTGAGTACCACTCAAGCTGCTGCAAATTCACCCCATTTTGCAGTCACTAGGGTGCAAAGGAACCTGTCTGAAAGATGTAACTGATTGCCAGAAATCATTTACAGTAATAATAAAATTACAGTTTGTCTAACCTGCTTTCTTTGCAGTCAGAACTGTCTGCCTAGTCCCCATTCTGGTTTGAACTGCTGAACTGGACCAATCAGTGTGGGGTAAACTAGCTCTAAAATGATGCCTTGGACGAATCAGAACTTGGGACTCATAATCTGAGCCAGCCACAAGAGGATTGTATGGGCAGTGACTCTGGGAGATGTAGTTTAGACTTGATGCCTTTTGGACCAACAGCAGCAGTCTATTGTGAGTGACAGTAATCCAGTCAAGAACTGGGAGGAACTCAAGGAAGTGCCGGTTTTGTCTGTTGGAGTTTCAGTTTGAGATCTGAAAGTGAAGGGAAAGAAACCCTGTGTCTCCTTCAGTGCACAGTTTCAGTCAAAAACGTGTCAAGGCCCAGAGTTCCGGTCTACAACTTGTGTAACTGCTTGTTAGGACTGAATCCTCCTGTGAAAAAGAATCAAAGGATCTCTGAAGAGTAGAAACCAGGCTCACCCTGTAGAAGACTGAAGAAATTGTTGAATTACACTCGGTCTGTCAGGAACTGAATCTGCTGTGTGTTCTCCTGGTTATTGTGCAGTAATGCGATTGGGATACAGATGCAGCCTGCCTGGTATAGTGCTTTCTTTTTTACCATATAAATGTGTGAGGAGTCTCTTGGAGATCAAAAGTAGCCCTGCTGACATTGAAGGACCATATCTTCTTTGGAGGTCGTGAGTACTAATTGAGTCGCTCCCTGTTGAATTGCCACATTAAATCCAAATGGAATTACTGTACTGCTGACTGTTTAATTTTCCTTTTCTCTGTGTGAAAGGGGCCCCTACCAGCTGCCACAGTTTGGACTAGCCACTGGGCCTGGGTACCCAGGGACAGTAACTGGTAAGGATAGGCCTGTGCACAGAGCCATAAATAGATAGTAAAGTGATAAGCTAATTAACCTGATTCCCCTGTCCTTGTTATATCCCCTAAATAAATCAGAGCTGTTTGTTTCAACAAAGTTATACTGCCTGAGGTATTTGTCTATGTTAAAGTACTGTACTGTGATTGTTGCACTGTATCTTATTTTACAGGATGTCCGGTGCCTGAACCAGCCTTGGGGCAAGTGTATACTGTGAAGGTAATTCTGCTATATTGTGTGGGCCACTAGTGGGAAGAAAGGGGTTGCAGTGTCCCAGAGGCTGTGACCAAGTAAGTTTAACTATTGCAAACCCTGACCTCTGGGTGGAGGCACCGCCATTGGATCCAGGCCCCTCAACCTGTTAGTGGCAAATCAGGCAGGGTAGTAGCCCCTGGGATAGCACCATCTAGGGTTACATTTTAGGCTCACGCTGGGATTGTGTGTCCTCTAGTGGCCATATTTACAAACCACTGTTAAGGAAAAAAATAAATAAATAAATAAATGGGTACCCGACAGAAGTGGCTGTGCACCGGCTGGTGGAGTGGTGTACTGGGAGGAGATCGACCCCAAAATGCTATGCTTATCCTGGACATCCCCCTGGTATCAATAGACACTGTGCAGGGAGTACTTTCCAAGGTGGAAGGTTTACAAAATCCTGTGGTGGTGGTGGCAGCTAATCTGCTCACCCACACTTTCCTGGCCCTAGTAGAGTTTAAGGATCCCATAGATAGCTCCAAGTACCACAGACCATTACCCCAGAGGAGCCCTCACTGCTTGGAGAGTGATAACTAAGGACAGTAAAGACCGGAGAATGAGCCCCACCACTATCTGAAACTTTTGAGGAGAAATTTGCTAAATGGTTGCTGGGAGAAGGAAAACTGTGGAGGACTTGAAGAAACTATTCTTGCCACCTGAGGTGTTCCTCCCCAACACCCTCTCCTGCTCCAGTACCCGTAATGGTGGCTGAAACAATGCAGACTCCTATTTCTGCACCTGCCATTAGTCACGACTCTTACCGAGGTTGAGGATCTTCTCTGGCACCCTCCCCACCCCAAGGGAGGATGACTGGGAGACCTGAATAGAACTATGTTGCCCCAAGTGCTAGAATGGCAATGCTTTCGGAAGCTGCGAAAGAGGGTTAGGTGAGAGCCTCCCAGGTCCTGCCCTGGCTACCATCCGTGCTAAACGGCCAGTAACCCTGAAGCGACTGCACAAGTCTCATCTTGAGGCCTTGGAGAATGTGTATGGGCCAGATTCTGATGAGAGACCTATGGTGGAGAGTAAGAAATGCACAACAGTACCAAGGGGAGTTGTTGTCTGTGTATGTCTCTCGGCTGGAAAAATTGTTGCAAGAATGCCTCAGAAAGGGTAGTTTGCCAGCTGATTGAACTGGACCGAACCAGACTGGACAGAATCCTTAAGTCTGCCCCTTCTCAGAACTGCTGTTGCTTCAGTTCGCCTGGCAAATCGACTGGAATCCCCACCTCCTATGATGAGTTAATGAGAGAAATTCGAGGAGTTGAGAAAAGGCGACCTCGGGAGGGACCTGCACCAATAGCTGTGGCTATGACCCGAGTGACTGAGGGTGGCCCATCAAGTGAAGTTCAGGGGCAGAGGTTGGCAGTCAATGAGTGCTCTGATAAGGAAAAAGATATGCCACAATGGGGCGAACTGTTGAGAGAGATCCGGGAATTCAAAAACAGTCCCTTTATGAAGGCCACGCCTGCAAGTACGGGCCCCGACCTATATCCGACTGCATCTGCTATGGGGGTGGGGATACCCACCCATGTATCTCCTGCTGATAACAGCTCCGAACTCGATTCCTTGACCATGGAAGTGGAGAAACTGATCGAGATGTCTCCAAATGCTTATCCATACAGACAGAGATGGCACCAAGGTTTCCAGTTAGTAATACCCCCGCCCTGGCTCCCAGTGTGGCACCTCGCCAGCTCAAACTCCAAAAAGTATGTTTTGCTATAATTGTGGGAAGGATGGGCACATGAAAAGGAATGCCAATCCCCAAAGACACTGACAAAGTTGCATATAGGCTACAAGGAGAGCTTGGAGAACAAATCAGTGGTTAAGAGGTGCGAAATGATCCCAGTGAGGGCACCAAAAATGCTAATTCACGTCCTTTTGTGGCAAGGTCAGTTGCCCAGGCCCCCACTACCGCCTCTCCAGACTGGTCCAGAATAGTGGGTCCTCCATGGAACCACTGTAAAGGTAAATGGAGTGTCTACAAGAGCTGTATTAGACAGTGGCTCCCAAGTGACAATTATGTTTCAAGATTGGTATCAGAAGCATTTGTCAGACGTACCTTACAACCATTAGAAGGACTGCATGTATGGGGTTAAGTGAGAAGGCCTACCCTATTCTGGGTATATCCAATTGGCTGTCTTTCCCCACCTCCGTGGCTGGAGTGGCGAACAAGTAGAGACCCTAGCCTTAGTGTGTCCCCACTGGACTGTATGATGGTGTCCCTTTGTTGATTGGAACAAATGCTCATATGTTCAGAAGGCTTTCACATTTGTGTTATGAAAACAGGGTCAAAGACTAGTAGAGCTTTAAGAGTTCCGGCTTTAATTAAGAAGGCCTAAGGCACAGAGATGCTGAAAATATAGAACCAGAGGAACGATTGAATTGTATGGAAGAAAAGGATCCTGAGTCTCTGATCCCTGGCACCAAATGCCCAGTGTACCTTACAGGAGAGGTCCATTATCAGAAAGGATGTTAAGAATAAAATATTAATGTTGGATGCACCAGGCGATGGAAAATTGCCAGAGGGACTGCTCGTCAAGCCTCAGTATTTTGCCCGCTAGAGCCCATGCTTATGCCAGAAGGGTAATGGTCCAAGTTCATAATGTGTCTGAAAAGAGACATTCGGGTAAATAGAGGTTGCATCCTGGCTAATGTGCATTGTGCAGACACTGCAGTGCTACCCAGCAGCAAGAGTTCAAGGAAGAATGACAGAGTAACGCCTGACTTGTTTGATTTGGCAACTCCCGCTGCCAGCTGAATGGAAAGTGAGGATCAGTGAAAGCTTGCCCAGAGAGACCAGGTGTTTTCTTTAAAGGAATGGGACGTAGGATGCGTGCAAGGAGCTGAGCACAATATCCGGCTGCATGACGAAAGACCATTTCACGTGAGAGGTCTCGACGCCTGGCACCTGCTGATATAGATGATGTGAGACGGCATCTGCAAGAGATGTTAGCGGCTGGTGTAATACAAGAATCCAGAAGCCCTTATGCTTCCCCATTGTGGTAGTGAGGAAAAAGAATGGGACAGTAAGGATAGCGTGATTATCGCACCTTAAACCGCGGACTATCCCAGATCAGTACACAATGCCCGCGCATTCAGGATGCTTTGGACTGCCTAACACGGGAGCAAGTGGTTCTCTGTGCTGGATCTCCGCATGGGTACTACCAGATCCCGATGGCCCCAGAGGACCGTGAGAAGACAGCCTTTATCTGTCCGCTGGCTTTATGAATTCATGAGGATGCCTCAAGGATTTCAGGTGCCCCAGCCACTTTTCAACGATTGATGGAGCGTGCAGTGGGGACATGAACTTACTAGAGTGCCTGGTATACCTAGATGATGTTATTGTGTTTGGCAGCTCACTGGAGGAACATGAGCAGATTATTTAAGGTATTGGATCGACTGGAGGACTTTGGCCTTAAACTGTCCATTGATAAGTGTCAATTCTTTCAAACATCAATAAAGTATGGGACACATAGTATCCACCGAGGAATAGAGACCGACCAAGTAAAGTTGAGGCTTGACCACCTGGCCACAGCCCAAAATCTAAAAGAACTGCAAAGATTCCTGGGATTCTGTGGTTATTATCGGCATTTCATCAAGGACTATTCAAGAGTGATCCGCCCTTTACTTAACCTTACTCAAAGGGTATCCCCAACCACAAAAATACCAAAAGTCAGGTCCCTCAAGACTGAAAGAGTGTATTTTCATCCGAGTGAAGTATTTGGGGCCCGCTGGACTCCTGATTGTGAGACTGCTTTTCATGAGATCATATATCAACTTACCCATGCTCCAGTGCTGGCCTATGCCATCCAAGAAAACCTTACGTCCTGCACACTGATGCTAGCTTGCAAGGGTTGAGGGCTGTGTTGTACCAAGAACGAGAATGGCCTGAGACCAGTGGCCTTTGCCAGTGAAACCTGACCCCATCCGGAAGAACTATCCTGTACATAAGTTAGAGTTCTAGCTTTGAAGTGGGCTATTGTTGACCAATTCCATGAGTACTTGTATGGGCTAAAATACTAGTAAAACTGACAATAATCCTTTGACCTATGTGCAGACCTCAGCTAAGTTGGATGCCACTGGCCACAGGTGGCTTTCTGCATTATCTACATATGACTATGCTCTGAATACCGAGCAGGTCTGAACCACATAGATGCTGATGCTCTCTCCCGGAGGCCTGTTCCCCAGAATGATTGGGTCCGATTGGCAGAACTGACATTCGGGCACTCTGCAGAAGTTTGACAGGGAGGAACAAATGTCACGGACGCAGTGGACTGCATGGTGGATTGCTTGGGACCCTCTGAGAATTGCATACCTGCTGCTTATTGCCACTTTCTGCAGCAGACATTGGTCACTGCCTCAGCTGGACAATGACAGTATCAAGTGGCTCAATCCCACGATCCTATGATCAAATCAGCTTTAGAAGCCCCTCTATGCAGGAAAAGATGTGTCCAAATTACGCTCCACTGATTTGAGAACTGCACTCGTATACAAAGAAGGTCCTAAGTTGAAACTGATCAATAAACTGTTATATAAGAAACAGTAGACAGAGGGGGACAAGTAGACAAACAACAACTGGTGCTGCCCACTGCCTTCGAGACTCAGTATTGGGGTCCTTGCACAACCACATGGGGCACCTTGGTATAGACAGAACACTTGACTTGGTAGAGATCCAGATTCTATTGGCTTAAGATGGGGCTGATGTGGAGCAACACATACTGAACTTGTAATTACACTGCTTACAGAAGAATTTGCCCCAGAGGGCTGCCCCCTTGTTAACATAACCTACCAGTGCACCCATGGAGCTGGTCTGTATTGATTTTCTGAGTTTGGAGTCAGATCAAAGAAATATCGAATGTGCTGGTGGTCACTGACCACTTCATCGAGATGCCCAAGCTTTCCCCACCAAAGACCAGAAAGCATCCACTGTAGCCAAAGTACTCGTAGAAAACTTTTTTGTTCACCATGGGGCTCCACAAAGAATCCATTCTGATCAAGGGAGAGACTTTGAGAGTCGTCTGATCAAAGAGATGCTTTCTCTGTGGGGAGTGAGAAAGTCCAGAACCACTCCCTTACCACCCCCAGGGGGACCCACAGCCTGAACGTTTCAACCGCACTTTGCTAGATATGCTAGGCACCCTGTACCCAAAGGACAAGCCTAGATGGAGCCAACAAATTAGCACCCTGGTACATGCTTATAACTGCACCAAAAGTGATGCCACTGGGTTCTCCCCCTACCGCCTGATGTTTGGAAGAGAAGCTCGACTACCGGTAGATGTGTGTTTGGGGTCTCTCCTGATGGGGTTCAAGCTGACAACTATTTACAGTATGTGCAAAGTTAAAAGGCCCAGCTAACTCAGCTGCGTATCAACTGGCTCAAACCATGGCTGCCAAAAGAAATCGGCCAACAAAGAAAGGTGTATGATAAAAGGTGAAAGCACAGGAACCCAGGAGGGAGATCTGGTATTGCTAAGAAATCTGGGACTGCATGGCAAACACAAGATTGCTGACAGATGGCACCATCTCCCTCACATTGTAGTGGGCAAACTAGATGATCTGCCAGTGTACAAAAGTAAGGCCTGAGAACAATTCAAAAGATGTAAAACAATGCATAGAAATCATTTACTACCCATTGGACAAATCCTGATTGAGTCTGAGCCCCCAGAAGATGCCCCTCTGGACCAGTGACTAGAGCTGCTGCTAAGAAAAGATCAAGGAAGTCTGCACCCACAGAAGCAGAGTTAAAGTGTTCCCCTGCACAAGTCCCAGTTGAGCATGACTGTCAGTCCATATCAGAAGAAAGTGAGAGTGACTTTGAATACTATCCTTCTACGAACTGAGTCAATTGTTTCGGGCAATCCCTAGTCAATACTGGAGACAAAGCTGGGCCTTCTGACTGTCTATGCCCCCAGCTTCATCCCTGGAGCCAATGCTCCCAGAAAGTGAAGTGCAAAGCATCAGATCAGATGAAATGGAATCATTGTGCATGGTTGAACTGTTTGAGCTTTCAGGGAGGAAAATGATAGATTGGGGCAGACTGGTGATACACCGAACAAGAAGAGTATTTTTGAGTGCCCTGACAGTCCACTGCCAGTGTCTGAAAGCTCTCCATGCGAGCCAAATGTTGTGGACTCAGAAACTGTAACTCCTGGAGCTGAAAGTGCCCAAGTTCCAGCCTCTCTACCCCCATGGAGACTCCCTGACAAGTGAGAACAATGCTGAAAATGAGGCTCAGAGTGCAGAGACTGTAACAGCTCCCCTAGAAAGACTGGTCGAGCTGTAAAGCCTGTGGTGCACCTCAGTTATGATTCCTGGGCCGCCAGTGGACCTGCCTCTCAATGTTGTCCATAAAGGAGTGTATGTGTCTCCGAGCTCATTGCCCAAACTGGCGTTAGTGCTAACTCCAAGTTACTTGTGTTGCCCTCTAAGTATGGTGCCCTTGCCCGTCCAGCCCCAAGGTAACTGATAGGAAGGGTCCCTCTCTTCAGGTTTCATGTACAAGAGGTAATAACTTGAGTTATGGTACAATGTGTGTGTTATACTGTGTAAAGAGTGACGACTGCAATGTTTCAGAAATGGTTCTTGGTAAAATGATGTATTGACTGATGATTACATGTGTGAGCCTAATGCAAATGTATAAGGTTGCAGTTGAAACTTATGGGGGTACTTGCTTGACGCGGACGTCAAGCTTTTCCCAGGCCAGGAAGGGTGTAACCCCCCTGCAAATGGGGGTTCCCAAAAGACTTCCAGGAGCTTGCTTGAATGCTCCAAGCCTGAATGGTGTTTGGCGTTTAAGCCATTTATCAGTGAGTGTTTTTAGAACCTCTGGTACTGTCTCTTAAGAGCTGTCTGCTTGCAGACATAATTAGTTTGTATGGGGGACTGTGTGTTTCTTTGATTGAGTACCACTCGTTGCTGCTAATTCACCCCATTTTGCAGTCACTAGAGTGCAAAGGAACCTGTCTGAAAGATGTAACTGATTGCCAGAAATCATTTACAGTAATAATAAAATTACAGTTTGTCTAACCTGCTTTCTTTGCAGTCAGAACTGTCTGCCTAGTTCCCCATTCTGGTTTTGAACTGCTGAACTGGACCAATCAGTGTGGGTAAACTAGCTCTAAAATGATACCTTAGACGAATCAGAACTTGGGACTCATAATCTGAGCCAGCCACAAGAGGATTGTATGGGCAGTGACTCTGGGAGATGTAGTTTAGACTTCGATGCCTTTTGGACCAACAGCAGCAGTCTATTGTGAGTGACAGCCAATCCAGTCAAGAACTGGGAGGAACTCAAAGGAAGTGCCCGGTTTTTGTCTGTTGGGAGTTTCAGTTTGAGATCTGAAAGTGAAGGGAAAAGAAACCCCTGTGCTCCTTCAGTGCACAGTTTCAGTCAAAAACGTGTGCAAGGCCCAGAGTTCGGTCTACAACTTGTGTAACTGCTTGTTAGGACTGAACTACGTCCTGAGAAAAGAATCAAAGGATCTCTGAAGAGTAGAAACCAGGCTCACCCTGTAGAAGACTGAAGAAATTGTTGAATTACACTCGGTCTGTCAGGAACTGAATCTGCTGTGTGTTCTCCTGGTTGTGTGCAGTAATTACGATTGGGATACAGATGCAGCCTGCCTGGTATAGTGCTTTCTTTTTTTACCATATAAATGTGTGAGGAGTCTCTTGGAGATCAAAAGTAGCCCTGCTGACATTGAAGGACCATATCTTCTTTGGAGGTCGTGAGTACTAATTGGGTCGCTCCCTGTTGAATTGCCACATTAAATCCAAATGGAATTACTGTACTGCTGACTGTTTAATTTTCCTTTTCTCTGTGAAAGGGCCCTACCAGCTGCCACAGTTTGGACTAGCCTACTAGGGCCTGGGTACCCAGGGACAGTAACTGGTAGGGATAGGCCTGCTACAGAGCCATAGGAAGATAGTAAAGTGATAAGCTAATTAACCTGATTTCCCTGTCCTTGTTATATCCCCTAAAAAATCAGAGCTGTTTGTTTCAACAAAGTTATACTGCCTGAGGTATTTGTCTATGTTAAAGTACTGTACTGTGATTGTTGCACTGTATCTTATTTTACAGGATGTCCGGTGCCTGAACCAGCCTTGGGGGCAAGTGTATACTGTGAAGGTAATTCTGCTATATTGTGTGGGCCACTAGTGGAAGAAAGGGGTTGCAGTGTCCCAGGGCTGTGACAAGTAAGTTTAACTATTGCAAACCCTGACCTCTGGGTGGAGGCACCCGCCATTGGATCCAGGCCCCTCAACCTGTTAGTGGCAAATCAGGCAGGGGTAGTAGCCCCTGGGATAGCGCCATCTAGGGGTTACACAGGCAGATGGGACCTCGGTTTAACATCTCAGCTTTTGATGACCGGGAAAGTGCGCTAGGCAAAGAAACCTGCCTATTTTCAGGCACGACCTGGGAGAGTACAGCTACAGTAATGCAGCAAGGACAACAATGAGGTAAAAAAGTCAAAGAATACTATCTGGACAAACTACTCAAATGGCATAAAAACAGTGTAAGAATAACATCAAGAATACTTCAGGTAGCGCAGTCATACAGTTGTTGCAGAAATTATTCAATTAACTAGCCACTAGTCCTAAGTAGTGATAACAGGAGACAAGTAGGCACATATACACAGTAGAAACACAGAAATCAGTTTCTGTAGTTCTAATTTCTTCCTCAGCAGTATGCAAGTAATAGACTTTGAATGAGAGTAGCCCTGTTTGAACTGCCCTTTCGTGTGACTTCCTCAAATGGCTGTAGTATCTGGTAGAGGACAGTCATTAATGACTACTACGCAGAATTTAGTGCCACACCCCCCTTCCCTAGCTGATGTCCCACTGTGTACTGCTATACTGCCTTACCTTGCTCGAGAAATTTCGGTAACATGTAGAAGGCTGAGTTAAACTGAGTAATGATTTCTTGTATCAGCTGATGGTGTGGGAACTTGTTCTCATTTTACAGGGCTTGCAGGATCTTTCAAGCCTTTGCAGAGTGGCTAAAGTGGCCACAGAGTTTGTGGGCAACAGCAACAATATTCTGTATACCTCAGTCTGCCTTAAGAAACTCCTGCACCACCAAGTTCAGGGTATTAGCAAATCAGAAACATATGTGAATGCAGCTAGCTACGCTGCTTTTAGAATGTTAGTACCATTGTTAGAAGCCACAAAGCTGACTGGCAGGCCACACAGTAATTCCTGAACTTGTCTGTTTAGGTAATCTAATATGGTTGAGCCTGAGTGATCTTTCTCATGTGCAGTTATACACAGGGCAGTCTGTTGTTTGTTGAAAGCATGTTACATGTTGCTGCTAGTGGTGCAGCTGGAGACTGAGACAGAGGAGTGTGCAAAAGAAACCCAGTGAGCAGTCTGTATCATGTAGTCAGCAGTTTGGTTACTTGACCACATATCGGTTGTAATATGTATTTTGTGGCCAGAAGCCTGCTTTGCAGCGTAATTCCTTGTTGACACAATTCGTGGTACATGTTTGGTATTGATTTTCTAGAGACGACAAAACAAAAAAAATCAGGATTGCACCGGGCAGGGGGGCACTGTTGAGCCCGAGCCAGAATCAGCTCTTAGACAGTGCTCTGCACAATATCTAGATTTGGGATAAAAAAAAGTGATTTTTAGGACATTTAGATAAATATTGGGTGGCTGTACCTCTGTTGGATCACTGGAACGATCAGATGGGAAATCCACGCAAAGATCGAACTCAGCACGACGGAGTAAAATCCAAAAATGCTACTGCATCTGTTGCCACGCAGTTGGCCTTGCAACATCAAGCCACGGAGATGGAAAGTGAGGAAACCCTGCAATCATTGGGATTAAAATTGAACAGACTAATATCCTCTGTCACAGGGCTGGCTGACAAAATTGATGGTGTAGCCAACAGAGTAACCAACGTAGAAACCGTGTTGGAATTGCTTACCGTGGAATCTATCGAGGCCAAGAAACGCTCGGATGCAGCAATGGGGCAATTACCAATGTGCTCAAAGAGAACGGACACTTAAGAATGAGGTTAGAAAACCTGGAAAATCAAACCAGGGCACTGAATCTTTGTATTCTAGGTCTCCCGGAGGGCTCCGAAAGAGACCATCTGGTACTGTTTCTACATGACTGGTTGCAACAGCAACTTGGGGATGATGCTGCAACATGGATACAGGGGATTCAGAAGGCCTACATAGTAGCAGCCAGAGGTAGGTCAGAGAACCTGGAAACTCCACGGGCTGTCTTGGCGATCACGGATGGCGTGGCGACAAGAGACTACCTACTTGCATTAGCCAGACAGAAAAAGATTCTCTTATGTGAGGGATAGGCGATGCGATTGTATCCTGATATTAGTTTTGCCACCAGGCAGTGACGGAAACAATTTGATGGCACCAGAGCTCTTTTGTGAGAAGCTGGGATCCAACATAACATCATTTTCCCTGCTCGTCTCCGAATCGTTCATCAAGGCAAAATCTACATTTTTTCTGATCCAAAGCACACGACGAAGTGGTCGCAGAGACAGGCTCCTAGAAGAAGACGTCCAGTGGAAGAGGAGGACAGCCCCTCAGAAGACGACGAGGCATGAAAAATCACTTGGATTATTATTTCCCTGAAGATATGGGCAACATGGAGTGGTCCTGTGTTTAAAAGTACGTTACCTATCGGAAAAGGCATGAGTACCTTCCCAGAAGTTCATAGGACCCATAATTTCAGGTCACTTTCCTGTGGTTATAATATTTTGGGACTTTAGCAGAGTTTTATAGTTCAGGCTGAAATGTTAATTGCCTAGTTTATCAGAAGGACTGCTGTTTATCAGTCCTATATATTGGTTCCCAATATAGTTTATTTTAAAATTGTATCAACACTGTCGCTCTGGATTCAGCACTTTTGTGCTAACAAGACTGTGGAAAGCATGGACTTATTATGTCTCTCATGGAGGAGACAGAATACCTGGGACTTATACAGTAGAACTGTTTGAATTTTACCATGCAGCTCATGGGTTTTAATTTCAGCTCTTGTGTATTGACCTTTTATATAAGTAAAAGGTTTTAGTAACCCTCTCAGATGTATCTTACAGCAGTAGAACAACTATATTTTGAATGTTAAGAGGAGTGACGACCTCACTGTGTCCAATGTATTGACATTTGATAGTTCACTGCTTGAAATGTGCTCTATTTGTTTAATGGAAATGATAAACACAAAGTACGAAAAAAAAAAAAAGGATGGCACCGGGCAGCAGGGCACTGCAGTATGCATCAGCTGCTGAAAACAGCCTCTACAGATGAGAAGGGACACAAATCCACTACTGAGTTGCCTTGGTTTACTTTTCTGTCACTGGATGACTTTGCTCATATTTGGAAGACATTTCAAATGATTCTCTGCTGCTGTTTTTGATGTAGTGAGGACTTGAAGCTGAAGGGGGAAGGCACTTTTTTTTTTTTTTTGCCATTGAACTTTCTTCCTTCGAACTGCCACCTACACCTGACTGTCTGGTTATTTCTGCCAATTTCTTAGCCACTTCAGCCCCAGTCAGACCAGTGGAGAGACATGGGCACAGGACTGAAGAATGGCTGTGGCTGTCATACAGGTAACCGAGGAACATGATGTTTTCAGGGTTTTCTTCCTGTCCCCAAATCTCGCCCATCTCCAACTGACACTGGGTGTTGCCTTGTCAGGCCTTGTATGCAGTAAATGCCTCTGCAGAGGAGACACGCTACCCCTCCCCGGAACACAGCTTCATCCCTCCCCTAGTGGGGAATGCTACCCCAGTACCCTTAGCCACCTGACCCAGATCCCAGCTCCATTCTGAGATCCAGGCCATTGACACACGACCCAACACACTGACTGCTGGGCCATTGGGTGGCCCCCAGAAGAACCCAACTTTTGATTGATCCCACCCTACCCGGTGAGCCTGGAGGACCCTCAAGACCAGAGAAAGATATTACTTTGTGAGATTGACAGTGATTCACCATTTCCTGGTTCATTCTGAGAATTTTACCAAATATCTGTGCCAGCCAATTCTGTGGGATGGTGGGTTTCTGACCAAGTCACTCTTATTTATTTAGTTATTTTTTTATTTATCTTTGTGTGTACGTATTTGTTTCAAAAGTTTTACAAGGAAAGACATACTGAGCTAGAACAGCTTATTTCCAAATGTGTCCTTGATGCTCCTCTGCCCTCCTTCCCCCCAGTAGTCTTGCCCTCAGATTTCGATGGGATCGGAGTAAGTGCAATATCATAGTTAATGTGCCTAGACTGCTAACTTTTTGACCTCTGCTGACAACCTTTTAGACAGTACATACTGTATGACACACATTATTTTGGTCAAGACGAAAATAATTCCACACCACAGATGTATCCCTCTTAGTTTATTGAGGCGGTCATGAGCACATCCTATTCAAGCACAGTCTCCTCTGGAATTTGATCGGTCTCACTATGGGACCGAAAATGATTCATGCTGCCTGGTTCACTATCACTAACGGCATTTTCATTTTCGGTACTAATAAATAACCTGGCCTTTCTCAGTTCTGGTGTATCCTGTTAACATTCTCATGTTCATCATTATTATATGTATCACTGCATTTGTATTTCTCGTCCTTCACTGACCCACACTTGAGAGTACCCATCCTTCACCAGACCCACACTTGAGAGTACCCATCCTTCACCAGACCCACACTTGAGAGTGCCCATCCTTCACCAGACCCCCACTTGAGAGTACCCATCCTTCACTAGACCCACACTTGAGAGTGCCCATCCTTCACCAGACCCACACTTGAGAGTGCCCATCCTTCACCAGACCCACACTTGAGAGTACCCATCCTTCACCGGACCCACACTTGAGAGTACCCATCCTTCACCGGACCCACACTTGGGACTATTTTGAACTTCATTAACTTGAATTACCTACACTTACCTGCTGCTGGAGATGCCACCTTTTGGATTGACCTTACTTTATTTTTTTATTTTATATTTATTCAGTCTTGGATTACAATACCTTTGAGCGGGAGACCACTCTTTTACAAAGGTTCCACGTCGTAAAGGGTGGGTATACATCCGTTGTGGGTTTAGGAGTATCTAGCGAGGTGAGTAAACATAGACAAAAATACATTGTAAATAGGAAACAGAGATGGTTTTAACACTAGGATAATTTAGGTAACAGTAGCAGCCTAGGTGGCATTGTCAGGTAAAAGACAGTAAGCAGCTATCCAGAAAGGAAAGTAGGGGGCACTGAGTCGGGGGGCCATGCGACTATTTAGGGGAAGTGGAGAGGAGAGTGCAGGGTATTGCAGGGCAAAAACGGGGACAATTCAGGGTAGAAGGACAAACTAGGAGCAGCGAGGAGATGGTAATAACTTGAAAGGTGATTAAGACCGGGGTCAACTCAGAAGTGGGTGTGTGTGGAGTAATTAGAAAGTACAGTCACAGGAGCTTTTCTTCAGTAGCTGTTGTCTCAGCTTGGTCTTGAAAAGCCCCAATCTCTGCGTGGCGTTATGTTCAGTGCTGAGGTTATTGAACCAAAGTGGTGCCCGGTAGGCATATGACCTCTGCCCTTGGGAGGTTCTGCAGCGAGGAATGGTGAGAACCTGATGAACCTTTAGGCAGTGTGCTTCACAGTGCAGCTCAGAGCCTTAAACCACTGCTCTATACTGCCTCCTAGATATTCTGTTTAGGTAGTCTGATTCGGAGGCAGAGGTGTCTGTTTTTAGCATGGCTGGATATGCTATAGCTATGTGACTCTTCAAAGATCCACTGTACCCCTAGTTACTTCTGTCTGTGGCCAGCATGATCAGTGACTTCAGGCAGTGATTCATGACCAGAGCCATCTGTGCAGCGAGTGGCATTGTTTGGGGGAACAAAGGAACCAAGAGGAGATGCCTTTAAAGAAACTGCATTGAGTAAAAAAAAAAAAAAAAAAAGATACAGTCCCTCCCCCCCTTCTGTCTGCACAGTGAGAATACATAATGTGTGTTTAACAATTATTTCTGTTTTCTGTAAACAAACTCGCCCCCAACACTAAGGAAACCGGAGCGAGTTGTTTGAATGACTAAGCAACGCTGTTTTGTTAGGCTATATAGAGAATCCAGTATTTTTTTCTGTCCTGCATTATTGTACAGTTATGTGGCCGAGGGAAATAGTCCAATTAATTATTTTAAAGTGGATATACTGTAATGTATACGAAATGCTATCTTTCTGTGTAATATTGTTTACTTGCTTTTTCTGAAAAGTGAAGAACAAAAGTTAAAATATATATCTTATAAAATATTTTCCCTTGAGCAGTTTCTCTAGGAAAAGCTACTTTTTTTGTGTTGCTTTTTGCAAAGGAGAAATTCTCCAGCTTTGTAATGAACCTAAAGAGATGTCAAGCTGGATTCTGTATGCATAGGGAATGTTGTGGAATAATGCAATTTGATCTGAGTGGCATTTGATGAAAAAGAAATGAGAACACGTAATTTTGAATCAGTTTGTTCAAGACCTGGAAACGGTTATAAAGGGCTTGCCTTTATTTGAGCAGCTAATAACATGCAATCTATATTTTTTTAACACATAAATACACACTAATAAACTCATTTGCATTCTGTCCAAATACCCTTTTTTTATTTGTTTGCTTTGGTTCAAAATTTCCAAACTGCCCCAGGTTTCGAGGCAGTTTAAATTTGTCCCACACCAATGAATATTTATTTTTATTTATTTATTGAAATGTTTCACCAGGAAGGCACACTGAACAACAAGTTGCTTGTCTCCTGGTGCTACCTGGGGTAGGGGGTGGGTTAGAATGTATCTGTTGCTTCTATCGCTGTGACTGATTTCTAGGTTTGCTTATGATTCCTCTGCAAACGGAAGTTTCTGGAGTGGTTCCACTGATTTATCATTTGCAGTCTATACTTGATGATGCAACTAGGGATGGGCGCACCTGCTCTGCTGCACACCTGGACCCTCCTGAACCGAGCCAACTTAATTTGACTCGGGTACACAGAGCCTTTCATGGCTCGACCCGAATTACTGAGTTGGCCAGTTCAGAACTGCAGATCTGGTCCAAAGACACATTATCATAACCCGTAATTTCATTGCCGCCCTGTGAAGAGACTTACTGCAGAGTGCTGAGCGAGCTATAGCCCCGAAATAATGCATTGCACAATTCCTGCCGCAATTTTAATATAAGGAGCAGTCTAGAAACTGGGCTGGTGAGGGACTGGGGCGCTCCGCGCATGTGCGAGCTCCATTTTGTTTTTTTGAGCTCAGCTGTGATGCTTATGCTTGGCGACTGCCATGTGCTGTTAGGTGTAGTGAGAGTGTCTGAGTGACATACCTGCTGGTGTCCCATCAGGAGATGTGGTGGTAGTGCGCCGCTGCACAGGATCACAGGACACCGAACTGCAAGTCAGCTGACAGACCCAGTGCGAGATGTGCGACCTGACCCTTGACCAGGTCCCAAATGATTGACAACTGGGACACACCAATAGGGAGTGAGGTTGCTTAGCAGCCACCAATGATGTGTGAGTCCTTCCTCTGTCCTCTTCTGTTTCTACTAGACAGGCACCAGCACAAGAGATGTACTGTTCTCACTGGCTTGAGACAGGACGGTGTGTGCTGCACTCATCAGTAGAGATTGGGAAGGATTTTTGACTTTTAGTCAATTCTTCAATTACATACTAACGTACTAAAATGCCAGCAGAGTAGGCCTAATGGTCTTTCGTGTCTGCTTGTTTGGTCAGCCCCCAACCTGGGAGCTGACCTTGCTGTCCCTCCCCACCCCCTCGGGCTTCTCCATTCCCAGTCCGAGATATTCCCCCTGTATTGGACTGCCAACCCTACCCCTGTACCTGTCCCAATCCCTCTTGAACCTCTCCACAGTCTCTGCCTCCACTAGTCCCCTGGGCAGCACATTCCATGGTTTCACAACCCTCTCAGTGAAGTAGCACCTCCTCCCCCCCCGTCTTCCCCCCTCTAGCTTCCACCCGTGCCCTCTAGTTGCCCCACACCTTTCCTATGGAGCACACCAACTAAGCCTCCCCTATTTAGCCCCTTCATGTACTTCAAGACCTCTGTCATGTCCCCTCTGTCCCTCCTCTTCTCCAACATGTACATGTTGAGCTTCTTGATCCTCTCCCCATAGGTCCTTTCCCCCAAGCCCCAGATCATTTTGGTTGCCCTCCTCTGGACCCTTGCCAGGAGTGCAATGTACCTTTTTAGGTGTGGCCTCCAAATCTGCACACAGTACTCAAGATGCGGCCTAACCAAGCAGATGTACAGAGGGGATTATCACTTCCCTCCTTCTGGAGGTAATTCCCCTGGCGATGCAACCTAGCATCCTATTGGCTTTGGCTGCTACCCTCCTACAAGTCTCAGAGTTGTTAATTTTGACATCCACAACCACCCCAGGTTCCTCTCAGTGATCGAGACTTGAAGCATTAACCCCCCCGCCCCCCCCCCCCGAGTATACACTTGGCCCGTGTTTCTGGCACCCAGGTGCAGAACCCTGCATTTCCCTGCATTGAACCTCAGACTCCACTTCCTTGACCACCTCTCCAGAGCATTTGGGTCCTCCTGCAGGGTAACCCTCCCCTCCTCCCCATCCACCACTGCTCCCAACTTCGAGTCATCCTCAAAGAGACTCATTTCACTCTTGGTACCCTTCCTTATGACAGAGACATAGGTGTTAAATAGGAGGGACCCTAGGACCGATCCCTGAGGGACCTCACTGATGACCCTCCTTGGAGATGAGACTAACCCCCCAACCACGACCCTCTGGGTACACTCTGAGAGCCAATTTCCTATCCATCTGATCATCTGGTTCCCCCACCCCCATTTCCCCCAGCTTATCCAACAGGCCCCCTTGAGGAACTAAGTCAAACACCTTGCTGAAGTCAAGAAAGAGGACGTCCACCGGCCTACCCTGGTCCAAGGCACTCTTCACTCAATCATAGAACTCCACAAGGTTTGTCTGACACGATTTTCCTGGGACAAAGCCATGCTGTCTATTGTCCAGGTACCCCAACTTCTCCAGTAACCCCAGCCTCTCCTTGATAATACCCGCCATCACCTTGCCCACCACTGATGTCAGGCTGACTGGCCTGTAGTTCCCCCCCCTTTGATCCTCCCTTGTGGATAGGCATGATATGTGCCACCCTCCAGTCCTGGGGCACCCACCCCATCATCAGAGAGATGTTGAAATGCTCCGTCAGGGGCTCCGCCAGGAAGTCCACCAGTTTTCTCAGTACCCTGAGATGTAATTCATCTGGCCCTGGTGCTTTCTTCGTCCTAAGGGACCTGAGGGCTTCCCTCACTCTCTCTACTAGGATTTCCACCTCCATGTCCTCCCCCTTGGCCCCCTGTTCTGCCTTCCCCCTCCTGGCGGTGATGTAACCCCTCCTTCCCTAGACCATGAGGGCTCCCGATCGATAAGGGTCCGCTCCCTTCTCAGTGTCACCATCTCCCTTGAATAGCGCAGCCCCCATTGTTCCTGGTAAAGCTTGAGGCAGAGTACTCATTTAGTTACTCGGCCTGCTCCCCCGGGTCCTGTGCCCATCCCTCCCCTGTTCTAATCCTGCTAATCTGCCCCTTCACCTTCCTTTTTTCCCCAATTTATCTAAAGAACCCCCTGTTCCCCTTCCTGATTTCCCTGGACAGGTTCTGCTCCTTCCTTGCCTTAGCCGACCTCACCACCCTAGTGACCCTTCTGGCTATCGGTTCATACTCCCCTTGATCCCTTTTGCTCCTTGAGCGCTTGAAGTGCCTATAGGCAGCCTTCTTTTCCCTCACTCTCCCCTGAATCTCCCAGGTCCACCAACAGGGTTTACTGGCCTTACTGCATTTGCGCCTCACTCTTACACAGGTCATGGTAGCTTCCTGCACCCCCCTTCTAATGATTTCCCACCTACTGTCTGCATCCATGTCTGGCCATATCCCATCCAAATGATCCTTGAGGATCCTTTCCATCCCCTTGAAGTCCTCCCCACTGAAGTCAAGTACCGCTGTCTTTGTGCAGCCTTCCTCCCCAGGTCCAGGCAGAACCAGACTGTGGCATGATCACTCCCCGCCAACGAGTCCCTCACCTCCAGGCCCCTAATCTGGTCACTGTCTGCCAGGACTACGTCCACTGTCTGGGCCTCCCTAGTCGGCTCACCCACCTGCTGGGTTAGGAACGAGTCCTGGAAGACATCCAGCAACCTCTGCTCCCTGGCCACCGAGGACGTCATAGTCCCCCAGTCTGTCTCTGGCATGTTTAGATCACACATCACCACCACTCTTCTCTTGCCCAATCTACAGTGACTCACGACATTTGCCACCAGACTCTCTTCCAGTTCCTCCGCCAGCGCAGAGGGTCTCTATACCACTCCTATTTTAACTCTCTTGGCCCCCTTTGTTTTCAGGATGACCCAAATCGCCTCCACAGTCCCCTCTGCCTCCTCCCCTCCTCCTATACCAATGCCATTTTTGACTATCAGTGCTACCCCCCCTTTCCTCCTCCCTGTCCTTCCTGAACATAGTGTAGCCCTCCAGGTTTAGGTCCCAGTCATGCCCTGGAGTGGCCCAGGTCTCTGTGAAAGCTGCCACATCCACCGCCCCCTCGGCTAGCATCGTCTGGAGCTCTGGCATCTTATTTCCCAAGCTCCTGGCATTTAGCAGGACCACCCTCCAACGCTTTCCTCCCCTCCCATTCCCCCGCCTCGTGTTTCCATGTGACTGCAGTCTCTCCCCCCTGCTGCACTCTACCTGTTGGCCTTTTTCCGTACTCCTCCAACTCCCTAGGGGGTGGAGACCAAGTCTGTCTTTTGTTGGACCCCCTGCAACAGTCCCTACTCCTATCCCCCCCCTTCACAAGTTTAAACTCCACTTTTCACTGATGAACCCCTCTATCTTCAGCTTAAGGATTTCCCTCCCTTCCAAATTGAGGTGTAGCCTTTCCCTAACATACAGCCCCTTATCCTCCCAGGTTTCCCCCATCAACCCATAGCCTCTGGCCTCACACCACTCCCTGAGCCACTGATTTACCTCTCTGATTGTCTGCTTTTTCTCCCCACTAGCCCTCAGCACCGGCAGGATTTCTGAGAAGGAAATTGAGCATCTTATGGAATAGCAAACCCTGGATAGCTCCCGAAACCTTGCCTGTATCTCTAGTTCACTATTTCTGTCTATGTCATTTGTACCCAGGTACACCAGTATGTCCAGAGAACCTCCACATTCCCTTGCTAGTGAGTATACCTCGTGCTTGGCCTTGTGCACTGTCAGGCCAGGGAAGCATTTGGTTCTAACTGGGCAGGCTTCCCCCTCCCTATCCCGTTTGATACCCCGGATCATGGAATTCCCCAACAGGAGCACTGTAACCACCCCCTTGCCTCCATTCTCACCCCACAGGTTTCTTCTCCTTCCATGCCCCTTCTCTTCCTTTTTCCCGACCCCTCCCCCCAGATGGCTCCTCGCTCCTTCCACTATCTGGGTGTCATATGCAGCCCTCTCCCTATTGACAGTGGCCACCCCCTCCCCTCTGATCCCTGGCTTCCCCCCTCCCGAATATCCTTTCTTGCATCGCAACCCCCCCATCCCCATCCGCTGGCCTAGTCTGGCTCATCCTTGCATCTGTCCCATCTCGTTCAACAACTCCTTGCCTGCCATGCCCCCGATCTAAATCCTCAGCCTCACTTACTGCATCCTCCCCCTTGTATGCCTATTCTTCCTCCTTGCCCTTCCCTCCCCTACCCCTTCTCCCTCAGCCTGCTCTGATCCCCCACTCCTGTTTTCTCACACGCCATGCTCCCCCTTATTTTTCCTTATTTCCAGACCCTGCTTCTTGTCCCCCCCTTCCCATCCCTAACCGCCCCCGTTGTCGTAGCTGCATTCGCCCCACCCCGGCTCTCCCCTTCTCCACTAGCAGATGTTGAGGGTTGAAATGGTTGCTGAGCCTAATGCCTGATCCCAAGACTCCCCCTTCCACCCTGGTTCCCTCTGTCCAACCCCAGATGCCTGCCTGCTTCTTTGGAAGTTTCCTCCTTTTGGACCCCCTCTGTCAGGACCCCCATGTGCCCCCAGTGCCCCGATGCTCCTTTCATATGCCCCTGTCTTTAGTAATGGAGTTGCAGCCATGTTGGGTGACCCCTGCCGTTTTGCCCACCCCTCACACACACCACACCCCCAGATCTCCTAGCTGGCTCCTAATCCTCTCAACCTCCTCTCTGAGCTTTACCATCTGGTAGCACACTGGGCAACCCCCGAACTTCCAAGCCCAGTCAAGAACCATGGCTGCCCCACACCCTGTACACCCAACCACCCTCCCAAAGATGCCAGCTCTAATGATGTGTGGTCCCATCCCCCCCATAGTAGGTTTCTCTGAGTGAACCATCAGATTCCCCAGTGATCACTGCTACAGTACCTACACAATAATCAGGGCTACAGTAGCTAACTGATTTACTGCTAGATCAGGCCATTCCTATCCCCTGACTCCACCTCCTCCAGCTGTTTAATAGAGGTTGAGGTTGGGGTTAGGTGGGTAACAGTTTCAGCTCCTTTTCCATCAATGTCCATGGACCGTACCATCCATACGTTTCCCAACAAAATACAGTTTGAGGTGCTACATCTAAGTACAAAACACAGTACTATCTATAAGCTTTTAATTTTTACCTCTTAAACAAGAACTACATATCACTCTTTAACATTACAAAGAACAATCCCTTCTGTTGGGGCACGTTAGTGGATGCACCTGGTAGTGCTTTCCATCAATCCCAATGCAGCACCACCCCGATAAATGTGGACAAGCTGGGGGAAGGAAGGATTAGGGCCCACTGGCCTCCCGTGTGAGTCAGTCAGCCTCTTACTAAAATGATGCCTGCTGTATTTTTCCTCTCCCCCTTTCACCAGGCCAAACTGCAGCTTCCTGTCTGAGGTCCACCTGAGTTAATCTCTCAGTAACAGCAGTAACTGTTCAAACAGTACTGATTTTTAAATCCCCACCAATTTATCTCCTCTCAACACAAACAATTCCAATATCAAAATAAACTGAAAAAAGAGAAATAAAACATGCACTTCCCTGAACTTCCCTCCTGCTTCAGCCTCTTCCTAGTGTTTCTTCATTCATGTTTGTGTAAAAAGCTCTTTTAAGAGCTACTTATTTAGATCCTCTCGTCTTGGCAGTGCTGCTTACTTGCTTAGTATTGTGTTTTACTACATCTCCCATAGACATCTGTTAACATTGGGCTCTAGCCTAGCCACCGAGCGGGCCAAGCTCTACACCTGAACTACTAGGTCATAGTGTCTCATTGATTTTGGGGGGGTCACATCTCAGACTCCGTGTCCCCTAGCTCTCCGCCTGAACTACAAGGACATAGTACCTTACTGATTTTGGGGGAGGGGGGTCACATCTCAGACTCTGTGTTCCCCAGCACTGTGCCCCAGTGCCTTGCTGCTTTGGGGTGAGTGGTCGTGTCACATCTCAGACTTTGTGTTTCCATGCTAACTAAAAATAACATCTCAGAAAGGTGGGAGGGGTGGTCTGGGCCCAATCACATCTCCTATTCATGGTGCCTGTCTCCCGCAAACAAGCATGTCATACTTGGGGACGGTAAAAGGATTAAAGGATACAAAAATACAGACACAAAACCTTTTTTTTTAAAGCTTAATGTTAATGTTTTATATGACAAAGAAATAAAAAAATAATAATTCAGATGCATTTCTCTCATATTCAGACTGTGTAAAAACAGGTCTAAAATTAGAGTAAATCAGAATTTATACACTGTGGTATACTGAAGCAGGCAAATGCCGCATCCTCATTGGTTGGCTGGTACCTTTCCCAGCGTTGTAAATCCTCCAGTGTACCCACTGGAAAAGGTACCAGTTAGCCTCTTGACCAAAATCAATACGACCCCCCAAAACTGCTCCAAAACATCGCCATCTTACTTTGCTGCTAAGCGAGTAGCTGGGACACCTGCTACACTGAAAGTAATACTTTCGATCACAATACCAGCTCCGGCCAAAACATGATATTTCCCATCTCTTCCCCATAACCCGACTCACCTCTCTGAAGTTTTTTTGTTTCCTCAGTAGCGCTTGCCTCTGCCCACACATTCGCAATAACGGCTTAGACAAGACCCATGAGAAACAGAGGTTGGGACTGCAGGTAAGCACAGAGTCTCTGAACGGCTTCTGTTACTACCAATGGATGGGCAGAAAAGACTTTCCAATTGGCTCAAATTATACTGCAAACACCAGCGACACAACAGGAGCAGGACTCTGATTATGAAGTTGGGCAGCGCAAGCACGTCACAGAAACACAGCCCCCATCCACGAAAATACAGCTCCATACTATTCAGGCTCCAGAGCGGACTATTTAACATCCAGAGGAAGTATATTTTAATAAAAATTAATCACAAATCTATCTAAATTAAAGTTTCTCTTTAATGCTTATAAAATAAATCTAAACATTGTATAATAGCAATATACCTCTCCAGAGAGTGGGTATACTGGTGTATTTACCACTTCTGGTGTGGTTAAGTCACTTGGCTGCACCTCGTGACCAAACTACACCAGCTGTGGTAAATCCAACAGTTATACCCACACCCTGGAGGGGTGTATTGCTTAATTTTTTAACATAAATCAGAGTTGGAATTAGAACCGGGTCATAGCCGACCCACCCATCCCTAGATGCAACATCAGCTGTAAAAGTTGGAATATAGAAGTCATGCTGCAGAAGTAGAATGTTAGGTGCTGCATGACCTTCTGTGGGAAAGGAATTTGCTTGCCTTTCAAAGGCGAGAGAGAGAGAGAGCGCAGTGGGGTGAAGGGGGCACAGAGTTGCACAGCATCCTAGAAACTGTAGACTCTGTATCCTGACAAAAGTGTTTGGTATTGCAGAAGAATAGGTCATGTGTCAATCAAATGCTGTGCTTTGCACCATAACAAACTTCAACTAGTGACATTTTGTTGGTTTGTTTCCCAGGGGCTGTGATCTCCCAGATATTTGCTACTGTTGAAATATATTTCTGAATGTAGATTCCTGATGGGAGTATTTCTGTAGACTGAGAGACTTAGGTTTACCAGTTTTAGTTTGTCAGCACAGGAGGTCATCTTTGGTTGATTTTTTTTTTTTTTAATCATAGAAACATAGAAGTTGACTGCAGATAAGGACTGCAGTGCCCATCCAGTCTGCCCATTTTTTCTACCTTATGAATGTGCCATAGGCATGTACACTGTCAATGGCCTATCTATTCATACTCATCTGTATTGCTCCCTTATGCCTGTCCCATGCCTGTTTGAAGCCCTGCACTGTATTCATATCCACCACTTCCTGAGGTAGGCCATTCCATGCATCTCTCACAACCTCAGCAGGTCAGGCCCTCTGCTCCCATAGTGCCAACCTCCAAGCGCAGTATTGTGAACAGGTAACAGAACAGGGTAACGTTTCTGTCTGCTTGTGGGTCCGAATCACCTTTAGTCTCAAGTTCTGGGGCTATTCAAACTGTGAACCTTATGCTAGCATACCCAAATGTACAGGCTCAGATAATCTGCTCTTCGGGGGATGCCAGATATGTTTCGCCTAAGGGCATCTAACCAGGTATCCAAAATGAACCCTTAAAACTCTATAAAAGGCCTTAGGTATATTCTTACCTTTTCCCAGTTTGGTAACACTATCAAGCTTATGAACAGTTATTAGTCAGTCTTAACCATCTATGCATCACATGCAAAAAGAAAGAACTTCAAAGACACATCCAGGCAGTCTTTTCAGAAGAAAGATTTACTTAAAATGGATAAAAATATGTAAAATGTAAACACAGAACACTATATCACAAAGCATACAATCACTTCAAAGAAAACAAAGAAAAGTACAAACTAAAACTCCTACCACAATACAATTAGACTTTTTCTATCTAATGTATTACCTCTATAAGTGCCTTAGTTAGATCAGAGATCTTGTTTCTTAAGAGTTCGATAAGAAAATGTGTCTTAGTAGAAACGTCATAAAAGTTTACGATCCCTATATCCTGGTAGCTAGGTCAGTTCTAATTAAGTCTCTTTGGTCCTTTAATTACCTCCTGGTTTCAGGTTATTAAATCCTGTAGCTGAAACCTTTGGGGGGGTGGCATCCATCCCACAGGCTGTCTCATGAGAGAGACTCTCATACCACATTCTGTATACAAATATCATAGAGCAATCATAACCAGCTGGCCAAGTGTCACAATCCACCACCCTTTCTGTGAAAAAGAACTTCCTCACATTCCCCCTTAATCGGCCTCCTTCTTATCTCATGCTGTGTCCTCTTGTTCTGCTATTTTTCTTATATTGAAACATGTTAGACCCTTTCACCTTGTTAATGCCCTTAAGATGTTTGAATGTTTTGATCATATCACCTCTCTCCCGCCTTTGCTCCAGGGTATATATATTGAGCTCCATTAATCTGTCCTCATATGTTTTCTGATGCAGTCCCTGCACCATTTTGGTTGCCCTTGTCTGGACTGCCTCCATTTTATTAATGTCCTTGTGCAGGTGCAGCCTCTAGTACTGCACACAGTACTCCAGATGGGGCCTAACCAGTGTCTTGTAAAGACGGATTATTACCTCCCTCTTACAACTTGTGATACCTCTACTAATACACCACAACATCCCTTTAGCCTTACTTACTGTTTTAGTGGTCCGCTTGGATGACTTCAGGTCATCTGTGATGATGATGATGATGTCTAAGTCTCTTTCTTCCCTTGTGATTGCCAGCAACTCCCCCTCCCAGCCTATAGGTGGCTTCAGAGTTTCTCTTCCCTATGTGCATAATCTTGCACTTCTTTGCGTTAAACCCCAGTTGCCACTCTTCTGACCATTTTGCCAGTTTATACAGATCTCGTCTCATTCTGCCCACCCCATCTGGATCATATACTCTGTTGCAGATCTTGATGTCATCTGCAAACAGGCAAACCCTACCCTCCAGTCCATCTGCAGTGTCACCGATGAAGATATTGATGAGGATGGGCCACAGGACTGATCCCTGAGGTACCCCCACTTGTGACTTGCATCTCTTCTGACTATATACCATTTACCACCACTCTCTGTTTTCTGCCCGCCAACCAGTTTGCCACCCAATTGGTCAACTTCTGACCCAGCCTGAGCCTACCCAGCTTATTAATCAATCTTTTATGTGGAACAGTATCGAAAACTTTGCTGAAGTCAAGGTAAGCGACATCAACTGCTCCACCTTGGTCCACCACTCTGGTTACCCAGTCAAAGAAACCTATGAGATTAGTTTGACAGGACCGTCCTGTTGTAAACCCATGCTGTCTTGGATCCTGTGCTCCTATGGATTCCAGGTGTTGCACTATCCTTTCCTTAAGGAGTGTCTCCATAATTTTGCCCACCACTGAGGTAAGACTGACTGTTCTGTAGTTCCCTGCCTCCTACCTGCTAAAACTCTTGTGGAGCGAGATCACATGAGCCCTTCTCCAGTCTTCTGGGACCTCTCCTGTGCTCAGAGACTCACTAAACAGTTCTGATAATGGCTCTGCTAGTTCCACCCTTAGCTCCTTTAGTACCCTGGGATGTATGCCATCAGGTCCCATTACCTTGTCGACCCTGAGCTTAGCGAGCTGTTGTAGGACCCTTCTTTGTGAAGGGACTAATGCACACCACCCCTGCCCCTGTGCCCATGGTGCTGAGCTGTGGGTCCTGCCTCACCTTTCCTCAGTAAATACTGGAGCAGAAGTATCTCTTTAGGATAGATGCTTTTCCTTGGTCCTCCTCCTCACACTCCCCCTTATTCCCTTTGATCTTAGCAATACCGCCTTTGGACTTTCTCCTTTCACTAATGTATCTATAGAAAGTCTTGTCACCTTCTTTTACTGTCTGTAAAGCTACCAACTTTCTGAGACCTAAAACTGGGACAGTCCACCCTGGCCATGACCCTTCCCCCACTGTGTCACTCCCAAGGGCATTGACGTAGACAGTGCTGCGCACAATCAATTACATTTTGCTGCTTGCTCTGGCCATGCTGCCCCACAGTAACACCAGTAGCAAACATCCAGATTAAAACAATACATCATTCTGCTGCAGCAAGTTCCAAATCATGATGTACAGAAAGTTTATTAAATGCAAACCTGCATTAAATTCTGATCAGACATTCGAGCTGCATATATATATTGTTCCTCCTGACAGTCCCATCCAACCCATTTACTTTCACCTCATATGCTGAGCAAACTTCACTTCAGTGACTCCCACCACCACCACACCAGATTCTTTTCACACACTTATACTGCTGATCAGGTTTGAGTACCTTAGTTCTCTGCTGTCAGTCTCTTCTCTGTCTGGAGTCCCTCTCAGCTGCTGGAGGGCAGACGTCCACATGTTCTTGTTTGCACTACTACTACCCAGTGTAATCTAACAGGAAGGAACATGCTTTACTGTACTCCCACTGACGTGCTTGCAGTGCAACACAGGCACAGGGGTTGAAGTTGCAATCTGCTGTCCAGCCAGAGCAACGCCACAGTGGTGCTGAAATAACTGTCACTCACGGATTAGCAGTCAGCAAAAAAAAGGGACAAAACTGGGACAAGTAAGCAAAAAAAGGGATAAAAGTAAAATTTTGCAAAACTTGGGACACTGGGACATGCTGCCTAAAATAGGGACTGTCCTGGGAAAATAGGGACTGTTGGTAGCTTTAACTGTTCGTGCTAGTGTTTCCTTGGTTTGGGCCTTTGCCTGCCTTACTGCCTTCCCTGCTTCCCTTATCTTCAACATTAGTTTGCCTGCAGTAGCATTAACACACAATATTGGAGACACAAATGCAACAACTGCAGATTTAATAAGGATTGGGGTTTTCTTGTGGGGTGGGGGTAGGGCTGAGGTAGAATGCACGCTGAATTACATTATTTTGCTGACCAGGCTGAAGCCCTTGAGACTTTATTTTATTTATATTTTTTTTACTGTTGCCTAGCAAGGGCTGTGATGCAGCGGGGGAGTTGCACCAGCTTCTGTTATGATGAAAGCTCCCACTGGTACCTTCCTTTGGAGATTTAAAGCCATACCAACATGGAAACTTTACAATATGTGTTGCTAAGCGCAGTAGAGCTAGCATTCAAAGATCCATGTAAACTCTGGGATCTTCAGTTGCGAAGGACTAATAATATCAGAAACGGGAATCACTGTCTATGCTGGTTATGCCACACCCTAAGGTAAAGTAAGACTACACTAGGTTAGAAGGTTTTATATCGAACCTGTCATATGCACAGTATATCAAAGTGTTGAATGAAGCAGCAAGTTAGAAACAGACTGTGCAGATCTTTGAAGTACAATCAGTAATCCCCTGGAAAATAATGGGGTAGATTAGGGGCATTCCATGCTATCTATATTCAAGAAAAGGGGATCAGACACCTTGACGAGACTTTTCTGTACACTTGTGGGCAGTAGAAAACTGGACACAAGGTGTAAGAAAACATTCCCTTAATATGTATTCTGTAACTCTAAAGCTTGTTATAGATTGCAGGAATGATCCCGACCAACTGGAGCGCTCATATTCCCTGCATGTGACACACTCTTATTCTGTAAAGAGTGTCTCACATGCAGGTGGCCTGGGAAATGGGCACATTCATGGGAGATATTTTTAGATTTTAAAGTATTATTGCTTGACCTTGATCACTAATATCTTAATATGCTCACAGAGCCCACTATTACGAGTGTAAGAGTGGTCTCACATACATTATTACAGTGTTAGAACGTGATAAGAGAAGTCTCTTTTTTTATACATATATTCCTTTCTACTCCTCAGGGCGGGTAGCAGGCACAGCTGTCTCTCTCCATTGAGAGGGCTAAGTTCAGCCTGTGTACGCATCTCGTATGACCCCAGGCAGTACCCCACGGATTCCGCCCCCATGGCAGGGCCAGAGGGGAGGGCCATCCTCTTCCACCCCTATGAATAATCCAGATTTTCTGGGGTGGAGTCATGAGTCGGGAGCACAGCCAGGGTTTCATGAAGCCTGCTAGCATCTCTTTTTCTGTTTTCTCCCATTTGCCTGTTGCTGTGACACGCATGTTGATGTGTGCACGTGGAGGCATGCACACACTGTGGAGTCCCACAGTGCCCTTCCTTTCAGTGGCGCTCTGGTCCCACACTACCCCCAGGCCTCCGCCTGGTGGCAGTAATTCAGCGGGAATGCCAGTCCACCCTCCCTGGTAGAGGAGAACAGTCCTCTGGATGTTCGATCCTCTCCCTCCCCAGTCGACCACCGATAACCTGAATCTGCTTCCAAACCCAGGTCATCAGCATGGTAAGAGGTGAGACGCACAGCGCCTTCGCCCTCCACACCACCAGGCCAGCTACAAGAACATCTTTAATTGTCTCCAGAGTCATATTAACGTATAAACAAATATATATTAAACCAGACAGTGACAGTGGCGTGAACAGATATAGCCACACACCACAGCCATTCAGCACTCAAATACATTCTCACTCAGCCACTGACAGTTGAAAAATCTGCACCTTAAACAGGGCAGCAACACCACTACTGCACTGCAGTGTCAGCACTATGACAGGGTTGGATAAGGCCTTGTCACATTTGTTATTCAGAAAGAGTTTAATCGTAAGGATCTGTTCTGTCCTATCCTTTTCTGTCTGTTGTTTGTCTGGTTGCGCAACCAAATATTCTCGTGAGACCTAGGAACTGATCACTGTGACGGTCTCACAATTCTCCACCTCTCGCTATCTCTCTGCCTTCACTTGCTGTTTCTGTCTTTTCTTCCCCTTGCATATCTGCAGTATATGTGAACCTTGTGTGAAACTGCAAGTAATGCTGGGATCCCTTTGTTTGAAATGTATATAGTTATACTGTTGACATGATTGTAAAATGCTATTTGGAATTTAGGGGGTTAACCTGAGATGCAGTTTGAGCTCCTGTCAGGCTTGTTTGCAAACTCTTTTGCAGATCTGTACGCAGGAGTCCAGCTTGGGACACTGTTATATTTGCAGCCTGCTCTGTAAAGAAACTGACAAGAACTCGGATACATTTTATGAGAAACAGGATGTCTCCTTAACGAGCTCAGGATAAAGACGTTAATTACCAGGCAAAGATTTATTGAGAAAAGAGCAGCAATCTTTGCTGGGGAGAGACTGAAACTTGACATTGGAGATACCCTCAGATGAAGGACTTTGTTTTCTCTGTTTGTACTGCCTTTGTAAATAAGTTATACAGTATAATTTTTTATTTTACTGTTATTGATGGTAAAAAGTGACTTGTGAATTTCTTAACTGCTCCCGGTTTTCCTATGATTCCTGACCTCACAGATGGTGTTAGCAGTGGGATTTACACTGCGTACTCTAAGCCAGGAGTTTTGTGCGTGAGTACCAGACTTGGTACCAGGGAAGCATAGAAGAAAGGTATGGATTCTGCAGCAGCAAGCCCAGGAGTAATTATCAGAATAATGATAGCCAAACGAACAGAGACAGAAGTCCAAGCTGAGACTGTACAGCCAGCACCAGTGATGGAAAAAAAGAACAGGCAGTGACGGAACCTGAAAGCCTGATTGCCTTTTTCAGATGGTGGGCTATATGACAAAAAGAGATGGAGAAGCAGAGAGAAAAAGTGATTCAATGTTTAGAGGCACAGAGAAAAGAAGAGATGCAGCAACCTGAGAAGCAGAGAAGAGAAGAGATGCAGGGATGGGAGCAGCAATGGCTGGATGCCTTGCAAGCTTTCATAGCTGGAGGTATGTGACAGGGTTGAATAAGGCCCTGTCCCATTTGTTTTTCAGAAAGAGTTTGAATGCAAGGATCTGTTCTGTTCTCTCCTTTTCTGTCTGATTGCACAACCAAATGTTCTTGTGAAACCTGGGAACTAATCACTATAACAGTCTCATGATTCTCCGCCTCTCGCTATCTCTCTGCCTTCACTTGCTGTTTCTGTCTTTTCTTCCCCTTGCGTATCTGCAGTATATGTGAATCTTTGTGTGAAACTGTAAGTGATACTGGGAACCCTTGATTTGAAATGTATTTAGTTATACTGTTGAAATTATTGCAAAAAGTTATTTGGAATTTAGGGGTTAACCTGAGATGCAGTTTGAGCGCCTCTCAGGCTTGTTTGCAAACTCTTTTGCAGAGCTGTCAACAAGAGGTCAGCTTGGGGCACTGTTCTGTTTGCAAACCTGCTCTGCAAAGAAACTGACAAGAACTTTTGATACATTCTCCTTAACAAGCTCAGGATGAAGAAGTTAATTACCAGGCAAAGACTTGCTATTAAAAGAAGAGTAATCTTTGCTGGGGAGAGACTGAAACTTGGAATTAGAAATATCCTCAGACAAAGGACTTTGCTTTCTTTGTAAATCAGTTATACTGAACAATTTTTATTTTTTATTTTACTGTTACTGATATTAATAAAACACTACTTGCGAATTTCATAACTGCTTCTGGTTTTCCTATGCTTCTTGACCTATGCCTCGACAACAAACACTAGCTATGAACCCTAGACCCCAATGTGGGGCAGGAACTAATGACCTTCTAGCCTTGAAGTGATAGTGTGAGCCGGTGCTGTTACGGAATCTCAGATACTAAAATAGGAGTAAGTAGTGCTTGAAAATGGCAGGTCCCTCGGAATTAGTTGTTACTTCTAGGTTCTTGGCTGAGGAAAAACTACGTCTGCTCACAGCTGGCTCACGATATATGTTGATCTGTGGTCCCATAAGCAATCTAGCACTCTCAGTTCTTCTTAAGTGCTGTAATAGCAAGAGGAAGAATCAGATTTCCATAGTGCAAGTTTCAAGAGGGTGTGGATCAGGAATTTTAAATACATGGAAACAGTTCATAAGACTTGCACCCGGTGGGTTATTTATCAGATCAGACACCTAGTCTTACTCTCTCCAAGTCCACACTCTTCTTCCTGTCCTAGGCAGAGCCTCTGCATATACAGTGTAATAACTGTTACATAATGCAATTAAAATGAAACTGTTTTCTGCTGCCAAACAACCATTAGTGCACTGTTTTAAATGTTGATTTGAATGCCAGCCAATACTAATCTATGCCTGTCAAATTCCCAAACCAAGCACCTCTCTAGACCTCTCTGATGCCCCAAGTGGTTGATTCTGTCCATAGCGCTACATTTCTGAGATCCTTAAAAAGCATTTATTGGTTGCCCATTGGTGCATTGGTGGCGCTGTTGCTTGCAACACCGGCGACCGGGTTTGGAAGCGAAGAATGAGTTGTCAAAAGGATCAGACGGGGGTGGAGGATGAGCATCCATGGGACTACTTTCTTCCGACAGGAAGGGAGAGATCTGGCGCCCGGCAACACCCTGACCCCTAGTGGAGGCCAGCGGCAGGGGTGCCTTGGACCAGTGCATTGGAATGGTGGACGCGACAGATATCTGCACGTCAGGTGGTGGGAGTGCGCCCAGCATGTGCTGATGTCGTTGCACATCTGTTCCACTGTGGGGATCAACACAAAGCAGGAAAAACTCTCCGGCTCATGCAGCATGACACTGAAGGAATCACACTCACCACTGCTGCCCAAATAATGCCTGGCAGAAGTCTCATTGGAGGTAACAGGTTGATGCTGGTCTCTCTGCAGCCCCCTGGGGGGCCCCCGCCATGAGGGGTAAGTCACTGGCCTCCCCATTTGGGCAGCCAGGAGTTTGCTGGTTGGGGAGTGGGCCAGGGTCCAGATGGGTGGAACCGAGGAATACATCCTGGCAGATGCAGGTGAATAAATAGAATAAAAGAAAAACATTTATTTTATTACTGAATGCATTAAAATGTTTACAGAGTCTGGCTTTTTTTTTTTTTATTCAAGTGTTTATTCTTCTCAGATTGGTCCCTCCCCATGTGGTTGACCAGCCATCTGCCAGCTCCAACAACCCTTGCTCACTTTCACTCTAAACCCAAGGATCAGGGGCCTCTGGCAGTGCAGGATCCGAGAGTCTCAGCGTCTTCATCCTGGTGGTATCCACATTTCCCTTCTCCCACCACCCCACTGACACTACACAGCCATATGACAGCCACATACATACCCAGTGTGCTCCTGTGGAACAGCAAACTCCCTGGCTGTCAGAGGGGTCACTGGAGTGGTCAGCCATGGCATCACCCACCCCTGGCGGGGACACACTGCTATGAGAAGCACTTCCATGGCATCCGGCCTCCCAACGGCAGTGACCAGAGACTGCTCAGAACACAGGATGCCAACATGGAAACACAACATACTTTCACTGGACCACTGGGCAGCCCTGAGCCTGACTTTTCTGAAACCTCAAACATGCCTTGTTGACTCAGAGTTGATGTCAATTTCAAGTTGTTGCCTGAAAATACTAGAATAATGGTTCAGAGCTCTGGGGTGCCATCTGGCTGCTTGCCATGTGTTGCACTGCTGTGGCAGAAGTACCTTGTTTGGGTGGCAGTGTTGGCTATTGGAAGTACCATTTATGGGAGTCTGGACCAATGGAAATTGGGCACTCATAGTTTGAAAAGACAGGACTCGCAACACCCAAGGACCCAATGCTGTCTGTTTTCCTGGTTCCTGTTGTTACTGCTGGCATGATAAGAGGCTTCAAAGAGGACTGCTCTGAGAGCCCTCTGCCTTTAAGACTCTCAGGAACAGCACACTTGTCTTTAAGCAATGCTGTGTCGTACACAAGTAGTTACCTAAAATGTTTAGCAGCAAAATAAGTTGCAAGGCATTATAAACAGTAATTCACTGCTACAATTAATAGTTTTGCGAAATCCAAAGTAAATCCGTAAGCCAGACAGAAAAATGTGGGTAGACATGGATAATGAGAACTATGAAATTCCCAAGTCATTAAGAAAAATTGGATTTACCAGCTCCACTGCCGATTAGTTCACACCACAGAACTGACCCACATTTGTGTGTGGACACGTGTGCGCTTTGGCATGGAGAGCAGTCCTTGCTCAATACACTGAGATACTCCCTCACCACAGCAGGTTTTGCTCTCAAGGCCAGTGTTGTTGAGCTCTGTTTGTTAATTTAAAGATATGATTACCAGAAGAGCATACTGAGCTGCAAGTAGTATATGTGTAGATTCATCCCGGGTGAAGGGGAAATGGGAGCAATAGGAAATAAATAGGCTACAAAACTAAGGTGCAAATATTAACAATTAGTACAAGCAAGATACAAAACTATTTACAAAGTGAACAGGTTAGGTGTGCAAAGGAATACGCAAAATACACAAACAGTAGTTGTACAAACATGCAAACCCCAGGCAAGGGGCTAGTGGTAGTGTGGTTAATTGTATAAGAAAACTGAAATACAAGTTCATTATTGCAAACAAAGAGTGCAAAACACAATAGTACATAATGACAAGAATTCTAGGAACCTGATTGGCTGCTGACCCCTAGCGACGGTGATGTTATCTGACAATAATATCACTGCATCTAGGACAGGCACAAAGAGGACCATAGTACGCTGAAGTATATCCCTCCCTGCTCAAGTACCATGAAGCAGACACAGATTCATATTTCCCCCGCTAGCTAGAAAACTTCTGAAACATCCGTTTTCACCATTTTAAAACAGTAGGCACACAACCGCATAACTTTCTTATGTTGTCGTCGCTCCTAGAAGAAAACTTGGAGAAAGCCATAACAGTGGCTTGTCAGTCCCTGGGTGTTTCTGAAGTGGAGTTACTTTTATGAGGCTCGGGACAGTGTTGTCTATTATTAAGGATGCATTATGGTGTAGTGGTTAAGGGCACTGAGCTGCAAATCTGGAGACCTGGGTTTGAATCCCGTCAGCCCCAACTTGCATACTGTGTGACCCTGAGCAAGTCACTTAACTTCCTTGTGCTCCCAGGTTGCACTTGGAAATAAGCTCCAGCTTAGTGTGCCTTTCTTGGTTAAATAATTTCCCCTTTCCTATTAAAATGTCATTTTAACTTGAATGCCATTCAAAAAAGCAAAACTCATTTATGCAGGAGTTTACTGGCGTTTCTGTGCCATGTTAGAAGTGCACGTCCGGGACCAGCCAGCCACCCAGAATTTCACTCTGCATGGTAAATATTAAAAGGGGGGGGGGGGGCATGTAAATGTACACTTTCAGATAAGCAGGGGCGATGATTAATATATGCAGGATAATTATATGAGCTGGCATTGTTTTTAACTGGGGTTATAAAAATTGGCTAAAAGCTGACAGTGTCTGTTCAAAATCCATGAAACCAAAGACTCGTAAAATGATTTTGAGATTTGCTTTTGTGATGCAGACTATATGTTTTGAGCTTGTATAGAACTGAAAAAGTACTGTGAAGGAAATGCACGTTCCTGAATATACTGTAGCTCCTAGGACAGCAGGAAGGAAGGAAAGTCTTTCTCAGCCTTAAAAGTTTTGTGTGTCAGGGCCGGCCCGGTGGCGCTGAGGGTTGAGGCACTGGATGCCACACCTCATGCCATGCCGGCGACCCGGGTTCCGGAATGGACTCTGGTCACTCAGGGGTTGGCAGAGGTGAGGAAAGATTGAGCGTACATGGACAGCTCTCCTTCCCTGGGGGGGGACAGTACAGGCCGCTGTTTGCCTGATGCCCAGTGGCGGCTGGATGTCAGCACATATGCACCATCAGAAGGGGAGAGCCTCATGTACAGGGTATGCGACTGCCTCTGCCGAGGCAGAGTCCAGCCATCTCTGCCCATTGGACATACGGAGGCCCAGGGAGAAAAAGCGGCGGAAAATATCAGGAGCCAGCAGGCTCCATGACGGCCCAATGCGCCACCGTACCAGCGAGCCCCGATTTTGGATTGTGCTCCAGGGTGGGAAGTAAATCCAGCAGTCATCTCCCTGGCCCTGCCATTGGGGGGGGGGGGTAATCCATAGGGAAACTTGGGGGCATGGCTGGTGTGGGGCGATTGGGGCCAGAGAACGAGTCCTTCCGAGGGAGGGCTGGAGCCACCTGCCTAGCTCCACAGAGGTGGAGGAAAAAAGTAAATAAAAAAAAGTTTGTGTGTCATTTTCCATCCTCAAAGCTTCTATATCCCTGTGTACTGTTCTACAAAGTAGGTGATTTGATACCTTTTACTGGGCCAACAACAAAATTTCAGTCCAAAAGCTTTCAGGCTAAAACAAGAGTCCTCCTTCAGGTGACATAGTTATGGCCCTACACCAGCAAGTCTTTAATCCTGAGATTCTGTTCAAGAAGTTGTATTGCTGACTTTATACACCATCGGTTTCAGCTGAACAAGCAGTAAAAGCCAACACACAAAGCTGTCACCTGTGAGTGGCTTTTTTAGAGCCTAAAGTGCTTGATTTACTGTGCTGAGGTAATCCTCCAGGAGTAGTTGGAGCAGTTTCTCTGAAGCAGACGGGGCTGTGCACCTTCCTGGCACCGAGGCTGCAGGAAACCCCTGTCTCTAATCCACTGATGACAAGCAGTTCCATATGGAGCAATTATCAACATTGCCCAAATGGGCCTGAAGCTACCTTACATAATAAATTTAAGCGTGTGGGGTGGAACCTCCAGTTGAGCTATGCACCACCCAAGCTGATTTGTGCAGTTCACAGATGAACAATGCTTGTGATTTATTAGTGTTTCTTAATGTTATACTTGTTTAACTTGCTTCCCTGTTCGTGCTTTATTAAAAAAGCTATTTAAAAAGCCTTGCCTTTTTTAATAACGTTGAAGAGCAGGTATCTATTTTCGTATATTATATCAGATGGAAACTGGCTAGTTCTTAGTAACAAGCTCGTGAATTGGCTTAGCTTCTGTATGAACCTCGTCAAGGCGGCCAGCCCCACAGAGGACCACGAACGCAATGCATCCAAACGATCCAGCTCATCACAGCTCACTTTCAGTCATTCACGAAACAACAGCCTCCTCTCCTTTTCAGCTTTCCTCCCGGCCTTTCACACTGTACACTACAAGCTGGCTGGCCCAGTGGCATGGGGGGGCTGAGGCATCCGTGCCTTACCTTCTGCCACGCCGGCGACCTGTGTTCACGGTGCGAGCGGGTCACCAGGGGTCAGTTGGGGAGGGAGAGGATCGAGCGTCTGGAGGACAGCTCTCCTCTCCCGGGGAGGGGTGGGGATGGAGTCTGCTGCTTGCCTGTCCCCTAGCGGCAGCTGGGGGATGGCGCAACTGACCCATATGAAGGGGTGGATGCGGGGCAGATGCCTAGTGCGCCATGTGCAGAAGCGTGTGCGGCTCAACCATTGGCGTCATTGCATGCCTCCGCTCCACACTTGGGGACGGGCGAAAACAAGGAAATACCCCGACCAGCGAGATGATGCTGGCCCCTCGCAGGTGCGCACCCAGCTAGCTGACACCTCGCTAGACATTCAGAGATGAGTCCAGTAGATGCCAGGGCGACGGGGCTGGGGGGGGGAGCAGTCGAGAAGCGGGAGGGAAATAGAAGTAAAAAAAAAAAAAGCACTGTACACTATAAGCCCTTCACTCAGCATACATGAAATGTTAAGAATTTGTGTGTGGATCAGTCTCACACAGACACATTGGGTAGAGAGGCGGAGCACCCATTCGGTACCTTAGTCATACCTACAAACAGTAACGGAGGGCCAGAATTGATAGAATGAGACTGAGACAGAAAAAGGATGCCAGACACAACACAAAAAAGTTGATTACAATAAACAGATAAGAAAGGTTGGTAGAAAGCTTGCAGGTCACTCATAAACCTGCTCTATTCAGTCACTACAGTTTACTAGACAACACCTTTTTTTAAAACTTTTTTTTGCCAGGTTTTCCAGTGATTTTTTTTTTCTTTAAGCTTTTTCTCCCTCATTACCATCCACCCAGTACCCTGGCCTGGTACACATAACTGTGGTCCCATGGTCACATCCCCAGTCCTGTCTTCTGCTAGCCCCACCACTCCCACCAATGAGGATCCACGCAGTACAGAGTCCAAGGACATCACCAGCTGTCAGCCCAGCGGCAGCCTTGGTTTTACCCCTGGTTTTTCTGTCACAGACCTCCCTGACGTTCACTGTAGCTTTGAGGTGACATTGCATGATGCAATGCAGCATGTGCATGTACAATCCCTTGCGAGGGAACAGGCTCCCCATGCCACTGCTAGGGGTCTCTGCATCAGCATACAAAGAAGTTTAACTTCCCAGGCTGTCTTCCACTGCATGCAGCAGTATTCCTCAGCCCTGGCCGCTCTGATCAAATCCACCAAAGCTTCTGAACCCGAACCACCAGCATTTAGGCAACTGGGTGACCTGTTGCAGTACTTTTTTTTTTTTTTAAACTGAGATTTTTTCTCTGCTCCCCTTGACCTGCCCCCTCTTGCTGGCACCCCCAGCCCTATCTTCTACCATCTCATATACTTACAAATACTCACTGCTTACTGAAGACCAACTTGTGGGGGGAAAAGGGTCATGTCAGTAGTGCGTAGACCTGAGGGGGTGCCAACCTCCACCTCCGTGAACCAAGGCTTTTTTCCTCCATTTTTTTTTTTCTTACCTGGGTACACCAGCCATGCAGTGATACACATACACATACTTTCAGCCATGTCAGCATCTGGCAGTATCCCTACTGGTGGCCCCCACTGCGATCCCAGCCAGCCTCCACTAGGTGGTGATTGTGCTGTGGGTTACATGTTTTCCCCCACCCTGAAGGAGGAGAGCTGTCCCTGGGACATGCAGTCCAATTTCCTCTGGCCATCCCACAGTGCAGTTGCATTGTTCATGCAGTTGCTAGGTAATGGTTGCCTTCTGGCATCCCGGTAACAAGACAGTGGCTTCACCACACATAACAGCCATCGGCATTAGAGGCTGTGCCTTGGGAGCACTCTCACTAGGTGCCAGGATGCCACTTTGTCAGAAGTTACGATGAGGAGTAGATGCTTTGTAACACTGCAGCAATTTTTGTACAGTTGCACTTTCCTGACCGTGTCTTTTCTTTTGTGCTAAAAGTTTGAACAATGCTAGCCATGCAAGCTCTTAAACAGTAAACAGAATTAACTGAGGCAGTGGTAAAAACAGAACTTCCTAACATTCTGCATGTAATAATAAGCTTATTTTATCGTGTGCGACCATTTTGGGTCGGGTTAAGCAACGGATGGTTCTGGCGCCATATGGCGCTACTGGTAAGAATGGGTTTTAATTAAAAGAAGCTCATGCTAGCAGGACCATTGTTTGTTCACTGGCTGTGCAGTATAAGCAATGAAGAAGGCAAACTATAACATTCAGAGGGGATTGTGAAAGATTAGGCTCATCGATGGAGACGAGAGGGATGGTTTTGAAGAGATGAATTAATGGAGAATATTCAAAAATTCCAACTAATGGAGAATACTCAAAATGCCTAAACACTTGCAGATATAAAAAAATGAGATCTAACAGTGTTATTTTTATTTTACATTTTGAAGGTTCAAAAGAAATAACATACACACAGGCAGGCAGCCAAGGCCAAGTGTTGCCCAGAAAGATGTGTAACTAGAGAGTAGGCTTCTTTTTTTTTTTGCCCCTTTTGAAAACCGTACCTGGATGTCTGTAGTAGTGGTGGCACTAATGATATATTGTAAAATAGAAAAAAAATATATATTAGCTTGCATTTGTTTTAGGCTTTTAAAGGCCTCTGTAACCATTTTGAATCTAAGAGGATATAAAAAGTGTTAATGTAGCTACTACTTATGGTAGTGTACAGCTTGATTGCAGTTTGTTCTAGTATACACATAATTGTTTAGAAATGTATTACAGTATTTTACTCTTATTAGAAGTCCCCTGCTGGCTCCGTGGCCCCGAGCAAAGGGGTTCACTCGGCATACTGGTGACCCGAGTTCGTGCCCCAAGCCTGGGTACCAGGAGCAGAGACCGGCAGGATGGGATTCACTAGCGTTCATTGAATGCTTCCCTTTGGGGGCGGGGGCGTGGCTCTGTGAGGTGATTGGGGGATGAGCTTGGAGGGCTTGTCTCCATACCTCCCGATGCTGTCTCTTCATGGCTATGACATGAGATGGGACAAGGAAAAAGTGGAAAAAACGTCTCCCTGCCAACCGGATGACGAGCACCCGGCTTGCACCACCACAAAGCCCTGGACTAGCCTGGAGTGGCCCAGCGGCAGCTCACCAGGGATATGGAGTTCGCCTGCAGGCACATCCTCCTTGGAGGAGAGGGACCCACCCGACACAGCGATATAGGTCAGGTTACCCGAAGGTAAGGCTGCAAGGCAGGGTCAGGAGAATGGTGGTGTGGGGTTGGGTGGAGGTGTGGAGCATTGGTGCTCTGAAGGGGAGGATAGCAGGGGTGCCACGAGGAGGAGGAAAAATAAATACCACAAAAAAGAAAATAAGTTTCCTGAAGAAACTGGTCAGGTGAAACATTGAGACATCATAAAATTAATAAAGACTGAGGGTTATGGACATAAATCCAAGTCTGACTTATTAAGAAGCTGAGTGAATGATCCAGTAGAAATTGGTTTTCATCCCCCGTGACTCAAGTTTTCTCCTTGGTTGCTGGCATCACAAGGAGTATCGCTACCCCTGCACCGATGCACCGGCTGTTGCATTGCTTTTTTGACAACTTATCTTAAAGGTTTGCCTATAAAGCTTTCATCAGGATCTTATGACTTCATAACATACATGTCATTATTATTTTGTAAGTTTTAACTCATTTTTAGGATGCTCCAGCCTCCCCTACCTGCAACCCCTCTGGCAGCCCGGGCTTATTCCTGAACATGGGTCACCAGCATTGCAAGAGTCTCTACTAAGTTAACTACACTGTAGTTATAATGTAACTGCATTGCAGTTACAATGTAGTTGCATGCACCAAACATGTAACTACAGTGTAATTACAAACATGTAACTACAGTGTACTTACCCTGTTGCATGTAATTAATGATTAGTTACGAACATACGAAATTTGCCAGCAGATAAAGGCCTAGAGGTCTATCAAGTCTGCTTGAATGTGCAGCCAGCACCCCTTACTCTGCAGCTGCCCTCCCTCCCACCCTTCCCCTTCATTAACCCTCCCTTGTCCTGTCCCATCCTCGCTTGAAGCAGTCCACTGTTCTACTGCATACCACTTCAGCAGGTAACGATTCCACCCAGCCACCACTCTTCTCTAAAAAAGTGTCTCCTCATCTCCTCCTGAACCTTCCTCGCTCCAGTCTCATATCATGGCCCTGGTGTCCCTCCCTCCTTACTTTGAACAGCCCCTCTGTACCCGTCTTGTTTATTCCTTTCATGTATTTAAAGGTTTCAATCATGTCACCCTGTCTCTCCTCTCCTCTCCTCCAGTGAGTACATGTTCAACTCCTTCAACCTCCTCTGTATGATAAGTCCCCCAGCCCCTTGGTCATCTTTGTCGCTTCTGCGCTGCACCCTCCAGTAACTTAATGTCCTCTTCAGATACGGACGCCAGTACTGCACGAGTACTCCAGGTGTGGTCTAACTAATGACCTATACAGTGGCAGAATCACCTCCTCCCTCCTCGAGGATATACCCTTGCAGTACAACCCAGCATTTTGTTGGTCTTTGCAGCTGCCTTCCTACATTGTGCCTGAGTTGCTCATTGACCCTGTGATGAGCACACCCAGATCCTTCTCCTCTGTCTGGGCTAGCTGCACTCCCCCTGGTAACTCCTCCTTGGGTTCTTCATCCCAAAATGCAGCACCTTGCACTTTTGGCATTAAAGCCAGTTGCCAGGTGTCTGACCAGGTTTCAAGCTTCGCCAGATCATCCTGCAACCCTGCCATCCCCTAGGTCATCCACCACCACGCCTACCTTGGTATCATCAGCAAACAGACTGATCTTGCTCTTGATGTCCCATGATATGTCTGCAATGAATATCCCAAACAACACTGGTCCCAACACTGAGCCCTGTGGAACACCGCTCGTCACTGCCCTTGGGTGTGAGAGCTCCCCCACCCACCACCACCCTCTGTTGCCTTCCCTGCAGCCAGTTTCCTACTCATCTCACCAGCTTTGCACCCGCCCCTGTGCCTACTAACTTCCTTCCCAGCCTTCCATGTGGCACTGAGTCGAGATGCCTTACTGAGTTCAGATACAGGACATCCACTGCATGGCCCCTGTCCAGTTGCCTAGTTACCCAGTCATAGAACTCGACCAGGTTGGTTTGGCAGGATCTGCCACGTGTGAAGCCATGTTGTCTGCTGTCCTGTAGTCCTTGGCCTCTAGGAGGGCCACCAGCCTCCCACAGGATAGTCTCCATTAGCTTACCCACGATGGATGTGAGGCTCACTGGTCTGTAGTTTCCTGGTTCATCCTTGGGGCCACTCTTGTGGAGGGGCACCACATGAGCCATCCTCAGTCCTGAGTACACCCGAATGTAGTGAGGCATTAAATAGGTCTGCCAAAGGTCCTGCAAGGACCTCTGCCAGCTCCTTCAGTACCCTGGGGTGGATGCCATCTGGGCCTGGCACCTTGTCCACCCTCAGTGCCTTCAAACCCTCTCGAACTCTGCTCTCCATGATTTCCCATCTGTCACCACTTCCCCTGCTTCTGCCATTTCTCCCACCTTGGGTGTCACCCTCTCTCTTTAGTACATACTGAGCAGAAGTACTCATTTAGTGCTTCCACTTTATCGCACCCTGCTTCCACCCAACCCCCTCCTTCCAATCCTTACTATGTGGTCCTTACAGCCCTTTTTCTCCCTGATGTACTTAAAGAAGTCCTTCTCCCCTTCTTAATGCCTTGTGCCAGCCTGAGTTCCATAGATGCTTTGGCTCCCCTTACTGCCCTTGTCACCTCCTTCGATTCTGTCAAGTACCCTCCCTGTCCTCCCCCTCCCTGTTTTCTTGTGCTTCTAAAGGCAGCTTTTTCCTCCTTACCTTTTCCATGACCTCCTTGCTCAACCAGATTGGTTTCTTAGCCCTAGCCTTCTTGCTCTGGGCTTTGCAGCAGGTTTTGGTTGCCTCCACTATCCCCAGCTTTATGAGCTCCCACCTCTGGTTAGTGTCCATACTAGATTGAATTCTGGCCAGGTACCCTTTTACCACTTCCCCCATCCTCCCAAAGTTGACCCTCCTCAAGTTCAGCACTATTGTGCCAGATTCCACTCCTTCCTTGCTCATATCCAGTGTGAGCCATACTGAGCGGTGGTCACTCCCTGACAGTGGTTCCTCCCCTGTAAGTTCTCTCACAAAGTCCCCATTTGCCAGCACAAGGTCAAGGGTATTTCCTAACCTGGTTGGTTCACTAACCATTTGCAGCAGGAAGCTGTCCTGGAAGGCATCCAGCAGTACCTGCTCCCTTCTGTTCCTGGTTGTTGGGGTGCTCCAGTCCACTCCTGGCATGTTGAAGTCCCCCACAATCACCACACTACCCTTCTCGCAGGTCCTCCTGATCTGTCCCACTAGTTCCCTGTCTAACTCCTCCGTCTGAGATGGTGGCCTGTACACAACTCCCATTCTAAGAATCCTATTCTTGGAATCCTGGATTTGCATCCAAAGTGACTCCGTACTACCCTCCTCCCCTTCCTCCCTTACACACTTCAGTCCTTCCTTCACATATAGTGCCACCCTCCTTTCCCAATCACTCTGTCCCTACGAAATAATCTGTACCCTGGTACAGACAGGTCCCAGTCATTGTATTGGGTGGCCCATGTTTCGTGATGACTGCAATGTCCACCTCTTCCTCTGCCATGAGAACCTGTAACTCTGCAGTTTTCCTCCCAAGGCTCCTAGCATTAAGGGTAACCACCTTCCACCCTTTTCCCCCACTCCCATCCTGCCCTCCTTTCCTAGCATCACCAACAGTACTTGACATTTGTCCTTTGTCACTGTTATGGGGGGTGAGCTTATATGGTTTCCCAACCTGTGGTCTCTGCATATCTCTTCCCCAACTGCCAGCCCCCACTCCTAGTTTAAATGCCCAACTTCCTCTATGTACTCCTCCATCCTCTGTTTCAACACTTTCTTTCCCTCCTCACTCAAGTGTAGTCTGTCCTTGGCATAGAGACTGCTGTCCTCCCAGGACCCTCCCTCCCCCAACAGCTCATACCCTTTAGCACAACACCAGGTTCTTAGCCATCCGTTAAATTCTCTATTCTCAGCTTTCTTGTTGTGCTCTTGCCTTTGGACATTGAAGTTACATTGAAGCAGACACTTAAAATAAAGTGTAACTGAACAATCAACCAGTTTGTTCATGTCTTTTGAAGTTTGTCCCCATCTCAACGAAGTCCGCCTCCTGACCAGCTTAGTGTCATCAGCAAGTATGTGGGGGCAGGTGGCACTACTCATTAAGAAATACGTCCTTTGGGTGTATGAATTGAACTGGGTGAGATATATTTGGGGTGCTTGCCCGGTCCTCAGCCCCTCTTTCTAGCTTGACACATCCCAGTGCTGCTCAAAATTAAGTTTAACTGTTGCAGCAACACCTTTTGTAGTATGCAGGCCTACTGGGATGAAGTCATCTTTATTGGCCTGATATATACCTTTTTTTTGTTATAGGTAAAATGTTTCATGTCATGTGTTGGTCTCCGGTCTGTTTTTGTCATGTAATGTCTTAGATCTCTGGTCTGTTTTTTGTCATTTCTGTAATTTTAAAATCATAGAGCGCAGTGTTAAGTATTTGTGGCAAATTCACACTGAGTTATGTATTACACCAATTCCTGAATGTTTTATTTATTTTTTATTGACTTTGATAACCGGGTAAGTACACTGATCCCAGGAACTGTTTTCAGGCATGACCCGGGCCATGACAATGGCACAGGAGGCAACAATCAGACAATATACAAAACACAAGAAAATTCAAAATACAATAGAGCATAGATGACAATTCCAGCATAATGGTTCCAGAGCAATGCAAGATAGTACAAGATAGCCAAAATGCAAAACACAAGAAACAATTTAGAATGCAATAGAGCATAAATGACAAAGTACAGAATGTACTCTGCTGATGAAAACTTCCAATAAAGACAAAGTTAAAAAAAAAAAATATATATATATATATGTGTGCTTCCTCAAAAGATAGCCACGATCATTGTGCTGAATATCGTATGACAGGCCCAAGGCAGAAACATGATACCAGAATATCTTTTTATTAACAAAAAAAAAAAAAAAAAATTCAAGGAAAGAAATAAAGGGCATCTTTCAGAAATAAGTTATGAAACCAAAATTGGGTGCGACAGTCAAATGCTGTTCATATTTCTTTAGTGAGCATGTAAAGTAATGGGCAGATTATTTTGTTTACCAGTGATCAGTGGGTGGCTGCTGAGGTTATAGAGGGTTGTACTGTTCCCTTCTGTAAGCGTGGGCAGCAGACACATTTAATTACACAGATTATGAGTTACTTCTTCAGCTAACAGTGGGCAACTTGGCTTGCCATAAGTATGTATTTCCATCAGTCTCTAGAGAGACAAGAATCAAATGCACGTAATAATTTTCCCTTAACAGTCATCTTCCAATGTTTGTCCTAATGTTCTGCTGACTTTTTTCTAAATAAAGTTAAAAAAAAAAAAAGTAATCTTCCTTGATTAAAGATAAATAAATCTGGTGCTGTCGCTGGTGTCGTTAATCCTTTGGGAGTGAACACGGGACATGGGAGGGTCTGGGGGAGGAGTAGGATCGAGCATCAGATGGACTGCTCACCTTCTGTGAGTGGGGGTGACACCTGCCATTAACCTGGCCACTAGTGGTGGCTTTGGGACTGCCATTAGCCTGGCCACTAGTGATGGCTTTGGGACTGCCATTAGCCTGGCCACTAGTGGTGGCTTTGGGACTGCCATTAGCCTGGCCACTAGTGGTGGCTTTGGGACTGCCATTAACCTGGCCACTAGTGGTGGCTTTGGGACTGCCATTAACCTGGCCACTAGTGGTGGCTTTGGGATCATCTGCTGGAACCACAATGAAGACGGCTAAGGCATGGCAGACATCTGGTATGCTGTGTGCAAAAAGATGCGGAGCACCTCCATTGACATCATTGCACATCTGCTCCTCCATGCCACTGGAAAGGGAGGAAAATAGAAAAGCCAGCCTTGGCAGCAGGATGATTCTAGGTCCCCTCACAGGCTCCACACCAGTGACCTGGCGCAGATCTATACTGATCCAGCCCAGTGGGTTGAGCTTGGCTCTGCGCCACCCTGCCACGGGGGTAACCTGTGGGGAATCTGGAGCAGGTAGGTTTGGGGGGGGGGGTCCGATGATGGCACTGGGGGGGATAGTGGGAAGAGAAGCCCACAAGGGGTGGGAAGAGAGGAAAAAGAAGATTAACGACAAAAACAAAAAACTCTGAAATTAAGGTTCATTGTCTTACCTATACTTGAATTTGAAGTGTAAAATATGTTCATTTCTTCCTCGTACAGCTGAATTGCTTAATTATTACACAAAGGGTTAAATTCAATTTTTTTGTGGGGAAGGCTTTTTACACAGCTTTATTAATGATGGTGTTGCCTTTGACCAAGCAAATGTAAGGAGTACTAACGGACAGCCTTGATTAATACTTGCTAATGTTTAATATCTATAAAATATAGATGAATTCAAACAGCAGAACATAAAGAACTGGCCTGTTTTTATCATTTTATTTGTTTCAAATTTGCATATTTAGATTTGTACTCCTAGCAGTGAAATATAAATCCAGTGGTGAGTCTTGTGAGAAGGCGTAAAGTTTGATAAGAGACTGCTCTAGAGCTTTTTTACTACCAAATTAGTCACTAAATACACCATTCATAAATTGCGTTAGGCAGAATATGAGCCTACTGAGGATTCGGCTGCTCAAAATTGAAAGTATGTAATATCTCCTCCGGGCAGCTGCCTTTTGCCTGACTCTGCTTCTTGGATTTACAGAAACATTAGTAGCCATATTGGTCCTTGAGCAAAACAGATAGACAAAGTATGTGCTTTGATAGCTTGTACTGAACCTGCAGCTAAGTTTCAGTGCACAAGCAGTTGCCCATCAACTGAAGAAGGGCCCTGCTGGGTGGGTCTGAAAGCTTGTGTACCGAAACTGACATGTTGGTACAATAAAAGGTATCGAATCACCTATGGTGTTTGCTTTGTCTGTCTTAGACCTAAGCAGTAGAAGCAGCCATGTACTGTAAAGGCATTTGTCTTCCTGGTAAATACTGTATATCGAACAGTATCTGATGCTATCCAGCAGTTTCTTTAAAAAAGGGAGAGTATGAGCATTTTACTATTGTGTTCTTCACCTTGTTATTACGCTTGTGTTTTTTTGGTGGGGGGATACAGGTAATGCCATTTTAAAAATTAATGAAGAAGCAGGTGTACAGTTTAGCTGAGCACTGGTGTCTGTCTTGGGGAGCCCTCTACCTCTGTGTTGCAAGTCAGCCAATACTGGGCTACCTCCAGTGAGTGGTCTGCATTTTAATGGATGGTAGGAGTCCTTCAGCCCTAATACCTATGTGTGATCAGTCTTTTGCCTGAACACGTAGTCAGCATGGCCATTTGAACACGCACAAATGGTGATCATGCTGCTAGCCGTCAATAAAAACCTTGCATCTGCCTCCAGGCCCTTTTCACCACCCCAGTACAGTAAATCTTTATCTTCTGATAACACATGAGAAAACGATGCCATCACGACTATTCATTAGGTCAAAGTTGAGAAATACTGAGAGACTGTAAAAGCAGTGAAATATTGGGAATGAAGCAGGAGCTAAATTTGGACTTGGATTAGTAATACTGTGGTACATCTTGTCATATCTTTGCACCGGAAAAGTGACAAGTTTAGCTCCACTGGGTGCTTAATTAACATGGAGCCATGCAGTCAGTAGGATATAGTGACTAATGGATGAGAGCACGTCTCTGAAAGAGAGAAAGGGAGAGAGAGAGAGAGAGAGAAAGAGAGAAATTTGCCCACACGGCACTTTTAATTCTTTACTGATGATGACTAATATAGGGATTGGAAAGCAAAGTGCAAATGGGTGGCACATTCACTTCCTGGATGGGATGTGAACTCTGCAGTTCTTTGACTTTTGGGCAGTTTTCCAATTTCGATGATCACTGTGCAGGGCTTTGCAATAGAATATTTCTAGGGGCATGGATATGTTGTTCATCCACACTTATTGGCAGGTTCCTTGTCGCTTTAAATCTTGCCGGAAGGTCTTCAGGCTGGCTCCTCCCACCCACCCGGGTGGTAAAACTCTCGGCTCCGCCCCATGACGCCAGATCTTCCTTACCGCTTGGAAGCTCAGGTTCCCTCCTTAACGCGCTGCGTTTAAGACTGGTTCCTAATTCTTCGAAAGTTTGAAATTAAAAAGTTTTTTGCTAAAAAGACTTCGGTCTTCTTCTCCTCGCGGCTGCGATGGACAAATCGACTCCCGGTTTTGGAGGTGCCCTTGCGGGCAGAAGATGTCTAGGACGGATCCGCACTCCACGTGCGTCTACTGCCTGGGCCTTGAGCACGACCCGCAGGCCTGCGACTTGTGCTCTTCCTTTTCCGCCTACGTCCTTGAAGACCGTGCTGCCCGATTACAACTGGGGCACCCCGAGAAAAGAATTCCACCGGTGAAATCTAAAGAGGCCCGATTGGCGGTGTCCGCGGCGGCGGGCTCGGTGGATCAGCTAGAGCAGATGATCGCCCTCGAAGAAGAGGCGGCGCGGGCCGCTTCTACCTCGGCTGCGGCATTTGTCCCGCTCTCTCTCGGTGCCTCGTACTCGGCTTCTTTTAAGGAGCTTTGTCTGACCCTCTCGACCAAAGGTGAGGGTCCAACTTCTTCGGACCTTTTCCAGGTCCAAAAGAGCAGAAGTAAGTTCTCCGTCGACGCTCTTGGGAGTGGGAAGATCCCCTCCCTTATCGACATTCGACTTGGTGCGACCCCTCAGCTTGACCACTGGCTTCACGGTGTCCCGTCAGGCCAGTTGACGAGACTCCTGTCGCGCTGGCCAAGATTTTTCTCTCACCCGCTAGACGGGTTGTCGCTGGAGAAGCTGAGAATCCCTCTCCGGTTCCCTGGTGGGAGTTGAGGATCCCGTCGGCTCGTCTGTGCCTCCGGTTCCGGAGCCTTCCGGTGGGATCGTCCGGGCCGGGGAGTGCCAGAATTTCGACACTTCTCGCCTTCCTCGGCCTAGTCGAGACTCTCGGTCTCGGTCTCGGACATCCTCGCGGTCCAACCGATCCCGCCGTCATAGGCGGTCTCGGTCTCGGCACCACGGTAAGCAGCGCCACCGCTCTTCCTCTTCCTCGGACGAGGGGAGGCTTCGGCGCAAGTTGCGTCGGAGGTACGAGGAACTTATGTGGCAACAGCTCCTTTTGACCAGGAATAAGCCGACCCAGTCGTCTTCCCCGGCCATTAAGTGGCTGTCACCGGAGCAGCCGAAACAACCCCTCGTTGTAGTCGAGGAGCCTGTTCTCAGGCCGGTTGTTCGGCCAATTCCAGCTGCCCCACCGATTCTGGTGGAACCTCCGCCCCCACAGCCATTAGTTGGGGCTCCGACCAAAAATTCTCGGTCGGCTTTGGGTTTGCCCCATAGGCTATCTGTCACCCTCACTCCCGATAAACTTCGGCAGGTGGAGGGTGGCTCAGGGCCGAGGCAACTTTGGCAGCGTCCTGCTTCCTGCCCTGCGCCTTTGGCCAGGTTGGCCAGGAAGTATGCGGTCCCTACCGGTTCCCTGTCTGGTTTTTCGGAACACCCCTCGGCTGAGGGGTTGGTTACCGACAGCGTTTTCTGGCGTGCCGAGGCGCCAGGGATGTGGACAAACCTCCGACAAGGAATCCAAGAAATTGGATTATGCGGGTGAAAAGTCTATGCTGCGTCCTCTCTCGGCCTTCGTCAGGCCAGTTCGGCCGTCCTCATGGCACATTTTTCTCACGCCCTGTTGGGCTCCCTGGATGAGGTTGTCCCTCATCTTCCCGCAGATCTGCAGACTACTGTCAGGCAGGTGCGGGACCAGGGCAGGGCAGTGGCTAAACAGCAGCTCCAGACTGCGTTAGACATCGGTGACTCATGTGCCAGGTCTGTGGCGGCTGCAGTGGCCATGCGTCGTCGGGCTTGGCTGAGGATATCCACCTTTACTTCGGATACCCAGCACAAGTTGGCGGATGTTCCCTTTTTGGGGACTGACCTCTTCGGCCCTGGGTGGAAGGTCACCTGCAGAGGATCGAGAAGTCCAATGCTACCTTGGACTCGGTCTCTTCCGCTCAGAAGGACAAAGGCCGCAAGCCACAGCCTAAGCCCTTTGCGTCCTTCCTGCGCCCTGGCCGCCCAGCCAACAGCGATCGGGGCCGCAGGCTCGACCTCGGTATCCCAAGCCCAGCCGTCGGGCTTCCTCCAACAGGAAGCAGGGAGGTAAAGGCCCAGGAGGTCCCTCTGCCTGTCCCTCCTCCAAGCCTGCCCAGTGACGGGCTGAGGGGTGTCGCCCCCATCCCTGTCACCTCACCCCTGGTTCCCCATGGGGGACGGCTCAGACACTTCCTTTCCGCCTGGTCCGCTGTTACCACAGACAGGTGGGTACTGGAGGTGGTGGGAAAAGGCCTACCTCTGGAATTCGAGCAGGCCCCGGCCTTCAGAGCCGTTGCACCTCGGGGGGCCTCGGGGTCCGCAGCCTCACTGGCGGCTCGCCGAGCTGACATCGCTCTCCTCCTCCAAAAGGAGGTGATCACGGAGGTGGAGGACCCCCCTTCAGACCCGGGGTTCGTGTCCAGGTATTTTCTGGTTCCGAGACGGACGGGGGGCTGGCGCCCCATTCTCGACCTACATGACCTGAACAAGTTCCTAAGGTCTCGAACCTTCAGGATGGTCACTCTGGCGCAGATAATACCATCTCTGGAACACGGCGTGTGGTTCTGCTCTCTGGACCTACAGGACACATTCTTTCACGTCCCTATCCGTCCGTCACATCGGAGATTCCTCCGCTTTTGAGCGGAGGGATCCCTCTTCGAGTTCCGAGCCATGCCCTTCAGCTTATCTCCAGCTCCCAGGGTCTTCACCAAATGCATGGCAGTGGTGACAGCATTCCTGCGGTGCCGAGGGGTCCTGGTGTACCCTTACCTGGACGATTGGCTGATAGCAGCCTCCTCCAGATGGAGGTGGAGCGGTCCAGAGATCTGGCCCTCCAGGTTTGCTCTCAAGTTGGCCTTCTCATCAACGAGGCCAAGTCGGAACTCGAGCCGAAGCAGGTGATCCTGTTCATCGGGGCAGAGCTCGACTCTCTTCGAGCCAGAGCATGGCTCCCGGCGGACAGGGCCGAGGTTCTTACCTCCTTTGCCCAATCATTTCTGGTTGGGCAATGCCCCTGCCCAGGACTTCCTGCGCCTTCTGGGTCTCATGGCGGCCTGTACCAGCGTGGTCCGTTGGGCCCGCTGGCACATGCGCCCCCTTCAGTGGGGACTGGCCAGCCAGTGGTCACAATGCTGCGATCCTTTGGACCAGCTAGTGATAGTGACCCAGGAGATGTGGAACGCTCTCCAGTGGTGGACCGTTCCATTCCATCTGCAGGAGGGCATCCCGTTTGTCCGCCCCGAGCCGACGGTCTCTCTATCGACCGACGCCTCTCTGATGGGTTGGGGTGCCCATCTGGGGGAACACCGAGTGCACGGCCTCTGGTCCCCGCGGGAGTCCCGATGCCACATCAACCTGCTGGAGCTCCGAGCGGTCCGCCTAGCTCTCACCGCCTTTGCTCCGTTTCTCCGGGGGTCAAGTGGTCCGAGTCCAGACGGACAATACCCGCACCATGTACTACCTGAACCGCCAGAGGCGGGGCCAGCTCCATGCTTCTATGCAAGGAAGCTCTCCGCATTTGGTCACTCGTGCGCAGCCTGGAGGCGGATCTCCTAGCCATTCATGTGGCAGGAGCCTCCAACACCCTGGCTGATGCCCTGAGCCGGATAGGGGCTGCATCTCACGAGTGGTCTCTCCTGCCAGAAGTAGTACAAGATCTGTTCTCCCACTGGGGCACACCTCAGGTGGACCTGTTTGCCTCCAAGGAGAACGCGAAGCTGAGGCTGTTTCATGCTTGCCCCCCTCAGCAGGGCTCGCTGCAGGGGGATGCCTTCTCGAGGCTGTGGACCCCGGGCCTCTTCTACGCCTTTCCCCCATTTCCCTTGATTCACAAGGTGCTTCTCAAAGCAAGGAGGGACAAGGCGCAGGTGATCCTGATAGCCCCAGACTGGCCCCGCCAGTTCTGGTACCCAGATCTCCTCAGCCTCAGCTCCAGGCTCCCGAGGCAGCTTTCAGCTCGCCCGGACCTGCTTTCAGTCAATCAGGGGAAGGTGTTCCATCCGGACCTTCAATCCCTGCACCTGACGGCCTGGTTCCTGAGCGGCTAGAGTTCCAGGCCTTGGGTCTTTCCGACAAGGTCCTCAATGTTGTTGAGGCATCCCGTAATGAGTCGACCAGAAAGTGCTCGCTTCAAATGGAAGAGATTCTTCATTTGGTGTCAGGGCAAGGGCTTGGACCCTTCCTCCTGTTCTGTGGCAAGCATTTTGGACTATTTATGGTCCCTTTCTAGTCAAGGGCTTAGGTTGACCACCCTAAAGGTGCACCTGGCAGCCATCTCTGCTTACCGGGCGTGGGCCGGGAAGCAGTCGGTGGCGCAGGAAAAGGTGGTCGGGCGCTTTTTCCAAGGCCTTGATCACATTTCCCCTCCGGTGCAAGAACCTCCACCTCCGTGGGATCTACTGCTGGTACTGGCAAAGCTCATGGGCAAGCCATTCGAACCAATGCACAGGTGTGAACTTTCTCACCTGTCGTGGAAAACCGCCTTCTTGGTGGCTATCACGTCAGCCAGAAGGATGGGAGAGCTCCAGGCGCTTTGCATCGAGTCTCCTTACCTGGTCTTCCACAGGGACAAGGTTGTCCTGCGCCCCCACCCGAAATTCCTTCTGAAGGTGGTGTTGGAGTTTCACCTTAACCAGGTGCTGACTCTGCCGGTGTTCTACCCCAATCACACCTCGGAGACCGAATATAGGCTCCATACTCTGGACCCTAGAAGGGGCCGCTATTATAAGGAGCGCACGGCTGAAATTCGGGGAGAGGTTCGCCAGCTGTTTGTCACCTACGCTGAAGCCGCATCTGGCAGACCTGCAGCCAAGCAGACGATAGGCAGGTGGGTCACCTCCTGCATAGATCGCTGTTATAAGTTGGCGGGCATGGAGCCTCCCAGAGGGATAAGAGCTCATTCTACCCGTCATGCTGCTGCATCGGTGGCTGCTTCCAGGGACGTCCCTATCCAGGAAATCTGCAGGGCTGCTACCTGGAAGTCAGCACACACCTTTATTACCCATTACCACATCGACCTTGAGTCACGCCGGGATGCTGGTTTTGGGGCCTCGGTTCTCCAGTCTTTATTCCCTAAGTAGGGGGTGTGCGCCTTGCCTCCCTCCTCCCAGAGAACTGCTAGGAGTCTGCCAATACGTGTGGATGAACAACATATCCATGTCCCTAGAAATACAGGTTACTCACCTGTAACAGGAGTTCTAGGAATGGTATATGTTGTTCATCCACACGACCCACCCGACCTCCCCGGCTTCGACGCACAACCTGAGCTTCCAGCGGGCCAGATCTGGCGTCATGGGGTGGAGCCGAGAGTTTTACCACCCGGTTGGGTGGGAGGAGCCAGCTTGAAGACCTTCCGGCAAGATTTAAAGCGGCAAGGAACCTGCCAATAAGTGTGGATGAACAACATATACCATTCCTAGAACTCCTGTTACAGGTGAGTAACCTGTATTTTTATGGCAGCCATTGACTTCCATTCATGCCTCTCACGTTTTCTGCTCAGGGAGCTGCTTTCTTGCACTGTAAGTACGCAATTGCTTTCCAGCAGAAACTGGTGCTTAATTGGGATGCTGGGATAAAACGAGTTTTGAGTGCATCAGGGTTTATTTGTTTTTGGCTCTGTGATTTAATACAGCTCCCACTGATGCATCCTGCAGCTGGATGAGGAAGACTTGGAGATGCTCGAAAGACTTTCAAGGCCTTGCAGCTGTTCAGGGCTGAGTTGTTAACATAGTTTTGTAGGCAGTAATTGCTTCTGAGGTTGAACCCCCAGTTGTAGCCAGACTAGCAGTGGTGGTTCTAAGTATAATTCAGTCTTGTACAGCATGAAAGACTGGACTCAGGTTTAATGGGATGGAATACTTGCTTGCACAAATATCGTGAGTTTGATAAAAAAAAAACAAAACAATTAATGTGTTCTGCATGTGGCTTACAGAGTTTTCACATGGTGATTTAGGAAACAAAATCAGTCAGTACTCATACCAGTCTCACTGCCTTGGAACCTCCTTTTATCATAGTCACCGTAACCCTCCTGCCCAGCCCCAGGGATTCATCAAAGCTGACTCCTTGGGATCCTGGTATGCCTGTTCGCTCATCTTTGCCAGATTTCCCCCTGAGGTGGGACACTCCCTTCTGCACCATGAGAGACATTGGCCCCCTATATCCAGTCATGGCTCTGAGACATACACACCAGGATCATTCCAGGGGTGGGGAGAGAACCCTGGAGCAGCTGTGGGGATGAACTGAACTTCATCTGTCCAGTAAGCAGGTGCTTTTTTTCCACATTTTTCTAACCTCCCCTAGAACAGGTGTGTTATGCACCAGTGCCAACAAGTTTGGTGCGTCACAGTCTGCTCATTCCACCCTCCCAGATACACCTGTTGTTTCCTGCTACATTGCCATCTGCGGTCACCCTGGTAGCAGTATAGCAGTGGTAGGCACTCTCCACCCACCCAAGAGGAGAATCCTCCTTGTGCTGGCCTTCTAGTTTGGTTGGACTCTGGGTGTATACCCAGATCATCAGGATCACAAAGAACAGCTCTGCCACTGTACTAATGTAGGCAAGGCAAGGCACATTTTATTTCTAAGGTGCCCAGTCCCTTAGGCTCTGGGCGCCTTCAAACAAGGTAATAAACAGCAATTAAAATCTAAAAATTACAAAAATAAATAAAATTCAAATTCCAGTTTAACAATCACCTACAGTAATTAAAACAGTAGGACATAAAATCATTCTGTAAAAGCTAGGCTAAAAAGATGGTCTTTTAGGTAGAACTCTTTATGTAAAAAAAAAAATTTGCATTTATCCTAAAAACTGTGTTTTCCTGCCCATGTCAAATTGAGATGCACGGGGTACCTGGAAAATTGGACAATGGGAACTACAGGCCTGGGCTTAGCACACTCATATAAACAAGTCATTTTAGTGGACCCCCATAAAAACAAGATGCTGCGTTTCATGGGGTTATTCCAGTTGGAGACACTGTTCACAGATATGCTGCTGGTTGTCATGTGCATAGAAGGATGCACCTATCCTTGTAACATTATTTTGTGATGCATTACGTTCACTCTAGGTGGTGATGGTGGCATCAGTAGCAGTTCATTTCATTTAATTGTTAAGTGGGGAAATGTGCTAGACTGGCTGCCCATTTTCAGACGTGAACTGATGGTCCCTGTGAGACACAAAAAAGAACACAAATGCAAACATAACTCACCGTGAAACTAACTAGATGTAAATACAAAGTTGCAATAAAATAGATAACAAAAACAAGCATCAGTTTAAACAACAAGGGCCCACCCAGTAGCACAGTGATAGCACTACCACCTGCCACGCCAACGAACTGGGTTCAGGTTCAGGAGTGAACTGGAGTCACTGGGAGTCGGCTGGGTCAGGGGAGAGGATCGAGTGTCCAGAGGACAGCTGTCCTCTCCTAGGGAGAGTGACTAGCGCTTCTCACAGTGTGCCTGACAGCTTGCAGGGGCTGAGTGTCAGGGCAGCTGGGAAGCCCAGTAGGGCGGGGGAGGGGAAGTCTGCACATGTCGACGCGAGGGAGAAAAACATGGAGGGAAAAGACGTCCTGCCATGGGGGATGAAAGTTGCCCCACCCACAGGCTTGTCACCACTGACCAGGCACCTGAACCAGATACTTCTTCGTGCGGGGGACAAGAGCAAGTTCTCCCCATCCCTGCAGTGAGGGGTAAGTCATGGAGGTATCAAGGGATAAGTCCTGGGAATGGTGTGTGACCGGGCTTGGGCATGCTGCCACCAGGATTGGGCAGGCAGGACAATAATGCATAAACCTATGGGGGTGGACTGGCAATCATGACAATGCATCAGTGAATCTCTGAAATATTTTTTAAATACAGACTGGCCTGGGACAGAACCAAGTCCAGTACACAAAGAAGACTGTTTCAGAATTTTGGTGTGTTAATAGAAAAGGCTTTAGAGCTCATGACAGTGATAACTGGGAGCACACCGAGAAAAGCTCTACTAGGGGAACAGAGTTCCCTCAGACCTGACTTAAGTGTACAATATATCTATCTACTGTATATTTACATATGTATAGATCTGAATGTGTAATTAATGTATACATATTAATTGATTTGAAAATTGGTGGCCAGGAAAGGCTCATTGCTAAGGCTCATTTCCAGGTGTGATGGGGGGGGGGGGATGGAATACAGTAAAGGATACACAGCAGTAACGAAACGTTATAAAAATAAAGGGCAAACACAGTATGCAATTGTATATGGAGCAAGTGCAGATAACAGTAATGGGTGACAGAAGTTGGTGTCATGAACAACGCCAGTGCCCAATTAAAGAGTGTCAAAATCGGTTGTAACAATTCAGTGCAGCGGTGTAGGGACAACTACTGACCCCAGGGTGGAGGCTAGCAAAGTGGAAAAGGAGCATCAGGGGTCAGCTGGGGGCTGTGTGCGATAAATATCTGTATATTTACAAATGTATAGATCTGTACTGGATGTGTGTGTGTATATATATATATATATATATATATATATATGATGTATACGTTTGTGTGTGTGTATATGTATGTGTTGTGTTTATTTGAACTATTTTGTTACCTATACTATTTTTATACTGTCTATTTTTATCTCTTGCTCCCCCCCCATCACACCTGGAAATGAGCCTGCGATCAACGTGCCTTTCCCAGTAACAATGTTAAATTAATTAGTTAACTTAATAAATAACATATGTATATTTATTTATGTATAGATGTGTATGTACATTGTGAATATGTAACTAAGAAAACACTTATTGCTCCAGTGATGATGTCGATGCATTTAATTATTAATTATCTCATTTGTATGCTTTTAATTAATGATAATTATCTCATTAGTACTGTGTACATTATGTATTACTGTCATCCACTGTTGTGTATGATTTTGTTATTGTTTTATGTGCCTCACAGGTCTGGGTCATGCCTGAAAACAGGACTTTGGTCAGGCACATTTTACCTGGTTAACAAATAAAATAAAATTAATGTCATACATGTGTGTATGTATTTGTAAAATAAAGGGGCTTGCAATATAGCCTAGAGATTAGAGTAACGAGCTGTGAATGAACTTGGTACATCCAGCAGACCTGGGTTTGAGCCCCGCAACTTCCTCTTGCATACTGTGTCACCCTGAACAAGTCACTTAACCTCTCCAGTGGTCCTGAAAACAGGCCTTGAGCCTAGTGGGCTTTGCCCGGTTACCAAAGAATAAAAAAAAATTAAAAAAATTTATACAATGTTATTTAAACAGGAAGCTGAGTTGCTAGGCTATCTGACGCCACATAAAACCAACCTAATTGCTGCTAGAGGTTACTGCAGGCCTTATCATGTTGATCTTGTTCCAACATTTCATTCACTAGATGGGTGTTGGCATCTCTGCATGATAAAGGAATAGGATGATGTGAAAAAAAAAAAAAATAGGTTCAGACTGACTCAAGCTCACTTCTATCCCTGGAAAAAAACTGTAGCAAACTGCAAGAACTATTCACAGCTATTTCTGGTGGCAAGTGCAGAACACTAGGGAGGTTTGTAAGACAGTGAAATGTTTGGCAACGCAAACTTAAATCAACCCTTTTTAAAATGTTGCTGAAAATATGTATGTGGTGAATACAGATAAGCAGCAGCAATAACTACCAGTACATGGCCACCACAACAGCAAGCACGGTCTGAAAGGACATTTCCAGATGTCTTAACACCTACTGCATCATCCACAGGAATTTCAATTAAATTATCCTCCCAGCTCCCATGTTGACAAGACACTTTGATTAGATGGTGTCTCCACCCCCACCCATGAGGTGCTAGTCTAATCCTGTCCAGTGACACCTGGGCACAGTCTGTAAGGTCTTTGGGTGAATGGTGTCTGGGCCCTGTTGCATTGGAAGTAATTATAAAGGCAGGGCCTCCACTTATGGGGATCCTTTTGACGGGGTGCTGCCCCCCCCCCCCAGGAAATGAATGCAACCTAAACCTTCATTGACAAGACCTTCATTGACAATCTTCCTGACCACCGCCTACATACCCCCCCAAAAACACAAGCGCAGGCACTGGGCCCTTTAATTGACTATCTCACCTCCTTACCCAACTCATCTGACCAAATCCTGGTGGGTGATCTGAACGTCAATTGGCTTAGTCCCACAACTTCCGCCTCCCGTGAGGCTTTTGCTGCGATTGATCTTACCCAACTAGTCTCCCAGCCTACTAGAATAAATCCTAGTAGGAGAACTAGCAATCTTCTGGATGTGGTCCTCACCAACAGGCCTTGCCGCGTCCGCAACATTCAAATCCTCCCAGACTGCCTTAGTGACCACTCCCCGGTTCTCTTCAACTGGACAACCTCCCTGCCTAAGCCCCCTGTTCATACCACTCGTCGTCGGCGGCTTAGACCTGGTGGGCTGAAAGACCTAAAACTTTACCTAGGCTGCACTGATTGGTCCCTGCTATTAAACTCCCCCGACATTGACAAGGCACTTGCCTTCTTTGTCCGAACCTTTAACTCTGCCTGTGACATCTTTGCACCCTTAACCTCTCATAGATCCAAAGTCAGACACACCCCTTGGGTCACCCCTGCCTCACGCACTCTTCTTAAGCAGCGGGATAACTTATGGCACATTGCTGTTGAAACTGGCCGCCCTGCAGATAGACAGGCCTACGCAGCAGCCGAATAAAGTGTACTTGGGCCATCATAAGCTAAGGTCACAGTGTTACCAAGCCTCACTTACCTCCTCATGGGGGAACCCCAGGTCCTTCTGGGACAATGTCAAGCAGCTAAATGGTGGTGCATGCTCCCCTCCACCATCGCTTCTTGACATCAATGGGACTATCTCCTCTGACCCTGCCCTCATTGCTACTCACCTCAATAATTCCTTTACTGACCTTAGCTCAGTGCTCCCAGGTAATTTCTTCAATCCCCCTCCTCCCATGACTGCCCCTCCCATCTCTCGCCCCCCCATTCCACCTTCGCTGTGTCACCACTCAAGAAGTTAGGCCATACTTGCTTAAAGCCCTAAAGTGCAATACTATTGGTAATGACTCCCTTGATCCCTGTCTCCTACGTCAGGTCCTGGATCAGGTCATCTTGCCTATCACCTGCCTCTTTAATAAGTCCCTCTGCCTAGGGCAATTCCCCTCTGTCTGGAGGGTCGCCACTGTTACCCCTATTCACAAGGGTGGTGACAGGACGCTTGCAGGTAACTACCGGCCTATTTCTATCCTCTCTCCCCTCTCTAAGACCTTAGAGAAAATTGTAGCTGCCCAAATTGCAGATTACCTCGCTAAGTATGATGTCCTGTGCCCTGAACAGCATGGGTTCAGAGCCGGTCATAGCACCAATACTGCACTTCTGGAATTTGCTAACTTCCTTCACACCTCACTGGATGCGGGCTCCCTCGCTGGTGCAGTATTTATCGACTTATCAAAAGCCTTTGATACTGTCTCGCATCCTCTCCTGTTAGCTACCCTTGCCTGTGTGGGCTTTGCCTCTGGTCCAGTCTCCTGGTGCGCCAGCTACTTGTCCGACCGCTCCCAACATGTGAAGGTGGGTGCCACTCCTTCCAGTACCTGCCCAATCCGCTCGGGAGTCCCCCAGGGCTCCATCCTCGGTCCTTTACTCTTCTCCCTCTATCTCAACTCCCTGCCCAACGTGTGTGCAGGAAATGTCCTTCTCTACGCTGATGACGCAGTACTCTCTGCCTCTGACAGTAACCCTGTCTCACTCCAGAACTCCCTTCAGATTGCCTACAACTCTGCAGAAACATGGTTCTCTGAGCACCGTCTCGTCATCAACCTTAAGTAAACCAAAACCATGCTCATTACACACCCCCAAAATAAGTCTAGCAACTTTCCTCTCACTGTCCACTCCACCCGTAATCTCCCTGTAGAACTTGTACACTCCTATAAATACCTTGGTATAATCTTTGACTCTGCCCTCTCTTTTCATGACCATATCTCTGCCCTGACTTCTGCCTCCAGTGCTCGGTTGGGTATCCTCTACTGACACAAAAAATGCCTCCCCACAGACACCCTTCGCCTGGCAGTCACTTCCTCGGTTCTATCCCTAATTGACTATGGCCTTCCTATCTATGTCCCAGCAGACCCGACTGCCCTCCATAAGGTACGCCTAACGCTCAACAAAGCATGCCGACTTATCACCAGTGCCCATAGACTCACCCACACCTGTCTTCTGTACTCCATAGCCACCCTACTCAACCTCGTGAACGCCTCATGTTCCAAACCTGCCAACACCTATAAAAGCTCCATGGTCTTTCCCCTCTGGCCTAGCTAACTCTATTGCACGAACTAATCCTACAGTGCGCATACCTAGCTCCTGCAAACTGCACTGGCTGGGTCCTGCTGGGCTAGGACCTCCCAGGCCAAATGGCCTTCCCCTATAGAGCACCCGCTGGGTACAACCCCCTCCCTGCTGGCATCACTGAGGCTCCCTCACTAGCATGTTTTAAATACAGCCTCAGAAGTTACTTGCTCAACTCACACACCTGCCGCTGCCCTTGACCTCCCCCACCCCACTTCCTACTGACAAAGCTCACTGAGCTGCACCTTCTCCTTATATCAGCCCACTCTCTCCCCTGCAGGACCTCTCTTCAACTCTACTACCCATAGTTGCCTATTCTGAATTTGCTTATCTGAATTTGCTGTTAATCAGTGTTATGTCCCTCAATGCTTGTAACCTGACTGTACCTTTTTAGTTGAACTGTACTGCTGATCTGCAATTTGTCTCATGTATGTATGTCGTTGTCCTCTTTATGACGAGGTACCTTTGTAAATGAGCCACTGGCTCAAAGGTTGTTAAACTGATGTTAAAATAAAATAAATAAAATAAAAATACTGATACACAACCCCCTTCACAACCGCCATTATGAACGACTTTTACTCTGGGCATATGTAATAAACAAAGTCAAACACAGTCTCTTCATAAACAAGGGATATTTTTTAGGTGACAGGAACAGGCTCTGGATGAGGGAAAGGGAATCAGCTGCTTCTGAACACCATAAAATTTTTTGCAGCGCATCCAAGTAGCGTAGCTGATGTCTGGAAACAGATAGACAGCATGCTCATCCCGAGTAATGGGTCCTGCCTGCCTGGCCATCCTCAAAATCTTGTCCCAGATTCCCACTCCATCCGTGATGAGCAGCAGAGTGCGTGGAGTATCTGAGTCTTGAGGTGTGATTCATTAAGCTTTCTGCAGTCCAGAATGAATGGATTGACCCTCGGGCACTATTATTCCTCTAGCCAGTCCTGCAGGAACATGAGGGGATGGTCTCCTTTAATCTCCTCAGGCAATACAAGGATCTGTGAGTTAGAAGATCGGGCTTGATTTTCCAGCATCTTGAGTCGGGCCCATAGATGGGTGTTTTCTTTAGCAAGCAATGTGGTGGCAGCCGAGACATCGCTCATGTCCGTTTTTAACATCTCAGCAGTCATCTCAACCACGGTCACCCTGGTACCGAAAGCGTCCATTTTTTTTTTTTTTTTACTTTTTCTCTTTATCTCTCCTGTCTGCTGTCGGAGCCCACTCCTTCCGTCCACTCATTTTTCCCCCATTCCACCTCCATGGGATCTGCCCCTAGAGTGCCTCCTCTCTCTTCCTGCACAGTGGGGTCTGTCCCTTCTTGGTGGTCTGGATGGAACCAGAGCAGCTTTCATCCACTGCTGCCGAGAGGTGTTTTCCATTTTCTCCCCATGGTCCCCTTCCCTCTGAGACGTCGAGTGCTAGGATGTATGTCCCGAGTGGTGGCATGCTGACGCACGCTGAGCCTCTCATGCGCCGTCGATGTCCCCCATCCCTGGCTCCAGCGAACTGAGCCACCTCCATCCCTTCCCAATGTCGGTGCTTCCACCGGCTATGGAAGGGATGCAGAATGCAGGTGCGTTCTTGGTCTCCCACCTGAGGAGAGAGCATCCATTGGGAACCTTGATCCTCCCTCTCCCTGCCGACCCCTGGCCACCGAGTCCGCTCTCGAACCCGGGTCGCCGGCGTAGCGTGAGGTGTGGCGTCCAGCGCCTCATCCCTCAGCGCCACCGGGCCGGCTGAAAGCATCCATTTTAACATTCACTCGGAGATCAATTAAATTAATCGTTGTAGTTTCAGACTGATCTAAGACATAATCTCTTCAGACTCTTGCAGTGAAGCGGCCTGCACTTCAAGGCCTGACCTCGAGGGCTGAGAAGTCCCAGATGGTTTTCCTCCCATACCACAACCTCTGTCTTTTCAAGGATTGCCCATCTTAGTGTAACTAAGCCCCCCCCCCCCCGCTACTTTACACAGTTAGCTACTCCTGGCATCCATACTGGGCACAGACTTCAGAAACATTTAGACAGTGTGGTACCACCGCTAGCTTTGGGGATGTATACCAGGCTCATTCTTCTAGAGATCAAGGGGTGGGGGTGTACAAAAGAAATAACCTATTTGGTATTTACAAAACCAGGTCCTGGGGAGAGAACGTTTTGCTAGGGCTGTGCTAGACCTATCTTCTGGAAGGGTACCCAGTAACCCTACACAGGAAGCAATAACGTAACTGTCCAGGCCATAGTTGGGGTTCTAGAGTGTGACTTTATTCCAAAAGATGTTCTCTAAAGCAAGGGTGGACCCCCAAAGTTTACACATCGTGGCACTAGGAACTTGCAGAACTACAAAATTGACTGTATCTGACAAAAGCTCTTTGTATTCCTACCTCAGTAGGACATAGGACACTTTCCCTTTGTGATCCCACATATCGTAGGACATTGAACATTGCTTCCAGTGGCACTGGCCACAACTGAACACACATTTTTGCTAAGACTAGCACCATTCTTCATAACCAGAGAAGAAACTGTAACCCACTTCAGGGGGTAAAATTCTCTTCAGACATTGGCCCTTTGTCTAAAGTAACCAGGTGCCCTTCCTGAACCTGTAGTCCTGAACTGGTTACTTCAGATGGGGGTCTGCTGACCCTTCACTCCCAAATCCATACTCAGCCATTCTTTCAGAGTTACATCTTAGACATTCGGAAACACTCTTTGGAAAATGCTTATGAAATTAATCTTGGCATCCAGCATTCGAATCACTACACTGGTAGTGGAAAAACTAAAAGTCATGAACATATAGAATAGTGGATGGGTGACCATCCACAACGAGGCTGTTTTCCATCAAGGGAGTTGATGACATCATAGAGACCTCGAGAGCGAAGCTCGAGAGGTCTCCCTGATGTCATCAAGTCCCAAGATGGAAAACTGCCTTGGTTGTGGATGGCAAACCATCTACTATTTTATATAGTATATGGTTCCTGGCTTTTGTCTTTTTCGCCCCCCAAGTTGATGGTTACCTTTGTTATGTCGCGCTGCTCCTGCTCCGACTCGTCCCTGCTCTCAGTTCTGCTTTACCTCATCCCGCTAGCTCTTAAGCTTCACTGCACCCCTGCCGTTTGCTGCTTCTACCCACACCTGCTCGCTCTCTTTCAGCAGCAGTTTGTTTTTTAAAATAAATAAAATGCTTATGCGCCACAAAGCCATGTGGTAGAAGGAAGATTCCCCGGGAAGATCCACCTCTCCGTGACCGCCTAATCCCGCCGCCATGTTTTAATTTTTTTTTGCCAGTACAGCCAGTGGAGTCAGCCAATTAGGAGGTAGGACAAGGCTGAAAAGTTGTTGTACTATCGATGTGACGTCAGAACGATAGTACAACAACTTTTTTGACCTTTGAACTGTCCTACAACAAGATTTAGAAAGCCACCGATTTTAATCTACAATAAGCCCTAACCATATAATATAATGTGATGTAGTCTTACCTCTGGACATCGCACACTTCAGCCAGCTTTATATTAGAACAGTCTGACACTTCTGAATTCACAGAAAAGTTGTGCCTTCCCTTTTAGCCAGAGAACACAACAGCACAGGTACTTGCTTTCTTTAGCAAAAGTCAGATCCTACTCACTGTTAGGCTTTTCAGGCAGCTTCAAAACATCCTGGATCAAAAAGGGGATTGCCCCTAGGGTCCATCCACTAGCAGTCCTTTTCACCCCTCCAAGGATGAAAATCAGGAAATCCTGCTGTAGAAAAGGTCTCCACCACTTCTCTTGGCAAACTGGAGAATTACCAGGACTAGGGTGAGAATGCAGGGCCCTCAACTCAGAGCCTTCAGCTGAGCAGTTCTTACTCCTCCAACTTCAAGCTGCAGTTTCCACCATCTGAGTCACACTGACTCTTGTCTCAACATTCTAACTCCCTTCTCGCAGCTGGCAAAGGCTTATGCTGCTGCAAGAGTTCCAAATGAGCTCATCACTTCCATCTCAGCTGAAGCCAAGTAGACAGAAGAGTGAGCGGATGAAAAACCCATTTAACTAGTTAGTCACCAGTTGCCTCTCCCTGCCTAGTATTGATACTGAGGGGTTCTAGTAACCCCAGGGGATTGGATGGTTACATTAGGTTTTTTGTGCTCCTCTTTCCAGCAATAACAAAATTGTCACCAGATCTTTGCTCCAAAGGATCGATTTTAAACAGTTTTAATTCTGAGTTAGAGCGTTGCTGAAATTTGCTGCCACTCAGCTCACCCCCCCCAGCTGCCATTTTTCAAATCTCAGACAATACATCTTTTTGCATTCACTCTGTGAAGTCCCCTTTCAGAAGGAATTTAAAACATTCCACTTCCTGTGATCATAAGGTGGGTTCATGAAAAGATAGTGTTGAAATGTGCTGTCTAAATGTCAAAAAACAAAGTTATGCAAACAGAATTTTTTTCAATTTTTTTTTTTTAACTTTCGGATTAACACCTTTGAGCCAGTGGCTCTTTTACATAGGTTCCACGTTGATAGACAAAAACAGACAATTATCAATATAGATGATATTGGGCAAAACCAGTACAAGCAGGCAAGCACAGGCAAGTACAGTGTAGGTATTCAGAGATGTACTATGAACAGCACTGGTGGGACATTTGGTAAAGCCTCAATCAGTACACATGCAAGGCAAGCGGTACACGAAAAAACAGAGAAGGAATTTGAAGTTCAGTAAACCAATACCAAGTGGTTATCTACCCAATGGAAGAAATGGAGTCAGGGTCACCTAGCAGGCGAGTAACAAGGAAGAGAGAAGAGGGGGTGCAAGATTGCACAACGAGGGGTAAAAGATGGAGAAGGGGAGAGATATTAGTATGGGGGTGGTGCAGCCAGAGGCCTTGTCTATAGGAAAGGAGGGGAGGATGAGGCAAGAGGCATCAACTGCGGAGCAGGCCAGCAGGGGAAATTGTCTGGCCAGGACGGCTTATTGGGGTAGCGGTATAAATTCCAAATTAAAGTTGGCAGAGGGCTGGAAGGGGAGATTAGAAAGCAAGAAAGGGCACTTTGTCTAATGGGCGGAGGCACAATGGTCCAGGTTAAGTACAGGGAGTAAGAGGGGTTAGGTGAAATAGTCGCAGGAGGCAAGGGCAACAAGGTGTTCACAGAGCATCTGTTTGAAAGGGCCAATGATGGGGGAGTTTGCAACCTCACTAGATAGGGAATTAAACCCATTAGGAGCTCTAAAGACAAAAGACTGCTGTCCTTGGGATGTGCAACATCGGGGAACTTGTAAGGTGTATATGTCTGAGCTTCTGGTATGATGGATATTGTTTGACAGACTGAGGAGATGTTTACTTATAACTTTGTGAGTTTTGCAGATTTTGGCCAAAAATGTGCACAAAACCCTTTTGTTACCATGCCTGATAAACATAACAGGTGTAATTTTTCAGATCCACTTTGAAACCTATTTTCATAGTCCCTATGAGAAACCTCCTTTTGGACAGAATTTTTAAAGGAAAGCTGTCCTTTATTGAGAAACCTCCATTTCCCAAGCATTACCCTCGATTGTTTTTTCGCAGAATAAATACTTTTTCACATTGAGTTGTTTATTTAATTTTGTAAAAGTCTGTGATCTGCAACATGACGGATGCTGCAGGTCCATTTGCTGTGAAAGTGCATCACTACACCACTCGCCTCAAAGTATTTATATTGTGGTCAGCAGTGTGGCACCACACTTCATAGCAAATGAACCCGCGCAGCGTCCGCCATGTTTGCAGATCGCAGACTTTTACAAAATTAAATAAGGTAAGTTCTGATACGAAAAGAAAAATTGTTATTCTACACGAAAAGCCTGATTGTGGGGGGGTAGAGCTTTGGGGGAGGTGGGGATTCTCGATAAGGACTGTTTTCCTTTAAAAAAGCCACCTGTCTTGATCATAACATAGGGTCATAAAAAACTATGTTGAAAATTTGGGGACAAAATGTGAAAAACAACTAACTTATGAAGAAACATTGAATTGTTCCAACATTTACTCATAACTTTATTTTTTCAGATTTTGAACTGATGTTCAGTGTAACCCCCCTGCAAATGGGGGTTCCCAAAAGACTTCCAGGAGCTTGCTTGAATGCTCCAAGCCTGAATGGTGTTTGGCATTTAAGCCATTTATCAGTGAGTGTTTTTAGAGCCTCTGGTACTGTCTCTTTAAGAGCTGTCTGCTTGCAGACATAATTAGTTTGTATGGGGGGACTGTGTGCTTCTCTGAGTACCACTCGAGCTGCTGCCAATTCACTTCATTTTGCAGTCACTAGGAGTGCAAAGGAACCTATCTGAAAGATGTAACTGTTTGCCAGAAATTATTTAGAGTAATAATGAAATTACAGTTTGTCTAACCTGCTTTCTTTGCAGTCAGAACTGTGTCTGCTAGTTCCCCATTCTAGTTTGGAACTGCTGAACTGGACCAATCAGTGTGGGTAAGCTAGCTCTAAAATGGTGCCTTGGACGAATCAGAACTTGGACTCATAATCTGAGCCAGCCACAAGAGGATTGTATGGGCAGTGACTCTGGGAGATGTAGTTTAGACTTCAGTGCCTTTTGGACCAACAGCAGCAGTCTATTGTGAGTGACAGCCAATCTAGTCAAGAACTGGGAGGAACTCAAAGGAAGTGCCCGGTTTTGTCGGTTGGAGTTTCAGTTGAGCTTTGGCAGTGAAGAAGGAAGGAGCCCTGTGCTTTTTCAGTGTGCAGTTTTAGTCAAAACGTGTAAGGCCCAGAGTTCCGGTCTGCAGCTTGTGTAACAGCTTGTTAGGACTGAATCACGTCCTGTGAAAAGAATCAAAGGATCTCTGAAGAGTAGAAACCAGGCTCACCCTGTAGAAGACTGGAGGAATTGCTGAAATTGCACTCGGTCTGTCAGGAACTGAATCTGCTGTGTGTTCTCCGGTATTGTGCAGTAATTGCGATCGGGATACAGATGCAGCCTGCCTGGTATAGTGCTTTCTTTTATATGGATGTGTGAAGAGGTTTGTGTACCTCAAGTGAGCCCTGCTGACATTGAAGGACCCTATCTTATTTTGAGGTCGTGAGTACTAATTCAGGGTCGCTCCCTGTTGAATTGCCACATTAAATCCAAATGGAATTACTGTACTGCTGACTGTTTAATTCTCCTTTTCTCTGTGTGAAAGGGCCCCTACCAGCTGCCACGGTTTGACTAGCCACTAGGGCTTGGGTACCCAGGGACAGTAACTGATAGGATAGGCCTGTGCACAGAGCCATAGGTAGATTATTAGAGTGATAAGCTAATTAACCTGATTTCCCCCTGTCCTTGTTATATCCCCTAAATAAATCAGAGCTGCTTGTTTCAGCAAAGTTATACTGCCTGAGGTATTTGTCTATGTTAAAGTACTGTACTGTGATTGTTGCACTGTATCTCATTTCACAGGAGGTCCCAGTGCCGGAACCAGACCTGGGGGTAAGTGTATACTGTGAATGTAATTCTGATATATTGTGTGGGCCACTAGTGGGAAGAAAGGGGGGTTGCAGTGTCCCAGAGGGCTGTGACCAAGTTAGTTTAACTATTGCAAACCCTGACCTCTGGGTGGAGGCACCCGCCATTGGATCCAGGCCCCTCAACCTGTTAGTGGCAAATCAGGCAGGGGTAGTAGCCCCTGGGATAGCGCCATCTAGGGGTTACATTCAGCATATCCCTTATGTCACCCCACCTCATGAACGTGGCGAGTGTCATTTTTTTTAAATCCCCCTTCAAAACATGCTTTTGCAGTCGCACTGCAAAATCACCATTTGGACAGGATTTAAAAATATTCCACCTGTCTTGATCATAATGTCAGGTCATAAAAAGACTATGTTGTAATCTGGGGTCAGAATGTAGGAGCCCACTGAAAATTAGATATTGCTTCTCAGCTGACCTGTCCTGGGTAAATACATTCTAAAAATGTGTAAAGGCAAGACACCAATGAAAATGAGATATTGCATCTCATCTGGTCTATCCTGGGCAAACTGTGTAGTAAAAATGTGTGAATGCTGGATCCCAGTATAGCATAGTCCCCACTGAACTGTGCATCTGTGCTGCTCCATCCTGGGAAAATACATTGTAAAAGCTGGACCCCACTGAAAATGTAACTAGCCTTTCAGGCTTCAGCTGGACTATCCTGGGTACATTATAAAAATGAGTAAAGGCAGGGTCCCGTCGAGAACGAGATTTTACACCATTGCTGTGCTATCCTGGGTAAATACAGTGTAAAAATTTGGAAAAGCAGGATCCCACTGAAAACAAGATAGTATCTGAGCTATGCTATCCTGAGTAAATACAATATAAAAATATGTGTCAAAGCAGGACCCCATTGGAAATTAGATTGAAAAGATGTTGCATCTAAGATGCTCTGTCCTAGAAAAAAATAGAGGATTATGTATGGTCCATCATCGGTAACAGACATGTATAGCTATCGAAAGGTTACCATGACAACTGTTTAAACCTCGAGAGGTTTCGGTCATCATGGTAACCTCGAGATGGCAACACATGTTTTGCTGCCGATGTCGGACCATACAATATATTTTATAGTGTATGGTACCCATAAAAATAAAAAAAACAAATAAATAAGCTGGAACCGTACTTTGATTTTTTTCAGTCACCACCACTCTGCTTCAGGTCCAGCTCTCACGCCGCGGCCGGTTCAGGAAGGCCGGCCGTTCCGGTAATGCACATGCACAAAGCAAACACTGTTGTTATACAATCGATGTGACGTACCATTGAAGGGTTAACAACATCGTGACATCCCATCAATGGTACAACAATACTGTAAAATGTTAGATTTATGGTAGTAACAACGTTCTACCATACTCAAGGAGGAACACACTAAAAACAAGATGGTGTATCTCACCTCTACTGTCCTAGGTAATACAGTATAAAACTGTGTAAAATCAGGACCCCATTGCAAATTACATATTACCTCTCATCTGGTCTATCTTGGGTAAATGTATGGTAAAAATGTGTACAAGCAGGACTCTGTACAACAGCAATGCAAGTGATGAACATTCGGCATTGATGGATTCTGGTTGTAATATCATTCTGACAGTCAGTGAACTAAACTACTGTGACACTTTCTGTAGATGTAGTTTGTAGTTTTCATTTTTGCTATAATTTTCTTCCCTCACCAGCTGGCCCTATCCCCCGCCCGACCTCCCAGCCACATCACTTGACATTTCTTGGACTTGCTGGATCTACTCCCTCACGGCTTACAATCCCCCCCCTTCTGTGGTGGTGTGGCAGACAGCCTGGATTGAGCTGGCCTTCAAGGATCTTGAAGAGCTATGTGAAGGTCGTTGGTGTGGGGCCTGTGAGGGGTCGGGGAATCATCGTGTCAGCCAGGGGGATTTTCCACCTGCTGTCAATGACATCACTATGCACGTACCCATATATAGGATAGCTGCCACTCCCCTGCCTCCAAAGTGTGGTCCTGACATTCTGCCCCCTAGATACCACTAGGGGTCAGGATAATGCCAGGTTGCCGCACCACCCAAGAGGAGAAAAGCAGTCCTTCATGCACTCAGTCCTACTCCCCCCCCCCGGCCGACCCTCTGACAGTCCAGGCTCGGGGCATGAACCCAGGCCAAACGGTGTTGCAAGCAGTAGCCCTACCACTGCGCCAACGTGCCGGCAAATAGTATGTTGTTTTGATTTAAAGAAAAAAAACAGCAAACAGAATTTACAAAAAGGAAAAGAAAGTAAAATATAGCAAGTGATTCTCCTGTGAGCTACTGTATAGATGATAAACCTACACAAGTGTTTTGTTTAGACAAAAAATACGCAGTGGAGTGTGGCCAATTCAGTATGACACTGTTGTAATAACCTGTGATGTGACTTACTGAACAAATATTACACAGGCCTAAACATGTCTTTCAGCTCCCCAGGAGGTGCTGCTGCACTTGCTGTTGCTGCTGAAGGAGCAGCCTGGTATTTTTTCTACCCCTCTTAAAAGAGAAAAACTTCACCTACTGAACATGCCTATAATATTTCAAGCCCTGTAGATACAGAAGATCAAAGCAGGATTGTGTATCATTTGTGCCTGTGTATTATAGTTTACAATGTTTTCTGGGAAACTGGAAAATCACTTAAAGCACTAATAGTGTAGCATCTATGCTTGCTACATATTTGTCCTTTAAGGAAAAATATAACAATTTTTGTGTTTTGGACTTCATTTGTTGAAGATTGCAATACATTTTATTGGGCTGGTGTAGATATTGCACATAGACTCTTTTCAGAGCACCTGAGCCCTCTTGTCAGGTGTTGCAGCAGTCAGAGCAGAGGAAGCTGGTTTTATGGCTAGTATGATGCATTCGTTTGGGAAAGGTGGTGGTAACTGGGATTTTTGGGAAGGTGGATAAGATGTGGACGTGAAATTCATCACATCGATGTTGAGGGATTAGAAATGGGTATGACCTGTAGATGTGTTAATTGGTAATTGTAGGGGTTCAGGAAGGGGTTGAAGCAAAGTCAGGACTTTTAGAAGAATTTGAAAGAGAGAATAAAGTTAAAAGTTTAACACTGTGATGGAAAAATGAATATGTGTTTGCACTAGGATCTAGATCAAGTCCAGAACAGTTTGAACCCTTTACGTACCTTGGTGTTACCCTGGATGACACCATATATTTTGCCCTACATGTGGACAACATTGTTAGTATGGCTAACAGAGACACCTGGGCGCTTTGTATAGGCACTGTCTCAGCCTTACTGCTGAAGTCAGATGTGTCTAACATCATCCTGTCACTCACTGATTATGGCCCCCCTGTATATACTACTGCATGTGGCACTGTAGCTGCTTTTACGCTACACTGATCTGGAACGTTGCTGCCTTGAATCAGCTTGCTCCACTCCGCACATACTGATGCCCTTTTCTTTTACACGATGCGGCCATGCAGCATTCTTGATAGCCTTCAGGTGTTTTGGGGGCATTTCCGGTGGAGGGGTTAATGAACAGGGATGCAGGCGAAGCAGTGTTTTTACACGCTTGCAAAACATGTCTGCACCGGTGCACTCCACTCCACGTTCCTAACAAACCAGGGAACATGTTTTGCTACGGTGGAGCAGCTTGCAATGTTCCGGCATCTCTTTGCACTGCAGGATCTGCACTGGTGCAGCTGATCTGCACCACTGACACCGGTGCAGATCTGGTAGTGTAAAAACCCCTTGTATTAAATAGAGTCAAGATGATATGCAACAAGGCCTGTCGTTTTGCACTAGGTGCAGACAAGCTTACTCACAGCTGCACCCTGTCTACCATCACTAACTGGTGAGAGAACTTGTGAGCTCGAGTTTTAATTAGGGGTCCATGCTTGTTAGCTAGGGAGGTGAGTTTGTCGTTGAAGATGCTAACTGCTTCATCTATGGTGGTGTGGCTTTGCTATTTAACGTTTCTTAGGTCCAACAGGTAGCTGTCTGGATTGAAGTTACAGAAAGACCATTTTGTAGGGAGCTTGGGTGTGGAGTGACCCTTATACTGGGCTCAGGTGCAAACCACAATCCCATGATCACTCATGTCATTATGAAGGACAGCGGAGTTCAGGATTTTATGGGGATGGTTGGTAATTATGATGTCAAAGATGGAGCTGTTGGTCTTATTCTCAGTGTTTGGCCTGGTAGGCTCAGTGACAACTTGTGTTAGGCCAAGCTCATCATAGAGGCATTTGAGACCGCTTGATTTGTGGGTGAGCCAATCCATATTTAGGTCCCCAAGAATGATAGTCTCATTATTGATGGAGTTGACAAGTGATTTCAAGGTATTAAGGATTTTGGTACTGCCAGATGATGGCCTGTAGCAGCCAATAATGGTAAGGCTTTCAGAGGAGGGACGGTGGAGTTTCAAAGACACCAGTTCAAATTCCTTGGGCCTAGTCATGCATCATACGTCAGTAACATTAAATTTGTCTTTGAGATAAATGACAACCCCCTTCCCCTCTGGTTGTTCTATCTGACCTGTATTGTTTATAGCCTGGTAGAGCAATTTGCTGGTTGGTTGTGAAGTTTTTGAGCCAGGACTCAGTAATTATAATGAGGTCAGGTTCGGTATGGGCAACTCAGATTTGTAGTTGATCAGATTTCTTAATTAGGCTCAGGATGTTAATTAGCATCATTTTTAGGCCAGGTGCAGAGGCAAAATCTGAGGGGGAGGCAAGGGGTGTTTGGGGTCTAGGGATTACCTCTGCATTCCCCGAGCATAGTAAGAGCAAGAGCAGCAAAAGCAGCTTCTTTAGAAAACACTTAATATAAAATAGAACTTTTCTTATTTGAGAACACCCGTAAATTATTGGTGGAGACAGAGATTTGGGGGAGGGAGAAATGGTGAGAAAATTATAGCTAATGGAGAGAAGGGAGAGTGCTCAAATAGTCATATGGGAGGAGAGGGAACTGGGGGGCAGCAAGTCTGGGGGAAATGGAAGACTGATGTGCTTGTGCCAAGTAGGAGGTATAGAGGTGCCACGTGTGAAGTCGAGAGTATGTTAAGTCGCGAGTAGGGACAAGGAAGGATGAGAGGGGTGAGACAGACCCCAAGTTAGCATTTGATAAATGTCCGATGGAAAGGCTTGGTAGGGATAAGTCCACAAAAGTGCTGTTAAATGGCCTTAGTATACTTTATACTACAGTTAATATTCTGGGTGCTTTTACATAGTTTGTAGTTAAGATATTTTACCTCATGTAACAACAGACTGGAGACAATGAAAAGTAAAAGGAATAAAATTTATTTATAGGTGCAGTGGGTCAGTCAGAAATAATGGCTCTTAGATACAAAGTTACCCAAACAGGCAGAAAAATACTGTATATAGGCAGCGGAAGGGCTGCTACAGATGAGAACAGAGAGGTGAGAAAGGAAAATGGAGGAGGGAGAGGAAGTGTAGGCCAGAGGAAATTGAGTGCATATTAAACTTCTGAGAGTCTCTCAGGTCCATTGTTATTCTAACACTCATTTCCTTTGGATGGAATGTGTAAAGCTGATGTACCTGATATTTTTCTGCATTTAAAAGTTCAGCTGAGTCTTTGATATCCTGTTTGCCCCACACTTTGTTTTTTTGCACTATTTACAGGTAATTAGGTAGATTACCTGCTTTGTACTACAAGTGAGTTGCCTTTTGATCCTGTAAAGGGTTCCTGCTGAGTGACTTTTAAAGGTGTTAGATTCTTTCATGTACTTTCAAGTAGCACATCTCTTAGAACTGTATTTGAAATCTTCAGGGGTGGCTGTGCAGATTTGATTTTGCAGAGGGGGTTAAATGTGGTATGCCTGTATACAGTGCTTGAGTGCTCATAGACAGGATAGAGGTAGTCCAGAGGAGGGCAACTAAAATGGTGCAGGGTCTGCAAGAGAAGCCATATGAGGAGAGACTAAAGGAGCTTAATATGTATACCCTTGAGGAAAGAAGGGAGAGGGGGGACATGATAGAAACTTTTAAGTACCTCAGTGCAATCAACAAAGTCGAAGAGGGTAGCATCTTTCAGAAAAAGAGAATTGCAAGAACAAGGGGACACAATTTAAAGATAGAAGGAGGGCAGTTCAGGGGCAATGTAAGGAAGTATTATTTCACAGAAAGGGTAGTGGATGCATGGAACAGCCTTCCTGAGGAGGTTGTGGGGTCTAAAACTGTGGGAGAATTCAAGAATGCATGGGACAGACATAAGGCAATTCTTGTGGGGGAGGAAGAATAGGCTGTTGGTTAACTAGGATCTGCGGCCTATCCTGGAAGGATAGGGGCACAGGACAGACAGCATGGGTTTACAGTAGGAATGTCCTGTCAAACTAATCTCATAGATTTCTTTGACTGGGTAACCAGAGTGGTGGACCAGGGGAGCAGTTGATGTCGCCTACCTTGACTTCAGCAAAAGCTTCGATGCTGTTCCACATAGAAGATTGATTAATAAGCTGGGAAGGCTCGGGTGGGTCAGAAGTTGGTCAATTGGGTGGCAAACTGGTTGACGGGCAGAAAACAGAGTGGTGGTAAATGGTATACAGTCAGAAGAGATGCAAGTCAAAAGTAGGGTACCTCAGGGATCAGTCCTGGGGCCAGTCCTGTTCAATATCTTCATCAGTGACATTGCAGATGGACTGGAGGGTAAGGTTTGTCTGTTTGCTGATGACACCAAGATCTGCAACAGAGTAGATGATCCAGATGGGGTGGGCAGAATGAGAAGAGATCTGGATAAACTAGCAAAATGGTCGGAAGAGTGGCAACTGGGGTTTAATGCAAAGAAGTGCAAGATCATGCACATAGGGAAGAGAAACCCTGAAGCCACCTGTAGGTTGGGAGGGGAGTTGCTGGCAGTCACAAGGGAAGAAAGAGACTTGGACATAGTCATCACTGATGACCTGAAATCATCCAAGCAGACCACTAAAGCAGTAGGTAAGGCTAGGGGGATGTTAGGGTGTATTAGTAGGGGTATCACAAGTTGGAAGAAGGAGGTAATAATCCCTCTTTACAAGACACTGGTTAGGCCCCATTTGGAGTACTGCGTGCAGTACTGGAGGCCACACCTTCACAAGGACATTAACCAAATTGAGGTAGTCCAGAGAAGGGCAACCAAAATGGTGCAGGGATTGCATCACAAAACATATGAGGACAGATTAAAGGAGCTCAGTATGTATACCCTAGAGCAAAGGAGGGAGAGAGGTGATATGATCGAAACATTCAAACACCTTAAGGGCATTAACAAGTTGAAAGAATCTAACATGTTTCAATATAAGAAAAATAGCAGGACAAGAGGACACAGCATGAGATTAGCGGGAGGCCAATTAAGGGGTAATGTGAGGAAGTTCTTTTTCACAGAAAGGGTAGTGGATGCATGGAACAGCCTATCTCAAGAAGTGGTGGATATGAATACAGTGCAGGGCTTCAAACAGGCATGGGATAGACATAAGGGAGCAATACAGTTGAGTATGAGTAGATAGGCCATTGACAGAGCAAATGCCGATGGCACATTTATAAGGTAGCAAAAGAAATGGGCAGACTGGATGGGCCTTGCAGTCCTTATCTGCCTTCAGCTTCTGTGTTTCTATGTTTGAAAGTCCAGTGCAAACAAAAGGCCTGTTTACATTGCTACATTTGTACTGTAGCAACCCGAATGCTTGAGTTGCTGCAGTGCAAAAGTGACAGTGTGGACAATTACTCAATCATGGTAAGTCAGTCGCTTCTCCTCTCCCTAAGCCATATCAGACTTGGGTATGTATTCCATAATGAATGGTGTAAGCAGGCGTGTGGACAGGCTGCACCACTCACTCCAACAGGGGACCAATCCAAGAATGAGCAACTGTCAGCTTGTGTGTGTGTGTGTGTGGGGGGGGGGTACATAGGAGAGCATGCCCACCCCCTTACATGCCCTTCTCAGCATGGCTTGCACTGACACTGAGAAGGGCTGTGTAGGTGTAAGTTGATGTGGTGAAGGACAGCGAAGCAGCGTGGGGAGTGGACTGCAGTTAACAGCGGAGTGGCAGTGTAAACACAGCTAAAGTGTTCCTGGAGGTAGCAGGATTATATTTTTAATTTTTAGCCCTGTTTACACTGGCCATTTCTACACTGGTGTAGATGGTTTGGAGAGCCACAACGGAGTATATTTGCGTGCGTAAACAGGGCAGGCATCAAACTGGTGTGGCTCTTTTGCACTACTACCAGACAGAAGAGCTGAACTGGTATAGGTGGTTTCAAGTGCTGTGTAAACGGTGGCCACTTTTCACCTCATTGCCTGAGGATAATTTAGCATCACAATACACAGGGCCCTTGCAGGATGGGTCCTGCAGTGCTGTTACCAAGACTCCAGTATGGAAGCCAATGTCCTTAGAGGTATATTTACAGTACAGGATCTGCACCAGTGCAGGCAGTGCAGATGGGTTGCACCGATGCAGATCCTCTAGTGTAAACACCAGACAGAGCATTGTATGTCACTCCGTTGTGGGTTACCATGATCCCTGTTTTGTTGGGATCATGTACTGGGTGCAGGCATTCTGTGCTAGTGTGTAAACACCCTGCTTCACCTGAACCAGTGCACCCCCAAGGCACCCCATGCCAAAAAATGATTCAGTTGTCAACAGTAAATACATGACTAGCAAACCCCTGGACGGCAGGCTGTGTAGAAAATTCAGCTTCCCCCTTACATGTTTAGTATCCTACGTGTATTTTCTGCAAGGTTTGTCATTCATAGTTGTCCCCTATATCTGACTGACTGTTTCAAACTTGTCCTGATCCCATATTTGTACTTGTGGAGGGGTCGGCAGGTGAGCGCATTGTCACTGTGCTATGTTCGATGGCTGGTGTCCCCTAAAGTTTTCCTGCATGAAGTGCCACTGTACAGGATGGAGCTGTACCGCCCCCCCCCAACACACACACACACACACACACACACACACACCTAACACCAGCAGAAATGTGGTTGGCAACACAGGAATATCAATCTGAACCTCAGACCAACAATGTGACCATGCACAGTGCCTGCTGTATAAATGGAAGTCTGAAATGATGCATTTGGAGTGGTGCCAAAATGGAGGAGTCCACAGTACTACACCCAACATAATGTAAATGCACATTAAGTGGCATACACCACTTACTTCATAAACAACCAGGTGCAGACTAACACCAGTGTGAGCCCCACCAGTGTGTAACAGCTTGGTCAGTATAAACGGAGATTTTGTTAAAAAGTCTGCGGTATTCTGTATGTAGGAAGATATCTGGATTTACACAATGGGTTTCAGATACAGGTTGTTAAATGAAATGTGTTCTGTTGGTCCCCCGTTTGTGGAAATAAGTCATCCAGGGTAGCCTTCTTTGTGTATCTATGGAGGTGATATAATTGTGGAGGTTTAGCATTTTCCATAAATTCACACCTCCCTCCCTCAGTGAGATTATATGTCTCAGGCAAGCTCCTCGCACCCTCAGATCTGCCTCCCTCACCCTTCTCATAAAACCAACCTGCGTCTTGCCATTACCTGCAGGTCATTCTCCTTTGCTTCAATATCTGAATGGAACTCCGTCCAACCCTCTGCCTTGTCTTGCTCCTCTCTCCCTATGTTCCAAGCTACTCTATATACATCTCTCTCTCTCTCAGCCTCTGCAGCGTGCTCCTACTGCCACTGATACCGCTTCTATTTCTCACTCCGCCCTTTTCCTCTCTCCTCCTTCCTGTCCCCTGAACCTGGCCCCCACCCTCTATCCCTATCTACTTGCCCCACCTGTTCATTTCACCTTCCCCCTTCATCCCCACCCCCTTTGAACCAGTAATCCTTTCCTTTAACTTTACATTCTTTAGTTTGCAGTCTCAATATTGTTTTACGCAGTGTAATTTACGATTTTATTGAAATGTACCTGACCGCTCCATTTTTTCTGCTATATTCATGTATAATATTTATACCCTTCCTCTTGCTGTGATGTCAGTCTTTATCATGTTTGCTACTCTGTTTGTTGCGCTGTGCTGCCTCCACTTATTGTAACCCCGGATTGACCCTGAAAAAGGGACTGTGATTGTCTCAGTGGACTTACCCGGTCACCAAAACTCAAATAAATTTTCTGGGAAGAAGAACTCTTTTTGATCAGTTGTGATGCGGTTTAGTTATTTATTTAGTTTTGACCAAGAAAGGAGGGCTAGGCAATTCTATTTTCAGCCTTTTCCCAGGGAGGGAGGGTGGATACAGATGGAAACTGACACTGAACCAGATTAAGCTGTTGGTGTGATTTTTTTTTTTTTTAGTGAATGGGGGAAATTCATCCAGAGCACCAGGGGAATTCCCCTACTCTTTTTCAAGAAGTGCCATGAAATCCACCAGAACAGGCAGATGGGACCTTGGTTTAATGTCTCATCTGAAAGACAGCACCTCAGGAGTGTAGCACCCCACCCAAAAAAAAAAAACACCCATGCTGCACTACAGTGTCAATATTAGGATCTAACCCTAGTTCCTGGTGTGGGGATGGAACCCACAACCTTCCAATCTTCCAGCCTCAGAGGCGATAGGTATGCAGCCTGCTGAGTCACTGACCATTGCCAGTTAGTTGCCCACATGGTGCTGATTTCTTTTTTTTTTGGTTAGTTGTTATGTGTGTTTTTGGGTTGGGTCATGTTGTAGTTCCTTGTAGTGACAGGCCCGAGATGCTTGTATGCCTCTGCCATGCACTGTTGTCTGTCCATAACAAACACACCACTGCCTTTGTCTGCTGACTTAAAGGAAAACTCCATGTTAAAATCAGAAAAAAGATATGTAGTAGACTTTTTTTCTGTGTTCTAACCAGTTCCCAGTGTTTTCTTTTCCTCTGGCTGTGAGATATGTTTTTTCTAACTTTCCCTAACTGGTTTATTGCCCTTGGAGGTTGCCATTCTGGTTTCTTTTATGGCCTCTAGTCTTCCCAGAGTGCCCTTTGGTGTGATGTCTAATTGCCCCTGCAGGAAGCCAGTGTCTTGTTACAGGGTCTGTCACAGCTCAGCCACAGAGAAAATACTTCGTCCAGAGAAGACACACTACTAGATTATGGGTGAGTGTAATCATTATTATTTTTTGATATCAGTACCTTGTCCTGCTATGTTCTGCTGTGTGTGTGTGTGTGTTTGAATCATGTCACTGTTTACTCTGTTCCTCTCAGTCACTTTCAATTTTTGCACTAGTACTAAGTAGTAAAAATTGAACATCACCTTATAGGTTGTAACATAGCAGGACAAGGTACTAATGCCAAAACATAATGATTACACTCACCCAAAATCTTGCAGTGTGACTTCTCTGAAAGAAGTATTAACTTTGTGGCTGAGCTGTGACAGACCCTGCTAAACCTAAGGGCATAGCTACATCACTGTCACATGATCCAAGGTGCATCTTAGGAGAAAGAAAGCCAATAAACCTATTTGTGATGGAGATCCCCAGGGGTTGTAAAACTACCATACAGCTAGCTGGCTAATTTAGGAAAAACTCCTAATAGCAGACAGAGGGAAGGACACACTAGGATTTAACATACATATCAAAACACTCTACATAACATATGTTTTTGCACATTCTGGGTGGACTTCTCCTTTAGTAATCGTATCCATTTGCTGTTCAGAATGCAGCTGTTTACACAGCCAGAATAATTATTCGGAATACTGAGTATTCCAAATAAAGATTATTTGACATGACACTGTTGGTGTGTCATGTACATTTCAATAAAATTGTAAATTATAGTCTAACCTTTACAATACTTCGCTGTCGGACCTCTCAAGCTCAGCGTTCTTATCTTGTCGGAGCCTCCACCTGGTTCAACTTGCTACCTACAGAAATCTCCAGCATTGCCATGATTGGTGCTTTTAAGTGTAAACTGCATCAACACCTCGTGGCTAGTGCCTTCTGTGATTGCTTCTTATAATCCACTCCAGGCATACTACTCTCAAGCATCCCTCCTCACTGCCTCAGCTCCTCCTCCTCCTCTCCTACCTCCCATTAGGGGTATAGGATGAATCTGTCTCCTTTTCTTTTTCATCCCCCGCTTTTCTCCTCCCTTGCTGTTTACCATCTACCACATACCCAACACAATGCCCTCCCCATTTCTTCCCTCCTCCCTCTCTCTGTCTCCCATACCACTCCCTCACCACCACTCTTCTTTCTCTTTTCCCACTAACCCACTCCTAACAAAGCTTCACTGAGCCGCCTATGACTTGTACTGTATAATTAACTTGCAACACAATTCCTTGACAATGCATTTGGCTGTTATTATTGTAACCTTATTTGTCTTTTTTTTTTGTAAGTTCCATTGTAATAATCATGTTATGTTTTGTACCTTATTGCCTTGACGTGGAACCTTTGTAAAAGAGCCCTCAGCTCAAAGGTGTCATCCGAAATACAAATAAATAAATTATTCAGAATACTGAGTATTCCAAATAAAGATCGGAATATTGCTGACCATGTTAACATATTATAGTGGGGGTGGTAGCACCACTACAGTATAGTTAGGGCTGAGTATGTGTGTTAAAGTTAAACCCCTATTTTCGTTTGCTTATAACTCGGCCACCTTTAGATTTGAGGGCCTTGAAACTGGCATACACACTCTGTGGTAAGATCTTGTAGACTACAAAATTCGGTAGATTTAGGTTTGGCCATTTTAAAGTTATAGGGTTGCAAAAAAACATCAAATATCCTTTGTACGTTGTTTTTATTTGCTCACCTGTAATTAAATAAAAAGACTGAGGATTGAAAGATGAAACTTTCAAGTGTGCTGGATCCTGTCCCAAGGGTGGGACTTCTAGTATTTTAAAAACAAAAATTGTAATACAAAAAAGTTATACATTTTGTACCTAAGTGACATCATACTCCCAACACCCTGCCTCTGTGTCAAGCCCCCCCAGTGTCCAGCAGCACCCCCTCCCACACCCTGCCTGTGTTTAAAAAAATAAAAAATAATTTCCTCTCCCCTAGTGGCCAGGGTTTAGTCTCCTGCCCCCACCCCCCAGTTCAAGTGATGTCCACCCACCTCCCCATTTCTCATAGTCTCCAGACTTCAACAGAAAAATAATTGATAGAGCATACCCCTAGCTGGCTCCTAACAAGATACCAGGAGCCAACAGCGTCATTCTTCTGTCCCTGCCTTCCCAAGCCGAACCCCCTTCAGTCAAAGAAAGATATTTAATACTTTGACTACCTGCTGTCCTGCACCTGATACATTATTTGGGGGACAGGGTGCTAGCTGTTTCAAACTCTGATTAGCCAGTCAGTCCCACCCAACCACCCCCCTCACAGTAACTAGTCAAATAAAGCAGTGCTCACACCAAAGGAGTTGGTGCTGGAAAAAATGTAGACAAAATATTTATTAAAAACCAGCACTCCAAACACCAAATAATTCAGTGGAAGGTAAATTTAATGTGCAAAATTATCATACTTACAAAGTAAGACTTATAAACCGCATAAAACCACACCAATAGAGAGAGAAAAAATTAAGCCGCTCACTCAATTCAAACTGCCTCAGCGCTTCGGGGTAGCAAACCCTTCGTCAGGAGGCGTCATTAAATTTATCTTCCACTGAATTATTTGGTGCTTGGAGTGCTGGTTTTTAATAAATAATTTTCCCCCTTACACAGTGCAGTGTTCAATAGTGTTCTGTCTTTGACAAAAGAGCAAGCGGGCGTGCGATCAAGAGGTGGAGGCTGAGCAATTGCATCATTAGTGACGCTAAGCAGACTGATTGCATCAGTGTGCTTGGCATCATTAACAATGCAGTTGTTCCACCTCTCCTGCCTGATTGTGCGTCTTCTCGTGCCGATAGCAAATACAGAATACTATAGAGCTGGAGTGCTGTGGGAGGGGGATAAACTGGCTTACAGTGTTTTGAAGCATCTAGCCCCCCAAACACACACACACACACACACAATCTTGGCTCAGGGTCAGAAGAGGGGAGCAAAGTATTAAACCACTTTTTTGACAGGGATTTGGCTAGGGATGGGTATGTCTTAAGAATGACGCTGCTGGTTTCTGGCATGGTGGCCAGAGCCAACATGAGGTTTCTTTGCTATCAGTGTTTTTTCTGTTAGTCTGGGGATATAGGTGGGAAATTCCTTGAATTGTGAGGGGGTAGTTATAAATTAAGCCCTGGCTGCCTGCAGAGATATTTTATTTTGTTTTATTTTTTTTAACCCATGCAGTAGCCAAACACCAAATACTAAAATAATTGGCTATTCAGAAATAATTCCTAAATATTAGGGAAGGCTGTTATTCGTGGTAATTGAGACATAATATTAGGGGCGTGCAGCCCTAGTAAATGCAGAACCGTACTGAGTACATGAACAGAGCAGTCTCACTACACAAGTTCCGATATAACAAAGCAGGCTGTCAAAGGTCCCCATAGCATGTCATCAGGTCAGTGTCTATTAGATCCATGTTTCTTAGTACAGTAGTTTTATGACCTTAAATTCCCATGTTGTTTAATTCCTGTGGGCCCCTAAAGTTGATTGAACTAAAATATTTAAAAGAAAAACATTTGGTTTGATTGTCCTCTTGAAGGCCATTAAACATCAGCAATATTTCCTTGATTTCTTTTTCTGGCTTCCTGACTTGCTGCAAGGAACTGGAGTACACATAAATAAAAGATACGATTTGGTATTGTTTTGAGGATGGAAAACTGTGAATTTTCCTGGCCTCAAATAATTAACTAAGCTGAAACATACCGTCCAAAAATGGACATTGTGTAGTAAGGTGATGATTAATACCTCCATGTGTAATTCCATGAATGCTGGCATGGAATGTTTGGCGGAATGCTGTTATTACCTCCATAAATCATATCTTTAAGAGAATGACATTTCTTTTTTCAGCAGAGAGAGATGAATGGGTTAGGCTTTAATCAGTGTGTGGCAAGATGCCAAGTTCATCCACAATGCTAAATACTGAAGACTTTCTCTCTCTCTCTCTCTAAATTGCTGGATGGCCTCTCTATCCACTTTTATTTATAAAGGGCATATATTTATCAAACTTACAGCTGATGGTGAATTTACGTCCCCAGTGGCCTGTTGGCTCAGTTACGTGAGCTTTCCACAATGTGCTGGAACTCTATTTGACCCTTGTTTGCAATCTTAAATATCAGTATTGCAATTAAATTTTATGTTGTGTACCAGTTTTGTACTGTTCAGTCTTAGCTTGTAGCCACTCCCTCCTAATTGAATCCCTCCTTCCTTCCCTCCCTCGGAAATGAGCTGATCAGCTCTGTTCCCTACTGATCAGAAATGATAACTAAAAAGGGAATAGTGTACTTGAAACTGTGTAGGGAGGGATATGAGTCTGATCATGGAAATAAAAAAGGTAAGGATTCTCTGTGTTGCACTACTTTAAAGAGTAACCAAGTGCAGTACTAAGGAGATGTCGTACCGTCAGAATGTGCTGTCTTTCAAGTGAGACGGTAAACCAAGGTGCTGTCTGTCATTACTTGTAGTTGTTCAAGTGGACGTTAAAGAATCCATGGCACTTCTCTAACAAACAAAAAAAAAAAAGAGAGTATGGAAATTTCCCCAATACCCTGACCACATTTTCCCCCATTGAATAAAATACCACCTACAGCTTAATCTGGTTCAATTTCGGCTGGTTTGCATCTATATCCCCCCACTCCCAGGATAAGGCTAAAAATATACAATATTTCATAGTCCTCCTTTCTTGGATAAACAAAAACTAAACAAAGAGTTGCCATTGTACATTGGCTGCATCCTCAGAACTCCTTAAATTTCAGCTAGCCTAACTTGCCGTGGAAATTTCTTCATTTGGGTCTGAAACCAAAACAACCACCCTGTTTTATTTGTTTTTTTTTTTTTTTTAATATTTATTAGACTTTTTTTTAACCCCGAGCCACTGGTTGCCCAGTAACTGAGCCCAGTCACAGACCTTGGCTTCCACCTCCACACTGACTCAAGACCCTCCAATACCCCCTGACTTGCCCCCCAGGGTGGGGTTTGTGACACCAGCTCCCCAACGGTGCCGCAACAATGGGATTAAGTCAGAGGGCTGCTCTGGAGGCTAATCAAAGCCGAGGTGGGTTTCATGGAGGGCAGCCGGCAGGCTGAAGAATTTTGTGAGGTTCCTCTTGGGGGCGGAGATGTGCAGTGACATCCGGCATCTGTTCTGCCCCCTGAATCTCTCAAACACCGGTCACTTACGGTACCCCCGGCCTTCTCCAGGGGTCTGTCGAGCACAGGACATTCTCCCCACCCTCCCCCCGGAGAAGGAAAGCAATCCTGGGGGCGCGCCATCCTTCTCCTCCCGGCCAGCCCTCCGACGACTCTGGTCCGTTCCCAAACCCGGGTCGCCGGCATCGCAAGCAGAAATCCAACTGCTGTACCAATGGGCTGGCGCCACCACCCTCAGTTTTTACACTGCCACCCCACCCCTTTTTTCAGGCAGAATGGCTACCAACTTGCATTACTGTCCTGGATGGGGGTGGGCATGACCCAGAGTACTTCCATGTCTAGGGGTATAGATGGTCTGCTTGCCGGGAGCCCCTTGCACTCAACAGTTATGGGATACTTGACTCCCTGTACAAGATGGCAGATGTGAACACTCTCAAGGGAGTGAACAAATTATACAAAACTGCTGGATTTCCTTCAATTTACTTGATCTGGAGGGCATTTTTCTGTCAAAGTTTGTTTGTGCAGGTTGAAAATCACTGGCTGCAAGGACCACAAAAGATCGTCTCAGAAACAGTTCATTATGGTACTTCCAAAACTTTCCTTCCCTGCTCTCAATGGTTCCCATTTAGCACTCAGTTTTGTACCTCTTTATTGTTCTCCTTGTTAACCAACAAGTACAGATGGCCCATTCGCATTCTCTGGCAAATCCATGCCCTGAGATTCCTGGTCCTCTTCCACACTAAACTCCTTCCTTCTCTGTATCACTTATAGGTGCATTTTCCCAGACTTTCTTGAAGTTATGGCATGCCGGAGTGGTGCCCAAACCTTCAGGGTGAACTCTAGGTTAAAACTGATTGTACAGGGATGACTTCCCCCTTGCCGAACCCTCAGTGTTTCAGCAATCTCAAAGAGCATCACCAACACCAATGCCATGGTGCTCCTTGACAACCCGCCCTCTTGGAATGGAATTAATTTACAAGATAATCTGTGAATAAGTAAGCAATGAGCCACACTAGGGTGAGCATTGTAGGGCGTCCACATCCCGGGTGTGTTGTGAGGCACAAGATACTGCCAAGTGGCTGAACCTCTGGCTATCCTGTTTAGCCGATCACTGGAAACAGGGGAGGTACCCAAAGACTGGACAACAGCAGATGTAATCCCCTTATACAAAAGTGGGAACAAAGAGGAAGCAGGGAACTACAGACCAGTCAGCCTCACCTCGGTAGTGGGGAAGATCATGGAAGCACTACTGAAGGAGAGATTGGTGGAACATCTGGTTGTCAATGGACTACAGGACCCAAGGCAGCATGGTTTCACCAGGGAGGTCATGTCAGACCAACCTCGTTGAATTTTTTGACTGGGTGACTGAGGAGGTGGATCAGGAGAGGGCAGTGGACATGGCCTATCTGGACTTCAGCAAGGCCTTTGACACTGTGCCACATAGAAGACTATTACACAAACTGGGGAATATGGGTGTGGGCAGGACAGTAGTGTGGTGGGTAGGTAACTGGCTGGGTGGCAGGACACAGAGGGTGGTGGTAAATGGCTGTTACTCCACAGAGGGAAGAGTGACCAGTGGGTACCACAGGATCAGTGCTGGGACCGGTCCTATTCAACATCTTCATCAGTGACATTGCGAGGACCTAGAAGGCAGAATTTCACTGTTCGCTGATGACACAAAGCTCTGTAACAGAGTAGACACACCAGAGGGTGTAGACAGAATGAGAAGGGACCTGCAGAAACTTGAAGAATGGTCAGGGGTTTGGCAGTTGAAATTCAATGCAAGGAAGTGCAAGATAAAGCATATGGGGCACAAAACACTGGCACAATATATCAGTTGGGGAGATATAGCATGCACCAAGCAGGAAAGGGATCTTGGGGTTATCATCTCTGATGACCTCAAGGTAGGGAAACAATGTGGACAAGGCTGCAGGTAAAGCAATAGGATGCTGGGATGTATAGGCAGGGGCATCACCAGCAGGAAAAGGAGGTCATAATTCCACTATACAAGACACTAGTGAGGCCCCACCTGGAGTACAGTGTACAGTTCTGGAGACCATACCTACGTAAGGACATAGACAGGGTAGAGAAGGTTCAGAGGAGGGCAACAAAGATGGTGCATGGATTGCATCACAAGTCCTATGAAGACAGGTTGAAGGAACTGAACATGTACTCCTGGAGGAGAGGAGGGAGAGGGATATGATAGACATACAAGTATCTTACAGGAGGAACAGGGTGCAGGAATACACTATTTTTAAGCGAAAAAGATGTTCCAGGACTAGAGGGCATGGGATGAAGTTGGAGGGAGGACGATTCAGAGGAAACATGAGGAAGAATTTCTTCACAGAATGGGTGGTGGACAAGTGGAACACCCTGCCAGAGGAAGTGGTGGGGGCTGAAACAATCTTGGGATTTAAGAATGCATGGGATAGACATAAAGGAATTCTGGAGGTCAGGGGTAAGTGACAACAGACTTCTAGGAAAACATAAACTGAACTTACGAGCTCAAATGGGCAGACTGGGTGGGCCATAGGCCCTTATCTGCCGACACTGTCTATGTATCTATGTAACTATCCAGTAGTGCCTTGATTCCCCATAATACCTTCCCTAAAGGGGCTTATTGCACTTATAAAATGATCTTTTTCTGAACTCTTAGATAAAAAATAAGTTGACCAGTTCCCTGGAGGCACTCCAACACTATCGGAACACTTTGAAATTCCTGCACCAGGCTTTTATGTCAGGCCAAGGCCAGCTACTTCAAGTCCTCACTCCACTCTAACCTAAATCACCCAGCGAAATTCTGGAAAACATTAAAATCTCTACTCACCCCTCCTGCTCAGCCCCCCACCCCAGCCTTAAATGTGGATGGCTCAACCATCACTGAGCCAGGTGCAATGGCCTCAGCTTTTAACAACTTTTTCACAAGTTGTGCAGCCTCTCCTCCTCTCCTCACTCCCCCAATCACACCCTCACCCACCCACGTCTAAACCACCCTCCTCCACACCCTTCACCTTTCGCCTAGTCACCCCGGCCAAAGTACTAACACAGCTGCAGGCCCTATACCCCACTAAAGGAAAATGTCCCTCGGGGCTGGACTCCAAAATGCTCTACTTGTCTGCTCCAGCCATTGCCACCCCTCTGGCTGCACTACACAATCTCTCATTCTCACTTACCTCTGTCCCAGCCAATTGGAAGTGCGCCACAGTCATTCCTCTCCCGTAAGGGAGTGATCCCTCTTCTCCAGGTAACTACCGCCCGATCTCATTACTCCCCATCCTAGCCAAAATCCAGGAGCGCCTCATATTAGCCCAACTCTCCTCTTCTCTCAACTCCACCTCGTACTTCACACCTTACCAATCTGACTTTAGGAAGTCACACTTAACCATCACCTCCCTACTACGGTTCACCGACACTGTACTCATGGGTATGAATCATGGGCACATCACCTCAACGATTTTTATCGACCTTGCCAAGGCATTCGACACGGTCTCCCACACCCTTCTGCTATCCAAACTCATGCAGACAGGTCTATCTGTAACCAGCTCCAATTGGTTCCAGTCCTACTTAGCTGGTAGGTCTCAAGCTGTAAAAGTTGGTCAACATACCTCTGCCCCCCTCCCAGTTAATACGGGCCTCCCCCAAGGTTTGGTCCTCGGCTTCATCCTGTTCTCCATATTCCTAAATGACCTGCCCTTGGTATGTAAACACGTGTCCTTACATATGTATGCTGACGACACGGCTCTGCATGTGTCAGGTCCCTCCCACCCTGAGGTGGCCTCCAGACTCCAGGAAGACTTCACTGCTGTCCAGAATTGGCTTCACTCTAATCAGCTCTTCCTAAACCCCCCAAAAAACAACTCCATTACCTTCGGTACCAGGCAGAGACTCGCCCTTTTCCCCACCTCCCCCTCTTTCCACACCTTAGATGGTATACCATTGGAGGCCCTCACCTCCTTCCGGTACCTTGGGGTCTGGCTCGACCAGCACCTTGACTTCTCTGGGCACATTGACTCAATCCACAAGAAACTGTACCCCAAGCTTGGTGCCTTATATCGTAACAGGGACTGTATCCCTCTGGAAACCCGAAAAGCTATTCTACAGAAAATGATCCTCCTGATACTGGACTACAGTGACGTGGTCTACACCACCACCCCAAAGTCCACCTTAGCCAAACTCAACCCCCTCTTCCACTCCTTTTGCAGATTCGCCCTAGACTGCCCCCCCTCTATGCACCACTGCGAACTCTATAAGTCCCTTGACCTTCCATCGCTACAGGATCGGAGACAGCTCCACAGTGCAAGACTAACTGCTAAATTCTGGTCCCAGACCCTATCCCCCTACCTTGGGTCCACACTCCAAGCTCAATCACCCACAGCGTACTCCCTCAGGAACACTGACTCCCGGCTCCCTCATGTCCCACATAGGGCTACTGCCAAAGGGCAGGCCACTTTCAAGTATCACATATCTAAACTCTAGAACTCCTTACCAGTGGCCATCAGGCACACAGACAACTCAAGTCACAGCAGCGCAACCTGTTACTCAAAGTGCATTTCCCACCCGCCTGCTCCTGCTGACAGTCCCCGTGACTCCAAATGTTCCGCTCCTCGCCCATCTACCCCTAACTGCTCTCATTGGCCTCACTGCACTCCCTTGTTTACGTAGGCTTACCCTTTCCATATTGTAACTGAATTCCTCTCTGTCAAAGGAAAAGCCAATATATGTTCTATCTATGCTCTCATACGGCACATCTGAGTTGCTGAGTTGTATTAGGTTGACCTTCTGTTAGCTAGCTTTCCTCCGTACTCTATTGTATTAATTTCTTTCCTCATACATGTTATCACTGCTAGTGATGTAACCTATTTGTTATGCGTTGTTGGCACTGTGTGCTATCTGTTTTTGTATGTGCTCATCCCATCCCCCTTCCCCAGGATGCATCTGGAATCGAGCAGTACTCTGCTTAGTATGCCTTCCTGGTAAAACTCTTAAATAAATAAATAAAATAAATAAAAATGGAACTCTTTTTAAAATACTTAAAAAAAATTAACTGATATGTGTTCACGTTGCTGTGACACAATTGTTTCATTTATTTTTTGAGAATGTGAGTGCAGAACACCACGGAGTTCTTAAGAACTTTTTGATCATTACTGTTTACATTACCAAGCTATAGAAGTAGTAGGTCATATGTGGTGATTGATGTAGTCACGTGATGTTTTTCGACCAATCACACACTATGATTTCTTAAGGTGAATCTGAAAAGAAATCAGTCTCAGAATCAATGTAAGTAGATAGGAAGCAGTCATACAGTGGAAATTTGCTGAAACAGTTTAAGCCGTGCAGTCATATAAAGTTCATTAAAACAGAAAGTCATATCACAGGCTCCTGCACAAATGCCTGGTTCCATGTTATGGCGAGTGTACATCACCAAAAACACCAAAACAGCGATGTACACTCCCAGCAAGGCAGCACCGGTGCAAACACATGTTTTATATGTTATTAATGGTGGGGGGGGGCTGTGCCCTGCACTTCTTTATGGTGGGCTTCTTTGCCTCCACACCTCTTAAAATGATGCCCAACTCCAGGGGGTGCATGTCAGGAAGGGGGAGAACCTTTAAAAACAAAATTAACTCCTGCACGCAAAAGACAAAATATCTTGCTCCTCCCCAGCCCCGAACCCTGCACCCTCCCCACTGTAGCCAGCCACCCTCACCACCACACCACATGGCCAGCTTTGCAGCCTCTCACCACACTACCTACCACATACCTTCCCTCCTCTTCCGTTCCCCATCCTGTCCTTTCGGTCACATTGTTCTTCGTCCATCGCTACCCTTTCAGGGTCGCTTACATAACGAGAGCTGAACCTGAGTCGCTCATATGCAAGTTACTCAAGTTCAGTCTCCGTTTTGACAGGTTACACAAATGCCCTAGCACATCGCTCATGCTGAGCCTTCATCAGGAGGACAGGATGAGACTTTGCACTTTCATGTTCTAGCACAGTTTTTGTAGTTTTACTATATCAAACTGGTCCAGAAAGCTTTCTGTGTTTGCCTATTTTTTTTTTAATCTACTCTGATTGATTTGAGTGCAGTTTCTTTTTGGACTCAGGTTGTGTATCAGGGTTAGCTGTCCTCTGAAACTGCACCCTTTTCCTGCAACACTCACTTCTCATGGTGTTCAGAGCATGATTTATTAAGCCCATTTTATAAGCTGGGAGTATGTATCTAAACTTTTGTATATTGCATACATTACTTTTGTGGCCACGTTTTCAGTTAATTCCATGCCTTTGGTCTTAGAATTGCCCTCCACTATAACCACATTTACACCGCAGCTCTGCTTTGTGGACACACCTCACCTGTGCTGCTCCAGCCCCCGAGCCGACTCTGTGTTGTTCTGGTGAGGGACCATACGTTTGAGTGTGTCATTTTTACATCACAGGACAGCCCTGCTGTCTGATTGCCACATCGAGAAGGCTGAGGAGAATACGGCAAGTGTGCACTGTGCACGTGGCACCAACTGTCCACACGGCTGCTTACACCGCTTACTCCAGAACATGTCCCTGACCTGTGCTGGCTCACGGAAAGGAACAGAGGACATCTTACCACAGTTGGGTAAGTATCCACACTGCCGTTTTTGCTCTGCGGCAGTCCACAGGCTCGGTTGCTGTGGTGCAAAAGCGGCACTGTGAACTGGCTTTTTGTCATCAGTCAGACACATAAAAGAAAGTGATAAAAATGGGCAGACATGCAACAAATATACATGGAACTGTAAATTTGTGGAAATAAATGCACTGCTGGATAAAAAGCTCCTTCATACTTGTAAACCATAGTGTTGCACTATGCTAAGTGCCAAAATGTGGTGACTACGCCCTTTTGATGTATGGTTTAGAAATGAGTGCAGCTTGTTATGGGAGAAAAATGGATTTCCCAAAGGAGTATCAAGCATGGGGGCAAAGTTCTGCAAATAAGCTGAGATGAACCACATAGAATGGAACGTTTTAACTAACTGAAAAATGTTTCTTCCAACTTCTATTGCCTGTAAGCCTCAGCCCTCCCCCTGGCCCCAGCTGCCACTTTGAGTTGGATTGGAAAGTGGTTTGCTGGCCTAATGGCACATGTCCTGACATGAGACTCAAAATTGATTGGAAAATGTGATTTGTTTTCATGTGATTGATGTAAGTGTATTGGGTGTTTATTTCAAATGGGCTGTCAGCTTCGCAGTGTTAGATTGTACTGTAAACCATTTATTAACCCAGCGTAGCCCAGCTGAGATGTGGCATCTCCTCAACAGTGGGTCCTGCTTCTAGCCAAGTGTATAGCTGCAAGGAGTCTAGTGCAATGTATTTACCCAGGGTCATCCAGCTGAGATGCATCATGCAACGTCTCTTTTCCAGTGGGGTGCTCCTTCTTCTAATTTCTGCAGGTGGACTGGAGCACACAGAGATTACGTGACTTGTCCAAGGTCATGCATAGAGTATTTTGTCTTTTTCTGGTTATGACAGGATTTGAGGAAATAAGAAAGCGATACATCTCAGGAATAGCAAGATGGTGCAGATAGGGGTGGCTAGCCCAAATCCCAATATGACAAGCACAGTACTGCACACTGCACAAAAAGTAATCACAACACACCGCAATTTTATTCCAATAAACCAGTGGTGCTTTCCTGGTCTTCAGTTTGAATTAAACCCCTGGATTATTGGCATAAAATTGCGATGTGGTGGTGTTATTTTTTGTGCCGGGTACAGTGCTGTGCTTGTATTATGACATGATTTGAACCGAGATCTCTTGCTTCACAGTGCTGGACTTGAACCACTAGACCTCACCACCCTAGATTGCTACACAAAGTAGTCCCCCTTTGGACAGGACACCAAATAAGACCATAAATTCCTTTGCAGCTACTATGGAGTGCTTGGGTTGGCACCTTCTCAGAACCAGGCATCAGGTACTGGACTAGGATGTTGCAGTGTCTGATCATGTATCTGATTGGAAACAGTTGGAGACTGGACCTTCAAAATCCGCATCCAGTGTGTCTCTTCAGACTGTTGTATTATGTAAGCCAACTTATGAGGGACCAAAATGCCTAGTATTCCAGCTCACAGCTTTGATTTCTCCTCAGCCTCCCTCCGTGTAAGTTCACTTGGCTAAGTGCTAGAGATAAGCTTTGTTTCTGGCTTGCTGGATCTGGAAATGAAGAATCGGAAATGTCGTGAACTAAGCTGTAATGGGCCTTTGAGACTGTTCTGAGGGGCGCTTGGAATTTGTGATAGTGCCGTCATGCTCTAAGAATGTTTCAGGTAAATGAAGGCCTCAAAACCCCTTGGAAACTAGCGCTTCAGGGCTTGTGTTAACCTCTTACTGGCATCCTCCATGTTTAAGGATTGTGAAGCACAAACATCTGAGTCCCCAGTCTGACCATGGATATTGAAATGCATGTATCAATGTAATCATGCCAATGAAAGAAGCAATTACAGTGCTAAGAGCACAAGCTTGGGAACCAGGAGACCCAGGTTCAAATCCCTCAAGAGCTGCATAATCACTGTGTAACCTGGAGCCAGTTATGACCTCTTAGAGTTCAATCCACCCAGCTGTAACCGGATAAAAGTAGGATTCCACTGGTTATGATATGCGACATCCCAGCTGGGTTATCCTGGGAAAATAAAGTGCACAAACCCACTTGGCAAATTTCTGACATCTTGATTTCCTGGACTGAACCCAGTTTCTAAGTACTAATGGAAGAACTGGGTGTAATGCAAATGTAATGGGCCCCCTTTTTTTTAACTAACCTTGTTTTTGCCATTCAGCCCCTCAGACCTGGACCTTCTATAATATCCAGCAGTTCCACTATCCTGCCAATATAGCCCACCCCTACCACTACTTCACTGGTGACACCATACCCTGGTGCAGTCCTGGTACCCCGTCACATTCACCCTTCTGAAGGGAGGGCCCCATTTCAGTGCTGAGGTGGATATTTGTCCCAAAACGTTACTAGGTCCTGTAATGAAGAAGCATCCCAAAAGCCTTACAGAGGAGGGGGAGTTGAGCTTTTGTTTGCCACATGGAGAATGCAGGCTGGACATCATCTGCCTAGCTGGTGGCTTTCTTCCCCACCCCCCTTCTCCCACCTCTGAGAGTGTGCACATGAGATTACGTCATCTGGTGATAGCAAGTCAGAGTCACCAACATCTGTATGCTCTCCCCAGCTGAACATGCCTGCGCTCCCAAATGGTGTTACCTAGGTTAGATACAACCCTCACGCCCCTGGAAAAAGAGAGCATCCTTTGGGATGTTCAGTCCTCCTCCTTCCCTGGGCACTTTCTTGAACCCAGGGGTGCTGGCACCATAGACGGCAGCGTTACAGCTGGGCCAGCTACTTGGCTTGAATAGGTCCTTTTTGTAACCTAAAGATGATTTGGTGGGGAACATGTGAGGACTGTGATTTAGGTCTAGGTCTTAAACAGCTAGTAATACCAAACTATAGCAAGCAGAACATTTAAGTCATTTTTAAAAGTAGTTGCATATTACATTTTATTTCTTAAGTGTTTTTCTATTTCTAAGCGCTCATTGGATAGTGTTCTACATAATAGTAGAGGGTGTGATGTGAAAAGCAGTGCTTTACCCAGAAGCAGACCTATCTGGTTCTTTTCTTCCTACTACATTGTCAGCATGTTACCTAACGCATTGTCACGTCACAACCCTATTGCCTGGTTGGTAACATGTATCACGAGTTTCCAGTCAAGCAGCAGGAGATAAGGCAGGCCCGTCAGTGCAGCGGTAGCACTACCACTCCTGACACTAGTGAGCCGGGTTCAGAAATGATCTCGGGTTGTCATGGGCCAGCTGGGGTGGGGTGGGGGATAGAGCATCCCAGAGGAGGTTGTCCTCCTCTGGGGAGGGAGGGACACTCAGGACTGCTCTTGTGCTCTACAAGTCCTGCTGCCAGTGGAAGCATGGGCGTCGGGCTTAGGCTGTTAGAGTCAGGGAGGTGAGAACGCATGCTGCCAGTCTGGACATCTGCCCTTCACGCCAGTGCCCTCTAGGGGTTGGGGCCACAAAAAAAACGGGGAAAAAATGCAAAAACTCTGCATCGAGCTGCATGACGCCAGGATCCCGGTACACCATTACCCAGCTGAATTACCGGGAAAGGTAGGTATCCACGCTTCGGGGCTGGGGCTGATGATTGGCAACAAGTTAAAAAAAAATGCAGGGGATAGGCTCTTCTTGGTTAGTAGAGATGTCACAGTCAAAAGGTCACACTGATGATGATGTATAGGGAGGAACAGAACTGACAATGTCAGCCTACAGACAGAGTGCTGTTCCACGCATCATCACCCAGTACTGTCAGGTGTAAAATCTTCTAATTAGCAAAAGAGAAATGAGTAATATAATTTAGATACAAGAAGTAACAGCTGACTATGTCTGAAAGTTACTATTAATTCCATGCAGTACAGTAGCTCTTTACAGCAGCAGCAGTACAACTAAAAGAACCCATTGGGGTGGCATTGAGATCCAGACCCCTCCTTTCTGCTTGCTGAATCTTTTTTTTTTTTTTTTTGTTTTTTTATAATTTCAGGATCTCACTTTGTTTAATGTCTTAAATTTAGATAAATTAGGTTTCAAAGGAACCCTGTTAGCCTTTTTTTTTTTTTTTTACTTTATTTCTTTTATCTCCTTCCCTACTCTCAGAGCCCACTCCTTCCTTCCTCTCATCCCTCCATTCCACCTCCGGTGGGATCTGCCCCTAGAGTGCCTCCTTCTCCCCCTCCTGCACAGTGGGGTCTGTCCCTCTTTTTGGTGGTCCGGATGGTACCCGAGAGGCTATTATCTAGGGCTGCCGAGAGGTTTTTTTCCATTTTTCTCCCTGATTTCCCCAACCCTCTGAGACGTCAGGCGCTAGGACGCATGTCCTAGTGGTGGCGGGTTGATGTACGCCAAGCCTCATGTGCCGCTAACAACCCCCCGGCCCGTGAATGGAGCCGCCCATCCCCTCATTGTCGGTGCTCCCACCAGCTGTGAGGGTGATGCAGAACGCGAAAGAGTTCTTGGCTCCCACCCCTGAGGGAGGAGAGCATCCGTTGGGACGCTTGATCCTGCCGACCCCCGGCCACCCGAGTCCGTTCCCGAACCCGGGTCGCTGGCGTAGCGCGAGGTGTGGCGTCCAGCGCCTCAACCCTCAGCGTCACCGGGCCGGCTACCTGTTAGCTTTTTAGTTCGATTTTAGGTCATGTGTTACCAGTTTGCCTCTATGAACGGCAATGAACGGATTTGACAGCCTCAATATGTGCTATAATGTAAATGTGCACCTTTTTCCACATTTTTTTTAAACAATATGCTCCAGACAAGTGATACACCTAACTTCAGCCGCTGGCCAGAAGTGTCTTGCTGCAATGAGCATGCCTCTGAAATGGTATTGTGATCATTCCAAAACACGTGCATATTGCTCATTTTCTGAGGGGCTATGATTCTTAATGATTGTTATACACAAGTTATGTCAGAACGTCCTCTAGTTGACCAGACTGGATGTTGATACCCCCTTCCCCACGCTGTACCATAAGGGGTGGGAATACTTGCCTAAGCTGTTGTTATATCCTGACCATATCTGTATTTGAAAGAATGATCCAACTTTATATATGTATACAAGTCTGTTTATTCTGTGATGTGGTAAATTGTGCAGACTTGTTTAATAAAAATTATATATAAAAAAACAAAAGGATAAGGTGGCTAAATATCTCCTAGGTATCTGTTTAGCAGATGTTAAAAAATGTATTACCAGAAAGTGGCCTTCTCCTGTACTCCCTACAGTGATGTAATGGAGGCAACAAATACATGAGTTGTACCAGATGGTACTCGTTACATACGCCCTTCAGAGTAAGGAGCAGCAAGGCCAAAAACAGTGGACTCAAGTGGCTGTTGTATATTGTGAGGGTAGAACACGGTTTTGTCCGTTAGATGGTTCCCTATATTTCAAATTGTAGTTTGTTTTATATCCTTTCTCTCCTCCCTTGATCAGTGATCATACCTGTGGCCCTTTTAAGGAAGTGAAAATTCTGGGCATTTCCCTTCCCCCGTTGGCTGCTCAGTCACACCTCTCATCTCCCTGTGAGAGTATGAGAGTTTCCATCTTTACATGTTCTGTATTAAGGTACCTAGTTTTCTTACCTTTTGTTCCCTGTTTATTGGTTGTTAGAAATAAGGAAGCGGACTGCACCAGGAAATAAGGGCACTACATACAGGATGTTGTGTTACATACTGCTCTTATTATGACTGCACTCAGTATTTATTGGAACCATTTGACATCCCTACACTGTTCTGCAAAAGGGGAATTGTATGCCCATGTCCTTGTTACTGTCTCATTATGATAGCTGTTGTAATTCAAAAATCTTATTCTCACACTGGTGTATGTATGTTGTTTTTTTTTTTTTTTTTTTATTTAGTTGTTTAACCAGGTATAGCACACTAAGCTGAAAACTTTTTTACAGGAGCGACCTGGGAGCACAAGGAGGTTAAGTGACTTGCTCAGGGTCACACAGTATGCAAGTGGAAGCTGTGGGATTCAAACCCAGGTCTGGTCTTCTGGATGTCACCAAATTTGCAGCTCAGAGCCTTAGACCACTGCGCTATACTGCCTCCATAATATGTATTCTTGTTTTGATGTACCTGTGAATGAAAAATAGTAAAAAAAAAAAAACTTTAAATATAAAAAAATATACAGATTAAAATACTTGTTTTGCACATGATGGGGATGGTGCTGACCTTTGACCCCATTATATTCTGACTGCTGGTGCATGTTCCTAATAGAAAGTTATTAGAAGTGCTAATGATTCAGCAGATGGAAATGAAGGTGACTGGATCATCGTAAGTTCCCAGTAAGCCTCCTTTATTACAGCATTGATTTTAAATAATCTTTATTTGTCCTCCCAAAAAAAGGCTAATTGGGGCTGACTCCAATTTTCATTTTCCACCCACTTGAGGAGGGTCTTCATCTTTCATTCTCCCTCTGCTCAAGGAGCTGTGTTTTTCCTTTGCCCATATTTAGGGGTGGGAGAGGCAGTTCTGTCCTAGCCTATAGTTTCTCTTTTTTCGCCCTCCCACTGCTTTACTGACATGTAACCCTTCGCCCTGAAAATTAACATACCTCTGCTTTGGCCCAGTTGTATGAGTGTGATTCTGGTAGCTGCTGCACAAGACCACTGTAAAACACTGCTGAGTTAAGTTTGGATTCAGTCAGCAGAGCTTTGCAGTAGCACACCACAGCATTTGCCAGAGAGTTGCCTGTCTAACTGTCCCAAAGTGGATTTTTTCCTTACAAGAAAGGTATGTTTGTTTTTAACTTTGTTTTTTGCTCCTGGTCACCAACCACTGGCGGGGACCCACTCGACCTTGCCTCTGCCCCCACCTGAACCCCTTCCCGACCAAGGAATCAGGTGCTGGGTCCTCCCTCTCTTGCCGGCACCTTATCAATCAATCAATCAATCAAAATCTTTATTTATTCAGGCGAACATCATTGAGCGTAGCTCATTTACAAGATGGACCTGAGTGGTCATACAAATAAGGGTACAAGTTTTTTTACAAAGACATGAGAATAGCATCACATTAGGACAATCAAATAAATAAGAGATATATACAAAATTTACAGATATACAAGGCACAGAAAAATAACTTAACCTGTAAAAATGAAGAGGATAATAGATGTAGCAGGGATAATAATCAAATAATAGGGCTTTTGTAGGCTTTTATATGAAATGTGATAACTGACTGGGTAGAAGAAGGAAACTAAACATAGTGGATTACAGAAGGAGGGGTGTAGCTTGGATGGGAGACTAGGCCTTATGGAAGCAGTTGCACAACTCTGGAAATAGGGCGTGTATAATCTTTTGAAGGAAGATAAGGGTAAGAGGGTATTCAGATTCATAGATTTTTGGAGTGAGTTCCAGACAAATGCTAGGGAATAGCTGATAGCAGCCCTCCCAAACCGGGTGCAGGTATTGGGAATCTTTAGCATAATGAGCTTATTGATCCTTAAGGTGTATGGCCTAGATGTGATTCGGGTGAAACAGTCTGAGATATAGGAGGGAGTTTGCTGATAAAGCTTAAAGATCCAGATTGCAGCATTCCTTTTCTTCTGTGCTGTAGGGATGTCCAATTGACTGCCATGTAAAGAGAGCAATGATGGGTGCTGGAGGAAGGTCTGTAATAAATCTGATGGCTCTATGGTACAGGGTGTCCAGCTTATTTAAGAGGGAGAGTGAGCAATGGCCGTAGAGAAAGTCAGCATAGTCAATAAGGGATAGGAATGATGCCTGGATTAATCTTTGTTTGGAGTCTCTGGTAAGGCAGTGTTTTATTATGTAAAATAGGCCAAGCCTTTGTCTCAACTTTTTTAATAGCTCTTCAATGTGGACAGAGTAGTCAAGCTTATTGTCAATCCAGACTCCAAGATATTTGAATTTATCCACAAATTCCAGCTTATCTCCAAATAAGGTGGATAATTGTGGGGTGATGAATGATGGGGTAGTGGCAGAGCAATTCTTTGTTGCAAAGAACATAGCTTTTGTTTTTTTGGCATTTAGAAGTAATTTTTTTTCCAATAGGTTGTGTTGTAGGATGGAGAATTCTGACTGTAACAGTTCACAGGCTTTTGATGGTGAGGGATTGCTGACATATAATACAGTATCGTCAGCAAACAGATGAATGTTAGATTGAGAGAGGTTGGCATCAATGTTATTAATATAAATGGCAAAGAGGATGGGGCCTAGGATAGAGCCTTGCGGTACACCTCTTAGCAGTGGTTTAGAGGTAGATAGGTAATTTTCATTTTTTACCAATTGTAACCTTCCAGAGAGATAGCACCTAAACCAATTGAGTGAGAGGCGAGGACCACAGAGAGACAGGTCGGGTTGAGGTCATTATGGGCATATGGGCTTGGTCATTTGAGCCCTGCCGTTGCCTCCCCCAGTAGCTGGGGTTTTCCTCCTTGGTTACTCCCCCTCAACTCGCCTCGTCCCACCTGCAGCCCTGCTCCTCTGTAGTGCTCCCGGTCTCCACCATGAGCTGCTACAGAGCAGGGAACCCCCGAGAGCCCAGCCCAGGAGAGGAAAACAGTCCTCCAGATGCTCAATCCTCTACTCCCCCTGCCGACCCCTGGCGCCAGAGTCTGCTCTCGAACTCTGGTCGCTGGCGTGGCATGAGGTATGGCGTCCAGAACTCAACCCTCAGCAGCACCAGGTTGGCAAGAAAGGTAAGTTAAATGTTTGGGGGTGTTGTACAGGTGGGTGTTAGCATGGATTGGGGATCTTGTGGTGCACAAGGAGATGGTTATCAGTTGCTCAGTGGGGGAGAAGGAAACTAAAGGATGGAACAGGGGACCCACCTCTCAACAGAGGTATGGAAAATGGAGTTTCACCCTCGTGGGGAGTTCCTGTGTAAAAGGGCAAACGTAACCAACTTAACTTGGGCAGACAGTTTAAATATTTTGTGGTTTGACCCGCAGTAGTCTCTTTGAGAGGCTCAGTTCACAATAGTTCTAATAAATCTGACCGAGCACATGATTTGGTACCAAAAGCACTCTGAATTTTTGTTCCTTTACTGAAGTGACAGATTGCTTCCCTTTTTAAAATGATGGCTTTGCAGGGAGCTTTAAATCAGTTGAACAGCTGTGGAGGTTGTGTTTTTTCTGGTTATTGAGGTCCAAAGGTCTAAGTTTATGAACCTGTTAATGAACAACTAAGGTGAGCTGATCATATGTTGATGACAGCGGTGTGTGGGGGGCAGTGTTTGCTGAAAATGCTTTCACAGTACTAAAGCTCCTATGATAAACCGCCTGAGCCTTATTAAGCTGCCAAGTCCATAAGAAAAAAGCTTGTGCACATAAAGCAGAAGTGCTACTTGCTGTGGGAAAGAGATCTTACCTTATCTTTTTTACTATAAATATTTCAGGTGCCTTACAACTTTGAATGCTCATAGGGTCCGGTTCCCAAATAATATTTTTAATTATTTACTTTTTTCTCAAGACACAGGTATGGTTGCTAAGTATTGTTGATCTTCGTTTGTCCCACTGCTCTTGGTGGTTATTAGATTTTTCAACCTAGTCCACACAGTGCCCTGGTGCAGATGTTTCAGCAGCTGTGCACCACTGGTCCAACTAATGCACACTTGCCACAGTGGTCAGAGTAAAGTGAAAAAATGTAGACAGTAATTATATACAGTTACATTGCATTGTATTGGAAGCACTTAGAGTAGCAGTTTTTTTTATGCATGAACACACACACACACTTAAGCCACTGAACCAGCCTTGTTCAACCAGAACCTACCTGTCTGCCTGACACCTTGTTCCACCATGGCTTACCAGTCACTGCAGCCCCACAGCTGCACCCCCGCAAGGGAGACCAGATAATTGTATGTGGTAAGGGAGGCCCTTAATTCCTGAGGGTGAGCAATAATTGCTGAAAGTAGGCAGCCCTTCCCATTGTATTAAAATAATGCTTTTGTAGAAACTGCTGTAAGTCTGAAAGCTTGTCTACTGAAACGTACTTATTGCTTCAATAAAAGGGATCAGATAAACCTATTTGGTTCACCTATAATGAATGGGGAAAATTTGGCCAGGACACTAGGAAAATTCCATTGCTGTTTTCGAGAAGTACCATGGGATCTTTAACTTACACCTCAACAACCACCAGAACAAGAAAATAGGACCTCAGTTTAATGTCTCTTCCAAAAAGACGACACCTTAGGCAGCATGGTGTTCCCCCAACCACCATACATCAGTATGGTTATTTTACCAAGGGGAAAGTGCCCCGGCAGAGCAACCAACACCACTTCCTTTAGCACCTGGTGATTTCTCATCATACTGTGGACTTGGTCCATCCCTACTTTAGTTTCTGGGATCTGACGTCCAGACAGTGCGTTACCAGGCTGCCTGTAGAGTATGCAAAATTAAAGTTTATTAAGCAGTCTGAAAAAACCAGTATAGTAGCATGGAAAGCTACCAGCCTGTGTTTCAGAGTAAGGGTGTGATGTGGCAGAGCTGGTATTCACACTGCATTTTAGCAGGCTGGGAGGAGGCTGAAGTGACGTCCACTCAGATGCTTATATTCTCTGAAGGAGAGAAACCGTTCAGATGCTCCCAATCTCAAAGGGAATGAGGGAGGCCACTTATATGCTGTCAGTCTCCGAGTGAACAAGGGCGGCTACCCAGTGGCTTTCAGTCTTCACAGAAGCATGGAAGGCCACTCAGATGTTTTCAGTCTCTGAGGGAGCAAGGAACATGCTCAAATGTTCAGTTTCCATAGGAGGAAGAGAGGCCACTCAGGTGCTCTCATCCTCTGAGGGAGCAAGGGAGGTCTCTCAGATGCTTATGGCCTCTGAGAGAAAGAGGCCATTCAGATGCTGTGTGTCTCCAAGGAAGAAAAAGGAGGCCACAAGGATGCTCTTAGCATTCGAGAAAGGAAGGCCACTCAGATGCTTTCAGTCTCTGAAGTAGCAAGTGTGGCGGCTCAGATGTTCTCAGTTTCTGAGTGAGCAGGGAAGGTCAATCGGATGCTCTCAGCTTCCAGAGGATGGAGGCCACTTAAATGCTGTCAGTCTTAGAGGGAGCAAAGGAGGACACTCAGATGCTGTCTCCAAGGGAGTGAGAGAAGTCACTTTGATGCTCTTAGCTTCCGGGGGAGGGAGGACACTTGGATGTTCTTGGTCTCTGAGGGAGTGAGGGAAGCCACTCAGATTCTGTCTGTCTCCAAAGGAACAATGGAGGCCACTAGGTGGGCCAAGCGGTCCTTATCTGCCATCAAATTCTATGTTTCTATGTTTCACTCAAATGTTAAGTCTCCAAGGGAGAAAGAGAGCTACTCAGATGCTCTCAGTCTGTTAGTAAGCTCACTCAGATGCTTTCAGTCTCCAAAAGTAGCAAGCATGGCCACTCAGATTTTCTCAGTCTTTGCGGGAATAAGGGAAGTCACTAACATGCTCTCCATCTCTGAGGGAGCAGCCGAGGCCATTCAGATGTTATCAGCCTCTGAGATAGTGAAGGAGGTCACTCAGGTGCTATCAGTCTCAGAGGGAACGAGGGAGGCCAATCAGCTGCTCTTAGTTTCCAAAGGTCGAAGGCTACTCAGATGCACTCCATCTCTGAGGGAGAGAGAGAGAGACAGGTCACCTTAGTTCTTTGCTGCCTCTTGGTGACACATGAGGCATGGCAGCCAGGGCAGCCTAACAATAGGAGGGATGTGGGTTGGCACTCACCATTCTTGGGGCCGTCAGTGTCTGTGTTCCTCTTTTGTTTGTTTGTTTTTAGATTCGGGGGCTGTTTACTTTATTCTTGCTATCTTCTGCATTTTCCAGACATGCCATCATCTTTATCAGTGTCAGTAAACAAGTGATGTAATGGTATGTGGCTGCACCAGCACAGCTCTTCCTTCACTTACAATAACAACATAAAGGTAACACCTCGTAGTCAAATAAAGGCCCCCTCATATATATTCAAACTCTGTTTGGTTTCTTCAGTCAAACAGCCTAAGTTCATACAGTTTGAGGTTTCATATTCTCATGGGCTGACATGATCAGTGTAAGAAAAAGAAGCTTATTTATGCTCTGAATAAGTATTGAATTCCACTGAAGCCACTGTGCTAGAAATACATTAATTAGGTATTGACATCCTAGAGAATGCGGCTGCACTGGTCTGTATAGAAGTACACTGCTCAAAACATTGCAAGGGCCCACACCCCTTGTTGGAATCCACAGTCCATCTTTACTTCATTTTAATCAGTGTCTAAAACTGAGTTTTTATCTTGTTTTAAAGGAAACTGCTTGGGAGAACAGGAGTTATCGAAAAAGAAGAAATGTCTGTTCCATAATGCCTCTTATTTTTCTCTGGGCTGTTATCTATAAAACAAACAGGAACTCACAAAGATAGACTGATTGAGTCTGTAAGTGGAGGATAGGTCCTCAGTGTTTTCAAATCGTAAGAAATCCTTGAAATGAGCCAGCCTGGTGGCGCTGAGGGTTGAGGCAGTGGACGACACACCTTGCGCCACGCTGGCGACCCGGGTTCGGGAACGGACTCGCGCCACCAGGGGTTGGCAGGGAGGGAAGGGATTGAGCATCTGTAGGACTGCTCTTCCTTCCCTGGGGAGGGATCTGGGTCTCACCCCACTCCCTAGTGGCCCCTGATGGAAATTGTGGGCAGAGCAGGGATGCGGTTCCGCTACAAGGGGCAGGAGCGCAGCAGACATAGGCACACAGGTGCCATGATGTCATTGCACATCCATGCTCCTGAGGGGAAATTAAAAAAAGGAAAACTCCTCAGAGGACCGGGGAGGTGACGAGGGCCCCAGGGACCTGGCCGCAATCCCCAATCCCGGACCATTACTCCCCAACGGTCCCAGGCACCACCCACACAGGATGGACCCTCTAATTTCAGAAACAGCCACCAGGTAGGTGAGGCGGGCCCTCCCCCAGGGGGGTGATTTGGGGGGGAGCTGGGAAGTCCTAGTGAGGGAACCAAAGGAGGAAGGGTCTCGGCGGGGAGTAGAAGGTCCAGATTGAGTGGGCACCTCTGAGGGATGCTCCTGGCCAATGAAGCAAAACAAAAAAAGAGATCCTTGAAATGTTTGGCTTGTACCATTCTGTTTTTTCTGGCATGGTGCTATGAACCACTGAAAACAACAAAGACTTCCTCTTGTTATAGATGGATTTCTCCTCCTTATATGAGTTAAAAAGCCCATCGGGTTTGCTTTTTACCAGGCCTAGTGCCCCCCAAACAGGTATGCCATTCAACAAACCTTCAGACCTTAGAGTGAGGACTAATATTAGTCTCAGCCCAATCAGCATACCAGGATTCCAGACTCAAAACCATCAAGGAAAGAAAAGGAATTTGGTTTTATAATTTATATACTGCCTTTCACACGGGCTTTACCATCAATCCAGGAGAGGGAAGGGAGAGAATGTTGCTTTGATTTTTCACATACAGGAATTCAAACAGGAGAGAGAGAGTTTAAAGAGAGATAGATTACAGAGAGATTAAAGAGCACCTGCCGTCATGGGAGCAATTGTGTGAAAACATTTTTTTTTTTGCCACAGTTCAGCTGTTGTTGCATATATTTCTGTGTCTAGCTTAGCACCACTACACCAAAGTGCCTTTTAAACACGAGCAATAGACTATCTTCTTAAGCTTTGCTACCCACTTAACATTTGAGTGCAATGTGTTTTAGCTCACAGATTCTGTTTATTTATCTACAGTTATTTATACAGTATCGGCCTGACATAACACCTTGGTTTCAGGAGGCGTTCTCTGGACAGCGGTAGCAAGTTGTAAACTATATGTACAATAATTTTTGAATATAATGACATACAGCGACCCAACAGCCCAGTGAGTAGCGGGTCATGCTCCCATGCAGGTGACCCGAGTTCAGGAGTGGACTTGGGAGCCAACCAGGCAACCCAGGAGGGCTTGGGAGACAAACACAGCAAAACTCCGAGCCAGAGAGTGGAGGGACATCTAGAGGTCCTTGCAGTGGGCCAGGGAGCTTGCCGCTGCAGGGGAATGCTATATACAAGCATGCCCTGATGGGGTAATGCCTGTCATCATATGGGTGGCAGGTGGGGTTCCGGGGCAACACAAGGAAAAAAAACTCTCTGTACCCACCACGGTAAAACGTGAGGTGGGCACCTGAATCACCGCGTCACCCGAAATGGTGACGCGATATGGGCGAAAGCCCGAAAGACGAAGGGGCAGGGAGGGTGACCAGATGTGGTGGGGTGGGCGACCTATGCGACAGGATGTTACACGTGTGTACACACACACGCAAGCGCCAGCCGGGGGCGAGCATGGCCTGGGAGGAGGCTAAGGGGATGTAGGGAGTGGCGCTCGTTAGCTGCCGAGCTGCACCATGGCATCGGGGTTGGCCTCCGCTTGTGGTGTTGGGGTTCGGTTTGGGACTGGGTCCGGGCGCTACTGTGCTTTTCTTCACCTAGCCCAAAATCTTATTTATTTTTTTACTTTCGCACCCTTCTGACATGCACCCTCCTGGGTTGAGAATCCTTAGTAGGGGGCGGGCGCAGCCACCACAGAAAGCAAGTATGTTTAGTCCTGGTGCCGTTTTCTGTGCACTGAGGGGGTTGTCAGGGTGGCAAAATTGTTTTGCTGGCCAGACGTTGCTCTTCATGGCCTTCCACGGTTGCCCACATCACATAAAACCCCGGCCACCAGTATGAGGGCACCAATGCTCTTGGGTCTCCCTCCATATGAATCTCTGGCAGCTGGATGATGGGGAAATTGACGGATCAGACTGGGAGGTCGAACAAACTCCTGACAGAAGGCACATGTTGTGGACCAGGGCTCAAAGAGAATGGTGAATAAAAAAATGTATATATATATGACAACAAAGAGAAAAAAAAAAACAAGAAGTGCCCTCACTTTGCCTCTGTGATGAAGAATGCTCAAAACACCACCTTGGGTGGAGAAGACTGTGAAGTAAAACTTGTTAATGTTTTAGTTTAAAAATGTTATGACCTAATTGGATGGGGTGGGGTGGTAAAAAGAAACGATTCTATGAAACTTACAGAGACATACACATTCTGGTTGGTGCCGTCACCTTGGACTGAAAGCTCTTATCTTGTACTAAATAAATAGGGGAAACTCCAACAAAAATGTGAAACTCAAATAAACTTCATGACATTAACTCCCTGGGGGTCTTGTTTCTCATGAAGCTGGTGAAATATGAACAGAGTTCTAGGAAGGAACTAATATATCCTACAAAGAAATCGAAGATCTGGAATGTCAATCCACATTCAAATTGCCATAAGATTTAATGTCTTGAAGACCAGCAGGAGCAGATCAGCTGTGGTTTACAAAAATTTACAGGATGTGGAGTCAGTAAAAGGATGTTCATAGGCCAGGAATGAGGTATATGACTGAACTGAGGGTTCTGTAAGAATAACTAAGTGATGACCGTGCAAAGCACATGCCATGTTAATACAGGTCACGCTTGAAAATGGTCTCTCCTCAGGCACCAGTTTCATTTTTACTTAGTTCATTACATTTTCTGTAAAGAGCACATATATACATTGCACAGACTTGATAAACCAGAAATGCCAATACATAAGTCTTACAGTGGGTTACTTGACATCAAATCTCCTTACTTACCACATGGGAAATATACAGTGATCAAAACTTTTACTCTTGTGAGATGATTCATTAACTCAATCAATGAGAAAATCCGATAATTGTAGCCAGCTAAAAGCTAGTATGATCCAGCTTCTTTCAGACCATAAGTATTGTCAGAGATACATTTACTCAAGTCCAGTAATGTGAAACCATCTGGGACCCCTAATTTACAACGTTACATTCAACCCAATATAAATAAATGCATATGAGTTGGGGTTTAAATCACAGCATCTATCTAGACTGATAAGCACATAGTTAAAGACCACATGTATTGCTAAGAATTAATAGTAACTTTCAGAAGTAGTCTGCTCACATCTTCTTCTTCCTTTTTTTTTTTTTATAATTTATGAGATTTGTACATTGCAACACATTTCGTCGTATAGGAAAGTGAGACAGAGCATAATACAACTGGCACAAACAGAGCAGAATTCTTGGTCACTAACTTCATGTTACATCCTCGGAGGGGCATCCCAGGGTCAAAAAACAGTTGATCTCCCAGTTAACAGTTAAAGTTACAAATAATGAGCTGTTGCAGCTAATAGGCTAGGGCCCGACATGTAAACAAAATACTATAATGCTAATTGCACACATTCTGCAGTATTAAAAGACTGCGCAGGCCCACTCATTGCACACCCAAAGGGGAAGCTATGACCTAAGAAAGTGGTGGAAAACCACCAAGATGATTCCCAGCATGTAAGTTAAACCTAACATGAGCAAAGTGATTAGTTCCGTACATCGTCTCCTCCTCACACGCCTGTGCCTCTAAACATGCTGTCAATAATATTTTAACTAATAGGATTGATGCTAAGGATTTAATAATATTTCGAGCCCAAAGCACAGTGGGGGCTGGGTGCACAGGATAAACAGTGTACATCGAAAATAATTAGCGTACTTATATCTAAAGTAGCAAGCACTATATTAAAATCCATAAAAATAAAAGTATGCCCTGTGGTTGTTCTCAGCAATTGGTATTCCGGCATCTGCTCAGGTGCTGTCTGAAGCACAGGGGGTGGCACAGTTCAATGCACTAAACTCTGAATCTAATATGCCAGTTGTCAAAGTGTTAAATATAAAGCATAGACAACACAGAACTGCTTAGTACCAAATATACTGTAACCCCCTGCAAATGGGGGTTCCCAAAAGTCTTCCAGGAGCTTGCCTGAATGCTCCAAGTCTGGGTGGTGTTCGGCGTCTGAGCTGTTTAAATGTGGTTTCAAGTGAGTGCTATTTGAGCCTCCATGTACTGTCTCTTTAAGAGCTGTCTGCTTGCAGACTTAATTAGTTTGTATGGGGGGACTGTGTATTTAATGCTTGAATCCCGGCCGAGCTGCTGTCAATTCGCTCCGTCTCTGCCGTCGCTACATGTGCAGAGGGAGCCTTGTTGAAAGATATAACTGTTTGTCAGAAAACATTTAGAGTGACTGAGAAAATGTAGTTTATCTAACCTGTCTTCATTTCAGCACAAACTGTTTCAGTGTAGCTTTTTCATTTTGTTCCTGAATAGCTGACTTGGACCAATCAGGATGACAGGGAGACCCTAAAATGGAGCCTGTGGATGAATTGGAACTTGGACTCTCAATTTTGAGCCAGCCACAAGGGGATTGTATGGGCAGTGACTCTGGGAAATGCAGTTTTGACCTTGGCACCTTTTTTCACCAATAGAGGGAGTCTTATTGTGAGTGACAGCCGAACCAGCCAACAGAATGGTGAGGAACTCAAAGGAAATGCCCTGCTCTGTTACTGGAAAGTCAGATCAGTTGTGACAGTGAAGAGAGAGAAGGAGCTCTGTGCTTCTGCGGTGTATAGTTTCGCGCGGGAAGCGCGTGTGAGGCCCTGAGGTTCGGCCTCCAGCTGTTGTAAGTGCCAGTTTGGACTGAATCCGATTTGTGAGGAGAAAGAAGGAAGTCTGAAGAGTGGAAACCAGGCTCACCCTGTAGAAGACTGGAGAAACTGCTGAATCGTGCTCGGTCTGTCAGGAACTGAAGCTGCTGCTGTGTGTACTCCCGGGTATTTTGCAGTAATTGCAATCAGGATCGAGGAGCAGCCTACCTGGTATAGTACTTTCCTTTTACATATGAATGTGCGTAGTGCTTGTGGGGAATCACTATTTCCAATCCCCCGTGCTGTGTGTTGAAGCTGAAAGCAAACCTCAGCTTGTCTTGGACTAAATCCGGTTGCTATCAACTGCAGTGGGGTCCAGTCACAAGGACCTTGTCTCTATGCCCTGTTGTTCTGGCAATCCAGAAGAACATCCACCATCCAGTCCTCAGCTTGGGTATTGTGAGTACAAATCAGGATATTTCCCTGCAGCCTGTTTTCAATCACAAGTGTGTCATCTAATTCTTGTTGTTTCACTGCTTCATGGACTGAGCCATCCGGCTCCGGATTACAATTGGGTATTGTGCATATATTTTCTTCTACAGGGCCCCTATCCATCTGCACCTGCCGGCCAACGGACCTGGCTAGCCCCCACCCCCCAACCTGGGTACCCAGAATGTGACTTTTCAGACCCTGTATGTGTGCACAGTACTGTGATTTAATGCCACCAATTAACCTGATTTCCCCCTTCCGTGTTACTGCCTCCTAAATAAATCAGATTTGTTGTTGTTATACTATATACTGTCTGTGGTGTTTTTACTTATGGAAACAGTATTGTGTTTTGCTGTGTATGTTTAACCTTATTTTACAGGGGGTCCTCAGAGACGTGCTGCAGAATCAGTCTCGAGGGTAAGTGGTATCTATATGAGTGAACAGTGTGTATATGTGGGGTATTGGGGCTGTAACTCCGGTGTACTGTGTGAGCCACTAGAGGGAATAAAAGGGAGTCTCAGTGTCCCAGAGGGCTAGTCCCCAGGCTAGTCTAACCACTACAAACCCTGACCTCTGGGTGGAAGCACCCGCCATAGGACCTAGGCCCCTCAACCTGACCATAGTCAAACAGGCAGGGGTAGTAACCCTTGGGATAACACCACTTAGGGGTTACAATACATTTTTAAAAGTTGCAAAATCAAGTCCATGCCTGTAAGAAAAACCACCTCAGTCTCCTAAGTCTAGTACTTGCAGAGTTCAAGCCCAATTTACAAAAAGGTTCTTTAAGCCGTGAGTCTGAAACATGGTCTTTCTATAGCTCTATTTCAATTTTAGCCAACAGTTTGTCAAGATCTTTCGAATCTGAGGGGTCTACGACGACGCATCAACAGCAATTTTCTGACCTTACAGTATAGCGCCGGATTTATGTCAACCACAACCTGCGGTTGACATAAATCCGTCCAATAAACTCTCTTATTTGAGTCAGAGTTGATTCAGGGAAGGGTGCAAGACCCAAAGAAAGCAGTGCTGGGGTCCCGCTGGTACATTACAGCAGCAACATCGAATTGCCGCTGTAATGTAGTTCGATCTCGAAATGTTGTTTTTCGGTCCGCATACCAGAACCAAGTATACACAGGTCCGTCTCTTGTACTGTACTCGAAGTTTGGCCAGATAGGCAGAGCTAAATGGGATGCTGTATTCATGTAATTTGCGTTTGCTGCCATCAAAACTTTATTGTCTCTGCCTTTTGCTAAAATTTAAGTCGGTGGGGGGTACAGCTGTATCTTCCTGCCATCCAGTTCAAGATCTTTCATCCTACGAGCTGCTGTTAATACTGTATCTCTTTGTAGTACTGATGCAAACCTCAGCAGTAGAGTACGAGGGCTGGTGGGGTCAACTACTTTGTGGAGAGTTATCGTGTAACATTTCTGCAGTTCCAGCCTTGATGCATTCGGGTCAATTCCAGCGGTCTCCTGCAACCAAGCAATGACTGTCGTCGGTGTCAGTTCAGATCCCTCAAAACCTTCTGAAAGGCCATTTATTCTCACATTCCTTTCTAACAAATTTTCAGAGTGCTCTAAATGAGTACATAATAGTTTATTTTCAGTAACCAAACCAGCTGAAACTGTAAGTGCCTTGCTCACAGAGTTTGTCACTTCTGCGATCTTAGCTCCATGGGTTTCCATGCGCTGTTCAACTGTTTGAAGACATTGTGAGAAAGAGTCAGATTTAGTGTTCAAAAGTTCCATTGATTTGTATAGTTTTTCCATAGCTGTATGTAAAGGTAACAACATAACTTCAGAAGTCACACTCGGCAGTACCTCCGCAGCCTTCCCTGCATCTCTTCCTGGATATTTAAGCTCAAAAGAAATCCTGTGAACTACTTGGGAGTATTTTTCAGCTTTCCCATTGTCAGATTTCACTCAAATTGGCACCGAGTGTATAAAAACAGACAGTTCATCTCCTCAAGAGTTTTAAGCATGATCTGAGCACTGAAACATTGTATTTTAAGGCTTTTCCACATGGGAGCTGTGTTAAACATGTCTGGATGCCCAGGTTGCAAGCTCTGCCCTCTCAGCTCACTTCTTGTAACAGAAGGTTTTTTTTTTTCTCTCTTCTGTTTAGCTAATTGGAAGATTTCGTACTTGACAGTATTAGGTGTGATGTGTGGCTCAGCACTCTACCTGGAGGCTGCCATTGTCAGTTCTGTCCATCCCAATACATCATCAGCATTGTGACCTCACTAACTGTAACATTAATAGTAACCAAGAAGAGCCAATCTGCTGCTGCTTGATTGGCAGCTCGTGACATGTTACCAGTCAGGCAGCAGGGCTTGTGATGTAAGAATGAATGATGTCGTGCAGATGGTGCAGTCGGAGGAAGGTAACTAGATATGACTGCTTCCAGGTAAAGCACTGCTTTTCACATCACACCCAAAACTGTTAGGTAGAAGACCAAACAATGAGCACATAGAAAAGTAAAACACCTCGGAGGTAAAAAAAAAAAAAAAAAAAAAAAGTAATAACATTCTACTTGCACAGATTACGAATATGTTCTGCCTGCTGTTGTTTGGTGCTACTAGCTCTTTAAGAGTGTTACAATGCAACTCAATTTAAAATAGTATATTGAGGCTTGTAAATCCATAGTATATGTAAAATACAAGAAAATTATAACCAGTTCCTGACAGTCCAAATAGCTACAGTAAACTGCAGGTTCATTCAGCTCCCACATTCTAATACAGTGGCAGCCATGATGTTGGTAGTGTTTTGCACAAATAAGTCATGAGGTACCATCTTCTCCACATGGGAAAAATCCTTTGGGTAGAAAGTAAAGATTGGCCCATGAAGTTGAAAAGTCCATATTTTGACTGTGGGTGCTGTAAACAGACAAACACTATGGTTATGGTTCGTATATAACTGTTCTATCCACTGGTAGGGGTGCCAGATTTTGGGATGCCAAATAGAGGACACTTAGTACCTCCCCCCGATGAGCCCTTGTGCCAGACCCCGAGAAAATAGGTTTAAAGTCTCCACTGGCTTCACAGCTCATTTACAAGGAGGTCCTGGGTAACAGAGAATAAAATAATTATAAAATAATAATAATATAACAGGATAGAGAAGGTACATGAAGAACATTTGGCAGCTGGAAAAGAGGACATGTCCTCGTAAAAGAGGACATCTGGTAACCCTGTCCGCTGGGTGCTCCTCGAAGATCAAACAGGCCCCAGTGATGGTTGCATCATAAAAAGTTGTACAGCCATTTGCTGCCTTCTTTAAGCCACTTGCAGTTCCACTAAGTAGGAAACCTAGAAACATAGAATTTGGCAGCAAAAAAAACGAACTTCTTGGCCCGCCTGGTCTGCTCAAGTGTTCCCTGCCTATTCTACCTGTGCAGACCCTGTCTGCTCTCTGGTGACCCTCCCTCCTCCCTGCCTCTGTTCTAGTGTACCCCTATGTTTATCCTGTGCATGCTTGAAGCCTTCCACTGTCCTTTCAGTGAAGACATATTTCCTCCCCCCCACTGCATCGTGTGTCCCTAGTCCTGGAGCTCATCCTCATTTGGAAAAGGCTCCTTTGTTCACCCCTGTGAGGTACTTATAGGTCTTGATCATGTCACCTCTTGATGTCATCTCCTTCAGTGTGTACATGTTAAAATCTCTTAGTCTCTTCTTGTTGAGCATCCCTTGCAACCCCTCCACCATTTGGGTTGCCCTTCTCTGGATTGCCTCCACCCTGTCCATGCCCTTTCTGAGGTGCACTCTCCATACCTGGACACAGTACTCCAGGTATGGGCATACCAGAAAGCAATACAGTAGCAGTATCACCTCCCTTCTCCTGCTGGTAGTGCCACACCCTATGCTCTCCAGCATCTGGCTAGCTCTTCCCATGGACTTTTAACATTTTGCTGCCACTTTAAGGTTCTCTTGTATAATAACTCCAAGGTCCCTTTCTTGTCTAGTGACTGCAACACCTTCTCCCCATCCTGTACTCGGCACTGGGGCTCCTATGCCAAAGGTCCATGATTTTACACTTTTTGGCATTTACACTTAACTGCCATGTCTTTGACCACTCCTCAGGTTTCTTTAGATGCCTGTGCATTTTCTCCATTCCCTCTTGAGTGACTACCCTGTTGCAGATTTTGGTGTCATCTACAAAAAGTCATCCTTCAGTTCTTCTGCAGTGTCTCCTGTAAAGACGCTGAAGAGGACTGGTCCCAGAACTTAACTCTGTGGTACCCCACTGGTCACTCTCCTGTCATTAGAGTGTATGCCATTACCCACCACCCTCTGTCTCCTATCCATTAACCAGTTTCAAACCCAATTTACCAATTTTGACCCACTCCTAAGCTGGTTAACTTCTTAATCAGTGTTCTGTGTGGCACAGTGTCAAAAGCCTTGCTAAAAGTCCAGATAGGTTATGTCCACTGCTCTCCCCTGATCAATTTCCCTGGTCACCCAGTTAAAGAAGTCTTATCAGATTGGTTTGGCATGACCTCCTCCCCCATGAATCCATGCTGCCTGTGGCTCTGCAGCCCATTGCATTCCAGATGCTCTCTTTCAGTAGGGTTTCCATTAGTTTCTCCAGCACTGAAGTAGAAGGAACTTGGTTTTATACAGCACCTTTCGGACAAACTGTATCCTAAAGTGTTTACAATCCAGGAGAGGGATGGAAGAGATTGTTGCTGATATCGGTAAATAGGAAGACTTTGATACAGAGCTAGATTAGAAATATGCCGACAGAAGAAGGCCTTGCTGGGGACTAGGTCAAAACCGTGTCGGAAAACGGCAAGGTCAAAAATCATGCAGCATGGACACCAGAAAATGGGACAGTCAAAATTGCACTAATATAAATAAATCAACTCAAACTGCACACGCTGCAATGTCAGCATACAGCCAAAGACTGCTTGTTCGTACAACGCAGTACTGACTGGATACCGCCTTGCAGTCTGTCACCTGCTATTAATTTATTCTTTGTAATCTTTGTCAAAAATGGCAAGAATCAAGCCATCAGGCCAGAGTCCCGAAGGCAGATTAAAAAAGATATGAATGAATCGGAGGGCCAGCTGGGGAGAGAAGGCTTGTGTGTCCTATGGGCTGCTCTCCTTCTCTGTGGGGAGGGAAGGGCAAGTGCCAATGTGCGAGGGATTCCTGGCAGAGGCTGGGAGAACCTCGGGGGATTGGTGCTTAGACCTAGGAGGGGCAGTCGCAGGACGTCATTGCTCGTCCCAGCCCCTGGGAGTTAAAAACAAAAAGAAAAATAACACAACTGGTCGCGATCAATGAAACCTGCACCCCGGCTTCGATTAGCTTCCAGGTCAGCTCCCCCTGAATTAGTTACATGGATTACGGCACTATGGGCCGGTGCCACAACCCCATCCCGGGGGCAACAGGGGTGCCGGGGGAGTGGAGGCCAATTTAAAAGTGGAAACGCCGGGGTCTGTGACCAGGGCAGATGCTCCAGTGGCTGGGAGCGGCAAAAAGGGGCAAATTAAAAAAAAAAAAATTAAGAAAATATATGAATGGCAGGTACTTTCTGCTATAAAAATGTCCACTTTTAGTAAAAATGTTAATTCTCTCTAAAAATCTTAGTGGGGGCATGCACTGTGGTGTTCTCATTACATTATACAGTGTTTTTCTTTAACTGAATGGTTCAAGCTTCTGCCTTTGGCATTCTGGACTGATGGTTTGATTCCTGGAAAGGGCTCTAGATGAGTCTGCCTAAACTGAAGTAATTGACATAAATATTCTTCATGCAGTTGCATACTAACTACTTGTATGATAATTACTCCTCTTCATTAGAAATCACTCAGACTTCTTATTAAGAAAAGACAGTTTTTAGTTTGATATCATCATAGACTCTTGAGGATACTGGGATTTTGTTAGATGGGGTCCAGTTGGGCTGCCCATTGGCTCAACAAAAACGCTTTGCACTAATGTGTCTGTGGCCTGGGTTTGGGAATGGACCTGGACACCGGCAGTCAGGTGGTCATAGCTGGGAGGAGGTTGCAAAGGGCAGCATTTCCAAGCCCGGGGGAGGTGTTGGTAACATGTTCTGCTGCTGCAGTGACCCTTGAAGGCGGGCCAGGGATCTCATCGCTTTGTCAGGAGGTCTGCTACATGTGCATGAGTTGGCAATGCAACTGCACACCACTGAGGGGCGGTGGGTAGGTTAGTGGTCAAGGGAGTAAAACGGAGGGGCCTGCTTGCCATCAAGATAATGGCTGCCGGCACTGTCTGGCCCTATGCCACATGGGACCCCCTCCCCCCTCCTGATCTGCAGGCATGTTCAGGGATGAGTAGCAGCTGTCGGGTCATTTGAGATATTGCCTGAGGAACAGGAGGATGACAAATAAGTGACGAAACGTGATTACAAACAATGAAGTGCTGTCTCAGTGACTCAGCTGCCGTGGAGACAACCTGCATTTGATAATGAACTCTGCGCATTACATTGGGGGTCAGGCCAGGCTGAGATAGCTGCTGCGTGGCAGTGTGTCCCTGCTGGGAAGGGCTGGCAGTGGGTTCTGCTACCACATTTACCCCTGCAGCTGGGACAGGGAGCTTGCTCCTGCTGCAGTGGGATGCTGTGAGTGAATGAGATCACACAGGCATCGGCCCATGCCTGGGGAAGGGGTGGGGAACCTATGAGAAAATCATTTTAGAAAACCATGTCTGTCATCTGTATAACAGCTGGCATCTCCTCATGCCTGACCAGTTTATATCCCTGAGAACAGGGTATATCCCTGTAGATTGACAGCTGACTCGGACATATATAGTATTTTTTTAATAAAGGAAGTGTTTTGTTCCACACATATTATGCATCAGAATAGAATAATCACTTCAATATGTCGGTAACGGGGGGAGGGCTCTGGAGCCCGAGCAGCAATTTTTATCAGCTCTCAGCAGCGAAGAGAGAATCTGCCTAAATCCACTCTTTTGAAGCCTCAAACAACTTCTTGACCTCATCATCGAAAAGAGTGCCCTAAAATTGTTAAGAATGGGCAATCCTAAGAAAGAAAAGGGATCTGGAGGAATCGAAAAAACCAAAGTTTCTGAAGGAGCAGGGAGTTCAGAAACCATCATATTGACTGAAGCCAGGCCTGAGTCGGGTGAGACCATCGCCACCCTGGTACACAAGTTGCAAACCCTGATGGCCTCTATGTCCACCCTCAACCAAAAGATGGACGACTTTAATGGTCGGGTCCTTATCTTGAAAAAGCAGTAGATGGCCTCAAGGGCCACCTCCAAGATGTGCGCAAGCAGGCTGAAACTTCCTCCGGTGCAACCATGCTGCTGATGAAAGAAAGCCAGCACCTGAGGGCACGGCTGGAAGCCCTCGAAAATCAAGCCTGAGTGGCTAATGTTCGGATAGTTGGGCTCCCCGAAGGCTCAGAAGGGGACCACCCGATCTTTAACATAAAAGAATGGCTCACCACAAAACTCTCCCCAGAGACACCAGACACAGATTGGGAGATTCAGAAAAGTTACAGAGTAAGTCCCTCGAGGTCGTATGCAGAACCAAGGCTTACCCCGCACCTTGATGCTGGTCACTTTGGGGGTTGCAGCACGAGATAGAATCTCAAAATATGCCCATAGAGCAGCACCCTTCTTCCAAGAAGATCAACAAGTTCACATATTCCCAGACATCAGCTAAGCGACAAGACAACATTGCAAGAAGTATGAGGCGGTGAAGCGGGCCCTACGAGACCTGGGAGTGCCGCATACCATTATATTTCCTGCTCGGCTTCAGAGCGTGTTCGACAGTAAAACGTACATTTTCTTGGATCCTATTGAGGTCTAAAGATGGGCGGACCAGAGGGCTACCGAATCTAGAAGGCACACGGCAGATTCCGATGACGAGGAGGACGACAAAGCAACAACTTAATTAACATTCCCCAGGACTCTGAATACTTCTTTATGGGAGTAACAGTATGTTTAACATTAAAAATGTAGCTCCCTAAATGTTGGTTGGAGAAATTTATGAACTTAGCTTTTGTATCTTCGTAGCAGACTTGAGACTTTTAGTCTTTCTGATTTTTATTGTGCAATATTGTACTTACTACCATCCAGAGCTTGAGCTAAATGATTTAATTTTGCTGCAGTGGGAGACTTCGTTTTCTGTTCAGAGGGGACTTGATTGAGAGGGTGGTGGGCAGATCTGTTCCCTTCAACTGTGTTTCAAAATAGTGTTGCTATTTGTTAGCGTACAGAATATTTTGCATCGTGGTTTAAAACATGGCACTAGCTGTCCCTCCCAGGGGCAATGCTTCCTATATGGACTGGAATTGCTGGACAATTTAATCACATCCGATCAGCCATGTAGCTCATGGGCTTATTAGTCAGCACATAATGTTGATTTCTTTCATGTTTGTAACTATGTCAGGTTCTCCCTAATGTGGTATCTCTATATGGTAGACGCATGGACACACTTAGATTAAGGGAAGTTCATTTGTTCTTTCCACTGATTAATGCTAATAGCATATTGGACAGTCTACTATATGCAATATTCATGTCTTGTATATGATAAAATGAAAAAAATAAAGTTAAAAAAAAAATGTCAAGTAACTATTTTTATGAGGTTTCAACCAGTAATTTCATTCTTTTTATCACTACTTTATTTTTGTTCCTCCACCTGCAGGGCAACCTGCTGTATATCCAGCCACGCCTTCCACCACCCGGGGAGTCAGCAGGCTCACTTGCATATCTGGTTCTGGTGCGGCCACTCTCGTACTCGCGGAGGGGTCCCCCTATGCCCCCCTTACCGGGCCGGGCCCACTGCGCGATTCCACGACAGGCCTCTTCGTTCAGCGTTAAGTGCGGCCATCAAGCTGCTCGGTCCTGCTGCCTTTTTCCTCCATGTTTTTGTGCCCCTGGAGTGCAGATGTGCAATGAAGTCTGAGGCACTACGTGCCGACATCCGCCACACTCCAACCCCAAAGACACCTGCTCTAGTAGTGCCCCCGATTGTCACCGGGGGCCACTGCAGAGCGGTAGAATCCCTCAGCCCTCCCCAGGGATAGGAGAGCAGTAACTCAGACACTCGATCCTACCTCCTCCCTGCCGACCCCTGATGGCCTGGGAATATTTCCGAAACCAGGATGCAAGCGTGTCACGAGGTGTGGTGTCCAGCGCCTCAACCCTCAGCGCCACTGGGCCGGCAGTAATTTCATTCTTAACCTCACATGAGACTTTTGAAGAATAAATGGTGACCTAACAATGTGTATATGCCAGCATTGTAATAAATTAATGGAGCTTACATCAGTGATAGACTGACATTTTATTTTATTTTAAACCGTTGTGTTAACATAATCTTAGAAAACAACCACACAAAAAAAAAATCTGTCTGTGCTTAATGGGATTTTAAATCCCTGTAATGATTAAAAAAGGTCTTTACATGGCCTAGGAGAGCTGACAGTGTAGCAGCTCTCGAAAGTTGGCATTTCTGAAAGGTGGGAAGCAGAATCTGTCCTTCTTGTATAAAATGAAAGAGAAGATGAGGGAAAATGCAAGTATCTAAAAATTATTTTTTATCACAGCTACTGTATCTTTTCCTCACCTGCTGCGGTGCGATCGGCGGGGGCATCCAGCCGCCGGCTCCCTCACCCGGAGGGCAGCAGGCTCACTCACATGATGGTTGGTTCAGTAAGGCAGCTTCCTGACCTGCTGGGAGGCCCCCTATGCCTTCCCATGCCGGGCTGACACCAGACCCATCGCAGCGCGATTCCACAACAGACCTCTGGGTGGAATGAGCGTGACTGTCAAGTTGCTCACTCGCGCCCAGCCATTTGTCCTCCAGTATTGCCGCTTGGAGTGCGGACGTGCAATGACGTCGGAGGCACAACATACCGACACCTGCTGCACTCCACTCCTAAGTGAACCAGCTCTAGTAGTGCCCCCAGTCATCACCAGTGGCTGCTACAGAACAGTGGGATCCCTCAGCCCTCCCTGGGATAGAGCAGTCCTCCAGATGCTTGATCCCATCCCTCCCCTGCTGACCCCTAACGACCCAGGCATGTTTCCAAACCTGGGTCGCCAGCGTGGTGCGAGGTGTGGCGTCCAGTGCCTCAACCCTCAGCACCACCAGGCTGGCCGTATCTAAAATATTAGAGGTACAGTTTGTATTCTGAGATGATTATAGCATTACCCTTAATCAGTAGTACATTTTGGGTTTAGTCAAAGAAATCACTGAGATTTGTCTAAAAAGCATTTGTTTGCATTTTTTCAGTGCTCAAACAAAACAATTCAGGTGTCTCTTGGCCCATTAATCATGAGCTAAAAAAGTGGTGAAATACTTAAGTAATTATATTTAAGCAGTGAATTTTTTTATTACACAAATAATGAACTTTATTCTATATGATAAAGTGGTAGTTTGTGGTGGTAACCTAACATGATTGAAACAATTTAAAGCATGTGTGAAACACGCACTCTACTTGTCATTTAAAAGAAACATTTGTGTATTTGTTATTGTTACAGACTAGATTGTAATATGCTCTGGGTGGGTTCACCCAGAAGAATTGAATACAGATAAATGGAGCTAAAGAGTTTGGAGCTCTGCACAGATCTGTTTGTCAGGACTTCCAGCTTTACTCTTCACAGCTGTGCTGTCATCCTTTCCTCTTTGACTCACTCTGTCACTGGAGAGTGGACACCTGTTGTACAGGGCAGGAGGGGAAAGAGCACTAAGGGGAGAGATAAACATAGGTTACTGCTGTAATTAGAGTTGATTACCTCTAATTATTGTCTCTTTTTGTGTCTTAACAAAAAAAGAAGTAATCAATCAGCTTAATGGTGGCTTAACAGCACTGTTAACCACTTTTGAGACTCCATCATAAATCACGACATAGTTCTTAACCAGTCAGGGTTGTTAATTTCTAATTCTGAGTACTGAGGCCATGTAACCACTCCGACTGCTGATTTAAGCTCCATAGAGTGCTTGAAAGTGGGTAGGGCTGCTGTACTTCTTGAGATCTGCATGTGTGATTACAAGTCCAGCACCAAGCTCTCAGATCTGTTGTCCCTCTTTGTTTTTCAGTATGTGTTCTGGAGAAAATGTTTACGCTGTGTTTCCAGCTGAACAGATGATGATTTGATCATGATGTATTGTCAAGTATCGTAATTAACTATGCTTGAAGATCATGTTCAGTCTTCCAAAACTGTCATGGTTATTATGACTAACAGTGGTTAAATATGATTGTTAAATGTCCCAAATCAAAAAACTATGATCTGAAAATGATTGTAATAAATTTATAGTATGGTTTTCATAAATGATCATTCTCAAGATCACTGTAATAAATTCAGAAAAATAAATATTTGATCTTTTAAATCTGTATATTTGGAATTCATCTTAATTATTTAGACAAACAAAATGTTTAATGCCGCATTGGTCCTAGTAGGAACAAATCCAGAACAAATGGTTTGATACCTTTTATTGGACCAACAAGGATGTTACAAAAAGAACAAAGAAAGCTAAAGCTCTTTGTTCTTTTTGTAACATCTTTGTTGGTCCAATAAAAGGTATCAAACCATTTGTTCTGGATTTGTTCTTAACTATTCAGACATCTATTAGACGTCTGTTATGGATTTATCTCACTGCATCTTCTACCCAAAGACATGGCTTTCATTTGTGCTTACTGTAAGGACTTGCCTGTATCGCATGTGTTATAGAGACTCTAGACTGATTTATATATCTTCAGAAAGGAGGTTCCCTTGATGGTTATGGTGTGTTCCTACAAAGTTCCTTGTTGGCACTCAAACCTTGCCTTACAGTTTGCAAACTAATATTGTCAATTCCAATTAAATTAATTTTGTTTTGCAGATATTTGGCACAATCATACTTGTAGATGTAAGACAAATATCGGACTCACAATGGCCAGACTCCTAATATGCCCTTTATCATCATGAATGAGAGGGCAGGACCATAACTTACAAGTGGCGGAGTCATGAGTTATGAAAGTTCTTCCCCCCCCTCACAAGTGATGATGAATGTCATATTCTGAGTGAGGCCATTGTGTGTCCAATTTATATGATGTATTTTAAATTGTAGAGCATTCAGATTAGCTCTTTTAATGAAGATTAAACTGTTTCTGTTTGATTTCACTGCTCTGAGTACAGCAGAGGTCATTCTGATGTCATCAGGCATCGTTCAAGCTGCTCTCCCATTGGTTAAGAGCTCCTTTGTGACGATGAATGGTGATGACCCACCTAGAATGACAATAAATTATTTATCATTATTTTAGGCCTTTAACCCATAGAAATAAATTATCTATAACGTTTCATTCTCACCAATATTGTATAAAACACTTTTTTTATATTCTCTATGTGACTTACAGTACAGACTTACATTATGGAACTGATATATTCATCATTGATCATCACGGGATCATTTATGTAGCCTCAAAAATCATCATGCTAATTTAAACTTACAGAGGATCAATAATCATCAAGAAAGTTATGATTATGATCAAATTATTTTTAGAACATGCTCTGCTTTAATAATCCTTAATCTGATGATTGATAATAGCCAATTATGGATCATCTTCAAGAACTTAGATAATATACTGATTCACCTGAGTTAGTCCTTCAAAAAACAGATTTGTTAAGGATTGTAGTACCTTTTGTGCACCAGCATAGCTCAAGGTTTTAGAGGCACACTTGATGAAGGAACCTCTGTGGCCGGCAAAGCTTGTAAAGAGAACCAGCCATTGTTAAGGTTTTAAAAACAAAAACAAATCCTGCACAAGATGCCTTACCTCCAGGTCAGGCAGTGTTTTTTTTTTTATCTTTATGAAGGGGAAGGATTGTCATTTTGCTTTATGAATCTGGCACCCTAATCCATTCCACTTTGTTATGTAGGTACTTCTGCCCCCCTACTGTATATCATAATTTTCTGAAGTAATAATCTGGAGAGTGCCGCAGTGCTTTCCACAGGGATCACTGGGGTGTTCTTTTATTTACTTTTTTTGTGCTTTACTGTGCGGTGTGTTTCAAATTAAAGCTACAAATTAACCAGGAACAACACAATGTATTTTTCAGCACACAACCTTTCATGCTACTCAGGATCCCTGTCTTGCACATAAAGTAAGAAACAAAATTAAAATAGGACAGTCTCCTGTTTAATGCCAGTTTGTTTTCTAAACTGATTTTTTTGCTATACTCACAACTAAATTAGGTGTTACTTTTTTTTTACTTTGTGTTTATTATTTTATGTAAAATCATACACACATTTCCGCATACAGCATAATAGGCATAGCAAGGAATAATATCCATAACATATAGTTGATATACATACTTCAGACCTCGTAATCTTTAACAGTGGGGGGAGGGGTATCCAACGTTTTCTAGTAAAATGTCCCAAAAGTGCCAGCCATCTCAATGGCCATGGAGAGTCCTTTAAAGGTTGAATTTACATAGGCAGTGTGATGCAGTCATAACAGACTGCTATCCATTTAACAAAAAGACGTAGTAGGAAAATTTACCATTTCTAGAGCAAGAGCTACATACAGCCAAAAAAGAACAAAGTACATTAACTGTTATTCATCTTCAAAATCATACACCAGTAACATATCAGTTTCTTTGTCAAGCTTAATATTAGAACAGGTAGGTTAACAGGTAACCCTAATAACATACAGAGATTTATGGTTAAGAAATGGGGGAGAACTAGTATCTGCAGCTTAAGCAAGTCGGAGGGAACATTATGCCAAGAGTGGATTAACCCACCGTATGGACCACATTGACTAGCAGCGTGATCCTGTCCCACAGTAATGCACAGAAAAGTCCCCACCCATCATGCCAGCTACAAGTTACTTTAAACTGGTCATTTTATGTCCAGAAAAAGAGTAATTCAAAGTCCCTCAAGTCCGTTACCTAGCCCCATGTTTATAGATTGTCAGAAACTTGCCAGTGAGGGAAAAACTGACTTCCTCAGAGTCATCTGCTGATGTTTATCATCCGCCCTGTTCAGCTTTCTGGGAGCAAGCTCTTGTAGCTTCCAATAGATGAACAGGAACATACATCACGTAGGTTTTTCATCATAAATTCCAGCCCGCATGGTCGAGTAAGAGTAAGAGTTGAAGGTGAACTGTAGTAAAAACGACCAAATCCCGTCTTTCTGCACCTTCTGGTGAATCCACTCGCAGTAGGCTTCCAGTATGGGTCCCAGTCCCCCAGACCTTTGTAGATCCCAGGTGTTGCTTAGATTCCTGTGTCAGGTTCGGGGTAATCACTTGAGTAGCTGCCGAACCCTTAGTGGAATCCTGTACTGCCATAAATGGAGCCACGCGTACAGTGTCTTGTTTCTCCAGCCTCACCAGGGATTTCTTTAGTTTGGAATTCATTGATTGCATTATGGCAAGTATCAGTTGCCACAGTGAACATGATGATGCTTCCATTGCAGAGGAGGTTCCAAAACACGAGGAATCGGAGGCCTTTTCTACTTTTTCAGCTCTAAGGTTAACAGCTGCAGGAACGGTGTCTTTTTGTCCCATCATGTTGTTTAAGGTATCAAACAAAGGCTGGTGAGTTCAGGAAGCCATTTCCCACCAAATTTCCAAAGTTATAACAGCAGAAAATTATATTTTAATCGATTTAAACAAGCTGAATTGTAGAGTGCTCAGGAAATGCTTCCTCCCTGGAGATTGGCTCTCTGGCTCCCCAGTGTTACATTTTAAATGAAGTGTTTCAGCTTGATAGCCAGATAGTTTGTCTTCTGGAGAGAAAATCTAGCTGTCACTTTGGAAATTTGAAAGAGGCTTGTCATACTAAATGGTTATCTTAAATTGCCCCAAAGTAGAATTGACATTTCAAAAATTAAGCTGTGAAGAAAAAGGTAAGAGGTGGTAAAAGCCTAGCGATGTTGTACACAGCAAAGCTGGGCACATTAACAGTAGTGATGTTCTCTGCTTGTAAAAAGTTTTACCCACATGTGCAACACTATCCTATATTTTGCAACAAAATCGGGACATAGAAAACAAACATACCACAGTTTCTTATTTACAAGAAAAGAAAACCCTGCAGTGCTTGTACATTGACCTGTTTGCCCTATATCTGTGTGGTAAAAACAGTTCGGCAAGGTTAGATTTGCAGGGGATAAAAAGAATGCCATCACTGTGCTTATCATCTTCACACTTTGAGAAACTATCATAAAGATTTTGCTGCATTTGCAAACGCAGGTGGAAGTGAAGTACCGCAGTGTCATACAGAGCTGCTTAATTGTTGAATTCTGAGTGATACTGCAAAAAAAAAAAAAAGAATCATAGGAAACTACAGCAGTTTGCCTTGTAAGGATTTGTAGAACACATGAACAGCAACAGGGCACGTGGACAAGTCAGTGGTGACTGACACAAGACCCTCTTGAACTCAGTACCGATCTCTGACTCAAGTACATCTGCAACAATGCATATTACAGCGAAAATAATTTTGACTTATATATTTTTACATTTTAGTGAGTCCTTGTTGTTCTGTTTTGTAGGATGACATTTTCCCTGTTTTAAGTCTAGCTTAGTACTTTTTTTTGTTACATTTTGAAATAGTAAAAACGAGTGCTCCTTTTTACCGGTGCCATGGGCAGAGCCTGCAGCTGTCTTGCTGTAGCTCTAAAAATGAGCTACCAGATTGACACTGTGGAACGCTTCCGTTTTGGAGTTGCGGAACGAGCATTCCGTAACTCCAAAACAGTCCACTCACTTCCAGCCCCCTGGTCCCCCTGCGGGTGCACTATATCAGCTGCCAGTTGCCCAACATGCACAAGATGGCCACCAATATTTACTGCGCATGTGCAACTGCACCATTGCCATCTTGGGCATGGTGGACTGCTTTGCCGTGAGCTCGACGAGCGTGGCTGGGGACGTGTGGGCTCTGGCCAGAGTTTGTTATTATGGCAGTTTCCATTTTTTTGTGACTATTTTCCCTTTGGAATTCTTTACCCAGAGCCTTGAGGGAGGCCCCCTTGGCAGAGGGCTTTAAGGAGGTCTTGAAAACATATTTGTTTTGGCAAGCAGTTGGGAATTATTAGTAACATCATATTTGAGCACATCCTAAATTGTTTGCCTTTTTTTTATTAATTTTGTTGTATAAGTTTTACATAGTTCTTTATTTTTGTATTTTATGTGGTTGATAATTGTTTTGGGTTTATGTATTGGGGTTGTATTGTAATGGTGCCCTGGACCTCTGGGGAAGGACGTCACAAACAAAGACTGCTCCTCATCTGCTGTTTTTAGCACTCACTGTCCCTTTATGGTTAGTGAGCAGTGTCTGTTACATTTTGGTCCACCTTAGTCACAAGAAATTGACATTAAACAATGCATGTTCAAAAAACAGGAGAGAATAATGATGAAAACTTGGGGTATAGCCATATCAAAAGTAGCGCTCCTTTGAATTATTTCAAATAAAAAAGAATGCAATTCCGACTAAAAATGGTGGGGAAATTACAAGACATGAGAACAAGGGCACTGTAGAATAGAGTGAAAATGTATACTATAGGTCAAAAGTTTTCCAAATAATATGCACTGTAGTCAAGAGCCAAGCTAGCTGTGATCAGCACAAGTTTTTTTTCAGCCTGTCTGTTGTGGCAGTTAGTGCAGTGTTGGGAACCTGTAACTCGTGACTGATGTGCTTGTGTATGGTTGTTAGCTCAGACCCTTGTCTGAGCTTCGATTTTGGTCTAGTTAAAATCTGCCTGTCTACCAGCTCCATGTCTCTGAGTGATGGGGGACTTCTCTGACATGCTGATAACCTGGGTGTGCAGCCCGTGCCTGGGACGTCATAAGAGGAGGCACTCTCCACCCATGTGGGTAGGTTCACTGCAGCATTGCTCATAGAGCAACACTTGGTTGGGGGCATGGTGGAATCACTACTAGTGACTTGGATGACCAAATGTTGCTTGGTTTCTCCTTTCCTGGTAGTGTTGACTCATAAGCATGTGCACTTGTACAGAGAGAGGGAGGGAGGGAGGCGGGACAAAGAAATGGGGAAAGCGTCCACTGTTAGAATGGTGTTGGCCCTGACACTACTTGTGTCCAACAGCACATTGAAAAAAATGGCTTCAGCGCAGACAATGGCTCAGTGATCCTGGCGTATGCTGTAGGGGGCAACTGGAAATGGAAACCCTGGGGGGGGGGAGAGAACTGCCTGTGGGCAAGAGCCATAGCTGGAAAGGGAGACTGTACTGACTCGGATGCATGGAGACTTTGGACAGGTGCTGGCGGAAGGTACCAACAGAAGTAAGAAACGATGAAAGATAAAGTAAAAAAGTAAGTTTGCCTGGCTTGTCCATGTCTGCAGTCAGGGTCCCAGGATCAAACCATTATGTTTTTTATTTTTGGGGCAGGGCAGGAGGGACCAGTCAAAGCAGTGACTGATCCGCATGTTGCACAAGTCGCAGCAAAGTCTGAGGCCAAGCAACAAAGCTGAAAAATTTTTTTTTTTTTCAGTCATCATAGGAAGTATATGAAGCAGTAAAAAATGAATATGTTGAATTGGTAGCTAAACCTTACTGTATTTCTTTAACAATCTTTGGTAAATAAGTACAATATTAGATGCAGTTTCACTTGTATGAGTCGGATTATTGTTATTTTTTTTATTTCTTTTTATTAGTTAGATGTGACGGACAGCAAATGGTACAGTCATCGTTGTATAATGTTATTACATTCTTCATTTCCAGTAAAACCGTGTATAGTTAGCATATACAGAACACTTTCCTTGTTTCTTTTAGAGGCATTACATTTACAAAATGACTGGATTTCTAGCATTGCAGACACATATCCCCCATAAGCTCATTGCAAATTGAATTTCTCTGTGGGCTAGTAATTTATTATAACAGATGTGAAGGCTGCACTTGAGGCCCTCCCAGGACCATGTCTCCCTCACTACCTTCAAAGTTTTTATATGGAGAGGGTCAAGGGACAAAATCTGGATCTTGCCTCGATAGATACATTACCCATGGCCTCCATAGCACCTCGCACCTGTGGTGTTTATTATGAGTTTAGCCATAAGGGATTCCATATAGTAGATATCGGATACCACCCCCCTCCAGTCTTTGATAGTAGGCATAATAGGAGAAATCCATCATCTTGTTGTTGCCTTTTTGGCTGTCAAAATGTAAATAGGCAGTAGGGTTCGATACCAAGGTGGTCTGTGGGGTGGAAATAGAGATAACAGAACCATCTCAGCAGTGAGTTTGGCCAGCTCCCCTAAGCAATCCAAAATTTCCTGTTGTAATGTGCACCAGAATGGTGTTAACTGTGGGCATGGCCAACAAACATGAACATCTCCGCCAACATCTGCCATATGAAGAGGGGAGGTATTTAGTTAGAATTGCCGGTGAACGAAAAAATCTACTTCGACATTTCCAGGCGAATTCACGCCATTTAGTAGAATGGGTTACTCTGCATGCCAGTGGGGATGCTCGTAACCACTCTTGTTCTGAGATATCTAACTCCAGATCGCTGCATCAACTATTCAACACAGAGGCCGATGAGTCACCCATCCCATCTCAAAGGATTTTGTATAGGTGGGCCTCCAGGTGTCCCCACATACGGCCATTAATATTATCCTCAAGATATTGGAATGGGGTCTGGTAACTTAGAGGTTACGTCTCTTTGTCGCAGTATATCATTTTTGACCTGGGCATATCTGAAAAGGTCATTGTCAGATAAGCCATAACTTGTTTTGAGGGTTTCAAATGGAATAATGCCCACTGGAGAAAGGAATTGCTTAAAAAATTGAAGCCCCGCCCTTCTCCATTTTAAAAAGGTATGGTCTAGGGTTGCAGGGAGAAATCGGTCATCTTCTGAGATATGTGTGTAAAAGAAAAAGATTTTCCTGAAACCCTTATGTAGTTTTAACATATACCATAATTTTAGAATTTGGGCTGTAAAGAGTGTAAAATCCAGCATGGGTGGTGTCTTGTTTGCCAAGGCCAATGTTATTTTAGTGGTATCATATAGGTAATTTATTGCAAATTCCAAGTCTTTCCAAGGTGCCGAGTATGTAGGAGACAACCACAAGGTAAGTATTTTGAGAAAAGCTGCCATTGCATAGACTTTCAAGTTTGGTAGGTTAGCTCCACCTTGGGAAAGCGGAAGTTGCAAAAGGGACATCCTTATCCTCCGACTGTTCCAAATAAAGTTCGAAATAATTTTGTCCCACGACTTACAATAAAAGTTAGATGGCAAAATAGGGATATTTTCAGGGGCGTAGCTACAAGGGTGCAGGGGGTGCAGTGGCACCTGGGCCCATGAAGTTTGAGGGGCCCAAATCATAACTTTGATGTTTATTCAAAACTGGGGAGGGGCCCTGTAACATCGCCTTGCACCCAGGCCCTCTGGGAATTTGCTACGCTACTGGATATTTTGAAATAAATATAATAATTTTGGCAGGATTATCATGCGAATGGTCTTGATTCTTTGGAAAAAATGTAAAGGTAACTTGGACCAACAGGATAAATCTGATTTGGATCTGAATTGATAAGGGTTCATAATTTAACAGCTCCAGATTAACCAAGTTGCTTGGAATATAGATTCTCAAATATTTAAATTTTGTTTTATACCACTTTATTGGGTATTTGTTTTTAAGAGATTGGGATGGGGTAAAGAATGACGAGAGATGATCCGTTTTAGCTACGTTTAACTGAAAACCCGAAGCAGCTTTAAAGTGTTCCAGAGTTTCCCACAACGCCAGAAGAGAAGTCTCTGGGGAGAGGGCCATCACCAGAATATCATTGGTGTACAATGCCACCTTATGTTCTCTGTGACCCACAGGAACCCCCTCAATCCGAGCATTCTTCCGAATAGTCTTGGCTAAGGGCTCAATATAAAGAGCAAAAAGTAGTGAGGATAAGGTGCATCCCTGTCTCATGCCCCTTTGTATTTGTATTGGTTGGGATAAAGAACCATTAATTCACATATAGGCCTTAGGGTGGATGTAAATATTTTTCAGGCAAGTAAGGAAAGAATCCGGGAAAGAAATATTTTGAAAGGGTAGCCCACAGGAAATCCCACCCCACCCTATCGAACGCTTTATCTGTGTCTAAACTTATTATAGTGGAAGGAATTTTTCTGGAATGTATATACTTCAATAGTAACAGGACTTGGAGTAAATTATCAGATGTGCTTCTCTGTTTTATTAAACCTGATTGGTCCCGGTGTATTAACTGAAGAAGTATAGGTTCCAACCATTTTTCCCAAATGGCCATAAATATTTTGTAATCCAAATTCAAAATTGAAATAGGGGGATAGGATGAAGGAAGAGTAGGGTCCTTCTTGGGTTTAAGTAGGGGAGAAAGAACTGCATAACTAGAGGAGGGTGGGGGGAAGGGACTGTCCCTCTGCCACTGCTCAGCAAGCCGGTGGAAAACTGGGAAGTAGTTGAAGGATAAAGGTTTTATACCATTGTGAACCAAAAGCACCTGGGCCGGGACATTTCAAGGGATTTAAATCTTTTACCTGTTGGAGTATCTCTTCAGGTCTAATGGGTCGCTCCAATGGTCCTTTATGGCGCTCTGATAACTTAGGCAAGTGAAGTTGATCCAAGAATTCAGATATGACTTTATCTTGTATCAGGGATGGCTTAGGGGCTGCATATAAAGATTCATAAAGTTGTGTAAAAACCGGTCTGATTTGTTCTTCCTTATAGGTAGTTGTACCGGATATAGTAGGTTTTATTTTTAAAATAGTAGAGGCCTGTTTATTAGCTTTTAATTTCCGAGCCAAAACTCGAGCTCCTTTTGCTCCCCCCTCATAGTTATACTGTCTTAAATAATTCAGGCTCTGGAGAGTTTTATAATCTAGTATTTTTTGTATTTCTTGTTTTAAACTTCTAATCCGTCGTTGTAGGGCTGTATTGCTCTCTCTATATAAGAGTTGGTAGGAGGCTAGGTGGTCTGTTAAATAGTTAAGCCTAGCATTCATCTCCTTTTGTTTTCGGGAAGCATATTCCAGTATCTCCCCTCATAAAACTGCTTTTAAAGCATCCCACTGAATCTGATAGGAGACTTCAGGAGTGGAGTTGTCCTGAATTACTTGTGGAATGCGTTCCCAAAAGTAGTCCTGGAACTTATGATCCCGACAACGGGAAGCACTGAACCTCCAGAACCTGAATCTCTTTTGTTTGCCCAAATTCATTTTAAGAATTAATGGATTATGTTCGGATAATACCCTCAGCTTGATTAAAATGTCCTGAACCAGAGTAAGATGTTCCCCTGTAATGAAAAAATAATCTAGTCTTGAGTATGTGTTATGTCTCCTGGAAAAAAAGGGTATCCTGGGACAGATGGAAATATTCTCCTCCAGGTATCCTCAATGCCCAAAAAGGACAAATTCCCTTTTAAATATTTAGTTGCTTTAGATAGCCTACACGGCTTAGGGTTAGAGGAATCCAAATTTGGGTGAAAGGGGATATTAAAATCTCCACCCATAATCAAGACACCCTTGAGCATCTCCATAACCCTCTGTAAAAAGGTCCGTATTATGGGGAGTGACGTTTGTGGGGGAAGATATGTATTAACTAAGGTTACTGTCTGGGAGTAAAATGACCCCGTAAGGATCACATATCTACCGTGCAAATCCCGATAAGTGTCCTGAATTTCCAGTGTGGTTGATGTAGGAATTAAAATAGCCATTCCCCTCTTATGCCCTTCCAGAAAAGAGGATGTCAGTACCCGATATCAGCCTCCCCAATGTAGTTTTAAATGTTCAGCTAATGAGAGGTGGGATTCCTGTAGACAATACAGATCTGCTTTCTGCTTTCCTAAATGCTGCATAATCCTATAACGTTTAACAGGGGAATGCAGGCCATTCACATTCTGAGAAAACATTTTTACCAGTATGTTAACCATAATCCCATAGAGGTAATATTGTAATTGTTTGCCTAGAATATTGCTGGGTCCCTAGAGGGCATAAGTAAATGTTAAAGATTATATTCCATATACCCCACCCCAAATCAGGGGGTCCTTTAAGACCATATCCAGAAAACCCAGATTGAGTGATATCCCTATACATAGTAGCCAACTGGCCTTCAGCGTCTCTGGCCAAGGAGGGGGTATTATGACTCGTAATAAAAGTTGTGTCACCATCCATTTTTAAATTAAACACAGAAACAAAACTTAAAATTCTTAACAACAGCCAAAAACCTTGTCTATTAACCTGTCTCCAGTTGGAGAAAACTGTGTACATTCGTTCTTCCACTGTTGGGGGAGATATGACCATCTCCAACCCAGGTCCCAGGGTAAGGGGGGAACCCCTTCTTTTTAGGAAAGTGTGGCATGACCCACCGAAGGTGGATACAGACCCACTTGAGAGGGAAAACACCCTCTAGGAACAGTCCCACAATAGTAACTGTCCCTGCGGTGGTGGTGACATGAATGTTATATACTATTCACAATGTGTTAAGTAACCCAAAATGCTGGGGAGGAAGAGCCACCCCTCCAGCTTTAAAAATTAATAAATCCCCATGGGGGTCTAACTAAAAAGTTAACTCAAAAATGCAATAAGAGCATTAAGATGATCTGCTAAATCATGGCCAAGGGGCCTGTTATATTCAGGGAGACAAACGAAGTGCCCTGTTCTAGATAATGCCCCCCTTTATCTATAGAGCCAGCTTTGACTCCTGGAGCATGTGGAGAAAACCCCCATAATACCTCTGCCCTTTTGTATAGGGGGAAAATGTTATTGTGACTCAACAAGATCCTTATATTGGTAATTTATAGTCCCCTCTAGATTGCCAGATCGAGGAACACCACTCGGAAACTGGAAGTCCAGGAGCTCAGACCGATAATGTCCCAGGAGGCAGGGCTGGGTATCCGGCCAGATATGAACCTTTCAACCTTTCAGAATGGAGAGGGCACCCCCCAGGACAGAGGAGGGGCAGGTTTCCCCCCCATCCCGTGACCAAGTCTAATATGTCAGGATTATCGTTACAGGCATAGAATGCTTGTTTATGGTAACCTAAGGCCATCAGGGAATGGCAGACCATTTATAATCCCAGCCCTGGCTGCCCCCCGCCACTATTGGGGGTGTCAGGTATTCCCGCTGTTGCCTGCCTCATCGAGGCATCAAAGTCCTGATCTCACAGTCTCAGCATGTATTCCCCTAGTTCCACCTGGACTTCTTGATGCAGAAATGGAAACATTACATTTAGTAGTCCAGTTCTTTCCACATAGAGGCCGGCAGGTAAAGAGCTCACGAGACAAAGTTCCACAATCCACGAAGGGAGGGGAGAGAGAAAACTCACCCTCACAGTCGGGAAGGGGGGGGGAGTACCTCAGAGTTGACCCACACAGAGGAAGGGGAGAGCGAGGCGCCCCACTGACCTCACCTCCTAGCCAGATAGGAGATAGAGGCTGTTAATATTATTTTAGTATCAGCGAGGCCTAAACAGGAGCAATAGCCCACCCTCAACCCCAATCCCACAGATGTAGTCGGCCCCCCCAGCCCATCCGTTACCTTCATGGAAGATGTTTACTCCTACTCAGCCTGCAATGTTGGATTTCTGAGTAGACGCACTCTGTCCAATAACTTCTGCAGGTGGTGTTATCCAATCTCCACTCGGGGCTTCTCTTGTGTACCAGGCCTTGGAAGAGTAGCTAGGTCCCTCGCTCCTTGTTTGGGGTCATTTTTAGATAAGATCCCCCACTGAAGCAAGTTGGATTTGACCTCTGAAGCTGTATTGTAGGTGACTGAACCATTGGGGAACTGAACAGTTAATTTTGCTGGATACGGAGTTCGGAACTTTAAATTTTTGGCTCTTAAGAAGGGGAACGGGGGGGACTACTCTCTTCTCAAACATAGAGTTGCAGGCGCATAGTCGTTGTCGAAAATGATACGGTGGTCTCCTAACATTACTTTCTGTTAGCGCCATGCTTTTATGAGGAGCTGATCCTTCTCGTAATAGTTCAAAAATCTCATGACAAAGGATCTGGGTCTGACCTCAGGTTTCGAAGGCCGGGGACCCAGCGCCCTATGTGCCGTCTCAATGTCGATCTGATAATCAGAGCTCAAATCGAGGACCAAGCGCAGTAGATAGTTCACAAATGCCACTGGGTCATTCCCTTCCTCTCCCTCTGGAATCCCATACACCCTAATATTTATCCGTCGTCCTCTATTTTCCATCTCTTCTTGTCTCAGAGGTATGGAGTTGTTCATCTGCTAGAACTAGCACAGCTCATTCCAGGATAGTGATTTTATTTGTATTTTCCAAAATTTGAACATCTGCCTCCGTTACCTGTGTTTGTAGATCTACCAGGTCCGTGTGAATATCCTTCAGCACGTCTCTCATTTCGGTTCGAAACTCTGATACGGCAGAGAGGATCGCATCCGATTGCAAGTTTTCAGGCATTGGCTTTTTTTTTTTGCACTTTTGCCCCGTTTACTTTCTAATTGAGGAGCGGTGCAGGAGGCAGCATCAGAATCCAGCAGGCCATGATCCTTTTCCTCTGGTAAGTCTTGCAGGAACTGGTAGCGGTTTCTCTCTTGTCGTGCCATGCCCTGAAGGGATGTATTAGGTATAGTTGTCCTTCCCGAGGTTAGAATTTTTAGATCTGTTAGTTTTTGTGAAAATGTATTCATTCTGTCAGGAAGGAAGTGCCTATAATATCAGTGGAGGGGTAAGAGCTCGATCCCCCACGTGCTTACGCCGCCATGTCTCCACCGGAAGTCTCCAAATCATTGTTCTTAATGTTACAACATGTTTATCTCTTCTTTTTCTTGCAGAACATGTTTGATAACTTGCATGAAAGGATGTTTAACAGTCTATGGTATTACATAAAGCTATGATGCTTGTTAGATGACATTGTTACATTATAAAGTAGATACAGAAACAGAAAAAATGAGTCGAGAAAGACCCATGGTTCATCTAGTCTGCTCAAGTTGACAACATCTACTTACCTCCTTCAAGCATCTGAATGGAGGTTAGCCTTTGTTTTTTAATTACAGTTTATCTCTGCCAGCACCTGTCACCCTTCAGCTCAACTCTCCAGCCCCATTCCCACTTTTCTAGGGCTTCCTTCCTTCCTGCCTCCCAAGGATTGTCCGCCATGGCAGGGCCATCAGAGGTGAGGCAGGCTCCCTCTGGAACACTGATCCAGTGGAGATCCCAGTCAGTGTCTGAGCCTGAGGTCATGAGGTGTCATCCTGCAATGCTCCGGCACTTTGTCCTCTGATTTTCCTTACTCCCCTGGGAGGGTGGCGCAACATGTATCCAACACACATGCAATTGGGCACACACAGAGATGGGCCACTAGCCTTCCCACCTCCTCTTGTCCTGCCTGGCAGCTCCCTAGGGTTGCTAGGAGGCACTCGTGCAATGAACCACATGCAACCCTCCACCCCAGAGGAGATGAGTAGCCACTGGAACACACAAGCCTCCTCTCCTTGCTGGTTCTCTGGTTGTCCAGATTTATTCCCAAACCTGAGTCCCTAGTAAAGCATGTGGTAGCACTGATGGCCTGACTGTGTAGCTGACTTTTAAAAAATGTTTATGACAAGAAGGCACTGATGTCCCACCCCATGGTCAACACCATTTGGATTGGATGGACGGTGGTGGGCATGCCCTGCTATCGCAACCAATTAGATGGCTGTGCCACAGGCCACACCCTCTCAGTGGAGAGGACGTTTATGAGGGATTGGTTGGCCAGATGAAGTTCCGCTCTTTCCCTTATCCACTAGGGTCACCAGAGGCATCCCACCTCCAATAGCCCATGCCTTGCTGTAACCAGGACTTGAGTGTTCTTGTGGGGATCTGGCTCAGTCCATGAGGCCCTGCTGTGAGTAACAGTCCTTGATGGATTAAACTGTGAGCTTGGGGATTGAATAACCAGACCAAACATCAGGACCTATAGGAACTGTAGGCAGTTGCTAGGGTGGGAAGTGAGGCTGGCAGTTTCAGCCATGACCCTGGCGGGAGGGGGCAACGTGCACACACTCCTCACACAAGTTTCTTATTTAGTGAATCGTCCATGTACTTTCATATAAGATGGTGCCAACATTGCTGTGCCCATCTACCTCTGTACAGACTTCCATAGAAACATAGACTTTGACAGCAGATAAGTACCGATTGGCCCACCTAGTCTGCCCATTTCCCAACCTACAGGATAAGCTGCAGATCCTAGTTAACCAACAGCCTATTTCTTCCTACCCCCACAAAACTGCCTTATGTCTGTCCCATGCATTCTTGAATTATCCACAGTTTTAGACCCCACAACCTCCTCAGGAAGACTGTTCCGCACGTCCACCACCCTCTCTGTGAAAAAAATACTTCCTCACATTGCCCCTGAACCACCCCCCTTTGTCTTCAAATTGCGTCCCCTTGTTCTTGCACATCTCTCTTTCTGAAAGATGCTACCCTCTTGGACTTTGTTGATTCCACTGAGGTACTTAAAAGTTTCTATCATGTCCCCCCTCTCCCTCTTTTACTCAAGGGTATACATATTAAGCTCCTTTAGTCTCTTCTCATATGGCTTTTCTTGCAGACCCTGCATCATTTTAGTTGCCCTCCTCTGGACTGCCTCTATACTGTCTATGTCCTTGCGGAGATGGGGTCTCCAGAACTGGATGCAGTACTCCAGATGGGGTCTCACCAACTGTCTCTACAGAAGGGTAACAACTTCCTGTTTTCTGTTGGTGATGCCTCTCCCTATACATCCCAGTATCCCCCCAACCCTCCCTACTGCCTTCTCACATTGCTTGCTAACCTTAAGGTCATCTGATATGATTACCCCAGGTCCCTTTCCATTTTTGTTTTTGTCACTACCTCCCCCAATTGTGTAATCTTTCCCAGGGTTTTTGTTTCCCAGGTGCTTTATTTTACACTTCTTTGCTTTGAATCCAAGCTGCCATACTTCTGACTGAACTGCTGAAGGACTGGACACACTCTCCTTTCAGGATTGGGTGTTTCCATGGTAACAAGGAAATAGGAGGATAGCTATTAGGAAGAGTTATGCTTCAACCATCATTTTTTTTGTCTAGTGCCAACTACTTAAAAATATAAGTTTTATTTTAAAGGAAAACAGTCAACATCTTAAACAGCCCACCCCACAAAGCCTTACCCCCCCAATTAGGCTTTTTTACAATGGGAGCCCATTTTCCATGCTGCTTTACTTACTTACTTACTTAATTTTTCTAGAACGTCCACAAGAGGGAATGTGGCAGATGCTGCGTCATTATTTCATGTAATAGTGCGGCAATCGCGCCACTTCCATTGAAAAGCATGGAAGTGAGCTAGGCGGCACCACACTGTTACGTGAAATGATGACACGCAGCATCCACCATGTTCCCTCTTCACAGACTTTTCGAAAATAAAATTAAGTAAGTAAAGCAGCATAAAAAATGGGCTCCCATTGTAAAAAGCCTAATCAGGGGTAAGGCTTTGTGGGGTGGGCTGTCTAAGCTGTTGACTGTTTTCCTTTAAGAAAACGAAGAATTGCTTTCCTATAGACACCTAATGGAGGTGAGTAGTTGCTTTTATGACCCTCCCATGAAAAACACTAACTCAAGTGCTGCAGACTTAATGTATTCAGTTGTTTCCTTCCTATGATAAACTCAGAACAAATGCCATGTGAGTGAATGGATTTTTTTCACAGCCTGTTTTTTATGCATTCCAATACAGAAAGTGTCACCTTGTAGGAATGTGTCCACATTTTTTGCACTTTGTTGGGGAGTGGGGGAGTACAGGAAAGATTGATTTAACCCATTCCCACTCCTTAGTGGTCACATAAGCTGCATCTCCTAGTGGTACATTGTTTTAACTATTTGTAGGAATTAACATTTAGCAGTCATTATTTGCACTTATTCATATCTTTAAGTGCCTTTAGTATCAATTATGCCTTTTTTCATGCCTAACATGAATACCTTAGTTATCTCCCTGTTCTCTGCTGATGTAGTGACTTGCCTGTTAAAGATCATATCTTTTTTGGGGGCAACACGGGTTTTCTTCGGAGGAGATCAACATACTTTCCAGGCTTACACACAGAAGAGGCGAGAGCCATTTGTACTGTGCTTGCCCATTAAGAGATGTGCCCATGTGACAGAGCAGTAGGATTATCCTCTTGACCTAGCAAGCATGTTGGTGGGGGTGGGGGCTGTCATCCAGTGTCATGATTATTGTTGTCCATTTTTGCCTTTCTGGTCATCATCAGCCAATTCTTGCTTATTTAAGAAGCATGAGCTCCATAGTCATGATTTACGTGTATGGCATACTGTATTACTCATTTACTTGGGTTCTTGTTCTTTGTAACACTGTACATATAAAATGCTTGGACACAGCCAGAGTGGCTTGTAGATCCATAAAGTTGACCCATGCTTGTGTTGTTTAGTCATCTTTTGATCCAGATAGCCTTGGTGGTGATTTTATTTATTTATTTAGTGAAATTTATTTAAAAAAGGCAAACAGGTTAAGGCTGTGAGCTGCAGATCTGGAGACCTGGGTTTGAATCTCACAGCCGCCTAGGTGCATACTGTGTGATCCTGAGCAAGTCACTTAACTTCCTTGTGCTCCCAGGTCACATCTGGAAACCAGCTTTGGCTTAGTGTGCTACTCCTGGTTAAACAATGTTCCCTTTCCCTTTTTTTTTCCTTTCCAGTCAAAGAATTGATACTAAGCAGTTGCATATTCAGCTACAACTTGAGCAAGGGGGATGTGCAAGGATACACAGACAAGCGCAGGAATGGAGTTTTGTGTCTCAAGCTTGGCATTTGTTTGGTACGAGCCTAAAGGAAACTTTGGAAATGGAACAAGTGGCAGGTCTTTGGCTGTTTGATACTGTAGTGGGAAAGGGGCTGAAGTTTCATGAGCATTAACCTCTCACAAATTTAATTGGCCAGAATATTGAATTGATTTGTTTAAGGCTGCAGTACCTACCTAGGTGTTAAAGTAGAGAAGCATTCGAGGTCACACTGGTCATTTTGTCAGGTCTGTAATAATATTACATTACACTATACACTATTGGCAGCTTAGTGGTAAGGTGACCCCATCTTCTGCTGTTAACTGAGAGTTCATTAAGGAATGAGGAAAGATTACCAGTCCCATGGCTGTGATGGTTGGGTACCTGCATCACGGAGGTGGCACAGTAAATTTTGGAGGTGGAGGGAGATACCAGGCTTGTATCATGCACTCACTGCCCGTGGACTGGCATTATTGCCACTCCCCTACTGCCCCGGCTAGATGAACTGTGCAGTCATGTGCCCAACATGGGAAGCATGGAATAACTTGAATAACTGTGGAAAGCATATCATTCTGTAGTTGAACAGTGCTGGGAGAACTTTCCCCCTGTAGAGTAGACTAGTTGGATAGTGTGGTCACCACATAAAGTTTCAGGTTGAGTCAGATGTGTTGTTCTATTTGCGTCTGGCTGTTTGTAAAACCTGCTAATCGGATTGTGTGTGTGCTGCAGGATCATGTGACTGCATGTAACCAAGATTAACGGGGCACGAGGTAGGCAAAGAAGCTTAAAAACTGGGAGAACAGGGTCCCTTTAACCTTTTCATATCTTTTAAAGCTGTAGTGGTTTGTTAGTTTGTAATGGACATCTGGTCTTGTTTGCGGAGGGCAGCAAAAGCAGCCAAATTCAAAATATCTTCTTCAATCTTTCATACTGTACACACACAAGTGTCTGTATAAGATTATGTAAAACTGGATGTATCCATTTACAGCTTTGTGACCGATGCAGCAGAAGAGAAGCAGAGCTCATGCCCTATGTTTTGGGGGGGGTTACTGCCATTAGAAATTTGCTTAATTCCTTGAGTCATCAGGTTCTTAGCTGCACTTCTTTTGTATTTCATTAGCTAGGGGGTGCTAAATGGGGAGAGGGCTTGAATCATCTTCATTTATTCATTACAAATCGGGTTTACAAACTTTGAGTCAGAGACTCATTTACAAAGGCACCTCGTCGCGAGGGGGAATACATCAAGACAGTTATTACAGTGCAGATTAAAACAGAGGATAACATTACAGGTGCAGTAAAAGGAACATTTAACATAGATACACCTTTTCTCAGTTATGACTGCTGCACCTAGAAAACCTGTCTGTAGTGATATGTGAACTGGGATATAGTACACAACTGTCCCTGCCTCTATAACAGTGATTTTTGTTTAAAAATAAATAAATCCTAGTAGAGTGTGTGGGCAGAAAACACTTTATTAAATGGTAACTTCCAACAGTGTGTACGATCCTATGATTGTATCATGGTGCTTTATGGTCAGGTAATGCTGGTTGCCTTATGCACACAGAGGTATGGCAAATGATGCTCTGCCTATCATTAGAGATGGGCCTTAAGGGTACACAGCCCAAAAACACACACGATAAAGGATAACCGCACTCTATTGAGCTTATGTTGCAGTAAGTAAAACACTTAGAGTTTGCATCTTAACCAAAGAGGTTTAGTTGCAGTACAATGTAGAGCACAGATGCTCTCAGAATAAAATTTACAAAGTGACTGGCAACAACAGTCGCTGCAGTAGCCCCTGTGCTTCGTTCTGTGGAGCTTTCTTAGGGGTGGTACCCCCTTCCACCCCCTTCCCCTGATGTATATAAGAAAATAAATATCCCCCTAGGTGTTCCATAGTGTAGGTCCCCCTCCCATCACCAGTCCCTGATGTATATAATAAATAATTATTCCCCAGAATTTCCATAGTGTAGTGTACCCCTCCAGCCCGATCCCCGATGTATAAATCCGGGATCCGGGCTGAAAGAACCTGCTATACTTGGGAATTATTATTTTATGTTATGCATCGAGGATTGGGGCTGGGAGGGAGGTACACTACACTATGGAAATACTGGGGGAATTATTTTTTTACGTTATACATAGGGGATCAGGACTGGGAGGGGGTTATGGCAGAGTAGTGTACCTTTTCTCTGGTCCGCAGTTGTGGAATTCTGCCTGCAAAATGTGGTATTTCACTCAAAATAGTGGAATTCCACCAACGATGGGCAAAATTCCACCGTTCATAGCCAAATTCTCATTCCATGAGCAAAGTCCGCTGTTTTGGTGGAATTTTGCATTTGCTCCCGAAAATGTTGTGAAATCCATAAATTGTAACATTTTTCATGAATCAAAATATGTCAGTTTCGCACATCTCTACCTGTCACACATACTCACATAATTCAGTTATTGCTATAACCAGCCTTGTCACCGTGATAGTATTGCTGCTTGAGATGCTGACAACCTGGATCTGGGAATGAGCCAGAGTTATCAGAGGGCTGTTTGGGGTGGGGTGCGGTGGAGGAGGAACGAGCATCCCACAGGATACTTGTGCCACTGCTTGACTGCCGCCTTGGTGATCTCTGGCAGGGGCTGTGGCTAGCCAGAGGGGAGAATACTTCACAGTAGCATGGGAGGGCATACACGTGTATGGCGCAGAATGTCTTGTCCTAAGGTGGGAGGACGTCAAGGTGGAATTCATAGTGTGGCAGGATGAAGCTTCAGCATTCTTGGGTCCTGCCTTGCTAACAGTCCATCCCACCTGCAAGATTTTCCAGGGCATCCATGGCCCGAGGGCCCCTAAATTTGAGGGGGGGGAAGGGGACCATGGGATTTGGAGCTAGTGTCCAAAATGGCAAGGTTGGTTGTGGCAGGTTGTCCATAGGAGCAGATCAGGACAGTACTGGTGACCATAGCACTGTCAATCCATCAGTATGCCAAGATATTAACCAGGCACACTTACCACTCTACAGTTGGAATCTTTACCCAGTGAAGTGTGCTTGCATCATGTTTTAAAAAGCAAACTGGCAATTAAAAAGCTAAGTGATTTTTTTTATCCCCTCCTATGTTTCATTGACAAATATTGCATCTTTACGGTTTTAATTTCAGTGTCATTTTTTGAATTTGATATACCAGTAATAACTAACAGACCGGTTAATTTTCTTGTTGCACAAGTCTGCCAAAAATTTTAATTTAATATCCTTAACTGCTAGTGCCGACTCCCCATTATTACTCTGCAGGTGGTGCCCCGGAGTATAGCTAGCTAGAACTGGATTTAGCTGGGTTTCCAAGGGTAGCAGATCTGTTCTCATGGTTACATTAGTTTTCAAACCTACTTTTTCCTTCAGTCAGTCACACAAGCCTCTTTGACATAATCAGATTTGGACCTCAGCATCCTTGTGGCAGTCTCCGGTAGGGGCCCCCATTTTACTAGATGTATATGGTAATAAAACGTCCTATGGGGAGGAGATACAGTGGCCAGATGTCTCAGAATGCCCATCTGGAGGTTGTTTTAGTCATGGGATATTATCTGCGAGTGGGAGCGCCTTGTTTTCCTTTGTTCTTTCTGACACCAAAGTTGAGCACAGGGCAGAAATAGACATAAAATTCAAGTGTCAGTTCAGTGAGTAATCGTACCATAGGCCTGAAAAGATGATCCGTGCCAGGGCACCTTATACACCACTCACCACCCGATTCGCTGGATGAACACGTTCAGTATTCAGTAGAAGCCTGTGGTAAAACAAATCGCTACCTGATATAAAACACTTCAGGCTGAAGTAAGTAAACAGAATCAACAGGAAGTGAGGAAAAGGCTGGGCTGTCACAGGTCTGCAGCTAAAACAGTACGTAAAAGTGGGGCGAGGTGCACTAAAGGGGTGCCAACCCCATAACAAAGACATGGACAACAGCCAGACACAGTGCACTCAGTGTGTGAGGATCATAAATAGCAAAATATGAAGCATGGACGCACTATATCACAGAACCAATGCAGCAAATGTGTTAACTGTAATGCGAATGTGATGAAGACAGGCAGCAAGTTTTTATGCTCCAGAAGATGCAGAAATGTACGTAGCAGCATCTCCAGATATAATAAGCAGCACTCAGAGAGGTAAGTACTGTGCAGTTAGTCCAAACTAGTAGTCCCAAAGGTGGAAAAAGTACAAAAATCCACTTTCAAAATGTCCACATGTAAAGTGCAGCAGATAGCTCTAAAAGTAAACATAGTGGGACCTCAACCGGCAAATGTTCCAGAAAAATATCAGCACTTCGCTCCCAGGAACTTTTTCCGGGTGGAGACTCTGGGGCAGGAAATCCATTTCTGTAGGCTTTTTTAATTATGACATCACACATATTCAAAATCCTGATACATAAGTGTGAGGCACACCAAGTTGCTTGATCAAATAGCTAAACACCCAAAAGTACTGAATGTGCATACACATGTTAAAAAAAAAAAAAAATAATCAGAAAAACAGATTTCAAAAGATCAAGAACTTTGTTTCTTGCTTCTCATTCTGTCTCTTCTGGTGGATGCGTGGTCTGCCTCTGCAGCAGCTCCACTAATCTGCTTCTTACAGCAGTCACGCACCGACTGACTAAATCCAGGAACAGCCCCCACTGTTCACTGGGGAATGTCAGCTCATCATTGGTCCACTCGGCTGTCAGTCACTCTGGGGCAAGGCTGGGGTCTATCAGAGGGTTGGTGATTGATCGGCGAGGAATTCAGGCCAGCAGTCCTGTGTTATCCCAAGAGCTCCTTGTGGGCTTTGCAGCCTGATTGGCTGATGGTGCAAGCCCTGCTCCCTGCTGCTATACTGATGGGGTTAAGGGGGCACACATATTGTGGTGGCCTATGTGGCTCTGGGGAACTAGCCCTAGAAGTCTTTGATTTTGAAAAGGCTCCTGCCCATAAATATTTATCTAATGCACCGTGTTGCCTTGTGCATGCTCGCGCTAAGTATCGAGTTCAGTTAGGTGGCATTAGAGGGGACACCCCCAGTTTCCAGTACATGATCACACTCCTTTCATTGACAGCAGGCAGCCACTTTTGAAGTGTGGTGGTAGATGTTTTATAGTGATGCTGATGGCATTGAAGATTCCTGGCACTCTTCTCCTTTGACAGTTCCTGCGGCAGAAGAGTCCAAATTGGTGTACTGGCGGGAGCAACAATGTGGACTGTAGCTGCAGGTGTAGACTTTGTATGAGTCTTAAAAGGTAAACCCCACATGTGGGGAAGGGGTTACACAAGAAGTCCTTGGATGTGGTTCCTGAATTTTTTGTATTGCCACATTCTAGTTTTATATCCAAAGGGATTTTGGTTCAAAGTCTATGTTGGGTATTTTACGGGTTAAACAACAGTTGCTTTCCTAAAGCCTTAGTTTACCTGAATTTTCCAGTACTGTCTGAAGGAGATGGATATCGGTTAATTTCAGCAGCTGCTCTGTGTGTCTACGTTAAAAGATTAAAACTTGTAGTCTGCCTATTAAGCAGTACTTTTGTGATGCTCTCCATAGTTTTTGTTGACCTGCGGAAAAAATTAATGTTTTTTGCGAGTATGGACTGACATTTCTTCTGTCGCACAGCAGATTTATTAATGAATAGTTGTGCTGCTGTAAGGTATATATTGCAGTTAATTGATACTAATCATTCATTTGGTAAAGGTATAAGTATAGGTATGTCATGCGCTGTATGCTAGATTTGTATGTCTGAAAGTATTATTTTTTTTTTTTTATCTTCTGTTTTTCCTTCCGTGTGGCCAGGACAGGCTGGGCTCTGCTCAGCTCAGCCTTGCTGATCCCACCATCCTGCATCTCCCTGGGGACTTATCTGAGAGCTGGAACACTGCCATGGATTCCCCCCCCCCAAATGGTGGGGTCAGGAGGGGAGGGCCATCCTCAGCCCCCTACCCCCACAGCAAACTCCAGTTTTTCAGACCCATGGTCCTTTTGATACAGCAGTTGAGGATTAGCAGGCAGGCTTCATTAATGCTTGTCCTGCCACCATTTTCGTCCCATTCCCATACTGGGGCACGCTCATCAACGTGCGTGTGTGGAGGCACATGCACGTTGCACAGTCCCACAGAACCTGCCTTCTTTCTGCCCTCTTCAACCCACACTGCCACCTGATGGCAGTCATTCAGCGGAGTATGCAGTTTTTCCTCCCTTGGAGAGGAGAGCAACTCTTAAGGGCATTCAATCCTCTCCCTCCCCTGCTGGCCCCTGGCAACCTCTGCTCATTTCCAAACATGGGTCGCCAACATAGTGAGAGGTAGGGGGATTAAAGCACCTCTGCCCCACCGGGTCTGCTCTGAAAGTACTTTTGAATGTAGTAAAGCCCAGTGAGCAGCCTGAACAATCGTAGTCTAACGTGAGTAACAGTAAATCCAAAAGTCATTTCAGGAGTCTTTGGTTCCATTAATCTATTGTTCATCATAAGGCAACCGTAGCACAAAAGGACCTGTACTGAACATGCAGGAGTGCAGTGTGGTCCATTGATTACCACACAGAGCCATGAACCTGAAGATCTGATTTTGAAACACACCACCTCCCCCATCCACTGACTGTCTGATGTTGAGTAAGTCATTTAACCTCCTCATGTTTGGACCTCTGATGTCGCAGCACTTCTGTGCCAGCAACCTGACTTTGGAAACAGAATTGGGGAGCTGAGATTGAGGGGCCAGGGTTGGAGTCAGCTTGTGGTGGGAGATGGTAGGCAGCCAGTGACACAGCAGCCCTTTGCAGTGTGCTGAAGAGCCTGCTTCCTCACAAGGGGTCGTCACACACCCAGAGTGTGCTGCATCATTTGAATCCACTGGATGGCTATCCCACATCACAAGGTGGAGGGAGGCACAGAAAAAAAACACAGGAAAACTCCACCTGCCATCCATATGACACCAGAGGCCTGAACACTGTACATCTCTGCACACAAGGTATACTCCTGATGATGTAGTCCTTGCCTCAGTGTTTGTGCACAGAGGTTCTTTGTCTTTTAAATATTTTTTTATTTTAGTGGGTTCACCACAACATAACCCAGATGGATCGTCTTAGGGTACCTGGTTCAGACGAGGCATACTGATGAGTCCTGGTAGGACGAAACACGTGTCTATGTCATCTGTTAGCACCCTTTGCAAACTGTGTGAGAGGCCTTTCGTCACCATGCAGTTCGGCTTAAAGTTGAACCAGCATAACATTCTGTGGTGATTTGCATATGCAGCCCATGATGCTTTGCACTGTGTGGGCATGTGTGTTTTTGTATACTCCTGATGATGACTGCAGCTGGCCAAGGAATAAGCATCCATGTAAGAAAAGTAGAAAACAAAACTCCTCATCACAATTCTCTTTCTTGTTCTCTTCCCTACCTGTTATTTCCTTACCCCAACCTCCATCTTGTTAATGCAGCAGCGCCACGAATGGTGCTGCATTGGGACTGATTGGAATCGTGTGATGATCCACCCCATTCATTGCCAACAGTTGAAACATACCATTTGATGGAAGCAAAAGGCCACAGTGAGGAACTTCAATTTAAAAGTTAGAAATAGCCTTCCTTCATAAGCAGTACAGATGCCCATGACCTTTGGTCCTGCACCATGTAGCTGATATGAACATGAGCGAACAGGCTGGATGTTGCTTGGTCAAAGGTGAGCACCGTCTTTATTGCCTGCAGACTGCACTCTACAGTCTGCAGCATAAGTAAAAGGTAGGAAGGATGGGCTGACTGGATGGGCCAGGCAGTCTTTGTCTGCCAACAAATTCTGTGTATCTATGTATCATGAGGAAGGTGATTTCAAACTGTGATAGCCTGAATAAATTTCAGTTGATTTGAAAGAACTGGGTCAGATTGCAATGTGATCCAGCTAGGTTCCAACTCTGCCCCTTCACTGAAATGCTGCATGATTATGTGCCCCTGTTGTCTGCTGCAAATGTTCATGACTTGTAGAGAGCAGTTCGAGATACAGAGTGAACAAGAGCTGCTGTATACTTTTTTTCCCCTGAAAAACGAGTCCTTGGTTCATCACAATTCCTGTCCTAGTAAGAAGCCTTTGAAGCCCTGAAAAAGTACTTTGATTTTTTTTTTTTTTTGTCTGATCAATGTATGGTGTGAGAACACTTCAAGAAACAATGTACTGAGGGGAAACAGAACAAGAGCTGCGCTGGTGTGGCGTTACGTTTTGACTGACGTGCTACCAGTTTCTGAGACCTTGAGAGACTAATTGTGGGATGCTCTGCCCCCGACCGAATTTGCAACCAGTGGCATGTTATGAGACCAGGTAAAGGCAGATGCTACACAGCCTTTAAAGATTGTTATGTGAGCTTAGTAAAAAGAAGTGGGAAGCCTAGTTAGAACAGCACATCATACACTTGGGGAAAAGGGCAGGGAATTTGGTTTAGTGTAGCACCTTTCTTACTCAGTGGATCCTAAAGTACGTTCCGGGTCATGAATAACTGCAGCAGTCTTTGCGTGTACACGGAGAGGTTATGCAGAGGTTAACACATGATAGTGTGTGCAGGTCTAAGGGGATAATGCATGCCTCAGGTGGTTGTTAGGCAAAAGGTGCAGCTGAGTGCCACAGCCCCCTGGGACGTGCATTATTCCTTTTTATAAAATGGGTCTGAAGTTTTATGTGTCCTGATTGGTTGGGAGGTGCCTCTGGCTGTGTTCTTATCAGGACATATTGTGCCAACCGGCACCACTTCACCCAGTCAGGGCTGACAAAATCTGAAATCACTGTGCAAAGTCTGCACCGCAGTGAAGCCCAAAGCCCCCCAGAACTCCATCCTCTTATGTAGTGGTTGACCTACAGCCCTCACTGCTCCCCCTCCCACCGCTCAATAGCTGTACCCAGATATACTGGAAATAAGTAAAATACTTACGAGACAGAAGTCTGGCCTCTGCTCCCCTGCTTTACAGAAGCCGCTCACAAACTCTACTTGAAAAGGAACTAGCCGCCATCCACCAAGTATCACCGCGTGCTACTAAAAAACGGGCTAAGTCAAAACGGAGACCCATGCCTCCACCACAACAATACAGCCCTGATATTGTGCAGCTACACAAATTACAGGGAGCGATTGATCTTCCTTTTATTAAAAAGAGAGCTGATGGACGGTCTGTCATTTCGCAGCGCTGTGGCAAGTCAGCAAAACCAAGCATCAGTAGGCAGAAACGGCTTTCATATCGAAGCTGACACCCACACTTCCACCAGCTCTCTGAAACTGGATTCATATAAAAGCAGGCACCTGCGCCTCCACCAGCTCTCATAAACAGTGTTTGAAAATAATAATCAGCATCATAGCAAAATCCAGTAAGCTGACTGCTATTCAGTCACACAAGTGCTCGGAGAAAATCGCTTACTGCGGTGGCTGGTAAGGGACACGCTCTGTACTAGAAAGAGCCTCAAAAAAAAGGGAAAAGGCATACAAAACGAAATAAAAAAAAACACTTGTGAACTGTGCTACTGTGCGTGAGAATAGATTTAAGGATAGGTGTCCCTGTATGGGGGAGCGCGCAGTGAAAAGCACTTGCTAGGGTGACTGATAAGAGATGCTGGCCACCAAAAAGAACTGAAACAAAGGGGAAAAGCATAGTAAATTAAAAAACAAAACACCTTGTGAACTGAGCTTGTGTGTGTGTGGTGAGACCATAAAAAATACATTTGAGGATCTTTGTCTCTGTTTGGGGGACTGTGAGGGGAGGCACACATACATTAACAACCAGAACAAGTACTACTTTTCTACTAACACTTATTTTACAATATTTTCCCCTTTATATTTTGATTTATCAATCTTTTAATGTATTTTTTTAATGGGGGACCCATTTTATAAGCTGAGTAAGACACTTTGAGGTATGGTTTATGGGATGATAAGAACACTTCTCAGGTGCTAAAGGCACTCTGCGCAAGCATCTCGTGCCTCATTATGCACCTGGGGCATGCTCTTACCAGCCCATAAACCACACCTCGTTGTGTCTTATTCCTTACATAATTGCACACCCCGTAGTGCGTTATCCCACTTATTATAAAATGGGCTTTTGTTTGTTAAAAAAATATGTAGTTCAGGTGAGGTGTGCAGTTGTCAGGAGAAAATCAGTGATCATGTGACGTGTTTCAACCAATGAGGTTACAAGATTTTCATGGTCCATTTTATAAGTGAGATATGAGGGGCATTAAGGAAAGCTTGGGGTGGCGAACCACACAGCAACAGATAAAGGAGAGATGTGGTTGAGCATCAAGTAACCACTTGCCAGTTACTTATTTCAGAAGTAGCTTTCTTTTTCCTTTTGCAAAATGGATGGTTTTCTGCCAGTTAGTACTGGGTGTGATACATAGAACACACTCACTGGAGGTTGATACATATGGTTCTGTTCCCCTTAATGCTCCATCAGCATTGTGATCTCACTCATTGTGACATCACTAGTGACCAGTCTGACAGAAGGCAAGTGTCTCTTTGTCACTTGTGATGTCACAGTGAGTTCCCACGTAAAAAATAAGGCACGCCAAGGTTCATGTCATGTTGAAATAACATCATGTTTTGTGTGTGTTGTGAGGCAGGAGGCCATAGGCAGACTGCCTTCAACCACCTGAGAAGTGACATTATTCCAGTGACAAGTGCCTGATTGCTATTTTAAAATGGATCTGCTTATGTGCTTATTGTCATTAATGGCTGTTTTGTGGATTTCACCTGTAAGGTTGTGCTGGGTTAATATCACAGGAGAAACTGGCTCTCCGCCAGTCAGCTTTCAGCATTTTGCCTAACCATTTTAATACTGACTTGCTATGAAGAGGAATAAAACTAGGTGTCAGCCTCCAGGTACAGCACTGTTCTACACATCACACCTTGTACTGCAGATACAAAATCTGCTAATTAGCAAACAGGAAAAGAATAAGTACCTCTGGTGTACAAAGTACCAGTTAACCTTTTTGTAAAAGTTAATTTCAGGCACTGTAGTAGTTCTTCAAGAGACACTCCCAGTGTCCTATAATGCATAAACTAATCCACACATTGAAGTAGATGTAAAGGTAGAAATTTGTCTATGTTGCAAAAAGGGGGAATAGTACTTAAATGTACTACTTTTAAAAGCTAATATTTATTTCATTCTGTGTATTGGGGTGTTCCAGTTCTTTAGAATCTGTTCTGTTGTGGATCCTGTGGATTTTTAGAAATTCTGATTCCATTCCAAGTCCAGTTGTGCCATGGAGACAGAATCAGAATTTCTGATTCCACATCCGAGCAACCTGTAAGATAATACCATAGCCCACCCAGTACACAAATGATACAGTAGCACTGTCAGTTGCTTCTGGCCTCCCCCTTCCCTGGCCCTTGTGTCCCCCATACTCTCCACCTTACCTTCTTTTGCCAGCTGGCATGGGGAAGTCATCCCTCTACTGCTCTCTTTAAGGTCCCTCTTTCATGGGGGCAAGGCCTGAGGGTCTCACCTCCATCTGAGTGATCTGCTTTTTACACTTGCTGCCATAGAGTCCATCTTAGCTGCACAGTCTGCCCACTCCATCCTCCCACTAAGCAACCCAATGCTGAGTCCATTGATGATGGTCCTAGTCAGCCAGCCTAGCCCTGCTACTCCCCTAGTTCCAGTAATCTGTGTCCAGTGTCCTGTCCACACCACAGATGATGATAAAAACCTAACCCATAGCCCAGTACAATATACCCTCGACTTGAGACTACCAAACCCTATCCTGAATGTTGGGACAACCAATGATTAACAACAAGTTCCCCTGTGTCTGCTAGGAAAATGGTCTGGCCTACCAGCAACAAACCCTGGGTAACCCTGGAGTGTATTTGACTTAGTCCAGCATCTGCACTGCCATAAAAACCCTGGGTTTGGTTGCTGGTAGTACTACTCTCGTTTTTCAACACCCAGTTGGTTGCTCTGTCTGTTTTCTCAGTAGAGAAAGGATGGAATCCTCAGGTTGGGTGGAGTAGTGGTCAGTTACTGACTACCGGATAGACCACTAGCACTGGCCAACAGAGTTGGGGAAAGTCAGACCATCATGGGCTTTGGTGTGGGTGGATGCATTGCTTGGACTGGCCAGTGGTCACAGTGACTAGTAGTCACTGGAGGTCAGGACTCAGGAGGATTTAATTTTCACACACAGACAGTAATAGGTTGATCATGGGACCCAGAGGGAATAACTACATTGCGGCTGGCTTTAGTTCTTTCTGATCTGTTCATCATCAGTGGGGGAAGGGATATCCTCCCACGTCCTGACAAATCTGACCCTTCAAGCTTGCCAAGGAGTCATCCTCCTGCTTCCCGCTCTACCCAAACCTAACTCCTAGGCCCCATGGAGCTGCAGCTTGCCCCCCAAGCGGGGAGAAGGTGGGGCGCCAGACACCCTGTGCTACTTCATCTCATTGGTCCAGAGGTGGCTGGGTGAGTGGGGGCACATTGGAGGCATGCTCCAGGCAGTCCGTCTTCCCGGAGCTGGCAGGCATTTTCTTTTTCTCCCCACATGCAGTATGTGTCCCTGACGTCATGGTGCTATGCACTGACATCCATTGTGTGTCTTGGGCGCCCTTCCCTACAAACAGGGCTTGCTGTACCCCGAGTCTCTGCTCGTGGTCAGGCAAGTTGCAGGCGTTGGCCCCCACTCTTCCCCCAGAGAAGTCGAGCTGTCGTGGGATGCTCAAGCCGTTCTCCCCCGGCCGGCCCTCCAGCGACCCGAGTCCGCTCCCAAACCTGGGTCACTGGTGCCGCAAGCAGAAATCCAGCCGCTGTGCTGACAGGCCGGCCTTGGTACTTCTAATCTTTCCTTACAGTCCAGCAGCAAGATTCTGGGTTTGATCAATTGTTTTTAGTAGCCAAAAACCTAGTAACCTGTCAAATCAAACCTGTGTTAGAACAATTGACCAACCATCTGCCAAGATCTATCATTTACCAATGATGAATTATAAGGTCATTCGTAGCTTGCACCAATCTAGTATGTGCCTTTATAACAGGAGTGGGATTATCTGCTCAGCCTGCTGTAGCACAGAAGTAAGTGGGTAGAATTAAAAATGTTTGGGAATTGAGGGACGTGCTGCCAAACTGTGGGGTGATTTGCTTCCAGCAGTTTCTTATTCATTCTTCATATGCCTGTCATTAAAGTCGTTGCAGTTTCTTACTGGCAGCCATCTTCTGTTAACACCTATGCCCCTGGTGTAGGCTGAACCTAGCCCGTGGTATGTTCCATCAGTTTTCTGTGCCCAATAATGATGGCCCTGTGGGTTGGGGATAACTTTCTGACCATGAATGGTTTGATTTTGATTTTCTTGCTTCATCTAGTTATCTTCTCCCCCCCCCCCCCCAGCCTGAAGACCTTCTACTCCTTTTGGCTCATCTAGTGCCCCAGTTACTCCTGTGCCACCCTTCTGCAACTAGCAATTGTGACTTCATCTGCCTGCCCCTAAGCACCATCCAGAGCCCTGGCACCTAGTGATCTTGCTGGCAGTACCCACAGGACTTTGTTCAACCTGTACCCAGTGATGGGCAGTGGGCCAACTCTCTACTGTGTACACTGTCACCCTGGGAAAAGTATTTGAGACAGGACGTCCCTAGACTCTGAATGGGACTTGCACCTGGTCCTCACACACCTGCTTCACTAGGGCCTGTTCACTGCCTCTTTACTCCAGGGCCCCGACCCCTCCCTCTTTTTCCTCCTGCCTAACAGTACCTTATATGCTCACCTACCAAATCTCCTCTTTCTTCCCAACACACTAGCAAGTGATGCCAGATGACCAGCAGCTCACTGCTGGGCACAGTGGTAACAACCCTGCCACCAGAGGAGGGGGTTGTTGCATGTCCCACAGCCTAGGCGGAAGTTATCTGGCTACACATCCTTTAGGGTGGCTGCCCCACTGCTCTGGAATTCTTTGCTACACCATGTTCATGGTACCCCCTCAGTGGATACTTTCAATTGAATTTTGAAGCCCCGGTTCTTTGAACTAGCTTGCTGCAAACTTTTATAATTTTTTGAAAATATTTATTGCCCTATTTTATTCAGTATTTTCTAGTCTATTTGTAAGGCACCCTGAGACCACTGGATAAGGTAGGGTTTTATTTAGAAAATCTATATAAATACTTTCTGTACAGTTAGTATCGTCCCAAGAAAAAAACTGCTAATCAATTATTTGAAACCCTGTAAGGCACTGGAAAAATAAACTTACCTCACATTGCCTAGTCTGTGATTTAAACCAAGCCTCTGGCCACTGCAGGAAAGCAGTGCTCCACAGCGCTATTGCACAGTTTACACTGATGGCAGAGCTATGAGTTATCATTGCCTCTGGTACTCTAGACTCAACTATCTATCACTGGACAATGAAGTCACTCTCAATGTCTGCTGTATTGCTCACAACATGATGTTATATTAGTATTGGGGGGGGGGGGTAATTAGACCGACATTGTCTTGTCTGTTCAGTGAATGCTTTTTGCAGTTTGAATTATTTTTTTCTGTAGAAGTGTTTATCTCTCTCTCCAGGATGGATCGGGCAGCTTTCTCAGCCCTGTCCCTGCCAACCGCGGCTGTCCCACAACTCCTGCGGTGGACCAGCGAGATCAGGCAGGCCTTCACCCTGCCGACTGGTATTTTTCCTCGGTTTTCTCCTGGAGACCCCAGGAGTCAGCGGCATCGTCTGGTCAGCCCAGTAGCAGCCTCCTTCCCCACCCCTGGCCTACTGCCTAGGCCCCTCTGGCCGAGCTTCCTCCAGCCTCCACTGGGGTCGCCATCAGCCAAGGGATGCCACACTTCCTCCCGGAGAGGAGAGCCTGCCGATCCGGCAGCTCCATCCTTTGCCCTCCCCCCCCCCATGCTGACCTCTGATGCCCCGGGCTCGTTCCCGAAACTTGGTCGCTGGTGTGGGTCAAAGTAAGGCTCCAGCGCCTTAGCCCTCTACGCTACTGGGCCAGCATTGCCTGAATTCTTTTAATGGTGAACTAGTTTGAACTGGTTCGCCCATTAAAAAGCAGTGCATTGGATTGGACATTGAATGTAATATAACCAAAAGTAAACCTAATTAAAAGGAAACAATGAAACATTTTTTTATGTAACACCCCTCCCATCGCAGTCAACAGACCCCTCCAAACATAACAAAACTCCATCCGATCCAGAAATGTCTGCTCTGCAACTCACCTCTCTGCTGCAATGCTGACTTTCACATTTACAAACAAAATGAGAGAGTGATTAAAATATAATCCCTGATCGTGTTACACACTGCACACTACATACTTAAAGAAAAGGGAGTCCTACTCTGAATTTACAAAGACTCTTGCTCATCTGTGGCGGTGTCCCAGCTGGTGGTGGTGGGCAGCAGGGCCACAGCTGGTAGGCTCTTTCTCAGGGAAGCTGGTCCAACAGCACTGTCTAGTAAAAGTTGGTTGAGCATTTTAAACTTGCAGCAAGTTAGAAAGTCCCTTCTTAATGAGCATCCCCAGGCCTCCCATGCTAAGAATGAGCTTGGGGTATGAGATCTTCTCGTCCCTCACCATCCATTTCATGGCATCCATGAAGATGGAGAAACAGACGGCATTGGTGGGCATGTCCACCACTTCGGCTCGCCGGTAGCCATAGGTGGTGCAGGACCCAGTGCCCTGGCCTCGTGACACTGTGCCTGCAGTGATGCCAGCACAAAGCAAGACCATGTCTGAGAGCATGTTGAATGAGTCTGACACTAGCACGATTGAGTTGCCATGTAGTCCAAGCTTGGCCACAAAGAAGATGGAGGTGATGATGAGCATGAAGATGAAGTGGCATGTCTTGCCTGGGTAGCAGCCCATGATAGGTTAGTGGGAAGTGGGAGAAGTTAGTATTTTCATGACCAGTGCTGCCGAGACCAGCTGCCGAACAGAGGCCGAGATGGAGAGAGGAACAGGTTGTGTGGCTGTCACTTGACCCGAGACATGTGCAGCAGCCCTTCTCCTTGGTACGCGTGTGTGTCACTGAACCCGAGACCTGCAGTACATCCCTTGACAATCTTATCCTTTATGGTCTTGTACAGGTGCAAACTGCGGTTTGTGGTTCAGCTGGTTTGCACAGTTCAGACCAGCTCGAACCAGTTGAACCGTAAGTCCCTTTCCACTAACGGTTTGCCACCATCTGAAAAAAAATTGAACACTTGAAGTTTGAGATGTTTGATTGTTTTGGAGAAATGAAATTGCAGCGCTAATCTTGACCTATGTTTCGTTTGTCTTAAAAAAAAAAAAAATGTCTTTTAAAATTTGCTGAGTGAGATTCAGTAACAAGCAGATACCCGGAAGGCTGAGCTGCTGCAGTCCAATGCAGACATTTGGTTAGTTTTATTGTGAGGTCATCTTGGAAAGAACAGTTTTTCCTTGTGGTTAGGGTGCATAGCTACGAACCTGGAGACCCAGGTTTGAATCCCAACACTGCCATATGCTTACTGAGTGACCCAGAGCAACTCACTTAACCTCCCTGTTATAAACTTCACTGTAATCTCTGTGCACATTGAATTTCTTTCTCATTCATAAATTCAGGTACTGCTACTACTACTGCACATTGTTTCCATATATGTTTTCTCTCCTTGCATTCGGGGAAGGGGTGGCTTATCAGCCCAGTCCCCACTCCCTGAGCTGGCATCTGCCTCCTCCCAGCACTGATGCCATGGCCTGGTTCTTCCCACAAATACCGCTCTTGTGGCAGGGCTAGAGGAGGGAAGGGCTGCCCCCCCCCCATGAATAATCCAAGGTGGACCATCTCGTGAGTTCAGGTGGTGGTGCAGGCTCGGGACAGGTGGGATAAACTTCATTAATCCCCCTGATATACCATTTTCTGTTTTTCTCCCCACCCTCACTGTGGAGCATCCAACTCACGCATGGAGACGCACTCATCCAATGTTCCCTGCAGTGCCCTCCCTTCATTGCCGCCCGAGCTGCACTGCCACCAAGAGGCCTCCACCTGGTACCAGTCTATGGCCAGGCAAACATAGAGAAGAGCAAATAGATCACTCCACAGTGTGACTATGCCATAGTAAAACCAGGAGGCAGCAAAAAAACAACCCGCATTGGTAGCCTGTGATGAGGGCGACCGCTATTGAGCGCTTTCAAAGAGGACAACCCAATAACGGTGCCATGTTCACAGGGCTACTGGACAAGGAGGGCAGCCAGATAGGGGGCAGCGAATATAGCGAGAGGCTGTCGCTGTATGTACATGGGCATGGGGGGAAGCGAGCACGCTGGCGGAAGGGGAGGGAGGGTTTGTGAGGCATACTTCGGTGGTGGGCTGCCAAGCTGGCCCTGTGGCGTGGTGGGTTGGTGGCAGGCTAGGGTTGTGAGGGTGCCAGGTTCGGTTTAGGGCACGTGTTCGTTATTTTGTGCCCAGCTATGATTTTTTTTCTTTAGTTTTCCACTTTTCCACTCCCCGCCCCCAACATGCACCCCTGAAGTTTAGAATCCTTTAGTGGGGTGAGGTCCTGCCGGGAGGTGCATTAAAAAGGTCTCTGGCACCCTTTTACTGTGCGCCGCGAGAGTTACATTGCTGAAATTGATTTTCAGCGATGTACACTAAATCAATCAATCAAAATTTTTATTTATCCAGGCGGGCACCATTGAGCAAGGCTCTTTTGCAAGGTGGACCTGGTCATGAATACTTCGAAGTACAGTACAGAAGCAGGTATACAGAAAGCAATAGTATACAAGGAAGAAAAGGTATATACAGTGTATACAGTACAGTACAAGATTGAAATAAAAAACAGCATTATTTTACAGTTGAAGAAGTCAGCAGATATACAATCAACCATAGGCATACAGGGGTTATAAGCAGAGATTACACTCGCCGTAACAGTGATCGCCTTTCCGCGATCACCATTATGACATAGAACCCTGGCACCAGATCTTGTGTGTTGGCCCTCCCGACATGGCTTTCACTGAACTATGAGTGTACTTCACTGCTTGTTATTGCATTTTAATGCACTAGTTTGCACGTAATAAATTTCTTGCAAAATATCCGTTACTGGTGTCAGTTGTTTTATTGCTGCAGCCGAGTGAACATGCCTACCCACTCCAGGAGAGGAGAGCTGCCCCATGGACACTCGATCCTCTCCCACGTCGGACGACCCCCGACAACCCGAGTCTGTTCCCGAACCCAGGTCACTGGCGTGGCAGGAGGTGAGATGTTAGTGTCTTAGCCCTCCACACCACAGGGCTGCCTAATCTACTGCACATTTAACCAGTCTCTCCCAAGTTTTCAATATTAGACCCTTACAATTTAAAACATCTCTTGGTCAGGGATCTCTTTTTATTTTTAGCCATAAAATACTGGAATTCTTTTCCAGATTCCATTTAACAAATACATTCTGACTCTATTTTCAAATCTGTTCTTAAGAAACATTGTCTATTAAATCCTGTCTAAATGTTTTGATTGACAGATGCATATTATAAGTTATGTAAATAGCATAGTTGCATGAATCTGTTACCTGTTTATAGATCATTATATTGGCTTTTGACTTTGTTGTTGTACGGTTTAAGTGTAAGTTTGTACATACCTGTGTCACCCATGAAAATGGGCACTTATACCCTTGGGTTCTTACTCAGTTAACACATTCTTAATTAAATAAAAAAAATCTCTCTGAGCGCCTAGTGGAACCAGTATTACCTTTCTCTGCAGATCTCTCTCTCTCTCTCTCTGCTTAATGTCCCTGATCTTGCAGTCATTGCACATAACTGCTCTGCACATGCCTAATGGTAGATGCATTTGTTGGGTAACCAGTAAGACACAATGGGGTATTGACTGTGCTGCCACAACTGCACGCCCGGCAGCATGGAAGGCATGAGGCCACAGGTCTTCAGCCCCTGGAAGTTCGGTGCTGGCATCACAAGCAACAACCCAGAGTGTATTCTTGTGCTTATTAAATGGGTTTTGAAATTAAGAATAAGGAAAATTAAAAACAATAGTTTTGTGTAAAATAATCCCTTCACAGGTGGCCTGTCACTAATGAGTGCTTTTAGTTTGAGCTGCACTGTGTGAGTCACTGTGGTGTGTGTTTTCTGTGTACAAATGGCCTTTTGAAGTCACCCCCACCCCCATTGGTGTTCCCCATATTTTTTTAAATTTAGATCTAAAATAAATCTTGTTATTGTTTCAGTTAGGAAGTGCACAAACAAGGGCCATTCCGACTGGTGGCATGGTACTAGCAGTAATCAGTGATAAGTCCTTGACCAGACAACTGCCATGTACACACTAACCCCTTCCTGGGAAAGATTCCAAACACAGTGTATAGACTGATCAGTGCTATAAAGGTGTCTCATTAATACAGCATATTTGCAGAGACACACGAGTAAAGCAGGACCACCGAACTTGTGTGTCTCTGCAAATATGCTATTTTGATGTGCAGTTCGAGGACTTTTCATTGTTTTACTTTGTGGATTTGAATTAGAAATAATAAGGGCTGGCCCGTCAGCGCAGTGGTTGGATTTCTGCTTGTGATGCCAGCAACCCGGGTTCGGGAACAGACTCGGGACACTGGAAGGCTGGACAAGGAGAGATGGCTGGGAGCGTCTGGAGACTGCTCGCCTCTCTCAGGGGAGGGTGGATTGAGAACTTGGCACTTGCCGACCTCTGGTGGAGGCTGGGGTATGGCAACACGCTGGGGCCCTACCTTCCGGGGGCATGGGGAGGCAGCGACACACCTTGGCGTTGTGGTAACCACGCCTCTGGGGAGCACAGTAGAAAGGCTCCAGGATGACTGGATGACAGTCGCCGGCTCCCATTGCTGCCGAGTCCCCGATGCAGCCCAGATCCAGCTCAGCAGCACCTGGGCCAAGTAACGTGCTGGCCGGCCTTCGGAGGAGGGGGACCTGCCCGGCAAAGGGTTACATCCGGGTTACCTGGGGGGGGGGGCTGCAAATATGGGGTGGTGGTGGTTGGCATCAGGGCAGGGGTGTCAGCAGGGACCTTGGTGGCCTGAAGGAGTGGCTGCCCTGGAGCAAGGAAGAGGCGGATAAAAAAATAAATAATTAATTGGCTTTGGGAGTTTTAGTTCAGTGACTGAGTGGATCGGTGAGGTAGTAGTGTGGATGAAAGTGAAAGCTGGGTTCAGGCGTGTGACATAGAGGAGCTGTACACTGATATATGTAGAGATAGGATAACATTGGTGCTTGGACTTTTTCCTACAAATTGGTTGTACTGTCTCAACCCAGTGGGCACTAACTAGTTTTCAGCCAATCAAGGTGTAGGATTTTTTGTATCCATTTTATAATGGCTTGTAAAGCTCTTTGGAATACAATGAGTATGGAAGGCATTAAATAAACCAGATTTATGGAGAATCCTGTTAAGTGCCGACATCCCAAACCAGCACCCTAAATAAAAACAAAAAAAACAAAAACAGCGTGCTTGCAGAGATTGAGTGCCATTATCAAACTGGTAAAAACTGCAGGTAGCTCTGTAGTAAGAAGCAACAGTTTAACAGTTGGTAACAGTATTGATCTTGACAGACAACTCTTTTGTTTTGGCATTATGTTTTTTATGGTAAATTGAAACCTTTCTGTTAGTGTGTTTTTTTTCGGTTATAAATGACGGCTTGTAAGTTGTATAATACAAACTAGAGAATCAATAATCTTTTCTCTTTTACTTTTCCCTGGAGCTATTGCTGCACATTTGACTTTATTTGATGATGACATTGCTTTCCACAGTGTCTAACTCTGAAGGAGAAACCTACCTATAAAAAGAGACACGGTTACCAAGGGACATGCCTCTGCTGTCTCAGTAGAATGTAAATGAAACCTCCAAAGTCACATGGACTGCAAAGACCCTTTTACATGGCGTCAGACATTGCTGTAGAAGAGAAGGATGCAGGAACTTCAAAGAGTGCTGTAGGATACTTGGGCTCCCCTGACACTATTCTTTCAAGGCTGTTAAAAATCAGTGCAGAGGAGAGGCCATGAGAAACTCTCCGATGGTGACATGGATAGGGGATGCAGTGCATCAGTAATCGCATTTATTTGTTTTACCAGGATCAACTCCATTGAGCATAACTCTTTTTTTCAAGGAGACCTTGGGTACAAACAGCTATTCAGCAGAAAAGATAATGCATAGAACCATATGTATAACGCAAATAACAACAAAACTTATTTGATATTGATAGAGAGAGATAAACGCTATAGAAATTACAGTTTGAGACATAAAGTTTACAGCGAACAGTTACAGTTCTCTGTACAGTTAGTCAGGGCTTTGAAAACACCATCGTGTAAATCATCTTCCACCTTTTAATGTACTTCTTACAAAGTGTGGGTGCATTACAGTTAAATGCCATTTTTCCAAACCTGGTGCAGTATCTTGGAGTTTTGAAAAGCAGGCGTTTGGGTGCTTATAAGTTCATATGCAGAGCCTGCTGTCCTGATTAGTTTTAGTATATGTGGTAGATCACCTTATATAAGTTAATAGGGCCTCCACGGAGTGTCTGTTATGGTATTAGAGACTCCAAGCATGAGGTTTGGGCAAGAGGACCGTGAAGCAAAGCTGAGTGGTTATGTCTGTCCAGTCCTCACTAGAGGAGTCTCTTATACCATAAGAGACACCTCTCAAGGGCCCTATTAACTTTTAGGGCTCAGCCAGTTGATATTTGCCATAATAACCCATGGGTTATTACAACGAACACATCCTGTGTCACTCCGTGGCTCTCTACTTACCGTGGGTGGACTGAATTGTTCCCCAGATGTGGTGGCTCCATTTCTCTCATAGCGAGGAGCCGCTCCATTTCATTCTCTTAGTGACTGAGCCGCTGAAACAGTCATCTGTCATCCTCAGAATACCTTTTTTTTTTTTTCACTATTTATCTACTCAGTTCTACTTTTAAAAGTAAAAGAACATTTTGAGACTCGGCCTCATTGTATCTAGGTGATCCTGCTCTTCATCAGCTGCAGGAACTAGTGTGAGCAGGGACGGGACTGCGGCTGACTGCCTATAGCGCTACTGAAGCACAGTCGCCACTAAAACTGTAAGTTAATAAAAAACAGAAAAGTAAAACAAAAGGCTGAACTGGAGACAGAGGGAGAGGGAGAGGGAGATAGAAAATGTGTGTGTGTGTCCCACAGAAATACCAGAGGTTCAATTGACAGCTCCACCACCTGTGTCATCTTTCCTTATTAACTTCCCCCTTTTTTTTTTTTGCAATCTGGTTCTTACTGACTTCTGTAGGAGAGCACCCCCATCCCCGGAGAGCCCCACCACCTACATATGACAGTTTCATCATGTAGATGTCAGAGTTCCCCCACCTAAACATTTGCAATTTAACCACTGAGAAAGACACAGGAGTCAGGCTGGAAAAAGCTGCTCACCAGCAATTATATTAAGTAAAAGAGGGGGAAGAGTGTGAAACTTGAATTTAATGCACACCCTTGGTGTGGGATGCTTTAATAAACTCCTTGGGCTTTGCCCTCGAGGTTTATGTAGCATCCCACACCGAGGGTGTGCATTAAATTCTCGTATCACACTCTTCCCCATCCATTATGCTATATATTACAAATCACTTGAGTCAAGTGATTTATAAGAAGTTAATAGTCTTTTTTTTTTTTTTTCATTTTATTCTGCTGTTCTCTCCTCAGGCACTGTAGTGGAGCACTCCCTTCAAACGTTCCTGCATGAGAGCACACTGTACACAGGATAAGTGGTACAGAGGCTCTGCAAGCTGATTGGCTGAAATCACGTTAGTGGTTCATGATATGACTTTAAAAATCCAGAGGGATAGGCAATGGAGTAACTTTGGTGTAATAGTTTGGGGGGGGGGAGGGGGAGAGACACAACCATAAGAGGATTTTACAGTAAGCTATTAAAGACTGCAATGATGAAATGTTGGGGATGACCTGTCCCCATCCTCCCCTATAATTACACCCCTGGGTATAGACTATTCAGTCTGCTGGTGGTGAATCCAATGTAGGGCAGCGTAAAGTGAGCAGTGGTGTGTTCTGTTGTGCTGTCCAGTTATGAACCATATGGTTCCATGATATAGCAAATCCAGTTTAGATATGTAAGAATGGGCACTATTCGTGTAAATAAACGTGCCATAATCCAGTTGTGACAATCATGTGGTCTGCACTAGTAGCCTTCTAGCCACGTAGAAGAAACAATTTTTATATATGTAAAGGAACCCTGGCCTCATCTTGATTTTTGTTTTGTTTACAAAGTTCATTGATGTGTTTAGAGAAGGACAGCTTATTAGAAGTTAAGAAGGCCTCCGAAGGATGTCTCGTAGGGTTTAATAGATTCTGAGCATGAGGTTTGGGTGAGAGGACCGCAAAGTTCTGGCTGCTCAAACCTCACAAAGGGAGTCTTGTATACTACAAGAGACATCACTCCAAGGCCTTGTTATCTTATTATGAATCACTTGAGTTCAGCTCAAGTGATTTATAATAAGTGTAGAGTCTTTTTTGTAATTTTAGTTTGCCATCTTCTCCCTTTGACACTGCTCTTGCTCAGTAGCACACTGTACACCGAATAAGAAGTATAATGGCTCTGCCCACTGATTGACTGAAATCACGTTAGTGATTTTTTTTTTTTGGTTAGTCCTTTTTACCTTGGCTTCCTGGTCAGCCTCACACATCCAGACATCCTGTTCCACCGGCCAGTCCTCTGCCGACCTATGGAGCCCCCGCTGCCAATTACCCCACGGCAGGGCGGTGGAGAGTCCCCCTTACTCTCCGACCGAACCAGGATCCAGCAGTGCAACGATGCCCCCCTACCAGGCGTCCCATAGACAACCATCAAGCCACCGCGACCGTTCCACCCTTTTTCCCTTTTTTCTCTGGCTATGCCGGGCAAGTTGTGCAATGACACCAGGTGGGGGGAACGCGCGTCCATACGTGCTCCACCCGGCATCGTGCCCCCACTCCAACCCTCAAGCTCGGTGCCAGTGCACTACCCCCAGCCTCGCTTCAAGAGCCACAGTACACTGGCGGCTGGCACCCCGGAGAGAGAGAGAGAGAGAGCAGTCCCACGGACGCCAATCCTCTCCGCCCCTGCTGACCCCCGGTGACCCGAGTCCGTTCCAGAACCCAGGTCGCCAGCGTGGAGCGAGGTGTGGTGTCCAGTGCCTCAACCCTCAGTGCCACCGGGCCGGCTGCGTTAGTGATTTATAATGTCAGTCCATAGACCAGGGTACTTGTAGGAGCCTGCTATCTCCACTGTATCACCCAACAAGGTAGTGATAGAAAATTTAGATTGAGTGCAGGATTTCATGTGTCTGCGAGTGAACAGCATTATTTTTGTTTTGGAGGTATTACGGAGACGCCTGTCTTTTATCAAGTTCCCCTGTAGGACATCAAAGGCAAACTGTACTTTGTGGTTAACTTGGGAGTCAGGTGGACCGTTTACATGTCGTCTGCATAGAAATATAGCCTAGTGTCCTTAATATTGTCATTCAGATCATTTTGTGCAGCATGAAGAGTAATAGGACTAGTACTGAGCCTTGAGGAACTTGGAACTCCCTTATGGATCAGGGAGCGAGAGGAGATGGTACCATCAGTCTTAACCTTTTTATTTATTCGCCCTCAGCTTGGGGGTTGTGCCTTTGGTTCCCCTTCCCTCTTCAGCCAACCTTCTGCCAGCCACCCGGACATGGGCAGAGCTCTTAGACCTCACCCCCAGCACTCCCAGGCCACATTGCAGCGGATGTACCCCACCACTGTGGAGACCTGGAGGCAGGCAGGGAGGAGCTAACCACTCGTCTGTGGCGGGCGCTGTCGGATAATCGATCATGCTGCCGAGGTTGATTTTTCTTGTGTTTTCTCCTTGCGAGGAGGGGCATGACGAGCGGCACAGAGGAGCACACACGCCTCCCCAGCGCCTTGCCTCTACTCCACCCCACATCTGTCAGCGTTGGTGCATTGTCCCCAATCTCCACTGGGGGCCCAGGAGAGCACCGACCACTGGTGTCCCCACCCTGGAGAAGGAGAGCAGTCCTTCAGACTCTCGATCCTTCTCCAACCCCGCCAACCCCCCCCCCCGGCAACTCATGCTTGTTCCTGAACACGGGTCACCGGCACAGTGCGATGTAAGGCATCCAGCGCCTCAGCCCTCAGTGCCACTGGGCCAGCTGGATCGTAACCTATTGGTGTCTGCCAGTTATGTAGGCATTAAGCCACGACGGAGGTGTGCTCTAATGCTGGATTGATGCATGGGGGGGCAGTGGGTGCCGGGGCATGGCGAGGTACCGACCCCATGCATCAATATTAGAGCACACCGACGAGTGGCTTAATGCGCTTGTAACATGGGCCGCCCGACGAGACAGTCACCAGGAGCCCAGTTTGGCTCGGTAAAACTACATAAGAGGAAGACTCGGGGACATCCTGTACAGTGTTATGGTGCACTTACAACTGATCTCACACAACGCCCTTACGATGCTGATACGGTCAACACAGTGTGTAGGTGTACTACTACTGACCAGAGCGGCTCGCATTCTCATGGAGCAGCTGTCCTGATCTGCGCGGCTATTCGTCAGTTAACACCCGTTGGAGGTCTCCGGTGACCGCCTCTGTCGCCGTGCTGTGCGTGCGGTGAGAAATTAGCATGGCTCTGCCTCACTTCCGTTCCCTCTCGCATGGTCCTCTGACAATATAGTGCTTCCCTGCAGGAGGTCTCTGTGTGGGGCTCTGCTCGCTATCCGTCCTGTGTGCGCCTCCTTCCCCCCCTTTCCGTCTGCCCGCACATGGTCGCAGTCTTCCGTTGGAACGCTTCCCTCCTCCACCCACTCCTGCATCGGTGCCCTCCTCGTGAAAGCAGACCGCCCTCTTTGTGCCACCTCTCACCCTTGCCAGCTACAGACTCCTGCAACTGTGTGCCGCGGGTTCTCGTCCCCCTTTCCCATCTCGCACTCCTAGTGGGGCTCCCGGACCACCGCTCTTCTCGGTTCTGCTCTCCCTTTTCCACAGGACCCAGTGCTGCTAGGCTGGGGGTCTGGCTGTCAACGGTACTGCCGAAGCGGGCACGGAATATATGCTGGGTTAATACCCGCTTCGGATGCCGTCCCGTGACAGCCCCCAGCCTATCCACTTGGTCCCTCACACCTAGGCAAGATATGCCATGTTACAAATAGCTGATAACCCAGGCTAGACAACAGAGAGAAGGATGATTCCTGTTTTGTTTAATTTATAGCGAAGCACATCACATCAAACATTGTATCAAACATCTGACTTAGCTCAAGGAATAATGCCCCAGAGTGGGATTTGTGATGTAATGCAGTCAGCAAATCATCAGTTACCTTTAACAGTGCTGTGCTTGAGTCTGAAGCTGGATTATAGGGGGTTGTACAGGGGCGTGGCTACCAGGGTGCAAGGGGTGCAGTGGCACCTGAACCTACAAGGTATGAGGGGCCCAAATCATTATTTTGATGTTTATTCAAAACTGGGGAAGGGCCCTGTAACATTGCCTTGCACCCAGACCCTCTGGGAATTTGCTACGCTACTGGGGTTGTAATATAATTTGAGACTTTCTGAGTCCAAAAAGGCTTGGAATTGATTATTCACCAACTTTTTAATTGCTTTTACCAGTACTGATAGGTTGAAAATGGGTTGATGATTGTTTCAGATCAGATCAAGAGTCAGAGTTACACCGGGGAGTCACGTATACAGTTTACAGATATCTTGCAGTCTGTTTGTAGGGACAAATTAAACAGATGAACCAATGGGTCTGCAATAATATTCGTGCCTATTTTCAGGAATAACAGGTTCCAACAGGCCAGGGCTGGCTGCTTTCTTGGTGTACAGATTTAGTGCAGTAGATTTAAAATAAAAGTCACAGGTCACCCTAGCTTTAGAATTATTTGTTTTTTCGGACAGCTACTAAATGTTAGTCCAGAAGCACAGGAAAATGAGCACTGAATTCCTCTATTATTTTATTCTGGTCAGTGATTTAATTATTTGTAGTTGGTGGGGGGTTGTTGCTGAATTTGAGTCTTTCAAACGTCTTTACTTTTTCCCCCAGATTTTATCAGGATCTCTTTCATTTCTCTACTTCCAGGTAGCAGTTTGCTTTTGTGTCCCTAATTTACTTGGCATAAATTCTTCTTCTGTCTAAAGAGCATCTAGTCATTATTAGAGACCCAGGTTTTTCTTAAATAAGAAATAACAAGAAATTCAAGGTATAAAAAGAAAACAAACACATGAAAAAAGTTAAAAAAATGCCTTTTTTTTTTGGGTCAAAAACTAAATAAATGCTTGCTGCGTTCTTATTAAGGCTCCGTTGTTACCACAGAGACGGTCTGCAAGGAAGCGGCAGTGGAATTGATTGATTCACAAAACCTTTCAAGAATATAGCATAATGCTGCATAATACAATGTAGGATACTAGGAATGTGATTTCTAGTGTGCGTATGGCCATTTTGAGGTATTTTATGAATGTAAATGTAATAAGAAATAAAACTACATTTTCAATGAATAAAAAGAAATAACACAAAATTCTAGAAAAACAAAAAGAAAAATTATAAATAATAAAGAAAATGTAACAGGGCTCTAGTCATTATTTATCTGCTTTTTTAACTTCGGCAGTCGCCCAAGCCTAGCCTCTCAAGTAGTGCTATTTTTAGTTCATGCGTAATACAGGATCAGCTCCTAATTATTTTCTTAATGATGGTGTCATTTTTGTTGACTGCAGAAAAGGAAGGAAAATGTATTTGTTATATGCCCATCCAGAGCTCTGAGCATCTTAAAAGCAACAATTTAAAATCTTATACACATAATTTAAAACCGGTAATGATATTTGTGGCAACCCTAAAGATAAGCATACCGCCCAAAACCCAGTTCTAAGCAGTCCTAAATGGCAAGTTAAATGAGTAGGTTTTTAGAAAATCCTTAAAATGTTCCTGTGATGGGGCTGCTGTACTAGACAGCAGGAAACAAATTCCTCAAAATGAGTGCAGCAATGCAGAAGGCCCTGTCTCCTGACGATTTCAAGCAGGAACGTGGAACCATAAAGCCCCCAGGTAGGTAGAGAGAGAAGAGGTCATTAAAATACATGGTTGCAGGGCAACCCTGATGGCCCAGCAGAAGTGCATATTGTGGCCATACAGGTGACCTGGGTTCAAAGTTGGGTTGGTGTGTTGGAGAAGGCCTTGCCTGAAGTAGCTGCTACTCAGCAGTGCACCTCAGTCGGGGAAGGGTTGGATGAGTTCTGGTGCCATTGTGCCCCCCTACAGTTGGGTCAGGGAGCTTGCCTTTCGCTGTGGGGACACTGTGATGTTGAGGCTGACAGAGGCACTGCACATGTCACAGGGATGTGGGGAGAAAGTGGTAAAAAAAAAAAACAGGGTTAAAAACTCCTTGCCATCACAAATGATGGCTCACAGAGCCTGAATGGGGTATTGTATGTTCTTGATTTTTGTTGACCGGAAAAGAAGGCTAGACAATACTGCCTATGGATAGCAAGCACGGAAACCTTCTCAGAAGTGCTACCAGTACATGGCAGGAGTGAGGCTAGGGTACTGCACACCATGCAGTTTAATGAATGGTTGCAAAACTGGCGCAGAGCACAGGGCTTTGGCTTCATTGGGGACTGGGGGGGGCCACCTGGAGAGATAAAGGTCTATACTGGCATGATGGTCTGCATCTGTCCATGAAGGGAACCAAGCTCCTAGGTGATAGGTTTAAGTGCTTCCTTGGCAAGCTTTTAAACTAGCCAAGGGGGGAGGCGCTGATAAAAGGCAGGAAATTTCAAGCCTCCCCTCACAAAACATGGCAGGTAGTAAGGTAAACACTGAGGTACAGAGCTCAACACAGGGCAGGACAGGGGTAAATGGAAAAATAGACAAGGACAGTAAGAGCAGGGATGGGGGAAAAAAGGATAAAGCCAACATTAAATGGAGGGCAATGAGTACCAATGCCTGCAGTCTGGGAAACAAGCTTCCTGAGCTAGTAGCCCTGATAGGAGATGAACAATTGGATATTGTGGCAGTCACGGAAACATGGTACACCGAGAACCATGACTGGGATGTCAACATACCAGGGTACACAATCTACAGAAGGGACAGGGAAGGTAAAAGAGGAGGTGGAGTAGCTCTATACATAAGGGAAGGGATCAAAGCTGCAGAACTAAAAAGTAAAGGGGGAGGACAAGAGGCACTCTGGGTCACCTAGGAGACAGGGAATGGCATCACAATCTGCACAGGGGTTGTATACAGACCCCCGTCTCAAGGGGAAGAAATGGACAACAAAATGATAGAGGACATTCTCAAAATGGCTAAAAAAGGGGACCTGAATATGCCAGATGTTAACTGGATAACATGTACTGCAGCCACAGCCAAGAGCAGGGTCATTCTCGATGCCCTGCAGGGGGCAGGCCTTAGACAGCTAGTGTTGGAACCCACTCGGGAGGGAGCAATACTAGACCTGGTACTCTCAAATGGAGAGAGGATCACAAATTTAGAAGCCAGTAGACATCTGGGAACAAGCGACCACTGCACAGTGTGCTTCACAGTGAGCACAACCATGGAGATAAGCCATACAAAAACAAGGATACTGGACTTTAGAAGGGCTGACTTTGGCAAAATGGGTGAATACCTGAAAAATGCACTAGCAATGACCAAAAAGGAGGGTGGAAGAACAATGGAGAAAAATCAAAACTGCCATCATAGAGGCAACAAGCCTTTGTGTGAAACAAATAAAGAAAACAAAGCAGAGTAAAAAACCACTATGGTTCTCAAAAGAGGTGGCAGGGAAGGTTAAGGAGAAAAAGGCTGCATTCAAAAAGTGTAAGGAATCACAGAAGGAGCACCGACAGGGAACTGTATCAATTAACCAGAAAGAAATGGGAAGGCAGTCAGACTAGCAAAGGCCCAAACCGAGGAAAAAATAGCCAACTCAGTTAAGAAGGGGATAAAACCTTTTATAGGTACATTAGGAGCATAGAAAGGTTAAGGGAGGGATAGTGAAGATTAATAAAGGAGAGGGAGGTGGGCAGAGGGAGACAGTGAAAAGCCAGAGATACTGAATGAATACTTTTGCTCAGTATTCACAAAAGAAGATGAGAAGGAGTTACCTAAACCAGACAGTAGAAGCACTCTGGGTAGGGGTTGACTCAGTCCATTCACAGAAGAAAGAGTCCTGAAAGAACTCCTAAAACTCAAGGTGGACAAAGCAATGGGCCTGTTGGGATTCACCCCAGAATCTAAAAGAACTAAGGGAGGACCTAGTGACACCACTGACCACGCTTTTTAACAAATCATGGCAGGATGGGGCGGTACCTGAGGACTGGAAGAGGGCAGATGTGATTCCCCTTCACAAAAGTAGGAGCAAGGCAGAAGCAGGAAACTACAGACCTGCAAGTTTGACCTCAGTGGTAGGGAAAATGATGGAATCACTTCTGAAAGAAAGAATTGCTGAGTACCTAGAGGCCAGCGGGGCACAGGACCCAAAGCAGCATGGATTTACAGCAGGAAGGTCATGTCAGACGAATCTAATTGATTTCCTTGACTGGGTGACCAAAGTAATAGACGAGGGAGGGGCTGTGGATATGGCCTGCCTAGACTTTAGCAAGGCATTTGACACAGTCCCGCACAAAGATTAATAATCAAGCTAGCCAGCCTGGGAGTGGGTCCCAGAGTGGTAGCCTGGGTAACAAACTGGCTGCACAACAGGACACAGAAGGTAATAGTGAATGGAACACATTCCGAAGAAGGGGTTACTAGTGGAGTACCTCAGGGCTCAATACTGAGTCAGTCCTCTTTAACATCTTTATAGGTGACATTGCAGAGGGTCTGGAGGAAGGTATGCCTCTTTGCAGATGTCAAAAGATCTGTAACAGAGTTGATACACAAGAGGGTAGAAAAGATGAGAAGGGACTTGGCAGGTTGGAGGAATGGTCAGACATATGGCAACTTAGATTCAATGCAAAGAAGTGCAAAGTAATGCACCTGGGAAACAAAACCCAGGAGAAGAGTACACAATAGCAGGAGGTACTAACAACAACAAAATGGAAAGGGACCTGGGGTAGTCATATCAGATGACCTAAAGGTGGGTAAGCAATGTGAAAAGTCGGTGAGAGAGCCAGGGGATACTGGGATGCATAGGAAGGGCATCACCAAGTAGAAAAAGTGGTTATCCCTCTATACAGACAGTTGGTGAGACCCCATCTGGAGTACTGTGTGCAGTTTGGAGACCTCATCTACACAAGGACATAGACAGGATGGAAGCAGTCAGAGGAGGGCAACTAAAATGGTGCAGAGTCTGCAGCAGAAACCATATGAAGAGAGACTGAGAGAGCTTAATATGTATACTCTTGATGAAGGAGGACAATGGGGATATGATAGAAAGCGTTCCAAGTACCTCAGCGGAATCAACAAAGTCCAGGAGGTAGCATCTTTCAGAAAAGAGATGTGTAAGAACAAGGGGCACAATTTAAAGATGGGGGCTGAGGGTAATGTGAAATTTTTTTTCACAGGCGTGGTGGATACATGGAACAGCCTTCCTGAGGAGGTCGTTGGGTCTAAAACAGTGGGGGAATTCAAACATGCATGGGACAGACACAAGGCAGTTATAGTGGGGGGTTGCAGGAAGTAGGCTGTTGGTTAACTAGAATCTGCAGCTTATCCAGTAGGTAGGGAAATGGGCAGACTGGGTGGGCCAAGTGGTCCTTATCTGCCGTCAAAGTCTATGTTTCTATGTTTCTGTGTTCAGCCCCATCCCAGGGTGGGGATACAGATGTAAACCAACTGAAATTAAACAACCGTATTAAGCTGTTGATTACATTTATTTATTTTTTTGTAATTAAATATACTTTAACAAATACAAAACATAGCAACAAACTACAAACTATAACAGATCTACAATCAAAGACACAGTACCAAAAGAGATACAGTATTGACTATCCCCAATGGCCTCCCCCCCGGGGAGCATATCTTACTCCCTAAGGGAGATAACAATAAAAAACTAATAAACTATTGACAGACCTTAGAGAATAAGGTGCTTGGGAATCAGCCAGAAGGAGGTTTAGTTTTTTTCCCCCTGCAACTGCTCCGTATGGGCCAGTAGGGCGTAGAGTGTCTCCAGTCTATCACGAAAATGCTCCATTTGGTGATGCACGGAGGCAGTTTGCTTTTCTATCGATAAGGCCTGAAGAAGAAGCTCTTGGTGTCACTCACGGACAGGGCATATTCCTGGTAAAATGGCAGGGAGAGGAAAAGCAATGGGTTGGAAAGAACAAATACGTGGCTGTTTCCTCCACCAATAGGTATGAGGCTCAGATGTGATCAGTTAGCAGCTGCAAGATCCTGCAAATTTGCCTGCTTACTAAAATGTTTGAAACATCTGTTTTCGATACATACTGGCAACATATTGTAATCACTGATGCCACTGTCGAAGACTGATTATGATTTTACTTCAGGGGTCTGTTTTTAGATTGGACCTATTGGGCTCTTGAATTAGTGGAATCAGGCCAGATATGTCACTGTAACCCCTAGATGGCGCTATCCCAGGGGCTACTACCCCTGCCTGATTTGCCACTAACAGGTTGAGGGGCCTGGATCCAATGGCGGGTGCCTCCACCCAGAGGTCAGGGTTTGCAATAGTTAAACTAACTTGGTCACAGCCCTCTGGGACACTGCAACCCCCCTTTCTTCCCACTAGTGGCCCACACAATATATCAAATTACCTTCACAGTATACACTTACCCCAGGTCTGGTTCGGAACTGGGACCTCCTGTGAAATGAGATACAGTGCAACAATCACAGTACAGTACTTTAACATAGACAAATACCTCAGGCAGTATAACTTTGCTGAAACAAGCAGCTCTGATTTATTTAGGGGGATATAACAAGGACAGGGAAATCAGGTTAATTAGCTTATCACTCTAATAATCTACCTATGGCTCTGTGCACAGGCCTATCCCTATCAGTTACTGTCCCTGGGTACCCAAGCCCTAGTGGCTAGTCCAAACCGTGGCAGCTGGTAGGGCCCTTTCACACAGAGAAAAGGAGAATTAAACAGTCAGCAGTACAGTAATTCCATTTGGATTTAATGTGGCAATTCAACAGGAGGCGACCCTGAATTAGTACTCACGACCTCCAAATAAGATAGGGTCCTTCAATGTCAGCAGGGCTCACTTGAGGTACACAAACCTCTTCACACATCCATATAAAAGCACTATACCAGGCAGGCTGCATCTGTATCGATCGCAATTACTGCACAATAGAGAACACACAGCAGATTCAGTTCCTGACAGACCGAGTGCAATTTTCAGCAATTCTTCCAGTCTTCTACAGGGTGAGCCTGGTTTCTACTCTTCAGAGATCCTTTGATTCTTTTCACAGGACGGATTCAGTCTAACAAGCTGTTACACAAGCTGCAGACCGGAACTCTGGGCCTTACACGTTTTTGACTAAAACTGCACACTGAAAAGCACAGGGCTCCTTCCTTCTTCACTGCCAAAGCTCAACTCAAGCTCCAACCGACAAAACTGGGCACTTCCTTTGAGTTCCTCCCAGTTCTTGACTGGATTAGCTGTCACTCACAATAGACTGCTGCTGTTGGTCCAAAAAGGCACTGAAGTCTAAACTACATCTCCCAGAGTCACTGCCCATACAATCCTCTTGTGGCTGGCTCAGATTATGAGTCCAAGTTCTGATTCGTCCAAGGCACCATTTTAGAGCTAGCTTACCCCACACTGATTGGTCCATTTCAGCAGTTCAAAACTAGAATGGGGAACTAGCAGACACAGTTCTGACTGCAAAGAAAGCAGGTTAGACAAACTGTAATTTCATTATTACTCTAAATAATTTCTGGCAAACAGTTACATCTTTCAGAAAGGTTCCTTTGCACTCCTAGTGACTGCAAAAATGAAGTGAATTGGCAGCAGCTTGAGTGGTACTCAGTCAAAGAAACACACAGTCCCCCATACAAACTAATTATGTCTGCAAGCAGACAGCTCTTAAAGAGACAGTACCAGAGGTTCTAAAAACACTCACTGATAAGTGGCTTAAATGCCAAACACCATTCAGGCTTGGAGCATTCAAGCAAGCTCCTGGAAGTCTTTTGGGAACCCCCATTTGCAGGGGGGGGTTACATCACAGATCTGTTTTTTTTTTTTTGCGGAGCTGGCAGGTGGCTCCGGCCTCTCCCTTGGAGGGGCTCGCTCTCTCTGGTCCTTGACCCTCCCATGCCCCACCCTCCCAGCAATCCCCACAGGTTGCCCTCCCTTGACTGGGCCAAGTGTGAAGGCGTCATCTCCCCAAGACCAACATCGCTAGAGGCCATCATGGAGTCTGTCAACTCCATTTTCTACTCTTTCTGCCCCTCCTTGCTGCGGTTGCTCATGTGCGTGTGGAGGCACGCACACACAGTGATCCGCAGCACCCTTCCTGTGCTAGCCACTCCCATTTGCACTACCCTTGAGCCTCCACCTGGGGGCAGCCATGCATTGGGTGCAACTGGGTCCCTACTCGGGAGAGGAGAGCAGCCTACGACCGCTCAGTCCATCTCCCGGCCTCCCCGTCGACCCCCGATGTCCCAGGCTTGTTCCTGAACCCAGATCACCAGTGTAACGCGAGGTGTGACGTGCAGTGCCTCAACTCTCAGCACCACTGGGCCAGCACACAGATCTGTTTTAAGCTGTCAGACTATGCAAGGTTCCCCTTAGGATTTTGAAAATATTAAAACCACTGTGGCCCCAAATTGTTTAGCCACTATATGAAAACATGAGTCACACAACAATATACACTGCCATCTCTAAACTGTGTACTGTACTGTGGCTAAAAACAGTATGAACAGAAGATTTTTACTTCTATGGCTCAGGAAACTATAAATCTTAGCCACAAGCTAAAAACATTCACCACTGGCAATGTGGTGAGTGGCAAGCAGTAACATAGCTTTGGGGTGAGCCAGTCCCTGTTCATGTCACCCGTGATAGGGGTTTCACTAGGCTTTTGAAGAAGGAGGGGGGAAACACCAATATTTCACGACCAACGTTAGGAGGTCTATAACATCCATGCACGTGACGTAACAATTTGACAGTGTTATGCTTACTGCAGTAAACATAAAGGCGTTGGGTACAGTGAGGGAGCTATGATGGGTAGGTCTTAGTTTCTCAGTAATATGGTGACAACCCCAATCCCTGGGACAATCTAATCTGAAGAGACTATAGACTTTGCCACAGCCCCTATAGGATCAGAAAGTTTAGTGGGGGAAAGGGAGACTGGCTGCTCTAACCCCGTGGTTGGCACCACAGTAATGGATTGATGATGGAATAAGGTAGCAGTCAAGGCAAGGCAAACATGAAGCTGTTCCAAGAGAAGCTAGTTTCATCTAAGGTGGCTGGGAAGTTGGAAATTCAGCCACAGAATTCTGTTACAAATGTACTCAGAAACGAGCTTAGATCTTAGGGATTAAAAAGCCTTTTAGATTCACTTAGAGATGCCCATGGAACAGTAGCTGGATCAGTGCAGTTGATGGCAAAACAAAAGCAGACACAGGTTTCCCACTCCTTGAGCAAAGGTACTCCTAAATCCTTGGAGCTTTTGTGCAGGTTGAATGGTGTTGATAGCTCTTGGTGCCAGTTTAACTGAGGTTCCTGTATTCCAGTGTGCATGCTGAAAGAAACCTTTTGCTATGCCTATGCTAGTTGCCTTAATGTCTATTTTAAGTGAAAATACTGATACCTGCCAGTGAAATTTTGAGGAAGTCTGTCCAGGAGACTTTTACAGATAACAAATGTGGAAATGACAGAGGTGTACACCAAGCAGAACCCCCCCCACCACCAAAAAAAAACAGCCTAGTCTACAGAGACAAACCCAACCAACCATCTACACGGACTAAGGGGGGAGTGGTCAGGAGGTAGCAATCGGTACATGCCTAGTTATCTCACAAGTAAGTATAAAATGGCTTGAGTAAAACAAGCAGTAGAATTGGTCAAAACAGGTCACATGGCCGTACATCAAATGGGCAATAACAGATGATGGGTGTGTGTTCATTGGGATGTAAAGGCACTCTGGTGTGTGCTAAGGCACAAGGATGAAGGCCGAGTGCTCCTTAGCACACACTGGAGGAGTGCCAATACGTTCCAGTGAATGCAACACTCAATATTGCACATATAAAATGGCTCAGTCTTAAAAAAACTGGCTTAGAAAATTCTGCACCATGCATTCTTGAGTACATTTAGGCACAACGGGTAACCTAGTTCATCCAGTTGGAGAGCAGTATTTGTGGTCCCCATGATTGACCCATTTTACAACTTCACGTTATAGCACACCCTGTCTTGTTATTGCTCATACATTTCTCTGCAATTAAAGGGAAAGTCCCCTCAACCTATTTTTTGTATACCTGTGTAGTTTGTAGGCCTGAACAATGATTCCCTGTCATGCATCCCCCTAATTGCATCCTAATTTAAATATAAATGATGTTGCTTCACTCTGTTTTGCCCTGGTGTGAAAACCTGTGTTTCTCCATTGCAAAGGCCATGACCACACTCATGCAGTTTATCATGGGAGTTGATGATGCATACCTGCATAAGCCAGCAGAAGTTATACTCTCATTCAGTTCTGTTGCATGTCTTGTGAAGTCCCTGTATTCTCTAAAAACATGTTTTTCTAACTCAGATACACTGTAAGCTACAGAAAACTGCAGGGTACTTACTATGCCTTGAAACGTTTCATGGCCAGCATAAGACAAGAACTTGGGGACTGCAGAGGACTGCAACAACACTGCCTAATACAGTACAACTACTGCAGGCTTTAGCACTAGAGCCATGGTTACATGGTGGTACTGCTCTGTTCCCGATGTGATCTCTGCTGCAGCTCCATTCTGTGTTCACACAACCTGTCCTCACTACAACGCAGGTTGTGCTGGAGAGGGGCTGTAAATTTTTGGGGCTGGGTTGGTAGCTATGCTTCTGTTGTATTCACGCAGAAAGTTGCACTCACACAAAAAGGCAAGAGATCAAAGCACGCAGGCATTTTGTTTTGAAATCCCCAACTTACAAAGCCACACGTTACAGTTTTGTTTTGTTCATCTGGCATGCAACAATTTAATTACTTTACACAGGAAACCCCCTTCTAGGGGCTCTATGAAGCATTTCAAGTTGACGTTGTGGGTCCTTGGTGCTGCATTTCGGGAGGTCACACAGACAATCGTCGGTTAAGTACACTCACGCTTGTCAAACTTTTGGAAAGTGGGCTGTTTGCTGGACTTCCTGGTTTGGGCAGCCAGACACATTTGTGCAGTGGAGCAATTGGTTCCCTGTTGGAGCAAACGGGGCAGCCTGCCCAAATGGTTGCTTATACCACTCGCTCCAAAACATGTACCCAAGTCTGCTGCAGCTCAGCGAGAGGAGAAGAAACTGACTTACCACAATCGAGTAAGTGTCCACACTGTCACTTTTGCATCGCAACTCGAGTGCATGAGTTGCTGCAGTGCAAATGTGGCAGTGTAAACAGGACAAAAAAAACATCATAAAATGCCAAGAGGTCTTAACATGAGTTTGGTCATGACCTTTGCCATGGAGTCAAGTAGGTTTTCACACCAGACTTAAGAACTTTAATTTACATTTAAATCCTGATGAAATTAGAAAGATGCAGTAGAGGCAGTCATTGTTCATGCCTACAAACTACACAGGTAAACAGAATAAAAACCTGAGGGGATCTTCCCTTTAATGAAAGGAGCCACTGACTACTGTGATGGTCTCTCCCAGTTAAATCTCGTGGCTCCTTCAAATCAGCCCTCAAGAAGCACCTTCTTACTTCTAGCAAAATGTGACATCTGACATGCTTCTACTGTGGTTGTGTAAGACTGGACTCTGAGTTTACCATACCTTATCCAGCAGAAGTATGTACTTTACTGCCCACCCCCGTTGTAATCTCCCTTTTGGATTTGTTTAGCTTGTGTAACATGTCTAGTAGAGCTGTTGTTATATCTAGTTCCCTTTTTTATCTGATGCACAAATGTTTTTGCACAACTTGATTTTGCACTAGGTCTCTCTCTATGATTCCTGTATGCAGTGCACCTCTCCTGGTAACTAATTCTGGGTCACCTCTGAAAATGGATCTCTTTGGTTCCAGTGGGCCTACCCAGTTACCAAAACCCAATAAATGGGAAAAAAAAGTCTGTCCCTAGAAGTTTGTTTTAATATTTTTCTCTCAGATTTCTCCCCACCCCCTGCTAGCAGGGGTTAATGAGGCCGTAAGTCAGTCACTTATCCACTGGGTATGCAAAATAGTGTCAAGAATCCGGAAGAAAGAACAGGTGAAGGACAAAAGGAATGGGAAAGATGGTGAGTGATCAGTGAGATGGAGTGGAGAGGTCAGATGGCACTTGGGATTTGGCAGGGAGGAGGGTTAAAAACATTACGGAAAAGAGAGAACATCTGGCTGAGAGGAAATGACAGGCTTCACTCACTCTTGCTAATCCTACTTACGCAAAGGAATTTATTAAAAGGGAATGGAAAAAGAAACAAAATAAAAAAATGTGTCACTATCCCTGTGGGAGCAGTTCTGCTTGGATCTGGTGAGTGCCACTAGGCAGCCCTTAAAAACTGTTGGGGGGGGGGTGGAATTCAGGAAAGTAGGTCTTAGAGCCACAGAAACATGGAAAGGTATCAGCAAAAAAAGGCTCATAGTCCATCTTGTCTGTCCATGTTTCGTCCTGAGCCTCTTCAGTCAGTACCAGCCTACCCTTGCTCATCATGCCTAGGTTGAATGCCTGTCGGTAGTCTATCCCCTCCCCCCCATTCCACCTCTCTTTGCTGCCTTAGTTGTTGATAACCCCTGATAGCAGTCCCATGCTCTCTCGACACCTGTCGCCATCTGGGCATGTACCACCTCCCTTGGCATACCATTCCATCTATTCACCATCCTTTCTGAAAAGTACTTTCATATGTCTTTCCTAAATCAACCCCCAACAATTTATACCTGCAATCCCTTAGTAACTGGTCCCACACAGTGGAATATGGTATTCTCACTGAAACTCGAAATCTAATTCTAAAGTTCAGGCCTTGCAGCACATGGGTCCTGTCACATCCCCCAGCCTCTGTTTCGACTCTAGGACTTGCTGCTACTTTAAGAGACCTCAGGTTTCTTGACTGTGATGAACTCTTCTGTTTCAGTCTTTTTTATTGTCCCTCATGTGGCGCTTCCTGATCTGACCTCTGTCTCGCCTCCTCTATGCATGGAACTCCTGGTACATCCATCGCGATGCAGGTTTCTTCCCTAGCTTTCTTGAGCATTTTAATGACAGCTATGCTGCCACCTCTTGGCATGTGTCTTCCCTGCCATAGTAACTTTTTCAGTATTTGTGCCACTCACTCCCTCCCTCCCTGGACCCCTGCTCCTTGCCAATTCCGCTGCCTCGCCTCAGGGATTCTGATTTGCATTTGGTGACATTATGCCTCCCAACTGTACCTAGCTTTTTGTACCCTGAACCACAGCATAAAGCCATGGCACCCATCTTGAATGTACATTACTGTGTTATCTTGTGTTGCCCGAATGCTAATCTCCTGCACCCCATGGATACTGTGTCCATAACTTAAATGTACTTGACTTGTTATGTTCAAGTTTGTATATTCTGACCCTGTATAATACTATATTATATGTATTATGTGTAATTAATTCAGGGTTGCCCCTGAAAAAGGGATTCTTGGTTCCAGTGGACCTACCCAGTTAACAAAATTCAATAAATAAATAAATTAGTGGTTTGTGGATTCCTCCTATCTCTGTTGAACTGTGGCCTCCTATACTCTTATATGACGGTACATCTCCCAGCCTTTCTCCCCGTTTCATATCTTTATAGTGAGCATGTTGGTGGCCCAGTTGATGTTATGCCACAGCCACTTGTCTCCTTATCCTGGACCGTTGTCTTGCTATGGTTTGGGACCTTGCCTTGGTTCTGGAGTCCCCTACTCGGGCTCTTAAGACCCACTGCCACAGATGAACTTTGTCTGCTCTTATAAAAAAACAGTTTCGTGGTGACTTCCCCCCTTAGATTGGGCAGATTTTTGAACATTGTATTTGCTACTGACATTTCTGTACCTTGTTTTTGATTGGGATCAGTTCTCCTTTCATTCCTGTCCTTGACTCCTTTCAAAGGTGTTGTTATTTTACCCTAAATCATACAGTTCACCTTTTTGTACTTTTTCCAAGCTGTTCTCTGGACCACCTGCAGGTGAGGTTGTCTCTCATTCTGTGGCTGTCCTTGAACCATTTTGCTTCTATTGGTTAACGTGTAGGACTGTAGGAGGTCCTCACTGCTTTTTGTTTTGTTCACCCCCTAGAGGGTGGGCACCCCTGTTTTTTGCATGGTACCTTTCCAAGTGATTGACATTCTGTATTATCTTGTGTTAACCAGATGCATGGAATTGGGCTTCCTGGTCCTGAGCATGGACATGCTGCTTGTGATCTGGCCACTTTGGTGGCTTGCTTCCATTCCTTTCTGGCAGCGTACTTCTTCTCTGCCACTGCGTGGGGCTGGATCCATACTTTCACTGAACATTACTCTTTAGCTCTAGTAATCTGTCACTGGGCTGGCTTTGACCTTGCCATCTGAAATGGTCTGCTGTCTTAGAGAGACAAGTGCCATCCCTGCCTAGCCTTCCACATGCTCTACAGTGCTAACTCCTTGAGAATTATTCAATATGCATTTCTGTATGGAGGGAGATATCCTAAAGAAGATAGTTCAGTTACTTTAGCTACTAGTAACCATAGATCCTCGAGAGAGTATCCTTCATAGACCCGCAGCTCTCCCACCCAGTCACCCCCATCAACCATCTATGGTGGAATACTGTTAAGAACCTGCAGATAGCAACATATTTTGTCTTCTCCTTTTTATGTCCCTCAATAGAATCTTTTATTCCTGCTTGTTCTGTCTGCCTAATAGGATTTTTTTCTCCTGTTCTGTCAGAATTGTACAGCTCTGGGTTTGTCTCCGGAGGGGAATTAAGGAGGTTTGGGTCTGCCCATGTCATATAGACACTGAAGATGTACGTCACTGTGGGGGGGCCCCAGTTTACCAAGAGTGGTCCTAACACCAGTGGCTTACAGTTCAATATGGTTAGCTCTATGAAAGAGATTCTCTCGAAGATCTACTGTTGCTGGTAGGTACAGGAGCTGCAGGTGACTGGCCCTCACTAAAAAACCCAAAAGGAACAGTTCTTAATAAGCTGCTTTTATGTTGAGCAAACCGTGCATGCACATGTTGTGCTGTCCTTTCACACACTAGATTGTAGCTTGTAGGTAAACTGAAACAAAGAACGCTGACATGGTGTGTGGGTTGACCCCCCCCCAGCTAGCTAACGTCACCTAACATGTTTCGTGCAACACATGTCGACATTCTTTCAGTTTACCTACAAGCTACGATCCAGTGTGTAAGGACTGCATGATATGCACATGCACTGTTTTCACAACAAATGCAGCTTATTTAAGGTAAACTTCCTTTTGGATTTTTCATGTGGCTATATGGACACTGGACAGTGTGTGTATGTGATAAGCCTTTAGTGGGAGTCAGTCATCTGCAGCCCCTGTTCTGGTATTTTCTGTCTGTGGCACTACTGCTCCCAGGGTGTGGTTTCCAACCCAAGAGAATTTATTTTACTGGTAAGTAACTGAATGTTTTCTGCACTTTGAAGGCTCCTCTTTCTGTTCCATTCTAGGCGCTTTTACACACAGGTTTTAAAAACAGAATCAGCATGACCTGTGTGGCGCCGTTGTACTCTGTTCTGTTCTTGGTTCCCTTTACACTCCGCAAGTATTCCGGTACCCTCCCCCCATAGAGTTTGCTGCTCTATGGCTGTTTCTGCAGTGCTACCGGAATGGCTGTTCTACACAACCGTACGAAACGGAACACATTGGGGCAAACCATAGAAAGCAGAGATTGCGGTTTGGACGGATGTTCACCGAGGGAACGGAACAGGTGCACTTTACACACAAGAGATGTAATGGAATACTGTTTCTGTAACAGTCATTCTGTTACAGAAACCTGTGTGTAAAAGCGCCTTCTGTGGTACCAACTTGTCAGCATTTGTTGGTGCAACTGTAACCCCTAGATGGCGCTATCCCAGGGGCTACTACCCCTGCCTGATTTGCCACTAACAGGTTGAGGGGCCTGGATCCAATGGCGGGTGCCTCCACCCAGAGGTCAGGGTTTGCAATAGTTAAACTAACTTGGTCACAGCCCTCTGGGACACTGCAACCCCCCTTTCTTCCCACTAGTGGCCCACACAATATATCAGAATTACCTTCACAGTATACACTTACCCCAGGTCTGGTTCCGGCACTGGGACCTCCTGTGAAATGAGATACAGTGCAACAATCACAGTACAGTACTTTAACATAGACAAATACCTCAGGCAGTAACTTTGCTGAAACAAGCAGCTCTGATTTATTTAGGGGATATAACAAGGACAGGGGAAATCAGGTTAATTAGCTTATCACTCTAATAATCTACCTATGGCTCTGTGCACAGGCCTATCCCTATCAGTTACTGTCCCTGGGTACCCAAGCCCTAGTGGCTAGTCCAAACTCGTGGCAGCTGGTAGGGCCCTTCACACAGAGAAAAGGAGAATTAAACAGTCAGCAGTACAGTAATTCCATTTGGATTTAATGTGGCAATTCAACAGGAAGCGACCTGAATTAGTACTCACGACCTCCAAATAAGATAGGGTCCTTCAATGTCAGCAGGGCTCACTTGAGGTACACAAACCTCTTCACACATCCATATAAAAGAAAGTACTATACCAGGCAGGCCGCATCTGTATCCCGATCAGAATTACTGCACAATACCGGGAGAACACACAGCAGATTCAGTTCCTGACAGACCGAGTGCAATTTTCAGCAATTCTTCCAGTCTTCACAGGGTGAGCCTGGTTTCTACTCTTCAGAGATCCTTTGATTCTTTTCACAGGGACAGTTCAGTCCTAACTGTTACACAAGCTGCAGACCGGAACTCTGGGCCTTACACACGTTTTTTGACTAAAACTGCACACTGAAAAAGCACAGGGCTCCTTCCTTCTTCACTGCCAAAGCTCAACTGAACTCCAACTGACGAAACCGGGCACTTCCTTTGAGTTCCTCCCAGTTCTTGACTGGATTGGCTGTCACTCACAATAGACTGCTGCTGTTGGTCCAAAAAGGCACTGAAGTCTAAACTACATCTCCCAGAGTCACTGCCCATACAATCCTCTTGTGGCTGGCTCAGATTATGAGTCCAGTTCTGATTCGTCCAAGGCATCATTTTAGAGCTAGCTTACCCACACTGATTGGTCCAGTTCAGCAGTTCAAAACTAGAATGGGAACTAGCAGACACAGTTCTGACTGCAAAGAAAGCAGGTTAGACAAACTGTAATTTCATTATTACTCTAAATAATTTCTGGCAAACAGTTACATCTTTCAGATAGGTTCCTTTGCACTCCTAGTGACTGCAAAATGAAGTGAATTGGCAGCAGCTCGAGTGGTACTCAGAGAAGCACACAGTCCCCCCATACAAACTAATTATGTCTGCAAGCAGACAGCTCTTAAAGAGACAGTACCAGAGGCTCTAAAACACTCACTGATAAATGGCTTAAATGCCAAACACCATTCAGGCTTGGAGCATTCAAAGCAAGCTCCTGAAGTCTTTTGGGAACCCCCATTTGCAGGGGTTACACCCTTCCTGGCCTGGGAAAGCTTGGACGTCCGTCAAGCAAGTACCCCATAAGTTTCAACTGCAACCATATACATTTGCATTAGGCTCGCACATGTAATCATCAGTCAATATATCATTTTACCAAGAACACATTTCTGAAACATTGCAGTACGTCCTCTTTACACAGTATTACATAACATTGTACCATAACTCAAGTTATTACCTCTTGTACATGAAACCTGAAGAGAGGGGCCCTTCCTATCAGTTACCTTGGGGCTGGATGGGGCAAGGGCACCATACTTAGAGGGCAACACAAGTAACTTGAGTTAGCACTGATGCTCAGTTTGGGCAATGAGCTCGGGACACATACACTCCTTTATGGACAACATTGAGAGGCAAGTCCACAGGCCTCCCAAGTGAATCATAACTGAGGTGCACCACAGGCTTTACAGCTCGACCAGTCTTCTAGGGGAACTGTTATAGTCTCTGCACTCTGAGCCTCATTTTCAGCATTGTCCTCACTTGTCAGGGGAGTCTCCATGGGGTAGAGAGGCTAGAACCTGGGGCACTTTCAGCTCCAGGAGTTACAGTTTCTGAGTCCACAACATTTGGCTCGCATGGAGAGCTTCGGACACTGGCAGTGGACTGTCAGGGCACTCAAATACTCTTCTTGTTCGGGTGTATCACCAGTCTGCCCCAATTTATCATTTCTCTCCTGAAAGCTCAAACAGTTCAACCATGCACAATGATTCCATTTCATCTGATCTGATGCTTTGCACTTCACTTTCTGGGAGCATTGGCTCAGGGATGAAGCTGGGGGCTTAGACAGTCCAGAAGGCCCAGCTTTGTCTCCAGTATTGACTAGGGATTGCCCAAACCATTGACTCAGTTCGTAAGAAGGATAGTATTCAAAGTCCCTCACTTTCTTCCGATATGGACTGACAGTCATGCTCAACTGGGACTTGTGGAGGGAACACTTTAACTTTGCTTCTGTAGGTGCAGACTTTCTTGATCTTTTCTTAGCAGCAGCTCTAGTCACTGGTCCAGAGGGGCATCTTCTAGGGGCTCAGACTCAATTAAGATTTGTCCAATGGGCAGTAAATGATTTCTATGCATTGTTTTACATCTTTTGAATTATTCTCAGGCCTTACTTTGTACACTGGCAGATCATCTAGTTTGCCCACTACAATGTGAGGGAGATGGTGCCATCTGTCAGCAATCTTGTGCTTGCCATGCAGTCCCAGATTTCTTAGCAATACCGATCTCCCTCCTGGAGTTCCTGTGCTTTCACCTTTTATCATACCTTTCTTTGTTGGCCAGATTTCTTTTGGCAGCCATGGTTTGAGCCAGTTGGTACGCATGAGTTAGCTGGGCCTTTAACTTTGCACATACTGTAAATAGTTGTCAGCTTGAACCCCATCAGGAGAGACCCCAAAACACACATCTACTGGTAGTCGAGCTTCTCTTCCAAACATCAGGCAGTAGGGGAGAATCCAGTGGCATCACTTTTGGTGCAGTTATAAGCATGTACCAGGGTGCTAATTTGTTGGCTCCATCTAGGCTTGTCCTTTGGGTGCAGGGTGCCTAGCATATCTAGCAAAGTGGTTGAAACGTTCAGGCTGTGGGTCCCCTGGGGTGGTAAGGAGTGGTTCTGGACTGCACTCCCCAGAGAAAGCATCTCTTTGATCAGGCGACTCTCAAAGTCTCTCCCTTGATCAGAATGGATTCTTTGTGGAGCCCATAGTGAACAAAAAGTTTTCTACAAGTACTTTGGCTACAGTGGATGCTTTCTGGTCTTTGGTGGGAAAGCTTGGGCATATCTCGTGAATGGTCGGTGACCACCAGCACATTACTGATATTTCTTTGATCTGACTCCAAACTCAGAAAATCAATACAGACCAGCTCCATGGGTGCACTGGTGGTGATGTTAACAAGGGGCAGCCCTCTGGGGCAAAGCTTTCTCTGTAAGGCAGCGACTACAAGTTCGAATGTGTTGCTCCACATCAGCCCCATCTTAGGCCAATAGAATCTGGATCTCACCAAGTCAAGTGTTCTGTCTATACCAAGGTGCCCCATGTGGTTGTGCAAGGACCTCAGTACTGAGTCTCGAAGGCAGTGGGCAGCACTAGTTGTTGTTTGTCTACTTGTCCCCTCTGTCTACTGTTTCTCTGTATAACAGTTTATTGATCAGTTTCAACTTAGGACCTTCTTTGTATAACAGTGCAGTTCTCAAATCAGTGGAGCGTAATTTGGACACATCTTTTCCTGCATAGAGGCTTCTAAAGCTGCTTTGATCATGGGATCGCTGGGATTGAGCCGCCGATACTGTCATTGTCCAGCTGAGGCAGTGCACCAATGTCTATTGCAGAAAAGTGGCAATAAGCAGCAGGTATGCAATTCTCAGAGGGTCCCAAGCAATCCACCATGCAGTCCACTGCGTCCGTGGACATTTGTTCCTCCCTGTCAAACTTCCGGCAGAGTGCCCGAATGTCAGGTTCTGCCAATCGGACCCAATCATTCTGGGGAACAGGCCTCCGGGAGAGCATCAGCATCTATGTGGTTCAGACCTGCTCGGTATTAGAGAGCATAGTCATATGTAGATAATGCAGAAAGCCACCTATGGCCAGTGGCATCCAACTTAGCTGAGGTCTGCACATAGGTCAAAGGATTATTGCAGTTTTACTAGTATTTTAGCCCCATACAAGTACTCATGGAATTGGTCAACAATAGCCCACTTCAAAGCTAGGAACTCTAACTTATGTACAGGATAGTTCTTTCGGATGGGTCAGGCTTCTACTGGCAAAGGCCACTGGTCTCAGGCCATTCTCGCTCTTGGTACAACACAGCCCCCAACCCTCAGCAAGCTAGCATCAGGTGCAGGACTTAAGGTTTTCTTGGATCGGCAGAGGCCAGCGACTGGAGCATGGGTAAGTTGATATATGATCTCATGAAAAGCAGTCTCACTAATCAGGAGTCCAGCGGGCCCCAAATACTTCACTTGGATGAAAATACACTCTTCTTCAGTCTTGAGGACGCTGACTTTGGTATTTTTGTGGGTTGGGGATACCCTTGAGAAAGGTTAAGCAAAGGCGGATCACTCTTGAATAGTCCTTGATGAGCGCCGATAATAACCACAGAATCCCAGGAATCTTTGCAGTTCTTTTTAGATTTTGGGCTGTGGCCAGAGGAGTCAAGGCCTCAACTTTACTTGGGTCGGGTCTCTATTCCTCAGGATACTATGTGTCCACATACTTTACTGATGTTTGAAAGAATTGACACTTATCAATGGACAGTTTAATAAAAGTCCTCCAGTCGGGTCCAATACCTTAAATAATCTGCTCTCATGTTCCTCCAGTGAGCTGCCAAACACAATAACATCATCTAGGTATACCAGGCACTCTAGTAAGTTCATGTCCCCCACTGCACGCTCCATCAATCGCTGAAAAGTGGCTGGGGCACCTGAAATCCCTTGAGGCATCCTCATGAATTCATAGAAGCCAAGCCGACAGATAAAGGCCGCCTTCTCACGGTCCTCTGGGAGCTATCGGGATCTGGTAGTACCCACCGCGGAGATCCAGCACAGAGAACCACTTGCTCCCGCTTAGGCAGTCCAAAGCATCCTGAATGCGGGCATTGTGTACTGATCAGGAGTTAGTCCGCCGTTTAAGGTATAATCCACACACATCCTTACTGTTCCATTCTTTTTCCTCACTAACACAATGGGAAGCAGAAGGGCTTCTGGATTCTTATGAATCACCAGCAGCTAACATCTCTTGCAGATGCCGCCTCACATCATCTATGTCAGCAGGTGCCAGGCGCGAGATCCTCTCACCAAATGGTCTTTCATGCATGGATATTGTGCTCAGCTCCTTGCACGATCCTACATCCCATTCCCTTTAAAGAAAACACCTGGTCTCTCTCCAAAGCTTCTCACTGATCCTCACTTTCCATTCAGCTGGCAGCGAGTCGCCGAAATCAAAAGTCAGGCGCTACTCTGTCATTTTTCCTTGAACTCTTGCTGCTGGGTAGCACTGCAGTGTCTGCACAATGCATACTAGCCAGATGCAACCTCTGTTTACCTCGAATGTCTCTTTCAGACACATTATGAACTTGGACCATTACCCTTCTGGTATAAGCATGGGCTCTAGGGCAAAATACTAGGCTTGACCAGCAGTCCCTCTGGCAATTTTCCATCGCCTGGGTATCCAACATTAATATTTTATTCTTAACATCCTTCTGATACGGACTTTCCTGTAAGGTACACTGGGCATTTGGCGCCAGGATCAGAGACTCAGGATCCTTCTTCCATCAATCCGACCGGTTCCTCTGGTTCTGTTTTCTTCAGCATCTCTGTGCCCATAGGCCTTCTTAATTAAAGCCGAACTCTTAAAGCTCTACTAGTCTTTGACCCCTGTTTTCATAACACAACTGTGCCAGCCTTCCGAACATATGAGCATTTGTTCCAATCAACAAAGGACACCATCATACAGTCCAGTGGGGGACACAAGGCTGAGGGTCTCTACTTGTTCGGCCACTCCAGCCACGGAGGTGGGAAAAGACAGCCAAATTCGGATATACCCGAATAGGGTAGGCCTTCTCACTAACCCCATACATGCAGTCCTTCTAATGGTTGTAAGGGTACTTCTGACAAATGCTTCTGATACCAATCCTGGAACATAATTGTCACTTGGGAGCCACTGTTCAATACAGCTCTTGTAGACACTCCATTCACCTTTTACAGTGGTCTCCATGGAGGACCCACTATTCTGGACCAGTCTGGAGAGGCGTAGTGGGGGCCTGGGCAACTGACCTTGCCACAAAAGGACGTGAATTAGCATTTTTGGTGCCTCACTGGGATCATGTCGTGCACCTCTTAACCACTGATTTCTTCTCCCAAGCCTCCTGTAGCCTATATGCAACTTTGTCAGTGTCCTTTTGGGACTGGCATTCCTTTTCATGTGCCCATCTTTCCCACAATTATAGCAAAACATACTTTCTGGAGTTTGAGCTGGCCGAGGCGCCACACTGGGAGCTAGGGCGGTATTACTAACTGAAACCTGGGTGCCATCTCTGTCTGCGCGTGATAAGCATTGGAGACATCTCGCCAGTTTCTGCACTTCCATGGTCAAGGAATTGAGTTTGGAGCTGTTATCAGCAGGAGATACATGGGTGGGTACCCCCACCCCCATAGCAGATGCAGTCGGATATAGGTCAGGGCCCGTACTTGCAGGCGTGGCCTTCATAAAGGACTGTTTTTGAATTCCCGGATCTCTCTCAACAGTTCGCCCCATTGTGGCATATCTTTCCTTGTCAGAGCACTCCTCGACTGTCAACCTCTCCCCTGAACTTCACTTGATGGGTCACCCTCAGTCACTCGGGTCGTAGCCACAGCTGTTGGTGCAGGTACCTCCCGAGGTCGCCTTTTCTCAACTCCTCGAATTTCCTCTATTAACTCATCATAGGAGGGTGGGGATTCCCAACATTTGCCAGGCGTAACTGAAGCAACAGCAGTTCTGAGAAGGGGCAGACTTAAGGATTCTGTCCAGTCTGGTTCGGTCCTAGTTCAATCGCTGGCAAACTACCCTTTCTGAGGCATTCTTGCAACAATTTTTCCAGCCGAGAGATACACAGACAACAACTCCCTGGTACTGTTGCATTTCTTACTCTCCACCATAGGTCCTCATCAGAATCTGGGCTCCTACACATCTCCAAGGCCTCAAGATAGGCCTGTGCAGTCGCTCAGGGTTACCGGCCCGCTTAGCACGGATGGTAGCCAGGGCAGGACCTCGAGGCTCACTAACCTCTTCGCCGCCTCCCGAGCATTGCCATTCTAGCACTTGGGGCAAACATAGTCTATCCAGGTCTCCCAGTCATCCTCCCCTTGGGGGTGGGAGGGTGCCAGAGAAGATCCTCAACTCGTAAGAGTCGGACTAATGGCAGGTGCAGAAATAGGGAGTCTGCATTGGTTCAGCCACCATCACGGCACTGGAGCAGAGAGGGTGTTGGGGAGAACACCCCCAGGTGGCAAGAATAGTTTCTTCAAGTCCTCCACAGTTTTCCCTCTCCCAGCAAGCAACTATTCAGCAAATTCTCTCTCAAAGTTTTCAGATAGTGGTGGGCTGATTCCCTGGGTCTTTACTGTCCTTAGTTATCACTCCCAAGCAGTGAGGGCTCCCTCTGGGGGTAATGTGGTCTCTGGCACTTTGGAGCTATCTATGGGATCCTTAAACTCTACTAGGCCAGGAAAGTGTGGGTGAGCAGATTAGCATGCCGACCCACCACCACAGGGTTTTGTAAACCTTCCACCTTGAAGTACTCCCTGCAAAGTGTCCTATTGATACTCAGGGGATGTCCAGGATAAGCATAGCATTTTGGGGGTCGATCTCTCCCCAGTACACCTCCACCGCGATGCACAGCCACTCTATAAAATACACATTTTCTTAACAGTGGATTCGTAAAAGCACATAAGGACACAATCAGGTGAGCCTCCAAGATGTAACCCCTAGATGCAGCTATCCCAGGGCTACTACCTGCCTGATTTGCCACTAACAGGTTGAGGGGCCTGGATCAATGGCGGGTGCCTCCACCCAGAGGTCAGGGTTTGCAATAGTTAAACTAACTTGGTCACAGCCCTCTGGGACACTGCAACCCCTTTCTTCCCACTAGTGGCCCACACAATATATCAGAATTACCTTCACAGTATACACTTACCCCAGGTCTGGTTCCGGCACTGGGACCTCCTGTGAAATGAGATACAGTGCAACAATCACAGTACAGTACTTTAACATAGACAAATACCTCAGGCAGTATAACTTTGCTGAAACAAGCAGCTCTGATTTATTTAGGGGATATAACAAGGACAGGGGAAATCAGGTTAATTAGCTTATCACTCTAATAATCTACCTATGGCTCTGTGCACAGGTCATCCCTATCAGTTACTGTCCCTGGGTACCCAAGCCCTAGTGGCTAGTCCAAACCGTGGCAGCTGGTGAGGGCCCTTTCACACAGAGAAAGGAGAATTAAACAGTCAGCAGTACAGTAATTCCATTTGGATTTAATGTGGCAATTCAACAGGGAGCTGACCCTGAATTAGTACTCCGACCTCCAAATAAGATAGGGTCCTTCAATGTCAGCAGGGCTCACTTGAGGTACACAAACCTCTTCACACATCCATATAAAAGTACTATACCAGGCAGGCGCATCTGTATCCGGTACGCAATACTGCATACCGGAGAACACACAGCAGATTCAGTTCCTGACAGACCGAGTGCAATTTTCAGCAATTCTTCCAGTCTTCTACAGGGTGAGCCTGGTTTCTACTCTTCAGAGATCCTTTGATTCTTTTCACAGGCCAGATTCAGTCCTAACAAGCTGTTACACAAGCTGCAGACCGAACTCTGGGCCTTACACACGTTTTTTGACTAAAACTGCACACTGAAAAAGCACAGGGCTCCTTCCTTCTTCACTGCCAAAGCTCAACTGAACTCCAACTGACAAAGCAGGCACTTCCTTTGAGTTCCTCCAGTTCTTGACTGGATTGGCTGTCACTCACAATAGACTGCTGCTGTTGGTCCAAAAGGCACTGAAGTCTAAACTTACATCTCCCAAGTCACTGCCCATACAATCCTCTTGTGGCTGGCTCAGATTATGAGTCCAAGTTCTGATTAGGTCCAAGGCATCATTTTAGAGCTACTTACCCCACACTGATTGGTCCAGTTCAGCAGTTCAAAACTAGAATGGGAACTAGCAGACACAGTTCTGACTGCAAAGAAAGCAGGTTAGACAAACTGTAATTTCATTATTACTCTAAATAATTTCTGGCAAACAGTTACATCTTTCAGATAGGTTCCCTTTGCACTCCTAGTGACTGCAAAAATGAAGTGAATTGGCAGCAGCTCGAGTGGTACTCAGAGAAGCACACAGTCCCCCATACAAACTAATTATGTCTGCAAGCAGACAGCTCTTAAAGAGACAGTACCAGGGCTCTAAAAAACACTCACTGATAAATGGCTTAAATGCCAAACACCATTCAGGATTGGAGCATTCAAGCAAGCTCCTGGAAGTCTTTTGGGAACCCCCATTTGCAGGGGGGTTACACAACAAAAAACATTAAAGTCAAATTTGTATTATTGCTCCTAGTGATATTCTTCCATAATGCAAAGTGAGATGCAGTCTTTCTGGAAGACATTGCACATTTGGAGAAAGGGTTAAAGGGGAAATTGTTTAACCAGGAAAACTGAAGCTTGTATCCAGGTGAGACCTGGGAGCACAAGGAAGTTAAGTGACTTGCTCAGGGTCACACAGTATGCAGGTGGTGGCTGTGGAATTCAAACCCAGATCTGCAGGTTTGCAGCTCAGTGCCCTAAACCACAGCACTATACTGCCTCCTAAAAATAACGCTTTGTGGATTCCCAGGCATAGCTGGTTACTCTATGCACTGATCATTGCATTACTTGTAGCAGTGCAGTATAAAGCTGAGGCCTTCACATAGTACAGACAGTTGGAGCGAGACTGTTAAATACTCACTGCTGATTTGCAAGTTACTTTGTTCTGTATTTCAAGCTTATGTTGAAAAGCTGGCCCTGCTTTTGCTATTTTTGTTCTTATTAGGGTTGCTTTTCATCTCTGATTGAGAACCGCAGTCTAATCAGCAAGTCACGCATGTTAAATCAGTATATTTACTGTGCTCAGTGAACACACCAGCTTTAAACTGTAGCAGTGGCTTGGCCCAGAGCCACAGCAGCTCTAAACCTGCTGGGAGACTGGTAGGGTTACACTTATGGTGACCTGGATGGATCTGTTTAGCTGCTGGCAATCTGAAAGGACGCACATGGATTTTACATTCTTTCATCTCCATTACATAACAGCTTCCCATCCATTTGTTCTAAATGGTGATCTTGCTTTTCTTGAAGTAGGGAGCCTTATGATGGCATGGCAAAATTACAATAACAGAGAATGTGACACTTTGTGATGGTGGTTTTCGGGGATTTCAACTGCAGAAGAATGGGAACGTCATGAAAAGTGTGCAGTAATGTTTATTTAATCCTTGTAATATAAGGCTCAGGGGCAAAGAGTGTGCAAGTCCCATTAACATTCTTAACCAACAGAATGATGTGGGTGGGTGGCCCGCCAACTGCAAGATCCTTCTTAAAGTCACCAATACATTGATGCTCAAAATGAGGAAAATCCTGCAAATATGAGTAGTATAAAGGCCTGGAAGGTAGACTTGGCAGCTTGGTAGGCCGTCATTCTTACAGTACCCCACAGTAACTGTGGCACAGTTAGGAATCTAGCTCATCTGTATGTATCCAAAATTTAACTCTGATGTTTCTTGTTACGCGGGGCTTAGAAGGCATCTCAAAGCAATCAGTGTAAGTAGAATTGGGAGGGGGAGTGCCATATGCAAAATAGGAATAATTTATAACAATGAACATTTTCTGTCTCAGTCTGTCTGTTGGCCTACCTACCTACTTAACCTACCTTTTGTAGTTCCAATCCCAGATATTTCCAGGGGACTAGTCTTTTTAATTACTTTCCACAAAGTACTGAGAAATCTGCTTGTCGTTGAACACAGTAGTAAAAAGGCAAGAACTAATTCAAGAAAAGAAGGATCCTTCAATACTCTGATCTGCAACTTAATGAAGGCAGTTTGATCAGATGTTATGGCTGTGAACCAGTAAATTGTAGGTCTGAATCCCACGGCAGTCACTGGCTCACTGTGAGACATTCAGCTAGTTTCTTAATTTCCCTGCACTTCAGCCCTTCTATCCGTAAAAATTCATTAAACGTAAAGTTGTCTAATGGCCCATTGGAGCAGGTTGCTTGACCATGTGGGCAACCATGGTTCCCATGATTGGGTGGCTGTGGTTAGGGAGTGCTGGCCAGAGAGAAAGGTGGCACACTATTCCACTACAATCTGCAGGGTTGGCCGAGGAACTCACTGTCCTCTACAGAGACACTGCATACAGGCAAGGTAGACCGTGCATCTCCATGTGGTGCTAGAGGCAGGTGGGAGGGTCAGGAATTAGGAGAGGGTGAAGCTGCACTTGAGCATGACCCTGACTATGGGCTGGGGGGAGCTCAGTCTCCTCCATAAAAGCACTGTATGCAGGCAAGATGGACAGTGGTTAGCCAATGGGTAGGAAGTCTCCACTGCTCTGGGTGTCGTCTAAGAAACACACACGAAGTAGAAACTAGAAAGGGATATGCCCCAAGATGAGAAATATATCTTCCTGCTTTATTTAAAAAATGCATGGCTGGTCCTTAATATAGATTATAAACTCTTTACGACAATCATAGATAAAGGAATGGAAAAAAGTGCTTCTGTTCCTTATTGATATTAATAAAACTGGGTTTATTACGACCAGGCAAACTCAAGATCATATTAAGCGCATGGCACGGGGTCATGTCACTGCAAGTCAAAACTGTGTGGCTAAAAATGCTGCAGCGAAAAAGTGCAGGACAATAAAAGAGTCGGGCAAAAGACAAACCTGTTCTGCGCACCGCGCCCATTGACTACAATGGTTTCCATGTGTTTTTGTAGGCCCACGCCTCTACCTAAGCTTAAATAACTAACTCTGGGGTGGGGGATCATGGGAATGGTAAGAAACTCTGAGGGTTGTTTGTTTTTCTTTTAAAATAAAATATCCCAAAACTTTTAGCAGGGAGACGGGGTGGGGGACCGAACTACAGTCCCAGGTCTCCCGACTGCGCCATGTGCTGGTGCCCTAGCCACTCCTCCATGGGACCGGCTTGACCAGCCACCCAGCACACAGCAACTTGTCCAGCCTCCCATTCTGTGTGATGCAATAGGGGTAGCGGTATTCTCCTACCACTATTCTACCCCTGTCACTGTAAGGTCAAGTGCTGTATAGACTGTGCGGTTAATACCATGCTGTCTTACATGCGTGATTGTCACCCGGTACCTAAGAGCACTCTTCATATTCTCCACCACAGCACCTGGTCAAAAACACCTTTACTTTTGCTTAGTTTAGAGGCAGAGAAGACTTTCAACTGGGTGACTTGGTCATTTTTGATTGCCTCTCTGTCAAGGATGGGCTTCTCCCCACAGTTCCGGTGTCTTCATTCATCCCCAATGGCTTATGTTAAAGTCAGTGGGCAAATTTCGGAACCCTTTCCTGTATTTAGAGGTACTCATCAGGGATGCCCACTCCCCCACCTCATTATTTGCAGTTTATTTAGAACCCTTGGCTCAAGTCACATGGCAGAATGAAGCAATAACTGGGATTACCCTTGGGGGCAGAACCCACAAATTGCCAGTATATGTTCTATCCATTGTACCCCTTCCCCCCAAGTCACACCGGGAGACGAGTGACTTGTTGCTCAGTGTGCCTTCCTGGTGAAACATTTAAATAAATAAAAATATGCTGATGATTTGTTAATTTACCTAACCTCATCAGACGTATCCTTCCTTACCACACCTCTGGCATACCCTAACATGCAGTGGTGACTTGACGGGATACAAACTGAACACCACCAAAACTGAAGTTCTCTGTATTCATTATTCCCCCTCCATGGACACCTGGAATGCTTACCCTTTCCGCTGTGACTGTCCCTCTATACCATACTTGGGAGTGTACCTTGTTAGAGACCCAGCATCATTAGCAAGTAATAATTATGACCCCTTACTTCGCCAGTTTACTCCTGATTTGGAATCATGGAATAATATTCCTCTCCCTTTGATTCAACGGATTGATGTAATCCGTATGAATTTACACCCCCCTGTCTGTTTTTTTTTTTTACTTTCAATTGTTTAACCAGGAGTAGCACACTAAGCTGAAAGCTGGTTTACAGGTGCGACCTGGGAGCACAGGGAAGTTCAGTGACTTGCACAGGGTCACACAGTATGCACGTGGGGGCTGTGAAATTCAAACCCAGGTCTCCAGATTTGCAGCTTAGAGCCTTAAACCACTGCGCTCTACCGTCTTCCTGTTTTGCCAAGACTCTCCCGATCTCTCCCTCTTTGGCCTTCTTTACAGCCTTAATTAAAAGGCTGTCCCAGTATATTTAGGGGATGCAATGTCCCCGTGTAAGATTCTCCCTACTGCAATTACCTAAGCGATTGTGGTGGTGGGGGGGGGGGCCCTGGCACTCCCACACTTTGCCCAATACCAGTGGGCAGCTCAACTTCGCACAATATTTCATTGGTTACACTCTTTTTGCCAGGCTCATTGAAAGACAATAGAGGTACGAGAGGAGGGCCTCCATCGCCTTAATAACATTTTATTATCCTACCCACACACCCTACCTGCTGAGGTTACCAACAACCCTTATACCAGGATGCATTAAGTCACTGGTATGGCCTGTTAGATGCCCCTGCCCTAAAACATGACAGGTTTCTTTTGTACTCTTCCTATCTTTCTGTGTTTACCCCAGCCCATTTAGACCATGGCTTCCATCACTGCGCGCGATAGGGCATACATCTTTTGCTGAATTTTATTAAAAACAAATGGATACTCTCTTTTCCAGAGTTACTGCAACTTTATCCTCTATAAACCTAAGATAATTTTTGCAATTTTCAAGTGGATGCTTTCCTTAAACAGTTCCTCCCACTTCTAAATGGGAATGCTCAGGTCCCTCTGATGATTGAAGTTTTGTGAAGGGGCTTAGAAGGCTCGGCTCCCCTGTCACAACTGATTTTGTATATCTATGACGCCCTTCATCAGTTTTATGCGGATTCTACCCATACCATCCATGAGGCCTGGGATAGGGACTTACATCACGTAATTCAGTTCCCACATCTGGCACTTGGGTTAATATCCCAGTACTGACACTGTAGTGCAGCATGAGAGGGGTGCTGCACTTCTGAGGTGCCGTCTTTCGGATGAGACGTTAAACCGAGGTCCCATCTGCCTGGATTGGTGGTAGTTCAGGTGGATGTTAAAGATCCCATGGCACTTATCGAAAAGAGTAGGGAAATTTCCCTGGTGTCCTGGCCAAATTTCCCTTATTGACTAAAAATACCACCAACAGCCTAATCTGATTCAGGGTCAGTTGGCATTCATCTGTATCCCTCTCCCCGGGTCATGCCTGAAAATAGGCAGAATTTGTCTAGTGCACTTACCCGGTTAACAAAAAAAAAAATTAAAAAATGGGGACCTCAAATATGGACACAACATCTCCAATTTTTACGCTCTTGTACAGCATCCCATCAGTGGAAAGAATTTTCATGGAAAGTCGCGGTATGTTTTTTTAAGGTACCTGCTATCCAGTTTAAATATGTCCCTGGGGATTGGCATTATATTGGCGGGTTGTGGTACCTCCCAGGCTACTCATGGGCATATTTTTGGACCTGTCCTGGGGCTCCAGTCTTTCATTACCCAGTTGAACGGGACATTGTCGGACATTTTTGGTACTGCAATTATACTGACAGAGGACCTCTTTTTATTTTCAGCTTACCCGGCACCCCTTTGCCCACAGCCCACCAGAAAATTGTTTGATATCTATCTTTTAGCGCAAAAAAAAGCTGTTTAAAAAATTGGCTTTCCTGTACCACACTTATACTTACCTTATGGCAAGATATAATTCTTGAAATTGATCATCTGGAAAAACTCACAGCATTTTTACGCCACTGTCTGGACTCTTTTGAAATTTTTGGGAGGCATTGAGTGTTTTATATAGTACCCCTGAGACCAGACTTTGTCCCATAGATTTTCCATTTCATGGTATTTAGTAGGGGGCCCACTCTGCAGCATAATCAAGTACTTAATTCTTATGCGTCTTTGCTACAGAATTTTTTTTTTACACTGCACATATTTTCTTTTTCTGTCATGTATTATCTTATCATTAATGGTTGCTCTTTAAAGCTTTTATCCTATACACAGCCTTTCTTGTAGAAAAGTGTTGTTATACGGCTTGTTGATTGTTTGATGGATGTTCTTTTTTTTTTTTCTCTCTCTTTTTTTAATAAACGTAAAGTTACAAAAAATAAATGCATGGATACTACTGTGCAACTACATGTACCAGCAGCAGTTTTGCAGCACAGAAATGGTGCTTTCAGCTGGCCTGGTGGCGCTGAGGGTTGAGGCGCTGGACGCCACACCTCGCTTCATGCTGGCGACCCGGGTTCGGGAGCGGACTCTGGTCGCTGGTGGGTCGGCGGAGGGAGATAGGCTTGAGTCCCACACCATAGCCTACTCCAGGGAGGGTTGAGGCCACAGACCTCGGCTTCTTGTATGACTCAGCCGGAGGCTCAGAGTATTACAAGCCCTTACAACAGGGATGGGCAGCCACTACACTAGTGTGGACGCCAGTGATTTACACCTTGACGTAAGGGGTCATCACGCTGTAAGGGTGGGAGAAAAAGGAAAAATACCTGCCAGGACCCGGGAAGATGGGCTTGCTTGGGTGTTGCCTCGATGCTGCCCCACTAGCATTACCTCCGGACTGATCAAGCAGGCAGTTCGGGCGCAGGGGCCCCGCCTCCATCTCCGCCTGGGCGGTAATCCAAGGCTCCATGGGGACACGGAGGTGGAAGTGGGTAGAGCGGGAGGCAGGAGGATGATTCCTTAGCAGCTCCGAAGGGTCGGGGCTGGCAGGACGAAGAGGGGATAAAATATGATTTCAAAAAAAAAAAGAAATGGTGCTTCCAGGCTGTAATGCCTCTTCCTCAGGGGAAGGTGGACTGTGCAGCTACATGTGGTACTAGAGGTACGTGGGATGGTCAAGACTCGGGGGAGGGTAGCGGCACACTTAGCTGCAACTCCTGCAGTGGTGCGGGGAGCTCTGTCTCCTACCCATAGGCACTGCATGCAGGCAAGGTGGGCAGTGCTAGAGATAGGTGAGAGGGTCGAAACTTGTCGGGGTGGTGCCACACTCATGTTTAGTGGTACAGGGAATCCTGGCTACCACACATAGGCACTACGTGCAGATGAGGTGGACAGTCCAGCAAAATGTGGTGCTAGATCAGGTGGGAAGGTTTAGTGACACAACGGGCACAATCTGCAGCCACAGCTGTCTGTATGCTGGTTGCCAGCATTCTTGGACCCTTCGAGCTCCATGGAACTGTTGAGTAGCAATTATTAGACTTGGGACTGGCAGGTATGTAACAGACATGACAATAAATATTTGCATGGAAAAAAATATGGTAGATATGGGATTCACTCAAAATTAGAGGTTGCAGCACAGTTTTGCTATCCTTTAATACAAATATAAAAATATATTTTTAAATGTTACCCAGTTTTAGAAAATGAAAGGTTGCCTTACAATCGCAAGTCTGTGACAGTGTTCAACAAATCTAAACCTGGCTTTTCATTTTGTGCAAAGATATGGGAGTGATTGATATGATCTACCTTTTGTTCTACTTTTGATTAGTTAACTACCAGAAAGACTGAAGCTCAGGAGGCAGGCTAACTCTGAACATTAAGATCTTGTTGAAACTATCCCAGGTTTACGTCTTTGACAGTTGTGACTTTTTAATTACCAGCGAATAACGTTACCACTTAGGTAAAGTACTGTTTATTCACACTCTGTATCCTTGTGACTCCACAACCTCTGTTATTATTGGAGCTGCTTGTGAACTACTGTTGGCACTGGGAGGATGATGTCATTTGTTCACGCTCTGCTTTTTTTTTTTTCCAGATTCATCTTCAACCTACATCCGGCAACTTGAGACTAAAGTCAAACTCCTGGAAGATGACAATAAACTTCTGTCTCAGGTAGGAGCTGTTTTACGCATGTATACAAAGTGTAGTCTGCTTGTCTGCACTAGGTATCCTCACCTCTGTTCTGACAGAAACAAAATGAGTTAATAAAAGTACTTTGGGTTTATTAACTATTTTGTTTGTCTTCATTTTTTTCCATTATGTGTTTCTTCTCCTCCATGCCCTGGCCCTGCAGCACCTCCCCCTAACCCCAACCTGATCATGGACTTATCAGTAGTCCACCACTTACATAGTAACACATATGCTGGTGCGTGGCCTGCCACATACACCATGCAGTGCTGGGGAGGGAGGGCAAACACCACTTAAGTAGTAACACATATGCTGGTGTGTGGCCTGCCATGTAGGCCATGCAGTGCCGGGGGGGGGGGGATACCATTTACGCAGTAACACATATGATTGCATAGCCTGCCACATAGGCCATGCAGTGCCGGGGGTGGGGTGGATACCACTCCATAGTAACACATATGCTGGTGCTTGGCCTGCTATGTAGACCATGCAGTGCTGAGGGGAGGGGGGCAGATAGGACCAGGGCATTTTTTTTTATATAACTCAACCTGTATTGAGCAATCAGTGTAAACATACATGATGCATTAGACTGAGTACATATTAGGCATTGCTCTAACCATAAACAACATTCACCGGGAGATTGTATGGCTCTTGCTGTTCCAAAGATAACAACTGTGCAGTGTTATGTAGTCTATCTGCTTACAAACATCCAGACAGGGGAAGTACGGGGGACTGGACTGATATATCCCAGACCCTTTACAGGAACCAAAGTCCGTGTGGAGCTTTCCTCAAACAAAGCTTGGTAACTGACTGTCCAGGGCCTGAGCATCCCAGGGTCTCCAGAGGTCCAAAAAGTGGGCTTGATGGAGTTATAGGTCAGATGTAATTTGCTCCAGTTCGCGAACCTCATGCATCTTCGTAATCCAGGTGGAAACCTGGGGACTCAAGTGACCAGGGCATTTTCTTTTCTCTCAAGGCAGTGACATGCATGCGTGCGCACACACACACACACACACACACACACACACACCGCATGTCTGATGGCAGCCTTTCCCCTGCTGATGCACCTGCGTGTATGACCACTTTGCCTGCACCTTGTGGCAGTCTCACAGCAGGATGCAGCACCCCCCCCCACCCTGAGGGAAGATAACTGCTCCTGGGATGCGACTGGCTACCAGTGACTGGTGCTCATTTCCGAACCTGGGTTGTCAGTGTCATGAGCAGGTAGCCCTACTGCTGCATCGACAGGCTGGCTGTCTCCAGTTTTTGTCCCTTCCCCCTGTTCCCACTCCCTTGGACAGTCGCGGTCCCTGTAGCTTCTGCGTTTTTCCTGCCAGGAGGGAGGGTGAGCAGCTGCCCTTCCAGCTGATGCTGGTGCTGCACCTAGGCCAGTCAGAAGGGTGGGGAGTGAGTCGCGGTCCTTCCAGTCAGTGTCGGAATTTGCTTCTGGGTCAGTCAGGAGGGAGGGGGGGATGAGTCGCTGTCCTCACAGCTGATGTGGGTACTGCTCCTGGGTCAGTCAGGTGGGAGGAAGGTGAGTCACTGTCCACCCAGCCAATGTCAGTACTTCTTCTGGGTCAGTCGGGGGGGGTCATGAGAGGCTCCCCTCACAGCTGATGTTGATACTGCTTCTGGGTCAGGAGGGAGGAAGTGTGGTGAGTCGCTGTCCTCCCAGCCAATGACAGTATTGCTCTTGGAGCAGTCAGGAGGAAGGGAGATGAATTGCTGTCCTCCCAATTGGTGTCGGTACTGCTCCTGGGTCAGTTGGGGGGGGAGGGTGAGTCACTGTCCTCCCAGCCGATGTCAGTACTGCTCCTGGGTCAATCAGAAGGGAAGGGGTGATTCACTGTCCTCCGAGCTGATGTCAGTACTGTTCTTGGGTCAGTCAGTCGGGGGGGGTGAGTTGCTGTCCTCCCAGCTGATGTCAGTATTGCTTCTGGGTCAGTCGGGGGGGGTGAGTCACTGTCCTCCCAGCTGATGTCAGTACTGTTCCTGAGTCAATCAGGAGGGAGAGAGGTGAGTCGCTGTCCCCTCAGCCAATGTCTGTCCTGCTCCTGGATCAGTCAAGATGGAGGGTGGTGAGAGACTGCCCTCACAGCCAGTGTGGGTACTGCTTCTGGCTCAGTCGGGAGGAGGGATGCTGGAGGCTACCCTCACAGCAGATATCAGTACTGCTCCTGGGTCAGTTGGAGGGGGGGAGGTTACCTTTACAGCTGATATCAGTACTGCTTCTGGGTCAGTTGGGGCCACAGGGTCAGTCAAGTCAGGAGGGGAATAAATTGCTGCTGTCACAACCTGTGTCAGTGCTGCTCCTGATTCAGTCAGGTGGGGGGGGGGGTTAAGTTGCTGCCATCACAGCCAATGCTGGTGCTACTCCTGGGTCAGTCGAGAGGGAGGAGGGTAAGTTGCTGCCCTCACAGCTGATGTCAATGCTGCTCCTGGGTCAGTCAGAGAGGGCAACAGGCTACCCTCATAGCCGATGTCGGTACTGCTCCTAGGTCAGTCGGGGGGGGGCAAGAGGCTACCCTTACACTCGATGTTGGTACTGCTCCTGGGTCAGGAGGAAGGGAAGGGTTTGAGAGGCTACTCTCACAGCTGATGTCAGTACTGCTGCTGGATCAGTCAGGAGGGAAGGGGACAAAAGGCTACCCTCACAGTCGATGTCGGTACTGCTCCTGTGCCAGTGGGGGGGGGGCGTGAGAGCCTACCCTCACAGCCGATGTTGATACTGCTTCTTGGTCAGTCAGTCAGGAGGGGAGCGAGAGGCTACTTTCACAGTTGATGTCAGTACTGCTCCTGGATTTGTTGGGGGGGGGCGAGAGGCTACCCTCACAGCCGATGTTGGTACTGCTCCTTCGTCAGTCAGTCAGGAGTGGGGTACGTTGCTGCCTTCACAGCTGATGTCGGTGCTGCTTCTGAGTCAGTCGGGAGGGGGGCCAGAGGCTACCTTCATAGCCGATGTTGGTACTGCTCCTTCATCAGTCAGCCAGGAGGGGGTACGTTGCTGCCTTCACAGCTAAGTCGGTGCTGCTCCTGGTTCAGCCAGGTGGGAGGAGGATAAGTGCTGCCATCACAGCCAATGTCTGTGCTGCTCCTGGCTCAGTCGGGAGGGAGGGGCATAAGTTGCTGCCCTCACAGCCCATGTGAATGCTGCTCCTGGGTCAGTCAGGGAGGGCAAGAGGCTACCTTCACAGCTGATGTTGGTACTGCTCCTGGGTGAGTCAGTCAGGAGCGGGGGTAAGTTGCTGCCTTCACAGCCTGTGTTGGTGCTGCTCCTGGTTCAGTCAGGGAGGGCAAAAGGCTACCCTCACAGCTGATGTTGGTACTGCTCCTGGGTCAGTCAGTCGGGGGGGGGGTAAGTTGCTGCCTTTACAGCCGATGTTGGTGCTGCTCCTGGTTCAGTCAGGGAGGGCAAAAGGCTACCCTCACAGCTGATGTTGGTACTGCTTCTGGGTCAGTCAGTCAGGAGGGGGGGGTAAGTTGCTGCCCTCGAAGTCGATGTCGGTGCTGCTCCTGGTTCAGCCAGGATGGAGGGTGATCAACTATCCTTACAGCTGATGCCAGTGCACCACCTGGGATAGCCAGGAGAGTCCACATTAATATCAGGTGGCCCACAGTCTCCTTACTTGGGAACCAGAACGTTGCACCTTCTCAATGTGTCCTCTGCTTGCCCTAGTGTGGAATTCAGGTGCTTGCCACACAAACCCTTGTCTTCTAGGTTGCCTACATGACTCCACTCAAGTGATCTTGTCTTTTTCTTTTTGTATTCTGTAACTGGTGGACTGACCAGTGGGTCTGTGGCAGCATGGGAGGTTATGGCTTCAGGAGAAGCCTTAGAGCTCATGCTCCCCCAGGCTGGAAGAGAGCAGACTTCTTGTCAGGGGTGATGCTTTTGGTTTCTAGGTCAGATGCCCCGGCACATTGCATTAACCAGCACCCTCTGTAGCTGCAGGATAATGGAGACTTGGCATCAATCTGGGAAGAGACTGATCACCCCACCCCTGGTAACAGAGATGCTAGTTGGGGAGTGACGGAAAAGGGGGGACAAGATGTGGGGGACAAAAATAGGGTATGGAATAAAGTAAAAAATTAGCTGGTGATGTGGCTGATGTAAAAGCATGTTCCTAAAACTGAACACTATTGATCTGCTGAGGACTGTTGCTAGGCTACTGACAATGGATTCGGGAGAGACTGCCCCTGACCAGTAAGTACGCCCTTGGCCTGACTTTTCCCCAGGCTAGTAGGGAAGTGACATATTGGCTTGCTATCCTATTGCCTGTGTTTTTTGAGGCCAGAAGTTCTGTCTGTTACGGACAGGCAAAGCAGATCTTTTTGACAGCTGAAATTTGTCATTATGCTTCACACAGATACGAGAGGAAGGCATACAAAACTGCAGGTTTAAAGGGAAGGAGAATCTGCAACTGGTCCTATTACTTTCATGCTGAGGCGCTGATTGCTCAGTGTATGAAAGTGTTCTTATGAAAATTACCTTTTTAAAATAATATCTTTATTTAGCTCACCAAAGCACCCAAGAAACAAAGAAACCATTGGCATCTTGTATTACATAGAATATGCAATCATGATAACAGAAGAAAAAAATGTCCTAAAAAAAAAAAAGTATTAAAATGAACTGATCAGAGGTGAGAAGATGGGACATTGCTTGCATTTAGAGTTGACCCTACAGATTAATTGTAAGTGGGTAGTGGGAAGGACAGACAGGATGCTGAGGTGTGTAGGAAGGGGTATCAGTACCCTGAGAAGAGAGGTGCTTCTGCTGCTATATAGGTAATTGGTCTTTCCTCACCTGGAATACTGTGTGAAGTTTTGGAGACTGCATTTGAAGGAGAACATGGTGGATAGTGGAGAATTGTTCAAACGGAATGGGAACACAAGCACCAGGGTAACTGCATAAGGCTGACCAGTGCCTGATGCACAAGTTAAGTATCGAGACATATGATGCTATTAAGATATGGTGCTAATGTACAAAGTTTTAAAGCAGCGGCCATAGATTATTATTATTTTTTTTTTATCACATCTGCTATTTTTTCACCCGCTGTGGCGACTACTGGCGGGGGCATCCAGCCGCCGGCCCTGCCTGCCGGGAGAGCACCAGGCTCACTCACATGATAGGGGATCCGGTACAGCTATCTACCAACCAGCTGGAGGGCCTTCCCGTACTCTACCAAGCCAGGCCGGCCCCAGACCCCCCCAATGCGATTCCAATGACAGTCCTCCCGGCAGTGCAAGGCATAGCCATCAAGCTGCATGGTTGTGCCTAGTCATTTTCCTCCTTATCTCCCCACTGCAGCGCGGACGTGCAATGACGTCAAGGCACTGTGTGCTGATGTCCGCTGCACTCTCCCCCCACACACACAGCTGCACTAGTAGTGCCCCTGGGCATCCCAGGGGCCGCTACAGCATGGTGGGTTTCCCCAACCCTCCCCAGGACTAGGAGAGCAGTCTGCGGATGCTCGATCCTAGTCCTCCCCTGCTAACCCCCGACGACCCGAGCTTGTTCCTGAACCTGGGTCGCTGGCATGGCACAAGGTGTGGTGTCCAGCGCCTCAACCCTCAGCGCCACTAGGCCAGGCGACGGCCATAGATTTTTATTATAACAAGTAGAATGGACTCGCTCTGATATTGTCATCACATATGATGTCGGCACCATTTTGTGAGCCAAGCGGTGGCTCGGCAGCATGATACTTCAAGACTGACATTTGCATTTCAGGCTAATTTTCAAACCTGACAAAACTAAATGAAAACTGCAAATTCAAAGTAACTGTTCAGATGATTTCTTTCCGCTTCACTTACTCTGTGTTTACACGGGAACTTTGGTAATACAGTGGACCCTCAAAATGCTGGTTTAGTTGTCCTTTAAATACTCCTGTCATCTGATCAAATTTGTTGCCCAGTGTTGTACCCCTTCTTATATCTCGATGTCCAGGATGTTATAGTATACAGCTATGCAGGAACTAGGAAATAGACACTGTATTAAAAAGACCAAAGTCCCCTCCTGAGCTGGATCAAAGGAGAGGGGGACTTTTAGTGACTACGACCTGGTTAAGATGCAATAATGACTCAGCACCACCTTTTGCTGTATAAAAACAGATTTTTATTATGTATAAACATGAAACATGTTGATGCTATAAATTTTTACTAAAAATGACATTTAAAAAAACATACATGTAACTTTTTATTTTGGGTGGGGGCGCCTCACTGAAGGAGGTGTTTGAGGCAGCAGTTCAAGCAGCTCCCTCGCCCAGGAGTCCCTATTGCCCTGATCTGGGATTCAGACTTGGCACACAAACCCAGGTCTCCCAACACGTGATCATTCCCCACTCCCCCAGAGCTGAAGGGCCAGAGCCGTGCATTATAATGCATACCCATTTATTTCAGAAGACTGCCCCAGTTTTCTGAACATGATTTTTGCAGTTCATTAATACTGGGCAGGCTGTCATTTTACTGATTTATAGTGGAGGGTGCTCTCCCCTCTGAACCTTGTTTACTGCGTCACCATTGATGGTGTAGCCAGTTTCCATCTCTGTTAGGAATGTTACCTAAATAATAAAGGAGGATACGACTTCGGCAAAAACAAAGTGTTACAAAATCATGTTTCTAACACTGTAAGGGAGAAGCAGTTGGAAGATGCATGTTCAGTCCATGTTAACTCAAAAATATTGGCATTTCCATTCTTATTAGGCTGTGTTAACTCCCTTCCTGCTGCCGTCACTGATCAGCTCTTGTAATATTCCCCACCTCGACACACACTAACACTTGAATTCGTTTTCACTGACACATTTACACCAGCAAACAGAAACAAATTCTCTCTTTAAAAACAATCTGCTGAGCGCCAATATTTGAACAGAAGAGTTCCGGACTTTAATCAAAAGCAGCTTTTCGGTAAAATAAATACAGAACAAAAATGCACATTCATATGAAACAGAGGCCCGAAGCTATTAAAGTTTCAGAAAGAGGGGGAATCTGTTCCATATAAGCTGACAAACTGTTTAGAGAACTCCAGGGAATAATATGCCATATTTTTTGTGCATTCTGTATGCCGAAGAAGAAATTGCTGCGTACTGTTACTGTGAAGCCAGAGTCTTGATCAGTTAAAACCAGGTGACTGTGAATTCCTGTGCTTCAGAATCACACCCCTTATTGTCCCCCTCCTCGCTTGCTCCACATTTCTAATATCTCAGAAATATTATTGCAATCCATTACTGTCACCAAGACAACCCCCATCGTACTGGGTACTGGAATTGCTGATACAACAGTATTACTTTTATGACTTGTGTAAGCTGTCCTTTTTTTCTTATCAACCGCAAGGCACACTGTTTTATCCACAATGTTAATTCTCAATTAGCAATGCAGTGAAGGGGTTTGATCAGTTTTTGCTCCGAATGGAATGCTCCCTGATGTTAGGAGGGTCTCTAGTTGGGTGCATTAGGACTCAGTCCTGGGGCCAGTGCTTTCTAACATGTATATACGTAACACTGGGGAAAGGCTACAGGGGAACATGAGATTTTTTTTTTGTGGATTACATGAAACTCTGAGGGAGGGTTGGTAGCATGAAAAGGGATCTGAAGAGGTTGGATCAGTAGTCTGGAATTTGGCAGTTTTTGCTATACAGCTTTTTGTTCCTGTACCGCTGCCTCCTCCATTCTTCTGGCCATTATGATTGCAGCCTCCCAGCCCCATCTGATGCTCCCCCCCCATTGTTGGAGCCAGTGGAGCTCCACATGGTATAGGGCCAGAGAGCACCAATGGCCTTCATAGAGGTGACTCACGAGACATGGGGTTTTAAGAATTCGCTCCTATCCCCCTAGATTCTTCCACTTCCTGACACTGGGCAGTGCCCCATTGGGCCTTGCCCACATGCAGCTGCACCCCTCTGGAGGAGGCAAATTCCCTGGCCCACTGCAGGGGTCGCTATGGTGGCCGAGCCACAGTGTCCACCCCCCCCAAGCCAGGGGCACTGCTGCTTGGAAACACTACCTCAGCCACCTCGGCCTCCTTCCTCCTTCCCCCACTGACCCTTATATGATGCAGGCATGTTCCTGAACCAGGCTGGGTCACCAGCCTCATGAGTAGCAGTGCTACTGCTGTGCTGGCAGGCTAGCCTAGAAACGTTCTGCTCCAATCGGTATGTGTCTAACTTAAATTTTAAGATGGGCTCAGATTATCTGTAAAAGAAGTTACAGTTGGCATCACCAAAACTCACAAAACCTTACCCGAATGTTTCAATTTGCAGTCATTCTTGTCTTTATTTTTTTGGAATTATACACAGAAGCTGGATCTCTGCCCTTTCCAGTTGACGTACAGCTGAGCCTACAGCTGGCCTCATAGTGCTGTCCTTGTGACATCACAGCCTGCTGCGTGCCTGGAAAGGGCTTTGGCCCAATACACTTAATGTACCTGGTAAAACAGGTGAACAAAGTAGGTGACTTGATGTCTGTTTTTAGACCAAAAAAGAAATTTTCAGTACACAAGCTTTCAGGCTTACACAGAGACCTTCTTCTGGTGAGATCACTTGACGAAGGGCACTGTGTAGCCTGACAATTTGTGTACTCAGAATGTCTTGTTGATACAGTAAAAGGGATCGAATCACCTACTTTGTTCACATGTCCATGCAAGGACCAATACGACTACAAACAGTTCTCTGTACCTGGTAGACAAATGACTGAAAGTGACCCGCAGTGCATTGGGACATCCCCGCCAGACTCCACCTCAGCTGTAGATGAACTGTAAGGGGCAAAGCAGTTGTTTTATGTAAATGCCTTTAAACACTGAGATTTGCATTTGTTTATGCAAATACCTTTAGTAGTAAAGAATGGAATGACTTGAGATTTTAATTAGTTTGGAAAGGAGGGCAAATAAGTTCCGCTGATGCCAGCTGTGATTCTATCTTGTTTATTCTCTGTATGATGGTGACCCCTCCCCATCTTTAAATTATCAGCACTCCCTGCTTCTACAGCCTCCTCTGGCTGAATATTCTACATGCTCACCACCCTCTGAGTGAAAAAAATATTTTCTGGTGTTCCCCCTTATCTTACCCATGCAGCCATAGTTTGTGCACAATAGTTCTACTTTCCTGTACAACTTGAAACAGCTTCCCCAAGTCCATTCCATCAGTCCCCTTCAAAATTGTTAATACCATCTAAAAAAACAAATGGGAAGGGGTTCACCCACGGGACTGTGGTTTGGCGGGTCAAAAAGTAGTGCACAGAACCAGGTAGACCTCACACTCGCACTCTACCAAAAGTCACACATTCAACAGATACAGATGCATGTAAAAGATTTATTTGATTACTTACATCTGTTACAGGTTCGGAGCACATTGCTCCAATGGAGTGCCCCCGAAGCCAGCTACATGCCCCCCCCCAACTGTCTCTTCTCCAGCATGAACATAAAAGGCAATTGACATTGTATTTGAGCAAAATAATGCTGACATTTTAATTAAAAAAAAAAAAAAAAAAAGGTTTGCGCCATCAGATGCCACTTAAAATCGTGCAAAATACATTGTCGGGGAAGTGGAGCTGATCACCTCTAAAATGGAATCAGTCCCCTTCACTACACTCTTTCCTTATTTATTTATTAAAAATGTGGTAACCTGGAAAGGCACACTGAGCCGGGGCTCATTTCCAGGTGTGACCTGGGGACAGGGTACAAAAGGGGTAGTTGCAAACATGGTTAACATAACAGATACAGGACAGAAATTATACTAAGTAGCAACAAGCTAGTCAGAAAAGAATGGCACAGTATCACATACAGGCATGGTACATTTGCGCAAAAACACATCTTACAATAAAGCAACTCATATTACATACTGGAGTAGTATATTGAAGCAAAAAGCTTGATTACAAACAGTATTAATTATACAAGTAGGCTGTCAGGTCTATAGGTCCAATTATGAAGAGGTGATAGGTAAATACTTATGGGTGTAATAACTCGTGGAATCAGGGAAGGTGGTGGCAGAAGCAGGAGGGCTGAGGGGAGAGCCTAAGGCCCTGTCCACACTACGCCTCTGTAACGTTACAGAGTGCCCAAACCGTTACCACAATGGTTTGCATTTACACCTGTAATGTTACAGGAGGTGTTTGTAACCATTGTTGAAACCACATATGAGGTGGTTTCTACAACGCTAGGAAACCGTCCCGCCATTGTAACGCTACCGGGCGGCAGTGTGATCGGCGGTAACGGTCCCCCGCAGGGATCAAGCGCAGCACGAAGCTGCATTGTGGGATCGAGCCGCTGTAATGGTCGCCTGCCCCGATGTGGATCGGCAGTGCCGATCCAGTAACGGACACCACCGAGGTGTGGAGCACTGCACTCGCCTCGCCGTAACGGATTGCATCCATTACTGCGCGCAAGCGGTGTAGAGTGGACTGGGCCTTAGAAGGCTTAAGATAGGGGAGGGAGGGGGAAAACAGAGAGAGGAGGGAAGTTGGTTCCAAAGAGTGTGAGGCCGGTACAAGAAAGCATTTTGTGCTACACAAGAGTGTGGATAGGGTATGGAGACGGTATGAGAGTCCCTAGAGTGAAGGGCATAGTCAGACACAGCCATAGGTGAGAGAAGTGAAGCTAGGAATGAGGGTAGAGAGTCATACTAATACTTAGCAATGAGGATGGACCTTAACCACATGCTTTGGATCCAGTCTGATTCTGTAACCCCTCCTTCCCAACACACACACACACACACACAACGAAAAGACCCTTTTACATTTGTTTCAATCCATATTTGCCCTTACCACTGGTAACATGCTGCACTGACAGAGTTAATGTTTTGTAGTAGCTACTGGATGAATACCAGTGCACAAATGTCTAAGAACTATATTCAATTAACCTGATACTCTAGTCTAAAGTTCTATGCAGTGTTATGGTACTCTGTGTATTATCCTGCATATCACTTCATTATTTTGCCTTGTTTATTTTATTCTGAATGTAACTGTTCCTGCTGGACTGTGTTAACCTGTTGCGTGCTGCTGCCCCCAGCCCCCCATGAAAGTGAAGTGCTATACCTCATGGGGTTATCCCGGTGGGAGATAAATGCAGATAAATCAAGTAATCAATAAACTATTGTAGGATTTGAGTTTAACTTGCAATATAACCCTTTTGACAAGTAGAAAAATCCATTCCACATTTGCATCGGTAGTACAATAACCTCACTTCCTGGGTGTTTTAAGGTCCTCGACGATGACTCATGCCTCACAACCCACCAAGGGTGTTCAGTTATTGCAATATTGCCGCACAGCAAACCATGCCCCCAGCAGCCATCTGTGGAACAGTTCTCTTCAATGTCTTTATAAGCGACATTGCAGAGGGACTGGAAGGAAAGTATGTCTCTTTGCAGATGACACAAAGATCTGCAACAGAGTTGATGCACAAGGTGGGGTGGAAAGGATGAGAAGGACTTGGCAAGGTTAGAGGAATGGTCAAATGTATGGCAGCTTAGATTCAATGCTAAGAAGTGCAAGGTAATGCACCTGGGAAACAAAAACCCAGGGGAAGAGTACACAATGGGGAGTGAGATACTAACAACAACAGAAATGGAAAGGGATCTGGGGGTAGTCATATCAGATGACCTAAAGGTGGGCAAGCAATGTGAGAGGGCAGCAAGGAGGGCTGGGGGGATACTGGGATGCATAGGGAGAGGCATCACCAGTAGAAAACAGGAAGTTATTATCCTTCTGTACAAACAGCTGGTGAGACCCCACCTGGAGTACTGCGTGCAGTTCTGGAGACCCAATCTCTGCAAAGACATAGACAGGATGGAAGCTGTCCAGAGGAGGGCAACTAAAATGGTGCAGGGTCTGCACGGAAGACATATGAAGAAGACTTGAGGAGCTTAATATGTATAGCCTCGAGGAAAGGAGGAGAGGGGACATGATAGAAACTTTCCAAGTACCTCAAGGAATCAACAAAGTCCAAGAGGTAGCATCTTTCAAAAAAGTGTGCAAGAACAAGGGGACACAATTTGAAGATGGGGGCGGCTCAGAGGTAATTTAAGGAAGTATTTTTCACAGAGAGGGTTGTGGATGCATGAAATGGCCTTCGGAGGAGGTTGTGAGTCAAAACAGTGGTAGAATTCAAGCATGCATGGGACAGTCATAAGGCAATTCTAGGGGGTGGGGGTAGGAAGAAGTAGGCTGCTGGTTAACTAGGATCTGCAGCTTATCCATTAGGTAGGGAAATGGGCAGACTGGGTGGGCCAAGCGGTCCTTATCTGTCATCAAATTCTATGTTTCTATGTTTCCCGAAACTTCTGCTGGCAATCCTGGTAAAGCTTTTAAAAAATATATAGTGATGTTTTACCTTAACCCTTGCTAGACAGCTTCTGCATGCTGTGACCCTTGTTGAGAGTTTAGATTGGTGCCACTGACCTTCTTAACCTCCCCCTACCCCTCCCCCCCTTAAAAATCAGGAAGGTTCAGATGAACATAGAAATAGCTGTGCTCACTGGGAGGGAAACATGTCATTTACTGTAATGTTTTTATTTAGATGCCTGGAAGATTTATAAGCCACATTGTATTTAACGTCATCATTTTCTGAAACACGATTAGTATCAAAGATGTATTTTATTTTTTTATTTTTAGAAGCAGATATATTAGTTGGTAATTTATGGCCATACATCTTTCTGGATTAGGTACTTAAAGATTTTTGGATTAAAAAAAACAAAACAATGGCAGTGCGACTACGGTTCCCTTAGTATGATATGGGTAGTAAAATTGCTCCTTTTCATTATGAAGGTAAAATTTATTCAGTTCTTTTACATGGATAAGAAATGCATTATATCTTTTGTTCCCTCTTCCTAGCTTGCTGGCCGCAACAGTTTGCCAAGAAATTTCACACAGGTAGAGCAACTTAAAATAACACATTGCATTATGGGAGGCATGCTTTTTGTAATGCTGATGCTGGCTTTTTGCTGGGGTGTGTTTTTTTGTTTGTTTGTTTCTTAAGGAATGGTGCTGACAATTTCCACATTATATAACTTTTGACCTCTTTTGAAAATTGTGTAACATGCAACTGGAAAAACAGGTTATATCAGTGTCTGGCTTCCCTTCCGGAATACTCGCAATTCTGCCAGTATAAAGATTACTTCTATTAGAAATACACACATCAGAGAGGCGTTATTATTTGGTTCTCATTTCTTGACTCTGAATTATGACTTGACGGCAGTTTATGAAGACGCTGACGTCACCTTTTCTTGGTTCATCACTTAGCTAGGTGAAAGTGACCCAGCCAGCTCTGAAGTGCTCACAGAGAACAATGGCCAGCCAACCTGCAGCAAATCACTGCCAAGTGGGTGGGACTTGTTCTCATAGCAACTGGCAAGGCCCTTGGCAACGAAAAATCATAAGTGCAGTAAACAAACTGTTGAGTTACTGAGTCTTCTCAAGCATTCAGCAGGTATCTTAAAGGCTACATGTGTAAAAACAATAGTCAACACATAGGTGATTTAGTAAAGAAAAAAAACAGAGTTACAAAATGTGGAAATTGTGCATATAATATTTCTTCCCTTGGCTTAAGATGGTGCTACAGCAAGGTTGGGGCATTTATTTAAGGCATGATGGTAATTTCTTTGTTTTCATTAGCATGAAAAGAACACGTCATTGCAGATGGGAGCTTTCTTTTTTTGCTAGCTATGGGCTGGCAAGTCTGCTGCACGAAATAATAAAAAGGGCACGGACAATGAGCTCTGTCTAATCCAGTACAGGGGTCCCGTCATCGTATAAAAGGTTATGAACTGAGAAAGAGTCTAAATGAAACAAGAGATGAACAAGAACAAATAAAAATAAATGAGTGCTATGTTCAACTGTGATTATCCGGGTCATGGCTGAGAAAGGGACCATGGTCTCAGTCCACCTTACTCAGTTACCAATAAGTAAATAAAAATAAATGCAGTATTGGACAGCTGTAGGGGAGACTGATAGGTTAATACTGTGGTCTGCAAGACTGCACAGAAAATTCACCCCCCCAACCCTTGACTTGAATTAACGTCAAAGCCTCCTCTTGGCTGCATTAACATACAGGGTGTGAGAGCCTATTTTGAGTCTCTCCCCTCCCGACTTTATATGAAATAATGACAATGCCTCCCTGGCTGCTTTACCTCCTGCTAAATTAGTTCCTTAAACCCATAGCACTCACCATGTACCTTGGGCTGTACTAACTGCAATATGTACCTCTATATGAGATAGCTTACAATTGTAAATAGACCAATTGCTGTTATTTCTTGTATTTTTTGTCTCTGTACTTGTGTACCCATACTCTGTAACTACCTTTCTGTGTTGTCCTCTTGTCAAGATGTGGAACCTTTGAAAAAGAGCATTTTGCTCAAAGGTTATGTCCGAATGAAGAAATAAATACAAATAAATAAATGTCAATTTTTTTGGGGGGTGGGGGGGCATGACAGGTGAATTCGATGTTTTTTTTTGACTGGATGACCAGGGAAATAAATTGAGGGAAGGCAGTGACTATCTCGAGTTTAACAATGCCTTCGACAGAGTGCCACACAGGAGACTGATAAAGAAGTTGAGCAGCCATGATGTGAGCTCCAAAGTGGTGAACTGAGTTGGAAACTGGTTAACGGATAGGCGGTACAGGGTTGTGGTTCACAGTGCTCACTCTAATGGTGTGACTGGTCTTCTTCATTGCCTTTATATGTGGCATTGCAGAAGAACTGGAAGGGAAGGTATGCCTTTTTGCATATAATACCAACATCTGTAATAGGGAGGGGTCACTCAGGAGGGGGTAGAGAGAATGCTTAGGGATCTTGGAAAACTCAAGGTGTGGTCGTGAACATAGTATTTTGGGTTCTTTACCAAAAGGTCCAAAATCGCGCACCTTCTAGGGCATAGGAACCCAGGAGAGGAGAACAGGATGGGAGGTAAGTACTGACAATAACCAAGTAGGAATGGGACCTGGGGTTATCATAACTGATCACCTCAAAGTGGCAGGCAGTGTGACACATCAGTGAGTAGGACTAGTGGGATGCTGGGGTACATAGGGAGAGGTATCACCAGCAAGAGGAGGGAGGTAGTTTTGCTACTATATCACTCGCTTGTGCGACCCCATGTGGAGTACTGTGTGCAGTTTTGGAAGCAGCTCCTCAGAAATGACATAGACAGGGTAAAGGCAGTCCAGAGGTGGGCATCTAAAATGGTGCAAGAGTTGCACGAGAAGCTGTATGAGGAGAGACTGAGGGATCTCAACCTGTACATCCTGAAAGAGAGAAGAGTGACAGAAGACATGATAGAGACCTACAGGTACCTCACAGGGGTGAACAAAATACAGGAGAGGAGTCTTTTTTCAAAATTAGAAAGAGCACCAGGACCAGGAGGCATGCAATGAAGCTGGGGGTTAAGAGGGATGTGATGAAGTACTACTTCACTGAAAGGGTGGTAGATGCCTGAAACAGACTGCCAGCAGAAGTGGTGCAGGTGAAAACAGTGGGTGCTTCCAATCACACATGGGATAGACACAGGAGAATATTAGTACATAGGCAAGGAGGGGGAGGGTTGCTGAAGACCAGTTAGGGTCTGCGGAGATGGATTAGGCAGGGAACATTGGGCAGACTAGTTCTGCTGACAAATTCTGTGTTACAGTCCTCCACCTGAATTCCATTCCTTTCCTCTGTGAAACAGATTGCTTCACAGTCTGCTGTATTACACTGAAGGCTTGGCCCCTTTAGTCAGAACATTTGACAAACCCCTTGCCTTTGCAGCTATACTAAAGGGCTAGTATGCCTTCGAGCAGCAAATACTTCATAGAACTTGCTGGTTGGTATGTTTTTCATATCAGACGTGCTTATACTTTTTTGTTCAGTGAAAGATTTTGTGCATGGTAGCCCAAAGTGTAATGAGCAAACAGCACAGTATCTGCAGGTCGCTCACCTACTGAGTGCTGCTTGTACCTTACCAGCGTTGTGGCATAACTCACTGTGATATCACATCTTAACAACATGGCAGCAACGTGAGTGGCACTGGGTGTCTCATGGTCTCTCTCTTTGCTGGTTATGATGTTGTACTCTGTGACATAACAGTGCTGAAGAGATATGAACAGAAATGGCCCTCGATAATGCCCAGTACAAGGTAAGGCCCTGACAAAAAAACCAAATTGATCCTTTGGATTCGTCTCTTCTGATTTAAAAAAAAAACCAAACAAACAAAATTTTACTTTGATTCTGTGTTGCATGCAGGTTTACTGAAGTATCATGTCGCAGGAGGGCAGCATGGAGTTTTTGACTGGAATATTGCCCCTGAACAAAAATTAATAGTTATACAGTAACTAACAAATTTAGGCATGTGGAGGAAAAAATGTTTTAGCAGTTTCATTTGCTGTTCCTGGAAAACGGCCAGAAAAATGTGAGGAGCAACATACTGCATTTGTTCTGTCTGATTCTCTCCACATGATAGAAACATAGACAATGATGGCAGAAGAACCACTGGTCCATCCAGTCTACCTTTATACCCTAACAAACACTGGACCTATTGTCCATACAGGTTTCTAACCCACACTTTCTACCACCGTGCTCCCCGCCCTACAGCTGTCACCTTGAGCAACCGCTAAGTCTTTCACGCTGTCCCAGCCATGTTTGAAACCAGTGGTAGTTTTGCATACATCAGCTGGCAGATTGTTCCACGGATCTACTACCCTTTTTGCAAAATGAAACTTTTTCACTCCATTTTGAATCTTCCCACCTGTCGGTTTCTACTCATGCCTGTGTTCTTGATCTGCAACTTATGCCAAATAGTTCCTTGCAGTTTATCTTGTTCATTCCTTTCAGGAACTTTTTTTTTTTAAATCCCCTCCGACACTCCGGAGTCCCCCTCTCCTTTGGGCCTCCAAGTACCCCTACTTACCCCAGCAATCCTCTTCTGGAGCTCTCCTCTCTGCCACACATTGCAGCCAGCCCCCCGGGTTATCCTGATGCATCCCATTGCAGGGCGGGTCCCCCTCCTCCAAGGGGGAGGGCACCGGGGGTGGGGAAACCCAGCACCCTATTTCTTTACAGACCCAGTGTGCTGCTGTGGAGGTAAGCTCCCAGAGGTTCAGCGGCATACAGGATGAAGGCTGTCATCAGTAGGCGCTTGGCTATTTTCCATTTTTTGTTTGTCCCTCCTGTGCGCTGCTTGTAGTGCCCCGTTCTCCACCAGGAGCCGCTACAGAGTGAGGCTTCCCACCCAACCCACCCCAGGAGAGGAGAGCAGTCCTTCGGACACTCGATCCCTCCTTCCCTGCCAGCCCCGGCACCCAGAGTCCATTCCCGAACGTGGGTTGCCAGTGTGGTTCGAGGTGTGGCATCCAGCGCCACAGCCCTCTGTGCCACTGGGCCAGCCCCCTTTCAGAAACTTGAAGATCTCTGTCATATCACCCCCTCTGTCATCTTTCCTTCAGTGAGTACATGTTCAGTGCCTTGAGCTGATCCATATTGATCTTCTTTGCTGGCCCTGAATCATTTTGGTCACCCTATGTTGCGCTCTCTCTCTCAAGCATGTCCTTATCTTTCCTTGGGTGAGGACTTGAGAACTGGGCACAACACTCTAGGTGGAGCCTCATTGGTGATCTATAGAGAGGTAGTAATACCTCCTTCCTTCTGCACCTTATGTCATGCAGACAGTCTTCTGTATCATGTAACTCACTTCAGAAATGAAAGCAAATGAAAAGTTGGTTATAGTGGTGTTTTGCCAGACATGCATGATACCTAAATATACACCATGATTAATAACAAATACTGCTTCTTTAAAGAGCAGCTGATGGCTTCTTTTGGTTGGGGCAGACAACTCATGTCCAGTAGCTGCTTGCCCCAGGACCTAAACTAATCATATTTAGAATTTTTTGGTTTACGGAATAAAAAGTTATAACATCTACTAATACCGCAATTTCACTTCCTGCTACAGCTGAAGCTGCTGAGTGCCACCGCAACCCTGCCCAGAAAACAGCATCTTGATGACACAAAGTGGGGAAGGGATTTCAGGGCTATAGATAGCATAATGCTATAAGGGGCAGCAGCAGCCTTTGAATACTACTGAAACCTCCAAAGGCATTTGTACATGTTAAGGGGGGCAGTATCACATGTACTACCCCCTCTTAACATGTACGAGTGCCTTCAGAGGTTTCAGTAGTATTCAAATGCCACCGCTGCCCTCGATAGCATTATAATGCTATCGATGGCCCTGAAGTCCCTTCCTCACTTAGCGTCACTGGAATGTGGTTTTCTGGGCAGGGCTGCAGTGGGCACCTGGCGACTTCGGCTGTAGAAGGAAGTGACACTGTAGTATTAGTAAGTGTTCGAACTTCTTATTCCCTAAACCCAAACATTTTAAATATGGTTAGTTTAGGTCCTGGGGGCAGGCAGCTACTGGACATGAGTTGCCTGCCCCAACGATGTCAGCTGCTATTTAAAATTCACAATAAATTTAATGTCTGAACTTGCTCTGTGAAATGTATCCTTTAGTTTGTAGATGAATGTTTTTAAAGAGCCTATGGCACAGCTGAAACAACTTTGGAAACTGTACATCATTTTAATTGGATTTCCTCGATTTCCTGGTTTTATCCTCCCCTTATTTCTATTACTGTGGAAGAGGTTCCTTGCCCTTTAAACTTCATTTGCTCCTGCTGCTCGTCTACCTGTCCTGCTTGCCTACAAATGATATCATAAAGTACGTTTATACTACTGGATCTGCACTGTTGCAAGCAGTGCAGATGAGTTGCACCAGAGCAGATCCTGGTGTGTAAACACCGGCTGGAGCATTGTAAGTCGCTCTCTTGTGGCTTATAGTGGTCCCTATTTTGTTGGGATTATGTACTGGTGCAGACTTTTTTGTGCTAGCATGTAAACATGCTGCTCCGCCTGCAGTGGTACAGCCCACCCCATGCCAAGTCCCAACTCAGTCATGGCTTCATTTTATTTTTTTAATTATAATGCAAAAAAATAAACAGTACATTTGAGGGAATTGCATGAAGTTTAAACTCTTCACCCAATGACTTCATTATACCCCTATGCTCCTGGTAGGCGACTAGCCCTGAACCACAGTACCCATACATGGCCATAGTACTCAGCACTGCGCTACACTGAAGTTATGACTAATTAACTAAGAGTACTGTGTCCAGTTCTGGAGGCCGCATCTCTGGAAGGACATAGACAAAACAGAGGCAGTCCAGAGAAGGGCAACAAAAATGGTGCAAGGACTGCACCAAAAGTCATGTGAGGAAAGACTAGAGGACCTCAATATGTATTTGCTGGAGTAGAGAGAGAGAGGGGATATGATAGAGACACTCAAATACATCAGGGGTATAAACAAGGTACAGAAGGGTAGCATCTTTCAGAAAAGAAAGTGTACTAGAACAAAGGGGCGTAATATGAGGCTGGGGGGGTAGGCTGAGGGCAACATGAGGAAGTTCTTTTTCACAGAAGGAGTAGTGGATGCTTGGAACAGCCTCACTGCAGAGGTGGTGGGGGCCAAAACAGCAGGGGAATTCAAGAATGCGTGAGATAGACGTAAGAGTACTCTAGCAATAGGGAAGAGAGGGTAAGCCGCAGATCAACTAGGGTTTGTGGTAATGCATTAGGCAGGGAAAAGGGGCAGACTAGGTGGGCCATATGGTCCTTATGTGCTGTCACCTTCTGTGTATCTGTGTAATGGTGGAAAGAAGTCAACACAGAGGATAGTGCATGATCAGTCATACACAACAAGATGTTTTTCACTGGAGAGGTTTCCTCCTTCCTGCGTATCTACGCTATTGCAGATTTTACTGTTATCCACCAATAGGCAGACCTTCCCCTCCTGTTCCTCTGAAGTGTGCCCTAAGAAGACATTAAAGAGCACTAGTCTCAGCACCAAACCTTGCCACACTTCAGTGGTCAATGCCCCCGTTAAAGTGTGTGCCATTTATTCATTTAGTTTGTTTTTGTTGCCCGGGTAAGTGCACTAGACAAATTCTGCCTATTTTTAGGCACGACCTGGGGGAGGGGGATACAGATGAATGTCAACTGACCTTGAACCAGATTAAGCTGTTGGTGGTATTTTTAGTGAATGTTTTCCAATGTAACCCCCCTGCAAATGGGGGTTCCCAAAAGACTTCCAGGAGCTTGCTTGAATGCTCCAAGCCTGAATGGTGTTTGGTGTTTAAGCCATTTATCAGTGAGTGTTTTTAGAACCTCTGGTGCTGTCTCTTTAAGAGCTGTCTGCTTGCAGACATAATTAGTTTGTATGGGGGACTGTGTGTTTCTTTGATTGAGTACCACTCGAGCTGCTGCCAATTCACTCCATTTTGCAGTCACTAGAGTGCAAAGGGAACCTATCTGAAAGATGTAACTGTTTGCCAGAAATCATTTAGAGTAATAATGAAATTACAGTTTGTCTAACCTGCTTTCTTTGCAGTCAGAACTGTGTCTGCCTAGTTCCCCATTCTGGTTTTGAACTGCTGAACTGTACCAATCAGTGTGGGGTAAGCTAGCTCTAAAATGGTGCCTTGGACGAATCAGAACTTGGACTCATAATCTGAGCCAGCCACAAGAGGATTGTATGGGCAGTGACTCTGGGAGATGTAGTTTAGACTTGGCCTTTTGGACCAACAGGAGCAGTCTATTGTGAGTGACAGCCAATCCAGTCAAGAACTGGGAGGAACTCAAAGGAAGTGCCGGTTTTGTCTGTTGGAGTTTCAGTTGAGCTCTGGCAGTGAAGAAGGAAGGAGCCCTGTGCTTTTCAGTGTGCAGTTTTAGTCGGAAAGCGTGTGTAAGGCCCAGAGTTCCGGTCTGCAGCTTGTGTAACTGCTTGTTAGGACTGAATCCGTCCTGTGAAGAGAATCAAGGATATCTGAAGATAGAAACCAGGCTCACCCTGTAGAAGACTGGAGAAATTGCTGAATTGCACTCGGTCTGTCAGGAACTGAATCTGCTGTGTGTTCTCCCGGTATTGTGCAGTAATTAGGATCGGGATAGAGAAGCAGCCTGCCTGGTATAGTACTTTCTGTTTTACCATATAAATGTGTGAAGAGGCTTGTGTACCTCAAGTGAATCCTGCTGCCATTAAAGGACTTTTGCCTGTTGCAGTTTGCCATATAAATGTGTAGGAGTCTCGTGGAGCTCAAGAGTAGCCCTGCTGACATTGAAGGACCCTATCTTGTTTGGCGGTCGTGAGCACTAATTCAGGGTCGCTCCCTGTTGAATTGCCACATTGAATCCAAATGGAATCACTGTACTGCTGACTGTTTAAACTAATTTTTCTTTTCTCTGTGGGAAAGGGCCCCTACCAGCTGCCACGGTTTGGACTAGCCACTAGGGCTTGGGTACCCAGGGACAGTAACTGGTAGGGATAGGCCTGTGCACAGAGCCATAGGTAGATGAGTAAAGTGATAAGCTAATTAACCTGATTTCCCCCTGTCCTTGTTATATTCCCCCTAAATAAATCCAAGCTGCTTGTTTCAGCAAAGTTATACTGCCTGAGGTATTTGTCTATGTTAAAGTATTTTACTGTGATTGTTGCACTGTATCTTATTTTACATAAGGTCCCAGTGCCTGAACCAGCCCTGGGGGTAAGTGTATACTGTGAAGGTAATTCTGATATATTGTGTGGGCCACTAGTGGGAAGAAAGGGGGGTTGCAGTGTCCCAGAGGGCTGTGACCAAGTAAGTTTAACTATTGCAAACCCTGACCTCTGGGTGGAGGCACCCGCCATTGGATCCAGGCCCCTCAACCTGTTAGTGGCAAATCAGGCAGGGTAGTAGCCCTGGGATAGCGCCATCTAGGGGTTACATCTGGAGGCTCACGCTGGGATTGTGTGTCCTCTAGTGGCCATATTCATGAACCACTATTAAGAAAAAATGGGTACCCGACAGAAGTGGCTGTGCACCGGCTGGTGGAGTGGTGTACTGGGAGGAGATCATCCCAAAATGCTATGCTTATACTGGACATCCCTTGGGTATCAATCACGGACATTGTACAGGAGTACTTTCCAAGGTGGAAGGTTTACAAAACCCTGTGGTGGTGGGTCGGCATGCTAATCTGCTCACCCACACTTTTCTGGCCCTAGTAGAGTTAAGGATCCCATAGATAGCTCCAAAGTGCCACAGACCATTACCCCAGAGGGAGCCCTCACTGCTTGGAGAGTGATAACTAAGGACAGTAAGACCGGGGGAATGAGCCCCACCACTATCTGAAACTTTTGAGGAGAAATTTGCTAAATGGCTGCTGGGAGAAGGGAAAACTGTGGAGGATTTGAAGAAACTATTCTTGCCACCTGGGGTGTTCCTCCCCAACACCCTCTCCGCCCAGTGCCCGTAATGGTGGCTGAACCAATGCAGACTCCTATTTCTGCACCTGCCATTAGTCACGACTCTTACGAAGGTTGAGGATCTTCTCTGGCACCTCCCACCCCCAAGGGAGGATGACTGGGAGACCTGGATGAACTATGGTTGCCCCAAGTGCTAGAATGGCAATGCTCGGAAGCCAGCGAAAGAGGGTTAGTGAGGCCTCCGAGGTCCTGCCCTGGCTACCATCCGTGCTAAATGGGCCAGTAACCCTAAGCGACTGCACAGGCCTATCTTGAGGCCTTGGAGATATGTATGGGAGCCCAGATTCTGATGAGGACCTATGGTGGAAGTAAGAAATGCACAACAGTACCAAGGGAGTTGTTGTCTGTGTATGTATCTCGGCTGGAAAAATTGTTGCAAGAATGCCTCAGAAAGGGTAGTTTGCCAGCGACTGAACTGGACCGAACCAGACTGGACAGAATCCTTAAGTCTGCCCCCTTCTCAGAACTGCTGTTGCTTCAGTTACGCCTGGCAAATCGACTGGAATCCCACCCTCCTATGATGAGTTAATGAGAGAAATCGAGGAGTTGAGAAAAGGCGACCTCGGGAGGACCTGCACCAACAGCTGTGGCTACGACCCGAGTGACTGAGGGTGACCCATCAAGTGAAGTTCAGGGGCAGAGGTTGACAGTCAATGAGTGCTCTGACAGGAAAAAGATATGTCACAATGGGGCGAACTGTTGAGAGAGATCCGGAATTCAAAACAGTCCCTTTATGAAGGCCACGCCTGCAATGCACGGGCCCTGACCTATATCCGACTGCATCTGCTATGGGTGGGGTACCCACCATGTATCTCCTGCTGATAACAGCTCCAAACTCAATTCCTTGACCATGGAAGTGGAAAAACTGACAAGATGTCTCCAAATGCTTATCACGCAGAGACAGAGATGGCACCAAGGTTCCAGTTAGTAGTACCCCGCCCTGGCTCCCAGTGTGGCGCCTCGGCCAGCTCAAACTCCAGAAAGTATGTTTTGCTATAATTGCGGAAGGATGGGCATATGAAGAGAATGCGGTCCCAAAAGACACTGACAAAGTTGCATATAGGCTACAAGGAGAGCTTGGAGAACAAATCAGTGGTTAAGAGGTGCACAAAATGATCCCAGTGAGGGCACCAAAATGCTAACTCACGTCTTTTGTGGCATGGTCAGTTGCCCAGGCCCCACTACCGCCTCTCAGACTGGTCCAGAATAGTGGGTCCCTCCATGGAGACCACTGTAAGGTGAATGGAGTATCTACAAGAGCTGTATTAGACAGTGGCTCCCAAGTGACAATTATGTTCCAAGATTGGTATCAGAAGCATTTGTCAGGCGTACCCTTACAACCATTAGAAGGACTGCATGTATGGGGTTAAGTGAGAAGGCCTACCCTATTCCGGGTACATCCAATTTGGCTGTCTTTCCCCACCTCCGTGGCTGGAGTGGCCGAACAAGTAGAGACCCTAGCCTTAGTGTGTCCCCCACTGGACTGTATGATGATGTCCTTTGTTGATTGGAACAAATGCTCATATGTTGGAAGGCTGGCACAGTTATGTTATGAAAACAGGGGTCAAAGACTAGTAGAGCTTTAAGAGTTCCGGCTTTAATTAAGAAGGCCTATGAGGCACAGAGAGATGCTGAAAAATAGAACCAGAGGAACCGGTCGGATTGTATGGAAGAAGGATCCTGAGTCTCTGATCCTGGCGCCAAATGCCCATGTACCTTACAGGAGAGGTCCGTATCAGAAAGGATGTTAAGAGTAAAATATTAATGTTGGATGCACCAGGCGATGGAAAATTGCCAGAGGGACTGCTGGTCAAGCCTAGTATTTTGCCGCTAGAGCCCATGCTTATGCCAGAAGGGTAATGGTCCAAGTTCATAATGTGTCTGAAAGAGACATTCGAGTAAACAGAGGTTGCATCCTGGCTAATGTGCATTGTGCAGACACTGCAGTGCTACCCAGCAGCAAGAGTTCAAGGAAGAATGACAGAGTAAGCTCTGACTTGTTTGATTTGGCGACTCCCATTGCCAGCTGAATGAAAGTGAGGATCAGTGAGAAGCTTGCCCAGAGAGACCAGGTGTTTTCTTTAAAGGAATGGGGCGTAGGATGCGTGCAAGGAGCTGAGCACAATATCCGGCTGCACACGAAAGACCATTTCATGAGAGGTCTCAACGCCTGGCACCTGCTGACATAGATGATGTGAGGCGGCATCTGCAAGAGATGTTAGCTGCTGGTGTAATACAGAATCCAGAAGCCCTTATGCTTCCCCATTGTGGTAGTGAGGAAAAGAATGGGACAGTAAGGATGTGTGTGGATTATCGCACCTAAACGGCGGACTATCCCTGATCAGTACACAATGCCCCGCATTCAGGATGCTTTGGACTGCCTAAACGTGAGCAAGTGGTTCTCTGTGTTGGATCTCTGCAGTGGGTACTACCAGATCCCGATGGCCCCAGAGGACCGTGAGAAGACAGCCTTTATCTGTCTGCTTGGCTTCTATGAATTCATGAGGATGCCTCAAGGGATTTCAGGTGCCCCAGCCACTTTTCAACGATTGATGGAGCGTGCAGTGGGGGACATGAACTTACTAGAGTGCCTGGTATACCTAGATGATGTTATTGTGTTTGGCAGCTCACTGGAGGAACATGAGAGCAGATTATTTAAGGTATTGGACCGACTGGAGGACTTTGGCTAAACTGTCCATTGATTAGTGTCAATTCTTTCAAACATCAGTAAAGTATGTGGGACACATAGTATCCACCGAGGAATAGAGACCGACCCAAGTAAAGTTGAGGCCTTGACCACCTGGCCACAGCCCAAAATCTAAAAGAACTGCAAAGATTCCTGGATTCTGTGGTTATTATCGGCGTTTCATCAAGGACTATTCAAGAGTGATCCGCCCTTTACTTAACCTTACTCAAGGGCATCCCCAACCCACAAAAAATACCAAAAGTCAGCGTCCCTCAAGACTGAAAGAGTGTATTTTCATCCGAGTGAAGTATTTGGGGCCCGCTGGACTCCTGATTGTGAGACTGCTTTTCATGAGGTCATATATCAACTTACCCATGCTCCAGTGCTGGCCTATGCCAATCCAAGAAAACCTTACGTCCTGCACACTGATGCTAGCTTGCAAGGGTTGGGGGCTGTGTTGTACCAAGAGCACGAGAATGACCTGAGACCAGTGGCCTTTGCCAGTAGAAGCCTGACCCCATCCGAAAAGAACTATCCTGTACATAAGTTAGAGTTCCTAGCTTTGAAGTGGGCTATTGTTGACCAATTCCATGAGTACTTGTATGGGACTAAAATACTAGTAAAAACTGACAATAATCCTTTGACCTATGTGCAGACCTCAGCTAAGTTGGATGCCACTGGCCACAGGTGGCTTTCTGCATTATCTACATGTAACCCCTCTGCAAATGGGGGTTCCCAAAAGACTTCCAGGAGCTTGCTTGAATGCTCCAAGCCTGAATGGTGTTTGGCATTTAAGCCATTTATCAGTGAGTGTTTTTAGAGCCTCTGGTACTGTCTCTTTAAGAGCTGTCTGCTTGCAGACATAATTAGTTTATATGGGGGGACTGTGTGTTTCTCTGTTTGAGTACCACTCAAACTGCTGCCAATTCACTCCATTTTGCAGTCACTAGAGTACAAAGGAACCTATCTGAAAGATGTAACTGTTTGCCAGAAATAATTTAGAGTAATAATGAAAATACAGTTTGTCTAACTTACTTTCTTTGCAGTCAGAACTGTGTTTGCCTAGTTCCCCATTCTGGTTTTGAACTCTGAACTGGACCAATCAGTGTGGGGTAAGCTAGCTCTAAAATGGTGCCTTGGATGAATCAGAACTTGTACTCATAATCTGAGCCAGCCACAAGAGGATTGTATGGGCAGTGACTCTGGGAGATGTAGTTTAGACTTCGGTGCCTTTTTGGACCAACAGCAGCAGTCTATTGTGAGTCACAGCCAATCCAGTCAAGAACTGGGAGGAACTCAAAGGAAGTGCCCGTTTTGTCTGTTGGAGTTTCAGTTTGAGATCTGAAGTGAAGGGAAAGAAACCCTGTGCTCCTTCAGTGCACAGTTTCAGTCAAAAAGCGTGTGCAAGGCCCAGAGTTCCGGGTCTGCAGCTTGTGTAACTGCTTGTTAGGACTGATCCGTCCTGTGAAAAGAATCAAAGGATCTCTGAAGAGTAGAAACCAGGCTCACCCTGTAGAAGACTGGAGAAATTGTTGAATTGCACTCGGTCTGTCAGGAACTGAATCTGCTGTGTGTTCTCCGGTATTGTGCAGTAATTGCGATCGGGATAGAGAAGCAGCCTGCCTGGTATAGTACTTTCTTTTTACCATATAAATGTGTGAGGAGTCTCTTGGAGCTCAAGAGTAGCCCTGCTGACATTGAAGGACCCTATCTTGTTTGGAGGTCGTGAGTACTAATTCAGGGTCGCTCCCTGTTGAATTGCCACATTAAATCCAAATGGAATTACTGTACTGCTGACTGTTTAATTTTCCTTTTCTCTGTGTGAAAGGGCCCCTACCAGCTGCCACGGTTTGGACTAGCCACTAGGGCTTGGGTACCCAGGGACAGTAACTGGTAGGGATAGGCCTGTGCACAGAGCCATAGGTAGATAGTAAAGTGATAAGCTAATTAACCTGATTTCCCCCTGTCCTTGTTATATCCCCCTAAATAAATCAGAGCTGCTTGTTTTGGCAAAGTTATGCTGCCTGAGGTATTTGTCTATGTTAAAGTACTGTACTGTGATTGTTGCACTGTATCTTATTCCACAGGAGGTCCCAGTGCGGAACTAGTCCTGGGGTAAGTGTATATGGTGAAGGTAATTCTGATATGTGTGGGGCCACTAGTGGGAAGAAGGGGGTTGCAGTGTCCCAGAGGGCTGTGACCAAGTAAGTTTAACTATTGCAAACCCTGACCTCTGGGTGGAGGCACCCGCCATTGGATCCAGGCCCCTCAACCTGTTAGTGGCAAATCAGGCAGGGGTAGTAGCCCCTGGGATAGCGCCATCTAGGGGTTACATACATATGACTATGCTCTCGAATACCGAGCAGGTCTGAACCACATAGATGCTGATGCTCTCTCCCGGAGGCCTGTTCCCCAGAATGATTGGGTCCGATTGGCAGAACCTGACATTCGGGCACTCTGCCGGAAGTTTGACAGGGAGGAACAAATGTCCACGGACGCAGTGGACTGCATGGTGGATTGCTTGGGACCCTCTGAGAATTGCATACCTGCTGCTTATTGCCACTTTTCTGCAATAGACATTGGTGCACTGCCTCAGCTGGACAATGACAGTATTCAGTGGGCTCAATCCCGCAATCCTATGATCAAATCAGCTTTAGAAGCCCTCTATGCAGGAAAAGATGTGTCCAAATTACGCTCCACTGATTTGAGAACTGCACTGTTATACAAAGAAGGTCCTAAGTTGAAACTGATCAATAAACTGTTATACAGAGAAACAGTAGACAGAGGGGGACAAGTAGACAAACAACAACTGGTGCTGCCCGCTGCCTTTCGAGACTCAGTATTGAGGTCCTTGCACAACCACATGGGGCACCCTGGTATAGACAGAACACTTGACTTGGTGAGATCCAGATTCTATTGGCCTAAGATGGGGGCTGATGTGGAGCAACACATTCGAACTTGTAGTCGCTGCTTACAGAGGAAAGCTTTGCCCCAGAGGGCTGCCCCCCTTGTTAACATAACCACCAGTGCACCCATGGAGCTGGTCTGTATTGATTTTCTGAGTTTGGAGTCAGATCAAAGAAATATCAGTAATGTGCTGGTGGTCACTGACCATTTCGAGATATGCCCAAGCTTTCCCCACCAAAGACCAGAAAGCATCCACTGTAGCTAAAGTACTTGTAGAAAACTTTTTTGTTCACTATGGGGCTCCACAAAGAATCCATTCTGATCAAGGAGAGACTTTGAGAGTCGTCTGATCAAAGAGATGCTTTCTCTGGGGGAGTGAGAAAGTCCAGAACCACTCCTTACCACCCCCAGGGGACCCACAGCCTGAACGTTTCAACCGAGACTTTCTAGATATGCTAGGCACCCTGCACCCAAAGGACAAGACTAGATGGAGCCAACAAATTAGCACCCTGGTACATGCTTATAACTGCACCAAAGTGATGCCACTAAGCTCTCCCCACACCTGATGTTTGGAAGAGAAGCCACTACCGTAGATGTGTGTTTGGGGTCTCTCCTGATGGGGTTCAAGCTGACAGCTATTTACAGTATGTGCAGAGTTAAAGGCCCAGCTAACTCATGCCTACCAACTGGCTCAAACCATGGCTGCCAAAAGAAATCTGGCCAACAAAGAAAGGTATGATAAAAGGTGAAAGCACAGGAACCCAGGAGGGAGATCGGTATTGCTAAGAAATCTGGGACTGCATGGCAAGCACAAGATTGTGATAGATGGCACCATCTCCCTCACATTGTAGTGGGCAAACTAGATGATCTGCCAGTGTACAAAGTAAGGCCTGAGAATAATTCAAAAGATGTAAAAACAATGCATAGAAATCATTTACTGCCCATTGGACAAATCTTAATTGAGTCTGAGCCCCTAGAAGATGCCCCCTCTGGACCAGTGACTAGAGCTGCTGCTAAGAAAAGATCAAGAAAGTCTGCAACTACAGAAGCAAAGTTAAAGTGTTCCCTCCACAAGTCCCAGTTGAGCATGACTGTCAGTCCATATCGGAAGAAAGTGAGAGTGACTTTGAATACTATCCTTCTTACAAACTGAGTCAATTGTTTGGGCAATCCCTAGTCAATACTGGAGATGAAGCTGGGCCTTCTGGACTGTCCAAGCCCCAGCTCGTCCCTGAGCAATGCTCCCAGAAAGTGAAGTGCAAAGCATCAGATCAGATGAAATGGAATCATTGTGCATGGTTGAACTGTTTGAGCTTTCAGGGAGAAAATGATGGATTGGGTCAGACTGGTGATACACCAGAACAAGAAGAGTATTTTGAGTGCCCTGACAGTCCACTGCCAGTGTCCGAAAGCTCTCCATGCGAGCCAAATGTTGTGGACTCAGAAACTGTAACTCCTGGAGCTGAAAGTGCCCCAAGTTCTAGCCTCTCTACCCCCATGGAGACTCCCCTGACAAGTGAGGACAATGCTGAAAATGAGTCTGAGTGCAGAGACTGTAACAGTTCCCCCTAGAAAGACTGGTCGAGCTGTAAAGCCTGTGGTGCACCTCAGTTATGATTCCCTGGGCCGGCCAGTGGATCTGCCTCTCAATGTTGTCCATAAAGGAGTGTATGTGTCCCAGGCTCATTGCCCAAACTGGCGTCAGTGCTAACTCAAGTTACTTGTGTTGCCCTCTAAGTATGGTGCCTTGCCCCATCCAGCCCCAAGGTAACTGATAAGGAAGGGCCCCTCTCTTCAGGTTTCGTGTACAAGAGGTAATAACTTGAGTTATGGTACAATGTGTAGTAATACTGTGTAAAAGTGGACGTACTGCAATGTTTCAGAAATGTGTTCTTGGTAAAATGATATATTGACTGATGATTACATGCGAGCTTAATGCAAATGTATATGGTTGCAGTTGAAACTTATGGGAGTACTTGCTTGTGGCAGGACGTCAAGCTTTCCCCAACCAGGAAGGTGTAACCCCTGCAAATGGGGTTCCCAAAAGACTTCCAGGAGCTTGCTTGAATGCTCCAAGCCTGAATGGTGTTTGGTGTTTAAGCCATTTATCAGTGAGTGTTTTAGAACCTCTGGTACTGTCTCTTTAAGAGCTGTCTGCTTGCAGACATAATTAGTTTGTATGGGGACTGTGTGTTTCTTTGATTGAGTACCACTCGAGCTGCTGCCAAGTCACTCCATTTTGCAGTCACTAAGTGCAAGGGAACCTATCTGAAAGATGTAACTGTTTGCCAGAAATCATTTAGAGTAATAATGAAATTACAGTTTGTCTAACCTGCTTTCTTTGCAGTCAGAACTGTGTCTGCCTAGTTCCCCATTCTGGTTTTGAACTGCTGAACTGTACCAATCAGTGTGGGGTAAGCTAGCTCTAAAATGGTGCCTTGGACGAATCAGAACTTGGACTCATAATCTGAGCCAGCCACAAGAGGATTGTATGGGCAGTGACTCTGGGAGATGTAGTTTAGACTTCGGCGCCTTTTTGGACCAACAGGAGCAGTCTATTGTGAGTGACAGCCAATCCAGTCAAGAACTGGGAGGAACTCAAGGAAGTGCCGGTTTTGTCTGTTGGAGTTTCAGCTGAGCTCTGGCAGTGAAGAAGGAAGGAGCCCTGTGCTTTTCAGTGTGCAGTTTTAGTCGGAAATGTGTGTAAGGCCCAGAGTTCCGGTCTGCAGCTTGTGTAACTGCTTGTTAGGACTGAATCCGTCCTGTGAAGAGAATCAAAGGATATCTGAAGAGTAGAAACCAGGCTCACCCTGTAGAAGACTGGAGAAATTGCTGAATTGCAGTCGGTGTGTCAGGAACTGAATCTGCTGTGTGTTCTCCCGGTATTGTGCAGTAATTGCGATCGGGATAGAGAAGCAGCCTGCCTGGTATAGTACTTTCTGTTTTACCATATAAATGTGTGAAGAGGCTTGTGTACCTGAAGTGAATCCTGCTGCCATTAAAGGACTTTTGCCTGTTGCAGTTTGCCATATAAATGTGTGAGGAGTCTCGTGGAGCTCAAGAGTAGCCCTGTCTGACATTGAAGGACCCTATCTTGTTTGGCGGTCGTGAGTACTAATTCAGGGTCACTCCCTGTTGAATTGCCACATTGAATCCAAATGGAATCACTGTACTGCTGACTGTTTAAACTAATTTTTCTTTTCTCTGTGGGAAAGGGCCCACCAGCTGCCACGGTTTGGACTAGCCACTAGGGCTTGGGTACCAGGGACAGTAACTGGTAGGGATAGGCCTGTGCACAGAGCCATAGGTAGATGAGTAAAGGATAAGCTAATTAACCTGATTTCCCCTGTCCTTGTTATATTCCCCTAAATAAATCCGAGCTGCTTGTTTCAGCAAGTTATACTGCCTGAGGTATTTGTCTATGTTAAAGTATTGTACTGTGATTGTTGCACTGTATCTTATTGTACAGGAGGTCCCAGTGCCTGAACCAGCCCTGGGGTAAGTGTATACTGTGAAGGTAATTCTGATATATTGTGTGGGCCACTAGTGGGAAGAAAGGGGGGTTGCAGTGTCCCAGAGGGCTGTGACCAAGTAAGTTTAACTATTGCAAACCCTGACCTCTGGGTGGAGGCACCCGCCATTGGATCCAGACCCCTCAGCCTGTTAGTGGCAAATCAGGCAGGGGTAGTAGCCCCTGGGATAGCGCCATCTAGGGGTTACACCAATATTTACCACTACCCTCTGTCTTCTGGCATAACAGTTGAGCCCCCCCTCAGCAAGTACCACGCAAGCCGTCATGGTAAGACCCCCCCCTTTTGATGTTACAGGCAGAGAGCTGAAGAGTGTCTCTGTCACCCTGAACCTGGAACCCTACCACTATACCAAGCCAAGAGGTCACTCTAGCTGCCCCGAAGAGACCACATCGCAGCATTCCTACCTCCTACTCGGGCAGTGTCCCTAGTGTACGGCATTGGCTTCCTCCAAAACTCTGAACTATTCCCTCCTAAACTTCCTGCACATCCCTGTCCTACATCTCCTCGCCACTCACCAAGGACAGAGTGACACTGATGCACACTGCTAGTAACAAGCCCACCCCCTACCGTGGGGAGGGGGTCGTTACAGCCATATGACAAAAACAAAATCTTTTCACTAAAATAGAAACAAAAAGGCATAAAGAATTTTTCTAGTCATATTAGATATATTCTACACTGTGAAGGACTTCTCATGTGACCATTCAAAACCCTTGTCAAGTATCTCATCATTACTTGTGATCATTTACATAAACAAAACATTTTACCTTGATAAGGTTTTCACTCCATGCGGAAAAGAAAAGGCATTTTTTTAAATTTCCATTCAAGTCAAATGTTTATGACAGCGAGCTGCATGTAAGGTCACACACTCATAAAGGGAATGGCAGAAATAAAAATGGCAGTACATTATCTTTTCACAGTGGGGAGCAATAATGAATATCACAGTATCATCTGAGGCTTCACTGCGGCAGTCACGGAAATATTACCTTTGAGGTGTATGACCAGTGACACTGTGTCACCCTGGCTGTCTCCTCAATCACTGCAAACTCGCAGTGAACAAGAACTCTGCTGGCAGTAAATAACAAGCCTGACCCGCGTGTCATCATTAAAAGATGCTTTCTATCAACATGGTCCCTCCACTCTCCCCTGAACTAGACGGCTGCCTGAATTTTGTATTCTCAGCGCTTGTGAGAACTAGCAAATGTCAAGCCTGCCAGAACTTGTGAGATGAGAAATTGCCTGGCAATTGAAAGAAAATTGATATATGAAGCCAATTGGGAGAGAATGTCTAGAGTGTTTCTTCTGAAGTGAAATCCCTAATATTTTAAATTCAGTGCAGGTATACGTTTAGAAGCTGGAAATTTAAAAAGGCGAGCCACCTGTCATAAGAGATTACTGCTTATTATACTTGTTATTTTTGTTCTGTTGCCCTTTTTCGTAGTTCCCTCACACGCACTTACACACGCACATAGATTGACAAGGGTCACGACAGAAATGGAGTGTTGTCCTAGTTTCCATATTCTTGCTCTCTTGTAGATTTGAGTTCCTCTTTAACAGCCTGCTGTATGCAGTAATGAGACGTACAGAATATGATTAACAGGAAGAAAAAAGGCATCGAAGCCTGAAGTATGGAATTTGATTACCCCAGCAGACCCTTCAGTCCCAGAATTTCTCACTCTTGATTAATGCAGTTTCTACGCTCATTATGGGGGCTTAATTTGGGTCGTGTTATACCACATATCAGTTAGCATGTCTAAGTACAACGGATCATCCAAGTCCCCTGCCAGAATTTGCCAGGGGCTGTATTGCTAATGGGTGGGATGGGGGTGAAACAGAAGGGGCAGTTAGGGTCACTTACTCCTTGGATGTGTATCCGAAATCAAAACCAGGCTTGTTTGTTGTTCAGCTGTATCAAGTGGAACAATGACGCTGGTTGTGTTCTCTTACAGCAAGTTATTTTCATGTTTTCATGCTTATTGTGACTGCGTTAATGGGGTTCGGGCATCTTTGCAACATTTGAGTGACAACAAGAACTACCACAACTGCCACCACTTTATTTTTATCTGGGATAGCCCAGCTGAGATGAAGTACCTTGTTTCCAGTGGGGACCTGCTTCTATTTCCACAGCTGCGTTGGACTGGAACACTGAGGGATTAAATGTTTAAGGTCACACAGTGAGTGTTTGGCTTTAGTGGGGTTCATGTTTGTGATCGTCCAGTTCCCAAGCCAATGCCCTGACCACTACACCACACAACCTCCCCCTGTTTTAGCCATTTAAACCAATCTCTGTGTACCCCTCTCCCCACCAGTGGCATTGGGGCTTACCTTTGGCTCCTTGGAGCCCTGGCAAACTACTGCTGCACTTCCTTGCTTTGTCCGGCCCATGTAGGCTTCTGTTCTGTGGTGAAGAACCAGAGGAGATCTGGCAGAAAGAATGAGGAGATTGTATTTCTTCTGTGCCTTCTTCGCCATCATGATCACGGCTCCTACCACACATCAAAGGCAGCCACCTGCTGTCGAAGAAGCGAGCAGTTGAGCTCGCAACTAAACTTTCTGCTCAGAGCACCGATGGAACCAAACTAAAAGCGTGCCTCATGCTCACAAAACAGCGGGCAGAGAAAATGTTTCAAGGGCAGGAGCCCTATTTAAAACAATGGAGGAAGGGAAAGGGAGAACATCAGGAGGGATGCAACAATGGCAAGAGGGAATGGCGGAACTAGATTTTAGTGGATGTATGGCGAATGGCAAACCCGGGAGTGAGGGTGTATACTTTTTACTCGAACCCCCACAAAACGTGGACACGGATAGATTGCGTCTGTGCAACAAGGGAATGGTATACTCAGGTATGGGAGATTCGACACAGCCATATACATATATCGGACCATGCAATGGTGGTGATGAAAGTACAAGGAAGGGAGAAGCAGGGATCCTCCCCCTCATGGAAATTTCCCATATATATATGGCTCAGAATGAGGAATTTAGAAAGCATTTGGAGGAGAGCTGGGATCTTTTTATGGCAACAAATGATAGAGGGGATCTCAAAAGAAATACTGTGGGAAACGGGTAAGGTGTTTATGAGGGGAGCAATTTTTGAGTATGTGTCACGGATAAAGAGAAACGGTGGGCACAAAGAAGTGAACTGGAAAACAAACTAAAGGAGTTGGAAACGAGGGTGGCTCGTGGAGAACAGGGGGAGGCCGTCTGATTGTTCAGGTGCAACTGGCTTTGAGCATCCTAAGACAACTCAGCACAGGCCCTGGCAATCCCAGAGATGAACCAGCACTGAACCCCAAAAAACCTTTGGGCCCACAACTGCTTCGGTCCTGCCTGCAGTGCCACACCGGAAAGGGGAAGTCAGGCTGCCACCACTACCAATCCCGCAGCATAGGGCTCTCACCACTGCACAGCCCCAACAGCAGGATCCTGGCCTAATATTCATCCAGACACCCCCCCCCCCAGACAACCCAGACAGTACCACAGTTCATGTCAGGGGCCCTCCTTACACTCCCCAGGCCACGGCTGCCTCAAAATGGTGGTGGGGCCCATGCTGATGCAGGGTACTTTCAGCCATCCTCTCTCTGAAGTGTCGAATGCAGAGTTCCACTACCACCTGTCCCTTGGACTGCTACATCTCTGTCTTGTCCTACATCCCTGGACTGGTTACCGGATGACTTAGTCATGCCACCTGCATAAGAATCCTGGCTGGGCCAGAATGGCACGGGCTGCCCCGGCCCCGAACTCACGGCCTCTTCTCCCGCTGGTCTTTCTCCCAAAAGGTGCCAAAACCTCCCATAAATTCCCAGACTGGGAGTCGTAGCCCCAACCGACCTGCAGGCGTGCCACAAGACCCACACCCATAAAAGGGGAAAGGGGAAGAACAAGGGCCAAATAGTAAGCAACCATACTTGGGGGTGCTTACACTCTCCCCTCTTTAAACCGTTCACCCCCGTTGAATGATCCAACCAGTTATCTGGAGGCCAGACAAGCGGAATATGTGCACACATCCCCCCCCAGCTCTCACAGACAAAGCTGGGCTCACCGCCACAACAGTGAATATCTCTGAGCCTAAACTGTCCAACTACACAGTACCCTGAAAAATAAATGGTGACCCATTCCCTGTTTCCTAGGCACACCCAGCCAGGTACTAGGACAAGTGGTGTCCCAACTGGTTCTCAGAGACCATGACTACCTAGTGCTGCTGCCACCAAAATTTAAGAGGGGACACTCGCATGACTATCCCTCAGTCCCCCAGAACTAAATTAAAAACAGTAACTCAAGATTATTACAACAACCAGTTTACCAATGCAGATTTAACAACAGGCAAATATATATTCACTCTGAAGGACAGTAAAAGATGCTAACCACACGCTAACATATATTTACCCCAGGCACACTAACGTCCTCGTGCGTGCGCTCACACACACACACACACTCCAAGCTCCACTCATACTTATACCAGCTCCTCCCCCCAACAACAGCACAGTAATTAGAGCTCTGGCAGTCCATAGTACAATACTGTAGTCCATACGGTCATCAGAACAGAGCCAGTCCAAATGAAAATTAGAGGAAGCAAAGTACCAGTCAGTAACTCTAGAACCCAGTAACTTACTTAACACGTTAAACAGTAACGGTTTAAACTGTAAATAAGAGTGGTCTCACGGTCTCACCCAGTCTCAGAAGACACAAGTGTCAAATACAGATATTCACCCAAAACAGGGCAGTCCTGCAGAGAAATCAAGACGGTGGAGATATTTCAGGGCCACCCTCTTTGGCATAGTAGAAATCTGGATCTGGCTTGGTTGTCTCCTCCGTGAATGAGTCTTCACTGAGCACATAGTACTTGGTGTGATGTCCCTTGATGTCCTGTTCCATAGAAGAGTTCTTGAAGAGAGTCAGTCCTGTCTAGACAGTAGATTGACACATGAATCTGGCAGTTGTAATAGCTGTAGGCTTGGGCTCTCTGGTTGCATTATTCCTAGCCTGGATTTTGTCATGGGCTCCACAGAGCGTGCTTCTCTTCCAGGATATCCCAAATCCTCTCCAACAAACATGGATAAACCTCATGGGTGCACTCTTTGCAGATTCATCTGCGGACCCACAGTTCTGCCTGGGACCACACTGGAATGCTTTGGATACTGCTCCTTGGAGCCTTTCTATCTGCCAGCCACGTACCATTCCAGTATTTGAGTTTTAAGGGATCATCAGGTCTAAGGCAACCCATCTTCTGGCGGAGCTGCTGACATAGCTGAGGCAGATGGGGGGCCCCAATAAGGAATGGACAGTTTGGGCCTGCAGAACGGTTTGGGAATTATCCTCTCCACATCCTGTTCCTTGAATGACAGAGGAGTAGCAAGTCTCCCTGGAGCAGGGACTGGGGGGTCTCCCCAAAACTCCTCATCCAAATCAGTGCTGCTGGACATCTCTTCCTCCAAAATTGTTGTAGTTGTATTGTACTTTTTGTTGACCGGGTAAGTGCACTAGACAAATCCTGCCTATTTTCAGGCACGACCCAGGGGAGAGGGATAAAGATGAATGCCAACTGACCTTGAACCAGATTAAGCTGTTGGTGGTATTTTTTGTGAATGGAGGAAATTTGGCCATTGCACCGGGGAAATTCCCCTGCTCTTTTCGAGAAGTGCCACGGGATCTTTAACATCCACCTGAACTACCACCAGAACAGGCAGATGGGACCTCGGTTTAACGTCTCATCCGAAAGACGGAAAATCACATCCGGGGCTTTCGCTTTCTGTGACGCAGTTCTTTTTCCTGAAGCAGGAACGGCCACTGCAGGTGTGGGGGAAGGCTCGGGCTCTGTGGGCCCAATGGAGTCCAAATTCTTTTTCTCCCACCCACGTCCTCTCTCTGTGCCACAGGGAGACACACAGGCCTTAGGAGGAGAGGGGCAGGGCAGACGTCTATGCCCACTCTCAGCCGGTGGTGCTTCAAATGTAGAGTCCTTCTTCATTCCACCAGTAGCAGACTTCATTTCCTCCCAGTCTTCTAGGCTAGTGGGGTACTTGAGGTACTCTGGGGCCTCAAAGGCATGGGCAAGCTCTAGGGAACAAGGTACCGCTAACTCTGCAAGCTTGGTGATGTGGGCACTCCACAAATACAATTAGGACAGAGGGGCAGGCGAGTCACTCCTGTCCCCTGGTAGTTACACACAGCACAGTGGTCAGAAGTTGGAGCCTTTTCCATGGTCGCTCACAACCACACCAACATAAAAGCTGGCACATTGCTGTTTGTCCTGTCTCCTTAGGGGCCTTAGTGGCTCCACAATGCTGCCTATCCTTGAAATGCTAAGGGAAGTCGCGCTCCTCTTTTTCCTTTTCAAAACTGTACTAAAGCTGGTAAAGTCTCATGGCTTTTGATCTCAGGTGCTGAATAATGGCGCCTGCCAGGGATCTCCCACAACACCACACGTTCCGCCCTTCCCAGTAGTCCATGGGAACTGGCCAGTCAGAGCTGCCTCTGAGTCCTTTGCATAACATGGCCAATGCATAGCAACCTTCTAAGATGGCGCCACTCAGGAAAAGGTGTGAAACAATCTCAGAAGAGAAGGTGGGTCTCAGAAGCTAGAAAACTACCAAATCAGTCCAAACACAGTTTCCACACTCTGACAAGCCCCAGAAATAAGTCCAGGTATTCAAGTGCACCCCAACAAATAGATCCTGGACAAGCCCCCACATTGTATACCCTCTTTCCATGTCTAAGGGTACCAGATGTTTAAAAGGGGAGGGGGGCCTGACATCACAGACAGCAGTCCTGAAATCTCAGCTGGAAAAAAATTTACCTGGGTTCAGTCTTCGTGCTTGATTGAAGATCAGGCAGGGGGTACAGCAACTGTGGAACAACTGCAGCTAGAGGGGCTTGGGGCAACTGGATAGTTATGGCTGGAGCAGCAGTTTATTAATTCAGTCCAATGTCCACACCAGGAGTGCAGCATATAAAAAAAATTGTATTCTTTATAAAGCAGTAAAACATCCACTCCATGGAGCAGTAGGGAACCAACAGCATGGCTTCTGAGGCAGCAGCGGTTCGGTGACATAAGGCCACGGCACATTGCTTAGTGTTCTGGACAGATTCAACAAAGATAGAATCTCAGCCTAATATTCATCCAGACCCCTGCCGACCCACATTGTGCTGCAGTTCATGTCACGGGCCCTCCTTACACCCCCAACTACGGTTCCCACAAAATGGCGGTGGGGCCCATATTGAAATGCCACCCACAAATCCCACAAAGAAATGCCTCCATCTGGACAAACAAAGCTATTATCAACAAACTGCCTGACTACATCTCTGCCTGCTTACCACTTTGTACTCTAAGCAGGCATGCTGTGAGAAGTGCCTCCGATATTATTTTGAAGGCAGCTAAGGCTAGATCCCACTTTGGCTGGGCTTCTATTAGTCATGTGCTTCCCCCGCTATGGAATAATCTGCAAAAAAAACCTCTTAAATTAAAGAGTAAAGTCAGCATTACAGCCTTCAAAGCACTTTATTTGCAGCATAATAAAGAATCCTGTGCTTGCTGCTCGTGATCAAATGACTCCCCCCACCCACCTAGAGACCCCCTAACCACTCTTGCCTTAGCTTTATCTGGATACTGATCCCAGCTTCTGCCTGGCCCCCTTCGCTTCTCTCTATCTTTTACCACCTGATCTGTTGACACTGAACCCAGCCTATGCCCGCCCTCTCCCTTCCCCTCCCTCCTTTCTTTGCTTCTCTTTATCTTTTCACCCCCTGATCTGTTTCTGGTATTGTACCTGCTCTCCCTCTCACCCTGCCCCCACTGTCTAGTTCCCCTTGACAAGTACGTCACCTTGCTTCTGCACTCCCGATTCTCATTTCCTATCCATTGTCATTTCTGACTTTCATCCTACTCGCCCTCCATCTCCTCTGCCCCTATTCTATCCCCCTACCTGTGTTTTAGGGTCCCAGTCGATTCACCATGGTACTTGTCACCTCCTCATAGCGCAGTTGCTGGCCTTATCTGGATTACTGTTACCACAATAGTTTACAGATAAGAAAAGGTGCTATTTATCCTGTATTTCCTTACAGTGTATTGTCCATGCGTGTTATGTTTGTTTGCATGCATGTGATAGAAACATAGTGCCATCATCTGAGTTTCTGTAGGTGTGGCACCCTGTCTTCCAATTCAGTCAGTGTGTTTGCAGGCACGGCCACAGTTCACCAATGAATGCTGCAGCTGTCTATGACAGCAGTTGAAAATGCAGTGGCGTACAGTTGAAAGTAAGAGACCGCTTCGGTGAACAGCGATAAGATAGTGTTGATTAGCATATTGCCGGCAATCCTGCTTATATACGTCTCTGCTTTCTCTTCCTGGAACATAAATTCAGTTTGAAGTGAACTTTCCTAGGACTATCTTTCTGGGAGGAGGCAAGTGACTAAAATGACATCCTTGGAATGTTTCCAAAAAATATCTAATTGCCATCCTTGGAATGTTGAGTCAGAGCTCAGGGTAGGAGCGGCATTGACAAAAGAAGGAAAACAGAACCCCAAAGAGACTGAACAAGTAGATGCAGTTGTCATCTGTTGGCACACCTGATCAGTATTGAAATAATATTCCCCAACCCTCTGACTGTCTCTGAATAGCGCTCCCCCCCCGCCGGCCGCACACAGTATGGCTGACTGGGTGCCCAATCCCCGTTGGCTCACTCCCCCAAGAGTTCGAGGTGCCACGCTGGAACTCAACCCAGCGTGGCATAAGTGAGAATGGCAATGGGAGTGCCCACTTCCTGTCGGCTCAATTAACCCCCAAAAGAAACAGACTTACAGTTGCCATGCCTGGAGCCCACCCCAGCGTGGCACACGTCTCTATGGCCGATGGGGTGCCCCAGTCCTTCCTTCATCCACTGACCCCCCAAAAAAAAATCTTCCTCCCGCCATGCTGAGAGCCCACTAACATGGCACAAGTCCTTGTCGTCTTCCTAAAAAGAAAACAAACACCTGAAAAGAAAAAAACGGTCCCTTGTTGATTGTCTTGCCCCCCAACCCGCGCCCACCCTCTGCGCATCTACCTCTCCACACCCCCATCTCACCCCATACTTACCTCTGGAGGCCGGCGAGATGATCTTCGGTGGACCAGGAACACATCTGCACTCTTCAATGCCGACCGCGAACTGAAGAAATGCCGGTAAGCTCTATAATGAAATAAATAAGGTTTTTTCAACTTTGATGCATATCTCAGCCATTTTTTTGAATTTTGGCACCAAATTTTCAACATGGGGTTTTTGGGACCCCTCCTCATGAATTCTGGCACTGTCATTGCGTTAATCGGCCCTGAAAGGTGATTTTGTGGTCACTGCGCGGAACCACCTTTCGGGACTGATTTATGAAATGACAGTGTCACAGTTCATGAAGTAGGCCCCCAAGAACCCTATGTTGAAAATTTCTGTGAAAAATTCCCAAAATGACTGTTATACCAGCATGCGTGCGCCGTTCCTATGCACGCTCGTAAGTTTGCGAATATTCAATATGTTCACTCCATATTTTCAACATTGCCATTTTACCATACCTCCTTATGAGCAGTACAGCTGTCATTTCTCACATCTGACCCAAAATGTGTTTCTGCACATGTAGCGCACAATGGCACAGTCGGTGTGCTAAATCAATGTTCAGGACAGATTAAGAAAATCACTGTGACACTGTTCATGAGCAGAGGGGTTAAAATGGCTATGTTAAAAATTTGGTGAAAAAGTTTCCAAAAATTACTGTTTCTAGGGACATGGATATGTTGTTCATCCACACTCATTGGCAGGTATCCTTGCCGCTTTAAATCTTGCCGGAAGGTCTTCAAGTTGCTCCTCCCACCCACCCGGTGGTATAACTCGGCTCCGCCCATGACGCCAGATCTTCCTTACCGCTTGGAAGCTCAGGTTCCTCCTTAACGCTCATGCTTGAGACTGGTTCTTATTTCTCCGCTTATGGATTTAAAATAAATTTTGCAAAAGACTTCAGTCTTCTATCCTCGCGGCTGCGATGGACAAATCGACTCCAGATTTTCGAGATGCCCATGGGGCAGAAGATGTCTCGACGGATCCACACTCACGGTGTTCACTGCTAGGCCTTGAGCACGACCCGCGAGGCTTGCGACCTGTGCTCATCTTTCTCGAGCCCCGTCCTCGAAGACCGTGCTGCCCGATTGCAACTGGGCCGTCCCGAGCGTTTCCCTCCGTGAAGTCCAAGGAGGCCCGGTTGGCGGTGTCCGCGGCGGCGGGCTCGGCGGATCAGCTCGAGCGGATGGTCGCCCTCGAAGAGGAGGCGGCGCGGGCCGTATCTTCCTCGGCCGCGGCATTTATCCCGCTCTCTCTGGGTTCTTCCTACACGGCTTCTTTTAAGGAGCTTTGTCTGTCCCTCTCCACTAAAGGAGAAGGGCCTGCGTCTGCTGGACCTTATTCTCGGTCCAAAAGAGGGACAGGGTAAGTCCCTCCGTCGGCTCTTGGGAGGCGGGAAGGTCCCTCTCCCCGGGCGTCGACCGTCGGCTCCCGGTCAGGCCGCTCGTGACACTGGCCTCACGGTGTCCCCGTCAGGTCAGTTGACCGAGACTCCCACCGATGAAGTCGAGATTTTCTCGACCCATTGACGGGCTGTCGCCTTTAGCAGCCGAGATTCCCTCCCGGTTCCCCGGAGGAGTTGAGGATCCTGGGCTCGCCTGTGCCTCCGGTTCGGAGCCCTCGGATGGACCATCCGAGCCGAAGGAGTGCCGGTTCGCCGACACCTCCCCGCACCGACTCGGAAATTCGGGACTCTCGGTCCGGTCCGGACCTCTTCGCGTCCAGCCGATCCCACCGTCATAAGCGGTCTCGGTCTGCATCATGTAAGCGCGCTGTCTGCGCCCTCGCCCTCCTCCTCGGATGAGGGAGGCTTCGCAGAATTACGCCGATGGCACGAGGACCTTATGTTGCAACAGTTTCTCCTGGTCGGGAATAAGCCGACCCGCTGCCTTCCCCGCCATTAAGTGGCTGTCACCGGAACCGCCGACACAACCCTCGACTTATCCGAGAGCTCTATACCCAGGCCGTTGTTCGCCAAAACCAGCTGCTCCACCGATTCGGTGGAACCTCCGCCCCAGCCACCAATTGGGGCTCCGACCAAGGATTCTCGATCCGACTGAGGGTCCCCTACCGCCGTCGTTCAGTTACCCCCGACCGACCTCGGCAGGTGAAGGGTGGCTCAGGCCAGAGGCAGCTCTTCGAGGACTCTTCCGAGTCCGAAGATGATTCCTCCTTTTTCTCCAAGCGACTGGACTTGGAGTCTTCAGGAGGTCAGTCAATGGACGATAGCCCGTCGTCCTTCCTAGGACTGCTTCGGCTCATCTCGGAGTCTACCGGGATGGAGCTCGAACCCATTTCCAAACGGGCCAGGTATCCCCTCACGGAGATTCTGGACCGAGGGGATTCTCCGACGGAGGCCTTTCCGGTGGCCGAGGCCATAGTGGGTCCGGCACTGGAGCTTTGGCAGCGCCTGCTTCCTGCCCTCGCGCCTTTGGCCAGGATGGCCAGGAAGTATGCGGTCCCTCCCGGTTCCTTGTCCGGTTTTGGAACACCCTCTGCTGAGGGTTGGTCACAGCGTTTTCCGGCTGCGCCCGCAGCGCCAGGATGTGGACAAACCTCCTGACAAGGAGTCCAAGAAATTGGACTATGTCGGAGCGAAAAGTCTACGCTGGGTCCTCTCTCGCGCCGTCAGGCCAGTTCGGCCCGTCCTCATGGCACATTTTCTCATGCCCTGTTGGGCTCCCTGGATGAGGTCATCCTCATCTTCCCGCCGATCTGCAGACTACGGTTAAGCAGGTGCGGGACCAGGGCAGTGGCCAAACAGCAGCTCCAGACTGCTTTGGATATAAGGGACTCATGTGCCAGATCGGGGGCGGCCGCAGTGGCTATGCTTCGGCGGGCTTGGCTGAGGATATCCACCTTTACTTCGGATACCCAGCACAAGTTGGCGGATGTTCCCTTTTTGGGGACTGACCTCTTCGGCCCTGAGGTGGAAGGTCACCTGCAGAGGATCGAGAAGTCCAATGCCACCTTGGACTCGGTCTCTTCCGCTCAGAAGGACAAAGGCCGCAAACCACAGCCTAAGCCCTTTCGCCTCTGTGCCCCCGCGCCTCGGCCCAGCAACGCCAGGGCCAGCAGGCTCGGCCTTGGCATCCCAAACCCAAGCCGCTGGCTTCTCTAACAGGAGGCAGGAGGAAAGGGCCCAGGAGGTCCCTCGCCGGTCCTCCTCCAAGCCTGCCCAGTGACGGGCTGAGGGGTGTCGCCCCCCATCCCGTCACCTTACCCTCCCTCCCATGGGGGACGGCCCGCACTTCCGTTCCGCCTGGTCCGCTGTTACCACGGACAGGTGGGTCTTGGAGGTGGTGGGAAGAGGCCTGCCTCTGGAATTCGAGCAGGCACCACCCTTCAGAGCCGTCGCCCCTCGGGGGGCTTCGGGATCCCCAGCCTCACTGGCGGCTCGTCGAGCCGACATCGCTCTCCTCCTCCAGAAGGAGGTGGTAAGAGAGGTGGTGGACCCTCCTTCAGACCCAGGGTTTGTGTCCAGGTACTTCCTGGTTCCGAAACGGACGGGGGGCTGGCGCCCCATTCTCGACCTTCACGACCTAAACAAGTTCCTAAGGTCTCGAACCTTCAGGATGGTCACTCTGGCTCAGATAATACCATCCTTGAACGCGGGCGTGTGGTTCTGCTCTCTGGACTTGCAGGGACGCATTTTTCACGTCCCTATCCGTCCTGTCTCACCAGAGATTCTTCGCTTCGAGCGGAAGGATCCTCTTCGAGTTCCAAGCCATGCCCTTCGGCTTGTCTCCAGCTCCCAGGGTCTTCACCAAATGCATGGCAGTGGTGACAGCATTCCTCTGGCGGCCGAGGGTCCGGGTGTACCTTACCTGGACGACTGGCTGATAGCAGCTCCTCCAGGAAGGAGGCGGAGTGGTCAGAGATCTGGCCTCCAGGTCTGCTCTCAACTGGGCCTCCTTATCAACGAGGCCAAGTCGAACTCGAGCCAGGCGGTGATTCTATTCATCGGGCGCAGTCGACTCTCTTGAGCCAGAGCTGCTCCCGGCGGACAGGGCCAGGTTCTTTCCTCCTTTGCCCGATCATTTCTGGTTGGGCAACTGCGCCTGCCCGGACTTCCTGCGCCTCCTGGGTCTCATGGCGGCCTGCACCAGCGTGGTCCGTTGGGCCCGCTGGAACATCGCGTCCCCTTCAGTGGGACTGGCCAGCCAGTGGTCTGGCGCTGCGATCCCTTGGACCAGCTTGTCGGTGACACAGGGGATGTGGACGCTCTCCAGTGGTGGACCGTTCCAGATCATTTGCAGGAGGCATCCCGTTCGATCCGCCCGAGCCGACGGTCTCTATCGACCGATGCCTCTCTGATGGGTTGGGGTGCCCATCTGGGGAACACGGGCTCATGGCCTCTGGTCCCGCTGGAGTCCCGGATGCCACATCAACCTGCTGGAGCTCCGAGCGTCCGCCTAGCTCTCACCGCCTTTGCTCCGTTCCTCCGGGTCAAGTGGTCCGAGTCCAGGCGGACAATACCACGACCATGTACTATCTAAACCGCCAGGCGGGGACGGCTCCATGCTTCTATGCAAGGAAGCTCTCCGCAGTTTGGTCACTGTGCGCAGCCTGGAGGCGGATCTCCTAGCCATTCACGTGGCAGGAGCCTCCAACACCCTGGCCGATGCCCTGAGCCGGATAGGGGCTGCATCTCACGAGTGGTCTCTCCTGCCGGAGGTAGTGCAGCATCTGTTCTCCCATTGGGGCACACCTCAGGTGGACCTGTTTGCCTCCAGGGAGAACGCGATGCTGAGCCTGTTCCATGCCCGCCCCCCTCAGCAGGGCTCGCTGCAGGGGGATGCCTTCTCGAGGCAGTGGACCCCGGGCCTCTTTACGCCTTTCCCCCATTTCCCTTGATCCACAAGGTGCTTCTCAAGGCGAGGAGGGACAAGGCGCAGGTGATTCTGATAGCCCCAGACTGGCCTCGCCAGTTCTGGTACCCAGATCTCCTCAGTCTCAGCTCCAGGACTCATGCGCAGCTTCCAGCTCGCCCGGACCTGCTCTCAGTCAATCAGGGGAAGGTGTTCCATCCGGACCTTCAATCCCTGCACCTGACGGCCTGTTCCTGAGCGGCTAGAGTTCCAGGCCTTGGGTCTTTCCGACGAGGTCCTCAGTGTAGTTGAGGCATCCCGTAAGGAGTCGACCAGAAAATGCTATGCCTTCAAATGGAAAAGGTTTTCCATTTGGTGTCAGGGCAAGGGCTTGGACCCTTCCTCCTGTTCCTTGGCAAGCATCTTGGACTATTTATGGTCCCTTTCTAGTCAAGGGCTTAGGTCGGCTGACCTAGGGTGCACCTGGCAGCCATCTCTGCTTACCGGGCGCGGGCCGGAAGCAGTCGGTGGCGCAGGAGAGGTGGTGTCGGCTCAAAGGCCTTTGATCACATTTCCTCCAGTGCGGGAACCCCCACCTCGTGGGATCTACTGCTGGTACTGGCAAAGCTCATGGGCAAGCCATTCGAACCTATGCACAGGTGTGCTCTCTCTCACCTGTCGTGGAAGACCGCCTTCTTGGTGGCTATCACGTCAGCCAGAAGGATGGGAGCTCCAGGCGCTTTCCATCGAGTCTCCTTACCTGGTCTTCCACAGGGACAAGGTTGTCCTCGCCCCCACCGAAATTCCTTCCGAAGGTGGTGTGGGTTTCACCTTAACCAGGTGTTGACTCTGCCGGTGTTCTACCCCAATCACACCTCGGAGGCGAATGGGCTCCATACTCTGGACCCTAGAAGAGCTGGCTTATTATAAGGCCGCCTGGCTGAAAGTCGAGGAGAGGTTACGCCAGCTGTTTGTCACCCTCGCTGAAGCCGCATCTGGCAGACCTGCAGCCAAGCGGACGATAAGCAGGTGGGTAACCTCCTGCATAGATCTCTGCTATAAGTTGGCGGGCATGGAGCCTCCCAGAGGGATAAGAGCTCATTCTACCCGCCATACTGCTGCAACGGTGGCTGCTTCCAGGGACGTCCCTATCCAGGAAATCTGCAGGGCTGCTACCTGAAGTCAGCAAACACCTTTATTACCCATTACCACATCGACCTTGAGTCATGCCGGGATGCTGGTTTGGGGCCTCGGTTCTCAGTCTCTCTTTCCCAAGTAAGTATTGGGGTGTGCGTCTTGCCTCCTCCTCCCGGAGAACTGCTAGAGTCTGCCAATGAGTGTGGATGAACAACATATCCATGTCCTAGAAATACAGGTTACTCACCTGTAACAGGAGTTCTAGGAATGGTATATGTTGTTCATCCTACGACTCCCACCGACCTCCCGGCTTGACTAGCACAACCTGAGCTTCCAGCGGGCCAGATCTGGCGTCATGGGGCGGGGCAGAGTTATACCACCCGGGTGGGTGGAGGAGCAAGCTTGAAGACCTTCCGCAAGATTTAAAGCGGCAAGGATACCTGCCAATGAGTGTGGATGAACAACATATACCATTCCTAGAACTCCTGTTACAGGTGAGTAACCTGTATTTTAGACCCCAAGGCACACCGTGACACTTGTCAGTGTCTGCAGGGTAGGGTGTGGTGAAATGGCGTGGCCGTTATGCCTGACGACCCAAAGGCACACCCCAATGCCTGTCAGTCTCTGCAGGGTGGTGGTGGGGTTGGCTTCAGTTCAAAACTTCACTGCAATTCCTATTATGCAGCTCTCTCACTCCTACACTACCAATGCCGATGCCAGCAAGCAAACATTCGGCATTGACAAATACTTGTTCATAATTGTTGTACTCAACTAGCTTTACTTGTATAGGCACCCGTATTAAACTTAGAAACATTCTTCTATTCAGTGTTGTACCTAGTTAACTTCTTTTTGTCTACTTTTCTTGCATATGGTATTTCAACTGTATTTGTATTGTACCACTGTAACTGCTCTGTATTTTGTATTGTACTTGTGTCCTCCCAGGAGCTCTTCGAAAATGAGTTGTGTCAATGGTGTTATCCTGGTAAAATAAACTTTGAATTGAATTGAGTAGGGATATTTCACCGGTGTCCTGGCCACATTTCCCTTATTCACTAGAAACAGTACCAACAGCTTAATCTGGTTCCATTTCAGTTGGTGTCCATCTGTAACCCCACAAGATGAGGCTGAAAATAGGCAGAATTTCCTAGTCTTCCTTTCCTGGTAAACAAAACTAAATAAATAAATAGAGGGTAGTGGTACCACACAGTTTATTTAATCCTTGGATACTAACACCCCAAGTAGGAGTATAATGACATAGGCCGCTACAAGATGGGATAGTAACCACAGCGTCCATGGTGACAACTTGATTTATTAACATACTAAAATAATTGTACTATCTTTTTAGAATATTTAGTATAGTGTTTTGCATTCTGTCTGTGTGGCAGTGTTATACCATTTCATTCCAGCCACCCCAGTTCCATCAAGATCTTTCTGTGGCTCTCAGTATGTATGTATGTTATCTGATGCGGAACCTTTGTAAAAGAGCCTTGGCTCAAAGGTGTTTGTGATTCTAGACCTAAATAAATAAATAAATTTGTGGGAGTGAGTTGATGACTCTCATGATTCAGTAGTTGACGAAGGATCCCGTTTAGCTACCTTGCTACCTCTGCAATTCACTCCATACTTTTAAGTAAAGTAAATCTCATTAGCTGTGCTGGTAGCACTGCCGCTATCTAGGCCAGTGACCTGGGTTCCAGATGCAAACTCAAGATATCGTGGCTGACCTGGGGAGGGAATGGAGCGTCCTGCAGACTGCTCTCCTCCCTCAGGTGTGACTGACACCAAGAGGAGGCTACCTGTTGTGGCACTCAGAAAGTTCCAGAAAGGGGTGGGATGCCAGGAGACACAGCTACATCCTTGCACGCTGGTTGTCTCAGGGGGTGAAAATGGGGTAAAAAAACTCCCCAGTTGCTGCATTATGATGGATGGTTCCTTGCAGGCCTGGCATCACCGGCTTCACACCTTGAAACTTGGATCATGCTGTGGAGGGACATGGCCAGCCCTTCCAGCCCTCCATCAGGGGTAAGTCATGGTAGACCTGAAGAGGGCAAGTCCTGAGAATAGAAACATAGAAGTTGACGGCAGATAAGGACCACAAGACCCATCCAGTCTGTCCATTTCTTTTTCTACCTTATAAATGTGCTATCGGCCTTTGCTCTGTCAGTGGCCTATCTATTCATACTCATCTGTATTGCTCCCTTATGCCTATCCCATACCTGTTTGAAGCCCTGCACTGTATTCATAGTCACCACTTCCTGAGGTAGGCCGTTCCATGCATCCACCACTTTTTCTGTGAAAAAGAATTTCCTCACATTCCCCCTTAATCGGCCTTCCTCTAGTCTCATGCTGTGTCCTCTTGTCCTGCTATTTTTCTTATATTTAAACATGTTAGACTCCTTTACCTTGTTAATGCCCTTAAGGTGTTTGAATGTTTCGATCATATCACCTCTCTCCTCCTTTGCTCAAGGGTATACATATTGAGCCCGTTAATCTGTCCTCATATGTCTTCTGATGTAGTCCCTGCACCATTTGGTTGCCCTTCTCTGGACTGCCTCAATTTGGTTAATGTCCTTGTGAAGTGTGGCCTCCAGTACTGCACACAGTACTCAAGATGGGCCTAACTATGTCTTATAAAGAGAGGATTATTACCTCCTCTACGACTTCAGTGATACCCCTACTAATACACCCTAACATCCCCTAGCCTTACTCTACTGCTTTAGAGGTCTGCTTGGATGATTTCAGGTCATCGGTAATGATGATGCCCAAGTCTCTTTCTTCCTTTGTGACTGCCAGCAACTCTCCTCCCAGCCTATAGGTGGCTTCAGGTTTCTCTTCCCTATGTGCATGATCTTGCACTTCTTTGCATTAAATCCCAGTTGCCACTCTTCTGACCATTTTGCTAGTTTATCCAGATCTCTTCTCATTCTGCCCACCCCATCTGGATCATCTACTCTGTTGCAGATCTTGGTGTCATCTGCAAACAGACAAGCCTTATCCTCTAGTCCATCTGCAATGTCACTAATGAAGATATTGAGGAGGACTGGCCCCAGGACTGATCCCTGAGGTACCCCACTTGTGACTTGCATCTCTTCTGACTGTATACCATTTACCACCACTCTCTGTTTTCTGCCCGTCAACCAATTTGCCACCCAGTTGACTAACTTCTGACCCACCCCGAGCCTACCCAGCTTATTTATCAATCTCTATGTGGAACAGTGTTGAAAGCTTTGCTGAAGTCAAGGTAGGTGACATCAACTGCTCCCCCTTGGTCCACCACTCTGTTACCCAGTCAAAGAAATCTATGAAATTAGTTTGACAGGACCTTCCTTTGTAAACCCATGCTGTCTTGGATCCGTGCCCCTATGGATTCCAGGTGTTGTACTATCCTTTCCTTAAGGAGTGCTTCCATAATCTTGCCCACTACTGAGGTAAGACTGACTGGTCTGTAGTTCCTGCCTCCTCCCTGCTACCACTCTTGTGGAGTGGGATCACATGAGCCCTTCTCCAGTCTTCTAGGACCTCTCCTGTGCTCAGAGACTCACTAAACAGTTCTGCTAATGGCTCTGCTAGTTCCACTCTTAGCTCTTAAGTACCCTGGGATGTATGCCATCAGATCCCATTGCCTTGTCCACCCTGAGCTTAGCGAGCTCTTGTAGGACCCTTTCTTTTGTGAAGGGAGTAGTGCTCACCTCCCTCCCCCCTGTGTCCATGGTGCTGAGCTGTGGGCCCTGCTCTACCTTCTCTTCAGTAAATACTGAGCAAAAGTATCTATTTAGGATAGATGCTTTTACAGGGTCCTCCTCCTCACATGCCCCTTTTCTCCTTTGAGCTCAGCAATACCTCCTCTGGACTTTCTCCTTTCACTAATGTATCTATAGAAAGTCTTGTCACCTTCTTTTACTGTTCGTGCTAGTGTTTCCTCACTTTGGGACTTAGCTTGCCTTACTGCCTTCCCTGCTTCCCTTAGGGCAGTTTGGTATGCCTCCCTATCTTCATCCCACTGTGTTCCCTTATATTTCCTGAAGGCCAGCCTTTTGGCTCTGACCTTTTCTGTTACTGTATTAGAGAACCAAAGTGGTTTCCTTCTTCTTTTGCACTTCCTTTTCTGTCTAACACAATGGGATGTTGCTTCAAGTACTGCATCCTTAATGCTTGCCCACTTTGCCTATACCCCCTCCCCTGTGTTTCTTTTTGCCAGAGCTAGCTTAACTGTGTTGGCCATCTTATCAAAGTCAACTCCTCTGAAGTCCCATATTTTTTGCCTTGGAATGGGATGATTTAGATGTAGTGGCCAAATTGAACCATACCATGTGATGATCACTGGCCCCCAGGTGACCTTCTATCTGGAGATCTGTGATCCCTTCCCTGTTAGTCAGTACTAGATGTAGGATAGCCCTGTCTCTTGTGGGTTGTTGTATCAGTTGTTTGAGGCCCTCCCCCTGCAGGCAATCCACCATGTGTTTAGTTCTGGCAGATGTTCCTGCTGGTATTGACCAATTTGTATCTGGCATGTTGAAGTCTCCCATTATCAGAACCTCCCCTTTATCTGTCATGTTTTGTATATCTTCTAACAGTAATGTGTCTATGTCCTCCACCTGGTCTGGGGGCCTGTAGACAACCCCAGTTCTTATGACTGTCCCATTTCCTGTTTCCAGAGTGACCCACAGTTTTTCTGGCTCCTTATGTGTATTCTGAATTTCTGTAGCTTTGATATTTTCATTGACATACAGGGCCACTCAACCCCCCCCTTTTTGCACCTCGGTCTCTTCTGAACAGTACATAGCCAGGTGCTAAAGTCTCCCAAGTGTGGTTACAGGTAAACCACGTCTCACTAATTGCTACTATGTCCAGTTTAGCCTCTGACATTATTGCCTGCAGGTCTGGGATCTTATTTCCCAGGCTGTGAGCATTTGTGTACATGATTTTCCATTGGCCAGATTTCGGTGTGTTAGTTGTTGGGTGAGGTTTGGCATTTCTCCTATGCGTCGTATGGGGATACTGACCTTTTTTCTTACCTGGTGATGCAAATGAACTGCAAACATGCTGAATCCCTGTTTGACCACTAGCTGAGGGGGGAAGGGTGTTCTTCCCATTCGACGTTTGGGGTGCTGCACCCCTCACCCCATTTGCTAGTTTGAAAACATAGAATGGTGGGTTATTGGGCTGGGTGGACTGTCCAGAGGAAGACCCAGCCAAGAAAGAGGGATATATAAACACATGATTGGGAAAAAAATATCCGTGGTCGCATTGGGGTGATCTGGCATTTTCATTGTTCAGTGTGTGTTGTCAAATCATGAGCTGTGATGTGTCATTCTCTACCTAGATTAAGAACAGGGAGGTCAAGAGACTTGCTCAGGGTCACACAGCCACTGGCTGTGGTGAGATTTGACCCTGTGATCATCCTGGTTCTGTTTCATTGCCCTGACCACCAGATAGCATGACCTTCCTGGCGTCAGCAGTGCATGTATGTAATTGCCTGCAATGAGACAAGGCTGCTGAGAGTTTCGAAATCCAGCAGTACAGTTGCAGTATTTGTATAGCTGTGAAGTACCTTGCTGGGGAAGCCAGGCAGGCAGAAAACATACCAGTTGCTGTTTTCAAGAGCCACAGATTTGTTTCGGCATATGGAGAAGGTCAAAGGGGGAGATGGGAGGAGTGATGGGGCGAACTGCTAGAATGGTACCCACTCAACTTCTGAGAACATTTGACAGCTCAGAATCTGATTAAAGGTCCCACTGGGCCACTTGACTAAAATGGTATCTGTCAGTGAAAGGCAACAACGTTCTGCCTTTCTGTTTTTAATTCTTTGGCTAAGGGCACCAGATCGTGTGGCTTCTTGATGAAAACCAGCTGGGGATCTCCTCTAGCCATGCAGCTCTGCATTGGGGTTGGGCTGTTGAGTTCTGAGTAGAGTCAGCCCCCCTTGGGACAGCCATGGTATACAGTTGAGTGGATTTATGGGATTGCCTGTGAAATGTTATTGCATCATGCATTCTCTTTAGCTCCTTTGAAGTGGAAAGTATACACTCCACAGAAAATTAAGGTCAAAAAGTTCCCTTTTGAAGCATGACAATTCAAAGTCCAGATATTCGCCTTTTACAAAAGATGAACCGACATTGCAGTGTTAGGCAGTAGGAACACCACGTGGCCCCTGAAAGGTAGTAGTGCATGTGGAGTTTATTTTCATTTTAAAGCTCATTTACTACTTCTCTGTATTAGTTCTAATACTATTATTTCAAAGGCTTTTAGTGCTGTCTTAGACTTAGGCGACCCCTCCCCATGAAGACAGCTGGAAGATCCCCAGTCAACAACTTACAACAGAATTACTTTACTGCAAAACTTCAATTATTATACTTCTTTTTTTCACTTTATTTGGAACTAAAGGGGTGATACTGATCAAACATACTTATGACTAGCACATTCAGTGGTACAGGGACATTACGCAAAGCAACTGCGTGTGTACAGACAGAACAGGATCGTTTTTAAATCTTCAGTTTACTCAGGGTTATAACACATCCGCAGCAGAAAAACAACCTTAGATATTTTTATATGGTAACACTTCTTAGGCGGAACCCCGCCACTGCATTACGTCAATGAATTAACATACACTTTGATGTTTCTAAGATGTTTTTTTTTTTAAATGCATAAAATCAGTAGTGATTGCATTTCTGCACCTTGAATACACACAATAGAGTTGTCTGAAAGTGCTCTAGTAACTTGGGAGCTTACAGAGTGGCACACCTCACACCCTGTTAGTATGGGGCTAACGATGGTGCAGAGCACACCCTATTAGCGTAGGAGCAGGCAAAAATAGTGCACCAGCCACTCGGCTACTATAGCAAATAACACTGAGGGACAGATTTTCAAAGGAGGGATAGGGCTTACATCATGCCCCGCGTCCAGCCTCTTTTTTTTTTTTTTTTTGCCAGTAGCCACACCTTGCCTCAGCTGCACCTGTTGATTTTAGTAGGTCGCAACGAGTTGCAAAAGTTAATCCGATTTACGGCAGCTTGCTCCACATATTTGGCGCAAGCCTCATAAAAAGGATACCCGGGATTGCAGCAAGCTAGACCAGCAAAAAGCTGGTTTAACTTAAGTTGCGGCAATTGGTGCACGGGATAGAAAATCTCAGCTGCTGGATGGGAGAATGCCACAAGTTTCATGCGTCATAGGTTCAGCGCACATGGGCCTCGCAGCATTGGCAGCATTTGAAAATCCGTCCCAGTGGCTTATCCTGTCGTTGGCTTTATCCTTCTAGCAGTTCCTGTCCTGCGAGGTGACTGCTGTGTGGAAGAGACACCTGTGTCCTTTTTGTTTTTCTGGCACATCACAAACCCACGACCTCTTTTGCGTTCTGCATGGTAACACTGGGGAACTGAACATGATTTCTAAATGCAACCGACTTGGCACATGGAAGCATGAGCACGTTAACTGGCAGGTGCATTTTGAATCAGACAGACTGGAGTTTGTCCCTTTTCTGCAGCAGTCTAAGCCAATTTTTACTAGATAGTCCCACTTAATCGCCCTACTCAGCTAAAAAAACAGAATTATACTGTACATCACACAGATAAATGGCAATTTAAATTTTAGATGCTCCGGGAGCTTCCCCCTCAGCCATGTAATCTTTCTTTCATTTTTTTTTGGTCAGTATTCTTCACAACTAGTCTGTGTAAATTCTCCACAGTATGGAACAGACTTCCTATGTGTATATGCTACCAAAAGAGGGTGGACTCTCATCATTGTGGCCTGCAGTATATGTGCCCCCCTTCCTCATATCTGTAAAGCAAAGTGGTAAAAACATACCCCTGAAAATGCTGGGGTCCAGGAGTGCGAGCTGCAGTATTGGATTAACAAAACCTCACACACGTGTGGTTGCTGTTAGAATAGGGCCCAGTGTCCAAACATGTTCACTTGCAGTGGTGTTCCTTGAGCAGCCTTTCGACCTTTTTTTCTCCAGATAATGGCTCCCCAGAGCTTTCTGTGAGCTTTACCATTCTTGGCGGTAATTTCCTGAAGATTCTGAAGAGCCACTTTCTTCCTAGATAGTATTATAAAATGTGCACATGCGTCCAGATGGCACATACTGGTGGTTTATATTGGGTCCCTGGCCTCTATCTTGCCATCTAGTGGTCAAATATAAAAACAACACACTAAATAATGTACATCATTATTGTTGCAGTTTGCTCGATTATTTCAGAAGGCTTTGGTCCCTGGATTCGAAACAAAATAGATGGCAACGCTCAGCTGCCATACCTGGACAAGGTTCCAAATGAATCCAGTGGCTAAGCTCAGCACCCTGACAAGGCACTTCCAAAGCTGAATCGTAACTTTTTCGCTCTTCTGCTGCTAAAAATAAATGCTGTACAAAGAAGACTGCTGCTGGTTTGCCAGTGTGGAACTGCAGCTGTGGGCTCCTCTCAACAATCCCAAAGCCTGATAATATTTTATTTATTTATGATTTTTGACCAGGAAAGGTACACTGAGCTGTGATAGCGTGTTTCTAGGTGGGTTCTTGGTGTGGGTGGTGGGTTACATGGACCAGTTTTACTAATGGGAAAGTTGGCCATGACAGTGGGGGAACTACCCTACTCTTCATCAATAAGTGGGATCTTTTACTTCCACCTGGACAGTGACCAGAGAGAGGCAGAAGGGACCTCAGTTTAGCATTTCAGCACCTCAGTTGTGCAGCACCACCACCCTCCCCCGTAGTGCACTAAAGTGTGAGTTATGGGTATTACCCCAAGTACCTGGTGTGGGGCTAGAACCCACGGCCATCTGATCTTCCAGCCTCACCTGCGAGTTTGCTGCATACTGAGTCACTGACACTGCAATGACTATGTGGCCTCAAGGTAACTGAGACCCAAAAATGAAGCCAGGCATAAAAGTCAGGTCCTGTAAAATTCTCCCAAATGTTTTCAGAGAAATAATAATGTACTGTTGAATGCACTGAAATGATGGGAGTATATCCTTTCAAATAGCGTGACTAAACACACCATAATTTAAAAATCCTGGATTCCGGTTAGAGGGAATTTTTTGGAAAAGGATTCAATGTAAAGTTAATCGGCCCTTATTTTCAAAATTGTAAATATGGATTGAAAAAAGTACAAAGACCAGAGGAAAAACTGTGTCACGTTTGATAGTTTTCCTTTTGTGTTTTACTATCAACATTGTTATTATTGTTATAGTGTAACATAGTAACATATTGTAATGTGTGCTGTGGAATGCTGCACTAGAAAGCATTGTGCTCTCATGATTAGGGACCAAACTGTGAACAAGGGGATCCCAGGTTCAAGTCCCACCACTGCCACTGACTCACTTTGTGACCCTGAGCAAGTCACTTGAGTTCCCAAAGCTTCAGTCATCTCAGATGTAAGATTGTGTAGACATTGGGCCCCACTCAAAACGAGGTGTCTTATCTCAGTTGAAATATAGTGGGTCAGTAAATTGTGTGTGGGTGTGCGTGTGTTGGAGGAATAAATAAAATAGTATTATAGTTATGGTAACTGATTAAGCCAAGGTTTCTGGTCTACAAATGCATGTGTTGAACACACACACTAATTTATTTGTTCATTTGATTTTCTAGGTGGAATGTGTTATTTTGCCTCTCAGTAGTTATTTGTTTTTTTTTATGTATTTATTCACTGTTAGTACAAACATAATTAAAACATACATAGGATAAACCTAGCGGTGTACAAGCAAGAACGCTTAAGGCCTCTATCAAGTATGTTTTATCAAAAGACAGCAGCAGTGTTGGTAAAGTCCAGTACAAAACAGATAAATGTATTTGCCTAGATAAATGAAATACATATAAGGAGGAGAGTTTGCAGGACATGGGGAGCCATGCGCGACTGCCCGCAGCCTGGGGAACAAAATCTCTGATCTGGCATCCTTGATAGCTGAGGCTGATCTGGATATTGTAGCTATTACAGAGACGTGGTACAATGCAAACCATGAGTGGGATGTAGCTATCCCAGGTTATACTTTATTCAGGAGAGACAGGGAGGGTAAAAACGGAGGGGGGTGGCTCCCTACATCAAGTAGGGTAGAAAGGTGATGGAGGCACAAAGAATGCAGGGGGGAGACACAGAGACTGGGGGTCACCCTGGAAACTGGCAAGGGCACAGCCATTAGAACAGGAATAGTCTACAAACCCCCAGCACAAAGAGAGGAAATGGACACGTACCTACTGGAAGCCATCCATAAGATGGCAGCTAAAGGGGAGGTGTTGCTGGTGGACGACTTCAGTTTGCCAGAAATTCAGTGGAGCATCCCAGAGGCTGCAACAGCCAGGGTCAGGGACATCCTGGACTCCCTACTAGGAGCATGCATCAAGCAGCTAGTGCTCAAGCCAACCTGGGTGTGTACAATTTTAGACCTGGTTCTAACCAGCAGTGACAGAATTTCTGATGTCAGGGTGAGAGACTACTTGGGGTCCGGTGAGCATCGCACAGTGTGGTTCAATATAAGAAACAACTGAAATTGTGCTAGCATTCCAGAGCCAGGAGCTGTGGAGCAACAATGAAGTATAAAACTCAGTGTAAAGTGTATGAAGTTTGTATTTATTGCTGGATAGCAAAAATTAATATACACAGCATAAACTGAGGTGGAAGCCGTGTGGTTTAGGTGCCCCTGTGCTTCACCACGTAAGGCTTCATCAGGGGGCCCCCAGCACTAGCACCCTGCCCTGGCTTGAGCGAGGCACTTCTTGGTTGTTTGAAATTTGGTTCAATATAAGTACTGTAACAAGGTCATGCCACACAAAAATGAGGGTTCTGGACTTTAGGAGGGCAGATTTTACAAGGATGGGGTTGTGTCTCAGGGAAGCCCCAGCAGAGGACGATGGGGGGGTGGGGGGTTGAGGAAGTATGGGCCCAACTAAAAGGAGCGATAGGGAAGGCAACAAGCTTTTGTATTTGGGAAATAGACAAAGGCAAGAGGAAAAGAAAACCGCTGTGGTTCTCACAAAAAGTGGCCGATAAAGTAAAGGCAAAAACGTTGGATTTCAGGAAATATAAAGAATCGCAGAAAGAAGAGGACAGGGCAACGTACCTAGAAAAGCAAAGGGAGGCAGGAAAAGTGGTCAGGAATGCCAAGGTGAAGAAGGAGGAGAAAATAGCAAAAGAGGTTAATAAAGGGGACAAGACTGTTTATAGGTACATTAGCGTAAAAAGGAAGACTGGGGGGGTATTCTTAGGCTAAAATGAGAGGGAGGAGTGGGAGTGGAAGGAGACAAGGATAAGGCATCAGTCCTGAACAAATATTTCTGTTCAGTTTTCACGGTAGAAGGGGAAGGGGAGGGACCACAGCTAAGACTCAGGACTGATAGGGAGATGGACAGTAATCCATTTACAGAGGAGGGAGTCCTAAAAGAACTCTCAAAGCTGAAGGTGGACAGGGCAATGGGACCAGATGGGATACACCCTAGAGTACTACAGGAATTAAGGGAGATACTAGCAGCATCTCTGTTCAATAGGTCACTGGATACAGGAAAGGTTCCAGAGGACTGGAGAAAGGCCAGTGTAGCCCTTCTCCACAAAAGTGGGGGCAATGAAGAGGCTGGAAACTACAGACCAGTCATTCTGACCTTGGTAATGGGGAAAACAATGGAATCGCTGCTAAAAGAAAGGATAGTGGAGCACCTTGAAGTTGGCGGAGCACAAGATCTGAGGCAGCATGGATTCACATCAGGAAGGTCATGTGAAACGAATCTGAGAGATTGATTTGACTGGGTGACCAGGGAGGTGGCTTGGGGGAGTGGTGGATGTAGCCTATCTTGACTTCAGCAAGGCATTCAACACCATTCCACATAGGAGGCTTGTGAACAAGCTGGGTAGCCTGGGATTGGGTCACAAGGTGGTAAACTGGGTTGGGAATTGGTTGAGGGATAGAACACAGAGAGTGGTGGGGAGGGTAACCAGTGGGGTACTACAGGGCTCGGTTCTTGGGCCAGTACTATTTAATATCTTCATCAGTGACATTGCGGACGGGCTGGAGGGGAAGGTGTGCCCCTTTGCAGATGACACCAAGATCTGCAGTAGGGCATTCAGTCCAGGAGGGATGGAGAAAATAAGAAACAACCTAGCTAAGCTGCAGGAATGGTCCAGAGTGTGACATCTAAGATTCGGTGCAAAAAAAAAAGTGCAAAATCATGCACGTGGGATGCAGAAAACCAGGGGAGGATTACAGGATGGATGGAGAGTGTCAGAGGCCACACAACAGGAATGAGATCTAGGGGTGATTATATCTGATGACCTAAAGGTGGCCAAACAATGTTCCAAGGCAGTGGGGAGAGCCAGTGGGATGCTGGGGTGCATAGGAAGGGGTATCACCAGTGGAACAAAAGAGATGGTGGTGATGCAACTGTACAGGTTATTGGTGTACTGTGTCCAATTCAGGAGGCCGCATCTCCAAAAGGACATAGACAAGGTGGAGGCAGTCCAAAGAAGGGCAACAAAAATGGTGCAGGGTCTACACCAACGGTTATACAAGGAGAGATTGGAGGAACTTAATATATTTACTATGGAAGAGAGGAGAGAAAGGGGTGACATGATTGATACCTTCAAGTACCTAAAGGGAATACATAAGGTACAGGAGGGCAGCATCTTTCAGAAGAAAAGATGTTCTAGAACAGGAGGACATGACATGAGACTGGAAGGGGGTAGACTGGGGGCACCATGAGAAAGTACTGCTTCACGGAAAGGGTAGTGGAGGCATGTAACATCCTCCCAGCAGAGGTGGGGGGGCAGAGTCAGTGGGGGAATTAAAAACTGCATGGGATAGGCATAGGGGAACTGTAGTGGGTCAAAACAGGAGGTGAGGTTGGAGATCAAGTAGGGTCTGTGGCATTTTGTTTTAGTAGGTAGGGCAGACTGGATGGTACTGGGTCAATACCGTGCATGAAATAGAGCACGGCATTAACTGCACTGTGTAGAGTGCACTTGTGATTACAGTGACAGGTATAAAAGCGGTAGGGGATTACCTCTACCCCTGTTGCTGTACACTGTAACTTTGTAGGGATCATGTTGCCGTGTGCTGGGTGCCTGGTCGAGCTGCTCCCATGGTGGAGTGGCTAAGGCTCCAGCACATAACGGAATCAGGAGACCTGGGATCCTGGTTTGATTCCTTCCCAGGTCTTCCTGTGTTACTACTTTTGCAGTTCTTTTCTTTTTTTTTTTTTTTTTTGGAAAAAAAAAAAAAGGACAAAGTTCCCCCTCCCAAGTTTCTCCACATCCCTGTCCCTCCCCCATAGTTTGTTAGAAGCCCATTGTCGTGAACGGTGTGCACTGTTTGTGTAGGCGCGTTTTACCTGACCTTATTTCAGCGCATGCCGTTTTGCCTATGGCATCTATTGCCACGCTATTTTTGTTTTAGGCAGCATGACCCTGTGCCAACTGGATGGGCCTGGCAGTCCTTATCTGCCATCAAATTCTGTGTTTCTATATAAGCACATTAGTGCAAACACATAAATAGTGGACACACTGTAAATATATGAGTCAGTGACTGTAGCTGCTAGGTGCTCCAACATGATCTAAATGTAGGAAGTGTGACTGAGAGGGGAGCAGTGCAGGGCTAGTTCTAATTACCATACGTGCAAGAGCAGCATTACTTTCATAGAGGGGCATGACATGAAGCACCAAAGCTGCATGGCTGGCTCTGGTGTCAGCCTGCTTCAAAGTATAATGGGGGTGGGGGGGATAGGTGGGCACTGAAGTGGCATATCTTGCTCAGGTAAGTAGAAGCCAGAAATGAAGCCCCACGGCCTACGCTGTGTGCCCCAGTGAAAATAAATAATGGAGGTCACAGATGTTGTCAACAGAGCTCCGGGGGAAGGCACTGCTGGCAGTTCTTAGGAGTCTGTAAACTGTCAATCTAAGGAGCGATGCAGACTTTTGTAGTAATTGATTGATTTGTTTTATTTATTTATTGGAAAATTGGTGTGCTGTTCTCCCTCTGCGGGAAAATGTTGCATATTACAGAAGGACAGGAACTGTAGCAGTTAACTTAGGTAACGGCCTTACTCACTTCACCAGGCATGGGTGCTAGAACATGGGGAAAGTGTATGTGTGTTGGGGGGGGTGGGGTGCTGTGGTAATAACAAAAGAGACCATGCTTGCTTCTTGTCTAAAGTTGCATGCATTAAAAGAGCTCTTTGAATGCTGATGTGCAAAAGTGGGGAAGTTGCCCCCACCCGCCCATAGGTTCTGGCACCTATGCCACCAGGGAATAACAAAGTAGACAACATGTTCTGATTTTCTGAGGAGGTATGATGTTTCAGCAGATGAGACAACCTTTTTTTTTCTTTTTTTTTTTTTTTTAATTCTTTTTCCCTCCGGTCATGGTCTGGGGGGCCTCTCTCGGGCATCCTGCCTGATCTTCCCCTGCCTGAAGTCCTCCATCTGTGCCTCCTCTCTCCTCCTCCTCCTCTATCCACTGTTGGTACCCCCCGGCTTAACCCCTCCGGGGTGGGGCCGCCCCTCCTCTTTGGGCGCTCCCTGACGTGGGAGAGGATCCGGATGAAGGAACCTGGAAGGCCAGGTAGGATGGACTTGGCATTGGGGATGGGGGCAGGTGCCGTCGCCTACCCCCGCAGACTGGGTTTTTACATTTTTCTGAGGGTCCCCAACTCCCTGCTCCTTGTGTGGAGCACATAGACACACTGGCTGCGGCAACCCTGCGGCCGGCCACGCTTAGCTACGTGTTTGCTTGGCATGTTGTACCCCCGGTTCCACCGGGGCTGTTGGTACCGGAGCAACCCACCCTTCCTTCCCGGGGAGGAGAGCACCACGAGGACACTCATCCTCAACCCTTCCCCTGCCAACCCTCGGCGCCCAAGCTCGCTCCCAAACCCGGGTCACCGGCGTAGCGCGAGGTGTGGCGTCCAGCACCTCAACCCTCAGCACCACCGGACCAGCTAGATGAGACAACCTTGTGTTTCCCGAGCGAGATATTGGTTAAACTTTACTGCCCAGCTAACTCACCACCTACAGAGAGCATTAGTTGCATTTAGTGCAACACACAGCTCTGATATCATTGGAGTCCTACATCTAATTCAAGACTACGTAGGGGTGGCATGAAATAGGTTTGTGTATCCCTTCAGCCCTCCTATATATTCTTACCAAAGAATATCCAGCTCTATCATTTTGGTTCTTCTTTCCACTTTTTGACAATCTCCCTACAAACTGACCTTGGGTTGCCCCTGAGCTGTTTCATGTGCCTACTACTACACTGTCTGTGCACCCACTCCACTCATCGGAGCACTGCTCTAGCTAGCCAGTGAAGGATCAAGAAACCCTGAGGGGTGTCTTGTCCCTTACTTGTTTTGCACCATTTTATTTCCTCAGAGATCTGTGTCTAGTGAGCCTATGTATCACTGTAACACACGCTGCTAAACTAATCTCCCACTAGGTTTGCAACATCCTGGTGTAATGTTTAAATCATACACATTTGACCTTCATTGAATCATAACATTTGTTACGGTTTGATAAATGGGACTGATGATAAGATAGGGAGTCATTGTTTATGGTGCACTATAGTTTAGGGTGGGGACACTTGGCGACAAAATATGGCTTACAAATTGATAGCAAATGTTGATACTGTACTACCCGTTCTGTGAACTGGGCGATGGTGTTCTAAAACCAATAATAGTGGCTTCCATTTTGAGCAGCAAAATGTTATGCTGGTTTAACAAATTCTTTCCTTGCACAGCATCACAAAAGGAAGTTTTCCCCTTCAGTAATTCATGTAATGTTTTTTTTTTCTCATCCCTTATTATAGCAGTCCAGCTCGGGGGATCTGAAGACTTTAAGAAAAGGTTTTTCTCCTTACCACTCTGAATCACAGCTCTCCTCACTGCCACAGTTTCAGGAGCCATTGCAAAATGTGAGTGTTACACAGAAATGTTTTCCTTTACTCTTTCGACCAGGCTGGCTACCATGTGCCTAAAAACTACAAGTGTTCCCGTGTTTTCAAAGCAGAGGTACCCACCCCCATAAAATACAGTTACATTCCATCGAATGGTTCAGACTTGGTCAAGTACAATGCCTGCCTCTGAGTCTCAAGATATGTCCGAGTCATTTTCGTGTACAATTATTATTCAGATACTGACCAGAAGTGAGGAGATACAGTGGTAGCTATCCTAATCTTCTGCTTTTACCACAGAACAGGTTACTACCTTGAGGTACTGTAATACAGCACTTCTCCTTACGGCAGTATTATTCAAAGTACCACATTAGCTGAAGTTTTACTTTTTTGTGCTGACTGAGCACAGTCTGTGTGTGTACATATGCATGTATTGGAAGATTCAGACAATACCTTTGTGCACAAGTGTTCTTTTACAAAGGTTACAGGTCACATTACAGTATTACATTCAAAACAAGGACCAAACAATGCAAATACAACAAGAAATGTTTGTCATGCGGTCAATAAACGTATATAATATTGAAAACCATTCAGATTAAAAAAGGACAAGTCCAAGGCAGCTGCCGACAAAGACAGTAGGTGTAAATGCAGAGTGATAGAGCTAGCTCAGCAACTGGTGCAGCTGCACGGAGTTGACAGCACAGCCCTCAGGAATCTTTTGAATTGGTCCATCCTGGGGAGGTTGAGCATGGATTCAGGCAGTTCATTTAACCAACATGGATCCAGGCAGTTCATTTTACCAACCTGCAGTCCTAACAGCAAATGAGCATTTCTCTCTCCTAAGCTGGTCTCTGGACTCATAACCAGTGGGAGGTCCTTCCTGGTACCACGTGACAGGCAGGAAAAAGATCTCTGCAGAGAGGCAATGTTGGACAAGCTTCCCCATTGAAAATTCTCTTCTTTAAGAAAAAGTGAACTGCACTTACAGTTTGATGGCTTCAGCTCTGTCACCTCAGTGACAGAGCCCCTGCTGAGAACCTGCCTCTTCACAGGCAGGAAGTAAACTGAGGGCTACAGGATGCAGAGGGGAGGATCTGGTTCCCCTGCAGAAATCTTTTTCCTGCCTGTCACGTGGTACCAGAAAGGACCTCCCACTGGTTATGAGCCTGGAGACCAGTAGTCAGAGAAAGAAAATTTACAGGTATTTAAATTTCTATTTACCCAGCTGAGTTCTGTGGAGAGATAGTCAAAAGGCATACCTGGCTGTACTCCTTGTGTTGTATTAGTTTACAACGAAGCGGAAACGGTTCTTAAGAGCAGGGGGCGTTAGGCCTAGCAGTGCTTTCTTGGCTAGTATACATGTTTGTAGCTTAATACCACTAGTTCAAGATAGCCAATTCATTTGTGCATCTAGAGTACAGTTATGGGCGTGCTTGTCAGACCCTAACACAAAGCGACAGGCTTTACTGCAGGCCACCTTAACAGTAAGGTAACACTCCAGCTTTTTGTGTTATCTTGAATGATAATAAAGTAAGAGGGAGAAGCTGTATTGCTGTACCTTAATATGGTAACCTAATAACCTGTTCTGTGGTAGAGCTGATGTTTAGGAAGGCCACCACTGTAGTGGTAACTATTGACTGACAATAGTTCTAGTGCCTGAAGCCAAAGGCTGAAGGCAATATGACTACTTGAAGGCAATAATTCATCCCAAGGAGTTTGTTTTCCCATTGTATCTCAACACAACTCTGGTCAATATTTGTTTTATTAAACTTTGCTCAGCCGACTCTGTGGTGCCAAGTGGTGAGGCACCCACCTGGCACACTGGTGACCTGGTTTTGCGCCCCGCACTGAGGATGACTGGAGTGGAGACTGACATGGAGGTTAAAGAGCATTCAATTGGATGCTATCCTCACCGGTGGGAAGGAATGGCATACACTGCGTATTGAGCTGCTGCTGGTGGTAGGCTGGCAGAGACGCGCTTGATGGCGTGGGTGACCACATGCTGCTGTGTACCTGTCCAGGACACCATGATGTGGGGAGGGGGACAGATTGAAGGGAGAAAGTGGGGAAAAGTGCCAGATGGTGACCCTCACTGTGAGTCTCCCCCACCACGCCACTTGGCATGCTGTCCTTGGCCCCTCCCTGCATCCCTGATGCCTGAGGCACTTCCTCCTAGGTGAGAGCAGGGAGGCCCACTGGCAGGAATAAGCTGGAACCTGGGCTTTGTTGCAGAAATTGCAGCATCTGGTGGTAAGTGCCAGTAATGAGGATTTATTCTGACAGGTGGGGGAGCACATGTGGGTCCCAGAACAGAGGGACACTGAGGGAGCACGGGAAGCAGCAAAAAAAAGCCTTGTCCCAGTTACGAGGATTAGAATAGGCAATAGTTCAAAAAATTTTTGCCGAGTTCTAATAAACCACTACCTGGTTCTGATGAACTGTTGCCTGGTTCTTTGTTTTGAACTGGGCTATAGTTCAGAAACCTTGTATGTCATGTGATTGGCTCTGGTCCAATCAGAGACCAGGATTGTTTGCTAAGGTTTAATAACTGCCAGTATGCAAGTGTTCTTTTTTTCCCACAGTAAAAATATTTTGAATGGAGATCACCCCAAGGCCTGATGTCAGCACTTAACAGTGTTGTATGGGTTCTAGGCTCTGGAGGGCACACTGAACTTCAGTAGCTGCCCCCCCCCCAAACAACAACAGCAACAATCAGATACTGTGGGTCTCTCTGACTCAGCAGAGAGTACCAGCCAGAGTTTCTGCGCTGTGTGTGTGTTACAGTGCTCTGTGATCACCTGGCTCGTACGCGGAACTTAGTAGCCCTGTTTTACAAGTGAAATATTTTTAAAACCACTGCACAGAAAATGTTAAATTACAGCTGAAAAGCTCCTGGGGCAGGCAACTACAGAACATGAGTTGCCTGCCCAGATTGTGTCGGCAGCTCTATAAGGGTACGGTAACCCCTGCCATATGACACTCGTCCTCATTTCAGAGTACACAGAGCCAAGTGGCTGTTATGATTGAAAAAAAAAAAGGGGAATCTACGGTAGCAGACCCCAGTGGACTAATCTAGGTAACCACAAAGGTTATGGAGGTGCCAAGGAGCATACGGGGTTACATTTCAGCTGGGGCTGGCAGGAGGTTAGGCTGCATTGTAAAAGTGGTTCAGTCAGTCTTCTGGGGCACCTCATTTTGTCTTATCTGTTACCATGTTTCTCCCACTCACTCCCCCACACACACACCCCCAGTGACTGATTGGAACTGTTAGTCAGCATCCTCTGAGGAAGGACGTTTACTGCCACCCTTTCTAATCAAGGGTCAGTGTTTTGATGTGATTGCTGTAGTCTGGGGTGTTGGGTGGGCCTGTGGGTCTCCCTTACCTGCAGTCACTGGTACGTCTCATGAGCAGGAGCCCTTACAGTGATATGGTGAGGCTTCCCTTGGGGCTGAAGGGAATTGTATTTAATCATTATATAAAAGAAAATTTTAATAAAGGAGAGAAAATAAAAAAAAAAATAAAAAAAAGAGCGAGATTGCTTTAAAAAAGTATTAACTAATTGATGAAGCAGGCACTGCTGGGAGGGATAAATGATTTTTATGTTTACCCTCAAACTCCTTACATGCATACCTTCTCCTACAATATCCCTTTAGCTACCTGCTGGTAGCTGTGTCTTAAGATTTGTCTGCACCGTTTAAGCAGAACTGGCATGTGCGTTGTTTGACTTAATAGGACTTGATGGAAGCATTGAGGTCTGGTGGTAAGAGCATAAGGCTGCAAGCCACATGATCCTGTTTTAAATACCGGAACAGTCTCTGGTTCACCGAGTTTCCTTGAGTAAGTCTGGTGACCTCCTTGTATGCAGTCCTGGCAGTAAAACTCGGTAAGCGAGATGATACATGTCAGTTGGGCTGTCCAAAGAATTATAAGAATTATTTTTATCTGTACTTTTTCCTCGCCCTGGTCTTTCCCCCATCTGCCCCTGCCAACCCCCCAGCCACCCACCCCTACCAGTGCCCCTCCTTCCAACTCACCCCTTGAGGTGGAGATGAGAAGTAGGGCCCCTCCATTCCTCAGAGCACTTATTAGTGGAAGGGTACAGAAGGCTGTGCAGGACCTGAGTGTACTGGGCATCAAAGGACCAGCCAGAGTTCTTTTTTTCTTTGCATTTTTTGCCCCAGGATGTCATCAATGAGCACTCCAGTGCTTGTGAGTGCATACAGCTTCATGCCATCGCATAGAAGCAGCTAACATACTAAAATGCCAGCAGAATAGGCCTAACAGTCTTTCGTGTCTGCTCGTTTGGTCAGCCCCCACCCTGGGTGCTGACCTTGCTGTCCCCTCGCCTTCTCTGGCTTCTCCCCTCCCAGTTCCGGATATTCTTGCTGCATTTGATTTTGCTTCCAGAACCCTTCCCCTGTTCCTGTCCCGCCCCCTCTTGAACCCCTCTACTGTCTCTGCCTCCACCAGCCCCCTAGGCAGTGCATTCCATGGCTCCACCACCCTCTCAGTGAAGTAGCACCTCCTCCTTTCTCCCCTGAATCTTTCCCTCCAGCTTCCACCCATGCCCTCTAGTGGCCCCTTCCTCCTTCCTTCGAAGCACCCTGACTGTTCCTCCCCTATTTACCCTCTTCATGTACCTGAAGACCTCTATCATGTCCCCCGTCCCTTCTCTCTTCCAATGTGTACATATTTAGCTCTTCGAGCCTCTCCTCATAGGTCCTGTCCCCAAGACCCAAATCATTTTGGTTGCTCCTCTGGACCCTCTCCAGGAGGTTAATGTCCCTCTTTAAGTGTGGTTCCAAAACTGTACGCAGTACTCAAGGTGCGGCCTCACCAAGCAGTTATACAGAGGGAGTATCACTTCCCTCCTTCTGGAGGTGATCCCCTAGTGATGCATCCCAGCATCCTGTTGGCCTTGGCTGCTGCCCTCCTACAAGTCTCCGAGTTGTTCATCTTGACATCCACCACCACCCCCAGGTCCCTCTCAGCCATCGAGACTTGTAGCATTTCCCCAGGGTGTACACTTGGCCTGGGTTTCTGGCCCCCAGGTGGAGTACCTTGCATTTCCCTGCATTGAACCTCAGCTTCCACTTTCTAGACCATCTTTCCAGAGCCTCCAGGTCCCTCTGTAGGGCCACCCTCCCCTCCTCCCCATCCACCACCGCCCCCAGTTTCGAGTCATCTGCAAAGAGCCTCATCTTCACTCCTGATTCCTGTCCTTATGTCAGATACGTAGGCGTTGAACAGAAGGGGCCCAAGGACTGATCCCTGTGGGACCCCACTAATGACCCTCCTTGGAGATGAGACTATCCCACCAACTACGACCCTCTGGGTCCGGCCCTGGAGCCAATTGCCTATCCATCTGATCATCTGGTTCCCCACCCCCATTTCTCCCAGCTTATCCAACAGGCCCACGTGAGGAACAGAGTCAAATGCCTTGCTGAAGTCTAGAAAGAGGACATCCACTGGTCTACCCAGGTCCAAGACACTTGTCACCCAGTCATAGAACTCCACCAGGTTTGTCTGACACGATTTCCCGGGATGAATCCATGCTGTCTATCGTCCAGGCACCCCTAACTTATCCAGGTCCCCCCTAGCCTCTCCTTGACAATGCCCTCCATCACCTTGCCCACCACCGATGTCAGGCTGACAGGCCTGTAGTTCCCTGCCACCTCCCTTGATCCCCCTTTGTGGATAGGCACTATATGCGCCACCTTCCAGTCTTGGGGCACTCACCCTGTCCTCAGAGAGATGGTGAAAAGCTCTGCCAGGGGTTTCGCCAGGACATCTGCAAGTTGCTTCAGCACTCTGGGATGTAATTTATCCAGCCCCGGTGCTTTCTCAGTCTTAAGGGAGCTGAGGGCTTCCCTCACTCTCTCTGCTGTGATTTCCACTTCCGGTACCTCTTCTCCCTGCTTAGCCCTCCCCCACCTGCCAGTGATGCCTCCCTCTACCCAGACCTGCCCGATCGGTGGGGTCCCTCCTCAGTATCTCTGTCTCCTCCCATGTATGATGCAGCACCCCCATTTTCCTTGGTGAAAACTGGAGGTGAAGTAATTATTTAGTACCTCAGCCTGCTCCCCGGTCTTGTGCCCATCTCTCCCTGATTTAATCCTGCTAATCTGCCCTTCACCCTTCGTTTTTCCCCAATGTATCTAAAGAACCTCTTGTTCCCTCTCCTAACTTCCCTGGCCAGGTTCTGCTCCTTCCTTGCCTTAGCCGCCCTCACCACTCTAGTGGCCCTTCTAGCCATCAGCTCGTACTCCCTCAACCTTTCACTCCTTGAGCACTTGAATTGCTTATAGGCTGCTTTCTTTCCCCGCACCACCTCCTGGACCTCCCTGGTCCACCAACAGGGTTTTTGGGCCCTACCACATTTTCGTCTTACTCTTGCACAGGTGCTGGTAGCATCCTGCACTCCTCTCCTTATGATTTCCCACCTACTATCGGCGTCCATGTCTGACCCAATCCCATCCAAATGCTCCTTAAGGATCCTTCCCATTTCCTTAAGATCCGCCCCCCTGAAGTCGGTTACTTCCGTCTTTGTGCAGCCTTCTACCCCTCCTAGGTCCAGGCAGAACCAGACCGTGGCATGGTCACTCCCCGCCAATGGGTCCCTTACCTCCAGGCCCCCAATCTGGTCACTGTCTGCCAGGACCACATCCAGTACCCGTGCCTCCCTGGTCGGTTCCTTCACCTGCTGAGTTAGGAATGCGTCTTGAAAGACATCCAACAACCTCTGTTACCTGGTCACAGAGGATGTCATAGTCTCCCAGTCTGTTCCTGGCATGTTTAAGTCCCCCAACACCACCACTGTTCCTCTGCCCAGTCTGCAGTGTCTCCCAACATCTGCCACCAGACTGTCCTCCAGCTCCTCCGCCAGGGCAGGGGGTCTATACACCACTCCTATTTTTACTCTCTTGCCCCCCCTTGTTATCAAGGTGACCCAAATCGCCTCCACGGTTCCCTCCGCCTCCTCTACTCCCCCATGCCAATGCGGTTTTTGACTATCATTGCTACCCCTCCTCCCCTTCCCTCCCCCTGTCCTTCCTGAACATAGTGTAACCCTCCAGGTTCAGGTCCCAGTCATGTCTTGCAGTGGCCCAAGTCTCAGTGACCGCTGCCACATCCACTGCTCCCTCAGTTAGCATCGCCTGGAGCTCAGGCATTTTATTGCCCAAGCTCCTGGCATTTAGCAGGACTACCTTCCACCTTTCCTATAGTTCCATTTCCCTGCTCGTGTTCCCATGGGGATTCTGTTTTCCCTGGTCTGCACTTTGCCAGTCGGCCTTTCCTGCAATCCTCCTGGTCCCAGAGAGGTGGAGACAGAGTCCCTCCTTTATCGGCACCCCTTGACAGCCTTTTCTCCCATCCCACCCCTTCACAAGTTTAAACCCCACTTTTCACCAATGAACCCCTCTATTTTCAACTTAAGGATTCCCCTCCCCTCCAAATTGAGATGAAGTCTATCTCTAGCATACAGCTCCTTATCCTCCCAGGTCTCCCCCCAATCTGCCATCAACCCATACCCTCTGGCCTCACACCACTTCCTGAGCCACTGGTTTATCTCCCTAATTTTCCTTTTGTGTTCCCCACTAGCCCTTGGCACTGGCAGGATTTCTGTGAAGGAAACTGTGCATCCTATGTCATGACAGACCCTGGCGAGCTCCCTGAATCTTGCCTGTATCTCTAGCTCGCTATTTCTCTCAATGTCATTTGTACCCAGGTGGACCAGTATGTCTGGGGAACCCCCACAATCCTTTGCCAGCTGATATACCTCGTGCTTAGCCCTGTGCACCGTTAGTCCAGGGAAGCATCTTGTTCTAACTGGCCAGGCTTCTCCCTCCCTATCCCATTTGATACCCCTGATCATAGAATCCCCCAGCAGGAGCACTCTGACCACTCCTTTTCCTCCATTCCCCACCTTCCATGTCCCTCATCCTTTCTACAGGCCCCTCCACCCAGCTGGCTCCTTGTTCCTCTCCCTATCTGGGTGCCACATGCCACCCCCTCCTTATTTACCATAGCCACCCCCTTCCCTCCAATCCTATGCCTCTCCTCCTCCCAAGTATCCTTCTGTACCTTGCTAATTCCCCCCTCACTGCTCGCAACTGGTCCTTCTGCCCCATCTGCTAAACTAGCCTGGCTCATCCTCCCTTCCTTCCTGTCTCCATTTAGTTCCTCCTGCTCGCCGTGCTCCCGGCCTAAACCCTCAGCTCCCTTTTACTGAATCCTCCTTGTACTTCTGGTCCTTCTCCTTACCTTTCCTCCCAACTGGTCCTTCTCCTTGCACTTTCCTCCCTCTTCCCCTGCCCCTCCTGCTCTGATTCACTGCTCCCATTCTCCTGCATTCCAGGTCCCCCCCTGTTCTTCCTGCTATCTGGCCCCTGCCTCCTGCCTCCCACTCCCACTCCCTTTCCATCTCTAACCACCCCTGTCGTGGCTACATCACCCCCCTCATCCTTGAGCAGAAGAAGAGAATTGAAGCGGTTACTGAGTGTAAGGTCTGATCCACCTCCCCGCCTTGCTTCCTTCTGTCCAGCCCTGGCCATCTGCCTACTTCCCTGAGAATGTTGTCCCTCCGTCCCCCCTTTGTGAGGGTCCCCACTTACCTGCCTGCTTCCTTGGTAGTGTCCTTTTGGACCTCTGCCAGGGTCCCTATGTGACCCTGGAGTATTCTCCTGCACTCCTTTCCCTATGCCCCCACCCCCAGTGCTTGGTGCAACCCTGTGGAGATTCCCAGCCCCTTCCCCAACCATACCACCCCTTCCCCAGCTTTCTCCCAATCCCTCGAACTCCTCCTCCTAAGCTGTGCTAGCTGGTAGCACACCGGCAACCACCCAACTTCCAAGCCCAGTCCAGTATCATGGCTGCTCCACACCCTGTGCACCCCACCACCCTCCCAAAGATGCCGGCCCTAATGATGTGTGGTTCCATCCCCTTCCAAATAGGTTTCCTTGGGTGAGCCACCAGGTTACCCCCTAGTAAAAGATACCCCTCCTGCCTAATCAGGTCACCCACTAATCCTAGAGACAGTCCCATTGTACACCAGTAACCCTGTTACTAGGTGCAGTACAACACATTAAACTTATAAGAGAAATGAACAACTCCCTAAGCTCCTCTCTCCCAGCCTTTAAATCCAACCCCCCAGTGGCTAGAACTACATGAGCTGCACCTGCAGCCTTTTCCTCCAATTGCAGGGCAGGTGTTCCCCTATAAATTTGCAGACTTCTGGGGAGGGAGGGGTGAGGGAGGGGGGGTTTTGGGCAGACACCTGACTCGAGAGAGAGTGTATCAGCCCTGTGTCTCCTCCAAGCCCAGCAGCCAAAGAACCAGGCCCAAGCAAATCCCCCAAATAGGTTTTAAATCAGAAGAAATAGGCCTCTACCAGTGCAGCCTGTTACACAGTGAAACATCCACAAAATGAGCCCACTTACAGCCACCAAATCAGTTTACAAACATCCAGCAGCCCCCAAAACAATACCCTGCTAGCCCCTTAGAAGTAAGAAAGAAAAGAATTAACCTACCAAGTAAAATCCACAAGAACCCTGTGAAAACAACAGCAGCAGCTACTGTCCTGGAACACAACTGATCCTGTCCCCTTCCATTTCTTTCTGAGAAGACAAAGCAGCTAACACCTCAACCTGATTCAGCCTCTGCCTCCAGTCAGTTGGCTGAGTGAGACCTGGCCAGACCATTAACACCCCTCCCCCACTATGCACTAACCTTTACAGCTAATGGAGTCAGCACAAGGAATCAAAATTCAAGTCAAAGCCCCCAAAATATGTTTGCTGCCAAAGGAAACAGGTCTCCAATTTAATCAGCTTCACTAACAACACATCAAAATAGGCTTGAAATTAACAGATATAGGTCTCCAATTCAAATAACCATCTCCAAGCAAATCCCACCAAATAGGTTTTAAATCAGAAGAAATAGGCCTCTACCAGCGCAGCCTGTTACACAGTGAAACATCCACAAAATGAGCCCCACTTACAGCCACCAAATCAGTTTACAAACATCCAGCAGCCCCCAAAACAATACCCTGCTAGCCCCTTAGAAGTAAGAAAGAAAAGAACTAACCTACCAAGTAAAATCCACAAGAACCCTGTGAAAACAACAGCAGCAGCTACTGTCCTGGAACACAACTGATCCTGTCCCCTTCCAGTTCTTTCTTATGAGCTGACATCCTCCTTCCCGGCTGCTTCAGCCTGCACGTCCACCTGTCGTGACCCAGGTGGCATTGCTACAGGGGAGACAGGTTGTCCAAGGAAGACAACGTCCGCTGGGATGCTTGAGCCCCCCCAGCCAACCCTCCTATGTCCCTGGTCCATTCTTCTGCTGCTGTGCTGACAGTGAGGCTCAGAATAATTTTTTAAAAATACAAAACTAGAAAAGAAGTTCTTGGTATAGATAACAAAATAAGTGACTAAATATTCCATTATAAAAACACACACTTTAATTATACTGCTTTGTTTTTATGAAACAGAAATTGGTGCAGATTTAGAATACATTTGCATCCTGATTTACAGGGGATAAGAATGGTGCATAAACTCTCCTATAAATGGCTATCTGGAACACCTTTTTTTATCATACAAAGCTATGTCACATGACTTCATGTGCACATTTACTCAGCTTGGTACTGTATTTTCTAATGTCTGCAGAGTATGACTTCTGCGCTGCCTAATAACATGTGAGCATGACATCCTGTGTTTAGAGATGGGTACTGCTGGTGGTTCTTGCTGCAAACTCTTGACTCTCACTGTGCTGATCATTCAGGCAAAATGATATGGTTGATAGTTGTTCTAGTGACTATGATGAGGGAGTACAAAACTTCAGTAACTTTCTGTGCCATGTGTAGGACTGACAGTAATAGCTTGATGGCATTTAGGATCATTCATAGTTTGTCCCTGACTGTGCAGGCTTTCAAAACAGGATTAGACTGAGTTCTCTTGGAGAGTAGCAGTGATAGCTGCACAGTATGAGTAGAAGTAACATTCCAAAAACTAAGCTTGGATGTGTGTGTGTGTTAGTTTGTGCTCTTCGGATACCTCATTTCTGCTCATGAAGCACTTGTACTTCTAACAGCAGAGTCCTTCAGTTCCTCTGCCTAGTGCTGGTGCAGTTTCCTCCCACTGAATCGTTGCATTGGATTCTATTTCTCACAAATAGTCTTGGCTTAAGACTTACCTGTTCTCACAGGTACCCCCACTGCTTATCGGTTCTTGCCTCTCTAGGCAGCCACCTGACTGCATGTTTCCTCCAGCTAGGAGGGCTCATTGACTAGGCAAGGCAGATTTATTTGTCAGGCCTGTCCTGGGCTCTGAGCACTGTATAAGCAAGAATTTAAAATACAGACAAAATACTGTAAGAACAGGTCAGAAAAAAACATGCGGCAACACTCATGATAGAAGTAAACCGCCCCATGGCTAGACTTAAGTGGTCCCAAAAAAACAAGTTTAATAAATGGGTTTTTACCAACCCCTTAAAAAGTTCCAGTGAAGGTTAGCTTGGTGATTAACAGAGGATTGCTGTAGCTGTGGCCTGCCTGCATCCTTCCTGCCTAAGGGCAGCGAGTCAGAACTTATTCCCAACCCAAGGTCATCCTGGCTGCCACCCTGCCAGCTCTCATAAGCCAGTGGCCTCCTTCACTATTGGGAAATCCTTTGGGAAAAGAGCAATAGTGTGCTCTAACATTTTGAGGAAGCATGGTACTCTGTTAAATAAGACAGCTCTAATGTGTTTGCTGAGCAGACATCTACTACTTTTGGCGGTGCTGTTTTCTCCTTTCTTTGAACAGCATCTGCCCCATAACATAAGTACAGCAACTCTCTGGACTTGTTTCAAAATCTTAAAACAAAAACATAATGTCACCACTGGGGTCAGTATTAAATAGAACCAGCTGTGCCACACGTAACAAGCAAACAGAGTAAATTAAAATAAATAAATCAAGGAGAGGCTCATGGTCTGGTAAGCATCGGGATCAGTAAAATTAATTTAATGCTGCTGCAATTTAATTATGTCCTCCTTCCCTAAAGCACTGCAGCATACCTTAATTTTACTGATCTTGATGCATTACTGACAGGTAAGGCTTCTCTTTGTTTATTTGGACATTTTCAGGATTGGGTCTCTAAGGTGGTGAAAGGAGAGCCTGCTGCTGCTGTTGCTAATCCTTTGCCATTTGATTGGCCAGAAATTAACATGAAACCAGACTGAATGGAGTTCCTTGGCCAGTTCAAGGCTGCTGGTACTGAGGAAGATGTGGCAGGTCAGAACAAAGGCCAAGACCCACTTACTAAACTGTAGAGTCTAAGAAGGGGAGTAGGCAGTGGGAGTGGGGACAAGGGGTAAGACTCATTCAGGATCTGGTGCTGACGGAGCTGTTCCTGCTACTATTCATTTTTTATGAAGGAGGTAAGGAGGCGAGTACAAAAAGTGGGGTACAGTTTGTGGAACCATATGGGCGGAGGATAGTGATGGGGGAATCTCAGTAGAGTGAGTGTTGAAGGACCTGAAGAGTTTGAAAATAAACAGATCCCCAGACCCTGATGATATGCACCCCAGAGTGCTCTGGGAGACAAGGCAGGCCCTGGTGGAGCCACTAGCAGACCTGTTCAGCTGCTCCATGCAGTCCGGGGTGGTACCAGCAGACGGAAGAGAGGCAAATGTGGTTTTGCTACATAAGAATGGGGATAGGGATGACCCCAGGAACTATATGCCATTGAGTCTAGCCTCCATCATGAGCAAGCTACTGGAGACCATTATCAAAGGAAAGATGGTGGACTTCCTGGAGCAATACATGTTACAAGACAAAGGCAACATGGATTCATGAGAAGCAGGTTGTGTCAGACAAATCTGATAGACTTCTTTGATTCTGTCAAAAAGGGCAGCGGACAAGAGACTGGTGGTTGATATGCTCTACCCAGATTTCAGCAAGGCCTTTGACTTAATACCCCACAGGAGACTAACCAAGAAGCTGAGTGATCTGGGGATCAGGAAGCACTGACTAGGTGGATAGCAAACTGGATGTACAGTAGGAATGACACAGAGGGTGGTCCTAAAAGGAACATTCTTTATAGAGTCCATGAAGTCATGCATGGGGTCCCTCTGGAGTTGGTCCTGGGACCTACACTCCTTAATATTTACATCAGTGATAAAGAGGAGTGAATAAGGGGGAAGGTCTGTCTCTTCACAGGTTACATGCCTATTCGTGGGAGGGTGGATAGTAGAGAGGGAATTGCCAGCGTGCAAGAGGATGTGGAAGGCTTAGAAAGGTGGTCAAGCATCTGGCTGCTGAAGTTCAGTGGCAAGAAGTGCAAGGTAATGCACATTGGGAAAAGTAGTTCAAAAATGGATTGCTTGATTGATGGCGTAATGTTGGGCACACTACAGAGGAAAGGTATTTGGGGTTACCATCAGTGACACCCTGATGTCTTGTTCTCAGTCTAACAAGGCAGATGGGAAAGCCAGTAAGATGTTAAGGTGTATACTATGGGAGGGGTTTTGCCGGCAGAGAAAAGGAGATGATCTGCTCTTGTACAGGTCCCTGATGAGTCCTCACCTGGAGTACTATGTACAATTCTGAGGCCCACATTTTAAGAAGGACAGTGATAGGTTAGAGACTGTCCAAATTAAGTTGACGAAAATGATGCCTGGTCAACAGGGGTTCAACTAGAGGGGTAATACGTTCATCCACATCTATAATAAGGGAAACCACAGAGATGCCCCAGGATCTCTGACTTGAATGGGCAAAGCAGTATGAATAACAACTCAGTAAATGAAAAGTTGGTAGTTATAAAGAACAAAGTACTTGAACTAATGGATATATGGGTAGGAGAAAAGACAAAATACAATAAATAAGAGGAAAATACTAAAATAGTTAAAAAAAGAAATGAAAATATTAGCAAACAACAATACCTTACAGCATTGAAAATATGCTATAAGGAGTGAAAAAAGGAAAACAGAGGTTAATTTGGCCCAGGTTAAAAATAATAACCCAGAAGATTTCTACAGCTATATAAACTCACTAAAAGGGAGAGGTACAAAACGTGGTCCATTGGTGGAAAATTGGATTAGTAGTGATAAGCCAAAAGTGGCAGCAGATGCTTTAGACACATTTTGGATGTGTCTTTACCAAAGGTAAACAAAATAAATAGGGATACTAGCGCTGAGCTAATACAGCTGAATCTCTTCTCAACAAATAAAACAGAATATGCGTTAAAAAATCTAGACTGCAATAAAGCACCGGGGCAGAGACAGTACCCACACATATAGCTTACAAAGCACTTGGCAGACCAACTTAACCTACCTATACAGGATATCTTCATGTCGTGCCTTTTAGAAGACATGCAGTGTTTACAGCACTCTCTAAGAAGGCAGCAAGGCAAGACTTATACTATAGGCCCGTACGTTTGATGTCAATAGTGGGGAAAAATGATGGAGGCCATGAGAAAGAATTACATCACTGAGGCACTCAGTCCTGATGGCATTTTCGACTTGGCACAACATGGGTTTATAAAAAATTATTCGTGTGTGACAAATCCTGTTTCCTTCTATGAAACTTTCAGGGATGTTTTAGGTAAAAATATCCCTAGTGACCCCATTTTCTAGACTTTAGTAAAGCCTTCGATAGGGTTCCCTATCGGAAAATAATTGACATGTTAACCGCTTTGAACATACAGTTGATTGGGGGATACTCGGATAGGTCAAAAATTGGCTACAAAATAGACACCACTGGGTAAGGGTGCAAGGTACTCTATCAGAGGCTCTTGAGTTCAGCGGTGGCATCTCACAAGGGTCAGTACTCAGGCCAATAGTATTTACATAAAAGATAAGAAGATACTGACAGTATACAAAAGGACCTAGACAAACTGTACACATGGACAGCTGAAAGGGGGATAGAATTTAAAAAGCAGAAATGCATAGTTCTACACTTGGGGGAATTGTTAAACATGCAGATTATGTACTAAGTCAGCACGCACTTAAAGAAGACTCCTGTTTATTTATGAACTGGATATTTCTGACATATTTTTCATACATTACATCAAGTATGTCAATAAGAGAGCAGTCATTTTTATGTTTCCTTGCACTTGTGCAAGAAACATCTTGTGGTAGAACGACATGTGAGAGGTGTGTCAGGGACGAGTCCAATGCAGAGCACTCTACAGTGGGCTCAACCCTGACAGACCAATGACCACACAAGCAGAGAGTGACTGTGGTTAGAATTTCACAGCGTGGAAGCAGCCGCATTTGAAAGGAATGAAGCACTCCAATGAGAGCACTTCATTCCTTTCATTTTCATAATGTCCACCCCGCTCCCTCTGTTCCCTGTCCCTGTACTCGGCATCATGCAATGAAACCCTCCTGCTCCCTCCCAGTGTGTGCTGCCCGCCCCGCACCTTCTGTTCCCCCAGCATCCAAATGATCCCTCTCGCTCCCTCCCACTGGGTGCTGTCCACCCAGCTCCCTCCGTTCCCCGTGTCAACATCAGGGTGCCCAATCCTCATGTCACCATTATTTAAACTCCCCCGACACTGGGAGCCCACCCTAGTGTCCGGAACAAAATTTTTTTTTCCCTGTTAAAACAAAAACTGTCCCCGATGTTTTTATAAAGCCTGTAAAAAAGAAACAGTCCTCATCCTCTCCCCATACCCCTCCCCATCCCAACCTCCCTGTGTACCCGCCTCCCACCCCCTTACCCCATACTTACCCTCTGAGGTCAGCAGCTGTGATCTTCTGAGGACTGGGACATGTCTGCACTCTTCAAAGCTGAACTGAGGAATCAAGGTAAGCGCTGTATAATGGCTGTCAATGGGGATTTCAACTTATGTTGATATCTCAGCTATTGTTAGGAATTTTGACCCCAAATTTTCAACGTGGGGTTCTTGGGACCCCACCTCATGAACACTTCACTGTGCTTTCATTACTCGGTCTGGAAACGTGATTTCTGAGGTCACTGTGCAGAATCACCTTTCGGGACCAGTTAATGAAACAACAGTGCCAGTGTTCATGAGGAGAAGTCCCAGAAAGCCCATGTTGAAAATTTGGTACAAAAAATCCCCAAAATGACTGTATTACGAACGTGCATTGTGCAGTTTCTATGTACGCTCATAACTTCGTCAATTTTTAATATTTTCACTCCAGATTTTCAACATTGCCATTTTTTCACAGCTCCTCATGAACAGTACAGCTGTCATTTTTCACATCCTGCCCAAAATGTTTTGGCACCTGCGGCACAGAATGGCATGGTCGCTGTGCGAAATCACCTTTCAGGATGAGTGAATGAAATGACAGAGGTGGTGTCCCAGAAAGGCCATGTTGAAAATTTGGTGAAACAGCTCCAAAAAATGGCAGAGTTACACCCAGTCATTCAAAAATTTCTGCATATGCATGTAACTTTGGTCATTTTTAATATTTTCACTCCAAATTTTCAGTATAGTAATTTTATCACACCACCTCATGAACAGTACAGCTGTCATGTTTCACATTCTGCCCATAATGTGTTTTCGCACCTGTGGCATGGAATGCCGTTTTCCCACGAATTTGAACATTTTCAGCTACAGGGTTCATGAGGTGGGGTGATAAGAAGACTATGTCCAACACTTGATGTTAAAATATGAAAAATGACAAAGTTGTGGCCATTCATTGCAATTTCGGTATGCATGCTTGCAACTGCGGAAATCTTAAATATTTGTACCCCACATTTTTTTTTATTTATACCCCTGCTCCACAGCCCGTTCTATCTGGATGGAGCCCCAGCCCCATCCCCCAATGTCAACCAGCTGATGCCGACCAGCTACCCCCAAGGCTTACCCCCACCCACCCCACCATGACTGAGGGTTCCCCCCCCACCCCACCAAAGATCGGATCCAGTACAGGGCCGGGCCAGCCTTCGAGGGGCAGGACCTGCAAGTTCCCTCAGTCATTTGCCGTGACCTTTTTTCCTCTTGGTTTCTCCCCTTCAGGGGCAGAGCGTGCAAGGATACCAGCAACAGTGCTGCGCACGCAGCCATGCGTGCACTCCATCAGACATTAGCCCCACCTCTGACCTGATGTCTGCAGCATTGGTGTGCCAATCCCCAGCCACCGCTATAGGCCAGGCATGCACCGACAACTGTTCCCTCACCCCCAAGAAGGAGAGCTGTCCCTGGAACGCTTGATCCTTCTTCTCCCCCTGGCTGCCCACACTCGCTCCTGAACATAGGTTGCTGGCGTGGCGCAAGGTGTGGCGTCCAGTGCCTCAACCCTCAGTGCCTCCGGGCCAGCAATGTACCCTACATTTTCAACATAGCTTTCTTATTAACCGAGTTTCTGTATTCAAATGCTGTCCAAAATATGACAGCTTGTCAAAACATACTTCAGGCAGGCTTTTCCTCCCACCAGAAGTTCAACTAACACAATGCACCCGTGCCACATAAACCATGCAAGGAAACATTCGGCATTGACAAATGCTTGTTTCTGTTGTCACATGTACAGTATCTAGATTCTGAGGCACTGACACAAGCTTGTAAAGCTGCAAGCCATTCTCCATGTATATGCAAATGAGGCACTTGTAATACAACCCATCCCATTCATTGATATCACTGCAGCAACAGCTCAGAAGAAAGCATAAGGTTTTCAGTGCTTTCTATCCTTATTTTATTTTAAGTTTGCAATGGCTTAAGACAGTCCTGTCATACCACTTACACAGAGTGTAGTACTAGTCACCATTGTTTGTGCTTAGCAAATAATACATCTAAAAGTATTTCATTCACAAGCAAAAAAAATCTTATTTCTTTGTGCTGTTTATATTTCTCACTGTTAGACGGTTGTAGCCTCATGGGGAGGAGTAGACAGAATGTTTCCATTGCTCAGATGACACACATCCTCCTTTCAGCAGCTGGAGAAATGGACAGTTAGATCACTTAGTTTAAAAAGTGTATTTTTAACGTTTCAAATGCTCCTTAAACCACAATTGCTGACTGGAAATAATACCAAGAGATGGAATGAATATGACATGGGAGAGCTGAAGTAAGCAAATACACAGCACTGCATGCATAAGACTTCTCCTTTAACAAAGTTGAGGAAGAGAGACACCTAGGGGTATTGGTGCAATGTAATCTGAAGTTCTCAAGTAACAATAGACAAGTCAGTATGAAGCTAACAGGATACTGGACTGTATAAAAAGAATGTCATTAGTAGGAGATGAGCAGCTTGTTGTTCAGTGTGCTTTCCTGGTAAAACATTTTAATAAATATTATCAATACTCCAGTCCTTGGCCCATCTGTACTTGGACTGTTGTTCACAGTTCTGGTCACCATATACTAGGATGAATATAAACAATGTGAAAAGAAAGCAGAGAAGGTTAACTAAATCTGTTGCAGAATGAGGGATCTTTTGAGTATGAGGCTAGGTTAAAATAGGATTTGCACAGTGGAGAGGAGACATATTAGGGGAGATCTTACCTTGTTATACAAGATATTAAAAGAAGACATAATATGGGTAGAGATGGTGTTCGGGTTTAAGACAATTGAACATAATACAATGTATAAATGAAGGTCACCATTGCAAATTAGTTTATACTCAATAGTCTTAACCTAGAAATAAAAAAACAAAGAAAACAAACAAAAAACAAGAGGTCATAGCCAGCGGCTAGTTAGGTAGAAATTACAGAATCACAGATAGGGGGTACTGTTTCACAGAAAAGGTGACGAAGTTATGGAACAAACTACCAAGTGAAGTGATTATGGCAATGGATAAAAGTAAATCAGAGGAACTCTTAGATGAATTGATGCATGGGTTTGATCATTTTAACTATGACCACTGAGTGGTGGGGAGGTAGCTGTGATGGATCTTGAGGCCTTCTTCTACCTCTACAAACCTGAGCAACCAGAGAAAAACATATGAGGGAAGGAAAGGAAACCTGAACATGTAACCTCTGGAAGTCAGAAGAGAGAGAGAGAGAGAGAGAGAGGGAACATGATGGAAACCTTTAAGTTTGTATAGGGAATCAACAAGGTAGACTCCTCAGGATGGTTGTTTACAGGGAATGGAAACTTGAATACCAGGGAGCACAATTATAAGTTGGCAGGCAGTAGAGGAAGGTGTGACATGAGGAAGTACTTCTTGACTAGAAAAATTATGGACCCGATGGACCAGGCTAGATAGCAGCATGGTTAACACTCAGTCTGAAGTCAAATTCAGGGAGCTGGCAGAGGTCATGGGGATGGGGGTGGATGAGGATCATGGTCCCAGAAGTGATGCATCTACAGGTTGCCCCATCTAGAATGAAGGCACCATGTCACTACTAGCAGTTAGAGCCTTTAGGCAGACTACATGGACGAAAGGTCTTTATCTGCCTATAAAATTCTGTGTTTCTGCAGACCCAGGGAAGAGGTAGTGGAAGATACTCAAGAGTTGTCAGGGCCAGAGCAACTGATTATCTGCACAGTCAGTAATGATTTATCATGTCATTGCAAGCCTATACCACGAGTCACCTAATGATCATGAAACAGCGCATCAAAATGTGACTCAATGCCCACCCGTTGGTGCAGCGGTAGCGCTACCACTCCTGACACTAGCGACCTGGGTTTGGGAATGATCCTGGGTCACTGGGGGCCAGCTGGGGGGAGGAGGATTGAGCATCTCAAAGATCCATCTCCTCCGGGGGGGGGGGGATACCAGGCTGCTCTCGTGCCTGTACCAGTATTGCCACCTGTGGAAGCACGGGCAGCAGTCTCAGGTTCACTGAGTCAGGAGGGGAGGTTGCCTTCGGGCGCTTGGCTGAAGCATGCACCAGTACGTTGTCAGCCTGGACGTATGTCCTTCATGCCAGTGCCCTCTGGGGTTGGGGACTAAGGGGGAAAACCACAAAAATCCACAGCATCAAGTAGTGTGATGCTGGGACTCAGCAAAGGAGTGCTGGGGGTATCCCGGTATGCTGGGACCCAGCCAACACCAGGAGGGTATATCCCTGAGCCGCTGACTGGGGACAGTAAAAAAAAAAAAAAAAAATGACTCATTATTCTGTCACCCATACCCTAGAAACACAGAATCTGAAATGGTGGCAGAAAAAGATCTAGAGGCTCATCCAGTCTGCCTGCTGACCTGCCTGAAACCGTGCCCGGCCTAATACCTATGCCCAGCCTAACCCAAAGAGGGAATGAATTACAGGTTGCTCTATACAGAGGCCAATATTTGGGATACACTAGCCTGAGGAAGAGGATGGGGCAGGGTGCTAATACTAGTAGTCTAGCTACTGGATCACAGTTGTTGCTAGTACCTGGGATCCCGAAAGTGTGAGCTCCCCTCCAGTAAAAACTGGTAACTTAGTTGCTGATTGCCTTTGTTCCTGGAGTTTGCTGAGTTACAGTAAAAACCATGCCTGCCTGTTCTTGTCTGCCTGTCCCTGATTATCCTTCTGTTCCTTATGTCTGGTTTATATTTAGTTTTTGTTCAATGTAAACTGTCCTGTGAGGGCAGTAACACTCCATTTATGTCCAACATGGTCCTAGTTGTTACAGAGTGACTAGGCCTGAGTAGGCTGCAGCTGCCACCATCCTGCACTGCTAGTCATGACTCAAGACAAGGCCCTTTGCACCGAATGACTGCTCGCTCTTTTCAGGTCCATTGTGAACATCGTTTTAACTGCTGGGCATCTGCCTTGTTTGCATGCTGCAGTACCTCACCTTGGGGGAGTATTATGTATTACTTTTCTTTATTGGCGTCATACCAAAAATTCAGTGGATGGATATACCCTAAAACCCCAAATAACATACAACTGAATGATCTTTAGAGTTGAAACAGGTTCAAGTTTAAGACTGGTGACAGGAGGCGGGAGTTTGAGAAAAGATGTGAGACAGTTCTTCTTTACTATGTGGATAGATGTAATAGGTTACTGGAGGAGGAAGAGAATGCAGACTCCATCTCAAGTTTCAAGAGCAAACGGGTGCGGGTGGGGGGGTCATCAGGAACAAATCCCCAGTGTTCTGAAATTCAGGCAGAGAGCTCGACAGATGAGTAGGAATTCAGAACAGAACAGGCTAGCTGAACAAATCCATATCTCTCCTCAACTGTCTGTGTATCTAACATTTTAGTGAACAATTAAAAAATGTTTTTGTTCTGATCACAAATCTAGATTTTTAGAGGATCATGCAGCTCTAGTTATAAAGGAACGTAAACACACACTGCACTGTGGCTTTACAGAGCCATATGGACTACATATGTAGCCTCATGATTAAAAAGCTCTAGGCTCCATTTCTTGGAGCCTTCCCATAGACATCGCTTGCGGTTGGTCTTGGACGGGATGGTTCTGGACCCATTCACAGTGTCTGACCCTCCACACATTTGGCTCCACACTGCTGCAAGCTTCTGAATGCCAAGTAAAACAGTGTTCATAGCTTCGCAGCAGTATGGATCCTTCTGCTTTGGGGGTGCTGGATCAGGAAATGGGGCAAGAACAACCCACCCCTGCCCCTAGAGTGTGTCCTCCCCCAGATTCCTAGCCAGGCAGTGCATCTTAGGCTAAAGAAGCCTGTAAAAGTGTACTGTACTTTACTGTTCGCTTTAGATAAATTTTTTACTGAAAGTTTACTGTCGTGACATCCCTGTGAAAGACTGTGACAGGCAGCCTATGAGAAGACACGTGCAAAAGAAGATCTGCATAAACATAATGTGGATCTGGGCAGTCATTATGAAGAGCTCTCTGGGTTTTAAAGGGAACATAAACACCCTGGCTTTACCATTAGTAAGTAATATAATTTGAAATTTGAGCATTTGTGTAATGTCCTTGTCTCTGTACTGTACTGTTTCTTTTGTTTGCCCACTGTACAAGTTTAATTGCAGGCCATCGCTCAAACGATGTCATCACATTTGGGAACTGATCAGCAATTACAAAAATATGAGCCTGGGAAAAGGAAACATCAACAAGGGAGCTGGGAGGGGGGAGCATGATTAGTTCTTTTTCTGTATAGTTGTTTTGCCCTTGAAGTACCACTCTCTCCTGCCATTCATTTCCCTGCCAGCTGCCACCAGCCCCAACAAGCTTCCGCGCCTCATCGAAGTGGGTGGGTTTTTACACAGAACGAGGACCAAGGGAGCCAGCGACCATCATTTAGACAGCTCAATGCATATTATTTACTTCTTCCTTCCCCAAAATGTCCCTCCTGCCTCCCCTGACTTTGTGCCATGCCTATAGTGACTTCAGTGTTGCAGCGTGGGGCAAATTCCACCCCTCACGAAGGAAGAGGCTTCTCATCTCACCACAGGGAGCCACTGCAAAGCTGGAATCTGGATGTCTCTCTCCCTCTCTGGGCAGGCTTGTGCAGCAGTCCCCAGCCATGGCTGCCCTAGACACAGCTCCCCAGGTCAGCTCCCAGACCCAGGTCAAAATCACAGAAGTGTGGCACAGTTCTGCTGAGTCATCAGATGGTCAAAACAATATTATTTCAAAATGAACAAGAGGGAATCTATAGTTGGGAGATTAAAGAAGATACACACATGCCCACATTTTCAATTGTACTGAAACAAGAAAGCCTAGGTTTATGTGCCTTGAAAGTTTTCAGTTCCATTTCTTGTGTGAGAGTGCATAGTCAATAAAATCGTGTGAGTGTTAATAGAAACGTTAAACCTTTTATTACATATACTTATCTAGCATTATAATTGTGATGGGGGGGGGGTAAAAACTAACACTTGGGCACTGGCTCCAAGCAAATCTAATTACAGAGTTCTTGGCATAATCTGCCTTATGCTGATCCCTGTAGGACAATTAGTGTGAAAATAGACAGTGAGACACCCAGACCTAGAAGTTTAATTGCAAAGAGATTCATGAACTTGGAATATTTGCAGGATTCTAAGCCTCTTAAATGTTACTTCAGATGCTTCTTCAGAATTAATTGGCATTAAAGTGGTGAACTGATGGGACTCTGTTTGAGCTGAGTGAACAAAACCTGGGCAAAGGGTCTTTTTTGTTCCAACTAATTAAGACAACGGATGAGCAACATGATGAATGAAGTCTTTATTAAATGAAAGGTTAACTATTCAATATAAAAATGTCTTTAGTTCTAGCCATAAATGTCATCAATTCAGGGAAAAATATTAGGAGTCTTTGTTCTGTTTCGAATGAAGAGGTCTTCCAAGGTGATTTGCATATATTACCCATGATGCCTTCATTGTGGAAGTATGTGTAATTTGGCACGTGTTTAACACTTGACTTCACAGCCAATGTGCTTTTAATGTAATCCTTGATTTGGTGCTATTGAATTGAGGTTGCTATCCTTTTAAATTACTTTACTTTTTCGGGCTCACCATGACCAAAATCTTTCCCATCATGCAGCTCACCAATTCCATTATCAACTGAAGCAGCAGCTAGAGCACACTAAGGGTAAAACACATGTCTGTGGTTTATTCTTTTCCTTTTTTTTTGGGGTTTTTTTTTTGTGCTGTATCAGATGCAGCTTACTGTCCTGCTTGAAGTCTGTGGAGCCTTTATTTCTTCATGGCGATTTATTGTTAACCATGATACCATGCATTATTGAACACAGGAAACATTGTATTTCTTTAACACTTGGCTCCACAGCCAATGCACTTCTCGTGTAATCATTGCTTTGCCTCTTTTGTATTGAGGTTCTTTCCCTTTGAAACTTTTTTTTTTTTTTTACTGTCTATTTTTCTTGTAAGCTCTGGCCAGGCCCATATCAGGTTAACTCTGCAAGCAACTACCCTGGCCCCATCATCCTCCTACCTTGTTGCTGCTCCTTAATCATTCTATTCCCCCTCCCCCTTCTGGGACATAGAGACTCAGTCCCTCTCCAATTAATCATTTTAAGTGTGTGCATGCACAGGAGAGGTGTAGGGTGGAAGCACTACAGAAGTCTTCATTCTGTGGATGTACTGGGGATTTACCTGTGTTTTTTCCACTCACAGGACAACTCAGCTTGGACATCATAGTGGGTGCTGCACGTAGAGCGTGCCAGCCCACCGACATCAAGGGGCGTCCTCCCTCCCCATCAGTGTCTTCTACTGTAGTGCCACCTGCGGTCACTCAGGTGGCAATATCGCAGCAGGACATGAAGCCCTTCCTCCTCGGAGGAGGAGAGCAATCTTTGTGTTGCTCAGTTCTCCCCCCAGTTTGCCCTTGACTGCCCAAGCTGCTGCACTGATGGGCTTGCAGACTTTCTTCTTTGTATAATATGATGTATTCTGTGCAGCATTTGTTGTAACTGTTGCCCCTGGTTGTGCATGCCCAGGACACCATGGTAAGTGAGAGGTCACATCTCCATCAGAATTTCATAGTAAAATATTTTAATAAATTACAACAAATGTCAGACTAAATTGGAAAATCCTCTCGTAGGATGTTTCAGATTGGAAAGCACAGATCTGGATGTCTTTGTTCTCTACCGGAATGTATGTGTCAGACAATCATAAAGAGGGTCAGGTGAAGTCCATCTCACTACTAGTAGAGGAATATAACTTGGGTTCTGGTTCCCTGTGGTAGTGACTCTGATTCAGAGGGTTGTTGGTGGAAAACTGTTGCCTCCTCCAACTCTGTCATTGAACATACCACAAATCCTCCCCTTGAGTCCCCCCTAGCTCCACTGCACCCTGCATCTTGGCCAGGAAGGCAGATGAATGTCCACATTAACACTGTCTGCACTACACAAAATCCTCTAGATGGCCGTGCTCCAGTAGTAGGCAGTCATGATGACCCATGCCATTGTCCAAGCATGTTGCCTCCACATCATTTTTGAAAACTGGGTAGCTCAAGGTATTGTAACATAAAGCCAATAACTGCACTTTTATAGTTGTGATGTTAGGCCAGCTATGAGATGCCAAAGAACAGTACAGGACCTACACTTGGCAAAAATGCTAAAGAGTAGCTGTTTCTGCAGTGTTTATTCAAGTTTTTATTTATAGCTGTGCAGCACTAATAGGGAACTTAGATGCAGGCCTTTGTAAATTGTGACTAAAGCAAGTTATCTGTGTTAATGCTGTTTGCCCGCTACAGATAAATCAGAGAGATGTGAACATCGAAAAAACGGCTTTCTTTCTGCATTTTGTTGACTGCACATCCTTGGCAATTCTGCAGTCACCAAAGCAGAGATGAATCTGTTCCTTTAAAATATTACTTTATAATCATTTCAATGTCTGATTTAATACAATATACATGGAATATCAAGGGCCTCAATGCACCGAGCAAACATAAACGGGTTTTAAATCATCTTAAAAGAAAAAAAGTGCAACTTGCCTTTTTACAAGAAATTAAACTATTAGAGGCAGATAATGACAGATTAAAAAAATGGCTGGGTTGGTCAAATTTATGCAGCTTCTGCTACAACCAAGAAATGTGGGGTTGCAATTTTAATTCATAAAAGTTTAAAATGGAAAGTATTGAATATAAAGAAAGATGATGGCAGATGGCTGATTGTTACCTTTGATTCTATAACTGGTCCATTAACCCTTGTTAACATTTATACCCCGAATTCAGATACACCCGAATGTTTTCGTAATCTGGCCCAACAATTAACCTCTCTAAATGTAAATACCCCAATTTTAATTGGTGGTGATTTTAATCTTACATTAGAGTCATATTTTGACAGAAGCAATGCTTCGTTAGATGCCCATCCGAGGAGCATTGCTGCACTTTCATTATTAATGAAAGACCTGGAATTAATGGATATATGGAGACTTTTTCACCCTAGAGATAAAGAGTATACATTCTAGTCCCCCATGCATCAGTCATATAGTAGAATTGATTATTGGTTAATGTCCCCTACTATCACAGCTAATATTATAGATTGTAACATTCTACCCCTTCTTATTTCAGATCATGCTGCAGTTAAACTTCACTTGTTATGGAATCCCCCCCCCCCTTTGAAATCACCTTCCTGGTGATTAGACCCACTCTTACTTAAAGATCCAGAATTTATTCCTTGGTTAAAAACACAAACTCAGGAATTTATTTTACTCAATAACCCAGAGGATACGTCTATGGGCACTACTTGGGAGGCGCTCAAAGCTACTCTTTGTGACAAAATCATCAGTTTTCCTGTACATAGGAAAAGAAAGAGAGAACAACAACTTAAAGATCTTGAGAACTTACTTAAAATTAAAGAATTACAATATTCAGCTACCCCACACCCTGACCCTAAATCCCCTTTACATCATGAAATCCTTAGACTTCATATGCAAATTAACGATTTAATCTCCCGGAAAACAGAAATTGCATTACTTAGAATTAAGCACAAGTACTTGGGGTGTGTGTGTGTGTGTGTGTGTGTGTGTGTGTGTGTGTGTGTGAAAAGGTAGCAAGCTACTGGCTTATAGACTTAGGCCCAGATATTCAAAAGGGTTGCACATGATCCCATTCACATATCCGGAATGTGTAGTAGGGTATGGGCTGCACGCCCATTGGCTCACGCTGTGGACCAACGAGCGTACAGCCCTACTGACGGTGTCAGTTGGCGGGCGGTGGGGCGGCAGGCGGGTGGGGTGCTGCCGCACGCCGGCTGACCGGGGGGGGAGCAGGACGGTGGGGCTCAGTGGGCGGGTGAGGGGGGTACCACTAGACCACCAGAGATATTGGACATATATATTTTTTTTTTTAACCAGTGCCCGCGATCGGGCAGATAGCAGTCCACTGGACCACCAGGGATATTGGGGAATTAATTCTTTATTTTACAAATGCCCGGGATTGGGCAGATAGCGGTCCACTGGACCACCAGGGATACTGGACGTAATTCTTCCTTTTTATAACAAATGCCCGCAATCGGGCTGTGGAGCACATTGCTGGCTGCAGGGCGCGTCGGTCCCTGATGGCTGCTGCCTGGCAGGGCGCCAGGTGCAAGTTGTCGGGGATCAGCGCACCTGCATGCAAATGGGGCCATAATGACATGCAAATGGCCCCATTTGCGCCTTGCATACATTATGGCCCCATTTGCATGTCAACTTTTGAATATCCCGGTTGCTGTGCATAGCGCAATGGAACTTGCACTAGCACATCCCCATGCTCCACTCTGGCCACTTGCGCTGGTGCAGTGCCACTGTGCCATGCACACTGCGAGTGGCCAAGGTGCGATATTCAATGCTGCTGAGCCATGGCGCAGCTCCATTGAATATCGCCCAATCCACACCCCTGCGCAGCCAAGTTGAGCTGTGCCCAAGCTTGCGCCACAGCCTGGTGCAGTTTGAATATCTGGGCCTTAGAGTACAACAGTCGGAGCAATACATTTCAGGTCTAAAAAACACTACTGGGCAAATATGTACTGATAACCCTAGCATTAATAAGATCATGTCTTCATTCTATAAAAAGTTATATACAGCAACTACCATTGCAGCAAATTTGCAGATTGACAACTTTCTGGATAAATTAGCGCTTCCCCAACTTTCACATGATGTAGTAAATTCTTTAGATAAACCAATTACAATAGAAGAAGTTTACCATGCACTCTCTTCCCTCAAAACTGGACGTGCCCCTGATGGCGATGGTTTCCCAGTGGAGTTTTATAAAAGTATGGCTGATTTACTTTGCCCTTTATTATGCAGGGTATTTCATGAATCCATAACTTTAGAAAAACTACCTCCAACCTTAACGGATGCAGTCATTACAGTGCTCCCCAAAAAGGATAAGGATGTTACTCTTCCCTCTAACTATCGTCCCATATCATTACTTAATGTAGATGGTAAAATTTTCACAAGTCTATTAGCTAGTCATCTTAAACCCTTCATTCCCCAATTAGTTAATAAATCTCAAACAGGTTTTGTCAAGGGTAGGATGGGTTCAGATCATCTCTGCTCTTTATTCAATCTCGGGTATAACGCTAAATTACTAAAATTCCCTGCAGTCGCTATTGCCATCGACTTTGAAAAGGCTTCTGAGTCTTTGAATTGGAATTTTCTTTATTTAGTTCTATCTCACTGTGGCATTAGTGACTGCTTTTGTTCATATATAAAATTACTATATACTTCCCCTACAGCAAGGGTCCTTACTAATTCTACTTTATCTCAATCCTTTAATTTAAATAGAGGCACGAGACAAGGATGTCCCTTATCCCCATCCCTTTTCATTTTAGCCTTAGAACCTTTGGCAGCTGTTCTCCATCAGTCTGACAAAATCAGAGGTATATCGATTGGCAATACACAATATACATCCTTGTCTTATGCCGATGATATGTTAATCTTACTAGAAGATTTAGAATTAGCTGCATACCCGCTTATACAATTACTAAATACATTTGTGGAACTCTCTGGTCTTGCAATTAATTACAAAAAAACTGAAATATTACCACTTAACACATTTTGTAAACCCTACATGAATAATGTCCTTGGCTTTGGTTGGGCATCCCAGGGCACTTCATACTTAGGAATTAAAATTTTAACAGATACTGAAAAATATGGGAGGCCAATCTTACTCCTGTCCTCTCAGAAATTAAAACAACACTTGAAAGGTGGAAAAATCTTAACCTAACATTAATTGGTAATATCAACGGAATTATAATGTCTATTACTCCCAATATATTGTATCTTTTTTCTAACATACTGTTGATTTTGCCCACTATTTTTATCTCTCAAATTGATAAACTGATTGGGAATTTTATCTGGGAAAGTCATATCCCAAGATTTAGTAGAAATAAGCTACGTACCCATTGGTCCCAGGGTGGGTTTACTCTTCCATGGTTCTTGGCCTATCTATGGGCATTTTGTGCCTCACAAACCACAAAATGATTTATTAAACTTAATAATGAATCTCCTTCAATGTGGAAGCCTCCTGGATACCGGGAAACATTCCCACCAATTTTATTTTCAATTCTTTGCCACAAAAATTAAAAAAAATCCTACAATTGCTCCATCAATTTATTATTGGCTTAAATTACATAGATGGTTAAAAACTGACCCAGTTCCTACATCTTACTCTCCTGTATGGGTAAACTGACGTATAACCTTAGATGGCCAACAATTGTGTTACAGCTCATGGAAACATAAAAATATAGTATTTTTATGTGCTATCTTAATCAAAAATAGTAATATTTTGGATTCTTTCACACATTTACAAACCATTTGGGATATAAATAAAAAGGATTTCTGGAAATATCTACAAATTCGAGCAGCATTAGCTCCTATATTACAGCATGAACATAGAATAACTTATTCCAACCAAAATATCACCTCATGGGTGAATACCTCATCCAGGCTAGTTAGTAAAATTTATAAAATGATCAGGGACAATTTACCAAATCAATCAATTTCAGCCAAAACTAAATGGAGCTTAGCATTGCAACAAAATATAACTGAATCTCAATGGAGCCAGTGCCGAACTGTTTGCCATAACACATTTAGAGATGTATGTAGTGCACTTATTCAGTATAAAATTCTTCACTTGTGGTACAGAACACCAGCCTTACTATATAAAATGGTAGTTACACCAAATGATATATGTTGGAGATGTCACTCATCTAATGGTAATTTATTCCACATTTTGTGGCTTTGCAGTCCAATATCAATATTATGGCATTCGGTCCATCATTTGGCTTCTACTATTGTAAAATGCTCCTTACCTTTTGACCCCGAGTACTTTATTCTAGGGATTATTGACAAAAATATTAAACTGTATAGATACCAGCATAGATGGCTTCAAATGTTATTTATGCAGGTCAAACGTTTTATTTTAATTAACTGGGAGTCACAGATAATACCTACACTTACTGATATTCTTAATAGTTTAACACAAATTGCATCCCTGGAATGATATCTTATTTGACTTTAGACTGACTAAATGTATATAAATTGTGCTGGCAGGATTATTTTAATTTTCTGGAATCTGGAGGATTAGGAAACACCTGTAGATTTCTCCTTTAGATGGATTCTAAAACATTTCATAGAATAGACAGATTGTATCTCCCTACAGTACAGATAGGATACATTGTTATTTAGTATAGTATTGTGTTTATTTTATATACTGTGCGGAAATAAGAATCAATGGCAATGAATGCCACTACATATCATGACATGTAGTGTGTGTGTGTGTGTATATATGTGTGTGTGTGTGTATATATATATATCTATATATATATATATCTCTATATATATATATATATATATATATATATATATATAAATATAACATTATAATAATTTTAATCCAATTCTGCATAATCAAAATGTGGATTGTGTAAAATGTCATACTACACTGTGTATTATATTCATGTCTGCATGGTATTATTGTGTGATAATATAGAAAGTGCTTTTTATTTTCTAATAAAAAGATTAACTGCAAAAAAAAAAAAAATATATTACTTGGCCTGTCAGAAAGCACCTTTTTTTGTAGTCTAGTTTTTAGCAATATTTGTTTGCAGTGTGGTGGTGTATCAATAAATATTGGCCACCATGCCCTGGTAGATGTGAGAAGAAGACTCTTCCTCAGTTGGCCCACCAGCACAGTGGCAAGGTGTCTGCTTGTGGTGCCGACATACCAGGTTTGGAGACAGACTCGTAAGTCGGAGGGCCTGCCGGGGGAGAAGGACTGAGCATCCCAGGGACTGCTCTCCCTTTCCTGGTGGGGGGGGGGTAAGAATGTCATGTCCCTGCCCCCAGGGATCTCCAAAGTAGAAACATTCTTGCCCTGTTCATGACGCCTCCGTTCCTGGTGCAACTAATGTCCACCAGAGGGTCCCGCTCCCATGGCCCCGCCCTGAGGGGTAAGCCAGGGCAAAGAGACTATGTATCTTGGGGAGGGGCGCCAGCCCAGTGGCCCCACTAAGGGTGTTGAGCCTGGGCATGGGGGGCGGCAAGTGGGACGAGAGCTGAAACCTCCATCACGGGGTGGGGGAAGACTCTTCCTCTCCCTAGCAAGGTACACAGAATCATGGCAGTATCACAGTGTACTTATATTGTCCCAGAACATTTAGGGGTTTAATGAAATGCCTGTACGTTTTTACTCCCCCACGCCATGCTAATCTTATGTACATAAGGTGTTAAGCAAATATTTGTAAGAATGTGTGGGTCAGCCAATACAGTAGTTAACCATTGCTGTGCTGCGGACTGTTATCAGTCCAAAATTTCTGTACGTTCTTATTCTGTTGGCAGCCTAAGGGTTAAGAATATTAAACAATATGTCACTTATAGATAGTCGGATAATTATGGAAAGGCAGTGCGATCTAGTTACTAGAGCAAAGAATTATGAATTTGGAGACCAGGGACATGCTTTTCAAACATGCTGTTAGATCGGCACATGCTGCACTGAGCCGCCACCTGTGGCAAACCCTGGTGCACCAAGGACCCTGTGCCCGATTTTAGAAAACACAAGGTCCTGGCCCAAAATTCCCTCTTTTTGCCACAAGCCACCAGCTGTGCCACAGAAATGTAGCATGGAAGGGGACTGCCGCAAGTCGTAGGATGGGGTTGCAGCAGCAGTGGTCAGCAATGGCACCCCACTGGCCAGTCACCCTGGTGGCTGGCAGGTTACCTGGGGGATGACCTCGCCCATGGGGGGGGCAGTGATAGCAGGGCCAGTGTGAGTCTTTGGGGGGGTTGATGCACCAGCGCTACCATGGGGGAGGAGAGGTTGTGGGCTGTCACCTGCCATGGACTACCAGCCGCTCCAGTGGTGGTCTGGCAGGTGTTGGGCACTGTCTGGGCACCTTCCCCTGGGTGGGGCACAGTGTAGCCTCCCCCCCCCCGTCACCCAAGGAGGGCTCCAGCAGTGGCACAGGGCCACTTAGACCAGCTCTAGGTTGGTCTAATGACAGGGTCCCAGCATCCATTGGGTGGGGCTTCCAAAATCCCAAATGATATACGGCAGCCCCACCCTGACACAAATCCTCTTCCACTATGGTATACAGATGTGGCTATTGCAAGCCTGGTTGGCGCAGGCAGTCTTTCCGGTGGCACTTGTTGTATTAGAAAATTGGAACCGATGCAAGGTGCAGTGCAAGGAGCCATTTTTCCTTGATGCAAGCCCCTTACACCAGTCCCTAGCCTTTGAAAATCGAGCCCCAGGGGTTCTAATCCCACTGCTGCCTCTTATGCATTGTATACCCTTGAGCAAGTCCCTTGACCCCCCCTTCCCCGTGGTTTAGTCCTCACAGCTGTAAAATTGGGTAGAAACAGGACTCCACCGAACATGAGACGTTACATCTCCATTGTGATATCCTGGTTAAGAGAAAAAAAAGCTGTTGTCATTCTTCTAAAGTTTAGCAGCTCCTTTGTTGTTCTGGTACATTAAACAGCTCCCACCCTTTTACATCATGCTGATAGGTAACTAGAGTTAGACAAAAACCATTTGCACCAAAACATTTTCAACAGTTCATTTAAACTATTCATTAGGCCACGGTGCCGTACAAACCGAGATTGGGCTTATTTACATTCTGTTTTTGCTGGTCTGTGCAATGTTGTTTTGAGTATTTGATTGGAAAACACTTGTATATCTGTGCTGGAAGAAAAAGATTGATCAGAATTAAAGCCAGATGAAACTCTCAAAGTGTTCAAGCTCTCTCTGGTTTGAAACTGGACAGCAGAGATTGATCTGTTTATTCACTAACCCAGGGCCTTGTGGCAGTTGACGATGAAGTTGAGTTAAGACATAGGTTGCTGCATGCTCTTGCTTTTCTCCCGGGGGGAGGGTCGGGGAGATTCCAGTATACTAACAATAAAAATAAGATTGGGAGGTACTTTTACAGTTCTGATCAGATCCTCCTACTGATATACTTAAACAAAAATTGGGAGATGGCAGTGTGAGCTTGCACAGCCTGGCAATAGTATACGTTTGCCTTAGTACACTACATAGTTAACCCTTACTTTGCATGGATTTCCATCCCAGCTAAAAAAAATGTTGCGCCACTAGTTCAAAGGTCAGAGAATGATGTCGTAGCCATCTGTGGAGCAACAATTTTTTTAAATAAGGCGTTAAACCCATGCCACCTGCTGTTTAACTTTAATTTTCCACACACATAGAAACCAGACCCTCCCCTTACACAAAATCTTCTGCTGTTAAATTATTTTTAACAACAGAAACCAAGTGGATGAGTTTTTAGCAGCTGGTTGAGAGTGGGTTTCTGTGTTTTTTTTTTAACTCATAAAAAATTAAACCAAAGATTTCAGGGGAAGAATAAAACACAGCATGTGTTTTAAATGTTATAAGCCATATACTATATAAAATATCACATGGGCAACCATGCACAGCTGTGTTTTTTCCATCTTGGAGTTCCAAGTACATCAGGGCCACTCGCGCTTTGCTTTCAAGATCCCTATGATGCCCTGAGAAACCTTCAGTGGATCCACATCTTTGTTGTACATGGTTGCCCATGTATTATTCTCTATATGTAGTACAACATCAGAAAATTCAGCACAATAGCAGTACCTATATTAATAAAATGGGCAGCAATTTTCTCTGCTTTTAATTGGCTAAGACGTACCATTTGCCAAGTACTTATCAGGACATATTCTGGCAACTGATACTACTTATACCAACCAGGATGCACAACACCAAGAGATCAGTTCATGCCAGAAAGCTTTTTTAAAAGAAAACCTTCTGCCAGTCTTGTAGTTTAGTAAACGCTTACGACGCCCTAAACCCTAAAATACAGTTCCCTACCCATTTCAGTATATACCTGTCACCACTCTACGGGAAGTACCACATTAGGTTAATTTTCCACACACATAGAAACCAGACCCTCCCCTTACACAAAATCTTCTGCTGTTAAATTATTTTAAATAACAGAAACCAAGTGGATGAGTTTTTAGCAGCTGGTTGACAGTGGGTTTCTGTGTTTTTTTAACTAATAAAAAATTAAACCAAAGATTTCAGGGGAAGAATAAAACACAGCATGTGTTTTAAATGTTATAAGCCATATACTATATAAAATATCACATGGGCAACCATGCACAGCTCTGTGTTTTTTCCATCTTGGAGTTCCAAGTACATCAGGGCCACTTGCACTTTGCTTTCAAGATCCCTATGATGCCCTGAGAAACCTTCAGTGGATCCACATCCTTGTTGTACATAGTTGCCCATGTATTATTCTCTATATGTAGTACAACATCAGAAAATTCAGCACAGTAGCATTACCTATATTAATAAAATGGGCAGCAATTTTCTCTGCTTTTAATTGGCTAAGACGTACCATTTGCCAAGTACTTATCAGGACATATTCTGGCAACTGATACTACTTATACCAACCAGGATGCACAACACCAAGAGATCAGTTCATGCCAGAAAGCTTTTTTAAAAGAAAACCTTCTGCCAGTCTTGTAGTTTAGTAAACGCTTATGACGCCCTAAACCCTAAAATACAGTTCCCTACCCATTTCAGTATATACCTGTCACCACTCTACGGGAAGTACCACATTAGGTTTAAAAAAACTAATGTTTCTTGATTAACTGACCTGTTTTGCTGTTTTTTTTATCACATTCTCGGTCTCCGTGATTGCAGTAGCTCACCCACCCACTCATCTGCCAGGTTGCCCACAAAAAATAATTGTTTTTAATAAAATTAGTTTTCTGGCATGAAAGCATGTCTGTTAGACCGAGCGACCCAATGAAACTGATCAGTAAGCTGCTTGCTCGAGGAGCACAAAGCAGAAACTGCTTAGTACGGCAGCTCCTGAGGGATCCACTTGCTCCTGCCCAAGTTGGCTGCTCGCTCACAAATGCACAGGGCAGTCTGTTAATCCAACTGCAATATCCAGTAAAACATTCATAACAAACTAAACAAAAAAAAAAAAAAAAAAAAAAAAATAGGCTGTATTGCTGTGTGTCTGTGGTGGTGGTGGCTGCCTGGAAGAACATCACGAGACAAGCTCAGTGACAGTGAAACTGGCTACTGTGTTGCTCCCTGCCAAATTCACCCTCCAAAAAACAGGAAAAAAACAAATGGGGGAGGCACAGGGGGGAGACAGATCAACATCACCTTCCCTAAAAGCTTAAAGGGGCACGGTCAGCTTTTGCAGCCGTTTTAGTGACCTTGTAGTTCTGTGCCTGTACTACAGAACTTAACTCACAGTTTGCTCTGATTGCATGCAGAATCCATAGCGTGCCTTTTTTATTTGAAATTTCTGTAAAAAGTGACAGTCGGTTGTCCCGACCGAAACACCACGGTCCGCTCCCTCCAGCGCGTTCCTGACATTGAGAAGACTGAGAATGACGTGGACTCATGCATGGAGGTGGTGGTCGATTTGGGAGGGGTATAAAAGAACATCCAGGGTAGATACTCTTCCCTGCACTGACTTCAACAATCTAATTCTTTTTAAAACCAAGGACTACTTTTAAACTTCATATTGAGGTGATGGGACTCCATGGCGCCCATGCATGGAGAGTCCCAGATTCACTTTTCAAACATGAAGAATTTAAAAGTAGCCCTCGGTTGACACAAAGTTATACCTGTTACTGCAGGCTTAGTTTTATTTATTTATTTTTCTTCCTTGATATAAAACTCCAGACACTCATTTTCTCCTCAGCTGCTCCACAGCACAACTGCCCACCTGCACCTAACCTACTAAAACCTGAAGGATACAGTTGGCAGGGGGAAAAATAAAACAGAAGCCCCAAGATTATGTTAAAATTGAAGCAAAACAAAACAAAGGAAAGTTAAATTTCTGATGCCTCGTCCCTGAACACAGCCACAGTTTCACAGTAGTTACAGTGCCCTCTACCTCCAGTACCAGCACTGTGCAGTGCAAGGACTACTTTACACAAACAAGCTTTTTTAATGTTTTGCATTAATTTTTGTACACGTTTTAATTAAAAAAAAAAACAACATTCTATTTAAATCACATTAAGTCCATTTTCTAAGCGCAATAATACCCTCCAGGGATGGCAGTACAGGCAGTATTGGACCTTCCAGGGCTATAAGGCCCTCTGCCTGCAGTGTTGGGCCTCATTACGTCCCTGGGCGGTCTGGTATTGCCCAATATCGCCCACCCTGTTGGGCATTATTGCTTGCGTAGATTGCGTAGTTGAAAGGAGCCAGTTGCTCCTATCACACAGCAGCTGGCTTGTTTCATCTGCATGACACCACCCAGCAACCAGCTGAGCAGCATCATTATAAGTCTACCTTTTTTTCAAATATACAAATTCCACCTCCCTCCTTTTTTCAAATCCTACCCTGAAGATGATTTCGCATCACCTTTCGAGCAGGATTTGAAAAATGTCGCTTGTTATGTTCATGAGGTGGTGTAAACTCTGGGATCAAAATATTGAAAATAACTAAAGTTATGAGTGAACATCGAAAGATTTCAGCGTACCTTCATAGCATTGATGTTTTTTAAGATTTCCACAATTAACCCCTGCAATGACCGAAATGTCCTGCTGCTCCTAGTGCCGACTGCAAATTGACTGAAAACAAGGTAAGTTCAGTTAATGACTGTTTGGTGAGTGTTTTCAACTTTTACTCTTGACTTTGTCAATTTTTAATATTTTCACCCCAGATTTTCAACATTACCTTTTTTTAACCCTCCTCATGAAACAGGTAGGTGACATTTTTTTCAAATCCTCACTGAAACATGTTTTCACAGTTGCTGTGTGAAATAAAATTTCAGATGGGGTTTCAAAAATTTCACCTTCTTGGTTCATGAGGTAGGGGTCACAGAAAGGCCATGTTGAAAATGTGGGTCAAAATGGCAAAAAAAAAAAAAAGTTATCAGGAGATGTTGAATTTTTTCAACATTTATTCATAGCTTTGTGATTTTTGCTGCTTTTGGGGCTAGTTGTGCACCATAGCCCATTTCTTACCCCACTTGATAAACATGGCATGTGTCATTTTTCAAATCACCATACAAAACACGTTTCCACAGTCACTCTGCAACATCACCTTTAGGACTGGATTTGAAAAGTTCCACCTGTCTTGATCATATGGTGGGGTCACAGGAAGATTGTGTTGAAAATATGGGGTCAAATGGGTTAAAATGTAAAAAAAAAAACAAAAAAAAACTAATTTGAGGAAATTTTTACTTTTTTTTCAATGTTTACTCATAGCTTTGTGATGTTTGCAGATTTTGGTGCCAGATATGCAGCATAGCCCATTTCTTACTCTACCTGATAAACATGATAGGTGTCATTTTTCAAATCACCCTCCAAAACATGTTTTCACAGTTGCTATACAAAATCACCTTTCAGACAAAAGTAGAAAAATTCCACCCGTCTTAATCATAAGGTGGGGTCATAAAAAGATTACAGCACCCATATTATGAGCCAGCTGAGTACGCAGCTGTCTCTGACCATATTACAACAGCATGTAACCTGTCTGAATATGGTGCTGTAGCAGTGCATAGTGACTACATGGTGCACTGTCACTGCCTCAGATTGAACATGTGGCACTAACCCATTTAGCGCCATGCTAAACATTTGAATGGGGGGACCATATTGAAAATGAAGCTATGAAGAAATGTTAGTTTTCCAATGTTTACTCATAGCTTTCTTATTTTTGCACATTGACGTAAAAAAAACCCTCCCACTGCATACTCTCCCACCCTTCCACCCTCCATTAGCATCCCTTAACTATCGTGCATAAATGCATTATAAAAAATGTGCAAAATCAGGACCAACACTGAAAATCATCTCTACTGTTCTGTCATGGATAAATACAGTGTAAAAATGTGTGAAAGCAAGACCCCAGTGAAGATGAGATGTTGCATCTTAGGTGGACTGTCCTGGGCAGTGCAATGTAAAAATGGCTAAAAGCAGGACTCTACTGAAAACAGGATATTGCATCTCAACTTCTCCTGGCTAAAATAGTGTAAAAATAGACAAAATCAGGAGCCTACTGAAGATGAAATAATTGCCTGTCAGCTCTACTACCGTGGCTAGATATGTAATAAAAAGATATTGCTTCTGAGCAGGCGTATCCTGGGTAAATACATTGTAAAAATGTGTAAAAGCAGGACCCCACTGAAAACAAGGCATTATATCTCAGCGGATGTATTCTGACTGAATACATGGTAAAAATGGGTAAAATCTGAACCCCACTGAAAATGAGATGCAGCATCTCCACTGTGGGATGAAAACAGATTAAAAATGTGCAAAAGCAGGACCCCAGTGAGCTATTGGCTGTCAGCTGGCCTGTCCTATTGTTGGGACGTTCACCTTCAAGTCACTGCTTAGGCTGTCACTGAAGGATAAGTGCAGTTGCTACTCATAACCTTGTCCTCAACCTCAAGGAACCCCTCCTTTGTTCCACCCCATAGCACTTACCTTCCGCCCTGGGTGGCGGTTCTTTCCTGCAACTGCCCCCAATCTGTCCTCCCTCCATGAGGATCTCCTCTGGACCCCCTCACTAGCATTTCCATCTAGCCCGGCAGGCCTGTTTCCTTGCAGCTGCCACTTTCCCATGTGTCCCTTTAGCCCAATTAATTATGCGCCTCCTTCCTCCCTTCGCTTTCTCCTTTCCTCATCTCTTCATAAGATTATTTCTGGTGAGTGTCTTGCTTCCTCAAAATCGCTTCTAACCTCCAATGTACTTCATTGCATGCTAGCATAATTTTCTTTTGTGATTGTTCCTGTATTATGTATTAGACCCTCTTGTTAGATGCCCTCACGATTGATATGTAATGTATTCCATTTGTTAGCGATTCCTGTGCCTGTAACTGCCTTGTTGTGTTTATTCTGAAGTTGTGTCCTCCCAGGACTTCCTCGCAAATTAGTTTTTCTCAATGGTGTTTTCCTGGTAAAATAAAAATTGAATTGAATCCTGAGTAAATACATTGTAAAAATGGGTAAAAGCAGGACCCCCACTGAAAATGAGATATTGCGGTTTGGCTATCTTGAGTAACCATACTGCAAAAATGTACAAAAGCAGGGCCCAACTGAAAATGAGATATTGAATCCCCACTGGGTTACTGTCTAAAAATACATTGTAACAAGTAGTAAAAAAGAAAGACTAAACTGAAAATAATATAGTGCTTCTCACCTGGCCTATGCTGGGTAAATACATTGTAAAAATGTCTAAAAGCAGGAAGAACCACACTGAAAATGAGATACAGTATTGCATCTCATATATGCTGTGTCCTAGAGAAAAGACATTGTAAAAATGTGTAACAGCACAATCCCCTTGACAAGGAAATATTGTATCTCAGCATGTCTGCCCTGGGGAAAATACACTTCAGACTGGGTAAAAACTTTACTGAAAGTGAGATGCCACATCTTATCTGAGGTATGCTGGGTAAATGCAGTGTTAATGTGTAAAACTAGCACCTTCACTGAAATGAGATACTTTATCTCAGTCCACCTGTACTGGGTAAATACATGGAAAAGATTGGTAATAGCAGGAGCCTGCAGAAACACAGATATTGTATCTCAGCTGGCTTATTGTAGGTACATACATTGTACAAATGGTTTCACTGAAAACAGGATATTGGATATTAGTTGGGCTATCCTTTAATCAGCTGCTCTATTCTGATTAATTTCCCTGCCTCTAGTACTACCCTCTCCCTCCCTGATCCACCTGTAGCATTATTCTTGGTGTATACTGGAACACCACCCCCTGTCTGTCCCGTTGCCAATATCCCTAGTATCCAGTGGTATCTCCAACACCCACTGCACCCTAAACCACCACCCAGTTCCAGAATACCACTGACACATATTCTCTACTGACCTCCACAGCCAGGCGTCATCTGTCAGTGTCAGTGGCTCAGCAGGTAGCACACTCGCCTCTGAGGCCGGGAGATCGGAGGGCTGTGGGTTCAGTTCCCACATCTGGCAGTTGGGTTAATATCCCAGTACTGACACTGTAGTGCAGCATGAGAGGGGTGCTGCACTTCTGAGGTGCCATCTTTCAGATGAGATGTTAAACCGAGGTCCCATCTGCCTGGATTGGTGGTAGTTCAGATGGATGTTAAAGATCCCATGGCACTTATCGAAAAGAGTAGGGGAATTTCCCCGGTGTCCTGGCCAGATTTCCCTCATTCACTAAAATACCACCAACAGCTTAATCTGGTTCAAGGTCAGTTGGCATTCATCTGTATCTCCCTCCCCCGGGTCGTGCCTGAAAATAGGCAGGATTTGTCTAGTGCACTTACCCGGTCAACAAAAAAAAAACTAAACTGCCACATGGTAGTCCTGTATCGCTATACAAACAACTGCAATACTTGCTGGAACTCTAATTAAACCAGTGCCCTTTGTGTATGTACAGCTGTTGTAACTGCTATATGTGTGTGTGTGTGTGTGTGTGTGTGTGTGTGCGTGTGCACATATGGCTGCATTTATGTCTATATGCACACATGTGGCTGTATCAGGGGAGTTCTGTATGTCAAGAGCCAACAGCACCTACTTCTACATTATCTTGAACATTAAGGTTTTCTTTTTTTTTTCTATTATTATGATGTAAGGCTGGACTTTTAATATCACAGTAATATAATAAATAAACTAAAACCCTACCCACACTTTAATTATATATATTTTGTCAGGTTACGGCATTAGCAGCCATTCTGGCTGTGACCAGAGTTTGTTTGAAGCTGCATCCATTCTTTGCCTGGTGCTTCAGAAAGTTTTGCTAATACATGGCTCTACCACATGTTGGATTTGAAAATAATGACAAAAGTCTATTCTGTTTAGAAGAAACTCATTCATATGTTCATCAAATGATTTGAGAATGCCCAGTGGACTTGTTATTTAATTCAGATTTCTAATACCTTTATTTTGCAGTCTTTTTTTTTTCATTTAGTATTTTCTCTTCAAATGTTTAAGTTAGGATTTCCCACAGTGGGGTTATTTTTATGGAAAGTATTTCCAGTTCCAGATTTTCTTAAGTTGCCTATAAGCCTGAATAAATTGTGGTATGGTTGGGTAAGAGGATACCTGCTTTGATATGGGAATATGTAAGTATCCCATATTGAACTGGCACTAGCTATACATTTTTTGTAGTTTACACATAGTGGGATTTGTTTACTTAGGTTCAGTTCCATTAAAAAAAACTTGCTTGTTGAATTAAAAATGCTTAGTGTCACAGTTTACTTTGATTTTTAGAGACTGCAGAGTTCAGTTCTGTTAAAAAACTTGCTTGTTGAATTAAAAGTACTCAGTGTTATAGTTTACTTTGATTTTTAGAGACTGCAGAGTTCAGTTCTGTTAAAAAAAAATTGCTTGTGGCACTGAGGGTTGAGGTGCTGGACGCCACACCTCATGCCATGCCGGTGATCCGGGTTTGAGAGCAAGCTCGGGCCGTTGGGGGTTGGCGGGGATGTGGATGGATCAAGCATCCCATGGACTGCTCTCCTTCTCCGGGGAGGGGGGCTTTTCACCAGTCAATGCACTGGCGACCTCTGGCAGTGGCTAGAGGCACTACAGTGCATGACTGCAGAATGCAGGGGATTAGAGCTGTGGCAGACGTCTTTCAGGTGTGCACTGGAGTGTGCACATGCTGAGCGGGACACGTCATTGCACGTCCAAGCTCAGGAGAGAACATCTAAGAAAATCTCCTACTCTGGGGAGGTGATGGAACCTCCAGTAGCCTGGGCCCACACGCCCAATGTTGGCCGTCAATCCCGACTCCACCCTTGGGGATCTCGGACCTCTCCTAAGGGGTCCAGAGAAGCGAGATCCTGAACCCAGTTCCGCTGTCAGGAGGACGTGGTTCAGACAGGCGGTCAGGTGCACCAGTAGCTGAGTGTGGATTCCTGAGAGATGCCCCATCAGGTAGGAGCATAAATAAAGTCTACAAAAAAAAAAAACTTGATTGTTGAATTAAAACACTCAGTGTTATAGTTTACTTTGATTTTTAGAGGCTACAGAGGGCAAACTGCTTATAAATGCTATCTCGTGTTAATAACAGTAATCTGATTGTCCACTTTCTGCCAGATATTTATCTAGTCTTTCATTGAAAATAATGAAATCCCTGTTATCTGCCACCTCTGATGGCAAGCTGTTCCAGATATTTATAACTCTTTGGGTAAAATAGTTTCTAAAATGGAGTAATCCAAATTCTCATTTTTTCTTCTTTTGACTGATATTAGCCAAGTTTAAATGAGATTTATTTTTGTTCCATATGAATTTTTGGAACATTTTATTTTTTTTTTAACAAGTGCATGTATCTTTACAGGCAGACAGTTAATTACCTAAAAAATCTTTGGCACACATATCATTCTTACAGCACTCATCTTTCCCCATATGGATAGATTTAGAGTTTCCCAGCTGGCACGCTTAGTTACAGTTTTGTTAAAAACAGGGATGATATTTTCTTTAAATTAGTCTTTTATATTTGGCATAATTTTTAGTCCAAGTTCCCTCTAGTAAAACCTTCCTGGGAAAACTGGCATAGGCTTGCACTATTCTGTGTTTCAGGGATGCTTCATTTAGTGGCAAAATGTCTGACTTGCCCCAGTTACTTATGAGACCTGATATTTTGCTAAATTCATTGAAATTCTTTGTTAAATGCTGAGATTGGGAAGTGAAGATTTTGAACCAAGAGAAGGATATCATTGGCGAATGCAGACTGAGAGTGGCCTATAATAGGGTGTGTAAATTTGTCTTGGATGCTAAGTGGGATGCTCATCACTGTGATCTTTATACTCAATTGAGATGGCTCCCACTGGATTACCGGATAAGATATTATGATGGGAGTTCGGAGTGGAAACTACTGAATGGTCAAACTACTCGACAAATCCCTATGATGCTATGTTTTCACTCTTATAAAACAAGTTCTACATGTAGCATGCAGTTACACATTCCTAGCTGCAGAACAAAATTGAGACAGCTGTTTTGTAGATATAGGGCAACTAAGGAGGGGAACTCATACCCTTAAAACATGGTACATAGCAGACAAATAGGGCATTTCAAATGCGTTTAAAATTGCATTTGTTTGATACTGCAAAATGTAATTATTTTAAATAATCTGTATTTTATGTCCTGTTTTAGACAAAGTATTTTTACACTGTATATTCTGGAGGTTGCATGTTATCAGCCGTCTGACTGGGTCACTTGTGCCTAAAGATCTTTCCCTATAAATAAAAGTAAAATTGAAACTGAAAAATGAATGTCTTAAAAACTATTCTTTTTAAATTTGGTTCTCTCAGTGCTGTTTGTTTCCTCCTTTGTCAGTGGTTCAACTACCAGGACAAAAAGCTGAGCGACAATGGGCAACAGTGCGTAGTGCCATTTTTGAGATGAAAGGAACCATTTGTTATCATGGAGGCTCTCAGATCCCAATATAGAATGTTGACCCGTTTACTGAAGAAGTCTAGTAGGCCATATTTTTCCATTACTTTAGTACCTATTCCCATTCTGTAGAATCGAAGGTCTTTGTGGCGTCTAGTGAGATTGAAGTGGCTGCATTGGCTTTATTTAATGTCCACAAGACTGAGAAAAGTCTCTTACTATTATCCCCTTCCTTGACGCCCAGAAATGAAATCTACTTGTTTTAGGCCGATTAATTCAGGCAATATTTTTTTTTTGTAATCTACTGCTAAGAAATTCTGCTAGGATCTTATAGTCAGTGTTCAGTAAGAAAATCAGCCTGTAGCTGGTGCATTCATTTGGGTCCTTTCCTTTTTTGGGATGATCACTATGATTGCATCTTTCATGGAAGGTGGGAGGGAATTTCTAATTTCTGACTCTCAGAATACTTTATGTAGTCTGCTAATTTTTGTGTTAATGTCTGGTGTAGTTTTATTTATTTAGTTTTTGTTGACCGGGTAAGTGCACTAGACAAATTCTGCCTATTTTCAGGCACAACCCCGGGAAGGGGGATACAGATGAATGCCAACTGACCTTGAACCAGATTAAGCTGTTGCTGGTATTTTTAGTGAATGAGGGAAATTTGGCCATTGCACCGGGGAAATTCCCCTGCTCTTTTCGACAAGTGCCATGGGATGTTTAACATCCACCTGAACTACCACCAGAACAGGCAGATGGGACCTCGGTTTAACGTCTCATCCGAAAGACGGCACCTCAGAAGTGCAGCACCCCTCTCATGCTGCACTACAGTGTCAGTGCTGGGATATTAACCCACGTGCCAGATGTGGGAACTGCAGGAATACCTTCTGGCCTTTTTTTCTGGAGATAATTCATTATATTTTGTATTTCTACTGTTATCTCTTTAGCTAATTGCTGAGCTAAAGTATTTGGGGCTTTTGTTGCACTTACAGAGGACAGTAAATTATTGAACTTTTCTGAGTTAGGATTTTGTTTTATTTCATATAGATTTTTATAAAAGTTAAATAATAGACTGCCATCTTTTTTCATACAAGCAACAATTAAGCTTTGGTTTTGTTTCTTTATAAGTTTGTTTGTCACTAACCTGGTTGGCTTCTATCCTACCTCCATTTATTTCTGATTTAATTTTGTCAAAGCTCTTTCTGCCTAATTGTATTGTAAGGTTATTTCATATTTGATTTCATTTATTTCAGGAACTAGGTTTTTATAGCTACTTGATTTTTTTTTTGTACACTTTATTTCAGCAGTACAAAGGATATTACATTCCATGTTTTATACAATCTCAGCATTCAGGATATACTTTAAGTCATTGACAGTTGTTATGTCCAACAATAAAGTTTAAACTTTACATTAGTTTGTTATGGAAAAATGGACCTCAAAAATAATTTATTTCCTTTCTCAATTTACATTCCCTTGATTTATTATTCATTTAATAGAACATAATAACTTCTCTTCCCTAGGTTTTTGAAGAGTGTATCTCTAAAAATTTGGGAACTAAGGTTGCGTCAATGCTTCTTCCACTGGAGCCCACATTTCCAAGAATTTGTCCATCTGACCCCTAACTGTATATTGAATTCTCTCATATTTCATGCAGTCTAGGAAGTTATTTACCCATTCAGAAATTGTTGGACTGGAGGTCTGTCTCCAATGAGTGGCCAGCACTTTCAATCCCATAACATTCTCCAGTCTCCATAGGGTTAAGTGGGATTTCTTATGTATGGATATCCCTCCCGGCCCAGTTGGGGAAGACCCAACAGGATTTCTGCCAGATCTAGCCTTGGATTGATCCCCACCACCTTGGAGAGTGCTTCTTGTACTCCTGTCCAAAAATTCTGGACTCGTTTACATTGCCAGACCATATGGAAGAATGTGCCATTGTGTATCAGGCATTTAGGGCAGAGTGGGGATTTACTCGGGTCTATAACACGTGCCAGCCAGGGGGGTGTGGTATGTCCTATGAAGAACTTTGTATTGAATGGCTTTTGTCCTATTGTTCACCGAACATTTAAGACTATTCCTCTCAATTGTCAACCAGTCCCCTCCGGTTAACCCAGCTGGTAAAATGTCAGCTTCCCATTTATCTTTAGTAGGTTCCATATAATCAGGCATGGATCCTATCAACATCTTATATGTTTGTCTCAGTGGTTTGAAAGAGGAGTCCCCAGATTGTCCCCAAAACATCTCCTCCAGTGGGGAACGTGACATTACCTCTCCCATTCCTCCTACAGCCTTCAATCCCTCCAAAATATTTTTAAGTTTTGTATACAGGGGTAAGTGATAGTTACTTACATTTTTATTTGCCACCAGTTCTGTAAATGGACAAACACTACCATCCCTCCATATATGTTGTAGCGGCGAGAGTCCCCTTCTAGACCAACTTTTTAGGATAGGTCTATCCCAGAGGGAAGGGCCATCCCCCAAGTGTAGTAATCTTTCAGTGGAACTTTCAGGGGATAAACCCTCACTGACCCCTATCATCTTATGTGCCAATTTCCATGCTTTCACTATAGTCCCAGTGCATGGGTTGGGGGGAAACTTTCATAGAGCTTGCCCTTCCATTCAATGCCAAATAAGCCTGGTACATTGAGATATGCGTGGGTTCCTCCATTTCTACCCAAGCTGGTTGTCCTGCTGGGTCCTTCATTATATCCTGAACATGAACCACCTGAGCAGCCACCCAATAATGTCACATGCTCGGGAGACCAAACCCGCCCTCCCCTGTGGCAACCACAAAAGAGATTTTTTAATCCTCTGTCTCTTATTGTTCCAAAGTAGCTGGGTGATAGATCCTTCAATACTTTTAAAGTACTTATGAGGAATTTTTAGAGGCACAGCCTGGAAAAAGTACAAAAACTTTGACAACACTGACATTTTGATCAAGTTCACTCTCTCCATCAAAGTCAACGGCAGGGCCTTCCATGCTACACAGTCTTCTTTTATATTCGTTACTAAGCCTTTCATATTCATGTCAGCCAGAGAAGAGTCTAGATGGGATTTGGATACCCAAATATTTTAAGGATTTATGCGGTTGTACCACCATCCTTGCAATTGTAATTGGGCCCTCCTTTCCCCCCAGTGGCACCCACTCACACTTGCTCCAATTAATCTTATGGCCTGAAATTGGTCCATATCTATTAAAGAGAAGAGTCAATTCTGCCATCAATTCCCAGGGAGAGGTTATAAAAAGGAGAACATCGTCTGCGAAAAGTGATATTACATGCTCCCTTCTCTCTCTCTGAACCCCTTTAATCCGTGGATTGGATCGTATACTCTGTGCCAGTGTTTCAATTGTGAGGGCATATAGCAAGGGGGAGAGGGGGCAACCCTGCCTGGTAGCTCTTGTTAATGCAAAGGGGGAAGAAATAGTATCATTTGTGAGAATGTGAGCTTCTGGGGACTTATACAATACCCCCAACCATTTCATCATGAGTGGACTGAGGTCGAATTTCCACAATACTGCCATTCGACCCTATCAAAGGCCTTTTCCACATCTAATGCTAGAAGACTCCTTGTTTCCCCCCTAGGCCACTTATATATAATATTTAAAACCAGCCTTATATTGTGTTTGACCTGCCTACCTTTCACAACCCCGGTCTGGATGAACAAGCCTGGAGAGAAGATTTTCCAGCCTATTCACCAGTAGTTTTGCCAATATTTTGTAATCAGCATTGAGTAGAGATATCGGCCGATATGACGAACATAAAAGAGAATTCTTCCCTGCCTTAGGCAGGACAGTAATAGTGGCAAGGCACTGCGAGTGGGGGGAGTGCATTCACTTCCAAAGTTTCCTTTATCATTTCCAGCATTAACTGCTCCAGCTGCTCCCAGAGCAATTTATATATTTCACATGGAATGCCATCGGGGCCTGGGGCCTTCCCCCTCTTGGTTCTCCACACCACAGCCTTCAATTCTTCCCTGGTAATGGGGGAATCCAGTGCTTCCCATTCCTGTTCCCCCCACCCCAGGTAAGTGAAGCTCCTTAAAAAGTCTTCTGGGTCAGTCCCCTGTGGGAATTCAGTGGAATACAGTTGGGAGTAATAAGATTTAAAGGTATCATTAATTTTTTGTTGCTCATACGTAATTTCACCCCCCGCCCCCGGCTTTTCACCATGCTTGCCAACCACTTCCCTGCCCTGTCTCCTTCAAACTATGAAAATGATTTACTTAAAATGAGGTCCCGTTCTATTTTCTGGTTGGTAATTTGGTTCAATTCATTTTTTAGCATCTTTAATTTTTGTGTTTGGGTCCTGTCCTGCAATCCCATAAGCCCCCTCTCTATGTTTTGTATTTGATTTTCTAGTTCTTGTTCTCTCTTAAGGGATTACTTTTTCCTACATGCCGAATATGAAATGGTTTCTCCCCGAATTAATGTCTTTAATGCTTCCCAAACAGTCCTGACATCCGTATCCTCAGGTGTATTTAATATAATAAAGTCAGACTCGTGTTGTTTTAACTGTTGGAGGAAATTGGGGTTCACTAAGAGGCCAGAATCCATGCACCAAAGTGGATTCATCTTTGGTTTCTTCTTCCCCTCCAGAACCACCCGCAATGGGGCGTGGTCTGAAATGAGAATCAGTCCATATACTGCTTTAGTTAAGTCCCCCAATCTTGATTTGGTGAGAAAAAGGCAGTCCAACCTGGTATATAGGTTGTGGGCATGAGAGAAAAATGAGTATTCTCGCTGGAGGCATGGTAGAATCGCCAGGCTTCTTGCAACGATCTACCTTGTGCCAAATGGTGGAGAGTTTTAACACTTTTAGGAATCGGACCTCTTTTCACCCCTGAGTGGTCTAATTGAGGGTCCCAATAAGTATTTACATCTCCTCCAATAATTATATTGTCAGGGAAGGGTGCCAGCGTACTCTCTAAATAAGTTAAAAATTCTGGTGAATCAGTATTTGGTCCATAAACTGAGACTGATGTTATGGGGGAGCCACCCATATCAATCACCACTATAACATACCACCCCTGTGGGTCTGATATGAAAGAGAGAACTCTGTGAGGGAATCCCGGCCTAATCCAAATTGCCACCCCACGGGCTTTAGAGGTAAAGGGAGATGCCACCAAAGTACCCCCCCAGGATCGATGTACCCCCTCTAGCTCCTTCCTGGTTGAGTGAAGTTCTTGCAAAAAGACTATGTCACCGTTCATTTCAGTTTTTATCTGGTTCCACACTCGCTTCCTTTTAACCGCTGTTCGAAGCCCATTTACGTTCCATGTAATCAGCATAATTTTAGCCATAACAATTGAATCTCTTGTTCATAATAGTATATCCACCCCTGCTTGCACCCGCATGTCTGTTTCTTCTGGACTGCTGACAAAACTTTTTTTGTTTATAACACTTTGAAATATAACTGTCTACCCTATTCCCCTCTACTCAAAACAAATAACAATTGCCTTTATGTCATTACAAGAAATTCCCATCTTCCCTCCCCACTCGCCTGAACTAACAACTTAGTACCCCCCAACCCTCTCTAATCCCCCTTCTAAGGTTTTAACTTCCCTCTACATTTCGTGGATTGAGCATCCACCCCTTGCAATAATTCTTGATCAATATTGTTTAAATCATAGTTTATTTCCCCTCATATCTTAAAATCTTGATAAAGCAGGAGGGAGTAGGGAGGTTACCTCACCTCCTCCACTTCCCTAGGGCTGATCTATTAACCTCTATTATCCTTGAGGTTAGATTATTATAAAAGAAAACTAAAACTCGAGTCAGAAGTAAATGAAAAAGAAAAATGAGAGGTCAAAGCGATCCATGTCTTGTAGAGTCTTCTTGAGAGTTCCCACCCCCCCCACTGCAATTTAATTAGGGGAAGGATGTCCCAACATAATGGAGTTTACAGCATTGTCACAATTGTTCTGCCTGTATCAGTAAAAAACAAACAAAAAAAAAACACAATAGACCCCCCTAATATCAGAAAAAATAGTAATGACTTAAAACACACTTTCTTCACAGCCCGTCATTCCCCTGCTTATTGAAATTCTGGGCCCTTCTATAGTTTCTTAAACTCTTGTAGAGGCTTCTTGAGAGTTCCCATCCCCCACTGCAACTTATTTAGGGGTAGGATGTCCCAGCATAATGGAATTTACAGCATTGTCACAATTGCTGTGCCTGTATCAGTGAAGAAAAAAACCCCACGATGGACCCCCCCCAACATCAGAAAAAATAGTAATGACTTACAACGCACTTTCTTCACAGCCCATTATTCCCCTGCTTATTGATATTCTGGGCCCTTCTTTAGTTTACCAACTAGGAATTTTCCATTCTCCGCACGTTGCATGCATCATTAACTTGAAAATTTAAACTGGGAGATAATATAAGCAAATGAAATTCTTGTCATCTAACATCCCAAATTTACTTCCCAAAGGCCCTGTTTCAAGTCTGTACCTTCGGAAGACCTGTGGAGAGGTAGGGGAGGAGGGAGCCCCTGAATCCAGCCCTTATAGGCTTCCTCTAGAATTACGGATTGGAAAATCAGCACCCCCAGTCATTCACCCTTTTCAGGTACCTTTCTAATTTAGCCAAGAAACTGCCAAGTTGTTTTTGTTTTTTTCCAGGGTTTGCACAAATTCCAAGGCCACTGACGGGTCTGTAAATGCCTTTGTGTTTGCTCCCGGAGGTCTTACGATCAATCTGGCCGGGTAAGCGATTGTGAACGGACAGTTTATTGTGTGTAGAAGTCTGCAAACTTCAGCAAATGCTTGCCTCTGGGTTTGCAGAAGTCGGGAATAGTCTGGATACAGGCAAACTCTTCTCTGCTGCTCCATAATGGTACCTTTCTTCCTTGCTGCATCCAAGACCCGTACTCTGTCCTGATATCTGAGAAATTTCACAATTACGTGTCTGGGTTTCTGTTCTGGTGATGGTTTCGGCCCGGGGGAGCGATGCGCTCTCTGGATTTCCAGATCTTCATCCTGAGGGCTCTGTAACTTATTTTTGAACCAGTTCTGTAGAAATTGGATACAGTCCTTCCCCTCCAGACCTTCTGGGAGGCCAGTAATTCTAGTATTACAATGGCGCTCCCGATTTTCATGGTCGACAATGGCCTGCTTCAAATATTCTATCTCTTTCAGCACTTTAGCAAGATTGGCTGATTGAGAGGAGTTTCTGTCTTCTTGATCACTTAGGCGTTGTTCCATTCCCCCAATCGCCTCTCATGTGTCTCGACCTGCTCTAAAGTGGTACTCATGGCCTGCTGTAAATGCTGGATTTGGGCCGTGACGTTGTTGAATCCTGCTTCCATTCTGGTACCCAGGTCATACTTTAAGTCTTTTATCAGCCTTTCTAATTGTTGGTAATCCTCAGCCATTGTAGAGTTTGATGAAGATTCCTAGACGGAGTTTCCTGAGGTTGTTTCAGCCCAGTCTGGCAACTCTTTATGTGTGGCTTCAGTAAGGGGTACAGGCCTTGTCTGACCCTTAGCAGAGGTCTCTCTTTGCGATGTTTTAAATTATATTTTTGCTTGTTTTTTCCCCGATTTCTGTACGGACGACAACAGCACTGCAGGGTATGTCCAATTTTGTTATTAAACGGGGCGTTAAAACAAATTATCCAGGGGATTGCAAGGGATGGTAGCAGAGCTCTCAATTCACACTGCCATCTTGCTCTGATGCTAGGCCATGCCCCCTGTAGCTACTTGATTTTGTTTGTGTTATCAAGCAAGGGTTTAAGTTTTTCTTCTAGCCATGTTATTATTTGTGTTTATTTTTTCTTTTTAGTTGAATAACTGATGACTAATTCCCTTAAAAAGCATTTCTATAATTCCCATATTGAGGCTTCTGACCTACCTTTAGTCAAATTTGCTTTAAAATATTGTTTGGTCTCTTCAGTTAACCATTTACAAACTTCAGTGTAGTTGAGAAGGGAGATATTGAATGCCAGTATTAGGGGACCTGTTCTTTCCTAATTTTTGTGTTACTTGGCATGATCAAATACTGTGTTCTCTACAATATTGGCTGTTACTACTGTTCTCTTAATTCATTTTGATATGAATACATAGTCTGTGCAACTGTAGGAATTGTGGGGTTTAAAGAAAAGAGGAGTAGTCCTTTCCTGTTGGATTAAGTAATCTCCAAGTGTCACAGGGACTGTGGTCTGAGATTAGGAGATTCCAGGCATCTCTATTTTTCTGTTTTTCTTTGGGGTTTCCTAAGGGGCTTTTATCCAGATAGCGATCCATTCTAGTATTCAGGATCCTATCTCAGAATTAGGTCTTCGTCTTTAAAGAGACTTACCAGCCTAGGCCCCTGCACCTGATAGATAGGTGCCGTACCTCATGGGACAGCTTGTAATGTGGAGCTTGCTGAAAATAATCCATCTGGTAAAAACTGGTAACACTTGTAAAATTAGAAAAACCGGGTCCCAAGGACTTCCTGGTTTCTGGTACTGCCCACGCTCTGCCCCTGCACTCTGCCACATTATGACGCGATGCTAGAGAGAGCACGGGGATGTGCTCCATTATAGACTATGGGTGGCACCTTTCTGATCGTTTTTTATATTATAATGGCCATTTGGTGATAACACGTCGGCACTGGTTGACTAACGAGGCTGTTGTTGTGTGGAGATAAGTGCAAAAAGTGCCTGGATTATAGTGCAATGCATAGTAGTGAGATCTAGAGGCTATTTGTCACTCAGGTGGAGTGGGAGAAGGGCCGGGTGTGTGTCACCTGACCAAGATGCCGCCTAGTGTAGTGACCATGGTCAAAGGCTGTGATGCGGCTGACCCGGGTTGTAGTCCTACCTGTTTCAGTTTTGTTTTGGTATTTGTTAGGTGGCTTTGTTGCTGTCACCCTCCCTGGACTTTCTGCCCCTTCCCTCTTGTTTCTGACCTTGGAGTTGATTAAAATATTGTCGGGGTGTGTGAGGCATAGCCCCCCGCAGACACTTATCATGCACTGTTCATGTTTGGTTTAGTCCCCCCCCCCCAGGACATGCCTCGGTGTGGAGTTTGTGTGTGGCTGTGTGGCCATGTGTAGGTGGTCAGCGCCGTATTGTTTTCATGGTTTTTGATCGCGCTATGTCACCTTCGATAATTTAACCTAGAACCAATCCAGCGATAGTTGAGGTAAATTAATTCATATAGCTCTAACAGAACAATTGCGATCTTACCCAACTAGATTGGTTCTACTAACATCTGATATAATCCTAAAACAACAGCAGATTTTAACATCGTGACTAGCTTAATCATTATTCAATATAAATATTATACTTTAGATTTATGGCATTTCTATCCAAGGTCTGTTTATCAGCTATTTGCTGGAAGTCATTGAGTTTAATTGTGAGTATCAGTAACTGTAACTTATTCTGAAACATCAACAATTTTGTAGATTTTGTTATCTTAGTATAATTAAGCAATGTTATAACATTTATCTACCTTATTTAGGAGAACAGATACAGAAATTTAAGAAAATAATTCTATAAAAGAAAAATCATATTTTAGGATGAATGTACAATAGACAACTATGTATCTTATTAGATGGAATGTCCATTTACTGTTTAGGGGGAGGGGGGCATCGCAAATTGAATGTGTATACTGTAAGAGTAGTTTGTTGCAAACTGATGCAGCAAGCCAGTTTGTAAATTAGAGTCATTTAAATATTCCGTTGACATATCCAGAATATTTAGAGCTCGTCCAACTTCCTTAAAAGTATTCCAAATCAGTTCTTCTAATTCATTATTTCCCAGCAGTGTTAAAAAGATCCTTATTTTGCAGTAAAATTTAGGGTATGCATTAAAAGAAAGGTGTCATTCAAATACCTGCTTAAGTCTCTATGTATTAGTAAAACTACCATTTCATAGACCTCAGTTAGAATCAATAATTTGTGTGAAGGCAATGCTGCTACTATATAACAGAGTTTATGTAACTATAGCATAGCTACATAAGACTATGTGGTTTCTATAAAATTTCTGTAGGAAGTTTAAGCATCATAGTGGATAGGGAGGGGGAGAGCAGGAAGAGGTGCTAATGAGATTAGCGTAGGAGTTGCCACCTATGGTTCACTTCTTTGTTAGTATATATTAGTCTGCTCTATAATTGTATCACTGTAATTTCCCATGCTGCAGAAAGGGGAAGTTCTGCTGGCAAGCAGTAGATGACCACAGATCAGAATGTTTGATCTCAGCATTTCTTAGATTGGGAGTGTCACAAAATAAGGGTGGGTTAAAAATGCTGTCCTATCTCTCTAGGCCTCTCTCCAGGGCATCCCTTTACAATTGCTAACTAGTGGAGAATTGCAATATGTAGTGCATTTAGCCACTTGTGTTTATGCTTGCTGATCGGGTAGTAATCCGGTTGTATTTGCAGGACATCTATTCTATGTCCTTCCACCTAAGAACTACAGCTCAACAAATCAGTTGGACAGGCATAATTTGTTTAGAGACCCTCTTAGTTCTACCCCACGCATTGCTTCTTTGGGTGGGGGGGGGGTGATTGCAAACGTTATTTGTTTTTTTAGAAACCACACTTTTTTTTTTAGACTCCACTCAATTGTCTGGTGTAAAACTCATTTCATTTGAGTTCTTAATTTATTTGGGGGCAGAGTGGCATGGTACCAGTAATAAACAAACAAATTTAGTAGCATCAAACATATACACACTTAAAAAGGCCTAAGCACTAAGAACATCTGATTCTTATGCATCAATATTGAAGTATTTAAAGTCAAACCTGTGAGTAAAGACTGGTAACTAGCAGGTGATTATCACATTTTCATTCTGGAGGGAGGTCATTATTTTGTTGACCAGGTAGGCCCACTGGGCCCAAAAAGTCCCTTTTCCAGAGGCGACCCAGGACTAGTTACATAGAGGCCTGTAAGGGAACAGGACACGACAGTGATACATTTCAATGATACAAGCATTAGACACAGTATTTCCAGACAGTCACAGTAATTCCAGAAGACTTACACATTGGTATGACATACATTGGCTTTTGTGCATGCTTTGGTTTAGGCAAGAGAAGGATGCCAACACTGACAGCATGTTAGTTACAAATTATTGTGGTTACAGGTAACAGACTTCTGGCCATGTTGGCCAATTTCCACATTAATTAGCTTCTGTTGTTATGCTTTATGTGCTGGGGCATTGTTTTTTCAGGGACTGGCACCGGATTGTTTTGCGTAGAAGGGTCTGGTGTTGTAGTATCAATCTCAGACGTCTGTTCCTTGGCCTGGGGAGGGCGGGCATCCAATGTTGAATTTTGTCCCAAGTGTGCACTCTTGAAATATATTATGTCGTTTTTGTGGTCCCAATCCTTTCTCCTGATACTGGAAGGGGGAGGGTGTGTCAGTCACTCTTGACCACCCCCTTGGTAAATAGCCTTCCTTCCTTATTGGCTTCTTTTCAGGTGAAGAGCATTCCCTTGACTTTTTAGGTTGTGGTTGGGGCTTCTTCATTTTATTTTCCTCTCCTGGGGCAGACTTTATTTTCCTCCTCCCCGAGGAGTGATTGGCCACCATTTCATGCCAGGATTCTTTGTGAGGGGGTTACAAGATGGAGAACTGTCTGGTTTGCTGGGAGTCGGGTAAGTGCCAATGTTTTTTAATAAATTCAAGAGTTTCTTATAGGTCTGAGGAAGAGTGACCAATGCTGTTTTCGGGGGAAGACAATTAACTGCTGGATATTTTATACAATATCTTAGTCCAAGGTGCTGCTGTATGTGTCACTACAGTAAATTCCCTGGATTTGGCTGCAGTTTCATTTGGATAGTCTTGGGGGGAAAAAATGTATGCCCTTGCCAGAATAATGTTCTTCTGTGTTCTTTGACTGCGCTTAGAATAGCTTCTTTTTGGCTGAATCTCAGGGAATTTATTCTGCTTGGTCTCATTTTTTTCGTTTCTCTTTGGGACCGGAGCTAGTGACCTATGTGCTCTTTGTAGTAGTAGATACCGGTCAGATTGCAATTTTACCAGAAGTAAAAGAAAAATCTGTAGGATTGAGATGGCATCTGATCCTTCCACTTTTTCAGGCAAACCGACGAATCTTATGCTATTCCTACTGCCTTTATTTTCTAAATCACCTACTTCCCTAGCAGGGAGGTGGTTTGTTTTATATTGCTTGTTCACTGTATATTTGAGTAGGTCTTCAGACCATGTTATGTGTTTTTTTGAAGCCTTCATTCTTGAAAGGGTTTCCTGCACAATAATCTTAAAATTTGCAATAGTTTTTAGGATCTTTCAAATCATTTAAGTCTGCTTTAATAGATGAAAACATTGCTTTGCGATCATTGCTGTTGGTGATCTATGATAGGGGATCTGCGCATGTCAGCGCTGTAGCCATAGCAGTTTAGATTTGAGACAACTTTAAGTTCTAAAGGATATAAAAGTTAAAATATTTACTCAGTCTTCTTAATACTGGTAACAAACAAAAGCTGAGGTGATCCCCTTCAACACTGCACCAAAATCAATATGATTGCACACATTTTCAGTGGCGGATGGCTCTAGATGCTGCTACTACTGTAAGAGATATGAGACTAGGCATCTATTGCAGAGTGGAGAAGGAAGGGATTCCTCCATCTTCCCACTGTTAGGGAGGGCTGCTGGTCTCCAGCATAAAACTCACACTTGTCATCAATAGAATGTTGTTACACACCCCATTCATACAAAAATATGAATTTTAAGATATGTGCTGACCTTTTATTGAACCAGCAAGACATTTACAGAGCATACGTTTTCAGGTTACGCAGATCCTTCTATTTTTGGAACTGTGGTGCAGTTGAATTCTGCCGATGACAACTCTGATTTTATTGATGGCGGCTCAACTCCCTTTTAACCCTAAAAAGGACTTTCTTTTAGATGCTTCTCTGCATCCAACCCATATACCTTTGTTTTGCAGATCATCCAAGTCTGCATTAAGAGCAGGTTAATTCTGACCACAAGCAAAACAAAATGGTAATACTGAATGCACACTGAAAATAGAAAATAGGGTTTAAATCGACATTTTGACATGAGGTCTTCAGGAATTATCTAAAAGAGGAAAAAGCAAAGGTAGTTTTTTCTCTTTTAGATAATTTCTGAAGAGGATGTAAGGTCAAAACATCGATTTTAACATTTTCTATTTTTAGTGTGCATTTAATATTATCATTTTATTTTGTTTTCAAACCACACGCTGATGCAACACCTTGTTTTTTTTAATTCTGACCGTAGTGTACAGAACCCATTGCCCAAGTATAGTTAAGACCAAAATGGTTTTAATACCATAAAGCTGTACCCACTCTTTTCTCTATTCTTTCTGCCACCAATGCCATACCCACCACATCTCTTTTCCTCTGAGGAAGGCAGTATAGCGTAGTGGTTAAAGGCACTGAGCTGCAAACCTGGAGACCTGGGTTTGAATCCCAGCATTCTCTATTTACATATTGTGTGAACGTGAGCAAGTCCCTTAGCTTCCTTGTGCTCCCAGGTCACACCAGGAAATAAGCTGTGGCTTAGTGTGCCTTTCCTGAAAACAAGTTCCCCTTTCCCCTTTTATTCTAAACTTACCTTTCCCTGACTTGTTGGCGCAGATATCTCTATTGCTCTGCCTCCCTTATGGCCATGCTCTGGTTTTCCCTGCTTCCCCGCTATTTCTCCTCTCCACCCCAAATCCTACTACATCAGGTCGGAACTCTGACTTTTGCTCTTTCCTTGTCCCTTTCTTCAGCATTTCTGTTGGTCAGGCCTGTTTCCTGCTACAGATTCCCCTCTCTCTGGAACAACCTTGTGACCTCTCTTTGCTCAGTCTTCTTTTTACTCTTCCTGAGACCCCTGCTTCAGGTCTACACAGCCCATTCCTGCCCTTGACCCTGATGCCTTTCCTCCATTTTAACCTCTGTAATTCATCAAGTACAATGCAAACATTACATTTCCGAAACATAGGTAGTCAACAACCATTCATTTCATAACGTTCAGTAAAAAAAAAAAAAAAATTGCACAGACAATGTGCCCCTATGGGACCAAAAACAGTTTATCAGATATGCAGTGTTTCTAGCTGTGAATGAAATGATGCAAGGTTGCTAGTCCTGTGGATTTAGAGCATAAAAAGGTTGTATTTACCCTTGTGATTCGTGCCCCATGGCAAAGCACTGGGGTTCTCACTGCTGAAAACTGTGTGGTGGAGGTAAACTGTTTTAAACTGTGTGGCAGAACTGAATACGCTGGTCTTGCCCATTTTTAAAAACAATTATAGTATGGACACGGGGAGTTATAATATGGACATAACTAAAGGTATGTCAGGTGGACATGCTTTGAAGTCAGCAGTTGGAGACCAGAGATGGGTTTAGAGTAATGACCTAAATGTAGGTTAGGTGTTTGTATCTCTCAGCTTCCTAGAAAGGCTGTTTCAGAGGCTAGGAGCATAGAAATAGATTGCTCTGCCAACAGCAGAAGAGGGTCAGGAAGGAGAATGGTACCAGCAGCACCTAGGCAGGCTCATTTAGAACAAGTTCATATTTTTAAATAGCGTGGGGGTACACCTAGACTAGTCCCCATCTTTATCCACTCGTACTTCATTAGTATTCACGTCAATTCACCACAAGTTAAGATCAGCGTCTTGATTAGAGCATTGCTTAACCCTTGAGAACAGATTATGTAGTATTGTTAAAAGCATACTGCTTCTAGCTCTGGAGTATGGTTCCCAAATTTATGGTACTGCTACAGGCTTTGAATTAAAACATCTTGAAATAGTCTGTAACAATAGCTACCATTTTTTAATTTATTTTTTTAGTTAACCGTAGATGATCCCCATTGTGACCTTCGTGCTAAAGTAGGCTGGCGGAAGATTTGTTTCATTGGGTTGTTTGATTGATAGGTCATTTAGACCCCCTGATGATTCCCTCTTAGTAGACTTTAAGATTGACTAAAGACAACCCAGGGATGTTATGCTCTAGTGACCAGTATTTCAGTTCATTTATTTTACCAGGAAAAGGCTTCATTGAACAAGCTCATTCACAAGGGGGTCCTGGAAAGGACAGTCGAACATACAACAAAGTACAGTGAACAGGAATAAACACAGAGTGAAATAATACATGTCTTGAATCCACAATAAGTGTCCATAATGTAAAATTGTACAGCAAGATTCAGTTGTACTAGGAATAAAGTACTTAGAAAAGCTAACACAGTGAAACAGTCCATATTTAGAGATAAACAGTAGTGTAAGTTCAGCTGTTATTAAGTTTTGTAATGTAGTACTCAACTAGGTAACTGATGTACTCGACTAAGGAACTAGAGGAATGGAATACATAAGCAGAACATGGTTGATTCAAGGGTATTGGTATACCATAGGCATTTATTATTACACTAACGAGCCCGGCTAGATGCACACTATGTGTTGTTATACTAAAGAGCCCAGCTAGGTAGCACACCATGTGGACAGGATATTTGATTCCTGGAATAGTACACCTTATTTGCATGTACATACTTCAGGACAAATGCTGTAGTTGAGAGATCTGAAGCACTTTCTCCCAACCAGGGAGCAAAGTTTGAGTGTGCTGTGTATCTTATTCCAGGCAACCGGCACAGTGTTGCTAATGGCAGATTTTCCGAGGTGCGTAGAGTACAAGGGCGTATCTAGGAGAAGGATATTGCTCTTCCTCCACACATAAGAGCAGGTGGTCCTTTTGAAGAGCTCTAAGATGTATCCTGGTAAGTCATTAGATAGTATCTTGTGAGCCCATGTGTAGAGATTATGTAATCTCCTTTTCGGTAGTGAGGCCCACCCAACTGTTACATAAAGGTTGCAGTGGTGAGTTAGTGGTGGTAAATTAGTAGTGCATCTTAGTGCCCTATGATAAAGTACGTCAAGTTTGTTTAGATAGTTAACAGTACAGTGACTATAGATAATGTCGGACAGCATAGTCTATTGTTGGTACAGATGTTGCTTGTACAAGGTGTGTTCTGACATTCATGGGGAAACCGTGCTGATTTCTGTAGTAGAATCCAAGTCTGATTTGCAGCTTTTTGCAAACTCCATCAATGTGTTCTGCAAAGTATTTACTATCAGTTGTTAAAGTTTACTATGGATTTGGTCAAAAAAACATTTTAAAACTTTTTCACAAAATGTTGGAACAATCTGTCAATCTTGTTACATAATGCTTCCAACTACTTTGTGTTTAGAAATAATCTACCAAAACACCTCAAGGGCAATGCTGTTTGTGTGGGTGTTTAATAGTTGGTGATATAAGAGAACACAGTGTGTCAACAGAAGGGGACCGTGTGATCCATTTAGTCTGCCCAATTTTCTACCCCCCTTCCCACTTCATTTTGGGTTTCCAATGTGCCTGTCCCAAGCTCGCTTGAACTCCCCTATTGTTTTAGCAGCTACAACCTCTTTGGTCAGGCTGTGTCAGGGTTCCACCACCCTCTCCATGAAGAAGAACTTCTTGAGGTTTCTTGCTTCTGAATCTACCTCCCTTAAGGCGCATGCTGTGACCTCTTGTCTGTGTACCTGTAGTTTCCTGGAAGAGGCTCTGAGCCTGTACTGCGTTTATTCCTTTGAGGTATTTAAAAGTTTCTATCATGTCACCTCTGTTGTGCCTTTGTTCTAGGGAGTACAAGTTAAGCTGCTGGAGCCTTGCTTAGTAAGGTTCATGGTGGAGCACCTGTACCATCCTAGTAGCCCGTCTCTGCACAGACTCCAAACAGTCTGTGTCCTTTCTTAGGTGTGGCCTCCAGAACTGCGTGCAGTACTCCAAATGAGGCCTGACCAGGGATCTGTACAGTGGCATTAACACCTTGTGCCTTCTGCTAGCGATACCTCTGCCAATGCATCCCAGTATACTGTTGGCTTTTAGTGCTGCTTTTTCACACTGCTTTCCAACTTTTAAATCATGTGATATTATTACTCTGTGATCTCTTTCTTATTGTGTCTTTGTTAGCTGTTCTCCATCCAGATTGTATCTACATTTTGGGTTTCGCCTTCTGAAGTGCATGACATTGCATTTCTTTGCATTAAATTTTAGTTGCCAGTTTTTTGACCAGTTCTCTAGTTTTCTGAGATCAGATATCAATCCAGAGACTCCTTCCTGTGTGTCTACCCTGCTGCAGAGCTTGGTATTGTCTGCAAACAGGCATACCTTCCCCTCCAGACCATCAGTGATATACTGAATATGTATTTGTAGCAGGCCCCCCAATGGCGGAGTTGGTGCATGCAGTCTGGGTTCGGGAGCCACATCAGGGAAGGGCCATGGGCTGGAGCAGCTGTTGAGAGGCAGTGCATTCTTCCTGGGGAGGGCTGCAGGCAGATTTTGGCACCAGAGCAGTACCTGTGGGAGGGCCAGGGAGCTTTCTCCCCCCACAGTGCATTTGTGCATGCATAGTGTCAGGTGGCACTTTGCCCACATTATGGGGAGGAGGGAGGAAATGGAGGAAGCAGGGAGAAAATCCTCAGGGGCCATCTATACGATGATAAGTGCATTCATACCCCATGCCATACTAGTGGCCTCCAATTTGGATTTGGACTGCTCAAGGGGTGGGGGCAGTCCTCCCTCGGGCTACTGCCATGGAGGGCAGAGCCGAGGAGAATACTAGAGATGCCAGCTAGGTGGTGGGGCTGGGTGGTAATTGTGGCTGAATGAGGGTAAATTCCTGAGGAATGAGGGCTAAAAGCTGAGGATACAAAATAAAAATCAACATAGGAAAAAAGAATATTTTTATTTATTGAATATTATTTTAATATGTATACATGCTCATCTTACTGTACTTGATATATCTATTATTGTCTCATTTTCTGTGTATGCCAAGCAGCCCAGGTGGTTCCTGGAAACTGGCATTATGCTCACTGTACGAACCGGTTAAGAAATACATGAAATGAATAATGCGTGAGCAGGTGGCAGTACCAAGATCATGCAGGGATTTGTGGGTGAAGATGGTGACCTTGAGTTGGATGTGTGGCAGCATAGAGAGCCTGCAAATATGCCTCAGGATGAGGTAACACGGATGTGGACCTGGTGCAGTTTGCACTTCAGAGCCAGGAGGAAGGTAGTGGTTGTTTGGGCTCAGTAACATAACCAACAACAAAAAAAAGAGAGTGCTATATTATCAGTAATAATAGACTCTTGGTACTACGCATCTCGTAGATGACTGTAGAACCTGAATCAGCAGAGCCCAGCGTATAGTATTCACACGTTTATACCAATTAAAAAAATTAGTGAACACACTCTGCTTCTTAATCCCTTCTTACTGGGATCGATTTTTCTGCTCTCTGTAGCTGGAGGCAGATGTTCCTAAGTCAGCCTGGCCTGTGACTGAGCCATGCAGGCACAGCATGTTGGCTTTCTAATCACAGACTCAGTAGTTAGTCCTAAGAGTCATGTAGCTGCATGCCCAGCTGCTCAGACAAGTGATTAACGGGAAGGAAAATTAAGTCAATCGAAATGGGACTATCCAAAATGGGTGAGTGCCCTGGACAAAGAAACTCCCTTTCTCGAAGAAGTTCTTTGTTTGGATTTTATTAGTCAAACCACTTATAATAACATATGAAGAAGATAGTCAAAATCAGGTAGTTTTAGAGCTGGGAACCAGCTGAATTGAAATACTGTATATTAGAAATTTGTGTCACCGACAAGAGACCTAGAAGACTTTGTTGTTGTTAACCAATAATGGTGTTTAATCTGAAAACAGGCAATGAGCAGAGTTTGGCATAGATACAATTTACAAGATATATAATATCTGCAAAATACCACAAGGATCTGTACTAGGGCTGGTCCCCTTCAATGTCTCTATTAGTGACATTATAGAGGGCCTGGAAGGGAAAGTATGCCTGTTTGCAGATGACACAAAGCTCTGCAACAGGGTAGACACACGGTGGTAGAAAGAATGAGGGATGATTTAAGAAAACTGGACAAATGGTCAAAGGTTTGGCAGCTGAGTTTTAATGAAAAAAAGTGCAAAATCTTGCACATGGGCCATAGGAACCCGGGGGCAACATACCAACTGGGAGGGGAGGTACTAACGGTCACAAAGCAGGACATGGACCTGGGGTCATCATATCTGATGACCTGAAGGTAGCCAAGCAATGTGACAAGGCAGTGGGTAAGGCTAGCAGAATTCTTGGATGCATTGGGAGGGGCATCACCAGCAGAAGAAGGGAGGTTATACCCCAGTTTGGATCACTGGTGAGACCCCATCTAGAGGACTGTGTACAATTCTGGAGGCCCCATCTCTGAAAGGACAGTGATAGACGCTATGATGTTACCATGCTCATAATCCTCACCAGCCCTGTTGGTCATTGAATTTATCTCTAACTTATACCTTACCCCAGCACTGTATCTGGGTGTACCTGCCACGTAAATGTAAAAACTGTAAAAATTGTCTTTTCTCCTGTTTTTGTACCTGAATGTATTCGTCTGAACCAATTACTGTATCAATGTACCTGTTGTACCCTTTTGTACTCTCCCGGGTCGTTCCTGAAAATAGGCAAAAAACTTGTCTAGTGTACTTACCCGGTAAACAAAAACTAAATAAATAGGGTGGAGGTGGTGCAAAGGGGGGCAACAAAGATGGTGCAGGGCCTGCATCAGAAGGCCTGCATGGAGAGGCTGGAGTATTTTAATATGTACTCCCTAGAAGCCAGGAAGGAACGGGAGGATACAATAGAGACATTCAAGTACCTCACAGGAGTTAACAAGGTACAGGAAGGGAGCATTTTCCAAAGGAAAAGATGCTCAAGGACCAGAGGTCACAATATGAAGCTGGGGGGCGGGGGAGGGCATGGAATAGGCATAAGAAATCTTAAAAGCAAGGGGTTGTAAGCTGGAGCCCAGCTAGGGTCTTCATTGACATCATAGGTAGGGAATTTAGGGCAGACTGGATGGACCAAGTGATCCTTATCTGCCGACAACTTCTATTGTGTTTCTGTAGGATTGTGGGACAGGGTCTCAGAACTAAAATGTACCCGAGGACGGGAGGAAGGCGGATGTGATTCCCCTTCACAAAAGTGGGACCAAGACAGAGACAGGAAACTACAGACCTGTCAGTTTGACCTCTGTGGTAGGGAAAGTGATGGCGTCACTTCTGAAGGAAAGAACAGTTGAGTACCTAGAGGCCAGTGGGGCACAGGACCCAAGGCAGCATGGGTTCACAGCGGGAAGGTCATGTCAGACGAATCTAATAGATTTCTTTGACTGGGTGACCAAAGTAGTAGACCAGGGAGGGCTGTGGACATGGCCTACCTAGACTTTAGCAAGGCATTTGACACAGTCCCACACAAAAGATTAATAGTCAAATTAACCAGCCTGGGAGTGGGTCCCAGGGTGGTAGCCTAGTAAAACATTGGCTGGACAACAGGACACAGAAGGTAATTGTAAATGGAGTCCACTCTGAAGAAAGAGGGGTTACTAGTGGGGTACCGCAGGGTTCAGTATTGGGTCCAGTCCTTTTTAATGTCTTTTCTTAAGTGACATTGCAGAGGGACTGGAAGGAAAAATATGCCTCTTTGCAGATGACACAAAGATCTGCAACAGGGTTGATACACAAGGAGGCGTGGAAAGGATGAGAAGGGACTTGGCAAGGTTGGAGGAATGGTCAGAAGTATGGCAGCTAGGATTCAATGCAAAGAAGTGCAAATAATGCACCTGGGAAACAAGAACCCAGGGGAAGAATACACAGTGGGGGAGGTAGTAACAACAACAAAAAAGGAAAGAGGCCTGGGGGTAATCATATCAGATGACCTTAAGGTTAGCAAGCAATGTGAGAAGGCAGTAGGGAGGGCTGGGGGTATACTGGGATGCATAGGGAGAGGCATCAGCAGCAGAAAACAGGAAGTTCTTATCCCTCTGTACAGACAGTTGGTGAGACCCCCATCTGGAGTACTGCATCCAGTTCTGGAGACCTCATCTCCGCAAGGACATAGACAGGATAGAGGCAGTCCAGAGGAGGGCAACTAAAATGATGCAGGGTCTGCAAGAGAAGCCGTATGAGGAGAGACTAAAGGAGCTTAATATGTATACCCTTGAGGAAAGAAGGGAGAGGGGGGACATGATAGAAACTTTTAAGTACCTCAGTGGAATCAACAAAGTCCGAGAGGGTAGCATCTTTCAGAAAAAGAGACATGCAAGAACAAGGGGACGCAACTTAAAGATAGAGGGGAAGGCGGTTCAGGGGCAATGTGAGGAAGTATTATTTCACAGAGAGGGTAGTGGATGCATGGAACAGCCTTCCTGAGGAGGTTGTGGGGTCTAAAACTGTGGGAGAATTCAAGAATGCATGGGACAGACATAAGGCAATTCTTGTCGGGATTAGGAAGAAACAGGCTGTTGGTTAACTAGGATCTGCGGCCTATCCTGTAGGTAGGGAAATGGGCAGACTAGATGGGCCAAGCAGTCCTTATCTGCCATCAAAGTCTATGTTTCTATGACCCAGAGTTTTGACTGGTAACCTCCATGTCATGGAGCTACATATGCACCTAGCTCTCTACTTGGAAAATTAAATGACAGACTATTTATGTGCTCTATTTATGTCTGTCTATTTATCTATCTAGGATAAAAGGAAAGAGCAACAGTTTTAAATAAAGTTCTGAAGCATGTTTAAAATCATAAATTGTATAAACCGGACATGACATGACCTGCCTGAAGATAACCTACTTCTCTTCATGAGAGGCCACTGATATGATATCTCATGAGTGGCAAAGCCATGAGTGAGACATTTTAATATCAGTGGCTTCAAAGGCCAGGGAAGAACAGGTGCAGATCACATATCTAGCTCCTGTGTTACATATTGCTGTTTGAGACAGAGGACGAAAAACAGATTCAAGTGTCAGTAGTGGTTCACGGGAGAAAACAGTAGGGATTATCTGCTCCACTTCACTCTTCAGATCTTCCACTGGTATGCCAGCTGATAGACCTGTCAGTCGAAGATTTCTTATTTGCAGGCTGTTTTCAGTTTTTTCAAATTTAGACATATTTGCCAGTTGCTTGTGCACAGAGGCATTTATTGCCCCTTCAAGGGTCAAAACCCCACAATGCAGTCCGTCAGTCGTGTCATCATAGGGCTGGCTGCAGGGGACTCTGGGATAAACAGTAAGGAGCCGTGGCTGGTGGGGCATCGCAGGATCAACCAGATAATAAATTGAACCGCAACTAAGCACTCTAAAAAATTATTTAACATTGCAGATTGTTAAACCGGGACCTTAAGGTCCCTCAGTATTTTTCCTGGGGATCTGAGTATTCCCCTTTAAACACTCTTTATCTCTAGAGGTGGTGCTTGTTCTGTGTGGTGGCAGGACATCAATGCGGGCTGGAGCCAGTTAGGGAGTGAGCTGGGATTCTAAAAATAGAATCCTACTCCTCGAGCTGCTGGCTTCAGCCACTCCTGACCTACAGTGACAATATTTTTGCCACTATGGACCTAGAGTGAGAATGTCATGATGTTCTCACTCTAGGTATGCTCAATGGCAAAAATATCACTGATATTTGCCAATTGATATCCTCACAGGTGTTACATAAATAAGGGGTGTGCAGTGGGACTAGTGTGATAAATGATTTCCCTATACAAGTGCTGTCTGACCTAAAGTAACCTCACGAGTGGCATACACCACAAATGAGGTGGCTGAGGTCAAACAGAATGAGTATAAACCATTTATCTCACTGGTCCCTGTTGCATATTTCATTTATCTAAGAGGCTGGAACCTTGTGTCTGGTTTTTTTTTTTGCTTCTTTTTTTAATTTATAATAGTTTTTGGATTTTGTTGATAAAATAGTGCTTTTCCGCATTTCATTCCCTCTGTTTCCATGGCTATTGCCATGGATGCACCATCATGATGGTAGTACTGTCGCACAGACATCGCAGCTGATTGGTGGTTCAAGTGGGAACCAGTAAATTTCATGACAATATAGTGGCAGTCATTAGCGAGCAGGGACTGGGGAGAGTTTTCCTTGGAGAATGGAGTGCTTACTTTTGGGATCATGGTATGGGTTTTTCTTTCTTTTTCCTTTTTTTAATGTTTACTGTTGTGGATTCAGGGGTAACACCACCTCCCTCTTTCTGCTTGTGATACCTCTCCCTATGCACCCCAGCATTCTACCAGCCTTTCCTACTGCCTTATCTTACTGCCTTCCCATCTTCGGGCCATCAGATATGATGACCCCAGGTCCCTTTCCTGTTTTATTGTTGTCACCCCCAGTGGGTACGTTGCCCTTGGGTTCCTGTGCCCTATGTGCATAATTTTGTACTTTGCAGTATTGAAGCCTAGCTGCCATGCCCTTGACCATTCCTCCACTTTTATCAGTGAACAGGCATACTTTCCCTTCCAGCACTTCTGCGATGTTGCTAATCAAGACATTAAAAGGGACTGGTTCCAGAACTGACCCCTGTGGTACCCTGCTGGTTACCTCCCCTTCCTCAGAGTGTACCCCATTTACCACCACCCTCTGGCTTCAGTTACTCAGCCAATTTTGTACCCAATTTACTACCTTTGGCCCCACTCCAATGCTGCCCAGCTTGTTTACCAGTCTTCTGTGAGGAACAGTGTTGAAGGCCTTACTGAAATGTAGGTAGGCCACACTCACCGCCCCTTTCTGATCCTTTTCCCTGGTCACCGTGTAAGATCTGCCCCCCATGAACACATGCTGCCTTGGGTCCTGCAACCCACTGGCATAGGTATTCTACAGTCCTTTCTTTAGTAGTGAATCCATAAGTTTACTCCCCACCAATGTCAGGATTACTGGTCTGTAGTTCCCTGCTTCCTCCTTATTCCCACTCTTATGAAGTGGAACCACATCCGCCCTCCTCCAGTCCCTTGGTACCACCTCCATAACCAGTGAATGGTTTAACAGGGCTGTCAGGTGTGCGTGCAGTAAGCTCCTTCCTAAGTTCGCTCCGTATCCTTGGGTGCACCCCGTCTGGTCCCATTGCCTTATCCACCTTTAGTTTCTTGAGGACTCTCCTATACGTGAATGGGCTAATATCGATTTCCCTTCCTTTAATGCCCTTTTCTTTTATCTGTGGGCCATCACCCACACCCTCTTTTGTAAACACTGAACAAAAGTACTTGTTCAACATGTCTGCCTTCTTCTGGTCCTCCTCCACACACTACCCCCTTCCCCTTTAGTCTTACTATCCCTGCTTTGTTTATCCTCTTTTCACTTATATACCTAAAGAATGTTTTATTCCCCTTTTTTATTGATTTGGCCATGGTCTCCTCTGTTTGTGCCTTAGTACTCCAAACTGCCTTTGCTGCCTCCCTTAATTTCTCCTGATAACCTTCTCTGTCCTCTTCCTTCTAAGTTGCTTTGTACCTTTTGAGTGCTAACTTCTTTGCCTTTACTTTCGCTGCTACTTCTTTGGAGAACCATAGCAGTCTCTCTTTCCTCCTGTTCTTTGTAATCTGCCTGACACAGAGGTTTGTTGCCTTCTTGATGGCTGTCCTTATTTCTGCTCACATCTCCTCTACCCCCTCCAAATTCCCTATTCCTGCTAGTGCTTTACTGAGGCACTCCCCCAATTTCTTGAAATCAGCCCTCCTGAAATCTAGAACCCTCATTTTTGTGTAGTTTGTTTCTGGCCCAGGTCTGACCCCGAACCACACTGTGTGATGGTTGCTTGTTCCTAGGTGGCTCCCCCACTGTGACATCAGTGACACTGTCCCTGTTTGGCAGTAGCAGGTCCACTATGGCCACCCCACATGTGGGTTCACTGACTAGATGCCTGAGGAGTGCCCCTACAAAGAGTCTAGGATTTCCTTATTTCTACCTGTTGCTGCAGCCGGAATGCTCCAATCCACATCTAGCATATTGAAATCCCCTAACGGCAATACCTCCCCTTTGTTAGCCATCCCTCGGATGTTATCTGTCATTTCCTTATCCAGTACCTCTCCCTGTGCTGGAGGTCTGTAGAGTACCGCTGTCTGAATATAGCCGCTCCTTTCCTTGTCTCTACGGTAACCCACAGTACATCTGCTTCTCCCTGCTCCCTTTGTATTTCTGTGGTCTTTATGCTCTCCTTCACATAAAGAACCATCCCTCCTCCCTTTTTGTCCACCCTGTCCCTCCTGAATAGAGCATATCCAGGGATGGCCGCATCCCAGTCCTGGTTATCATTTAGCCAGGTCTCTGTAATTGCGACTATTTCTAGGTCTGCTTCCGATGTGGTGGCCTCCAGGTCTGCAACCTTATTGGCCAGACTTGGAGCATTTGCACACATGGCTCTCCAGATTTTACTGTCCCCATCCTAGTTTTGCCTATTTGCCATCCCTCATTTCCTCCCTTATTACCTTTCCCCTCTCTTCTTCCCTGTCCTTCGTGATTAACTCCTTGTATTTTTTTTGGGGGGTTCCTCACCCTTGGGATTAGTGCTGCTGATCTTGTTAGTGTGTGGGGGTGGACAGACCATGCTCTTCTGCCTCTGCCTGCCCCCCCCTGACTAGTTTAAATGCCTACCAATGTAGTAGCATTTAAGCGTTTCACGGAGGATTCCAGTTCCCCTCCTGGATGGATGCAGGCCATCACCTCTGAAGAGGCCTATATCATTCCAGGGGGAGCCCCAGTCCCCAAAGAATTCGAATCACTCCTTATTACATCACTTCTTCAACCAAGTGTTGAAGTTTCTGGTACAGAGACATCTGTCTGTTCATTTGTCAAGGACAGGTAGCACCTCCGAGAAAGTAACAGAATTTGCCACTTGCTCCAGATCCCTCCCCAATCTCCTAAACTCCTCCTGCACAGCTTCTGGCTCCTCCCCAGCCAGGTCATTTGTCCCCAAGTGGACAATGATGCCCAGCTCCTCCCTCCCCACCCTGCCTTCCCGGCGATCCCTATGATCCTCCTTCCATCCCTTCTAGCCATGGCACCTGCATGGAACCTTACCTTGTTCTCCTCCTCTGTTCCTGACCCCAACTAAATCCCCCTTTACAATTGAGTCACCCACAAGGATTTGCTTCCTGCTCCTCTGGGGTCCACATTCCCCCCCCTTTGGGTCTCCACCATGGGGGACCTCCACATCTATCCTGGACACTACCTTGGGTGCCTCAGTGGGACAGTCCCACCCTGCCAGTGCAGCATAGGAGTTCTGCAGTGGTATGGGATGAGGGATATGCCTATGCTTCACTACCCTAACCCTCCCTGAGCCCACCATTGTCCAGCCGCTCCTCCTCCTTGTCACCCTTTGAGGCTGCACTGGTGGATTAGGTGGTCTCTGGATGGGAGTGGAGGTCCTTCTAACCCAAGCCACCTCGGCCTTGAGTCTGGTGACCTCCTCCCTCATTCCAGAGAGGTGCATGTAGATAGGGCATCACCGCAGTGTCCAAAAGGTCCACCTGAAGATTGCCACCCCGAAACCACTGCACTGCGTCACTCCCAGCACAGCTACCAATTTTCCTAGTCCTGTCTCTCTTATTATACCCAGATGCAGTAACTCCCTTGTAATCCCAGGATACTTTTCTTAGCTATGCACTCCATATTACTATTTTTCTTATTCCTACCCCAGGTAATACTCCAGATGCACTAGTTACCTAGACATACTCAGGTTCTATCTAGCCACCCTCAGAAAGTTGCTCTTTTGCCCTATTTAATCCCCCTTCCCCTGGTTGCCCCTAAAAAAGGGACTTCTAGGCCCAGTGGGCTTACCGGGTCAACAAAATGCAATAAATAAATAATAAATAAACAAATAATAAATAATAGCTTCAGATGTACTAGTAATTCCTTCCCTGTGAAAGTTTTTTTTATTTCTCTATCCCTCTCTTCTAACCTCACAGCCCTTGGATACCAATCTCCCAAAACAATTTCAGTTTTCCCCCCTTTCGCAGCTGCACACCTGTATCTGTGTGGGCTGGTAGTTTCTGCCCTTCCTGTTATAAAGTAGAAAGTTACTGGTTCCTCTCTGCTTCTATCCTATAAAGAATGGATGATCCCAGGTCGATGGAAGGAGGTTGGGTGGGTGGGTGGAATACTCCTTCTGTGCTGCTTTGTCCCCCTGAAAAACAACAATCAGCAGTTTTGTTTTAAAGAAATAACAAAATAAATCAATCAACTCAGCTGCTTTGAATGGATAAACAGTTCCCACCGATGCCCCAAACAGCAGAGTTCTCCACGGAGCTCCGAATTGCTCCGGCGAGGACGCTGGTCTGCAGGAGTCCTTTGTTGCCCTGATTTATATCCCTGCAAACAAATCAAAACTGGTGCCTTGCTGGCCCGGTGGTGCTGAGGGTTGAGATGCTGGACGCCACACCTTGCGCCATGCCAACGACCTGGGGTCAGGAGTAACCTTGGTGTCGGAGGGTCAGCTGGGGAGGATTGAGCAACCTAGGGACTGCTCTCCTCCTCCAGGAGGGTGGGTTGGGAACCACAGCTGTGCTGGCTCCTGGTGGTAGCTGGGGGTTGGTGCATGTGGCGGTTTGCAGTGGGATGACACGGATGGCGTTAGGTGTGTGGTGCACAGTAGGCGCATAGCAGGTCCTTGACACCTTGCACCTCCATGCCATGGGGTGGGGTAAAGTACTAATCCTCCGGCGCGCTTGAAGGTCGACCCCGATGGCACTGCCATGGATGCACCCAAGTTAGCTCCCCCCAAGCCCAGGCACCTGGTCTCCGCAGTGGTGGGGTAAGTAACCGCTGTGATGTGACCGAGGGGCTAGGGAGCGAGGGGGTTCAAGCTATGGCTGTGGCCGGGGCAGTGATCATGAGAGCTGGCTGGAATGGGGAAACCTTGGGCAACCCCCACAGCCAAGGAGGCAAGGAAAAATCAGAAAGAAGTAAAGAAAAAAAATCGGTGCTTTCCAGCCTCACACAGCCTATTGGCTGTCTCAGTCAGCGTGTCAGTCTGACTTCTACTCCGTAATACTCCGGTGCTGCTCCATCCCTTGTAAAACAACAATCCACTATTTTTAAAGAAATAAAATAAATCAGTCAAATCAACTGCTTTGGATGAAAAGGTATCAGTTTCCACCAATGCCACAAACAGCAAAGTTGTTCACGGAGCTCCGACTTACTCCAGCGGGGACGCTAGTCTGTGGGTGCCCTTTGCTGCCCTGATTTATACCCCTGCATGCACGGGTTCACATCAGTTTGGGGCCAGCTTGCTCAGATGCACATTCTCTTGTCTTCTGTCAGGAATACACAGAGGCATCAGGCAGGCAGAACTTTGGATGAGCTACAGTATTAGTTAAAAAGCTCTGGTTGAGTAAAGTGACATTTTGATTGGAAAAAACAAAACAGTACACCAATGAGTAAGGCAAAATAGGCAGCCTAGATACAGTCAGCAAGCACATAGTCTTTGGTAGGCACAGTGGTCCCACAGGACCAAATGTGAATACTAAAAGCTGACCATGCCCCTAATGTGAACAGAAAATACAGCCTTCCCCCCCAAAGAAACCAGTAGCATTTTTCCTACCTTAACAGTTTGCTTTAAAAGCACAGTAAACAACTTCAGTAACATTATATGCATATTTCAACATCATTTCAGTGGTGAAATTAAAATAACACACAGTGTTAAAAGTATCTGTATGCAACAAATCCCATTAAAAAAGTGGGTTGGGAAAATCCTCCTTCCCGATAGGTGGAAAGGTTCCAAAGCCATGCGGTTCAGGAATGGTAATCGCACTGCTTTGCACTTTTTCTGGCAACCAGGACACAGCACATGTACAAATCAATGCCTCCCTGAAAATTTCATCAAAAAGCTCAGTTCTTTGAGGGACAGACTACCCACTGGACCACCAGGTATTTGTTTTTTGGTTTCGGTACAAAGGGTGGGGAATAATTTGAATGAACTGTGTTTTTTTTTTTTTCTGGTTGCTGCAGAGCAGAGTGCAGCTCTGATACGTACCATACTGTTACAGTTCACTGTGTGTCAGCTTCCAAATCATCGCTTAACGTGTATGTGTGTGTAAATAATACAAGTTAAGTGATGATTTCTATGGTTTGGCATTTAAAACATGCATATATTATATATTAAGAGTGTGTGTGTGTGTGTGTGTGTATGTATGTGTGTGTATATATATATACAGTTGCAGGACTGGGAATCTCTCCTCACTGATGTCATCATGCTGCACGTTGGCAGCCATTTTAGGGTTTTTACATAGCAAGAGTTTTGAATCAGAAGAGGCTTGGTTTACAGTTTTCAAACGCTATGAAACTGCATTGATCCTACTTTAATAAATGCAGTTTCAACATCAGTGTAAATAACAGGCCTCTCCTTTGCAAGTCTATGGAATCATTATCTGGGACTCTGGCCTAAAGTGCTAAATGTCTTGATTGTATTCAAAGTTGCTTGCTCTTTCAAGTACTGTACTGCTGTTGCATTGCTGTGAAATGTCATGATCGTACTCATATGTTGCCAGCTCTTTCATGCACTTTACTAGCTACATGATAATAGAAACATAGAATTTGACAGCAGATAAGGACCGCTTGGCCCACCTAGTCTGCCCATTTTCCTACCTAACAGATAAGCTGCAGATCCTAGTTAACCAACAGCTTACTTCCTCCTACCCCACTAGGACTGCCTTATGTCTGTCCCATGCATTCTTGAATTCCCCACTGTTCTTGACTCCACGACCTCCTCAGGGCTGTTCCATCACCCACAACCCTCTCTGTGAAAAATACTTCTCACATTACCTCTGGGCAGTCCCCCTCTATCTTCAAATTGTGCCCCCTTGTTCTTGCACATCTCTTTTTCTGAAAAATGCTACCCTCTTGGACTTTGTTGATTCCCTTGAGGTACTTGAAAGTTTCTATCATGTCCCCTCTCTCCCTTCTTTCCTCAAGGGTATACATATTAAGCTCCTTTAGTCTTTCTTTGTATGTCTTCTGGTGCAGACCCTGCACCATTTTGGTTGCCCTTCTCTGGACAGCCTTCAGTTTCTTACTTTATGTAACTAATTCTGGGTCGCCCCTGCAAAAGGGAACTTCGGGGCCCAGTGGGCTTACCCAGTCACCAAAATTTAATAAATAAATAAAAAGTAACTACATTGCAGAATTAGAATAAGCATACCCCCAATAAATCTCATACCAAAAATTAGGTTTCTAAGTTACTTCATTTTAAAGTTATGAGATATTTTATAACCCTGATTTCACTACCTGTTCAGAAAAGCCAGTTTCAGTGAAGAGCTGATGATGATGTCATCTCCTGAACTCACAGTCTAGTCCTCTCTGTCAGTAAGCTTATGCAGTAGGACCTGTTTCTCCAAAGTGTAAAGTGATGTATGGAAGGTTGCCATAGCAAATGGGCATAGTAACCTGTAGGAGTTGTGAATCAGTCTCATACCATTCAAATTGACAAAAAGTACTGTTTTCCATGAAAAAAAAAATCCTTTTATTTCTGTGCTCCATTTCACTTGCATAGCCTGCCCCTTTTTATTCAGTGCTGCAGCCAGGTCGCTCCTGTAAAAAAACTTTCAGCTTAGTGTGCTACTCCTGGTTAAACAACTAAAAAAAAAAAAACAACCTTTACATCTTGCAAGGGAAGCAAAGTTTTTTTTTTTGGTTTTAACTTTCTCTTTATCCGTCTAGCTAGCACCGTACTCCACTCTTTCAGAGCCCCTCAAGCCCTCACTATGTCCCTTGGTGCCCCTGGAGTCTGCTCCTAGAGTGACCCTCCCACTCAGAAATCCTAGGTCCCTGGTATACCCCCCGGGTGGGGCGAGGGAAGGATGCCCCTTACCTTCCTCCGAACAATGGTGGAGTGGGTGGACACAATGGAGTCTGCCCCTGGTGATCGCTGGTGACATGATCCGGCACAGGAAGGGTTGTCACCAAGGAGTGACGGGCTCCATTTTCCCATTTTCTTAGTAAGCCCATACCCTGCAGTCATCAGCACACAGGGAGGGCCCATCAGGAGGCATGCGTTGAGACGCAACTCCTCCCAGGTCTCTCGGCTGAGACTGCCCCTCCTGCAGTGTGTCCCAACTAGCTTCCCCAATCCCGGATTCACCCAAGAGATGGTGATATAGCAGCAGGACAGCCATACCACCCATTCCCCCAGAGAGGGAGAGCTGCCATTGGGTGCTCAATCACTCTCTCCCCCCTGCCGACCCCGGCAGTCCGAGTCCGTCACTGAACCCAGGTCGCCGGCGTGGAGCGATGTGTGGTGTCCAGCACCTCAACCCTCAGTGCCGCTGGGCTGGCGGGAAGCAAAGTTTTTAAAGTGAAACAGACAGGACATAAGGACATGGGAACTGAAATATATGAAACAATTTAAGTCTAACATTTCTGGACTGAATCTGGACATCGGTTTCATGACCCACTGTGGCAAACTGTAATTCTTTTTTATTGTGTACTAAATCATGTCTCTATTTATCACACTTTGGTTCTGTATCTCTCTTATTATTATATTTTTTTCTCTGAGTACTGCCTGTTCTGTTTTTTTTACCTATACCTTACATCCTCCCTGCCTCTCCTATTAACTCCTGAGCTCAGTCCCACCTACTCCCTCTTGTTTTCACACCTCTGTTTATCTAGGCCTTTGTTCTTTTGTTTCTCCTATTTCTTGAGTTCTTTGCATCTATTAGGCATCTCCTGTCCATTCTACCCTTTCAGCCAGCCGCTGATCTCAAATCCTATCTGTATGCTTTTGTCTTCGCTTTAGCTTTCTTTCATCTCCTACTGACCTGTTCCTACTATGCCCCCTTCCCATTTCTTCTCATGTTTTTATTTTTTGCATTTTGGACTTTCATCTCTAGTCCCCTTTATCACCTTCTTACTTCACTTCCTGATTTTTAATTGCTGCACAGTGGATATAAATACTGCTTGTTGCTCAGTTTTGTGGTTCACCTGAAGAAGGGACCTGTGTGGCCCCGAAAGCTTGTGTATAATTCCATCTTTGTACAAGACACTTATTGGTCCAATAAAAGGTATCAAACCTTCCATATTCTCCTGTTTTGCAAGGACCAATACGGCTGAAATCTCTTTTTACTAAGCAGTGTTTTGAAATGGAGACCTCTGCTGGTCAGTCTTGGTATTGCAGACATTTATACTACTGACATGGGAGACTACATCTTTCAGTAATGAACTATTGCCAGCTTGATGCTATATGCACAGTGCCTTGTTTGGAAAATAAACATATGAGAGCTTTTATTGTTGAAGCCTCTACAGAGATATGAGACTGCACCTCACAGTAAGGGAACTGGAAAACAACTTCTTATTGTACCCACAATGCCTTGTTATGTACATCTACATGTTAGGTGCAGTCACCACCACCAAAATAAGGGACTGCACCTCTGAGTAACTAACATTTAAATCGCCTTTATAATTTACCCAGAATTCCTTGGTGCTGTATGTAAAACATTAACAGCTCCCTTGCATAACATCATTCTGGGGGTGCGACCGCACAGAGAAAACTGGAGGGCAGGCAGAAACAAAGTGGAATCAAATCAAGATGGATACTGAAGAGACCATAATCCTAGGTGATTTAAACCTTAATTGGCTATCCAAGGCCGCGTCTCCTTTAGTATCATTTTGTGATACATATGGTTTTTCACAACTTATATATGAACCAACAAGAATTAACAAAAAAAATCTGAGCAACAGCACATTACTTGACATCATGCTGGTGAACAAACCCCACCTCTTCACGCACGCTGGAGTGCTGTTCAGCGACATAAGTGACTACTGCCTTATTGCTGGAATAAGGTCATCCGGTAAAATAACACCCCCAGCTAAATTCCTACTGAGGAGATCCAAGAAAACTTTCAACTCTGAGGCATATCTTCATGATTTGAATCACTCTACAAGATGGCAAGAGTTCTACCTAGCAGACTCAGTGGAAAAAGCTCATCAGGTGTTAAATAGCATAATACTAGATGCCCTTAACACTCATGCACCAATTACTAGAGTTCAATTAAAAACAAATCTTGTCGTTGGTTTCACCGACCTTAAATCAGCCCTGCTTGAGAGAGATAAGCTTTGGAAAAAGGCAAGGAAGACTAAGAACCCAAATGACTGGTTGATATTTAGAAAGCCAGGAATAGCTGTACCAAGAAAGTACAGGATGCTAAGGCTGCCTACTACATGGCTGAACTCGACTCCTCATATCACAATCCTGCCAGGTTCTGGGCGCTATTAAGGGCATAGCGGGACAAGATCCTAGCACTTCACTACCAGCTCAAATGCACCACAACAAGGTGACAATCTTGGACAGAATGGAAATACTGGATGCATTCAATAATCATTTACAACCGCTGGCCTTGCATTTGATACCTCTCCAGCCAATCTGCTACGTGCTCAGTTAAGCTCCCAGTATACAGGATCTCAGTTAGCTGAATCCTCCTTCTCCTTCAAACCGATTCTGTTGAAACAAGTGGAGGATCTAATCTAGCAGATGGATATAAAAAAAGTGCAGGTGCTGACTCCTTGACCCTACTTTCTAAAGATTGCAATGCATGCACTTGCAGTTCCTTTAACACCTTTTTAACTTGTCCTTAAAATCTGGTTCTATTCCTGCAACTTGGAAAACAGCCCAAGTTTTCCCTCTACTGAAATCAGGGGACCCCATGGACCTTAACAACTATAGGCCAATCTCTATCCTTCCAGTACTATCTAAACTGCTAGAAAACTGGTAAGCATCCAATTAAAGATTACCTTGAAGAATCTAATCTTTTAAATCCAGCACAATCGGGTTTCGGTCTAAGCATAGTACTATTTCTGCACTGGCTAAAGTTACAAGCGATTGGCAAACCGAACTGGATAAAAAGAATAAGCGTTTGTGCTGTATTCCTTGATCTAAGCAAGGCATTTGATCTGATGGACCATGAGCTGCTACTCTCTTCCTTGCACTCCATAGGCTTGGATCCATCTTCCCTTACATGGTTCAGGTGTTACCTAACAGGAAGAACACAGCAAGTGAAAGCTGAAGGAGACCTATCTCCACTAAAACCACTTCTAAGAGGAGTTCCACAAGGATCTATCCTGGGCCCTATCCTTTTCGCCATTTATATTAACAATATTGATTCAAATCTTACCAAAGCCACTGTACACTTGTTCGCAGATGACACTGTTTTATATGTCAGCAACCCATTGCCTGCTACAGCTTGTGAAGTTCTACAAACAGAATTCTCTATACTACAACATCAATTATTGGAAAAAAAGCTTCTTTTAAATGCAAAGAAAACAAAAGCAATGTTTTTCTCCACCCAAAGCCATACAAATCCCTCATTACTAAACAACCTCCCCCAGCTATCCACTATCCTTGGTGAAAGCCTTGATTATGTAGAAAAATTCAAGTATTTGGGGGTGTGGATAGATAGCAAACTTGACTGACACAGTTCGTATTGAAGAACTTTTAAAAAGCTTCGATGAGACTTGGTCTATTTTTAGAATAAGGCACTTTCTAAACAGAGATTCCAAAATGAGGTTGGTCCAGGCCACATTTCTCTCAGTAATTGACTATGCAGACTTCCTCTATAGTCACTGCCCTATCTCCTACCTATGCAAATTGGATACACTATACCACAGAGCTCTGAGGTTCATAACAGATCTACCATTTAACACTCACCATTGCTCTCTCTATGCAGCAGTCGGTTGGACATCTCTATATCTCAGAAGAAACAGAAATGCTGCAGTGTGGACATACAGAATTTTGACTAAGATGCTTTCAAACTATATATTAGACTGCTTCGCACAGGCCACAGCTGGCACCTACGCCCTAAGAAGCTACAATTTAATTATGCTCAAAGTGCCTAAAGTCAACACCCGGCATGGGAGATCTGCTATCAGCTATAATCTAGCTATATCATGGAACACAGTCAAAGTCCTTGAAGCTGATCAACAGGTATCATAGCATCCTTCAACATCTATACAAGTCTCTTCCTGAAAATGCAATTGCTTCCACAAGTTCTAGTTTATTCACAGTTCTTTCCTTCCCCCTCTCAGGCTGCCATCATATCATGGCAATTCACTTCCCTAGAATTCAGCTCCACAGATACCTCACACCCCTGGCTATAATCTTCTCCCATTAACTCCAGGCTCCTACCTTAGCCCTCATCACTGCCTTTCACCTCCCAGTTCTAGCACCAGCCCCTGCTCTAGTCATGCGTACCCCTTCCTACCATGTCACTTGTCTGTCTATGACCACCTCTTTCAGTCATCCAATCACTATTTCTCTTTGTCCACATTGACTTCCCTTGGATCTTTGGAATCTTGGGTATATCATGTTGAATGTATGCCATGTTTACTGCCAATGTTGATATGTATATACTGGTTTACCTAGAGCGCATCTCATATGTTCCTACCATATCCTGTTATGTTTAAACAATTTCTGTTCTTGATTTCTGTATATGTGTTTTAATTATTCATGTACATATACCAATTATTGAACCTTGATTACTGTATATAAGTATATACGTGTTTTAAATCTTCCTATACATGTACCAATTATTGAACCTTGACCTTATCAGGTCCATCTTGCAAATGAGCTGTGCTCAATGATGTTCGCCTGAATAAATAAAGATTTGATTGATTGATTGATTGATTGATTGAAGTGCTGATAAAACATGAACAAAGCTGACTATGACTGATTTTTTTACAAAACAAATTGCAGCTTCAACATCTGAAACATGGCTAGCAATGACATACTATGTGAAAAAGATATTTGGGGAACTTCCATAAATCACTTTAAACTTTGGAGAAACATGTCCTATAAGATTGCTGACAGGTAGGACTAGACTGAATTCAGGAGATGACATCAGCAGCAGTTGTTCACTGAAACTGGCTTTTTTGAACAGGCAGTGAATTTAGGGTTACAAAATTACTTGCAACTTTTAAATAACGTAACTTAGAGATCTGATTTTTGGCATGAGGCTGACTAGGTCCATGCTGATCCAAATTCTGAATTTACAGATGCCAGAAATGTTTAACATAGTCCAACTTTAAAACATGATGTGTAAAAAGTGGTTTAGATATCCTTTAAATAATCCAGCTGTAACATGGTGGGCTAGAAGTTCGGGAAAACACACCCATGCTCTCAGCACATGCCTTCATTGTTTAAACCTAAACTACAACTCAGCTGTAAATATTGACAAAACACTGAAGCTATAAAGACTTAAACAATTATAAAAATTGTGTCTGTCATTTTATCATAGCTGTATAGCATAGCTACGGATATAATCATGATGTATCCAGGGGAGAAAATGGGAAGGCCTAAGCAGAACTGATGCATTCTGCTTTCTACATCTGCAGTGGAATTGCATCACCTAATTATTATGCTTCCGATCACTGTGTCCCCCACACACACACCTCTTTTCTTTTTTTTCATTGTACAACATGGTAGGTATCTGCCCCAAAGGGCTAATGTTTTTGTTGTTGTTGTTGTTTTAATGCTGACTGCAACATGTGTTAGCCCCAAAAGGCATTTTCAGTGCTCCCAACAACGCCATCAAGTAAAATTAAAGTCACGGCTCAGAGGCAATCCTGCCTGTCCCCCTCAGGAGAAGGGAATCCTTAAACGAGCCATGGCTTATTGGCAGTCTTGTCTACTCCCTCTAGAGACGACGGGGCATCCTTAAATTGCGCACTGAGCAAAACTCACCAGCTTCATTCATAAGTGCAGCTCCAGAGGAATAATGGCAGCACCAGTGCTCATGTCATCACTGGAACAAACTTCATTAGTTTAGAGGGGCTAAAGTTACCCCACCCTTTTTAGCCCTTGGAGAGCTGTTGTTACTTATAGAAAAACTGCACTAAACCTGTAAGTCACTTTCCTGTAGATACTTTAAAAAAAAAATTCATATTCTGTTATTTTTCCATCTTCACCGACCACAGTGGGTGTTTCTGATTTATGTGCTTGTAGTAGTACCATTTTAGAACTATGTAATGTAGTTTATGTCCCTTCTAGCCACAGAGTTCAGTATTAGAACATGGATGCATTGATGAGCAAGGGCATAAAGTACATCACACTGCTCTAAAATGGTGCTTAGTAGCAGTGTGTAAATCAGAAACTCACACTGTAAGCTGACCCGCCAGCGCAGCAGTAGCGCTACCACTCGGGTTGCTAGTGACCCGGGTTTGGGAACAAGCCCAGGGAGCTGGAGGGCTGGCTGGGGGGAGAAGGCTGAGAATCCGTGGACCACTCGCCTTCTCTGGGGAGGGAGGGGGGATGAGGTCCGGTGCTCGACTGACCCCAGGTGGAGGCCTGGGGTACAGTAAGCATTCAGCCGTGAGAGAGAGGGGTTGGATGTGCCAGATATCGGTGGATCTCCACTTTGATGTCAGGGGGTGCATGGTACACCCAGAAGAAAGAGGAAAATCCCCTCCTGCACTCAGGGAAGATGAAGCGAGTCCCACGCGCCGTCCCCGACAAAGTGCCATTAGTTCAGGGTGTAAGGTCCTCACCTTGTTCCCGCCTGGGGGGAATCCAAGGTTACATGGGGGGGAACTGCTGCAGGGCTCCAGGCAGGAAAGAACTGAGGCAGATGGCAGGCGCTCCCGATGAGGCAGGGGGCAGGGAAGGCGAATAAATAGAAAGTACCAAAAAAATGAAACTCACACTGTGTTAATGAAAAGGCCAGCAAAGATAGAACCATATCAGAATTTTAACCAATATTTGAAAATCAACTTCTGCTGAAAATGCAAGATTATAGGTTAAGAGTAGTTCTCCTTTCATGCCTGTGTCTCCTGTTCTGTTGGCTTTTAACTAAGTTATGAAGGAACTTGACATGGGCGCCAACAGGAGAGCATGCACTGTACAGCACTCCGGAGGAAAATTTCTTTATTGTACCATCCCAGCTGTCAAGTATTGTCATTTAACGCTCCTATTTTTTTTTTTTTTTTTTTTTGGCCATAGGTTAGGACCTTCTTCGACTACTTCCAGTACCCTCCCTACTATTGTTGTTGGAGGAAGTCTAAGGTCATGGAGGACAAACTAAGTCTGATTTCCCACTATGAGGAATATCAGAAGGCAGTCACTGAGAAGAAGGCAGAATTTCTCTCTCTCTCTCTCTCTCTCTCTCTCTCATGATCGAGAGAGAGAGAGAGAGAGAGAGATAACCACTGGGAAGGCTTCTTCACCCTGCCTGTCTGGAGCCCGTGAAAGCAGATTCACTCACAAAATGCAAGGAGTTCACTTAGTTCTTCTCAGAGAGGGTGTCCTCCATTAAGACCAGAATTACTCCAATGGGGCCTTCTGAGACCAGCAGTGGTCAGCCTATGAGCTAGGAACGCATCAGGTGTTCTTGGGGCAAGTTTCAGCTGATAACAGTGAAAGAGGTCTGCTGAGTGGACTTGGAGCTGTGGCCAACTTTTTGTAATCTAGACCCGCGCCTGACGTGACTCTTAGTGAGTTGTGTTGATCATCTGGACTCAGTGTTTGCTGAAATTTTCTGGTGTTCTGTACTGGAGGGGCTGATGCCAGCAACACTTAAATGTGCGCTGGTAAAGCCCCTTCTGAAAAAAAAAAACATCTTTGAACCCGGATGTTTTGGCGAGCTATCATCCAATCTCTAACGTTCCCTTTTTGGGGAAGGCTATTGAAAAAGCTGTGGCGCTGCAACTGGAGGAACACTTGGCATCTTCTAACATTTATGAACCATTCCATTTGGGTTTCAGAATCCAGCATAGCACAGACACAGCACTAATCAGAGTGCTTAATGATCTGCTCAGGGTGAGGGATAGAGGGAAATGATTGATTCTTCCTCCTTGCCCTCTTTTGATACTGTGGACCATGGCGTGCTCCTGGACCATCTTAAGGGGTACACTGGACTCAACGGCACTGTCATCCACTGGTTCAAGTCATTTTTATGGGACAGGACCCAGAGGGTAGTTCTAGGAAATTTTTTCTCAAGCCCAGTGGTTCTGTCCTCTGGTGTACCCCAGGGTTCAGTCCTGTCGCCAATGTTGTTTGTGCTTTATATGCTGCCCCTGAGCAAGGTCATTACACATTTTGGGCTGGGTTTTCACTGCTTTGCAAATGACACTCAGCTCTTTATGTCTTAGATTCAGAATGCAGTCAACGTGTTTAATGAGTACTGGACAAGATCCAGAACTGGATGTCGTCTAGCTGTCTGAGACTGAACCTTAAGAAGACTGAGGTAGTGGTTGAGCCAGGCCAAAGGGTGGATTGGTGGCTGGCACAGGAGCAACTGGGCTTCGGCTTGGTGACTCTGGCCCGCTAGCTGACCCTAGGGTGAAGAATCTGAGAGTCATCCTGGACAAAGGTCTGATAATGGAGGTCCAAGTGTCAGCCATAGTCCGGAATGGCTTTTTCCATCTTTGGAATATCCTCCAGATTAGATCCTTATTCCCCCCCCCAGGACCTGGCCACATGAACATATGAAAATACCAGCAGATTAGGTCTTAAGGTCTATCCGTTTGCTTGAGATGCAGCTCACAGTTCAATCACTGCTGCTGCCCCACCTCCTCTCTTCCTTCCATCCCTCCACGGTTTCACACACTGATACATGCATTTGTGACTTCCGGGTTAGACTGTTGTAACGCTCTTTACCTCAGGGTGAATGGGGGTATGCTACGATGGCTGCAGCTGCTGCAGAATGCAGCTGCTCAGTTACAGGCTTATCAAGATCAAGCTATATTTCTTCAGCACTGCGTGACCTGCACTGGCTTCCGGTGAAGTGGTGTATCTCATTTAAGATAGGTCTACTACTAACCTATAAAGCCCTACACAGACTGGGCTCAGCCTACCTGGCAGAGCTGCTGTACCCGCACACCCCAGTTCGCCCACTCTGATTGGCTGGTGAGGACCTCCTCAGGGTTTCAGTGGCTACTGATACTGCACTCTGGCACATAGCTGTAGCCCTTAATAAGGCATATAGACTCCTTATTTCAGCTGCCCGCCTTTCTCACACGTGTGACATTTATGAGCAGGCTAACTGGCTCCAGCTATCCAGCAGGCTAAAGTACCAGACCTGCATCCTAGCTAAGAAGATATCACTGGGCCTTATGCCCCCTGAAGTCCAATCAATATTGACCCCACAGCATGTCCGCAGCCTAACTAGAAGATCAGACAGTCTAACCTTTACAATACCTCGCTGTCAGACCTCTCAAGCTCAGCGTTCTTACCTTGTCAGAGCCTCCACCTGGTTCAACTTGCTACCTACAGAACTCTCCAACATTGCCACTAATGGTGCTTTTAAGTGTAAATTGTGTCAGCACCTCGTGGCTAGTGCCTTCTGTGATTGCTTCTTATAATCCCCTACAGGCATACTACCCTCAAGCATCCCTTCTCACTGCCTCAGCTCCTCCTCCTCTCCTACCCCCATTACTGGGTATAGGATGAATCTGTCTCCTTTTCTTTTTCACCCCCCCTTTCCTCCTCCCTTGCTGTTTCCCATCTACCACATACCCAGCGCAATGCCCTCCCCATTTCTCCCCTCCTCCCTCTCTCTCTGTCCCATACCACCTCCTCACCACCACTCTTCTTTCTCTTTTCTCACTAACCCACTCCTAACAAAGCTGCACTAAGCTGCCTATGACTTGTACAGTATAATTAACTCGCAACACAATTCCCTGACAATGCCTATGGCTGCTATTATTTTAACCTTATTTGTCTTTTTTTCTCTAAATTCCATTGTAATGATCATGTTATGTTTTGTACCTTATTGTCCTTATTGCCTTGACGTGGAACCTTTGTAAAAGAGCCCTCGGCTCAAAGGTGTAATCCGAAATACAAATAAATAAATAAATAAAAGACTGAAGAATTCTAGGGATGAGGCCTTTGAGTTAGCAGGCCTGTCACTGCGGAACTATTTACCCAGGAGCCTGAGGGAGGCCCCCTTGGTGGATGCTTTTAAAAAGGGGCTAATGTTTTATTTGTTCCATCAAGCATTTGGAAATATTACATAATCTATGCATGCAGCACTTTTATTGTTTTTTCACGTCTCGAAAATTTTAGGTTTTAAGATATTTTATGTTAATTTTAATTGAACAAGGTGGTAGTATGTGTTATGTTTTATCTGTCACTGCTATGGATTATCGATTGTTTTTTATTGTAATGGCACCCTGGGCCTCAGGGGAAGGGCACCAGATATCAGTAACTACTACTACCGAGATCCTGCAGCGGTACTTTCCAGGCCCCCACACACACCCGAGACTCACCTCTGTGCTGCCCCACTTACCCCCTGGAGCCAGGTATGCCTTCAGTATTTCTTCCCTGCATACAGCTGGCCACCTGAGGTGGAGGTGAAAGTGTGGGGATCTGTCCTGGGGTGCTGCAGCTCAGATCCAACACTATGTACACTCTTTTTCCTTATCCTCCCCGCCCACCCACCAGGAGCGTGCAACCCAATTGCTTGCTGGTGAGGCCAGATGTAACTAATCTGCAGGCATGCTCCAACGGTCCCCCTTCTCAATCCGAGTTGCTAGTGGCGCGAGCAGTAGCACAACTACTGTGCCAACTTTTATGCTACTGTTTGATGGATGAGTAGCAGTAAAGTATTTCTTTGTTTTGCTTTGGCAAAACTCAGCAGAGTAATGATGTTAAAACCGAAAACCGAAAGATTTTACGAAAAGCAACCCACCTAAACAACAGCAGGTGGGTAAAGATAGTACTGGGCCACAAGAGAGTGGGGAAACTGAACCTTCTCTCAATAAGGTGTTGAAAACAGTCCAGCTAGATGACACTGTGAAAGATGTGGACAAAAAATTTAATAGCTACCACAAAAGGGTGACGGTGGCAGAATCGAGTGTTAATGTGGTGGAAATGGATGCAAAAATTGCTGTGGACTTCACTCACAAAAACTTCACCCGCTGTTGCTGGCCTTGTGCAGGAGAATAAACTCCTCTTTCTCCACCTCGAACAAGTGGAGAATAATATTTGGAGCAATAATGAAATAAGTCTTTTGGGAATTCAAGAGGAAATGAAGGGCTCTGATCTGTTGTATTCTCTTCAGAGTGGTTCCACATGCTTTTGGGGATCCAGGTCAAGGACTGCATATACAAGGTCTATAAAATAACACCAAGCTGGGGGCTGGAGAATGCTGAGGTGCCCTGGACCTCGATGATTGTCACAACTGGCCCAAATGTGAGTGACTTCATTTTGAAAGTTATGAAGCAAAATGGACAGCTAGTGTCGATGGATGGCAGTTATATGTTTTGCTTCCTTGATCTAAGCTTTGCCATGAGGCAAAGGAGGCGTAGTGCAGACACTAAGGACTCAGCTGCATGAACTAGGAGTTGCAGACACTCTTCAGTTGTTTGCAGAATTAAGAGTGTCATGTGCAGGGAGAACATTCTTGTTCAGTGATCCGAAGGAAACTGGTTGTTAGCTGGAAAAGATTAAGTTGGACTTTGCCACTAAAGACACTGCTGATTGAGAGGAGGAGTCAGAAGGGGAGATGTGTGGTTGAGGGAGCCACTTTCAATTGACTTATTACTTCCATATGTCTCCAGTAGCCTTTTCTAGTGACTCTTCATCCATAGTTCTTAGGTTTACCAATATATGAACCTAAGAGGTTGGAGGTCGCACTGTGAAGTACCCCCTTTTTGTTTTACACTGGTGCTTGAAGGCACAGATACTGGGGTAGCAAGTGTGCAAATTCTGGTTTTTCTCACTTTTGAGATATCTGTTGGTATTTACCCTCTGCTCACCTCCACTATCAAGCACCGTCTAAGTGCATCACAAGTGTGACTGCAGCAGGCAATGGTTTTTGAGCAGTTGCCCATTGCTAGGTACTATTGATCATTATTAGGGAGGATACCAGGGTGGTGAGTGTGCAAAGTTTGGGTTTCTCACTTTTAAACATCGGTCGGTATTTACGCTCCACCCACCTCCACTATCAACTGCCGTTTCAATGTGTCACATGCGTGACTGTAGCAGGCAATAGTTTTTGAACTATTACCCATTGCTAGGTACTATTGACCAATGTTAGGGAGGACTGCTGTCACTAGTACCGAGCTTTTGAATGTCACGTGATGGCCAATTGACCAATCACATCACAAAATCACAGAAATCTGATGGCAGAAAAGGACCTCATCGGCTCATCGGGTCATGGCAGAATTTTGGTTCAAGGTTTAATAAATTAACAAATATGTACCAAACAGACTATCTTTTAACTTTAGTTTTATTTATTATTTTGTTGTCGTCACTTCTGCATTCTTTGACTTGCAAACCAACCATAAAGAAGGTGTTATTCTATCTGTATGCTTCATACTTCAGTTTGTAGTCTGGACTTCTCGTACAGTAATATAGGTAGTGCTGACAAAAGGTGAGGGACTGACAGCACTGGAGACTGAATACCTTGGTTTAGCCACTGGTCATGTACAGTATGGAACTGCTACACTACATGCCTCCCCACACTGTAATACATTTAGTACTGGTGAAAGGTGAGGAGCCGACAGTATTGCAGACTGAAGACCCCTGTTTATCCACTGACCACGCACAGTGCATGTTTCCCTACACTGATGTATTTAATGCAGGTAATTGGTGAAATATTTGGGCCTGGCAACACTGGTTTATCTTTGGGGTCAGGTACAGTATGAGCAGTTACATTGCACGCTTCCCCACACTGTGATATATTTATTGCTGGTGGAAGGTGAGGGTCTAACAATGCTGGAGACTGAAACCCTCTGTTTATCCATAGAATCTAGTACAGTGTCAGGCAGGTACAGTGCAGGCTTCCTTATACTGGGATTGATATATTTAGTGCTGATGAAAGGTGAGGGATTGTTAGCGCTGGAGTCTGAAGCCTTTTCTTTATCCATGGGCTACGTACAGTATGGCCAAGTACAGTTCAGGCTTCCCACAATGTGACATAATTAGTACTGCTGATGAAAGCTGAGGTACTGACAGCACTTTTATTCACAGAGTCAGGCACTGTGCAGCCTTTGAAACACTGTGGTGCATTTTGTGCTGGTGAAGAACTAAACGCACAGGAAAAATGAAACCCTCTCTTTATCCACTGGCCAGGTACAATGTGGGTCAGGTACAGTGCAGGCTTCTGTGCACCTGGATGCATTTTGTGCTGTGACAGGTGAGAAACTGACAGCACTGGAGACTGAAAGCCTGGGAAATACTGAAAAAACAGTAGACTGACACTGCCTGTTTACCTACAAACTCAGGCATTGTGTGGGGTCGGTACAGTGCAGACTTCCCATACAGTGATGGATCAAATGCTGATAAAATGTGAGGAACTAAACCCTCTGTTTGTCCGTTAGTGGGTACAATGCAGGCTTTCCCATGCTGCGATGTGTTTAGTGCTGATGAAAGGCAAGTAAATGACAATACTAGAGACTGAAGCCCTCTGTTTAGTACCAAGGTCAGGTCCAGTGTGGGGCAGATACTGAGCAGGCTACCTTACACTGATGATTTAGTGTTGGTGAATGGTGAAGGTCTGACAGTCAACAAAGGCTGGGCAAACTTTATGGGCTGCAGGGCTTTTTTTGCCAACAACCTCTATGTTTTAGGACAATGCAGCAGACTGTCAGTGTTTGTTTACCTGCAAAATCAAGCCCAGAGTGTGCAGATAGAGGAGTCTTCCCAAAGTGACAGATCTAATGATGATGAGAGAAGAGGGACTGGCCAGCCCTTTGGCACAGCTGTAGGGCTACCACTTGCAATGCTGGTGACCTGACTTCAAGGAATGAGCCTGCGTTGCAGGCGCCTGCGGGGGGGGGCATCATAGATGGCTCTCTCCTCCTGGGAAGAAGGGTTCTACCCTCCGCCACAGTACCGCTACTTGGGTAACCACAGGTTGTAGAGCTGCTGGCAGGACTGGGACCTCTCTGCATGTGCATGTCCTTTGATGTACTTGCCATGACACCCCATGGGGCTGGGGAGAAACAGTGAAATTGGCCCCAGTACCCACAATATTGGACCCCAGTATATCTGGGGGCAGGCATCACCTCCAGGGTGTGTCCCCTGATGAGACTTATAAGACTTGGGGGTAACTCCCCCCAGCCCATCCCAGCCTAGGAGGAAAGCCATGGCTCAATGGACGGTGGTGCCCAGAGGTAGGTTGGGCTGAAGGCTCGGGATGTGCCCTGAGCTCCCGAGGGAGTCTGGCACTGTAGAGACAGGAAGGGGGCATAAATGGCAAGTATTAAAAAAAGAAAAAAAAGAAAAAAGAGAGAGATGAGGGACTGACAGCCCTAGAAACTAAATACATCAGTTTATCCTCTGTCCAGTATTGTGTGGGACAGGTACAGTGCAGGCTTCTCCACACTGTGATGTATGTAGCGCTGCTGAAAGGTGAGGGGTGGCCAGCACTGGAGACTGAAGCCCCTCAGTTTATCCCCTGATCAGATGCACTGTGGAACGTGTACAGTGCATGCTTCCTCACACTGTGATGTATTTAGCATTAGTGAAAGGTGAGGGGTGGCCAGCACTGGAGACTGAAGCCCCTCAGTTTGTCCCCTGGTCAGATGCACTGTGGAACAGGTACAGTGCATGCTTCCTCACACTGTGATGTATTTAGTGTTAGTGAAAGGTGAGGGGTGGCCAGCACTGGAGACTGAAGCCCCTCAGTTTGTCCCCTGGTCAGATGCACTGTGGAACATGTACAGTGCATGCTTCCTCACACTGTGATGTATTCAGTGTTGGTGAATGGTGAAAGGCCGACAACACTGGGGAGTGAAGCATTCTGTTTAGCCACAGGGTCAGGTACAGCATGGTGCAAGTTTCCTCACTCTAATGTATTTAATGCTGGTGAAAGGTGAGATACTCACAAAACTGGAGCCTAAAACCCCATTTGTCTACTTGAAATGTACTGTATGGGGCAAGTACAGTACAGTGCTAGCTTCCCCTCTCTGTGATGCATTTAGTGCTGGTAAAAAGTGAGGGACTCACAACACTGGAAGTACATTGTGGAGCAGATACAATGCATGCTTGCCCATACACTGGGATGTACTTGGTGTTAGTGAAAGGTGAGATACTATCTTCCAGCTCAGTCTGGCTCACCGATAGGCTATAACATCTGTTGAAGGATAATGTTATTGGTGAATATTTTACCCAGTAGTGCAGCTCCGCTACAGCCAATATTTCACGTTCTGAATAACCAACAATCAATAATCAACAAGCCTTGACAAAGTGTTACTCAGAATGTGGAACATTGGTTGTAGCAAAGTTGTTCTGCTGGGTGAAATATTCAACAACAAAAGCTATTTATTTATCCTTCAACTGATCTTCAGTGTCTATTTATATTTGTCTATCTATGAGTCGCAGTGAGTTGAAAGATAGAGTGTTGAAGTTATGTGACGGCTTCAGTTTTGCAACACCCGAGTTACCTTGCCATTGCCATTGAAAGGTGAGATACTTAACAATGGAAACTGAAACGTTATGTTTCTCCACTAACCAGGTAGAGTGTGGGGCAGATACAGTGCAGGCTTCCCAACACTGTGATTTATTAAGTGCTGGTTAAAGGTTAAGGACTGACAACACTGGAGACTGAAATCCACTGGACAGATACAGTGTGGGAAACTCCACACTGTGATGTATTTAGTGCTGGTGAAAGGTGAGAGATGGACAGCACTGGGAATCGAAGCCCTCTGTTTAAAAACTGAATTTGTCTGCAGAAAAAGACTGCTTAGCCCACTCAGTCAGTCCAGATGTTCCCTGCCTAGTCTGTCTGTCTGCGCAGACCCTAACTGGTCTCTGGTAACCCTCTTCCCTGCCTAATTGCTAATATTCCTCTATGTTGTCCCACTCATGTTTGAAGCCCCCCACTGTTTTCACCTCCACCATTTCTGTTGGAAGTCTCTTTGAGGCGTCTACCATCCTTTCAGTGTAGTAGCATCTCCTCATATCCTTTCATAACCCCGGGTCAAAATTGACACCGGCCCATTAGACAAATGCTGGTAGATTTTGTGTTGGACTAGTAGGATTTTCCTTTAACTAGCCCTGCAGGCTTGTACTGGAGAAAGTAACATTTCCATAAGTACTTTAGCTGGGTTAGTAGAAAAGTCTGTGGGGCTAGTGGATTCCCAAGTCCACTAGCCCTGCCAGCTAGTGGCTGCAAAACTTAATTTCGACCCCTGCCACCACTTCATAACATACCTCCTGGTCTTGGTGCTCTTTCTCATTTGAAAAAGACTCCCCTCCTGCACCTAGTTTACCTTTGTGAGGTACTTGCAGGTCTCTATGATGTCCACTCTCGTGTTTCTCTCTTCCAGGGTGTACATGTTAAGATTCCTCAATCTCTCACCTAGTAGCGCTTTTGGTGCAACCCCTGAACCATTTTAGTTGCCCTCCTCTGGCACCTCATTGACTATGTCTTTCTGAGGTGCAGACTCCAGAACTGGACACAATAGTCCATGTGTGGTCTCGCCAGCGAATGATACAGTGGCAACACCACCTCCTCCTCCTTCAGGCGATACCCTTCACTATGAAACCCAGCATCCCACTAGCTCTACCACTTGCTTTGTCACACTGCCCTGCCACTTTGAGGTAACCAGTTATGATAAACCCAAGGTCCCTTCTCTTTGTGACAGTCAGTACCTCCCCCACATCCTGTACTCAGCTCCTGGGTTTCTATGCCCTAGGTGCCTGATTTTGCACTTTTTGGTATTGAACCCCAACTGCCATGCTCTTGACCACTTCTTGACTTTCCAAGATCTTGTACATTCTCTCCACCCCTTCCTTAGTGTCCACCCTGTTACAGTCCCTTCCAGGTCTTCTGCAATGTCGCTTATGAAGATGTTGAACAGGATCAGTCCCAGTACTAAGAAGTTCATAGAGTTGAGTATAGTGTAAGCAGGTAGGTACAGTGCAGGCGTCCCCATTCTGTGATATAGAGCGTGCTGGTGAAAGGTTGGAGACTAACAGCACTGGAGACTGAAGCCCTGTGTTTATCCAGAGTTGGGTGCTTTAGCTGGTAGTTTGATTCTGATTGCTTTTTTTTCTTTTTAAACGTGAAAAACAGACTGCTCATCATACCGGTGTTGCAACAAAAAAAACATTTGTTTACAGACCTTGATCAACTTGATCAAATCCCACTGCATTTTTTCTAGAGTTGGGAACATGCCCAGTGCAGTCTAGCCAATCATGAAACAATGGGAGGTGTGGAGAATATGGCATCATAAGTGGCTGCACTGTTTAGAAGTGTACCTAATGTTAAGGAAGTATGCAATAACACCTTTAGCATATATTTCAGTTCTAAGGAAGGAAGTCAGTTAATTAACCAGGAACATCAACACATTTTTGAGAAGGAAAGCAATCATACAAAGTGGATTTTCAACTATAAATAATATGATGCAAAAAGGGTTGACACTGTCCCTTAAACATCACTCCCTAGTGTACCCCCAACACCCAGCCTTCTGACACACTGAACAGCACACCCCTCTGCTTTCCTCCGTGACCTTTCGCCATGTGATTTACTGCATCTCGGTAGTGGGCATCTGTGTGTATGCATGTATGTATTTTTCAAAAGCCAACAACAGCTGCTTCTGCATTATCTTGACATGTAAGGTTATATTTTTGTTCTATCATTGTGATGTAAGTGTGAGATTATGGAAGGAATAATCCACAGTTGGGTGTGCGTCAGTATTGTAATAACCAAATGACCTGGCTGGGCTGTAAGACCCGAGGTGCAGTTGAGGATCTTCAACCACCCAGGAGGTGAGGTTATTACAGCACTGATGCACACCCAGAGTGCATTATTGTGCTTACCTCACAACATTCGTAAAGTGGTCAGAAGTGTTATAATACATCATAATTATGCAAGTAAATTACAGTCCAAGCCACACATTAATTCTATATCATTTATCAGGTTAATGCATTAGCAGCCATTACGGCTCTGACCAGAGTTTCTTTGCAATACTTTCCAGTTGTACAGAAATGCATGTATTATGTGTACTCTACTAAGTTGCAAACTTGTGCTCACCTTGCATTGTGTTCAAACTTATTGTAATGTACAGTATTATATTTGTGGACTTGCTGTTGCAAACTTGTGCTCCCCTAGCACTGTATTGTTAAAATTAATGTAATGTATTTGTGGACTTACAGGACCTTGCCGAGTTACTTATATGAGAACTCCAGTGTATTCTATTGTTTTTAGATAATATATGTACTATGAAACCTACAACTGTTGTATGTAACACAGAATTAGTTAGTTGCTATATTGGACCTTGTAAGAACAGATCCAGAAACAAATGGGTTGATAACCTTTTATTGGACTAACATAGATGTAACAAAAGAAAACCGTGCTTAAGCTTTCGGACCAACTAAGTCTTTCCTTGGAAGCTTATGCCAGTTATTTGGAAAATCACATTCTGTTGACACCCAGATCATACATAAAGATAAACCCAGAAAGAATTCTCATTGGTTTAAAATACCTTTTTTAAACTATAACAGAGGTTTAAATGCAAGGAACCAGATTGTCAGCTGGCTGCTGTGAAGCACTCTAAGGTCAAATGTCAAAAGAGGCAGACAAGAGGAATACTTCGAGAGGCCAGACAGTTTCACTAGCTTACATTATGAATGAGTGATTGTGTTATTGAATATACTCTTAATTAAATGCAAGTCTTTTAGATTTAATACCCACTTAAGTACATGTTAAAAATGTGATGGTATTCCATGTTAAAAACTATAAAATAGAAATTTTCTGTCTGTGGCAACAGGTGGGTATAAAGAAAAAATTCCCTAGAGTGAAAAAACTGTTTCACACATTCTTCCAGTATTAAACCTATCTGCAGACAATTTATCAGCTATATACTTAACCAGATAATATATGCCATAAACATTAAAACCTTCAGTACTGTAACAAGATGTTTTTACAAGAAATATCAAGCCCAATTAAAAAAACAAACCTACCAAGGACCCTCCAGTAAATGAGATTATGCATCCTAATATGTTTAGTGTTAAATAATGTGTCAATATATCAATCTACTATATGTACAGTAACAGTCTTGGGAATTGGAAACAAAAACTAAGGGAATTAACCCCCCCCCCTTCAAAATGGTAACATAAAAATATAGATAACTAGTTGGAAGGAAGTATACATTCACTTTGTATGTGAACAAATAGTCCTAACATACTGTAACATTGTGACATTATGATGTTATAGTGTGTTAGGACTCTTGGTTCACATACATAGTGAATATATACTTCCTTTCAACTAGTTATCCATATTTTGATGTTACCCATTGTGTCTGTGTGTGTGTGTGTGTGGGGGGGTGTTAATTCCTTTAGGTTTTAATTCAGATTCCTAAGACTGTTACTGTACATATAGTAGATTGATTATATATTGACACATTATTTAACACTAAACATATTAGGATGCATCACCGCTTACTAGGGATCCTTGTAGTTTGTTTATTATTGGCTCTAATTTTGACAGTTGATATTTCTGTAAAACATCTTGTTACAGCACTGAAGTTTTTTTTTTTTTTTTTTACTTCTTTATCCTACCTATGCTGCCTTGGATCCTCTTTCGGAATGCCGCACTACACCTCTATACGTCCTTAGTAGGACCAGATAGTCTGCTCCTAGAGTGTCACACGCTCCAAGCATGCTTCAGGGCATCCGGATTACCCTCCGGGCAGGGTGAAAGAGACACTCCCTAAACCTCCCCCTTAATCCTCAGGGGACCGCGTGCACAATGGAGTCTTTCCCCAGTTCCTACCTTAGACGTGGTGCTAGGGGTTCATCACCTAGATCCAGGGCAGGGTGTTTCCTTGTTCTGTGCCTTCCCCTGCTTATGGCGGCACTCAAGAAGGGCCAATGAGATGGAGGCGCAGAGAGACACATCTCTGCTCAAGGCTGTCAGCTGATGCAAGCCCCTCCCTTTCCACTGGCTTCCCTGAGTGCACTGCCAATACCTAGGCTCACCCAGGAGATGGCAGTATCACAGCAGTGCTAGCTTACAGCCCTCCCCGGGGAGGGAGAGCAGCCATCAGGTGCTCAGTCCCTCTCCCCCCTGGCCGACCTCCGGCAACCCGAGTCCGTCAAGTCAGGGTGTGTGTCAGGGTGCAGGATGCTACCAGCACCTGCGCAAGAGTAAGACAAAAATGCAGTAGGGCCTGAAAACTCTGCTGATGGACCAGGGAGGTTCAGGAGGTGGTGAGGGGAAAGAAGGCAGCCTATAGGCAATTCAGGTGCTCAAGGAGTGAAAGGAACCGAGGGGAGTACGAGCTGATGGCCAGAAGGGCCACAAGGGTGGTGAGGGTGGCCAAGGCAAGGAAGGAGCAGAACTTGGCCAGGGAAATTAGGAGAGGGAATAAGGTTTTTTTTAGATACACTGGGGAAAAACAAAGGGTGAAGGGGCAGATTAGCAGGATTAAAACAGGGGAGGGATGGGCACAAGACCCAGGGGAGCAGGCTGAGGTACTAAATGAGTACTTCACCTCAATTTTTAGCAAGGAAAATTGGGGGGGGGGGCTGCATCATACATGGGAGGAGACAGTGAAACTGAAAGGGGGCCCTTACCGATCGGCGGATCTAGGGAGGGGGACATCACTGTCAGGCAGGGGGAAGGCAAAGCAGGGGGACGAGGTAGCGGAGGTGGAAATCATGGCAGAGAGAGTGAGGGAAGCCCTCAAGTCCCTTAAGACAGAGAAAGCACCAGGGCTGGATAAATTATATCCCAGAATGCTAAAGGAACTGGCGGATGTCCTGGTGAAACCCCTGGCAGAGCTCTTCAGCATCTCTCTGAGGACAGGGTGGGTGCCCCAGGACTGGAAGGTGATGCATATAGTACCTATCCACAAAGGGGGATCAAGGGAGGTGGCAGGGAACTACAGGCCTGTCAGCCTGACATCGGTGGTGGGCAAAGTGATAGAGGGCATTGTCAAGGAGAGACTGGGGGGGGGGGCCTGGAAAAGTTGGGGTGCCTAGACAGCATGGATTCATCCCGGGGAAATCGTGTCAGACAAACCTTGTGGAGTTCTGTGACTGGGTGGCGAGTGCCTTGGACCTGGGTAGACCAGTGGAAATCCTCTTTCTTGACTTCAGCAAGGTATTTGACTCTGTTCCTCACGGGGGCCTGTTGGACAATCTGGGAGAAATGGGGATGGGGAACCAGAAGATCAGATAGATAGGTAATTGGCTCCATGGTTGGCGGGATAGTCGCATCCCCAGGGAGGGTCATTTGTGGAGTCCCTCAGGGATCGGTCCTTGGGCCCCTCCTGTTCAACGCCTATGTCTCTGACATAAGGAAGGGTATCAGGAGTGAGATGAGTCTCTTTGCGGATGACTCAAAGCTGGGGGCAGTGGTGGATGGGGAGGAGGGGGAGGGTGGCCCTACAGGGGGACCTGGAGGCTCTGGAAGGGTGGTCTAGAAAGCGGAAGCTGAGGTTCAATGCAGGGAAATGCAAGGTACTGCACCTGGGAGCCAGAAACCCGGGCCAAGTGTACACCCGGGGGGGGGGATGCTACAAGTCTCAATTGCAGAGAGGGACCTGGGGGTGGTGGTGGATGTCAAGATGAACAGCTCGGTGACTTGTAGGAGGGCAGCGACAAAGGCCAACAGGATGCTTGGATGCATCGCTAGGGGGCTCACCTCCAGAAGGAGGGAAGTGATACTCCCACTGTATAACTGCTTGGTGAGGCCGCACCTCGAGTACTGCGTGCAGTTTTGGAGGCCACATTTAAAGAGGGACATTGAACTCCTGGAGAGGGTCCAGAGGAGGGCAACCAAAATAATTTGGGGCTTGGGGGATAGGACCTATGGGGAGAAGCTCAAGAGCTAAATATGTACACATTGGAAGAGAGAAGGGACTGGGGGGACATGATAGAGGTCTTCAGGTACATGAAGGGGTAAATAGGGGAGGAGCAGTCAGGGTGCTCTGAAGGAAGGAGGGGCAACTAGAGGGCATGGGTGGAAGCTGGAGGGGAGAGATTCAGGGGAGAAAGGAGGAGGTGCTACTTCACTGAGAGGGTGGTGGAGCCATGGAATGCGCTGCCCAGGGGGCTGGTGGAGGCAGAAATGGTGGAGGGGTTCAAGAGGGGGTGGGACAGGTACAGGGTAAGGGTTCTGGAAGCAGAAACCAGTGCAGCAAGAATATCCGGGACTGGGAAGGAAGAAGCCAGAGAGGGAGAGGGGGGCAGCAAGGTCAGCTTCCAGGATGGGGGTGACCAAACAAACGGACACGAAAGACCATTAGGCCTATTCTGCTTGCATTTTAGTATGTTAGTAAGTACTGACAAAATCTGTGTGTGGCAATGACAGTAATTTGAATTTCGAGGTCACTGGGCCTAGCCATTATGTGGTGCAGGTGGAGGAGAGGAAAATAGGGCAGGGTCCTTCGGGGGAGTTAGATGCCAGTACTGTGATAGAAGATGGTGGCAGAAGGAGGCTTTTGACCTAGGAAATGGTTGATGAAAGGAGGGGCAACAGAATAGGAGGGATGGTAGCCAAGGCTGTGAAGGCCCCCTCCAGACAAACATCATAGGCCAAGGATGAGTCCTCCAAGGTCATACTCTAAGGCTCTTAGAAGCAGAAACAGTGATAAGGAGCAGAGAGAGAGACAAGGCTCCCCCCCCCGCCCCAGAGCAGGGGTAGAACAGACTTTCCCCCTCCAAAGCAAGCTATATAGACCCTCCCCCAGGAGATTTGCGATATGACTGAGGTACAAAGGGGGTCTGGAGGTCTTTTCAGACAGAGTGTACATAGGAAGAACCCTGTTAAAAGGGTAAATGAAATTCATTTCATCAGAAATATATGCCTTAATTCATGTTTCTGGGGAGAATGTCTTTGATATTAGTTTTCGTTCTTTAAGAGGTTTGGAGAGATTTCGGTAGAAATATAGTTTGGTAAAGTTTTCGCCAGTGTGGGTCCCCTTTTTAGCCATTCCTCTTACTAAGCCAACGGTGAAAACTATAACAGTCCTGTTATGCAATGAATGTGTTCATGTGGAGGATATTAATTAATAGCTAAACCAGAGATGTGAGATGGACAGGGGGCTGGAAATTTGGGGGCTGGAAATTCAAAGTGAGGTTAAACCAAACAGATAAAGGAATTGACCACATTCCAAACAGTTTCTACCTGGGGAGGGATAGGGGTGTGTTTTTTTTACCCTGGGCAGCCAAAGGCTTCCTACAGGTCTGGGTCTCGATCTCACCTGTCAAATGTATGTGATATTGTCATATATGACTTGTATGGGGAAAGTGGGCACAGCAACTCGCAGTGCTGCAGCCATGTGAGGTGCAGTGTCTGTGAAGAGTATGGCTACTTATTCCAAAATTGTCCTTGGGCTGCTGGAAATAATGCCCACAGTGTAAACCCTGAAGATCTAATAAATAAAGCCCGACAGGGGAGACCAAGGGAGGAGCCAGGAGTACCGCAGAAAGAGGAGGATCTTGGGCCCAAGAGCCCCCCTCCTCAGAGCACCAAAATCAGAACTCAGGAAGAACACCCTTAAGATTTGAGGAAAAGCCATAATGGAGGTGAGCCCTCAGCCAGGATAAGGGTTGAGGCAGAAATAGCAGGCAATGAAATATCACAACACGAAGTAAATAGAGAAGAAAATATAGGGGGTGACCAGAGTGAGGTGGTAACTGAAATGTCCCCCCTTTCCTCCTAGAGATCTGGATGGGACACAGGTGAAAGGTAGAAGAATGACCCTGAGGAGCAATAAGGGAGTATCGCAAGACATTAAGTTAGGCAATGCTTTTGAAGTGCTGGGTGACCAGAAGGAGAATGAAAACACTGTGTGGGAGAAGAGGATTCGGATACAACATCTTCCGTGCATTTAGGGCAACAAAATTCAGAAGAAATCAGCTGGGTAATGGGGAACAGTATGGAAAAAGAAAAAAGAAAAGAAAGAAAATAACTTAATGGAAATATAAATTTTTGATTGACTGAAAAAATTCTCATCCCATGGTATTGTTTTCCTTAGTCTCTGATAGTGTTAGCAGTATATTTACTGGGGAAAAAAGAGGGATAGTGTGGGCAGAACTAAGGGGGCTGGCATGTGAAGTAATTTTTGTTCAAGTGATGTGGCCAAAGTCAATGTAATCAGTGTCTCAGGCACAAAGGGAATGGGTGTGGGGCCCATCTGACTGGTCTTACGGAGATGAGAGAGCGGATGGGGTTGGAATTCTGTTTTCAGGGATGGGTTTGACATTTCAGAGATTAGTGGATATACAACCAGGGAGGGCCTTAGTAATAGATGCCCTATGGTATGGTCAGCCTACTAGATCTGTTGTATTATATGCATCTCAAATAAAATCAGAGAGCGTGCAGCTGTATGAGCAAGTGCAACCATTTTTGTGTACATCCAGAAATATATACTCTGGTGGGGATTTTAACTGTTCCATAGAGATTGCAGAAAGGAAAACGTCAGGGAAAAAAATATATTGCGACTCCTTTGCATTACAGAGAAAGGTTAGGGCAGCAGAATTAAAAGATGTTTTTAGTAAAGCAACACCACCAGTGAAGTTTACCTTTACTAAAGGGAAATTATTTTCCAAAATTGACTACGTTTTTTTAACCAGTGGGCTAGAGATTTTAAAAACAGTTATTATCCTGAGTTCATTTTCAGATCATTTAATAATCAAAATAATTATTAGTATTAATCCAGAACTACTAGCTTGAGGGAAAATGGGGGAAATGTAGTTAACTCTACAGAGGGATAAAACAAATAATAGAAGAATATCTAACCAAATTACTGAGCAACAAGGAGTTAGACAAGCAGGAAATAAAAAGTTACTTGCATGACTTAATGATACCAGACTTGGAGGGAAATAAAGCAGAAAAGCTTAAAAAAGAAATTACGGATCTGGAAGTGTATGACGTAATAAAGCAATTAAAGAATGGGGTAGTCCCAGCAGGGGATGGGATACCCAATGAATTCTATAAAATCTTTCCAAGAATTATGGGTGGCAGCTGATTTAATTGATCAGGCACAAACATGTGCAATACCGGGGTGAAATATTAACCCAGGACATCATTGAATTTTGTCATCAGCAAGGGAGAGAGGGGTGTTTAATAACAGTAGACCAGAGTAAAGCTTTTGACCTGGCCAACCATGACTTTCTGCTGCAAGTTTTACCAAAATAATTCTGTACCTGGGTAAAACTGTTATACAAGAATGCGGTAATAAGGGTAGAAATGGGAGAATTAGAAGCAAATTAATAGAAATTCAAAAGGGGGTAAGTCAGGGTTACCCCCTAAGCCCGCTATTGTATACATTTGCATTGGACCCGGTAATAGGGAAAATTAGTGCTGCAGATGATATTAAGGGTATCAAAGGTGACCAGATTGGTGATGAAATAAACGTGTCCGCATATGCGGATGACTTAAGTATATACTTAGCATCTCATACAGGAATCCCAAGGATAATGGAACTAATAGATAAATTCTCCCAGAAATCAGGGTCTGCGGTAGATCTAACCAAGAGTAAGGGAATGTGGTTGGGTAGTTCTGGAAAGCGAGATATGGTGTGTAGTAAAATAAATTCAGCAGAAAGAAGGAAAATACTTGGGGTACAGTATGGTGAATGGGATATGGCATCGGAAAATTGGAATGAAGCACTCGAGATTGGGGAAAGAAAGGTAACTAGGTGGAAGTCATGGAAAATGTCCAAATATAAACGAGTGTTTGTGGTAAAGCAGTACCTACTGCCTTGTTTTTTTGTACAGTATATAGCAGGAGTATTCCCCTTGCCAATGGCGTTAGAAACTAGGGTATTGGGACTTTTTTCTAATTATTGTGAGGCAGTAGGCTGAACCCAGTGAAAAGAGAAATAACATATAAAAACAAAATCAAGGTGGACTAGAGATGATAAACCCAATAGCGTTTTTTCATATGCTGTTTTGGTATAAAACCAAGTAATATTGTTGATGAGAATAGGAGTATTGCAGGATTATGGGGAAAAATGTATTTGGTAATTGGGTGGTGGGGTGGAGGGAAGAAATATCTAAAGGATTTAATAACAAGGAGCTACTGAAATTCTTTGGAACAACTTTTACAAAAATTCATAAATGGAAAATCACCAGGTCCCAAATAAAGAGCTATTTCTAAGAGAAAAATGTATGAGAAAAATGGAGTAGGTGAACCAGAGTTTAAAGGAGGGACCCCGAAAGAAAATAAATTAGTATATAAAATGTTAAATAACCCCCAAGTCCCCCCAAAAATGAAGGATGTACAATGGTTGATGGCCTGTGGAAAAATAAGAGGTAAGCATAGGGTTGTGGAGGAACGCAGTTGCTTATATCCAGGGTATGGGACTGACTTAGAATCTCAAGAGCATTTTCTGTTACAGTGTGCTTATGCTAAGGGACTGTGGAAGTTCTTGGAGAAAGAGTGGAAGATGCCATGGATGAAGACATCAGCTACAAAAACTTGGTCTTAGGAGTTGTTTTTTCCCTTGAGCTGGTAGATAACTACCATTGGGCAACATTACATGTTTTTTTTTTTTGCAAGTATAAAATATTGATATTATATGTGGCAGAGTCGTTGCCAGTTGCTATTACAACTAAAAGAAGTATCATATGTAGGGATAGGAAAATTGTGTGCTCAAGCGATAAATGAAGTGTACAGGAGGGATTGTAAGAATCACCCAAGGAAAAAGATTGAGATGTGGTAGAAGTGTTTAACATATTTTGTGAAATATGAATAGAAATTGTAAAAAAATAATGGAATAAAAATATTAAGGTAGAGAGAAAAATTAAATGTAAGTAGAAAACAATATGTATAAAGTCCAATAACAAAGAATGTAATTAAATAAGAAATAAGGGGGTGGGGTTAGAATGAAAGAGTTGGCGGGAGGACAAGGGGTGTATTGGCATGGATTTGAATATTATGCAGTTTTACTTGTACCCTTGTTTTATTTTAGGTTTTGTTTAAGTTGAGGTATTATTGTTGTACTAGGTATACTTGTGGTGATTGGTTGTGATTCATGAATAAAACTCCCCTACTCTTTTCGAGAAGTGCCATGGGATCTTTAACATCCACCTGAACTACCAACAGAACAGACAGACGAACCTCAGTTTAATGTCTCATCTGAAAGATGGCACCTCAGGAGTGTAGCACCCCCCTCATGCTGCACTACAGTGTCAGTATTGGGAATTAACCCAAGTGCCTGGTGTGAGGACAGAACCCACAGCCTTCTGAACTCCCGGCCTCAGAGGCGAGTGTGCTACCTGCTGAGCCACTGACACTGACATTTTAGGATCATAAAGATTGGGAAATCCTGACTTTGTAGCAGTATCCCAAAAAAATAGACGTCATGTTACACACACACATGCACCAATATGCAAACACACACAACCACACTTTATTTGCTGCCCCCAGTATAACATATTGTAGGGGAAAACATATAAAATAGCAAAGAAGTTGGAAACCATAAAAAAGTTGATCACCACTACTCTAGGGGCTTATGCACAAACTGTCCAGTTGTAAACACAGAAGATTGCATGAGCTGTACTCATTCACCCATTGGGGTGGGGATTCCTCCCTATTCTGGAACAGTTTGATGACTGTGTGAATAACACCTGTATTTTGAATTTGTACATATGTGATTGCTATGATGTGAAACCTTTGTGAAAGAGCCTTTGGCTCAAAGGTACTTTCCTAGATAATAAATAAATAAATAAGTTTATCAAATTCTCCTTTGTCATTATAGACTGAGCCAGTTTATAATAATAAGGTGGTTAATCATGCCCCAAAGAAGCTAGTCCGACCGAGTCTTTACATAGGATGTCACCAAGAACTATGGAACTATAATCAAATTTCATTCACACAGTAATATGGCACAGTGGTTTAAGGCTCTGAGCTGCAAATCTGGAGACCTGGGTTTGAATCCCACAGCCCCCACTTGCATACTGTGTGACCCTGAGCAAGTCACTTAACTTCCTCGTGCTCCCAGGTTGCACCTGCAAACAAGCTTTCAGCTTAGTGTGTCTCACCTGGTAAAATAATTGGTAAAAAAAATATATATATATATATATGATTAGTCAGGCCACCGGTGAGCACCCTAAGCTAGCGGATGTTCAATGCATGTTAACAAACTTGACTGAGATAGGGAAGCATTTTTTATCATTACATTTTATTTGAATTCTGTGTAATTCATCCTCCAAGAATGGCTTCAAACTCATCACAGGCTGAAGTAACAGTAGGGAAATGACCATATCCTCCCTTCTGTTACTTGGCAGTGGAGGGAAAGAGAAGCAGTAAACAAATGGTGGACTCCCTTGAGGACGGGGACAAACTGCAGGAGATCCTGAACAAGTTGGGTGATTGGTTGGACTCCTGTAGTCTAAGATTCAATGTTTCCAAATGCAAAGTGCTACACTTAGGGAGTGAGGGAGGGCAGAAGCAGAGCCTACATACTACAGGAGACCCCTCTTGCTGCAGTGGGAGAGGAAAAGGACCTGGTGGTCATAATATACAAATTGAATACTAGATAGTGGCGTGTGTATTACAATCGAGAGGTTCTGGGGACTTCGCTTACAAGGTTCCCTTGTCCCCAGAACCTCAAGATGGTATTACACCTGAGAAATACACACTCCCCTATCTGTTATTTTTTGTAATATATGGATCCAAGGAGTTGAAATTATTCTTGAAAGTTGAAAAAAATCTTGTAAATGTGTGTGTTATTGCAGCAAGGTTTCCTTCTGGTTGCTTTGCAGTTGCTGTGGACTGGCACATGCAGACGCATTTGTAGCTGCCGTCGTGCTTTGTTATTGGTTGACTTTTTTTTTGTATAATCTATGAAAAATGATGGCATGTCTATGCGAGGGGTTCGGTTCTGTGGCGGGTAGCAGCGGGAGGAAGAGGACACAGCAGGTAGGCTCTTTGTGGCTCTAGGTGACAGACTGGAGAGAGCATCTGTTTGCCTGGTTTTACGGAGGGAGGTTGTGTTCTGTGTTTGTGACGAGTCGGCTTTCACTGTATGACAGTGTCACAGTGAAAGCCAGCTCCCACTCTGAATGAGACAGCCATATGTATGCACTATCCTGTATGTGTGGTAATACAATCGTTCAGAGCTCTGAACTATAGTATTATGAGGTTTGGTACAATGATATTATCACTTCGGCTGCTATGTATTATCGGAAATTTTTGGTATGCCTTAGTATAGTATTCCTAGCATGTATCCCTATATTACAAAGAGATAAAGCTTGACAAACAGTGTGCAGCCATTGTGTCAGGCCTGGCACTGGCAGAATGCTGGAGTGCTCGGGTGGGGGTGGGGGTCAAAGTGCCAAGACAGTAATACTGTTTCTTTACAAGGCCTGAATCAGGCCTCTACCTGGAGTACTGCATCAGTTCTGGGCTTCTAAAACCAGAAAGGCCATTGAAGCAGTTGAGAGGCTGCAACACAGTGCCAGCTGTGGAAGACAAAATTATATGAGAAGAGGCTGAGAAGAAGCATGAGAGGGTATCGGCAACATCAAACAGACAGAGGTTTGGTGATGTATCATCCAACAGGACACAGGGACATGCACTGGGGGGGAGGGGGTAACTTTAGGGGTAACATTAATAAGTACTTTCCCCAGAGGGTGGTGAACCTGTGCAACAGCATACTAGCAGAGATGCCAAACTGCCCAGTTTCTGCTTGCTAGATCCGGGGCCTGGTGTTTTCTGGCAAGACGCATTTGCTCGACAGCTCGACCCTTTCTTCTGCCCAAGGAATTTGGTTCCAGAGTATTTACTCTCTCGTTCCAATTCTGGGTGGCGTTATTCCTCGATTAAGGTGCACTTTCCCGCCATCTCAGCGTACCATGCACCTATAGAAGGAAAAACCCTTGCCCAGTTGGACTTGTCCCACACCTTCTTGCAGGGTATCTTTCACCTGAAACCTCCTATTTAGAATCCTGTCCCTCCTTGAGACCTGTTTTTTTTTGTAGAGAAACTTACTTTGTCTCCCTGCGAACCAGCCACAGATTGCGAGCTACGCTTCCTGTCTTGGATAGCATTCTTTTTTGGTTGCAGTTACTTTGGCTCAGAGGATTTCCAAGTTTCAGGCTCTGATGAGTAAAGAGCACTACTTAGTTTTTCCCAACGATAGGGTGTTCTTGTGGACAAATCCTAAGTTTTTGCCAAAGGTGATGTCCGAATTTACCCTGAACCAGGACATCCACCTACCTGTTTGTTATCCAGAGCATTCTAACAGAGGGGAGGCAGTACTGCATACTCTGGATGAGGTCTGGTACGATTGCCCCACCTTGATTTCCCAGACGCGATTGTTCCCATCTTCTTTTAACCCCCCGACTCACGACTTCCCATGCGGTATTATATACCGACTGACTCAGTCTCCCATTCAGTAAGTTACTGACAGTGGTTGTGCTACAACACTGGTTACAAAATGATGCAAAGCTGGTTTTGTAATAGTAACAAGTAGTAGCACACATTTACCACATTTATACTTACTTTAGTGCACAGCTGTCAGGAGATGGGTTTGTGCTGTCAGGAGATGGTTTCGTAGCGCTGCTTGCATAATTCATTCGATATTTACTGGCATAGCGAGATGCACTGTCTACTGTATGAAAACCGCAAAGTGCAATAGATTCAGCAACATAACTTTAAAAGCATGAAACAAACATGAAAGCCCCCCCCCCCACTGTCTATCTGACTGAAAACCCCAAATTGCCACAGAATTTTTTGTAATAGCGTAACAATTAAGTTACAGCAAGATTGGTACCAGTTGTCATCCTGGTACTTTGAGCACAGTTTACCAATTAAACAATCAAGGACCTGGATTATATATCTCTGAGCTGTGTTGCCATTTTGTTTTTTCCACGATAATGGCTGAAGCAGTAGCCCCTCATGTATGCGAGCTTGTTCCTTCACATAGGGGCCAGCCAAAACTTAGTGTTGCCGGTTATCTTTATGTTAAAGAGAGAAGCTATAACAACTTATTTTACTGGTGCTGTTGTAAGGCTTCATCATGTCACGGTTGTGCCTCAGCTGTGCTTTTTGGTAGGGAACACCATCTACACTCCACCACACAGCACAATCACAGTCAAGATGCATGTCATGCACCTGTTTGCTGTGGCAGTAGCGTCTTTGAAGCAGAGAACATTATCGACTCATGGCACACCGGCTCAGTTGATACAGGCTGAAATTTTGAAATTGTGTCCTGAGGTTAGACACAACATGTCTGAGAAGTAATCCCTTCAGCAAGTTGTAAAACGGGCATGCAGGCAAAACATGCAACCTGAACCCGGATCACTGGAGGAGGTGACGGTGCCTCCAGAGTTTAACAAAGTTAATGACCAGCAGTTTCTGGCAAGAGACTCTACAGGTGACTGTGACAGGATACTACTGTTCACAACCAAGAAGAACTTGGAAAAGCTTAGCGAGGCGGAATACTGGATTATGGATGGTACGTCCAGAACCATACCAAGCCTTTTTAGACAGCTTTACTCTATACATGGCACCAGTGGGGAATTTGGACACTTGCAGAATACTCCCACTGGTGTAAGCTCTCGTGTCATCCAAATCTGTTGCTTGCTATGTTCGCCTATTCCAGGACTTAAACAATGTGGCGGATGAGCGTGACTATACATTGTCTCCCAACTAATTGTCACCGATTTTCAGCAAGCATTATCAATGCTTGTAAGAGTGAATTCTCAGCAGTGGAAAACAAGGGGTGCCTATTTCATCTGGGACAAATTGTGTGGAGGAAAATCCAGGGATGTGGCCTGCCAACAAAATATGGATATTAGCTTAAAAATGTGCCAGCTGGTTGCATTGGCTTTCCTCTCACCAGACAAAATCACTGACGTTTATGAGGACATAAAATCAGACATGCCACTCGAAAGTGCTGCCATACTTGAGTGGTTTGAGGAAAATGATGTACTGGGATGAGTAATGCGCAGAATGAGGAACAACATGACTGTTACTCCGTTTTACCCCCAACAGTTTTGGTCAGTACATTCGCAAATGCTTGTAGGATTTCCAAGAACTCAAATAAAGTAGAAGCTTGGCATCAATGGTTTGGAACTCTTGTAGGTTCCTCGCATGTGGGAATGCACAGATTCATGGGGAAACTAAGAAACGAGCAAGCCGTCACTGACACTACCTTAGAAAAAATTAATCGTGGCTTGCCTAAATCCCCTGTTAAAAAACAATATGCAATGCATGAGGAGAAAATAAACAATGTAGTGTCAGACATTGACAAAAGATTTCATTTGAGGCATCGTACACAATATGGTGCTGTGACCTTTAAAAAGTAAATGTATCTTCAACTGGAAATTTTAAGTTTTCGAAATGTTTTTAAGGATTATGGATTAAAGAATTGATTTTAAGTCAGTCTTCTAGACTATTTTTAACAACTAAAGATTAAAGATTATGGATTAATGAATATAGTTTGAATTTTGGAGGTAAATGTGTGTCCTGTTGGAAAAGATAAGTTGCTACTATGCCTTTACCAAAGTGTTCACAAGAAGTTATCAAGTCCACCACTATGCGATTATAAAAAGTCGTGTTTCTGTTTTTGTGGCAGTTTGGGGTTTTAAATTCAATGGACAGCGCGGGGGGGGGTCTTTAATGTTTATTTCATTTGGCTATTTGCAGTTTTCATCTCATTTTACTCATAATTCCAGTAATAAAGTTGCAGTTTGCGGTTTTCAGTCTGATGCCAGTAAATACCAAGTCGGGATGTTGCATTTCATTTCGTGCCAATTCGGGATCATTTTTGCCAGTGAAACGTCCAAATTGGGAGGATGAAGTCTGGAAAACTATTGTTGGGTGAATTTATGTTGGACAGTCATACTGATCCCTCTGGATATCCACAGGACTTTACATTATTACCATAACCGGACAGCTCCGGTTCGAAAATCCAACCATTTGTTTGTTTCTTTTACCCCCAGAACCCAGGGGGCGTGAGTTACTAAGCAGACCCTTTCTAAATGGCGAGTTAACTGCATTGTTTTCCTTTATCAGAAGTATGACAAGCCTTTACCAGGCCTGGTAAAAGGCCACTCCACCAGAGAAGTTTGCTACTTCCTTTGCCTTGCTGAAGAACGAGTCAGCTGCAGACATCTGCGCAACTGGTACTTGGAGTTCTGTCCACACTTTTATCACGCATTACAGCCTGGACATTGCTTCCAGATGCAGGACCAGTTTCAGACTTGCAGTCCTCCAAGGCCTGCTGTTTTAAAAGACCCCTGTCTCTTTCAGCCTCCACTCAGAGCACTGTGTCTCTCCTTGACTGCTTGGGACTCAGTCCCAATGGTTGTAGCCTGCTGCAAGCGCTTCAACTCGAAGAAAGATAGTACAGTTACATAAGAACTTACCGTTACAGTAGATCTTCAAGAAGAGCTCTAGCAGCAGGTGCTGCTTTCCCTGCCACCTTCTCCCTGCTATTCTTTCTGCATGGTTTAAACCTCCTCAGTTTCTCCTTGCTCTATAGGATCTCCAGTGGGAGAACTGAGGTGAGGTTGGGTACCACACCCTTTATACCATTGGCTGATGTTGGGGCAGGCCGATGTCAGGGGGTGGTAACAGCTGAAGACTGCTAGCTAGAAGTTTTCCGTGGGGTCCTAGTGCCTGGCATCATAGTCCTAATGGTTACAGCCTGCTGCAAGACTCTTCTCGAAGGTCTACTGTTATGGCAAGTTCTTACATAACTGTACTTTCTACGGTTTGAGTAAAATCAACCAGTAGGAGGAAACGTGGTCTGGTGGCAAGAATGCAGGCATGGGAACCAGTAGTGCATGGTTCAAATCCCAGCACAGCCACGCATTCACTGGGTGACCCTGAACAAATCACCTAACCTCTTAGTGCTTCAGTATACCCAGCTGTAAGTACAGAACACCAATGAAAATCAGATACTGCATTTTAGCAGAGTTATCCTAGGTAAATAAACCATAAAGAAAATTTAAAGTAGCAGGATTTGACACAGTATCTCCTACAGGAAGAAGATTTGTTAGCAGTTTTTGGCACACATGGGTAGTTTGAATTTGATTTTTTAAAGAAGAACAGTCATGTCTCACTCTTTGTCTCACTGCCACAGGCTTGTGTCTGCAGTGACATTATACTGTACCACCCTAACAAGCTCCTAGGGCTGGGAGGCCCATGCAAGAGGAACGAAGGAAAAATACAATAGGAGTACTGTACAGGATAAACAGGAAGCAACTTGACTGATGGGAACACAGTAGGCGGTCAGATTGTAATCCCATAACGGGATGTTAATTTTGTAAGATAAAACCTTTTGAGACTGATATGCAAGAAAAAAAGCACCATCAGAGTTGGTTTAAATTGCATTCAGTTTCTCTGATATTAGGTTAAGTACTGTGCCTTTCTTCGTTATTTTATAATTCTAGATTTTTAGCCTCCAATGCTGTTCTACCAGTCCTGTGCTTAGTGTTCTCTGGTGACCCTCAGCCTTGATGGACCAACCCCAACAGGGTCATTATTGTGGTGGAGAACATGCCAGCAACTGTCATACAGATGATGATGTGGCCTCCTCCCTCCCGCCAGTTTTCTCCCATGACTATCTCCCACCTCCCGGTGATGGTGCTGTATAGTGCTGATACATTCTTGCCAGCAGCTGCTACCTGTGGGAGATGAACTCCGTACACATGACAGGTTCAACTGTGACTGCAGGTACAAAACCAACCCTTTGCTTTTTCACCTTATTTATTTTTGCTGCATATTTTGTTCTAATTCTTCTTCTTTTTTTAAACTAAAAAATATTTTTCTAAAATAACAAGAACTTTCAAAAATCAATACAGATATTTGAGATATAGGGAATTCATAATATGATACACAGGTATGGATATAGTAGTGCTGCCTACATCACAGTGTATCATATATTGTATTATTTCATTTTTTATGCACTTATATGTATGTATAGTGTGTGGATTGATGTGAATAGCCTTTGTTAGGTACTGTTCTTTTAAATGTTACCCTATAAAACCGTGTTTGATATCACCAGTGACCACCCCCTGATGACGTGCTGTGCACGAAACCGGTTGGGAACTTCCTAGTTGTATGACCTGTGTTACTTGTTACTTGTCGAATGTGAGGCTTGGCATTTACCTGATATATTAAACTTATGCTTGCATTCACGCCAATTTCAGAGTGCCGAGTTTTGCCTTTGCCACAAAACCAACCCTCCCTAGTCCGAGAAGCACTGTCACCATTGGCACGCTTTAACCTCAGACAAACCCACATGCAGGCTTTCCTGATCTGCCCCACAAACTAGACAGCTTACATGGTAACACACGTGCTCATTAGTTTTTTTATCTTACACTTATACACACATACTAGAGCCCGTTAGCACAGTTGGTAGGTTACTGCTCATGACTCCGGTGACCTGGTTTCTGAGACAAGCCTAAGTCACAGGGGGCCGGCCAAAGGAGGAGGATGGAGCATTCAATAAGATGCTCTCATTGTCCAGCAAGGCTTAGATTTTTCTGTGGCAGTTTGGATCTAAATTCTGTGGTAAGTCCCCAAGTTGCCATGGAACTTCTGTGGCATTAGTTTCCTATTTCTGTGGAAACTCTACAGCGGCAGTTGGAGGCTTTGGTAGCAGTCAGCAAGCCCCCCAACCCCAAAGCACCCAGGTAGGGGAACATTTTTAGTTTTGGGGCTGAGACCTACAAACCAGAGCAGGTGAGTTCTTAGTATTAGAAAGTAAAAAATCCATCCCATCCGACTGGGCCCCATCACCCTCCCCACCCCTGCATGAGAATCCCCAGGGCCACCAAATTTGAATGAGTTACATTTTTAGTGGCTACCTCACTGAATAAAGATTCTTGTCCTTCTAGTTTTACCACTAGGCCAGAATGCCAGTTTCTCATTCCAGTAGTGCTTTGTGCAGCTCTACTCAGAGCACATCTGGGACAAGAAACTGGAATGCAGGCCCAGCAGTGAAATTAGAAGGATGAAAATTACTGCACAGTATGGGACCTGATAAAATATTTCTACTTCAAGTAAAGGGACTCAATGAGGTTCTCCTGGTGGGGTAGGTAGGACGGTGGGGCTGAGCTGGATTGGGGGGGGGGATTAACCTGTATTGATTTTTAAGATAAAGCCCTAGCAGACAAACTAATGGGCAGGGGCTGTTCCAAAATGCTTTCCAGATTTTATTTTTAAATTTCACAGAATTCCAAAAAGCATTCTGCAGAATTTAATATAAACCGTGGAATAGTTTTCCAGGGTATATATGATTCATGGAATAACCGCAGTTTATATGATCCATGAAATAATTTTCCTTGGTCAGAGTCAATGTAAACTGCAGATTTGTTTTATTGACAGTTTATACTGACTCTTTAGCATAAACTGCGGAATAATAGTCTGCATTTCATGTAAACCACGGAATAATATTCTGCAGTTCATGTAAACTGTGAAATAATATTCTGCATTTCCTGAAAACCACGGAAAAATATTCCGCAGTTCATGTAAACTGCAGAATAATATTCCACGTTTTTTCTGTGGTTTACATTAAATTCATAGCAGTCTCCACGGCCGCGGAATCATGGAAAACATTGGGCCTTGTCATCTGGGTTGGTTGCAGTCCGATCCACGCCACATGAGTGCCACTGGTGGGTGTGCAAATGATGCAAGCTCAGCAGGGATGACTGTGGTAGGGGAGGCACAAGGGGCCATATTGTGCAAACATGCATTGTGTGCACACACCCACTGTGTGCCTAGCTACTTATTTACAGACCAGCATGTCAGGGATTGATAACATATGGGAGGAAAGGCCGTCTCTCTGCAGCAGGATGACACCACACATTCGGTCCCTGCACTGCCTACCCACCACGACAGAGCCCCATTTTTAAGGATTCAGACTCCAAGCAGGGAGCTTCCTGGCACTACTGTGGGAGGCTTACCCCATGGGGTAGGTAAATGGGGTCTCTGGTGTCCAGGAAAGATGGCAGGGCTGGATGGTGGTTCGGCCAAGGGATAGCAGAACTGGGGGATGAGTAAGAACTAATTTAAAAAAAACAACTCATACATACACACTCACATTCATACCAACTTAGTAACCAAACTTGAGGACAGATATTCAAGATATGAAAGCTGGTTTCTGCAGCAGATTTGAAAACACTTTCTGGGGAAAGAAAAACTGCTACCTAGATCTTTTCTGGATATCACCACTATCTGCATGAATGATAAATTCTTATTTATTATTTTCTTTTTATTGATTAGAGTCAAGCACATAATACTGCAGTAACACATTGCTCATCCTTTGCCCTGGGTTATAAAATAGCACCACAGGATCAGCACAAATCCCAAATCTTGATGGTATCTCTGTAAATGATAGGTGCCTATTTTTCTAAGGTGTAGGAGCATTCTAAAATTTGCTGGAACAAGCTAATTGCACACCCCGAGGTTTAGAATACCTGGCGTTTGCCCACCTAGTAGCATAGCAGTTGGGCTACTGCTTGCTGTGCTGGTAACCTGGGTTCAGTAGTGAATTGGGGTCATCAGGGGTTGGCCAAGGGTGGTAAGACTGAGCATATTAGGGACTGATCTCCTCTCTTGGGTGGGTGGGTTGCATCTCCTACAATGTGTCCAACACTGAACAGAAGCTGGGTGACATGATGGCAGTGTCGTCGAGACACAGATCAGGAAGCATAGGAAAACCAGGTGCAGTTATAGAATTCGCAAAAAGTATTTTTCTAGTATTGTGGATATGTTGTTCATCCACACTCTTTGGCATGTTCCTTTCCACTTTAAATCTTGCCAGAAGTCTTCAGGCTGGCTCCTCCCACCCACTCGGGTGGTATATACCTCGGCTGTGCCCCATGACACCAGATCTTCCTTTCCACTGGAAGATGCAGATTGCCTCCCTCATGCTTATGCATTTTGTAGGCCCTGGCTCTAAAACCTTCGGTTATTCTGAAAATCCGTCTTGTTCGCATTAGCGATCACGCATTTGTTTCCTGTATTATGGAAGACAAGTCTTCCCCCAGATTTCGTCGATGCCCTTGCGGCCAGAAGATGTCACGCACTGATCCCCACACCGCGTGTGTGTATATTGTCTTGGTGTCAACCATGATGCCTCGAAATGAGATTTATGTCTCGTTTTCCATCCTGACGTTCTTGACGACAGTCTCACATGCCTGAAGTTGGGGAGGCCGGAAAAATGGAACCCTCCGGTGAAATCCAAGGAGGCTCAGTGGGCGGTTTCCACGGCTGCGGAATCTGCCGAGCAATTGGAACACATGCAAGCATTCGAAGAGGAAGCTGCTCAGGCTGCAGAAACTACTTGGAGCTTCTTTCTTCCACTCCACCTGGGCTCCACCTTCTCGGGTTCCTTCCGAGAGTTGTGCCAGTCTCTCCTGACCAAGGGAGAGGGTCCTGCGGGCATGAACTCCTCTCGATTCCGTAAGTGGGAGAAGGATCCGGCATCATCTTTGTCCCGATGGAGACACTCTTGGGAGCGGGAGAGATCTCAGTCCCAGGAACATGCGGTCTCTACTTCGATCGAGATTGCTTCTTCGGCTGCTGGCTTTTTGGCTTTGCTGTCTGGTCAGTCAACCAAACTGTCGATCGACGTTGTAGAAATCGTCATCGATCCTTTATCACCGACTCTGGTCGATGATTCTCTCGATCGAACTCCTATTCTGAATTTCCCCAATGAGGAGACTCAGCCAGCTGGGACTCCCATCAAGGAAGTGGTCCCTGACCCCGGGAAATCAGTGGTCCCACCAGTGTCTCCTGAGTGACTGAATGGGCCTGTCCAGTCTCGATCAAGGTCTCGGACCCCCTCGACCGAAAGGCCGAGGAAGAGCCATAAATGCTCTAAAAAGAGGCAACGCCATTGGTTGTCCTCATCCAGGCTCCGGCAGAAACTCCATCAGTGCTACGAGGACCTCGTGGCAACAGCTGATCTTGACCGGGCACAAGCCGACTCCAGCTTCTACCCTGGCCATTGCTTGGCTTTCACCTTCTAGGCCGAAGCCGACTCCTTCAGAGCCAATCAAGTCAGTTCCCCCACCCACGGAGCTGGTGAAACCTCCAGCTCGGCCTAAAACGGTCTCTCCACCGATCTTGGTGGAACCACTGCCCAAGAAGCCTGTGGGAGGGGCTCCTTCCAAGGAAGATAGGCCAGACAGACACCAGGTTTCCCTGGCGTTTGTCGGTCACTGTCACCTCAGACCGCCCTTGACGGGTCAAAGGTGACCTGGGTGGTTGACCTTGATATCTGTATTCTTCGGATTCGGACATCACAGGCATGCACTCTCATCCCGGGGATGACGAATCAGTCATTGTGTTAGAGATGGAGGAAGGTCCCTTGTCTTTTCAGTGCATTCTTTGCCTCATCTCTGAGTCCACAGGGATGCCCCTGGAGCCAATCCAGAAAAAAGGCAGAGTACCCTCTCATGGACATCCTCAAGAGAGGGGATACCCCGACGGAGGCCTTTCCTGTATCCGAGGCCATTGTTGGCCTGGCCTTATAACTCTGGCAATGCTCTGCCTCTTGTCCAGCTCCATCTGCCCACATGGCCTGCAAGTATGCGGTGCCCATGGGGTCCCTTTCGGGGTTCACAGAGCACCCTTCGGGCTGAGAGCCTGGTGACTGCTTCTGTGTTCAGGCATACTGGCAGTTCTGCCAATACCGACCAATCTCCTGATAAAGAGTCCAAGCTTTTGGACCATTCAGCCAGGAAGGTCTGTGTGGCTTCTTCCTTGGGCCTTCATCAGGCAAGTTCAGCCATCATCATGGCACACTTCTCCCATGCCCTCCTAGGGTCTTTGGATGAAGTCCTCCCACATCTCCACGTGGACATGCAGACCAAGGTCCGGGATCAGGGCCGAGCTGTTGTCAAACAGCAGCTTCAGACAGCCCTAGACATTGGGGATTCTTGTGCCCATTCGATGTCAGCCACAGTTGCCTCTCGTCGCAGGGCTTTGCTGAGACTCTCCTCCTTCCCGGTGAATACTAAGCACAAACTAACTGATGTGCCTTTCCTAGGGACCAACATGTTCTTCCCAGGAGTGGCTGGTCACCTTCAGTGCATTGAGCAGTCCAAAGCCACCTTGGATGCTACTTCTGCGAAGGGTTCTTTGGGCAAGAACCAGCAGAAGAAAAAGAAGGAGCCCTTTTGGCATTCTTCCCCTGTGGCTCAGCAGTCATCTTTTCAAGGAGGACATTAGCATCAGCAGCAGGCTCAAGCTTGGTGCCCCCAGCCCTTGCCCAGGGCCCCCCAGGCCCGTAAAGGAGGCAGAGGTTCTGGATCCTCCTCTTCCAAGCCTGCTCAGTGATGGGGTGGGGGGGTGCCAACCCCTCTCATGTCACTCCAGCTCTGGATTCTCCCGTGGGGTGCCAGCTCCGGCACTTCCTTTCTGCCTGGTCCGCTGTCACTCCGGACAGGTGGGTTCTCGAAGTGGTCAGTCAGGGACTGCCTCTGGAATTCAAGCAGTACCCTCCAAGCCGAGCCTACACCCTTCAGGAGGAGAGTATCCACTCAGACTCAGTCGGCTGTCTGAGACGACATCGCTCAACTCCTCCTCAAGAAGGCTGTAGCTCCAGTGGCAGATCCTCCAACAGACCCAGGCTTTGTCTCCAGGTACTTCCTGGTGCCCAAGCAGATGGGGGGCTGGCGCCCAATTCTAGATCTGCATGACCTGAATCAATATTTCAGGTCATGCACCTTTCGGATGGTCATTCTGTCCCATATCATACCATCCTTGGAGCAAAACATGTGGTTCTGTTCACTGGATCTGCAGGACGTGTTCTTTCATGTCCCAATTCATCTGTCCCATCCTCTGCTTTAGGGTTGAAGGGACCCTGTACAAGTTACGAGCCATGCCGTTCGGCTTGTCATCAGCTCCACGGGTCTTCACCAAATGCATTGCATGGTGGCAGCCCATCTCAGGCATCCGAGGGGGGTCAGGATTTACCCTTACCTCGACAATTGGCTCCTAGCAGGTTCCACCCAACAGGAGGTGGAGAGGTCCAGGGACCTGGCCCTTCAGACCTGCTCCCAACTCGGCCTACTGATCAACGAGGCCAAGTCGAAACTCATGCATTCTCAAGTGATGGTCTTCATCGGGGCAGAGCTCGACTCTTGTCAAGCCAGAGCTTGGCTTCCGGCAGACAGGGTGGAGGTTCTCTCCTCTTTTGCTGAATCATTTTTGGTTGGGCAATTGCACCCTGCCCAGGACTTTCTGCGCCTTCTGGGTTACATGGCGGTGTGCACCTCAGTGGTCTGATGGGCTCGGTTGCACATGCACCCCCTCCAGTGGGAGCTGGCCACCCAGTGGACTCAGCGCCATGGTCATTTTGATCAGCTGATCACTGTAACCCAAAAGATGTGGGACACTCTCTTCTGGTGGACCACCCCAGACCAGTTGCAGGAAGGGATCCTGTTTGTCCGCCCTAAGCCGACGGTCATCCTTACAACCGATGCCTCTCTCATGGGCTGGGGAGCCCACATGAGGGACAAAAGGCCCAGTGTGCTCTGGACCCCCAAGGAGTCCCGATGCCACATCAACCTATTGGAGCTCAGAGCAGTCAGACTGGCACTGTTGCTTTCGCTCCTCAGCTCCGGGGTCAAGTGGTTCAAGTCCAGACAGGCAATACCACAACCATGTACTGCCTCAACAAATAGGGTGGCATGCACTCCCATCTGCTGTGCAGGGAGGTGCTCCACATCTGGACCCTTGTGAGCCAATTGGAGGTAGGTCTCCTAGCCGTCCATGTGGCAGGAGCCTCAAACCATTGAACGGATGCTCTCAGATGCTTAGGCCAGACATCCCGTGAGTAGTCTCTCCATCCAGAGGTAGCTTACAGCCTACTGTCCCACTGGGGCAAAGTGTTGGTGGACCTGTTTGCCTCCAGGGACAACACCAAGCTGAGACTGTCCATGCCCGCACCCCCTCAGCAGGGCTCGCTGCAGGGGGATGCCTTCTCGAGGCCGTGGACCCCAAGCCTACTCTACGCCTTCCTTCCATTTCCCTTGATCCACAAGGTGCTCCTCAAGGTGAGGACGGACAAGGCGATGGTGATCCTTGTAGCCCCAGACTGGCTGCGCCAGTTCTGGTATCCGGATCTCCTCAGCCTCAGCTGCAGGCCCCCGGAGCGGCTTCCAGCACACCCGGACCTAATATCTCTCAATCAAGGGAAGGTATTCCATCTGGACCTTCAGTCCCTGCACCTCACAGCCTGGTACCTCAGTGGCTAGAGTTCCAGGTTTTGGGTCTTTCCGAGGATGTCTACACCGTGGTGGAGGCATCCAGAAAGGAATCGACCAGGAAATGTTATGCCTAAAAATGGAAAAGGTTTTCCATTGGGTGTCAGGGCAAGGGTCTGGACCCTTTGTCCAGTCCAGTGGCTAACATTCTCAACTACCTTTGGTCTCTCTCCAAAGGGGGTCTGCGGTCATTGACCCTTGGGGTGCACCTGGCAGCCATCTCTGCTTACTGGGTGTGGGCCGGTCAACTGACGGTGCAGGAGACAGTGGTTGGGTGTGTCTTCAAAGGCCTGGATCACACATCCCCACCAGTGCATGAACCTCCACCTCTGTGGGATCTTCTGCTGGTACTGGCAAAGCTCATGGACAAGCCATTCAAACCAGTGCACAAGTGTGCCTTGTCACACTTGTCATGGAAGACTGCCTTCCTGGTGGCTATCAGATCAGCCAGAAGGACAGGGGAGCTCCAGGCGCTTTCGGTAGACTCCCCTTATCTGGTCTTCCATAGGGACAAGGTTGTCCTACACCCCCCACCCGAAATTCCTTCTGAAGGAGGTGTCATAGTTTCACCTTAACCAGGTGTTAACTCTGCCGGTTTACTACCCCAACTACACCTCAGATGCTGAGTACAGGCTCCATACTTTGGACCTGATATGTGCTCTCTCCTATTATAAGAAGAGGATGGTGGAAATCTGGGGAGAGGTTCGCCAGCTGTTTGTCACCTACGCTGAAGCCGCTTCTGGCAGACCTGCAGCAAAGCGGACTGTTGCAAGGTGGATTACATCATGCATAGGTTTGTGTTATGAGTTAGCGGGCAAGGAGACTCCCAGAGGGATAAGAGCTCATTCTACCCGCCATACTGCTGCATCGGTGGCTGCTTCTAGGGACATCCCTATCCAGGAAATCTGTCTGGCTGCTACCTAGAAGTCAGCAAACATCTTCATCACCCACTACCACATCGACCTTGAGTCATGTCGGGATGCTGGTTTTGGGGCCTCAGTTCTCCAATCTCTGTTCCCTAAATAGGGGGTGTGTGCCTTGCGCCCCTCCTCCCGGAGAACTGCTAGGAGTGTGCCAAAGAGTGTGGATAAACAACATATCCACGATCCTAGAAAAACAGGTTACTCACCTGTAACAGTAGTTCCAGGAGTGATATATGTTGTTCATCCACACGGACCCACCCAACCTCCCCGGCTGCGGACACACACAACCTGTCTTCCAGTGGGCTAAGATCTGGCGTCATGGGGTGGAGCCGAGGTATATACCACCTGGGTGGGTGGGAGGAGCCAGCTTGAAGACTTTCGGCAAGATTTAAAGTGGAAGGGGACATGCCAAAGAGTGTAGATGAACAACATATACCACTCCTAGAACTACTGTTACAGGTGAGTAACCTGTTTATTTGTACTATCAGGAACATAAAAAAAAAACTTGTTCCGTATAACTATTTATAAAGGCAGAATAAACAGAGAAGATCCATTGGAGTTTTCCTTCAATCTCTATGTCCCCAAAACTTTGCAGCTCTGTTTTTCTTATGTGTCTTTGCAACCCCCCTTTTTAACAAACATCCTGTTTTTTTCTAAAATGTTCTTATATATTTCAGACAGGTACAGGCAGGAACACAATGTCCCAGAACTGAGGCCCCTTTTCCACAGCTTCTGCAAAAGGCTTAATAATTGCATTTTAGGTTAACCTATTGAGTTTCCAATAGCTTTCTGCAATCATCTTGAACTATAATTATATATATTTCAACAGTAACACTATACAATTTCTAAACAAAGGATCCCAATATCAGTTACATTTCCACATAAAGATTTGCATATAGTTTTATACCAGAAGATATGCAAGGGAGGAAAAGACAAACAGCAAGGGAAGAATGAGAGATGGCGAGAGGCAGAGAATTGTGAGACTGTCGGGGTGATCAAATCCTAGGTCTCACAGGAAAATTTGGTTACGCAACCAGACAGACAAGAGACAGGAAAGGAATGAACAGAACAGATCTCTGCATTCAAACTCTCCATAACAACTGGGACAGGGTCTTATTCTACCCTGTCACAGGCAGTCAAGAGGCCCAGAAGAGAGTGGCACACTGCATTGTTACATGTCGGCTGTCCTAGGGGAGACACAAATGGAACATCCCTTTGCTGGGTAGGATGACAGCCCCTTGCAGGCCTGGCACTACTGACTAGGCACCCTGACTGCATCCTGCGTCGGAGGGGCTAGTGCACCCCACCAACTCACCACAAGGGGTAAGTCATGGGAGTATCTGTGTGTGAGTCCCACTAATGGTGGGTGACTGAGCTGGGGTGGACCTTCTAGTTGGGGGCTGGTGAGGCAACAGGGGAGAAAATATAGTAATAATAAGAGAGAAAAAAAAGAATATCTGGCCCTTCATCTTTGAGAAGCCAGTCATGCCACCTCTGTGTATGATTTTTGTGATTATGATGTGTTTGTGTGATTTATAATTTTTTTGATGTATTGTATTTTAATGTATGGCACCCTGAGCATCCAAATAAAGACACCTAATAAAATAAACTATGACTACTAACATGTTTATACACGTAGCGATGAAAAGGAAGTACTGCTTACTACCTATAGCTCTTTTTCAGTGGGTACCTCACAATTGCTTAGGACAATTCAAAGAGGAGATACATATGGTTATTTATACAATATGCCATATAGAACTGTTTACAGAAAATCCATTGTCTATATAGTTTATTCTCGTATCGTGGGGTGTGCGGAAGGGCCTCTCAGTCTTCACCATGGTTCAGGTACAAGTGTAAAACCTGCCTTTAAGTAGAGCAGGGGCATCGAGCAAAGAGAAATTTAAAGGGGGCATAAACTATATAAAATGTGGGGTCCAGGGCAACTGAAGCAAAATGGTACATTCTGTTGCATTCTAGTACATATGAACATACGAAATTTGCCAGCAGATAAAGGCCTAGAGGTCTATCAAGTCTGCTCGAATGTGCAGGTAGCACCCCTTATTCTGCAGCTGCCCCTCCCTTCCACCCTTCCCCTTCATTAACCCTCCCCCTTGTCCTGTCCCATCCTCGTTTGAAACAGTCCACTGTTCTACTGCATACCACTTCAGGAGGTAACACATTCCACCCAGCCACCACCCTCTCTGTAAAAAAGTGTCTCCTCATCTCCCTCCTGAACCTTCCTCGCTCCAGTCTCATATCATGGCCCCTGGTGTCCCTCCCCTCCCTTACTTTGAACAGCCCCTCTGTACTTGTCTTGTTTATTCCTTTCATGTATTTAAAGGTTTCAATCATGTCACCCCTGTCTCTCCTCTCCTCCAGTGAGTACATGTTCAACTCCTTCAACCTCCTCTCGTATGATAAGTCCCCCAGCCCCTTGATCATCTTTGTCACTCTGCGCTGCACCCTCTCCAGTAACTTAATGTCCCTCTTCAGATACGGACGCCAGTACTGCACACAGTACTCCAGGTGTGGTCTAACTAATGACCTATACAGTGGCAGAATCACCTCCTCCCTCCTCGAGGATATACCCCTTGCAGTACAACCCAGCATTTTGTTGGCCTTTGCAGCTGCCTTTCTACATTGTGCCGAGTTGTTCATTGACCCTGTAATGAGCACAACCAGATCCTTCTCCTCCTCCTCTGTCTGGGCTAGCTGCACTCCCCCTAGCTGGTAACTCCTCCTTGGGTTCTTCATCCCAAAATGCAGCACCTTGCACTTTTTGGCATTAAAGCCCAGTTGCCAGGTGTCTGACCAGGTTTCAAGCTTCGCCAGATCATCCTGCAACCCCTGCCATCCCCCTAGGTCATCCACCACTGTGCCTACCTTGGTATCATCAGCAAACAGACTGATCTTGCTCTTGATGTCCCATGATATGTCTGCAATGAATATCCCAAACACTGGTCCCATAACCGAGCCTTGTGGAACACCACTCATCACTGCCCTTGGGTGTGAGAGCTCCCCACCCACCACCACCCTCTGTTGCCTTCTCTGCAGCCAGTTTTCTACCCATCTCACCAGCTTTGCTCCGGCCCCTGTGCCTACTAACTTCCTTCCCAGCCTTCCATGTGGCACTGAGTCGAATGCCTTACTGAAGTCCAGATACAGGACATCCACTGCCTGGCCCCTGTCCAGTTGCCTAGTTACCCAGTCATAGAACTCGACCAGGTTGGTTTGGCAGGATCTGCCACGTATGAAGCCATGCTGTCTGCTGTCCTGTAGTCCTTTGGCCTCTAGGAGGGCCACTAGCCTCTCCTTCAGGATGGTCTCCATTAGCTTACCCACGATGGGTGTGAGACTCACTGGTCTGTAGTTTCCTGGTTCATCCTTGGGGCCACTCTTGTGGAGGGGCACCACATGAGCCATCCTCCAGTCCTGAGGTACACACCCCGAATGTAGTGAGGCATTAAATAGGTCTGCCAAAGGCCCTGCAAGGACCTCTGCCAGCTCCTTCAGTACCCTGGGGTGGATGCCATCTGGGCCTGGCGCCTTGTCCACCCTCAGTGCCTTCAAACCCTCTCAAACTCTGCTCTCTATGATTTCCCCATCTGTCACCACTTCCCACCCTGCTTCTGCCATTTCTCCCACCTTGGGTGTCACCCCCCCTCTTCTCTTTAGTAAATACTGAGCAGAAGTACTCATTTCGTGCTTCCGCCTTATCGCACCCTGCTTCCACCCAACCCCCCTCCTTCCTAATCCTTACTATGTGGTCCTTGTATATGTGAAACACATAGTTCATATGCTGCTAATATGTACCAGAATGTCCCATTGGAAAGCTGCTGCTGGTTCAGGGGTCAAAATTGGCAGCTGTCTGCTATCCAGATGCTGGTGGATTTTGTATTGGGCTAGCAAAATGTTCCTTCAGCTATCCCTACTGGTCTGTACTGAAGAACATAACATTTTTTTTTTAGTAATTGACAATTCATCAAGTCAGGCCCATTCCCATCCCCAACCCCTGACATCTCTGTCTCCTACTTGTAGGGGGATTTCAACCCCACAAACTTGCCACCTCATGGTGGGGTCCAGCCAAGCTGGATCCAATCCCCCACCTCCTACTGGCCACTGAGGCAGAAGTTCCCTGGGTTACCCTTCAGTGGTCAGTAGCCAAGACTGGGGCCTGAGCCTGTCTTGAATCTCTATGCTTTGAGGTTAGCCTTTGTTTCCCATTTTGGTCCTCTCCCTGTAGTACACTGATGCTTGTAAAAGGCCCAATCATAAGAAGCTTGCATGCATCATGTGGGCCTTGGCCAGCAGTCCCCCTCCCACTTTGGCTGCCAACTGCACTACCACCTGTGGTCACCCAGGAGGCAGTATGTCAGTGGCAGCAGTGGCACTCCCTCCACAGAGGAAGAAAGCACCCTCTGGGATATTCGATATTCCTCCCGTTGGCCAGCTCCTGATGGCCTGAGCTTGTTTTCGAACTCAGGGCATCACGAACGGTTGCACTACTGCTGTGTCGATTGGTCAGTCAGAAAGTAACATTCAATAAATACATCAGTTGGATCAGTGGAAAAGTCGGTGGGGACAACGAATGTTCAGTCTCTAGCCTTCCTGGTTAGTAGCTGTAAAATCTAATTTTGGCCCCTGCAATGCCTCCAGATTGTACTGTAGAGGCCTATCCCTGTTGACATACAAATATGCACCTCTGCAGGACAGTCATGCCAATCTGATGTCAGCTCATTTCTAGATGTGTCCGGGGGAGGGGGAAAAGAGGAGGAGAAGAAAACAGATATAAAGTACAGTGTATAAAATAATACAATAAGATGGAAATAAATACAATAGATCAATAAATAGAAATTCAAGAATACTTAAAGTATAAATTGCCAATCACTAAATGACCATACAGTAAATTGCGGAACAGGCAAAAGAACATTGAACAGTAAGCAACAACAGATAAGGAACAGGGAGACATAACTGATACTAGGGGAGTGGGGCAGTGCTGGTGTCAGTGTTCAGTGTGTTGCAGGTGAAGAGGAGTCTACCTGAATACCAGAAACAATTGCAGTTATGAATACAGAACTCAGAGAGTAGAGATTTCAGAGCAGGAAAGAAAGGAAGGAGCAGAGCGAATGGAAGGGGGAAGAGAGCCCCATAGTTTAGGGATGTAGAGTGAGAAGACAGCTTGGACAACAGTAGATTTCATTTGAGGGAGAGCAAGAGAGCGAGAGCAAGTATTGTTAAGGGAGTAAGGGTCCAAGAAGGGGGAAGAGAGGAGAGAAGCAAGATACAAGGGGAGAAAGCCAAACCAGTATTTGGAGATAAAGGAAGCACAGTGGGTGAGGCACCTGGCAACAAGAGAAGGGAGGAAAAGTGGAAAGTATAGTGATGTGCATGTAGTGGTTTGCCAAGGGCAGAGCGACAGAAGGAGTGAAAGAGAGGGTTCAGTCTAGCTAAAGTGGACTTTGGAGCAGCGCTGTAAACAATGTCTCCATAGTCAAAAATTGGGAGAATCATCTTAGTGAGGATTTCTGTATGTGCAGAAAGCAGAATGTTTCTCCTTTTTCTGTATAACACCTCAAGCTTGGGGTTGAGCTCCTTGTGGCTAACATCCATATGAACAGAAAAAAAATCAAGGTGGCAATACAGCCAGACCCGGAGGTACTTGAAAGAGGAGACATTTTCAATAGTGCACCATTAAGGGTATGAAAAGAGGGAAGGGAGGAGACTCTTGCAAGTGTCTGCCTGGTGCCAGACGTCTTACACACTGTTTTCTTAACGTTGAGGGATTACTGATTTTCTCAGAACCAGAACTGAATGTTGTTAAAGTCCAGTTGGAGCTGGTCCCTGAGGTTGGGGCAGAGCAGCCAGAGGGAAAGAGTACCGTATCATCTGAATACATATAAACAGACACATAGGAGCAGGCATTGGCAAGATCATTATTTTGATTTTTATTTGTTTAGTTTTTGTTGACCGGGTAAGTGCACTAGACAAATTCTGCCTATTTTCAAACACGACCCGGGGGAGGGGGATACAGATGAATGCCAACTGACCTTGAACGAGATTAAGCTGTTGGTGGTATTTTTAATGAATGGGAGGAAATTTGGCCAGTGCACTGGGGAAATTCCCCTACTCTTTTTCAAGAAGTGCCATGGGATCTTTAACATCCACCTGAACTACCACCAGAATAGGTAGATGGGACCTCGGTTTAATGTCTCATCCGAAAGATGGCACCTCAGGAGTGCAGCACCCCCCTCATGCTGCATTACAATGTCAGTATTGGAATTTAACCCAAGTGCCTGGTGTGGGGATAGAACCCACAGCCTTCTGATCTCCCGGCCACAGAGGCGAGTGTGCTACCTGCTGAACCACTGATACTGACATTAAGAAACATGGAGAAAAGAGTTGGGTCAAGGACAGATCTTTGGGGGATGCCTGAGCTAATAGGGAGTGGGGGGGGAGAGACTCCAGTATGGACATCTTGTGATCTACCCTCAAGGTAGGAATGGAACCAGTCAGCTGAGGAAGCTGAGAGCCCAGCTGCCTTAAGATTGTCCAGGAGAATGGGAGGAGTTACAGTGTCAAAAGCTTTGATTAAGTCAACAAAAATGGCAGAGGTGACAGTCCCTGATCCATGCCAGAGAGGTTATTATCAGTGAGCTGGAGGAGAGGGGTGAAAGTGGAGTGAGACTTTCTAAAGCCAAACTGGAAAGGAGTGAAGGAGACTGAGTCAAGAAAAGGGGAGAGCTGGGAGAGAACAAGGTGTTCCTGGGGTCTAGCCAGAGTGGGAAGGGGAGAGATAGGATGGAAGTTACTAGGGGAAAAAGATCACCTCCTTTAGGAAGGGCAATGACAGTAGCCAACATCCAAGAGTCAGGAGCACAGGATAAGAAGAAAGAGTGGTCGAGGAGGTAGGCAGTGGCATAAGCAGAGATAAACAGGAGTCTAGGGTCAGGACCATCAGGGCTCCCACCCTTGTGAGGGTTTAGAGCCATCAAGGCTTTAACAGCATCAGCAGGGGTAATGGTTGAAACAGAAAAAGGGAGGGAGCAATAGGACAGGTAGAGAAGAGTGAGGGGGATGAGAAGAAGAGATAGGAGGAAGATAGCATTGATCAGGCACAGCAGGTAAAAAAGAATTTAAAGATTAGGAAACTGCAGTGGAGTCAGAGATAGGAGTATCACTCATCTTGGGAACAGAGAGAGGGGGCTGGGTTAGAGGGGAGAAAAGTCGATGATAACCCTCCAGAACTTAAGAGGGGTGATTAAGGTGTAATGTGGATTGGAAGTGTTCAGACTTAGCAAGTCTTTTAGCTTTATTCCAGGCAAAACGAAGGGTCCAGCAAGTAGTAAGGTCAGAAGTGGAGCCAGAGGATTTGTAGGTCCTCCAGGCAAGGTCATGCACACAGTGACAAGCCAGCAACTTAGCTGAGATCCATGGGAGGTGTGAACCTCGAACCCTGTTTTTTTAAGGGTGTGTGTGATCATCCCAGATAGACATAAATTTAGAGATGAAGAATTTGAGGGCATAGTTCATGTTGCACACTCTAGAAATAGGGGACCAGTCAGTGGCTACCAGGTACGCACGAAGGCGGGACAAGTCCTGGGAATGGAATGATCGATCTGGATGAATTTGGGGGAGCTTTGGGACAGTGAATCTTGTGCACACAGTAGACCATATATATGGTGGTCACTGAGGGCATTGGGGAGAGTGCTAGCATCCACAATATGATGGAGATGGGAGGAGAGGACCCAGTTTAAGAGGGCGTGATTTGGAGATTTGAAATTAAAAGCAAGTAGTGACAGAAATCAGCTGAATTAAAAGACTTCAAGTTAAGTCAGAATTAATGAAACAGAGGGGGAGAGCCAGTTTAAATCTTGGGGGAGCATGAAGAGCCCAAGTAAGACCTAAAAGACATTTTTAGAAAGCATTGCACTTAAAACTATCATTGCTTATAGTACAAAGCTTTATGTTTTATGTGTCACTGAGGAGAAGAAACTCAACAAGTAAACTTAGAATTATACATTGAGTTTTAAACATTTTTTTCCAACAAGTATTGGTTCTACTATTCTTGCCAAAATCAATATGTGAAAAGTGTTGTTTGTCTTATGCCAAATTATGTTGCGTAATATTATAGTTGTTTCCTGCAGTGTTCTGTTTTCATGTAACAGTAAACCCTTTCTCTGCATTGTTACATTTTGCTATTATTTTCATAATCTTATTTTCTGTCTGTTCGGAATTATTGTGAGGACAGGAAGGAATAAAAAGATACTGTGTTAATTGAAGACTTGTCCACAAGTACTGTGTTTTGCTATATAATGATCCCTTCCATATTCCAGCATTGTCTACACATACTGCGCTGCCTTTCCAGTTTACTGTCACATTCAAATGGAAGAATAATTCTTTGTATCTCTCTGAAAAGATGTGAAGTTCAGGTCTGCGCTGGTGAATGGCTTCATTGTTGCATTCAGTGCAGTATGCATTGCATGGGGAGAAGGGCATGCCAGAATTAATAGGAACCACACTGTCCTTATTGAATTGAGAGGGGAGATGACAAGGTGTGTGTGCACGCATGCATGCGTGTAGGGGCGCTGCCATCAGGTATGCTCGAAATTGATCAAGTTGAAGGAAGCTGAAAAAGATGGTTTCTTTCATGAGCCATTTCTGATTATCCTTTGATGTGAAAACAAATAGTTTCTCAAAACCCAGTAATGCTTGCTGTGAACATGTGTTAGGTTTCGGGGTCCCCCCCATATATTGTAAATTATCATTTGCTGCTGCCATCTCATGTCACCTGTGGAAATGAGATACTTTATCATTTTACATTGCTTTCCTGGCTCTTAAATCGTACATTAGTAAAGCAACTTCCAGTGGCATCCATTCTGTATCTGTGTATCACCCTATACCTAGCTTATGAACGTTGAAGCTATTATTTTTTTGTTTCCATATTTTATTGTTTTTTGTAGTTCCCCCCCCATCCTCTCGGGACTGTGGTGTACACATGCATGTATGTGTGTAGAGGCACACATGCATGCCAGGATAAAGTGGCCCATTGCACCCTACCCCAGACATGCGTCGCCGCTCTCTCTTGCCTGCACTCCCACCAGACCCCCAACCGGTGGGAGCAGAACTACGGAGGAGTGGGCTGCCACCCCGGGAGGGGAGAACTGCATAGCAGCTCAATCCCGCTCTGACCCTCCCCCCCCAAAGCTGGCTCCCCAGCGACCCGAGGTAATTCCTGAACCTGGGTCACCGGAGTGACGTGAGGTAAGGCATTCAGTGCCTCAGCCCTCAGCGCCACCGAGCCAGCCTTGAAGCTCTTTTTATATTTTAGAATTTGTTTACCTCAAGATACCACTTCTGGGATGAAGGTTCTTATTCACAAGGGATTTGCTTCTACTCAACTTTGTTAATGGAAAAATTGAAATATTGGGGGTTGGGGGTGTCAAAGTACACCCTGCACTCCTGCTCAGAGCAGAACCGTTCTAAATATTCATGGTGATTTGCTGCCTATACATCCCATGGTGCTTTGCATTATTGGGGTATGTGTTATTTGCTATTTCCTAGTATGAAAATTGACATATGATCTCAGTTTCACAGTCTTGTGTTCTACCCACTCAACTACATTGCCTCTACAAGAACTGAGGAACACGCTGTTTGTGCCTCTGTAGAAGGATGAACCAAGCCCCAATTTTGCATGCTACCTGAAGCATCTAAGCACTGTTGCTTGTTAAGATTTGTTTTTCGAATGCGCTGGAGCTCATAAATGTTTTGATGGACTGCTAAATTTGGGGGGGGGGGTAGCACAGCAGACTACCAGGTGAATAACTTTTTAAAGTTTAAACCTTAGAATATGCATTACCTTCTGATGGGAGATGAACAGGATGTCAGGCAGTGTTTCACTAGAGAATAGAGATAATTGATATAAAAATTATCTCGTCTAGTAAAAATGTTTTAATAGAAAAGAACCTAAATGCAAAAGCACAAGTGAAAGATTAGGGGAAAAAGCAGATTTGTCATAAAGTCAACTTTCAGCAAACAACAAGATTACACATAGACCCCTGATGCAGTGCATTGTGGGCAATATATGTAGATTATTGTGAAGCAGTGTAGTCTGGCTCAATTTTGAGCAGGATGCTAAGACGCCAGAAGACCCCTCAAACAATCTGCAAAGGCTGAGACAGCTGGCTGCACCAGCACAGTAATAAGTAGAATTATTTCTGTTTTTTTCCAATGTAGGGAGCAGTTCGATTGATGAGCCCCGACCATTCTACCACAGCTCCTGCTGATTACGCTGTTCAAAAACCAGAGGCAGTTGTACATGCCATGAAGGTAGGTCAGTAGTGTAGGGCGTCCTTCAGTGGGTACCAGCCAAATAGGGCAGCATTCCTATCCAATGAAAGGGGTTTCAGTATATTTTTTTTCCTTACATTTTTTCCTCCTTTCGTCCCTGGTGGCATCCCCCAGCCCTGTAACTGATCCATCTCGTGAACTTACAGGTTAACCACCACTTACAGAGATCCATATTTTGTGGGTGGCCTGTCACATATGGTCATGCGGTTCCTGCAGGGGATGCCAAGCAAACCAGGGCCTTTTCCTCCAGCTTTTGTTCCAGGCTGTTGGTGTGCGACACAAGGCATACAAGTGTGTCTTGATCCACTTGCATGCTACACCAGTAGACTTCTCCCCCCCAGTCTGCTTTTCCTGAGGTGGCCGCCTCCCGGCCTCTGTCAGATGGCAGGCAAGTGGTGGGACTCAGGAACCCCTCCTCTCCATGGGAGGAGAGCTGCTCTTAGAATGCTTAATCCTTTCTCTCCTGTCCAGCCCATGAGCAACCTGTGTCACCAGTGTGGCAGGCAGAAAGATGGCCAGCGCCTGAGTCTGCCATGCTACTGGGCTACTATAGCTGTTTCAGTGTATTTTATTTTTTATCATGTCACTATTTTTCCACCTTGCTGTGGCAACTTTACCAGTGGGGGGCATCCAGCCACTGGCCCTGCCTGCCGGGGGCTCACTCGCATGATGGGGAATCCAGCATGGCCGTCGCCAGTCCGCCACAGGGCCTCCCCGTACCCTGTTCAGTTGGACCGGCCCCGAACCCCAGTACAATCCACGAGTCCTCCCGCAAGGCAGGCGCTAAGCATCAAGCTGCATGGTTATGCCCAGCCATTTTCCTCCAGTAAGGTCCCCCGATGGAGCACGGGTGAGCAATGACATCCATGCATTTGCGTGCAGACGTCCGCCGTGTTCCCCCTCTGCTAGCACCTGCGTGTGCAGTACCCCGGGGTGCCACAGAGCGGTATGCTTCCCCAGCCCACCCCAGGACTAGGAGAGCTGTTGGTGGATGCTCAATCCTAGTCCTACCCTGCTGCCCCCCAACGACCCGGGCTCGTTCCTGAACCCGGGTCGCCGGCATGGCGTGACATCCAGCGCCTCAACCCTCAGTGCCACCCTGTTTCAGTGTATTTTAATTGTTCAACCAGTAAGAAAGATGATTTTTAAAGGGAGGTATTTTATTGTGAACAGTTTGGTCTGAGAAATTGTGCCGGATTTCATAAATTCAGCTCATCTTGGACTGCATGGTTTGGGTGATGAAAGGCTAGATTTACTCACTTTAAACAAAACCATGGGGAAGGTCAGAATCAAGCTGCAGCCTCCAGTCACTTTACGGACATCAGAAATACTGCCACAGGTGCTTGTTTCCTAGGACAACTTTGTAAATAAGGTTGACACCTCAAGCACTCTCCTGATTAAATATTTAAGTAAAATAATAAATGCATCTATATAGTCTTGTGCCTTCTGAAGATATTGCTATTGAGAGTTCCACTCTTCCTTTAGGTGGGTTGCTACAGCAGGTCTCTCTTCTCTTGGCATTGGGCTATACATCAGTTAGGGTTCAAGTTAACACCATAAAAGTAAGGAAATGTGGTGTTAGGGTTTCCAACCCTAACTTCCCACTCTCCCACTCCCCAGCAGCAAAAGGAAAAAAAAATAGGGTTTGGGGGATATGGAGTCTTGGCAAATCAGTGGTAGGATTTTTCTTGGGGTTGTCAACCTAATGCTCACCCCTCACCCCAAGCTCGTAGCCTCCTGTCCAGATCACAATGTTTAGTTCCAGTCTAGTGCCTCAGAGTGATAGATGCTTCAAAGGTAGAGAAGTATGTCTCACCACATGTTGCCAAAACGGTCTATTGTAGCTTTCTTCACACAAGGTCCTGCAAGACCCTGTGTGAAGAAAGGAGATCACATCTGATGTGGTTTGCTCAGGGAACAGGTTGGGCATTAAGGATGACGAGCCCAAGGAAGACTCCACCATTGATTTGCCAAGATTCCAGAGACCCAAAATACTAATTTTTTTCCTTTTGCTTCTTGGGGCTGAGGTGGGGTGGGAGGAAGCTAGGGTTGGAAACCCTAATGCCACATTTCCCTACTTCTGTGGTGTTAAATTGAAACCTAACTAGTGCTTTCGCAAAGTTTTTTGCAAAGAATTTCCTTTCTTTTTATGATAGTGGAATCGTATCCTCAGTCATACAGGTCCCTTTGGGGCCTTCGTGAACAGATGCAGATGCACAGGGCACTTTGGGCGCTGCACCAAGGGAAGACTTTTCTGTGCAGTGACAGATGTCAAGAATTCATGGTGCTGTCTGGGGGCTATAGAAGCACAAGGCCCCCTGCACTTCCATGTGGCTGCAGATACAGATGCACAGGGCAAAGAGTCCCGCTGTCAGCCAATGCACAGGACCCTGTGCCACCCACGGATGCAGATGTGCAGGGCCCCATGCGAAGAGAAGAGTCATCTTCACTGTATGGTACCCAGGCCCATGTAGGCAGCCCTGCAACTTTCATTCCCTGGCTGGGGTGGTGTCACATAATGCCATCACCTCCACCTACACCCCATGTAGCTGGATCACTGAGTTCACCCCCTAACTCAGCTCACCGGCACAGGATCACAAAACATACCCAGTGGGGTGAAGGCTGGCACTACACACAAAGTTTCTTAATAATTTTTTTGTTTTGTTATTTTGACCCCAGATTTTCAAGATAGTCATTTTATGACTCCCCTTATATACTTGACATGTGACTTATAGTTTATTGTCTGAAACGTCATTTCACACCACAAGAGTGAAAAAACATCTTATCTGGGATTTTAAAAATTGTACATCACGTTTACGAGATGGTGCGGAAAAATGTCTGTGTTGAAAGTTTGGAGTTAAAATATTGAAAAATAGTGAAGTTATGAGTGAACATTGAAATATTGCAGTGTCTATTTCCCTCCTCCAAACCTTATCTAAACTCCAAGAGCATATAGTTCTTTCCCAGTTTCTCCCCCTTTCTTAACTTCTCTTCCTTCTTCACCCCATTCCAGTTTGGCTTCCGTAAACACCACTCCACCACCTCCTCCTCCCTCCTCAGGCTCACCGATGCCATCCACACTATGATGGACCAGGGCCTCCTCACTGCCACCATTTTTGTCAACCTAGCAAATGCTTTCGACACCATCTCCCACCCTCGGCTCCTATGCAGACTCCAATCAGCAGGTCTCTCTGACTCTGCAACAGACTGGTTCAAATCTTACCCAACAGGTAGATCACAGTCGGTGAGAGTTAGAGAATCCCTATCTCCTCCACTCCCCATAAACACTGGTGTCTTCAAAGTTCTGTCCTTGGCCCTTTGCTCTTTTCCATATTTTAAAAATGACCTTCCATCTGCCTGCCCTTCTACAGCCATCCACATGTACACAGATAACACAGTCCTGTATGCCTTGGGGTCTTCTCCAGCAAAGTTAATATCAAAGCTTAGACATTGTCCAGAAATGGCTCTGGTCAAATCAGCTTTCCCTTAATATTAATAAAACAGCCTCTATGTGCTTTGGCACTAAGCCGAGACTTTCCAAGCTTCTATCCCTCTCCCCCTTCCCTAGATTGAGGTACTATTGATGATGTGCCCTTATTCAAGTATCTTGGCCTCTGGCTTGACCAGTACCTTGACTTCTCACAGTACATCAACGCCATTCACAAAAAACTCCACCCCAAGCTTGATGCCATCTATAGGGACAAAAGCTGCATCCCACTACTAGCCTGCCGAGTCATCATTACTAAGATGATCCTTCCCATCTTTGATTATGACGACGTAGTCTATGGTGCTGCCCCAAAGTCCACCCTGGCCAGACTGGACCCCCTCTTCCATTCCTTCTGTTGTTTTACCTTGAACTGTCCTCCTTGCACTCACCACTGCTCTCTGTACTCTGCACTCTCTCTCTCTCTCCCCTGGAAAATCACCACCTAACCCACTGTGCCTCTTTCATCTCAAAGTTCTGTCTCGGTCCCCCCCTCATCTGAGCTCCCTTATCTTGCCATCCTCTCCCTCCACTTACTCTATCCGCACTCCTGGTTACTGTTCCCTCATGCTCCCCTCTCACAGATCCCTTGCTGGCCAGGCTGCTATCTCCTTCTGCTTTCCTAAACACTGGAACTCTCTCCCACTAACTATTGGTTCTGTTTCCTCCAAGCACACTTTATCCTTTCTGCTCCAAATCCACACTGCCCCCTCCTGCACCTGCCCTAATTAGTTGCCCCTCCCCAGCCCCACACTTTTCCCTTGTTCTCTTCCCTTGCTACTCTGCCTCTCCCAATCCCTTGCCTCTTCTCCCCCTCTATCCCCCCTTCTATTTCCCCCAACCCCTCTCCTTATGCCGTAGCCCTATCTTGTCTTTAATTAATTTCCCCTATATGAGCCTGGAACTCGCGCACTCCTATGCACTCATCACTGCTAATTTTTTTGTTCCCTTATTGCTTTTGCATCTTATACTGCGAATGTGTATTAATCTATTGTACTGTTGCAATGCCATGTAATTATTGTATTGTGTATTTCACTGAATTTATTTGTTCCTCTGTACCATCCATATCCCCCTCCCGCCAGGACACATCTGGAAATGAGCTGTTCAAGCTCAGTATGTCTTACTTGGTAAAACTCTTTTAAATAAATAAATAACCTGGGCATTTTACTGTATTTGTCCACCTAACTTTCAGCATAGCCTTGTTATTACTCCATCTCATAAACCTGGTAGGTGAAAATGTTCAAATCCCCACTGAAACGTCATTCTTCACCACAGGTGCAAAAACACATTTTGCCCAGGATTTGAAAAATGGCAGCTATCTTGTTCATGATGTGGAGTTAAAATATGGCTGTGTTGAAAATTTTGGGGCAAAATATGTAAAATTACCACAGTTATGAGTGAGCATAGATAATTTTCGATGTACCATCATAACCTTGTCAATTTTATATATTTTGACCCCAAATTTTTAACATAGCCTTCTTATGACCCCTTCTCATGAACAAGGGTAGTGAAAATGTTCAAATCCCGTCCAAAAAGTGATTTCACAGAGCAATTGCAAAATTACCTTTTGGGCCAGATTTGCATAATTCCACCACCACTGGTCATGAGGTGGGGTCTCAAAAAGGCCATGTTGAAAATTTGGTGTAAAAATATGTAAATATGACAAAGTTGAGAATCAAAGTTCAAACCCCATTGAAATACGTTAAACCAGACTTACCTTATTTCCTCATATCGCAGTTGCCAGTTCAAGCAGTAAGACATGTCTTTGATCAGAGAGTGGATCTATTTCATGGGACATGTTCAGGTGAATGATGTGTGTGTAGGCAGTTTGGGGTAGCGGGTGCTGAGTGAGAGGTCGGGGTGGGAAGGGCGTGTGTGTGTGTGTGTGTGTGTGTGTGTAGGAGGGGTCAGATCGGTTGGGGACCGTTTTCATTTTTGAAAGTTAAAAAAATAAATGAGGGATGGTTTTCTTTTTTTCAGGGGACTTAGTCGACACTGGGGTTTGGGCACCCAGATGTCGGGCTACTGTTCAGCGGCACTGGGGGTGGACACCCCACTGCCACCATGTACATGACGGGAATGGGGATGGATGACCTAGAGGAGAGGGGGGTAGTTAAGAGAGTTGGTACCAGGAGTGGGTGCCCCAGTCTGCTTGTATTATATATAAAAATATACATAAATATTGGGAAGGAGAAAGAAGCGGTACCGGGGATGGGCACCCTAGTCTGCTTAAGAAATATTTTAATTACAGATATAGATAGACAGACAGAGAGAGACAGTGACTGAGTGAAATGGAAATTATGTGCCTACTGTAATTCTTGATCTTCTTGGATGAGGTCTCCACCACTCATTCACACTAATAGGAGCTTGCCGGAGGTGCTAGGACCCAGCATGAGCCAAACTTTTTCAGGAGAGCCGTCGTCGAGGTGGAGCCATGAGGGAGCAGCACAATGAGCTAGGCTCGCGCGGTATAGACTACCTCGGCGTCAACCCTCCAACCGCCTCAGTACCTTTTTTCCAAGGAGGTGCAGCTTAACCAACCTGGAGAGGACTAACCTAAATATCAGACATAAGATTGTTCGAATGACCCGTGTAACAAGGGTCAAGAACAAAGTCTTCACAGCCCAACGACTGAAAGAGTGAAGACCATAAACAGAGAAGTGAGCTCAAGGGATGGTGGGTGGGCATGTGAATGAGTGGTGGAGACTCCATCCAAGAAGATCAAGAATTACAGTAGATGCGTTATTTCCATATCTTCCTGGACATAAAATCTCCACCACTCATTCACACTAATGGGAGAGTACCAAGCTAAAATAATCCCCCGAGATGGGCGGCAGGAGAGAGGAGCTCACTTAGGACAGAAGTCCATTAAGAATTGTCCTGCCAAAGGACTGATGTTGTCTGGCATGGACATCCAAGGTGTAGTGCTTTACAAATGTATGCATAGAGCTCCAAGTGGCCACATTGCAGATGTCCGCAATGGGCACGTTGCAGATTTCAGCCAGAGATGCCACGACTGCTCTGGTAGAGTGAGCGCACACTCTGCCTTCCAGCCTGACCTGTGCCATGGAGTAGCAGTAGCGAAGGCATGCCACTAACCATGCTGAAATGCTCCTGATAGCAACAGGTTGACCCAGCCGGGTTGTGCTGAAGGAGACAAACAGTTGTTGAGCCTTGCAGATCTCCTTTGTCCTGTCCAGGTAGAACCACAAAGCTCTCTTTACATCCAAAGAATGAAGAGTACGCTCTCCCTCATTCTGGAAATTTGCAAAGTAGATAGGAAGGAATAAAGGTTGATTCAAATGAAATTCTGAGACAATCTTAAGAAGGAACTTAGGATGAGTCCTAAGAACCACCTTGTCCTTGTGAAATACAGTGTATGGAGGGTCTGTGACCAAAGCATGTATTTCTAATACTCTGCAGGTATCTTCCAAGTTAGAAATTTCAACTCACAAGTGGCTAGAAGCTCGAAGGGTTTACAAGTGAGCATGTCTACCACGAGGATAATGTCCCAGGCTGCAACTGGACATCTAATGGGTGGTCTGGTATGCAGAATGCCCTTAAGAAACCATTTAACTACAAGTAACTGAGCCAAGGACATAGAAAGAAAAGGCTCATGGTATGCGGAAATTGCGCAAAGATGAACTCTGACTGTCCAGTACTGTAGACCTGTGTTAGAGAGGTCTAAGGGATACTCCAGGACTTTACCTGGTGGGCATGAAAAGAGATTCCAAGATGATTTTGCACACCAGATAGAGAAACGCTTCCACTTAGCTGTGTACGTTTTTTGAGTAGCTGGCTTGTGCACAGCTAGGAGAGTATCTGAAACTCTATGAGATATGTTAAACCTGGTTAACCTCTATCTCCTCAGAAGCCAGGCATGGAGGTGAAGGGACCTCAGGTTGGGATGAACTACAGGGCCCTGGGTCAGAAGGTTCATCTGGAGTGGAAGCGGTTTCGGGGAAGTTTCCGATAACCTGTTGATTAGAGGAAACCAGATCTGGTGAGGCCAAAATGAGGCAATGAGAATCAGTCTGCCCCCCTGTGCTTCCAATTTGAGCAGCACTCTCTGAACTAGGGGAAGAGGGGGAAAGGCGTACAGAAAGCGTTTTGTCCACCACAGGCTGAATGCATCCTGACAAAAAATGTCAGGTCTGGATTTCTGGAACAGAAGAGAGGCAGTTTTGCGTTGAGTAGGGACGCAAAAAGGTCCAGGTCCAGAGTTCCCCACTCTTTGAAGAGTGACGGAACAACAGCTAAGTCGAGAGACCACTTGTGAGGATCTATCTCTGTTCTGCTGAGACGGTCTGCCAGTTCGATTTGTACTCCTGGCAAGTGGTGAGAAAGCAAAAATGGTCTTGTGGCATGGAATTTTCATGTTGTATCAGAATGTTATCCAAAAACCCTACTTAGCATTCTCAGAACAGCAAAAGAAAGGAAAAAAAAACACTTTAAATTCTTATAACTCTGAAACTGTTTCATATTTTTTCATGAAACCTTCCAAAGGCACTGCCTTGGTACAGCACACTTCTTCCCTGAAAGTTACAGGAAAGAATTCCATTCTGTGTAGGCTATACATTTGAGCAAAACCAATAACCCATGTTAAGAACAGGAAAAAAATTAGATGTCTACAGGAAAATGATATACGTGGATCTCAGAAACCATACAAGCCGCCATCACAAAACTTTCCACATACTTAGACCTTGCCTGCTAGACAATGCATGCAGAATTTCAGCCAATTTAGTCAAACACTGCCAAAGCTATTAAGGTGCAAAGTTACGGGGTTAACATAGAACCTGTTGCTCAACCCTAACTATACTGGTGCTACTGCATCAGTATTATATAATATGCAATAGGAGTGGGCACCAAAGCAATTAAATAAATCGATTTATTCTCACTGGTGTTGAATAAGTCGTGTAACTACCATTTATTCAACACCTTAACGGCAATCGACCACGATTTATTCAACACCTGATGTCAGTCATAATACTCAACCCCCCCCCCCCCCGGCCAGTCAGTCGGCACTGCTTCCAGCTCATACACTGCTCCTTTCTCCCCAAGCAGCTACCCTGTAGCCCAAACCATTTTTATCACCCTCTCCAGCAGCCACAACCCAAACAGAAAAGTGCATTCTACCCATGAAAAAAAACACTTACTTCTTCCTCCAGCAAAGCTGCATTTTTCTTTTAGCAGTAAACAGCAGTTGTACTCAGTCACTCACACTGCCATGGAAATGGCTGCACACAAAGTTCACAGCTCCCCTCGGCCACAGTACTTCAACTTGAAGTAAGCAACTGAATATTCCTTCACAAAAACCACACAGCCATGTAAAAAAACAAAAACAACAATACCTCTGTAATAACTTTCACTCTCTCTCTCTCTCTCTCTCTCATCTCCTCTCTTTGTTTGTAGCTCACTCTAAATCTTGCCGCTGTCTCTCACAAGTTCGGAACATGGATGAGCTCACAAACCACTGTAGAAGTTGCTGAATGCAGGATCAACCAGATACACTGCCAAACCAACCGTCAAACGCATTTATCAACCAGATAAATAGTAAAAACACGGCATGGAAAAAGTACCTTCTTCATATCAGAGAACCAAAGCCACCATGTGGCACCTTCTCCATATCGGAGTAACAAAACCACCATATTATTTTTTTTCTAAATGCCCACCGACATAAAGCGCCAATCACAAAGGACATCTCAACAACGATGTAATGTCCTAAACCCAAGTCCCTAGCAACCGCTCTAGCAACCAGCCAGACTAAAGGTGCAATACCACTTTTTTTCAAAATAAACCATAAAACTTTCATAATGAAAAAAAATAATAATAATTACAACTAATAACCTCAACCCATGAGGTCCTTGCCTATTGCATAAATGAAATATGCAGCAGGGACCTGTGGAATAGAGGATTTATTTTCACTCGAGCTGTTTAACCTTGGGCACCTCACTCATGGTGTACGCCACTCGTGAGGTTACTCAAGGTCAAACAGTTCCTGTGAAAATAAATCATGTATTCCACAGGTTCCTGTTGCATATCCTATATATATATATATATATATATATATGTAAATCTATATCTATATAGCTCTTTCTATATATATATATATATCTACACACAGAAACACACACATGTCTACTGTCACAGCAAGGTAAAAAGTGTTATCTTGATCTAACATAGCAAATAATATGATCTTGCAAAGTAGGGTATGTCACAGTGACCCAGCATTGCAAGATGATATTATCTGGCAGAGATACTGAATCAGTCAGACTGCAGCTTTTACGGTGCTGAGGACATTACAATACATGTCAAAATTTGGGGGTGGGGGTGAAAAAGTAGTCCTGTCTGTCACAGATTGAACTTTAGGTTGATCTGGTTGATCCTGCCATGATTCTGCCAGTTAAAATTAGTTAAACAATTATCTGGTTGGTCCTGACATTTAAGCAGCCTCTCACTTAGCAGGTTTCTTCTCTGCTTTTTGCACACTTAGTTTCTCTATGCAATGTGCAGCCTGACCAAATGGGTTCGTTGCATTAAAAAGAGCAACTGGAAACATCAAGCTCAGCATGTTTTAATCAGGAAAGAAGTAATCCGACAGTTTCCATTTCAGATTTACCTGTAATCTGTAGCAAACAAAAATATAAACCCTGCTTACTCTTCAGAGAATGTGAGTGAGTGAGTCAGCAGCTTCAGTAGCGTAGATGCTGTGAAGTGCTGGAGCAACCTCGCTTTAGCTTGTGTCTACGCTAGTGAAGCCACCGACTCGCTTGCTCACATTCTCTGTAGAATTGGTGGCATTTTCACAGATAATAAATAAATTTGATCTGGAGACTGTCAGATTACTTCTTTTCTGATAAAAAACTGCTGAGTTTCATACTAACAGTTGCTCTTTTTAATGCAGTGAATTCCACATGGCCATGCTACGCACTGCAGAGAAAAAGTGATTTGCAAAAACAGAGATGGAGACCGCTAAGTGAGGGACTGCTAAAATGACGGGATTAGCCCGATAAGTGATTTTTGTAATGAAAAGATAATAGCAATTTGGAGGAATTTAATGTGGAGCAGCCAGATATGTCAAAGGCTCAAAGATGTTTTTAGGCTGTCTGTAGCAGCCTGTGCGTACCAGGTGTGGCATCATATACTGGTTTGAAATTGAGTGAGAAGGTTATGAGGGATGGAAAGAAATGCAGGCATGTAGTTGTTGTGGAGTATTGAATGGTCATGTGATGTGTTTTCGTCAAGTTAGGAAACAGGATTTTCACTGATTTTCTTTGCCCATTTTATTAAAACATATATAAATATGTGTATGTATGATAAAAGCTCTGTGGAGCTAATCAGATAAGTTGCATGTGATTCACTTAAAAGTATAATATGTGCTTAATGTTTTAATTTGTTTAGGTCCTTGAGGTCCATGAGAATCTAGACCGACAGCTACAGGACAACTATGAAGAAGATTTGAGTGAGAAGGAGAAAGCTATTGTCCGAGAAATGTGCAATGTAAGTAGTAATAAAAACTCCATTTATTCTTTTGTTGTTGTATATTATACCTAGTTCCTGCTTTTCTCTTTTATTTTCTCGATATGTCCCTTGCTCCTTAGCGTTGTGTGTCTTTTCACACTATGGTGGCCAAGGGGTATTTTTTCAGAAATTATCACTATGTTTGGTGATAATTTGGAGGACTTCCTATATCCTCTTTCTACTTTGCAGAAACATAGAATTTAATGACAAATAAGAATCACTTGGCCCACCCAGTCTGCCCATTTTTTCCTACATACATTATCACTGCAGACCCTACTTGATCTACTGTTCTCTCCCCTTACACAACAGTTCCCTTGTGTTTATCTTATGCATTCTTGAACCACACCACTGTTTTCACCCAACCACATCTGCTGGAAGACTGTTCCAGGAATCCACCACTCTTCTGTGAAGAATTAGTTCCTCACAGCTATCCTGAATGTACCTGCCTCCAGCTTCGTAGCATGTCCCCTTGTTCTTGAGCACCTTTTTTTCTGAAAAATACTTCCCTACTGTACCTTATTTACCCCAGTGAGGTATTTAAATATCCCTATCATATCCCTCCCCTCCCTCCTCTCTTCCAAGGTGTATATATTGAGGTCCTTCAGTCTCTCCTCATAGGGCTTTTGATGTAGACTCTGCACCATTTTAGTTGCCCTCCTCTGGACCACCTCTACCCTGGCTATGTTCTTCCAGAGATGTGGTCTCCAGAACTGGACACAGTACTCTAGTTGGGGTCTTACTAGTGATCTATACAGAGGCCTCGCAGCAAGGTTTGGCCTACCCCAAGCGTGGATGTCCCACCATGTACCTGACATTCTCTGTCTGACAGAGACCTGGCTGTCAAGCAAAATAAAAGACAATGAAATGATGCTCCCGGGATATCAAACATTCAGGAAAGACAGGTGTGGCAAGAGAGGTGGAGGAGTCCTTATCTATGCCAGGGATTACCTATGCTGCTCGGTCCTCTCTGTTACCTGGGTCAAGGATGATCATGAACTTCTAGCAATAAAAGCACAGGTCAGACGGCTCGGCAAATCTCTAATCTTAGCCTCAGTTTATCTTCCACCCACTAAAGCCAGGGATGACCTCCCAAAAATACTGGATACAATTGCTACCTTTCCTAAGGGCTCAGAGCTTCTCATCACAGGTGACTTTAACATCAACTGGGAGGGCAGGGAATCCATGCCTTTCAAGGATATGGTCAATACTTCCAACCTGACCCAACTCGTAGACAGCCCAACAAGGCAGAACCACAAAACAGGAAAAGATACCCTCCTCGATTGGCTCCTCTCGAGTTTCCCTTCTCGGATCTCTGAGTTTAAGGTCCTGCCTGACACCTTAAGTGATCACTCCCCAGTCACTTTCACATAGTCAAGCAAATTGAGCAAGCCCCCGCCTATTATAATTAATTGTAGGGTCTTGGGAAAGGGCAAGCTTGGGGCCCTCTAATCTGCCCTCTCCCAGCATGACTGGTCCCCCATTGATCATGCGCCTAATATTGACCAGGCCCTAAGTTACTTTATAGAGGGCTTCAACAACATTTGTGATATCTTTGCACCACTGAGGAAAAGAAAAATTCAGGGTCAAGTTAATGGCTGGATCACAGGGGATCTCCTAGCCCAGATGAAGGAAAGAGACAACCTCTGGGGAAAAAGCCAGGTCCTCTCGCAGCAAACACAACTTCCAATGCTCTAGAGCTGCAAGAAACCACTGCACCAACCTTATCCACCAAGCAAAGGCCAACTTCCACAAGGAGTAGCTTATAAAAACTTGGGGCAATGGGAAGAGTTTTTTGGGAGAACATCAAAAACCTTCTTGGGCCAGCCCAGTGGCACTGAGGGTTGAGGTGCTGGACGCCACACCTCGCACCATGCCGGCGACCCAGGTTCATGTACGGACTCGGGTTGTCGGGGGTTGGCAGGGGGAAGGAGGATTGAGCATTCCAATGGATGCTTTCCTCCTTCGGGGTTGGTTACCAGGGGTGCTTAATGCACCTGACGTCCACGGGGGGCCAGTGGAAGAACTGACTCTTGGGGCACTGGCGGCTCCTGCATGGGGGGAGTCGGGGAGGGGAGAATGCTGTAAGGCACTTGGCAGGCTTGCGTCAGAACATTTCTGCCCGAGCCAGCATCCTCAGTGGGATGGAAGGGAAGCACAGAAAAAGCAGAAAACCATCTCGCCGGTCCTAGATGATGGCCGCTCCAGCCACCCAGTCCAGGAACCATGGACAGACCCTGCTGTGCAAGGTACTCCACTGAGGGAGGAAGGTAGGAGTCACCAGGGGCACTGTAGGGGCAGACTTAGTATGTGTCGGGTGGGTGGCATGAGTGAGCCCGAAGGAGTGGAACGACGGGGTGATCAGGAGGATAAAAAGAGATTTAAAAAAAAAACCTTCTTGGGAAGGATGAGAAAAAGATCTCCCACTTGCTCAACATCAACAGCGCCACGATTACTGACCCACGGCACATTGCAGATTCTCTCAACACAGCGTTTACTGACCTGACTGGAGTGCTACCCCCCAAATAGCTGCACCCTGCTGGGGAACAAACCAACTGCATGCCTCAAGGGGGCTCAACCCCTGTCTTCTACTTCAAAAAAGTGTCAGTGAAGGAGGCTTACAAACACATGAAAAAAATACTAGGCAAGACCAGAATGGGGAGTGATGGAGTCGATATGAAACTCCTATCCCTAACACTGGATGTCATCATCGTGCCAGTTATAAAACTATTTAACAAATCACTGGCTCTTGCAGAATTCCCTGGAATCTGGAAACAGGCTCTCGTGACGCCGGTGCACAAGAACGGTGATATGACATGCACCGCCAATTATAGGCTAATATCCATCCTCTCTCCTGTATCTAAAGCCCTGGAAAAAAATTGTGGCCACCCAACTCACAGATTACCTCAACAAATACAACCTATTATGTCCCAACCAACATGGCTTCAAGCAGGATCATAGTACCTCCACTGCCTTGCTGGACTACACTGACTACTTGCACGGGGCACTCTACGACGGAAAACTGGTGGGGTCAGTCTTCATAGACCTCACTAAAGCCTTTGACACTGTCAATCACTCTCTCCTCCTGACTCAACTACAGAACCTGGGGGTTGCAACCACTGCTGTCTGCTGGTTCAAGGACTACCTAACACACAGAAGCCAATGTGTAAAAGTTGGGCATACAGTATCTAGCTCCAATGAGGTATCTTTAGGGGTCCCACAGGGGTCAATACCGGGGCCCTTACTATTCAGCCTCTTCCTAAATAATCTTCCTGAAGCCTGTGACACTAAACTGATACTTTACACAGACGACGCTGTACTTCTCACCAGCAGTTCATCAATAGTCACCCTCCACTCCGAGCTGCAGGCATACTTCTACAAGCTGGAAGACTGGTTCTGTAGCCATAAACTTCTATTAAACTACAAAAAGACCAAGGTGATGCTCACATCCAGCCCACAGCACAAAAAGAAGCTCCCTCCCCTCGCCATCTTCAGTAAAGTCAGTGAGCCACTAGAACAAGTTCACTCCTTCAGGTATCTGGGGGTCACCATTGATGACTCCCTCACCTTCACCCAACACATTGACACAGTGGTAAAGGCAGTGAAAACCAAGCTGGGTGTACTCTATAGGCATAAAAAGTACCTCACTCCAGAGGCCCTCCGTCTCTGTCTCCAGCTCTATCCTTTCTACCATCGACTATGAATTGGTGGTCTACAGTGCAGCAACAGACACTGCACTAAAAAGGATTCACATTGCCCTCAACAAGGCATGTACTGTAGGCTCACAATGGCTGCAGATCGAAATACCCACACCTGCTCCTTATACGAGCAGACCAATTGGCTGCCATTAAAGAACAGGATTATATTCCAAACATGTCTCCTTGGAAAAAAGGCACTAATGGGTAAAACCCCTCCATGCATTTCTAGCATCCTAACACCAAGTGCTACCAGCTATACCACCAGAGGCAGGATGAGGGGGGCCCTATCAACACCTTTCCGTCGAACTGTGCAGGGACAGTGTGATTTCGGCTATAGGGCCCCCCAGTGGCTCAATGAAATCCCAGTGCACATTCTAAACTCCCAGTGCATCTCACAATTCAAAAATGGCCTAAGGCAACACCGTCTTACTAGGACAGTTTGTGACTGCCACTAGGACTTTAACACCCATAATGCCCACTCACCTACACTCTCCTTCCCCCTTCCTTTTACCCCTACTCTTTCCCCTTGCCCTATCCCTCTGTCTTCCTCTCCCCTGTGTCTTTTCCCCCACTGGATCAACCTTATAAACAACCTACCACCACTACCTCCCAACCTCCTAGACAAAGCCACTTCTTTTGGCCACCCACTCTCCCCCTCACCTTAACTCCTTCTTGGACTCTCACACTAGGTGTCACACCTCTTTATCTCCTTCACTACATACAAACACTGTCCTTTACCCTAGTTGAATGCTCTTGACACTGTACTACCACCATTGGTACTATGAATGGCATTGTAAACTTAATGTATACTAAATACCTACTATTCGAGTATTATATATAAACTGTTTGTTATTGTTGTCATTGTCACTGTTTGACGTGGAACCTTTGTAAAGGGAGCTCTGAGCTCAAAGGTATGATCTGAATCCCTAAATAAATAAATAAAACACCACCTCCCTCTTTCTGCTGGTAATACCCCTCCATATACAATCACTGCAAGATATGTCCCCTCACTATTTTGCGCAGACACCTGAAGCCCTTGCTGGGAATCAGGCTGTGAACCAGAGTATCTACAAATCCTGATGTGATTACTTACATTATCAGAACAAGATAAAATGCTGAACTTGTCTTGTCTTCTCCAGTTTAAGGATTACACCCCCCCTAACATCCATACTAATACCTTGTGTTTCTGAGAAACACAAAACTAGAACCCCTAATCTCTGTACCTATACCTTATATTCCCAAGAAACATATACTAGTACTCCCTAACCTCCATACCTTTATTCCTAACAAATAACAAAAGTAGAACCTCTTTAACGCTATACCTTCTATTCCTGAAAAACACAGAAGCAGAACCCCATAAACTCTGTATCCTTACCTTGTATTCCTGAGAAACACAAGACTAAAACCCCTAAACTCCATATACATACCTTGCATTCCTGAGAAACAGATTAGAATCCTCTAAGCTCCATACAAACAGCATGTATTCCTGAGAAAGACCCCTAACCTCTATATCCATACCTTGTATTCCTGAGAAACACAAAACTAGAACCCCCTACCCTTCATGTCCATACTGTGTATTCCTGAGAAACACAGACTAGAACCCCTACTCTCTGTATCCATACGTTGTAGTCCTGAGACAACAGACTAAAACCCCCTAACCTCTATGCCCTTACCATGTATTCTTGAGAAATACACTAGACACCCCCCCCAACCTCAATGCCCATACCTTGTATTCCTTATAAACAGACTACAACCTCCTAACCTCCATGCCCATACCTTATATTCCTCTGCTCCTGCCAACCCTCTTCCTGAACCCTTCCTTACTTTTGCCTGGCTTTTGACCACCCCTTACTTCTCTTCCCCCCCTAACCTCATAGTTCTGGCAACCTCATTGATGTTTATCAATCTTTTATATCTAACCTCCGTATCCATACCTGGTACTCCTGAGAAACACAGACTAGAACCTTTTAACCTCCATGCCCCTACCTTGTACTCCTGAGAAACACAGAACCCCCTGACCTAGGTACTCATACCTTGTATAGCTAAGAAATACCTCTACGTTTCTCATTAAAAAGGAAAACGTAGAGTAGCAGCTGACACTGCTTTCTTTTTTTTTTTTCTATATGTATTTTATGCTTTTACCCCTGTTTTTCCCTGAGTCCTGGGACCCCGGCAGACACGGCAGTGCATGCACATGGAGGCGCCCACGCACTTCGGGTACCAGCTCGGCCCCTTCTGCCCCACCTCTGGCTATCACTGGGCCCCCTGTATCCCCAACTGCCATTCATCCTCTACCGGGTGGCAGTCGAGGGCCAGGGAAACCCCTCATCCCTCCTTGGGAGAGGAGAGCCGCCTCGCAGCAGCTCAGTCCTGCTCCATGCCCCCCACCGGACACCCCCGACAACCCGGCTCACACAAAGGCATAAGGTGTGCATCTAGCTGCCTGGGCACCACTGGAGTCACGCTGGCACTGTTTCTACAACAGCACCCCAGGTTCATGTCCAGAACATTTATTTAATCGTTTGTTAACTGGGTAAGGACACTGGACCAGAATGGCCCTTTTTTAGGTCCGACCTGGAAATCATACATAGAAACATAGATTTTGCCAGCAGATAAGGACCGCTTGGCCCACCTAGTCTGCCCATTTCCCTACCTATTGGACAAGCTGTAGATCCTAGTTAACCAGTAGCCTACTTCCAGCTACCGCCCCCTACTATAATTGCTTTATGTTGGTCCCATGCATGCTTAAATTCCCCCACTGTTTTTGACCCATGACCTCCTCAGGAAGGCTGTTCCATGCATCCACCACCCTCTCTGTGAAAAAATACTTCCTTACATTGCCCCTGAGCTGTCCCCTCATTATCCTCAAATTGTGCCCCCTTGTTCTTGCGCATCTCCTTTTCTGAAAAATGCTACTCACTTGGACTTTGTTGATTCCTTGAGGTACTTGAAAGTTTCTATCATGTCCCCCCTCCCTCAAGGGTATAGATAGTAAGTTTTAGTCTTGCTTCGTATGGCTTCTGGTGCAGATGCTGCACCATTTTGCTTGCCCTCCTCTGGACTGCCTCCATCCTGTCTATGTCCTTGCGGAGATGGAGTCTCCAGTACTGCATGCAGTACTCCAGATGGAGTCTCACCAACTGTCTGTACAGAAGGATAACAACTTTCTGCTTTATATTGGTGATGATACCTCTCCCTATGCATCCCAGAATCCACCCAGACCTCCTTACTGCCTTCTCACATTGCTTGCCTACCTTAAGGTCATCTGATATGAGTACCCCCAGGTCCCTTTCCATTTTTGTTGTTGTTATTACCCCCCACTCCCACCACTGTGTACTCTTCCCCCTAGGTTTTTGTTTCCCAGGTGCATTACTTTGCACTTCTTTGCATTGAAACTAAGCTGCCAGGGGGCGCCAGAGAGCCAACTTCTGGAGTGGATGCTTTTGAAACAGCTCCTGCAAGACAACAGCAATAATTTATATAAAAACTGAATTTCAGTACAAGCTATCAAATTGAAAGTTCCACCTGTTATCTCCTGAGCAACTAAGGAACTGGTAGATACCAAACACTATAATGGGGTGACAGAGGAATCCACTACCAGGAGTGCAGAAACCTAATGTCTCTCAGCCCTGCTCAGACAGACGGAATGGTGGCCTAGCTGCAAGTACTCAGCCTAACTCCACCCCAGCCCCACCGTGGCAAGCAATCCTAGAGTCAGTTAAATCTATGGACGCCAAGCTCGAGAAAACAGTAACAAAATTAGAAATGCATGATGTGACGCTAAATGAACTGAGGTCTACAGTGGCAGAGACTGACAAAAGAAGCCTTACCTCCCAAGCGGCAGTGTCGGCCATCACAGAGGAGAACACGGCCATGAGGAACCATCTGGAAACCCTTGAAAATGAGCTCCGCGCAGGCAACTTGTGCTTGGTGGGTGTTCTGGAGGGAGTAGAGGGCACAAATTTGCTGTCTTTGTTAAAAGACTGGCTGGCAGCATCTCTTGAAGTTCCAGAGGACTTCGACTGGGGACAACTTTGGAGAGCTTATCATGTAAACCCACGTGTTCGAGCTACCACAACCGAAACACCTAGGACTATTATCCTCCGTACAACGGGCCAGGAAATCAGGGATCCATTATTGTCTTCTGCCCGGGCTGCCTATCTGCTAATGGTGCAGGAAAGTAATGTCAAAATTTTTCTGGACTTATCCTACAAGACCAGATCGCGCTACAAGCAGTTTGACGCGGTCCGGTGATGGCTTTGATCCCTGGGCATTGTCCACTTCTTTCTTTGCCTGCTAGGCTGCAGGTCCCATCTGGGGGAAAATTGTGGCAGTTTGCAGATCTTTAAGATGCGGGTCAGTGGATGGAGCGAATAGAAGCGGAGTTTGCGGCCCGACCTAATCTCCGACATGAAGATGCAGAATCCAAGGAAGAAGATGGCTGATGGACTACCTTAGTAAAAACTGCAAGTTTAAAAATTTATAAAACAAATTGTTATTCCATCCAGTTAACTAAGTTGGAAAACTTTTTTTATAAGTTACTAGAGGATACATTTGGGGGCTAACCAGCAATATCTACCCAGGGCCAATGTTTATGCTATAAAGAAGGGCCAATTCCTGACTGCTGAACTTTGGGACATTAAAAACTCTCAATATTGGGCCTGTGTTAATTGTTTAGGAATCTTTAAGTTGTGGTAGATACATGCTGTCAGAATAGGTTTAACAGAGGGTGCCTAGTAATTTATACCTATGTGAGAACGTTAAAAATTGTTTGCTGTGTTTTGGAGAGCTCTGATAAAAGCATATTTTCCTTATTTGTTCAGTTTACAGACTAGAGTTTATAGCACCTCTTTTAAGAGTGCATTTAAAAGATCCTTAACCTTCTCCCTATATGGACACTACTCATGCCATTGAAGTGGCTGGCAAAGCTTGGACTTTCTTATGGACTGTATTTATTTTATAGAGTCCCCCAACCTCCTATTGTATCAGGGTGCAAGATATTGTTTTGTTTTTCCTTACTCCCTCCATTCTGTTTGAGTTTATTACCCATGTTCTCTAATAATGTAATTCTTGCATGAGGATTGTATAACCTGCTTTGTTACCTACAGAATAGCAATAAACAAAAAGTACAAAAAAAAGAAAGTAAGTTGCCATAGTCTTGACCATTGCTCCAACCTTGCCAGGTCCTTACTCATCCTTTCCACCCCTCCTTGTGTATCAACCATGTTGCAGATCTTTGTGTTGTCTGCAAAGAGGCATACATTTCCTTCCAGCCCCTCTGCTATGTCACCTATAGATACATTAAAGAGTACCAGTCCCAGTTGTGAACCCTGTGGCACCCCACTAGTAACTCCCCTTTCTCCAGAGTGTGCTCTGTTTACTGTTACCTTCTGTGTCCTGTTGTCCAGTCACTTTGTTACCCAGGCTACCACCCTGGGACCCACTCCCAGGCTGGCTAACTTGTTTATTAATCTTTTGTGTGGGACTGTGTCAAATGTCTTGCTAAAGTCTAAGTAAGTCATATCTACAGCCCCTCCCTTGTCTACTACTTTGGTCATCCAGTCAAAGAAATCTATTAGATTCGTCTGACATGACCTTCCCGCTGTGAATCCATGCTGCCTTGGGTCCTGTGCCACGCTGACCTCTAGGTACTCGACAACTCTTTCTTTCAGAAGTGATTCCATCATTTTCCCCTACCACTGAGGTCAAACTAACAGGTCTGTAGTTTCCTGCCTCTGCCTTGCTCCCACTCTTGTGAAGGGGGATCACATCCGCCTTACTCCAGTCCTCAGGTACCACACCATCCTTCCATGATTTGTTAAAAAGGATAGTCAGTGGTGTCACTAGGTCTCCCCTTAGTTCTTTTAGAATTTTGGGGTGAATCCTGTCAGGCCCCATTGCTTTGTCCACCCTGAATTTTAAGAGTTCTTGCAGGACCTTTACTTCTGTGAATGGACTGGTATTGACCCCCCTGCCCAGAGTGCTTCTATTGTTTGGTTTAGTAACCTCCCCCTCTTCTTCTTTTGTGAATACTGAGCAAAAGTATTCGTTCAGTATCTCTGCCTTTTCACTTTCACTCTGCCCACCCTCCCTATATTAAGCCTCACTATCCCTCTCTTGGTCTTTCTTTGCTCCCTAATGTATTTATAAAAGGTTTTATCCCCCTTCTTAACTGAGCTGTCTGTCTTTTCCTCGATTTGGACCTTTGCAATCCTGACTGCCTTCCCCGCTTCCCTCTGCCTTAACTAATACAGTTCTCTGTCCTGCTCCTTCTGTGATTCCTTATACTTCCTGAATGCTGTCTTTTTCTCCCTAACCTTCCTTGCCACCTTTTTTGAGAACCATAGTAGTTTTTACTTCGTTGTGTTTTCTTTATTCACTTCACACAAAGGCTTGTTGATGGCAGTTTTGATTTTTTTCCATTATTCTTCCACCCCTCCTTCCTGCCCATTTGCTAGTGCATTCCTTAGGCACTCCGCCATTTTGCCAAAGTCAGCCCTTCTAAAGTCCAGTACCCTCACTCTCAGGTCTAAGATTGCTCCCTCCCAAGTGGGTTCCAACACTAGCTGTCTGAGGCATGCCCCCTGTATGAGAATGACCCTGCTCTTGGATGTGGCTGCAGCAAAGGTGCTCCAGTTAACATCTGGCATATTCAGGTCCTCCATCAACAGTCTCTCACCTTTTTCTGCCATTCTAAGGATTCCTTCTGTCATTTCCTTGTCCATTGCCTCCCCCTGAGATGGGGGTCTGTAAACAACCCTTGTGCGGATTGTGGTGCCATTTCCTGTCTCCAGAGTGACCCACAGTGCCTCCTTCCCTCCCTGTTTATGCTTTAGTTCTGTTGCTTTGATTCCTTCTTTTATGTAGAGAGCTACTCCTTCTCTTTTACCCTCCCTGTCCCTCCTGTAGATTGTGTACCCTGGTATGTTGACATCCCAGTCATGGTTCTCTGTGTACCATGTTTCTGTGGCTGCCACGATATCCAGGCATCCCTCTTCCATCAAGGTCACTAGTTCAGGGAGAAATTGTGACACTGGGTTTCATCCTGGGGGGGCTTCACGTATATAGATATAGCCGGGGCGGGGGAGGCAAAATGGCCCAGAGAATATGAGTGGTGGGGAAGGAAGTCACAAGGTGGAGGGTCATCGACAGCTGGAGGTGGGTGTGGAAAAGTCATGAAGAAGAGAGTTAAGGGAGAAAGCAGAAGAGAAAGCAGATTGACAAGGGAAGCGTGCACCAGAGTTTAGGAAAGCAATATAAGAAGGCAGCTTGACCAATGGTATGTTTCCTAGATGGAATAGAAAGGGAACAGGAAATATTGCTGCAGAGGGGGTAAGAGGAAGAAGGGGGAGAGGATAGTAGGGAGATAAGGTAGGAGGGAAGGGAGCCAAACCAGAATTTGGATACAAAGGAGGCACAATGGGATAGGCACCTGGTGTCACAAGAGGGGAGAAAAAGGGCAGAATAGATTGAGCAGTGGTAGGTATGAGAGGAACGGTCTAAGGCAAAATAACAAAAAGAGTGAAAGGGGGGGGTCCAGTGTCGCAAGGGAGGATTTGGGAGCTCCACTGTAAACTTTGTCACCATAGGCAAAAATAGGGAGAATCATCTTTAAAACAATCTCTTGGTTGGCAGGAAGGGGAGATACTTGTTTTGTTCCTATAAAGTGCACCAGGCTTGCGGTGGAGCTTATGGTGTATGGCATCAATGTGTGCTGAGAAATCAAGATGATGGTATAGCCAGACTCCAGTGTACTTAGTGGAGGAGACATCCTCAACTGCAGTACCATCAAGGGTGTGGAATAATGGCAGGGAGGTGAGTACGGTAATCCTCTGTTAGGTGCCAAACATCATGGAAGCTTTTGTTGGCATTGAGGGACAGTTGCTTAGACTGGAGCTAGCATTGCATATTATTAAAATCCAGCTGTAGCTTGGAAGAAAGGTCATGGGAAAAGGGACAAGGTGCAAAATGTACTGTACCATCAGTTTATATAGGAATGGATGCAGAGAAATAGACAGAGGGGAGGTCATTCAGAAATATGGAAAAGAGAATAGGGCCCAGGACAGACCCTTGATGGATGCCTCAGCAGTTGGGGAGTGGAGAGGAAGAGGAGCTTCCGATCTGAACAACTTAAGACCTTCCCTCAAGGCAGGAGCGAAACCATTCAGAAATATGGAAAAGAGAATAGGGCCCAGGACAGATCTTTGAGGGATACCACAGCAGATGGGGAGTGGGGATGAAAAGGAGCTTCAGATCCGGACAATGTGAGACTGTCCCTCAAGTTCGGAGCAAAACCAGCTGACTGAGGAGTCAGAGAGGCCTGCTGTTTTAAGCTTGCCCAGAAGGAGGGTGTGTGCCACAGTGTCAAAAGCATTATCAAGATCAACAAATATGGTGGAGATAATCAGTCCTTCATCCATGCCTGAGAAGGTGGAGTCAGTGAGCCGGAAGAGGAAGTGGAATGGGATTTTCTAAAACAAGACTAGAAAGGGGTGAAGAAGAAGGAGGAAGAGGGGTCAAAAAAGGATGAGAGCTGAGCAAGAACAAGGTGCTCCTGTAACTTGGCCATTGTGGGAAAGAGATGAATAGGACGGAAGTTAGCTGGAGAAGAAGGATACCCACCTTTAAATAGAGGGATAACAGTAGCCTGTTTCCAGACATCAGGGACTGTGGCAGAGGGAAATTAGTGGTTGAGGAAGAGGGTAATAGGCAGGGTGATGGCAGGAATTGAAAGAAGCAGAAGCTTAGAATCAAGACTATCAGGACTACCGCCCTTGCAAGGATTAGTCGCTTTGTAGAAAAAAGAAGCAGAAATAACACATGTGCCAAACTGTGGTACTAACTTTCCTCTACCAATTTCCTCATCCCATTTCCTCTGACTTCAGGAAGCATCACTCCACCATCTCTTCCTTATTACATGTAACTAATTCTGTCTTTTGAGGGATGTATCAGGGGCACATCACTGCTACCATCTTCATTGATCTGGCCAAAGCTTTCAACTTGGTTTCCCATCCACCCCTTCTTGATAAGCTGAGTTCTGCTGGCCTCTCAACTCCGGCTGTTGATTGGTTCCTTTCTTACCTCATGGACCATTTATATTCGGTAAAGACTGGTAGCGCCCCTGTTACCTCCACTTCCTATCCAGTCTGGGGTCCCACAGGGTTTCATCCTGTGTCCTATTCCCTTCTCCATTTTTCTTAACAACCTCCCCTTGGCCTGTGCAAACTTGCATATTCACATGTATGCAGATGGCATAGTCATCTGCAACTCTGGAACCCTCCACCACAGTCGTGGAAGGTCTGCTCCAGCAAGAGTTCCACAATGTCCTGTGCTGGTCCCAGTCAAACCAATTCTGAGTCAAAACAAAAAAAGTTTGTGTCCATGACCTTCAGCACCAGCCAGAAACTGGCCAGACTCCCAACTCTGACCATCTTCTCCACCTTGGATGGCACCCCTCTAGAAGTGGTTCAGTCCTTCAAGTACCTTGGTGTGTGGCTAGACAGCAAGCTTGACTTCTTTGCCCACATTGATGCTATCCATGTCAAGCTCCGCCCTAAACTTGGTGCCTTGTACCTCACTAAAGATTGTCTCTGCAGTTCTGCCGAGAACTTGTCACCAAAATGGTGCTTCTGGTCTTTGATTGTGCAGACATGGTCTGAGGCACCACCTCCCTGGCCAGACTAGACATCCTCTGCAACTCCTGCCACTTTACTACCAACTCCCCCTCTCATACTGATCAGTACTCACTTTACTGCTCTTGCATGCTCCCTCTTTCCTCATGTTGCCAGATCCACTGTGCCTCCTTCATATTCATACACTGGCTTGGGTCCCTTCCCACTTACCTCTCATCCTTCCTCTCCCTCATCCCCTCTGCCTTCTGCTCCTTCCACTCCAGTGATCCTCACACCTTCACCATTCCTCATCCCCCTCATCTGCTGGGCAATCAGCCTTTTCCTATTGTCTCCCCTTACTGTGGAACCAGCTCCCTTCATCCCTCTGCTTCACTGTCCACTCTGGCTCCCTCAGGTATCTGCTGAAACTCCATCCCCCCGAACCCCCTGTTTTCCCTCTCCCTAACCATTTCCCATGTGGTTTCCACTTTCCAGCCTATGTGTGGTTGAAACACCTAATTGTTGAATGTGCTTTGTCTGCTTATTTTACAGTTGCTCTTGTATTAATTGCGTTCTCTGATTTCACTTTATTGTAACTGCGGACTGTATCTGAGCTATATATTTTATATCTGTTGTTCCCTCCCCATGATCGCACCTGAAAATGAGCCTTGGTTCAGTGTACCTTTCCTGATCAGCAATTTTCAAATAAAATTAATACACTTTCTGATGTATAGCAATGCAGTTAGGGCTGCAGAACCAGAAAAAAAAACAACTATATGGGCAGAACTAAAGAAGGTGGATGAGGATAACAAATGATCTGAAGGCAAGTGTACATTGTAAAAACAGTTGCAATGACAGCAGATAGAATTACATGTTGAATTAAGAAGTCATTCATAAACAAATCAGAACAATTAATTTTACCTCTATACCACACGTACATTAGGCATGTACGGAACCCTTATTTTAGGAAAGCTATTGAACTCTTGGAAAGACCATGGCAGAGAATAAGAAAGATCATACCTAGACTGTGGAACAGGCCTTATGAAGAGAGATTGGTCAAACTGAGGCTAGTCTGTCTCCCTGGAGAGCAGAAGGATTAGGAGAGACTTCAACTGTATAACATCATTAGGAATGACATGTTACATACTGAACTGGGCCTAGTATTCAAAGATAGTAACACATATTTAAGGGCATCTCAAACAACAAATGAAGTTGCAACCAGCAAAAAAAAGGACAATATGACTGGTGGCTAGGACATTGAACAAATCAGGCAATGCTGTAAAGGCAACAGTGCTAGACATCTTCCAAAAGTGATTTGACATATATATGGTTCCAAACTGTGGCAGTAGATGACCCCACTGGTAGTGGGAGACGCATGTGATGGGCGTATGCCTTCTTCTGTCTAATAACCAAGTGTAGTACCAAGTATAACTGGACTGCCTTTTGTCACTAGACCAGAGATTTTGGTACCACAACTAGGTTGGGAGAGTGTGGCAGTGTCATCCAACTGAGCACTCCTGTTATTTTCATCTCATTTTCATCTTCTGTATGTGCCACTCCCACCCCACTGGGGCACTGCCAAGATGGAAGACATTTCTAAACAGGTCCTCTCACCCAACTCCTGCTGACATGGGCACAGGACTGGACTATGATACCAGTGTTTGCATCATACCAGTGACAGGATTCCACACCTGTCGGGAGGTGCATAATCCTACTTGCATGACCCTCACCAAGCAAATTATGGAGGGTGGGAAGCAGTTGAGAAATGGTAGCAGCCACTCATCCTCAAAAGGCTGGATACTCTGCACTGTCTTTGTCAGCGGATATGTGTGATGACCTGGGCTTGAGATACAAACCCAGTTTTTTTTTTTCCAACTCTGTTTATGCCCCCTCATTCTCTGGCCCCTTAGACCCTCTCTCTCCAGTGTGGACACTAGGCCCTGGCTTTCTCCCGTTCTGCCGAGGTCCTCTGAGCAGACCTCCGTCCCGGGAAGTGCTCTCCACCTCTCACACCGACCTGAGGTGGGACCGTCACTCCTCCGGCACTCTATCTACCATGTAGTAGGCGGCCGGAGTGAGGGTGAGAGCCGGAGGCCGGTCAGAAGGATCCAGCGTTGAGCGTGGATGCCATCCATGTGTCCTGCCTTCTCCTGTCTGGGTGCCAGGGTTTTTCACTTTCTCCCCTGAGGCGCGGCCATGCAATGGTGCCCAGCATGTGGCGGGTGCACTTAGCACCTGCATGCAGGATGTTCTGCTGCATCTCCCCCTGACTACCTGTCTCCTTGGCTGTGGTGCCCCCAGTCTCCATTGGGAATCGCTGGACCCTTGGAGTCCACAACCCACCCTCCCCAGGAGAGGAGAGCAATCCTCCGGACGCTCTGTCTTCCCCTCCCCGACCAACCCCCGGCAACCCGTGTCCGCTCCCGAACACGGGTCACCGGCATGGTGCAAGGTAAGGCGGATGCCTCAATCCTCAGTGTCACCGGGCCAGTTGATATGAACCCAGGTTGTCCACATGGTAAGCCATACCACTTCCTTACCACTAAGCCATCTGGTAACACCTAGAAGACATGTCTTTGGATATAATGGTGTTACAGCTGCAGTCCTTCATCCATTTAACCCTTAGGCTGTCAACAGAATTAGAATGCATGGGAATTCTGGACTGATATATCAGTCTGTGGCACAGCAAGGGTTATTTATTTATTTGCTTTTGTTTACCGGGTAAGCACACTAGGCAGCCAAGTGCCTATTTTCAGGTGCGACCCGGGAGGATTACAAGGTACATACAATTAGCAACAACAGGAAGAGTCCAAGTAACACATAAACACATTAGGCATAACAAAGATTAAAGGGTAGCTAACAGGATAACAGACTTCATGCACAACTGATTAATGTTTAGATATCAGCATAAGATTTATAATAGATTAATTAGGTAGATAACATCATAATACAGAATAGCACTGAATAGTACAGACATTTCAACAGGGCAGTCAATATAGGGCATGCCTTTTCCCTTGGGGGGCTAGGTGGTTAACAGGAGAAGTACAAAAGTGCAGGAGAGAGACCTGGAGAGAGAGATAGGAATAGATTAGGCAGGGTACCCCTCTGGGGCAGGTGGGCAGGGAGTGGGCCCAGTGCGAAATTGACAACTATTGTTATATAAAGCCGGATACAGGGGTAGAAGTGGTTAAAGATGTACTCTGGGTCTATGTCCCATTTTTTTGTCACACGGCCCAAAGCACGAGCTGCAGTTTGTTATTTTACTGATCTAATGACAAGGGTGTACCTCTTTTTTCTGTACATCCTTCTTGTCAGCCTCAATCTCAGACACTGTCCAGCCCAGATACCCAGTATCTGCAGGCAGCTACCATTATCTCCCCCCCCCCACAAGGTACAGCTTAAAGGCAAGAGTGAACCCATAAGTGCCATATCTTGTGCTCTCAGAGGAGGGTTGCAGGGTGCAAGAGGTCCTTGTCATTATCCCGAGGTCCTAGGGTTTGTTTTTCATCTTTCTCTAGTCCCCCCTCCACCAGCTCACAGGGACTCTGGAAGTGGCAGCCCTAAGTACATGCCAGCATAGAACTGACCTGCATCCCGCTCTCCATCTGTAGACTGATACTGTACCTCCTGAACCACAAGGATGTGGTTAAGCACCGACGCAACACTGCTTCCCTCCTCCGAGAGCATCCACGTAGGTGCTAAAGGCGATGCTCTTAGTTTGTCTGTTAGTATGACCTTTATTGAAAGCCATTAACATTGACTTCAGTGAGGAAAACTATGCACTATATTCAGCATTTTATATGGAAATGTGAAAGCAATCCTAAAGAAACTATTTCTTTGACCTGATCTCTACAGTATAATCTGTGACTAAGGTTAGATACATCTATGTTGACAGTCAATAGAAAGCCTTAAGGCTTAAGACTTAAGATTGAATTTTTCCAGTAACTCATTAAAATGAAACCAGTTTTGCTAACATGTATAGATTTTAGCAGGGGGGTTGGGGACTATTAATGGTGGAGTGTTTTGTAACAAACCCCTCTCGATGGGATTTCAACACAGAATTTGTAGACGTTGAGCAAAAAAAGGTTGTGACCTTTGCACCTGTGGAATGCAGGGCTATTCAATGGAGTTCTGCTTCAACAACAGCTCATAAAATTGCCCAGTGAAAATTTGAATGTGTATAACCATGCACTGGATGATCAGATTTGGTCAATGTGTTCTAGTTTCAAATGTCAGAGATGAAAGCATGTGTTGGGGGTTTGATGTACATATTCCTTTCAAAGGTCACTGAGCTGGAGTCTGCCCTTCTGAATAGCACCATAGATGGAGAGGGCTTTGTTCTCAGTATTAGAAGAAAGAATGTGTTTTGGTCATTTTTTCTAGTTAGGCCATTAAGAAATATCACCTGTGACTTGTGTGTGTTTTTTCATTGTGTATTTTTTGTCTCTTTATTTCTCTCTCTCTCTCACTCTCTCAATACAGCTGAGCTGGTGCCCACATCCCCCTCCCCCAGAGGCCCACTGGCCCAGAAGGTTGGAGGATGACAGAGAGGGGAAAGAGAAGCACGGGCAGTCACTCAGTGGTCAGTGAAATCCCAACAGTAAATCGCTTTTCACCCATGAAGGAGGCACAGGTGCCTGACTCCATTTGAAAGGGGGGGGGGCAGTGAGTCAGTTGGGGAAAAAAGGACAGGGTGACTTGGTGGCACCCCAGGTAAGAGCAGGAAGATGTTACCAAGGGGTACCTTAGTTGTAGGGGACTCAATGATTAGAGGGGTGGAGAAGGTGGTGGGCAGACAGAGAAAGGGAAGGAGGATGGTCAGATGCCTTCTTGAAGCATCGACCATCCGGGATATGGATGGATTAGGGAGGATGGTAAAAGAGGGTCTGGGGGGAGCTGGAGATTGTGGTACACTTGTGTATCAATGATCTGGTGAACCAGCCTGCGGAATGAGTGAAGTAGAACTTATAAGATTGAAGCTGACTGACTTTTTCCGAGGTAACTTGGTTCTGTACTTTGTCTTTTTCTGTGTGAGGTAGAGGGAATGGGAAGGATAGTGTGAGGAAGAAGGAGACTAAAAGGTTTAATGAGTGGTTAAAGGGATGATGTCAGGAGGAGGGGGTACCACTTAGTATTGGACTGGGGATTCTATAATGGGAGGCTCTTCAAGGATGATGGCCTTCGCCTAACAAGAGAGGGGACCAGTGCACCCTGGCAGAAGTTTGACGTCTACAGTGATGGACATTTAAACTGACTACGGGAGAGGCTGAGGCTAGGGATACACTGAGAAGGTTTGGGAAGTGGGGAACCCAGCTAGGACTCCCCCTGAACTGGGGGCTAGAAGCATTGAGGGATCTATGCAGTAAGGCATGAGTTAATAAAAGGATAGAGAATGATGTGGGGGCTGACTAAGCCTACAAAAAAAATGGAAAAAACAAGAAATTAAGGAGGCTTGGAAAAAATGAAGGGGGAGGTCATGTAAAAAACAAACAGAATTTTGGCTCAAGATGGAAGGTGGTCTGTATTTATACTAGGAGTAGATGCTGGACTGGACCTCATAGCTATTATGGAAACTTGGGCCACAGAGACTGACTGAGACCTGACAGTCCCAAGCTACACCATGTATAGGCATGCTGGGGAAAGGTAAAAGAGGAGGGGTAACCCTCTGTGTCAGGGAAAGAATCAAGGCAGTGGAGGATGAATTCATCAGGGGGAAGGAATGGGACAATAGAATCAATGTGTGATCAGATCACAGAGGCATCAGGTAAGAAACTGCATATAGAGATGATCTGCAGACCACCATGATGAGTGGACAAGAGCAATAGGGATCTAGGGATCTAGGGGCAGAAGAAGAGAAAGGAGTAGCAAAGGGGTAGGTGGTGGTAGTGGGGGATCTCAACCTGCCAGACATTGACTGAGACATTCCAGCAGCTTGGAGTGCCAGCACCCAGGCCTTGTTAGATACATTGCAGAATTGCATGCTTTTGCATTTGGTCAAGGAACACATAAGGCAGGCTGCCATTCTTGATGTGGTGCTTGCCAACTCAGAAAGGGTAGACAGAGCGTGGGTTGGGTAACCACAGGGGTCAAATGATGTAGCTCCATATGGTTCAGGCTAGCACTTGGGAACCAGTAAACCTTCATCAAAGGCTGAAGTTCTGGATTGCAGAAGGGCAGATTTCAACCAGATGAAGAAATTAGTTTGAGACATTGTATTTGGAGTGGACAGTATCAGGGGAGCAGAGGAAAGATGAGGAGAAGTGAAAGGGGCCATTCTTGAGCCGACAAAGGCATGCATGACAATGGTTACCAAGAGAAACAGGTACAAGAGACCAGTATAGTTTTCTGAAAAGGTCAGGGAGGCAGTGAGAGCCAAAAAATGCCTTCATCATGTAAAAGGAAAAGAAAGGGGTTGAAAATGGGTGGAGTACCATTTAAGAACTATAAAGGCCAAGAAGGCAGTCAGGGTTGCAAAAGTAGACACAGAACTGCATATTACAGAGGGGGATCAAGGGCAGAGAAAAGCAGTTTTTCAGGTATAAAGGGAAAAATAAAGAGAGGTGGGGGAATGTTTAGGCTAACAGAGACAGGGTAATAGACAAGAACAAGCAGAAAGCAACCATTCTGAATGGCCACTTCTGCTCAGTATTCATTAAGGAGGACATCAGGCCTTTGCCAGAGAGCAGCATGAAGGCTGCTGAAAAGGGGGTCCTAAAAATGAGACAGTAAGTATTTACTAGTGAAAGGGTCAGAAAAGGGTTAGCAGACCTGAAGATAGAGAAGGCCCCATGGCCAAACGGGATGCACCCAAGGGTGCTCCGGGAACTGGCATTGGAATTAGCTGAACCCCTAGTAAGGCTATTTAGTATCTCTGTTTAGGCAAGGGTAGCTGCAAAAGACTGGAGGGTAGCAGACATAGTTCCACAATACAAGAGTAGGCACAAAGATCAACCAGAAAACTACAGACACGTCAGTCTTACCTCTGTTGTAGGTAAACTGATGGAGACATTAGCCAAAATGACCTAGTGGACTACCAGGAGAAAAATGGACTCTAGGACAGTAAACAGCACTGGTTCATGGCAGGGTGATCTTCTCAGAACAACCTGATAGCATTCTTTGACTGGTTAACTAGGACAGTGGATAAGAGCCATGCAGTGGATTTACTCTACTTCGACTTCAGCATAGCATTTAACTTGGTGCCCCACAGAAGCTTGCTGAAGAAGCTAAAGGATCTGGGTGCAGCAAAGGACATAGTTAGATGGGTGGGAAGTTGGTTGGAAGGGAGACAGCAGAAAGTACAGTAGTTACAGAGTCAAATTCAAGGAGAAGGAGGTCACCAGTGGAGTGCCACAGGGATTAGTCCTGGGTCCAGTCCTGTTCATCAGCGACATAGGAGAAAGAATACAGGGCAAGATGCATCTCTGCAGATGTCACTAAGCACTGTGGTAGGGTAGTTGGCAAGGAAGGGGGTAAGGGAGATGCAGAGAAGGCTGGAGAGTTGGTCCAGGGCATGGCAGCTGAAATTCAGTGCTAAATAGTGCAAGGTGATGCACTTTGGGAACAAGAACCCCAGAATGGTGTATTGGAGTATTGTTTAAGCTGGATACTACTGAAGGAGAAGGACCTACAGTAGAAGCCACCGTAAATGACTCTCTTAAACAATATAGCCAGTGTAACAAGGGATAGAGTAAGGCAAACAGGATTCTGGGGTGTATTGGGAGGTGTTTTAAAGCAGGAGGAAATACATATTACTACCTCTCTATAGATCAATGGTGAGACCACATCTAGAGCACTGTGCCCGTTCTGGAGTCCTCACCTAAGGAGAGAAAAGGACAGGCTGGAGATGGTGCAGCATAGGGTAACCAGAATTATTCCAGGCCAGCAGAGCAGATCCTACAAGGATTGGCTTTGGGCACTGAATATGTACTTGAGGCCAGATGAGAGAGGAGTGATATGATAAGAGACCTACAAGTTCCTAAAAGGAATGAACAAGGTGAACTGCAAGGAGCTATTCAATAAGAGCAGAGACTCTAGAACACAAGGTCAAAAGTGGAAGCTGGTGGTGGTGGGGAGGTCCGGGGGACATAAGAAAGTTTTATTTTACGGAGTGTGTGATTGAGTCATAGAAAAGTCTGCCAGTGGCGGTGGTGAGTGCCAAAACCATTGATGGTCTCGAACACAGCTGAAACAGGGTTAAGGGCTCAGTAGTTACTCAGGGAGTGGTTGTAAAAGAGGGTCAAGAGGGTGGATAGTGTAGACAAAAAACCCATACTGACAAAACTTGTCAGGGTATGATAGGATGTTGCAGTCAGGCTAGACAGACCATTGGTCTTTTTCTGCATCATTGCCTATGTTTCTATTAGAACCTGCAAACATAACTTGGAAAGACTCCAAAGACAGAATAGTTGCTAGGATTATTTCTATCTTGAGAAGTCACATTTTTTTTATTAATGTATCTTTCCATCCCACACACTGTCAACAAGTATGCTGAAATGTGCCAAAAAGTCACTGGTGACATCTCTGAACACATGAAGTCGCACGTGAAAATGGCAGAAAATATTGAGGCAATGAAGATTATAGTACATAGAGCACAGTTTCAAGGATGTTATCAGGACAGACAGCTGTATTTATTACAATCTTTGCATTTGTGAGAGTCGGCAATTAAAGCCTTTTTTTTATCAAGTGTTTATCTTCTTCGGCCTGCCAGCTGCCCCCCCCCCCCACCAGCCTTATCACCCACCTTCCCTAGGACTTACCTGGCTCCAGGAGAGTCCCCCACAGATTTCCCTCCATGGCAGGGCAATTCAAAGTCCCGGAGCCCTGCCTAGTCTGTGGTATGGGACCTGTGGAGGGTCGGGTAGTCATTTAGCCTGTCAGGGTTTTCCTTGAAGCATTTTCTCTCCAGGGCAGCCATGTGTGTAGTGATGCACCATGCATACATGCCTCTACAAGCACATGTGTATCAGTATACCCTCACTCCCCTCCCCACTGCATCTTAGTATCCCTATATTACTTTCAGTCCTTGGACTCTGTGTCAGGTACTGCAACCTTATTAACCGTTGCACCTTCTCTCTGTGAATGACCTCCTCTGCTACCACCAGCCTGGAGCCCGTACTTTTTTCGATTGGTTGTGCCATCTGTTCCTAGTACTCTGTGGCTCTTTCACATGGTCACCCCTTTCTCCCTCCCTGTGCCTCCATCCTTCTCTCCCATCCCACCCTATTGGTTTCGGCTGGTACCCTTTACAAAATCCTTGTATTCCTCTTTCTCTTGCTGGACATCTCTCAGGCTCATTGTGTAAATATTGACCCTATTCATTGATACCCCTTATATTCTGTATATATATTTGACTATGCCATTGCTGTTGTTACTCACATTGTATTGCTGTTGGCTCAATATTTATTTGTATATGTGTTGTATATTGACTTTCTATCCTACCCAGGTCCATCTCAAAAATGAGCATTGCTCAACGGTGTTTGCCTGGTTAAATAAAGATTTTGATTGATATAAGGGCTTCCCTCCCACTGCTTAGGCCATCCCTGCTGTGCTACCACCAGACCGCCACCAGGAGGTAGGCTGGTAGGGGGCCATAGGAACCCCCTCCCTGAGAGAGGAGAGCTGTTCCTGGGACACTCTGTCCACTCTCCTCCAGGCAATGTCTGAGCGACCCAAGTCAGCTCCAGAACTCGAGTCACTGGCCTAAGGAGTGGTAGAGCTACCGCTGCACCCCCAGGCCAGTGATTAAAACCTTTTTAGTAAATATAGTTGCCACAGTAAGCATGATGAAAAAAACTGAGAACAAAACTTTGTTCAGTTTGTAAACTAACTAGGGAAAAGCAAGATCAATGATTAGTTCATAGGGGCATGGAAATCTCCCAACGGCCAAATGTCAGAGCTACAAACCTCATCACACATACCTAACACATTCTGAAAATTAGCCATTTTTCCCCCAGCTTCTCTCTTAACTCATGCTGATATTTAGTTATTTTACAGCAAGTCCCTCATTAATCTTGTTGACCCTGCCAGAAATATATTCTTATATAGTCACTCGCTACTTAGTAACAGTTTCATCCTTTCCGCCAGAGACTTGGAGCTACTAGTCCGATTCCATAACTTGCACTAGGCAGGCTGCTTCAGCTGCAAAACGTGCCTTTCGTTGTTGGCAGGGCACTTGCTATAGAGGATTCCTCATCTGCTTCACTGGGCTACCTTAATATTGAGTGGTACTCACACTAGCAGGAAACCCTTTCTCGTCTACTCTGTGGCTTTCAAATCCAATGGGCTCTTGCTTGCATACAGGCTTTTCCTGCTCTGCTTAACAGTCTTACTTTGCATTTGCCACTTTTTGCTTATTGTACTGCTTACCACCTTGTAACCCCGATCCCCTGGGTTGCATCTAGAAATGAGTTCCAACTCGGTGTATATCTCCCAGACAACACATTTTAATTAATCAAGTAATTAAGTAAAATAAAAATCTCCAGGACGGCTACTGCTGGCAGGGAAATCTTGACTGCCATGACTGGCAGTCTTCCTGTCCAGCAAGGACCCCATTAGGTAAGGCCATCTTGCCATGTTAAGCAGTCTAAATGTTCAGCGATGCTTCTGCCGGTGGTGAGGATCCTCCTACCCAGTTAGCAGCCATCACATCTAGCAGGACTCCCACTAGTAGGGAAGCCTCTCCTACTTGATTTGTGGCTTTTTTAACTAGCAGAGCCAGTTCACAGGCCTGGCCCCATCCTGCCATGATCAGCAGCCTTCAGCATGGCTCCCACACTTGCACTGTACAAACCACTAGTTGCTAAACACCGGGGATTCAAAGCATAACCAGGCTTTCCACCCCAGTGACACCCCGTAGCCAAACATAAAAATGTAACTTTTCTTAAAGCCTGCAGTAAATTTCCTGAACTGTAAATTTCCACATTAAAAGTTTTGTTTTTAAATGAGTCTCTTTCACCTTTTTTAGTTTTCTCATTGAGCCATTGTGTAAGAACAATAACAACCCCTGGAGGTATGTGTATGTTCCCCAGCAGTCACCTACAATTGTGTGTTTTTATTGCTTACATAACCATATGAGGGAGGGGGGAACGCACACCCCACCCCCCCACCATGAAGTTGCCATCTGTGCTGGCACTGGGTGTACAGTAGTGCAGCTTTATATAGCACATCCTTAAAAATGAGAAGCTGACCAGCAAAGTCTTCCAACCTCCCACTGGAAGACTACCGCTAATTGAGTTTATGTTCAGTGTCTAATTTTTCTTTCTTTTTTTTTTCTGTTACAGGTTGTCTGGCGTAAGCTAGGAGATGCCGCTAGTTCCAAACCTTCCATTCGACAACACCTGTCAGGAAATCAGTTTAAGGGTCCCTTGTAGTGGTATTGTCCAAACAGCTACATGTGGCTCTATGAGGAACAAGAAAGTACCTATGGTTGTAAAGACTGGTGTTTTAGGACTTTCTTGTGTGTAAATATGGCAGCTGCTGGTCTGAATCTAACCCATGGTGTTCTGAGTCCATGATTAGAGGTTGTATGCCCTCTAATGGCAGATTTGTGACCATCTTTATTTGTAGTACAAATTTGTACTGCATGTGTGTAGATTTACTAGCACAGAAAATTGTCTGTGGGATAAATGATATAATCAGTGGACAGACTATCTTTTGCTGTATATATTGGATCATCTCACTCCTCAAGTAACTGACTGTGTGCAGTGACATTCAACCCACCACAATGACCATCAACTAAAAGGACATTATGGGGAACGAAAACCAGTGAAAGCTTCTGTCAACGCATTTGTTAACTTGGTTCCTCAGTCCAGACTGTCAATACCCATCAGTAGCCTGGCAGTTTACGTCACTGGTCACTAAACTTGTTTTCACAGGATGGCCCAGAAAGAGCTGTACACCTATCAGAATGTGACCAAATTTCAGCCACATAGTAACCTAGTAATGAAGAAAGGACAAGATAAAAAATAAATGTGCCCAGAGCTTTGTACTGCCCGCCCGGTTCACAACTTGAAAGGACCAGATACAGTACTTATTCTACGTCATTTTAGATAGATAACTTCTCTGTGACTTTGTAACCTTTACTTCACACATTGTTATGTAATACAAAGTGGATAAAAACTGTAATCATAATTTTAAAAAAAAAAGCTTGTACAAGAAAGGCTGTACATTTTTTTTCTTACTTTGTACATTAAGTACAAGGGTCCAGAATTTTTGTTGAGCGTGGTTACTTATTACCTCCATTACATTTGTAATCTTAGAGTATAGCTTCTTTTACAAACATTCTGTCAACAAAGGAGCACACAGCTGCAATGTCTTAAAGCAGGTCAATGACTGTGTATCAGAGATTGCTCTTGTAACTCGGGGGGGAGAGACAGATTAGCAAAAGGGTAGAAAATTACCATTTTTGTTTTATACATGTATCACCGAAAGATTTAAATCAGCTTGGGTTGGAATCATGGAGTTGTAACGCAAATAATGATGTACTTATGGAACCCCTGATATTGTTACTTCAGATGCATTCATTTATGGAGAAACCCTGAACTAGCAATATTTTGGTTCACCGCAACTGCTGTGTAAGTGTACTGTAAGCAACTGGATTCAGATGTTGTTCCTGTGGATGAATGTCTTAAAGAGCCACCAACATCTTTCAGCCTTTCATTCCTTACAGAAACCTTGCCGTTACTTGGTGTAAGGGGGAAGTGATCACGATAGCTTCATTCTCATTGCAGCCGGCAGAGAACGTGCCCGCTGGGTATCCAGGCCAAGGTGTGTAGCAGCAGCTTGTCATGCTTTTGACATTAAGGTCAACAATAGTTCTAGACAGTGGTGTGTCTAACAAGATAAGCTTCTTGCATCTCAATGAGGCCACAAAAGTAAATTTCCTAGGCCTACATGTCATTCATAAATGGTTACACAATTCTAGTGTTTGCAGGCCTGCGATGAGAAATGAGACATTGTGGTTTGTCTGTGCAGCTCACTGAAAATAAGCACTCTGTGTTCAGATGGCTAGTATGAGTGGCTAAACAAAAGTGCTGCGAGTAATATTGACTTAGTAGTCAGTGGCTACCAAATATTTAAAAATTACAGCCAAGAGTGGTGAATTTGTTGCTAGTGAGCAACTGGCATCTTGAAAGTGAAATGTACAGTATGTGTGAAGAGTGCTGAGATGAGCCATCTCTCTCAACTGTTACCAAAATAATAAAGCTCGTCTTGGACTGGTAGCCCCAGAGGTTACCCAATGTGAAGCTGAGTGTTCCTGCCGCAGGCAGAGGGACATACTGGTCTCCATAGTCTACTCCATCCGAATCTGGCAAGGCTGTGAAAAGCTAAAGTATAGGTATAAAAATGCTCATGCACATTAGAACGAAAACAGTGAACACACAAAAATAGGGTTTGAGTAATTGTAAAATGAGGTTTCTAGCATGCTAAAAGAAAAGGGCTGTGCAGACCATCTGTTCCTGTACTACTGCTGGGACTGGCAGATTTAAAAACCTAGTCCATATAGTGGGAAAAACTATAAGTCCTACCAGTGGACAGTGATTGGTAAATAACTTACAGCAGCAACAGGCTTTCAACCGTTAAAAAAAAAAAAAGACGGTGTTGCAGTGGTAATGTCTGTGTATCAAGTTAATATGTGGCTGCTATGTCATGGGTATCAGAAAGTAAAGCATCATATGGAAGAAGGGAACAATGCTAAAGGATCGAAACAGCAGGCATAAAAGAGCATTATACAGAATTTAAAAAGAAAATAAATGTATCCCTGGCCATTGGAACTGTATGGTAGAGGAGTCTTTCAGTAACAGCATCTACTATAGTGGCAGTTTAAAAAAAAATATTTTTTGTTAATTAAATTCCATTATGTGCACACTGGCCCTTTACAACCGTACAGGAGCATTGTGTCTTTATGAAACTCCTGTGGCAGTGGTTCTGTGTGAACCATTGAATTTTTGGGAGATAAGAGGTAGCAAGGGAAGAAAAACAATGCTGTTGAGCTGAACTAATTAGCAGTAATCAGCTGCGGGATTTGGGGCATGTTGTAATCTGAGCATCATTGTCGTACTAGTCCCCATTCATAAATCAAGACAACAAATTCAGTGTGGTACTCTGTGTCGGCTTTGCCCTGTTCGTCATACATATATCCTTTTGGGTGTCACAGTAATGGCAAGTTATAAACATGCACAGCTGTTGCTAGTTCCAGTTAGGACTATATTTTTAAAATGGGCCCTTTTGTGGGACTCATGGCTTTCATTTTAATCTTCTTTATTTTCTTAACATCATCACCCGCCACAAGCATAAAAAAGCCAAAGGGCTGGAAGTGGAGTAATAATGGGCAGTGGCTCTCCATCAGTAGTTTCTTTTCCAGCCAGAGTAGCCCCCTGCTGTGTAGGGACGTGGAGCGTTACCTGTGCTCCAGTGGATTGTGGGGAGTGGCATCTCTAGTGCCATATCCATTCCACAGTCTGTAACTTTTTTTTGGTTACAAAAAAGCTATTTCTCTTTAAAAAAAATACAGCCAATTGCCCAAGAAAGGCAAATTCATTTGTATTTTTGTTAATAAAATGCTAACTCCTTTTGGAGGAGTGTAACTCTAGTCTCTCGCATCCTACTCAGCAGCCCCCTTTCAGAACAGACCTGCTGGTGGTGCTAAGGTGGCCTCCTATCCTGAACATACACATAAAAGATTTCCCAGTTGTTTGCACTTTGGGTGGAGGGGCGCTACATTTTAGAATGCCATAGTAGCTGGTGTGGGTGCGTCAGGCTACTTATGCAGCTCTCAGGGCTCATGCTGTATGAAAACCTGGGCCTTTCAAATGTAAGGCCAGCTCGAGTCACTGCTGTTGGTGATTCAGATTTTTTTTCCAGTGACGAGAGAGTCCAACCATTCGTTAAACACGGAGAATGACTAGACATGCTCTTTGCTGTAGCAAGGTTATAATTTATATTTTTGGTGTAACAAGTTTGCAGCAGGTCATCCTGAAGGGTTAAAATAACATAAGGTAAAAAAGTGAAAGGACCAGGGCTTTTTCAATGAATTTAAGTAGGTCTATTAAAGCAGGTCATCTCTCTTAGAACAGACAAAAGGCCTGGTATTCCCAAGTACTGCCTGAGAGCACTTGAATTAAACTCACACACGCACAGACTGAGATGGAAGGAATAATTTGCAGCTAATTGAAATTCTCTACTACTCTTAAAAAGTAGTTTCAGAGTGTCTCCTGCCATCTAATTCAAGAACATGACTACCTTTCTCCTGTTCTTTAAGACAGTGGGAAGTTGTGACTAGCTAACTAGCTAGAATCATACTTCCAACGCAGAGCTAAAAAAGGAAAAAAAAAGTGGCAAAGAATTGGGTTAAAAAAAACTGGAAACAGCCTTTTGAAGTTCTTTTTTGTTCTGTTCTAGTTTGTGTACAAAGGAAAATATGTGCTGATGAGTTTGCTGTTTTGTAATGTTTTAAAGCAACAGGGTAATTTTAAAGGCTCTCTTCTGTTGAGCAGTGATCCATGGCAGGAGATACTTGGCAACCTATAAATCTGAGCCCTTGAGCACAACTTGTTTATTAGAAAAAGGAAAAAAAACAGTATTGTAAAAAGTGACCTTTATTCTTTTTTTTTGGAAACTAGGAAAAATATGTACTACTGAGTTTTATATAAAGAACATGAATATAAAGTGATATAAATTTGTATATTTTCATAATGTAGGAAAGTCTGTTTGTGCTGCTTCTTTTGCAAGTCCGTTTGAAGCTTCCATATTTTTTTTTTGTTAAACCTGTGATTGCAAAATGTCCTGCTGTATTTTCTGTACAACGTGATTCATGAAGACTGGAGCAAACGAGCAACTACTGGTTTATGTATATAAAGAGTTCTTTTACACTATAGCATGCAGTTACACTTTATTGACACACTTTTCGAAGAATAGTTATCATTTTTTGATAATATGTAGATTTAAAGAATAATCAGAATTATTTTAGTAAAATGAAGTGAGATTATTGTTATAGTGTCCAGTTGAATTTGAACAAAATTAAAAAAAAATATATATTCTTTGTAGATTGTGTGATGCTTTTTTTATTATTGAAGGTGAACTACTGTATCAGATGAGTACTTGCATCTCAGTCACTAAGCAAGAAAGGGACCTTGGGGTTATTATGTCTGATGGCTTCAAAGTGGCAGGGCAGCGTGACAAAGCAGTGGGTAGAGCCAGTGCAGTGCTGGGATGAATTGGAAGAGGTATCTCCAGCAGGAGGGAGGGAGGTGGTATTGCCACTATATCGCTCGATGGTGAGACCCCACCAGGGGTAGTTGTGTCCAGTTCTGAAGACGACATTTCAGAAAGGATATAGACAGAGTAGAGGCAGTCTAGAGGAAGTCAACTAAAATGGTGCAGGGATTGCACCGAAAGACTTATGAAGAGAGAGACTGAAGGATCTCAACATGTATACCCTGGAAGAGAGGAGAGCGAGAGGGGATATGATGGAGACTGACAAGTACCTCACAGGTGTGAACAGGTGCAGGAGATGAGTCTCTTTCAAAGGTGGAAGAGCACTAGGACCAGAGGGCATGCAATGAAGCTGGGGAGGGAGGGAGAGAGTTAGAGGGATGTGAAGCAGTACTGCTTCACTGAAAGATTGGTAGACACATGGAACAGCCTGCCAGTGGAAGTAGTGGAGGTCAAAACAGCACTGGGCATCAGACATGTATTGGATAGTTATAAGGGAATATTAGCAAATGGGTAGGAAGGAGGTAGGGTCACCAGAGATCAGTGGTCTGTGGAGGCAGTTAGGCAGGGACCATCAGAGCAGTTTGGGTGGGCTAAGCGGTCCTTTTCTGCCAACAAATTCTTTGTTTCTGTGTTTTTCTTACAACTTTTTTTTTTTGCACCACATTCTTTATTATTCCTCTTATTTTTGCTCTTTAGAATGAGCTCACATGTTATGTGAAATCCTAACCTTATATACATTAATTGCTGCAGACATTGCACACATGATCATGTACTCAAGATTCATAGTTTGGTTAATGGACCTAGTTACAGGATTTTCGGAAGAACATTTTTATTTAAAATTACACATTTAAAAAAGCTGAAAGTGTTTGTTTCATAAAATATTCAGGAAATTAGCATGTTAAGTGTTGCTGAATAAGAGTTTACACTGATTAACATCTCAGTGATGCTGAGTAGTTTGATTGCATAGATACACGGCAGAGGCTGCTCTGAGCATTTACTAAAACTGGCCAGTTTATTAGACAATTAGAAATGTTGTTTGCAGGAAAACATAATCTTCATTCTGCATTTTGGACCCCATCCACCAAACACTTGATACAAAACTACGCAATGTACATGCCTCTTCCAGCATAGGAAATGATGGAGAAATGGGCAACTGAAGCATGTGTTTTGTTATATCATAGTTTATTTACCCAGCGCCAATAAGGATCATGAGATAATAGCTGCTAAGCATTAGGGTTACTTAATTAATTGTGTTGAAGTAGGTTTGTTGCACTACTGTAGCTTTCTGGCTAATTCTCATTGATAGCTAGAGTCACTGTTGTACAGAAATGTTTTTAAATTATATTTTATTGCTTTATAATAAAAATAGTATACAACTGTCTCATGCAAGAGGTTACATATTGTATAAGTTGATACATCCAAAGTATTAGTAACTAAAAGTTTATGCAATCTGGATTACGGATGTGGAGGTAGTCCATGTGTATCAAGTCCATATATAGTCCAAGATATGCTGCACCCTACAGAACTTTAGGCGGTCAGTTCAAATAAAAAATTAAACTCTAAGCAGATTAGCACAACAACCAGTGTTGATGTGACCGCCTTCCCAAACATTGTAATTCCTTAACATTGGTAGTGCACCAGAGAGAAATAACCCTAACACACATCAAGGAAATATCTGATGATGAAAATTAATACAGGTACAGGCAGAGCCTCAATAGGAACTCCTTTAACTGTGTATAGCCTTTCCACGTGGCATCCACCATTACCCTAGCACAGACAGCTATGCTATGTTAAAACTGCAGTTATATACCAAGGATACCAGCTTTACCTTTATCTATGCATCTTCTCATCTAGTCAGTTGCTGAATTAACACTATTCTGAAAGAACACAAGTAATAACATATTGATTCTGAACTACTGATCCATATTTATAAGCTAGTGTAACAGTTACTAGCTAACAATTAACACTTAAAATAGCAGTCCAGTGTTATTGTTAAACCTTTTTATCAGGCAAGTAGATCAGTTTGGAAAGTAGATGTCTTCAGGTAGCCTCGTCAGAATCAGATGAGTCATGAGGTCTAGATCGCTCAAATTCTTTAGCAATAGTCCCTGCTTTCTTCCCAGCTTCATCTGGGTTGGTGAATTGAAAGGTGTGCCCTCCATAATGGATCCTCAGCTGAGCGGGCATTAGTATGGAATAAGTGACTCCTAAACTTCTAAGCTTTGCCCAGACCCCATCAGATTTCTTCCTCCTGGATCTGGTGGCAAAAGAAAGGTCTGGAATGAGCTGGGCGGTCGCTCCTTGAAAGTTTAGGGCCCCCAATCCTCTAGCAGCCTGCAAAATTGTGTCCCGAATTGAAGCTCCAGATGTCACCAATAGGACCGTTCAAGGTAACTCGCTTTGATTTGCAGCGGCCCTGGGGGAAATTCGATAGGATTTAAGAAAGTTATTTGATGGCAGGGCTGATCCCAAGTTTAAACTTTCTGGCAGCCAGCATTGAAGGAATTTGAGGAGATTGTCCCCCTCACAGTTCTCCAGAAGACCCACTAGATGAACATTTGGGGCCCTCTGTGCATTTTGAATTGCCTCCATGCAGTACATCAACTGGGCATTCTCTTGAGTCACTTTACTTGTGGTCGCCAGAGCCATCGTAGCCATTGATTCGGCCAAAGTGGCTGCTTTAGTGGCGTTTTCAATTTTAACATCCTGCTCCATCAGCCTCATTAATATTGACTCAACTTTTGTGTCAGTCACCTGCATAAACTGTTGCAGGGCCCTCCATGGGGGTTCTGTCCCTGGCAAGATTTGTGTGCTAGCCGCAGGTTGTGGCTGGTGGCTGGGTCTTCAGTCCGCTTCCAGGGGCTTTATTAGTACATCCCATCCTTGAAAAAGATATGTGCTGGTTCAGCTCATCAAGCAGATTTCACTGCTGTTCTTCGACTAGTGATTTTCAGCAATAACATAAGAGTTGTTAATCTTTAAGTCCTAATTTTGTGCAGAGCTCTCCCTAAGCACATCTTGTCAGTAAGTGTTCTCCACAGTGCCCCAGAAATGTTTTTTATTATTTTTCTTGCACCCCTTAGCTTGACCTGGGAGATTCTTTACATCACCCTTCAGCAGCCCTTTCCTGCCCATGGAGCCTCTGGGGTCTGACATTCTTTTCCTGCCTTCATTCACACCCTCCTGGCAAGTAACCTGTGGCTTGTCCTTGCAGGTAGGATCTCGGATGAGAACCAGGCCTCTGAGAATAATATTTCACTCTTCCTCTTGACCTCAACTCCTCAGACGGTCGGTCCTCACAGTCTGATTCAACTTCCTTTGTAGCTGTCCTGCAGAGCATGTTGGAGTCTCTGGATGTCCCCTTAGAACCAGTCCAGAAGGGGACTAAATACCCCTCCACCAACATCCTGGGCTAGGAGGACTCCCTTGGGTGGCTCTTCCAATGGCAGAGGCCATCATGAGCTTGAATTTGTACCTGTGACATCACCCAGTGTCCTGCCTGGCACTTCTCACCTGCATGGCCTGCACATATGTGGTCCCTATTGGGAATCTCTTGGAGTTCTCAGACCACCCCTCCACTGAGAGGCTGATGTCCGACTTGGCTTTTCAAAGTTAAATGGCCAGGAGGATGTGGACAAGTCAGCCAGTAAGGAGCCCAAGGAACTGGGCTACATAGCCAAGATGGTCTGTGTGGCTGCCACTCTTGGCCCATGGCAGGCCAGCTACACCATGATGATGGCTCACCAACGTGCTACCCTGTTTGGTTTCATTGTGGAATTCCTCCTCATGCTCCCAGCCTCTAGGTAGATGGAGTCTATGGTTATCTGAGACCAGGACTGCAAGCTTGCCAAGCACCAACTCCATATAGCCTTGGACCTGGGTGACTTCTGCACCCAAGCAGTGGCTGTGGCTGTGTCCATGCACTGTAGGACCAGGATGAGGTTGTCTACTTTCACTGTGGACACCCAACACAAGTTAGCCAAAGTGCCCTTCTTGGGCACTGACCTCTCTGGTACAGGTGTGTAAGGACATCTCACTTGCATCAAGAAGTCCACCACCACCTTGGACTTCGTGGCTTCATCACAGAAGGACCCTAAGTCTGCTAAGGCCAAAAAGAAGTCTTTTAATGCTTAAGGGTTCCAGCCAAAGTAGTATCAACAGCAGCTTCAGCAGGGGCAGTTTCAGCACTGGAAACCAAAGCCATTCCAGTCCCAGCTCCCAGTTGGGGGTCGGCTCCTTCACTTTTTTTCATGATGATTTGCCATTACTATGGACAAGTAGGTACTGGAAGTGGTGGGCAAGGGTCTGCCTCTGGATTTTGAGGTGCTCCTGCCATACCGACCCTAGGCTCCCAAGGCAGCCTAGGGTGCCTGGGGGTATGCTGTCTGCACTACAGAGTGAGATTGCTCAGCTCATGGAGTGCAGTGCAATAGATTGACTTCTGGATGCCTGGCTTCACAAGGATACATCTCCCAGTATTTTCCCTAAATGGACAGAGGGCTGGCTCCCCATTCTAGACTTGCATGACCTCAGAAAGTCTGTATGCAAAAGGAAGTACCATATGGTCACGCTGAACCAGATCACATCATCTGTGGAACCAGGAGCTTGATTCTGCTCCTTGTACCTCCAGTCATCCATCCTACTGCCAATACCTCCAGATCCTGGTGGACAGGGCCCTATACCAGTTCAGGGTCATGCTTTTTGGCTTGTCACCAGCACTCTGGGTGTTCACTAAGTGACTTTTGGTGGTTGTGGCCTACCTTTTGTGGTGCAGCACCAGGATATGCCTGTATTTGGATGACTGGCTCATAGCTGGCATCTCCAGGGAGGCAGTGGAGAGGTCCAGGGATCTGGCCTTCCAGACCTTTCAGAATATGGACCTCCTGGTTAACCTGATCAAACTGGAACTGATCCCCATGCAGGTGATCAAATTCATCAGGGCAGAACTGGATTCTCTCCAGGACAAGGCTCAGTTGCCTATGGGCATGATGTCAATGTTGAATGATAGCTGTGTCTCCAAAACCTTGAGGAAGGAATTCCATTTGTTACTCCAGAGCCAACCCCCCACACTGATGACAGAGATGTCTCTGGTGGGGTGGGAAGCTCACCTGGGAGACCATAAGGCCCACAGATTCTGACACCCAAGGAATCCCAATGCAACATCAACCTGCTGAAGCTCTGTGCCATGCACTTGGCTCTGATGCAGTTAGCCAAGTTGATTTGGGGTCAGGTCATTAAGGCCCAGTCAGATAACATGGCCACCATGTTCTACCTGAACAGGAAGGGAGGGACACATTCCTTTCCCTTGTGTCAGGAAGCTCTCCTCATGTGTTCACTGGTGCATAGACTGCAGATGGATCTCCTAGCAGTTCATGTCACAGGACAGAACAACCAGCTGGCAGACATTCTTAGCTGGGTCAGAGTGATGTTAATTGTGTGGTCATGGCATCAGGATGTAGAAGAACAGCTGTTCTCTTATTGGGGCACACCTCTGATGGCTATGTTTGCATTCTGGAAGAACAGAAAGTCCTGGCTGTTCTGTGCCCACCTTCCTCAGACTATGGTGCTGCACAGGGATACCTTCTCTCAGTCCTGGACCCCTGGTCTTTGTAGGCCTTCCCTTCCTTCCCCTTGATCCACAAGGTTGTGATCAAACTTGTGAAAAGGCATGATTGATTCTGATTGCTCCAGATTGGCCCAGGCATATCTTACTTCGAGAGGGCTCTTGCAGTAGGTAATAACTATTAGGACTAGAGACACTAGCTACTAGGACCACACGGAAAACTTTAGCTAGCAGTGTCTGGCGGGGGACTGCCCACCCGACATCACGCGATGAACATCAGTGTGAAACTGTATAGTGGGCGGTCCCCATGCCTGCCCTCCAGTTCTTTCCCGCCATCAACCTGCACAAGTTGGACCTCACGGAGAACGCTGCTTCAGTCGACTATTTTCGGATGAGTATTACATTGTTTTTTTTTTCTGTTTCTGTATAATATTGAAAGTAATACCTTTTTCATGCATTTCTTCTCTGACGCCTTCAGAGTCACATAAGAACAAGTGTGATTCCTGTGGCACTCAGCTCCTGCACAAAACGGCCATTCCCTGTATCTTTTCTGCCTGGGACCCGAGGACTGTGAGGCCTGCCAGAGTTTCAACCAGGCCACATGGAAATGCTGCCAACAGACCCTGGAAACCCACATTTTCAAACAGAAGATGGCTTCTATGGAGAAGGAGCTGCAGGGATCCTCCTCCTCCCGGGGGGGGGTTTCTTCAAACTCCCATAAGAAGAAGGACAAGGAGAAGCACTGGGACCACGATCAGTCTCCTTCCCTCCTATGGCCTCCTTAGGGGGCTGCAGGCACTAAGTGGCCTCCCATTGATGCGGGTACCGCTCCTCCAGCCAAGCCTGCTTCCTGTTTTGTGGAGCAGCCCTTGGTTCCCCCACCTGAGCTGGTTACAGTTCAGGTGGGTGACTCTGATGTTTCAGAGAGCTCCGCCACCCTTAGGCCTCTCAGAACCCCAGGACCTAAGTCTGGTGGTGCAGCCAGTAAGTCGATCGTCTGCTCCTCTGATGATCGCCTGGCCCAGGCTGATAAGCTGCACGCCAGCTGCTCTGGTGTCTGCCCAGCCACTGCACTTTTGTTGGGCCCCCATAACCGGCCTGACATCAATCCTCTGGATCAGTGCACACTTCCACTCCTGCCGCAGCCCTCCCCAGAGGGATCTCCCTCTCAGGATCCTCCTTCCCCACCACCCCTGGTGGAGACGCCTGGCTCACTCATCCATTCTGAGCTGGAGTTGGAGGTGCGTCCGCCCAGCACCCTCATGCTAGAGCCAGAATGCCCGATGCCAGACCTCTCTTTGGAGCTGATATCTCCTGCGCTGCAGGCTCCCCCATCTGGGCCAGTTCCCCAACCTCAGACTCCAGTGGGACCCTCCGCCCCTTTGGGGCCAATGCCGGAATTTCCTCCGGCAGGTCTGGAGTCAAATCTGACGTTACTGGGCCCTTCTCACCCTCTGTCAGGGCCCCCATCTGGTCCCACAGTCCCTCCTTCTGGGCCTTTGCCTGGTTACCCACAATCAGGGCCTCCATCAGGACCCTCAGCTCTGCTGTTGGAGCCTCCCAACACCAGGCTTCCCTACACCTCACTACCCTTCACCAGCATATCTGCCACCAGGGTATCAGATGCCAGGATACCCCGTCCGAAGTCATGCTATTCAACCTAAGGTACACCGTGTTATTGTTACCTGATGCCAGGCTGTATGATGCTGGGTTATCATTTTCAAGCCTACCTGTCCCCACCACCTCCTGCTCCATCTCTTTAACCTCAGGTAGACTTTAAGGCAGCGCTTCAGTCTTGGTGGTCTGAGACCAAGTTGCAGCTGGTTTTCAAGTTGGACTGGTGCCAGCTGGCCACAGCTTCCACACAGGTCCACATGGACCTCATGCTGAGATCCCTTTTACCAGTGAAGTCTCACCCTTCTACCTCGGGACAGGCCTCATGCCCTACCATGGTAGCTGGTAATGACAGGGGCCTCGCATTCTCATTGCAAGAGATCCAGCTCCCACAGACTCTGTCCCTGGACAGAAGCCCATCGTTGAACCCAGATTCTGACTTCTCCACCTCCTGTTCTTCAGGCTTTGAGACTCCTCCGGAGGAGGATCCCAAGCCCAAAGGCTTTCCCAAGTCCCCTCCGGAGGCCCCTCTTTCACATTGATCCTGTGGAAGATTCAGGAGGCGAATGGGTGGAAGCCTGAGGATCAGGACCCCCAACATGAGGTTGGCTGAACACCTGAGTATGCCCGAGCTGTCCCCACTGCTCGTGCCTCCGTGGATTGGACCACATGAGGACCTGGCCTCTATGGTCTGGCAGCAGCCTTCATCGTCTGTGGTCGCCAAGAAGGGTGACAGACTTTATTGAGTCCCTGAGGGCAAAGACCACCTTAGTTCCCATCCCAAAGCAGACTTGGTGGTCATTAATGCTGCCCATAACCATACGGCTAAACCAAAACATATGAGCACCTCCTCTACGGACAAGGAGTCGAGGCAAATAGACCAGTTCAGGCGCAAAGTTTATTCATCTTCCACAGTGGCCCTTAGAGCTCTAAATTACCTGGCACACATGATTGTGTACCAGAAATCTATTCTGGGCTAGCTGAAGTCAGGATTCAAGGCCTTTGCCTGATTCTGAGGCTAAAACTAAGATTGCCCAGATGGTCAGGACAACAGAAATCTGCCATCATTCTCTTAGGGTGACATATGATGTGGTAGATGCCTCTATCCAGAGTACCACCACAGCTATTGGCATGCGTAGGTACTCCTGGCTGCGGGTATCCAGTTTGGCCCAAGATGTCAGGACAGCCATCCAGGATGCCCCTTTTAGAGGGTCTGTCCTTTTTGGGGGTGACATCAGCCATTATTACTGAACTACAGGACAGTGGCAAGGAACTGTACTCTGTCCAGTCTATGTATCACTTCAGTACCAAGCCAATGCAGCCTTTTCACCACCAGAAAAGGCATCAGGAGAGACAACAGCCAGCCGAACATCAGAACAAATGTCGAGCCCCTTCGGCTGTGACAAGCCCTCCAGTCAAGTCTCAGCAGGCTGCTGGGGGGACACTCCCCCACACCCTCTCAGTCTCCTGACTCATGGCATGACCCACAGCCTCTGTCACCAGCTCTGAAGGAACCAGTAGGGGGCAGATTCGCTAACCACCTGACTGGGTGGGAGGCGATCACTACAGACACATGGGTCATTCAGCTAGTCGCTTAAGGCCACTCCATCAAATTCACAGAGACCTCCCAGAAATCCTACAGGTCTCTCTCACTACCCAAAAGGCCACATTCTTCTCATAAGGGAGGAAATTCAGGCTTGTCTGGCAAAATCAGCCATAGACCCCATTCTTCGGGCCCAGGAAGGAAAGGGATAGTATTCCCACTTCTCCCTGGTCCCCAAAAAGATGGGAGACCTCCGTCCGATTCTAGACCTCAGCATGCTAAATATGTACATAGTGCACAAGAGATTTCGCATGCTGATCCTGCTGGGTCTGTTGCCACTGCTTCACCAGGGACATTGGCTTTGTGCTCTGGACGTGCAAGATGCATACCTGCATATACTGATCTTTCCCTCCCACCACCGCTTCCTCCGCTTCATCTTCCAGGGGGAACACTTCCAGTTCAAAGGGCTCCCCTTTGGCCTTTCTTTGACACCCAGAGTGTTTACCAAGTGCCTAGCGGTGGTGGCAGCGGCTTTACTCCGCCAGGGGATGTATGTGTTCCCGTACCTCGATGACTGGCTCCTGTCAGCACCATTGAGGGACAGTCTGGCGGCCTCTCTGACTGCTACCCTGGACCATTTCCGGCAAGTGGGAATTATGGTGAATTACCCCAAATCCCACCTGGTTCCATCCCAATGCTTCCAATTTATTGGGGCGGTGCTGGATACTGTTCAGGGTCAGGGCTTCCTCCCATTGGACTGGGCAGAAACCTTTGTGTCAGCAGGCCATCCAAGTGGCAACCAGCCAATGGACCATGGACCATTCCATCTTATGCCCTCTGGGTCTTATGGCAGCGGATATCCCCACTGTCCTCCTGTCCAGGCTCCACATGCGGATTACGCAGTGGACCCTAAGGGTCCAGTGGGATCAGAAATCAGATGACCTGGATCACAGGATCCTGGTGTCCAGCCCCATTAGTCTGGACCTCCTTTGGTGGCAGAATCTGTCTAGTCTCACCAGAGGAGTTCCTTTTCAGGTGCACCCTCCGGCTCTGACCCTGACAGCGGACGCTTCCAGTCAAGGCTGGGGCACTTATCTGGGTGACCAAAGGACACAGGGATCCTGGTTTCAGTAGGAGCTATCTCTGAACATCAGTGTGCAAGTGATGCAGGCTGTACTACACGCCCTTCGGATGTTTCAGCCTCTTCTCCTTCCTGGGCTTCTCCTGGTACAGACAGACAGACGTGTGTGGTCTGGTACCTGAACAAACAGGGAGGCACACGGTCGTATCCTCTGTGCAGGGAAGCGATGCGCGTGTGGCAATGGGCGATACAGCACAGCCTACAGCTCATGGCAATGCACGTTCCAGGCGTTCAAAATGTCCTGGCAGACACACTCATTCACATTCAGGCAAGGGCACACAAGTGGGAACTGAGGCAGTCAATAGTCAAAGACCTCTTTGATCGATGGGGTCGCCCAGATCTCGATCCGTTTACCTCCCCATCCAATGCAGAACTACCCAGTTTCTGCTCACTCTTTCCCAGGTGTGGTGTTTTCTCATGAGACGTGCTGTCTCTTTGCTGGACAGGGAGGTTCTTGTATGCCTTCCCTCCCTTCCCACTATTGCAGAGGGTGCTTCTGAAACCATAGCAAAAAGGGGCTCACATGATTCTCATAGCTCCTTATTGGCCTCGCCAAGTGTGGTTCCCTCTGCTTCAGCAGCTGAGGATGGAGCCTCTGATTCCACTTCCCCTCTGCCAGAACCTGCTGGCTCAGGACCAGGGCAAGCTGGTCCATCTGGGCCTCAAGTCCTTTCACCTTCATGCATGGCAGCTGCTGACATAGCTGTTGCATGCTTTGGGGTCGCTTCCAGAGTGGCACAGGTCCTTGTGGAGGCTCAGAAGCCATCCACAAGAACCACACATGCTGTGAAATGGAAGAGGTTCTCCATTTGGGCATTCACCAACAGCTGGGACCCTGTCTATTGCCCTGTCCCACAGGTCATGGAATACCTGCTACATCTCTCTGACCTTTGGCCTTAGCTACTCTTCTCTGAAGGTCCACTTGTCCGACATTTCTGCCTACCACACTCTGGTGGATGGCAAAACTTTGGCCCAGTTGGAGATTTCCAAAACCTTTCTGAAAAGAATTCTACATCTGAACCCCCCCGGTCTGGAACCTGGTTCCTCTGTGGGATCTGAACTTCATTCTTGAGAAACTCACTTTGTCTCCCTTTGAACTGGCCATAAGTTGCAACCTGTGCTACCTTTCCTGGAAAGCACTCTTTTTAGTTGCCATTACTTCTGCTTGAAGGATTTCCAAGCTTCAGGCCCTGATGTGTAAGGAAGCCTTATTTGATTTTTCCAGAAACTGGGTGGCTCTGCGTACAAACCCTCAGTTTCTTCCAAAGGTGGTTTCTGAATTTACTTTGAATCAGACCATCAATCAATCATTCAATCCAAATCTTTATTTATCCAGGTGAGCACCATTGAGCAAAGCTCATTTTCAAGATGGACCTGGGTAGAACAAGGTCAGTGTACAATACATTTACACAAAAAAGAAAAAATAGGTTCACAGTAATTACAGGATTCAAGGTGACTAGCAAAGACAGCAGCACAGTTAAACGTACAAGCAAGTTCAGAAAATTTCAGTAGCTGGAGGCAGTGTATACACACAATAAACCTGAGTACAGTTAACATAAGTACAAGGTTAACAAAATTCAGTGGATAGTAAACAATATATACACACACACACACACACACAACAAGCTAGAGCAAATCTAGCAAGGCTAGGGAATTTCAGAACAGGGTGGTGGTACCAGAAGGACTAAAGAAGAGGAAGGGGGGAAGGGGAAGGATTAATGCGGTGGTGGTAAAGATGAAGAACAATGAAAGGGAATAAAGGGGGCATCAGGAGCAAGGGATACATGGTCTTGACCAAGGGAGAAAGTGCAGCTAATGCCTCATAAGTGCAGCTCCTGACTCATAACGGGAGAGGAAGGCAATCAAAGAGTGCTGGTGAGGGTTGATAATGGAGGAGTGTCTGGAGCAGTATCCAAGTAATGGGAGTATAGTGAGGGTACTGGGTGAAAATGGCGGGATGAGAACCAAGTGACCAAGTAAGGATATGGAGAGCCAGGCAGGAGCAGGGAGGGCTCTGCGAGCACAGTGGCTAATTAGGGATGAGGGAAGCAAATACAAGATTCCTTAACGGAACAAGCATATAGTGTTTTGAAGACAGCCAGTTTCAAAGTTTTTTGCAGTTGATTCCACAAGGCATGGGGTCAATATGTCGCACGGCAAAATGTCGTACGACATAAGCGCGTTGTGCAATTTCCAGTTTTCTTTTGTTCTGTGGGGGACTTCTCCCCCCCACATCCCTGTTATGAGGGGCTGTGCCCCCTGGACCCCAACTAAGATTCTAACTCCAGGGGTTCTAACACAAAGAGCACACAGGTCCGGGTTGCGACATAATGCCATACGCTATTAAGCGTACGACATTATGACCTGGTACGATTCCACAATGAGGGCAGCACAAAGCCTATGGAAGTCCTACCAAAGCGTGATTTGACCTTAGGTACTTTCAGGGAAATATAGGAGGTACTTCTCAATGCGTAATTGCCTAACACACTTAATGGGAGACGATCAGAGATATACTGGGGCAGTTTTTTGGTGATTGCTCTGAAGGTCCAGAGTACAGCATTTCTGTGCTACGTATAACAGAGGGATGACCACCCCATAGCTGTGTACAGGGAACAGTGCTGTGTGGATAAGAGAAGACCAGTAATAAACCTTAGGGGTCTATGATAAAGCGTATCAAGCTTTGCAAGAGACGTGGCAGGGCTCTGGCTATATAGGAAGTCCGCGTAATATAATAGGGAAAGAAAGGTTGTTTGGACCAATCTCAACTTAGCATCTTTAGTAAGAAGATAGTTAAGCCTAAAAAAAGAGACCAAGCCTCTAAGTTTTTTTTCTCAATTCCTCGATATGATCCGTGAAGAAGTGTCTATGGCAATCCACACTGCCAAGTGTTTGAATTTCGTTACAAATTCCAACTGTTCACCTAAGATTGTGGTAATCTGTGGAATTGATCCAGAGCTAGCCAGGTTCAAAGCATGAATAAAGGGAACAAAATGCATCACTTTTGTTTTTTGGGCATTTAGGAGTAGCTTTTGGTTTAGAAACTGAAGCTACAGCTGATTGAATTCAGCTTGGAGGTCACCACAAGCAGCTTCGGGCGTAGGTCTGCTTAGGTAGAGCACCGTGTCATCTGCAGACAGATGTATATTAGCCCCTTTTACGCTTGCATCAATATTATTGATGTAAATTGCAAACTGCAGGGGACCCAGGATGGATCTGTGTGGCACACCTCGCAGAAGAGGTTTAAGCGGTGAAAACTCTCCTTCATCCTTAACCTGCTGTAGCCGGTCTGTAAGATAATCAGCGAGCCATCTCAAGAATAGTTGGTCCAGGGCCCTTGCTCCGAAAGGAGGAGAGGAGCAGGCTGTGGTCAACAGTATCAAAGGCCTTACTTAAGTCCAGAAATACTGCGCAAAGAAAGTTCCTGTTATCCAAGTCACACTGTCAATCATTGGTCACCTTAGCGAGTGCTGAGATTGTACTGTGTTGGGCTCTGATGCCAGATTGCAATGGATTTAATAGATTTGTGGACTCTTAAGTAAATCCTTAGTTGAGTTCTCACAATTTTCTCCAGTAATTTAGACACAATAAGGAGAAGGGAAATTGACCTGTAATAGTTTAGGTCACTGGGGTCACCAGATTTAAACAGGAGGATAACATGGGCTGTTTTCCATATAGGTGGGAGGACACCCAGAGATAGAGATAGGTTGAATAGATGCGTAATTGGCACAGCTAAAACTTGGTAACCAGTCTTTAGGAAGTACAGGTCTAGGCAGTCAGCTCCAGCACTTTTCTTGGTATCAAGCTGTAACAGAAGATCTTCAACCTCTTTCAGGGATGCAGGCTGGAAGGAGAAAGCAGAGTTGGGGACAAGGGTTTCATGATTTTGTATGCCAAGTTGGGAATATAGAGAACATGCAGGGGAGTTGTCGAAGGCAAGTCCTGAGGTGGTGAAGTGGTTATTGAGGGAATCAAGGATTGCCATTCTGTCAGAGATAGTGGCATCTTTGCTGGTAGGGAGTTTCCTGAAGTGTGACCAGATATGTCCTTAACTGTTCTCCAAAATTTGGATGAACTCTTAGAGGCAGAGTCAAGTTCAAAACGATACAGTATGGCCTTTGCCTCTCTGATCATCTTAGTGCAGATGTTTGGTGCCCTCCTAAACAAGCACCAATCCGTTAGAATCTTAGTTTTGCACGCATTTTTCCAAAGCATGACCCTTTCCAACATTGAGGCCTTCAGCTCCGGAGTAAACCATTGGCAGGTTTTATTCCTCACATGGAGTTTTACCAGAGGTACATGCTTATTTAGTGCCCCTGACACTATTTCATGGAAAATGTCATATGCCTTGTTCACAGTATTTGCCAAGTAGAAGTCCTGCCAATGCAGCGAGTTTCTTAACTTAGCAATGTAGGCAAGGGGATTGAAGTTGCATCTGCACCTCTTATAGGAAAATTTGGATGCAGGTGGTGGCTTGGAAACTGATCTTACACAAGCAATAAAATGGTGATCACTGGCAGTGAAAAAAATAACAGCATGGAAAAATAAGTGGGGTTTACTCGCTAAAATAATATCCAAAAGGGTACTATTATTAGAGTTCTTTTTGTTAGGATGTGTTGCTTCGTTGATAAGTTGTGACAACCCAAGGGAATCGCACAGCAATTTGAATGGTGTTGAGGCACTGGAGAACCAATCTAAATTGAGGTCCCCTAATATGATAGATTCTTGGGGAGGCCGGCCCGGTGGCGCTGAGGCGCTGGACGCCACACCTCGCGCTGTGCCGGCGACCCGGGTTCGGGAACGGACTCAGGTGGCTGGGGGTCGGCAGGGTGGAGGGAGGATCGAGCGTACCAACGGATGCTCTCCTCCCTCAGGGTGGAACCAAGAACGCATCCGCTCTACATCACCTTCAGAGTCGTGGAAGCACCGACAATTGAAGGGATGGAGGCGGCTCCATTCAACGGAGTCGGGAGGGGACGCCGCCGCACATGAGTGGTCTGGCGGGCCAGCACGCCACCACTGGACGACGCCCTAGCGCCGCGCCCCAGAGGGTAAGGGAAACCAGGGAGAAAGGAATACCTCTCTGTAAGCCCTAGATGATAGCCTCTCGGTACCATCCAGGACCACCAGAAGAGGGACCGACTTCACTGTGCAGGAGGAGAAGGAGGCACTCTAGGGGCAGATCCCCCCGAGGTGGAATTGGAGGTTGAGAGGAAGGAAGGAGAGGGCTCCGAGAGCAGGAAGGTGGATAAAGAAATAAAGTAAAAAAAAAATGATAGATTCTTGGGAACCGGGTCTCAGAATATTGCTTAAATGCTTCAGAAGCTGTAGACCAGCTGATGGGGGCCTAAAACACCCTACCACATGGTGTGAGACCGAGGTAGAGATCTCAACCTTGAGAGACAGACATCCACATTTATTTGGGACAGAGGTTGAGCTGATAATTAATACTGAAAATTTTTCCTTGACATAAATGGCCACACCCCCACCTCTGGCCTGCCTGTCAATTCTAAACAGGGAGTATTTGGGGATGTTCACTATCAGAGGTACCTGGTCTGAGCCATGACTCAGAGACCACGAGAACATCCGGTGAGGTATGACTGATTTAAAAAGGCCCTGAAAACATATTTATACATTCAGGCTTTTGGTGACTGATTTTAATTTTTTAAATGTAACAGCTGTTTTACATATTTTAAGAACTGAATTATTCGATATGTTTTTTTAAATTCTGTAAGGCACCCTGGTTCTTTTGAAAGGCGCCAAAGAAATAAAGCTATTATTATTATTAATCCAAGTCTGGATCAAGGCAACCTTTTTTAATAGGCTGCATACATTAACATGCATAAAGCTCATTCCTTTAAGACTTGGTAAGTCAAATGGAGATGCAATGGCTTCCGGGGGACCAGGATTGAGCTTAACATTACCTTAGTACAGCAATAGGAGGAGCAGAAGCTTCCTTATGGCACGAAGGACAATTTGTATTCTCTTGCCCTTACACGTCTACAGGGATTCTTTGAGAGGCTTGGTGAGGCCCCACATCTAAAACTTTGCTGGCCTAAAGCTGCATAAATTAAAACCCTGACTGCAAAGGATAAGGGGAACTGATTGTCAAGGGAAGAGGGAAGCGTGCCCTGTAAGGGCAATTTGGAATAAGATCCATCACCGTGACGTAGCTGTGTAGAAGGCCGCAGGTGGGGAAGCTTGATGACACATAGATACTGGTTGGAGGAGTTACAGAACACATGACAGTCCATTAAAGTATCATACTCCCCACAAGGAGAAAACTGAGGGAGCTGGTATAGTCCAAAGGGAACAAGTAACAGAAAGGTCAAATAGGGAAGCCAACAACTTCCCCACATGGTGAAGCCTTGTCGCAACATGGCCAGACTGCCTGGCTGGCACGGGTGCTTGTAACCAAGTAAGGGGGAAATATAACTATCCTAATTCCCATGCTTCCTGGCAGTAAGGGCTACAGTCTAATGCCCAAGATAGGTTCCCTAGCTCCTGGCAATATGCAATAGTTTAGTAGCCAATAGGTAACTTGCCTAGTGAACAACTCACAAACTAGGAGCCACCCCTTAGCGCATAAGACTAAAGAGAAAGTGTCAATAAAAGTTAGCCAACAAGGCTTAGTTTAAGTGAGAAGACTGAAGAGGAAGGATAAACGAGCCAGCAACAAAGGGCAGCCAATGAGGATTAGTTTAAGGGAGAATACTAAAGAGAAAGTATGAGCGAAAGCCAGCCAATATGAATCAGATTTAGGGGGGTGGGTGTGGTTTCAGGGCATTTAAGGTGGCCTAGGGAGGGGGTGGTGGGGATGGGACACAATTCTGAGTTCAGGGTCCACTTCAGCCAAGGAGGAGCCAGGCAGTGTTCAGATCCGTACCTGCTGCTATGTCTCAGGGGGGAGGGTGTGCCGGCAGGCTCCCAGCTCCGTGGAGGAGCAGTTGTTCCAGAGCTGGCCACTGATCATGGTGGGAAGCCCAAGCGGGCTGAAAGGGCGCCTGGAGGAGAAAGGGGCAGACACGATTTAGATACACTACAGGATCGGTGGGAGGGTTCTTATTCAACAAAGCACACAAAAGAGCTGCTTCACCAAAAAATAGATTATAAATCGTGGGGCAGTCAAGATGGCAAGCAGGGTGCCAGCTAGGTCTGCTAGCAATGGGAACAAAGGAATGGGGGATGGTTCAGGCAAGTTACAATATTAAAGTAAATGGGCACTTTCCACAGATACCCACAAACACAATATGATCAGATGTCGTGTACTTTCACCCTAACACAGGATTTTCTACACTTCACACTTAATTCTACTCAGTAAAAAAAAAAAAAAAATTTCTTGTCCTGCTGTAGTGCAAAGAAATTCAGCTGCAGACGGGAGACTCCTCGTCCATAGCCTTCGAACAGAGTATGCAGTACAATCAGGGGGAAGCCCAAAATAACAGCACTTGCCAGTGTATTATCCTGAGTATTCTGATAAGGGGGAGGCCATTCTGCACATGCTTGATGTGCACAAAACTTTGCGTTATTACACAAACCAGACAAAATCAGTCCGTAAGTCTGATCAGCTTTTTGTTTCCTTTGCGAAAACAGAGGACGCTGCAGTTTCTAAATGTTTGTCCAAATGGTTAGCAAACTGCATTTTGTTTTGTTATCAGAAGTATAATAAGCCCCTTCTGGGGACGTCAAGGGGCACTCAACCAGAGGCATGGCTACATCTACTGCTTGTTTCAGGAATGTTTCTGCTGCGGCCATTTGTGTGGCAGCCACTCGGAGTTCTGTCCACACCTGTACCAAACATTACAGACTGGACATTGCCTGTAGGTGCAGGGCAGGCTTCAGACTAGCAGTCCTTCAGGGCCTCCTGTCATAATCTAGTACCTACTGCAGATCGTTCCTGCCTCCCGTGCTTCAGCCTCTGTCTGAATTACACTGCTTGGGACTCAATCCTAATGGTTGTTACCTGCTGCAAGAGCCTTCTCAAAGTAAGATAGTACAGTTATGTAAGAACTTACTGTAACAGTAGATCTTTGAGAAAGGCTCTTTCAATAGGTACATTTTCCCCCTCCCACTTTCCACCTGCTTCTGTAGCTACTTCTTTTTAGCCTTTCTTTTGGCTCCAGGTGACCACTTCTTTCTCCTGTTGCACCTTGTTAGGTCTCTGGGAGAACTGGTGGGCGGGTGTGGGGTCCGCCCACTATATAGTGTCATGCTGACATCCATCATGTGACATTGTGTGGGTGGTCCCCCACCAGACACTGCTAGCTAAAGTTTTTTGTGTGGTCCTAGTGCCTGGCAGCTCTAGTCCTAATGGTTATTACCTACTGGAAGAGCCTCTCTCGAAAATCTACTGTTACAGTAAGTTGTTATGTAACCATACTTTCTGGTGCCAGGATCTTCTCAGCCTCAGCAGAAGATGTCCTCGATGGTTGCCTCTCTGCCCAAACCTGCTGACAACACAACGGTGACACCCTTACACCTGGACCTTCAATCCCAGCACTTCTCAGTCTGGTTTCTGAGCGGCTAGCATTCTAGACCTTGGGCCTTTCAGCAGACGTTCTCCACATGGTGGACGCATCCCATAAGGAGTCAACTTGTATAACATATGCATTCGAGTTGAAGAGGTCCTTGATCTGGTGCCAAGGCAAAGATCTTGATCTTTTCTTGCCCAGTAGCCACAGTCCTCAACTAACTTTGGTCCCTGGCTGCCATCTATGCATACTGGGTGCAGGCTGTTATGCTGACAGTGGCACAGGAGAAGGTGTTGGGTGATTTTTTCAAAGGTCTGGACAACTTGTTTCCTCCAGTGCACAAATCACCACCTCTATTGGACCTACAGCCAGTGCTTGCGTTGTTAATGGGAGGAGTCCTAGAGGGACTGAGGGCACTGAGGGTAGACAAGGCACCAGGACCGGATGGTATCCATCCCAGGGTGCTGAGGGAGATGACAGAGGTGTTGTTGGAACCACTGGCGGATCTGTACAGCACTTCACTGGAATCAGGATGTGTGCCACTGGACTGGAGGATGGCACATATAGTGCCGTTACACAAGAGCGGACCAAGGGATGAACTGGGTAATTATCATCCGGTAAGTCTCGCCTCCATAGTGTGCAAACTAATGGAAACGTCACTAAAGGAAAGACTGGTGTCGTACCTGGAGGACAATGGCCTCCAGGATGTGAGGCAGCATGGACTCATTTTGGGGAAATCTTGTCAAACCAACCTGATACAATATTATGACTGGGTGATAGGTGAGCTGGATAAGGATCATGTGCCAGATGTTCTTTACTTGGACTTCAGCAGGGCCTTCGATTTGGTGGCTCATGGGCAGCTTGGGGGGAAGCTAATTGGTATGGGGTAGGGGCAAAAATGACGAACTGGATTACAAGCTGGCTGAGTGGGAGGCTGCAACGGGTGGTGGTGGAAGGGGAGCTCTCAACTCCGAAGCCAGTGATGAGCAGGGTGCCACAGGGCTCTGTGCTGGGACCAGTATTATTTGGGCTCTTCATATCAGACATTGCATACAGGGTGGTGAGCAAGGTAAGTCTGTTAATGGGAGCAGTGGTGGATGGAGGGGAGGGATGGAAGCAGTTGCAGAGGGACCTAAACAAGCTAGAGGAGTGGTCAGAGAGGTGGCAGCTGGGGTTTAATGCAAAGAAGTGTAAGGTTTTGCACTTCGGGGCAAAGAACCCAAGGAGAGAATACTGGCTGGGGGCCGGGTTTAAGCTGGGGATCACTGAGGAGGAGAAGAACCTAGGGGTAATGGTAACAGAGACCATGAACAATACTGCCCAGTGCAGGAGAGCTGCTGCAAAAGTGAACAAAATGCTGCTGCACAGCGAGGGTTTTTTCATCCAGGTGAAGAGAGGTGATCTTGCCCCTCTACTGGTCGCTGGTAAGGCCGCACTTGAAGTGTTGTGTGCAGTTTTGGAGGCCATACCTAAAGCGTGATATCAGGCTACTGGAGGGAGTGCAGAAGAGGGCAATGAAGATGATATGTAGAATGGAGGGGACAGACTATGAGAGCAGGCTGGGAGACCTGAATATGTACACCCTGGAGGATAAAAGGGACAGGGTGGACATGATGGGGACATTCAAGTGTATGATGGGAATCCATAAGGATGGGGCAGATGGGGTCTTTAAGCTAAGGAGGGGGAGGGACATGAGGGGGCATGGGCTAAGAATAGAGAGAGGAAGATTTAGGAGGGAAATGAGGAGACACTATTTCACGGAGAGGGTGGTAGCAAAATGGAATGCACTACCAGAATGGGTGGTATCATGTAAATCTGTGAAGAGCTTTAAAAGGGCATGGGACAGGAGAGAGTGAGGTGGGGCGGCAGTGGGATGACAAAGGGGGGGTGGGGCAGCTGCAAACTAGGGGTGCTAGCTGCACACTTGAGGAGACTTAGATAGACTGGGTGGTCTGTTTCTGCTGGCACATTCATATGTACATATGTATGTAAGACTATCTGAGCCAATGAAAAGGTGTGAGATGTCACATTTGTCGTAGAAGACTGCCTTCTTGGTGGCCATCACACCAGCCAGAAGGATGAGTGAGATCTAGGTGCTCTTGCTGGAGTCTCCCTATCTGGCATTCCATAAGGACAAGGTCATTCTTCTTCCCCATGTGAAGTTCCTCCCAAAGGTAGTGTCTGATTTCTACCTCAATCAGGTGATTAACTTCTTGGTTTACTTTAATAGCCATCACTTTGGACACCAACTGCAGACTCCATATGCTGGATTTGTGGAAGGTGCTATTTTATCATAAGGAACATTCAGCGAGAATTCACGGCAAAGCTCGTCAGCAGTTGTCATCTATGTTGAAGTTGCATCTGGCAGACCAGCAGCAAAGATGATGATGATTAACAGGTGGATTATATCCTGTATTGCGCTCTTCTATAGGTTAGCTGGTAGGAAGCTACCCAAGGGTTTGAAGGCATATTCCACCAGGCGTACCATGCCTCTATGGCCACCTCCAGGTACATCCCCATTGAGGAGATCTGCAGAGTTGCAACTTGGGCTAAAGTGCTCACATTCATCACCCACAACAGCATCAATGTGCTCAGTCAAGTTCTGCATTTGGGGCCTCAGTCCTCCAGTCTTTCTTTGACAAATAGGAGTGCATTCCTTGCTCCTGCCTCACAGAGGACTGCTAGGAGTCAGCCAGAGTGTGGATCGTGAACTGAATCCATGTTAGTGGAAACAGAGGTTACTCACCTGTAACCATACGTCTACTATTGGTATTCCGTTCAAAACCACACAACCCACCCATCCTCCCCTAGCAAGGGACCCAAGGATTCCTGCTTTCAGTGTGCAAGATCTAATGTTGATGGGGTGGAGATGGATGATGTACACCACAGGCAGTAAGAGAAGCATAGCTTGAAGACATCTGAAACTGAGCAAAGCCAAGTGATACTGCCAGAGTGTGGATGCAAACAGAATACCACTAATAGAACTATGTCTACAATTGAGCAACTTCTAATCTTAACTGCTTAAAAGTAAAAAAAACTATATGGTACAGCTCCAGTTTGTGTAGAACTAGATGGCTCATTTTCTCATTATGGGCCAGCATGCCCAATACTATCACCATCTCAGTCCTGGTAGGAGATACCTCTGTTTGCCACTTATAGAGTACTTATAGGGTTCATGGGGGGAAGATTGTGTCAAACAAATCTAATTGACTTCTTTGACTGGGTTTCTAAGACAGTAGACAGGCCAAGTGGTAGACATCCTCTATCTGGATTTCAGTAAGGCCTTTGACTCTTTGCCCCACAAAAGGTTGATCACGAAGTTGGCGGATCTCAGGGCAGGGGATAAGATTGCCAGATGGGTTGAAAACTGGCTGAGGGACAGAACCCAGAGGGTGGTTGTCGGGGGAGAGTTATTTGGCACCAGAGAGGTCGCCAGTGGGGTCCCGCAGGACTCGGTGTTGGGGCCGGTGTTGTTCAATGTCTTCATCAATAACATTGGGGATGGCATTAAGGGCAAAATGTGCCTATTCATGGATGACATCAAGCTCTGCAGGAGAGTAGACACAGCTGAAGGGATACAGGACCTACAAGATTATCTGGAAAAGCTGGGGAGGTGGCCCAGTATCTGGCAGCTTGGCTTCAATGCCAAGAAATGTAAAGTTATGCACAACGGAACCAAGAATCCCAGGACAGAATACTACCTGGGTGGAGTCCAAGTATCTGTATCAAAGGAGAAGCAGGACCTGGAAGTGATGATCACTAGTGACCTATAGCACTCCACACAGTGCAAGAAAGTAGCAGCAAGGAGAGTAAGCAAGTAGTAGGAGGAGAGAGAGAGAGAGAGAGAGAGAGAGAGAGAGGAGGTTATACTGCCATTGTACAGGTCACTGGTGAGGCCACATCTAGAGTATGGAGTTCAGTACTGGTGCCCGCACCTCAAAAAGGACATTAACCTGCTGGAGAAGGTCCAGTGGAGGGCTACAGAGATGATAGTGGGTTAGCAGCGTAAGGCATATGAGGAGAGGTTGAGGGCACTGAATGTACTCCCTGGAGGACAGGAGAGAGAGAGAGAGGACATGATTGGGACCTTCAAGTTCTTGAAAGGGGTGAATAAGGTGGATAAGGAGCGTCTCTTTAAGCTGTCAACCATAACATGAGGGGGCACAGTCTTAAGCTGGAGGGGGGAGGTTTAGGAGGGAGGTCAGGAAGCAGTTCTTCATGGAGAGGGTGGTGGACACTTGGAATGTGCTGCTGGAAGAGGTGGTCTCATTGAAGACAGTGGACAGCTTCAAGAAAGGCTGTGATAGGCATAGGGGGAAGGTAAGGACCATGTGTAATGAGGATGGAAGGAGTGGGGAGGGGGGCAGGGACAGTAGCTCAAACTGTGGACCCTGCAATATGAGCAGACTAGATAGACCAAATGGCCTTCTTCTGCTGGCATCTTCATATGTTTGTGTGCTCTCATACAGAGTTTGGGCCCCGATATTCAAAAGACTAGCATAGCACTAACAGTGTTACTGCCATTCTAACAATGAGTAGTGCAAGCTGATTGGGCAGGACCCATAGAAACAGACCCCCGGTGCATGGCATCAACCGAACAGCACTTCTGTGCAGAAAATACTGCTGCACCAATGCAAATGTGAGAACCCCCTTTCATAGAGGGAGCAGCGTGGTTTCAGCAGCTATAAACATCTTCCTTCATAGCACTGTCTCATGCTGCCGAAACTCTACCTTTTTCCCTGCAAAAAGGGTTCTCCCCAAATGCTTGTGCAGTACACTGTGGTACCTTCCTGATGGTCTGGGGGACACCTTATCCCCAATAACAGGACCCCACAGCCTATCGGCCCCCTTTCAGTATCATTCACTGCTGACACTCCACTCCCAACTGTCCTTAGCCCCATTGTACCATAGCCAGCCTGTCATTTAAGATGGTGACCAGCACAGCCCCTCCATTCACTACCTCGGCTAATTGCCATCTGAATGACTGAGTGATCACACACCTATCATAGAAGCTGTTGATTCTACAATAGGTGAGCAATCGCTCCCTGTCATTCAGACAGCAGTCAGCCAAGGTGGTGAGTGGAAGGGTTTGTCAGTCACCATCTTGGATGACAGGTCAGCTATGGTGGAGGGGTTGGGATGGTGATCCAGAGTGGGTGGGTTGGGAGGGATGTCAAGCCATGAGTCCTGTAATGGGGGTCAAATAGACCACCAGGGATTGCACAGTCATACAGAATGGGTGTTCGGGGGATAGTCACTAGACCACCATGAAATCATACAGTCATACTGGATGGGCAATTCAGGAGTGGGAGGCAACCAACTCTGCATAATGCCATCACCGTGCCTGTGTGGCGGCATTGTGTGACATGCTTATGAGTCCAAAATGGCCCATAGCACCTTGCATGTCAAATAGGCTCCTTAGCATGTTAGGGCTGATAATTGCTTGCAGGAGCCCTGGTGCGATCCCATTTGGGATTCACAATGTCCACTGGCTCCTGTGGGCCATATTCAGAAGTGGGCTGTGCCAGCATAGGATATAGTCACTATGCTCTGCACCAGTACAGCCCCATATTCAGACAGTCTGCCTTTCTAGAGCGCTCATTCTGAATATTGTCTCCGAGTCAACCATGTGCTTTCTTACTGCACAGCGCTGTTGTTTGCACTGCACTCGTGGATGGCTTTGAATATGGGAGCCATCAGGAAGTTAGCCTCCAAGCTTGCAGCTAGAACCAGTTGATATGTAAGGGACAAGATAACTCTATCTCTGTTGTGTCCCCAGAAGAAAAAGTGCACTCACAAGTGGGAAAGGGGACTGTGGTGCTGACCAGCATTCTTTCTGGATTATTTTCCAAAATGCTATGAGCTTGGAGGCAGACCCACATAACATGTACCAGGCTTCCCCCAGGTGCACTGTACCTCCAGCAGTTATCTTTTGGTAGCAAACTCAGCTTGTGGACTACCGGAGGAGTTCTATAACAATAATGGAAAATCTTATTCTAAATGAGTCTGTTTTGGGAATCTCTTTGTGTAGTATCTGCCCTGACCCAGAAACTGTTCCCGGAGGTGTTGGGATATTGGAGTTCTTAAGTCAGTTTTCCAGATTATCTTAGTGTTTTTGATATGAAATGTTAAGGCTTCCCATACGGTCACATAAATTTAACCAGCCTTACTTTTTTGGGAGATTTCCCCATGTCTCCAAGTACCGGAGATCCTCAGTGCCACCCCAGGAGTCCTCTGTATCAAAGATTTTAAAGCACTGTGAGCTGCAAATACTTCCAATGGTCCATCTTGGAGACCATATAATCTTCTTTTGAGGATATCTCTTGCAGCAGGTCACATATCTAGGAACATCCAGCCGCAGACACTGAATCCAGCCAGAGGATTTCACCAGCAGTTGACCTGGGACCACCCACGATGACATCACGTGCTGTGCTGTAGGGTATATAAGCATGGGCAGTCCCAGATCCTCCTCAGTTCTTTTCCCACTGCTGACTTGCATGCTACACCTCCCAAAGGAGTATAGCCACAGTCAACAAACTACTTCACCGAGGTTACTTAACTTGTTAGCCGTGACCAGCGCGGTGTGGAGTAGCGTCACATCTGCACCCAATCAATGTCTTCCTCAGACACTATTTAGGCTTTGTGCCAGTGAACAAAAGCTTGGAATGGAGGAGCCACATGAGCTTTGTGTTTGTTGCCTTGGTCCCTTGCACGACACCCGTGCTTGCACATTGTGCAAAAGATTTAATAAAGCTACAAAACAATGGCACCTTCAGACACCGAGGTAGCACTTGGTGGAACAAAAACTCTTACTCCTATAATGGGAACTCCAATTGAAATCATCCCACACCTCATTGACACCCTCCTCCAGTTCCCACCATTCTAGACAGGAACATTCATTGACGGATACCACTGACTGCAGGGAGAAGCATAAGCACTCCAATGAGCGGAAAAAGCACTACTCTCTGTCGACAACTTCACTGCCTAACAGTCTCCCAGGCAGTCTTAAATACAAGAGCCACTCTTTCGGCTCTGTTGATTGACCTTGCCTAACCTTCTAGGCCCCCATTGATGACTGTGGGCCCGTCTGCTTCTCTGGGCCCATTGATGGCCCACTGGTCAATGACACCAGCAGGAACACCAATAATTCAGTTCTCTCACCAGTGCACTCTGCCTTCGGTGCTTTGTACAACCCACCCCTGCAGGCCATACTTGGTTGTTGAAGACCATGGCCCTAGGAGATGGGCATTACATCCAGGGGTTGGGATTTTTTGCCCCTTTGACAACAGCTTCCTCGTTGACGAGCCATTTTCTGGATGTACATTTGGTGCCTCAACCACCATCAATTCTGTCAGTTATCCCAATAGGGCCTACTACTACTACTACATCTTCAACAGCCATGCAGCCCCAAATGGCAATGGTCAATATCCAGGCTCTGGTAAGTACTATCCTGGACTTAACCCAGAAGACCACCACAATTACAAGTACGACTTCTACGGTTCCACCTCCAGTCCCACCACGGCATCCTTCCACTTCCCTTACTGCCAGTGCCTACTTGGTTTCCCCTGCTCTTCCCAGACATTGACATGGAAGGGGAACAATATGATCAGGACTGGGAGAAAGAAGAGGAAGGAGAAATGGATGCAGTTATTGCATCCTCAGCATCCACTGCTTCTTCACCAGGACTGGAGAGAACTCCATACCTCCCTTGCTTGCCTCCCAATGATCCCAGTTTCACTGACATCATGCAAAATATCCAAAGAACATTTGATTTCAAGAAACCAAACAGCATGCCTCCAGGCACAAACTGGCCCACTACTTGGGACTACTAGACATTCCCCCTCTGGTAATCCCACCTCCGATAGAGGCCTATTAAGATGCCATTCTGGCAGCATGGCATCAACTGCACAATATTTTCTCAGCATCACGAAAAGTCAACAGGCTATATCAGGCTCCAGCAGGACACCTGTATTTCACTGCACCTCCACAGGCAGACTCTGCGGTTATCAATGCAGACCATAACAGGTCAGTATGACCCAAGCACGTTAAGTGCTCTCTCCCCAGACGAAGAGTCTAGAAAGTTGGATGCTATGGGCAAACGGATGTTCTCCTCTTTGACCCTTACCTTGCGAATCTTGAATTATATGGGCCACCTTCTGAAGTATCAAGAAGAACTTTGGAAGGTGGCCCAGGCTTCCACACAAACTTGTCAGATACTGCATCCAAACAGGAATTCATGAAAACATTAAAGGCCGCGACATGTGACTAATGTTATGTGTCTCTCTCAATCTCTGCAATGGTCACAAACAGCCTCCCTTCTCTCCTATCTCAAAGACAAGCTGTTCTCCCCACTCCTCACTTCTCCTCTACCTAGAATAACATCTGACTGTAACCTGAACCCCATGTCTCTAACCAAATGCAGTTTGGAGTACCCTCCTTGACTGGATCCTCCCTAACCGACCGGACCATATTTCAGATGTGACAGTGCACCCAGATACACTAAGAGATCACTCTCCCATTACCTGCAGCTGGACAAACAAATTCCACAAGCCACTCCTTCAGACAATATATTGCAGGGTGCTGAAATGTGGGCACCTTGAGTCCCTCAAACTGCACCTGAGTAATATAGACTGGTCATTACTGGACACTACTAAAGATATTAACCTAGCCTTGAACCATCTCATTAAGCATTTCTGTACTGCCTGTGACATACATGCTCTCTACAAAAAGATAAAAGTTCGTGGCACCTCAGACTCCTGGATAACCCTTAAGCTTATCTCCAGGATGAAACACAGGGATCACCTCAGGCACTGTGCAAGAGAAATGGGTAGACGGGACAGTAAGAATTTCTGGAACAATGCTAAAGATGTCACTGGCAAAGTATCAAAAATCTCACCCTCAGTGCTAAACATTGTGGTATCTCTACTGTGGACCCACTTACCATAGCAAATACTTTTAACAACACTTTCACGGACCTGAGCAGCGTCCTCCCCCAGATTTGTTTGAAAATTCCACCCCTCCCCCTACACACAGTACTAAAGAGAGGACAATAATTTCTCCCCCCTTTTACGTTAGGAAGGTCTCTTTGTTAACAGCCAAGAAGTACATGTGCAAAGTGCTTGGGAAGTCTAGATTCAGTGGAGATTTGCTGGATCTTAAAATCATTGCCCTCACATTAGATGCGCTACTGAATCCCTCAACTAAGATTCTTAACCTTTTGCTGAAGCTGTCCCAGTTCCCCAAAATATGGAAGTCTGCTCTAGTGACACCCATACATAAGAGCGGAGACCAGGCCCTGCATGCGAATTATAGGCCCGTATCTATACTCACGCCGTTATTCAAGGCGCTCAAGCGCATAGTTGCAGACCAATTAATGGATTACCTTGAAAAATGCTCAATCCAATGCCCGCAGCAACACGGATTCCAAAAAGGTCATGACGCCACAACGGCACTATTGGAATTCACTGGCTACATCCATCAATCTCTCGACAGAGGCAATTTAGTGGGAGCAACTTTCGTAGACCTTACAAAGGCCTTTGACACTGTTCACCACACACTTCTTCTTCAGCAACTAGCCTTCATAGGTCTCACCTCTGACACGTTAGATTGGGTCAAGAGTTACCTGGATGGTTGATCCCAACAGATGAAAATTGCAAATATTGCCTCTGTCAAATTGACCATCTGCTCAGGTGCACCGCAGGGCTCTATTTTAAGGCCTTTACTTTTCAGCATATTCCTGAACAACCTACCACAGGCCTGCCACCAACAGATGCTACTGTATGCGGATGATGCTGTCATCTTTACTAGTAACCCTGACCCACAGCAACTGGAACATCAACTACAGCATAGTTTTGTAGAAGCTGAGGACTGGTTCAACGCTCACAAATTGATCCTGAAGTACAAAAAAACTAAAGTTATGCTGTTCAGTGGCACCCGTAGCAAGCACAAATCTCAACCACTTACAATCCAAAACTGCATGGGAGTACCTCTGGAACAAATCCTACACTTTAAGTATCTGGGAGTAACCCTGGACAGCTCTCTTTCTTATACTCAGCACATCAACAATGTTGCCTGGGCTGTCAACATCAAGATTGATCTACTCTACAGACATAAACACTGCTTGACACCCGAAGCCCTCAAAACTGCAATTATCAGCTCTGTCTTACCTACTGTCGACTATGGCTTGGTTATCTATGGTGCCGCTACTACTTCTTCACTCTGTAGAATATCCATTTCAATAAATAAAGTGTGCAGACTCCTCACCGGTGCTGCATGCCTCACCCACACATGCGACCTATACGCCCAATTTGGGTGGCTTCAACGAAGTGGAAGGATACAGTACCAAACATACCTGTTAGCTAAAAAAGCACTTCCTGGCCTTTTGCCCCTGGGAACTGCGAACCTCCTTAGCCCTCACTCCAGCTCCCAGCACACTTGAAGCTCAGCCACTGTTTTTGACCCCACGACCACACACAATAATACACATAGAATACTACATTGACAATACAGTGTCACGCAACAGCAATCAGCAAGGTACAGTCAGGTACAGGCAGTAATAACAAGGAAGCATGTACAGGGTCAAAGCACGGCAACAACAAGAAACAGTCAAGAAAGCAACATATGTCAGCAGGGCAGGTACAGGGTATACCCTAGACACATGTGGCAACTGCCTGTAGTCATCGTGATGCTGGGTCCATCAAAGTGCACTGGACCCATCATTCAGGGTGGGGCAACTAGAAACAAGGGCAGGAGGATGCTTGCTTTAAGTGGCCCCAGAGGGAGGAACTGAAGCTGGTGTGTGAGGGGGCAGACCTTACATGGGCAGGGAGTAGGTGCCATGCTGTGGGAGCGAGGACAGCGAAGGCATGGTCCCCTGTGAGGGAGCGAGTTTTGGGGACCTTGAGGGCCTGGGAGTCACTGGACCTCAGCTGGTAGACTGGGGGGACAGGCTTAAGCAGATCGGCAAGTGCCAGTAGGGTGGACATTCTGACAATGTTTTCTATGAAGTTACCCATGACAAAGGTTCGATGGTTGTTGGGGGAGAGCCACCCGAGCCTTGAGTAGAGTTGACAGTGGTGGGTGAGGCGGGGGGGCTGACAGGGCAAAGCAACATACATTGTTGCACGATATGTCCCATTTATTAAGCCAGATTTTTGGTGCATTCAAGAAGGAGGTGAGCCCACAGCTGAGCGTGGGGAGTAGAACCCCTTTAGCAAGGGCAAGTCGGGCAGTGGGGGTGAGGCAACTTTTGGCCCTGTACGCCAGACCCAACTTGCAGTTTGTGGCCTTACATGAACTGTGTATGTGCAGGGAGAGGTCAAGTTGAGGATCAAGGGCCAGCGCCCAGGTAATTGAAAGAGTCGACCACTTGTACGGGGGTACCATCCACTCCAATGACTTGAGAGAGGCAGGTCACACTCATGTTTTGGCATGGGAACTGAATAGCGTGGCCTGCATCTTCTGGAGGTTGATGACAAGCTTATCGGCCTTAAGCCAGGATTGAATGGAGCCAAAGTCAGAGTTGAGTCTGAAGTTGTTGATGTTGATGTCCTGTGAACTAGTTAGTAGAACAAGGTCATCAGCATACAGGGTGGCATGCCCAGAGGCAGGGACTGAGGGCAGCTGGTTGATGAAGAGGGAGAACAGTATAGGGCCAAGGACAGACCCTTGAGGCACCACATGTGACCAGTGTAAGCCTGGAGAGGACTTTTTGGAACTTTGTGTACTGCTTCATACCCGAAAGGTAATTGGCAAACCAGACTAGGACTGGAGGGGAAAGGCCAAGGAACTGAAGGGCAGAGCCCAGGAGTTGTGTGTGATCAACCACATCAAAGGCCTTAGACAGGTCTATGAAGATAGTGCCAGTAAATTTGCCTTGGTCAGTTGCAGTTCTGATGTTGGAGGTGACCTGAGCAATGGCAGTGGAAGTGATGTGTCCTTTGAGGAACCCATGCTGTGCAGGGGAGAGGAGGCCATGGGTGTGGATGAAGAGTGTGAGCTAGGAGGCCACCACCTTTTCAAGCAGCTTGTTCACAGCAGACAAGATCATGATGGGGCGATAGTTTTCGAGAATTTTGGGATTGCCACTTTTGAGGACTGGGACTACACGAGCCACCTTCCAAATATCAGGGATTGTCCCAGATATGAGAGAGGAACTGAGGATGTGGGAAATAGGCTGGTCCACAAAGGGGGGCCCCCGGTAGAGCAATTTAGGTTTGAGATTGTCATGCCTGGCTCCATTGTGTGGGGAGAGACCAGCTAGGAGCTTCCGAGTCTCACTGCAAGAGACAGCCTTAAAGTAGAAGGGGGGAATGAGAGGGCACATCATGGCCAGAGGGCCCCAGCTCATTTGAGACAGGAGATAAAGGTGGACAGGTCGGAGAACTGGGCGTTAAAGGCATTGGCTATAGTCCGGTCACTGTTACAGCTGACTCCTTCAATTAGCATGTAGGAATCCTGGGGGCTGGCAGGACCGCTTACTGTGTGTTTGATGGTGCGCCAGAAACTCCTTGGGGTTTTGGCTGAAGCTTCAAGGGAGGATTTACAGAATTCACTCTTAGATGAGCGGATAGCCTTCTTACAGGAGTTCCTGAGCTGCCTGTATTCAGTTAAGTCCGAACTTTAACCAGAGACCTTGAATTTTTGCCAGCATTTATCCCCGAGTTTCATAAGGGCAAACAGGCCACCATGCAACCATTTAGTGACAGTGCCCCTCACTCTCCTTTTTATATAAGGGGCATGTCTATCCTGAATAGGGACGAATATGGATAGGAAGCAGTTAAGGGCAGCAGTGGGGTCACTGATGGCAGTGACCTGGGAGCAGTCGGTCTGGCAGAGGTCAGCAAGGTAGTCGTTAGTGTTAAATTTCGAGTAGTCTCTTATCTGAATGACTTTTGAGGGGGCCCTAGGGATGAGGACTTTTCAAACACAGTAGGTGGGGGAGTGGTCCGAGATGGAGTCTGGGAAGAGGCCAGAAGCAGTGATAGGGTCCAGCCTGTTGCTCAGCATCCAGTCAACAAGGGTACCTTTTACCCCAGAGGAAGAAAGTCTGGTTGGTTTGGAGATAAGCTGGCCAAGGGCAAGGCCTGACAGTAGGGGTTCGTAAAGCTTGGTGTTGCCACCCAGCCAGTTTAGGTTGAAGTCTCCGAACACTAAAAGTTCATTAGTACCCACCTTAGGACTGAGACAGTCAAGGAGATGGGAGAGGCCACGGGCTCCACTTTTAGGAGGATTATACACACAGGCCAGGTGGAGCTTCTTTGCAATACCCAACATTACCCCCCCCTTCCCATTGTGTACTCTTCCCCTGGGTTTTTGTTTCCCAGGTGCATTACTTTGCACTTCTTTGCATTGAATCTAAGATGCCATACTTTTGACCATTCCTCCAACCTTGCCAAGTCCCTTCTCATCCTTTCCACCCCACCCCTAGTGTATCAACCCTGTTGCAGATCTTTGTGTCATCTGCAAAGAGGCATACTTTTCATTCCAGTCCCTTTGCAATATCATAAAGAAATTAAAAAGGACCGGACCCATTACTGAACCCTGTGGTACCCCACTAGTAACCTCTCTTTCTTCTGACTGAACTCCATTTACTATTACCCTCTGTGTCCTGCTGTCCAGTCAATTTTTTACCCAGGCTACCACCCTGGGACCCACTCCCAGGCTGGCTAATTTGTTTATTAATCTTTTGTGTGGGACTGTGTCAAATGCCTCGCTAAAGTCTAGGTAGGTCATATCCACAGCCCCTCTGTGGTCTACTACTTTGGTCACCCAATCAAAGAAATCTATTAGATTTGTCTGACATGACCTTCCTGCTGTAAATCCATGCTGCCTTGGGTCCTGTGCCCCACTGGCCTCTAGGTACTCAACAATTCTTTCTTTCAGAAGTGATTCCATCATTTTCCCTACCACTGCGGTCAATCTAACAGGTCTGCAGTTTCCTGCCTCTGCTTTGCTCCCACCTTTGTGAAGGGGAATCACATCCACCCTCCTCCAGTCCTTAGGTACCACACCATCCTCCCATGATCTAAATGCATTTCTCACTGACCTTAAGAACATAAATTGGCAGGACTTTGACCTTGCCTCCACAGTAGAGAAAGCCTATGAGATATTCCAAAACAGACATGCACCTTTAGTTAAAGTGCGCAAGAAAAAGAGGTCCTGCCCCTGGTTCACTGCTAGTCTCAAAGCTTCACTTCTCCATAGGGATGCACTGTGGAAGAAAGCCAGAAAAACTAAGCTGCAGGCCGACTGGGTTACCTTTAGAACCGTAAGTAATCAGTGCACTCGGCTGGTCAGGGTGGAGAAAGCCAGATATTTCTGCACCGAGCTTAATGACTTAACATATCATGCAGCAAAATTCTGGAAAACGCTAAAAAATATTGAAGGCCATAACTCTGCTAGTGCACTTCCTCGTAAAATCTCCCACCTTCTAAACGAACATTTTGCTACCGCAGGTTTGGCGTTTGACACTTTGCCGGCTAGTAACCTTAGGGCCCAAATGTGCACCCAGGATTCTTTTTTTTCAATTCAAAGTTTATTAACATTTTTCATACAGAGGACAAATCTGCAAAACATTGACAGTACAAAACTGAGACATGGTAGAATGATAGATCCATCCTCCCCTCCTCCCTCCACCCCTCCTCCCTCCGCCTCCCCCTCCGCACCCAGGATTCTGATTCCATTGTCTCACCAAATCCTGGGCATACCCTGGTTTTTCATTCAGCCCTATTACGTACAAACAGGTAGAGGATTTCCTCTTGACATTGGATTTGAAGAAAAGTGGGAGCGCAGATCACATTGAGCTCCTCTTTTTAAAATATGGATATTACGTTTTTACAGCACCAATTACCCACCTCTTTAACTTATCACTTGTACAAGGCATGATCCCCACTATCTGGAAAACTGCCTATGTAATTTCCTGATTTAAATCTGGAGATCCAGGTGATTTAAATAATTACCGCCCAATATCTCTGCTTCCTACCCTGTCTAAACTTTTAAGGAAGATTGTCAACGTACAACTCAGGCAGCACCTGGAGAACCATAATCTTCTAAATCCTCTTCAGTCTGGTTTTAGAGCCCAGCACAGTATGGTATCTGCCCTTGCCAAGGTCTCAAATAACTGGCTAAACTCCTTGGACTCTAAAAACCATATTTGTGCTTTGTTCCTTGTCTTTAGCAAAGCATTCGATACCATGGACCAGACCTGCTGCTAGCCATAATAAGAAACACTGGATTGGACTGTTCAGCGCTAAACTGGTTCTCTCACTACCTCATTGGGCATCACCAGCAAGTCAAGGCTGAAGGTGACCTGTCGCCCCTAAAAGTACTGCAAAGAGGAGTGCCGCAAGGGTCTATATTAGGACCTCTTCTATTTGTTATCTATATAAACAACATCAATGCAGGTACTAAATTGGCAAACATTCACTTGTTTACAGATGATACTGTTATTTATATAGACAGACCCTCCCCAGAGCTAGTGTTCAGTGACCTCCAGATGGAATTTAACCTATTGCAAAAAGAACTACTACATTTAAAGTTGCTTCTAAACGCAAAAAAAAAACTAAGACCATGCTTTTTTCTCTGTCGGCTTCTCCTCTTAAACATAACCACAGTGTTACACCTTACATAACAGTATTTCTAGGTGAGACCCTTGAACATGCGACAAGTTGAAATACTTAGGGGTGTGGATAGATGCTAAACTCTCATTCGGTGACCACATTGAGGAGCTCTCCAAGAAACTTAGGCAAAGGCTGGGTCTCTTTTTAGGATTAGGCACCTGCTTACCTTGGAAGCTAGAACTAGGCTGGTCCAAACAACATTCATGTCACTGTTGGATTACGCTGATTTTCTGTATGGACAAGGCCAGAAAACTGCTTTGTTCAAACTTGATACACTTTACCACAGAGCACTTAGATTCATTATGGGTGCACCTTATTCCACTCATCACTGCTCCCTCTACGCAGCAGTAGGTTGGTTTTCGCTGAGCTTTAGGTGACAAAGGAACTCTATCTTATGGACCTACAGAGCCATTAACAATATGCTTCCTCGATATAGCACAGATTGTTTGCCCTGCTGTGTCACAGATAGCTACCCACTGAGAAGCCTATCCTATATTTGTCCTGTCATCCCTAGGGTCAGATCTTACTTTGGAAAAGCAGCTATAAGCTACTTCCTCCCCGCCCTTTGGAACACCATCCAAAAATCTCATAAACTTGAATTTCCTTTGAAGTTACCCTTCTTCAAAACACTGCTTGACCGCTCTGTCAAAGAGACATGCAAATGCCCTTACTAGTGACCACCCCATGTGTTAGCAGAGCGACTAGGGACACCCTTCTCCTCACCATTCCTCCCTACTTACTCCCTCTGTACCTTTCTCTGATTATGTCGTATTGTTCTGCTGTATTACTTGCTGTCAGAACAACTGCTTGCTAATCTTACTTGTGTGGTGCTGCACTGTTGAGAATACGTTTGTATGTGCATGTATGTATACTTATGTTTGTAAAAGACAAAGAACCTCTGTGCGTAAACACTGAGGCAAGGGTTACCTAGGGAATTTATTGGGAAGAAATAATTACACATGCCCACACATATTATGGGCATGTGATTTTGTATTTTCTATGTATGTATGTGCGCATGTACGTGTGCTTATTTGTGTGTGTGTGTGTGTGTAAAGTGCGCATAAGTGTGTTAATTATGTATATATGTGTGTGTGTGTGTATATATATATATATATGTATATCTGTATGCAAGTATGTTTGTATGTATAGATGTATGCAATTATATATATATATATATACAGTATATATGAAATACAAAATCACACATGCCCCCACAATGCAAAGCATCATGGGCCGCATATGCAAATCACCACAAAATATTATGCTGGTTCAACTTTAAGCATAATATATATATGTGTGTGTGTATATATATATATATATATATATATATATGTGTGTGTGTTTTGATGTGTATATATAGCTACTGGAATGCCGAGATGTAAGGTTCCCTATGCCCACATCATTAAAGTTTCTTAAGTATCTCTATATTATGAGAGTTCTGTACCCTACTCCATTCATATGTAATTCTGCCTTTGCCAGTATGTTGCTACTTGCATGTAATTATATGCCTTTATGTTTTCTTCTGCTTACTCTTTATGTACAGCCTTGTGATTTTTCTTGACCCTTCCAGGTCCACCTTGTAAATGAGTTTTTCTCAATTGTGTTTTGCCTGGTGAAATAACGATTTGATTGATTGATTGATTGATTAAGGGTAGTCAGTGGTGTCACTAGTTGTCCCCTTAGTTCTTTTAGAATTCTGGGGTGCATCCCGTCAGGCCCCATTGCTTTGTCCACCTTCAGTTTTAGGAGTTCTTTCAGAACCTTTTCTACTGTGAAAGGACTGGTATTGACCCCACTACCCAGAGTGCTTCTATTGATTGGATTAGGTACCTCCCCCTCCTCTTGTTTTGTGAATACTGAGCGGAAGTATTCATTCAGTATCCCTACTTTTTCACTGTCCCTGTCTGCCAACCCACCTCCCTCCCCCTTTATTCAGCCTCATTATCCCTCCCTTGGTCTTTCTTTTGTCCCTAATGTACCTATAAATGGTTTTATCCCCCTTCTTAACTGAGTTGGCAATCTTTTCCTCAGTTTAGACCTTTGCTATTCTGATCACCTTCCCGCTTTCTTCTGCTTTAACCGGTACAGTTCTCTGTCCTGCTCCTGCTCCTTCTGTATTTCCTTATACCTCCTGAATGCTATCTTTTTTTTCCTAACCTTCCCTGCCACCTCTTTTGAGAACCATAGTATTTTTTTCTTTCATTTTGATTTGTCTATTTGCATCACACAAAGGCTTGCTGCCTCTGTGATGGCAGTTTTGATGTTTCCCCATTGTTCCTCCACCGCTAGCGCTTTTCTGAGGTACTCTCCCATTTTGACAAAGTCAGCCCTCCTAAAGTCCAGTACCCTCACTTTTGTAAGGGTTGACACTGCGGCTGTGTTTATAGTGAACCACACTGTTTGGTGGTCACTTGTTTCAAGATGGCTACCCACTTCTAGATCTGAGATCCTCTCTCCATCCCTTAATGCTCCCTTTAAGGGTCACAAACTCTTTGGGGCCCCTACTCAAGAAATATTGATGTTCTTGCAGCTGTCTGGATGCACCTTGAAATCAGTACACTCCTTGTACCATACCCAACCGTTTCAGAAGTCTAGCACTAAACAGAGACCCCCTTCCAAGCAGCCCACCAAGTGAAAGGCCACTGTCTCCCTGCCGGGACCTACACCTTCTAGCAAGTCCACCCACCCAGCCCCAGCAGTCCCACCCCCCAGGGACCTGCCACAGCATGAGGATTCCCCAAGCCCATGGTCCTAGAGCCCCCGCCCACGCAGAGTTCAGACACACATTAAACCTGACATGTGCATCCCCCAACATGACACCAAAACAAACCACCTACCCACCCGATCACACAGTTCTGCAAGCAGACAGCCAAGCACTCTTTTATCAAAAAAGCCATAGAGCCAGTCCCTCCTCACCAGGAGGGTCGTGACTTTTACTCCCACTTCTTCCTCTTCCCGAAAGTGACGACAGACCTCGGGCCAGTTCTAGACCTCCAGCAATTAAATCTTTTCATTCAGTACAAGAAATTCAGGATGGTTACCCTGCCAACCCTGCTTCTCTGACTGAACAGGGGAGACTGGCTCTTCTCTCGTGGCATGAAGGATGCATACCTTCATATAGTGATACACCCAACTCACAGAAATTATCTCCACGTCACTTTCAAGCATCACCACTATCAGTTTTGTGCACTCATCTTTGGGCTGTCTTCAGCCTCATGAGTGTTCATGAAGTGCCTGGCAGTGGTGGCAGTGGCCATACAAAGGGCAGGGCACTATGTCATCCCTTACTTGCATGACTGGATCCTGAAAGCCTAGTCGAGACACCAACTAGCAGCAACCATCTCCCAAACACATGCGCTGTTTGCTTCTCCTGACATAATTGTCAATATTCCAAAGTCCAAGATGGAATTCTGTCAACGTCTCCAGTACATTGGGGTTGTACTGGATACATCCATAGGCTCTGCATTCCTGCCTCAGGATTGGGTGGAGAAGCTTATCAGCCTGGCATCCCACATCAGCATTAGCAGGTATGTCTTGGCCCATTGCTACCTCAGGTTACTGGGCCACATGACAGCAGCAATATCCACAGTACCATACGCCCGTTTGCATATACGCATCTTGCAGTGGACTCTGTAAGTGCAGTGGGACCAGAAAACAGATGATCTGGACACAGATGTCATGGTCTCAACCCCCAACGAGATGGGTTCTCCAGTGGTGGATGAATTTAGACCATTTATTAGGGGGGCTCCCCTTTCACATTCCCAGTCCACAACACACCCTGATCACAGACTCATCTGCACAGGGTTGTGGAGCCCATCTAAACACCATGCAGACCCAAGGTACATGGCATCCCACAGAGACCCCTCTCCACATCAACATTTTGGAGATGCGTGTGGTTCTCTATGCTTTACAAGCCTTTTAAGATCTACTACTTCCAGGCAACCTTCTGTTACAGATGGACAACAACACAGTGGTACATTACCTGAACAAACAGGTGGGCACACACTCTTATCTGCTGTTCAGGGAAGCAATGAGAAGCTGATACTGGGCAACAGAACATGGATTACACCTCATTATGGTACATGTCCCAGGCAACACAAACATAGTAGCGGATGCTCTCAGTCACTTCAAAACCCACACACATGAATGGGAGTTCCTTAAGTCAGTTGTCAAAGATTTCTTTCACCGCTGGAGACACCCAGAGCTAGACCTCTTTGCATCATCCCACAATGCAAAATTACCATGCTGCTGCTCACTAGAGATGGACCTGAAGTTGTCTGGCTAGATGCGTTATCAGTCTTCTGGATAGGAAGATTCCTTTACGCCTTCCCTCCATTACCACTTATACAGTGAGTGCTACTCAGACTGCTCCAGGATCATGCAACCATGATCCTCATATTCCCTTTCTGGCCTTGTCAGATATGGTTCCCCTGCTGCAACAGTTAGCAGTCCAAGATCCCACTCCCCTCCCCGGCTCTCTGACCCTTCTCACACAAGCTCAGGGAACCTTAGTACACCCCGGCCTCCACTCACTTCATCTGCTTGCATGGCTCCCGAGGATGTAGTTCTAGCGAGATTCCATGTCTCACCCCAGGTTGTGCTAGACATGCCATCGCTACCGTGACTTTTCGATAGCGACTGACATTACAGCGACAACAGCGACAGGTCACTGTAGTGTCAGCGCATGGGCCCCACCACTGCTTTCAGGGGTATTGCACCCCCTCCTCGCCGAAACAACTCTGACTTGGAGTTGATTAGTTTAGTAGGGGGGTGCAGAGGGCACATCCCCCAGCATGGAGGGTCTGTTCTGTGACTCCCTCATGCCAACTGCAAAATGCGGTCGACATAAGGGTGTTGCTGTAACATCGGTTGACAAACAATTTGTCTACTGACTGTCATGAATCCGCAATGCAAGTCCTATGAGCAGCCCAAAAACCAACCAGGGCTACATATTCGATGAAGTGGAAACATTTTGCCTTGTGGGCAGCTGACCAAGGGGTGGACCCATACACCTGCCATCTGCAACAAATCCTTGACTACCTGCTGTTGCTCTCAGATGCTGGTTTAAAGTACTCCTCCCTGAAGATACACTTATCGGCGATCTCTGCCTTCCACGTCCGAACTGCTGATCACCCCCTAACCCAATTAGAGGTCATGAAGACCTTCTTAAGGAGTGTACTGCACCTTAAAGCACCAGTGAGAAACCCTCCCCCATCTCTGTGGGATCATAACTTCGTATTGGAGAAATGCTGCCTCCCTTCGATCTTGCGGCTACATGTGAGCTGCATTACCCATCATGAAAAGCCTTATTCTTGGTGGCACTCACGTTTGCGAGACACATTTCTTAATTACATGCACTAATGTTCAAGAAACCTTACTTATTCTTTCATAAAGACATGGTTTCTTTATGCACAGACCCTCACTTTCTTCCTAAGGTGGTTTCAGAGTTCACTCTAAACCAGTCTATCCAACTACCAGTGTATTACATGGAGCATGCCAATCCAGGGGAAGCATTGCTCCACACCTTGGATGCACATAGAATACTTAGGTACTACTTCTCTCATACCAAGGATACATGCAAAACAGCGCAGCTTTTTGTTTCCTTTGCCCCAGGTGAGGAGAGCAATCCAGTTTCTAAGCAGTGCCTGTCCAGATGGCTGGCCAACTACATCACATTTTGTTACAAAAAATATGGCAAAGAACTCCCCGGAGTGGTAATACCCCATTCCACATGAGGGATGGCTACTTCAGTAGCTTGCTTTAAAGGAGTCCTGAGATTTGCGAAGTGGTTACCTGGATGAAAGCCTTTACCAAACATTACAGCCTGGACATAATTTCCAGAAGACGGACCAACTTTGGCCATGCAGTTCTGCGGAGTTTCCTATCAGGAGTCCACAGTCCTTCTCCTCCCAACTGCTAGGGACTCATTTCTAGATGTGTGACCTACTGCAAGAGATATCCTCAAAGAAGCTAGTACAGTTACGTGGGTACCTACTGTAACAGTAGCTTTTCGAGAGAATATCTTGCAGCAGGTCAAGCCATCCCTCCCTCCTTGCCCCTAACCAAATACTGGAAACTCCCGCTGTAGGGAGGAGACTAGTTCCTGCTCCCATTGACGCAGGGCACTCCTACTTCCTCCTCAGTTCCCCTCGGAAACCTACCATGTGGTTCAAGTGGCACTCAGTCGCTGACAGAAAAAGAACCGAGGAGGATCTGGGACCACCCATGCTTAAATACCCTATAGCATAGCACGTGATGTCATCATGGGCATTCCCAGGTCGACTGCTGGTGAAATCCTCCGGCTGGATTTGGTGCCTGTGGCTGGATGTTCCTAGCTGTGTGACCTGCTGCAAGAGATCCTCTGGAAGATCTACTGTTAGAATAGGTACCCACATAACTGTACTTTTCTGCTGCAGAACAGAAAAGGAATGCACTGTGAAGGCAAACATATAAAAATTACATACCTACCGTAATTCTTGATCTTCTCTTGTATCTTCACCATTCATTATTGCTAGATGTAAGTCGGAGGCACGCACCCGCCATGGGAGCTTTTTTTTTTTTTGAGGGAGGAGTCGGCACCCACGGTGCCACCCATGTGGCTGACGCACTGCATGAAGCATGGGGGTTGGCCATTAGGTGCTATAGACTCCTCCTCCATCCCAGTTTTGTTTAGCTGGAGAGGCAGAAAGACAGGTTTCAGAGAAAAAAGGGGGCGGCAAGAGAGCCGAAGGATAGAAAAAGAAAAGGATATAAACTGAAAAAGGTATAAGCTGATTAGAGGACAGAAAAAGAGAAGCCTACCTTAAGTGGCCATAGGGCCCTAATCCTTGGGCGGTTTTGGAGAAAGGAGGAGACAAAGGATAGAAGGAAAAGAGTAGAGAAGGGAGAAAGGGATAAAAAGGGGGAAGAGGAGAAGGGCTGTCTGCCACATTAAATTGGAAGACCACTGGCATGACAGTTTCAAATCCCAGTGCGATTGAAGACAAGAGAGCAAGGATCCCACCAGTCAAGTTATTGAACCAAGGTCTGAAGGGAATTAATGGTCTTGTCAGACTTGGTGAAGGCAGACCCTTCCTCACCCCCCTTTATCCAAAATGTTAGTAAAACTTAAGCCTAGGTCTCACCAACTGTCCCTAGGAGGGTAACAGTCTTGCTCAGAAGAGGAGTGAGTCCTGAATTTAGGTGTATGGAAGAAATCTGGAAGAAGGATTTCCACGGTAGTACTGGAGTAGTCCCCACTTCAAAAGAAGAGAACCATGGGACAACCGTGTCATAAGAAAAAAGAGGGAGGAAAATTCCTATGGACTCTCTTAGGACTGCCAAGAAGTAAGTCAGCTAGAGGGTGACATAAGAAAAAATTACTCACCTTAGTAATTCTGTTTCTTCCCAGTGATACTCAGGTATTCATAACTTTCTGAAGTAAGCCTGGAGAGTTGGACTGCCCGGAGAGAATGGAACGTATGCAAATGATGGAATCATCAGCGTGTGATAACTTTTCAAATGCTGCCCTATACTAACTGCCAATATTCTAAACCTTCTCAGATTTTCTAGGAGCCTGAAAAGACAAGCAACCCAGTAAAAAACCAAAAGTATTTGAAAAGAGAAAATAATTCAAAATGACCCGAATTTGGTCATAAGAGAAAAACTCCAAATGGAGAAAACACAGAAGCATTACTGAAAAGTCAGCATGCCGGCAAAACATGCAAAGAATAAAGACCATGAGCCTTGTTTACCAACTTGTACCACTATGTGGCAACATATATACACATTGTGGTGTACTCTCTTTTGTGGTAGCACAGCATGCCGGAGTGCAGAGGCTTGAGTTCTGGAAGGGGAGGTAGGTTGGGAAGTTATGAATACCTGAGCATCACTGGGAAGAAACAGAATTACTAAGGTGAGTAATTTTTTTCTTCTAACCCCAGTAATTCTCAGGTATTCATAACTTTCTGCAGACTACAAAGCAGTACCATTGGAGGTGGGCACAGAACATTTACTTTGGAAATAGACTCTGCAGGACTGCTGTGCCAAACGTAGCATCACTTCTGGACTGGATGTCTAGACTGTAATGCTTTGCAAAGGTGTGTACTGTTTCCTAGGTAGCTGCTTTACAAATATCCACTAGAGGAACATCCCTTGCAGCTGCGAGCATAGCAGCTGTCCCCCTGTGGAATGTGCCCTCAACCCTGTTGGGGGCTCCCTACCACCTTTTGTGTAGCAGAATTGAATACACTGGACTATCCAATGAGAAATAGATTTTTTAGAAGCTGGATTACCTTTTCCCACATCCCCAAAGGTCAGAAACAGCAGTTTTCTGTCCTGCCTATGGTCCTTGGTGGCTGTAATATAGTAACTAAGAGCTCTCTTCACAGCCAAACTATGAAGTCTTCTTTCACCAGAAGTAGAATGCTCAGTGAAAAAGACAGTTAGGGTAATGGATTGGTTGATGTGAAAATCAGAGACTACCTTTGGTAGGAATTTTCTATTTGTTCTCAAAACTACCTTATCTCTGTGAAAAGGGATATAATCTTGCTCGACAGAAAGAACTCGCAATTCACTTATTCTTCTTGTAGAAGTAATTGCCACTAGGAAAACTGTTTTCCAAGTGACATATTTAAGTTGAGCTGTAGTCATAGGCTCAAAGGGAGTGCCCCATGAGCTTGGCTATACAAACATTAAGGTCCCATGCTGGCAAAGGTACCCTGTGGGGAGGGTGCAAATGGGCCAAACCCTTGAAGAACCTTTTAAAAATGGGGTCTGAAGCTAGTGATACCCTAGCACCAGCAGAAACATAAGCAGACAATGCTGCAAGGTGTACCTTGAGTGAATTTCGTTGTAGACCCAGAGAATGTAAATGAGAGAGGTAATCCAAAACAGCTGGGACCCCAGCCTGTAATGGAATCAAATCCTTAGTCGAACACCAGATGGAAAACCTTTTCCACTCAGAAGAATAAGTTTTCTTAGTAGATAGTTTCCTATTGCCTCTCAGAATGTGAAGCACCGATTCAGAGAATTGCTAGTTAGCATACTCTAGCTCCTCAGGAACCAAGCTTTGAGATTGAGGGACTTGAGGTTTGGGTATAACAGGATCCCCTGGTTGGAGGTCAATAGATTATGCCTCAGAGGAGTATTATTGGTTTGGCTGCAGACATTGAGAGCATTAGAGAGTACCATGGCTGCCTGGGCCAGTCCAGAGCTATTACGATCAGAGATGCTGAATGGGACCTGAGCTTGAGTAACACTCTGAAGACCAGGGAAAAAGGAGGGAAAGCATAGAGGAACCTCCCTGACCAATCTAGAGTCAGGGCATCCAGTGTCAAAGTGCCCTGATCTGGTGGCCTGCAGCAATACTGAGGCAAGTGGTGGTTCTGGTGGGATGCAAACAAGTCCATCTCTGGAGTGCCCCACCTTCAGAAAACTAGGTCCACCACCTGTTTGTGCAGAGTCCATTCGTGATGGGCCTGCTTGATTTGACTTAAAGCATCTGCCAGGGTATTGTCCTTTCCTGGTAGATGTATTGCCTGCAAGGAGACTCCCAGGGAATACGCCAGGGTCCAAATTTCCATGGCCTTTGTGCAAAGGGGCCCTGATCTGGTGCCTCCCTGTTTGTTTATGCAGTACATTGTAGTGGTATTTTCTGTTCTGACCTGTACCACCTTTGACTGTACCAGTCCTGAAAATGTTTTTAGAGCCAGAAAAACAGCCCGGAGTTCCAACAGGTTTATCTGCTGGAGGGACTCTGAAGCTGACCAGGTGCCCTGTACTGTATGATCTCCCAAGTGGGTGCCCCGGCCCAAAAGGGATGCATCTGTTGTGAGAACAACTGAGGGGTTGCTTTTCTGAACGGGAACACCTTCCCTTAGATTGGGTACTTTCTTCCACCACTGCAAGGCTTGCAGCAGGGTTCTTGTGACCGGAATGGGTTTTGATAGAGAATCTTTCCTTTGACTCCAGTGAGCCCTGAGGTGGAACTGGATGTCCCTCATTTGAAACCTTGAACCCAGCACTGTGGCTGTGGATGCAGACATATGTCCCAGAAGTTGCAAGAACTGTCTTGCAGGCTTGCTCATGTTCAAGGTGAAGGAATTTGCTAACTCTTGAAGATTCTTGACCCTGCCCAGAGGGAGATAGACCCTGCCCTGCAGGGTGTCTATCTCTGGCCCTATGAACTGCAACCTTTGTGCAGGAGCGAGGACTGACTTTTTGAGATTGATAATGAATCCTAAGGATTCCAGGAGGCCTTGAGTAAGGCTTAAGTACTGAATGACCTGTTGTGGTGATTTGCCCACCAACAGCCAGTCGTCCAAATATGGAAAAACTGTCACACCTTGCCTTCGAAGGTGTGCTACCACTGGTGCTAGGCACTTTGTAAACACCCTTGGGGCCAAGAAAAGGCCAAAAGACAGGGTTGAAAATTGGTAATGACCTGAAGGGAGTTTGAATCTGAGGTATTTATTTATTTATACATCGGTTTACAACCTTTGAGCCAGAGGCTCATTTCCAAAGGTACCTCGTCACAAAGAGGACAAAGAGGACAAACACAGTACAACATATAGTTACAATATTGTGGTTACAGCATACATCTCTGAGGTTACAGTTTTGGTAGAACAGGCAGTTATAACTTAGTTACAATTTAAGTTTTACAGGAATGGTAATCACAGTTTTATCAGTCAGTATAGGAGAGCCACTCAGAGAGCTTTGTCAGGGCATTTTGAACTAGATCACCTAGGGCAGGAACAGCTACGCATGCTAAAGAGATGATTCCGGAGTGAGATTTTGAATCGGGAGATTGTACGGGTGTCAGTGATGGAGGTGTGGAGAGTGTTGTACCAGGAGGGAGCTCTGTAGCAGAAGGACCTTAGCCCATGTGTGGTCCTGAGCCTAGGGACAAGGAGGGTGGCCTTAGAGGTGTTACGAGTATTGACTAAGGGTTGTGCAAGGTGGATAGAGGTTGTCAGACCAGGTGGGGATAGTCCAAGGAGGGTTTTTTTGTAATGAGGCAGGTTTGGAATCTGAGCCGTTCGTCCAGGTTAAGTAGCCTGGCCATATCATATAGTCCGCAGGTATGTGTGAGCCTAGGGGCACCCGTGATTAATCTACAGGCCTTATTCAAGGTGAGGCGAATTTTATTGAGGAGGTGCGTGTCTGCAGCACCATGCACAGGCAAGCCATAGTCTACAAGGACAGTATTGATGAGGTGACTGCAAGTTGGAGGCATTGGGGGAGGCAGTGCTATAGCGGTAAGGATGCCTAGCCAGGTGTTCAGTGTAGAGGCTAGATTATCTATGTGGTCATGGAATGTGAGTGCTGAGTCAAAGAAGACCAAGGTATTTGTACAGGCGGACTAGATCAAGAGGATGCTTTGAGCCAGGAGGATGTGGAGTGGGAATTTCTGGATTTGTTTTTGGGATGGGCAAAGCGCATTGCTTTGGTTTTTTAGATTGAGTACAAGTCTGTGCTCTTTGAACCAGGCTTCGCATCACCAAAGGCTTGTTGCAAGGAGTCTTGTAGGGAGTTGGGGTTTGTGTGCGCGTAAAATGATCTGGCGCCATCTGCATACAGCAGGATTTTACCAGAACAGGCTTTGGGAGGGTGTTGACATAGAGAGAAGAGAAGAGGACCAAGGATGGAGCCCTGGGGACACCTGAGCGGATAGGGCATGTATCGGAGAGGGTCATATTAATTTTAACACGCTGAGCGGGCAGACAGATAGCTGGAGCACCAGGAGACTGGACCAGGGCAAAACCGGAGTGGCTGAGGGTTTCCAGCAGTAGGGGTGGGAGACCGTGTCAAAAGCCTTAGAGGGTCAATAAACACTGCACAAGAGGCGCCAGAGTCCAGGGAGGAATGAAGAAAATTTGAAACTCAATTAGGCTGTGCCGGTACTGTGCCCTGCCCGGAAACCATGTTGCTCATGGCAGAGGATGTTGTATTTGGTTATGTAATCCGTGATTTGGGTAGCCACCAGTTTTTCTAGGGCTTTGGAGAGGGGTGGAGAATGGAGATGGGCTGTAATTCCCAGCAGATGACTTGTCACCTCCTTGTGAATGGGTGTAACTGTGGCAATTTTCCATGCTGAGGGAACTGCCCCAGGCAGAGGGACTTATTGAACAGGCTAGTTAGAGGGCAAGGACCTGATCCAGAACCGCGTGGAGAAATACAGGGGTCCAGAGAATCACTGCCAGTACTATTGCTCTGTAGCGCTTTAATCAGGTGTGGCCTGACTTCCTGGGCAGTGACCCCAGTGTAAGTGGAAGCTAGGATAGTGAGTGTCTAGGGCAGGTAAGGAAGAAGGAGGATCAAAGAATCACAAGGAGGACAGAACTAAGGTCTGTGAAAGATGAGTTGAGGAGATTGGCAATGCGGGCAGGGTCAGTGGAGACAGAGCCTCAATAGTGATCAGGAGGGGCGGGAGCACTCCCATTTAGCTGTTTAATGTTGTCCCTGAAATTTCGCATTCCCCAAGAGGTGGTGAGCACGGCCTGATAGTGATCCGCCGCTTTCCTGATGGCCCAGGTGCATTTGTTTCTTGCGGCATTGTATGCCTGTCTGTCAGCCAACCGCCAGAATCGAGGCCAGGTGCCAAAGGTCATCCCTGTGTCTGAGCAGTTGCAACAAGGCCGGGTAACCCAAGGGGCATTAGAACTTTGGTTCAGACAGCCGTCAAAGGTGAAGATGCTCAAGCAGGTTTTGTTGAAGGTTTGCAATATAGGTAAGGCAGTATCAATATCAGGGGCATAGTGAATGGGGAACCAGTTAATTTGGGCTAGATGTAGCTTGTTGGCTTTTAGTCCACCCGGTCTGAAGCGCCGACTAGAGAGTTGGGAAGACCATGGGTTTGGGAGTGGTGGCTGCCCAGCGGAAAAGGATAGGGAGTGGTCACTGAGGGAATCAGGAAGGACCTGGGTATCATGGATTTGTTGGGGACGGTTGGTGATGACAACGCCCAGTAAGGTGCTGGTACCTTTCTTTAGCTAACTCGGGTGGGTTGGGAAACTAGTTGGGACATGTCTAAGGCTGCGGAAGGAGTCACGGGTGGTGGCGGCAGACGGGCTGAGCCAGTTAACATTCAGGTCACCCACGAGGATTTGGTCAGCTGAATGAGGTAGGGTTGAGAGATAATCAGTTAATGGAACCAGCGCCAGGGTTTGGTTTTTGGGGGGAAGGTAGGCAGTGGTGAGATATAGGGGGCCCCTGGAGGGGTCAGGAGTCAGTTTGAGGGTTAGGGCCTGCGCCCCATATGGGAGAGCAGTGGCATACATTCCTGTGAGACTCTTTTATGGGAATGTGTAAATAGGCATCTTTCAAGTCCAGTGATGCCAACCAATCCCCTCTTTGGATTGTTGGCAGAATCAATGCTAAAGTTACCATTTTTAACTTTGGCTTTCTTAGATGCCTGTTTAGGGCTCTGAGATCCAATATAGGCCACCACTCCCCACGTTTTTTTGTGGTGAGGAAGTATCTGGAGGAAAAGCCCCTTCCTCTCAATGGGCTTGGGACAGGTTCCACTGATTTTAAAAGTAGCAGTTTCTGGACCTCTGCCTCCAGCAGAATATTTTCTGCCAGGGAAGGTGCACTGAAACCCTTGACTGTTAAAGAAGGAAGGGATTTGAAACGCAGAGACAGACTCTGACCGACTATCTCCAGGACCCACATGTCTGTGGTGATGGTCAGCCAAGCTTGGAGGAAGTGGGAAAGTCTGCCTCCAACAGGGAGTGAGGAGGTGGCCTGTACTTCAGGAAGTCTGCTTAGTTTGGGTGGAGGTTGTGCTTGAGTTCCACGCCTAGATCCCCTTCAACCCCTGCCCCTAAAGTACCCCTGCTGTGGGTACTGTTGGTACTGGGATATGGCCACTGGCTGGAAAAAGGGCCTGGTGTGGAAGGACCTGCCCTGGCCTCCCCTTCCATAAGGCCTGGTGGATGGAAAAGCTCTCTCTCTCTCTACTAGAGTTGCCTCTATAGGTGGCCTTGTACTCATCCACCTTCTTCATGTATGCCACAGTGGATTCTCTGAAAAGAGCATTTCCCTCTAAAGGAAACTCCAGGGCCTTAGACTGTGTATCAGCAGTGAGATTTGTGGCCCTCAGCCAAGCAACTCCCCTCTGGGCTACCATATTTGCCATCTATCTGGCTACAGTATCGTTGGTATCAGAAGCCATCTGGAACTGGTACTTAGCTGCCTCTAGCCCAAACCTAGCTGTTTCTGCTAGGTCATCAGACAGGGGTGAGGGAGCTTTCTGTGAAATGGCCAGTACTGACTGCCACTGGGACTTTTGGTACTGGGCAGCATGGGCCTGGAAGTTAGCCTGCCGCATGGCTAGGGAGGCTGACAGGTATCCTTTCCTTGTCATGCTATCTATTTTCCTGGAGTCCTTATCTGGTGGGTGGGTGGAATGCCCGAAGGACTCTAGCCTTATCACAGGCTGCCTGTTGGATGACCCCTTGGTGATCCGGATGGGAAAAGAGGAACTCTGCCCCTTCCCTCTCCAACTGATATTTCTTGTCCAGCCTCTTATCCAGAGAGGGGACAGAATTTGGGGTCTGCAACAACTTTAGAGCATCTTTCTTAAAAAAATGTATAGACTGGGAGGAGGAGGAGGGCTTTGGTGGGAGTTAAACCCATCATCTCCAGATATTCTATTTCCTCCTCATCCTCCACTTCTTCCCTTGTGGAGATGTCAAGGGCATTTGCTATCTTTCTCACAAAGGTAACGTGAGAAGAAAAATCTTCGGATGTCCTGGGGGTTGATCCGAAGTACTGTTCAGGGGAGACCTCTGGCAAGATGGGTTCCCCTTCATCCTCCTCATAATCATTGCATTCCTCCTCTTCAATAGGGTGAATAATGCCAGGCTGTCCTGTCGTGACAGGTGGCGGCTGTGCAGGGGGCACCAAACCCTGCAAAGCCTGTATAACTTTAAAAGCTTGTGCAATTTCCAGAGGAGTTGGCATGACACTAGCAGATACAGAAGCCCCCTGGTTAATATTTGGGGTTCAGTATGCTTCAGCTTATTCTTTTTTAGAGGACAGGGAGCTAGCCGGTTCGGAAGACCGCTTAGTAATTTTATCACCCGTATCAGGGGTGGAAGTAACAACAGGTGTGGGTTCAGCCACAGTAACAGAGGGTATTGGCTTGTCAGAGCCAGAGGGACCCTTGGGGAGCTTTTTCTTTAGCCGTTCCAGGCATTTTTCAATAGTTTTTTCAGGGAAAGTCAGGCAGATTTGACAGTCCTCTTTAAGGTGCTCATAACCAAGACAAGCGACACATATAGTGTGCTTATCTGCCTTTGCAAAAACATCCCCACAGGGTTGGCCCAGTGGCACTGAGGGTTGAGGCGCTGGATGCCACACCTCGCACCACACCGGTGACCTGAGTTCGGGAGCGAGCTCAGGTGCCGGGGGTTGGCAAGGGAGGGACTGGATTGAGTGCCCGCAGGGCTGCTCTCCTGTCCTGGAGGGAGGGCATCAGGGACCTTGGCACTCCAGCAGCCCCTGGTGGAGACTGGGGGCACTGCAGTAGCACAGAGCAGCACTTAATAGCGTGCCTGACGCTGGCAGGGTAGCCGTGCGCCATTGCATCAGGGAGTGCACACGCAAGGGAAGGGGCAGGTGAAACAGAACACAGGAAAAACCTGGTTCTAGGGGTAGGCGACGGCACCAATCCCCATGCCCACGTCCGGGTCTGACTTGGCCAGCCTTCACGGATCCTCCACCCAGAGCCCCACGTCAAGCAGCTGGAGTCTACAAAGTTAAGAGCTCCAAAGGTAGGCAGGGCGGCCCCACCCTGAAGGGGTTAAGCTGGGGGTGGCAGCTGTGAGGCAGGGGCGGAGGAGAGGTGGGTTCGGTTGGCGAGACTTCAGGTAGGGCAGGATAAGGTTGGATGCCTGAGAGAGGCTCCTAGAACTGTGACCAGAGGGAAAAAGAAATAAAAAAAAAAAAAAGTCCCCACATTGAGTACAATTCTTAAAACTAGGCTCGCTGATCTTTTTCTTTGGTTTTTCTGCCATTTAAACTGACACAAAGAGAACCGCAAAAGGCAAAAAAATTTAAACAACAACAAGGCAGTTATGTTCAGATCCGGAACCGGAGGAACCGAACCGATAAAAATTCTGGAACCGGTACTAGCAGTTCAGTAACTGGTAACTTCGGTTACAAAAAAACACTTTTAAACAATATTTAAAACAAAAATAAAGTGGGGTTTGTGCTAGAAAAAACCCTAGGCTATTAAAAACTAACCAGGTTCCCTCCCGGTTATCCCGAACCGAGAGGAACTGGCAAAAATAACTAAATTACTACAAAAACAAGTTTAGCTAAATAAATCAATATGAGGCAGCAATTGAAAAAATAAAGCAATACTTATATGTTTTTTATAAGTTTCTTCACTTCTGACAGACGATGAAGAGCGACACTCCGAGCGACCAGACTGTTCAGGCGGAGAGTAAAATCTGAGGAGGTTTAGAACATTGGCAGTTAGTATAGGGCAGCATTTGAAAAGTTATCACGTGCTGATGATTCCATCATTTGCATACGTTCCATTCTCTCTCTGGGCAGTACAACCCTCCAGGCTTACTGCAGAAAGTTATGAAAACCTCAGTATTACTGGGGTTAGAAGCCAGAGGATTATGCAAGCCCCAAGTGAGGGACACCCTAGGAACATATGAGAATCAGAGGGAGTTCCCTCAGAGGGTTTAGGGCAAAGATCCTACTCGCCATCCTCCAGAGTGAATGCTCTGTGACTTTAGAGAAGGAACAGAGAGCTCTGAGGTACCAGGGGGACTCAGCCCCCAACTGGCCTCTAGGAGGGGGCGGGCAAGCAGGGTGGAGGTGATGCCTAAGAATTGAGGCCCATGAGGGGATGGAGGGTGGGAATCAGTAATGAATGGTGAAGATACAAGAGAAGATCAAGAATTACGGTAGGTACACAATTTTTATATCTTCCTCTTGTCAGTCTTCACCATTCATTACTGCTGGGTTAGTACCAATCCCCCCAAAGGGGACCTGGCACAGCCCTGAGGGAACAGACCCCTCAGCCTCTTGCGGGTGAGATGCAGAGGGGGAGACCCTAGACTTATTAGACTGAGCAAGGTCTAAAGCTGCTCTGCTGGGGCTGGAGAAGGGGTAGCTGGAGACTGCCAGGTGTGGATAGATGACTCCTGGAAGGGGATGGGCCAGGAGGGTGCCACTAGGTGGTGAGCACTAAATTCACTAAGGAATGAATGCGCCTCCCACTCAGTATTGGTCCTCAGAACATGGGAGATGTGAAGCTCCTGTACTAGCCTCAAAAGGAACCACTGATATTCCATGAAATCAACGTCAGAGGACAGGATTTTTTTTTTTGTAGTCTTTGGTAACTGGGTAAGGCCCACTAGGCACAAGTGCCTGTTTTCAGGGGTGACCTGGGAGCACTGGGCGGTTAAGAGACTTGCTCAGAGTCATACAGTTTGCAAGTGAAGGTTGTGAGAATAAAACTCAGGTCTGGTCTGCTGGATGTCTCAAGTTCATTCACACCTCATTCCTCTAACCTCTAGGCTATACTGCCTCTCCCTCGGAAGAGGAGGAGCTCAAATGTCCAGAGGACTCCTGCGGCAGAGGGGACAGGTGGAAGACCTGTTTGTCCATGGCCCTAATATAGGAAGGAAAGGCCGCTGCAGTGGCTCTGAACATCTCCCAGGTTATAGGCCCCGTAGGACCCACATGGCCCAGGAGAGATGGGGGTGTTTGCAGAGGGATGGGCGATGGGCACCGCACTGAGTGTGTCCAACCTCTGCCAGGTCTCTGAAACCCAAGGACTGATTCCACTGTGCAAGGGGGCCGAGAGGCCATACTGGGCTGCAAAGTTTGAGTCTGGGAAGGCAAACTCCAGAAGAGCCCTGAAGGGGAGTCTCCCCTGTGATGTGCCTAGGGTTGCAAGCATCTAGAAGGGCAACCTTCTGTGCTGCCAACCAAGGGTGCCTCTGGAACCTTAAGGGAAGGGCAGGGCTCAGCACTATGACTCCTCCCCACCCCCTGCAGGATGGTGGAAGGGGGCTGCTGCACCTCACCTCGACCCCTCGGACTCAGAGGCAGCCCTCTTCCTCAGTCCCAGTGAAATGGGCTCCCTCGATCCCGCAGACCCCTCGAAGGGGGCCGCAGAAGTGAGGGCTCCCCCATCCGGAGGTCCACAGCAACACCAGAGATGGCAGCTGCCTGGAGCCTCCCAGAGGTGGGTACCCCTTCCTGAACCATTGCCCTCAAGGGATCCACTGCCACCCCAAGACAAAGGATCGTCCAAGGCAACTGGCTCTGGGGACTCAGAGATAGGGATACTGGGCCACCTGGCACCATGTCCCACAGAGCTCTCTGACCCCGAAGAGTCAGGCTGCCAGTCCAGGTCTGCCTCCAAGCCATCCCCCTCCGAAGAGGAGGCAGCCAGACAGACCTCCAAGCTAGCAACCCCGGGAGAGCCCCCGGCAGTGGTGCCTCGAGCGGCACCACTACGGGACATGGTGCTGCCTGCGGCACTGTCTTAATCACTGACAATGCAAATGGCACTGGGATCCAGGGTGGTGGCACCAAAGGGTCTGCCAGTGCTAGAACTGGCAACCATATTTGTGACATTGGGGGCCTGCACCTCCAGATAGGTGACTGCTGGAGGTGGCGTCAGCAGCGCGTCTCCAGAGGGAATCACGTTGCTCCTCCAACACCGCAGAAGAGGCCTTCTCCTCGGCAAGGCTGGAACTGGAAGAGGACCCCTCCTTGTTGGGCCATATAGACCCAGGAGGGAACCTGGAGACCTGGAGGAAGGGTCTAGAGTTCTAGCCTGGGAGACCCGTGAATGACGTTGTTCTCCAAAAGTCGGTGGGGCTCTGCTGACTTTAAACACTCGGATTTCCAGAACATGGCAGTCCATGGAGAAACAGGCATCACAGTGGTCCATATCATGGTTGGGTCTTAGGCAACAGAGACAAACATCATGTAGGTCTGTAACAGAAAAATGCCAGCCACAGGGGCACCGACGCATGGGGGCACAGCTCGCTTTGGATTTTCTTTTGGCGCCAGAATCAGACATGATGCGAAAAAAAAATTGAACTACAGCAACATAGCCCGGTACCATCGGAAGAAATAAAAGGAACGGCCTTACCGGATTTCCAACGGTGTCCGGCGGTTCAGAACCGGGATGAAGGCTGGAGAATGGCGACGTCGACAGATGAAGGCCTATGGTGCAGATGAAATTTGTTTACTCGCACAGCAGGTGCGACCTCAATGGTGGGAAAAACAGAAATGGGATGGAGGAGGAGTCTATGGCCCCTAATGGCCAACCTGCATGCTTCACGTAGTGCATCAGCTGCGTGGGCAGCACTGTGGGTGCCAACTCCTCCCTCAAAAAGAACCCAAAAATCTTCCATGGCAGGTGCGTGCCTCCGGCTTACACCCAGCAGTAATGACTGGTGAAGATTGACAAGGGGAAGATCTGCAATTACTTAGATGCCATTAGAAATCCACGGGGGCCATCTGATTGGGACTTGTCAATCTTAGATTTGGGAGTTGTCCCACAGAGCAGTCCATGCAAGGGGAACAACATCTAGATTACATAGGTTGCCTAAGGTTTGCCATCCCTACTTTGAGGTCTTGAAGACTGGGTAGTCCTTTAGTTCCTGTGGGATAGAGCCATACAGCCCAGTGGCCATTCATTAAAGCCTGCTACAGCTGAAGCCAGATGGGAGACTGGGCCAAAATAGGATGAAACCACAGCTAAGAAAAGCTAGATAACTGCCTTCGAGCCAGGATCAACCCCCCATCCCTTCACTGTGCCTGCAGTTTTGCTGGCTATACCTCAGGAGCTTCCATATAAAGTCCCCAAATAAATAGTCTACATGGCTGGTACTAGACTTCTGGAATGTGCAAAGGTAAGTGGCTCAACAGGTATGAAAGCTTGGAAACAGACATTCCGAGGGCTTCAGTCTTGCCCTATGAAAAAGAGATTAAGTAGCTTCCAACTGTCACAACCTACATTTATTTCCACCATGAGTGAGGCCAGCTTTAATTGGCATAAAGTGCTCCCTCCTTTATCCAACCCCCTTTAATCTGCCACCCTCACTTACCACCAGTGTGAGCTCCTGTCCTGTTTTCCAGCAATGTTATCTCCCCCTTTAACCACCACCATCTATTATCTACCACCCTCTTTTATCCACCAAAATTTAGGATGCACAGAGGCTGGCGCATAAAAGAGGGAGCACTGTTTGTAGGTAAGGTTTGGTAATATCTTAACTCCTACATAAGTGATGCCACCTGGGGCCACCTCATTCTATGTTGAACAAAGGCATCCAAATGACAGTGACCATTAAGAGGCAGGACCTTCATTGTTCTCAAATTAATTTTTAACCCAGATGCAAAAGGAAAGCTATGTAACAGCTGCAGCAGAAGAGTTAAGGAGATCTCTGGGTCACTGACTGTGACTAACATATCATCCACAAATAAGTCAGTGCCCACTGTCTGACTGACTAACTGTATCTCCCTAATACCCAGGTGAGCCCTAATTGCAACAGCCAGTGATTTGAGGGCAAATACAAAGAGGAGTGGGGAAAGGGAGAAGCCCTACCAGGCTCATTTTTGGAGTGGGAATGGAGAGCATGCAGGGCTGCTGGTGATGACTTAAGGACATAAGAAAAGTGTCAGTAGATGGTAACCGTGTGGTCCATCTAATCTGCCCAAGGTGGCTACCCTCCCAATATATATTTTTTTCCTAAGTTGTCCACATTGCTTGTCCCAAATGAGTTTAAATTCCCTTACTGTCTTTGATGCCACCACTTCTGGTAGCAGGCTGTTCCATGGGCAGGGGCCCGTGTTTTCTGTGATTCTGCAGTTGCAGCAGTGGCTGCAGAAATGAGGGCTGACCACAGAAATCAGTGCTGGCAGCAGAAATCAGAAAAAACAGCCACATAGCTGCAGAAATTCTGGTTATGCTCCGCGATCACACAAGGCAAGAGCATAGCTACTGATATTTTAAGTGTGTCATAGCACACATGTTCATTATGTTCATTAGAAGGGGCAACAAGCTGATGCTACCTGCTACAAAGTCAAAAACTATTGGGCGCATGGCATCTTGACTCATGCTAGCTCTTGTTACGTAACTCCATCCAGCAAGCATTGGGGGAGACTGCAGCAAGAGTAGCAGAGCTTGATTAGGTTCACAGCAGTTATGATTTGCTGCTATGTAGATGGGGCTAGCTCAACCATGTTAGTTTGTCATTGTGAGGCTGCTCATGGTGCATGCAGAATCCCTGGAAGATGAATTTGGAAGGAAGAATTGGAAGGTGAGTAGAAGTCAAGAAGTGAGAAGATTCAGTGGTGCCCGTGGAGGTGGCATTGATTTTGGTGTGGTGGTGGGGATTGGAGGAGGAGATGATTGCAGAAACATGTGACTGGCAGCAGTCTGAACAGAGGACTCTGTCCCCACTGGTGGACATCGATCACAATTTTGATTTGTGGGCCGCAGATCTGTACCTGCAAGTGTGACAGTAATTTCTTGGCAGATCTGAACCTGCAGCCAACTGGTGTGATCAAACGCAGTTCTTAAGGAGGGTCAAGTTGCCCAGCTGCAGTAGAGTTGTGGACCAGGGCATACTAAAACTGGAGCAGGCAGGTAAGGAAAAAAATCAGAATGGAGAGTTTGATTGCTGCTATGCATAAGTGAAATGAGGGTCACTGACTGAAGAACACCACAACCCCAAGTTGCTAGGAGAAGAAGATATGTTTACCAAGGTTACTCTAGCTTAATAAGAATGACTTGCTTGCATTTTTTAGTGTGTCCCCCAAAAGAAAAATCAGGAGTCAACAAATCCTACAGATACTGCAAGTTACACCCTCCTTCATTGTTACAGGAAGACAACCCCCCCTCCCCCCAAACACACAGATTTGCACACTGCACTCAACATATTTGTTGCAAGGCAGTTGGGGTATGCCTAATTTAAACAAATAATAATCTAAAAGAACGTTGATCAAAATCAGAAAAAAATGGCTTTCAATTTGGAGTCTCTTTAAATCTGCTAACTGTAAATATAAACCGGAAAAAATCTAAGCAGGTTTTGCCTTCTGTGTAGTTTTACCTGAGTGTGTATGTCCTCCTCCGATTATAACCTAGGAGAATAGCAAAGGACACCAATTTCCAGAAGAAGAACAGATGAGCTTCCAAATTCAGGGTGGGAGGAAAAAGTCATTAAAAGAGAACACTGTTGCCCGTGGCTGCTCCATATTTGGGTTACTGCAGTTTAATATTTGTGATACGACTACATACTGCTAAATGGCCTGCAGTTCCACTTTTAGTGTAGCTGAGTGGTTGCCCGAAGAAAGTCAAAGGGTTAACTAAGACTTAAACCCCTTGAAGGCATGCTGTTTAACCACAATTTATCTGCCGCAGAATCAGCAGTTGTTCTGCCGCAGAAAGTAGGTCCACTTTGCTGCAGTAAACACGGGGCCCTGTCCATGGCTCTATCACTCTCCCGGTGATAAAGTACTTTCTAGAGTTGCTTTGAAACTTGCTTCCCACCAGACGCAAGTTGTGCCCTCTTGTATGTGCCATCCTGATTTCCTGGAAAAGGTTTTCCTTCTGAGTTGTGTTAATTTCCTTGATGTACTTTAATGTTTCTATCTGCTAGCAGCTGAGAGCCCCATCCAGAGCTGGGCTTTCTGCCCAAGGAGGAGCTCCCCGCCTGCCCACTGGCAGCCGAAAGGTATGAACTACAGGACACCCATGGTGACTGCGCCACTGCCTATTGTCCTTTTTCAAATTTGGTGCCTTTTGCTTTCTCAACCCACATGGCTCCTGCCGGTAACCCATAGTACTCCACAGTAACTATTGAACCCTGAGTGCGTCTAGCTGGATCGGAGCTCTTATTTTAATACATCTAGCTCCCGAAGTGTTACAGAACAAAAGGAGCTTTATTTAATTTGTAAAAGTACAGCCTGCTACACCCGGAGTGTAAAGGTGCATAAAATTAATTGTATACCTGCATCCAGTGCCTATGCAGCTTTTACCAAGTCGTAAGCTGCAGCAGCTGTGAATTAATTGTAAATCAGCCTGCTGCACCCAATTTTCATTGTAATCAACCTGCTGCAGCCAGAGTTTTAAGGAGCTCCAGATTTATTTGTAAACGTGCACCAAATTGTAAGGAACTCTAGACGATTTGTGAAATTGTACCCAGAGCAGGAATAAATGGTATAACTCACTGAATTCTCACTCAGCCATCCCTGCCACTTTGGTGCACTTTGAAATTGTACTAAGTTGTGGTCCATCTCTTCCCACAGTCGCTGCGTGGCTGCTCCCCGCCCGCCCCCACCACCACCATGCCCACCCTTTGCTGGTCATTCTTATATAGAGCCTTGGAGTTATGTGACTAGTTCCCCACTTTCCCATTGCCAGCCTATACAAAAGCACCTATAGAGGGCATCTGACATCTTCTATGGGTTGTTCAGGCAATTTAGCCTGACTGAAAGAAAATAGCTGCAATTGAGCCCTTTAAGTGTGTTTTGGACATATCCTAGCCAACTTACCATCTAAATTATTACTGCCTCATGCTTATTCCACAACTCCCCAATTTTCCATATCCTTGGTAACTAGTGTAACACTCTTGTCTCCTTCTGTAGCTCTCACTGGCCCTTTGCCCCCCCCCCACTGAAGCCCGCACCTTAGATTATAATGATTTCACCTTCTCCAACCTGCTTGTAATGCCATACAAGCACCATGATCTTACCCCCTTACTTATCCCACACCGCTATATCTATCTTGTGGCTTATAAGAGGTCCCTTTTCTGCCATTCTATCCTGCCTCCCCCATTTGTCCATTGCAAACTTTGGTACCGTCTCCTTCTTGCCCTTATGCTTGCAGGTGATACTGAGCTAAACCCTGGCCCACCTGCTCACCTCCGCTGCACTGATGCACTCTGGAATGATACAAAGGGCCTTTGAGTAGTACACCTTAATATTAGGAGCCTTCTCTGGAATCTGGCTGAACTTGAGGCATGGGTTTCGCTATATCACCCTGATGTCATCTGCCTATCTGAGACATGGCTTAAACCCTCTATTCCTGATACTGCCTGTGCTCCTCACACAACTATAACCATATTAGATGTGATAGACGTACCTCTAAATGGGGTGGTGGTGTTGCTATATTCTACAGATCCCACCTAAACTTCTCTGCCCTTGCCTCACCTGCCCTCTCCCAATGTGAATTTATTCATGCTTCTCTCCTGCTAGGCACCAAAAAACTTCATATAGTGTGCCCCTAAAACCCCCCAGGAGGCACCACTGGTATAGAGGAACTCATCTCCCAGGTTGATCTGGCCGTTGGACACAACGAAGTCCTCATTCTAGGTGACCTAAACCTAAATTGGCTTGGTAATGCCAATAAAACACTCCACAGTAGTCCAAGGCCACAACCTTCACCAGCTAATCACTGACCCCACCAGGGTCATGTCTCCCCCCACCCCAATCTAGTACCCTATGTCACAAACGCACTCAGCAGTTCAAGCCCTCTGCTCCCACGGTGCCAACCTCCGAGCACAGTAATGTGAACAGGTAACAGACAGGGTAAACCTCCTGTCTGCTTGTGGGTCTGAATCACCTTTAGTCTCAAGTTCTAGGGGGATTCAAACTGTGAACCTTATGTTAGCATACCCAAATGTACAGGCTCAGATAATCTTCTCTTCACTTCGAGGGATGCAATATATCTTTCGCCTAAGGGCACCTAACCAGGTATCCAAAATGAACCCTTAGAACTCTGTATAAGACCTTAGGTATATTCTTATCTTTTCCCAGTTTAGTAACACCATCAAGCTTTCCAGAACAGCTGTCAGACTTAACCATCTATACGTTACATGCAAAGAGAACTTGAGCAGACCCAGGCAGTCTTTCAAAATAAAACATTTACTAAAGATGATAAAAATATGAAAATTGTAAACACAGAACAATATATCAAAGAGCATACAATCACTTAAAAGAAAAGCAAAGAAAACTACAGACAAACTCCTACCAACATACAGTTAGACTTTTTCTATCTAATGTATTACCTCTGTAGTGCTTATAGTTAGATCTTGTTTCTTAAAAGCCCAAAAAGATGTCACAAAAAGATCAGACACCAGTATAGCTTAAACTGTGTCTCTCCACACCCCTTCTATGATGTCATCTAGCTCCTCCTTTTAGAATGTAAAAAATATACAAACAATGATCTCCTGTCAGAAGATGTATTAAATAATGTGACTTCAGCAAAAACTAATTTCCCAAATTATGACAGTCTTTAATCAAGTCTTTCCTTTGAACTGGTGGCTAATTCCTGTTTTCCCAAGGAACATCAAAGGTTTTTACAACTCGGCAGTTTCTCACCTAGATGCAAATCCGGCCAACAGGAATCAGCTTATCTGAAGTCATAAAATGAATAATTTAGTTTCCCTGCTTCAGAGGCAAGAGGTCATAAAAAGGCTATAAAATGCAACTTCTCAAGGAAGTTAATTACCTTACAGAGATCTCCTGGTTTAATATATATATCCTGTTATTTTCACTAAAACCTGGTGGGTGGGGTGGGGGTCACCAGGAGGTCTCATGTGAGACAATCACATACCACATTCTATATTACAAATATCATAGAACAATCATAACTAGCTGGCTAAGCATCACACCCTAATGACTAACTGTATTGACAGAATAATCTCTGCTGGAACTCTTGCCGCTATAATAAGTGACCACTCCCCAATATATTGTATCTGGTGTTCTACTGTAAAATCCTCTCCACTCCCTAAACTCATTACTTTCCGCAACTTTGCCAACCTTGATCAGTCTCGGTTTCTGAACGATCTCTCTATGGTTGACTTGTCCTGCATCTATTCTGCTAATGATGCTCAGGTTGCCCTTGACTACTTTATAACCTTGTTTGGATCATTCCAGGATTTGCACAAACCCCAAACCACACATTGTGTATGTGGTTCACAAACAAGGTGGCTAAATAAAGACTTACTAGCTCAAATCAAGGCTAGGGAAAAAAGCTGGAGGCATTTCAAGATCTCTGGTCTTCCGTCTGACTGCAATAACTATAGGACATGAAGAAATGCTTGCAAAAGAAATATTCATTTAGCAAAGAGTTTGTTTTGCAGAGGTTTATTAAGAGATGCATCTGGAGATCCAAGGAAATTTTGGTCTCATATCAAGACACTCCTTGGAGCCAAACACCCCCAGACTGCTAATGATGTGATACTAAATGGAGTGCACAGTAACAAACCAGCAACCATTGCAAACTCCTTTAACCGCCACTTCTCAGATTTATCTACTTGTCCTGTTTCCTCCCGGTGCACTCCACTCCCCCCCTCTGCTGAAACCGAATACTTGCACTCATACCCACCTTTCCGGTTTCTAACTATAACTAGACGCGATTTCCTTAATATGCTACTCACCATCTCTGACTGCACTAGTATTGGCTCAGGTGGTCTTGAACCTAGGCTTCTGAAACTTGCTGCTCCTATTATTGCCTCCCCATGCAAAAATGTTTAACCTGTCTGTATGCCACTACACAGTCCCTAGCATCTGAAAGATTGCTAGGATTACTCCCATCTTTAAAAAAGGGGATCCCAAAGACATTGCTAACTAACGGCCAATAGCCATCCTCTCCGTGCTTAGTAAAATACTAGACAAACTCATAGCCAAACAAAGTATCTCATTTCTCCATGAACATAACCTCCTCTCTGACTGCCAGCAGGGTTTCCACAAAGGCCATGGCACTGCCACGGCACTCCTTAAATTCACTAATGATACCTATATTGCCATAGAAAATGGACTTCTGGTGCAGTCTTTATCGACCTAACCAAGGCATTTGATGTTGCTGACCACTCCCTTCTTCTCAATAAACTACGGTTACTTGGTTTTCCACCAGTTGCCATAGCCTGGTTCAATAGCTATTTGTCAAACAGGAAGCAGGCTGTGAACTTCAACTCTGCTACACTCAATATCACTACCACAAACATTGGAGTTCCACAGGGATCTATTCTGGGCTCCCTCCTTTTTTCCATTTTTGTTAACAATATCTCTTCGCACACTCCTGCCTGCTCATCCCTGCTGTACACGGATGTCCTGGTTCTTTATTTCAGCACCAGGAATATCTCAGACATCAATCATTCTCTCTCTTCTGACTTCCACTATATTCAGTCATGGCTATCTAACAACAAACTCATTCTTAATGTGGGTAAAACACACTCCATGCTCTTCAATTCCTCTTCCAGGCTTAGAGCAAACCGTGACCTTCTTAAAATCTCCTGCATTGATGGCTCCATCCTGGATTGTGTTAGTTCTTTCAAGTACCTAGGCATCTTGCTTGATGCATCCCTGGACTTTGATCAGCATATCACTGCCACTTGTAAGTCAGTTAATGCCAAAATTAGAATTGCTTATAAAACAAGCTATGCGCTTAACCCATTGGCTAGGTTAGCCATTGCACATGGCATTTTGCTCCCTGTCCTTGCCTATGGCTATGTCAATCATGTTGGTGTGTCAAAAGCTACTCTCCATAAGTGGGACACCACCTAAAATAATATTTGCCACTATGCCTCATCATCCCCATGCTCCAAGCACCACTGCCAGCTTTATGCTGACCTAAAATGGCTCTCCACCACCGCCTACAGACTCTGTTCCTTTGGCTCTCTCATATTTGGCATTGTCAGGTATAACCGCCCCCCAATCCCTTGCCTACATGCTGCACCCACAAACCTCTTCCTATATGCTTAGCTCTATTGACCAAACTCCCCTTCACACCCCTAGATGCAAAACGTCCATGGGTGTTCGTGCTTTCTCCCATACTGCTCCTCAATACTGGAACTCTCTTCCCCAAGCCATCCACCTTGCTCCTAATCATGTCTGCTTCAAAAGGCTACACCATAACCACCTACTTGCTGCAGCTCCCTACATATGCTTTCACCCGCCTTAGGGTCTCCATCCCCTACCTCTTGGGCATCACACTTTTACCCCCACTGCACTTTTCTGCTCCTATGCAACTTTCCTTTGCCTAGGCTTCCGGCTTTCTTTCTGTGGCTCCCCTGGCCCACACTTTTCCCATGCCCACCTCATGGCGTCACCTCTTCTTCCTCCCCTTCCCTCCCCTTCTCTATATTGACCCAGATTTAAATTTCACCTACTACCCTGGGATTTATCTGCCATAGTATATATCTTTCTACCAATTGGCACTCGACTACTTGAGGCTCTTTTATCTATTTCTCAATCTACTGCCTTCTTGCCCCTGTAGTCCCCTTTGGTTTTTCTCTAATTGTTTCATTTAAATGTACTTTTTCTCCATTTCTATGTATGAAATACATCTCGCTACTGATTGTATTTATGATAATGATGACATTTGCACTTCTTATTCATGCTCTTTTGTTACACCCTGAATTTCTGTCTATTGATGAATGGTACCTGATTTGCACTCTCTGTCACCCATAGTTATACTGTAAACATTGTTAATGTTTTGTACACCAATTTGTAACCTCCCGGGATGTGCCTGAAAATAGACATTTGTATGTCTAGTGCACTTACCTGGTTACCAAAAGCAAAATAAAATAAATAAAATTATGTCGCCCCCTGTTTTTTCTCTGTTCCAGAGAGAATAAATTCAGCTCTTTGAGTCTTGTCTCGAATGGCAGATGATGCAGCTGGGCACCATCTTTGTGGCCCTTCTCTGCACCGTCTCCAGACAGTCAATGTCCTTTTTTAGGTGAGGCCTCCAGAACTGGACACAGTACTCGAGGTGTGGCCTCACCAAGGATCTGTAGAGAGGCATGATAACTTCTTGCTTTCTGCTCATAATACCCCTTCCTATGCATCCGAGGATACCACTTGTCTTCTGCACTGCTTTTACGCATTGTTTTCCTACCTTTAAGTTGCTGGTAATGATCACGCCCAGATCCAGCTCCATCTTTGTCTCCTCTAATTGATGCCCTTCTAGTACGTACTTTTTCCTGGGTTCCGCTTCCCCAGGTGCATTACCTTACTCTTCTTGGCATTAAATTTAACTGCCAATTTCTGGAGCATTCTTCCAGTCTCCTTAGGTCAGCTTTCATACCTAATGCCCCCTCTAGTGTATCCACCCTGTTGCAGAGCTTTGTATCATCGGCAAACAGGCAAACCTTCCCCTCCAGTTCATCAGTGATGTCACTGATGAATATATTGAAGAGGACTGGACCCAGCACTGATCCCTGTGGAATGCCACTCTCTTGGTAATGCCCCAGTGACCAACACTCTCTGGGTCCTATTCTGCAGCCAGTTTCTAATCCAGTTTACTATTTTCTGTCCAACTCCTGTGTGTTCTAGTTTGTTAGCAAGTCTTCTGTGGGGAATGGCATCAAAGGCCTTGCTGAAGTCTAGGTACACCACATCCACCACCCCACCCTGGTCCACTGTTCTGGTAACCCAATTGAAGGAATCAATCATGTTTGCTTGGCATGAGTGCCTACTGTGAAGCCATGCTGTTTGGGGTCGAGTTTTCAAGTTTCCTTTAGGTAGTCAACTATTCTCTCCTTTAGTAATGGCTCCATAATTTTTCCCACTATAGAGCTCAGGCTGACTGGGTGGTAGTTTTCTGCCTCTTCCTTGCTTCCACTTTTGTGCAAGGGAACAACTGTTGCCTTTTTCCAGTCTTGAAGTACTCTGCCACTTTCCAGAGATAGATTGAACAGCTCAGCTAGTGGTGCAGCTATTTCTTCCTGAAGCTCTTTTAGCATTCTGGGGTGGATACTGTCTGGTCCCATGGCTTTATCCACCTTAAATTTGCGTAGCTCTTCTAAGACCCTTTCCTTTGTGAAGGGGTTTGTGTCTGCCTCTCCACTATCCTGCTCTGTCTAACTTACTGTAGGTCTTTTGCCAATATCTTCTATTCAATGGCCTATGCAACCAGCATAGTGTTATGATTGTGCAACTGTGTTAGTTTGGTTTTGGCCATTAGAACTCTCTATTCCAGAGGAATTACCACCCTGTAGGGTACCAAAGGCAAGGAACCCTCAAAGAGGGTTCCACCCTTAGAGGTGCCGCGGGATGATTCTCGTGGTGAAAGGTACCTTAGGAAGGATCCCAAGAAGAGACGAGCTGCTGCTGGAGGAGGAGGGAAGGATGGTGGGGCAAGGAAAAAAGTGCTTCAGAAGGAGGCTGAGAGGAACTGCTTATATAGCTCAGGAAAGTGGGAGTGGCTGGCTGCTTGTCCATTGAACTACAGGCCAAGCCTCCCTGTTCAATGGCCTATGCAGCCAGTATAGTGTTATGCTTGGTTATGCTTGTGCAACTGTGTTAGTTTGGTTTTGGCCATTCACACTTTCTATTACAGAGGAATTACCACCCTGTAGGAGTACCAAAGGCAAGGAACCCTCGAAGAGGGTTCCACCCCTAGAGGTGCCATGGGACAATTCCTATGGCTAAAGGTACCTTAGGAAGGATCCCCCCCAAAAAAATGAAGTAGTACGAAGCATATAAGCAAGCAGTAGCTGTGACGTAGTAGATAAAGCATCAGGCAGCTATTAACATAATGAGATGCCTTGATAACGTAATGAGATGCATAGGTTAGCAACAGCATGAGCTCGGTGGGTAGCGGTAGAGAATGAGGGGACCTCCTAAGGTGAGAGGGAACGGCAAGTAGGAACACCATCCACCTCCATCCAACAGCAGAACCTAACTAATAGAACTAAGAAACACTAACTACAGCTAACTAACTTTTATGACATAAGGCACGGAGGAAAGGAAAAAAAACCCTTTGAGGAGGAAATCTCTGAGGATCCAAGGCCTAGGTCACCTTCCCTCCAGGCTGAGATATTTTATTTATGACAGTTCTGTAGCTGTGATTTGGAAACCCAATTAAAGGGAGGTGGAAAATATTCCATTCTGGTGGAAAGCTCTCACTCAATCCCTCTAGCGGGAATGCTGTGGAAGGTTGGGAGAGTGCTCTGCAACATTGGGGCAACCAAGAGGGGAGGAGTTGAGCAATGACTGCTGAGGTACCCACCTGGCTACTCACCCTAAGCAGAAACCAGGTGAACCAGAGGCAGTCGTAGGAAGTATGCAGTGAAGGTGCCTTGCTAGGGAAACCACTAAAGCCAATGAATAACCATTGTAGTGGAACCACTAGAGCCAAAGAAGATTGGAGTAACTACCCTTCACAGCTAGTCTTAAATTATACACCAGGAGCTGCTGTCACGTCAGTGAACAGCTAAAGCCAAGCCCAGAGCGAGGACATTCCCAGCTATGGGCTAGGTGAGAAGGACCCTGCCCCAAGTCGGGCATGCTCAAGATGTAGACTTAAAATGCAGAGCGAGATCATCAGCTGCAGGGAAACCCTACACCAGAATGGTATGGCTGGCATGCCCCAGAAGTGATAAGGAGCTGAATGAGCGTTAAGTGCTGAGACCTTGCAAAGGTCGGATGCAGTAGTGAGCACAGCAGACATCCCAGAGGCTGAAGCCGAGGGGATGGTGGCAGGCATGAGGCAAAGATTGCGTAAGCAAGAGTGGACCTTCACGTAGGGTTAGTAACAGTGTAACAATAGTTGGACCTGCACATAGGTCTGCAAAACATAGTAGCAATGAAGCAGCACTGTGTATAGTGGGCAAGCCAGCCAGGCATTCAAAAAGCCAATAAAGGTGACACATACTCTGATGATTTGTCGGCAGTGGAGATAGGATTTAGAACACAAGTAATTAGCCACACAGGGCCACGACTCCCCAAACACCTCCAATTACCCGCCGTAGGAAAAACAAGAAAGTGATGGAAGGGCTGAGACCGACATGCAGGTATTGAAACTAGTTGACAGCATCAGCAGTAGCTTAGCTGACCTCAGAGTACAACAGAGTGCGCAAATATAGAAGCAGCATCTGTATTGAGTACACAGAGTTGTAAACTTCAATAAACGTAGAAAGAAAGGAGACACCATGCTCTGAAACAGCTATCACCTGGCAGTGCAATGAAACTGCAGCAAAGAGGTACGTAGAATGAGTTGAGAGAGCATGATTGAGCTGCATAGCTAGGGTTCAGAGTGAGCCTGAATCAGGTGAAAACAATTAAGTGCAGCATGGAGAGCAGCTTTGGCTGAGCTGAAACACACAGATAAGTGTTGCAGTTGCATTGCAAGTAATTTGAGAGTTGTGAGTAACTAAGAACAAGTAATATGACCTCTGGAGTAGCAATATGCTAGAAGCTTAGAACAAAGCCCCAAAAGACAAAACCAAAACACACAAACACTGAGAACGGGGAAAAGGACCAAAACAAAGACACACAAACACAGAAAACAAGGAGTAATGACAGAAAGTAGCACATAGCCAGAGGCAAAATACAAACCAGAAGCAGGAAAACAAATGCAGAAGTCCAGCAGAGATAAACAGAAGCAGTGGGGGAGGGGGGGCACAGGCCCCAGGGTAGGCCCCCAGCCAGCTGCAGAGGACGGACAGACAGACAGAGCCTCTGGCCAGCAAAGAAAAAAGTGCTTCAGAAGGAGGCTGAGAGGACCTGCTTATATAGCTCAGGAAAGTGGGAGTGGCTGGTTGCTTGTTCATTGAACCACAGGCCAAGCCTTCCAATTATGATGACTGAGCAGAAGAATTTGTTAAACAACTCTGCTTTGTCTTCATCTTTCACTAATAGCTGGCCCTCCCTTGTTGCTAATTGGACTATTCCTTTACTCTTCCTTTTTTCTCTTATGTATCTATAGAAAATTTTATCTCCCTTCCTAACCCCCTGTGCTATTCTTTCCTCTGTTTGGGCTTTGGCTATCCGAATTGCTTTCCCTGTCTCCTTGAGTTTGTTCCTATATTCCTCCCTTTCTGTTTCTCCTTTTGTTTCCTTGTACTGCTTAAAGGCCCTCTTTTTCCTTGATTTTGGTTGCTACCTCTTTGGAGAACCAGAGAGGGGTCTTCCTTCTTTTAGCTTTGCTGATTTGTCTTGTGCATTGCTTAGTGACTGTATTTAAGGTGTTCTTTAAGTTCTCTCAGCAGTGTTCTGCATCCCCCTTGTTACTGGTGTCAAGTATGGTCTTGATCCTGGATTTCATTTCGGGAACGTTTGCTTTCCTGAAATCAAGTATCTTGATTTTTGTGTGACTTTTACCTTCCTCTTTATTTACTGTAACCAGACTGACCTGTGGTCACTGGTCCCCAGATTGATACTCACATGAATGCCTGAAATCCTGTTGCTGTTTGTGAGCACCAGGTCAAGGGTTGCCTTGTCTCTGGTGGGTGAGTCTACCAGCTGATTTAGATCTGCCCAGGTAGCGTGAACAGGAATTCTCTGCTCCACTCTGTGGCAGCTGAGTATGAGGTCCATTCCGCATCTGGCAGACTGAAGTCCCCGACAAGCAGCAACTCACCCCTGTCTTCCATCACTGAAATGACTTCCAGTAGCTCTTTGTTGATTTCACTTTCCTTGGTTGGAGGTCTGTAAATAACTCCCACCCAGATCCCCTGCTCCCAGGGTGACCCATAGGGCCTCTGCTTTACTGTGCTTTCCCTGGATCTCTATTGCACAGATTCCCTTCCTTACATACAAAGTCCCTCCACCCTTTCTTTCCCTCCTAGTCTTTTCTGAAGAGTGTGTAACCTGGGATAGTAGCATCCCAGGTGTGGTTGGTGGTGTACCAAGTTTCTGTAACTGCGACCCAGTCTAGTTGTGCCTCTGCCCCCAGGGCTGTGAGTTCAGGGATTTTGTTTGGTAGACTGCGAGCATTGATGCACATAGCCTTCCACCACTGGTAGTCCTTTTGCTGTGTACCATGACCCTTGCAGTGGGTGAGTGACACGGTATTTTAATTAAGCAATAAGGCATGACAGGGGGTGCATTATGGTGGGATAACACTTGGGTAGGTTGCAGCATGTGGCAAAGCTGAGTGCTTCCACCACCTGAGAAGGACCATAGCCCAAAATAATGCACTCCCTGGAGTGCCTTATTGTGATTATTAAATGGGTCCTTCTAGTAAGTTGGATGTATTTTTTAAACATATTTTTGTTAAGCTACTTCAGCTGGGCCATTGTGCTGGGATAATGGCCAGATGAAAGGACCTCTTGGCCAATCAGGAGCCAGCATTCTTTCTACCCATTTCATAATCAAGGATAAAAACTTTTACCCAATGCTGTATCACCCTTAGGCCCTGTACTGGTACTCCCACTCTACTGAATCAAAGGCTTTCTCAAAGTCAGTCACACTGCTGTGGCAGGCCTGAGGGTTACCTATGCTTTCCAGATCACTTGTATGAGAATTATCAGGTGGTCCACACCTAAGAGGCTTCTGACAAAACCTGTTTGTGAGGGGTGTACCAGGTACGGCAAGAGGGACAGAAGTCTAGTCACCAAGATGTTGTCAAGTATCTTATAATCAGTATTTATTAATGAAATGGTCCGAGAACTCTAATGATTACATTGTGAGGGTGGGAGCAATGCTTTACTGAGATGAGGGGCCATCAGGTCTAGGAGCATTTTGTAGTAGTCAGTTGGGAATCCATCACCCTGTGGGACTTTAGTGGATTTCATGGCAACGATTGCTGCCACGACCTCCTGCAGGGGGACTGGAGTGTTCTACACTTTTGCTAGTTCTGGGGTCAGCTTAGGGAGATTCCTCGGTTGAAGAAAATTGCTAGTAGCATCTGGGTGAACAACATCTGCCAAGGCATGTAAACCAGCCTAGAAGCCCTCCATGGTTTAATTGATACCCTGTGTGCTTGTCTGCAGTTCAACCTGGCAGTGCCACACCCCTGCAATATGTTTTTGTACTTGTTCTTCCTTAGCATGTGGGCCTATAGCTTATACACCCTGTCACCTCCCTCGCAGTATTTGTGTTTCAGCCATGCTATGGCCAGTTCAGCTTCCAATTTAGCTTTAAGTGCTAAAATGGTATTACTCTATAGTTTTAGCCATGTGATTTCCTTATAGTTCTTCCCAGACATTATGGGCATTAGCTGGTCAGAAAATTTTTATAGCTCTATCTAATCTATCTATATATATATTTTTTTTTTCTTGCCATCGTTTGCATCAGGGCTTCCCCTGTCAGGTGCTCTTGGCAATACTCCAAGGCACGCTTTATAGTCTTGTTTGTCTTTTTTGGCAGAGATGACTCTGCAGCATTTTTCAGTCATCTTTGAAGCCGGTGACTGCTGCAAGGGTGAGAAACCTGCTGATCCGTGCTTTCCATCATAAGAGGTAACCACTTCCATGCCTGTGCATTTATTTGGAAAAGATTAGAGTAACATAGAAGTGGACTGGGGAGCTGACAATGACTCCCTTAAAGCAGCCCTCTTTGTTGTAGGGCAAAAACATTTCCAAAGTTCATAGTTTTCGAAGTTGTGGTCAGGGGCCTTAACAAGTGAAGCAAAGCTCATGGCAGTCTGCCTTCAACAAGAACTTTGCACAGAAAATGCAACTTTTAAAACCTGAAGGTCCTTTTTTTGAGTTTCTCTATCATAAAAATGTTGCTAAAAATCTTAAAATTTGTAATGTGCTGCTTATTTACATATTTGCAGTGAACCACAAAAACATTAAACCCTGTTTTACAGTTTTTAAATTAGTTTTTGGTTTCTTGACCACTAGATGGAACTGCTGCTAAACATATTTTTTCTGGTTCTAAGAACTTGAGAAATAAAATGCAGTTTCACTTAAAAACTAAATAATGTACCCTAATTTGACACAGAGCATCAAACAACTAACTTTTAAATGAGAAATAAACTTTTCTCATGTTTGCTTGCATGCATGCACAAGCAAAACATATTGGGGCTGCTCAGACAGTATAGGGGCTGGGAATGTGTGTGCTGTAGCAGCCAGTGCAGCTGAGCCTGCAGGAGGTATGTGAGTTGACACCCTATGCTGATGAGTCTGATACTAATGCTACTTTGCTGGCTACTGGGGGAACTTCTCACATATGAAAGAATGCAGCCATGCCTATCACAGTGCAATGGCATCCTTTCATATTACTGCCATTAGGCAGCGAGGCAGCACCCCCCCCATACACACCCAACCCAGCTTTTGTAGCACCGGTGGCGGGAGCTCAATCCACTGCTAGTATGTCCCCTCCTGCCTGATACAGCTACCCAATAACACTGGTGATGGGTGTTAAATCCCACCACCGGTATCCCCCATAATGTCTAATCCAAATTTCAGTAAGTCTGGCTGTCTGGTGCCCAAACTAACCACTGGAAAACACAACCCCTCCCCAAAGACCAGAGGTTGGGTGCCCAACCCTGCCACCAGAAAATGCCAACACCCTCCAAAGTTAAGCTGTCATGTGCCCAACCTCACCGGAAAATGCGAACCAACTCCCAACAGCATGCAACACTGGGGTGCCCATCCCCGGTGCCACCAAACCACACACAGACACTGGGGTGCACAGTCCCCAGTGTCAGTCCCTGCATTATAGAAAGCCATACTTGTTCATCCTCTTTGTTTTGTTTTTTGATTTAAAACAAAGAAAATGCCCATTGACATGTTCTGCTCCTCTGACCCGCTCACCTTGACACCCCTTTCAGCACCCACCACCCCACACACACAGGCACCCCTCACTTACATATCTGGTCTACCAGCATGTCCTGCTGCTACCAGCGCTGACTGTGAACTGACTGAAAACAAGGTAAGTTCAGTTAATGGCTTTTTAATGTATTTTGCACTTTTAGTCCTACATTTGTCATTGTTTAACATTTTTGCCCCAAATTTTCAACTTAGCCTTTTTTTTACCCCACCTCAAGAACAAGGGAGGTATCATTTTTTTCAAATTCCCTCTGAAACATGTTTTCGCAGTCACTCTGCAACATTTTATTTATTTATTTATTTGAAAATGTTTCACCAGGAAAAGCATACTGAGCTAAACTAGCTCGTTTCCAGATGTGTCCTTGGGGGAGGGGAAAATGGGTAAGTACAACTGGTGTATAGATAACAAAGATACAAAATAAAATAACACAAGCTACCTAGATTTAAAATAAACTATAACAGATATGTACAGATTGCAATGTGCTGTGAGGACAGCACATATGAAATAAATATTCCTTATACAAAACTAGCATATCACTTAGCAGTGACAGAGTAGGAAAGGAAAGAGAGTAAAGAACTAGGGCGACAGGGAAAAGGTCAAGGAGGAGTGAGAGAGGGTAGAGAAAGGAGAATGCAAACCTTTAACACTCTGCAGTGCAAACCTCACAAGTGCCTGACACTGCTGGATGCACACCCAGTCAGTGTCTTGGTTTACAGGCTTGCCAGGAGAAGGTTAGGGGTGAAAATGGGCAAGGAGTTGGAAGACAAAGTTTAGAGAGAGAAATGGTGTGGGAAGGTGCTGCATGGAAAGCGGGTCAGGTCAGGCACAGTTACTGGATGGGGAAACAAAATTGTGAAGAATAGAGGATAATGAAAGAGGGGATGGGGCAGAGCAGATACCTAAGGGAAGGGAGTTCCAGAGTTTATGGAAATGGTAAGAGAAAGCAGCCTGGCCTGAAGTGGAAGATCTAACAGGGAGGGCAAAGGTCCGGTAGCCAGAGTTACAGAGAGAGAGTAGGTGGGAGGAGGAGGAGGATGGAGAGGAGGGGGTGAGATGGGGGAGGTAGCCGAGCCAACACTTCCCAACTAGGGAAGAACAGTGGGCGAGATGTCTCGCTGCGGGGCGGGGGGAGGTATAAAGGTTACAATGGTGAATATGGGGTGAACAGTCAAGAGTAAACCGACAGAAGGAGTGGAAGAGGGTGTCCAGTCTGGTTAGGGTGGACTTGGGGCTACGCTGTAGACTATGTCACCATGGTTGAAAATTGGGAGGATCATTTTCTGGACAGTTTCAAAGTGGGCCAGTAAGGGGATGCAACCATGGTGTCTGTACAGAACACCTAGCTTGGGGTGCAATTCTTTGTGCATGTCATCCACATGTCCAGAAAACTTGAGGTTCCAGTTGTGCCAGAGCCAGAGGTATTTGAAGGAGGTGACATCCACTATTATAGATCCATCAAGGGTGTGCAAGGATGATGTGGCTGTAAGCCTAGCCAGTCTTTGCCTGGTGCCAAAGGTCATGGAGACCATCTTCTTGGCATTTAGGGACAGTTGATCTGAGCAAAACCAGAGTTGGACTTTATTGAAGTCTAGCTGGAGACTAGTCACCACATAAGAGGTGGAGGCATACAGAACAGTATCGTCTGCGTACACGTGAATAGATGCAGAGGAGCAGGCAGCAGGGAGGTCATTTAAGAAACTCAAAAAGAGTAGTGGGCTGAGGACTGAACCTTGAGGGACTCCAGTACTGATGGTGGTGGGGGGAGGAGAGGAAGTTGTCTATTCTTATTGAGTACTACCCACAAGATAGGAATGGAACCAGCTTGTGGTGGGGGTGGATAGCCCACCTGCTGCAAGCTTGCCGAGGAGAAGGGTGTGGGCAGTGGCGTCAAAGGCTTTGGCCAAGTCGACAAAGATGACAGAGGTAATGCGGCAGTGATCCATGCCAGAGAGAGAATGGAATCAGTAAGCTGGAGAAGGGACATTGAGGTGGAGTGGGCCTTTCGAAAACCAGACTGGAAAGGGGTGAAAAAGGAGGAGGAGTTGAGCAATGGAGAAAGCTGTGCCAGTACAAGGTGCTCTTGAAGTTTGGCAAGAATGGGGAGCAGGGATATAGGGCAGTAGTTGCCTGGGTTGGAGGAATCGACACCTTTGGGGAGGGGTATGACTGTGACAAGCTACCAGGCATCAAGGATGGAGGCAAGGGAGAAAGAGATATTTAGAAGGGAGGAGAGTAAAAGGGCAATGGCAGGGGCCGAGAGATGTAGGATCTTGGGGTCAAGCCCATTTGGGCTCATTACTCTTGTGGGGGTTAAGGGCTAGGATAGCCTTCAGGGTGTCTGCAGGTGAGAAAGGTACAAAGAAGAAATAGGTGGGCAAAGGGAGTGAGCAGGGAGTTGGTGGAGAGGGAGCGGCAGGGGGGAGGGAGGATAGAAGGGTGGAAGCACAGTGGTGAAGAAAGTGTTGAACTCGGAAGTCACAGACGGGGAGTCAGAAATAGTTTGTGCCTCCCACCTTCAGGACTGGGGCTGGGTACTGGGATGGGGGGAGAATAGTACATGGATGACTCTCCAGAACTTAGAGGGGCACTTAATGTTATTCTGGAAGGTGGATGAGAAATATTCAGCTTTGGCCAGTCTGCTGGCCTTGGTGCAGGCGTTACAGAGCACCCAGTACTTAAGCAAGTCCACATGGGAACCTGAGGCCTTGTATGCCTTCCAGGTGAGGTCTTGAGCGTGGCAACAGGTCAGCAGTTCAGCTGATACCCAGGGAGGTGGGAGCCTCTGACCCTAGTATTCCTGAAGGGAGCATGCTGATCCCAAATTTGTAAGAACTTGGTCTTAAAGTAACTGAGGGCTGAATCAATTGAGGAGACAATGGACATAGGAGGCCAGTTGGTTGTTGCCAAGTTCTCGTGGAGGAAGGACAAGTCCAGGGACCTGAAGGAGCAGATCAGGAGAATGTTCGGAGGTGCTTTATACTATGTTATAACAGTTTATGTATGTCAACCAGTTTTATTGTAAAGTAGAGTTTTTATGTGTATTGCTTGCATGATTTATATGTGCCACTTGGCTTATTTAATTAGACATGTGTAGGAGTTCTGTTAGACGAGTCTTAGGGCCTAGGATTGTTTATGGGAATTTGCAGCTGCATGCGCTGAGTCCTTTTATCCCCCTCCCTGTATCTGATATTACTATCAGACGTTGTAGGGAAGTGGGGATTGTGGGGGATTGTTCTGCACATGCGCTGTGGGATGACCAGGAGCGGGTTGATCAAAGGATAGAGGTGGTTAAGTCCAGGAGATGCCCTGGAATAAATAGAGCATCTAGGAGAAGCCAGACGTGGTTGGTGCCTATTTCAGGGGGGGCCACCAGGCCAAGTGGCCAGGTGACCTTTAGGGCTGCATCACCCTCAATACCTCTGACGGCAGTGCTATGCAACGCCAGGTCGATCAGAAACAAGATGGCTATTATTGCCACTCTAGTCTCATTGGTCGACCTGGCGTGCATTACAGAGACCTGGGTGGGAGATGATGCTGGCCCTGTTTTTGAGGCTGCAGTCCCCCAGGATACACTGTGGTGCACTGCCCCAGAGAAAAATCGTGGAGGCGGCGTAGCTATTTGTTTTAAATCAAACCTGGACTTCACCTGGCGCTGTGGGAACCCCAGGTTCATTTGAGTGTGTGGCCGTTCGTGGAGGACTTGGCGTAGGCTGCAGGATCCTCCTCATCTATCGCCCTCCTGGTCCGATGGGGGTGGTTCCTGCAGGAATTCGCCGAGTTTGTTGCCGGTGAAACATTGGATTCCCCAAGATGTATTTTTCTTGGGGACTTCAATGTTTGGGCCGAGGATAGAAGTCAAAAGTGCGCTGATGAGTTACTGCAGAGTATGTCCCTTTTGGGGCTGGTGCAGTCTGTCGGCGTGCCTACTCACCAGGATGGCCTCACATTGGACCTGGTGTTCTCACTGGGACTCAAGATCGTTGATCTTGATATTGATCGAGTAGCTTGGTCTGATCATTGCACGGTGAAGTTCACGTTTAGTGCTCCCGTCATCAATTCTCCCCCTTCTGAGACATTTCGCTGCTGCCCGTTAAAAGATATTACACCTGAGGGTTTTTTGGCGGCAGTTGATTTATCAAGGGTGGGTGATGCATGCGTCGGAGCGGTTGACACCGGGGTAGACGCCTATAATTAGGTGCTGTCTGGCGCCATCGACTCCTTCGCACCTGTCCGTGTACGACCCAGAACCTCATACCTGAGGTCGCCTTGGTATGACGGCGATCTCAGGGAAATGAAGAAGCTGGGTCGGAGATTAGAGCGTCGCTGGAGGAAATCCCATCTGGGGGCTGACAAACTGGTCCTGTGTGCGCATTATTGCGCATATCAGGAGGCAATCAACCAAAAGAAGGCAATATTTTTGTCCCGGGAGATTGCTGCTGGGAGAAGCCGACCAGCCTCACTCTTCCGGACTGTTGATAGACTTCTTCATCCATTCTGTCTTCAGCCCGGAAGAGTTTCCTCGAATGAGGATTGTGAGGAATTTGCTCGGTTTTTCTCGGACAGGGTGTCTGTGATCCGGCGGGAGGTTTCCTCAGCCAGTAATATCATTGCTGTCAGTAGTCGTCAGTTGTGTTCTAAGAGCACTCTCTCTAGTTGGGGGAGTTTAGGCCAGTGGAGGTTCGTGAGGTCATTGAGATAGCGGCCAACTTGAAGTATACCTTTTGTGAACTGGATCCCGTGCCAACGCACTTCTTGATGAGGTGCATTGAAACTGTTGACCCGGTGTTTGCCCTGATTGTCCGGTGCTCCTTGAGTCAGGTGTCTTTCCAGATGCCTTGAAGGAGGCTCTGGAGATCCCTTTAAAGAAAGCTTCTGGACCCGGAGATTAGGCAAATTACCATCCTATCTCCAATCTTCCATTTTTGGGAAAGGTTGTTGGAGAAGGTGGTATCACTTCAGTTGGGGAACATCTCATGACCCACTTAGTTGTATGGATCCTTCCAGTCAGCTTTTCAGGCCAGACATAGCACTGAAACTGCATTAGTTCGGGTGCAAATTGACCTCCTCAGGGCTAGAGATCGGGGGGGGACAAGACAATTCTTGTTCTCCTTGATTTCTCCTCAGCATTTGATACTGTGGACCATTGTGTGTTGCTTTTCCGCCTGAGGGAGTTATGCGGCCTCACTGGTCTTGTCATCAAATGGTTTGAGTCATTTCTTACTAACAGGAGGCAGCAGGTTGTGATGGGTAATTTCTCATCTGTACCCTGCCTCCTTCTCGTGTGGAGTCCCTCAGGGTTCGGTATTGGCCCCAATGTTGTCGTCTAGTATACATGCTGCCCCTGGGGGATCATTAGGAGGTATGGTTTGAGTTCATTGCTATGCTGATGATACTCAACTATACCTATCCTTTGCCCAGGAACATCAAATGCAGTGGATGTGCTGAATATCTGTCTGGCTGAGATGAATGACTGGATGTCTTCCAGCTGGCTGCGACTGAACCCTAACAAGACTGAGGTACTGGTAGTGGAGTCGAACAGAGCTCGTGATGGGATGGCCTCTGATTCTGCAACTGGCATTGTGCTAGGAGCTGTGTCATTGATGGCCTCCCCATAGGTGCGAAATCTTGGTGTGATCTTTGACAGGACCTTGTCCATGGAGGCTCAAATATCCTCTGTGGTTCGTTCCTGTTTTTTCTGTCTTAGAAATATCGCCAGGATTAAGCCCCTTGTTCCGGCTCTGGACCTCCCTACTTTGATACATGCCTTAGTCACCTCTAGGCTTGACTACTGTAATGCCCTCTATCTCGGGTCTCTGAACTTCTTCGAGACTGCAGCTAGTGAGTACTGCTGCTCTGCTTTTGACCGACAAAGTAAGTTTTCTATTACATACATCCGGTATTGCGTGAATTGCACTTGCTGCCTGTCAGGTGGAGAGTATTGTTCAAGGTGGGTTTTCTCACCTATAAGACCCTACATGGACAGGGCCCTGGCTACCTATCTGATCTCCTGGTACCGTCCACCTCTGTCCGAGATCTCTGCACCTCTAGTGGTGGCCTCCTTAAAGTTCCGAGAGCAAGGTTGAAATCAACAGGGGATCGATCATTTGGAGTTGCTGCTCCAGCTTTCTGGAACTCATTGCCGTTTGAAGTGAGAGAGGCCCCCACTATAGAGGCCTTTAAGAGTCATCTGAAGACCTTTTTATTTATGCAGGCTTTTGGGGATTAAGTTTTTATGTGTACTATATTTTAATGTAATGTATACGGTATGACATACTGTACAGTTTTTGTGCGGCGCCTAGAGCCTTTGGGATTGGGCGTCTTTTTAAATAAAATTGACTTTGACTTTGACTTTGCTTTGAGGTGGTGGATTTTATGCACACAGTAGACCATGTGGTGGTCACTGAGTGCATCAGGAAGGATTTCTGTGGCAATTACCCTGTGAGGTTGCAAAGCAAGAGCCCAGTCCAAAAGGGTACGATTACCGGATTTGTGATTTAGGTGGGTTGGTTCAGTGATCATTTGTGTAAGGTTGAGGGAGGAGATGTCATTGCAGAATTTGGTTTGATTACTGGAGAGCCAATTTAAGTTAAAAATCCCCAAGGATAAGGAGTTCACCAGAAGAGGAGTGGGTAGTGAGAGCTGAGATGAGGTTGGTGGTCGAAGAAGCTGAGAGACCTGGGCAGCAGCAGTAGACACCACCCACAAAGACAGGGAAGGAGAAAGGGAGGGAGAGTTTTAGAAGCAACAGTTCATAGGCAGGAAGGGAGGAGATGGAGAAAATGGGAGTGTACTGGATGGACGGGGAGAGGTATATGGCCACTCCCCCACCCCTGGTTGTATGGTCCTGCTGGATGAGGGAGTAGCCAGGGATGAAGATGGCTGTGTCCAGAATCCTAGGTGTGAGCCAAGATTCTGAGATAATTAACATGTCTGGGTTAAGGATAATCATGAGTGGCAGGAGTATATCAGTCTTAGGGAGGAGGCTCCTAATGTTGAGCTGGGCCACTTTTAATCCTTTGGGAAGGTCCGTGGGGGAGGAGTGAATGGGGCCAGGATTGGGTTCTATATCATTTGCTGCTAGCAGCAGCAAAATGATGAGGAGCTTAGTAGTGACAGATATTTGTCTGAGAGGCAGAGGGGTGGGAGAGGAGGGCTGTTTGGGGGGGGAGGGACTGTGTGGGCAGTATGGAGCAAAGGGATGCTAAATGGAGGCAGGGGGAGAGGAGGGGAGGATTGAAGATCTCGAGAGTCATGGCTAGTGACCCAGAGGGTGTAGGCAAGAGGAGGGAAGAGTGGAGCAGGTGGAAGGAGGAATGGAGAGGGAGGGTGGTAGGGCTGGTAAAGTAGTGGGTAGGAGGCACGTTAAACAGGAGGGGAATGGTAGAGATGATGATGAGGAGCATAGTGGAGAGAGGGAGAGAAAGGGAGGTGGGTGTAGGTGGGAGTGGAGGGAAGGAGAGGAAGCAGAAAACAGAAACTGCAAGAGAGATAGTGCAGCAGTGGGCAGCAATACAGTAAGGGGAAGGAGCACTGGCAGGGAAAATGAAGGGAGTAGAATGAGTGACCGGATAGGTAGAGGGACTAGAGGTGACAGCATAGACTTGGCCGTTTAAGTCATATTGGTAACTGAAGCAGCAGTAGCAAGGTGAAGCAGCAGTAGCAAGTATACTTAAACTCTGAAAATCAACAGGCTAAATGTAATCAAAGATAGCAGCAGCTACCTATAAGTTAGCCAAGAGGCCAGAAGTGAAAATTCCGCACTGAAATTAGCCAGCAGAACAAATTGAAGTCTGTTGCAGGGGGAGGCTGCAGAAGCCTATCTACACTGCCCTCCAACCACTGATGCTATCTCCTTCTCCAGCGGCACCTGTGAGAGGTAGCAGGCAGTTGTTATAATTTAAGGCAGCCAGAGATTTCAAAACTGGTGCCTTTTTGCAGTCAGTTGACTGGCTCCATAGTTAAAAACTCCGCCAGCTGGAAAATACAGTGGGCGGACCACAGGAGCAGATCTATAGATCAAATAATAAAACAATTGAAGTCTGTTGCGAGGGGGGGCTGCAGAAGCCTATCTACACTGCCCTCCAACCCCCGATGCTATCTCCTTCTCCAGCGGCATCTGTGAAAAATAACATTTCAGATGGGTTCTAAATCATTCCACCTGTGTTGATTATAAGGTGGGATCATAAAAACACTATAATGAAAACCTGGCATCAAAATATCACAAAACAACATTATGAAGAAATGTTGATTTTTTTCCAGTGTTTACTCATAATTTTATTTTTTCAGACTTTTTCCCAGATTTGCAACATAGCCCTTTTGTTAGCCCACCTCATAAATATGACCAGTGTCATTTTTTTATATCCCCTTAGAAACATGCTTTCACAGTTGCTCTGCAAACATCACCTTTCATAAAGGATTTAGACAATTCCGCCTGCCTTGATTATAAAATGCCATGAAAGACTGTTGAAAATTTGGGGTAAAAAAACAACAGTTATAAAGAAACATTGAATTTTTCCAACGTTTACCCGTAACTTGAATTTTTCCAATGTTTACTCTGAATTTCATCATTTTTGTAGATTTTGGCCCCAAATTTTCAACATACCCCTTGTGTTGCTGCACCTCATGAACATGACAGGTGCCATTTTTTCAAGTCCCATATGAAACATGTTCTCCCAGTCACCCCACAAAATCACTTTTTGGATGGGATTAAAAAAATCCCACCTGTCTTGATCATAATGTGGGGTCATAAGAAGACTATGTTAAAATTCGGGGTCGAAATGTCAAAAAACAACAAAGTTATGAAGAAATTATAAAAGTGTTCTTTATTCTGTTCGCCTTTCTTTCAGCTCTTGAGCCCCCATATTTAAGTGGTCAGTGCTCTGCTAACTGTAAATAGCACCCACTGATGGACCAGGAGCCATATTCAAAGGCTGATGGTGCACTTCATTGACTCAACAACATGAGTGCACAGAACATACCATTGTGCCCAGGCACGTGAGGGGACACCCCATGCACACTGGACACAACAGTATATTCAGTAGCCTCCATTGCAGTGCAGTTTAAGGCTGCCAAAACCCTGTCCTTATTCCCATTCACGGTCCCCCCCTCCAATCACCCATCCTGTAGCTGTCTTGCATATTCCTGGTGGTCTAGTGGTCCCCCACTCCCTGATCACCCACCCTGTACCTGTCTGGAATATTTCACATGGTAGAAACGGTGACCGGCACAGCCCTCCAGTCACCACCTATGTCGGCCACTGCCTGACTGTCAGTGAGTGATTGTGAGTATTGTACAAAGGTAGGTGGTGAGCAGAGGGCTGTGCCAATCACCATCACTATTGCCATATTTCAGCTTAAGTGACACTGTCTGACTGTTAATGAGTGATTATGAGTACTGTACAAAGGTAGGTGATGAGCAGAGGGCTGTGCCAGTCACCAGCACTATTGCCATATTTCAGCTTAAGTGACACTGTCTGACTGTTAATGAGGTGATTATGAGTACTGTACAAAGGTAGGTGGTGAACAGAGGGCTGTGCCAGTCACCAGCACTATTGCCATATTTCAGCTTAAGTGACACTGTATGACTGTTAATGAGTGATTATGAGTACTGTACAAAGGTAGGTGATGAGCAGAGGGCTGTGCCAGTCACCAGCACTGTTGCCATATTTCAGCTAAAGTGACACTGTCTGACTGTTAATGAGTGATTATGAGTACTGTACAAAGGTAGGTGGTGAGCAGAGGGCTGTGCCAGTCACCATCTCTATTGCCATATTTCAGCTTAGGTGACACTGTCTGACTGTCAATGAGTGATTATGAGTACTGTACAAAGGTAGGTGGTGCTGTTGAGCTGAGGGCTGTGCCTATCACCAGCACTATTGACATAGTTCAGCTTAGGTGACACTGTCTGACTGTCAATGAGAGATTATGAGTACTGTACAAAGGTAAGTGGTGAGCCAGAGGACTGGTCCAATCACCAGCACTATTGCCATAGTTCAGCTTAGGTTACACTGTCTGACTGTCAGTGAGTGATTATGAGTACTGTACAAAGGTAGGTGGTGAGCAGAGGGCTGTGCCAATCACCAGCACTATTGCCATAGTTCAGCTTAGGTGACTGGGGTGATGGGGATGAAGGAAGGAGGGTCCTGAGTGTGCGGGTTGGGAGGGGGTTGGATGCCCTTATGGGAGGACTAGTAGACAACCAGGAATATTCCAGACAGCTACAGGATGGTTGGATCGGGGTGGGGAGGGATTCCATGGACCACCAGGAATATTCCAAGACAGCTACAGGATAGGTGCTTGGAGGGGGCATACACACATGCTAATGAGCCCATAATGACCATGCAAATGTCCCATAGTGCCTTGCATGCCTAATGGGCTCATTAACATTTTAAGGCTGAATATGGCTCACAGGAGTACTGGCACTATCCCTTTTGGCCCGCACTATAATGGGTTCCTGTGGGCCATATTCAGTCTGGGGCTGTGTGAGCTCAGCGCATAGTTACTATGCACTGCACTGACATGGCCCCATATTCAGACTGATAGCGTGCTGTGGTCAGAGCACACTAACTGCTTAAATACTGTCCCCGAGCTGGTTCTGCCCTAATTCTCACACAGAACTCCTGTTAGCACAGTATATATACACAGTCAGCTCTAATATGGGGGCCTATACTCCTTAGCTGAGTGGAACCCAAAGTCCACAAGATGGTGGCTACTGGGAGTAAAAAGTCTTCCCTCTTGGCTTCAAGATACTGTTGTTCTAAACTGAAACAGCAAGCAAACATGTATGGCAGGGGCGCTGTGGAGCCTGAGCTTGGCGGCAGCTATTTGCTTCAGCTCTCTGACGTCTTTATGAATAATCTTAAAATACTTGTTTTTTGAGCCAGAAGTGGGGAAATATTCTTATCCCATTGGAAAGAGGAGTAACTGAAACCCAATATGGGAAATCCAAAGCGGGATCAAGGTGGTGGAACTGGAGGGAAAGTTTCTGGAACTGTGCAGAGCTACACGATCGACTCTGGAAACACAGGCTGCCACGAGTTCGGAGCCCGAAGAAAATATGGCATCCATAGGCCTAAAGCTACAACGACTGATTCAGTCGGTATCGGATTTAAGCGCTAAAATGGATACAATAGGCTCTAGAGTATCCCTGGTAGAGAAAACCGTGGAGGGATTACAAACAGAAATGTCAGATTTGAAGAGGGGAATGGAGTCGGCTTCCACTGCAACAGCTATGGTGATTAAAGAAAACATGCACTTGAGAGCAAGGCTGGAGACCCTAGAGAATCAAGCCAGATCATCACATATTCAGATAATAGGGTTGTCTGAAGGGTCAGAGGGAGATCACCCTCTCATGTTTTTGAGGGACTGGCTACAAGAGAAAATTGCACCGGAGGATCAAAGTCTCCAACTGGGGTTGCAGAAAGCTTATCGCATCACTCCTCGAGGATATAGAGAAGACATGGAAACCCCTCGCACACTTCTTTTAATTAAGGATGGTGTGGGTACCAGAGACAAAATACTTAGGATGGCCGGACAAGCGGGACCTCTGTTTCAAGACGATCGCCCTGTATACTTGTTCCCGGACATTAGCTACTCAACTAGAATGCGCCGAAAGAAATTTGATAACACTAGGAAATTACTTCACGAGGCTTCCATTACCCACGCTGTGGTTTTTCCGGCTCGTCTTAGAATAGTACATGCTGGGAAAGTCTGGGTCTTCTCTGACCCTAATGAGGCTGCTAAATGGGCCTCTCGATTTTCCATGAAATGCAGGAGTTCCTCGCAAGACTCGGACACTGAAGAAGGGGTTCGAGCTGAAACAGAAGAGGGCTGAATCTACTAAAGCAACGAGCCACTAACCCTTCGCTTATAAAGAACAGATTTTTCGGGAGACCTTGGAACTGAGGGGTACCCTGTTTGAAAATTTCTTAGTGATACTTTCCCTTGGTACAATTTCTATTTGAACTTTAATTAAGAACACAATCAATAAAAGGGAAGGTAGGCTTGAATGAGAGTTGAAGCTAAATAGTTTCCAAAGGGACTCACGAACGTTTAACTCCTAGTTTAAAATATTCCTCTATATTCTTACTCTATTATGGAATGGTTGGAGAGTTGAAGGTTTTGCTGCCTAGTAGTTCCTTTCTCTGGGAAGATATGTATTTTCTTTAGATATATAGTATGATGCCATTAACCCATATAGGGTATGGTTTGTTGAAAACCTAATATGGATCTTTAGATAATAGTTTTATTCATACTGGTCATGGGCTACCTTAAACAGCTTTATAACGAATATGTTTCCTTTTTTTTTGTGTGTGTAACTTAGGACTCCTCCTAATGAGGTATCAAAATATCTGAGACACAGAAATCCTTTGATTAGTGAGCTAGTCTCTCTTTGGGAAAGATAACATGCATGGTTTGCTCAGATATGGATGCAATTATGTATGTATAAGTACATGTTAATAATAATAAAAATAAAGTATAAAAAAAACCATGTATGGCATTGACAAATGCTTGTTTTAAATAAAGCAATAACTTCACCACTAAGGACTGAAATAGTACTCCAGACCATCTCAACTCTTCAGTGAAGAAAACAAATCTGTTGTTAGAATGCTAGGGAGACTGTGACCACAGTGCAGTGCTTGATTTTGCATTAATTCCAAATTCCATCTCCGTGTCAACCACTCAGACCTGAGACAATTGCAGATTTGTAAACTTGTATGACATCACCATTAAAATGCTTGTCTTATAACAGTAAAAGCATCTGACTACCAACCTAAGAGAGAAAGGAGGATCATCCTTTACTCAGTGGAGCCCCCTCCCCCCCCTTAGGAGGTAATCGGTATTAATCATACATAGGAAACCTGAGCCAGAGCTGCAATGGTAAAAACCCCTCCAAGGATGACATACTTGGGACAAAAGATAGAGGGCTGGAATTCTGGGCAGCTGCCCCTTGAGGCTTCAGTGGTACCGGGATGGACTCTATGTCAGGTCTTAATGACTTTGTCCTTGTAGAGATGGACTATATGTGTCTAACATCACTAAAGTCCCAACTGGGAAAAGGCCATCTCAAATTTAGAACACAGTAGTCTGGCATAGCATAGTGTCAGCAATTCCAAGTTTCCTTTTATTTCCTGAATAGGAGAAAAGGGCAAAAGGACCCTTGTGGGAAAAATGACACCATAAGCAGACCTAAAGAATGCAGCTGTTTCCCCCATGAAAGAAAAATCTTATAGGATGACATCCACGAAGTACTTTTTTTAATAACTGAAAAAGTTTATTCTTTTAAGAAATAATAGTTAATAACAACAAATAATTATTCAAATGGTGTACATGAATACAGAGAGTCATCTAAAATGATTCATTCTAACAAAAAAAATCCTAAAAATAACTGAATGCTGATTATGTAAAAAGATAAATCACAGTGTATTAGACATCTCAAAGAAAGAATTTTTAATAAACCTAGCTTATTTAAAACTGAGCAGCCCATTCTTTCATTATTTGCCATATTACACATATAATGAATCCATTCAGACAGTGTTGGTACTGTAGCAGTGTTCCAGTTTGCAAGTAGTAATCTTTTAAGCCCCATGGCAGCAGCTAAGACCCACAGTAGATAAGGCCCTACAGGCTCTTGACAAACTACTGGTATTATTTAATATAAACAGTGAAGAAGCGAACAGTATTACAGCATGTACTGCTTTGCAACATACTGCATATCATATATTTTAAGCCAAATATCTGATAAGTTTGGACAGCACCATAAAATGTGTTCCAGATCTGCATGATGTTGGTTACACCACTGTCACAGACTGGTTCTCTCCCAGAACACAGGCTGCACCGCTGACAGTTGTCATACCCCTTTTTGGATTTTTCTTAAAGGAAAACTAAAGTCAAAATTTACAAAAAAAAAAAAAATGCTCAGAGTGCATTGATTTGTAGGTGTACTCCTAGTCTTTCCCTTTGTTTACTGAAAGAGGTTTTTTTTCCCTAAATTTGCTTGCTAGTTTTTATGGCCCCTGGGGTTCTCCATGTTCACTTTTTTTATGGCTCTTCTTGTTCCTACAGTACCTCCTGTTCCATGTGCCAGTGATGCCTCCAGGACCATCAATTCAACAGAAACTATTTTTGTCAAGTTTATGGTAGCACATCTGTGATTTTAAGTAACTTTCCTTGTCCAGGGGAGCTCTAATGAAGTCTACATTTACAGATTGCAAATACTTGAGGGATAATTGAGTAGGCTACTCTGTAAGGAAACAGCTAGAGTCTTCACTAATTATAGCATTTGTAACCTTGATTGATTTGTGTGCTTTTTTTAATGGCTAAGTGTAGTCTGATGAAACAAAATGCTGGCTAGACCTAGGCACATACCTAGAAAACAGAAAGTTTGAATTACTTATTAGTTGAAGACAGAGTATCAGGCTCCTAAACTTTTTTTTTTTAAACTTTACTTTTTATTTTGATAATTAAAATCCTACCAATATAACTCCATATAATTCAGTTATCTTTTTCCATCACAGATATGTTAACTTGACATTTGATCTTTCATATACTGGAATATATTAGATAATCTAGACCTCCTAAAGTTACAGAGACTGGTTATCCATATGTGGATCCTGAAAAAACTAAAAATACACTGTAGGCAGCTTTAAGCTTCAGAAGTAATGGCACAGTTTCTTGCAGCATGTCTATTGTCTCGGATCTCCCTCCTACAGGAATATAATCAGAGTTTCAATTCCTATCTTCACAAATCTTAGGTTTTTCCAGACAGTTAAACTCAAGTCCATACAATTCTACAAACTACAGATATACAACAATAGAAATAAACTTTTGCACAGTTACTCCATCTATTTTTTATCAAATGTATTTTTTTACCTATCTGATCTCCTGGTACCGTCCACCTCTGTCCGAGATCTCCGCACCTCTAGTGGTGGCCTCCTTAAAGTTCCGAGAGCAAGGTTGAAATCAGCATATATTTCCCTTAGTTTACATATCCTTTTCCCTTCTTCCCCTTTATATTCCCGCCCTCAGCTCTCAAATGGGCCATCTGCTTAAGTTGTTGTTCTGTATACCTTTATGTTTCCCTCACTATCCTATCTCCTCTTGCTCCCCCTTCCAACCCTCTCTCCACAGCCTCCAAGGTCGCTACATGTTTTGGAAGTTTTCAACTTTAAAGTGCAGTGTATAAGTAATATTTTCCATTCTTTCTATTTCTTCTATTTTTAAGACCCACATTGTTAGGGAGGGGGTTCTGGGGATAACCATTTGGTAGTGATGCACTTCAAAGCAGCTACTCTCAATATCTGACAAAGTTCCCTTCTCTGGTGCCCTCCAATCGATAAGATGGGAAGGCCTAGCACTAGATCCTGAAATGTAAAGGGGATAAAAAAAGCCCTACTTGTTCCATCACTGAATGTACTTGTTGCCAGAACCTTATCAGTCTATCACAACCCCAAAATATGTGGTAATGTGACTTACCGTGTTCCATATAGACGCCAGCACTTGAAGAGGCCTGTGGATTATAATGTGCCGTTATCTCGGGGTTCTAAAAATCTGGTGAGTATCTTCCAGTTAAATTTTGCCACATCGTGGCGAGGAGACTGCCAACCCCTTTGAAGCCTGCGATCCCACTCTGTTCTAGTAATAGTTATTTTGGCATCTCTTTCCCACCTTAACCGTATCTCCTCTAAGTTTGGGATCCCCTTTGAATCTATTAGAGTTGTGTATAGTACAGACAGGTATCTCAATTTATCCCTAATTTTTATAGAGAGTCCCACCAATATGATTCAAGTAAGGTAAGATCCCTGCCTATCCTTAAGAAATTCTCTTCCTCTGTAAGGAAGTGCCGTGTTTGGAGGAACCTATAGAAATCCTCTTTACAGAGAGAGAAGTGCTCCTGCGGAGTGTTAAAGGGAAGACAACCATTCTCATCTATGAATTGTTTAAATGTGGTGAGGCCCTTATGTTCCCAATAAGCAAACCCAGCGTCCGTCCTAGGAGGGAAGAAGGTAGACGTATGTCTAATTAAGGGAAAGGGGTCCCAATGCATTTGGGGTATACGTTATCTCTTTTAAATTTAGAAGGATAAGCAAAGAGTGTTTAACCCATGGATTATCTGTAGATGCCAAAACTTGGGGAGTTATTTCTGACGTAGGCAGGGTCCATAATTTATAGTTATGCACTGAATTCTTTTCTAATAAGTACCAACCAGAGTCTATCCTCTGTTTGGCCCATGAGACTAGTTGTGACCCCTGAGCTGCTAAGTAGTAAAAATACATGTTGTGTAGACCTAGGCCACCTTTTTCTTTTGACCGTGTCAGGGTCTTACATGAGACTCGTGGGCATTTTCCTGACCAGATAAAGTTGGAAATTTCTTTATTCAACTGTTTCCAGAAACCGGGTTTTATAGGGATCGGGAGGGTTTGAAAGAGAAATAGCCATCTCAGTATAATGTTCATCTTGATTACCTGAATTTTACCATATAAGGTCAGGGGCAACAGTTTCCAACGGGCAAAATCCACTTGCATGTTTTTATACAGCTTCATGAAATTGTCCGTGAATAAACGAGATTTAGCTACTGAGACTTGTATCCCTAGATAGCAAAAAGTATTATTACGGGCCCACTTGAATGGGAAATTTTCTCTGAGATCCTTCGAAGGATTCCCACTTAGTACCACTGCTTCTGATTTGGTGTAATTTATTTTGTAACCAGCCAGTGTGCCAAATTTGTTCAATGCATTTAATAAGTGTGGTAGGGAGGTTTGGGGATCTCCTAGAAAAAAAAGAGAATCATCGGCATAAAGTGTCACTTTTTGTTCTATTCCCCCTGCCTTCACCCCCTTAATTTTGGGATTCTCTCTTATCCATATCGCCAATGGTTCCAGTGTTAAAGCAAATATTAGAGGGGAAAGGGGACACCCCTGTCTCGTTCCTCTATTTAAAGGTATTCTATCAGACAGCAATCCGTTAAGCCTGATCCTAGCCTCCGGTTTGTGATAAAGTGCTCCGATGGCTGAAACAAAATTTTCCCCCAACCCAAACTTCGACAGGGTGGACGACATAAAGTGCCAGTCCACCCTGTCGAAGGCTTTCTCAGCGTCCATACTAATGGCCATCTGAAAGGATGTGTTGTTTTTCTGGGCTGTAATAATATTTAGTAAAAGCCTTGTATTGTCTTGAAGAAATCTCCCTTCAATAAATCCTGTTTGATTATGGTGAATGAGGGGGCAATACATGCCTGAAGTCTCTCTGCCAAAATCCCGGTAAATATTTTTAGATCTACTGGTAACAGAAAGATGGGGCGATATGAACTGCAGTGCTCAGGGTCCTTATCCGGCTTCAGGATAACCGAAATCTGGGCCAAATTCCAGGAAGGTGGCGCTGATTTGTGTTGTAGTAGAATCTCATTACATGTACCGACTAGGTACTCCTCTATTTTAACAGTGAACTTTTTATAAAATTCGGCTGGTAGGCTGTCAAGGCCTGGGGCCTTGCCATTTCTAAGGCACTTTATTTGTGACCTCACCTCTCCTACCGTGATTGGGGAATTAAGATTCGCCCGGGCCGAGTCCTTTAAGGTAGGGATGGTCAAGGTCTCCAAAAAGTCCTGTACTGCTTTATGGTGCCCAGGAGCTGTTTCCGCTGTATAGAGGTCCCGATAGAATCTCTAAATCTATTTAGAATCTCCATCGGAGATGTAGTCGTGGGGCCCCTTTCATCCCCTCGCAACCGAACCACTGCTCTATTTGCAGCTTTGTGTCTCAGCTGCCATGCCAACAGTCTGCCCGCTCGGTTCCCATGTTCAAAGTATTTTTGCCTAGCATATCTTAACTGCCCTTCAATTTGTCTATCAAGCATCTGATTTAGTTCTTGTCTTGCCTTATCCAGCTTCTGCTTTATTTGCGTGTCCTGTCCTACCTGATGTAGAGTCTCTAACTGAATGATTTTCTGCTCCAGTTGTAATCTAGTTTGGATCCTCTCTTTCTTTAATCTGGTTGAGTATTGGATTATTTCCCCCCTTAAGCAGCATTTAAGCGCATCCCATCTTATCCCTTCACTTGTATCCTCTTTTAGGTTGTGCTGTTCAAAATTCTTGATGACATCCTCTACCAACCCCCCAAAGTCCTCCCTCAGAAGATGGCTTATATTTAACCTCCAGCAGGACTGTGGAGGGGCCGATGTGGAGACCAATGCCAGGGTGACTGGGGCATGATCTGAAATGACAATTGGTCCAATATCACATTTTTCCACCTTTGTAGCCAGTTAGATGATAAGAGAAAATAATCTATCCTGGAATAACCCCCATGTCTGGGGGAATAGTGAGTAAAATCTCTTTCCCTTGGATTCATAAAACACCAGATCTCTGATAGACCTAGTTCTTGATTTAGTCTCTGGATTAGTTTCCCTGTACATGTGACCCCACCTTTAGCCCCTCCGGACCTATCCACCCCCGGGTGTATTACTTCATTAAAATCCCCACCTATGACTACTAAACTCTGTACGTCTGTAACTGCTTCTTTAATGATCCTCTCCAAAAAGGCTAATCTGGGGGCTTCTTCTTTCGGGGCATAGATGTTCAGAAAGGTACAATTTTGACCCCTGTATGATCCCTGTATCTGTACAAACCTACCCTCTGGATCTGTGCAAACCTTCTCTACAGCCAGTGGAGCATCTCGTTTGATCAAGATTGCTACACCTCTACGGTGTGGACTCTTTTCAAAATGCGAGGCATATACCTCACCCACCCAAGACCTTTTTAACTTGAGATGTTCTGCCGCAGTTAAGTGGGTCTCTTGAATAAAGGCAACAGTGGCCTTTTTCCTCCTGAGGTCTTGTATAATCTTTGCCCTTTTTACTGGGTTATTTACCCCATTTACATTGAGTGTAACTATATTTAAATCAGCCATGATCTTTTGGATGAGGAAAAGGAAATATCATCTCCTTACTAAGGGACGTTGCTAGCTTTTTAAGTATTCGTGAGCATCTGTGCTTTGTCAACCACTTATAAACAAAAACTTTGCTAAACATATTGCATAACACTTGAGAACTTACTCTACATTGAAACATATTGAACAGGAATGCTTTCAAGGTGGTTTCACCCTGTGTCCACCCTCTCAAGGATGTTATTTCATGAGGTGTGGATGGATGACCTCTTAAATGTAGGCCGTCCGCCTGGCTAAATGTCGCTACCTAAGAGGCAGGTATTTGTTCTGCACCAGCCCTCGTAATGTAGAACCCACACGTTCAGAGCTAATTCAAGCATTTTTGACCAGCCTGAAAAAAGGGTTGAATCCCCGCCCGTCTCTTATCTTGATCATATCACTCGGTTAATTATATTACTTTGTTCAAACCATCTAGGTATCTGATATCCAAATGTCAAGATTATATATCAGTTTGTGGGGGATTTTCCAGCCATCTGGGTCCCTCCAGCCCCACCATGGCCTCCTCACACTTTTGGTGGGGTGGCCCTGAAGGCCAGGAACCGCACTCCTTCCTCCACATCCATAAGTAATCTGCTGATAATCAGCTTGATATTTATCAAGGTTTACCAGAGTATCTGTAATAAAGTAGACAGTCAGCACAGGAACCGGGGCTCCTAAGTCAGACAATCAGTGCTTCTTTAAATCTCACATTTATTCATAATTCCAGTTTTCTTTTCTTAACGTTTGTCTTATGTAACTTCAGGGTCCTCCTCTAGTGGCCCCTTGTTATAGAGGTACCAACCTAGACTTGAGGTGTTAGTTTCGAAGCTTCACATTTACCAGGAAACAGCCCTTCATCAGTGCTAACCCCATCGGGTCGCAATCTCACCTCCAGGGCTGCTCTTAAGTAGTGAGAGTTACTGTCTTACCAGCTGATCATCAAGTCGATCGGAACGCCTCCACCCCAGGCCCCCCGACCGTTCAAGCTTCCAGATCTCAAATATATAAAGATTCCTTCAAGAGTGCAGCCGCCTAGTTCCCCCCTCTCCCCCCTCCACCAGAGACCGCGGGCTGTTGGTTGCCCAGAGTGGTCCCTCCTCCCCAACTGAACCTGAGTGTTTTAGTAGTGGAAAAAAAGAATATATCCACCAGGTCCAATTTCCCTATATTAGCCCTACTAAACCCATCCTTTTACAAAAAGGTCAAAAATACCATCTAATACTGAAGGCTCAATGGAAAATCCACACCAGCTTGATCTTGTTACCAAATTTTAAAAAGGATTTACAAGATCAATGCAGCAATAGTTCAAGTCTGAAGGTTTTCGTCATTGTGTCTCTGTTCTATCAAAGGGGTAAACTCCCGGTTTCTCTCGATGGACTCCAGTACCCGGTTCGTAGTGGAATCTCCTCGCCCATGCACCGTATTCCACAAACCGGAAACATCCGTGCAGTCGTGCATCTCCTTTCTTTTAGTTCCCACGTTTTGCCATCCTCCAAGTCGCAATCTGTCTCCCCCTGCCTGGGTCGCCTCCTGGGGAATCTCCACCTCCATCGATGCCAAGAACTTCTTTGCCTCCAACAGTTCAGCGAACCTCCTAGGGCCATTTTCCGTTGCAACTTTTAGTTTAGCCAGGTATTCTACAAATGCTTTAATGCCTTTTTGTTGTAGGGCTCAAACTACCATTAGAACCTTTCTACGTTGGGCCAACAATTGTGGTGTATAATTCTGATCAAAAAACAATCTGGTATCCCCGAATATTATTTCCTTCTTTGACCACGCCCACTTTAATATATCCTCTTTAATGCGAAAATCCAAAAAGGCTATTATTACGGACCGGGGACGAGCTTTAGGGTCTTTTGGCGTAGGTATGAGGGAGCGGTGGGCTCTAATTATGTTTAAAGGCTTTTCTGCTGGCCAGTCTAGTATCTCCACTAAAAAGGACTAGAAAAAAGTCAGAATAGAACCCGATTCCATGCCTTCAGGCAGTCCAATGAATTCTGATGTTATGTCTTCTGTTTCTGTTTCCAAGTTCCTCTAGTCTGGACTCCAGCTGCAGTCCCCTCCTGTGTAGGTCTATAAGGGCTGCGTTGTGAACATCTACCATATTTGAACAGTCGGTTAGGCCTTCTTCTACTTGCCCCATTTTTTCCTCCAGGCTTTCTAATTTTTTTTATTTTCTTCCGGCCCCCTTTCCAGTCTCTCCAAAGATTCGTTCATCTTCTGCAATGTGGCGCATAGTTGTTTGGAGGTTATTGTGCACTTCGGTTCTTCTCTTTCCTCCGAGGTTACCCCGGCCTGCCGCGAGGACTCCATTAGACTGGCTGATGAAGGCTGAGCATAATCCAATAGTGTTTTTAGCTGTATATTCGTCTGGTTGGCGTTCCTCTCTCTCTGTTACTGTCTATAAGCCATATCGCTGCAATTTCCACTGAATCTTGCCGATGGATGGGTTAGGTTTCTTTATGATTTTTGTGGATTTGATCTGGACGGGGTAGAGCTGCTGATTCAGGCTGCCGTTAGGCTAGTGCACCCACTGGAAGTCCAGGCTCCTAAACTGATGTAGTAGTTATTATTCTCTTGGCCATTGGTCCTGGACACATCACTGTCACATGGAACAGGAGGCATTGTAGGAACAAGAAGAGCCATAAAAATGCAAATACAGAAACCTCCAGGGGCCATAAAACCAGAAAGCAAATTTAGAAAAATCTCCTTTCAGCAAACAAAGGGAAGGACTAGGAGTACACCTACAAAGGCTCCCCCGAGGGTGCCCGAGAGGGTCTCGAGGGTAGGAATGAGCAGCCCTCCTCTACAGCTTCCACCACGACATTCAGACTAAAGGCTCCCCCGAGGGTGCCCGGGAGGGTCACGTGGGTAGGAATGAGCAGCCCTCCTCCACAGCTTCCACCACGACATTCAGACTAAAGGCTCCCCTGAGGGTGCCCAAGAGGGTCGTGAGGGTAGGAATGAGCAGCCCTCCTCCACAGCTTCCACCACGACATTCAGACTAAAGGCTCCCGAGGAGGTGCCGAGAGGGGTCAGCAGTGGGCAGCCCTCCCCACAGCTTCCTGACATTCAGGTACGAGTTCTAGGAGCAAGAGGGAGCTCCATAGCGTTCAGCTGGAACGAGTAGGACAAAGGAAAAGCTTCCATTTTGTGTCCCCACACGAATGCTGATAGTTTCTGTGCAGCCAGCCTGTAGTCAGATTTACTTTTCTTTAGGCTGTTCTTGTAGTGCACCTTAAGTAATACTATGATAGCATTTCTTAGCCAAATGATCTGTGTAATCAAGCTGTTTTAGCAGACTGTATCCTAGCGTTTAATTCTGAGCCCAAATGAAGGTTGACTCTTACTGCTTTAGCAATGCACCTAATGAGAAAAATTGTTAGCACCACATGCTTAAAGATTACAGTTTTGTGCACCTTAATTTACTTCCCTTAAATGTTTGCAGACCTTGAGAGAAACAATTACGAGCACCCTAGGCATAAAAGTATATAATTTTGTACTCTTTAAATTGCTTCCCTTAAATGTTTGCAGACTGCTTTCTACCATGGTGACACTCCTTGTACTTATTGAGTGCATGGTGTAAACGAGACAGGCTAACAGAGATTAGTGTCTTTTAAGCAGTTTACTGAATCAGCCTAGATCTCAGATTAAATCCCAAAGTCATTCCTTTAGTCAATCAATCAATCAATCAAGCACCTTTTATTTATAAAAAGGCGCTTTTCTAAAATCCAAAGCAGCTGTACAATATCATAAAACAGTAAATAGACAGAGTTTAAAACTATTATAAATCATTAAAAGCTATATTAAAAAGGTGGGTTTTCAATGCTCCTTCAAAGCTAAGGACAGTCAGACTATTTCGCACCTGACGAGGTAGAGAATTCCACAGGGTCGGGGCCATAAAACTAAATGACCTAGCCCCTGAAGATTTCAAACAGACCCTGGGAATCTTCAGCAATCCCTCGTCAGTGGATCGGAGGGGGCGGGAGGGACAGTAGGGGCAAAGGAGCTCTTTCAGGTAAGTTGGTCCCTGGTCATGTAGAGCTTTATAGGTCAGCAAACCGACCTTGAAGGTGATTCACCAAAATACTGGCAGCCAGTGGAGTCCACGGAGCACAGGCATTATATGACTGGATCTAGAAGAACCAGTCAACAACCTGGCTGCCGCATTCTGCACTAGCTGCAGACGGCTAAGCTCAACCCCCGATAGCCCTAGGTACAGGGAGTTGCAATAGTCAAGGCGGGAGGTAACAAAGGCGTGGATCAATGTTGGAAGATCTTCTGGAGGAACCAGGTGCTTCACCCTGGCGATATTCCTCAGATGGAAAAAGGAAGTTTTGATGACCGCTGACACCTGAGCTTTAAGCGTCAAGTGGTCGTCAATTATTACGCCAAGATTCCGCACCTGATCTGAGGTCGTCAGCGGAACGCCTGCAAGCCATAAGCCTGAGTGCGATCCAGCTGGCAGACCCGCCTCACAGCGACCTTTGTCCACAACCAACACCTCAGTTTTGTCTGGGTTTAACCTCAACCAACTCCCATTCATCCAATCTTGAATTTCTGCAAGGCAGTTATTAAATACCGACAAGGCAGCATCCTGGCCGGGCACAAAAGACATATACAGCTGGGTATCATCGGCATAGCAATGAAAACCCAGACTGTGTCGTCTTATAATCGCTCCCAACGGCAGCATATACACCGTGAATAACATAGGCGCTAGAATAGAGCCCTGCGGTACCCCACAAGGCAGGGAGACTGATGCCGAGGAAAAGATTCCCGACACCACCCTCTGAGTCCTACCTTCGAGGTAAGATCTAAACCACCTGAGGACCATACCAGATAATCCACAGATGGACCGCAGACGCTCCAACAGCACCCCATGATCAACAGTGTCAAATGCTGCAGAGAGATCAAGAAGTACCAAGATAGAACTGGTCCTACAATCTCTTGCTATTAGGAGGTCATTTAGTACCCGAACAAGTGCTGTCTCGGTACTATGCCTTTTCCTAAATCCAGATTGGAGAGCATCGTAGATATTGTTGTTGGTCAGATGATCCTCCAGTTGCAGTGCAACCACCTTCTCAATAACCTTACCCACAAAAGGTAGGTTAGAGACTGGTCTGTAATTTGCTAGACAGTCTGGGTCTAAGGAGGGCTTCTTTAACAGATGCCTAACTATAGCCTCTTTAAGGGGATCTGAAAAGATCCCCCTCTCCAAAGACTTCCAGACTATCAAAGCCAGGACTAGGCCAATTTTATCCACACAATCCACTAAGAGGCATGTGGGGCCAGGGTCCAAGTCACAACTAGTTGGTCGTAGCACTCAAATGACCATCACAATATCCTCGATTTTGGGGAGGCTGAAGTCAGACCATGCAAACTGGGTGTTTGACATCTCCGGCCGACCATCACTGTCCCCATTGGAGAGGGAAGAGCGGACATCCGATCTGATTTTGGCAACCTTATCTGCAAAGAAAAGAGCAAACTCCTCACACCGTTCTGTGGAAAAGGCCCTCCCGGGCTGAAGACAGACTGGATTGCACAGTCTGTCCACAGTCCGAAAGAGCTGGACTGGTCTATTCTGTGCAGCCGCTATCTCCCTGGACAGGAACTCTGCCTTCTTATGAGAGATTGCGGATTGATAGGCCATATAATGGTCCATCAAACCAAGTCTGTCATCATCCAGACCGGACTTCCGCCAACACCTCTCCAGCCTTCGTCCTACCCTCCTCAACTCCCTCATGGTCTCATCAAACCATGGAGACCAGGGGCGAAGAGTGAGTGGATGAACATGAACAGGTGCAATAGAATCCAGGGCCCCCATAACTGCCCTATTATAGGCCTGTACTAGGTCACCTGGATCCAAGCAATCTATGGAAGGTCCAATAGGTCCAACACATGCATCAGGTCATCTGGGGACACACCCCTTAATGGGCGTGCGGACCATCTCGAAGGGCTGACCTAATAGGTGGCCTCAAATTGAACCTAATGGAGTGATGGTCAGACCATCCGAGTGGTTCCACCACCAAATCAGATATCCCCATCCCCAGAAGGAACACCAGATCCAATGGCGCCACCAATATGGGTCAAGGAGGAAACTACCTGTGAAGCCCAGTGATAACATCAACTGGAGGAAGTCTTGACCAAAACATGGGAGTTCATCGTCAACCCAGGCATTGAAATCCCCCAGAACCAACCATCTGGGGGATCCCAATGTCAGGTCGACAATGAAGTCTGCGACTTCCTGCAGGAAAACATTCCCGTCACCTGGTGGACGGTATACGAGAAGTATCCTGCACCCCACACCCTCACCTAAGACACACTCAAAAGATTTGGTGACTCCCACTGGTACCTCCAGCAGGCCCAATTCTGATTTAAAACAAATGGCAACACCCCCGCCCCTTCGATCCTGCCTGGAGCGGTGTATCACAGAGTACCCGGCTGGAACTGCTGCGGCTAATACTGGCCCAGCATTTTCATCTAGCCAGGTCTCGGTGATGCATGCCAGGTCAGCTGACCCAACAAGATCGGCTATAATAGCCGTCTTGTTTTTAATAGACCTAGCAGTCAAGCTGTTTCCCCCATTTTGCTTAAATTTTACTCGCTTCTCATTTTAAACCCAGCACTCCCCAGTGTTTAATTTGGTTTGATTAGTCCCTGCACTCAAACTGCACTCCCTGAGTCACTCCATTTAATTTCAGCGCCATTCCTGTTTCAGCAGACTCTTGCACTGCCCCCTTTGTTCTGATTCAGCCACTCCCATCCAAAGTACCTGCATTTAAGTGACATCCCTTTCTCCCTCTCTTCACAGACTAAAGGCTCCCCCGAGGGTGCCCGAGAGGGTCGCGAGGGTAGGAATGAGCAGCCCTCTCCCACAGCTTCCACCGCGACATTCAGGTACGAAGTTCTAGGAGCAAGAGGAAGCTCCATAGCGCTCGGCTGGAACGAGTAGGACTGACCCGGCAACATTCTACGTTGGCTGCCCCGCCACCCCCACCACCACCATTGGTGGACTCACTGTTTTATAGCTGGCACCATGTGTGATTCAAAAACCTATCAGGTGCTTTCCCCAGCTGCAGGTTATCTCCATCCGCCTCTAGTGGCTGCCAGCCCTCCAAATCTGCTTTCTCAGTCTAGATTCCCACTGCAGCTCCTGCTCTGGCCCCTTGTGGCTTCTAATTGCAACTACACACAGCAGCATCCAAACAATTAGCCATGACCAAAATGAGGATACCTCATTCCTGTCTGCCTATCTTTTGCCTACATAATTAATCCTGTTTGCCAGTAGACTGTCAATCTGCCTTGTATTCACTTGTTTCTCAGCGTTAAATTAATCACTTGTCCAGAAAGGTTGCACTGTGTTTATGACCTGTCTGCTAGTCAGCTTAAACCCTTGCATGGTCTGTGTGTTTGATGACTGCCTTATGATTACTACTCGCTCTAGGGCCTGAACTTGTCAGCTAACTCAATTAGTCAATCAATACTATCTATTAAAGGCGCCTGACAGTCAAACCAAATCTATCTGCTGCACTGCCCCACAACCTACTGTACCTGTCCGGTGATGCCAAGATAGTATAGCCAGCTGGCACCTGCAGTAGAATGGGCGCATTAGCTTGATTTGTGTGGAAGATACTAACAGGACACTCAGACGTACCCAGCTCTCACGTGGTTGGGTGCTCAGACTAAGCAATTAGTCAGATTCCAAATTAACCTATAGTTTCCACTGCCCAATTTCCAGCCTACTCAATAGCAGTATGGCACTGTCCTGCATCCCACCTCCTCTGTGCTGAGTGCGTTGCATCTCAATTGTCGCAGATACCGGGTGGGTTTGTGATCCCGTGGAAGTGAGGACGATAGCCGCCATAAACCAGTGGTACCAAGCTACTTTCCCATCTTTGGGAGGCCCAACTGTCGTCCACTGGTGACCTCATGGTAGCAACCCTTTCCTGTCACATTCTGACATCCGCCTTGGTGTTGACATGGGGTACCCTGAGCTTCTACCAAAGCTAGTCTCACTCCAGTTACTCATGGGTGCAATTGCCCTTGTGACCCTTACTGTCCTTTGTATCCCCTGGTTCACAGGAGTGGGTGATCCTTCGAAGGGAGAGCCCTGGTGTACATGTACCCAACTGGTGGAGACTGACTTCACCTTCTCCAACCTTCTAGCACTGGGCTCACCCTCTACCTGGGTTCTCTGTAGTCTTGAGCTGAGGAGCCTTCTGAGCCCTGCCCGTAGGGTCAAGCGCTATGACCGCAAGTCACAGACCAAGAATGGATCCCCTTCCTTAAGGCATCTCCTCTGGCTCCTACTGGTGACTCTTGCACTAGCAGGGGACATAAAGCTAAACCCTGGACCACCATGTCAGACCACCCCAACACTGACGGGCTGGTCAGCAGTAAAAGGGCTGAAAATAGCCCATCTTAATATCAGAAGTCTCCTTTTCAATCTGATGGAACTTCACATCTGGGTAACACGCCATAGCCCAGACATTCTTGGCATTACAGAAACCTGGCTTAAACCAGCTACACCAAACTCTGTATGTGCCCTCCCTGGGTATGACCTCATCAGACTCGATCAACCTGGAAAAAAGAGGGGGGGTGACATCCTGGTCTACTACAGGAGCCATCTTAACCTATCGGCTCTACCCAGTCAACAGACAGTGCAATCCCCCTGTGAAACACTGCACATGGTGCTGTTACTAGGGATGTCCAAAAAGATACATATTGTCTACACCTACAATCCTCCCAAGGAAGGCCTAGAGGGACTGTCTGTCCTCCTTGACACAGTTGGTGCTGTAATATGGCATAACAAACTAATCATCCTGGGTGACCTTAACCTTAAATACCTTGATACACTGCCCTAGGATGGATCGTAGGGGCGGGGGTGTTGCCATCTCTTTTAGATCGGAACTGGGCCTAGTGGAAGTACCAGTGGGAACTACCAACTCCTTTGAATGTATCATGGGTGAGCGTGTGGGGCACAGTATTCTTCTCATTTACCGTCCACCAGGTGACGGGAATGTTTTCCTGCAGGAAGTCGCAGACTTCATTGTCGACCTGACATTGGGATCCCCCAGATGGTTGGTTCTGGGGGATTTCAATGCCTGGGTCGATGATGAACTCTCGCAGTTTGGTCAAGACTTCCACCAGTTAATGATTTCACTGGGCTTCACACAGGTTATTTCCTCCCCGACCCATATTGATGGTCATTCATTGGATTTGGTGTTCCTACTGGGGATGGAGATATCCGATTTGGTGGTGGAACCAGTCGGATGGTCTGACCATCATTCCATTGGGTTCAGTTTTGAGGCCACCCCTAGTAGGCCAGCCCCTATGGAGATGGTCCGCACCGCCTTTGAGGGTATTTCCCAGATGGCCTGATGGTGGTGCTGGACCTATCGAGTTTACCGAGTGATTGCATGGACCCAGGGGACTCGGTACTTGCCTATAATAAGGCGGAAGCAGGGGCCCTGGACTCCATTGCTTCTGTTAGTGTTCGTCCCCTCACTCTTTGCCCTAGGTCTCCTTGGTTTGATGAGACTTTAAGGGAGTTGAGGAGAGCTGGATGAAGATTAGAGAGACATTGGTGGAGATCGGGCCAGGATTGTGAAAAACTTAGTTCGATGGACCATGATGTGGTCTATCAATCATCAATCTCTCGTAAGAAGGCAGAATTCCTGTCCAGAGAGATTGCTGCTGCACAGAATAGACCAGCTCAGCTTTTCCGGACTGTGGACAGATTGTGCAATCCAATCTGTCTTCAGCCCGGAAGAGCCTTTTCTCAAGAATGGTGTGAGGAGCTTGCTCAAATCTTTTTAGATAAGGTTGCTACAATCAGGTCCGATGTCCGCTCGACCCTCCCTAGTGGGAGTTGTGATGGTCGACAGGAGATGTCGGACACCCATTTTGTGTGGTCTGACTTCAGCCTTCCCACAATCAATGACATTGTTATGGTCATCCGACTATTGTGTCCGACCAACTGTGGTTTGGACCCGGGCCCTACATGTCTCCTAGTGGGCTGTGTAGATAAAATCAGCCCGGTCCTGGCTGAGATAGTCTCGAGGTCTTTGGAGAGGGGGAATTTTCCAAATCCTCTGAAGGAGGCTATGGTTCAGCCCCTTCTTAAGAAGCCCTCCTTGGACCCAGACTGTCTGGCTAACTACAGACCCATCTCTAACCTGCCCTTTGTGGGAAAGGTTATTGAGAAGGTGGTCGCTCGCAGTTGGATGATCATTTAACCAGCCACGATGTCTATGATTCTCTCCAGTCCAGATTTAGGAAGAGACATAGTACCGAGACAGCTCTGGTCCGGTACTAAATGACCTCCTAATAGCGAGAGATCGAAGGACCTGTTCTATCTTGGTCCTTCTTGATCTCTCTGCGACATTTGACACCATGGATCATGGTGTGCTATTGGAACACCTGCGGTTTATCTGTGGGCTGTCTGGTACAGTCCTCAGTTGGTTTCGATCCTTCCTCGAGGGTAGGACCCAGAGGGTGGTGTCTGGGATTTTTTCCTTGACATCATTCCCCCTATCCTGTGGGGTGCCACAGGGCTCCATTTTGGCACCCATGTTGTTTGCAGTGTACATGCTGCCATTGGGAGTGATCATCAGGAGGTACAGTTTGAGTTTTCACTGCTATGCAGATGATACTCAACTGTACATGTCCTTTGTACCTGGCCAAGATGCTTCCTTTTTGGTCTTTAACAACTATCTTGCCGAAATCCAGGACTGGATGAATGTGAGTTGGCTGTGGTTGAATCCGGAAAAAACTAAGGTGTTGGTCATGGACCCAGGTCGCCGGGAGGCTGGTTTGTTGGTGGGATCTCCCTCAGGCTTATGGCTTGGGGGTGTCCAGCTAACTACCTCAGACTGGGTGCGGAATCTGGGCGTTGTATTTGATAACTGTTTGACACTTAAATCACAGGTGTCGGCAGTTGTCAAAGCCTCTTTTTACCACCTGAGGAACATCACCCGGGTGAAGCACCTGGTTCCTCCTGACGATCTTCCTACTTTGGTCCACGCCTTCGTTGCCTCCTGTCTTGACTACTGCAATTCCCTTTATCTTGGGCTACCAGGGGTTGATATTCACCACTTGCAGCTAGTACAGAATGTGGCAGCCAGGCTATTGACTGGTTCCTCTAGGTCCAGTAATGTAACGCCTGTGCTCCGCGGACTGCATTGGCTGCCAATATGCTGGCGTATCACCTTCAAGGTCGGTCTGCTGACCTATAAGGCCCTACATGATCAGGGATCTGGCTACCTGAAAGATCTCCTTCATCCCTACTGTCCCTCCCACTGTCTCCGATCCACTGATGAGGGATTGCTAGAGATTCCCAGGGTTCGCTTGAAGACCTCTGGGACCAGATCTTTTGGCTTTATGGCCTCACCTTGTGGAATTCTCTTCACTGGCCAGGTACGAAATTGTCTGACTGTCCAAACTTTTAAGGGGGCTCTTAAAACATATTTTTAAACAAGCGTATAATGATTTTTAAATGTTATTAGGTTTGGATTAATTTTATTGTTTTAGTAATATTGTTTTTATTATGTGATGTACAGGCGCCTTGGTTCTGGAAAGGCACCTTTTATAAATAAAGTTTTGATTGATTGATTGATTGATTGATTAATTGGCTGCACGGTAACTCCAAAGCCTTTGAGCCTCTACTTTCAGGTCTCTCTCTGAAGCAGCTTGTCAAGGATCCTACCAGGTGCTCACCTAATGGTGATGTGAGCTCCCTCCTGGACTGGATCCTGACTAACAGACCAAATAGGATCAGCTCGTCTGGTATCCTGCCTGACTCAATCTCTGATCACTCCCCGGTGTACTGTGTTTGGAGGATCTCACTCCTGAAAATACCGTATAAAATCATTCAGATCAGAGACTACTCTAGGTTTGATCTGACCTCCTTCCATAATGATATTAAGTACACTGACTGGTCGGCAGTATGGAATGCTCAGGACTCCACATCTGCTGTCAGTCACTTCCTCATCTCTCTAAGAGCCCTGCAGGATAAGCATGCCCCCTTCATCAGACGGAGGGTCAGGGGAATGGCTAAAAAATGGCTTCATGGCAGCCTCCTAGCCCTCCTGAAAACTAGAGATAAGTGCTGGGCCAACTTTAAGGCCACGGCTGACCAGGCTATTTTTCAGACATACAGGAAACTCAGAAATGAGTGCAAAAAGAACATAAGGGCAGCCAAAAGTGAATTTTGCAAATCTGCATTGCTGAACTCGGCTAGGGACTCAAGGAGGTTCTGGAGGAACATTAAACACACAGTGAGTGGTACCCAGAGTGCTGAGACCACTGACATGACAATTGATGGTACCAGCTGCAACAACTCGGGAAACCATTACCAACACCTTTAACCATTATTTCTCTGATCTGTCTGATTTCACCTCGACATTCCCCACTGGTGGTGGTGTCAACGGCGATCAGCCCTCTCCACCATTGCCACCCCGTCCGCCCTTTCATTTCAGGGCGGTGGTGGTGCAAGAGGTGCGGAGACTGCTCTTGGGACTCTCCCCTCTTCTCGAGTGCTGGCCAAGATGGCTTGGAACCAAAGCTCTTCAGTCTTGGTGCTCCTTGGCTTGCCCCTCTGGTGGCACACATCTTCAATTTGTCCCTGTCAACTGGTGTTATTCCAGACATATGGAAGGTAGCCAGGGTGGTCCCAATCCTCAAACAGGGGAACCCTAAACTAATAGAGAACTACCACCCAATATCCATTTTATCTGCGGCCAGCAAACTCCTGGAGAAAGTTGTGGCAGGGCAACTCTCTGAGTACTTACATTCACATTATATACTGTCTCCTGTGCAGCACGGGTTCAGGAAGGGGCACAGCACATCCTCAGCCCTTGTCACTGTCTCATCTTGGATTAGGGAAGCCATGGACCAAGGCAAACTCTCAGGGGCTATCTTTATAGATCTCTCTAAGGCCTTCGACCTGGTTGATCATGCCATGCTCACAACTCAGCTAAGATCCATTGGCCTATCCTCTGCTGTTCTCAGTTGGTTCTCCAACTATCTACACGGTAGAATGCAGCGGGTTAAATATGGTAAAGAGCTCTCGGGTCCTATCCCTGTAACAATGGGGGTACCTCAAGGCTCCGTCCTCGGGCCCCTGCTCTTCTCCATTTTTGTTAATAATCTCCCCGCAGCCACTACTCACTGTAAACCAATCCTCTATGCAGATGATCTGGTCATCCTGTCTCACTCCCCAGAGATGGGTATCATTAACCACCACCTGAGTGACGACCTAAGAAATATTCAGACATGGATCTCGACCCATAAGCTGGTCCTTAATCTAAAAAAAAAAAAACAGGCCATGCTCTTTGGGTCCCTGGCCAAGATTAAAGCCTCCCCTGTGCTGTTCTGTGTCTCCGGTAGCGGTGGTGTCCTGATCCCAATCACGGACAACTTCAAGTACCTTGGGGTGATGCTGGACCCATAGCTTGACCTTGGCCGCCATATCCAGAATACATGCAAGACTGTCAACTGTAAACTGGGTCTGGCCTATAGAGCAAAAAATAACCTCACTCCGGCTGCATGTATTGCTCTTGCCAGAGGTGTGCTCCTCCCCTCGCTATGTTATGGGCTCCTTCTGTTTGCCCGCACCACCAAAGCTCATCTCTCTAGGTGGTCTACTGCCTACAACAATGTCTGCTGCTTTGCTCTGGCAGCCCCCCATCTCACTCACCATTGTGATCTCTATAGCAAGCTAAAATGGCTCTCCCCCTCAAAGCACTTTGACTCTGTCCTTGGGTGCTTCACAGGAAATGTCGTTGGCACTGGCACCCCACCGGGGTTGGTGAGTTTGCTTGTCCTGACTGCCCCTTCCTCTTACCACCTCAGGTCTCAGGGGCCTGCCACACTCAAGGTATCCATGACTTGGACTCCAATGGGTGGAAGGGATTTTGCAGCTTGTGCCCCCAAACTATAGAACACCTTCCCCGCCCAGGTCTGTGTTGCCCCATCACAGGGCTGCCTGTGTTCCTCCCTGTGGAACCATCTCAAACTCTCATCGGCCTGTGGTTACCCAAAACCCCCGTGACATAATTATTGCACTCAGCCCTTATGAATAACAGTGGCTCTATGTTGTTGATAGTTAAGCACCTGCTTACTCTCAATCTGTGCCTTTTGTACTGCTCATAATTGGCACACACCTTACTCTGTTGTGTTTATGCTAACAAAAATATGCTTCACAAGACCTGTAATTTGTGTATTCTGTATTATGTTGTTCTCACGTGACTTGTAAGCTTTTCCTAAATATGTACCATGTTGTCCTATGTATGTAAGTATGTAATTTCCTGTACTCTCCCGGGTCGTACCTGAAAATAGGCAATTGTCTTGTCTAGTGTACTTACCTGGTTAACAAAAGCTAAATAAAATAATAAAATAAATCAAAACACTCTGAACAACATATTCTTTTGTAAATTTTAACTTTAGTTCCCATTTAAATATGTTTGAATACATGTGTGGTAAATTCACACAGGATACAGCATGTATGTTGTTTGAAATAACATTTCCTTCCCTGTTTTTACCCACCCCTCAACACCACCAATTTTGTTTTCTATTGTCATCCCCCTCTTTTTTGGTGGGTACTAGCTGGCACTCTGTAGGACTACCAGGTTACCATTTTAACTGCCTACCTTTTTTTAAAAAGTGCCATGGGATCATTACATTCACTCAAACAACCACCAAAACAGTCAGACAGACCTGGGTTTAATGTCTCTTTTGAAAGATGGCACCTCAGGAGTGCAGCCCCCCCACCCCAATGCTGCACTACAGTGCCAGTACTGGGATCTGATCCTAAGTTCCTGGTGTGGGGCCATTTAATATTTACAATTAGTATTTCATTGGGCAACTGATTGAGCCACCTGCTTCAGCCCACAGAGTCAGTTCACTTTAATCAAAGTACTGATGTTTTTAAAGACAAACTGTAACAATAATTTAGTACTGTTCTTTTCTGTTTTTGTTTTTTTAACTACAGTCAGTTCCACTTGTATGTCTTTCAGTTGTATGCCTTTTCCGCATGTATGCCTGTTTTTGTCTGGTCCCGTTTTCCCCCCATGTCCACAATGTTAAAATGTCTGGTTGTACGCCTGCCAATTTTCATTTGTATGCCCATTTTTTGCCTTAGGTTGTATGTTTTGGGGTATTTTGTTTGATGTGGATGGTCACCTAATCCCCTTAATTAGGTGCGAACTCAGCTGCAAACAGTTCTGTTAAGTACTTAAGAGCTTAATTGCTTAAATACTGTAGGTGCTGCTTTAGTTAACAGCAGATCTGCACTGTTTCCTGCTAACGGAGCATTCAGAAGCAGAGAGAGATGGATAAGACAAAACAAAATATGCTGTCTCTCACCCAGAAAGTAGCCCTGATCAAGAACTGCTGATATTGAAAGCAAGCAGTAAATAAAACTAAACTAAATGTCACAATTACTGCAGTACAGTACGCGTTTTTACTCATATCTGATCACAGCGATTACCTTTTTACATTTTTAATGTAGTGCACTACCATACTAAACTTTTTTAACATTCCTTATATGTTAAAGTGTTCCATAACATGTACCATGTCTCTTGTAAGGCACTCCGTGAGTTGCAATATGTCAGGAGACCACAGTATTAGCTGAAAAAAATCAGATCGGCAAAATCACACTTATATGTCCAAATTGTGGCGGTCCGGAACTTGGGTATACAAGCGGATTTGACTGTAACGCTATCTGTTGTGAGGACAGAGGTGTGCTGGGGAAATGAGATTAAAATTGTTATGAGAGGCAGAAGCAACTGCCTGTGAGAGGTATTTACAATCCCTTTGTTGTATAATAACAGCACCCCCCATGGTCAGTTAATGAGGGAGTTTCAAAGAGTTCAAGGTCTTTCATGTCAGGAAACTGTCCTGGTCATGTAGCCACCACCTGCAGGGGCAGATATGGCTCAGAACATAAGAGAGGATTTCTGAGTCCACAAAACCCAAGGATCCAGTTTGAACCAGCTTTCAAGAGAGGTGGTACCCACAGGAAACAAGGCAAGTGTCAAAGCCATGATGTCAGAGTGACATATTTGATGATGCAGCATGGGGGGGGGCTGGCAGCTGAAGGATTCTGAGGTCGATGCCAGATCCTAGCAAGTCAGTCAGTGCTGGGACTTCATACTTAACCCATCTAAGGGTTGGAGTCTACCATGGCTCACTAACATTATCCTGTGTGGTTAGAAATTGTTCTACTCTATTCGTTTTGAGAAGCTATAGGAAGTTTTTCTATGTGTTTTTTCTGCTGTGTGGAAACCATTTTCTTTTTAATTTCTGCAGTACTCTGTAATCCCCATTGTCTTGTACATGTGTGATATCCTGTAGATTGTGTAAATATTGTGAGGTAGTAAATATTATTTTTTTATACTTCATACCTCTGTGACTGAATCTTTTGGATGAATAGTTAATTGCTGGTACTGGCAAATCCACAATCCGGCTCCAAAGGTAAAAGAAAGCTACAGTTGCATTATTCTAAGTGAAGGATATTTCTCAGTGACTGACAGGGGAAGGCCATTTGACCTTCACCGAAGGAACACTGTACTGTGTGAGCAGTGGCTCTGGTGGGATATGGACCAAAAAAGTCCCCGGGTAAGAAAATCGTTTCTGAGTGGTGGCAGCTATGAAGGTGCCCTTGTAGGTGTGGACAACTGAGAAAATTGGCAACCTGTTGCAGACTGCATTCTGAGTGTGAACTGGTTGTGATGCAAAAATACAGATTTTACTCATCAAATATAATATTGTATGGTTTATAATAGAAACATAGAATTTGTCGGCAGATAAGGACCGCCAGGCCCATCCAGTCTGCCCGAAAGCCCTGTACTTGATTTCGGTCTCTGACCCTATCTGGTCAGTGGCTTTCCCTCCCTCTGCCCCACCTCTAAGGTTCCCTTATGCCTGTCTCAGGCATGTTTAAATCCCCCCACAGTGCTCACCCCCACCACCTCCTGTGGCAGACTATTCCATGTGTCCACAGCCCTCTCCGTGAAGAAAAACTTACATTCCCTCTTAACCTGCTACCCTCCAATTTCATATCATGCCCCCTCTTTCTTGTACTCCTCCTGTACTGGAAGATGTCTCCCCCTGAAAGAAACTTGACATGATAGAAACTTTCAAGTATCTCAAGGGAATCAACAAAGTCCAAGAGGGTAGCATCTTTCAAAAAAATAGGTTTGCAAGAACAAGGGGGCACAATCTGAAGATGGGGGGGCTCAGAGGTAATGTAAGGAAGTATTTTTTCACAGACAGGGTTGTAGATGCATGAAACAGCCTTCCGGAGGAGCCTGTGGGGTCAAAAACAGTGGTTGAATTCAAGCATGCATGGGACAGCCATAAGGCAATTCTAGAGGGTGGGGTAGAAAGAAGTAGGCTGCTGGTTAACTAGGATCTGCAGCTTATCCATTAGGCAGGGAAATGGGCAGACTGGGTGGGCCAAGTGGTCCTTATCTGCCGTCAAATTCTATGTTTCTATGTTTCTGCACCTTGTTAATGCCTTTAAGGTACTTGAATGTTTCTGTCATGCCCCCCCTCCTCCAGCGAGTATATACTGAAGTCCTTTAATCTCTCCTCATAAGTTTTGTGGTGCAAGCCCTGTACCATCTTAGTCTCCCTTCTCTGGACTGCTTCCACCCTGTCAATGTCCTTACGAAGATGCGTCCTCTAGAACTGCACACAGTACTCTAGGTGAGACCTGACTAATGTTTTATACAAGGCCATCACCACTTCCTGCCTTCTGCTAGTGATACCTCTGCCTATGCATCCCAGCATGCTGCTGGCACACCCTGCAGCCTTGGTACTCTGCTTTGACATTTTCAGGTCATCTGAAATAATAACCCCTAGGTCTCTTTCTTCCTTGGTGATTGTCAGCAACTCCTCCCCCCCCCCATCCTGTAGCTCTCCCCAGGATTCCTATGTCCCAGGTGCATAAGTTTGCACTTTTGAGTTAAACCTCAGTTGCCATTCTTCAAGCTTCCCCAGGTCCCTTCTCATTGTCTCCACCCAGTCTGGAGCATCCACCCTGTTGCAGATCTTGGTGTCATCTGCAAACAGACAGACCTTTCCCTCCAGCCCTTCTGCAATGTCACTAATGAAGACATTGAACAGGACTGGCACAAGAACTGATCCCTGAGGTACCCTGCTGGTCACATTCCTCTTCCCAGATTGTATTCCATTTACCACCACCCTCTGCCTCCTGTCCATTAGCAAGTTCCTAACCCAGTTTACCACCTTGCATGCCCAGCCTAACCAGCCTCTCATGTGAGACGGTGTCAAAAACCTTGCTGAAATCAAGGTATGCGATGTCCACCCCCCTTCCGTTTATTTACTTCCTTCATCACCCAGTCAAAGAAATCTATCAGATTCGTCTGACACAATCTAGCCTCTGTGAATCCATGTTGCCTTGGGCCCTGGGCACCATTGGATTGCAGATGTCCCACTATTCTTTCTTGTAGCAGTGCCTCCATGATCTTTCCCACTACTGAGGTGAGGCTGATTGGCCTATAGTTCCCCGCTTTCTCCCTACTGCCATATTTGTGTAGAGGGACAAACCACATGTGCCTTCTTCCAGTACTCTGGAACCACTCTTATGTTGAGTGACTTGGTGAGCATGGCTGCCAGAGGCGCTGCTAGCTCTCTTTGCAGTTCCCTCAAAATCCTTGGGTGTATGCCATCTGGCCCCATCGCTTTGTTCACCTTCAGTTTTGTGAGCTTCTCCAGGACTCTCTCCTCTGTGAATGGACTGGTGTCCACCCCCCCCCTTTGCATCTGTTGCTCAGTTTTGGTCCCTGACCCTCCCCCGCTTCAGTGAACACTGAACAAAAGTATTTATTCAGCATTTCCGCCTTTTCCAGGTCCCCCTCCCTACACTCCCCTTCCTCTCCGTTGAGCCTTACAACCCCTTCCCCTTGTTTCTTCTTCTTTCACTAATGTACCTATAGAATGTATTGTCCCCTTTTTTACCATCTGCGCCAGTCCTTCCTCACTCTATGCCTTTGCTCTCCTAATAGCCTTCCCCACTTCCCTTAGACACTTCAGGTACACCTTCCTGTCCTCCTCACTTTGGGTCTCCTTGTACTTCTTGAGAGCTGCCCCTTTAGCCCTTACCTTGTCTGCCACCTCTTTTGAGAACCATAGTGGCTTCCTCCTTCTCTTACCTTTGGATATCAACCTGATGCATTGGTTTGTCATTTCTGGTATGGCTCGTTTTAGGTGCCCCCACTGCTCTTCCACACCCTTTCCTACCTCCCTCTTCTCCAGGGCTATTCTGATACATCTTCCCATTTCAGTGAAGTCCGCCTTCCTGAAAACCAAAACCTTCTCCCTTGTGTGACTTGACTGAGTCCTTGTCTCCATGATAAATCACACTATATGGTGGTCACTGGATCCTAGTTGCCCTTCTACCCAGACGTTTGCAATTCTGTCCCTGTTGGTCAGTACTAGGTCCAGAATCATCCTGTCTCTGGTGAGATCAAGCACAAGCTGCCTGAGACCTGCCCCCTGTAGGGAATACAGGATATCTCTGCTTCTCAATGAAGCAGCTGCCCGGGTGGTCCAATCTACGTCTGACATACTGAAATCCCCCAGCAGCAGAACTTCCCTTTTGATTTCATTCACTAGCTCCCGGTCCATTTCCTCCCCCTGTGCCAGAGGTCTGTAGATCACACTTGTGCATATCACTGTGCCATTGCCAGGTTCAAGGGCGACCCACAGTGCCTCGGCCTCCTCCTGCCCCCCTGTACCTTTGTTGCCTTTATACCCTGTCTGACATACAGGGCCACCCCCCTTCTACCCTCCCTATCCCTCCTGAATAGAGCATAACCCGGTATATTTATGTCCCATCCATGATCTGCAGTGTACCATGTCTCAGTTATTGCTACTATGTCCAGGTCTGCCTCTACTATCAAGGCCTCTAGGTCTGGGATTTTATTTCCCAGGCTGCGGGCATTAGTTACCATGGCCTTTCATGTGTTGCTTCCTATCCTCCCTCTGCCCCTGTTTCTTCTCTCCTGCTTCTTCCCCCTCCCGTTGTCTTTCCTGTGCGGGCTTGATCCCACTGCTTCACCCTGTCTGACTCCTTCAGTTGTCCCTGTTATTAAATCCTTTTCCTGCTTGTGCCCATGGGGGGGGGGTGATACTAAGCCACCTGACCTTCCTGGCTCCCTCCACCAGACAGTTTAAATGCTTGCTGCTGAAGCATTCAAACTTTTCACTCAGGACCATGGTCACCTTCCTGGACAGATGCAGGCTGTTGTCCTTATACAGGCTCGCATCCATCCAAGTGGGGCCCCAGTACCCCATGAAGCCAAAACCCTCCCTTCCACACCAGTCTTTTAACCAGAAGTTGAATTTCTGGATGCAGAATGTCTTAGCTTCCCTCTTGCCATGGCCAGGTAGTACCTCCGAGAAGTAGACGGAGTGTGCTACCTGCTTCAGGCTCCCTCCAACTTCCTGAAATCCTCCTGGAGTCTGACTATCTCCACCTTGTCTCACACCAGGTCATTCATCCCCAGGTGAACGATGAAATCCGGTTCCTCCCTCCTTGCTATTGCCCTTGCGATCCAATTATATGGCACTTAACTTACACATTTTTGAACTTTATGTACACAGTTTCTACACTATGTTTCTGCCAAGAATTTGAATGTGTAGTTTAATGATTTATATGTGCATGAGTGAATATTTATGAAGATGGGGTATTTAATAGTCATGTTTCAAATCAAACATCTCCCCCTGATGAGGCCTGTTTGTGAAGGCACTATGTAGGGGTGTTTGGTATTCTGGTGGATGACTGGCTTCGATACAATTAATTGCCAAACTTTAAAAACCTTTGGTTCATACTAAGGTTCATACTAAGGTGTATAAGGAACTAGAAGACTTGAAGGCCCATAGTTGCTCCTATATATTAATAAAATTTAAGTTTATAACCTGACAGAATAAGCTTATCTAGACATTGTTTAAATTCTAATTTAGTTCTACTAGTGAAAACTTCAAGAGGGAGACTATTCCATGGATTTACCGTTTATAGGGTAAAGAAGTATTTTCATGCATTAAGGTTAAATTTCTTACTATATAGCTGTAATGAGTGACCTCTAGTATTATGACAACTATTTTTAAATTCTAGGCCTAATTCTGTGAACAAATATGGGTCATGAATAATATCATACTTAAAGAGGAGGTCACCCCAAGATGTCGGGTGGATAATGTCATTAGGTTCAAAGTATTAGTTCTTGATTCATATAATTCAATATATAGACCTTGAATATGTTTTGTAAATTTCCTCCGAACTTTTTCTAGTAAATTGATTTCATACTTTTTATATGGGCACCATAACTGTGATTAGTGTGTGTGCTTTTTTTTTTTTTTAAGAAATATTGCTTGCAGTGAGAGTAACAATTTCAGCTGCTCAAGGTGTGCATGGTCTGACTATTTTCATTGTAAGTGTCTGAGCAGATTACCTTAGCCATGGCTGTTGCACCCAATATGCTCCATCAGGTGTTCAGAGAAACAGCAAGCCTCCAGTGAGCTTCGATCCTTGTAATATACAAGGCACTGCAAGAGAATGATTCGGATACTGCCTCCACATCCATCACTGCTGTAGCATCAGGAGCCAAACTGGTGCTCCAGGAGGACATACTGCCAGCTGAAGCATCAAGGAGTGAAAGGGAGCACCCTTTAACTTCGCCAGAACAGACCACAACAACAATCAGCAGGACTTCCTATGAGGTCTGTCAGCAGATATAAATCATGACATCATGCTTAGCCAGTCAGGATTGTTTATTTCTAAACATTCCAGGTACCTGTATAACCATAAGAGATTGTCTCATGCATATAGTTCTAAAATTCTAAAGTGTTATGTTCAGTTGGCACAGTCCATTTCCCTCAAAGGCGATTCTCTAATACTCTGCTAAGTAAACTTTTTGATTTAACATTCAAGTTCCAGTTTTTTTTTTAACAAAGGTATTTAACATGATTTATAATATGTTTAAATTACAGTTCTTGTGTCTGTTATAAGAGTTTCTTCTCAAGCACTTTGTGTGCCAGAATGGCTCAGCTTTGCTTTGCAGGTCCCTCACCCAAAGAAGTCAAGAATGCACTCTTACAACCATGAGAGATGTGGGGTGAGTTCTGGCAGCCCCTCTGACTTGACCAGTTTAACAGCTTCCTGGATACAGCAGTGGTGCCATGAGAATCGAGGACCACAGACATAGTATTTCTGCATGACAGTGGGCAAGGGACCAGCCAGGGAACTACAGACCAGCCAGTTTGACACCGATAATTGGCAAGCAGATGTAAACTGTTTTCAAGGAAAGGTTGGTGGAGTTCCTTGAGGTGAACAGATTCCAAGGCGTCACTCAGCAGTCAGCACACAAAGAAAGGGATCCAACTGAAGTAGGTGTTGAGAGCTTCTTCACCATACCTTCATTTGGTTGGTTGTTCACCACCTGTACACCAAAAAGTGATGCTTCTGTTACCATTCAAACTATTCTCATGAAGCTAGGAATGAATAAAAAAAAACAAAGACTGTTTGCCAGTCATTATTCGTCCAATGTTCAGTTATGTAGTAGACATTTAAAATGTTAAAAAGTAATGCTTTCAGAAGGGGTACTGCTATGAAAAGCCTGGCCCTGCAGAGAATTTGTTTTGTAAATTTCACATGCGGTCACAGAAAGTCAATTTCCCAATCCAACAAAGATTGTAAGAAGTACCAGCGGAGAGAATGAAATGCTAAACCCTTACACAACAATGTAAAAACAAGTCAGATGCAATGTCCCATACTGGTTTTTAGATACTGTGCTGAGTTAATATTCTCAAAGTACTGTGCAGAATTAGCACATTACAGACTCGCACTGAGTTGCACTTTTCAGCTCTCAGTTCTAATGCTCACAGGGCTTACGTGGCTGCAGCAGCAGCAAGAATGGTTTGATAATTTCAGAAGACTGTGGCCTTCAAAGTACCTTTCAATTATACACTGCCAGAGCAGTTGTGACCACAGTCAGTTCAGACACTGTCTTGTTTTTCATTCTATTTTTATCAAACCTCAAGATTACAGTCAATCTGGGGCACTAAGTGGCATGCAGAGGACAAGAGAACATTTTCCTTTTTCAAATGCCATGACTTTTAGACAATCCTTTTGTTTACATCAGTCCTACACAAAAAACACAATGCCAAATAAACAAGTTCCGGAACAGGTAATCAATGTCCATTTTTGTTTGTTTGTTTGTGGTGGGGGGCAGGTTGCAAGAATGTATAGTGCCCAAAAAATGGGATGAAAGTGTAGTAGGCATTCAGCGTACCTCAGCATAAATGCAAACAAAACAGTTATGCTCCAGAAACTGTACTTTGGGTCTGCTTGGAGCAATTCACAGGAGCCTTGTATATGAATTCAATCTGCACACAGCAATGTTGGGACAGGAGCTCCTTCATAATATGCTTCATTTTCAAAGTAAGTGACAAGCAAAAAAACTACAATAAAAAGATAGGACAAAGCATTTATGAAATACAGGAAAGGACTCCCCCTGCCGCTAAGTGACTGTTGAGCGGTTTCATTTCGGGGGGGGGTGGTGTTGGAAAAACTGCCCCCGCTGCCGAGTGACTCTGTTTCTGGGGGAGTGGAAAGGAATGCAGCTCCATTTGGGGGGAAGGGAGTGGGAAGGACTGGCACTGCCACCAAGCAGCTCTGTTTCTGTGGGAGTGGAAAGAACTGACACTGCTGATTAGTGGCTCTGTTTCTGGGGGGAAGAGCAAGGACCACCACTAAGTGTACCTTCATCCTGTCACCAGTTTTATAAAGTAGGCTCACACTACCTTAATTCATAATGGACTGGGTCTTCAGTTAGTAAAGAAAACAGTGAAGTGACTAGGCTTGAAAAAGATGATGTAAACATCCCTGGCAGATTTGCTAAGATGGTACTGCTGAGCTCTCTGCCTTGAGCAAATTAGGATGCAACTTCAGCTGATATATACCCTGAGGCAAGTGCAAGGAAAAGTAATTTGAATGGTAAAAAGTGTGCCAATTTTTGTGGGCAAAGAAAAACTGCTGCTTCACTTGCCCTAACAGAAATTATAATCTTACGGAGAGCGGCTCCTATATATGGACAGTTATTGTAGGGGTTGCAAGTTCAAAAGTAGTTACCTGCTGACTTAGGGGAGTGGAATGCCAATCACCCAATTTTTTTTTAATTTTTTTAATTGGATGAGGGGAAAGAGAAAGCAGCTTGGCTTAGGTGTTAACTCAGGTTACCAACTTAGTAGGTTTGTGGAAGATATGGGGGTAGATGTCATGAAAGAGAAGTGTTCCTTGCACAAAGATGGGTAGAGAATTTAATGTACCTCTGCAGCTTTCCATAATTGCAAGGTATAAGGGGGATTTGGTAGTGACTTGGTGCAGACCACAGATCACACCATCCCAATTTAAATATCATGTTGCAACTCACTGTCTGAACCCTGGGGTAGAAAAACAGAGCTCTGCTGACTAAGTGGGTGAATAAGAAATACTGGGTTTCCTGACCATAAAACATGGATGATGCACAACTATTACAGTAGCCCAAACAGCTGGCTCAGGGGACTGAAACAGCATTCTCCCTTTATTTATTTTTTAGGTAAGGGGAAGCGAGAGGCTGCTAAATATGTGCAGATAATGTGGGGTTGCCTGATAAAAAGAAGCAAACAGCTGACTTGGACCAGAAGCTGATCTCATTGGTTTATTTATTTTGTTGTTTATTTGGAGAGAGGAAAGAGATGGAGCAGCTGGCCGCAGGGGTGAGCTCAGGTTACAGCTTAGTATGGAAGCTAATAGCTGGCTAGGGGGACCGGAACGCCAGCTCTCCCTGTTTTTTTTTTCTGGAGAGGGAGAAGAGATAGAGAATAGTGTATGATCAATCATACACAACAAGGATATTTTTCACTCGAGAGGTTTCCATGGTAACAGGAGACCTCAAAAACACAGCTTGTGAGGTCTTGCTACCATGGAAACCTCAAGAGTAAAAAACACCCTTGTTGTGTATGATTACTCATACATTGCCTTTTATAGTGTATGGGCAATCATAACTGTATGTCTTTTCCCTTACTTTTGCTCTTTTTCTCACTGCCACTCTCTTCTGAGGTCTGCTTTCACCACCGAGGCCATTTGATGAACCTTGGAGTTAGTGTAATGTGCATGCATGGACGCAGTCCATGTTGTTGTGCTGTAGTAGCTATGTAGTTAGTGTAGCACAAAAGCTATGATGATGTAACTACTTGTAGCACAACAAACATTATTGGAGGGATGGATTTCCAATCACAATGTTCCACCATACACTATATAGAGGATAGCGTATGCTCGCTCATACACAACAAGGATATTTTTCATTTGAGAGGTTTCCATGGTTACTGGAGTCCTTGAGAGCGCAGCACGAGAGGTCTCATTACAATGGAAACCTGGAGAGCTAAAAAATATCCTTGTTGTGTATGAGCACTCATATACTGTCTTTTATAGTGTATGGGTACTCATAAAAAGCAGTGGATGTCCTTACTTTTTTGGGGGGAGGGTTTCTCCGCTCACTTGCTGGGACAGCACTCACTGCTGTAGCTGTTCCCCGAGGATTGGCGGTCAACAGAACGCGCATGCATTATTGCGTTCCAAGTTGTTATGCTGCACTAGCTACGTAGCTAGTGCAGTACAACAAACTAGCTGACATAGCTAGTGCAGCACAATAACGTTGTCTGAGGCATGAATTTCCACCCCTAACAACATTCCACCATACACTATAATCATCAACTAGACCTTTAGTGCCTATTTCAAATACAATTACATTTACAGCCAGAGACTGTAGTTGATGAGGTTGCATGGGCAGGATGTGATGTATATCACCTTCATTTAATACCACTTCCTGATATTGTGCTGATGTAGTATCACACACAATTAACTTAAACTTTCCAGCATTCACAAATCAACTCCTGTCATGTTTCTTGTGTAAAAGTATTTAAGTGTTTGCGACAGCTTTTTCAAATACTAAAGTTTTATCCACATAGTTCTCATTGGAGCTTCACACAGTCTCAAAGCCCCATCCTTTGTCTATTTTTCCTGCAGGTTATATTACTATTATGTCTTACCAATAATTTTATCTACTAGTCCGTAGTGAAGTGCTTTTTGAGCACTCATAAAGTTATCTAATTCCATATCTTCTGTTAGCTCATCGAAGGTGTATCCTTTAGCATTATGCTTAATATAGATCTTGGTATGATTACCTTTAATTTCAAGAATTTCATTTACTTGGATTAACAGGTCTGTAGCCTCTCCATGGGCACCGCCACTGGGCTGATGAATTATGTGTTGTGCATTGGACAGCATGTAACGTTTGTCCAGAGTTCCTGCTTGTATTAATTGGGAACCCATTCAGCAAGCCTGTCCATGCCGGCCTGGTGGCACTGAGGGTTGAGGTACTGGATGCCACACCTCATACCACACTAGCAACAGGGTTTAGGAGCAAGCTCGGGATGCCAGGAGTCAGTGGGTGAGGATTGAGTGCCCGTATGGGCTGCTCTCCTCCTTGTGGGGTGGGGTGGGACTGCTCGGCATGCCAGCAGCTCCTGGTGGAGACCAGGGGCACTGCTGTATGTCTGGCTGCACGTAGTTAGTATGCCCTGACATGGGCAGGGATCACCGTGCGTCCTACATTGGGGATGTGCACACGCATGGGAGGGGGGGTTAAGGGAACAGAAAAAGGAAAAAAAAGGTCTGTGGGGGTAGGTGATGGCACCTGCCCCCATCCCCAATTCCGGGCCCATCCAATCTGACCTTCCAGGTTCCTCCACCAGGGTCCTCTCTCATGTTGGGGTCTCTCTCAAGGAGCGCCCAAAGAGGAGGGGTGGCCCACCCTAGAGGTTGCTCAGGGCACCGACAGTGAGTAGAGAGGAGTAGGAGAGAGGAGATACAGATGGAGGACTTCAGGCTGGAGAGGATCAGGCAGGATGCCTGAGAGAGGCGCCCCAAACCGTGACCGGAGGGAAAAAGAGTTTAAAAAAACAAACAAAAAAAAAAACAAGCCTGTCTCATTACATAAGTGGCACCATCACATTTAAAAACTGTATGACATCATAGGTAACCATGCCTGCTGTAACCACTCTGCCAGGACTGTTAAATATCAATGGTAAATACCAAGTTTGATAGGACCCTATTTTGTCCTATTACTGACTTACTTTGCTTTGTTACAATAAAAGTTTTACTGTCAAACATTGTGTGTGTGTGCCTGTTTACATTACTATATTTTATGATATTGTTCAAGTTTATATTCATGATCATTTTACTGCACACAGAGCCAATCGTCGAAGCTGATGGTTCAGGCTATGACATCACAGCAGTCATTACGTCAGTAGCCTTTACCAACAGACCGCAGGGGAAAGGAAGAAAGACTCTAGCGTTTTACTTTCCTGCCCAGTACCTGCTAGAGTTTGCCCTACAAACATGCTATCACTTACAACTGTGTATCCCAAAATAGTTATTGGTTTCTCTTGGTCAGAGCAGTGTAGCATAAGTCGGCACTGCTGGCCAATTGTAAATCGCAAAGGATAAACTTGTTTTTATTTTTTTACTACATTGTTTAACACTATACAACTAAGATCCTAATCAGGACAAACACCATTGGATACATTGAATGGCATAAGTAAGTGCATTAGCACTCAGCTGCAAAGTTTTCTGACTTGTTTTTAATTGCAATCACTGATTCACCCCCCACCACACTTGTTTGCTTTGTCAAAACTGTAGGTTTACCCTGACTATTGAATGAGCTGGTGTATTTGCAATAAACAAATAAATAATCTGAATGAGTCCCTGAGCTCCTGAAATCAGGAACAGTGGGGAGGAGGAGCAGGCAGAAAACAGATACAGCATGACACCAGAAAGTCATAAAGCTGCTCGCCTGCTTGCCAACCGGCTTTATGCAAATGAAAGGACAGAAGCAGTATCTCATCAGAGTGCTTCAGTCCTTTCAACCACGCAGTTTCCGCCCATGAAGCAGTGACCAGTGTCATACTCAGCTTGCCTGGTCATTGGTCTTTCATTAACGAGCCCAATGCACTTAACATTGGCCATTCATTGTAGCAAAATATTTCTTGTGCACATGCAGCATAAAAATTTGCAAGAATGCAGATAAAAACACCTGTTGCAATCAATACATATAGTATGAGAGGTTTAGTAAATTCTGTGAAGAATGTAGACTTTTCCACTGCAAAACAAGATGATAAAGTTGTCCTAGACAGGGATTTACCAAATGCAGATAATCTAAGAAAAAACTGCTCTGGCACTGGCAAACCAATCCTTAGGGTGGAGAAAATTAAAAGTCCATAGACTCCTTCATGCAGCTAGGGATACTATAAGGCGGAGTAAAGTTTCCAGGTCAGTAGTGCACCCACAAAGAGAAGAGCTTCGTATGATAACTGATAGAGATATACCCAGTTGGGAAAATGGAATGTGCCCTAGGTGGGAAGGTAAGCAACAGGAAAGTTACAGGAGAAAATCCAAAAGATTGTCTTTTTTTGTTATTTATTTATTTACTTTTTGTTGACCAGGTAAGTGCACTGGACAGCAAAGCTGCCTATTTTCAGGCATAACCCAGGAGGTTACAAACAATAGGGTAGGAAACAACAGTGAACACAAACAAAGTGCATATAACAGTGGCATAAACAATAAAATAGGCAGATACAGTTGACCCGCACAAAGCATTAAAACATTGTGCAAATAGGAGATGAGTACACGAGATAATCAGTTTGAGTAAAGCTCTGGGACAGCAGGACACAGAGATAGGATCAAGTGCCAGGGCAAGAGCTAAGAGGGTCCGGCAAGAAAGTGACTTAGCACCCACAACAGGATCAGCGCTCAGAGCTGGCAAGAACCTTACGGAGTTCCTGCTTGAAACTCAGGGGGGTTTGGGAGTTCCTGAGAGCCAGTGGGAGGGAGTTCAGAGGTCTGGTACATTGGCACCCAGTCAGTTTTGTGAAGGTTGGAGGCAAGAGCCCTCTTGTCCAGTTTTGCAAAGTCTTGGAACTGTATTTCTCTGGGTGGGGGGTTTGGAGCACAAGCCTGCCAGATGCAGTAGGCCGAAGAATGGTCACTGATAGAGTCTGGCAAGACACCCACGGCACTGATCCTATCAGGTCTATTAGTGAAAATCCAGTCTAGCAGGGACTGGTGACTGCTACATTTAGAGAGCCTGGTCGAGGAACATACCAACTGAGTCAGGTGGAGTCATCCTAGCTCAGCAGCATATTAGCGGGCACTCTTGCCCATCCAGTCCAAGTTTAGATCACCCATAATAACAAATTCATGTTTGCCTTTTAATGCAGCAAAGTAGCTGAGTATATTAGTCAGACCAAACAGACCATTTTTAGGGGGGTTATAAATGCACAAAATGTCCAGTTTTTTAGTATGTCCCAGAGTAACAACAATATGAATAGCGTCACATATACAACTTGTGTTTACAGACTGAACAGAGATGTCAAGGTTCTCCCTAGTATAGAACATAACCCCACCCACCCCTCTTTGCATTAGGCCGGTCACATCAGTAGAGCTTATAGCCTTTGATTGCACATATAGAGTCAGGGGTGTGGGGTTTCAGTCAGGTCTCTGACAGACTTAGTATGTCAGGGGAGTAATGAGCCACCCAGTCCTCCAGCTGTGCAAAGTTGGTGGTGAGGCTTCCTGATATTCAAGTGAGCAAGCTTTAAACCCTTATTAGAGAACCAGATGGAGGGGTAGGTAGGAGCTGCCCCAGCGAGGGGGCCTGGGTTAGGTTCGATGTCACCAAAGAGAGTAAGCAGGCATAGAGGTAACCAGGTTTCAGAGAAGGAGGTAAGAAGGCAGACCCTCAGAGGCCCATGGGAGGAGGAGAGGGTTATGTAGTGTGCAATTTTAGTGAAAGGGATACATTTTAGGAGCCAGGTTTCAGAGAGGGGCATATCCCTCCTAACAAGTAAGTTTGAGAAGAAGAAGAAGCTCAAGCCATCAGAGATTTGATGACAGTCAGTAGCTTCCAAGGTAGAGGAGAGTAGATCAGCAGAGGAGAGCTAGCAGTATGGATGCCCTTCCAAGAGAGCAGAGGAGGAGTTTGGGAGCCTTCATGGTGAGCAGAAAGGCAGAGTACAGCAGAGGAGCAGAGAGGCAGAGCAGAGCTCACAGGGGTGTCTGGGAAGTAGAGTCTAGAGGAGAATAAGCAGTTTTCAGGAGCGATCAAAAGCTAAAGTGAGGGGAGCAGAAATTAAGGAAGAGTTCAAGGGGAAATAGGAGCTTGGGTGACGGTGCAGAGGTAGTGGTTCAAGTGGGAGTTCCCTTTGTGATAGAGGGTAAAATGCACAGGAGGACCAGTGAGGGAGCAAAGTCTACACACACACCCTTAAGCAGTGCCGGTAAGGCAGGAGGGACCAGAAAGGTAAGCACAAATTACAGTAGTATGTAGAGTGACCCAGAAATTCAAGCCCTACAATTTTTACCAATTAAGAAGTGTCACTATAGCAGAACAAATTAAAGAGAAAATCTCAATAGATAGTTCACTCAGTTGCTATGCTAACTGCTACACACTTAATTACAGTGACGGCAAGACAGGCGAGACTAGCTCATGTAAAGTTTAAGATTCAAAACACCAGCACAGTGCATGACTCAATTAAATAAGAGCGAATTGCATAATCAAGGCAAGTGTAGTATCTTACCCACTCAAAAGCAAGCTGTAGGCAGATTACAATAAGGGTGGCACCAAAGAGCATTTAAAAAGCCGTGGGGAGGAGGGTGGGAACATTTTAGATGAAGATTCTCCAGTCAAAATACATTTTTGTGTCCAAGTCTGGCAATTAGTGATGCAGGGGAGGGTCCTGGACTCTCAGGCAGAGGAGCCCTCAACCCCTGATGAGCAATGATACTCCAGCGGCGCTTTCCAAAGAAAAAATTGGGAATTAAGTCAGGTGCAGGGGGAGGGAGACAGTTTCAGCAGTAGGCAAGCCCTTGACCCCAGTAGCAGCTCTGGCGACATCTGAGAATGGCCAGTGAGAGCTGTGGTATTTAAGGAGCCTGTTTCAAGAATCCAAAGTTGGTGCCAATAGACACACCTCTGATTGGCTCTCAGTAAAGTTTGAATGGACTCAAGATTTTAGATGAAGTTCCCCAGTCAAAAAATTTTAGATGGAGATTCTCCATTCAAAATAAATTTTTGTGTCCAAGTCTGGCAATTAGTGATGTAGGGGAAGGGTCTCGGGCTCTCAGTCAGAGGAGCCTTCAACTCCAGATGAACTGTGATACTCTGGCAGTGCTTTTTGAAGAAGAAATCGGGAATTAAATCAGGTGCTGGGGGAGGATGCCAGTTTCAGCAGCAGGCAAGCTCTTGACCCCTTAACATAGAATTTGGTGGTACTGGGTCAATACCGTGCTACAAAAACAGCACGGCAATTACCAGGCTATGTAAAGTGCTAAAGGATTTAGAGCGACTGGGGTATAATAGTGATAAGGAATTACCACTGTCCTTGTTGCTCTATGCCAACAGACAGAAGGGATCCAGTTGCCGTGTGTGTGGTGCCTGGTTGAGCTGCTCCCATGGTGGAGTGGGTAAGGCACTAGCACACAGCAGGTTTGGAGACATGGGACTGTGGTTCGGTTCCCTCCAGGTCTCTTCGTGCTTCTACTTTTTACTTTGTGGTTTTTTTTTTTTTAGAAAATAAACTTTCCCCCCTCCTGAGATTCTCCCCTTCCCCAAAGTCCACACCCTCTCAGAGTTAGTTATTTATAGTCTGGGGGGTGCTGTTTGTGTTCTGGTCACTGTTTTTTCTGACCTTATTTCCATTCTTGCTGTGTTGCTTGTGACGTTTATTGCCGGAGTTTTTGTTGCTAACATAATGACCCCATGCCAAATTTGTTGGCAGAAAAGGAATGCTTGGGCTATCCAATCTGCCCGGATGATCCCTGCCTAGTCTGTCTCTGCAGAACCCAACAGGTCTCTAGCAACCCTTCCTTCTCACTGCCTATTTATTATTATTCCAATATGTCTATCACAACCTATTGGAGTCCCCCTTCTGCCTCCCCTTGAATCAGCTGCTTTTCTGCCTTGCTTCTTATGATCCCCACTTCAGGTTCCTACCTTAATTTTTTGCTAAATCTCCTCCCCCACCCCTGTGTCCACAAATACCTCTCTTGCCTCTTGGTTGTATGAAGTCTTAAACCATAGTATTCTTAATTTGTATGAGTCTGTTACCCACTGACTATGTACTCCCTGTTACGCCCTGTTTTTTGTACCTCATACAATGTTTACTATATGTTTCACAATTTGTTACTCTCACGGTGTTTATGCTATGTATGTCTTGTCTTATTGCTGATGCGGAACCTTTGTAAATGAGCTTTAGTTCAAATGTATTTCTCATTCCAAGATCTCAATAAATAAATAAATAAATAAAAAACATGCATGCTTGAAGCTCCCTATGGTTTTTGCCTCCACCACTTTAGCTAGCAGTCTATTCCAGGCATCTACCTCTCTTTCAGTGAAGTAGCATTTCCTCACATCCTACTTAACCCCCCCCAACTTCATCACATGCCCTCTGATCCTGGTGCTCTTTCTCATTTGACAGAGACACCCTTCCTATACTGTTTACCTCTGTGATGCACCTGTAGGTCTTTATCATGTTCCCTCTCGCTTTCCTCTTTTCCAGGGTGTACGTGTTGAAAACCCTTAGTCTCTGCTCATAGGGCTTTTGGTGCAAGCCATGCACCATTTTAGTTGTCCTTCTCTGGACTACCTCCACACTTTCTATGTCCTTTTTGAGGTGCAGTCTCCAGGATTGGACACAATACTAGGAACCCAAAGGCCTTTATCAAGAAGGGCAAACAAAAATGGGTAAAACGCTGCCACAGCAGAGCTGCCTCCTCTTCAGGATGTGCTACCTGGCTCATTTAAAGAGGGGGATGGTGGGTAGGTAGTTGGGTGAGTGGTACTACATAGAGAGATGTAGATAGGTCTTTCAATGAGTCAGTGAGTGATGGGAGTTTTTTTTTATTATTTTAAGCTTGAGGTAATCAGTATAAGGTGCATGTATTGCCTGCTGACTTGGCAAATCATATTGTAACAACTAACTTACTGCCATCAGAGCTAGCAGTTATATTTCTGACACCTGTTGAATTTCCAGTTCTTAACTGTGATCCATCTGATCTTGTTTAGAGTTGTCTGTGACTTGGTTGCTGGTTATGGAAGTGGATTTTTGCCATTGACTGGCTGGCAGGTATTTTCCGACATTTTGTGGCGTCTATAAACAGAACCACTCATTGAGAGGGGGAATCATGCTGTATTATACTGGATTCTTAGTAGACATGTGCCTGTGGGAATTAAGCGACTTGTAAGAGGGTCATGATATCTGCATAGGCTAAAGAGAAATGCTGTCATTGACTGCCCTGAGAGGGAGAGAGAATGAACTGGAGCTGTGGGATTTGAGTGTAACAGTAAGCCAGCAGTCTCTGGCCACATATTGTTGTTATGCTGTCTTAATGTCAGTACAAGACTTAGCTTAAATAGTTTAACATTTATTAATATTATATGCAGATGGAACTAGGCAATGGTGGTGCATGGTGTATCTATATGAAGATCTTTGCTATATATTGCTAGACCCTCCACTCTTGTGTGAGAAGAGTGGTTGGGGATAGCTAATCCTATATTTTCTTTTTTAAAATGTGATTTTTATTAGAGAAAAGATGAGGCAAAACATACAACAGGTCACAATACTGAATTCAAGTGTGGTGAAATCAAACTATAAGTCTATAAATTATAGTCGGCTCCAATACATTCTATCATTAAAAAACAGGACAAAGTCATGCATTTAAACCAGAGAAAGTATGACATACATTGAATAAATATCCCCACAGAATAAATCATCTATCCCAGATAAAACTCACTTAAAGTATATTTGTCCCCCGAAGGGAGGCCCTCGAAGAGACCGCTAGCCCCTCAAGGGACAAATTTCGGGTCAACCTATATCAAGTATTGGATCCACCTTTGCCATTTGGTTCAGTAAGCCGTTGATTTATCATGGATGGCCGCTGTTAGGCTCTCCATTTGATATATCCCTAAAACTATTAATCTCCAGTCGGCCACAGTTGGTATAATTTTGGTCATCCATTTGCGGGTGATAGCTTTTTTAGCTGCTATTAAATATATAGGCAAGAGGGTCTTATGCCAGGAGGAGTAGTAGTCTGGGTAGATAGAATATGGGGTTATTTCTGTAGTAAGTTCTATTTGCTCCCCCAAGCATTCCTTCAGTTCAGACTGAAGGGAGCACCAGAGTGGCATTAATAATGGGCAATTCCAAAACAAATGTGACCCGGATCCACCAGTTTGCATTTGCAATCTCTCCAACAGTAACTAAAACTGCCAAGAAGATATTTCACTAAAATAGCAGGAGAATGGAAAAAACCTGTTTCTACATTTCCAGGCAAATTCCCTCCAAAGGTGCAAGGATGTGAGTCTAACTGCTGGCAGGGTTGCCTTTGTCCAGGAGATGCTTGAAACTTCCAATTCTAAATCTTTGTTCCAGCCTTCCTGTATGGAGAAAGTGGTATCTCCAGGACCTCCCGTAAAATTTTGTATAGAGATCCAGTTAGATGTCCCCACATGTTGCCCGAGAGGAAATCCAGAAGTATTTTCAGGAAGGGGGACAAAGCAGAGGGTAATATAGGGGTGATAGAATGGTGTTGAAGAATATAGTTCCTGACTTGAAGGTACCGAAAAAAGTCCCCATCTAAGCCCCTATTCCATCTGTATGGTATCAAAGGAAAGAATCCCTGTCTGCCTCCAAGAACTGATATACAGTACATAATTCAATCCCAGCCTCCGCCATCTAGCAAACACCAAATCAGTTTGAGCTGGCATAAAGAATTAATCTTCTGAAAGCATCCTGCAATAGAAAAAAGCCTGCATGAACTTTGGGGGCTTCCTCAGTGAATACCACACCCTCAAAATATTAGCTGAGATTTGGGTGAAATTCTTCAAAGGAGGAGACCTTCCTTCAGAAGCAAATAAGATGTTTTCTATATCATATAAATCATTAATAGTAAATTCTATAATTTTCCATTGAGCCTTGAAGATTACAGATAACCAGAGAAAAGGCACCCTCAGGAAAGCAGCTTTCATATAAAGTTCCAGATTCGGTAAATTCACACCTCCTTGGGCCAAGGATAATTTTAAAATTGAGAGACGAATTCTGGGGCACAGACCCCTCCAAATTAAATTTGAAATCACTCTATCCCAGGACTCAAAGCAGAACCAGGCCAGGAAGTGGGGGATATTCTGGAAGAGACATAACAGGCAAGGGAGGACATTCATATGTATAATTTCTATACACTGAAAAAAGGAAAGGTGAAGCTTTCCCCATTTATTAGGGCCCGATTGTATTGCTAGCGTTATGGGTTCGAAATTTATTACATAGAACACCTTTAAATCCTGAGGAGTATTTATACCCAAATACTTAATATTAGTGGCTCGCCATTTCAAGGGACAGGCCCATTTCAATGCCTACAAAGGGGCAAAATTAAATAGTAAGACCTAGATTTTAGAAATATTTATTTTAAAGCCTGCCACCCTTTCATAGGTACACAGGATCTCCCAGACATGTGGGACGGACTCCTCGGGGGGACAAGATCATTAAAAGGACATTGTCTGCAAACAACAATACCTTATATTCTTGCTGTCCCAAAGGGGTGCCCTCTAGCCCTTCTGCTTCATGTAGGGCTGCTGCCAAAGGCTCCATATAGAAAGCAAACAGGAGGGAGGAAGGGGACACCCCTGTTGCATGCCCCGCTGCAAAGAGATGGGAGAGGTGACCCCCCGTTAAGATGGACATAGGCTTGTGGAGCATTATAAATGTTTTGGATCCAGCTTAGGAAGGACTTTGGGAACTGGAATTTCGACAAGGTGCCCCACAAAAGAGGCCAGGACACCCTGTCAAAAGCCTTCTCAGCATCAAGGCTTAACATGGCTGTGGGGATGCGTCTAGTTTGAAAATATTCCAGCAATATTAAAACCCAACGAATATTATCCATGGTATTCCTTTGCTTAATAAAGCCTGCCTGGTCAGGGTGGATAAGTGTTGGTAAAATTGTTTCCAACCTGGCAGCCCAAGCTGCCATGAACATTTTATAATCAACATTCAGTATAGATATAGGGCAGCAAGAAGCCATATCCAAGACATTTTTATCAGGTTTGGGAAGAGTCGCCAGAATAGTATAGGCCCAGGATGGAGGTGGAGTGCTACACAGAGTTTTAAATTGCACTAGGCTGTGAAGTTCTGCCACTGAGATGAGCTGTTTAGCAGCTTAGATATAGCACTTTGTCTTTGTAACTGTGGTTGTGTGCATAGAAGCGGAGCCCTAGATCTTGCATTAACATGAAATAGGAAGAGAGTTCTGTAATTCAGTTCGTTTCTACTACTGAACTACAGACTACTTGTGAGGCAGTATTTTCACTCTTGGGGCCAATTGTATTTATTTACAGTGTGCCAGAACCATGCATGAGCAGTGTTTGCATGTTTTTTACTTAAACTCAGCAAAAGCTCTTGTTTTAGAGCTCTGTGACCCTGGGATTGGATTTCCGGGTCACCTAGACTGTTAAATAGCAGCTGTTCGGTGAGCAGGGTGTGCTGAAAAGGGCACGTGGAGATGTGTGCCAAGACACATGCATCGCATGTCTGGCATGTCAGGCAGGGAAGCTGGGACTGGGACCAGGTAAACAGAGTTTTGGTTTGAAACACCTAATACATAAACAAATAAAGAAAGTAGCTTCAGGTGTTGGATGCATTTACACTGTGAACAAGCATACAAACATTATAAAGCCAGAGAAGCCTGTGCCAGCATTTACCTGACTTACTATAAGTTTGCTGTAAGTACATGGTTATACTTTCAAACAATCTGAAATGGCAGAAACTATTATGATCCTGGACGGTGAAGTTGGCATCAAATGTTCCAGCTGCTCTATGTTTACTATCACTCTATTAAACCCATGCAATCCTATGTTTGTCCTAAATGTCAGCAACATGCTGAACTATTACAAGAAATAAGCAGTTTTTGTATAAGGCTGGCTGCCCTAGAGAACAGCCAACAAGAAATGGCAAATAGAATTCATATGTCAACTGTTCCCACGTATATAAACAATAATATTACAACAGGCTGTACAAACAACTCGGGTAATCATATATCACAAGTCCATACATTGCCAACGATTTGCTGTAGCTGGCCCTTCAATTAGTATCCCTTCTTGCTCTGCAAATAGGAAAAGGGATAGGGAAGATGAGGTAGGAGATACGATAGATAAAAATTGGCATAAGGTACAAAGCACTAGAGCTTTCAAAAAAGGGTGCAAGGCTGGGCATTTCTGCCTTCCTGTTTCAAATCGTTTTGACCCTATTGGAGTTGATACTGAAGATACTAGCACAGTCTCATTAGACATTATAAACTATTTGCCCCCCCTGACCATGAACAATCTGGGGATAGAAATGTACATAACATTATCTCTGTACAGTCAGTACTACCTGTTTCTAGCACCACCCCAACTGCTCTAAACTTGAATCATGATGGCTTGAATGTACACACACACATGTGTTAGACACTGTTGCACCTCTTTTAAATTGTCCTAGTACCTCTTATACTTCAGCAAATGTGATTAATTCTATTAACACAAATAATACTGTCCAATCTGTCTCAACTAATATGGAGGTTAGTTCAGGCCCAAACATCGGACAGTGACAGACAAGTGTATGTCTTGGGGGACTCACTCACTCATTAAATACCTTGATAGGGAAATCTGTAACCCAGATAATATAAACCGTACATGCTCGACTTTTAGAGGAGCGAAAATCTCAGACATAACTATAATGCTTGATAATATCCTGCAAGACTGTGGTAATAACCCAGTAATAGTTATACATGTTGGTGCAAGTAACATTACTTCTGACCCTGTGGAAAAAATCCAGCAAGACTTTGTTGCACTGACAAATAAACTTCTTGAATTAGAGAGTAAGATTTGTCTATCTGAAATTCTATTTATTCCCAGGGATACTGAATATCAGACAAGAAAGATCAAGACCATAAATGAATGGTTACGTAAATGGTGCCTGAAACAGGGTCAATCATGTGTCACTCATTGGGAGAAATTCAGAAACAGATCTCAACTTTATTGCTGGGGCGGATTACACTTAAGTCGTAGGGGTAACTTCTTACTTGGCAAACACATAGTTAATACTATTTCACTTCATTTAAACTCATTAAACATGGGGAGAAGGGGAAGTTTTCCTCTCCTCTAAAAACACCAGATGCAACAATCAATAATGAACAAATTAACATCTCTCAAAAAACACTAAATTAAATTGTATGTATTTCAATGCCAGAAGTCTGAATCAAGCCTCATCTGTGATCAACCACCAAATAACTATGACAGCACTAGCCCTAGTATCTTTGGGCTTGGTTTAACTCATGCACTAGGTCACAAATATGTTAGCTTTGCCTATGTTCATTGTCTACTGTTTTTTTTTATTTTGTTTTCCTTCATTCTTTTTTGTATACTGTACTGTACTCTCATGTGAATCATTTGTATATGTCCAGGACCACTTTGAAAATGAGCTTGCTCAATGGTGTTATGCCTGGTTAAATAAAATGTTTGATTGATTGATTGATTGACTGAATAACAAGCTGGATGAATTGAGAATCCAATCAATTCAAGACAACATTGATATCACCTTGATTTCTGAGACATGGGGTGATAACAAAGCATCATGGGATACACATATTCCTGGATATAATATTTATAAACTAAATTGTTCATCCAGAAAAGGTGGAGGGGTAGCTCTATTAATCGATAACTGTATAAACACAATAGAGGTCTCAGACAAAATCTGAAAGCATGGACTTGAAACAGAGACCATTAGGGTTAAATTATTCCCCTTAAACTCACCACCACCTATACTTAGTATTTGTTACAGACTCCCTGACTCCTCCTCTGATTATTTTGACACCATAATTACAGAAATTGAAAATGCTGCAGAACTGGGTGACATCATTGTTACTGGTGACTTTAACTTGGCACTATTGGTTGGTTAGAAAAATCAACTAGTTCTAGTAATGGTAATAAACTTATTTCAGCCTGTAATCAACTTCAGTTATATCAGCATGTCGTTAATTCAACTAGAGGAGATAGGATCCTTTATTTATTTATTTATTTGCTTTTGGTAAGCGGGTGAGTGCACTAGGCATAGCAATGCCTATTTTCAGGCACGACCCAGGAAAAGACAGTTTAAAACACACAAAATGAAGCAAACATGTGACGCAGCACATGAAATTGGTGGAACACAGTGAGGAATGCAGACAGTAACAACAACTGGAACAATAAATTCAATGAGCAGTACACATTAGGAGTATATAGGGGAGTGTTACAATGGAGGCAAAACTGGAGGATGCATTTAGGTAACATAAACAACTAGAGTTACATGGTGAGTGAAACAGGCATTAGCAACGAAAGGTTTATACAAAATAAAGTGCAGTAAGTGCCTAAAATGAGGGTAAAATGATAAGAGAGAGGGAAGGGTGGAGAGAGAGAGAGAGAGAGGGGGGTGAGGGGAAAAGAGATGGGTAGATAAGGAGGAGGGAAGAGAGACGTAGAGGAGGAAAGTATTATGGTGAGAGAAGGGAGAATGCTGAAGTCTAAGGTGGGTTAAAGCAGGTGCATTGGCTGATGGATTGTAGATGTTCCAGGTGCCGAGTTTTAAAACTGGCATGGGTAGGCGCTCCATGAATATTTGGAGGTAGCGAGTTCCAGTATTTTGGGGCCATATGAACAAAGGCGCGCAAGCCCATGTTGGTTTTACATCTGGGAATGTGATAGGGGGCTAGGTCAGCAGACCGGAGCTCGTAGGACTGAGGTTGAGAGTGGACCAGACAAGTGAGAGAAGATGGAGTGCCAGTGCGGACTATGTTGTCAATGAGAGACCCAAGGGATTGGAGCCGAAGGCCAGAGGGGCAAGGCCAGCTAAGGTCTGGATAGAGTTGGCAATGGTGGGTGAAGCGAGGTGATGTCGAGGCATAACGGCAAATATTATTATAGGTGGTGTGCCACTTGTGGAGGGAGGATTTAGAGGCGGATAGATACGTGACTGATCCATAAGTCAGGGCGGGGAGTAGAAAGCCTTGAGCCACAGCAAGTCTAGCCGAGGGGGTAAGGGCATAACTGGTACGATAGGCACCACCTAATTTCGCATTTACAGATTTACAGGTATTGGTTATGTGTAGTTCAAAGTTAAGGGATTCGTCCAGAGTGATGCCCAGGTATTTGAAGGATTTGGTACTATTAAATAAACAGCCATTAGTACAGGTGATTTTTAGGGCATCAGGGTTTGCTTTGAGTTTGACGGGCGATCCAAAGAGCATAGAATGCATCTTACTAATGTTGAGAACAAGTTTATTCTCTATCAGCCACGACTGAATGGACGTGAAGTCTGAGTTAAGAGGTTGGTTGACGTCAGGTGGGTTCCTTCCACTGTGATAAATTACTAGGTCGTCTGCATAAAGGAGGGTAGAGCAGGTTGAAGCAAGCAGCGGCTAGTCATTTATGAAGATGGAGAAGAGTAAGGGGCCAAGTATGGAACCCTGAGGCACTCCAACTTGGATAGATGAGGGATCAGAAGAGGCGGAATTGAAAACAACAGTCTGCTTTCTACCGAACAGGTAACTGTCAAACCAGGCTACTACATCGGTAGAGAAGTTGAGGGAGCGAAGTTTGTAAAGGAGGAGGGTATGGTCTACCAGGTCGAAAGCTTTTGTTAAGTCAATGAAGATAGCACCAGTCAGCAGGCCAGAGTCCATGGCAGACAAGATATCACTGGTGAGTTTAAGGAGGGCAGTAGTCGTACTGTGCCCCTTATGGAAACCGTGTTGAAAGCTAGACAAAAGGTTCTGCTGCTGCAGATAGTCAAGAGTTTGGGTTGCCACTAGTTTTTCAAGGATTTTGCTAAGGAGGGAGAGGATATCTATAGGACGGTAGTTTGAGATTAGTTTGGGATCACCCTTTTTTGGAATAGGAATGACTTTGGCAATTTTCCAGATGTTGGGGACTGAGCCGTGATGCAGAGATAGATTGAAGATTTTGGTGAGAGGAGAGGCTATAAACAGGGCGGCGGTCTTTAGAAGCCTGGGCTCCAGCCCATCTGACCCTACACTGGTATGGTCTGGGGCAGAGAGGAGAAGCCTCAGAACTTCAGATTTTGTAATATTCTGGAATCTGAAGGGGGGATATGTGAAATGAGATTTCATGTTATAGTTGTGCGTAGAGATGTGAGTATTTTTGGAGTGAACCAGGTAACTGGAGAGGTCCGAGAAATGGTGGTTGAAAGAGTTAGCTATCGTAGTAGGATTATTGCAGTGTATGCCATTTATCAGCATGTTATTTGCATGATTTGTTTGATTCGCTCCAAGGAGGGTTTTTATTGTGGCCCAGAATTTTTTCGGGTTACCTGCTGCTTTGGTTAGCAGATTTTTACAGAAGGAGCTTTTAGCTAACCGAATTTGCCTTTTGCAAACATTTCTCTGGGCTCGGTAGTTATTATAATCAGCCATTAACTCAGTGGCTTTGAAATGGCACCATGCTTTATCCCTGGACCTAATCAATGCAAGTAGGTCTTTCGAGAGCCATTTTGTCTGTGATCCTCGGATCCGATGAGTGACCCAGGGAGCATGGGTGTCTTGGAGCAAACGAAATATAGTAAGGAAATGGTCTAATGCCAGTTGAGCATTATTAGAGGTGTGAATCAGGGACCAGTCTATCATTGAGAGATCATGTAAGAAATTTTCTTTGTTAAAGTTAGCCAGGTTTCAGAAGGTGATGAGTTTAGGAGGTGGAGTAGGTTTGCTGGACGCACGCCAGGTGCAGAAAATAGGGGAGTGGTCACTGATAGAGTCAGCTAGGGTCCCTGAACAAGCTATGCTATCCGGGCAATTTGTAAGGACTCAGTCTATAAGAGTGCTAGCCCGAGGGAGGGGCATGACCCTCATGGGGTCACCGATAAGTTGGTGAAGATTGTGACCTTGGACAATAGTGTGGGAGGACTGGTTTAATTTACTTGTCCAGTTTATGTTCAGGTCCCCAAGAATGAGGACTTCATTCTGACCAATAGCCTTATCAACCTGAGATAGTAGTTCCTCAAGACCAGCCATGCCGCCAGCCGGAGGGTTATAGACACAGACCAAGTGAAGTTTCTTAGACCCAAGCTTTACGGTAGTATAGATTGCTTCACAGTGAGATAGAGATGGTTGGGCATTGAGGGAGATAAGAATGCGAGGTTTGAAAAAAATGGCAACCCCCCCCTGCTTAGTGGATGGCCTATCCTGCCGAATGATGCTGTAGTTGGGCAGAGAGCAGAGATGATCAGGGGTGGAGGGTTTAAGCCAGGTTTCAGATAAGCAGAGGATATCTGGGTTGTGCTGAGCAACCCATGCCTCCAGATCAACCTTGTTGCGAAGCAGGCTCCTAATATTTAGATGGGCAATATGGATGCCCTTGGAGTTATGCCAGTTTGTAGCTTTACAGGATGTGTTACATGGAGGTCCAGGGTTTTTCTCAATATCCCCCGCTAACATCAAGGTTAGGTAAGATAGATGTAGGAGTTTGCGAAAGATGTGTTAGAGGGGTAGGATTATACTCGGTATCTTGGATTTATACAGAGTGTAGGATAAGTGATAAATGAATTTGTAATGAATGAGCAGGGGGAAGGTGATAGGAGGCAGTTGAGGTGTTTTACTCTTAGGACATAACCTGAAGTAGTCAGGGTAGGAGTGGTGATATTTAAAGGAGATAGAGTTGTAGAGTGTAGGGAGCCATATGAGGCAAAGAGCTGAAGAGGTTAATAAAATAACGAGATAGGGAGAGATGGCCATTTGGTAGGTTATAAGTGTCAATTAAATTGTAGGAATGTGTGGGAGAGAGAAAAGGAAGGTGCAGTCTTGTCAGTAGTGGAGATAAGAGCTAACAGTGAAGTGCCCACATGTAGTTAAGAGTTAAAAGAACAGTATGGCACTAGTAAAATCAATCAAGCGCCCTCTAGCAGTCAAAAGGTATAGGCTGCTAATGGAAAAATGAGAAGATAGTTAATTTCCTCAGCAGGGTGTGTATTGAGGGCGGACTTAAGTTGAGGGCGGGGTTACACTCTATAAAAGTAAAGCCAGACAAGGGTGGGTGTGGTGGGGGCGGGTGGGTGGGGCAGTCGCAGCACTGCGGGCTCTTCTTAGCGACCTGGCCCCAGCTGGAAGCAGCAGATTACCCAGGGCACAGCGGTTTACACTTTGCACAGGGCAGGCAGTACTGATTGAGGGTGCCTAGTGCACTCACGGTTATTCAGCCACGCTGCTCTCGCCCCACTGATTGCAGCTGAGCACTAGCGAGTTACAGGTATGCTCAGCAGCCGAAGGGGTTGGGTCCCAAAACCGGAGAAATCAAGGAGGATTCGAAAGCTGGGGCGCTTAGGACGCTCTGCAGCTTAGGGCAGCTATAAGTTTAAAATGTAGCTCCACAATCAACAAGCAGTCAGTTTTCTTACAAATAGTTGGAGCTTTCGGTTACTGTAATTGAAGTACTTGACATAAACAGTGCAGAGTTAGATACGACTGTGGGTCTGTTTCAGTTCAGGATTTAAAACGCCGGGTGGGCAGTCCAGAGTAAAAAGCGCCAAATCTAAAGTCTCTACAAAGCAGGACAAGCAAGGAGGTGCCGAAAGGTGGTCGAAATTACCTTCTTTGCCTCAGGGACTCTGTTCCACATTGGTCATGGCACGATGTCCAGGGCAGTTGAGCCCACCAGTAGCCAAGGCTTCTTTGCCTCAGGGACTCTGTTCCACGTTGGTCACGGCACGATGTCCAGGGCAGTTGAGCCCACCAGTAGCCGAGGTTTAATATCAGCCTCACTGTCTGAACCACTGTCCGAGGAGGTCGAAGACACAAGTTCCTTTGATTTGGGCATTCTTAAAATACTTTAATTTCTTTCTGTTCTAAGCGGATAGCTCATCCGCCACGCTGCTCTTCCTACAGCACACAAATGGCGGCGTCGAGAGGTTGCTAGTGTTAGCGAATGACCATTTAGATCTTATAAATGTTAAAACCAACTCACCAATTGGAAACAGTGACCATAATTCTATTTCTTTCACCTTACAAATGGACTTTACACTTAACCCAGGGTCGATCAAATTATATCTATATGACAAAGCTGATTTAATAAGCATGAAGAAAGTCTTGCACTCAGTTTGCTGGGATGCAGCTTGTAATGGGTTAAATACAGATGGATGATGGAATTATTTTTATTTTTTATTTATTTTAGCTTTTGTTGACCAGGTAAGTACACTAGACAAGTATTATGCCTATTTTCAGGAACGACCCGGGAGAGTGCAACATAGGGATACAGACATTTTTACAGAAGAATGTAAGTACATCATGACAAATATAGGAATAGTAACACTATCCAGGGGTATGGAAGGTCATAATATAACTTATAACTTTAAGGTTAATGCACCCCCAGGGTGAGTAGGTCACCTAAAAATTCTAACAAGCCATAAACACATTAGAGACATTTAAGTAAGGCATGACCAGGGAACCTTGGCATAGACAGTTTGCCCTAGGTCAGGTACCCAGGTAATTGGTAGAATCGTGGAAAACAGCAGGAGTTTCAGGCAGCATCTATGGGAGGCAACTTTGGACTGGACAGACAACAGTTGATAATTACTCTAGGGAGGCTTAGGGCAGTCACACGCTGAGGCTTGTTTCAGGAACCCCCAGAGGGAATTACGAAAGCACTGATGGGAGGAGGCCAAACGAATATACACAGGAAGGGAGTTCCAGAGTCTGGGCGCACATATGGAAAAGTCCCGGTCGCCCATGAGGGTACGGGTGGAGGGGACTTTGAGCATCCCTGGGGTCTGGGACCTAAGGTGGTAGGTAGTAGTGTCAATTTGCGAATTAATTTAAACATACATTGTTCTGCCTTATGGATGAGTATATACCTACTCAAGAAAAGTATTCCCATACAAAACACCACCCAAAATGGTTAAATAAATTAATAATACGATTACTTAAATTAGAAAATACAAAATAAAGGCTGTACTTAAAATCTAAAACATAAAATTGGGCAGTCTACCGGGCTATACAGAAAAAATGTAAAACCAAGATAAGAAAAGCAAAAGTCAATTGGGAATATAACCTGGCTAGAAAAGCAAAGAAAAATAATGGCAAACAATTCTACTCTTACATAAATTCGCTAAAATATCAAACTGTCAGGTGGGGCCTATATTGCACAATGGCACCTCCTTTCATGACCCAAAAGCTATGGCTAATTTATTAAACATAAAATGCAGTGAAATATTAAATAGCGATAAACAGAATGTACAAAGCAGAAATGACATCAGTCCAGGGGATTTTAATCTGATCACCTTTACCTTAGACCAGATACATTCTAAACTTAAAGCTCAAAAAGGCAAGACAGGTTTTGGCCCTGATAAGATTTCTGGCCACCTATTGTATCTTCTATCTGGCTGTTTGATTTATCTTTTTAAAATAATCTATGAGAAATGCTTATTACATAATTACATCCCAAAAGACTGGAAACATGCACATGTCATCCCTGTCTACAAAAATGGGTCAAAATCAGTATGGGAAATTTATAGACCAATCAGTCTAACCTCATCCATTTGCAAAGTATTAGAAAGTCTAATCAAGGATTTAATGGGCCCAATTCTCAAAGGGGCCTACGTCTGGTGCAAGCTGTGGCAAACAGCAGCTTGCGCCAATGCCTGGTGCACCAGGGACCCTGCAACTGACTGTGGTACAGGAGGGTTCCCGGTGGCTAAGTCCCCACACATGTGTCAACTGGAACCCTGCGGCAAACCCGTAGCACACTGCATGGTTCCGCCGCAGGCCACCTGGGACAAACACAGGTCACCCAGCCCACCAGGTAATGGGCATGGCAACCCAACCTGGTGGTTCAGTGAATACGGGGGGGAGAGGTGGGATCTGCTGGGTGCTGGTATCGGTTGGGACTGGCCGACGGAGGGGGTGGGCATGGAGGGGGCCAGGTGCCACCATAAGGTGACTCTAAGGTAGCACTGATGGGGCAGGCATCAGGGAACTGAGAGGGGTGCCAGTGGGCCACTAGGATGGGGCCAGACATAACATGCTAAGGGGCCACGGGAGTTTGGTGGGTGGACTAACACCCATGGCATGCCACACACAGGCATGTCACCTGGGGAGAATGTCTAAGTCCCCTTACACCAGCCCACACTGGTCTAACTGCACTTAGAATTTCTCCCGTTGGGTGCTGTCTGTGAACAGCAGGCTACAGCTTTCATCAGACTCAGTCCCCCTTAGCACCATGCCACAGCGCATTGCAGGGCATAGGGCTGGCACAAGCCCTGTGTGGGGCAGGCAGCCTGTGGTCGATGCAGGCCACCTCTGTGAACAGCGTGGAGGGCAGTCCTGGCAGTAAGGTGCACCTTGCACCAAATCTGTTTGGCGTAGGCACCTTGCGTTAGACGCAGGGCTTTGAGAACTGGGCCCAATCACTCCAATTTTTTGACAGACAGGATCCCGATCAGCATGGATTTAAACAAGGCAGAGGCTGCCTAACCAATCTTATGTGCTTTTATGAGACAGTCTGTTCAGAACTCAATAAGAAGATCCCATATGATGTGATTTTTATAGACTTTAGTAAAGCCTTTGATGTTATGCCTCACTGGGCATTAAAGGTCAAATTATTAGATCTTAACCTAAATATTTCAATCACCAACTGGATATGTAACTGGCTAAATAATAGGACTCAGTGTGTACTGATAAATGGTGTACTTTCTGACATGGGTCTTGTGTCAAGCAGAGTGCCGCAGGGCTCAGTTTTGGGTCCTTGCCTATTTCAGATTTTCATCTCAGATATGACACACAATTGTATCTGTACCTCTACTAAATATGCAGATGATGTCAAAATTGGCAGACACTGTGCTACTCCAGCCCAAGTTGAGACTATACAGTGAGATTTAAACAAGATCTCTGATTGGATAACTCAATGGAGTATGAAAGTTAATAATAAAAAATGTAAAGTTATGCATTTGGGGCCTCAGAACCCAAATACACTGTACACTCTAAAACATACCACCTAATTCACCACAGAGGAAAAAGATCTAGGAATTATTATCTCAAATAATATGGAGTACTCAAATCAAGTTAATCAGGTCATCTGTAAAACTAACAAAGTAATTTGATCTATCCGACGTAATATTAAGTCACGGGATTCCAATATTTTGATGTCCTTACATCGGGCTTATGTAAAACCTCATTTAGAATGCGCTTCCCAGTTATGGTGCCCATACAAGAAATCAACTTGTACACACCTAGAGAGAGAGTAGAAAGGAATTTCACCAAACATTTAAATGTTTTTTATAATACATCGTATAATGACAGACTTATCACCCTGATCCTGATGTCACTAGAAACTCATCGACTTAGGGGGGGAATTACCGTTCTTATCTGACATTATAAATGACCCATATTTTATGTCTGAAGTAGGGTTAGTTTTCAAGGACAACAAGTAAGACACTAGAGGGTACCCACTACAACTGGAGAGAAAACATTTTCATTGTAATACTAGAAAATCCTTCTTTACTCTACAGGTTATACAACCGTGGAACAAATTCTCCACAGAAGTAATTATCAGTAAAACCAAAGCCATAATTACTCACCTTAGTAATTGTATTTCTTCTAATGGAGTCTTGCTGTATGCTGACATTAGGCAGTTAGCCCCAGCACTTGAACTGTTCCGGAGAGGAAAGAGTTAACTCTATGCCAGAACATAGAACATTGAGCTTGAGCTCTGTGTTCAAACCTCTGTCTGCTGCACTTTGAAGTGTAACCATCAGATTCTTACAAACTAACACTAACTACCCCCACTAAGTGGAAATTATAAAATTACCAGCCAAAAAGGCAACCAAATATTTTGAATCCCCAAAAGACTCAAGTCGAGAAATCCAAAACAAAACTAGGTAGTGAACAAAACAATTGCCAAAACATATAAATAACCCATTCCCCCTGTCTAAAGAGGGGAGAGTGCCAAGTACACCCAGAGGTGCAACACTGCGCCTACCAGCCCACTTCCCCAAAACCAGGTTCTGAGAGGGGAGGCAGGGAGGGAGGTCAGAATACAGCAAGACTCCATTAGAAGAAACACAGTTATTAAGGTGAGTCACTTTTTCTTCAAACAACATGAAGTCTTGCTGTATTCTGACATTATGCAAACTACCAAGCAGTACCTCCATGAAGGAGGGTATCAAACCTATTTTGGGAATAGGCTCTGCAGTACTGCTGTATCAAACCTAGCATCACTCCTAGCCTGGATATCCAGAGGGTAATGTTTGGTGAATGTATGGACTGTTTTCCAGGTGGCTGCTTTGCATATGTCTAATAAGGGTATATCTCTGGCAGCAGCCAGAGAAGCAGCTGTGCCTCTAGTCGAATGAGCCCTCAAGCCTGAGAAGGGTACTTTGCCTACCTTTTCGTAGCATAATTGTATATAAGAGACAATCCAACTGGCAATAGATCTCTTAGTAGCAGGTTTCCCTTCCCCACTTCACCATAAGTGAGGAACAACTGGAGTGAGTCAAACCTAAGAGCCTTAGTACGCTCAATGTAGTAGCTAAGAGCCCTTTTAACATCCAAACTGTGTAATCTTTCTCCTGAAGAAGAATGATCAGTGAAGAATACAGTAAGAGACATGGATTGGTTCAGATGATCATCTGAAACCATTTTGGGTAAGAACCTCCTGTTGGTTCTAAGGACCACCTTATCTCTATGGAATGAGATAAAATCAGGCTCCACTGACAGAGCTTGCAATTCACTGATACGCCTGGCAGAGGTAATAGCTACCAGGAACACAGTTTTCCAAGTCAAGTACTTAAGCTCTGCTGACAACAAAGGCTCAAAAGGGGGTTGCATAAGCTGAGCAATGCAAACATTAGGATCCCAAGCAGGAGTAGGATCCCTATAAGGGGGGTTGGTATGAAGCAATCATTTTAAGAATTTACAGAAAACAGGATGAGATGCCAGTGAGGAGGGCTTTCCCACTGACAGAAAAGCAGAAACAGCTGACAAGTGAACTTTAAGGGTAGCTGGTCTGAGGTCTAGGGCATTAAGAAGAACCATGTAATCCAGAACTGTAGACAAGTAAGCAGTATCTGGGGATATATGCTTCTTGAAACACCAAATGCTGAATCTTTTCCATTTGGAGTTATAAGTTTGTCTGGTGGCAGGTTTTCGAGAGGCTTTGAGAATGTCCAGAACCTCTTGAGACAGATGCAAATTTGCATATTCTAGCTCTTCAAGAGCCATGCCTTGGGATTGAGAGACCGAAGGCTGAGATACCAGATCCTCCCCTGAGAGGAGGTTAACAGGTTGTAATTCCTGGGAAGAGATAGGGGAAGATGGACTTCTAGGGACAGCAACAGGAGATACCAAGGCTGTCTGGCCCAGTCTGGAGCAATTGGGATCACTTTGCAAGATTGTGACCTTATCTTCACCAGGATTTTGAACAGTAGAGGAAAGGGACAGAAGGCATACAGAAATTTCCCTTCCCAATCCAGAATTAGAGCATCCAGAAGGACTGAACCCAAGACTGGGGGTCTGCAACAGAAGAGTGGAAGTTGGTGATTATCTAGGGCTGCAAAGAGATCTATCTCTGGAATGCCCCACCTTGAAAAGATCACTTTTAACACTAGGGGTTCCAGGGACCATTCATGATGGCTCTGGGAAATCCTACTCAATGCATCTGCTAGCACATTGTCCTTCCCTGGAAGGTGGACTGCTACCCGACAGGTCAGTAGAGAATAAGCCAGGGACCATAATTTCATGGCTTTCGTGCACAAGGCCATAGACTGAGTGCCTCCTTGTTTGTTAATGTACCACATGGTGGTGGTGGTGGTGGTGGTGTCTGTCCTGACCTGAACCACCTTGTTTTGTACTGATTCCAAGAAGGCTTGCAGAGCCAGGTACACTGCCTTGAGCTCCAGAAGACTGATGTGGAGAAGAGACTCCTGAGGGGACCACACTCCCTGAGCTGTGAGAGCTCCCAGGTGAGCTCCCCACCCCAGGAGAGAAGCATCTGTGGTTAGAACCACAGAATGAGACTGAGTGATGAATGGGACTCCTTGCCTGAGGTTGTCCTGATCCAACCACCATCATTGGAGAGCCTGGAACAGGGTCTGAGGCACTGGAATAAGCTTGGTTAGAGGATCTTTTTTCTGAGACCAAAAAGCCCTCCAATGAAACTGGATGTCCCTCATCTGAAATCTGGCCCCTTGGACCACTGCAGTGGAAGCTGCCATGTGGCCCAGGAGTTGAAGGAAATGCCTTGCTGGTCGAGAAACCAGAAGGCTGAAAGAGGAAGCCAGCTCTATAATGGCCTTTACCCTTGCCAGAGGGAGAAAGGCTCTTGCTTTGACATTATCTAATTCTACCCCTATGAAGGATAAGAGTTGCACTGGCTCGAGAACTGATTTGGGAAGACTGAGGAGGAATCCTAAAGAAGTGAGCACTTGTTGGGTCACTTGTAAATCTGACTTGACTTGGTCTGGAGACTGACCCACAATGAGCCAGTCATCCAGGTATGGGAATATGGAGATGATTTGTCTCCTTATAAAGGCCACTACTACTGCTAGGCATTTTGTAAACACCATTGGAGCTGATGTTAGGCTGAAGGGCATTGCTTTGAACTGATAATGGCTTGAAGACAGTTTGAACCTGAGGTACTTTCTGTGAGAGCACCTGATGTGAATGTGAATGTGAAAGTAGGCATTCTTTAGGTCCAGGGAGGCTAGCCAGTCCTCTGGCCTTAGAGAGGGAAGAATTATTCCCAGAGTCACCATTTTGAATTTTGGCTTTAGTAGGTGCTTGTTTAGGTATCTTAAGTCTAGGATGGGCCACCACTCCCCTGTTTTTTTCGGGGTAAGGAAGTATCTGGAATACAGACCTTGCCGAGGGGGTCTTGGCCAGCAGGTGGTTGGTGCTGTCTTAGCCGCTGCTTTGGACCACAACTCTGGACTCGTGGATGCCTAAGCCAAGGAAATCCTTCCAGGGGCTCCCTGCTCTCAAGCTGAGGGGGACTCGGCCAGCGGGTGTGTGACGGTGTCTTAGCCGCCGCTCGGGACCACAATTCTGGACTCGCGGCTGCCTAAGCCGAGGAAATCCTTCCAGGGGTTCCCTGCTCTCGAGCTGAGGAGAACTCGGCCAGCATGTGGGCGGCGCTCTCTTAGCTGCCACTCAGGACCACTGCTCTGGACTCTCAGCTGCCTAAGATACAGCAAAAGCCACAACCAGTCAGAGCATGAGTGCCTTTCAGGTCCCTGCTCGCTCATCTTCTCCTAGCCTTGTTTTTTTTTACTGTGCAAGTTGCCAAATATGTTAAAATGTACCTGATGTAGTACTGTGGGGATTTAGGAATATTCTGTAAAAAAAAATAAGTGTAACTGGTGTAAAGCTTAAGTGTAACAGCCCCTCTTGGAAAGTGTCTCTTGGCTCCATACAGGTTTTGGGCGCCAATCCAATACACATCCCTTTTGTGCTGCAAATTTGGAATCCCTGCTGTGACTGCAGGCCCGTATCTGCAGCAGCACTTAAATTCAGCATTTTTCTCTTTCTCCCTAGCTGAGGAAATCCTTCCAGGGGCTTCCTGCTCTTGAGCCGAGGGGGACTCGGCCATCGGGCGGTCGGCACTCTCTTAGCCGCTGCTCGGGACCACAACTCCATACTCTCGGCTGCCTAAGGTACGGCAAAAGCCACCACATTTTTATGCCCACCCATCCTTCCCCTTCCTGTCTGTTATTATATAGACTACTTTCCCACCCCTTCCTTATTCCATGCCCATTTCATTACATCACTCATTAATTAGTTATTCCTCCCCTCTCCCTACCTCAGACATCTTCCAGCCAAACTGTTCAGCCTCATCTGGCCCTCATTTTGAATTCTTCCATCCATCTTCCTATCAATTTTTCTACCCATTAGCCATATTCAGTGGATCTTCATCTATTAGAATCACCACTTCTGTCAACTACTTACTTTACTAAACTCCCTGTCTAGGTGATTTCTTCCCTTTCCCCTACCCTTGAGACACCCTGTGTCTGTTTACACCACCTGAGTCCAATCATGAGGACAAGGATGTGGCAGCTCACCCTGTTCTTTATTCTCATCTCACCAGCTGGACGATATGTTTCCTCATGCAACCATGGAAGAGAAACTGAATGCTATGCCACACTGGAAGGTGTTCAACGACAATTACGTATATGCCACCAACTCCCTGACATTCCACCTATGGTGGGACACGAACTGAACTGCCTAAAGAGCACTTACAACCTATTCTCAGCAGAACTGTAAATCCCTTGCAATTCTCAGTCAGGGCGTTACTTTTTGCTGCACTAGGGTGGCTGAATGTTGGAAAAGGGGACCCTCTAACCCGCATTGACAATCCACAAAGATGTGCAAGGTCCAGGAGTTGTAAACTATCCTGTTCTGCTCTCAGAATGCTTCTGCTACTATTACTTATATGCTTCGGCAACACAGAGCTTAATCCTTGGCCTCAAGTTGCCATCACATCACCCTCGGAGTTAGCGAAGATCAAAGGTATAAGCTTCCTCCATGTCAACGTATGTCGTCTGCTAAAAAAGATCACCACAATCCAGGCCTGGATCTATCACACCTCTCCAGATGTCTTAGTGGTCTCAGAAACTTGGCTTAAACCAGCCACAGCAGACAAGGAGGTCAATATCCCCGACTATTTATTATTTAGAACGAATAGGCAATCGAGAGGCAGAGAGATGGCTATATATGTCAAGGACAAATATATAGTCTCCTGCCTTGACTCGATAACCACTGCAATTTAATTTGATTGTCTCTCCCTTAAGGTAGTGATCTCGCAGAACACTTCGATGTGTGTTATAGGGTGCTACAGTCTCCCTTCTGCTGGCCTTCAACTCCTATCGTATCTGGGTATCTTAGGGAATGGATCCCAGGAAACTATCATATTAGGGTACTTTAACTTAGATTGGCTAACCAAGGCTTCCTAACCTCTCTCATCCTTTTGTGATACTCATGGGCTAATGCAAATTATCAATGAACCTATGCACCTGAATAAAAAGAATCCCAGTAATAACTCATTGCTGGATGTTATACTAGTGACCAAACCACACCTGTTCTCTCATACAGGCACCTTTTTCAGCGACGCCAGTGATCACTGCTTCATTGCTGGTGTAAAATCAGTCCACAAACCTCTATCTTCCTCAAAATTCTCTGTTAAAAGATTGAAGCGGAATTTTGACCCAGGTGCCTATATGGATGCCCTAAAATATTCCATGCGATAGCAGGATTTTTACCTGGCAAGGTTAGTACAGCTTGCTTATGACATCCTCAATTATATAATCTTAGGGGCCTTAAATAAATGTGCCCCCTTAGTAAAAGTCTGTGTAAAGAACAAAACATGCTGATGGTTTTCGTCTGAACTAAAATCTGCTCTGTTACAGAGGGACAAACTTTGGAAAAAAGCATGAAGATCTAAGACCCCATCAGACTGGCATGCATTTAGGAGAACTAGAAACCTCTGTACCAGGATAATAAGAGACGCAAAAGCTGCCTATTATCGTACTGAACTTGACTCTGCCACTAAGCACCCAGCCAAATTCTGGAACATCGTCAAAGACCTCTCTGGTCACATACCAGGTAACTCTCTTCCACCTAATGATCATATCTGGCAATCACATCATTACCGACAAGGGGGAAATCCTGGACTCCTCTAACAACCATTTTACAACTGCGGGGTTAGCCTTCGACAATTCTTCTGCGAACCTGCTACACTCCCAGCTGGATACTCATCATACTGAAGCCTGAGTCACAGATACTACATTTTCTCTGCAACCAGCCGTCCAGAAACAGGTTGAAGATCGCCTATGTCAGCTGGACATTAAGAAAAGCACTGGTGCGGATTACATGGACCCATACTTTCTAAAGATTGCATACCGCATACTAGCTGCACCTATAACACACCTATTCAATCTATCATTGACCCAAGGAATCCTCCCATCCATTTGGAAAATAGCGCATGTGATACCTCTGTTTAAATCAGGGAATCCCTGTGATCTCAATAATTATAGGCCAATTTCCCTTCTCCCTGTCCATTCAAAACTATTGGAAAAAATTGTAAGTACACAACTGAGATCTTACTTAGAATCAACAAATCTTCTAAATTCTGCCCAATCCAGATTCAGAGCTAAACACAGCACTATCACAGCCCTTGCAAAAGTGACCAATAACTGGCAGAAAGAACTGGACAAAAAAAACTTTATCTGCACCATATTCTTGGACTTAAGTAAGGCTTTTGACACTGTTGACCATAGCCCGCTTCTTTCATCTCTTCAATCTTTCGGTCTAGACTCACTCTCCCTTCGGTGGTTCGCCAGTTATCTTACTGACCGTCTACAGCAAGTCAAGGCCGAAGGTGAACTCTCACCTATTAAACCCCTACTTAAGGGAGTGCCACAGGGATCTATTCTTGGTCCCATACAGTTTGCAATTTACATCAATAACATTGATGACAGTATAGCCAAGGCTAACATCCACCTATTCACAGATGACACGGTGCTGTATCTGAGCCATCCATCCCCAGAAGCTGCATGTAGCGACCTTCAAACTAAATTCAACCTACTACAAAACCAGCTTCTTCACAAAAAGCTATTACTTAACGCTATAAAAACCAAAGTGATACTCCTCTCTCCTTTTATACACACGGCTAACCCGGCCAATTCAGGATCTGTACCACAGATTTCTACAATCCCAGGGGAAAACCTAGAATTCATTACAAAGTTTAAGTACCTGGAAGTTTGGCTAGATCATAAACTTTCCTTCATCAAGCACTTAGAGGACTTGCTTAAAAGTCTGCGTCAGAGACTTGGACTCTACTTTATGTAACCCCTAGGTGGCGCTATCCCATGGGCTACTACACCTGCCTGCTTGACTAGTAGCAGGTTAAGGGGCCTGAGTTCTGAAACGGGTACCTCCACCTGGTGGTCAGGGTTGGTAGTGGTCAAGCTAACCTGGGCACAGCTCTCCGGGACACTGTAACCCCCCTCTTTCCCCTCTAGTGGCCTGAACACTGTACAATAATCACTTTCACAATATCCCGGTATACCACACAAGTACCCACACTGTTTGCACTTACCACCAGGGTTGGTTCCTCTGGCTTGACCCTGGAGACCCCCTGTAAAACAAGGTTATGCATGGCAAATAGCAACAGTACAGTACTTTGAGCACAAACTGGAACCACAGTCAGATTACATGCAGAAAAAGTTAGATCTGATTTATTCAGGGGACTTGAACAAAGAAGGGGCAAAATCAGGTTAATTAGTGTAAAGGTTATATTCAATCGAGCAGTTATGCATGCGCTTTGAGTCCCCCCACACAGTCACACCTCTGGGTACCCAGGTGGAGAAGAGATGGGCTAGCCAGGACTGTTGTCCGGGGTTGCAGCTGGGTAGGGCCCTGTGATGGAAAACACAACATGCACAGTACACAATATTTGTAATCTGGAGCCAGAGGGCTCAATTTGTAAAGGAAATGAAACAACAAGACAATCAGATGACACACTCAGATTAAGCTGTTGTTGCAGTGAGCTACCCTGGTATTTACACACGATACCCAAGACTGGACACAGGCTGGACGAAAATCGAGACTGCAGGTGGTTGATCTGGAATGCCAGGAGAAGCAGGGCCCACACAAGTCGCAGAGGCATCATTCCTGTTCAAGCGTGGAGCAGGGGGCCAATCCCCAGGCAGGTCTCTCGTTGATGGCTTCTCTGTATAGTGGGTAGTCAGTCTGGGCCAGTCTGGCAAGGCCCAGACTGCATGGAGACAAATTTGTATGCAGTCCATTTTGGGCTGGATATAGCTTCCAGCAAGCAAAACACAGTTCACACAGTGGGGAACTAACTCACAACCCACTAGCAGCTCACAGCTCATTTCCATGTATGGGAATTCTACTGTACCAGGCAAAGTGCTCCCCAGTCACAATCGCAAAGTCTCTACACACACCAGGAGCTTAGGGGTAGCTGGAACCCCTGACAGGCCGATCGCATTCAACAAAATCTTCGGTCTTCTTCAGGTTGAGCCTGGCCCACTTCAGTAGCCCACTTTAGTCACACAAACTTGGATTTAGTCCAAAATAATCCTCTTCTCTCCCTCTCAGGAGCAGCAGCAGACATGCAAGCCAAAAACTCAGCCCTTTCACAGTTTTCCCATGCGAATCCACTCAGGATTGTTGCCCAAAATACACTTGAGCTCTTCTCATTTCACTTCCCAGCTCAGAACTAACTGAAAATTCCAAGCAGCCCGGGACTTCCTCAAGATCCAAAAGGTTTGGTTGGCTGATTTGGCTGTCAGTCAAGGCAAGAGCTCCCCCTTCAGTTGCAAAAAAGGCACAAAAAGTTCAAAACCTCAATTCCTACAGATTTTGACTTCAGACAGCTCCTGTAGTCCGGCTACATTTTGGGTCCCACCAGAACTGATTGGTCCAATTTGCAGTCCAGGACCAAGATAGTAGAGACAAACAAAACAGTCCTTGCTACAAAGAAAGCAGGTTAGACAAACTATATTATTGTAACCCCTTTGGGCGCTATACCAAGGGCTACTACCCCTGCCTGCTCTGACAATAACAGGTTGAGGGGCCTGGATCCGATGCCGGGTGCCTCCACCCAGAAGTTGGGGTTGGTACAGTCTGATATGACCAGGTCACAGCCCTCTGGGCCACTGCGACCCCCATTTCTTCCTATGAGAGGCCCACTCGAGTAAAGCCCAACATCCCAGCAGCATACACTTACCACGAGGCTTGAACCAGTCTGCTTGCTCTGGGGAACCCCTGAAAAGTAAGATGCTGTTACACAATATTCACAGTACAGCAGTTCACCATAAACACACGACTCAGCCAGTATACCTTGCAAAACAACCATTCTGATTTATTTAGGGGGAAAATAACAAGGACTGGGGCAATCAGGTTAATTAGCTTACCACTCTAATATATATGCATCTAACTAGGGCACTGTGCACAGGCCTAACCTGTAAGTCAGTGTCTCTGGGTACCCAGGCAATAAAAGGCTAGCCTCTCGATGCAGCTGGTTGGAGCCCTGACGCAGAAACAAGCATTTGATTTCTACGAAGATTAAATAGAGCCAGCAGGCTCAGTTAGTGTAGCCAGTAAAGAAGCCAGAAGGTCTTGCCCTCACTAGGAACAATGGACAGGAAGCTACCCTTATTTAGTACTCACCACTCCAGTAGAAAGAGCGCTCTCACACCACTCGCAGGACCGAGCCTGGAATTCAAACACTTCTCCACACATTTGTATGAAAAGGCAGAGGGGTACCATACCAGGCAGCTGCTGTATTCCTCCCGATCACTTTCATTGCACACACTGTGGCAAAATGACTCAGCTTCACTTGTCCTGACAGACTGAGCACAATTGAAGCAGATTCTCCAGTCCTCTACAGAGTGAGTCTGGTAGGTAGCTGCACCCTTGTACAGCCTCCTCTGACCGCTGCCTAGCGGATTTAGTCTGATTCTTGCTGGCGTTCACAACCGCCGATTTCTGGCTGTCCACATGCACTTGCCGTGCAAAAGCTCCACAGCGCAGAAGCCCAGAGCTCCTTCCTCCTTCACAACCACAGCATCTCTACCCCTTGGCAGTTGGGGCAAGCCTCTCAGTTCGGGCGCCACCCAATCCCATAGGTGGGCTACTGATGCCAATCACTTATTTTGTCCCCCATTGGTGCAAAAAGGCACCAGGGTCCAGACTACACTTCCCAGGAGCACCTGCCATACAGTCCCCTTTAGGCAGGCTCCCAGTGGGAGTCCCAACTCCAATTGGCTCCAGCGGTCTCCATTTCAGAGCCCTCCTTTCCCCAATTGGCCCAGTTCAATAGTCTAGGTCCAAAATGGAGGGGCCAAGCGCACACAGTCCCAGCTGCAAAGGAAACAGGTTAGACAACTGTATTTCCACTAATACTCTAACTAATCCTAACCAAACAGTTACATCTTTCAAAAGGGCTCCTGTTGCGCTTTTCGCGACTACTCAAAGGGAGTGATTTCCCTGCAGCTCAGGCGGGATCCAAGCAAGGAAACCCCGGTTCCCCTTGTACACACCACTGAAACCTGCAAGCAGGCAATTCTTACAGGGACCACACTGGAAGCTTTAAAACACTCACAGAGGCCACAGTTTGGCGGCATTGCGCCACACACCCGTTAGGCAAGCAGCTCCTAAGCAGCTCCGGAAAGGCTTTTAGAAACCCCCATATCAAAAGGGGGTTACATTATCATTATCACTCTAAATGATTTTCAGCAAATAGTTACATCTTTCAACATAGAAACATAGAATTTGATGGCAGATAAGGACTGCTTGGCCCACCTAGTCTGCCCATTTTCCTACCTGACAGATAAACTGCAGATCCTAGTTAACCAACAGTTTACTTCTTCCTACCCCCCACTAGGACTGCCTTATGTCTGTCCCATGCATTCTTGAATTCTCCCACTGTTCTTGACTCCACGACCTCCTCAGGGAGGCTGTTCCAAGCATCCACAACCCTCTCTGTGAAAAAATACTTCCTCACCTTACCTCTTAGCCGTCCCCCTCTATCTTCAAATTGTGCCCCCTTGTTCTTGCACATCTCTTTTTCTGAAAGATGCTACCCTCAACAGATCTCCCTCTCAGATTACTTATGCTGCAATCAGGCAGCTCTTAAAGCGATAGCACACAGAGGCCACGCAGGCTCTGGCAATCACCTTTAAACTGCTAAAACGCAGGACACTAGCCTGGCAGTGAGAATTTAGGCAAGCTCAAGGAAGACTTTTTGGGAACCCCCATTTGTAGGGGTTACATTTAGGATTAACTACCTTCTTACAAGTGATGCCAAAACGAGGCTGGTACAAGCAACATTCCTTTCACTAATAGACTATGCGGACTTCCTATATAGTTAATGTCCTACCTCTCACCTCTCAAAACTGGATACGCTCTACCACAGAGCTTTGAGATTTATCACCGATCTTCCCTTCACTGCGCACCATTGTTCACTATATGCAGCTGTAGGATGAACCTCCCTCCAGCTTAGGCGAGAAAAAAACACCGCTTTTTGGACCTACAGAGCTATTTCAAAAAAACGTCTACAATATATTTTGGATTGCCTCCCGCTAAACCTATTAGGCACCTATGCCCTGAGAAGTTACTCCTATATCTTACTGAAAATTCCCAAAGTCCACTCTCACCTGGGCAGAGCATCCATTAGCTTTACACTGCCAACAATGTGGAACAAGCTGCAGAAAACTTTAAAACTGAGCTCAGTTATCAGCATTGCTTCATTCAAGACCCTCTACTCACGTCCCTTGAAGCAACCATGTAAGTGCTATCTGCGCCACTAGTTGGAATCAACTCCCACAGCATCTCCATGTAGTCTGTCTTCTAACCTACTCTATTATCCAATTATTACCATCCCTCTACTGCTTTCTACTACTGTTTATCCACTTCTGTTAATTCATCGACACAATTGTTATCAGCTTTATATAGCACTATTTCTGGGATCAAACTTACTGGTCCTGTTTAGCTGGTGTCCTTTCCCCATACTGTCTGTCCCTGTACCCCAAGGCCCACATAGCCACTATCCCTACCATCTCACCTTCTGAGCTCAAACTTTGTCCAGCTGTTACTTAAGCTGATATCACTGCAACATCATTTTGTACACATTATTTTTGTAAATAATGTAAGCTTTATGTCTATTCATGTTCGTTGTATGTTGCTTTGTAAATTGTAACCCACATGTTATACCTTGTCTGGTAATTTATGTGCATATGTATCAGTCTATCCTAAAAAGGGTCCATCTTGCAAAAGAGCTCTGTTCAATGATGTTCACCTGGATAAATAAAGATGTTGGTTGATTGATCGAAGTGTAGGAACTCTCTCTCTCTGGCTCTGAGAGCCAGCAGAGATGAAACCTCTGCCTCTAGGGCAATGGTTTCAGAGATGTTTGCAGGTGAAAAGGACCTGACCCTCAGCTTTGGAAATTTTTTGAAGCTGAGGGCCAGCCCCTGGCTTACTACCTCCAGGACCCTTTTGTCTGAGGTAACAGATTTCCAGTCCTGGAAGTAGTAAGCCAGCCTGCCTCCTACAGGAATTGGGGCGTCGACCTGGGCTGACACATCAGGGTGTCTGTTTGGCAGGAGCCTTAGACTGAGAGGAGGATGCAGCCCTGCTCATTGCCCTTCTGCCTCTCCCTCTGAGGAACCCCCTCTGGGGAAAAGGAGAGGATGTCTGTGCCTGGTAGAAAGGCCTGTGAAAAGGCCTGCCCCTGCCCCTAGCTTGCTGCTTCTGAGGAGTTGCCTGCCTTTCCTTGGCCTGTGCACTCCTGTAAGTGGTGCTGTACTTATCCATCTTTTTCATATAATTCTCTGTTTGCTCCCCAAACAGATAATTCTCGACAACAGGGAAATCCATGGCCTTAGCTTGGGTGTCCTGTGATAGGCTTATACATCTGAGCCAAGCCAGTCTCCGAAGAGCCACAGATGTAGCCATGACTCTTGATGACATCACTGGAGTCCACAGCAGCATGAAACTGAACTTTTGATGCCTCAATCCCATCAGCAGCCACCTCCTCCAGCTCCTTGGCAAGCTGGGGGAAACCTGTTTAGCCAGTTTCAGAACAGTATCCCATCTAGACTTCTGGTATCTGGCTGTGTAGGCCATATAATTAGCCTGCCTGAGTCCCAAGGAAGATACCATGTACTGTTTCTTTGCCATGGCATCCAGCTTCCTGGAGTCTTTATCTGGGGCGTGTGTGATGCCAAGGGTATGTTAGCCTTATCACAGGTTGCAGCCTGCACAACCCCAACATGGCTGCATTGCTGGTACAAGTACTCCGTGCCTGGGCCTGACAACATATACCTCTTGTCCATTCACCTGTCCACAGGAGGCAAAGAATTTGGAGTCTTAAGTAACTTCTGTGTCTGTTTCCCAAAGGATTTGTGAAGAGGAATAAACAATTTCTTGGACTCTGGGATGTCCATCATCTCCACATAGTCAGGCTCCTCTTTCTCCTCGACAGCTTCATCCAGAGGGAGCTTGTGGGTTTCTGCAACTTTTTTGTAGAACATAAAGTGGGAAGGGGACTCAGAAAACCTAGGCTGGGAAACACCAGAAGGCCTGTCTGGGGAGATGTCCGATTCTATGGGCTCATCCAGACCTTCCACACCACCATCATCATCATCATCATCATAGTCTTCATCCACCTCCAAGTTCGATTCATAATAGTCTTCAGGGGAATAATCCTGCATCAGAGGAACCGACCAAACCGAATGCCTATTGGGAGGTGTCGGAACAGAACGGAGCGATTCAACTATACTAATCGCCCTGGCAATTTCTTCGGCGGTTAGATGATGCAGTTCTGGATCTGAACTGGCCGATGTCTCTTTCTTTTCTCTTTTTGCCAGAACTGACCCCTCAGGATCGACTCTCCGTTTATCCGAGGGAGTCTCGCCCAGGTCAGTGGGCACTCCCTCAGGTTCGGTCAGAACCAAACTGGGCTGGCCATCCAGATCAGCTGATTTCTCAGCCTCCTTTTCCCTAAGCCTGCCCAATCTTTTATCCAGGGTGGCTTTAGGGAAAATTTTGCATATTTGGCAGTCTGATTCCAGGTGGTCAAAACCCAGACAATAAACACAGGTAGTGTGTGGATCGGCCTTAGCAAAGGCCTCCCCACACTCACTGCAGTGTTGAAACCCAGTAGGCCCATTTTTTCTCTTGTGTTTCTCAGATGAAGCCATCCTATAACTTACCTTTCTTATGGCAACAGCCAGGCAAGACCCCTTATCAGTTCCTAACCGTGTTGTGGGTGTTGGAAAAAATTATAAAACACGTTTTTTTTAGAACCGATAAGGACTGGTACCACACACTAAATTCACTAAAAGAAAAGGACATAGACAAGATAGACAACCGGTTGAAATACAGTTTTTACAATTTCCACAAAAAAATTCAGCACTAGTCCACTACCTATGTACTTACTGTACCGCAGGCAGGGATCTGAACCGAATAAAGAAAAAAATAGCTGTATAAACCGACGCTTTTAACAGGACCAAACTGTTAGCGAAGGAGAAATCTCTGGAGCGACTGTTCAGTTAGGCGGAGTAAAGAATCTGATGGTTACACTTCAAAGTGCAGCAGACAGAGGTTTGAACCGAACTCGAGCTCAACGTTCTATGCTGTGGCATAGAGTTAACTCTTTCCTCTCCGGAGCAGTTCAAGTAATGGGGCTAAGTGCATAATGTCAGAATACAGCAGTTTTTGGACCTACAGAGCTATTTCAAAAAAACTTCATGTTGTTTGAACAGGAATTCAAAAAATGCTCTGATGCGTTCTTACTGAAAGACACAAATTTGAAATTTTATTAAGTTTTTGTGATAGCACAGGAGCGATTATGACCTTATAGCTTTCTTGCTCCTCATCCTCCATAGTATGAACCTCCACCACAGACTGGACTACAGACAGCATATTCAGCAAGAGTTCTTTAAGAAAGCTCGTGTGCCACTCTGCAGGGAATCCATCAGGTCCGGGGCATTTATGAGTGGCTGCGACTTTGACCTGGGCCAAGATCTCATCTGCCCGGATAGGGGCCTCCAGGATTCTGGTCTGTTCTTCCATAAGGTATGGAAGGTGAAGTCCCTCCAAAAACCGGATCCCATCCCCAGAGTCTTCTGCAGAGTCCCACCTATATAAATTTTGATAATAGCTAGCAAAGGTGTCCCTAATTTCAGCATCTCTATGTAATAATTGTCCTGCAGACAAGCTTTTAATTTTGAGAATGGTCAAGGTCCTCTTGTGAGGTTTCAACCTTTGTGTCAACAAACGAGTGCCCCGAGTTCCCCCTCTCATAACCCAATTGTTTTAGGTACATAAGTGCATATTGTATCTTTAAATCCATAATTTACTGTAGCTTGGCCTTAGTCTCCCTAATTTTAGTTTGTATTTCTTTGTCACCATCTATGTATAGAAGTTGGAAAATTTGAAGCTGGTTTGTGAGGCCATTATTTTTAGCTTCGAGGTCCCTCTTCTCGACAAAGTAGGCAATGGTTTCTCCCTGAAGAGTTACCTTCAAGGATTCCCATATCATAGTCTCAGAGACTGGGGGAGAACCGTTCTCCTCCAAGAACTGAGGAATCCTTTGTTTTATAAAATCAATATATTGTGGGTCTCTTAAGAGTCAGGTTGAGATGCCAGAGGGTTTGTTTTTTCCTTTTCCCCAAATTAAGTTTTAAAATTAGCGGGTGGTGGTCTGATAATATCCTAGGCCCAATGGAGATACCGTATCATGTGTCAAAGAAAAATGTTCACAAATTATTAAAAAATAATCTAACCTCCAGTATGTACAGTGACATCCAGAGTAATAAGTATAGCCTGATGTCCTGGGGAACACTTTCCTCCATATGTCCACAACCCCCCAAATGAACCAACATCCCTTTAAGATATTTAACCGCATTAGACATTCTATATGCCCATGGATTGGAGGAGTCTTGGTTAGCAGACATAGTCATGTTAAGGTCGTCCCAAATAATTAGGCATCTCTGCAATAATTCCATCACTTTATTTATAAAAGTTCTATCGGGACATTGGCTTGTGGTGGCATACATACACTAACTAGGGTAACTTCTTGGGAATATAGTCTACCCTGTAAAATAATATATCGGCCCTGGCTATCCACAAATGAGTTTTGCACATCTAAGAGGGAGGTTGTGGGAACTAATATGGCCATTCCCTGTCTACACCCACTAGGATGGGATGAAGCAAAGACTTTATATCTTTGCTCCCAAGTAAGCTTCAGGTGTTCTGTTTCCGAGAAATGCATCTCTTGGACAAAGAATAGGTTCGTAGATTGTTTTCTGAGATATTGCATAAAGCAGGACCTTTTAGCAGGGCTATGCAAACCATTAATATTCTGCAAAAATATTCTTACAGGTTGGACCACCATGACTTCAGCTCACGAGGGCATTCTGCCCCCTCCCTTACCATCGAGCCAAACCACTCCCCCACCAGCAGCAGAGCAAGAGGAGGAAGCACTCAGTGGGGTCCCCCCCTCATCCTGGACTTCCCATGGGATCCGATGTAGCAGACCGAGACCAGGAGGAGGAGGAGTTACACGCCAAGATACTCCCAACCAGCACACGCCATTTAACTGCTATTTCAACAACAACAAAGTTTGATTTTGTATTTGAAACCAACTTGTGTGCCTCTTTTGTTATAAACACAAGGAAAATTGTCTATAGAAGAAACCCCATCCCCCCCAACAGAAAAGCAACAATAGGAAAACTATATGCAATATAGCTTAACTTTACCCTCCTTTCCCCCCTTTCTCCCAAAGAAAACTGGTTACTTGATCATAACCCCAGCCCATGGGGTCTGGAAGAAAACTTCTTTCCCCAGCCAATCCTCCATAACTCCCCCCCCTTAAATCACAGAGTATCTGAACTTACTCTCCCCCCTTAATTGAACTATGTACAAAATGGCTTCTAGATTGGAGGCTGGAAAACCCTTCCACCTCCATATGCCAAGCCTAAAGTCCATATGGTGATCTCCAATCCAGGGCCATGAGTGAATTCCACCCTACTGGTGGAATCAGCCCTTTGCAGGTTGCAAGGACCCCCAAGAGGATTGCTACTGTGATAGCACTGTGAAGATCCTGGGTTGGTGCCTGTATGCTGAACAATTCCTCACAAATGAGGAAGCTCCCCCCCCATACCAGAGTAAATTACCTATACCTCCTTAGGTGTAATGCTTTGTGTAAACTCTTAGGCGCCAAGACGCTCCAAACCCCTGAGACCTGGGTGGCCAGAGCTCTTTCCTCCGGGGACCCTTTACAGTACCCACTCTTGACCTTTCTAATGAGGCACCCAGCAGGGAGCTTGTCCATGGTTAAACACCCTGGGCCCGATTCTATAAGCACCCCTATGCATGTCGCAAGTTGTGACATGTGAGGGGAACAGTTGAGCCAAGGAGCCTGTACCCGATTCTATAAGGGTCAGGATCCCAGCGACTAAGTCCTGTGACTTGTCACAAACCCACAGGTACACCAAACAAAGGGCATACCTGAAGGGTTTGCCATGAACCACAACCCTGGGTGTGAAGGGCACAAGTGCTCCCCATGCCCGGATCCACCCTGTCCGGAAAGTCCTACAGGGCTGCCCTATGCCCCCGACCCCCTGTACATGCATATTAGCCCTGCAGAGTTGCCACATGCCCCCGAGCCCCGTACATGCATAATAATACCAGGACTGTTGCATGCCCCGACCTCTGTACATGTTGAAAGCCCGCAGGGTGCTGCAGATGCCTCGTCTCAGTAAAGAAATCAAGCTGAGAAAATGCCCACCCTAGATCCCCTTAATTGCAGCTATTCACAAAGTCCCAGGTACCCTGGTAGTCTAGTGGCCAACCCCTCACCTGGCAGCACTCTGATCACCCTCATGACCCTTCTGAGGTCGGTGATTGCACAGCCCACCTCTCACTATCACAAGTTAGCTGCTGGATTGAACATTGCAGGAGCTGATGGACTGTACATACATGTGGAATGTACAGTATGTGCCTCCTGCAGTGTTCAGTCAGCTGCTGGCCATTGTGGTGAGACATGGGCTATGCCAGCCGGCCTCAGATGGGTCGGGGGGCCGGTGGGAGGGGTGGGCCACTGGACTACCAGGGATGCCTGGGACTTTGTGAATGGCCACAATTAAAAGGATTGTGGGGGCATTTTCTCAGCTTTCAGGTTGCGGGTTTCTTTTAGGGCGCTTGGGTCGGTGGCTCGCAGCAGCCCTGCAGAGCTTTCAACATGTACTGGGGGTCGGGAACATGGGGCAGCCCTGCAGGGATTTCAATATGTACTGAGGGTCAGGGGCATGGGGCAGCCCTGTGGGGCTTTCAACATGTACTGGGGGTCGGGAACATGGGGCAGCCCTGCAGGGATTTCAATATGTACTGAGGGTCAGAGGCATGGGGCAGCCTTGCAAGGCATTGTGGTATGGGAGGGCAGAGGTAGCACTGCGGGGCAGTCATGTTCTGGGGTCAGAGCAGTGTTGGGGGAAGGGCAGCATACCATGGGAGGGATGGGTGGGCTGCACATGCAGGCAAACCCCAGGGGTGTAAGTACAGTTACACCGGCTATATGCTGGTGTAACTTACGTTGACGGTTTTCCCCCGAATAGCACCCTGGGGGACTTTGTTGCTGCCTTTCCAGAATAGGGTGCAACTGCTGCCATAAACCCCCTAGCACCATGTCACAGGGGGTTTACGATGTAACTGGTGGCATAAGTCCACTATGTCACAGGCTGCTTTGCAGAATACTGTATGTCACAACTGCTGGCGTAACTTGCTACTTGCATCATTTTCTTTGGCACAAGTCAAGTCACGCCAGGTGTAACCTTTTGAGAATTGGGCCCCTGCAGTCATATCCCTTGACTTTTATATAAAATGTTGGGGAGTGCCCCCATGCCACATGAGGTGACCCCCCACCAGAGACCCTCATTGAATAATAACATGGTGAGTTTTATCAAGACTGACTCTTAATCCCCTTACAACTATCAACAAATAACAGAACTTAGTAACCTCTTTGCCTTGTTAGGTAGCAAAATGCTTATAAAGAGAAATATTTAATATTAGGATTTGCTGCCTCATCTAAGCTTGCAGATGGTTATCAGCTTCATATAGTTACATTGTTATAACCTTAACCATATAGAAAACATTTTCGAGACCTGTTCATTTGGTGCCCCTAAGCATATTTCAAGCCGCTCCCTCCACTGCGACTTAGAGAATCCTAGTAATAAAGTGATCACTAGGCCCCATTTACAGGTCCAAGTCGGAGCCAGTCAAATAATGTCTTTCTTCTCATATTGTGTCCTTAGGATGGGGAAAGCGAGGATCACTAGTCCCTGGTCAGTTAACCCTGTTTTAGTATAGAGCTGATGTAGCTGATAAACCATAAGGACAAAGTCCCCTTTCAAAACCAGGAGGAGTGTTTATGTCTGAGCCGAGGATACCATCTCTTTCTGTTCCCATCTGTAATTTTGGTTATGATCACCTTGATAGTCCACCCGAGTCCTCCCTTTTTCCCTCTGTGAGGGAAGCTTGATTACAAGAACAGTGTCTGTAAGTGACCTTTGCCTCAGACAACAACTGGAAGTTGGGGTGGACCCCATATCTCCAATAACTTTTGAAAGCAAGGGACTCTTCTTGGGGTAAGGCTGAATCAATCGGAACCTTATTAGTCCATCCTAGTAAGACAGTTAGTCCACTCATCATTTCTGAGTTGGGCTTGGAAAGGTGCGCTTCATAATATTTCCCTCTTGGAAACAGCCTGACATTGTGGGTAGAGGACGCTGGCAAGTCCCGGGGCCACGGGTCAAGGGGAAGAAGGAGCCACCAGGGCAGCACAAGCAAGGTGGGAAACCCAAACCACCCCCCCGAACCCCCATCCAGGACAAAAGCCCATCACTGGGGGACCAGAAACTCCCAAGGACTTGTGTTTTACTTTACTTAATAATAGCTTGGGTCTTTGGGTACCCCCCCGCACCCCACCACCCCACAGCTGAATTCCCCCCTCACTCAACCCCAGTCCTCTAACCTGATCAACAGCATAACATGGGTCTCCACTCAAGCCTGCAGAGTTGGGTTTCAGAACTGATGAAGCTTCTCCACAACTTCTGTCAAAGAGAAATTAGGGTCTTGTCTCCAATCAGGAACCGAGTTTCCAGTAGGACTCTGCCCCTCAAGTCCCAAACCCCGCTCCTTGTAAATACCCCTGGTAAGTAGATCTTCTTTTGCCTCCATAGCAGAGCTATAGGTTTTTTGGCCATTAGGGAATTAAACCACAAGCTTTGCTGGGTGTGGGATTCTGAAGTGCAACTTATGGGTCCTGAGATGAGGGAACAGCAGGTACTCCCTTCTCATGTGCTGCATTGCCGGTGCATAGTCATTATCAAAAATTAGTCAGTGTGTACCATAGATGATTTTTTGTTTCTGCCAAGCCTTTATAAGGAGCTGTTCCTTCACCTGGAAGCTCTGGAAATGGATAACAAGAGATCTGGGCCTGGCGTCTGGACGGGTCAGTTTCGGACCCAAAGCCTAGTGGGCTCTCTCTATATCAAGTTGAAATTCTGGGCTTAGCTCCAGCACTAGGCATAACAAGCAATCTACAAATGCTGAGACATCCTGTCCCTCTTCATTTTCCAGTAGGCCGTAGATCCTTGGTTTTTTCCTCGGCCCTGGTTCTCTGCGTCCTACTGCCTGAGGGACATTAACAACTGTTTTTTAGCCAGTGCCATTACAGTGGCCTCCAGATCATCAAGGCAGCTGGCATTAACTGAATTTTGCTTGTCGGCTCCGTCCATGCAGGTCTGGAGAGCCCCTAAGTTGGACCAAGGTCCCGTGTCGATCCCGCCTCCGCTCTAAACTCCGAATGCCTTTTAAATGGAAGCTGTCGGGGGGTCCTGAGTTTTTGACCCCCTTTGTTTGTTTTTTCTCCAATGGGACCCAGGCTGTGTTGAGCAGCTCCGTGTCAGAAAGGCTGTGGCCTTCTAAATCCTCGAGCTCGGTAAGTGGCTGAAAGTGGTTTTTGGAGTGCCAAGACATTTCTCCAGTAATTTTCAGGTAATGAGCGCTAAAATAGTTATTAAGTTGGCCAGATGCAATTAGGAGGCCAATTTTGCTGATCTTGTGGCAGAACAGTTGGGATGTAGCAGAGGAGCTCCTCTAGCCCGCTGTTCACTCCACCATAGTGGCACCGGAAGTCCACCTAATCCAATATTTTCTGTTAGAAATACTGTACTGAGGTTTGTTTTTTTTCCATCCATCATCCCTGTTGAGGAGAACATTTCCCTTTTGCTGGGACAGTACAGTTACGTAAGAACTTACCAAACCAGTAGATCTTCGAGAGAAGCTCTTGCAGCCGGTTCAACAATGAGGACTGACGCCACCTGGCAGCGGTTCCGGTAACTTTTTTCTCTAGCAGTACCAACATGGGAACGCCCCCCCGCTGATGTCGGCTCCACCCCCGATGTCACCCTATATAAGGGGGGAGTTCCCCACGTGCTCCAGTTCTTGGACGCCCCTTCGTCAGGCAAAGTAACAACAAGCAATGGTCAGAAGTATGAACGTCAACAGACAATCCCTCAAAGAGGGAAAAAAATTACTTGAACAGGACCTGATCTCTGGGGGAAGGAGGGCAGGAAATATACCTGCTGCAGGAGCTTCTCTCGAAGATCTACTGTTACAGTAAGTTCTTACGGAACTGTACTATCTTACTTCGAGAGGAAGCTCTTGAAGCAGGTTCCACAATGAGGACTGAGTCCCAAACAGTATAAACATATAACAACCCCTGAGAGTGGGAAGGGCAGTAAGGAAAAGGACAGCAGGTTAAGGAAAATCCCTCAAGAAACCAGGCCTTGCAGTACTGTGAGGTCCAACCCTGCTCTGTGTAGGGAAATAACGTCAAGGCTGTAATGCCTAGGGTAAAGGGGGTGGTAATTGCGGGAGGAGATTGGAATGTGGTTATGAACAGATCTCTGGATACCACCTCAAATATCCTGGCCCCTAATGGGAGAATTTCCAAGTCACTGAAAAGACTTATGAGGGACACAGGTTTCATAAACATATGGAGGGAGAAATATCCATTAGCGCGGGATTTCACGTGCTACTCCCCAAGATATAAAATTTATTCAAGACTGGATATGTTTTTCACATATGGTAGAGATCTATCGGTGTTTCGGTCTATGTGGATGGGCACCGAAAACTTATCAGATCACCAACCCATATATGCAGAGACTGATCTGCAGTTACCTAAAAATACAACGCAGTGAAGACTAAATGTTAGCCCGCTTAAGGATGAAGAGGTAAGGAAAGAGATTAAGAGGATAATAAAGCAGACCATTCAAATGAATGATGGTCCAGATACTACACCCCAAATTTTGTGGGACACAGTTAAAACAATGATTAGAGGTAAACTGATTTCAATAGCCACATACAAAAAGAGAGAAAGGAGTAAGCAAATAGAACAGTTAACTAAGAAACTCAGAGCCTTAGAAGGACAACAGAAATTAAAATTCTGTAGAAACATAGAAAAGGAGATAAAGGAAGTTAAGTCAAAACTTCAAAAAATGCAGCTATTAGAGAATGAAAAAGCCCTGTTATATATAAAGCAGCCCTACTATGAGGGGGGACCAAGGGCTACTCGCTTTTTGGCATACCGGCTGAAGCAACAGTCTGCTCGGGCTCACGTTACAGGCCTCCAACATCCGAATACAGGGCACATTTCATATACATGGGAACAGACAGCAGATACACTAGTTGCATATTATAAACAACTGTACCATCCGCAACCAGATTCATGCCCAAAGGAAGCCCAGAAATTTTTAGAAGCTTTAAAGCTGCCCAGGCTTACGGAGACCCAAAGGTAATCATTAGAGCACCCAATTACCCAACAGGAGATTCTCCACACAGTTGGGGATCTTAAAGTAGGTAAATGCTCAGGACCAGACGGGTTTGGAGGTGAACTATATAAAATGTTTGTAGCAGATGTGGCCCCCATACTAAAGACTGTCTATAATCAGGTATGGTTGGAAGGTGAGGCAGTCCCTCCCTCATGGAATTACACTACCATAACCATGATTCCGAAAGAAGGAAAAGACCCAAAAGATTGTGGCTTGTACAGACCAATTTCACTTTTTAATGTAGATTATAAAATCTTTACGGCCATAATAGCCAAAAGACTCCAATCCTTCCTTAAAAACTTAATTCACCCAGATCAAACAGGTTTCATAGAGGGCAGGCAAGCCCCTGAAGGTGTCAGATGGACCATAAACATAATTCACATTATTAATAAAAAACATACTCCCACTTGCATTATGAGCCTGGATGCAGAAAAAGCATTCGACAAAGTTAATTGGAATTTTCTGTTTCTGGTACTCAGAAGGATGGGCTTTCCATCAATATTTCTGGAGGCGATCAAAGCCTTATATGCCTCCCCACAGGCTTTTGTAAGGGTAAACCGGGGCATTTCACAGAGGTTTGATCTGGGGAGGGGTACCAGACAGGGCTGCCCATTGTCACCACTCCTCTTCGCCATATATATAGAACCCTTGGCCCAGGTGGTAAGGGAGGCAAGGAAGGTGGTGGGAGTGGAGACAGGAGGGGAAGAGCATAAAATCTCTCTATATGCGGACAACGTCCTCTTATACATAACCAACCCAGACAAATCCATCCCTAAACTATGGACCATAATAGATAAATTTAGCCAATATTCAGGATATACATTAAATAAAAATAAAACAGAGGTGCTGCAATTTTCTTATAACCCTTCCCCAAATATAATGCAGCTATTAAACACGAACTGGAATAGAGGTAAAATAAAATACTTGGGCACCCAAATCCCTAAAAATCTTGCAACGCTCTACTCGGCTAATTTTGAACCAATAGTGGCCCAGATCAGGCAAGATATTAAATGGTGGGAGGCTCTGAATCTACCTTTATATTCAAGAATCCAGTCAGTCTCGATGAATATCCTCCCTAAATATTTGTATCTCTTTCAATGCTTCCAAATAAAAATACATAAAAACCAATTCCAAGTTTGGCAAAGAATGATTACAAAATATATTTGGAACAATAGGAGACCCAGAATTAAGAATGCAATAATGCAGACTAGTAAAAAATATGGAGGAAGGAACATCCCTAATCTGGAGGATTATTTCTTGGCCACCCAATTAAGATGGGCCCTTTTGTAGTCGGCTACAGCATACACAGCCCGATGGAGGGCAATTGAGGAGGTCTTAACAGAATGGATGCCTTTGGGGGCTAGAGCTATGCTACCAGGAACCCTGATTAAAGATGGCAACACTTCTCTGGTGTCAGTAAAAAACACTCTGGGGACCATGAGACGTCTTTGGACTAAACATAGACTTGGTGAGGAGACGTGGCCCTTAAGATGGTTCGCATGGGACCCAGAGTTTCTCCCAGCCAGACAGGATCTTACCTTTAAGAGATGGGGAAGAGTGGGCCTATACTCCCTAAGCCAATTCCTAGAAGGAAATACAGTTCTGGAGTTCAACCAGATTAAAGAAAAATTCTCAAAAAGACAGGCAGACTACTTCAGGTATTTACAAATAAGAACACATATACATAATCTGCAAACTCTCTTTAAACAAACCAAACCCTCAGAAGGATTGACGAGCATTATGGTTGAAATAATGAACTCAGTACAAGTTAAGGGGCAGGTCTCTGCCATCTATAGGGCTTTGAGAGATAGGGGAAGGGGAGGAGCTGCCCAGATCAAAAACAGATGGGAACTTGAGATGGGAGAGAACTTAGCTGAAGAAGACTGGGACTTTGCCCTCACACAAGCTTTTAGGACCACATGTTGCCCAATGTGAAAGGAGTTTGAGTGGAAAGTAAAAATGAGATTTTTTGTCACACCAGCAGTCCAGTGTAAATGGGATAAGAATTGTGCGGGGAAATGTTGGAGGGGATGTGGGAGGGACAAAGCGGATTACCTGCATATATTTTGGACTTGCCCGATCCTAACAAGTTACTGGGCAGAAATTGACCAGAAACTAAAACAGGTACTTTCTATTGAGTCCACTCTGGGCCACAGAAATTTGATACTGGGAGTGAAACCGGTGGAAATTAAGGGGACGGATAAGATCTATATGTGGAATGTCCTCCTAACATCGTCTCATAAAGCTATAACTAGGAGATGGCTTTCACCATGTCCACCGACATATCTGGATTGGGTGTCCATTATAGGTGAAATCAGAGACATGGAGGAGGTCACTTATAGAATAAACTTGAGGACTCAAAGTTTTGTGAGGCAATGGACCCCATGGCTGATGATGCAGGGAGTGGAAAGGGACTGGTTAGGGTGGAGGAAGGGAAAGCGAGGGAGAGGGACGCAGGGACACTAGAGTCCTACTAAAGAATACTGGGAAATTGCAATTAATAAACATCTCTGTGTAAAATAAGGATAAACTATTAGAACTGAAAGCTGTCCTAACTGATGAAATATGACTACATATTAAGACATCTCTACCATGAAATGTATGTACTCTTGCAGATAAATGTGATGGAAATGACTTTTATCTTGTGTATATCTGTGCCTAAATATACAATAAACTTGAATTAAAAAAAAAAGGCTGTAATGCCTGATGAAGGTATGAACAGAACTCCAGGTAGTGGCAGCACAAATATCCGCTGTCAGTACTCTCTTTAGTGCTGTGAAAGAAGCAGCGACAGCTCTAGTGGAATGAGCTCTAACCGGCCCCGGTGTCAACCTGTAATACTTCTCATAACAAAAAGAGACACAATGAACCAACCAGCGTGAGAGTGTCTGTTTGGTGACCAGTCGACCTATGGACCGTTGAGCAAAGGACGCAAAAAGCTGATCAGATTTCCTGTCCCCCTTGGTCCTAGCAGGTAACATCAGAGAGCCCTGTGGACATCCAGGGAATAAAGCAGGGCCTCCCTCCTATTTGAATGCTCTGGATAGTAAACCAGGAGCTGAACTGATTGATTCAGAGTGAGCTCTGAAACTACTTTTGGTAGGAACTTTGGGTTAGTATGAAGATCAACCCTGTCCTTGTGAAAAACAAGGTAGGGTTCTTTACATATGAGGGCTTGTAGTTCTGAAGTGCGCCTCGCTGAAGTAATGACCACCAGAAATTAAGTCTTCTAAGAGGGAAGACAGAGCTCAGACTCCAAGGCCAGTTCAAAGGGAGGAAGAGTAAGCTTCTCCAGGATGAAAAGGAGGTTCCAAGGAGGAACAGAGTCCCTGATGGGAGATCTGAAGTGAAGAATACAGTGCAAAAAGGCTTTGGTAACCTCCATCTGAGCCACCAACTTACCTGACACAGAAAAGTGGTAAGCAGAGATGGCAGCCAGGTGTACCTTGATGGAGGAATAACTGAGACCTTTCTCAAAAAGAGAAAGTAGATACTCTAGGATCGTATTAACCCGACCGACCAACAGATAAACTCTTTTTGCCATGGCCCAACTACAAAAGCATTTCCACTTCATAGCATAAGTGGCCCTGATGGCAGGTTTCCGTGCTTCAACCAACACTTGAGTGACCTGATCAGACACCCTGAACCTGACCTTAGCTAGGTCCTGTGGAGCCAGGCATGCAGGTGAAGAGAACGCAGGTTCAGGTGTAACAGGGACCCCCGTCCTGTGACAGGAGATGAGATGAGAGAGGAAGAGGCACCTGTGACTCTACCGCTAAACGCTGAAGTAAGGGAAACCAAATCTGATGAGGCCATAGCGGAGCGATCAGAATAAGAGTGGAAAGTTCTGACTGAGCCTTGAGGAGGACCTTCTGTAAGAGCGGAAAAGGGGGAAACACATACAGGAATTTCCCGTTCCAGCAGAGGGATAACGTGTCTTGCCAAAAAGCTCCAGGGTCTGGACCTAGCGAGCAGAAATTGGGCAGTTTTACGTTGAATCATGACGTGAAAAGGTCCACTTCTGGCATCCCCCATAGACAGAAGATGTAATCTGTGACCTCTTGGAGCAATTCCCACTCATGGGACTGTGACCTCCTCCTGCTGAGCATGTCGGCTAGCACGTTTTGGTCCCCGGGGACATGCACTGCCAACAGGACCAAGTGGTGCTCAAGGGCCCACTTCCATATGTGCATTGCTTCCCTGCAGAAGGGATAGGAATGCGTGCCGGCCTGCTTGTTGGTGTAAAACATCACAGAGGTGTTGTCCATCTGCACTAAAAGATGGCCCAGTACTAAGACCGATACCAGGGCTTGGAGTGCATAAAGGACCGCTCTGAGTTCCAGGAAGTTGACGTGCAGATGTGCCTCCATTGGGGACCAAGAACCCTGAGTGTGATGTGTCCCCAGATAGGCTCCCCACCCCATGGACAAAGCGTTCGTGGTTAGAATCTGTGACAGTGTCCCCACCTGAAAAGGGGTGCTTGCCAGCAAGTTCTTGGACGACATCCACCAGTGCAGCTCCCGGCGGACTGGCTCTGATATCCTGATCGAGGCATCCAGACTGTATGTAGTCTGATCCCACTGGACTCTTGGGGACCATTGAATGGTTCTCATGCGTAGATGCACCAGGGGGACCGAGACTATGGAGGCGGCCATATGCCCTAACAGCCTGAGAAAAAGTCGAGCCGGAACACTTGAGGCTGAAGAGAACTCTGGGATGCCAGGACCTGAATGTGACCCGCTCTGTCAGAGGGAAAAAAAACCTTCCCGAGGGTGGTAGCCAGAAGAGCTCCAATGAATTGGAGAATCTTGGCTGGGACCAAGTGAAATTTGTCCTGGTTGATGATGATTCCGAGACGCTGAAACAGCGAGATGGAATCCCTGATGGTTTCCAACAGGCAGGACCTGGAAGAAGCCAGGAGAAGCCAATCGTCCAGGTAAGGGAACACAAAGTGACCCCGTCTGCGAAGTGCCATGGCCACAACAGCCAGGCACTTGGTGAAGACTCTGGGAGCCGAGGAGAGACCGAAGGGAAGGACTCGGAACTGATAGTCCTCATCCTCGAATCTGAACCTGAGGAATCTGCAATGGTTCCTGGAGATAGGTATATGCAGGTAAGCATCCTGCATGTCCAGAGACCCCAGCCAGTCTCCCTCCAAAATGAGAGGAAGGAGGGTGGGGAGGGAGACCATCCTGAATCTCTTGTAAGAGACCCACTGGTTGAGATTGCTGAGGTCCAGAATGGGTCTGAGATCTCCCAACGTTTTTGGAACTAAGAAAAAGTGGGAGAAAAACCCCCTCTCTGACTCATCTGGTGGCCCTTTTGTCCAGAAGGGATCAAATCTCCCATCTGACCAGAGCTCTGTGATCCCTTGGATAACGAGATGGGAGCAGTGGTCTGTCTGGAGGAATGGAGTCTAACTCTATGGAGTGCCCAAACTCCACAAGATTGAGTACCCACTGGTCAGAGGCCCCCGGCCCCCATGCATCCACATAGAGGGAAAAGTGGCCTCCAACTGGCTGCCCTGGCTGATCGAAAGAGAGAGGAGGGTAGCCTGGATAGTCAGGTGGTGGTGGGGGGGGAAGGGTGGTGGTGGCTGCTTTGGGTATCATAGAGGCGGAGGCCGAGGGGCCTCTGGCTCCGCTTCTACAACCAAAGTCACCTAGCTGCACATGCTACGGGAAGTGAGGCTGCTGTGATTGATGTCCCCCACAGCCACAAAAATGAGCCTTATTAGCTCGTCCTTGTTTCGGGCAGTACATGGACTGCATGGATCAGACAGCCTTTCTGAAGTCCTGCAGCCTGGTGATGATGCGCTCCATGTCTTCGCCAAAAAGCATGGAGCCTTTAAAGGGAGCATCCAGAATGTTGGTCTGCACATCTGGATCACCCAGAGACCCAAAGCCATGCATGGCGTCGGAGGAAAATGCCAGTGGCGGCCGCCCTAGAAGAAGTGTCCGCAGAGTCATAGGCTGAACGCAGAATGTGGGTACCCACATCTGAGCCAGTCTACAACAGCTTGGCCAGCTCTTCCAGCTGAGGGCAATCGTGCATGCTCTACACGATGTCCAGTCCTTGTTCCCAAAGGGCATTCTGGAATTAGACCATGTGTGTCAGGAAACTCAAACTCCTGATACTGCAGGTGGATGCAGAGTACACCTTGCAGCCCATAGAATCCAGCTGCTTCGATTCTCGGGCAGGCAGCTGGGTGCTCAGGTGTTTGGGCCTCGGTGAACAGTTGTGAGCTGCCAAAATCACCACAGAGTCCACCGCAGGTAGTTTGGCAAGAAAAGGATGGTCCGAAGGTACCCAGTAGAGCTGATAAGCCTTTTTAGGCACGGCAGAGGAGGAATGAGACCACTTCCAGGTCGCACGGGTGACATCCTGAAAGGTGTCAACCATAGGCGGGATCACCACCGGCTTTTGGTCTTTTTGGTGGAGGTATTTAGCCAACTGCAATTGCTCGGGGTCCAGGGCCTCAGTGTCCCAGCCCATGTTGGCCTGGATGTGCCTCATTATCTCCATGAAGCTTGGGTCATTAAGAGGGGATTTAGGAAGGCCCGTCGTGTCCCCCAGGTCTGACTATATGTAGGAGTCAGGACATAGGTGCCGGAAGATGGTAAAAACTGAGGGGGCGGAGGCTCAGTGGGGCACTTGTGAGTGTAAAAAGGGCACTTTCTCGACACTAGTTTTTGCCATACAAAAATACAATAAATCATGTACACACATCATAACATTAAGAATGCAGTCCCATATAGGAATATTTATGCAACGACATACGAAGGTGCCAGCAACAATAGACCACCCAGTCTAAGTCTGCTCAAGTGTACAGCTATATTAAGAAAGCAGCTGTCAACCCATTCCCTCCAATAGCTCCACATGACGTTTGAACCACACATTCTTTAATCTGTTACAGTTTGTTGTCCAGGTGAAACAGAGAGATGCCATAGTAATGTGCATCGCCAGTCCCAAGCATGCAGTCTTCACACTAATGAGTTAGGAGTTTTTGGTTCCACTAACTTCAGGGTAGAAGTTAGCAGTTAAGCCCAACCACCAGCGCAAAGGTAAACTTTGAGGCTGGGAAATAATGACACAGAGCCATTATGTTTATATAGCTTATTTATTAATGAATCACAGTGTACATTGTAAAGTGTATTTATTAATGAATCATAGTATACAATGACAGTAAACCATATTGTACAACGATATGGGTATAAAAACAGATGGATGGAGGAGTGGGATACATTTGGAAATGGGCCACTGTTCCAAAGAATTCAGTAGAGGAAAGACATCTGCTCATTCATTCCTGTACTGTTGCTACTGCATACCACAGACTCACCCAAACAACCAATTTACCATCACATCTATACTTCTGCCATGAATTAATCCTTGATGCTCTGGTCACCACTTCAGGCTGGTAAGCCTGTGCAAGCCTCCACCAAGCCCTGGGGGCCACCAAATCATCCCACGAATGCTCTGGTCACCACTTCAGGCTGGTATGCCTGTGCAAGCCTCCACCAGGCCCTGGTGGCCACCAAATCATCCCATGAATGCTCTGGTCACCACTTCAGTTACTTGCACAATCTTAGTAAATGCGATGCTTTGTTTTTAACTGGAAGATTTTAATCAGTTTCAGCCATGCAAATATTTGTACATAAACTGGCAGTATTTATAAGCTGCGTCAGCCAACATGACCCATTTGTTTTGATGGCACATGTCAATAGGTCTTCAGCCTAGTGTGGCTGATCTGTTAACTAAACAAAAATAATTGGGTGCTAGAATGGAAGTGATGCTATATTGGTTGGTCAAACCTAGTGCTCCCAGATGCCAGATCTACAGGTACGGCTGTATTTAAACAGAGAAATAGACCAGTCAGTGGGAATCATTATGACTGACTTGCATGTTATACAGCAAAATGAGCCAGAACTCATGTTACACAAGAAATAGGGTTAAAAACCATACACTGCAATTTTCTGCAAAATATGCATCTAACATCCCCTCCCAGGACACACCATAAAACAAGCTGCTGTCATCTCATTTTTGTATGACTGAATACAAATGGCACCCATGCTCTGTATTTCATATTCAGCACATCATTGACCAATAAAGGATTGAAGTTGTTTACTTTGAGGTAGATCCAGAAGTAAATGGTGGTGTGATACCTTTTATTGGACCAACACAGATGTTACAAAACAGTGTTTATGCTTTCAGACCATTAATTACGCTGTGACTATTTTGGTGATGTCTACCTTCAAGAGATTTTGCTCAAGAGACTGTCATGTTAAAATTTATAAATAAATGGAATAAACCATTCTTTGTTTTTAGTCTCCTTTCACTAACTTGCTTATTTTCCCCTAGGTCTTCACCCTGTTTTAGCCTCTCTTGGGATCTTACTCCTCCCTCCTTCCCACACTGTTAAGTGTTGTACAGAATTGTGCCCTGTCCAGCAGTTGTTGTTTTCTCTGTACCTCATCAAGGTAGCCAGTTCCACAGATGTCCATTCACACACTCCACACTAGACAGGCCACTGCCACCACCAGATATTTCCATTCCAACTTATTTACTCAGCCTACCTCAGCTTTATTACAACATTTCACTTCCAGTGGGCTCCTGCTTTAGTTCTACCCAAGATCACATCCCAGTCAGCGTCCATAGTGGGATTTGAACCTTTGATCTCCAGGTTCAAAATCTGGTGCTCTATTCAAATATATCACAATCATACTGTATGCCACAGTTGTGCCTAGTTTTCCTGATCACCAAGCATAAATACCTAACTGGGGAGTGTTTTCTAGGACCTCTGTTCAAGAACAGTGCAGGGTTTTAAATAATTAATTAGCAGTTTTTTTCCTGGGACTATACTAACTGTACAGAAAGTATTTATATAGGTTTTCTAGAAGTGTTATGTTTGTTAAACACAATGAGGCACGTACTATGCATTTTTACAATGTTTTAGCACTTTTATGAGCAAAACGCTAATCAATTTTTAGAGTTAAATAAAACCCTGCAGTGGGAATGTCATTTTCTTAATCTGTCCCTAAAAACTGATGTCCCACAGAGACCATGCCACTTTGCAGCTACTTGGGTACTTGAATGTAATAAATCAGGCTGTACAAAAATAAATGCTCTCTTTTTTTTTTTTTATTATTATTATTAACTGCTAGACTCTTTCCTGACTCAGTACAACTGAAAGAAAGGAACACAGGTCAAAATAATCTCCCCCCTTTCAGGGTCTCAGAAACTGAACAAATGTTCACTTGAGGGTCTCTAAGCAAGTTACCCCCCATTCTCAGATCGATATGCCAGGGACTTGGGATTAGTTAACGCCCACACGACATGCTGCAGTCCCAGTTCAGTAGTTCCGTTCACTCCCTCCTGTTTTCCCAGACAGTGTAATGAAAGGTAAGCATGCTCGGGGGGGGGGGGTAGATGGAGTGAAGTCTAAGCCTCCCAGGGAGCCTGCCAGCATGGGAGGCACGGCGCATGTGTGCAACACAGAACTACACCGCCAAGTCCCTCGGACCGAACAGGGCTGTGCAGCTCAAGTCCGCCTGCATTTTCAATGAGTCACTGAGAGAGAAACAAAATATGATCCGATTTTCTAGCGCCCCACACACGAGTAAGTCTCAGGTTTTACAAGGCGATACTGTTTAGTGGGTATACAGACAACCTTGGTATCCAAATGCAGTAAACAAAGTGGCAGTCTTAGATAATTGTCCGTGCTGACCCGGACACCGGGGTTATCCCATTGTTTTCGAAAATTGCCCTGGGATCTTTCAACTTCCCCCTGGACAACCTACAGACATGGGATGTGGAAAATAATCTCATACAAAAGAAGCACTCAAACTACAATAGAAGAATTGGCAGTTTAAACTCACAGCCATAAAAACAGCACCTACCATACAAGAATGACTGGTGTGACATCTTATGTAAGTTTATGGGTCCGGTTGAAGGGCCTCTCGTGGATACAAGACTTATCGCCCTCGCAGGTTCTTTATACCAGAGGACTGTGAACAGAAGGTGAGCAGTTCTGTGGCCTTAGGGAGGCAAGAGGAGACTCTTATATCCATGAGAGGCACTCCAACTGGACCCATACAATTATTGATTGCAATTTTTTTTTTAATTTTAAAAGGCTGAGGCCCCGAGCCCTCAGGGAGGAGCCAGTTACAGTGGCTCATCCCCTAAGAAACTCTTACATCATCCACAGCTGAAGGAAGCACTGTGATTGGTCGGGGCCTCCAAAATGGCAGGGCAGCACAGGCTGCACCTTAAGATAACATCACCAGACGGCCGGGCAGTGAAACCTGAAGGTCTCCAAGATATCCCTTTACAACATGGCAGAGTTGCACACCCTGTCCTACCAAGACAGTACCTCCAGCATGGCAGAATGGACAATTCTGCCCCCCATGCAGTCCAGCATGGCAAAATAGCACCCTGCCTCCCTAAGACAGCATCTCCCAGGTGGCAGGGTGGCACACCCTGCCCCCAGTACAGCACCTCCAACATGGCAGGGTAGCAATCTATGCCCTCTCAAGATAACACCTCCTACATAGCAGGGTGGCACACTCTGCCTCCCAAGATAGCACCTCCAAAACTGCAAGATGGTGCATCCTGCCCCCCAAAAGTACCTTTATCATGGCAAGGTGCCCCCCCATAGCATCTACAATATTTACTTGTTTGTTTTTAGTAACAATTAGCCCACTGGGAACAAATCCCTTTTACGGGGATGACCTGGAGGCCAGGCCACGACAACATAGGATCAGTATAGTAGAATATATTACGCAACAGAATATTAACAAATACTCATGATCAAGTGGATGCTGTTAGGGTGTATACATCAGACATAAGCGCATTTACATGAATGTTGTTGTAACAAACAAACAAAAAATGTTCCTTAAGATTATTTTTGAAAGATCTACCTGTGTTGGACAGCCACAGATCAGAACAGAGTTCCATGATTTGAGTGCTAAGTAAAAGGAATGGTAGTGGAGAACACTCCCAACCCCCAAAGGTGATGCTGATTAATAAATACTTAAGAAACAACAAAAGAAGCAGTGCACACACCAAGCTTAATAGGGATCTGGAATGTCAAGTTCCCTATTGAGCTTGGTGTGTGCACTGCTTCTTTTGTTGTTTTCTAAGTGCCAAGTAAGCAAAGGAATGCTGCTTCATTTGTGAAGTTGTCTGAGGGGCATGAAGTAATTTTTCATTAAAATGGCATGGCAAAGCTGGCCCGGTGGCTCTGAGGGTTGAGGTGCTGGACACCACACCTCGCTCCATGCCGGTGACCTGGGTTTGGGAGCGGACTCGGGACGCCGGTGGGTCGGCTGGGGGGAGGTAAGCTGGAGCGTCCCATGACAGCTGGCCTACTCCGGGGAGGGTTGAGGCCACAGCCCGCACACTTGCCTGACTCCAAGCGGAGGCTCAGAGTACTGCAAGCCCCTAGTAGTAGGGGACAGGCAGCCACTATACAGCGTGATGTCGGTGCTTTGCACCTTGATGTCTGGGGTCTTGCACTGTAAGGGGAGGGAGAAAAGAGGAAAAAAGTGCCTGCCATTGCTGGGAAGACACAGCCCCGGACACATGCCCTCATATGTGCCTTTACCCGCCCAATGGCCTCAGACCGAGGAAACACAAGGTATGGGGCAACAGGGGCTCTGCCCCATCCCCACATGGGGGGTAAAACCGTAGCACCATGAGGTTCCTGGGGTCATTTGGGTAGGGTGGATGGCAGAGGGATGTCTGCCTAGGAGCTCCCGATGGGTCGGAGATGGCAGGCCGGGAATTAGTGGAATAAAGATTTCAAAAACAAAAGGCATGGCAGCACACCCTGCAACCAAGACAGCCCCTCCAATATGGCAGGGTGAAACACTCTGCCCCCAAAGATAGCACCACCAACATGGCAGGCTGGCACACTCTGCCCCAAAGATAGTACCTCCAACGTGGCAGAGTGATACATTTTGCCATCAAAGATAGCACCTCCGAAATGGTAGGGCAATGCACTCTGCCCCTAAAGATAGCACCTCCAACATGGCAGGATGATACATCGTGCCCCAAAGATAGCACCTTGACATTGCAGAGCAACACACCTTGTCCCCAAAGATAGCACCTCTGACACAGTTGGGCAGCACACCTTGCCCCCAAAGACAGCCCCTCCAACATGGTGGGGTGACACACCCTGTCCCCAAGGCAGCACCTCCAACATGAAAAGGTGGCACTCCTGCCCTCCAAGACAGCCCCTCCAACATGGCAAGGTGACACACCCTGTCTCCAAGACAGCCCCTCCAACATGGTAGGGTAACACACCCTGTCCCCAAGGCAGCACCTCCAATATGACAAGGTGGCACACCTGCCCTCCAATACAGCCCCTCCAACATGGCAGGCTGACATGCCCTGTCCCCAAGGCAGCACATCCAACATGACAAGGTTTCACACCTTCCCCCAAGACAGCCCCTTTAGCTTGGCAGGGTGATATACCCTGTCCCCAAGGCAGCACCTCCAACATGACATGGAGGCACACCTGCCCTCCAAGGCAGCACTTTCAAATACGGTTGGGTAGCACACACTGCCCCTGCAAAATAATGCAGTTCTTCAAATATGGCAGCCTGGCAGGCACCACAACCTGCCTCCAAAGATAGCACCTTCAACACAGCAAGGTAGAACGTTCTGCCCATCAAGATTACACCTCTCAGCATGGCAGTGTAATACACTTTGCACCGCCCTGAAGACAGTTCCTCCCAACACTGCGAGGTAACATACCCTGTACTCCAGTACAGTACCATCATCATGGCAGGGCTACACACCTGCCCACAAAAATTGTTCCTCCAAAATTGCTAGGCAGCAAACCCTGTCCTTACTCGCAAGACAGAACCTCCTCAGTCACCGTCACGGACTTCGGACTTGGGGATTTTTCATCCCCTGCCCCCTCAATGCATCCCTGGCCCCAACAACCTAGCCAAACAGCAGTGAGATGAAATGATAAATTAAATATACAGTAGTTGCAACTTGCTGTGGCTTAGCTTACCTGCTACCCTCATGACGACCAGGGAAGTTCAGTTCAGTTCAGGCGGCTCCTCAGACTAGCTTGCCCAACAGCAGCAGCTTCCTACTTTTCAGGCTCCTGCCACTTGCCCGCTTCTGGCTTCTCACTCCGACCGACGCAACGACTGGCTAGAGTGTACTCCAAGAGCGTCACCCCCGACGGGTCCACAGTCACACCGGCGCCAACTTGCTGCTGCAGCTACCAAAACAACTGAAACGCCATTACACCGCTAGCCGTTACGCTCAGAGTCCGCTCACTCGCCTTGCTGCCACCTGGTTGAGTTCCACGTCTCGACCGTCCGCAGTCCACCACATCACATCAGCACCGTCCTCCATGTTTCTTCTCCACGTCTGGATGCCTGGAAGTAGGGAAAAGAATGGAAAGCGCTACTAAATCTGCAGGCATTTAAAAAGCCCACGCGACCTGCCCCTAACTGTAGTCACGCCTTCGTCATGCCTTCCTTTGTTAAAGCGGATCTGATTGAGAGATTTGTTTGCTGTCTCAATCAGGTCTGCCCAGTTTGAGATCTTGTAATGAAAAAAAAATCTTAAGATGCCATGTCACGCCAGTCAGCTCAGGGGCACAATCTCCTCTGCACAAAAAAGTGGTGGGGCAGCCGCCCCTCTCGCCCCCCTGGTTCCGGCGCCAGTGAGTCAGGACTTGAAGAGTCCGAGTCCACATATGAATCAGGTGTGGAAGAGGGTGAATGACTGCACCTCTTCCTCTTGCACCTCCTGTCCAGTGAGGGAGAGGGTGAGTGGGAGGAACTATCTAATCTAGGCCTCCTAGACTTCTTAGAATGCTTCCTAGGAGGGGGTTCCTCTTCCGCCCCACCATCCACCAGTTCGACATTGATAGGATCAGTAACTGGTACCGGAGTGGGAGTGGGAGGGGGCGCGCCCACTGGTAGATCCTTTTTTACTGTGTCCCACCAGTGGGAAAACAGCTCCTTCACCTGGGAAAGGTTCAGTTTCTTTGAACCTGGAGGAGGGGGAGGAACAGCACCTGAGCCTGAGCCCGAGCCGGCACCGGTACCGCTGTCCGGGGTATCGGCGTCAGGTCTACACCCTTGTCAACCAGCATCGGTCGATGGGAGGACATCGGGGTGGCATCAGCACCACTGTCGTTGGGGTCTGGCAACAGCTGAACCATCAAACGGGGGGAGGGAGTACCAGAGCTGACGTCGGGTGGAGCTGGGGTGACCAGCATAGGCCATACTACAACCGCGATGGAATAACCACCATTGGGACAGGAGCCAGTTTGGCCACCGGCGTATGAGGATCAGGCGTCCGCTTTTCTTAAGGCGTCGACAGACATCCTGCCAAGGCATGAGCCTTAGGATGGTCAGCTTTGTGGCCAACATGTTTTTCGTCTGAGTGCCGGTCAGTCACTGGGGCAGGCACCGGTCAGAATCCCAATGTTTTGGCGGCAAGGAGGAGGCCCTGCCACCCGAAGACCTGGAGGCCTTGCTCGACTCCCGGGAGTCGGCCTTTGAGGAGGAGGCCGAGCGGGAGGAGCCCTTACCTGAGTCCACTGATTTTTTGGTGGGCTGAGAAACCCTCAGAGGCTGGAGGGTAGATCTGGAGGATTTTGAGGCAGAGGAGGGTTTGAGGGTCGTGAGGTGCGATTCATGCCCCGACGACCTGGACTTCAAGCCTGAAGACCTATGCTTAGAGTAAGACCTTCCTCTGTCCTGCTCCTGGTGCTTGTGAGACTTGTGGGTGGGTGGTGGATCAGACTTCCCCGAGAAGGAGGCCCGTTCCATGGCGACAAGTTTGGCCTCGGCAAGGTAGGCCGTGAGCAACTTCTGACGCCGGATTTGCATCCGCAAATTGAAGGCCTGACAATGAGAGCAGGCGCTGGTGTCGTGATCGTGCCCCAGACAGTAGAGGTATGATAAGTGGCTGTCTTTAAAGGGAATCTGTCAAAAAAAAGTGCACTTATTGGGATGAGAAGTTGACACAGAAGCTCTTGAGAGTGGAGAAAAAAACAATTCTTCAGAGGTGGAGAAGGAGCGATCAGTACTGAGCCGTAACCGAATGAACTAACCCTGACCGTGCGGCGGGAAAGAACTGGAGCACATGGGGAACTCCTCCCTTATATAGGGTGATGTTAGGGGTGGAGCTGATGTTGGCGGGGGGCGTTCCCACGTCGGTACTGTTAGAGAAAAAAGTTGCCAGAACCGCCGCCAAGTGGCAGTCCTCATTGTGGAACCTGCTGCAAGAGCTTCCTCTCGAAGTAAGATCTTCCAGTTATTAACTATTTGGGAGTATATATTCCTAAGGACCTACAGCATCTATACACAGTGAATTTTAATATGTTATATATACTACTAAAGAAGACTTGGCTTGGTGGACCCCCCTAACACTTCCCTTAATCCAAAGAATCAAAACTATCTGAATGACATTACTCCCTCGCTATCTTTATTTATTTCAAACCTTGGTGATGATACCCCCTGTGGAAGATTTTTGAAAATGGGACAAGGCCTTCTCTTGTTGTCTCTGAAACTAGCAGGCTCTAACCTTTGCATTGCTCACAAAATTCAATTCACATTTCTACTATGGGGAATTCCAATCTGATAACTAAGAGGACCCCTTTTTTCATGGAGTTAAAAGTAAGAAAATAGCCAATTCATTTAGGCAGTTTAAATGATTTATTTCTCAGATGTGCCATGTTGGGGGGGGGTGCACTGGAGTCTGTCTGTTTGTCAAATTCCACAAACCAGTAGAACCCCTCAGTAGAAATGTGAAATTAATTTTGTGAGCAATGCAAAGGTTAATGCGTGCTAGTTTTGGAATGTGTTAAGAGTTTTGGGAGTTTGTGGTTCTCTTTTTAGCATGCTCCCTTTGATCACCTGTGAAATTTCCTGGGTGGAAGCACTTTACTATAAAGGAGCAAATTTAGCCAATGCACTCTGTTTAAGAGTAACCACTGTAGGCATTTCAGAGTTGGGAAGTAGGGACCAAACCGTGGGGTTCCACCTTGACGATTGGTGGTTTGGCTTGCTCACACGGAATTCCAATCTGATAACGAAGAGGACCCCCTTTTTCACAGAGTTAAAAGTAAGAAAACAGCCAATTTAGGCAATTTAAATGTTTTATTTCTCCAGGCTTAGGCTCGAGGACTCCCAAGTGCCCACTTCAGTCAGGTGAGGAATCTTTGAGTTGTGCTGGACTGCGGCTTGACGCTTAAGTCTCAGGTGTCGGCTGTGGTATAGAGTGCATTTTACCATCTTCGCAACATTGCCAGAATTAAACACCTGGTCCCTCTGGGTGATCTGACATCACTGGTTCATGTTTTCGTGATGTCCTGGCTTGACTACTGCATTGCCCTCTACCTGGGGCTATTGGGGGGTTGAGCTCCGCCATCTGCAGCTGGTGTAGAATGCAGCAGCCAGGTTGTTGACTTGCCTCTCAAGGTCTTGTCACATTACACCTGTGCTACACTCTCTGTACTGGCTGCCTGTTAGGTGGCAGATCACCTTCAAGGTCAGCTTGCTGACCTTTAAGGCCCTGCATGGACTGGGGCTAGAATACCTGCAAGACCTTCTGCAGCCTTACTTCACACTCTGTCCCCTCCAGTCAGCTGATGAAGGCCTCCTGGTGATTCCTAGGGTTTGTTTAAAATCTTCTGGTGCCCGAGCATTTTCATTGGTTGCACCAACCCTAATTCACTCACTCATTCTACCAGAGAGGCCCCATCAGTAAATGCCTTCAAAAGGGAGCCGAAGACATTTCTCTTTAGGGAAGCCTTTTCCTCTAATTAATTAACCTGAATTGTTACTGTTATTGCTATTATTTTATGGATATTGTTCATGTTTTTAATCTGTTTTATTGAACTTGCTCACTTGTACAGCGCCTTAAGTCACAACTGAAAATGAGTGCTTTTATACATTAATAAATAAACTATTTCTCAGATGTGCCGGGAAGGGGAGTGCTATGCACTGGATTCTGTTTGTTTGTTTGTCATATACCACAAACCAGTAGAACCCCCTCAGTAGAAATGTGAAATTAATTTTGTGAGCAATGCAAAGGTTAGAGCGTGCTAGTTTTGAAATGTGTTAAGAGTTTTGAGAGTTTGTGGTTCTCCTTTTATCATGCTCCTTTTGATCACCTGTGAAATTTCCTGGGTGGAAGCACTTTACTATAAAGGAGCCAATTTAGGCAATGCATTCTGTTTAAGAGTAGCCACTACAGGCATTTCAGAGTTGGGAAATAGGAACCAAACCGTGGGGTTTCACCTCATACTGGAATTCCAATCTGATAGCTAAGAGGACCCCATTTTTATGGAGTTAAAGTAAGCAAATAGCCAATTCAGGCTGTTTAAATGTAGTAGTAGTAGTAGTAAAGTAGTAGTAGTAAATTATTTTTTAATTTTGAGACTAGCAGAATACATTCAGTTGAGCAATCTCATTTTCAAAGAAGTTCCAGGTCGAATAAAATACATATAGTTGCAACACATTCAAATAAAAGACAATACACAATATAATAAACAATAACATTACAACAAACAATACAACATTAGCATCCAACACATCAATCAGATTTTAAAGTGCCTTGCAAGAGTTACAGATAATGGCATCGTCAGACCAGGTCATACACTATCTTTTTAATTCTAAATTTTTATTCTGGGACCCATGACTTCTTAAGTTCGGAAGGGATTGGTTCCATAATAAGGCTCCTCTAAAGGGAACAGATGATCTTCCCACATTCAGATTACATTTATCCAAAACACATTGGACTCCCTGTGAAGTCCTCAGGCCTTCTCTTACCTCTCTAAATTCAAATAAATCAGAAATATAATCAGGAACCCCTCTATTCCAGACTTTGATAATAAACTGAAGTAAATGTAGATTTCTTCTTACAGAGGGTTTAAGCCAATTCAGCTCACTAAACAATACACACCGGTGAGTTCTATAAGGTGCATCCAAAATAAAATTAGCCATTCTGTAAAACATTAGATCTACTTTATGTAGAAGGGATCCAATGCCCCCCCCCCCCCATATAGAAGAGCTCCATAGTGAAGAACAGGCAATAATAAAGAGTTAGCTACATTTAAGCGTACCTCCCTAGACATGTCCCTTTTATACCTATGTTTATTTCTCAGGTGTGCCATTGGGGGGAGGGGTTGTATACTGGATTCTGTTTGTTTCCTGTCAGGGGAAAAATCAATGATTGCTGATGTGATCCTTCAATTGGCAAAAATGAAAGAAGGGTTGGCTCTACCAAACCTTCACGGTTACTCTACAGCGGTGCAGTTACAGCATATTTTGGGCTAGCTTGATACCAGCCAATCCCCCTATTGAAAAGAATTAGAATTATGGGGAAATGAAACCAAATTGGGGGCTTGGTTGTTTACCCCCACCTCCACCTTACAATGCACTATGCTTACTATTATTGGATCACCCTTTCACACAACTGGTAGTCCAGATGTGGTGAAGTTTACTTCACTCCCCTCAGATAATCAAAGATGCCAGATACTTGGAGTGGCTAATACAAGGCTCTCAATTCTCCCCGAATACCTTAGACCATGGTTTTCACACATGGAGTAGGTAAGGGCTTTGATATAACTATAGTATCAATACTACAGTCAGGGATCTTTCAAAACGTTTGCCCAACTTCAACAAGAATTTCATCTCCCTAGAACTAATCATTACAGATACTTGCAGGCGTGCCATGTTTAGGCAACAGACTAGGACTAGCTAGGGATAGGGAGGTAATATCCTCTATGATAGATTTTATAATCCGGGTCCTGGAAACAAGTAGCCCCAACAATTTCGTTTGTAAGCATATCAAGCCATACAGTCTAGTACGGAACATACTGCAGACAGGATTCAATAGAAATGGCCTTCAGATCTCAGAAGGAATTGGCAATTAATATGTCTTAGACAGCACAAAAATACATCAAGCCACCAATGAAAAGAATTTGGATGGAAACCATCATCTTTTTCTTACATACACCACATATTACAGCCCAGTATAATCCTCTTTCCCCAGATAAATGCTGGTTAGGCTGTGGTATGGCTCCAGCCACACGTAAGGATATATTTTGGATGTGCCCTATTATTAGACCCTATTGGGAGAAGACAGAAAAGGCACTGAATAACCTTATCCCAGAATACAAGAGCTCCGTTTACAGGCAGCTCTGTTGCTACTATATCCTGCATATTAAGGCACAATACTACAAAAAAACTGTTGGATATTTGACTCACAGCAGCCAAAAAATTATTAACTAGAAACTGGTTTACTAAACGTAGACCTGAGCTGCAAGAATGGGTCAGGTCAGGTCAAGATTTATTGTTGATCAGTTAGAAACCATTACAACATAGCACATAGCAAGACATTTAAAAAATTCTACACCCACACATTTGTGCAATATTCCATACACAATACATTACAACAATCCTTAAAATGAAAGAATAAAAACTATTTTCAATTGCTATATTCCATAATACAAAAATGGGACATAAAAACTTCTCATCTCATATCATCTTAATTTCTGTAAGTTATTATTATACTCCTATTCCCCTTCATACTTTATTTACCTTCAACAGATTCATCAGAGATAGAATCAAAGGTAGAGGCCTAAATTAGCAAATTATACAAACTTATAAAGAGCTCTAAACTAGCTCTCCCATAAACTACCCTGCATTCCAGCTTATACATCTCTTTTTTAATAGACCAATAATAGACCAAACAGGGACAAGTTTGAGTCATGAAAATCTGGCCGTAGATCAAACCTCATTGGATAAAGAAAATCTGTTCTGTCCCTTGTATCTTTTAGCAAGGCGTTTGCCCCCCTGTCCAGGTTGAGCAGACCTGTGCCACCAGTTAACCCTTTCCTGGGTCCCAATGGAAATATCCTACAGTGCATACGGCCCCACATTCCTCTTATAAAGGACCCTAGGACAGGTGCTGTACTGGCCTGTACTACATCTGCTACCATCAGGTTAGGGGGCTTAGCCTACAATCAAATATTGGGTCATTTCTATCTTCTCTCTCCGTTTGTGAATTTAATCCTGAACAGTGTATCTCAACTCAGTTATGTCTCTACCCATTAGGCTAATAAAGGCTTCTTACTGGAGAGACAAATAGCCCACTTAGGATAGTTTTCCTGCCTGTGCTGTGGCTGAAATATCACTCACTCAATAAACCCACAAGGGGCCAAACAAAAGGCAAGTTTAAATCATAGTAATCTGCCCATGCATTGAAAACCAACATCTAGAGCAAAATGTACTCTGTCCCTTGTATCTTTCAGTAGGTCTTTGCCCCATTTTCCAGGTAGAAGCAACTTGTACCACCAGTTAACCTCATCCCCAGATCCCAATGGAAATACCCCACAGTGCATACTGCCCCGTATTCCCCTTATATGGGTCCCTGGGTCAAGTGCCATCTACTGGCCTGTACTACAGAATGTTGGCTACTACCAGGTCAGGAAACTTAACCCACAGTCTGATACTGGGTCATTTCTTATTCACTCACCAATCATGGGTTCAAACCTAGGCACTGTAGCTAGACTCAACTATACCTCTACTATTTGGCTAATAATCAGAGTAAGTTGCCATTTCATAGCACATATCCAGAGCCTTAACTATAAGGCTAATAGTCACCACCTTCTAAGAAAAGCTGGCTGTAATCCGTAAATTTCTTTCTGCAATATATAACAACTTTTAAACAACTTACAGAGAGCAGATACACAATACACATTTAAATTAAATCAGTATATACTGCAATACTGTATACTGAAATACATTATTTTAAACTGTATAAATAAATAAATGTTCAGCCAGTTAACAGACACTGCTCTCCAGTGTTCAATCTTGCAGAAAAATACTGAAACTCACAGTTCATGAAAGGTTTCATTCAGCAAACGTTCCATAAAATATTCTTAAAAATAAAATGTTACCAGTTGCTAGCATAGCGCCCTTCCAGCCAAGCAGAAGTAAAAGAAGTGCAGGCAAAAGTTTCTGTTTCAAACAGGGAATCCACTGTGTGTAGAGACCTCATTCCGAGCCTCCAAACCACCAAACCTCCATTTCTCCGTGCCTATGAGCATGTCTTTAAATCAGGTCTTTAAATGGGCCAAATTGGTCTTGAGCCATAAACACCTAAAAAAGAGAAAATACAAAAAGTGTGATCCTCTAAGCATGGTAAGCTTAGTACACTTTTGCAAAGGACACCAAGTCCTAGGCAAGGATTGGCATACCTTTTCAAGGCATTTTACGAGCCTTTCAACATATTATTCTCCCACAGGTCTCCTCATTTCACATCCTAGCAGGCAGTCAAAATTAAAACCGACTCCAGCAGAACTTTTCCAGCAGAACTTTTCTCCATGAGTCTCCCCTATACTCCCTTCTTCTTTCCGGAGATATTTAAAGTCCAGCCATTTCTCCTCCAAATACTGGAGAATAATTCCGACACTCAGAGAGAAAACACCGACTCAGAGCGGGCGAAATAACAAAGCAGCACTCCAAAAGGCACACACATACACAATGCCAAACACAAAGCACCAAACTGCTGACCAAAAGTGCAGACAACACAAAGGGGACCAGCAGGGTAAATCGACAATAAAAATCTCAGCAAAAATTTAAACAAAGTTTCATTCGTAAAAAACTGTGTAAAAGAAACAGAATAACGAATGAAAATTAAAGTGCTACTAAGAGTGCAGCGAGCAGCGGGAGAGCGTTACAGCCATTTGCTGCCCTGCCCCTGCCCATCCTGTCAACAAGAATGGGAGGATGTGGTCATGTCAATACACCAAGGGAAAAAGCTTACCACTGGCCTTAGGAACAGGCCCTCCACTTTAACTACATGTAACCACCCAGTCCCCTGGGGTTACTAGAATCCCATCAGTACTAGACCAGGTAGGTATCTGGGCAGCAAGCAGGGAGTTGTTAGAAACTCTGTACTGCATTCCATCATTGTTTACCTAGTTGGGCTAGGTAGAAAATGAGTGATGTCATTTAGAACTGTCGCAGCAGCGTAAGCCTTTTAGCTCAGCTGCAGGGGAAGCAGTTTAGAATCTTAGGAGTTGAATGTGTGTTCCAGTTTGGAAAGTAAAGAGGAAGGAGCTCTCTGTCCAGTAGAGGGCAATAGGTGCCTGCCAGCCTCCCTTGGGCTGGGTGAAGGACCTCTGGTCATCATTTTCTCACCCTAGTGAGTGGAAAAACAGTGTGCTTAAAAGAAGTAGTGAAGACCTGTTCCAAGGAAACCCCAGTGGGTTCGTTTTCACTCAAGATGTGAGAAGGGAATGAGAAATCTGTAGTTCTAAGGGGCAACCACCCTGATGGACTGAAGATTGTCACAGCTGCCCAGAGAAAGAGACCGTAAAGAGGTTCTGCAAAAGCTATGGATTCTGAGGAAGGAATGTTTCTTCAAATATGGTCAAATGCCTATAACAAAGGGAATACCAAACCATGAGTACAGTGTGCATTTGAGAGAGACTTTTTGGGTTGTCTGGTGTTGTATTTGCACCATACCAGGAATCGTTGAAAGGAAAATTTAATTGTCAAAATTGCAAAGTTCCCTGTGATTTTGGGCATGGGAACATTTCTTTCTATGGATTACAAATGTTTTCAAGTGCTTGTGGAATTGTACAAACATGTACTTAGATTGCAGAGAAAGCGCTGCCGAACTGTGAAAATCCAATTAGAGGAAAACAGTTCATTTTTGCAATTTAAAATTGTTCCCCAGCTCGAGGATCGCAGTGTGCAAGCAGAAAAGAGAGCTTCCAGCTCATTTGCATGGCATCAAGTGATTGGTCCTTGTGCAAAGGCCCCGCCCCCTTGCTAGGGCCCTGTGGAACAGCTCAGTGTTCGAGGAGGAAGAGAGAGAGAGAGAGTGTGCGAGGCATCGTGCTGAGCAGTAGTGGCATGGCTGAATTTGGATTTCTGTTAATAGAGATACCTAAACAAAGTGTGAAAACTTTCAAATCGGGCTTCTCCCGCATAGTGATCACTCCAGTAGCTACTGCTGGTGTGTGCATTGTGGAAATCGTCGGGAAGGACCTCCCAGAATCAAAGAAAGTGCCGTTGAGTCGGTGTCAAGCTGCAGCATTGGGAGGGAACCAGCTACTTATGTAATTACACTAGTGAATGTCTGGCAGAAAAAACAAAAGACTCTGGGCAGCTTAGTGTTGAGCAAAGCAAGCAAAGTTGTGTGCAGAGAGCAAGGACTGAACTAGTAGCTATATCTAGTGCAAGCAAACAAGCTGTGTTTACTAATCCAGTGCTGAGTAAGGTTGCTAAGTGTGTGTGTACAGAATTTAAAGACTGAGAAGAGCAAAATAAGATTTTGAGTCAAATAACAAATGTTTGAGCAAAGGAGCAAAGTGCTATGCAAGAGAAAACTGAGAGGAAAACAGTGAGTGTGTTGGTGATGAAGAGAGAAAATCAACAGCCAGGACAGGGCGGGGCTCAGACGAAAAGCAAATAAATCAACAGAAGCGCCATGCTAGTGCAGGGCCCTGAAAGTGAAATCTACCAGCATTACCAAATTTTGAAACTGAGAAAAAAAATGAGCAGCAGGTTTCAGCACAGAAAAAGAGAGAGACATTTTCTTTTAAAAATTCAAACCAAGTGTGTCAGTGTGCTGTAAAGCAGATCAGTAACCTTGAACTTGTGTGTTGTTTTGCAGAACGGTGTAGCTAGTAAAAGGAAAGGGTATCCGCTCCATACCTGGATCTGGATAACCCAGCGAGAGAGAGATTTGTAACAGTTTGAACAGCTTTATGGATGTGAAGGAGCACCAGCTAATGTTGCCCTGCTGAATTTTCCTGTAAATGTGTGTGTAGTCTGCATGAAAAGAGGAAGAGATATTCTGATGATTCTTCATTGCAAGGACTGTAGAAAACAGTGTGGCATGAGCATGGACTTTGGTACTGTACAAGCAAATACTAAAACTGTATGTCTGGCTCCGACATGGACGCTTGGTGAGGACCCAACCTGTACACTACAGAAGACAGCTGCATGCAGGCAGGAAGAAACAGAGGAGTTTGTGAGAGAATGTTTTGAGGGCGTGACTGAAAGAAACTCGCAGTGGCAGGCAGAGATAGACATTTCAGCCCAGGAAGAGGTTGAGAGGGACCAGCTAGGAACTGAGTCAGTGGATCCATGGGCAGCAGGCCCTAGTCCAAGCTTGATTGGTGAGGATGAGACTGAAGAAACCTTACAATGGGAGGTGACTGCCTCTTAAATTAATGAGAAATGGACTGTGTCAGGGGCTGAACCAGCTAGCAGCTCCTGGTCAGTGGAAGTAGAAAAAGAAGAAGCTGAACTGGTTAGTGAGGTGACTGGTATTGAGACTGGGCTACCAGTGACCCTAACAGCAAGTGAGCCATCAGAGACTGTGCAGGGCTCATGAAAAATGGTAATGAGTACAGGGATGGACTGCCGTTTCCCTGTTTGGGACAAACAAGACTGGCTTGACCAGGTCTGGCCTCCCCCAGTTCAGGCCTCTGGCCTAAGTCTACCTAAAAGTAGTAAAGAGGAATGCCTGATCAGATGCAGGGCTGAGAAAGAATTTTGACAAAAGTATGTTCTTTTTTTTTTTTCAAAAGATGGATGTGGGAAGAAATTGAGGACCACAGAGAAGAATGGTTGCTGGAAGATGCCAGAGCTACCATTAAATCTACTTTGTGTATGTTTCTAGGCATCAAATTTGCCAAGACAGGTAAAACTTGTGGAGATTAGGTTGCACCCTCCATCTCGATTCCATCAGAGTGACTGATAGAAATGGCAATGAGACAGAGTCCACACTACTAGAATTGTCCGCCCTGATAAAACAGTCATATATGGTCCTCATCCCAAGTGGTACTACCCTTGAGAACCAACACCAGAAGAAGCCAGATTGAAAGAAAACAACATCAGAGATGTCCAGTGTGGTGGGTCCACCACTCAACTCTGCAGGCAATCGGCTAAAGAAAAGAAGATCTGGAAGTCGGAAAACAGCCTCCCCCCTGGGAGCAATGAGGTATGTCATGCCTGCAGTTTTCTTCCTTGATCAGCAGCAACCAGATCCAGAGGTGACGTGGAAGAGCTTGTTCTAAAGATTTGTCTTCATCCAGAGAAGAAGCGGTCCAGCCCAGATCCTCTGAGGTGATGCAGAACTGTCAGCCTGCACATTGGAACTGGTAGGATCAAGTTTTCCTCTTACTTTTTATGTTTGGAGAAAAAAAAAACTGTCCTTTTCAGCAGAGGCATCCCTGTTTTATTGGTCCAGTGGACATCTGGATCTGGACTAAAGCTCCAGCAGGCCTCAAGCCTATGGCAAGAACAGTTTTTTTTGTGTTTTTTTTTATTGAAAAGCTGGTGCAGAGCTCAGGGATTTGGCTTCATTGGGGACTGGGGCGCCACCTGGAGGGATGCAGGGCTATACAGGCATGATTGTCTGCATCTATCCTGGAGGGGAACCAGGATCCTAGGTGATAGGTTTAAATGCTTCAATGGCAAGCATTTAAACTAGCCAAGGGGGGATGCACTGAAGAGGAGAAGAGAAATCCTAGCCCCCAAAAAATCAGGGTAATTAGTGAGGTAAACACCAAGATAAAGCAGTTGATAGGGAGCAGAGCAGGGGTAAATGGAGAAAAAGACAAAGGCAGTAGGGACAGGGATGGGGCAAAAAGAAATGAAGCCATAACAAAATGGAGGGTAATGTCGTACCAATGCCTGTAGTCTAGGCAAGAAGCTTCCTGAAATGGTGGTCTTGATGGAAGAGGGATGCCTGGATATTGAGGCAGTCACAGAAGAAAAAATTACTCACCTTAGTAATTATGTTTCTTCTAGTGGAGTCTTGCTGTATTCTGACAATTGTAGTTAGGTCCTGCCTTTCAACTGCCCCGGAGAACATAGGGTTAACTTTTCTATGCATGGCATAGAATGTTCATCTAGAGCTCGGTTGAAGCCTCTGCCTGTTGTTATTTGAACTGCAACCATCAGATCTTTATGAGCAAAAACTCACTAGGTGTTTTGTGTGGAAACTGTAAAATGTTTACTAGCCAACTGGTAAAATTATAATGTTTTTGGTTCTCAAAGGAAGACTCAAGTCAGGAAACCCAAAAACAAAAACCCATCAAATGAAACAACATTCCACCCAAAGAAAAAAGATGGTGTAAAAGGGGCACCCCTAGGGTGCCAACACTGCTCCTGCCCACCCACATCCCAAAAACTAGGTTCTGAGAGGGGAGGCGGGGGGCGGAGGTCAGAATACAGCAAGAGTCCACTAGAAGAAACATAATTACTAAGGTGAGTAATTTTTTCTTCAAACAATATGAAGTCTTGCTGTATTCTGACAATTGCAGGCTACCAAGCAGTACCTCCATGGACGGGGACAGAACCTACTTTGAAACAAGCTCTGCAGTACTGCTGTGCCAAACCGAGTATCACTCCTAGCTTGGATATCCAGAGAGTAATGCTTGGTGAAAGATGAACAGTTTTCCAGGTGGCTGCTTGACAAATTTCTAAGAGAGGGATATCCCTGGCAGTAGCCAGGGAAGCAGCTGTACCTCTTGTGGAATGAGCTCTCAGGCCTGAGGGTGGAGTTCTACCCAGTTTTTCATAGCAGAATTGAATACAAGAAACAATCCACCTGGCAATAGATCTCTTAGTGGCAGGTTTGCCCTTTCCAACTTCTCCATAAGTGAGGAACAACTGGAGGGATTCAAACCTGTGACCCTTGGTACACGCTATGTAGTAGCTAAGGGCTCTTTTAACACCAAACTGTGTAGCCTCCTCTCTCCCGAGGAAGAATGATCAGTGAAGAAAACAGGGAGAGATATAGACTGGTTGAGGTGGAAATCTGAAACCACTTTAGGCAAGAACTTTCTGTTAGTTCTAAGGACCACTTTATCTCTGTGAAAAGAGATTAAATCAGATTCCACCGACAGGGCTTGCAATTCACTGATACTTCTGCCAGACGTAATGGCTACCAAAAACACAGTTTTCCAAGTCAAGTACTTAAGCTCTGCTGAGGACAAAGGCTCGAAAAGGGGTTGCATAAGTTGAGCAATGCAAACATTAAGATCCCAAGCAGGAGCAGGATCCCTAAAGGGGGGATTGGTGTGAAGCAATTCCTTGAAAAACTTACAGAATGCAGGATGGGATGACAGAGAGGAAGACTTGGCTACAGACAGGAAAGCAGACACAGCTGCCAAATGTATCTTGAGAGTAGCTGGTCTGAGACCTAGGCCATTAAGATGGACCATATAATCCAGAACCGCAGGCAATTCAGCAGAGTCTGGCTAAATATTCTTCTTAGAACACCAAATGCTGAATCTTTTCCATTTGGAGTTGTAAGTCTTTCTGGTGGAGGGCTTTCGAGAAGCCTTAAGGATATCCAGAACCCCTTGGGAAAGATGCAGATCTGCAAACTCTAACTCTTCAAGAGCCAAGCCTTGAGATTGAGAGACTGAAGATTCGGGTACCAAATCCTCCCCTGAGAGGATGTTAACAGGTTGTAATTCCCGGGAAGAGACGGGGAAGATGGACTGTTAGGGACAGCAACAAGGGATTCCATGGCTGCCTGGCCCAGTCTGGAGCAATCAGAATCACTTTGCATGGTTGTGACCTTATCTTGACTAACACTTTGAACAGGAGAGGGGGGGAAAAGCATACAGAAATTTCCCTTCCCAGTTCAGAATCAGAGCATCCAGGGGGACTGAGCCCAAGACTGGGGGTCTGCAACAAAAGAGAGGAAGTTGGTGATTGTCTGGGGCTGCAAAAAGATCTATCTCTGGAGTGCCCCATCTTGAGAAAATCACTTTCAACACCAGAGGATCTAGGGCCCATTCGTGATGGCCCTGAGCTATTCTGCTCAGCGCATCTGCTAAGACATTGTCCTTCCCTGGGAGGTGAACTGCTATCAGAGCGGTTTGCAGGGAATATGCCAGGGATCACAACTTCATTGCTTCTGTGCACAAGGCTGTAGACCGAGTGCCTCCTTACTTGTTGATGTACCACACGGTGGTGGTGTTGTCTGTCCTGACCTGAACCACCTTGTTCTGTACAGATTTGGAAAAAGCTTGCAGTGCCAGAAACACTGCTCTGAGTTCCAAGAGATTGATGTGAAGCAGAGATTTCTGAGGCGCACTACAGTCCCTGGGTGGTAGTTCCCCAAATGAGCTCCCCTGCCCAGCTGGGAAGCATCTGTGGTGAGGACCACTGAATGAGACTGAGCGACAAATGGAACCCCTTGCCTCAAATTGTCCTGATCCTGCCACCATTGCAGGGCTTGGATCAGAGTTTGAGTCACTGGAATTAGTTTGGTAAGGGAATCCTTTCTTTGGGACCAAAAAGCTCTTAAGTGGAACTGAATGTCCCTCATTTGGAATCTTGCATCCTGGACCACTACTATGGAAGCTGCCATGTGGCCCAGTAGCTGAAGGAAATTCCTTGCTGGGCGAGACACCTGAAGGCTGAATGAAGAGGCCAGCTCCATGAGGGTCTTTGCCCTTTCCAGGGGAAGGAAAGCTCTTGCTTTTATTTTATCCAGTTCTGCACCTATGAAGGTGAGGAGCTGCACTGGTTCGAGAACTGACTTTGGTAGATTGAGAAGGAATCCTAAAGAAGTGAGCACTTGCTGGGTCACTTGCAAGTGTGACTTGACTTGGTCTGGAGACTGACCTACTATGAGCCAGTCATCCAAGTATGGGAAAATGGAAATCTTTTGTCTTCTTAGGAAGGCAACAACTACTGCCAGGCACTTTGTGAAGACCCTTGGGGCTGATGTTAGGCCAAAGGGCATTGTTCTGAACTGATAGTGGCCTGAGGGCAACTTGAACCTGAGGTACTTTCTGTGGGAGCACCTGATGGGAATGTGAAATTAGGCATCTTTGAGGTCCAGGGAGGCTAGCCAGTCCCCTGGCCTTAGAGAGGGAAGAATAATTCCCGGAGTTATCATTTTGAACTTTGGCTTTAAAAGATGTTTGCTCAGATATCTTAGGTCCAGGATGGGTCACCACTCTCCTGTCTTTTTGAGGGGGGTAGGAAGTACCTGGAGTACAATCCTTTGCCCCAGCATAGAGTAGGAACTCTTTCTATAGCTCTGAGAGCTAGGGGAGAAGAAACTTCTGCCTCTAGGGCAAGGGTCTTTTGAGAGATTTGAGGGTGGAAAAGATCTGGCTCTCAGCTTGGGAAATTTTTTGAAGCTGTGAACCAGTCCCTGGCTTACTACTTCCAGGCCTCACTTGTCTGATGTAAGAGACATCCAGTCCTGGACAAAGTAAGCCAGTCTGCCCCCTACTGGTATAGGAGAATCAACCCGGGCAGACCCATCAGGGTGTCTGCTTGGCAGGGGCTTTTGGCTGAAGGGTGGATGCAGGCCTGCTCATCCTCTGTCTGCCTCTCCCTCTAAAGAACCCCCTCTACGAAAAAGAAGAAGAAGAGGCCTGTGCTTTGTAAAAAGGCCTTTGGAAAGGCCTGCCCCTGCCCTGGACTGCTGCCTTTGAGGAGTTACTTGCCTTTCTTTGGCCTGAGCACTCCTGTAAGTGGTCCTGTATTCATCCATTTTCTTCATGTAATTCTCTGTCTGCTCCCAAACAGAGAATTACCCACACAGGACAATCCATGGCCTTAGCCTGGTATACTGTGAGAGGCTAGTACATCTGAGCCAAGCCATTCTCCTAAGAGCCACAGATGTAGCCATGACTCTTGATGATACATCATTGGAGTCTACAGCGCATGAAACTGAACTCCGATGCCCTCAATCCCATCTGCAGCCACCTGCTCCAGCTCCTTGGCAAGCTGGGTAGAGCCTGTTTAGTCAGTGCCAGTACAGTGTCCCACCTGGACTTCTGGTACCTGGCTGCATAGGCCATATAATTAGCCTGCCTGAGTCCCAAAGATGCTGCCATGTACTGCTTCTTTGCCATGGCATCAATCTTCCTGAGTCCTTGTCTGGGGGTGTGATGCCAAGGAATGTTTGCTTTATCACATGCAGCAGCCTGTACAACCCCAACATGGCTGCATTGCTGAAAAAGGAACTCCGTATCTGAGCCTGAAATAGTATACCTCTTGTCCATTCTTCTGTCCACAGGAGGTATAGAACTGGGAGACTTAAGAATTTTTTGTGTCTGTTTCCCAAAAGATTTGTGGAGGGGAATAGACAGTCTCCTGGACTCTGGGATGTCCATCATCTCTACATAGTCAAGCTCTTCCTGATCCTCCTGCTCCTCCACAGGAAGCTGGAGGTATCAGCCACCTTTCTGTAAAACATGTAGTGTGAAGGGGACTCAGAAAGCCTAGGAGGAGAAACACCTGAAGGTCTGTCTGGGGAGATGTCCGGGTCAATAGGCACATCCAGACTTTCATCATCACCATAATCATCCTCATGCTCTCCCTCCTCCTCAAACTCCGGTTCATAAAATTCTTCCAGGGTATAATCCAGAACCTGGGGAACCGACCGAACCGAGCCCCTGCCAAATGGTGCCGGTTCAGTCGGAACCGATCAAGCGATTCCATAATCCTAATCACTTTGGCTATTTCATCGGTGGTCGGAGTATGAGATTCTGGATCCGAACCGGTCAACTTGTCTTTTCTTTTTCTTTTTGTCGGAACTGATTCCTCGGAATCGGCTCTCCTTTTGCCCAAAGAAGTATCACCCTGGTCAGAATGCACTCCTTCTGGTTTGGTTGGAGCCGAAGCGGGCTGGCCATCTGGGTCAGCGGACTTCTCAGCCTCCCTTTCCCTCAGTCTACCTAATCTCTTTTCCAGGGTAGATTTTGGAACATTTTTGCAAATTTGGCAGTCTGAATCGAGGTGGTCAAACCCAGACAATAAACACAGGTGGTGTGGGGATCAGCCTTAGCAAAGACCTCCCCACACACACTGCAGTGTTGAAACCCAGTGGGCCCGGTTTTTTTCTTGGGTTTCTCAGACATGACCAACCTAACCAAACTTACCCTTTTTTTGGCAATCCACCAGGCAAGAATTCCCTATCGGTTCCTGACTGTGTCACGGGTCTTGGAAAAAAACATACTAAAACCTGTTTTTTTTTAGAACCGATATGGACCGGTAACCACACACTAAAGTAAAGTACAAATTTAACCGATGCGTACCGGTAACCACACACTAAAGTAAAGTACAAATTTTACCTCAGAATGATCGGTTCAGCCGAACCGATCCACAGTTTACAAGTTCCACACAGAAAACAGAACAAAAACCTATCTAGTACTCACGGTACCACAGACAGAGACTTGAACTGACTATGCGGAAACAACGATTCGGTAGAAAACCGACTGAAAACTGACACTTCAACTGACTTTGAACCGAGCAGCAGGAGAAATCTCCGGAGCGACTGTTCAGTGAGGTGGAGTAAAAAATCTGACGGTTGCAGTTCAAATAACAACAGGCAGAGGCTTCAACCGAGCTCGTGATGAACATTCTATGCCATGCATAGAAAAGTTAACCCTATGTTCTCCGGGGCAATTGAAAGGTAGGACCTAACTGCAATTGTCAGAATACAGCAAGAGCTCATGTTGTTTGAAACATGGTACACAGAGAACCATGACTGGGATGTCAACATACCAGGGTACACAATCTACAGGAGGGACAGGGAAGGAAGAAGAGGAGGAGGAGTAGCTCTCTATGTAAGGGAAGGGATCAAAGCAACATAACTAAAGGGTAAACAGGGAGGAGAGGAGGCACTGTGGGTCACCCTGGAGACTAGAAATGGCACCACAATCCGCACAGGGGTTGTGTACAGACCCCCGTCTCAGGGGCAGGAAATGGACATGGAAATGATAGAAGGCATCCTTGGGATGGCAGAGAAAGGGGAGATATTGCTGATGGGATACATGAACATGCCAGATGTTGACTGGAGCACCTTTGCTGCAGCCACATCCAAGAGCAGGACCATTCTCGATGCCCTACAGGGGCATGCCTCAGACAGCTAGTTTTTGAACCCACTCGGTAGAGAGCAATCTTAGACCTGGTACTCTCAAATGGGGACGGAGAGAGGATCTCTGATCTTGAAGTGGGTAGCCATCTGGGAACAAGGGATAGCCAAACAGTGTGGTTCACAGTAAACTTAGCTGTAGAGTCAAGTCACACAAAAGAGAAGGTACTGGACTTCAGGAGGGCTGATTTTGTCAAAATGGGAGAGTGCCTCAGAAAAGCACTAGCAAACAGGCAAGAAGGTGGGGTGGAGCAACAAAGGGGAAACATTAAAACCGCCATCACAAAGGCAACAAGCCTTTGTGTGAAGTGAATAAACAAATCAAAATGAAAGGAAAAAAACACTATGGTTCTCAAAAGAAGTGGCTGGGAAGGTAAGGGAGAAAAAGATAGCATTCAGGAAGTATAAGGAAACACAGAAGGAGCAGGACAGAAAACTGTACCAGTTAAAGCAGAAGGAAGCGGGGAAGGCAGTCAGAATAGCAAAGACCCAAACTGAGGAAAAGATAGCCAACTCAGTTAAGAAGAGGGATAAAACCCTTTATAGGTACATTAGGGAGCAAAAAAAAAGACTAAGGCAGGGATACTGAGGCTGAACAAAGAGGAAGGTGGTTGGGCAGAGAGTGACAGTGAAAAAGCAGGGATACTGAACAAATACTTCTGCTCAGTATTCACAATGGAAAAGCAGGGGAAATACCTAATCCGGTCAATAGAAGCACTCTGGATGGGGTTGATATTAGTCCTTTCACAGAAGAAAGGGTTCTGAAAGAACTCTTAAAACTGAAGGTGGATAAAGCAATGGGGCCTGATGGGATTCACCCCAGAATTCTAAAAGAACTAAGGGAAGAACTAGTAACACCACTGACTACCCTTTTTAATAAATCATGGGAGGATGGTGTGGTACCTGAGGACTGGAGGAGGGCGATGTGATTCCCCTTCACAAATGTGGGAGCAAGACAGAGGCAGGAAACTACAGACCTGTCAGTTTGACCTCAGTGGTAGGGAAAATGATGGAATCACTTCTGAAGGAAAGAATTGTTGAGTACCTAGAGGCCAGTGGGGTACAGGACCCAAGTCAGCATGGATTCACAGACGGGAAGATCATGTCAGACAAATCTAATTGATTTCTTTGACTGGGTGACCAAAGCAGTAGACCAGGAGGGGCTGTGGACATGGCCTACTTAGACTTTTATCAAGGCATTTGACACAGTCCCACACAAAAGATTAATAAATAAATTAGCCAGCATGGGAGTGGGTCCCAGGGTGGTAGCCTGGGTAAAGCACTGGTTGGACAACAGGACACAGCGGGTAATAGTAAATGGAATCCACAGTGAAGAAAGGAGGGTTACTAGTGGGGTACTGCAGGGTTCAGTACTGGGGCTGGACCTTTTTAATTCTTTATAAGTGACATTGCAGAGGGACTGGAAGGGAAAGTATGTCTCTTTGCAGATGACACAAAGATCTGCAACAGGGTTGATACACAAGGTGGAGTGGAAAGGATGAAAAGGGACTTGGCAAGGTTGGAGGAATGGTCAAATGTATGGTAGCTTAGAGTCAATGCAAAGAAGTGCAAAGCAGTACACCCGGGAAACAAAAACCCAGGGGAAGAGTACACAATGGGGGGTGAGATACTGACAACAATAAAAATGGAAAGGGACCTGGGGGTAGTCATATCAGATGGCCTAAAGGTAGGCCAGCAATGTGAGAAGGCAGTAAGGAGGGATGGGGGATACTGGGATGCATAGGGAGAGGCATCACCAGTAGAAAACAGGAAGTTGTTGGCCCTCTGTACAGACAGTTGGTAAGACCACATCTAGAATACTGTGTACAGTTCTGGAGACCCCATCTCTGCAAAGACATAGACAGGGTGAAGGCTGTCCAGAGGAGGGCAACCAAAATGATGCAGGGTCTGCATCAGAAGACATATGAAGAAAGACTAAAGGAACTAAAGATGTATAGCCTCAGAGAAAGGAAGGGGGAGACATGATAGAAACTTTCAAATACCTCAAGGGAATCAACAAAGTCCAAGAGGGTAGCATCTTTCAGAAAAAGAGATGTGCAAGAACAAGGGGGCACAATTTGAAGATAGAAGGGGATGGCTCAGAGGTAATATGAGGAAGTATTTCTTCACAGAGAGGGTTGTGGATACATTGAACAGCCTTCCTGAGGAGGTCATAGAGTCAAAAACAGTGGGGGAATTCAAGAATGCATGGGACAGACATAAGGCAATTCTAGTGGGGGGTAGGAGGAAGTAGGCTGTTGGTTAACTAGGATCTGCAGCTTATCCGTTTGGTAGGGAAATGGGCAGACTAGGTGGGCCAAGCGGTCCTTATCTGCCATCAAATTCTATGTTTCTATGAAAGAGACAGCATCATACATATTTCATTATTAACCATGAGACAACATCAGGTACAGTTTAAGAAGACAGATAAATAGCAGGTTGATATAATGATCTTTAGCTCTTACATTAAGCTTACTTTATTCAATTTATTATTTTACTAATTTACCTATTGGTCTCTGGGTAAATGGTCCCCAAAAGTAATTATGGTTAGGCAGGCGGACGTACCCCAGCCCCACACAGACAGGGAGTGAGCTTTCTATACACCCCTCCTCCCAAGGGAAAATTGGGGGTTTGATTTAGCCTCTCTCCCCCTCAGGGGACAAAGTTGGGGTCTCTCATGGAAACATACAGAAGCCACCGCTGCCATTTCTTAATAAAGAGGGCAGAAACATTGTGCAACCTGGCAGTGAGATATTCCATTCTGTATATTTCTAGGACTATCTGGTGCCAGTCCAAAGTTGTAGTATTAAGGGGGTCATCCATCTGTGAGTTATCGTCTTCTTGGCTGCCACAAGAAAGAGAGGTAGTAAGGTTTTACCCCATTGTAGGCGATGGGGTGGATAAATTAATAAAATGGTAATTTCCTCTGTCAATTCAATAGTCTCGCCTAAGCAGTGATGAAAGTGAACAGAAACGCATAGAAACTCAGTTCCTGTACCTTTTTTGCAGCAGGAACGGAGTTCCTGTATTTCTTCCCATTGACACTAGAACTGGAATTCTTAAACCAGGAACATAATTACAGTTTCTGGGCCTGTGATTTGAAATCAGGGTTTCCATAACAACATTTGACTTTTACAACAATTCTGTTTTCCTAGAAATTCATCAATATCTCTAACTGAATCTACACATGTCTAAACAGATAGATGTGTCTTGACACAGCTATCCTTCAGATTAAAGATCTTCATTCTGTATTTCATATTTGCCAGTATCTGAGTTTCTGTACTTTTTGCCTACCACTTGCACCACTGCGACCAAGCATTCACTCATTTCCTCCTGCAGCACACACAAGAACAGTTCTGACTTGGCTTCAGCCTACAGTGAATATTCTTGAAAGTGAGTGCCTTGTGAACTTAGGACACTTCCTCCTTAGACTGGACAATGTAAGGTACCCCTCCCACAAATGTTTTATACATGTTATTTTGGTAGTTTTATACTGCCATTTGTAGAAAACCCTTAAAAAATGTTTTTGGGATTGGATTGTATTCTGCTGGTGGGAGGTTTGGTTACTGTTTTCTTGCAGGTTGTTTCTTGTTTGCAGGTTGTTTTCTTTTACAGGTGCACCTGAAAGAAAAAAAGAATACAAGAAGAGGATGTCTGGGCTCAGTGGAGTCCTTGTTTTTTGGGAGTTTTAAAATGTTTTAACTAGGAAATGTTAAACACTTTTGCTTTTCAGGTTAAAGGTGTGTAGTACTGGGGTTTGGGAAATGCAAATCAATGCCATATGTATGTTTCTAAAGCAGTACACAGTGTACATTGTGAAAAGTGTGTGGGTATAGGTTACCCCACGGATAGCATAGGTTAGATAGTTTTTCCCTAGAGGGCTAGGTGGGATGGACTGATGGTTCTGACCTGGCTAGGAACCATCAATTCTATCCTCTCAGGGCATGCTTCAGGCAGTTCCTTGGAGCCACTGTAAAAGAGTCCCAAGTTAGTTTGTCAGGTGGAGCGAAGTTGCTTCAGTGCGCCTCTGTTTTCCAGGTAACCTGCCTATTCCCTGGCATAGGTAGGGAGGAGTCTGTCCACCTCTCCCCGTAGGGTGCCTAGAGTTTGGATACCCTGTGTTGCAGTTCAAAGCCCTTGCTGTGGATAGCAAGGTTCTTCTACTGGGGGTGAGTATAACCACCCAGTCTCCTGGAGTTACTAGAATCCCATCAATATTAGACCAGGTAGGTCTCTGGGCAGCAAGTAGGGAGTTTTTAGAAACTCTCTACCACATTAGATCAGTTTACCTAGTTAGGCTAGCTGGAAAATGAGTGATGTCATTTATAACTGTCGCAGCAGCAAAGCCGTTTAGCTCAGCTGCAGGGGAAGCAGTTTAGAATCTTGGGAGTTGAATGTGTGTGTTCTAGTTTGGAGAGTGAAGAGGAAGGAGCTCTCTGTCCAGCAGAGGGCAAGAGGTGCCTGCTAGCCTCCCTTGGGCTGGGAGAAGGACCACTGGTCCTCATTTTCTCACCTTAGTGAATTTATTTATTTTTATTTATTTAGTGATTCAGAAAAGACCTTTGAGCGTAAGCTCTTTTACAAAAGTTCCACGTGATAGATTGCAAAACAAAGAACAATAGGAGAAAGCAAAGGTACATTACAATGAACAATACAGCTTGGATTCAGAACTTACAGAATAACTCAGAAACATAGATACAAGTTAAAATAACAAGAAAAACACTTTATGGGGGGAAGGAGCAGCCACAGAGTGCCTTGTCAGTAGTTCAGTGGGTTGGAGATAGCTGGTAGTGGGGTGAAGAAAGGAGGTACGAGAGAGAGGTATGTACTGCAGTGGAGGTGAAGGGTGGGGAAAGAAGGGCAATAAGGTATAAGGATAAATGGTGGGGTGAGGAAAGGCTGAGTGGAGAAGACATGCTAAAGTAAATGGTGGGGTGTGAGGGGGCTTGGTCAGTCAGCCTGCATTAGTAGTGACTGTTAGGGAAACTCACGGGACTGTGAGTTGGGAGAGGGTGGGGTGGCAGATGCCGAAGGAGCATGACGCAGAGTGATTGCTGAGGCAAGTCATGAGAAAGGACAGAGGGAGGGGGTACCTGACACCTGCCTAGTGCTTGCTGGGGGGCAGAGAGAGCAGGTGTGGCTGGACTCAGGGGCAGGTGCACTTACAGAGTGTTATTAGGTGCTGTTTGAGGTCAGTTTTGAATTGTGCCAGACAATTGGTGGCCAAGAGTGAATGGAACAACAGTGTACCTAAAAGAAGTGGTGGAGACCTATGCCAGTGGAACCCCAGTGGGTTCATTTTCACTCAAGATGTGAGAAGGGACTGAGAAATCAGTAGTTCCAAGGAGCAACCCCCGATGGACTGAAGACAGTCACAACTGCCCAGAGAAAGATACGTAAAGAGGTTCTGCAAAAGCTATGGATTTTGAGGAAGGAATGTTTCTTCAGATATGGTCAAATACCTGGAACAAAGGGAATACCAAACCGTGAGTACAGTGTGCATTTGAGAGAGATGTTTTGGGGTAGTCTAGTGTTGTATGTGCCCCTACGATGGCTAGATTACAGACACTCAGGACTCAGTTCACCACAGATATGTACCGTTAAAGTTTACTAAAGTAAAGGATGCCTTTAGCAATCCAGGAGGGGTTCAAGAATACAGTTTTGTGTGTCCTAAATGGAATGGCAAAGATTGGCTGAGGCTGGGGTAGGCATAACCTTACTTTTAATCGCAGTTCAGGGCTAACTAGTTATCAGATAGGCACTGTTGTCTGCAGGTATTAACATAGTCAATCTCGTCAAGAGTTTCACGTTAAGTGTGTGGCAATTCCCACTATATTTACACTTTGTTAAAAATCTTGAGATCCCTAAACTAAGGGGTGGATAGTTTGTGTTTTTGGAAAAGGTTCATGTTGGCATGTACAGTACTGCTTCTGTGTGAAAACAAATGTTTCTTCTACTGCAAGTTGTGTCATCTGTTTGGACAGTACAACCTTGGTGAACCACTCTAGTTCTGTTTAACATCTTGTCAGAAAATAAAGCCATGCAATACAATCCCAATTTTATGGTTGTGGACAGTCCATCTGTGAGTCCGAGTGAAATGTTATGGGGCCTCCTCAGATAGGAGACACATCATAGCCCTGGCACATCTCTCCCAGACTTGGAATAAGTATAAATGTTATTTTGTGTCCTAATCCCTCAACCTCTTAGATGCATGGGCCAAGTATTTACCCTAATGCCAGGGGTGATACTTATCTTCTGCCAACTTGTGGTTTGTTGCCTGGTCTGAGTAACTAGTAGGGGAGGTCTTGGCTGCAAGATGTTGCTCTTGACTGGGGTAAGGGTAGCATACATTCATGAATCAATGGAATAGTTGGTTAGTATGGATAATGGCACATAGGACTGATGTGATACCAGAGACTTAACAAAACATTATGGAACGGAAATGTCAATGTGAATGTCTGGGCTTTCACACTGTGATGGCAAGATTAGCTTAGTACTGATCTACACAGATATTCACTTATTTCATTTGTGGATTGTTGTAACTATGTCACTTATCTGGAATGGATTCTGTGCCATTATTGACCTGTGGATTGTATGATGAATGTTGCTAAATGCTTATATCTTGAATTGTACCTCCTGATGGTTCATTGCCTTCTCAGTTAAAAGTTTTAATAAAAAGACTATTATAGAAAATACTGTACTGAATTCCTAAGCTTTGGTAGCCTTGGTGACTATAGGACTCTTGTGTTCACAACACATGGAATTTGTTTTGGATATTGAATACTACTTGCTAAATAAGAAATATTAGCATGCACCTTGACCACTGAAAGTCTGAAAGCTTATTTTAATAATTTGCGTGACTAGGGGAGTATCACTGTGTAATGATTACTGTTAATGGTGTGATAGCGTAGTGTAATCGTGGTTGTTTTTATTTAAGTCAGTTTGGGTTTTTAGCGTGTGGAGGGTGTGATTCTGTGAGAGGAGTGATTTATTTGGTTTAGGCGACAGTTTGTTTGGGAGTTAGATCATGTGTAGGCTTGAATGACATTGTAATTGCCTACTCCCTGTACCAGCTTTGCCAATGTCATTTGTTTATCGATCCCCCTCTTCCTGTGGGGGCTGTTCACCATTGCCAGGAGGTGGGAATTTGTAAGTGGTGGAGTAGGGCTGGTATTTACAGTCAAGGGGATAATGGAGAAAGAGATTGATAAGGTGTGTGAGAACCAGGAGGTGACCTAGAAACAAACAAAATCCAGAGAAAGGTTAGCCATGTTTGATTTCAGTTCCTAGGGTCCCAGTCTTACAAGCAGGGCAAGTAGCTGACAGCCTTGTTGGCTGTGCACCTCCCCTTTGTGCAATGTTTTGTAATGCTTGGTCAGTGAGGAAGAAGACAGCCATTATGGTGGATTTCATTTCAAGTTCATTAGATAACCTAGTTTGCATCATTGAGACATGGCTGGGTGATGAACCCAGCCCTCTTCTGGAGGTGGTTATTCCAACGGGGTGCTCAGTGGTGCACTGCATGAACGGGGAGAAGAGGAGATGTGACCATCTGCTTCAAAGCTATGGTTGATCTCACAGTACACCCGGCAGGGGAACCTGGTTGTTTGAATGTATGGCCATTAGAGGGTGGTACACGTGCCAGCTGCAGAGTCCTCCTCACCTATTGTCCTCCAGGGAGTGATGGGGGGGTGTCTCTGTAGGAGCTTGTGAACTTCATCCCTGAGCATGTGTTGGAGTCCCCCAGTTGGTTGCAGTGGTGGAATTATGCTTTATGAGTTTTTGGAGCTAGCGGACTGATAAGGACCCTATTTTTAAATTTGGCCCTTCCTTCCCATTAAAATTCAATGGCAGTGGCTACCAATGCTTACTCCAGAGCTAGTGGGGCAGAGCCCTGGCAAGCCTCCCTGTAATTCCAGCACTGGCTGTCTGGTGCTGGAGACTAAAATGCCTAGGTAGACGATGAGGCCTCATAGTTTGGACAATCATTCCCCAAGCAGATGAATCTGCTGGTGTTGGCCCAGGCAGTTAACACTGGGACCCACCTACACAGCCATGGCTTGGACCTGTTTTTTTCTCTGAGGCTTGACACCTTTGATGTCAAAGTTGATCCAGTCTTTTGGTTGGATCTTAGCATGAAATTTAGGTTTGGGGATCCACCAGTGATCAAAACCCCACCTTAGAGATAATTTGACACTGCCCTCTGAAGGATGTGGGGCCTGAGCAGCTCTTGGCAGTGCTGGACCATTCGGGTATGGAGGCAATGTGTTCTTGTTGTGCTGGGATACCCACTGAGGGCTAGAATATGGCCCTTTGGACTTCCCTGGATACCACTGCACAATACCGTGCACGTCCACAGGGCTCCTGGTGTGTCTCTCCTTGGTTTGATGGGAACTGCACACGTTGAAGGCTAAGGGGCGAAGACTGGAGTGTCCTGGAAAAGGTATGGATTTGTGGAGCACAACCTGGCTGTGTGTGCTCATTATAATGAATAACAGAGCATCATTACCCAGATAAAAAAAGGTTTTTTGTCATGGGTGATTGCAGCAGGCAAGAATCGGCCAGCTGAGCTCTTCTGCACAAGGGACAGACTTTTACATCCACTCTATCTTCAAGTCTGGATTTTCATTTATCGCACATAGGTGTGAAGAGCTTAGTACATTCTTGACTGACAAAGTGTCCTCAATTAAAATGGGTATCTCCATAGGCAGGCTGTCATGGCTTGGCAGTCTTCTATATTGATCAATTGTCAGCACTCCACCTGATTGTGGAGCTTCCGACAGTAATGGCTGAAGAGGTCCTCGGTGTGATAGCAGGCTATGACTCAATCATTGTGATCTAGAACCAGTGCCTACACATTGGTTTTTAATTTTTGGTTCAGTAGCATGGGTAATTCCCTCATTGCTAGAATTGTGCCAAATATGTCATCATCATAACCATGTTTGCCCTATTATTCTATACTATCCCTTAACATGTTCCTGTGTTTTCCCCTTTTCCACTTTCTTCCCTCCTCCCCATCTTCTTTTCCCTATCATCTATACTTATCAAGCCTCTCTATTGGAAACAAGATGCATTACCCCCCACACACACACAAGCTGTATATTTTATGACTGAATAGACTTCAGAAATGGATGCCAGATGCTCTCAATAAAAGAATTGCAGTTTTTCCATTTTGTAGAAAGCTTTTTCCATCCTGCTGAGGTCCATCATCAGACCTACCAATTCCATTACTCAGGTGGATTTTGATCCTTCAATGTTGGAGAATATTTTTCCTGGAAATAATAATACACAGATTAATTAGAGCCCTTTCTTTTTTTGTCAAAATTATCCCCTCTCCAGCCCCAAAAATTGCAATACCAGAATCAAATAGAAATTCTCAACCAGTGGTTTTGTCAGGTAAGAGAAACACCCTAATCCATAGGGGGTCTGAAGTGGTTGCATCTGGCTACCGTATGTGTCAGTGTGCCCCTATTAGTTTGAAATCTTTGGCAGGTTTCTGAAATTGCAGGATCAGATTTGTGTAGTCTGGATACAGCCAGGTATGCCCTATGTATCGTATTTATTTATATTTAGTTTAGTCCATTATTCTTTGTGTTGATTTCTGACAAATTCATAATCTCAACAATTTTTGATCTGGAATATTGTCCCCAGTGTCTTTCTCCCAGGCTCTGTTCAGAACAGGGAGATTTTTTTGCTTCATCTCTCTTAAAGAATATATTCTTAAGATTAATTTTTACCCGATTCTAAATTAAGAACCAGGTCATCTAATGTTGATAGGGGGAATGTTCTCTAGATTTTTAATTTTTTGGAAAATAACATTTTTGATCTGGAGATATTGTAATTTGCAGTTGTCTAATAAATGAAACTTTTTTTTGATATTTTTAAAAGCTAGAAAGCTAGCAAAATCAAAGCATTCCCTTAATCAAAGTATATTTTTGCCCTTACTCCACTTGGAAAAACTGTCATTTACCCACAAAGGTGGAAAATGTATATTATAAGCTACAAGGGTAAAGCTTGAGAAGTGACTGCCTTCTCCCAGCAGTTTATGCATCATCAGCCATGCTTTACCAATTCTTGTGGTAGAGTTTAGACATGTTTAATATTTTTCTGAGCCCATGATATTCATAGTGAGTGAGTCTCTCAGGGTTGCAAAAGGGATAGTTGCCTCTTCCAGTTGAAAACAAGATTCAGTATTTTTTTTCATCCTTGAATCAAATTTAAGCTGCTTTAACTGAGCTGGTGGAAAGTATCATCAGAAATCTAGGCGGCTTAATCCCCCATTCACTTTACTTTGGTACAGTTTTTCCAAGATATTTCTTCGGTGTTCATTCTTCCACAAAGAATTTTCTGCTTAATTTTTCTAAATCCAAAAACAGTTTATTTTCCAATATAATTGGTATAGACTCAAATAGAAATAACTATTTTGGGAAGCAGAGTCCAGCAGACCAGCAAGTGAGCTACTTTTTGTACGGCTCTTCAGCCACGGGATTTAAAACCAAAGTGTTTTTTTTTTTGGAAAAATTAGTTGGCATGCTCAAAATATTTTGGTAGAAGAAGATATTTTATACATAAATGAAGATTTTGTGAGGAAGGAATATCTGAGAACCACCAAAAAAATTATGCTGTTATTCCAGGGCCATAGAAGAAGGGAGACCCACCTCATGGAGACCAGCCTGCCTCCTAAGACTTGCTGCAGTGAGCAATTGCAGCACTAACTCTCAAATAACTACACCAGAAAGAAACTGGATTCATACATAGAGAGGCTACTGGTTGTAGAAATAAAAGTGGAAGGTATGGCAGGGACTCTGGTCAAATCAAATGCTACAGCCGGGAAGCTTCTGGCCATGGCTGCATCTTCTTTAAAGGAATGGGCTCATACAGACACATTTGGAGCAGTTGGACAATGTCATCTGGACCTCAAATGTTTGCATACTGGGGATCCTGGAAGGCACAGAAGGTTAATGTCACAGCCAAAGTTTTTGAACAGTGGCTCCCTAAGGCACTGCCTAGACCATGGGCCGTATATTCTTAAGGCCTACAGAATTAATCCTCGCTGAACCAGAGTGCAAGCAAAGGGCTCTCACACACTACTGATTGTAACTAGTTCAGTCGAGGAGATAGAGAGATCAAGTGCTTCGGGCCAGTCATGAGCAAGCCCAACCTTGGATGACAACAAAATATTATTCTTCTGACTATGCCTATGCCACACGAATGTGGAGGAAGGATTTTGAGGAGCTTATGCTGAAACTTGATAGGTTGGTATATAGTACTGACTGAGTCATCCTGTCTGCCTGAAATCTACATTAAGGGATAAAATAGTCTGTTTCATGGACCCACAGGAGACAGGAAAGTTTGCAGAAAAGTTAAATCAGCAATCAACCTCGGAAGAAGCAGAGCAGTCAGGGGGAGGAGGACACTTAAAAAATGGACCACAAGATTTTTCACAGAACTGAACTTTGTCTATCCAAGCTGTACTAGTGAACAGTTTTTACATTCTGAGTCTGCCACTTTTTCTTCCTATATAGCAGGACCTATTCTATGGACGAAAGTTGAATTTGCACTCAATATGGGACTCTAGTTGAACAGTGGTTTGCTGTATTGTTTACATTTTATCTTACAAAGAGAGAGAAACAGCATACGAGAGACTTTTATGAATTGTGATATCAGCCTGTTATGGGAAAAGCTTAATCATTAATTATAAATGTTTTCTGTTGCTGTTATACCTCAACTGATTTGCATTGCGCTGAGTAGCAAATGTGTTACTTTTGACCGAATTACATTTTCTACTGCAGTAAATGTTTCCCTCAGTGCTTTATTTACGGACCAAGTAGTGGTGGTGGATTGGGCCTTCTGTGATGATGGTGCCCATCTGTAACCGCATATTGAAGATGGCAGTGCTTCTTCCTTGAGCACCTTGACTGCCTTAGCACTGGGGAACTGATGCAGGAGGCAGGGTGCATATTCAGCTTTGCAAATAGTTGCAGCCTGAATCCCTCTTGTCCTTCCTTTCTCGACAACAACTTTACGGTGGGGGGGAGTGAGTACCACAATTTTCATATAGTATATTCTGGCAGTTAAGCAGTGAGAGTTTGTTCTGCTAATCATTATATTTGTTTTTAATTCCTCTTCAATATATTTCTAAGGTGTGTCCAACATTAGGAGCATTGTGGAAAGCCCTCAAGTGCGCTCATTGCTCGAATTACCTCTTTAAGTACCATCCAGGTAGGTTACTATAAGGTTAAAATGTTTTTTATGGATATTTACCTAGACATTGGCTGCACCTGGGTTCCACATGCAAGATATGGAATACTGTCCCTTGAATTAGTTGTACCACATAGGAGTGTGTGTGGCATATATTCTGTCTGAAATTTAAGGACTTATGTTCCATGTCCTGTACTGCCTCTCCCTGATGTATACCTTGTTATATATCTTCTTTGATAAAGCAATGAAAAGAAAGTTAAAAAAAGAAACAATTTTGGAAGGACATTCATTGTTAGGTTGTTCCCTCTCAGTTAAAGCCAGAAGAAGTGACTGTAATTTTTTAAGATCAGTCGAAATCTTTGGAAGAACAGGCTCAACGTCTAGTTCACAAATAATCACCAGATGTTTATTTCAAAAGCTTTATCGAGAAAGACATACTGAGTTGATAGCAGATTGTTTCTAGATGTGTTGGGGGGTGCTGAAGATACTGTAATACAAGAGGAGAAAAAACAGATAGTGAGTAACAGCATTGCACAAATAAAAATCTAAGCAAGCACTGCAGTACATCGCAAGGCATAATGGGGGAGGGGAGAGTAATACAGCCAGGGCAATATGACTAGGGGGAAGGGAAATCAAATAAAGCAAGGGGTCATGGACATCTGCAGGTGGGAATAGAAAAGTCACAAGGAAGAGACTTAAAATAAAACAGGCACAGTGGCTTAATGGAGGGAGGGTGTACCATAGTTTAGGAAATTGCTATGAGAAGGCAGCTTGACCAACAGTAGATTTCCTGGATAGAATAGAAAGAGAATAGGAAATATTGCTGCAAGAGGGTAGGAGGAAGGAGGAGAAGAGGAGAGAAGGGAGGTAAGGTAGCAAGGAAGGGAATCAAACCAGAATTTAGGTATAAAGGAGGCCCAGTGGAAAAGGTGCCTGGCATCAAGAGATGGGCGAGAACAAAGCAGAGTGAGCAGTGATGGGTATGAGGGGGGGACAATCTAAGGCAAAATGACAAAAAGAGTGAAACAGGGGGTCCAGTCTAGCAAGGTAGAATTTGAAAGCTATACTGTCCTCTGTGTTATTATACTCAAAAATAGGGAGATCACATTCAAAACAATCTCACAGTAGGCAAGAAGCAGGATACTCCATTTGTTCCTGAATAGTGCACCAAGTTTGGCATTGAGCTTATGGTGTGCGGCACCAGTGTGCACCGAGAAATCAAGATGATGTTCCAGACAGACCCCGATGTACTTAAAGGAGGAGACATCTTCAATTACAACACCATCAAGGTGTGGAATGATGGGAGGGAGGTGAGTCTCATGAGCCTCTGCTAGGTGCCCGTGTCATAGAAACATTTATTTTTGGCACTGAAGCACAGTTGGTTTGACTAGAACCAGTGCTGAATATTGTCAAAATCCAACTGCAGCTGGGTATTAAGGTCATCTTTAGGGATATAAATACCTAAATATTTTATTACGTTCTTATAAAGGATGCAAGATGTGAGTAAAGTTCACATTTGGATTTTGACCTAGTGAGATTACTTTACTCTTACCCCAGTTAAAGCAGCAGTGCAACAATCTGGTGACAATTTTGACCTATAAGTTTTTATGCTATTTTACATTGCCACTTACCTCCTGACTTGTATGATACCATTCTTTCCATTATTTTAGCCTGCTTTAGTACTTTTTTTCATGTATGAAATAATAAAAGGAGCGCTCCTTTTAATACAGTGCGGACTAGGGCTTCATCAGTATTTTCAGCTGTTTTTGTCCATCAGTTGTTTATATAACACTCCTGCTGTGATTAAAATTAACAATTATGCTGCAGGCAGTGTTTTCTGACCTCACAGAACAGTATTTGTACAAAAACAGCTGCAAATACTGATGAAAACCTGGTACGAGCCATATTAAAACGAGTGCTCCTTTCATTTTTTCAGACATGAGAAAAAGTACTAAAGCAGACACAAATTATGGAAAGAAGAATATCATACAAGTCAGGAGGTAAGTGGCAATCTAAACTAGCATAAAAAGGTATAGGTCAAAATTTTTACCAGATTGTTGCACTGCTGCTTTAAGTTTGTATCCTGACAGTTTACCAAAAACCGAAAAGAATAAGTTACCTACCATAAGAGCAGATCTTTGAGATACTGTCCCCCCTTAAGCCACATCATGGAATTGTAAGCAGTCTGCGTCAGGACCACCCAGAAATTTTGCTGACTGGGGCAGCCCATGTTGACATGCCTCAATGCCACCTGTGTAACATGGATGTCCCCGGCATGCCTCAGTTCCTTGCCAAAGACAAACTCGGAGGATCATCAGACCAGCAGAGACCGAAGCAAACAGGACCAAATCAGGCACACAGGAGAGGATATAGCAACCTGAGTACAGATACTGTTTGAGGCATCAGAGAAGAAGCAACTTGTGAGACCAGGCAGTAGCATCATCTTCACACAAACAAGCGGGGAAGGAGGGAGAGCTGTGGCTCAGTACAGGCGATTCTCTCAAAGGTCTACTGTTACTGTAGATAACTATTCTGTCTTTTTTGAGGCTATCTCCCTCCACTGAGGCACATTATGGAATAATTCCCAAGCAGTACCAAGCACAAAGGGAGGAAGGCAGGACCTAATGATTCTGAGTAAGGAGGCCTTGCAGAACACTGAAGTCAATACCAGCACACCCACGAGAGACAATGTCCAGACTGTAGTGTTTAGTAAACGTATGAACAGTACTCCAAATGGCAGCAGTACATGTCAACAGTGGACACATTTTGAAAACAAGTCGCTGAGGTGGCCACCCCACAGGTGGAATGAGCATAAACTTGACCAGGAAGCTTCTTATTGTGCATCTGCTAACAAACCATAACACAAATGACCAGCCATTTGGAAAGGCCCTGTTTTGAAATTGGGAAGCCCACCATCTTGGGGCAAAAGCTATAAACAGTTGAAAGGATTTTCAGCAATCCTTTGTTTGATCCAGGTACCAACACAGTGTCCTGCAATGTCCAGCATATTTAAATGATGTTTCCCATTATCTGTGAGAGACGAAAAATAAATAGGAAGATCAATGGTCAGATTTAGTGTTCTCTCAGACATAACCTTTGGAAGGAAATGAGGACTGGTACATAAGGAAACCTGATGCTTGTGAAAAATAATGAAGGATGGTCTGCAACCAGACCCTGCAACTCAGAAATGCATCTAGCAGACATCATAGCCACTAGGAACAGTGTCTTCCATGAAAGGAAGCGCAGCTTACAAGTAGCAGCAGGCTGAAAAGGAGGTGCAGTCAGGGTCTCTAGGATCAAATTAAAGCCCCATGCTGGAACCAGATCTTGGACTAGGGGGGTGCAACAGGAGAATACCTCTTAGCAATCGATGGGAAATCTCCATCTGGGCCACATTGCCTCCAGTGACGGCATGAAAGAAAAAATTACTCACCTTAGTAATGTTGTTTCTTCTAAAGGAGTCTTGCTGTATTCTGACAGTAGCAGTGAGTCCCAACCTTTGAACTGCCCCGGAGATGAAAGAGTTAACTTTCCATGCCAGGCATGGAACGCTGAGCTCGAGCTCGGTTGAGACTCTGTCTATTGCTGTTTAAACTCAAACCGTCAGATCTTTACGAGCAAACTCACTAAGGTCCTGTGTGGAAGCTGTAAACCTACACTAGCCAACTGGCTACTAAACATAAAAACACATTTTTTGGTCCCAAAACAAAGACTCAAGTCAGGAGACCCAAAAAATGAAAAAAACAACACCAATTCACCCAAGAAAAGGGTGAAAACAACAAAGTGGGCATCTACTGAGTGTCAACACTGCCACTGCCCACCCACATCCCAAAACAGAGGTTCTGAGAGGGGCAGGCAGGGGGAGATCAGAATACAGCAAGACTCCATTAGAAGAAACAACACTACTAAGGTGAGTAATTTTTTCTTCAAACAACATGAAGTCTTGCTGTATTCTGACAGTAGCAGACTACCAAGCAGTACCTCCCTGGAGGAGGGACAGAACCTACTTAGGAAAAAGGCTCTGAAGCACAGCTGTGCTAAACCGAGCATCACTCCTAACCTGGATATCCAGGGAGTAATGCTTGGTAAAAGTGTGAACTGTTTTCGAGGTAGCTGCTTGACAAATCTCTAGAATAGGGATATCCCTGGCAGCAGCCAGGGAAGCAGCTGTACCTCTGGCAGAGTGAGCCCTCAGGCCTGAGGGTGGAACCTTACCCAGTTTTTCATAACAAAATTGGATACAAGAGACAATCCACCTGGCAATGGATCTTTTAGTGGCAGGTTTCCCTTTACCAACCTCACCATAAGTGAGGAACAGTTGGAGGGAGTCAAACCTGTGACCCTTGGTACGTTCTATGTAGTAACTAAGGGCTCTTTTCACATCTAAACTGTGGAGCCTCCTCTCGCCAGAGGAGGAATGGTCAGTGAAGTACACAGGAAGAGACATAGATTGATTAAGGTGGAAATCTGAAACCACCTTAGGCAAACATTTTCTGTTAGTCCTGAGGACCACCTTATCTCTATGAAAGGAGATAAAATCAGGCTCCACTGACAAAGCTTGTAACTCACTTATGCGTCTGGCAGAAGTGATGGCTACCAGAAACACAGTTTTCCAAGTCAAGTACTTAGGCTCTGCTGAAGACAAAGGCCCAAAAGGAGGCTGCATAAGCTGAGCAATGCAAACATTAAGGTCCCAAGCAGGGGCAGGGGCAGGGTCCCTGAAAGGAGGGTTGATGTGAAGCAATCCCTTGAAAAACTTGGGGAATACAGGGTGAGCTGAAAGAGAAGAGGGCTTACCTGCTGAAATAAAGGCAGAAACAGCTGCCAGATGCACCTTCAGTGCAGCTGGTCTAAGCCCCAAGCTATTTAAATGGACCATATAATCAAGGACTGTGGGCAGATCAGCAGACTCTGGGGAAATATGCTTTCCAGAGCACCATATGGAAACTCTTTTCCACTTGGAATTATAAGTAGCCCTGGTGGAAGGTTTCCTGGAAGTCTTAAGAATATCCATTACGCCTTGGGAGAGGTGTAAATCAGCAAACTCTAACTCTTCAAGAGCCAGGCCTTGAGATTGAGAGATTTGAGATTCGGGTACCAAACCCTCCCCTGAGCACAGGTTAACAGGTTGTGATTCCTGGGAAGACACAGGGGAAGATGGACTGCTAAGGACAGTAGGAGTGGATACCAAGGCTGTCTGGCCCAGTCTGGAGCAATCAGGATCATCTTGCAGGGTTGAGATCTGATTTTGACTAGCACTTTGAACAGGAGAGGGAAGGGGGGGAAAGCATATAGGAATTTCCCTTCCCAACTGAGAACTAAGGCATCCAGAGGGACTGAGCCCAACACTGGGGGCCTGCAGCAAAAAAGGGAAAGTTGGTGATTGTCTGGGGCTGCAAAAAGAGCTATCTGTGGGGTGCCCCATCTGGAAAATATCACCTCCAAGACCAGGGGATCCAGTGACCATTCGTGATGGCCCTGGGATATCCTGCTGAGAGCATCTGCCAGGACATTGTCCTTGCCTGGAAGGTGAACTGCAATGAGGGAGGTGTTCAGGGAATAAGCCAGAGACCACAACTTCATTGCTTCTGTGCACAAGGCCATAGACCGAGTGCCTCCTTGCTTGTTGATGTACCACATTGTGGTGGTATTGTCTGTTCTGACCTGGATAACTTTGTTCTGAACAGATTTGGAAAAAGCTTGAAGTGCTAGAAATACTGCCCTGAGTTCCAACAGATTGATGTGAAGCAGAGATTCCTGAGGGACCACAACCCTGGGTGGTCAGGTCGCCCAAATGAGCCCCACCCCAAGAGGGAGGCATCTGTAGTAAGGATTAAAGAGTGAGACTGAGTGACAAAGGGGACTCCTTGTCTCAGATTGTTCTGATCCTGCCACCACTGTAGGGCCTGGATCAGGGTTTGAATTACTGGGATCAATTTTGTCAGAGGGTCCTTCTTTTGAGACCAAAAGGCTCTCAAATGGAACTGAATGTCCCTCATCTGAAATCTTGCTCCCTGCACCACTGCTGTGGAAGCAGCCATGTGCCCCAGGAGCTGTAGAAAATGCCTTGCTGGTCAAGACACATACAGGGTGAATGAGGAGGCCAGAGAGATAAGATTCCTTGCCCTGTTCAGGGGAAGGAAGGCTCTGGCCTTTCCTGTGTCTAGCTCTGCGCCTATGAAGGTGAGGAGCTGGACAGGCTCTAGAACTGACTTTGAAACATTCAGAAGGAAACCCAAAGAGGTGAGCAGTTGCTGAGTTATCTGTAAGTGTAACTTGACTTGGTCTGGGGACTGGCCTACTATGTGCCAGTCGTCCAGGTAAGGGAAGATGGCAATCCTTTGCCTTCTTAGAGAAGCAACTACTACTGCCAGGCATTTTGTGAATACCCTTGGAGCAGAGGTCAGACCAAAGGGCATTGCTCTGAACTGGTAATGGCCTGAGGGCAGCTCGAACCTGAGGTACTTTCGATGGGAGCTTCTGATGAGAATATGGAAGTAGGCATCCTTGAGGTCCAGGGACACTAGCCAGTCCCCTGGCCTTAGAGAAGGTAGAATAATTCCCAGAGTCACCATTTTGAATTTTGGTTTTAAAAGGTGCTTGTTTAAGTATCTGAGATCCAGGATGGGCCGCCATTCTCCTGTCTTTTTTGGGGTAAGGAAGTACCTGGAGTACAACCCTTTGCCCTGGTGTAGGGGTGGAACCCTTTCCACAGCTCTGAGAGCCAGGAGGGAAGAGACCTCTGCCTCTAGGGCAAGTGCCTCTGAGGGATTTGCAGGTGGAGAGGATCTGGTTCTCAGCTTTGGAAATCTTTGAAGTTGAGAACCAATCCCTGGCTTACTACTTCCAGGACCCACTTGTCTGATGTTAGAGACTTCCAGTCCTGGACAAAGAGCAGCCTGCCCCCACAGGTGGTGGAGAATCGGCCCTGGCAAACCCATCAGGGTGCCTGTTTGGCAGGGGGTTTTGGCTGAGGGGTGGAAGCAGGTCTGCTTGTACCCCTTCTGCCTCTCCCTCTAAAGAACCCCCTCTGAGCATAGGCAGAAGAGGAGGCCTGGGCTTGGTAGAAAGGCCTATGAAAAGGCCTGCCCCTGCCCCAGGGATGCCGCCTTTGAGGAGTGGCTTGCCTTTCCTTGGCCTGGGCACTCCTGTAGGTGGTCCTATACTTGTCCATTTTCTTCATGTAATTCTCTGTTTGCTCCCCAAACAAAAAATTACCCACAACAGGAAAATCCATGGCCTTAGTCTGAGTATCCTGTGACAGGCTAGTACATCTGAGCTAGCCATCTTCGAAGCGCCACAGATGTAGCCATGACTCTTGATGACACATCATTTGAGTCCACTGCAGCATGGAATTGCACCTTGATGCCTCAATACCATCAGCAGCCACCTGCTCCAGCTCCTTGGCAGCTGGCCAGGACCTGTTTTGCTAAAGCCATGACAGTGTCCCATCTGAATTTCTGATACCTAGCAGTATAAGCCATAATTGGCCTGTCTGAGTCCCAAGGATGCTGCCATGTATTGTTTCTTTGCCATGGCATCAATCTTCCTGGAGTCCTTATCTGGGGGGTGTGAAGCCAAGGGAATATTTGCCTTGTCACAGGCTGCAGCCTGCACTACCCCAACATGGCTGCATTGTTGTGTAAGGAACTCCGTATCTGAGCCTGACAATGCATACCTCTTGTCCATTCTCTTATCCACAGGAGGTATAGTATTAGTAGTCTTTAAAATTTTAAATGGCTGTTTCCCAGAAGATTTGTGCAAGGGAACAGACAGTCTCCTAGACTCTGGGATATCCCACAGCTTCTTCCATAGGAAGCTGGAGGGTTTCAGCCACTTTTTTATAAAACATGAAATGAGAGGGGGGCCTAGGAGGAGACACTCCTGAAGGTCTGTCTGGGGAGATGTCCAGGTCAATGGGCACATCCAGACTTTCAAATCCACATTCACTTTCCTCATACTCCTCTTCCTCCTCCTCCGGTTTATAATACTCCTCTAAATCATAATCTTGAACCGGTGGAACCGGCCGAACCGAGCGCCTCCCTGATGGTGCCGGTTCGGTCGGAACCGGGGAAAGCAACTGGACAATTTTGATCGCTTTGGCTATTTCTTCAGCGGTTGGAGAGGAAAGTTTTGGCTCCACACCAGCTGATTTTTCCTTTCTAGTTCTCTTAGCTGGAACCGACTCCTCAGAATCAGATATCCTTTTGCCCGAAGAAGTCTCGCCCTGGTCAGAAGGCACTCCTTCTGGTTCGGTTTGAACCGAACCGGGCTGGCCATCCGGTTCAGCGTACTTTTTGGCCTCCCTTTCCCTGAGCCTAACAACTCTCTTTTCTAGGGTAGCTGCAGGAAAATTTTTACAAATCTGGCAGTCTGCATTGAGGTGGCCAGACAATAAACACAGGTGGTGTGGGGGTCAGCCTTAGCAAAGACTTCCCCACACACACTACAGTGTTGAAACCCAGTGGGCCTGGTTTTTCTTTTGGGTTTCTCAGACATTGTGCCAGTCCTAACCAAACTTACCCTTTTAATGGCAATCCACCAGGCAAGACCCTCTTATCGGTTCCTGACCGTGTCACGGGTCATGGAAAAAAACATAATAAAATCCGTTTTTTTTAGAACCGATCACAACCAGTAACCACACTCTCGAGCAGAAGGAGAAATCTCCGGAGCGACTGTTCAGTGAGGCAGAGTAAAGAATCTGACGGTTTGAGTTTAAACAGCAACAGACAGAGTCTCAACCGAGCTCGAGCTCAGCGTTCCATGCCTGGCATGGAAAGTTAACTCTTTCATCTCCAGGGCAGTTCGAAGGTTGGGACTCACTGCTACTGTCAGAATACAGCAAGACTTCATGTTGTTTGAAAGCCAACACTGGCCATGTATACCTTAACAGAGGACTGCATCAGTCCTGAGTCCTTAAGGAATAAGAGGTAGCCCAGCACCTTAGGAACTGGAAATGTAAAGGGATCTATGACAAGCCAAGTACACCAACTCGTAAAGTGTTTCCATTTTTGTGAGTAGGTTACTGAGTACATAGCTTTCTAGCCACCAGGAGAATATCTGAAACTGGGGGAAACTCTCAGGTGGGAAAGGTCTATGTCCTCGGGAGCCAGGCATTGAGGTGCAGGAATCAAAGATCTGGGTGCACCAGAGCACCCTGCTTCTGTGTCAGAAGACCTGCTTGCAGGGGGAGTGGGACAGGAGGTTCCACTGCCAGTTGGTAGTGTAGTAGAGGGAACCAAATTAGTCTAGGCTAGTAAGAAGCTACCAAAATTAAGGTGGCTAGCTTGGCCTGTAGCTTGACCAGAACCCTCTGTATCAGAGGGAATCAAGGAAAAGCATACAGAAACCTCACTTTCCAGAAAAGACAGCATGTCTTACCAGAAAATTTCAGGCCTTGGACTGAGTGAGCAGAAATGCAGCAGTTTGCATTGTATGGAGACACACATAGGTCTATGTGCGGACAACCCCATTTCTTGAAGAGGCACCCACAATGGAGTTTGAGAGTTCCCATTCATGGCTTAGCGCATGGGACTGCCTAAGGCGATCTGCTCAGGGTACCAAGAAGGAACACTGCTAACAGGAATATGTTGCATTCCACCACCCAGTGCCAAACTCTCATCGCCTCTCTGCAGAAACTGTACGAATGTACTCCGCCCTGTCAGTTGATGTAGTACATCACGAAATACTGTCTGTACAGATCAGTAGCTGATTCACTGGATGGAGGGTGGTGAAGGCCTGTAGACCATGCAGAACAACCCTCATCTCCAGAGTGCTGCTATGTAGAACCATATCCAGAGGGGTCCATTGGCCCTGAGTCCTGAAGGGGCCAAGGTGAGCATTCCATACTGACCTAAGGTGTCTGAGGTCAGCACCAGAAGAGGTGACTGGTGGAGTAAAACAGGCTACTCACCTGTAACAGCAGTTCTAGGAGTGGTATATGTTGTTCATCCACACTAGTTGGCATGTCCCTTTCCCCTTTAAATCTTGCCAGATGGTCTAAAAGCTGGCTCCTCCCACCCACCCGGGTGGTATATGCCTTGGCTTCACCCCTTGACACCAAATCTTGCCCGCTTGAAGCAGAGGGTTGTGCATCAAAGCCGGGGAGGTTGGGTGGGTTCATGTGGATGAAAAACATACCACTTCTAGAAGAAACAAGCATTTGTCAATGCCGAATGTTTGCTTGCTGGCATTAGCAGCGGAAGTGCAGGAGTTAGACAGATGCAGTATAGGAATGGCACTGAAGTATTGAACTGATGCCAACTCCACCCTCACTCTGCAGAGATGGACAGGTATTGGGGTGTGCCTTTGGGTTGTCACCCATGACAGTCACATTTCACCTCACCCTACCCTTCAGACACTGACAAGTGTTGAGGTGTGTCTTGGGGTGTTTGGCCTTTACATTCACCTCATTCCATAAGGAAATACACTGAAATGGGCTCAGTATAGGAGAATGGTGTGAACTCTGGGGGCAAAGGGTCCAAGGAGCACCTCAATGCCTGTCACTGGCTGCAGGATGGGGGTGGGGTGAAATGGCATGAGCATTACTGTTGACAATCCCAAATCACACCCCTGATGCCTGTCAGTCCCTACAAAGTAGGGCGTTATGGTCGAAAACCCTAAAGCCCTGGGAGTTTCTTGGTATCTTTACTCCAAGTTTTCCACATGGGTTTTTTGTGACCCTACCGTATGAACAGTGACACTATCAGTTTGTTATGTGAAAGGTGATTTTGCAGAGCAACTGCGCCATTTGGTGCCACATGTGCAAAAACACATTTCAAACAGGATATGAAAAGCTACAGGTGTGCTGTTCATCAGGAGATGTAAAAAAGGACACTACTGAAAATCTGGAGTGAAAGTATACGAAAACTGGTGAAGTCATGAGCGTGCGTAGGAACAGCGCAACATACACCCATAATGTAAGTAGTTTGGGGATTTTGTTTTACAGCAGATTTTCAACATAGGCATTTTTGCACCTCTGCTCATGAACAGTGTCACTGTGATTTTCGTACTCTATCCTGAACACTAAATTCCCACAGTGAGCACGCTATTCTGTGCCAGAAGTGTGAAAACACATTTTGGCCAGGGTGTGAAAAATGACAGCTGTACTGTTCATAAGGAGGTGTGAAAAAATGTAAATGTTGAAAATCTGGACTGAAAATATTACAAATTCGTGAACTTACGAGGGTACGTAGAAATTGCGCAGTGCACGCTCATGACAGAGTCATTTTATGGACTTTTGTCACCAAATGTTCAGCATAGCCATTTTACCACCTCTGCTCATGACCAGTTTCCCTGTGATTTTCTTAATGTGTCCCGAACATTGATTTCACTCACCGACCTCACTAATGTGCGCTACATGTGCGAAAACACATTTTGGGTGTGATATGAAAAATGGCAGCTATACTGTTCATAAGGAGGTGTGGTAAAATGGCAGTGTTGAAAATCTGGACTGAAAATATTAAAAATTCTCAAAGTTACGGGCGTGCATAGGAACTGCGCAACGCACCCTCGTAAAACAGTAATTTTGGGGAATTTTTTCACCAAATTTTCGACATAGAGTTTTTGGGGACCTACCTCATAAACTGTGACACTATCATTTTGTTACTCAGTCCTGAAAGGTGGTTCCATGCAGTGACTGCGAAATCACCTTTCGGGACAAAATAACAAAATGACAGTGACTGAATTCATGAGGTGGGTCCACAAGAACCCCATGTTGAAAATTTGGTGAAAAAATTCAAAAAAATGGCTGAGATATGCACAAAGTTGAAAAAAAAACATTTATTGCATTATACAGCTTAACGGCATTTCTTCAGATTGAGGTCGGCTTTGAAGAGTGCAGATGTGTTCCCAGTCCACCGAAGATCATTGCTCCGGCCTCCGGAGGTAAGTATGGGGTGTGGGGGGGTGTGAGGAGGTGGGTGCTCAGAGGGTGGTTATGGGTTGGGGGAGGGGGGTGAGACAGTCAACTAGGGACCGTTTTTTTTTTTACAGGTGTTTCTATGTTTGTTTAGACTATGTGGGACTTTTGCCATGCTGGGGTGGGCTCCCAGTGTGGCAGCTGGAAGTTTTTTTGGGGGGAAGCCAGTGGAGCAGACAGGGGATTGGGCACCCCTGTTGGCCATATGGACTTCTGCCATGCTGGGGTGGGCTCCCAGCATGGCACGTGGAACTCTGGTTTTGGGGGGGTACAAACTATACAGTGGAGGAGCCAATAGGGGATTGGGCACCTCCAGTTGACCATACAGACTTTTGCCACACTGGGTGGGCTCCAGGCGTGGCACCAGAAGTCTGTTGGGGGGGCAGTGAAGCCGACGTGGGATTGGGCACCCTGTCGGCCATATGGTGTGCAGGGGGGAGCACATGAGCACGCTGGGGTGGACTCCCAGCATGCTACTTGGGTAGACAAAAATGGAGCTGTCTATGACAGCTATACAGATGCAGTGCAGAGTGTAGGCACTTGGCATACTGCTGACGGCAGTATGTAAATTACCTGCCGATGGCAGTATGCAAATTGCCTACACGTTACCACCACTGATTGCAGCAGTTTTTTGCTTTCAACTGTATGCCACTGCATCTGAACGGCTGTCATAGACAGCTCCGACATTCATTGGCATGGTGCAGTCGCGCCTGCAAAAGGCATTGGAAGTGGGGGGGGGCACACCTACGAAAACTCATATGGTGGCACTATGTTTCTTGCACATGCATGAACGCAAACATAAAAATTACCACAGTAATCTTGTTTCTTACATGGTGTACTCCAATATTCCTAACTCTTTTGCAGTATGCCTTTAAGCCAGATCTGCCTGGAGACGGAATGTTATGCTAATGATGGAATCATTGGCATGTGCCACTTTTTCAAATTCTGCCACCTATCAACTGCCTACATTCTACCCTCAGATTTCGTGGACACCTGACAAGACAGGGCCTGAGAGGAGCTTAATAATTATCTATAACAATAATATTAATAAAACACCCAGAAAAAAACTCCAACCAGAGAGAAAAACATTAACAAAACACTCCCCAGTGTCAGAATCACCTGAAGAAGGGAAACACCTTTGAACACAGTTCCAAATATAAAAGCCAGAGTGTGGCACACATACCCCTGGTATTACAGCATGGAGTGTAGAGGCCACTGGTTCTAGCAGGGGAGGCAGGGTGGGAGAGTTTGGAATATTGGAGTATCCCATGGAAGAAATGAAGATTACATACCTACCATAATTCTTGATCTTTCTGTGTATTTTTGCCATTCATCGTATTTGGGTTGCGGCCGGGTGTCATGACCCTGTGGGAGCTTTTTTTTTTTGCATGGGCGGAGCTGATCGCAGTGATTGTGCCACCCCTTGAGGCCGATGTACAATGTGGTGCTTGAGGGTTGGCCATTAGCTCCTGTCGGCGCCGGCCCCTCGCCATTTCTGAGTCGCTGTAGAGTAAGAAATGGGAGGTGAGGTGGGGTGGGACAAGAGAGTCCAAGGGTCAGATAAAAGAAAAATATATAAGAAACAATAGGAGAAATAAGCGGTTGAGAGGATAGAAGAAGGAAAGAGCAGAATCTAAGGGGATTAGGAGGGGCCCCAATTTCTGGGAAGAAAGAAAGGGAAAGGGAAGGAATAAACATTTTTACTGGGCGGGGAGAGGACAATACCAACTAACTCGCGACCTGAATTCCAAGAATTTAACTGGATGGAGGACTTCTGCCTAAGGGGAGTCAATCAGAAAACTTGGCAAGGCAGGCAAGGTCTCAGATCAAGGAGAATGGACTGAGCAGGCTAAAACTCCCAGCAGAGGATGACTTCCCAGGAAAGAGTCGAAAATTGAAAGACAGGAGGGAGTTCAGGAGCCGAGGTATGTCCTCTCCCCTAACCAACCAAAAAGAGGAGAGGGGGGTCTTCAAAGGAAGAACCCCTTCTCAAAGAAATGTATTAAGGGATTAGCCCCGAAGGACAAGGGGAAGGGGAGGAGAGAGGGGACTGCCATCCAACATCCCATACCTAAGAAGGGGTTGAAGCCAAAGGTGATGATGAAAAAGCCTCCCCACCACCCTTCAGCATCTAAACTGCAGAGGAGTCCCCTGTGTGCCCCAAGGCCCCCCTCACTACTAACCATAGCAAAGAATGGGGGGGAATAAGGGCACACAGAGGGAGAGGGACCCAGAGACTGAGGCCCCAGGGGGATGGTGGGCTGGATTTTGTGATGAATGGGGAAGATACACAGAAAGATCAAGAATTATGGTAGGTACGTAATTTTCATGTCTTATCTGTGTCAGTCTTCTCCATTAGTCACAGTTAGTGAATACCAAGCCCCCGAAGGGGCCCAATACGACCCTGACAAGAGACGCCTCTTAGCCCCAGTGGGGGAAACACTGGAGGAGAACCCTTATGGGGCCTGAAGCGAGGCCCCAGACTGGGGGTGAGTAAGAAGGGGACCCCCGGAGGGGGAAGGAAGGCACCCCGACAGCCATCATCTCACCCTTCAGGAGAAAAGGTGGGTTCTCTGGTATGCAGAGGAAATCACCCTATGCCAGGCTCCAGGTGACAACCTGGAAAGATGAAGTGACGCCGATCTCCTAATACAGATTGCTGTCCCCATGACTCTGGAAGCTACCTCACTGGTGTCGTTGGATGCCCTTGCTTGGTGCCTTGCTAGCTCCAGGATCTGAACAGAGAGTGATGACCTGTCTGGTTACCTCTGAATCAAGCAAGGAGGCTAGGAGCTGCCCCAGTCTGGACCACAAGAACCTGTCACAGGTTGCATAGTGGGCCTGATGTGCTGCAGTGGATAACAAGAACCATGCCACCCCAGAAATCAAAGTCCACAGAGTCTGAATCTGGGGGCCTGCCACAGACAGGGGTGTGAAGCCCATCAGGAGTGTCCAGTTGTGTCAAGCCCAACTGGGGGTGAGGCATACGACCTGGAGCCTCCGGGGGAATGCAATATCTCTGGTGTAGTGCCCTAGGGGCTGGAGCATGGGAGAAGGGACAACACCAGAAGTGCAGTGACACTTCCCGGAAGGGAACAGGCCAGGCAGGAACCACCAGGTTAGCCACACTGTACTTGCCTAGGAAGGTGCGCGTCATGTGCTCCATATTGCTTTCTGATCCATGGGTTATCTGGAGATTGTCCATCATCCTCATGAAGAAGTACTGATACGAGGCAAGATCAGCAGCAGCAGTAATATGGATGGAGGTTTCCTCTCTCTGTGAGGAGGGGTATGATGAAGCAGGTGAGTCCGGAGATTCAGAGGGTGGCTGCTCAGGGGGAGAGTAGAACACCTGCTCATCCATAACCTTAACATAAGGGGAAAGTGAGCAGCCAACCCCCTGAATGGTTCCCAGGTCAAAGGTCCCTTAGGACCGGCAATACCAGGGAGAGGAGGGGGAGGAGGCAGAGGAATGGGGGACAGGTCCTTCAGAGAAGAGAAAGGAAATCCTTTGCCTGAGCAAGAGGTCTAAGTAGAGGCTCCCGACAGGGAAGAAGACCCCGAAAGCCCAACAGTCAAAAGGCGAACAACCTCTCTGGAACTGCTTCGACTGTGCCCTGAGGGAGAATCCCCCTTGTGAAGCGACCAGGACCATGAGAGTCCAGAAGGATGGTCCCTAGCCTCTAAAGAAGAGGACCCTCTCAAAAAGGGGGAAAGGTGAGGATCTGCACTATGGCTCCTCCCCGAACCCGGGAGGGTCCTAAGGAGAGGCCGCCATTCAGAAGTCACGTCCCTCAACCCCTCAAACTCCAAAAGTGTCTTCTGCCTCTTGACCACCAACCTAGATAGCTGGCAACTCTGAGCAGTCCCCGAGAAGACCACCCAGGGTGCAGCACCTTCCCCTTCCAAGGGTGCTCCAGGCTGCCCTAAAGTTGGGCTGTCCAGGCACACAGCAGCAGGGAGTGCCCCAGCTGAGGGGGGAGAGAATCCTCTGACTCCAGGCTGCACAGCAACTGCCACCTGGACCGCTGCCTACTGGTCAGTGCCACTGGCCCCAGAATCAGGAAAAAATGTCCACTCCCCAGAGAGAGGCTGAGTGGGGGCCATTGATGTTACCGTTAAGGGGTCAGCAGACTCCGAGGAGTCTGGAGGCCAGTCTGGATTGGACCCAGAATCTCCCTCCGAAGAGGTGGAGACCGAGGTCTGATGCCAGACCACTCACCGACCCCTGCCCATTCCTGGGCCATGGGAAGTTCCAATCTCAGCCAGGGCACCGCGGTCGGTGCTGACCCCCCTCAGTGCTACGAATGGCACCCGAGTCAGGGACGGCACCAACCACGGCACTGAAGTTGGAATCGGCACCAATCACAGCACCGTCCCCCTCCCTGGAGCTGCAAAGAGCACCAGAGCCAGAGATGGCACCAGAGCCAGAGACAGCACCATCCACAGCGCCATCACCCGCCACGGCACCGCAAATGGTGCCGGAGCTGGAAACGGCACTGTCCCCAGTCTTGGCATGAGAACGGTGCCAAGACCAAAGACAGCCGCAAAGGAATTGGTCACACCTCCCATGGCGCTGCTCCCACTATCGGTGCAGCAAACGCCACTGACCGCAGAAACAATGCTGAGAGATGGTCGGGCACCATCCAGGCCTCTGGTGCTGCAAGTGATGCCGATGCCCAAAATGGCACCAGCGGACAGTGTCAGCCCAGAATGCGACACCAGGGGTGCCCTTGCCTCCGAAGAGATGACTGCTGGTGCGGTGCCTCCTGCCCACCCCCAAAAGGAATGGACTGGGCCTCCAGCACTGTGGAAGGGGTCCACACTGTGACAAAGCTAGAAGAGGTGGAGGCCCCCCTCCTCCATGGTCCATACAGAAGCGTGAGGGGAGCCAGAGGAAGGGTCAAGCAACCGAGTGTCGGCCTTATGAGTGCAGGCCCATCTCCCAAAAGTCAGCGGTCCTCACCCCACTTTCCATGCATGCAATTTGATAACTCAGCGGTCCATGGAGAAGCAGGCATAGCACGAATCCATGTCGTGAGAAGGACCAAGACAGGTGAGCCACAGATCATGCTGGTCGGAGACAGGGTAGTGGCGGCCACAGGGGCACTGACGCATAGGAGGCCACCCCACCTTTGATGATTTTTTGGCCCCATATCAGACAAGATCTACCAATAAAATAACACAAAAACAGTACCCGACACCACTGAAATAAAATAAAGGAACAGTTTTACCAGTCAGCAGCGTCGAGTAGTGGTGAAACAGAACCGACAGGACTTTCGATGCTGTAAGCTGAGCAAGAACTAGGCCACAGCTTGAGTCACAGTTTTTTCAGTGAGCACCACATGAGGTCCAACCTCTATGGTGGAGATGAAAAACTGGCAAACGGGCGGCGCCGACAGCAGTTAATGGCCAACCCACGAGTGCCACGTTGTACAACAGCTTCGAGGGGTGGCACCGTCACTGCGTTGGCTCTGCCCATGCCCAAAAAAAAGCTCCGCCCAACTGTGATGAATGGTGAAGATTGACACAGATAAGATATAAGATTACTATGGTAAGTAATTTTTTCTTCTCACCCCAGGAATACTCCAATATTCCTAACTCTTATGCAGACTTAGAAGCGGTACCTTTGGAGGTGGGCATAGGACCCATTTTGGAAACAGGCTCTGCAGGAGAGCTGTGCCAAACCTGGCAGCACCGCTAGCCTGCATATCCAGGCTATAATGCTTGGTAAAGGTGTGCACTGTTCTCCAGGTAGCTGCTTTACAGATGTCCACAAAAGGAACATCCCTGGTAGCTGCTATGGTAGCAGCTGTACCCCTTGTGGAACGGGCTCTAAGCTCTGCTTTTGCATCCTTCCTCGCTTTTGCATAGCAAAACTGGATACACTGGACTATCTAGCGAGAAATGGACCTCTTAGATGCTGGATTTCCTTTTCTTACATCCCCATAGGTCAGGAACAGTTGCTTCCTTTCCTGCCTAAGGATGTGCAGCCTGCACTCACCAGAGCATGAATACTCAGTAAAGAAAACAGGCAAGGTGATGGACTGGTTTAAATGAAAGTCAGAGGCCACTTTTGGAAGAAATTTTCTGTTAGTTCGCAGGACCACTTTGTCCTTGTGGAATGAAATGTAGTCCTGCTCAATACAGAGAGCCTGGAGCTCACTAATCCTTCTGGTAGAAGTGATTGCCACTAGGAAATCTGTTTTCCATGTGGCATATTTCAAAGGAGCTGAAGACATGGGCTCAAAAGTGGGGCCCATAGGTTTGGCAATGCAGATATTTAGATCCCAGGCTGGCACCAGTTCCCTGATGGGGGATGAAGGTGGACCATACCTTTAAAGAACCTTTTAAAGATAGAATTTGATGCCAAAGAGACATTCATCCGAGCTGAAGTGTAAGCAGACACTGAAGCCAAATGAACTTTTAGGGTAGAAGGCTGTAGGCTCAATGAATGCAGATCAGTAAGGTAGTCTAGCACAGCTGGAACCCATGCCTGGGCTGGTACTATATTCTTGGTGGAGCACCAGATGGAAAATCTTTTCCTTTAGAGGTGTAGGTTTTCTTGGTGGAAGGTTTTCTGTACCCCCTTAAGACATCCAGGACACTTTCAAAGAGATGCAGATTCACATACTCCAAGTCCTCAAGAACCATGCTTTGAGTCTGAGTGACTTGAGGTTCCGGTACAGGAGTCTCCCCTGGCTGGAGGTTAGCAGGTTGTGCCTCCGGGGAAGGTGTATTGGTTCAGCCACAGACAAGGAGAGCAGCAGAGAGTACCATGGCTGTCTGGCCCAATCTGGGGCTATCAGGATCATTGTGGCTGACTGGGTCCTGTGCTTGAGTAGCACCCTGTACACCAGAGGGAATGGAGGGAATGCATACAGGTATCTCCCTGACCAGTCCAGAATCAGAGCATCCAGGGGTACTGTTCCAATAGCTGGGGGTCTGAAACAATACTGTGGTAGGTGGTGACTTTCATGGGATGCAAAGAGATCTATCTCTGGGGTGCCCCACCTTCTGAAAATCACTTTCACCACCTGTCTAAGGTCCATTCATGATGGGCCTGGTTGATTCGACTCAAGGCATCTGCTAGGATATTGTCCTTGCCTGGCAGATGAATGGCCTGAAGACAGACTCCTAGTGAGTAGGCCAGAGTCCAAATTCTCATGGCTTCTGTGCAGAGAGGATCTGACCTTGTTCCTCCCTGCTTGTTTATGTAATACATGGTGGTGGTATTGTCTGTTCTGACCTGTACCACCTTTCCCTGAATTAGTGGTGTGAAGGCTTGCAGTGCCAGGAACACCGCCCTGAGCTCCAGCAGGTTTATGTGCTGAAGCGACTCTGCACTTGATCAAGTGCCATGGGTAGTGTGATCCCCTAGGTGAGCAACCCACCCTAGAAGTGATGCATCTGTTGTGAGAATCACTGATGGAGGATCTTTTTTTGGAAGGGGACCCCCCCTCTCTGAGGTTGGCTTCCACTTTCCACCACTGAAGGGCCAGGAGTAACATTTTTGTTACTAGGACCATGTTTGATAGAGAATCCCTTTTTTGACAACAATGAGCTCTTAAGTGGAACTGAATGTCTCTCATCTGGAACCTGGAACCTAGAACTGTGCCAGTGGCAGCTGCCATGTGGCCCAGTAACTGTAGAAACTGTCTTGCAGTTTTTGGTCTGTTGAGGGTGAAGGAGCCTGCCAATTGCAGGATACTTTTTACTCTGTCCAAAGGTAGGTAAGCTCTGCCCTCCTGGGTATTTAATTCTGCTCCTATCAACTGCAGCACTTGTGCAGGGATTAGGACTGACTTTTTGAGATTTACCAGAAAAACCCAGAGAATCCAGGAGTCCTTGGGTGAGCTGTAGATGTTCCTTTTCCTGTTGTAGTGACTTTCCCACAACCAACCAATCGTCCAGATAGGGGAACTCTGTGACACCTTGCCTTTGCAGGTGTGCCACAACCACTGTCAGGCACTTTGTGAACACTCTTGGAGCTGAAGTGAGACCGAAAGGCAGGGTTGAAAACTGGTAATGACCTGAAGGGAGTCTGAACCTGAGGTATTTTCTGTGAGACTCCCTTTTAGGGATGTGGAAATAAGCATCTTTCAGGTCCAGGGATGCCAGCCAATCTCCTTTTTGGAGAGCTGGCAGAATCAGTGACAAGGTTACCATTTTGAACCTTGGCTTTGTTAGGTGCCTGTTTAGCACCCTTAGGTCTAGGATAGACCGTCACTCCCCATTTTTCTTTGTTGTGAGGAAGTATCTTGAATAAAACCCCTTTCCCTTTTGCTGTGGAGGCACAGGTTCCACTGCTTTTGACAGCAATAGAGTTTGAACCTTCTTTTCCAGCAGTTTTCTTTCCAAAATGGAAGCTGGTTTGAACACTCTGGTTCTTAGGGAGGGAAGGGATTTAAAGCTTAGGGACAATCCCTGACTCACTGCTTCCAGGACCCACTTGTCTGTGGTGATCTGTTTCCAAGCCTGGAACTAGTGAGTCAGTCTGCCCCCTACTGGAAGTGGGGTGGGGGAAGCCTTGGAGGACAAGTCAGGGGTCCTATTTTGCCTGGGGCTGAGACTGGGAACCACGCCTGGAACCCCTTCTGCCCCTGCCTCTGAAGTACCCTTGCTGAGGGTACTGTTGTACTTTGGTTATGGCCATAGCCTGATAAAAAGGCCTGGAGTGAAATTGTCTGCCCCTGCCTCCCCTTCCATATGGTCTTGTGTATGGGGAAGCTTTCCCTTTGGCAGAGTTACTTCTATAAGTGGCCTTGTATTCGTCCACTTTCTTCATGTAGGCCTCTGTGTGAGTTCCAGAGAAGGAGTTACCCTCGAAGGGAAGTCCAGAGCCTTATTCTGAGTGTCTGGGGTAAGGTTTGTGGCTCTTAACCAGGCAAATTTCCTCTGAGCAATTGTATTTGCCATCCACCTAGTAGCAGTGTCATTGTTGTCTGCTGCCATCTGGAAAGTACAGTTACGTAAGAACTTACCGTAACAGTAGATCTTTGGGAGAAGCTCTTGCAGCAGGTAACACAAGTAAGACTGACACCACCTAGCAGCGGTTCTCAGCAAATTCTTCTTCTAGCAGTACCAACGTGGGAATGCCTCCACCGACATTCGACTTCACCCCCGACGTCACTCTATATAAAGGAGGAGTTCCCCACATGCTCCAGTTCTTGAACGCCCCTCTACAGGCAAAATGGATCACAACAGGTGACAAACAGGGATTGTGACCCAAACATTTCCTCATAATAGAGGAACAGCCAGCCCGGAAAAGGCCTGATCCCTGGGGGAAGGAGGGCAGGAAAATATATCTGCTGCAAGAGCTTCTCTTGAAGATCTTCTGTTACGGTAAGTTCTTACGTAACTGTACTATCTTACTTCAAGGGGAAGCTCTTGCAGCAGGTAACACAAGTAGGACTGATTCCCAAGCAGTATAAACTTAAGACAACCCCTGGGAAGGGGAAACAATAAGAAAAAAAACAGGAGAAACAGGAGCAGGACGGATCCCATAGGAAACCAGGCCCTGCAGAACTGCGAGGCCAAACCCTGCTCTGCATCTGAAAAAGATGTCAAGGCTGTAGTGCCTGACAAATGTGTGAACAGAGTGCCAGGTCGCAGCAGCACAAATGTCAGTTGCGGATACCTGCTTCAGCGCTGCAAAGGAAGTGGCGACTGCCCTGGTAGAATGAGCCTTAATTGGGCCCAAAGTAGACCTATTGCATTTCTGATAACAAGAGGTAATGCAATGGACCAACTAGCGCAACAGCGTGTGTTTGGTGACTGGGCAACCTAAGGACCTTTGAGCAAATGACACAAAAAGCTGATAAGATTTCCTGTCCCCCTTGGTCCTAGCCAAGTAACATCGAAGAGCCCTGTGGATGTCCAAGAAATGAAGCAGAGCCTCCCCTCTGTTTGAATACTCCTGGTAATACACCAGAAGCTTAACAGACTGGTTAAAGGTGAGCTCCAAAACCACCTTCGGTAGGAACTTCAGGTTGGTGCGAAGGTCAACCCTATCCTTATGGAAAATAAGATAGGGTTCTTTACACATGAGAGCCTGAAGCTCTGAAATGCATCTCGCTGAAGTAATGGCTACCAAAAGCAAAGTTTTCCAGGACAGGAAACGAAGCTCAGCCTCCATTGTCAGTTGGAAGGGGAAGCGTAAGCTTCTCTAGGACAAAGAAGAGATCCCAAGGAGGGACAGAATCCCGGATGGGAGGTCTGATATGAAGAATGCCATGAAGGAAAGCCTTAGAGACCTCCATCTGAGCTGTCTTACCCTGCACTGGGAAGTGATAAGCGGAGATGGAAGCCAGGTGTACCTTGATGAAGGAATGACTGAGACCTGACTCCAAAAGGGAAAGCAGGTATTCTAAAACGGGGGGTCCACCCTCTTGGCTGCAGCTCAGATAAAGAAACATTTCCACTTCATAGCATAAGTGGCCCTGGTGGCAGGCTTACGTGCCTCAACTAAAACTTGCGCTACCTAATCGGATACTCCAAACCTGGATTTAGCTAGGTCCTGAGGAGCCAAGCATGCAGGTGAAGGGATTGCAGATTTGGATGGACCAGTGACCCATTGTCCTGAGACAGAAGATGAGAGAAAACTGGAAGGGGCAGCGGAGGCTCTGCCACTAAATGCTGGAGCAAAGGAAACCAAATCTGATGAGGCCACAGCGGAGCTATCAGAATGAGGGCGGATGGTTCTGACTGCACCTTGAGAAGAACCTTCTGCAAGAGCGGGAAGGGTGAGAATGCATACAGAAACCTCCCCTTCCAAGAGAGGGACAATGCATCTTGCCAAAAAGCTCCAGGCTCTGGACCTAGCGAGCAGAAACTGGGCAGTTTTGCATTGGATTGTGACGTGAAGAGATCTAACTCTGGTGTCCCCCAACGGAAGAAGATTTGATCTGCGACTTCCTGAAGCAGCTCCCATTTGTGAGCCTGTAACCTGGCTCTGCTGAGCACATCAGCCAACATGTTCTGCTCTTCGGGAACGTGAACTGCCATCAAGAAGAGCTGATGCTCCAGAGCCCAGTCCCACACCAGCATGGCTTACTGGCAGAGGGGGTGCGAGTATGTATGTGCCACCTTGTTTGTTGATGTAGAAGGTCACCGAAGTACTGTCCATCTGGACCAACAGGTGGCCCAGCACTAGGACTGAGACCAGGGTCTGAAGAGCATACAGGACTGCTCTCAGTTCCAGAATGTTGATATGCAGATCTTCTTCTATCAGGGACCAAGATCCCTGAGTGCGATGTTTCCCCAAGTGGGTGCCCTTTCCCGAGGAAAATGTGTCCGTGGTCAGAATCTGGGTTGGTGCCCCTACATGAAAGGGGATACCCACCAGTAAGTTTTGTGACAACATCCACCAGCGCAATTCTCGGTGGATCAGCTCTGAGATCTAGATTGAGGTGTTTACATCATCCTGGGTTTGATCCCACTGGACTCTTAATGATCACTGAATGGTCCGCATGCACAGCCGTGCCAGAGGGAGAGAAACTATGTGCCCTAGCATCCTGAGGAGGAGTCTTGTGGGGACCCTTGAGGCTGTAGAGACTTGGTACGCCAAGACCTGAATCTGACCTGCTCTGTCAGAGGGAAGAAACACTTTCCTGAGGGTGGTATCCAGAAGAACTCCGATAAACTGGAGACTCTGGGATGGGAGAAGTTGAGACTTGTCCCTGTTGACCATGATCCCCAGGTGCTGGAACAGCAAGAGGGAGTCCTTGATGGTTTCCAACAGGCAGGCCTGGATGCAGCCAGGAGGAGCCGGTCATCCAGATAAGAGAACACAAAGTGGCCCAGTCTCCAAAGTGCCACAGCGACCACTGCCAGGCACTTGGTGAATACCCTGGTGGTTGAAGAGAGACTGAAGGGGAAGGCTTTGAATTGATAGCCCTGCCTTCGAATCTGAACTTCAGAAATCTTCGATGACCTCTGGCAATCGGGATATGCAGATAAGTGTTCTGTATGTCCAAGGATGCCAGCCAGTCTCCCTTCAAAATAAAGGGCAGAAGAGTGGGGAAGGTGACCATATGGAACCTCTGACAGAAGACCCATTGGTTTAGATCACTGAGGTCCAGAATAGGCCTGAGGTCTTCTGACTTCTTCAGGACCAGGAAGAAGTGGAGAAGAACCCTGTCTCTCACTCAGCTGGTGGCACTGGCTCAATGCCGTTTTTGTCCAAAAGGGATTGGATTTTCCTTCTGATCAGCGCCCAGTGTTCCCTGGGATAGCAGAATGGGGGTGGTGATCTGTCCATCGGGAAGGCATTGAACTCTACAGAGTGCCTGAACCCCACGAGCTTGAGGACCCACTGGTCGGAGGTCACGTGACTCCAGGCATCTGCATAGAGAGAGAAGCGTCCTCCAACTGGCTCCCCCAACAAGATGTCCAGGGGAGGAGGGTGGCCTGGATAGCCAGGCAGTGGGAGGGGGAAGGAGGGTGGCAGTAGCTGGTTTAGCCTGCCTAGAGAAGGAAGCTGAGGAGCCCCTGGCTCCACCCCTATGACTAAAGCCACCTCGCTGCGAGTGGGACTGGTAGCAAGCTTGCTGAGGCCGATGTCCCCCACGGCCACGAAAATGGGGCTTCCGAGGTCACCCCTGCTTCAGGTGGTACATGGACTGCATGATTTGGATGGCCTTGCCAGAGTTCTGCAGCTTGGTGATAATCTTCTCTGTGTCTTCGCCGAAGAGCACGGAGCCCTTAAAAGGAGCATCCAGAATGTTCGTCTGCACATCTGGATTGAACCCAGAAAGCCAAAACCAAGCATGGCATCGGAGGCAAATGCCAGTAGCGGCCACCCTTGAGGAGGTGTCTGCAGAATCATAGGCCAACCTCAGAACGTGGGTACCCATGTCTGAGCCGGTGTGCAGTAGTTTGGCAAGCTGTGCCCACTGAGGACAATCAGGCATGTTTTGCACAATGTCCATTCCCTGTTCCTAAAGGGTGTTCTGGAATTGGACCATGTGTGTCAGGAAGTTGAGACTCCTGATACTGCAGGTGGCAGCAGAGTATACCTTGCATCCCATGGAATCCAGCTGCTTTGACTCCCTGTCAGGCAGCTGGGTGATCAGGTGTTTGGGCCTCTGCAAATGGTCATGAGCTGCCAAAATCACCACTGAGTCTGCTGCGGGTGGTTCGGGCCAAGAAGGGGTGGTCTTTAGGGGCCCGGTAGAGCTGATGAGCCTTCTTGGGCAAGACAGAGGAGGAGTGAGGGCGCTTCCAGGTAGCGAACGTGACATCCTCAAATGTGTCAACCATGGGAGGGAGGACCATCAGCTTAAGGTCTTTTTGGTGGAGGTATTTAGCCAACCGCAGTCGCTCGGGGTCCAGGGTCTCAGTGTCCCAACCCATGTTTTCCTGGATGTGCCTCATCACCTCCATGAAGCTCAGGTCATCCGGAGGGGATTTGGGGTGCCCCTCCATGTCCCCTAAATCCAGGTCAATGTCTGAGTTCACCCAAGAGGTGTTGGAGTCAACATATAAGTCTGAGGCTGAAGAGGACGGGGATCTGTGTCATCTCCTCTTGCGCCTCTTGTCCAGAGAGGGAGAACATGAGGAACTGCTGGACCTAGTCCTCCTGCGCCTCTTGTCTTTATGTTTTTTGGGTGGTGCAGGCTCCTTCTCTGCCTCTTGATTGGAAGGTTCTGGGACTGGGACTGGGATTGGATCAGGAACAGGGCCCCCTGGAGTATCAGGTGTGGGACAAGGCATACCCACTGAGAGATCACATTTGACCGTGTCCCACCAGTGGGAGAAGAACTCCTTTACTTGCAAAAGGTTCAGTTTTGGGGAACCAGGTGCAGAAGGAGGAGGTGCACCAAAGCCATCTTCGGGTGGCACCAGCGTTGGGTCCGAATCCCTGGCTCTAGTGTCCATGGGCATCGGCGTCAGTCTTTGTGGCAATGATGGAGAAGCATCTGCTGCCCAGTCATCGGCCTCTGATGTCAGATGGACTGGTGTCTGTTGTGGAGAGAGGGTCCCAGATCTGATGTCAGGTGGCACCAGGGTGACTGGCATCAGAATGATTTTAACTGGTGGTGGAACGGCTTTCACCGGGGGGGAGGCCGGAGGAGCCGTGGGTGGATGACGGTCTGGCATCCGCTTGTCTCTGGAGTCTGACGGGCGTTCCTCAGTGGCATAAGCCTTGAGATGGTTGGACTTGTGGTGTTTAGAGGACCACTTGACTGAACGTCGGTCAGCCGCCGGTGGCGGGCAACGGTCAGAGTCCTTTGGTTTTGGCGGCAAGGATGAGGCCCTGCTGCTGGAAGACCCTGAGGCCTTGCGCAACTCCTGGAGGTCAGCCTTGGAAGCAGAGACTGAGCGGGAAGGGGACTTACCTGCGCCCGCTGAGAAAGCCTTCTCAGCAGGAGGATGCACTTTCAAGGGTTGGAGGGTGGTCCCTGAGGACTTGGTCACCACAGACCCAGTGGAGGAAGGTTTGAGGGCCATTAGGCGGGAATCATGCCCCAACAACCCCGATTTCGAGCCCGAGGACCTGGGCCTAGAATGGGACCTCTCTCTCCTGGTGCTCCCGATGTTGTGGTGCTTCTTCTGGGCGGGAGGGAGGTCAGATTCCCTGAGGATGAAGCACATTCCATCACAGCCAGCTTGGACTGTGCTAAAAAGGCAGAAAGAGATTTCTGTCGCCTGATGCGTGTCCTGGAGTTAAAGGCCTGGCAATGGGGACAGGCATTAGTGTCGTGGTTGGCCCCCAGGCAAAAAAGGCATGTGGAATGGCCATCCTTAGATGGTATCTGCCGCCCGCAGGAGCACTTGTTGACATGCCTTTTGGAGGAAGAGGACATAGATGCAAGAAAAAACACTTTTAGAAACGTGAAGAATAAAGAGAACGATCGGTACTGCAAGCAGTAAACCAAAGGCAAATTAACCCTGACTGTGTGGCGGGAAAGAAATGGAGCATGTGGGGAACTCCTCCTTTATAATAGAGTGACGTCGGGGGTGGAGCCGACGTCGGTGGGGGCATTCCCACGTTGGTACTGCTAGAAGAAGTATTTGCCGAGAACTGCCGCTAGGTGGCGTCAGTCCTACTTGTGTTACCTGCTGCAAGAGCTTCCTCTCGAAGTAAGATCTGATATTTGGCAGCTTCTAAGCCAAATCTGGCAGTTTCAGTATGGTCTGCTGAAAGATTGGAAGGAGTCTTGTCTGCCATAGCCATGACAGACTGATTTTTCGTACTGGGCCGCATAGGCCTGGAAGTTAACCTGTCTTATGGCCAAAGAAGCTGATAAATAGCTCCTTTTGGACGCACTGTCTATTTTCCTTGAATCCTTCTCGTGGAGGGGTGAGAAGCGAGAGGAACATTTGCCTTATCATAGGCAGCAGCTTGTACCACCCCCTGGTGATCAGGGTGGGAAAATAAAAATTCATCCCCATCCCTGTCAAGCTAGTACTTCTTGTCCAGCCTTTTATCCAAAGGTGGGACAGACCCAGGTGTTTGGAGGAGTTTTATTGCATTCCTTTTAAAGAACTTATTTATTAGGAGCAATAGCTTTCTGGTGGGTGTTAACCCTATCATTTCTAAGTACTCTGCCTCCTCCTCATCCTCTATCACCTCAGTGGTAGAGATATCCAGTGCATCTACCATTTTGCTTACAAAAGAAAAATGAGATGAGTAATCCTCGATGACTTGGGAGGAGAACCAAACTCCTGCTCATGAAAGACTTCAGGCTCTATAGGCTCTCCTTCATCCTCCTCCTCATAGTCTCCATAATTATCACGTGCCTCATGCAGACAGGACTGGGTAAACTCAGTTGGGGTCTGGACTGTAGACTGCTGTCCATCAAGCAGCAGACCCTGCAAGGCTTGTTAAACTTTAAATGCATGTGCAGTTTCCAGAGGAGTAGGCATGGTTACAGACACAGCAGAGGTCCCCATAGGATGACCAGCAGGGGGTTCAGTGTGTTTAGTTTTCATAGTTTTTTTCTTGGGACCTGGACAGTTAGCCAGTTCAGCAAGCCTTTTTGTACCCGTATCAGAGGTAGAAAGTGTGGCTTCTGTGGTTTCACCCACAGTCACAGAGCTGGTCAGAGTCAGAGGGACCCTTAGGTGGAGGCAATTTCTTTTTAAGCCATTCCAAATGTTTTACATGCATTTTTTTCAGGAAAAATCTTACTGATTTCACAATCTGTCTTTAAATGATAATAACCAAGGCAAACAACACAAGAAGTGTGTTTGTCTGCCATGGCAAACACTTCTCCACACTCTGTACAATTTTTGAAACCGGGTTCACCGGTCTTTTTCTTAGGTTTTTCAGACATTTCAACAAAAAAAAACCTCCAAATAATTGCAGCCACAATTAATTTCAACTTTTAGAAACAAATGTATCATTTGCAGTTGGTTCAAGAACCGATCGGGGAACTGATCGGAACCATGAACCGAAAAAAAAAAGGACCGGGATTAGCGGTTCAGTAACTGATATTAACTGGTACGAAAAAATACATTTAAAGAGGGACTATGGTTACAAATTACTGGCAGCAATAAATTCAGAATATGCATCAACATATCCCAAATCACCCTCATGCCAAAACTGAGATCCCTAGGTTACTTTGTTTAAATGTTACAAATCATTTTACAGCCATAAATTCTCTGCCTATTCAAAAAAGCCAGTTTCAGTGAAGAGGTTCTGATGATGTCATCTCCTGAACTCACAGTCTAGCCCTCCCTGTCAGCAAGCTTACATGACTTGCTTCTTCAATGTTTAAAAACTATGTGCAAATGGTTTTCTCCAGGAAAACAGGCAGCACCATTCAATAAGCACTGCTTTAAAACCTATGTGTGTGTTTCAGGTTTTGTAACAAAGTTGGCAAATTCATATTTTCGTTTTTGGTGCTTTTTTATTGTGGTCCTTTTCTCCTGGGTTGCTGGATGCTAAGTCACAGGACACTAATGTGAGATTTGCAGACTGGATATCGCTGATGTGGTGAAAGGCTGTGATCATTCACATCGTCATTCAATTGAGGTGATTTTGCAGGATGGCACTTTAAATCAATTATTCCATCACCCAGTAAATGGGGATGGGAGAGGTAGTGCTGTTTTGAAACCTTGCTAAGAGTTTCTATGCAGTAGCCAGAGCAATGCTTAATCACTCAGTCAGTCAATCAGTCAATATTTTATTCATCATGAAAGTATGAATGAATGGGATACTCAGTTGAGCAGAGCTCATTTTCTGTTCTCATTGACAGGCTGTTACTTGAGCTATATTCAGACTCATCTGCGTTGTACTCCACATTACAATGATTGCTTTACCAGGGCTAACACTTCCACCTCTAGTAGGAATAGGAATTCACACATATAAGGCCCCTGTGAAAACTTGTTGTGAAGCAGACACTGACGAACAGCAATGAAGTTACCAGCATTGCAACACTTGTAGCAATACAACTTCCAAACAGACACTGCAGAGCAGCACTTCACATGGTATCAGCAGTCTGGAAGTATGCTAACTCAGCATCTTGCAACTCTGGAAAATGAACCACTCGGAAATGGCATTAAAAGACACATTTGTCAACTTTGTTGCAAAACCTGAAACACACAGATTCTGTAGCACTGTTTTTAGAATGATGCTGCCTGTTTTACTTGCATAAACTATTGCAGAATGATCTTTTAACTTTGGAGAAATAGGTCCTATAAGCCTGCTGACAGGTAGGGCTAGACTGTGAGTTCAGGAGACGACATCATCAGCACCGCTTCACTGAAACTGGCTTTTTTGAACAGGTAGTGAAATCAGGGTTACAAAATAGCTCATAACTTTAAAATGAAGTAACATAGAAACCTAATGTTTGGCATGAGATTTATTGGGGTTATGCTTATTCTAATTATGCAATGTAGCACTTTTGGCCAGAGTCCCTCTTTAAACAACTAATTACCTCAAATAAAAGAGTTTTAAAGAGAAAAAAACTCTGCTAATGCTAAAAAAGCGCCGGTTCCCCACCAAGTTATACCGAACCGTGAGAAACCGAGAAAATAAGTAATTTAAGTAAAATAAGCTAACGGTTTTAATATAAACAAAAGATAAGGACAGCAAATGAAAATAAAATACTACTTGTATGTATTTTTTTAAAGTTTCATGACGAGATGATGAGGAGATGATCTCCGAGCGTCTAGTCTTGACAGACGGAGAGAGAGAGATCTGACGGTAGAATGTAGGCAGTTGTCAGGTGGCAGCATTTGAAAAAGTGGCATGTGCCAATGATTTCATCATTAGCATAACATTCCATCTCTGGGCAGATCTGGCTTAAAGGCATACTGTATAAGAGTTAGGAATATTGGAGTATTCCTGGGGTAAGAACTACTGTTAACAGGTGAGTAACCTGTTTTTCTAGGATCCTGGATATGTTGTTCTATTCACACTAGTTGGCAGACTCCTAGCAGTTCTTCAGGAGGAGGAAGGCAAGATGCACACCCCCTACTTACGGAACAGAGATTGGAGAACTGAGGCCCCAAAACCAGCATCCCAGCATGACTCTAGGTTGATGTGGTAATGGGAAATGAAGGTGTTTGCTGACTTCCAGGTAGCAGCCCTGCAGATATCCTGGATAGGGATGTCCCTAGAAACAGCCACCAGCGCAGCAGTATGGCGGGAGGAATGAGCTCTTATCCCTATGGGAGGCTCCTTGCCTACCAACTGATAGCAGAGATCAATGCAAGATGTAATCCATCAGAACAATTGTCCGCTTTGCTACAGGTCTGCCAGGTGCAACTTCAACGTAGGTGACAAACAGCTGGCGAACCTCTCCCTGAACTTCAGCCATACGCTCCTTGTAATAAGACAGCTTTCATCTCAGGTCCAAAATATGGAGTCTGTACTCGGCTTCCAAGGTGTAATTGGGGAAGTACACCAGCACAGTCATCACTTGATTTGGGTGAAACTCCGACACCACCTTCAGAAGGAACTTCAGGTTGAGGCGCAGAACAACCTTGTCCCTGTGGAAAACCAGATAGGGAGATTCGACAGAGAGCACCTGGAGCTCTCCAATCCTTCTGGCTGACGTGATAGCCACCGAGAAAGCAGTCTTCCATGACAGATGCAACATCTCACACCTGTGCATTGGTTCAAATGGCTTGCCCATGAGCTTTGCCAGTACTAACAGTAGATCCCAAGGTGGTGATGGTTCAAGCACCGGAGGGGAAATGTGTTCAAGGCCTTTGAAGAAATGCCAGACCACCCTTTTCCTGTGCCTGGTAAGCAGAGATGGCTGCCGGTGCACCTTAAGGGTCGTAGACCAAAGACCTCCTTTGGAGAGTGACCAAAGGTAATTGAGGATGCTAGCCACTGGACAGGATGAAGTGTCCAGGCCTTTGCCCTGACACCACCAAATAGAGAATCTCTTCGATTTGAAGGCATAGCACCTCCTGGTTGATTCCTTCCTAGATGCCTCAACTACACTGAGGACATCATCAGACAGACCCAAAGCCTGAAACTGCAGCCGCTCAGGAACCAGGCTGTCAGGTGCAGGGATTGAAGGTCCAGATGGAATACCTTCCCCTGACTGATCGAGAGCAGGACCGGGTGTGCTGAAAGATGCCTTGGGAGCTTGATGCTGATGCTAAGGCTGAGGAGATCTGGATACCAGAACTGACGGGGCCAGTCTGGGGCGACCAGGATCACTCACCTGTGCCTTGTCCCTCCTAACCTTGAGAAGCATCTTGTGGATCAAGGGGAGTGGAGGGAAGGCATAAAAGAGGCCTGGGGTCCATGGCCTCAAAAAGGCATCCCCCTGCAGCGAGCTCTGCTGAAGAAGGTGGGCATGGAACAGCCACAGCTTTGTGTTCCCCCTGGAGGTGAACAGGTCCAACTGGGAGAAGAGGCTGTGTACTACCTCCAGGTGGAGAGACCACTCATGGGACACCTTGCCCACATGGCTGAGGGTGTCCACCAACTGATTCGAGGCTCCTGCCACATGGATGGCTAGGAGATCTGCCTCCAGTCAGCTCACGAGGGTCCAGATGTGGAGCACTTCCCTGCACAGAGGCCGGGAGTGCATGCCACCCTGTTTGTTGGGGTAGTACAGGGTCATGGTGTTATTCATCTGGACTTGAACCACTTGATCCCAAAGGAATGGAGCGAATGCAGCCAGCACCAGTTGAACTGCTCAAAGCTCCAGCAGGTTGATATGGCATCGGGATTCCTCGGGGGTCTAAAGCCCATGGACTCTGTGATTCCCCATGTGGACACCCCAGCCCGTGAAAGAGGCATCGGTCGTCAGGACAACTGTTGGCTCGGGTGGACAAACGGGATCTCTCCCTGCAGATGTTTTAGGATGGTCCACCAATGGAGAGTGTCCTGCATCTTCTGGGTTACAGTGACCAACTGGTCAAAATGACCTAGACAGTGAGACCACTGGCTGGCCAGCTCCCACTGAAGGGGGCGCATATGCCACCAGGCACATCAGACCACGGAGGTGCAGGCTGCCATGTAACCCAGAAGTTGCAGGAAGTCCCGGGCAGGGCGCAAGCGCCCAACCAGAAATGATCAGGCAAAGGAGGAAGAGAGAACCTCTGCCCTGTCCACCAGGAGCCTGGCTCTGGCTTGGCAAGAGTCGACCTCTGCCCCGATGAAGCATACCACCTGCGAAGGCATGAGTTCTGACTTGGCCTCATTGATCAGGAGGCCAAGGCTGAGGCAGGTTTGGAGGGCCAGATCCCTGGACCTCTCTACCACCAGTCTGGAGGGACCTGCTATGAGCAAATCATCGAGATATGTGTAAATTCTGACCCCTCAACACTGAAGATGGGCCTCCACCACTGCAATGCATTTGGTGAAGACCCTGGTGGCCAATGACAGGCCAAACGGCATGGCTTGGAACTCATAGAGGGTTCCCTCCACCCTGAAGCAGAGGAACCTTCAGTGAGACAGATGGATAGGGACATGAAAGAATGCATCTTGAAGATCCAGGGAGAAGAACCACATGTTCAGCTCAAGAGATGGTATGATCTGGGACAGAGTTACCATCCTGAAGGTGGGAGACCTAAGAAATTGGTTCAGGTCATGCAGATCTAGAATGGGGCATCAGCCCCCATCTGTTTTGGGACCAGGAAGTACCTGGAAACTAACCCTGGGTTGACAAGGGGATCCGTGACTCTGACCACTACCTCCCTGTGGAGGAGTTGGGTGATGTCGTCTCTGAGAGCTGACTGAATGTGGGTGGATACCTTCTCCTCCTCCCATGGGATGTGGGCTCGGCTTGGTGGGTATTGCTCGAATTCCAGAGGCAGTCCCTGGCCAACCACTTCCAAGACCCACCTGTTCACTGTAACAGCGGACCAGGTAGAAAGGAAGTGGCAGAGCCAGCACCCCATGGGAGGACCCAGAGTGGTCAGAATGGGCATGGAGTTGGCAACCCCCATCCCATCACTGTGCAGGCTTGGAGAAGGGGGAGGAGGATCCAATGGGGGGAGACTGAGGGGCTCATTCTCTCTGAGCTTATGGGCTATCAAAGCCCCTGACTTGGGCTGAGGGTGCCAAGGCTGAGCCTGCTGCTGCTGCCCAGATTGGTGCTGGGGCTGCTTGACCACAGGGGCAGGAGGCCAAAAAGACTTTCTTTTCTGCTTCTTTGAACCCTGAGGTTCCTTCTGGGTGGAAGTAATGGAGTCCAAGGTGGCACTGGACTTTTCAATACGCTGGAGGTGACCTTCAACTCCTGGACCAAACAAGTCGGTACACAGGAAAGGAAAGTCCGCCAGTTTGTGCTGGGTGTCTGCCATAAAGGTCAAGACTCTCAGCCTGGCCCTGCAGCACATGGCAACTGCAGCTGCCACTGAACGGGCACAAGAATCTCCAATGTCCAGAGCCATCTGGAGTTGCTGTTTAGCAACAACCTGGCCCTGGTCACGGATCTGCCTGACCATGGTCTGAAGGTCCATGGGGAGATGAGGAAGCACCTTATCCATAGAGCCCAAAAAAGCATAGGAGAAGTGTGCCATAATGACATTCGAGTTCACCTGTCAGAGACCAAGTGAGGAGGCAGCATAGACCTTTCTGGCCGAATGGTCCAACTTCTTGGACTCTTTGTCCAGAGGTCTATCCGTGTGTCCTGAGTTGCCCGAGCACTGAAACACAGACTCAGTCACCAACCCCTCAGCTGAGGGGTGTTGTGTAAACCCCGAAAGGGAGCTGATGGGGACTGCATACTTGAGGGCCATCTGGGCTGAAGGCGCAGGGAAGGAGTCTGGGTGCTGCCAAAGCTCCAAGGCCTGGCCAACTAAGGCCTGGCCAACTATGGCTTCGGCCACTGGAAAGGCCTCAGACAGAGAATCCCCTTTTCTGAGGATATCAGTTAGGGGATATTTGGCCCATTTTTCCACAGGCTCCGAGGGCATCCCTGTTGATTTGGAGATAAGACGGATGATGCCCAGCAAGGACGTGGGACCTTCCTCTGCCAAGAGACTCATGGAATCATTGTTGCATGGATGTGAATTCAGGTCTGAATCCTGAGACCCTGAGTCTGGATAAAGTGGCCGACCACCAGAGTCACTTTCAACACGCCGTGGATGTTTGGGAGTGAGGGTGACAGACAGCCTGTGCAGGAGGCCCTGAACAGGCTGAGACTCCTTGGCAGGAGCCCCTGAGGGAGTCTGCTTAGGTGGCAGCTCCACCAAAATAGGTGGAGAGGCTGTCTTCAGCCAAGCTGGGAGGGTCTTCACTGGTTCCACAGGTGGACGGGCAGTGTCAACCAGCTCCGGAAGAGTCGGCAGCAGCCTAGAGGGTGACAGCCAAGTGATGGCCGGAGTAGAAGCCGGGATCGACTTCGGACTGGACAGCATAAGCTGTTGCCAAATAAGGTCCTCGTATCCGAGACACAACTTGCATTGAAGCCTCTCCTCATCTGAGGAGGACCAGAATGAGGATGAATGGTGGTGTCACCGCTTCTTGGAGCACCGCTTGTGAGACTTCTTTGGCCTGTTGGTCAAGGGTGTCTGAGACCTCAACTTCAACTGTCAGGGGGACCGATGGGGGTGCCTGGAAGGGGCCAGGGAGAACTGCAGTTTCTCCAGATCAGGGACAGAGACCATGGGTGGAATCCCAGCAGGCTGGGTCTCCTTCTCAGTGGCCAGCAGGACCGGGGTCCTAAACAAAGAATTGTCGGCCGCATCAGTCAACAATGGGTCAATGGGGTCAATTACTATTTCAACCTGGTTGTCATCCTGCATCTCAGCTGGCTGGCCTGATGGGTGTACCCTGAAGCCAGTGGCCGAGGTCGTAATTTTGACCAAAGTCAAGAAGGGAAACTCCTGGGACTGAGATCTCTCTCTTTGTCCCAAGAGCGTCATCAATGCACCAGATCTTCTCTTGATCCTTTATCCTTTTTGGGGGACTGGGAGGTGTGCGAACCGGATGGGCCCTCTCCTTTTGTCTGGAGAGACTGGAACATCTCCTCGAAGGATCTGGAGAAGGAAGAACCCAGTTTGAGCAGAACAAAGACCATGACTGAAGAGGATTGCTTGGCGGCGCGAGTCTCCTCCTCCTCCTCCTCCTTGAAGGCCTTCATTTGCTCAAGTTGGTTGGCAGATCCCATGGCTGCAGAGACCATGACAGGCATCTTTGGATTTGACCAGCAGGTACTGTTTTTCCAATTGTCCAGGCTGTAAACATGCAAGGTGATCATCCAAAACTGCAGGATGGAAGGCATGACAAAAATTGCAGGCCTGGGTATCATGTGCATGGCCCAGGTAGTAAACGCACATGGCATGTGGGTCAGTAGGGGACATCTACTGCCCGTAGGGACATTGGCAGAATCAGGGTGACGACTTGTCCTCCATCACAGTCAGTATCACGAATTTAAGTGGAGAAGCTCTGAAGAGTTTAATTTTCGGTAACTTGTCCAAAAGATTAAGTGCCAGGGCCTACTCAATGCAGAAGCGGTAAGGGGGGATCCTGAATCTTCCAGCGGCAAGGAAGATCTGGCATCAAGGGGCAGATCTGAGGCATATACCACCTGGGTGGGTGGGAGGAGCCAGCTTTTAGACCATCTGGCAAGATTTAAAGGGAAAGGGACATGCCAACTAGTGTGGATAGAACAACATATCTTACAATCCTAGAAACAGATCTCATTTCTAGATTGGAGCTGTCCAACCTCCAGAGCAAGGAGTGACAGTGAAGAGGAGTCACTTCTATGAGACACTCCAACTTTTCTGAGTGCTGTGCCCATTGCACTCTGAGGAACCAATGAAGGATCCTCATGTGGGAGTGAGCCAGTCAGGATGGCAGCCGCCATTAGGCTGATTAACCTTAGATGGCATCTGGTCAAGACATAAACGCTGGAGGAGACAAGCTGTGCCTGGGCTACCAATGCTGTAGCACAGTCCGAGGGCAGACATATTCATCGCAGTCCAGTATCCAGAACTGCAGCTATGTACTGGAGCCTCTAGCAAGGGGTAAGGACCAACTTTGGTTCAAAGACTAGTATACCCAGCTGGTTGAACAACTGTCAGGTCCAAAATAGTAGACTATGGCTTCTTGAGATGGGGCTTTCAATAGCCAGTCATCTATGTAGAGGAAGAAAAAGAGGCCCTGCCTGTGGAGGGCAGTGCCACCATGGCAAATACTTTGGTAAATACATGTGGTGTGAAGAACAAATCAAAGGTTAAGACACAAAATTGGTAATGTGAGCCCTGGAGCATGAATTGTAGGTATTTTCTGTGACACTTGCAGATCTTGATGTGAAAGTATGTATCATTCATGTCCAGTGCAACCATCCAAGTCCCTTTCAGTAAGATGGGAAGGAGGTACTGCAGTGAGACCATATAGAACTTTTTGTATTCAATGAATAGGTTCAGTCCCCAAAGGTCTAATACTGGCCTTAGATCCCAGGTCCATTTTGGAACCAGAAAAGTGCTGGGAATAATAGCCCTGGCTGATGCCTGAAACTGGGACGAGTTCTACAGCCTTCTTACAAAGAAGGGTTTGAACCTCCTCCAGCAGGAGGGCAAGATGTCCTGGAGGGTATCTGTTGGGTAATGGTGGGATTGCTGAAGGAACTGTAAGGAGCTCTGAAGCATATCTTTGCCGAACCACCTCCAGGACCATGCATCTGTAGTAATCTCTCTCTCCCCTTTTGTAGAAAGAGAGAGATTCAGCTTCCCATGAAGACTTCCTGAAGCAATGAGGTTGGAGGAAGGGGAGTCAGAAAACACCGGGGGCGGTGGGGGTGGCCGTAATGGTTTGACCTGTTTTAAGTCTGGCATGGGCACCAGGAGGCAAGATTGGGAAGCGTTAGGCTGAGGTCTCTGGGAACCACTTACTGGGACCCTTGAATAGCTTCAGCCTGGATGGGCATAGTGCCTGTGAAAAGAACCTCTACCCCTTCCCTGAGGTTTAGGGTTCAAAGTATGCAGAGACCTTAAAGTAATTTTTGAGGACTGTAAATCTATTAAGCTTTAACCAGAGGATGTAATCATACTTAGAGAAATGACATTAGTAGCTAGCTATCCTCATGTTCATGGTAGCCAACACATAGATCCACTTGCCCATGGTGCCTACACTGCATGACTCCTTGTTAGAGGGGTGCACTGTGACATCCATGGGCACTATGACTTTGTTATTTTCAGTCAAAATAACAATGGCATCAATTATTGGTTGAGTGAAATATGTGGGTTTAGACTTAGGGGTCATATATTTTCTTCCCGCCTGTTTGGGAACAACTGCCGCAGCAAAGGCCTCCTCCATGTCACCTCTAAGAGAGAGTCTTTAAGGCTGGTTGGATAGGAGGAATGATAGAGACCAGGATATTAGGTATATTTAGGAACTCCAGCTGGAGGCATCTAGCCTGGTCTATAGTTGCTGTCTCAAAGTTTAAAGTGTTGTGCATGTTTTTGAGCAGAGCTTCGAAGGAGAGATCCTCCTTAGGCACAGTAACTGTGTCAGGGTTCTCTGTGCATTGACATCCTCACCCTCATCCCTGTCTGTAATGATGAGGTCTGGATCTGACTCATTTCTTTCTATTCTCATAGTGCAGAAGGGGACAACAATGGGCAATGGCGCTTGGCATGGCAACACCAGTCCTGTCACCAGGTAGGGTCTCGGAATGGCATCGTAGGCGGCACCAAGGACAGGCCTGGGACTGACCCTGAAGGAGCCGGCCCTGGCACTGAGGACCTGTACGGCACCGATATTGGCACCAGGGTAGGATCCAAGGGGTCCAGCAGCAGTACTTTGGCTGTTACTGTTCCTAGAGAGGATGACAATGACACCAAAGGAGGAGTCAATGCGGTAGTAGGCACCACCAATGACCCTGACACTGAGACTGGCCTCTGCATTGGAGTCGGAGTCAGCATGCCTAGGTCTGACGACACTAAGGATAGCACCTGCACCGATGGCCCTGAAGAACCAGGCACCAACACCATCAACGGCCTCATCATACTTGTATACTGAAACTCTCATTAAGAGATACCCAACAGCATAATTGCTCACCGGAAGCCTCCCTAAGAAACAGGAAGAGATTCCAGGACAGTGAAAATGAGCTTGTAGGCCCCTGGAGCCCCAATGTCATCTGAGACAGTGGTGGAACTTGGATCCACAGGTGTCTATTATCTCTGTACAGAATGACCAGAGATCCACCTCAACTAGTGCCTTTTCTTCTCCTTATGCTTATTGCTAGAAGAGGTCAAGGCCGAATGGTGCGCAGACTCTTGACACTGAGCATGTGAGGAATTTGGACCATTTATTTTTGCAACTCCAGGAGGGCTGTCCTCCATCCCATGCACTGGACTGCTCATTGCCAGAGTACTCACCCAGAAAGGAGTGGTGGCCAGACACAGCCTTGTTGCTGAGCAACTACCCTGTTCAGGCTGCCTACCTTCTATGGCATTGGTTGATTTCAGGAGGAAGGGGTAAGAGGAGACTGTAAACTTTTGTGCATGTAACGCTAAAACTGACACAAAAATAGCAAACTCTAATGTGTTTAAAATATAACCAAAGAACTGGTAGCCGGACCGCCAGTGCAGCAGCAGAACTTCCACCTGTGACACCGATGCCCCAGGTTCAGAAACTAGCCTGGAGCTGTTTGAGGGCTGGCCGGGGGAAGAAGGATGGAGATGGAGTGTCCTGGGGACCACTTTCTTCCTCAGGAGGGTGGGTTGGGACAGCATCCGGAGCATGACTGGCCCCTTGCAGAGTCAAGATGTCCAGCAGCACAGGAGCTTGACAGTATAAGAAGGCGGGACAGACATTGGCAGCCATGCTGCAACATCATTGCATGCTACACCTTCCGGGGAGAAAACCAGAAAATGACCATGATAGTGCAGGATGCTGCCTGCTGCTCTGCTGCAGGTCCTGCACAGTCATCTGAACTGTCTCTCCCTGCTCATACTCTAACTTTGCTTGGGGGTTATGGAGGTGTGCCTCCAGGTGGTCCTTCCTGTGGGGGGATCATCCATGGGAGACTGCAGGAGCAGGTACGTTCTGGGGTGGATGACAGGGCTGGGCTGAAGTGGACTGGTTGGTGGTGGAGCAAAAAAAAAATACTACTGTTATAGGACAGTGAAGTTCTGGCCCAAACTGGAGAGTGATGGAGATGCTGAACACTCAATCGCAGGAAAAAAGGAACAAAGGTGACTGGGGGATGGTGCCAATGTAACCAGTGGGCATGTGCAGTACTACATGCGTGGGGCCTACTTGCACCACCAGCTCCCACCAAAAATAGTTTGGCTCCCATAGGGTCTTATTGTCTCTGGCTCAGACCCATTAGCTAGAATCTGTGGAGAACATTAATTCTTGGTAGATAAATAAGAATTTACTATACTTAATGGTCAGTTTGTCAAGCTCTCCGCTAGCAGGGAAGAGTCCTCTTACCCCTAAGACCCTGAGGGCCTCAGTCTTCAGCACATGGGGAACCCGAGAGGGGACTTTAACCTTTATCATCTGGGGAACCCCAAGAAGGGTCCCACCTTGTTCAGGCTTGATCAAATATGGGATTAGGAAGGGGCCCCTGGAAAACAGAGGCTGGGTTAGTCCTATAAAGCTGCCACCTGACGCTTAGGGAGAATAGGTAAGCCCCCCAGTACTGGGAGTTTAGAATCTTGTGGAGAGCAAGTGGCACTAGACAAGAAAAGAGAGCCAGGACATCTGCCTGAGAAAGATGACTACACTTGCAGTATGGGAGGCCGCCTTGATGGTGTTGTAAAAATGCCCTCAATTGATGCCAAGCTGCCTGCAAGCCACTAATTGTAATATCCATGGCCTGCCTTGTGGATTTACTCACAGGGATAGTAAATTATGTATTTACACCCATAGGTAATGTTCATAGGTCACCATATGGGCCTGGTGAGATGCTATGGTGAAAAATGACTTAGCAGATGTGAAAACATTCCTGCCAAACCATGAGATTGGCAGACATACTCAGGGCACTTTGCTGTGCACAGGAAAATCCGAAAAATCCAGAGGCAACATGAACCTCAGGCCAGGGCAACAAACACAGCCTAATGTAAATAAAGAACTGTGCCCCCCCCCCCTTGCATGCTTTAGTGTGAGTTTGTGAATGATCTTTGAAGATGTGTGGGTTATAAATTTAAAAGGCCATGATTGTATGAGTGACCCAGTCGAGCAGGTATCCTTGAGTGCTGGTGTGAATGGACTTCTATAAAGCTGGCTACCTTGATGTGGTACAGAGATTTATTGCAATGTATCCTAAACACAATAAATAAAAGATAGTCAGCTTCTCTCTGATTGGTAGTGTGTGTGTTAGATAAAATAATATGTTGTGAATCTATTAGGTCATTGGCTTACTACATATTGTTAATTGAAATGGGGGGGGTGTCAATTTTTGTGTACTGGGGAAGCCCATCTTTTGGTTTGTGTTTACGGGGTGCAGCAGTTCTGTCAACTCTCTAGTACAAGTTTAATATTTCTGGCTACACCCTTGTGCCGAACGTATTAATCATGCTAGAGCTGGCACTGGGAGGGTACTGCCCAGTCACAGATAGAGTACCTTTCTGAGTCTAGAGAATGGACAGACCTGAAAAAGGGTGTCATTGGTATTTGACAGACCCAGTGGGTGCACAGTACAGCAACTGGAGGTCCCTAGGAATGGAAGGAACTATATAGGTTGTGGTGAGCTAGCCAACTGCCAGTCATTATTTGCAGGTATAATTGTGTGTGTGTGTGTGTGTGTGTGTGTGTGTGTGTGTGTGTGTGTGTGTATATATATATATATATATATATAGTTATGTGATTCTGTGTATGTGTACATGCCACAAGAATGCCAGTGTTAAGGCAAGGGGCACATGAAGAGAGAGATAGCGTGGATTTCTTTTAAAAATGTTTGACCTTCCTCTGACCTGAGGGGCAGCTGCTTGCCGGGAAGCTAAGGTTGCATTTGCAGGTCCCTTAACAGAAATGAAAAAATTACTCGCCTTAGTAATTATGTTTCTTCTAGTGGAGTCTTGCTGTATTCTGACAAGTGCAGTTAGCCCCAGCCTTTAAACTGCCCCAGAGAACAATGGGTTAACTTTTCTATGCAGGGCATAGAATGTTGATCTCAACCTTGGTTGATGTCTCTGCCTGTTGTATTTTGAACTGCAACCGTCAGATCTTTACAAGCAAAACTCACTAGGTGTTCTGTGTGGAAATTGTAAAATTTTTACTAGCCAACTGGCAGAAAAATAATCTTTTGGGTCTCAAAGGAAGACTCAAGTCAGGAAACCCAAAACACAAAAACCAATAAAATTGAAATAAAACCTCACCCCACAAGTAACAGAGGGTGTAAGGGGGCACCCCTTGGGTGCAGACACTGCACCTCCCCACCCACATCCCAAAAATCCAGGTTCTGAGAGGGGAGGTGGGGGGGAGGTCAGAATACAACAAGACTCCACTAGAAGAAACATAATTACTAAGGTGAGTAATTTTTTCTTCAAGCAACATGAAGTCTTGCTGTATTCTGACAAGTGCAGACTACCAAGCAGTACCTCCATGGAGGAGAGACAGAACCTACTTTGGGAATAGGCTCTGAAGTACTGCTATGCCAAACCGAGCATCACTCCTAGCCTGGATATCCAGGGAGTAATGCTTGGTAAAGGTGTGGACTGTTTTCCAGGTGGCTGCTTGACAAATTTCTAAGAGAGGGATATCCCTGGCAGCAGCCAGGGAAGCAGCTGTACCTCTTGTGGAATGAGTCCTCATGCCTAAGGGTGGAGTTTTTCCCAGTTTTTCATGGCAGAATTGTATACAAGACACAATCCACCTGGCAACAGATCTCTTGGTGGCAGATTTGCCCTTTCCCACTTCTCCATCAGTGAGGAACAACAGGAGGGAGTCAAACCTGTGACCCTTGGTACGCTCTATGTAGTAGCTAAGGGCTCTTTTAACATCCAAACTGTGTAGCCTCCTCTCTCCTGAGGAAGAATGATCAGTGAAGAAAACAGGGAGAGACATAGACTGATTCAGGTGGAAATCTGAAACCGCTTTAGGCAAGAACTTCCTGTTACTTCTAAGGACCACTTTATCTCTGTGAAAAGAGATTAAATTAGGTTCCAGTGACAGGGCTTGCAATTCACTGATACGTCTAGCAGAAGTAATGGCTACCAAAAACACAGTTTTCCAAGTCAAGTACTTACGCTCTGCTGAGGACAAAGGCTCAAAAGGGGGTTGCATAAGTTGTGCAATGCAAACATTGAGATCCCAAGCAGGAGCAGGATCCCTAAAGGGGGGATTGGTGTGAAGCAATCCCTTGAAAAACTTACAGAATACAGGGTGGCATGACAGTGAGGAAGACTTGCCTACTGACAGGAAAGCAGAAACAGCAGACAAGTGTACCCTGAGAGTAGCTGTTCTGAGGCCCAGGCTATTAAGATGGACCATATAATCCAGAACTGTAGGCAATTCAGCAGTATCTGGGGAGATATGCCTCTTAGAACACCAAATGCTGAATCGCTTCCATTTGGAGTTATAAGTCTTTCTGGTGGAAGGCTTTCGAGATGCTTTGAGAATATCCAGAACTCCCTGAGACAGATGCAAATCTGCAAACTCTAACTCTTCAAGAGCCATGCCTTGAGATTGAGAGACTGAAGATTGGGGTACCAAATCCTCCCCTGAGAGGAGGTTAACAGGTTGTAATTCCTGGGAAGAGACAGGGGAAGATGGACTGCTAGGGACAGCAACAAGGGGTACCATGGCTGCCTGGCCCAGTCTGGAGCAATCAGAATCACTTTGCAAGGTTGTGACCTTATCTTGACTAGAACTTTGAAGAGGAGAGGGAAGTGGGGAAAAGCATACATAAATTTCCCTTCCCAGTTCAGAGCATTCAGGGGGACTGAGCCCAAGCCTGGGGGTCTGCAACAAAAGAGATGAAGTTGGTGATTGTCTGGGGCTGCAAAAAGATCTATCTCTAGAGTGCCCCATCTTGAAAAAATCACCTTCAACACCAGAGGATCCAAGGCCCATTCGTGATGGCCCTGAGATATTCTGCTCAGTGCATCTGCTAGGACTTTGTCCTTCCCTGGGAGGTGAACTGCTATCAGAGAGGTTTGCAGGGAATAAGCCAGGGACCACAACTTCATTGCTTCTGTGCACAAGGCCATAGACCGAGTGCCTCCTTGCTTGTTGATGTACCACATGGTGGTGGTGTTGTCTGTTCTGACCTGAACCACCTTGTTCTGTACTGATTGAGAAAAAGCCTGCAGTGTCAGAAACACTGCCGTGAGTTCCAGGAGATTGATGTGTAGAAGAGATTCCTGAGGCGACCACAGTCCCTGGGTGGTGAGGTCCCCCCAAGTGGGCTCCCCAGCCCAGCAGGGAATCATCTGTGGTAAGGACCACTGAATGAGACTGAGTGGCAAATGGAACCCCTTGCCTCAAATTGTCCTGATCCTGCCACCATTGCAGGGCTTGTATCAGAGTTCGAGTCACTGGGATTAGTTTGGTAAGGGAATCCTTTCTCTGGGACCAAAAAGCTCTTAAGTGGAACTGAATGTCCCTCATCTGGAATCTTGCCCCCTTGGACCACTGCTGTAGAAGCTGCCATATGGCCCAAGAGCTGAAGAAAATGCCTTGCTGGTCGAGACACCTGAAGGTTGAATGAAGAAGCCAGCTCCATGAGAGCTCTTGCCCTTTCCAGGGCAAGAAAGGCTCTTGCTTTTACTGTATCCAGCTCTGCCCCTATGAAGGTGAGGAGCTGCACTGGTTTGAGAACTGACTTTGGTAGGTTGAGAAGAAATCCTAAAGAAGTGAGCACTTGCTGGGTCACTTGCAGGTCTGACTTGACTTGGTCTGGAGACTGGCCCACTATGAACCAGTCATCCAAATATGGAAAAATGGAAATCTTTTGTCTTCTTAGGAAGGCAACAACTACTGCCAGGCACTTTGTGAAAACCCTTGGAGCTGAGGTTAGGCCAAAGGGCATTGCTCTGAACTGATAGTGGCCTGAGGGCAACTCGAACCTGAGGTACTTTCTGTGGAGCACCTGATGGGAATGTGAAAGTAGGCATCTTTGAGGTCCAGGGAGGCTAGCCAGTCCCTGGCCTTAGAGAGGGAAGGATAATTCCCAGAGTTATCATCTTGAATTTTGGCTTTAAAATATGTTTTTTCAGATATCTTAAGTCCAGGATGGGTCGCCACTCTCCTGTCTTTTTGGGGGTCAGAAAGTACCTGGAGTACAGTCCTTTGCCCCAGTGTAGGGTAGATACTCTCTCTATAGCTCTTAAAGGTAGGAGAGAAGAAACCTCTGCCTCTAGGGCAAGGATTTCCGAAAGATTTGCAGGTGGAAAAGATCTGTCTCTCATCTTAGGAAATTTTTTGAAGCTGAGAACCAGTCCCTGGCTTACTACTTCCAGGAACCACTTGTCTGATGTAATAGACATCCAGTCCTGGACAAAGTAAGCCAGCCTGCCCCCTACTGGGATAAGAGAGTTGACCTGGGCAGACCCATCAGGGTGTCTGCTTGGCAGGGGCTTTAGGCTGAGGGGTGGATGCAGGCCTGCTCATCCCTCTTCTGCCTCTCCCTCTGAAGAACCCCCTCTGCGAAAAGGAAGAAGAGGCCTGTGCTTGGTAAAAAGGCCTTTGAAAAGGCCTTCCCCTGCACCTAGACTGCTGCCTTTGAGGAGTTGTCTGCCTTTCCTTGGCCTGAGCACTCCTGTAACTGGTCCTGTACTCGTTCATTTTCTTCATGTAATTCTCTGTCTGCTCCCCAAACAGAGAATTACCCACTACAGGAAAAATTCATGGCCTTAGCCTGGGTATCCTGTGAGAGGCTAGTACATCTGAGCCAAGCCATTCTCTGAAGAGCTACAGATGTAGCCATGACTCTTGATGACACATCATTGGAGTGCACAGCAGCAAGAAACTGAACTTTTGATGCCTCAATCCCATCTGTAGCCACCTCCTCCAGCTCCTTGGCAAGCTGGGGGGAAGCCTGTTTAGCCAGTGCCAGTACAGTGTCCTGCCTGGACTTCTGGTATCTGGCTGTATAGGCCATATAATTCGCCTGCCTGAGTCCCAAGGAAGATGCCATGTACTGCTTTTTTGCCATGGTATCAATCTTCCTGGAGTCCTTATCTGGGGGGTGTGATGCCAAGGGAATGTTTGCCTTATCACAGACAGCAGCCTGTACAACCCCAACATGGCTGCATTGCTGATAAAGGAACTCCATATCGGAGCCTCAAAGTGTATACCTCTTGTCCATTCTTCTATCCACAGGAGGTATGGAATTGGGAGACTTCAAAATTTTTTGTGTCTGTTTCCCAAAAGATTTGTGATGGGGAATAGACAGTCTCCTGGACTCTGGGATGTCCATCATCTCTACATAGTCAGGCTCCTCCTGATCCTCCAGTGCCTCCTCCATAGGAAGCTGGAGGGTCTCAGCCACCTTTCTGTAAAACATAAAGTGGGAAAGGGACTCGGAAAGCCTAGGAGGAGAAACACCTGAAGGTCTGTCTGGGGAGATGTCTGTATCAATAGGCACATCCAGACTTTCCCCATCACCATATTCATCTTCCAACTCTCCTTCCTCATCAAACTCCAGTTCATAAAATTCTTCCAGGGTATAATCGTGAACCGGGGGAACCAACCGAACCAAGCCCCTGCCAAAAGGTGCCGGTTCAGTCGGAACTGGGCGAAGCAATTCCACAATACGAATTGCTTTGGCTATTTCTCTGCGGTCGGAATATGAGATTCTGGATCTGAACTGGACGATTTTTCTTTGCGTTTCTTTTTTGGCGGAACCGACCCCTCGGGATCGGATCTCCTTTTGCCTGAAGAAGTATCGCCCTGGTCAAACAGCACTCCTTCTGGTTTGGTCAGAACCGAACCGGGCTGGCCATCCGGGTCAGCGGACTTCTCGGCCTCCCTTTCCCTCAGTCTACCTAATCTCTTTTCAAGGGTAGATTTGGGAAAATGTTTACAAATTTGACAGTCTGAATTGAGGTGGTCAAACCCCAGACAATAAACACAGGTGGTGTGGGGATCGGCCTTAGCAAAGAGCTCCCCACACTCACTGCAGTGTTGAAACCCAGTAGGCCCGGGTTTTTTCTTGGGTTTCTCAGACATGGCAAAACCTAACCAAACGTACCCTTTTTTCGGCAACCGCCAGGCAAAACTCCCCTATCGGTTCCTGATCATGTCACGGGTCTTGGAAAAAAACATACTAAAACCCATTTTTTTTAGAACCGATAGGGACCGGTAACCACACACTAAAGTAAGATACAAAAATTACCTGAATGATCGGTTCAGCCGAACCGATCCACACTTTTACAAGTTCCACACAGAAGACAAAACAAAACCTATCTAGTACTCACGGTACCATAGACAGAGACTTGAACTGACTATGCGGAAACTAAATTTTGGTAGAAAATGGACCGAAAACAGACACTTCAACCGACTTCGAACCGAGCTGCAGGAGAAATCTCCGAAGTGACTGTTCAGTGAGGCGGAGTAAAGAATCTGATGGTTGCAGTTCAAAATACAACAGGCAGAGACATCAACCGAGCTCAAGAGCAACATTCTATGCCTTGCATAGAAAAGTTAACCCATTGTTCTCTGGGGCAGTTTAAAGGCTGGGGCTAACTGCACTTGTCAGAATACAGCAAGACTTCATGTTGTTTGAATGTTGATCTTTGTGCGGCAGCTGTACTCTGCATAAACTGAACTTGTTTTTATGCGGATCTGGAGAGGATGACATACAAACAACTAGATAATTAACAAAAATAAGTGAATACTTATCGGAGGGCATTCTATAATGCGGTGACAAGCTAGAGTCGGTCCGACGTTGTGCAGGTCGACGGCTGGAAAGAACTGGAGGGCGGATGTGGGTACTGCCCACTATATAAGGTTATGCTGACATCCATCATGTGACGTCCGGAAGGCGGTCCCCATCAGACTGTGCTAGCAAAAGTTTACGTGCGGTCCTGATGCCAGGGGGTGCCAGTTCTACATGTTATTACCTACTGCAAGAGCCCTCTCAAAGTAAGATCTACCGTTAAGGTAAGTACGCACTGTACTATCTTCCACAGGGTGTAATCTCTTGCAGCAGGTAATAGACTTGGGATGACTCCCAAGCAGTAAACTCAGGAAGGAAAGTTAAGACAGAAGGCTATGTAGGACAGTGTGGCCAAAGGCCATCCTATGGCGCAAAACAATGTCTAAGTTGTAATGCTTCATGAAAGTATGTATTGTGGACCATGTGGCTGCACTGCAGATATCTGTGACAGAATCCCTTTGAAGCAGGCTGCTGTAGTGGCCATGGCTCGGGTAGAATGGCCATGGGCAGGTCCTGGTAATGACTTGTTATATTTTTTATAACAAAAGGTTATACAATGTGCCAGCTAGTTGGAGAGGGTCTGTTAAGCAACCGAGAAACCTTCCCTGGTTGAGGCGAAGGTAACGAAAAGCTCAAGAGTTTTTCTAACAGATTTGGTACGATTTATATAGTATCTCAAAATACAATGGACATCTAAGGTGTGTAGGAGATATTTTCCATGATTAGAATGCTCAGCGTAGTAAACTGGCAATTCTATGGACTGATTTAAGGTGTGTTCCAAAACCACCTTAGGTAAAAAAGAAGGACTGGTTCGAAGAGCCACTCTGTCTTTGTGAAAGATTAGGTAAGGCTGTCTACACATTAGAGCATGAAGCTCAAATATACACTGAGCAGCAGTGACAGCCACTAAAAATATTGTCTTCCAAGAAAGGAAGCGGAGGTTGCAAGTGGCCACTGGTTTGAAAGGTGCAAGGGTCAGTTTTTCCAATAGGAAATTCAAATTTCACTGAGGGGTGGGTTGTCTAATGGGAGGTTTGATGTGTAACATTCCTCTTGAGAACATTTTGGCAAGATGATGTTGATACAGTAGTCTCCCTTCTAAGGGCTCATGGAAGGTCGAGTTAGAGGCCAAATGAACTTTAATAGAGGAGTAGCTCAAACCTGTCTCAGCAAGCGAGGCCAGGTAGTCCAATACTTTAGTCAGTGGACATGAATAAGGATCCAATGACCAGGAAGCAGCCCATATAGAGAAGCGTTTCCATTTAGCATTATATGTTTCCCTGGTAGATGGTTTGCATGAAGCCAACAGAATATTGGGCACTGGTGAGGAGACTTAAAGATGGGCTATGAAAGCAAACTCAGGAGCCAAGCGTGAAGCTGTAGTGACATCAGGTTGGGGTGAAGGGCCCCCTGATCTTGAGTCAACAAATCTGACCTGATCGGCAACAGAATGGGGTCTGTTACTGAGAACTGTTGAAGTAGTGGAAACCACACGTGCCGAGGCCACAGAGGGGCTATGAGGATCATGGTGGCAGGTTTGAGTTGTAGTTTCAGTAGAGTCCGTTGCAGGAGTGGGACGAGGGGGAAGCATATCAAAAGAGTCCTGTCCACAATTGGAACATGGCATCTATAGACTATCCCTTTCTGTTCGGGATAATGGAATAGTATCTGGGGAGTCGGTGATTGTTGTGGGAGACAAACAGGTCGAGGTGCGGGGGTCTCCCACAAAAGATCATCTGAAGAACTTTGTGATGAAGTGACCACTCATGCGTGGAGGACTGGCGACTGAGAACGTCAGCCAGGGTATTGTGGCATCCTGGTAGATGGATGGCTATCAACGATAGGTGTTGAAGTATGGCTTCCTGCCAAACCACTGTCTCCCTGCAGAGAGTGCGGGACTTGATACCTCCTTGTTTGTTCAGGTAGTACACCACTGAGGTGTTGTCTGATTGGATCAGTAGAGGCCCTGGGGAGAGGTGGGGGAGAAAAGCCTGAAGGGCGAGGCGGACTGCTCTCATTTCCAGTAGATTTATATGAGGAAGAATGGAGAATCGGGGCCACCTGCCCTGTGTCATGTAGGGATCCAGGTGTGCTCCCCAGCCTTCAAGGGAAGCATCCATGGTCAACATATTCTGGGGAGGAAGGAACTGGAAGGGCATGCCTTGAGATAGGTTGGCACGCTGGGTGCACCAATTCGTGGCCAAGCGTAGAATGGGAGTGACTCTGATTTTGTCTTCGAAATCCCATTTTTTGCCACCACTGATTCTGAAGAGTCCACTGGACTGGTCTCATATGTAGAAGGACAAAGACCACCGTGGGGATGGCTGCGGCCATAGGCCCCAGAAGGCATAAGAGACGTCTGGCTGTGATAAATTGTTGAGTTTGTATCTGGGAGGCCAAAGACAGCAGTCTGTTGGCAGGGAGGTAAGCCCTGGCGGAGGCAGTGTCCAGAACAGCTCCTATATACTGGAGCAACTGGGTAGGGGTTGGATTGGACTTGAGCCAGTTGACCATAATTCCTAGGGACTGGAACAGAGTAAGGGTTGCTTGGAGGGACAAAAGCAGAGAGGTTTCGGAGTCTGCTTTTATAAGCCAATCATCCAGGTACAGGAAGATGAAATGTCCATCCCATCTCAGGGCCACCACCACTACTGCTAGGCACTTGGTAAAGACTCTCGGGGCAGATAAGAAGCCGAACACGAGTGCCTGGAATTGTTAATATTGTCCTAGCAGGTAAAAGCGAAGGAACCAGTGGTGGGCAGGGTGGATGGGGATATGCAGGTAGGCATCTTTCATGTCTAATATGCACAGTAAATCCCCTTGTTTTAACATCGGCATGATGGACGTTAAGGTGACCATCTGGAACCTTGTGTACTGAATGTGTATATTCAATTGTCTGAGGTCTAGTATAGGTCTGAGATCTCCAGTGCGTTTAGGTACCAGAAAAAAATGGGAGTAAAATCCCTGATGACACTTCAACAGAGGGACTGGATAGATCGCCTTCTTGTGAAGATGTGCCTGAAGTTCCTCCTGAAGAATGGGGATATGGTCGTGTGGGTAACGGACAGAGTGGGGGGATGAGGGGGAGGTACTGAGGTGAGTTCCAGCGTGTGTCCCATCCTTATGATCTGAAGTACCCACTCATTCAATGTTATCACTTGCCAGGCCTCTAAATGGAGGGCAAAGCAACTGCCCCCAGCTTTCGAGACCTGGAGGAGGAAGCCCAGGCAATGCCCCAGTTGGTCACTGGGAAGTGGGCTGACCGGCTCCACCCGTGGAGTGGGAGCGGGAGCCCTTAGGTAGGAGTGGCAGTCCTAGAAGAAGGCTGGGAATGACCACGGAATACACCTCTGTAGGTGCCTCTATGTTTACTGCTTCTCTCTGACTGAAAAGAGGACTGGGAGCAGTACTGGTAAGATGGCTGTGAAGTATGATACATGCCATGTAGCGTACGTAAGGTCAGACCTGAAGCCTGGAGATCATCCAGAAGTGTTTGGGTAACTGGACCAAAAAGTTTAGATCCATTAAAAAGGGCATTTACCACTTTAGGTTATATATCTGGTGTAAATAATAATACACATAGCCAGACGTGGTGTCTCAGGGTAATCCTCATGGCCGACATGTGGGCAGAAGTATCCATTGCATTATATCCTGAGTGGAGCAGGTGTCGAGAGATGGAATTGCCAGTCAAAATTTTAGCCAATAATTGGTCCTTCTCCTATGGTGGAGGCAGTTTATTGACTAGTTCTATAGCAGAGGACCAGAGGGTATGTTGGTATTTGACAATGTGTCCCATATAATTCAGAATTTTAAGATTCATGGTTCCCGCCTGGAATACCTTCTTCCTGAGGTAGTCAAGTCGGTGGGAGTCCTTATCAGGGGGTAATGAGCTCATGTGCTTTGGTCGTTTGGTACGATCATGAGCTGCTGTGATCACTACCGAATCTGCTTCGGGGTTAGTGGAAAGAAAGAAAAAATGACTCACCTGTAGTAATCTTGTAGCTTCCAAAGGGATCCACTAATATTATTATTCTTGCAGTGCTCCCTTAAGCCAGCACTGCCCCAGAGAGAGAATAGAATGCTATGCTAATCATGGAATGTTTAGCTCGTGTATCTATTTTCAAACTGGCCAGGTCAACTGCCTACATTCTACCTAAGATTTCTTAGAAGCCTACAAAGAGGCCATAACAACATGTGAATCACTATTTAAATAATTATAGAAAAATAATGCCCAACTGGGCAAATAACATTAACCAAAGGACTAGTATACACAAATGTCCCCTTTTTTTCTGAGGTCAGATATGCCTTTAGAAAAAAACCTACAAGTTAAGACATTACTAGAAAGTGCCAGCAGGTGGCATGCCACTCCAACTATACATCTTATCAGCTGTGGAGAGGATTTTTCTTGTTACTGATTCTGAAGGGGAGGCAAGGGTGGGGAGTAATAATATTAGTGGATCCCTTTGGAAGAAACAAGATTACTACAGGTGAGTAATTTTTTCTTCTAACCCCAGGAATCCACTAATATTATTACTCTTGCAGGCTATGCAGCTGTACCTCAAGGAGGTGGGCCAGAATCTATTTAGGAAAAAGACTCTGCAAGACTGCTGTGCCAAATCTGGCATCACTCCTGGACTGGGTGTCCAGGCTATGTGAAGGTGTGGACTGACCTCCAGGTAGCTGCTTTATATATTTCCATTAGAGGTACCTCTCGGGCAGCTGCAATAGTGGCAGCTGTGCCCCTTGTAGAGTGGGCCCCAAGACCAGAGGGAGGAACCTTGCCTGCCTTTGAGTAGCAAAACTGAATACACTGAACTATCCATCAAGAGATAGTCCTCTTTGAAGCAGAAGTGCCTTTACCTACGTCCCCATAGGTGAGGAACAGTTGTTGTCTGTCCTGCCTATGATCTTTGGTATCAGTCATGTAATAACTCAGTACTCTTTTTACATCCAAGCTCTGCAATCTACGCTCACCTGAGCTAGAGTGTTCAGTAAAGAAAACTGGCAGTGTTAAAAACAGGTTCAAATGGAAGTCAGAAACCACCTTGGGAAGGAATTTCCTATTAGTTCTCAACACTACCTTGTCCCTGTGGAAAGAAACAGTCCTTTTCCACACACAGGGCCTGTAGCTCACTTATTCTTCTGGCAGAAGTGATTGCTACCAGAAAAACTACCTTCACCTTCCAGGTAAGAAATATAACCTTTGCAGATGCCATAGGCTCAAACAGCAGAAGCATAAGCTGGGCAACGTAAATATTAAGGTCTAATGCTAGCACTGGTTCCCTGTGAGGGGGAAACAAATGACTGAGCCCTTTAAAGAATCTTTTGAATATAGGGCTTGAAGCCAGGGAGGTATCCTTTCTAGCTGAAAGGTGTGCTGAAACTGAAGCCAGGTGCACCTTCAGAGTTGAGTGCTACAACCCCAAGGAGTGCAGGTCAGACAAATAATCAAGAAGGGTTGGGATCCCAGCCTGGGCTGGGACTATACCCTTGTTACTTCACCAAATGGAAAATCTTTTCCATTTTGAGGCATAGGTTTTCTTGGTGGAAGGCTTCCAGTAACCCTTAAGGACTTCTAAAACTGCTTCAGAGAATTGGCAGTCTGCATATTTTAAGTCCTCAAGAGCCAGACCTTGAGCTTGAGAGACCTAAGATTGGGGTACACTACCCTCCCCTGAAAGGAAGTCAGTAGATTGTACTTCTGAGGAAGGTGAATCGGTTTGCTCACAGACATTGAGAGCAGCAGGGAGTACTAAGGCTGTCTTGCCCAATCTGGGGCTACCAGAATCATCGAAGCTGGTTGTGACCTGAGCTTGATGAATACCCTGAGTATCAGAGGAAAAGGAGGAAAGGCATAGAGGTATCTGCCTGTCCAATCCAGAATCAGGGCATCCATTGGAACTGTTTCCTTCACTGGGGCCCTGCAGCAATAAAGAAGTAAGTGGTGATTTTGGTGAGAAGCAAAAAGATCGATCTCTGGGGTCCCCCACCTCCTGAATAGAGCATTCACCACTTGCTTGTTCAATGCCCATTCATGACGGGCCTGGTTTATCCTGTTCAAGGCATCTGCCAAGGTGTTATCCTTGCCTGGCAGATGAATTGACTGTAGCAAGGCATTTAGAGAGTAAGTTAGTCTCCATATCTTCATTGCCTCTGTACACAGAGGAGTGAACCATGTCCCTCCTTGTTTGTTGATGTAATACATTGTTGTGGTATTGTCTGTTCTGACTTGTACCACCTTTCCCTGTATGAGATGATAGAAACTCTGAAGGGCCAGATAAACAGCTCTTAACTCCAGCAGTTTTATGTGCAGGAGTGAGTCTGTACTCTCCCAGGTACTGTGGATGGTGTGATTCCCTAAGTGAGCACCCCAACCAAGCAGGGAAGCATTGGTTGTGAGAACCAGGGGGGGAGGCTCCTTCAGAAATGGAACCCCTTCCCTTAAATTGTCTGGTTCCCTCCATCATTGGATGGCCTGTAGTAATGTTTGTGTGACTGGTACTGGCTTTGAGAGGGGGTTCCGCCTTTGGCACCAGTGTGCTCTGAGGTGGAACTGAATATCTCTCATCTGAAACCTGGCACCTATGACTGTGCTTGTTGCTGCAGCCATGTGCCCTAACAGTTGAAGAAACCATTTTACTGGCTTTGGCCAGCCCAGGGCAAATGAGGCTGCCAGAAGCTGAATGCTTTCTGCCCTCTCCTGAGGGAGAGAAGCTCTTCCCACTACTGTATTCAGTTCTGCACCTATGAACTGCAGAACCTGCACAGGGGTTAGGTCTGATTTTTTGGTATTCAGAAGGAATCCCCGGGAGAGCAGCATATCCTGGGTTACATGTTGGTGGTCTGACACCTATTGGTGGGATTTCCCTATGATTAGTCAATCGTCCAGATAAGGAAAAATTGTGAGACCCAGTCTTCTGAGGTGTGCCACTACTACTGCTATGCACTTGGTAAAGACCCTTGGTGCAGAGGTAAGGCCGAAGGTAAGTGTTGAGAACTGGTAGTGGCCAGAGGGGAGTCTGAATCTGAGATACTTTCTGTGTGACTCCCTTATGGGAATATGGAAATATGCGTTCTTTAGATCCAAGGAGGCTAGTCAGTCCCCTTTTTGCAGAGTTGGCAAAATCATGGCCATTGTGACCATTTTGAACCTGGGCTTTACCAGGTACCTGTTTAGCAGTCTGAGGTCTAGTATAGGCCGCCACTCTCCATTCTTATTTGTTTTTAGGAAATATCTGGAATAGAACCCTTGCCCTGTTTGGTTGTGGGGGACAGGCTCCACTGCTTTGCCAGCAGTAGGGCCTGTACCTCCTGCTCCAGCAGTTTTCTTTCTGAGAAGGGAGCTGGTGCAAAATGTTTTAACCTTGGAGGAGGAAGGGACTTGAAGCAAAGGGAGAGACACTGACTCACTATTTCCAGGACCCACTTGTCTGTGGTTATTTTTAACCATTCCTGGAAATAGTGGGTGAGTCTGCCCCCTACAGGATATAGAGAGGCATCCTGAAGGGAAAAGTCAGGGGTTCTGTTTTGTTTACTGCTAAGGCTGAGCAGATTGGGATCCTCTCTGAGAACCCCCTCCTACCTCTAGCTCTGTAAAATCCAGTCTGCTGTGGTTGGTACTGCTGCTGGGAAACAGCCTGTACCTGAAATAAAGGCCTCCTAAAAGAGGGCCTGCCCCTGCCTCCCCTGGAATAAGATGAAGTTGAAGTAGAGGGCCTGTCTCTGGTAGAGTTGCTCCTAAAAGTAGTTTTATATTCATCTACTTTTTTCATACATGCCTCAGTCTGGGCACCAAAAAGAGTGGCCTTCGACAGGAAAGTCTATTGCCTTAGTTTGGGTGTTTTGGGTGAAATTGGTAGCCCTCAGCCAGGCAAATCTTTTTAGAGCAATGGTACCAGCCATCCATCTTGCAGCTGTAACACTGGTGTCAGCTGCCACCTGAAATTGGTATTTGGAAGCCTCCAAGCCCAATTTTGTTGTGTCTAGCAGCTCTGACACTGTTAAAGAGGGGTTAGCCTCAACATTGTCCACTACTGACTGCCAGAGAACTTTTTGATAAAGAGCTGCATAGGCCTGGTAGCTGGCTTGATGAACTGCCAGGGATGCCAAAAGGTACTCCTTTTTTGCCATGCTGTCCACTTTTCTCGAATCCTTCGGGGGGGGGGGTGAGAGGATAAGGGAGTTTTGGCTCTCTCACAGGCAGCCTGCTGCACAATACCCTGGTGGTCTGGGTGACTAAAACAAAACTCAGACCAAATCTTTCTGATACTTCGTGTCACACTTTTTTTCTGTGGATGTGACTGTATTGGGAGCCTTTAGGAGTTCTAAAACATCCTACTTAAAGAATCTGTAGGCAGAAGGAGCCTTTTTGAGGGTGTCAGCCCCATAAGCTCCATGTATTGTGCCTCCTCTTCATCCTGGATCTCTTCAGCTGTTTGCAGATCCGGCATCTCTACCATTTTCTTAACAAAAGAAAAATGAGAAGAGAAATCCTCTGAGGGTCTGGGAGGGGAGCCAAAATCCTGTTCAGGTTCAATTCCCTCTTCATCTTGGTCATCCTCCTCATATGCCACTGTAGCAGTACACAAAAGAGAGGTAACAACAGTTGCTTTTTCAGCAGTAGTAATCACAGGCTGCTGAGGGGGTATTAAGCCCTGCAGCACCTGGAGTAAGGTGAAAGCCGGTGTCAACTCAGCAGGAGAAGGGAGCATTAATAGGCACCTGAAGACCCCTTGAGGTGTTTCAGCCAGGGTGTCAGTGTGTTTGGTTTCCTTTAGTTTTTTTGGCAGGCACCAGGGAGTCAGCTGGTTGATTGCCTCTCTTGCCAGAGCCCTCACCCATATCAGGGGTGGATTTAGAGGCTCCGGAAGGAACTGCCACAGTCTTAGATGGGGTGGACTGGTTAGAGCCCATGGACCCCTCCTCTAGTTTTCTTTTAAGCCTCTCCCTGCATTTTTCCACTGTCTTAACAGGGAAAGACTTACAAATATCACAGTCTTCACTGAAGTGCTGTTGCCCAAGGCAGATCAGGCAAAGATCATGCTTGTCCTCCTTGGCAAATCCCTCTGCACACTTAAGCAATTTTTGAATCCAGGGGGTCCTGTTTTCTTTTTAGGCTTGTCTGACATTATAGAAAACAGGAACCAGTAACTGACCAAAAAATAGACTAAATTTAAAATTTGCGGCCGGTTTTAATAGAATAATGGTCCGTTCAGGAATCGATAAAGTGAAAAAAAAACTATCGGTTCCAATCGGATCGGGAACCGAGAAACTGCTGAGGAAAACCAGTAAACCTCGGTTCAAAGTGGTTAAAAATAAATAAAATTAAAGAATAAAGTAACCGGAACCCTCTAAAATTTTTTTTTTTCTTTCTTTCTTTATCCCCCAGGGGCCACTGATCTGCCTTACCTTCACGTCATGGCTTCACCCTCAGGTCTGTCCGGCCGCCGTCCCCTTGGACTACCTCCCGACGGCATCACTCGGGCCTCGTGGTTACCCCCGCAGCTTGCCCCCTGTGGCGGGGAGGTGGGGAGCACTCCCTCCGGAGCTCTACCCACCCACACAGGATCTGGTACTGCCATGCACCCAGGCGTCGGAAGAGTCCACTGCGGAGACAGCCATCATGCCGCGCGACCAGTGCCCTACATTTCTCTTTTCCCTACCCCTAAGCAGGCTGGTGCAGCCAGCCTGTGTACGAGGCGTGCCGCGCATCATGCGTTCTGGCCAGGCATCAGATCCCGACTGCTGTACTTGTGCTCCCAGCAGCACTGGTACCTCCGGTCTCCATCGGGGGTCGCCGCTGCACTGGGATGCCCCTGGATCCCCCCCCAGGGAAAGGAGAGCTGCCCATCGAATGCTCAATCCTATTCCCTCCCCGCCAACCCCCAGCACCCGGGCTCATTCCCGAACCCGGGTCGCTGGCGTGACGTGAGGTGTGGCGTCCAGTGCCTCAACCCTCAGCGCCACCAGGCCAGCACCTCTAAAAAGGTTTTGATTAAATTAAAAAAGGTTGGTTGCCCCTCGGTTCAAAAGAACCGCAAGGAACCGATAAACAAGTTTAAATTTAAAACTAATGAGGTATAAAACACTAAAGAACAATAACACTAGGCAGTAATGAAAAATAAAACAAAAATACTTACTTTTTTTGCTCTGTGCACTACAGGAATCTGTCTTGATTGAGAGAGAGAGAGATCTCCAGGGCATCTGAACTTTGCAGCAGAGAGAAGAAATCTGAGGTAGAATGTAGGCAGCTGACACTGGGCAATTTGAAAATAGATGCACGAGCTAAACACTCCATGATTAGCATAGCATTTAATTCTCTCTGGGGCAGTTCTGGCTTAAGGGAGCACTGCAAAAGTAATAATATTAGTGGATTCTTGAGGTTAGAAAGGATGATCAAGAGAAGCCTGGTAAAGGCGATCTGCCTTTCTAGGAATGGCCGGAACCACTGAGGGTTGGTTCCAAGCTGCCAGTACAGCATTTTGGTAAGTTTGTGTAAGTACGGGTACCATTGCTACAGGCTCTTCAGGCAGTTCTAGATAATCTGCCATATTCTTTCTTTATCATGTTTCGTAGTTGAAAATTCCATGATTTTCTGAATTTGGACCATCATCTTGTGAAAGGATGGGTCATCAGGAGGAGAGACAGCAGCATGGCGGGAGGCATCCTCATGTATGGAGGAAATAGTAGAAAGAGGATTGGGGACAGGAGTCCAGGTCCTGAAGGTCAGTATCCTCCAGATCTCCAGGAAAACCTTCTGGAAATTCTGCCTCTTCTGAAAAATACTCCTCCTCATATGAGGGAGAAGACCAGGGTGGAGAGGGTTCCCTGTCACCTTGGAAATGTTTAGGTGGAGGGGTAGGAGAATAGGAAGTACAACTCACCTCCCCTGGAGTGGGAGGTTGAGAATGCCTCATCACTTGTAGAACCTGTTGTACCACTGTGGCTACGTTCAATGAGGGAGAGGTAAGGGGCAGGGAAGGGGTTTCTGAGAAACCAGAGGGATTGTGGAAAAATAGGACGTGAGGTATAAACAGGTCTAGCCCCTGGGTGGTAAAGCCCAGGGTCCCGGTCCGACTGTCCCCTGTGAGAGAATGACTGTGAAGGAGGAGGGGCAGTGGAAACTGCAAAACCAGTAGTTCTTCCCATGGAAGCATGACCCATCGTTGACGAGGCAGCAAAGGAAGAGGCATTAGAATGCTTTAAAGGAGATGTCAATGGAAAACGAGTCCCCGTTGGCGGAATGTCGATGGAACCAACATAGGGTTCCATAGAAACTGCTGAAAGGGTGCCAGAAAGCGCCATCGATGAGAAGGTGTAAATTCCCATCGATAAGAAAGCAGTTCTGGAGGGCATCGTCGACGGGTGTTTTCCCAATGAGGATGAATTATCCTTGTAGTGTTTATGCTTCTTCTGTGAAGCTGTAGTAGGCGGCTCCTTGGGATGGGCCCCCTTCTCCAAGAGAGAGAATTTCTGCTCCATGAGGTAAGCTTCAATCTCCTGTAGCCATCATCGATGGGTTGCCTGGTTGAATTCCTGGCAATGTATGCAGGAGATGGTATCATATGTGGGACCCAGAAACCTAACACAAATGGTGTGGTTGTCGTAATGGTAGATCTTCCTACTGTATTGACATAACCGAAATAGTGCTGACTTGCTTGTAGATTCTTTGGACATTCAATGATGAAGATGGGAAACGAAGACAAAATTCTGTTTCCAGCTCAAGCTCTTGTTGATGACTGCTGCTCTATGCACTAGCTGCTGTGTGCGAGCTGAAGATGGCGGGAAAATTAACTGAGAATACCAGGGACCGCCCACTCTTATATAGGAGCAGAATGATGATGTCATGTGTGCGCGGTCCCTGGAAAAAGACTGCTAGAAGAGAGCTGCCGTGCACCACAGCACCCTCTGGCGATGACCCAAGTGTATTACCTGATGCAAGAGGTTACACCCATGGAAGAGCTACTGTTACAGGTGAGTAACCTCTGTTTCTAGGGATGTGGATATGTTGTTCTTATCCACACTGTTTGGCAGACTCCAAGCAGTTCTCCAGGATGAGGGAGGCAAGGCACACACCCCTACTTAGGGAACAGAGATTGGAGAACTGTGACCCCAAAACCAGCATCCTGGTGTGTCTCTAAGTCAGTGTGGTAATGGGAAATGAAGGAGTTTGTTGACTTCCAGGTAGCAGCCCTGCAGATATCCTGGATAGGGATGTCCCTAGAAGCAGCCACCGATGCAGTGGTATGGCGAGTGGAATGAGCCCTTATCCCTACGGGAGGCTCCCTACCAGCCAACCTATAGCAGAGATAAATGCAAGATGTAATCCATCTGCCAATCGTCTGCTTGGCTGCAGATCTGCCAGGTGCAGCTTTAGCGTAGGTGACAAACAGCTGAAGAACCTCTCCCCAAACTCCAGCCATGCGCACTTTATAATAAGAGAGCGCTCTTCTCAGGTCCAAAGTATGAAGCCTGTATTCAGCCTCTGAGGTGTGATTGGGGTAACGCACCCGTAGAGTCATCATCTGGTTCAGGTGAAACTCCAACATACCCTTTGGAAGGAACTTCAGGTTGGGGTGCAGGACAACCTTGTCCCTGTGGAAGACCAAATAAGGAGACTCAACAGAGAGTGCCTGGAGCTCCCCAATCCATCTGGCTAACCTGATAGCCACCAGGAAGGCGGTCTTCCACGCAGGTGTGACATCTCAATCCTGTGCATTGGTTCAAATGGCTTGCCCATGAGCTTTGCCAGTATCAGCAGTAGATCCCACGGTGGTGGTGGTTCACACACCAGAGGGGAAATATGGGCGAGGCCTTTGAAGAAACGCCAGACCACCTTCTCCTGTGCCACTGTCTGCTGATCAGCCAGTGCCCAGTAAGCAGAAATGGCTGCCAGGTGCACTGTAAGGGTCGTAGACTGAAGACCCCCTTTGGAGAGAGACCAAGGTAGTCGAGAATGCTAGCCACTGGACAGGACAAAGGGTCCAGGCCCTTGCCCTGACACCAAATGGAGAATCTCTTCCATTTGAAGGTATAGCACTTCCTGGTTGATTCCTTCCTAGATGTCTCAACTACAGTGAGGACATTTTCAGAGAAACCCAAAGCCTGGAACTCTAACCACTCAGGAACCAGGCTGTCAGGTGCAGGGATTGAAAGTGCAGGTGGAGAACCTTCCCCCGATTGACTGAGAGCAGGTCAAGGCATGCTGGAAGACGCCTCAGGAGCCTGATGCTGAGGTTGAGGAGATTGGGGTACCAAAAACTAGCAGGGCCAGTCTGGAGCCACCAGGACCACCTGTGCTTTGTCCCTCCTGACCTTGAGGAGCACCTTGTGGATCAAGGGAAGTGGAGAGAAGGCATAAGAGGCCTGAGGTCCATGGCCTCAAGAAGGCATCCCCCTACAGCGAGCCCTGCTGGGGGGGGTGGGCACAAAACAGCCTCAGCTTTGTGTTATCCCTGGAGGCGAACAGGTCCACCAGAGGGGTGCCCCACTGGGAGAATAGGCTGTGTACTACCTCTGGATGGACAGACCACTTGTGGGACGCCTCACCCACGTGGCTGAGGGTATCCGTCAGCTGATTTGAGGCTCCTGCCATATGAATGGTCAGGAGATCCATCTCCAGTTGGCTCACGAGGGTCCAGATTCATACAGCTTCCCTTCACAGAGGCCGGAATGCATGCTGCCCTGTTTGTTGAGATAGTACATGGTTGTGGTGTTATCAGTCTGGACCTGAACCACTTGACCCCGAAGGAACGGAGCAAATGCAGTCAGCACCAGCTGAACTGCTCGGAGCTCCAATAGGTTGATGTGGCATCGTGATTCCTTAGGGGTCCAGAGTCCGTGAACTCTGTGGTCCCCCATGCGGGCACCCCAGCCCATGAAAGAGGCATCAGTTGTCAAGATGACCGTCAGCTCAGGGCGGACAAACAGGATCCCCTCCTGTGGATGCTCTAGGACTGTCCACCATTAGAGAGCGTCCCACATCTTCTGGGTCACAGTGACCAGCTGGTCAAAATGACCTAGTTGCTGAGTCCACTGGCTGGCCAGCTCCCACTGAAGGGGGTGCATATGCCACTGAGCCCATCAGACCACAGAGGTGCAGGCTGCCATGTAACCCAGAAGTCACAGGAAGTCCCGGGCAGGGCACAAGTCCTCAACCAGAAATGATCAGGCAAAGGAGGAGAGAACTTCTGCCCTGTCTGCTGGGAGCCTGGCTCTGGCTCGGCAAAAGTTGAGCTCTGCCCCGATGAAGCACATCACCTGCAAAGGTTGGGCTGCCAGTATAGCCTAGAGGTTAAAATAATGAGCTGTGAATGAGCTTGGTACATCCAGCAGAGACCAGACCTAGGTATGATTCTCACAACCTCCACTTGCATACTGTGTGACTCTGAGCAAGTCACTTAACTGCCCAGTGCTCCCAGGTTGCCCCTGAAAACAGGCACTTGTGCTTAGTGGGCCTTACCCAGTTACCAAAGACAAAAAAAAAAAAAAAAAAAGGGCACAAGTTCCGACTTGGCTTCATTGACCAGAAGGCCAAGGTTGATGCAGGTCTGGAGGGCCAGATCCCTGGACCTCTCCACCTCCAGTCTGGAGGGATCTGTTATAAGCCAGTCATCCAGATAGGAGTACACTCTGACCCCTCGAAGACGAAGATGGGTCGCCACCACTGCAATGCATTTGGTGAAGATCCTGGGGGCCGATGACAGGCCGAACGGCATGGCTTGAAACTCGTATAGGGTTCCCTCTGCCCTGAAGCAGAGGAACCTTAGGTGTGACAGATGGATTGGGACATAGAAAAACACATCCTGCAGATCCAGGGAGCAAAACCACATGTTCTGCTTGAGAGATGGTATGATCTGAGACAGAGTTACCATCCAGAAGGTGCGTGACCTGAGAAACTGGTTCAGGTTGTGCAGCTCTAGAATGGGGAGCCAGCCCCCCCATCTGTTTCGGGACCAGGAAGTACCTGGAAACGAACCCTGGGTTGACAGGGGGATCTGCAATTCTGACCACTACCTCCCTGCGGAGGAGTTGGGTGATGTCGTCTCGGACAGCTGACTGAGTGTGCAGAAATACCGTCTCCTCTCATGGGGCACGGGCTCAGCTTGGTGGGTACTGCTCGAACTCCAGAAGCAGTCCCTAGCCAACCACTTCCAAGACCCACCTGTCCATTGTGACAGTGGACCAGGCAGAAAGGAATTGGCAGAGCCGGCCCCCCACTGGAGGACCCAGAGTGGGTGTGATGGGCATGGGGGTGGCAACCCCCATCCTGTCACTGTGCAGGCTTGGAGGAGGAGGAGGAGGATCTGGCCGAGGTACCCCTGGAACCTTTCCCTCTTGGCTTACGGGCTTCTGAAGCCCCTGACTTGGGCTGAGGGCGGCAAGATTGAGCCTACTGTTGTCCCGATTGGTACCGGGGCTGCTTGGCCACAGGCCAAAAGGGCTTATGCTTCTGCTTTTTGAAACCCTGAGATTCCTTCTGGGCAGAAGCAACAGAGTCCAAGGTGGCAATAGACTTCTTGATGCGTTGAAGGTGACCATCAACCCCTGAACCGAACAAGTTGGTGCCCAGGAAGGGAACATCTGCCAGTTTGTGCTGGGTGTCTGCTGTAAAGGTTGAGACCCTCAGCCAGGCCCTGCGGCACATGGTGACTGCTGCCGCCACTGAATGGGCACAGGAATCCCCAATGTCCAGCGCTGTCTGGAGTTGCTGTTTTGCCACAGCCCAACCCTGATCCCGGACCTGCTTGACTGTAGTCTGAAGGTCCACAGGGAGATGAGGAAGCACCTCATCTAGAGAGTCCAGGAGGGCATGAGAGAAGTGTGCCATGATAACAGCTGAGCTCGCCTGACAGGAGACCAACCAAAGAGGCAGCGTAGACTTTTCTGGCAGAGTGGTCCAGTTTTTTGGACTCTGACTGGAGGTCTATCAGTGTCTCCTGAATTGCCTGAGTGCCGAAACACAGACTCGGTCACCAACCCCTCAGCCGAGGGGTGCTCTGTGAACCCAGAAAGTGAGCTGATGGGAACCACATACTTGCGGGTCATCTGGGCTGATGGCACAGGGCAGGAGGCAGAGTGCTGCCAAAGCTCCAGGGCCAGGCCAACAATGGCTTTGGCCACTGGGAAGGCCACCGTCGGAGAATGCCCTTTTCCCAGAATGTCTGCCCTGGGATATCGAGCCTGTTTCTGAACAGGCTCCAAAGACAGCCCCGTGGATTTGGAGATGAGATGAAGAATGCCCATGAAGGATGTGGGACCTTCCTCCATCGAGAGACTCCCAAGTGAAACTTCATTGAACAGACGAGAGTGCAAAGAGGAGTCCGGATAGATCAGCCGACCATCTGAGTCCCCTTCAACCCGCTGTGGATGGTTGGGAGTAAGCGTCACCGACAGCCTGTGTGGGAGGCCCTTAGCGGGCAGAGACTCCTTGACAGGAGCCCCGGAGGGAAGCTGTTTAGGTGGTGGTTCCACCACAATTGGCAGAGAGGCCGATTTCGGCCAGGCCGGGAGGGCCTTCACCAGCTCCACAGGCGAAGGGACAGTGTCAGCCAGCTCCGGAGGAGTTGGCGTCGGCCTAGAGGGTGACAGCAATGTGATGGCCGGCATGGAATCTACGGTCGACTTTGGACCAGCCAACACCAACTGTTGCCACATAAGATCCTTGTAGTGTCAATGCAACTTGCACCAAAGCCTCTCCTCTTCTGAGGATGAGGATGAATAGCAGCACCGCCACTTCTTGGGATGCTCAGAATGGCATCTGTGAGTTCTCCTCGACCTGTCGGTCAAAGTTGACCGAGACCTAGACCTTGACCACTGGAGGGGGTGACAGGGGTGCTCAGAAGGAGCCGGGGAGACCCGGGGCCCCTCCAGATCAGGGGCAGGAACCGTGAAGAGGTTCCCAGCAGGCTAGGTCTCCTCCTCGGCAGGTCCAGTCAGGACTGGAGTCCTGAACAAACACTTGTCGGCCTCATCCAGCAACAACGGGTTGACAGGATCAATAATTTCGGCTGGGTCATTGTCCCGTGTCTTAACCGGCTGGCCTGATGGGGGCACCATGAAGCCAGCGGCAGAGGCCGCAATCTCGACCAAAGTCGAAACTGGAGATTCCTGAGAACAAGACCGCTCTCGATCCCAAGAACAACATCAACGAGACTTCTCCTTCTCTCTCGACTCCTTGGAATCCTTTTTATGGGAACGGGAGCTTTGCGAGGTCGGTGGGCCCTTCCCTTATGTCGGGAGAGATTGGCACAACTTCTTGAAAGAGCCTGTAAAGGTAGATCCCAGTCTGAGTGGTACGAAGACCAATGCTGAAGAGGACTGATTGGTGGCCCGAGCCGCCTCCTCCTCGAAAGCCTTCATTTGCTCAAGTTGATCAGCGGACCTCTCAGCCATGGAGACCACCCAACGGGCCTCATTAGATTTGACCGGTGGGTTCCGTTTCTCCGAGCTATAATCATGCGAGGTGATTATACAACACGTTCGTCTGGAACAAGTGACAAAAGTTGGAAGCCTGGGTATCGTGATCGTGGCCCAGGCAATAGACGCACGTGGCATGCAAGTCAGTGTGAGACATCTTCTGCCCGCAGGACCACCAGCGGAACCCGGGTGAGGACTTGTCCTCCATCATGGTCGCAATTGAAAAACGTGGTGAAACTCTAAAAAGTTTAAGTTTTGGTAAGTAATCCAAAGATTTAAGCACCAGGGCCTACTCACCGCGGGAGCGATAAGGTGGGAACCTGAATTTTCTAGCGGAAGGGAAGATATGAAAATTACGTATCTACCGTAATTCTGATCTTTCTGTGTATCTTCACCATTCATCACAGATGGGTACTGGCCGGAGATCAGGACCCCGAGGGAGCTTTTTTTTTTTTTTAAAAAAGGGTAGGCAGAGCCGACACAGCATCGGCGCCGCCCTCGAGGCCGACGTACTGCGTGGTGCTCGAGGGTTGGCCGTTAGGCTGTGTCGACTCCGCCCGCCTACCAGTTCTGAGTCGCCGGAGAGGTAAGAAGAAGGGATGGAGGGTGGGACAAGAGAGTCCAAGGGACAGAAAAAGGAAAGGATAACTGAACTAAAAGGAGAAATAATGACTGAGAGGACAACAAAGAAGAGATAAGACTAAGGGGATTGGGTAGGGGCCCCAATCTCTGGAAGCGGAAGAAGGGAGGGTAGGGGGGAGAGAATTTAGGAGAGAGTGAGAGGTATCAAAGTATCCGAGACCCTTGTCCGTCACCAGATTGTATAGGAACTGCAAGGAGTTGCAAAGCTCTCTGCCAGAATTCAAGGCACAGAATAACTGGCAAATACCCCAGAAGCAGAGTCGGCTATTCTGGAAGAAGGACAGGGTACAGGGATTTAGTACTCTCTCAGGAAAAATGTTTGGTGAAAAGGTTTTTTTTTTTTTTTTTAGACAGTTGGATGGAAACCAGAAGGAGAACAGGAGGAGGGCAACCACCAACTCCCACCCCATCGGGGTGGAGACATGTAGTAGAGAAGGAGTGCCACTCGAGCTGTACCCTTTAAAGGAGAATACCCCCCTGTGTGTCCCTACTTTACCCCGCTCCTAAAGAGGAGAGGGGGAGCCACAGAGAGGGAGGGGGACCCAGAGACTGAGGCCCCAGGGGATGGTGGAGGGTTAGATGAATGGTGAAGATACACAGAAAGATCAGAATTATGGTAGGTACATAATTTTCATATCTTATCTGTGTCAATCTTCACCATTCATCAGAGATGGGTGAGTACAAGCCCCCAAGGGGTTGTTTCTTACACCCTAAGGGACAGAGTCCCTTAGCCCCAGTGGGTGACACACTAGTGGGGAACCTTCAGGGCCTGGGGAGGCCCGAGGAGGAGAGGGAGACAGGGTCCCCCGGAGGGGGAAGGAAGCTGCCCCGACAAGCGCCATCTTGCTCTACGGGAGAAAAGGTAGGTTCCCTGGTGGGCGGAGCAAATCACCCTACGCCGGGCCAAGGGTGACAACCGGGAAAGATGTTGCCACGCCGATCTCCTAGTGCAGATCGCTGTCCCTATGACCCTGGTAGCTACCTCATTGGCATCGTAAGATGCCCTCGCTTGGTGCCTTGCTAACTCCAGGCCACGTGCAGAGAGCGCAATGGCTTGTCTGGTTTGCTCCGAGTCAGGCAAAGAAGCTAGGACCTGCCCTAGCCTGGACCACAAGAACCTGTTGTAGGCTGCATAGTGGGCCTGGTGAGCAGAAATAGAAAGGAGCAACTGTGCTGAGTAGAAGGTCCTCCTCCCCCAAAAATCAAAATCCGAGGAATCTTGATCCGGGGCCGGTCACGGTGGAGGGCGCTGAAGCCCATCAGGAGTGTCCAGATGCATCAAGCCAGACCGCGGATGAGGCATAGAACCTGAGACCTGGGGCGCAATACCTCTGGCTGAGGTCCCTAGGGCAGGAACTCCGGAGAAGGGCCTCTGCCAGAAACGCAAGGACGCCTCCCGAAAGGGAGCAGGCCAGGGTGGCACCACAAGGGTGGCCTCGCTAAAATCACCTAGAAAGGCATGTGCCGCATGCTCAGGATTGCTAACAGTAGAGGGTGAAAGGTGCAAGTCCTCCAACATCCTCACGAGGAAGCGCTGATACTCTGAGAGATCAGCAGCCAGAGAGATGTGGACAGAAGGTTCCTCTCCCCCAGAAGAGGGGGTTGAGGAGCTGGAGGTCACCATATGTTCCGAGGGTGGCTGCACGGGGAGGTTGAAAAACCTGGCTGTCCATAGTCCCAACATAGGCAGGGAACCGGGCAGCCACCGCTCTGAACTGCTCCCAGGTGAGAGGGCCACTAGGACCAGGAATGCCTGGGAGCGCAGGAGAATGTGGCAGAGGGAGAGGGGCAGAGCCGAGAAAAGAAGTCGGCTGATCTCCGCCAGGGCTAGGGAGCGGACCATGAGCACCCGAGGAGGGTGTCCTGGAAGACTCCACAGCTGACAGCTGTACAACCACGTTGGTACTGCCCTGGTTGCATCCAGAAGAATCCCCCCAGTGAGGCGACCGGGGCTGTAAAGTTCCAGAAGGACGGTCCCCTGCCTCAAAAGAATGGGACTCCCTTAAGGAACCCGAGGGGGAAGGTCGGAGATCCGCACTTCGGCCCCATCCAGGGCCCGAGTGGGCCCCAGAGAAAGGCCAACGCACCGACTCCACACCCCTCGACCCCTCAGAGTCTGAGAGAGTCCTCCTCGAGAGGGCCAGCCTAGGTAGCTGGCATCTCTGGGCTGCCCCCGAAGGGGAGACCCAGGGAACAGTACCCTCCCCTCCTGTAGGCTTCTCAATGGGCCCCAAAGTTGGGCGATCAAGACACACCACTGGAGGGGGTACCACCACCGAGGGGTCGATGAACCCCCCAAGACCAGGTTGCAGAGCTATGGTGGCTCGCACCACTGCCTGCTAGTCAGCACCACTGACCCCAGTCTCGGGGGTCACCTGACTCTCCTCAGTAGGGGGCTGACTCTGACTCGTCGATGAGACCACAGTGCTGCCCTCCTCCACAGCCAACCCCGAGGGGTGTGACTGCTCGTCTGACTCCGAGCTTGACTCTGACTCCGAAGAGGTAGAGTCCGAAGCTCTAAGCCAAACCGTAGGAGGGCGGGCAGTACCAACCTTGCCACCAGGCCCGACAGTCAGAGTTGTGGCCGAGTGGGCACTTGTGCCCTCCGTAACCCCGCGAGCGGGATCCGCAGGAGGCACCGGGGCAGCTCGGGCCAAAGGTCCAGAGCCAGGGCCAGACGCAGCGCCATCGAGTCCACCAGCACCAGGGGCAGTACCAGGGACAACAACGGCACCGACAGCAGCCCCAGCAGCATCCTTGGCGCCGACAACGACACCACTCAGCCCCACAGCGCGCGGCGCTTCCGAGGACAGTGGCACCGGCAGCGGCCCGAGGGACCAGCGAACTGGCGCTGGAGCCCCCGGCACCGCGACGGTGCCAAGAGCATGGATGGCGGGCGCCAGGGACGGCAATCGACAGTTGGAGTCGGCGACCTACGGCACTGAGCTGCGAAGACACGGTGTCAGAAGCTCAACCTCGCGCGCCAGGATGGCGCCGAGGCGTAGACATGGCAAAGGAGGAGGCTGGATCCTGTCCCACAGCACCGCGAGTGGCGTCGGCACTGCGAATGGCATTGACAGGGCCCACGGTGACGAGCGATGAGTCGGCGCTGACGATGGCACCGACAGGCCCATGGCGCCGGGAACGGCGCCGACCGGGACGGCGCCGAGGACGGCGCCGACCCGGCCTTCCGAGCTGTAGGAGCGACACAGGGGAGCCACTTCGGAAGGGGCGACAGCCGCGGGCGGTACGCTCTCCGCCTGCCACCGGGAGGAAGCGGGATGGGCCTCTAAGCCACGGGAGGAGCCTCGGCAATGGCCAGGCTACAAGTAGCCGAGGATCCCTCCTCCTCGGTCCGTATAGAACTGGGAGGGGACCCGGAGAAAGGGCCAAGAGAGCGTGGCTTGGCCCGACGAGTGCGAACCCTACCCCCGAAAGTCGGCGGAGCTCGCCCCACTTTCAACGCGCGCTGTTCGAGGACCCGGCAGTCCATGGAGAAGCAGGCATCGCACGAGTCCATGTTGTGAAGTGGGCCAAGACACGCAAGACACCGGTCGTGGCTGGTTGGTGACGAAAACTTCGGCCGACGTGGGCACCGACGCATAAATGACCCGCCTTGAAGACTTCGTTCCCGACCGAGACATGACTCAAGGCGGAGAAAAAAACACCACAAACAGACTCGACGCCGCAGAATTTCAAATAAAAGGATAGCTCTACCGCGACGCCGAAGTGGAGGCAGAACCCGAACCGTAGACCGACGGACTGAACGTCGATTTCAAACAGGCTGAAGGCCACAAAACTGGAGACAAGCTTCCCGAGGCGACCTCGACGGCGGGAGATGAAGAACTGGTAGGCGGGCGGAGTCGACACAGCCTAACGGCCAACCCTCGAGCGCCACGCAGTACGTCGGCCTCAAGGGCGGCGCCGATGCTGTGTCGGCTCTGCCTACCCTTTTAAAAAAAAAAGCTCCCGCGGGGTCCTGATCTCCGGCCAGTACCCATCTGTGATGAATGGTGAAGATTGACACAGATAAGATCTGGCATCAAAGGGCTGAGCCAAGGCAAACATCACCTGGGTGGGTGGAAGGAGCCAGCTTGAAAACTTCTGGCAAGATAATAATGGGAAAAGACATGCCAAGCAGTGTGGATAAGAACAACATATCCACATCCTAGAAAGATGAGTTTTCAAAGCTTTGCTTTGTTTTAAAAATTGCTACGATTGCCTACTGTCCTTTGAGAAAGACGGTACTTTTGTTTTGTTTTTTTATAACCGTTTTCCTATGTGCTCTTCTGGCAAAGGAACATCAAGAAACTTTCACTTTGTTTCCTTTTACCAAATAAGAATTTACCTGGTGTTCAGATGTTTTTTATTTTGTTGTTAAAGGTGCCATCAGGGAAATCAGACAGAATATTACATGCAGGTAGCCCTGTACTCTTTACATGAAGATGGCTTAGCAGTCTTTTCTTTTTTTGTATAATATTTTTATCAGTGTTTTCAAAAAACAGTGTAAAACCATGCTTACAGTTCAAGAAATGTAGTCTCCCTTTTACAACAGATCTGTACCATATAATCCATAAGTTACATTCAGCAAAAATCATTAACAATCTTGTAGCATACTTATTCGGGGTCAAGCGTTTCACCTTGCAACTAGTGTTCATTAGATGTCTTCTATAAGTTGATTCTTGTGACTACATAATGCAGCATTTGATTTATATAAAACCTTAAAATCTTAAAATATAAAACAACCTTTCAACAGTAAAAAAGAAAGAAAAAATTTGCAATCTGTGACTTTTCCCTAAGTAGTCATACGCTGATAAGTTGTGTATATGCTTGATACAAATAAATGATTATTGTGCTTCAGCTCCCATGTTATGTGTTTATTTCCTTTCTTTTCTTGGCAGTTAGTGCCTGTTAACAATATCCTTCCCCAAAAATTATAGCGTCTGTCAGGGAGAGAGAGGATAAGAGTTGGCCCATGTTCTGTAAAAACATTTCTTCTCTGCCCCTTAGAGCATAAGTGAGCCTCTCTGTAGCCAAAGTTGCCAGTAGTAAGTTCCTCCACATTTGAGTGATAGGTCTTACACATGACACTCACGTATTCAAAATAATTGACTGGCCAGGACCAGCATCACTTGCACCTATCTTGGGTATGGGATCCATTCATCCCCTCCCTCTCTCTCCATGCCCATTAGTAGGGGTAGTGGGGACATGTCTATCTCCCTTCCCCACAGCAGTTTAATTTCAATACACACCTTATTTCACATTCTCAAAAATAGTGGAAATATGTTCCTTTTTCTGTTGTGCACCTCCCACACTTTGGGGATATCTCTGGGTGGAACTTATGCACCATCTCTGGCGGGTAGAACAGTCGGTGCAAGAACTTATATTGTGCTTCCTTGGTCTGATCGCAAGTTATGAGACTCATATGAGACACGACCAGCTGCTCCCATGCTTCATTTGTGATGGGGACCCCCAGTTCCTCCTCCCACCTCGCTCTTACTCTATCCGCCCCCCCCCAAAGTTGTCTATCCAGTTTAGCTGCTCTCCCAATCAGCCCTTTCTCATTACATTTAGCCCCTAAAATTTCTCTCTCCACCTTGGCTATTGTGCTGCCTCTTTCTTGACACATCAAGCATTTTGACTCCAAAGTGTCTCACCTGTAGGTATCGATAGAGATGAGAATTTGGTAAATTTAAACTTCTCTTGATTGTGTCAAAGAGGTGGATACCCTTCTCTTCACACAAATCCCCTAAACATCTAATCCCTTTGGTTTCCCATTCTGCAAGGCTCGGGTCCACCAGACCTGGCAGGAGTTCGGGATTTATGGCTATGGGCACCAGAAGTGTATCTCCCAAAGCTCTCCCTCACCTTTTGATGCATTTCCAGGCCTCTAGGACAGCTACAACCATTGGGTTGGAGGTATCTGTACGTCCATATGCCTCCTTAAGGAAAGGATAGTGCAACACCTAGAATCCATAGGGGCACAGGATCCAAGACAGCATGGGTTTACAAAAGGAAGGTCCTGTCAAACTAATCTCATAGATTTCTTTGACTGGGTAACCAGAGTGGTGGACCAAGGGGGAGCAGTTGATGTCGCCTACCTTGACTTCAGCAAAGCTTTCGACACTTTTCCATATAGAAGATTGATAAATAAGCTGGGTAGGCTCGGGGTTGGTCAGAAGTTGGTCAACTGGGTGGCAAACTGGTTGACGGGCAGAAAACAGAGAGTGGTGGTAAATGGTATACAGTCAGAAGAGATGCAAGTTACAAGTGGGGTACCTCAGGGATCAGTCCTGGGGCCAGTTCTCTTCAATATCTTCATTAGTGACATTGCAGATGGACTAGAGGGCAAAGCTTGTCTGTTTGCAGATGACACCAAGATCTGCAACAGAGTAGATGATCCAGATTGGGTGGGCAGAATGAGAAGAGGTCTGGATAAACTAGCAAAATGGTCAGAAGAGTGGCAACTGGGATTTAATGTAAATAAGTGCAAGATTATGCACATAGGGAAGAGAAACCCTGAAGCCACCTATAGGCTGGCAGAGGAGTTGCTGGCAGTCACAAAGGAAGAAAGAGACTTGGGCATCATCATCACCGATGACCTGAAATCATCCAAGCAGACCTCTAAAGCAGTAGGTGAGGCTAGGGAGATGTTAGGGTGTATTAGTAGGGGTATCACAATTTGTAAGTGGGAGGTAATAATCCCTCTTTACAAGACAGTGGTTAGGCCCCATCTGGAGTACTGTGTGCAGTACTGAAGGCCACACCTTCACAAGGACATTAACCAAATTGAGGCAGTCCAGAGAAGGGCAACCAAAATGGTGCAGGGACTGCATCAGAAGACATATGAGGACAGATTAATGGAGCTCAATATGTATACCCTTGAGCAAAGGAGGGAGAGAGGTGATATGATTGAAACATTCAAACACCTTAAGGGCATTAACAAGGTGAAAGAGTCTAACATGTTTAAATATAAGAAAAATAGCAGGACAAGAGGACACAGCATGAGATTAGAGGGAGGCCGATTAAGGAGGAATGTGAGGAAATTCTTTTTCACAGAAAGAGTGGTGGATGCATGGAACGGCCTACCTCAGGAATTGATGGCTATGAATACAGTACAGGGCTTCAAATAGGCATGGGATAGGCATAAGGGAGCAATACAGATGAGTATGACTAGATAGGCCACTGACAGAGCAAAGGACGATGGCACATTTATAAGGTAGAAAAAGAAATGGGCAGACTGGATGGGCCTTGCCGTCCTTATCTGCCATCAACGTCAATGTCAACCTCTATGGTAGAATTTATAATGTTCTAACAAAATAAGGTGGTCGGCATCAGAGGCAGTCCATACCTTCACAAAGCATTACAGTCTGGACATTGCCTTTAGGCATAGCGCTGGATTCGGCCTTGCTGTCTTGCAGGGCCTACTGTCTTAGGCTGGTCCTGTGCTGTCTTTCTGTTGCTCCTCCTCCTGTGACACTCTCGGTCTCTGTATGAGTGACTGCTTGGGATTCAGTCCTATATGTGATGACTACTGCGGGAACCCTCTCAAAGTAAGGTAGTACAGTTACGTAAGAACTTACCATAACAGTAGGTCTTCAAGAGAGGTTCCTGCAGTAGGTCACAATTTCCCTTCCTCCTTCCCCCAGTTCTTTTGCATTTTTCTTTCAGTCATTTAGAACTGGGCTCCAGGATTACATCCTTTCTTCTGTCTTATCCTCCTTGGATCTCTGGCGGGAGAACTGGAAGGTGGGCATTGGGACCGCCCACTGTATAGGGTCACGCTGACGTCTGTCATATGACATCTAGTGGGTGGTCCCCTGCCAGACACTGCTGGAAAAGCTTGCCATGCAGTCCTGATGCCTGAGGGCGCAGCCCTATGTATGATGACCTACTGCAGGAACCTCTCTCGAAGATCTACTGTTACAGTAAGTTCATATGTAACTGTACTATTTGGGGTGGGAGAGGGGTTTATCAACCTGGTCAAAATGCTATACCGGGAACCGACAGCTTGGGTGCTGATAAATGGTACACCTACAAGGGAGTTTTGACTATTCAGAGGAACGAGGCAGAGATGTCCCCTGTCCCCCTTGTGGCTAAGATAAGGGAGAGCCGAGAGATCGTGGGAGTCATGGGACTGGGAGAGACTCAACATAGAGTCACTTTATATGCAGACAACCTACTTCTGTACTCAACAAAACTGGAAAAATCAGTCCAGCCCTTTCAAAAATTGTACAGACTTTTGTGGATTTTTCTGGGTATAACCTGAATCTCCAAAAGTCAGAATTCATGTTCCTAAATGCGTAAAGCGGGACGAGGCAAGAAAACACCTGGGGGCTACGTGAAGTAGAACACTGCCTAACCTACCTGAAGATTAGAGTGGGTAGAGACCTACAAACACTATACAAGCTAAATTACTCCCCTCTCATTAAAACCATCCTAGCAGATCTTGGTAGATGGACAGGTCTACCCATCTCCTGGATAGGGAGAATTAATCTCATAAAGATGAATGTCCTTACGAGAATACTGTATGTAATGCAGATGGTGCCATTTAGCCTCACTGCAAAGGATATCAAACAACTCAAAAGTGGATTTAGCAACTTTCTATGGAGAGGGAAGAAATCAAGGATGGCACTAAGCAGACTCAAAGCACCCAAGACAAGGAGGGTTGGATTTCCTAGATCTGAAGGGGTACTGCCTAGCAGTCCAATACCAGTTCATTCATAACTGGGTGAACAGAGGGGAGGCGGCTGTGTGGCTGGACTTAGAACAGGGAGAAAGCCCAGGCAGATTAACAGCATTCCTAGCACCAGGAGGCCCTCCATAATCTTGACCACTACTGAGGTAAGACCGACTGGTCTGTTTTTCCCTGTCTCCTTCCTGCTACCACTCTTGTGGAGCGGGATCACATGAGCCCTTCTCCAGTCTTCTGGGACCTCTCCTGTACTCAGAGACTCACTAAACAGTTCTGCCAATGGCTCTGCTAGTTCCACCCTTAGCTCCTTAAGTCCCCTGGGATGTATGCCATCAGGTTCCATTGCCTTGTCCACCCTGAGCTTAGCGAGCTCTCCTTCCCCCCTGTGTCCATGGTGCTGAGCTGTGGGCCCTGCCCCACCTTCTCTTCAGTAAATACTGAGCAAAAGTATTTATTTAGGATAGATGCTTTTACAGGGTCCTCCTCCTCATGCCCTTTTTCTCCTTTGAGCTTAGCAATACCCCTCTGGACTTTGTCCTTTCACTAATGTATCTATAGAAAGTCTTGTCACCTTCTTTTTACTGTTCGTGCTAGTGTTTCCTCAGTTTGGGACTTTGCCTGCCTTACTGCCTTCCCTGCTTCCCTTAGGGCAGTTTGGTATGCCTCCCTATCTTCATCCCGCTGTGTTCCCTTATATTTCCTGAAGGCCAGCCTTTTGGCTGTGACCTTTTCTGCTACTGTATTTGAGAACCAAAGTGGTTTCCTTCTTCTTTTGCACTTCCTTTTCTGTCTAACACAATGGGATGTTGCTCATCCTTAATGCTTGCCCACTTTGCCTGTACCCCCTCACCTGTGCTTCTTTTCGCCAGGGCTAGCTTAACTCTGTTGGCCATCTTATCAAAGTCAGCTCCTCTGAAGTCCCATAGTTTTGCCTTGGAATGGGATGATTAGATGTAGTGGCCAAATTGAACCATACCATGTGATGGTCACTGGCCCCCAGGTGACCTTCTACCTGGAGATCTGTGATCCCTTCGCTGTTAGTCAGTACTAGATCTAGGCTAGCCCTGTCTCTTGTGGGTTGTTGTACCAGTTGTTTGAGGCCCTCCCCCTGCAGGGAATCCACCATGTGTCTAGTTCTGGCAGATGTTCCTGCTGGTATTGACCAATCTGTATCCGGCATGTTAAAGTCTCCCATTATCAGAACCTCCCCTTTAGCTGTCATGTTTTGTATATCTTCTAACATTAATGTGTCTATGTCCTCCCCCTGGTCTGGGGGCCTGTAGACCTGTAGACAACCCCAGTTCTTATGGCTGTCCCATTTCCTGTTTCCAGGGTGACCCCCAGTTCTTCTGGCTCCTTATGTGTATTCTGAATTTCTGTAGCTTTGATATTTTTATTGACATACAGGGCCACTCCAACCCCACTTTTTGCACCTTAGTCTCTTCTGAACAGTACATAGCCAGGTACTGAAGTCTCCCAAGTGTGGTTACTGGTAAGTCACATCTCACTAATTGCTACTATGTCCAGTTTAGACTCTGACATTATTGCCTGCAGGTCTGGGATCTTATTTCCCAGGCTGTGAGCATTTGTGTACATGATTTTCCATTGGCCAAATTTCGGTGTGTTAGTTGTTGGGTGAGGTTTGGCATTTCCCCTGTGCGTCGTATGGGGAGACGGACCTTTTTTCTTACCTGGTGATGCAAATGAACTGCAAACATGCTGAATCCCTGTTTGACCACTAGCTGAGGGGGAAGGGGTGTTCTTCCCATTCAACGTTTGGGGTGCTGCATCTCCTCCCCATTTGCTAGTTTAAATATTCTGCAAAGATGTCAAACTTCTGCCCCAGTGCAATGACTCCCTCCTTAGTCAGATGCAGTCCATCAAATTTAAAGAACTTTTGCTCCCACAACTGTTGCCAGTTCCCTACAAATCTGGGCGCTTTTTAATGGCACCAGCCCTTGAGCCATATGTTTAGCTCCCCTATCTCCCCTTCTCTGACCTTCCATCCATCTGCCCTCATCTCCCAGACTGGCAGGATCTCAGAGAAGGAGATGTCGGACGAAATGGAAGATAGTTTGTCACCCAGCCTGGTCAGGTGTTCCTTGGTCTCCACAACTTACCGGCTAGCGAGATCATTAGTCCCTATGTCTACCAGGATGTCAATGTTTTCTCCTGCTTTGTGAACAATTTCAGCAATGTGGTCAGTGTCTCTCCATGCTGATGTACCTGGGAGACATCAGACCATTACCCCTGGCTGGAGATGGGTATCAACTCCCCGAATCATGGAGTCTCCTACGAGCAGAAGTTTTTTGGATTTCCTTTTTGCTTTTTTTGTTTTGGTTCCTGATTTGGACAAGTTTTGTTGTGCTAGCTCCTGTGCTGCAGTGTCCTGCTCTGCAGTGTTCTCTGCCCCTTTGTTTGATTTCAGAGATAGAGGCAGATACCTGTTTGTAGTGTTTATATGCTTTTTGGAGGTAATATGTTGGAGAGCACAGAGTGATGGGGCACCTGATTTGCCCCTCCTAACCACCTGCCAACCTCCTGGACCAACTACCCTCTGCAGTGGAGGTTCTTCTGTTGGATGTTGGGGAAATGGTGGGTGGTTCTTATAATGTATTTTCTCTTGAATATGAAATTTGAGGTGCGCAATCTCTGCCCATGCTGGCCGGAGCTGAGCCCTAAGATCTCCAATGGCCCAGCATGTAGGACAGTGTCCTAAATCCTGTAAGACTGTCCTTCTGAAAAGTGTTCCGCAGTACCTGCAGTTAATGATATCCATTCCAGAAAAGCTGCAGGGTTTATAACCTGGTCAGAGTAATTAGAAGGAAGAAAATGCAAGTAATGGTTTGATTTTGTGTTTTGTTTTCGTATAACTTGTTATAACAAGTTAAGTAGTGAGGCAGTATAGCACAGTGGTCTAAGGCTCTGAGCTGCAAATCTGGTGACATCCAGCAGACCAGACCTGGGTTTGAATCCCACAGCTTCCACTTGCATACTGTGTGACCCTGAGCAAGTCACTTAACCTCCTTGTGCTCCCAGGTCGCTCCTGTATAAAAGCTTTCAGCTTAGTGTGCTATACCTGGTTAAACAACTAAATAAAAAAAAAAAAAAAATTACTTGTGCCCCTGTAAATGAGCTCACCTTGTGGATAACCCACTGATCTGCCCCTTCCTGCTTTGCCACAGGAAATGTCACAACTGTGGTACCCTTTAAAAGGATTATAGTATGGGGTGGTTGGGGATGGGGGTGGGTGGCTGGGCCCTTCCCCTGCCGAAAAAGAAGAACCATGGATGAAAGAACAAGGAGGTAAGAGCAGAAACAATCAGTCAACAACAAATGCAGTAACCCTGAAAGCTTATCCTAATGTTAGATAAAACTGTAAAACCTGTAATAATTTCAGAGAAGATATACCCTGTAAGAAACACTTTGCTACAGAGAAAAATAAAGCAGTAACAGAAGATATACCTTGCAAAGACAATTTGAATCAGAAGATTACAGCAGTAATCTGTTAGCACACACCTGTAGGCACACCTTGTAATAATGCAGAATAAGGTATACCAGCAACAACAATTTGAATCAGAGAAAAATAAAGCAATGAAATGTTAGCAACAAACAGTAGCAATCCCTGTGAATGCAAAATAAAATAACAACACACAGTAAATCTGCTTAGCCAAAAGAAGTCAATCCTTTTCCCTTGCTCTGGTAAGTTCTCTGCTCTGTCCTTTCAAGCAATCTTAGAAGGAAAGAGTTCAGGTGAAGCTAGGTGCCTTGGCCAGCAAACCATAAGAAGGCAGAATTCCTGTCCAGGGAATCGACCGGCTCAACTCTTCAGAACTGTTGACAGGCTGTGCAACCCAGCCTATCAGCAGTTCCATTGAGCTATTTCACAGAATGATTGTGACGAGATCGCTCGCTTCTTTGTGAATAAGGTGACTGACATCAGGCGGGAGTGCCACCAACTTCATTCTAAGGGGGTTGTTGTTGATCAGTGCTTTGTCGCAGTGCCCGGAGTTTCCTGGAGTACCTCTGACCTGCCAGATTTCATAGATATTATGCAGATTGTCCAGGAGATGCATCCCACATGCTGTAGTTTAGACCCTGGCCCTACTTCCCTGATTTTGGGTTGTAGCGACATTATCGGCCCAGTCTTAGCTCGGATTGTCCGGTGCTTTTTGGATTTGGGTGAGTTTCCTAGCTCCCTGAAGGAGGGGGTGGTGACCCCCCTTCTGAAGAAAGCTTCTTTAGACCCGGAGAACCTAGCAAACTACAGACCTATCACTAACCTCCCTTTTGTGGGGAAGATTATTGAGAAAGTTGTGGCTGCTCAACTGGATAACCATTTAACCATCCATAGTTTATACAAACCTCTCCAATCAGATTTTCATAAGAGGCATAGTGCTGAGACCGCTCTGGTTTGGGTGCTCAATGATCTCCTGATGGTGAGAGATCAGAGACACTGTTCTATCTTAGTTCTCCTGGATTTATCATCAGCTTCTGATACTGTGGATCATGGGATTCTGCTTGAATGTCTGAGGTTCATCTGTGGGCTGTCTGGTACAGTCCTCAGATGGTTTTCATCCTTCCTCGCTGGTAGAATGCAGAGAGTGGTCTCGGGTTTATTTTCTTCCGGGGCTTTCTCACTGCCCTGTGGGGTTCCTCAGGCTTCGGTGCTGTCTCCCATGTTATTCACAGTATACATGCTACCCCTCGGAGACATTGTAAGATGGTATGGGCTGAGGTTTCATTGCTATGCTGATGATACCCAGCTGTACCCGTCTTTTGCTTCCGACCAGGTTAGTGCTATCTCAGTACTGAACAGCTGCCTCATAGAAATCCAAGACTGGATGAACACAAGCGGTCTAAAGTTGAACCCAGGAAAGACTGAGGTTTTGGTTGTGGACCTGGGTCGTAGGGCAGAGGGGTCGAGGACTGGGCTCCCTTCCGGTTTAGTCCTGGGGGAGGCTCAGATTCTCACCTCTGAATGGGTGCGCAACCTAGGGGTGGTGCTTGACGACAGCCTGTCTCTTCGTCATCAGGTTTCGGCAGTCATCAAGCTGGCCTTTTACCATCTTAGAACATCACTAGGATTAGGCACCTTGTTCCATCCAGCGACCTATCTGTCTTAGCCCATGCCTTTGTGACATTGCACCTTGATTACTGCAACTCCCTTTACCTAGGGCTTCCTGGGGTTGATATCCGCCGCTTGCAGCTAGTGCAGAATGCAGCAGCATGTTTGTTGACAGGGGCATCCAAAATATCTCATATTACCCCTGTGCTGCATGATCTGCACTGGCTGCCTATTCAGTGGCGGATCACCTTTAAGGTAGGTCTTTTGACTTACAAAGCCCTACATGGTTTGGGTCCCGATTACTTGAAAGGGCTCCTGGTTCCTTACACCCCTTTGCGACAGTTCTGCTCAGCTGACGAGGGGTTGCTGGAGATTCCGAGGGTCAATCTGAAGTCATCTGGTGTGCATGCCTTTGGATTTGTGGCACCTACCCTCTGGAATTCTCTGCCCCATCAGCTTCAGGAGTGCAGGACGGTGGGAAGTTTTAAGCAGGCACTTCAGACTTTTCTATGGGGGAAAGCATTTCCAGTATTTTCTTGATTTCATCCTGTATATATTGTACTTTGTTTTATGTGAATTGTACAGCACCTTGAAATTTGAAAGGCGCTTAGCAAATACATTTTATTATTATTATTCCCCGCAAGGGGTTTGTTGTACTTCTGGTAACAGAAGTGAATGCAGTTACGTAGCCATTTAGAAAGGCACTGTTTAGAAACTGCCAATCTCAAGGATTTGGGGGAGAAGGAGACAAAAAGCTGATCAGATTTCTGCACTCCTTAGTACGGTGAATGTAGCATCTGAGAGCTCTGTGAACATCCAGAGTGTGAAGGAGACCCTCCCCCCATTCGAATGGTTAGGGTAATAAACCGGGAGTTCAACTGTTTGATTGAACGTGAACTCAGAAACCACCTTAGGAAGAAATTTAGGATTTGTGCGCAGGACCGCCCGGTCCTTGTGAAAAATCAAATAAGGCTCCTTATGCATCAGGGCCTGAAGCTCAGAAATCCTACGATCAGAAGTAATAGCAACTAAAAATAGTGTTTTCCAAGAAAGGTAACACATGTCACAGCTCATCGCTAGTTCAAAAGGAGGAAGCGTGAGCTTCTCCAACACAAAACTCAAATCCCAAGGTGGGGTAGGGTTACAAATGGGATGTTTTAGGTGGAGGATCCCCTTCAAGAAGGTCTTGGAGACCTCCATCTGAAATACGGTTTTCCCCTCCACTGGCACGTGGTAGGCCAAAATGGCTGACAAGCGGACTTTAGGGGATGAGTACGACAGACCCGAATCAGACAGTGGAAGGAGGTACTCCATGATCTGAGGAGCAGAGCAGGTAAAGGGATCTAACTCTTTAGAAGTCGCCCAAATGGAAAAATGATTCCATTTCATGATGTAGGTGGATCTAGTAGAGGGTTTTCTGGCTTCCACCAGGACCTGAGCGACCTTAAGAGAGACCCCAAAGCGAGCTTTAACTATGTCTGAAGGAGACACACATGCACATGCAATGTCCTGAGACAATAAGTCATGTTTGAGAGGTAAAGGAATCGGGGGTTCCACTGAAAGCTGCTGCAGTAGTGGAAACCAAATTTGCCTTGGTGAGAGAGGGGCTACTAGGATCATTTGAGCGCTTTCTGCCTGTAGCTTGAAAAGTACCCTCTGAAGAATGGGAAAAGGAGGAAAGGCGTACAAGAACTTCCCTGTTCAACATAGAGACAATGCGTCATGCCAGAAAGCTCCAGGCTCTGGAGCGAGCGAGCAAAAACTGTGAAGCTTTGCGTTGGATGGGGAGGTGAACAGATAGATTTCTGGGTGACCCCACCTCTGGAATAGAGTGTCTGCTACCTCCTGACTCAATTCCCATTTGTGGGCGATAGACGATGTCTAACTGAGGCTGTCCACCAGGACGTTGTGAACGTCTGGAACGTGCATGGCTGTGAGAAACAGGTCATGCTGGACTGCCCAATTCCACACCTGCATCGCCTCCCTGCATAGGGGATACGATCGAGTGCCTCCCTGTTTGTTGATGTACCAGACTACTGACATATTGTCTGTCTGGATTAGCAGTGCTTCCTTTGAGAGGATGGTCTGAAAGGCCTTTAAGGCGTACAGTACCACCCTCATCTCCAGAGTGTTGATGTGTAATAACATCTCTGAGGCCATGAACCTTGGGTCCAATGGTCCCCCAGGTGTGCTCCCCAACCCAGGCATGAAGCATCCTTGGTGAGGGTCATTAGTTGGGGAGGACTTCATAATGGAAGTCTCTTGGACAAATTGAGAGGGTCTAGCCACCATTGTAGATCCCTCTTAACCACTCTGAAGACCAGAATAGGGTGATCCAGATCACCTAAACGCTGATCCCATTGGACCCGAAGAGTTCACTGGGAAATACGCATATGCAACCTGGCTAAAGGAGCTGTGCAGATAGAGGCTGCCATCAGGCCCAGCAAGGGCAGCAATGCTCTGGCCAGAAGAGATCTGGACAAGATCACCAGATTGACCTGCTCCTGGAGAGTCTCCGCTCTGTCTGAGGGGAGAAAAGCTCTGCATTGGACTGTATCCAAAAGCACCCCTAAATACTGAAGGTTCTGAGAGGGGGGTTAAAGATGTCTTGGGGAAACTGACTGTGATCCCCAGTCAGGAAAAAGGTCCAGGATAACCAAGTTTGAGTCCATAAGGGTGTCCCTGGATGGAGCTGAAATTATCCAATCATCCAGGTATGGGAACACCATTGTACCCTGGCGGTGCAAGGCCACTGCCACCACTGCTAGGCACTTGGTAAAAACCCTGGGTGCTGAGGACAGGCCAAAGGGGAGGGCTGTGAACTGAAAGTGCTCCCCCTGGAAATGGAATCTCAGGAAACGGCAGTGGCCCAGGAAGATCGGGATATGCAGGTAGGCATCCTGCATATCCAGGGCACTGAGCCAGTGGTTCTGCTGTAGCATGGGCAGAAGTCTCTGAACTCTGAACAGTCAACATGCTGAACCTCTTGTCCTCGATGAAGAGGTACAGACTGCTGTGGTCCAGGATTGGTCTGAGGTTGCCGTCTTCTTTGGGACCAGAAAGAAAGTGGGAACAGAACCCCTTTCCCCTCTGGGTGACAGGCACGGGTTCGATTGTGGCCTTTTGCACCAGAGAACTGATCTCCTCCTTGACCAATGGGGCTTGGTGCAGGGAGTAGTGCAAGTGACTGGGAGGAGAGTCTGGAAGGAGCTCCAGGAACTCAAGCGTGTGTCCTTGCAAGATGAGCTGAAGTGCCCACACGTCTGAGGTGATGTCTTCCCATGCCTGGACGTGATGTGCAAATCTTCCCCCCCACTGGCTTCATGCTTTGTAGTGGAGGGGAGGGAAGACTGGGAAAGTCAGGAGGCAGAGGGGTGGGGGGGGGCAAACGCCCTCCTGCCTGCCTTTGGGTTTTGTTGGCCAGTGGAGAGGAAAAGGAAGAGCCCGCTGCTCACCTTTAATTTTATTTCTTGGGGGCCGCTTGCTTCCCTTGGCATTCTCTGTAAAAGGGGGGAAGGGAACCAGAACTGTACCAAAACCTAAAGAAAAACAGTTTAAGGTTATAAATTATAAATAATATAAGCTATAAGAGAAAGACCAAGTTAAAGCACATTTTCTGTCGTTGTTGGTATTTGTTGAATCATGATGGGAGAAGACAGTGCACACTTCTTTGAAGGGACAGAAAAGCTGCTGGAGGTGTGATTCACCCGACAGGACAAGAGCAAGGGATCGGGAGATTTACGCAACGTACCAAGGTTTGAGTGGGACAAACTTTTGGAGAATGTGCATTGTTTGATCATAAGTGTGACAAAGACTGACAAGCAGGAAGCTTATATACTCAGTAAGTAAGTAAAGTTTATTTTTAAGCGCTTTTCAATACCAAAGCGCTGTACAAATAAAAACAATTAAAATACATACAAATAACACAAACAACAACAATAACAATATGATCAGAATAAAATTACAATAAAATCACTCTCCATATGCCTTTTGAAATAAATACGTTTTTAATTCTAACTTAAAGCTAATCAACGGTCAGGCAGCTTTGTATCCGACAAGGTAGAGAATTCCACAGGGTAGGGGCAGCATAAGAAAATGCCCGTGCTCCAGATGTTTTTAAACGAACCCTGAGAACCTCTAGCAATCCCTCGTCGGCGGAGCGGAGCGAGCGAGAGGGACAGTAGGGAACACTCCAGAGCCAGAAAACTCAATGAGAGTAGCATGTTTGTATCTAGGAGACATTTCATTTTGAAGACATGTGGTACCACCCTCTTGCTGCAAGCACTGGTTCCCCGTTAGAGCTTGCTAGAGAATATGCTGGGTTTGATACAATTGAGAATTTCTTTTATTCTTGGAAAGATTTTATGAAGCCATCCCAACAAGAATACCCTCACAGAAATTTTCAGGAGGAGGTGTAATTCCTGAATGAGATATTTCCAAATGGAGCAGCTTACTGCATGGGACATATGAATTCTGATTGATGGTACCTGTACACATTGGATAGCTCAGAAAACCCCAAAATCAAGCACCCAGATCAAACTCTGGAAATTCTGATGAGTGAACTTGATCCAGCAGTTATGAACCAGTTCTACATGAAAGATGGTGTTACTGCAAAAGATGTCACTCGTACGAGTGGAATTCATGACCTGATACCAGGTTCAGTCATTGATGCAACATTGTTCAGTCCATGCGGCTATTCAATGAATGGAATGAACTATGATAGGACTTACTGGACAATTCGCATCACTCCACAGCCAGAATTCTCCTATGTTAGTTCTGAAACCAGTGTTGCTCAAATAGCCTATGATGAATTGATCAGGTAAGTTGTGGAAATTTTCAAGCCAGGAAAATTTGTGACTACCCTCTTTGTTAATCAGAGCTCCAAATGTCGTACTGCATTTTCCTCCACCCAGAAGATTGAAGGATTCAAGTGTCTTGATCACCAGTTTGCTCAATTCAATGACTACAATTTTGTGTTTACTAGTTTTACAAAGAATCGGCAGCAGAGTTGAGTAATAAAAATGAAAAAGAAGAAACGGAAAAAAACATGCAAAGAAGATGGTGGTGGCTACCTTGATAAATGTGTAGAGGGCCAAAACTTCCAGAGCTGCCACTTTTTAGATTCAGTAGGCCCTAGGTGTTACTATGACATTTGTATGATATCCCATTTGAATTTTATGCATCATTGTATAACGGAGTTAGATATCTTGCATGAATGCTCCTTTCTCTGTTTAGCTATGCTAGGCCACTCTTGCAGTGAAACTGAAGTGCATGTAGAAAAAATATGTTTTTACTGTGTGAGGTTCTACAACAATTGTAAAAGTAAGATCATACCTAATGTAACATTTCTCCAAGTGTCGCCAAAAATTCCCCACGGGCAAGGCTTTCGTGCTCACTAGTTGTACACCCTAGCATGCTTAGCTGGACTCGCTGGTTGGACATACTATGCAACTTACTAACCTTCCAAACATGTTTGTAATTAAAGCTCCCACCCTGGACCAAAAATGGGATCTTGGCATACATAATTTCTTGTTGCACACGCCTCCCCCCAGCATGTCAGGAAAGCAATAGGTCATCAAAGCATCAGTAAATCAGTAAGGTCAGTTGGCATTCATCTGTATCCCCCTCCCCCGGGTCGTGCCTGAAAATAGGCAGAATTTGTCTAGTGCACTTACCCGGTCAACAAAAACTAAATAAATAAATAAATTGTTTGAACTGGTGCTGATAGGGCTACTTCTTGGGGGTACCAGCTCTGTACATAGAGCAGACTGATTTAGGGGCCTGACCACTGTCTTGAAGGCCCGTGATCAAGTCCTTGGTATCCCCTCCTGTTGTGTGGCATCCTCGAGGTCCAAGACCCTCTGCTCTACCTTCAAAATTGGCTTTGTTTGATTTCCCAGTTCGGAGGTAAGAGTGGCAATTTTTGATTCAAATGTGTCTAGCCTTAGTCCAAAGCCTTGCAGAACCTGCTCTGTGACTGCTCGACTTAGAACCGCAATCTCGGCGGCCGACAGCGATAAAGCCACTGCTCAATGTGTCACTCGGGCTGGTTTTCTTACCCGCCAATTTAGATGCATTTCTGGTGTTTTTACTGGTAATCAAGTATTCATCCACAGTCATGAAGCTCTTCTGAGGCAGTTAGAGTGGTTTTGATCTCCTACAGCTCTATTAAAAGGTTATTTTTATTGAGTTTAGAGCGGAGCTGCGTAGGTTTGCGTCTCTTTACTCGGTGCACAATAGCGCCCCAGAAGTCTACTCTGATTGTCAGAGATGACAGGTGTGTTTTGCAGGTTTTTTTTTTAAGTCTCCTTGGGTGCCAGAGATTGCAGCAGAGGAAAAGGGAGCTCTGAAGTGTACTTTCTATCTTCAGTGGTACTCATCTCCTAATCCACACACAGGCTGATTTACAGGAGAGCACTTTCATGAAGAAAGTTAATACAGACAAAAACTGGCTTTTAGCTGCACTTTTTTTTCTTTAACACAGACACATAGATGATAATGGCAGAAAAAGAGTGGCAGTTCATCTAGTCTGCCCACATTATCCTTTCATACTGTACCTATTGTGTCTAAGAGGTCTAGACATACCCTATTCCCCCTTTTGTTCTCCGTGTTTCCACCTCCCCCATCCTGCTGCGTGACTACTATACCCTTAGCTCTGTCAGCTGTGTTTGAAGCGGTTTATGATTCGGGCATCCATCACCTCTGCTGACAGACCATTCCATGGCTCAACCACTATCTGTAAAATAGTACTTCCTCAGATCTTTTTTCAAACATGCTAATGCCGATGTCAGTTCCCTTTGTACCCTCGGATGCATCCCGTCTAGCTCCAAGGCCTTGTTTACCTTTAGGGTTGCTAACCCTTTCCTGCCTCTTTTGTTAGTATACATCTGTAGCCTACTTTCTGGGACCCCTCTATCAGCTGCCTTTATGCTGCTTTCTGGCAAGGGTCCGCTGTACTCCATAGTGATTACTGAGAAGTAGTTGTTCAGCATGGCTGCTTTCTGCTCATTTTCCTCTATTACCCTGCCCCACGCCTTTAGCCTGACAATATCCCTTCCCATTTTTCTTTATTCCCTTATATAAAATCATAGAAGTTGCCGGCAGATAAGGACCTCCTGGCCCACCTAGTCTGCCCTAGTTCCCCTACCTATAGTGACACCGCAGACCCTACTCGGTCTTCACCCCCCTTACTTCTAAGATTCCTTTGTGTCTATCCCATGCATTCTTGAATTCTGTAACCAATACAGCCCCCACCACCTCTACTGGGAGGTTGTTCCATGCATCCACCACCCTCCCCTTGAAAAAATATTTCCTCTGAGCCTTCCACCTTCAGAGTGCGACCTCTTGTCCTTGAGCATCTTTTTCTTTGGAAAATGCTACCTTCCTGTACCTTATTTTTACCTGTGAGGTATTTGAATATTTCTATCACATCCCCCCTTTCCTTCTTTTCCTCAAGGGAGTACATATTTAATTCCTTAAGCCTTTCCTCGTAGGGCTTTTGATGCAGGCCCTGTACTATTTTGGTTGTGCTTTGTACCGCCTCCACCCTATCTATGTCCCTGCAGAGATGGGGCCTCCAGAACTGGACACAGTACTCAAGGTGTCGTCTCACCAGTGATCTACACAGAGGTATTATTACCTCCCTCTTTCTGCTGGTGATTCCCCGGCCTATGCATCCCAGCATCCCGCTAGCGTTCCCCACAACCTTGTCACACTGTTTAGCTACCTTCAGGCTATCAGAAATGATTACCCCCCCCAGGTCCCTTTCCTGCTTTGTGACTTAATACCTTTCCTCCCAGTTGGTGTGTTGCCCCCAGGTTTCTGTGCCCATGTGCACGATTTTGCACTTTTTAAGCATTGAAACCCAGCTGCCAAATCCATGATGATTCTTCCAGCTTTTTTAGATCATCCCTCATTCTTTCCACCTCCCCCCAACCGTGTGTCCTCTCTGTTAGAGTTTTATGTCATCCGTGAACAGGCATACTTTCTCTTCCAGTCCTTCTGTGATGTCGCTAATAAAGACACTGAAGAGGACCGGGCCAAATACTGATCCTTGTGGCACCCCACTGGTCACTTTGCCTACTCCACAGTGGATGCCATTTACCACCACACTCTGACTTCTGTTGCTCAGCCAACTCTCCACTCATTTTACTACTTTAGGACCTACTCCAAGGCACCTCAGCTTGCTAATCAGTCTTCTATGAGAAATGGTGTCGAAGGCCTTGCTGAAATCCAGGTAGGCCATGCCCACCGCTCCTCTCTGATCCACTTCCTTGGTTACCCAGTCAAAGAAATCAATCAGGTTTGTCTGGCATGACCTCCCCCCCTGTGAAACTATTTTGCTTCAGATCTGTAGACTACTGGTAACAAGGTATTCCCCAATCCTTTCCTTCAGCAGTGATTCCATTACCTTGTCCACCGCTGACGTCAAGCTGACAGGCCTGTAATTTCCTGCTTCCTCCCTGTTTCCACTTTTGTGGAGTGGGACTACATCTGCACTCCTCCAGTCCCCCGGTACCTTCCCTGCTTCTAATGACAGGCTGAACAGAGCTATCAGAGGTGCAGCCAACTCCTCCTGGAGTTCCCTCGTATCCTGGGGTGCATCCCGTCTGGTCCCATTGCCTTGTCTACTTTTAACATTGTTACTTCCTTAAAGTCCCTGACACTGTAGGGATCAATTTGAAAAATTTTAATATTTAGACACGATTCACCTTAGTGTTCATCTTTTTCCTGTAATTCTCACCCTTATTTTTTTATTACTGTACTAGTGACCTTTGTATAAAAACAAGTTCTCTGCCTTATCTGCTATGGCTGCATGCCTACACCTGACATCACAATTCTGTTTATGGCATATAACAATCTGTTGCTGGGGAGATAATTGTGATGCCATAAACAAGGGATTATGATGTCAGGTGTAGCTAAGCAGTCAGAAAAGCTAATGTATAGGGCACAGTGATCTTGTTTTCATGCAACTTTTCTTAGCAATAAAGGAATCAGGAAAGAATGATAAGAAACGTATAAAGTAACACCTGGATTGGGTGTAAATCTTCTACATTTTTAAAGTTTTTACAGTGGTGTCAGGGGCTCTTTAAGGACTCTCCTCTGTAAAAGTACTTGTGTCCATCTCCCATCCCTTAATGCCCTTGGCCAGTTACCTACCTCCTCCTCCGTAAATACTGAACACAAGTATTTGTTCAGTATGTTTGCTTTTTCGTGGTCCTCTTCCACACAATCCTCTCCTTCCCCTTTCAGCCTTAACTATCCCTCCCTTTCTCTCTTTTTCTGCTTATGTATCTAAAAAATATTTTATCTCCATTTTTCACTGATTTCACAGTCTTTTCCTCTGTTTGTGCTTTTGCGCTCCTAACTGCCTTCCCTGACTCCCTTTGTTTCTCCTGGTAATTCTCCCTATCCCTCTCCTTCTGTGTTTTTATACCTTCTAAATGCCATTTTTTTTGCTCTTACTTTTTCTGCTACCTCTTTAGAAAACCATAGCCATCTCTTTTACTCTTACCCTTGCTAACCTGCCTGACACAGAGATTTGTAGCTTTTTCAATGCCCTCTCTTATTTTTGCCCACTGTTCCTCGACTCTCCACCCCCGTTTTCCTACCCCTGCTAGGGCAACCCTGAGGCATTCTCCCATTTTCTTAAAATTGGCCCTCCTGAAGTCCAGGACCCTCATCCTTGTATGATTTGATTATGACCCATTTCTTATATCAAACCACACTGCAGTGATCACTGGTCTCCAGGTGGTCCCCCACTGTGACGTCAGCAACACTGTCCCAGTTTGTCAGTACCATGTCCAATAATGTCCCCTCATGAGTGGGTTTCATAACTAGTTGCCTGAGGAATACCCTTTGCAGGGAGCCCAGGATGTCCCTACTCCTGGCTGTTGCCGCAGTGGGGAGGCTCCAATCCATGTCTGGTAGACTGAAGTCTCCTACTAACAATAGCTCTCCCTTGTAAGCCATCCTTTGGATTACTGCCTTCATTTCCTTATCCATCTCTTCACCCATGTGGGAAGTCTGTAGAACACTCCTATGTGAATAATGGCTCCTTTCCTTTTCTCCAGAGAGACCCACATTACCTCCTCTCTTCCCCTGTATTTATGTGACTTTTATGCTGTCCCTTACATAAAGAGCTACTCCTCCCCTTTTTCTATCTTCCTGTCCTTCCTGAACAGAGTATATCTTGGTATGGCCGCTTCCCAGTCCTGGTTTTCATTGCACCAGGTCTCTGTGATGGCGACCAAGTCCAGGTCTGCTTCAACCATGGTAGCCTCTATGTCTGCAATCTTGTTGCTCAGACTTCGAGCATTTGCACACATGGCTCTCCAGATTATGTTGCCATCAACTCTCCTTTTTACCTTTTGCCCTCCCTCATTTTGCCCACCTTATTTTTTTTAGGTTTATTCCTTCCTTCTACCTGGATTTCATTTTTATTTGTTTCATTTTGTGGTTTCACACCCTCAAGATTCTCATTGTTGACCTCAAGAGCTTGTTGGGGGGGCAGTTTTTGTGTCCCTGCCTCCTTCCGCCTCCCCCCCGCTAGTTTAAATGCTTGACAATGTAGCATTTAAACTGTTCACTAACGTCTATGGTTCTCCCCTGGACAGATGCAGGCTGTCACCCTTGTACAGGCCTTTATCCCTCCAGGTGGGGCCCCAGTCCCAAATGAAGCCAAAACCCTCATCAATGCACCATTTTTTAACCATGCACTGAAGTCCCTGGCGTGGAGTTTCCTAACCTCCCTCTTGCCCTAGACAGACAGTACCTTTGAGAAGGACACAGAGCATGCTACCTGCCCAAGACCCCTCCCCAACTCTCTTAAGTTCTCCTGCACTATTCCTATCCCTGTCTTGTCCCTAGCCAGGAAATTTGTCCCCAGATGGACAAGGACATCCAGCTATCCCTTCTTTGCTACTGCCCTAACAATCCTCAGGATCCGCTCCCCAGCCCTCTGAGCCATGCCTCCAGGTAGGCACTTAACCTCCCTCTCCACCTTGCTACCCGTCTCTAAATCTATTCCTCTGATGACGGAGACCCCCACCAGGATTTGCTTATTCCTCCTCTGGGGCTCCATTATGGGAGACAAGTTCATCCTCCCTGGTCATTAATTTGGGTGTCACTGTGGGACCTTCCTGCTCTGCCAAAATTGTGCAGGAGTTATGCAGTTGCACTGGATGGGGGATGTGCCTCTGTTCCACTGCCCTCACCCTCCCCAAGCCCACCACAGTCCATCCGCTCCTCCTGCTAAGCAACCATTGAGGTAACAGCGGCAGACTGGAGTGATCCCTGGGTGGGGGAGGAGGTTCCCTGAATCCTCACCAACTCGGCCTGTAGACTAGCAACTTCCGCCATCAGCCCAGAGAGGCACCTGCAGATGGGGTAGCACTGCAGGATCCAGAAGGTCCTCTGGAACACTGCTGCCCCACAGCCATTGCATTGCACCACTCCCAGCATCCTCCCCTTCTATGCTGTCTGTCCTTGCTTTGCTCTTTAAAGCATCTTTTTTCTCTTTACCCTAGATAGGGTGCTACACCTCCTTCCACTTTTTCATGTTTTAAAACTCTTGCATTCCACTACTCTATATAACCATGACTGACATTTCACCCTCCGGTTCCTGCCATTTTCCTGCACCTGGTTTACTCCTTCACTCACCTGAGTCCAATGGACTGGGTCTCTGGCTGTTGGTTGTCTCCTGGCAAACTCCAACAGTCGCAGTCCTTGGCACGAGGACTGCAAGCAGAGGGCCACTTATGGACTCTTCTGTTCAAAAGAACAAGAAGTGACCCAGTGAACTGAGCAAGCTCTTTGATTGGTGGAGTCAGTGGCAGGGAGCACAGCTAGCTTTCTGACTGGCCACCACCCAATTCCCTCCTGGAGCACCTCACTCCGCTCTCAGTTGCTGATGTGCTGCAGTGAGGAGGGCTCCCTTCACTCATTCCAAAGGACCCTTGCTTCCCTGAAATACTGCTCTACCTGAAGGCTTTGGTTTGCTCTGCTCAAGACTGCCACTGGGTTTTAAATTTGTGGTGGCTTCTTCCTGTTCCTGAACAGCCTCTTTCATTTGTGGAGTCGGCAGCAGGGGGTACAGCTAGCTTTCTGACTGGCCACTGCCCGATCTGCTCCTGGAGCACTTAGCTCTGTTCTCAGTTGCTGATGTGCTGCATGGTTGAGGGCTCCCTTCACTCCCGTCCAAGGGACCCTCGCTTCCCTGAGCTGCTGCTCTACCTGAAGGCTTTGGTTTATATCAAAAAAACTTTTCCCTCCCTTGACCCCCTCTGCAATATGCAGTTCTGGGTCTGCCTTTGTAATCTTGACTACCCTCTTGGCCTCTTTAGTTTCCCCCCCCCCAATACTTGCCCCATTCCTTATTTATTCTTTTTAGCCTCACTGCCTCCCTGACGTTTTCAGAGAACCAAACTGGTCTCTTATACTTGTTTCTCTTGATAACTGTTCTTGTGGATGTTTTAATTGCCATGACGACAGCAAGTTTTATGACACCCTATCTTCCTTTTACTCCCCCAGTGCTGTCTATCCCAGCTAACCTGCCCAGGACTGGTTCCCTCATTTGGCTGAAACATGCCCTTCTGAAGTCTAGCACCTCAGCCTTAGATGAAGGCTTCCTGGTGCCCAGGGCCAACTCATATCATATAATATTATGATCGCTGGACCTCAGTGGTTCCCCAACTGTACTCCATCTTCTTTCTGAGTTGGTGAGTACCACATTGAGAATGGTTGATTGTCTAGTGGGTTCCCCTGACCTGCTGCACCAGCATGCAGTCCTACAAAGTATCAAGCAAAACCTGGCTTTTGGCATTTCTGCCTGCTTGGATGGCCCAGTCGACATCTGGCAGGTTGAGATCTACTACTGCTACAAGAAAAAATTACTCACCTTAGTAATTATGTTTCTTCTAATGGAGTCTTGCTGTATTCTGACAATTGCAGTGATTCCCAACCTTTGAACTGCCCTGGAGAACAAAAAGTTAACTTTCTATGCAGGGCATAGAATGCTGAGCTCGAGCTTGGTTGAAGTCTCTGTCTGGAGTGTTTCAAACTTAAACCATCAGATTCTTACGAGCCCAACTAACTAAAAATTCTATGTGGAAATTGTAAAAATTCCTACTAGCCAACTGGCTGAAAAAAGCTTTGGATTCCCAGGGAAGACTCAAGTCAGGAAACCCAAAAATCAATCTAATACAAATAACAATAATAAATCAGCACCCAAACAAAAAGGAGGAGGGTGGAAGCAAAAAACACCCCTGGGGTGCAACACTGCACCTGCCCACCCACTTCCCAAAAACAGGTTCTGAGAGGGGAGGCAGGGAAGGAGGTCAGAATACAGCAAGACTCCATTAGAAGAAACATAATTACTATAGTGAGTAATTTTTTCTTCAAACAACATGAAGTCTTGCTGTATTCTAACAATTGCAGACTACCAAGCAGTACCTCCAAGAAGGAGGGACAGAACCTACTTTGGGAATAAGCTCTGAAGTACTGCTGTGACAAACCGAGCATCACTCCTAGCCTGGATATCCAGAGAGTAATACTTGGTAAAGGTATGGACTGTTTTCCAGGTGGCTGCTTGACAAATTTCTAAGAGAGGGATATCACTGGCAGTAGCCAGGGAAGCAGCTGTACCTCTTGTGGAATGAGCCCTCAGGCCTGAGGGTGGAGTTTTTCCCAGTTTTTCATAGCAGAATTATATACAAGACACAATCCACCTGGCAATAGAACTTTTGGAGGCAGGTTTGCCCTTTCCCACTTCTCCATAAGTGAGGAACAACTGGAGGGAGTCAAACTTGTGACCCTTGGTACGCTCTATGTAGTAACTAAGGGCCCTTTTAACATCTAAACTGTGTAGCCTCCTCTCTCCTGAGGAAGAATGATCAGTGAAGAAAACAGGAAGAGACAAAGACTGGTTTAAATGGAAGTCTGAAACCACTTTGGGCAAGAACCTTCTGTTGGTTCTAAGGACCACTTTATCCCTGTGAAATGAGATAAAATCAGGTTCACTGACAGGGCTTGCAATTCACTGCTATGCCTGGCAGAGGTAATGGCTACCAGGAACACAATTTTCCAAGTTAAGTACTTAAGCTCTGCTGAAGACATAGGCTCAAAAGGGGGTTGCATAAGTTGAACAATGCAAACATTCAAATCCCAGGCAGGGGCAGGGTCTCTAAAAGGAGGACTGATGTGAAGCAATCCTTTAAAAAAATTACGGAACACAGGATGAGAAGATAGTGAGGAAGACTTCCCCACAGACAAAACTCAGAAACAGCTGACAAGTGTACCTTGAGAGGAGCTGGTCTGAGGCCTAGGCCATTAAGATGGACCATATAATCCAGAACCGTAAGCAATCCAGCAGTGTCTGAAGAAATATGCTTCTTAGAACACCAAATGCTGAATTTCTTCTATTTGGAGTTATAAGTCTTTCTGGTGAAGGGCTTTCGAGAAGTCTTGAGGATATCCAGAAGCCCTTGGGAAAGACGCAGATCTGCAAACTCTAACTCTTCAAGAGCCATGCCTTGAGATTGAGAGACTGAAGACTGGGGTACCAAATCCTTCCCTGAGAGGATGTTAACAGGTTGTAAGTCCTGGGAAGAGATAGGGGAAGATGGACTGCTAGGGACAGCAACAGGGGGTACCACAGCTGTCTGGCCCAATCTGTAGCAATCAGAATCACCTTGCAATGTTGAGACCTTATTTTGACCAAAACTTTGAACAGGAGTGGGAAGGAGGGAAAGGCATACAGAAACTTCCCTTCCCAATTCAGAATCAGGGCGTCAAGGGAGACTGAGCCCAAGACTGGAGGTCTGCAACAAAAGAGAGGGAGTTGGTGATTGTCTGGGGCTGCAAAGAGATCTATCTCTGGAGTGCCCCACCTTGAAAAAATCACTTTCAACACCTGAGGGTCCAGGGACCATTTGTGATGGCCCTGAGAGATCCTGCTCAGTGCATCTGCTAGCACATTGTCCTTGCCTGGAAGGTGAACTGCTACAAGAGAGGTTTGCAGGGAATAAGTCAGGGACTACAATGTCATGGCTTCTGTGCACAAGGCAGTGGACCGAGTGCCTTCCTGCTAGATGATGTACCACATGGTGGTGGTGTTGTCCACTCTGACTTGAACCACCTTGTTCTGTACTGACTGAGAAAGCTTTTAGGGTCAGAAAAACTGCCCTGAGCTGTAGGAGATTGATGTGGAGAAAGGATTCTTGGGGGACCACAGCCCCTGGGCAGTGAGGGACCCCAGATGGGCTCCCCAGCCCAGAAGAGAAGCGTCCGTGGTAAGGACCACTGAACAAGGCTGAGTAAAAGGAACACCTTGTCTTAAATTGTCCTGATCCTGCCACCATTGGAGGGCTTGGATCAAGGTCAGAGTCACTGGGATCAGTTTGGTAAGAGAATCTTTCCTCTGAGACCAAAAAGTTCTCAGGTGGAACTGAATATCCTTCATCTGGAATCTTGCCCCTTGGACCACTGCTGTTGAAGCTGCCATGTGGCCCAAGAGCTGTAGGAAATGCCTCGCTGGCCGAGATATCTGAAGGCTGAAAGAAGAGGCTAGTTCCATAAGAACCCTTGCCCTTTCTAGAGGAAGAAAGGGCCTTGCTCTGAGTGTGTCCAGTTCTGCCCTATAAAGGTATGAAGCTGGACTGTTCGAGAACTGACTTGGGAAGTTGAGAAGAAATCCTAGAGAAGTGAGCACTCATGGTCACTTGCAGGTGAGACTTGACTTGGTCTGGAGACTGACCCACTATCAGCCAATCGTCCAGATATGGAAAATGGAAATCTTTTGCCTTCAGAAAGGCAACTACTACTGCCAGGTACTTTGTAGAAACCCTTGGGGCTGAGGTTAGCCAAAGGGCATTGTTTGAACTGATAGTGGCCTGAGGGCAACCTCAATCTGAGGTACTTTCTGTGGGAGCACCTGATGGGAATGTGAAAGTAGGCATCTTTGAGGTCCAGGGAGGCTAGCTAGTCCCCTGGCCTTAGAGAGGGAAGGATTATTCCCAGAGTTACCATCTTGAACTTTAGTTTTAAGAGATGTTTCTTTAGATATCATAGGTCTAGGATGGGTCGCCACTCCCCTGTCTTTTTTGGGGTCAGGAAGTACCTGGAGTACAGTCCTTTGCCCCAGTGTAGGGTAGGTACTCTCTCTATGGCTCTTAAAGCTAGGAGAGAAGAAACATCTGCCTCCAGGGCAAGGGTTTCCAAGAGATTTGCAGGTGGAAAAGATCTGGCTCTCATCTTTGGAAATTTTCTGAAGCTGAGAACCAGTCCCTGGCTTACTACTTCCAGGACCCATTTGTCTGATGTAATAGACATCCAGTCCTGGACAAAGTAAGTCAACCTGCCCCCTACTGGAATAGGAGAGTCGACCTGGGGAGGCCCATCAGGGTGTCTGCTTGGCAGGGGCTTTAGGCCGAGGAGTGGATGCAGCCCTGCTCATCCCCCTTCTGCCTCTCCCTCTGAAGAACCCTCTCCGAGAAAAGGAAGAAGAGGCCTGTGCTTGGAAAAAAGGCCTTTGAAAAGGCCTGCCCCTGCTCCTAGACTGCTGCCTTTGAGGAGTTGCCTGCCTCTCCTTGGCCTGAGCACTCCTGTAAGTGGTCTGTGCTCATCCATTTTCTTCATGTAATTCTCTGTCTGCTCCCAAAACAGAGAATTACCAACTACAGGAAAATCCATGGCCTTAGCCTGGGTGTCCTGCAAGAGGCTAGTACATCTGAGCCAAGCCATCCTCCGAAGAGCCACAGAGGTAGTCATGACTCTTACCTGGCTGTATAGGCCATGTAATTCGCCTGCCTGAGTCCCAAAGAAGATGCCATCTACTGCTTCTTTGCCATGGCATCAATCTTCCTGGACTGGGGGGTGTGAAGCCAAGGGAATATTTGCCTTGTCACAGGCAGCAGCCTGTACTACCCCAACACGGCTGCATTGCTGATATAAGAACTCCATGTCTGAGCCTGAAAGTGTATACCTCTTGTCCATTCTTCTATCCACAGGAGGTATAGTGTTAGGAGACTTTAGGATTTTTTGTGTCTGATTCCCAAAAGATTTGTGGAGGGGAATATACAGCCTCCTGGACTCTGGGATGTCCATCATCTCTACATAATCAGGCTCCTCTTGATCTTCCACAGCCTCCTCCATAGGAAGCTGGAGGGTTTCAGCCACCTTCCTGTAGAACATAAAGTGAGAAGGGGACTCAGAAAGCCTAGGAGGGGAAACACCTGAAGGTCTGTCTTGGGAGATGTCCAGTTCCACAGGCACATCCAGACCCTCACTTCAATCATCATCCTCAAATTCCCCTTCATCTTCAAATTCCGGTTCATAAAAATCTTCGAGGGTATAATCTTGAACCGGGGGAACCAACCGAACCGAACCCCTGCCAGAAGGAGCCGGATCAGTAGGAACCGGATGGAGCGATTCCACAATCTGAATCTCTCTGGCTATCTCTTCGACGGTTGGAACATGAACCTCTGGATCCGAACTGGCCGATTTGTCTTTGCGTTTTCTTTTTGTCGGAACCAATCCCTCAGAATCGGCTCTCCTTTTGCCTGAAGAAGTATCGCCCTGGTCAGAGGGCACTCCTTCTGGTTCGGTCGGAACCGAACCAGCTGGCCATCCAGGTCAGCGGACTTCTCAGCCTCCCTTTTCCTCAGTCTACCTAATCTCTTCTCAAGGGTACATTTGGGAAAGTTTTTACATATTTGGCAGTCTGAATCGAGGTGATCAAACCCCAGACAATAAACACAGGTGGTGTGGGGATCAGCCTTAGCAACGACCTCCCCACACTCACTGCAGTGTTGAAACCCAGTGGGCCCATTTTTTTCTTGGGTTTCTCAGACATGGCCAACCTAACCAACTTACCCTTTTTAAGGCAACCGCCAGGCAAGACTCCCTCATCGGTTCCTAACCGTGTCACGGGTATTGGAAAAAAACGTACTAAAACACGTCTTTTTTTTAGAACTGATAAGAACCGGTAACCACACACTAAGTAAAACAACACAAAACACAATATTTCACTTGCAAATGGCCGGTTCAGCTGAACCCAGCCGCACTTTTACAAGTTCCACACAGAAAAAACAGAACAATTCCTATCTAGTACTCACGGCACCACAGACAGATGAACCGACTATGCGGATAACTTTTTCGGTTTAAAAAACGACGAAAACTGAAACTTTAACCAACTTTCGAACCAAGCTGAAGGAGAAAACTCTGGAGCGACCATTCAGTGAGGCGGAGTAAAGACTGACGGTTTAAGTTTGAAACACTCCAGACAGAGACTTCAACAGAGCTTGAGCTCAGCATTCTATGCCCTGCATAGAAAGTTAACTCTTTGTTCTCCGGGGCAGTTCAAAGGTTGGGAATCACTGCAATTGTCAGAATACAGAAAGACTTCATGTTGTTTGAAAGTACAGTTATGTAAAAACTTACTGTAACAGTAGATATTCGAGAGGAGCTCTTGCAGCAGGCTGCACCATAAGGACTATGCCACCAGGCATTAGAACCTCACAGAAAAATTCTTAGCTAGCAGTACCCAGCGAGAACTGCTCCCAGGCGTCGGACCGCCTCCGACGTCTGCCAATGGTATAAAGGGGCAGTCCCCGGCCACACCCCAGTTCTCCCACCAGAGACCTGGCTGACAAATCATAGAGAACCGAGGTTAGTGGAATACCCCATCTAGGGTAAGGAAAGAAAGGAGAAAAGGACCAGGGGGAAGGAGGGAAATAACGCCTGCTGCAAGAGCTCCTCTCGAAGACTTACTGTTACGGTAAGTTCTTACGTAACTTTACTATCTTACTTCGAGTGGGAGCTTTTGCAGCAGGCTACACCATAAGAACTGAGTACCAAGCAGTACTAAAATGATCCCGGATGGACTGGGAGGTGTAAACCTGAGAAGCGGGAGAGGCTTCAAGACAACAGGCCTTGAAGTATTATTAACCCAAACCCAGCTCACCGACGGGAAGCAGTGTCCAGGCTGTAGTGCTTCACAAAGGTGTGCACTGAGCTCCAAGTAGCTGCTGCACAGATGTCTGGGGCAGAATCATTCTGAGATGCCGCAAAAGAGGCAGAAACGCCCCTGGTGGAATGACCCTTAACTGAGCCTGGTAAGGGTTTGTTGTACTTATTGTAGCAGAAGGTGATGCAATGGACTAGCCATCTGGACAGAGTCTGCTTTGCCACAGGTGCCCCCAGGATTCTCAGGGCAAAGGGAACAAAAAGTTGGTCAGATCTTCTGAAAGTCCGAGTACGGTTAATGTAGTACCTAAACACTATGTACATCCAGAGTATGAAGGACAGCCTCCCCTCGATTGGTGTGCGCCAGATAATAAACTGGAAGCTTGATGTCCTGATTAAGGGTAAGCTGGGACACCACCTTAGGTAGGAAGAAAAAATTATTGACCTGTAGTAATCTTGTTTCTTCCAAAGGGATCCACTAATATTATTACTCTTTCAGTGCTCCTTTAAATCAGCACTGCCCTGGAGCAAAATAGAATGCTATGCTAATCATGGAATGTTTAGCTTGTGCATCCATTTTCAAACTGCCCAGTGTAACTGCCTACATTCTAACCTCAGATTTCTTAGAAACCTGCAAAAAGGCCATAATAACATATAGGTAAACAAATAAACATAGGAAAATATGGTGCTCCAACTGGAGCAACTAGTAAACATTAACCATAGGACCAAAACAGTTTAATATCCCCTTTTTACAGCTGCAGTGGGCAGAGCCTGCAGACGTTTTGCATGTACAAAAGGAGTCATGTCATGTTTTCTGTCCGTGAAACTGACTGAAGTTGTAAATAGTCTCCTCCACCTTACCCTCCTCCAAGAAATGTTTTCTGCCCTCAAATAAATATGCTTTGATGTTAGTCAGTGGTTGCAGGGCACTATTTTCTTTCTTAAATGGGAGATACAAGAACTGGAACTTGAGTAATGGGAGGCAGCATTTGTTTTTTGGGGGGAGTAAGATCCACCCCCACCTCCACCCAAGAAGCTCCTAAAGATCCACCTCCACCTTTTTTTTTTTTGGTTCATGTGGGAGGGGCATGAGGTGGATCTATTATGTTGGAACAACTGACTATCAGAGCTGCCTGGGGAAGTAATTAAGGAGTGCCTGAAACTGCATCTAGGAGTATCCCCCACACACACACACAGACATCATGATTTTTTTTTTTTTACTCTAAGCATGTCAATATTTGGCTCTTACAATGCGGGCAAGTAGGCATAAAAATAAAATAGAAAAAAAGGATCAAGCAGGTGCCTTTTCCTTTGTCAGATATATGCAGACAGAAGGTTACAAATCCTGTATGACAAGTTCATTATATGGATGTTTTCCATGTAAAATAGAAATTGTGTTAATGTCATGTCTGTAGCATCATTTGTAGCCAGTAAACTATTATTTACATAGATACTGTAAATGTCAGGTTTTAATTCAGAAATCCAGTCTTGATAAATTTGTTTTTTTTTATCAGTTCTGTAAGATTTATGTCTCTCTGATGTAAGTGTGCACAGCATAGAAATGAAAGGGTTTATGTAACTGATTGGTAGTGTCAGTGGCTCAGTAGGTAGCACACTCGCCTCTGAGGCTGGGAGATCCGAGGGCTGTAGGTTCAGTTCCCACATCTGGCACTCGGATTAATATCCCAGTACTGACACTGTAGTGCAGCATGAGAGGGGTGCTGCACTTCTGAGGTGCCGTCTTTCAGATGAGACATTAAACCAAGGTCCCATCTGCCTGGATTGGTGGTAGTTCAGGTGGATGTTAAAGATCCCATGGCACTTATCGAAAAGAGCAGGGAAATTTCCCCGGTGTTCTGGCCAAATTTCCCTCATTCACTAAAAATACCACCAACAGCTTAATCTGGTTCAAGGTCAGTTGGCATTCATCTGTATTCCCCCTCTCCCGCGTCGTGCCTGAAAATAGGCAGGATTTGTCTAGTGCACTTACCCGGTCAACAAAAACTAAATAAAATAAAAATTGTTATTTGCATGAGAAGTGGGCGTGACAGCGGCATGCAAGAGTGAAGTCTAAATCATTTCTTGGCCATTCTGGGATCTAAAGTTTAACAGTAATGTGTGAAGAAAATAAAGTCTTGAGTTTTTTGCATTTGAATAGGTTTAGTGCTTTGAAGTTAAAAGATATAAATATATATACATAGGCCCAGATATTCAGACTGCGCCAGGCAGGGGCGCAAGCCTGGGCGCAGTGCAACTGGGATGCACCAGGGCGTGGTCAGGGCGATATTCAATGGTGCTGCACCACGGCTCAGCACCATAGAATATGGCACTGTGGCTGCCCGCATTGCACCTGGCGCAGTGGCACTGCGCCGGCGCAAGTGGCAGGAGAGGAGCAGGGGAATCGTGCGGTTCTGCGCTAGGTGCAGGAACTGGCGATATTCAGTGGTGGGTAATAAATGGGGCCATTAGCCATGCATGGCACAAATAGGCCATTGCATGTCACTGTGGCCCCATTTGCATGCAGGTGCGCCTGATCCCCGCGACTCTGTGCCTGGCGCCTGCCAGGCTGCACCTATCAGGACCGACGCCTGCCCTCGGTGGCAATATCGCCTCAATGCCCGATCATGGACATTGTACAAATAACTCTGGTGGTCCAATGGACCTGCTCCTCAGCCCGATCACAGGCAGAGGTAAAATGGGAATCTGTTTATTTCACTAAGCCCGTGATCAAGCTGGGATTCAGTCCACTGGACCACCAGGGTGTTTACATTTTTATTAAGCCCATGATTGGACTGGGGAGCAGGTCCATTGGACCACCAGGGAATCTACATTTTTGCTATGCCCACGATCAGGCTGGGGAGCAGGTCCACTGGACCACCAGGGTTTTACTATATTTACAAAGTCCGCGATTGGGCGTTGGGGGGACCCGATGCCCGGCCTGTGACTCTAGAGGTCGGGTGGCCACCCACAGCAGGTGGCTGCCGTGTGTGTGCCCAACAATAAATTTGGCCAGCCTGTAGGTGTCCCGACATGTTCCTTTTTTTAAGGCACATCTTTGGCACTTTAATGCAACACAAGGTGGGGTGTGTGCTGCATATGCACCACACATCCCAGGCTGAATATCGGATGTGCTGAATATGCATGGGCACACCCCCGCACTTTTGCAGATACATTATTGGTGTGCTCTGCGCATCGGGATTTGTAATGCGCAACTTCCTTTTGAATATCGCGCTTAGATGCGATTGTGTGGGTTTCACATGGCGCAACCCTGTTGCGCCATGCGCAACCCTTTTGAATATCCTGCCCATAGTGTCATGGGCACCTGAAAAGGAAGGAGATGCTACAAAAACAAATGCTATTCTGATGATTTATTTATTTATGTGTGTAGTTCTGCCCAGGTCACAGACACATAAGCTATAAATAATGATGAATGTATTAGTCAAAGCTTGTAGTAGCAAAATAAAGCAAGAAAAATAATATATTGTGTTTTTTTTCCTTCAATTGTTTAACCAGGAGTGGCACACTAAGCTGAAAGCTTGTTTACAGGGGCAACCTGGTAGCACACAGAAGTTAAGTGACTTGCTCAGAGTCACCCAGTATGCAAGTGGGGACTGTGGGATTCAAACCCAGATCTCCAGATTTGCAGCTCAGAGCCTTAAACCACTATGCTATACTGCCTCCCTAGTTATGGAAGTTATCTGTTTTATGGTTCATGATGTTGGTGTAGTAAGCATACTAAAATGCCAGTAGAATAGGCCTAGCAATCTTTCGTGTCTGCTCGTTTGGTCAGCCCCCACCCTGGGAGCTGACATTGCTGCCTCCCTCTCAGGCTTCTCCCTTCCCAGTCCAGGGTATTCCTGCTTCATTGGACTTTGCTTCCACAACCCTTTCCCTGTACCTGTCCTACCCTCTCTTGAACCCCTCCACAGTTTCTACCTCCACCAGTCCCCCGGGGCAGCGCATTCCATGGTTCTACCACCCTCTCAGTGAACTAGCTTCTCCTCCTTTTCCCCATGAGTCTCCCCCCTCCAGCTTCCACCCATGCCCTGTAGTTGCCCCCCTTCCTTCAGAGCACCATGACTGCACCTCCCCTGTTTACCCCCTTCATGTACTTGAAGACCTCTATCATGTCCCCCCGTCCCTTCTTTCATCAATGTGTACATATTTAGCTCTTCGAGCCTCTCCCCATAGGTCCTTTCCCCCAAGCCCAGATCATTTTGGCTGCCCTCCTCTGGACCATCTCCAGGAGTTCAATGTCCCTCTTTAAGTGTGGCCTCCAAAACTGCACATGGAACTCGAGGTGCGGCCTCTCCAAGCAGTTATACAGAGAGAGTATCACTTCCCTCCTTCTGGAGTGATCCCCCTAGCAATTGAATCCCAGCATCCTGTGGGCCTTGGCCGCAGCCCTACTACAAGTCTCCGAGTTGTTCATCTTGACATCCACCACCACCCCCAGGTCCCTATCAGCCATAGCAGCAGTACGTTGCATTGCAGATGTAAAATGTCAATAAGCAGGTCATGCAACAGATGTGCTGAGCAGTTACTGAAGCAAGAGATTTACAGCTGTCATTTTTTACATCCTGTTCAAAATGTGTTTTTGCACCTTTGGTGCCAAACGGCACAGTTGCTGTGTAAAATCACCTTTCGGCTAATGAACTGATAGTATCACTGTTCATGCAGTGGGATCACAGAAAGCCCATGCTGAAAACTTGGAGCGAAAATACCAAGAAATGCCCCGGGCATTAGGGTTTCTGATCATAGCACCCTGCCCTGTAGGGACTTACAGGCATCAGGGGTGTGACTTGCAAGTTTCAACAGTAATGCTCATGCCAGTCCACCCCCATCCCCACCCTGTAGCCAGTGACAGGCATCGAGGTGTGCCTTTGACTCTTCAGCCCCAAAGTTAAGTTCACTCCATTCTCTTATACTGTACCCATTTCAGTGTATTTGCTTATGGAATGGGGTGAGTGTAAAGTTTGAAAACCCCAAGGCACACCTCGACTCTTGTCTGTGTCTGCAGGGTAGGGTGAGGTGAACTGGTGTGAGAGTTATAGGCAATGACCCAAAGGCACTCCCCAATGCCTGTCCATGTCTGCGGGGTGGGGATGGGGTTGGTGTCACTTCAATACTTCACTGCCATTCCTATTCTGCCTGTCTGTCTGTCTGTGTCTCTCTCTATCTATATGTCTATGTAATTATCTATCTTTCTATCAATTGCATGTATCACTATTTTGCCTATTTCCAAAACAAACCTGCATATCACATTTGCCTGCACTCTGAGCACATACTTACGAAACTGTGCATATTTGTACTCCACTTCTGCACAGACCTCATACTTTCCTAATATTCCCAATATCACAAGCATAACTACCTTGCCCTTATCAAAAGCGACCCCCTCTAAAAGTTAATATCACATTTTCTCTAACAGTCCATCATCATTACACCTGACTTCCTGACATCAACACATTGCTTAAATATAACTTACATCACCTCATGGACAAAAAGGAAAAATTACTCACCTCAGTAATTGTGTTTCTTCTAATGGAGTCTTGCTGTATTCTGACATATGCAGTTAGCCCCAGCACTTGAACTGCTCCGGAGAGGAAAGAGTTAACTCTATGCATGAAGCATAGAACGTTGAGCTCGAGCTTGGTTTCAAACCTCTGTCTGCAGCACTTCAAAGTGTAACCATCAGATTCTTATGAGCTATTACTAACTAACTATACTTCTATGGTGGAAAATGTAAAGGAACATAAGCCAACAGGCAACAATTTGGGTTCCTCAAAGACTCAAGTCAAGGACCCAAAATAATAACAGGTAGTGCATCAACATATAAATCCAAAAAACAACATAACAATAACCCACTGCTGTCTTCTAGAACGAAGGAGTGCCAAGTACACCCCTGAGGTGCAACACTGTACCTGCCAGCCCACTTCCCAAAAACAGGTTCTGAGAGGGAAGGCAGGGACGGAGGTCAGAATACAGCAAGACTCCATTAGAAGAAACGAACCACAATTACTAAGGTGAGTAATTTTTTCTTCAAACAACATGAAGTCTTGCTGTATTCTGACATATGCAGACTACCGAGCAGTACTGCCATGGAGGGGGGTACCAAACCTATTTTGGGAATAGGCTCTGCAGTACTGCTGTTCCAAACTGAGCATCACTCCTAGCCTGGATATCCAGAGATTAATGCTTGGTGAAAGTATGGACAGTTTTCCAGGTGGCTGCTTTGCATATCTCTAGTAAAAGTATATCCCTGGCAGCAGCGGTACCCCTAGTCAGGCCTGAGGGGGGTATTTTGCCTAGCTTTTCATAGCAGAATTGAATACAAGAGACAATCCACCTGGCAATAGTTCTCTTAGTAGCAGGCTTACCTTTCCCTACTTCACCATAAGTGAGAAACAATTGGGAACATTCATACCCAAGTGCCTTAGCATGCTCAATATAGTAGCTAAGAGCCCTCTTAACATCCACACTGTGTAATCTTCTTTCTCCTGAAGAAGAGTGATCAGTGAAAAAACACAGGAAGAGACATGGACTGGTTCAGATGAAAATCTGAGACCACTTTGGGTAAGAACCTCCTATTGGTTCTAAGGACCACCTTATCTCTATGGAATGAAATAAAATCTGGCTCCACTGACAGAGGTTGTAATTCACTAATACGTCTGGCAGAAGTGATAGCTACCAGGAACACAGTTTTCCAAGTCAAATATTTGAGTTCGGTTGAAGTCAGAGGCTCTAAAGGGGGTTGCATGAGCTGAGCAATGCAAACATTAAGATCCCAAGCAGGGGTAGGGTCCCTAAAGGGAGGGCTGTATGAACCAAGCCTTTAAAGAACTTACAGAAGACAGGATGAGATGCCAGAGAGGGAGCCTTCCCTGCTGACAGGAATGCAGACACAGCTGCTAAATGTACTTTTAAAGTGGCTGGCCTGAGGCCTAGGCCATTAAGATGAACCATGTAATCCAGAACTGTAGCCAGATCAGCAGTATCTGGTAAAACATCCTTATTGGAACACCAAATACTGAATCTCTTACATTTGGAATTATAAGTTTTTCTGGTGGCAGGTTTTCAAGAGGCTTTGACAATATCCAGCACCCCCTGAGACAGGTGCAGACCTGCACACCCTAACTCTTCAAGAGCCAAGCCTTGAGGTTGAGAGACTGAAGGTTGGGGTACCAGATTCTTCCCTGAGAGGAGGTTAGGTGATTGTGCCTCATGAGAAGACATAGGGGAAGAAGGACTGCTAGGGACAACAACAGAGGATACCAAGGCTATCTGGCCCAGTCTGGTGCAATCAGGATCACCCCTCATGGTTGTGACCTGATCTTCACTAGGACCTTTAACAGAGGGAAGGGAGGAAAGGCATAAAGGAATTTACCCCCAATCCAGAACTAGAGAGTCCAGAGGAACTGTGCCCATGACTGGAGGCCTGTAACATAAGAGAGGAGGTTGATGATTGTTGGGGCTGCAAAGAGATATATTTCTGGAGTGCCCCACCTGGTGAAGATTACTTTCAGGATGAGAGGGTCCAGGGTCCGTTCGTGATGGCCTTGGGAGATTCTGCTCAGAGCATCTGCTAGCACAGTGTCCTTCCCTGGGAAATGGACTGCTATTAGGGAAGTTTGTAGGGAGTAGGCCAGAGACCATACTTTCATGGCCTCCGTTCACAAGGCCGTAGACTGAGTGCCCCCCTGCTTGTTGATGTACCACATGGTGGTGGTGTTATCTGTCCTGACCTGAACCACTTTGTTCCTCACTGAATCCGCAAAAGCTTAGAGAGCCAGGAATACTGCCCTGAGTTCCAGACGATTGATATGAAGCAGAGACTCCTGAGGAGACCAGACACCTTGTGCTGTAAGGGCTCCCAGGTAGGCTCCCCAGCCCAGGAGAGAGGCATCTGTGGTTAGTACCACTGCATGAGTCTGACTGATGAATGGGACTCCTTGTCTGAGATTGTCCTGATCCAACCACCATTGGAGAGCTTGGACCAGAGTCTGAGTCACTGGAATAAATTTGGTTAGAGGAACTTTTTTCTGAGATCAAAAGGACCTCAGGTGGAACTGGATGTCCCTCATTTGAAATCTGGCTCCCTCTACCACCGCAGTGGAAACTGCCATGTGGCCCAGGAGCTGAAGAAAATGTCTTGCTGGTCGAGATACCAGAAGGCGGAAAGAGGAAGTAAGATCTGGAAGGGTCTTCACCCTTGCCAAGGGAAGAAAAGCCTTTGCCTGCACAGTATCCAACTCTACCCCTATGAAGGTGAGTTGTACTGGTTCGAGAACTGACTTTGACAGATTGAGAAGGAAAACTAGAGAAGTGAGCAACTGTTGTGTAACTTGTAGGCCTGGCTTGACTTGGTCTGGAGACTGCTCCACGATGAGCCAGTCATCCAGGTATGAGAAAATGGAGATCCCCTGTATCCTGAGAAAGGCCACTACTACTGCTAGGCACTTTGTGAACACCCTTGGAGCTGATGTTAGGCCGAAGGACATTGCTCTGAACTGATAATGGCTTGAAGGCAATTCGAACCTGAGGTACTTTCTGTGGGAGCACCTGATTGGGATGTGAAAGTAGGCATCCTTGAGGTCCAGGGAAGCTAGCCAATCCCCTGGCCTTAGAGAGGGAAGAATTACTCCCAGAGTCACCATTTTGAATTTTGGTTTTAAGATGTGCTTGTTTAGATATCTTAAGTCTAGGATGGGCCACCACTCCCCTGTCTTTTTTGGGGTAAGGAAATATCTGGAATACAGACCCTTGCCCCTGTGCTGAGTAGGAACTCTCTCTACAGCCCTGTGGGTTAGTAGAGAGAAAACCTCTGCTTCTAACACAGTGGTCTCGGAAAGGTTTGCAGGTGGAAAGGACTTGGCCCTCAATTTTGGGAACTCTGCAAAACTGAGGGCCAATCCCTGGCTTACTACCTCCAGGACCCACCTGTCTGAAGTAACAGACTTCCAGGCCTGGAAGTAGTAAGCCAGCCTGCCTCCTACTGGGATTAGGGAGTCGACCCGGGCTGACACATCAGGGTGTCTGCTTGGCAAGAGCCTTGGACTGAGAGAAGGATACAGCCCTGCTCATCCCCCTTCTACCTCTCCCTCTGAAGAACCCCCTCTGTGGAAAAGGAGAGGAGGCCTGCGCTTGGTAGAAGTGGTGTCAGTGTCAGTGGCTCAGTAGGTAGCACACTCGCCTCTGAGGCCGGGAGATCAGAGGGCCGTGGGTTCAGTTCCCACATCTGGCACTTGGGTTAATATCCCAGTACTGACACTGTAGTGCAGCATGAGAGGGGTGTTGCACTTCTGAGGTGCCGTCTTTCGGATGAGACGTTAAACCGAGGTCCCATCTGCCCGGATTGGTGGTAGTTCAGGTGGATGTTAAAGATCCCATGGCACTTATCGAAAAGAGTAGGGGAATTTCCTAGTCCGGAAATTTCCTCATTCACTAAAAATACCACCAACAGCTTAATCTGGTTCAAGGTCAGTTGGCATTCATCTGTATCCTCCTTCCCCGGGTCGTGCCTGAAAATAGGCAGGATTTGTCTAGTGCACTTACCCGGTCAACAAAAACTAAATAAATAAAAAATTAAATAAATAGAAAGGCCTGTGAAAAGGCTTGCTCCTGCCCCTAGACTACTGCCTCTGAGGAGTTGCCTGCCTTTCCTTGGCCTGTGCACTCCTGTAGGTGGTCCGATACTCATCCATTTTCTTCATGTAATTCTCTGTCTGCTCCCCAAACACAGAATTACCCACCACAGGGAAATCCATGGCCATGTCCTGTGAGAGACTAGTACATCTGAGCCAAGCAAACCTCCTAAGAGACACAGATGTAGCCATGACTCGTGATACCACATCATTCGAGTCCACAGCAGCATGAAATTGAATTTTGGCTGCCTCAATCCCATCAACAGCCACCTCCTCCAGCTCCTTGGCTAGCAGGTGAAAGGCCTGTTTAACCAGCTCCAGAACAGTATCCCATCTAGACTTCTGGCATCTGGCTGTGTAGGCCATTTAATTTGCTTGCCTGAGTCCCAAGGAGGATGCTAAGTAGTTTTTTGGCCATACCATCCGCCTTCCTAGAGTGTTTATCTGGGGGGTGTGAAGCCAAGGGTATATTAGCCTTGTCACAGGCTGCAGCCTGTACTACCCCAACATGGCTGCATTGGTGGAACAAGAACTCTGTACCTGAGCCTGAAAGCATATACCTCGTGTCCATTCTTTTATCGACAGGAGGTAAAGAATTTGGGGTTTGAAGAATTTTCTATCTCTGCTTCCCAAAGGATTTATGGAGGGGAATAGACAATCTCTTGGACTTCTCTTGTACCTCAACAGCTTCAACCAAGGGAAGCTGGAGGGTATCAGCCACTTTCTTGTAGAACAAATAATGGGATGGGGATTCAGAAAGCCTGGGAGGGGAAATATTAGAAGGCCTGTCTGGGAAGATGTCTGGTTCATTGGGCTCATCCAGACCTTCATCACCATTATCCTCATCATCATCATCATCTTGTTCTTCCTCCCCCTCCCACTCCGGTTCATAAAATTCATCCGCAACATATTCCGGAACCAGGGGAACCGACCGAACCGAGCACCTACCGAGAAGTGCTGGATCGGACAGAACCGGGTGGAGCGACTCCACAATGCTTATCACCCTGGCTATTTCTTCGACGGTTGGATGATACGGTTCTGGATCCAAACCAGCTGAATTCCTCTTGCGCTTTGATGGGACAGACTCCTCAGGGTTGGTTCTCCTCTTGCACGAGGGAGTATCGCCCAGGTCAGTAGGCACTCCCTCAGGTTTGGTAGGAAGCGAACCGGGCTGGCCATCTGGATTAGCGGACTTCTTGGCCTCCTTTTCTCTGAGCCTACCCAACCTCTTTTCCAGGGTGGTCTTCGGGAAATTTGTGCAAATTTGGCAGTCTGAATCGAGGTGGTCAAATCCCAGACAATAAACACAAATGGTGTGAGGGTCTGCCTCAGCAAAGGCATCCCCACACTCACTATAGTGTTGAAACCCAGTGGGCCCATTTTTTTTCTTGGGCTTCTCAGACATGGCCAGGCTACAACTTACCCATTACAGCTATTTAGCCAGGTAAGACACCCCCCCCAACCCATCGGTTACCAACCATGTTACGGGTCGTAGAAAAAAACGTGTACAATCACGTTTTTTTGAAACCGATAGGAACTGGTACCTCACACTAACAGAAAGAATAAGACAAAAACCCCAAAGCGATCGGTTCCTAATCAGACCGATCCCAAGGTTTTACAATTTCCACACAAAAATACAGCAATACTACCCCATAGTCCACTACCTACAACACCTACTGTACCGCAGACAGGGATCTGAAGCCGGAATAAATGACAAATCGGTAATTAAACTGACGGATTCTAAACCGAACCGACTGTAGCGAAGAAGCAATCTCCGGAGCGACTGTTCAGTTAGGCGGAGTAAAGAATCTGATGGTTACTTTGAAGTGCTGCAGACAGAGGTCTGAAACCGAGCTCGAACTCAACGTTCTATGCTTCCTGCAGAGCGTTAACTCTTTCCTCTCCGGAGCAGTTCAAGAGCTGGGGCTAACTGCATATGTCAGAATACAGCAAGACTTCCTGTTGTTTGTACCCTGTTTCTCTAACAAAACAAAAAAACTGTAAATAATCCCAAGGCTGAACATATGCCAGCCATTACTTTTTTATGTACTGCCACCTTCTGTACCATCATGGGGATTTGCATAAGTTTCCCTCGATGCTTTGCATTATTGGGGTATGTGCAATTGTGTTTTCTTCAAAATTTGGCTGTCTGGCCAGTGTCATCCGGGATAACACATACATCAGTGGCATTTGCTCTGGGGTTCTTTTGTAAGCTTCCTATTCCTACCATTAAAATGTACACCTCCATATATTTTTCTAATAATGTGTAAGCCTTCCTTAGAACAGAAACTAAAACAAATCTTACTACTTAGAAATCATTGTGTTGTTTCTCCATACCTCCTTAACAATTCCACACAAATTCACTAACTTCATTATGCAGCCTTCGTCAATCTGACCAGAATTTGTTTCTTATAGTCAGATATACCTAAGAACTCTCCATCATGAGAAGCTGGGGTAGGGATTTGGAAATGGAAATTTCCGAACAGGACTGGCTTTGGGCTTCCCCTATGGCTTGTAAGATAATCCACTTATGTATTTGGAGGGGAATTTGCCTGGAAATGCAGAGTACGTTTTTTACGATCCCCAGCTATTCTACTTAAATATCTTCCCCCCTCCTATGGTAGATGCTGTAGATGCCAGATAGCTGGCCTATTTTTTGGACATGCCCCCCATTAACGCCATATTGGTGTAATCTCCAACAGGCTGTATCGGAACATTTGAGAGAAGAGGTCGAGTTAACTGCAGAAATGGTTCTCCTAATGATATTTCCCCCGCCCGCATACCCCAGTTTGGCAGAAAACTTTATTATCCATTTACATAGCGGCTGCCAAAAAGGCCATAACAAGATGATGGATGTCAGAGATAGTTCCGAATATAGGAGATTGGTACAGGATGGTATCCAGCATCTATCATCTAGAGATTCTTACAGCTAAATTACATAACAAATCCTCACAGGCTGAGCTATTGTGGAGACCATGGGTATTTTACATTTCCAGTAGAGACCCTGACTTTGTACCTTGAAGATGGGAAGCAAATGATGTAAAGGGTGGCCAGGGGGAGAGACCCCGAACAAGGATGTGGCGTTTTCTCCTCATGGGCATCAAAGTGTAAATGCAAGGGTGCTTGTAGACCTCATCTGGGACTGGACTCCCCTAGCTAACACCCTCGACCCAGACCAAGCCCTTGACCTATTCATCACCACTTTCAATACGGCCTGCGACAAGTTCGCCCCCCTACCAAAACTATGTCCAAGGGAAACCATGCCCCCTGGTTCTCGGACCACCTCCTAGGCCTCCTGCGACAGCGTGATGACCTATGGCACCTAGCAAATGAGACCCAGCAACCTTGTGACAGGCAACGGTATAGGGAGGCCCGAAACAAATGCACCTGGGCCATACGCTCTGCCAAAGTGGACTACTACAAAGCTACCTTAACCTACACCTGGGGCTCAGGGCGTAATTCTAGGTAAACATTAAGGAGCCCTGTGGCAAATCCACTAATCTGCCACCTGACCAAATGCAAATTGATGGTAGCCTCTCTACTGACCCCCTCAGTATCGCCTCAGTCCTTAATTTGGCTTTCACTGATCTCTCCCACGTACTCCCCCCAAACTTCTTTGACCCCCCGGCCAAAATCCCTCCCCAACCCCCCGCTCCACCTTTCTATCTATGAGCCCTCACCCCAGCGACAGCAAAACCCTACCTAACCAAGGCCATTTGTCACCATCACTTTAGCTACGACTCCCTGGATCTGAGACTTCTCTGCCTCACCCTCCTGGAAGTCCTAGCACCCCTCACCCACATTCTAAATTGCTCCCTCTATCAAGAGAAATTCCCCACCCCTGGAAATCAACCTACATCACGCCCATACACAAAAATGGTGACCGCACATCCACCGACAACTATCGCCCCATCTCCATTCTACCCCCCTATCTAAAGCACTAGAACGCATATTTGCCGACCAACTTACTGATCACCTTAATAAATATCACCTGCTAACCACCCAGCAACATGGCCTCTGAAAGGGTCATAGTACCACCACTGCCCTACTTGAATTTATCTCCCATATACACTCTGCCTTGGACCGTGGCCACCTCTCTGGGCCCATCTTCATTGACCTATCCAAGGCATTCGACACCGTCAACCATGCCCTCTTACTAAACACTCTGGCCTACACAGGCTTCTCCAAGGACGCCATGAACTGGTTTACCAGCTACCTCTCGGATAGAATGCAGATGGTCAAGGTTGGCACTGTCCTATCCCCCTGCCTCCCAATCCGCTCCGGTGTCCCGCAAGGCTCCATACTGGGCCCCTTACTCTTCAGTATATACCTAAACTCCCTCCCATCTGCCTGCACCGGCAACATGCTACTGTACGCAGATGATGCCGTCCTGTATGCCTCTGACCCGGCACCCTCCAAACTCCACAAAACTCTCCAACATTCTTTCAGAGAACTTGAACAATGGCTTACCATCCAACGTCTTACAATCAACTACAATAAAACAAAAGTCATGATTTTCTTTCATCCACAGAACCCCCTTAAAAACCTCTGCCCCAAATTTCTCACCACTAAACTGACACCCCTAGAACAAGTAAGCAACTTTAAATACCTAGGAATCACACTTGACCCTGCCCTCAACTTCAACCTCCACATCCAATACCTATCTAATGCCCTTAGCTCCAGACTAGGAGTTCTCTACCGATACAAACACTGCCTCACCCCTGAAGCATTATAACTCACCATAAACTTCTCTATCCTCTTCCTGCTGGACTACGGCATCCTCATCTACAGTGCGGCAGCCTCCACAGCCCTAAATCATCTCTGGCTGGTGCTTAACAAAGCCTGCCAGCTCATCATAGGATGTGACCGCCTCACACAAATATGCTCCCTCTACAGCACAGCAAACTGGCTAAACTTTGACAATAGAATTAGGTATCACACCTGCCTAACCAAAACAATTGTCCTTGGTCTCACCCCCCCACCCTAAGCCAATTTATCCTCACAACATCACCAGGCAGAACAACCCACAGCTCGAACAAACCGCTGCTATGGGTACCACGTGGCCGGACCACCCAATTCCAGCAAACTTTCTGCTACAAAGCCCCATCCTGGACGAATGCCCTACCCAGCCTAATCGCGGAAGAAATCAGGCTCAGCCCTTTCAAAACAGGACTAAGGAATCACCTTCAAGCCTCAAACCTATGTGACTGCAGCTGACCCTCACCCCGGAGACCCCCCCAACTTCTCTGACCCCCTATAGCACAATGGCCCAAACCGTCAAAATTTAGTTTGACAAGCAGCCACCTCAGAAACCCTCTGCTCCTCTATGGCTGTGCAACTCTGGTGCTAAATCATCCCTACCCTAGAAGGGTAGTTCACCCTCTGAAACAGATGTACCACCATGTGTTGAAAAGAAATAATTGTTTTCCATTACTGTGTATGATCTATCTTATGTGCTAACATCCTGTAAAACATGTATTGTTTCCCTGTTCTTTATGTATGACATGGAACCTTTGTAAGCGAGTCTTTGACTCAAGGGTCTTTCTGATTATCTCAAAATAAATAAATAAATAAAACATTTTTTTATCAAGATGTGGACAGGAGTTGTAGAATAAGACAAACTAACAAAGTAAATGTCTGTAATGTATTGTGGTCACATTCCTTCTTCTTTAATAATAAAAAAAAATAAGTACCTAAGAAAAAGAACCTATAAGGTATAACACATGACTAAGAAGTGCCAGTAGATGGCATACCACTCCAAGTATATATATTTACTGATTCTGAAAGGGAGGCAGGGCGGGGAGTAATGATATTAGTGGATCCCTTTGGAAGAAACAAGATTACTAAAGGTGAGTAATTTTTTTCTTCTAACCCCAGGAAGAAAAAATTACTCACCTTAGTAATTATGTTTCTTCTAATGGAGTCTTGCTGTATTCTGACATATTGCAGTGATTCCCAACCTTTGAACTGCCCCGGAGAACAAAGAGTTAACTTTCTATGCAGGGTATAGAATGCTGAGCTTGAGCACGGTTGAAGTCTCTGCCTGGAGTGTTTCAAACTCAAACTGTCAGATTCTTACGAGCTCAACTAACTAAAAATGATATGTGGAAATTGTAAAAATTCCTACTAGCCAACTGGCAGAAAAGGTTTTGGATTCCCAAGGAAGACTCAAGTCAGGAAACCCAAAAACCAAAAACCAATCTAATATAAATAACAGTAATAAATCAGCACCCAAATAAAAAGGAGGAGGGTGCAAACAAGAAAACACTCCTGGGGTGCAACACTGCACCTGCCCACCCATTTCCCAAAAACAGGTTCTCAGAGGGGAGGCAGGGAGGGATTACTAAGGTGGGTATTTTTTTCTTCAAACAACATGAAGTCTTGCTGTATTCTGACAATTGCAGACTACCAAGCAGTACCTCCATGGAGGAGGGACAGAACCTACTTTGGGAATAGGCTCTGAAGTACTGCTGTGCAAAACCAAGCATCACTCCTAGCCTGGATATCCAGAGAGTAATGCTTGGTAAAGGTATGGATTGTTTTCCAGGTGGCTGCTTGACAAATTTCTAAGAGAGGGATATCCCTGGCAGCAGCCAGGGAAGCAGCTGTACCTCTTGTGGAATGAGACCTCAGGCCTGAGGGTGGAGTTTTTCCCAGTTTTTCATAGCAGAATTGTATACAAGACACAATCCACCTGGCAATAGATCTCTTGGTGTCAGGTTTGCCCCTTCCCACTTCTCCATAAGTGAGGAACAACTGGAGGGAGTCAAACCTGTGACCCTTGGTACCCTCTATGTAGTAACTAAGGGCTCTTTTAACATCTAAACTGTGTAGCATCCTCTCTCCTGATGAAGAATGATCAGTGAAGAAAACAGGAAGAGACACAGACTGGTTTAAATGGAAGTCTGAAACCACTTTGGGCAAGAACCTTCTATTGGTTCTAAGAACCACTTTATCCCTGTGAAATTAGATAAAATCAGATTCCACTGACAGGGTTTGCAATTCACTGATATGCCTGGCAGAGGTAATGGCTACCAAGAACACAGTTTTCCAAGTCAAGTACTTAAGCTCTGCTGAAGACATAGGCTCAAAAGGGGGTTGCATAAGTTGAGCAATGCAAACATTCAAATCCCAGGCAGGGGCAGGGTCTCTAAAAGGAGGATTGGTGTGAAGCAATCCTTTAAAAAATTTACAGAACACAGGATGATAAGATAGTGAGGAAGACTTCCCCACAGACAAAAACACAGAAACAGCTGACAAGTGTACCTTGAGAGTAGCTGGTCTGAGGCCTAGGCCACTAAGATGGACCATATAGTCCAGAACCATAGGCAATCCAGCAGTGTCTGAAGAAATATGCTTCTTAGAACACCAAATGCTGAATCTCTTCCATTTAGAGTATAAGTCTTTCTGGTGGAGGGCTTTTGAGAAGCCTTGAGGATCTCCAGAACCCCTTGGGAAAGATGCAGATCTGCAAACTCTAACTCTTCAAGAGCCATGCCTTGAGATTGAGAGACTGAAGATTGGGGTACCAAATCCTCCCCTGAGAGGATGTTAACAGGTTGTAATTCCTGGGAAGAGACAGGAAGATGGACTGCTAGGGACAGCAACAGGGGGTACCAGGGTTGTCTGGCCCAATCTGGAGCAATCAGAATCACCTTGCAAGGTTGAGACCTTATTTTGACTAAAACTTTGAACAGGAGTGGGAAGGGGGGGAAGGCATACACAAACTTCCATTCCCAATTCAGAATCAGGGCATCTAGGGGACTGAGCCCAAGACTGGAGGTCTGCAACAAAAGAGAGGGAGTTGGTGATTGTCTGGGGCTGCAAAGAGATCTATCTCTGGAGTGCCCCACCTTGAAAAAATCACTTTCAACACCTGAGGGTCCAGGGACCATTCGTGATGGCCCTGAGAGATCCTGCTCAGTGCATCTGTTAGCACATTGTCCTTCCCTGGAAGGTGAACTGCTACCAGAGAGGTCTGCAGGGAATAAGCCAGGCACCACAACTACATGGCTTCTGTGCACAAGGCCATGGACTGAGTGCCTTCCTGCTTGTTGATGTACCACATGGTGGTGGTGCTGTCCGTTCTGACCTGAACCACCTTGTTCTGTACTGACTGAGAGAAAGCTTTTAGGGCCAGAATAACTGCCATGAGCTCTAGGAGACTGATATGGAGAAGGGATTCTTGGGGGGACCATAGCCCCTGGGCAGTGAGGGACCCCAGATGGGTTCCCCAGCCCAGAAGAGAAGCGTCTGTGGTAGGAACCACTGAACAAGGCTGAGTAACAAAAGGAACACCTTGTCTTAAATTGTCCTGATCCTGCCACCCTTGGAGACCCTGGATCAAGATCAAGGTCAGAGTCACTGGGATCAGTTTGGTAAGGGAATCCTTCCTCTGAGACCAAAAAGCTCTCAGGTGGAACTGAATATCCCTCATCTGGAATCTTGCCCCTTGGACCACTGCTGTTGAAGCTGCCATGTGGCCCAAGAGTTGGAGGAAATGCCTTGCTGGTCGAGATAACAGAAGGCTGAAAGAAGAGGCTAGTTCCATAAGAACCCTTGCCCTTTCTAGAGGAAGAAAGGGTCTTGCTCTGAGTGTGTCCAGTTCTGCCCCTATAAAAGTAAGAAGCTGGACTGGTTCGAGAACTGACTTGGGAAGGCTGAAAAGAAATACTAGAGAAGTGAACACTTGCTGGGTCACTTGTAGGTCAGCCTTGACTTGGTCTGGAGACTGACCCACTATTAGCCAACCATCCAGATGTGGAAAAATGGAAATCTTTTGCCTTCTTAGAAAGGCAACTACTACTGCCAGGCACTTTGGGGCTGAGGTTAGGCCAAAGGGCATTGCTCTGAACTGATAGTGGCCTGAGGGCAACTTGAACCTGAGGTACTTTCTGTGGGAGCACCTGATGGGAATGTGAAAATAGGCATCTTTGAGGTCCACGGAGGCTAGCCAGTCCCCTGGCCTTAGAGAGGGAAGGATTATTCCCAGAGTTACTATCTTGAACTTTGGTTTGAAAAGATGTTTGTTTAGGTATCTTAGGTCTAGGATGGGTCGCCACTCCCCTGTCTTTTTTGGGGTCAGGAAGTACCTGGAGTACAGTCCTTCACCCCAGTGTAGGGTAGGTACTCTCTCTATGGCTCTTAAGGCTAGAAGAAAAGAAACCTCTGCCTCTAGGGCAAGGGTTTCTGAGAGATTGCAGGTGGAAAAGATCTGGTTCTCATCTTTGGAAATGTTCTGAAGCTGAGAACCAGTCCCTGGCTTACTACTTCCAGGACCCACTTGTCTGATGTAATAGACATCCAGTCCTGGACAAAGTAAGCCAGCCTGCCCCCCTACTGGAATAGGAGAGTCGACCCGGGGCAGGCTCATCAGGGTGTCTGCTTGGCAGGGGCTTTAGGCAGAGGAGTGGATGCAGCCCTGCTCATCCCCCTTCTGCCTCTTCCTCTGAAGAACCGCTTCTGAGAAAAGGAAGAAGAGGCCTGTGTTTGGTAAAAAGGCCTTTGAAAAGGCCTGCCCCTACCCCTAGACTGCTGCCTTTGAGGAGTTGCCTGTCTCTCCTTGGCCTGAGCACTCCTGTAAGTGGCCCTGTACTCATCCATTTTCTTCATGTAATTCTCTGTCTGCTCCCCAAAGAGAGAATTACCCACTACAGGAAAATCCATGGCCTTAGCCTGGGTGTCCTGCGAGAGGCTAGTACATCTGAGCCAAGCCATCCTCTGAAGAGCCACAGATGTAGCCATGACTCTTGATGACACATCATTAGAGTCCACAGCAGCATGAAACTGAACCTTAGATTCCTCAATCCCATCTGCAGCCACCGCCTCCAGCTCCTTGGCTAGCTGGGGGGGGGGAGGCCTGTTTAGCCAGTGCCAGTACAGTGTCCCACCTGGACTTCTGGTACCTGGCTGTATAGGCCATGTAATTCACCTGCCTGAGTCCCAAGGAAGATGCCATGTACTGTTTCTTTGTCATGGCATCAATCTTCCTGGAGTCCTTGTCTGGGGGGTGTGAAGCCAAGGGAATATTTGCCTTGTCACAGGCAGCAGCCTGCACTACCCCAACATGGCTGCATTGCTGATACAAGACCTCTGTGTCTGAGCCTGAAAGTGTATACCTCTTGTCCATTCTTCTATCCACAGGAGGTATAGTGTTAGGAAACTTTAGAATTTTTTGTGTCTGTTTCCCAAAAGATTTGTGGAGGGGAATAGACAGCCTCCTGGACTCTGGGATGTCCATCATTTCTGCATAATCAGGCTCCTCTTGATCTTCCACAGCCTCCTCCATAGGAAGCTGGAGGGTTTCAGCCACCTTTCTGTAGAGCATAAAGTGAGAAGAGGACTCAGAAAACCTAGGAGGGGAAACACCTAAAGGTCTGTCTTGGGAGATGTCTGGTTCCACAGGCACATCCAGACCCTCACTTTCACCATCATCATCCTTAAATTCCCCTTCCTCTTCAAATTCCAGTTCTTAAAAATTTTCTAGGGTATAATCTTGAACCGGGGGAACCAACCGAACTGAACCCCTGCCAGAAGGAGCCGGATCAGTAGGAACCGGATGGAGCGATTCCACAATCTGAATCGCTCTGGCTATCTCTTCGGCGGTCGGAACATGAACCTCTGGATCCGAACCGGCCGATTTGTCTTTGCGTTTTCCTTTTGTCGGAACCAATTTCTTGGAATCAGCTCTCCTTTTGCGAAAAGAAGTATCGCCCTGGTCAGAGGGCACTCCTGGTTCAGTCGAACCGAACCCGGCTGGCCATCCAGGTCAGCGGACTTCTCGGCCTCCTTTTCCCTCAGTCTACCTAATCTCTTCTCAAGGGTAGATTTGGGAAAGTTTTTACATATTTGGTAGTCCGAATCGAGGTGGCCAAACCCCAGACAATAAACACAGGTGGTGTGGGGATCAGCCTTAGCAAAGACCTCCCCACACTCACTGCAGTGTTGAAAGCCAGTGGGCCCGGTTTTTTTCTTGGGTTTCTCAGACATGGTCAACCTAACCAATTTACCCTTTTTATGGCAACCGCCAGGCAAGACTCTCTTACTGGTTCCTAACCGTGTCATGGTTATTGGAAAAAAACGTACTAAAGCACATTTTTTTTCAGAACCGGTAACCACACACTAAATGAAAACACAAAACACAGATTTATTTATCAAATGGCCGGTTCAGCCGAACCAAGCCGCACATTTACAAGTGCCACACAGAAAAACAGAACATTTCCTATCTAGTACTCACGGCACCACAGACAGAGACTGAACCGACATTGCGGATAACTTTTTCGGTTTAAAAAACCGACGAAAACTGAAACTTTAACCAACTTTCGAACTGAGCTGAAGGAGAAATCTCCAGAGTGACCGTTCAGTGAGGCGGAGTACAGAATCTGACGGTCTGAGTTTGAAACACTCCAGACAGAGACTTCAACCGAGCTCGAGCTCAGCATTCTATGCCCTGCATAGAAAGTTAACTCTTTTTTCTCTGGAGCAGTTCAAAGGTTGGGAATCACTGCAATATGTCAGAATACAACAAGACTTCATGTTGTTTGAATCCACTATTATTGTTATTCTTGCAGACTATGCAGCAGTACCTCAAGGAGGTGGGCAAGAATCTATTCTGGAAAAAGACTCTGCAAAACTGCTGTGCCAAATCTGGCATCACTCCTAGACTGGGTGTCCCGGCTATAATGCTTAGTGAAGGTGTGGACTTGACCTCCAGGTAGCTGCTTTCCATATTTCCATCAGAGGTCCCTTTCGGGCAGCTACAATGGTAGCAGCTGTGCCCCTTGTAGAGTGGGCCCGAACACCAGAGGGTGGTACCTTACCTGCCTTTGAGTAACAAAACTGAATACACTGAACTATCCATCAAGAGATAGTTCTCTTTGAAGCAGGATTCCCTTTACCTACTTCCCCATAGGTGAGGAACAGTTGTTGTCTGTCCTGCCTATGGTCTTTGGTATGAGTTATGTAATGACTCAGTGCTCTTTTTAGATCTAAGCTGTGCAATCTACGCTCACCTGAGCTGGAGTGTTCAGTAAAGAAGAAAAAATTACTCACCTTAGTAATGTTGTTTCTTCTAATGGAGTCTTGCTATATTATAGACATTAGCAGTTTGTTCCAGCTCTAGAACTGCCTCGGAGTGAAATGGCTAAAACCATTCCAAAATAGAATTTTGGCAGGAGAGCAGCTCTATCTGTGTCATTTCAAACTTGAACTGTCAGATCTTTACGAGCCAAACTCACTAAGGTCTGTGTGGAAGCTGTAACTCACACTAGCCAAATGGCTACCTAAATAATAACAACCATTGATGGTCCCAACACCCAAGACTCAAGTCAGGGACCAGAAATACTAACACCATTCTAATAATATGAAAATGGAACATAAGTATAATAAAACACACACATGCATACACATACACACCCCAAAGTCCCAAAGGGGACAAAATGCTAACAGGACATAAGTAGTGCCCACACTGTTGCCCGCACCCCACCAAGTGGAGGTTCTGAGAGGGGCAGGTTGGGGAGTTCTATATATAGCAAGACTCCATTAGAAGAAACAACATTACTAAGGTGAGTAATTTTTCTTCAAACAACATGAAGTCTTGCTATATTATAGACACTAGCAGAATACACAGCAGTACCTCCATGGAGGAGGGCAGAACCTACTTAGGAATAGGCTCTGAAGAACAGCTGTGCCAAACCGAGCATCTCTCCTGGCCTGGACATCCAGGGAGTAATGCTTGGTAAAGTGTACCGCTTTCCAAGCAGCAGCCTGGCAAATCACTAATAAAAGGAATATCTCTGGCAGCAGCTAGAGATGCAGCTGTACCCTGGTAGAATGAGCCCTCAAACTGGGGGCTCTGCCCACTTTCTGATAACAAATTGGATATAAGAGACAATCCACCTGGCTATTGATCTCTTAGTGGCAGGTTTGCCTTTCCCAACTTCACCATAGGTAAGGAAAAGTTGGAGGATTCGAACCTGTGACCTTTGGTACGCTCTATATAATAACTAAGAGCTCTCTAACATCCAGGCTGTGCAACCTTCTCTCACCGAAGAGGAGTGATCAGTGAAAAATACTGAAGGGAGATAGATTGATTAAGATGGAAATCTGAAACCACCTTAGGCAAAACTTCCTATTAGTCCTAAGGACTACCTTATCCCTGTGGAAAGAAATAAAGTCAGTCTCCATTGACAAGGCTTGCAATTCACTTATGCATCTGGCAGAAGTGATAGCCACTAGAAAAACAGTTTTCCAAGTTAGGTACTTAAGCTCTGCAGAAGACAGAAGTTCAAAAGGGGGTTGCATTAACTGGGCAATGCAAACATTAAGGTCCCAAGCAGGGGCCGGTTCCCGAAAAGGAGGATTAGTATGGACTAATCCCTTAAAAAACTTGGAAAACACAGGATGAGAGGAAAGAGGGGATGACTTTCCTGCTGACACAAAAGCAGACACAGCTGCCAAATGAACTCTCAGGGTAGCTGGTCTGAGACCCAAGGAATTAAGATGTACCATGTAATCTAACAAATGGGCAATCTAGCAGATTCTGGGAAATATTTTTCCAGCACACCAAATGGAAAACCTTTTCCATTTAGAACTATAGTAGCCCTAGTGGAAGGCTTTCTGAAGCCTTTAGGATCTCAAGAACACCCTGAGAGAGGTGTAAATCAGCAAACTCTAACTCCTCAAGAGCCAGGCCTTGAGGTTGAGGGATTTGAGGTCCGGATACCAAACCCTTCCCTGGGCACAAGTCAACAGATTGTGATTCCTGGGGAGGCACAGGGAAGATGGACTGTCAGAGACAGAAGGAGGGTACCAGGGCTGCTTGGCTCAATCCGGGCAATCAGAATCACCCTGCAAGGCTGAGATCTGATTTGACTAGTACTTTGAATAGGAGAGGAAAGGGGGAAGCCAGAGGAACTTCCCTCCCAATCCAGAAGAAGGGCATCCAGGGAACTGAGCCCAGCACTGGAGGCCTGCAACAGAACAGAGGAAGTTTGTGATTGTCTGGGGCTGCAAAAGATCTATCTGAGGATGCCCCACCTGGCAAAAACTATCCCAGCACTTGAGGATCCAGGGACCATTTGTGATGGCCCTGGGAAATCCTGCTGAGGGCATCCGCTAGGACATTGTCCTTCCCTGGAAGATGAACTGCTATGAGGAAGTGTTCAGGGAATAGGCCAGAGACCACAACTTCATTGCCTCGGTGCACAAGGCCGAAGACCGAGTGCCCCCTGTTTGTTGATGTACCACATTGTTGTGGTGTTGTCTGTTCTGACTTGTATCATCTTGTCGTGGACAGATGCAGAAAAAGGTTGAAGAGCTAAAAAGACAGCTCTGAGTTCCAGCAAATTGATGTGGAGCAGAGATTCCTGGGGGGACCAAACTCCCTGAGTGGAAAGGTCGCCCATGTGGGCTCCCCAACCCAGAAGGGAAGCATCTGTAGTGAGAGTCAAGTCGTGAGAAGGGGAAATGAAGGGACCCCGCTCTTAAATTGCTCTGATCCTGCCACCACTGGAGAGCTAGGATCAAGGTTCGAGTCACTGGGACCAACTTGGAAAGGGGGTCTCTTCTCTGAGACCAAAAGGTTCTCAAGTGAAATTGAATGTCTCTCATCTGAAATCTGGCTCCTGCACAACAGCTGTGGATGCAGCCATGTGCCCCAGGAGCTGCAGAAAGTGTCTTGCTGGTCGAGAGACCTGCAGAGTGAAGGAAGAGGCCAGAGCCACTAATTCCTTACCCTTTCTGGGGAAGAAAGGCTCTGGCTAGCTTGTGTCCAATTCTGCCCCTATAAAGGTGAGTACCTGGACTGGTTCCAGAACCGACTTTGGTAGGTTTAGCAGAAAACCCAGGAGGTGAGAAGCTGCTGGGTGACCTGCAGGTGAGATTTTACCTGTTCTGGGGACTGGCCTACAATGAGCCAGTCATCTAGATAGGGAAAAACAGCAATCCTCTGCCTCCTTAAGTGGGCCACTGCCACTGCTAGACACTTTGTGAACACCCTTGGAGCAGAGGTAAGGCAGAAGGGCATTGCTCTGAACTGGTAATGACCTGAGGGCAGTTCGAATCTGAGGTACTTTTGATGGGATCTTCTGATTAGGACATGGAAATAGGCATCCTTGAGGTCCAAAGAGGCTAGCCAGTCCCCTGGCCTTAGGGAAGGTAAAATCATTGCCAGAGTTACCATTTTGAACTTTGGTTTCAAAAGATGCTTGTTCAGATATCTGAGATCTAAAATGGGCCGCCATTCTCCTGTCTTTTTTGGGGTAAGGAAGTATCTGGAATACAGACCCCTGCCCTGATGCAGGGGAGGAACCCTTTCTACTGCTCTGAGAGCTAACAGGGATGAGACCTCTGTTTCCAGAGCGAGGGTCTCTGAAGCACTTGCAGGTAGAAAAAGTCTGCTTCTCAACTTGGGAAACTTTTTGAAGCTGAGAACCAGACCCTGGCTTACTACTTCCAGAACCCACTTGTCTGAGGTTAAAGAAGCCCAATTCTGACTGAAGTAAGCCAGCCTGCCCCCCACTGGTACAGGAGAATCGGCCCTGGGCACCCCATCAGGGTGCCTGTTTCGCAGGAGCTTTAGGCTGGGGTGGGAGCAGGTCTGCCACCCCTCGTCTGCCCTGCCTCTGAAGAAGCCCCTCTGAGCATAGGCAGAGGAGGCCTGAGTCTGGTAGAAGGCCTGTGAAAAGGCCTCACCCCTACCCCTGGGGCATGCCTTTGAGGAGTGGCTTGCCGCCCTTAGCCTGGGCACTTTGTAAGTAGTCCTATATTCATCCATCTTTCATGTAATTCTCTGTCTGCTCTCCAAACAGAGAATTTCCCACCACAGAAAATCCATAGCCTTAGTCTGGGTATCCTGTGACAAACTAGTACACCTGAGCCAGGCCAACTCACTGAAAAGCTACAGATGTGGGCCATGACCCTAGAGGAAACATCATTAACATCCACAGCAGCATGAAACTGAACCTAGAGGCTTCAATGCCATCAGCAGCCACCTGTTCTAGTTCACTAGCCAGCTGGCCATGGGCCTGCTTGGCCAATTGCATAACAGTATCCCATCTAGATTTCTGATACCTAGCTACATAAGCCATATAATTTGCTTGCCTGAGTCCCAGAGAGAGGCTGCCATATACTGTTTTTTGCCATGGCATCAATCTTCCTGGAATCCTTGTCAGGAGGATGTGAAGCCAAGGGAATATTAGCTTTATCACAGGCAGCAGCCTGAACTACCCCAACATGGCTGCATTGCTGAGAAAGGAATTCTGTATCAGGGCCTGACAATGTATACCTTCTGTCCATCTTTTTATCTACAGGAGGCACAGAATTAGGAGCTTTTAAAATTTTAATTGTTTCCTAAAAGACTTATGTAAAGGAATAGACAATCTCCTAGACTCTGGATTTCCATCATTTCTACAAAATCAGGCTCCTCTTGCTCATCCACAGCCTCTTTTAAAGGAAGCTGGAGGGTTTCAGCAACTTTTTTATAAAACATAAAATGAGATGGGGATTCAGACAGCATAGGGGGAGATTCTAAAGGTCTGTCTGGGGAGATGTCCGGTTCAATGGGCACACCCAGACCTTCCCAGCCACATTCATACTGTTCATAATCCTCCTCCCCCTCCTCTGGTTCTATAAAATTCTCAATATCATAATCCTGAACCACTGGGACCGGACCTTTTACCAGATAGTGGTGGTTCGACGGACCCTGAGACAGTGACTGGACAATTTGTATGGCTTTTGTTATCTTTGCAGCAGTTGGAGAAGGAATTTTGGACTCCAGACCCTGATTTTCTTGTTTTCTTTACTGGAATTGGTTCCTCAGAACCAGCTTTTCTTTGCCCGAGGAAGTCTGGCCCTGGTCAGAGGGCATTCTCTGGTCGGCTGGCACCAACCGGGCTGGCCATCCGGTCAGCGGACTTTTGGCCTCTCGCTCCCTGAGTCTGCCCAATCTTTTTCCAGGGTGGCTGCAGGAAATTCTCATACCTGGCAGTCTGACTGGAGGTGGTCAAACCCCAGACAATAAACACATGTGGTGTGTGGGTCAGCCTTGGCAAGACTTCCCCACAAACATCACAGTGTTGAAACCAGTGGGCCCAGTTTTCTTTTGGGTTTCTCAGACATAATGCCAGCCTAACAAAACTTGCCCTTTTAACGGCAGTGCCAGGCAAGACACCCTTATCGGTTCCTAACCGTGTCATAGGTATTGGAAAAACGTAATAAACCGCTTTTTAGAACCGATAAGAACCGGAACTGCACTCTAAAATAGTAACTTTTAGTTTTAAATGAGTTTTAAACCCACTGATCAGTTCAAAACCGAACCGATAACTTACAAGTTCCACAGACAAAACCTTCATTTACTTACGGTTACCACAGATAGAGCTTGAACCGAACGGTTTTATGTTAAAATAAACTATTCTCGGTTAAATCCAACCGAGAAAACACTTTTAAACCGAGAAATGAACCGAGCAGAAGGCGAAATCTCCGGAGCGACTGTTCACTGAGGCGGAGTAAAGAATCTGACAGTTCAAGTTTGAAATGACACAGATAGAGCTGCTCTCGTGCCAAAATTCTATTTTGGAATGGTTTTAACCATTTCACTCCGGGGCAGTTCTAGAGCTGGAACAAACTGCTAATGTCTATAATATAGCAAGACTTCATGTTGTTTGAAAACTGGTAATGTTATAGAGTGGTTCAAGTGGAAGTCAGAAACCACCTTGGGGAGGGACTTCCTATTAGTTCTCAACACTACCTTGTCCCTGTGAAAAGAAAAACAGTCCTTTTCCACACAAAGGTCCTGAAGCTCACTTATCCTCCTGGCAGAAGTGATTGCTCTCAGAAAGACCACTTTCCAGGTAATAAATTTAAGATCTGCAGAGGCCACAGGCTCAAAGGTTGGAAGCATAAGCCGGGCAATGCAAATGTTAGGGTCCCATGCTGGCACTGGTTCCCTGAGAGGGGGAAACAAATGAGAGCCCTTTAAAGAACCTTTTGAATATAGGATTTGATGCCAGGGAGGTATCCTTTCAAGCTGAAAGGTATGCTGAAACTGAAGCCAGGTGCACCTTCAGAGTTGAGTGCTGCAACCCCAGGGAGTGCAGGTGAGACAAGTAATCCAGGAGGGTTGGGATGCCAGCTTGGACTGGGACTATACCCTTATCACTGCACCAAATGGAAAATCATTTCCATTTAGAGGCATAGGTTTTCTTAGTGGAAGGTTTCCTGTAGCCCCTAAGGACTTCCAAAACTTCTTCAGAGAATTGTCACTCTGCATATTCTAAGCCCTCAAGAGCCAAGCCTTGAGCTTGAGAGACCTGAGATTGGGGTACACTACCCACCCCTGAAAGGAAGTCAGTAGATTGTACCTCTGAGGGAGGTGAATCGGCTTGTTCACCGACACTGAGAGCAGCAGGGAGTACCAAGGCTGTCTTGCCCAGTCTAGGGCTACCAGAATCATTGAAGCTGGTTGGGACCCGAGCTTGAGGAGCACCCTGAGTATTAATCGGAATGGAGGAAAGGTGTAAAGATGCCTGCCTGTCCAATCCAGGATCAGGGGATCCACGGGAACTGTCCCTTTCACTAGGGCCCTGCAACAACAGAGAAGTAAGTGGTGATTTTAGTGGGATGCAGAGAGATTTATTTCTGGGGTCCTACACCTCCTGAATAGAGCATTCACCACTTGCTTGTTCAATGCCCGTTCGTGATGAGCCTGGTTTATGCTGCTCAAGGCATCTGCCAAGGTGCTGTCCTTGCCAGACAGATGAATTGACTGCAGAGAGGCATTTAGGGAGTAAGCAAGGCTCCATATCTTCATTGCCTCTGTACACAGTGGAGTGAACCTTGTCCCTCCTTGCTTGTTCATGTAATACATTGTTGTGGTATTGTCTGTTCTTTTTTTTTTTTTAATTTCTGTTTTTCTCCCACTGCCCCACAGAGCCGCATCCATCAGGAATCGTCCATTAAGCCTGCCCCTGCCAGCTCCTACCTGCAACATCCAGTCCCTCCATCTAGCCATGGAAACCCCCCGGATGGGGTCGGGCAACCCCCCAAATCTTGAAGTCGAGTCAGGGTCCTGGGTCACAGGCAGGCGCTGGCACATCGGGACCCGGCTTGGCGTTCAGTCATCCTGGCTGTGAGGTTCTTTTTCCATGTTCCTCATGGGACGCTACGTGCCCATGCGTCAAGGCGTCTGCCAGCCTGCACAATGTCCCCCCCTTCCGCAAAGGAGCAGCCCCCGAGGCTGACTGTCTGCCAGCCTATGCCTGCAACCAATCATGCCCCTGAAACTCCAGCTTGCCGTCACTTCCCCCAGCCTCTGCCAGGGGGTCGCTGCTTGCTGGGTTGGAAGTCCCCCCTCCCCCTAGAGAAGGCGAGCTGTCTCGGGATGCTCCAGCCTGTCTCCCCCCAGCCAACCCCCAACAACCCGAGCTTGCTCCTGAACCCGGGCTGCCGGTGTGGTGCGAGGTGTGGCGTCCAGCGCCTCAACCCTCAGCGCCACCGGGCCGGCGGTATTGTCTGTTCTGACTTGTACCACCTTTCCCTGTATGAGATGAGAGAAAGCCTGAAGGGCCAGATAAACAGCACTTAATTCCAGCAAGTTTATGTGCAGGAGTGAGTCTGCACTCTCCCAGGTACTGTGGATGGTGTGTTCTCCTAAATGAGCACCCCATCCTAGCAGGGAAGCATCTGTTGTGAGAATCAGAGAAGGAGACTCCTGCAGAAAAGGAACCCCCTTCCCTTAAATTTTCCTGCTCCCTCCACCATTGGAGGGCCTGTAGTAAAATTTTTGTGACTGGTACTGACTTTGAGAGGGGGTCCCACCTTTGGCACCAGTGTGCTCTGAGGTGGAACTGAATATCTCTCATCTGAAATCTGGCACCTAAGACTGTGCTTGTTGCTGAAGCCATGTGCTCTAACAGTTGAAGAAACTGTCTTGCTGGCTTTGGCCTGCCCAGGGCAAATGAGCCTGCCAAAAGCTGAATGCTCCTGAGGAAGAAAAGCTCTTTCCATGACTGTATTCAGTTCTACACCTATGAACTGCAGAACCTGCACAGGGGTCAGGACTGACTTTTTGGAGTTGAGGAGAAATCCCAAGGAGAGCAACAGATACTGGGTTACCTGAAGGTGGTCTGACACCTGCTGGTGGGATTTTTCTATGATTAACCAATTGTCCAAATAAGGAAACACTGTACTAAACTTCTTAGGTGTGCCACTACTACTGCTATGCACTTGGTAAATACCCTTGGTGCAGAGATGAGGCTGAAGGGAAGTGTTGAGAACTGATAGTGCCCTGAGGGGAGTCTGAATCTGAGATACATTCTGTGTGACTCCCTTATGGGGATATGGAAATATGCATCCTTTATATCTAAGGAGGCTAGCCAGTCCCCTTTTTGCAGAGTTGGCAGAATCATGGCCATTGTGACCACCTTGAACCTGGGTTTTACCAGGTACTTGTTTAGCAGTCTGAGGTCTAGTATAGGCCACCACTCTTCATTATTTTTTGTTGTTAGGAAGTATCTTGAATAAAACCCCTGCCCTCTTTGGTTGAGAGGAACAGGCTCCATTGCTTTTGCCAGCAGTAAAGCCTGCACCTCCTGCTCCACTAGTTTTCTTTCTGAGAAAAGAGCTGGTGTAAACTGTTTTAATCTTGGAGGAGGAAGGGACTTGAAAGAAAGGGAGAGACCCTGACTCACTATTTCCAGGACCCACTTGTCTGTGGTTATTTTCAACCACTCCGGAAAATAATGGGTGAGTCTGCCTCCTACAGGAGATGGAGAGGCAGCCTGAGGGGAAAAGTCAGGGATTCTACTTCGCTTGCTGCTGAGCCTAGGCAGATTGGGATCCTGAGAACCCCTTCTGCCTCTAGTCATGTAAAAACCACCCTGCTGTGGTTGGTACTGCTGCTGGGAAACAGCCTGTACTTGAACGAAAGGCCTCCTAAAAGAGGACCTACCCCTGTCTCCCCTAGCATAGGGCAAAGGGGAAGGAGAGGCTCTCTCTCTGGTTGAATTGCTCCCAAAAGTAGCTTTGTATTCATCTACTTTTTTCATATATGCCTCAGTCTGGGCACCAAAAAGAGTGTGGCTTCGACTGGGAAATCCATAGCCTTACTCTGTGTCCTGGGTGAGATAACTGGCCCTTAGCCAGGCAAATCTCCTTAATGCTATAGTACCAACCATCCATCTAGCAGTTGTATCATTTGTGACAGCTCCCTTTTGAAACTGGTACTTGGAAGTCTCCAAGCCCAGTCTTGCTATGTCCAGCAGTTTTGACACTGTTAAAGAGGGATTAGCCTCAGCATTGTCTACAACTGACTGTCATACAGCTTTCTGATAAGAGTGCTGCATAAGCCCAGTAGCTGGCTTGGTGTACTGCCAGGGATGCTGCAAGGTACCCCTTTTTTGCCATGCTGTCCACTTTCCTTGAATCCTCCTTGGGGGGGGGGGGTGAGAGGATAAGGGAGCTTTAGCCTTTTCACAGACAACCTGCTGAACAATACCTTGGTGGTCTGGATGACTGAACAGAAACTCAGCCCCAGACCTTTCAAGCTGGTATTTCTTGTCACATTTTTTTATCAGTGGGTGTGACAGTGCTGGGAGACTTGAGGATTTCCAGAACAGCCTTTTAAAGAATTTGTACATAGGCAGAAGGAGCCTTTTAGTGGGTGTCAGCCCAGTGAGCTCCATATATTGTGCCTCTTCTTCATCCTGGATCTCTTCCGCTGTTTGCAGATCCAGAGTTTCTACCATTTTTTTTTGTTGTATAGCTATCACTTTTTCACTCCTTGGCCACCTGACCTGCTCCCCTTACCTCATCCTCGCAACCAGCTCGGGGACATCCAGCCGCCAACCACCTCTACTGCGGCACCCAGACTCCTGCGGCTTTCCCACCGCAACGGGGCTGCAGGGAGCCCCCAACTCCCTGCGGAACATGGATCCAGGTGAAGCCACCAATGGCCATCAAGCCGCCCGCCTCAGGCACCATTTTTCCCCTTGTGTTTTTTTCAATTTCCCCCAATTTTAGTGTATGCTCAGGCAGTGCCTCCAGTCTCCACTGGGGGCTGCTGCTGAGTGATGCGTTCCCCGATCCCACCCCCGGAGAGGACAACAGTCCGTTAGACACTCAGTCCTCTCCGCCCCCTGCCACCCCGAGTCCGTTTCTAAACCCGGGTCACCGGCGTCGGTCGAGGCAAGGCGCCAACGCCTCAACCCTCTACACCACCAGGCCGGCATTTCTACCATTTTTTTAACAAAAGAAAAATGGGATGAGAAATCCTCTGTGGATCAGGGAGGAGAACCAAAATCTTTGTCTGGTGAGACCTCAGGTTCAATACCCTCCTCATCCTGATCCTCCTCCTCATATGTCATTGTGACAGTGAACAAAAGAGGGGCAACAACAGTACCTTTTTCAGCAGTAGTAAGCATAGGCTGCTGAGGGAGTATTAAGACCTGCAGCACCTGGAGTAAGGCTAAGGCCTGAGTCAAATCAGCAGGAGAAGGAGCAGGAAGAAACAAGCATTTGTCAATGCCGAATGTTTGCTTGCTGGCATTGGCATTGGTAGTGTAGAAGTTACAGAGCTGCATAATAGAAATGGCAGTGAAGTATTGAACTGAAGCCAACCCCACCACCACCCTGCAGAGAGTGACAGGCACTGGGGTGTGCCTTTGGGTCGTCAGGCATAACGGCCACGCCATTTCACCACACCCTACCCTGCAGACACTGACAAGTGTCACGGTGTGCCTTGGGGTCTTTGGCCCTTATGCGCACCCCATTCCATCAGGAAATACAGTGAGATGGGTGCGGTATAGGAGAATGGGGTGAACTTTGGGGCTGAAGAGTCCAAGGCATACCTCGATGCCTCTCACTGGCTGCAGGGTGTGGAATGGTATGAGCATTACAGGCAAGAATCCCAAGTCACACCCCTGATGCCTGTTATTCTCTACAGGGTGGGGCGTTATGGTTGGAAACCCTAACACCTCAGGCATTCGTTGGTATTTACACTCCAAATTTTCAACAAGTTTTTTTTGTGACCCCCACCTCATGAACAGTGGCAATATCAGTTTGTTAGCCGAAAGCTACTTATGCACAGCGACTACGGAATTTAACACCACAGGTGCAAAAACACATTCCGAACAGGAAGTGAAAAATGACAGCTGTACTGTTTATGGGGAGGTATAAAAAATGGCATTGTTGCAAATCTACAGTAAAAATATTAAAAAAACTGGTGAAGTCACGAGCATGCATAGAAACTGTGCAACGCACACCCGTAATGTAATTAGTTTGGGGATATTTTGCAGCAGATTGTCAACACAGGCATTTTAGGACCTCCGATCATGAACAGTGTCACTGTGATTTTCTTCATCTGTCCCGAACAATGATTTCCCACAGCAACCACGCATCTCTGTGCTGAAAGGGTGAAAACACATTTCGGCCATGTTGTGAAAAATGACAGCTGTACTGTTCATAAGGAAGTGCAGAAAAATGCCACTGGTGAAAATCTGGACTGAAAATATTACAAAGTCGTGAACCTACGAGGGCGAGTGGAAACTGCGCAGTGCTCACCCGTAACACAGTCATTTTATGGACTTTTGTTACCAAATTTTCAACATAGCCATTTTAAGACCTCTGCTCATGAACAGTGTAACTGTGATTTTCTTAATCTGTCCCAAACACTGCTTTCGCACACCGACTACACCATTGTGCGCTACATGTGCGGAAACACATTTGGGGCGATGTGAAAAATGGCAGCTGTACTGTTCATAAGGAAGTGTAATAAAATGGCAATGTGGAAAATCTGGAGTGAAAATATAGAAAATTCGCAAACTTATGAGTGTGCGTAGGAATTGCGCAACGCACACTCGTGAAACAGTCATTTTTAGGAATTTTTCCCACCTTACAAACAATGACAGTGTCATTTCATTACTTGGTCCCGAAAGGTGATTTTGCGCAGTGACTGCGAAATCACCCTTCGGGCCCGATTAATCCCATGACAGTGAGAGCATTCATGAGAAGGGGTCCCAAAAAGCCCATGTTGAAAATTTGGTGCAAAAATTCCCAAAAAATGCCTGAGATATGCAGCAAAGTGGGAAAAACCATATCTATCCCATTATACAGCTTACTGGCATTTCCTCAATTCGCGGTCAGCTTTGAAGAGTGTAGACGTCTTCCTGGTCCACCGAAGATCATCGCGCCGAGTCAGGAGTCAAGTATGGGGTGAGGGTGAGTGTGGGGCGGGGTGTGCAGTGGTGGTTGTGGGTGGGGGCAGAGACAGCGAGGGACCGTTTTCAGTTTCAGGGTTTTAAATGATGACATGGGACATTTGCCACACTGGAGTGGGCTCCCAGTGGCAGGGAGGCTAGCTGGTGGGGGTGGAGCTGATGGGGATTGGGCACCCCTGTCGGTGATAGCATATGTTGCCACGCTTGGCGTGGGCTCCCAGCGTGTACGCTGTACTCTGGGGAGGTGGAACCAGTGGAGCCAATGGGGATTGGAGCACCCCATCGGCTATATGATGTGTGGCCATGCTGGGGTGGGCACCCGGCGTGGCATATGGAACACTGTTTTGGGAGCGCAGCACAGCCACGATGGGGGATTGGGCACTTCGCCAGCTACACAGTGTGCATGGGGGCAAGCACGCAGTATGTGTGTGTGTGTGTGTGTGTGTGTGTGTGTGTGTGTGTGTGTGTGTAGAGGAGGCGCGCATGAGCAGGCGATGTCTTATCGCTGCTCACTGAAGCGTAGCTCCCCCTTTCAACTGTACGCCACTGCATTTTGGACTGCTGTCATAGACAGCTCCAGCAGGCATTGGAGAACTGCGGCCGTGCCTGTAAACACACTGACTGAATTGGAAGAGGGCTGCCACATCTCCGAAAACTCGGATGATGGCACTATGTTTCTTGCACATGCGTGCAGTTAAACATAAAAATTACTCACCATAGTAATTGTGTTTCTTCTAATGGAAAGTTGCTGTATTCTAACAAATGCAGTTAGCCTCAGCACTTGAACTCCCCTGGAGATGAAAGAGTTAACTCTATGCAGAAGCATAGAACGTTGAGCTCGAGCTCAGATTTCAAACCTTTGTCTGTGGTGTTTCAAAGTGTAACCATCAGATTCTCACGAGCAACTAACTAACTACACTTCCAGTGTGGAAATCGTAAACAATAAACTAACAGGTGAAAAATGTGGGTCCCAAAAGACTCAAGTCAAGAACCCAAGATAAAAAAAAAACAGGTAGTGAACAATATATAGTAATATATAAATAAACATAGAACAACAACCCCACCCTAAGAGGAGGGGTATAAGGTACACCCCTGAGGTGCAACACTTTACCTGCCAGCACATATCCCAAAAACTAGGTTCTGAGAGGGAAGGCGGGGGGGAGGTCAGAATACAGCAAGACTCCATTAGAAGAAACACAATTACTAAGGTGAGTAATTATTTCTTCAAACATGAAGTCTTGCTGTATTCTGACATATGCAGACTACCAAGCAGTACCTCCATGGAAGAGGGTACTGAACCTATTTTGGGAATAGGCTCTGCAGTACAGCAGCACCAAACCTAGCATCACTCCTAGACTGGATATCCAGAGAGTAATGCTTGGTGAATGTATGGACTGTTTTCCAGATGGCTGCTTTGCATATCTCTAGTAAAGGTATATCTCTGGCAGCAGCCAGAGAAGCTGCTGTACCCCTAGTTGAGTGGGCCCTCAGGCCTGAGGGAGGTGTTTTACCTAGCTTGGTATAACAGAATTGTATACAAACTACAATCCACCTGGCAATAGTTCTTTTAGTGGCTGGCCTACTCTTTCCCACTTCACCACAAGTGAGAAACAATTGAAGACAGTCATTCCTATGTGCCTTAGTATGCTCTATGTTATCGCTAAGTGCCCTCTTAACATCCAAACTGTGTAACCTTCTTTCTCCTGAAGAGGAATGATCAGTGAAAAACACAGGAAGGGACATGGACTGGTTCAGATGGAAATCTGAGACCAGTTTGGGTAAGAACCTCTTATTGGTTCTGAGGACCACCTTATCTCTATGGAATGAGATAAAATCATATTAAGATCCCAAGCCGGGGTAGGCTCTCTAAAAGGAGGGTTGATATGGATCAGACTTTTTTTTTCTGCCCCTGTGTTTGTTGGTCCCCCACTCCTTCGAGCTCCACAGGCTCCCTCCAGCCCCACTGTCCTTACCCAGCCCTCCTGTGGTCCTCATATGGCAGCCGATCCCTGGGATATCCCGGCGTATCCCTTCACGGGGCGGGTCCCCTCCTCCGAGGGGGAAGGCATCGGGGAGAGGGGATGGCCCCAGCACACACTACTAGGGCCCGGGGATGCTGCTGAGGAGCCCTGAGAAGGCACTGGAGCCACTCAGAGAACAGATGGCCATCATCCAGCGGCCAGTGACCAATTTTTCCCTTATTCTGTTGGGGGCAGCATAGTGACATCACGGCATGTGCCGATGTCCGCTCCTCCCCCAGTTAGCATTGGGTCGTGTGTCCTATAATACTCCCAGCCTCTGCTAGGAGCCAGCAGGCACCGGACCAGTCCCCTACCCTTCCCCCAGAGAAGGAGAGCTGTCCATGGGATGCTCAATCCTTCTCCCCCAGCCGGTCTTCCAACGACCCGTGCTCGTTCCCGAACCCGGGCCGCTGGCGTCACAAGTGGAAATCCAACCGCTGCGCCGGCAGGCCAGAATGGATCAGACTTTTAAAGAACTTTCCAGAGACAGGATGGGATGCCAGAGAAGAACCCTTCCCTGCTGACAGAAATGCAGAAACAGCTGCAAGATGAACTTTTAAAGTGGCTGGCCTGAGGCCAAAGCCATTAAGGTGAACCAGATAATCTAAGACTGTGGCAATACCTGCAGCATCTGGCAGGATATCCCCGTGTGAACACCAAATGCTGAATCTTTTCTATTTGAAGTTATAGGTTTTCCTGGTAGAAGGTTTCCAAGAACCCTTGAGGATGTCTAAAACTCCCTGAGAGAGGTGCAGGCCTTCGTACTCTAACTCTTCAAGAGCCAGGCCTTGAGATTGAGAGACTGGAGATTGAGGTACCAGATCCTCCCGAGAGGAGGTTAAGAGACTGTGTCTTGGGAAGAGACAAGAGGAGTGAGACTGCTTAGGACAACAACAGAGGATACCAAGGTTGCCTGGCCCAGTCTGGAGCAATTAGAATCACTGTGCAGGGTTGTGACCTAATCTTGACTAGAACCCTGAATAACAGGGGAAAGGGAGGAATGGCATAAAGGAATTTGCCTTCCCAATCCAATATCAGAGCATCCAGGTGAACAGTCCCCAGGACTGGAGGTCTGCAGCAGAACTGGGGAAGTTGATGATTGTCTGGGGCTGCAAAGAGATATATCTCTGGAGTGCCCCATCTGGTGAAGATTACTTTCAGGATGAGAGGACCCAAAGTCTGTTCGTGATGGCCCTGGGAGATTCTGCTGACAGCATCTGCTAGCACATTGTCCTTCCCTGGGAAATGGACTGCTATTAGGGAAGTTTGGAGGGAGTAGGCCAGAGACCATATTTTCATGGCCTCCATTCACAAGGCTGTAGACCAAGTGCCCCCCTGCTTGTTGATGTACCACATGGTGGTGGTGGTGTCTGTCCTGACCTGAACCATCTTGTTCCTCACTGAGTCCGAGAAAAACTGAAGAGCCAAGAATACTGCCCTGAATTCCAGAAGATTGATAAGGAGAAGAGACTCTTCTAGGGACCAAATCCCTTGTGCTGTGAGGGCTCCCAGGTGAGCTCCCCAGCCCAAAAGAGAAGCACCTGTGGTGAGGACCACTGAGGGAGTTTGCTTGAGAAATGGGACACCTTGCCTGAGATTTTCTTGGTCCAGCCACTACTGGAGAGCTTGGACCAGAGTCTGAGTCACTGAAATCAGTTTGGTAAGAGAGTCTTTCTTCTGAGACCAAAAGGACCTTAGATGGAATTGAATGTCCCTCATCTGGAACCTGGCCCCTCACACCACTGCAGTGGAAGCTGCCATGTGGCCTAAGAGCTAAAGAAAATGTCTTGATGGACGAGAAACCAGAGGATGAAAAGAAGAAGGGCCTGAACTCTTGCAAGTTGAAGGAATGCCTTTGCTTGAATAGTATTTAATTCTATCCTTATGAAGGTAAGAAGCTGTACTGGTTCGAGAACTGACTTTGGCAGGTTGAGAATGAACCCCAGGAAACTGAGTAGATCCTGAGTGACCTGTACAGCTGACTTGACCTGGTCGGAAGACTGCCCTATGATGAGCCAGTCATCCAGGTATAGAAATAGAGAAATGCCCTGCCATCTGAGGAAGGCCACTACTACTGCAAGGCACTTTGTAAACACCCTTGGAGCTGGTGTTAGACCGAAAGGCATAGCTCTGAATTGATAATGACCTGAAGGCAACTCGAACATGAGGTACTTTTTGTGAAAAGCACCTGATGGGAATATGGAAGTAGGCATCCTTGAAGTCCAGGGAAGCGAACCAGTCTCTTAGTCTTAGAGAGGGAAGAATTACTCCCATAGTCACCATTTTGAACTCTGGTTTTAAAATGAGTTTGTTCAAATACCTCAAGTCTAGGATGAGTCACCACTCCCCTGAATTTTTTGGGGTAAGGAAGTATCTGGAGTACAGACTTTTGCCCCTGTGTGTAGTAGGAACTCTCCACGGCTCTGCGAGCTAGCAGAGAGGAAACCTCTGCTTTTAAAGCAATGGTTTTGGAGATGTTTGCAGGTGGAAAAGATCGGACCCTCATTTTTGGAAATTTTTTGAAACTAAGGGCAAATCACTGGCCTACTACCTCCAGGACCCACTTGTCTGAGGTAACAGACTTCCAGGCCTGGAAAGTAGTAAGCCAGCCTGCCTCCTACTGGAATTGGAAAGTCAATCCGGGCTGACACATCAGGGTGTCTGCTTAGACTGGGAAGAGGATGCAGCCCTGCTCATCCCCCTCCTGCCTCTCTCTCGGAAGAACCCCCTGTGGGAAGAAGAGGAGGCCTGGGCTTGGTAGAAAGGCCTATGAAAGGGCCTGCCCCTGCCCCCAGACTGCTGCCTCTGAGGACTGGCTTGCCTTTCCCTGGCTTGAGCACTCCTGTAAGTAGTCCTGTATTCATCCATTTTCTTCATGTAAGCCTCTGTCTGCTCCCCAGACAGAGAATTACCTACTACAGGGAAATCCACAGCCCTAGTCATGGTGTCCTGTGAAAGGCTAGTACATCTGAGCCAGGCGAATCCCCCGAGAGACACAGATGTAGCCATAAGTCATGTTGCCACATCATTTGAGTCCACAGCAGCATGGAATTGTACCTTGGATGCCTCAATCCCATCAGCAGCCACCTCTTCGGCCAGCTGGGGGGGAAGCCTGTTTGGCCAGTTCCAGAACAGTATCCCACCTGGACCTCTGGTTCCTGGCTATATAGGCCATATAGTTTGCCTGCCTGCGTCCCAAGGAGGATGCCAAATATTGTTTTTTGGCCATGGCATCCACCTTCCTAGTGTCTTTATCTGGGGTGTGTGAAGCCAAAGGTATGTTAGCCCTGTCACAGGCTGTAGCCTGCACTACCCCAACATGGCTACTATGACTGTACAAAAAATGGAAATTACGTACTTACCGTAATTATAGATCTTCTTGGACAGTCTCCATCACTCATCCACACTAGTGGGATAGCGCCGGAGGCACTAGGACCAAGCGAGAGCCTAAAATTTTCTGAAGGTTCGGCACTGAGACAGGACCACGCATGTGTGGCACCGCGAGTCTAGCTCGCGCCTGTGTAGGCTATCTTGGCGTCGACTCTCCAACCACCTCAGTATCTTTTCAACTGAGGAGATGCAGCGTAACTAATGAGAATAACTCATCCTGAGTTTCTGGGCCTGAGAGGGCCCAGATGGACTTTGCAAGAAAGGTCAAAGAATAATGTCCTCACAGTCTGAACCATAGGACCATGAAGACCAGGAAAGAAAACGAGTGAACCCAGGGGATGGTGGGTGGGAGTGTGAATGAGTGATGGAGACTGTCCAAGAAGATCAATAATTATGGTAAGTACGCAATTTCCATATCTTCCTGGACTAAGTTTCCATCACTCATTCACACTAGTGGGAGAGTACCGAGTTAAAACCAACAACCCTGAGTAGGGGGGGTAGGAGATAGGGTTCATTCAGAAAGGACAGCCAAGGACTGTCCTGCTAATAAAAAGAGCTGTCTTGTAAAAAGCAACTAGAACATAGTGCCTACAAGATAAGCGCTCAGGTTGTAACTCACCACTTTGCAGACGACTGCAATGGACACAAATGAAAGTCTGCCAGGAAGCCACAACCACTCTAGAGAGCGGCAAGAACCTGGTTTCACAATTTGGTCTAGGACCAAAATTAATAGTGTCAAAGACATGTACTAATGTAACGTAGGGACCTCAGGAACTGAAAGAGTCGGAGGTAAAGTCTACTGATTCAGGGTAGACCGAAAGTACAGATGAAAACCCCCTATCAATCATATGGCTGACCTGTAAACAACAGGTCCAGGAGCACTTGAACCCCTTACTTGGTGAGCAAGGGGGTGCAGGTGGGGTTAGCCCATCAAGGAGAATGGTCTCCACTTAGTCACAGGAACTTTCCTGATGGAAGGCAAAGCACGACTTAGAAGCCTCTCGTGGTGGTCTAGTAGAACCAGATCCTACCCATTGCATATTCCAAAGGAATCATCCTGCCCCTGTGTGTACAACTGCATTAGCAGTCTCTGAACTCAGGGAAGAAAGGAAAAAGTGTATAGGAGGACGTGTCCACTGCGGAAAAGACATTCCGGCAGAAAAAAACAGGGGCTGGATTTCTAAGGCAAATAGAGGCAGATGTGCATCAAGGAAGGACACAGCAGGACCAAGTTAGGGTTAACCCATTTGATGAACTGACTAAAAGAGGCAGTGACTCAATGCGGTGAGGCACTACCCACTCTGGCCTCCCTGAAGGGAGTAGGAAAGGATTCTAGTTTGTTTGCTGAAGAACAAACATCATAACTCCATCACGCACTTGAAAAGGACAGCTTTGTGAGCAGTTAGCATGGACCAGTGCACAGGAACCGAAGGTGTGAATATTCGAGAAGCTACCTCAGAAAAAAGACCTACTTGAACTTCCATCAAGAAGGAGAAAATCGCCTGTTAAGTTAAGCAAACAAGGAAGTAGGAACCTGAATTCTGACTCGGTGGAGAGTCGCTTCTGCTGCTGCAAGGCTCTGCTCAAGAGAAGAAAGCCTGATAAAAAGAAAGGGGAATTAACAGACTGGGCAGTCGCATAGGTCTAGGAAGTGTCTCTGAATGAGAGAAATCTCTCTTAGAGAAAGAGATGACCCATACCGCCGCCGATCGGACTCCCCTAGGGAAAGAAAGAAGAAGTCAGGTACTTTACCGCACTTGAGACGAGCGCCTCAGGGCTGAGGCGGAACCTGACCAGATCCAAAAGGGGGTCTTGACATTCTCGCAGGCCCTGTGCTGTGACAAAAATTTTTTTTTTTTTTTTTAGTCCGAACCTAACAAGGCTTTCAGGCTGCTATTTCGCAAGGATTGTCTTGATACAAAATGACGAAGATGTTCTCCATCTGAGTGCAGAAGGAGTCTGAGCATCCATACTGAAATCATGACCAGACTGATAATCACAACTGGAGAGATGTTAACCACCTGTGCCGAAGAAGCCACCAAAGGCACAATATCACAAGGGGGCTATATACCCCTATCAAAGGAGCGGAAGAGCCAGAGCAGCTCCCGACCATTAAATTAGAATGTGCCACAGAGTGTAACTGTCTTGACGATTGAAAAAGTCTAGACGCAGAAGTGTATGGTCCACAGACGCAGTGTGAAATACTATAGTGGACCCCATTACTGAGGAACTACTGAAAATATTTTCCATCACGGACTCTGAAAATAAAGAGGATGTGCCCTTCAGTATATAAAATGAGTCGTCTGCTGTATTACTGACCAGAAGGACAGGGAAAGACCCATCTAGATGCACTTCTACCCTAGAAGGACCTCCAAGAGAGAGGTCTAGGTCAGAGGCCCTAGAGACTCCGCCATCAGGAAGAATGTCGAGGAGCATGGTACCACGTAGGGAGACGAGAAAGTGCTGAGCAGAATGAGATTCCGCTGGCAGCGCAGTACAGCAGAGTTCCATCAGCAGAAAACCGCTGGATGACACAAGATCCCACACAGACCACCACTCACTAAGATGTGTGGAAAAAATAATCCGCAGAACAGGAGTTCATTCTGCAATAAACATCCCGCCACAAGTTCTGTGGAAAGGAAGTCCGAAAAGGAAAAATGTGTCACTAATTCTGCTATACAGCACCTACTAGCACCCGTGCGGCACCAGCATAACTCATGGCACAGGAGGGCACCAAGCAATGCTTATGCCAACTTGGGCGATACCCGAGGGCAGCCGCGACAGTACCCGCAGGCACCCCCGACACCCATGTAGCAATGGCACCCGAGGGCACCCATGGCAAGAATGGCACCTGAGGGCACCAGTGGCACCCATCCACAGGCCCTCCCTGGTCTACTACTTTGGTCACCCAGTCAAAGAAATCTATTAGAGTCATCTGACACGACCTTCCCATCGTGAATCCATGCTGCCTTGGGTCCTGTGCCTCACTGGCCTCTAGGTACTCAACAATTCTTTCCTTCAGGGAAAGACTTACAAATATCACAATTTTCATTGAAATGCTGTTGCCCAAGGCAGATTAAGCATAGATCATGCTTATCTGCCTTGGCAAACACCTCTGCATGCTTCAAGCAATTCTTAAACCCAGGGGGTCCTGTTTTCTTTTTTGGCTTATCTGACATATTAGGAAACAGGAACCAGGAACTGACAAAAATAGAAAGAATTTAAAAATCTGCAGTCGGTTCCAAAATAAATTGCGGTCAGTTCAGGAACCGATAAAATGAAAAAACTAGCAGGTCCAATCGGATCTGGAACTGAGAAACAGCTGGGGAAACCAATAAACCTTGGTTCAAAAGCAGTTAAAATTTAATAAAAATAAAGATTTAAGTAACCAGAACCCTATAAAAAGGTTCTGATTAAATACAGAAAGGGATTGGTTGCCTCTCGGTTCAAAGGAACTGCCCGGAACTAATAAATTTAAATTTAAAACTACGAGGTAAAAAACACTAAAGAACAATTACACTAGGCAGTAATGAAAAAATAAGACAAAATACTTAAGTTTTTTTTTGTTCTATGCACTACAGGAATCTGTCTTGATTGAGAGAGATCTCCAGGGCATCCGAACTTTGCAGCGGAGAGAAGAAATCTGAAGTTAGAATGTAGGCAGTTACACTGGGCAGTTTGAAAATGAATGCACGAGCTAAACATTCCATGATTAGCATAGCATTCTATTTGGCTCCGGGGTAGTGCTGATTTAAAGGAGAACTGCAAGAGTAATAATATTAGTGGATTCCTGGGGTTAGAATTTAGGATTAGCCCTTATGGACACCCTGTACTTATGGAAAATGAAATATGACTCTTTAGCCATCAGAGCCTGAAGCTAGGAAATCCTCTGAGCAGAAGAACAGCAGCTAAAAACAACGCTTTCCACAACAGAAAACATAGCTCGCAATCTGCAGCTGGTTCGAAGTGAGGCAACGTAAGGTTTTCTAACAAACACAAAAAATCCCAAGGAGGGATGAGGTCCCTAATGAGAGGTTTAAGATGAAGAATTCCCCTCAAAAATGCTCGGGCCAGATCCATCTGGGCACCATATCTGCCATCCACTGGCACATGATAGGCAGAGATTGCTGCCGGGTGTACCTGGATGGAGGAATATCGGAGGCCAGAGTCTGACAAGTAGAGGAGATACTCAAGGACAGCATTCAGAGGGCACAGGAGAGGGTCCAGACCCCGATTGGAGGCCCACAAGCAAAAGCACTTCCACTTCATGGCGTGGGTAGCCCTAGTGGAAGGTTTCCTAGCTGCAACCAAGACCGTGGCCACTCTGGGAGATACTCCAAAACGTGCAGTGGCTATGTCTGCAGCTGCCAGGCATGCAGATGTAGGGACTGGAGGTCTGGGTGAATCAACCTTCCCTGCTCTTGTGACAGTAATCGGGAGGACAAGGGTAGGGGAACTGAAGGTTCCACTGCCAGCTGCTGTAGTAGTGGGAACCAAATCTGACGAGGCCAAAGCGGAGCTACGAGAATCATCTCCGCTCCTTCCACTTGGAGTTTGAGCGGAACTCTACGCAGGAACCTCCATGGCCAACAGCGGGATAATGCATCTTGCCAGAAAACACCAGGCCCAGGATCGAGCGAGCAGAAGCTGGGCAGTTTTGCTTTGCACGGGACGAAGAGGTCCAGCTCTGGATGACCCCATGTTTGGAAGAGGTCGTCTGCTACAGACTACAGGAGTTCCCATTCATGAGTCTTTGACTGAGACTGGCTTAAGGCATCAGCCAAGGCATTTTGAACCCCTTGAACATGCACTGCGGTGAGCAGTAGGCCATGGTCTAGAGCCCAGATCCACACTGTCACAGCCTCCCAGCACAGAGGATAGGAGTGAGTTCCCCCTTGCTTGTTGATGTAGTAGACAACAGACATGTTGACTGTCTGTACCAACAGGGGGCCTGGAGAAACATCTGTAGAGCATACAGAATCACCTTTATCTCCAGAATATTGATGTGGAGGGTCAGCTCTAGAGAAGACCATGCACCTTGAGTCTGATGGTTCTGAAAATGAGCTCCCAACCTTGGCCCGAGGCATCGATTGTGAGAACCTGTAAAGGGGCTTCCTTCTGAAAAAAGACTCTGGACTCCAGATTCTGTGGAGACAGCCACCGAGAGAGTCTGTATCACTGCTTTGGAGATCAAGATCAGCTGGTCAAGATCATCCTCCCTCTGATCCCATTGCACTCTGACAGTCCACTGAGCGAAGGTGTACTTGCTCTGTCTGGCAGGAGGAAGGCCTTCCCTTGCTCCATGTCTAGGATTGCCCCCATGTATTGAAACCTCTGACATGGTATCGGAATAGAGAATGGCTTGGCCATGTTTAGGGTGATCTCCAGGGAGCCGAACAGGCTGAAGGTGTCCTCTAAAGCTGCCAGAAGCTGATTCCTTGTGGTGGCAGTCAGAAGGCAATCATCAAGGTAGAGATAAATGAAGTGTCCCTGCCTCCTTAGGGTTGCTGCCACCACCACTAGGCACTTCATCAACAAGCACGGTGCAGAAGAAAGGCCAAAGGGCGAGGCCTGAAACTGGAAATGCCTTCCCTGAAAGGAGAACCTCAGGAACTTCCTGTGAGCTGGAAGCACCAGAATATGGAGGTATGCATCTTGCATGTCCAGGGAGCAGAGCCAGTCCCCTTGATGCAACATGGGAAGAATACCCGGCCAGGTGACCATCCTGAACCTCTTGTACTGTATGTAACTGTTCAAGAGGCTCAGATCCAGAACCAGGCACAGATCCCCTGTCTTCTTGGGAACCAAAAAGAAACTGGAGTAGAACCCTTTCCCCCACCATGAGGCAAAAATGGGTTCTATTGTCTTCTTGTCTAGTAGGGACTGTACCTCCTCCCAAATGACTTCTGCATGGGAGGGGGAGTAGGTCATTTGGACTGGGGGACTGTCTGAGGGCATTTGCAGAAATTCTAGCGCATAACCTCGCTCTATCAATTGGAGGACCCACCCATCGTTGGTGATGGAGGTCCACCCGTCAAGGTAAAGCAAGAACCGATCCCCTACTACCTCTGCCCTGGACTTGGCAAGGGGTATGGGGTCGGGCAAGGAGTCAGGCATGGGAGCCCAGAGTTGGCAGGGAGACCTGGGAGGGTTTGGTGTTCCTAGGTCCCTGTGCTCCACTAGGTTGAGAGGAAGCATTACGGTGCAAGTTGCCTCTCTGTTGCTGTCCTTTAGGCTTCTACCCTCCCTGGTGATGAAACCAGCAATGTCTGCCAGAGGTCTGATCAGATCTGTACAACTGATGCACAGATTGGATGGCCTTCACCGAGTCCTGGATGTCCAAGATCTTCTCAATGTTCGGACTGAAAAGCACAGACTCATGGAATGGGGCATCAATGATGGCATCCTGAAGGTCGTGCCTAAATCCAGAAACCTGGAGCCAAGAGTATCTCCACATACAAACCCCTGTGGCTGCTGCCCTGGCTGCCATTTTCGCCGAATCGTAGGATGACCCCAAGACTTGTTTCCCCACATCCAGACCAGACTGGAGCATGTTTAAGAGCTCTGTTTTGTGGTCAGAATTGGGCTGTCAGTTTCTGCAAGCTTGATTGCCTTGTTCCAGAGGTATTTCTGGTACTGCACCACATGTGCCAAAAAATTGAGCAAATGAACAGTGCAGGTGGCTGAAAAAAAGACCTTCCTGCCGAACTGGTCCAGTCATTTGGATTCCTTGTCTGGCGGCTGGGAGCTCATGTGCCGGGGCTGTCTGGTCCTGCTGCGGGCAGCTGTCAGCACAACCGAGTCTGCCTTGGGCTGTTCCCCCAGGAACAGCTAGTTCGTTGGGGTACAATACAGCCTGTCTGCTTTTTTAGGTATAGCGGGAGCCATCGAAGAGTGCCTCCAGGCTAGCCTGGTAGCGTCCTGAAAGGGGGCTACCAAGGGTGGGACAACTAAGGGTTTAGGCTCATGCATACCCAAGAAATGAACCAGCCTTTTTCTTTCTGGATCAAGATCCTCAGTTTCCCACTGATTCAAGAACTGAATGTGATGCATCATGTCCAAGAAGGTGGGATCATCCGGGGGGGCAGGGCGAATCCCCTGGAGGGTCAGTGTGGTGGGGAGGAGAGGAAAACTCCCCTGAGGATCTAGAGGAGACAGAAGAGCTTAAGTCAGATGACTTTGAGGAAGATCTGGAGCAGGAATGCTGGTGCCTCCTCCTATAACGCCTGGAGTATGATCTAGAATGATGACTGTGTTGTTTGGGAGACCTGTCGTCTGATCGGGTAGAAGACCTGTCCCTAGGGGTGATGACTGCGGGGGCCACTTAGGGGAGTCTATGGTGTTGGAACCTGGGATTCCTTTGGGATGATGTCTCTTTTGACTGTGTCCCACAAGGAACTGAAAAGGTCCTTGACTTCAGACAGAGAGATCATGGCTGGGGCCGATGGGCCTGGTGTCTCAGACCTGTTGTTGGATTTTCTGGGGGTGGCGAACCTGACAGATTGTTGGGAACTGGCATACACTCTGGTAATTTGGGTTTCTCCAGTGTCTGGTCCTGGGGTGGCGCCAGAGCTGACGGCAGATCGACTGGCTGACCTCACGTCCGACCACCTGTCGTCAGCGGGTCGGTCGTTGGGGGAGGTATTTCCTTGGCTGTGCCCCTTCTAGAGGAAGCTTTGGGGGTGCAGGCAGTGGGGAAGACCCTGAAGGTGAGGACATTGGGGTGGAGCATCGGGAGTCTGATGCCTGATGCTTCAGAGAGCTGGTGTCAGGGTAAGACTCTGATTCTGAACACCACTTCCTATTGTCGGGTCCAGCCGGACGATCCGACGATAAGGAGGAAGCCTTCACCTGATGAGGGGCAGCATGATGGCTGTTGCCCGCCCCTTTGACAGCGGAATCCCTAGACTTAGACCCAGAGGTATGGTTGTAGGGTCTAAGACTAGGGGAGGGGGCCGTAGGCACTTGCTCTAAAATAACTCTGCCTGACGTACACACCAACACTGGGGGTTTAAAGGCCGGAAACCCAGAGGAAACTTGGGTTGGTGGGAGAGCAGAGTCTGACCTCCCACGGGATGAAGGACTGAAGCTGGCTGTTTTCCTGTGTGGAGACCTGGATCGGGAATCTGAACAACTGTCCTTCTCGTGATGGTGGAGTTTCCTACTGGACGACTTCTCCTTCGATTTGTGAGAAGTCCCAGACCCCAAAGAAGAATGGGGGATCCTAAGCCTGACGGGGTCTTTTGCACGGTGGCCAGCTGCTGTTCTAGAAGATACTGTAGGTCTTCAGTCAACGGATACGAGTCTAGTGGTTGAAATTCTTATAGTGCGGGCAGGAGTTGGCGTCGTGGTCGGGCTCCAAGCAGATGAGGCAGGCTGAGTGACCGTCTTGGTCAGGATTTGCTTCCTGCACATACACTTGGATTTCAGTTGCTGACTGGAGGATGACGGATAAGACATGCACCGATTATGTGGTTAAATAATAACTAAACTTTTTGTAGAAAAAATTAGCGAAAATGGCGGTCGACTGTTTGCAGTAGGCGTCCATGGAGCCGATGTGAACGGGTCGACAGTGGGGAAAGAACTGAGGTGTGGCCGGGGACCACCCCCTTTATACCACTGGCAGACATTGAAGGCAGTCCGACGTCAGGGGGTGGTACCAGCTGGGTACTGCTAGCTAAGAATTTTTTCGTGGGGACATAGTGACTAGCGACATAGTTCTTATGGTCTAGCCTGCTGAAAGAGCTCCCACTCGAAGTAAGAGCCTCCCTTTTTGCCATCCTCTTTTCTTCTGCCCTAGTTCCGTCTCTTTCTCTCTCTCTCTCACTCTCTCTCTCTCCTCTTCCTGCCATGGTGGCCTGTAAACCACACCCAAGCAAAGTTTTCTACCTGATGACTGAATTGCACACACAGTGATTCCATCTTCCCTTTCCCTCCAATGGATGCATCTTCAACTGCTTCTATTCCTTCCCCAACACAAATGGCCATCCCTCCACCTCTACCCATCCCTCTACTGTGTTTATTTAAGGTATATCCAGGTCCCAGTAATTCTCGTTGGCCCATGTTTTTGTAACAGCAACTAGATCCAGCCCATAGCCTGCCATCAGTTCCTAGAGTTCATTAATTTTATTAACCAGATTCTTGGCATTAAGGAACACCACTCTCCATCTTCTGCTCCCACCCCTTGAATGACTCCTATCACAATTCCTTGATATCCATATAGTATTCACTAAAAATACCACCAACATCTTAATCTGGTTCAAGGTCAGTTGGCATTCATCTGTATCCCCCTCCCCCGGGTCGTGCCTGAAAATAGGCAGGATTTGTCTAGTGCACTTACCCAGTCAACAAAAACTAAAATAAAAAAATCCTAGATGTCTTGTGTTTTTCCTTCTTTGCTGGTCTATTTGGTCTACACTGCTTGGTCCACTGAAATCGTTCCACTCTACTACTACTACTTCTTATACACCTTGCCCCCATCCCTGTGGGAGTCATGTCTAGGTTTCCAACTTCACCTACCTCAACTGTAGAATCCCTAGCCCCAGCCTCCTCTGCAGTTAATTTAACTATCTGCCAATACAAATGTCAATCCTCTGCACTCATGCACTAGACCCCTATCTTGTCAAGTGAAGGCCATCACCTTTCAAGACCCTCCTGTACCAGAAGCCCTCCAGACTCCCAACAAAGTGGTACCCCTGTTCCTGACTTCACCCTTTTAACTGCCCACTGAACTCCCTGATCTCCTCTTTCCTCACTCTGTCCTCCCCATCTCCCTATCCCAGACAGGAAGGATCTCGTGAAAGGTGAAGGAAGTTGTGTGCTTCTGCAGACGATCTCCCAGACTCTGGAAGTCCTGCTTCACTATCTCAACAGGCTGGTTCGTCATATCATTGATACCAAGGGGCACCAGCACTCTGTGCTTCCTCCCATCTTTCACTATCCTCCCTATACTCACCAAATCCTGGATGGCTGATGCTCCAGGCAGGCATCTGACAATTCCATCCTGTTTCCCGCATTGCCTACCACCCAATCTATGCCTCTAACCATAGAGTCCCCTATCACCAGAATCCTCCTTCCTAACTTTTTTTTGCTTTTGCTCCCAGGTGTCACCATGTCTTCTTTCCCTTCAACACCAACTGACTCGAGGTCTCCTGTTAGGGTCAGGTACCTGTACCTCATTCAGGGGTGCAAAGTGATTTACCATTGGTATCTCTTGAGTATAGCTGACTACTGTTTGACTGCCCCTGGACCCAATTTCCTCCCCTTCTCCACCACCCTCCATCCCACTGAGTCAGTGGGCCTCTGGGGTAGGCACCAGCTTAGGTGGAGTCACAGCTGAGATATTTCCCACTTTGCTGCTACCAACAGACCATGGAGCTACCAGATGGTCCTACACATTGAGCAATGTTTCCTCCTCCAAAGCATAACCCTGGAGATGAATGCTCCACAATCCCCACAGCTAACTACATACCCACTCACCCTGTACTCCATTCTAGAGTGAGTATTCACAAAACTGGCCGAGTTACTTAGTGATGTGTGGACCTCAACTGCCTATCTTGTAACCATATCCGAGATAAACAGAAGCTTGTATTAGCAGTAATCAGGAGCACCCCACCTGAGACACAACTTAACTGCCTGTTTTATAACCTTACTCTCTAGAGGTAGAAGCTGAGATTTTGTTTTGCACTTCCCGTGCACTTGGCCACCACTCCTTCAGGCCACCAATGGACCCATAACCCGCCTTATCATTCCCCAGCGCCATCCACCATCCATCCCCATGTCACGCCCAAGTCGACCTGACATATCCCTTTGCCAGGGGTCCCCCATCCCTGGGTCACAGGATATGAGATAGGGTCCAAATCCATACCAGACATGCGATGAGAGATCAGCTCTTGGAGGCTACTCTAGGGCTTTGTGGCATGGGGGGATCTGGGTGACCATCATCCGGTCAGCTAAGCGATGATTTTCTGTTTTCTCCTCAGTTCACCCACCTCCTACACATATTGGGCCAGCTGCAGCGGTGTTCTGGGGCAGGGGCATTTAGCAGTATGTCGAGGCTTCACACCACCAAGAACACCGTACCACCCGCCCCCGGAAGGACGCTCTTAACTCTCACTTGCTAGTCTCTGCTCCTGAGATCTGGGTCCAGGGCGCAAATCCAGGTCACCAGCGTGCCAAGCGAACTCCCATTGCTCAATGCCACAGGGCTGGCCAGAAGTTAGGATTTAACAGTTTTAGCAATAGTCAGTAAATGAAAATGATGTACTTACCATAACTGTTAATCTTTCCAATTATCTTCACCATTGAGTCATACTTATGGGTCTATGGCCAGAGGAACTGGGACCCCACAGGAGCTTTTTTCCCTATGGAAAGGGAGCAGACATCAGCTACTGATGTCGCACACTCACCTCTTGTGGTGCCACATGCTAGCCAATCACTGTCTCTGCTCCCTCATGCACCTCAGTTCTGTTCACCAGAAGAGAAACAAAGTGAAGAGAAATAAAAGAGAGGATTAGATACTTTCTATCCCAAAGGGATAGTAAAAGGATCTAGGAAATGAAATAAACAACTAATTAGAACCCGACTTCCAACTTAGAGACTAAGGGTGTAGCCTACTAGGTCATACAAGGGTAGTGGGTCTAAAATGAGCCAAGAACTTCTTACCACTGGCCAGACAGAGTGTGAATAGTGACAGGGAAAAAGAAAGTGCAGCAGCCTTGAACAAAAAGCTCTGGCAGAATCAGGAAAATGGGAAGTCCAACTGGAAATCCCTTGGCAAATGAGATGGTAAAAATAAAGGAATTACATCTGGACTCCCAAAAAAGAAGAGTTACATAAGAACTTATCATAACAGTAGATCTTTGAGGGGATCTCAGTCATCAGGTAACACCATAGGAACTTTCGCCGTTGGAGATGGGGAATCCACACAGAAGATTTTCAGCAATACAGCTGGTGCTGCCCACATCGTTGATGTCCCCAACCCTATATAGGCGAGGGTGGCCCCACTCCCTCCTCATTTCTTTTGCTCCGGAGATGAAGGAAGCAAGGCTGACACCGTGGGGAACTGAGGAGAGACTGAGGGACCCAGCTTTAGACAGAAATGATGGAATACAGCAGATAGCAAGGCCCTGAACAGGAGCCCCAAGAAGGGGGATGGCGGGAAAGAAATCATACCTGATGACTGTGATCCCCTCAAAGATCTACTGGTACAGTAAGTTCTTATGTAGCTGTCCTATCTTCTTTGGGGGTATCTCAGTCATTAGGTAACACCGTAGGAACCAGTATCAAGCAGTTACAAGTAAAAACAGACAGTCTGGGAGGTTGGATCTCCATAAACTTAAGACAGGAGTCCGAGGGCTGGTCCGGTGGCACTGAGGGTTGAGGCACTGGACACCACACCTTGAGCCATGCCAGCGACCCGGGTTCAGAAGCAAGCTTGGGTCATCAGGGGTCGTGGGGATGGGGAAGGATTGAGCATCCTATGGACTGCTCTCCTTCCCCAGAGGGGGTCCACAAGCCAGTGCACTGGTGACCTCTAGAGGTGGCTGGAGGCACTACAGTGCACAGCCACAGAATGCAGGGGATTGAAGCTGCAGTGGACATCTATCGGTGTGCACGGTAGTGTACACATGCCGAGTGGGACATCATTGCATGTCCAAGCTTTGGGGAGAAAACTAAGAAAATCCCTCTATCGGTGGGTGAGGCGATGTCGCCCATCTGTAGCCCAAGGCCACACATCCAATGTCGGCCTTTCCTCTGTACCTCCCCCTGGGGATTCCGGGGCCCCTCCAAGGGGCCGGGAGATCAGAGTCCTGAACCCGAGGAAGCTCACGGAGGACGGTTCAGGTGGGTGGTGGAGCTGAGGAGCTGTGGAATGGGACCCGAGAGATGCCCCGAAGGTAGGGAGCAGAAATAGAGTCACACACATTAATAAAAAAAAAAAAAAAAGACAGGAGTCCTTGTAGCACAGCCCTGCCAAATCCTGCATGGGCTCTTGAGGCAATGTCCAGACTGTAATGCTTGATAAAAGTGTGGACTGTACTCCAGGTGGCAGCAGCGCAAATATCAGCGGCTGAGACCCCCCCCTTGAAACAAGCCATAGAGGTAGCCATACCTCTGGTGAAAAGAGCTTTGACAGCACGAGGCAAATCTTTAGCAAAACACAATGCAATTTGACAACCATTTGGATAAACATTGCTTAGAAACTGAAGCGCCCTCTCTACCTGGGGCGAAATAAGAAAAAATTACCATAGTAATCTTGTTTCTTTCCAGTGATACTCAGGTATTAAAACTTTTTGCAGTAAGCCTTCTAGGTAGTACTGCCTGGAGAGAGTAGAACACATGCAAATGATGGAATTCTTTGCACATGATAACTTTTCAAATGCTGCCCTGTACTAACTGCCAGTGGTATAAACTCCTCAGATTTCCTAGGAGCCTGGAAAGGCAGACCCATGGAAGTAGAATACTGTGAGTAATAATGATTAATATAATTTAAGATTCAAAAAATCCAAACCTCCTAATAAAAAACCTCCAACTGGAAGGAGAACACTACAATTAAAGAAACCCCAAAAATGTCAGAAACACCTGAAAAAGGGGGTAAACATAGTGAACCATTTGCTAAAAATTGTACTTAAATGTTGTATATATATACATTCATAGAGATAAACCCTTTTCTGGTAACACCGCATGTGGGAGTGCAGAGGCTGATGTTCTTGGAAGGGGTGGTAGGGTGGGAAGTTAAGAATATCTGAGTATCACTGGGAAGAAACAAGATTATTATGGTAAGTAATTTTTTTCTTCTAACCCCAGTAATACTCAGGTATTCATAACTTTCTGCAGACTACAAAGTAGTACCACTGGAGGTGGGCACAGAACACTATTCTGGAAACAGACTGTGTATGCCAAACCTAGCATCACTCCTGGACTGAATATCCAGGTTGTAGTGCTTTGTAAAGGTGTGTACTGTTTTCCAAGTAGCTGCTTTACAGATACCAACCAATGGGACATCCCTAGCAGCTGCTAAAATAGCATCTGTCCCTCTCGTGGAGTGAGCCCTCAATCCTATTGGGGGCTCCCTACCAGCTTTAGTGTAACAGAACTGGATACACTGGATTATCCATCAAGAAATAGACCTTTCAGCAAAATGTTTGGAATAATCTCTACATTTTATCAAACCGCTGAAACTTTTCAGCGAATACAGAAGTGCTGCCCGGGTCCCTGATCAAGCAGGCGCAAGTTTACATGGGTATTTCACCCATTTAGTGATGCTGCAAACACCACTGCTTTCAATGGAGCAGCAGTGGAGGGGGGGCTTATTATTTTTATTTTATTGCTTTCACTGGGGTCTTGATGCCTAAATTAATACTTAAAACAACACCAGAACGGGTCGTTGCTGTAAGTATTAATTTAGCCATCAAGACCCCTGTGAAAGCAATAAAATAAGAATAATAAGCCCCCCTCCACTGCTGCTCCACTGAAAGCAGTGGTGTTTGCAACATCAATAAATGGGTGGAATACCCACGTAAACTTGTGCTCACTCGATTGGGACCCAAGCAGCACTTCCGCATTCACCGAAAAGATTCGGCGATTTGGTAAAATGTACAGATTATTCCAAATATTTTACAGATAGTAGCCTCAGACTCCTGCTACAGCTTACAAAGGTACGTGGGATGGGGGCGGGCTCCTGTAGTTAATCTGCAGGTTACCTTTAAAGAAGGAATAAGGCGGCCTGAATCAGACAAAGAAATGAGGCAGTCCAGGACACAATACACAATGTACACACGTTAGCCAGCCTTGGAGTGGGTCCCAAGGTGGTAGCCTGGATAAAAAATTGGCTGGACAACAGGACGCAAAGGGTAGTAGTAAATGGAGTCCACAGTGAAGAAAGGAGGGTTACTAGCGGGGTACCACAGGGTTCAGTACTGGGACCGGTCCTTTTTAATGTCTTTATAAGTGACATTGCAGAGGAACTGGAAGGAAAAGTATGTCTCTTTGCAGATGACACAAAGATCTGCAACAGGGTTGATACACCAGATGGAGTGAAAAGGAATAGAAGGGACTTGGCAAGGTTGGAGGAATGGTTAAATGTATGGCAGCTCAGATTCAATGCAAAGAAGTGCAAGGTAATGCACCTGGGAAACAAAAACCCAGGGCAAGAGTACACAATGGGGGGTGAGATACTGACAACAGTAAAAATGGAAAGGGACTGGGGGGTAATTATATCAGATGACCTAAAGGTGGGCAAGCAATGTGAGAAGGCAGTAAGGAAGGCTGGGGGATACTGGGATGCATAGGGAGAGGCATCAATAGTAGAAAACAGGAAGTTGTTATCCCTCTGTACAGACAGTTGGTGAGACCCCATCTGGAGTACTGTGTGCAGTTCTGGAGACCCCATCTCCGCAAAGATATAGACAGAGTGGAGGCTGTCCAGAGGAGGGCAACCAAAATAGTGCAGGGTGTGCACCAGAAGACATACAAAGAAAGACTAAAGGAGCTTAATATGTATACCCTTGAGGAAAGGAGGGAGAGGGGACATGATAGAAACTTTCAAGTACCTCAAGGGAATCAACAAAGTCCAAGAGGGTGGCATCTTTCAGAAAAGAGATGTACAAGAACAAGGTGGCACAATTTGAAGACAGAGGGGGATGGCTCAGAGGTAATGTGAGGAAGTATTTTTCACAGAGAGGGTTGTGGATGCATGGAACAGCCTCCCTGAGGAGGTCGTGGAGTCAAGAACAGTGGGGGAATTCAAGAATGCATGGGACAGACATAAGGCAGTTCTAGTGGGGGGTAGGAGGAAGTAAGCTGTTGGTTAATTAGGATCTGCAGCTTATCTGTTAGGTAGGAAAATGGACAGACTAGGTGGGCCAAGTGGTCCTTATCTGCCATCAAATTCTATGTTTCTATGTTTCCAGGACATGCTTCACAGGACAGGTGAAAGGGTCAAGGGAATGCTTGGCAGCCCAGATGGCAAACCACTTCCACTTCATGGCATAAGTGGCACGGGTGGAAGGCTTGTGGGTGGCCACCAGGACATCCACCACCCTGTTAGAGACCCTGAACCTGGCGATGGCTATGTCCTCAGGAGCCACACATGCAGATGGATGGACCTGAGGTTGGGATGGTCCAGTGTCCCCCGATCCTGGGTCAGAAGATTCCTGCAAAGGGGCAGAGGGACTGGAGGTTCCTCCGCCAGTTGCTGAAGAAGAAGGAACCATATCTGGCGAGGCCAGAATGGGGCTACCAGAATCATGCTGGCCCATTCCATTTGCAGCTTGATCCGCACCCTCTGGTCTGTATTAGTAGGAATGGAGGGAATGCATAGAGAAATCTCCTGCTCCAAGAGAGGGACAATGCATCTTGCCAGCAAATTCCAGGCCCTGCATCTAGCAAGCAGAAATTAAGCAGTTTTGCGCTGAGTGGGGATGCAAAAAGGTCCAACTCTGGATGACCTCATCTGTCGAACAGATCTTTTGCTACTGAATAGAGATGCTCCCATTCATGCACGCTGGAATGGGTCCTGCTGAGACTGTCTGCCAAGGTGTTTAGGATTCACATGGACTGATGAGTATCAGATTGTGCTCCAGTGCCAAATATCACACTCTCATGGCCTCCCTACAAAGGGGGTATGAATGAGTCCTGCCCCACTTGTTGATGTAGAAGATGACACTCAGGTTGTCTGACTGCACCAGCATCTGGGCTGGAGCCAGATGCTCCTGAAAATCCTGCAAGGCATAGAGCACCGCCCGCAACTCCAGGACATTGATGTGCAGGGCGGCTTCCCACTGGGACCAGGAGCTCTGGGTTTGGAAAGGACCCAGGAGTGCTCCCCAACCTATCCCTGAAGCATCCGTGGTTAGAATCTGATGTGGGGAGGAAATCTGAAAGGGAACCCATTGAAGAAGATTCAAGGGGTCCATCCACCACTGCAGTACCTTGTGAACTGGGGAGGAGACTAGGACTTGTTGGTCTAACTTGTCAGGATGCCTGTCCCGTTGAACTCTGTGGGTCCACTGAAGGGTGCACATGTGAAGCCTGGCCAATATAACTGTGAGAATGGCCAGAGCCATTAGACCCAATAGCCCGAGGTACAGCCTAGCGGGAATGTACAGACTCTTGGCAACTTCTTGAGCCTGGGCCATAAGGCATTCCGCCCTGTTTTGGAGTCAGAAGGCCTTCCCCTACCTGGAGTCCAGAACTGCCCTGATGTACTGCAGTCTTTGGGATGGTACCACAATGGACTTGAGCAGGTTGACCATTTTGCCCAGAGAGTGGAAGAGCTGGAGAGTGCACTCCAGAGCCAGCAAGAGCTGCTCCCTGGACAGGGCCTTGAGAAGCCAATCATCCAGGTAAGGGAAGGCATACAGTCCCTATCTTCTGAGAGCTGCTGTGACTGCTGCTAAGCATTTGGTAAAGACATGTGGTGCAGAGAATAAGCCAAAGGGCAGCACTCTGAACTGGTAATGCTCGCCCTGAAAGGCAAAGCAGAGCAATCTCTGAGGAGGAAAGATCGAAATATGCAGGTAGATGTTCTGTATGTCCAGTGAACAGAGCCAGTCCTCGGTTTTGAGAAGGGGCATGAGGCCTGGCAAAGTTGTCATCCAAACTTTTTGTACTAGACAAAGAGATTTTGCTGCTTCAGATCTAAAATGGGTCTCAGATCACTGGTATTTTTGGGGACCAGGAGGAACCTGGAATAAAATCCTTGGTTTCTCTGCTGCCATGGCACCAGTTTGATTGCCTGCTTGTGCAGAAGAGACTGTACTTCCTCCCAGAGAACAGAGAATTGAGCCAGGAGATAGTTTGATGGTGGAAGAGGGGTATCTGGAGGCTGCTGAATGTGCTCCAGGATATGACCTGTCTCTATGATCTGCAGGATCCATGTATCTGAAGTTATAGTTCTCCACTGATTCAGACAGAGGGAGAACTGACCTCCGACCACCACCTTCTGGGTCTGGGCCAGAGAAGGGGGGTCTGACAAGGAGTCAAGTTGAGAAGGGACCAGCTGAGGAGGCTGGCCCATCAGTTTTGGGATGCTTGGCTGCTACTCCAGCATTGGAGGGGGTGGGCAAGGAGGCTTGGGTGCTGCAGTTAACCTGGGTGCGGGGGCTCAAGCATGGCCTATTGTGCTGTCTAAGAAAAGTAGGCAGCTCTCTACCATTTGCTGAGTGTGATAGAGAGAATGCACAGACTTGATGGCTGTGCCAGAGGCCTGCAGATCATTAATGAGGTCCTGGACATCAGGGCCAAAGAGATTGGTGATATTAAAAGAGGCATTAAGCACCTTGTTTTGCACATCGGCTGCAAATCCAGAGGCCATGAGTGTCTACGAAGGCATATGCCCGTGGCAGCTGCCCTGGCCACTGTGTCGTCCATGTCATACAGAGCCCTGAAGGGATGTTTACTGACATCTTCTGCAGTCTGCAAATACTGGAGCAATTCCTGCTTCTGGGAAACATCTGAAAAGGCCTGAGCAGCAGCTTTGTTCTTTCTCCAGTTGGCATTCTGGAAATTAACCATGTGTGACAGATAGTTTACGATCCTTTGGCCCAAAGTAAAGGAGGCGCAAACCTTTTTACCCCAGAGGTCAATCCTGCTGGATTCCTTGTCTGGGGGAAGGGAACTAAGGTGCTTAGGCACCTTAGATCTGTCATGGGCTGCCTTGATGACCACAGAGTCAGTGTCAACCTGGGCAGCAAAATAAGGAAGGCCCAGAGGGGCACTGTAATGCTTGTCTGCCCTGCATGCCATAGCCGGCACCATGTCTGGCCTGTCCAGGCTGCCGTAATATCATTCTTTAGGGCCAGCAACATAGGAGGGATAATCTCAGGGAGAGATTCAGGAAACTCTTGGAAGTCCACCAGGTCTTTTCTGGTGACATTCTCGTTCTCAGTCTGGAAGCCCATGGTGGCAGACATTTACGTCATGACACTGAAGATGGTAGAATCCTTAGGAGGAGACCATGGGGTATGCTTAACTGAGTCCTCACTGACTGAAGGGGCAGTGGACCTATCAGAAAAGAGGAAGAGAAACCTGAAGCCACCTATAGGCTGGGAGGGGAGTTGCTGGCAATCACAAGGGAAGAATGAGACTTATGCATCATCATCACAGATGACCTGAAATCATCCAAGTAGACCACTAACGCAGTAGGTAAGGCTAGAGGGATGTTGGGTATATTAGTAGGGTATCACAAGTCATAAGAGGGAGGTAGTAATCCCTCTTTACAAGACACTGGTTAGGCCCCATCTGGAGTACGCGTGCAGTATTGGAGGCCACACCTTCACAAGGACACTAACCAAATTGAGGCAGTCCGGAGAAGGGCAACCAAAATGGTGCAGGGACTGCATCAGAAAACATATAAGGACAGATTAACAGAGCTCAATATGTATACCTTAGAGCAAAGAAGGGACAGAAAGGTGATATGATTGGAATATTTAAACACCTTAAGGGCATTAACAAGGTGAAAGAGTCTAACATGTTTCAATATAAGAAAAATATCAGGACAACTGGACACAGCATGAGATTAGAGGAAGGCCGATTAAGGGATAATGTGGGGAAGTTCTTTTTCACAGAAAGGGTGGTGAATGCATGGAACGGCCTACCTCAGGAAGTGGTGGATATGAATACAGTGCAGGGCTTCAAACAGGCATGGGATAGGCATAAGGGAGAAATACAAATGAGTATGAATAGATAGGCCATAGACAGAGCAAAAGCCGATGGCACATTCATAAGGTAGAAAAAGAAATGGGCAGACTGGATGGGCCTTGCGGTCCTTATCTGCCATCAACTTCTATGTTTCTATTTCCTCCTCCTCCTCTTCATCCTCTATATCATCTGGGAAGATAAGCTCAGGATGGTACTCCTCCTCGACGCTGACCTCCTCGTCTGGGTCTGGCATAGGAGTGGTTGTCGGTGGCTCATGGGGAGCCTCCTGTGGTCGATGAACAGGTGTTGATGATGGAGTCATCATAGATGGTGCCAGCGATGAATGCCTATTGAAGGCACTAAACTGCTGAACTAGTACATTAGTGAAGTTGACAAGTATCTCATTCAGATCCATAGTCGTCGACGGGGTGTTCGATGGCACAGAAGCCGATGACCCTCCATCCTGAAAGCCCAATGAGTCTGTAGCACTTGGAGAGGAAGAGGCAGGCCCCAATGGAGCAGCTGTGGATGACGAGCCCGTCGTCGTTCTAGGGACCAACAACCCGAAAGTTGAAGGCCGATCGTCCTGGGAATTAGGTGGAGAAGAAAAAATTACTCACCATAGTAATCTTCTTTCTTCCAACGTGTCCTTTAGCATAAGTAACAATGTGCAGTTAACTGGCTAGGTTGAACTGCCTCAGAAGTGGAGATTATGATACTGAATCTAATGAATTAGCCAGTCGAGAAAGAGCTTGAGGGTGTGCTGAGGACAGCCTGCCTAGAGGGTACCAGAATTTTTTCTAAGCTAGATTGGGAACATGCCCATTCAAGGTGTGAACCAACAGGATGTAAAAATCATGCAACAGCATGAACAACAAATATAGAAAAAACAAACTCTGCTGTCAATTTATCCCAAAATTTAATACACAAATTTGGTAGAAATAGAAGCAGAGTCTTCAATAAGGTTTCTAGGGGAGGATGGGTGGGAGTTTACTAATGCTAAAGGACACCTTGGAAGAAACATTACTATGGTGAGTAATTTTTTCTTCTCGCCCCAGAGGTCCTTTAGCATCAGTAGCAATGTGCAGACTACAAAGCAGTAGAGGTGGGTACAGAACGTACTTAGGGAAGATACTCTGCAGAACCGCCCTGTCAAATCTGGCATCAAATCTAGACTGTACATCCAAGCAGCAATGCTTTGTGAATGTGGGCACAGTCTTCCAAGTAGCTGCTTTACATACATCCAGTAGGGGGAATGTCCCTTGCAGCTGCCAAAGAGGCAGCAGTGCCCCTAGTAAAATGGGCTCTGAGGCCCTCAGAAGGCTGTTTACCAGCCTTGTCGTAACAAAACCGAATGCAAGAGACAATCCAGCAATAGATAGTTCTCTTGGTGACTGGCCTTCCTCTACCCACCTCCCCATAGGTGAGGAATAATTGTGTGGAGGAGCCCCTAAACTGTTTGGTGTGATCCAAATAATAAGATAGGGCTCTCCCGATATCAAAACTGTGGAGTTTTCACTTCCCAGGAGTGGATTTTTCAGTAAAGAAAACTGGTAAGGCAATGGACTGGTTAAGGTGGAAATCCGAGACCAGCTTGGGTAGGAATTTTCTGTTAGTTCTGAGCTCTAGCTGGTCCCTGTGTGGGATAATGTAGTTGAGCTCAGTGCAAAGTGCCTGCAGCTCTAAAATTCTACTTGTAGAGGTGATGGCTACTAAAAAGACCATTTTCCAAGTGACATATTTCAGATGAGCGGTAGTCATGGGTTTGAAGGGTGGTTCTATGAGTTGGCTCTACACAGGTTACGATCCCAAGGAGGGACATGATCCCTGATTGGGGGCTGAAGGTGGAGAAATCCTTTGAAAAACTGTTTAAAAACAGGTAAGGATAAAGCAGATTTTTCTCTTTCCAAAAGAAAGGTAGGCTGAAACTGCAGCTAGGTGAAGTTTCAAGGATGAGGCCTTCAGACCTGAGGCCTGAAGGTGTACTAAACAGTCTAAAAGATTAGAGACTGATACCCTGAGATGAGTAATCTGTTTTCCCTTGCACCAGATTGAAAATCTTTTCCATTTAGCTGCATAAGTCTTTTTAGTGCTGGGCTTTTTGAACATCCTCAGGATTTTCAATACTTGTTCGGAATACTTAGTGGCAGGGAACTGTAGCTCTTCAAGAGCCAAGTTTTGAGGTGAAGGATTGCAGGTCTGGATAAGTCACTTCTAGCTGAGGCAGAGTCAGGATAGAGTGACTGAGGGGAAGCCAAACAGGTTTGCTGCAAGAGAGGCCTAGCAGTAGAGGATACCAAGGTTGCCATGGTCGATCCGGCGCTACCAGAATCGTTGTTACTGATACTCCTGAGTTTCAGACATATTTCATTTTCATTTTTATTTTTTATACTTGTAGACCAGATGAGCAAAATGCCCATTTTCACAGGTGAAAAGTTTAACATACAAACAATAAAATGACAATAAATAACATTAAACATTAATCAATGCTTCATACAAGTACATTCCTTTCATACCCTGAAAATCAGAGGAAATGGAGGAAAGGCATATGGGAACTTCCCTGACCAATCCAGAGAGACTGCATCTGCTGGAAGGGTTCCCAAGGCAGGAGGCCTGCAGCAGTACAGAGGAAGCTGATGGTTGAGATGAGAGGCAAACAGATCCACTTCTGGAGAGCCCCACCTTCTGAAGACTGTGGCACGTGTTTGTTCAAGGTTCATTCGTTATGTCCTTGGCTGATGTGGCTGAGGGCATCTGCCAGGGTATTATCCTTGCCTGGTAGGTGTACAGCTGATAGACTGACATCTAGGGAGTAGGCCAGGGACCAAATTCTCATTGTCTCTGTGCACAGCACACTCGACCTCGTGCCACCTTGCTTATGTGAAACATAGCAGTGGTGTTGTTTGTTCTGATTTGCACTGTGTGACCATGGACTTGTGAAGCAAAGGCCTTCAGTGCTAGGTAGATATCTCTGACTTCTAGAAGGTTGATGTGGCATGTTGACTCCTTTGGAGTCCATGTGCCACTGACAGAAGAGCTGTCCAGATGAGCTCCCCACCCAGGTAGAGATGCAGCTGTGGTAATGATCTTTGTGGGTGAGAGAGCTTGGAATGGAATTCCTACCGATAGGTTGGGTATTTCTTTCCACCACTGTAAGGCCCAAAGTAGTGATTCTCTGTTATTGGAACCAGTTCGGACAGAGGATGGCTTTTTTGAGACCAATGAGAGCGAAGGTGATACTGTACGTCTCTCATTCTGAATCGGACTCCTGGGACCACAGCAGTCATGGATGCCATGTGACCCAGGAGCTTCAAGAAGTGTCTGGCTGGCCTAGGACAAAGGAGTTTGCCACAGATAGAAAATCTTGGATTCTTTCTGGTGGAAGAAAGGCCCTACTTTGTTGAGTGTCCAACTGCGCCTCTATAAAAGTGAGGGTCTGCGCTGGATCCATGCGGGAGAAAGCCCAGAGAATGTAAGGTGTCCTTTGATTGGGAAAGTGCCTCTTTTACTTGCAGAGGAATTTTCCCCACTTTGAGCCAGTTGTCCAAATAAGGATAGACTGCAATCCCTTGTTTTCTGAGGTGTGCTGCCATGACGGCCAGACACTTGGTGAATACCCTTGAAGCAGATGTCAGGCCAAAGGGTATGGATGCAAACTGATAATGCCCTGAAGGGAGCTTGAACCTCAAGAACTTAATGTGGGACTGCCTTATTGGAATATGAAAATAGGCATCCTTGAGATCCATGGATTCTAGCCAGTCTCCCTGTTGAAGGGAATGTATTACCATCCCTAGGGTGACCATCTTGAACTCTGGTTTGAGAAGATGTTTGTTCAAGTATCGAGTATAGGTCACCAATCCCCATTTTTTTTTCCTAAGTCAGAAAATATCTAGAAAAGAGACCCTTGCACCCTGCTGATGCAAGGGTACTCTTTCCACCACTTTTGCTGCCAATAGGTGTTTTACCTCCAATTCCAACAGAAGTTTCTCTGTTAGGGTTAGAGGTTTTGATGGTAGAGAATCCCTGAGGGCTGGCAGCTTTTTGAACTGTAGAAGTAGGCTATTTTAACTACCTCCAGGACCCACTTGTCTGAAGACATGAGAGTCAGGCGGTGGAGAGGTGACCTGGGCCTTGAAGTCAGGGCTTGGGCTAAGAGGCAGAAGCAAGCATAGGGTTGCTTCTCCTCTGTTCTCTCCTGCCGCTTCCCCTGTAGAACCCCCCTCAATTGACTGTAATCCACCTGTACAGGAAAGGGGAAGAAGGGTCTAGGGTAGTACCCTCTGCCCCCATTACCTTTGTTCTGAGGCCTTTGGGTAGCAGGAGGCTTTCCTCTGGCTGTGTTGCTCTGACAGGTTGTTTTGTACGCAATCTTTTTCATACAAGTCTCTGTTCTGGAGTCAAAAAACATTCTGATCGCAGGGGAAATCCATAGCTTTGGACTTGTCCTGCGTCAAACTGGTTGTTCTCAGCCAGGCAAAACGCCTCAAGGAGATGGCCTTGGCCATAACTCTAGAGGCTGCATCATTACTATTAGCTGCCATATGGAACTGGTACTTTGTTGCTTCCAAAGCAGTTTAAGCTGTATTCACCAAGTCCTGAACCATAGAATTATGCTTTTGTTGTGCTATAGCCAGGACTGAATTCCAAATGGCCTTTTGGTACTTGGCTGTGTATGTCAAGTATGAAGAAAGACAGAGAAGAAGAGAGGCTGAAGTATAGGACTTCTTAGCCATGAAGTCCAGTCTCCTTGACACTTTCTCAGGGGGTTGAAAAGAGTGAGGAGTACTGGCTTTGTCACAGGCTGCCTGCTGCACTACCCCTTCATGGTTGGGATGTACTTACAGAAACTCAGTGTCAGGTTTGGAGAGCTGGTATTTTTCGTCAATTATTTTATCTACTCCAGGCAGGGAATTAGGTGTTTGGAGTAGTTTCATTGTATTCTTTCTAAAAGGCTTATAGATAGGGAGTACCAGCTTTTTTGGAGGAGGGAGACCCATCATTTCTCTGTAATCTTGGTCATCCTCTTCCTACGAGGGGAGGTCTAGAGTGTCCATCATGTGCTGCAGAAAAGTCAGTACAGAGAAGGTATCCTCTTGATCTGTTGGAGAAGCTCCAAAATGTAGATCAGGAGAAACGTCAGGTTCTAGGTTCCCCTCTGATTCATCAGGGTCATTTACATAGTAATCATCATCCTCACCAGTATAGGCCCCTGCCTCCAAGGGAGCTGAACTGGGAGGATGCCTGGGCAAGGCAGGGGTATTAAGTATGGGTCCCATGCTCTGAATTGTTTGCTACAGATGCGAGGCTTTAGCCATCTCTTCCACAGGGGGAAGGTCTCTTTGAATATCTGGGAGGTCCTCCCCGAGATTGTGTGTGTTCTGTTTTCTGCCCACTGATGCCTCACCTTTGTTCAAACTGGGGGGGGGGCAGTGGTATGCTTTTCTTTATAAGGCACTTCATCAGTGACCTTATCAGCTTTTCTTTTATTTGTAGGCACCTCATCAGCACCTTTTGAAGGCTTTAGTTTGCCAGGCACTTCATTGGCACCTTTATTTTTATGTTTTGAAGATGCTTCATCGGCACCTTGAACTGTCTTTCCATTTTCAGAAGGCCCTTCATCGGTAGCATTGGGTCTTTGTTTAGATACAGAGGAAGACCCTTCTTCAGCCATAGGTCTCAATCTTTTAGCTCTGTTTCTCAAGGTTTCTGGCCCAAATTTAGAGCAGAGAGCACAAAAATGATCTGGACCCAAGCAATTTAAATACAGGTCGTGGGTATTGGCTTTAGCCACTATTCTGTGGCACTTCAAACAATTTTCAAGACCTGTGGGCCAGTCCTCTTTTTAGGGTTTCTGACATGCCAAAACAACAAAACCCCTGAAAAATTAAGCCCAAATAGGGCAGCAGTAAAACGCGGTTGGTTCCTTATGAAAGAACCGCCACTTTTTAGAAGTTAAGCTAGGAAAAAATAAAGAAAAACATCAGTTCCTGCTGAAAAAAGGGAACCACAATTTAAATACTAAAAGGAACTGTCAAAAAACACAAACATGGTAAACTTTTTATTCGGAAAATATAGGAGGGAACTGTGGGGAAACCATGGTTCCTGAAGTAAAACGCAGTTCCCAGGAACCAAGGGGAACTGTGAAAAAGTGATTAAAAAAACTCAGCACACTAATACACAAAGTAAAAGTTATAGCTACCAACAATGGCAAAAGGCTTTTTCTTGGCCAAGGGAAAGAGCACCCAGAGGTAGTGTTACTCAGTCAGCGGAGAAAAAATTCTGGGGCCCTCTAGGCAGGCTCTCCTAGAAAACCCTCAAGCTCTTTCCTGACTGGCTAATTCATTATCATAATCTCCACCTCTGAGGCAGTTAAACCTAGTCAACTAACTGCACAGTGTTACTGATGCTAAAGGACCCCGGGGTGAGAAACTGTCAGTATGGGCCTGGTAGAAAAGAGACCTGAAACCGGCCTGCAGTGCAGCGATAGCCTTCCACCGCCTCTTGACGCTGACGACCAGGTTTAGGAGCAGAGCCTGAGGTCAGAGAGCTGGCCGGGGGAGGAGGCTAAGCATCCTACGGACTGATTGTCTTTTCCAGGGATGGAGGGACAGAGGTAAAGGCTCGGTACTTGGCTGGCCTCAGGCGGAGGCTCGGGGTACAGCAAGCACCAAGCTCAGCACAGGGGAAAGGACATGACGGATGTTGGCAGTCATGCCTTGACATCAGGGCGCACGTCACATCCACGAAAGAAGGAAACCACTCTCCAGTCTCCGGGAAGATGGAGCACCTGGACAGACCCCTTAAGCTCACACCTGCCTGGCCTTACTGGGGTCCTGACAAAAACTTGAATTGTTCAGGGTGTACCTGCCCCACCTCGTCCCCATCTGGGGGGAAAGAACCACAGCTCCATGGGGGAATCTGAAGGTTCAGGTAGGGTGTAGAAGCAGGGGCAGACACCATGGGTGCTCCTGATGATGTGGGGCTTGAGGAGACTAGAGAAGATGATAAAGTACAATTAAAAAAAACAACAAAAAAAACCAGATACCTGGACAGCTGGTCTCTTCACTGAGACAGCCGCCATCAACGAAGAGAACCCCGAAGGAGAGGCTGATGGGGAACGGGATGGCCACCAGGGGGAGCGGTCGTGATACTGGTCTTTTTTGTGACTTTTCCCAGAGGACTTGTCTTAGGTCTTGGAAGCCTGAGCGCTCGAAGATCCAGTGAGTGACTGAGGCCCCAGAGGACCCCTGCCCAGATCTGACTACCTGTTGTTCCATCAGGAATTTTTTGAGAGCCTTCTTGCATCACATAAGGGTTGTCTGGTTAAACTTCTGGCAGAGCTCACAGTCGCAGACGTCGTGGTCAGGCCAAAGACAGCTGACACAAATGGAGTGTTCATCTGTAGAAGCAATCTTCTTCCCACAGTGGCAGCGTTGGAAAAGAGGAGATGGATTAACTCTCGACATAAACAAAATGAAAGAAAAATCTCCAGAAGTGATTTTAGTAAGCATTAGAAGAAAAAACGGCTATAGGCCAAAAAAGGCACAAAACACTATGACAGCTCTTCCACAGAGCCTGAGCTTTCAAGTCGATGGCAGGAAAGAACTGTGGAGGAAGTGGGGCCACCCACACCTATACAGGCTGGCAGACGTCAACGTCGTGGGTGGCCCCAGTTGTACTGCTGAAAATCTTCCATGTGGATTCCCAGTCTCTGACGGTGAAGGTTCCTATGGTGTTACCTGATGACTGAGATACCCCTGAAGAAGATCCCCTCCTATATGCGGGGATCACCCACTTAATCATGCAAAAACTGATAGGGCCAGTGCCATCTATAGGCAGGGCAGTGTTTTTTTCAGAAATACAAACAGCCTTGTCTTCCAGTGAAGGAACTTCCCACCCACGAGACATTTTCCTTAAAAGTAAAAACCATGGCGTGGATGGGAAGACACTTTATTTTTGGTACTTGCCTGGCACCTCGGCCCTTCGGAGCGGGCCTCATACCCACTCCATCTCCATCCTGCCAGTCCCTCACCGGATATGCCTGGCTTCATTGTGCTAGTTTCGCTGGGGTGTATTCATTTCCCCAATTTTTCTCCCAATCCCCTGGGGTGCCACGCAAAGGACGTCCAGAAGAATAGTGCTGTCGCCTAACAGCATCCTCCTCCCAACTTCGTACAGCCAGACTGCACTCACCCGTGCTTCCACAGGCAGAGGAGCCACGGGCACACACTAACTGGTAACCCTTCCCCATCCGGAGGAGGACAGCATCTTTGGGATGCTCAATTCTCCTCCTCCCATCTGGCCCCCAATGACCAGGATCTGTTTCCGAACCTGGGTCACCAGCATAGCGCGAGGTGTGGCGTCCAGCGCCTCAACCCTCAGCGCCACCGGGCTGGCCCAAAGACACTTTTTTGATCCACACCTGCCCAGTGTTACTCAAGACTTTTGGTAACATAGTAGCTGGAGAAGATGCAAATAGAGACGGACTAACATCCGCCATCTCTGCAGACTGACCTCCTGAGCCGAAAAGGACTACTTGCCTCAGCTATTCAGAAAAAGACAAGGGCTTATTATGGATCAGATCATCCTGACCTTCAGAAACGTGGGGTTGGGGTCTGTCTGCACATCAGTTATTGCAGCTTAAGCTTGCTGCGCTGCACCTGGACATGGCCCCCCCCCACCCGACCTGAGGGGACCTACTGGGGTTGGGTGTATTCTGCAGGGATGTCCTGTGGGACATCGGGCTGAAGCTCACTCAGGAGCCACAAAGGTAACATCTTGCAATTCTGCTGCCACTGCCTTGAAGAATCGGGTGCTCCCCCTTCCCAGACCAGAGAACCGGCTGGCGGGTGTTGAGCAACATAATAAGGGCAAAAGAACCCATGGGGAGGGCCTCATCACCCTTGCTGCAGGACTTACATTATTTCCTAATTAATAGTCTCCGATAAGTTATGGTGCCAAGAATATAATTGTGACAAATAGCAATTGTGAGGTAAAATAATACTTAGCCCCAATAACTTTTCTGGGCTAAAGAATTCTTTTCCACATCATTGTGTTAAAACACCTTGCTCAGTGTAACACATCACACAAGTCAAACCCAGATCTGTTGAATGTATAACCATAATTATGTAATAATTATAATCCCCAATTACTTGTTGGACTACAAGAAAGGAAGAAAGTCTTGTGGGAAGCAAACTCAGGAATGCTGGATTTATGTAAGCCATAATAATATAATAATTATTAGACCCATTGCTAGCTCAGTTAGAACCAGCAAGGCAAGCGTAATCCTGCAATAATGCGCTAAAAAGTACCTCAGGTTTAAATGTATTAGTGTTTGTGACATGAAAAATCTCAGATTTTTACTGAATTAAGCTTGTTTGTCTTTTAAAACTACCAAGCCAACTGTCAAACAGCATCCGTGCACTCAAAAAGGCTCAAACTGCGAGTGTGTCCCCTGTGCTCGTGGAGGCGGCAGCGCATACACGCACCTGTTCTATTTGTGCACACACTTGTACAATACAAGCTGATGGCACTTAGTGCTGCACAATGCCGTTAGAGCTGCACATGTACATGTACCATGGGCATGCGCTCGAGACACTGGCAGGAAGCTGAAGGGATGAAGAAGTGTGCGACCAGCCCCGATGGCTGCCATGCAAACTAAAAAATGGAGGCGAGGTGAAAATTCACCCAAAACCTCCTGAGTTGTCCCAAAATCAACAGTTTGCCCTGAAACAGTAAAAACAGAGAAAAAACTCAAGTTGGGGGGGGGGGGCAAGGAACCGACGCTAAAGATGAGCGATCCCCAGAGACCCTAAACTCTCCAAGATTTAAATCTATACCTACCTGTGGCAGCTTTTTTTCCTTTTGACGTTTTCTAAACAGGAGACCATTAAAAACACCCTAGCAAGGCAAAAGTAGCTCCCAATCCCCTCAGAGAATGAGAAAAAAGGCAGGTTATTCAATTGGAAAGCCGTAGCTTCTGAGGTACTGGCACGGGGGAGGAGGGGCGGAAGCAGGATCGAGCATTGGCTCTCCTCTCCTGGGAGGTGGGGGTCGCCCGTCCGCATTCCCGCCGTCACCGGATGGAGGTCTGGTGGCAGACTTAGGCAGTAACAGAGCAACTGGTAGGTTGGAGCATCCTGTAGTGTGTGAGATGCGTGTGTCTCCACACATGTGCATCACATCATCGGGGAGAAAAAGAAAAAAGCAAACTAAAATACATATGGAAAAGCTGCAGTTTAACAGGCATGATTTAAATTTAGGGGTGCCCCCTGTAAACACTCTCTCTTCAGGTCAAACAGGCTAGGTAAAAGGGGTGGAAGGTGCGCCATTTATATTAGGACCCCTCTTCAGGCCCTCCCTCTCTCGCTCCCTCCCATTACACTAGATGCCCAGGCCCTGGCTGTCAAACTGATGCTTGGCAATCAGAATAAAAGCATAAACCTGGTAGTTTGCTACATCCCCACTAGGGATCAGAAGCCAGCATCTGAAATAATCTTGGCTGCCATTTCATCCCTTCCAAATAATTTGGAAATCATTCTAACTGGAGATTTCAATATGCTAAGCCCTTTATGGACTCGGCTGCAGCACCTGACCTGGTCCAGATGGTCCAGTCATCCAACCGTATAAACTATAAATCAGGTTCCTCTACACTACTAGACCTTATTTTCACCAGTCTGCCTAAACATATTTCTCAGGTCGCCATCCTCCTGGACTCCCACAGTGACCACTCCCCAGTTACCTGCCTGTGGTCACATAAAACCTCTGCTCCCCCCCCACCTATATTAGAAGGCTCAAGAAAGACTTCCTCCCTAAACTTAAAGCTTTTCTCCGGTCCTGCAACTGGTCCCCCATTTTCTATGCCACTGACGTGGACTCCGTGCTTAACCACATTATCACTCTCTTCAACCACGCCTGTAATATCTTTGTGCCACTCAAAAAAGCAATATATCAAAATCAGAAACAACCCCTGGGTCTCCCCGGAACTGTTGGCACTATCACGGCATTGTGACAATCTATTGCTGAGAGCCCTTGACTCCAGGCACCCTTGAGATAGGCAGCTCTACCGGGAAGCCAGGAACAAATGCACCTGGGCTATCCAGATGACACAAAGATCTGCAACAGAGTTGATGCACAAGGTGGGGTGAAAAGGATGAGAAGTGACTTGGCAAGGTTAGAGGAATGATCAAATGTATGGTAGCTTAGATTCAATGCTAAGAAGTGCAAGGTAATGCACCTGGGAAACAAAAACCCAGGGGAAGAGTACACAGTGGGGGGGTGAGATACTAACAACAAAAATGGAAAGGGACCAGGGGTAGTCATATCAGATGACTTAAAGGTGGGCAAGTAATGTGAGAGGGCAGTAATGAGGGTTGGGGGGATACTGGGATGCACAGGGAGAGGCATCACCAGTAGAAAACAGGAAGTTGTTATCCCTCTGTACAGACAGCTGGTGAGACCCCATCTGGAGTACTGTGTGCAGTTCTGGAGACCCAGTCTCCGTAAGGACATAGACAAGATGGAAGCTGTTCAGAGGAGGGCAACTAAAATGGTGCAGGGTCTGCACCAGAAGACATATGAAGATAGACTAAAGGAGCTTAATATGTATAGCCTCGAGGAAAGGAGGAGAGGGGACATGATAGAAACTTTCAAGTACCTCAAGGGAATCAACAAAGTCCAAGAGGGTAGCATCTTTCAAAAAGAGGTGTGCAAGAACAAGGGGCACAATTTGAAGATGGGGGTGGCTCAGAGGTAATGTAAGGAAGTATTTTTTCACAGAGAGGGTAGTGGATGCATGGAATGGCCAGAGTCAAAAACAGTGGTTGAATTCAAGCATGCATGGGACAGTCATAAGGCAATTCTAGGGGGTGGGGGTAGAAAGAAGTAGGCTGCTGGTTAACTAGGATCTGCAGCTTTTCCATTAGGTAGGGAAATGGGCAGACTGGGTGGGCCAAGCGGTCCTTATCTGTCATTAAATTCTATGTTTCTATATTTATCCGCCAAGCCAAAGCTAGCCACTACCGTCAGGCGCTTTTGGCGTCATGAGGCTCTGGACGTGATTTCTGGTGGAATCTTAAGGAAATAACTGGAAAAGTAGTTCACCGTCCACCTGCCCAGCTTAATTTCGATTGGAAACTTCACAAGGACCCTAAAGACATCGCAAACACCCTTAATTGAGTATTCTTGGACCTCAGCTGTGTACTGTCTGTCAAGTTTTTGACACATCCCCAAACATCTTCCAACCCTCAACTTTCCCAGTTGACCTCCCCCCTTTCCGTTTCAAAACTATATCCTCCAACACTGCCCATAAATACATATCTAGCTTTAACTCTACATGCAGACATAGTGGGGATACTCCTGACCTCAAGCTCCCAAGGCTCATTCTGGATGAAGTTCTCACCCCACTTACTAAAATCTTTAACCTATCCCTGTGCCTGGGGCAGTTCCCTAGTAAATGGATGTGCGCAGTTTCACTCCTCTACTTGGGGGGGGGATGACAGCACTGCCCCAAACAACTACTGCTCAATCTCTATTTTGCCACCCCTCTCCAAGGCATGGAGAAAGTTAAAGCTGATCAGCTTGCTGACTATCTCACCATTCATAATCTACTCTCCTCTGTCCAACACGATTTCTGGAAGGGACACAGCACCACCAAGGCCCTTCTCAAGTACACTTCTTTCATTCACCAGGCATTAGATTGTGGACATTTGGTAGGCTCTGTTTACACTGACCTTAACAAAGTATTCGATATGGTTAATCATGCTTTACTACTCCTATCCCTCGGCTTAACCACTGAAGTAGTGGCCTGGCTTGATAGTTATCTCTCCAGCTGCACCCAGCAGGTCAGAATTGGTCCCACCATCTCATCCCAAAGTCCCATATGCTCTAGTGTCCCTCAAGGATCTATACTTGGCCCCCTACTTTTTAGCTTGCTTCTTAACTCCCTCCCCCTGTCCTGTCCTAGTAAATTTCTCCTCTACGCGGATGACATCGTCATCTTCGACTCTCACCCCAATCCCAGTACACTCCAAAATATGCTCCAGGTGGGTTTCAGCACCATTGAATCCTGGTTTGTCAACCACAAGTTAATCCTGAATTGTAGTAAGACCAAATCAATGGTCTTCACCCACCGACAAAAGACACTGTGGTTTTACCCTAAACATCTTTAACTGGTAATATTCCCATTGAGCAGGTCCTATCCTTCAGATAGCTGGGTATAACCCTTGATTCCCAGTTATCTTACCGCAACCACATCTGGGGACTACTATCTGCTCTGAATGCCAGGATAGGGTTGCTCTATTGTCACAAGCAATTCCTCTCTCCAGCAGCTTTCCACTTTGCCAGTTCCTCATTTGTTCTCTCCCTAGTAGACTATGGCCTGGTAATTTATGGATCTGAGGACCCCACCTCCCTCTCATGGATAAAAACCACCTTGAACAAGGTGTGCTGGCTGGTCACAGTCCAGAACAGGTTGACTCACACATGTGAACTATACACATCAGCCAGATGGTTAAGCCTTGATGACAAAATCAAATAATTCACCTGTATTATGGTGAAGAAAATATCCCTCAAATCCACTCCACCAGGGCTTGACTCCTTGGTCACTGTATCGAAACCCATCTGCACCTCTATAAATGCTACAAAGGTGTCCCTCACGGTTCCTTATTGTAGGACTGCGCTTTGCCAAAGAGCATTTCTTTACAGGGCACCCTCTTCGATCAATGAACTCCCTACATCTATCAGCCACTATGCTACCACTGGCCCATTCAAAGCAGCCCTAAAGAACTATCTGATTGAGCACTCAGCTTGCAGGTGTTTCAACTAAGCTTGGATGTAAACTTACTTGTTCTGTTATGCCTACTTTGTCTGTTACTTACAATCAGTACTATCTGCCTGTATAACATTGGCCCACTAGGCCTGCGTGAAAAGTTGTTATCTTCTTGTGTTCTCTATTCCTGATTGTTTTGCATATTCAACCATGACCTGTCTCTGGCCGGCTTTATAATGTGTACAATGTTTGATGTATATCCTGTGAACTTCCTGTGTACAATGTCCTTTTGTTTCCTAAACCAGATGTATGTTAACCCACTGCCCTCATATAACCTGGACGAGGAACCTTTGTAAAAGAGTTTGTGACTCTAAGGTTATTTTCCAATTTTTCAAATAAATAAACGGGCAGCCTCAACCTGCAGAGCAGAACTGCAGCCCCAAACTGAAGTCTTGAATCCTGAAACCTGAAAGTTTCAGAGAAGAGAAAAGTAGTTCTGTCCCCTTTGAATGGCACAGCTTAACTGAGGAATTGCTGTTAAGTACATGGAATCCTCAGGTGCCCAACACTCTAAAGCTTGGGCTGTGCCATTCCCCTGGTAGGGGTGCACTATACTCAGTTGTTATGATTACCCATTGACAATGTGGAGGGCTACAGAAAGCCCCCCCCCTCGGTATCCACCCGTTTGTCATGTGACTCTGCCTGAGCGCCTTCAACTGGAATGGTGGCATGTTTTATAGAATTATAAACTGCCTTGTCCGGCAAGAGGGGAAGACTCCCACTTGTGAGATCTTTCCCCTAAGAAAAGGATAATTCCTATTTTTTCGTTTGGGAAGATTTTTGCTCTGATCCACACTTGTCTATTCTTGCTCAATAATTTGGCCACAATGAATAAAACCTGGGAAACATTTTGGAGCAGAGGAGGAAGCAGAAAGAATTGGATTAACATCCACCACCTCCATGGACTGTTCTTCCTTAAAGGAATTTTCCGATATAAGGGAGCTACTCACATGGTATGGTAGCTGGCGCTGCCCTCCGAGATAGTCATTCTAGCCAGGATTGAAGAAACTTTTGAAGCCCATATGTTTTATATTCCACTCATAAATTTCTTTTTGCACCGGTTGCCAGATGCATTCACAGAGCTCCAGTTCTGCTGACATGCCCCGCGCTCAAGCACATGATGATGTGTGACCAGGGAGAATGCGGGTGTGTGCCCCATTGAAATGAATGGGGCTAGATTTTTCATTCATTTTTAGGATGAAGAATGGCCACTTACGGATTAATGAAGGGCACAGCACGACTAACAAAGGCCTCGTTAGATGAGCAGTGCCCTTCATTAATCTGTAAGTGGCCATTCCTAATCTTAAAAATGAATGAGAAATCTAGCTCCATTCATGTCAATGGGGCGCTTCTGTGCTCTCCCTGGTAACACGTCATTGCATGCTTGAGTGCAGGGGGAGTGTCAACAGGACTGGGGCTCAGTGAATGCATCGGGCAGACAGTGCAAAAATGAATTTATGAGTGGAATATAAAACATATGGGCCTTAAAAATGTCTTCAATCCTGCCTAGAATGACTATCGTGGAGGGCAGCTATCACACCATGTGAATGGTAGCTGCCATTGGGTAAGTTGGAAATTAACTTTAAGCTGTGAGGCTCGACAGACCTCAGCTATCAAAAAGGACAAGGACTTCTTGTCAGATAGCGGCGGAATTGGAATCCTGGTTTGGAGCTCCGTCCACTCCCCTTCCTCTACCTGTTTCTTGGAGGGGACGTCCTCCTCATCTGAGAGTAATCTTTTTAGGGCAGGAGCTTCCTGAAGATCCTCGAAATCCTCATCCTGGCCTTTTAAGAAGTCAGGGTCAGGGTCTGCCTACACATCTGATTCCACAGCCTGCTCTTGCTGCGTTGAACTTGGACATGCCTGTGTGCCCCCCCCGACCTGAGGAGGTCAGTCTGGGGTCAAGTGTATCTACTGGGATGTGCTGCAGGACATCGGGGCTCAGAAGCTTACCAAGGAGCAATAAGAGAGATTTTCGCAATTCTGCTTTGCCACTGCCAAGAGACGGACCAGGTGCCCCCCTTCCCAGCTCACCGGACCAGCTGGGGGTACTGTGAGAGAAATATTATGCTGGGCAAAACAATGAGGACAATACGTACCCATGAGGGAGTGTCTCGTCACCCTTCTGCAGGTCTTACATCGTTTCATAATTAATGGTCTTCTGTAAGCTATGGTGCCAATAACAGAAAATTTGACAAGAAAACAAACAAAAAAAAAAAAAAAATGTTAAACCGTATTGGTGTTTGTTCCTTCAAAAAACCAAACCAGTTGCCACAGTGATTCAGCGAGCTCCAAAACGCTAAACTGAGCATGCATGCGCCCGCTGTGAGCATTAGCATGCATGCATGAGGGTGTGTGCACTTGCACAATAGGTTTCAATAGGAATTAATGCTGCACAAAGCCATTTGCACTGTGCGCGCACCATGGGCATGTGCTCAGGACACTGTCGGGAAGCCCAACTGATGAAGGGAGTGCGTACCCAGCCCTAATGGTGGCTGCACAAATGGTAAAAATGGAGGCTGAGGTGGAAGATCACCAAAACACCTTACAAGTTGACCAAATTCACAAAACAGTTGTAAAAAACTGAGAAATACAAAACCTCAAGCTGGTGGTGATGGGGGGGGGGCAACAAATACGCCAAAGTTGAGTGCCCCCCCCCAACGAATAAATTTGAAACAAAGAACCTGCGGCACCTTTTTTCTTCCTTTATAGTTCTTTAAAAGGAGACCATTAAAAAACACCCTAGCAAGGCAGAAGTGTCTCCCAATCCAAACAGGGAATGACAATAAAGGCAAGTTATTCGATTAGAAAGCCGCAGCTTTAATAGGCACAATTTAAATTCAAGGGTGCTCCCTGAAACAGGTAGCCCCAACCTGCAGAGCAGAACTGCAGCCCCAACTGAAGTCTTGAAATTTTTTTTTTTTTTTTTTTTTTTTTTAACTTTAGCTTTTATTATTGTTAGGTTTAAGATACAGCACAACTTCTCATCTACAATATGATGAGTAATCTCTTCATTATACATTTCTCATAGCTTCTAAGCTATAATGATACAATCTTATAGATCTTACATACAAAACACGGTCCATGGTTAACACAGCTCTAATGTAAAAACAAGGATAAAGTAAAAGATGGTACACTGCTTGAAGCCCAAGGCTTAAGTTTGATGGATACAGTTATATGCAGTGTTAATCAGGTCTCTGTCCCAATGTCCATGCAAATCTGAGTTAATCCACACTCATAAACATATTTAACAAGTCTCTAACAACTTGAAGTAATTATAAAACTAGAAAAGAAAAATATAAAAATGCACAGTAACAATGTTCCATTCCTGGGTTGCTCATGTTCCTACCTCGGTAGGTATTCTACTCAAACCTCATCTCCCCTCTTTTAAATGCGCACACAGAGGAGGAGATCCAGGACTGACTTGGGGTCATAAATCCCCCACTCTTCCTACATCCACATTCCCCCAATGCATGGTTACTTCCCCTGGTCTATAATTTCTTCTCCCTCCCTCTCACTCCTCCCCTCACCAGTTTTCTCTCCAGACTTGCCAAGGCTGCCAGAGCTCCAGAAATTTCTCTTTTCTTAGGTGTATTGTGTAAGTAATGTTCTCTAGACGTTCCAGTTCATCCACCTTCAGAACCCACTGCACCAAGGATGGAGGGTCCAGTGCTAACCATCTAGTCGTAATTCATTTCAAGGCTGCGACCCTCAATATTTGACAGAGCTCTACTATTTTCCTTTTCTTAGAGGATAGAGTTGGAAGACCTAACACTAACTCTTGAAAGGTAAAAGGGATAGGGAACCCCCCCACCTGTTCCATCACCTTATGTATATGGTACCAGAATGCCTCCAACTTATTGCACCCCCAAAATATATGGTAATGTGTGCCTTGTAGTGTTCCACATAAACGTCAACAAGCTGGTGAGGCCTGTGGGTTAAAGTGTGTTGTGACCATGGGAGTTCTGAAAAAACATGAGTATTTTCCAATTAAATTCTCTCCATATTGTAGCTGAAGTTACCTGCCAACTAATTTTAAGCCTACGAGTCCAGTCTTCCCTTAGAATTATTGCATTAGAATCGGTTTCCCATCTTTCCCTTATTGCATCTAACTCTGGAACCCCTCAATGTGCAGTGAGCACTGCATACAAGATGGATAAATACCTTAATTTGTCTCTGATCTTGACTGAATCCCACCAATATATATGACTCTAAGGATGTACGTTCCCTATGTATTTTTGGAAGGTTTTCCCCACTAGTAATAAAGTGTAGGGTCTGGAGGTACCTGAAAAAGTCCTCCCTGTGGAGTGAAAAGCGTTGTTTAAGGGCAGTAAAAGGGAGACATCCCATCCTATCTAGTAGTTGTCAGAATGGGGTGAGACCTTTATTTTCCCAGTAAACATAACCTTGGTCCAACTGGGGGGGACGAAATCGTCCACATATCGGATCAGGGAAAGACAGCCTAATGTATTCGGGGTGTGAGATATCTTCTGCAGCTTCAAAAGGATGCGCAAGGAATGTGTGACCCATGGGTTCGATATGAGTGGCCAAACATGAGGGTCAATAGGATTCGTGGGCAAGGTCCACAACTTATGGTGTGGCACTGTGTTTGTTTCAATTAAATACCACCCTGAATCTATCCACTGTTTAGCCCAAGTAACCACTTGAGCACCTTGGTCTGCCAGGTAATAACAGTATAGGTGAGGTAGACACAGGCCCCCCTTCTCCCTCGATCTTACCAGAATGTCAAAAGATATCCTGGGACGTTTTCCTGCCCAGATAAATTTAGAAATATATTTTGTCAACTGCTTCCAAAACTGGTGAAGTATAGGGTTCGGGAGTGTCTGAAAGAGAAATAGCCATCTGGGGAGCACGTTCATCTTTATTACCTGAATTCTGCCGTACAACGTAAGAGGCAGGAGGTTCCAATGGTCAAAGTCTGATTGCATGGTGCTATACAATTTAGTAAGGTTGTTCTGGAATAGTTTGGTAGTATCTACTGAGATCTGAATCCCTAAATATCTGAAGGTGTTTTTTCTAGCCCACACAAACAGGAAGCTTTCCTTGAATTGAACTGAAGGGGTACCACTTAACGCCATTGCTTCTGATTTAGGTAAGTTTATTTTATATCCAGCTAGGGAGCCAAATTTCTCTAATGTCTCCAAGAGATGGGGTAGGAAAGTCGGGGGTTCTTTTAAAAAGAACAGGTAGTCATCTGTATAACATGCCACTTTTTGCTCCATTCCTCCTGCCTGTACACCTCTGATGTCAGGGTTGTTACGTATCCATATGGCCAGTGGCTCTAACGTTAGAGCAAAGATCGGGGGGAGAGGGGGCAACCCTGTCTGGTGCCCCTTTTCGGTGATATGCGGTCCGAGAGAAGGCAGTTTAGTCTGATTCTAGCTTCCGGCCTACGGTATAGAGCCACTATGGCCGAGACAAAATGGTCTCCCAGCCCAAACTCTGACAGGGTAGAGGACATAAAGTACCAATCCACCATGTCAAAGGCTTTTTCAGCATCCATACTAATTGCCAGCTGGAAGGAGGTGGATCCTTTCGAGCTGATATGATGTTTAGCAGCCGGTGGATATTACCTTGAAGGAACCTCTCTGAAATAAAACCTGTTTGATTATGGTGGATAAAAGTAGAGATATATTGCTGAAGTCTATCCGCAAGGATCCCGTGAAAATCTTTAGCTCTATGGGTAATAGAAAGATTGGGCGATGTGAGCCACAGTGTTCAGGATCCTTGAAAGGCTTAGTAATAACAGAAATTTGGGCTAGATTCCAGGAGGGTGGTATGGGCTTTTGGTGTAACAAGATCTCATTGCAGGTTACAACTAAGTTCTCAATAAGATGAGGAGTAAAACTCTTGTAAAATGCAGCTGAAAGCTGTCCATCCCTGGGGCTTTACCATTCTTTATGTGTTTGATTTGAACCAGTATTTCCTGAGTAGTGATCGGGGAATTAAGAGCTACTTTGGCCGTATTCGTCAGGGTAGGGATGGGGAGAGTGTCTAAAAAAGACTTCACCTCCTCCAAATGTCCTGAAGGGGTCTCAGCTTTGTATAGATGAGCATAAAACTCTGCAGTATTTTTACTGAGGAAGTAGTGGATGGTTCATGTTCTTCAAACTGCAATCTTACCACCGCCCTACTGGCTGCTTCTTGGCAAAGTTGTCATGCCAGCAGCTTCCCGGCTCTATTTCCATGCTCAAAATATTTCTGTCTGGCATATCTCAACTGCCCTTCAATTTGGGTATCTAGTAACTGGTTAAGTTCCCCTCTTGCTTTATCTATGTCTTGTTTGATCTGAGTATCTCGATTTACCTGATGCAGGGCTTCTAGCTGAGCTATTTTGTGTTCAAGTTGAATCCCAGTTTGCATTCTCTCTCTTTTGATTCCGGCTGAATATTTAATTATTTCCCCTCTGAGGCAGCATTTGAGGGTGTCACACCGTATACCTTCCCCCATTTCTCCTTTGGGATTACCATGTTCGAATTTTTGGATCGTGTCAGTAACTAACTGCTTAAATTCTTCTTTAGTGAGATGGCTCACATTCAGACTCCAGCATGATCTGGGGGTTAGGGCAGTTATTAACTTAAGGATGACGGGGCATGCTCTGAGATGACAATTGAGCCTATATCACATCTCTCAGTCTTTTGCAGCCAATTAGAGGATACCAAAAAAGGAAAAATTACTCACCATAGTAATTTTATTTCTTCAAAGGTATCACTCATTATGATTAAACTTAATGCAGTCAGCCTCCTGTGTTGAACTGCCCGGAGAGATGGAATTTTATGCAAACTATGGAACTCTCAGTTGGCTCATGCCACTTTCAAACTGCCGCCCTAGCAACTGCTGCACTCGGAGCGCTACAGATTCTTACAGAGCCTAACTGGGTAAAAGACCCACTAGCTAACATTAACAACCTTAAAAAAAAATTTATTTTTGCCCTTTCAGGTCAAAACATCCTTAACCAACAAACCTAAGAAACTTGAGACCACCTGGACACCAACTGGTTAAACAAAGTGAGTCTCTATCTTAACCTATATAGGAGAAAAGAAAAAACCCTAATGCAGGGATGCAGAGCAACTTCAATAGGTTCTAGTAGGGGAAGTAGGGAGGGTCTTTAATCATAATGAGTGATCCCTTTGAAGAAACGAGATTACTATGGTAATTTTTTTTTTCTAACCCCAGGAATCACTGATTATGATTAAACTTAATGCAGACTACTAAGCAGTACCTTTGAAGGTTGGGCAGAGAACCTATTTCGGAAACAGGCTCTGCAGTACTGCTGTACCAAACCTAGCATCACCTCTGGATTGCAAGTCCAGGCTGTAATGCTTTGTGAAGGTGTGTACTGTTTTCCATGTAGCTGCTTTACAGATTTCCAGTAGTGGAATTTCTCTTGAAGCTGCCACTGAAGCAGCTGTGTCCTTGCCGGAGTGTGCTCTCAAGCCCAGAGGTACCCATTTACCCACCTTACTATAACAAAACTGTATACATGCCACTATACAGCCAGCAATTGTACATTTTGTTGCAGCTCTGCCCTTACCAAATTCACCATATGTGAGAAAGAGCTGTGATTGACTTGTCCTGTAAGACTTGGTTCTGTCAATGTAGTGGCTAAGCGCCCTTTTGACATCAAAGGAGTTAAGTCTCCTTTCTGGAGAACTGGAGTTGTCTGTAAAGAAGACAGAGTGATAGACTGATTCAAGAGAAAATCAGATACCACTTTGGGAAGGAATTTTCTATTCGTCCTAAGGACCACCTTGTCCCTGTGGAATGAGATGTAGTCTACATCTGTGCACAGAGCTTGTAATTCACTGATCCTTCTGGCTGAAGTAATGGCAACCAGGAAAACAGTTTTCCAAGTGACATACTTCAAATCTGCAGTTGCCATAGGTTCGAATGGTGCATCCATGAGTTTAGCAATGCAAATATTTAGATTCCAGGCCGGAACCGGTTCCCTTAGGGGAAGGTGCAGAACATTAAGGCCTTTAAAATATTTTCTAAATACTGGATGAGAAGCCATAGACCTCTCCTTACCAACTGACAGGTAAGCAGAGACTGAAGCTAAGTGGACCTTGAGGGTGGAAGGCTTCAGACCTAAGGAATGTAAATGTGTAAGGTAATCTAGAAGAATAGCCAAATCAGCCCAGAAAGGGCTCAAACCTTTACCTGTACACCATATTGTAAATCTTTTCCACTTAGAGGAATATGCCTTCTTAGTAGAATGCTTCCTGGAACCCCTAAGCACTGTCAGCACCTGTTCTGATAGGTTAAGGTTAGCAAATTCTAACTGCTCAAGAGCCACGCCTTGAGCCTCAGTGATTTGAGACTGGGGTACAGGATCCTGCCCTGAGGGGAGGTTAAGAGGCTGTGCCTCTTGGGCAGATGGATTGGAGAAACCACTGACAGAGACAGCAGAAGAGAGTACCAGTGCTGTCTCGCCCAATCCAGAGCCACCAGTATCATTTTTGCTGGTTGGGACCTCAGTTTCAGTAGGGTCCTCAATATCATAGGAAAAGGAGGCAATGCATACAGAAATTTCCTGGTCCAATCCAGGGCCAAGGCATCCAGGGGGATTGTGCCCCTTAGAAGAGGCCTGCAACAGTACATTAGAAGCTGGCGGTTTTCTGGGGAGGCGAAGAGATCGACCTCTGGAGTGCCCCATTTTCTGAAAATTGTACCGAGTACCTGAGTATTCAGGCACCACTCGCAGTGGTCCTGACTTATCCTGCTTAGAAAGTCTGCCAGCACATTGTCCTTCCCCGGAAGGTGTACGGCTGACAGGGATACTCCCATGGAGTATACCAGGGACCACAGTCTCATTGCTTCTGTGCACAGTAGATGTGTCCTGGTACCTCCTTGCTTGTTGATGTAATACATGGTTGTGGTGTTGTCTGTTCTGACTTGCACCACATTGTTTTGCAGGTAAGGAGCGAATGTTTTCAAAGCCAGGTAAAGAGCCCTGAGCTCCAAGAGATTTATGTGCAACAGAGACTCTTGGGGGGACCATGTGCCACTTGCTGTGTGCTCTAACGTGTGTCCCCCCAGTCTAGAAGAGAGACATCTGTTGTGAGGATTACTGAAGTTTGTTCCCTTATAAAAGGTACACCCAACCTGAGGTTGTGCTCGTCCAGCCAACATTGTAAGGCCTACACCTAACTTTCTGTGACTGGAACCAGTTTGGACATAGGATCCGTCCTTTGAGACCAATACTGTCAGAGATAGAACTGAATATCTCTCATTTGAAACCTGGAGCCCATTACCACTGCCATGGCAGATGCCATGAGGCCTAGTAGCCTAAGAAATTCTCTTGCTGTTCTGGGTCTCCCAGAAACAAAGGATTTTGCAATCTGTAGAATGCTTGTCGCCGTGTCCTGTGGCAGGAGGGCTCTGCTCTGTCTGGTGTTTAGTTTTGCTCCAATAAACTTCAGCACCTGGAGTGGTACCTGCTGAGATTTTCCTTTGTTTATCAGAAATCCCAGGGACTCTAGTGTGGATTTTGTGAGCACCAGTGACTATACTACATGCTGCAGAGACTGTCCTACTACTAACCAGTCGTCCAAGTAGAAAAAATTACTCACCTTCGTAATGTTGTTTCTTCTAATGGAGTCTTGCTGTATTCTGACAATAGTAGTGAGTCCCAACCTTCGAACTGCCCCAGAGATGAAAGAGTTAACTTTCCATGCCAGGCATGGAATGCTGAGCTCGAGCTCGGTTGAGACTCCGTCTGTTGCTGTTTGAACTCAAACCGTCAGATCTTTACGAGCTAAACTCACTGAGGTCCTGTGTGGAAGCTGTAAACCTACACTAGCCAACTGGCTACTAAATATAACAACACATTTTTTGGTCCCAAAACAAAGACTCAAGTCAGGAAACCCAAAAAATGAAATAAACACAACACTCACTCACCCAAAGAAAAGAGGGTGATAATAAAAAAGGTGGGGCACCTCCTGAGTGACAACACTGCTACTGCCCACCCACATCCCAAAAACAAAGGTTCTGAAGGGGAAGGCAGGGGGGAGGTCAGAATACAGCAAGACTCCATTAGAAGAAACAATATTACTAAGGTGAGTAATTTTTTCTTCAAACAACATGAAGTCTTGCTGTATTCTGACAATAGCAGACTACCAAGCAGTACCTCCATGGAGGAGGGACAGAACCTACTTAGGAAATAGGCTCTGAGCACAGCTGTGCCAAGCCGAGCATCACTCCAAGCCTGGATATCCAGAGGTAATGCTTGGTAAAAGTGTGAACTGTTTTCCAGGTAGCTGCTTGACATATCTCTAAGATAGGAATATCCCTGGCAGCAGCCAGGGAAGCAGCTGTACCTCTGGTGGAGTGAACCCTCAGGCCTGAGGGTGGAATCTTACCTAGTTTTTCATAGTAAAATTGAATGCAAGAGACAATCCACCTGGCAATGGATCTTTTAGTGGCAGGTTTTCCTTTACCAACCTCGCCATAAGTGAGGAACAGTTGGAGGGAGCCAAACCTGTGACCCTTGGTACGTTCTATGTAGTAGCTAAGGGCTCTTTTCACATCCAAACTGTGCAACTTCCTCTCACCAGAGGAGGAATGGTCAGTGAAGTACACAGGAAGAGACATAGATTGGTTAAGGCGGAAGTCTGAAACCACCTTAGGTAAAAACTTCCTGTTAGCCCTGAGGACCACCTTATCTCTATGGAAAGAGATAAAATCAGGCTCCACTGACAGGGCTTGTAACTCACTTATGCGCCTGGCAGAAGTGATGGCCACCAGGAACACAGTTTTCCAAGTCAAGTACTTAAGCTCTGCTGAGTACAAAGGCTCAAAAGGGGGTTGCATAAGCTGAGCAATGCAAACGTTAAGGTCCCAAGCAGGGGCAGGGTCCCTGAATGGCGGATTGGTATAAAGCAATCCCTTGAAAAACTTGTAGAATACAGGGTGAGCTGAAAGAGAAGAGGGTTTACCTGCTGAAATAAAAGCAGAGACAGCTGCCAGATGCACCCTTAGTGTAGCTGGTCTGAGTCCCAAGCTATTCAGATGGACCATATAGTCAAGGACTGTGGGCAGGTCAGCAGACTCTGGGAAATATGCTTCCCAGAGCACCATATGGAGAATCTTTTCCATTTGGAATTATAAGAAGTTCTGGTGGAAGGCTTCCTTGAAGCCTTTAGAATATCCATAACACCTTGAGAGAGGTGTAGATCAGCAAACTCTAACTCTTCAACAGCCAGGCCTTGAGGTTGAGAGATTTGAGATTCGGGTATCAAACCCTCCCCTGAGCATAGGTTAACAGGTTGTAATTCCTGGGAAGAGACAAGGGAAGGTGGACTGCTATGGACAACAGGAGAGGGTACCAGGGCTGTCTGGCCCAGTCTGGAGCAATCAGAATCACTTTGCAGGGTTGAGACCTGATTTTGACTAGCACTTTGAACAGGAGAGGGAAGGGGGGAAAAGCATACAGGAACTTCCCTTCTCAATTGAGAACAAGGCATCCAGGGGACTGGCAGCCCAACACTGGGGGCCTGCAGCAAAACAGGGAAGTTGGTGGTTGTCTGGGGCTGCAAAAGATCTATCTGTGGGGTGCCCCATCTGGAAAGATCACCTCAAAACCAGGGGATCCAGTGACCATTCAGTGATGGCCCTGAGATATCCTGCTGAGAGCATCTGCCAGGACATTGTCCTTGCCTGGGAGGTGTACTGCTGTGAGGGAGGTGTTCAGGGAATAGGCCAGAGACCACAACTTCATTGCTTCTGTGCACAAGGCCATAGACCGAGTGCCCCCTTGCTTGTTGATATACCACATTGTGGTGGTATTGTCTGTCCTGATCTGAATTACTTTGTTTTGAAAAGACTTGGAAAAAAACTTGAAGTGCTAGAAACACTGCTCTGAGTTCCAACAGATTGATGTAAAGCAGAGATTCCTGAGGGGACCACAACCCTTGGGTGGTCAGGTCTCCCAAGTGGGCCCCCCACCCCAAGAGGGAGGCATCTGTAGTAAGGATTAAAGAGTGAGACTGAGTGACAAAAGGAACTCCCTGTCTTAGATTGTTCTGATCCTGCCACCACTGCAAGGCCTGGATCAGGGTTCGAGTCACTGGTATCAGTTTGGTCAGGATTCTTTTCTGAGACCAAAGGCTCTCAAGTGAAACTGAATGTCCTTCATCTGAAATCTTGCCCCTGCACCACTGCTGTAGAAGCAGCCATGTGTCCCAGGAGCTGCAGGAAATGCCTCGCTGGTCGAGACACCTGTAGGGTGAAGGAAGAGGCCAGTGTGATGAGGGTCCTTGCCCTGTCCAGGGAAAGGAAGGCTCTGGCCTTTTCTGTATCTAGCTCTGCGCCTATGAAGGTGAGGAGCTGAACAGGCTCTAGAACTGACTTTGAAAGATTCAGAAGGAAACCTAGAGAGGTGAGCAGTTGCTGAGTTATCTGTAAGTGTAACTTGACTTGTTCTGGGGACTGGCCTACTAAGAGCCAGTCATCCAGGTATGGGAAGATGGCAATCCTTTACCTTCTTAGAGAAGCAACTACTACTGCCAGGCATTTTGTGAACACCCTTGGAGCAGAGGTTAGGCTGAAGGGCATTGCCCTGAATTGGTAATAGCCTGAGGGCAGCTTGAACCTGAGGTACTTTTGATGGGAGCTTCTGATGAGAATATGGAAGTAGGCATCCTTGAGGTCCAGGGGAGACTAGCCAGTCCCCTGGCCTTAGAGAGGGTAGAATTATTCCCAGAGTCACCATTTTGAACTTTGGCTTTAAAAGGTGCTTGTTTAAATATCTGAGATCCAGGATGGGCTGCCATTCTCCTGTCTTTTTGGGGGTGAGGAAGTACCTGGAGTACAATCCTTTCACCTTGGTGTAGGGGTGGAACCCTTTCCACAGCTCTGAGAGCCAGGAGGGAAGAGACCTCTGCCTCTAGGGCAAGTGTCTCTGAGAGATTTTCAGGTGGAAAGGATCTGGTTCTCATCTTTCAAAATTTTTTGAAGCCAAGGACCAGTCCCTGGCTTACTACTTCCAGGACCCATTTGTCTGATGTTAAAGACATCCAGTCCTGGACAAAGTAAGCCAGCCTGCCCCCTACAGGTGGTGGAGAATCGGCCTTGGCAAACCCATCAGGGTGCCTGCTTGGCAGGGGGTTTAGGCTGAGGGGTGGTAGCAGGCCTGCTTGTACCCCTTCTGCCTCTCCCTCTAAAGAACCCCCTCTGAGCATAGGCAGAAGAGGAGGCCTGGGCTTGGTAGAAAGGCCTATGAAAAGGCCTACCCCTGCCCCTGGGATGCTGCCTCTGAGGAGTGGCTTGCCTTTCCTTGGCCTGAGCACTCCTATAGGTGGTCCTGTATTCATCCATTTTCTTCATGTAGTTCTCTGTTTGCTCCCCAAACAAAGAATTACCCACAACAGGAAAATCCATGGCCTTAGTCTGGGTATCCTGAGACAGGCTAGTACATCTGAGCCAAGCCATCCTACGAAGTGCCACAGATGTAGCCATGACCCTAGATGAAACATCACTGGAGTCCACTGCAGCATGGAATTGCACCTTGGATGCCTCAATACCATCAGCAACCACCTGCTCCAGCTCCTTGGCAAGCTGGCCAGGGACCTGTTTAGCTAAAGCCATGACAGTGTCCCATCTAGATTTCTGATATCTAGCTGTATAGGCCATGTAACTGGCCTGCCTGAGTCCCAAGGATGCTGCCATGTACTGTTTCTTTGCCATGGCATCAATCCTCCTGGAGTCCTTATCTGGGGGTGTGTGAAGCCAAGGGTATATTAGCCTTATCACAGGCTGCAGCATGCACTACCCCAACATGGCTGCATTGCTGGGCAAGGGACTCCGTATCTGAGGCTGACAAAGTATACCTCTTGTCCATTCTTTTATCCACAGGAGATATAGAATTATGAGTCTTTAAAATCTTAAATGTCTGTTTCCTAAAAGACTTGTGCAAGGGAATAGACAGCCTCCTTGACTCTGGGATAGCCATCATTTCCACATAGTCAGGCTCCTCCTGGTCATCCACAGCTTCTTCCATAGGAAGCTGAAGGGTTTCAGCCACTTTCTTGTAAAACATGAAATGGGAGGGGGACTCAGAAAGCCTAGGAGGAGACACTCCTGAAGGTCTGTCTGGGGAGATGTCCGGGTCAATGGGCACATCCAGACTTTCAAAATCACATTCACTTTCCTCATACTCCTCTTCCTCCTCCTCCGGTTCATAATATTCTTCTAAATCATAATCCGGAACTGGTGGAACCGGCCAAACTGAGCGCCTTCCTGATGGTGCTGGTTCAGTTGGAACCAGGGAAAGCGACTGCACAATTTTTATCGCTTTGGCTATTTCATCAGCGGTTGGAGAAGAAACTTTTGGATCCACACCAGCTGATTTTTCCTTCTTGTTCTCTTAACCGGAACCGACTCCTCAGAATCGGTTCTCCTTTTGCCTAAAGAAGTTTCGCCCTGGTCAGAGGGCACTCCTTCTGGTTCGGTTTGAACCGAACCGGGCTGGCCATCGGTCAGCGGACTTTTTGGCCTCCCTTTCCCTGAGCCTACCAACTCTCTTTTCTAGGGTAGCTGCAGGAAAATTTTTACAAATCTGGCAGTCTGAATCGAGGTGGTCAAACCCCAGACAATAAACACAGGTGGTGTGGGGGTCAGCTTTAGCAAAGACTTCCACACACACACACTACAGTGCTGAAACCCAGTGGGCCCAGTTTTTCTTTTGGGTTTCTCAGACATAGTGCCAGTCCTAACAAAACTTACCCTTTCAATGGCAATCTGCCAGGCAAGACACTCTTATCGGTTCCTGACTGTGTTACGGGTCGTGGAAAAAAACGTAATAATCCGTTTTTTTTAGAACCGATAAGAACCGGTAACCACACTCTAAAAGTAGAAATTAAGATTTTTTAACAACTTGATCGGTTCAAACCGAACCGACGAACCGTTTACAAGCTCCACACAGAATAGAAAATAATATAAACCTATCTAGTACTCACAAATACCACAGACAGAGAGAGACTGAACCAACAGGTTGCGGTTTAAACTCGGTCGAAAACCGAGAAAAACAGTACTTTAACCGACAAAATGAACCGAGCAAAGGAGAAATCTCCGGAGGGACTGTTCAGTGAGGCAGAGTAAAGAATCTGACGGTTTGAGTTCAAACAGCAACAGACAGAGTCTCAACCGAGCTCGAGCTCAGCGTTCCATGCCTGGCATGGAAAGTTAACTCTTTCATCTCCGGGGCAGTTCGAAGGTTGGGACTCACTGCTATTGTCAGAATACAGCAAGACTTCATGTTGTTTGAAGGGGAAGACTGTTACACCTTGTTTTCTCAAAAACTCTACCACCACCGATAGGCACTTTGTAAAAACCTTGGTGCCAAAGTTAGCCCAAAAGGGAGAGCTGCAAACTGATAATGGCCTGAAGCCAGCCTGAATCTCAAGAACTTTCTGTGAGATGGTCTGATGGGAATATGGAAATAAGAATCCCTTAGATCTAGGGAGGCTAGTCAGTCTCCCTTTTGCAATGAAGGAATGATTATGGCAAGAGTGACCATTTTGAACTTTGGTTTCAAAATGTGCTTGTTCAGAAGTCTTAGATCCAAAATTGGTCACCAATCCCCATTTTTCTTCCTTAATGAGGAAGTACCTGGAATAAAAGCTTTCCCCTGCTTATTAGAGGCACTACCTCTACTGCTTTGACTGCTAGCAGATGTTTTACCTCTGCTTCCAACAGAATCCTGTGTGCAGCTGTTAGCGGAGCAAAGGCTCTTGTTCTCAGCTTTGGGAATGATTTGAAACTGAGTGCCAGGCCCTGGCTCACTACCTCCTACACGCACTTGTCTGTGGTGATGGAATGCCAAACGTGAAGGTAATGAGCCAGTCTGTCACCTACTGGTGGACCTGTAATAGGGGATGCGACCTGCACTAGCCTGTCAGGGATTCTGTGCAGGCTGTGCCTGAACCTGTGGTGCAGGAGCCGCTCTTCTCATGGCTCTCCTGCCCCTTCCTCTAAAGTAACCTCTGGCCTGCTGCTGAGGTTGGGAGGCTTGCGCCTGAAAGGTCAGGGGTAAAACCCCCTACCCCTACCTCCCCTACTCTGGGATCTATAAGAGGTGAAGGGCCTATCCTTGGAATTGCTCCGATAGGTGGATTTATATTCCTCCACCTTCTTCATGTATGCTTCTGTTTTATTCCCAAACAAGGAGTTGTTCTTCAGGGGGAAATCCATTGTTTTGGCCTGGGTGTCTAAAGTTAGGTTGGTGGCTCTAAGCCACGCAAACCTCCTGAGTGAAACTGACAAAGCCATTAACCTGGATGCAGTATCACTAGCATCCACTGTCATATGAAATTAGTACCTGGTAGCATCAAGTGCAGCCTTTGCTGTATCTTGCAAGTCTACAGCCACTTCACCTGGGGCCCTATCAGCCAAAGCTAGAACAGTTTTCCATAGAGCTTTTTGGTACTGCACTGAATATGCCATGTAACTGGCCTGCCTAACTAATAAAGAGGCAGCCATGTACCCTTTCTTTCCTATAGCATCCATTTTTCTTGAATCTTTGTCTGGTGGATGGGTAGCCAATGGGATCCAGGCCTTGTCACAGGCAGCAGCCTGGATTACTCCCTCAGGATCAGGATGCGTAAACAGAAAACCAGCCATAGTTCTGTCCAGCTGGTACTTCTTGTCAGCTTTCTTATCCACACCAGGGATAGAGGGTTGGAGTTTTACAAATCTGCACTGCAGCCTTCTTTAAAGAGTTATGCATGAGCAGAAGTTGACATTTCGTGGGGGTTAACCCCATCATTTCTAGAAAGACTGCCTCCTCCATATCCTCCCCTTTTTCCTGAAGAGGAAGGTTCAGGGTTTCCACCATGTTCTTAACAAAAGCATAGTGGGAGGAGTATTCCTCAGGACCCCTAGCAGGAGATCCAAACTCTTGCTCAGGAGAGACCTCTGGCTCTACAGGTTCCCCTTCAAAGTCCTCCTCCTCCTCCTCCTCACCAAACACTTCCAGCACTTCTTGCCTTGCTGGGGCTGTAGGAGGAACCAAGGCAGTCAGTATAGAAACCGGGATTGCACCCTGTAGGGCTTGTAACACTTGTAGTGCCTTAGCAATGTCCTCAGCCGAGGGCATAATATGCTTGTCTGCTGGGAGCTCCTTAGCGTTCTCGGTCGGAGGCTCAGCGACATGTTTTCCTTTACAATTTTTCTTTAATGGAACAGGTTCAGTGCCTGTTTCCACAGCCCTTTTTGTTTTACCTTTTTCAGATTTATCTGAACTCCTGTCAGGATCCTTGGCTTTACCTCCATCCTTTTTGTGGGAGGAGGAAGAAGCAGAATTATCCCCCACTAGAAGTAGAAGCCATCTCTTCTAAAATTTTAGACCTTTTCTTTAATGTTTTTGGGCAAAAGATCTTATAAATACCACAACTGGCAAATATATGACTTGTACCCAAACAAGAAATACAGAGAGAAAGAATGTCTATCTGCTTTTGCTACAAGTTGCCCATAAGACTCACAACATTTAAAACCTGTGGGTCCTGTGCGTTTTTTAGGTTTATCCAAATAGCAAAAAAGATTACTTCAAAAAACTGTTATTTAAAGTAACTCAGAAATGGAAATTACTTTAAAATAACTATCGCTACCGGTTCCAGGAACTGAGCGCTATTCAGTTCCTGAAGAAAAAGGAACCGAGAAAAATATTAAATTTAGACCAAACTAAGGCGGTTCAAGAAACCGACCGCTAAATATCTCTAAATAATAATAAATTGAGATAAAACCTTTAAAATAGATGCAGAACCCTCGGTTCCAAGGAACCGTGAGGGAACCGTGAATATAAATAAAAAACTACTAAAACACTAATTTACTGTACTAAACAATGTTTCTAAGGCAGCAATTTAAAATTAAACTGAAAATGAGTTCTTATCTACAGATAAACTTTAGTCTGAGACAGTTCAAGGATAGCTCTCCGGGATGTCCTTACTAGGCAGGTGGAGTAAAGAATCTGAAGCACTCAGAGTGCAGCAGTTGCTAGGGCAGCAGTTTGAAAGTGGCATGAGCCAACTGAGAGTTCCATAATTTGCATAAAATTCCATCTCTCCAGGCAGTTCAACACAGGAGGCTGACTGCATTAAGTTTAATCATAATGAGTGATTCCTGGGGTTAGAATAATCTATTCTAGAGTACCCCCATGCCGAGGGGAATAGTAGGTGTAGTCTCTCTCTCGGATGCATAAAATGCAAACTATCTGTAAGGCCCAGTTCTTGATTCAATCTTAAATGAAGCTTCCCTGTCCGGGTAGCCCCCCTTCCCATGCTTGCCCTGATCTATCTACCCCAGGATACATAACCTCATTGAAGTCTCCTCCTATGACTACCAGGCTTTGGGCATCAGTGACTGCCTCCTTAATAACCCTTTCTAGGAAGGATAGTCGGGGGGGGGGGTCCCTTCATTTGGGGCACAAATGTTCACCAATATACAATCTTGGCCTCTGTATGAGCCCTGGCTTTGGACAAATCTGACCACCGGGTCCGTTCGTACTTTCTTAACAACCAGGGGAGCATCTCTTTTTACAAGGCTTGCTACCCCTCTACGATGCGATCTGGCCTGAAAGTGAGAGGCATACACTCCCCCCACCCAGGACATCTTTAACTTAAGGTGTTCCGCTGCAGTTAGATGCGTTTCCTGCAAAAAGGCGACCATAGCTCCTTGTCTAGAAAGCTCCTGTAGGATTTTTCATTGTTTTATTGGGTTATTAATCCCATGCACATTCATTGTAGCTATATTTAAATCAGCCATCTTTTTTTTGTTTGTTTGTTTTGTTTGTTCTTGCCTTTTTTTTTCTGGGGGGCCAATACCCATTTCTTCTGGGGGAGGGAAAAGAGAACTGTCTATCACATGTGAGAATTCTAAATTTCTGTGCAACACAAACAAGTATATGAATCTAAAGAAAATAATAGTGCATAACAACTGGGAACTATATACATTTATAACCCAATTAAACATTACTGTCTTCAAGGTGTATTTGCCCTGTATCTACCCTCCTTGGTCTGCAACTCGTATGAGGTATGGTTAGATGGCCTCAAAATCAAAGGCCTTCCTTCCGGTTCAGGATATAAAATAACCTGATAAACAGAAGGGCAAGATATTAATACCGTACCACACAGTAAGAACTAACTACCAGCTGATGTCAGTAGAATAACCAACCTGAACGCAAAGAAGTCCAATCCCACCATATTATATATTAAAAAATGTCCATACTAATTATTTCTGCTCTTCTATCTGCTCTCAAAAGATAGGGTCCCTTATCAAACGTAAAATTCTGGTTGTCTTATGTAAGGCCCGCACCCCTGCCTTTTTGCAAAACGACAAGTGGCATGCTGTTGAAGCCGACAGCAGTACCTGGTGGGGACTGGGTTCGGGAAGGACTAGGTTACTCGGTACAGGGAGGCCTAGGTTTGGCTACTCTACACAAGGGCACCCAAGTAAATCCGAACACAGGAAGCAATAACTGTAATGTCCAATACCAGGAATGGGATTCTAAAGTGTGGCTTTTATTCACATCCAAACTGAACAAACAAAGCATAGACAGACCCCCACGGGGCTACATTCCTGGTAATGCAGATTAGAGCAACAGAACACTTCTTCACTATTCCACCCCTCAGGCTCTGAACCCACCAGGCACACAGCCCAGACTTGCATGCAGCTTTGGGTACACAGCCTGACTTGTACACTACTTGGGTTTTTCCCATGGCCCGGCTCCCCCAACGGCCACTTGATCGCGATCCATATGGGAATGAACCAGTTTTCCTGTTGGTGGCTCCCCAAACCACCTTAGAGCCTTCGACTCCTTAAAGGAAATTTTCCTTCCAATCCCACATCTGGGTACTTCACTCATCACTGGCCAAGTGCATGAGGCAAAGTAGAAAGCCACAGAGCAAATCCGTAGAGGTGGACCTGGTTACTAAAGATGGGGGGTCTCCCACCTCCAGCTCCCACAATCCATACCCGGCCATTTCTCTGGACACTAAACAACTCTTTGAAAGCTTGGCAATGTAGATTACAGGGTAGACGTGTATCACATCTCCTCTACATGTCTTGACTTTCCCCTTGTACTGGACTTGAACATACTTTTACTTTTGGCTAAGCCTATTACTCTAGGCCTCCCACTACTTCAGCAATCCAATCCCCACTTTAACACAGTTCAGGATGAAACGTGGGCCCTTTAGAAAGAGCAGAACTCACTCTTCGGTTGCAGGTGCCCCACAGGTGAATCTTGAAATCTTCTTGTACCCCACACACTTGGGAAAAATAAGGTAGCTTCTTCTCTAGCAGTAGCCAGGGGGTTGCCCCTGGAATAGCAGGCAGACCTCCCCCCTCCATCCCCTCAGGGATGGGGCACAGAGACCCGTATCAGTGGTCTCTACCACTTTAAAGAACAGCTTACTGTGTCCCTCTTTAGGCGGAAACACACACCTTTCCCTAAATGTAGCTCTATTTCAGAGCTGAGGCTCCAAGAGCCTGTGCACAGAACTGCTGTACTCCTCTCACAACAATCTCCAACTACAGACTGAACACCGACTGTTCAAAACTCCCAACATTCTAATCTAACTCCCTTCTGCAGATTCCAATGTGGCTCATGCAGCTGCGATAGTTCTAAGGTGATGTCATCCCTCAGTCTCAGCTGAGACCGAGAACAGAGCAAGACAGTGTGAAATCCATTTAACTGGAGTTTCACAAACTGCCTTCCCTGCCTACCACTAGGTCTTACTGGGATTCTAGTAACCCCGGGTAACAGGGGGGTTACATTTAAAACTACTGTAATGCATGTGACCCTCAAATCAAACATGGGGGTGTAGAGAGAGACTGTCTAGACCTCCCCTGGAGGTGGAAGAGGAACCCTCTGAAAGTCAAGGACTGCACATCCCCCCCCCCCCAACAGCAATTAGTAATACCAAAGATCGTTTTACTATAGTAGGCAGAGCAGGCCTGGGTGGCATAGTTGGTTGAACGAAAACGTGTATGTGCCTGGCGCCCTAGGTTCATTCCGGGTCAGACCATGGAGACACTTTACAACACTAATGGCATCATTTTCGGGTCCCTCGCCAGTGACCCAGCATCATATACGGATCAACCTGGCTTCTGGGGCTCTATAAAGGTCAAAACTCCTCCACGGCTATTGGTCCGAGGGAGCCCACCACTAGTGCCAGCATGCATAGGTGGCAATCTAGCCGCTGGGACTACCTCATGTTACATTACTGTCATCTATTTCATGAGGCGTTTGAACAGGCAACAAGCTACTGCCATCCAAGGCTACTGCAGCGCCTCAGTCTGCCCATATCAAATATCTGGAGTAGGTACAGCAGTCCGATTCCCTAGAGGCAACCCCCCCCCCCAACGGTACCTGAGCAGGAGAACCCATCAGACATCACCAATTTCACCTTCAACTGTCCCTAAAAAGAAACTGATACATTATCCACCAATCAAATGACTAAGGTTTCAATTATAGTCTTCCCCATCTCTCTGAGAGAAACTATCATGAGGATGTGGCTCATACAAGTGAGCCGAAATGTAAGCAGAGTCACTCACAGCCCCACATAAACGAGTTCAGGAAATTGTTGGCATAGGCTCTTCAGGTCTGTGGGTCTGCCCCTTCATTTTCTCGCTCGAAGGGAGAGGCATTTTCATCTATATCTTCTGTGGGCTGCCTAGCTAATATGGCGCTGGGGTCTTTTTGGGTTTGGACAGTGTCCCACAGCCCGGAAACATCCAGGCAGTCATGCAGTTCCTTTCTCTTGGTTCCTGCCCTTTGCCAGGCTCCATCTGTAAGCTGATTCCTCTGATATTGGGCCTGGTCTAGAGGAAGCTCTACATCTATGGAAGAGAGAAACTTCTTTGCTGCAGCCAGGTCGGGAAGAAAAAATTACGCTCCTTAGTAATGTTGTTTCTTCTAATGGAGTCTTGCTGTATTCTGACATGTGTAGTTAGGTCCTGCCTTTCAACTGCCCTGGAGAACAAAGAGTTAAACTTTCCATGGCCAGCATGGAATGTTCACCGCGAGCTCGGTTGAAGCCCCTGTCTGCTGTTGTTTAAACTCCAACCGTCAGATCTTTACGAGCAATACTCATTAGAAGTTGTGTGTGGAAACTGTAAAACTCAAAACTAGCCAACTTGCAACTATATCTATATAAAAGGGGTTTTTGGTTTCAAAAAGAAGACTCAAGTCAGGAAACCCAAAAAACAAAACACATCCCAAAACACAATCACTCACCCAAAATAAAAGAGGGTAAAAAAGGGACACTCCCAGGGTGCCAACACTGCTCCTGCCTACCCACATCCCAAAAACTAGGTTCTGAGAGGAGGAGGGGGGGGTCAGAATACAGCAAGACTCCATTAGAAAACAACATTTCTAAGGTGGTAATTTTTCTTTCAAACATGAAGTCTTGCTGTATTCTGACTCTGAGACTACTAAGCAGTACCTCCATGGAGGAGGGACAGAACCTACTTTGGAAACAGGCTCTGAAGTACTGCTGTGCCAAACCGAGCATCACTCCTAGCCTGGATATCCAGAGAGTAATGCTTGGTAAAGGTATGGACTGTTTTCCAGCTGGCTGCTTGACAAATTTCTAAGAGAGGGATATCCCTGGCTGCAGCCAGGGAAGCAGCTGTACCTCTTGTGGAATGAACCCTCAGGGTGGAGTTTTTCATAGCAGAATTGTATACAAGACACAATCCACCTGGCAATAGATCTTTTGGTGGCAGGTTTGCCCTTTCCCACTTCCCATAAGTGAGGAACAACTGGAGGGAGCCGAACCTGTGACCCTTTGTGTGCTCTATGTAGTAGCTGAGGGCCCTTTTAACATCTAAGCTGTGTAGCCTTCTCTCTCCAGAGGAGGAATGGTCAGTGAAGAAAACAGGGAGAGACATAGGCTGGTTGAGGTGGAAGTCTGAAACCACTTTAGGCAAAAACTTTCTGTTAGTTCTTAGGACCACTTTGTCTCTATGGAAAGAGATGAAATCAGGTTCCACTGACAGGGCTTGCAATTCACTGATACACCTGGCAGAGGTAATGGCCACCAAAAACATAGTTTTCCAAGTCAAGTACTTAAGCTCTGCAGAGGACAAAGGCTCAAAGGGGGGGTTGCATAAGCTGAGCAATGCAAACATTAAGGTACCAAGCAGGAGCAGGATCCCTAAAGTGGGGATTGGTGTGAAGCAATCCCTTGAAGAACTTACAAAACATAGAATGGGCTGACAGAGGGGATGGCTTGCCTACTGACAGAAAAGCAGAAACAGCTGCCAAATGTACTTTAAGGGTAGCTGGCCTAAGGCCTAGGCCATTAAGATGGACCATATAGTCCAGAACCATAGGCAACTCAGCAGAATCTGGAGAAATATTTTTCTTAGAACACCAAATGCTGAATCTTTTCCATTTGGAGTTGTTAAGTTTTTCTGGTGGAAGGCTTTCAAGAAGCCTTAAGGATATCCAGAACCCCTTGGGAAAGATGCATGTCAGCAAACTCTAACTCTTCAAGAGCCATGCCTTGAGATTGAGAGACCGAAGATTCGGGTACCAAATCCTCCCCTGAGAGGATGTCAACAGATTGTAATTCCTGGGAAGAGACAGGGGAAGATGGACTGCTAGGGACAGCAACAGGGGATATCAGGGCTGTCTGGCCCAGTCTGGAGCAATCAGAATCACTTTGCATGGTTGAGACCTTATCTTGACTAACACTTTGAACAGGGGAGGGAAAGGGGGGAAAGCATACAGAAATTTCCCTTCCCAATTCAGGATCAAAGCATTCAGGGGGACTGAGCCCAAGACTGGGAGTCTGCAGCAAAAGAGAGGAAGTTGGTGATTGGGACTGCAAAAAGATCCATCTCTGGAGTGCCCCATCTCAAGAAAATCACTTTCAAAACTAGAGGATCTAGGGTCCACTCATGATGGCCCTGGGGTATTCTGCTCAGAGCATCTGCTAGGATATTGTCCTTTTCCCTGGGAGGTGAACTGCTATCAGAGAGGTTTGCAGGCAGTAGGCCAGGGACCACAACTTCATTGCTTCTGTGCACAAGGCCATAGACCGAGTGCCTCCCTGCTTGTTGATGTACCACATGGTGGTGGCGGTGTCTGTTCTGACCTGAACCACCTTGTTCTGCACAGATTTGGAAAAAGCTTGCAGTGCCAAAAACACTGCTCTGAATTCCAAGAGATTGATGTGAAGCAGAGATTCCTGAGGTGACCACAGTCCTTGGGTGGTAAGATCCCCCCAGATGGGCTCCCTAGCCCAGCAGGGAAGCATCTGTGGTGAGTATCACTGAATGAGACTGAGAGACAAAAGGAACCCCTTGTCTCAAATTGTCCTGATCCTGCCACCATTGCAAGGCCTGGATCAGGGTTCGGAGTCACTGGGACTAGTTCGGTAAGGGAATCCTTTCTTTGGGACCAGAAGGCTCTTAAGTGGAACTGAATGTCCCTCATCTGGAATCTTGCTCCTTGGACCACTGCTGTGGAAGCTGCCATGTGGCCCAGAAGCTGAAGGAAATGCCTTGCTGGTCGAGACACCTGCAGGGTGAATGAAGAGGCCAGTTCCATAAGGGTCCTTGCCCTTTCCAGGGGAAGAAAGGCTCTTGCCTTTATTGTATCCAGCTCTGCCCCTATGAAGGTGAGGAGCTGTACTGGTTCAGGAACTGACTTTGGAAGGTTGAGAAGGAATCCTAAGGAAGTGAGCACTTGCTGAGTCATTTGCAAATGTGACTTGACTTGGTCTGGAGACTGACTACTATGAGCCAGTCATCCATGTATGGGAAGATGGAGATATTTTTTTCTCCTTAGGAAAGCAACCACTACTGCCAGGCACTTTGTGAAAACCCTTGGGGCTGATGTTAGGCCAAAGGGCATTGCTCTGAGTTGATAGTTGCCTGAGGGCAACTCGAACCTGAGGTACTTTCTGTGGGAGCACCTGATGGGAATGTAAAAATAGGCATCCTTGAGGTCCAGGGAGACTAGCCAGTCCCCTGGCCTTAGAGAGGGAAGGATTATTCCCACAGTCACCATTTTGAACTTTGGTTTTAAAAGGTGCTTGTTCAGATATCTTAGGTCCAGCATGGGCCACCATTCTCCTGTCTTTTTCGGGGTTAGGAAGTACCTGGAATATAATCCTTTGCCCTTGTGTAGGGTGGGAACCCTATCTATAGCTCTGAGAGCTAGGAGGGAAGAAACCTCTGCCTCTAAGGCAAGGATCTCTGATGGATTTGCAGGTGGAAAGGATCTGGTTCTCATCTTGGGAAATTTTTTGAAGTTGAGAACCAGTCCCAGGCTTACTACTTCCAGGACCCACTTGTCTGATGTTAGAGACTTCCAGTCCTGGACAAAATAAGCCAGCCTGCCCCCTACTGGTACTGGAGAATCGGCCCAGGCAGACCCATCAGGGTGTCTGCTTGGCAGGGCCTTGAGGCTGAGGGGTAGATGCAGGCCTGCTCATCCCCCATCTGCCTCTCCCTCTAAAGAACCCCCTCTGAGAGTAAGAAGAGGAGGCCTGAGCTTGGTAAAAAGGCCTTTGGAAAGGCCTGCCCCTGCCCCTGGACTGCTGCCTTTGAAGAGTAGCTTGCCTTTCTTTGGCCTGAGCACTCCTGTAAGTGGTCCTGTACTCGTCCATCTTTTTCATGTAGTTCTCTGTCTGCTCCCCAAACAGAGAATTATCAATAACAGGGAAATCCATGGCTTTAGCCTGGGTATCCTGTGATAGGCTAGTACATCTGAGCCAAGCCATCCTCCGAAGAGCCACAGATGTAGCCATGATTCTTGATGAAACATCACTGGAGTCCACAGCAGCAAGAAATTGCACTGTGGATGCCTCAATCCCATCTGCAGCCACCTGCTCCAGCTCCTTGGCAAGCTGATCAGGGGCCTGTTTAGCCAGAGCCAGGACAGTGTCCCACCTGGACTTCTGGTAGCTAGCTGTGTAGGCCATATAGTTAGCCTGCCTGAGTCCCAAAGATGCTGCCATGTACTGTTTCTTTGGCATGGCATCAATCCTCCTGGAGTCCTTGTCTGGGGGTGTGATGCCAAAGGGATATTTGCCTTAGCACAGGCAGCAGCCTGCACTACCCCAACATGGCTGCATTGCTGGGAAAGGAAGAAAAAATTACTCACCTTAGTAATGTTGTTTCTTCTAATGGAGTCTTGCTATATTATGACAATTGCAGTTTGTCCCACCATTAGAACTGCCCGGAGGTGAAATAGTTAAATTCCATGCCAGGCATGGAACTTGGAGCGCGAGCTCGGTTAGAGAAGCTCTGTCTGTGTGGTTTCAAACTGAAACTGTCAGATCTTTCGAGCAAAAACTCACTAAGGTTCTGTGTGGAAGCTGTAACCTACACTAGCCAACTGGCTACCTAAATATTAACACATATTCCTGGTCCCAACACAAAGACTCAAGTCAGGGGCCAGAAAATAAGATAAGATAAGGTAAGGTAAAACAAAACACAACACCCCAAAAACCCCCAAGGAAAAAAGGGGGTGGAAAAATTATAAAATGGGCATAAACAAGTGCCCACACTGGACAGCCCACCCCATACCCAAGTAGAAGTTCTGAGAGGGGCAGGCTGGGGGGGAGGTCATAATATAGCAAGACTCCATTAGAAGAAACAACATTACTAGGGTGAGTAATTTTTTCTTCAAACAACATGAAGTCTTGCTATATTATGACAATTGCAGACTACACAGCAGTACCTCCATGGAGGAGGGACAGAACCTACTTAGGGAATAGGCTCTGAAGCACGGCTGTTCCAAACCGAGCATCCCTCCTGGCCTGGACATCCAGGGAGTAATGCTTGGTGAAAGTGTGTACCGTTTTCCAAGTAGCTGCTTGACATATCTCTAAGATAGGGATGTCTCTGGCAGCAGCTAGAGATGCAGCTGTACCTCTGGTAGAGTGAGCCCTCAGGCCTGAAGGGGGAACCTTCCCCAGTTTTTGGTAACAAAATTGGATACAAGAGACAATCCACCTGGCAATGGATCTCTTAGTGGCAGGTTTCCCTTTCCCAACCTCACCATAAGTGAGAAAAAGTTGGAGGGATTCGAACCTGTGACCCTTGGTACGCTCTATATAGTAACTTAGGGCTCTAACACCTAAACTGTGCAACCTCCTCTCACCAGAGGAGGAATGGTCAGTGAAGAACACTGGAAGGGAGAAAGATTGATTAAGATGGAAGTCTGAGACCACCTTAGGCAAAAACTTCCTGTTAGTCCTAAGGACTGCTTTATCCCTGTGAAAGGAAATAAAGTCAGTCTCCACTGACAAGGCTTGTAACTCACTTATGCGCCTGGCAGAAGTGATAGCTACTAGAAAAACAGTTTTCCAAGTCAAGTACTTAAGCTCTGCGGAAGACAGAGGTTCAAAGGGGGGGTTGCATCAACTGAGCAATGCAAACATTAAGATCCCAGGCAGGGGCCGGGTCCCTGAAAGGTGGATTAGTATGAAGTAATCCTATAAAAAACTTGGAAAATACAGGGTGAACGGAAAGGGAGGAGGGCTTTCCTCCTGAAATAAAGGCAGACAGCTGCCAAATGTACTTTCAGGGTAGCTGGTCTCAGACCCAAAGAATTAAGATGGACCATATAGTCCAAAACAATGGGCAAGTCAGCAGATTCCGGGGAAATATGTTTCCCAGAACACCAGATGGAAAACCTTTTCCATTTAGAGTTATAAGTAGCCCTAGTGGAAGGCTTCCTAGAAGCCTTCAGGATTTCAAGAACACCTTGAGAAAGGTGTAGGTCAGCAAATTCTAACTCCTCAAGAGCCAGGCCTTGAGGTTGAGGGATTTGAGATTCGGATATCAGACTCTCCCCTGGGCACAGGTTAACAGGTTGTGATTCCTGGGGAGACATAGGGGAAGATGGACTGCTAAAGACAGAAGGAGTGGGTACCAGGGCTGTCTGGCCCAATCTGGAGCAATCAGAATAATCCTGCAAGGCTGGGATCTGATTTTGACTAGCACCTTGAATAGGAGAGGGAAGGGGGGGGGAAAGGCGTATAGAAACTTCCCTTCCCAATCTAGGAGAAAGGCATCCAGGAGGACTGAGCCCATCACTGGGGGCCTGCAACAAAACAGTGGAAGTTGGTGATTGTCTGGGGCTGCGAAAAGATCTATCTGAGGGGTGCCCCATCTGGCAAAAACTATCCCCAGTACTTGGGGATCCAGAGACCATTCGTGATGGCCCTGGGAAATCCTGCTGAGAGCATCTGCCAGGACATTGTCCTTCCCTGGGAGGTGAACTGCTATGAGGGAAGTGTTCAGGGAATAAGCCAGAGACCACAACTTCATTGCCTCGGTGCACAGGGCCGAAGACCGAGTGCCCCCCTTGTTTGTTGATGTACCACATTGTAGTGGTGTTGTCTGTTCTGACTTGTACCACTTTGTTCTGAACAGATGCAGAAAAAGCCTGAAGTGCTAGAAAAACAGCTCTGAGTTCCAGCAAAATGATGTGGAGCAGGGACTCCTGAGGGGACCACACTCCCTGGGTGGAGAGGTCGCCCATGTGAGCTCCCCAAACCAGAAGGGACGCATCTGTAGTAAGGGTCAAGGAGTGAGATAGGGGGATGAAGGGGACCCCTAGTCTCAAATTGTTCTGATCCTGCCACCACTGAAGGGCCTGGATCAGGGTTTGAGTCACTGGGATCAACTTGGAAAGGGGATCTTTCCTTTGGGACCAGAAGGCTCTCAAATGAAACTGAATGTCCCTCATCTGAAACCTTGCTCCTTGCACTACAGCTGTGGAAGCAGCCATGTGTCCTAGCAGCTGTAAGAAGTGCCTTGCTGGTCGAGAGACCTGCAGGGTGAAGGAGGAGGCCAAGGCCACTAGGCTCCTTACCCTTTGTAGGGGCAGGAAGGCTCTGGCCTGCTTTGTGTCCAATTCTGCAACTATAAAGGTGAGTACCTGGACAGGTTCCAGAACTGACTTTGGAAGGTTGAGAAGAAAACCCAGAGAGGTGAGCAGCTGCTGGGTAACTTGCAGGTGTGATTTGACCTGGTCTGGAGACTGACCTACAATGAGCCAGTCATCTAGGTAGGGAAAGATGGCAATCTTTTGCCTTCTTAAATGAGCAACTGCTACTGCTAGACATTTTGTGAATACCCTTGGGGCAGAGGTAAGGCCGAAGGGCATTGCTCTGAACTGGTAATGGCCTGAGGGCAGTTCGAATCTGAGGTACTTGTGGGAGCTTCTGATGAGAACATGGAAATAGGCATCCTTGAGGTCCAGGGAAGCTAGCCAGTCCCTGGCCTTAGAGAAGGTAAAATCATTGCCAGGGTCACCATTTTGAATTTTGGTTTCAAAGGTGCTTGTTTAGATATCTTAGGTCCAAGATGGGCGCCATTCTCCTGTCTTTTTGGGGTAGGAAGTACCTGGAGTACAGACCCTTGCCCTGGTGTAGGGGAGAATCCCTTTCTACAGCTCTGAGAACAAGGAGGGTTGAGACTTCTGTTTCTAAGGCAAAGGTCTCTAGAGGGTTTGCAGGTGGAAAAGATCTGATTCTCATCTTTGGAAATTTTTTTGAAGCTGAGAACCAGACCCCGGCTTACTACTTCCAGGACCCACTTGTCTGATGTTAGGGACTCCCAGTTCTGAACGAAGTAAGCCAACCTGCCCCCTACAGGTAATGGAGAATCGGCCCTGGGCACCCCATCAGGGTGCCTGTTTGGCAGGGGCTTTAGGCTGAGGGGTGGGAGCAGGCCTGCTTGCACCCCGTCTGCCTCTCCCTCTGAAGAACCCCCTCTGAGCATAAGCAGAGGAGGCCTGGGTTTGGTGAAAAGGCATACCTCTACCCCTGGGGGTCTGCCTCTGAGGAGTGGCTTGCCGCTCCTTGGCCTGAGCACTCTTATAGATTGTCCTATATTCATCCATTTTCTTCATATAATTCTCTGTCCGCTCCCCAAACAGAGAATTTCCTACCATAGGAAAATCCATAGCCTTAGTCTGGGTATCCTGTGACAAGCTAGTACACCTGAGCCAAGCCAATCTACGAAAAGCCACAGATGTAGCCATGACTCTAGAGGATACATCATTAAAATCCACAGCAGCATGGAACTGCACCTTGGATGCCTCAATACCATCAGCAGCCACCTGTTCCAGCTCCTCAGCAAGCTGGCCAGGGGCCTGTTTGGCCAAAGCCATGACAGTGTCCCATCTAGATTTTTGGTATCTTGCCACATAAGCCATTTGCTTGCCTGAGTCCCAAGGACGCTGCCATGTATTGTTTTTTAGCCATGGCATCAATCTTCCTGGAATCCTTGTCAGGAGGATGTGAAGCCAAGGGAATATTAGCCTTATCACAGGCTGCAGCCTGAACTACTCCAACATGACTGCATTGCTGTGACAGGAATTCTGTATCAGTACCTGACAAAGTGTACCTCCTGTCCATCTTCTTGTCCACAGGAGGTACAGAATTAGGAGCTTTTAAAATTTTTATTGTTTGTTTCAAAATGACTTATGTAAGGGATAGACAATCTCCTAGACTCTGGGATATCCATCATTTCTACAAAATCAGGTTCCTCTTGTTCATCCACAGCTTCCTCCAATGGGAGCTGGAGGGTTTCAGCAACCTTTTTATAAAACATAAAGTGAGAAGGGGACTCAGAAAGCGTAGGGGGAGATTCTAAAGTTCTGTCTGGGGAGATGTCCGGTTCAATGGGCACACCCAGACTCTCAAAGTCACATTCATACTGTTCATAATCATCCTCCCCCTCCTCTGGTTCGTAAAACTCTTGTAAAATATATTCTTGAACCGGTGGAACCGGCCGGACCGACTTTTTACCAGACAGTGGCGGTTCGGACGGAACCGGAGAAAGTGACTGGACAATTTGTATAGCTCTTGCTATCTCTGCAGCAGTTGGAGAAGGGATTTTAGACTCCACACCTGCTGATTTCCTAGTTTTCTTTGCTGGAACTGGCTCCTCAGAGTCAGCTTTACGTTTGGCCGAGGAAGTCTCGCCCTGGACAGAGGGCACTCCCTCTGGTTCGGTTGGCACCGAACCGGGCTGGCCATCCGGGTCAGCGGACTTTTTGGCCTCTCGTTCCCTGAGCCTGCCAACTCTCTTATCCAGGGTGGCTGCAGGGAAATTCTTACAAATCTGGCAGTCTGAATTGAGGTGGTCAAACCCCAGACAATATACACATGTGGTGTGTGGGTCAGCCTTGGCAAAGGCTTCCCCACAGACACCACAGTGTTGAAACCCAGTGGGCCCGGTTTTTCTTTTGGGTTTCTCAGACATAATGCCAGCCTAACCAAAAACTTGCCCTTTTAACGGCAGTGCCAGGCAAGACACCCTTATCGGTTCCCAACCGTGTCACGGGTCGTGGAAAAAACGTAATGAAATCCGGTTTTTTAGAACCGATAAGAACCAGGAACTGCACTCTAAAAGCTTTTAAATGCTTGATTTTTAAAGTTTTAAAACAACCTGATCGGTTCAAACCGAACCGATAAACATTTACAAGTTCCACACAGAAATAAAACCTGTCTATTACTTACAATACCACAGACAGAGCTTGAACCGATCAGTTTGCGGTTAAAATAATAATACTCACGGTTAAATTTAACCAAGAAAACACTTTTAAACCGAGAAATGAACCGAGCAGTAGGAGAAATCTCCGGAGCGACTGTTCAGTGAGGCGGAGTAAAGAATCTGACAGTTTCAGTTTGAAACCACACAGACAGAGCTTCTCTAACCGAGCTCGCGTTCCAAGTTCCATGCCTGGCATGGAATTTAACTATTTCACCTCCGGGGCAGTTCTAATGGTGGGACAAACTGCAATTGTCATAATATAGCAAGACTTCATGTTGTTTGAACTCTGTGTCTGAGCCTGAAAGAGTATACCTCTTGTCCATTCGTCTGTCCACAGGAGGTATGGAATTAGGAGTTTTAAGAATTTTATGTGTCTGTTTCCCAAAGGATTTGTGGACGGAAACAGACAGTCTTCTGGACTCTGGGATGTCCATCATCTCAACAAAATCAGGCTCCTCCTGATCCTCTACTGTTTCCTCCACAGGAAGCTGGAGGGTCTCAGCCACTTGTTTGTAAAACATAAAGTGAGAAGGGGACTCAGAAAGCCTAGGAGGAGAAACACCTAAAGGTCTGTCTGGGAAGATATCCGGGTCAATTGGCACATCCAGACTTTCATAATCACCATCATCATCCTCATACTCTCCTTCCTCCTCCTCCTCCGGTTCATAAAATTCTTCCAAAGTGTAATCCGGAACCTGGGGAACCGACCGAACCGAATCCCTGCCAGATGGTGCCGGTTCGGTCGGAACCGAAGTAAGCGATTGCACTATCCTTATCGCCTTGGCTATCTCATCGGCGGTCTGAGAATGAATTTCTGGGTCCAAACCGGACGATTAATCTTTTCTTTTTACCGGAACAGACTCCTCAGAATCGGCTCTCCTTTTGCCCAAAGAAGAATCGCCCTGGTCAGAGCGCACTCCTTCTGGTTCGGTTGGAACCGAACCGGGCTGGCCATCTGGGTCAGCGGACTTCTTGGCTTCCCTTTCCCTCAGTCTACCTAATCTCTGGCAGTCTGAATCGAGGTGGTCAAACCCCAGACAACAAACACAGGTGGTGTGGGGATCAGCCTTCACAAAGACTTCCCCACACACACTGCAGTGTTGAAACCCAGTGGGCCCCGTGTTTTTCTTGGGTTTCTCAGACATGGCCAATCCTAACCAAAACTTACCCTTTTTTCGGCAGTCCGACAGGCAAGACTCCCTATCGGTTCCTGAATCGTGTCACGGGTCTTGGAAAAAAACGTAATAAAATCCGTTTTTTTTTTTTAGAACCAATATGGACCGGTTACCAGACTCTAAGTAAATCACAAACTTTTTTACCTGAAAACTCCACAATTTATGAGTTCCACACAGAAAGTATACAGAAAACCTATCTAGTACTCATGGTACCACAGACGTAGACTTAAACCGACTGATCGGTAACAGCAATTGGGTAGAAACCGAGCGAAAAACGACACTTTAAATGACTTTTTTGAACCAAGCAAAGGAGAAATCTATGGAGCGACTGTTCAGTGAGGCGGAGTAAAGAATCTGACAGTTGGAGTTTAAACAGCAGCAGACAGGGGCTTCAACCGAGCTCGAGGTGAACATTCCATGCTGGCCATGGAAAGTTTAACTCTTTGTTCTCCGGGGCAGTTGAAAGGCAGGACCTAACTGCATATGTCAGAATACAGCAAGACTTCATGTTGTTTGAAATCTTCTTACCCCATTTTCAGTCACAATTTTAAACTTAGTTGGGTATTCAACAAAGGCTTTCATGCCTTTCTGCTGCAGAGTGTAAACCACAGTCATGACCTTTCTTCTGTGTGTTAACAATTGAGGGGTATAATCTTGTTTGAAAAACAGTCTCGTGTCCCCAAATACGATTTCTTTCCAGGAACACTAGGACCATAGAACGAGGGCGAGCTTCAGGATCTTTTGGCTTAGGGACTAATGAACAATGTGCCCAAATGATGTTTGAAGGCTTATCCGCCAGCCATCCTAAGATCTGTGTGATAAAGGATTCCAGAACTAGAGGTATTGGGCCGGATTCAATCCCTTCTGGTAGTCCGAGGATACAGATGTTATTCCGTCTGTTGCGGTTTTCCAACTCCTCCAGCCTGATTTCCAATAACTGCTCTCTCCTGTGCAAGTCTAATAGAGCGGCACTGTGTATATCCACAGTGGTCAAGCACTCGGTAAGCTCGCTCTTGAGTGGTTTTTTTCCGATCCTCCGCGGCTCCAGCTTCTAACCTCTCCATGGTGGCACTCATCTTTTGGAGGGTCGCACAAAGCTGTTTAGAAGTTATGGTGCAGTCTTGTTCATTAGGATCCTGCGAAGTCGCTGTGGAGTGCTGCAAAGTCGCGGTCACGCCGGCTGAGGTGGGCTGCGTATAATCATAGGAATGATACTGAGCTAAATGGACTTTCATCCTATATGCTTGCCATCTAGGTTCTAAAGTCTAATTTTATTCATATATATATCCCATCTAGATTTAAACACAGCAGTTGTTTGGCTGGCCACAGCCTCCAATGGTAGTCTGTTCCAGTCATGTACAACTCTTTGGTTGAACCACCATGAACTACATACTTCTTTTCTATTTGGTGCTGTTAACTGCATTGGATGAGACCTAGGGTTATATATACTTTTATTCAATTCAAGACCAGTAATATCCCAAAGATCATCATTTTTCCAAGCCTTGTGCACTAGGCACATATCCCCTCTTTTCCTTCTCTCCTCCAGGGAATACATATTCAACTCAATCAAACAGGTTTCATAATTTTTCTCTGCCATATTGTGTATTGCTTTAGTTGCTCTTCTCTGAACTCTCTCCAACAATGCAATGTCCTGTTTTTTATATACAGCGTTTTATGCTGTTTGGTCTGTTGATTGTTATTTTTCTCCCTCGATTTGTGTCTAGAGGTCATTATACAGCTGTTGTCTCCACTTTTGATAGTTGGATTGGTCAGATAAGCAGTGGATTGTGGTGGACAGGTAAAAAGGTGATATAGAGCTTCCAAGTTAGGCTGCCATTAAGCTGGTGCACTCACCGGAAGTCCCCAAGTCTTGAAATCTTGAACTTCCTGAGAGAAAAGTAGCTCTGTCCTTTTTGAATGGCACAGCTTAACTGGGGAGTTGCTGCTGTATGGAATCCTCATATACCCAACATTCAAAAGTTTGGGCCGTGCCATTCTTCTGGTAGGGGTACACTATACCGAGTTGTTTTGATTACCCATTTACAATGTGGAGCACTACTGAAAGTGAAGTGGCATCTCTCTAGGTCCTGTTCCTCAGTCTCCCAGCCCGTGATAGACTGGATGTGATGCATAACATCCATGAAGGATGGGTCATTGGGGGGGGGGCTGGGCACCTCCTTAGCCTGGTCGTCCCTCTCTGAAGACACGCCTGGAGAGGAGGAAGATCCTCCGTAGTTTTGCAGTCTGGGACCAGCATTAGAAGCTGGCAGTCGTCCCTTCTATAGCCTGAACTGATGTCAGGTCATGCCCCTGAAGACCCTGACATACAGGGTTTGCTGGGACCAGCCCTGTCCGAATTCTGGGGTAGAGGGTCCTGCAGAGGGCAGATGCCGGAGGTGGGCCCTGAGGAGCAGGGGTCTGCTTTAGTATGAAAGACCACCATGCTGAAAAAAGGGCATTGTAATCTATCTAGGGTGCTGTGTTATACAACAGCAGGAATGGAAGAACAGGTTACTCACCTGTAACAGCATTTCTAGGAGTGGTATATGTTGTTCATCCACACTCTCTGGCATGTCCCTTTCCCTTTTAAATCTGGCCGGAAGTCTTCAAGCTGGCTCCTCCCACCCACCTGGGTGGTAAATACCTCAGCTCCACCCCATGACGCCAGATCTTAGCCCGCTGGAAGCAAGGTTGTGCGCCTAAAGCCGGGGAGGTCGGATGGGTGCATGTGGATGAACAACATATACCACTCCTAGAACTACTGTTACAGGTGAGTAACCTGTTCTTGGAGCGTGGATATGTTGTTCATCCACACTCTCTGGCAGACTCCAATCAGTTCTCCAGGAGGAAGGAGGCAAGGCATACCACCCCCTACTTGGGATATAGAGATTGGAGAACCGAGGCCCCAAAACTAGCATCCCGGTTTAACTCCAGGTATATGTGGTAGTGGGTAATGAAGGAATTTGTTGACTTCCAGGTAGCAGCCCGACAGATTTCCTGGAAAAGGATGTCCCTGGAAGCAGCCACTGAAGCAGCAGTATGGCAGGTGGAGTGAGCTCTTAACCCTCTGGGAGGCTTCTTACCCGCCAACTCCCAGCACAGACCTATGCATGATGTGATCCATCTTGCTATGGTCCATTTGGCTGCAGGTCTGCCAGAAGCGGCTTCAGCGTAGGTGACAAACAGCTGGCGAACCTGTCCACGAATTTCCGCCGTCCTCTCCTTATAATAGGAGAGGGCATGTCTCAGGTCCAAAGTATGGAGCCTGTACTCGGTGTCCGAGGTATAATTAGGGTAGTATAGTGGTAGAGTCAGCACCTGGTTAAGGTGAAACTCTGACACCACCTTCGGAAGGAATTTCGGGTGGGGGCGCAGGACAACTTTGTCCCTGTAGAAGACCAGATAAGGGGAGTCTACCGAAAGCGCCTGGAGCTCTCATGTCCTTCTGGCTGATGTGATAGCCACCAGGAAGGCCGTCTTCCAGGACAAGTGTGAAAGCTCACACTTGTGCATGGGTTCGAATGGCTTGCCCATGAGCTTTGCCAAAACCAGCAAGAGATCCCACGGAGGTGGGGGTTCACACACTGGAGTGGATATGTGATCCAGGCCTTTGAAAAAGCGCCCGACCACTGTCTCCTGTGCCAATGTTGGCTGACCGTCCTGTGCCCAGTAAGCAGAGGTGCATCCTAAGGGTCAATGACCATAGACCCCCTTTGGGAAGAGACCAAAAGTAGTCGAGAATGTTAGCCACAGAACAGGATAAGGGGCCCAGACTCTTACCCTGACACCAAATGGAAAATCTTTTCCATTTGAAAGCATAACATTTCCTGGTCGATTCCTTTCGAGATGCCTCCACCATGGTGTAGACATCCTCAGAAAGACCAAAGCCTGAAACTCTAGCCGCTCAGGTACCAGGCTGTCAGGTGCAGGGACTGAAGGTCCGGATGGAAAACCTTCCCCTGGTTCAGAGATATCAGGTCCGGGTGTTTACAAAGCCGCTCCGGGGGCCTGCAGCTGAGGCTGAGGAGATCTGAGTACCAAAACTGGTGTGGCCGCTCTGGGGCTACCAGGATCACCTTCGCCTTGTCCCTCCTCACCTTGAGTAACACCTTGTGGATCAAGGGAAATGGACGGAAGGTGTAGAGGAGGCCTGGGGTCCATGGCCTCGAGAAGGCATCCCCCTGCAGCGAGCCCTGCTGAGGGGGTGGGCATGAACAGCCTCAGCTTGTTTTCCCTGGAGGCAAACAGGTCCATCATCTGTTTGCCCCAACGGGAGAACAAGTTGTAAGCTACCTCTGGATGGAATGACCACTCGTGGGATGGCTGGTCTATGCGGCTGAGAGCATCTGCCAGCTGATTCGAGATTCCTGCCACATGAATGGCTAGGATATCTGCCTCCAACCGGCTGATGAGGGTCCAGATTCAGAGCGCCTCCTTGCATAGCAGACAGGAATGCGTGCCGCCCTGTTTGTTGAGGTAGTACATGGTCGTGGTATTGTCCATCTGGACTTGAACCACTTGACCCCGGACCTGAGGAGCAAAAGCTGACAGCACCAGTCTGACTAGTCTGAGCTTCAACAGGCTGATGTGGCATCGGGACTCCTCAGGGGTCCTGAACCCATGGGCTCTGCTATCCCCCATGTGGGCTCCCCAGCCCATGAGAGAGGCATTGGTCATATGAACGACCGTAGGCTCAGGGCGGACAAACGGGATCCCTTCCTGCAACTGTTCTGGGGTGGTCCACCACTGGAGAGTGCCCCACATCTTCTGGGTCACAGTGATCAGCTGGTCAAAATGACCGTGTCACTGAGTCCAGTGGGCAGCAAGCTCCCACTGGAGGGGACGCATGTGCCATCTGGCCCAACGGACCACTGAGGTGCATGCCGCCATGTAACCCAGAAGGCATAGGAAGTCCTGGGAATGGTGCAAGTGCCCAAACAGAAATTACTGGGCAAAGGAGGAAAGAACCTCCACCCTGTCCGCCGGGAGCCGAGCTCTGGCTTGACGAGAGTCAAGCTCTGCCCCGATGAAGCCCATCACCTGAGAGGGCATGAGTTCCGACTTGACCTCTTTGATCAGGAGGCCTAGCTGGGAGAAGGTTCGGAGAGCCAGATCCCTGGATCTCTCCACCTTCTGAAGGGAGGAACCTGCCAAGAGCCAGTTGTCGAGATAAGGCTAGATTTGAACTCCTTGACGCCGGAGATGGGCTGCTACCACTGCGATGCACTTGGTGAAGACCCTTGGGGCCGATGACAGGCCGAATGGCATGGTTCAGAACTCGTACAGGGTCCCCTCAACCCTGAAGTGGAGGAACCGGTGATGGGACGGACGAATTTGGACACGGAAGAATGCATCCTGCAGAGCCAGTGAATAGAACCACATGTTTCGATCCAGGGATGGTATGATCTGGTTCAGAGTTACCATACGGAAGGTGTGAGACCTGAAATATTGATTCAGGTCGTGGAGATCTAGGATGGGGCACCAACTCTCCCATCTGCTTGGGCACCAGGAAGTACCTGGACTCGAAGCCGGGGCCTGTAGGAGGATCCGGCACTGGAGCTTACCACCTCCTTGAGAAGGAGCTGAGCAAAGTCGTCTCGAAGAGCCGACTGAGTGAAGCTGAGACCCTTTCCTCCTGAGGGCCGCAGGCTCAGCTGGGAGGATACTGCTCGAATTCCAGAGGCAGTCCCTGGCTGACCACTTCTAGAACCCACCTGTCCGAGGTGATACTGGACCAGGCGGAAAGAAAGTGGCAGAGCTGGCCCCCCACGGGAGAACCCAGAGCTGGCGTGACGGGTGTAGGGCTAGCAACCCCCAACCTGTCACTAAGCAGGCTTAGAGGAGGAGAAGGCTCCTGGACTAGCACATCGGCCTCCTTTACGGGGCTGTTGAGGACCCTGCTTGGGCCTGGGGTGCCAAGCTTGAGCCTGCTGTTGCTGCTGGCCTCCTTGATAGGAGGGCTGCCTAACCGCAGGGGAAGAGTGCCGAAAAGGCTTTTTCTTGCGCTTTTGCTGGTTCTTGCCCGAAGAACCCTTCACAGAGGTAGCATCCAAGGTGGCACTGGACTGCTCTATGCGCTGGAGGTGACCAGCCACTCCTGGACTGAAGAGGTTGGTGCCTAGGAAGGGCACGTCAGCTTACTTGTGCTGGGTATCTGCCAGAAAGGAAGATAGCCTCAGCCAAGCCCTGTGGCGAGTGGCCACTGAGGTTGCTAAGGAGCGGGCACAGGAATCTCCAATGTCCAGGGCTGTCTGGAGCTGCTGTTTTGCAACAGCACGGCCCTGATCACGGACCTGCTTCACTGTGGCCTGCATGTCCGCTGGGAGATGAGGGAGGACTTCATCTAATGACCCAGGAGGGCATGAGAGAAGTGTGCCATTATAACAGCCGAGCTGGCCTGATGAAGGCCTAAGTAGGAGGCCGCATAGATCTTACAGGCAGAATGGTCCATATTCTTGGACTCCTTGTCCGGGGGTTGGTCAGTGTTGGCTAAGCTACCAGTACGTCTGAACACAGAAGCAGTCACTAGGCTTTTGGCTGAAGGATGTTCTGTGAACCCCACCAGGGACCCCATGGGCACTGTATACTTGCGGGCCATACGGGTAGATGGAGCTGGGCAGGAAGCAGGACGCTGCAAAGCTCAAGGGCCGGGCCAACAACGGTTTCGGCCACTGGAAAGGCCTCCGTCTAGGTATCCACCCTTTTGAGGATATCCGTAAGAGGGTACTCCGCCTTTTTCTGGATGGGCTCCAGGGGCATTCCGGTGGATTCGGAGATCAGGCAGAGGATGCCCTGAAAGGAGGAAGGGCCTTCCTCCAATCCTGCCATGGATGACTCATCATCCCCAGGATGAGAGTGTAATCCAGTGTCATCAGAGTCCGAAGAGTCGGGATACAATGGTCTCCTGCCTTAGTCTCCCTTGAAACGCCGAGGGTGATTGGGGACAACTGTGATCGACAGACGTCAGGGAAACCCGGTGTTTGGTCGGTCCTCTTTTGAGGGAGCCCCTTCTTGAGACTGCTTAGGCGGTGGCTCCACCAAAAGTTGGTGGAGAGACCGGAATGGGCCGAGCTGGGATACGGGCTGGCCCCACAGGCGGTGGAACCGAGGCCTTTGGTTCCGGAGGGATCGCATTGGCCTGGAAGGTGGGAGCCAAGTGATGGCTGGGGCAGCCGGTGAGGCCGGCTTCTGCACGGTCAAAACCAGCTGTTGCCACATAAGATCCTCATAGCGTAAACAGAATTTCCATCAAAGCCTCTCCTCGTCCGAGGATGAAGATCTGTGGCGGCGCCTCTCATAGTGTTTGTGGCCCTTTTTCGGCCGTTTAACCAAAGGGGTCCTGGTCCTCGATCGAGACCGACGGGTTGGTTCGGTCGATCAGGAGTCAATGGAGTCGGTGAAAACCGAGGTTCCAGTACAGTTTCCTCGAACGGGACACCAGAGGGCTGTGTCTCCTCAACGGAAAAGATAAGGACCGGAGTCCCTTCTAAAGGTTCATCGACCGGAGTCGGCGATAAAGGCTCGATCGGGTTGAGAGTAATCTCGGCCAGTTCAGCCATTTCCTCGGTCTCTTGGCCAGACGGAAGGTCCGTAAAGCCGGTGGCTGGAGAAGCAATCTCGACCGAAGTTGGGACCGCGTGTTCCTGGGACTCTGACCTCTCTCGGTCCCAGGAACGTCTCCGTTCAGTTTAAGACTTAGGGTCCTTATCCCTCTTCCGAGGGCGGGAGGAGTGCGAGACCGATGGCGCCTCACCCCTGGTGGGGAGAGACTGGCACAACTCCTTGAAGAAGCCCGTAAAAGTACAGCCAAGGTTGAGTGGAACAAAAAAGCTTCGACTGGTCGAAGCTTCAGCCGCTTCCTCCTTGAATGCCTTCATCTGCTCCAGCTGCTCGGCGGATCCCGTGGCCGTGGAAACTCCCACCTCACCTCTTTCGATTTCACCAGCAGGTTCCTTTTCTCCTATCTCCCCAATTTTAGGTGAGTCTTGCGGTTGTCCAGAACGTTGGGATGGAAGGCCAGACAAAAAGAACAAGATGTGGTGTCATGTCCAACACCTAGGCAATAGATGTATGAAAGGTGGGGATCGGTGTGCGACATCTTCTGGCCGCAGGTACACCGGCGAAATCCGAGGGACGATTTGTCCTCCATGTCCGATGCGCTGTTATCTGAGTCGTTAACTCAGATGGGTTTTACAGTGATTTGCAGTAAAAAACGATGTTGCGAATCCAGGGCCTACAAGTTGCTAAAGTAGCACGAGGGAACCTGTATCTTCCAGCAGAAAGGAAGATCTGGTGTCATGGGGCAGAGTTGAGGTATTTACCACCTGGGTGGGTGGGAGAAGCCAACTTGAAGACTTCTGTCAAGATTTAAAGGGGAAATGGACATGCCAGAGAGTGTGGATGAACATATTCACGCTCCTAAAAGAAAAAATTACTCACCTTAGTAATTGGTTTCTTCTAAAGGAGTCTTGCCGTATTCTGACATTATGTAGTTAGCTCCAGCACTTGAACTGCTCTGGAGATGAAAGAATTAACTCTATGCCAGAGCACAGAACGCTGAGCTTGAGCTCGGTTCAGACCTCCGTCTGCTGTACTTTGAAGTGCAACCGTCAGATTCTTACGTGCTAATACTAACTAACTAACCCCACTAAGTGGAAACTGTAAAATTTTTACTAGCCAAAAAGTCAACCAAGTATTTTGGATCCCCAAAAGACTCATGTCAAGAAATCCAAAACAAAAACTAGGTAGCGAACAAAATAATTATCAAACCATAACAATAACCCACTCCCCCTAGGTAAAAAGGGGGAGTACCAAGTATACCCCGAGGTGCAACACTGTGCCTACCATCCCACTTCCCAAAAAATCGGAAATTACGTACCTACTGTAATTCACATTGATGGGAACTACGCCGGAGGCACTAGGACCTAGCAGGAGCATACTTTTCTGCAAGATGGTTGGCGCCAGAGATGGAGCTGTGAGGAGCAGCGCTGCAAGCCTCGGATCGTGAGGCAATGATTATCTCGGCGTCGACCCTCCAACCGCCTCAGTACCTTTTTTGCCGAGGAGGTGCGGCGTAACTAACCTAGAAGGATAGCCTAACAAAAACCAGACTTAAGATAGTCCGGACGACCCGTATAAGAAGGGTCAACAAAGAAGTCTTCACAGCCTAAAGACTGAGGGAATGAGAACAACAACAGAGCTGAGCTTGGGGGATGGTGGGTGGGTGTGTGAATGAGTGGTGGAGACTTCGTCCAAGAAGATCAAGAATTACGGTAGGTATGTAATTTCCATATCTTCCTGAACATAAAGTGTCCACCGCTCATTCACACTGATGGGAGAGTACCGAGCTAATAATCCCTCGAGAGGGTTGGCAGGACAGACCAAGAGATCACAATTTAGGACAGAAGTCCATTAAGGATGGTAGCCGCACTGCAAATGTCTGCAATGGGCACGTTGCAGATTTCTGGCAGGGATGCCACGACTGCTCTAGTAGAGTGAGCGTACACTCTGCCCTCCAGCTTAACCTGTGCCATGGAAGAAAAAATTACTCACCTTAGTAATGTTGTTTCTTCTAATGGAGTCTTGCTGTTTTCTGACAGTAGCAGTGAGTCCCAACCTTCGAACTGCCCCGGAGATGAAAGAGTTAACTTTCCATGCCAGGCATGGAACACTGAGCTCGAGCTCGGTTGAGACTCTGTCTGTTGCTATTTGAACTCAAACCGTCAGATCTTTGCAAGCTAAACTCACTGAGGTCCTGTGTGGAAGCTGTAAACCTACACTAGCCAACTGGCTACTAACATAATAAATTTTTGGTCCCAAAATAAAATAACACAACACCCACTCACCCAAAAAAAGGGTGATAAAAAAGGTGGGGCACCTCCTGAGTGCCAACGCTGCCACTGCCCACCCACATCCCAAAAAACAAAGGTACTGAGAGGGGAAGGCAGGGGGGGAGGTCAGAATACAGCAAGACTCCATTAGAAGAAACAACATTACTAAGGTGAGTAATTTTTTCTTCAAACAACATGAAGTCTTGCTGTATTCTGACAGTAGCAGACTACCAAGCAGTACCTCCATGGAGGAGGGACAGAACCTACTTAGGAAATAGGCTCTGAGGCACAGCAGTGCCAAACCGAGCATCACTCCTAGCCTGGATGTTCAGGGAGTAATGCTTGGTGAAAGTGTGAACTGTTTTCCAGGTAGCTGCTTGACATATTTCTAGAATAGGGATATCCCTGGCAGCAGCCAGGGAAGCAGCTGTACCTCTGGTAGAGTGAGCCCTCAGGACTGAGGGTGGAACCTTACCTAATTTTTTATAGCAAAATTGTATGCAAGAAACAATCCACCTAGCAGTGGATCTTTTAGTGGCAGGTTTCCCTTTGCCTACCTCACCATAAGTGAGGAACAGTTGGAGGGAGTCAAACCTATGACCCTTGGTGTGTTCTATATAGTAGCTAAGGGCTCTTTTCACATCTAGGCCGTGCAGCCTTCTCTCACCAGAGGAGGAATGGTCAGTGAAGTACACAGGAAGACAAAGATTGGTTAAGGTGGAAGTCTGAAACCACCTTAGGCAAAAACTTCCTGTTAGTCCTTAGGACCACCTTATCCTTATGGAAGGAAATAAAGTCAGGCTCCACTGACAGGGCTTGCAGCTCACTTATGTGCCTGGCAGAAGTGATGGCCACCAGAAACACAGTTTTCCAAGTCAAGTACTTAAGCTCTGCTAAGGACAAAGGCTCAAAGGGGGGTTGCATAAGCTGTGCAATGCAAACATTAAGATCCCAAGCAGGGGCAGGATCCCTGAATGGAGGATTGGCATGAAGCAATCCCTTGAAAAACTTGGAGAAAACAGGGTGAGCTGAAAGAGAAGAGGGCTTACCTGCTGAAATGAAAGCAGAAACCGCTGCCAGGTGCACCCTTAGTGTAGCTGGTCTGAGGCCCAAGCTATTGAGATGAACCATGTAGTCAAGTACTGTGGGCAGATCAGCAGACTCTGGGGAAATATGCTTCCCAGAGCACCATAAGGAAAATCTCTTCCACTTGGAATTATAAGTGGTTCTGGTGGAAGGCTTCCTAGAAGCCTTCAGAATATCCATAACACCTTGGGAAAGGTGTAAATCAGCAAACTAACTTTTCAAGAGCCAGGCCTTGAGATTGAGAGATTTGAGATTCGGGTACCAAACCCTCCCCTGAGCACAAGTTAACAGGTTGTAATTCCTGGGAAAAGCCAGGGGAAGATGGACTGATGAGGACAAAAGGAGAGGATACCAGGGCTGTCTGGCCCAGTCTGGAGCAATCAGGATCACCTTGCAGGGTTGAGACCTGATTTTGACTAGCACTTTGAACAGGAGAGGGAAGGGGAAGCATACAGGAACTTCCCTTCCCAATTGAGAACTAAGGCATCCAGGGGGACTCAACCCAACACTGGGGGCCTGCAGCAAAAAAGAGGAAGTTGGTGATTGTCCGGGGCTGCAAAAAGATCTATCTGTGGGGTGCCCCATCTGGAGAATATCACCTCCAAGATCAAGGGATCCAGTGACCATTCGTGATGGCCCTGAGATATCCTGCTGAGAGCATCCGCCAGGACATTGTCCTTGCCTGGGAGGTGTACTGCTGAGAGGGAGGTGTTCAGAGAATAAGCCAGACACCACAACTTCATCGCTTCTGTGCACAAGGCCGTAGACTGAGTGCCCCCTTGTTTGTTGATGTACCACATTGTGGTGGTATTGTCTGTTCTGATCTGAATAACTTTGTTCTGAACAGACTTGGAAAAAACTTGAAGTGCTAGAAAAACTGCTCTGAGCTCCAACAGATTGATGTGGAGCAGAGATTCCTGAGGGGACCACAACCCTTGGGTAGTCAGGTCGCCCATGTGAGCCCCCCACCCCAAGAGGGAGGCATCTGTAGTAAGGATTAGAGAGTGAGACTGAGTGACAAAGTGAACTCCTTGTCTCAGATTGTTCAGATCCTGCCACCAGTGCAAGGCCTGGATCAAGGTTCGAGTCACTGGGATCAGTTTGGTCAGAGGGTCCCTTTTCTGAGACCAGAAGGCCCTCAAATGGAACTGAATGTCCCTCATCTGAAATCTTGCTCCCTGCACCACTGCTGTAGTAGCAGCCATGTGCCCCAGGAGCTGAAAAAAATGCCTTGCTGGTCGAGACACCTGTAGGGTGAAAGAGGAGGTCAGAGTGATAAGGGTCCTTGCCCTGTCCAGGGGAAGGAAGGCTCTGGTCCTTTCTGTATCCAGCTCTGCACCTATGAAGGTGAGGAGCTGAACAGGCTCTAGAACTGACTTTGACAGATTCAGAAGGAAACTTAGAGAAGTGAGCAGTTGCTGAGTTACCTGTAAGTGTAACTTGACCTGGTCTGGGGACTGGCCTACTATGAGCCAGTCGTCTAGGTATGGGAAGATGGCAATTCTTTGCCTTCTCAGAGAAGCAACTACTACTGCCAGACATTTTGTGAACACCCTTGGAGCAGAGGTTAGTCCGAAGGGCATTGCTGTGAACTGGTAATGGCCTGAGGGCAGCTCGAACCTGAGGTACTTTCGATGGGAGCTTCTGATAAGAATATGGAAGTAGGCATCCTTGAGGTCCAGGGACACTAGCCAGTCCCCTGGCCTTAGAGAGGGTAGAATTATTCCCAGAGTCACCATTTTGAATTTTGGCTTTAAAAGGTGCTTGTTTAAATATCTGAGATCCAGGATGGGCCGCCATTCTCCTGTCTTTTTTGGGGTAAGGAAGTACCTGGAGTACAATCCTTTGCCCTGGTGTAGGGGTGGAACCCGTTCCACAGCTCTGAGAGCCAGGAGGGAAGAGACCTCTGCCTCTAAGGCAAGTGCCTCTGAGGGATTTGCAGGTGGAAAAGATCTGGCTCTCAGCTTTGGAAATTTTTTGAAGCTGAGAACCAGTCCCTGGCTTACTACTTCCAGGACCCACTTGTCTGACGTTAGAGACTTCCAGTCTTGGACAAAGTAAGTCAGCCTGCCCCCTACAGGTGGTGGAGAATCGGCCCTGGCAAACCCATCAGAGTGCCTGCTTGGCAGGGGGTTTTGGCTGAGGGGTGGAAGAAGGTCTGCTTGTACCCCTTCTGCCTCTCCCTCTAAAGAACCCCCTTTGAGCATAGGCAGAAGAGAAGGCATGGGCTTGGTAGAAAGGCCTGTGAAAAGGCCTGCCCCTGGGATGCTGCCTTTGAGGAGTGGCCTGCCTTTCCTTGGCCTGGGCACTCCTATAGGTGGTCCTATACTCGTCCATTTTCTTCATGTAATTCTCTGTTTGCTTTCCAAACAAAGAATTACCCACAACAGGAAAATCCATGGCCTTAGTCTGGGTGTCCTGCGACAGGCTAGTACATCTGAGCCAAGCCATTCTGCGATGTGCCACAGATGTAGCCATGACTCTTGATGACACATCATTTGAGTCCACTGCAGCATGGAATTGCACCTTGGATGCCTCAATACCATCAGCAGCCACCTGCTCCAGCTCCTTGGCAAGCTGGCCAGGGACCTGTTTTGCTAAAGCCATGACAGTGTCCCATCTGGATTTCTGATACCTAGCAGTATAAGCCATATAATTGGTCTGAGTCCCAAGGATGCTGCCATGTATTGTTTCTTTGCCATGGCATCAATCCTCCTGGAGTCCTTGTCTGGGGGGTGTGAAGCCAAGGGAATATTTGCCTTGTCACAGGCTGCAGCCTGCACTACCCCAACATGGCTGCATTGTTGTGTAAGGAACTCCGTATCTGAGCCTGACAGTGTATACCTCTTGTCCATTCTTTTATCCACAGGGGGTATGGTGTTAGGAGTCTTTAAAATCTTAAATGTCTGTTTCCCAAAAGATTTGTGTAAGGGAATAGACAGCCTCCTAGACTCTGGGATATCCATCATTTCCACATAGTCAGGCTCCTCCTGGTCATCCACAGCTTCCTCCATAGAAAGCTGGAGGGTTTCAGCCACTTTTTTATAAAACATGAAATGGGAGGGGGACTCAGAAAGCCTAGGAGGAGACACTCCTGAAGGTCTGTCTGGGGAGAAGTCCGGGTCAATGGGCACATCCAGACTTTCAAAGCCACATTCACTTTCCTCATATTCCTCTTCCTCCTCCTCCGGTTCATAAAATTCCTCTAAATCATACTCTTGAACCGGTGGAACTGGCCGAACCGAGTGCCTCCCTGATGGTGCCGGTTCGGTCAGAACCGCGGAAAGCGACTGCACAATTTTTATCGCTTTGGCTATTTCTTCAGCGGTTGGAGAAGAAAGTTTTGGATCCACACCAGCTGAATTTTCATTTCTTGTTCTCTTAGCTGGAACAGACTCCTCAGAATCGGATCTCCTTTTGCCTGAAGAAGCCTCACTCTGGTCAGAGGGCACTCCCTCTGGTTCGGTTTGAACCGAACCGGGCTGGCCATCCGGTTCAGCGGACTTTTTGGCCTCCCTTTCCCTGAGCCTACCGACTCGTTTTTCTAGGGTAGCTGTAGGAAAATTTTTACAAATCTGGCAGTCTGTATTGAAGTGGTCAAACCCCAGACAACAAACACAGGTGGTGTGGGGATCAGCCTTGGCAAAGACTTCCCCACACACACTGCAGTGTTGAAACCCAGTGGGCCCGGTTTTTCTTTTGGGTTTCTCAGACATTGTGCCAGTCTAACCAAACTTACCCTTTTAATGGCAATCCGTCAGGCAGACCCTCTTATCGGTTCCTGACCGTGTTTATGGTCGTGGAAAACGTAATCAATCCGTTCTTTTTAGAACCGATAAGAACCAGTAACCACACTCTAAAATGTAAAATAAAGATTTTTTAGCAACTTGATCGGTTCAAACCGAACCGATGAACCGTTTACAAGTTCCACACAGAATAGAAATAATATAAACCTATCTAGTACTCACGAATACCACAGACAGAGACTGAACCGACAGGTTGCGGTTTAAATTCGGTCGAAAACCGAGAAAAGCGGTACTTTGACAAATTGAACCAAGCAGAAGGAGAAATCTCCGGAGCGACTGTTCAGTGAGGCGGAGTAAAGAATCTGACGGTTTGAGTTCAAACAGCAACAGACAGAGTCTCAACCGGGCTCGAGCTCAGCGTTCCATGCCTGGCATGGAAAGTTAACTCTTTCATCTCCGGGGCAGTTCGAAGGTTGGGACTCACTGCTACTGTCAGAATACAGCAAGACTTCATGTTGTTTGAATAGCAGTGGCGAAGGCATGCCGCCAGCCATGCTGAAATGCCTCTGATAGCGACAGGTTGACCCAGCCATGTTTCGCTGAAGGAAACAAACAGTTGTTGAGCTTTGCAAATTAGTTTTATTCTATCTAAATAGAAACACAGAGCTCTTTTAACATGTAAAGAATGAAGGGTACGCTCTCCTTCATTTTGGAAGTTTGCAAAGTGAGCAGGAAGGACTAAAGGCTGGTTTACATGAAATTCTGAAACAACCTTAGGGAGAAACTTAGGATGGGTCCTAAGAACTACTTTGTCCTTATGAAACACAGTATACGGAGGGTCTGTGACCAAAGCATGTATTTCAGAGACACTACGGGACGAGGTAATGGCCACCAGGAAGGCCGTTTTCCAAGTGAGAAATTTCTGCTCACAGGTAGCTAGAGGCTCAAAAGGCTTTCGAGTGAGCATGTCTAGTACAAGATTAATGTCCCAGGCTGCGACTGGACGTCTGATAGAAGGTCTGGTATGCAGAATTCCCATAAGAAACTTCTTAACTACAGGTAACTGAGATAGTGACAAGGAAAGTACTGGCTCATGATAAGCTGAAATGGCACAAAGGTGAACTTTGACTGTAGAGTATTGTAGACCTGAATCTGAGAGGTCTAAAAGGTACTCTAGAACTTTATTTGGTGGGCAGGAAAAAGGATTCAAAGAGGATTTTGCACACCAGAGGGAGAGAAACGCTTCCATTTGGCTGTTTACGTTTTTCTAGTGGCTGGCTTGTGCGCAGCCAAAAATATCTGAAACTCTGCGAGAGACATTGAACCTGTTCACTTCCATCTCTTCAGGAGTTGAGCGTGAAGGTGAAGCGATCTCAGATTGGGATGGACCACAGGCCCCTGAGTTAGAAGGTTCATCTGAAGGGGAAGCGCTTTTGGAGGGGTTTCCGACATACTGTTGAGTAACAGAAACAATATCTGTCAAGACCAGAAGGCAGCATGAGGATCATTTTGTCCCCCGGGACTCAAACTTGAGAATTACCCTCTGAATTAGAGGAAGAGGAGGAAAGGTGTATAGAAAGCGTTTTGTCCACTGCAGCCTGAACGCATCCTGACAGAAAATGCCAGGCCCTGGATTTCTGGAGCAGAACAGAGGCAGTTTTGTGTTGAGTGGGGATGCAAAAAGGTCCAGTTCTGGAGTTCCCCACTCTGCGAATAGTGACTGAACTACAGTTGAGTCGAGAGACCATTTGAGAGGATCTGTCTCCATTCTGCTGAGACGGTCTGGGAGTTCGTTCTGCACTCCCGGCAGGTAGACCACCTAGATTAGAGCCTTGTGCTCCAAGCACCATTCCCACACTCTCGCTTCCCTGCATAAGGGGTAAGAGTGAGCACCACCCTACTTGTTGATGTAATACATCACTGCTTTGTTGTCCGTTTGAAGGAGAATGTTCTTGTGACAGAGAATGTCCTTCAAAGCCCGGACTGCATAAAGGACGACTCTCATTTCTAGGACATTTATATGAGGTTGGGACTCATCTCGAGTCCATGTACCTTGGGTGTGGAGATTATGACAGTGAGCTCCCCACCCCATCAGGGACGCGTCCGTGGTAATGGAGATCTGGTGATCCAGGGGAGAAAAGGGATACCCTTCCAGAAGATTGTCCTCTTGTGACCACCAGGTGAGCAACTTCTTCAGAGGTTCTGTCACCTTGATGAGAAAGGACTGAGGGTGAGTGGTTAGGGATCACTGAGAACTGAGCATCCACTGAGAGGTTCTCATGTGGAGGCAAGCTAGGGGTACAGTGAACACTAAGGATGCCATGACACCCAGCATCCGTTGCATCGAGATAGCTCGAACCGAGTTGTTCTCTCTGACGTATCGGGCCATCTGTAGGATATCACTCTTTCTGTCCTCTGGAAGAAAGGCTTTCGTACAGGAGTTGTCCAGAAAAGTTCCTATAAAAAGGAGCTTCTGGGAGGGCTGAAAGAAAAAATTACTTACCATAGTAATCTTTCTTCCCAGTGATGCTCAGACATTCATAACTTTGTGCAGTCATCCTGAGGGGTTGGACTGCCCGGAGAGATGGAACACATGCAAATGATGGAATTCTTTGCACGTGAGCATCTTTCAAATACTGCCTTTACCAACTGTAGTGTTCTAAGCCCTTCAGATTTGTAAGAAGCCTGGAAGTCAGGCAACATGGAAAATTTTACCATAAATTATTACTAATTAATAAAACATTTTTAATAAAACATTTTTAGGATTAGCCTAATAAACAACTTACTTGAAAAAACCTCCAAGGGAGGAGCTATACCTAAATATAATATTGGTGTTCACCATAGAATGAGAAAAAACTATTTTGAGAGACAGAAAAACTCTGGTAAAACTCTGTCTAGCATAGAGAAATGTACCCAGAAGGATACGGCTATGTGGCACTAGCATGCGGAATGCAGAGGCTTAAGTTCTGGAAGGGAGTTATGAATGTCTGAGCATCACTGGGAAGAAAGAAGATTACTATGGTAAGTAATTTTTTCTTCTAACCCCAGTAATGCTCAGACCATTCATAACTTTGTGCAGACTACCAAGCAGTACCCCCAGGTGGTGGGCACAGAACTTATTTTGGAAACAGACTTTGCAGGACTGCTGTGCCAAACTTGGCATCACTTCTGAATAAAATATCCAAATTATAATGCTTTGTAAAGGTGTGTACTGATTTCCAAGTAGCCGCTTTACAAATGTCCAACAATGGCACCTCCCTAGCAGCTGCAATAGTGGCAGCTGTTCCTCTTTTTGAATGAGCCCTCAGCCCAGCTGGGGACTCTTTACCTGCTTTATTGTAGCAGAATTGAATGCACTGGACAATCCACAGAAATGGATCTTTTGAGGCTGGTTTGCCCATTCCAACATCCCATATGTAAGGAAAAGTTGTTTTTTGTCTTGCCTATGGCCTTTAGTAGCTGTCATTTAGTAGCTGAGAGCTCTTTTCACATCCAGACTGTGAAGTCTTCTTTCACCAGAGCTTGCATGGTCTGTGAAGAAGACAGGCAGAGTGATTGATTGGTTCAGATGGAAATCTGAAATCACCTTGGGAAGGAATTGTCTGTTTGTTCTGAGGACTACTTTATCCCTGTGGAAGGAAATATAGTCCTGGTCGACACAGACAGCCTGAAGCTCACTGATTCTTCTTGCTGAAGTAATTGCTACCAGGAAAACTGTTTTCCAGGTAACATACTTTAAATGGGCTGTAGCCATGGGCTCAAAGGGAGCCCGCATCAACCTTGCTATACATACATTAAGATCCCAAGCGGGCACTGGTGCCCTGGTGAAGTGCAAATGCATTAGGCCTTTGAAAAATCTTTTGAAAATGGGATCTGATGCTACAGATAGCTTTTGTCTAGCAGACAGGTGCAGATACTGCTGCAAGGTGAACCCTCAAGGAACTGGGTTGCAGACCTTGAGGAATGCAAGTGGGTTAGATAATCCAACACCACTGAGACCCCTGCATCATTTGGGGTGAAGTTTTTAGTAGAGCACCAGAAAGAAAATCTTTTCCACTTAGCAGAATAAGTTTTCTTAGTTGAAGGCTTCCTGTAACCTTTCAAAATGTTTAATACAGCGTCAGAAAGGTTCAAGCCTGCATACTCTAACTCCTAAAGAGCCATGCTTTGAGGTGAAGAGACTTGAGATTTGGGAATAGCAATGTTCCCTGATTGGAGGTTAGAAGATTGTGCCTGACAGGCAGGCTTATTGGCCTGCTCACTGCCATGGAGAGCAGAAAAGAGTACCATGGCTGCCTGGGCCAATCTGGAGCTATCAATATCAGAGAAGTTGAGAGGGATCTGAGTTTCAGCAGCACCCTGAAAACTAGAGGGAAAGGGGGGAATGCATAGAGAAACTTGCCCGACCAATCCAGCACCAAGGCGTCCAGAGGGATTGTGCCCTGGGCTGGTGGCCTGCAACAGTACTGGGGCAACTGGTGGTTCTGGTGGGATGCGAACAAGTCTATCTCTGGAACACCCCACCTGTTGAAAATTACCTGTACCACCTGCTTGTTCAATGCCCATTCGTGATGGGACTGACTGATTCGACTCAGTGTGTCTGCCAAGATATTGTCCTTTCCTGGCAGATGGATGGCTTGCAGGGACACCTTTAAAGAATATGCCAGAGCCCAAATTCTCATGGCTTCTGTGCATAGGGGACCTGATCTGGTGCCACCCTGTTTGTTTATGTAATACATAGTGGTGGTATTGTCTGTTTTGACCTGTACCACCTTGCCTATTACCAGTGTAGAGAAACCTTTAGTGCCAGCCGCACTGCTCTGAGTTCCAGCAGATTTATATGCTGGAGGGACTCTGCTTCTGACCAGGTACCCTGAGTTGTGTGCTCCCCTAGATGGGCACCCTAGCCCAGCAGGGATGCATCTGTTGTGAGGATTAGTGAAGGATCCTCCTTTTGGAAGGGAACTCCTTGTCTTAGGTTGGATTCCTTTTTTCCACCACAAGAGGGCTTGTAACAGGGGCCTTGTCACTGGAATGAGCTTTGAGAAAGGGTCTTTTTTCTGACTCCAATGAGTCCTGAGGTGAAACTGGATGTGTCTCATGTGAAACCTGGAACCCTGCACTGTACTTGTGGATGCAGTCATATGACCCAAGAGCTGCGGAAATTGCTTGGCTGTTTTTTGACCATGCAATTTGAAGGAGTTTGCTATGGCCTGAAGACTTTGTACCCTGTCTAGTGGTAAGAAGGCCCTGACCTGCAGGGTGCTGATCTCTGCCCCTATGAACTGTAAAGTCTGTGTAGGGGCGAAGACAGATTTTTTTCTGGTTTACTACGAAACCTAGAGATTCCAGAAGATCCTGTGTAAGCCTTAGAGAGGTTGTGACCTGCTCTGGTGATTTGCCCACTATCAGCCAGTCATCCAGGTATGGAAAGACAGTCACTCCCTGTCTTCGAAGAAATGCCACAACTGCTAGGCATTTTGTAAACACCCTTGGTGCCGAGGAAAGGCCGAAGGGTAGGGTTGCAAACTGATAATGACCTGATGGGAGTCTGAATCTGAGATATTTTCTGTAAGATTCCTTTATGGGGATGTGGAAATAAGCGTCCTGTAAATCCAGAGATGCCAGCCAGTCCCCTTTCTGGATTACTGGTAGAATCCGAGCCAGGTGACCATTTTGAACTTTGGCTTTTTCAGGTGCTTGTTTAAAGCTCTGAGATCCAAAATTGGCCACCACTCCTCATTTTTCTTTGTTGTTAGGAAGTATCTGGAGTAAAAACCTCTTCCTCTCAGGGTTGCAGAGACTAATTCCACTGCTTTGAGCTGAAGCAGCTTCTGGACCTCTGCCTCTAGCAATGAGATTTGTGCTAGAGGTGAAGAGGCAGAAACCCTGGTTTTTTTCAGAGGAAGAAATTTGAATTGCAGAGACAGACCTTTGCCCACTACCCCCAGCACCCACTTGTCTGTGGTGATGGTTGACCAGTGGGGGAAGAAATGGGACAGTCTGCCTCCAACAGGTAGGGAGGAGGCGGCTTGCATCTAAGGGGTTCTACTTAGGCTGGGACTGAGTTTGTGGCTGAGTCCCTTGCCTAGAGCCCCTTCTACCCCTACCCCTTGAGTAGCCCTGAGTGGGGGTACTGCTGGTATTGGGGCATGGCTACTGGCTGGAAAAAAGGTAGTGATAGAAAGGGACGACCCCTAGCCCCCCTTCCATAGGGCCTAGTGAATGAGGACACTCTGTCTCTAGCAGAGTTACTTCTATAAGTAGCCTTATATTCATCCGCTTTTTTCATATAGGCCACTGTGGACTCCCCAAACAGTAGATTTCCTTCCAGTGGGAAATCCAAGGCCTTTGACTGGGTATCCTGAGTGAGGTTTGTGGCCCTAAGCCAAGCAAACCTCCTCTGGGCCACTGTATCAGCCATCCATCTGGCTGCAGTGTCATTCAAATCAGCAGCCATTTGGAACTGGTACTTGGCCGCCTCTAACCCAAACCTGGCAGTTTCTGCCAGGTCATCTGACAAGGGTGGGGTGGCCTTCATGGACATTGCCAGTACCGACTGCCACAGGGATTTCTGATACTGGGCAGCATAAGATTGAAAAGTGGCCTGTCTCATGGCCAATGAGACTGACAGATAGCTCTTTTTGGCCATACTGTCCAGTTTTCTGGAGTCCTTGTCCAAAGGGTGTGAGGACAGAGGGACCTTAGCCTTATCACAGGCAGCTTGCTGTATAACCCCCTGATGATCAGGGTGGGAGAAAAGGAATTCAGCTCCCTCCCTGTTCAGCTGATATTTTTTATCTATTCTCTTGTCAATAGGAGGAAGAGAGTTTGGGGTCTGGAGGAGCTTCATAGCATCCTTCTTAAAGAATTTATATACTGGAAGGAGGAGGGCTTTTGTGGGTGTTAAACCCATCATACTGAGGTACTCTATCTCCTCCTCCTCATCTTCCACTTGCTCTGTTGTGTTGATGTCCAGAGCATCTGCCATTCTTCTTACAAAAGAAAAATGGGAGGAAAAATCCTCAGACACTCTGGGAGGAGCCAAATTCCTGCTCAGGGGAAACCTCTGGGGGAATAGGTTCATCCTCCTCATAAATGTCATCATCCCTTCAAAATATTGTGGCTCTGGAGCAGGAGGCAACACAGGCAGCAACCTGGGGACCTCAGGGAGGAGCAGGAGGCTGAGGATGATGATCTTTGCAGAGCCTGGATAATTTTGAGCATACAGGCTGTGTCTTGAGTGGAAGGCATGACAGGCTGCTGTAGAAGGTCCCTGGTTTAGCAGGAGAGGGTTCTGCATGTTTGAGCTTCTTTAATTTCTTTGAGGGAACCGGAGTCACTGCTTTTCCTTCTTTTGCCCTTCGCCCGTATCAGGGCAGGGTAAGGACTTGTCAATTCAACCACAATAGACTGGGGTGTCAGCTGGTCAGAGCCTGAGGGACCCTTGAAACTTTTTGTGAAGCCTTTCACATGCTTTTAACAGTTTTTCTGGGAATGTTTTGCATATTTAACATTCCTGGTCCAAATGTTCAAAACCCAGACAAGCTACACATAAGGTGTGCTTGTCTGCCTTGGCAAACACATCTCCACACTTCAAACAGTTTTTAAAACCAGGCTCCCCGGTTCTCTTTTTAGGTTTCTCAGTCATGGTGAAATATAAAATGAAAAACCTCAACCGCTAACACCAAAAGCTAATGCGGTTATTTAAACAGCTTAAAAAGCTTTTACTTTTTTTTTTGCAGTCGGTTCCGGAACCGATAAGGAACCGATGGAACCGAGAAAGGAGACGAAATATGAACCGGTTCAGCGGTTCTGTAACCGATGAAAAGCGGTTACAAATAAAAACTTTAAGGACCAAATTTAAATGAAAATGAATAGGTTCTTTAGTTAGAGAACCGAAACAAAGTTACAATTAGCTCGGATCCCTCACGGTTATACCGAACAGCGAGGAACCGAGAAACAACAATTTAAACAATAATAAACTATATAAAACTAACAAATTAGTAGAGGCAGTAAAAGAAATGAAAAATACTTATGGTTTTTAAACTTTTTTCTTTCTTATTCATGCGAAAGAGGGCGACAGAGACTCCGAGCGACCAGACTTTCAGGCGGAGAGAAAAATCTGAAGGGCTTAGAACACTACAGTTGGTAGAGGCAGTATCTGAAAGATGCTCATGTGCAAAGAATTCCATCATTTGCATGTGTTCCATCTCTCCGGGCAGTCCAACCCATCAGGATGACTGCACAAAGTTATGAATGGTCTGAGCATTACTGGGGTTAGAACTGCGATTTCTTGAGATTTAGCAGAACTCCCATGGATGTGATAAAGTTGTCCAGATATGGGAAAACTTGTATTCTGATCTTTCCGAGATGCGGTGTGAGAACTGCACAACACTTTGTAAAAACTTACAGCGCTGAGGATAGCTCAAAGGGCAGGACTCTGAACTGATAATGTTGGCCCAAAGCCATGAACCTTATGTATTTGTGATGTTTTGGGTGAATAGGAGTATGTTGGTAAGCATTCTGCATGTCCAGGGAGGCTAGCCAGTCATGCTGATGAAGTAAAGGTAACAGGGTTCCTAGCAATATCATTTTGAACTTCTCTGTGGGAAGAAATTTGTTCAGTTTTCTGAGGTCCAAAATGGGACGCTTGCCCCCGGTTTTCTTTGGAACTAGAAAGTAATGGGAGTAGAACCCTGTGTTCTGTTGATCCAGCGGAACTATTTCTACTGCCCTGTTGTTCAGAAGGCCTTGTATCTTGGAAGTGAGAAGTTCTGACTGAAGTACTGACACACTGGGCTGTTGTATGGGGGGATGATCCGGAGGGGTCTCTGAAAGATTGAGGGAATACCCCTCGCGGATTATCCGGAGGACCCATTTGTCCGATGTTATGGACTTCCACCGGTTGTAGAATTGAGTCAGACGACCTCCCACCGCTGAGGAAGAGTCCCCCTCGGGCAGCTGAGGTGGGACTTGGACCAGAAACTCAGAAGGCGGCACTGGGCACTTTGGGCCCCTGTGCTTTCTGATGCATTTTCTTTCGAGGCTGGAGGGCTTGGTTTTTATTAAAACCTCCCCTGCCGACTTCCGGTGATGTCACGGAGCTGCTACAAGCTTAATCCGTGAGGCTCCCAGCCCGGCTGACCAAAAATCCCCCAAAAACCAAATTTTTAAGCCTAAAAGATGTCGAAAAGCTCAGGGGGAGCACTCCAGAGTGCCAATAGAGGCAAAAATCGGCAAGACCCAAGGACAAACTTCAAGGATGCCACTAGATTGAAGTCAGGCCCACCAAGCAGGTCGTACTCTCCACCCGGCCTACAAGCACCCGATTGCAATACAGACGGGGAAAATGCACACCTGTTGCACTCAAGATTCGAGAGGCTCTTGCACAAAATTACTGAATCCAGAAAAGAGAACAAGCAGGAGTTCCGGGCCATGCAGGCCCAATTAGCTACCTTTGAGAACCGCATAGGCCAGATTGAGGAGAGTGTATCAGAGGCAGAAGACAGTACGACACAGCTAGCAACAATAGTCCAGACCCTTGTACAGCACACAGAAAACTTACAAGCCAAATGTCTGGACTTAGAAGGTCACTCTCGGCGTGACAACCTGCACTTGTATGGCCTTGTATGGGGAGGGGAGGTCGGTGGGTGCGGTATACGTGGACCTATCAAAGGCTTTTGATTTGGTGAATCATTGTACCTTGATCAAAAAATTGAAGAGTATGAGAATAGAGGAAGAGACTTGTGGATGGTTTACATCATATTTAGATAAGAGGATTCAATTTACTATAGCAAATGGTTATAAGTCCGGATTGGATTATGTGACGGGGGGTACCCCAGGGTTCAATCCTGGGGCCCCTCTTATTCTTGGTTTATTTGGATGACTTACCAAGATTGATAAAAAATTCACAAGTTAGAATTTACGCAGACGACACAGTCTTGATTGCATCAGGTAAAAATTCTGAAGAAATTGTACAAAAATTACAAGGTGATTTCTTAATGCAATATTTTTTTTCTTCACTTGGACTCTTGATAAACAGTAAAAAAACACAAACTATGCTTTTTGGTAGTGAGAAGAAAAAACAAGTGTCCTCAAAATTAATAATTAAGACTCTGGAAGGAAATATTCTAGAACAAACACAAGTCTATAAATATTTGGGTATATACATTGATCAAGGTTTAAATTTTGAACGACATATAACAGAATTAATAAAAAAACAAATTCAAAACTATGGGGTATGAGAAGGATTTCAAATTGTCTATCAAAAAGAAATGCGATTAAATATAGCAAATCAACTTATATTACCAATGATAGATTATGGGAGCCATATTTATAGACATACTTCCAAAAACAGTTACATCATCTGGATGTTCTTTACAATAAAATAGCAAGATTTGTATTGAAATGTGACATTGGCACCACCATTGTGATATGTATACAGAACTAGGTTGGAATTCATTACATCAGAAAACTGAGAGAAATTGGTTGAACCAGATAAAAGGATTAATTAATAATTCATCACAGTACTACTTGACTAAAACATTAATAAAACCTGATCATGAATTAAATCTGCGGAAACAAGATGCTAGAGATTTTCTGGTCCCAAAAATTAAAAATGGTTTTGGTAATATGACCTTCCAATATAAAGCTTCTGCAAGTTGGAACAGACTTCCCCCTTACCTTAGAGACCCAGACTTGTCTTTTACAGAATATAAAACTGCAATAAAACACGAACTATGTTTTAGATGTTTGTATAATAGGTAGTTATATGTTTAAGAGGTTTGACTTATGTCTTGTATCCTTTGATGTAATGTGCATTGAGTGTTATGTATATTCTGAATATGTTTTTGTACATTTTGTGATTATTTAAACATTTTTACGACACAGGATTACCTTGTAAATAGGGACTTTTTGAACCCTAATGGCAAATTTCTCTGTATAAATAAACTTTTACTACTACTACTTCCGGAGAACACTGAAACAACCCCCATGGCGCCCTTCCTGGAAAACCTGTTGAAAGACATTCTCGACCTGCCGCCTACCTTGAATTTCCACATCGAAAGAGCGCACAGGTCACTGCAACAAAAACCGGCCGACCCAGCTGCATGCCCATGCTCCATCGTATTCAAGTTGAGTTCCTTTAGTGTCAGGAAAGAGATACTGAGGCGTGCTTGGACGAAAAAGGATCTTAAATAGCTCACGCATAGTTTTTTTCTGGATCATGACTATCCCCATAAAATACAGGTCCAAAGGGCCAAATACTTACCGATCTTGACAGCACTGCGAGAAAAGTCAATACGCTTTCATACACCCCACCCTTCAAGGCTGAGAGTATTTTGGGAGGAGGGGTGGAGATTTACACTACAGTGGAAGATGCTATGGAAGCCCTGAGAGAGAAAAATATCCCAGTGAAGGAGAGTGGGAACCAGGAGGTCGGGAATCGTGGGTTCTTTAAACAGCGCACAAGCAACAGGAAGATAGGGGGAATCAGAAACGGAACACACACTGAGGTGATGCGCAGTATCCAGAAGATCCTCGAAGGGAAAACATCTCAAAGCGACTCCTTAACCTGAGGATAGAAGGGAAAGGAACTGTGGTGTGATCTTCAGTGGGACTTTGCCACTTACCACGAATTTAATGGAAGCGCTAGCACTGCATTCCAGGATGAGTATAAAGCAACATAGTCGCACATATATGTTTTGAGACTGTCTCATTCTGTGCTTCCCCCTTCCATATGGAGCAGATGAATGGGACCTTTTACTGGAGACTTGTTCTTGTGGGGGACCGATGGAGCTGAACCATCAAGTTGTCAACAAATAGAAGACATGATTTGGCAGCCCTACCAGGCAACTAAGATTTGAAAATTATGGCCAACTGATAACAAATAAGAACTGGCTATAAACCAACTAATAACGGGGGCTTATATGGGGATATATCTAAGCTAAATGTTCCCCTAGAACTATACTCATTACCTTCTCTTCCCCCTCCCCTTTCCCATTCTCTTTTTACAGTGAGCCCGACTAAGGCAGTTCTTATAAATGGAAGAGATTTTGACCTGACTGCCTAAATTATTGAGCGTGTTCGCCTGGGCCATAAAACCCAGGAATGCAATACCTAGTTAATAGAGTGGAGTTTGAGTTGAAGGCTCTAACTGAATAGTTTGGTTGAAAGGCCTCTATAGTACACTTTAAGGGTAAAATTAGACTGAGTGGTCAGCTGGGCAAGGGGCATACTGTTGTAATAGTAACCCATAATACAATAGTTTACATAGGAGCCCTACGATAACGAGGCTCTAGAGGAGGTCCTCCAGAAACGGAGGGGTACGAATTCCTCCTCGTCCTCCTAGTATTAGGAGTACAAAGGGGCTAGTGAGGTAACTTAGCCCCCAACCTTGGAAGTAAATTTGCTTAAGTTACTGTTAATGGTTGTTCAACTGTTTCTTGTTAAGTTTAAGAGTTATTTTATGATTGGCATAGCAAGACGATTGGAAACTATAGGCACTATAAAACATTAGGGTGAAATAAATGACTTAAAGAAAAGGAGACCACCACTATGGGCGAAAGACCATAAGTTTGAGGTTCGGTATAAACCAGAATTACATGATCTGACATAAGATGGTGCAATCTTATACCATTTGCACCTATAACGTGCACGGAATTACAAACCCTGTCAAGAGAAGTAAAACCCTCCAGTTAATGAGATGGCAGGGAGCTAATATTTTATTGCTACAAGAGACACACACCTCTCTCAAAATGAACATAAAAAATTTGACCAAGTGGTGGCCTCCTCATATAATAAAAAATTTGAGAGACTGGGCTTCTTCCAGGTGGTGGCCTCCTTGTATAAGTGGGGTAGGCGCAAGGGTACTGCCATTTTGGTTAGGCAAGGTACTCCCTTTGAAATCAAGGACAACATCATAGATAGAGAAGGAAGGTTTGTAATTCTTAAAGGCTATCTAGAGGGACAGATGATTATGCTTGCCTCAATATATGTTCCTCCAGCGACAGAATTCCTAGTATACAGAAATCTCTTCACCCAGTTGGTGGGCTGGGCGGAGGGCAGATTGATAAGTGGTGGGGACTTCAACCTGGATATCTCCGAGGGAGGTGGGGACCGCCCCTCTCAGGGCCGAACGAATAAAATAAACAGAAAGGTGCAGAAATTACTTCAGGAGTTGGGCTATGAGGATGTTTGGAGATACTCGTGTGGACTAGTGCGTAAGCATATGTTCCACTCACAGGCGCACGTCTCCTATTCCTGCCTAGACTTTTTGGTGACTCAAAAACAGCATTTAAACACCATACAGCAAGTATGGCAGGGAGACTTTACTCTCTCGGATCACGCACCCATTTACTGTAAAATACTATCACAAACACCCCACAGAAAAACATTCTGGAGGCTCAACCTGTCATTGCTCAGGGATAAGGAGATTCAGGAAACGATTAAAAGTACCATAACGCAGGCACTGTTAGATAATGCTACCCAGGAAACTACTATTGCAATGCTCTGGGATACAGTTAAAGCAATAGTGAGAGGAAAAATTATAGCAATTTCTTCATATAAGAAGAAGCAGAGAGAAGAGCACAGACTCTCTCTGCAAGCTAAGATAGGGGCATTAGAAGAACTGCAAAAAGTTAAGCAATGTAAGGCTTGATCTCTCGAGTTTATTTCTCTCAGAAAGCAGCTGAATGCTATCTTAGACTATGCCATAGAACAGAAATTAATTTACCTCCGGCATAAATACTACGTTGGGGGACCTAGGTTTACAAGATTGATAGCAAGTCAATTGCGAACCCGGAAAGTCAAATCTACTATCATAAAAGTAAGACACCCAGTTATGAATGAACTCAAAAACAAAATACACACAATTTCTGAAGCTTTTCATCCCTACTATTCTACACTTTATTCAGAAGAGACCAGTCCCTCAGACGAACAGATCCAGAAATTTTTAGCACCCCTGCGGCTTCCTGTACTATCATGGAGCCAAGGTGACTGGCTGACGGTTTCAATCACTAATAAAGAGGTGGCAGCAATGATTGGAAACTTAAAAACAGGCAAATGCCCAGGTTCCGATGGGCTACCTGGGGAATTTTATAAGATCTTTACTAAAACACTGGTTCCTATATTGGAGCGAGTGTTCTCTTTCGTGACTTCACAAGAGGGAGAGATCCCTCCTTCCTGGAATGAGGCAATAGTCTCTATTATACCCAAAGCCGGGAAAGGTTCTACGCAGTGCTCCTCATACTGACCTATATCTATCTTAAACACAGACTACAAGATATTGGCTTCGATACTAGCTAGGCGCCTGGTCCAAAATGCCCCAGCCACAATACGCATGGACCAGTGTGGTTTTATCCCTGGACGTCAAGCTCAGGATAATGTAAGGCGTATGGTATAGAATACATTCACGCAAACAAAATTCCTGTAATTCTGTTGGGGTTGGATGCAGAGAAAGCCTCTGATAAGGTGTCATGGAAATACCTGAGATAGGTACTGATAAAATTTGGCTTCCTGATTCAATTAATAGATACCATTTTCAAATTTTTACAAGAATCCCATCGGATATGTAAGAACAAACGGTCACATATCAGACAGATTCCCCCTATGTAGAGGGACTAGGCAGGGCTGCCCCCTCTCCCCGTTACTGTTTGCTTACTACATAGAACCCCTGGCCCAATATTTGCAGCAGGCCCCAGACATAGAGGGAGTAACAGTGGAGGGGATGGTGCAGAAACTGGCTCTTTCTGCAGATGACATTTTATTCTATCTGACTAAATTGGAAACATCGCTAGAGGCCCTTTTCCAGAGGATTCAAGAATTTTCCAAACTATCTGGATTTACGCTTAATATAGGTAAATCAGAAGCCCTAACATTTGATTATGAACCAACACCTTCATTTAAAAAACAATACCCAGTTAAGTGGGATGACGATAGTATAAGATAATAAGGAATACAAATCCCCAAAGACCCAGACAAATTATTTACCCAAAACTATCACCCTCTGATTACTAATATTAAACAGGACGTGAGGAGATAGGCATTACTTCCATCCTCCTTCTATACTAGGAACCTATCCCTTAAGATTAATGCGCTGCCAAGATTTTTATATATGTTTCAATGTGTCCCGTGTGCCCTCACCCCTAAAGAACTTCTCTCCTGGCAAAGAATATTCAATGTATACCTCTGGGACCAAAAGGGGCCGAGGGTTGGCTTCCCAAAGCTAACTCTACCCAAGGAGTTTGGGGGGGGGTGGCCCTACCCTTGCTACAAAACTACTGGATTGCCACTCAGATGCGACTGGCATTGCTCTGGGGCAATAAATCCTACCAGGCTAAATGGAAACAAATAGATTTGGCGAGACCATTTGCAATCCCACTCCTAGCCTGCTTATTTTCTATGTCTCATCTCAGGAAGGCCACCCAGAAAGCCCCATCAGGCGATGGAAGCCATCCTGAAAGGATGGCAAATGGGAACAAAACATAAACCTGACCAACAGCACTACTGGAAGTACAAATGGTTTATTTTGAACCAGACATTTGACAACCAGTGGTACAAAAACCAGATTAAAAAAGGTCTCGAAGCCCAATGGTGACTTTTAAACGGGAATGAAATACTGGGCTTTGAGGAAGCCCAGAGGATATATGGATGGTCTGAAAAAGACAGAGAGCCAGATATTCAAAACTTTGCCCAGGGCCTAAATTAGCACTGCCCAGCGGGCAAACTTAGCCTGGAGCACAGAGCAAGCTATACTGAAATGGAAATAGCCCGGTGCTAATCCTGCTGAATATTGCAGTCTAAGGAAGCCGGGCAAACTGGTCTGGGAGTGCAGGGCAAAAATAGCCCGGGAATAAGACAGCACTGAATAAAGCAACCAGGAAGTGCAACCCACAACAACAACACAGTGCACAGCAACGTGAGGGCAAGTACAGACGAACTACATGGCCAATGTGTGTGCCAGCAAATGCATGGACTCAGTACAGCTGCAAGAAGCAGCAGATGTGAAAGAACAGTGATCAAAACTGTATATTATTGCCTGTACTGTTAGCGCTGCGCTAACACATTAGCATGGAGCTAAGCAGTTAGCCCGGTGCAAACACGTTTGCTCGGAGCTAAAATGTGCCATATTCAAAACTGCCATGCAAATGAGCCTACTTAGGTAGTCTCTGGGCAAACAACCGGATTAGTATCTCATTATACCCTGATTTGCATGCAGTTTGCCCAGCGTTACTGCAGGGTCCCACAGAGCCACCTGTAGGTCAGTCTGGAAGTACAGGGGCTGGCAGGTCCAACCGCAGCTCCACCAGTAGGTCAGTCTGGCAGTGCACGATGATAGCTGCAGGCTACATGTAAACAGTACAGCATGGCATAGCATATTGTACCCCAGGGGACAAGACAGCATAGGTGGTGGTGGTGCTGCATGCAACTGTCACACTGTAGGGCATGCTACAGTGCACAGCAGACACTACAGTAGCAAGGGGGCCAGTAGTGAGAGGGACACAGCACTGCATATGGTGTGTAGGGCAGTGATGATGACTGCACTGTACACAGTGACAGGCCCAACCTGCAGGTGTTTACTGACAGTGGACATTACTGTTACGCTGTTGTGTGACCCACAGATGCTGTACCTGTGGCATGGGATGCTCACAGTGACATACATTTCTGGCTTTGTGTGCTGTGGCAGTTGTACAGCTGTGCAGTATGTGGCCGGGGGGGGCATATATTATCTGAAAGGCACACTAGTGTTGGGGTATTCCCAATACTGGCCCATGTGCACTGCATGATGTGTCCCAGCCTTGTGGCCACATCTGGTCTGTGGCACAGCCTCACCACCCATACACTCTCCCCTCAACATCCTCCATGCCCACAGTGCTGCATGTGTGTGCTGGCATCTGTTTGTGTCCACAGATGTGGTCCGTGAGGTGTGTGCTGTATGGACACACTGCCATGCTGTCCACTGGCGGCAGGGTCACCACTTACTGCCTGGCATGGCTGGGACTGGTGGCAGATGATGGCATTATTGTGATGCCATTGGTTAGCAGCATGATTCCTCTATGTTTCTCTTTATCTATGTGTCATATTTATTTATGGTCACGCAAAACCCGCGCTAAACCCATGCAAACACCGCGCAAAGCCAAAGTGTCGTGCAAAGCTGATTGCCCAGGGTTAAGACAAGCCTTTCCTGGGAGGTAATTTGCACCGCACTAAGTGTCGCGCTTAGTCGCACAAAACCACTTAGCGCGGCGCTAGTCGCTGAATATAGCATTGCACCTGTATTCATGTCAGTTTGCCCCTTGCATACATTATAGTTTTGCCCGGCGCTAATGCAGTTTGCCTGTGCTATTTGGCCTTCTGAATATAGCAGACCCGCGCTAAACCTGCGCAAACGTTCTTTGTCCAGCGCAAAGTTTTGAATATCTGGCCCAGATTGTTTTACTACCAAATTAAAGACTATATTTCTACACAAATTAGACATAATGAAAGGAGTACCAGGCTGGAAGAAGATAGTACCCCCTTTAAGCATATCTGGTCCTCCCTCCATGGAGAAAGGGTGATAACAATATATAAATCCCTTGTACTACATGCATCCCATGCAATGACCCTGATTCAAACTAGATGGGAACAGGAGTTTGCACAGACAATACCTTCTAAGGACTGGACCAAAATATGGAAAGGCACTTGGTCAACCACCTCCTCTCCTATATGGAGGGAGTTTATTTGGAAGATGAAGATCAGCTTTTTCCTAGTCCCCTCAGTAATGGCTTTGAGAAATCTGGGAAATACATCACAGTGTTGGAGGGAATGTGGTGAACCAAGGGCCTCGCATAAACATATTTTCCTGGACTGCCCAAAGATATCAGTCTTTTGGCAACAAGTAATAGGTCATATTAAGTTGATGTTAGATATTCAAAGTTCAGTTACGGGCTCTAACTTAGAACAGGGGATCCCACCAGTAGAGGTTAGAGATAAAGCTAAAGTGTATTTATGGTCAATACTATTAGGCTCTGCCTATAAATCCATTACAAAAAAATGGTTACAGACAACTACCCCTCAAACCTCGGAGTGGAAATCAGTAATATTAACTATTCAAGATAACGAACAGATCTCCCTAGGTCTCCAAGATCAGATGGAAACTTACACAAGATGGACTAGGTGGGAACTCTACCAAGATCAAATAGAGTAGTATAATAAAAATAAAAGCTATCAAAAATGGGCTCACAGAAGGGGGATGGATTTATGAAAGTGGGGACTATACCAAAGTACAATAAACTGTAGCTAAGGCCTTGATTAATTAAAGAGAAGGGAGATTACTTTTATAAGTGCCTAAGTATTGATACCTTCTGCCTATATACTAATATGGAGTAATTTAGAAACCATGTGTAAATATAGTATATGAAAAGAAATTCATGACTGTAAGATACTGTCTTGCACTAAATGCCAAAGTTCTGATGTTGATTACCAATTTGTATGAAATTTGACTAGCTGAAATTTGTGAAAGCCTGTACATGTAAATGTATATCTGTTGACTGAAGATATGAAATAAAGGAAGTATAACAAAAAAAAAACAAAACTCCCCTGCTTTTGCCTCAAAAGGACTGACGGTTGTGAAACTGGTGCTTATTAATTACCCCCAGAAGGCGAGAGCAGGTCGAGCCAATTTAATGACAGACCTAGTCTTTGTGTGGCCTCTAGAGCCTGTTCTACTTGAGGACCGAAGAGATACACACAGTCGAAGGGTAATGCCATGACCTGTTGCTAGATCATTAGTGAAGCCTGAAGTCATGACCAAGAGTGTGGTACACAAATACCCACGCTTCGCCGCGTAAGGAGAGCAGTATTGAAAGCATCCACAGCTGCTTTAGCCTGTTGGTTGTTGGACCCGATACCCCTGGTTATGGTTTTCAGAAGCTCTGAATTAACGTCCGACTCAGGTAGAGCTTCTACCATTTGTTTGAGTGAATGCCAGAGAATATACTCACATTGAAACAAATAGCCCTGGTAGCTGGCAATACGCATACCCAGGGTGGATGCAGCAAAGACTCTCTTACCTTAAGTATCTATCTTACGAGAGTCTTTGTTTATAGGTCGGGTTGTAGTAGCCTGATGGAGGACGACCTTATCATTCTCTGCCAAGACTACAATAAGGTCTGCAAAGGCTTGGGAGGCCAAAATGGGTCAATCCTTGGGAGCAGCATACTTTCTATCTATGGACTTAGCCACAGAAGGAATGAGAGCGGGATTATTCCATACCATTTGAGAAAGTGTCTCAAAGGAAGGCTGTACTGGGGGAGTTAAATCCATAGGGATGTCCAGGACATGAAGGTACTGGAGCCTTAAAAGCTTTCCAGGATCGATATCCGTAGTCTGGAGAGAATAAAAAATTACTCACCTTAGTAATGTTGTTTCTTCTAATGGAGTCTTGCTATATTATAGACATTAGCAGTTTGTTCCAGCTCTAGAACTGCCCCGGAGTGAAATGGTTAAAACCATTCCAAAATAGAATTTTGCACGAGCAGCTCTATCTGTGTCATTTCAAACTTGAACTGTCAGATCTTTATGAGCCAAACTCACTAAGGTCTGTGTGGAAGCTGTAACCTACACTAGCCAAATGGCTACCTAAATAATAACAACCATTGATGGTCCCAACACCCAAGACTCAAGTCAGGGACCAGAAATACTAACACCATTCTAATAATATGAAAATGGAACATAAGTATAATAAAACACACACAGCATTACATACACACCCCCAAAGTCCCAAAGGGACAAAATGCTAACAGGACATAAGTAGTGCCCACACTAAGTTGCCCGCACCCCACCAAGTAGAGGTTCTGAGAGGGGCAGGTTGCGGGGGAGGTCTATAATATAGCAAGACTCCATTAGAAGAAACAACATTACTAAGGTGAGTAATTTTTTCTTCAAACAACATGAAGTCTTGCTATATTATAGACATTAGCAGAATACACAGCAGTACCTCCATGGAGGAGGGCAGAACCTACTTAGGGAATAGGCTCTGAAGAACAGTTGTGCTAAACCGAGCATCTCTCCTGGCCTGGACATCCAGGAGTAATGCCTGGTAAAAGTGTGTACTCGCTTTTCCAAGTAGCAGCCTGGCAAATCTCTAATAAAGGATATATCTGGCAGCAGCTAGAGACGTGCTGTACCCATGGTAGAATGAGCCTCAAACCGGGGGTTCGCCCACTTTCTGATAAATTGGATACAAGAGACAATCCACCTGGCTATTGATCTCTTAGTGGCAGGTTTGCCTTTCCCAACTTCACCATAGGTAAGGAAAAGTTGGAGGGATTGAACCTGTGACCTTTGGTACGCTCTATATAATAACTAAGAGCTCTCTTAACATCCAGGTTGTGCAACCTCCTCTCAACCAAGAGGAGTGATCAGTGAAAAATACTGGAAGGGAGATAGATTGATTAAGATGGAAATCTGAAACCACCTTAGGCAAAACTTCCTATTAGTCCTAAGGACTACCTTATCCCTGTGGAAAGAAATAAAGTCAGTCTCCACTGACAAGGCTTTACCAATTCACTTGTCGTCTGGCAGAAGTGATAGCCACTAGAAAAACAGTTTTCCAAGTTAGGTACTTAAGCTCTGCAGAAGACAGAGGTTCAAAGGAGGTTGCATTAACTGGGCAATGCAAACATTAAGGTCCCAAGCAGGGCCAGTTCCGAAAGGAGGATTAGTATGGAGTAACCCTTAAAAACTTGGAAAACACAGGATGAGAGGAAAGAGGGATGACTTTCCTGCTGACACAAAAGCAGACACAGCTGCCAAATGAACTCTCAGGGTAGCTGGTCTGAGACCCAAGGAATTAAGATGTACCATGTAATCTAACAAAATGGGCAATTCAGCAGATTCTGGGGAAATATTTTTCCAGCACACCAAATGGAAAACCTTTTCCATTTAGAACTATAAGTAGCTCCTAGTGGAAGGCTTTCTGGAAGCCTTTAGGATCTCAAGAACACCTGAGAGAGGTGTAAATCAGCAACTCTAACTCCTCAAGAGCCAGGCCTTGAGGTTGAGGGATTTGAGGTCCGGATACCAAACCTTCCCTCAAGCACAAGTCAAGGATTGTGATTCCTGGGGAGGCACTGGGAAGACGGACTGTCAGAGACAGAAGGAGTGGGTACCAGGGCTGCCTGGCCTATCCGGGCAATCAGAATCACCCTGCAAGGCTGAGATCTGATTTTGACTAGTACTTTGAATAGGAGAGGAAAGGGGGAAAGCATAGAGGAACTTCCCCTCCCAATCCAGAAGAAGGGCATCCAGGGGAACTGAGCCCAGCACTGGAGGCCTGCAACAGAACAGAGGAAGTTTGTGATTGTCTGGGGCTGCAAAAAGATCTATCTGAGGGATGCCCCACCTGGCAAAAACTATCCCCAGCACTTGAGGATCCAGGGACCATTCGTGATGGCCCTGGGAAATCCTGCTGAGGGCATCCGCTAGGACATTGTCCTTCCCTGGAAGATGAACTGCTATGAGGGAAGTGTTCAGGGAATAGGCCAGAGACCACAACTTCATTGCCTCGGTGCACAAGGCCGAAGACCGAGTGCCCCCCTGTTTGTTGATGTACCACATTGTTGTGGTGTTGTCTGTTCTGACTTGTATCACCTTGTCGTGGACAGATGAAGAAAAAGCTTGAAGAGCTAAAAAGACAGCTCTGAGTTCCAGCAAATTGATGTGGAGCAGAGATTCCTGGGGGGACCAAACTCCCTGAGTGGAAAGGTCGCCCATGTGGGCTCCCCAACCCAGAAGGGAAGCATCTGCAGTGAGAGTCAAGTCGTGAGAAGAGGAAATGAAGGGGACCCCCGCTCTTAAATTGCTCTGATCCTGCCACCACTGGAGAGCTAGGATCAAGGTTCGAGTCACTGGGACCAACTTGGAAAGGGGGTCTCTTCTCTGAGACCAAAAGGTTCTCAAGTGAAACTGAAGGTCTCTCATCTGAAATCTGGCTCCCTGCACAACAGCTGTGGATGCAGCCATGTGCCCCAGGAGCTGCAGAAAGTGTCTTGCTGGTCGAGACCTGCAGAGTGAAGGAAGAGGCCAGAGCCACTAAATTCCTTACCCTTTCTGGGGAAGAAAGGCTCTGGCTAGCTTTGTGTCCAATTCTGCCCCTATAAAGGTGAGTACCTGGACTGGTTCCAGAACCGACTTTGGTAGGTTTAGCAGAAAACCCAGGGAGGTGAGAAGCTGCTGGGTGACCTGCAGGTGAGATTTTACCTGTTCTGGGGACTGGCCTACAATGAGCCAGTCTAGATAGGGAAAAACAGCAATCCTCTGCCTCCTTAAGTGGGCCACTGCCACTGCTAGACACTTTGTGAATACCCTTGGAGCAGAGGTAAGGTCGAAGGGCATTGCTCTGAACTGGTAATGACCTGAGGCAGTTCGAATCTGAGGTACTTGATGGGATCTTCTAATTAGGACATGGAAATAGGCATCCTTGAGGTCCAGGGAGGCTAGCCAGTCCCTGGCCTTAGGGAAGGTAAAATCATTGCCAGAGTTACCATTTTGAACTTTGGTTTCAAAAGATGCTTGTTCAGATATCTGAGATCTAAAATGGCGCCATTCTCCTGTCTTTTGGGGTAAGGAAGTATCTGAATATAGACCCCTGCCCTGATGCAGGGAGGAACCTTCTACTGCTCTGAGAGCTAACAGGGATGAGACCTCTGTTTCCAGAGCGAGGGTCTCTGAAGCACTTGCAGGTAGAAAGTCTGCTTCTCAATTTGGGAAACTTTTGAAGCTGAGAACCAGACCCTGGCTTACTACTTCCAGAACCCACTTGTCTGAGGTTAAAGAAGCCCAATTCTGACTGAAGTAAGCCAGCCTGGCCCCCACTGGTACAGGAGAATCGGCCCTGGGCACCCCATCAGGGTGCCTGTTTCGCAGGAGCTTTAGGCTGGGGGGTTGGAGCAGGTCTGCCCACCCCTCGTCTGCCCCTGCCTCTGAAGAAGCCCCTCTGAGCAAAGGCAGAGGAGGCCTGAGTCTGGTAGAAAGGCCTGTGAAAAGGCTTACCCCTACCCCTGGGAGCATGCCTTTGAGGAGTGGCTTGCAGCTCCTTAGCCTGGGCACTCTTGTAAGTAGTCCTATATTCATCCATCTTCTTCATGTAATTCTCTGTCTGCTCTCCAGAGAATTTCCCACCACAGGAAAATCCATAGCCTCAGTCTGGGTATCCTGTGACAAACTAGTACACCTGAGCTAGGCCAATCCCACGAAAAGCTACAGATGTGGCCATGACCCTAGAGGAAACATCATTAACATCCACAGCAGCATGAAACTGAACCTTAGAGGCTTCAATGCCATCAGCAGCCACCTGTTTTAGTTCACTAGCCAGCTGGCCATGGGCCTGCTTGGCCAATTGTATAACAGTATCCCATCTAGATTTCTGATACCTAGCTACATAAGCCATATAATTTGCTTGCCTGAGTCCCAGAGAGGCTGCCATATACTGTTTCTTTGCCATGGCATCAATCTTCCTGGAATCCTTGTCAGGAGGATGTGAAGCCAAGGGAATATTAGCTTTATCACAGGCAGCAGCCTGAACTACCCCAACATGACTGCATTGCTGAGAAAGGAATTCTGTATCAGGGCCTGACAATGTATACCTTCTGACATCTTTTTATCTACAGGAGGCACAGAATTAGGAGCTTTTAAAATTCTAATTGTTTGTTTCCTAAAAGACTTATGTAAAGGAATAGACAATCTCCTAGACTCTGGAATATCCATCATTTCTACAAAATCAGGCTCCTCTTGCTCATCCACAGCCTCTTCTAAAGGAAGCTGGAGGGTTTCAGCAACTTTTATAAAACATAAAATGAGATGGGGACTCAGACAGCATAGGGGAGATTCTAAAGGTCTGTCTGGGGAGATGTCCGGTTCAATGGGCACACCCAGACCTTCCCAGCCACATTCATACTGTTCATAATCATCCTCCCCCTCCTCTGGTTCATAAAATTCCTCAATATCATAATCCTGAACCACTGGGACCGGACGAACCGACCTTTTACCAGATAGTGGTGGTTCGGACGGACCCTGAGACAGTGACTGGACAATTTGTATGGCTTTTGCTATCTCTGCAGCAGTTGGAGAAGGAATTTTGGACTCCAGACCTGCTGGTTTTCTTGTTTTCTTTACTGGAATTGGTTCCTCAGAACCAGCTTTTCTTTTGCCCGAGGAAGTCTGGCCCTGGTCAGAGCCAAAGATTCTCTGGTCTGGTTGGCACCGAACGGGGCTGGCCATCCGGTCAGATGGACTTTTGAGCCTCCCTGCTCCTGAGCCTGTCCAATCTTTTCCAGGGTGGCTGCAGGGAAATTCTACATACCTGGCAGTCTGACTGGAGGTGGTCAAACCTCAGACAATAACACATGGTGTGTGGGTCAGCCTTGGCAAAGACTTCCCCACAAACATCACAGTGTTGAAACCCAGTGGGCCGGTTTTTCTTTGGGTTTCTCAGACATAATGCCAGCCTAACCAAAACTTGCCCTTTTAATGGCAGTGCCAGGCAAGACCCTTATCGGTTCCTAACCGTGTCAATGGTATTGGAAAAACGAATAAATCCGGGTTTTTAGAACCAATAAGAACCGAACCGACTCTAAAATAGTAACTTTTAGTTTTAAATCAGTTTTAAACCCACTGATCGGTTCAAAACCGAACCGATAACTTACAAGTTCCACACAGACAAAACCTTCATTTACTTACGGTTACCACAGATAGAGCTTGAACCGAACGGTTTTGCTGTTAAAATAAAACTATTCTCGGTTAAATCCAACCGAGAAAACACTTTTTAAACCGAGAAATGAACTAAGCAGAAGGAGAAATCTCCAGAGCGACTGTTCACTGAGGCGGAGTAAAGAATCTGACAGTTCAAGTTTGAAATGACACAGATAGAGCTGCTCTCGTGCCAAAATTCTATTTTGGAATGGTTTTAACCATTTCACTCCGGGGCAGTTCTAGAGCTGGAACAAACTGCTAATGTCTATAATATAGCAAGACTTCATGTTGTTTGAAAGAGTGGAATTCAAATTTTTCAGCAGAGACTTAAATGACAGGTCCTCAACCACAAGCTCTGCAATAGGATTAGATCCTGTTCCTTCCACGTCATCAAACAGCCTAAAGTCTGGGTCAGGCTCAATATCATCTCCTGACAGCCCAGGAGGGACTGTATGGACAGGAAAGGAGCGAAAATCAGAAGGAAAATAGGAAGGAAATGGGTTCAGAGTCAAGAAGCCCTGAAGACTGGAAAACGTAACACCAAGTCTTGGTGTTGAAGAGCACAGCGCTGCCTGACCCAGCGCAGCATACGGCGCCAACAGAGCCCCCCCACGCCGAGGATGGTGCCAAAAAGCCACAGAGGAAGGAGCCAAGAAGCCCAACAGCACCGAGGATGGCGCCAACAGACGCATCGGCACCGAGGACGGCGCCGAGTGACCCACTGATGCTGATGGTGCCGAAACCAACACAGGGCTCCGAAAACTAAGATTTGAGGAGAAAGAAGGAAGAATACCAGGAGGTAGTGGCATTGGTGTGGCCCCCTGTGCCGCAGCCATGTGAGGGGGGAAAACACCTGAGCGTGGAGTCGACGGCACAGAAGGTGCCACGCAACTAGGGAGGCCCAACCACTCTACCTGATCCCCCAAAGGGTCCGAGGGCCCCTGAGTGACTGGGCTAGGCAGCTGGACCAACCTCCGAGCCCACTGCTCCATCAGTGCAGCCCACTGATGAAACTGCTCATCTGAAGCCCTACCAGAAGGTGGGGAAGGGCTCCGATGTCGAAGAGGCTGGTGACTGGAAACAGAAACTGGGGACTCTGGAGACGACCGTCAGCTGACCCCATTGACCGACCGAAGCACAGACATGCCAGAGGGCGACCTCGAGTGATGCCTTCTCTTTTTTGACCCGTGGGCCGAAGAGCTCGAGGACGAACGGTGCTGAAAATGCGACCATTTTCTTTTATGCTTCCGGGGGGACCACCCCTCCCCTCGGCCGGACCGTCCATTGTCAGACCCCCTCCTCTGGAGAGAGGGCGGCAGACCGGACCCAGCCCGGCCTACCGTCACCTGACCCGCTCATGGTCGACTCCATCAACGTAGGCAGAGACTTCCTTCTTGTAATAAGAATAAATTATAGTAAGCGGAACTTATTCAACAATACTACAAAATAATAAACTGAAAACTATGCTGCTAGATTGAAGTTTGACTCCTGGCGGGCGAGCGATGTTGTCACTGTAGCGCACTTGACGGTGGGGAGAAAAAAGGAACCGAGGTGGTTGGAGTGCTGACGCCGAGATAGTCATTGCCACACGAGCCAAGGCTCATAGCTCCATCTCTGGCGCCGACCCTCTTGCAAAAAAGTTTGCTCCCACTGGGTCCTAGTACATCTGGCGTAGTTCCCATCAGTGTGAATGACTGGTGGAGAATTTATGTCCAGGAAGATCCAGGTCCTGAGAGGGGAGACAGGGAGGGAGGTCAGAATATAGCAAGACTCCATTAGAAGAAACACAATTACTAAGGTGAGTAATTTTTTCTTCAAACAACATGAAGTCTTGCTGTATTCTGACATTATGCAGATTACCAAGAAGTACCTCCACAGGGGAAGGAATCAAACCTATTTTGGGAACAAGCTCTGCAGTACTGCTGTATCAAACTGAGCATCACTCCTAGCCTGGATATCCAGAGAGTAATGCTTGGTGAATGTATGGACCGTTTTCCAGGTGGCTGCTTTGCATATCTCCAATAAAGGTATATCTCTGGCAGCAGCCAGAGAAGCAGCCGTACCTCTAGTCGAATGAGCCCTCAGGCCTGAGGGAGATATTTTGCCTAGCTTTTCATAGCAGAATTGTATACAAGAGACAGTCCACCTGGCAATAGTTCTCTTAGTTGCAGGTTTGCCCTTTCCCACTTCACCATAAGTGAGGAACAACTAGAGGGAGTCAAATCCGAGTGCCTCAGTGCGCTCAATGTACTAGCTAAGAGCCCTTTTAACATCCAAACTGTGTAATCTTTTCTCTCCTGAAGACAAATGATCAGTGAAGAATACAGGAAGAGACATGGATTGGTTTAGATGAAAATCTGAAACCACTTCGGGTAGGAACCTTCTGTTGGTTCTGAGGACCACCTTATCTCTATGGAATGAGATAAAAATCAGACTCCACTGACAGAGCCTGCAATTCACTGACATGCCTGGCAAAGGTAATAGCTACCAGAAACACAGTTTTCCAAGTCAAGTACTAATGCTCTACTGAAGACAAAGGCTCAGAAGGGGGTTGCATAAGCTGAGCAATGCAAACATTAAGGTCCCATGCAGGAGTAGAATCCCTAAAGGGAGGATTGATAGGAAGCAACCCCTTGAAAAATTTACAGAAAACAGGATGAGATGCCAGTGAGGAAGGCTTTCCCACTTACAGAAAACCAGACACAGCGGACAAGTGTACTTTGAGGGTAGTTGGTCTGAGGCCTAGGCCATTAAGATAAACCATGTAATCCAGAACTGTAGACAAATCAGCAGTATCTGTGGGTATATGTTTCTTGGAACACCAAATGCTGAATCTTTTCCACTTGGAGTTATAAGTTTTCCTGGTGGCAGGTTTCCAAGAAGCTTTGAGAATGTCCAGAACCCCTTGAGACAGATGCAAATTTGCATACTCTAACTCTTCAAGAGCCACGCCTTGAGAATGAGAGACTGAAGATTGGGATATCAGATTCTCCCCTGAGAGGAGGTTAACAGGTTGTGATTCCTGGGAAGAGATAGGGAAAGACAGACTGCTAGGGACAGCAACAGGGGATACCAAGGCTGCCTGACCCAATCTGGAGCAATCAGGATCACTTTGCAAGATTGTGACCTTATCTTGACCAGGACCCTGAACAGTAGAGGAAAATGAGGGACGGCATACAGAAATTTCCCTTCCCAATCCAGAATCAGAGCATCCATAGGGATTGAACCCAAGACTGGGGGTCTGCAACAGAAGAGAGGAAGTTGGTGATAGTCTGGGGCTGCAAAGAGATCCATCTCTGGAGTGCCCCACCTTGAAAAAAATCACTTTTAACACTAGGGGATCCAAGGACCATTCGTGATGGCCCTGGGAAATCCTGCTCAATGCATCTGCTAGCACACTGTCCTTCCATGGAAGGTGGACTGCTACCAAAGAGGTCTGTAGAGAATAAGCCAGAAACCATAACTTCATGGCTTCTGTGCACAAGGCCGTAGACCGAGTGCCTCCCTGCTTGTTGATGTCACACATGGTAGTGGTATTGTCTGTCCTGACCTGAACCACCTTGTTCTGCACTGATTCCGTGAAGGCCTGCAGGGCCAAGTACAATGCCCTGAGCTGCAGAAGATTGATGTGGAGAAGAGACTCCTGAGTGGACCACGCTCCCTGAGCTGTGAGAGCTCCCAGGTAAGCTCCCCACCCCAGGAGAGAAGCGTCCATGGTAAGAACTACAGAATGAGAGTGACTGATGAATGGGACTCCTTGCTTGAGATTGTCCTGATCCTGCCACCATTGGAGAGTCTGGATCAGGGTCTGAGTCACTGGAATAAGCTTGGTTAGAGGATCTTTTTTCTGAGACCAAAAAGCCTTCAAGTGAAACTGGATGTCCCTCATCTGAAATCTGGCCCCCTGTACCACTGCAGTGGAAGCTGCCATGTGGCCCAGAAGTTGGAAGGAAATGCCTTGCTGGTTGAGACACCAGAAAGTGGAAAGAGGAAGCCAGCTCTATAATAGCCTTTACCCTGGCCAAGGGGAGAAATGCACTTGCCTTGACAGTGTTCAGTTCTACCCCATGAAGGTCAAAAGTTGCACTGGCTCGAGAACTGACTTGGGAAGACTGAGGAGGAATCCTAGAGAAGTGAGCACTTGCTGGGTCATTTGCAAATCTGACTTGACTTGGTCTGGAGACTGACCCACTATGAGCCAGTCATCCATGTATGGAAATATGGAGATGTTTTTTTCTCCTTAGAAAGGCCACTACTACTGCTAGGCACTTTGTGAATACCCTTTGGGTTGATGTTAAACCGAAGGGCACTGCTCTGAACTGGTAACGACCTGAAGGCAGTTCGAACCTGAGATACTTTCTGTGGGAGCACCTGATGGGAATGTGAAAGTAGGCATCCTTTAGGTCCAGAGAGGCTAGCCAGTCCCCTGGCCTTAGAAAGGGAAGAATTATTCCCAGAGTCACCATTCTGAACTTTGGCTTTAGTAGATGTTTATTTAGGTATCTTAAGTCTAGGATGGGCTGCCACTCCCGTTTTTTTCGGGGTAAGGATCTAGAATACAGACCGTTGCCCCTGTGAATTGTAGGAACTTTCTCTATGGCTCTGAGAGCCAGCAGAGATGAAACCTCTGCTTCTAGGGCAATGGTTTCGGAGATGTTTGCAGGTGGAAAGGACCTGACCCTCAGTTTTGGAAATTGTTTGAAGCTGAGAGCCAGTCCCTGGCTTACTACCTCCAGGATCCATTTGTCTGAGGTAACAGACTTCCAGTCCTGGAAGTAGTAAGCCAGCCTGCCTCCTACAGGGATTGGGGAGTTGACCCGGGCTGACACATCAGGGTGTCTGCTTGGCAGGAGACTTGGGCTGAGAGGTGGATGCAGCCCTGCTCATCCCCCTTCTGCCTCTCCCTCTGAAGGACCCCCTGTGGGAAGAAGTAGAGGAGGCCTGTTCATGGTAGAAAGGTCTGTGAAAAGGCCTGACCCTAGCTTGCTGCCTCTGAGGAGTTGGCTGCCTTTCCTTGGCCTGTGCAATCCTGAAGGTGGTCCTGTACTCATCCATCTTTTTCATATAATTCTGTCTGCTCCCCAAACAGGGAATTATTGACAACAGGGAAATCCATAGCCTTAGCCTGGGTATCCTGCGATAGGCTAGTACATCTGAGCCAAGCTAGTCTTCGAAGAGCCACAGATGTGGCCATGACTCTTGATGACACATCATTGGAATCCACAGCAGCATGACACTGGATTTTTGATGCCTCAATCCCATCAGCAGCCACCTCCTCCAGCTCCTTGGCAAGCTGGGGGAGGCCTGTTTAGCCAGTTCCAGTACAGTGACCCATCTGGACTTCTGGTACCTGGCTGTATAGGCCATGTAATTAGCCTGCCTGAGTCCCAAAGAAGATGCCATGTATTGTTTCTTTGCCATGTCATCCAGCTTCCTGGAGTCTTTATCTGAGGGGTGTGAAGCCAAGGGTATGTTAGCCTTAGAACAGGCTGCAGCCTGCACAACCCCAACATGGCTGCATTGCTGGTACAAGCACTCTGTATCTGAGCCTGAGGGTTTCTGCCACTTTCTTGTAAAACATAAAGTGGGAGGGGGACTCAGAAAGCCTAGGAGGGGAAACATCAGAAGGCCTGTCTGGGGAGATGTCTGGTTCTATGGGCTCATCCAGACCTTCCACACCATCATCATAATCATCATCCTCTTCCAAATCCGGTTCATAAAAGTCTTCAGGGGAATAATCTTGAACCGGAGGAACTGACCGAACTGAACGCCTGCCCAAAGGCGTCAGATCAGTCGGAACCGGATAGCGCAATTGAACTATGCTAATCGCCCGGGCAATTTCTTCGGTGGTTGGATGACATGGTTCTGGGTCTGAACCAGCCGAATTCTCTTTTCTTTTTCCTTTTGTCGGAACGAACCCCCCAGGATTGGCTCTCCGCTTGCCCGAGGAAGTCTCGCCCAGGTCAGTGGGCACTCCCTCAGGTTCTGTCGGAATCGAACCGGGCTGGCCATCTGGGTCAGCGGACATCTCAGCCTCCTTCTCCCTAAGCCTGCCCAATCTTTCGTCCAGGGTGGCTTTAGGGAAATTTTTACAAATTTGGCAGTCTGACTCTAGGTGGCTAAAACCCAGACAGTAAACACAGGTGGTGTGGAAAGCGGCTTTAGCAAAGGCCTCCCCACATTCAATGCAGTGCTGAAACCCAGTGGGCCTGTTTTTTCTCAGACAAAGCCATAACTAACACTTATCCTTTTTTTGGCAACTGCCAGGAAAAGACCCCCTTATCAGTTTCTACCTGTTATGGGTATTTGAAAAAAACTATCAAACGTGTTTTTTTTTTAAACCAATAAGGACTGGTACCTCAGACTAAATCTCCTGAAAGAAAAGCAAATACATACACACACTAAACAGGAACCGTTTCAGCCAAACCGGTCGAAAAATCTACTTTTACAATTTTCACAACAATTTTCTAATCAAGTCCACTACCTATGCACTTACTGTACCGCAGACAGGGATCTGAACCGAAAAAACAAATAGAAGTATCAGTAAAACCGAAGATTTTTAAACTGATCGAACCGTGAGCGAAAGAGAAATGAAAATTACGTACCTACTGTAATTCTTGATCTTCTTGGACGAGTCTCCACCACTCATTCACACTAGTGGGATCTGCGCCGGAGGCAACAGGACCCATCGAGGGCAAACTTTTGCTGGAGGGTCGTCGCGAGGCATGGCGCTGCGACAGTGGCTCGCGGTAATGACTATCTCGGCGGCGTACCTCCAACCGCCCCCAGTACCTTTTTACCAAGGAGGCATGCTAACTAATGTAAAGAGTAAACCTAACCTTACAAAACGGACATAAGATAGTCCGACGACCTGTAAGAAGGGTCAGCAAAAAGTCTTCACGGCCTAAAGATTTGAGGAGTGAAGACCAACACCTGTGAGCTCGGGGATGGAGGGTGGGCGTGTGAATGAGTGGTGGAGACTCATCCAAGAAGATCAAGAATTACGGTGGGTGCATAATTTTCATATCTTCCTGGACATAAGTCTCCACCACTCATTCACACTAGTGGGAGAGTACCAAGCTGATAATCCCCAAAAGGGGCGGCAGGGAGCCAGAGCTCACCCGTCTAGGACAAGTCCATTAGGGATAGTTCTGCCGAGGCGGAATGGCCTACGCATGAACATCCAGTGCATAATGTATGAAGGTATGCACTGAGCTCCAGGTGGCGGCATTGCAGATATCTGCAATTGGAACATTGCGAATTTCCGCTAGGGATGCCGCAACCGCCCTAGTAGAGTGAGCGTAAACTCTACCTTCTAATTTAACCTGTGCCATGGAATAGCAATGTCGAAGACATGCCACTAACCATGATGAGATGCATCTGATAGCGACAGGCTGACCCAGCCGGGTCTCGCTGAAGGAAACAAACAATTGCTGAGTCTTGCGAAAATTCTTGGTTCTATCTAAGTAGAACCGCAAGGCTCTCTTAACATCCAAGGAATGAAGAGACCGTTCTCCTTCATTTTGGAAGTTCGCGAAGTAAGAGGAAGCACCAGAGGTTGGTTTAGATGGAATTCTGACACAACCTTGGGAAGAAATTTAGGATGAGTATGAAGAACTACTTTGTCCTTATGGAACACAGTATACGGAGGGTCCGTAACCAGGGCATGCATCTCAGAGACCCTGCGGGCTGAGGTAATGGCCACTAGGAAGGCTGTCTTCCAGGTAAGAAATTTTAGCTCACAGGTAGCTAGGGGTTCGAAAGGCTTCCGAGTGAGCATGTCTAGCACAAGGTTAATATCCCAGGCTGCGACCGGACGTCTAACAGGGGGTCTGGTATGCAGAATTCCCTTAAGAAATCTCTTCACCATAGGTAACTGGGCAGAGACAAGGAAGAAACCCGCTCATGAGTGCTGAAATGGCACTAAGGTGAACTTTAACCGTGGAGTACTGGAGACCTGAGTTTGATAGGTCCAAAGGTACTCCAGAACCTTGTCTGGAGGACAGGAAAGGGATTCAAGAGGACTTTGCACATCAGAGAGAAAGCGTTTCCACTTAGAAGCGTAAGTTTTTCGGGTAGCTGGCTTCCAGCAGCCAGAAGGGCGTCTGAGACTCTGAGAGCGTTGAACCGGTTCACTTCTACCTCTTCAGGAGCCAAGCATGAATCTTGGTGAAGTGACCTCAGGTTGGGATGGACCAACGAACCCTGAGTCAAAAGATTGATTTGCAAGGGAAGTGGTCTCGGAGAGGCTGCCGACATACTGTTGAGTAGAGGAAACCATAGTTGCCGAGGCCAGGAGGGAGCAATGAGAATCATCTTGGTCCTTGAGACTCGAACTTGAGAGAACTTCTGAATTAAAGGAAGCGTGGAAAGGGCGTAAAGAAAGCGCTTTGTCCACCGCAGCCTGAACACATCCTGACAGAAAATGCCAGGCCCTGGATTTCTGGAGCAGAAGAGAGGCAGTTTTATGCTGGTGGGGATGCAAAAGGTCCAGGTCTGGAGTCCCCCACTCTTTCAACAGTGACCGAGCTACGGCTGGGTCGAGAGACCACTCGTGAGGGTCTGCCTCCGTCCTGCTGAGGTGATCTGCTAAGTCGTTTTGTACACCTGGCAGATATACCGCTTGAATTAGAGACTTGTGCTCCAAGCACCACTCCCACACTCTCATTGCTTCCCTGCAAAGGGGATAAGAGTGAGCACCGCCTTGCCTGTTGATGTAATACATCACAGCTTTGTTGTCCGTTTGAAGGAGAATGTTCTTGTGACAAAGAACATCCTTCAACGCTCGGATCGCATAGAGGACCGCTCTCATCTCCAGGACATTTATGTGGAGCTGAGTTTCGAGCTGAGTCCATACACCTTGAGTGTGGAGAGAGAGACAGTGAGCTCCCCATCCCATTAGCGATGCGTCTGTGGTGATGGAGATCTGATGATCCAGAGGAGCAAAGGGGAATCCTTCCAGGAGATTGCTCTCTTGAGACCACCAGGTGAGAGACCTTCGTAGGGGCTCCGTCACCTTGATGGGATAAGACTGGGGGTGAGAAGTCGGCGACCACTGAGCGGAGAGCATCCATTGGGTGGTCCTCATGTGTAACCGAGCTAGGGGCACAGTGAACACTGAGGACGCCATGAGACTCCACATACGTTGCATCGAAGAGCTGTGACCAATCGGTTCTCCCGATGTAACGGGCCATCTGAAGGATGTCGGTCTTCTGTCCTCTGGAAGGAAAGCCTTCGGAAGAGGTGTCCAGAAGAGTCCCTATGAAAGGAGCTCTGGAGGGCTGCAGTTGTGACTTCTTCAGATTTAGCAGAACTCCCATGGACGGAGAAGGCGAGAAGCCGCTTGAACGGCTTCCAGAGTCCCTTGGCTGGAAGGACTCGCTAGGAGCCAATCGCTCAGGTATCGGAAACACTCGGAGTCCGGAGCTTCGTGAGATGCGCTGCGAGAACTGCACAACACTTTGTAAAAACTCGGCGCCGAGGATAGCCCAAAAGGCAGGACTCTGAACTGATAATGCTGACCCAGAGCTACAAACCTCAGGAATTTGCGATGGGTCGGGTGGATGGGGATATGCTGGTAAGCGTCCTGCATATCCAGGGAGGCCAGCCAGTCCTGCTGATGCAGCAAAGGTAACAGGGTACCTAGGGAAATCATTTTGAATTTCTCCCTGGGGAGGAATTTGTTTAACTTTCTGAGGTCTAGAATGGGGCGCATCCCCCCAGATTTCTTTGGAACCAGAAAGTAATGGGAGTAGAACCCTGTGTTTCGCTGATGCGGGGGCACCAGTTCTATTGTCCTGTTGTTTAGAAGGCCCTGGATCTCGGCGGTGAGGAGGTCTGACTGAGAGGTCGACAACCTGGGTTGTCGTTTGGGAGGGCAATTCAGGTTTTTCCAAAAGATTGAGAGAATAACCCTCGCGAATTATCCGAAGGACCCATTTGTCCGAGGTTATGGACTTCCACTGATTGTAGAAGTACATCAGACAACCTCCCACCGGAGGAGAAAGTTCCATCTCGGGCAGTGTGGATGGAACTGGGGCCGGCAATTCATAAGGTAGCGCTGGGGGCTTTAGGCCCCTGCGCTTTCTGCTGCGCCTTCTTTTGAGGTTGGGCAGGTTGGCTTTTATGGAAGCTTCCTCTGCCTCGAAAGGACTGGCGAATATGAAACTGACGCTACTCACATGCCCCTAGAGGGGTAGGCGGGGTCTAGCCAATTAATGGCTGACCTAGTCTTCTGAGTGGCCTCTAGGGCTTGCTCTACCTGAGGACCAAAAAGATAGAGCTATCAAAGGCAGCGCCATTACCTGCTGCTGAGCGTCATTCAGAAGCCAGAAGTACGCGAGCCAGGAATGGCGTCGAGTACAACACCCGCGGCTGCTGAACGAGAAGCAGTGTCTAAAGCATCCATGGTGGCTTTGACCTGTTGGTTATTGGACTCAATACCTCTGATAACGGTTAGAAGGAGCTCTGACTTGGAGTCGGAATCTGGAAGAGCTTCAACCATTCGTTTCATAGAGTGCCACAGGATATACTCATACTGGAGAAAAAATAGCCCTGATAGCTGGCAACACGATACTTAAAGTGGAGGCAGCAAAACTCTCTTACCTAATGTACCAATTTTACGAGACTCTTTGTTAATAGGTCGAGCTGTAGTAGCTTGAGGAAGAACGACCTTGTCATTCTCTGCCAGGACTACAATAGGATCTGCAAAGGCTTGAGATGCCAAAATAGGACGATCCTTGGGAGCTGAATATTTCTTATCAATGGATTTAGCCACTGAGGGAATAAGAGAAGGATTTTTCCATACCATTTGAGACAGCGTCTCGAAGGAGGGTTGAATTGGAGGAGTCAAATACGTAGGGATCTCCGAAGCATGAAGATACTGGAGTCTTAATATTTTCCCAGGATCGATGTCCGTAGTCTGGAGAGAAAGAGTGGATCTCAGGTTCCTCAACAGAGACTTAAAGGATAGGTCCTCACCACAGGCTCTGTAGTGAAGGATCCTGTTTCGCCCACTTCATCACCCAACCAAGGTCTGGGTCAGGCTCAACATCATCTCCTGATAGTCCAGGAAGGACTGTTTGGACAGGAAAGGAGGAAAATAGGAGAAGAAGAAAGAGCAGATAGAAAGGGAGAGTCCCCGAGGGCCCCCGCGCCGAGGAGGCGTAAAGGAGTCGTAAACGGGCGGCTATGGAGATGCACGGCGCAAAGAAGCACGCTGCACCGCAGGCGGCACTATCGCTGCGTTTTCTCGCGCGCCCGCTGAAGACACACGGGACCGCTGTGGGGGCGCCAGGAGACCCACCGGCACCGCGGACGGCGCCGCAAGGCCCCGCAGTGCCGAAAACGGCGCCGACAAGCGCAGCGACCCCGCGGAAGGCGCCGAGGACACCCCTGGAACCTGGAAAGCAAGAGAAGGGAAAAAACCAGGAGATAAGGGCATCGGTGTGGCCCCTTGCGCCGCAGCCATATGGGGGGGGAACACCTAAGCACGGAGTCGCTGGCACCGAGGGAGGCGCCGCGCGACTAGGAAGGTCCAACCGCCCTACCTGATCGCCCGACGAGCCCGAAGGCTCCGGGGCAACTGAGCTAGGCAGAAGAACCAACCGCCAAGCCCATCGCCTCCATAAGAGCGCCCACTGATGAAACTGCTCATCTGGAGCCCTACCTATAGGCGGGTGGGCTCCATGTCGAAGACGGCGAAACCAGAAGTTGGCGACTCTCAAGGAGGAGACCAGCAACTAGGGTACGATAACCGACCGTCGACGCCAAGAGACATCAGAGGGCGCACCCCGAGTGATGCCTTCTTTTGACCTGTGGGTCAAGAAGAGCTCGAGGCCGAACGGTGCAGAGAATGCGATCGTTTATTTTTATGCCGGCGGGGGGACCGCCCATCCCCCCGGGCATCGGACTGACCGTTGTCGGAACCCCGCTGAGGAGAAGGGGGCTGACCGGACCCAGCCCGACTGACTGTACAGCTTTCATACGAAGTCTCCCTACCGTCACCTAACCTGCTCATGGTCGACTCCGTCCAGTAGGCCGAGACTTCTTTACTATAAGTTAAATTTTAAAATATAACAGAAATAGAATAAAATTAAGCGATACTACTATTGAGATAAAATTACAAAAAAGTAAACTGAAAACTATGCGCTAGTTTGAGTTCCCGACAGGCGAGCGACGTTGTCACTGAAGCGCACTGACGGGCGGAAAAAGGAACTGAGGTGGTTGGAGGTCGCCGCCGAGATAGTCATTACCGCTACGAGCCACGCCAAGGGCGCCATCTCTCGCGTTTCCCTCCAGCAAAAGTTTGCTCCGATGGTCCTGGTGCTCCGGCGCAGATCCCACTAGTGTGAATGAGTGGTGGAGACTTATGTCCAGGAAGATCTCTCTGGAGCGACTTGACGGTTACACTTCAATGTGCAGCAGCCAGAGGTCTGAACCGAGCTCGAGTTCAATGTTCTATGCTCTGGCATAGAGTTAACTCTCATCTCCGGAGCAGTTCAAGTGCTGGGGCTAACTGCATAATGTCAGAATACAGTAAAACTTCATGTTGTTTGAAGAGAAGGTGATGGGTTGGGAAACATCAGTTGAGGAGCTGGCAAAGGATACCTGGGCATTGGTGCACTAAGTGCCGCATTGCGATCTGGCAATGGGCCAACAGGCATTGGCTGTGGCAGTGGTGATGACGGTGCCGGACCCAAAGGCTGGGGCTGTGGCTGTAGCAGTACAGGTGATGGCCCAGCAGGTGCCAGTCTAGCACGGCCAGGCAAAGGGTTCACCGGCACTGGCCTTATAAGAGAAGTCAGCACCTGAAGGGATGGAGACCCCTGAGAAGGAGGCAGAGGCTACGCTGGTGAGGAAGTGATGGTAGTGGCCTACTGCAGGTGTTGCTTTAGTGGACTGGCGGCGGCCCCCAAGATGGGAGTTAGTGTGGTGAAGGCAGACCTGGGCCGGGGGCAGACTGTCGTAGAGTCACCGCCCAAAAGACAAAGACTGGCCAAGCCACCTGACTTAGAGCCCACGGAGGATAATGGCCTGAGCGTCAAGGGCTGGGGGACAGGAGACAAAGTCCCCTGCCCCAAAGAGCTGCCACCTGAGAGAGAGGTGAGGGCAGGTGGCGGAGCCACTGGGAGCCTGGAGGAAGAGAAGGCTGGTGAGGTTGGAGGAGCCGACCCCCACGGGAGGATGGCCCCATGGCAGTCAACAATATGTGGGGTGACAGCTACGGAGACGTCGACTGGGCCCATTCCCGGTGTTTGTCCCGGTGCTTCTGCTTCCCGGATTTCTCTTTATGAGAAGAGGCGGCCCCAGAGGACTGGGTTGGCAAGGCCAAAGAGCTCCTGGCTTGCAGCTTGAAGAAGAGGCCCCGGAGGACTGGGTTGGGGAGCCTGAAGAGTTCCTGGCATGCAGCTCCTTTTCCATAGCAACCAACTTCTGCTTTAAAAGACGGCTCTCCAGATTTTTTAAATGACATCTGAGTGGCCTTGATGAATTTCTGGCAAAACTGGCAGGCTTCAATGTCGTGACTGGGGCCTAGGCAGATCAGACAAGCAGAGTGGCCTTCCTTTTCAGGAATATGTTTGCCTCAAGCACACTTTGTGGAACGGGTGGAAGAAGAGGCTGGTGGAGAAGACATAAACTAGTCAAAAGAACACTGAAAATTCAATGTTTTACACTAAGAAAAAAACAAAAATAAAAAAGCATGGTAAGTGTGGGAAATGGCAGTCGACTGTAGCTGCAATGTCCGCTAAGGTCTGATGTGCGCAGGTCAACGGCGGGAAAAGAAAAGAACTGAGGTTGTGTGGGGGGGGCCGCCCTACTATATAGGCTATACTGACGTCAGCAGGGGTGGTCCCTGCGGTAGACTGCCAGCTAGAAGTTTTCTGTGTGGTCCTAGAGCTTGGCAGTTTAGTCCTACCAGTGGGCCCACTGCATGAGTCTTCCTCAAAGTAAGATCCATATGACCCCTGGACACAAGAGGACTGAGGTGCAGGCACTGGCTGGGGTGAAGTAGGCCCACTAGAAGCTTTTTGGGTGAGGTCCAGGATGGAATAAATGAGAGCCTGGACGTTCACCATAACCATTTGAGGCTGTGATGCTACATTGTTTGCACCTGTTAAGTGTCCTGGTGGCAGCACCTAAGGAATAGGTCCCGGATGAGGGACTGAGGGCCCTGAAACCTTGTTTATGATGAGAGAGAAGGCATCAGGAACGGGTTAGCAGGGAACATCGTATATGGCAGAACCGAAGGCGTCGATGAGACCATGCAAGTTCCCAGGAGGAAGTGACCGTCCCCTGCATGGAAACAGCCTGTGGCCCAGCTCTGGGTGGCCCCTGAAATATGTGAAGAGGCACTGAACAGAGCTGAACATGTTGGTGGAGGCAACAGTGGTAGCTCCAGTGCAGACGGGGTGGCCGCCACAGAAGAAGTGTCTGGCCAAGGTGCTATGCTATCACCCTTTTGTGACAGGGTGCTTGAAGGAGTCAAGATCATTGGTGGGCTGCATGTAATTGAGGAGCCCATTGACGATAGTGAGGCCTTGCCATACTGGGCGAGGCTCGCAGAGAGTGCCAACAGGACAACATGTGTGTCCAGAATAGTTTGAGGCACAGAAGGTTGCTCAGTCATCGATACCATCACCTTAGTTGCTGAAGGGGGAAGCAGAGACTTGGATCGCTCATGGGAGAATTTATCTTGCTACCGGCAATGTTTATGCAGGGAAGATGTATGATGTGAGCCCGATAACTATGTCAACAACATCCGGGAGCTCTCATCTTGCAGCTTCTGCTCGAGAAGGGTTATCTTCTGTTCCATGAGATACTTCTTAATAGTCTGCAGTCATCCACGAGTGGCCTCGTTGAAGCACTTGCACAAGGTGCACTGTCATGTGTCGTGAGTGGGACCCAAACAGTGAACGCAGATTTCGTGTATGCTTTCAGTAGCAATCTTCTGTCTGCAGGAAGTGTCGGAATAGCACATCCGATGACATAGATGGGCGTTAAAAGTATTTGGCATTTTGCGAGTGAAGCGCCGGTGAAAGGGTCCCGAACTAGGGTCATAAAAGGAAATATACTGCAGCAAGGCTCTTCTGTGAGTCGAAGCATGCACGTTTACGGCAGGAAAAGAACTGAGGAGCATCAGGACTGCCCACGACTATATAGGGTGAAGCAGACATTGTCGTAAGCTGTCCCCAGTTGAACTGCTGGTGAAAATCCTCCATGTAGCTCCTGGCGCCAACGGCGGAAAGTTCCTCAAGGTATGACCTGCTGCAAAAGATATCCTTGAAGATCTACCAATGCTGAATTCCCCTTTGAGGGACTTTACATGTGGAAACAATGGCCTCGCTATCACGTGGCCAAGTCATACTTGATGAGAAAATCCATTCAAACCTCTGTGTATATGTATGGGTAATCTGCAGTTCTTGTATAATGCACCTCTTTTAATTTTAATAGTTCACGAGGAAACAATGTAATGTTTTACGAAGCTGAGTCCAACGTTTTACATGTATGCTTTTTACTTTTGGCGTTGCTCATGCAATAGATACCTGGTGGGACTGTAATATGTACTGTGTACCACAAAAATCCAATAAATACATTTTTTTGGGGCTTTTTTCTTCCAAGAACAACCTAATTACTGCAATTTATTTGGCTCTAGAGACGAATAGGAAAGGTCACAGTCCAAGACCACACCACTCAGCAGCTTGGGGTCACTATCCAAAACAGTGTCAGGTGTTAATTTTGTATCACATTCTGAATTTTTACCAACACACATTTTTTTTGTTATGACTGTCAAAAGAGTAGAAATTATTGTAGATCTTTGAAAAGCACTAACTGGTGCTGTTGATTTTGGAATAGAACCAACATTTGAGAGATGCTCTTATTATTTCCCTTTAAGACAGCAAGCCAAACTCAGTACTGTACCACGGGTAATATCAGATATGTAATGCAATACATCGACTTCCTGCCTTCCCCATATGAATAGGATATTACCCATGGTCTGGGCGAACTACACAGGTATACTGGGAAAACAAAGATGACCTCCTGGGGATGCTGAAATATGAGCAAAGTTAAATCAGATATTAAGATATTAGGCAAATGCTGGAGTTAGAGCAGTTCATGAATAATGACAATGCTAAACAAACCTCATATGGATATCCTCTAAACAAATTTTTAAAAATCCACCAACTACACCTAAGGATGCCTACATAAAAAGGAATGCAACAGTTCAGGGGTTTCTCACCAGAGTGTGAAATTTTCATTAAATGTTTCAAGATACTAGAAGTTAGATGGAAGTTAACCTTATAAGACATGATGAGGTATGGTTTACTGGCTCAGCAGAGCACACCCATGTGTATAATGAGGCAAGAGGTGCCTGCGTCATGTGCCTTTAGCAGCTGAGAAGTGCTCATCAGCCAGTAAACCACACCATAAAGTATCTTATTCAACTTATAAAATGGATCCCCTAGTAATAATAATAAAAAAAAAATCTTCATAGAAAAGTAGTCCTTCTTGTTTACTGAAAAAAAAGCCACCAGAGGGCATTAACGTCTGTCTATTCTCCCCACACATAAACACCCTCAAGAATGTATTGTTTTTATGCCCCCCCTTCCCCAATACACAAGCACGCTTGACAAGGCATTTCTTTTTAATGTTGTTTAGGCTCTCTTTTGGCAATGTCAGCTGTTTCTGGTTGTAAGCATGTCCCTTAGGAGCCACTGTACTAAGGGTTTTTCTCTGACCGCTTTCCGGAGAAAGTGGCTGCCAGCAGTATGTAAAAGAGGCCTGCTCAGTGTTAAGCAGACTTGACTGACGGCATTATACAATTTTTTTGAAATGATGTTTCAAAGAGCTAATGGAGGCGCAGGTGTCTGCTTTGATTTAAAAGCGGTTTCTTAGCAGCACGCACTGTGATACTTGCTGGGTCATCGGCAGTTCTTTGTGAAGCAGAGATTGCAGGAGAGACTTTCTGAACTGAAGACAGCAGAGATCGGACTTTTCCTTGTAAATGTTTTAGTCTAATTGACCAGACAGGATAATTCTGTGTATCTGGCTACTGTTACAGTGTTGGTGTGGTGGTAGGGGAGAGCTCTAGCTCAGCCACTACAGCATAGAGTTCGACACAATGATCTCTGTTGTTGTGAGTCCTAAATGACCGCAGAGGTATCAGGTGATACAATATGCACTGATAAGGACACTGCTAAAGGTACCTCTCAGCCAATCAGGATGAAGAAAACTCTCAACCCATTTTATAAAAAAAGTATTAAAACACACCATTGCCACCTTAAAAGAATTCAGTACCACAGTTTATTTGGGTACCAGTAAAATAATCTATACCTAACATTTGAATCACAGTATGCTGTTACTTTACATTCAGACTTCAATACTGATTAAAATACATACATACACATATATATATATATATATATAGACAGCTGTAAAGACATACATTTACATTCCAGACAACATTCCAAAAGGTAAAATCAAAGCATACCAAACAAATGTACAGTACTAATTTCATTTTAAAATTCCCAAACTAAGAAAAAATGGTGTGTTCTTTTCTAGGTATTGGATCTTCTCAACAATGGCAACAAGACATACTATCTGTGTAGCATAACTTCTTTCAGGTCACTCAAACAAACAGGTTAATGTTAAACACTGATGTTCAAGTAGTAACAGAATTAAATATTAATCTAATTCTGCGAAGCTTTAGCAAGTCTTCCAGAAACAGGCTGTTTGCTATTTATAGTGTTAAGCCACATCGCCACATCTTAAAAGTGATTAGGATATTATTTTAAACACCTTAACAGAAAACTAATTCCTAGTAACACTCCCTTTAAAATTCATCCTCCTGATTAGTGGTTTAGCATTAAAATAAAAAAGAATTCCCATACTTCTGATTTAAGAAGACTGATTTGGAGCTCTCCAATTACAGCTCCTACTCTACTGTCACCATCTCAGGATGTGTAGTGTTCGGCTGCTCCAAGTGAGCGATGGAACCCCACTACACGGCACAAGATAGGAGGAAGTGGGAGTTGTAATTCTTTAGAGCTATGAATTGTATTGCATGAAAGAGGAATTAGGTATGGGAATTCTTGTTTTTAAACCAAACCACTAATCATGAGATTAGCCTACAGAGGGAGGGCTTTTAGGAATTTGTGATGTTTTGCTTTCAAGCACTTACTCTTATCTTTTCATATCCTCTGGTATATTACAGTACAGAAATGTTTTTATATTGTCTTTTTATTCTCTCCTTTCTTTGTTTAATGCAGTTCCTATCTAGGTCTCCAGGACAATCGATGCATTCAGCTCCAGTTTTCACTACAATTCACAAAAAGTTAGAAAAAGTGGAAGCAGCATCATAAAATGTGCAAGAACCATAGAAATGGGTGACAACATGGCCACCCTGTGGCCCCGTAGGTAGCATATTACACTCTTATAGCAGCACCCAGCTTCAGCAGACTCAGGTGCAGGCAACTGGCATGGCCTGCCACACAGTACTGCTGCCAACTCTGGGAGTTACAGCACGAGGTTCTGCTGCCACAGCAATCCCTGTGGTGGGCTGGGGAATTAGCTCCCTTGCAGACGTACACTGTGTGTGCACGGCCACCAAACGGCTTCTTCCTGCGCCATGTAGACTGATGGGAGGAGGGAATGGAAAAATGAATGTGCGCTGAGCTGTCTAAATGATGGTGGTCGGCACTCTTGGGCCCTGCCCTGTGTGGATCCCCATCAGTGCAGATGATGGGGGCAGCGACAAAGAGGTCTGGAAGGTCATCTGCACCATGCCCAACCAGAAGTAGCAGGCGGCAACACAGAGGCCAAAAAGCTAGATTATGAAAAAAATGAATGGCAGTAAACAATAAAGGAAAGGAAAAATGGTTTGAAAGCAGAATAAAAAAATGTCCATAACAAAACAGGCAAAGCGCATCAAGAGAGGAGAATTATAGTGTGGAAATTACAATATCATATACTCGTAATAGTTTCAATTCACAGTTAAATACTGTAATGAAATTCAAGTTAACAGAAACTTCTCTAGGTGGCTGTTTCTTACTACAATCTTATATGAAGAGACAGATTTTCGCTGAGTATAACAGCACACAATTTTTCAATCTCCAAAGCCCACACATTATTATGCATGGTATACATAAGACATCTGTGGTTAGTGTGCTAGTTTTGCCACAAACAATAAAAAGAAAGGAGAGGACTGAACATTTGGGAGTGCAATATATGCTGGTCCACTTCAGTTAATTAAATTTTTTTATGGAGCACTCTCTCATATGATTCCATTGCTTCAACATAAGTTGGTACATGTTTGGTTCAGGGGGATTTAAATGGTAACAAGGAGACACCTGTTCATTTTAGGTTTTTCCCAATCCAACTAAAAAGAGAAGAAATACAATAAGCTAATATGGAAAGAATCTCTGTTGCAGAGCGTTGTGTGACACAAGGTATCAAAAACGATACCAATTTTTAAACCTGATTTTTTATGACATTGGATGACAGAAAACTGATGGAACAGGTTCTCAAACTACCTCAGCCACCCTCCACGTGACAGTCCTCCCACTGGTGGCATGCCAGGTAATGGCAGTGGGGGTGGCACTTGTGGCTGCCCACCAGGTGGTACAGATGGAGGTGGGTAGCTGGCTGGTGGTAATCCCATCCCTGGAGGAGGTACTGTATGGGTGGGAGGCATTCGTGGAGGGGGTGGAAAGTTGGGATTGTATGTAGGTGGAGGTGGGTACCCTGGAGTAGGAGGAGGAATACTGGGTGGAGGAAAACTTGTAGGTGGAGGAGGTGGTGGCACAGGTGGTGGAGGATTTGGAGGATAGACATGAGGGTGATAAGGAATATGGCTAGGTGGGCCATACGCAGGTGGCAAAGTTCCATATGAAGGTGCTTCTGCCTTCATCAATGACTCCAGACTCTGATATCCTTCACCGGACATGTAGGAACTTGTAGTAGACATTCCTGTAATATAACTGGAAGGTGGTGGTGGAGGTGGTCGATGAAGCAGTGGTAGTGGCTGATGTACAGGAGCAGGGTGAGTTAGAGAAGGAACTGGAGCCTTTGTCATGTCTATAGAGTCTCCTGTACCAACCTGTTCGCCCTCTCCCAGACTGACTGCAGCTGGAGTTGCCTTTCGATCTGAAAGATAAAAAATAACATCTACTTGTCCATTTCAAAAGAACGAGACAAAAGTAAACTCCCAATAGTGGAATGGAAGCTGTATGTTTTTATTTAGAAGTTTGCTTCATAGTAAAATATTTTTTACATTCAAAATATGGTCCAGTTACCCTCTTGGGTACAGCTTGGAGGTTACCCTACCAACAAGTTTTTAAATCTTTAATCAAGCACCGAATGCTCAATAGAGTTGATCTTCATAACAGGTGAAAAAGAACAGTTACACAAGAACTTACCGTAACAGTAGATCTTTGAGGGGATCTCAGTCATCAGGTTATGCTGTAGGAACCTTCACCGTAGGTGAGTGGGAATCCACATTGAAGATTTTCAGTAGTACAACTGGGGCCACCCACACCGTCGATGTCCGCTGACGTTAGCAACCCTATATAGGCGTGGGCAGCCCCGCTTCCTCCTCAATTCTTTCCCTCCAGAGACTAAGGGAGCAAGGCTCATGCCCCGGGGAACTGAGGAGAGACAGAGGGACCCAGCTCTATATTGAAAAGATGGAAACAGCAGATAGCCATGTTGTGAACAGGAGCACCAAGAAGGGGGAAGGTGGGAGGGAAATCAGACCTGATGACATTGAAGATAGTACAGTTACGTAAGCACTTATCGTAACAACAGATCTTCGAGAGGAGCTCTTGCAGCAGTTAACACCTTTAGGACTGATGCAGGCAGGCACCCATGGAAAACTTCTTGCTAGCAGTATACAGCAGGGGACCGCCCCCTGACGTCGGTCCACCCCTGACGTCACGCATGGCATAAAAGAGGCAGTCCCCCAGCCCATATCCAGTTCTCCCATCGAAGACAAGGTGAGTAAAAATGGAGAACCAAGAAGGTTCCTCTAGATGATGAAAAACCAAAGGTATCCTTGATGGAGAAGCAGGTACCATGGGGAAGGTAGGTGGGAAAAATAGTACCTGCTTCAAGAGCTCCTCTTGAAGATCTACTGTTATGGTAAGTTCTTGCATAACTGTACTGTCTCACTTCAAGGGGGCTCTTACAACAGGTAACACTTTTAGGATGGAGTCCCAAGCAGTAAGGAGAGACCCGGTCAGCTAGGTGGAGGTAGAAGTCTCCCAAAGAAGATTAAGAGAGGAGGCCTTGGAGGACAGCCAGTCCGAAGCCTGCTATACGTCAAGATGCAATGTCCAAACTGTAGTGCTTGACAAAAGTGTGGACAGAGCTCCAAGTAGCGGCTGCACAAATTTCGGCAGTGGGCACATTCCTCAAGGCGGCAAACGAAGCAGCCATGCTCCTGGTAGAGTGACCCTTTACCGAGCCCAGTAAGGGTTTGTTATACTTGTAGCAGAAAACAATGCAATTAACCAACTACTTGGATAAACACTGCTTAGAAACAGGAGCCCCTTCCATTCTGGGGGCGAATGATATAAACAACTGGTCAGACTTTCTAGTGGATTGGGTGCACTCCAAGTAATAACGAAGCACTCTATGAACATCCAGAGTATGAAGTAGTGCCTCCCCTCAATTCGAGTACTCTATAATAGACTGGAAGGTGGATGCCTTGATTCAAAGTAAACGTTGACACCATCTTGGGAAGAAGCTTAGGATTAGTCCTCAAGGACACCCTGTCCTTGTGGAAAACTAAACAAGGCTCCTTACACATCAGGGCCTAAAGCTCAGAAATCCTTCAAGCAGAAGTAATGGAAACTAAAAACAACGCTTTTCACAGAAAGCGCAGCTCGCAACTTGCGGCAGGTTCAAAGGGAGGTAAGGTTAGTTTTTCTAAAACCGGACGGTGTCCCAGATGGGAGGCTTTAAATACAGAATGCCCCATAGCAAGAGTTTTGCCCTCAATGGGTGCATGGTAGGCTGAAATGGCAGACAGATGCACCTTGAGCGAGGAGTAGCTTAGTCTGGACTCAGACAGGGAGAGGAGGTACTGCAGAACAGAATTCACTGGGCAGATGAGGGGGTCCAAATGCCGAGTGGTGACCCAGATGCAGAAACGCTTCCATTTCATTGCGTAAGTGGCCCTAGTGGAAGGCTTCCTAGTGGCCACAAGGACATCTGCTACCCTGGGGGACACCCCAAATCTGGATATAGCCAGGTCTGCAGGAGCCAGGCATCAACATGCAGAGATCTGAGTTCCAGATGGACCAGGATTCGCTCTCCTGGGAGAGAAGAAAAAATTACTCACCTTAGTAATGTTGTTTCTTCTAATGGAGTCTTGCTGTATTCTGACATATGCAGTGATGTCCAACCTTTGAACTGCCCCGGAGATTAAAGAGTTAACCCTCCATGCCAGGCATGGAACGCTGAGCTCGAGCTCGGATGAGACTCTGTCTGTTGCCGTTTGAACTCAAACCGTCAGATCTTTACGAGCTATACTCACTGGGTGTCCTGTGTGGAAACTGTAAACTTACACTAGCTACTAAATATAATAAAAATATTTTTTGGTCCCAAAACAAAGACACAAGTCAGGAAACCCAAAAAAATAAAACAAAACACAACACCCACACACCCAAACTAAAGGGGTGAGAAAAGAAGGGGCCGGGGCACCTCCCGAGTGCCAACATGCTACTGCCCACCCACATCCCAAAACCAGGTTCTGAGAGGGGAGGCGGAGGTCAGAATACAGCAAGACTCCATTAGAAGAAACATTACTAAGATGAGTAATTTTCCTTCAAACAACATGAAGTCTTGCTGTATTCTGACTATTGCAGACTACCAAGTAGTACCTCCATGGAGGAGGACAGAACCTACTTTGGAAATAGGCTCTGAAGCACCACAGCTAAACCGAGCATCACTCCTAGCCTGGATATCCAGAGAGTAATGCTTGGTAAAAGTGTGTACTGTTTTCCAGGTGGCTGCTTGACAAATCTCTAAGATAGGAATATCCTTGGCAGCAGGCAGGGAAGCAGCTGTACCTCTGGTAGAGTAAGCCCTCAGGCCTGAGGGTGGGATCCTACCTAGTTTTTCATAGCAAAATTGAATGCAAGAGACAATCCACCTGGCAATAGATCTCTTAGTGGCAGGTTTTCCCTTACCAACCTCACCATAAGTGAGGAACAGTTGGAGGGAGTCAAACCTGTGACCCTTGGTGCGCTCTATGTAGTAGCTAAGGGCCCTTTTCACATCCAAACTGTGCAGCCTCCTCTCCCCAGAGGAGGAATGGTCAGTGAAGAAAACAGGAAGAGACATAGACTGGTTAAGGTGGAAATCTGAAACCACCTTAGGCAAAAACTTCCTATTAGTCCTGAGGACCACCTTATCTCTATGGAAAGAGATAAAATCAGGCTCCACTGACAGGGCCTGTAACTCACTTATGCGTCTGGCAGAAGTGATGGCCACCAAGAAAACAGTTTTCTAAGTCAAGTACTTAAGCTCTGCTGAGGACAAAGGCTCAAAGGGGTTGCATAAGCTGAGCAATGCAAACATTAAGGTCCCAAGCAGGGCAGGGGCCTGAAGGGAGGATTGGTATGCAGCAATCCCTTGAAAAATTTAGAAAATACAGGATGAGCTGAAAGGGAAGACTGCTTGCCTGCTGAGAGGAAGGCAGAGACAGCTGCCAGATGCACTCTTAGTGTAGCTGGTCTGAGTCCCAAGCTATTATATGAACCATATAGTCAAGGACTGTGGGCAGACCAGCAGACTCTGGAGAAATATGCTTCCCAGAGCACCATATAGTAAATCTTTTCCACTTGGAATTGTAAGTGTTTCTGGTGGAAGGCTTTCGAGAAGCCTTTAAGATATCCAGAACACCTTGAGAGAGGTGCAAATCAGCAAACTCTAACTCTTCAAGAGCCAGGCCTTGAGATTGAGAGATTTGAGATTCGGATACCAAACCCCGAGCACATGTCAACAGGTTGTAATTTCTGGGAAGTGACAGGGGAAGGTGGACTGCAAAGGACAACAAGAGAGGGTACCAGGGCTGTCTGGCCCAGTCTGGAGCAATCAGAATCACCTTGCAGGGTTGAGACCTGATTTTGACTGGTACCTTGAACAGGATAGGGAAGGGGGGGGAGCATACAGGAACTTCCCTTCCCAATTGAGAACTAGGGCATCCAGGGAGACTGAGCCCAACACTAGGGGCCTGCAGCAAAAGAGAGGAAGTTGGTGATTGTCTGGGGCTGCAAAAAGATCTATCTGTGGGGTGCCCCATCTGGAGAAGATCACCTTCAAAATCAGGGGATCCAGGGACCATTCATGATGGCCCTGAGATATCCTGCTGAGAGCATCTGCCAGGACATTGTCCTTCCCTGGGAGGTGCACTGCTGTAAGAGAGGCGTTCAGGGAATAGGCCAAAGACCATAACTTCATTGCCTCTGTGCACAAGGCCGTAGACCGAGTGCCCCCCTGCTTGTTGATATACCACATTGTGGTGGTATTGTCTGTCCTGATCTGAACTACTTTGTTCTGAACAGACTTGGAAAAAGCTTGAAGTGCTAGACACACTGCTCTGAGTTCTACTAGATTGATGTGAAGCAGAGATTCCTGAGGAGACCACAACCCTTGGGTAGTCAGGTCCCCCAAGTGGGCTCCCCACCCCAAGAGGGAGGCATCTGTAGTAAGGATTAGAGAATGAGACTAAGTGACAAAAGGAACTCCCTGTCTTAGATTGTCCTGATCCTGCCACCACTGTAACGCCTGGATCAGGGTCTAGTCACTGGGATTAGTTTGGTCAGAGGATCCTTTTCTGAGACCAGAAGGCTCTCAAGTGGAACTGAATGTCCCTCATTTGAAATCTTGCCCCCCTTGGACCACTGCTGTAGAGGCAGCCATGTGTCCCAGGAGCTGCAGAAAATGCCTTGCTGGTCGAGACACCTGGAGGGTGAATGAAGAGGCCAGTGAGACAAGGGTCCTTGCCCTGTCCAGGGGAAGAAAGGCTCTTGCCTTTACTGTATCCAGCTCTGCCCCTATAAAGGTGAGGAGCTGCACAGGCTCAAGAACTGACTTTGAAAAATTCAGAAGGAAACCTAGAGAAGTGAGCAGTTGCCGAGTTATCTGTAGGTGTGACTTGACTTGGTCTGGAGACTGGCCTACTATGAGCCAGTCGTCCAGGTATGGAAAGATAGAGACTTTTTCTCCTTAGGAAGGCAACCACTACTGCCAGGCATTTTGTGAACACCCTTGGAGAAGTTAGGCGAAGGGCATTGCTCTGAATTGGTAATGGCCTGAGGGCAGCTCGAACCTGAGGTACTTTCGGTGGGAGCTTCTGATGAGAATATGGAAATAGGCATCCTTGAGGTCCAGGGAAACTACCCAGTCCCCTGGCCTTAGAGAGGGTAGAATTATTCCCAGAGTCACCATTTTGAACTTTGGCTTTAAAAGGTGCTTGTTTAAATATCTGAGATCCAGGATGGGCCGCCATTCGCCTGTCTTTTTTGGGGTTAGGAAGTACCTGGAGTACAATCCTTTTCCCTTGTGTAGGGGTGGAACCCTCTCTATGGCTCTCAGAGCCAATAGGGAAGAGACCTCTGCCTCTAGGGCAAGTGCCTCTGAAGGACTTACAGGTGGAAAGGATCTGGTTCTCATCTTTGGAAATTTTTTGAAGCTGAGAACCAGTCCCTGGCTTACTACTTCCAGGACCCATTTGTCTGATGTTAAAGACATCCAGTCCTGGACAAAGTAAGCCAGCCTGCCCCCTACAGGTGGTGGAGAATCGACCCTGGCAAACCCATCAGGGTGCCTGTTTGGCAGGGGCTTTAGGCTGAGGGGTGGAAGCAGGCCTGCTTGTACCCCATCTGCCTCTCCCTCTGAAGAACCCCCTATGAACATAATCAGAAGAGGAGGCCTGGACTTGGTAGAAAGGCCTATGAAAAGGCCTGCCCCTGCCCCTGGAATGCTGCCTCTGGGGAGTGGCTTGCCTTTCCTTGGCCTGAGCACTCCTATAGGTGGTCCTGTATTCATCCATTTTCTTCATGTAGTTCTCTGTTTGCTCCCCAAACAGAGAATTACCCACAACAGGAAAATCCATGGCCTTAGTCTGGGTATCCTGAGACAGGCTAGTACATCTGAGCCAAGCCATCCTACTGAAGGGCCACAGATGTAGCCATGACTCTAGATGAAACATCATTGGAGTCCACTGCAGCATGGAATTGCACATTGGATGCCTCAATACCATCCGCAGCCACCTGCTCCAGCTCCTTGGCAAGCTGGCCAGGGACCTGTTTAGCTAAGGTCATTACAGTGTCCCATCTAGATTTCTGATATCTAGCTGTATAGGCCATATAATTAGCCTGCCTGAGTCCCAAGGATGCTGCCATGTACTGTTTCTTTGCCATGGCATCACTCCTCCTGGAGTCCTTATCTGGGGGTGTGAAGCCAAGGGTATATTTGCCTTATCACAGGCAGCAGCCTGCACTACCCCAACATGGCTGCATTGCTGGGTAAGGAACTCCGTACCTGAGTCTGAGAGAGTATACCTCTTGTCCATTCTCTTGTCCACAGGAGATATAGAATTAGGAGTCTTTAAAATTTTTATTGTCTGTTTCCCAAAGGACTTATGAAGGGGAATAGACAGCCTCCTGGGCTCTGGGATATCCATCATTTCAACATAGTCAGGCTCCTCCTGGTCATCTACTGCTTCTTCCATAGGAAGCTGAAGAGTTTCAGCCACTTTTTTGTAGAACATAAAATGGGAAGGGGACTCAGAAAGCCTAGGAGGAGAAACCCCTGAAGGTCTGTCTGGGGAGATGTCCAGGTCAATGGGCACATCCAGACATTCGTAATCACCATCACTATCCTCATACTCTCCTTCCTCCTCCTCCTCCTCCAGTTCATAAAAATCTTCTAAATTATAATCTGGAACTGGGGGAACCGACTGAACCGAGCCCCTTCCCGATGGTGCCGGTTCGGTGGAAGTTCGAGGATGTGACTGAACAATCCTTATCGCTTGGCTATTTCATCAGCGGTCGGAGAAAGAAGTTGTGGATCCGCATCGCGACTTATCCCTTCTTTTCTTTAACCGAACCGACTCCTCAGAGTCGGTTCTCCTTTGCTCAAGAAGTTCGCCTGGTCAGAGGGCACTCCTTCTGGTTCAGTTGGAACCGAACCGGCTGGCCATCCAGGTCAGCGGACTTCTTGCCTCCTTTCCCTGAGCCTACCAACTCTCTTTTCTAGGGTAGCTGCAGGAAAATTCTTGCAAATCTGGCAGTCTGAATCGAGGTGGTCAAACCCCAGACAATAAACACAGGTGGTGTGGGGGTCAGCCTTAGCAAAGACTTCCCCACACACACTACAGTGTTGAAACCCAGTGGGCCCGGTTTTTCTTTTGGGTTTCTCAGACATGGCCAGCCCTAACAAAACTTACCCTTTTTTCGGCAATCCGCCAGGCAAAACACCCTTATCGGTTCCTGACCGTGTCATGGAAAAAAACGTAATGAAATCCGTTCTTTTTAGAACTGATAAGGACTGGTTACCACACTCTAAAAGTAGAATAATCTTTTTTGAACAAACCTGATCGGTTCAAACCGAACCGATCCCACGTTTACAAGTTCCACACAGAAGAACAAGAAAATAAACCTATCTAGTACTCACGATACCACAGACAGAGACTGAACCCGACAGGTTAACGGATTAAATTCAAGTCGAAAACCGGGAAAATGGCACTTTAACCGACAAACTTGAACCGAGCAAAGGAGAAATCTCCAGAGCGACTGTTCAGTGAGGCGGAGTAAAGAATCTGACGGTTTGAGTTCAAACAGCAACAGACAGAGTCTCAACCGAGCTCGAGCTCAGCGTTCCATGCCTGGCATGGAAAGTTAACTCTTTCATCTCCAGGGCAGTTCAAAGGTTGGACATCACTGCATATGTCAGAATACAGCAAGACTTCATGTTGTTTGAAAGTCTGAGCGTAGGGACAAGGAAATTGGAGGTTCCACTGCAAGTTGCTGGAGCAGCGGAAACCAAATCTGGCACAGCTAGAAAGGTGCCACCTGAATTATCTCTGCTCCTTCTGACTGGAGCTTGAGAAGAACTCGCTGCAGTAGAGAGAAGGGACAGAACGCATAAAGGAACCTCCTCATTAAGGAGAGGGACAACACATCTTGCCAGAAAACACCAGGCCCTGGATCTAGTGGGCAAAAACTGGGCAGGTCTGCACTGGATGGGGAGGCAACTAGATCCATTTCTGGACATCCCCATCTGTTGAAGAGGTCTTCAGCCACAGAGGGATGAAGCTCCCACTCATGTGCCCTGGACAGGCTGAGACTGTCGGTCAGGGTATTTAGCATGCCTGGAATATGGACCGCAGTCAAGTCCAGTTGATGGTCCACTGCTCATGATCACACTTGCATGGCCTCCCTGCAGAGGGGATAAGAATGAGTCTCCCCCCCCCCCGCTTATGTAAATGACCACCAACTTGTCTGTCTGAATCAACAGAGGGCTGGATAGCAACACAGTCTGGAAGGCCTGTAGGGCATACAAAATTCACCTCATCTCCAGGACACTGATGTGGAGAAGGGGCTCGTGCATGGCCCAGGTCCCTTGTGCCTGACGGTCTCCCAAGTGGGTTCCCCAGCCTTGGTCCGATGCGTCTGTGGTAAGGATCTGACTGGGAGATTCCTTCCTCAGGCAAACCCCTCTGGAAAGGTTGGAGGAATTCAACCATCATGCTAATGCCTGTTGGACACCAAGACCGGTTGCTCTAGGTCATTTGAACGCTGATCCCACTGAACTCTCAGGTTCCACTGAATCACCCTCATGTACAGCCTGGCCAGGGGGACTGTGGCGATGGCAGCCGCCATGTGTCCCAAGAGTCGGAGGACAGACCTGGTGAGGAGGAGGAGGAGACCTGCCAAGCGTGCATCTGAAGGCGCTCTGCTCTGTCTTGAGGGAGGAAGGCTTCATTTCATTTTATTGAAGGGTTACACCTTTGAGAATAAACTCATTTAAAATGGTGACCCATAGCATTACATAAAACAAATTACAATTAGTCGGCCTGGTGATGCTAAGGGCTGAGGTGCTGTGTGCCTTACCTCACACCACCTCAGCAACCTGGGTTCGGGAACGACCTTGGGTCGGGGGGAGGAGGACTGGAGTGGGATTAAGCTGCTATGCAGCTCTCCCCCGCCGGGGTGACTGCCCTCTCTCCCGTAGTTCTGCTCCACCTAGGTGGAGGTTCAGTGGGGCTGGCAAGTGAGAAGGAGGCGGCGACATAAGTCGGAGTGGAGTAAGGGGCTGCCGGATCCTGGCATGCATGCATGCCCACACCATGTGTGCCTGCCTCCTCGGGGGTTAAAAACGACAAAATACAAAAAAAAACATTATATAAAAACAATTTCACAGCAAAAGAAAATGCCAGTTCTAACAAACATACATATATACTAAGACATGAATAATCATCATCCTAAGCACTGGAGAAGTAACTTCGCCAACCTATTATACAAAACATCCAGCTACTGCAGTTTAACTATACTAGCGTAGTCATAAAAGACATAACTAAAATCAAACAGTGGAAAGACCTTTGTTTCCACTGTTTTCTTTATCACACTTCTCCCCAGACAATTTTTATTACAGTATAACCACCCTACTCTTTTACCTATAGCCCCAATAAGTTTATCCACATGGGTATTGCCCATTGCCGATGTATCCACCCAGTAGCCTAAATACTTGTAATAAGTAACCTGCTCAAGCTTGGTCCCCTTTAAATCGGTAATAATCAGTTCCATACAGTTTTTAGTTTTGTAACAGACCCCAGGACCATATATTTTGTTTTACTGATGTTCATTTTTAATTTGGATTTAAAAAAGGTCCTGTATGTCATCAAAGCTCGTTTGTAAGTTTATCTGACTCTCTTGTAGAGAACGGGCAGAAAAGTACGGTTACGCAAGAACTTATCGTAACAGTAGATCTTTGAGAGAGGCTCTTGCGGTAGAAACATAGAATGTGACAGCAGATAAGGACCACTTGGCCCACCTAGTCTGCCCATTTTCCTACCTAACAGATAAGCTGCAGATCCTAGTTAACCAACAGCCTACTTTCTGCTACCCCTCCACCCACTAGGACTGCCTTATGTCTGTCCCATGCATTCTTGAATTCCCCCACTGTTCTTGACTCCACGACCTCCTCAGGGAGGCTGTTGCATACATCCACAACCCTCTCTGTGAAAAAATACTTCCTCACATTACCTCTGAGCTGTCCCCCCTCTATCTTCAAATTGTGCCCCCTTGTTCTTGCACATCTCTTCTTCTGAAAGATACTACCCTCTTGGACTTTGTTGATTCCCTTGAGGTACTAGAAAGTTTCTATCATGTCCCCTCTCTCCCTTCTTTCCTCAAGGGTATACATATTAGGCTCCTTTAGTCTTTCTTCGTATGTCTTCTGGTGCAGACCCTGCACCATTTTGGTTGCCCTCCTCTGGACAGCCTCCACTCTGTCTATGTCTTTGCGGAGATGGGGTCTCCAGAACTGCACACAGTACTTCAGATTGGGTCTCACCAACTGTCTGTACAGAGGGATAACAACTTCCTGTTTACTACTGATGCCTCTCCCTATGCATCCCAGTATCCCCCCAGCCTTCCTTACTGCCTTCTCACATTGCTTGCCCACCTTTAGGTCATCTGATATAATTACCCCCAGGTCCCTTTCCATTTTTACTGTTGTCAGTATCTCACCCCACATTTTGTACTCTTCCCCTGGGTTTTTGTTTCCCAGGTGCATTACCTTGCACTTTTTTGCATTGAATCTGAGCTGCCATACATTTGACCATTTCTCCAACCTTGCCAAGTCCCTTCTCATCCTTTCCACTCCATCTTGTGTATCAACCCTGTTGCAGATATGGAAATTATGTACTTACCGTAATTCTTGATCTTCCTGGACGAGTCTCCACCACTCATTCACACTAACGGGATCTGCGCCGGAGACACTAGGACCCAGCGGGAGCAAACTTTTTTGCTGGAGGGTCGGCGCCAGAGATGGAGCCGCGAGGAGCAGCACTGCGAGCCTCGGCTCGTGCGGTAATGACTATCTCGGCATCTACCCTCCAAATGCCTCAGTACCTTTTTTTCCGAGAAGGTGCAGCGTAACTAACCTAGAAGGATAGCTTAACTAAAACCCAGACATAAGATAGTCCGGACGACCCGTATAAGAAGGATCAACAAAGAAGTCTTCACAGCCTAAGATTGAGGGAGTGAAGACCAACAACAGAGGTGAGCTCGGGGGATGGAGGGTGGGTGTGAGAATGAGTGGTGGAGACTCGTCCAAGAAGATCAAGAATTATAGTAGGTACGTAACTTCCATATCTTCCTGGACATAAAATCTCCACCACTCATTCACACTAATGGGAGATTACCGAGCTAATAATCCACCGAGAGGGCGGCAGAAGAGACCAAGAGCTCACAGTTTTAGGACAGGAGTCCATTAAGGATGGTTGTGCCAAAAGAAAGATGTCACCTGGCATGGACATCCAGGGCATAGTGTTTGACGAAAGTATGCACTGAGCTCCAGGTAGCCGCACTGCAAATATCTGCAACGGGCATGTTGCGGATTTCCGCTAGGGATGCCGCGACCACTCTAGTAGAGTGAGCGTACACTCTGCCTTCCAGCTTAACCTGTGCCATGGAATAACACTGGCGAAGGCATGCCACTAGCCATGCTGAAATACATCTGATAGCAACAGGTTGGCCCAGCTGGGTCTTGCTGAAGGAAACAAACATCTGTTGAGCTTTGAGAAAGTCTTTTGTTCTATCTAGATAAAAACGCAAAGCTCTTTTGATGTCCAAGGAGTGAAGAGAATGCTATCCTTCATTTTGGAAGTTCGCAAAGTAAGTAGGAAGGACCAAGGGTTGGTTTAGATGGAATTCTGAAACAACCTTAGGGAGAAACTTAGGATGGGTCCCAAGAACTACTTCGTCTTTATGAAACACAGTATATGGAGGGTCTGTGACCAAGGCATGTATCTCAGAGACCCTGCGGGTTGAGGTAATGGCCACTACGAAGGCAGTTTTCCAAGTGAGAAATTTTAACTCACAGGTAGCTAGAGGCTCGGAAGGTTTGAGTGAGCATGTCTAGCACAAGATTAATGTCCCAGGCTGCGAATGGACATCTTATAGGAGGTCTGGTATGTAGAATTCCCTTAAGAAACCTCGTAACCACAGGTAACTGAGCCAGTGACAAGGAAAGTACTGGCTCATGATAAGCTGAAATGGCACAAAGGTGAACCTTAACTGTAGAGTATTGCAGACCTGAATTTGAGAGGTCCAGGAGGTACTCTAAAACTTTATCTGGTGGGCAGGAAAAGGGATTCAAAGAGGACTTTGCACACCAGAGCGAAAAACACTTTCATTTGGCTGTGTAAGTTTTCCTAGTGGCTGGCTTGCGCGCAGCCTGAAGAATATCTGAAACCCTGTGAGAGACGTTGAACCTGTTCACTTCTATCTCTTCAGGAGCCAAGCGTGAAGGTGAAGCGACCTCAGGTTGGGATGGACCACAGGCCCCTGAGTGAGAAGGTTCGTCTGAAGGGGAAGCGGTTTTGGAGGAGCTTCCGACATACTGTTGAGTAGTGGAAACCATATCTGTCGAGGCCAGAAGGGAGTGATGAGGATCATTTTGTCCCCTGGGACTCGAACTTGATAAGTACCCTCTGAGTTACAGGAAGAGGCGGAAAGGCGTATAGAAAGCATTTTGTCCACTGCAGCCTGAATGCATCCTGACAGAAAATGCCAGGCCCTGGATTTCTGGAGCAGAAGAGAGGCAGTTTTGTGTTGAGTGGGGATGCAAAAAGGTCCAGGTCTGGAGTTCCCCACTCTGCAAATAGTGAGTGAACTATGGTTGAGTCGAGAGACCATTTGTGAGGATCTGTCTCTGTTCTGCTGAGACGGTCTGCCAGTTTTTTCTGCACTCCTGGCAGGTAGACCGCTTGAATTAGAGCCTTGTGCTCCAAGCACCATTCCCACACTCTCATCGCTTCTCTGCATAAGGGGTTAGAGTGAGCACCACCCTGCTTGTTGATGTAATACATCACTGTTTTGTTGTCCGTTTGAAGGAGAATGTTCTTGTGACAGAGAATGTCCTTCAAAGCCCGGACTGCATAAAGGATGGCTCTCATCTCTAAGACATTTATGTGAAGCTGGGACTCGTCCTGAGTCCACATACCTTGAGTGTGGAGAGTCTGACGGTAAGCTCCCCACCCCATCAGGGACGCATCTGTGGTAATGGAAATCTGATGATCCAGAGGAGCAAAGGGATACCCTTCCAGAAGATTCTCCTCTTGCGACCATCAGGTGAGTGATCTCTTCAGACTTTCTGTCACCTTGATGAGAAAGGACTGAGGGTGAGTGGCCGTGGACCACTGAGTATGAAGCATCCATTGGGAGGTTCTCATGTGGAGGCGTGCTAGGGGTACAGTGAACACCGTGGATGCCATGAGACCTAGCATCCGTTGCATTGAGAGAGCTGAAACCGAACTTTTCTCTCGTATGTATTGGGCCACCTGAAGGACATCGCTCCTTCTGTCCTCTGGAAGAAATGCTTTTGCACAGGAGGTGTCCAGAAGGGTTCCTATGAAAAGGAGCCATTGGAAGGGCTGCAGCTGCGTTTTGTTTTGGTTTAGCAGGACTCCCATGGACGTGAGAAAGTGTGAAGCCGTGGCTACGGCATCGAGAGTTCCCTGTCTGGAAGGGCTTGCTAGAAGCAAATCGTCCAGATATGGGAACACCTGTATTCCGATTTTTCTGAGATGCACTGTGAGAATTGCACAACACTTTGTAAAAACTTGTGGCGCCGAGGATAGCCCAAAGGGCAGGACTCTGAACTGATAATGCTGTCCCAAAGCCACGAACCTTAGATATTTGTGATGCTTTGGGTGAATAGGAATGTGCTGGTAAACATCCTGCATGTCCAGGAAGGCTAACCAGTCGTGTTGATGAAGCAAAGGTAACAGGATTCCTAGTGATATCATTCTGAATTTCTCTCTGGGAAGGAATTTGTTTAGCTTTCTGAGGTCCAAAATGGGGCACATGCCCCCTGTTTTCTTTGGAATCAGAAAGTAATGGGAGTAGAACCCTGTGTTCCGTTGATCCAGTGGAACTACTTCCACTGTCCTGTTGTTCAGAAGGCCCTGTATCTCGGAGGCGAGAAGATCTGACTGAAGAGCTGACAGCCTTGGCTGTCGTCTGGGAGTACGATCTGGAGGGGTGTCCAAAAGATTGAGGGAATACCCCTCGCGGATTATCCGGAGGACCCATTTGTCCGAGGTTATGGACTTCCATTGATTGTAGAAGTGAGTCAGACAACCTCCCACCACTGAGGAAGAGTCCCCCACGGGCAGCTGAGGTGGGACTTGGGCCAACATCTCAGAAGGCGGCACTGGGCTTTGGGTCCTTGCGCCTTCTGCTGCACCTCTTTGAGGCTGGGGGCTTGGTTTTATTAAAACTTCTCTGCCTTTGCCTCGAAAGGACTGACGATTATGAAACTGGCGTTATTAACACCCCTCGAGAGGGGACAGGAGGAGGTCGAGCCAATTTAATGGCTAACCTAGTCTTTTGTGTAGCCTCTAGAGCCTGTTCTACTTGAGGGCCGAAGAGATACACACCATCGAAAACAGCGCATTACCTGTTGCTGTGCATCATTCGTGAAACCTGAAGTGAGCAGCCAGGAGTGACGGCAGGTACAAATGCCTGCCGCCGCCGCTCGGGAAGCAGTATCAAAAGCGTCCATAGCTGCTTTAACCTGTTGGTTGTTGGACTCGATACCTCTGGTTATGGTTTGAAGAAGCTCTGAATTTGTGTCCGACTCCGGGAGAGCTTCAACCATTTGTTTGAGTGAATGCCAAAGGATATACTCATATTGAGAGAAATAGCCTTGGTAGCTGGCAATATGCATACCTAGGGTGGAAGTAGCATAGACTCTTTTACCTAAAGTATCTATCTTTGTTAATAGGTCGAGCTGTAGTAGTCTGGGGAAGGACAACCTAAACATTCTCTGCCAAGACTACAATAGGATCCGCAAAGGCTTGGGATGCCCAAATGGATCGATCCTTGGGAGCAGCATATTTCCTATCTATGGACTTAGCCATCGAAGGAATGAGAGCAGGATTATTCCATACCATTTGAGACAGCGTCTCAAAGGAGGGCTGTACCGGAGGAGTCAAATCCATAGGGAACTCCAGAACATGAAGGTATTGGAGTCTTAACAGTTTCCGAGGATCGATATCTGTAGTTTGGAGAGAGAGAGTGGAAATCAAGTTTTTCAGCAGAGACTTAAAAGACAGGTCCTCGACCACAGGCTCTGCAGCAGGAATAGATCCTGTTTCTTCCACATCATCACCCAGCCTAAGGTCTGGGTCAGGCTCAATGTCATCTCCTGACAGTCCAGGAGGGACTGTATGGACAGGAAAGGAGTGAAAATCAGAAGAAAATGAGGAAGGAAAAGGGTTGAAGAAGGAGTCATGAAGGCTGGATGACGTCCTAACAGACCTCGGCGCCGAAGAAACGCACAGTGCCGAAAATACGCACGGCGCCGAAGATGGCGCCGAGAAGCTGGATGGCGCCAAAGACGGCACAGAAAGGCCGCACAGCACCGAGGAAGGCGCCGATGAAGTGCACGGCGCCAATGAGGCACACAGCGCCGAGGACAAAGCCGATGAAGCGCACGGCGCCGAGAAAATCAACGATGCCGAGGATGGCGCTGACAGACGCATCGGTGCTGAGGATGGCGCCGAGTGAGCCATCGACGCCAAGGGCGTCTAAAACATCCCAAGACTCCAAAAAACAGGATGTGGGGAGAAAGAAGAATGAAAACCAGGAGATAAAGACATCGGTGTGGCCATGCGCATGATCGTGTGAGGGAAAACACCTGAAAGCGCGAGTCAGCGGCACGCGTGACTGAAGAGGCTCAACCGCCTACCTGATATCCCAAGAAGCCCGAAGGCCCCTGAGTGACCGGGTCAGGCAGCTGGACCAACCTCCGAGCCCACTGCTCCATACGAGAGACCCACTGATGAAACTGCTCATCTGAAGACCTACCAGAAGGTGGGGTAGGGCTCTGATGTCGAAGACGTCGGCTACCAGAAATAGAAACTAGTGACTCCGAAGGAGGAGACCGGCAACTAGCCCCAATAACTGACCGTCTATGCACAGACATGTCAGAGGGCGACCTTGAATGATGCCTTCTGTTTCTTGACTTGCGGGTCAAAGAAGAGCTCGAGGCCGAATGGTGCCGAGAGTGTGACCGTTTAATTTTATGCTTTCGAGGGGACCGCCCACCCCCACGGGCATTGGACTGTCTGTTGTCAGACCCCCCCCCCTTCCGGAGAAGGCGGTGGACCGGACCCAGCCCAGCTGACTGAACAGCTTTCATAAGAAGTCTCCCTACCGTCACCTGACCCGCTCACGGTCGACTCCGACAATGTAGGCTGAGACTTCTTCTTAAACTGAGAATAAACTAAGCAAAACGTATTCGAGATATTAATACAAAACAATAAAACTGAAAAACTAAGCTGTTAGTTTGAAGTTTGACTCCCGGCGGGCGAGCGACGTCGTCACTGAAGTGCACTCGATGATGGGGAAAAAAGGAACTGAGGCAGTTGGAGGGTCGACGCCGAGATAGTCATTACCACACGAGCTGAAGCTCGCAGTGACGCTCCTTGCGGCTCCATCTCTGGCGCCGACCCTCCAGCAAAAAAGTTTGCTCCCGCTGGGTCCTAGTGCCTCTGGCGCAGATCCCATTAGTGTGAACGAGTGGTGGAGACTTTATGTCCAGGAAGATCTTTGTGTCGTCTGCAAAGAGAAATACTTTTCCTTCCAGTTCCTCTGCAATGTCACTTATAAAGACATTAAAAAGGACCGGTCCTAGTACTGAACCCTGCGGTACCCCACTAGTAACCCTCCTTTCTTCACTGTGGACTCCGTTTACTACTACTCTTTGCGTTCTGCTGTCTAGCCAATTTTTTATCCAGGCTACCACCTTGGGACCCACTCCAAGGCTGGCTAACTTGTGTATTAATCTTTTCCATGGGACTGTATCAAATGCCTTGCTAAAATCTAGGTAGGCCATGTCCACAGCCCCTCCCTGGTCTACCACTTTGGTCACCCAGTCAAAGAAATCTATTAGATTCTTCTGACACGACCTTCCCATCATGAATCCATGCTGCCTTGGGTCCTGTGCCCCACTGGCCTCTAGGTGAACGGAACACATTCCAAAGAAAGTGGGGTTACTAATGGAGTACCTCAGGGCTCAGTACTGGGTCCAGTCCTCTTTAACATCTTTATAGGTGACATTGCAGAGGGTCTGGAGGGAAAGGTATGCCTCTTTGCAGATGACACAAAGATCTGTAACAGTTGATACACAAGAGGGGGTAGAAAAGATGAGAAGGGACTTGGCAAGGTTGGAGGAATGGTCAGACATATGGCAACTTTGATTCAATGCAAAGAAGTGCAAAATAATGTACCTGGGAAACAAAAACCCAGGAGAAGAGTACACAATAGCAGGGGAGGTACTAACAACAACAAAAATGGAAAGGGACCTGGGGGTAGTCATATCAGATGACCTAAAGGTGGGTAAGCAATGTGAAAAGTTGGTAAGGAGAGCCAGAGGGATACTGGGATGCATAGGAAGGGGCATTACAAGTAGAAAAAGGGAAGTGGTTATCCCTCTATACAGACAGTTGGTGAGACCCCATCTGGAGTACTGTGTGCAGTTTTGGAGACCTCATCTATGCAAGGACATAGACAGGATGGAAGCAGTCCAGAGGAGAGAACTAAAATGGTGCAGGGTCTGCAGCAGAAACCATATGAAGAGACTGAGAGAGCTTAATATGTATACTCTTGATGAAAGGAGGGCGGGGGACATGATAGAAACGTTCAAGTACCTCAACGGAATCAACAAAGTCCAGGAGGGTAGCATCTTTCAGAAAAAGAGATGTGTAAGAACAAGGGGGCACAATTTAAAGATGGGGGAGCGGCTGAGGGGTAATTTGAGGAAATTTTTTTTCACGGAGGGAGTGATGGATACATGGAACAGCCTTCCTGAGGAGGTCGTTGGGTCTAAAACAGTGGGGGAATTCAAACATGCATGGGGCAGACACAAGGCAATTATAGTGGGGGGTTGCAGGAAGTAGGCTGTTGGTTAACTAGAATCTGCAGCTTATCCAGTAGGTAGGGAAATGGGCAGACTGGGTGGGCCAAGTGGTCCTTATCTGCCGTCAAAGTCTATGTTTCTATAGGTACTCAACAATTCTTTCCTTCATAAGTGATTCCATCATTTTCCCTACCACTGAGGTCAAACTAACTGGTCTGTAGTTTCCTGCCTCTGCCCTGCTCCCACTTTTGTGAAGAGGAATCACATCCGCACTCCTCCAGTCCTCAGGTACCATCCCATCCTCCCATGATTTGTTAAAGAGAGTAGTCAGTGGTGTCACTAGTTCTACCCTTAGTTCCTTTAGAATTCTTGGGTGAATCCCATCAGGCCCCATTGCTTTGTCCACCTTCAATTTTATTAGTTCTTTCAGAACCCTTTCTTCTGTAAATGGACTGGTATCGACCCACGTCTTCAGAGTGTTTCTCTTGTTTGGTTTAGGTACCTCCTCCTCCTCTTCCTTTGTGAATAATGAGCAGAAATATTCGTTCAGTATCCCTGCTTTTTCACTGTCACCCTCTACCCACATTCCGTCCCCTTTACTAAGCCTCAGTATCCCTCCTTTGGTCTTTCTTCGCTCCCTAATGTACCTATAAGTAAGGAATAATACCAACAGGGTGGGCATTATTAGGGAAATACTAATACGCCCTGAAGAGGCGTAATGAGGGCCGACGACAAGAGCAGGTGAGGGCATATATAGCCCTGGAAGGTCCGACATTCTGCCCACCCTGGAGGATATTATTACGCTTTAGAAAAATGGCTGACATGTAGTATTTTCAATAAAATAGAATAATTAAGAAGATTATTAAGATACATTTTAAAAATAGAATAAAACTAGTTTTTTTTTTGTGAAGTAGTTCCTGTGTTGTGCCGCAGTGTCCAATAGAGGGTGCTGCTGATTGGTGGAGCTTGTTTGGCTGATGTTGATTTGTGCCCCACAGTTTGATGGGAGTTGTAGTTCTATGCTAGGACATCACAGTAGCGTGGGACACTGCAAGAAACGGGTGGTGTTTAAAAAAAAAATTGCAAGTGTGTGGCAAGTGAGATGACATGGCAGCTCTTCAGGCTGGTAGGCAAATGTTTTCTGTACAGTTTGAAGTGCAGTGAGCAGGGCAGGAGCAGGACGTTTATGAATAGTGCCTGTTAGATGGAGTTGGGCAGCCGGGTTAGAACGTTTCTGGGCGCGGGGATTGGAAATTGAGACAGGAGCTTTTTCAATATCTCCGTCAGGCGCAGTTTTCTGTCTGGGGAGACGAAGATGGGTTGCTTTTTTGTTCTGTGTTTATTTTTTTCTTGGAACTTTAGATTTCTTTGTGTGGGCACTGGCGGTTTGACTGTTCAAGGGTTGGGCCCTCCCACTCGGTCACTCGCTTAGCGAGGGAAAAATATGGCGGCTAAAGATTTTTAAAACTGAGACTGGCAGTAGCTGGCACTTGTTTTTCGGAGGGCATCTAACAAAAAATAATTGACCAGCTCTGGGAGCCTGCCAACCAATCAGATAAGAAGAATGTTCTTTGCCATATTCTAAAAGGTCTTATCCCCCTTATTAACAGAGTTGGCTATCCTTTCCTCGGTTTGTGCCTTTGCTATTCTGACTGCCTTTCCAGCCTCTTTCTGCTTTAACTCATAAAGTTCTCTGTCCTGCTCCTTCTGTGTTTCCTTATAGTTCCTGAATGCTATCCATTTCTCCTTAACCTTCCCTGCCACCTCTTTTGAGAACCACAGCGTTTTTTTTCCTTCGTTGTGTTTTGTTGATTTGCTTTACACAAAGGCTTGTTGCCTCTGTGATGGCTGTTTTTGATTACTCCCTATTATTCCTCCACCCCTCTTTCTTGCCTGTTTGCTAGTGCTTTTCTGAGGCACTCTCTCATTTTCCCAAAGTCAGCCCTCCTAAAGTCCAATACTCTTGCTTTTGTATGGCTTGATTGTATGGCTGTGTTTATCGTGAACCACACTGTTTGGTGGTCGCTTGTTGCCAGACGGCAACCCACTTCTAAATCTGAGATTCTTTCTCCATCCCCATTTGAGAGTACCAGGTCTAAGACTGCTCCCTCCAGAGTGGGTTCCAATACTAGCTGTTTGAGGCATGCCCCCTGTAGGGCATCAAGAATGACCATGCTCTTGGATGTGCCTGCAGCAAAGGTGCTCCAGTTAACATCTGGCATATTCAGGTCCCCCATCAACAATATCTCCCCTTTTTCTGCCATTCTAAGGAAGCCTTCTATAATTTCCTTGTCCATTCCCTCCCCCCTGAGATGGGAGTCTGTATGCAACCCCCATGCGGACTGTGGTGCCATTTCCTGTCTCCAGGGTGACCCAGGGAGCCTCATCTGCTCCCTGTTTACTCTTTAGTTCTGTTGCTTTGATCCCTTCCTTTACATAGAGAGCTACTCCTCCTCCTCTTTTACCCTCCCTGTCCCTCCTGTAGATTGTGTATCCTGGTATGTTGACATCCCAGTCATGGTTCTCTGTGTACCATGTTTCTGTGACTACCACAATATCCACGCAACCCTCTTCCATCAAGACCACTAGTTCAGGGAGCTTGTTACACAAACTACGGGCACTGGTACTCATCACCCTCCACTTTTTGATGGCCTTACCCCTTTTAGCCCCATTCCTATCCTTACTGCCTTTGAATTTTTTTTTACACTTACCTCTGTCCTTCTCCCTTGGTGTTTACCTCACTAATTACCGTGTTTTGTTGGGGGAGGCTGGGATTTCCCTGCTCTTTTTCAGTCCCTCCGCCCTTGGCCAGTTTAAATACTTGCCAATGAAGCATTTAAACCTCTCACCTAGGATCCTGGTACCCCCCGGACAGATGCAGACCATCGCACCAGTATAGGTCTGCATCCCTCCAGGTGGCTTCCCAGTCCCCAATGAAACCAAAACCCTGAACTCCACACCAGTTTTTCTACCATTTATTGAATTCCCTGGTGAGGAGTACCCTTGCATCACCCTTGCCATAGACAGGTAGCACCTCCGAGAAGGTTACTGTATGTACTACTTGTCTAAGGCCCCTCCCCAACTCTACATACTCCTCTTGCACTGCTCTGATCCAATTCCTAGCCAGGTCATTTCTCTCTAGGTGGACAATGACATCCAGCTCCCTCCCTCGTGCAGCTGCTCCCATGATCCTGAGGATTCGCTTCCTGTCCCTCCAAGCCGTGGCGTCAGGCAGGCACCTTACCTCCCTCTCCCCTTCCTCCCACATTTCTACCCCCCCAATGACTGAGTCCCCCACCAGAAGTTGTTTCCTTCCCCTGTGGGGTCCCATGCCACCCTCCTGTAGGTCTCCTCTGTGAAGGTTCCCAGCATCCTCCTTGGTCTCCACTGCAGATGCCTCCATAGAAGAACCACTATCCACCAGAAGAGTGAATGAATTGTGGAGAGGTACAGCTGGAGGGATGCAACTCTGTTCCACCACCCACAGTAGGTATTCACATATAGGACTAAGCCGCCAGGTGTCAGGACCCCACAGAAAAACAACTAGCTAGCAGTCTCTGGCGGGGGACCGCCCCCACATCAGGTGAGTGACGTCAGTATAAAGGGGCAGTCCTCCATGCCCGCCTTCCAGATCTTCCTGGACATAAAGTCTCCACCACTCATTCACACTAATGGGATCTATGCCGGAGGCCTTAGGACGCAGCGGGAGCAACTTTTCAAGAGGGTCAGCACCAGAGATGAGCCGTGAGAAAGTGGCACCGTGAGCCGTGGCTCATGCAGTAGAGACTACCTCGGCGTCGACCCTCCAACTGCCTCAGTTCCTTTTTTCCTGTCGTCGACTGCGCTTCAGTGACGACGTTGCACGCCCGCCAGGAGTCAAACTTCAAACTAGCAGCATAATTTTCAGTTTGTTTTGTAATTTATCTTCGAAACAAGTACAGAATAAATTAAATTTTATTAATTAATAAAGAAGTCTTCAGCCCTCCATTGACTGAGTCGACCATGAGCGGGTCAGGTGACGGTAGGGAGACTTCATATGAAAGCGGTTCAGTCAGCCGGGCTGGGTCCAGTCCGCCGCCCTCCCCGGAGGGTGGGTCTGACAACAGACGGTCCAATGCTCAGGGAGATGGGCAGTCCCCCCCGACAGCATAAAAGGAAATGGTCCCATTCGCGTCACCTTTCGGCCTCGACTTCTTCTTTGGCACACAAGTTGAGAAAGAGAAGGCATCACTCGAGGTCGCCTTCTGGTATGTCTGCGCGTCAACGGTTGGTCATTGGGGCTAGGCACCGGTCTTCTCTTCTCTCGGAGTCGCCGTTTTCTGTCTCCGGTGCCTGACCTCTTCGACATCGGAGGCCGTCACTGCCTATTGGACGGGCATCAGATGAGCAGTTTCACCAGTGGGCTGCTCTTATGGAGCAATGGGCTCGGAGGGCCGCTTGAGGGACCGGGTAGGGCGGCTGGACCTTCCTAGTCACACGGTGCCTTCTTCGATGCTGTCGACTCCGTGCTCAGGTGTTTTCCCCCCTCACATGGCTGTGGCACAGGGGTCCACACTGATGCCTCTATCTCCTGTTAATTTTCCTTCTTTTCCTTCAAATTGCAGTTTTCGGAACCTTGGGACACTCTTGGATCCGACCATGGCACCAAGGGCTCTGTCGGCACCATGGCCTTTGTCGGAGCCATGTGCTGGGCTGTTTCCGATGGCGCCGACTTCCTTGGGTTCAGCGCCATGTTCTTTGTTGGCGCTGATGCTTGGTGTGGTGCCACCCAGCCTCCAGGGCTTTTCGACGCAGATTCTTTCCTCTTCTAATTTTCATTCTGATTTTCACTCCTTTCCTGTCCACACAGTCCCCCCTGGACTGTCAGGAGAAGATTCTGAACCTGACCCAGATCTTTGTCTGGGTGGTGATGATGTTGAAGGAACGGGGATCAATCCTGCTGCAGAGCCTGTGGTCGAAGACCTTTCCTTTAAGTCTCTGCTGAAAAATTTAAATTCTACTCTTTCTCTCCGGACCACAGGAATCGATCCTGGGAAGCTTTTAATACTCTAATACCTACAAGTTCTGGATATCCCTATGGATTTAGCTCCTCTGGTACAACCATCTTTTGAGACCCTTTCTCAGATGGTATGGAACAATCCTGCTCTCATCCCTTCCGTGGCTAAGTCCATAGATAGGAAGTATGCTGCTCCCAAGGATCGACCCATATTGGCCTCCCAGGCTTTTGCTGATCCCACTGTAGTCTTAGCAGAGAATGACAAGGCCGTTCTCTCTCAGGCATCTACAGTCCGGCCTATAAATAAAGAATCTCGTAAGACAGACACTTTAGGTAAGAGAGTCTTTACTGCCTCCACAATGGGTATGCATATTGCCAGCTACCAGGGCTATTTTTCTCAATATGAATATGTCCTTTGGAATTCGCTCAAGCAAATGGTAGAAGCTCTGCCTTAGTCGGAAACTAATTCAGAGCTACTTCACACCATAACCAGGGGTATTGCATCCAATAACCAACAGGTTAAAGCTGCAATGGACGCTTTCGATACTGCTTCTCGAGCAGCAGCGGTGGGCATTTGTACCCATCGCCACTCTTGGCTACGTAATTCAGGCTTCACGAATGATGCCCAGCAGCAGGTCATGGCCTTACCCTTCGATGGAATGTATCTGTTCGGACCCCAGGTGGAACAAGCTCTGAAGGCCACATAGAAGACTAGGTCAGCCATTAAGACAGCTCGACCCGCACCCGTCCCCCCTCTCAGAGGGGGGGGGTGCCAACAAGCGTCAATTTCACAACTGTCAGTCCTTTCAGGGCAAAGGCAGGGGAGGTTTAAACAAAAACCATACCCCGCAGCCACAAAAGAAAATGCAGCAGAAGGCACAAGGCCCCAAAGCGCCCAGTGCCACCTTCTGAGTTCTTGGCCCAGGTTCCACCTCAACTGCCCGAGGGGGACTCTTCCTCAGCGGTGGAAGGACATCTGACTCAGTTCTATGACCGGTGGAAGTCTATAACATCAGACAAATGGGTCCTCTGGATAATCCGCGAGGGGTATTCCCTCAATCTTTTCAGAAACCCCCCACGGATCATCCTCCCAAACGACAGCCGAGGCTGTCGGCAGTACAGTCAGACCTTCTTGCTTCTGAGGTACAAGGCCTTCTGAACAACAGGGCAGTAGAAGTAGTTCCGCCGGACCAACGGAACACAGGTTTCAACTCCCATTACTTTCTAGTTCCGAAGAAAACTGGCGGCATGCGCCCCATTCTAGATCTCAGAAAGTTAAACAAATTCCTTCACAAGGAAAAGTTCAAGATGATACCTCTAGGTACCCTTCTACCTTTGATTCATCAACACGACTGGCTAGCCTCCTTGGGCATGCAGGATGCCTACCAACACATTCTTATACACCCAAAGCACCACAAATACCTAATACCTTTGGGCTATCCTTGGCGCCGTGAATTTTTACAAAGTGTTGTGCAATTCTCGCAGCGCATCTCAGGAAGATCGGGATTCAAGTGTGCCCATATCTGGACAACTGGCTTCTAGCAAGCCCCTCCAGACAGGGAACTCTGGACACCATAGCCAAAGCTTCAGACTTCCTCACGTCCATGGGAGTCCTGCTAAATCGCAACAAATCACAGTTGTAGCCTTCCCAGAAACTCCTTTTCATAGGAACTCTTCAGGATACCTCCTGTGCAAAAGCTTTTCTCCCAGAGGACAGGAGCGATATCCTACAGATGGCCCGATTCATCAGAGAGAATAGCTTGGTTCGAGCTATCTCGATGCAACAGATGCTGGGTCTCATGGCATCCTCGGTGTTCACTGTACCCCTAGCACGTCTCCACATGAGAACCTCTCAGTGGATGCTCAGTACTCAGTGGTCCCCAACCACTCACCCTCAGTCCTTTCTCATTAAGGCGACAGAACCTCTAAAGAAGTCACTCACCTGGTGGTCGCAGGAGGACAACCTTCTGGAAGGGTATCCCTTTGCTCCTCTGGATCATCAGATCTCCATTACCACCGACGTATCCCTGATGGGGTGGGGAGCTCACTGCCAGAATCTCAACACCCAAGGTACATGGACTCAGGATGAATCCCGGCTTCACATAAACATCCTGGAAATGAGAGCTGTCCTCTATGCAGTCCGGGCCTTGACGGACATACTCTGTCACAAGAATTCTCCTTCAAACGGACAACAAAGCAGTGATGTATTACATCAACAAGCAGGGTGGTGCACACTCTTACCCATTATGCAGGGAAGCTATGAGTGTGTGGGAATGGTGCCTGGAGCACAAGGCACTAATTCACGTGGGTTACCTGACAGGTGTGCAGAATGAACTGGCGGACTGTCTCAGCAGAACGGAGACAGATCCTCATGAGTGGTCTCTCGACTCAACCGTCGATCAGTCACTCTTCAAAGAGTGGGGATCTCCAGACCTGGACCTTTTTGCATCCCCACTCAATGCAAAATTGCCTCTCTTCTGCTCCAGAAATCCAGGACATGGCATTTTCTGTCAGGATGTGTCCAGGCTGCAGTGGACAAAACGCTTTCTATACCCCTTTCCTCCTCTTCCACTAATTCAGAGGTACTTCTCAAATTCGAGTCTCAGGGAGACAAAATGATTCTCATTGCTCCCTTCTGGTGTCGACAGATATGGTTCCCGCTGCTCAACAGTCTGTTGGTAACCCTCCCGAAGGCACTTCCCCTTCAGATGAACCTTCTGACCCAGGGGCCCGTGGTCCATCCCAATCTGAATGCGCTTCACCTTCATGCTTGACTCCTGAAGAGATAGAGATGAATAAATTCAATGTTTCCTGTAGGGTTTCACATATTCTCTTAGCTGCGCGTAAACCAGCCACTAGAAAAACCTACATGGCCAAATGGAAGCGTTTCTCTCTCTGGTGTGCAAAATCCTCTTCGAACCCTTTTTCCTGCCCACCAAATAAAGTCTTGGAGTACCTTTTAGACCTCTCAAACACATTTCTGCAGTACTCTACTGTCAAAGTTCATCTCTGTGCCATTTCAGCTTATCATGAGCCAGTACATTCCTTGTCTCTGGCTCAGTTACCTATAGTTAAGAGGTTTCTTAAGGGTATTCTGCATACCAGACCTCCTATCAGACGTCCAGTCGCAGCATGGGACATTAACCTTGTGCTAGACATGCTCACTCGGAAACCTTTTGAGTCTCTAGCTACCTGCGAGTTGAAGTTCCTCAATTGGAAAACTGCCTTCCTGGTGGCCATCACTTCGGCCCATAGAGTTTCTGAAATACATGCTCTGGTCACAGACCCCCCCCCGTACACTGTATTTCACAAGGACAAAGAAGTTCTTAGGACTCACCCTAAGGTTCCCCCTAAGGTTGTCTCAGAATTTAATCTAAATCAACCTTTAGTCCTACTTACCTACTTTGCTAACTTTCAGAATGAAGGGGAATGTACCCTTCATTCTTTGGATGTTAAGAGAGCACTGCAATTCTATCTGGACAGAAAGTACAGTTACGCAAGAACTTACCGTAACAGTAGATCTTCGAGAACAGCTCTTGCAGCAGGTAACACCATTAGGACTGAAGCCGGCAGGCGGCAGGACCCCACGGAATTCTTCTAGCTAGCTATCTTCAGCGGGGACCGCCCCCGACGTCGGTCCCGCCTCCGACATCAGGCGTAGTACATAAGGGGGCAGTCCTGCCAGATTCCCCAGTTCTCCCGCCGGAGACTTCCGGCCATAGAACAACATCAGAATGGGAGGCTGAGGATCCACCGTCAGAAGACAAAAGGGCGTAAGCCCCTGCCAAAGGCTCAGTAAGCCATGCCTCCTCCAAGGGGGAAGGTGGGCGGGAAGGTACCTGCTGCAAGAGCTGTTCTCGAAGATCTACTGTTACGGTAAGTTCTTACGTAACTGTACTATCTTACTTCGAGATACAGCTCTTGCAGCAGGTAACACCATTTGGACTGATTTCCAAGCAATAACGCTTGTAAGCATTCTGGGAGGAGGAAACTAGAAACGTCCATACCAAGTCCTGACTCTAGGACAGGAGACCCTGCAGCACGGCCAGGCCGAAACCTGCTCTTCGCCATGAAGCAATGTCCAGGCTGTAATGCCTGATAAAAGTATGCACAGAGCTCCAAGTGGCTGCAGCACAAATAGCAGAGGAGGAGACGTTGCGAAGTGCTGCAAAGGAGGTAGCCACCCCCCTAGTGGAATGGCCCCGGACTGTACCCGGGAGGGGCTTCTGCTTAGTATCATAGCAGTATGATATGCACTGGACAAGCCAGTGAGAAAGGGACTGCTTCGATACTGGTTGGCCCATCATCCGCTCAGCAAAGGAAACGAAAAGTTGCTCCAACTTGCGAAGCTGTTTAGTCCTGTTCAGGTAATACCTTAGACAGCGGTGAACATCCAGAGTGTGGAGCAGCGCTTCTCCTCTATTAGAATATTTAGGGAAATATACAGGCAGGTCAATGTCCTGGTTGAGAGTGAGTGCAGAGACCACCTTAGGCAAAAACTTAGGATTCGTCCTCAGGGACACTCTGTCCTGGTGGAAAATCAAATAAGGTTCCTTACACATGAGAGCGTGAAGCTCGGAAATTCTCCTTGCTGACGTAACAGCAACTAAAAATAACGTTTTCCAAGACAGGAAACGCAGCTCACAATCCGCGACAGGTTCAAAAGGGGGAAGCGTGAGTTGTTCCAGGACCAAGAGTAAATCCCATGGTGGAACAGGGTCCTTAATGGGTGGCCTAAGGTGTAACACCCCTCTCAGAAATTCTCGAGAGGCGTCGAGTTGCGCTACCGTGCGCTGTCCCACCGGGAAGTGGTAAGCGGAAATAGCGCAGAGGTGCACCTTAATAGAGGAGTAGGCGAGGCCCGAATGGAAAAGGGAGAGCAGATATTCTAACACCGCTTTCACCTGGCAATCTAGAGGGGAAAGGCCGCGTGCTTGCGACCACAGGCAAAAACGGCGCCACTTCATGGCGTATGTCGCATGCGTTGGCGGCTTTCTGGCCACGGAAAGAACTTCCGCCACCTCTTGCGAGACCCCGTGTCGCAAAATGGCTATGTCTCTAGGAGCCGCCATGCATGCAGGTTCAGTGAGCGTAAGTCCGGGTGGACTAGAGAACCTTCCTCCTGAGACAAAAGGTGGGAGCTGAAAGGGTAACGGGACCGGAGGTTCCCGGGACAGCTGCGTGAGCAAGGGGAACCAGATCTGTCTGGGCCAAAAAGGCGCTACCAGGATCATTGTTGCGTGCTCCCTGCGAAGTTTGAGAAGAACTCTCTGGATCAACGGGAAGGGAGGGAAGGCGTAGAGGAATCTGTTCGCCCAGGAGAGGGACAACGTGTCTCGCCAGAAAACACCAGGCCCTGGATCTAGCGAGCAGAAATTGGGCAATTTTGCGTTGGATGGGGAAGCGAATAAGTCTAGTTCTGGAGTGCCCCATCGAAGAAACAGATCCTTTGCGACCCCTTGAAGAAGTTCCCACTCGTGGACTCTGGCCTGGGAACGACTCAGACCGTCTGCGATTGTGTTGTCCACTCCGGGAGCGTGAACTGTAATCAGGTTGGCGCCTGTGTCGATGCCAATCCCACACCTCATAGCTTCCCTGCAAAGGGGTAAGAGTGTGCCTCCTTGTTTGTTGAGGTAATACATCACCGCGTGTTGTCTGTTTGAAGCAGAAGAGTGCTCGAGGATTTCTGACTGAAAGGCCTGCAGGCGCGAGGGACCGCCCTCATCTCCAGCACGCTGATGTGGAGGTGGGCTTCCTGAGGGTCCATGTTCCTGGGACCTCACCCCATTCAAGTGCGCTCCCCACCCTAGCCCTGAGGCGTCTGTGGAGATGATTATCTCCGGGGACGGCGCTGTAAATGGGACACCCGCAGAAAATGTCCCTGGGTCTAGCCACCATTGCCAGTCTCGAATCACGGCATTTGTGATTCTGACCGGATGCTGCATGTGGTCTTGCCTTTGGTCCCACTGCACCTTGAGCATCCACTGAATTACCCGCATGTGGAGCCTTGCCAAAGGGACTGTTGGAATGGCCGCAGCCATGTGTCCGAGCAGACGAAGGACCAGCCTGACAGGGACAATCTTCTTCACTGAGAGATCCCTGATGAGGGATCTGATGCGTTCTGCTCTGTCGTCTGGGAGAAATTCTTTCCCCTGAACGGTGTCCAGGACTGCGCCTATGAACTGCAGCTTCTGTGACGGTACAAGGAGAGACTTCTCGTAGTTGATTAGAATGCCCAGAGACTGGAACAGGCCCTGGGTGCTCTGAATAGCCAGCAACAATGCCTCTCTGGAGGCGGCCATGAGAAGCCAATCATCCAAGTACGGGAACACATAGTGGCCCTGTCTCCTTAAGGACGCTGCCACGACTGCCATGCACTTGGTAAAGACCCTGGGGGCCGATGACAGTCCGAACGGAAGAGCCCGGAACTGAAAATGGTAGCCGAGGAACTTGAAGCGCAGGAACCTCCTGTGCGCTTGAGCCACGGGGATGTGCAGGTAGGCGTCCTGCATGTCTAGGGATGCTAAGAAGGCGTCCTGCTTCAGCATGGGAATGAGGCCCGGAAGGGTCACCATGCGAAATCGTCTGTATGCGACCGACAAATTTAGGTCGCTGAGGTCCAAGATTGGACGGAGGTCCCCTGTTTTCTTGGGAACCAGAAAGAAGTGGGAATAGTATCCGGATTCTATCTGGTTCTCTGGAACATACTCCACTGCTCCTTTCTGCAGGAGTGTGAGTATTTCTTGCCTGATAAGCAATTTGTGCTGACCCGAGTAACGGGAAAGCAGAGGAGGCCTCAAGGTTGGCTTGTCTGCGAATTCTATAAAGCGGCCTTTTCTGACCAACTGAAGAAACCACCTGTCGGTGGTTATGGCCTGCCGTCCTGGCAGGTAATTCGCAATACGACCCCCGACCTTGATGTCCCGTTGATCCTGAGGGGCGGCGGCCGGGAAGGAGTCAGGCTGTGGCGGCGGAGGGAGCCGCGGGCTGGGCCAGCTTGGCTGGACGCTGACTCCTGCTCACGGGCTGTCTTCCCTGGGCTCTGCGGGAACCGGAGCCCCTCTGTTGTGGACCGGTGTGGGACTGTTGTCTCTGCGTCCGTCCACGAAAACGGCTTTGGTTCCTACGAAAGGAACTAAGCTTCGGTCGGTACACTGCCTGGACCGACCTCACCGAGCTTAGTGAGAACCTTCTCAGAGGGTGCACCAATGAGAACTTCTCCTTCGTAAGAGGCGTCCATGATGTTCTTCTGGACGTCCGGGGTAAATCCGGAGACACGAAGCCATGAGTGTCTCTGGAGGCATACGCCTGAAGCTGCCGCTCTGGCCGAGTAGTCCGCAGAATCATATGCTGCTCGCAGCACCTGGGTTCCCACGTCCGAATCCGTACGGAGGAGCTGCAACATCTCCTCCTTCTGCTCACCTTCTGGCAATTTCTCCGCCAGATCCAGTCCTGTTCCCACAAAGCATTTTGGAACTGCACCATGTGGGTCAAGTAGTTCAGGGATCTGATGGCGCAGGTAGCGGAAGCATACGTGCGCCTGCCCATAGCGTCCAGCTGTTTGGACTCCGGGTCCAGTGGCAGGGTGCTCAAATGTTGCGGTCTCTGGGACCGGTCATGAGAGGCTGTTATGACCAGAGAGTCGGCCAGAGGATGTTGAGCCAAGTACTGGTCCTACTATGGAGCCTTGTACAGGCGGTCAGCTTTCTTCAGCATCGACAGGAGCGAATGTGGACGCTTCCATGCTGCCTTGGTGACGTCCACAAAAGTGTCCACCAAGGGTGGCACCACCACAGGCTTGGGATCCTTCTGCCGAAGATACCTAGCAAGGCGTAGTCTCTCGGGGTCTAACTCTTCTGCATCCCAGCCCATGTTCTCTTGGATATGCCTCATGATTTCCGAGAACGATGGGTCATCTGGAGGAGATCTAGGAAGCTCACGTGGGTCCGGAGAGGGGGCTGGAAGAGGAGAGAGGGATCGGGATCTTGTCGAGGATTCCGATCCTGTATCCTCCATCGAAGGCAAACGGCGGCATCTTCTGGGTCTCTTAGGACTGGGTGACCCTGAAGAGAATCTAGACGGAGGTCTCTTTCTATCTGGTCTTCCCCTTGGAGGGTCCGTAGGCTCCTGGGGGGGAGGTACTGGGCCTGCTGCCCCGGATGGAGAAGGGGGCGCAGGAGCCGGAGGGGTCGCAGGTGTCGGAGGAGGAGGAGGTGGTGTGGGAACCACATCCTTTCTAATGGTATCCCACCAGTGGGTGAAGAGCTCCTTAACCTCAGAAAAAGAAAGGCCCGATGACGGACCGGGTGCCGGTGGTCGGTCGTCGGGTTCCGGTGTCGGCTCCTCGGGAGTCTCAGGTTGTGGGGAAGGTTCCCTGGGAGGCTTGACAGGACCGGGTTCGCCCGTCTGGTCCTCGGGCTGTGTCAGTTCCTCCTCCGTAATGGTCTCCTGACCGACGTCGGTAGGAGGCATCGGGGTCCTCTTCTCGACTCGTGCGGACGTCGGCCCTCCTGCCGACGACCGAGAGGGCAAAGACCTGACCGGCGACGGGCGTCTGGCGGTCGACGGCTCCTGGGACCTATGATGAGTGGCCGACATCGAGTCCGACGGCTTCTTAAGCGAGGTAAGCTCCTTGGTCTTCCGCTGGGGAGGAGGAGGCAAGGAGGCAGACCTGACGTCGGGTTCGGAATGGCGGGAACCCGACTTGTGGTGATGATGATGGTCCCCAGACCTAACCAGGGCTTTGGAAGAAGAGGATGAAGAGGGCCTGGAGGTCTTGGCCTGTGAGGAGGAAGAGGAGCCCGAAGGTTTCTTCACCGCAGCGGAGGGAGGCTGAGAATGGGCCCAGGAAGGCGAACGGTCGGACCGGGAGCCAGAACTTCGGGAGTCTGAAGCCCTAGAAGGGGACTTGGATGGAGCCTTCTCCCTATGCTTCTTGGAATGTTTCTGGGCTTTCTCAGCAGAACTCCCCTTGGAGGTGTCCATGGCCTTAACTTTCTCCTCGAGCAGGAACGCCTGCAGAGCCTTCTGGCGACGGATCCAGGTCCGGCTGTTGAACCCCTGGCAGAAAATACAGGACCGGGTGTCGTGGTCTGGGCCTAGGCACCGGACGCAGGCCGAATGCGGATCCTTGAAAGGGATTTGCTTCCCACAGGCGCACTTCAAGGGATGGCCTTCAACGGAGGTTGGAGAGGACATCAGACAGCAATTAAGCCAAAAAACTGAACTTTTTCCCGAAGGAAGAACTTAACCATGCGTCGCGCGCTTGAAACAATCCGAAGGGTCAAGACATGCAAGTTGACGGCGGGAAAAGAACTGGGGCATCTGGCGGGACCGCCCCCTTATGTACTACGCCTGATGTCGGAGGCGGGACAGACGTCGGAGGCGGTCCCCACTGAAGATAGCTAGCTAGAAGAATTCCATGGGGTCCTGCCGCTTGCCGGCTTCAGTCCTAATGGTGTTACCTGCTGCAAGAGCTGTATCTCAAAGTAAGATCAAAAGAAATTCGCAAGGCTCAACAACTGTTTTTTTCCTTCAGCGAGACCTGGATGGGTCAACCTGTCACTATTAGGTGCATTACAGAGTGGCTGGTAGCATGTCTCCTCCATTGCTATTCTATGGCACAGGTTAAGCTGGAAGGCAGAGTGTACGTTCACTCTACTGGAGCAGTCACGGCATCTCTGGCAGAAATCTGCAACGTGCCCACTGCAGATATTTGCAATGCAACTACATGGAGCTCAGTGCATACTTTCATTAACCACTATGCTTTGGATGTCCATGCCAGACGACATCTGTCGTTTGGTAGGACTATTCTTAACGGACTTTTGTCCTAAGTATGTGAGCTCTTAGTTTCTCCTGCCGCCCGTCTTGGGGGTTTATTAGCTCGGTACTCTCCCATTAGTGTAAATAAGTGGTGGAGACTTTATGTCCAGGAAGATATGGAAATTACGTACCTACCATAATTCTTGGATGAAGTCTCCACCACTCATTCACACGCCCCATCCACCATCCCCCAAGCTCACGTCTCTGTTTTTCGTCTTCACTCCCTCAATGGCTGGGCTGTGAAGACTCTATTGTTGACCCTTCTTACACGGGTCATTCGGACTATCTCATGTCCGATTTTGTTAGGTTAGTCCTTCTAGGTTAGTTACGCTGCACCTCCTCGGAAAAAAAGGTACTGAGGCAGTTGGAGGGTCGATGCCAAGGTAGTCTTTACTGCACGAGCCATGGCTCACGGTGTCACTTCCTCGCAGCTCCATCTCTGGTGCCGACCCTGTTGAAAAGTTTGCTCCCGCTGGGTCTTAGCGCCTCTGGCGTTAGATCCCATTAGTGTGAATGAGTGGTGGAGACTTTGTCCAAGAAGATCAAGAATTACGGTAGGTACGTAATTTCCATTTCTTTCCCGCCAAAGGCCAGAAGAAGCATGACGAGAGAGAGAAGAGAAGAGAATATGCCTCCATGTAAGATAGAAAAAGGAGAAAACTCGGGGACGGTGGGAGGGAAGGCAATACCTACTGCAAGAGCCTCTCTCAAATATCTACTGTTACGGTAAATTCTTACGTAACTGTACTATCCTACTTCAAGAGGGCTCTTGCAGTAGGTATTCACATATAGGATTGGGTCCCAAGCAGTCTGAAGCAAAAAGAAATACGAGAGGAGGATAGTCATCTACAACTGATATAAATCAGGGCTGAGCAGGTCTCATGATAGGAGGCCCTGCAGAACAGTCAAACTGAAGCCTGCTCTACGGCGAGAGGCAATGTCGAAACTGTAGTGTTTCGTGGATGTATGGACGGAAGTCCAAGTTGAGGCTGCACAGATGTCTGCTGCTGACACATTCTTGAAACAAGCAGCAGAGGCAGCTACCCCCATCTAGTGGAGTGACCTCTGACCTGACCCGGAAGGGTTTTGTTGTACTTGTCATAACAGAAAGTGATACAAATTGCTAACCACTTAGATAGGCATTGCTTGGAAACTGCATTGCCTTCTCTTTTGAGTGTGAAGGAAACAACTAGCTGATCCGTTTTCCTGAGATCTTTAGTCCGATTGGTGTAGTATCTCAGGATTCTATGTAGATGCAGAGTATGTAAAAGATACTCTCCATGACTGGAGTGTTCTGTGAAAAAGGCCAGTAACTCAATGGATTGGTTCAGCATAGACTCAGCCACCACCTTAGGAAGGAACTTACAGGCTGAGTGCGCACCAGCACTGTTCCTTGTGGAAAATCAGGTATGGGATTTTACATCAAGACTCAGAGTCGAAATTCACCGAACAGAAGTATCGGCTACCAGAAAAGTGTCTTCCAAGAAAGAAACTTTAAATCTGCCTCTCGCTGCAGGTCGGGGGTGGGGGTGGGGTAGGGCAGTGTGAGCTTCTTCAAGATGAAATTCAGGTCCCATGGAGGTCAAGGGTTGCAGACAGCGGGTCTCAGATGGAGAACCCCTTTGAGGAAGGTCTTAGAGACTTCCAGTTGGGCAAAAGACCTGTCTCCAAAGGGAATGAGGTAGGCTGAAATTGCTGCCATATGAACCTTTAAAGAGGAATGACTGAGACCCAGATCAAAGAGGCATCGCATGTAATCAGGGACTTTGTTAGCTGGGCATGAAAAGGTCTCCAAGTCCTTAGAGCTTGCTCAGATGGAAACCATTTCCACTTCATAGAATAGGTGGATCTGGTGGAAGGCTTTCTAGCCTGCGCCAAAATGTCTGCCACCAGAGGGGAGACTCCGAAGCACGCCTTGGCTACATCTGAAGGAGCCACGCATGGAGATGAAGTGATTTGAGACCTGGATGAACCAGGATCCCCTTATCCTGGGTCAACATTTGTTGCTACAGAAGAAGAGGAAGTGGAGGTTCCTCAGAAACCTGTTGCAGAAAAGAGAACCAAACTTGCCTGGGCCAGAAGGGAGCGATGAGGGTCACTCATGCCCTCTCTGCTCGAAGCTTGTTCAACACCCTTGGAATTGAAGTAATGGGAGGGAAGGCGTAAACAAATCTGCCCCTCCAACAGAGAGACAGAGTGTCTCACCAGAAAATCTCTTGCCTGGAGCGAGCGAGCAAAAGACGGGAAGCTTGGCATTGTAGGGGGAGGCGAAGAGGTCCACCTGAAGAGTCTCCCACTGCCGAAAAATGTTGTTTACGATCTTTTGATCTAGTTCCCATTCATGGGACCTGGCTGATGAGTAGCTGAGAGCATCGGCCAGAGTATTTTCCACTCCTGGAACATAAACTGTGGTCAGGTGAAGACTGTGCTGGGCTGCCTAGTACCAGACTCTCTTCGCCTCCTGACAGAGGGTAGGAATGAGTGCCCCCCCTGTTTATTGAAGCACCAGACTACGCACATGTTGTCTGATTGAACCAGAAGATGACCGGGAAGAATGAAGGGAAGAAGAGCCTGTAGGGCATAAAGGACTGCCCTTAGCTCGAGCACACTGAAGTGAAGCTTCCACTCGATCGGAGACCAGCTGCCCTATGTCTTGTGAGACCTGAGGTGGGCACCACAGCCCTCCCCTGAAGCATCTGTTGTCACAGTCTGGGCTGGAGGGTCGATGTAAAATGGGACCCCCAGACTGAGGTTCTGCTGAACCATCCACCACTGCAAATCCCTGATCATGGGATATGACAATAGGACCTTGTGATCTAGGTAGTCTAGAGTTTGGTCCCACTGCGACCGAAGTGTCCATTGGGAGACTCATGTGGAGCCGAGCTAGAGGAACCATCGGAATGGCAGCCACCATGAGCCAGAAAAGGCAACGGGCCATCCTGGCTCCTACCCGCCTGAGGCCAGACAATAGACGAACTTCATTCTGAAGAGTCTTGGACCTGTCCAGGGGTTAAAAAGCTTTGCCTAGGGTCGTGTCCAGCACTGCCCCTATAAACTGTAAACGTTGGCAAGGGACCAAATGGGACTTGGCCTGGTTGATGGTTATACCCAGACTGGTGAAAACCTGCAGGGTAAGGGAAAGGGAGTGCAGGAGTTCCCCCCTGGATAGGGCCGCTAACAGTCAGTCATCCAGGTAAGGGAAGACCTGTACTCCCTGAGTATGCTGGTGGGCCGCCACCACAGCCAGGCATTTGGTAAATACTCGGGGGACTGAGGAAAGACCAAATGGGAGGGCCTTGAACTGGCAGTGGGCCCCCTGAAAACAAAACTGGAGGTATCTGCGGTGGGAAGGGCATGTGTCCTGCATATCCAGAGCACTTAGCCACTGTCCCAGCCGAAGCACTGGAAGAAGACTCTGCAAGGAGAGCATTCTGAAATGCTTGTACTCCACAAACTGATTTAGAGTCTGAGGTCTAGAATCGGTCTCAAGTCTCCTGTCTTCTTTGGTACTAGGAAGAAATGAAAATAGTAACCCATCCCCTGAAGGGGGGTGGGGATGGGTTCTACTGCTGCCTTCAGCAGAAGGGACTGGATTTCTTCTAGTACTAGAGGAAGATGATGTGGGGAGTATGATGATTGAGGGGGTAGTCGGCAAGATGGTTTCTCAAGAAACTCTATCCAGTGTCTGGCTGATATTAGCTGGAGCACCCAAGTGTCTGCTGTCATCCTCTCCCAGCTCGGTAGATGAGAGGAGAATCTCCCCCCAACTGGTTCCTCTGGAATGGCCAGAGGCAGAGGGAGGGAGTCAGGAGGTGGAGGACAAGGCAGCAGCCAGAGCTCCAGAAGGTTTCTTACTGGGGGAAGCTTTGGATGCTGGAGGGGCTCTACGCTTGTTGGGGCGTTTAGCCTGTGTTTGCTTTTGTTTTTGGTAGTTTTGGCATCGAAAGGAATGCTGCTGCCCTTGGGTGGGTCTGTACAATGTCTGAACAGATTTAAGTGCAGTATCCTTTTCCTGTAGTTCGGTTATGATGTCTTTGACATCACTACCAAACAGCACTGAACCTCTGAAGGGAGCACCCTGGTTGGCAGTCTGCACTTCAGGGACCAGTCCTGACACGCAGAACCAGGCATGACATCGTAGGCCTACGGAGAAAGCCAATCACCTACCTGCCATGTCCACCGCATCGCATGTGGCACAAAAAATGTGCCTACAGGCCGAACGCGCGGAATGGACAGGGTCTCCCAGTTCCTGTTTGGTTTGCGAATCAGGAAGGGAGTCCAGTTTTGCTTCTACTTGACTAGGAAGAGACTTCTGGTAATCCCCTCATGTGGCCGAAGTTAAGGGCCATTATACCTAGGGTCGAAGATGCATTGATCTTCTTCCCATACTGGTCCAGAAGCCATGACTCCTTGTCAGGGGTGGATGAGCTGAAGTGTTTTGGGTTGGCGGAACGGCCGTGGGCGGCGCTAATCACCACCGAATCTGCCTGGGGATGAAGACTAAGATAGTCTTTACCCTCTGGAGCCTGGTAAAGCCTATCTGCCTTTCTAAGAAGGGGGGCTAGCGAGGAAGGCTGCTTCCAAATAGTGGAGACAAGATCTGCGTGAGGCTCAAGCCAGGGTGGAATCAGAGTAATAGCAGTTTCCAGCAGATCCAGACGCAGTGAGTTTTTTACGCTGTGGGTCTAGCTCCACTGACAGGTGTCCTGGATTTTCTTAGTAACTCCAGAAAGGAATAGTCCTCCGGAGGAGACTTCAGAGGGTCCTTTGGCCTGGGATTTTCTGGAGTATGTGGCTCGTCCCCAGGATCAGAGGGCTCTGAGTCAGGGTCCGAGTCAAATGGCTCTGAAGAGGAACAGGAAGACTCCTCCCTGTTGGGGGATGAAATGACCCCTCTGGGGTTAGCCCAGGGGTTCGTCTCCTTCCCAAGCCAAGAGCCAGATGACTCTCCTCTGGTGTCGGATAAGGGGGAGGGGTCCCCTGTCCCTGACGTAAGGGGTCCGGCGTAGGGTCTGGTCTTGGTAGATGACTTTCAACCTCCCTGTGAGCTGGGCCTTGGCTTCTGTCTACCAGGAGGCCAAGACCTCTTTCAGATCCACGGTGGCTGCGAAGATGGCGGAGGAGGAGGGGTGGGGCTTGGGTACAGGTAGTTGGGAAACCTGCAGTATGAGTATCCATAGCCCGAGGGCAGGTAGCCCAGTGTCGGATATTGTGGCATCGGATACTGGGGAGTCGGGTACTGCAGCATTGGGTACTCTAGTGTCAGGGGCCCTGACGGAGGAGAAGGACCTGGCTTCGACCTTGCAGGAGGACTGGACGGTGAAGGCATCGGTCCCGAGGGCATCGGGCCCAGTATAGGATGACCCCCGGAAGGGTCCGATGGCCCTGATGGCGGTACAGGTCCTCTGTCAGGCAACGGGATACCGGAGGGCGACGTCGGGTCAGTGGGCGTTGGGTCCAGCATCTGAGTATCCAGCGTGGGGGCACCCCTGACGGCAGTGTCCCTGCATCCTTGACACTGGCCAGGGAAGGAGGGGCAGGAGCAGCATCCCCAGAGGGGAGCCTGAGAGGATGGAGGGATCTCAGATGGCAACATTACAACATGCTGTGGCAAATCCCGGGCGTCGAGTAAGACATCAGAGCCTGACATGGGTTCGCTGGCTGGGCGGTCGTCAGAGGGGCTGATGACCGGCTTAGCAGCAGTGTCCAGGTGGATGCTGAACAGGCCGGCGTCCGGCTTAGCAGAATCACTCCATCCAGAAGGCTGAGAGGGAGGAGTGGCCTTAGAGGAAGAAGAACAGGCTGGGTGGTTGTCAGCAATGCCAGCAACCTACTTAGTGGCCTTGTCCGGGCGGATGTCGGAAGGACCGGCTTCCGACTTACCAGACCCATTCTGACCGGAAGGCTGTGAAAGAGGAGCGGCCTTAGCTGGAGAGGAGGTCTCCTTTGCCAAGGAGGCTCCCGACGGGCCCGGGCGCGAGCCCACCGGGAGGGGAGATGCCGCCTTGGTAGCCACCAAGATGGTCGTCAAGGATCGGTTCCCCGGAGGGGCAGATATCTTGAGGGCTGCGACTCCAGCTGATGTCATGGCAGCTGTGGACGACGAGTCCCGGTCCTGGTTCTTCTCTTTGTCCCTTTTCTTTTTGTGGCCTTCAGGGGAGGTCGATGCCTGCCTAAGTTTTTTCAATTCTTTCTCCATGGATGCCATTTTCTTCTTGAGTAGGTGGGCTTCCAGGGACTGCTGCCTCAGTTTACGGGTAGCCGAACTGAATTGCTGGCAGGGCTGGCACTCCTCCATGTGGTGGTCTGGGCCTAAGCAGAAAAGGCACAAAGAATGGCCATCCTTATGAGGGAGCTGGGAACCGTATAAGTCACACTTGTTTTTATGTGATTCAGAGGGCATCAGGGATGACATACACAGCAGATGCTAAAATTTATCAAAACCATGAGAAAAAAGTGAAAATAGGCTGAAAAGCGATAACCTTTAGCCGAAAGAGGTGAGACAAATGAGCGCTGTTCTACTACGAGGAACTTTCACAAGCCAACGGCGGGAAAGAACTGGAAAGCGGGCATGGGGGACCGCCCCTTTATACTGATGTAGTCCAACGGCAATCACCTGATGTGGGGGCGGTCCCCCGCCAGAGACTGCTAGCTAGAAGTTTTTCTGTGGGGTCCTGACGCCTGGCAGCTTAGTCCTATATGTGAATACCTACTGAAAGAGCCCTCTCGAAGTAAGATCATCTACTACTGTATCGTGAGCATACAAATGGTATGCTGATCTATTAACTACTTCTCCAAATCCTCTTAAATATAACAAAAATAAGACGGGGCCAAGCATGGAGCACTGATGAACCCCACAGACAACGGGAAAGGGATCTGAAGTCACACGGTTTACAGTCGTAAAGTATCCCCAAATAAGGTGCAAACCATTTCAGGGCAGATAAAGACAGTCCTAAGTCCCTTAACCTTTGTAACAATATTTGATGGCCTACCGTGTTGAGAGGTCAACAAAGATGGCACCAGTTAAATGATCCTTTTCCACTGTTTGATGACGTCATCCAAGACCCTCGACACGGAGACCACCGTTCCATGGGACTTAAGAAAACCTGGCTGGTATTTATCATATAAATCATTCTAGGACAAACAATCTGTTAACTCCGTTGCCAGCAGCCTCTCAAACAATTTGGAAACCTGTGACAACAGGGAAATTGGATGATAGTTTGTTAGCTGATCAGGGCTGCCCCCTTCAAAAATGGAGACTACCCTGGCCAGCTTCCAACTCTCAGAAATAACCCCCCCCTCTGAGATGGACCAATTGGACAAAAATATGAGGGCCGGGGCTGCAATTTGTAGAGCCGAGGACTTTAAGAGTGATGGGGTGAAGCCATCAAAACCACAACCCGTTAGTTTTAAGGTCCAAAAGTAGGTCAAGGACCTCATATTCCTCTACCTTCTTAAAGGGAAACAGTGGATATCCCAACACCTTACTGATATAGGGCTTTCAGTGGCATTTAGTATCGCTACCTTGGCTTTTGTTAGCAGTCCAAGCTTTTAATCGATTTTTCATGCTGTTTCATTATTGCCCTGCACAGCGCCATTCCATGACTGAGCGCTGCTCACTGTGAGCGCTTAGTATGCAAATTAGCTGCTCATTGTGACAGACATTCTCTCTCCACAACAGTAGTTCAATTCAGCCACAAGGAGTGCAAACGCTGGTCACAGCACATTCCTTCGTGACGTCATGCTTCTGCACACTGCATTTTGTTCCCCGTTTGCTCCTTTTTCTGGTCGCTAACTTAAATTCAATAAATATTTTCTACTTTTGGTGTCGGGTGCTGTGATTCGGATAGTGTCTTGCCTGGTCCCCTTTCTGTGAGTGGCGCCATTTTGTTCCCGCCCCCTGACCTTTGCTGCCAGCAGGAGCACACTTCAGCGAGTGTTCCCCGCTGAGCGCACCTTAGCAACCCTGTGTTGCTAAGGTAGGCCTTAAAGTGACATAGTCCCCAAACAAACTGGTATACAGCCTTACATTGGATCCCTCTCCCACTCAAGTAATTTTCCATCATGACATGATAGCACCTTCAAACAACAAACACCTGACTGTCCTTACACAAATCAATGGCCAAAACCTCAACACCCCCTCCCCACCCCGAGCACTAGTACACACAGACTGTAAGTATCAGTCAGCCGATGCAGACACAGGATACAGTGCTTGTGTTAATCATTTACCTGGGGTACAAATGGTCCAGAATGGCTGAAAGGCAGTCAGACTTGGCTTGCTTAATGAACGTTACTGTAGCACAGGGGAGGCAAGATGATGTGCTCGCTAACCAGGCAAAAAAACAATGATGGCAGCTCTTTTTAGAAATGCTGGGGAAAGCCACAACTGCATTGTGGCCAGTGACTCCACCGTTGCAGTGTAGGAATCCGAAGGTGCTTCTTGATTGCAGGCAGAGCGTCTATCTGGAGACAGGGTTCAGCTCTCTCTGGGGAGTTGTGGCCACAGTGAGCAGCCCTCTTCTGGTGATTTGTCTGCTCCCCTTCCAGCATTTCGGCAGGGGCACAATCCGGCATTTTTCAGCGGCTTATCAGGTGTTAGCATCTCCTCACTAAGTCCCTTCAGACGGGATGCCCAAATGCAAAGCCGGTGACTCCTTATAAGGGGTAAGATCAGGCCTGGGGGGAACTGAAGGCTGTAGGTAGGGGTGAGCAGAGGTACCAAAACATCACTGGACTGGCATTGTGAATATGAGTAATGTGATTGGTCTGGTGGGTAGCTGACATCAGTGGGTCTGACATAGACCTATTTCATGTGCGCCAGCAAACCAGAAACGTAGGGAAACAAAAATAAGAACAGGGTGGTTAGAGCGCGATGCAGAAACTCACTCATCCAGTCTGCACAGCACTTGGGCAAAAGTCCAGGGGATGAAAACAAAGTTCTGCATAGTGAATATGGATGTGGGGGGGTCCTAAAATAAAAAAGCCATGAACAAGAAATAAAAAGCGGGTGAAGAGCGTTAAATGAAATACCATCTGAGGATCATGCATCAGGAGGTATGAGCAGCGTGGCTACCAAATGCACCAGGCACCATGCCATGACCCCAAGCAGGGTGCATGAAGGGACATGGAGAGGCAAGATGGTGACCCACAGCTCTGGCGTCTGACTGCACTGCATGGAAAGAAATGCAAAACTACACTGCGGTGAGTTTAAAGAACACATATATTACATGGGGGGTTCATAACAGGCAGATTTAGAGAAAACAGATGATGTTTTTATGATAATATCCACAGTTTTCCTTTAAATGAGAAGGTATGACAACTTGTACAATGAGCTGGGGCCACTTTTCATATCACTATCACGATCACTGTCAGTGTTTCTGAAAAAATTGCCTGCATTAACAAAATAATTGTTAAAAACATCAGTGAGAGCCCCAGACCCAGCCTGGAATGGAATTTCAATATTATGTATGGAATCTTTTAACAATTTTCCAAAAGGCCCTTGGGTCTCCAGCGGACGCTTCCAACTTAGTGTTATAATACTTTCTCTTGGCTTCTGTTACTGCTCCAACATAAGCATTTCTCTGTCCCCTGTAATAGTCCCAGTCAGTTTTTCGATTAGTTGTATGTGCCCGCTCCCATGCTTGCAGCTTTGCCTTGCGCCGTGTCCAGAACGGCTCTGATATATTGCAGCCACTGACTTGGCCAAGGGGAGGACAGGAATATTTTTTGTTCTGCATGTCCAGGGAGCATAACCAATCTCCTTGATGAAGAAGAGGGAGGAGACAGAGCAGAGTTACCATCCAGAATCGTTTGTACTTGATGTACTGATTCAGGTGGCTGAGGTCGAGGGTTGGATGCAAATACCCGGTTTTCTCTGGCACCAGGAAAAAGTGGGAATAAAACCCTTTCCCCTGTTGTGCTGGAGGGACTGGCTCTATGGCCTGCTTTTGCAGGAGGGCCTGGATCTCCTCTGCGATAAGAGTGCTATGAGTCTGAGAGTAATGGGAGGGAATCGGTGGGTTGTCTGTGGGTATCTTTGTGAACTCCAGAGTATGCCCCTTTTTGATAAGTTGCAAGACCCACTGACCTGTGGTTATCTGATGCTATCCTATGTACAAGGAAAACTGACCCCCTACCACCTCCCCTAAGGCTTTGGCCGGGCAGGGGGTGGTCAGGTAACGAGTCAGGCTGAAAGCAGAGATGGGGCACCGTGGACAGAGAGGTTCTTGGAGCCTGGGAGCAGAATCTCCGGTAGCAGGAGTGGAAGCCTAGCATTTAAATCCTGCTCTGTGCTGCTGTTCTCTGGGTTGCTGTCTGGCATTCCTCCGAAATGACTGCCTAGGAGGCTGTCTGGGCTGGGAGTTGTAGATATCGTGTACAGATCTGACAGCCTTCACAGATTCCTGCAGGCAAGTAATGATGTTTGGTGAATCCTTGCCAAACAGAACTGGGCCCCTAAAAGGTGCATCCGTGAATTTGGATTGCACGTCTGGAGCAAAGCTGGACATTCGCAACCATGAATAACGATGGATACAGACTGCAGAGGCCACGGCCCTGCCCGTGGAGTCCACCATATCATAAGAGGCTCAAAGGACGTGGTTGCCCAAGCCTACATCTGAGCCTGATTTTAAAATGACCAACTATTCTGCCTACCTGGGCAATCTGTTATGGCTTGAGCCACCTCCACTGCCTTGTCCCACAGAGCATTCTGGTACTGAACCATGTGGGCAAGGAAATTCTGAGACCTTAAAGGACACATGTCCAAGGAATAAACCTTTCTGACCAACTGGTCAAACTGCTTGGAGTCTTTGTCTGGAGGTTGTGTAGTCAGGTGTCTAGGGCGCCTGGAGCAGTCACGGGCAGCTCTGATTACGACAGAGTCTGTCTCTGGTTGTTGTCCATAAAAGGGATCCTCTCTTGGAGCACAACAGAGCCGGTCTGACTTCTTGGAGATGGCCAGCATGAAGAAGGGGTACTTCCAGGCTGCTTTGCTGACGTCCTCATAGGACTCCAGAAGCGGGGGGGCCACCATGGTTTGGGTGTCCTTCCTCCTGAGAAAGGAGGCCAATGGACGTCGCTCCTGAGCCAGCTCCTCTGTGTTGTCCCAGCCGTTACAACTGCTGGATGTGCTGCAATACATCTATAAAGAATAGGTCATCATCAGGCGGGGAGCAGGGGGTGTCCTTACTGCTGTCAGGCTCAAAAGGTCAGAGTCACTGTAGTCTGAAGAGGAGAAATAATCATCAGAGTACCCTGAATCCAGGGAGAATGAAGGCAAACAAGGTTGCTTGGGCGGCCGTTCTTTAGGAAGGGGAGGGTATCTTCCCCCATCCGGTGTTGGAGTGGTCCCCCTATGTGGAGGGGGTAGGTGGGCGAACAGGAGGCTTGACCAGAGGTGGTCCTTGAGGAGCAGGCTTGGAGGGTTCCCTAGGGGCCTCTTTATCTGAAAAACAGGCCTGCCAGGCCGCAAAAAGCTCATTCAGAACTTGAGGAGGACTGAGCGGCAGGACTAATGCATCCGGAGTTGGGGAGATTAGGCCTAGAGGGCCTTGGTGTCTGGCTGTCATGTTGGGGTAACTCGGGCATTGGAGTAGACCAATCCGGTTTACCAGGCATCAGACCCAGAAGAATAGTCATCTGGCGTCGGACGGTCTGGATCCGACATCTGGCAATTGTGCGTTGAGCCCATGGGCATCGGCTAAGGGTGGGCATCAGGCCCAGACGGCAACTTCGGAGGGATATGTGGTGACAGGGTCACCCGAGGTGATGTCGGAGAAGCCGGCGTAGGCTGAGGCCGGACTGGCAATCCAGCCGGAGGCCGCCTAGGAGTCACTGCCTGAATCGGGGAGTTGGCTTCCAAGTGGGACGGAGGCCCCTCTTTCACGAAGGAAGGCGGCAGTCCCAGGCGTCGGGGATGACTTGGCAGACACCCTGGCCGGGAGAGCGACAGGCAAGAGCCTACCACCCGAAGATCCACTGGCTGAGCCATTTGGCATAGAGCCTGCGGGGACTATGGGCTTAAGCTTGAGAGGCGGAGGACAATGTCCCATGCCCCCGAATAACCTTTTCCCGCAACAACAATTAAGGAGGGAGGTTTAGTCAACAGGAGCCCAGATTGTGAAAGGGCGGCCGTGGTGGAAGGAGCCACCCCCCCATTGGGGGGGGGGGACCCAGAAGACGTCACTGTCCTGGTCAGGGACTGTGAGTGGGAGTCTGACCGGGATTTCTCCTTATGCTTCTCCTGGTGCTTGTGTTTGTCGCTCGATTTCCTCTCCTTATGAGAAGAAGGAAGAGGAGGCAGAGCCCTCGGAAGCTGGGGAAAAGGATGAACTCTTTCAGCGAAGCTCCTTCTCCATTTCGGATAGCTTTCTGGTAAGCAAGAAGGCTTTGAGGGTCTTCCGATGGTGGAGCCGAGTGCATTGACTGAAATCTTGGCAATGCTGGTGGGCCACTATGTCGTGATCCAGGCCTAGGCAGAAGAGACAGGCTGAATGGCAATCCTTGTGTGGGATCTGCTTGCCGCACGCACACTTCGATCGCCACCCCTCGATTAAAGATGGAGAAGAAGACATGCAAGATGAATCTTGAAGATAAATTGTTTTAAGAAGTAAATAAAACGCGATACAAAATGGCGGTCAACTACCTGAAGGTGTCCGCGGAGGTCCGACTTGCGCGGTCAACTGGGGGAAAAGAACTGGGGATGGGATGGAGGACTGCCCCTTTTATACCATATGTGACCTCAGGGGCGGGCCAACGTCAGGAGGAGATTCCCCGCTGTATACTGCTAGCTAGACGTTTTCCATGGGGTCCTGGCGCCTGCCAGTTTCAGTCCTAAAGGTGTTACCTGCTGCAAGAGCCTACTCGAAATAAGATCTACTGCTACAGTAAGTTCATATGTAACTGTTCTATCTTCTTTGGGGGTATCTCAGTCATCAGGTTACACCATAGGAACTAATACCAAGCAGTGACAGAAGGAAAAACAGTCAGTCTGGGAGGCTGGAACTCCATAAACTTAAGACAGGAGTCCTTGAAGCACAGCTCTGCCAAAGCCTGCATGGGCTCTTGAAGCAATGTCTAGACTAATGCTTGGTGAAAGTGTGGAATGTACTCCAGGTGGCAGCAGCGCAAACATCAGTGGCTGAGACCCCTTTGAAACAAGCCACCAAGGTAGCCATGCCTCTGGTGTAATGAGCTTTAACAGCACCAAATAACTCTTTGCCGATCTTATTGTAACAGAACACACACAATGCAGCTTGCTAACCATCTGGATAAACATTGCTTAGAAACTGAAGTGCCCTCTCTATTTGGAGTGAAGGAAACAAACAACTGTTTAGACTTTCTGGACTGTTTAGTCCGAAGCAGATAATACTTCAAACTTCGGCACACATCTAACGTATGGAGCAGTGCTTCCCCTGGATTGGCACGCTCAGCGAAATAAACAGGATGGGTGGACAGAGTGTACTCAGAAACCACCTTACGAAGAAACTTATGATTTGTGAGAAGATGCCCTGTTTTTGTGAAAAATCAAATAAAGCTCCTCACACCACGGGGCCTGAAGCTCTGAAATTCTTCAAGCAGAAGTAATTGCAACTAAAAACAGTGCTTTCTTAGAGAAATCACAAATCGCAAGTCCCAATAGGCTCAAAAGGAGACTGGGTCATTTTCTCCAAAATAAAATTCAAGTCCCAAGCCGGGACAGGGGCATGGATTGGGGGTTTCAGATGCCCCTAAGAAAAGCACGGGATACATCCAGCTGAGCAGTAAATGCGGTCACCCATGGAGCATGAAATAGCCGGAAGGTGGACCCTGAGGGAGGAATACTGGAGGCCTGAGTCAGATAAAGAAATCAGGTAATCGAGGACATGCTTTACAGGACAGGTGAAAGGGTCATGGGAATGCTTGGCAGCCCAGATGGCAAACCGCTTCCACTTCATGGCATGAGTGACACAGGTGGAAGGCTTGCGGGCAGCCACCAGAATATCCGCCACCCTCTTTGGAGACCCCAAGCCTGGCAACGGCTTTGTCCTCAGGAGCCACGCATACAGATGGAGGGACCATAGTGGGGATGGACCAGGCTCCCCCGATCTTAAATCAGCAGATTCCTGCAAAGAGGCAGAGGGACCGGGGGTTCCTCTGCCAGCTGCTGAAGCAGAGGGAGCCAGAATGGGGCGACCAGAATCATGCTGGCCCCCTCCATTTGTAGTTTGATCAGCACCCTCTGTGTCAGTAGAAACACAGAGAATGCATATAGAAATCTCCCGCTCCAAGAGAGGGACATCGGGTCTCACCAGAAAACTCCAGGCCCTGGAGCTAGTGAGAAAAAACTGTGCAGTTTTCCGTTGAGTGGGGATGCAAAAAGGTCCAACTCTGGATGACCCCATCTGTCCAACAGATCTTCTGCTACAGATGAGAAAGGCTCCCATTCCTGCATGCTGGACTGAGTCCTGCTAAGACGGTCCGCAAGGGTGTATAGAACACCTGCATGTGGACCGCAGAAAGTGTCAGACTGTGCTCCAGTGCCCAGTACCACACTAGCATGGCCTCTCTGCAAAATGGGTATAAGTGAGTCCCATCCTGCTTGCTGATGTAGCAGACTACACTCAGATTGTCTGACTGCACCAGCAGTTGGCCTGTAGCAAGGTACTCCTGAAATGCCTGCATGGCATAGAGCACCGCTCTCATTTCCAGGATGTTGATATGCAGGGTAGCTTCCCACTGGGACCAGGAGCCATGAGTTTGAATGGAACCCAGCTGAGCTCCCCAGCCTAGACCTTAAGCATCCGTAGTAAGGATCTGATGTGGGGAAGAAATCTGGAAAGGAACCCCTTGAAGAAGATTCGAGGGGTCCATCCACCACTGCAATACTTTGCGGATTGGGAAGGAGACCAAGACTACTTGGTCCAACTCATCTGTGTGCTGGTCCCACTGCACTCTGAGGGTCCACTGAAGGGTGCGCATGTGAAGCCTGGCCAGTGGAATGGTGGGAATAGCTGTAGCCATTAGACCCACTAGCCTGATGTACAGTCTGGCAGAAATGTACCAACTCTGAGTGACTTCCTGAGCCTGAGTTATAAGGCATTCTGCCTTGTTTTGGGGTAAGAAGGCCTTCCCCTGCACAGAGTCCAGAACCACCCCATTGTATTGTAGTCTTTGGGACAGTACTTTGAACAGACTTGGGTAGGTTGACTGTTATGCCAAGAGATTGTAATAGCTGGAGAGTACGCTCCAGAGTCAGCAAAGAACAGTTACGTAAGACCTTACCATAACAGTAGATCTTCGAGGGGATCTCAGTCATCAGTTACCACCGTAGGAACTTCACCGTCGGTAAATGGTGAATCCACATGGAAGATTTTCAGCAGTACAAATGAGGCCGCCCATGCCATCAGCAGATGTCACCAACCCTTTACAGACGTAGGTGGCCCCGCTCCCTCCTCGGCCCCCCCCCCCGGAGATGAAGGGAGCAAGGCTCGTGACCTGGTGAACCGAGGAAAGACAGAGGCACCCAGTTCTAGATAAAAGGATGGAAACAACCGATAGCCAGGACCTGAACAGGAGCCTCAAGAAGGGGTCGGTGGGAGGGAAGAAAAAATTACTCACCTTAGTAATGTTGTTTCTTCTAATGGAGTCTTGCTGTATTCTGACTATTGCAGTTAGGTCCTGCCTTTCAACTGCCCCGGAGAACAAAGAGTTAACTTTCCATGGCCAGCATGGAACGTTCAGTGCGAGCTCGGTTGAAGCCTCTGTCTGCTGTTGTTTAAACTCCAACCGTCAGATCTTTAAGAGCAATACTCACTAGAAGTTGTGTGTGGAAACTGTAAGACTCACACTAGCCAACTGGCAACTAAATTTATTAAGAAAGTTTCTTTTTGGTTTCAAAGCAAAGACTCAAGTCAGGAAACCCAAAAAACAAAACACAACACACACCCAAAATAAAGGAGGGTGAAAAAGGGCACCTCTAGGGTGCCAACACTGCTCCTGCCCACCCACATCCCAAAAACCAGGTTCTGAGAGGGGAGGCGGGGGGGAAGGTCAGAATACAGCAAGACTCCATTAGAAGAAACAACATTACTAAGGTGAGTAATTTTTTCTTCAAACAACATGAAGTCTTGCTGTATTCTGACAATTGCAGACTACCAAGCAGTACCTCCATGGAGGAGGGACAGAACCTACTTTGGGAATAGGCTCTGAAGTACTGCTATGACAAACCAAGCATCACTCCTAGCCTGGATATCCAGAGAGTAATGCTTGGTGCATGTATGGACTGTTTTCCAGGTGGCTGCTTGACAAATTTCTAAGATAGGGATATCCCTGGCAGCAGCCAGGGAAGCAGCTGTACCTCTAGTACAGTAAGCCCTCAGGCCTGAGGGTAGTGTTCTACCCAGTTTTTCATAGCAGAATTGTACACAAGAGACAATCCACCTGGCAATAGATCTTTTAGTGGCAGGTTTGCCCTTACCGACCTCTCCATATGTGAGGAACAACTGGAGGGAGTCAAACCTGTGACCCTTGGAGCGCTCTATGTAGTAGCTGAGGGCCCTTTTAATGTCCAAGCTGTGCAACTTCCTCTCTCCAGAGGATAGAATGGTCAGTGAAGAAAACAGGGAGAGACATAGACTGATTAAGGTGGAAATCTGAAACCACTTTAGGCAAAAACTTCCTGTTAGTTCTTAGGACCACTTTATCTCTATGGAACGAGATAAAATCAGGCTCCACTGACAGGGCTTGCAATTCACTGATATGCCTGGCAGAGGTAATGGCTACCAAAAACACAGTTTTCCAAGTCAAGTACTTAAGCTCTGCAGAGGACAAAGGCTCAAAGGGTGGTTGCATAAGCTGAGCAATGCAAACATGAAGGTCCCAAGCAGGAGCAGGGTCCCTAAAGGGGGGAATGGTGTGCAGCAATCCCTTGAAGAACTTACAGAACACAGGATGGGCTGACAGAGGAGAGGGCTTGCCTACTGACAAGAAGGCAGAAACAGCTGCCAGATGCACTTTAAGTGTAGCTGGCCTAAGTCCCAAGCCATTAAGATGAACCATATAGTCCAGGACTGTAGACAACCCAGCAGATTCTGGAGAAATATGCTTATTAGGGCACCAAATAGTGAACCTTTTCCATTAGGAGTTGTAAGTCTTTCTGGTGGAAGCCTTTCGAGAAGCCTTAAAGATATCCAGAACCCCTTGAGAAAGGTGTAAATCAGCAAACTAACTCTTCAAGAGCCATGCCTTGAGATTGAGAGATTTGAGGTTCGGATACCAAATCCTTCCCTGAGAGGATGTCAACAGGTTGTAATTCCTGGGAAGAGACAGAGGAAGGTGGACTGTTGAGGACAGCAACAGTGGGTACCAGGGCTGTCTGGCCCAGTCTGGAGCAATCAGAATCACTTTGCATGGCTGAGACCTGATCTTGACTAGCACTTTGAACAGGAGAGGGAAGGGGGGAAAAGCATACAGGAACTTCCCTTCCCAATTCAGAATCAGAGCATGCAGAGGGACTGAGCCCAAGACTGGGGGTCTGCAACAAAAGAGAGGAAGTTGGTGATTGTCTGGGGCTGCAAAAAGATCTATCTGTGGAGTGCCCCATCTCGAGAAAATCACTTCCAACACTAGGGGATCTAGGGTCCATTCGTGATGGCCCTGGGATATCCTGCTGACAGCATCTGCTAGGATATTGTCCTTCCCTGGGAGGTGAACTGCTATCAGAGATGTTTGCAGGGAATAGGCCAGAGACCATAACCTCATTGCTTCTGTGCACAAGGCCGTAGACCGAGTGCCTCCTTGCTTGTTGATGTACCACATTGTGGAGGTATTGTCTGTTCTGATCTGGACTACCTTGTTCTGTACAGATTTGGAAAAGGCTTGCAGTGCCAGAAACACTGCTCTGAGTTCCAAGAGACTGATGTGAAGCAGAGATTCTTGAGGTGACCACAGTCCTTGGGTGGTAAGATCTCCCAAGTGGGCTCCTCAGCCCAGCAGGGAGGCATCTGTGGTGAGTATCACTGAATGAGACTGAGTGACAAAAGAACTCCCTGTCTCAAATTGTCCTGATCCTGCCACCACTGCAGAGCCTGGATCAGAGTTTGAGTCACTGGGGCTAGTTTGGTAAGGCAATCCTTTCTTTGGGACCAGAAGGCTCTTAAGTGGAACTGAATGTCCCTCATCTGGAATCCTGCCCCCTGGACCACTGCTGTAGAGGTTGCCATGTGGCCCATGAGCTGCAAGAAATGCCTTGCTGGTCGAGACACCTGAAGAGTGAAAGAAGAGGCCAGTTCTATAAGGGTCCTTGCCCTGTCCAGAGGAAGGAAGGCTTTTGCTCTTATTGTATCCAGCTCTGCCCCTATAAAGGTGAGGAGCTGTACTGGCTCAAGAACTGACTTTGGAAGATTGAGGAGGAATCCTAAGGAAGTGAGCACTTGCTGAGTTATTTGCAGATGTGACTTGACTTGGTCTGGAGACTGACCCACTATGAGCCAGTCGTCCAAGTATGGAAAGATGGAGATCTTTTTTCTCCTTAGGAAAGCACCCACTACTGCCAGGCACTTTGTGCACACCCTTGGGGCTGATGTTAGGCCAAAGGGCATTGCTCTGAATTGATAGTGGCCTGAGGGCAACTCTAACCTGAGGTACTTTCTGTGGGAGCACTTGATGGGAATGTGAAAATAGGCATCTTTGAGGTCCAGGAAGGCTAGCCAGTCCCCTGGCCTTAGAGAGGGCAGAATTATTCCCAGAGTCACCATTTTGAATTTTGGTTTTAAAAGGTGCTTGTACAGATATCTTAAATCCAGGATGGGCCGCCATTCTCCTGTCTTTTTGGGGGTTAGAAAGTACCTGGAGTACAATCATTTGCCCCTGTGTAGGGTAGGAACCCTTTCTATGGCTCTGAGAGCCAGGAGGGAAGAAACCTCTGCCTCTAGGGCAAGGGTGTCTGAAGGATTTGCAGGTGGAAAGGATCTGGTTCTCATCTTGGGAATTTTTTTGAAGCTGAGAACCAGTCCCTGGCTTACTATTTCCAGTACCCACTTGTCTGATGTCAAAGACTTCCAGTCCTGGACAAAGTAAGCCAGCCTGTCCCCTACAGGTATTGGAGAATCGGCCTGGGCAGACCCATCAGGGTGTCTGCTTGGCAGTGGCTTTAGGCTGAGGGGTGGAAGCAGGCCTGCTCATTCCCCATCTGCCTCTCCCTCTGAAGAACCCCCTCTGAGCATAAGCAGAAGAGGAGGCCTGGGCTTGGTAAAAAGGCCTTTGAAAGGGCCTGCCCCTGCCCCTAGAATGCTGTCTCTGAGGAGTGGCTTGCCTTTCTTTGGCCTGAGCACTCCTGTAGGTGGTCCTGTACTCGTCCATTTTCTTCATGTAGTTCTCTGTCAGCTCCCCAAACAGAGAATTACCAATGACAGGGAAATCCATGGCCTTAGCCTGGGTATCCTGTGATAGGCTAGTACATCTGAGCCAAGCCATCCTCCGAAGGGCCACAGATGTAGCCATGATTCTAGATGAAACATCACTGGAGTCCACAGCAGCATGAAATTGCACCTTGGATGCCTCAATCCCATCTGCAGCCACCTGCTCCAGCTCCTCGGCAAGCTAGTCAGGGGCCTGTTTAGCCAGAGCCAGCACAGTGTCCCACCTGGACTTCTGGTATCTAGTTGTGTAGGCCATATAGTTAGCCTGCATGAGTCCCAACGATGCTGCCATGTACTGCTTCTTTGTCATGGCATCAGTCCTCCTGGAATCCTTATCTGGGGGTGTGAAGCCAAGGGAATATTTGCCTTATGACAGGCAGCAGCCTGCACTACCCCAACATGGCTGCATTGCTGGGAAAGGAACTCCGTGTTTGAGCCTGAAAGGGTATACCTCTTGTCCATTCTTCTGTCCACAGGAGGTATGGAATTATGAGTCTTTAGAATTTTAAATGCATGTTTCCCAAAAGATATATGGAGGGGAATAGACAATCTCCTGGACTCTGGGATGTCCATCATCTCAACAAAATCAGGCTCCTCCTGATCCTCTACTGCTTCTTCCATTGGAAGCTGGAGGGTTTCAGCCACTTTCTTGTAAAACATAAAGTGGGAAGGGGACTCAGAAAGCCTAGGAGGATAAAAACACCTGAAGGCCTGTCTGGGGAGATGTCCGGGTCAATAGGCACATCCAGACTTTCATAATCACCATCATCATCATTATCCTCATACTCTTCCCTCCTCCTCCTCCGGTTCATAAAATTCTTCTAAAGTATAATCCGCAACCGGGGGATCCGACCGAACCGAGCCCCTAACAGATGGTGCGGTTAGTCGAAGCGCAGTTAGAGATTGAACTATCCTTATCGCTTTGGCTATTTCATCAGCGGTCGGAGAAAGAATTTGTGGATCTGAACGGATGATTTTCCCTTCTTTCTTTTAACCAGAACCGACTCTCAGAATCGGCTCTCCTTAAGCCGAAGAGTTTCGCCCTGGTCAGGCACTCCTTCTGGTTCGGTCAGAACCGAACCAGGCTGGCCATCTGGGTCAGCGGATTTCTCGGCCTCCCTTTCCCTCAGTCTACCTACTCTCTTATCCAGGGTAGCTTTGGGAATACTTTTACAAATTTGGCAGTCTGAATCGAGGTGGTCAAACCCCAGACAATAAACACAGGTGGTGTAGGGATCAGCCTTGGCAAAGGCTTCCCCACACATACTACAGTGTTGAAACCCAGTGGGCCCGTTTTTTTTCTTGGGTTTCTCAGACATGGCCAATCCTATCCAAAACTTACCCTTTTTTTGGCAATCCGCCAGGCAAGACACCCCTATTGGTTCCTGACCGTGTTACGGGTCTTGGAAAAAAACGTAATTAAATCCGTTTTTTTTAGAACCGATACGGACCGGTTACCACACTCTAATAAATTCAAAAGTTTTTTTTTTTTTTTTTTTTTTTAAACCAATCTGATCGGTTCAAACCGAACCAATCCAATGTTTACAAGTTCCACACAGAAACTAAATGCAAAACCTATCTAGTACTCACGGTACCACAGACAGAGACTTAAACTGACAGGTTCAGTAGCAGAAATTCGGTAGAAACCGAGTGAAAAAACGACACTTTAACAGACTTTTTTGAACCGAGCAAAGGAGAAATCTCCGGAGCGACTGTTCAGTGAGGCGGAGTAAAGAATCTGATGGTTGGAGTTTAAACAACAGCAGACAGAGGCTTCAACCGAGCTCGCGCTAAACGTTCCATGCTGGCCATGGAAAGTTAACTCTTTGTTCTCCGGGGCAGTTGAAAGGCAGGACCTAACTGCAATAGTCAGAATACAGCAAGACTTCATGTTTGAAAAGCTTACTTACAGCAACAGCCTCTCTCGAAGATCTACTGTTACGGTAAGTTCTTACGTAACTGTTCTATCTTAAACTTTGAGAGGGCTCTTGCAGTAGGTAATAACCGTTAGGACTGAGTACCAAGCAATGTAAGTCAGACATACGCTGAGCACAGGAGTCAGGAAAGGTCTGCAGGAGGCACAAAATTAAGACAAGAGGCCCTGAAGGATGACTAGTCCAAAGCCTGCCCTGCGCCTAGAAGCAATGTCCAGACTGTAATGTTTAGTAAAGGTGTGGACAGAGCTCCAAGTGGCTGCTGCACAAATGTCTGCGCCAGAAACATTTCTGAAACAAGCAGTAGATGCAGCCATGCCTCTGGCTGGGTGCCCCTTAACTTCCCCTGGAAGTGGTTCGTTACACTTTTGATAAAACAAAATACAGTTTGCCAACCATTTGGATACACACTGTTTGGAAACTGCTACGCCCTCTCTTCTGGGCGCAAACAAAAAGCTGATCTGACTTATGGACTGACTGCGTCAGATTTGTATAGTAACACAATATTCTGTGCACATACAAAGTGTGCAGAATTGCCTCCCCTTGACTGGAATGTTCAGGGTAATACACTGGCAAGTGTAGTCTGATTTAAAGTAACTCAGAAACTACCTTCGGTAGAAACTTAGGATTTGTATGCAGAGCTACCCGATCTCTGTAAAAACTCAAATAGGATTCCTTACACATAAGAGCCTGAAGCTCAGACATCCTTTGAGCAGAAGTAATGGCAACTAAAAAGAGCACTTTCCAAGACAGATAGCGCAGGTTGCAACTCGCAGCCAGTTCAAAGGGAGGCAGAGTGAGTTTCTTGAGAACAAAGTTCAGATCCCACGGGGGAACAGGGTTCCGTACCAGGGATTTCAAATGAAGTATCCCCTTCAGAAAAGTTCAGGAGACCTCCAACTGAGCCAAAGTTTTGCCGTCCACCAAGATGCAGTAGGCAGAAATGGCAGACAAGTGGACCTTCAGTGAAGAATAGCTGAGCCCAAGGTCTGAAAGGTGCAACAGGTACTCCATGACCTGCGGGACAGGGCAGGAGAATGGGTCCCAACCCTTAGAAGTTGCTCAAATGGAAAACCGTTTCTACTTCATAGTGTAAGTAGTTCTTGTGGATGGCTTTCAGGCCTCAACAAGGACTTGAGCAACTCTGGAAGAGACTCCAAAGTGTGAGGTAGCTATGTCAGAAGGTGCCACGTGTGTAGGTGAAGAGACTAGAGTCCTGGAGGAACCAGCCTGCCCTGATCCTGGGTCAGAAGGTCTTGAAAGAGGGGTAGAGGAACTGGAAGCTCCACCGCCAACTGCTGAAGCAGAGGGAACCAAATTTGGCGAGGCGACCAAGGGGCCATCAGAATCAAGTGAGCCGCTTCTGCCCATAACTTCAGCAGTATCCTCTGCAGGAACGGAAAGGGAGGGAAGGCGTACAAGAACCTCCCTGTCCAGCAAAGAGACAGCACGTCTCACTAGAAAGCATGAGGCCCAGGAACAAATGAGCAGAAACTGGGTAGTTTTGCATTGTATGGGGACGCGAACAGATCCAGATCTAGATCTGCGTGACCCCAGAGGGCGAAGACTTCTTCGTCCACCATCTGACTCAGTACCCACTCGTGTCCTTGCATGGGTGCAGCTGAAATTGTCCATTAGGACGTTCTGAATGCCCGGGACATGCACTGCCATAAGCTGGAGGTGATGCTGGACAGCCCAGTTCCACACACCCATCGCTTTCCTGCACATGGGATACCAATGTGTGCCTCCTTGTTTGTTGTGGTACCATACCAAGCACACGTTGTCCAACTGGAAAAGTAGTGTGCCTGGGAGGAGAAGGGACTGGAATGCCTGAAAGGCATACAACACCACTCTTATCTGTAGCACACTGATGTGCAGAGAGCGCTCCCTCTGAAACCAAGATCCCAGAGTCCTGCAGTCTCCCAGATGGGCTCCTCAGCCCTGACCAGAGGCATCTGTGGTCAGGGTCTGGTTTAGAGTGGGAGGCTGGAGCGGAATGCCTCGGCAGAGGCTGTTCAGATCATGCCACCAGAGGAAATCCTGCTGCATGGGACTGCACACCAGAACCCTGCTGTCCAGATCATCTGATCTCTGATCCCACTGAACGTGGAGGGTCCACTGTGTGACACACATGTGAAGCCTGGCTAACGGAACAGTGGGGATGGTTGCTGCCATAAGGCTCAGGAGACATGTAACAGCCCTGGCCATTACCCAGCGGCTGAAGGCCACATGCATGGCCTGCTGCTGTGGCGTTTCCGCCCTGTCCAACGGGAGGAAAGTCTAACCCTGGGTTGTATCCAGCAGCGCCCCAATAAATTGGAGGCGCTGAGAAGGGATAAGGTGAGACTTGGGTTAGTTCACCATAATACCCAACTCATGGAACAGGTCCAGGGTAGCAGACAGAGAGGCTACCAAGCTCTCTCTTGACGGGGCTGATAGAAGCCAGTCGTTGAGGTACAGGAACACATAATGGCCCTCACGATGCAAAGCTGCTGTCCTACTGCTAGGCACTTGGTAAAAACCTTGGGTGCCAAGGATAGGCCAAAAGGGAGAGCTTTGAACTGGAAGTGCTCCCCTTGGAAGGCAAACCTGAGGAAGCGGCAGTGGGCAGGGAACACTGGGATATGCAAGTAGGCATCCTGCATGTCCAGCGTGCACAGCCACTGTCCCTGGGGGAGCAGTGGCAACACATCTGGGAGAATCAACATGTGAAATCTCTTCCACTATACATACAGTACAGACTGAGCATGCCGAGGTCCAATACTGACTGAAGGTCTCCCATCTTTTTGGGGACCAGGAAGAAGTGGAAGTATTAGCCCCTTCCGATCTGACCTTCAGGAATGGACTCTATGGTGGATTTTCTCAACAGAGCCTTGATTTCCTCTCGGATGAGCGGAATGCAACATTTTGGGTAATGAGTGACCTGGAGGATATTCTGGAAGTCTCTCTAGAAATTCCAGTGTGTGACCTTGAGCTATGAGCTGAAGGATCCACGAGTCTAACGTGATCGCCTCCCACCCAGCCAGGTAGCTGGAGAACCTGCCACCTACTGGCTCCTCCGAACCCAGTGGAGGATGACTTGGGGGGGAGCCGTGAGTCAGGAGGCAGTGGGAGGGTTGGAATGCGCCACCCCGGAAGCTCTCTGGGACTTAGGTGGAGGCTGAGGAAGTAGCCCGTTTGGTCTAATGTCTGGCAGGCTGCTGCCTGTTTTGGCGCATTTGCTGGCAATGAAAGGGCTGCTTAGGCTTAGTATTAGACCGGTACAGAGATTGCACTGAGAGTAAGGATTTGTCACTCTCTTATAATTCAGCATAATGTCCTTGACATCTCCCCTAAAGAGGACAGAGCCTTAGAAAGGGGCACCCAGGATAGAGTTCTGAACATCCTGGGTGAATCCAGAGACCTACAACAAGGAGTATCTGCACAGGCATCAACAGCATCGTAAACGGCTCACAAGGCATGGTGGCAGGTAATCTCTGCCATTCTGATTGTCTGTTTGATGTCAGTCCTGGCTTCAGAAGTAGGCAAGGCCTCAAATTAGATTTGAGCTGCCCTAGCATAGTCCTTTGATGAAGAATCATATGGTTCAGATAATTCACAGCCCGCAAAGCCAGAGTGAAGAACGAGTAGAACTTATATCCATACTGGTCTAGCTGCCTTCACTCCTTATCTGGAGGTGAGGTACTCATATGTTTGGGGTTAGTGGTGTGGTCATGTGCCATGTTGATGACCAGCGAATCAGCTTTGGGATGGGTGCTGAGGTAGTCCTTGCCCTCCGGGGCATGGTACAGCCTGTCCACCTTTTTGGAAACAGCAGGGACTGAGAACGGCTTCTGCCAGATAGTGGCAGCCAAGTCGCTGAGGCCCAGTCCAGAAAGGAATGAGAAGGGTAGACAGCTCGAGGAGGTCGAGGTGCTTCGCCAATCTCTTACGCTGAGGATCCTGGTCCTCAGTCTTCCATCCATTAGCCTCCTGGATCTTCTTAAGGATTTCTGTAAAGGAAGGGGTCATCTGGGGGAGGCTTGTGAGTCTCCTTAGGACTGGGATCCTCTGGAGAAGAAGACTCATACCCTAAAGCAGAGAAACAGTCAGACTCTGAGTCTGATGAAGGGCTCCTGTCTGGGAACAAAGCCATGGGAAGGGGAACCTCCTTGCAAGGTTCAGCCAACCCATTGCCACAGTTCTCCACTGAGGAGGCACCCAAAGTGTGACCCGACATGGGGGGCATGTCTCCACTGGCGATGGAGACCATGGGGTGAGAGTAACGCGGACTGGCATGGAGGCCACCACTGGCTGACATCGGTCCAGCTACATTATCAGCTGAGATTAGGTTTTAGCCCACCAAGAGTCAAAAAAGACCTCAAAATTCACCTGTAGCTGCAGAGGAGGTGGAGGCAGTTGGTACAGCGGCACATAGCCTGGCATCAGATAGTCCGGCGCGAGAGGTATTGCGGCATTGGGAAGCCTAGCGTTGGATAACCCGACATTGGATAGCAGGGTGTTGGATACCCTGGTATCAAGTACTGCGGCGTCGAATACCACGGGGTGGGGTATAGTGGCGCCGGGTAACCCAGCATTGGGTAGCCTGGTGCAGGCACCGATGGCGGTGCAGAAGGACCCGATGGTGGCCCGGAAGGAATATTAGAGGTCGGTGGGGACAGGTGAACTGCGGGCCTGCTGGAGGTAGGCTCGCATCGGTCCCGAAGGGACCCACCAGAGTTGGGGGGAGCCCAGACAGAGGGTCCACAGGTGTGGGCACCAGAGTTCCCAAAGGGAGGCCCGGCAATGGGCAGTTCGGTGCTGGTATGGTAGAAGGACCAGTGGGTGACCGCGCCTCCTCCGAATGGATTGGGGGGGGTCCGGATGTACCACTGAAGGTGGCGGAGGGTCCTAGAAACATAGACTTTGACGGCAAATAAGGGCCGCTTGGCCCACCTAGTTTGCCCATTTCCCTACCTAGAGGATAAGCTGCAGATCTTATTTAACCAACAGCCTATTTCTTCCTACCCCCCACAAGGGTCCACCAGAGGGTCCACAGGTGTGGGCACTGGAAGGTCCTGGTAGGGTCAGGTAAGACTGCGGGCCTGCTGGAGGTAGGCCCGGCGGTCTGGAAGACCAGCGTCAGACCTATTATTGGGGTCTGATGGGAGTGCCGTGGCTGGGCGTTCATTGGAAGGACCAATGCCCGACTTACAGAAGGACCAATGCCCGACTTACTAGCCAAACCACTCGACTTAGACCTGGGAGTTTTGAGCGGCCTAAGGGTGGATGGAGCCTCCAAATTCCTGGAGGTGCTTGCCTGAACAGTAACCAGCTCAGGTGGGGGGACCTCACAGACTTAGCTGGAGGGGTGCTTCCTTGCTGGAGGAAGGCCTCTCGTCGGTTGCGGTCCCCGGAGGGAGCTGTGGCCTGGAAGGAGACTGATCCAGGTCCCGGTGTCTCTCTTTGTCCTTTTTCTGCTCGTGAGAATCAGAAGAACCTCCCAGAGATGGGGAAGCACTTTGCATCTGCTGCAGCTATTTTTCCATGGAAGCGAGCTTTGTTTTCAAAACGTGGGCTTCTAGGACCTGCTGCCTAGGTTTCTGTGCGGCCTGGTTAAACTTCTGGCAAGTCGCAGGCCTCAGTGTCGTGCTTGGGTCCCAAGCACAAGAGGCACAAAGTGTGGGTGTCCTCCGGGAGCTGCTTGCCGCAGGTGCACATATTGTGATGTGATTTGGAAGAGTTGGAGAAAACATGCAATCCGATGACAAATTCTACGATTTCTGTGAGAAAAAACAAAGAAATTCGAAAGATATACTTATCGAAAATGGCAATCGAACTGTAGCAGTGTTCCAAGAGGTCCGACATGAGCAGGACGACAGTGGTCGTGTGATATCAGGGGTGGTCCCCCGCTGCACACTGCTAGCTAAAGTTTTCCATGTGGTCCTAGTGCCTGGCTGCTCAGTCCTATCAGTTATTACCTACTGCAAGAGCCCTCTCAAAGTAAGATCTACTCTGGCTAGACTGCACACCCTTTACAGCACTTTCTGTCGTTTCGTACTTTCCTGTCCCCCTCGCACTCACCATTGTGACCGTAACAAAGCCCTGTCCCTCTCTCCCCTGGAATCCAGGCAGCTGTCCCATACTGCCTTTTTCATGGCTAAATTCTGGACTGGCAATCACCCTCCTACCTCTCCTCCATCTGTGCCTCCTCTCAAAGCACCTATTCACTATGTAACACTGACCCTCGCTGCTTCGCAATCCCACACCAATACTGGCCAATCTGCCTTCTCTTACTGATGCCCTAAACTATGGAATGCACTCCCCCTCCCATTCAAAATGCCACCTCTTGCAAATCCCTCCCCTCCCTCCTACGAAACTTCACAGCCCACACCTGTGCATGCTAAAGCCTACAGTCTGCCATATTCACTGCCCCCCCTTAAATTTTCTGTAGACAATGTCCCGGCAGCTACCCACTTAGCTTGGTCCTGCTTTGACTGCATATTTCTTAGCCTCTGCAATGACGCCCCTTTTTTCTTCATAATGTCACTTTTTCCAGCCCTCTTAAACAGACCATTTCTCCTGGGCTCTCACAGTTGTGCACAAACTGCATTTTATTTTATTTATGATGTATTTCTAATTTGCACTTTTATTGGACTTACCTGTCTAATTGCACTAAGTTCCTACATTTTGATATAACTCGATTACTATGCTGATTTGCCTGTTGTCCCAGTCTGTACTCATGGTCATGTATTATTCACCATGCTGCTTTGCTGTTCAATTTTTGTATTGTACCCGACACATTGCACTTTACTGCACTGTTCTTTTATTTGGACCTGTATGTTACATAGTACTTGTTCTTTATGTATTTTCATTGTTGTACTCCCTTCTTCCCTTTCCCCCAGGATGCTTCTGGAAACGAGCTTCGGCTCAGAATGCTTTCCTGGTGAAACATTTGAATAAATAAATAAATCTGTTATCAGGTACCACCATAGGAACAAGTACCAAGCAGTGACAGGTAGGAACAGATGATCTGGAAGGCTGGATCTCCATAAACTTAAAACAGGAGACGTGAAACAACCTGCCCAGCCAAGGATCTTCTAAAACTTAAGACAGAAGATCTTTGTAAGCTGCACCTGTCAAAGGACTGCTGTTGAGACACCTTTGAAACAAGCCACCGAGGTAGCCATGCCACTGGTGGAATGGGCCCTGACGAAAAAATTACTCACCTTAGTAATCTTGTTTCTTCTAAGGGAATCTTACTGTATTCTGACTTATGCAGTATGGTCTCATCGTAGGACTGCCCCGGAGCCGAAATGGTTAATAGAACCTATGCAAATGATGGAATGCTAGGCTCAAGCTCAGTTTTCAAACCACTGTCCCTAGTAAACTCCTCCTAACCGTCGGATTCTTACGAAGCATACACTAAGCAGTTTTCAACTAATGGAAGGATAATAATAACAGCAATAATAGTGATAATAGTAACAACCATAGAACCCTCCCTAAACCAGAAATGGCAGGAGAAAAAATATAATAGGGAATTACCCTTCTTTCAAACACTCCAAAAACCTGGCATCCTTGAAGACTCAAGTCACAGACGCCCAATATAAAAACAGTATATACTCCCCAGGTTTGCAACAACTTTAGTACAGCTGCAATGCAGTGACCAAAGGTTCTAACAGGGGAGGAAAGGAGGGAGCTCAGAATACAGTAAGATTCACTTAGAAGAAACAAGATTACTAAGGGAGGAGTTTTTCTTCAAACCCCAGGAAATCTTAACTGTATTCTGACTTATGCAGATTACCAAGCAGTGCCTTTGGAGGTGGGCCTATAACCTATTTAAGAAACAGGCTCTGCAGGACTGCTGTGCCAAACATGGCATTACCTCTGGCCTGGATGTCCAAACAATAATGCTTTGTGAATGTGTGGACTGTCTTCCAAGTTGCAGCTTTGCAGATATCTACCAGAGGATATCTCTAGCAGCTGCTAGAGAGGCTGCAGTAACCCTAGTTGAATGGGCCCTGAGGCCTGCAGGTGGTTCCTCACCTACCTTGCTATAACAGAACTGGATACAAGCCACAATCCATCTGGCAATGGATCGCTTTGTGGCAGGTTTTCCTTTCCCCACCTCTCCAAAGGTAAGGAAGAGCTGGGTTCGATCCTGTCTGTGACCCTTTGTGTGGTCAAGATAGTAGCAGACTGCCCTTTTTACATCTAGGCTGTGCAACCTACGTTCACCTGAAGTGGAATGGTCTGTAAAGAAGACTGGCAAGGTAATAGACTGGTTAAGGTGGAAATCTGATACCACCTTAGGCAAAAACTTGCTGTTCGTTCTCAGGACTATCTTGTCCCTATGAACTGTGATATACCCAGGCTCTGTGGATAGTGCATGGAGTTCACTGATCCACTTGGCAAAGGTAATGGCAACCAGAAATACAGTTTTCCAAGTCACATATTTGAGATCCGCTGATGACATGGGTTCAAATGGAGGTTGCATGAACTGAGCAATGCAAATATTTAGGTTCCACATGGGAGTGGGCTCCCTGTGTGGTGGGTGTAAATGTAGCAGCCCTTTAAAGAATTCTTTGAACACTGGCTTTGAAGCCAAATAGGAGGAAAAAGCTTTACCTGCTGATAAATAAGCTGAAACAGCAGACAAATGCACCCTCAGGGTGGAAATAGTTAAACTTGTGGAGGACTATAGAAATGTTAGCTTGGGAATGATCCAGGCCTTTGCCCTGGCATCAAAAGGAAAACCTTTTCCATTTAGAAGCATATGTTTTCTTAGTGGAGGGCTTTCTGGAAACTCTCAGTATGTCCATAACCCCCTCTGAAAGATGCAAGTCTGCATACTCCAGGTCCTGAAGAGCCATGCTTTGAGTCGGAGGGATAGTAAGTTGGGGTAAATGATTCTGCCCTGAGAGGAGGTCAATAGGCTGTACCTCCTGGGAAGACTGATTGGCTTGGCTACTTACACTGATAGGATTATGGGGTACCAGGGCTGTCTGGCCCAATCTAGAGGAATGATAATCACTGAGGCTGGTTGAAGCCTGAGCTTGTTCAATACTTTCAGCGGTAGAGGGAATGGAGGGAAAGCATACAGGAACTTCCCTGTCCAATCTAACAACAGTGCATCCAAAGGAATTGTGCCCCTGCTGGGGGGTCTGCAACAATATTTTGGGAGCTGGTAATTGTCTGGGGCTGCAAACAGATCCACTTCTGGGGTGCCCTACCTCCTAAAAATGGTCTGCAAGACATGTCTATTCAGTGACCATTCGTGGTGATTCTGGTTTAGCCTGCTGAGGGCATCCGTTAGGACATTGTCCTTGCCCGGGAGATGAACAGCTGAAAGGGACACCTTCAGAGAGTATGCCAATGCCCACATTTTTATAGCTTCTGTGCAAAGAGGGGTTGACCTTGTGCCCCCTTGCTTGTTTATGTAGTACATGGTGGTTATATTGTCTGTTCTGACCTGCACTACTGTCCCCACCACCCGAGTGACAAAAGAATGAAGGGCCAGAAGAACTGCTCTGAGCTTTATCAGACTGATGTGCAGTGAGCAGTGTGATCCCCCAAATGTGCTCCCCAACCCAGGAGGAAAGCACCTGTGGTAAGTATCAGAGAAGGGGCTGCTGTAGGAAAGGTACCCCTCATCTGAGATGTTCCCTTATCTGCCACCACTGCAGAGCTTGAATAAAGGTGGCTGTGACTGGGACCAGCTTTGACAGAGTCTCTCTCTTTTGGAACCAGTACTCCCTGAGATGAAACTGGATGTCTCTCATCTGAAACCTGGCTCCTGGGATGGTTACGGTGGAGGCTGCCACGTGACCTAGCAATTGCAGGAAACGCCTTGCTGGTCTGGGAACATGCAGTGAAAAAGACCTGGCCACCTGAATAAGGCTGTCAACCCTGTCCTGAGGAAGACAGGCCATTACTGTCTTTGTATCCAATTCTGCCCCTATGAACTTGAGCAACTGCACCGGTTCTAGGACAGACTTCTTTTGATTCACTAAGAATCCAAGGGAGGACAAGGTGTTCTGAGTGACAGCCAGTGCCTCCCTTACTTGCTGCTGTGACTGGCCTACAATGAGCCAGTCGTCCAGATAGGGGAACACTGATACTCCTAGCCGCCTTAGGTATGTCACCACGACAGCTAGGCATTTTGTGAATACCCTTAGAGCAGACGTTAGTCCAAAGTACATTGCCCTGAATTGATAATGGCCTGACGGCAATCTGAATCTGAGGTACTTCCTGTGTGACCTTCTAACTGGGATGTGGAAGGAAGCATCTTTTAGGTCCAGGGATGCTAGCCAGTCTCCCGCCTTAGGGTAGGTAATATGGTAAATTGAGTGACCATCTTGAATTTTGGTTTTGCTAGGTGCTTGTTCAGGTATCTGAGATCCAGAATGAGACGCCATTCCCATGTTTTCTTTAATGTAAGGAAGTATCTTGAGTACATACCCTTGCCTTTCTGAATGGCAGGAACTGGTTCTACTGCCTGAAGTAACAGAAAAGATGACACTTCCTTTTCCAGTAGAGTTGTTTCTGATGGGGAAGAGGGCTTGAAGGCCCTTGACCTCAGCCTTGGCCTGGTTTTGAAGCTGAGGACCAGACCCTGGCCCACTACTTCCAGAACCCACTTGTCTGTGGTGATGTTTTTCCATTCCTGGAAGTAGTGGGCCAGTCTGCCCCTACTGGTAATGTTGAGGTGACCCGGACATTCTGCTCAGGGAGTCTGCTTTGACTTGAGCTACTGACTGGACAGTGGGGCTAGTGCGGCCAGTACCCCTCCTGCCCTTGCACCTAAAGGATCCCCTGGGCTGATACTGGGGAAAGACTTGGGGCTGAAAATAAGGCCTGTAAGGAGTCCTGCCCCTGCCACCCCTAGAGTGGTGTCTCTGGGGGTTGGCAGTTCTCCCCTTTACTGCTGCACTTTTGTAAGCAGCTTTGTAGTCATCCATTTTTTCATGTATGCCTCTGTTTATTCTCCAAACAGAGACACAGGGTCATAGGGAAAATCCAAGGCCTTGTTTTGTGTGTCCTGTGAGAGGTTAGTGGTTCTAAGCCATGCAAACCTCAGACACACTGCTGAAGCCATCTGCCTGGATGCAGTGTCATTTGCATCCACTACCATCCTAAATTGGGTCTTGGATGCTTCAATGCCCCTCTTAACCGCTTCTTCCAGGTCAGCAGCCATTGGAGGGGGAACGGACATGGCAATTTCCAGTACAGTAGACCACACAGATTTTTGATATCTGACTAGATATGCCATATAGGATGCCTGCCTAATGGCTAGGGAGGATCCTAAATAAACCTTCTTGGGTACTGAATCCATTCTCCTGGAATCTTTCTCAGGAGGGTGGGAGGCCAGAGGGATGCCAGCTTTGTCACAAGCTGCAGCCTGTACTACACCTTGATGACTGGGTGACCAAACAAAAATTAAGCCCCAGACTTATCCACCCAGTACTTCCTGTCCACTTTCTTATCAGTAGGAGGGACAGAAGTGGGGTTCTCTAATATTTTCATGGTCTGCCTCCTCAAGGACTTGTGTAAAGGGAGAAGCAGTCTTTTAAATGGAAGGACGTCCATAATTTCTTTATAGTTTTCTTCCTCCTCATTTTCCAGAGACTCCTGGGATGGGAGGTCAAGAGACTGGACCACTTGCTTCATAAAAGCAAAGTAGGAAGAAAAATCTTCATTTCCCTTATTAGGGGAATCAGGCCTGTGGGGATCAGGAGAGATGTCTGGCTCTATAGGCTCATCATAATCATCATCTCCATAATCCTCTTCTGGTCTTCACCAAGACCAGGATCCTTAAACTGTTCCCCACCTTTGTCTGTTAAACTGGGGACTTGTGAACCTTGAGTTCGTGGAACCTGCTGTTTTTCAACCGGAAACGGAGACTGCAAGGACTGAATAATTCTGATCGCGTTCACGATCTCTTCAGCAGAAAGAACTGCTGTTGGTACTGGCTGCAGTTCCTGGTGCTTTTCTTTTCTTTTTTTCTTAACCACGACAGCCGGTTCAGCAGCCTTATCCGTGGTTCTTTTCTTTGTGGAACTATCGCCCCGTCACAGGGCAGTTCCTCCGGTTCAGTGGACTGTTCAGTGGCCGGGTTAGCAGCCTTATCAGTCATTTTGTCCCTTAGCCTCTTCAACTGCCTTTCAAGGGTGGACTGAGGGAAATTAGCACAGATTTCACAGTCTGTCTGAAGGTGGTCAAACCCCAGACAGAACAAGCAAATCAAATGAGTATCAGCCTTTGCAAACAGTTCCCAGCACTCTGTGCAGTGCTGGAAACCTGTGGGTCCTGTTCTCTTTTTTGGCTTCTGTGACATAAGCGAAAATAAGATTAAAAGTCAAATAGAATTTTTTTTTTTGTCAGTTGTTACATCGTAAAAAATGAAACCAGGTTTAGAGATATAGATCCAGGAGTTACCCAGTTGAAAAAAGGGACCCACTAACCAGGAATTACTCCAGTATAAGTTTTAAAACTAGCTAACCGACTATATAAAGTCGGAACAATTTAAAACTAACTAAAACATATATTAAAACAAAATAAGGGAACTGTCGTTTCCCCTCGGTTAAGGAACTGGGGAGAAAAACGACTACCTACCCCTTACAAACTAAAATCTAAACAATTACTACCTGAAAACCAAGGACAGTGATATGAATACCAATTAAAAAAAATTTACTGAGGTATAAACCAAGAAAAATAAAGTTTCTTTAAGAGGTGAAGGGGAGCTCTCTGGAGACATCTTACTGAGGCAAGCGGAGTAAAGAATCTGACGGTTAGGAGTTTGTTTACTAGGGACAGTGGTTTGAAAACCAAGCTCGAGCCTAGCATTCCATCATTTGCATAGGTTCTATTAACCATTTTGGCTCCGGGGCAGTCCTATGGTGAGACCATACTGCATAAGTCAGAATACAGTACGATTCCTGGGGTTTGAAAGCTACAGGCAACTCCTTGCCATATTTGCTATAACAGAACACAATGCAATTTGCCAACCATTTGGATAAACATTGCTTAGAAACAGAGGCACCCTCTCTATCTGGGGCAAACAAAACAACTGCTTAGACTTTCTTGACTCCTTAGTCTGAGCAGATAATACTTCAAAGTCCTGCGCACATCTAATGTATGGAGCAGTGTTTCCCCTGGATTGGCACGCTCGGGAAAATAAACAGGAAGGTGGACAGACTGCTTGAGTGTAAACACCAGAAACCACTTTAGGAAGAAACTTTGGATTTGTGCGCTAAGATACCTTGTCTTTGTGAAAAATCAAATAAGGCTCCTCGCACCAGAGGGCCTGAAGCTCTGAAATTCTTTGAGCAGAAGTAATGGCAACTAAAAAGAGCGCTTTCCAAGAGAGATAGCGCAAGTTGCAACTGGCTCAAAAGGGTACAGGGTCAACTTTTCTAAAATAAAATTCAAGTCCCAAGCTAGGACAGAGGAATGGATTAGGGGTTTCAGATGCAGGATGCCCCTAAGAAAAAGTACGGAATACATCCAGCTGAGCAATAGTGCGGTCACCGACAGGCTCACGGAAAGCCGAAATGGCCGAAAGGTGGACCTTGAGGAAGGAATACTGGAGACCTTAGTCGGACAAAGAAATCATGTAGTCCAGGACGTGCTTCACATGACAGGTAAAAGGGTCAAGGGAATGCTGGGCAGCCTAAATGGCAAACCACTTTCACTTCATGGCATACGTGGTACAGATGGAAGGCTTGCAGGCGACCACTAGTACATCCGCTACCCTATTAGAGACCCTGAACCTGGCAATGGCTACGTCTTTAGGAGCCACACATGCAGATGGAGGGTCCTGAGGTTTGGATGGACCAGGGTCCCCTGATCCTGGGTCAGCAGATTTCTGCAGAGAGGCAGGGGAAACAGAGGCTCCTCCACCAGCTGCTGAAGCACAGGGAACCATATCTGGAGGGGTCAGAATGGCGCTACTAGGATCATGCTGGCCCCCTCCATTTGTAGCTAGAGCAGCACCCTCTGTATTAGTTGAAATGGAGGGAATGCATACAGAAACTTCCCGCTCCAAGAGAGGGACAATGCGTCTCGCCAGAAACCTCCAGGTCCTGGATCCAATGAGCGAGAATTGGGCAGCTTTGCATTGTATGGGGACGCAGAAAGGTTCAACTCTGGATGACCCCATCTGTCGACCAGATCTTCTGCTACAGATGAGAGAAGCTCCCATTCATGCATGCTGGACTGAGTCCTGCTAAGACTGTCCGCCAGGGTGTTTAGGATGCCAGGCACGTGGACTGTAGAAAATGTCGGACTGTGTTCCAGCGCCCTGTATCGCACTCTCATGGCCACCCTGCAAAGGGAGTACAACTGAGTCCCACCCTGCTTGCTTGATGTAGTAGGCAACACTCAGGTTGTCTGACTGCACCAGCAACTGGCCTGGAGCAAGATGCTCCTGAAATGCCTGTATGGCACAGAGCACCGCTCTCATCTCTAGGACACTGATATGCAGGGCGGCTTCCCACTGGGACCAGGAGCCCTGGGTTTGAAAGGGACCTAAGTGTGCTCCCCAGCCCAGACCCGAAGCCTCAGATCTCCCTCTTCTTGGGAACCAGGAAGAATCTAACATAGAAACACAGAATTTGACGGCAGATAAGGACTGCTTGGCCCACCTAGTCTGCCCATTTCCCTACCTGACGGATAAGCTGCAGATTCTAGTTAATCAACAGCTTACTTCCTCCTACCCCCCACTAGAATTGCCTTATGCCTGTCCCATGCATTCTTGAATTCTCCCACTGTTCCTGACTCCACAATCTCCTCAGGAAGGCTGTTCCATGCATCCACAACCCTCTCTGTGAAAAAATACTTTCTAACATTACGTCTGAGCCATCCCCCCTCTAACTTTAAATTGTGCCCCCTTGTTCTTAAACATCTCTGCTTCTGAAAGATACCACCCTCTTGTACTTTGTTAATTTCCTTGAGATACTTGAAAGTTTCTATCATGTCCCCCATCCCTCCTTTCCTCAAGGGTATACATATTAAGCTACTTTAGTCTCTCCTCAGATGTCTTCTGGTGCAGACCCTGCACCATTTTGGTTGCCCTCCTCTGAACAGCCTCCACTCTGTCTATGTCTTTGCGGAGATGGAGTCTCCAGAATGGCACTCAGTACTCCAGATAGGGTCTCACTAACTGTCTGTACAGAGGGATAACAACTTCCTGTTTTCTATTTCTGATGCCTCACCCTATGCATCCCAGTATCCCCCCGCCCTCCTTACTGCCTTCTCACATTGCTTGCCCACTTCTAGGTCATCTGATATAATTACTCCTAGGTCTCTTTCAATTTTTGTTGTTATTAACTCACCCCCCATTGTGTGCTCTTCCCCTAAGGTTTTTGTTTCCCAGATGCATTACCTTGCACTTCTTTGCATTGAATCTGAGCTGCCACATATCTGACCATTCCTCCAACCTTGCCAAGTCCCTTTTCATTCTTTCCACCCCACCTTGTGTATCAACCCTGTTTCAGATCTTTGTGTCGTCTGCAAAGAGACATACCTTTCCTTCCAGGTGCTCTATAATGTCACTCATAAAGACATTAAAGAGGACCGGTCCCAGTACCGAACCCTTCGGTACCCCGCTAGTTACCTCCTTTCTTCACTGTGGACTCCCGTTTACTATTGCCCTTTGCGTCCTGTTGTCCAGCCAGTTTTTTATCCAGGCTACCACCTTGGGACCCACTCCAAGACTGGCAAACTTGTATATTAATCTTTTGTGTGAGACTGTGTCAAATGCCTTGCTAAAATCTAGGTAGGCCATCCACAGCCCTCCTTGGTCTACTACTTTGGTCACCAGTCAAAAGAAATCTATTAGGTTTGTCTGACATTACCTTCCTGCTGTGAAACCATGCTGCCTTGGGTCCTATGCCCCACTGGCTACTGGGTATTCAACAATTCTTTCCTTCAGAGTGATTCCATCATTTTCCTACCACTGAAGTCAAACTAACTGGTCTGTAGTTTCCTGCCTCTGCCCTGCTCCCACTTTTGAGAAGTGGAATCACATTTGCCCTCCTCCAGTCCTCAGGTACCACCCCATCCTCCCATGATTTGTTAAAGAGAGTAGTCGGTGGTGTTAATAGTGCTGCCCTTAGTTCTTTTAGAATTCTTGGGTGAATCCCATCAGGCCCCACTGCTTTGTCCACCCTCAGTTTCAAGAGTTCTTTCAAAACCCTTTCTTCTGTGAATGGACTGGTATCGACCCCGCTATTCAGAGTTTCTCTCTTGTTTGGTTTAGGTACCTCCCTTCCTCTTCCGTTGTGAAACGCAGGAAATATTAGATTCGGTATCTCTGCTTTTCACTGTCACCCTCTGCCCACATTCCCTCCCCTTTATTAAGTCTCTGTATCCCTCCCTTGGTCTTTCTTCGCTCCCTAATGTACCTATAAAAGGTGTTATCCCCCTTCTTAACACAGTTGGCTATCTTTTCCTCAGTTTGTGCCTTTGCTATTCTGACTGCCTTCCCTGCCTCCTTCTGCTTTAACTGATAAAGTTCTCTGTCCTGCTCCTTCTGTGTTTCCTTATATTTCCTGAATGCTATCTTTTTCTCCTTAACCGTCCCTGCCACCTTTTTTGAGAACCACAGTGTTTTTTTCCCTTCGTTTTGTTTTGTTGATTTGCCTCACATAAAGGCTTGTTGCCTCTGTGGTGGCCGTTTTAATTATTCCCCATTGTTCCTCCACCCCTCCTCCTTGCCTGTTTGCTAGTGCTTTTCTGAGGCACTCTCTCATTTTCCCAAAGTCAGCCTTCCTGAAGTCCAATACTCTTGATTTTGTATGGCTTGACTCTATGGCTGTGTTTATTGTGAACCACACTGTTTGGTGGTCACTTGTTCCCAGATGGCTACCTACTTCTGAATCTGAGATTCTTTCTCCTTCCCCATTTGTGAGTACCAGGTCTAAGACTGCTCCCTTCTGAGTGGGTTCCAACACTAGCTGTCTGAGGCATGCCCCCTATAGGGCATCAAGAATGACCCTGCTCTTGGATGTTCCTGCAGCAAAGGTACCCCAGTTAAAATCTGGCATATTCAGGTCCCCATCAATAATATCTCTCCTTTTTCTGCCATTTTAAGGATGCCTTCTATCATTTCCTTGTCCATTTCCTCCCCTGAAATGGGGTCTGTACCCAACAACCCCGCGGAGTTGTGTGCCATTTCCTGTCTCAGGGTGACCCATAGTGACTCATCAACTTCCTGCTTACTCTTTGGTTCTGGTTGCTTTAATCCCTTTCCTTATATAGAGCTACTCCTCTTCCTCTTTACCCACCCTGTCCCTCCCTGTAGACTGTGTACGTGGTATGTTGACATCCTAGTCATGGTTCTCTGTGTACCATGTTTCAGTGACTACAATATCCAGGCATCCCTCTTCCATCAAGGCCACTAGTTCAGGGAGCTTGTTGCACAGACTGCTGGCTTTGGCACTCGTCACCTTCCATTTATTTTTTATTGCCTTACCCCTTTTAGCCCCAACCCTGTCCTTACTGCCTATTTCTGCATTTATCCCTGTTCTGCTCCCTACTGACTTCTCTACCTTGGTATTTACCTCTCTAACTACTGTGTTTTGTGGGGGGAGGCTGAGATTTCCCTGCTCCTTTTCAGTTTATCCCCCCTTGGCTAGTTTAAATGCTTGCCATTGAAGCATTTAAACCTGTCACCTAGGATCCTGGTTCTCCCCCGGACAGATGCAGACCATCGTGCCAGTATAAGCCTGCATCCCTCCAGGTGGCTCCCCAGTCCCCAATGAAGCCAAAACCCTGAGCTCCACACCAGTTTTTCAACCATTCATTGAATCCCATGGTGCAGAATACCCTACCATCATCCTTGCCATAGACAGGCAGCACCTCCGAGAAGGTTACCGTACATGCTACTTGTCTAAGGCCTCTCCCCAACTCCTCAAACTCCTCTTGCACCACTCTGATCCCATTCACAGCCAGGTCATTTGTCCCTAGGTGGACAATGACATCCAGCTCCCTCCCTCATGCAGCTGCTCCCACGATCCTGAGGATTCGCTTCCTGTCACTCAGAGCCGTGGCACCAGGCAGGCACCTTACCTCCCTATCCCCTTTCTCCCCCACTTCTACCCCCCCAGTGATCGAGTCCCCACCAGGGTTGTTCCTTCCTCTGTGGGGTCTCGTGCCACCCTCCTGTGGGTCTCCTTTGTGGAGTTCTCAGCATCCTCCTTGGTCTCCACTGCAGGTGCCTCCACAGAGGAACCACTCTTTGCCAGAACAGCATATGAACTGTGGAAGGTACAACTGGGAGGATGCACTTCTTTCCTACCACCCTTTCCCTCCCTGAGCCCACCTTGGTCCAACCGCTCCTCTTTCTTGGCAACCTCTGAGGTAACGGTGGTGGCCCTGGTAGTCCCTGGGTGGGGGAAGAGGTTTCACGAATCCTAGCCAGGTCAGCCTGGAGACGGGCAACCTCCTCCCTCAGACCAGAGAGGTGTCTGAAAACAGGGCAGCATCGTAGCCTCCAGAATGTCTCCTGGAACACTGCTGCCCCACAGCCACTGCACTGCACCATTCCCATCGTAATTTATTTTGTGTCCCCTCTCCTGTTGCTTTGTATGCTTACTATCTCCTCCTCTATGTATTTTTACACTTACTTTCCTACTGCCTATGTGCCCTTACAACTCTTGCCCTTCCTGTTCTGGGAGAGGAACTTCCTGTAGTCTTCAGTAGTCTCCTTCTTCCATGCTTGGATTCAGACCTCCAGCAGCCGGGGGGGGGGGAGAGAAAGAGTTATTTTTTTAGGTTCCTTCAAGGTTGATGAAACTAATGTGTCTCAGTGATCCTTCCCTTCCTGCAGCCAAACTGGAAGTTCCTGCTGTCAGTCAAATCCAGTGGCTATAAAACTAGAACTGGCTTTGGGTGCGAAGTGGGGTGAGGGTGGGAAGGAGAGCAATTAGTAAAAAATCTGTAGTTCTAGACTGCTGTTTCTTGCTCTGAAACCAAAGTTCTCCTCTGTCAAAAGCAGGAAGCTGTAATTGGAGACACCTGCTTTTGTACGCCTAAGCTGCTAAGCCACACCTCCAATTAGATTCACACTCTGCTCTGACTCAGTAAATTAAGCTGATACAGCCCCCTTCCTCAGAGAAACAGTGACTTTCTTTTTTTTTTTTTTTACTTAAATGAGACCCCCTTCTCCTAATAAAGTATCTGTTTGCTTAATCCAAATGGGTACTGACTCCTGCTGAGATAGAAGTGATTTATCAGTAAAAAATATGTAGTTCTAGACTGCTGTTTTTTGCTCTGAAACCAAAGTTCTCCTCTGTCAAAAACAGTAGGAAGCTGTAATTGGAGACACCTGCTTTTGTACTCCTAAACTGCTAAGCCACACCCCCAATTAGATTCACCCTCTTTTCTGACTCAGTAAATTAAGCTTATACAGCCCCCTTCCTCAGAGAAACAAACATTGACGTTCTTCTTTTTTTTTTTTTACTTAAATGATACCCCCTTCGTCTAATAAAGTATCTGTTTGCTTAATCCAAACAGGTACTGACTCCTGCTGAGATAAATCTGGAAGAGAACCCTTGGTTTCTCTGGCACCAACTGTATTGCTTGCTTGCACAGAGGAGTCTGTACCTCCTCCTGGAGAACAGGAAGATGAGCTGGGGGGTAATGTGTGGGTGGCAGAGGGGTGTATGGACGTTGCTGAAGGAGCTCCAGTGTGTGACTGCTCTCTATGATGTTATGGTTCTCCACTGATTCAAATGTAGGGAGAATCTACCTCCAACCACCACCACCTCCTGGGCTTGGGCCGGGGGCGGGGGTCTGGCAAGGAGTCAAGCTCAGGAGGGTTCAGCTGTGGAAGCAGGACCCTCAGTTCCAGGACGCTCCGCTGCCGCTCCAGTCTGGGAGTAGGCAGACAGGGAGGACTGGACTCTGCACTTTCCCTGGGGGTGAGAGCCTAAGCCTGGTCTGTTGGCCTGCCTACAAAAAGTAAATGAGTTGAGTTGGGTAGAGGGAGTGAACAGACTTGAGAGCCGTGCCTGAGGCCTGTAGGTCATTAATAAGGTCCTGGACATCTGGATCAAAAATTCTGGTGCCACTAAAAGGAGCATTAAGCACCTTGTTTTGCATGTCAGCTACAAACCCAGATACCCTGAGCCAGGAGTGCCTACAGAGGCATATGCTAGTGGCAGCCACTCTGGCAACCGTGTCTGACACATCATAAATGGCTCTAAGGAGATGCTTACCAACATTCTCAGCCATCTGGAAGCACTGGAGAAGCTCTCGATTCTGGGCACCATCAGGAAAGGCTTGGGCAGCAGCCTTGCCCTTCCATGAGTTGGTGTTCAGGAATTTCACCATGTGAGACAGGTAGTTGGCAATCCTCAGGCCTAGGGCAGAGGAAGCATATGCTCTCTTGCTCCAAAGATCAATCCCATGAGACCCTTTATCCGGGAATAGGGAACAAAGGTGCTTGGGTGCCTTAGGCCTGTTGTCTGCTGCCTTAATGACCATGGAGTCAGTTTAAGCTTGGGCAGCAAGGTAAGGAATGCCCTGAGGGGCACTGTAGAGCTTATCAGCTCTACAGGGCATAGCTCGCACCATGTCAAGCCTGTGACAAGCTGCCGTGGTAGCACTCTTAAGAGCTGGAAGCATGGGAAGAATAATTCTAGGCTGAGATTCTGCAATCTCAAGATAGTCTGCCAGATCCCTTCTGGTGGCATCCTCCTCCTCCTCCTCTGTCTGAAACCCCAAGGTGGAAGAGAGTTGCTTCATAATGATAAAGAAGGAAGCATCCTCTGGTGGAGACCTGGGGGTGTGCTTGACAGATTCTTCACTGACTGAAGAGGCAGTAGACTTGTCAGAAGTATAGTATTGGTCCTCTTCCTCCTCAAACTCCTCTGGAAGTATGAGGTCAGGATGGTGGTACTCCTTAGTGTCGACCTCTTCTGGGTCTGGCATCTACTGCGCTGTTGATGGCCCTCGGGCAGGCTCCCGGGGCCAACGGACAGGGGTCGATGACAAAGATGTCAGTGGAGGTGCCAGCGATGAAGATCTGTTAAAGGCAGAAAACTGCTGTGATATAACACTGGTAAAACGAACGAGAACCTCGTTCAGGGCCATTGCTGCTGAAGGAGAAGTTGACTGCACTGAGGCTGACTAAGCAGTTTGCGTGCCCGACAAGCACACATCCTTCAGGGGAGAAGGGGCAAGTCTTGAAGGGGTAGTCATCGCTGATGAGCCCGTCGAAAGAGGGGCCGACGACCCAGAGGTCAATGGCCAACAGCCCGGAGAGTCAGGCAGCACAGCTGTCGGTATGGGTCTGAAGTGAACCAGTACCTGGACAGCAGGTCTCTGTCAGGGCAGCAGCAGACAAGGAGCCCTCAAAGAAGCCTGCTAAAGGTATTGAACTGCTGAACCAGGACATTAGTAGACTTAACCAGTACCTCATTCAGGTCCATGGTCATCAACTACAGAGGCGGGTTCGACAGCACAGCAGCTGACGACCCATTGGCCCGAGATCCTGTAGCCCTCAGAGAAGGAGGGGCAGGCATCGACGGAGTAACCGTTGACGACAAGCCCGCTGTCAACAGCCAGGCGCCCTGAGAGTCAGGTGGCGTAGCTGTCGGTATGGGTCCGGTAGGAAGAGAGACCTGGACAGCTAGTCTCCTCGTAGAGGCAGCCGCCATCGACGAAGAGCACCCTCTCCCGAGGAAGGAGAGGCTGACAGGGAATGGGATGGCCGCCGGGGGGGAGTGGTCACGATCCTGGTCTTTTTTGTCACTTTTCACCAAGGACTTGTCTCGGGCCTTAGAAGCCTGGGAGCCCATGCACCCAGTAAGCAACAAAGCGGCCAGGGCCCCGTAGTACGCTGCTTGGAGTTGGCTACCTGCTGCTCCATCAGGAATTTTTTTGAGAACCTATCTGCATCGCCTGAGGGTTGTTTGGTTGAACTTCTGGCACAGCTCACAGTCAGAGACTTTGTGGTCCAGCCCAAGCCAGCAGACACAGAGTGTTCATCTGTAGAGGAAATCTTCTTTCCACAACAGCAGTGATTAACTTTCAACATGAACAAAAAAGGAAAAAATCTCTGAGAGAGATTTGGGGAGAATCAGAAGAAAAACGTCCGTAGGCCAAAAAAGGCACGAAACACTGCGACGGCTCTTCCATGGAGACTGTGCTTGCAAGTCAACAGGAGCAAAGAACTGAGGAGGGAGCGAACCACCCACGCCTATATAGGGTTGCTGACGTTGGTGGATGTCGACAGAATGGGGGTCCCAGTTATACTGCTGAAAATCTTCTGTGTGGATTCCCCTTCATTGACGGCCAAGGTTGCTATGGTGTAACCTGAGGACTGATATACGTCAGAAGAAGATCTTTTGTGACCAACAAATCTTCAAAGTAAACTTATGGTACATCTAGAACATTTTGTATAATGCATACTGCTGTGTAAAAATGTACATTACAAAATGGGCAAAACATTTTTATATATATATACACACACACACACACACACACACACACACACACAGTGATCTCATTGGTCAATTGCTGTCCAGACCTATGCGGTAAATGACCAATAACCACACAGGTCTGGGAAGTACCTTGCAAGTCTTTGAACTGGACTGCTTCAGAATTCTTAGTAACTGTGACAGCTTGGAAAAAACCAAAAAGGTAAAAAAAAAAAAACAATGTGAGTGACTTACCTGCTGGCCAATGTGACCTTTGATGGGACACACCTATTTGTTTGGTGTGAGAACTGATTTACCAGTGACGAAGATTTATTTAGTCTTGTGCTTTTTTATAATTTTGCTGCCATTTTATGAACGCAATAACACACTTCAGAGCTTGTGGTTATTGGGTAATTACTGCACTTCTCCCAGCTCATGGAGTTGGGAGTACATGCAGGTATTTAAGCAATAAAGCATGACCAAGCGTTATGTTAGTGGTCTGTTAATCACCTTTTAAGGGTGTACTGTGGCACGAGGTGTAGCCGAGTGCCACATGCCCCTAGAGGGTGATTAACTGACCATTAACATAACCCCTGGGAGTGCCTTATTGCTATTATAATAAAATATGTTTTTAAACCGTGTTAAACCTTGCTCAGCATATGGTTAAGTTCTACATGTATGTTAATAAAAGATTAACATAAGGTTGTTAGAATGTTTGCAGCCAATCAGAAAGCTCCATTTCGCAGACCCTTTTTATAATCGCCAATAACCACTCACCCTATCATGTGTTACTGCTTACTTTACAACACACTGTTATACAATACATATCACAGCCTGCTGAGACCTTCCAAATGTTTCACACTGAAAGTAAATAATTCATTTATTTTACTAACCTGAATCTACCACCCTTTACTTGTTAATGTGAAATGTGTTAAATACTGATAATGGGACAGTCTAAAACCTAGAAAACATAAAACTCACAGAGTTGTAGCAATTAGAATAAACATACTCCATAGCTTTTGTATTTTTCTCAGACTTTAGCCATTGCCCCCACACCAGCTGATTTTAATGGAATGAACGTCATCATCTCTAGAGTCTTGTGCCACAGGAAGCCTCCTCCCAAATGCCTAGAAAAACTTGCATAAGTGGGTTGGCTTTGCCCAATATAAGATTATCACCTTGCTGCAAGACTGACCTACATTTGCTGCTGGATTACACAAAGGATAATGGATGGGCAACACTGAACAACAATGCTGTGTCCACTTTAAGAGGTTGTCATGACACGCTAGTAAACCTTGAAAGCAAAGCTCGAGAGGTTTACCGTTGTCATGAAACTTCGCGAAGTGAACTCAGCATTGTTTACTGTTGTCCATCCATTGTCTTTTATAGTGTCTGGGCAACACTTCAACAACAACGGGGCACTTCATGAGCATTATGTCACGATTTCAGACTCTGTGCCCCCCCAACCAAACAAGGCCCATTCTGTACCCAGTCCCCCGCTCTCACATTTTTTTTTTTTTAATTAATAAATCTAAAGGTACCCACAGTTTTATGGGCAATAGTAAATCGGGAATGTGTCCTTACTTAGGGTGATTTGATCGGTGCTCCTCTCTTTCTGGGCCAGCCTCTCACCACCGCGTCCATTTCCCAAAGTGCTCTGCCCCATGATGCCAGATCTTGCCTGCTGGAAGCAGTAGTGTGTGCCACAGCCAGCGGAGGTCGGGTGGGCCTGTGTGGATTAACATCATATACTACTCCTAGGACTACTGTTACAGGTGAGTAACCTGTTTTTCTAGGGCTGTGGATATGATGTTCTCTCCACACTGTCTGGCAGACTCCTAGCAGTGCTCAAGGAGGGGGCAAAGCGCACCCCACTTAGGGAACAGAGATTGGAGAACTGAGGCCCCAAAATCAGCATCCTGGCGTGACTCAAGGTCAATGTGGTAGTGGGAAATGAAGGTGTGTGCTGACCTCCGGGTAGCGGCCCTGCAGATTTCCTGGACAGGGAAGTCTTTGGAAGCAGCCACTGAGGCGGCGTTATGGCAGGTGGAAAGAGCCCTAAGCCCTACAGGAGGCTCCCTACCCGCCAATCTATAGCAGAGGTCAATGCAGGAAACAATCTACCTGCCAATTGTCTGCATAGCTACCGGTTTGCCAGGTGCGGCTTCAGCGTAGGTGACAAACTCCTGGCGAACTTCTCCCCGAACACCAGCCATGCGCTCTTTGTAATAAGCAAGCGCTTGCCTCAGGTCCAGAGTATGGAGCTTGTGCTCAGCTTCCGAGGTGTGATAGGTGAAGTACACTGGAGATTAATCACGTGGTTAAGGTGAAACTCGGACACAACTTTCGGGAGGAACTACGGGTTTAGGCGCAGGACAGCCATGTCCCTATGGAAGACCAGGTAAGAAGACGCCACTGAGAGTGCCTGGAGCTCACTGATCCTTCTAGCTGACGTGATAACCACCAGGAAGGCAGTCTTCCATGACAGATGTGACATCTCACACCTGTGCATCGGTTCAAATGGCTTGCCAATGAGCTTTGCTAGTACCAGCAAACAAGTCCCAAGGTGGTGGTGGTGGTTCATGCACTGGAGGGGAAATGTGGTTAAGGCCCTTAAAGAAGCGCCAGACCACCTTCTACTGTGCCACCGACTGCTAACCGGCAAGTGCCTGGTAAGCAGAGATGGCTGCTAGGTGCATCCTGAGGGTTGTCGACCGAAGGCTTGACTGACAGAGGGACTACAGGTAAACAAGGATGCTAGCCACTGGACAAGACAAAGGGTCCAACCCCTTGCCTTGACACCAAATGGAGAACCTCTTCCATTTGAAGGTGTAGCACTTCCTGGTAAACTCCTCCCGAGATGCCTCCACAACAGTGAGGACTTCTTCGGAGAGACCCAGAGCCTGAAACTCTAGCCACCCAGGAACTATGCTGTCAGGTGCAGCGATTGAAGGTCCAAATGGAGTATCTTCTGCTGACTGATGGAGAGCAGGTCTGGGTGGAGAGGAAAACACCACGGGAGCCTGCTGCTGAGGCTGAGGAGATTGGGGTACCAAAACTGGCGTGGCCAGTCCGAAGCCACCAGGATCACCTGTGCCTTAACCCTCCTGGCCTTGATGGGCACCTTGTGGATCAAGGAGAGTGGAGGGAAGGCACAGAAGAGGCTTGGGGTCCAAGGCCTTGAGAAAGCATCCCCCTGCAGTGTTCCCTGTTGAGGGGGGGTGGGCACAAAACAGCCTCAGCTTTGCATTCTCCATGGAGGCAAACAGGTCCACCCGAGAGGTAACTCACTGGGAGAACAGACTGTGGACTACCTCTGGGTGGAGAGACCACTCGTAAGACACCTCGCACTCGTGGCCGAGAGTGTCCTCCAGCTGACTGGAGGCTCCAGCCACATGGATGGCTAGGAAATCTGCCCCCAGGCTGTGCACGAGGGTCCACACACAGGGAGCTTCCTTGCACAGAGACAGGGTGTGCATCCTACTCTGCTGGTTGAGGTAGTACAACAGAACTCAGAGAGTCAGGGTCAACAATGTAATGTCTAGGGAAAGGGGAGTGAACAGTGGGGTTCCCCAGGGCTCTGTGCTTGGGCCTGTACTCTTCAATTTATTTATAGGAGATATGTACATATCAAGTAACAACAAAATGGTGAAATTTGCTGACGACACCAAAATTGGGGGAAAAGCTATTAATCAAACCAAAGACTCTGGTCTACAATCAGAACGGTTGTTAATTGAACAATGGGCATCTATAAATGAGATGCACTTTAATGTCTCCAAATGTGCAACTCTCCACCTGGGAAAAAACAATCCACTGCAAACATATTACTTAAATAACATGGCTATTAAAATATCCTCAGTAGAAAAAGACTTGGGTATCTTGGTTAATAACAACTTGTCCTCCACATCACACTGCACTAAAATAACCAACCAAGCAAAAGTCACTCTCAGAAGGATCAATAAAACTTTCATAAACAAAACTGAACAATGTCTACTCCCACTCTAAAAATCTCATGTTAGACCATTCTTGGACTATTGTTCCCCCTTTTGGAACCCTTATTTAACTTCTGACATCAATAAGATTGAAAGTATCCAACACAAGGCGACAAAACTAATATCCCACCTTTCTAAACTCAGTTACACTACTAGGTTAGAACAAACAGGTCTACACACACTACCTCAAAGAAGACTTAGAGGGGACTTATTATTATTATTATTCAAAATCACAGCAAACACTGAACAGAGGCAAAACTGTGGCCTCAAATATTCCACTAGAAAAACAGCCATGAGCTACAATGTTACACTGAAATTATGAAACTAAAACCAACAAAAGAATGAACTTCTTCACTATAAGAGCACCCAGAATATGGAACAAACTACCCCAGGTAATAGTTGACTCGCCTAACATATTGACGTTCAAAAATAAACTGGATAAATGGCTAACCAACTAGGGATTTACTCAATGATCCACAAATGTGGAGGACAACCACGATGGGCTAGTCGCCTTCTTTTGTCCCACACCACCAAAGTACATGGTTGTGGTGTTGTCTGGCTGGACCACCTGAGCCCTGAATGTGATGAGTGAAGGCAGTCAGTGGAAGCTGAACTGCTCAGAGCTCCAGCAGGTTGATGTGGCATTGGGACTCCTCAGGGAACCAGAGTCCATAAACTCTGTGTTCCCCAGGTGGGCATCCAAGCCCATGAAAGGTGCATCGCTCATCAGGATGGCCGTCGGCTCTGGGTGGACAAACAGGATCCCTTCCTGCAGGTGTTCCAGGACTAGCCACCATCGGAGAGCACCCCAAATCCGTTGGGTCACTGTTACCAGCTGGTCAAAGTGACCCCTTCGCTGAGACCACTGGCTGGCCAGCTCCCACTGCAGAGAGCGCATTCTCCAGCGAGCCCAACGAACCACGCTGGTGCAGGCCGCCATGTGACCCAGCAGGTGCAGGAAGTCCAAGGCAGGGTGCAATTGCCCAACCAGAAACGATCGGGTAAAGGTGGAGAGAGCCTCCGCCCTGTCCACCGGGAGACAAGCTCTGGCTCTGCAAGAGTCTAGCTCCACCCCAATGAAGCTGATCACCTGTGAAGGTACGAGTTCTGACTTGGCCTCACTGACCAGGAGGCCAAGGGAGACACAGGTCTGGAGGGCCAGGTCCCTGGACCACTCTCTCTTTCCTGCCGGGACCTGCGATCAGCCAGTTGTCCAGGTGGAGGTAGACCTGGACTCCTTGGTGCCTCAGGTAAGCTGCCACCAATGCAATGCACTCGGTGAAGACCCTGGGGGTGGAGGACAGGCCGAATGGCATGGCCTGGAACTCGTAGAACTCTACTTGGCAGCGGAGGAACCTTCTGTGAGATGGACGATCGGGATATGAAAGAACACATCCTGAAGATCCAGCGAGCAAAACCACATGTTGTGCTCCAGAGATGGAATGATCTGAGAGATCGTGACCATCCTGAAGGTGTGCGACTTAAGAAACTTGTTCAGGTCATGCAGATCTAGAATGGAGCACCAGCTCCCTGTCCAATTTGGCACCAGAAAGTACCTGGAGACAAATCCTGGTTGTTCCGGAGGATCTGTATCAGGAATCACTACCTCCTTGCGGAGGAGCTGGGTTATGTCGTCCTGAAGAGCTGACAGAATGTCTGCGGATACCAAGTCCTCCTGTGGGGCATGGGCTAGGCAAGCAGGGTATTGCTCAAGTTCCAGAGGCAGACCCTGACTGACCACCTTGAGAACCCACCTGTCCGTGGTAACAGTGGATTGGGCAGAAAGGAAGCGGTGGAGCCGACCCCCCATGGGAGGCGTGATGGGCATGAGGGAGGCACCCCTCATCCCATCACTGGGTAGGCTTAGAGGCAGAGGAGGGCCCAGCTGAGGAACTACCAGGGCCTCTCCATCCAGGCTTGACAACGACCGAGGCCACAGACTTCAGCCGAGGTCGCCAAGCCTGAGCCTGCTGCCCGGTTTGGCTGCAAGAGTGGAGGCAGACCGAAAGGGCTGCTTCTTCTGCTGCTGCTTAGATCCCTTGGGATCCCTCTGGGTGGATGTCACCGCATCCAAGGTGGCACTGGACTTCTCAATGTGGGTGAGGTGGCCCTTGACCCCGGGCCCGAACAGGTCAGTGCCCAGGAAGGGGACATCCACCAGTTTGTGCTGGGCATCTGCCATGAAGGTTGGGCTCTGCAGCCAAGTCCAGCAGTACATGGCCACTGCAGCCACCACAGAGTGGGCACAGGAGTCCTCAATGTCCATGGCTGTCTGGAACTGTTGCTTAGCTACAACCTGGCCCTGGTCCCAGACCTGCTTGCCCGTGGTCTGGAGGTCCACTGGAAGATGAGGGAGCACCTCATCCGGGGTGCCCAACATGGCACGGGAGAAGTGGGCCTTCAGGAGGGCAGAGCTCGCATGGCGAAGGCCAAGCGAAGAAGCAGTGTAGACTTTTTTGGATGCATGATCCAACTTCTTGGACTCTGTCAGATGGCTTGTCAACGTCCCCCACATTGCCAGAGTGCAGGAACACAGAATCAGCCACCAGACCCTCCACCAAGGGGTGTTCTGTGAATCCCAAAAGGGAGCCGGTAGGGACCTCATACTTGAGGGCCATCCAGGCAGACAGAAAAGCCGGCAGGAAGCGGACGCTGCCAAAGCTCCAAGGCAGGACCAAGGATGGCCTCTGCCACCGGAAGGCTTCCTAGAGTCTCCTCGATCAAAGATCTCGTTAGGGGTACAGAGGCCGTTTCTGGACAGGCTTCATCTAAAGACCCATAGATTCAGAGATCAGGCGGAGGAGGCCCGCAAAGGAGGTAGGGCATTCTTCAGTAGAGACCTCCGTCCAACTCCACGTTGACCTGACAAGAGTGTAGGGAGGAACCCTCAGACTCCAAAGAGTCATTGAAAAGGGGTTTACCACCAGAATCCCTGCTGACCCTCCTCGGACAGTCAGGAGTGATAGTGACTGATAGCCGATGGGGAAGCCCTGAGGCCGTCTGAGACTCCTTGGTTGGAGTGCCAGATTTCGGCAGTTAAGGTGGTGGCTCCATGGGAATTGGTGAAGACATCGGGACTGGCCGAGCTGGGACCAGTCTGGTCAGCTCCTGAGGCAGAGAAGGCATTGGCTGTTGAGGCAAAAGCCAGGTGATGGCCGGAGTAGAAGCTGGGGCTGGCTTCATACCGGAAAACACCAGCTGTTGCCACACAAAATCTTCATAGTCTTGTTGCAACTTGTGTCGAAGCCTCTCCTCACCCAAGGATGAAGAATAGTGGTGGCGGTGCTTTCCAGGACGTCGAGAGCGGAAGCAGCAATGCCGGTGGGAACTACTCGACCCCCGGGAGTAAGACTTAAACCTTGACCACCAGGGGAACCGGCAGCAGGCCTCGGAGGATGCCAGCGAAGGCTGAGGGACCTCCAGGTCAGTGACCAGAGGTGGTGGATCAGTGTACTGATCTGTCCCTCCCAAAGTTTGAGTCAGGACTGGAGTCCTGGATAAAGAAGTGTCGGCCTCCTCAGTCGACAACTGGTCGATTGGCTAGAGGAAAATCTCAGCCGGAAAATCAACCAGTGTCTCAGCCAACTGGCCTGACGGGGTTACCATGGAGCTGGCAGCCTGGACCAAAGATTCAACCGAAGTTGGATCTGGAGAACCACAGGATTCAGAAGCACTGGACATAGAGTGTTCCTGATACCACAATTGATTCTGAGACCATTTTTTAGTCTCATTTTTGGATTTTGATTTGTGCCCCGACAAGAGGCACTGACCGAGAGTCGGCAAAGCCTGGCACAAATCCTTGAATGCCCCCATGAAGAAGGCACCCAGAGAATGTGGGATGAAGGCTAAAGCTGAGGAGGTGTGAGCTGTGGCATTGGCTGCCACCTCCTCAAAAGCTGCTAGTTGTTCAGCGCACCCTGCAGCCGCGAAGACCATCTGATGGGCATCTTTCAATTTGACTGGTGGGTTCCGTTCACTGGGACGATTTAAGGTAAGTCAGGCACGACGTTACTCAAGAATGGAGGGGTGGAAAGTACGACAGCTATCAAAGGCCTGGGGATTGTGCTCATGTCAAAGGCAGTAGATGCATGTGGTGTGCGGATCCATTTAGGACATCTTCTGCCCACAAAGGCATCGCTGGCACCCGAGAGCGGACTTGTCATCGTCCATTGCGGTCCGAAGGTAGACGCGAGAAAACATTTTGAACACTTTCGTAAGTAAATTCAAAGATTTGGTAGCAAAGGGCCTACTCCGCATGTCAGCCTGCTTTTTCCAGGGGAAAGGAAGGTCTGGCATCATGGGGCAGAGTCGAGGGAGTTACCACCCGGGTGGGTGGGAGAAGCCAGCTTGAAAATGTTCTGGTCAGTCTTAAAGGGGAAGGCAACTGCAAGACAGTGTGGGTAGAACATCATATCCATGTCCCTAGAATGGGTCTTTGTCAAATATTTCAATTTTATATGCAGAGGAGTACATATAGGTGACTTATCTGTAAAGTACAGTTATGTAAGAACTTACTGTAACAGTATATCTTCGAGAGCATCTCTTTTATCAGGCCACACCTATGGAACTACAGCCACCAGGCACTAGGACCACATGGAAATTTTTTTTTTGCTAGCATGTCTTCTAGGGGCTGCTCACAAAAATGTCATACGTTGATCTCTTCAACATATAAATCTGGGCAGTCCACGCCCTCCTCAGTTCCCCCTCCAAAGACCACAGACAAAGGATTTCTTCCTGGGGAACTGAGGGAAAGCCAGAGGTTCCCGCCACTAAGAAAAGTGAAACATAAGGTAGACTGTCCTGGAGACAGACAGAGAGAGAGAGAGAGAGGAACAGAGAAACCCTAAGACCAAGGGGGATGTGGGGTGGGATAGCGTGGCCTGATGAAAGAGATTCTCTTGAAGATGTACTGTTACAGTAAGTTCTTACGTAACTGTACCATCTTCTTCGAGGATATCTTTTTCGTCAGCCCACACCTATGGAACTAGTCACAAGCAATACTGACAGAGAGACACTCTGGGTTTCTGGAGGCTATAGGCCTAAGAAAGGAGGCCTTGAAGCACAGCCAGGCCGAAGCTTGCCTCCTTCTAGAGACAATGTCCAGACTGTTGTGTTTAGTTAAACTGTGGACTGTACTACAAAATGCAACAGCACAAATCCTTGCAGCGGATACATTCCTGAAAAAGGCAACGGAGGTGGCCATGTCTCTGGTTGAATGGCCACGCGCAGCCCCAGGAAGTTCCTTACCATACTTCCTATAACAAAAAGTAATACAGTTGGCCAACCAAACTGGTATGTCCTCTTTCCCAAGGGTGAAGGAAACAAACAGTTGCGAGGACTTCCTGCAGTCCTTCCTGCAATGAACATAGCACATGATACAAACAATACAGTTACCTGCCAGTGTGGTGAGGTCAGCACCTAAAATCAACATTAAACTCAGAGGCAAAATAGACCACAAAAGCAGTCAAAAAATAATGCAGTGATTCTGATAACATAACACATCTGGATAAAAACCTACACAAAAGACTAAAGTCTAGAATGTTTACCAAATCTGTTTGTTTGATTTACAAACACCACAGACGCACCATCCAAATCGGTAACTGCTAGCTTGGAACATCCCTTCTGTATGACATCATCAAGGAGCATGCTTACGTTATCGACCCTACTGGTCAACTTCAGAGCGTGCAACCAGTAGTCAATGTGTTTCTTATGAGTGGTACACTTAAAGAGACATACACATCAAAAAAACAAACACACCAAATAGCCTGGTTAATCAGCACTTAAATACAATATTTACATGCTCATAAGGTATCTCAGCTGACTGGTTTAAATGTACTGAGACACAAGCCTCCAACAAGTAAAGTAAAAAGCATTTCCTGTTTGATGTGTATGTCTCCAGGTCATTTGGATGGTGTGTCTGTGGTGTTTGTAAATCAAACAATATTCTAGACTTTAAAGACTTTTGTGCAGGTTTTTATCCGGATGTGCTGTGCTATCGGAATCGCTGCATTTGTTCATCCATGACCACTAGAAGTGGCAAGCTTTTTGGAAGGCCCTGCAGCACTGAATGAAAATTGTTTTCATTGTGGGTGAGCTAATTTTCAGTTCCTATTTTTGGTCACATCCTTGTTCACTAATAAATAACCTTAGCATTATTTTTTGACTGCTTTTGTGGTCTGTGTTGCCTCCGAGTTTAAGGTTGATTTTAGGTGGTGACCTCACCACACTGGCAGGTAACTGTCTGTGTACTGTTTGCATCATTTATTCCCCATACACTCCTGAGGTAGGTGCACTATCTATATAAGTGTACAGGGCACCTTGTTTCCTGTGGTCCAGGAACCATTTTGGTTTTTATTCTATGTACATCTAATGTATGGAGCAATGCTTCCCCTTGATTGGCATGATCTGGAAAATAAACATGCAGGTGGATGGTTTGACTCAGAGTAATCTCAGGCACCACCTTTGGCAACATCTTAGGGTTGGTATGGAAAAAGAAAAAATTACTCACCATAGTAATCTTGTTTCTTCTAGGGAAATCTCACATTATGATTTAACTAATGCAATCAGCCTTCAGTGCTGAACTGCCACAGAGAGACAGAATTTATGCAAATGATGGAACTCTGATTGGCACATGCCAATTTCAAATTGCTGCTCTTAGTAACTGCTGCACTCTGAGTGCTCAGATTCATTATGTAGCCTAACAGGGTAAATACCCTCTAATTTACTGACTAAGCAGATTACGCCCCCCTTGATCACATTCCCTAAACTGAACAAATCCCAAGTAGGGACAACAGTGTGAACCAACTGGTTAAAGAAACTTGACTATTTAGTCAAAAAAAGAAAAATTAGTCATGCGCCATATAAGAATCAAAGCAGAGATACAGAACCAGAGTCTGTCCATTTGTCTATAGGTTCAGGATGGGGAGCTCTTCTTTTTAAATGATCTTTTTACCCTCCTACAATGCTCCAGCATCTGCCTCTCTTTCCGGCCCTCCTAGCCTTCTCCACTCCCCGGCCATCCTCTTCCTGAGTGCTGCCTACACACCACATATTGCAGCCAATCCTCCGAGTCGTCCCAGAGTAACCCATCTCTGGGTGGGTCCCCCTCCGAGGGGGAAGGCACCGGGGAAGGGTGGAACCCCAGCACTCTATTGTCTTTACTGATTCGGGGGTGCTGCTGTGGAGGGGCAGGCTCCCGGAGGTTCCAGGGGTGTGGAGAATGCGGAAGCTGTCATCCGGCGGCCACCAAAGTAGTTTCCTGCTTTTCTTGGTTGTCCCTCCTGCGCCGCTGCGTAGTAGTGCCTCCAATCTCCACCAAGGGCTGCTACAGGAGCAGTGTTATCCACCCCAGGAGAGGAGAGCAGTCCTCCGGACGCCCTGATCCTCTCCTTCCCAGCCAGCCCCCGACTACCAGAGTCTATTCCCGAACCCGGGTCGCTGGCGTGGTTCGAGGTGTGGCGGCCAGCGCCTCAGCTCTCTGCGCCACCGGGCCAGGTGGGAGCTTTAATCATACTGTGTGATCCCCTGGAAGAAACAAGATTACTATGGTGAGTAATTTTTTCTTCTAACCCCAGGAATCACACAGTATGATTAAACTAATGCAGACTACCAAGCAGTACCTTTGGAGGTTGGGCTGAGAACCTAGTTTGAAAACAGGTTCTGCAGCACTGCTGTACCAAATCTAGCAACAACTCTGGACTGTATATCCAGGCTGTAATGCTTGGTGAAAGTGTGTACTGTTTTCCATGTAGCTGCTTTGCAGATTCCTAAAAGTGGGATATCCCTTGCAGCTGCTGCAGCTGTACCCCTGGTAGAATGTGCCCTGAGGCCCAGGGGAATTAGTTTGCCAACTTCACTGTAACAGTACTGTATACAGGTCACTATCCAACATGCAATGGTTCATTTTGATGCAGGTTTTCCCTTACCCACTTCCTCACAGGTGAGGAACAGCTGGATATGCTCTGGCCTATGGCCCTTGGTTCTGTCAATGTAGTGGCTTAATGCCCTCTTGACATTCAAACAATGTAGCATACACTCAGGTGAGCTGGAATTTTCAGTGAAGAAAACAGATAAAGTGATAGTTTGGTTCAAATGGAAGTCTGAGGCCACTTTAGGGAGAGATTTCCTACTGGTCCTAAGTACGACCTTGTTCCTGTGGAATGAAATGTAGTCCAAATCTGTGCACATGGCTTGCAATTCACTTATTCTCCTGGCTGAAGTGATGGCCACCAGGAAGACAGCTTTCCATGTGACATACTTCAAGTCTGCAGTTGTCATTGGCTCCAATGGTGGCTCCATGTGCTTGGCAATACAAATGTTTAGATTCTAAGCCAAGACTGGCTCCCTAAGGGGAGGATGGAGGTGGCTGAGACCTTTGAAGAATCTGTGAAAGACAGGATAAGAGGCCATGGACCTGTCTTTGCCAGCGGACACGTATGCTGAGACTGCAGCCAGATGCACCCTCAGTGTCAAAGGCCCAGTGTGTGTGTGTGTAGGTGGGTGAGACAGTCCAGGACAGGAAGACCAGCCCTAGAGGGGACAATGTCCTTTCTTGAGCACCAAATAAAGAACCTTTTCTTGGTGGATGGCTTCCTGGATCCTCTAAGCACTGTCAGAACCTCCTCTGAGAGGTTTAGGCTAGCAAACTCTAAGTCCTCAAGAGCCAAGCCTTCAGCCACAGGGATCTGAGATTGGGATACAGGATCCTGCCCTGGGAGGATGTCAAGAGGTTGTGCCTCTGGGGTAGGTGAACTGGGGGAAGAGACATACAGGGTTACCAGGAGTGAGTACCCCAGCTGTCTCGGCCAGTTTGGTACCACCAGTATCATTGTTGCTGGCTGTGATCTGAGCTTTACCAAGATCTTGAGCAACATGAGGAAAGGCATAGAGGAATCTCCTCGACCAATCCAGTGCAAGTGCATCCATAGGGACGATGCCCTTGCTGGGAGGCCTGCAACAGAATTGTAGCAGCTGATTACTGTCTGTAGAGGCAAAAATATCTCTCTCTGCTGTACCCCACCTTCTGAATACTGTCTGTGGCACTTGTGGATTCAGTGCCCATTTGTGATGCTCCTGGCTGATCCTGGTGAGGAAGTCTGCCAGGATGTTGTCCTTCCCTGGAAGATGGATAGCGGACAGACACACCTATAAGGGGTATGCTCGACTCCACGGCTTCATTGCCTCTGTGCACAGTGGGGTGGATCTGGTTCCCCCTTATTTGTTGATGTAGTACATGGTGGTAGTGTTGCCTGTTCTGACCTGTACCACCTTGTTTTTCAAATGAGGAACAAATGTCTGAAGAGCCTGGTATACTGCCCTGAACTTTAACAGGTTTATGTGCAGAACTGATTCCTGAGGGGACCATGTTCCGCTGGCTGTTAGGTCTAGCATGTGTGCCACCCACTCTAGCAGGGAGGCATCTGTTGTGAGTAAAACTGAAGGATGCTCTTTTTATTTGTGACTGGCACCAACTTGGCTAGGGAATCTCTTGTTTGAGACCAGTAAGCTCGCAAGTGGAACTGTATGTCTCTCATCTAAAATCTGGAAAAACTGCTGTGGCAACTGCCATGTGGCTCAGCAGGTGTAAGAACTCTCTTGCTGGCCTGGGCCTGTTTAGTTGGAATGATCCTGCCAACTGCAGGATACTGCTCACCCTGTCCTGGGGGAGAAATGCTCTGCCTTTACTGGTGTCCGGCTCTACCCCAATGAAATCCAGAAGCTGAACTGGTTCTTGATGGGACTTCTGCAGGTTTATGATGAATCCCAGAGACTCTAATGTGCTCCTGGTAAGGTCCAGAGCTTCTCTGGTGTGCTGCAGTGTCTGACCTCGACTAGCCATCATCCAGGTATGGAAACATGGTTACTCCCTGCCTTAAGTGCGCCACAACCATGGCCAGACACTTTGTGAATGCCCTGGGGGTTAGAGTTAAACAAACGGCACTGCTGCAAACTGGTAGTGACCTGAGGGTTGTCTGAACCTCAGGTACTTTCTGTGGCTCGGTCTGATAGGAATGTGGAAGTAAGTATCCTTTAGGTCTAAGGATGCCAAATAGTCCCCTTTTTGCAGTGTTGGGATAATCATAGTCAGTCACCATTTTGAACTTTGGTTTTAGTATATGCTTATTTAGGAATCACAAACCCAGAATAGGTCGCAGGTCCCCATTTTTCTTCTAAGTGAGGAAATATCCTGAGTTGAAGCCCTTTCCCCTCTGTAACAGGGGTACAGGCGCCACTGCTTTGATTGCCCTTGGCTCACTACCTCCAAGACCCACTTGTCTGTGGTGATGGCATGCCAAGCTTGAAGGTAGTGAGTCAATTTGCCTCTTATTAGTAGGGGGAGGCGACCTGTACCAGCCTGTCAGGGATTCAGTTTTGGCTGGGACTGCACTTGAGGTACCTGGGCAGACAGTCTCATGGACCTCTTGCCCCTAACCCCTGAAATACTCCATGGGTTGCTGGCAGTCTGACACTGCTTGTGCTTGATAAAAGGGCCTGGAGTAGGATCCCCTAACCCTGCCTCCCCCTGTACTGGGACCCGAAAGAAGTAGAGAGCTTTTCCTTGGCAGAACTGTTTCTATAGGTGGCCTTATATTCCTCCTCCTTTTTCATGTAGGCTTTGGTTTCGTCTCCAAAATAGGGAGTCACCCTCACAAGGAAAACACATTGGCTTGGTTTGTGTGTCCTGGGTCAAGTTTGTGGTCCTAAACCACACAAATCTTCTCATAGAGATGGAGGGAGCCATAAGCCTGGCTGCAGTATCATTAGCATCCACAGTCATATGGAACTGATATTTGGCGGCATCCAGTGCCGCCCTAGCAGTTTCCACCAGGTCCACTGCCACATCACCTGGGACTTTGTCAGTAAGTGTCAGAACAGTCTTCCCTAAGGCCTTTTGGTACTGTACTGAATAAGCTATGTAGTTGGCTTGTCTCACAAGGAGTGAGACAGCCAGATATCCTTTCTTCCCCATCCCATCAATTTTCCTGAAATCTGTCAGGAGGATGGGATGAAACAGGTATCATAGCTTTGTCGCAAGCTGCTGCCTGAACCACTCACTCATGATCTGGATGGTGAAATAAAAATGCAGCAGTGGACCTGTCCAGTTGATATTTTTTAATCAACTTTTTTGTCCACCCCTGGGATAGTAGTGTTTTTTTTTTAAATGTGTAGCACTGCTTTCCTCAGGGATTTATGCATGGGGACCACCATATGTTTTGTTGGTGCTACCCCTATCATTTCCAAGAATTCAGCTTCCCCTCCATTTTCCTCAGTCTTCTGGAATGGGAGATTCAGTGTCACTACCATTTGCTTTACAAATGAGTAGTGTGAGGTGTAATCTTCTGGACCTCTAGGTGGGGAACCTAAGTCCTGTTCAGGGGATACCTCAGGTTCAGTGGGTTCCCCCTCCTCTTCCTCTGGATTATCACAGACATACACAGGTTCCTGACCCCTGGAACCAGGGTAGGAACATGTGGAATCAGTGTGGGAACTGGAACCACAGCCTATAGGGCCTGCAGAACCTACAGTGCCTTTGCAATGTCCTCAGCAGAGGGCACTGGTGTTTTTTCTGGTTAGAGCTCCTTAGCCTTCTCAGCTGTAGGTACAGTGACACATTTTTCTTAGTGGGATCGGGTTCACTAGCCGGTTCCACAGACGTTTTAGTTTTATCAGTGGATTTTGGGTCCACTGATTCCTTTGGCCTGTCTAATTTCTAAGCCCTATTCTTAAAGAGTTTTGGGGTAAAAAGTCTTGCAAATAGCATCATTTGAGAAAATATGGCTAGTTCCCAAGCGGATAATTAACAGATTGTGCCTGTCTACTTTGGTCACTATCTGGCCACAACTAATACAATTTTTAAAACTAGTGGGTCTCGTCTTTTTCTTAGGTTTTAGAACCTCTGACATTGATTAAGATTTTAAACCACTACCTTTACACAAAGTGATCGGTTCCTTGAACCAACAATTCAACTTGAAATAAAAGCAACCGGTTCCCCAAAATCAAAAAGGAACTAAGCGCTTATCGGTTCCCGGTCAGGAAAAAGGAACCACAAACTAACCAAAATAAAATAAAAAACACAAACTATACAGATCCTGAAAGGAACCATAAACAAACAGTGAAATGAAGACAAAATATGAGGTAAAAACCTCTGAAACAGTGGTTCCACGGAACCGATGAGGAACCAAAAAACAAATAAATTTAACCTCAAAAAACTACACTAAACTTATAAGGGCAGCAATTTAAAAATAATTAAGTAAAAACAGTACTTACTGACCAAAACAAGTAATTGAATAAAGTTGAGGAGCTCTCTGAGGCATCTTAACTGGCAGGTGGAGTAAACAATCTGAGCACTCAGAGTACAGCAATTACTAAGGGCAGCAGTTTGAAATTGGCACGTGCCAATCAGAGTTCCATCATTTGCATAAATTCTATCTTTCCGTAGCAGTTCAACATTGAAGGCTGACTGCATTAGTTTACTCATACTGTGCGATTCCTGGGGTTAAAACATGCTATTTCCACTTATTATTATAAGGGTCTCAAGAATGCTGAAATCTGATTGGCTGTCAGCATTCTGAGAGCCTTATGTTAATCTCCATATTAACATACTTGTAGAGCCTGATCACTTGAGTACTGATTTAAAGAATCAAGGTCCTACTTACATGTGCAGCGTTCTATGTCTGGAACTGATGACAACCATAACAGCAAGGCTGACAGTGGCAGGAACCATTTACCCATGTTTGAAAGAAAGGTCAAATTAAACACTGAACTGTTACTTTTTCCTGTTTTTATGGCTGTGGTGTGCTAGATGATGGAATACAGCATTTTACTAATCTCTTCTGTAGGACACTCCTTTGAAGTACAGTTACCAGCGGGGCTAAAGAAATAGATTTGTTTTCCCCATGTAAACCTTTGACGTAGAGACTATTTTATGTCAACGGTTAAGAATAACTAAAATAAATGCTGTTTGTCATTAGACAACTGCAAGAAAAACTGAACCCAATTATAATAATTGCAACAAGGTACTCCCAGGTGTTATGTTACTGTTCAAGTTAATAACCCCCTTGGGGCAATATGGCACTCTGCCACATTATGCCTGCAGTGGGTGATTACCTAGTACATCAACATAACCCTTGGTCATACAGAACACAGAGAAATAGAAATTATGTACCTACCGAAATTCTTGATCTTGTTGGATGAAGTCTCCACCACTCATTCACACTAATGGGATCTATGCCGGAGGCACTAGGACCCAGCGGGAGCAAACTTTTTAAGAGGGTCAGCGCCAGAGGTGGAGCCGAGAGGAAGTGGCACTGCGAGCCGTGGCTTGTGCGGTAAAGACTACCTCAGCGTTGACCCTCCAACTGCCTCAGTATCTTCGCCCCCCCCCCGAGGAGGTGCAGTGTAACTAACCTAGAGGGACTAACCTAACAAAATCGGACATAAGATAGTCCGAATGACCCGTGTAAGAATGGTCAACAATAGATTCTTCATAGCCCAGCCATTGAAGGAGTGAAGACCAAAAACAAAGATGTGAGCTCAGGGGATGGTGGGTGGGCGTGTGAACGAGTGGTGGAGACTTCGTTCAAGAAGATCAAGAATTATGGTAGGTACGTCATTTCTATATCTTTCTGGACATAAAGTCTCCACCACTCATTCACATTAATGGGAGAGTACCGAGCTAATAATCCCCCCCGAGACAGGTGGTAGGAAAAACTAAGAGCTCACATACTTAGGACGGAAATCCATTAAGAATAGTCCTACCAAATGACAGATGTCATCTGGCATGGACATCCAAATCATAGTGCTTAATGAAAGTATGCACTGAGTTCCATGTAGCCGCATTGCAAATATCTGTAATGGGCACGTTGAGGATTTCCGGCACAGATGCCGCGACTGCTCTAGTAGAGTGAGCATACACTCTGCCTTCCAGCTTAACCTGTGCCATAGAATAGCAGTGGCTGAGGCATGCTACCAGCCACGCTGAAATGCACCTAACAGCAACAGGTTGACCCACCCGGGTCTCCCTGAAGGAAACAAACAGTTGTTGAGCCTTGCAAATTTCTTTTGTCCTATCCAGATAGAATCGCAGCACTCTATTAACATCCAAACAATGAAGGGTAAGTTCCCCTTCATTCTGAAAGTTAACAAAGTAGGACTTCCAGTTCTGCCACGGATCAGGCACGCAGCTGAGAACCCAGCTCCCTAGCCGACCTGCTGGAAATCCCTCTCTAAAACCATCAAATAACAGATTTTTGGTCTCAAAAAGAAGCCAAATGTCGAGCAGAACTACTGCTAAAGAGAAAGGAGCCCAATCCCATCCACAGCAAACAAAAGGGGTCAAAGAAGTTACGGGTGCTCAAAATGCCGCTTTGAACAACGCGGTGAGTTCAACCCACATGGCGGACCAAGCTGCAGCCAATGACATGGACAAGGAGACGGGCAGGCTCCCCCGATGGAGATCTGATGTCCTCCTCAAAGAGATTAAGGAAATGAGGGCGGAAAATAAGGCAGAGTTCCACAAACCAAACCAAAATATGCAACAGGTGGAGCGCAGGGTCCAAGAGTCAGAAGACAGTATTTCTCAGACCGAAGATAACATTCTTCACATTAGTCAAAAAGTTTGCGCCCTATGTCATCAAGTCACAGATCTTGAAAATAAATGTACTGACCTTGAAAGTTGCTCTAGACGGGACAATTTGAAGCTATATGGATTGAAGGAGGGAGCGGAAACAGGTCTAATGTCTGATTTCATCACGGACTTACTGAAAGACGTACTGGAGCTGCCAGCTACTTATGAGCTGAGAACAGAATGTGCACATAGAGCATTACTGCCCAGGCCGAAAGACGACGCAGCACGTCCAAGATCAATTATAATAAAATTTAGCAGTTACCGAACAAAGGAAGACATTCTCTGACGTGCATGGCAAAAAAAAAAAAAAAAAAATTAGATATTTGGAAGAGACTATTTTCGATCAGGACTACCCCACCCCTATTCAAAAGCAGTGCCTGGAGTACAGTCCAATAGTAAAACTCCTGAGGGAAAAACAAAATTTCAAAAGCCCTACCCAGCTTGCCTCAGAATCCATTGGAAGGAAGGGCCCGAGGTGTACGACTCAGCGCAAGACGCATGTGCATCCCTCTCGAAACATGGTCTGGATCTCCCTGCCCCTTTAAGACCATCACAGAAACGGAGGGAGTTGGAAGGGCTCGGGGAGAAAGTTCCTTCTAGGAGGCGGAAACAAGTCCCCAGCCAGTTCACCATGCATACAACCTCTCCGCTACTAGACCTAATGAAAAAATTACCAGGATGCATGGACAACGACGATGGCGAGGAAGACTATCGTTGAAGGGAGAGGTCTGTTCCGTGCTACAAGTAAACATGTCTTCAGTGTATCGCACGACGGTACACGATTCCTCTTTTGGCTGAACAGAGGTTACTAAGAAGTTCAAACCCACATATACCAAATAGAAACATTGCTAACTGCAGAACAGACACAACTAGGCAGTATGGATTTTAAATGGGTTGACTGAAGTTCCTCCTCTGCCACCCCCCCCCCAACAGCAGTTAATTAAGGATGCTCCAGGAAAAAATGAAAATTACGTACATACCGTAATTCTTGGTCTTCTCTTGTATATTCACCATTCATTACTGCTTGGGTAGTGCCGGAGGCGCGTACCCACTACGGGAATTTTTTTTTTTTTTTTTTGGAGTTGGCTCCAACGGCGCCGCCCACGAAAGTGACGCACTGTGTCATGCGCGAGGGGCGGCCATTAGGTGCTGCAGACTCCTCCTCCATCTCAGTTCTGGTAGCTGGAGAGGCGAAATAAAGGGTATAGGAAAAAAAGGGAGAGCGAGGCAAGAGAGACGAGGGACAGAAAAAGGAAAGGATATAAACTGAAGAAGGAATAAGCTGGCAGAGGACAGATAGAAGAGGGAGAATACCTACCCTAAGGGACCGCAAGACCTCCCATCTGGGGTGGCTCTAAGGGAGGAACAGATAGCGAGAAAAGGAAGAAGAAAAAGAAGAAGAAAGAGAAGAAAAAGAAGGGATACTGAGAGGGGTCAAGACTGCCCATAGATATTGGTTGAGAGGGTTATAAGCTCGGAACCAAAAGCAAGGGAGCAAGAATCCCTCCTAATAGGACTGAGAAAAGGTTCAACTGTACTGCTTGTATAGATTGGACACAAGGGCAGATTCTCTATCCCCTCATCATCCCAACCCCCTACACTCTAGCCGAGAGCTCACAAACTGCCCAGACAGAAATTTGTCCCGGAAGGAGAGCGCCCAACTATGCGGGATGGGGGTGGGGTTAACCCCTTAGCACTTTGTTAAGTGCCAACACCGAAGTGTGTGGGTAGGAGTTAGGCCCTACAAAAGGCAGCTTTGTATGAAGGATAGAGTGGAAACTCAGTCGGACTCCCTGAAGGCAAGGCAAAGGCAGCAGTTCAAGGTTAAGAAGTGCAGAAGCACCAACCAGAAGAAGCTGACAATTAAATAATGCCTGCCAGGGGGAACCTTAATTCTGAGGCCGAGCCAAGAGGGACAGTCTGTTCAGCTGTGAACTGAACAACGTGGCTAAGGAGCCCAGAGGTCACCCTTCGGGGCAGTCAGAAAGAGTTCCCTCAGGATAGCAGAAAAAGTCAGCTTAGCCACTGCCATCATTGCACGCTGCCACGCTGCACTCAGGGATCAGGCTGAAAAAGTGAAAAATCCAGACCAGCAGGATGATGATGGCTCCCGGATGCGCCACACCCAGCCAGCATGCCCCACCAAGAAAGAGCCAGGAGGTATGTCCAGTATACGCTGCGGTGAAGGGGCTGGGGGAGGGCGGAGGAAGGCAGCCAGTTGGGAGGGGGAGAATCAAATTAAGAAAAAGGAATAAGCCGTCTAGGTAAGAAAAAGAGGATGGAGTCCAGTTTTTTTCTGGAAGGAGGGCCCCAACCTCTGGGGGAAAGGAGATGGGGAAGGAGGAGGAGGGGGCGGGAGGAGGTGGGAGGATGAGATTGCATGCCCCCATGTTCCAGAAGTCCCTGTGGACCAAAGGGAGACTAAAACTCGGCTGTCTGCATCCTTTTGTTAAGGTGGAAAAACGTCTCTTTTTGTTGTTGTTTTGGAAGAGCCTGAGACAAGGAGATAGTCCAGAGAACAGGACTTTTCCAAGAGGAACGGGAAATCTAAGCCCCCACCAGCAAGGGGGATCTGACATGAGAAATGCTGGACAGGTCAAGCTAACACTCAGGTCCACTACAGGAGGAACATTTGGTGATAGATGCTCCTTCTCCCTCTTCTCCTAAGCCAGAAGTTGGGAGAGAACCCATTTTCTAGTCAGAGTTCACCTCGGCGCCCAAGGGGAAAGTCCTGGAGCGAAAGATGGTAAAACCCTATATTTAGCACCATCAGGGAGAAGTTAAAAGGAAAAGGAGACATCAAGGGGGTTCTTGAGCCTTGAAGTCCGAAGGGTCTTTGATTGAACAAGGGACCCAGGAAAGGGTCTCTTGTAATCTGAAGAAAGAAGAAAAACAAAACAGAGAGGGACCCCAAGCACTCTGATCTCGGCAGAGAGGTTCAGACGAAAGCTGGACCCAAAAGGGTAGTCCGAGGAAGAACTCTTAGACAGGGGTCAAGGAGGGGCCAGGGAGTCAAGGAAAAGAGGCAAGAGCTCCTGCTTGTCTCCCGAGTGGGACTCTGGTGCTTCAAAGAAGTGGCAGGGAGTCTGGAGGTACCATAGAAACATAGATGTTGACGGCAGATAAGGACCGCTTGGCCCATCTAGTCTGCCCATTTCCCTACCTACAGGATAGGCCGCAGATCCTAGTTAACCAACAGCCTATTTCTTCCTACCCCCCACAAGAATTGCCTTATGTCTGTCCCATACATTCTTGAATTCTCCCACAGTTTTAGACCCCACAACCTCCTCAGGAAGGCTGTTCCATGCATCCACTACCCTCTCTGTGAAATAATACTTCCTCACATTGCCCCTGAACCGCCCTCCTATCTTTAAATTGTGTCCCCTTGTTCTTGCATGTCTCTTTTTCTGAAAGATGCTACCCTCTTGGACTTTGTTGATTCCACTGAGGTACTTAAAAGTTTCTATCATGTCCCCCCTTCTTTCCTCAAGGGTATACATATTAAGCTCCTTTAGTCTCTCCTCATACGCTTTCTCTTGCAGACCCTGCACCATTTTAGTTGCCCTCCTCTGGACTACCTCTATCCTGTCTATGTCCTTGGAGATGGGGTCTCAGAGCTGGACACAGTACTCAGATGGGGTCTCACCAACTGTCTGTACAGAGGATAACAACTTCCTGTTTTCTGCTGCTGATGCCTCTCCCTATACATCCCAGTATACCCCAGCCCTCCCTACTGCCTTCTCACATTGCTTGCTAACCTTAAGGTCATCTGATATGATTACCCCCAGGTCCCTTTCCTTTTTTGTTGTTGTTACTACCTCCCCACCCATTGTGTATTCTTCCCCTGGGTTCTTGTTTCCCAGGTGCATTATTTTGCACTTCTTTGCATTGAATCCTAGCTGCCATACTTCTGACCATTCCTCCAACCTTGCCAAGTCCCTTTTCATCCTTTCCACGCCTCCCTGTGTATCAACCCTGTTGCAGATCTTTGTGTCATCTGCAAAAAGGCATACTTTTCCTTCCAGTCCCTCTGCAATGTCACTGATGAAGACATTAAAAAGGACTGGACCCAATACTGAACCCTGCGTTCCCCCACTAGTAACCCCTGTTTCTTCAGAGCGGACTCCATTTACAATTACCTTCTGTGTCCTGTTGTGCAGCCGATGTTTTACCCAGGGACCCACTCCCAGGCTGGTTAATTTGACTATTAATCTTTTGTGTGGGACTGTGTCAAATGCCTTGCTAAAGTCTAGGTAGGCCATGTCCACAGCCCCTCCCTGGTCTACTACTTTGGTCACCCAGTCAAAGAAATCTATTAGATTCGTCTGACATGACCTTCCTGCTGTGAACCCATGCTGCCTTGGGTCCTGTGCTCCACTGGCCTCTAGGTACTCAACTATTCTTTCCTTCAGAAGTGACTCCATCACTTTCCTACCACAGAGGTCAGACTGACAGGTCTGTAGTTTCCTGCCTCTGTCTTGGTCCCACTTTTGTGAAGGGAATCACATCCGCCTTCCTCCAGTCCTTGGGTACCACACCATCCTCCCATGATTTATTAAAAAGAGTAGTCAGTGGTTTCACTAGTCCCTCCCTTAATTCTTTTAGAATTCTGGGGTGAATTCCATCAGGACCCATTGCTTTGTCCACCTTCAGTTTTAGGAGTTCTTGCAGAACCCTTTCTTCTGTGAAAGGACTGGGATCAACCCCCTTATCAAGAGTGCTTCTGTTAATTGGATTAGGCACTTCTCCCTCCTCTTTTGCGAACACTGAGCAGAAATATTCGTTCAGTATCCCTGCTTTTTCACTGTCCCCCTCTGCCCACCCACCATTCATTCTATTCAGCCTCACTATCCCTCCCTTTGTCTTTCTACGCTCACTGATGTACCTATAAAGGTTTTATCCCCCTTCTTAACTGAGTTGGCTAGCTTTTCCTCAGTTTGGACCTTTGCTATTCTGACTTCCCTCTCTGCTTCCTTCTGCCTTAACTGGTACAGCTCTCTGTCCTGCTCCTTCTGTGTTTCCTTATACTTCTGGACTTCGCCCACAACTAGCCTCAACTGAAGGTAAGGCAAGCAGGGAGGAGGCAATGCTGAGAAGCTGAGACCTGAGAGGGGATGGTGGACGGGAAGCACTGATGAATGGTGAAGATATACAGTAAGATCAAGAATTACAGTAGGTATGTAATTTTCATACCTTAACTATATCAATCTTCACCGCTCATCACTGGTGTGTGAGTACCAAGCCGATAAAGTGGTACCGGTCCCTCTCTATAGGCTGGACAGCCTTCAGGCCCTCATGAGGACTCATGAAGGGTGAGGGCCCATCCCAGGTCTGGCGAGACCCACTACTGCTCAGAGACAGGACAAGGCTCCTGACCTGCAGGAGAGGGAGGGCACCCCTTCAGTTCCTGCCTGCCTCAGCAGGAGAAAACAATGAGCCCCCAGAATGGCGAGGCAGTCACCCTATGCTGGGCCACGGTTGACAACCAGGAAAAGTGAAGCCATGCTGTCCGCCTAATGCAGACTGCAGATCCCACAAGCCTGGAGACTACTGCACTGGCATCATAAGATGCCTGTGCCTGGTGTCTCACTAGCTCCAAGCCTCTTGTGGAGATGACAATGGCTTGCCTGGTTGCCTCGCAATCAGGCAATGCTGCTAGGATTTTCCACAATGCAGCCCACAGCCGCCTCTCATAGACCACCATGTGTACCTGATGAGCAGCAATGGACAACAAGAAAAAATTATTCACCTTAGTAATGTTGTTTTTTCTAATGGAGTCTTGCTGTATTCTGACTATTGCAGTTAGGTCCTGCCTTTCAACTGCCCCGGAGAACAGAGAGTTAACTTTCCATGGCCAGCATGGAACGTTCAGCACGAGCTCAGTTGAGCCCCTGTCTGCTGCTGTTTAAACTCCAACCATCAGATCTTTACGAGCAATACTCACCAGAAGTTCTGTGCGGAAACTGTAAAAACTCACACTAGCCAACTGGCAACTAAATTTATTAAAAAGGGTTTTTTGGTTTCAAAGCAAAGACTCAAGTCAGGAAACCCAAAAAACAAAACACAACACACACCCAAAGTAAAGGAGGGTGAAAAAGAGGGGCACCCCTAGGGTGCCGACACTGCTCCTGTCCACCCACATACCAAAAACTAGGTTCTCAGAGGGAAAGCAGGGGAGGAGGTCAGAATACAGCAAGACTCCATTAGAAGAAACAACATTACTAAGGTGAGTAATTTTTTCTTCAAACAACATGAAGTCTTGCTGTATTCTGACTATTGCAGACTACCAAGCAGTACCCCCATGGAGGAGGGACAGAACCTACTTTGGGAATAGGCTCTGAAATACTGCTGTGCTAAACCGAGCATTACTCCTAGCCTGGATATCCAGAGTAATGCTTGGTGAACGATGGACTGTTTTCCAGGTGGCTGCTTGACAAATTTCTAGGATAGGAATATCCCTGGCAGCAGCCAGGGAAGAAAAAATTACTCACCTTAGTAATGTTGTTTCTTCTAATGGAGTCTTGCTGTATTCTGACTATTGCAGTGATATCCAACCTTTGAACTGCCCCGGAGAAGAAAGAGTTAACTTTCCATGCAAGGCATGGAACGCTGAGCTTGAGCTCGGTTGAGACTCTGTCTGTTGTTGTTTGAATCAAAACCGCCAGATCTTTATGAGCTAAACTCACTGGGCGTCCTGTGTGGAAACTGTAAAGTTACACTAGCCAACTGGCAACTAAATCTAATAAATAGGTTTTTTGGTTCCAAGGCAAAGACTCAAGTCAGGAAACCCAAAAAACAAAATACAACACATACCCAAAAATAAGAGGGTGAGAAAAAAGGGGGGGGGCACCTCTGAGGTGCCAACACTGTTCATGCCACCACATCCCAAAACCCAGGTTCTGAGAGGGAGGCGGGAGGTCAGAATCAGCAAGACTCCATTAGAAGAAACAACATTACTAAGATGAGTAATTTTTCTTCAAACAACATGAAGTCTTGCTGTATTCTGACTATTGCAGACTACCAAGTAGTACCTCCATGGAGGAGGGACAGAACCTACTTGGAACAGGCTCTGAAGCACTGTTGTGTTAAAACCGAGCATCACCCCAGCCTGGATATCCAGAGAGTAATGCTTGGTGAAAGTATGTACTGTTTTCCAGGTGGCTGCTTGACAAATCTCTAAGATAGGAATATCCCTGGCAGCAGCCAGGGAAGCAGCTGTACCTCTGGTAGAGTAAGCCCTCAGGCCTGAGGGTGGGATCCTACCTAATTTTTCATAGCAAAATTGTATACAAGAGACAATCCACCTGGCAATAGATCTCTTACTGGCAGGTTTTCCCTTACCAACCTCACCATAAGTGAGGAACAGTTGGAGGGAGTCAAACCTGTGACCCTTGGTGCGCTCTATGTAGTAGCTAAGGGCCCTTTTCACATCCAAGCTGTGCAGCCTCCTCTCCCCAGAGGAGGAATGGTCAGTGAAGAAAACAGGAAGAGACACAGACTGAAACCACCTTAGGCAAAAACTTCCTATTAGTCCTGAGGACAACCTTATCTCTATGGAAAGAGACAAAATCAGGCTCCACTGACAGGGCCTGTAACTCACTTATGCGTCTGGCAGAAGTAATGGCTACCAAGAACACAGTTTTCCAAGTCAAGTACTTAAGCTCTGCTGAGGACAAAGGCTCAAAAGGGGGTTGCATAAGCTGAGCAATGCAAACATTAAGGTCCCAAGCAGGGGCAGGGTCCCTGAAGGGAGGATTGGTATGCAGCAATCCCTTGAAGAACTTACAGAATACAGGATGAGCTGAAAGGGAAGAGTGCTTGCCTGCTGACAAGAAGGCAGAGACAGCTGCCAAGAAGGCAGAGACAGCTGCCAGATGCACTCTAAGTGTAGCTGGTCTGAGTCCCAAGCTATTGAGATGAACCATATAGTCAAGGACTGTAGGCAACCCAGCAGACTCTGGAGAAATATGCTTCCCAGAGCACCAAATAGTAAACCTTTTCCATTTGGAGTTGTAAGCCTTTCTGGTGGAAGGCTTTCGAGAGGCCTTTAAAATATCCAGAACACCTTGAGAGAGATGCAAATCAGCAAACTCTAACTCTTCAAGAGCCAGGCCTTGAGATTGAGAGATTTGAGATTCGGATACCAAACCCTCCCCTGAGAACATGTTAACAGGTTGTAATCCCTGGGAAGAGACAGGGGAAGGTGGACTGCCAAGGACAGCAAGAAAGGGTACCAGGGCTGTCTGTCCCAGTCTGGAGCAATCAGAATCACTTTGCAGGGTTGAGACCTGATTTTGACTAGTACCTTGAACAGGAGAGGGAAGGGGGAAGCATACAGGAACTTCCCTTTCCAATTGAGAACTAGGGCATCCAGGGGGACTGAGCCCAACACTGGGGGCCTGCAGCAAAAAAAAAGAGGAAGTTGGTGATTGTCTGGGGCTGCAAAAAGATCTATCTGTGGGGTGCCCCATCTGGAGAAGATCACCTTCAAAATCAGGGGATCTAGGGACCATTCGTGATGGCCCTGAGATATCCTGCTGAGAGCATCTGCCAGGACATTGTCCTTCCCTGGGACCACATCTTCATTGCCTCTGTGCACAAGGCCGTAGACCGAGTGCCACCCTGCTTGTTGATGTACCACATTGTGGTGGTATTGTCTGTCCTGATCTGAATTACTTTGTTCTAAACAGACCTGGAAAAATCTTGACGTGCTAGAAATGAAAATTACGTACCTACCGTAATTCTTGATCTTCTTGGACGAGTCTCCACCACTCATTCACACTATTGGGATCTGCGCCGGAGGCACTAGGACCCATCGGGAGCAAACTTTTTGCTGGGGAGTCGACGCCAGAGATGGCGCCGCGAGGAACGGTGCTGCGAGCCCCAGCTCACGCGGCAATGACTATCTCGGCGTTGACTTCCCAACCGCCTCAGTACCTTTTTTACCAAGGAGGTGCAGCGTAACTAACCTAGAAGGGTAGCCTAACCTAAAAACCCGGACATAAGATAGTCCAGACGACCCGTGTAAGAAGGGTCAATAAAGAAGTCTTCAAGGCCTAAAGATTTGAGGGAGTGAAGACCAACAAGAGAGGTGAGCTCGGGGATGGGAGGGAGGTAGATGAGTGGTGGAGACTCGCCCAGAAGATCAAGAATTACGGTAGGTATGTAATTTTATATCTTCCTGGACATAAGTCTCCACCACTCATTCACACTATTGGGAGTGTACCGAGCTAATAATCCCGAGAGGGCTGCAGGAAAACCCAAGAGCTCACGCTTGTTAAGACAGAAGTCCATTAAGGATGGCTCTGCCAAAGGAAGAATGTGTCGTCTGGCATGGACATCGAGTGCATAATGCTTAATGAAAGTATGCACTGAGCTCCAGGTGGCTGCATTGCAGATGTCTGCAATGGGCACGTTGCGGATTTCCGCTAGGGATGCCGCTACCGCTCTTGTAGAGTGAGCGTAATCTCTACCCTCCAATTTAACCTGCGCCATGGAATAGCAGTGACGAAGGCACGGGACTAGCCATGCTGAGATACATCTAATAGCGACAGGTTGACCCAGCCGGGCCTCACTGAAAGAAACAAGCAGTTGCTGGGCTTTACAAAAATCCTTGGTTCTATCTAAGTAGAAACGCAAGACCTTCTTAACATCCAGAGAATGAAGAGAGCGTTCCCCTTCATTTTGGAAGTCCGCAAAATAAGAGGGAAGGACCAAAGGTTGGTTAAGATGAAATTCTGACACAACCTTAGGAAGAAATTTAGGATGAGTACGGAAGGACTACTTTGTCCTTATGGAACACAGTATCCGAGGGTCTGTGACCAGGCATGTATCTCAGAGACCCTACGGCTGAGGTAATGGCCACTAGGAAGGCAGTCTTCCAGGTGAGAAACTTTAGCTCACAGGTAGCTAGAGGCTCAAAAGGTTTCCGAGTGAGCATGTCTAGCACAAGATTAATGTCCCAGGCTGCAACAGGACGTCTTGTAGGGGTCTGTGCCGAATGCCCTTAAGAAATCTCTTAACCATAGGTAACTGAGCCAGTGAAAGAGAAAAAAACCGGCTCATGATACACTGAGATGGCACTAAGGTGAACCTTAACTGTAGAGTACTGGAGACCTGAATTTGAGAGGTCCAAAAGGTACTCTAAGACTTTATCTGGAGGTCAGGAAAAGGGATTCAAAGAGGACTTTGCACACCAGAGGGAAAAACACTTCCACTTAGCCGTGTAAGTTTTCCGAGTGGCCGGCTTCCGCGCAGCCAGAAGGACATCAGAAACTCTTCGAGAGACATTGAACCGATTTACTTCTACCTCTTCAGGAGCCAAGCGTGAAGGTGAAGAGATGTCAGATTGGGATGGACCACCGGTCCCTGAGTTAAAAGGTTCATCTGCAGGGGAAGTGGTTTCGGAGGAACTGCCAACATACTGTTGAGAAGTGGAAACCACAGTTGTCGAGGCCAAAAGGGAGCAATGAGAATCATCTTGTCTCCTTGAGACTCAAACTTGAGGAGTACCCTCTGAATTAGAGGAAGAGGCGTAAAGGCGTAAAGAAAGCGTTTTGTCCACCGCAGCCTGAACGCATCCTGACAAAAAATGCCAGGCCCTGGATTTCTGGAGCAGAAGAGAGGCAGTTTTGCATTGAGTGGGGACGCAAAAAGGTCCAGGTCCGGAGTTCCCGACTCTTCGAATAGTGACTGAACTATGGTTGAGTCGAGAGACCACTCGTGAGGATCTGTCTCTGTTCTGCTAAGACGGTCTGCCAAGTTGTTCTGTACACCTGGCAGGTAGATTGCTTGAATTAGAGCCTTGTGCTCCAAGCACCATTCCCAGACCCTCATCGCTTCTCTGCATAAGGGGTAAGAATGAGCACCACCCTGCTTGTTGATGTAATACATCACTGCTTTGTTGTCCGCTTGGAGGAGAATATTCTAGACGGAGAATGTCCTTCAAAGCTCGGACCGCATAAAGGACGGGTCTCATTTCTAGGACATTTATGTGAAGCTCGGACTGAGTTGAGTCACACACCCTGAGTGTGGAGAGCCTGATAGTGAGCTCCCCACCCCATTAGTGAGGTGTCTGTGGTAATGGAGATCTGATGGTCCAGAGGGGCAAAGGGGTATCCCTGCAGGAGATTGTCCTCTTGAGACCACCAGGTGAGAGACCTCCGTAGGGGTTCTGTCACCTTGATGAGATAGGACTGCGGGTGAGTGGCTGGAGACCACTGAGTACTGAGCATCCACTGGGTGGTTCTCATGTGCAGACGGGCGAGAGGTACAGTGAACACTGAGGATGCCATGAGGCCCAGCATCCGTTGCATCGAGAGCGCTGTAACTGACCTGTTCTCTCTGATGTAACGGGCCATCTGAAGGATATCGTTCCTTCTGTCCTCTGGGAGAAAAGCCTTCGCACAGGATGTGTCCAGAAGGGTCCCTATGAAAAGGAGCCTCTGGGAGGGCTGCAGCTGTGATTTCTTGAGGTTCAGCAGGACTCCCATGGACGTAAGGAGGTGAGAGGCCATCTCTACGGCATCCAGAGTCCCTTGCCTGGAAGGACTTGCCAGAAGCCAATCGTCCAGATAAGGGAACACCTGTATTCCGAGTTTTCTGAGGTGCACTGTGAGAACTGCACAACACTTTGTAAAAACTCGAGGCGCCGAGGATAGCCCAAAAGGCAGGACTCTGAACTGATAATGTTGCCCCAGAGTCACAAACCTCAGGAATTTGTGATGCCTTGGGTGAATGGGAATGTGCTGGTAAGCATCCTGCATGTCTAGAGAAGCTAACCAGTCGTGCTGATGAAGCAAGGGTAACAGGGTTCCTAGAGGAATCATTTTGAATTTCTCCTTGGGGAGAAATTTGTTTAGCTTTCTGAGATCTAGAATGGGGCGATTCCCCAGACTTTTGGAACCAGAAAGTAATGAGAGTAGAACCCTTGCAGCCAGATGCAGCGGGCACAAAAGTTCTACTGCCCTGTTGTTTAGAAGGCCCTGAATCTCGGCGGTGAGAAGGTCTGACTGAAGGTCTGAGGTTATGGACTTCCACTGGCTGTAGAAGTGCATCAGCCGACCTCCCACCAGAGAGGAAAAGTCCACCTCGGGCAGTTGAGGTGGGACTTGGGCCAGCAATTCATAAGGTAGCGCTGGGCGCTTTGGGCCCTTGCACTTTCTGCTGCGCCTTCTTTTGAGGTTGGGCAGGTTGGTTCTTATGGAAACTTCCTCTGCCTCTGCCTTGAAAGGACTGACTGTTATGAAACTGACGTTTACTGGCATGCCCTCGAGAGGGGGCAGGAGGGGGTCTAGCCAACTTAATGGCTGACCTAGTCTTTTGTGTAGCTTCTAGAGCTTGCTCGACCTGAGGACCAAAAAGATATGCACCATCAAAGGGCAATGACATTACTTGCTGTTGCGCATCATTGGTGAAGCCTGAAGTGCGCAGCCAGGAATGGCGGCGGGTGCAAATACCAGCAGCTGCTGAACGGGAAGTGGAGTCGAAAGCGCCCATGGCTGCTTTAACCTGTTGGTTGTTAGATTCAAAACCCTGGTAATGGTTTGGAGAAGCTCTGGTTTGAATCCAACTCGGAAGAATTCAACCATTTGCTTGAGAGAGTGCCACAGGATATACTCGTACTGAGAAAAATAGCCCTGGTAACTGGAAATCGCATACTTAGGGTAGAAGCAGCAAAGACTCTCTTACCTAAGGTGTCTATCTTACGAGATTCCTTGCTAATAGGTTGAGCTGTAGTGGTTTGAGGAAGGACGACCTTATCATTCTCTGCCAGGACTACAATAGATCCGCAGGCCTGGGATGCCAAATGGACGATCCTTGGGGGCTGAATATTTTCTATCAATGGATTTAGCCACCGATGAAGAAAGAGCAGGATTATTCCATACCATTTGAGACAGCGTCTCGAAGGAAGGCTGAATCGGAGGAGTCAAATCCGTAGGGATCTCCGAGGTGTGAAGGTATTGGAGTCTTAGCAATTTCCCAGGATTGATGTCTGTACTCTGGAGAGAAAGTGTGGAAATCATATTCTTCAGCAGAGACTTAAATGACAGGTCCTCGACCACAGGCTCTGCAGCAGTAAAAGATCCTGCTTCGTCCACCTCATCGCCCAGCCGAAGGTCTGGGTCAGGCTCAACGTTATCTCCTGACAGTCCAGGAGGGACTGTATGGACAGGAAAGGGATGAAAGCCAGAAGAGGAAGGAGGAAAAGAGACAAAAGAAAAGTCCCCGAGAGCCCCCGGCGCCGAGAACGACGCCAAGGAACCACGCGGCGCCGCAAATGGCGCCGAGAAGCCACACGGCGCAGAGGATGGTGCCGCTGCAGCCGACGCCGCGAAGCTGCGTGACGCCGCTCCGAAGCCGATCTCTGGCGTTGACTCCCCAGCAAAAAGTTTGCTCCCGATGGGTTCTAGTGCCTCCGGCGCAGATCCCAATAGTGTGAATGAGTGGTGAGACTTATGTCCAGGAAGAAAAATTACTCACCTTAGTAATTGCTTTTCTTCTCATGGAGTCTTGCTATATTATAACAATAGCAGTCAGCCACTGCAGCTGAACTGCCCCGGAGAGGAAGGAGTTAACCCAGAAGATCTGAGTTCTACAGCGAGGGCGCTAGTCTAAAGTTTCATCTGGCAGTTTCAAATGAAACTGTCAGATCTTTACTAGCCAACATCAAAGGACGGAAAAAAGTCTGTGTGGAAAACTACACTAGCCTATGGCTACCTACTAGTAGTAATAACAACAATATAAACAACAAAGAAACACCCAGAACCATAATAACAAAGATTGATGGTATTATGGTTCGCTTTACCACCCTTGACAATCACATATGAACCCCTTCCCCAAGACTCAAGTCCAAGAAGGGGCAATAAAAATAACCTAAATGAACATCTAGATCCCTAACCCAAAGGAAAACAGGGTTAGGGAAAACTAAAATGGCATGACACAGTGCTTGCACCAATTTGCCACCTCTACCCAAGTAGGAGTTCTGAGAGGGCAGGAGGGAGGGTGGTTATAATAGCAAGACTCCATGAGAAGAAAAGCAATTACTAAGGTGAGTAATTTTTCTTCAAACACCATGAAGTCTTGCTATATTATAACAATAGCAGATTACACAGCAGTACCTCCATGGAGGAGGGTCAGAACCTACTTAGAAATAGGCCTCTGAAGCACAGCTGTGCCAAACCGAGCATCTCTCCTGGACTGGACATCCAGGGAATAATGCTTGGTAAAGGTGTGAACTGTCTTCCAGGTAGCAGCTTGACAAATCTCCAGAATAGGAATGGCTCTAGCAGCCGCTAGAGACGCAGCTGTACCCCTGGTGGAGGGGCCTCAATCCTGAGGGGGTACTCTACCCAGTTTCTGATAACAAAATTGGATACAAGAGACAATCCACCTTGCAATTGTTCTCTTAGTGGCAGGTTTCCCTTTGCCAACCTCACCATAGGTAAGAAACAGTTGGAGGGATTCAACCTCATGACCTCTGGTGCGCTCTAGATAGTAACTTAATGCCCTTTGACATCCAAGCTGTGCAGTCTCTCTCACCTGAGCAAGAATGCTCAGTGAAAAATACTGGGAGGGAGATAGATTGATTCAGGTGGAAATCAGAAACCACCTTAGGCAAAAACTTTCTATTAGTCCTAAGGACTACCTTATCTCTGTGGAAAGAGATAAAATCTTCTTCCACTGACAGGGCCTGTAACTCACTTATGCGTCTGGCAGAGGTGATAGCTACTAGAAAAACGGTTTTCCAAGTTAAATACTTGAGTTCTGCTGAAGACAGAGGCTCAAAGGGGTTGCATTAACTGAGCAATGCAAATATTCAGGTCCCAGGCGCGAGCTGGTTCCCGAAAGGGAGGGTTAGTGTGAAGCAACCCTTAAAAAACTTGGAGAACACAGGGTGAGAAGAAAGGGAGGCAGGCTTCCTGCTGACACAAAAGCAGAGAAGACAGCTGCCAGATGAACCTTCAGGGTAGCTGGTCTAAGGCCTAAGGAATTCAGATGGACCAAATAGTCCAAAAGAATGGGAAGATCAGCAGATTCTGGGGTATCTGCCTCTCAGAGCACCAGATGGAAAACCTCTTCCACTTAGAATTATAAGTGGCCCTAGTGGAAGGCTTCCTTGAAGCCTTTAAAATATCCATAACACCTTGAGAAAGGTGTAAATCAGCAATTCTAGCTCCTCAAGAGCCAAGCCTTGAGGTGGAGGGACTTGAGGTCCGGATACCACACTCTCCCTGTGCACAGGCCAGTAAGTCGAACTCTGGGCAGGCTCAGGGCAGGGTGGACTGCCAGGGACAGGAGCAGAGGGTACCAGGGCTGTCTGGCCCAATCTGGGGCAATCAGAATCACTCTGCAAGGTTGAGATCTGATTTTCACTAGTACCCTGAAAAGGAGAGGAAAGGGGGGGAAGGCATACAGGAACTTCCCTTTCCAATCCAACAGAAAGGCATCCAGAGGGACTGAGCCCAGTACTGGAGGCCTGCAGCAAAAAAGAGGAAGTTGGTGGTTGTCTGGGGCCGATAAAAGATCTATCTGAGGAGTGCTCCAACTGGCAAAGACAGACCCCAGTACTTTGTGGATTCAGAGCCCATTCTGTGATGGCCCTGAGAAATTCTGCTGAGGGCGTCCCCAGCACATTGTCCTTCCCTGGGAGATGAACCGCTATCAGGGAGGTGTTCAGGAATAAGCCAGAGACCACAACTTCATTGCTTCGGTGCACAAGGCTGAAGACCGAGTGCCCCTTGCTTGTTGATGTACCACATTGTGGTGGTATTGTCTGTCCTGACTTGAACCACTTTGTTCTGGACAGAATCTGAAAAGACCAAGAGCTAAAAAGACAGCTCTGAGTTCCAGAAGATTGATGTGAGCAGAGATTCCTGAGGAGACCACACTCCTGAGTGGTAAGGTCGCCTAGGTGAGCCCCCACCCCTAACAGGGAGGCATCCGTGGTGAGGGTGAGGAGGGAGAAATGGAATGAAGGGAACCCCTTGTTTCAGATTGCTTTGATCCTGCCACCAGTGTAAGGCCAGGATCAGGGTTTGAGTAACTGGGACCAATTTGGTAAGGGGGTCCTTCCTCTGAGACCAATAGGCCCTCAAATGGAACTGAATGTCCCTCATCTGGAATCTTGCTCCCTGCACAACAGCTGTGGAAGCAGCCATGTGCCCGAGGAGTTGCAGAAAATGCCTTGCTGGTCGAGAGACCCGCAGGGTAAAGGAGGATGCCAGGGCGATGAGTCTGTCCACCCTTTCCGAGGGAAGAAAGGCCCTGGCTAACCTTGTGTTCACTCCTGCCTATGAAAGTTAGGGCCTGAACTGGTTCCAGAACTGACTTTGTAAGTTTAGCAGGAATCCCAGAGAAGGAGAAGCTGCTGGGTGACTTGCAAGTGGATTCACCTGACCTGGAGACTGACCCACAATGAGCCAGTCGTCCAGGTAGGGAAACACAGCAACCCTTGCTCTTCTTAAATGAGCCACTACTACAGCGAGACATTTTGTGAATACCCTTGCGCAGAGGTAAGGGCAAGGGCATTGCCCTGAACTGGTAGTGGCCTGAGGGCAGTTCGAACCTGAGGTACTTTCGTGGGAAGGCCTGATCAGAACATGAAAATAGGCATCCTTGAGGTCCAGGGAAGCTAGCCAGTCCCCTGGTTTTAGGGAAGGCAATATCATTGCCAGAGTTAACATTTTGAACTTTGGTTTCAACAGATGCTTGTTCAAGTATCTTAAATCCAGAATGGGCGCCATTCTCCTGTCTTTTGGGGTAAGAAAGTATCTTGAATAAAGCCCCTTGCCCTGATGGCAAGGAGGAACCTTCCACTGCTTTGCAGACCAGAAGAGAAGAAACCTCTGCTTCCAAAGCAAGGGCTTCTGAAGGATTTGCAGGTAGGAAATGCCTGGCTCTCATCTTTGGAAAATATTTGAAGCTGAGAACTCAGACCCTGGCCTATTACCTCCAGAACCCATCTGTCCGAGTTAGGGACAGCCAGCTCTGGCTGAAATAGGCCAACCTGCCCCCACTGGTACAGGAGAATGGCCCTGGGCACCCCATCAGGGTGCCTGCTTAGCAGCAGCCTTAGGCTGAGGGAGGAGACGGTCACTTGCGCCCACGCCTACCCCTGCCTCTGAAGAAACCCTTCTGTAGACAGCAGAGGAGGCTTGAAATTGGCAAAAGGCCTGAAAAGGGTCTGCCCTCATTCTCTGGGAGCATGCCTTTGTGGCATGGCATGCTTCTCCTTAGCCTGGGCACTTTTGTAGGTAGTTCTGTATTCATCCATCTTTTTCATATAATTTTCTGTTTGCTCCCAAACAGAGAATTTCCCACTACAGGAAAATCCATAGCCTTTGACTGAGTATCTTGGGACAGATTAGTGCATCTGAGCCATGCCAACCTACGGGAAGCTACAGAAGTGGCCATGACCCTAGAGGAAACATCATTAACATCAACAGCAGTATGAAATTGAACTTTAGAGGCTTCAATGCCATCAGCAGCCACCTGTTCCACTCACTCAGCCAGCTGGCCATGGGCCTGCTTGGCTAACTGCAATACTGTGTCCCACCTAGATTTCTGATATTCTAGCCACATAAGCCATATAATTTGCCTGCCTGAGTCCCAAAGAAGCTGCCATATACTGTTTCTTCGCCATGGCATCAATCTTCCTAGAATCCTTGTCAGGAGGATGTGAGGCCAGAGGAATATTAGCCTCGTCACAGGCTGCAGCTTGTACCACACCTATATGACTACACTGCTCAATAAGGAAGTCTGTATCCGAGCCTGACAAAGTATACCTTCTGTCCATTTTTTATCTACAGGAGGGACAGAATGAGGATTTTAAAATCTTTGTTGTTTGCTTCCTAAATGACTTATGCAAAGGAATAGACAACCTCCTAGACTCTGGAATATCCATCATTTCCACATAATCAGGCTCCTCTTGCTCATCCACAGCCTCCTCTAAAGGAAGCTGGAGGGTTTCTGCAACCTTTTTGTAAAAAATAAAGAAAGAAGGGGACTCAGACAGAATAGGGGGAGATTCTAAAGGTCTGTCTGGAGAAATGCCCGGTTCAATGGGCACGTCCAGACCCTCCCAGCCACACATATATTGATCAAATTCCTCCTCCCCCTCCTGTGGTTCATAAAAATCCTCAACTTCAAAATCCTGAACCACTGGGACTGGAACGAACCAACCTTTTACCAACTGTTGGTGGTTCTACAGATCCCTGAGACAGTGACTGGACAATCTGAATGGCTTTAGCTATCTCTGCAGCAGTTGGAGACACAATTCTGGACTCAAACCTCCTGATTTCTTTGTCTTTTACTTGGGACTGGTTCCTCTGAACCAGTCTTCCTTTGCCCGAGGAAGTCTCCTGGTCAGAGGGCACTCCTCTGGTCCAGTGGGTACTGAACCGGCTGGCCATCCGGTCAGCGGACTTTTTACTCTGCCCCTGAGCCGCCCAATCTCTTCTCCAGGGTGGCTGCAGGAAATTTTTCACACCTGGCAGTCTGACAGGAGGTGGTCAGCCCCAGACAATAGAAACAAGTGGTGTGTGGGTCAGCCTTGGCAAAGGCGCCCCACAGACATCACAGTGTTGAAACCCAGTGGGCCCGGTTTTTCTTTTGGGTTTCTAGACATAATGCCAGCCTAACCAAAACTTCTCCTTTGATGGCAGTGCCAGGCAAGACACCCTTATCGGGTTCCTAACATTGTCACGGGTATTTGAAAAAACCGTAATAATTTCGGTTTTTTTAGAACCGATAAGAACCGGGAACCGCACTCTAAAACCCACAGTACAGTTTTAAAAGGCAGAAAAAACCAAGCGATCGGTTCAAAACCGAACCGATAATTAATTTTCCACACAGACTTGAATTTTTGTACTTACGGTTACCAGATAGAGCTTTAGAACCGAAATGCGGTAAAAATAATGACTTTTGCCGGTTCAAATGAACCGAAAACTACTCTCTTGAACCGAGAATGAACCGAGCTGAAGGAGCTGATCTCCGGAGCGACTGTTCAGTGAAGCGGAGTAAAGAATCTGACAGTTTCATTTGAAACTGCCAGATAGAGCTTTGGGCACAGCGCCCTCGCGATGTAGAACTCCAGATCTTCTGGAGTTAACTCCTTCCTCTCCGGGGCAGTTCAGCTGCAGTGGCTGACTGCTATTGTTATAATATAGCAAGACTTCATGGTGTTTGAAGATACACTGCTCTGAGTTCTAAGAGATTGATGTGAAGCAGAGATTCTTGAGGTGACCACAACCCTTGGGTGGTCAGATCCCCCAAGTGGGCTCCCCAGCCCAAGAGGGAGGCATCTGTGGTAAGGATTAGAGAATGAGATTGAGTGACAAAGGGAACTCCTTGCCTTAGGTTGTCCTGATCCTGCCACCATTGCAAAGCCTGGATCAGGGTTCGAGTCACTGGGATTAGCTTGGTCAGAGAATCCTTTCTCTGGGACCAGAAGGCTCTTAAGTGGAACTGAATGTCCCTCATCTTAAATCTTGCTCCTTGGACCACTGCTGTAGAGGCAGCCATGTGGCTCAGGAGCTGCAGAAAATGCCTTGCTGGTCGAGACACCTGGAGGGTGAATGAAGAGGCCAGTATAACAAGGGTCCTTGCCCTGTCCGGGGGAAGGAAGGCTCTTGCCTTTATTGTATCCAGCTCTGCCCCTATGAAGGTGAGGAGCCAAACTTACCCTTTTTTCGGCAATCAGCCAGGCAAGACACCCTTATCGGTTCCTGACCGTGTTACGGGTCGTGGAAAAAACTGTAATGAAATCCGTTTTTTTTTTAGAACCGATAAGGACTGGTTACCACACTCTAAAAAGTAGAACAAACTTTTTTTAACAAACCTGATTGGTTCAAACCGAACCGATCCGACGTCTACAAGTTCCACACGGAAGTAAACAATAGTAAACCTATCTAGTACTCACAGTACCACAGACAGAGACTGAACCGACAGGTTAGATGGAATAAATTCGGTTGAAACCGAGGGAAAAAACGGCACTTTAACAGACTAAATTGAACCGAGCAAAGGAGAAATCTCCAGGGCGACTGTTCAGTGAGGCGGAGTAAAGAATCTGGCGGTTTGGGTTCAAACAACAACAGACAGAGTCTCAACTGAGCTCGAGCTCAGCGTTCCATGCCTTGCATGGAAAGTTAACTCTTTCCTCTCCGGGGCAGTTCAAAGGTTGGATATCACTGCAATAGTCAGAATACAGCAAGATTTCATGTTGTTTGAAGCAGCTGTACCTCTAGTAGAGTGAGCCCTCAGGCCTGAGGGTGGGGTTCTACCCAGTTTTCATAGCAGAATTGTATACAAGAGACAATCCACCTGGCAATAGATCTCTTAGTGGCAGGTTTGCCCTACCAACCTCCATATGTGAGGAACAACTGGAGGGACTCAAACCTGTGACCCTTGGTGCGCTTCTATGTAGTAGCTGAGGGCCCTTTTAACATCCAACTGTGCAGCCTCTCTCTCCAGAGGAGGAATGGTCAGTGAAGAAAACAGGGAGAGATAGACTGATTAAGGTGGAAATCTGAAACCACCTTAGGCAAAAACTTCCCGTTAGTTCTTAGGACCACTTTATCTCTGTGGAAAGAGATGAAATCAGGCTCCACTGACAGGGCTTGCAATTCACTGATACGCCTGGCAGAGGTAATGGCTACCAAAAACACAGTTTTCTAAGTCAAGTACTTAAGCTCTGCAGAGGACAAAGGCTCAAAGGGAGGTTGCATAAGCTTAGCAATGCAAACATCAAGGTCCTAAGCAGGAGCAGGGTCCCTAAAGGAGGGATTGGTGTGCAGCAATCCCTTAAAGAACTTAAACACAGGATGAGCTGAGAGAGGAGAGGGCTTGCCTACTGACAAGAAGGCAGAAACAGCTGCCAAATGCTCTTTAAGTGTAGCTGGCCTAAGGCCTAGGCCATTGAGATGGACCATATAGTCCAGAACCGTAGGCAACCCAGCAGATTCTGGAGAAAGATTCTTATCAGAACACCAAATAGTGAACCTTTTCCATTTGGAATGGTAAGTCTTTCTAGTGGAAGGCTTTCGAGAAGCCTTAAGGATATCCAGAACCCCTTGGGAAAGATGCAGATCAGCAAACTCTAACACTTCAAGAGCCATGCCTTGAGATTGAGAGACCTGAGGTTTGGGTACCAAATCCTCCCCTGAGAGGATATTAATAGGTTGTAATTCCTGGGAAGAGACAGAGGAAGGTGGACTGCTAAGGACAGCAACAGGAGGTACCAGGGCTGTCTGGCCCAGTCTGGAGCAATCAGAATCACTTTGCATGGTTGTGACCTTATCTTGACTAACACCTTGAACAGGAGAGGGGAGGGGGGGAAGCATATAGAAATTTCCCTTCCCAATTCAGGATCAAGGCATCCAGGGGGACTGAGCCCAAGAGTGGTGGTCTGCAACAAAAGAGAGGAAGTTGGTGATTGTTTGGGGCTGCAAAAAGATCCATCTGTGGAGTGCCCCATCTCGAGAAAATCACTTTCAAAACTAGGGGATCTAGGGTCCATTCGTGATGGCCCTGGGATATCCTGCTGAGAGCATCTGCTAGGACATTGTCCTTCCCTGGGAGGTGAACTGCTATCAGAGAGGTCTGCAGGGAATAGGCCTGGGACCACAACTTCATTGACTCTGTGCACAAGGCTGTGGACCGAGTGCCTCCTTGCTTGTTGATGTACCACATGGTGGTGGTGTCGTCTGTTCTGATCTGGACCACCTTGTTCTGTACAGATCTGGAAAAGGCTTGCAGTGCCAGAAACACTGCTCTGAGTTCCAAGAGATTGATGTGAAGCAGAGATTCTTGAGGTGACCACAGTCCTTGGGTGGTAAGATCCCCCAGGTGGGCTCCCCAGCCCAGCAGGGAGGCATCTGTGGTGAGTATCACTGAATGAGACTGAGTGACAAAAGGAACTCCTGGTCTCAAATTGTCCTGATCCTGCCACCATTGCAAAGCCTGGATCAGGGTTCGAGTCACTGGGACTAGTTTGATAAGGGAATCCTTTCTTTGGGACCAGAAGGCTCTTAAGTGGAACTGAATGTCCCTCATCTGGAATCTTGCTCCCCGGACCACTGCTGTGGAAGCTGCCATGTGGCCCAGAAGCTGAAGGAAATGCCTTGCTGGTCGAGACACCTGTAGGGTGAAAGAAGAGGCCAGTTCTGTAAGGGTCTTTGCCCTGTCCAGGGGAAGGAAGGCTCTTGTCCTTACTGTATTCAGCTCCGCCCCAATGAAGGTGAGGAGCTGTACTGGCTCGAGAACTGACTTTGGAAGGTTGAGGAGGAATCCTAAGGAAGTGAGCACTTGCTGAGTTATTTGCAGATGTGACTTGACTTGGTCTGGAGACTGACCCACTATGAGCCAGTCGTCCAAATATGGAAAGATGGAAATCTTTTTTCTCCTTAGGAAAGCAACCACTACTGCCAGGCACTTTGTGAACACCCTTGAGGCTGATGTTAGGCCAAAGGGCATTGCTCTAAATTGATAGTGGCCTGAGGGCAACTCGAACCTGAGGTACTTTCTGTGGGAGCACCTGATGTGAATGTGAAAGTAGGCATCTTTGAGGTCCAGGGAGGCTAGCCAGTCCCCTTGCCTTAGAGAGGGCATTATTATTCCCAGAGTCACCATTTTTGAACTTTGGTTTTAAAAGGTGCTTGTTCAGATATCTTATATCCAGGATGGGCTGCCATTCTCCTGTTTTTTTGGGGATTAGGAAGTACCTGGAGTACAATCCTTTGCCCTTGTGTAGGGTAGGAACCCTTTCTATGGCTCTGAGAGCCAGGAGGGAAGAAACCTCTGCCTCTAGGGCAAGGGTCTCTGATGGATTTGCAGGTGGAAAGGATCTGGTTCTCATCTTGGGAAATTTTTTGAAGCTGAGAACAAGTCCCTGGCTTACTACTTCCAGGACCCACTTGTCTGATGTCAGACTTCCAGTCCTGGACAAAGTAAGCCAGCCTGCCCCCTACAGGTATTGGAGAATCGGGCCCGGGCAGACCCATCAGGGTGTTTGCTTGGCAGGGGCTTTAAGCTGAGGGGTTGAAGCAGGCCTGCTCATTCCCCGTCTGCCTCTCCCTCTGAAGAACCCCCTCTGAGCATAGAAAGAAGAGGAGGCCTGGGCTTGGTAAAAGGGCCTTTGAAAGGGCCTGCCCCTGCCTCTGGAATGCTGTCTCTGAGGAGTGGCTTGCCTTTCTTTGGCCAGAGCACTCCTGTAGGCGGTCCTGTACTCTTCCATCTTCTTCATGTAGTTCTCTGTCTGCTCCCCAAACAGAGAATTACCAATGACAGGGAAATCCATGACCTTAGCCTGGGTATTCTGTGATAGGCTAGTACATTTGAGCCAAGCCATCCTACGAAGGGCCACAGATGTAGCCATGACTCTAGATGAAACATCATTGGAGTCCACCACAGCATTGAATTGCACCTGGATGCCTCAATCCCATCCGCAGCCACCTGCTTCAGCTCCTTGGCAAGCTGGTCAGGGGCCTGTTTAGCCAGAGCCAGCACAGTATCCCACCTGGACTTCTGGTATCTAGCTGTGTAGGCCATATAGTTAGCCTGCCTGAGTCCCAAAGATGCTGCCATGTACTGCTTCTTTGCCATGGCATCAATCCTCCTGGAGTCCTTATCTGGGGGGTGTGAAGCCAAGGGAATATTTGCCTTACCACAGGCAGCGGCCTGCACTAACCCAACATTGCTGCATTGCTGGGAAAGGAACTCCGTGTCCAAGCCTGAAAGGGGTATACCTCTTGTCCATTCTTCTGTCCACAGGAGGTATGGAATTAGGAGTCTTTAGAATTTTAAATTTCTGTTTCCCAAAAGATTTGTGGAGGGGAATAGACAATCTCCTGGACTCTGGGATGTCCATCATCTCAACAAAATCAGGTTCCTCCTGATCCTTTACTGCTTCTTCCATTGGAAGCTGGAGGGTTTCAGCCACTTTCTTGTAAAACATAAAGTGGGAAGGGGACTCAGAAAGCCTAGGAGGAGAAACACTGAAGGTCTGTCTTGGGAGATGTCCGGGTCAATAGGCACATCCAGACTTTCATAATCACCATCATCATCCTCATACTCTCCCTCCTCCGGTTCATAAAATTCTTCTGAAGTGTAATCCGGAACCGGGGGAACCGACCGAACCGAGCCCCTGCCAGATGGTGCCGGTTCGGCCAGAACAGTAGTTAGCGATTGCACTATCCTTATCGCTTTGGTTATTTCATCAGTGGTCGGAGAAGAAAAAATTACTTACCATAGTAGTCTTCTTTCTTCCCAGTGATGCTCAGATATTCATAACTTTATGCAGTAGCCTTCTAAGGTAGAACTGCCCAGAGAGATGGAACACATGCAAATGATGGAATCTTTTGCATGAGCCACTTTTCAAATGCTGCATTCTACTAACTGCCTTTGCTCTAAACCCTCAGACTGCCTAGAAGCCTGGAAAGACAGGCCCACGAGGACCAAGTGTGACAATGATGACAATATTGAGCATGATAACAATAATAAAAATAATAATAATTATAGTAGGAACTCTAACACCCAGAAAAAGGGGCCTCCAACAGGAGGGCATAGCATGTGAAAGAATACCCCTGAATGGCAGAATCACCTGGCAAGGGGGGAATAACAATAGTGAACGCAATCACAACATATGTTCCACACATGGCATTTATACCCCGAGAGCACAGTACACAGGAGTGCAGAAGCTGAAGTTCTGGAAGGGGAGGTAGGGAAGGAAGTTATGAATATCTGAGCATCACTGGGAAGAAAGAAGATTACTATGGTAAGTAATTTTTCTTCTAACCCCAGTAATGGTCAGTATATTCATAACTTTATGCAGACTACCAAGCAGTACCCCTGGAGGTGGGTACAGAACTCTAATTTGGAGACAGACTTTGCAGGACTGCTGTGCCAAACCTAGCATCGCCACTAGACAAAATATACAGATTATAATGCTTTGTAAAGATGTGTACTGTTTTCCAGGTAGCTGCTTTACAAACGTCCAGTAATGGAGCATCCCTGGCAGCTGCTAATGTAGCAGCTGTCCTTCTGAAATGAGCCCTCAAACCTGATGAGGGCTCCTTACCAGCCTTTGTGTAGCAAAACTGGATACACAGGACTATCCATTGAGAAATTAACCTTTTGATGCTGGATTAGCCTTTCCCACATTTCATAGGTCAGGAGCAGGTGTTTCCTATCCTGCCTATGGACTGTAGTGGTTGTCAAGTAGTAGCTAAAAACCCGTTGACATCCAAACAATGAAGACTCCTTTCACTTGAACCAACGTGATCAGTGAAAAGACAAGTAAGGTAATGGTTTGGTTCAAATGGAAATTAAAATCCATTTTAGGAAGAAACTTCCTGTTTATTTTCAGGACCACTTTGTCTTTGTGGAATGAAATGTAGCCATGTTCAATGCAGTGAGACTGAGGCTCATTGATTTCTCTGACAGAAATTACCATAAGGAAAGAACAATTTTCATGTGGTGTATCTCCAATCAACTGAAAGCATAGGCTCAAAAGGGGAACCCATGAGCCTAACCATACACACATTTAGGTACTGTACCATGCTGGCATCGGTTCCTTGTGAGGGTGTGTGCAAATAGGACAGGCCTTTAAAGAACCTTTTGAAATCAGGGTCTGGGGCACAGAGAAATAGAGGAACATTCTGCTTCTAAGGTACTGAACTGCAAGTCCAGTAAATGCAATAGGTAAGATTGTCCAGCACAGATGGGACACCAACCTGTACTGTTATGTGTGAAGCCCTTAAAGAGCCCTTTTGGAGGCAGGATCTAGAGTGACTTGAAACATCTTATCCAGCTGATATGCAGGCTGATGCTACAGCTAGGTGGACCTTAAGGGTGCTGGACTGCAAGTCCAATGAATGTAAATAAGAAAATAATCAGACACAGCTGGGACCCCAGCATGTGCTGGTACCAGTTTCTAGTTGAACAGCAATAGAAAAAACCTTTTCCATTTGAAGCATAGATTTCCTTAATAGAGGGACTCCTGTAACCACTTAAAATGTCCAAGACATTTTCAGAAAAATGCAATTCCACATATTGTAGGCCCCCAAGAGCCATGCCTTGGGCCCAAGTTTTAGGTACAGGAGCCTCCCTTGGTTGGAGGTTAGCAGATTGTACCTCCAAGGAAGGTGCATTGGTTCAAACCCAGACATGGAGAGTAGCAGAGAGTACCATGGCTGCCTGGCCCAGTCTGTTGCTATCAAGAGCACTGATGCTGACTGGCACCTGAGCTTAAGAAATACTCTGTACACCAGAGGGAAAAGAGGAAAAGCATGTAGATGCTTCTCTGACTAATCCAGAGCCAGAGCATCCAGAGGGATTGTTCCCGTATCTGGTGGTCTGCTATAGTACAATGGCAGGTGGTGGTTCTGGTGGGACACAAACAACTATACCTCTGGGGTGCCCAACCTCTTAAAGTTTCTTGCACCACCGGACTGTGCAAATCCCATCTATGACTGGAATAGCTGATTTGAGTCAGGGTATCTGCCCAGGTATTGTCCTTGCCTGGCAGATGAATAGCCCCTATGGAGCATCCTATACTGACTCCTTATTATCATAAGTCTTCTGCGGGCAGGGCTCGACTTTATCCATCCCTGCTTGTTTGTGTAATACATTGCAGTGGTACTGTCTCTTCTGACCCGTACTACCTCCTGTGGAAACCCTTAGTACCAGTGACACTAATCTTGGCTCCAGCAGGTTTGTGTGCAGAAGTAACTCTGTGCTGGGATGGTGTGAACTCCCAGATGGGGGTCACACACTAGCAGAGATGCATCTGTTGACTGAACAATTGATGGGGACTCTTGCTGAAAACGGGGGACCCATTTCCTCAGGTTGGTTTCTTCTTTCCACCCTTGGGTGACCTGTAACAATATTTGTTGTTATCAGAATTAGTTTTAAAGGAAGGACCTTTCCCTAGTGAACCCAGAGGTGAAACTGAATGTCCCTCATCCATAACCTGGATTCCAGGACTATGCCTGTGGCAGGTGTCATGGGGCCAGTAGCTGAAGAAACTGTCTTTTGGCTTTTTGTTTGTTCAGGCTAAATGAGCCCACTATCAGTGGGATACACCTTGCCCTGCTGAGAGGCAGGCAGGCAGGCCCTGCCTTGCAAGGTATCTAACTCTGCTCCTATGAACCGTAGTGCCTAAGCAGGCTGAAGGACAGAACTTCTTTAGATTATCAGGGACCCTAGTGACTGCAGGAGCCCCTAGGCCACTTGCTGGATTGATTTTACAACCCCTAGCCAGTCATCAAGGTATGGGAAAAACTGTGACACCTTGTCTTTGAAGGTGTGTCAGAAACCTTGCCAAACACTTTGTGCAGACTCTTGGAGAGTGACCTGATGGGAGTATACATCTGAGGCACTTTCTGTGAAATTCCCTTATGAAGGTGAGGAAATAAGCACCCTTTAAGACCAGTGATGCCAACCTTTCCCTTGTCTGGAGTGTTGGCAGAATCAGTGACAAAGTTATCATTTTGAACTTTGGCCTTGTTAAAAAGCCTGTTTAGTACCATGAAGTCGAAGACAGGCCAGCACACACCATTCTCTTTGTGGTACCTTTTGCTGTACTAGGACAGGCTCCACTTTGTGACAGTAACATGTTTTGAATCTTTTTTTTTTTTGGCAGAGATTTGAACTCTGAGCCAATCCTTAACCCACTGTGGAGCCTGAAGTACCCCTGGTGTGGGTACTGCTCATACTGAGGCACAACTCTAGCCTGATAGAAGAAAGGCTTAATGTGGAATGATCTGTCTCTGCCTCCCCTTCCATATGTTTTAGTGAAGGGGAAGCTTTCTTTGGCAGAACTGCAACTATAGGCGGTTTTTGTATACATCCACCTTTGTCATGTAAGCCTTTATCTTTCTTCCAAGAGGGGATGACCCTCAACTGGAAAAAATATATCCTTGGTTTAGGTATCCTGAATGAGGTTTGTGACTCTCAGCCAGGCAAACCCCACTGAGCTACTTAATCTGCCATTTATCTGGCAGTAGTGCCTGAAAAAGCAGCAGTCATATGACTGTTATTTGGCTGCTGCCAAACCCAACTTAACTGTTTCAGCTAGATCAGCTGACAGGGAAGTCTGAGCCTTGACTGCCACAGCAAGGATAGACTGCCATAGTGACTTTTGGTATTGAACATCAAAGGCTTGAAAGCCGTGCTGTCGATTTCCCTAAAATCCTTGTTAGGAGGAATGCCAGGGTATATCTGCCTTGTTACAGGCTGTCACTTGTACTACTCCTTGGTGAACAGGGTGGGAGAATAAAAATTCAGCTCCCTCCCTGTCCAGCTGATATTTCTTATCCAGCCTCTTTTTAAAAGGGGAAGACGTAAGCATTAATCCCCGCTGAAGGTGGCATCTAATGGGGAGTTAATGCATGGTTGGGGCCGTTGGGGCACGAGACCGGAGGCTGAGGGTGGCCAGCGGCCCCAACCATGCATTAACTCCCCATTAGATGCCACCTTCAGCGGGGATCAATGCGCTTGTAACACGGACAAATTCGGTAGTGGTCCAGGCCACACAGTGTGCTAATTGACTCAGAATAAAGACAACGGCAAGTGCAGGAATTTGTGTGATCTTTATTCTTACTTTCAGATGCGATCACAGTGCTGTCTTACATACAGATGTGGGTGAAAACTGCTTTCGCTATACGGGGATACAGCTCCTAGCTTGCCGTTCGGAAGAGATCTCCTGTGCCTCGGAGAGGCCGTTTCCCTCACAGCCTGCCTTAGAGGACCGCAGTTTCCCTGGTTGAGACCTGTGCGCGGCTGGGCAGCCCCTCATTTGCATGCCGGTGGCATCACTCAGTGGGTGTGTTTACAGTCCTTGCACCGCTCTGCCCGCCCCGTTCGCCGCAGCAGGGCTACGTACCTCTCCTACCTTACTGCTCATGTCCGGTTGACTGTCCGTGGCTCCCGGTGACTCCATAATTAAAGATCACAGTCCCGTGCATGGTAATACTGTGGCAGCTGAATGCGGAACCGGATGTTGCTGCTCCTCTTGCGAGACCCCCTGCGCTGGTTCCTGCCTCACCCTGTTGCTCTGGTTCCGGGTGAGTGGATCTGTGCTTCGGTGGTGCTCCCTCCTGATGCCTTCCACTCTGTTCTGCCGGGGCGCTTTGCCGCAGCCTCCAATGCGTCCCACTCTGCTTTGCCGAGGTTGCCGGCGGGGCGAGGGTTGTCTCTGTAGCTGCACCTCCATGGCTCCTCCTGACTGCTCCCTGTGTCCCTGCGGCACTCTGCGCCCCGACTAGTGCTGGGCTGGGGCTCCCACCCACTGGCTGTCATGCCCACCTGAGGGGGTCTGTGGGTGTGCCGTCCGCTGCCTGGTGCTCCCTGCTGTGCTGTCTCAGACTCCCTGCCCCCAAGGTCATTTGTATGTCCATCCATGAAGCAGTACTGCAGTATCAGGCTGTCATCTATGCTGTCCACTGCGGGGCGGCCGTTGGTGTGATAGCTGCTCGCCTCGTAGCTCATGGTGCCGGGGGGTGGCTGGCTACACCTTGGTTTTGGCACAGACAGGATACTCGACCATCTCTCCCTGTCCTGTTGTGTGGGTGACCAATAGTTCTGAATGCTGCTCTCACACCTGTGCTCTGTCACAGACATGATCTCATGAGTTGGCACTCCTGCCTGTGAGAGCATCTGAACAGCAGTGCTCCTGACGCTGTGGTTTGTATAGCACCTGCTAAGGCCTGCCTCCTCTGATATCTTCGCCATCATTTCCCCGAGGAAATTTCTGCCCATCGGCTGCCTAGAATACCATACCTCCTTCTGGTCTAGCACCCTCTGTGCCTGTTTAATGGGGTGCAGGTAGAACGCAAGTGCAGACGTAGGGCACCGGCTGATGTACTCTTTAAAGAGTGCCACTGGGCAGTCCCTAGAGTCTCCCTGTGAATACAGCACACCTCTCAGTGCCTCTCTGTTCCTTTCCTCTAGCCGCCCATGATTTTTCGTTGCCTCGTTGAATGACAGGGTGATATACTCCTGACCCATGCCATCCTCTGCCACCTCAAATGATCTCTGTGTCAGCTCCCTTAACCCCTCCAGTCCTCTTCTTGCAAGCCCCAGCTGCAGCTCAAACCAGAGCCTCTTCACCAGCCCCTGTGCAGTTTCTGGGTTGAGGCGCTGAGGGTCCCTTATTCTCTCCAGGTCCTCCTCTCTGATTGCGGGGTGGTGCTTAGCAGTGTCATTGCCCTGTCTCCTATACTGCTTAACGACAGCAACAAACACGTTGTTCGCCCCCTGAAAGTGGGCAACGGCCATGATATTGATATTTCTCCTCACCTTGATGCTGTTGATATACCTGTTGAGCCCTGCTCTCAGCCCACAGAAGGAGCTGATGCTGTATTGCTCTCCATCCTCTGCCCTCATAGACCCATAGAACTGCCTCAGAATAGTACTCAGCCTAACTGTCACTGTCCCTATGTCTACTGACATTTTTTTTGATCTGAGCCAGTCAGAAAAGACGTTACATGTCCACTGCATGTTCTTCATTGTGTTCTGCTCCACCTTTCTGCTCTCCAAGTCATCCGGCTTATTCTGTGACATGTGGATACGTCTTTGGCTCTCGCAGCTGTCTCCTGGGCTACTGTGCACTGCATCTTGTGCGTCGGCCACATCCTCACTGCCGCTCCATGGGCTGCTTACATGCCTCAGCTTAGCACCTCTCTTCTTCGGCACTAGGTCTTCTCGCCCCTCCGGCCCGTTCCTTGGATCTGGTCTCCCCCTGCCACTCACATCCAGCTGGTCCCCGAACTCGGTATCGGTCCACGCTTCGAGATCCATTGCTCCAGATAAACTAAACTGCACTGCCATCTGCTTCTTCACTACAGTGCCTCTGGCTCGCTATTACTCTCTGCCTATGTGTCTCCTCTGTACCTGTCCCCACTCCATCCCTATCCTACAGTCTGGCTCCTCGCTGCCTGTGTGCCTCTCTTTCTCTGCCCGGCTTCGGGCTGACACAGCGCTATTTCACGTCCAGTGGCTACCATGGCTACTGCAAGAGCAACACGGCATTATTGTCTCATAATGCCGTGTTGCTCCTGCACCACGTGATGCCGACTCGCCTATCGCGTGCGGCCCTGCTACAGCTGTCAATAGTGCCGTGTTACAAAGAGCTTTGAATCTGTAGAAATCCTTAAAGTATCTTTCCTGAAGAAAGTATTCACAGGAAGAAAAAGCTTTTAGTGGGTGTCAGCCCAATCATTTCTCACAATATATGAAAAGTGAGAAATAATCCTCAAATGCTCTGTGGGAATAGCCCAACTCCTGTTCAGGGAAAACCTCAGTTTAATAGGTTCCCCTTTCTTCTATTTAATCATAAACATATATTCTTCCTCTTAATAATAGGAAGACTGATCAGAGGAGAAAGGTTACTTTGCAGTCGTCTGCTGTTGAGAAACAGACAGAACTTGCAAGCCTAAAAGTTTTTTTTTTTTTTTTAAACCATTCAAGGCATTTTTCCACACTTTCTCCTAGAAAGCTTTATAGTTTCTGCAGGAGTTGTTAGGCTTTATAGCAGACACAGAAGTCCCCAAATGCTGTCCAGCAGGAGGTTCTATGTTTGATTTAAGAGAATCAGGGAGTCAGCCGGTTCAATAAGTCTAGCAGGCACAGGAGTCCCCATACGCTGTCTAGCAGGGGGTTCAGTGTGCTTAGTTTTATTTTATTTCTTAGAGGGAACCAGGTAGTCAGCCAGTTCAGCAAGCCTCTCAAAAACTGCTTGTATACCCGTTTCAGGGGTAGCAGTTACAATAATTGTTGTGGTTTCAGCCACAGTAATTTAGGGTGTCTGCTGGTCAGAGCTAGAGGGACCCTTAGGTGGTGATAACTCTTTTTTTTTTAGCCTTATCCAGGCATGTTTAAATAGCTTTCTGAGGACATGTAATGCAGATTTCACTCTGCTTGGAAATGAACATGCCCAGAGAGCAAACAAAGACGTTTGTCTTAACAAATGTCACCACTCTCAAGAACATGATTCAAAACCGTGATCACCAGTTTTCTTTCTCGGTTTTTCTGACATTTTCTAATAAAACCGATAAAAGTTGTAACCGCTAAAAGAAATGTATTTTTTTAAACTTTATTTAACATTTGTGGTCGGTTCCCAACCGATGAGGAACCGATCGGGCCAGTAAAATGAACCGAGGCTATCGGTTCAAAACCCAGTATTAGCGGTTCTAAAACAAGCTAAATTAATAAAATTAAACATAACTAATGGATTTTTTTAGTCAGAAAACTCTGATAAATGTAAACTACACTTTGGTTTCCCCCTGGTTAAACCGAACCGGAAGAAACCGATAAACTTACAATTTAAACACTAAACCTACAGGTTTACTTAAAACTATAAAAGTAAGAAGGCAGCAAATGAAATGTAAAGAATACTTATACAAATTTTATAAGTTTTCTCACGTCAGAACAAGATGATGAGGAGAGGATCTCCGAGCGTCTAGTCTTGACAGGCAGAGAGAAAAATCTGAGGGTTTAGAGCAAAGGCAGTTAGTAGAATGCAGCATTTGAAAAGTGGCACATGCAAAAGATTCCATCATTTGCATGTGTTCCATCTCTCCGGGCAGTTCTACCTTAGAAGGCTACTGCATAAAGTTATGAATATACTGAGCATTACTGGGGTTAGAATGAATTTGTGGATCCGAACCGGATGATTTTTCTCTTCTCTTCCTTTTAACCGGAACCGACTTCTCAGAATCAGCTCTCCTTTTGCCCGAAGAAGCTTCGCCCTGGTCAGAGGGCACTCCTTCTGGTTCAGTTGGAACCGAACCGGGCTGGCCATCCGGGTCAGCGGACTTCTCGGCCTCCCTTTCCCTCAGTCTACCTACTCTCTTATCCAGGGTAGCTTTGGGAAAACTTTTACAAATTTGTCAGTCTGAATCGAGGTGGTCAAACCCCAGACAATAAACACAGGTGGTGTGGGGATCAGCCTTAGCAAAGGCTTCCCCACACACACTGCAGTGTTGAAACCCAGTGGGCCTGCTTTTTTCCTTGGTTTCTAGACATGGCCAATCCTATCCAAAACTTACCTTTTTCAGCAATCTGCCAAGGAATCCCTTATCGGTTCCTGACCGTGTTACGGGTCTTGGAAAAAAACATAATTAAATCCGTTTTTTTAGAACTGATACGGACCGGTTACCACACTCTAAGTAAATTCACAAACTTTTTAAGACTAAACTGATCGGTTCAAACCAAACCGATCTGAAATTTACAAGTTCCACACAGAAACTAAATGTAAAACCAATCTAGTACTCACGGTACCACAGACGGAGATTTAAACTGACAGATTCGGTAGCAGAAATTCGGTAGAAACCGAGCGAAAAACGACACTTTAACCGACTTTTTTGAACCGAGCAAAGGAGAAATCTCCAGAGCGACTGTTCAGTGAGGCGGAGTAAAGAATCTGATGGTTGGAGTTTAAACAACAGCAGACAGGGGCTTCAACCGAGCTCGTGCTGAACGTTCCATGCTGGCCATAGAAAGTTAACTCTTTGTTCTCCAGGGCAGTTGAAAGGCAGGACCTAACTGCAATAGTCAGAATACAGCAAGACTTCATGTTGTTTGAAGAGACGTGCCGAGGTGAAAACTCTCCTGCTCCAGCGGTCAAACATCGCAGAATCCGTGTCTGGGGGGGACGGTCTCCTGTCAGGTGCTGACACCCAGAAGATGTGTCCAGCCCCTCCAAACCAGATGTGGGGTGGGGCAAAGTTCCTGGAGACCGTGGTGGAGTGCAATACCTACACTGGCCGTCACCAGGGGCTGGGGAAGTGGAAGAGGGCGACTACCAGATGTTGTACAACTCTTCCATAAAGGGCCAAGGCCATAGAGGGACCACTAAGGATTCCCGGCTGTACTCCCCAAGGAACACCATAGTCGCACACACAGGATTCCGTTGAGACACTGGGCTAAGATTGAGCTGTTCCATCACTGTCAACAGGAGCCACTGATACTCTGAAAAGTCAGCATCTGAAGACCGGTAAACAGAGGAGGAAGCTGACAAAGTGGAAGGGCTCTGTATAGGGAAGGACAGTGCATGAACAGTGGATGCGAACACCATCTCAACCACAGCCCTGTAAAACATGGGGAAAGCACTCACCATGGCCCTATACTTCTCCCAGGTGAGAGGCCACAAAGGACCGGAAAGACCCAGGAGAAGAGGCAGAGGGGAAGAAGGATGGGCAGAATGGTCCTAGTAGATCAGCCCCCCTCTGCCAGGGCTGTGGGAACAAGCAGGGGACCCCTCTGAAGCAAGGGGGATGCGCTGCCCAGACCACCTGCTGCTCAAACCTCCCCGAGCCAGCAGGGGAAAGCCCACGGGGAGACGACCCCTGGAATGGAGATCAGAGCCAAGCAAACCCAGCAGGGTGGCCCCTGTCCCCACCTGTCACAGGACTTTGTCCCCCATAGGAGGAGGGAGTGCACTCCGACTGCAGCCCAGAGTGACTGAGCTCACCTGGGCAGAGTGGTAGACAGACTAACCCCCCTCCTGGGGGAGGGCTGAGACCTGTCCCTTGAGCAAGGTCCCACTACGGCAACTGCCCCTAAAGAAGGGGGGGAGAGAGAAAAGCCTGCACCAGGGTCAGCCTCAGACTCCCCCTCCAACTCCATGCTTGCACCGAAGAGTGATCCGGCACCGAAATCCGCTCCTCCACAGAAATGGCACCCACAGTGGCACCATCAATGCCATCCCCAGAAACGGCACCGCCATCGACACTGACTTTGGTGTTGACTTTAGGGGTGGCACTGACCTTGGGGACGGTGCAAACCACGGCACCGACCCTTGAAATGGCACCATTAGTAAGCGCGGTGGCAACTGCGGCGCCATTGCCAGATGCGGCACCGACCACGGCGCAGTCATCAACAGCGTCACCATCACCGGAGATGGCACTACAAGTGGAGTCGTCTGAGATGGCACCACCAACAGTACCGGAGTCCCCTGTGACACTTAGTGCGGCACCAGAAGAAAGGGCAGCGTCGTGAATAGAGTCAGTCCTAAGACCGGAACTCATAGACGACCTCGAGCGGATCCTGGGAAGTGACCTTTGCTCCGGAGAGCTCGGCTGCCAATCTGGATCAGCCTGATCATCTTCCAAATCTGAAGAGGATAGCACGACAATCCCGAGAGTGGCAACCCCAGCCACTCTACCCCACTATATATTTTTTTAAGTGGGTGTTTAGCAATGTGCAGATGCACGTGACTAATTCGGTATGCAGGAATGAGAGTGACCTCACAGCCAGCATCACCACAGAGCTGTGACCTCACAAGCTTGGTGGGACCCTTTTCCCCTCTGATTTTGTCAAGTTACTGAGGGAACATTGTACTCTTTTACTTTTGTACTCCTGAGAGAACACACTCTTCTTCCAGCTTTGCAAGACTTAGTATACTTGTGTTTGGACTTTTCAAGAGACACTTGTGTTCTGGACTCTTAAGAAACACTTCTACCAAAGTTAGGTAATTTCAGCACCACTATTTACTAACCGAAACTGGGGCAGGATCAGTTACTCAGTAAAAAGGCATTTGGTTTTGTAATTTCCATTTCTTTTATTTGACTGTACCATTAATGTTATATGTTCTATGTTTTGTATTTTATTTACCGTTTTTAATTCTCGTAAACTTGGTTTCCCTTGAAATCCTGCCTGAGCCTTTTTCTCATTTTGAGTGTGAATGCTCGGACAGTGTTGATAATTCTGACAGAACTGTTAAGTGCTCATAGTGTGTTACCATATGCAATAAGCTAAGAAAATACCGAGGTCTCAACTGAGTCAGAAGGGGGATTGTGAACCAGGTTGTGTGCCTGCTGGGTAAAGTACTGCACTGCAGTCCCCAAAGAGGGTGTGATATTTGGACCAATTACCTGGGTGTGCTAGCAAAAAGGGGTTCATATTTGACCCCAGGACTCGAAACTGGTAGTGGCTTGGACCCAAAACAGACAGGAGGGTGTCCCTGTTTGTCTCCTGTTCACATACTGCACTTTGAGGTTGGGCACTGTGGGAGCAGAGAGCCTGATCCCCGGAGTGCATTTGTGACAGACCCCATCTGTCAAACAAGCCTTCCATGACAGATGAGAGGTGCTCCCATTCATGCATGCTGGACTTAGTCCAGTTAAGACTGTCCACCAGAGTGTTTAACATGTCTGGCACATGGACTGCTAAGACTGTTAGGCCATGATCTAGTGCCCAGTACCACACTCTCATGGCCTCCCTGCATAGGGGGTACGAATGAGTTCCCCCGTTTGTTGATGCAATACACTACACTCATGAATGCCTGATTATACCAGCAGCTGAGCTAGAGTATGGTGTTCCTGAAAGACCTGCATGGCATAGAGCACCGCCCTCATCTCCAGGACACTGATATGCACAGAGGTTTCCAACTGGGACCAAGAGCCCTGGGTCTGAAAGGGACCCAGGTGTGCTTCCCAGGCCAGACCGGAGGCATCCATGGTAAGGATCTGCTGTGGAGAGGAGATCTGGAATGGGATGCCTTGAAGGAGATTCAAGGGGTCCATCCACCACTGCAGTACCTTGCAAACTGGGAAAGACACCAGGACCGGGTGATCAAACTCATCCGTGTGCTGGTCCCACTGCACCCAGAGGATCCACTGGAGAATGTGCATATGAAGTCTGGCCAGTGGGGCAGTGAGTATGGCAGCTACCATCAGGCCCAATAATCTCAGGTACACCCTGGCAGGAATGTGGCAGTTCTGAGCGGCTTCCTTAGATTGGGCTATAGGGCACTCTGCCCTGTTTTGGGACAGGAACACCTTTCCCTTGGGCTGAGTCCAGAACTGCCTCTATATACTGCCACCTTTGAGACGGTAACAGGACCAAACAGGGCAGATTATTGATGATGCCCAAGAGTGGAAGAGCTGAAGAGTTTGTTCCATAGTCAACAAAAGTTGTTCCCTGGATGGGGCCTTTAGGAGCCAATCGTCCAGATAAGGGAAAACATATAGTCCTTCTCTTTTGAGAGCTGCTGCTACCTCTGCTAAGCACTAGGTGAACACTTGTGGCGCAGAGGACAAGCCAAAGTGCAGCACCTTGAACTGATAATGTTCACCCTGGAAGGCAAAACAAAAACTTCTTGTGATGAGGAAAGACCGATATGTGCAGGTAAGCATCCTACATGTCCAGTGAATACAGCCAATCCCCTTTTTTGAGGAGGGGCATCAGGCCTGGCAAAGTTGCCATCCAGAACTTTTTGTATTGGACATAGAGACTGAGATCCTTTACGTCTATGATGGGCCTCAGATCCTAGGTCTTTTTGAGTACCAGGAAAAACCTGGAATAAACCCCTTATTCCTCTGGCACTTGGGAACTGGCTCGATGGCGTGCTTGAGCAGAATGGACTGCATCTCCTCTCAGAGAACAGACAGGTGAGACAGGATAACTGGTGGGCGGGGAAGGGGTTTCTGGAGGTTGCTCAATGAGCTCCAGGGTGTGCCCCCTTTCTATGATCTGCAGAATCAGTGCATCCAAAATTATGGTTCTCCACTGATTCGGATGGGAGAATCGACCTCCAACCACTACCTCCTTGTCCGGGACCAGAAGAGGGGGATCTGGCAAGGAGTCAAGCAGCAAAGATAGAGCCAGCCGCTTGGAGCTGGTCCCTCAATTCTGGGGCACCTGGCCGCAGCTACAGCACTAGAGGGAACAGGTAAGGCAGCCAGGGATCTGCGCTTTCCCTGGGACCGTGAGGCTGTACTGGGCACTTTGCGAAAGGAAAAGTACCCTCTACTTCTCGGTTGGGTATGGTGGAGGGACTTGAAGGCCCTGCCCTGCCTGAGGCGTGTAGATCACTGATAATGTCTTGGATATCAGGGCCAAACAGCTTAGTGCCGTTAAAGGAGGCATTAAGCACTTTCTGCTTAATATCGGCAGCAAATCCGGATACTCTCAGCCAGGAGTGCCTACATAGGCATATGTCAATGGCAGCAGCCCTGGCAACGGTATCAGCCATATCACAGAGGGCTCTGAAGAGGTGCTTGCTAACATCCTCAGCTGCTTGGAGGCACTGAAGCAGCTCCTGCTTTTGTGTGCCACCAGGGAGGGCCTGTGCAGCGGCCTTGCCCTTCTTCCAATTGGTTTGGTACTTAATTATGTGAGACAGATAGTTTATAATTCTCAAACCCAGTGTGGAGGAGGCATATACCCTCTTGCCCAAGAGATCAATTCTACGAGCCTCTTTATGTGGGGGAAGGGAACTAAGGTGCTTAGGCGCCTTTGACCTGTCATGAGCTGCCTCAATGACCACTGAGTCTGTCTTGGGCTGGAAAGCATTGTGACGGAGCCACTGGAGGGCACGATAGAGTTTATTTGGCCTGTGAGGCCTAGCTGGCACTATGTCTGGTCTGTGCCAGGCTGCATTCCTCAGAGCAGGTAATATTGGAGGAATGATTTTCGGGGGAGATTTTGGCATCTCTAGGAAGTCCACCAACTCTTTTCTGGTGGCATCCTGTTCCTCAGTGTGGAAGCCCATGGCTGATGACAGCTGCTTCATCACATTAAAAAATTGGGGGTCCTCCTGAGACCTGGGAGTATGCTTCACAGAATCCTCACTAACAGAGGAGGCAGTAGATCTGTCCGAGTCCAGGACCTCTTCCCTCATCATCAGGAAGAATGAGGTCTGGGTGGTACTGCTCATCCTCAACGTCGACCTCTTCTAAATCTAGGTCTGATGACTGCCCACGGGGAACTTCCTGCAGCAGATAAATAGGTGTCGATGACGAAGCCGCTGTTGACGGCATCGGCGAGGAAGGCCCAAGCCGGCCCAACTGCTGAGCAATCACATTAGTGAACTTGATCAGGACTTGGTTCAAGTCGATGGAGGGGGGTTCGACGGCACAGGTGTCGACGACCCGCCTGCTGGATCCCGAGAACCCAACGTACCTGTTTCCATGGAGGGAGAAGGGGCAGGCCTTTACGGGAGAGTCGTCAACGAAGAAGGAGCCATCGACCTGCCCTGAGAATCTGGTGAAGATGCTGTCAGTGTCAGTATGGGTCTGGTGGGCACAGAGACCTGAACAGCTGTTTTCTGTGTTGGCGCAGCCGATGAGGATCCCCAAAGAAGGAGAAGAGGCCATCGGGGAACAAGAGCGACGCCGGGGGACAGCAGTAGTGATCTCTGGCCTTTCTTATGACTTATCTCCCCCACCCCACCCCCGAGGATCTGTCCCGGGCCTTGGAGCCCATGAGCTAGACAATCCAGTCAGCGACTGAGAGGCTGGGAGGCCTCCCACCTGGCTACCTGTTAATGACAGCCTTTTTGCGTCACCTGAGAGTTGTTTGGTTAAACTTCTGACAGAGCTCACAGTCAGAAACTTCATGTTCAAGCCCAAGACAGCAGACACAGAAGAAAAATGACTCACCTTAGTAATTGTGTTTCTTCTAATGGAGTCTTGCTGTATTCTGACTTATTGCAGTTAGCCCCAGCACTTGAACTGCTCCGGAGACTAAAGAGTTAAATTCTATGCAGAGCACAGAACGCTGAGCTCCAGCTTGGTTCAAACCTCTGTCTGCTGCACTTTGAAGTGTAACCGTCAGATTCTTACGAGCTAATACTAAGAAAAAATTACTCACCTTAGTAATTATGTTTCTCCTAATGGAGTCTTGCTGTATTCTGACTATTGCAGTTAGCCCCAGCCTTTAAACTTCCCCAGAGAACAAAAGGTTAACTTTCTATGCAGAGCATAGAATGCAGAGTTCGAGCTCGATTGAGGTCTCTGTCTGGAGCCCTTTGAAATCCAACCATCAGATTCTTACGAGCAAAAACTCACTATTCTATGTGGAAACTGTAAAATTTTTACTAGCTAACTGGCAACAAAAAGTTTTGGATCCCCAAAGGAAGACTCAAGTCAGGAAATCCAAAAGCCAAAACCAATCCAAATAAGAATAAAGATAAAACAAACACCCAAACAAAAAGAAGAGGGTGTAAAAGGAGCACCCCGAGATGCAACACTGCACCTGCCCACCCACTTCCCAAAAACAGGTTCTGAGAGAGGGAGGGAGGGAGGTCAGAATACAGCAAGACTCCATTAGAAGAAACAACATTACTAAGGTGAGTAATTTTTTCTTCAAACAACATGAAGTCTTGCTGTATTCTGACTCTTGCAGACTACCAAACAGTACCTCCATGGAGGAGGGACAGAACCTACTTTGGGAATAGGCTCTGAAGTACTGCTGTGCCAAACCGAGCATCACTCCTAGCCTGGATATCCAGAGGGTGATGCTTGGTAAAGGTATGGACTGTTTTCCAGGTGGCTGCTTGACAAATTTCTAAGAGAGGAATATCCCTGGCAGCAGCCAGGGAAGCAGCTATACCTCTTGTGGAGTGAGCCCTCAGGCCTGAGGGTGGAATTCTTCCTAGTTTCTCATAGCAGAATTGTATACAAGACACAAACCACCTGGCAATAGATTTTTTGGTGGCAGGCTTGCCCTTCCCCACTTCTCCATAAGTGAGGAACAGCTGGAGGGACTCAAACCTGTGACCCTTGGTACACTCTATATAGTGGCTAAGGGCCCTTTTAACATCTAAACTGTGTAGCCTCCTCTCTCCTGAAGAGGAATGATCAGTGAAGAAAACAGGAAGAGACAGACTGATTCAGGTGAAAATCTGAAACCACTTTGGGCAAGAACCTTCTATTGGTTCTAAGGATCACTTTTTCCCTATGAAAGGAGATAAAATCAGGTTCCACTGACACGGCTTGCAGTTCACTGATACATCTGGCAAAGGTAATGGCTACTAAAAACACAGTTTTCCAAGTCAAGTACTTAAGCTCTACTGAGGACATAGGCTCAAAGGGAGGTTGCAACAACTGAGCAATACAAACATTTAAATCCCAGGCAGGGGCAGGGTCTCTAAGTGGAGGACTGGTATGAAGCAATCCTTTGAAAACTTTACAGAACACAGGATGAGATGACAGTGAGGAAAACTTCCCCACTGACAGAAAAAGCAGAGACAGCTGACAAGTGTACCTTGAGAGTAGCTGGTCTGAGGCCTATGCCATTAAGAAGGACCATATAATCCAGAACTGTAGGCAATTCAGCAGTGTCTGGGGAAATATGCTGCTTAGAACACCAAATGCTGAATCTCTTCAATTTGGAGTTATAGGTCTTTCTAGTGGTGGGCTTTCAAGAGGCTTTGAGGATGTCCAGAACCCCCGAGACATGCAAATCTGCATACTCTAACTCTTCAAGAGCCATGCCTTGAGATTGAGAGACTGACGACTGGGGTACCAAATCCTCCCCTGAGAGGAGGTTACCAGGTTGTAATTCCTGGGAAGAGACAGGGGAAGATGGACTGCTAGGGACAGTAACAGGGGGTACCAAGGCTGCCTGGCCCAATCTGGAGCAATCAGAATCACTTTGCAAGGTTGTGACATTATCTTGACTAAAACTTTGAACAGTAGAGGAAAGGGAAGGAAAGCATACAGAAATGTTCCTTCCCAGTTCAGAATCAGAGCATCCAGAGGGACTGTGCCCAAGACTGAGGGTCTGCAACAGACGAGAGGAAATTGGTGATTGTCTGGAGCTGCAAAAGGATCCATCTCTGGAGTACCCCATTGTGAAAAAATCACTTTTAACACTAGGGGATCCAGGGACCATTCGTGCTGGCCCTGGGAAATCCTGCTCAATGCATCTGCTAGCACATTGTCCTTTCCTGGGAGGTGGACTGCTACCAGAGAGGTCTGTAAGAAGTAAGCCAGGGACCATATTTTCATGACTTCCGTGCACAAGGCCGTAGACCGAGTGCCTCCCTGTTTGTTGATATACCACATGGTGGTGGAGTTGTCCATCCTGACCTGAACCACCTTGTTCTGTACCGATTCTGAGAAGGCTTGCAGAGCCAGGTACACTGCCCTGAGCTCCAGAAGACTGATGTGGAGAAGAGACTCCTGAGTGAACCACACTCCCTGGGCTGTGAGAGTCCCTAAATGAGCTCCCCAACCCAGAAGAGAGGCATCTGTGGTTAGAACCACAGAATGAGACTGAGTAATGAATGGGACCCCTTGCTTGAGATCGTCCTGATCCTGCCACCATTGAAGAGCCTGGATCAGGATCTGAGTCACTGGAACCAGTTTGGTCAGAGGATCTTTCTTCTGAGACCAAAAACCCCTCAGATGAAACTGAATGTCTCTCATCTGAAATCTGGCCCCCTTGACCACTGCAGTGGAAGCTGCCATGTGGCCCAGAAGCTGAAGAAAGTGTCTTGCTGGTCGAGAAATGAGAAGGTGGAAGGAAGAAGCCAGCTCCACGATGGCCTTCGGCCTTACCAATGGGAGAAATGCCCTTACTTTGACAGTGTCTAGTTCTACCCCAATGAAAGTCAACAGTTGTACTGGCTCGAGAACTGACTTGGGAAGATTGAGAAGGAAACCTAGAGAAGTGAGCACTTGCTGGGTCACTTCTAGATCTGACTTGACTTGGTCTGGAGACTGACCCACTATGAGCCAGTCATCCAGGTACAGGAATATGGAAATGGTTTTTCTCCTTAGGAAAGCCACTACTACTGCTAGGCATTCTGTGAACACCCTTGGAGCTAATGTTAGGCCGAAAGACACTGCTTTGAACTGGTAATGGCCTGAAGGCAGTTCAAACCTGAGGTACTTTCTGAGGGAGCACCTGACGGGAATATGAAAGTAGGCATCCTTTAGGTCCAGGAAGGCTAGCCAATCCCCTGGCCTTAGAGAGGGAAGAATTATTCCCAGATTCACCATTTTGAACTCTGGCTTTAACAAATGTTTGTTTAGGTATCTTATGTCTAGGATGGGCCTCCACTCCCCTGTTTTTTTCAGGGTAAGGAAGTACCTGGAGTACAGACCTTTTCCCCTGTGTATTGTAGGAACTCTCTATGACCCTTAATGCCAGAAGAGATGAAACTTCTGCCTCCAGGGCAATGGTTTCGGAGATGTTTGCAGGTGGAAAAGATCTCTCAGCTTTGGGAATTGTTTGAAGCTGAAAGCCAGTCCCTGGCCTACTACCTCCAGGACCCACTTGTCTGAGGTAACAGACTTCCAGTCCTGGAAACAGTAGGCCAGCCTGCCTCCTACAGGAATGGGGGAGTCGACCTGGGATGACACCTCAGGGTACCTGCTTGGCAGGAGCCTTGGGCTGAGAGGTGGATGCAGCCCTGCTGATCCTCCTTCTGCCTCTCCCTCTGAAGAACCCCCTCTGAGGAAAAGAGGAGAAGGCCTATGGAAAGGTCTGCCCCTGCCCCTAGCTTGCTGCCTTTGAGGAGTTGCCTGCCTTTCCTTGGCCTGTGCACTCCTATAGGTGGTCCTGTATTCGTCCATTTTCTTCACATAATTCTCTGTCTGCTACCCAAACAGAGAATTATTAACCACAGGAAAATCCATGGCCTTAGCCTGGGTATCCTGAGAAAGACTAGTACACCTGAGCCAAGCCAGTCTCCGAAGAGACACAAATGTAGCCATGACTCTAGAGGAAACATCGTTGGAGTTCACAGCAGCATAAAACTGAATCTTTGATGCTTCAATCACATCAGCAGCCACCTTCTCCAGCTCCCTGGCAAACTGGGGAGGGGGCCTGCTCAGCCAGTGCCAGTACAATGTCCCACCTGGACTTCTGGTACCTGGCTGTATAGGCCATGTAATTCGCCTGCCTCAGTCCCACAGAGGATGCCATGTACTGCTTTTTTGCCATGGCATCCAATTTCCTGGAGTCTTTATCTGGGGTGTATGAAGCCAAGGGAATGTTAGCCTTATCAAAGGCTGCAGCCTGCACGACCCCAACATGGCTGCACTGCTGGTACAAGTACTCCGTACCTGAGCCTGACAGCATGTACCTCTCATCCATCCGTCTGTCCATAGGAGGTAATGAATTTGGAGTTAACAGCTTTTGTGTCTGTTTCCCAAAGGACTTGTGAAGGGGAACAGACAATCTTTTGGACTCTGGGATGTCCATCATCTCCACAGAGTCAGGCTCCTCTTGTTCCTCAACAGCTTCCTCCATAGGGAGCCGGAGGGTTTCTGCCACTCTCCTGTAGAACATAAAGTGGGAAAAGGACTCAGAAAGCCTGGGAGGGGAAACACCAGAAGGCCTGTCTGGGGAGATGTCCAGTTCGATAGGCTCATCCAGACCTTCAATTCCATCGTCATCATCACCTTCATCATCATCCCAATCATCATCCCCCTTCAAGTCCGGTTCATAAAAATCTTCAGGGGTATAATCTTTAACCGGAGGGACCGACCAAACCGAATGCCTGCCAGAAGGTGCCGGATCAGTCAGAACCGAATTAAACGATTCCACTATACGAATCGCTCAGTAAATTTCCTTGGCAGTCGGATGACGCAGTTCTGGATCCAAACCGGCCGATTTGTCTTTTCTTTTTGATGGACCCGATCCCTCAGAATTGGCTCTTCTTTTGCCCAAAGGAATCTCGCCCTGGTCAGAGGGCACTCCTTCTGGTTTGGTCGGAACCGAACCAGGCTCGCCATCTGGGTGAGTGGACTTCTCGGCTTCCGTTTCCCTAAGCCTGCCCAACCTTTTGTCCAGGGTGGCTTTAGAGAAATTCTTACAGATTTGGCAGTCTAACTCTAGATGACTAAAACCCAGACAGTAAACACAAGTGGTGTGGGGGTCGGCCTTAGCAAAGGCCTCCCCACACTCACTGCAGTGCTGAAACCCAGTGGGCCCGTTTTTTTTTCTTGGGTTTCTCAAATAAAGCCATAACTAAACCCTTACCCTTTTTATGGCAACCGCCAGGCAAGACACCCTTATCGGTTTCTAACCGTGTTACGGGTATTTGAAAAACCAAAAATAAGAAAAACATGTTTTTTGTTTTTTTTAAACCGATAAGGATCGGTACCTCACACTAAATTTCCTGTAAAGAAAAAAGAAAACAATCACTAAACCAGAAACCGGTTCAGCTGAACCGGTCACACAAATTCAGTTTACAATTTCCAGACACTTTTTCTAGCAAAGTCCACTACCTATGCACTTACTATACCACAGATTGGGATCTGAACCGAAAAACAAATGAGGGAATATCGGTAAAACTGACGATTTTTAAACTGCGAACCGAGAACGAAGGAGAAATCTTCGGAGCAACTGTTCAGTTAGGCGGAGTAAAGAATCTGATGGTTATACTTCAAAGTGCAGCAGACAGAGGTTTGAACCATGCTCGAGCTCAACGTTCTATGCTCTGCATAGAATTTAACTCTTTCCTCTCCGGAACAGTTCAAGTGCTGGGGCTAACTGCAATAAGTCAGAATACAGCAAGATTTCATGTTGTTTGAAAGAATGTTCATCTGTGGAGGCAATGTTCTTTAGGCAGCAGCAACGATGAAAGAGAGAAGTAGAAGGATTAAACTCTCGACATAAACAAGTCTGGGGAATATCGTTAATAAAAGAGAGTCTGAAAAAAATCACTGAAGAAAAAGCCTAAGGTGAAAAAAGGCACAAATACTGCATCAGAGCTTCCGCGGAGACCCATGCGAGTGAGCCGATGGCGGGAAAGAATGAGGAGGGAGCGGGGCCACTCATCCTTTTAAAAGATTGGCAACATCAACGGATGTCGACAGCGTGGGTGGCCCCAGTTGTACTGCTGAAAATCTTTTGTGTGGATTCCCCTTCACTGATGGTGAAGTTCCTAACATGTGGCCTGATGACTGAGATACCCCTGAAGAAGATATACTTGTAACTTAAGCCAGCAGCTTTGCAGAGGACCTTCTGTAACAGATTCTGTTCCGCTTACCTGGTGGAGGAAGGGTACTTGGAATAGGTAGATGAGAGGTCTCAAGCTTGGGGATTTTAGATGGTTGTGTCTGATCTGAAAAAAATATTAAAAAGTAAATATAAAGCTGTGAGGTAGTTCTGCTTAACTGTTGGGGGGCATTTTAGAAATGCCCAAGACAAATATTAACATGCAACACAGTAATTTAAGGTCATAAGGAAATCTTGGTTCCCCCCCAAACACAGATTTCATAAGCAGGAGTGCAGCGTAACATGTACTAACTTATAGAGATCTGTACCCACACTATTCCCCTGGGAACCACGCGATTCCCTTCGTAGGCAGAAATTTTTCCTGCCTTACATCAAAGACCTGAACAGTCTAATTTACACCGTCTACTGGTAGGCTGTTCCATAGGTTCATCACTCTCTTGGAAAAGTGCCCTCTAACATTACCCCTGAATTTAACACCTCTGAGCATTAAGGTGTCCCTGTGCCCTGCTGGAAAGACATAAGATCAAGCACTTCCATTTGATTTTGTCGATAACCCTTGAGTATGAAGATGACTAAGATTTGCCCCCTCTCGGTCTCCTTTCCTCCAAAGTGACCACGTTACTTGCTAATATTCTCTCCTCACAACTTTTGTCTCCTCATACCCTGATCATTTTGGTAACCCTGAACTGCACCTTTCTGACAGCCTCAATGTACTTTTTTGTATAGAGGCTCCCAAAACGGCACCTAGTACTCTAGGTGGGGCCTGACCAGGGTCTTGTAAAGAGGCAAGATTACTTTTCTTACTCTGCCCCCTCATACACCATATCATTCTGTGAGCTCTCTGAACAGCAGCCGTGCACTGCCCAACATGCATGAGATCCTTGTCTATTATGGACCTCAGTTCTTTTTCTGCAACAGCAGCCCCACCCAGTGTTTTCCTCCCCAAGCATAGCACCTTCCATTTGACTGCACTGAATCAAATACTCCAGTCTCCAGGTGCCTGACCAATCACCCAACTTGTTCAGGTCCTCCTGAGATTTACCACCATCCTCCAGGGAGTCCCCCTTGGCCAGTTTAGAGTCATCTGTGAACTTAAGCAGTCTAGTTCTGGGGTGCTGGGATACACTTCTGAGACACCATTACATTTTGTATTCTTTGCCTTAGATTTTTTTTTATTTTCCCTGCTTGTCCTGTTGATTGCATCCCTGCTGTGTCTTTCAAGATCTTCCTGCTCCCAGTTCTCAGGTCCTTGATGAAAATGTTGAAGAGCAGTGGCCCCAGCAACAATACCTGCCAAGTACACTTATCCACTTGGTGCAATGCCTCTCTACCACAACACTCTGCTTCCTGTCTCCAAGCACTCCACCGTAAGTATGCCTCATGTATATTACACTGGTGTACTCACATTTCCCAGAAGCTGGTCATGTACTGAAGTCCAGACAACGTACATGACCCTGCCTCTGTCCACCTCCTTGGACACCCACTTGAAGAAGGTAATCAGTATGATCTGTCATGATCTGCCCAACATAAAGCCCTTCCAATGAGCACCCCCCTATCAGCCCTATGGTGAACACCAAATCATAGTACTGATTTAGCATCTCAACCATCAACCCAGCCTCCCTTACAGGTTCGTCCTTCCCGTTTTCATAGGCCTAATTCCCTCCTTCACCTTCCTTCTTCCATTTATATATTGGAAAAGGGCTCTGGTACGGAATGCAGCACATTCTGGTATCCTGGCATCTAGCCCTTCCTTTATTTCCTTAATTCTAATCTTGTAGTCTCTCAGTGCTGCCCCGTACTACTCTCTGGCATAGAGGCAATCAGTCTCTTTCAAGAGGTCACATACATTCTTATTGTTCAGGATTAGTTACTATAGATCCCTGCTGAGCCAAGAGTGGCCACTTCTTGGCTGTTTCCCTTGCTGGACACATGAATGCAGACCTTTGCAGCTGCTTCATGCACTTTTCTTGACAAATCCCACATGTACTCTTCACTGTCCCCCTCTTACAGCAACTCTAGCATATTGGTCACCACGTGCATCATTTTGGCAAAGTCTGCCTTTCTGAAGTTCCAGGTCATAGTGGCCAATGAGGCCAGCATTTCCTGTCACCAGGGAGAAGGTTATTTAGTTGTGGTCACTGCCTCCCACTTATTTCTTGACATTCACACTGCTGATGACCCCATCCCCACTATCAAGAACAAGATCAAGGGTGGTCACAGTCCTAGTCCTTTACTGGATATGCTGTTCTAGGAAGTATTTCTTGAAGGTGGACAGGACTGCTGTCTAAGCATTGCCATTAAAGAGCAGTTTCCTACTACTGATGACCCCAAACATATAGTAAACGTTACCTGGCCCCAAGTGAACTGGCATAAAACGTTAGATTTATTTCTGTCAGGGCTTTGTAGTAAAATAGATCGTAGCTGAACGAGAAAACATTTCTACTTCCTGACTGTGAGAGACACCCCCGCATTAGCACATTTTATGATGTTAGCAAATGGGAGAGTGCACGAGCGTGCTCCATAGAGTACAATGGGGCCATTTTTTTACCTGCTTTTCGTTACACTTTAGAGTTGCGATTATGGCAAAAAAGGCCACCGATCAACTAACAAGGTCCTTGTTAGCGGAGTTGTGGCTTTTAGTTGTCATAAGTGTAATTCTAAAGTATAATAAATAGCAGATAAAAAAGCCTATCCTTTTGGAAAAATCTGCATCCATCTGTCCTGGTGTCCCAGTAATTTTTCACGACTAATAGACCTCTGAGAGTGCCACCAAATCCTGTCTAAGTGCATCAGGCTCTGGAGTTTTGCTATTTTGCAGGGCATGCTCCTCTTACTGTCCTGCACACAAGTGAAGATGCCACTCTAGGCTTCCTGGCCCCCAGGAGTCTCCTTTCTGTGTGCTTCTCTGCTCTGCTGTCCTTCTGAAGGTGATCCTCTGCAACTGCGTGCTGGTCTTCCATTGGTGATTCCCCGCACCAGCCCCCTTCCCCTTATCTTTTTGTTTAAATCCCTCTCCCAATAATTACCTGGAAAATACCGCTAGTATTCATACTCCATCCTGGCTCAGGTATGGCCCATGCTAGGAATACAGGCATCCCTTACCTCAGAAGGTGTCTTAGTTGTCAAGAAAAATAAATGCCTCCCTCTTTCACCAGACCCTCAGCCATGCATTGGCTTTCCTAGTGTTCCACTGCCACTCCTCACCACCCCCAAAGAACGAAAAGGATAGTGCAGAAAAATCACCCTGGATACCTTTGCCTTCAGGAACATCCCCCGTTTCATGAAAGACCTCCTTATGTCCTTTGGTCTTGTCCTTCCCATATAATTTGTTGAAAATAGATGACCGTCTGCCCCCCCCCCCCCCAAGCGGCATTGCTTGGCACTGGACAGCACTCATTCAGCCAGTGCTCCAGGCAAGCAAATCACCTCACCACAGTTACCATTCTGGACCTGCAATGCCTGTTCAACATCATCCAGTGCACCAACAATGGTGTCACAGCTGACTACTATCATTCTGCTACACTATTCAACCCTTCCATCCTTCTTTCTTGGCTGGTCATGTGTTCTAGTGCCTGGATTGTCCCCCTGAAAGCACTAGCCACTGGTTGACTCCCCTCAAATTGACCTGCTAATGGCTGATACCAGCTGATCATATGCACTGGCAATGGTACACCCTTATGGCCATGCCTGCTACCTCCCTTCTCCAGATCTATATCCATCCCTACCACTAGAGATTACAGTCCATCACCCCCTATTCTACTCTACTTGATCCTGAAAATGGCCCACCCACCAGTGCCTACGTCCAATAACCTCCTCTTTTTCCATCCTTTTCAGCTGCCTGCTCTGCTTCCTGCATTCCCATGGTGCCACTGACACCTGGCAATACACCGCTTGACAGTGACCACACGCAGTGGCCACAGATGTAACTCCCCCTGCTCTCCACAGGCAGAATGGAGTCCATCACACAGCCCTGGAAGCATACCAAGTGCAATTCTCTACCTGTGTTTGGATGCTAACCTCCACCTCCCCTCCAAGTTACCTTGGTGTAGACAGTTGCCACTTCAGACTGGCAACATGCCACTACAGAGCACTGACCAGCTTGCAGTGACTACAAAATACTCCCCTGTCCTCTGCAGGCAGGATGGTGTGCATTAGTGCTTGAAGTACGCCTCCATCCTCCCTAGAAACTGAAAGGAGATAGGAAATGATTTCCAATTACTTGCAACTATCAAATGCATCAGAAATAGCAGCCAATGGTCTCAGAGTGTGTAGTTCAATACTGTAGAAGTTTAAAACGTACATTTACATGCTGCTCTATTAGTGCTAAAGTCTCCATCAGTTTGGCAGTCTTTTTTCCAATCCAGAGTCAGAGCATGATAAGCAGAGAAATGGCATGTCACCGACTCCGATTTGAGGCTGCTGAAGTGTGCACACTGGACAAGTAACGGTTTACAGCAGCTTCATGAAGAAAAAATTACTAACCTTAGTAATGTTTTTTCTTCTAATGGAGTCTTGCTATATTATGACAATTGCAGTTTGTCCCACCATTAGAACTGCCCCGGAGGTGAAATAGTTAAATTCCACGCCAGGCATGGAACTTGGAGCGCGAGCTCGGTTAGAGAAGCTCTGTCTGTGTGGTTTCAAACTGAAACTGTCAGATCTTTACGAGCAAAAACTCACTAAGGTTCTGTGTGGAAGCTGTAACCTACACTAGCCAACTGGCTACCCAAATATTAACACATATTCCTGGTCCCAACACAAAGACTCAAGTCAGGGGCCAGAAAATAAGATAAGATAAGGTAAAACAAAACACAACACTCCAAAAACCCCCAAGAAAAAAAAAGGGGGTGGAAAATTATAAAATGGGCATAAACAAGTGCCCACACTGGACAGCCCACCCCATACCCAAGTAGAAGTTCTGAGAGGGGCAGGCTGAGGGGGAGGTCATAATATAGCAAGACTCCATTAGAAGAAACAACATTACTAAGGTGAGTAATTTTTTCTTCAAACAACATGAAGTCTTGCTATATTATGACAATTGCAGACTACACAGCAGTACCTCCATGGAGGAGGAACAGAACCTACTTAGGAATAGGCTCTGAAGTACCACAGTGTTAAACCGAAAATCTCCTGGCCTGGACATCCTGGGAGTAATGCTTGGTGAAAGTGTGTACTGCTTTTCCAAGTAGCTGCTTGACATATCTCTAAGATAGGGATGTCTCTGGCAGCAGCTAGAGACGCAGCTGTACCTCTGGTAGAGTGAGCCCTCAGACCTGAAGGGGGAACCTTCCCCAGTTTTTGATAACAAAATTAGATACAAGAGACAATCCACCTGGCAATGGATCTCTTAGTGGCAGGTTTCCCTTTCCCAACCTCACCATAAGTGAGAAAAAGTTAGAGGGATTCGAACCTGTGACCCTTGGTACGCTCTATATAGTAACTTAGGGCTCTCAACATCTAAACTGTGCAACCTCCTCTCACCAGAGGAGGAATGGTCAGTGAAGAACACTGGAAGGGAGCTAGATTGATTAAGATGGAAGACTGAGACCACCTTAGGCAAAAACTTCCTGTTAGTCCTAAGGACTACCTTGTCCCTGTGGAAGGAAATAAAGTCAGTCTCTACTGACAAAGCTTGTAACTCACTTATGCGCCTGGCAGAAGTGATAGCTACTAGAAAAACAGTTTTCCAAGTCAAGTACTTAAGCTCTGCGGAAGACAGAGGTTCAAAGGGGGGTTGCATCAACTGAGCAATGCAAACATTAAGATCCCAGGAAGGGGCCGGGTCCCTGAAAGGTGGATTAGTATGAAGTAATCCTTTAAAAAACTTGGAAAATACAGGGTGAGCGGAAAGGGAGGAGGGCTTTCCTGCTGAAATAAAGGCAGAGACAGCTGCCAAATGTACTTTCAGGGTAGCTGGTCTCAGACCCAAAGAATTAAGATGGACCATATAGTCCAAAACAATGGGCAAGTCAGCAGATTCCGGGGAAATATGTTTCCCAGAACACCAGATGGAAAACCTTTTCCATTTAGAGTTATAAGTAGCCCTAGTGGAAGGCTTCCTAGAAGCCTTCAGGATTTCAGGAACACCTTGAGAAAGGTGTAGGTCAGCAAATTCTAACTCCTCAAAAGCCAGGCCTTGAGGTTGAGGGATTTGAGATTCAGATACCAGACTCTCCCCTGGGCACAGGTTAACAGGTTGTGATTCCTGGGGAGACATAGGGGAAGATGGACTGCTAAAGACAGAAGGAGTGGGTACCAGGGCTGTCTGGCCCAATCTGGAGCAATCAGAATCATCCTGCAAGGCTGGGATCTGATTTTGACTAGCACCGTGAAAAGGAGAGGGAAGGGGGGAAAGGCGTATAGAAACTTCCCTTCCCAATCTAGGAGAAAGGCATCCAGGGAGACTGAGCCCATCACTGGGGGCCTGCAACAAAACAGTGGAAGTTGGTGATTGTTGGTGATTGTCTGGGGCTGCGAAAAGATCTATCTGAGGGGTGCCCCATCTGGCAAAAACTATCCCCAGTACTTGGGGATCCAGAGACCATTCGTGATGGCCCTGGGAAATCCTGCTGAGAGCATCTGCCAGGACATTGTCCTTCCCTGGGAGGTGAACTGTTATGAGGGAAGTGTTCAGGGAATAAGCCAGAGACCACAACTTCATTGCCTCGGTGCACAGGGCCGAAGACCGAGTGCCCCCTTGTTTGTTGATGTACCACATTGTAGTGGTGTTGTCTGTTCTGACTTGTACCACTTTGTTCTGAACAGATGCAGAAAAAGCCTGAAGTGCTAGAAAAACAGCTCTGAGTTCCAGCAAATTGCTGTGGAGCAGGGACTCCTGAGGGGACCACACTCCCTGGGTGGAGAGGTCGCCCATGTGAGCTCCCCAACCCAGAAGGGACGCATCTGTAGTAAGGGTCAAGGAGTGAGATGGGGGATGAAGGGGACCCCTAGTCTCAAATTGCTCTGATCCTGCCACCACTGAAGGGTCTGGATCAGGGTTCGAGTCACTGGGATCAACTTGGAAAGGGGATCTTTCCTTTGGGACCAGAAGGCTCTCAAATGAAACTGAATGTCCCTCATCTGAAACCTTGCTCCTTGCACTACAGCTGTGGAAACAGCCATGTGTCCTAGTAGCTGTAAGAAGTGCCTTGCTGGTTGAGAGACCTGCAGGGTGAAGGAGGAGGCCAGGGCCACTAGGCTCCTTACCGTTTGTAGGGGCAGGAAGGCTCTGGCCTGCTTTGTGTCCAATTCTGCACCTATAAAGGTGAGTACCTGGACAGGTTCCAGAACTGACTTTGAAGGTTGAGAGAAACCCAGAGGTGAGCAGCTGCTGGGTAACTTGCAGGTGTGATTTGACTGGTCTGGAGACTGACCTACAATGAGCCAGTCGTCTAGGTATGGAAAGATGGCAATCTTCTGCCTTCTTAAATGAGCAACTGCTACTGCTAGACATTTTGTGAATACCCTTGGTGCAGAGAGTGAGCCAGAGGGCATTGCTCTGTGAACTGGTAATGGCCTGAGGGCGGTTGAATCTGAGGTACTTTCGTGGAGCTTCTGATGAGAACATGGAAATAGGCATCCTTGAGGTCCAGGAAGCTAGCCGTCCCCTGGCCTTAGAGAAGGTAAGATCATTGCAGGGTCACCATTTTGAATTTTTGTTTCAAAAGGTGCTTGTTTAGATATCTTAGGTCCAAGATGGGCCGCCATTCTCCTGTCTTTTTGGGGGTAAGGAAGTACCTGGAGTACAGACCCTTGCCCTGGTGTAGGGGAGAAACCCTTTCTACAGCTCTGAGAGCCAGGAGGGTTGAGACTTATGTTTCTAAGGCAAAGGTCTCTAGAGGGTTTGCAGGTGGAAAAGATCTGATTCTCATCTTTGGAAATTTTTTGAAGCTGAGAACCAGACCCCGGCTTACTACTTCCAGGACCCACTTGTCTGATGTTAGGGACTCCCAGTTCTGAGCAGTAAGCCAACCTGCCCCCTACAGGTAATGGAGAATCGGCCCTGGGCACCCCATCAGGGTGTCTGTTTGGCAGGGGCTTTAGGCTGAGGGGTGGGAGCAGGCCTGCTTGCACCCCGTCTGCCTCTCCCTCTGAAGAACCCCCTCTGAGCATAAGCAGAGGAGGCCTGGGTTTGGTAAACAGGCCTGTGAAAAGGCCTACCTCTACCCCTGGGGGTCTGCCTCTGAGGAGTGGCTTGCCGCTCCTTGGCCTGAGCACTCTTATAGGTTGTCCTATATTCATCCATTTTCTTTATATAATTCTCTGTCTGCTCCCCAAACAGAGAATTTCCTACCACAGGAAAATCCATAGCCTTAGTCTGGGTATCCTGTGACAAGCTAGTACACCTGAGCCAAGCCAATCTCTGAAAAGCCACAGATGTAGCCATGACTCTAGAGGATACATCATTAAAATCCACAGCAGCATGGAACTGCACCTTGGATGCCTCAATACCATCAGCAGCCACCTGTTCCAGCTCCTTAGCAAGCTGGCCGAGGGCCTGTTTGGCAAAGCCATGACAGTGTCCCATCTAGATTTCTGGTATCTTGCCACATAAGCCATGTAATTTGCTTGCCTGAGTCCCAAGGATGCTGCCATGTATTGTTTTTTAGCCATGGCATCAATCTTCCTGGAATCCTTGTCAGGAGGATGTGAAGCCAAGGGAATATTAGCCTCATCACAGGCTGCAGCCTGAACTACTCCAACATGACTGCATTGCTGTGACAGGAATTCTGTATCAGGACCTGACAAAGTGTACCTCCTGTCCATCTTCTTGTCCACAGGAGGCACAGAATTAGGAGCTTTTAAATTTTTTATCGTTTGTTTCCTAAATGACTTATGTAAGGGGATAGACAATCTCCTAGACTCTGGGATATCCATCATTTCTACAAAATCAGGTTCCTCTTGCTCATCCACAGCTTCCTCCAATGGGAGCTGGAGGGTTTCAGCAACCTTTTTATAAAACATAGAGTGAGAAGGGACTCAGAAAGCGTAGGGGAGATTCTAAAGGTCTGTCTGGGGAGATGTCCGGTTCAATGGGCACACCCAGACTCTCAAAGTCACATTCATACTGTTCATAATCATCCTCCCCCTCCTCTGGTTCGTAAAACTCTTGTAAATCATATTCTTGAACCGGTGGAACCGGCCGAACCGACCTTTTACCAGACAGTGGCAGTTCGGACGGAACCGGAGAAAGTGACTGGACAATTTGTATAGCTCTTGCTATCTCTGCAGCAGCTGGAGAAGGAATTTTAGACTCCACACCTGCTGATTTCCTAGTTTTCTTTGCTGGAACCGGCTCCTCAGAGTCAGCTCTACGTTTGCCCGAGGAAGTCTCGCCCTGGTCAGAGGGCACTCCCTCCGGTTCGGTTGGCACCTAACCGGGCCGGCCATCCGGGTCAGCGGACTTTTTGGCCTTCGTTCCCTGAGCCTGCCAACTCTCTTATCCAGGGTGGCTGCAGGGAAATTCTTACAAATCTGGCAGTCTGAATTGAGGTGGTCAAACCCCAGACAATATACACATGTGGTGTGTGGGTCAGCCTTGGCAAAGGCTTCCCCAGAACACCACAGTGTTGAAACCCAGTGGGCCCGGTTTTTCTTTTGAGTTTCTCAGACATAATGCCAGCCTAACCAAAAACTTGCCCTTTTAACAGCAGTGCCAGGCAAGACACCCTTATTGGTTCCCAACTGTGTCACGGGTCGTGGAAAAAACCGTAATGAAATCCGTTTTTTTTAGAACCGATAAGAACCAGGAACCGCACTCTAAAAGCTTTTAAATGCTTGATTTTTAAGTTTAAAACAACCTGATCGGTTCAAACCGAACCGATAAACATTTACAAGTTCCACACAGAAATAAACCTGTCTATTACTTACAATACCACAGACAGAGCTTGAACCGATCGGTTTGCGGTTAAAATAATAATACTCGCGGTTAAATTTAACCGAGAAAACACTTTTAAACCGAGAAATGAACCGAGCAGTAGGAGAAATCTCCGGAGCGACTGTTCAGTGAGGCGGAGTAAAGAATCTGACAGTTTCAGTTTGAAACCACACAGACAGAGCTTCTCTAACCGAGCTCGCGCTCCAAGTTCCATGCCTGGCATAGAATTTAACTATTTCACCTCCGGGGCAGTTCTAATGGTGGGACAAACTGCAATTGTCATAATATAGCAAGACTTCATGTTATTTGAAACTACACTTCTTCTACTGCCCCAACTACTAAAAATCTAACTCTATTACTTTCCGGCAACCAGCTCGCTCAGCACCCCAACACGCACACTTGGCTGGTGCCGTGTAAATCCAGGAATAGTTCACACACTACCCTCTTGCTGAAGCCCCCCACCCCTCCCGAGGTCAAGAAGAAAAAATACTCACCATAGTAATCTTATTTCTTCTAAGGGAATCTTACTGTATTCTGACTTGTGCAGTACGGTCTCACCACAGGACTGTCCTGGAGCCGAAATGGTTAATAGAACCTATGCAAATGATGGAATACTAGGCTCGAGATCGGTTTTCAAATCACTGTCCCTGGTAAACAGTTCTAAACTGTCAGATTCTTACAAAGCCTGCATTAAGCAGTTTCCTACTACTAAAATGATAATAAAAACAATCCTCCTCAACCAACAGTAGGGTATGAATAAGGGATTTACTCCCTCTTTGAAAAAAGAACTTTAAAATGGCATCACTAAAACTCAAGTCACAGATGCCCAAAAACAGAACACAATAGACCCCCAGGTTTGCAATATCTCTACCACAGCTGTGGTGCAGTGATCATAGGTTTCGAGTAGGGGAGGAAGGGAGGGAGCTCAGAATACAGTAAGATTCCCTTAGAAGAAACAAGATTACTACAGTTAGTAATTTCTTCTTCAAACCCCAGGAAATCTTACTGTATTCTGACTTATGCAGATTACCAAACTGTGCCTTTGGAGGTGGGCCTATAAACTATTTAGGAAACAGGCTCTGCAGGACTGCTGTGCCAAACCTGCCATTACCTCTGGCCTGGACATCCAGACAATAATGTTTGGTGAATGTGTGGACTGATTTCCAAGTTACAGCTTTGCAAATGTCCACTAGGGGGATATCTCTAGCAGCTGCTAGAGAAGCTGCAGTACCCTGAGGTGACTGTTTGGGTCGCCTCCCCAATTCCAGTAGGGGGCAGGCTTCCCCACTACTTCCAGGAATGGAAAAATGTCATCACAGACAATTGGGTTCTGGAAGTAGTGGGCCAGGGACCTGTCCTCAGCTTCAAAGCTATGCCAAAGCTGAGGTCAACAGTTTTCAAACCCTCTTCCCCATCAGAAACAGCCCTGCTGGAAAAGGAAGTTTCAAGCCTGCTGCTGCTACAAAAGGCAGTGGAGCCAGTCCCTTCCAACCAGATGGGAAAAGGCCTGTATTCAAGGTACTTCCTCACAATAAAGAAAACGGGAGTGGCGACCCATTCTGGACCTCAGATACTTAAACAAGCATCTGTCAAAACCAAAATTCAAGATGGTTACCCTGGCTACCATACTACCCACCCCAAGACAGGGAGACTGGTTAGCATCTCTGGATCTGAAAGACACCTACTTTCACATCCCAGTCAGAAGGTCACACAGAAAGTACCTCAGGTTCAGGTTGCCATCAGGTCATTACCAATTCAGGGCAATGCCTTTTTCGGACTGACATCTGCTCCAAGGGTATTCACAAAACATCTAGCTGTGGTAGTGGCACACACAAGGCGGACAAGGGATGTCAGTGTTCCCTCTACCTAGACGACTGGCTCATAGTGGGCCAGTCACACCAGCAAGTAAGGGAGGCCTTGTCAATAACACAAGACACACTCTACTCACTGGGGTTGCTGGTGAATCACGAAAGGCCTGTTTTGGAGTCAGTCCAGCTGCTCAGATTCATAGGAGCAGAACTGGATACAAAAAAGGGATGGCTTACCTGCCTCAGGACAGGGTGGACAACCTTATCCAGGTGGCCAGTTCCTTCAAACTTCACGTCTCCAGGCCAGCAAGGCACTTCCTGCAATTGCTAGGCCACATGGCAGCTTCTACAGCAGCCGTGTCAGGGGTCAGGTTCCAGATGAGAGATTTTCAATTTCATTTAAGATATCACTGGCTCTAGAAAAGGGATTCTCTCTTAAAGCTAGTGCCAGTAACAGCCATTTTTCTCCAAGCCCTTCAGTGCTGGCAGGAAAAGGGCAATCTCAGGCAGGGTGTACCCTTCTTGCAGCAGGTTCCCTCTCTGATACTCATGACAGATGCCTCCTTCCTAGGGTGGGGAGCACATCTGGGGGATCACACTGCACATGGCACGTGGGAAAAGCAGGAATCCCTCCTGCACATCAGCCTCTTGGAGCTCAGAGCACTTCTTCTGGCTCTTCAGTCAATACACAATCTGATTAAAGGAAAGGTGGTCCAGTCAGAACAGACAACACAATGTACTACATAAACAAGCAAGGGGGCAGCTCTCCTGGTTTAACTGTGGCCAGGTTAGCAGCCTTATCCGTCATTCTTTCCGACAGTCTTTTAAACAGTCTATCTAAGGTGGACTGCGGAAAGTTAGTACGAATCTCACAATCGGTCTGTAGGTGGTCAGACCCCAGACAGAATAAACAGATTTAAGTGTGGATCTGCGTTTGCTAAAAGTTCCCCGCACTGGGAACAGCGCTGGAAACCTATGGGTCCTGTTCTCTTTTTAGTTTTCTGTGACATACCCAGATCAACACACCAAAATAAATCTTTTTTTTTTTTTCCAGTTACACGAACCGACAGAAAAACCAGGAGTTACCTCGGAATGAAAACAGAGCAAGATACCAAGAGTTACCACGGCTGAACTCAAAAAGTACAGTTACGTAGGAACTTACTGTAACAGTAGATCTTCGAGAGAGGTTCCTTCAGTAGGTCATCACAAACTGAACTGACGTCGGGCTGCACGGCAGACTTTTCTAGCAATCCCTGACGGGGGGACCGCCCACCCGACGTCACGTGACTGACGTCAGCATGACGGTATACAGTGGATGGTCCCCACGCCCGCCTTCCAGTTCTCCCGCCGGAGCCAGGAAGAGGCCTAACAGCAGGAGCGAATAAGATTGGAGACCATGTAAAAATTAAAATGAGGGGAAGGAGGAAGGGAAAAATATGACCTACTGAAGGAACCTCTCTTGAAGATCTACTGTTACGGTAAGTTCCTACGTAACTGTACTATCTTACTTTGAGAGGGTTCCTTCAGTAGGTCATCACAAATAGGACTGAATCCCAAGCAGTCCCTCTAAGGAGAGACCGAGAGAAACTAGGGAGGGGGCAGAACAAAATCCACAGAAAAGACTGAGGTCCGAAAAGGACCCAGCCTAGGACAACAGACCCTGCAGGACAGCTAGGCCAAAGCCATCCCTCTGCCTAGAAGCAATGTCTGAACTATAATGCTTGGAAAAAGGTATGGACAGAACTCCAAGTAGCGGCAGCACAAATATCCGCTGCAGAAACATTACGAAGTAAGGCTGCAGAAGCGGCCATGCCCCTAGTAGAATGACCCCTGATAAACACTCGGGAGGAGTTTGTCATACTTTTGGTAACAGTATCTGATACAGTTGCCCAACCATTTGGAAAGACCCTGCTTGGAAACTGGTTTGCCTCGAGTTCGAGGTGCGAAGGAGACAAACAATTGGTTGCAAGAGTGAAAGTCCTTGGTTCGGTGTGTCTAACACCAGAGAATCTGGTGCACATCCATCGTATGGAGAAGTGCCTCACTCCTGTTAGCGGGAGCCGGATAATATACTGGAAGCTCTACCGATTGGTTCAGAGTAGCTTCCAACACCACCTCTGGAAGGAACCTTGGATGGGTTCCGAGAACCGCCCTGTCCAGGTAAAAATAAGGTAAGGCTCCTTACAAACCAACGCCGTGAATCTTCGAAATTCTTCGAGCTGAAGTGATGGCAACCAGAAACAACGCCTTCCAAGATAGAAAGCATAGGTCACAGCTCATTGCTGGTTCGAAAGGAGGCAAGGTGAGCTTTTCCAGGACGAAATTCAGGTCCCATGGTGGTGTTGGGCTACGGATGGGGGGTTTCAGACGGAGAATCCCTTTCAAAATGGTCTAGACCCGAGTCCGATAAGTGAAGGAGGTATTCCATGACTTGTGGGGCCGAGCAAGAAAAAGGGTTCCAGCCCTTCGCGGTTGTCCAAATGGAAAACCACTTCCACTTCAATGCATAAGTGGAACAGGTGGAAGGTTTTCTGGCTTCGACAAGGACCTGCGCCACTCGAGAGAATACCCCAAAGCGAGAGATGGCTACGTCTGCAGGAGCCATGCATGCAGATGCAGGGTCCTGAGCCCCGGATGAACCAGACGACCTTGATCCTGAGTGAGGAGGTCGTGTGTCAATGGAAGTGGAACCGGTGGTTCCCTGGATAGCTGCTGAAGCAGCGGGAACCAAATCTGTCTCGGCCAAAGACCAGCGATGAGAATCATCTTGGCCTTCTCCATCTGTAGTTTGAGGAGGACCCTCTGCAGAATGGGAAATGGAGGGAAGGCGTATAAAAATTTCCCTGTCCAGGACAGAGACAATGCGTCGCTCCAGAAAGCACCTGGCTCTGGAAAGAGCAAGCAAAACTTGGGAAGTTTTGCATTGAATTGAGAGGTGACTAGTTCGAGTTCCGGCCACCCCCAATTTTGGAAGATGGATTCCGCCACTTCCTGATTAAGTTCCCACTCGTGAGCAGGGGTCTGCGATCTGCTGAGACTTTCCGCCAGGACGTTTAGAACTCCCGGTATATGCACGGCCACTAGGGACAAGTGGTGCAGGACTGCCCAGTTCCACACCCTGGTCGCTTCCATGCAAAGAGGGTACGACCGGGTTCCTCCTTGTATGTTGATATACCAAACCACAGACATATTATTCGTTTGGATCAGCAGTGTTCCCTGGGGCAGCAGGGGATGAAAGGCCTGTAAGGCATACAGGACCACCCTGAGCTCTAGAACACTGATGTGAAGAGAAAGCTCCAAGCTGGACCAAAGTCTCTGGGCTTGGTATTCCCCCAGATGTGCACCCCACCCCATGTTCGAGGCATCCGTGGTGAGTGAGGCTATGGGTGCTGGCCTTCGAAACGGGAGACCCAAGGAAAGATTGTGTGGATTCATCCACCAGAGAAGATCTTTCCGGACCGCTGAGGAGATGAGGACTGGATGGTCCAGATCGTCCAAAAGCTGGTCCCACTGCACCCTCAGGGACCACTGAGTGATCCTCATGTGGAGCCTGGCTAGGGGAACTGTACAAATGGAAGCTGCCATGAGGCCTAACAGGCGAAGGACCTCCCTGGCCGGGATGGTCCGGCAAGATGCCACCTTGGTGGCCTGGTGGACCAGAGTCTCCACTCTGTCCGGAGGGAGGAAGGAAAGCTCTGCACTGGACCGTGTCAAGGACCGCCCCAATAAACTGTAGTCTCTGGGTGGGGATGAGGTATGATTTGGGCACATTGACAGTGATCCCAAGTCGATTGAACAGGTCCAGGGTAAACAACAGAGTCCCCAATAACGCATCCCTGGAAGGGGCCGCTAGTAGCCAATCATCCAGGTAGGAAAACATTACAATGCCCCCACGGCGTAAAAACGCAGCAACCACCACTAGGCACTTGGTAAAAACCCGAGGTGCCTAAGATAGGCCAAACAGGAGTGCTAGGAACTGGAAGTGCTCCCCCCCGGAACAGGAAACGTAGGAACTGATGGTGGTTTGGGAAAATAGGGATACGTAGGTAGGCATCCTGCATACCCAGGGCACAGAGCCAGTGATTCTCCAACAGGAGCAGCAGAAGGCTCTGTAGTGTCAGCATGTGAAACTTCTTGTACTCGACAAAATGATTCAGCTGACTGAGATCTAGAATGGGTTGTAAGTCCTGGTCTTTTCTGGAACCAGGAAAAAAATGGGAGTAGAAGCCTTTCCCTGTTTGACCTGGAGGGACTCACTTGATCACTTGTTTTAGCAAGCGTGAATTTATTTCCTCTTGAATGAGGAAAGCCTGATCCCGAGAGCATGAGGACTTCACCGGAGGATTTCCCGGAGGAATTTCCAGTAACTCTATAGTGTGACCTGAGGCCACTATTTGCAGGACTCACTCGTCGGAGGTAATCGCCCTTCACTCCTGCATGTGGAGAGCGAACCTCCCCCCCACCTGCTCCTCACCAAGAGGCTGAGGAGGCAGTGGGCGGGAGTCAAGAAATGGCGGGTCGGTCAGGGGGACTCCTGACTGATGCAGATCCTTGGAGGCGGGGGGACGGGACCCGTGGCTTTCCCGCTTGCCTTGGCTTATGCTCGGCAGATTTCTGCCAGGTCCTCTTCCTCGAAAGGACTGCTGTTGTCTTCAAGTGAGGAGCACCAGATCGGTACATCGACTGAACAGATCTAAGGGCAACACCTTTGTCCTGTAGTTCTGTAATTGTGTCTTTGGTGTCACCTCCGAAAAGGACCGAGCTCCAGAAAGGAGCGTCCTGAATCGCCAACTGAACCTCGTTAGTGAGGCCAGAGAGGCGAAGCCAGGAGTGCCATCTCAGGGCCACAGCAGTCACCGAGGTACGGGCCACGGAATCGACTGAATCGTAGGTGGCCCGTAGAGCATGTCTACTAGAAATCCTGGAGAGGCGAAGATCCTTGGCGAGTTCCTCCTTGAGAGGTGAAGGATCCATAGACTGGACCTTCGCCTCCAACCTGGCTATAGTTGCTTTTTGGTGGGACACCATATGGGCCACGTAACTGAGGGAGCGAAGCACGCACGTAGCCGAAGAATAGACTTTCTTGCCAAACTGGTCCATCTGCCTCGACTCCTTATCTGGAGGAGTGGTGCTCAAGTGCTTGGGCACAGCGGAGCGATCATGAGCCGCTGAAATGACCATGGAATCTGCCTTCGGATGGGACTTCAAAAACGGAGCATCCTTAGGTGCCCGGTAAAGCCTGTCCGCCCTCTTGGGGACAGCCAGGATAGATTGAAGCATCTGCCAGACGGTGGTGGTGAGGTCTTGGTTGGGGGCCACCCACGGAGGAACTGGGACTGGAGACAGGGACTCCAAATCGAGGTGCTCCACGAGTCACTGTCTCATTGGGTCCTGTTCCCCTGACTCTCAATCGAAATAATCTCCGAGGGCCCTCAAGAGATCTGAGAAGGAAGGATCCTCAGGTAGCGATTTCGGTGAGGTCTTGCCTCTCGGCTCAGGTTCCTCCACGATTTCATCCTCCGAAGAGTCCTCTCTCCCATCAGAACCATCACTGGCCTCCTCCACTGGACGATGTTCAAAGCGAGAAAGGGGAACGTCCAGTCGAGTCTTCCCCGAGAGGTGGACAATTGGACCCGAACTGCTTGGGAAAGGGGACGTATGAAGCAACGGAGGTGGGAGTCTTGCTTCTAAGTCCAAAACCAACTCCCACCTCGCTCCCTGCCACCAAGACTGTAGGAAGGACTTGAAATCTGGCATAGCCGGAGGGGTGGAGTTGGTTGAGGCGGGGGGAGGGCGAGGAAGGTGGTGGAGGAGAACAGCAACTGGCAGAGGTAATACCCAAAGCGACGCATGTAATGGGTATATGGATGATAACCCTGGTAAAACTGTCCCATTGGACTCCATCCAGGAGTTGGAACCTCCAGGTAGGGATCCCCAGGATACCCATGTGGGTAATGGGGGTCAGTGAGGTGACGGTTATAGTAACCCATCGTCAGCCCTGACATTGGGGGAACCCACGTCGGACCTGCTGTAGTATAGATTAAATTAGGATCCGGCGTCGGAACAGTCCATGTTATAGGGACCGACGTCAGCTCTGGCGCCACCCGATCCGGTGCCAGAACAGGATCTGGCATCGGAGGGGCCAGCGTCAGCACCGGACAAAGAATCTCAGTGGTAGGAGTCGGGTCTGGTGTCGGGGCCGACTGAATAGGCCTGACCACCAGGCCCGGCGTCAGGACTGTTGTAGGGACCGGTGGCATTGGAGGTGCCGGCGGTCCTGGAATCGGGACTGCTGTTCTGCCCTCGGGCTGAGAAGGAGCCTCCAGAGAAGGCCATCCCGCCGACAAGGAGCCTCTGACCCGGTCCCAGTGGGGAGCGCGAAGAACCCCGAATCGGCTGGTTCACCAGCGCCCCCCCATCAGCCTCGCCGGACATGTCCGTAGTTGATTGTGAGGACACGGGAGAGGGAAGAACAGGAGGGAGCGGGGCTGTCTCCCTTCGGTCCTGCTGGACGTTGGTTGTAGCACCAGAAGGCCCCGACAGGGGAACCAAGCCCGTGCGGTCGTCGGGGATGGCCGACTTAGTGGGCGTGTTCGGGGAGAGAACCCCCGGCCGACTTAACGACTGAGGCCGGGCGACTGCCCCCAGCCGGGAGAGTCGACTTAACGGCCGCCGGGCGGTCTCTGGAGGAGCCGGCAGCCGACTTATCTGCATGCAATTTCTCCTTACCTGGGTGCTTCGACGGTGGCTGGGCCTTGCTGGTAGAGGGCCTGTCGTCATCTGCAGAGCAAGCCCGCGCCCTCGTCTTCTCCTTGTGCTTTTCAGGGGAAGATTTGTCGGAAGAGTCCCTAAGCTTGTCCATCTTCTTCTCAAGTGAAATTAGACAGGCCTTGAGAAAATGGGCCTCCAACACCTGCTGTCTCCGCTTTTTGGTAGCCTGATTGAAGGACTGACAGTCGGGGCAGGAGGAGACTGGATGGTCTGGGCCTAGGCAGATGACGCACTTGGAATGCCCGTCTTTGTGCAGTATCTGAGTGCGACACTTGGAGCACTTCTTCTTCAGAGAAGACAGAAACTATTTAAACTAAAAGAAGAAATAACGAGTTTTTAGAAAACCGCGCAAAAAAACACTTTCCGAAGGACGCTGAATGGAGTCTGCAAAGCGACTAGTCAAAGTGACGGCGGGAAAGAAGTGGTGGGCGGGCGTGGGGACCGCCCATTATATACCATCACACTGACGTCAGTCACGTGATGTCGGGTGGGCAGTCCCCCCCTCAGGGATTGCTAGAAAAGTCTGACGTGCGGCCTGACGTCAGTCCAATTTGTGATGACCTACTGAAGGAACCCTCTCGAAGTAAGATCAAATGAAACCAGGCGTTACCCTGGTTAAAACGCAGATAAATGCTAAAAACAGACTATACCGAGTCGGTACAGAAAATTTTACTCTAACTGAACTAGTAAAATGACAAAGGAAGACTGTCGGTTCCCCCTCGGTTGAAGAACCATGAGGAAAGAGACTACTTACCCCTACTTGACTAAAATCTACACAATTACTACCTGAAACCAAGGACCGTGAAAGAAATACCAATAAAATAAATTTTACTAGTGAATAAACCGAAAAAAATAAAGTTTCTTCAAGCGATGAAGGAGAGGTCTCCGGAGACGTCTTACTGAGGCAAGCAGAGTAAAGAATCTGACGGTTTAGAATGGTTTACCAGGGACAGTGATTTGAAAACCGAGTTCAAGCCTAGCATTCCATCATTTACATAGGCTCTATTAACCATTTCGGCTCCTGGGCAGTCCTATGGTGAGACCATACTGCATAAGTCAGAATACAGTAAGATTTCCTGGGGTTTGAACTAATGTACCTTCCCTCCAGGTCCACTGAAATAATTCCTTAGGGGTTACTACCTAAAATTGACTGCTTGCAGACGAACGGTGTCAAAGTGGCTGCCGGGTGATACTGGGAAAGTGAAATGGTCAGAATTTTAACTCCTCTCGGATAAACCCCACCTCAGACCTGGACACTTGCAGTGCTGAGGCAGAGGATTCCTGGCCAAGAGCCCATTATAAGCACAGGTGAGACTGGGATGGGGGAGCAGAGCCGCGACGTAGTGAAAGGGGAGGAGAGCGGCTGACCAACATTCAGCGTCGTTTGGGACTACAGAGTAATGAGAGGTAGGGAGGTCACTCAAGGCATCTACAGACCAGCTGGGGGAAGAGTGTTAGACTCCAAGCATAAAGGGAATGAGAGGGGAAAAGCCGCTGACAGAGCGGCAGATGCCAGTGAGACTGACATGCAGTCCGCTTCAAAAATTATGAAGGAAATAAACGTAAAAGTGCCGGGGTGCTAAGTAGTTGCTTGTAATTGACTGTCAGCTCAGTTTCCAGTTCTTTGTCCACCCCCATATCCATGTGGTAGCCAAAGTTTCTTAATGGTGTGCTGATCTTTGCTCATCTCCATCAACCACTTAATAAGCACCTACTTAGCACCCCGGAACTTTTTACCTTTATGAGAGAATGACGGTCGGCCACTCTCCTTCTCCCCTTTCACCACGTCACGACTCTGCACACCCATCCCAGTCTCACTCATGCTTACAAGGGGCTTTTGGCCAGGAATTCTCTGCCTCGGCACTGTGAGTGTCCGGGTTTGAGGTGGGGTCTATCAGAGAGGAATTAAAATTCTGACTATTTCACTTTTCCAGTATCACCCAGCAGCCGCTTTGACAGCGCTTGTCAGAAAGCACTCAACTTTAAGACAGAGACCCCATGAAATGATTTCAGTGGATTTGGAGTAAGCTAAATTAAGTTCCTGACGGGGGCAGGCATTCAGCAAGAGTTTAGTGTGAACTATTCCTGATTTGTACAGCGACTCAGCCAAGCGTGTGCGGTTGGGGTGGGGTGGACCGAAGTGAGCTTGTCGCCAAAAATACAGGTTACTCACCTGTAACAGGAGTTCTAGGAATGGTATATGTTGTTCATCCACACTGTCTGGCAGGTTCCTTGCCACTTTAAATCTTGCCGGAAGGTCTTCAAGCTGGCTCTTCCCACCCGGGTGGTAAAACTCTCGGCTCCGCCCCATGACGCCAGATCTAGCCCGCTGAAAGCCAGGTTGTGTGTCGAAGCCGGGGAGGCCGGGTGGGTCATGTGGATGAACAACATATACCATTCCTAGAACTCCTGTTACAGGTGGGTAACCTGCATTTCTAGGGACATGGATATGTTGTTCATCCACACTGTCTGGCAGACTCCTAGCAGTTCTTCGGGAGGAGGGGGCAAGGCGCACACCCCCTACTTAGGGAATAAGGACTGGAGAACCGAGGTCCAAGATCCAGCATCCCGGCGTGACTCAAGGTCGATGTGGTAATGGGTAATGAAGGTGTGTGCTGACTCCAGGTAGCAACTCTGTAGATTTCCTGGATAGGGACATCCCTGGAAGCAGCCACCGAAGCAGCGGTATGGCGGGTAGAATGAGCTCTTATCCCTTTGGGAGGCTCCATGCCCGCCAACCTGTAGCAGAGATCTATGCAGGAGGTGACCCACCTGCCTATTGTCCGCGTGGCTGCAGGTCTGCCAGGTGCGGCTTCAGCGTAGGTGACAAACAGCTGGCGAACCTCTTCCGAACTTCAACCGTTCGTTCCTTATAATAAGAAAAGCGCTCTTCTAGGGTCCAAGTATGGAGCCTATATTCGGCCTCCGAGGTGCGACTGGGGTAGAACACTGGCAGAGTCAACACCTGGTTAGGGTGAAACTCCGACACCACCTTCGGAAGGAATTTCGGGTTGGGGCGCAGGACAACCTTGTCCCTGTGGAACACCAGATAATGAGACTCTATGGAAAGCGCCTGAAGCTCTCCCATCCTTCTGGCTGACATGATAGCCACCAAGAAGGTGGTCTTCCATGACAGGTGAGAGATGTCACACCTGTGCATTGGTTCGAATGGCTTGCCCATGAGCTTTGCCAGTACCAGCAGTAGATCCCAAGGAGGTGGAGGTTCTTGCACTGGAGGGGATATGTGATCAAGGCCTTTGAAAAAGCGCTCGACCACCTTCTCCTGCGCCAATGACTGCTTCCCGGCCCGCGCCCGGTAAGCAGAGATGGCTGCCAGGTGCACCTTAAGGGTCGTCGACTGAAGCCCCAGATGAGAAAGGGACCACAGGTAGTCCAGAATGCTTGCCAAGGAACAGGAGGAAGGGTCTAGCCCCTTGCCCTGACACCACGTGGAGAATCTCTTCCATTTAAAGGCATAGCATTTCCTGGTCGACTACTTACGGGATGCCTCAATGATGCTGAGGACCTTGTCGGAAAGATCCAAGGCCTGGAACTCTAGCCGCTCCGGAACCAGGCCGTAAGGTGCAGGGATTGAAGGTCTGGATGGAATACCTTCCCCTGGTTGACTGAGATCAGGTCCGGGCGGGCTGCAAGCAGCCTTGGGAGCCTGGAGCTGAGGCTGAGGACATCTGGATACCAGAACTGGTGGGGCCAGTCTGGGGTTACCAGAATCACCTGCGCCTTGTCCCTCCTCGCCTTGAGAAGCACCTTGTGGATCAAGGTAAAGGCGTAGAAGACGCACGGGGTCCATGGCCTCGAGAAGGCATCCCTCAGCAACGAGCCCTGCTGAGGGTGGCGGCCATGAAACAGCCTCAGCTTCGCATTCTCCCTGGAGGCAAACAGGTCCACCTGAGGTGTGCCCCAGTGGGAGAACAGATCTTGTACTACCTCCAGCAGGACAGACCACTCGTGGGACGCAGCTCCTATCCAGCTTAGGGCATCGGCCAGAATGTTGGAGGCTCCTGCCACACAGATGGCAAGGAGATCCTCCTCCAGGCTGCGCATGAGGGACCAAGTGCGGAGAGCTTCCCCTGCACAGAGGCATGGAGCCCGTCCAGCCCTGGCGGTTTAGGTAGTACATGATCGTGGTACTGTCCATCTGGACCTGGACCACTTGACCCGGTACAAACGGAGCGAAGGCGGTGAGGGCTAGACGAACCGCTCGAAGCTCCAGCAGGTTGATGTGGCATCGGGACTCCCGAGGGGACCATAGGCCGTGCGCTCTGTGCTCCCCCAGATGGGCACCCCAACCCATCAGAGAGGCGTTGGTCGATAGAGAGACCGTCGGCTCGGGGCGGACAAATGGGATGCCCTCCTGCAGATGAGCTGGAACGATCCACCACTGGAGAGCATTCCACATCTCCTGGGTCACTGCCACTGGATTTGGTGAAGACCCTGGGAGCTAGAGAAAGGCCGAAGGGCATGGCCTGGAACTCATAAAGGGACCCCTCTGCTCTGAAGCAGAGGAATCGCTGGTGGGACGGATGGATTGGGACGTGAAATAATGTGTCCTGGAGGTCCAGAGAACAGAACCACATGCCTCGTTCCAAGGATGGAATGATCTGAGCCAGAGTGACTATCCTGAAGGTTCAAGACCTTAGGAACCTGTACAGGTCATGCAGGTCTAGAATGGGGCGCCAGCCCCCCCGTCCGTTTCGGGACCAGGAAATACCTGGACACAGACCCTGGGTCTGGTGGAGGATCCGCCACCTTCCTGATCACCTCCTTCTGGAGGAGCAGGGCAATGTCGACTCGACGGGCCGACAGAGAGGCTGCGGACCCTGTAGCCCCCTGTGGGGCGATGGCTCGGAAGGGCGGGGCCTGCTCGAACTCCAGAAGCAGACCCTTTCCTACCACTTCCAACACCCAGTGGTCCTTGGTGATAGCGGACCAGGTGGAAAGAAAGTGGCTGAGCCATCCCCCCATGGGGGGATCCCAGGGGGAAGCGACACTCCTCAACCCGCCACTGGGCAGGCTTGGAGGAAGGACCGGCCGAGGGACTTCCTGGGCCTTTTCCTCAAGGCTTCCTGCTGGAGGAAGCTGCAGGCTAGGCTTTGGGGTGCCAAGTGCAAGCCTGCTGGCCCTGATGCTGGTGTTGCTGGGCCGGACGTGCTGCAGGGGCAGAAGGGCGAAAGGGCTTATGCTGCTGCCGGCGGCCTTTGTCCTTCTGGGCAGACGTGACCAAGTCCAAGGTGGCATTGGACTTCTCAATCCTCTGGAGGTGGCCTTTCACCCCGGGCCCGAACAAGTCGGTACCCAGGAAGGGGACATCTGCCAGCTTGTGCTGGGTATCCGCCGTGAAGGTGGAGATCCGCAGCCAAGCTCTGCGGTGCATGGCCACTGCGGCCGCTACTGACCGGGCACAGGAGTCTCCAATATCGAGAGCCATTTGGAGTTGCTGCTTCGCCACTGCCCTTCCCTGATCCCGCACCTGCTTGACTGTAGTCTGGAGGTCAGCCGGGAGAAGAGGGATCACCTCATCCATGGAGCCCATAAGAGGGTGGGAGAAGTGCGCCATCAGTATGGCTGAACTGGCCTGACGGAGGCCGAGGGAGGATGCAGCGTACACTTTACGCCCGGCATAGTCCAGCTTTTTGGACTCTTTGTCGGGGGGCTTGTCCACGTCCCTGGTGCTCCCGGAACGCCAGAAAACACTATCGGTAACCAGCCCCTCCACAGAGGGGTGCTCCGAGAAACCGGACAGTGACCCGGTGGGGACTGCGTACTTCCTGGCCATCCTGGCCGAAGGAGCAGGACAAGAAGCCGTCCGCTGCCATAACTCCAAGGCTGGGCCAACAACGGCTTCAGCCACCGGGAAGGCTTCCGTGGGAGAATCTCCTTGGTCCAGTATCTCCATAAGGGGATACTTGGCTGGCTTGGATACGGGCTCAAGCTGCATCCCAGTAGACTCTGAGATGAGCCGAAACAAACCCATGAATGAGGATGGGCTCTCGTCCATCGACTGTCCCCCAGAGGACTCCAGGTCAAGGGGCCTGGAGAACAGGGAAGAGTCGTCATCAGACTCCGAGGAGTCTGCGAATAGCTGCCTAGGGCCTGAGCCATCCTCCACCTGCCGAGGACGGTCGGGAGTGAGGGTGACCGACAACCGGTGGGACAGTCCCTGAACTGACGGAGAATCCTTGGTCGGAGCCCCAGATTTAGGTTGTGGAGGCGGGGGTTCCACCACAATAGGTGGGGCAGCTGGTTTTGGCCGAACAACCGGCACCGGTTTGGGCTCCTCGACAACCGTGGGGGATTGTTCCGGCCTTTCAGGTGACAGCCACTTAATGGCCGGGGAAGGAGACGGCGTCGGCTTGTTCCCGGTCAGAAGGCGCTGCTGCCACATTAAGTCCTCGTAGCGTCGACGCAATTTGCACCAAAGCCTTTCCTCTGAGGAGGAAGAAGACGAGGACGAGAGGCGCCGCTGCTTTCCTCGGTGCCGAGACCGAGACCGCCGGTGTCAGCGGGATCGGCTGGACCGAGAAGAGGTCCGAGACCGAGACAGTCGGTGTTTCTGAGGGTGGGTCTGGGAGAAAGCGGGGGAAACCCATTCCTCCCTCAGCTCGGGAGCCTTAAACAGGGACTCCGGCACAGGAGGTGCAGGCAAGTCCTCGGTTTCCACCGGGGGAACCGGTGAAGAAGGGTGGTCTGCTTCTCCAGTCGACAGCCCGTCCGACGGGTTGAGAAAGATCTCGACTGCGTTGGCGGGTGTCTTGCACGGCTGACCTGACGGCGACACCGTGAAGCCAGCGGCCTTAGCTGCAACCTCGACCGAAGTCGAAAGTCTACTGTCTGGGGAAGGGGACCTCTCCCGCTCCAACCAACGCCGACGGTGGGACTTACCCTTCGAGTCCTTCTCCTTGGACCGAGAGGAGTGTCCCGATGGACCCTCACCTTTCGTGGAGAGGGACTGACAAAGCTCCTTAAAAGAAGCTGTATAGGAGGAGCCCAAGGAGAGTGGGATAAATGCCGCGACCGAGGAAGACGAAGATGCGGCCTGGGCCGCCTCCTCCTTCAGGGCGATCATCTGTTCAAGTTGCTCAGCCGAGCCCGCCGCTGCGGAAACCGCCCAACGGGCCTCCTTTGACTTCACCGGCCGAAAACATCCTCGGGCTACCGTTGGAGCCTGGCAGCACGGTCTTGAGGACATTTGCCGAGAAGGACTTGCACAAAGAAAAAATTACTCACCTTAGTAAAGTTGTTTCTTTTAATGGAGTCTTGCTAAATTATGACATATGCAGTGAGTCCCAACCTCCGAACTGCTCCGGAGGTGAAAGAGTTAACTTTCCATGCCAGGCATGGAACGCTGAGCTCGAGCTCCATTGAAAACTCTGTCTGTTGTTCTTCAGACTCAAACTGTCAGATCTTTATGAGCTAAACTCACTAAGGTACTGTGTGGAAGCTGTAAACCTACACTAGCCAACTGGCTACTAGATATAAGAACACATTTTTTGGTCCCAAAACAAAGACTCAAGTCAGGAGACCCAAAAATGAAAACACAACACCCAGTCACCCCAAAAAGGAGGGTGAAAATAACAAGGTGGCATCTACTAGTGTTAACACTGCACTGCCCACATCCCAAAAACAGAGGTTCTGAGAGGGGGGGGGGGTCCATAATATAGCAGGACTCCATTAGAAGAAACAACATTACTAAGGTGAGTAATTTTTTCTTCAAACAACATGAAGTCTTGCTATATTATGACATATGCAGACTATACAGCAGTACGTCCATGGCGGAGGGACAATACAGACTTAGGAAATAGGCTCTGAAGCACAGCTGTGCCAAACCGAGCATCGCTCCTAGCCTGGATGTCCAGGGAGTAATGCTTGGTAAAAGTGTGAACTGTTTTCCAGGTAGCTGCTTGACAAATCTCTAGAATGGGGATGTCCCTGGCAGCAGCCAGGGAAGCAGCTGTACCTCTGGTAGAGTGAGTCCTCAGGCCTGAGGGAGGAACCTTACTCAGCTTTTCATAACAAAATTGGATACAAGAGACAATCCACCTGGCAATGGATATTTTAGTGGCTGGTTTCCCTTCATCAACCTCACCATAAGTGAGGAACAGTTGGAGGGAGTCAAACCTGTGACCCTTGGTACGCTCAATGTAGTAACTAAGGGCTCTCTTCACATCTATGCTGTGCAGCCTCCTCTCGCCAGAGGAGGAATCGTCAGTGAAGTACACTGGAAGAGATATAGACTGATTAAGGTGGAAATCTGAAACCACCTTAGGCAAGAACTTCCTGTTAGTCCTGAGGACCACCTTATCTCTATGAAAGGAGATAAAATCAGGCTCCACTGAAAAGCTTGTAATTCACTTATGCGTCTGGCAGAAGTGATGGCTACCAGAAACACAGTCTTCCAAGTCAAGTACTTAAGCTCTGCTGAAGACAAAGGCTCAAAGGGAGGTTGCATAAGCTGAGCAATGCAAACATTAAGATCCCAGGCAGGGGCAGGGTCCCTGAATGGAGGGTTGGTATGAAGCAATCCCTTGAAAAACTTAGAGAATACAGGATGAGCTGAAAGAGAAGAGGGTTTCCCTGCTGAAATAAAAGCAGACACAGCTGCCAAATGCACCTTTAGGAAGCTGGTCTCAGCCCCAAAGTGTTTAAATGGACCATATAATCCAGGACTGTGGGTAAATCAGCAGATTCTGGGAAATATGCTTCCCAGAGCACCATATGGAAAACCTCTTCCATTTGGAATTGTAAGTAGCCCTGGTTGAAGGCTTCCTGAAGTTCAATATATCCATTACACTCGGGAGAGGTGTAGATCAACAAACTCTAACTCTTCAAGAGCCAGGCCTTGAGATTGAGAGATTTGAGGTTCGGATACCAAACCCTTCCCTGAGAACAGGTTAGCAGATTGTGATTCCTGGGAAGACACAGGGGGAGATGGACTGCTAAGGACAGTAGGAGTGGATACCAGGGTTGTTTGGCCCAATCTGGAGCAATAAGAATCACTTTGCAGGATTGAGATCTGATTTTGACTAACACTTTGAACAGGAGAGGGAAGGGGGGAAAAGCATAGAGAAACTTCCCTTCCCAATTGAGAACTAAGGCATCCAGAGGGACTGAGCCCAACACTGGGGGCCTGCAGCAAAAAAGGAGAAGTTGGTGATTGTCTGGGGCTGCAAAAAGATCTATCTGCGGGGTGCCCCATCTGGCAAATATTACCTCCAGGACCAGGGGATCCAGTGACCATTCGTGATGGCCCTGGGAAATCCTGCTGAGAGCATCTGCCAGGACATTGTCCTTGCCTGGGAGGTGAACTGCCATAAGGGAGGTGTTCAGGGAGTAAGCCAGAGACCTCAATTTCATTGCTTCGGTGCACAAGGCCATAGACCGAGTGCCTCCTTGTTGATGTACCACACTGTAGTAGTGTTGTCTGTTCTGACCTGTACAACTTTGTTCTGAACAGATTTGGAAAAAGCTTGAAGTGCTAGAAAACTGCTCTGAGCTCCAACAGGTTGATGTGGAGCACAGATTCCTGAGGGATCACAGTCCCTGGGTAGTGAGGTCGCCCATGTGAGCTCCCACCCAAGAGGGATGCATCTGTAGTAAGGATTAAAGAGTGAGACTGAGTGACAAGGGAACCCCTTGTCTCAGATTGCTCTGATCCTGCCACCACTGTAGGGCTTGGATCAGGGTTTGAGTCACTGGGATCAACTTGGTTAGAGGGTCCTTTCTTTGAGACCAAAAGGCTCTCAAATGGAACTGGATGTCCCTCATCTGAAATTTTGCTCCTTGCACTACAGCTGTAGAAACAGCCATGTGCCCCAGGAGCTGTAGAAAATGCCTTGCTGGTCGAGAGACCTGTAGGGTGAATGAGGAGGCCAGAGAGACCAGGGTCCTTGCCCTGTCCAAAGGAAGGAAGGCTCCGGCTTCCTCTGTGTTCAGTTCTGCGCCTATGAAGGTGAGGAGCTGGACAGGCTCTAAAACTGACTTTGGAAGATTCAGAAGGAAACCTAGAGAGGTAAGCAGTTGCTGAGTTCTCTGAAGATGTAACCTGACTTGGTCTGGAGACTGGCCTACTATGAGCCAGTTGTCCAGGTAAGGGAAGATGGCAATTTTTTGCCTTCTTAGGTAGGCAACTGCTACTGCCAGGCATTTTGTGAATACCCTTGGAGCAGAGGTGAGGCCAAAGGGCATTGCTCTGAACTGTAATGGCCTGAGGGCAGCTCAAACCTGAGGTACTTTCTGATGGGAGCTTCTGATGAGAATATGGAAGTAGGATCCTTGAGGTCCAGGGACGCTAGCCAGTCCCCTGGCCTTAGAGAGGGTAGAATAATTCCCAGAGTCACCATTTTGAATTTTGGTTTTAAAAGGTGCTTGTTTAAGTATCTGAGATCCAGGATGGGCCGCCATTCTCCTGTCTTTTTTGGGGTAAGGAAGTACCTGGAGTACAATCCTTTGCCCTGGTGTAGGGGTGGAACCCTTTCCACGGCTCTGAGAGCCAGGAGGGTAGAGACTTCTGCCTCTAAGGCAAGTGCCTCTGATGGATTTGCAGTTGGAAAGGATCTGGTTCTCATCTTTGGAAATTTTTTGAAGTGGAGAAGCAGTCCCTGGCTTACTACTTCCAGGACCCACTTGTCTGATGTCAGAGACTTCTAGTCCTGGACAAAGTAAGCCAGCCTGCCCCCTACAGGTAGTTAAGAATCGGCCCCTGGCCACTCTATCAGGGTGCCTGCTTGTCAAGGGGCTTTAGGGTTGAGGGGTGGAAGTAGGCCTGCTTGTACCCCGGCCTGCTCTCTCCTCTAAAGAACCCTCTGGGCGTAAGCTGAAGAGGAGGCCTGGGTTTTGGAAAAGGCTTGAAAAGGCCTGCCCCTGCCCCTGGAAGGCTGCCTTTGAGGAGTGGCCTGCCTTCCTTGGCCTGTGCACTCCCATAGGTGGTCCTATACTCATCCATTTCTTCATGTAATTCTCTGTCTGCTCCCCAAACAGAGAATTACCCACAACAGGAAAATCCATGGCCTTAGTCTGGGTATCCTGTGACAGGCTAGTACATCTGAGCCAAGCCATTCTGCGAAGTGCCACAGATGAAGCCATGACTCTTGATGACACATCAGAGTCCACTGCAGCATGGAATTGCACCTTAGATGCCTCAATACCATCAGCAGCCACCTGCTCCAGCTCCTTGGCAAGCTGGCCAGGGACCTGTTTTGCTAGAGCCATAACAGTATCCCATCTGGATTTCTGATATCTAGCAACATAAGCCATATAATTTGCCTGTCTGAGTCCCAAGGATGCTGCCATGTACTGTTTCTTTGCCATGGCATCAATCCTCCTGGAGTCCTTGTCAGGGGTGTGAAGCCAAGGGAATATTTACCTTGTCACAGGCTGCAGCCTTACTGCACCTACCCCAACATGGCTGCATTGTTGTGTAAGGAACTCCGTATCAGAGCCTGACAATGTGTACCTCTTGTCCATTCTCTTATCCACAGGAGGTATAGTGTGAGGAGTTTTAGAATTTTTACTGTCTGTTTCCCAAAGATTTATGCAAAGGAATAGACAGTCTCCTAGACTCTGGGATATCCATCATTTCCACATAGTCAGGTTCCTCTTGATCATCCACAGCTTCCTCCATAGGGAGCTGGAAGGTTTCAGCCACTTTTTTATAAAACATAAAATGAGAAGGGGACTCAGAAAGCCTAGGAGGAGACACTCCTGAAGGTCTGTCTGGGGAGATGTCCGGTTCAATGGGCACATCCAGACTTTCAAATCCACATTCACTCTCCTCATACTCCTCTTCCCCCTCCTCCGGTTCATAAAATTCCTCTAAATCGTACTCTTGAACTGGTGGAACCGGCCGAACCGTACGCTTACCTGATGGTGCCGATTCGGTCGGAACCGGGGAAAGCGACTGGACAATTTTAATCGCTTTGGCTATTTCTTCAGTGGTTGGAGAGGAAAGTTTTGGCTCCACACCAGCTGATTTCCTAGCCCTTTTTGCTGGAACCGACTCCTCCGAGTCGGCTCTCCTTTTGCCCGAGGAAGTCTCGCCCTGGTCAGAGGGCACTCCCTCCGGTTCGGTTGGAACTGAACCGGGCTGGCCATCCGGTTCAGCGGACTTTTGGCCTCCTTTCCTGAGCCTACCAACTCTCTTTTCCAGGGTAGCTGCAGGAAAATTTTGCAAATCTGGCAGTCTGCATTGAGGTGGTCAAACCCCAGACAATAAACACAGGTGGTGTGGGGGTCAGCCTTAGCAAATACTCCGCCACAGACACTGCAGTGTTGAAACCCAGTGGGCCCGGTTTTTCTTTTGGGTTTCTCAGACATAATGCCAGCCTAACCAAACTTACCTGTTTATGGCAATCCGCCAGGTAAGACCCCCTTATCAGTTCCCAACCGTGTCACAGGTCGTGGAAAAAATCGTAATAAAATCTGTTTTTTTAGAACCGATAAGAACCGGTAACCACATCTAAAGGACAGATTAATATATTTTAAACAACCTGATCGGTTCAAACCGAACCGATAAACCGTTTACAAGTTCCACACAGAAGAAATAAATGTAAAACCTATCTAGTACTCACAAATACCACAGACAGAGTCTGAACCGACCAGTTGCAGTTTAAATTCGGTCAAAAAAACGAGAAAATATTACTTTAACCAACAAAATGAACCGAGCAGAAGGAGAAATCTCTGGAGCGACTGTTCAGTGAGGCGGAGTAAAGAATCTGACAGTTTGAGTTTGAAGAACAACAGACAGAGTTTTCAACCGAGCTCGAGCTCAGCGTTCCATGCCTGGCATGGAAAGTTAACTCTTTCACCTCTGGAGCAGTTCGAAGGTTGGGACTCACTGCATATGTCATAATATAGCAAGACTTCATGTTGTTTGAATCGCAGGCCTGCGGATCGTGGTCAAGCACAAGGCAGTAGACGCACGTGAGTGTGGATCGGTCCAACACATCTTCTGCCTGCATGGGTACCGCCGAAAACCAGGAGTCGATTTATCCATCGCAGCCGCGAAGGAAGAAACAGACCGAAGTCTTGTAAACTTTAAAATTAGTTTCGGGTTAACCGAAGAGACTGGATCCAGTCTAAACGCAGAGCACCAAGGAGGGAACCTGAGCTTCCAAGCGGTAAGGAAGATCTGGCGTCATGGGGAGAAGCCGAGAGTTTTACCACCCGGGTGGGTAGGAGGAGCCAGCTTGAAGACCTTCCGGCAAGATTTAAAGCGGCAAGGAACCTGCCAGACAGTGTGGATGAACAACATATCCATGTCCCTAGAAATCTTAGTTAAGATTTTTAGTCTGGCGTTATTTTGCATGGGGCAGCAGAAGTGGAGTTTCATGAAGCTGCTATAAACCATTACTTGTCCACTGCGCACACTTAAGCAGCCTAAAATCAGAGTCAGTGACGTGCCATTTCACTGTCTGGCACGTGCTGACTCTGGATTGAACAAAAAAAAGACTGCCAAACCGATGGAGACTTCAGCACTAACAGGACAGCATGTAAACGTGCATTTTAAACGTCTACAACATTGAAATACACACCCTGAGACAATTGCCTGCTATTTCTGATGTATTTGATAATTGAAAATAATTTCCTATCTCCTTGAAGGAACTCTTCTGCCCATCTATGATGATGTTCAGGTGGAAGTAAAAGTTTCTATGGCACTTAAGATGAAGAGTTGGGGAGTTTCCCTGGTGTTATGGCCAATATTCCTCCATCAATAAAACAGATCCATGTATCCCACCCCTCCAGGATGCACTTGGAAAAAAGCCATCACAGCTTAGTGTGCGCCTTTCCTGGTCAAAACCAGAAAATCGTCAAATAAATAAATAAATAAATAAATAGTGGTGAGTCCCTGACTCACTGAGTTAACTCCACTAGCCTCATAGCTGTTTGCACCTGGGATTGTTCTCTGCAGGTTCACACTGTGACCAACTTATAAAGCCCAACTCCCAGTTAGCACCCTGCTCACTCTCCGTAATAGGTTTGTCTTCAAGGAACCAGTTTAAACTCTGCATATATTTAAATCAATTTCTACAAGAGGTACTGTAAACAAAAGCTCTTGGAACCACCAGGTCATTAAGATTACAACAGACCCCTTCTGCCAAAATGTGATACTTTAGCTAACATCACAAGTACATAATACCACACAGTCCCCCATACTGTCCCAATTTAAACTGCACCTCCACAAATATCCACACACTGTTCATCCACAAATTACACACCACTCACTTCTCTTGCTGTAGGATAACATAATTCACAACTCGTGGCTGCAGGATCACTTGCAGTAGACACACTGGCTGACAATCAGGTTCCCTCCATGTGGTCTACTAGCTCAGAGTCCCTATTGGGACAGCCCTTTTGATTTAAAGAATGCACATTTATTTACAGGTCAACAATCACGAATTGCTAAATTGTCTAACATTCACAGTTAACTACTGTATTTAATGTTATTATAAGATACAGCTTCAACTTTTAATAAGCTGCTCAGCTGTGGAAGGTGTTTCTTTTCCACCAAACTTTCCTACTCAGTATACCAAAATGTAATTGTCAAATACTACATTACTCTTTATTAGAATCTGGTGACTTGAACTTCATGGAAGCTCCATGGAACCCCGCAGCAGTGTATCCTACCGCTTCTTATAAGTGGATTCCTTGTCAACGTGCCCCAAAAAAGCTTTTAAAACACAACAGCTATGTATCTGACTGCATAACAAGTAAAATGCTTATGGTGTACAGTACCTGTGGTAACAATGTTGACAGTACATATTTTTGGTATTAATGCATGTCTCAATCAGGGAGCACTGTTTTCCTTGAGGAATATCAGGTTCAAAAGCTCCATGTTCACATGTGACATGTAAGCATTAATCCATGATGAAGGTGGCATCTAATGGGGAGTTAATGCATGGTTGGGACCGTTGTGGCACGAGGCCGGAGGCCAAGTGCGTACAACGGTCCAACCATGCATTAACTCCCCATTGGATGCCACCTTCGGAGGGGATTAATGCGCTTGTAATATGACAAGTGCAAGGCTAGTATCAGTTACATCCTCTTTTACTTCATATTCAACACAAATTAGCACAGCTACTTATTCCACTTCCATAATTCTGCTTCAGCTTTCTTACTTTTCAAGTCTGTATCTAACTGTAAGCGTGCACGTTGGACGGCACACATCCAGTAATGCTGTGTCTACCAATTTGTGGCACATTTCACATTTGCTCTCACTATCAATCTACCAATACATTAATGATGGACCTGAGAAATTTCCCAGTTCTGCTTGGTTACTAAGTCGCTCTTCGTCCATTTACATCTGAGACTCATCCCGTGCTGGATTCTGGGCAGAATCTGTTCACTGCATGTTTTGCGATCGTGCTACATTGACACCACTGTTTTCTCATTTGTCTAATCGCCAGCACTGCATCTTCTGATGTACAGGTGGCGCTTTCTGACCACCGCGGGAAATTCTGCTCCTTTCCGCACTCCTGCGTTTGCTCACAACGTTCTTTTCCACTGCAATTCCACTGTCACTATCACTTTCGACTTCGCCTGCCTCCCCGCCCGGTGCAATCCATTCTTTCACCTCACGTACATGTCTCCTGCTCTGTCATTTCTCGAGACCTTCCCTATTACACCACTAACAGGAACAGTGGCTTTTCGAGGAACTCTCAATCTTTATTCCGACCTATAGGTGGCACTTTTAGCCAGTACCATTACTTCTCCTCTCTTTCCGCCTCATCTATACTCATCTCAGTCATTCCCGCATCCATAGATCGAAATATTGACTCAGCCTTCAAGTGACAGCCAGTCTTGCACTCAATCGTGCAGCCATTTACCAGTCTACACACTACAGAGCACCCCATCTGATATTTAATGACCTTCTACTCTCCTTTCTGCCCCACCGCGACCAGCCTGTCCCTTCTCATGCCCTATTCTTTCCTGCTCCCACTTCTCCCATCCCTACTGAGTATATCGGTGAGACACACAATTACCCCTTCTTTTACAAATATCTCTCCTGCTTGCCCCTTGCACCACGCCGCAACACAGTCCTCCCTGCACTATCTCTGCTGGGTTTATCACTTCGCTTTTCTGCTCTCTCTTAGTCGCGCCACCTATTGGTTGATGTGCTCCCAGTCAGCATATTACACCAATCCCTTTCTGAACGCGTTCCCGAGCTCAACACGGCATTATTGCTCTGAACGTTCTACAGCAACATGGCATTATCGTGCCATAATGCCGTGTTGCTCTTCTACCACCTGATGCTGTTGTGCCAATACTGTTACTTGATTCCTCTTCTCTTATTTTAGCCATGTTACAAGATAAATTAGTAACTACTGAAGTTCAACATTTTTTTTTAATAATAAGAGGTGAATCCCAAGGATTAACATACTGTTCTTGTCATGGTCTAATTTGTTTTTTTAAGAACACGTCTTGCAAGGATATATATCTTACAGAATGAAGGTTTGGTGCCTTCTGACACACTGGTAATAACTTGTATACATTTTTTTCTTTATTTACCCTTTTCATTATTATATTTTGCTAACTACCGGTAAAAACAGAACACAATGGAATCCACTTATTATGAAGTCAGACAATTTTCACTGGTCAAGCAGGCAGCATGTTTCAGTGGGAAACTGCAAATTTGCTTGCGGATTCGGCTCAGTTTTTCAACCTAAAATATTACAAACTGAATATTAATATGTGCTTTTTGATCAACTGTGAGCTTTTTATGATTTAGTAAGTGATTGTTTATTCCTAATCAGATTTTACTTGGAAAAAAAGAAACACAAGCCAATTACTTATTGTAAAAAAGGAAAAAATTACTCACCTTAGTAATTATGTTTCTTCTAATGGAGTCTTGCTGTATTCTGACAATTGCAGTGATTCCCAACCTTTGAACTGCCCAGGAGAACAAATAGTTAACTTTCTATGCAGGGCACAGAATGCTGAGCTCGAGCTCGGTTGAAGTCTCTATCTGGAGTGATTCAAACCTAAACCGTCAGATTCTTATGAGCCCAACTAAACTAAAGATTCTATGTGGAAATTGTAAAAATTCTTACTAGCCAACTGGCTGAAAAAGTTTTGGATTCCCAAGGAAGACAAGTCAGAAACCCCAAAACAAATCCAATGTACTATAAATAATAATAATAAATCAGCACCCAAACAAAGGAGGAGGGTGAAGCAAAACACCCCTGGGGTGCACACTGCACCTGCCCACCCACTTCCCAAAAACAGGTTCTGAGAGGGGAGGCAGGGATGGAGGGAGGTCAGAATACAGCAAGACTCCATTAGAAGAAACATAATTACTAAGGTGAGCAATTTTTTCTTCAAACAACATGAAGTCCTGCTGTATTCTGACAACTGCAGACTACCAAGCAGTACCTCCAAGGAGGAGGGACAGAACCTACTTTGGGAATAGGCTCTGAAGTACTGCTGTGCCAAACCGAGCATCACTCCTAGCCTGGATATCCAGAGAGTAATGCTTGGTAAACGTATGGACTGTTTTCCAGGTGGCTGCCTGACAAATTTCTAAGAGAGGGATATCCCTGGCAGCAGCCAGGGAAACAGCTGTACCTCTTGTGGAATGAGCCTCAGGCCTGAGGGTGGAGTCTTTCCAGCTTTCATAGCAGAACTGTACACAAGACACAATCCACCTGGCAATAGATCTTTTGGTGGCAGGCTTGCCCTTCCCACTTCCATAAGTGAGGAACAACTGGGGAGTCAAACCGTGACCCTAGGTACGCCTATGTAGTAACTAAGGGCCTTTGACATCTAAACTGTGTAGCCTCCTCTCTCCTGAGGAAGAATGATCAGTAAAGAAAACAGGGAGAGACAAAGACTGGTTTAAATGGAAGTCTGAAACCACTTTGGGCAAGAACCTTCTATTGGTTCTAAGGACCACTTTATCCCTGTGAAATGAGATAAAATCAGGCTCCACTGACAGTGCTTGCAATTCACTGATACGCCTGGCAGAGGTAATGGCTACCAAGAACACAGTTTTCCAAGTCAAGTACTTAAGTTCTGCTGAAGACAGACTCAAAGTGGGGTTGCATAAGTTGAGCAATGCAAACATTCAAATTCCAAGCAGGGGCAGGTTCTCTAAAAGGAGCACTGGTGTGAAGCAATCCTTTAAAAAATTTACAGAACACAGGATGGGAAGATAGTGAGAAAGACTTCCCCACAGACAAAAACGCAGAGACAGCTGACAGGTGTACCTTGACAGTAGCTGGTCTGAGACCTAGGCCATTAAGATGGACCATATAATCCAGAACCGTAGGCAATTCAGCAGTGTCTGGAGAAACATGCTTCTTAGAACACCAAATGCTGAATCTTTTCCATTTGGAGTTGTAAGTCTTCCTGGTGGAGGGCTTTTGAGGAGCCTTGAGGATATCCAGAACCCATTGAGAAAGATGCAGATCTGCAAACTGAGCCATGCTTTGAGATTGAGAGACTGAAGATTGGGGTACCAAATCCTTCTCTGAGAGGATGTTAACAGGTTGTAATTCCGGGGAAGACTGACTGCTAGGGACAGCAACAGGGGGCACCAGGGCTGTATGGCCCAATCTGGAGCAATCAGAATCACCTTGCAAGGTTGAGACCTTATTTTTACCAAAATTTTGAACAGGAGTGGGAAGGGGGGGGAAGGCATACAGAAACTTCCTTCCCATTCTAGAATCAGGGCGCCCAGAGGGACTGAGCCCAGGACTGGAGGTCTGCAACAAAAAAGAGGGAGTTGGTGATTGTCTGGGGCTGCAAAGGTGGAATGCCCCACCTTGAAAAAATCACTTTCAACACCTGAGGGTCCAGGGACCATTCGTGATGGCCCTGAGAAATCCTGCTCAGTGCATCTGCTAGCACACTGTCCTTGCCTGGAAGGTGAACTGCTACAAAAGAGGTTTTCAGGGAATGAGCCAGGGACCACAACTTCATGGCTTCTGTGCACAAGGCTGTGGACCAAGTGCCTCCCTGCTTGTTGATGTACCACATGTTGGTGGTGTCATCTGTTCTGACTTGAACCACCTTGTTCTGTACTGACTGTGAGAATGCTTTTAGAGCCAGAAAAACTGCCCTGAGCTCTAGAAGACTGATGTGGAGAAGGGACTCTAGGGGGGGACCACAGCCCCTGGGCAGTAAGGGACCCCAGGTGGGCTCCCCGGCCCAGGAGAGAAGCATCCATGGTAAGGACCACTGAACAGGGCTAGGCAAAACAAGGAAAACCTTGTCTTAAATTGTCCTGATCCTGCCACCACTGGAGGGCTTGGATCAAGGTCAGAGTCACTGGGATCAGTTTGGTAAGGGAATCCTTCTTCTTCTGAGACCAGAAAGCTTTCAGGTGGAACTGAATATCCCTCATCTGGAATCCTGCCCCTTGGACCACTGCTGTTGAAGCTGCCATGTGGCCAAAGAGCTGGAGGAAATGCCTTGCTGGTCGAGATACCCGAAGGCTGAAGGAAGACGCTAGTTCCATAAGAACCGTTGCCCTTTCTAGAGGAAGAAAGGCTCTTGCTCTGAGTGCGTCCTGTTCCGCCCCTATAAAGGTAAGAAGCTGGACTGGTTCGAGAACTGACTTGGGAACTTGTTAACTTGGTAGTTTGGACATAAGAAGGCCGAAGCCCATCGAGAATGTCCTCCACACATGTGGATCATTTATAGATTTATTGTTTATTCAAAAGCCATCTGTCTAATTTAAACTTGAATGTATTAATATTCTTGCAGTCAACAATTTCCTGTGGCAAGGAGTTCCAAACTCTTGGAGCTCTAACATTAAAAAATTGCTGTCTTCTGTTTGTTCTTGTTTTCTCAGTTATAATTTGTTTATTATGAAGTCTAGCAACAATTTTTCTAGATGCAAAGGACAAACCACAAGATTCTATTAATGTAGGAGATGATACAATTTTAAATAATTGTAGGATGTCACCTCTTAATCTTCTAGTTTCTAATGAGTATAACCCTGTTTTTTGAAGCCTAGTTTCGTAGTCATGACGGGAAAGGTGGGGTATGATTTTTGTCACCTTTCTTTGTACCCTCTCAATTTTTATAATATCCTTTATTAGATATGGACTCCACAAGGGTGAGCCGTAATCCAAGTGAGGCCTAATATGAGTCTTGTATAATGTCATGATACATTCTTCAGTTTTCAGAACCAAAGTATTTTTTATCCTACGCAGAAGAGTGTTGGCTTTATTTGTAACTTTATTGAACTGATTTGAAAAAGACAAGCCGTCGTCAATCATTATACCTAAGTCTTTTTCAACGACTGAGTCTCGAATTTTAATACCATTAAGATAATATGGTTGTTTAGGTTTTTTTTTTACCAAAATGCAGCACAGAACATTTTGACACATTAAAAGACATCTTATTGGTAATTGCCCAGGTTTCGATTATTTTTAAGTCTTTTAGAATTATATTCCTGTTCTTTCATAATGAACAGGTCCCCAGTTTAGTGTCATCCGAGAATTTGATAACTTATTCTGTGATACTATTGAGGTCACTTATAAAATACCAAACAAAGTGGGACCCAACACAGAACCTCCTGGGGAACCCACTCACAGCAGGTCTTTCTTCTGATATTACCCCATTGATTCTAACCGCTTGAGTTCTTTCTGTGATAAACAGCTGTTCACCCAAGACATTATGCATTTAGAGAATCCTAATGTAACTAGTTTATTGATTAATATCAAATGTGAAACCTTATTGAACGCCTTACTGTAGTCTAACAGGATAACGTCCACTGGGATATTTAAATCAAGATTATTGCTTATAAAATTGTAAAAGATAATAAGTTAAGTAATTACCACGAGGTGCCCCGTTTAAATCCATGTTGTGTATAGTCATTTATTTTTAATTCAAGCATTTCTTCTTCTATTATGTGTTTGATATGTTTTTCTAGTAATTTACAAGGAATGGAGGTGAGGGCTGATAGGTCTGTAATTTCTAGTCTTGAGAGTGCACCTCTTTTTAAAGATTGTAGTAACAATAGCTGTTCTCTCAATTAGTGGGCACAATAAATTCAGTGAGTGATTTATTAAAGATGATTGTGAGTGGAGTGACAATATTGTCATTGGTCCCTATAGAAATTTTAAGGTAACACCATCAGGGCCTGTGTTAGTAGTTGATTTCAAAGTTCCTAAAAGTTTATAAGTATCTGTAGTAGTGATGGTATAACTATGGAATATGGGAGTAAGTAATCGCTCTAGGTTCCTTATCTTGTTCAAAGACAAGCAGAAGTACTTATTAAATTCAGGACGCAGTCACCATATCTGAAAGAATAGTTGTATTGTTAACAATTAATGGACCTGTTTTATTAACAGTACCCTTTATTATTTAAGTATGAGTAAAGACTTTATGTGAGTCCTTAGTATGGGCAATTTAAATTCTAAGTTCCTTTTAGCCAGGATGATAGATGTTTTAGATTTTTAATGCTTCCTATATATTTAATATAATTGTCCTTCTTATCCTCTGTTTAATTTTTTTTAATGAGGTGAATAATTTTGTTTTTGTACTAAGTTTTCTAATGTTATTATTATATCAGGCATGAACCTTTCCTTTATTAATGTATTTCCTTCTACAGGTACATATTATCCTATAGGTTGTGTACAATTTTTTCAAAGGTGTTCCATGCATCATTTGCATTGAGAGGTGCAAATATTGAGTCCCAGGGTAGAGTTGCAAGATGTTCACACTTTGAAAAGTTAGCTTCTCATATTGTTTTATCATGCAGTTATTATTAGTGCGATGGTGTATGAGCTAGTGAGACATAGAAAATTGAATAGTCATGTGATCACTGTTACTCAGGGGTCCAGCACCCAGAGACTTGATAAAGCTGTATTCATATTAGTAAAACTAAATCAAGAATATTGTTCCCACTTGTGAGGTTCTTACATGTGTGTAAGGCCAAGATCTGTGATAGCAGAAATCAGTTGTAAATCATATGGGTTATGTCCAGAAAGTATATCCCAGTTTATAGATGGGAGATTAAAGTCCCCTAGGATTATTACTGAGCCTTTATCTGCTATTTGAGCCATTTCTGAAGTTAATTGGTTTAGATAGGTAAGATCCGAAGAAGGTGGACGATAGCAAGTTCCAACCAAAATTTGGGGATGTCCTTTGGGTTGCAAATATACCCAAACACTCTCAGTGGATACTGTTGTTGAGACCTCAAACTAGGGAATATCATTAGTAACATAGAGACTAACCCCTCCCCCTCTTTGTTCATCAGGTCTATTTTTATAATAGTGTTTGAATCCTGGAACATTCGTTATCCACTGTTTATCCTGGTTTCCCCATGTTTCGGTTACAGCAACCAGACCAATATTAGATTCCTGAATTTTCAATTCTAATTCTGCCATTTTAGTTTTATTAAGTGCTCTCGCATTGCAAGTTAAGATGTTCAACTTGTATAAATTATTTAGAGATGGCTTATTAAGCCCAGTCTCCCCCTTTCGTTTTAGTTTAAATTGTCATTGATAAATGATAGAAATTGATGGCCAAGAAGTGAGCTTCCCCTTCAGCTGAGGTGCAGACCATCCCAGCAAAAAAGGGCAGGGTTATCACTGAATTCCTCCCAGTGAGTGAGACACGCTATACCTTGTTTTAGGCACCATTTCCGAAGCCATTCATTTAATGATTTGATCTGCCTTTGGATATAGAAGGAGGCTCGAGGTACTGGAAGAATTTCCGAAATACCAATGTTACATCCCCTCTCAGTTAGTAAATTACAGAGAGCAACTAGGTCGTGTTTAAGTTGTTGTAGTAGGGTTTTTGTTATATCATTTGTCCCAGCATGGATTATAACTAGGGGGTTATTGCCTGCTGCACGTAAAGCAGTACTGGTCATGGCGGTTATGTCAGAGACCCTAGCCCCCCTGTAACTTAAGCAAGACCTATTAGTTTTATCAGGATTACAGATGGTTCGATCTATGAATTTAACCATTGAGTCACCTAGAACAACAACCTGAGTGGGGGTGCTGTTATTGTGGAGAGAGGAGTTTGGAATGTCATCCTGAATAGTATTTGATGCACAATCAGCATTACAAGTTTCTCTGTCTAAAAGGGAAGCCAGTGGTTCATAGGAATTATGTAATGAGATTGGGGGGAGGGTGTTAGACTCCCCTGTTTGTGAATTTGATCTTTTATTTTTTTTGGATGCAGTGGTAGACCAAGTTGTGGTATCAGTAACTATCAGCGGTTGTGGGGGGGAATCAAAACAATGCGGAGTAGAAGCAATTTGTAGGGAAGGTTGAGAAGAAATCCTAGAGAAGTGAACACTTGCTGGGTCACTTGTAGGTGAGACTTGACTTGGTCTGGAGACTGGCCCACTATTAGCCAATCGTCCAGATAAGGAAAAATGGAAATCTTTTGCCTTCTTAGAAAGGCAACTACTACTGCCAGGCACTTTGTGAAAACCCTTGGAGCTGAGGTTAGGCCAAAGGGCATTGCTATGAACTTATAATGGCCTGAGGGCAACTCGAACCTAACATACTAACATAATAAAATGCCAGCAGAATAGGCCCAACGGTCCTTCGTGTCTGCTCATTTGGTCAGTCCCCAACCTGGGTGCTGACCTTGCTGTCCCCCTCGCCTTCTCTGGCTTCTCCCTTCCCAGTTCCGGATATTCTTGCTGCATTGGATTTTGCTTCCTGAACCCTTCCCCTGTACCTGTCCCACCCCCTCTTGAACCCCTCCACTGTCTCTGCCTCCACCAGCCCCCTATGCAGCGCACTCCATGGCTCCACCACCCTCCCAGCGAAGCAGTACCTCCTCCCTCCCCCAATCCCCTCCAGCCCGCCCTCCAGTGGCCCTCCCCAGGGCACCCGGACCGCCCTCCCCACTCACCTCCCCATGCACCAAAGACCTCCACCCATGTCCCCCGGTCCCTTCTCTCCTCCAATGCGCACAACCCAGCTCCCGAGCCTCCCCCACAGGTCCGCGCCCCAAGCCCCAAACCACCCCGGCCCTCCCTCTGGACCCTCTCAGGAGGCCTCCAAAACTGCATGCAGCACTCAAGGTGCGGCCCCACCAAGCAGCCACACAGAGGGAGCACCACTTCCCTCCCTCTGGAGGCAATCCCCCCAGCGATGCACCCCAGCATCCTGTCGGCCCCGGCCGCTGCCCTCCTACAAGTCTCAGAGTTGTTCATCTTGACATCCACCACCACCCCCAGGTCCCTCTCAGCCATCGAGACTTGTAGCATTTCCCCCCCAGGGTGCACATCCGACCTGGGCCTCTGGCCCCCAGGTGGAGCACCTTGCATTTCCCTGCATTGAACCTCGGCTTCCACTTTCCAGACCATCTCTCCAGAGCCTCCAGGTCCCCCTGCAGGGCCACCCTCCCCTCCTCCCCATCCACCACCGCCCCCAGTTTCGAGTCATCTGCAAAGAGACTCATCTCACTCCTGATTCCTGTCCTTATGTCAGATACGTAGGCGTTGAACAGAAGGGCCCAAGGACTGATCCCTTGGGACCCCACCAATGGCCCTCCCGAGACGAGACCATCCCACCAACCACGACCCTCCAGGGTCCGGTCCTGGAGCCAACTGCCCATCCATCTGATCATCCGGTTCCCCACCCCCACCTCTCCCAGCCCATCCAACAGGCCCACGTGAGGAACAGAGCCAAATGCCCCGCCAAAGTCCAGAAAGAGGACATCCACTGGACTACCCAGGTCCAAGGCACTTGTCACCCAGTCATAGAACTCCACCAGGTTTGTCTGACACGATTTCCCCGGGATGAATCCATGCTGTCTATCGTTCAGGCACCCCGACTCATCCAGGCCCCCCCCAGCCCCTCCTCGACAATGCCCTCCATCACCTTGCCCACCACCGAGGTCAGACTGACAGGCCTGTAGTTCCCTGCCACCTCCCTTAGTCCCCCTTGTGGACAGGCACTATATGTCGCCCTGCTTCCAGTCCTGGGCACCCACCCTGTCCTCAGAGAGATGGTGAAAAGCTCTGCCAGGGTTTCGTCAGGACATCCACAAGCTCCTTCAGCACTCCGGGACGCAACCCATCCAGCCCCGGTGCTCCCTCAGTCTTAAGGGAGCTGAGGGCTTCCCTCACTCTCTCAGCTGTGATTTCCACTTCCGGCACCCCCTCTCCCCGCCTAGCCCTCCCCCCACCCGCCAGCGATGCCCCCCCTCCCCAGACCACGCGATCGGCAAGGGTCCCCCTCCCTCAGCATCCCGTCCTCCTCCATGTATGATGCAGCACCCCCATCCCCCGGTGAGAAACCGGGAGAAGCACTCATTCAGCACCCCAGCCCGCTCCCCGGGTCCCGTGCCCATCCCTCCCTGACTTAATCCTGCCAGTCTGCCCCCTCACCCCTCCCCAATGTGTCCAAAGAACCCTTGTTCCCTCTCCCAATTTCCCGGCCAGGCCCGCCTCCCTCCCCACCCCAGCCGCCCCCACCCTCCAGTGGCCCCTAGCCATCAGCTCGCCTCCCTCGATCCCCCACTCCCCGAGCACCAGACCGGCTAAGGCTGCCTTCTTTCCCTTTGACCACCCCGGACCCCCGGTCCACCAACAGGCCTTGGAACCTGGGGTACTTTCTGTGGGAGCACCTGATGGGAATGTGAAAGTAGGCATCTTTGAGGGTCCAGGGAAGCTAGCAGTCCCCTGGCCTTAGAGAGGAAGGATTATTCCCAGAGTTATCATCTTGAACTTTGGTTTTAAAAGATGTTTGTTTAGATATCTTAGGTCTAGGATGGGTCACCACTCCTCTGTCTTTTTGGGGGTCAGGAAGTACCTGGAGTACAGTCCTTTGCCCTAGTGTAGGGTAGGTACTCTCTCTATAGCTTTTAAAGCTAGGAGAGAAGTACATCTGCCTGTGGGGCAAGGGTTTCCAAGAGATTTGCAGGTGGAAAAGATCTGGCTCTCATCTTTGGAAATTTTTTGAAGCTGAGAACCAGTCCCAGGCTTACTACTTCCAGGACCCACTTGTCTGATGTAACAGACATCCAGTCCAGGACAAAGTGAGCCAGCCTGCCCCTACTGGAATAGAAGAGTCGACCTGGGCAGGTCCATCCAGGTGTCTGCTTGGCAGGGGCTTTAGGCTGAGGAGTGGATGCAGCCCTGCTCATCCCCTTCTGCCTCTCCTCTCCTCTGAAGGAACCCCCTCTGAGAAAAGGAAGAAGAGGCCTGTGCTTGGTAAAGCGGCCTTTGAAAAGGCCTGCCCCTGCCCCAGACTGCTGCCTTTGAGGAGCTGCCTGCCTTTCCTTGACCTGGAGTACTCCTGTAAGTGGTCCTGTGCTCATCCATTTTCTTCTTATGTAATTTCTGTCTGCTCCCCAAACAGAGAATTACCACTACAGTCAAATCCATGGCCTTAGCCTGGGTGTCCTCAGAGAGGCTAGTACATCTGAGCCAAGTCATCCTCTGAAGAGCCACAGATGTAGCCATGGCTCTTGATGACACATCATTAGAGTCCACAACAGCATGAAACTAGAACTTACATGCCTCAATCCCATCTGCAGCCACCGCCTCCAGCTCCTTGGCTAGCTGGGGAGGCCTGTTTAGCCAGTGCCAGTACAGTGTCCCACTTGGACTTCTGGTGCCTGGCTGTATAGGCCATGCACAGTTCGCCTGCCCTGGGTCCCAAAGAAGATGCACCATGCTGCTTCTTTGCCATGGCATCAATCTTCCTGGTGTATGTCGGTGTGTGAAGTCAAGGGAATATTTGCCTTGCCACAGGCAGCAGCCTGCACTACCCCAACATGGCTGCATTGCTGATATAAGAACTCTGTGTCTGAGCCTGAAAGTGTATACCTCTTGTCCATTTTTCTATCCACAGGAGGTATAGTGTTAGGAGACTAAGATATTTTGTGTCTGTTTCCCAAAAGATTTATGGAGGGGAATAGACAGTCTCCTGGACTCTGGGATGTCCATCATCTCTACATAATCAGGCTCCTCTTGATCTTCCACAGCCTCCTCCCTAGGAAGCTGGTGGGTTTCAGCCACCTTTCTGTAAAACAAAGTGAGAAGGGGACTCAGACAGCCTAGGAGGGTAAACACATGAAGGTTTGTCTGGGGAGATGTCCGGTTCCACAGGCACATCCAGACCCTCACTTACATCACCATCCTCAAATTCCCCTTCCTCTTCAAATTCTGGTTCATAAAAATCTTCAAGGGCATAATCTTGAACCGGGGGAACTGACCGAACCGAACCCCTGCCCGAAGGAGCCGGATCGGTCGGAACCGGACAGAGTGATTCTACAATCTGAATCGCTTTGGCTATCTCTTCGGCGGTCGGAATATGAACCTCTGTATCCAAACCGGTCGATTTATCTTTGCGCTTTCTTTTTGTCGGAACCGATCCCTCAGAATCGGCTCTCCTTTTGCCCCAAGAAGTATCGCCCTGGTCAGAGGGCACTCCTCCTGTTTCAGTCGAAACCGAACTGGGCTGGCCATCTGGGTCAGCGGACTTCTCGGCCTCCTTTTCCCTCAGTCTACCTAATCTCTTCTCAAGGGTAGATTTGGGAAAGTTTTTACATATTTGGCAGTCTGAATCGAGGTGGTCAAACCCCAGACAATAAACACAGGTGGTGTGAGGGTCCAGCCTTAGCAAGACTTCCCACACACACACTACAGTGTTGAAACCCAATTAGGCCCGTTTTCTTAGGTTTCTCAGACATAGTCCAACCTAGCAAACTTACCTTTTTGGCAACCCATGAGCAAAGACTCCCTTATCGGTTCCTAACAGTGTCACAGGTTATTAGAAAAAAAAAAGGTTCAAAACATGTTTTTTTAGAACCAATAAGAACTGGTAACCACACACTAAGTAAACACACAAATGTCCCTAACAAATGGCTGGTTCAACCGAGCGGAGCCGCACTTTTACAAGTTCCACACAGAAAAACAGAATAAGTCCTATCTAGTACTCACGGCATCACAGACAGAGACTGAACTGACTATGCGGATACTTTTTTCGGTTCAAAAATCGACAAAAACTGAAAACTTAACCGACTTTCGAACCGAGCTGAAGGAGAAATCTCCGGATCGACAGTTCAGTGAGAGAGAGTAAAGAATCTGACGGTTTAGGTTTGAATCACTCCAGACAGAGACTTAAACCGAGCTCGAGCTCAGCATTCTATGCCCTGCATAGAAAGTTAACTATTTGTTCTCTGGGGCAGTTCAAAGGTTGGGAATCACTGCAATTGTCAGAATACAGCAAGACTTCATGTTCTTTGAAACACAGGTTACTCACCTGTAACAGTAGTTCTAGGAGTGGTATATGATGTTCATCCACACTTTCTAGCAGTGTCCTTTCCCTTTAAGGTGTGCCAGAAGAAAAAATTACTCACCTTAGTAATGTTGTTTCTTCTAATGGAGTCTTGCTATATTATGACAATTGCAGTGAGTCCCCATCTTCAAACTGCCCGGAGGTGAAATAGTTAACTTTCCATGCAAGCATGGAACTCTGAGCGCGAGTTCGGTTAGAAGGCTCTGTCTGCTGATCTTCAAACATAAACTGTCAGATCTTTACGAGCAAAAACTCACTAATGCTCTGTGTGGAAGCTGTAAACCTACACTAGCCGACTGGCTACTAACATAAACACACTCTTGGTCTCCAACAAAGACTCAAGTCATGAGACCCAAAAGAAATGAAAAATAACACCAATTCACCCCAAAGGAAGGGTGAAACAAACAAAGTGGCATAAAAGAAAAGCGCCAACACTGTAATGCCCACCCACATCCTAAAAAGAGGTTCTGAGAGGGCACTTGAGGAGGTTATAATATAGCAGCACTCCATTAGAAGAAACAACATTACTAGGTGGAGTAATTTTTTTCAAACAACATGAAGTCTTGCTATTATGTAACAATTGCAGACTATAAAAGCAGTACCCTCATGGAGGAGGGACAGAACCTACTTAGGAATAGGCTCTGAAGGACAGCTGTGCCAAACCGAGCATCACTCCTAGCCTGGATGTCCAGGAGTAGTGCTTAGTAAAAGTGTGAACTGTTTTCCAAGTAGCTGCTTGACATATCTCTAGAATAGGGATGTCTCTGGCAGCAGCCAGAGAAGCAGCTGTACCTCTGGTAGAGTGAGCCCTCAGGCCTGAGGGAGGAACCTACCCAGTTTTTCTAACAGAATTGATACAAGAGACAATCCACCTGGCAATGGATCTTTTCGGCAGGCTACCCTTTACCACCACCTCACCATAAGTAAGGAACAGTTGGAGGGAGTCAAACCTGTGACCCTTGGTACGCACTTCTATGTAGTAACTAAGGGCTCTCTTCACATCTAGGCTGTGCAGCCTCCTCTCACCAGAGGAAGAATGGTCAGTGAAGTACACTGGAAGAGATATAGATTGATTAAAGAAATCAGAAACCACCTTAGGCAGAAACTTTCTATTAGTCCGGAGGACTACCTTATCTCTGTGAAAGGAGATAAAATCCGCCCACTGACAAAGCTTGTAATTCACTTGTCGTCTGGCAGAGGTGGTGGCTACTAGAAACACAGTTTTCCAAATCAAGTACTTAAGCTCAGCTGAAGACAAAGGCTCAAAGGGTGTAGATAAGCTAACAATACAAACATTAAGATCCCAGGCAGGGCAGGATCCCTGAATGGAGGATTGTGTGAAGAATCCCTTAAAAACTTAGAAAATACAGGGTGAGTTGAAAAGAAGATTTACCAGCTAAAATAAAAGCAGACACAGCTGCCAAATGCACTTTCAGGGTAGCTGGTCTCAGCCCCAAAGTGTCTATATGATGGACCAAATAATCCAGGACTGTGGTAACCAGCAGAGTCTGGGGAAATATGCTTTTCTGAGCACCATATGGAAAACCTTTTCCATTTGGAGTTGTAAGTAGCCCTGGTGGAAGGCTTCCTAGAAGCCTTCAATATATCCATTACGCCTTGTGAGAAGTGGAAGTCGGCAAACTCTAACTCTTCAAGAACCAGGCCTTGAGATTGAGAGATTTGAGATTCGGATACCAAACCCTTCCCTGGGCACAGGTTAACAGATTGTGATTCCTGGGAAGGCACAGGGAGGAGATGGACTGCTAAGGACAGCTAAGTGGATACCTAGGGTTGTCTGGCCCAACTGGGCAACCAGAATGACCGTGCAGGATTGGGATCTGATTTTGACTGGCACTTTGAACAGGACAGGAAAGGAGGAAGGCATAGAAACTTCCTTCCCAACTGAGGGCTAAGGCATCCAGAGGGACTGAGCCCAAGACTGGGGGCCTGCAGCAAAAGAGGGGAAGTTGTGATTGTCTGGGGCTGCAAAAGATATATCTGTGGGTGCCCCATCTGGCAAATACCACTCCCAGAACCAGGGATCCAGGGACCACTGTGATGACCCTGAGAAATTCTGCTTGAGAGCATCTGCCAGGACATTGTCCTTCCCTGGGAGATGAACTGCCGTAAGGGAGGTGTTCAGGGAGTAAGCCAGAGACCACAACTTCATGGCTTCGGTGCACAAGGCCGTAGACTGAGTGCCCCCTTGCTTGTTGATGTACCACACTGTAGTGGTGTTGTCTGTTCTGACCTGTACAATTTTGTTCTGAACAGATTTGGAGAAAGCTTGAAGTGCTAGAAAAACTGCTCTGAGCTCCAACAGGTTGATGTGGAGCAGAGTTTCTTGGAGGGACCACAGTCCCTGGGCAGTGAGGTCACCCATGTGAGCCCCCCCCCCCATGAGGGATGCATCCGTAGTAAGGATTAAGGAGTGAGACTGAGTGACAAAAGGAACTCCTTGTCTCAGGTTGCTCTGATCCTGCACCAGCCACCACTGTAGGGCTTGGATCAGGGTTCGAGTTACTGGGTTCAATTTGGTAAGAGGATCCTTTCTTTGAGACCAAAAAGCTCTCAAATGGAACTGAATGTCCCTCATCTGAAATCTTGCTCCTTGCACTACTGCTATGGAAGCAGCCATGTGTCCTAGGAGCTGCAGAAAATGCCTTGCTGGTTGAGAGACCTGCAGGGTGAATGAGGAGGCCAGGGAGACTAGGGTCTTTGCCCTGTCCAGAGGGAGGAAGGCCCTGGTTTCCTGTGTGTTCAGTTCTGCTTATGAAGGTTAGGAGCTGGACAGGCTCTAGAACTGACTTTGGAGAGATTCAGAAGGAAACCTAGGGAGGTAAGCAAGTTGCTGAGTTGCTCCGAAGGTGTAAGCTGACCTGTTCTGGGACTGCTATTATGAGCCAATCGTCCAGGTAAGGAAAGAAAAAATTACTCACCTTAGTAATGTTGTTTCTTCTAATGGAGTCTTGCTATATTATGACAATTGCAGTTTGTCCCACCATTAGAACTGGTCCGAGGTGAAAGAGTTAACTCCCCATTCAAAGAATGGAACTTGGAGCGCGAGCTCTTGTTAGAGAAGCTCTGTCTGGGTTATTTCAAACCTAAACTGTCAGATCTTTACGAGCAAAACCTCACTAAGGTCTGTGTGGAAGCTGTAACTCACACTAGCCAACTGGCTACCTGACTATTAAGATATACCCTGGTCCCAACACAAAGACTCAAGTCAGGGGACCAGAAGTACACATAATATAAGTACTAATATGACACAAAATAAAAACATCACACCCCAAAACCCCAAGAAGGGGTGGAAAACATATAATGGCATAACTACGCCTTACACTAGGCTGCCCACCCCATACCCAAGTAGAAGTTCTGAGAGGGGCAGGTTGGGGAGGTATAATATAGCAAGACTCCATTAGAAGAAACATTACTAAGGTGAGTAATATTTTCTTCAAACAACATAAAGTCTTGCTATATTATGACACAATTGCAGAATACACAGCAGTACCTCCATGGAGGAGGGACAGAACCTACTTAGGGAATAGGCTCTGAAGCACAGCTGTGCCAAACCGAGCATCCCTCCTGGCCTGGACATCCAGGGAGTAATGCTTGGTGAAAGTATGTACCGTTTTCCAGGTAGCTGCTTGACATATCTCTAAGATAGGGATGTCTCTGGCAGCAGCTAGAGACGCAGCTGTACCTCTGGTAGAATGAGCCCTCAGGCCTGAAGGGGGAACTTTCCCCAGTTTTTGATAACAAAATTGGATACAAGAGACAATCCACCTGGCAATGGATCTCTTAGTGGCAGGTTTCCTTCCCACCTTCACCATAAGTGAGAAAAAGTTGAGGGATTCAACCTGTGACCCTTGGTAACGCTTCTATATAGTAACTTAGGGCCCTCTAACATCTAAACTGTAACTCCTCTCACCAGAGGAAGAATGGTCAGTGAAAACACTGGAAGGGAGATAGATTGATTAAGATGGAAATCTGAAACCACCTTAGGCAAAAACTTCCCGCTAGTCCTGAGGACTCACCTTATCCCTGTGGAAAGAAATAAAGTCAGTTTCTACTGACAGGCTTGCAACCTCACTGCGCCTGGCAGAAGTGATAGCCACTAGAAAACAGTTTTCCAAGTTAGTACTTAAGCTCTGCAGAAGACAGAGGTTCAAAAGGAGGTTGCATTAACTGGGCAATGCAAACATTAAGGACCAGGCAGGGCCGGATCCCTAAAAAGGTGGATTAGAATGAAGTAACTTTAAAAAATGAAAATACAGGTGAGCGGAAAGAGAGGAGGGCTTTCCTCTAAACAAAAAGGAGATAAAGCTGCCAAATGTACTTCAGGGTAGCTAGTCTCAGTCCGTAAGGAATTAAGGTGGACCATATAGTCCAAAACAATGGGCAAATCAGTAGATTCCGGGAAATATGTTTCAGAACACCAAATGGAAAACCTTTCCACTTAGAATTGTAGGTAGTCTAGTGGAAGGCTTCCTAGAGTTTTAGGGGATTTCAAGAACACCCTGAGAAAGGTGCAGGTCAGTTACTTCAACTCCTCAAGAGCCAGGCCTTGAGGTTGAGGGATTTGAGGTTCGGATAATAAATCCTCCCTGTGCACAGGTTAACAGGTTGTGATTCCTGGGAGGCACAGGGGAAGATGGACTGCTGGTGACAGAAGGAGTGGGTACCAGGGCTGCCTGGCCCAATCTGGGGCAATCAGAATCATCCTGCAAGGCTGGGATCTGATTTTGACTAGCACCCTGAATAGGAGAGGGAGGGGGAAAAGGCATAAAGAAACTTCCCTTCCCAATCTAGGAGAAAGGCATCCAAGGGGATTGAGCCCAACACTGGGGGCCTGCAACAGAACAGTGGAAGCTGGTGATTGTCTGGGGCTGAAAAAAGATCTATCTGAGGGGTGCCCCATCTGGCAAAAACTATCCCCAGTACTTGAGGATCCAGAGACCATTCGTGATGACCCTGGGAAATCCTGCTGAGAGCATCTGCTAAGACATTGTCCTTTCCTGGAAAGTGAACTGCTATGAGGGAAGTGTTCAGGGAATAGGCCAGAGACCACAACTTCATTGCCTCGGTGCACAAGGCTGAAGACCGAGTGCCCCCCTGCTTGTTGATGTACCACATTGTTGTGGTGTTGTCTGTTCTGACTTGCACCACTTTGTTCTGAACAGACACAGAAAACACTTGAAGTGCTAAAAAGACAGCTCTGAGTTCCAGCAAATTGATGTGGAGCAGAGATTCCTGAGGGGACCACACCCCTCGAGTGAGAGGTCGCTTCATGTGGGCTCCCCACCCCAGGAGGGAAGCATCCGTGAGGAGGGTCAAGGAGGAGACAGAGGAATGAAGGGGACCCCAGTCTTAATTGCTCTGATCCTGCCACCACTGGAGGGCCTGGATCAGGTTCGGGTCACTGGGACCAACTTGGAAAGGGGGTCTCTTCTCTGAGACCAAAAGGCCTCAAGTGAAACTGAATGTCCCTCATCTGAAATTTTGCTCCTTGCACTACGGCTGTGGACGCAGCCATGTGCCCCAGAGCTGCAAAGTGTCTTGCTGGTCGAGAGACCTGCAGAGAGGAGGAGGAGGCCAGAGCCACCAAGTTCCTTACCCTCTAAGGGTAGGAAGGCTCTGGCCTGTTTTGTGTCCACTCCACCTATGAAGGTGAGCACCTGAACTGGTTCCAGAACTGATTTTGGGAAGATTGAGCAAGAAGCCCAGGGAGGAGAGCAGCTGTTGGTAACTTGCAGGTGAGATTTCACTCTGTTCTGGGACTGGCCTACAATGAGCCAGTCGTCCAGATAGGGAAAGACAGCAATCCTTTGCCTCTTAAATGAGCCACTGCTACTGCTCAGACATTCTGTGAATACTTTTGGGCAGAGGTGAGGCCAAAGGCATTGCTCTGAACTGGTAGTGACCTGAGGGCAGTTCAATCTGAGGTACTTTCGTGGGAGCTTGATTAGGACGGAAAATAGGCATCCTGAGGTCCAGGGAGGCTAGCCAGTCCCCTGGCCTTAGAGAGGGTAAAATCATTGCCAGAGTTACCATTTTGAACTTTGGTTTCAAAAGGTGTTTGTTGAGATATCTCAGGTCTAAAATGGGCTGCCATTCTCCTGTATTTTTGGGGTAAGGAACATCTGGAGTACAGCCCTGCCCTGGTGTAGGGAGAAACCCTTTCTACAGCTCTGAGAGCCAGGAGGGTTGAGACCTCTGTTTCTAAAGTAAAGGTCTCTAAAGAGTTTGCAGGTGGGGAAAGACCTGATTCTCATCTTTGGGAACTTTTTGAAGCTGAGAACCAGACCCCTGGCTTACTACTTCCAGGACCCACTTGTCTGAAGTTAGAGACACCCAGTTCTGAAGGTAAGCTCAACCTGCCCCTACAGGTAAAGGAGAATCGCCCTGGGCACCCCATCAGGGTGTCTGTTTGGCAGGTGCTTTAGGCTGAGGGGTGGAGCAGGCCTGCCCACACCCGCCTGCTCTCCTCTGAAGAACCCCTCTGAGCATAAGCAAGAGGAGGCCTGGGTTTGGTAAAAGGCCTGTGAAAAGGCCTACTCTCACCCCTGGGGCCTGCCTCTGAGGAGTGGCTTGCCGCTCCTTAGCCTGAGCACTCTTATAGGTAGTCCTATATTCATCCATTTCTTTCATATAATTCTCTGTCTGCTCCCAAACAGAGAATTTCCAACCACAGGAAAATCCATAGCCTTAGTCTGGGTATCCTGTGACAAGCTAGTACACCTGAGCCAGGCTATCCATGAAAAGCTGCAGACGTAGCCATGACTCTAGAGGATACATCATTAAATCCACAGCAGCATGAAACTGCACCTAGATGCCTCAATGCCATCAGCAGCCACCTGTTCCAGCTCACTAGCAAGCTGGCCAGAGGCCTGTTTGGCCAAGGCCATGACAGTGTCCCATCTAGATTTCCTATACCTTGCTACATAAGCCATGTAATTTGCTTGCCTGAGTCCCAAGGAGTGCCATGTATTGTTTTTAGCCATGGCATCAATCTTCCTGAATCCTTGTCAGGAGGATGAAGCCAAAGGAATATTAGTTTTATCACAGGCTGCAGCCTGAACCACACCAACGTGGCTGTATTGCTGTGAAAGGAATTCTGTATCAGGACCTGATAGAGTGTACCTCCTGTCCATCTTTTGTCCACAGGAGGCACAGAATTAGGAGTTTTTAAAATCTTTATTGTCTGTTTCCTAAATGATTTATGCAAGGAATAGACAATCTCCTAGGCTCTGGAATATCCATCATTTCTACAAAATCAGGTTCCTCTTATATCCACAGCTTCCTCCAATGGAAGCTGGAGGGTTTCAGCAACTTTTTGTAAAACATAAAGGAGAGGGGACTCCAGAAAGCAAAGGGAGATTCTAAAGGTCTGTCTGGGAGATGTCCGGTTCAATGGGCACACCCAGACCCTCAAAGTCACATTCATATTGTTCATAATCATCCTCCCTCCTCTGGTTCACAAAATTTTTCAGCAACATATTCCTGAATCGTGGAACCGACCAACCGACCTTTATCAGACAGTGGTGGTCGGACGGAACCGAGAAAGTGACTGGACAATCTGAATAGCTCTTGTTATCTCTGCAGCAGTTGGAGAAGGAATTTGGGCTCCACACCTGCTGATTTTCTTGTTTCTTTACTGGAACTGGCTCCTCCGAGCCAGCTTTACGCTTGCCCAGGAAGTCTCGCCTGGTCAGAGGGCATTCCTCTGGTTCGGTTGGCACCGAACCGGCTGGCCATCCGGTCAGCGGACTTTTGCCTCTCGCCCTGAGCCTGCCAACTCTCTTATCCAGGGTGGCTGCAGGGAAATTTTACAAATCTGGCAGTCTGAATTGAGGTGGTCAAACCCCAGACAATATATTAATGTGGTGTGGGTCAGCCTTGGCAAAGACTTCCCCACAGGCATCACAGTGTTGAAATCCAGTGGGCCCGGTTTTTTTTTGGGTTTTCAGACATAATGCCAGCCTAACCAAAAACTTGCCCCTTTAAACTGCAGTGCCAGGCCAGACACCCTTATCGGTTCCTAACCATGTCACGGGTCTTGGAAAAAAACGTAATGAAACTGCTTTTTTAGAACAGATAAGAACCGAACCGGACTCTAAAACCTTCAATTCAAGTTTTAAATAAGCTGATCGGTTCAAACCGAACCGATAACATTTACAAGTTCCACACAGAAAATAAACTTAAATTACTTACTATACCACAGACAGAGCTTGAACCGAACGGTTTTAGTGTTAAATAATTATATTCTCGGTTGATTTGAACCGAGAAAACACTGTTTAAACCGAGAAATGAACCGAAAGTAGGAGAAATCTCCGGAGCGACTGTTCAGTGAGGCGGAGTAAAGAATCTGACAGTTTAGGTTTGAAATAACCCAGATAGAGCTTCTCTAACCGAGCTTGCGCTCCAAGTTCCATTCTTTGAATGGGAGTTAACTCTTTCACCTCCGGAGCAGTTCTAATGGTGGGACAAACTGCAATTGTCATAATATAGCAAGACTTCATGTTGTTTGAAGATGGCAATTGTTTGCCTTCTTAGGCATGCAACTGCTACTGCCAGGCATTTGGTGAATACCCTTGGAGCAGAGGTGAGGCCAACGGGCATTGCTCTGAACTGGTAATGGCCTGAGGGCAGCTCGAACCTGAGGTACTTTCGATGGGAGCTTCTGATGAGAATATGGAAGTAGGCATCCTTGAGGTCCAGGGATGCTAGCCAGTCCCCTGGCCTTAGAGAGGTAAAATACTTCCAGGGTCACCATTTGAATTTTGGTTTTAAAGGTGCTTGTTTAAGTATCTGAGATCCAAGATGGGCCACCATTCTCCTGTCTTTTTTGGGGTAAGGAAGTACCTGGAGTACAAGCCTTTGCCCTGGTGTAGGGGTGGAACCCTTTCCACAGCTCTGAGAGCCAGGAGGGAAGAGACCTCTGCCTCTAGGGCAAGTGCCTCTGGTGGATTTGCAGGTGGAAAGGATCTGGTTCTCATCTTTGGAAACTTCTTGAAGCTGAGAACCAGTCCCTGGCTTACTACTTCCAGGACCCACTTGTCTGATGTCAGAGACTCCCAGTCCTGGACAAAGTAAGCCAGCCTGCCCCCTACAGGTAGCTGAGAATTGGCCCTGGCAACCCCATCAGGGTGCCTGCTTGGCAGGGGCTTTGGGCTGAGGGGTGGAAGCAGGCCTGCTTGTACCCCATCTGCCTCTCCCTCTAAAGAACCCCCTCTGGGCATAAGCAGAAGAGGAGGCCTGGGCTTGGTAAAAAGGCCTATGAAAAGGCCTGCCCTGCCCCTGGGAAGCTACTTTGAGGATTGGCCTACCTTTCCTTGGCCTGTGCACCCTATAGGTGGTCCTATACTAGCTTATTTTCTTCATGTAATTCTCTGTCTGGTCCCCAAACAGGGAATTACCCACAACAGGAAAATCCATGGCCTTAGTCTGGGTATCCCAGACAGGCTAGTACATCTGAGCCAAGCCATTCTGCGAAGTGCCACAGATGTAGCCATGACTCTGATGACACATCATTTGAGTCCACTGCAGCATGGAATTGCACCTTGGATGCCTCGATACCATCAGCAGCCACCTGCTCCAGCTCCTTGACAAGCTGGCCAGGGACCGGTTTTGCTAGAGCCACAACAGTATCCCATCTGGATTTCTGATATCTAGCAACATAAGCCACATAATTCGCCTGTCTGAGTCCCAAGGATGCTGCCATGTACTGTTTCTTTGCCATGGCATCAATCCTCCTGGAGTCCTTGTCCGGGGGTGTGAAGCCAAGGGAATATTTGCCTTGTCACAGGCTGCAGCCTGCACTACCCCAACATGGCTGCATTGTTGTGTAAGGAACTCCGTATCAGAGCCTGACAATGTGTACCTCTTGTCCATTCTCTTATCCACAGGAGGTACAGTGTGAATAGTTTTTAGAATTTTAAATGTCTGTTTCCCAAAAGATTTATGCAAGGGAATAGACAGTCTCCTAGACTCTGGGATATCCATCATTTCCACATAGTCAGGCTCCTCTGATCATCCACAGCTTCCTCCATAGGGAGCTGGAGGGTTTCAGCCACTTTTTATAAAACATAAAATGAGAAGGGGACCGAAAGCCTAGGAGGAGACACTGAAGGTCTGTCTGGGGAGATGTCCGGGTCAATGGGCACATCCAGACTTTCAAATCCACATTCACTCTCCTCATACTCCTCTTCATAATATTCCTCTAAATCGTACTCTTGAACCGGTGGAACCGGCCGAACCGGGCGCTTACCTGATGGTGCCGGTTTGGTCGGAACCGGGGAAAGCGACTGGACAATTTTAATCGCTTTGGCTATTTCTTCAGTGGTTGGAAAGGAAAGTTTTGGCTCCATACCACCTGATTTCCTAGTCATTTTTGCTGGAACCGACTCCTCAGAGTCGGATCTCCTTTTGCCCTAGGAAGTCTCACCCTGGTCAGAGGGCACTCCCTCTGGTTCGGTTGGAACCGAACTGGGCTGGCCATCCGGTTCAGCGGACTTTTTGGCCTCCCTTTCCCTGAGCCTACCAACTCTCTTTTCCAGGGTAGCTGCAGGAAAATGTTTACAAATCTGGCAGTCTGCATTGAGGTGGTCAAACCCCAGACAATAAACACAGGTGGTGTAGGGGTCAGCCTTGGCAAAGACTTCCCCACACACACTGCAGTGTTGAAACCCAGTGGGCCCGGTTTTTCTTTTGGGTTTCTCAGACATAGTGCCAGTCCTAACCGAACTTACCCGTTTATGGCAATCCGCCAGGTAAGACCCTCTTATCAGTTCCCAACCGTGTCACGGGTCGTGGAAAAAAACATAATAAAATCCGTTTTCTTTTTAGAACTGATAAGAACCGGTAACCACACTCTAAATCATAGATTAAGATATTTTAAACAACCTAATCGGTTCAAACCGAACCGATAAACCTGCTTATAAGTTCCACACAGAAGAGAATTAATGTAAAACCTATCTAGTACTACAAATACCACAGACAGAGCTCTGAACTGACCGGGTTATGGTTTAAATTCGGTCGAAACCGAGGAAAACAATACTTTAACCGACAAAATGAACCAAGCAGAAGGAGAAATCTCCGAGCGACTGTTCAGTGAGGCGGAGTAAAGAATCTGACGGTTTGAGTTTGAAGAACAACAGACAGAGTTTCAACCGAGCTCGAGCTCAGCGTTCCATGCCTGGCATGGAAAGTTAACTCTTTCACCTCCGGAACAGTTCGAAGGTTGGGACTCACTGCATATGTCAGAATATAGCAAGACTTTATGTTGTTTGAAGCTCCTTTCAAGCAGGCCGCTGTAGTGGCCGTGGCTCAGGTAGAATGGACTTGGACAGGTCCAGGTAATGGTTTGTTATGTTTCTTATAAGAAAAAAGTTATACAATGTGCCAACCAGTTCGAGAGGGTCTGTTTAGTGACCAGGAAACCTTCCCTAGTTTTTTTTTTTTTTTTTTTTTGGTAGACTCTTTTTCCCTCCCATCATGGTCTGCGGGGCCTCTCTCAGGCATCCTGCCCTGCCTGAAGTCCTCCTACGTGTGCCTCCTCTCTCTCTCCCTCGTCTAGCCACAATCAGTACTCCCAGCTTAACCCCTCCGGGGTGGGGCCGTCCCTCCTCTTGGGTGCTCTCAACAGTCAGCTCCGATGTGGCAGAGTACCTGGGCGGAGGAACCTGGAAGGCCAGACAGGAAGGACACAGCTATGGGCATAGGGGTAGGTGCAGTCGCCTACTCCGCAGACCGGGGTTTTCCCTGTTCTGGTGCGCTCTTCTCTCCTCCCTCCCATGCGTGTGCACATCCCAACACATGGCAACCCCTGCCTGCATTAGGCACACCAACTATGTGCTGCTCAGCGAGCTACAGCACTCCTGGTCTCCACCAGGAGCCGATGATGTGCTGAGCAATCCCCGACCTCCCCCCTGGGAAAGACAGCAGCCCAGCGGGCGCTCAATCCTTCCTGCCCCTGCTGTCCCCCAGCGCTCAGAGCTCGCTCCCGGACTCAGGTCACTGGCGTGGCGTGCAGTATAGCATCCAGTGCCTCAACCCTCAGTGCCACTGGGCCGGCCTAAACCTATCCTAGTTGAGGCGAAGGTAACAAAAAGCTGAGGAGTTTGTCTGAAAGATTTGGTACAATTTATATAGCAACTCAAAATACGATAAACATCTAAAGTGTGTAGGAGGTATTCTCATTGATTAGCGCTCAGGGAAGTAGACTGGCAATTCTATGTATTGGTTTAAGGTGTGTTCTGAGACCACCTTAGGTAAAAAGGAGGGACTAGTACGAAGAGCCACTCTGTCTTTGTGAAAAATGAAGTAAGGCAAGGACTTCTGGTGAAGTCACCACCTGCATGGTGGCTTGAAACCATAGCTCCCCGCTCATCCAGCCTAAGAACTCAGAATTTACATGACTCCGCTGATCACAAATAGAAGAAAATGCCTCCTAAATGTGCTGACGATAGCAGAGCAGCAAAATCCCATTTGGAAACTACCAACATATGCTCAGATGCCACCAGATCGAGCCTGGCTTATTCTCAAGATAGCAACTGCTCCTCACCAGCACACAAGCGGGTCTCAGGCGCCGACAAAGACACGGAACGGAAGGTATTAACTCCATCTCATTGTGAACTTATATTAGCAGAAAATAAATAGTTCCGTACAGAAACTCAGAAGGAATTCAAAAATTGAAATACTAAATTATCTGCAGTGGAGATCCGCATGCAAGATGTAGAGGAGCGAGTTTCAGATTCAGGGGATTCTATCACTCACCTTCATCAGGCAGCAGAATTCCTCCTGGATCAACAAGGAACACTGCAAGAAAAATGCCAGGATCTGGAGTCTTGATCATGGAAAGACAATCTCTGAATTTATGGCCTGTCAGAAGGCATGGAAACAGGGCAAATGATGGACTTCATATCGGACTTGATATGGCATGTTGTACCCCTGCCTGAGGCCTTTCAATTCCGAGTGGAGAGGGCCCACCGTTCCCTGGTATTGTGCTCATCCGATCCATCAGCCAGACCCAGATCCATTGTGCTGAAGCTTTCTAGCTTCAGAGATAAAGAAATAATACTTTGTGCAGCCTGGACGACCCAAAAAATTGATAATAATGGAGCACGACTATTATTCGATCAGGACTATCCACCAGAGATCCTCAGACAATGTCTTGCGTATGGAGGTATCTTGCGTGTTCTTACAGCACATCAGCTGCGTTTTGTGACCCCATACCCAGCAAAGTTAAAGGGGAAGCCTCCCATAGTTCCACACCAATATTTTCCCAACTTCTTATGTGTAACTGTTGTGTGCCTCCTCCAGTTGCCAGCAATCCTATTGCTGTCCAGATCTAGATTATAAATAAAAATATACAGCCTCCAAAAGTTATCAATGTGTTTGTCCTCCATTTTACCATCAATGTTGCTGGAGGATGATGTCATCAGAGCAACAGATAATGGTGCTGCACTAAATGCAGTTCCACCAGTAGACCACACCCAGAATGTTTGGTTCCCCACTTGAGTAATGGAGGAACCCTTTAAGTGTTGTGCACATCCTGAAGTGCAGGTCTAACAGGGACTAGGACCATGTGAATGTGATGCAGCACTGATGTGAGGTATATACAGTATTCATATAAGGAAGTGCCTGTATGTGTTGTGTTACTGTTTCTGTTGGCAAAAACAGTTTACCCAATAAATGACTCTGGGTACAACAAGAGTTTTAAGTGGTATTATGCAGCTGTTGTATTATGATGTGTGTGTTAACATTCTCTGTTTTGATTGACACCAGCAGTGAGAAACAATCTTGCAAATAGGCCCCTTTCCCTTTGTAACTAGGCAGTCAGTGATTGGATGGCTGCTGTAAGGCAATAAAGAATTCAGCTATGACAAGTAATAGGTTACCAGGAAAGCACAAGCACTGGGGGACTCTGGTTTAAATCCTACCAGAGTCCCTTACTCTTTAACACTTAAGAAGTTCCCCTAACTTCATTAGAAACTGTGATGGCCCCACAGGTCCATGACTTTAAAAGTGCCCCAATTTCCATTATAAATCATTAGCAGTGATGTGAGAGCTACAGCACTTCACTTTCAAGGTACTAAGAATAAGCTGTGGCAGCCCCCCACACACTTTGTAATCCCAGCATTTGAAGTAACTCACAAATCAGATGCTACACCTCAGCTGTTGTAGGTAAAGAAACTAATCAGTCTCTGTTTGTAGTGCTCTGTTTTTGCTTAGCTTACTCCTCCCAGGTCATATGCATTCAGTGTCTTGGTATTTCCAGTCAGAAACTCAGATTTAAGGAGCATTTGAAATGTAAAACAATACACTTTATAAAGTAAATGATCTAGCTCTCCACTTTCAGGCTGCTGAAAAGGGATGTGTATAAGTTAGTCTTGTGTGATCCTTTGGTAAACTGCCCAGGCTCATCTTGTAACAAATCTTCTTAAGGGTGCTCACATGGTTCAATACAGAGTGACTGACTGCTTGATTGATTGGTTGATTGACTGATTCAGTCTACTGCTTTCCACAACATGTTACAAATGTCTCACAGAGAGAAATGAGCAGTACAGAGAAACAGCTTTTGTTTCCTGTGAATGAAATACTATTGGATGTATTATTTGCTCTACACATACAGTGTTAAGGCTAAAAGTACTACTCCTTGTGTGAGTTGCATGACAGAACTGCTTTAAGCCATTGCAAACTTAAACTAAAATCAGGCTAGACAGCAGTGATACCCTTATGTTTTGTTCTGCACTGTTGCTGCAGTGACATCAAGGAATGGGAGGGGCTGTATTACAAGAGACTCATTTTCATGTAAATGGAGGCTTGCTTGACATTTTACTACCTTGTGTCAGAGCTTCAAACTCTAGATATGTGTTGCAACAGAAGAAATGGCTGATCTCTTATTGACATATGTACAGTACCTGATGTAATGAATAATAAATACAACAAATATATCCAAATCATAAATATACAGGAGTCTTCTCCTTTAAAAGTGTTCTGGTCTGCGGGTCCAGAACTACACACTACCCCAAGAAATGCCAAACAAGAGCTTTTAGTGCATGGAATACAGGACTCTACAGATCAAAATATAATGTCAAAACCACAACCACAGAGACCAAGTGGTAAACTCACCGGCCCGCAGCAGTTCAGCAGAGCAGGAAAGCGTGCAGACCATACCACAGTAGCCGAACTCCGCCAACTACTACAGTCATCCAGAGACAAAATCACGAAGAAACAACCTGAACAGACAGCGGCGACCTGAACAAATAACCTTGATTTCACTTCTTTCACTTCGTGGAACTTGCCCGCGATATGTCTGCCAAGGTAACTCCAGGCTAATGCACGAGAATGGCACGGGAAATTTCCCAGATTTTACCTTTTACTAACTGACACTGTAAATTCAAAGTGTGCGGTTTATGGTAGAATCTACTCAGACTAACTTAATCGCATGGAGTACTGGACAGACACCAGGCAATTGGGCATTCTGCAGTAGGTAGATGGCTCAACTCCTCGATACTCCGTTTGCCCGTTTCATTAAAAGGAGCATTTATACTGCTGATCCGGATAGCATTTTATGCTCCTAGAAGGAAACAGAAGCGGTTTACTTTTTATTGCTGATGTACTTTTCTTTCCCCTCACTCAACTGAAACATTCTACAGCAGAAACTTGTGAAAATGTATATATATATTGCAGTTTTGATTTTGTGTTCGTGGACGGTCCTAATCTGCACAAGGAATGTGAGGGGTTGGGATTTATTTCCTGTTAAATCACTTATTATCAATCCAGTATAATTTACAAGGATAATAAGAAGGGAATCTCACTCTTATAAGGCAATCAAATAACAGGAAGTGCATACTCTTAAGGGCTAGAAGGAGAAATGAGGGAGGGAAGAGAACAATTTATGTTCTTTCTGTATTTAGTATTTCTCTTGTCTGTACACTAAGTCTTGATAAATGCACCTCAATAACTTGGCTGTACAGTTATAACACGCAAATGCTAATATAGAACTGACAGGGTTTTTCTTTTTCTCACCTTTTACTTTGTTTTAAGCGGAGTATCAGACTGCACTATAATAAGTTCATAACATGTAGTTGGATACATGGAAGGGTCTGGATGGAGGCGGGGGTTGGGGACATTTGAGATGGATGGGATATCCCTGCCAGCCTGGGTGATGACGTACTTCGCCATATTGAGCGTACTGTGGAGAGGTTACCAATGTAGGGAGGGCCAAATGGCTTTTGCCATGGTTTACCCTCTGGAACGCACTACTAAATACAACCCAGGTCTAGTGCGATCCTATAAGAGGTCGATTTTTAAGCCCCTCTGGGTATGAAGTCCATTTGAATGTATATATGTTCACAGACTATGTTGGTTTGTGTTGTCAGTTTGTAATGTTCCACGCTTTTACAATTCTTTGTTGTGGGTCAATTAAACTATGTTTCTAAGCTGGGAACTAGTTTACAACCTACCCCACTAAGATGGGGGAAAGAGAGACACTGGGACAACAAGATAATCATGTTGGGAACAGACCAGACATCTGATGGGGATTGACAAGGAGAAAATAAAGGAAATAGAAATTGGGGGAGACTGGTGAGTCAGGGATAATGGGAATGAGGAACAAACAATTACATTATATGATAAATATAGATTTAAAACCCAGAAATACTTTATACAAAAAATGGCCCCACACTCCAAGTTTTTAATTTCCTCCCAGAATATCAATGGGCTCAACAATCCCATTACAAGGTATAAGGTGCTCTCCCCTCTTAAAAAACAAAACCCCTCCTTTGTAATGATGCAGGAGACTCACCTGGACCATTCAGAACATCTGAAACTGAAAAATTTGGTTTTAGCCAGGTGGTCTCGTCATCATATAGGGGAGGGAAAAGAAGAGGGACTGCAGTGCTGATCCCCTGAACCACACCATAACAGGTAAATTCAACTCATACGGATGGAGACGGTACGCTGGCCATCACAGTAGGTACTTATGAGGGAGCCCCCCTCTGACCTTGACTAACCTATATATCCACCCCGAGAATGGAAGCGGGAACAGTGAGAACACTCTTACAAAGAATCACAAAATAGCAGCAGGGGGCTCTAGTGGTGGGGGGTGATTAAAATATGATTCTGGACGGCAGGGACACCACTAAACTCAAACCTCCGAAGTGCACAGCCGCACAAAAATCAACACAGAGATATCTGAAGAAAATGGGGTGGTTGGATAGCTGGTGCCATATGAACCCAACTAAAAGGACGTGACACCACTACTGCCCCGATAAGGTATACATGCGATTGACATGTCAGATATCAAGAACATAGCCATCTTATTTAGAGGTGTGATATCCTTCCTTTGTACCCTCAGACCACTCACAAGTAGCACTTACTCTGAATTGGACCTCAGAACATAAGCCCACCTTGTGGTGTTTTAATAATTACCTGCTGAACATAAAGGGATTTTCAGGAAATGATCAAAACTAGAATTCCACAAATCTTATTAGAAAATGGGTCTCGAGAGATAAATTACACCATTCTCTGGGACACGCTGAATGTGGTATTGCTGGGTGATGCACTTAAATTTGCATCCTGCTATAAGAAGCAACAATCAGCCTAACTGTCTGCCTTACAGCAACAACTAAGTGATCTACAGCAGAAACAAGCTGCAGGAGATGATTCAGTGTATACCCTACTAGAAGCCACAAGACAGCAGGTGCAAAGCATATTAGACATTAAAACGGAACAGGCCATGCAATACCTGAGACAACAATACTACTGGGGGTGGGGCCCCCGAGGGCCACCACAATCTTAGCACACAGGCTGAGTCAGCGGGTAACGCAAAATACTAGTATGCAAATCCACTCTCAACAGACCGGAAAATATTGCAGGACTCCCTCTGGGATATCTGAAGCTTTTGTAAATTATTATTCAAAATTATATATACACCAGAATCCCCTTCTGACCCCCAAGCTGTTAACCGATTTCTGGCAAAGCTGCAGCTCCCACAGCTTGCTCAGGAACATCTGATCAGGCTGGAGGCCCCAATTACTAGGAGTGAATTAGAGGAAGTGGTAGGAAACCTGAAAACTGGGACGTCACCAGGACCTGATGGTCTTAGAGAGAATTTTATAAATCTTTTAAAGATCTCCTATTGCCCACCCTACAACAGGCTTGTCAAGAGGTAATGGAGAGGGAGAGACAATTCTGCCATCTTGGACGTACGCAGTATTTACAAGCATACCTAAACCAGGAAAAGATCCTGGTCAAGGTAGATCTTATAGACTGATCTCAGTTTTAAATAATGATTATAAATTATTTACTTCTATCCTAGCTAAAAAGGTTAGAACAGATCTTGCCACTTTAGGTCAACTTGGATCAGAGTGGGTTTATCACCTCTACACAAACGCAAGATAATATTAAGAGAACAGTACATCTCTCATACCATGCCTCCCAGTTGAAGACCTCATTTTTACTATTAAGTCTGGATGCAGAGAAGGCCTTCGACTGAGTAGTGTGGCCGTTTCTAAAGGCATCACTGAGATCATTTTTCTTCTTTGCAGCCTTTCAGCACCTAATAATGGGACTTAAGACACCCAAAGCATATGGTAAAATTAATGGAGCTATTGCCCCACTGATATTTCTTTGTAGGGATACATGCCAGGGATGTCCTCTATCGCCCCTGCTATTTGCACTTTACTTGGAGCCCTTGGCTCAGACCCTGAGAGAGAAGAGGGAAATTGCAGGAGTTACAATAGGGGGAGAACAACATAAACTGGCGTTATACGCTGATGACCTCTTAGTTTACCTAACCCAAACAGAACAATCTCTTCCTTATTTGTGGGAAGCGCTTGAAGGCCTTGGACAGGTAGCGGGGTACAAAATAAACACCAGTAAAACAGAGGTCCTACAGGTAAATTATTCTTTAGCAAATGCAATGAAACAAAAGTTCCCTTTTCGCTGGGACATGACAAGTTTGAAGTATTTGGGGGGTGCAGTTGACTGCCACTCCAACACATTTATATTAATATAACTATGCACCAATGATTAGACAATTTACTTTGGATCTGGAAAAATGGAATAATATTCCATTTGCTCTAATACAACGGGTTGAGGCAGTCCACATGAACTTACTCCCTACATTTTTATATCTGGCACAAACACTTTCACTGGCTCCTCATCTTCTTTTTTTAAAAATATTAATAAAAAAAATATCTAGATACATCTGGGACTCCTGACCACCTAGGATGCGACTCTCAGTTCTTCAGCTCCATCTAAATTTGGGAGACTGGCTTTACCATGTTTCTTTAACTACTATGTGGCCTCCCAAATCAGAATAGTTTTCCTATGGCTCCACCATTCATATGTGGTAAAGTGGAGCGAACTGGAAAAAAAAGAGAAGATGATCTGAATAACTTGGATAAAATATCACTGAACCAACCTCGAGTCCCCCTGGAGGAGGTGACACATAACCCATACAACAAAAACACACTGTCATGTTGGAGAGAACTTTGGACATCCAAACCACTGGCTTTATACAAACATGTTCTGTATCCCTTGCCTTATTTGCAGTCCTTTCAACCAGCTAGATTAGACTGCGGTTTTCATAGGTGGCAAAGGCATGGTATCCAGACCCTCCTTCAGTTTTATAAAAAAAGGGATTTTATGTTGTTTGAAGAAATGATGGTACAGTATGACCTCTCCCCACGAGACAGATTCAGGTACCTACAAGCAGTTAATTACATCAGGACCCTACCTTCCCCCCTTTTACCAAGGGAAAATCATCCTACATTATTAGAGATATTTAGAATAGCACTACAAGGTTCAGCATCACAAAAACATGATTTCTTACATTTATAAGGCAATTATTGGGCTTCATAAGCACATCTTGGATTCAGTGAAGCTTTCTTGGGAGAGAGATTTATGTTGCATTATAGACCCTAAGGTATGGGACACTCGTATCAAATACTTGCATTTGGGTACAGGATCATACATTTGGAGGGAATTCTCATGGAGGTTGACCCTAAGATTTTTTAGGACCCCAGCCATTCAAGTTAAGTATAATCCCTTAAGGGGATCTGTCTGTTGGAGGGGATGTGGTTATGCCCCAGCAGCACAGGCACACATATTCTGAGGTTGTCCATTACTTAAACCCTTTTTGAGAGCTTTGTAGTCGGCACTGGGAGACCTGCTGGGAACCCCAGTGAGACTGACAGAGGAAATGTTTTCCTTTCTGAACTTAGACAGGGAGCTGGGAACCTCCTCAAACAGGAAGCTTATACAAGTATGTCTCCTCACAGCAAAAAAAAAAATCAATTACCAAAAAATGGCTATCCTGGGTTCCCCCTACAATGGCAGGATTTCATGATCCATATACAGTATATATAAGATGGAAAAACTCATGGCTTTGATTAACTACCGTATTGACAATTTTGAGATACAATGGTGAAAGTGGGTTCTCTATATTATGACCCACAGGCAAGAATTTGTCCCATAGCTCTACTAAATCTCATGGATTGAGGTGGTTCACAGCTTTTTCAAAAAGCTACACCCTAACGAACTTAAGCCACAAAGAAATTGGAATGCCTCTCTCTTCCTTTTTTATCCTTGATACCCACACTGGTAACCAAATTAAGACTGATTTATCTCTCTTTATTTTATGGATGTATAATCAGGAATGGATCTGTAAGAAATATACATTTCCTGTGTTTCTCTCACCTATTGGTCTCCTTTCTATATCTATAATGTAAATGCAATTTACCAGCCAAGATAGAAGTGAAAAGTACAGTTACGTAAGAACTTACCGTAACAGTAGATCTTCGAGAGAGGTTCTTGCAGTAGGTAATTACATAAAGGACTCACGTCAGCAGACATCAGGACCCCACAGAAAAATTTCTAGCTAGCAGTCCCTGGCGAGGGACTGCCCCCACATCAGGTGACCGGCGTCAGGAGACGTCGGTATAAAGGGGCAGCCCTGACGCCTGCCTTCCAGTTCTTTCCCGCTATAGGCCAAAAGAGGCCGTATGCGAGAGGAGCGGATATTTCAATGGAAAAAGGAGCTGAAAAGCTTAGGGGATGGAGGGCGGGAGAGTTACCTACTGTAAGAGCCTCTCTCAAGATCTACTGTTACGGTAAGTTCTTACGAGAACTGTACTATCTTACTTCGAGAGGGCTCTTGCAGTAGGTAATTACACATAGGACAGAGTCCCAAGCAGTCTGGAACAAGGAGAAGCACATGGGAGGAGGAAATCTACTCCAAGTAGAACCTCTAGCTGTTCAAGTCTTAAGACAGAAGGCCTTGCAGGACAGCCAACCCGAGCCTGCTCTACGGCGAGAGGTGATATCCAAACTGTAATGTTTTGTAAAGGTATGGACGGAGGTCCAAGCAGCAGCAGCACAGATGTCTGCCGCTGACACATTCTTAAAACAAACCGCTGAGGCAGCGACTCCCCTGGTGGAGTGGCCTCTTACTTGACCCGGCAGGGTCTTGTTGTACTTGTCATAACAGAAAGTGATGTAATGAGCCAACCATTTGGATAGGCATTGCTTAGACACAGCAATTGCCCTCTCTTTTGGGTGCAAAAGAGACAAACAATTGATCGGTCTTCCTGAGATCTTTTGTCCTGTTAGTGTAGTATCTCAGAATCCGGGTGAACATCCACAGTATGGAGTAAATACTCCCCTTGATTGGAGTATTGCATAAAGAAGGTGGGTAACTCTATGGACTAGTTCAGAGTAGACTCCGCTACTACCTTAGTTAGAAACTTAGGGTTAGTGCGCAGAGCCACACATTCCTTGTGAAAAATCAAGTATGGAATTTTACAAATCAGGGCCTGAAGCTCAGAAATTCTGTGAGCGGGAAGTAATGGCCACCAGGAAGAGAGTCTTCCATGAAAGGAACTTCAAGTCTGCAGAAGCTGCCGGTTCAAAAGGAGGCACAGTAAGTTTCTCGAGAACAAAGTTCAGATCCCAAGGGGGCAGGAGTACATATGGGAGGTCTCAGATGGAGGACCCCTCTAAGAAAAGTCTTAGAGACCTCCAGTTTAGCAAATGTCTTGTCTGCAAACGGGACATGACTGGCAGAGATGGCCACCATGTGGACTTTCAGAGAAGAATGACTAAGACCCAGGTCAAAAAGATGGCGTAGGTACTCCAGCAGAAGCCCCGCTGAACAGGAAAAGGTTTCTACGTCCTTAGAGGCAGCCCAGATAGTGAACCTTTTCCACTTCATGGCGTAAGTAGATCTAGTAGAGGGTTTTCTAGCCTCCACCAAAATCTCCGCCACTTGTGGAGAAACCCCAAAGTGGGATTGAGCTAAGTCTGCAGGAGCCATGCACGCAGCTGAAGTGACTTGAGACCTGGATGGACCAGAGCAGAGCAGAGGTAATGGCCAAAAGGAAGAGTGTCTTCCATAAAAGGAACTTCATGTCTGCTGAGGCCACCATTTCAAAAGGAGGCAAAGTAAGTTTCTCAAGAACGAAGTTCAAATCCCAAGGAGGGGCCGGAACTCGGATAGGGGGTCTCAAGTGAAGAACCCCTCTGAGGAAAGTCTTAGAGACTTCCAGTTGAGCAAACATCCAATCTGCAAAGGGAACATGGTAGGCCGAAATGGCCTCCATGTGTACCTTCAGAGACGAGTGACTAAGACCTAGGTCGAAGAGATGGCGCAGGTACTCCAGCTGTCGCCCAACCAAGCAGGAGAAATGCTCGAAGCCTTCTGAAGCAGCCCAGAATGAGAACCGTTTCCACTTCATGGCATAAGTTGACCTAGTGGAGGGTTTCCTAGCCTCCACCAAGATCTCAGCCACCAGGGGAGAAACCCCAAAGTGGGCTTGAGCTATGTCTGCAGGAGCCACGCATCTAGTTAAAGGGAATTGAGACCTGGATGGACCAGGGTCCCCTGATTCTGGGTCAGTAAAATTCGTGACAGCGGAAGAGGACGAGGAGGTTCCTCTGAGTACTGTTGCAGAAGAGAGAACCAAACTTGCCTGGGCCAGAAAGGAGCGATCAGAATCATTCGTGCTCCTTCTGAGCCAGGTTTATGCAAGACACGTGGGATCAGAGGAATCAGGGGGAAGGCATAGATGAATCTGTCCTTCCAATCTAGAGACAGAGCGTCCCTCCAGAAAATGCCTCGCTCTTGAATGAGCGAGCAGAAGTCGGGAAGCTTTGCGTCTAGAGGTGAAGCGAATAGGTCCACCTGAGGTGTTCCCCAATGAAGGAAGATATCATCTAGGACCCCCGATCCAGTTCCCACTCGTGAGCTTGAGCAGACGAGCGACTTAGTTTGTCTGCTAAGGAGTTCTCGATCCCCGGAACATGAATTGCCGTGAAGTGAAGGTCATGTTGTGCGGCCCAATCCCAAACTCTCATCACTTCCCTGCAAAGAGGGTAGGACCGATTCCCGCCCTGTTTGTTGATGTACCATACCACACATATATTGTCCGTCTGGATGGCTAGGTGGCCTGGAAGAAGATGCAGGTGGAGAGCCTGGAGAGCATACAGCACCCCCTGAAGCTCAAATACACTGATGTGCAGGGATTGTTCGAGCTTGGACCAAGAGCCCTGGGTCCGATGTGGACCGAGATGGGCTCCCCAACCTTCGCCTGAGGCGTCTGTGGTCAGAGTCTGGGAGGGAGGAGGAAGGAAGAATGGAACTCCCCAAAGAAGGTTCTCTCGAACCATCCAGCACTGCAAGTCTCGAATCATTGGAGAGGAGACCAGGACCAACTAGTCCAAGTCGTCTACCAACTGATCCCATTGAGAGCGGAGCGTCCACTGAGAGACCCTCATGTGGAGCCCAGCACGAGGGACTGTTGGGATAGCAGCTGCCATAAGCCCGAGGAGGCAAATAACTGACCTTGCACTGACCTGCCTGTGGTCGGACAACAGGCTTACCTGAGTCTGGAGTGTGGCCGTCCTGTCCGGTGGCAGGAAGGCCCTGCCTAGGGTCGTGTCCAGTATCGCCCCAATAAACTGGAGCTTCTGCGATGGGATCAAGTGAGACTTGGAATGGCAGATGGTAATACCCAGACAGGCAAAAACCTGCTGGGTGAGGGAAAGGCAGTGCAGGAGTTCCTCCCTGGATGAGGCCGCCACAAGCCAATCGTCCAGGTAAGGAAAAATCGGTACCCAAGAGCACATGGGTAGGCCGCCACCACAGCAAGGCATTTGGTAAATACTCGGGGAGTCGAGGAGAGGCCAAATGGAAGTGCCCTGAACTGGTAGTGGTCCCCCTGGAAAGCAAAATGGAGATATTTGTGGTGAGAGAGGCAGATAGATATGTGCAGGTAAGCATCCTGCATATCCAGCCACTGGCCCTAGCAGAGCAGGGGCAGAAGGCTCTGCAGTGAGAGCATCCTGAACCTCTTGTACTCCAGGAAAATGTTCAGGGAACTGTGATCTAGAATAGGTCTTACATCTCCTGTCTTCTTCGGGACCAGGAAGAAGTGGGAATAGTAACCCATTCCTTGCAGACCAAGAGGGTAGCATCTTTCAAAAAAAGAGGTGTGCAAGAACAAGGGGGCACAATTTGAAGACGGGGCTCAGAGGTAATTTAAGGAAGTATTTTTTCACAGAGAGGATTGTGGATGCATGGAACGGCCTTCTGGAGGAGGTTGTGGAGTCAAAAACAGTGGTGGAATTCAAGCATGCATGGGACAGTCATAAGGCAATTCTAGGGGGTGGGGGTAGGAAGAAGTAGGCTGCTGGTTAACTAGGATCTGCAGCTTATCCATTACGTAAGGAAATGGGCAGACTGGGTGGGCCAAGCGGTCCTTATCTGCCGTCAAATTCTATATTTTTATGACAGGGTTCTATCGCATCTTTCAGCAAAAGTGCTGAAATTTCTTCCTGGACCAGAAGAAGATGTTCCCGAGAGTACGACGACCTTGGGGGAGGGTGACGAGGTGGTTTCTGCAGAAACTCCATTGAGTGTCCTTCTGCGATTAACTGAAGCACCCATGAATCTGATGTTATCCTCTCCCAGCCCGGAAGGTGGAGGGAAAACCTCCCTCCTACCGGTTCCTCCAGGAAGCCCAGAGGCTGTGGGAGAGGGAAAGAGTCAGGTAGTGTGGGGCAGCGCTGCAGCTGAAGCTCCCGCTGCTTTTTGGGCGGGGACTTGGCAGCTGGAAGGGGCCTCGGCGTTTAGTGGTCCTCTTTCCCTGTAGTCTCACTTTGGGCCGATTCAGTCTGCGAAAGGGACAGTGCTGTGATTGATGGGGATGATAAATAGAGTCCACAGACTTTAGTGCCGTCCCCTTCTCCTGCAGGTTGGTGATGATGTCTTTGACATCACCCCCGAACAGCACCAAATCCCGGAAGGGCGCTTCCTGGATGGCAGACTGCACTTCCGGGACCAACCCTGACACTTGGAGCCAAGCATGATGCCATAGGCCTACGGCGATAGCTGAGCTCCTACCAGCAGTGTCCACTGCATCGTAGGTTGCACGAAGGATGTGCTGACTGGCCGAATGTGCAGAGCGGACAAGGTCAGCCACTTCCTGCTTGACCTGAGAGTCCGGAAGGGAGTCCAATTTAGATTCCACGTCACTGAGAATTGCCTTCTGGTAATCCCCCATGTGACCGACATAGTTCAGGGCCCTAATACTCAGAGTGGAAGAAGCAAAAATCTTCTTGCCATACTGGTCCAGAAGGCGGGATTCCTTGTCAGGTGGAGACGAGCTAAGGTGTTTGGGTTGAGCTGACCAGCCATAAGTGGCACTAATCACAACCGAGTCAGCTCGAGGGTGGGAGTCTAATTAGTCAACACCCTTGGGAGCCTAGTATAGCCTGTTCAACTTCCTGGAAAGAGGGGCTAAGACCGACGGCTGTTTAAGGTTGGCATGAGGCTCGATCCATGGTGGCACCAAAGTGGGAGCTGTCATGGGCAAATCCAGATGCTCAGCAAGTCTTTTATGCTGGGTTTCTGGCTCCAAGGATTGCCACTTATGTACTTCCTGGATCTTTCGTAGCAACTCCGTGAAGGAAGGATCCTCCGGAGGAGTCCTTGGCCGAGGCTTGGACGGACAGCGTGGCTCGTTGTCTTTTTTTTTTTTTTAAATCATCTTTTTATTATTCAGATTTTAACTTATGTAAACATAGGTCATCAGTATTCAATTGTACATAGTATCTTTACATCTGGTCAGTTAACACATACAGTTTTTGAGGTCATCTAATTCATCAACAGTAAATACAATACTAGTTTTGGTTACTTTCCCGTTCCCATATGGGTAATTATCTAGCTGTGTCCGATCTTGACTTAAGAAACGCAGGTCTGTTATTTTACATTTAGCAATAGGTCAGACATGTCAAATATCAGGTCATCGAACTGTTTACTTTGCTCCAATCCCTTCTAGTCAAGACTCGTAGACCCACACCTCCAGGCCTATTAGTATTCATGACCCCATTCAATCGGGGAGAGAAAAAAAAAGGGGGGGGAGCCGACCAGAGACCTAACGAGAGCAGGGACCTGACCACAGGGTCCAATCCTCCATCCTAGCAGAGCCCCCTAACTGTCCAAGCTACGGCACAAAAGCGGGGTCTCTTAACATATAATATAGTAGCCAACTAGTCCATCTGACTGAAAAGAGCTCTCCACGTTCATTCAGGTTATGTGTTATTTTTTCCCATGTTATAAATTTGCCTGGTAATTTCCCACCATTCCCAAATGGTCGGAACATTTGTTGTTAGCCATTGCCTGGTGACTGCTTTTTTGGCAGCGGTGATAAGCAGTGTGAGAAGGTACCTGGTATTCGGTCCCTTAAATGGCTTTGGTACAATAAGGAACAGGTACAGCTCTGGAGTCAGCTGGAGCTGTAGGTCCAAGAGTTCCTGTAGCTGCACCTCAATTTGTTTTAGGTAGCTGGAAAGCACCGGACAGGCCCACATAATGTGAGTCAAGTTTGCCTCCTATTCACCGCATTTTTTCCAGCAAGCCACTGTCTTGCCTGACGAGTAGTGTTTGGAGACCTTAGGAGATCTAAAATAACGTACTAGTGCTTTCCAGGCAAACTCTTGCCAAGAGTGTGAGCTCGTAACTTTAGAAGCATAGCGGCAAGCCGTCCTCCAATTTGAGGTGGATAAATGGACATCTGACTCCAGTTGCCACTGTGTGCGAATGCTTTCAGTGAGGGCGGCACCTCATGTGTTCAATGCTTGATGGTATAGGGAGATCAAGTGGTCCTGCTTCCCTTTTTTATTCAATGTAATTTGGCATTGGATTAGTGGTGGATAGTTTTCTGGATTTCGAAGGGGGGAGGCAGCTCCTCCAGGTAGTGTCGAAGTTCTAATATCGGTAAAAGTCTCTGTGTGGCAAATGAAACTTCGCCTGGAGTTCCGAATACGCCTATATTTTCCCTTGTGTCATGATTTGTGTTAGATACCTCAACCCCAATAGGCCCCATGCACCAAACCCAGAATCCAGTGTGTTAGGAGGGAAATCTGGCAATGCCTGAATCGGGCACACTAGTGGCAAATAGGGCAGTAAGTCATGCTCCTTTTTTAGAGCATTCCAATTTCGGAGTTGGTCCATGAGCCAAGAACTAGTAGCCAGGCAGGGCGCATCCGCCATCCCCTGCCGGTATAGTGACCGCAAGTATGTTACATCGGTCATGAGTGCCTTCTCCATTTCAATCCAATGTGGGTGGGAGGTATTATTTTGTCTGGCCATCACGTGCATCATGGTTATTGCCCGTTGGTAGAGTTTTAAGTCTGGTAGTGCGAGGTCACCATCTTCGCGTGGGAGAGATATCTTAAGTCGCACCCGGGGTCTACGCCCAGCCCAAACAAAGTTCCGTATTAGCCGGGAAATTTATCTGAAGATCTTTGGGGGCAGCGATAAGGGAACATTTTGGAAGAGATATAATGCTCTAGGTAGAGTAATCATTCTGATTAAGTCTATTCGCCTCACCAGGCTCAGAGGCATTACAGACCACGCCTGCAGGTCCTGCTTTATTTGTGTAATGAAAGGGGCATAGTTATACCTGTAGTAATTCGACCGATCTCTAGGTATATATATACCCAGGTATTTTAATTTTTCCAGGTTCCATCTACCTGGCAATAGCTGCACCCCTTTTCGTGTGGGAGTATAATTAAAAGTGAGTATTTCAGTTTTAGTCAGGTTCAATTTATAACCCGAGACTTTGCTATAGTCATCCAGAATTTTGCGCATCGCTGGTATAGATTGTTCAGGGTTTTGGAGATATAGAAGGATATCATCTGCGTATAAGGCAACCCGATGCTCCATACCTCCAAAAAGAACTCCCTGTAATTGGGGTGAGTTTCGGATTTGTTGTGCTAAGGGTTCTATATACGCTCACGAACAATAACGGAATAACGGACAACCCTGACATGTACCTCTTCCGAGCTGAAAATACTCAGAATGATGCCCATTTACCCTGACATTTGCCCGGGGTTGAATATATATTTTGCAGGACCTGAATAAAACCTTGTGGAAAGCCAAACTTGTCCAAAGCAGAGTATAAAAAGGGCCACGCAACTCTGTCAAAGGCTTTTTCTACGTCCAGACTAATTAGCACTGCTGGGGCCTTTGTGCAATTCATCTGGTCCACGAGGTAGAGGGACCGTCTAATATTGTCCGTGGTAGTACGTGCTCTTACAAAACCCGTCTGATCTTTGTGTATTAGGGCAGGGAGGACTTGATCCACACGGTGTGCCAGTATACTCATGAAGAGCTTATAATCCTGATTTAATACCGAGATTGGCCGGTATGATGCACACTCTTGTGGGTTTTTCCCCTAGTTTAGGTATCACCGATATAGTTGCGTAAGACCATGACTCCGGAGGGGGATTGCCCTCCAAAGCTGAGTTAAAGACTCGGTGGAGGGTAGGAAGGATCTGAGCCCTTCCTGTTTTGTAAAATTCCACCCCATACCCATCAGGTCCTGGTGCTTTCTGAGATTTAGAGTTGGATATAGCCTGTGCTATCTCGGCCATTGCTATTGGCTGTAGGAGGGAGTTTCTACCTTCTTCCGTAAGGATCGGTAAGTCAAGCATGCCAATGTATGACTCCAAGTCATCTGTGGAGGGAATGGATTCTGGGGTATACAGGTTCCTATAGTACGCTAGAAAGGCATCAGCAATGTCATGCGTCTTAGAGAGGGGGTGACCCCCAACTGGGTGCTTTACAGTCATTATGGTTGCCCCCTTCCTCTGTCTATGGATTTGATAGGCCAGCATTCGTGTGTGGCCCGAGGCCCAACCTTGTAGTATTTCTGTTTTAGAAATGCAAGAGCTATTTCGGTTTGTTGTAACGCAAGTTTATCTAGTGCTTGCTTGGTTTGCTGTATCTGGGGAAGGAGGGATTCATCGCCTTGTTGATATGCCTGCTGTAAAAAATGGAGGGTGTCTTCAAGTTTAGCTCTATATTCTCCACGTTGTCTCTTTTTTTGTGCTACATACTTGATAATGTGTCCCCTAAGTACCGCTTTAATAGTGTCCCAGTGCACCGAGGGAGTGGTGTCTAGGGCCTGGTTATCGGTCTCAATCTCCGCTATCTTGTCTGAGATAAATTCCCGGAATTCTTTGGACCGTAAATAGTAAGGGTTTAACCTCCATTGAGTGTTTCTAGGTTGGATATCCAGATCCCACTGAGTGATCACAGGTGCATGGTCTGAGATGGACATATCTCCTAACTGCACTTCACTTACTGAGAATAATTTTTCAACTTGAGTGTACGCGTAATCTATTCGGGAATATGTTTGGTAGACCGATGAGTAGTATGTGTAATTCCTCGACTACGGGTGTAATTTTCTCCAGATGTCACACCACCCCATTTCAGTGACAAACTTATAAAAAATTTTTGAGTAGCTGTTAGTTTTTGTGGTCTCCTCCTAGAGCAGTCCATGCTAGGGTCCGCCGTCAGATTCAGGTCTCCGGCCAACATAAGGGTGCCTTTGGTGAAATTCACCAGTTTATCCAGTAGGGGTCGCTGTTGTGAAACGGTGATGTCCGGTTGGAGATATATATTGGCTAAGGTAACCTCCTCATTGTGAAGCTTCCCTCGGGTCAACACCATCCGGCCCTCAGGGTCTGCCCAGGTCTGTTCCGACTGATATGGTGTATATGGTGGAATAATTATAGAAACCCCTCTACTTCTGCCTCCCCTGTAAGAGGCATAAAAAGATTGTCCCCTACTTAATTTAGCTAGCTTGACGTGTTCCATTGAGGACATATGTGTTTCCTGAAGGTAGATGACATCTGACTTAGTTCTTCGGAGATACGCCAATACTCTGGACCATTTTATAGGGGAGGCCAAGCCATTTATGTTTAGGGAGAGCAATTTTAATTTTGGTGAGTGCATCAGTACCCATGGTCAGGACGCTGGTATATTGGTACCCCCGCGCCCCCCTGGGGAGCCCACATGACCCGCATATTTAACAACTGTACAGACCAGAGACAATTCGATGACCTGTTTACAGAAACAACAACATGAAACATATAAACATGTGGCTCGTTGTCTTGCTCGGAGCAACCATCGGAAGCGTCTGAGGTGTCCGAGGAGGAAGAAGATGAGGAAGAGGTAGACTCCCTCTCCCAACGAGGTGGAGGAACGGACCCCTTGGGAAGCCCTCGGGGAAGCGTGTCGTGCCCCTCTCTGGACCCAGAGGGTTTAGCCCTAGTGTCCGGAGGTAGGGAGGGAGTGTGTCATCGTGGACGTATGGGAACCGGCACTGGCACCGTCGTCGGAAGATGATTCTCCACCTCTCTGGTGAGCTGAGCCTTGGCCTCAGCCCACCAGGAGGCCAGAGTCTCCTGCAGGTCCACCGGCAGCTGGGGGGGGGGCGGTGGAGGAGGGGATACGGGTATGGACTATACCCATAAGGTGCATATCCATAACCAGACGGCTGGAAGCCCGGCGCCGGGTACTGCGGCGTTGGATAGGTCGGCACCGGATACTGTGGTCCCGGGTATGACGGCGTCGGATACGACGGGGTCGGGAACCCGGGGGTGGGGGAAGGGGCTGCCGGAGCACACGGCCCAGCCAGAGGCCCACGGCCGGTTCTGGAGCAGAAGGCCTGGGGGACGGAGGGCCCGGCGTTGGGGCAGCATCCGGGAGCAGGATGTCGCCCGGAGTCGGCAATACTGGCGTTGGAACCAGCTGCCGAGGAGCCGTGTCTGGGGAGCCAATGTCAGATCGGTCGGACCAGCAGGTGGACGGTCTGATGGAGGTGGAACAGGAACCTCAGCGTCACCCGGGGATTGGGGGGGGGATCCTTGGGGTCGGACTGAGGAGACTCAGGGTCCCAGGAGGGCAGTGAAGGCAGCGGGGAGCCGGGAACGACGGACGTGGGGGGAGTCTGGCGTCAGCTCATCTGCTATGCGGACGTCGGGCAAACTGACGCATGGCTAAGCAGCGGGATCCGGGCAGGCATCCGACTTAAAGGACCCATCGCTGGAGACAGGCCGCGATGGAGGGGCAGCCTGGTTGGGCGGAATGGGGGCCGGACGCCGCCCCGAAGGGTCAGGCGACTTACCGACCTTCTCCGTGCGGGCGTCAGAGGATCAGATGTCCGGCTTATCAGAGCTGCTCGCACCAGTAGACCGCGAAACAACGGCTTTACCGGGAGCGGAGGCCTCCAGAAGCCTGGAGGTGCCCGAAGGGCCCGAGCCAGACAGGCGGGTCGATGCTACCTTAGAAGCCTCTAAGGCAGCCGTCGTAAAGCAGTCCCGGGGGGGACGTTACCTTTAGCACAGCGACTCCCGAGGAAGTCGAGGTGGTAGAGGAGCCCTTGTCCCAGTGCTTTTCTTAATCCTTTTTCTTGCGATGGCCTTCAGGGGAAGTTGACGCCTGCTAAAGCTTTTTCAATTCTTTCTCCGTGGAGCTCATTTTCTTTTTCAAAATATGGGCCTTCAGGGACTGCTGCCGCCTTCTCCGGTTGGCCGCATTAAAACTAAAGCAGTACTGGCACTTCTCTACCGGATGGTCGGGGCACAGGGAATCGCTGTCCTTGTGTGGGAGTTGGGTGCCGCACGAGTCACACTTGTTTTTGTGCTTGGAGGCTGTAGGGGACGACATACACCGACGAATACCTGACAGATGATAGGAAAAAAAAAAAAAAATCGAAAACACTCCGTTAAAATACAGACGAAAGAGCCTGACGAGCAGGGAACTTTTCCGTGAGGCACTGGCATGAGCTAACGGCGGGAAAGAACTGGAAGGAGGGTGTGAGGGACCGCCCCTTTATACCGATGTCTCCTGACGTGGGGGCGGTCCCTCGCCAGAGACTGCTGGCTATAAATTTTTCCGTGCGGTCCTGCCGCCTGCCGACGTCAGTCCTATATGTAATTGCCTACTGCAAGAGCCCTCTCGAAGTAAGATCTGGCTCCGACCTGTCTCCCATCCATCTAGGCTGATATTCTGTTATGAGCATTAACTGTGGAAGTTCTAGTGGAACTTGCTCAGATCTTGCACATTCATTCACTATCTCAGGAGTGAGGAAACTAAGGTGTAAAGGAAAAAAACTGGTTGATAATCCATCAAGGGACTACAGGCCTAAAATAAACCCATTAAATAGGCAGCATCTAGAAGTGGGTCCAAGGGATTAAAACTTGTCTATACCTATCCTGGGGCACTGACAAAAGTCACTGCCCAGGAAAAAAGGCTGAAAAACCTTTCCTGATCTTGTACTGAAAAATTACCACCCGGCATCCAACGTCTGAGACAGCTCAGAAGAGCACTGCTTCCGATTCACCCTTAGCCATCTGACTCTGGCAGATCCAGATTGCTGAGTACCGGTGTGAAAGTTATACAACCCCCCCTTTCTTTCTCCTTACTGTTGCTCTGATGGACTACTGGAAAGCACACATCTGTTATGTCTTGCTGTTGTGTACATGTTATGTTTTGTTTGTTGGGCTGGCCACCCACCTTGTTTTCTTCCTTCATCATTTTTCTGTGTCCTTCTATTCCTAGTTGTGCATTCCAGACTCCTCAGAGCAGGGTATTTGTAAAGTGAGTTTTGGTAAATTGGATTATTGAAGAAGCCTTATGGTAAAGGCATAATTTCCCTGAGTTCAGGAGAATTCACCTCCCAGCAAGCGTTTTCTGTGATTTTGGGTGCAGGTTTCAATATAAGATTAAGTGACCGCTATATTTTGGTCTAGCGCTAATGTTTAGTAAAAAGACACACCACGCTATAATGTATTCTTCTAAGAGACGACAAATATACAGTAAATATTAATGTTATGTAAGGCATCCTTCTAGGATGTGATAAATGTTATAGACTTGTTTTCTTTCGAGAGCAGTAATAAAAGATGAAGTGAGTGAAATCCAAATAGTGATAGTGCTGAGCCTCGGTAAAGTTTGCCGCGCGAATGCTCGCACTATCGTGAAGGACTTTTAGGCGTTTTTAAATGCTAGTTTGTCCTTATGACTAGCGTAACACACTTTAGGAAACTGAGCTTACCCGAATTTCATTGTAGGCTGAATCGTTTTCCAAACTGAAAATGTTTACTAGCGAGGTGGTTCTTGCTGCATTTACAGGGCTGCACAGTCCTTAGGCTCCCTCCCCTTCCAGCAGCTGGGTGTATCTAAAGGCCGGCCGTCCGAATCGCCCTGTCCTTTATGCTGCTGATCGGAGGGGCGGTCCTTCAGAGTACTTCTTTGGACATACTAATGTATTAAAATAAATTGTTTTATGTTAAAGCTGCTCTTATGATGTGGATAATTAAAATGACATGAACTTATGAGTATAAAAGGAGGTAATACATCCTGTATTTTATTTTTGTTTAAAAATTAAAGTAACTAAGGCGGAGTTTTCTTATCACATGATTTTCCTTGCTATAAAAAGAGTCTTCCTAAGGAGGTCAGTCAGTCTATAAGGGGGCTCTGGAACTGGTAACACCCCATCAGAGTTAGCTGAATTCTAGCTCTATGAAGAAATGAATTTTATTTATGTTTCTTGCTTTGTCGCCTTCCAGTCTGCTGTTTTCGAAATAAATGTTTATTTATGTCTGCCCATATTGTCTGATGCCTCATTCTATCCCACGCTAGCTCACATTTGGTGTCAGAAGTGGGATTAGCGGAGGGCTTCTCTGCTGGATCTGTGCCCAGATCCTAATCGTATGCATCCAGACAAGGCAGGAGAGCGGACCATTTTGGCCACAAGGTCTGTAGTTCAGAAATCGGACCTGCCATTATTAGCTGGTCTGGAGCCAGTGGTACGAAGAAAGGTGGCTAAGGCTGAAGTTGAAGGTGATACTGGGTTGATGGAAGATATTAAGCCTACTGAAAAGGGTGCCCAGACAGCAGGAATTTAGAAAGAGGACCCACCAGAGAACCCCCATGAGCTACTACGCTGGCTATGTTTGCGACAGGTGGAATTAGAGAGAGAGAGAGATCGTGCCGAGAATGCTGCCCGTTTGACTGACACACTTCGAGCTATCCAGGCCCTAGGCACGACAAGACCACCACCAACATCTGTGGTAGGACAAAAAAGATATTAAATTGATTAAGATGGCTGAATCTGATGATACTGAAGCATATCTACTAACTTTTGAAAGGGTGGAACTGCATGTGCGTGGCCTAGAGACCAATGGGTTGTCAGGTTGGCCCGCTATTTGACTGGGAAGGCTCAATTAGCTTATAGCCATACAGAAATTGCTCATATCAATGATTATGATCATATCAAACAAGCCATCCTTAAAAGATATGATATATGTACTGAAACTTATCGGCAATGATTCAGAGCATATAAGTACCAAACCACTGACACCCCTCAAGATGTATACATTCAACTAAAAGACTTATGCCATAAATGGCTACAGCCTAATACCAGGACCGTGGTCCAAATTATGGAAAGCATTATTTTGGAACAATTTGTTTGGGTTCTACCACAAGATGTACAGCTGTGGGTAAAAGAACATCGCCCCGAAACCTCTGAGGCAGCTATACGGCTGGCTGAGGATTATATAACTGCTAGGCCCCAACTACCTAGGACACTCATAAATCCTAGGAGTCCTTCAGCCATAGCAAAATTTCCTTCTACTAGTATTACACCTGTAATTCAGTCCAGTGGATCTCCTGGGGGCAAGAAACACAGTAAAATAAGTAAGGGGTACAGCCATGATATTATCTGTCATGAATGCAAAGCAAAGGGACATATTGCCAGGTTCTGCCCGGAAAAGAAGGTGGATTCAATTCACCTAGTACTTGCCAACTGGGGTCATTATGTAACAACTGTACAAATAAGGGGTTTGGTGGTATCCAGACTTGTTGACTCCGGCAGTAAACAGACCCTGGTCCATGCCTCTTTAGTGGAAAAGCCGAAACTGGGAGAACCAACTACGGGGGTCAAGTGCATACATGGGGACATTCATTGGTATCCCTTACGAGACTTAAGAGATTCAAATAAATGGGACGTTATTAAACATGAAAGTGGGCATAGTACCCTCTTTGCCAGTTCCTGTAATAATCGGACATGACTACCCTTATTTTGACTCCCTATTAACCACGAATATTGGAGCTGTTACCACTCGGGCACAAAAACAAAAGCAAGAGAAAGAATTGGGACAGTTATTTCCGTTTGAAGATGATGTTTTCGGAGCTGTTGGTAAAGACAAGAAAAGTAAACAAAATAAGAAGAAGGACAAATATATGTGGACTAAGAAAGATACTGGACTCGAAATATTAGCTAAGAAATGTGATTTATCCAACAAAGAATTTAGAGATGTACAAAAACATGATATAACCCTAATGCCTTTTTTCCCCACAGGTAAAGGCAACAACTGTAGATGAACCACACCAACCCTATTATAAAATTGAGAATAGCCTGTTATTATAGCGTGTGTACTAATCCACAAACTGGAGAGAGAGTCGAACAGTTGATGGTGCCGGTAAAGTACCGACAGAAATTGCTGACCCTTGCCAATGATATTCCTTTAGCAGGCCATCTGGGCAGGGACCGTACCCTAAAACGCCTTTTGTACCGGTTTTACTGGCCTGGGATACATGAGCAGGTGGCAGAATATTGTAAAAGCTGCCCTGATTGTCAACGGGTAGCAGCTATAGGGCGTAAGGATAAAGTGCCTCTGGTACCCATGCCATTAGTGTCTAATGTGTTTGAGAGGATAGCCATGGATGTGGTAGGTCCACTTCCTAAAACTACAAAGGGGAATCGTTTTATACTCGTAGTAGTAGATTACGCCATGAAATATCCAGAGGCGATTCCCCTTCGTACAATCACTGCTACTAGAACAGCAGAAGAGTTAGTAAAGATATTCAGCCGTATGGGTATTCCTAGAACTATTTTAACAGATAGAGGTACTAATTTTTGTTCAAAATTACTACAACATCTGTACCAGGCCCTTGGTATTCAAGCTATTTTTACTACACCCTATCACCCGCAGACTGATGAATTAGTTGAACCGTTTAATCAAACCTTAAAAAAAATGTTACGTAAGTATGTATCGGAGGAAGGTAACAAATGGGATACATACCTTCCCTATCTCATGTTTGCCTTTAGAGAGGTCCCACAAGCTTCTACAGGGTTTTCCCTGTTCGAATTGTTATACGGACATAATCCAAGGGGTCCTTTGGATATTATAAAGGAAGAGTGGGAAAATAGTACTGACCAACAAATGGCAGAACCATTAGAGTATTGGCAAAAACTACGTCAAAAACTAACAACGTATGTCAAAAAAGCCCACCAGACTAACCTTTACCAACAAGGTAAACAAAAATAACATTATGATAAAGGGACAAAACATCAAGAGTTTGTGGTAGGGGATAAGCTATTACTTTTGTTACCCTCCTCTGAAAATAAGCTGCTTATGAAATCGCAAGGTCCATATAAGATTGTAAAACGTATGGGCCCAGTAACCTATGCAGTTGAGCTCCCAGAAAAGAAACTTAAACAGCGGGTATATCATGCAAATTTGTTAAAGCAATGGATCGATAGGACCCCCCATGTCTGTAATCATATTCACCCAGAAACCTCGGAGTCAGAGTTGGACGTTGCATATCAGAAGTTGGAAAATACAGGGGATTTGTCAGAAGTACATATCGTCCCAGATTTAACAACTGAGCAAATTACCGCCTTGCAAACCCTGTCACAGCCCTCTGAGACCTTATTTACCGGAACACCCGGGAGGGTTAAAGATGCTGCCCATCGTACTGTGGTCCCAGATGCCTTACCTATATGTCAGAAAACATATAGGATTCCCGAGAGAATACGGAAAGACGTTATACTGGAGATTAAAAAGATGCATGAATTGGGAATAACTGAACCCTCTCACAGCGAGTGGAACTTTCCCATGGTCATAGTGGACAAGAAGGAAGGAGGGATTAGAATATGCCTTGACTTCAGATGTTTAAATGCAGTATCCAAGTTTGATTGTTATCCAATGCCCCGAATAGATGATATCATAGACCAGTTAGGTAAGGCTCAATACATCAGCACATTAGACATAACTAAGGGCTATTGGCAAATCCCCCTGGATCCAAAAGATAAAGAGAAGACTGCATTTAGTACACCCATAGGCTTATACCATTTTACCGTGATGCCTTTTGGCCTTCACGGTGCCGCTGCTACCTTTCAGTGTGTCATGGATAACATTTTGCAACCTCATGCGGCATATAGCGCGGCATACCTAGACGATGTAGTGATATTTAGTCACTCCTGGGAGGAACATGTACAACATCTAGAGGCAATATTGTCAGCTTTATCAAAAGCTGGACTAACTGTAAATCCCTCCAAATGTTCCCTGCCATGCAGGAAACAAAATATCTAGGGTTCCAAATCGGAAATGGGTTAGTACAACCAGAAGTTTCTAAAGTTGAGGCAGTGGCTAATAGTCCCCGCCCTATAACAAAGAAGGATGTAAGGTCATTTCTAGGACTCATTGGGTATTACAGACGATTTATACCTAACTGCTCTACCATAGCTGGGCCTTTAACCGACCTAACAAAAAAATCCAAACCAGATAAAGTAAATTGGACTCCCGACTGGGAAGAGGCATTTCATTGTTTAAAGGCTAAAATCTGTTCCTCACCCATATTACATATGCCTGACTTTACCCTACCCTTCATACTACAAACAGACGCCTCTAATTATGGTATTGGAGCTGTTCTCACACAGATAGTCAATGACGAGGAACATCCCATCATGTATATAAGCCGAAAATTACATGAAAGAGAAAAGCACTACTCTGTTATTGAGAAAGAATGTTTAGCCATAAAATGGGCAATAGAAGCCTTACGTTTCTATCTATGGGGTAGAGAATTCGAGCTATGGATAGATCATAATCCCCTCTGCTGGCTTCATGTAATGAAGGAAAAAAAAACCCCTTGTATAATGCAATGGTATCTCGCAATGCAACCATATAGATTTACTATAAAATATAGAAAAGGTGCGGCACACAGTAATGCCGATTTTTTATCAAGATATGGTATAGGAAATACACTGAACTGTTAACAGACCTTGGGGTAAAGAAAGAAAGATGAATACCCTGTGAATTAGCCTTGCTTAAGGAGAATTTTTTTTTTTTATGGGACCCCGAGGTGGAGCCCTGGAGAGGGCGGGCTATGGCTCCATCCTTTCTTTTAAAGGATTTGTTATCAGTTATTGTGATTTCCCTATTAAACCTATAACCAAACACGAGAGGTTTGGTCTTGAACGGGGAGGAATGTGAAAGTTATACACCCCCCCCTTTTCTTTCTCCTTCCCGTTGCTCTGATGGACTACTGGAAAGCACACATCTGTTATGTCTTGTCGTTGTGTACATGTTATGTTTTGTTTGTTGGGCTGGCCACCCACCTTTTTTTGTTCCTTCGTCATTCTTCTGTGACCTTCTATTCCTAGTTGTGCATTCCAGACTCCTCAGAGCAGGGTATTTGTAAAGTGAGTTTTGGTAAATTGGATTATTAAAGAAGCCTTATGGTAAAGGCATAATTTCCGAGTTCAGGAGAATTCACCTCCTAGCGAGCGTTTTCTGTGATTTTGGGTGCAGGTTTCAATATAAGATTAAGTGACCGCTATATTTCGGTCTAGCGCTAATGTTTAGTAAAAAGATACACCACGCTATAATGTATTCTTCTAAGAGACGACAAGAAAAAATTACTCACCTTAGTAATGTTGTTTCTTCTAATGGAGTCTTGCTATATTATGACATATGCAGTGAGTCCCAACCTTCGAACTGCTCCGGAGGTGAAAGAGTTAACTTTCCATGCCAGGCATGGAACGCTGAGCTCGAGCTCGGTTGAAACTCTGTCTGTTGTTCTTCAAACTCAAACCATCAGATCTTACGAGCTAAACTCACTGAGGTCCTGTGTGGAAGCTGTAAACCTACACTAACCAACTGGCTACTTAAATAAGAACACATTTTGGTCCCAAAACAAAGACTCAAGTCAGGAGACCCAAAATGAAAACACAACACCAAGTCACCCCAAAAAGGAGGGTGAAACAACAAAGTGGGCATCTACTAAGTGCCAACACTGCACTGCCCACCCACATCCCAAAACAGAGGTTCTGAGAGGGGCAGTGGGGAGGTTTAATAATAGCAAGACTCCATTAGAAGAAACAACATTACTAAGGTGAGTAATTTTTTCTTCAAACAACATGAAGTCTTGCATATTATGACATATGCAGACTACTAGCAGTACCTCCATGGAGGAGGGACAGAACCTACTTAGAAATAGGCTCTGAAGCACAGTTGTGCCAAACCGAGCATCACCATAGCCTGGATGTCCAGGGAGTAATGCTTGTAAAAGTGTGAACTGTTTTCCAAGTAGCTGCTTGACATATCTCTAGAACAGGGATGTCCCTGGCAGCAGCCAGGAAGCAGCTGTACCTCTGGTAGAGTGAGCCCTCAGGCCTGAGGGAGGAACCTACCCAGCTTTTCATAACAGAATTGATACAAGAGACAATCCACCTGGCAATGGATTTTAGTGGCAGGTTTCCTTTACCAACCTCACCATAAGTGAGGAACAGTTGAGGAGTCAAACCTGTGACCCTTGGTACGCCTCTATGTAGTAACTAAGGGCTCTTTCACATCCAACTGTGCAGCCTCCTCTCGCCAGAGGAGGAATGGTCAGTGAAGTACACTGGAAGAGATATAGATTGATTAAGGTGGAAATTCTGAAACCGCCTTAGGCAAGAACTTCCTGTTAGTCCTGAGGACCACCTTATCTCTATGAAAGGAGATAAAATCAGGCTCCACTGACAAGGCTTGTAATTCACTTGCGCCTGGCAGAAGTGATGGCTACCAGAAACACAGTTTTCCAAGTCAAGTACTTAAGCTCTGCTGAAGACAAAGGCTCAAAGGGGTTGCATAAGCTGAGCAATGCAAACATTAAGATCCCAGGCAGGGCAGGGTCCCTGAATGGAGGATTGTGTGAAGCAATCCCTTGAAAAACTTGGAGAATACAGGATGAGCTGAAAGAAAGAGGGCTTACCTGCTGATAAAAGCAGACACAGCTGCCAGATGCACTTTTAGGTAGCTGGTCTCAGCCCAAGGTATTTAAGTGGACCATATAATCCAGGACTATGGGTAAGTCAGCAGATTCTGGGAAATATGCTTTCCAGAGCACCATATGGAAAACCTCTTCCATTTGGAATTATAAGTAGCCCTGGTGGAAAGTTTCCTAGAAGCCTTCAGGATATCCATTACACCTTGGGAGAGGTGTAGATCAGCAAACTCTAACTCTTCAAGAGCCAGGCCTTGAGATAAAGAGATTTGAGGTTCGGGTACCAAACTCTCCCCTGAGCACAGGTTAACAAGTTGTGATTCCTGGGAAGACACAGGGGAAGATGGACTGCTAAGGACAGTAGGAGTGGATCCCAGGGTTGTCTGGCCCAATCTGGATCATCTTGCAGGGTTGAGATCTGATTTTGACTAGCACTTTGAACAGGAGAGGGAAGGGGAGGAAAGCATAGAGAAACTTCCTTTCCCAACTGAGAACCAAGGCATCCAGAGGGACTGAGCCCAACACTGGGGGCCTGCAGCAAAAAAGGGGAAGTTGGTGATTGTCTGGGGCTGCAAAAAGATCTATCTGCGGGGTGCCCCATCTGGCAAATATCACCTCCAAGACCAGGGGGTCCAGTGACCATTCGTGATGGCCCTGGGAAATCCTGCTGAGAGCATCTGCCAGGACATTGTCCTTGCCTGGGAGGTGAACTGCCATAAGGGAGGTGTTCAGGGAGTAAGCCAGAGACCATAACTTCATTGCTTCGGTGCACAAGGCCGTGAGACCGAGTGCCCCCTCATTTGTTGATGTACCACATTGTGGTGGTGTTGTCTGTTCTGACCTGCACAACTTTGTTCTGAACAGACTTGGAAAAAGCTTGAAGTGCTAGAAAAACTGCTCTGAGTTCCAACAGATTGATGTGAAGTAGAGATTCCTGAGGGGTCCACAATCCCTGGGTAGTGAGGTCGCCCATGTGAGCTCCCCACCCCAAGAGGAATGCATCTGTAGTAAGGATTAAGGAGTGAGAATGAGTGACAAAAGGAACCCCTTGTCTCAGATTGCTCTGATCCTGCCACCACTGAAGGGCCTGGATCAGGGTTCGAGTCACTGGGATCAATTTGGTTAGAGGGTCTTTCCTTTGAGACCAAAAGGTTCTCAAATGGGACTGGATGTCCCTCATCTGAAATCTTGCTCCCTGCACTACTGCTGTAGAAGCAGCCATGTGCTCCAGGAGCTGTAGAAAATGCCTTGCTGGTCGAGAGACCTGTAGGGTGAATGAGGAGGCCAGAGACACCAGGGTCCTTGCCCTGTCTAAAGGAAGGAAGGCTCTGGCTTTCTCTATGTTCAGTTCTGCGCCTATCAAGATGAGGAGCTGGACAGGCTATAGAACTGACTTTGAAAGATTCAGAAGGAAACCTAGAGAGGTGAGCAGTTGCTGAGTTATCTGTAGATGTAACCTGACTTGGTCTGGAGACTGGCCTACTATGAGCCAGTCGTCTAGGTAAGGGAAGATGGCAATTTTTTGCCTTCTTAGGTAGGCAACTGCTACTGCCAGGCATTTTGTGAATACCCTTGGAGCAGAGGTGAGGCCAAAGGGCATTGCTCTGAATTGGTAATGGCCTGAGGGCAGCTCGAACCTGAGGTACTTTCATGGGAGCTTCTGATGAGAATATGGAAGTAGGCATCCTTGAGGTCCAGGGATGCTAGCCAGTCCCCTGGCCTTAGAGAGGGTAGAATAATTCCCAGAGTCACCATTTTGAATTTTGGTTTTAAAAGGTGCTTGTTTAAATATCTGAGATCCAGGATGGGCTGCCATTCTCCTGTCTTTTTTGGGGTAAGGAAGTACCTGGAGTACAACCCTTTGCCCTGGTGTAGGGGTGGAACCCTTTCCACAGCTCTGAGAGCCAGGAGGGAAGAGACCTCTGCCTCTAGGGCTAGTGCCTCTGGTGGATTTGCAGGTGGAAAGGATCTGGTTCTCATCTTTGGAAATTTTTTGAAGCGGAGAACCAGTCCCTGGCTTACTACTTCCAGGACCCACTTATCTGATGTCAGAGACTTCCAGTCCTGGACAAAGTAAGCCAGCCTGCCCCCTTCAGGTAGCTGAGATTCGGCCCTGGCAACCCCATCAGGGTGCCTGTTTGGCAGGGGCTTTGGGCTGAGGGGTGGAAGCAGGCCTGCTCGTACCCTGTCTGCCTCTCCCTCTAAAGAACCCCCTCTGGGCATAGGCAGAAGAGGAGGCCTGGGCTTGGTAAAAAGGCCTATGAAAAGGCCTGCCCCTGCCCCTGGAAGCTGCCTTTGAGGAGTGGCCTGCCTTTCCTTGGCCTGTGCATTCCTATAGGTGGTCCTATACTCATCCATTTTCTTCATGTAATTCTCTGTCTGCTCCCCAAACAGAGAATTACCCACAACAGGAAAATCCATGGCCTTAGTCTGGGTATCCTGTGACAGGTTAGTACATCTGAGCCAAGCCATTCTGCGAAGTGCCACAGATGTAGCCATGACTCTTGATGACACATCATTTGAGTCCACTGCAGCATGGAATTGCACCTTGGATGCCTCAATACCATCAGCAGCCACCTGCTCCAGCTCCTTGGCAAGCTGGCCAGGGAGCTGTTTTGCTAGAGCCATAACAGTAGCCCATCTGGATTTCTGGTATCTAGCAACATAAGCCATATAATTTGCCTGTCTGAGTCCCAAGGATGCTGCCATATACTGTTTCTTTGCCATGGCATCAATCCTCCTGGAGTCCTTGTCCGGGGGGTGTGAAGCCAAGGGAATATTAGCCTTGTCACAGGCTGCAGCCTACACTACCCCAACATGGCTGCATTGTTGTGTAAGGAACTCCGTATCAGAGCCTGACAATGTGTACCTCTTGTCCATTCTCTTATCAACAGGAGGTATAGTGTGAGGAGCTTTTAAAATTTTAAAAGTCTGTTTCCCAAAAGATTTATGCAAGGGAATAGACAGTCTCCTAGACTCTGGGATATCCATCATTTCCACATAGTCAGGCTCCTCTTGATCATCCACAGCTTCTTCCATAGGGAGCTGGAGGGTTTCAGCCACTTTTTATAAAACATAAAATGAGAAGGGACTCAGAAAGCCTGGAGCAGACACTCCTGAAGGTCTGTCTGGGAGATGTCCGGTCAATGGGCACATCCAGACTTTCAAATCCACATTCACTCTCCTCATACTCTCTTCCCTCCTCTGGTTCATAATACCTCTAAATCATACTCTTGAACCGTGGAACCAGCCAACCGGCGCTTACTCGATGGTGCCGGGGTTCGGTCGGAACCGTGGTGTTTACTGACAATTTTTATCGCTTTGGCTATCTCTTCAGCAGTTGGAGGAAACTTTGGGCTACACACCAGCTGATTTTCTAGTCCTTTTTGCTGGACCCGGCCCCTCAGAGTTGTATTTCCTTTTGCCCGAGGAAGTCTCGCCCTGGTTAGAGGGCACTCCCTCTGGTTCGGTTGGAACAGAACCGGGCTGGCCATCCGGTTCAGCGGACTTTTTGGCCTCCCTTTCCCTGAGCCTACCAACTCTCTTTTCCAGGGTAGCTGCAGGAAAACATTTACAAATCTGGCAGTCTGCACTGAGGTGGTCAAACCCCAGACAATAAACACAGGTGGTGTGGGGATCAGCCTTGGCAAAGACTTCCCCACACACACTGCAGTGTTGAAACCCAGTGGGCCCATTTATTCTTTTGGGTTTCTCAGACATAGTGCCAGTCCTAACCAAACTTACCCGTTTATGGCAATCCGCCAGGTAAGACCCTCTTATCGGTTCCCAACCGTGTCACGGGTCGTGGAAAAAACCGTAATAAAATCCCTTTTTTTTTAGAACCGATAAGAACCGGTAACCACACACTAAAAGACAGATTAAGATATTTTAAACAACTTGATCGGTTCAAACCGAACCGATAAACTGTTTACAAGTTCCACACAGAATAGAAATTAATGTAAAACCTATCTAGTACTCACAAATACCACAGGAAGAGTCTGAACCGACTGGCTGCAGTTTAAATTCGGTCGAAAACCAAGAAAAACAATACTTTAACCGACAAAATGAACCGAGCAGAAGGAGAAATCTCCGGAGCGACTGTTCAGTGAGGCGGAGTGAAGAATCTGACGGTTTGAGTTTGAAGAACAACAGACAGAGTTTCAACCGAGCTCGAGCTCAGCATTCCATGCCTGGCATGGAAAGTTAACTCTTTCACCTCCGGAGCAGTTCGAAGGTTGGGACTCACTGCATATGTCATAATATAGCAAGACTTCATGTTGTTTGAAATATAAATATTAATGTTATGTAAGGCATCCTTCTAGGATGTGATAAATGTTATAGACTTGTTTTCTTTCGAGAGCAGTAAGTAAAAGATGAAGCGAGTGAAATCCAAATAGCGATAATGCGGAGCCACGGTGAAGTTTGCCGCGCGAATGCTCGCACTATCGCGAAGGACTTTTAGGCGCTTTTAAATGCTAGTTTGTCCTTATGAGTAGCGTAACACACTTTAGGAAACTGAGCTTACCCGAATTTCCTTGTAGGCTGAATTGTTTTCCAAATTGAAAATGTTTACTAGCGAGGTGGTTCTTACTGCATTTACAGGGCTGCATAGTCCTTAGGCTCCCTTCCCTTCCAGCAGCTGGGTGTATCTAAAGGCCAGCCGGATCGCTCTGTCCTTTATGCTGCTGATCGGAGGGGCGGTCCTTCAGAGTACTTCTTTGGACATACTAATGTATTAAAATAAATTGTTTTATGTTAAAGCTGCTCTTACGATGTGGATAATTAAAATGACATGAACTTATGAGTATAAAAGGAGGTAATACATCCTATATTTTATTTTTGTTTAAAAATTAAAGTAACTAAGGCGGAGTTATCTTATCACATGATTTTCCTTGCTATAAAAATAGTCTTCCTAAGGAGGTCAGTCAGTCTATAAGGGGGCTGTGGAACTGGTAACACCCCATCAGAGTTAGCTGAATTCTAGCTCTGTGAAAAAATTAATTTTATTTATGTTTCTTGCTTTGTCGCCTTCCAGTCCGCTGTTTTCTAAATAAATGTTTATTTATGTCTGCCCATATTGTCTGGTGCCTCATTCTATCCCACGCTAGCTCACAACCAGCCTCCTGCATGAATAAGCAGGTCGTTCAATCAGGATGTAAGCCACCAAGACTACCAACACCCTCAAGGAACTCAGAGAAGTTGATGCTCTGGTGAAGACATGCTCTATGCTGGAAGGTTGATCCAATATCAAACCTAAAATAATCTGATTAGGACTGACATAGGGAGAGTGACTGCAGGCATCAGACAGATGTACTGGGCCTTAAGAAAGAACCCCCTTTTCCTGAGCAGCACAGTGAATGATCTCCAGGGTTCCATTCAGAAGATTGTGGAGCACAAAAAAGGTACAGGGTCTTGAATTAAGAAATCTGACAACTCCCAGACATCTGGGGCCCATAAAATAAAATGAACAGGACCCATGAGCTCATTCAATAATGAGACCTGCACTCTGGCGCGAAGAGAGCAAGGAGCTCTGATTATATGTGGTCTTTCCGCCCCTCTTGAAAGCTGGGATGGAGAAGTGACCCTCTAATAAGGTGACTTATTCTGGCCCAACTGAGAAAAAACTTCTCTAATCTACCAATGAGGCACCATGCTTGTGGTGCTGGGCATCCTGCAAGGTGTCTGGCTACTGCTCCTCTGATACTGTAATCTGGTTCCCCAAGAAGGCTCCTGCATTTCCAGGAGTCAATTTCCAAGGGCATGGAACTCCCCTCAGAACTGTCTGCACCGGCTGTTACCATGACCACATTGGGTCATGGTGTTCTGCGCTTTAAACAGCCTCCAGAGCGAAATTAGACCATAGGCCTCCCTCAAGGGGATGACCAACAGGTTAGCTATGAAGCTTAACCAGACCCAATGACAAGTCACATGGCCCTCATGGTCGTCTCAGGGAGTGAGGTCTGGCCTGAAAATCTCCAGTTAATAACCACCTGGAAGGTGGAACCATAGCCATGAATTGCAAAAAAGGATCACTCTTTGGGAAAGAGGAGGAACTAAACTGACCAGGGTAGTCACTCATATGTTCAAGGCTCTGCCCAATAAAATAGGTAGAAAACACACCACTGTTGTGTGCTAATACAGGCAAAACCCCTTCCTTTTTTTGTGTGTGTGAATTCTCCTTATGATCCTGCATTGGCCCCTTAGGACTTTCTTTGGCAGGGTACGGGGATGACAGCCTTCTCATACCCACCTGAAACCCCTCCCAGACTGAACCTCTGTTCCCGGGGTGTTCCCCTACCTCACCCTGACTCGTCTTTCCCCCCGCCTCTGAACCCCCACAAAGTGGGGCCACTAACTCCTAACTGGCTCTCTATCTACAATCTAGAGTGCGGCTGGACCCAGGAGGAGAACCAGACGTTTGAGGGATTGGTCCAGCAGTGAGCATGTGGGTTGGTCCGCAGGACCTGACTATGACTTCCCGGGTGCCAGGGTGTTTCCTCTCTTCTTCGGTCCCAGAGGCACAGACGTGCAATGGTGGCTGGTGCGCACCCGCAGGACATAAGTGAATGCCTCCATACCCCTCAATGTGACCCCGTTAGCTGTGATACTCCCAGTCTCCACTGGAAGCCGCCAGACTGCAAGAGTCACAACCCACGCTCCCCAGAAGAGGAGAGCAGTCCACTGGATGCTCAATCCTCTCCTCCCCTACTGATCCCCGGCGACCCAAGTCCATTTCCAAACCCAGGTCACCAACCTAGTATGAGGTGTGGCGTCCAGCACCTCAACCCTCAGTGCCATTAGGCCAGCCTACGAAACCCCTTCCTATATGCGGGGTTCACCCACATAATCATGAAAAACTGCCAGAGCCATCAATAGGCAGGGCAGTGTGTTTCCTGAAATACAAAACGGACTTGCCTTCCAGTGGAGGAGCTTCCCACTTACAAGCCATTTTCCTTAAAAGGAAAAACCACGGCAATCTTGTTTCTTCCAAGGGAATCTTACTGTATTCGACTTATGCAGTATGGTCTCACCATAGGACTGCCCTGGAGAAGAAATGGTTACTAGAACCTATGCAAATGATGGAATGCTACGCTCAAGCTCTGTTTTCAAAACCACTGTCCCTGGTAAACAGTTCTAAACCATCAGATTCTTATGAAGCATGCACCGAAACGTATCTAACTAAGCACTACTACTATTAACAACTAATCTCCTATTTTAATAAACTTTTTTTGTCCCCCTAAAGGTTTGAACTGGCACCGCTAATACTCAAGTCCCAGATGCCCAAGAGAAAAAATATACCACAGGATTGCAAAACACTAGTACAGCTGGAGTGTACTGACCCTAGGATCATAGAATGGGAGAAAGGGAGGATGCTCAGCATACAGTAAGATTCCCTTGGTAGAAACAAGATTACTATGGTGAGTAATTTTTTCTTCAAACCCCAGGAAATCTTACTGTATTCTGACTTGTGCAGACTACCCAAGCAGTACCTTTGGAGGTGGGCTAGAACCCACCTAGGAAACAGGCTCTACATGACTGCTGTGCCAAACCTGGTATCCTCTCTGGCCTGAACATCCAAACAGTGATGCTTGGTGACAGTATGAACAGTTTTCCAAGTAGCTGCTTTGCATATATCAGTTAGAGGGATATCCCTAGCAGCTGCTACAGAGGCTGCTATGCCCCTAGTGGAATGGGCCTTGAGGCTTGCAGGTGGCTGCTTGCCCACTTTGCTGTAGCAGAACTGAATACAGGCCACAATCCATCTTGCAATGGATCTTTTTGTGGCTGGTTTCTCTTTTACCACCTCTCCATAAGTAAGGATGAGATTGATCCTATGAGCCTTTGTGTGGTCAAGATAATAGCCGATTGCCCTTTTTACATCTAGGCTATGCAATCTGCGTTCACCTGGAGTAGAGTGATCAGTGAAAAATACAGGTAATGTGATGGACTGGTTAAGGTGGAACTTTGATACCACCTTAGGTAGGAATTGTCTATTAGTCCTCAGGACGACTTACTCTCTATGAATGGCAATGTAACCAGGCTCTGTAGAAAAGGTCAGAAGCTCACTGATCTTTCTGGAAGAAGTCATGGCAACTAGGAATACTGTCTTCCAAGTCACATACTTGAGGTCTGCCAAAGACATGGGTTTGAAGGGAAGCTGCATGAGCTGGGCAATGCAAATATTGAGTTCCCACATAGGGGTTGGTTCCCTTTGTGGAGGATGCAGATGTAGCAGTCCCCTTAAAAATTTCCTAAATACTGGGTTAGAGGCTAGGGAAAACCTCTTACCTGCAGACAAATAAGCTGAGACAGCTGCCAAGTGCACTCTCAAAGTAGAGACCCTTAAGCCAGAAGAATGGAGATATGCTAAATAATCCACAAATATAGGCAAACTGGCTTGATTGTGATCCAGGCCCTTGCCTGGGCACCAAATGGAGAATATTTTCTAGTGGAAGGCTTTCTGAAAACCCTGAGTATTTCCATGACCCCTTCTGACAAATGCAAATCTACATATTCTAAGCCTTCAGGAGCCAGGCTTTGAGCCTGAGGGATTGCAGGCTAGGTACATGATCCTGCCCTGAGAGGATGACAGCAGATTGTGTCTCCTGGGGAGGCTGACTGGTTTGATTACTGACACTGATAATACCATGGGGGTACCAGGGCTGCCTGGCCCAGTCTGGTGCAGTGAGAATCACTGTTGCTGGCTGGGCTCTGAATTTGTTCAAGACCCTTAGCAGTAGGAGAAAAAGAAGGAATACGTACAGAAACCTCCCTGTCCAGTCCAGTAGCAGTGCATCCAGGGGAATGGTTTCCTTGATGGGGGGGTCTGCAGCAGAACTGTGGTAACTGATCATTGCTTGGAGCTGTGAACAGATCCACTTCTGGGGTGCCCTATCTCCTGAAGATGATCTCTAGGACCTGCCTGTTCAGTGACCACTCATGGTGGTTCTGATTTATTCTGCTGAGAGCATCTTCCAGGGCCCTGTCTTTCCCTGGAAGATGGACGGCTGAGATGGAGACTTCCAAGGAATTTGCCAAGGTCCAGATTTTCATAGCCTCTGTGCACAGAGGAGCCGATCTTGTACCCCCATGCTTGTTTATGTATTACATGGTGGTTGTGTTGTCTGTTCTGACCTGAACCACCTTGCCCTTTACTTGATTTGCAAATGACTGGAGAACCAGAAGAACCGCCCTGAGTTCCAATAAGCTGATGTGCAGGAGTGATTCCTGCTTTGACCATGTGCCATGTGCTGTGTGATCCCCCAGATGTGCCCTCTAGGAGGGATGCATCTGTGGTCAGTACCAGTGAAGGGGCTTGTTGCAAGAATGGAACCCCTTTCTTGAGGTTGGCATTGTCTTGCTACCACTGCAGAGCTTGGAGAAATGTTACTGTGACTGGCACTAGCTTTGAGAGAGAATCTCTTTTTTGAAGCCAGTGAGCTCTCAGGTGGAACTGAATATCCCTCATTTGGAACCTGGCTCCTGACACTGATGCTGTGGATGCTGCCATGTGGCCTAGCAGTTGCAGAAAATGTCTTGCCAGCCTTGGGACATGGAGCTTGAAATAATTTACTACCTGAATCAGGTTGCCCACTCTGTCTTGAGGGAGGAAAGCTCTTCCCTTGAGTGTGTCCAACTGTGCTCCTATGAATCTGAGCCGCTGAACTAGTTCCAGTACAGACATTTTTAGGTTCACCAGAAACCCCAATGAATGCAGGGTACCCTGTGTGAGTGCCAGTGCCTCTTTCACCTGCTGATGTGACTGACCCACTATTAGCCAGTCATCCAGGTAGGGAAATACTGTTGTTCCTTGCCTCCTTAGGTGTGCCACGACCACAGCTAGGCATTTTGTGAACACCCTTGGAGCAGACGTTAGGCCGAAGGGCATTGTCTTGAATTGGTAATGACCTGATGGCAGTCAGAACCTGAGGTACTTTCTGTGTGACCACCTTATAGGGATGTGAAAGTAGGCATCCTTTAGGTCTAGGGAATGCTAGCCAGTCTCCCTGCCTTAGGATCGGTAGAATGGTAGTCAGAGTCACTATCTTGAATTTTTGGTTTTGACAAATGTTTGTTTAGGTGTCTGAGATCCAAAATGGATCGCCACTCCCGTTTTCTTTATTGTGAGGAAGTATCTCAAGTAGAGGCCTTTTCCTCTCTGGTCTAGAGGGACTGGCTCTATTGCCTCCTGCAACAGGAGACCTGAAGCTTCCTCTTCCAGCAAGATTGTTTCTGATGGGGAGGGTGGTTTGAAGGCCCTTGACCTCAGCCTTGGCATGTGCTTGAAGCTGAGTACAAGAAAACGGCCCACTACCTCCAGGACCCACTTGTCTGTGGTAATATTTTCCCACTCATGGAGGTAGTGGGCCAGCCTAACCCCTACTGATACTGGGTGTCTGCTTAGTCTGTGCTGCTGGCTGGACACTGGGGCTAGTACAGCCACTGCCCCTGCCTCTAAAGTATCCCCTCTGCTACTGGAATTGGGGGAAAGCTTGAGGCTGGAAGAAAGGCCTATAATGAGCTCTGCCCCTGCCACCTCTGGTCTGGTGCTTCTGGGGAACAGATGCTCTTTCTTTAGCTACAGCACTCTTGTGGACCAACTTACAGTCATCCATTTTCTTCATGTATGCCTCTGTTTGTTCACCAAACAGAGACATAGGGTCACAAGGGAAGTCCACAGCTTTTGCTTGTGTATCCAGGGGGGTCAGGTTTGTAGTTCTGAGCCAGGCAAACCTCCTTAGGGACACTGATGCTGCCATCTGTCTGGATGCAGTATCATTTGAGTCCACTGCCATTCTGAACTGCGTTTTTGCAGCCTCAATCCCTCTCTTTGCAGCTTCCTCTAGGTCAGCTACCATGGGAGATGGAACTGATTTAGTTATTTCCATTACTGTGGACCAAAGGTTCTTCTGGTACCTGGCCACATATGACGTGTAGGTAGCCTGCCTAACAGCCAGGGAAGATGCCACGTACACTTTTTTTTGTAATGGTGTCCACCCTCCTGGAATCTTTGTCCGGAGGGTGAGAGGTCAGGGGGATGCCAGCTTTGTCACAAGCTGCAGCCTGCACTACACCCCTCATGACTTGGGTGCACAAAAAGAACTCAGCATCACTTTTGGCAACCCAGTATTTCTTATCCAGTTATCCACCTTCTTTTCTGTAGGGGGCACAGAAACAGGTGTCTGTTTCTTAAGGGATTTATGGAGTGGCAGCAATAATCTCTGATGCTGGCACATCCATCATTTCCCTGCAATCCTCTTCCTTCTCATCTTCTGAGAATTCCTGGGCAGGGAGGTCAAGGGTCTGAGCTATTTGCTTCATAAAAGAAAAATATGAAGTGAAATCCTGAGTTCCCTTATCAGGGGGATCTGGGGAAACCTCTGGATCAGCTGGTTCCCTAAAGTTCTCTTCCTCATCTTCCTCCTCCTCTTCTTCTGCAAAGCGTTTCCCACTAAGGTCTGTTAAACTGAGGACCTGGGTTAACCCAGAAGTGTGAACCGTTACAGGTTGCGGTTGCTTTCCAACTGGAACCGGGGCTTGCAGAGACTGTATAATGTGAATCGCGTTAGCAATGTCTTCTACAGAAGGAGCTGTCGGTTTCTTCGGTTGTGGTTCCTGATGCTTCTCTTTCCGTTTTTTCTTACCCCTAATGGCGGGTTCAGCAGCTGTGTCTGCAGTTCTTTTCTTTGTTGAAGAGCTAGCACCCCTTCCAGAGGGCAGCTTCTCCAGTTCGTTCTGAGGAGCAACTGATTTTTTCAATAGCTGGGTCAGCAGCCTTTACAGACATTTTTTCCTGCAGTCTCTTCAACCATCTCTTGACTGTAGACTGAGGAAACTGTCTGCAGATCTCACAATCTGTCTTGAGGTGTTCAAACCCCAGACAGAAGATACAGACTAAATGTGGATCTGCCTTAGCAAAAGGTTCCTTGCACTCGGTACAGTGCTGGAAACCTGTAGGTCCCATTCTCTTCTTGGCATTCTGTGACATAACCCAGAAGAAAAACAACTCTTAAGGATTCACTCTAAATTTAAACTTTTTTTTTGTTGGTTACGCTAACTGCTAGAAACCAGGAGTTACCCCAGTTAAAAATCTATCAAAAACTGACTATACCCGAGTCGGTATAATACAATTTAAATCAAGCAACAAACTAAAGGAAATATCAGGAGAAAAACCAAAAGGGATCTCGGTTTCCTCTTGGTTAACCACTGAAAGGAAAAAAATGGTTACTTACCCCTCCAACACTAAAATCTAAACAAATCCTACCTGAAAACAAAGGACAATGCTCTAAATACCAAATAAAACAACTTTTTACTTGGTAAAACCAAGAAAAATAAAGAATTTCAAGTGATGAAAGGAGAACTCTCTGGAGACGTCCTACTGAGGCAAGCAGAGTAAAGAATCTGACGGTTTAGAACTGTTTACCAGGGACAGTGGTTTGAAAACAGAGCTCGAGCCTTGCATTCCATCATTTGCATAAGTTCTATTAACCATTTTGACTCCAGGACAGTCCTATGGTGAGACCATACTGCATGTCAGAATATAGTAAGATTTCCTGGGGTTTGAAGACTCTTCTTTTAATCCACACCTGCCCAGTGTTGCTCAAGAAATTTGGTCATATAGCAGCCAGAAAAGATGCGAATAGAGATGGACTAACATCCGCTGTCTCCAGACTGACCTCCTGAGCTGAAAAGGATTGTGACGCTTGGACAGCTGGTTATGACTATTGTATGATATTGGTATTATAAATACATGGTCTGTGTATGACCATTTCAGTGGGAGAGATCTGGCCTTTAAATTACACGGTCAGCAGCTGAAATCACAGGATGTATTACACTGACCAGGAGATTCCTGTAATTAAGACGTCCTTAAATGGCATTTTATTACCTTTTTATGACATACTCAGGCTTTTGAAGTTAAAACAAAATCTAAAGTTTATGACTTCAAGAAAGAAAGGGTAATTTGACTGTTCCTATCAAGTTTTACACCTAAATGACAAATCCTGGGATTGTTAAGATGAAAGAGAACTATTTAATTGAAGGTCGTCATATTTAGAAAATGTGTTTTTTCTTCTGATGTTCTGTTAATTAAAGATACCTCCTGGTAGGAAATCATGTTTGTAATTTTATATTCTAAAAGGAGGAGCTAGATGACTCATCAAGTGGGTTTGGAAATAGAGAGTTGAAAATGTATCAGTGTATCTGAAATGTGGTATATCATCTTAGGCTCTTAAGAAACACAGTTCTCTGACATCTAACCTTAAAATGCACTTACAGAAGTAATACATTAGATAGAAAAGATCTAAATGTATTGTGGTAAAAGTTTTATTCTGTAACTTTTCACATTTTCTTTTGCGATTGTAAGTTCTTGATATTTGTTCTGCATTTTATCTTATTTTCATATTTTTAGTAAAATCACATTTTTTTGAAATACTGCCTGTGTCTTCCCAGTTCTTTTTGCATGTGAAGTGCCTGTATTTTAAGTCTGACAACTGTTTAAATGGCTTGATGGTGTTACTAAGTTTGAAAAAGGTAAGAATATATCCAAGGTCTCTATAAGAGATTTAAGGGTTCATTTTGGATACTTGCTTAGGTGCCCTTAGGCAAAAGATATATTGCATCCCCCCGAAGAGAATATTATCTGAGCCTGAACATTTGGGTACACTAACATAAGGTTCACAGTTTGAATCCCCCCCAGAATTTGAGGCTGAAGGTGATTCGGTCCCAAAAGCAGACAGGAGGGTTACCCTGTCCGTTACCTGTTCACCTGCAGAGTGCATTTGTGACAAGGACTACATGCCTCCTCTATTCAAAAAAGACAAGGGCTTAATATGAATCGGGAGAAAAAACATCCCTGACTGGAGTTTTCCTTTTTAACTTCATTTAATTTAAGGTCAAGAACTTCTTCAAGATCCCCACAATCATCATCCTGACCTTCGGGAAAGGCAGGGTCGGAGTCTGCCTGCACATCTGTTATCGCAGGCTAAGCTCGCTGCACTGCACCTAGACGTACTTGGATGGGGCCCCCACCCCGACCTGAGGGGCCCATTTGGAGTTGGGTGTATTTGTTGGGATGTCCTGTGGTACATCGGGACTCAAGCTCACTCAGGAAGCACAATGTAATATCTTGCAATTCTGCTGCCACTGCCTTGAAGAACCAGGTGCTCCCCCTCCCCATACCGGAGAACTGGCTGGAGAGTGTTGAGCAACACAGTAAGGGCATAAGAACCCATGGAGGAGGGACTCATCACCCTTCTTGCAGGACTTGCATTGCTTCGTAATTAATGGTCTCCGATAAGTCATGGTGCCAAGAATATAACTGTGCCAAATAAATGTGAGGTAAAATAATACTTAGCCACAATCTTTTATGGGCTAAAGAATTATTTTCCACAGCGTTGTTTTAAAACACCTTGCTCAGTGTCACACATCACTAGCAAGTGGAGGACGTGGGAATCAAACCCAAATCTGCTGAATGTATAAACAATAATTATGTAATATTTATAATCTTTATTACTTGTAGGACTATGAGAGAGAGAGTTGTGGGAAGCAAACCCAGGACTGCTGGATTTATGTAAGGCATAATAATATATTATTAGCCCCATTGCTAGTTGAATTAAAACCAGCAAGGCAAGCATAATCCTGTAATAAGGTGCTAAAAATATCTCAGGTTTAAATGTAATAGTGCTTGCAATAGGGAAAAAAAAAAGGTTTTCACTTAATTATGCCTGTTTGTTTTTAAAACTGCCAAGCTAACTGCCAAACAGCATCCGCACGCTCAAAAAAGTTCTAACTCGCGTCTGTGCTTCATGCTCATGGAGGTAATAGCGCAGTATACGCAGCACCTGTTCTATGCATGCGCCGCACTAGCACTGCGCAGAATGCCATTAACGCGGTGCATGTACTTGCACCACAGATGCACGCCGACATTGGTGAAGCTGAAGGGATGAAGAAACGCCGACCAGCCCTGATGGTGGCCGTGCGAACAGTGAAAAACAGAAGTGAGGTGAAAACTCACCAAATAAAAAAACAAAAACAAAACCTAAGTTGTCCCAGGATCACCAGTTTGCCCTGAAACAGTAAAACACAGGAAAACCTCAAGCTGGGGAGAACCGGCGCTAAAGACAAGTGACCCACAGAGACCCTAAACTCAAATAATTTAAATCTGTACCTACCTGTGGCACCTTTCTTTCAATAGTTTTCTAACGGAGACCATAAGACACCCTAGCAAGGTAAAAGTGGCTCCCAATCCCCTAAGGGAATGACAAAAAAAGGCAGGTTATTCAATTGGAAAGCCGCAGCTTAACAGACACAATTTAAATTTAGGGGTGCTCCCTGTAAACAGGCAGCCCCAACCTGCAGAGCAGAATTGCAGCCCCAAACTGAAGTCCTGAATCTTGAAATGTGAAATCTTCAGAGAAGAGAAAAGTAGCTCTTTCCCCTTTCAATGGTACAGCTTAAATGGGGAATTGCTGCTAGTGCATGAAATCCTCATGCGCTCACCATTCTAAAGCTCGGGCTGTGCCATTCCCCTGGCAGGGGTGCACTATACCCAGCTGTTATGACTACCTATTGACAATGTGGAGCATTACAGAAAGATATAATGGCCTTCCATACTTAAGGCCGCAGTCAGTACTACGTGGCACTTTTTAAAGACTCGGGGGGGGGGGGGCTGAGAACATGCCGAATGGCACAGCCCAGCACTGGTAATGGTTTCCTTGGAAGCAAAAGCGAAGGAACCTCCTGTGGGGTGGGAAGACCAAGATATGAAGATAGTTGTCCTGCATGTCCAGAGATCAGATCCAATCCCCCTGATGAAGCAGGGAGAGAAGGCCAAGGAGAGTGACCATCCTGAATCGTTTGTATTCTATGTACTGGTTCAGGTGACTGAGGTCTAGGATGGGATGCTAGTCTCTGGTTCTGTTTGGGACCAGGAAGAAGTGAGAGTAGAATCCCTTCCCTCATTGTGCACGTGAGACCGGTTCTACGGCCTGTTTTGGCAGGAGTGCCTGGATCTCCTTTTGGAAGAGGGCGATATGGGCCTGAGGGTAATGGGAGGGCACTGGGGGATTGTCTAGGGGTATCTCCAAAAACTCTAGAGTGTGCCCTTTTTCCACTAACTGAAGAACACATTGATCTGAGGTTATTCTGTGCCATCCCTCTACATAGAGAGAAAAACAACCCCCTAATGCCTCCCCCAGGGATTCAGCCAGGGGAAGGGGGTCAGGTAAGGAGTCAGGCAGAGGAGCCAGGGACAAGCAATGCGGCCTGGGAGGTTCTGGGAGCTCTGGTGGCTGAACCTCCAGTGGCTTAGGTTGTGGCTTTTCTCTTAGAGGCACTTCTGGGTTGTTGGCCCCTGGATTGCTGTTTGGAGGGGTGACAAAAGGACTGCTTCTGGGAGGATCCAGACTGTGATCGGTATAAGGCTTGTACCGAATGCAAAGCCTTGCCCGACTCTTGTAGGCAAGTGATTGTTTTGGGAATCCTCACCAAATGGGACAGGACCCCTGAAAGGGGAATCTAGAATCTTGGACTGCCCATCTGGAGCAAAACTGGAGACTCTGAGCCAGGAGTAGAAACGAAGACAAATTCCCGTAGCTGCAGCTTTGCCTGCGGAGTCTGCCAAGTCACAGGAGGCTCAGTGAACGAGAGTCCCAAAGTCCGAGCCTGATTTGAGAAGGTGCAGCAGCTTGGTCTTGCCAGGAACATCAGGCTGAGCCTGTACTACCTCCAAAACTTTCTCCCACAGGACAATGTGGTACTGGAACCTGTGGGCCAGAAAGTTCAGGGAACAGACAGTGCAGGTGGCAGAGGCACAGACCTTCTCACCAAATTGGCCTAGCTGTCTGGAGTCCTTGTCAGGAGGCTGAGTGCTAAGGTGTGTGGACCACTTAGAGAGGTCATGGGCAGCATTAATAATGACAGAGTCTGGGTGCTCTCCATTAAAAGGCTTGTCCCTCAGAGCATTGTACAGGTGATCTGCCATCTTGGATGTTGCCGTAGTAGAAGATGGATGTTTCTAGGCAGCCCTGTTGACATCCTAGAAACATAGACTTTGACGGCAGATAAGGACCGCTTGGCCCACCTAGTCTGCCCATTTCCCTACCTAGAGGATAAGCTGCAGATCCTATTTAACCAACAGCCTATTTCATCTTACCCCACCCCACAAAAATTGCCTTATGTCTGTCCCATGCATCTCCCACAGTTTTAGACCCCACAGCCTCCTCGGGAAGGCTGTTCCATGCGTCCACCACCCTCTCTGTAAAAAAAATACTTCCTCACATTGCCCCTGAGCCGTCCCCCCTCTATCTTCACATTGTGTCCCCTTGTTCTTGCACATCTCTTTTTCTGAAAGATGCTACCCTCTTGGACTTTGTTGATTCCAGTGAGGTACTTAAACGTTTCTATCATGTCCCCCCTCTCCCTCCTTTCCTCAAGGGTATACATATTAAACTCCTTTAGCCTCTCCTCATATGGCTTCCCTTGCAGACCCTGCACCATTGTAGTTACCCTCCTCTGAACTGCCTCCATCCAGTCTATGTCCTTGCGGAGATGGGGTCTCCAGAACTGGATGCAGTACTCCTGATGGGGTCTCACCAACTGTTTGTACAGGGGGATAACAACTTCCTGTTCAAACAACATGAAGTCTTGCTGTATTCTGACTACTGCAGTTAGGTCCTGTTTCAACTGCCCGGAGAACAAAGGTTAACTTTCCATGGCCAGCATGGAACATTCATATGAAAACTCAGTTAAACCTCTGTCTGCTGTTGTTTATACTCCAACCGTCAGATTCTTTACTCCGCCTCACTGAACAGTCGCTCCGGAGATTTCTCCTTTGCTTGGTTCAAAAAAGTCGGTTAAAGTGTCAATTTCTCGCTCGGTTTCTACCGAATTTCTGCTACTGAACCTGTCGGTTTAAGTCTCTGTCTGTGGTACCGTGAGTACTAGATAGGTTTTGCATTTAGTTTCTGTGTGGAACTTGTAAACATTGGATTGGTTTGGTTTGAACCAATCAGATTGGTTTTAAAAACTTTTGAATTTATTAGTGTGTGGTAACCGGTCCATATCGGTTCTAAAGAAAAACTGATTTAATTCCGTTTTTTTTTCCAAGACCCGTAACACGGTCAGGAACCGATAGGGGTGTCTTGCTGGCGGATTGCCGAAAAAAGGGAAAGTTTTGGATAGGACTGGCCATGTCTGAGAAACCCAAGGAAAAAACTGGGCCCACTGGGTTTCAACACTGTAGTGTGTGTGGGGAAGCCTTTGCTAAGGCTGATCCCCACACCACCTGTGTTTGTCTGGGGTTTGACCACCTCGATTCAGACTGCCAAATTTGTAAAGTTTTCCCAAGCTACCCTGGACAAGAGAGTAGCAGACTGAGGGAAAGGGAGGCCTGAAGTCCGCTGACCCGGATGGCCAGCCCGGTTCGGTTCCGACCGAACCAGAAGGAGTGCCCTCTGACCAGGGCGAAACTTCTTTGGGCAAAAGGAGAGCCGATTCTGAGGAGTCGGTTTCGGTTAAAAGAAAGAGAAGGGAAAAATCATCTGGTTCGGATCCACAAGTTCTTTCTCCGACCGCTGATGAAATATAGCCAAATCGATAAGGATAGTTAAATCGCTAACCCGGTTCCATTGAACCCGGCACCATCTGTCAGGGGCTCGGTTTGGTCGGTTCCCCCGGTTCCGGATTATACTTTAGAATAATTTTATGAACCGGGGGAGGAGGAGGAGGGAGAGTATGAGGATAATGATGATGATGGTGATTATGAAAGTCTGGATGTGCCTATTGACCTGGACATCTCCCCAGACAGACCTTCAGGTGTTTCTCCTCCTAGGCTTTCTGAGTCCCTCCCACTTTATGTTTTACAAGAGAGTGGCTGAAACCCTCCAGCTTCCAATGGAAGAAGCAGTAGAGGATCAGGATGAGCCTGATTTTGTTGAGATGATGGACATCCCAGAGTCCAGGAGATTGTCTATTCCCCTCCATAAATCTTTTGGGAAACAGACATTTAAAATTCTAAAGACTCCTAATTCCATACCTTCTGTGGACAGAAGAATGGACAAGAGGTATACCCCTTTCAGGCTCGGACACGGAGTTCCTTTCCCAGCAATGCAGCAATGTTGGGGTAGTGCAGGCTGCTGCCTGTGGTAAGGCAAATATTCCCTTGGCTTTACACCCCCCAGATAAGGACTCCAGGAGGATTGATGCCATGGCAAAGAAGCAGTACATGGCAGCATCTTTGGGACTCAGGCAGGCTAACTATATGGCCTACACAGCTAGATACCAGAAGTCCAGGTGGGACACTGTGCTGGCTCTGGCTAAACAGGCTCCTGACCAGCTTGCCAAGGAGCTGAAGCAGGTGGCTGCGGATGGGATTGAGGCATCCAAGGTGCAACTCAATGCTGTGGTGGACTCCAATGATGTTTCGTCTTGAGTCATGGCTACATCTGTGGCCCTTCGGAGGATGGCTTGGCTCAGATGTACTAGTCTATCACAGGATACCCAGGCTAAGGTCATGGATTTCCCTGTCATTGGTAATTCTCTGTTTGGGGAGCAGACAGAGAACTACATGAAGAAGATGGACGAGTACAGGACCACCTACGGGAGTGCTCTGGCCAAAGAAAGGCAAGCCACTCCTCAGAGGCAGCATTCCAGGGGCAGGGGCAGGCCCTTTCAAAGGCCCTTTTACCAAGCCCAGGCCTCCTCTTCTGCTTATGCTCAGAGGGGGGTTCTTCAGTGGGAGAGGCAGATGGGGAATGAGCAGGCCTGCTTCCACCCCTCAGCCTAAAGCCCCTGCCAAGCAGACACCCTGATGGCTCTGCCCGGGCCGATTCTCCAATGCCTGTAGGGGGCAGTCTGCCCCTTTGTCCAGAACTGGAAGTCTTTGACATCAGACAAGTGGGTCCTGGAAGTAGTAAGCCAGGGACTGGTTCTCAGCTTCAAAAAATTTCCCAAGATGAGAACCAGATCCTTTCCACCTGCAAATCCATCAGAGACCCTTGCCCTAGATGCAGAGGTTTCTTCTCTTCTGGTTCTCAGAGCCATAGAAAGGGTTCCTACCCTACACAGGGGCAAAGGATTGTACTCCAGGTACTTCCTAACCCCCAAAAAGACAGGAGAATGGTGGCCCATCCTGGATCTAAGATATCTGAATAAGCACCTTTTAAAACCAAAATTCAAAATGGTGACTCTGGGAATAATTCTGCCCTCTCTAAGGCCAGGGGACTGGCTAGCCTCCCTGGACCTCAAAGATGCCAATTTTCAAATTCCCATCAAGTGCTCCCACAGAAAGTACCTCAGGTTCGAGTTGCCCTCAGGCCACTATCAATTCAGAGCAACGCCCTTTGGCCTAACATCAGCCCCAAGGGTGTTCACAAAGTGCCTGCCAGTAGTGGTTGCTTTCCTAAGGAGAAAAAAGATCTCCATCTTTCCATACTTGGACGACTGGCTCATAGTGGGTCAGTCTCCAGACCAAGTCAAGTCACATCTACAAATAACTCAGCAAGTGCTCACTTCCTTAGGATTCCTACTCAACCTTCCAAAGTCAGCTCTCGAGCCAGTACAGCTCCTCACCTTTATAGGGGCAGAGCTGGATACAATAAGAGCAAAAGCCTTCCTTCCTTCCCCTGGACAGGGCAAGGATCCTTATAGAACTGGCCTCTTCATTCACCCTTCAGGTGTCTCGACCAGCAAGGCATTTCTTGCAGCTCCTGGGCCACATGGCAGCCTCTACAGCAGTGGTCCAGGGGGCAAGATTCCAGATGAGGGACATTCAGTTCCACTTAAGAGCCTTCTGGTCCCAAAGAAAGGATTGCCTTACCAAACTAGTCCCAGTGACTTGAACCCTGATCCAGGCTTTGCAATGGTGGCGGGATCAGGACAATTTAATACAGGGAGTTCCTTTTGTCACTCAGTCTCATTCAATGATATGATACCACAGATGCCTCCCTGCTGGGCTGGGGAGCCCACTTGGGGTATCTTACCACCCAAGGGCTGTGGTCACCTCAAGAATCTCTGCTTCACATCAATCTCTTGGAACTCAGAGCAGTGTTTCTGGCACTGCAAGCCTTTTCCAAATCTGTACAGAACAAGGTGGTCCAGATCAGAACAGACAAAACCGCCACAATGTGGTACATCAACAAGCAGGGAGGCACTCGGTCTATGGCCTTGTGCACAGAAACAATGAGATTGTGGTCTCTGGCCTATTCCCTGCAAACCTCTCTGATAGCAGTTCACCTCCCAGGGAAGGACAATGTCCTAGCAGATGCTCTCAGCAGGATATCCCAGGGCCATCACGAATGGACCCTAGGTCCCCTAGTTTTGGAAGTGATTTTCTCGAGATGGGGCACTCCACAGATAGATCTTTTTGCAGCCCCAGACAATCACCAACTTCCTCTCTTTTGTTGCAGACCCCTAGTCTTGGGCTCGGTCCCCCTGGATGCTCTGATTCTGAATTGGGAAGGGAAGTTCCTGTATGCTTTTCCCCCCTTCCCTCTCATGTTCAAAGTGCTAGTCAAGATCAGGTCTCAACCATGCAAAGTGATTCTGATTGCTCCAGACTGGGCCAGACAGCCCTGGTACACACTGTTGCTGTCCTTAGCAGTCCACCTTCCCCTGTCTCTTCCCAGGAATTACAACTTGTTGACATCCTCTCAAGGGAGAATTTGGTATCCGAACCTCAAATCTCTCAATCTCAAGGTCTGGCTCTTGAAGAGTTAGAGTTTGCTGATCTGCACCTCTCTCAAGGTGTTCTGGATGTCCTTAAGGCTTCTCGAAAGCCTTCCACCAGAAAGACTTACAACTCCAAAAGGAAAAGGTTCACTATTTGGTGCTCTAATAACCATATTTCTCCAGAATCTGCCGGGTTGCCTACAGTCCTGGACTATATGGTTCATCTTAATGGCTTGGGACTTAGGCCAGCTACACTTAAAGTGCATCTGGCAGCTGTTTCTGCCTTCTTGTCAGTAGGCAAGCCCTCTCCTCTGTCAGCCCATCCTGTGTTTTTTAAGTTCTTCAAGGGATTGTTGCACACCAATCCCCCCTTTAGGGACCCTGCTCGGGACCTTAATATTTGCATTGCTCAGCTTATGCAGCCGCCCTTTGAGCCTTTGTCCTCTGCAGAGCTTAAGTACTTGACTTGGAAAACTGTGTTTTTAGTAGCCATTACCTCTGCCAGGCGTATCAGTGAATTGCAAGCCCTGTCAGTGGAGCCTGATTTCATCTCTTTCCATAGAGATAAAGTGGTCCTAAGAACTAACAGGAAGTTTTTGCCTAAGGTGGTTTCAGATTTCCACCTTAATCAGTCTATGTCTCCCTGTTTTCTTCTTCACTGACCATTCCTCCTCTGGAGAGAGGAGGCTGCACAGCTTGGATGTTAAAAGGGCCCTCAGCTAATACACAGAGCGCACCAAGGGTCACAGGTTTGAGTCCCTCCAGTTGTTCCTCACATATGGAGAGGTCGGTAAGGGCAAACCTGCCACTAAAAGATCTATTGCCAGGTGGATTGTCTCTTGTATACAATTCTGCTATGAAAAACTGGGTAGAATCCCACCCTCAGGCCTGAGGGCTCACTCTACTAGAGTGTAGCTGCTTCCTGGCTGCTGCCGGGATATTCCTATCTTAGAAATTTGTCAAGCAGCTACCTGGAAAACAGTCCATACATTCACCAAGCATTACTCTCTGGATATCCAGGCTAGGAGTGATGCTTGGTTTGGCACAGCAGTACTTCAGAGCCTATTCCCAAAGTAGGTTCTCTCCCTCCTCCATGGAGGTACTGCTTGGTAGTCTGCAATAGTCAGAATACAGCAAGACTTCATGTTGTTTGAAGAAAAAATTACTCAGCTTAGTAATGTTGTTTCTTCTAATGGAGTCTTGCTGTATTCTAAATCCCCCTCCCTCTCAGAACCTGGTTTTGGGATGTGGGTGGGCAGAAGCAGTGTTGGCACCCTAGAGGTGCCCCTTTCTCACCCTCTTTTATTTTGGGTGTGTGTTGTGTTTTGTTTTTTTTGGGTTTCCTGACTTGAGTTTTTGCTTTGAAACCAAAAAAACCTTTTTTAATAAATTTAGTTGCCAGTTGGCTAGTGTGAGTCTTACAGTTTCTACACAGAACTTCTAGTGAGTATTGCTCGTAAAGATCTGACGGACGGAGTTTAAACAACAGCAGATAGCGGCTTCAACCGAGCTTGCGCTGAACGTTCCATGCTGGCCATGGAAAGTTAACTCTTTGTTCTCCGGGGCAGTTGAAAGGCAGGACCTAACTGCAATAGTCAGAATACAGAAAGACTCCATTAGAAGAAACAACATTACTAAGGTGAGTAATTTTTTTCTTTTCTGCTGGTGATGCCTCTCCCTATACATCCCAGTATCCTCCCAGCGCTCCCTACTGCCTTCTCACATTGCTTGCCAACCTTAAGCTCATCTGATATGGTTATCCCCAGGTCCCTTTCCATTTTTGTTGTTGTTACTACCCACCCCCCCATTGTGTCATCTTCCCCTGAGTTTTTGTTTCCCAGGTGCATTACTTTGCACTGAATCCAAGCTGCCATAATTCTGACCATTCCTCCAACCTTGCCAAGTCCCTTCTCATCCTTTCCACGCCTCCTTGTGTATCAACCCTGTTGCAGATCTTTGTGTCATCTGCAAAGAAGCATACTTTTCCTTCCAGTCCCTGTGCAAAGTCGCTTATAAAGACATTAAAAAGGACTGGACCCAGTACTGAATCCTGCCGTACCTCACTGGTAACCCCTCTTTCTTCAGAGTGGACTCCATTTACAATTACCTTCTGTGTCCTGTTGTTCAGCCAATGTTTTACCCAGGTTACCACCCTAGGACCCAATCCAAGGCCGGTTAATTTGACTACAATCTTTGTGTGGACTGTGTCAAATGCCTTGCTAAAGTCTAGGTAGGCCATGTCCACAGCCCTCCCTGGTCTACTACTTTGGTCACCCAGTCAAAGAAATCAATTAGATTCTTCTGACATGACCTTCCCGCTGTGAACCCATGCTGCCTTGGGTCCTGTGCCCCACTGGCCTCTAGGTACTCAACAGTTCTTTCCTTCAGAAGTGATTCCATCACTTTCCCTACCACAGAGGTCAAACTGACAGGTCTGTAGTTTCCTGCCTCTGTCTTGGTCCCACTTTTGTGAAGGGGAATCACATCAACCTTCTTCCAGTACTCAGGTACCACACCATCCTCCCATGATTTGTTATAAAGGGTAGTCAGTGATGTCACTAGTTCTCCGCTTAATTCTTTTAGAATTCTGGGGTGAATTCCATCTGGCCCCATTGCTTTGTCCACCTTCAGTTTTAGGAGTTCTTTAAGAACCCTTTCTTCTGTGAAAGGACTGGGATCGACCCCCCTCTCCAGAGTGCTTCTGTTAATTGGATTAGGCACCTTCCCCACTTCCTATTTTGTGAATACTGAACAAAAATATTCATTCAGTATCCCTGCCTTTTCACTGTCACTCTCTGCCCACCCACCATCCATTCTATTCAGCCTCACTATCCTTCCCTTAGTCTTTCTACACTCCCTGATATACCTATAAAAGGTTTTATCCCCTTCTTAACCGAGTTGGCTATCTTTTCCTCAGTGTGTACCTTTGCTATTCTGATTACCCTCCCTGCTTCCTTCTGCCTTAACTGGTACAGTTCTCTGTCCTGCTGCTTCTGTGTTTACTTATACTTCCTAAATGAATCCTTGAAGGAATCACTAAGGGGTGGAATGACCAAGGGCAGTGAGTCCTTTTTACAGAGAAAGGCAGCTAGCCAATGTTGCTCAGGGTCACTTCCTCCATGTCCCAACCCATAAGGGACTGGATGAACCTCATCACACCCATAAAAGTAGGGTCATCTGGAGGAGATCGTGGGATGTTCTGACAGCAAGTCAGAGCCCTAGAATTCTTCTGACGAAGAGTATGAAGAATGTTTTCCCAACTCACTCGAGTCTGGAGATGGAGAGGGCGAGTGACAGTCTCTTCATCCGTGAATCCTCGGAAGACTGGCACCAGCTCCGCTGGGCTGTGGAGTAGGCTCTTTAGGAGGTGGCATTGGTTTCCTAGGGGGGCCAAGATCCTTTGCCGGGTTCGGAGGAGTAGGGGGCTACTTCAGGGACTCCATATCCTTAAAGTACTCCCACTAAGCAGCAAAAAGTGTGTTAAGATCTGTGGGTGGATTCTGAGGCATGACTGGGGGAGCTGGCATCGGTGGGGTAGGATTAGAGGGCCCCAGCTCCTTAGGATGTGGTAACTCCGGCATCAGCTCTGTGGGTGTTGGGATAGCAGGCATCGGTCCCTGGGGCAAAGTGTCATCCGATGTCGGCCTGACAGGAGTAAAAAAGACCGGGCATCGGCTGAGTGAAGACGGGGTTGGCTGGTGATAGTGGAGGGTTAGGGGATGACGGTTGAGGCGTCACTGAGGTTGACTTCGGAGTAGCCGGCATGGCCCGCACAGGCGTGGACTGACGCCAGTCTGCTGATGCAGCCGGAATCAGCCACGAAGGAGAAGCCTGTCCTGGGGAGCTAGCTCCTGAGTGAGGCAGAGGTGTCACTCTTGCAGGGGAGGTGAGCGCATGCCCAGGCATCGCTTGGTGGCATCGATCCCTGAAGTTGGGACCGACAGATGCCCGGGACCTGGAGGGCGATGGGCAGATACCTGCCACCCAAGAAGGACCAAGTCGAGCCACCTGGCTGAGAACCCACCTGATGCAAGGGCCTGAGCATCAGGGGCTAAAAGGGCTGGGGATGAAGTTCCAAGCCCCGAAAAACTACAGCCCGAGATGGTGACGAGAGCAGGTGGTTTGAGCACTGGGAACTCAGAGAGGGAGAGAGGGCTGCTAGAGTGGAAGGGGCCAATCTCCTGTGGGAGGAAGACCCAGGCTCGGTTCCCGATTTGCGCGGGGACCTGGAGCGGGAAGCTGACTGGAGTTTGTCCCTATACTTCTCCCGGTGTTTGTGTTTTCTGCTGGACTTCTCTTTGTGAGATGAAGAGGAAGTCGAAGCACTGGAGGGCAGGGAAGAAGAGGTGCTTTTATGGAGATCCTTCTCCATTGCCGATAGTCTCTGCTGCAGCAGAAAGGCTTCTAGGGTCTTCTGGTGTCGGAAGTATTGTGCGCTGGTTAAAATACTGACAGTGCTGGCAGACTTCAACATTGTGGTCCATGACCAGGCACAGCATACAAGAAGCATGGCCATCCTTGTGGGGAAGCTACTTGCCACACACACATACTTGGGTCCGCTGCTGCTCCGAAGAGGAGGATGGAGAAGATGACATGCAAGAAGATGCTGAAAAACTCAAGAAAATCACTAAAATAATAAAGCATGGGTAAATGCAGAGAAAATGGTGGTCGATGATAGCAGAAGGCGTCCTTGTTGGTCCAACTTGCGTGGGTCAATGGCGGGAAAAAAACAGAGGTTGGGCTGGGGGACAGCCCCTTTTGTACCACAGGTGGATGTCAGGGGTGGGCTGACATCGGGGGCAGTCCCCTGTTGTATACTGATAGCTAGAAGTTTTTCGTGTGGTCCTGGTGCCTGCTGGCTTCATTCCTAATGGTGTTGCCTGCTGCAAAAGCCCCCTCAAAGTGAGATCTCTTAGCATCTTAATATGCAAATTGGAGAAAATATTTGGTACTCTATTTCCTAGGACAGGCATGAAAAACATACATTTACTTACCCACTCTTCCCGTAAACCGCAACAGGAGTGTAAACAGTCATTATGCCCTTAAAACATTTGACCTACTGCTCTGTGTATCAGGTTGGGGACCAACATGCACATGTAGTGCACTTTTCCAATGTCTCCATGTGTCATTTGCCACTTTAAGATAACACCTTCTTTGTCATCCTATTAAACATACTCCCATGGTAAAGTTCAGGTTTATTCGTTTTTAATCCCCCTACTCTAGTATCAGCATACACAGGCCCCTAACAATGAGCAAGCTGGGGTAACAAGCAAAAAGGTGCATCGAATGTTTGCACTTTACCAACTTTTAACATAACAGTTATTCTACTGAATTCCTTATACTAGCAGTTTGAAAAGTAATGGTAAAAACCTACTCAATTCACTGCAATAGCAATATACTACAAAAGCAAAACGTAATTACTAGCACGTAAAAACAAAATAAATAAAACAGTCAATTGTTTATTTCTGAAGTGAACACATGCTCCAGACACATACTTTATATTTACAGCATGCTATGCAGATATGTCAGATTTTTTTTTACAGTTCTACACTACCTACAGGTTTAAACGACTGGTGTTATCTCACTAAAGGAGAAGGAAAACTCCCTGTATTGTACATTATTCTACATTGGATTTCTACATAAAGTTTTTGTACTGGGTTTCAAAATTAAGCTAATATTTAAAAAGAAATGACCTACCTGTAATCTTGCCATCTTCCTTTGGACTAGCAACCTGTAGATGAAAAGAACATAATTATTATGAGCATTTTATTTTTCATTAGTGTTTCACCAGTTGTAGCCCACATTTAGTAATTCAAAAACAGAATGAACAGGTTACTCACCTGTAACAGTAATTCTAGCAGTGGTATATGTTGCTCATTCACACTTATTGGCATGTCCCCTTTCTCTTTAAGGATCCACCGGAAGTCTTCAAACTGGCTCCTCCCACCCACCCAGATGGCAGGGGTGTAGCCAGGGATTTCAGATCTGCACACCAAGTGGACTCACTGCTACCCCACCCCTGGGTGTAGCCAGACAATATACAAATGTACACCAGGACCGCATTTGTTGCCACATTTGGCACAATAAATACAACTTTTGCATCTCATGACAATGGTTGTTGCCATGCATGGGTAAATACAAATGCCATGCATTGTTCCCTAAGACACCCACATACCAGCCCAGAGCCTGTAAAGTTGTATTGTCCTTGGGATGCAAAGAGAGTATTAGTGACCAGTCTTTCTAGTTTCGACTCCTATGAATAAAATTACAGAAAGGTTCAGTATTTTCTTTGTTAGTTTTCATGGAAAAAGGAAGCAGTTCAGAGCCTATTTGCTACCTCCCTTAAATAAAATTGCACACCATGGAGTGCTTGGAGTATGCCTGCCTACACCCATGCCAGATGGTATATACCTTGGCTCCACCCCATGACACCAGATCTTAGCCCGCTGGAAGCCAGGTGTTGCACATCCATAGCCAGAGAGGTCGGGTGGGTATGTGTGGATGAACAACATATACCATTCCTAGAACTACTGTTACAGGTGAGTAACCTGTTCTTCTAGGATCGTGGATATATTACTGGCAGACTCCTAGCAGTTCTCAGGGAGGAGGGAGGGAGGCAAGGCACACAGCCCCTACTTAGGGAACAGAGATTGGAGAACTGAGGCCACAAAATCAGCATCCCAGCGTGACTCAAGATCGATGTGGTAGTGGGCGATGAAGGTGTTCGCTGACTTCCAGGTAGCAGCCCAACAGATTTCCTGGAAAGGGATGACCCTGGAAACAGCCACCGATGCAGCAGTATGGCAGGCAGAACGAGCTCTTATCCCTCTGGGAGGCTCCTTGCCCGCCAACTCATTTATTTATTTATTACATCATCGGTTTACAGCCCTTTGAGTCAAAGACTCATTTACAAAGGCACCTCGTCAAGAGACCAATACATCACAGCAAACAAAACAGTATAGTACATAACTCTTAGATTAAAAAAGCAACCAGTGTTACAGGCATTCACTGGTGGTACAAGTTTGGTAATAGGTAGATCACAGTAGTCATAATATAGGTACACGAGTACCATGTCAGGTAGCAACCAGAGATATTTTATTACATTAGTCAGCAGATGTTACCTGAGACCCCAGGCATATACAGCAAAAGTGGACAGGGCAGATCCAGTCTAGGGGTGAGGGTAAGGGGCAGGTTGGGGGATTATGTGCAGTTGTAGCAGCAAGTACTTGTCAGATGGCTTCTGATGGAGACCTTGAAAGAACCAAGCTTAGTGGAGTCAGCTGTGTTGGCTAGGAGGGAACTGAACCAGGAGGGAGCCCGACAGCAAAAGGATCCCTGGGCCATAGAGGGCCTTACCCTGGGGACAATAAGGGAGGTTTTGACAGTGCTGCGGGTGGAGACTTGCTGCAGGGAGGTGGTGACCCCGGGGGGGGGGAAGGGGGAGCCCGAGCAGGGTCTTTTTTACAAGAAGGCAGGTTTGGAAGCGGAGTCTTTCTTCAAGGCAGAGCAAGTTGATGGTGGAGTACAGCAGGCATGTATGGGTGCACCTAGGGGTTCCCAGCATTAGCCTGCAGGCCTTTTTTATAGAGAGCTGGATACTTGCAAGTGCAGTGTTGTCGGCTGCAGCATAGATGGGCAGCCAATAGTCGACTGGCGACAGGACAGAGGAGGTGATTGCCAGTCTAAGGGCCTCTTGTGGTAGATAGTCCCTATGGCGGTATAACAGTCCACTCTTGACATTGGTGGCAGCAGAAAGGGCACTGATATGGGAATGGAAGGAGAGTGCTGATTCAAAGGTAATGCCCAGATACTTGTAGGAGGAAACCTGCTCAATGGGGTTTAGTGTACTAGGCAGTATCACGAGAGGGGCACCACTGGTTTGCTTTGGCGATGCAAATACAGCACAGCTTTGGTCTTGTTTAGGTTCAGAACTAGTGTTCGTGATGTGAACCAATGCTCTGCTCTGTCAAAAGCTTGTTGGAGGGTGGCCTGGAGTGTGTTGGGGTTGGGGTCAGACAGCATAGCATCATTCGCGTAGAGGAGGATCTTACTTGGGCAGACCGAGGGGAGGGAGTTGAGGTAGAGACTGAAGAGGAGAGAGCCTAAAACGGAGCACTAGGGAACCCCCAGAGCGGACAGATCGTGTGTCAGGTAGGGTGCTACTGATTTTTACACACCGAGTTCTTGCACAGAGGTAGCTGGTGAACCATGCAAGGGGGCTTGGGGAGAAACCAAGGCATCTGAGGGAGTCAAGCAGGAGGGGATGGCAAACTGTGTCAAAGGCCTTGGAAAGGTCAATGAACACGGCACCAGCAGGACTTCCGGCATCAGTAGCAGAGTGCAGGAAGTTGGAGAATTCAAGTAGCGCAGTTGTGGTGCTGTGACCTGCACGAAAGCCATGCTGTTCAGGGCTCAGGATATTGTGCATAGCCAGGTATTCGGCAAGCTGGTTGACAACTACTTTTTCAAGGGCCTTAGAGAGTGGGGGGAGGATGGAGATAGGTCGATAGTTACCCGGGGTCACTCGATCGCCACTCTTTAGGGTGGGAGTGATGATGGCGGTTTTCCATGTGCTGGGGAACTGCCCTAGGCACAGGGAGTGGATAAGCAGCTTGGTAAGTGGGACCTGGATAGCATCCAACATCAGACGAAGTAGCCTAGTGTCCAGTAGGTCAGTGCCGGGATGTTTCATCAAGAGTCTTGGCTACATCTGTGGCTCTTCGGAGGACAGCTTTTTGCAGAAGGGGTCTAGCTTACAGCGGGGAGACGGTACGTAGTTAGAAAGGATGTCTCTGAAGAGTGGGCAGGGGTGCTACTGGGATGGGGTCAAAGAAGTTGCTAGGCAGGACTGAACTAAAGTCTGAGAAGAAAAAATTACTCACCTTAGTAATTATATTTCTTCTAATGGAGTCTTGCTGTATTCTGACGATTGCAGTGATTCCCAACCTTTGAACTGCCCTGGAGAACTAAGAGTTGACTTTCCATGCAGGGCATAGAACGCTGAGCTTGAGCTCGGTTGAAGTCTCTGTCTGGAGTGTTTTGAATATAAACCATCAGATTCCTATGAGCCCAACTAAACTAAAAATTCTATGTGGAAATTGTACAAATTCTACTAGCCAACTGGCTGAAAAGTTTTGGATTCTCAAGGAAGACTCGAGTCAGGAAACCCAAAAACAAACCCAATGCACTAAAAATAACAATAATAAATAAGCACCCAAACAAAAAGGGAGGAGGGTGCAAGCAAAAACACCTCTGGGGTGCAACACTGCACCTGCCTACCCACTTCCCAAAAACAGGTTCTGAGAGGGGAGGCAAGTCAGAATACAGCAAGACTCCATTAGAAGAAATATAATTACTAAGGCGAGTAATTTTTTCTTCAAACAACATGAAGTCTTGCTGTATTCTGACAATTGCAGACTACCAAGCAGTACCTCCAAGGAGGAGGGACAGAACCTACTTTGGGAATAGGCTCTGAAGTACTGCTGTGCCAAACCAAGCATCACTCCTAGCCTGAATATCCAGAGAGTAATGCTTGGTAAAGGTATGGACTGTTTTCCAGCTGGCTGCTTGACAAATTTCTAGGGGAGGGATATCCCTGGCCGCAGCCAGGGAAGCAGCTGTACCTCTTGTGGAATGAGCACTCAGGCCTGAGTGTGGAGTTTTTCCCAGTTTCTCATAGCAGAACTGTATGCAAGACATAATCCACCTGGCAACAGGTCTCTTGGTGGCAGGTTTGCCCTTTCCCACTTCTCCATAAGTGAGGAACAACTGGAGGGAGTCAAACCTGTGACCCTTGGTACACTCTATGTAGTAACAAAGCGCTCTTTTGACATCTAAACTGTGTAGCCTCCTCTCTCCTGAGGAAGAAGGATCAGTGAAGAAAACAGGGACAGACACAGACTGGTTTAAATGGAAGTCTGAAACCACTTTGGGCAAGAACCTTCTATTGGTTCTAAGGACCACTTTATCCCTATGAAAGAGATAACATCAGGTTCCACTGACAGGACTTGCAATCCACTGATACACCTGGCAGAGGTAATGGCTACCAGGAACACAGTTTTCTAAGTCAAGTATTTAAGCTCTGCTGAAGACATAGGCTCAAAGGGGGTTGCATAAGTTGAGCAATGCAAACATTCAAATCCCAGGCAGGGGCAGGGTCTCTAAAGGGGGATTGGTGTGAAACAACCCTTTAAAAAATTTACAGAACACAGGATGGGAAGATAGTGAGGAAGATTTCCCCACAGACAAAAATGCAGAAACAGCTGACAAGCGTACTTTGAGAGTAGCTGGTCTGAAGCCTAGGCCATTAAGATGGACCATATAATCCAGAACCATAGGCAATTCAGCAGTGTCTGGAGTAATATGCTTCTCAGAACACCAAACGCTGACTCTTTTCCATTTGGAGTTGTAAGTCTTTCTGGTGGAGGGCTTTCGAGAAGCCTTGAGGATATCCAGAACCCCTTGGGAAAGATGCAGATCTGCAAACTCTAACTCTTCAAGAGCCATGCTTTGAGATTGAGAGACTGAAGATTGGGGTACCAAATCCTTCCCTGACAGGATGTTAACAGGTTGCAATTCCTGGGAAGAGACAGGGGGGAGATGGACTGCTAGGGACAGCAACAGGGGTTACCAGGGCTGTCTGGCCCAATCTGGAGCAATCAGAATCACCTTGCATGACTGAGACCTTATTTTTACCAAAACCTTGAATAGGAGAGGGAAGCGGGGAAAGGCATACAGAAACTTCCCTTCCCAATTGAGGATCAGGGCATCAAGAGGGAGAGAGCCCCGGACTGGAGGTCTGCCACAAAAGAGAGGAAGCTGGTGACTGTCTGGGGCTGCAAAGAGATCTATCTCTGGAGTGCCCCACCTTGAAAAAAATCACTTTCAACACCTGAGGGTCCAGGGATCATTCGTGATGGCCCTGAGAAATCCTGCTCAGTGCATCTGCTAGCACATTGTCCTTGCCTGGAAGATGAACTGCTACCAGAGAGGCTTGCAGGGAATAAGCCAGGGACCACAACTTCATGGCTTCTGTGCACAAGGCCGTGGACCGAGTGCCTCCCAGCTTGCTGATGTATCACATGGTGGTGGTGTTGTCTGTTCTGACTTGAACCACCTTGTTCTGAACTGACTATGAGAACGCTTTTAGAGCCAGAAAACTGCCCTGAACTCTAGAAGATTGATGTGGAGATGGGATTCTTGGGGGGACCACAGGCCCTGGGCAGTAAGGGACTCCAGGTGGGCTCCCCAGCCCAGGAGAGAAGCATCCATGGTAAGGACCACTGAACAAGGCTGAGCAACAAAAGGAACACCTTGCCTTAAATCGTCCTGATCCTCCCACCAATGGAGGGCCTGGATTAAGATCAGAGTCACTGGAATCAGTTTGGTAAGGGAGTCCTTTCTCTGAGACCTGAAAACTATCAGGTGGAACTGAATATCCCTCATCTGGAATCTTGCCCCTTGGACCACTGCTGTTGAAGCTGCCATGTGGCCCAAGAGCTGGAGGAAATGCCTTGCTGGGCGAGATGGCTGAAGGCTGAAGGAAGAAGCTAGTTCCATAAGAGCCCTTGCCCTTACTAGAGGAAGAAAGGCTCTTGCTCTGAGTGTGTACAGTTCTGCCCCTATAAAGGTAAGAAGCTGGACTGGTTCGAGAACTGACTTGGGAAGGCTGAGAAGAAATCCTAGAGAAGTGAGCACTTGCTGGGTCACTTGCAGGTGAGACTTGACTTGGTCTGGAGACTGACCCACTATTAGCCAATCGTCCAGGTAAGGAAATATGGAAATCTTTTGCCTTCTTAGAAAGGCAACTACTACTGCCAGGCACTTTGTGAAAATCCTTGGGGCTGAGGTTAGGCCAAAGGGCATTGCTCTGAACTGATAGTGGCCTGAGGGCAACTCGAACCTGAGGTACTTTCTGTAGGAGCACCTGATGGGAATGTGAAAGTAGGCATCTTTGAGGCCCAGGGAGGCTAGCCAGTCCCCTGGCCTTAGAGAGGGAAGGATTATTCCCAGAGTTATTATCTTGAACTTTGGTTTTAAAATACGTTTGTTCAAATATCTTAGGTCTAGGACAGGTCGCCACTCGCCTGTCTTTTCAGGGTCAGGAAGTACCTGGAGTACGGTTCTTTGCCCCAGTGCAGGGTAGGTACTCTCTCTCTCTATAGCTCTTAAAGCTAGGAGAGAAGAAACCTCTGCCTCTTGGGCAAGGGTTTCCGAAAAATTTGTAGGTAGAAAAGATCTGGCTCTCATCTTTGGAAATTTTTTGAAGCTGAGAACCAGTCCTTGGCTTACTACTTCCAGGACCCACTTGTCTGATGTAACAGACATCCAGTCCTGGACAAAGTAAGCCAGCCTGCCCCCTACCAGAATAAGAGAGTCGACCTGGGCAGACCCATCAGGGTGTCTGCTTGGCAGGGGCTTTAGCATGAGGAGTGGATGCAGTCCTGCTCATCCCCCTTCTGCCTCTCTCCCTCTGAAGAACCCGCTCTGCGAGAAGGAAGAAGAGGCCTGCGCTTGGTAAAAAGGCCTTTGAAAAGGCCTGCCCCTAAACTGCTGCCTTTGAGGAGTTGCCTACCTTTCCTTGGCCTGAGCACTCCTGTAAGTGGTTTTGTACTCATCCATTGTCTTCATCTAATTCTCTGTCTGCTCCCCAAACAGAGAATTACCCACTACAGGAAAATCCATGGCCTTAGCCTTGTGTGTCCTGAGAGAGGCTAGTACATCTGAGCCAAGCCATCCTCCGAAGAGCCACAGATGTAGCCAAGACTCTTGATGAAACATCATTAGAGTCCACAACAGCATGAAACTGAACCTTAGTTGCCTCAATTCCATCTGCAACCACCGCCTCCAGCTCCTTGGCTAGTTGGGGGGAGGCCTGTTTAGCCAGTGCCAGTACAGTGTCCCACCTGGACTTCTGGTACCTGGCTGTATAGGCCATGTAATTCGCCTGCCTGAGTCCCAAAGAAGATGCCATGTACTGCTTCTTTGCCATGGCATCAATCTTCCTGGAGTCCTTGTCAGGGGGGTGTGAAGCCAAGGGAATATCTGCCTTGTCACAGGCAGTAGCCTGCACTACCCCAACATGGCTGCATTCTTCATATAAGAACTCTGTGCCTGAGCCTGAAAGTGTATACCTCTTGTCCATTCTTCTACCCACAGGAGGTATAGTGTTAGGAGACTTTAGGATTTTTTGTGTCCGTTTCCCAAAAGATTTATGGAGGGGAACGGACAGACTCCTGGACTCTGGGATATCCATCATCTCTACATAATCAGGCTCCTCCTGATCTTCCACAGCCTCCTCCATAGGTAGCTGGAGGGTTTCAGCCACCTTTCTGTAAAACATAAAGTGGGAAGGGGACTCAGAAAGCCTAGGAGGGGAAACACCTGATGGTCTGTCTGGGGAGATGTCCGGTTCCACAGGCACATCCAGACCTTCACTTACATCATAATCCTCAAATTCTCCTTCCTTTTCAAATTCTGGTTCATAAAAATCTTCAAGGGTATACTCTTGAACCGGGGGAACCAACCGAACTGAACCCCTACCAGAAGGAGCTGGATCGGTCGGAACCGGACGGAGCGATTCCACAATCTGAATCACTATCTCTTCGGCAGTCGGAATATGAACCTCTGGATCCGAACCGGTCGATTTATCTTTGCGCTTTCTTTTTGTCGGAACCGATCCCTCAGAATCGGCTCTCCTTTTGCCCAAAGAAGTATCGCCCTGGTCAGAGGGCACTCCTTCTGGTTCGGTCGAAACCGAACCGGGCTGGCCATCCGGGTCAGCGGACTTCTCAGCCTCCTTTTCCCTCAGTCTACCTAATCTCTTCTCAAGGGTAGATTTGGGAACATTTTACATTTGGCAGTCTGAATCGAGGTGGTCAAACCCCAGACAATAAACACAGGTGGTATAGGGGATCGGCCTTGCAAAGACCGCCCACACTCACTGCAGTGTTGAAACCCAGTGGGCCCGGTTTTTTTCTTGGGTTTCTCAGACATGGCCAACCTAACCAAACTTACCCTTTTTTCCGCAACCGCCAGGTAAGACTCCCTTATCGGTTCCTAACTGTGTCACGGGTACTGGAAAAAAACGGTTAAAAACATGTGTTTTTTTTAGAACCGATAAGAACTGGTAACCACACACTAAGTATAACAAAATTCACAATCAAATGGTCAGTTCAGCCGAACCGTCCGTACCTTTACAAGTTCCACACAGAAAATAGAACAATTCCTATCTAGTACTCACGGCACCACAGACAGAGACTGAACAGACTATTTGGATACTTTTTTTCGTTTTGAAACCGACGAAAAACTGAAAACTTTAATCAACTTTGAACTGAGCTGAAGGAGAAATCTCTGGAGTGACTGTTCAGTGAGGCGGAGTAAAGAATCTGACGGTTTATGTTCAAAACACTCCAGATAGAGGCTTCAACCGAGCTCGAACTCAGCGTTCCATGCCCTGCATGGAAAGTTAACTTTTAGTTCTCCGGGGCAGTTCAAAGGTTGGGAATCACTGCAATTGTCAGAATACAACAAGACTTCATGTTGTTTGAAAGTGGAAGCTGAGGTTCAATGCAGGGAAAGGCAAAGTACTGCACCTGGGGGACAGAAAGCCGGGCCAAGTGTACACCGGGGATGCTACAAGTCTCGATGGCTGAGAGAGACCTGGTGGTGGTGGTGGATGTCAAGATGAACAACTCGAAGACTTGTAGGAGGGCAGCAGCCAAGGCCAACAGGATGCTGGGATGCATCGCTAGGGGGATCACCTCTAGAAGGAGGAGTGATACTCCCTCTGTATAACTGCTTGGTGAGGCCACACCTCGAGTACTAGCGTGCAGTTTTGAGGCCACACTTAAAGAGGGACATTAAACTCCTGGAGAGGGTCCAGAGGAGGGCAACCAAAATGATTTGGGGCTTGGGGGACAGCACCTATAGGGAGAGGCTCGAATAGCTAAATATGTACACATCGGAAAAGAGAAGGGACCGGGGGGACATGATAGAGGTCTTCAGGTACATGAAGGGGGTAAATAGGGGAGGAGCAGTCAGGGTGCTTCGAAGGAAGGAGGAGGGAGCAACTAGAGGGCATGGGTGGAAGTTGGAGGGGGGAAGATTCAGGGGAGAAAGGAGGAGGTGCTACTTCACTGAGAGGGTGGTGGAGCCATGGAATGCACTACCCAGGGGGCTGGTGGAGGCAGAGACGGTGGAGGGGTTCAAGAGGGGGTGGGACAGGTACAGGGGAAGGGTTCTGGAAGCAAAATCCAGTACAGCGAAAATATCCGGAACTGGGAAGGGAGAAGCCAGAGAAGGCGAGGGGGGCAGCAAGGTCAGCTCCCAGGGTGGGGGCTGACCAAACGAGCAGACACGAAAGACCATTAGGCCTATTCTGCTCCATTTTAGTATGATAGTATACACCATACCTTCAACTGAACCAGGAAATTCCCTGAAACAACCCCCCCGCCCCAGTTTTGAAACAACATGTTCAGACATGTAAATAGAAAAGGGCTTAAGTCAGGTGACCCCCAACAAAAAGATATAAAAACCTCTTCACTGAGTTCACTTCAGTTTTGTCCAGTGGGGCTCAGTCCTGAGAGAGAGGTTCTACTGCTACTGTAGACAAGCTGTTGAATGCACTGAAGAAAGGTCTTAGGAGCTCTAAGATCCAGGATTATATTATAGGACAAACTACTGATGTTAAGTAGTGATTTTCTTTGCAATGTTTTTGTTTTCATTTAATATTTTTCTAACTTTTGAGAAATAAATATCACACCACTATGAGTTTTAAACCTGTAAATTTGCCTCATCTGAAGTTTATTCCCACACGCTGTGACAAACTCAGTACTAACTTTGGCACATTCGATATAACCCCCAGGTTTTTGAACAATTTCCTTGTTCGGGACAGTGTGTGCAAGAGTTGGTTCCTGGAACTGGCTTTCAACAGCCAATTGTCCAGGAATGGGAAGACATACAGACCTTCCCTGTGAAGGGCTGCTGCCACCACTGCTAAGCATTTGGTAAAGACCCATGGCACAGAAGACAAACCAAAGGGCAATACACAGAACTGGAAGTGCTCCCCTTCCAGGACAAATCTCAGATAGTGTCTGTGTTGATGTCTGATCTTGATATTAAGGCATGCATCCTTCATGTCCAAGGAGCAAATCCAATCCCCTGTTTGCAATAGGGAAATCACATTTTGCAGAGAGCCCATCTGAAACTTCTTGTATTCTATGTAGAAGTGTCGATCTGTCGAATCTAATACAGACCTGAGATCTTCTGTCCAACCGGGGACCAGAAGTATCTGGAGTAGAACCCCTGTGCCCTTCTGGTGAGAAGTTTCAGGTTCTATGGCATGTCTGGTTAACAAACTTGCACCTCCTCTTTCAGCAGGGACAAATGTCCCAGAGGCTAATTTGAAAAAGACAAAGGATGTGCTGTGTGTGTGTGTGTGTGTGTGTGTGTGTGTTCACACAACTCCAGAGCATGTCACTTGGCAATTATCTCCAGTACCCATTCAACTGTGGTAATCTCCCTCCAATGTGCCAGATGACGGGGGAAGCAGCCTCCTACTATCACCTCCTGAGGATGAAGTGATGTTGGGGGAATCCAACACAAGTCATTCAGAACTGTTGGGGGTACAGCCACCTGCTTTGGATGCTCTGGAATAGGCCCCTTAGGGAGGGGGAGCTGGCAAGGCTCCACCACCTTTACCATGACCCTGCTGATGGTAAGCTTGGCGGACACCTCTGGCAGCAGGCTGAAGAAAGGACCAATTACCATGACCCCTACCATGCGTGGGGCACAGGGATTTGACAGACTTAAAGCCATCTTAGAGACCTGAAGGCTTCTTAACGCCTCTTCAACATGATACCCAAACAGTTTTGTGCCTCTGAAAGGAGCTGCATATCAGTTGCAAACCCAGCCACCCTAAGCCAAGAATACCTTCTCATTTTATTTGCTTTTGGTAACCGGGTTAAGTGCACTAGACAGGATTGCCTATTTTCAGGTACGAACTTGGAGATTACAAATCAGACACATTACAAAAAATTGTACAGGGAAAGCAGATCCAATGCAGTACATAAAAGAGATCAATTACCTTAACAGGGGGGTAGAATTACATAGCACAGAAGTGAATGGTTACATTGCAAAACTTCACAGAACTAAAACAGATAAGAGAGTAAGTAACATCAGTGCTGGTGGCATGGGGAGAGGGGAAGGGACAGGGTAGGATAGAAGTACAAAGGCAAGGACAGAGGGATAATGCATAAACTAAAAGCCTTTACATGCATCCAGGGAGGAGAGGTAATTGAAAAGGGCATGCTTGAAGGCAGGGTGAGAATTGAAACATCTAAGGTAAAGCAGAAGGGAGTTTCAGATTTTTGGAGCATGGAAGGAGAAGGCAAGTTCTCCCATTTTGGTGGAACATTTGGGGACAGAGAACAGAGCTGAAATTGTGGACCGAAGGAGCTGGGGGCAGTAGGCTAGGGTGAACGAGGCAGCTAGGAAGGAGGGGAGAGAAGAACGAATAATATTGCCTGTCAAGCAACTTATGGAATATAAGCGCCGGGAAGAGGGGGATAACCAGCGGAGGTCAGAGTAAAGTGTGCACCTTTGTTTGAGATGATGGGCAGATGAGTCAGATCTGCAGACATTGTTATAGGCAACATCTCATGTATGTAGGATGTTTGCCTGCGCTTATGCAAAGACCAGCAGGGCATAACAGAGACCAGGGAGCAGGAGTCCTTTGGCGATGGAGATCCTAGTGGCAGAGGTCAGGGCGTGGTGGACACGATAAGCCAACCCAATTTTGGCATTAATGGACTTGCAAGCCACTTTGACATGGAGAGAGAAGTTGAGTGAGGGACCCAATGTGATGCCTGAGTATCTGAAGGAATCTGTAACTTGTACAGAGGAGCCATCAAGACAAGAAACCAGAAATTAAGGGTTTAGGATGCAGTATTTCTTGTGGGACCCAAAGAGCATAGCCTGGGTCTTGGCAACATTCAGTACAAGGTGGTGACTTGTGAGCCATGCTTGGATCTGTTGCAGGTCAGAAGACAGGTGGGAATTAATGTCAGAAATGGAGCTAGAGGAAACATGGAGGACCAAGTCATCAGCGCAGAGTAAGGTGCGACAGTGGGAGGGAATGGTTGGCAGATTGTTTATAAATATGGAGAACAGCAGAGGCCCAAGGATGGAACCTTGTGGAACACCAGTAGAGAGAGGGGCAGGGGAAGAGAGGACCTTATGGTAGGAGACAGACTAGGTGCGGTTGTGCAGGTAGCTGGAGAACCAGGCGAGGGTGGACTGACAGACACCCATAGAGCCTAACTGATGCAGAAGCAGTGAGTGATTGACTGAGTCGAGTGCCTTTGATAAGTCGATAAAGACAGCCCCAGTAAGCTGACTTCCATCCATTTGGGTTATAGTGTCGTTAGTGAATTGTGCTAGGGCAGTTGTAGTGCTGTGGCCTGGCTGGAAGCCATGCTAAGCAAGGGATAGCAGGTCATAGCTGGCTACAAAGTCTGACACCTGGCGATGAATGAGCTTCTCGAGAAGTTTACTGAGGGTTGACAGAAAAGCTATGGGGCAGTACTTAATTAGGGCTTTTTGGGTCGCCCTTTTTAAAGACAGGTATAACCCTAGCATGTTTCCAGGAGAGGGGCACAATGCCAGAGCTAATGGAGAGGTCGAAGAGGCGCAAAATAGGGGTAGCAAGAATGGAGGTGCCAAGTGTGAGAATTCTGGGTTCTGGCCTGTCTGGACCAGCACTGCCATGAGGAGACATAGTGCTGAGGAGTTGTAGGACATCAGTCCTAGAGACAAGGCAGAGAGTAAAGGGAGGATGGGGCAGAGAGAGAGGATCAAATGGAATGGCTGAGTCAGAGGACGAGGAAGGGGGACGGTAAAGAGTGAGTTAAAGGCATTGGCAATAGTGCTGGGGTTGATGCAGGAGACATTGTCAATTAGCATATCATGGGTTAGTTAAGAAGCACTGCGACCCAGTATGTGGTTGATGTGGGCCCTGTACCTTTTTGGGTTATGGGCTGAGGCATGGAGAATATCTGTGTAATAACTGCTTTTGGCAGCACGGATCGCTTTCTTGCACGAGTTCTGAAGGGAGCGATAAGCAACAAAGTCGTAATGAAGGGAGGAAGCTTTCCACCTGGCCCAGAACTTGTTGCTGGACTTAAGCAAGCAGAGAAGAGGGCTGGACAATCATTTGGTAGGAAGGCCCCTGACCCTCGGCCTAATGTAAGGAATGTGTTTACAGTGCAGAGAGCAGGTGAAATGCTCCACAGCCAGGTCAATGTTGTCTGTGGTGAAAAGGGGAGACCAGTCGACCTGACGGAGATCAGACAGAAAAGCCAAGGGGTCGAAGGCAGAGAAGTCAGCCACAGAGATAATTTTAGGCTGGTATAAAGGGGGGCTAGCGTCCCAGACACAGGTTACCAGGAAATGGTCACTAATGCAGTCAGGCAGCACAAAGACAGAGGAAATCCTGTCTGGCCTATTGGTGAGGATCCAGTCAAGCAAGATGTGACTAGTGGAGTTACTGGCATGCCTGGTGGGTTCAGTGACAAGCTGGGTTAGGATGGCTTTAGTAATACAAGAGTTGAGGATAGAGTAGCTTGGGCTGAGCCAATCCTGACTGAAGTCGCCTAAGCAAAGCACTTCATTGTTTTTAGTGGTATGGGGTAGACACTCAAGGAATTCCTCAAGTCCATGTTTGCTAGATGCTGGAAGAATGCAGGCACATACAATGTGCAGCTTCTTGGTACTGCCTAACAGAAGCAGGGCATGTAGCACTTCACAGGACGCAAATGGGGGAAAAGATATAAGGGTCAGGTTTAGATGGGACTTGGAAACAAAGTACCAAGCCACCTCCCTTTTTGGAAGAGGCCCGATCAACCCGAATCATGTTGTAGCCCGGAAGGGCACACACAGAGTCAGAGTGAGAAGGCCTAAGCCAGGATTCAGTTATTCCTAGTATGGCAGGCTTATTGGAGGCGACCCAAGCCACCAACTCGTCATGACTGGCCAAAAGGCTTCTTATGTTTAGGTGAGCAATCTTTAGGTCTCTGGATTGGGGTCCTGCTGAGAAACTGCCCTGAGGGGGCTGGTACCACAACGCTGATGGTCCAGGGTTGGTCTCAACATCGCCTGACAGTGATAAAGAGAGGACCATAATCCATGTAGCCACAACCAGGAAGGCAAAGGTGGTCCAGGCGCCAAGTGGTACGTTTAGATCTGAAGCGGTACCAGCTGAGGTAGAACCATAGTTTAGGGTATAGTTACATGGCAGTGTCAGGGGGGGCCGTGGAAGAGGCAGTATGTTAGAGAATGAAAGGTCAGTCAGGTTGGCATCAGTACCAGGGGGATGATAGATGGAGGGGTGAAGAAGTCCAGTGAGAAAATACAGTAGATGGGGGTCAGGAGGACTAGGAGATAGGGGAAAGCTGCATACTGAACTGAGATATCAAGTATGATAGGAAGGACAGAAGAAAAAAATTACTCACCTTAGTAATGTTGTTTCTTCTAATGGAATCTTGCTGTATTCTGACAATAGCAGTGAGTCCCAACCTTCGAACTGCCCCGGAGATGAAAGAGTTAACTTTCCATGCCAGGCATGGAACGCTGAGCTCGAGCTTGGTTGAGACTCTGTCTGTTGTTGTTTGAACTCAAACTGTCAGATCTTTACCAGCTAAACTCACGGAGGTCCTGTGTGGAAGCTGTAAACCTACACTAGCCAACTGGCTACCAACATAAAAACAGATTTTTTGGTCCCAAAACAAAGACTCAAGTCTGGAGACCCAAAAAATGAAATAAACACAACACCCACTCACCCAAAGAAAAGGGTGATAACAAAAAAGGGTAGGGCACCTTCTGAGTGCCAACACTGCCACTGCCCACCCACATCCCAAAAACAGAGGTTCTGAGAGGGGAAGGCAGGAGGGGAGGTCAGAATACAGCAAGACTCCATTAGAAGAAACAACATTACTAAGGTGAGTAATTTTTTCTTCAAACAACATGAAGTCTTGCTGTCTTCTGACAATAGCAGACTACCAAGCAGTACCCCCATGGAGGAGGGACAGAACCTACTTAGGAAATAGGCTCTGAAGCACAGCTGTGCCAAACCGAGCATCACTCCTAGCCTGGATATCCAGGGAGTAATGCTTGGTAAAAGTGTGAACTGTTTTCCAGGTAGCTGCTTGATATATTTCTAAGATAGGAATATCCCTGGCAGCAGCCAGGGAAGCAGCTGTACCTCTGGTAGAGTGAGCCCTCAGGCCTGAGGGTGGAACTCACCTAGTTTTTCATAGCAGAATTGAATGCAAGAGACAATCCACCTGGCAATGGATCTTTTAGTGGCAGGTTTTCCTCTAACAACCTCACCATAAGTGAGGAACAGTTGGAGGGAGTCAAACCTGTGACCCTTGGTACGTTCTATATAGTAGCTAAGGGCTCTTTTCACATCTAAACTGTGCAGCCTCCTCTCACCAGAGGAGGAATGGTTAGTGAAGTACACAGGAAGAGACATAGATTGGTTAAGGTGGAAGTCTGAAACAACCTTAGGCAAAAACTTCCTGTTAGTCCTGAGGACCACCTTATCTCTATGGAAGGAAATAAAGTCAGGCTCCACTGACAGGGCTTGTAGCTCACTTATGCGCCTGGCAGAAGTGATGGCCACCACGAACACAGTTTTCCAAGTCAAGTACTTAAGCTCTGCTGAGGACAAAGGCTCAAAAGGGGTTGCATAAGCTGAGCAATGCAAATGTTAAGATCCCAAGCAGGGGCAAGGTCCCTGAACGGCAGATTGGTATGAAGCAATCCCTTGAAAAACTTGGAGAATACAGGGTGAGCTGAAAGGGAACAGGGCTTACCTGCTGAAATGAAAGCAGAAACAGCTGCCAGATGCACCCTTAGTGTAGTTGGTCTGAGTCCCAAGCTATTCAGATGGACCATATAGTCAAGGACTGTGGGCAGATCAGTAGACTCTGGGGAAATATGCTTCCCAGAGCACCATATAGAAAATCTTTTCCACTTGGAATTATAAGTAGTTCTGGTGGAAGGCTTCCTTGAAGCCTTTAGAATATCCATAACACCTTGGGAAAGGTGTAAATCAGCAAACTCTAACTCTTCAAGAGCCAGGCCTTGAGATTGAGAGATTTGAGATTCGGGTACCAAACCCTCCCCTGGGCACAGGTTAACAGGTTGCAATTCCTGGGAAGAGACAGGGGAAGATGGACTGTTAAGGACAATATGAGAGGATACAGGGCTGTCTGGCCCAGTCTGAAGCAATCAGCATCACCTTGCAGGGTTGAGACCTGATTTTGACTAGCACTTTGAACAGGTGAGGGAAGGGTGGAAAGCATACAGGAACTTCCCTTCGCAACTGAGAACTAAGGCATCCAGGGGGACTGAGCCCAACACTGGGGGCCTGCAGCAAAAGGGGAAGTTGGTGATTGTCTGGGGCTGCAAAAAGATCTATCTGTGGGGTGCCCCATCTGGAGAATATCACCCCAAGACCAGGGGATCCAGTGACCATTCGTGATGGCCCTGAGATATCCTGCTGAGAGCATCTGCCAGGACATTGTCCTTGCCTGGGAGGTGTACTGCTGTGAGGGAAGTGTTCAGGGAATAAGCCAGAGACCACAACTTCATTGCTTCTGTGCACAAGGCCGTAGACCGAGTGCCTCCTTGCTTGCTGATGTACCACATTGTGGTAGTATTGTCTGTTCTGATCTGAATAACTTCGTTCTGAACAGACTTGGTAAAGGCTTGAAGTGCTGGATATACTGCTCTGAGTTCCAACAGATTGATGTGAAGCAGAGACTCCTGAGGGGACCACAACCCCTGGGTGGTCAGGTCTCCCAAGTGGGCCCCCCACCCCAAAAGGGAGGCATCTGTAGTAAGGATTAAAGAGTGAGACTGAGTGACAAAGGGAACTCCCTGTCTTAGATTGTTCTGATCCTGCCACTACTGCAAGGCCTGGATCAGGGTTCGAGTCACTGGGATCAGTTTGGTCAGAAGGTCCTTTTTCTGAGACCAAAAGGCTCTCAAATGGAACTGAATGTCCCTCATCTGAAATCTTGCTCCCTGCACCACTGCTGTAGAAGCAGCCATGTGCCCCAGGAGCTGCAGAAAATGCCTTGCTGGTCGAGACACCTACAGGGTGAATGAGGAGGCCAGTGTGATAAGGGTCCTTGCCCTGTCCAGGGAAAGGAAGGCTCTGGCCTTTTCTGTATCTAGCTCTGTGCCTAAGAAGGTGAGGAGCTGAACAAGCTCTAGAACTGACTTTGAAAGATTCAAAAGGAAACCCAGAGAGGTGAGCAGTTGCTGAGTTATCTGTAGGTGTAACTTGACTTGGTCTGGGGACTCGCCTACTATGAGCCAGTCGTCCAGGTATGGGAAGATGGCAATCCTTTGCCTTCTTAGAGAAGCAACTACTACTGCCAAGCATTTTGTGAACACCCTTGGAGCAGAGGTTAGACCGAACGGCATTGCTCTGAACTGGTAATGGCCTGAGGGCAGCTCGAATCTGAGGTACTTTCGATGGGAGCTTCTGATGAGAATATGGAAATAGGCATCCTTGAGGTCCAGGGAGACTAGCCAGTCCCCTGGCCTTAGAGAGGGTAGAATTATTCCCAGAGTCACCATTTTGAATTTTGGCTTTAAAGGTGCTTGTTTAAGTATCTGAGATCCAGGATAGCCATATCCTCCTGTCTTTGGGGGTAAGGAAGTACCTGAGTACAAGCTTTGCCCTGGTGTAGGGGTGGAACCCTTTCCACAGCTCTGAGAGCCAGGAGGAAGAGACCTCTGCCTCTAGGGCAAGTGCCTCTGAAGGATTTGCAGGTGGAAAGGATCTGGTTCTCAGCTTTGGAAATTTTTTGAAGCGGAGAACCAGTCCCTGGCTTACTACTTCCAGGACCCACTTGTCTGATGTTAGAGACTTCCAGTCCTGGACAAAGTAAGCCAGCCTGCCCCCTACAGGTAGTGGAGAATTGGCCCTGGCAAACCCATCAGGGTGCCAGTTTGGCAGGGGTTTTGGCTGAGGGGTGGAAGTAGGTCTGCTTGTACCCCTTCTGCCTCTCCCTCTAATGAACCCCCTCTGAGCATAGGCAGAAGAGGAGGCCTGGGCTTGGTAGAAAGGCCTATGAAAAGGCCTGCCCTTGCCCCTGGGATGCTGCCTCTGAGGAGTGGCTTGCCTTTCCTTAGCCTGCGCACTCCTATAGGTGGTCCAATATTCATCCATTTTCTTCATGTAATTCTCTGTTTGCTCCCCAAACAGAGAATTACCCACAACTGGAAAATCCATGGCCTTAGTCTGGGTATCCTGTGAGAGGCTAGTACATCTGAGCCAAGCCATTCTACTAAGTGCTACAGATGTAGCCATGACTCTAGATGAAACATCACTGGAGTCCACTGCAGCATGGAACTGCACCTTGGATGCCTCAATACCATCAGCAGCCACCTGCTCCAGCTCCTTGGCAGCTGGCCAGGACCTGTTTTGCTAAAGCCATGACAGTGTCCCATCTGGATTTCTGATACCTAGCAGTATAGGCCATATAGTTGGCCTGTCTGAGTCCCAAGGATGCTGCCATGTACTGTTTCTTTGCCATGGCATCAATCCTCCTGGAGTCCTTGTCTGGGGGGTGTGAAGCCAAGGGAATATTTGCCTTATCACAGGCTGCAGCCTGCACTACCCCAACATGGCTGCATTGTTGTAAAAGGAACTCCGTATCTGAGCCTGACAATGTATACCTCTTGTCCATTCTTTTATCCACAGGAGGTATAGTATTAGGAGTCTTTAAAATCTTAAATGTCTGTTTCCCAAAAGATTTGTGTAAGGGAATAGACAGCCTCCTAGACTCTGGGATATCCATCATTTCCACATAGTCAGGCTCTTCCTGGTCATCCACAGCTTCTTCCATAGGAAGCTGGAGGTTTCGCCAGTTTCTATAAAACATGAAATGGGAGGGTACTCAGAAAGCCTGGAGAAGACACTCCTGAAGGTCTGTCTGGGGAGATGTCCGGTCAATAGGCACATCCAGACTTTCAAAACCACATTCACTTTCCTCATACTCCTTCCTCCAGTTCATAATACTCCTCTAAATCATAATCTTGAACTGGTGGAACTGGCGAACCGAGCGCCTCCTGATGGTGCCGGTTTGGTCGGGAACCGGGGAAAGCGACTGCACAATTTTTATTGCTTTGGCTATTTCCTCAGTGGTTGGAGAAGAAAAGTACAGTTACATAAGAACTTACCGTAACAGTAGATCTTCGAGAGAGGCTCTTGCAGTAGGTAATTACATATAGGACTGACGCCGGCCGGCGGCATGAGCCCACGGAAAAATTTCTAGCTAGCAGTCCCTGGCAGAGACCGCCCCCACGTCAGGTGACCGGCGTCACACGACGTCGGTATAAAGGGGCGGTCCCGGATGCCCGCCTTCCAGTTCTTTCCCGCCACAGGCCCGGAAGGCCTGGACGAGAGAGAAGCAGATATTTCCCTCAATGGAAAAGGAACTGAAAAAGCCTAGGGGGATGGAGGGGAAGAGTTATTTACTGAGCCTCTCTAAGATCTACTGTTATGGTAAGTTCTTACGTAACCGTACTATCTTACTTCGAGAGGGCTCTGCAGTAGGTAATTACATATAGGACAGAATCCAAGCAGTATGGAACAAATGGAAAGGCACGGGAGGAGGCTGTGGACATGGCCTACCTAGACTTTAGCAAGGCATTTGACACAGTCCCACACAAAAGATTAATATACAAGATAGCTAGCCTGGGAGTGGGTCCCAAGATGACAGCCTGGGTAAAAAATTGGCTGGAGAATAGGACACAGAGAGTAATAGTAAATGGAGTCCACTCTGAAGAAAGGGGGTTACTAGTGGGGTACACGGAGGAGTTCAGTATTGGACTGGTCCTCTTCAATGTCTTTATATGCACATTGTAGAGGGACTGGAAGGAAAAGTATGTCTCTTTGCAGATGACACAAAGATCTGCAACAGAGTTGATGCACAAGGTGGGGTGGAAAGGATGAAAAGGAACTTGGCAAGGTTAGAGGAATGGTCAAATGTATGGCAGCTTAGATTCAATGCTAAAAGTGCAGGTAATGCACCTGGAAACAAAACCCAGGGAAGAGTACACAATGGGGTGAGATACTAACAACAACAAAATGGAAAGGGACCTGGGGTAGTCATATCAGATGACCTAAAGGTGGGCAAGCAATGTGAGAGGGCAGCAAGGAGGGGTTGGGGATACTGGGATGCATAGGGAGAGGCATCACCAGTAGAAAACAGGAAGTTATTATCCCTCTGTACAGACAGCTGGTCAGACCCCATCTGGAGTACTGCGTGCAGTACTGGAGACCCAGTCTTCGCAAAGACATAGACAGGATGGAAGCTGTCCAGAGGAGGGCAACTAAAATGGTTCAGGGTCTGCACCTTAAGACATATGAAGACAGACTTAAGGAGCTTAATATGTATAGCCTCGAGGAAAGGAGGGAGAGGGGGGACATGATAGAAACTTTCAAGTACCTCAAGGGAATCAACAAAGTCCGAGAGTGTAGCATCTTTCAAAAGAAGAGGTGTGCAAGAACATGGGGGCACAATTTGAAGATTGGGGGGGCTCAAGAGGTAATTTAAGGAAGTATTTTTCCAGAGAGGTTGTGGATGCATGGAACGGCCTTCCGGAGGAGGTCGTGGAGTCAAAAACAGTGGTGGGATTCAAGCATGCATGGGATAGTCATAAGGCAATTCTAGGGGGTGGGGGTAGGAAGAAGTAGGCTGCTGGTTAACTAGGATCTGCAGCTTATCCAGTAGGCAGGGAAATGGGCAGACTGGGTGGGCCAAGCGGTCCTTATCTGCTGTCAAATTCTATGTTTCTATGTACTCCAAAAAGTAGCAAATAGTCTAGCAGGTCTCAAGGAAGGAGGCCTTGCAAGACAGCTAGCCCGAAGCCTGCTCTACGGCGAGAGGCAATGTCCAAACTGTAATGCTTAGTAAAGATATGGACTGAAGTCCAAGTGGCGGCAGCACAGATGTCTGCCGCAGACACGTTCTTGAAACAAGCCGTAGAGGCGGTGACTCAACGAGTGGAGTGACCTCTGACTTGACCCGGGAGGGTCTTGTTGTACTTGTCATAACAGAAAGTGATGCAGTGGGCCAACCATTTTGATAGGCATTGCTTAGAAACAGCATTGCCTTCTCTTTTGTGAGCAAAGGAGACAAACAACTGATCAGTCTTTCTGAGATCCTTTATCCTATCGGTGTAGTATCTCAGAATCCTGTGAACATCTATGGTATGGAGCAGGTATTCTCCTTGATTGGAGTACTAAGTGAAGAAAGCAGGTAATTCAATAGACTGATTCAAGGTAGATTCCGCTACCACCTTCGGAAGAAACTTAGGATTCGTGCGAAGAGCTACTCGTTCTTTGTGAAAAATCAAATAAGGGATTTTGCACATCAGGGCCTGGAGTTCGGAAATTCTGCGAGCAGAAGTAATGGCCACCAAGAAGAGCGTCTTCCACGATAAAAACTTCAAGTCTGTGGAAGCCGCAGGTTCAAAGGGAGGAAGGGTAAGTTTCTCGAGGACAAAGTTTAAGTCCCAAGGCGGAGCTGGGGTCCGGACAGGGGGCCTGAGATGAAGCACCCCTCTAAGGAAAGTTTTGGAGTCCTCCAGCTGGGCAAATGCCTTATCAGCGAAAGGGACATGGTAGGCTGAAATAGCCGCCATATGGACTTTCAAAGAGGAGTGACTGAGACCCAGGTCGAAAAGATAATGCATGTACTCAAGCAGAATGGTCACAGGACAGGAAAAGGGCTCCAAGTTCCTGGACGCAGCCCAGATAGAAAATCTTTTCCATTTCATGGCGTAGGTGGACCTAGTGGAGGGTTTTCTAGCCTCCACCAGAATCTCGGCCACCTTAGGAGAGACGCCAAAACTAGACTGAGCTAGGTCTGCAGGAGCCATGCATGGAGTTGCAGGGACTTGAGTCCCGGATGGACCACGGTCCCCTGATCCTGGGTCAGCAATCCTGGAGATAAAGGAAGAGGAAGAGGAGGAACCTCTGAGTATTGTTGTAGAAGAGAGAACCAGATTTGCCTGGGCCAAAAAGGAGCGATCAGAATCATTCTCGCTCCTTCCAAAGCAAGCTTCTGCAGTACACGAGGTACCAGAGGAATTGGGGGAAAAGCATAGACGAATCTGTCCTTCCAGCTTAGAGATAGAGCGTCGCTCCAGAAAGCGTCTCGCTCTGGAGCGAGCGAGCAAAAGATTGGAAGCTTTGCGTTTTGGGAGGAGGCGAACAGGTCTATCTGAGGAGTCCCCCAAATCTGGAAGACGCTTTTTAGAACTTTTTCGTCCAATTCCCGCTCGTGTGGTAGAGCCGACAAGCGACTTAGTCTGTCTGCCAGGACATTGTCGACTCCCGGAACTTGGATCGCCATGAGGTGAAGGTTGTGAAGCACTGCCCAATCCCAAACCCTCATCGCTTCCCTGCACAGCGGGTAGGACCGAGTTCCTCCCTGCTTGTTGATGTACCACACCACGCACATGTTGTCCGTTTGGACAGCTAGGTGACCGGGAAGGATGTATTGGTGAAAGGCCTGGAGAGCATACAGCACTGCTTGAAGCTTGAGCACGTTGATGTGGAGAACTATCTCCAACTTTGACCATAGGCCCTGGGTTCAGTGAGGACCCAAATGGGCTCCCCAACCTTCGCCTGAAGCATCCGTGGTCAGAGTCTGACCGGGGGGAGGATGAAAAAAGGGGACCCCCCGGAAAAGGTTCTCTCGAACTATCCACCATTGTAAGTCTCTTACCATCGGCGAGGAGATCAGGACCAGATGATCTAGGTCATCTACCCGTTGATCCCACTGAGATCGGAGAGTCCACTGAGAGATTCTCATGTGGAGGCGTGCGCGCGGAACCGTCGGGATGGCCGCCGCCATAAGCCCCAGTAGACAGAGCACCAACCTCGCCGGAACCCTCCTGTGTTCCGATAGGAGGGAAATCTGGGACTGGAGGGAGGCCACCCCCCTGTCCGGAGGCAGGAAGGCCTTGCACATTGTCGTGTTGATGATTGCCCCGATGAACTGGAGCCTCTGTGAAGGATCCAGGTGAGACTTGGAATGGTTGATGGTAATACCCCAGGCCAGTGAAAACCTGCTGGGTGAGGGAGAGAAAATGCAGGAGTTCCTCCCTGGACGGGGCCGCCAGGAGCCAGTCGTTCAGGTAGGGAAAAACCTGAGCTCCCAAAGAACGCAGGTGGGCCGCTACCACCGCCAGGCATTTGGTAAAGACTCGGGGAGCCGAGGAAAAACCAAATGGGAGCGCCCGGAATTGGTAGTGGCCCCCCTGGAACTCAAACCTGAGGTACTTTCGGTGCGAAGGGCGAATGGGGATATGCACGTACGCATCCTGCATATCCAGTGCACTAAGCCATTGGCCCGGCCGAAGCAGGGGCAAGAGGGTTTGAAGGGAGAGCATCCTGAACCTCTTGTATTCCACATATAGGTTCAGGGAACTGAAATCGAGAATGGGTCTGAGATCTCCCGTCTTCTTTGGGACGAGGAAGAAATGGGAATAGTAACCCGTCCCGTGGAGGTGAGGGGGGGGGATGGGCTCTATAGCCTGCTTCGCAAGGAGAGCAGAGATTTCTTCCCTGACCAAAGGAAGATGGTCCCTTGAGTAAGAGGAGTTCAGAGGGGGGTGACGTGGAGGTTTCTGTAGAAACTCTATGGAGTGCTCCTCTGCTATGATTTGAAGCACCCATGAATCCGTGGTTATCCTCTCCCAACCCGGAAGGTGGAGGGAGAACCTCCCTCCTACCGGTTCTTCCGGGGTGTCTCCGGAGGCGGTGGGAGAGGGAAGGAGTCAGGTGGTGTGAGGCAGCGCCGCAGCTGGGGGGGCCCAACGTTTAGTGGCCCGCCTTCCCTGAGGTTTCGCTTGAGGCCGGCTGCGTCTGCGAAAGGGACGGCGCTGTGGGGGATGGGGACGGCACATTGAATCAACAGATTTAAGGGCCGTCCCCTTCTGCTGCTAATCAGTGATGATGTCCTTGACATCACCACCGAAAAGCACAGAACCCCTGAAAGGTGCTTCTTGGATCGCTGACTGCACCTCCGGGACCAGACCTGACACACGGAGCCATGCATGACGCCGAAGACTCATGGCGAATGCAGAGCTCTGTCCTGCGGTGTCCACTGCATCGTAGGTTGTCCTCAAAATATGACGACTGGCCGAACGAGCAGAACGGACCAGGTCGGCTAACTTCTGCTTGACTTGGGAGTCAGGCAAAGAGTCAATCTTAGATTCCGCCTGGGTAAGGACGGCCTTCTGGTAATCCCCCATATGTGCTACATATTTCAGGGCCCTAATCCCCAGTGTGGAAGAAGCGTAGATCTTCCTTCCATACTGATCCAGAAGGCGAGATTCCTTATCCGGGGGAGACGAGCTCAAGTGTTTTGGGTGTGCTGACCGGCCGTGAGCAGTGCTAATCACAACCGAGTCTGCACTGGGGTGAGAGTCTAAAAAGTCTACACCCTCCGGAGCCTGGTATAGCCTGTTCAACTTCCTGGGAAGTGAGGCTAAAGCCGACGGTTGCTTCCAAATAGTGGAAACAAGGTGGGCGTGAGGCTCGATCCACGGTGGCACTAGGATAGGAGCCGTAAGGGGCAAGTCCAGATGTTCGGCGAGTTTTACCCGTTGAGGATCTGGCTCTAAAGAATGCCACTGATGGACTTCCTGGATCTTCCTGAGCAACTCCGTGAAGGAAGGATCCTCCGGAGGAGACTTCGGAGGAGTCCTCGGCCGGGGCTTGGATGGAGAACGTGGCTCGTCGTCTTTCTCAGAACAGCCACCGGAAGCCTCCGAGGAGTCCGAGAGAGAAGGGGAGGAAGAATCTGAAGCAGAGTAAGACTCCCTAACTCGACTAGGGGGAGGAACGGATTCCTTGGGGGAATCCCAGAACGCGTGTCCTGCCCCTCTCTGGATCCCGAGGGTAAAGCCCGGGAATCCGGAGGAGGAGAGGGAGTGTGCCGTCTGGGGCGTACGGGAGCCGGGGGTGGCACCGTCGCCGTAAGATGGCTCTCGACTTCCTTGGTGAGCTGAGCCTTGGCCTCAGCCCACCAGGAGGCAAGAGTCTCCTGAAGATCCACCGGCCGCCTAGGGAGCGGTCGAGGAGGAGGAGGGGGATAGTTGTACGGAGGAAATCCGTAGGGGGAGTATCCGTAACCTGGCTGCGGGTATACCGGAGCCGGGTACTGTGGCGTCTAAGAAGTTGTCACCGGGTACTGTGGCGCAGGATACTGCGGACCTGGGAAGACCGGCGTCGGATAGGACGGCGGATAGCTAGGCACTGGAGGAGCTGCTGGAGCAGACGGCCCAGCCGGGAACTCCACGGGCGGATCAGCCAGGATAGGCCCGTGGGGTGGAGGGCCCGATGGAAGCGGAGTATCCCCCGCCAGTGTCGGAGGGGCCGGTGTCGGGGCCGGTGTTGGAGGAGCCGGGGCCCGCGTCAGGGGAGCCGGCGTCAGATCCGGCTCTTCAGGAAGAGGATCGAACGGTAGCCCAGGGTCCCGAGCCTCTTCCAGGGACGGAGGGGAAAAATCCCCGGGGTCGGGCAGGGGGGACTGGGGCTCCCCTGACAGCAGTGAAGGCTGCAGGGAGCCTGGTATGACAGACGCAGCAGGGTCTGCCGTATGCTCCGAGGCCCGGCGCACGTCGGAGGAGCCGACGTGTGGCTTAGGGGCTGAATCCCGGCGGTCGCCAGAGGAGCCGGCATCCGACTTCGGGGATCCTCGCCGGACTGGGCCAAGAGAGGAGGCTCCGCCCGAGGGGACGCCGCCGCGGGCACCACCCCCGGAAGGGTCGAGCGCCTTAGCGGCCCTCTCCAGGCGGAAGTCAGAGGAGCCGACGGTCTCGCTTGGCCTCTGCGGTACTGGAGGCTAGAGTCTCCTTTTGCCCGGAGACACCCGGCGGGCTCGAACGCGAACCCGACGGGTGGGCCGACGCCTCCTCCAAAGCCTTGGAGGCTGCCGTCGGGCGATCCCCCGGAGGGGATGTTACCTTGCCCGCGACTCCGGCCGGAGTCGCGAGGAAGAGGCCTTCTCCCGGTGCCTTTCCTTGTCCCGCTTCTTATGCCCTTCAGGGGAGGTCGACGCCTGCCGAAGTTTCTTCAACTCCTTCTCCATCACAGACATCTTCTTTTTGAGGAGATGGGCTTCGAGGGACTGCTGGCGTCATCCGTGGGTGGCCGCGTTGAATCGAAGGCAGTGCGGACACTTGTCGACCGCGTGGTCGGGGCCTAGGCAGAAAAGGCAGAGGGAGTGACCATCTTTGTGAGGCAGTTGGGACCGCACGAGTCGCACTTATTATTTGAAGGGGCGACATATACCGACGTTCACCTGACGAAAGAAGTATAAAATACAATACTGAAAACTTTTCGGAAAAACCGACGCAGTAACAGGACTGAGCGATATGAACTTAACCATGAGGCGCTGCACGAGCTGATGGCGGGAAAGAACTGGAAGGCGGGCGTCCGGGACCGCCCCTTTATACCGACGTCGTGTGACGACGGTCACCTGACGTGGGGGCGGTTCCCGCCAGGGACTGCTAGCTAGAAATTTTTCCATGGGGTCCTGCCGCTGGCCGGCGTCAGTCCTATATGTAATTACTTACTGCAAGAGCCCTCTCGAAGTAAGATCTTTTGGATCCACACCAGCTGATTTTTCCTTTCTTGTTCTCTTAGCCGGAACTGACTCCTCGGAATCGGTTTTCCTTTTGCCCGAAGAAGTCTCGCCCTGGTCAGAGGGCACTCCTTCTGGTTCAGTTTGAACTGAACTGGGCTGGCCCTCCAGTTCAGCGGACTTTTTGGCTTCCCTTTCCCTGAGCCTACCAACTCTCTTCTCTAGGGTAGCTGCAGGAAAATTTTTACAAATCTGGCAGTCTGCATTGAGGTGGTCAAACCCCAGACAATAAACACAGGTGGTGTGGGGGTCAGCCTTAGCAAAGACTTCCCCACACACACACTGCAGTGTTGAAACCCAGTGGACCCGGTTTTTCTTTTGGGTTTCTCACACATTGTGCCAGTCCAAACAAAACTTACCCTTTTAATGGCAATCCGCCAGGCAAGACACTCTTATTGGTTCCTGACCATGTTACAGGTTGTGGAAAAAAACGTAATAAAATCTGTTTTTTTTTTTTTTTTTAGAACCGATAAGAACCGGTAACCACACACTAAAAGTACAGATAAAGATTTTACAACAACTTGATCGTTTCAAACTGAACCAATGAACCGTTTACAAGTTCCACACAGAATAGAAAACAATATAACCTATCTAGTACTCACGAATACCACAGACAGAGACTGAACCGACAGGTTACTGTTTAAATTCGGTCGAAAACCGAGAAAAGCGGTATTTTAACTGACAAATTGAACCGAGCAGAAGGAGAAATCTCTGGAGCGACTGACTGTTCAGTGAGGCGGAATAAAGAATCTGACGGTTTGAGTTCAAACAGCAACAGACAGAGTCTCAACCGAGCTCGAGCCCAGCATTCCATGCCTGGCATGGAAAGTTAACTCTTTCATCTCCGGGGCAGTTCGAAGGTTGGGACTCACTGCTATTGTCAGAATACAGCAAGACTTCATGTTGTTTGAAGAGGAGAGAGAGACGGTTGAAAGGCAGGGAACTGGAATAAGAGAGAAAAACTCAAGTTATATAGGCACAGCCCCCTAATCTACTAGGATTTGTCAGTGATACAGATGGGTGGCAAATACCAGTGGCAGCTGCCTTGGAAGATGCATCAGAAAATCATCTGCTAATAGCAAATGTTTGCCAAACACAGCTTTAGAATTTAGATTTTTAAGTAATTCGTTCTTGGCATTTTCATTCTGGAAGAGCCTGAACTGCAGCTTTAGCAGCCTTCCACAGGCTATTTTGATACTTAGTCACGTGGGCCTGGTAGTTTGCAGTATGAAGGCCTAGTGAGGCAGAGGCAAATATGTACTTGCTCATCACATCAAGCCTCCTGGATTCCTTATCAGAGGCAGAGTACTCATGTGCTATGGTTCTCTGGATCTATCATGGGCAGCCATTATAACCAGAGAGTCTGTTTCAGGCTGGCTGGCATAAGATGACTTGGCAGCAGGAGCTGCATACTGCTTATCAGCCTTACTGGGTACAGCTGGTATAGAATTCGGCCTGTAGTATGCAACAAATGTGGCATCCTCCACTGCAGGGTAAATTGAAGGAACAATGATGGATGGAGTACAGGGTATCTCCAAGAAATCCATCAAGATCTTTTTAGTGGAATCCTTTTCAGCAAAGTCCATGGCATTCTGCATCTGCTACATCATGGTTTGGAAGGAAGGGTCTTCAGAAGGAGATCTGGGTGTATACACCACAGAATCCTCACTGCAAAAGGATATAGTGGAGCAAGAACTTGGAGCATAACACGGGTGTGGGTGGGGGCCTGTCATCACCACTACCAGAGTGGACTATAACACTTAATTTCAAGTAGATGCAGGCCACAACGGCGAACTAGACCTCGCCAGGGAAGTTGATCTGTCCTTGTCCTTATGCCTTTGTCCTGACGATGACTTATCTTTTTTGTGGTCATTGCATTTCAACGACTGCAAACTGGTTGATGGGGCTGGCAAAGCTGCTTTCTGACCCAGAGCTTTTTCATGACCATAAGACTTTTTTCTAACAAAAACTTCTCCAGCACCTTTCTCCTGTGTTGCCTGGTTGCCTGACTGAAGCCCAGGCAAATCTCATGAAGCCCTGATGCTGTGAGGGAGGCCTAAACAGCAGAAACACACTGTGTCATCCTTACAAATCATTTCTCCGCACTCACAGTCATTGGTTTCTGTGGCATGCAGAGGCAGCGGGAACACTAAAAAAATTAATGATTACTTAAGAATAAAATAATAAACGACAGTGGTTAACTGGTTGGCAATTCCACAATAGGTCTGTCAAGTAAAATCAGTGGCGGGAAAAGAACTGAAGAGAGATGGGGCCGACCAAATTTATGTAGACACTGAATGACATTGTCATGGGCAGCCACCTGGCTAGCAAAAGTTTATATGTGGTCCTAGCACCTAGTTCCAAAGGTGTGGCCTAAGGGAAGAAATATCCTCGAAGAGGATAAGTTTCTCAGGGGGTAAACAGTAAGGACCTATTTGTAAGAAAAAGGGATATAGTCGCTAGGTGATATGACTGGAGGTTGGTGGGGGGTAAGATCAAAAGAAACTTGAGGAAGTTCTGTTACACACTGACAGAGTGGTGGGACCATGGAATAGACTGCCAGTGAAGTAGTAGGGCAGTTACACTTAAAGGGTTTAAACATGGTTAGGACAGGGAAAGGAGACTCATTAGTCCCCAAGGGTTTGAGGGATGGTGTGGTGGGGGCAAGAAAACAACCCACCAGGACAGTAAGCTGGAGGGGAGAGGTAGTATATTACAGACAGACTCAACAGACCTTTGGTCTCCTTCTGATGCCAAATTCTATGCTTCTATATATAAAAATGGGGGGAAGGGCCCCTCAACTCAATCAAATTAATAAAAGAAACAGTCCAACCATACTCTAACCCTAAGTAGCACAAACAGCATAGCATTCTGTGCTTTGCTATTAATGCTGGTCTGTAGTCTTCCATCCATGCCTCTATATGTATGTTTTTCTGATAAGACAGCCAGACTACTTGCTTATCAATTACACTGGGGGGAAAAGTAACGCAATTAACAGGATATGTTCCAGGATAGTGTCCTATCTTCTAATCCTCAGACTGTTAATAACATTTTTAGGGACTACTATGATAAAAAAACAGTTACTTAAGAACTTGCTGTAACAGCAGATCTTCGAGAGGTTCTCAGTCATCAGGTACCACCATAGGCACCTTTGCCATCTGTGAAAGGGAATCCACATGTAAGATTTTCAGCAGTACAACTGGGGCCGCCCATGCTGTCGACCTTCTCTGACGTAACCAACCCTATATAGGTGCAGGCATCCCCATTCCCTTCTTAGTTCTTTCCCCCCAGAAATGAAGGGAGCAAGGCTCACGCCCAGGAGAACCAAGGGACCTGGTTCTAGATAAAGGTGATGGAATACAGCAGATAGCCAGGTCCAGAACAGGAGCCCCAATAGGGGGATGATGGGATGGAAAGCACACCTGATGACTAAGATCCCCTTGAAGATCTACTGTTATGGTAAGTTCTTATGTAACTGTTCTATTTTCTTCAGGGTTATCTCTGTAATCAGGTACCACGGTAGGAACTAGCACCAAGTAGTAACAAGTACAAAACAAGTAGTCTGGGAAGCTGGATCTCCATAAACTGAAGACCGGAGGCCTGGAATAACCTACCCAGCCAAGGACCTTATTAAACTTAAGACAGAAGACCTTGTGAAACTGACCTGCCTTTAGGAAGGAAATGAGGAGACACTATTTCACAGACAGGGTAGTAGCAAAATGGAACACCCTACCAGAATGGGTGGCATCATGTACATCTGTGAACAGCTTCAAAAGGGCATGGGACAGGGAACGGGGAGAGTGAGGGTGGGGGAGGTGGGGAAAGGCAGTGGGATGACAAAGGGGAAGGGGTGGGGCAGCTGCAAACTAGGGGTGTTGGCTGCACACTTGAGCAAACTTAGATAGACCAAGTGGTTTGTTTCTGCTGGCACATTCATATGTTTGTACAGATGTTCGTATGCAGAGGGACTCCATAAACTTGAGACACGAGCCCTTGCAGTACAGCCCTGCCAAAACCTACATAGGCTCTTGTGGCAATGTCCAGACGGAGTGGATGAAAGTGTGGACTGTACTCTAGGTGGCAACACCACAAATATCAGCAGCTGAGACCCCTTTGAAACAAGCTACCGAGATAGCCATGCCTCTGGTGGAATGAGCTTTGACAGCAACAGGCAATTCTTTGCTGTACTTCTTGTAACAGAACACAAGCAATTTGGAAACCATTTGGATAAACATTGCTTAGAAACTGAAGCGCCTTACCTGGGGCGAAAGAAACACACAACTGCTTAGACTTTCTGGACTTCTTAGTCCTGAGCAGATCATACTTCCAAGTTCTGCGCACATCTAGCGTATGGAACAGTGCTTCCCCTGGATTGGCACACTCAGGAAAACAAACAGGAAGGTGGATAGACTAAGTGTGAACTCAGAAACCACCTTGGGGAGAAACTTAGGATTTGTGCGCAAAGATACCCTGTCTTTGTGAAAAATCAAATAAGGCTCCTCGCACCAGAGGGCCTGAAGCTCTGAAATTCTGCAAGCTTAAGTAATGGTAACTAAAAAGAGCACTTTCCAAGACAGACAGTGCAAATCGCAATTTACGAATGGTTCAAAAAGAGACGGTCAGCTTCTCCAAAATAAAATTCAAGTCCCAAGTCGGGACAGGAGAATGGATTAGTGGTTTCAGGTGCAGGATGCCCCTAAGAAAGGTGCAGGACTCATCCAGCTGAGCAATCATGTGGTCACCCATGGGCTCATGACAAGCAGAAACAGCCGAAAGGTGAACCTCGAGGAAGGAATACCGGAGGCCTGAGTTGGACAAAGAAATCAGGTAGTCCAGGACATACTTCAAAGGACAGGTGAAAAGGTCCAGGGAATGCTTGGCAGCCCAGATAGCAAACCACTTCTACTTCATGGAATAAGTGGCACAGGTGGAAGGCTTGCAGGTGGCCACCAGGTCACCCGCTACCCTGTTACAGACCCTGAACCTGGCTACGGCTATGTCTATGTCCTCAGGAGCCACAAATGCACATGGAGGGACCTCAGGTTGGGATGGACCAGGGTCCCCGGATCCTGGGTTAGCAGATTCCTGCAAAAAGGAAGAGGGACCACAGATTCCTCCACTAGCTGCTGAAGCAGAAGGAACCATATCTGTTGGGGCCACTAGGATCATGTTGAAACCACCATTTGCAGCTTGATCAGCACCCTCTGTATTAATGGAAACTGAGGGAATGCATACAGGAATCTCCCGCTCCAAGAGAGGGACAATGCATCTCGCCAGTAAACTCCAAGTCCTGGATCTAGCAAGCAAAAATTGGGCAGTTTTGCTTTGAGCGAGGACGCAAAAAGGTCCAACTCTGGACAACTCCATCTGTCCAACAGATCGTCTGCTACAGATGAGAGAAGCTCCCATTTATGCATGCTGGACTGAGTCCTGCTGAGACTGTCTGCCAGGGTGTGTAAGGCACCTGGCATGTGGACTGTGCCGAGAGTGTGACTGTGCTCCAGAGCCCAGTACCACACATACTAGGCCATACTAGGACACATAGGGTGCAGCAGGCCCATAGACCCATAAAGCCCCTAAACTTACATATTGCTTGAGGTACTTGTATTAAATAACAAGTATCTATCAAGCCTGTTCTTAAATGCATTTTTACTTGTACTGATAGATTTAAATTATGAAATCTATTTTCATAGGCGAGATGTTTATTGGAAAAAAAAAAAATTCTGTAATTCTTCTTTGAACCCTTTCAATCATATTAATGTCTTTACGCAAAAAGGGGGAGCAAAGTTGGGATGCATAATCTATATGTGAAAGACAAAGAGCCTCTGTGCGCAAACACTGAGGCAAGGGTTACCCCAAAGCGCATTTGGCTGGGAAGCCAAGTTTCAAGAAAATACAAAATCACACATGCCCACACAATGCAAAGCATCATGGGCTGCATAAGCAAATCACCACAGAATGTTAAGCTGGTTCAACTTTAAGCAGAATTGCATGGTGCCAAAAGGCCTCTCACACAGTTTGCAAAGGGTGCTAACAGATGACATCCCAGTCCTGGATATTCTCACTGCACAGGACTTTGCTTCCAGAATCTTTCCCCAGTACCTGTCCCACCCCCTCTTGAACCCCTCCACCAGCCCCCTGGGCAGTGCATTCCATGGCTACACCACCCTCTCAGTGAAGCAGCACCTCCTCCTTTCTCCCCTCCAGCTTCCACCCATGCCCTCTAGTTGCCCCCCTTTTCTTTCTTCGGAGAACCCTGACTGCTACTCCCCTATTTACCCCCTTCATGTACCTGAAGACCTCTATCATGTCCCCCCTTCCCAGTCCCTTCTCTCTTCCAATGTGTACATATTTAGCTCTTCGAGCCTCTCCCCATAGCTCCTGTCCCCCAAGCCCCAGATCATTTTGGTTGCCCTCCTCTGGACCCTCTCCAGGAGTTTGATGTCCCTCTTTAAGTGTGGCCTCCAAAACTGCACGCAGTACTCGAGGTGCAGCCTCACCAAGCAGTTATACAGAGGGAGTATCACTTCCCCCCTTCTGGAGGTAATCCCCCTAGCGATGCACCCAGCATCCTGTTAGCCTTGGCCGCTGCCCTTCATCTTCTCCCCCCGGGTGTACACTTGGCAGGGGTTTCTGGCTCCCAGGTGTAGTACCTTGCATTTCCCTGCATTGAACCTCAGCTTCCACTTTCTAGATCACCTTTCCAGAGCCTCCAGGTCCCCCTGTAGGGCCACCCTCCCCATCCACCACCGCCCCCAGTTTTAAGTCATCCGCAAAGAGGCTCATCTCACTCCTGATACCCTTCCTTATGTCAGGGACGTAGGCGTTGAACAGCATTGATAAGTTCAATGGTGTGATTTTTCTTCCAGTTTTGCATGTGGAATAGCAAGAACATTTGAAATAGAAACTTTACAATTCTTAGATGCAGCAAACTTTCCAAGTTCAATAATATCAAAACAAATATCTTTTTCATGATCATATCCCACATTGTCATTCCCTACATGAAAAACAACATTTGAAGGCTGTAAGATTAATTCTTCAATTTTCCAGTTATATCTTTTATTTTTCTCCTGGAAAACAATGTATTTTCAAGTTACTATTATGAAACATAGTGCTAGCATGTTTTATAATGGAATCCCCGATAACCAAAGTAGGTAGAGTAGGGTAAAAAACCTCATGAGTAATACTAAGACTACTAACAACAGGAGGAGGTGGAAGCAATGCACTGAATCTATTTTAATGTCTATTCCAGACAACTGTTCTGATTCATTGTTTGGAATACCAACTGCTCTTCTTCCTTTTTTAAAATTTCTTTTTTTTTTTTTTTTTAAGGTATTTCCCTCCAACCATTCTCAAGTTCTAGGTTTCCTTCTCTGGGACGTTTATTGGAGGAAGTACTTGGACAAAAATCTTGCTGAATTGGATCATGCAGTAATGGACTTGGATTGATTACAAATTCGTTGGGGGGAGAGGCAGTAAATACAGGTTACTCACCTGTAACAGGAATTCTAGGAATGGTATATGTTGTTCATCCACACATCATGGCAGGTTCCTTGCCGCTTTAAATCTTGCCGGATGGTCTTCAAGCTGGCTCCTCCCACCCACCCGGGTCATAAAACTCTCGGCTCCGCCCCATGCGCCGAGATCTAGCCCGCTGGAAGCCAGGTTGCAGTCAAGCTGGGAGGTTAGGGTTAGGGAATGAACAACATATACCATTCCTAGAACTCCTGTTACAGGTGAGAAACCTGTATTTCTAGGGAAATGGATATGTTGTTCAATCCACACTTCATGGCAGACTCCTAGCAGTTCTCCGGGAGGAGGGAGGCAAGGCGCACACCCCCTATTTAGGAAACAAGGACTGGAGAAATGAGGTCCCAAAACCAGTATCCCAGCGTGACTCAAGGTCGATGTGGTAGTGGGTAATTAAGGTGTGTGCTGACTTCCAGGTAGCAGCCCTGCAGATTTCCTTGATGAGACATCCTGGAAGCAGCCACCGAAGCAGCGGTATGGCGGGTAGAATGAGCTCTTATCCCCTTGGAGCTCCATGCCCGCCAACCTCTAGAGATCTATGCAGGAGGTGACCCACCTGCCTATAGCGTCTGCTTGGCTGCAGGTCTGGCAGATCTCGGCTTCAGCGTAGGTGACAAACAGCTGGCAAACCTCTCCCGAACTGTGCGTCCGCTCCTTGTAATGAAGAGCTCTTCTAGGGTCCAAAGTATGGAGCCTATATTTGGCCTCCGAGCTGTGACTGAGGTAGAACACTGGCAGAGTCAACACCTAGTTAAGGTGAAACTCCGACACCACCTCCAGAAGGAATTTCGGGTGGGGGCGCAGGACAACCTTGTCCCTGTGGAAGATGAGATAAGGAGACTCGATGGAAAGCACCTGCAGTTCTCCCATCCTTCTGGCTGACATGATAGCCACCAAGAAGGTGGTCTTCCACAACAGGTGAGAGATGTCACACCTGTGCATCGGTTCGAATGGCTTGCCCATGAGCTTAGACAATACCAGCAGTAGATCCCACGGAGGTGGTGGTTCTCGCACAGGAGGGGATATGTGATCAAGGCCTTTGAAAAGCGCCCAACCACCTTCCTCTCCTGCGCCACTGACTGCTTCTCTCCGCCTGCGCCAGTAAGCAGAGATGGCTGCCAGGTGCACCTTAAGGGTCGTCGACCGAAGCCCTTGCTGCGAAAGGGACCATAGGTAGTCCAGAATGCAGGCCAAGGAGCAGGAGGAAGGATCCAACCCCTTATCCTGACACCAAATAGAGAATCTCTTCCATTTCAAGGCATAGCATTTTCTGGTCGACTCCTTACGGGATGCCTCAACAACGCTGAGGACCTCATCGGAAAGACCAAGGCCTGGAACTCTAGCCGCTCAGGAACCAGGCCGTCAGGTGCAGGGATCAAAGGTCTGGGTGGAGTACCTTCCCCTGGTTGACTGAGATTAGGTCCGGGCGGGCTGTAAGCCGCCTCGGGAGCCTGGAGCTGAGGCTGAGGAGATCTGGATACCAGAACTGACGGGGCCAGTCTGGGGCTACCAGAATCAACTACGCCTTGTCCCTCCTTGCCTTGAGAAGCACCTTGTGGATCAATGGAAATGGGGGAAAGGCATAGAAGAGGCCCAGGGTCCACGGCCTCGAGAAGGCATCCCCTGCAGTGAGCCCTGCTGAGGGAGGCGGGCATGAAACAGCCTCAGCTTCGCAGTCTCCCTGGAGGCAAACAAGTCCACCTGAGGCATGCCCCAGTGGGAGAATAGATTGTGTACTACCTCTGGCAGGAGAGACCACTCGTGAGATGCAGCACCTATCTGGCTTAGGGCATCGGCCAGAGTTTTGGAAGCTCCCACTACACAGATGGCTAGGAGATTCACCTCCAGCCTGCTCACGAGGGACCAAGTGCGGAGAGCTTCCTGGCAAGGAGTGCGTCCCACCCTGGCGGTTTAGGTAGTACATGGTCGTGGTACTGTCCACCTGGACCTTGACCACTGGACCCTGTACAAACGGAGCGAAGGCGGTGAGGGCTAGTTGGACTGCTCGAAGCTCCAGCAGGTTGATGTGGCATCGAGACTCCTGAGGGGACCAGAGGCCATGCGCTCTGTGTTCCCCAAGATGGGCACCCCAACCCGTCAGAGAGGCATCGGTTGTTAGAATGACTGTTGGCTCGGGGCGGACAAACGGGATGCCCTCCTGCAGATAAGCTGAAACGATCCACCACTGGAGAGTGCTCCACATCTCCTGGGTCACCGCCACTGGCTGGTCCAGAGGACCGGAGCACTGTGACCATTGGCGGGCCAGCCCCCATTGAAGGGGACGCATGTGCCAGCGGGCCTACTGGACTACGCTGGTGCAGGCCACCATGAGGCCCAGGAGGCGCAGGAAGTCCCGGGCAGGGCGCGGTTGCCCAACCAGAAATGACTGGGCAAAGGAGGAGAGAACCACGGCCCTGTCCGCCGGGAGACGTGCTCTGCCTCTAAGAGAGTCGAGCTCTGCCCCGATGAATTGAATCACCTGCGTTGGCATGAGTTCCGATTTGGCCTCGTTGACGAGGAGGCCATTCTGAGAGCAGACCTGGAGGGCCAGATCCCTGGACTGCTCCACCTCCAGCCTGGAAGGGGCTGCAATCAGCCAGTCATCCAGGTAAGGGTACACCCGGACCCTTCGGCGCCGCAGGAATGCTGTCACCACTGCCATGCATTTGATGAAGACCCTGGGAGCTGGAGAAAGGCCGAAGGGCATGGCCCGGAACTTGAAAAGGGACCCCTCCGCTCTGAAGCGTAGGAATCGCTGGTGGGACGGACGGATTGGGACATGAAAGAACATGTCCTGGAGGTCCAGAGAAAGTACAGTTACATAAGAACTTACTGTAACAGTAGATCTTCGAGAACAGCTCTCGCAGCAGGTTACATCATTAGGACTGAAGCCGACAGGCATCAGGACCCCACGGAAATTTTCTAGCTAGCAGTCTTCAGCAGGGACCACCTCCGATGTCGGTCCTGCCCCGACGTCAGGCGTAGTACATAAGGAGGCGGTCCCCCCCCACAATCCTCAGTTCTCCTGCCGGAGACTCCAGGCCGCTGGATGATATCAGAAGAGGAGACCGAGGATCCGCCACCAGATGGCAAAGACTAGTAAATAGGAATGACCCATCCCCTAAGATGAGTGTTTGACTACGACCTACCTCCAAAAGGTGGATGGTGGGCGGGAAGGTACCTACTGCAAGAGCTGTTCTCGAAGATCTACTGTTATGGTAAGTTCTTACGTAACTGTACTATCTTACTTCGAGATACAGCTCTTGCAGCAGGTTACACCATTAGGACTGATTTCCAAGCAATAGTGGCAATCATGCGCCACTGGGAGGAGGAAAGGCAGAGATCTCGACATTACTCGAGCCTAGGACAGGAGTCCCTGAAGGACGGCTAGACTGAACCCTGCTCTTCACCTCGATGTAATGTCCAGACTGTAATGTCTGATAAAGGTATGCACAGAGCTCCAAGTAGCTGCAGCGCAAATAGCTGAGGTGGAGACCTTCTTTAACGCCGCAAAAGAAGTAGCCACCCCTCTTGTGGAATGACTCTTGACCACGCTCAGTAAGGGTTTATTGCGTTTGTCATAACAGAAAGTGATGCACTGGATGAGCCACCTCGACAGTGACTGTTTGGAGACAGGAGCTCCTTTCATCCTGTGAGCAAAGGAGATGAAAAGTTGGTCCGCCTTTCAAAACTGTTTGGTTCTGGTCAGATAGTATCTGAGGCACCGATGCACATCGAGGGTGTGCAGAAGGGCTTCTCCTCGATTAGTGCACCTTGGGAAATACACTGGTAAATCAATATCCTGGCTAAGGGTGAGGGCTGAAACCACCTTAGGCAAAAACTTTGGGTTTGTCCTTAAGGATACCCTGTCCTGATGGAAAACCAAATAAGGCTCTTTTGCACATAAGAGCATGCAATTCCGAGATCCTTCTCGCCGAAGTAACAGCAACTAAAAATAACGTTTTCCAAGAGAGAAAACGTAGCTCGCAATCTGTGGCTGGTTCAAAAGGTGGCAGCGTAAGCTGCTCCAGGACGAAGGGTAAGTCCCAAGGAGGAAATGGATCCCTGATGGGCGGCCTAAGGTGGAGGACTCCCCTTAAGAAGGCACAAGTAGTGTTCAGCTGGGCCACCGTCCGATGGCCTACTGGGGCATGGTAGGCAGAAATTGCACAAAGGTGCACTTTAATCCAGGAGTGATCCAGTTCAGAATGGAAAAGGGAAAGCAGGTAGTCCAGAACCAGCTTTTCAGGACAGTCTAACAGCGAAAAACCACGCGCTTGAGCCCACAAACAGAATCTACGCCATTTCATGGTGTACGTTGCGTGGGTTGCCAGTTTTCTGGCGACAGAGAACACATCTGCCACTTCTTGCGAGACCCTGTATTGCATTATGGCTATGTCTCTAGAAGCCAAGCGGGTGGCCGCGTTGAAATGTAGGCAGTGCGGACACTTGTCGACCGCATGGTCGGGGCCTAAACAAAAAAGGCAGAGGGAGTGACCATCTTTGTGAGGCAGCTGGGTGCCGCACGAGTCGCACTTAGTTTTTGAAGGGAACGACATATACCGACATTCACCTGACGAAGAAAAAACAAAATACTGATACTTTTCAGAAAAACCGCCGAAGAAACAGGACTGAGCTTTATGAACTTCACCGCGAGGTGCTGCATGAGCTGACGGCAGGAAAGAACTGGAAGGCGGGCGTCTGGGACCACCCCTTTCTACCGACGTCGTCCGACGCCAGTCACCTGACGTGGGGGCAGTCCCCGCCAGGGACTGCTAGCTAGAAATTTTTCCGTGGGGTCCTGCCGCCGTCAGTCCTGTATGTAATTACCTACTGCAAGAGCCCTCTCGAAGTAAGATTTGGAGGTTCCCAGGCCAGCTGGTGCAGAATAGGGAACCAAATTTGTTTGGGCCAGAAAGGCGCGATCAAAATGAGCGTCACTTGCTCCCTGCAAAGTTTTAAGAGAACTCTCTGGATCAGCGGGAAAGGAGGGAAGGCATAGAGGAATCTGCCCGCCCAGGAGAGGGACAATGCGTCTCGCCAGAAAACACCAGGCCCTGGATCTAGCAAGCAAAAATTGGGCAGTTTGTATTTGAATGGGGGCGAAAGGTCTAACTCTGGAGTGCCCCATCTGTGAAACAGATCCTCTGCCACCTCCTGTAGAAGTTCCCACTCGTGGACTCTGGCCTGAGAGCGACTCAGACTGTCTGCGACGGTGTTGTCCACTCCCGGGACGTGTACTGCAATTAGGTTTGCGCCGTGTTGCAATATCCACTCCCACACTCTCATGGCCTCCCTGCAAACCAGGTAGGAGTGAATGCCTCCTTGTTTGTTGAGGTAATACATCACCGCAGTATTGTCTGTTAGTAACAGGAGTGTACCCAGTGGGATCTCCGACTGGAAGGCTTGCAGAGCGTAAAGGACTGCCCTCATTTCCAAAATGTTGATGTGGAGATGAGACTCCTGGGCTGTCCAAAAGGCCCTGAGATCGAACACAGTCCAGGTGTGCTCCCCAACCGAGCCCTGAGGCGACTGTGAAGAGTGTCACAGTCGGAGACGGTGCTATGAAGGGAACCCCCACGGAGAGGTTCCCCGGGTCTAGCCATCATTGCCAATCCCGAATCACGGCATTCGTGATTCGAATCAGCTGCTGCAGATGGTCTTGCCTTTGGTCCCATTGCACCCTTAGCACCTACTGGGTTACCCGCATGTGGAGATGTGCCAGCGGGACTGTTGCAATGGCCGCAGCCATGTGTCTGAGCAGGCAAAGGACCGATCTGGCCAGGACGGTCTTCTTCACCGACAGGTCCCTGATGAGGGATCTGATGTTTTCCCCTCTGTCCGAGGGAAGAAAAGCTTTCCCTCTGACAGTGTCCAGAACTACTCCTATAAACTGCAGTTTCTGTGATGGCACCAGGAGTGACTTTTTATAGTTGATGAGAATACGCAGTGATTGAAAAAGGGTGCAGTCAATGGCCGTCATCAGTGCCTCCCTGGAGGGTGCCATTAGAAGCCAGTCGTCCAGGTATGGTAACACGTAGTGGCCTTGTCTCCTCAGAGACGCCGCTACGACCACCATGCACTTCGTAAAAACGTGAGGTGCCAATGACAGCCTGAAGGGAAAAGCTCGGAACTGATAATGGCGGCTCTGAAACTCAAAGCTCAGGAACCTCCGGTGCGCTTGAGCAATGGGAATGTACAGGTAGGCGTCCTGCATGTCCAAGAACACCAGAAATGTGTCCTGCTTCAGCACAGGAATTAGACCTGGAAGGGTCACCATGCGGAAGCGTTTGTAAGCAACCGAAAAGTTGAGGTCACTGAGGTCCAGTATTGGACGGAGGTCCCCCGTTTTCTTTGGAACCAGGAAGAAGTGAGAATAGTACCCTAGTCCTCTGTGGTTCTCTGGGACGTGCTCTAAGGCTTCCCTTTTCCAGAAGTGCGAGCACTTCCTGCTGTATGAGCAGGGCATGCTGACCCCAATATCGGGAGAGCAGGGGAGGTGTTGTAGGTGGACTGCCTACAAATTCTATGTAATGGCCTTTTTTGACCAGCTGCAGAACCCACCTGTCGGAGGTGATCGATTGCCACCTTGGCAAGTGGCATGCAATGCGACCCCCGACTTTCATTTCCCGTTGATCCTGGCGAGGGGCGGGGGCCGGGAAGAAGTCATGCTGTGGCAGCGTTCGATCCGGCAGGCTGTGCAGACTTTGCAAATCGTTGGCCTCTGCCTGGGGATGACTTGGCCTGGGCTTTGTGGGTGAAAGTGCCCCTCTGCTGTTGGCCGGAATGTGGCTGTTGTCTTTGTAGCCAGCCATAAAAAAGCGGCTCTGGTTCCTATGAAAGGAACTGGGCCAAGACCTGTACATGGCCTGTACAGATCTGACTGCCTTCCCTGCGTCCTGAAGTTTGGTGATCACCTTCTCAGAGGCTTCACCATATAGGACCTCGCCATTGTAAGGGACGTCTAAGATGTTCTTCTGGATGTCCGGGGTAAAACTGGAGACACGGAGCCAAGAGTGTCTCCGGAGACACACGCCTGAGGCTGCAGCTCTGGCTGAAGAGTCCGCAGAATCATATGCGGCTCTGAGCACCTGGGTCCCCACATCCAAACCCGTGCGGAGGAGGTTCAAGAGCTCCTCATTTTGGTCACCATCGGGCATCTTCTCGACCAGGTCCTGTCCCTGTTCCCATAGTGCGTTCTGGAATTGGACCATGTGAGTGAGGTAATTCAGTGACCTGATGGCACAAGTCGCAGGCGTGTACGTGCGCCTACCCAGGACAGCCAATTGTTTCGATTTCTGGTCCGGTGGCTGTGTGCTCAAATGCTGAGGTCTTTACGACCAGTCATGCGAAGCAGTGATGACCAGGCAGTCAGCCAGAGGATGGTTTGCCAGATACTGGTCCTCCCTAGGCGCCTTATATAGGCGGTCAGCCTTCTTCGGCACTGCTGGACTGGAATGCGGATGTTTCCTGGCAGCCTTGGTGACGTCCGCAAAGGTATCCACCAAGGGCGGCACTACCACAGGCTTTGGGTCTTCCTGCCGAAGGTAGCGGGCAAGGCGTTGTCTCTCGGGGCGCTCTTCAGCATCCCACCCCGTATACTCCTCGATGTGCCTCATGATCTCCGCGAAAGAGGGATCATCCGGAGGAGACCTAGGTAGGTCGTGTGGGTCCGGAGAGGGAATGCTGATGGGAGAAGGACATCTGGAGCACCTTGAGGTGTCAGATCTAGAATCCTCCCCAGACGGGGTGTAGCGGCGCCGTCTGGATCTCTTAGGACTGGGTGACCCTGAGGGGGATCTGGAGGGAGGTCTTCTCCTGTCTGAGGATCTGCTCCGAGGAGGTGGTGTTTGCTCCTTGGGGGTTGGCGACCGTCCTACAGGCCCCTTGGGCGGAGGAGAGGGCACAGTCGGAGTAGGAGGAGGAGCACGTGTGGCGACAACATCTTTTTAGATGGTGTCCCACCAGAACGTAAAGAGTTCCTTTACCTCTGCCAAGTTCATGCCCGACGACAGGCCCGGCACCGGTGGCCTATCGCCGGGGTCAGGCGTTTCCCGCTCCAGGGAAGGTTCCCATGGGAGCCCAGCATCTCCGGTGTCGCCCGCCTGGTACTCGGGCTGTGTGGTATCCTCCTCCGACGAGACCTTCCCAACGGCGTCAGCTGGCGACGGTGGTGCGGTCCTCCTCTCTGGGGCAGCCGACGTCGGTCCCTTGGCCGACGCCCTCAGAGGCGAACGCCTGGCTGGCGACAGGTGTTTCGGTGTCGCTGGCTCCTGGGAGCGCCGGTGATGCTTGGCCGATGTCGGGTCCGATGTCCGTTTGAGGAACGTCAGGTCCTTGGTCTTGCAAGGAACTGGGTCTGACACACGTGGAGGCTGGGAAACCGACCTGGCGTCGGAGTCCCGCTGGCGGGAAAATGATTTGTGGCTTCCCCAGACTTCGACAAAGCCTTAGATGGAGTGGAAGATGCTGACGGCCTGGAAGGCTTCAGGGGCTGCAGAGAAGAGGAGCCGCAGGAGGATCTGACCTGAACCGGGGGAGGCTGAGATTGAGCCCTGGAGTATGGGCGGTCGGTCGTGGGCGGGCCGAGAGTCAAAGGCCTCGCAGAGACCTGGGCGTTTCCTTTCCAGTGCTTGTGGGTTTTACCTGGCGACTCCCCTGGAGAAGGTTCCTTGTCCATAGTTTTCAGTTTCTCCTCTAAGAAAGCGCTTGAAGAAACCTTCTGGCGGCGGATCCTGGTGCGACTGTTGAAGCCCTGGCAGAAGGAGCAGGCCTTGGTGTCGTGTTCCGGGCATAGGCAGCGCCTCACGCAGACGAATGTGGATCCTTGAAGGGATCTGTTTGCACTTGACTGCCGATTAGTGACCCTCAGAGAAGTATTTGGAGAGGACATCAGTTGAATACAGTTGTGAAGGAAGACAAATTCGTCGTATCTAAAAGTTCGTCGCACGCTAGAAAAAGGACTGAGAGGCCGATACTTGCGATGTCGGCAGCGGGAAAAGAACTGAGGATTGTGTATGTGTGTGTGTGTGTGGTGGGGCACCTCCTTATGTACTATGCCTGACGTCGGGGCGGGACCGACGTCAGAGGCGGTCCCCGCTGAAGACTGCTAGCTAGAAAATTTCTGTGGGGTCCTGACGCTTGTTGGCTTTGGTCCTAATGGTGTAACCTGCTGTAAGAGCTGTATCTCGAAGTAAGATCAGAACCACACACCTCGTTCCAAGGATGGAATGATCAGTGCCAGAGTGACCACCCTGAAGGTTCGAGACCTTAGGAACTTCTTCAGGTTGTGTAGGTCTAGAATGGGGCGCCAGCCCCTGACCGTTTTGGGACTAGCAAATACCTGGACACAAACCCTAGGTCTGGTAGAGGATCCGCTACCTCCCTGATCACCTCCTTCTGGAGGAACAGAGCAATGTCAGCTCGACGAGCTGATAGAGAGGCTGCGGACCATATAGCCCCCCTGTGGGGCGACGGCCCTATAGGGTGGGGCCTGCTCGAATTCCAGAAGCAGACCTTTCCCTACCACTTCCAACACCCAGTGGTCCGCGGTGATAGCAGATAGGCGGAAAGGAAGTGGCGGAGCCGTCCCCTCGGGGGGGACCGCGGGGGAGTGAGGCTGGGGCGTACCCTCAACCCGTCACTGGGCAGGCTTGGAGGAAGGACCGGCCGAGGGACTTCCTGGGCCTTTTTCTCCCGGCTTCCTGCTGGAGGAAGCTGCAGGCTTGGCTTTGGTGTGCCAAGTGCGTGCCTGCTGGCCCTGATGCTGGTGTTGCTGGGTCGGATGTGCCGCAGGGGCAGAAGGGCAAAAGGGCTTACGCTGCTGCTGGCGGCCTTTGTCCTTCTCGATCCTCTGGAGATGGCCTTCCACCCCCGGCCCGAACAAGTCAGTACCCAGGAAGGGAACATCTGCCAACTTGTGCTGGGTATCCGCCGTGAAGGTGGAGATCCGCAGCCAAGCTCTGCGGCACATGGCCAGTACTGACTGGCCACAAGAGTCTCCAATGTCGAGAGCAGTTTGGAGCTGTTGCTTTGCCACCGCCCTTCCCTGATCCCGCACCTGCTTGACCGTAGGTCAGCTGGGAGATGAGGAATCACCTCATCCAGGGAGCCCAAAAGAAAAAATTACTCACGTTGGTAATGTTGTTTCTTCTAATGGAGTCTTGCTGTATTCTAACATATGCAGTTAGGTCCTGCCTTTCAACTGCCCCGGAGAACAAAGGGTTAAACTTTCCATGGCCAGCATGGAATGTTCACCACGAGCTCGGTTGAAGCCCCTGTCTGCTGTTGTTTAAACTGCAACCATCAGATCTTTATGAGCAATACTCACTAGAAGTTCTGTGTGGAAACTGTAAAACTCATACTAGCCAACTGGCAACTATATCTATATAAAAGGGTTTTTGGTTTCAAAAGGAAGACTCAAGTCAGGAAACCCAAAAACAAAAACACATCCAAAAAACAACCACTCACCCAAAGTAAAGAGGGGTGAAAAAGGACACCCCCAGGGTGCCAACACTGCTCCTGCCCACCCACATCCCAAAATCTAGGTCCTAAGAGAGGAGGCGGGGGAGGTCAGAATACAGCAAGACTCCATTAGAAGAAACAACATTACTGAGGTGAGTAATTTTTTTCTTCAAAGAACATGAAGTCTTGATGTATTCTGACATATCCAGACTACCAAGCAGTACCTCCACGGAGGAGGGACAGAACCTACTTTGGAAACAGGCTCTGAAGTACTGCTGTGTCAAACCGAGCATCACTCCTAACCTGGATATCCAGAGAATAATGCTTGGTAAAAGTATTGACTGTTTTCCAGGTGGCTGCTTGACAAATTTCTAAGAGATATCCCTGGCAGCAGCCAGGAAGCAGCTATACCTCTACTGGAATGAGCCCCTCAGGTCTGAGGTGAGAGTTCTACACAGTTTTCATAGCAGAATTATATACAAGAAACAATCCACCTGGCAATAGATCTCTTAGTGGCAGGTTTGCCCTTACCAACTTCTCCATACGTAAGGAACAACTGGAGGGATTCAAACCTGTGACCCTTGGTACGCTCTATGTAGTAGCTAAGGGCTCTTTTAACATCCAAGCAGCGTAGCCTCCTCTCTCCAGAGGAGGAACGGTCAGTGGAGAAAACAGGAAGAGATGTAGACCGGTTCAGGTGGAAATCTGAAACCACTTTGGGTAAGTACTTTCTGTTAGTTCTTAGGACCACTTTATCTCTATGGAAAGAGATGAAATCAAATTCCACTGACAGGGCTTGCAATTCAGTGATACGCCTGGCAGAAGTAATGGCTACCAAAAACACAGTTTTCCAAGTTAAGTACTTAAGCTCTGCTGAAGACAAAAGCTCAAAGGGGGTTGCATAAGCTGAGCAATGCAAACATTAAGGTCCCAAGCAAGAGCAGGATCCCTAAAGGGGGAGGACTGGTGTGAAGCAATCCCTTGAAAAACTTACAAAACACAGGATGGGATGATAGAGAGGAAGGCTTGCCTACTGACAAGAAAGCAGAAACAGCTGGTCTGAGGCCTAGGCCATTAAGATGGACTATATAGTCCAGAACCATAGGCAACTCAGCAGAGTCTGGAGAAATATTCTTCTTAGAACACCAAATGCTGAATCTTTTCCATTTGGAGTTGTAAGTCTTTCTGGTGGAAGGCTTTTGAGAAGCCTTAAGGATATCCAGAACCCCTTGAGAGAGGTGCAGCTCAGCAAACTCTAACTCTTCAAGAGCCATGCCTTGAGATTGAGAGACTGAAGATTCGGGTAACAAATCCTCCCCTGAGAGGATGTCAACAGGTTGTAATTCCTGGGAAGAGACAGGGACTGCTAGGGACAGCAAAAGGGGATACCATGGCTGTCTGGCCCAGTCTGGAGCAATCAGAATCACTTTGCATGGTTGTGACCTTATCTTGACTAACACTTTGAACAGGAGAGGGAAGGGGGGGGAGCATACAGAAATGTCCCTTCCCAGTTCAGAATCAGAGCATCCAGGGGGACTGAGCCCAAGACTTGGGGTCTGCAACAAAAGAGAGGAACTTGGTGATTGTCTGGGGCTGCAAAAAGATCCATCTCTAGAGTGCCCCATCTCGAGAGAGTCACTTTCAAAACTGGAGGATCTAGGGCCCATTCGTGATGGCCCTGGGATATTCTGCTCAGTGCATCTGCTAGGACATTGTCCTTCCCTGGGAGGTGAACTGCTATCAGAGAGGTTTGCAGGGAATAGGCCAGGGACCACAACTTCATTGCTTCTGTGCACAAGGCCGTAGACCAAGTGCCTCCTTGCTTGTTGATGTACCACATGGTAGTGGTATTGTCTGTTCTGACCTGTACCACCTTGTTCTATACAGATTTGGAAAAAGCTTGCAGTGCCAGAAACACTGCTCTGAGTTACAAGAGATTGATGTGAAGCAGACATTCCCGAGGTGACCACAGTCCTTGGATGGTAAGATCCCCCAAATGGGCTCCCCAGCCCAGCAGGGAAGCATCTGTGTTGAGTATCACTGAATGAGACTGAGTGACAAAAGGAACCCCTTGTCTCATATTGTCCTGATCCTGCCACCATTGTAAGGCTTGGATTAGGGTTTGAGTCACTGGGACTAGTTTGGTAAGGGAATCCTTTCTTTGGGACCAGAAGGCTCTTAAATGGAACTGAATGCCCCTCATCTGGAATCCTGCTCCTTGAACCACTGCTGTGGAAGCTGCCATGTGGCTCAGAAGCTGAAGGAAATGCCTTGCTGGTCGAGACACCTGAAGGGTGAATGAAGAGGCCAGTTCCATGAGGGTCCTTGCCCTTTCCAGGGGAAGGAAGGCTCTTGCCTTTACTGTATCCAGCTCTGCACCTATGAAGGTGAGGAGATGTACTGGTTCGAGAACTGACTTTGGAAGGTTGAGAAGGAATCCTAAGGAAGTGAGCACTTGCTGGGTCACTTGCAAATGTGACTTGACTTGGTCTGGAGACTGATCTACTATGAGCCAGTCGTCCAAGTATGGGAAGATGAAGATCTTTTTTCTCCTTAGGAAAGCAACCACTACTGCCAGGCACTTTGTGAAAACCCTTGGAGCTGATGTTAGGCCAAAGGGCATTGCACTGAATTGATAGTGGCCTGAGGGCAACTCGAACCTGAGGTACTTTCTGTGGGAGCACCTGATGGGAATGTGAAAGCAGGCATCTTTGAGGTCCAGGGAGGCTAGCCAGTCCCCTGGCCTTAGACAGGGAAGGATAATTCCCAGAGTCACCATTTTGAACTTTGGCTTTAAAAGATGTTTGTTCAGATATCTTAGGTCCAGGATGGGCCGCCATTCTCCTGTCTTTTTGGGGGTTAGGAAGTACCTGGAGTACAATCCTTTGCCCTTGTGTAGGGTGGGAACCCTCTCTAAAGCTCTGAGAGCTAGGAGAGAAGAAACCTCTGCCTCTAGGGCAAGGGTCTCTGAAAGATTCGCGGGTGGAAAGGATCTGGTTCTCATCTTGGGAAATTTTTTGAAGCTGAGAACCAGTCCCTGGCTTACTACTTCCAGGACCCACTTGTCTGATGTTAGAGACTTCCAGTCCAGGACAAAGTAAGCCAGCCTGCCCCCTACTGGTATGGAAGAATCGGCCCGGGCAGACAATCAGGGTGTCTGCTTGGCAGGGATTTAGGCTGAGGAGTGGATGCAGGCCTGCTCATCCCCCATCTGCCTCTCCCTCTGAAGAACCCCCTCTGTGAAAAAGAAGAGGAGGCCTGAGCTTGGTAAAAAGGCCTTTGGAAGGGCCTGGCCCTGCCCCTGGACTGCTGCCTTTGAGGAGTAGCTTGCCATTCTTTGGCCTGAGCACTCCTGAAAGTGGTCCTGTACTCATCCATCTTTTTCATGTAGTTCTCTGTCTGCTCCCCAAACAGAGAATTACCAATGACAGGAAAATCCATGGCCTTAGCCTGGGTATCCTGTGAGAGGCTAGTACATCTGAGCCAAGCCATCCTCCAAAGAGACACAGATGTAGCCATGACTCTTGATGAAACATCATTGGAGTCCACAGCAGCATAAAACTGTACTTTAGATGCCTCAATCCCATCTGCAGCCACCTGCTCCAGCTCCTTGGCAAGCTGGTCAGGGGCCTGTTTAGCCAGAGCCAGCACAGTGTCTCACCTGGACTTCTGGTATCTAGCTGTATAGGCCGTATAGTTAGCCTGCCTGAGTCCCAAAGATGCTGCCATGTATTGTTTCTTTGCTATGGCATCAATCTTCCTGGAGTCCCTGTCTGGGGGGTGTGATGCCAAGAGGATATTTGCCTTATCACAGGCAGCAGCCTGCACTACCCCAACATGGCTGCATTGCTGGAAAAGGAACTTCGTGTCTGAGCCTGAGAGAGTGTACCTCTTGTCCATTCGTCTGTCCACAGGAGGTATAGAATTAGGAGACTTAAGAATTTTATGTCTCTGTTTCCCAAAGGATTTGTGGAGGGGAACAGACAGTCTCCTGGACTCTGGAATGTCCATCATCTCAACATAATCAGGCTCCTCCTGATTCTCTACTGCTTCCTCCACAGGAAGCTGGAGGGTCTCAGCCACTTTTTTGTAAAACATATAGTGAGAAGGGGACTCAGAAAGCCTAGGAGGAGAAACACTTGAAGGTCTGTCTAGAGAGATGTCCGGGTCAATAGGCACATCCAGACTTTCATAATCACCATAATCATCCTCATACTTTCCTTCCTCCTCCTCCAGTTCATAAAATTCCTCCAAAGTATAATCCGGAACCGGGGGAACCGACTGAACTGAACCCCTGCCAGATGGTGCCAGTTCGGTCGGAACTGAACTAAGCGATTGCACTATCCTTATCACCTTGGCTATCTCATCGGCGGTCGTAGTATGAATTTCTGGGTCCGAACCGGACGATTTATCTTTTCTCTTTCTTTTCACCGGAACCGACTCCTCAGAATCGTCTCTCCTTTTGCCCGAAGAAGTATCACCCTGGTCAGAGGGCACTCCTTCTGGTTCGGTCGGAACCGAACCGGGCTGGCCATCCGGGTCAGCGAACTTCTCACCTCAGTCTACCTAATCTCTTTTCCAGGGTAGATTTGGGAACATTCTTGCAAATTGGCAGTCTGAATCGAGGTGGTCAAACCCCAGACAATGAACACAGGTGGTGTGGGAATCGGCCTTAGCAAAGACCTCCCCACACTCACTGCAGTGTTGAAACCCAGTGGGCCCGGTTTTCTTCTTGGGTTTCTCAGACATGGCCAACCTAACCAAACTTACACTTTTTTCGGCAACCGCCAGGCAAGACTCCCTTATCGGTTCCTAACCGTGTCACGGGTCTTGGGAAAAAAAACGTTTCGAGACACGTTTGTTTTTAGAACCGATAAGGACCGGTAAGCACACAGTAAAATTTACACAAGAATTAAACAAATGATCGGTTCGGCCAAACCGATCCACACTTTTTACAAGTTCCACACAAAAACACAGTACAAAACTACCTAGTACTCACGATGCCACAGACAGAGACTGAACCGAGACATGTGGGAAAGTTTTTTCGGTTAGAAACCGATGAAAAAAACGACACTTAAACTGACTTTCGAACCGAGCTGCAGGAGAAATCTCTGGAGTGACTGTTCAGTGAGGCAGAGTAAAGAATCTGACGGTTAGCGTTCAAAGGGAAACAGACAGAGACATCAACCAAGCTCGAGCTCAGCATTCTATGCTTTGCATAGAAATGTTAACCCTTTGTTCTCCAGGGCAGTTTAAAGGCTGGGGCTAACTGCACTTGTCACAATAAACAGTAAGACTGTTTGAATATTACCCAATTTAAGAGGCCACTGCGCTCAGCTCTCTCTTCCAGAACTGCACCTGCTTCCAATAATCTATGAACTTGCATGGCTTGTGCGGAAATTCCACACTGTTTTTGCTATTGTATAGCTTAAATTAATTTTATCTGTTATTTTATTTTTATTAACAATTCAGGTACAACAGACAGAAGCTGTCTGTTTTCAGGTAAGACCCGGGAGAGTACAACATAAGGAATAAAATATGGCCGAGTATACACAACGAGCCTGTGTTTCCATCAAGGGGTTGAAGATACCAGCGTATGGATCTCGAGAGTGAAGCTCCAGCGGTCCATGTTGTTATCTTCAACCCGAGATAAACAAAACTAATTATGTATACTCAACTCACTCTACTTAATTATAGTATATGATTCTCCATACAGAAAAAAGTTACATTTTTCATTATTTTAAACTGTCACAAGGTTTCATACCTTGTGTTTCTGCCACTTGCCATCGGCATCTCACTCAACTGCAAAGAATCCGTCAGTGCAGTCTTATTACTATCCCGAGTGTTTAGCAGTTCCTTGGTATTACTCGATTTAGTTAAAAAAAAAAAAAAAAACAGCGGCGTTCCTACAGTTTGGGAACCACCGGAGCTAGCTACGGTAATCCGTGACCAAACCGTTTCGAAACTGCTCACTAAGTGCCGGTGCCACGTTTGTTTAAATTTTTTTTTTTTTTTTTTTTTTAAGAGATTCCTGTCATCCAATCATGTGGCGGGATAGTGCAGGACTCATCAATATTAAGTGCGGGCTGCTGAATATTTATTGTAGAATGTGCACAATAACTTTAAGAACATGCACAACAACATTTAGAATGTGCACAACATAGAAGATAATGTATGGGTCCTGATCGGTAACCTACTTGTTAACTGTCGAGAGGTTGCCATGGCAACCATGTAAACCTCGATAGCGAAGCTCGAGAGGTTTATGTCGCCATGACAACCTTGAGACCGTTAACAAGTAGGTCACCGATCGGGGCACCATATATTTTATAGTGTATGGCTGCCATAAAGAAGAAAAGAAGCAGGTTACTCACCTGTAACAGGAGTTCTAGGAGTGGTATATGTTGTTCATCCACACTTACTGGCAGGTTCCTTGCCGGAAGGTCTTCAAGCTGGCTCCTCCCACCCACCCGGGTGGTAAAACTCTCAGTTCCACCCCATGACGCCAGATCTAGCCTGCTGGAAGCCAAGTTGCGCGTCGAAGCCGGGGAGGTCGGGTGGGTTGAGTGGATGAACAACATATACCACTCCTAGAACTCCGGTTGCAGGTGAGTAACCTGTATTTCTAGGGACATGGATATGTTGTTCAATCCACACTTACTGGCAGACTCCTAGCAGTTCTACAGGAGGAGCGAGGCAAGGCACACACCTCCTATACTTACTTGGGAAATAAGGACTGGAGAACCGAGGTCCCAAAACCAGCATCCTGGCGTGACTCAAGGTCGATGTGGTAGTGGGTAATGAAAGTGTGTGCTGACTTCCAGGTAGCAGCCCTGCAGATTTCCTGGATAAGGACGTCCATGGAAGCAGCCACCGAAGCAGCGGTATGGTGGGTAGAATGAGCTCTTATCCCTCTGGGAGGCTCCATGCCCGCCAACCTATAGCAGAGATCTATGTAGTAGGTGACCCACCTGCCTATCTTCCGCTTGGCTGCAGGTCTGCCAGGTGCAGCTTCAGTGTAGGTGACAAACAGCTGGCGAACCTCTCCCTGAACTTCAGCCGTCCGCTCCTTATAATAAGAGAGCGCTCTTCTAGGGTCCAAAGTATGGAGCCTATATTCGGCCTCCAAGGTGTGACTGGTGTAGAACACCGGCAGAGTCAACACCTAGTTAAGGTGAAACTCCGACACCACCTTCGGAAGGAATTTCAGGTGGGGGCGCATAACAACCTTGTCCCTGTGGAGGACCAGATAAGGAGACTCTATGGAAAGCGCCTGGATCCTTCTGGGTAACGTAATAGCCACCAAGAAGGCGGTCTTCCACGACTGGTGGGAGAAATCGCAGCTGTGCATCGGTTCAAATGGCTTGCCCATGAGCTTAGCCAATACCAGCAGTAGATCCCATGGAGGTAGAAGTTCTTGCACCAGAGGGATATGTGATCAAGGCCTTTAAAAAAGCGCCCGACCACCTTTTCCTGCACCACCGACTGCTTTCCGGCCCGCGCCCGGTAAGCAGAGATAGCTGCCAGGTGCACCTTAAGGGGCGTTGACCAAAGCCCTAGCTGAGAAAGGGGCCATAGGTAGTCCAGAATGCTGGCCAAGGAACAGGAGGAAGGGTCCAACCTCTTATCCTGACACCAAATGGAGAATCTCTTCCATTTGAAGGCATAGCATTTTCTGGTCGACTCCTTACGAGATGCCTCAACAACGTTGAGGACCTCGTCGGTAAGACCCAAGGCCTGGAACTCTAGTCGCTCAGGAACCAGGCCATCAGATTCAGGGACTGAAGGTCCGGGTGGAGTACCTTCCCCTGGTTGACTGAGATCAGGTCCGGGTGGGCTGGAAGCCATCTCGGGAGCCTGGAGCTGAAGCTGAGGATATCTGGACACCAGAACTGACGGGGCCAGTCTGGGGCTACCAGAATCACCTACGCCTTGTCCCTCCTCGCCTTGAGAAGCACCTTGTGGATCAAGGGAAATGGGTGAAAAGCATAGAAAAGGCCCGGGGTCCACGGCCTCAAGAAGGCATCCCCTGCAGCGAGCCCTGCTGAGGGGGGCAGACATAAAACAGTCTCAGCTTCGCATTCTCCCTGGAGGCAAACAGGTCCACCTGAGGTGTGCCCCAGTGGGAGAACAGATCGTGTACTACCTCCAGCAGGAGAGACCACTCGTGAGATGCAACACCTATCTGGCTTAGAGCATCGGCCAGAGTGTTGCAGGCTCCCGCCACATGGATGGCTAGGAGATCCGCCTCCAGTCTGCCCACGAGAGACCAAGTGTGGATAGCTTCCTTGCACAGAGACAAGGAGTGCGTCCCGCCCTGGTGGTTTAGGTAGTACATGGTTGTGGTGTTGACCGTCTGGACCTGGACCACTTGACCCCATATAAACGGAGCGAAGGCGGTGAGGGCTAGTCAGACCGTTCGAAGCTCCAGCAGGTTGATGTGGCATTGAGACTCCTGAGGTGACCAGAGGCTATGCGCTCTGAGCTCCCTGAGATGGGCACCCCAACCCATCAGAGAGGTGTCGGTTGTTAGAGTGACCGTCGGGTCTGGGCAGACAAACGGGATACCCTCCTGCAGATGAGCGGGAATGATCCACCACTGGAGAGCATTCCCCATCTCCTGGGTCACTATCACTGGCTGGTCCAGAGGACTGGAGCGCTGTGACCATTGGCAAGCCAGTCTCAATTGAAGGTGACTCATGTGCCAGTGGGCCCAATGGACCACACTGGTGCAGGCCGCCATGAGGCCCAGGAGGCGCAGGAAGTCCCGGGCAGGGTGGAACTGCCCAACCAGAAATGATTGGGCAAAGGAGGAAAGAACCTCGGCCCTGTGCGCTGGGAGCCGTGCTCTGGCTCGAAGAAAGTCGAGCTCTGCCCCGATGAATTGAATCACCTGTGTTGGCACGAGTTCCGATTTGGCCTCGTTGATGAGGAGGCCAATTTGAGAGCAGACCTGGAGGGCCAGATCCCTGCACCACTCCACCTCCGGCTTGGAGGAGGCTGCAATCAGCCCAGACCCAGATCCTTTGGTGCCGCAGGAATGCTGTCACCACTGCCATGCATTTGGTGAAGACCCTGGGAGCTGGAGAGAGGCCAAAGGGCATGACACAGAACTCAAAAAGGGATCCCACTGCCCTGAAGCGGAGGAATTGCTGGTAGGACGGACGGATTGGGATGTGAAAGAACGCGTTCTGAAGGTCCAGAGAACAGAACCACATGCCTCGTTCCAAGGATGGGATGATCTGAGCCAGATTGACCATCCTGAAGGTTCGAGACCTTAGGAACTTGTTCAGGTCGTGCAGGTCAAGAAAGGGGCACCAGCCCACCGTCCGTTTTGGGACCAGGAAGTACCTGGACACAAACCCTGGGTCTGATGGAGGATCCGCCACCTCCCTGATCACCTCTTTCTGGAGGAGCAGGGCAATGTCGGCTCTACGGGCCAACAGTGAGTCTGCAGAACCCCTAGCCCCCCTGTGGGGTGACGGCTCGATAAAGTGGGGACTGCTCGAATTCCAGAGGCAGACCCTTTCCTACCACTTCCAGCACCCAGCGGTCCATGGTGATATTGGACCAGGCGGATAGGAAGTGGCAGAGCCATCCTTCCACCGGGGGGTGGGGAACCCGTGGAGGAGTGATGAGTTTGGGGGCGACACCCGTCACTGGGCAGGCTTGGAGGAAGGACCGGCCGAGGAGCCTCCTGGACCTTTTCCTCCCGGCTTCCTGTTGGAGGAAGCAGCAGGCTTGGCTTTGGGGTGCCAAGTGTGTGCCTGCTGGCCTTGATGCTGGTGTTGCTGGGCCGGACATGCCACAGGGGCTGAAGGATGAAAGGGCTTACGCTGCTGCTGGCGGCCTTTGTCCTTCTGGGCAGACATGACCGAGTCCAAGGTGGCACTGGACTTCTCGATCCACTGAAGATGCCACATAACCCCGGGACCGAACAAGTCGGTACCCAGGAAGGGAACGTCTGCCAGCTTGTGTTGGGTATCTGCTGTGAAGGTGGAGATTGTAGGCCAAGCTCTGCGGCACATGGCCACTGCAGCTGCTACTGACCGGGCACATGAGTCAGCGATGTCCAGGGAAGTCTGGAGCTGCTGTTTTGAAACCGCCCTTCACTGATCCCGCACCTGCTTGACCATAGTTTGTAGGTCAGCTGGGAGATGAGGAATCACCTCATCCAGGGAGCCCAAAAGGGTGTGTGAAAAGTGTGCCATCAGGACGGCTGAGCTGGCCTGACAAAGGCCTAGGGAGGAAGCAGCATAAACTTTCCGCCCGGAGTAGTCCAACTTCTTGGACTCCTTGTCGGGAGGCTTGTCCACGTCCTGAGCATTCCTGGAATGCCGGAAAACGCTGTCTGTCACGAGTCCCTCCAAGAGGGGGTGCTCCGAGAAACCGGAGAGTGAACCGGTGGGAACAGCATACTTCTGAGCCATCCTGGCCGAAGGTGCTGGACAAGAAGCTGGCCGCTGCCACAGCTCCAGGGCCGGGCCAACAATGGCTTCGGCCACAGGGAAGGCCTCCGTAGGAGAATCCCCTCAGTTCCAGTATCTCCGTGTGGGGATACTTGGTCCGGTCTGAAATGGGTTTGACCTGCATCCCAGTGGACTCTGAGATGAGCTGAAGCATTTCCAGAAACGAGGATGGGCTCTCGTCCACCGACTGACCCCCAGTGGACTCCAAGTCAAGTCACCTGGAGAACAAGGAGTCGTCATCATCGGACTCCGAGGATTCTGCGAATGGCTGCCGAGCGCCTGAGCCACCCTCCACCTGCTGAGGTCAATCGGAAGTGAGGGTGACCGACAACCTATGGGGCAATACCCTGACCCAACCGAGAATCCTTGGTCGGGACCCCAGTCTTCGGTTGTGGAGGCGGAGGTCCCATCACAATGGGTGGCACAGCCGGTTTCGGCCAAACAACCGGTGCCGGCTTCGGCTCCTCGACCACTACAAGGGGTTGTTTCGGCCGCACCGGTGACAGCCACTTACTGGCCAGGGAAAGCGATGGAGTCAGCTTATTCCCAGTCAAAATAAGCTGCGCCACATTAGATCCTCGTAGCGCTGACGCAATTTGCGCTGCAGCCTATCCTCCCAAGAGGACAAATACGAGGATGAGCAGCGCCGCCGCTTTCCAAGGTGCCGAGACCGACACCGCCGATGTTGGTGGCATCGGCTGGACCGGGAAGAGGTCCGAGACCGAGACCTTCGGTGTTTCTGAGAGGGGGCAGGGGAAATCCACTCCTCACACGGTTCAGGGACCTTAACCGGGGACTCCGGCAGAGGAGGCACAGGTAAGTCCTTGGTTTCCACCCGGAAACCAGTGAAGAAGGGTTGTCGGCTTCTCTGGTTGATGGCCCGTCCGACGGGTCGAGAAAAGTCTCGACTGCATCAATGGGTGTCTGGCGGCTGACGGGCCGGGGACACCGTGAAGCCAGCGGCCATAGCCGCAACCTCGACCGAAGTAGAGTGTCAACTATCCGGGGAAGGGGACCTCTCCCACTCCCATGAACGTAGACGGTGGGACTTACCTTTGGGGTCCTTCTTTTTGGACTGAGAGGAATGTCCCAAAGGGCCTTCTCCCTTGGTGGAGAGGGATTGGAAAAGCTCCTTGAAAGAAACTGTGTAGGGGGATTCCAAGGAGAGCGGGATAAATGCCGTGACCGAGGATGATGATGCGGCCTGGGTCGCCTCCTCCTCGAGGGTGATTATCTGCTCCAGCTATTCAGCCAAGCCCGCAGCCACGGACACCGCCCAATGGGCCTCCTTAGACTTAACCAGACGATAACGTTTTTCGGGTCGCCCCAACAGTAATCAGGCAGCGCGGTCCTCCAAGAATCAAGCCGAAAAGGACGGTAGACAACCACAAGCCTGTGAGTCACGGCCGAGTCCAAGGCAATAAACGCATGTGATGTGCGGATCGGTCTGGGACATCTTCTGCCCACAGGGGCACCGACGAAATCCAGGAGTCGATCTGTCCATCGCAGCCGCGAGGGAAGATAAAGACCGAAGTCTTGTAAATTTTAAGATAAGTTTCGGATTAACCGAAGAGTTTGGATGCAGGCCTAAAACACAGAGCACAAAGGAGGGAACCTGAGCTTCCAAGTGGTAAGGAAGATCTGGCGTCATGCGGCGGATCAGAGAGCTTTACCACCCGGGTGGGTGGGAGGAGCCAGCTTGAAGACCTTCCGGCAAGATTTAAAGCGGCAAGGAACAACATATCCACGTCCCTAGAAAAGTGATTTATGCCACCGCAGGTCAAGTTCTCACCTCCGTGGCTGTTTCCGGGAGCCATTCGCTTCCTCTATCAAGCAAGTGCAGATCGATCCTGGTTGTTATTACCAGTGATGTGATGTACCTTCGATGGGTTAACAACAAAGTGACATCACATCGATGGCATAACAACCATGGGAAAAGATAGATTTTGGTAGATAACAACGTTCTACCATACATTATAATTAGAACGTGCACAACATTAGAGCAGCCACTGATTTCCATATACTGTATAATAAACTCTAACCATAAACTATATTAGCAATACCTGACTTATTACAATGTATGAACATGTACAGGTATATCTAACACCTGTTGTGTCTATCCTGACTATATTCTACTGGAATTGATAAAGACACTGTTTTTGCATATAACAGCATTTGACGTGGAACCTTTGTAAATGAGCACCTGTGCTCAAAGGTACTCTCCAAATGAATAAATAAATAAAAATTATCTAAGTACCATAAGTGTTGCTCTTCAAGAGTATCTTCACCATTAATTCATACTTATGGGTCTAGGGCCAGAGGCACTAGGACCAGTAGTTTTTTTTTTTTCTTAGATGAAGGGGAACTGATGTCAGCTAACAACATTGTATGCACACTGGACGTGGTGCTGCGTGCATAACCATCGTCGACTCCCTCATGCATCTCAGTTCCATTTGCAGGAGTGAAATTAAACACAGGACTAGACATTTTCTAGCCCAAAGGATAGAGTAAAAGGATATAAGATACAATATAAACTAATTAAAAGCAGACTACCAACTTAAAGACTGAAGGTTAGGCTGACTGGAGATGGCACAAGCATTGTGGGTCTAAAAATGAGCCACAGCCTTTTACCACTAGCTAGACAGAGTGGGCAGTGATAGATAAAGAAGGGGTAGCTGCCTTAATCAAATTGCTCTGGCAGAACCAACAAAAATAAGTCCACTTGAGACCCCCTTGCAAATGAGATGGCAAAAATACCAAAAATGGAGAAAATGACATCTGGACTTTCAAAAATTAAAAAACTCTTATGCTTCCTGATAGAATCAGAGTAGACTTGAGAGTGAACCCATATCCCTCTTTTTCTGTATGACAGATGAAGAAAAATTGGGGCGAAGCAGCCTTAGGGAGGCAAGATGTGACCATCTTCTCTGGCATGCTCCAGGTGATGTGGATGAAGCCCAAAGCTCAGAGAGAAGTGTCAAGGGATACCAACTAAAAATTCCAGCACGAAAGAAGAACATGCCCTGTTCTACCTACAACCACAGTGATGTACCCTGTATGAAGCGAACACACCGATCCAAGCAAGAGCATTTTACCCTTCCACAGACAAAGCATCTATTTAGTAGAGTTAGACTGGATGATGGCATGGGCACCTGCTGCATATAGCAACTAACAGGGATATACCTTATAAGGGATGTACCCTGAGTAGGGAGAATGAGGGAGGAAAAAATGGACGGAAGGTGGTCACCTACCCTCTCCACTGGGGGGGGGGGGATTTGGTTGGTATCAGAGCCATGAGTGACCCCCACTCGCTTATGTTTTTTCCTGGCACTGGTGTGTTCTTCTCTCTTTTTTTTTTTAAAAAAACAAAAATGATCATCAATAACGGCCATGGCACAGTAGATAAGCAGACAAAAAGTGCTACCACTACCCACAAGGTGAGCTGCCACAGGCCCTGGCTCTAAGCAGAGCAGGGAATAGTGGGAAGGCGTCCGAACAGATGGTGGAGAATTAAGGAAGATCATCAATTATGGTAAGCATGGATTATTTTTATCTTACAAGTATCAGTCTTCACCACTGATTCATACTTATGGGGCCAAGTAACAGGCTTCCCAATAAGAGAGAAGCTGGCTCACCCTGAAGGTTAACAGGTACCCCCTCAACCCTCTGTATAGGGAGAACACCTGAGGGTGGAGGCTACTAATGGTTCTGGTGAGACCCAAGAACATTCTGAGTCAGATGGATGTGGAGGATAGTGCCCCGAAAGGGCCCATCTCACCCTATGGAAAAGAAGGGACCCCCTGGAACTGGGAATTAAGCAACTTTCGCAGGGCCATAGGTGTCAGTCGAGAGAGGCTAAGCCAAAAAGTCTGCTGCAGACTCCGGTTCCCACCTCATACGATGCCCATGTTTGGTGCCTCACCAACAGCTGCCCTAGCTGCACCACAGGCTCTTTTTATAAGCTGCCAAGTGTGCCTGATGTGCAGAAATGTGTGACGGTGGAATAGGACCCTGTCCCAGTTGGAGAAAGTGTTTAAATGCAAGGATCTGTTCTACTATTCCTTTCCTGTCTCTTGTCTGTCTGGTTATGCAAATACATTTTCTCGTGAGACCTAGGACCTGATCACCCCGACAGTCTCGCAATTCTTTGCCTCTCACTGTCTCTGTCTTCCCTTTCTGTCTGTCTTTTTCTCCCTTGCATATCTGCTGATATAAAAATATATGCAAATCATTGTATGGAAATGTAACTGATATTGGGATCCCTTTTGTTTAGAAATTATATAGTGTTAATTTTTGAAATGTATATAATTGTGGTTTGAGATGATTGTAAGAAGCTATTGGAAACTGAAGAGGTTATCAGAGTGCAATTTTTAAGCCTTTTGCAGAAGTGCTGTGAAAAAGGGGCCTCAGTTCAGGGACATGCCAGCACCTGCCTGAAACATACAAGAACACTTTCGAAGAAACATGATGCTTGTTAAGAATGGATGTCGGAAGGACTTATAAGAGAGCTGAGCTACAACTGCATGAAAAGATGGACACAGAGATTGAAGGAGAACTCAGATGGACTTTTTCTGTTTATTTGGCCTTTGTAAATAGTTATACTGAACAATTTTATTTTTTTTTTATGTTAGTGCTAGTACAAATACAACTTTTGTTGCGAATTTTACACTGCTCCTGGTTCTTCCTATGCTTCCTGACCCGTGCCTCAACGACAAAATGCACATCATGGTGTGAGCCGAGGAGAATACCTTCCTACCCAAAGTATCTATCTGTGCAGTCAGCTTCAGAAGGTCGGCCATGAACCGGGCAACATGGACCTGCATGACCTGACTCCTTGTTGTGGGAGCTGAGATACTGCATGTGCACAATGACACTGGCAGGCATTTCTGAGGGCTAGAGAAAGAGTGAAGGGACATCTCCAAACTGTCCTTGACATTCATCAAAGGCTATAAACCCGAGAGGAATAACACAGTGGGGTATCGCTGAAAGGTCCTAGGAATCCCAGCTACATGGAAAGGGTATTGCAGTTAGCAGTGGTGCCAATGTCTGGTGCCAGCAGCATGTCCCTCAGGAATCTCTGGTACAGGGAGTATTCAGAGGCTGAGGACATGTGGAGGAAGAGTCCCTGACTTTGGAGGAAGATATCAACAGAAAGGAGTTACTGGACCTGGAAGCAGGTGGTGCTAGAGGGCCAGGTTGGAACTGAACCCAGACAGTGTCAGTGTGCTACTAAAGCAAGGAACCAGCTGTGCTTTCATGCTGACTCCAGGTGATAGGCTCAAGAGGCCCCATGATCACTGGAAACTCCGGAAGAAATGGCATAGACCCGGGAGGCAGAAAAGAGCTGGAGGCCTTAGGAACATTCAAGGAACTGCGCCCAAGGGGAGGGTCATAGCGAACCTGCCCGAAGGTCAACCTACGGAAGAAGAACTACCAAGTCAGTGTCTGTGGAGGTGGGGTGGACCCAGGCAAAGATAGCAGAGTCATTCAGTGACCTCAGGACAGCCTAGGTCCACACCTGTGACTGGCTCAGCTGGCAGTTCCGAAGAAAACACCACGTTCCTGGCACCATGTTCAGGATCACTGACTGGTCTAGACATAGGGATCTCCCTGGCCCTGCAGTTGGCACCATCCTTGGTGCTGGGCCCAGTGCCAGTTTCTACGCTGACCTTGGGTTCTTCCCCACATCCACTGAGCCAGCCTGGTGTCGTGACTGACACCAAGAGTGGGGACATATCTGTAGGCGGTACCACTGTCAGCACCATGCTTGGTGTCAGGTCCAGAACCGACACCATGGCCTGTGGCACACCGTAAATACCTCCCTGGTTTGGCATGGTGCTCCTGCTGCTAAACCTGAGCCATCTCTGTATGGCACTCATTTGTATAATCCATGCCAATCTATTATCATGGTACTTTCCGTATGCATCCTTTGTGTAGCTCTGCATGGACCAATACTGTTCCTAAATGTTCCCATTCTATGATGTGATGTTCAGTTGATGTTTCTTCCTTTTACTGCTTACTGTATTACAATGCATCCAACCCGAGTGCATCACCTTGTATGCATTCCCCTTCCATGATGCAATACCTTATCTGACTAGATTAAATAAAGTGCAATATAAAATGGCTAGATATGTCTTACAATGCAGTTTTAAAACACACCATTGCTTGATGCACACAAAATTATGCTGGTAGCCTCGAGATTGGATATATAAAAATTGGCTAATAAATACCAGACATTCTACTCAGATCATTATATTACCCAATCACTATTTCCTAATGAAAATAAGGGCAAAATGAGTTAACGAGATCGGTGCATATAACTAAAATTCATATTGGGAAAAGAAAGAACAAATATGGTGATAGAACTCTGTGTTGTCAGGCAGCCAAAGCCTGGAATAATTTACCATTTTCATTTTGAATACTGACCACACATGGGTCTTTTATTACAGCAGTTAAAGAATTGTACCATTTATCTGTAAATGTACATAGTTAACTGATTGGTCACTGTTCTGTACATACTTGTATCTACTTTTACTACTGGAATCTTGTGTATTAACTGTTACATCTGCTATGTCCACAAAGTTTTTGTTTTATTGTTTTAGTGTAACTTATAGATGATTTAGCATAGGACCATCTTGTGAACAGAGTAGTAAAAATCCTAACGACAATGTTTCCTGTATAAAAATAACGTTTTATCTATCTATCTTGTTTAATGTTTCTTCTCTTCACTGAATGTATTACAATGCATTCTACTGCACGTCATTTTGTATGTAATCTCCCAGGTCATACCTGAAAACAGGCAATCACTGCCTAAAGTGATTACCTAGTTCACAAAAGCTACATGAAGTTAGGTAAGAATGGGCAGAGACCACGGGCCATGGGACCTTTTTTTCTGCTAACATATTGTGTTTCTATGCAAGACTTGGACTCTGTGTTAAGACTTGGAAAAGCTGCTCTCCAGCTGACTTTGAAGATGTGAATGTATGAAATTTACCACAGGTCGTTTCACTTGGCGAGGAGGACTTGACTGGGGGGAAGGTTTCTTGGACTGTGCTGGTGCTGCTGGTTGCTGCACGGATGAAGGTGTCTCCTGTTGCTGCTGCCGAGTCTCTTTCGTCTGGGGCTGATCGGAGCTCTGCTGTGGCTGTTGCTGTTGTGATGATGCCGGCTGTGGCTGCTGTACAGACTGTAGCTGCTGTGACGACTGAGATGTTGTTGGCTGGGGCATCTGCTGTTTCCCTTGTGAGTACAGGTCTAGGATTTGATGGCAAATATCTAACAAAGACAAAATGTTTAAGCATTAGATTAAGTACGGTATCCGCAAGTTTGTAGGTCTCCGTGTGAAAGGTTTCTTTGGTGGGAGGGGTACCGCTTACATGCCAGTTGCACCCCAGGAAAGCAAGGAGAGAAAAAAAGATGGTGGTCAACAATGAATACTTCAGAAAATAAGCTGTTAACATCCCAGCCATGTGCTAGGAAGGATTATTGTGAGGAACTTTATAGAAGAATAACAGCACTGTCACTAAGGACTGTTCCTGTCTACCTGAAAGAAAGAAAGATTAGCACCAGATCTTATTAAGTTTCATGGCAACTAAACAGGGCTAAAATCGGGAAGTATGTTTTTTTTTTTAATGAAGATCAGTTTCTGAAGAAAAGTTTATTACTTACCAGTAACAGCAGATCTGCGAGAGGAACTCCATAGAGCCATAATACATTGGACTGTAAGCCATCAGCATCAAGTCCTCGTGGGAAGCTTTTGCAAAGATGGGGACACCTGTGACTATGTGCACAGCATCACCTATATAATGTGTGTGGGCCCAATCCACTTAAGTTTAGCTCCATCGGTGAACAGGCTTCTAAAAACATCCATCAATGACAGGGCTGGGGCTGCCCACACCAATCATACACAGAAAGGCAGGAGGGATAAGTAAAACAGCAAGCATTGCCCACTACAAAAATCAATGGAGGCACTATCTAACATATGAACTGTATCACAAGTCTACAGAAACAAGGTGTTCTATGGTGGTGGTGGTGGGGGGATGCAGCACGGAAAACTGCAGGGCTCTATGGAGACATTCTTGAAGATATGAAAATTACGCACTCAACGTAATTTTTGATCTTCCTGGAACATCTTCACCATTGATTTACACTGATGGGTTCTGAGCCAGTCGTTAGGAACTTGGGGGAGCCAAAACTTTTCAGGAAAATTGGCACCAAGTTTGGCTATGTGCATGCACAGCACCGTGAGACTAGCTCACGCTGCATGGCTTACCTCGGTATTGGCCCTCAACCGCCACAGTACGAGGTGCAGTGTAACCTATAGAGGACTGTGTACACACTAGCATACACAACAAGGCTATTTTTCAATTGAGAGCATTCTGTGGTAAAAGGAGAACTCAAGAAGCAGTTTGAGAGGTCTCATCATGGAAACCTCGAGATTTTAAAACAGTCTTGTATGTATATGCTTGCTCATACACAATCTTTTACAGTGTATGGGCAACCATAAGTGCACTCATTGGCCCCAAAACAGGTCCCCCAGTACAAAAAAATGTCTTACTTTGGCACAGCTGCAGCGGTTTGTTCCAGCACTGCTCACTTCCTCACCGCCATGGCCATTTCATCATGAACGTGCAGCGACGTTCAATAATGTTGTGCTGCTCTATGACGTACTCAGTGCAGCACAACAATGCTGTTCTAAGCATGCATTTCCATGCAGAACAGCGTTCTACCATACACTGTAACCAAGTAGAACCCTAACCCAAAAGGGCTTAAGATAGCCCTTGCAACCCGTATAAGAAAGGTCGACAAGCAAGAAAACAGTGTCTTCACAGCCCAAACCCAAACAGGGAGGGGGGGATGAAGACCAATGAACAGAAAGAATGAGCCCGGGGGATGGAGGGTGGGCGTGTGAATCAATGGTAAACATGTTCCAAGAAGATCAACAAATACAGTGAGTACATATTTTTCATAACTTCCAGAACCAGTCTTCACCACTGATTCACACTGATGGGTTAAAGAACCAAGCTCAAACGAAAGTCCCCCAGGCAGGGTGGTGGGAGTCGGAGCTCCCTCAGGACAAGATTCCATTAAGGACTGTCCTGCCAAAAGAGGCATGCTGCCTGGCATGGACATCCAGGGCACAGTACCTGATGAAGATGTGCACTGTGCTCCAAGTGGTAGCTCTGCAAATATCAGCGACAGGCACAGAATGAATCTCTGCCAGGGGCAATGCAACCACTCTGGAGGAGTGGGCAAGAAATGAGAATTATGTACTCACCATACCTCTTGATTTTCCAAGATATCTGCACCATTCATCACAGGAGGGTACAGCCAGAAGCACTGGACCACAGCAGAGCATGTAGCTTTAAGAATTTTGAGGAGGGGAGCCAACGTCAGATGGTGCCACCCACGAGGCCGACACATGATGTGGTGCTTATGGAGTGGCCAGTAACCGACGTCGACTCTCCTTCCTCCTCAGTTCTGGTGACAGGAGAGGAAAATAGCAATAAAGAACGTGGATGGGTACAGCAAGGCAGCTCAAGGGAAAGGAAAGGAAAGGAAGAAAAACTAAACCATAAGCCGACCAGAGATAAAGAGAGAACTAGAAGAGGACTCTGAGTGAGGACTTTCAAAGTCAGCAATGACCACAAGTCTCCGGGCAGGTCAATGGTGAAAGAGAGCAAAAGCAAAAGAAAGAGACAGAGAGACTAAGACAGGATCCCTTCTTGGTCAAGTGAAGAGAGGTGGGTTGTGTCCATTCAAGTCCAGAAGGAGGGACCACAGACAGCAACCCAGAACCGCAGGCTCAGCCACACACAGGGTTGCCAGGAAGTTGAAGGAAAAGTGCCCCTCTGCAGGAGTAAAGCAGGACAGAAATTAGATCTCACCCATTCCTAGAGGAGGACCTCAAGGAGAGGGCCTAATTACTCATGCACCCTAACATGGGGCACTGGGAAGAGACGTGCCATCCACACTCAGGACAACTGCAATTAGGTACAACCCATCTCCAGGGGAGAGTAGAGGAGTACTTCTGTCCAGACCAAGATAGGATCCTGGGGTGGGGAGACAGCTCCTAGGAGAAGTTGTAGGAAGAAGCAATAGCAAGAGGACTTGGTGGACCAGGTGAGATTCACCAAGATGGAGAAATGCAACAAATGGGCCCCTGGATAGGGCTATTACTGTGGCCCTAAAAGTAGGGGATAAAGCAATCCCAGATGATCCACCCATAGCCAGATAATGCAGCAGGAGAGCAGCTGCCCCCCTCCTCGACAGGATGTCTGCCGATGGGAGAGTCTCTCTGTCTGGGAATTCCCAGCAAGGGAGATCCCTCGACTATTAACAGAGGAAGTGTGTGTGAGTGGGGGGTGGAGTTATAGAAATATACGCTTGTATAGCTCAGAATTATGTCAAAGACCTCTTAGTTCAAGAGGCAGACAAACAAGGACAACAAGATGCAGAGCAGTTCACCCCCCACAAGACTGGGAGACATGGAGGAAGTAGGAACCTACTTGACAAAACAGGATTTCCCATGGGGAGGGGGGCCCTACCACCATACAAGTGCCCCCAATAGTGGGGAAAGGCAAACAGGGAGGAGGCACTGCCCAGCAACCTGGTCATGAGGGGAAGGTGGGCTAGAAGCTATGGTGAATGGTGAAGATATCTTGGAAGATCAAGAATTACGGTGAGTATGTAATTTTCATATATTCCAAAGATCAATCCTCACCATTCATCACTGGTGGGTGAGTACCAAGCCACCACCAGAGGTGGTGCTGGCAGCCCTGAGGGAAATAGTTATTCCCTCGGCCTCCTGTGGGGGAGAACACAGGGAGGTGGAGGCTCCTTACAGGTCCGGTGGGACCCAAGACTGATCATAAGCAGGCAGAGGCCCCTCTTGACCTGGGAGACGGAAGGTGCCTCGCTAGCTCATGCCTGGCCCTAAGGGAGAAAAAGTGGACCCTCTGGTAGCGAGAGGCAGTCACCCTATGCCAGGCCAGGGGTGTCAACTGGGAAAGACGAAGCCATGCCATCCGCCTGATGCAGACCACTGTACCCACCAGTCTAGAAGCTACCTTATTGGTGTCAAAAGACGCACTTGCTTGGTGTCTCACTAGTTCCAAGCCCCATGCAGAAAGGCTAATGGCTTGCCTGGTTGCTTCACAATCTGGCATAGACACTAGGAGCTACCACAGCGTCATCCACAGGTACCTGCTATAGGTAGCTATGTTGCTCTCATGTGTAGCAATGCACATGAGAGAGCATAGAAACATAGAAACATAGAAGTTGACGGCAGATAAGGACCGCAAGGCCCATCCAGTCTGCCCATTTCTTTTTCTACCTTATAAATGTACCATCGGCCTTTGCTCTGTCAGTGACCTATCTATTCATAGTCATTTGTATTGCTCCCTTATGCCTATCCCATGCCTGTTTGAAGCCCTGCACTGTATTCATAGCCACCACTTCTTGTGGTAAGCCATTCCATGCATCTACCACCCTTTCTGTGAAAAGAATTTCTCACATTCCCCTTAATCGGCCTCCCTCTAATCTCATGCTGTGTCCTCTTGTCCTGCTATTTTTCTTATATTTAAACATGTTAGACTCTTTCACCTTGTTTATGCCCTTAAGGTGTTTAAATGTCTCGATCATATCACCTCTCTCCCTCCTTTGCTCAAGGGTATACATATTGAGCTCCGTTAATCTGTCCTTATATGTCTTCTGATGCAGTCCCTGCACCATTTTGGTTGCCCTTCTCTGGACTGCCTCAATTTGGTTAATGTCCTTGTGAAGGTGTGGCCTCCAATACCACGCAGTACTCCAGATGGGGCCTAACCAATGTCTTGTACAGAGGATTATTACCTCCCTCTTACGACTTGTGATACCCTACTAATACACCTAACACCCCCTAGCCTTACCTACTGCTTTAGGGGTCTGCTTGGATGATTTTAGGTCATCAGTGATGATGATGCCCAAGTCTCTTTCTTCCTTTGTGACTGCTAGCAACTCCCTCCCAGCCTATAAGTGGCTTCAGGGTTTCTCTTCCCTATGTGCATGATTTTGCACTTCTTTGCATTAAATCCCAGTTGCCACTCTTCTGACCATTCTGCTAGTTTATCCAGATCTCTTCTCATTCTGCCCACCCATCTGGATCATCTACTCTGTTGCAGATCTTGGTGTCATCTGCAAACAGACAAGCCTTACCCTCTAGTCCATCTGCGAGGTCACTAATGAAGATGTTGAATAGGACTGGCCCCAGGACTGATCCCTGAGGTACCCCACTTGTGACTTGCATCTCTTCTGACTGTATACCATTTACCACCACTCTGTTTTCTGCCAGTCAACCAGTTTGCCACCCAGTTGACCAACTTCTGACCCACCCGAGCCTACCTAGCTTATTTATCAATCTTCTATGGAACAGTGTCAAAAGCTTTGCTGAAGTCAAGGTAGGCGACATCAACTGCTCCCCTTGGTCCACCACTCTGGTTACCCAGTCAAAGAAATCTATGAGATTAGTTTGACAGGACCTTCCTTGTAAACCCATGCTGTCTTGGATCCTGTGCCCTATGGATTCCAGGTGTTGCACTATCCTTTCCTTAAGGAGTGCCTCCATAATCTTGCCCACTACTGAGGTAAGACTGACGGTCTGTAGTTCCCGCCTCCTCCCTGCTACCACTCTTGTGGAGTGGGATCACATGAGCCTTTCTCCAGTCTTCTGGGACCTCTCCTGTGCTCAGAGACTCACTAAACAATTCTGCTAATGGTCTGCTAGTTCCTCCTTTAGCTCCTTAAGTACCCTGGGATGTATGCCATCAGGTCCCATTGCCTTATCCACCCTGAGCCTTAGCTCTTGTAGGACCCTTTCTTTTGTGAAGGGAGAGTGCTCACCTCCCTCCCCTGTGTCCATGATGCTGAGCTGTGGGCCCTGCCCTACCTTCTCTTCAGTAAATACTGAGCAAAAGTATCTATTTAGGATAGATGCCTTTACAGGGTCCTCCTCCTCACATGCTCCCTTTTCTCCATTAAGCTTAGCAATACCCCTCTGGACTTTCTCCTTTCACTAATGTATCTATAGAAAGTCTTGTCACCTTCTTTTACTGTTCGTGCTAGTGTTTCCTCAGTTTGGGACTTTGCCTGCCTTACTGCCTTACCTGCTTCCTTAGGGCAGTTTGGTATGCCTCCCTATCTTCATCCCGCTGTGTTCCCTTATATTTTCTGAAGGCCAGCCTTTTGGCTCTGACCTTTTCTGCTACTATATTTGAGAACCAAAGTGGTTTCCTTCTTCTTTTGCACTTCCTTTTCTGTCTAACACAATGGGATGTTGCTTCAAGTATTGTATCCTTAATGCTTGCCCACTTTGCCTGTACCTCCTCACCTGTGTTTCTTTTTGCCAGGCTAGCTTAACTCTGTTGGCCATCTTATCAAAGTCAGCTCCTCTGAAGTCCCATATTTTCCTTGGAATGGGATGATTTAGATGTAGTAGCCAAATTGAACCATACCATGTGATGGTCACTGGCCCCCAGGTGACCTTCTACCTGGAGATCTGTGATCCCTTCTTTGTTAGTCAGTACTAGATCTAGGATAGCCCTGTCTCTTGTGGGTTGCTGTACCAGTTGTTTGAGGCCCTCCCCTGCAGGGAATCCACTATGAGTCTAGTTCTGGCAGATGTTCCTGCTGGTATTGACCAATCTGTATCTGGCATGTTGAGTCTCCCATTATCAGAACCTCCCTTTAGCTGTCATGTTTTGTATATCTTCTAACAGTAATGTGTCTATGTCCTCCCTCTGGTCTGGGGCCTGTAGACAACCCCAGTTCTTATGGCTGTCCCATTACCTGTTTCCAGGGTGACCCACAGTTCTTCTGGCTCCTTATGTGTATTCTGAATTTCTGTAGCTTGATATTTTCATTAACATACAGGCCACCCCCCCCTTTTGCACCTCGGTCTCTTCTGAACAATACATATCCAGGTACTGAAGTCTCCCAAGTGTGGTTACTGGTAAACCACGCCTCACTAATTGCTACTATGTCCAGTTTAGCCTCTGACATTATTGCCTGCAGGTCTGGGATCTTATTTCCCAGGCTGTGAGCATTGTGTACATGATTTTCCATTGGCCAGATTTTGTGTGTGTTAGTTGTTGGGTGAAGTTTGGCATTACCCTGTGCATCGTATGGGGAGACCAACCTTTTCTTACCTGGTGATGCAAATGAATGGCAAACACGCTGAATTCCTGTTTGACCACTAGCTGAGGGAGGGTGTTCTTCCCATTCGAGTATAAGTGCTGCACCCCTCTCCCCATTGCTAGTTTAAATATTCTGCAAAGACGTCAAACTTCTGCCCCAATGCACTGACTCCTCTTTAGTCAGATGCAGTCCATCAAATTTAAAGAACTTCGCTCCCAGAACTGTTGCCAGTTCCTACAAATCTGTGTCCTTTTCCTGGCACCAGTCCTTGAGCCACGTGTTTAGCTCCCTATCTCCCTTCTCTGACCTTCCGTCCATCTGCTCCCTTCTCCCAGACTGGCAGGATCTCAGAAGGAGATGCCAGACGAAATAGATGATAGTTTGTCACCCAGCCTAGTCAGGTGTTCTCTTGGTCTCCACAACTGACCGGCTGGCGAGATCATTAGTCCCTATGTGTACTAGGACATCAATGTTTTCTCCTGCTTTGTGAACAATTTTAGAATGCGGTCAGTGTCTCTCCATGCTGATGTACCTGGGAGACATCTGACCATCACCCCTAGCTGGAGATGGGTATCAACTCCCGAATCATGGAGTCTCCTATGATCAGAAGTTTTTGATTTCCTTTCTGCTTGTTTAGTTTTGGTTCCTGATTTGGGTGAGTATTGTTGTGCTAGCTCCTGTGCCGCAGTGTCCTGCTCTGCAGTGTCTTCTGCCTCTTTATTTGATTTCAGAGATAGAGGCAGATACCTGTTTGTAGTGTTTATATGGTTTTGGAGGTAATGTGTTGGAGAGCAGAGGTGATGGGGCACCTGATTTGCTCCTCCTAACCACCTGCCAACCTCCTGGACCAACTACCCTCTTGATCGAGGTTTTCTGTTGGATGCTGGGGAAATGGCGGGTGGTTCTTATAATGTATTTCTCTTCAATATGAAATTTGAGGCGTGCAATCTCTGCCCATGCTGCCCGAGCTGAGACCTAAGATCTCAAAGGCCCAGCATGTGGACAGTGTCCTAAATCCTGTAAGACTGTCCTTCTGAAAATTGTTCCACAGTACCTACAGTTAATGAAATCCATTCCAAATAAGTTGCTGGGTTTGTAACCTAGTCAGAGTAATTAGAAGGAAAAAAAATGCAAGTAATGGTTTAATTGTGCTTTGTTTAACTTGTTATAACAAGTTAAATTACTAGTGCCCTGTAAATGAGATCACCTTGTGGAGGCCCCACTGATCCGCCTTTCCTGTTCTGCCACAGGAAATGTTACAACTGTGGTACCCTATAAAAGGAGTGTAGTGTGGGTGGTTGGGGATGGGGTGGGTGGCTGGGCCCTTCCCTGCCAAAAGAAGAACCATGGACGAAAGAACAAGGAGGTAAGAGCAGAAACAATCAGTCAACAACAAATGCAGTAACCCTGAAAGCTTATCCTAATGTTAGATAAAACTGTAAAACCTGTAAGCACCACCTGTAATAATTTCGAGAAGATATACCCTGTAAGAAACACTTTGCTCCAGAGAAAAATAAAGCAGTAACAGAAGATATACCTTGCAAAAGACAATTTGAATCAGAAGATTACAGCAGTAATCTGTTAGCAACCACCTGTAGGCACACCTTGTAATAATGCAGAAGAAGGTATACCAGCAACAACAATTTGAATCAGAGAAAAAATAAAGCAATGAAATGTTAGCAACAAACAGTAGCAATCCCTGTGAGTAAAAAATAAAAACACCACCACACAGTAAATCTGCTTAGCCAAACTAAGTCTTAATCCTTCTCCTTGCTCTGGTAAGTTTTTCTCTGCCTTTCAAGCAGTCTTAGAAGGAAAGAGCTCAGGTGAAGCTAGGTGCCTAGCCCAGCAAACCAAGTCTTCTACCTCCAAGATATCAACTAACCTGACTTTTTAACCCTTCTTTCTGTTGTAAATTACTGACAGTTTGCCAGCTCCACCCCACATACACCTAATCCTTTGGAAGAGCTGTGGGAGGAAAAGCAATTAGCTCCTTCAATGTGAAGGAGACTGAAACACCTCTGAGACAACAAACCTTTCAACAAACAAGAATAAAATAAAACCAGTGTCAAACAGTAATTTTGCTTAGCCAATGATAAAAAGTCACAAAATGTAAGCTCCACCTGTAATACAGTAATTTCAGAGAAGATATACCCTGTAAGAAACACTTTGCTCAGAGAAAAATAAAGCAGTAACAGAAGATATACCTTGCAAAGACAATTTGAATCAGAAGATTACAGCAGTAATCTGTTAGCACCACCTGTAGGCACACCTTGTAATAATGCAGAAGAAGGTATACCAGCAACAACAATTTGAATCAGAGAAAAATAAAGCAATGAAATGTTAGCAACAAACAGTAGCAATCCCTGTGAGTAAAAAAATAAAAACACCACCACACAGTAAATCTGCTTAGCCAAACTAAGTCTTAATCCTTCTCCCTTGCTCTGGTAAGTTTTTCTACTCTGCCTTTCAAGCAGTCTTAGAAGGAAAGAGCTCAGGTGAAGCTAGGTGCCTTGGCCAGCAAACCAAGTCTTCTACCTCCAAGATATCAACTAACCTGACTTTTTAACCCTTCTTTCTGTTGTAAATTACTGACAGTTTGCCAGCTCCACCCCCCCACATACACACCTAATCCTTTGGAAGAGCTGTGGGAGGAAAAGCAATTAGCTCCTTCAATGTGAGAAGGAGACTGAAACACCTCTGAGACAACAAACCTTTCAACAAACAAGAATAAAATAAAACCAGTGTCAAACAGTAATTTTGCTTAGCCCAATGATAAAAAAGTCACAAAAATGTAAGCTCCACCTGTAATACAGTAATTTCAGAGAAGATATACCCTGTAAGAAACACTTTGCTCCAGAGAAAAATAAAGCAGTAACAGAAGATATACCTTGCAAAGACAATTTGAATCAGAAGATTACAGCAGTAATCTGTTAGCACACACCTGTAGGCACACCTTGTAATAATGCAGAAGAAGGTATACCAGCAACAAACAATTTGAATCAGAGAGAAAAATAAAGCAATGAAATGTTAGCAACAAACAGTAGCAATCCCTGTGAGTAAAAAATAAAAACACCACCACACAGTAAATCTGCTTAGCCAAACTAAGTCTTAATCCTTCTCCCTTGCTCTGGTAAGTTTTTCTACTCTGCCTTTCAAGCAGTCTTAGAAGGAAAGAGCTCAGGTGAAGCTAGGTGCCTTAGCCAGCAAACCAAGTCTTCTACCTCCAAGATATCAACTAACCTGACTTTTTAACCCTTCTTTCTGTTGTAAATTACTGACAGTTTGCCAGCTCCACCCCACATACACACCTAATCCTTTGGAAGAGCTGTGGGAGGAAAGCAATTAGCTCCTTCAATGTGAGAAGGAGACTGAAACACCTCTGAGACAACAAACCTTTCAACAAACAAGAATAAAATAAAACCAGTGTCAAACAGTAATTTTGCTTAGCCCAATGATAAAAAAGTCACAAAAATGTAAGCTCCACCTGTAATACAGTAATTTCAGAGAAGATATACCCTGTAAAAACACTTTGCTCGAGAAAAATAAAGCAGTAACAGAAGATATACCTTGCAAAGACAATTTGAATCAGAAGATTACAGCAGTAATCTGTTAGCACACACCTGTAGGCACACCTTGTAATAATGCAGAAGAAGGTATACCAGCAACAACAATTTGAATCAGAGAAAAATAAAGCAATGAAATGTTAGCAACAAACAGTAGCAATCCCTGTGAGTAAAAAAAATAAAAAACACCACCACACAGTAAATCTGCTTAGCCAAACTAAGTCTTAATCCTTCTCCCTTGCTCTGGTAAGTTTTTACTCTGCCTTTCAAGCAGTCTTAGAAGGAAAGAGCTCAGGTGAAGCTAGGTGCCTTGGCCAGCAAACCAAGTCTTCTACCTCCAAGATATCAACTAACCTGACTTTTTAACCCTTCTTTCTGTTGTAAATTACTGACAGTTTGCCAGCTCCACCCACATACACACTAATCCTTTGGAAGAGCTGTGGAGGAAAAGCAATTAGCTCCTTCAATGTGAGAAGGAGACTGAAACACCTCTGAGACAACAAACCTTTCAACAAACAAGAATAAAAATAAAACCAGTGTCAAACAGTAATTTTGCTTAGCCCAATGATAAAAAGTCACAAAATGTAGAGCTCCACCTGTAATACAGTAATTTCAGAGAAGATATACCCTGTAAGAAACACTTTGCTCCAGAGAAAATAAAGCAGTAACAGAAGATATACCTTGCAAAGACAATTTGAATCAGAAGATTACAGCAGTAATCTGTTAGCACACACCTGTAGGCACACCTTGTAATAATGCAGAAGAAGGTATACCAGCAACAACAATTTGAATCAGAGAAAAAATAAAGCAATGAAATGTTAGCAACAAACAGTAGCAATCCCTGTGAGTAAAAAAAAAAAACACCACCACACAGTAAATCTGCTTAGCCAAACTAAGTCTTAATCCTTCTCCCTTGCTCTGGTAAGTTTTTCTACTCTGCCTTTCAAGCAGTCTTAGAAGGAAAGAGCTCAGGTGAAGCTAGGTGCCTTGGCCAGCAAACCAAGTCTTCTACCTCCAAGATATCAACTAACCTGACTTTTTAACCCTTCTTTCTGTTGTAAATTACTGACAGTTTGCCAGCTCCACCCCCACATACACACCTAATCCTTTGGAAGAGCTGTGGGAGGAAAAGCAATTAGCTCCTTCAATGTGAGAAGGAGACTGAAACACCTCTGAGACAACAAACCTTTCAACAAACAAGAATAAAATAAAACCAGTGTCAAACAGTAATTTTGCTTAGCCCAATGATAAAAAAGTCACAAAAATGTAAGCTCCACCTGTAATACAGTAATTTCAGAGAAGATATACCCTGTAAGAAACACTTTGCTCCAGAGAAAAATAAAGCAGTAACAGAAGATATACCTTGCAAAAGACAATTTGAATCAGAAGATTACAACAGTAATCTGTTAGCACACACCTGTAGGCACACCTTGTAATAATGCAGAAGAAGGTATACCAGCAACAACAATTTGAATCAGAGAAAAAATAAAGCAATGAAATGTTAGCAACAAACAGTAGCAATCCCTGTGAGTAAAAAATAAAAACACCACCACACAGTAAATCTGCTTAGCCAAACTAAGTCTTAATCCTTCTCCCTTGCTCTGGTAAGTTTTCTACTCTGCCTTTCAAGCAGTCTTAGAAGGAAGAGCTCAGGTGAAACTAGAGTGCCTTGGCCAGCAAACCAAGTCTTCTACCTCCAAAGATATCAACTAACCTGACTTTTTAACCCTTCTTTCTGTTGTAAATTACTGACAGTTTGCCAGCTCCACCCCACACACACACCTAATCCTTTGGAAGAGCTGTGGGAGGAAGCAATTAGCTCCTTCAATGTGAGAAGGAGACTGAAACACCTCTGAGACAACAAACCTTTCAACAAACAAGAATAAAATAAAACCAGTGTCAAACAGTAATTTTGCTTAGCCCAATGATAAAAAGTCACAAAAATGTAAGCTCCACCTGTAATACAGTAATTTCGAGAAGATATACCCTGTAAGAAACACTTTGCTCCAGAGAAAAATAAAGCAGTAACAGAAGATATACCTTGCAAAGACAATTTGAATCAGAAGATTACAGCAGTAATCTGTTACCACACCTGTAGGCACACCTTGTAATAATGCAGAAGAAGGTATACCAGCAACAACAATTTGAATCAGAGAAAAAATAAAGCAATGAAATGTTAGCAACAAACAGTAGCAATCCCTGTGAGTAAAAAATAAAAAACCACCACACAGTAAATCTGCTTAGCCAAACTAAGTCTTAATCCTTCTCCCTTGCTCTGGTAAGTTTTTCTACTCTGCCTTTCAACAGTCTTAGAAGGAAAGAGCTCAGGTGAAGCTAGGTGCCTTGGCCAGCAAACCAAGTCTTCTACCTCCAAGATATCAACTAACCTGACTTTTTAACCCTTCTTTCTGTTGTAAATTACTGACAGTTTGCCAGCTCCACCCCACATACACACCTAATCCTTTGGAAGAGCTGTGGGAGGAAAAGCAATTAGCTCCTTCAATGTGAGAAGGAGACTGAAACACCTCTGAGACAACAAACCTTTCAACAAACAAGAATAAAATAAAACCAGTGTCAAACAGTAATTTTGCTTAGCCCAATGATAAAAAGTCACAAAATGTAAGCTCCACCTGTAATACAGTAATTTCAGAGAAGATATACCCTGTAAGAAACACTTTGCTCCAGAGAAAAATAAAGCAGTAACAGAAGATATACCTTGCAAAGACAATTTGAATCAGAAGATTACAGCAGTAATCTGTTAGCAACACCTGTAGGCACACCTTGTAATAATGCAGAAGAAGGTATACCAGCAACAACAATTTGAATCAGAGAAAAAATAAAGCAATGAAATGTTAGCAACAAACAGTAGCAATCCCTGTGAGTAAAAAATAAAAACACCACCACACAGTAAATCTGCTTAGCCAAACTAAGTCTTAATCCTTCTCCCTTGCTCTGGTAAGTTTTTCTACTCTGCCTTTCAAGCAGTCTTAGAAGGAAAGAGCTCAGGTGAAGCTAGGTGCCTTGGCCAGCAAACCAAGTCTTCTACCTCCAAGATATCAACTAACCTGATCTTTTAACCCTTCTTTCTGTTGTAAATTACTGACAGTTTGCCAGCTCCACCCCCACATACACACCTAATCCTTTGGAAGAGCTGTGGGAGGAAAAGCAATTAGCTCCTTCAATGTGAGAAGGAGACTGAAACACCTCTGAGACAACAAACCTTTCAACAAACAAGAATAAAATAAAACCAGTGTCAAACAGTAATTTTGCTTAGCCCAATGATAAAAAAGTCACAAAAATGTAAGCTCCACCTGTAATACAGTAATTTCAGAGAAGATATACCCTGTAAGAAACACTTTGCTCCAGAGAAAAAATAAAGCAGTAACAGAAGATATACCTTGCAAAAGACAATTTGAATCAGAAGATTACAGCAGTAATCTGTTAGCACACACCTGTAGGCACACCTTGTAATAATGCAGAAGAAGGTATACCAGCAACAACAATTTGAATCAGAGAAAAAATAAAGCAATGAAATGTTAGCAACAAACAGTAGCAATCCCTGTGAGTAAAAAATAAAAACACCACCACACACTAAATCTGCTTAGCCAAACTAAGTCTTAATCCTTCTCCCTTGCTCTGGTAAGTTTCTCTACTCTGCCTTTAAAGCAGTCTTAGAAGGAAAGAGCTCAGGTGAAGCTAGGTGCCTTGACCAGCAAACCAAGTCTTCTACCTCAAGATATCCAACTAACCTGACTTTTTAACCCTTCTTTCTGTTGTAAATTACTGACAGTTTGCCAGCTCCACCCCACATACACACCTAATCCTTTGGAAGAGCTGTGGAGGAAAAGCAATTTGCTCCTTCAATGTGAGAAGGAGACTGAAACACCTCTGAGACAACAAACCTTTCAACAAACAAGAATAAAATAAAACACAGTGTCAAACAGTAATTTTGCTTAGCCCAATGATAAAAAAGTCACAAAAATGTAAGCTCCACCTGTAATACAGTAATTTCAGAGAAGATATACCCTGTAAAAAACACTTTGCTCCAGAAAAAAATAAAGCAGTAACAGAAGATATACCTTGCAAAAGACAATTTGAATCAGAAGATTACAGCAGTATTCTGTTAGCACACACCTGTAGGAACACCTTGTAATAATGCAGAAGAAGGTATACCAGCAACAACAATTTGAATCAGAGAAAAAATAAAGCAATGAAATGTTAGCAACAAACAGTAGCAATCCCTGTGAGTAAAAAAATAAAAACACCACCACACAGTAAATCTGCTTAGCCAAACTAAGTCTTAATCCTTCTCCCTTGCTCTGGTAAGTTTTTCTACTCTGCCTTTCAAGCAGTCTTAGAAGGAAAGAGCTCAGGTGAAGCTAGGTGCCTTGGCCAGCAAACCAAGTCATACCACCGGAAAGATTCCGCAACCCCAACGGTTGAACTCACGAAGAACACACATGAAGAAGCCAGCATAAGAAGGCCATTTGGTCTATCAAGTCTGCTCATATTGCAGGGTCCACAGCTTGAGCTAATGCCCCTACCTTCTCTCCCCACCCATGATCCTTACCTTCCCCTATGCCTGTCCCAGACTCTCTTAAAGCTGCCCACTGTCTTCAACGAGATGACCTCTTCTGGCAGCACATTCCAAGTGTCCATCACCCTCTCTGTGAAGAAGTGCTTCCTGACATCCCTCCTAAACCTCCCACCCTCCACCTTAAGACTGTGCCCCCTCGTGTTATAGTTGCCACCCAGCTTAAGACTGTGCCCCCTCGAGTTATGGTTGCCACTCAGCTTAAAGAAACTCTCCTTATCAAACTTATTTCTTTCTTGCAAGTACTTGAAGGTCCCAATCATGTCCCCTCTCTCTCTCTGTCTTCCAGGGAGTACATGTTCAGTGCCCTCAAACTCTCCTCATATGTCTTACCCTACTGACCAGCTATCATCTTTGTAGCCAAGTCCAAGTCAGGGGGTGAATGCACTCTGGGGAACGGTACCTGGAAGGAGTGTCGAGTAGCTCCACAACAGAGGCTGGGTGAGGCAGGGCTCCTGGAGACCCCAGGAGTGAGTAATACCTGTGCTGAGCATCCCTCAGGGCTGGGTAGAGGGCAGAGGAATGGCACCAGACGTTTTGCGATGCCTCTGTAAATGACCACAGCCACGGAGGTATGAGTGTTGTGTCAGTACTGAACTCTCTGAGGAGGGCCAGTGTTGGCTGGGCAGAATTGCATGCTGCAAAGTGGTCCAGGTGCAGGTCTCTCAAACATCCTCAAGAGGAAGCACCATTAGAAGGTATTATCAGCGTCAGAGGAGAGGTGGACCGATGAGTCCTCTTCCTCGGCAGAGGAAGACAGGGATGAGGAGGAGCTGCTTTCAGACTTCTGGAGCTCGAGCCATACAGCATTGCACCAACCCGGCCCTTCCCACTCCCACCCCACCAGAAGAGGACCTGGACCTCAAAGAAGGCCTAGTTGGTGTCAGGAAAAATGAGGAAGGGGAGTCAGGGTCGCGATTGGTGCCGACAATCCCTACAGCACCACCAACGGCACCAGAATCTGGTCCGGCATCGTCCACAGCACCAGAATCCAAACCGGCACTGGAGACGGCGCTGACCCCCAACTCTGCACCAGCCACGGCACCAGAATTGGTGAAATAAGCACCCCCGGCAATGCATGCGGCATTAAGAGACACTGGAGAGGTGGCACCGCAGTCAGCACCAGCAGGAGAGCTCTCTGGTTCCCCTGACTCCAAAGGCCTCAAACTAGGCCTGGAAGGGCCTTGTGACTCCGTAGAGCCAGGGAGCCATTCAGGATCATCCCAATCTTCCTCCTGTGAGGTGGAGGAGATCAGTGAGATCTCCAAGCAAGCAACCCGAGACCCTCCCTTTCCTGGTGCTGCAAGCAGCAGCAGGAGGGGACCCAGCCGCACAGTCAGCACCGCCTCACTCACTGGCCGAAACTAAAAGACCAGAAGCCAAGATAGTATGCAAACACAGTTTTGAGGGGCTCACTGGCACGAGCCGAGTGTATAGCTGCGGCACCGCCACCAGAGGCGTGCAGACTTTAGAGGAGGCACCAGACTGTGAGAGGCGCTCAGCTGACCCCCTGGAGGAAGCCAACTGTCCACCTGACTCCTCGTGCAGGCCTCCCGCCTCAGCAAGACAGAGGCCTGCTCTCCCTCAGTACGTATGGTACCGAGGATGGACACAGGGGAAAGGCCCAGGGACCTGGAGTTCCTGGTGCAACCGCATCCTCTAAAAGTTGGAGGGTCCCTTCCCAACTTCACTGCGCAGATCACCAGCATGCGGTAGTCCATCGAGAAGCATGTGTCGCATGTATCCATATTACTGTGCCAACCTAGGCACGCAAAATATTGGTTGTGGAGGTCGGCGGATGACATACTCTTCCCACTGGGGCACCAGCGCACGGGGAGGAAGGCCTGCCTTACGCAATGACTTTTTACGCCCCTGACCGGACACGACCAATGACAAAATAATAAACAAAGACAGAAAAGACTTGGCACCACACTAGGGAACAAAATGAAAAAAAAAAGCGAACACGAGTGAACACTGAGCGGCATCAAGTGAGCAGTGCAGAACCGACAGTTTTGTTGATGGTGTAGCTCTGATTCACTCCCACAGAGCAGCAGAATGCAGCCTTGATGGTGGGGAAAACAGAACTCAGGAGAAAGGGGACTCGACATTGGTTACTGGCCACTCCTTGACTGCTACGACATGCGTCGGACTGGTGGGTGGTGCCGTCTCCAATGTTGGCACCCCTCCACCAAATTCTTAAAGCTACATGCTCCTGCAGGGTCCAGCGCTACCAGCTGTATCCATCTATGATGAATGGTGAAGACTGCTCTCTGGAAGGTCCTGGCCTTTCAACTTGACTTGCGCCATGAATTAACACTCATGGAGGCATGCGACTATCCATGTGGAAATGCATTTGATTGTAACCAGCTGAACCAGTCTGTTGGGGTTGAAGGAAATGAAGAGCTGCTTCGACTGCCAGAAGTGCCTAGTTCCATCGAGGTAGAACATGAGGGCTCTTTTAACATCCAGAGAGTGAAGGGTGCACTCCCCCTCATCCTAGAAGCTGGTAAAGTATGTAGGCAGTATTTCAAGTGAAACTCTGACATCAGCTTAGACAAAAACTTGGAGTGTGTGTGCAGAGAACCACTTTGGCTCTATGGAAGACAGTACACGGAGGATCTGTGACTGAGGCATATATCTCAGAGACCCTGCAGGCAGAGATGGTGGCCACTAAAATGCAGTTTTCCAGGTTAGAAATTTGAGGTCACATGCAGCTAGGGGTTCAGATGGTTTATGGATAAGCATGTCCAACACAAGACTGAGGTCCCAGGCAGTGACAGATTTCCTGATTGTGGGCCCTGTGTGCAAAATGCCAGTCAAGAACCTCTTAAAAAGTGGCAGTTGAGTGGGAACAAAAAAGGTCCACCTCTGGGGATCCCCACTTGTCAAAGAGACTGCATGACGTCTAGTACCAATGACCACTCATGAGGATCTACCTCTGTCTAGCTGAGCTCATCTGCCAGACTGTTTTGTGCCCCTGGTAGATAAATTGCTTGGATCAGAGTGCCCTGCTCCAGAAACCATTCCTACACTCTCACTGCTTCCCTGCAAAGAGGAAAAGAGTGTGCTGCTTGTTGATGTAGTACCGGATACACCTGTCCATCTGAAGGAGGACTACCTTGTGGTGGACAAAGTTCACCAGGACCCAAAGGGCGCACAAGACTGCTCTCATCTCAAAGACACTGATGTGGAGATGGGAATCTGTAGGGCTCCAGACACCCCCCCCCCCCCGAGTGTGGTGGCCCTGACAGTGGGCGCCCCACCCCAACAGAGACATGTCCTTGGCGAAGGTTACCTGAGGTTCTGGGATACAGAAGGGGAGACCTTGGAGGAAACTGTCCTCCTGTGTCCACCATGCAAGCGATCGAAGCAGAGGCATCGTCACTTTGATGGGGTAAGACTGAAGATGTGTTGTGGGAGACCACTGCATGCGGAGCATCCACTAAGTTGTCCTCATGTGGAGGTGCACTAGAGGTACTGTGGAGTGAACCCAAACAGACTTGTTCTCCATGATGAATTAAGTCACTTGAGAGATGGCTTTTCTTCTGTCTTCTGAGAGGAAAGACCCTCACCTTGGTGGTGTCCAAGAGGGCTCCACTAAAGAGGAGCTGCTGAGAAGGTTGAAGCTGTGAGTTGTCTAAATTTAACAGGACTCCCATGGAGGTCAGGAACTGAGCTGCTGCGGTCACTGTGTGTTCCATGTCCTGCTTGGATGGGTTGGCTAGTAGCCAGTTGTCCAGATAGGGAAAAACTTGAAGTCCAAGTTTTTGGAGGTGTGCCACGAGAACAGCAAAGCACTTTGTAAAGACTCGTGGTGTCAAGGACAGCCCAAAGGGTAGGACCCGAAATTGGTAATGCTAGCTGAATGCCACAAAGTGGCGAATCCTGTGGTGGCTGGGGTGGACCAGAATGTGCTGGCAAGCATACTGCATGCTCAGGGATGCCAACCAGTCCTACCACTTAGGAAACAGCAGCAGGGTCCCTAAGGAGAACATCTTGAACTTCTCCTTGTGTAGAAACATGTTCAGTTTTCTGAGGTCTAGAATGGGGCATATGCCCCCTGACTTCTTCAGAATGAGGAAGTTAATGTGAGTAGAAGCCTGAACTGCACAACGCTTCTGGCACTATTTCCACTGCCCTGTTGCTCAAGAGGGCCGCAATCTCTGTGGTGAGAAGGTCAGACGTGGCAGCTGAAAGGGGGTGCTACTTCTTGAGCAGATAATCCAGAGAGATCTCTGGGAAATTAAGTGAGTACCTCTCTCAGATGATCCTCAAGATCCACTTGTCTGTGATGATGGACTCCCACTGACGGTACAACTGAGTCTGACGCCCCCCCCGAGAGGTCTGCCTAAGGCAACTGAGGCAGAAACAGGGGTCAGAGCTTCAGAGGGTGGCACTAGACGCCTACTGTTGCACTTTCTTCTGCTACTGTGGAGGCTGAGACTTGGACTCCCTTGCCTTTGCCATGAAAGGACTGTTTATTGTGGCAAAAGACTCAACCCTTTCCCTTTTGAGGGTGAGTTGGGGGAGGCCAAGAAGTTTTAATGGCTGTTCTGGTCTTCTGAGAGGCCTCGAGGCTCTACCTGTTGGTCAAACAGATATGAGCCACTGAAGGGGACATTCATGACCTACTGCTGGACACTGTTGGAGAAACCTGACATCCGAAGCCAGGAGTGACTCCTAATACAGATTCCTGTGGCAGCAGAGTGGGAGGCAGTGTCATATGCGTCCATAGCCGCTGTCAACTGATGGTTATTGGACTCAGTACCACGGGTAACAGTCTGAAGAATTTTCTGCTTAGTGTCCGAATCTGGCACGGTCTCTGCAAGAGACTTGAGAGCGGTCCAGAGAAATGCCCTTGGTAGCTAGCTATTCACATACTAAAGGTAGCTGCAGCAAAAGCTCTCCTCACCATCGTATCTATCTTACAAGACTCCTTACTAATGGGATGCACTGTAACCTCTTGAAGGACAATGGCCTTGTCATGGTTGTTAAAACATCAGCGGGGGTGATGCTGGAATGTGTCAAAAGCATTAAATTCCTGGGTGTCACCTTAGATGAAAACCTATCCTTCGAGACACATACCAGTAAAATTATAAAATCAACACACCACAAACTAGGGTTACTATACTGTACTGCCCCCTACCTCACTTTCCAATCCAGGCAGACCATTTCTATTGCAACCCTACTTCCAGGTCTCCTCTATGGTGCATCCCTGCTTTCTACAGTAAAGCCTTCAATCCTGAACAGACTCAGGCAAGCATATCACCGTATTGCCAGATTTGCCGCTTCAGCCCCGGCTCGAACTCACTACTGTGCTGTGCTCAGTACCTTAAATTGGCCAGGTTCTGGGGTGAAATTTGACTTCCTCGTGCTTTTTATCCCCTTCAAATTAATACACCTCCCCTTCAAGCCTGTCTAACCTACTGGCTCGAAAACCATTCACCACGTCCCTTAGATCATCTCAACAACTATTACTAAAACTCGTTTAGCAGTTGGAAAGAGATCTTTCTCGTTTACAGCTGTACATAAATGGAAAAATCTTCCAACAGGACTTCTGTCCCGCACATCCCTCTTGCAGTTTTAAAAAACAGTACAAGGACCTATTCCTTGCCACTGGCATTTGTAACTGTATATAACCCCCTGCCTAGCAGGCATGGGTTAATCCTATGACATGCTCTCTTTCTATAAGCCCTGTGTAATTTATGAGTCAGAAAGTTGTTTATGCCCTAAAGTATATGATGTTTCTCTATCTTATGTACGATCTGTATCAAAATGTTGAATATTTCTACTTGTTAATGTTACTACTGTTGTACCACTGTTGGTACAATGTTTAATGTCTATCACTTGTGAAATGCTTAAATTCCCCAGGTCACCACTGAAAAAGGGACTGTCTTATCTCAGTGGGCCAATCCAGTCATCAAAATTCAAATAAATTCTCAGCCAGAATGACAATCTTATCAGCAATGGGCTTGGAAGCAAGAATAGGCCTGTCTTTAGGAGCAGTACACTTATGATCTATCTGCTGACAGACAGACGGAATGGATGCAGGACTGGCCCACACTGCTTCTGAGAGTCTCAACAGCAGGTGGAACGGGAGGTACAAGGTTAACCAGCAAGGTGCAAACGTTGAGCCACTCCAGCCAGAGTCATTTGCCTGGGTCAGTGGCAGAAGGCTTGAAAACAAGGGTCGCATACGTAGTGAGAAGCACAGCCTGGAAAGAAAGGTCCTCCCGTGGAACAGGTGGAGGGCCTGGAGTTAGGTTATCAAGGCTGTAAAAAGAGTCACTGTCACCACCCTCAGAGATGATGAGGTTAGGATCAGACTCAGTCCTCTCCGGAAAGAGGAGCTGGAAGAGCAGTGGACCTAGAAGCACCCAGCCCAGCCCTTGGAGTCAGAAAGACAAGCAACAACCGCACCCTCCTGAACACAGGATCGTCTGTCATTAGAACTCTCCCTCGGTGAAGGAAATTGACTGGACATGGCTGCCTGAACAGGCTCTCTTCCATCATTGTCCGTGGTTTTCGACTGTTGTTTGGTAGGCTGAGAGAAGCGGACAGAAAAAGTGGTGTTTTTTTGTTTTTGGTTTTCTTGTTAAATGCTAAACTGACACAAAAATAACAAACAGTAGCTTTAAACACTAAAGTTGAATGAACTATACCTTGTTGTCCTACAGATTTGAAAATCTGACTCCCGGCGGGCGAGTGACGTCAAAACTGAAGTGCACTCCACAGCTGGGAAAAAGGAACTGAGGCAGCTGAAGGCCGGTGCCGAGGTAAGTAATGCAGCACGAGCTAGTCTCACGGTGCCATGCATGCCCACAGCCTACCTCAGAGCCAGATTAACTGAAAAGTTCTGGCTCCTGCAGAGTCCTAGAGCTTCCAATTCAGAGCCCATCAGTGTGAATTAATGGGGGAGACTGGTCCTGGAACATCTACAGTTATCGGTAAGTAAACTGATCTTCCTCAAGGGTATCTTCATAGTCATAATACACTGGATGACTACCAAGCAGTACCAAACAATAACTGAGTGGCTGTTGAAATGGAGGACCGACCCAGCAAGAGAGCAGGCCTTGTGAGTCAGCAAAACTAAACCCAGCCATCATACGAGGGATCTGATCCAAACTGTAATGTTTAGTAAAAGTATGGATCCTATAGCTAATAGCAGCATTGCAAATGTAGGAGGCTGATATAAACCATAAACAGGGTGCAGAGGAGGCCATCTCTCTGGTGACAAGCCCCGCAGCAGTGCAAAGCAGATTTGGCTCTGCCTGTAGCAGAAGAGGATACAGAAGGAAAGCCATTTGGAAATACTTGGGCATTGATGGCTTCTGCACTGGCGGTTTCTGTGATGTCAGACACTGTAGTATCTTTGTTCATTATTTATTTTTTTCTATATAGGTTTTTACCTCTCCGGAGCCCTGGCAGGCAGCTACGGCTCTCACCCTCGCCGGTCACTGGTAATTGCCCCACGGCTTGCTCCCAGCAACAGAACCAGAAAGGAGGTTGCTGCCCCCCTGAAGACCCAATCCAAAAGCCTGGGATGGCCATCGGGAGCAGTGGACCATCACAGAGCCTGTCAGGCTCTTTTTCCGCCATTTTTCTCACCTTCCCCTCCCCTACCGACGTTGGACCATGCCTCCCGACCCATACCGCCCTCTAGCCACCGCCAGAGGGCAGTCAACAAGCAGAATGACAAGTCCCCCCCCCACCACCACCACCACCGAGAGAGGAGAGCAATCCTCCAGATTCTCAACTCTCTCCTCCCATTCGACCCGCGTGCCAGGGCTCATTCCCGAACTCGGGTCACCAACGTGGCGCAAGGTGTAGCAACCAGCACCTCAACCTCCAGCACCACCAGGCCGGCTCCTTTGTCCATTATTTCTAAGAAGTACTTCACAGTCTTAAGCCTGCAATTTCTGTGGGGCTTGATTAAATCCTCAACAGATCACACAGCTTTTTACATCATGGGACAGGCCTAGGAAGCAAATGCACAGCTCGTGGGCATCTTCTTTATAAATCAGCTTACTGAAACGACAGTGGCGAAAAGGTACAGCACCTTACTCTGGGATGAAATACACTGGTAGCCAATGATCCCTAAGGAGTAGCTACCAAACAGAAGAAGCAGTTACTCACTACAGTAATTGAAGTTCTTCTAAGGGATGAAACATGCTATCCTAACTAATGGCCAAATCTCGCACAGCGTGGCTGCCCATGGAAATGGATGAAATTTTGATACTTTCAAATTAGTTAATGTGCTCACTGCATGCCTCCTGCTGCCTAACCACTAGATCAAAAACTAAAGAGTTAACTGGGCAGGGATCACCTTTATAACAAAAGTACAGTTACGTAAAATCTTACTGTAACAGGAGATCTTCAAAAGAGGCTCTTGCAGTAGGTAATAACCATTAGAACTAAGCCGCCAGGACCACATGGAAAACTTTAGCTAGCAGTCTCTGGTGGGGGGATCACCAACCTGAGGTCACGTGACTGTCAGTGTGACGCTAAACAGAGAGTGGTCCTCATGCCCTCCCTCCAGTTCTCCCGCTGGAGACCTAGAAAAGTGCAACAGGAGAAGGAGTTGGCTCCTGGAGCCAAGAAAAGTGTATGTAAGAAGAAGCAGCAGCAGAAAGTTGCTCGATTTCTGTGCTAAGACACCTAGGATTTGGAAGGATATTTGTGCAATATTTTAGAAGTGTCCTGCCGGCTGAGCAGTGAGTTTATCCCTGATTTCTGATAAAGGGTTTGTATATTAGAAGCAGACATAGCAAATTGTCTTCACTGAAAGGCCTGCTTACATCACAGGTGTCACTAGTCAATCAACTGATTCTGGGTGGGGCTTTTATCACTGAGCTGTCTTGGCAAACTACACAGTGAGAAGCCAGTCAGAAAAGACTTGCCTGCTTCTATTGGAAGCTGAGACACTTGCTATACTGCATATACTGCAGAGAACAAACTAGAATGCATTTGAGGAACTGGGAACCTGTTAAAACATAATATTGTTGGGGACTTGTTTGGAAGGTAAGCTACGCTTTCTACAGAAAGTTTCATTATTTTCTTATTGGCATTAAGAATTGCACGATTCCATTAAAGTGTAGTAATTTTATAACCAGAGGGGGGTGAAATACAACTGAAGTTGCTTGATTTCTGTGCTAAGACACCTACGATTTGGAAGGATATTTGTGCAATATTTTAGAAGTGTCCTGCTGGCTGAGCAGTGAGTTTGTCTTTATCCCTGGACTCGGTAGAGTGGTTTGTGTAAGAGCAGTGGTCTAGTAAATTGTGGTGTTGGTTGACTTACTATAAAGGGCAGTACTCACCAGGGTGGTAACAGTCACCAGTGGTTGTGGCTCACCCACCCACCTTCCTCACCCCGCCCAACCCAGGTGTGGCGCTTCCTTTATAGCCAAGGTTCTGACATCACTTCCTCAGCAGGTCTTGGGGCAGAACTGTCATATTCTTAATTACCCAGCACAGTGCATAAAGAGTAAGTACACACAAAAAAAATATATATATTACTCATTGTATGTTATAAGGAAGAGGGACATGTGGGGAGTGGTGCAATGCACTGGCTGTGGGGCAACTTTCCGGGAGACATTCTGGAACCTGCGTTGCTGCCCTATTTGCATGCAACTGTCAGCTTTGAGGGAGAAGGTTGCCCACCTCCAGGCTGAACTGGCAAGAACTAAGGAGGCCTCCCCCACCCAAAGAGCACTAGTTCCACAACCACTGCCTCAGAGGTTGCCATGTGTGAAGAGCAGATGGACCACAGTAGGTTCTAGGAGGGTGAGGGTGGTGGAACAGAGGCGTAGCCCTCAAGTTGTACCTCTACACAAATCATATGTCAGTCTGGCAAATCAAGGTTCCTCTATGACGACACCCTCAGTGGAGACCAAGAAGAATGCTGGGGACATCCACAAGGGAGACCCACAAAAGAGTGGCAAGGGACACCACAGGGGAAAGAAACAGCTTCTGATAGGGGACTCAGTTGTTAGGGGTGTAGATCTGGGGAAGGGAGAGGAGAGGGAAGTAAGGTGCCTGCCTGGTGCCATGGCTTGGAGGGACAGGAAGCAAATCCTCAGGATTGCAGAAGCAGCATCACAGCACAGGGAACTAGATATCATTGTCCACCTCGGGACAAATTACCTAGCTAGGCATGAGATCAGGGCAGTGCAGGATAAATTTGTAGAGTTGGGGAGGGGCCTCAGACAGGTAGCAAGCCCGGTAACCTTCTCAGAGGTGCTGCCAGTCTATGGCAGGGATGAGGCTAGGGTACTGCACACCATGCAGTTTAATGAATGGTTGCAAAACTGGTGCAGGGCTTTGGCTTCATTGGGGACTGGGGGTCCACCTGCAGAGATGAAGGTCTATACTGGCATGATGGTCTGCATCTGTCCAGGAAGGGAAACGAGCTCCTAGGTGACAGGTTTAAAGGCTTCCTTGGCAAGCTTATAAACTAGCCAAAGGGGGAGGTGCTGATAGGAAACAGGAAAGTTCAAGCCTCCCCACAAAACATGGCAGGTAGTAGGGTAAACACTGAGGTACAGAGCTTGACAGAGGGCAGGACAGGGGTAAATGGAAAAATGGACAAGGGCAATAAGAGCAGGGATGGGGTAAAAAACGATAAAGCCAACATTAAATGGAGGGCAATGAGTACCAATGCCCGTAGTCTGGGAAACAAGCTTCCTGAGCTAGAAGCCCTGATGGAAGAGGAACACTTGGATATTGTGGCAGTCACAGAAACATGGTACATGGAGAACCATGACTGGGATGTCAACATACCAGGGTACACAATCGACAGAAGGGACGGGGAGGGTAAAAGAGGAGGTGGAGTAGCTCTCTACATAAGGGAAGGGATCAAAGCTACAGAACTAAAAAGTAAAGGTGGAGGACAAGAGGCACTCTGGGTCACCTTGGAGACAGGGAATGGCATCACAATCCGCACAGGGGTTGTATACACACCCCCGTCTCAAGGGGAGGAAATGGACAAGAAAATGATAGAGGGCATTCTCAAAATGGCTGAAAAAGGGGAGATACTGTTGATGGGGGACCTGAATATGCCAGATGTTAACTGGACGACATGGACTGCAGCCACATCCAAGAGCTGGGTCATTCTCGATGCCCTACAGGGGGCATGCCTTAGACAGCTAGTGGTGAAACCCACTTGGGAGGGAGCAATATTAGACCTGGTACTCTCAAATGGAGGGAGGATCACAAATTTAGAAGTCAGTAGACATCTGGGAACAAGCGACCACTGCACAGTGTGCTTCACAATAAACACAACCATGGAGACAAGCCATACAAAGACAAGGATAATGGACTTTAGAAGGGCTGACTTTGGCATAATGGGTGAATACCTGACGAATGCATTAGCAAATGGCCAGAAAGGAAGGGTGGAAGAATAATGGAGAACAATCAAAACTGCCATCATGGAGGCAACAAGCCTTTGTGTGAAACAAAGAAAACTAAGCGGAATAGAAAAACACTATGGTTCTCAAAAGAGGTTTCAGGGAAGGTTAAGGATAAAAAAGGCTGCATTCAGAAAGTATAAGGAATCACAGAAGGAGCACGACAGGGAAATGTATCAATTAAAGCAGAAAGAAGTGGGGAAGGCAGTCAGAAAAGCAAAGGCCCAAACCGAGGAAAAGATAGCCAACTCAGTTAAGAAGGGGGATAAAACCTTTTATATGTACATTAGGGAGCATAGAAAGGTTAAGGGAGGGATAGTGAAGATTAATAAAGGAGAGGAGGTGGGCAGAGGAGAGTGAAAAGGCAGAGATACTGAATGAATACTTTGCTCAGTATTCACAAAAGAAGAAGAGGAGGAGTTACCTAAACCAAACAGTAGAAGCACTCTGGGTAGTGGGGTTGACGCCAGTCCATTTACAGAAAAAAAAAAAGTCCTGAAAGAACTCCTAAAACTCAAGGTGGACAAAGCAATGGGGCCAGATGGGATTCACCCTAGAATCCTAAAAGAGCTAAGGGAGGACCCAGTGACACCACTGACCATACTTTTTAACAAATCATGGGAAGATGGGGTGGTACCTGAGGACTGGAGGAGGGCAGATGTGATTCCCTTCACAAAAGTGGGAGCAAGGCAGAAGCAGGAAACTACAGACCTGTTAGTTTGACCTCAGTGGTGGGAAAATAATGGAATCACTTCTGAAAGAAAGAATTGTTCAGTACTTAGAGGTCAGCGGGGCACAGAACCCAAAGCAGCATGTATTCACAACAGGAAGGTCATGTCAAATGAATCTATTTAATTTCTTTGACTGGGTGACCAAGTAATAGACAGGAGGGCTGTGGATATGGCCTACCTAGACTTTAGCAAGGCATTTGACACAGTCCCGCACAAAAGATTAATAATCAAGTTAGCCAGCCTGGGAGTGGGTCCCACGGGTAGCCTGGGTAGCAATCTGGCTGCACAACAAGACACAGAAGGTCATAGTGAATGGAACACATTCTGAAGAAAGGGGGGTTACTAGTGAAGTACCTCAGGGCTCAGTACTGGGTCCAGTCCTCTTCAACGTCTTTATAGGTGACATTGCAGAGGGTCTGGAAGGAAAGGTATGCCTCTTTGCAGATGACACAAAGATCTGTAACAGAGTTGATACACAAGGGTGGGTAGAAAGGATGAGAAGGGACTTGGCAAGGTTGGAGGAAAGGTCAGACATATGGCAACTTAGATTCAATGCAAAGAAGTGCAAAGTAATGCACCTGGGAAATAAAAATCCTGGAGAAGAGCACACAATAGCAAGGGAGGTACTAACGACAAAAATAATGGAAAGGAATCTGGGTGTAGTCATATCAGATGACCTAAAGGTGGGTAAGCAATGTGAGAAGTCAGTAAGGAGAGCGAGGGGGATACTGGGATGCATCGGGAGGGGCATCACAAGTAGAAAAAGGGAAGTGGTTATCCCTCTGTACAGACAGTTGGTGAGACCCATCTGGAATATTGCGTGCAGTTTTGGAGACCTCATCTATGCAAGGACATAGACAGGATGGAAGCAGTCCAGAGGAGGGCAACTAAAATGGCGCAGGGTCTACATCAGAAACCAGATGAAGAGAGACTGAGAGAGCTTAATATGTATACCCTTGATGAAAGGAGGGACAGGGGGACATGATAGAAACGTTTAAGTACCTCAAGGGAATCAACAAAGTCCAGGAGGGTAGCATCTTTCAGAAAAAGAGATGTGTAAGAACAAGGGGGCACAATTTAAAGTTAGAGGGGGGACGGCTCAGGGGTAATGTGAGGAAATTCTTTTTCACGGAGAGAGTGGTGGACGCATGGAACCGCCTTCCTGGAGAGGTTGTGGGGTCTAAAACAGTGGGGGAATTCAAAAATGCATGGGAAAGACATAAGGCAATTATAGTGGGGAGTTGCAGGAAGTAGGCTGTTGGTTAACTAGAATCTGCAAATTATCCAATAGGTAGGGAAATGGGCAGACTGGGTGGGCCAAGTGGTCCTTATCTGCCGTCAAAGTCTATGTTTCTATGAAACCTCAGGGGGAAAGTGGGAGGGGAAAGCAGCACCTACTGCAAGAGTCTCTCTTGAAGAGCTACTGTTATGCCAAGATTTTACATAACTATACTACCTTACTTCGAGAAGGCTCTTGCAGTAGGTAATAACCATTAGAACTAAGCCGCCAGGACCACATGGAAAACTTTAGCTAGCAGTCTCTTGGGGGAGACCACCAACCTAAGGTCACGTGACTGTCAGTGTGAGGCTATACAGTGAGCGGTCCTCATGCCCTCCCTCCAGTTCTCCCGCTGGAGACCTAGAAAAGTGCGACAGGAGAAGGGGTTGGCTCCTGGAGCCAAGAAAAGACTATGTAGGAAGAAGCAGCAGCAGAAACCTCGGGGGAAGGTGGGAGGGAAAGCAGCACCTACTGCAAGAGTCTCTCTTGAAGAGCTACTGTTACAGCAAGATTTTACGTTAACTGTACTACCTTACTTCGAGAGGGCTCTTGCAGTAGGTAATAACCATTAGGACTGAGTCCCAAGCAGTCAAATTCAGACAAGTCTGAAACATGGGAGGCAAGGAAAGGTCTGCAGTAGACAGGGGTCTAGGATAAAAGCCCCTGAAGGATGGCTAGGCCAAAGCCAGTCCTGCGCCTAGAAGCAAAGTCCAAGATGTAACGCTTAGTAACGGTGTGGAAACTCCAAGAGGCTGCCGCACATACATCAGTGGCAGAGACATTTCTGAAACAAGCAGTAGATGCAACCATGCCTCTGGTTGAATGCCCCTTAACTTCCCCTGGAAGTGGCTTGTTATACTTCTGATAACAAAAAAGAATGCAGTTTGCCAACCATTTGGACAAACACTGTTTAGAAACAGCAGCACCTTTTCTTTTGGGTGCAAAGGAAACGAACAACTGATCTGTGTTGTGGACTGACTTCATCCAGTTAGTGTAGTAATGCAAAATTTATGTATATCTAGGGTGTGTAGAATTGCTTCCCCTTGATTAGAATGTTCAGGGTAATACACTAGCAAGTGTATGGTCGGATTCAAAGCAAACTCAGAAACCACCTTTGGTAAAAACTTAGGATCTGTACGTAGAGCCACCCTGTCTCTGTGGAAAATTAAATAAGGCTCCAAAAACAGCGCGTTCCAAGAAAGGTGGCACATGTCACAACTCACAGCTGGTTCAAATGGTGATAGAGTGAGTTTCACAAGGATGAAATTCAGGTCCCAGGGAGGAGCAGGGCTCCTGACTGGGGGTTTCAAATGGAGGATCCCTTTCAAGAAGGTTTTGGATACCTCCAACTAAGCCAAAGTCTTGCCATCCACCGGAGTGTGGTAAGCGGAAATGGCAGACAAGTGGACCTTTAGAGTAGAGTAGCTTAGCACAAGGTCGGATAGACGCAGGATATACTGCAGGACCTGTGGTACGGGGCATGAGAAGAGATCCCAACCCTCTGACATGGCCCAGATGAAAAATCTCTTTCGTTTCATAGCGTAAGTTGTTCTGGTGGACGGCTTTCTAGCCCCCACTAATACCTGAGCCACCCTGGAAGAGACTCCAAAACGTGAAGCCGATAGGTCAGCAGGTGCCACGCATGAAGAGATTTGAGGCCTGGATGGACCAGAGTGCCCTGCTCCCGAGTCAAGAGATCCTGGCAGATAGGCAGAGGAACCAAGGGTTCCACCACCAACTGCTGAAGTAGACAGAACCAAACTTGATATGACCAGTAAGGGGCAATCAGGATCAAGTGAGCTCCTTCTGCCTGCAGTATTCTCTGCAACAGTGGGAAGGGAGAGAAGGCGTATAAGACCCTCCCTGTCCTGCAGAGAGACAGCACATCTCACCAGAAAACACCACACCCAGGAACGAGCCAGCAGAAATTGGGTAGCTTTGCACTGGATGGGGATGCAAACAGATCGAGGTCTGGTCTGCCCCAAAGGTCGAAGATTTCTTCTACCACTGAATCAGTTCCCACTCGTAAGCCCTGGCTTGTGAGTGGCTGAGGCTGTCCGCTAGGATGTTTTGAATGCCCGGGACACGCACTGCCGTGAGATGAAAGCTGTATTGGATTTCCCAGGACCACACACGCATCGCTTCCTGACATTGGGGATATGAGCACATACCTCCTTGCTTGTTCAGATATCAGACCACGCACATACTGTCTGTCTGGATAAGGAGAGATCCTGGTCTGAGGAGGTGCTGGAAGGCCTGCAAGGCGTACAGCACTGCTCTCATTTCCAGCACACTGAGGCAGTTCTCTCTGAGACCAGAACTCCTGCATCCTGTGATCCCCTAAGTGAGCATCCCAACCCAGTCTCGAAGCATCTGTCATCAGTGTCTGGGTGGCAGGAGGTGGCTGAAAAGGGACACCTCTGTTGAGGCTGTCCGTGCTCTGCCACCAAAGGAGATCTCTGGCCATGGAGTTGGAGACCAAGATCATGTGATCCAAGTTGTCTGATCTCTTATCCCACTGTACCCGAAGCGTCCACTGCTTGACCCGCATGTGGAGTCTGGCTAGGTGATCTATTGGGATGGCAGCTGCCACCAGGCCCAATAGGCATAGGACTGACCTTGCCAAGGTCCGACGCAAGGAAGCCACAAAGTTGACTTGCCTTCTCAGGGTTTCTGTCCTGTCCTGGGGGAGGAAAGTCCATCCCTGGACCGTATCCAGTACTGTCACAATGAATTGCAGGTGCTGTGATGGTAAGAGGTGGGACTTGAGGTAGCTGACTGTGATGCCCACTTGGTTGAAAAGGTCCAGGGTAGTGGACAGGGAGGCAATCAAACTGTTCCTTGATGGGGCTGACAGGAGCCAGTCATCGAGGTACAGGAAAACATGGATGCCCTGAACACCCTGCGTGCGAAAAAAAGGGCAAAGGGGAGTGGGCTTTAAATTGAAAATGCTCCCCTTGGAACGTAAATCTGAGGAAGCAGCGGTGGGATGGAAAAATAGGGATATGTAGGTAGGCATCCTGCATATCCAGGGCACAAAGCCAATGTCCCTGGTGTAGCAAGGGAAGGAGGCCTGGAAGGGTCAGCATATAGAACCTCTTGTACTCCACGTACAGGTTTAGGTTGGTCAGGTCCAAGATCACTCATCTTTTTGAGCACCAGGAAGAAGTGAGAGTAGTGCCCCCTGCCTGCCTGGTTCTGAGGAACAGGCTCTATGGCTGCTTTTCTTAGTAGAGAGTCTATTTCCTCCCTGACAAGATGAATGTGTCCTGGAGGATAATGAGAGTGATCTGGAGGGTTTGTTGGCGGCCTCTCTATAAACTCTGTTGTGTGGCCTTGGGCTATGAGCTGAAATATCCACAGGTCTGAAGTGATCACCTCCCAACCCGGTAGGTGGGTTGCGAACCTGCCTCCTACTGGTTCCCCCTGAACTGGCGATGGAGGCGGAAGGAGAAATCGTGAGTCAGGAGATAGGACGGAAATTGGTAGGTGCCGCTCTGGAGGCTTTCTGGGATTTGCCCGGGAGGGCTGCACCGGTCATGGGAGCCTGACATTTGTTCGGATACCTTTGCTGCCTATGAAATGGTTACTTAGGCTTAGTAGGGAACTCGAACATGAACTGGACAGAGTGCAAGGCTTTGCCTTTATCCTGTAAATCAGTGATGATGTTCTTAATGTCCCCTCCAAACAGAACAGGTCCCCTGAAAGGAGCATCCTGGATCTCGGAATGAACTTCTGGTGCCAGGCCAGAACGTCTCAACCATGAGTGTCTGTGTGGCTTCATGGCAGTCACTGTACTGTGGCCTGAAGCATCCACGACATCATAGGTAGCCCTTAGGGCATGACAGCTGGCTGACCTGGCTGTTCTGACCATGTGAGCTACGTCTGCTTTTAGGTAAGAGTCAGGTAGAGCCTCAGTTTTTCATTCTAACTGACCCAGAATGGATTTCTGGTAAAACACCATATGGGCTACACCGTTAAGGGCTTGAATGGCTAGTGTAGAGTACGAGTAGAATTTGCAACTAAATTGAACAAGTTGCCTCGACTTCTTATCCAGAAGGGAGGTACTCAGGTGCTTTGGTGTGGTCGAGCGGTTGAGAGCCGCACTGATGACCACTGAGTCTGACTTTGGATGGACACTAAGGTGGTTCTTGCCCTCAGGGGTGCAATAAAGTTTGCCAGCCCTTCTGACTACAGCAGTCACAGAAGAAGGCTGTTTCCAGATTGTGGAGGCCAGGTCCTTGTGAGGGCCTAAATACAGGGGAATAAGTCTTGGAGATTGATCTGTCAAATTGATGTGTTCAGCAAGTCTCTGACATTGAGGATCTTGTTCCTTGGTCCTCCAATCGTATGCCTCCTGAATCTTCCGGAGGAGCTCCATTAGAGAAGGGTCCTCCAGAGGGGATTTAGGAGATTCCTTTGGTTTTGGGTCATCCAGTATAGGAGACTCATAATCTGAGCCCGATGGAAAGAAGTCTGATTCAGATTCTGATATCGGACTCCTGTCAGATTGCCTGACCCTAGGGAGGGAGGGAGTTTTCAATGGCCACCGGGAGTCCTCTAATGAAAAATTACTTACAGCAGTAATCTTGTTTCTTCTAGGGGATACTCCAATATTCCTAACTCTTACGCAGTATGCCTTTAAGCCAGATCTGCCTGGAGATGGAACGTTATGCTAATGATGGAATCATTGGCATGTGCCACTTTTTCAAATGCTGCCACCTATCAACTGCCTACGTTATACCCTCAGATTTCGTGGATGCCTGACAAGATAGGGCCCGAGAGGAACTTAATAATTATCTATAATAACAATGTTAATAAAACATCCGGAAAAAACTCCAACTGGAGGGAAAAACATTAACAAATTACTCTCAATGTCAGAATCACCTGAAGAAGGGAAACACCCTTGAACACAGTTCCAAATACAAAAGCCAGAGTGTGGCACACATACCCCATGTATTACAGCATGGAATGCACAGGCCACTGGTTCTAGCAGGAGAGGCAGGGTGGGAGAGTTAGGAATACTGGAGTATCCCATGGAAGAAATAAGATTACTGTTGTAATTTTTTCTTCTCACCCCAGGAATATTCCAATATCCCTAACTCTTATGCAGACTTAGAAGCAGTACCTTTGGAGGTGGGCACAGGACCCATTTTGGAAATGGGCTCTGCAGGACAGCTGTGCCAAACCTGGCATCACCCCTAGCCTGCATATCCAGGCTATAGTGCTTGGTGAAGGTGTGCACTGTTCTCCAGGTAGCTGCTTTGCAAATGTCCAACAAAGAAACATCCCTGGTAGCTGCTATAGTAGCAGCTGTACCCCTTGTGGAATGGGCTCTCAGCCCTGCTGGAGCCTCATTCCCAGCTTTTGAATAGCAACATTGAATACACTGGATTATCCAACGAAAAATGGACCTCTTAGATGCTGAATTTCCTTTTCCTACATCCCCATAGGTCAAGAACAGCTGCTTCCTTTCCTGCCTAGGGGACATAGTGGCCGTCATGTAGTAGCGAAGAACTCTCTTGACATCAAGACTCTGCAGCCTGCGCTCACCAGAGCATGAATACTCAGTAAAGAAAAACAGGTAAGGTGATGGACTGGTTCAAATGAAAGTCAGAGACCACCTTTGGAAGAAATTTTCTGTTAATTCACAGGACCATGTTTGTCCCTGTGGAATGAAATGTAGTCCTGCTCAATACAGAAAGCCTGGAGCTCATTGATCCTTCTGGCAGAAGTGACTGCCACTAGGAAAACTGTTCTCCATGTGACATATTTCAAAGGAGCGGAAGACATGAGCTCAAAAGGGGGGCTTATAAGTTTGGCAACACAGATATTTAGATCCCAGGCTGGCATCAGTTCCCTGATTGGGGGGGGGGTGCAGGTGGGCCATACCTATAAAGAACCTTTTAAAGACAGAATTTGATGCTGAGGCATTCTTCCCAGTTAAAGCGTAAGCAGACACTGACGCCAAATGAACATGTGGAGTAGAGGGCTGCAGGCCCAATGAATGCAGATGAGTAAGGTAGTCCAGCACAGCTGGAACCCATGCCTGGGCTGATACTATGTTCCTGGTGGAGAACCAGATAGAAAAATCTTTTTCATTTAGAGGCGTAGCTTTTCTTCTTGAAAGGTTTCCTGTATCCCCTTAAAATACTTAAAATACCCAGGACACTTTCAGAGAGATGCAGGTTCACATACTCTAGGTCATCAAGAGCCATGCTTTGAGTCTGAGTGACTTGAGGTTTGGGTACAGGAGTCTCTGCTGACTGGAGTTTAGCAGGTTGTGCCTCCGGGGAAGGGGTATTGGTTCAGCCACAGACATGGAGAGCCGCAGAGAGTACCATGGCTGTCTGTCCCAGTCTGGGGCTATCAGGATCATTATGGCTGACTGGGCCCTGAGCCTGAGTAGCACCTCGTACACCAGAGGGAATGCATACAGGTACCTCCCTGACCAATCCAGAATCAGAGCATCCAGGGGTACTGTTCCCATAGCTGGGAGTCTGTAACAATACTGTTGAAGGTGGTGACTTTGGTGGGATGCAAAGAGTTCCATCTCTGGGGTACCCAACCTTTTGAAAATCACTTCTACCACCTGTCTGTTTAAGGTCCATTCATAATGGGCCTGGTTGATTTGACTGAAAGCATCTGCTAGGGTATTGTCCTTGCCTGGCAGATGAATGGCCTGAAGAGAGACTCCGAGGGAGTAGGCCAGATTCCAATTTCACATGGCTTCTGTGCAGAGGACCCAACCTTGTTCCTCCCTGCTTGTTTATGTAATACATGGTGGTGGTGGTGGTGGTATTGTCTGTTCTGACCTGTACCACCTTTCCCTGAATTAGTGGTGTGAAGGTTTGAAGTGTCAGGAATACCACCCTGAGCTCTGGCAGGTTTATGTGCTGGAACGACTCTGCACTTGACCAAGTGCCATGGGTAGTGTGATCTCCTAGGTGGGCACCCCACCCTAGAAGTGATGCATCTGTTGTGAGAATCACTGATGGAGGCTCTTTTTGGAAAGGGACCCCCCTCTCTGAGGTTGGCTTCCTCTTTATCACTGAAGGGCCAGGAGTAACATTTTTGTTACTGGGACCATGTTTGATAGAGAATCCCTTCTTTGACACCAATGAGCTCTTAAGTGGATTTGAATGTCTCTCATCTGGAACCTAGAACTGTGCCAGTGGTGGCTGCCATGTGGCCCAGTAACTGCAGAAACTGTCTTGCAGTTTTTGGTCTGCTGAGGCTAAAGGAGCCTGCCAATTTCAGGATACTTTTTACTCTCTCCAGAGGTAGGTAAGCTCTGCCCTCCCAGGTATTTAATTCTACTCCTATGAACTGCAGCACTCATGCAGGGAGTAGGACTGACTTTTTGAGATTTACCAGAAAACCCAGAGACTCCAGGAGTCCTTGGGTGAGCTGTAGATGTTCCTCTACCTGTTCTGGTGACTTTCCCACCACCAACCAATCGTCCAGATAGGTGAACAATGTGACACCTTGCCTTTGCAGGTGTGCCACAACCACTGTCAGGCACTTTGTTAACATTCTTGGAGCTGAAGTGAGACTGAATGGCAGGGTTGAAAACTGGTAATGACCTGAAGGAAGTCTGAACCAGAGTTATTTTCTGTGACACCCCCTTATGGGGATGTGGAAATAAGCATCTTTTTGGTCCAGGGATGCCAGCCAATCTCCTTTTTGGAGAGCTGGCAGAATCAGTAACAAGGTTACCATTCTGAACCTTGGCTTTGTTAGGTGCCTGTTTAGCACCCTTAGGTCTAGGATAGGTCGCAATTCTCCATTTTTCTTTGTTGTTAGGAAGTATCTTAAATAAAACCCCTTTCCCTTTTGCTGTGGAGGCACAGGTTCCACTGCTTTTGACAGCAACAGAGTTTGAACCTCCTTTTCCAGCAGCTTTCTTTCCAAAATGGAAGCTGGTTTGAACACTCTGGTTCTTAGGGAGGGAAGGGATTTGAAGCTTAGGGACAATTCCTGACTCACTACCTCCAGGACCCATTTGTCTGTGGTGATGTTTCCAAGCCTGGAAATAGTGAGTTAGTCTGCCCCCTACTGGAAGTGGGGAGGCGGCCTTGGAGGAAAAGTCAGAGGTCCTGCTTTGCCTGGGAACCATGCCTGGAACCCCTTCTGCCCCCGACTCTAAAGTACTCTTATTGAGTGTATTGTTGTACTTGGGGTACAGCTATGGCCTGAAAAAAAGGCCTGGAGTGGAACTGTCTGCCTCTGCCTCCCCTTCTATATGGTCTTGTGGATGGGGAAGCCTTCTCTTTAGCAGAGTTACTTCTATAAGTGGCCTTGTACTTGTCCACTTTTTTCATGTAGGCCCCTGTGTGAGTTCCAAAAAGGAAGTTACCCTTGACTGGGAAGTCCAGAGCCTTAGTCTGAGTGTCTTGGGTACCTTTGTGGCTCTTAACCAAGCAAACCTCCTCTGAACAACTGTATTTGCCATCTACATAGCAGCAGTGTCATTGGTGTCTGCTGCCATCTGAAACTGATATTTGGCAGTTTCCAAGCCAAATCTGGCAGTTTCAGTAAGGTCTACTGAAAGGTTAGAGGGAGCCTTGTCTGTCATAGCCATGGCATATTGCCAGAGGGATTTCTGGTACTGAGCCGCATAAGCTTGGAAATTAACCTGTCTTATGGCCAAAGAAGCAGATAAATAGCCCTTTTTGGCCATACTGTCTGTTTTTCTTGAATCCTTCTCTGTGGGGTGAGAAGCAAGAGGAGCTTTTACCTTATCACAGACTGCAGCTTGTACCATCCCCTGGCGGTCAGGGTGGGGAAAATAAAAATTTAGCCCCATCCCTGTCAAGCTGGTACTGACCCAGGTGTCCGGAGGAGTTTTAATGCATCTTTTTTAAAGAACTTATTTATTAGGAGCAATAACTTTTTGGTGTGTGTTAACCCCATCATTTCTAAGTACTCTGCCTCCTCCTCATCCTCTGTCACCTCAGTGGTAAAGATATCCAGTGCATATACCATTTTTCTGACAAAAGAAAAATGAGATAAGTAATCCTCTGATGACCTGGGAGGAGAGCCTAACTCCTGCTCAGGAGAGACTTCAGGCTCTATAGGCTCTCCTTCATCCTCCTCCTTATATTCCCCATAATCATCACGTGTCTCATGCAGAGAGAACTGGATAATCTCAGCTGGGGTCTGGACTGTAGACTTCTGTCCAGCAGGCATCAGACCCGGCAAGGCTTGTAAAACTTTAAATGCCTGTGCAATTTCTAGAGTAGGCATGGTTACCGACATAGCAGAAGTCCCCATAGGCTGGCCAGCAGGGGGTTCAGTGTGTTTAGTTTTCATAGTTTTTTTCTTGGGAACCAGAGAGTTAGCCAGTTCAGCAGGCCTTTTTGTATCCGTATCAGGGGTAGAAAGTGTGGCTCCTGTGGTTTCACCCACAGCCACAGAGGGTATCGGTTGGTCAGAGCCAGAGGGACCCTTAGGTGGAGGCAATTTCTTTTTAAGCCTTTCCAAATGTTTTTCATGCATTTTTTCAGGAACGGTCTTACAGATTTCACAATCTGTCTTTAAATGATCATAACCAAGGCAAACAACACAAGAAGTGTGTTTATCTGCCTTGGGAAACACTTCTCCACACTCTGTACAATTTTTGAAACAGGGTTCACTGGTCTTTTTCTTAGGTTTTTCAGACATTTCAACAAAAAAAAAAAAAATTGCAACCACAATTAATTTAAACTTTTAGAAACAAATTTATCGGTTGTGGTCGGTTCAGAAACCAATCGGAAAACTGATCGGAACCGTGAACTGAAAGAAAAGAGAACGGATTAGCGGTTCAGTAACCGATATTAGCGGTTACGAAAAAAAAACTGAATTTAGACAGTAATTACTTCACCAAAGAGAGTTTTAGAGAGAAACAAAACCCAAAAAAACTCCGATAAGGCTAAAAAAGCCCCGGTTCTGCACCAGTTATACTGAACCGTGAGAAACCGAGAAAATTAGTAATTAAACTAAAATAAGCTAACGGTTTTACTATAAACAAAAGATAAGGGCAGCAAATAAAAATAAAATAATACATATATCTATATATTTTTAAGTTTCACAACGAGATGTGCCGCAAGCGCGCTGAGGGGCTGGATGCTGCCTTTACCGCCAGACGCCGGGTGACCCGGTTCGGGAACGAGCCCGGCCATCAGAGGTCAGCGTGGGGGTGGAGTTGGATGGAGCTGCCGGCAGGAAGCTCTCCTCTTTGGGGAGGTGTGGTGGCTACCTTCGGCTAATGGCCACCTCCTGGTGGAGGCCTGGGGTAGTTCAGGCCTAGAGGGTGCTAGGCATTAGGCCAATGGGGTGGGGGATAGGGGTCGCTACCGGGGCCGTAAGGCGCATGGGCGCCTACTCCTGGGGTTCCTGGGAGAAAATGGAGGGGAAAAACTCACCGGCAGCAGGATGAAGATCAACTCCCCGCAGGCACCGCTCCTGGACCGGGTGTAAGGTAAGCCCCGGTGATTCCGGGAGTTGTGGTTGGGGGAGTCGATCAGATGGGGGCCGGTGGCAAGGCGCAAAAATAGTCTTGATGATCTCCAAGCATCTAGTCTTGACAGGCGGAGACAGAAATCTAAGGGTAGAATATATGCAACTGATAGGTAGCAGCATTTGAAAAAGTGGCACGTGCCAATGATTCCATCATTAGTATAATGTTCCATCTCCGGACAGATCTGGCTTAGAGGCATACTGCATAAGAGTTAGGAATATTGAGGTATTCCTGGGGTGAGAATAAGGGTCTCGTGTGACCTATCAGAGGTTAAAGGGCACGACTCTACCGGCGAAGGGGACCTTATCGTTGGTTCTAAGTGGACCGTTGAAGGAGTAGCCACCAGCTGACATCCGTCTAGCTTAGAGGTCAACTGCGTCTTGGCTTCGTTACACCAAGAGCGTAATATCGCCTGGAAGTCCGCCTGAGGCTGGGGTGGCAGAGGTGGAAGTGGAGGAGATGGCTGAAAAATAGGATACCCTGGTGAAGGGTAACCTGGCACAGGGTATGGATTAGTCGGCTATCCTGGTGATGGGTAACCTGGTGTAGGATAACCCGGCGTGGGGTACCCGGGCATCAGATAGCCTAGAGTCGGAAATACTGGCAACAGATACCCTGGGGAAGGGTAATGTGGTGCAGGGTAGCCGGGCATCTGGTAGCTCTGTGGAGGGGCCTGGCTGAGGACCCAATGGCGGCTCAGTGGACTGGACAGAGGTGCAGAGGGACGTCTGGCGTTGGGCCTCCAAGCGGAAGGTCCGGCATTGGCCTCGAAGGACCGAAAGGTCAGAGCAAAAGGTCCAGATGGGGGACATTAGGTGTAGGCCTGAAGGAGGTTCTGGCATTGGGCGATCAGGCATCGGTAGTAAGGTGGTGTTGACAGGCGAATCTGGAGGGTCCACCACAAGAGGCAGAGAAGGAGTGTCCCGAGAGGGTGAACCCTCCCGGGAAGGCTGTGGCACAGGCAGCAGCTGGTTCAGAGCCTCGACATCAGGCCTGTTGTCAGGGCCTGACAGAGGGTCCGGGGCTGGGCATTCGCTGGATGGACTGGCGTTCAACTTATCAGCCGGTACTGGGCGTTCACTAGCACAGCCAGCATCCAACTTATCAGTCGAGGCCAGGGGGTCATTGGAGGAGCAGACAGTCGACTTATCGGCCTTGCCACTCAATTCAGACCCGGTGGTTTTGATGGGCTTAAGGGAAGCAGGTATCTCCAGTTTCCCGGAGACTCCTGCCGGTACCAAGACCAGCTCCGGAGGGGCTACCAACATCTGATATGTGTGGTAGAAGCAGACTTTAAGAGGGCACTTCCCGGGAGGGGCCTCGGTGTCTGCGGTTCCCAGGCGTGACGGAGACTGATCCCAGTCCCGATGTCTTTCCTTGTCCTTCTTCTTCTTCATGCCATGTCCCTCCGGTGAAGAGGAAGAACTCCCCAAGTTCCTGCAGCTCCTTCTCCACAGAGGCCATTTTTTGTTTTAAGATATGGGCTATCAAGGCCTGCTGACGGTGTGTCCGTGTGGCCTGGTTGACGCTCTGGCAGGCTCCACAGTCCTCGATCTTGTGCTCTGGGCCCAGGCAGATGAGGCAGAGGGAATGGCCGTCCTTGTGAGGAAGCTGAGATCAACTGGAGTCACACTTATTTTTATGCAATTCTGAAGGCGTTGGAGACAACATACATGAAACTTAGAAATAATAATACTCTAAGAAATAAAAGAAAAAGGAGTAGAAATGCTCATCCAAAATGGTGGTCAACAGAGGCAGCATTCTCCGCGAGGTCCAAAGTGAGCAGGTCGATGGCGGGAAAGAACTGGAGGACCGGTGTGGGGACTGCTCACTATACAGCATCACGCTGATGTCAGTCACATGACATTGGGTGGGCAGTCCCCCACCAGACACTGCTAGCTAAAGTTTTCCATGTGGTGGTAGTGCCTGGCGTCTTAGTCCTAATGGTTATTACCTACTGCAGGAGCCCTCTCGAATTAAGATCAAATGTTCTTAAAAACTATTAAACCTTTGAAGAAAAAAGTGTCTAAAATAACTTCAATAGATAATCTTTTAAAAACCCAAGCATCAAATTTAACCCAGCTGACCCTGAGGAACCTTTTCCCTCCTATGTATCAGAAGGAAAGGCTGGGATGGGTTTGAAAGGATAGCATGTTTTACTCCAAAGAAAGAACTACAGCTACTATTGTGAGTAAGCTTTTCTTGTAACACCAGGAAAGAAACATGCCTATCCACACAAATGTTAGTCTCCTCGTAGTACTTGGGAGGAGGGTTTTCTGAGACTATTTTAGAAAAGGTTGGTCCCCAGTCTTCCTCCTTGAAAGTGTTGATGAGGCATTAAACTGCTTCATCGCCCTATTCAACACGGCCTGTAACATATTTGCCCCCACAAGAAACGGAAGGTGAAAGGGGTCTCAAACCTGTGGCTCACAGCCTCCCTTCTCTACCTTATGGCCACTCATGACCACCTTTGGCAAGTGGCGAATGCCACTGGCAAACCTAGAGACTGGCAATGCCATAGGGCCACCAGGAATAACTGCACCTGGGCCATCTGGCAGGCTAAAGCCGCATACAACTAAGGCATGTTCTCTAGCTCCTGGGATAATAGTAAAACATTTTGGGAAAATATAAAAAACCTTATGGGTAAGCCTAGTCAGTCCCCTCCCACCCCACTCAATTACAATGGGGTCACCATTCATGACCCAAGCGAAACTGCAAACATTCTCAATACCTCACTCACTGACCTGAGTAGAGTCCCCCCCACCCAATTTCTTTGAGCCATCTCCTGAGGATATTGCCCGTAATAGGACCTTCCCTCCAAACACTCCCCAATTCTATTTCAGATCAGTCTCCTCTTCTACCGCCGGGAAACACCTTGTGAAAGTGCTTGGTAAGTCAAGGCACAGCAATGACACCCTTGACCTTCAACTGCTTCTCCTCTCCATTGATTCTGTATGGACCCCATTAATCTGGATCCTAAATTTATCCCTGCGACTCAGTCAATTTCCCTCTGCCTGGAAAGCTGCAGTTGTGACACCAATCCACAAGGGTGGTGACAGAGCCAGCCGTGCCAACTACCGTCCCATTTTCATTTTACCACCCCTCTTGAAGGTCCTTTAATGCTAACTTACTATCTCTCCACTCATGGCATTCAATGCCCACAGCAACATGGATTTAGGAAAGAGCACAGCACTGCCACCACCCTGCTCACCTACACAGACTTTATTCATAATCCGCTCGACCATGGTCACCTTGTTTTGAGATGGTCAATCACTCCCAACTGCGCCTGACTCTACCCTTCTTGAACTCTCAAACAACATTACCTCCTGGCTCAGAAGTTACCTAATTAAGCGGACAACATATATAAAATTCTCGGGCTGCTTTCACCAGCCTCCCGTGCCATCGCGTTCTACAGGGATCAATCCTCAGCCCCCTACTATTTAGCCTCTACCTCAATACTCTTCCCTAGCTTGCCCCTGTAACCTTCTCCTATATGCAGACGACGCTCTGATTTACTCCAGCCAGCCAGATCCTGCACCCCTTACGAGTGACCTGCAAAGCAGTTTTACGTCCGATGAAGCCTGGTTCGCTGAGCAGAGATTAATTATGAACTACAAAAAGACCAAAACGATGTTCTTTGCTGGGTCTCATAAGTTTAAAAGAGCCCAACTACCCATCGCCAACAACATTGGTACTCTACTCGAGCAGGTAACTAGATTTAAGTACCTGGGCATCACCCTGGACAATACTCTCTTCTATCAAGAGCACATTACTAACATCACCAAAACTGCTAATACCAGGCTAAGCCTCCTTTCTAGACATCAGCACTGTATGACCCAAGAGGCACTACGCTGCGCAGTGACCTGTTCCATACTGTCCACCACTGACTATGGCACTGTATCTTATGGCACTGCCTCCACCACTGCCCTCAGAAAGTTAGGGGGGTTACCCTTAACAAAGCCTGCGGTTAGTTACTGGTGCCAGTAGGACACAGACACACACACACACCTGTGACCTAGATCACAAGAGACCACTTGGCTCAACCTCCAGAACCCAGACACCTGTCTTTTGCCAAAAGCTCACCTTAGGGTTAGCTGCCTCCCCCACCCAACAGCTCCTTAACAGGACCACCACCAACTGTCACAAGGAGCACACCCAATCTAACTTGTCAAGTACAATTATGCAGGGCATCCCAAGGACAAAAAGCATTTACGTACAGGGTGCCCAGCTGATTTAACAACCTCTCTGCACACATTCAAGCAACTCCCAAAACTGGGCTTTTCAAAAACTGTTGACAGCACCTAGTCAGCCTCAGCAGCTACGACTGTCTCACTTAATCCTGGTGGTCTCCTGTTTATACCTATCCAACCATTTTACTGACAAAGCCCCCCGGGCTGCTGTTTTGTGTCACTACTGAGTCCATGATCATCTGCATGTTTCCCACACTATTTTCTGGAAAACCACCACAATTATCCCTATCCAAATCAACTTCCTTGAATGCTTTTCCTACTTCTTTTCTTCCATCTAACTGACTTGTTTACACCTTATTACACTTTATACTCAAAACTATCCTTCTCTGTCTCTAACTGGCTTTCTCTACTTGTACACCCGCCCACCAACTTCTAGTTTCCTTAACCCTAGCACTTAACATCAGTTTTCTTATATATTTTATGTACTAGGTTTATTTTCAAGTGTCCTGGGGTTTACTATATCTCACCCAGCCTGCTTACTTATACCCAATGTATTTGTAACCAACGTATTCAAGTCTGTTACTCCTTCTCTGTATAATTTACTTTTTGACATGAAGCCTTTCTAAAAGAGCCCCTGGCTCAAAGGTAATAATTCCGAGACTCAATAAATAAAAATAAAAAAAGGTTCTGAAAAAACAGATATCACAAAGAGTACCTTCTTTTGTGACTGTAGTGGGATGTAAATGTGTGTACCGAGGTCTGGGTGGCTGCTATACAGACTACTAATGTAAGCACCACTCTAGCACCACTTTAACAGCTGCCTCGATGACAGCTATGACTCCAGTGAAGTATGCTTTTAACCCAACTGAAATGTCTAATCCTGCTTTGGAGTACTAGAAATACATACATGAACCAATCCGCCCAGCTATAGTCCTTTTTGAGGCTGGATGACCCTACATACTTCACCATATGTTACAAACAAATGATTAACAGTACCATTAATTTGCTCTGTGTTGTGCTACTGGTTGGCAGACTGGCAGCTAAGCAGATGACTACCAGTGAAAAAGGTACCAGACTGACAGGTACAGGAAAGAACAGATACATACTTATCGTAACAGCAGTTCTTCGAGAGAATCTCTTTCATCAGGCCACAGTTATGGAACTATAAGCCGCCTGTCTCTACGATCAAGCAGAAACATATGCAAGCAGTCCACCAGGGGCTGCCTGATGACGGAATGCCATCGCTACAGCGACAATTGTACCACAACCAATGCTACAGCAACAACAGTACCAGGTCACTGTAGTGTCAGCGTGGGACCCTGGCACTGCTTTCTGGGGATCTTGCACCCCTCCCTGAATGAACTCCGACTTGGAGTTGATTATTTTAGTTATGGGAGGTGGGGGGGCAGAGACCCCAGCATGGGTAAGGGGGGGGTTGTCAAAAGTGACCAACTTTATACCGACCACAAATACAGTCAACATAAAGGTGTCACTGTAACGTTAGTCGACAACGAATTTGTCTACAGAATGTCATGAAGCCCCCGAAGACAACATCAGACATCGGCTGATGCATTAACTTGGGCAGCCCCTCCTCTCTCCTCAGCACCCTCCCCGCCAGAGATCATGCTTAGAGGACTTCTCTATAGGGAACCAGGAGAGAACCTAGGGCTCTGCCAACCAGGCAAGACAGATAGCTATAGGCAGACCATCATGGAGAAGGAGACAGCACTAATTAGAGTCTCAGGATCCCTTGGGGGAAAGAGAGTGGGGACAGGGTGGCCTGATGAAAGAGATTCTGTCGAAGATCTACTGTTATGGTAAGTATGTAGCTGTTCTATCGTTTTTGAGGCGATCTCTTTCATCAGGCCACATCTATGAAATGAGTACCAAGCAGTAACGACCATAAACAGTTTGGGTGACTGAAGCCGACAGGCCTAAGAAAGAAAGCCCTGAAGCACAGCTAAACCAAAGCCAACCCCTTTTCAAGAGGCAATGTCCAGACTGTAGTGATTAGTGAAAATGTGTATAGTACTCCCAGGTGGCAGCTGCACAGATGTCTGCAGCAGACACATTTTTGAAACAAGCAATAGGGTTGACCATGCCTCTAGTGAAACAACCATGAACAATCCCAGGTAGTTCCTCAGTGTACTTCCTGCAACAGAGAGTAATACAGTTTGCTAACCATCTGAACAGGCATTGTTTAGAAAATAGCGCCCTCTTTCCCAGGGGCGAACAAAACAAAAAGCTGCGAGGATTTTCTGCAGTCCTGCGGGCGATGTATATAGTACCAGAGTATTCTATGTACATCTAAAGTATGGAGCAATGCTTCCCCTAGACTGGCATGCTCAGGAAAATAAATTAGCAGGTGGATGGTTTGATTTCAAGTAAACTCGGACAGCACCTTTGGTAGAAATTTAGCATTAGTATGCAAAGACACCCAGCTTTTGTGAAAAATCAAATAAGCAGACTCACATTAGAGCCTGTAGCTCTGAAATCCTTCGAGCAGAAGTGACAGCAACTAAAAAAGTACAGTTACATAAGAACTTACCATAACAGTAGATCTATGAGAGGAGCTCTTGCAGCAGGCAACACAATAAGGACTGAGCTGCCAGGTGTTAGGACCACACGGAAAACTTCTAGCTAGCAGCCATTAGCAGGGGGTCATGCCGACGACAGTCTATGGTATAAAAGGGGTGGTCCCCCAGCCCAACCTCAGTTCTCCTGCCAGAGATCCTGGCATGCTCAGGAAATTCGGAGAACCGAGGTGGTTCCTCACAACCAAGGAAGGCAGAATAGCTGTGATGGAGAAGAAGTCATCGGGGGATGGAGGGAGGGAAAGCAGCGCCTGCTGCAAGAGCTCCTCTCGAAGATCTGTTACAGTAAGTTCTTATGTAACTGTACTGTCTTAATTCGAGGGGGCTCTTGCAGCAGGCAACGCAATAAGGACAGAGTCCCAAGCAGTGAAAGAATCAACCCCAGTCAGCCAAGTGGAGAAAAGAAAGGCAGAAGGAGGCGAGCATGAGAGGAGGCCTTGAAGGACTACTAGTCTGAAGCCCGCTCTACGCATAAAGGCACTGTCCAGACTGTAATGCCGAATGAAAGTGTGAACAGAACTCCAAGTTGCAACCACAAAAATGTCTGCAGCAGACACATTCCTGAAGTAGGCAGCCGAAGCAGCCATGCCTCTGGTAGAATGGCCTTTATCTGGTCCCTGCAAAGGCTTGACATACTTTCGGTAGTATAAATAATGCAATTAGCTAACCATTTAGACAAACATTGTTTGGAAACAGGAGACCCTTCTTTCCTGGGGGCAAACGAAACAAACTGCTCAGATTTTCTGAAAGGACGGGTGCGATCTAAATAATAAAGCACCTGTGAACATCCAAAGTATGCAGGATGGCCTCCCCAGATTAGAACACTCCGGAAAATAAACAGGAAGGTGGATGGATTGAGTCAGTGTAAACTCAGACACCACCTTCAGAAAGAACTTAGGACGGGTCCGTAAAGACACCCTGTCTTTGTGGAAAACTAAGGCTTTTTTTTTGTCCAGTCCCCCCGATCCTCCATTAAGAGGTCAGCCCTGCCCTGCCTGCGGCCCCCCCCCATGCTCAGGGTTGCCCCCCTGAGGGCTGCTGGGTGGGCTCCGGAGACTGTTGGCAAGCCCCAGCTTATCCCCCCTGGGAGCGGGATCCTTCCTCCCCCGGCGGACACTGGTGGCAGTGGAGACAGCGGCAGAAGAGGACAAGCTTTTTTTCGTGAATACTGGATCCCTGGGGCGGGACATGCAATGACATCCCCTAAGTAATGGCACCAGCCACAGCAGTACCCCCAGCCTCAGCCAGAGGTCCGTAAAGTGCCGGGTACTCCTCCCCCCTCTCCCAGAGAAGGAGAGCAGTCCCCAGAACACTCTATCCTTCTCCCCCTGGCCGTCCCTCCAACTCCTGAGTCTGTCACCAAACCCAGGATGTCTGCACTGCCACTGCGCTGGCAGACTAGCTTACTAAATAAGGCTCTTTACACATCAAAGCCTGAAGCTTGGAAGTCCTCCGAGCAGAAGTAATGGCAACCGAAAACAACGCATTCCACAACAGAAAGTCTAGCTCGCAGTTCACGGCTGGTTCAAATGGAGGCAAAGTGAGCGTCTCCAAAACAAATAAAAGTTCCCATGGCGGGACGGGGTCATGGATGGGGGGGGGCTTCAGGTGAAGCATACCCCACAAGAACGCATGGGGAAAGATCCAGTTGGGCAACAGTTTTGCCCTCAATAGGTGCGTGATACACAGAAATAGCAGAAAGGTGCACCTTCAGTGAGGAGTAATCCAGACTTGAGTCTGAAAGGGAAAGGAGGTACTCCAGAATTTGGTTCACTGGGCAGGTGAAGGGATCCAAGTGTCGAGCAGAGGCCCAAAGAGAAAACCACTTCCACATCATAGCATAAGTGGCTCTAGTAGAAGGCTTTCTGGCAACCTGGGAGGACACTCCGAAGTGGGCTATCGCTAAGTCTGTCTGTAGGAGCCATGCATGATGATGAAGGATTTGAGACCCGAATGGATCAGGGAGTCCTACTCCTGGGAGAGCTAGTCCAAGTACAGGGGCAGAGGAATTGTCAGTTCCACTGCTAGTTACTGTAGAAGTGGAAACCATATCTGACGCAGCTAGTAGGGAGCTATCAGAATCATCTTTGCTCCCTCTGTCTATAGCTTGAGGAGAACCCTCTGCGAGAGTGGAAAGGGAAGCAAGGCGTACAGAAACCTCCCTGTCTAGGAGAGGGATAACGTGTCGCACCAGAAAACACCAGGCCCTAGATCTAGCAAGCAGAAACTGGGCAGTTTTGCATTGAGTGGGGATGGAAATAGGTCCAGCTCGGGACAGCCCCATCTGTCGAAGAGATTTTCAACCAGTGAGGGAAGAAGTTCCCATTTGTGAGCCTTGGACCGACAGCTGCTTAAGCTGATGGCCAAGACATTTTGGGCACCTGGAACATGCACATCAAGGTCAGGTCCAGGTTGTGCTCTATTGCCCAGAACCAGACTCTCATGGTATCTCTGCAGAGGGAGAAGAGGGAGTCCCTCCTTACTTGTTTGTGTAAAAGACGACAGACATGTTGTTCATCTAAAAAAGAAGGCCTGGAAGAAGGTTCATCTGAAAGGCTTGCAGAGCATAAATAACCACTCGCATCTCGAGAACACTGATATGGAGATGCTATTCCTGTAAGGAACAAGTTCCCTGGGTTTGACGATTGGCAAGATGGGCTCCCCAGCCTAGGCTTGACACGTCCATCGTGAGAATTTGGTGAGGTGACTCTGCTTGAAAGAGAACCCCGCTGGAGAGATTGGAGGGGTTCTGCCACCAATCCAGGGTCTTCCGCACAGTGTTGGAGACTAACTGGTCCCGCTGAGGTAGCTGGCTTGCTTGGGTGTGTCCTTATAATAAATGTTTTTCACTCTCTTGTCCGGGCATTTGCTGAGACTGTGATGCCATTAGGGGTCTTATATTTGTATATAATGCACGGCTGATAGCCTTGTTGACTCTATATATATTTTTTATTTGACTGTGTCATGTGTGTAACCGTGTTAACTTACTGAACATGTTTTGCCTCTCCTGAGTCTGTGTAACTGCCTTGACTGTATCATGTTGTCCTCTGTACTGAGCTTGTAATTCTTGTGCTCTCCTGGGTCGTACCTGAAAATAGGCATATGTTTTGTCTAGTGCACTTCCCTGGTTAACAAAAGCTAAATAAATAAACAACAAGTGCTACAAATTGTCTGTGAGCTGGTCCAACTGGACCCGAAGATTCCACTGAGGTTCCCTTGGGAGCCGTTGCAATGGCCACTGCCATGTGCCCTAGAAGTCTCAGAAATGACCAGACCAGAATCTGGTGAGATGAGGAAACTGCTCAAGCCTGTGCCTGTAAGCATTCTGCCCTCTCTCTAGGCAGAAAGGCTTTTCCCTGGATGGTGTCCAAGACTATCCCGATGAATTTGAGCCTTTGGCTTGGCCAAGGGAAGGATTTGTGAATACTGAGCGTTATAGCCAAATCCTGGAAAAGGATGAAGGTGGCTTGCAAGGTTTGGATCAGCCAGTCCCTGGAGGGGGCAGTCAAGGGCCAATCGACCAGGTATGGGAAGACATAATGACCCTGTCTTCAGAGGGCTTCAGCTACTACCGCAAGGCATTTGGTAAAGACTCAGGGAGCTGAGGACAGGCTGAAGGGTAGAGTCCGAAACTGGTAGTGGTTTCTTTAAAAGCAAAAGCGATGGAACCTCTTATAGGGTTGAAAGACCAGCATGTGGAGGAAAGTGTCCTGCATGTCCAGTGAACAGAGCCAATCCCCCTGATGAAGGAGCAGGAGAAGACTGTGAACAGTGACCAACCTGAAACATGTGTGTGCCATGAATCGATTCAGATGGCTGAAATCGAGGATGGAACGCAAGTCACCTGTTCTCTTTGGAACCAGGAAGAAATGAGAATAGAAACCCTTTCCTCTTTGAGCTGGCAGAATGGGTTCTATGGCCTGTTTTCACAGGAGTGCCTGAATCTCCTCCTGAATGAGAGAGAGATGTGGGCTTGAGGGTAGTGGGACTGCAAGGCAGGGTTGTCTGGGGGGATCTCCAGAAACTCTAGAGTATGCCCCCTCTCGACAAGCTGGAGGACCCATTGGTTTGAAGTTATCCTGCACCAACCGTCTACTGTAGGTATAATGAAAATCGACTCCCCACCGCCTCCAACACAGTCTCGGCTGGGGGAGGGGGGGTCAGGCAAGGAGACAGGCACAGACATCTGGGAGCTGCAGGGCAGTTTAAGAGGCTCTAGGTCCCCTGGGGGCTGAGTCTCCTGAGGCCTGAAAGGAGGCCTTACACTTGAAGGCACTTCTGGTCTGTGGGCCATCAGGCTGTTGTCTGGTGGACCTGGTGAAGGGGCTGAGCTGGTTGGACTTCATCTGAGAGCAGTACATGTAATGTACTGACCGCAAAGCTTTGCCTGACTCTTGTAGATGAGTAATAATATTCTAGGTATCCTCGCCAAAGAGAACAGGACCCCTGAAAGGTGCGTCCAAGATTTTGGTTTGCATATCTGGGGCAAAACCAAATACCCTAAGTGAATAATATCGGTGAAGGCAAATGCCTTTTGCCACTGCTCTACTGGCTAAATCAGACACGTCGTAAGAGGCTCTGAGGACATGATTGCCACATCAGAACTGAACCCAAGTATCTGAACTAGCTCCACCTTGCCTGTGGCTTCAGGAAAGGACTGTACTACCTCCAGAGCTTTGTCTCACAGGACATTCTGGTACTGGACAATGTAGGCTAGGAAATGCAAAGAATGGGCCACCAATGTGGCTGAGGCATAGACCTTCTTGCCAAATTGGTCCACCTGCCTGGAAACTTTGTCTGAAGGCTGAGTACGAAGATGCCTGGGCTTCTTTGAGCGATCATGGGTGGCACGAATGACCACTGAATCGGCTTTCAGATGCTCCCCATGAAAAGCTTTGTCCCTTGGGGCATGATATAATTGTATGCTTTTTTGACCATAGCCGGAGTAGAGAAGGGTTGTTTCCAGGCAGCGTGGTGAACATCTGCAAAAGAGTCTATCAGAGGAGGAATATCTCTAGCAAAAGACTCCTTTTTATGGAGGAAGAGTGCCAGACAACAGTGCTCAGGGTCCAGTTCCTCCGTCTCCCATCCCACGTGGGACTGGATGTGCCTCATCACATCCATGAAAGTGAGATAATTTGGAGGGGACCTAGGGGACTCTTTTGGCTCCTCCAGGTCTGAAGGACGACATGAGTCTTACAACTCATCTGAGGATGAAGAAAAGGAGTGCCTACCCGACTCGTCCAAGTACGGGGCTGGCGTAGGCAAGCAAGGGTGCTCATGCCACCGTGGGTCATCCCTGGGAGACCAGGGATGGGAGGTACCAGCTCCATCTGGGACGGGAGAAGGGATGTCCCTGGCCTTGTCAGTCTGTTCCGGTCTCTGTGGGGCCTCTTTGGCCTTGAAGAAATTCCACCAAGCCACAAACAAAGCCTGGTAATCCATAGGCGGGTTGTGTGATGGAGTAGAAAGAGGCGACGCGGGGCTGTTAGGAACAGAGGGCCCTAACGCTGGTCCCTGAGGCGCTGTTATCACTGGCGTCAGTCCCTGTGGAGCCTGGTTACCTGGCGTCGGCCCTTGAGGCAAAGGGTTAACCGGTGTCCGTCTGTAAGGAGTCGAAAGACCAAGCGTTGGTCCCTCTGACGTCGGCTGCATGGTGACCAAAGGGTCGGCCAATGAACAAGGCTCGGGTGACGATGGTTGAGGTGTTGCCGGGGCTGACATCAGAGTGGCCGGCGTCAACCGGACAGGCGTAGGCTGATGCCAGTCTGGTGAAGCAGCCAGTGTCAGCTTTGAAGTAGAAGCCTGTCCGAGGAGCAACCTCCCGAGCAGGACAGCGGGGTTACTCCCTCGGGGGGGGTAGCGCATGCCCCTGGCGTCACTTAGAGGCATTGGGCCTGGAACTCATGACCAACTTAGCTGATACCAGGACTGGGGGAGCAACGGACCGAGACCTGCTGTTCGAAGAGGACCCAGTCGAGCCACTTGGCTGAGAACCTGCTGGGTGCAAGGGCCTGAAAGGCAGGGCAAGACGCCCTGAGCCCCAAAAACCATCACCTGAGACAGTAATGAGGGCAGGAGGGTTCGACACCAGAAGCCTGGAAGAAGAGAGGGCCGCCGATGGAGGAGGTGTCAACCTCCCACGGAAGGAAGACCCGGATTCAGTTGCCAACCTGATCCGGGACCAAGAATGGGAAGCTGACCGGAGCCGATCCTCATGCTTGACCTGGTGCTTGTGCTTTCTGCTTGACTTCTCCTTATGACAAGAGGAAAAAGGCGAAGCCCCAGAAGCCGGGGGAGAAGAGGTGCTTTTGCCCCAGAGATTCTTCTCCATTGCAGCAAGTTTCTGTTTTATCAAGAAATTTTCCAGGGTCTTCTGACGGCATCTCAAAGTGGCCTGGTTGAAGTCCTGGCAGGCCTCAGTGTCGTGATTGGGGCGTACGGAGAGCAGGCAAGAGTTGCAGTCTTTGGAGGGAAGCTGCTTGCCACAAGCACAATTCATCCGATGCCGCTCTTAAGAGGAGGATGGAGGCTGGCCAGTGGCGCTAAGGGTTGTGGCACTGGATGCCACACCTCACACCACGCCAGCGACCTGGGGTCAGGAACGACCTCGGGTTGCCGAGGGTCGGCAGGGCAGGGAGAGGATCGAGCGTCCAATGGACTGCTCTCCTCCCCTTGGGAGGGGAAGGTTGTCATCCAGTTCCTTGGTTGCCCCCAGTGGAGGTTGGAAGACATAGAAGCACGGAGGTGTGATGTGCTCATGCCTCCACACATGCATGTTTATGCTGTGAGGGGGAGGAGGGTGTACGGGGAGAAAAAATTGAAGAAAAAAAAAAAAGAGGAGGATAGAGAAGACGACATGCAAAGAAAGGATAAGATTTCAACTAAAATAATAAAGCAGCGTTCATTGGGTTCGAGCTTACGAATTCGATGGCAGGAAAATAACAGGGTTGGGCTGGGGGACTGCCTTTTTATGCCACAGGCTGACGTCTAACATCACCGACGTCAGGGGCAGTCCCCCGTTAATGACGGCTAGGTAGAAATTTTCAGTGTGTTCCTAGCGCCTGGCGACTTGGTCCTTATTGTGTTGCCTGCTGCAAGAGCCCACTTGAAGCAAGATCAATACTTTCCAAGAAAGAAGGCGTAAGCCCACAAACAGCAGTTGGCTCAAAAGGAGCCCAAGTAAGCTTTTCCAAAACAAAATTCAGGTCCCAAGATAGGACTGGATTATGTATGGGAGGCTTCGGATGTAGTAGGTCTCTAAAGAATGTACAGGCCATCTCCTGCTGGGCAACCATACGACCCTCAATAAGCACATGGAAAGCTGTACACTTTAATTGAGGAATACTGCAGGCCTGCATCTGATAAGGACAGCAGATACTCCAGAACCTGGCTGGGTACAAGTGATGAGAAATGGTCTATACAGCAAACTGCTTCCACTTCAAAGAATAAGTGGATCTAATGGAAGGCTTTCTGGCGGTCACCAGAACATCAGTCACTTTTTGGGAAACCCCAAACTGGACAACGGCCACGAGGAGCCATGCATGAAGCTGAAGAGACCCGAAGTCCAGATGGACCAGGGCTCCTTGTTCCAGTGATGGCAGATCCTTGCACAAGGGCACAGGCACTGGTGGTTCCACTGCCACCTGTTGTAGCAGGGGGACCCAGATCTGTCAAGGCCATAAGGCAAGAAAGAGAATCAGAGTTGCCTCCCCCAGATGGAGCTTCAGTAGCACTCTTTGAATTAGAGGGGAGGGAATGCATACAGGAACCTCTCCAAGAGAGGAACAATGTGTCTTGCCAGAAAGCTCCAGGCTCTAGAACGAGAAGCAGAAAAGCAGCAGTTTTGCATTGTGTGGGGACGCAAAACGGTCTAACTCTGGACAACCCCGTCTATCAAACAAATCTTCAACAACTGAGGTCAGCAGTTCCCACTCATGCATTCTGGACTGTGACCTGGATGCCTGGAACATGTAGATATCTGACAGTTCTAGACAGTGTTCCAGAGCCCAATACCAGACTCTTGTTGCTTTCCTGCATAGGGGAAAAGAGTGAGTCCCCCTTTCTTGCTAATGTCGTGCATCACACTGACGTTGTCATTCTGTACTAGCAGAGGACCCGAGGACAGACGAGTCTGGAAGGCTTGTAACCCATAAAGAACAGCTTGCATTTCAAGAACATTTATGCACAAGGTGCTCTCCACTAGGGTGCATGTACCCTGTGTCTGAAGGGGTCCCAGGTGTCCACTCCAGCCCATCCACGAGGAATATGTGGTTAGAATATAGTGAGGGGAGGGGATAACAAAGGGATCCCCTTTTAACAGACTGCTGGGTATCATCCAACACTTGAGCACTTTGTGTACAGAGAAGTGACTAGAACTCTTTGTTCTAGATAGTCTTTGAGCTGGTCTCACTGAACTCCTAGGGTCCACTGGGGGATCCTCATGTGCAGTCTGGCCAAAGGTACCATGACCACGGCTGCTGCCATAAGGCCCAAAAGCCGAAGGAATGTCCTGGATGAGACATACTGACTGTCGTGTACCAGTTGTGCCTGGGCAATCAGCTGTTGTGTCCTGTCCAAGGGCAGGAAGGCTGAGCCTGAAGCTGTGTTCAAGACTGTTCCTATGTACTGTAGGTATTGACAAAGTGTCAACACAGATTTGGGTATGTTGACAGTAACCCCCAGAGCATCAAACATCTGCGTGGTTCAAGCTAATGTGTACAGGAACTGGTCCTTGGATTGGGCTTTCAACAGCCAAATGCCCAGGGAAAGACAGAGACTTTTCCTGCGAAGGGTTGCTGCTGCCACTGCCAAGCATTTGGTAAAGATCTGTGGTGCAGATGGCAAGCCAAAGGGCGATACTCTGAATTTGTAATGTTCCCCCAGAACAGGAACCTCAAGTATTTTCTTTGAGGTTTGCAAATTTTGAAATGAAAGTAGGTATTCTTCATGTCGAGCGAACATATCCAATCCTCTGCCTGAAAGCAGTAGGAGTAGGCCTTGCAGGGTGACCATTCTGAACTTTTAGTACTTTGTGAAGAAGTTCAGGTCCCTGAGATCTAGAATAGGCTATAGGACTCCTGTCCACCTCAGGACTAGGAAGTATCAAAAGCAGAACCCTTCGTTTCTTTGTTCAAAAGGCACAGGCCCCATGGCCTTCTCTTGAAGCAAAGTCTGAATTTCCTCCAGGAGCAGAGGAAGGTGTTCTGGAGGATAGCAAAATGGTTCTGCTCTGGTGGATGATCTGGACGTGTGTCCAAAAGTTCCAGAGCATGTCCTTGTGCTGTGATTTCTAGAACCTAGGCATCTGTGGTCACCTCCTTCCACTGAGTTAAGTGAAGGGAGAGATGAGCCCCTACAACCACACCTGGAGGTAATGGCGGCTGGTGTATGTACAAGTAGTCAGGCAGAGCTGGTTCTGGCAGCTCCTTCTACACCACCACCTCTACGGGCTTTTAAATGTGCACTTGGGGTGGTGCCTGGGGTGGACAAGACTCCTGCTGCTTTGCCTCTACCATGCTGTCTAGTGGCTGGCTGCTGCCTGGCACCAGCTGGATGAAATGGTACCCTCTGCCTACCCCTTAGTTGGGTATGGTAGAGGGAGTGCACAGACTTCAGGGTCCTGCATGAGGCCTGAAGGTTAGAAAGAATATCTTGGATGTCAGAACCAAATAGTTTATGTCCTCTAAAAGGGGCACTGAGAACAGACTGTTGCATGTCATTCTCAAACACTGCCACCCTAAGCCATGAGCACCTCCTTGGACAGATGACCGAGGCAGCAGCCCTAGCAAAAGCATCTGAAACCACAAAGGCCGTTCAAAGCAAACTCTTGCCTACATCAGCCCCAGCAGTGAGAGCCTTGAGGAGCTCTTGTAGGACGGCAAAAAAGAGAAACCTAAAATAAGGCAACGTCATTGGACAAAATGCACCACATGATCAAAGTTGGAGCGGGGATTAATCACTGGTAATGCCGGCTCCAAATATTAATCATGGGGTCACCGGGTCAAGCTCTAGGACCAGTACCTGTCACAGCAGCAAACAGAATACATATCGCAGCGAAAATGCAGGATCTCACCATGCCGACACAAAGCCGAACAGTTGCAGCAAACAGAACTGTAAAAACGGAAACAACAACACAAGTATTCCCGATTTACAAATGATTACTGTTTTCCGAGTCGAAGCGCATTGGGATTAATGCCGGTTGGTGTTGTGTAGGCCTCGCCAAGGCCTCGCCACAACTTCCCAACCATGCATTAATTCGCAGAAGCCTCTTCATCGGGCATTAATGCTACTTGTTTAGTAGCCTCTGGCAAGGCTTGTGCAGCTGCCTTGCCCTTTCTTGAGACAGTGTTCTGGTACTTAATCATGTGGGCCTGATAGTTAGCAATCTGGAGGCCCAATAAAGCTGAGGCAAAAGTCCTTTTGCCTAACACATCCAACCTCCTGGACATCAGGAGGGAGGGAGCTCAGGTGTTTAGGTGCCCTTGATCCATCGTCGGCAGCATTAATCAAGTACAGTTACGTAAGAACTTAGCATAACAGTAGATCTGCAAGGGGATCTCTTGCCGCAGGCCACACCTTTAGAACTACCACCATGAGGCACTAGGACCACCCAGAAACTTTTCTAGCTGGCAGTCTATCTGGGGGCCGCCCACTCCTACATCACACTGTGATGCCAACCAATCCTATAAGAGTGGGCGGCCCCCGCTCCTTCTTTAGTTCTCTTGCTGGAGACCACAGCAAAGTGTCCCCTGCTAAGGAATCAAGGAGGTACCAAAGATTCCCACCAACATGGAAGCATAAAGTAAACCACAGGCAACAGAAAGGTATACCAGGTCCAGGGGGAAGGAGTGAGGGATGGCATGGCCTGCTGCAAGAGATCCCCTCGCAGATCTACTGTTACGGTAAGTTCTTAAATAACCATACTATCTGACATTGTTGTATCTCTTGCAGCAGGCCACACCTATGGAACATGTACCAAGTAGTTCTGACATCAGAATAGCCAGTCTGGGAGGTAGGAGCTGAGAGCCTAAGAAAGTAGGCCCTGAAAAACCACAAGGCTGAAATTGACCCTGCGCCTAGAGGCAATATCCAGACTGTAGTGCTTGGTATAGGTGTGGACAGAACTCCAAGTAGCCGCTGCACAAATCTCTGCAGCCGAGACGTTCATGAAACAAGCAGCTGAAGCAGCCATACCCATAGTAGAATGGCCCTCAACATCTCCAGGAAGTTCCTTGCTGTACTTTATGTAACAGAACGTAATGTAGTTGGCCACCATTTGGACCAACACTGCTTAGAAACGGAAGGGCCTTCTTTCCCAGGGGTGAAAGAAGAAAAAATTACTCACCTTAGTAATTATATTTCTTCTAATAGAGTCTTGCTGTATTCTGACAACTTCAGTGATTCCCAAGCGTTGAACTGCCCCAGAGAACAAAGAGTTAACTTTCTATGCAGGGCATGGAACGCTGAGCTGAGCTCGGTTGAAGTCTCTGTCTGGAGTGTTTTGAACTTAACCGTCAGATTCTTATGAGCCCAACTAAACTAAAATTCTATGTGGAAATTGTAAAATTGTACTAGCCAACTGGCTGAAAAAAGTTTTGGATTCCCAAGGAAGACTCAAGTCAGGAAACCTAAAAACAAAACCCAATGTACTAAAAATAACAATAATAAATAAGCACCCAAACAAAAAGGAGGTGCCAGCAAAAAACACCCCGGGGGTGCAGCACTGCACCTGCCCACCCACTTCCCAAAAACAGGTTCTGAGAGGGGGGGAGGCAGGGAAGGAGTTCAGAATACAGCAAGACTCCATTAGAAGAAATACAAATCAAACAACATGAAGTCTTGCTGTATTCTGACAATTGCAGACTACCAAGCAGTACCTCCAAGGAGGAGGGACAGAACCTACTTTGGGAATAAGCTCTGAAGTACTGCTGTGCCAAACCGAGCATCACTCCTAGCCTGGATATCCAGAGAGTAATGCTTGGTAAAGGTATGGACTGTTTTCCAGCTGGCTGCTTGACAAATTTCTAAGAGAGGGATATCCCTGGCTGCAGCCAGGGAAGCAGCTGTACCTCTTGTGGAATGAGCCCTCATGGTGGAGTTTTTCCCAGTTTTTCATAGCAGAATTGTATACAAGACACAATCCACCTGGCAATAGATCTTTTGGTGGCAGGTTTGCCCTTTCCCACTTCCCATAAGTGAGGAACAACTGGAGGGAGCCGAACCTGTGACCCTTGGTACGATCTATGTAGTAACCAAGGGCTCTTTTGACATCTAAACTGAGTAGCCTCCTCTCCCCTGAGGAAGAATGATCAGTGAAGAAAACAGGAAGAGACACAGACTGGTTTAAATGGAAGTCTGAAACCACGTTGGGCAAGAACCTTCTATTGGTTCTAAGGACCACTTTATCCCTGTGAAATGAGACAAAATCAGGTTCCACTGACAGGGCTTGCAATTCACTGATACGCCTGGCAGAGGTAATGGCTACCAAGAACACAGTTTTCCAAGCTCTGCTGAAGACATAGCCTCAAAAGGGGGTAGCATAAGTTGAGCAATGCAAACATTCAAATCCCAGGCAGGGGCAGGGTCTCTAAAAGGAGGATTCGTGTGAAGCAATCCTTTAAAAAATTTAAAGAACACAGGATGAGAAGACAGTGAGGAAGACTTCCCCACAGACAAAAATGCAGGAACAGCTGACAAGTGTACCTTGACAGTAGCTGGTCTGAGGCCTAGGCCATTAAGATGGACCATATAATCCAGAACCGTAGGCAATCCAGCAGTATCTGGAGAATATGCTTCTTACAACACCAAATGCTGAATCTCTTCCATTTGGAGTTATAAGTCTTTCTGGTGGAGGGCTTTCGAGAAGCCTTGAAGATATCCAGAACCCCTTGGGAAAGATGCAGATCTGCAAACTCTAACTCTTCAAGAGCCATGCCTTGAGAATGAGACTGAAGATTGGGGTACCAAATCCTCCCTTAAGAGGATGTTAACAGGTTGTAATTCCTGGGAAGAGACAGGGGAAGATGGACTGCTAGGGGCAGCAACAAGGGGTATCAGGGCTGTCTGGCCCAATCTGGAGCAATCAGAATCACCTTGCAAGGTTGAGATCTTATTTTGACTAAAACTTTGAACAGGAGTGGGAAGGGGGGAAGGTATACAGAAACTTCCCTTCCCAATTCAGAATCAGGGTGTCCAGGGGGACTGAGCACAAGACTGGAGGTCTGCAACAAAAGAGAGGGAGCTGGTGATTGTCTGGGGCTGCAATTAGATCTATCTCTGGAGTGCCCCACCTTGAAAAAATCACTTTCAACACCTGAGGGTCCAGGGACCATTCATGATGACCTTGAGAGATCCTGCTCAGTGCATCTGCTAGCACATTGTCCTTGCCTGGAAGGTGAACTGCTACCAGAGAGGTTTGCAGGGAATAAGCCAGGGACCACAACTTCATGGCTTCTGTGCACAAGGCCGTGGACTGAGTGCCTCCCTTCTTGTTGATGTACCACATGGTGGTGGTGTTGTCCGTTCTGACCTGAACCACCTTGTTCTGTACTGACTGAGAGAAGGCTTTTAAGGCCAGAAAAACTGCCCTGAGCTCTAGGAGATTGATATGGAGAAGGGATTCTTGGGGGGACCACAGTCCCTGGGCAGTGAGGGACCCCAGATGGGCTCCCCAGCCCAGAAGAGAAGCGTCCATGGTAAGGACCACTGCACTGAACAAGGCTGAGTAGCAAAAGGAACACCTTGTCTTAAATTGTCCTGATCCTGCCACCATTGTAGGGCTCGGATCAAGGTCAGAGTCACTGGGATCAGTTTGGTAAGGGAATCCTTCCTCTGAGACCAAAAAGTTCTCAGGTGGAACTGAATATCCCTCATCTGGAATCCTGCCCCTTGGACCACTGCTGTTGAAGCTGCCATGTGGCCCAAGAGCTGGAGGAAATGCCTTGCTGGTCGAGATACCTGAAGGCTGAAGGAAGAGGCTAGTTCCATAAGAACCCTTGCCCTTTCTAGAAGAAGAAAGGCTCCTGCTCAGAGTGTGTCCAGTTCTGCCCCTATAAAGGTAAGAAGCTGGACTGGTTCGAGAACTGACTTGGGAAGGTTGAGAAGAAATCTTAGAGAAGTGAGCACTTGCTGGGTCACTTGCAGGTGAGACTTGACTTGGTCTGGAGACTGACCCACTATTAGCCAATCGTCCAGATATGGAAAAATGTAAATCTTTTGCCTTCTTAGAAAGGCAACTACTACTGCCAGGCACTTTGTGAAAACCCTTGGGGCTGAGGTTAGGCCAAAGGGCATTGCTCTGAACTGACAGCGGCCTGAGGGCAACTCGAACCTGAGGTACTTTCTGTGGGAGCACCTGATGGGAATGTGAAAATAGGCATCTTTGAGGTCCAGGGAGGCTAGCTAGTCCCCTGGCCTTAGAGAGGGAAGGATTATTCCCAGAGTTATCATCTTGAACTTTGGTTTTAAAAGATGTTTGTTTAGAGATTTTAGGTCTAGGATGGGTCACCACTCCTCTGTCTTTTTTGGGGTCAGGAAGTACCTGGAGTACAGTCCTTTGCCCCAGTGTAGGCTAGGTACTCTCTCTATGGCTCTTAAGGCTAGAAGAGAAGAAACCTCTACCTCTAGGGCAAGGGTTTCCGAGAGATTTGCAGGTGGAAAAGATCTGGCTCTCATCTTTGGAAATTTTCTGAAGCTGAGAACCAGTCCCTGGCTTACTACTTCCAGGACCCACTTGTCTGATTTAATAGACATCCAGTCCTGGACAAAGTAGGCCAGCCTGCCCCCTACTGGAAAAGGAGAGTCGACCCGGGCAGGCCCATCAGGGTGTCTGCTTGGCAGGGGCTTTAGGCTGAGGAGTGGATGCAGCCCTGCTCATCCCCTTCTGCCTCTCCCTCTGAAGAACCCCCTCTGAGAAAAGGAAGAAGAGGCATGTGCTTGGTAAAAGGCCTTTGAAAAGGCCTGCCCCTGCCCTTAGACTGCTGCCTTTGAGGAGTTGCCTGCCTCTCCTTAGCCTGAGCACTCTTGTAAGTGGTCCTGTACTCATCCATTTTCTTCATGTAATTCTCTCTCTGCTCCCCAAACAGAGAATTATCCACTACAGGAAAATCCATGGCCTTAGCCTGGGTGTCCTGCGAGAGGCTAGCACATCTGAGCAAAGCCATCCTCCGAAGAGCCACAGATGTAGCCATGACTCTTGATGACACATCATTAGAGTCCACAGCAGCATGAAACTGAACCTTAGATGCCTCAATCCCATCTGCAGCCACCGCCTCCAGCTCCTTTGCCAGTTGGAGGGAGGCCTGTTTAGCCAGTGCCAGTACAGTGTCCCACCTGGACTTCTGGTACCTGGCTGTATAGGCCATGTAATTCGCCTGTCTGAGTCCCAAGGAAGATGCCATGTACTGTTTCTTTGCCATGGCATCAATCTTCCTGGAGTCCTTGTCTGGGGGGTGAGAAGCCAAGGGAATATTTGCCTTGTCACAGGCAGCAGCCTGCACTACCCCAACATTGCTGGTATAAGAACTCCGTGTCTGAGCCTGAAAGTGTATACCTCTTGTCCATTCTTCTATCCACAGGAGGTATAGTGTTAGGAGACTTTAGGAATTTTGTGTCTGTTTCCCAAAGGATTTGTGGAGGGGAATACAGTCTCCTGGACGTCCATCATTTCTACATAATCAGGCTCCGCTTGATCTTCCACAGCCTCCTCCATTGTAAGCTGGAGGGTTTCAGACGCCTTTCTGTAGAACATAAAGTGAGAAGGGGACTCAAAGCCTACAAGGGGAAACACCTGAAGATCTGTCTGGGGAGATGTCCAGTTCCACAGGCACATCCAGACCCTCACTTTCACCATCACTATCCTCAAATTCCCCTTCCTCTTCAAATTCCGGTTCATAAAAATCTTCAAGGGTATAATCTTGAACTGGGGGAACCGACCGAACCGAACCCCTGCCAGAAGGAGCCAGATCGATAAGAACCGGGCAGAGCGATTCCACAATCTGAATCACTCTGGCTATCGCTTCGGCGGTTGGAACATTAACCTCTGGATCCGAACCGGTCGATTTGTCTTTGTGTTTTCTTTTTGTTGGAACCAATCCCTCGGAATCGGCTCTCCTTTTGCCCGAAGAAGTATCACCCTGGTCAGAGGGCACTACTTCTGGTTTGGTCGGAAACAAACCTGGCTGGCCATCCAGGTCAGCAGACTTCTTGGCCTCCCTTTCCCTCAGTCTACCTAATCTCTATTCCAGGGTAGATTTGGGAAAATTTTTACAAATTTAGCAGTCTGAATTGAGGTGGTCAAACCCCAGACAATATACACAGGTGGTGTGGGGATCGGCCTTAGCAAAGACCTCCCCATACTCACTGCAGTGTTGAAACCCAGTGGGCCCAGTTTTTTTCTTGGGTTTCTCAGACATGGCCAACCTAACCAAACTTGCTCTTTTTTCGGCAACCACCAGGCAAGACTCCCCTATCGGTTCCTGACTGTGTCACGGGTCTTGGAAAAAAACATACTAAAACCCGTTTTTTTTTAGAACCGATACGTAGCGGTAACTACACACTAAAGTAAGATACAAAAATTACGTGAACGATCGGTTCAGCCGAACCAATCCACACTTTTTACAAGTTCCACACACAAAACAGAACAAAAACCTATCTAGTACTCACGGTACCACAGACAGAGACTTGAACAGACTATGCGGAAACTAAATTTCGGTAGAAAACGGACCGAAAACAGACACTTCAACTAACTTCCAACCGAGCTGCAGGAGAAATCTCTGGAGCGACTGTTCAGTGAGGCGGAGTAAAGAATCTGACGGTTGCAGTTCAAAATACAACAGGCAGAGACATCAACCGAGCTCGAGATCTACATTCTATGCCCTGCATAGAAAAGTGAACCCATTGTTCTCTGGGGCAGTTTAAAGGCTGAGGCTAACTGCACTTGTCAGAATACAGCAAGACTTCATGTTTGAAAAATGTATTTTTCTTCTTCTTCATAATCTTCTTTTCTTGTTCGTAAAAATAAGAAATTAATATTAAAATATTAAATTAAACGCTAAAAGCTGCTGTCATATAGACGAAAACTTTGACTCCGGCAGACGAGCGACGTCGACATCCAAGAGCACTTGACGGCGGGAGAAAAGGAACAAAGGCAGTTGGAAGGTCGATGCCGAGATAGCCTACACAGGCGCGAGCTAGTCTCGCAGTGCCGTGCATGTGTGGTCCTGTCTCGGCGCCAACCCTTCTGAAAATTTTTGGCTCCAGCTTGGTCCTAGCTCCTCCGGCGTTATCCCATTAGTGTGAATGAGTGATGGAGACTTATTCCAGGAAGATCAAGGAGGCACAATTTGAAGATAGAGGGGTGACAGCTCAGGGGTAACGTGAGGTAGTATTTTTTCACTCAGAGGGCGGTGGACGCATGGAACAGTCTTCCTGAGGAGGTTGTGGGGTCAAAAGCAGTGGGGGAATTCAAGAATGCATGGGACAGACAAAGCAATTCTGGTGGGAGGTAGGAAGAAGTAGGCCAGTGGTTAACTAGGATCTGCAGCTTATCCAACAAGTAGGGAAATGGGCAGACTGTGTGGGCCAAGCAGTCCTTATCAGCTGTCAAAGTCTATGTTTCTAGCCACCTGGGAGCAGCTTAGAACAGGAGTAGATGACTGGAAGGTGGTCAGGTAGCAGGGGAAGATGGGAACAGGGGCAGAGCCGGGACGGAAGTCACAGGGAGGTGTGACTGGGGTAGTTCGGAAAACAGGTAATGGGTATAGAAACAGGTTCTTAGTGTTGACTTTCCTGGAGGAGCGGGGGCTCTCACTGGGAGGAGGGTAGTGGGAAGGGAGAAGCAGGGAGGGGAGGCAAGATCAGTAGATCAGACAGCAGAAGAGGCAGGGAGGCTGTAGGTAGAAGGCGGAGCAGCAGTTACAGGAAGAGAGTGGTGGGGCAGATAGAAAATAGATGGGAGGCGCGCGCATCAGTCAGCCCAGACAAGAAAAGTCAGGGGGTGTAAGGAAGGGAAAAGCATGGTTCAGGTGGGACACAGGAAGCTAGTGGCGGGGAGGAGCATGGTAAAGGAAGGCGTAGTAGATACAGGAAGGGGAAGCAAAGCAAATGGGAATGGTAAGGGGAGCAGCCTGATAGACCGGGCAGGGGTATTAGAGAACATTGGGGGGGGGGGGAGGATGGGGAATGGCAAAGTTCAAGTGAGGCACAGGGGTCCATAGGCATGGAAACAGGGGAGGAGTATCAAGTTGGGGGGCAGAGGAAAGGCAAGCATCTGGAGGGTGAAAAGGACAAAGCAGGTAGGGTCATTATTCTGGGGGATTCATAACTCAATTGAGTAAGACGGGGAGGCAGGAATGTCTGGAAAAGCCGCATATGGATGGTGTGTATGCCAGGCATGATGGCGGGTAGAGTGGGTCAGTACATTAGCAGGTGTGTGGAGAGGGGAGAAGCTGCACACTGTAGTGCATCTGTGTGCGGGAAAGTTTTAGAAAAAAGGGAACACCTCCCAGGGTACTAGGTGCGTACCCAGGAACTGGAGGATAGCGTATGTGGTGGCCCTCCATAAGAGTGGACTCAAGGACAAACCAGAGAACTACAGATCAGTGATCCTTACCGCCATTCTAGAAAAGCTAAGGGAGTCTATCCTCAAGGAGAGGCTGGTGAAACTTCTGGAGGAGAATGGTCTCCAGGATGGCAGGCAGCATGGGTTTGTCTCATGCAGATCCTGTAGGATAAACCTGGTTGACTTTTTTGATTGGGTGTCACGGGCACTGGATAAAGGCCATGCGGTGGATGTCCTTTACCTGGACTTCAGCAAGACCTTTGACTCGGTGCCTCATAAAAGGCAGACCACCAAACTGTGTAACCTGGGGAGGAAACTGGTTAGTTGGGTTCAGATTTGGTTATAGGATTGGCAGCAGAAGGTAGTGGTGGGAGGTGAGCTATCGAGCCTGGTGAGCTGTAACAAGTGGGGTCCCACAGAGCTCAGTGCTAGGACCGTACTGTTTTAACATTTTCATTACCAACATATTGGACGGGATAAAAGTAAGTTTAGCCTCTTTGCATATGACACAAAGATCTGTGCCGAAATAGATGGGGAGGGTGGGGGTGGGGGAGGTGGTAAAGTACTCCTAGAGGATTTAGTAAGACTGGAGGACTGGTCAAAAACATGGGAACTAGGGTTCAATGCCAAGAATGTAAATTATACAATGGCATCCAAGAATCAGTGATTCTGATTGGCTGACTGGCACCTTTCAGCCGTGGTAAATCCTGGCATATCCCACAGGAAAAGGTGCCAGTCAGCCACATCTCCCAAAAGATCAATACAACCCCCTAAAATGAAACAAATATCCGCCATATTGATCTCCCACTAGAGCGGGAGTTTCAAAACAACCACTGGCCACTGCTATTTGTAATAGTCTCCCAACAATCCCTAGAAGAACCACTACACAACCCAATCAATCGGACTCCCTAAAACAAAACAAAAAACATTTGAAGGCGCGGTCTTTCATTCCTTGGCAAACTGTCACACTGCATCACTACAGCACTGAAGCCACGGAAGGCTCGTGCTCGCCTCCCACGATCCTCGTTCAGTTAATGACTTATTTTCACTCTGTGACAAATCCTGAAATGGGGGGAACTGTTTTTTCATTAAAAGCAAGGGCTATAACTTGTAGAAATCACCACCGAAAAACCAAGTGTTGATACTGGGCATGTATCATGGCTCAGCATTTCAGCGGTAATTTCTACAAGTTATAGCCCTCGTTTTTAATTAAAAAAAAAAGCTTCCCCATTTCAGAATTTGTCAGAGAGTACAAATAAGTCATGAACTCAACGAGGAAACAGGTTCACATATTCCCATGATCCTTGAGCCCCTCCAACCCACTGGCACGCAACAGCTGAGGCCCGCCATCCTCATCCAGTGAATGCCAGCCCTGCGGCACCTCACCCACTGCTGACCCTTACAGACTCTGCCCCCATTTCACAGCAGACCATTACCTGCCAGTTCCCTCCAGTTTCCGTTGCCTACCACTGCTTTCCTCCTACTTTGCTCGCTCCGTTAAAAAAAGTTGAAATAAAGAAAAGAAACATCTTGCCTCAAAACACCACGGACCTTAAGTGATTCTTCTGTCACTGATCACTGAGACACTCGTTCCCCCCCAGTTTCCGTTTCCAGACCTCGCTGCTCTGATTATTATACCGCCTCCCTTCCAGTATGTACCGGCTAGGTCTATTTTAAAATAAAATAAAAAGAAACACGTTCTCATAGAAGACTGCCGGTAGTGATTAAGTGGACTTTAACATGGAATCCATTGTGTTCTCAAGGCAAGGAGATCACATGTTCAAGGCATTAATTAAACAAGCATTTGTCAATACCGAATGTTTGCTTGTTGGCATTGGCAGTGGTAGTGTAGAAGTTACAGAGCTGCGTAATAGGAATGGCAGTGAAGTATTGAACTGAAGCCAACCCCACCACCACCCTGCAGAGAGTGACAGGCATTGGGGTGTGCGTTTGGGTCATCAGGCATAACGGCCACGCCATTTCACCACACCCCACCCTGCACAGACACTGACAAGTGTCAATGTGTTCCTTGGGGTCTTTGGCCCTTATGCGCGAGCCCATTTCATTAGGAAACTACGGTGAGATGGGTGCTATAGGAGAATGGGGTGAACTTTGGGGTCAAGAATCCAAGGCATACCGATGCTCTCACTGGCTGCAGGATGTGGAATGGTATGAGCATCACAGGCAAGAATCCCAAGTCACACCCTGATGCCTGTCATTCTCTACAAGGTTGGGCGTTATGGTTGGAAACCCTAATACCTCAGGCATTCGTTGGTATTTTCCTCCAAATTTTCAACATGTTTTTGTGACCCACCTCCTGAACAGGGGAATATCAGTTTGTTAGCCAAAAGCTGCTTATGCACAGTGACTGCATTTAGCACCACAGGTGCAAAAACATTCCAACAGGATGTAAAAATGACAGCTGTACTGTTCATGGGAGAGTGTAAAATGGCAATGTTGCAAATCTGCAGTAAAAATATTTAAAAAATGGTGAAGTCACGAGCTACATAGAAACTGTGCAACGACACCTGTAATATAATTAGGTTGGGGATTTTTACAGCAGATTATCAACTCAGGCATTTTGGTGCCTCCGATCATGAACAGTGTCACTGTGATTTTCTTTATCTGTGCCGAACAATGATTTCCCACAGCGACCACGCATCTCTGCGCTGAAAGTGTGAAAACACACTTCAGCCATGTTGTGAAAAATGACAGCTGTACTGTTCATAAGGAAGTGTGGAAAAATGCCACTGGTGAAAATCTGGACTGAAAATATTACAAAGTCATAAACTTACGAGGGTGCGTGGAAACTGCTAATGCTCACTAGTAACAGTCATTTTATGGACTTTGTCACAAATTTTCAACATAGCCATTTTAAGACCTCTGCTCATGAACAGTGTAACTTGTGATTTTCTTAATCTGTCTAAACATTGCTTTCGCACACAACAGCACCATTGATAAGCTACATGTCTTGAAAACACATTTTGGCGATGTATGAAAAATTGCAGCTGTACTGTTCATAAGGAAGTGTAATAAAATGGCAATGTTGAAAATCTGGTGAAAATATTAAGTCGCAAACTTCACGAACATGCATAGGAACTGCATAGCACTGCATTTCATAAAACAGTCATTTTAGGAATTTTTCACTAAATTTTCAACATAGTCATTTTAAGACCTCTGCTCATGAACAGTGTCACTGTGATTTTCTTAATGTGTCCCATACATTGATTTTGCACACCGACTGCGCCATTGTGCGCTACATGGGCGCAAACACGTTTTGGGTGAGATGTGAAAAATGACAGCTGTACTACTCATAAGAAGGTGTGGTAAAATGGCAATGTTGAAAATCTGGAGTGAAAATATTGAAAATTCACGAACTTACGAGCGTGCGTAGGAACTGCAAAGCATGCTCGTAAAACAGTCATTTTTGAATTTTTCACCTATTTTCAACATAGCCATTCTAATACCTCTGCCATGAACAGTGTCACTGTGATTTTCTTAATTTGTCATGTACATTGATTTCGCACACCGACTGCGCCATTGTGCGCTACATGGAGGAAACACATTTTGGGTGAAATGTGAAAAATGACAGCTGTACTACTCATAAGAAGGTGTGGTAAAATGGCAATGTTGGAAATCTGGAGTGAAAATATTGAAAATTCGCGAACTTACGTGCAGTAGGAACTGCGCAACGCAGATGTTTAGAATAGTCATTTTTTGATTTTTGATACCTTTAACATGGTGTTTAGATTCTTCAATGAAGTCATTGCTCGATGTTTATCAGGCCCAGCGGGTGATTTCGCACAGTGACTGGACAGTGACTGCGAAATCACCCCTTGGCCCAAATAACGCCGCGACAGTGACATCATTCATAAGAAGGGGTCCCAAAACCCCATGTTGAAAATTTGCAAAAAATTCCAAAAATGCCTGAGATATGCAATAAAGTTGAAAACCCCTATCTAGCCCATTATACAGCTTACCGCATTTCCTCAGTTCGCGGTCGGCTTTGAAGAGTGCAGACGTGTTCCCGTCCAACGAAGATTGTCGCGCCGAGTCCGGAGGTAAGTATGGGGTGGGGTGGAGGCAGGTGCGCAGGGTGGGCGCGGGTTGTGGGAGGGGGCCAGGGAGACTAAGGGGACCGCTTTCTTTACAGGTTTTTTATTTTAAATGACGACGTTGGGACGTTTGCCACGCTGGGTGGGCTCCCAGCGTGGCACAAGGACGGGTTGTGGGGTGTTCAGCCTATCAGATTGGGCACCCCGTTGGCCAAAGACACTTGCCACGCTGGGGTGGGCTCCCAGCGTGGCATCTTGTACTGGGGGAGTGAAGCCGACAGGGGATTGGGCACCCTGGCCGGTGATTGCATGGGGGAGGAGAGAGACAGTGAAGCCGACGGGGATTGGCAACCCCATTGGCTATACCATCGAGTTGCCACGCTGGGGTGGGCACCCAACGTGGCATTTGGGAGGCTTGGGGGGGGCGCAACACAGCCGATGGGGGATTGGGCACCCCCGTCGGCTATAGAGTGTGTATGTGGGGGCAGCACGCAGTATGCATGTGTGTGTGTGTGTGTGTGTGTGTGTGTGTGTGTAGGGGGAGCTGCGCATGAGCAGGCGATATCTGATCGCTGCTCACTGAAGTGTAGCTCCCCCTTTCAACTGTATGCCAATGCATTTTAGAGCTTGTTATAGACAGCTCCAGCATGCATTGGCTTACAGGGGCCCCGCCTGCCAACACACTGACTGAACTGGAGAAGGAGGTGACACACCTCCGAAATCTCTGATGATGGCACTATGTTTCTTGCACATGCGTGCAAGCAAACATAAAAAATGTTTTCAAAGTGGGTGCAAGCTGTGATCTCACTCACTGTGACAACAGATGTCTTTTTCAGTACAAAAGTAAAGATAAAATGAAAGTATTGCACTTCTCCTTCCACATTATATTCATCAGTGATATGTGTGTGGGGGCAGGAGGGAGGCTCTGCAGCAGCTAACAATTTAGAACTATTTTCTCTCGCGGAGCAATAAATTGCATAAAAACAATTTAAAAATAAAAGAAAATCATTTTATTTATTTTTTTCCTTATTGAAAAAAATGGGGGGCCATTGTATAATCACAATAAACCATGACAGGGTGTGGGTTATGCTGGGATTTACCCACTTCTGGTATGGATTTGGTCACAAGGCATACACACCAGGCGTGGGTAAATCCCAGCATAACCCACACCCTATCATGATTTATTGCTGAAGTCATGCACTTGGGGACCAGAAATCCTGGGAATAGTTACTGGTTGGGGGAGTGCAGTTATCCATTTCAACAAAGGAGAAGGATCTGCTAGTACTAGTAATATGGGAAATGAACCATTCCACACAGTGCAGGATGGCAGCAGCAAAGTCAAATAGAATGCTGGGGTGCATTGCATGGGGAATCACCTCTAGAAGAGGGGAAGTCATCCTGCCCCTGTACAGGTCCCAGGTGAGGCCGTATTTGGAGTACTGCGTGCAGTACTGGTGCCCCTAATCAAAAAATGACAACAAGCTACTGGAGGGGGTACAGTGTAGGGCAATGAAGATGATTCTTGGATTGGGAGACAAACCATGAGGAGAGACTGAGGGGGCTCAATATGTATCCCTTGGAGGTTAGAAGGGAAAGAGGAGATATGATCGACACCTTCAAGTACCTAAAGGGCATGAACAGAGTTAACCCCAAGGGTATGTTTAGATTAAAAGGTGGGAGGGGAAACCAAGGGACACAGTCTGAAACTGGAAGGAGGAAGATTCAGTAGGGAAATGACGAGGCACTATTTCATGGAAAGGGTGGTTACAGGGTGGAATGCCCTTCTGGAGAAGGTGATATCATTGAGCAGCTTTAAGAGGGGATGGGACAGGATCAAAGGGAGGGTCCAAACTGAGGGTGGACTGTTGGGAGGTGGTGAGACAGGAGGAGGAAATACAGTGAAAGAGGGGGCACAAGGATGGGGGGGCAGCTGCGGTTTAAATGGCTTAAGTGCTGCATACTCGAGCACACTGGACAGACCATGAGGCCTGTATCTGCTGGCAACTTCATATGTTCATATGAAGCTCACTTGTGTATGAGCAACTGAACTTCCTGTACCAGAAGGGATAAGAGACCCAGAGGATTATGGGGAGGCAGAGGATGAACTGGAGGGGTACACAGCAACTCCAGGGCATGCCCCTTTTACACTATTTCCAGGGCCCACTAGTCCCTCCAGTTTGGCAGATGAAGGGAGATCCTGCATCCCACGCTCACTTCCGGAGGTCACACTGGAGGAGAAGGAGGGGAGTCAGAAGGTACCAGGGGGAGGAAGGGGCACCACCTTAACCAATACCTTTGGGTACTTTTGCATGGGCTTCAGGAGGGGACCATCACCCAGTTTTGTATGTCAGGCTGCTGGTAAAAGAGGCATGGTTGTCACAGGCTGCAGGCCGGATAAATGAACCCCCCAGCCACACCCCCTGGCGAGTTGAGGGGTCAGAGATCTGAATGACCTTAAAGTCATACTGGAGTATTGAAACTCACGTAGAGCATTTGCAACATTCCTCCCAAACAACCTGTAGCCTGTGAAAGTGGCACTCAGCACAGCCTTTTGTAAATCAGTAGCAAACTTAGCTACTCAAAAAGTCAGGAGTATATCTAAAGGTGCATGCTGGAAGCAGCATCCCTGGCAGAAGCATCATATGCAGAGTGTAACAGGTGCATTCCAGTATTCACACCAGCTAAGGTGGCCTTAAACAAGTCAGTCTTGGCAGAACCATCAAGCAGAGCCTGAATGGTAAACATAGCTGATAGATTTCCACAGGCTATTCTGATATTTAATCACATATGGATGACAGTTAGCAATTCTTAGACCAAATGCAGAAGCATTAGCTATTTTGCCCACAGCATCCGGCCTTCTGGACACACTGTCACGATGCAAAGTGCTCATGTGTCTAGGGGCTCTAGAGCAGTCATGGTAAGCACAGAATTGGTCTCAGGCTGGGAAACATAATAAAGCTTAACAGACAGAGCAGGGTCCTATTTATCAGCCTTCCTGTGCACCCAAGGCAAGGTATTAAACGTATGCCAGGCAGCAAAGATAACAAACATCCTCTGAGGCAGGATGTACAGGAGGAACTACAATGGAGGGTACCGTGGGAACCTCCAAAACCACTATTAATTTTTTCTTACTGGAGTCCTCCTACTTAGCATCATGCCCCATGACATTCTGGATGTGTCTGAGTAAAGCCTGAAAAAAGGGATCCTCAGGAGACGCTACACCACCGAGTCCTCACTGCGTGAGGACAGAATAGAGCTGGAAGGCAAACCCCCTCTTACAGGAAAGAGCAGTTATGTAAGAACTTATCATAACAGTAGATCTTCGAGGGGATCTCAGTCATCAGGCAACACCGTAGGAACCTTCGCTGTCAGTAAAAGGGAATCCAGCCACCCACGCCATCGACATCACCAACCCTATAAAGGCGTGAGTGGCCTGCTCCCTCCTCAGTTCTTTCCCCCAGAGACTAAGGAAGCTAGGCTCTTGCTATAGGGGACTGAGGAGAGAGAGAGACAGAGAGAGAGAGAGACAGAGAGAGAGAGAGAGAGAGGTGCCCAGACCTAAATGAAAGGCTGGATACACCAGCCAGCCAGTTTCTAGACAGGAGCCCCAAGAAGTGGGATGGTGGGAGGGAAAGCATTCCTGATGACTGAGATCCCCTCGAAGATCTACTGTTATGGCAAGTTCTTATATAACTGCTCTATTTTCTCCAGGGGTATCTCAGTCATCAGGTAACACTGTAGGAATGAGTCCCAGGCAGTTAGAAGTGCACAACAGACAGACTGAGAGGAGGGCTCTCTACAAACTTAAGACAGGAGTCACTGTAACACAGCTCTGCCAAAACCTGCACAGGCTCTAGTGGCAATGTCCAGACTGTAGTGCTTGGTGAAAGTATGGACTGTCATTCGGGTGTTAGCCGCACAAATGTCAGCGGCTGAGACCCCTCAGAAACGAGCCACCAAGGTATCCATCCATTCCTCTAGTGGAATGAACTTTAACAGCACCAGGAAATTCTTTGCCATATTACTTGTAACAGAGCACAATGCAATCAGCCAACAATTTGGATAAACGTAGGTGAAAAAAGATGCGAATACTGCAACAGCACTTCCACAGAGACCCAGGAGAGCGAGTCGAGGGCTGGAAAGAACTGAGGAGGGAGCAGGGCCGATCACGCCTTTCTAGGGTTGATGATGTCGATGGCATGAGCGGCCCCAGTTGTACTGCTGAAAATCTTCCCTGTGGATTCCCCTTCACTAATAGTGAAGGTTCCCATGGTGTTGCGTGATGACTGAGATACCCCCGAACAAGATTCATTATCCCTTTCTTCATCCTCCAAATCCTCCTCCATATTAAGGAGATCAGGATTATACTCCACCTTGTCATCATCTGCAATAACAATGGGAGCAATCAACGGAGGCAGCGGCTAAAATAGAGGAATGAAACATGTGCCTCTGGATGTTGTCAATGACGATCGGGCTGATGGGGGAGGCCCAAATAACAGGACAGCCATTATCGCTTGCACAAGTGATGGCAACAGGCATCCAACTAGTACAGGGAATGATGCCAGCACAACCTAGGAGTTGACGGCACCCTATAAATAGCCAGAGACAACCAACATCGAGGGGGTAGAACCCAATGACAGGGAATGTATACCATCACTAGTAGGTACAGCAGCGCCACAGCCAGTCCCCAGCCTTGGTGTCTCATTAACACTTGGGGGGGGGGGGCCTGTAGTTAACTCTGTAGAAGCAGACAACAACGAGGGCTACCCTCCTTCAATGGAGATCTCGACCTCATTGGCGAAGCAGAAGCTTCATCCTTATGCCTGTGCCGATGGCAAGAGGAGGAGGTCTTGGATGACTTTTCCTTGTCTTTGTCCTTTGACCGACAACTGCAGAAGTGACAAATGCCAGGGAGTACCCTTCCCGCATGTGGTTGAGCAAGAGGGAAAGGCCACCTTGGAGTCCCATGCCTTGGCTTGAGCCTTTATAGCCTTGATAGTGATGATGGCTTCTAGAGCCTTCTTTTGTCATCTCCTTATGACCTGGCTGAATCTCTGGCAGATCTTGCAGGCCCTGATGCTGTGGAACAGGTTAGAACGGCAAACACAAACCCTGTGAGTGTTGTCCTCATAGATCTTTTAAAGTACAGTTGCATAAGAAGTTACCGTAACAGCAGATCTTCAAGACGAGCTCTTACAGCAGGCAACACTGGTAGAACTGAAGCCAACAGGCACCAGGACCACATGGAAAACTTCTAGCTAGCAGTCTATAACAGGGGACCACCCCGTTGATGTCCGCACACTGACATCCACCCATCCTATAAAAGGGGCAGTCCCCCAGACCTACTTCAGTTCTCCCGCCTAAGACCCCAGCACAAAAGTTGAAAACGGAGAACCGACTGGAGGTCTGTATTGGATTCTAAACATTTGGTTAAGGCAAGATTTCTGTTATACTCCCTCCCTTACCTTGTCTCATTTCTACCCCACCCCATTTGGATCATGGTTACCATAGCTGGGAGAGATTACACCTGGTGGGTCACTTCATTAAAAATGGGGTATTAACAACCTTTGGGGAGTTAACAGACCAATATGGGATTCACCCTCAGGACCAGTTCAGGTTCCTTCAGACCAGGGATTTTATCAGACCCCTGCTCCCAAGTGCTGTAATAGAGGCCTGTTCCCCACCAATGGTAGATATTTTTAGATTTGCGCTGGAGGGGAGGGCCCCTCTGGCCCACATGATATCGCATTTATATACAGGGTTGCTCACTATGGGGCAGGATTCTTTACAAAATGTGAGGGCTGCATGGCAATCTGACCTGAACATTTCTTTACAGAATAAAGTATGGGAGAGACACCTCAAAACGTTGCATAAGGAACTGACTCCCTGGCTTGGAAGAAGTTCTCATGGAAAGTCGCCCTTCATTTTTTTGAAATGCCAGCCATTCAGGCTAAATACTTAAGAGGGTAGAAGCTTGGCATGTTGGAGAGGGTGTAGCACTTCCCCAGCCAATCATGGTCACATTTTTGGCTGTGCCCAGTACTCCAACCTTTTATACAGGCTCTGCAAGTAGCTTTTTTTGAGATCTTTATACCTTCCCTTCAGCTCACCCCCAGCCTTTCACTTTTTACAAATCACCTGCATGGTTGCCGGGACTCACCCACTAGGGAACTGCTTTCCACAAACCTATTGGCGACCAAGAAGGCCATAACTAGAAAGTGGCTTTCATGTGAAGCTCCTCTCTTAGACCAGTGGCATGAGATCATGAGCCAGCTACACATGATGGAACACTTGACAGCAGTGGTAAATAAAAGACAGACACCTTCTGAGTTAATGTCAGTGGCTCAGTAGGTAGCACACTCGCCTCTGAGGCCGGAAATCAGAGGGCTGTGGGTTCAGTTCCCACATCTGGCACTTGGGGTTAATGTCCCAGTACTGACACCGCAGTGCAGCACGAGAGGGGTGCTGCACTTCTGAGGTGCCGTCTTTCGGATGAGACGTTAAACTGAGGTCCCATCTGCCTGGATTGGTGGTAGTTCAGATGGATGTTAAAGATCCCATGGCACTTATCGAAAAAGAGTAGGGGAATTTCCCCGGTGTCCTGGCCAAATTTCCCTCATTCACTAAAAATACCACCAACAGCTTAATCTGGTTCAAAGTCAGTTGGCATTCATCTGTATCCACCTCCCCCAGGTACTGCCTGAAAAGAGGCAGGATTTGTCTAGTGCACTTACCCCGGTCAACAAAAGCTAAATAAATAAAATTAAATAATATGGAAATACTGGATTTTATACATTTCTCCTCATAGGACTGATTCTGTACCATAGACTAGCTGGCTAGCCACTGAATTTTCCTACCCAGAGCCCTATGTATTTATGTACGTCTCCTATAGCCCTTCTAGAAAAGTTTTTAATTTAGCTCAGAATCTATCTGGAGTGGTTTATTCATTAAGTAAGAAACATCAAGCTTTGTTTTGTAAAAGTGTGCTCTGTGAATTATTTGCAATTGGAAAACATTATAAATAAAGTTTAAAAAAAATGCAGAACTCAGGCAGCTCCTCAAGGCCAAGGAAAGGTAGAATAAATGCGAAGGAGAAACAGCTATCAGGAGGAAGGAAGGAGGGAGGGAGGGAAAACAGCGCCTGCTGCAAGAGATCCTCTCGAAGATATAACAGTTACGTAAGAACTTTCCGTAACAGTAGATCTTCGAGAGAGGTTCCTGCAGTAGGTCTTCACACATAGGACTGCACACTCTGGCAACAGGACTGCATGGCAAACTTGTAGCTAGCAATCATTGGCGGGGACCACCCCGGTATCAGGTGACGGACGTCAGCATGACTATAAAAGAGGTGGTCCCCTGCCCACCCTCCAGTTCTTCCACCGGAGACCTCTAGAGAGGAAGAAGAAAAAAGGAGTGAAAGAACTCCTGGACCCTGTGCCCTGGATGAAACAAAGTCCTGGGAAAGGAATACAGAGGGGAAAAAAACAGGAGTTGGGGGAAGGTGGGTGAGAAATATACACCTATTGCAGGAACCTATCTCTAAGAGCTACTGTTACGGTAAGTTCTTACGTAACTGCTATATCTTACTTCGAGAGGGTTCCTGCAGTGGGTCTTCACACACAGGAGTGAATACCAAGCAGTCAACTGAAAAGTAATAGTCGGAGATGAGGTTCTGAGAGGAGGAAAAACGTCTGCCAACTACAGGGCTGTCAAGACAGAAGACCTTGCAGGGCCGCTAGGCCGAAGCCAGCCCTGCACCTAGAAGAAATGTCCAGACTGTAATGTTTAGTGAAGGTGTGGATGGAGGACCAAGTGGCCACTGCACAGATGTCCGCAGTGGACACACCCCTGAAAAAGGCAGTGGAAGTGGCCATACCCCTGGTAGAGTGGCCCTTAACTATCCCCGGATGGGGCTTTTTGCAAGGCTAGATGAGGTAGAGGACCCCTCCTCCATGGGCCGTATAGGACCAGGAGTGGACTCGGAGGAAGGGTCAAGAGTCCTGGTCTTGGCCCGCCAGCTGTGAACCCGTCCCCCGAAAGTCGGCGGCACACGCGCTACTTTCAACGTGCACAACTCGAGAACGTTGCGGTCCATCCAGAAACAGGCATCGCAGCTATCCATGTCGTGGGCCGGGCAGAGGCAAGAGAGACAGTGGTCATGCTGGTCCATGATGGAATACTAGTAGCCCGCAGGGGCATCATCGCATGGGAGGCCGCCATGCCTTTGATGTCTTTTTGCCCCCGGGAAGAGACATGACCGGATGGTAAACAAATCAAAACACAGTACTCGATGTCGCTGAGAAAGAAAAAAGAAACGGTCTTAACGTTAACCCACAGCGGCATCAAGTAGGTGAAAGAAAACCGAGATACTAAACGTTGAATACTAGGCCGCAACACACTACGCATTTTTTTTTTTTGCTTTAAGCTCCTCATGAGATCCTTTCTCGACGGCAGGAGAAGAAGAACTGAGGTTCGGGGTGGAGTCGACGGCAGATAATGGCCAACCTGCGAAAGCAACGTAGAACATCGGCCCGGGCGGTGCCGTCCCTGCCCACAGAAAGGAAAAAAAAAAGTCTCCCGTGGGGTCCTAGCTCTGGAGGGCTATACCCACTAGTGATGAATGGTGAAGACTAACACAGGTAAGATCAAAGTGCTTCCTGAAAGAATAAAGTTAAAGTTCTGGATTGGATTAAATAACAAATAATTATACGACTGTTAGATGCTTGTTGTGTTTAAGCAACTCGTTTGGGAATAAGCCCATTCAGGGTGAATGAGTGTTTTCAAGTGGGTTACAACAACATGCCGAGGTTGTCGGGTCTAAAACTGCGGGAAAAATTCAAGAATGCATGGGACAGACATAAGGTAATTCTTGTGGGGGGTAGGAAGAAACAGACTGTTGGCTAACTAGGATCTGCAGCTGATCCAGTAGGTAGGGAAATAGGCAGACTAGGTGGGCCAAGCGGTCCTTATCCGCCGTCAAAGTCTATTTTTCTATGTTTTCTTCCTAGTTAAAAAAAGAGGTTAAACAGCAATCAACGATTACGTTGTTCTCCCTATGCTATATTCTCCCTAAAGTATACACCTACTGCCTTTGAAAAGACTAGCAAATATCAGAGACTATTGGACTTGATTTCAAGAACTTTATTAGATTCCCTCACCTCCTCCTGTACCAGAATACAGAGTAGTTGTTTAAAATATGCTACATACTTTTTGTTATTGAAGCTGTTTTGGTGCTCTGAAGTTGTAAGTATCCTTGTAAGAGAAATGTAATTGTACAATGTATGATTTTACAGAAAACTAATAAACACAAAGTACAAAAAAAAAAAAAAAAAAGAAGGTCCCACAGACAGACAGGATCCCGAATGAGAGGTTTCAAATGCATGATACCCTGCAAGAATGTGTGGGATACCTCCAGCTGGGCAACAGTTTTGCCCTCAACAGGTGCATGGTACGCAGAGACAGCAGAAAGGTCGATGCACCTTAAGAGAGTACCACCAGCCTGAGTCCGAAAGCGAGAGAAGGTACTGTAGAATCATACTGGATCCAGGTGGCGAGTGGTGGCCTACAGGGAGAAGCGCTTCCACTTCATGGCATAGGTGGCTCTTGTGGAAGGTTTTCTGGCAGCCACCAGGGCATCAGCAACCCTGGAAGAAACACCAAGATGGGCGATAGCTAAGTCTGCAGAAGCCACGCATGGAGATGCAGAGACTTGTGGTCTGGATGAACCAGGGTGCCTTGCTCCTGGTAGAGCAAGCTAGTGCACAGGGGCAAGGGCACTGGAGGTTCCACTGTCAGCTGCTGTAGCAGAGAGAACCAGATCTGACATGGCCAGTAGGGAGTTATGAGAATCTTCTCTGCCCCATCTGACTGAAGCTTGAGGAGAACCCTCTGCAGGAGCGGGAAGGCGTAAGGAAATCTCCCTTTCCAGGAAAGGGACAACGAGCTGTGCCAGAAAACACCAGGCCCTGGATCGAGCGAGTGGATTAGCAGCAGTTTTGTGTTGAGTGGGGATGTAAAAAGGTCCAACTCTGGACGGCCTCGCTTGTCGAAGAGGTCTTCGACCACCAAGGACAGGAGTTCCCACTTGTGCATCCTCGACCTGGACCAGCTTAAACTGTTGGACAGGGCATTTTGCACGCATGGAACATGGATGGCCGAGAGTTCCAGGTTGTGCTTGATGGCCCAGTATCAGATTTAATAGCCTCCCGACAAAGGGGGTAGGAATGAGTGCCCCCAATTTTTGAGACAGTATACCACAGACATGCTGTCTTTCTGCACCAACAGTGGGCCAGGAAGAATGTGGTTCTGGAAGGCCTGCAGAGCACAAAGAACTGCCTGCATCTAGCACATTGATGTGGAGATGCTGTTACAGCTCAGACCAAATCCCCTGGGTTTGACAGTCGACTAAGTGGGCACCCCAGCCCAGGCCAGAGGCATCCATGATGAGGATCTGCTGTGGGGACACAGCACGGATGGGAACCCCTGTCAGGAGATTGGCAGGGTTCTGCCATCACTCCAAGGTCCTCCTCATTGGGTCAGAACCCAGTACCGGCAGATCCAGCTCGCCGGGGTGTTGGGCCCACTGGACCCGAAGAGTCCACTGGGGAACTCTCATACGTAAGTGAGCTAGGGGAACCATGGCTATGGCCACTGCCATGTGTCCCAACAAATGAAGGAATGCTCTGGCTGGAAGATACTAGCCAAGCCTGCGCTATCAGGCAATCTGCCCTGTCCACCGTTAGAAAAGCTCTGCACTGGGACAATTCCAGGCCCACTCCTATAAACTGGAGGCGTTGGGTTGGAGAGAGACAAGACTTTGGCAAACTGATTGTGATCCCTAGGGCCTGGAAGAGCAGGAAGGTGCCTTCCAGAGTCTGCAGCAAGAGATCCCTGGAGGGGACTGGTCCAGAAACTTCCTTGTACTCAAATTTGTAGAAGAAGCCAGACTTCGAAAATTCAATTCAGAAAGCTTTAATGCTTTAATAACAAATCAGAAATCTGTGGACGGACTCACAATGCCCCCTGACAAAATGTTCTGCCACCTGAAGCACCAGAGCTTACAGTGGGTGTTGTGAGTCCATCCACAGATTTCTGATTTGTTATTAAAGCTTTTGAATTTAATCTTCGGAGTCTGTGGCTTCTTCTACATTTTTGAGTGCAAGGGAGTTTCTGGACCAGGTACTTAGTTTTCTTGGGCTTGCCAGCCCGTTTTCCCTGCATCACACCACAGCGAGTGTTTGCAGTCAGAACTGTTTGGAGATCCCTGGAGGGGGTTGTCAGCAGCCCATCGTCCAGGTAATGGAACACATAAAAACCCTGTCTCTACACAGCTGCAGCTACTACTGCTAGGCACTTGGTAAAGAGCGAGGTGCCAAGAAAAGGCCAAAAATGAGGACTGGGAACTGAAAATGGACCCCCTGGAAACAGAAGTGGAGGAAGCGGCAGTGGGCCGGGAAAACCTGGAGATGGAGATGGGCATCCTGCATATCCAGGGAACAGAGAGAGTTCCCCGATGAAGGGGCAACAGCCCCTGAAGAGTAACCATCCTGAACTGCTTGTACTCTACTGTAGAGGTGCAGGCAGCTAAGTTCCAGGATCAGCCTAAGGTCCCCCATTTTCTTGGTGAAGAGGAAGAAGTGGGAGTAGAACCACTTTCCTCTTTGAGCCGGGGGGGGGGGACAGGCTCTATGGCCTTTTTGTGCAGAAGAGCCTGAATCTCTTCTCGGATGAAGGAGATGTGGGCCTGAGGGTAATGAGAGAGTGAGGAGCTCCAGAAACATGAAGGTGTGACCACATTCGATAATCAGCAGCACCCACTGGTCTGAGGTTACTGTGCGCCACCCACTTGGCATAGGGAAAATCGACCCCCGAGCACCTCCCCCAAGGCCTCTGCTGGGGGGGGCAAAGAGTCAGGCAGTGGAACCGGGGGTGGGCAGAGCAACTGTGGGTCTGGGGGCCCTAGGGACAGCCACTCCAGCTGGCGGGGTGTTTGCCTTATGCTTAAAAAGGGTACTTTCAACTGCTGGCCCTTGGAAGGCTGGCAAGAGGATAGGTGAAAAGAATGACATTGGGAAGACCATGTCTGGGATCGGTACACAGAATGCACTGACCTTAGGTCCTTGCCCGATTCCTGAAGGCGGGAGATGATATTCTGGGCATCTCCCCCAAACAAGACAGAGCCCCGGAAGGGGGCATCCATTACCTTGGCCTGAACATTAGGTGCAAAACCAGACACCCTGAGCCATAAATGGCAGCGAATGCAGATCCCTGCTGCCAGCCCATGCCCGGAAGCATTTACAGTGTCATATGCTGCCCTCAGCACATGGTTGCCCATATCTGATCCGGATTTTAAGAGTTGGGCCAACTGCATTTTAGTGTAATCTTCAGGGAGGGTTTGAAACAGATCCCTCGCCTGATCCCAGAGGGCATTCTGGTACTGTACCATATGGGCCAGATAGTTAAGGGCCCAAATGGCCAGTGTGGCAGAGGAATACACTCGCTTGTCTAACTGGTTCAGTTGGCAAGATTCCTTGTTTGGTGAGTGGGTGCTAAGATGTTTGGGCTTATCAGCGCAGTCATGGGCCACGTTCATGACCAAGGAGTATGCCCCGGAGTGTTCGCCAAAGGAAGGACTGCTCACTGGCACATGATAAAGGCGATCTGCCTTCTTGGCCAATGCCAAAGTGGATGAAGGGTGGTTCCACACCGCCTCAGTGACACTGTCCTACAAATCAATTAGAGAAGGCACCAACAAAGGGAGGGTCCCCTTCTTCCGGAGGTAACTAGCCAGACGGTGCTCCGGGTCAAGCTCCACTGTCTCCCATCCCATAAGGGACTGGATATAGCACATCACATCGAGGAAAGAGGGGTTGTCAGGGGGAGACCTGGGGGTCTCCTTAGGAGGCTCCTGACCTAGAGAGGAGCCCCACGAATCCTCCGACAACACCGAGGAGCAAGAGAAATAGTCGTCCCCGGACTGATCGCTGTCCGGGACTGGCATCTGAGGGAGACAGTCATCCATATGCTGGTCAGAGGTCCCCTTGTGACCCCCAGAAGACCTTGTGGTGTGGAGGTTGCTGGGTCCTGCCCAGTCTGGGTCATGAAGAGGGGGATCCCAGGCAGGAGGAGAAGGCCACCTGGGTGCATCCTTGTCCTTCATAAAGGTCTACCAGCCTATAAATAAGGTGTTATAACCCACCAATGGAGGAGGACTGTAGGGTGGATAAGGATAATGAGGACGAGGAGGATATAGGTATGTCGGTGGAGAAGCCGGCGTGGGGTACCCTGGCATAGGTCCAGCAGGCGCCAGCTGGGGGTCCCTGGGTTGGGCCGACAACAGCCGAGGAGTCATCAGTGGAGGTGTCAACATAACCGGCACTGGGCTGACAGGTGAAGGATGGTGTCGGTCTGGCAAAGTAGTGGATGTTAGCCCCAGTGGCGAGGCTGGCACCTGCGGGGGGGGGGGATAATTCCCCTGAGGCAGGGGAAGAGGTGTTGCCTGTGTAGAAGAAGAGGAGAGCACTTGCTCCGGGCGATGCCTAAAAGGGCTAGCGCCGGCCCAGGAGTCTGGGACCGACACAGGCAAAGCCTTGACTGCCCCCCCCCCCCAAACTGGAGAGTCCAACCCCAGTCGAGCTGCCTGGCTGAGGACCCGTGGAAGCCAAGGGCCTGGGAGGCAGGGGACAAAGTTTGCTGCCCTGAGAAACGCCGCCCATGATGGAAATGAGGGCGGGCAGCTGAACCACTGGCAACCCAGATGGAGTGAGGGCTGCTGAGGAAGGAGGAGGATGGGCCGAACCCCTGTGGGAGGAAGACCCAGAGGAGGAAACCAGTCTGTTCAGCGACCGCGAGTTAGAGTCTAATCAAGGATGATCCCAGTGCTTATGCTTCCTGCTAGACTTCTCCTCCTTCAGGGAAGATGATGATAAAGATGTCCCGGAACACTGGCCAGGGAAGTGGAAGAACTTTTAGCCTGAAGCTCCTTCTCCATCGTGGCCAATTTCTGCTGTATCGGGTAGCTTTGAAGGGTCTTCAAGGGCGTCTCCGTGTGGCCTGGTTGAAGTGCTGGCAGGCCTCGGTGTCGTGGTTGGGGCACAAGCAGAGCAGGCAGGCAGAGTGGCCGTCCTTGGCGGGTATCTGCTTGCCACAGGCACACTTCGTAGGTCGGTCGGAAGACGAGGCTGGAAAAAAAAGACAAACGAGATGGAAGAAACACTGAAAATCGAAGTTAATACTGTTAGAGAAAAAAAGAAAATAAATCACAGGTAAACGCGAACATAATGGCAGTCAACTGAAGCAGGCATCTGTGGAGGTCCGACATGCGTGGGTCGATGGTGGGAAAAGAACTGAAGTAGGTCTGGGGGACCAATCCCTTTATAGGACAGGCGGAGGTCAGCGTGCTGATGTCGGTGGAGGTGGTCCCCATGACAGATTGCTAGCTATTAGTTTTCCGTGTGCTCCTGGCGCCTAACGGCTTCAACCCTACCGACGTCTGCTGCAACAGTCCCTTCAAAGTAAGATCTGCAGGTACAAATCCTAAATAAAGGTTCTTTTCGATGGCAGCATAAAAGGACAACGTTGATAAGTTAAAGCAGTAAAAAAATAAGTTAAAGAAACACCAGCATTTTTCTGCAGGTCCTGTGAGGTATCGATGGCATGAGAAAGAACAGAGGTGCAATGGGGCCACCCACGATATATTGGTGCTGACGCTGCATGTCACATCGCGGGTGGCCCCAAGCTAGCAAACGTTTCTGAGAGGTCCTGATGCCGACAGCTTACAGTTCCACAGGTGTGACTTAATGGAGGAGATATTCTCGATGACGATAAGATTTTATTTGCATAACTATTAATTCTTCCTTCACAAGAGTGCAATTTGTGGGTTGTGTACTTCAATATCTATGCACAATATCAATGTTAGTCCAATTAGAAGTATCAAGTCCAGTTTCCCCAAGTTAAAATTACAGTATTGCTATGAATGTGCCTGCCATTTTACCATAAAACTGCTGTTGGTGTTTGCCACCTCCTTACTATTTAATTTGGATCCAATAAGAAAAAATTCTAATTCGTCTTTTTCAGTTAACATAATGGAGTATGAGTATCTCAGTTGGTGGCTTCAGAGTGTTTTTTCATGTACTTTTCAATGAAACATTAATTTGTTAGAAAGAAAAAAACTGTGACTTTTGTACCTTCAAGTAGTTCTACAGGTACATCTTGAACAAACTGCTCCCACCATCTCTTGTACATAGGCTTGGACGTCCATTCTTGGATCTCAAATTTGCATAGGCGTCCTGCTAGGTACATCACTGCAACTGCTATAATCTCTGGTTCCCACTGCAGGGATAATGTAGTGCAAAGACTGAAAAGATCAACACAGAATACATAATCGGTGAATCTACAGCAGATACCAGTGTTACCCTCTTCAGCGGTCTCCAATCTATATGGTTGCTCATCTTTCTTGTACAAAGCCCTGAAATGAGTGGCACTGTCTAACTGCATATTCTGGAGTTATGGCCGCTTAAGTATGCAGAGTTACAGGCCCACCCCAAGATAAATGATCAGTTATAAATAAAAATAATTTGCCACCCACCTGCCCATTTAAACAGATAGACCACAATTTTGCAGATCAGAATATATATCATGACATGGTGGACACATACATTTAAGCCAACTGTACATAGAGAAGAGGGTGCCAAGAGTCACTGCTATGATAAAGCTCAGGTTTTTTTTTTTTTTAAACAGATACACTATAATTGCATGCAAGACAATTTTTTCAGACATTTTCTAATAACTGTGAAATGGTCAAAAATAGGTAACTATAATGGCACACAAGAGAACGTCTTCAGACATTTTCTAACAACTGAAACAGACAAAGCAATTGGTGAATGCACAATACCTATCATTTACGAAAGTCCAAGCCATCTGAACCAATTTTTGGATTTTGTTCTTATCACCTATTTACAAAAAAAATAAAATAAAAAATCAGGTATTGGTTGAAAAAAATAATTTTATTAGTTTAAGATGCTAGCAACAATATGACAAAGGTAAATATTAAAAAGCAACATTTTTATTGCTTCAGGCTGTCTTTTACCACATTTGAATGGGAACTTTTGCCACAGGGTAAGTCCTACATGTGACAGTCATTTAGTAATGGGGAAACTCATGGACTGGGGGTGGGGGAGAGGGGCTTCCTGATCCCTACTTTTGTAGGTTTCCTACCCCATTATGGTAACCACAAGTATAATATTTTTTTTTCTTCTTGACAGCAAAACTCACACAAGCAGTGGCCTCTACATTCTTTCTCTGCAATTCCTCGGATTCAACCAGAAAGTGATGCACGCATGGATGGGGGCCATTCAGGTAAGTCTGATCGTGGATCAAGGGGAGTGGGTTCCCACAGTAATTCTTTTTTCCATTTCCAGGACAGGGTTTCGAACAGGAAGGGAAAAGATAAAACTGTCTTTATATGCAAATGACTACGTAAGGACCCAATAGACCCATATCTCCATCTAACCAGTATACTATATGTTTACGTAAACTAGCCAGTTTAAAGAGCAGCTGACACCATTAACGGAACTTTCACAAAGCATAATATCTGGACACAATCCAGCTTGTATTTCACATTAGTTATTTATTCTTCCTCCCCATTATTTATTACTGAGGTAATCTGCATGAAAACAGGAGGTTTGCTCCTGAAGAGTTTTATCTATTCCTGTTGCTTTCTCCCTACCCGAGGTCATAAAGCAGTGCTTGTGACATCACAGTTACTCCCACGGCAACAGATTGTGATGTCACAACAGAGGATTATGACATGAAGTAAGGAGTCGGGTATGGAGGCAGATGAACTCTAAGAGAAAGATCATGTATTCATGCAAATTTCCTTAGTAATAAATAACGGGGAAGAGAAATCTATAGAATATATGTGGAGTGCAAGCTGAATCATATCTAAGTATTATGTTTTTTAAAGGTTTCTTTGAGGCGTCAGCAGCTCTTTAAGGTAAATAATATATCAGAGGCATTGCTCCCAAGAGGTCAAAAAGTACCAGATATGATAGAACTGATTTTCTATAAATGAGTCAAGACAAGTTTAAGGTATCTGGGAGTCCAAATCCCACTTAAAGTTAGAAACATATGCAAACAAGCACAAGAGATCTGGGTGGCCAATCAGCGCAGAGGTAGCACTACTATATGACACCGGTGCCTGGGTTTGGGAATGAGCTCAGATCATCTGAACCAGCTGAAGAAAGAGGAACTGAGCATCACACAGGATGTTCTCCCTCTCCAGGGAGGATGGGTTCCCATCCCACACTGCACTACTGCCACCTGGGTGACCACAGGTGGCAGTGTAATCGGAGAGCCGAGGGGGGTGGGACTACATGGGCATCAGACATCACCACAATCAGCACGAGTGAACAACCCTTGACATCACTGCAAACGGGAGTCCTGTGGGAAAGGGATGGACAGAAACGGAGAAAATGGCCCCAGTCCCCTAGGCAAAAGATCCCAGTGCATCTGGGGCTGCACTCCACTGGCCAGTTGTGGGACGCTGACAGGTAACGTGTGCTGTAATCAGAGGCAGCATGGAGAAGGAGGTGCACCGCTGAAGTAAGAGAGCACCAGAGTTGCACCATGGGGATCTAGATTTAGTCGTGAAACCAGAGATGAGGAGAGGGCTAAAACTTAGAACATAAAAATAAATACATAAACAGGGATCAGGAACCAGGCTGAGAGGTGCAGGGATTGAAGGCATGAATGCAGGACCTTCACGTGTTGTCTGGCCAGCATATGGAAAGGGGAAATTGTTTAACCAGGAAAGGCACACTAAGCTGAAGCTTGTTTCCAGGTGTGACCTGGGAGCACAAGGACGTTAACCGACTGGTTCAGGGTCACACAGTATGCAGGTGGGAGCAGTGGGATTCAAATCCAGGTTTGCAGCTCAGAGCCCTAAACCACTGTGCTATACTGCCTCCTACACTGCACATCTGGGCAGACAGGCAACCTCCATGGAAGCTTGTTGCTCAGAAAGGAAATCCATATACCAGAACTGCCTGGGCCAGCCTGGGGCTATCAGGATCATCTGCGCCTTGTCCATCCGGGTGTTGTTTCAACCTATCACAATCCTCTCTCAATATGCATGACTCTCGATTATTATTCTGTACAGCACAATGCAAATGAGTCTTGTTCTTGCTACGCAGGGACTGAAGTTCCTCTTCTAGCCTCTGCTCTTTCCTAAGACATTCAGATGCCTGCCCTGGCTATGCAGCCCCGCATCCAATTTGCATTTGCTGCTGCTCTCCTGCATTGGTCAGAGTCCTTCGGGTCACTCGTGATGATTACCGCAGGTCCCTTTCTTCCTCTGACTTGGTAACCTGCACACCACCCAACCAGTATTTGGTCTCTGGGTTTTTCGCCCCAAGTGCATAACTCTGTACTTTTTGCACTGAACTCCAGTCACCATATGCCACACCACTTTTGTAACCTAGCCGGGTCTTCCCCAACTTCCTGTCTCCCCTCCTCTATATCTGCACTCCCATAGAGCTTTGTGTCATCCATAAACAGGCAGATTTTACCCTTGATCTCCTCTGCTATGTCACTAACGAAGATGCTAAACATCAATGGACCAAGTACTGAGCCCTATGGGACTCGAGTGGTCAACAAGCTAGCTTCCGAGAATCCCTCCCCACCCCCAATCTCCAACTTTTGGCTTCTGTCCTGCAATCAGTTTTTAACCTTTCTAGCAAGCCTGGTCCCATTCCCTGGTGTTCCAGCTCCCTGACCAGTCTACTATGAGGCACAGAGTCAAAGGCCTTGCTGAAGTCCAGATACAGAACATCAACCACTTGGCCCCTATCCACTGTCCTGGTCACCCATTCGAAAAAGTCAATCAGATTAGTTTGGCAGCACCTCTTTGACATATACCCATAATGCCTCTCATCTTGCAGCCGGATTCCTCGAAAAAGCTCTCCAGTCTTTTCTTTGGGATAGTCTCCATCAATTTCCCACTACTGAGGTCAAACTGACCGACCTGTAATTCCCTGGTTTATCCCTTGGACCACTTTTATGGAGACGTACAACATGTGCAGTTTTCCAGTCCCGGGACAATTTCCCAAACTCCAGAGAGGTGTTAAAACAGGCCTGCCAGGGAGTCTGCCAGTACCACCGCAAGTTCCCTCAGGACCCTAGGGTGCAGGCTGTCCAGTCCTGGAGACTCATCTGCCTTTAGGCCCTTATGCACCCTGTCTACCTCTATGTTAGCCATTTTTAACTACAAGAGGGTGCTTGCTGGTCTGTGCTGCTAGAGAGAAGATGGAAGCGATGTTCACCACAGTATCAAGAACAGACAGGATACTCACTGTTGTATCTGTCTTTCTTCTACATAATAAAAATAACAGGTACAACTCTTGCATCATCTCCACCTGTAAAATGGTGCCCCAGAACTTAGAATATTTTATAAATGAAAACTGTCTCACTGTGCTGGTCTTGCGATGACAGCCTTTCCCTAACAGATCTTTTGCTGAAGAGTCCAGCTGTAGCAGATACCTAATTAAAAAAACAAAATGACAATAACAAAGGATTTTCCAAATAAAACTGCAAAATATTAAATGGTTAAACAAATTTTAAGTAAAATTTAAACACATAAATTGGAACAGGCAAACATTTGCAGTAAAGCTCAAGCTGGAGTGACCATGTAAAACTCAACCTAACATCTATAAAAATCCTAAAAATGGGAGATAGGGAAGGGTGGGTTGTACTAGCTGTTAGAATTATATAATAACTGGCAAGCAATTTTTTCTTAGGGCTCAGCGAGTTGATATTCGCTGTAATAACCCGTTAGGTTATTACGGCATTCACGCACTCTATCAAAGCATAACGCTCCTTATTGGCTCATGTTCTCTGTGTGGGCAGGTTCAACAGTTCTGCAAACATGGCAGCTCCGTGCGACAATTAGTGAGGAGCTGCTAGAAACAAGCTTCATCTCTCCTTCCATCATCATTTCTTTATCTAACTGGCTGATCTTTTAAATAAAAAAAAAATCTCTCTGTCTGGTTGATCCTGCTGTTTACCTGCTTCAGGTGATGGACAATACGAGCAGGAACTAACGGATTGACTGGCTGAGTGCCTACGACGCTAGATAAGCACAATTGTGATTTCAAACTACAAGCTTAAAAAAAAAAAAAAGTAAAATAAAAGCTAAACAGCAAAATGCTAGCTAAGGACAAGCGGGGGGAGAGAGAAGTGAGAGTGTGTATGTCTCACAGGAATCAGGCTGGAAAAAAATTGCTTGCCAGTTATTATATAAAACAAAAGATGGGGAAGTATGTGACACTCAAATTTAATGCAAGCCCTCAGTGTGGGATGGTTTAATAAATTCATCGGGGTTTATGTACTGTCCCACACCTCACTGTGTGTATTAAATTCTCATATCACACGCTTCCACAGCCTTCATTCTATATTTAGAAGGGAGGTAGATACTACAAAGAATATTCTTTCCTTCTACAACAGCTTAGAACAGCTCTCCCAACTACTGTAGACTCCAAGCAGTACCCTAGGTTGGAGGGTTTTAGGATTACTTTGGAAACCGATTCTGCAACATTGAGGTGCCAAACCTGGCATCCACTCTGACCTGGATATCTAGTCCATATTGTGTAATGAATGTGTGGGCAGAAGCCCAGTTTGCAGCCCTACAGATTTCATCCAGCAATATGTACCTTCTGACAGCAGCAGAGGCTGCCGCTCCCCTTGTGTAACGTGCCCCGATTCCTTCAGATGGCACTTTTCCTGTAGTCACAGAACAGTACTAAATAATGGCTCAGTTGATAGCACATCTGCCTCTGAGCCAGAAGGTTGTGGGTTCTAGTCCCACACTGGGATTGGGCTCATACCTAAATGCTGATACCCAAGTGCAGTATGAGGGGGTTCTGTACTGTCAGAGTATGCCATCCTTTGGATGAGACATTATACTGAGGTCCCCTTTTATCAATCTCTGCTGCAGTCCTGGTGAGTATCCAGGTGGCAGTAAAAGAATCCAAGGCACTTTTTGCAAGAGCAGGGGACATTCCCCAGTGCCCTGGCTAACATTCCTCTTCTCATAAAACCGTTTCATGCAAATGTCCAAAACGGTGTGTGGGTGTTGATGTGCAAAATAGATGCCACTATACAGTCACTTCACTGCTAGCATAGCATTGCTTGTAAAGCGCTTTGGGATACAATGTGTATTAAAATGCTATATAAATTAGGGTTGCTCACCTGTTACCACAGTTCTAGGAGTGGTATATGGTGCACATCCACACCTTGTCAGTCTTCCTTTCCCTTTAAATCTAGCCCGAACATCTTCAAGCTAAGCTTCTCCAACCTACCCAGGTGGTATCCTCTTCGGCACCTCCCCATTACATCAGATCTTGCACAATGGAAGCAGGGATCTGTGTGCCACTTGCCACGAGAGGTTGGGTGGGTCATGTGGATATGCATCATATACCACTCCTAGAAATACGGTTACACGTGGGTGAGTAAATGAAAATGACACATCTACCGTAATTCTTGATCTCCTCTTGTATCTTCACCATTCATTACTGCTAGGTGTAAGCTGGATGCGCGCAATCTGCAATGGGAGTTTTTTTTTTTTTTTTTTTTTTTGAGGAGGAGCAGCGCCACCCACATGAGAGAAGCACTGCATGGTACACGCTATTGGCGAAGTCGTTAGGCATCAAGAGACTCCACCTCCATCCCAGTTCTGTGTAGACGGAGAGGCAGAAACAAAGGTTATGGAAAAGGGAGCGCGGCAAGAAAGCTGAAGGACAGGAAAAGGAAAAGATATAAACTGAAAAAGGTATAAGCTGAATAGGAGATAGAGGAAAGGAACGCTACCCTAAGGGGCCACAGGGCCTCAATCCTCAGGAGGTGAAAAGGAGAAAGGAATAAGAGAAAAGAAAAGGAGGGCCAGGAAAAAGGGGAGGGATAATGGGGAGGGAAGAAGAAGACCTGCCAAGAAAAAAATGGAAGACCACTGGCTTAGAAGTTTCAAATTCCAACAGGATCTGAAGACAAGGGAGCAAGGATCCCACCAGTTAGGGGCAAATTCAGAGAGGAATTGCCGGTCTTGGAAGGGTAAAACACAGGCTTCCTTTTTCACCCTCTTATCCAAAATAACAACAACCTAGAGTCTAGGACTCAACAACTGTCCCCTTTGGAGAGAAGCGATTCCACTCAGAAGAGGAGTGAGTCCTGACTTAGGAGTAGGGGAGAAGTATAAAGCAGTGCATGCACTGAGTACTGGCGTAGTCCCTGCTTCAGGAGAAGAGGACCACGGGACAACCAGGAAAGGAAGGAGAGGGAGGAAACCCCCTCAGATTCTCTTAGGATTGCAAGAATAAAAACAGCTAAGGAAGGCAAGCCAGAAGGTTAGACCAAACCTCAACAGGGGACACCCAAACATAAGAGAATCAGAGGAAGTTCCCTCAGAGGGTTCAGGGCGAAGACCCTACTCACCATCCTCCAGGGTGAATGCTCTGTAACTTTAGAGAAGAAACAGAGAGCTCAGAGGTACCAGGGGGACTCAGCCCCCAATTGGCCTCAAGGAGGGGGAAGGCGAGCAGGGTGGAGGAAACGCCCAAGAATTATGGCCCATGAGGGGAAGAGGGGGTTGGAATCGGTAAGGAATGGTGGAGTACAAGGGAAGATCAAGAATTACGGAAGGTACATAATTTTCATATCTTCCCTTGTCAATCTTTACCATTCATTACTGCTGGGTGATTACCAAGCCCCACAAAGGGGACCCAGTACAGCCCTGAGGGAACAGATCCCTCAGCCTCTTACTGGTGAAAAGCAGGAGGGGGAGACCCTAGCCATACTAGACTAAGCAAATCTAAGGTTGTGGAGAGTGAGGAGGTGTCCCCCGTGGACGGGGGGACGGAGGGCGCCCCTGAAGAACCCTCCTTGCCCTACGGGGAAAAAAAGACGGGTCCCCCGGAAGGCGGAGGAAGTCACCCTATGCCGGGCAACGGGTGAGAATCTGGACAGACGAGGCCACGTCATCCACCTAATGCAGATCGCTATCCCTGCTAGTCTGCAAGCCACCTCACTGGCATCATAAGATGCCCTTGCTTGGTGCCTTGCCAGTTCCAGACCTTAAGCACAGAGGGCAATGGCCTGTCTAGACTGCTCAGTATCAGGCAGCAATACTAGGACCTGGGCTAGCATCGACCACAGATGCCTGTTATAGGCAGTGTGGTGTGCCTGAAGCGAACTTATGCACATTAACGCACAAGCCTAAGAGAAAACTCTCCGTCCCCACCAGTCGAATTGTACAGAATCCAGATCCGGGGGTCGGTTATGTGCCAGGCGCCGAGGCCTGGAGGGAGTGTCTAGGGTTGACAGGCCCAAAGATGGGTGAGGGAGAGAACCTAGAGACTCCTGGGGGGCACAATACAGTCTCCTGCAGCATGCTGGGGCTGGAGAAAGGGCGGCTGGAGACTGCCAGGTGTGGACAGATGACTCCTGGAAGGGGATGGGCCAGGAAGGCACCATGAGGTGGCGAGCGCTGAATTCACTGAGGAAAGCACGCATCTGCCACTCGGTATTGTCCCTGCGAACAAAAGAAAGAAAAAATTACTCACCTTAGTAATTGCTTTTCTTCTCATGGAGTCTTGCTGTATTAGGACTATAGCAGTCAGCCTCAGCCTCTGAACTGCCCCGGAGAGGAAAGGGTTAACTCCAGAAAAGTCTGGAGTTCCACAGCGCGAGTGCACTATTCAAAGCTTTATCTGTGCAGTTTGAAGTCAAACTGCCAGATTCTTCACGAACTAAACTAATATAGCAAGTCTGTGTGGAAAAACCCTACACTAGCCATTGGCTACCTACCAGTAGTAGAACTACAAAACACACAACAATCACAGAATAGCAACAAAATTATTAAATATTGTTAGCATCACTGAAAGAAGCATTAACAGACCCCTCTCTCCAAAAGACTCAAGTCCAGGGAGGGGCCACCTACCACTCAACGAACAACAGAATTACCTAGTTCCTAAACCCAATAAGCAAGAAAAGGCATGACACAGTGCTTGCACTAATTTGCCAACCCCATACCCAAGGAGGAGTTCTGAAGCGGGTGGGAGGAGGGTTGTCCTAATACAGCAAGACTCCATGAGAAGAAAAGCAATTACTAAGGTGAGTAATTTTCTTCAAACACCATGAAGTCTTGCTGTGAATTAGGACTATAGCAGATTACACAGCAGTACCTCCATGGAGGAGGGTCAGAACCTATTTGGGAAATAGGCTCTGAAGCACAGCTGTGCTAAAACGGGCATCCCTCCTGGATTGAACATCCAAGGAGTAATGTTTGGTAAAGGTGTGAACTGTTTTCCAGGTAGCAGCTGACAGATCTCCAAAATGGGAATATCTCTAGCAGCCGCTAGAGATGCAGCTGTACCTCTGGTAGAATGAGCCCTCAATCCTGAGGGGCTCTTTACCAGTTTTGGTAACAGAATTGGATACAAGAGACAATCCACCTTGCAATTGTCCTCTTAGTGGCAGGTCTCCTTTGCCGACTTCCCCATAGGTAAGGAAGAGCTGAGGGATTCAAACCTATGACCCTTGGTGCTTCCAAATAGTAGCTTAGAGCTCTTTGACGTCCAGACTGTGCAATCTCCTCTCCTGAAGAGGAATGCTCAGTGAAAAATACTGGGAGAGAGATGGATTGGTTGAGATGAAAATCTGAGACCACCTTTGGTAAAACCTTCTATTAGTCCTAAGGACTACCTTGTCCCTATGAAAGAAATGAAATCTTCTTCCACTGACAAGGCTTGCATCTCACTTATAGCCTAGCAGAAGTGATGGCCACTAGAAAACAGTCTTCCAAGTCAAAAACTTGAGGTCTGCCGAAGACAGGGGCTCAAAGGGGGGTTGCATTAGCTGAGCAATGCAAACATTCAGGTCCCAAGCAGGAGCTGGTTCCCGAAAAGGAGGGTTAGTGTGAAGTAACCCCTTAAAAAACTTGGAAATTACAGGGTGAGAAGAGATGGAAGCAGGTTTACCTGCTGACACATAAGCGGAGACTGCTGCCAGATGAACCCTTAAGGTAGCTGGCTTAAGGCCTAGAGAATTTAAGTGGACCAGATAGTCCAATAAAACAGTCAAATCAGCAGATTCTGGGGAGATTTGCTTCCCAGAGCACCAAATGGAAAACCTCTTCCACTTAGAATTATAGGTGGCCCTAGTAGAAGGCCTCCTGGCCTTCAAATATCCAAGACACCTTGAGAGAGGTGTAGATCAGCGAATTCTAGCTCCTCAAGAACCAAGCCTTGAGGTGGAGGGAACTGAGGTTCGGATACCACACTCTCCCCTGTGCACAGGTCAACAGGTCGTGGGTCCTGGGCAAGCTCAGGGGAGGGTGGACAATCAGGGACAGAAGGAGAGGGTACCAGGGCTGTCTGGCCCAATCTGGAGCAATCAGAATCACCTTGCAGGACTGAGTTCTGATCCTCACTAGTACCCCGAAAAGGAGAGGGAAGGGAGGGAAGGCATATAGATATTTCCCCTCCCAATCCAACTGGAAGGCGTCAGTGGGACTGATCCCAACACTGGAGGTCTGCAACAAAACAGAGGAAGTTGGTGGTTGTCTGGGGCTCACGAAAAGATCTATCTGAGGGTGCCCCATCTGGCAAAGACTGACCCCAGCACTAGAGGGTTAGAGGCCCATTAAGTGGTTGGCCCTGAGAAATCCTGCTGAGGGCATCCGCTGGGACATTGTCCTTCCTGGAAGGTGAACTGCTATCAGGAGGTATTCAGGAGTAAGCCAGAGACCACAGCTTCATTGCTTCGTAGCACAAGGCAGAAGACCCGAGTGCCCCTTGCTTGTTGATGTACCACATTGTTGTGGTATTGTCTGTCCTGACTTGAACTACCTTGTTCTGGACAGAAGCTGAAAAGGCCTGGAGAGCTAAGAGGACAGCCCTGAGCTCCATAAGGTTGATGTGGAGCAGAGATTCCTGAGGAGACCACACTCCCTGAGTGGAAAGGTCGCCCAAGTAAGCCCCCCATCCTAGGAGGGAGGCATCTGTGGTAAGTGTGAGGGAGTGAGGAATGGGTAAGAAGGGGACCCCTTGAGTAGATTGCTCTGGTCCTGCCACCACTGAAGGGCCAGGATCAAAGATCTTGTCACTGAGACTAATTTGGTGAGGGGTCCTTCTTTGGAACCAAAAAGATCTCAGGTGGAATTGGATGTCTCTATCTGGAATCTTGCCCCTGCACGACAGCTGTGGACGCAGCCATGTGTCCTCGGAGTTGCAGAGTGCCTTGCTGGCCGAGAGACCGCATGGTGAAGGAAGATGCCAGGGCAATGAGTCTGTCCACTCTCTCGGAGGGAGATATGTCCTGGCAGACTTTGTGTTCAACTCTGCACCTATGAAAGTTAGTACCTGAACTGGTTAGAGAACTGACTTTGGAAGATTCAACAGGAATCCCAGAGGTGAGAAGCTGCTGGGTGACCAACAAGTGAGATTTACGTGATCTGGAGACTGACCCACTATGAGCCAGTCGTCAGGTAGGGAAGACCCACCCTTGCCTTCTCAGATGAGCCACTACCACAGCCAGACATTTTGTGAAAACCCTTGGGGCAGAGGTAAGGCCGAAGGGCATTGCTCTGAACTGATAGTGGCCAGAAGGTAGTTCGAACCTGAAGTACTTTCTGTGAGAAGGCCTGATCAAGAAATGAAAATAGGCGTCCTTGAGGTCCAAGGAAGCTAGCCAGTCTCCTGGTCTCAGGGAGGGCAAAATCATTGCCAGAGTTAACATTTTGAACTTTGGTTTCAGAAGATGCTTGTTCAGGAACCTTAAATCTAAGATGGACGCCATTCTCCTGTCTTTTTGGGTAAGAAATACCTTGAATAAAGACCCTTGCCCTGATGGCAAGGGAACCCTCTCTACTGCTTTGCATCCCAGGAGAAGAAACCTCTGTTTCCAAAGCAAGGGCTTCAAAGTTCACAGGTGGGAAATGTCTGGCCCTCATCTTTGGGAACTGTTTGAAACTGAGGACTATGACCTTGGCTTACCACCTCCAGAACCACTTAGTCCGAGTTAGGGACAACCAGTTCTGGCTGGAAGGCCAACCTGCCCCCCACCGGTACAGGAGATTTCGGCCCTGGGCACCCCATCAGGGTGCCTGCTTGGCAGCTGTTTTTGGCTGAGAAGAAGGGGACGGTCTGCCTGAGCCCCGGCTGCCCTGCCTCTGAAGAAACCCCTCTGAACAAAGGCTGAAGAGGCTTGAGCTTGATAAAAAGGCCTGTGGTAAGGCCTACCCCTACCCCTGGGGGCATGCCTTTGGGGGCATGCCTCTCTTTAGCTTGGGCACTTTTGTAGGTAGTTCTGTATTCATCCATTTTTTTCATGTAATTTTCTGTCTGATCACCAAACAGAGAGTTACCTACTACAGGAAATCCATAGCCTTTGCCTGAGTGATGTCTTGGGACAAATTAGTGCATCTGAGCCATGCCAACCCACGGAGAGCTACAGAAGTGGCCATGACCCTAGAAGAAACATCATTAACATCAACAGCAGTATGAAATTGAACTTTAGAGGCCTCAATGCCATCAGCAGCCACCTGTTCCAACTCACTAGCCAGCTGACCCTGGGCCTGCTTGGCTAACTGCAAAATAGTGTCCCATCTAGACTTCTGATATCTAGCCACATAAGCCATGTAATTAGCCTGCCTGAGTCCCAAAAAGCTGCCATATATTGCTTTTTGCCATGGTATCAATCTTCCTGGAATCTTTGTCAGGGGATGTGATGCCAAGGAATATTAGCCTTGTCACAGGCTGCAGCTTGAACAACACCTACATGACTACACTGCTCAGTGAGGAAGTCTCTATCGGGCCTGATAAAGTATACCTTCTGTCCATTTTTTTGTCTACAGGAGGGACAGAATGAGGATTTTTAAAATCTTTGTTGTTTGCTTCCTAAATGATTTATGCAAAGGAATAGACAACCTTCTAGACTCTGGAATATCCATCATTTCAACAAAATCAGGCTCCTCTTGCTCATCCACAGCCTCCTCTAAAGGGAGCTGGAGGTTTCTGCCACCTTTTATAAAACACAAAATGAGAAGGGACTCAGACAACAGAGGGAGACTCTAAGGGTCTGTCTGGAGAAATGTCCGGTTCAATGGGCACGTCCAGACCTTCCCAGTCACAAATGCACTGATCAAATTCCTCCTCCCTCCTGTGGTTCATAAAACTCCTCAATAACATAATCTTGAACCACTGGACCTGGACAAGCCACCCTCTGCCACTTGTGGAGGGCTCTCAAGTCCCTGAGACAAAGACTGAACAATCTGTATGGCTTTTGCTATTTCTGCAACAGTTGGAAACTATCTTAGACTCCAAACCTGCTGATTTCTTTGTCTTTTTGCTGGTGCTGGTTCCTCTGAACCAGCCTTTCCTGCCGAGGAAGCGCCCTGGTCAGAGGCACTCCCTCTGGTCCAGTGGGTACTGGACCGGCTGGCCATCCGGTCAGCGGACTTTTTGGCCTCTCGTTCCCTGAGCCGGCCCAATCTCTTCTCCAGGGTGGCTGCAGGGAAATTTTTACATATCTGGCAGTCTGAAAGGAGGTGGTCAGCCCCCAGACAATAAACACAAGTGGTGTGTGGGTCAGCCTTGGCAAAGGCTTCCCCACAAACATCACAGTGTTGAAACCCGTGGGCCCGGTTTTTCTTTTGGGTTTCTCAGACATAGTGCCAGCCTAACCAAAACTTGCCCTTTTCTTCAGGCCGTGCCAGAGCAAGACACCCTTATCGGTTCCTAACCGTGTACGGGTATTGGAAAAAACCCGATTAAAAACGAGGGTTTTTTTAGAACCGATAAGAACCAGGTACCTCACATCTAAAAATTCACCAAAATACAAGAAACGATAGGTTCAGACTGAACCGATAATTATTTCCACACAGACTAAATTTTCGTTTTACTTACGGTTACCAGATAGAGCTTAAGCCGAAACCGCGGTAATTTTGAGACTTTTGCCGGTTTTCTGAACCGAAGGAACCGACCGAAAACTGCGTAATGAACCGAGCTGAAGGAGCTGATCTCCGGAGCGACTGTTCAGTGAAGCGGAGTAAAGAATCTGGCAGTTTGACTTCAAACTGCACAGATAGAGCTTTGAACAGCGCCCTCGCGCTGTGGAACTCCAGACTTCTCTGGAGTTAACCCTTTCCTCTCCGGGGCAGTTCAGAGGCTGAGGCTGACTGCTATAGTCCTAATACAGCAAGACTTCATGGTGTTTGAATACGGAGCTCCCTAACCAGCCTTGAAAGGAACTGATGATATTCAGTGAAATCAGCGTCGGAGGTCGGCGGGGAGGAGAAGAGTAAGCGTAATAGCTGCTCTCCTTCTCTGGGGGGCACCTGCAAGCTCCCGCCACAATACCGCCACTTGGGGGTGTTCGGGTGGAAGGTGTGGTAATGGAAGGCAGCAGTAAGGGGACGGGGCAGACGGCAGAGGGGCGGAGCAGGAGGCACATCTCAGTGCGTCTCCTTGCTCACAGGCCCTCATTGCATGCTGATGCCTGGGGTTGAAAAAGACAAAAACAACCCCCTGTCTCTCCTAGGTGATGACTCCTCACTGCACACCTCGGTTAGCTGGGGCAGACTCCACTGTGCAGGTCCACTTCTACACAGTTGTTGAGGAGGTTAATGGGGGTTCCTCCTCACCCCACCGGGGGGGGTCACATCGGGCATCAAGGGTCATGAAAGTGGAACCAGGCACTCTAGGGGCAGACTCTGGCGACGAGGTGTGTATATGGGGCAGTCTGAGAGAGTGGAGAGAAGGGCTAGTAAGACGCAGAAAGGCATACAAGTGAAAAATAAAATCCGCGTTGGAGGACAGAAAGTTCCTCTTCCTCAGAAGAGGGAAATGAGGAGGAGGTGGAGCTCGATTATTCAGAAGACTCCTGCGGCGGGAGGACAGGGGAAGACCTGTTCGTCCATGGCCCTAACGTAGGAAGGAAAGGCCGCCACAGTAGCCCTGAACTTCTTCCAGGTTAAGGGCCCCATAGGACCCACATGGCCTGGGAAAGGGGGAGGTGTCTGCCTAGGGATGGGCAATGGGCATCTAAGTGAAAGTGTCCAGCCTCTGACAGGCCTCTGAGATCCAGGGGACAATGCCACCGTGACTGGGGGCCCTGAGATCGTGCCTGGTTGCAAGGAAGAAGTCTGAGAAGGCAAACTCCAGAAGAGCCCAGATGGGGAGTCTCCCCTGTGATGCATCTGGGGTTTTATGTGTCTAGAAAGGCACCCTCTGCGGTGCCACCCAAGTGTGCCCTTGAGGGAAAGGTGGGGCTCACAGCTGCGACTCCTCCCCACCCACCTCAGGGTGGTGAGAAAGTGCCGCCGGCCCTCGCCCTGGCCTCTCAACCCTTCAGACTCTGAGGCACCTATCTTCCTCGAGGCAGCATGGGGTCCCTGGTCCCACAGACCCCCCCCCAACGGGAGGCCACAGAAGAAGGGTCCCCCCTCCCGAGGCAGTAGCAGCAAAAATGGTAGCTGCCCTGGCCTCCGAAGAAGAGGACACTCGGTCTTGAGTCCCCGAAACCATCACCCTCGAGGGATCCAAGGCCACCCCCAGCCGAAGGATCCTCGTTGGCCACATACTCTGGGGACTCAGGAATAGGGCCACTGGGCCGCTTGATGCCACGTCCAACCAAGCCCTCCAACTCCGAAGAGTCAGGCCGCCAGTCCAGGTCCAACTCTGAAACATCCCCCTCTGAAGAGGAGGTGACCAGAAGGACCTCCAGGGTAGCGACCCCAGGAGAGCTCCTAGCAATGGTTCCGTAAACAGTACCACTATGGGACACGGCGCCACCAACGGCATCGCCCAAGTCACCAGCGCCACAAACGGCTCCGGAACCCAAACGTTGATGGCACTGCCCGAGTTATCGGCGCTGCAAACTGTGCCGAGACCCGGGGCAGCGTCGCCCACGGTGCCGTCCCGATCACTGGCACCACGAAGGGCACCAGGATCCAGAAGAAAAAATTACTCACCTTAGTAACTGTGTTTCTTCTAATGGAGTCTTACTGTATTCTGACAATCTGCAGTTAGCTCCAGCCTTTAAACTGCCCCGGAGAGTAGAGGGTTGATTTTCTATGCAGTGCATAGAACGTTGAGCTCAAGCTCGGTTGAGGTCTCTGTCTGCAGCACTTTGAAACCCAACCATCAGATTCTTACGAGCAAACACTCACTGACTAACTATGTGGAAATTGTAACATTTTTTTTTAAAACTAGCCAACTGGCAACAGAAAGTTTTGGATTCCCAAAGGAAGACTCAAGTCAGGAAACCCAAAACCAAAACCTATCCAAAAATAAAGATTATAATACAAAGCACCCAGATAAAATGGAGGGTGTGCTTAAGAAACCCCTGGGGTGCAACACTGCACCTGCTCACTCACTTCCCAAAACCAAGTTCTGAGAGGGGGAGGCAGGGAGGGAGGTCAGAATACAGCAAGACTCCATTAGAAGAAACACAACTACTAAGGTGAGTAATTTTTTCTTCAAACAACATTAAGTCTTGCTGTATTCTGACAATTGCAGACTACCAAGCAGTACCTCCATGGAGGAGGGACAGAACCTACTTTGGGAATAGGCTCTGAAGTACTGCTGTGCCAAACCGAGCATCACTCCTAGCCTGGATAGCCAAAGAGTAATGCTTGGTAAAGGTATGGACTGTTTTCCAGGTGGCTGCTTGACAAATTTCTAACAGAGGGATATCCCTGGCAGCAGCTGTACCTCTTGTGGAATGAGCCCTCAGGCCTGAGGGTGGAATTTTCCCCAGTTTCTCAAAGCACAATTCTATGCAAGAAACAATCCACCTAGGAATAGTTCTCTTGGTGGCAGGTTTGCCCTTTCCCACTTCTCCATAAGTGAGGAACAACTGGAGGGAATCAAACCTGTGACCCTTGGTACACTCTATGTAGTAGCTAAGGGCTCTTTTTTTTTTTGTTTGTTTCATATGTTTATTATTGGACAGTTATCCATATACAATTCATAGCCAGGAGGTATAAAAAATCTGTATGGTACAGTTATATGCATTTGCAACAACACTTGGTTATATTTCAGACTACAGTCCACATTACTGTCTTTTTTTCATTTTTCCAAAATGCCCCCCCAACCCATTACCCCCTAACAATTAACTATTAACTCAGTCTGTGTCCCTTCTTTCTATCTCATCCCCATCTTACCCAGAGGTCCCTTCTCTCAACTAAATAACCCGCTACCCTCCAGCAGCATTCTTTCCCCTATACTCAGAGCACCCAGATATTCTGCCCAGGTTCTCTCAAATCTGTCTCCCATCCCTTTAAAGCTGTATGTCAGCTTGTCCACTGCTAAGACTTTTACCGTTTTTTCCATTGACCCACTGTAGGTCCCGCAGTCATGGTCCATACATTTTGTATTCCTATTCTAGCCACTGTAAGTAGCACCCTTACCCATCTAGGGTAGAAAAAACTTTCCCCATTTTCTTCTCCTTCTACCCCCAACAAAAATGATTTTTGGGAGACTTCAATAGGTTTTCCTCTCATAGAAGTGATTTCTTTGGATATGTCTTGCCAGTAGGACTTTATCACTGGGCAACTCCAGTAATAATGTTGGTATGTGCCCCTATTTATTTTGCACTTGCTACAAAATGGCGAACCCCCTGGACAAAAGCTGTGCACTATAGCTGGTGGATAGTATAGCCTCTGGATATATTTGAATTAGGCTTCTTTGTACTTGTTACATACTAGCATTCCCTGGTGGGAGTCTAACATTAGCTGCCAGTTAGCCTCACTGATTTCTTCCCCAATATCCCGCTCCCACCATACCTTCGCCTTCTGGGGCGGGTCCTGAAAAAAACTTTTCCTGTCCAATCTCACAGCCCTCCCTATTAGTCCCTTCTCACACCTATTAGCCCCCATTATCTCTCTTTTCACATCCTCCATCAGTCTCCTTGTTTCCCTAGGCCCACTGAGCCATTTATAATAGTCCCTTACTTGGAAGTATCTATACATGTGTGAAGTGGGCACATTCACCCTCTCTCTAACCTCCTGGAATGTACATATAGTCCCCCCAGATGTCAAGGTCGCCATGCATTTTACCCCCATATCCTGCCATAGTTTAAACCCATCATCCTCCAAACCTGGCAGGAAATCTGGGTTCCCCACCAGTGGGACCAGTAGAGTCCGACATGCTTCAATGCCTTGTCTCTTCTTAATTTTCCCCCATGCACACAAGCCCGCCACCACCAGCGGATTAGGTGCATCCAGCTTTCTATACCGCCTGAGTCCCTCCTCACAAAGGTAACTCGAAATTCTCCCTGGTGCCCCGTCTTCTTCGAGCTCGACCCACCCAGCAACCTCCTGTCTGTGTACCCAATTTTGTATGTACCTATATTGTGTTGCCAGAAATTACCCCATCATGTCTAGGAAATTTAACCCCCCCCCTTGTTCTACTGGTGCTTTTAACGGTTTCAGACTAATTCTAGGGTGCTTGCCCCCCAGACAAAAGTTGTAAATGCACTTTCCAATTTTTTTATATCTTGAGCTGTCAGGCTGAAAGGGATTATCTGCATTTTATATAAGATTCTGGGCAAAACGTTCATTTTAAGGAGGTTGATCCGTCCCATCCAAGAAATACTCAGCTCCTTCCACCTACTCAAATCTTGTAAAACTTCCCTTATCAGTGGTCTATAATTCACCTCATATAGGCTCCCCACTTGCTTTTCCACCTCAGTTCCCAGGTATGTAAGTGTATGTTGTACTCTTTTTAACCCCGAAGCTTCCTTCCTGTTACTCCCTCCTAAAAACATAACTTTGGACTTTTACACATTAATTTTGTACCAGTAAAAAACTGCGAATTGCTCTATTACTGATAGCACCTTAGGGACTGACATTTGGTTCTGTCAAAAACAGTAGGACATTGTCCGCATGAAGAGATATGACATGCCTCCCCCCGATACCCTTTATATCAGGCTCATCTCTAATTTTGATTGCCAAAGGCTCTTATTGCCAACGCAAATAGCAAGGTTGACAGGGGGCATCCTTGTCTTCTTCCCCTAAATAATCTGAACTCTAGGGTTGCTATTCCATTAACTAGAACCTGTGCCCTCGGGTGTGCATAGAATGCTCCTACCATCTTTACAAACTCTTCCCGCAGCCCAAATCTCTGCAGAATATGTAGCATATATTCCCACTCAATTCTATCGAAGGCTTTTTCAGCATCCACTGAAAGGACACAGGCCTCACCCGGGTGCCTCTCCTCCCACCAGATGACATTCAATAGCCTCTTTAAGGTATGGCAGGAGTGCCTTCCTTTAATGAACCCAGTCTGATCTAGATTGACCAACAGCGGGAGTACCTCTTCCAATCAGTTTGCTAAGACTTTAGTCATGATTTTGCAATCATGATTCAGGAGCGAGATCGGTCTAAAGGACCCACATTCCTCCAGGTTCCTTCCTGCTTTGGGAAGAAAAGTGATCACGGCCTGGCAGCACGTGCCAGGGATCATTCCCCTTTCCCTGGTCTCTTGTAAAATATTACACAGTGAGCCTGCCACTTCCTCTTTCAGCAACATGTAAAACTTCGCCCCCAGACCATCTGGTCCTGCAGCCTTCCCATTTTTCAGCTGACTGATCGCATTTTTAATTTCCATCACCGTTATATTTCCCCCCAACTAATCCCTTTGTACCTCATTTAGACTAGGTATTTCCATTTCCCTAAGAAAGCCATCTCTTTCTCCACCTTTCCCTTGACACTCAGCCCTGTATAACTCCTCGTAAAACTCCTTAAATCTATTACGGCTTTTCTCCTTCCTCCTTAAGTGTTTTCCCCTCTCTGTTTTTAATTTGCACTATCCTATGACTACTTTTCCCTCCCTTCATAAGCCGGACCAAAAGGGGGCCTGCTTTATTGCCCCACTTATACATACTCTGTTTTGTAAAGAAAATGTTAGTATTCACTTCCTTACCCAGAATGAGACTGACCATCTCCTTTGCCATAAGGGCTCTTTTAACAACTAAACTGTGTAGCCTCCTCTCCCCTGGGGAAGAATGATCAGTGAAGAAAACAGGGAGAGACATGGATTGATTCAAAGGGAAGTATGAAACCACTTTGGGCAAGAACCTCCTACTGGATCTAAGGACCACTTTATCTCTATGGAAGGAGATAAAATCAGGTTCCACTGACAGGGCTTGTAATTCACTAATACGTCTGGCAGAGGTAATGGCTACCAAAAACACAGTTTTCCAAGTCAAGTACTTAAGCTCTGCTGAGGACATAGGCTCAAATGGGGGTTGCATAAATTGAGCAATGCAAACATTTAAGTCCCAGGTAGGGGCAGGATCTCCAAGGGGAGGAACAGTATAAAGCAATCCCTTAAAAAATTTACAGAATACAGGGTGAAATGACAATGAGGAATATTTTCCCACTGACAGAAAAGCAGAAACAGCTGACAAGTGCATCTTGAAAGTAGCTGGTCTGAGGTCTAGACCATTAAGATGGACCATATAATCCAGAACTGTATGCAATTCAGCAGGGTCTGGAGATATATGCTTCTTGGAACACCAAATGCTGAATCTTTTCCGTTTGGAGTCATAAATATTTCTGGTGGCAGACTTTCAAGAGGCTTTGAGAATATCCAGAACCCCTTGGGACAGACAGATGCAAATCTGCATACTCTAACTCTTCAAAAGCCATGCCTTGACACTGAGGGACTGAAGATTGGGGTACCAAATCCTCCCCTGAGAGGAGGTTAACAGGTTGTAATTCCTGGGAAGATGGACTGCTAGGGACAGTAAGAGGGGGTACCAGGGCTGCCTGGCCCAATCTGGAGCAATCAGAACCACTTTGCAGGGTTGTGACCTCACTTTGACCAGAACCTTGAACAGCTGAGGAAAGAGAGGGAAGGCATATAGAAATTTCCTTTCCCAGTCCAACATCAGAGCATCCAGAGGGACTGGGCCCAAGACTGGCGGTCTGCAACAAAACAGAGGAAGATGGTGATCGTCTGGGGCTGCAAAGAGATCCATCTCTGGAGTGCCCCACCTTGAAAAGATTACTTTTAACACCAGAGGGTTCAGGGACCATTCATGATGGCCCTAGGAGATCCTGCTCAGTGCATCTGCTAGCACATTGTCCTTCCCTGGAAGGTGGACTGCTATCAGAGAGGTCTGTAGAGAATAAGCCAGGGACCACAATTTCATGGCTTCTGTCCACAGAGCCGTGGACCGAGTGCCTTCCTGCATGTTGATGTACTACATGGTGGTAGTGGTGGTGTCCGCTCTGACCTTAACCACCTTGTTCTGCACTGACTGACAGAAAGCTTGCAGGGCCAGAAAAACTGCCCTGAGTTCCAGGAGATTGATATGAAGAAGGGATTCCTGAGGGGACCACAGTCCCTGGGTTGTGAGAGCCCCCAGATGGGCTCCCCACCTCAAAAGGGAAGCATCCGTGGTAAGGACCACCGAATGAGACTGAGTAACAAATGGGACCCCTTGCGTTAAATTGTCTTGATCCTGCCACCACTGAAGAGCTTGGATCAGTGTCTGAGTCACTGGAATCAGTTTGGTAAGAGGATCCTTCCTTTGGGACCAAAAGGCCCTCAGATTGAACTGAATGTCCCTCATCTGGAATCTTGCTCCTTGGACCACTACTGAAGAAGCTGCCATGTGGCCCAACAGCTGAAGGAAATGCCTTGCTGGTCGGGACACCTGAAGGCTAAAGGAAGAAGCCAGTTCTATAAGAACTCTTGCCTTTTCCAAGGGAAGAAAGGCTCTTGCTTTGAGAGTATCCAGCTCTGCTCCTATAAAGGTAAGAAGCTGCACCAGTTCGAGAACTGACTTGGGGAGGTTGAGAAGAAACCCCAGGGAAGTGAGCACTTGCTGGGTCACCTGCAGGTCTGACTTGACTTGGTCTGGAGACTGACTCACTAGGAGCCATTCGTCCAGATATGGAAAAATGGAAATCTTTTGCCTTATTAAAAAGGCAACTACTACTGCTGCCAGGCACTTTGTGAAAACCCTTGCAGCTGATGTTAGACCAAAGGGCATTGCTTTGAAATGATAATGGCCTGAGGGCAACTCGAACCTGAGGTACTTTCTGTGGGAGCACCTGATGGGGATGTGAAAGTAGGCATCTTTGAGGTCCAGGAAGGCTAGCCAGTTCCCTGGCCTTAGAGAGGGAAGAATTATTCCCACAGTCACCATCTTGAACCTTGGTTTTAAAAGATGTTTGTTCAGGTATCTTAGATCTAGGATGGGTCACCACTCCCCTGTCTTTTTTGGGAAAAGAAAGTACCTGGACTACAGACCTTTGCCCTGGTGTAGGGTAGGAACTCTCTCTATTGCTCTTAAGGCCAGAAGAGATGAAACCTCTGCCTATAGGGCAAGGGTTTCGGAGAGACCTGCAGGTGGAAAAGATCTGTCTCTCATCTTTGGAAATTTTTTGAAGCTGAGAACCAGTCCCTGGCTTACTACTTCCAGGACCCACTTGTCTGAAGTAACAGACATCCAGTCTTGGACGTGAAAGCCAGCCTACTACAGGGATAGGAGAGTCAACCCGGGCAGACCCATCAGGGTGTCTGCTTGGCAGAGGCCTTAGGCTGAGGAGTGGATATAGCCCTGCTTATCCCCCTTCTGCATCTCCCTCTGAAGAACCCCCTCTGTGAAAAGGGAAAAGAGGCCTGTGCTTGATAGAAAGGCCTATGAAAAGGATTGCCCCTACCCCTAGATTGCTGCCTCTGAGGAGTTGCCTGCCTCTCCCTGGCCTGAGCACTCCTATAAATGGCCCTGTACTCATCCATTTTCTTCATGTAATTCTCTGTCTGCTCCCAAAACAGAGACTTATCCACCACAGGGAAATCCATGGCCTTAGCCTGGGTGTCCTCTGAGAGGCCAGTATATCTGAGCCAAGCCATCCTCCGAAGAGCCAAAGATGTAGCCATGACTCTTGATGACACATCACAGGAGTCCACAGCAGCATGAAATTGTACCTTTGATGCCTCAATCCCATCAGCAGCCACCTCCACCAGCTCCTTGGCCAGCTGGGGGGAAGCCCGCTTAGCCAGTGCCAGTACAGTGTCCCACCTGGACTTCTGGTACCTGGCTGTAGAGGCCATATAGTTAGCCTGCCTGAGTTCCAAGGATGATGCCATGTACTGTTTATTTGCCATGGCATCCATTTTCCTGGAGTCTTTGTCTTGGGGGTGTGAAGCCAAGGGAATATTTGCCTTGTCACAGGCTGCAGCCTGCACTTCACCAACATGGCTGCACTGCTGATAGAAAAACTCCACATCTGAGCCTGACAAAGTATACCTCTTGTCAATCCTTCTGTCAACAAGAGGTACAGAATTAGGAGACTTTAGGATTTTTTGTGTCTGCTTCCCAAAGGACGTATGAAGGGGAATAGACCGTCTCCTGGACTCTGAGATGTCCATCATTTCAACAAAATCAGGCTCCTCTTGATCCTCCACAGCCTCCTCCATAGGAAGCTGGAGAGTTTCAGCCACTTTTCTGTAAAACAGATAGTGGGGAGGGGACTTAGAGAGCCTATGAGGGGAAACACCAGAAGGTCTGTCTGGGGAGATGTCCAGTTCCACAGGCACATCCAGACTTTCAACATCATCTTCAAAATCCACCTCCTCTTCAAACTCCGGTTCATAAAAGTCTTCAGGAGTATAATCTTGAACCGGGGGAACCAACTGAACCAAACCCCAGCCAAGAGGCGCTGGATCAGTTGGAACCGGACAAAACGATTCAACAATCCGAATCGCTCTGGCTATTTCTTCGGCGGTCGGAACATGAACCTCTGGATCTGAACCGGTCGACTTCTCTTTGCATTTTCTTTTCGTAGGAACTGATCCCTCAGGATCGGTTTTCCTCTTGCCCAAGAAGTATCACCCTGGTCAGAGGGCACTCCTCCTGGTTCGGTCGGAACTGAATCGGGCTGGCCATCTGGGTCAGCAGACTTCTCGGCCTCCTTTTCCCTAAGACTACCTAATCTTTTTTCCAGGGTAGACTTAGGAACATTTCTACGTATTTGGCACTCTGAATCGAGGTGGTCAAACCCCAGACAATAAACACAGGTGGTGTGGGGATCAGACTTAGCAAAGACCTCCCCACACTCACTGCAGTGTTGAAACCCAAGGGGTCCGTTTTTTTTCTTGGGTTTCTCAGACATGGCCAACCTAACCAAACTTACCCTTTTTTCAGCAACCGCCAGGCAAGACTCCTTTATCGGTTTCTAATCGTGTTATGGGTATTGGGAAAAAAACATACAAATTACGTTTTTTTTTTTTTAAAACCGATAAGGATCGGTAACCACATACTAAAAACAGATGTAACTAATGGATCGGTTCAGCCGAACCGATCGAGAAATACAAATTTTCCAATTTCCACAAGAAGAAACAAAGAACTATCTAAAGTGCTTACTGTTCCGAAGAAACAGCCTGAACCACCAATGCAGAAAATAATTCGGAATAAAACCGACAACTTTAACAGACTTTGCACCGAGCAGAAGGAGAAATCTCCAGAGCAACTGTTCAGTGAGGCGGAGTAAAGAATCTGACTGTTGGGTTTCAAAGTGCTGCAGACAGAGACCTCAACCGAGCTTGAGCTCAACGTTCTATGCACTGCATAGAAAATTAACCCTCTACTCGCCGGGGCAGTTTAAAGGCTGGAGCTAACTGCAGATTGTCACAATACAGCAAGACTACATGTTGTTTGAACAGCACCACTCAGCAGCACCAAGGGTCCGCCAGTGCTGGCCCCAGCAATTGTAGGCTACAACACCGGAGGAGGCTGCACCTCTGTGGAGAAGACTGCCACAGCAGCGCTAGCGGCGCAGCTCTGTGAGGAACCACGCTGCTCCTCCAGCACCGCAGATGAAGCCCCCTCCTCGGCAAGGCTGGAACTGAAGGAGGCCGCCTCCTCCTTCCGGGCTGTACAGGCCCAGGAGGGGAACCAGAGGAAGGGTCTAAAGTTCTAGCCTGGGAGGCCCGTGGGCAACATCGCCCTCCAAAAGTCAGCAGAGCCCTGCCGACTTTAAACGCGAGGATTTCCAAGATGCGGCGGTCCATGGAGAAACAGGCATTGCAGTGGTCCATATCACGGTTGGGTCCCAGGCACCGAAGGCAAACATCATGCCAATCCATAACTGAGAAGTGCCAGCCACAGAGGCACCGATGCATGGGGGCATGGCCCGCTTTAGATTTACGTTTGGCACCCGAACAGGACATGATGCGAAATTAAACAATAACAAGCAAAAGTTCCTGGTGCAGTCAAGAAATAAAGAACTGTCTTACCGGGTTCAACAGCATCGGGATGAAGGAGCGGTGTCGTAAACTTGGCATCAAAAAGTTGATGGCCTAAGGGCATAGCAAATAACTGTTATTCACACAGTAGATGCAGCCTCGATGGCAAGAGGAACAGAACTGGAGATGGAGGTAGTCTGCGGCTAATAGCCCCTCCCTCTTGGCATTACCACACAGTGCGTCGCTCACGTGGAGTGGTGCCACTGGCGCCAGCTCCTCCCTCCAATAAAAAAAAAAAAGCTCCCGTGGCGGGTGCGCACATCCGGCTTTCACCCAGCAGCAATGAATGGTGGAGACTGACAAGGGAAGATCCCTCACTTCTAGGGACGTAGATATGGTACACTTATCCCCACTATGACAGACTCCTAGCAGTTCTCCAGGAGAAGGAGGCAAGGCTCACACCCCTACTTGGCAAACAGGGACTGGAGAACAGAGGTTCCCAACCAGCATCCCGACATGACTCAAGGTCAATGCTGCAATAGAAAATGAAGGTGTGTGCTGACTGCCAGGTAGCAGCCATGCAGATTTCCAGGATAAGGACGTCCCTAGAAACAGCCACCAAGACAGCAGTATGTCTGGTGGAATGTGCCCTAAGCCCTACAGGAGGCTCCCTAACAGCCGACCTATAGCATAGGTCAATACAGGATATAATCCACCTGCCAATCATCTGCTTAGCTACTGGGGTCTGCCAGGTGCAGCTTCAGTGTGTGTGACAAAATTATGGTGAACCTCTCCCTAAACTCCAGCTGTGTGATCAGTCTTGTAAGTGAGCACTTGCCTCGGGTCCAAAGTGTGGAGCCTGTGATCTGCCTCAGAGGTTGGAATGGTGAAGTACAGCAGGAGGTTGATCACCTGGTTAAGGTGAAACTCCAAAACAACCTTCAGGAGGAACTTCAGGCTGGGGCAGAAGACAACCTTGTCCCTGTGGAACACAAAGTAAGGAGACTCCACTGAGAGCACCTGAAGCTCACTAATCCTTTTGGCGGAGGTGACAGGTTTAGATCTGAGAATTCTTTTGTTTTAGGTAGAAGGCTCTCAAGTGAAGAAATGCCAGATCTGGATGTGTCACTGGACACTTGGATTGTGTTAGCCAATCCCTGCACAGTGACAGAGGGTAGTTTTTCCTGGACATTTGCAGGAGAAGGGAGTATCAGGGCTGTCTTTGCCAGTCTGGTGCTGTCAGGATAATTTTTTCTGTCTTCCCCTGACTTTAGGCGTGCCCTCTGTAGCAAAGGGAAAGGAGGAAAAGTGTAAAGAAATTTGCTTCCCCAGTAAAAGCTGAGGGTATGTACCCCTGAGATAGGGCTCTGTGGCAAACACTAGCAGTTTTTTGTTCTGCCAAGAGGGAAGCAGATCTACTTATAGGAGTCGCCTGTATTTGAATAATGTCTGGGCCATTAACAGTTTCAGTGACCATTCAAGGGACACGGTCCCCATTCTGCTGAGTTAGTCTGCAAGGATGCAAGGACATTGCCCTTCCCTGCAACATGGACTTCAGATATCGGTGTCTGCAGACTGTAATCCAGATCCCACATTTTTAGTGCTTCCATGCAGTTTTGATGATCTGGTGCCTGTTTGTTTTTGTAATACATTGTTGTGGTGGTGTCTGTCCTGATCTGTAAGACGGACCCTTAGGAATTCCTGAAAATTCATGAATGACAGGTGTACACTGCTTTAATTTCTAACAGATTTATGTGTTCCTGTGATTCTGATCTGTTCCAGGTAACCTGTACTGTCAGATTTAAGATGGGACCTCTCCATCATTCAATGGAAGCATCTGCCATCGGCACCTTTGTGAGAGACTTTTTGTTCATAAGATATTCCCTTTCTTGAATGGTTCACACTTTTCCATCATTGTAGTTACTGTACCAGCTCTTCCTTTACTGGGATCATGGTGGTCAGAGGAAGTCTCAGCTGAGACCAGTACTTCTTTAGGTAACACTACTGAGTGTCTTGTGCTATCTTGCTCATGAGAATAATGATGTGGTTGCTGACATGTAATTTGGATGTCTGAGGAATTCTTAAGCAGACCTTTCTGTTCCTATTTTAAAACTGTCTGCAAAGGCTACCAGTGTTTGAACTCTTTCCCAGTGCAGAAATACTTTGGCCTGTACTGTGTCAAGTTCTGCACCTATGAATTTAAGGTTCTGTACTGGTTCTGGAGAGGACTTTTCCAGTTTTAGCAGGAACCCTATATTAAGCATTGTGTCCATTATATTTCATTGCTCTGTAGCCTTTGCTCGACCTCTTTGAGCCTGGTATGGCTGACGGGTGTATGGTCTCTGGTAGAAACCCCTTCCCATACATCCTCTTCCAAAGGGTCTATTGTAACGTCCATTTTTCTTTTCCTTTTCCATTAGACTTTAAAGTTCTCTTATTTTTGTCAACTTTGTCCATGTAACTAACTGATCCCCAACAGAGGTCAAGGGACAGACCAGTGGCTCTAAGTGTCAGGTATACCTCCTGTTGGCCACTGCATTAGCTAAACCCCTTGTGGCAGTGTCATTGTGTTGGGTTGCCATCCATGGCACTACAGACCTTACATCATGGGTTTTAGCCCACCTGATAGGCTAATAATGCACATGACCTAGGATCAACTTTCTAGTCGCCAGGTCTCAGAAGCCCCTGATCTCCAGTTCAAATCGTGCATCTGATCAGTCTACAAGCACCCCTGGAGTCCCTGTATTGTGCCAAAAAAGGTAGGCCTGTGTTTCCCACAGAATACTTAATTTACTGTTGAAATAATTTAATCAAAGCCTGCCTGAAGTGATTCAGTGTATTCTGAGCCACTACAATGTTTTTCAAATGATTTTTTCTGTGGCAATTTAGAGATTGGATAGTTTCAAATGTGTTTACTAAAGGTGGAGCAGATAGTGCTGCTACGTTGTGTTTGCCTAATCGCTATATCTGCCGTTTGAATTCGTTTAGTTGCTTTGATCTAAATATTTTAAGATGAGCTTGCAAGAGGGATTTGCGAGGCACTGGTCTGCCAGTGACCATCCTCCAGCAGTTCCAAGGAAGCAACAATGTGCTCCATTTCCTAAAAGCACTGACTGTTACTGCTGATGTTTGTTTGGCCTTTCGTCAGTGTGTGCAGCTTGTTTGCAAGTACCACCAGCTCTCTCCCTGCCGGAGTCGGCAGAGGACGCTGTGGACCACGTGGTCACCGCAATCCACCCCCATGGCCTCAGGCCTTCAGCCCGCGCATTCAGCTGTTTCTTGTGGCCTTAAGCTGCTCGTTTTGGTTGCCCGTTTGGCAGAGTTGCTGCCCTGCATGGCGGCATAAGTCCTCCTTGCTCCATGTGGTAGGCACAATGCAGTTTCGCTTCTAGGGCTGCCTCTGATGCAGCGTGCAGGCCAACGCAGCTCGGCCTTGCTTTGCGACTGCCTTTCTCTCTCTCTCTCTCTCTCTCTCCCCCTGATGGTTTACTGCTCTAAGTCCTTCAGGATTTCGAGAGAGGGAGTTGAAAGAGGTCTAGCAAGTCCAGAGGAGGGCCCGTGGGTAAAGTTTATTTTCCAGCAGCTGCACTAGGTTATCCAGGGCAGATCCTGGATGGGGAAGGGAGGGGACTTTTTCCACTGGAACTCCATGGAAAATACAACAGTCCAACATCAGACACTGGAAACACAAGGATCCTGCTCCTCAGGGAGCATGTTTTGTTCCACAGGGGGCTCAGTGGTCTCCCCTCCCAAGCGGAGGCTGCTGGACACCGCGGGTAGGGAAGGGAGCAATTGTTTTTGTTGGGGAGAGTCATCAGGCCTAGGCCCATTCCTCAGCGGCCAGCCTGGTTGAACTCTTTCCTGCTCCTAAATTATCTTCTGCCTTTCCCACTCCGCCTAGGGGCACCTCTCTATAGCGGCCCCCTGGCGAGGAAGGGGTCGAACTTCTCTTAAATGGCCAGGCATGATCCTAGCCACCATTTTGAGCATTTCGGCTACCATTTTAACAAGGAGTGAGTACCACTCCTGCTCAACACGACACCTTGTGTGTGTGTGGGGGCCCAGGGTATCCTCCTAATCCGACCCAATGTGAGCTTGTCAATTAAGAGGGGACTGGCACAGTATTCCTAAGGTATAGGATTAGCCACTGCATGCTGCCTTTGAGTAGATATTATGATTCCCTATATGGCCTACAGTACAGATATAAGTCGGCAGATGCTATACCTGCCGTTTTTCAGGGCATCCAGTCTATCCTCTGGAGATCCACCATTACTCTACCCCTAATATTCCCCCATTGTCTTCCTCACCCCAGATGGTGAAATCAAGGAAGTGCACCACATGTAGCGCCACCCTGATGCCCCACAACACGGGACCTTAATGCCCCTCCTGCCTCCACGACGAGGATGATGTGTCTCTGGAGCAATCTCCAGTGCTGGGATCGGACACTCCAGGGCCCAGCAGAGCTAGTTGGATGGACCCATGGGCCATCTTTTACAAAATCAGCAAGCAACGGTGGCCATGATGGAGAGTCAGCAGAATTTTATGTTAAAGATCATGGAGAGGTTGGAGGCCATAACGCAACCTAAGCTGCCACCAACCCCAAGACCACAACCAGAACCACAAAACCTAAGAGGGACATCAGTGGCCCATCCGGACAAGGTGGAACCACCCCCGAGCACCCCAGCACCTGACACAGGGGATGACACTGGGCATAAAGAGCTCTCCGACAATGAGGAGGCCATACCATCTGACGAGGAGGAGATGGAATCACAGTCTGTCCCATCTCTCACATCCAAACTGTTTTCTTTTGACTTGATTCCAGGCCTTATGAGAATAATTAAGACCACTATGGGGTTCGAGCTCGAGGAGGGCCAGCCAGAGTCAAAGCTCGACCCCATGATTCAGCAGAGGAAGGCCACCAAGGAAACCTTTCCAGTCTGCCCTGCAATTGAATATGTCTTCATTAAGGAGTGGGAGTCTACAGAACCAGGCAGAATGTCAGACAAAAGAAACATAGACTGTATGTACCCAGTCCAGGAGGATATGGCTAGTATCTGGTGCACTGCACCCACGACCGATCCTCAAGTGGCAGTGCTCAGCAAGAAAACTGTTCTTCCATGCAGTACCATCTCCTTGAAGGACCCTACTGATAAAAAGGTGGAGGACATGCTGAAGAAACTATCTGAAATAGAGGGCACAACGGCCAAGGCATCCAGTATCGCCGTATACACCGCACACGCGCTCAAATACATTGGCTTGAGGAGCTCCTGGACAAAGCAGCTCCCAAGACCAGGGAGGCTGAGCTGTAAGAATGCACGCTGGACGCTGCAAAATACTTGGTGGATAAGGCACTGGACACACTGAAGTTAAACGCCACTGCCACGGCCCTAATGAACCGGGCCAGGAGAGCATTGTGGCTAAAACTGTGGAAAGCAGACAATGAATCCAAGGCATTGTTGCAAACCTTGCCCATGAAGGACAAGTATGTCTTCAGGTAAAGACTGCAGGAGTACCTAAAGCAGAAGGAAGAAGAGAAGGATTTACTCAAGAATAAGAACCGACCAACCTACCTACCATCAGGAAAGCGGAGATTTCGAGGGGGAAACAAGTCACAAGCAGCACGTAGAGACAACTACTATCAGAACAATTCCTTTTGAGGCAGAGGAGCTCAAGGAGGACACCATAACTCCTTCAACTCCAGTTACCAGTCCTCCAACTTCCAGGCCTGTGGTTCCAAGTTTGGAGGAAGAGGAAACAGGAACAAACAGCAAGGACTACAGACCCTCTCCTCCTGGGATACCGCCTGCTCAGGGCCTTTGCCCGCCCACCCATGGGCAACAGACTCATGCTGTTTCACCACTGGTGGCACAGCACAACCTCAGACAGATGGGTGCTAGAAGTAGTGTCCAGGGGGTATTCTACAGAACTGTCCCACTCCCCGGTACCACACATGTTCATAAAATTCCCCATCTCAAAGAAAAGAGTGTCCTCTCATCGGGTCCAACAAATACAGCAGGACTTGATGCAGAACAGGGAAATCGAGCTGGTACCCCCAGACAAGCAGGAACAAGGAGTGTACTCCATTTTCTTTCTCATCCCCAAAAAGACAGGGGAACTTCGCCCCATCCTAGATCTCAAACACCTCAACAGATACGTAGTCACTCACAGGTTCAAAATGGAGACATTGAAATAGACTCTCCGCAGCGTATAGGTAGGTGACTACCTCACTTCTATAGACTTGAAGGACGCATTCCTTCACATCCCAATCAGGCCAAGTCACCGGCAGTACCTCCGGTTCCACATACTAGGTCAGCATTTCCAATATCAGGCTCTATCCTTCGGTCTTACCTCAGCACCAAGGGTATTCACCAAGGAGTCCGTAGTTCTCGTTGCCAGACAGAGAGAGCAGGGAGTGGATGTTGTTCCATACCAGACGACTGGCTGATCTGAATTTGTTTCAAAGAACAGTCACTAAGGGCCACCCAGATGGCATTATGTGTGCTTGAGGAAAATGGCTGGGTAGCGAACGAAGCCAAGATCTACCTAGTATCCATGCAACAACTCGAACACCTGGGAGGAGAGATAAACACGCTTCAAGGGTGGGCCAGGCCGTCCCAAAAGAAGGTGGAAACTGTGATATCCTTAGCTCATCAGCTGAAGGCCAGCAACCTGCAGACCACTGGGCAAATAGCTCAGATGCTGGGCTGCATGGCGTCATGCATCAACCTGGTACCATGGGCCAGGTGGCACGAGACCACTGCAGAACTACATGCTGAGCCGGTGGTCTCCGAACGAGCGGAACCTGAAAGTCAGGATACCATTACCGCCATCTGTGCAGCGGCCCCTGGTCTGGTGGACTGCGAGGCACTCCCTCACACAAGGGGTTCCGCTAGAGGTGACTTACAACGTCACCAATGAGACAGATGCAAGTCTCCTAGGGTGGGGAGCACGCCTGGGGTCCCAGTCCCAGTTCAGGGCCGCTGGACAACTCCAGAGGCCAGGCTGTCCATCAACATGTTGGAGATGAGGGCAGTCTACCATGCCCTCAGATCCTTCCAAGCTATCATTTCCAGTCAGTCGGTTCTAATTTGCTCCGACAACAAGTCACAGTGCTCTACATCACCAAGCAAGGGGGCATCAGAAGCAAAGCCATGCAGAGGGAAGTGACAGGTGCCGAATTGGGCTCAGGTCAACCTCGTACATATTGGTGCAGTCCATCTAGCAGGCAAGCTCAACATACGAGCGGACTGGCTCAGCCGCCAACAACTGCACCCAGGAGAGTGGCACCTATACACCGAATTGTTCCAGCTGATATAGGAGACATGGGGTCCCATATCCATAGATCTCATGGCAACAGTGGATAACACTCAGATAAAGAGGTTTTTCTCAAGATACATGGAGCATCGCTCTCAGGGGACTGATGCTCTGTCTCAGACCTGGTCCTGGGATCGGGCTTAGTTAGACAATCTCAGAGGACCATTGTCCTGGTGGCGCCATACTGGCCACGAAGAGTTTGGTTCTCAGCAGTGGTAGTCATGGCATTGGACAGGTGCAGACTTCGGTACAGACCGGACATACTAACATAGGGACCTGTGGTCCACCCTGCACCAGGAACCCTGAAGGTAATGGCTTGGTTCCTGAGAGGCAGAGACTGCTGAGAGCCAGATACCACGCTTCAGTCACATCCACATTACTGCAGTCCAGGAGGCCTTCAACCACCTCCATCTATGGCAGGCAGTGGTCTATCTTTGCGGCATGGTGCAGAGACAATGACAAAGAACCAGAACAAGCAGACATGTCCATCATTCTGCTTTATCTACAGCAGGGGGTGGATAAAGGCCTGTCCATTCACCTCTCTGAGTACAGCTGTCCACCATTGGCCCCATAGGCCAACATAGCCCGGGACCTCACTCAGACGCAGTACGCTTCTTCAGAGCAGTGGAAGGTCTATGCCCCAGGGTCAGAACTCTAATCGCCCCTTGGGATCTGACATTAGTTCTAGACTCTCTCAGCATGGTGCCATTCGAGCCACTGCATGAAGTGGACCTTTTTGGCAGGACTAAAGACCTGCTTCCTAGTGGCCATATACTCCACTCAGAGGATTAGCAAACTGAGGGCTTTCTCATGCACGGAGCCCTACACTGTGTTCACCCCCACACGGGGTACACCTGAGGACAGTCCCAGCTTTTCAGCCAAAAGTCACATCCTTGCTCCACAGGGAACAGCCCAATGAGTTACCCATGTTCCCCAATAGGTCACAGACAGGAGTCATGAGAATACCCCATCATCTGGATGTGGGGGGCACCCTAGTTATGTACATATCTAGAACTCAGCCCATACGTAAGACTGAGAGATTGTTCATTGTGTCAAAAGGGTAACGACAGGGTAGGGCAGCATCCAAAACCACGATAGCAAGCTGGCTCAAAAGAACCATTCAGGAGGCCTACAAGGAAAATAATCTACCACCCCCAGAAGGTCTTAGGGCTCACTCCACCAGGGCAGTATCTACCTCCTGGGCGGAGAGGGCCAATGTGTCTACGGAGGACATTTGCAAGGCAGCAACTTGGACTTCCATCCATACCTTTGCCAGACACTAACAGCTGGACTACCTGTACAAACTCCAGGCCCCATCTCCCACCCACGTTCTCTCGGCAGCCAGCTCTTCCTCTTCTTCTCACTCTTAGATCTCTCTGTCCCACCCAACTGGGTTCAGTACTGCTGCTTATCAACCCATGATGTAAGGTCTGGAGTGACATGGATCGCAACCCAACACAACGGGTCTCTACTCACCTGGTAAAGGTGACTGTGTTGGTTGACATCCATGGCACTCCACAGCCCACCCTGCAGAGCGATCAGTGACTACAGCATGTTTGACAATACAAGGGAGTACAGGAGCATTGCAAGACATATTTAAGGCATTCAGGATGTCTCTCGTCAGCCTTTCAGGGTGCCGAGTACTAGAACTATATTAACAGGAGAATAAAAAGGGCCTTGAGGGCAATGTTCAAAAGGCATCTTAGTATGTGTGTATAGCTAGAAGCATGTTGTGGTACTACTAACCTTATTCTCAGCTATGGAAGATTCGAACTGGAGAACAGGGGCTTCTGGGATCTGGGGACTAGAAATTTGATCCTAGGTCATGTGCATCATTAGCCTATCAGGTGGGCAAAAACCCATGATGTAAGGTCTGGAGTGCCATGGATGTCAACCAACGCAATCACCTTTACCAGGTGAGTAAACACCCGTTAATGTCCCCTGACATTTGCAGTTGGTGCTTAGCAGCATCCAGACCACATTTTACTACCTGCATTTCCTGTGACCTGTCATCAGAGGGCAGGCTATCACAGAGTCTCAGCATTTCCTTCCATATGGCTTTCTGGTAATGAGCAGTCTATCTCAAAAAGGCAGCCTGTCTCATGAGGGATGATGAGGAATAGAAAGGTTTTCCTAATGAATCAATTTTTCTGGCATCTTTACCAGGGATGCTGTTGAAAAGGTACTTTTTTGCGTATTCACATGCAGCACCTTGGAGAAGTGCAGCGGACTTGGGTGTTCATAAACATAATCAGAGCCAGTTTTGGTGACCAGATATCTTTTTCCACCTTTCTGTCAACAGACATGCCAGAGGACAGCATTTCCAAAAATGTACTCTTTTTCCTGCATGATGTATGTATGGGTACACTAATCCTTAGTGGATATTTAAGACCCAGCATACTGAAGAATGCTGTTTCATCGTCATCCTGAGTTTCTTCAGTGGGGATGTTCATGGTCTTAGCCATGCACCTGAGTAAAGCAGAGTAGGATATGATGTGAAATCATCCACAGCTCTGGGTGGGGAACAAATGTCCCCATCTACAGTTACATCAGAGGATACAGGCTCCTCATCTTCCAACTCTGGGATATATTCTGTCAGGCTTTGATGAACAGAAGGAGGTATTCTGTCTGCCTGCTGCTTCATAATTTGGAATAATTCCCACATTTGTTTGAATTCTTCCACAGAAGCCTCAGGGGTATGGACAGGAGGTACACCATTTCCTCTGGTTCTATTTTAGTGTCTTTCTCCCTTCTTACTTTCTTTAGGCTGGTAGATGACGCTGGAGTATCAGCATATAGTTTTTTGTCTTTCTTATTCTTATCTGAACGAACATCAGATGTGCATTCTGAATCTCTTGAATACGTCCTTTAGGATTCTGCCTCCCCAGCTATATCCTTCGGGAAAGTGGATTCAGCTGATATTTTCTTCACAGGATTCGCAACCTTTACAGAGGAACAATCTTTGGGAGCTGGACAGAGAGGCAGGAGATGACAGTGAATCTTCTCTGCTGTGGTTTGGGGGGCTGGGAGAACAACTGCAGAGTTTACAGTTTTCCCAGCCGTAAGCAGTGCCCAAACACTTACAACACTGTATGCCCATCTACCTTAGGCAAACACTGTGGACACTTGTTGAAACCAATGGGCCCAGTCTTTTTCCTGGGCTTTCCCAAATTTCCCAACTCAGACACAAGACCAGGAAGGGCACCACTGTAAACAGAAGACTTGGTTTGCTGGCCAAGTCACCTAGCTTCACCTGAGCCCTTTCCTTCTAAGACTGCTTGAAAGGACAGAGCAGAGAACCTTACCAAAGAAAGGGAAACTGATTAAGACTTCTTTTGGCTAAGCAGATTTACTGTGTGTTTTTTTTTTTATTTTGAACTCACGGGGATTGCTACTGTTTGCTGCTAACATTTCATTGCTTTATTTTTCTCTGATTCAAATTTTTGTTGCTGGTATACTTTCTTCTGCATTATTACAAGGTGTGCCTACAGGTGTGTGCTAACAGATTACTGCTGTAATCTGCTGATTCAAATTGTCTTTTGCAAGGTACATCTTCTGTTACTGCTTTATTTTTCTCTGTAGCAAAGTGTTTCTTGCAGGGTACATCTTCTCTGAAATTATTACAGGTGGTACTTTACAGGTTTTACAGTTTTATCTAACATTAGGATAAGCTTTCAGGGTTACTGCATTTGTTGTTGACTGTTTCTACTCTTACCTCCTTGTTCTTTCATCTGTGGTTCTTCTTTTTCGGCAGGGGAAGGGCCCAGCCACCCAACCCCATCCCCAACCCTCCCACACTACACTTCTTTTATAGGGTACCACAGTTGTGACATTTCCTGTGGCAAAGCAGGAAGGGGCAGATTAGTGGGGCATCCACAAGGTGAGCTTATTTACAGGGGCACTAGTAATTTAACTTGGTTTAACAAGTTATACGAAAACAAAACACAAAATCAAACCATTACTTGCATTTTCTTCCTTCTAATTACTCTGACCAGGTTATAAACCCAGCAACTTATCTGGAATGGATATCATTAACTGCAGGTACTGCGGAACACTTTTCAGAAGGACGATCTTACAAGATTTAGGACACTGTCCTACATGCTGGGCCATTGGAGATCTTAGGGCTTAGCTCCGGGCAGCATGGGCAGAGACTGCATGCCTCAAATTTCATATTCAAGAGGAAATACATTATAAGAACCACCCGCCATTTCACCAACATCCAACAAAAGAACCTCGACCGCAGAGGGTAGTTGGTCCAGGAGGTTGGCAGGTGGTTAGGAGGGGCAAATCGGGTGCTCCATCACTCTGTGCTCTCCAACATATTACCTCCAAAAACCACATAAACACTACAAACAGCCATCTGCCTCTATCTCCGAAATCAAACGAAGGGGCAGAAGACACTGCAGAGCAGAACACTGCAGCACAGGAGCTAGCACAACAAAACTCGTCCAAATCAGGAACCAAAACAAAAAAAGCAAAAAGGAAATCCAAAACACTTCTGATTATAGGAGACTCTATGATTCGGGGAGTTGATACCCATCTCCAACCAGGGTAATGGTCAGATGTCTCCCAGGTACATCAGCGTGGAGAGACACTGACCACATTGCTAAAACTGTTCACAAAGCAGGAGACAAAGCAGGAGAAAACACTGACATCCTGGTACACATAGGGACTAATAATCTCGCCAGCAGATCAGTTGTGGAGACCAAGGAACACCTGACCAGGTTGGGTGATAAACTATCATCCATTTCGTCTGACATCTCCTTCTCTGAGATCTTGCCAGTCTGGGAGAGGGGGGCAGATGGACAGAAGGTCAGAGAAGAGGAGAGGAGATAGGGGAGCTAAACATGTGGCTCATGGGCTGGTGCCAGGAAAAAGGACACAGATTTGTAGGGAACTGGCAAAAGTTCTAGAAGCGAAAGTTCTTTAAATTTGATGGACTGCATCTGACTAAGGAGGGAGTCAGTGCACTGGAGCAGAAGTTTGACGTCTTTGCAGAATATTTAAATTAGCAAATGTGGAGAGGGGTGCAGCACCCCATACATCGAATGGGAAGAACACCCCTCCTCCCTCAGCTAGTGGCCAAACTGGGATTCAGTACGTTTGCAGTTCATTTGCATCACCAGGTAAAAAAGGTCCGTCTCCCCATACGACGCACTGGGGAAATGCCAAACCTCACCCAACAACTAACACACCGAAATCTGGCCAATGGAAAATCATGTACACAAATGCTCACAGCCTGGGAAATAAGATCCCAGACCTGCAGGCAATAATGTCAGAGTCTAAACTGGACATAGTAGCAATTAGTGAGATGTGGCTTACCAGTAACCACACTTGGGAGACTTCAGTACCTGGCTATGTACTGTTCAGAAGAGACTAAGGTGCAAAAAGTGGGGTTGGAGTGGCCCTGTATGTCAATAAAAATATCAAAGCTACAGAAATTCAGAATACACATAAGGAGCCAGAAGAACTGGGGGTCACCCTGGAAACAGGAAATGGGACAGCCATAAGAACTGGGGTTGTCTACAGGTCTACAGGCCCCCAGACCAGGGGGAGGACACAGACACATTAATGTTAGAAGATATACAAAACATGACAGCTAAAGAGGAGGTTCTGATAATGGGAGACTTTAACATGCCGGATACAGACTGGTCAATACCAGCAGGAACATCTGCCAGAACTAGACACATGGTGGATTCCCTGCGGGGGGAGGGCCTCAAACAACTGGTACAACAACCCACAAGAGACAGGGCTATCCTAGATCTAGTATTGACTAACAGGGAAGGGATCACAGATCTCCAGGTAGAAGGTCACCTGGGGGCCAGTGACCATCACATGGTATGGTTCAATTTGGCCACCATCTAATCCATCTCATTCAAGGCAAAATATGGGACTTCAGAGGCTGACTTTGATAAGATGGCCAACAGAGTTAAACTAGCCCTGGCAAAAAGAAACACAGGTGAGGTACAGGAAAAGTGGGCAAGCATTAAGGATGCAATACGTGAAGCAACATCCCATTGGGTTAGACAGAAAAGGAAGTGCAAAAGATGAAGGAAACCGCTTTGGTTCTCAAATACAGTAGCAGAAAGGGTCACATCCAAAAGACTGGCCTTCAGGAAATATAAGGGAACAAAGCGGGATGAAGATAGGGAGGCATACCAAACTGCCCTAAGAAAAGCAGGGAAGGCAGTAAGGCAGGCACAGTCCCAAACTGAGGAAACACTAGCACAAACAGTAAAAGAAAGTGACAAGATTTTCTATAGATACATTAGTGAAAGGAGAAAGTAAAGAGGGGGTATTGCTAAGCTCAAAGGAGAAAAGGGGGCATGTGAGAAGAGGACCATGTAAAAGCATCTATGCTAAATACTTTTGCTCAGTATTTACTGAAGAGAAGGTAGGGCAGGGCCCACAGCTCAGCACCATGGACAAAGGGGGGAGGGAGGTGAGCACTACTCCCTTCACAAAAGAAAGGGTCCTATAAGAGCTCGCTAAGCTCAGGGTGGACAAGGCAATGGGACCTGATGGCATACATCCCAGAGTACTAAAGGAGCTAAGGGTGGAACTAGCAGAGCCATTAGCAGAACTGTATAGTGAGCCTCTGAGCACAGGAGAGGTCCCAGAAGACTGAAGAAGGGCTCATGTGATCCCGCTCCACAAGAGTAGTAGCAAGGAGGAGGCAGGGAACTACAGACCAGTCAGTCTTACCTCAGTAGTGGGCAAGATTATAGGGGCACTCCTTAAGGAAAGGATAGTGCAACACCTGGAATCCATAGGGGCACAGGATCCAAGACAGTATGGGTTTACAAAAGGATGATCCTGTCAAACTAATCTCATAGATTTCTTTGACTGGATAACCAGAGTGATAGACCAAGGGGGAGCAGATGATGTCGCCTACCTTGATTTCAGCAAAGCTTTCGACAGTGTTCCACATAGAAGATTGATAAATAAGCTAGGCATACTCGGGGTGGGTCAGAAGTTGGTCAACTGGGTGGCAAACTGGTTGACAGGCAGAAAACAGAGAGTGGTGGTAAATGGTATACAGTCAGAAGAGATGCAAGTTACAAGTGGGGTACCTCAGGGATCAGTCCTGGGGTCAGTCCTCTTCAATATCTTCATTAGTGACATTGCAGATGGACTAGAGGGTAAGGCTTGTCTGTTTGCAGATGACACCAAGATCTGCAACAGAGTAGATGATCCAGATGGGGTGGGAAGAATGAGAAGAGATCTGGATAAACTAACAAAATGGTCAGAGGAGTGGCAACTGGGATTTAATGCAAAGAATTGCAACATCATGCACATAGGGAAGAGAAACCCTGAAGCCACTTATAGGCTGGGAGGGGAGTTGCTGGCAGTCACAAAGGAAGAAAGAGACTTGGGCATCACCATCACCGATGACCTGAAATCATTCAAGCAGACCTCTAAAGCAGTAGGTAAGGCTAGGGGGATGTTTGGGTGTATTAGTAGGGGTATCACAAGTCATAAGAGGGAAGTAATAATCCCTCTTTACAAGACACTGGTGAGGCCCCATCTGGAGTACAGCGTGCAGTACTGGAGGCCACACCTTCAAAAGGACATTAACCAGATTGAGGCAGTCCAGAGAAGGGCAACCAAAATAGTGCAGGAACTGCATCAGAAGACATATGAGGACAGATTAACGGAGCTCAATATGTATACGCTTGAGCAAAGGAGGGAGAGAGGTGATATGATTGAAACATTCAAACACCTTAAAGGGACACTGTCAACCTGTTTTTCATCATATTATTTCTAGTTGAAACCCCACATTTTATGATTGCTTACCCTCTCTAAAATTCACTGATGTTGCTGTTTGTTTTGTCTGTCTCCTTGCTTAGTAGAACTGAAATGCATGACAATGTATATTTATAAACAACCTTGTTTTTGTTTCCACTCTTGGTTCTGTTCTTACTAGATATGTCCTGAGCATTAGAAACACACATAAACAGTGCAGTCACTCATAAGGCAGTAGCCTCCTAACCTTCCACTGCATCATGAGGGGCTAGACTGTTTAGTGGATGTTCCCACGTCCAGGAAAGATGCATTTGGAGTTGATCAGGGAATGTAAACAAACCTGTTTTGGTGTGATAACACCAATATGTTGGGCAGTCTGTTTTTCACTTTTTTTAAGAAAATAAGAGTCAGAATCAAACTATCAGCTACATCAACAGTCTTTACAGAATACTGTCAATCATAAAATGTGTTTTTTATACTAGGGACACTTTGAGGCCTAAGGGGGTTTACAGTGTCCCTTTAAGAGCATTAACAAGGTGAAAGAGTCTAAATGTTTACATATAAGAAAAACAGCAGGACAAGAGGACACAGCATGAGATTAGAGGAAGGCTGATTAAGGGGGAATGTGCAGTAGCGGCTCTACACCAGGGCCCACCAGGGCACGTGCCCCGGTAAAAAAATGGTGTGCCCCAGTTGGTGCCCCATATGATGCAGAGCTTCCCCCATAGTAACAATATATCAGTGCCCTGGCTGCCATCTGTTGTGCCCCAGCTGTGCCAGGTAACCATTTGTGGCTAGAGCCACTAGAATGTGAGGAAATTCTTTTCACAGAAAGAGTGGTGGATACATGGAATGGCCTACCTCAGGAAGTGGTGGCTATGAATACAGTGCAGGGCTTCAAACAGGCATGGGATAGGCATAAGGGAGCAATACAGATGAGTATGAATATATAGGCCACTGACAGAGCAAAGGCAGATGGCACATTTATAAGGTAGAAAAAGAAATGGGCAGACTGGATGGGCCTTGCAGTCCTTATCTGCCGTCAACCTCTAAGTTTCTATATGTCTCTGTGTAACCTCAGCCCATGAGAGCCAGTTTAAATGTCGACCACAGTCACTGTAAGCCAACTTGTAAATTTCACTCTGACTCTAAAAGTGTGCTTTAAATGTTGGCAGAGCACTCAGAAACCGATCACAGTTATTGCGAATCAGTGACAGTTCCCACACAAAGCCACAAATAAGAGTAAAAAAAAGTTAAAAAGTAAAAAACATTTTTTACCAATGAACCAGAAGAAAGGCAAAAATTACTCACCTTAGTAATTAAGTTTCTTCTAATTGAGTCTTGCTGTATTCTGACTATTGCAGTTAGCTCCAGCCTTTAAACTGCCCCGGAGAACAAAGGGTTAACTTTCTATGTAGTGCATAGAATGCTGAGCTCAAGCTTGGTTGAGATCTCTGTCTATTTCCCTTTGAAACTCAACCGTCAGATTCTTACGAGCAAAAACTCACTAACTATCCTATGTGGAAATTGTAAAATTGAATTCCCAAAAAGACTCAAGTCAGGAAACCCAAAACCAAAAACCCATCCCAATAAAGGATAACAATAACAACAAAAAAACACCCAAACAAAAAGAGGAGGGTGTGTAATAGGCACCTCTGGGGTGCAGCACTGCACCTGCTCACCCACTTCCCAAAAACAGGTTCTGAGAGGGGAGGCAGGGAGGGAGATCAGAATACAGCAATACTCCATTAGAAGAAACATAATTACTAAGATGAGTATTTTTTTCTTCAAACAACATGACGTCTTGCTGTATTCCGACTATTGCAGACTAGCAAGCAGTACCTCCATGGAGGAGGGACAGAACCTACTTTGGGAATAGGCTCTGAAGTACTGCTGTGCCAAACCAAGCATCATTCATAGCCTGGATATCCAAAGAGTAATGCCTGGTAAAGGTATGGACCGTTTTCCAGGTGGCTACTTGACACATTTCTAAGAGAGGGACATCCCTGGCAGCAGCCAGGGAAGCAACTGTACCTGTTGGAGAGTGAGTCCTCAGGCCTGAGGGTGGAATATTTCCTAGTTTCTCATAGCAGAATTGTATACACGACACAATCCACCTGGCAATAGTTCTCTTAGTGGTAGGTTTGCCCTTTCCCACTTCCCCATAAGTGAGGAATAACTGCAGGTAATAAAACCTGTGACCCTTGGTACGCTCTACGTAGCAGCTAAGGGCTCTTTAAACATCCAGACTGTGTAGCCTCCTCTCTCCTGAGGAAGAATGACCAGTGAAGAAGACATGGACTGATTCAAGTGGAAGTCTGAAACCACCTCGGGCAAGAACCTCCTATTGGTTCTAAGGACCACTTTCTCTCTATGGAAAGAGATAAAATCTGGTTCCACTGACAGGGCTTGCAGTTCACTGATATGTCTGGCAGAGGTAATGGCTACCAAAAACACAGTTTTCCAAGTCAAGTACTAAAGTTCTGCTGAGGACATACGCTCAAAAGGAGGTTGCATAAGTTGAACAATGCAAATATTCAAGTCCCAGGCAGGGGCAGGATCCCTAAAGGGAGGACTGGTATGAAGCAATCCTTAGAAAAATTTACATAACACAGGATGAGATGATAGTGAGGAAGACTTTCCCACTGACAAAAAAGCAGACACAACTGACAAGTGTACCTTGACAGTAGCTGGTCTGAGGCCTAGGCCATTAAGATGCACCATATAATACAGAACTGTAGACAATTCAGCAGTGTCTGGAAGAATATGCTTCTTGGAGCACCAAATGCTGAATCTTTTCCATTTGGCGTTATAAGTCTTTCTGGTGGAAGGCTTTTGAAAAGCTTTGAGAATATCCAGAACCCCCTAAGACAGATGCAAATATACATACTCTAACTCTTTAAGAGCAATGCCTTGAGATTGAGAGACCGGAGATTGGGGTACCAAATCCTTCCCTGAGAGGAGGTTAACAGATTGTAATTCCTGGGAAGAGACGGGGAAGATGGACTGTTAGAGACAGCAACAGGGGGTAACAAGGCTGTCTGGCCCAGTCTGGAGCAATCAGAATCACTCTGCAGGTAGTGACTTTAACTTTACTAAGACTTTGAACAGAAGAGGAAAGGCATAAAGAAATTTCCCTTCCCAGTTCAAAAACAGAGCATCCAGAGGGACTGAACTCAAGACTGGGGGTCTGCAGCAAAACGGAGGAAGTTGGTGATTGTCTGGGGCTGCAAAGAGATCTATCTCCGGAATGCCCCACCTTGAAAAAAATCACTTTCAAAACCAGAGGGTCCAGGGACCGTTCATGATGGCCCTGGGAGATCCTGCTCAGTGCATCTGCCAGCACATTGTCCTTTCCTGGAAGGTGAACTGCTGTCAGAGAGGTCTGCAGGGAGCAAGCCAGGGACCACAATTTCATGGCTTCCGTGCACAAAGCCACAGATAGAGTGCCTCCCTGCTTGCTGATGTACCACATAGTGGTGGTGTTGTCTGTTCTGACCTGAACCACCTTGTTCTGCACCAACTGAGAGAAGGCTTGCAGGGCCAGAAAAACTGTCCTGAGTTCCAGAAGACTGATATGAAGGAGGGACTCCCGAGAGGACCACAGTCCCTGGGCTGTGAGGTCCCCAGATGAACTCCCCACTCCAAAAGAGAAGCATCCGTGGTAAGGACCACCGAAAGAGACTGAGTGACAAAAGGGACCCCTTGCCTTAAATTATCCTGATCCTGTCACCACTGAAGAGCTTGGATCAGTGTTTGAGTCACTGGAATCAGTCTGGTAAGAGGGTCCTTCCTTTGGGACCAAAAGGCCCTCAGATGGAACTGGATGTCCCTCATCTGAAATCTGTCCCCTTGGACCACTGCTGTAGAAGCTGCCATGTGGCCCAAAAGCTGAAGGAACTGCCTTGCTGGTCGGGACACCTGAAGGCTGAAGGACGAAGCCAGTTCTATATAACTTCTGCACTTTCCAGGGGAAGAAAAGCTCTTGCTTTGACAGTATCCAGCTCTGCCCCTATAAAGGTAAGGAGCTGAACTGGTTCGAGAACTGATTTAGGGAGGCTGAGAAGAAAACCCAGAGAAGTAAGCACTTGCTGAGTCATTTGCAGGTCTGACTTGACCTGGTGTGTTGATTGACCCACTATGAGCCAATCGTCCAGGTATGGAAAAATGGAAATCTTTTGCCTTCATAGAAAGGCAACTACTACTGCCTGGCACTTTGTAAAGACACTTGGAGGTGATGTTAGGCCAAAGGGCATTGCTTTGAACTGATAATGGCGTGAGGACAACTTGAATGTGAGGTACTTTCCGTGGGAGCACCTAATGGGAATATGAAAGTAGGCAACTTTGAGGCTCAGGGAGACTAGCCAGTCCACTGGCCTTAGAGAAGGAAGAATTATTCCCAGAGTTACCATCTTGAACTTTGGTTTTAAAAGATGTTTGTTCAGGTATCTTAGATCTAGAATGGGTCGCCACTGCCCTGTCTTTTTTGGGGTAGGGAAGTATCTGGAGTACAGACCTTTGCCCCAGCATAGGATAGGAACTCTCCCTACGACTCTTAAAGCCAGAAGAGATGAAACCTCTGCCTCCAGGGCAAGGGTCTCAGAGACCTGCAGGTGGAAAAAATCTGGTTCTCATCTTTGGAAATTCTTTGAAGCTGAGAACCAGTCCCTGGCTTATTACTTCCAGGACCCACTTGTCTGATGTAATAGACATCCAGACCTGGACATAGTAAGCCAGCCTGCCCCCTACAGGGATAAGAGAGGAGAGTCGACCTGGGCAGACCCATCAGGGTGTCTGCTTGGCAGGGGCCTTAGGCTGAGGAGTGGATGTAGCCGTGCCCATCCCCCTTCTGCCTCTCTCACTGTGAAAAGGAAGAAGAGCCCTGTGCTTGGTAAAAAGGCCTATGAAAAGGCCTGCCCCTGCCCCTAGATTGCTGCCTTTAAGGAGTTGCTTGCCTCTTTTTGGCCTGAGCACTCCTATAAGTGGTCCTGTACTCACCCATTTTCTTCATGTAATTCTCTGTCTGCTCCCCAAACAGAGAATTACCCACCACAGGAAAATACATGGCCTTAGCCTGGGTGTCCTGTGAGAGGCTAGTACATCAGATCCAAGCCATCCTCCGAAGAGCCACAGATGTAGCCATGACTCTTGATGACACATCACTGGAGTCCACAGCAGCATGAAACTGTACTTTCAATGCCTCAATCCCATCAGCAGCCACCTCATCCAGCTCCTTGGCCAGCTGGGGGGAGGCCTGTTTAGCCAGTGCCAGTACAATGTCCCACCTGGACTTCTGGTACCTGGCTGTATAGGCCATGTAGTTTGCCTGCCTGAGTACCAAGGAAGATGCCATGTACTGCTTCTTTGCCACAGCATCCATCTTCCTGGAGTCTTTGTCTGGGGGGTGTGAAGCCAAGGGAATGTTTGGCTTGTCACAGGCAGCAGTTTGCACTACACCAACATGGCTGCATTGCTGGTATAAAAACTCCGTATCTGAGCCTGATAGTGTGTACCTCTTGTCCATCCTTCTGTCAACAGGAGGTACAGAATTGGGAGACTTTAGGATTTTTTGTGTCTGCTTCCCAAAGGATTTGTGAAGGGGAATAGACAGTCTCCTGGACTCTGGGATGTCCATCATTTCCACATAATTAGGCTCCTCTTGATCCTCCATTGCCTCTTCCATAGGAAGCTGGAGGGTTTCAGCCACTTTTCTGTAAAACAGAAAGTGGGAAGGGGACTCAGGAAGCCTAGGAGGGGATACACCAGAAGGTCTGTCTGGGGAGATGTCCAGTTCATGACACATCCAGACTTTAACCATCATCACCATCATCTTCAAACTCCCCCTCCTCCTCAAACTCCAGTTCATAAAATCTTCAGGGTATAATCTTGAACTGGGACCAACTGAACAAACCCCTTCAAAGGTGCTGGATCGGTCTGAAGAAAAGCGAGCGATTCCACAATCCGAATAACGCTCTGGCTATTTTCCTCGGTCGGAACATGAACCTCTGGATCCGAACCGGTCGATTTTCTTTCATTTCCTTTTGTAGGAACCGACCCCTCAGGATCGGCTCTCCTCTTGCCGAAAAGTAGCGCCCTGGTCAGAGGCACTACTCCTGGTTCGGTCAGAACCGAACTGGGCTGGCCATCCGGGTCAGCGGACTTCTCGGCCTCCTTTTCCCTCAGTCTACCTAATCTCTTTTCAAGGGTAGATTTAGGAAAAAGTTTACAAATTTGGCAGCCTGTATCAAGATGTTCAAACCCCAGACAATAAACACAAGTGGTGCGGGGATCGGCCTTAGCAGAGACCTCCCCACACTCACTGCAGTGTTGAAACCCAGTCGGTCCAGATTTTTTCTTGGGTTTCTCAGACATGGCCAACCTAACCAAACTTACCCTTTTTACAGCAACCACCAGGCAAGGCTCCCTTATTGGTTCCTAACCGTGTCACGGGTATTGTAAAAAAGCCGTTCAAAACACGTTTTTTTTTTTTTTTTTTTTAGAACAGATAAGAACCGGTAACCACATACTAAAGTAAATCACAAGGATTCACTACAAGTGATCGGTTCAGCCAAACTGATCTAACACTTTACAATTTCCACACAGAAAAAATACACCTATCTAGTACTCACGGTACTGCAGACAGAGACTGAACCGATTATGCGGAAATAAATTCAGTTGAAAACCGACAACGTAACTGAGACTTTAACCGACTTTCGAACCGAGCTGAAGGAGAAATCTCCAGAGTGACTCTTCAGTGAGGCAGAGTAAAGAATCTGATGGTTGACTTTCAAAGGGAAACATACAGAGACCTCAACCGAGCTCGAGCTCAGCATTCTATGCACTGCACAGAAAGTTAACCCTTTGTTCTCCGGGGAAGTTTAAAGGCTGGAGCTAACTGCAATAGTCAGAATACAGCAAGACTTCATGTTATTTGAAAAACTACTTACTCAGCAAGATTACAATAGAAGAAACAACATTACTATGGTGAGTAGATTTTTCTTCAAACATCATGAAGTCTTGCTGTATTCTGACAATATGCAGACTACCAAGCAGTTCCCCCAGGAGGAGGGAATGCAGAACCTACTTTCGGAATAAGCTCTGCAGTACTGCTGTACCAAACCTAGCATCACTCCTAGCCTGGTTGTCCAGAGAGTAATGCTTGGTGAATGCATGGAATGTTTTCCAGGTGGCTGCTCTACAGATTTCTAGCAAGGGTATATCTCTGGCCGCAACCAGAGAAGCAGCTGTACCCCTAGTCGAGGGAGCCCTCAGGCCTGGACAGGGTGTTTTGCCAGATTTGTCATAGCAGAGTTGTATACAAGAGATATTCCATCTGGCAATAGTCCTTTTAGTAGCAGGTTTACCTTTCCCCACTTCACCATAAGTGAGAAACAACTGAAGACAGTCATTTCTGTGTGCCTTAGTATGCTCTATGTAGTAGCTAAGTGCCCTTTTAACATCCAAACTGTGCAACCTTCCTTCCCCTGAAGAAGAGTGGTCAGTGCAAAACACAGTGGGTAAGAACCTCCTATTGGTTCTGAGGACCACCTTATCCCTATGGAAGGAGTTGAAGTCAAGTTCAGCTGACAGGGCCTGTAATTAACTAATCCGCCTGGCAGAAGTAATAGCTACCAGGAACACAGTTTTCCAGGTCAAGTACTTAAGCTCGGTTGAAGCCAAAAGTTCAAAGGGTGGCTGCTTAAGTTGAGCAATGCAGACATTAAGATCCCAAGCTGGAGTAGACTCCCTAAAGGGATGGTCAATATGAACCAGACCTTTGAAGAACTTACTGAAAACAGGCTGAGATGCCAGGGAAGAGCCCTGCTGAAAGTAATGCAGACACAGCTGCTAGGTGAACCTTCAGAGTTGCAGGTCTAAGGCCTAGACCATTAAGGTGAACCAGATAATCTAAGGCTGTAGCAACATGTGCAGAATCAGGCAGAATGCTCTTCTGAGAACACCAAATGCTGAATCTTTTTCATTTGGAATTATACATTTTTCTAGAGGAAGGTTTTCTTTAGACCTTCAAAATAGCCAGAACTCCCTGAGAAAGATGCAGGCCTGCATATTCTAACTCTTCAAGAGCCAGGCCTTGAGGTTGAGAGACTGGAGATTGGGGTACCAAATCCTCCCCTGAGAGGAGGTTAGGAGATTGTGTCTCTTGGGAATTGACACTGCCAGAGACAGCAGCAGAGGATACCAAGGCTGTCTGGCCCAATCTCTTGCCATCAGTATCACTGTACAATGTTGAGATCTGATTTTGATCAGAACTCTGACAAACAGGGAGAAGGGAGGGAAGGCACAGAGTAACCTGCCCTTCCAATCCAAAATGAGAGCATCCAGAGGAACAGTCCCCAGGACTGGAGGTCTGCAGCAAAACAAAGGAAGTTGGTGATTTTCTGGGGCTGTACAGAGATCTATCTCTAGAGTGCCCCATCTGTTGAAGATTACCTGTAGGATGGAAGGATCCAGGGACCATTCATGCTGTACCTGGGAGATTCTGCTCAGAGCATGTGCCAGTACATTGTCCTTCCCTGAGAGATGAATTTCCTGTTAGGGAAATCTGAAGGGAATAGGTTAGAGACCAGTGTTTCATGGGCTCTGTACACAAGGCCATGGACAAAGTGCCTCCCTGCTTGCTGATGTACCACATTATGGTGGTGGTGTCTGTTCTGACCTGCACCACCTTGCCTCTGACCGAGTCCGAGAAGGCCTGAAGGGCCAGGAAGACTGCCCTGAGTTCCAGCAGACTGATATGAAGGACAGACTCTTGTGGAGACCAAACCCCTTGAGCTGTGAGGGCTCCCAAATGGACTCCCCAGCCTAGGAGAGAAGCATCTGTGGTTAGGACTACTGAGGGGACTTGAGAAAGGAATGGGACACCTTGTCTGAGATTATCCTGGTCCAGCTACCACTGGAGAGCTTGGACCAGAGTCTGAGTCACTGGAACCAATTTGGTGAGTCTTCTCTGAGACCAAACGGATCTTAAGTGGAACTGAATGTCCCTCATCTGAAACCTGGCTCCTTGTGCCACTGCAGTGGAAGCTGCTATGTGGCTCAGCAGTTCAAGATACTGCTTGTTGGCCGAGAGCCCAGAGGTCGAAAAGAGGAAGTGAGATCTATAAGGGCCTTTACCCCTGCCAGTGGGAGGAAGGCCTTTGCTTGGACATTATCCATCTCTATTCCTATGAAAGTAAGAAGCTGTACTGGTTCGAGAACTGACTTTGGAAGATTGAGGAGAAACCCCATAGAACTGAGCAAGTCTTGAGTGATTTGTGGAGCTGACCTGACCTGGTCTGAGGACTGATCTACAATTAGCCAGTCATCCAGGTATGGAAAGATGTTAATACCCTGCCTTCTGAGAAAGGCAACTACTACTGAAAGGCACTTTGTAAACACCCTTGGAGCTGATGTTAGGCCGAAGGGCATGGCCCTGAACGGATAATGGCCTGAAGGCAACTCGAACCTGAGCTACTTTCCGTGGGAGCACCTGATAGGAATATGGAAATAGGCATCCTTGAGGTCCAGTGATGCTAGCCAATCCCCTGGCCTTAGAGGGAAGAATTATTACCAGAGTCACCATTTTGAATTTTGGTTTTGTGATGTGTTTGTTCAAATACCTTAAGTCTAGGATGGGTCGCCACTCCCCTGTCTTTTTCAGGTTAAGGAAGTACCTGGAGTACAGACCTTTGTACCTGTGCAGAGTAAGAACTTTCTCTACAGCTCTGAGAACCAGTAGAGAAGAAACCTCTGCCTCTAGAGCAAGGGTTTCTGCGGTAGATGTAGGTGGAAAGGACCTGACCCTCATTTTTGGAAACCTTTTGAAACTGAGGGCCAGTCCCTGGCTTACTACCTCCAGGACCCACTTGTCTGAGGTAACAGACTTCCAGGCCTGGAAGTAGTAAGCCAGCCAGCCTCCTACTGGAATGGGGAAGTCGACCTGGGCTGACACATCAGGGTGTCAGTTTGGCAGGAGCCTTAGACTGGGAAGAGGATGCAGCCCTGCTCATCACCTCCTCCTCCTCCTCCTCTCTCTCAAAAGAACATCCTCTGTGGGAAGGAAGAGGAAGCCTGAGCTTGGTAAAAAGGCCTGTGGAAAGGCCTGCCCCTAGACTGCTGCTTCTGAGGAGTGACTTGCCTCTCTTTGGCCTGTGCACTCCTGTAGGTGGTCCTGTATTCATCCATTTTCTTCAAGTAAGCCTCTGTCTGCTCCCCAAACAGAGAGTTATCCACTACAGGGAAATCCACAGCCTTAGCCTGGGTATTCTGCAAAAAGCTAGTACATCTGAGCCAAGCATGACTCCTGAGAGACACAGTTATAGCCATGACTCTTGATGCCACATCACTGGAGTCCACAGCAGTATGGAATTGTACTTTGGATGCCTCAATTCCATCAGGAGCCGCCTCGTCCAGCTCTTTGGCTAGCTGGGGGGAAGACTGTTTAGCCAGTTCCAGAACCATATCCTACCTGGACTTCTAGTACCCGACTATGTAGGCCATATAGTTAGCCTGCCTTAGTCCCAAAGAGAATACCAAATACTGTTTTTTGGTCATGGCATCGACCTTGTTGGAGTCTTCGTCGGTGGGGGGGTGAAGCCAAAGGAATATTAGCCCTGTCACAGGCTGCAACCTGCACTACCCCAACATGGTTGCAATGAGTATATATAAACTCTGTACCTGAGCCTGATAACATGTACCTCCTGTCCATTCTTTTATCTACAGGAGGCAAGGAGTTAGGAGTTTGCAGCATCTTTTTTGTCTGTTTTCCCAAAGATTTGTGAAGAGGGATAGACAATCTTTTGGACTCTGGGATGTCCATCATCTCAACAAAATCAGGCTCTTCCTCCTCCTCAGCAGCTTCCACCATTGGCAGCTGGACGGTTTCAGTCACCTTCTTGTAGAACAAGAAGCAGGAAGGGGACTCAGAAAGCATGTGGGTGGGGGAGAGACATTAGAGGGTCGGTCTGGGGAGATGTCTGGTTTAATGGGCACGTCCAGCCCTTCAAAATCATTATCTTCATCTTCATCCTCGGGATACTCTTCATCTCCCTCCCACTCTACATCATAGTAAGCATCTGGATTGTACTCTGATGGAGTCGGATCAGACTGAACTGACCACCTAACCTAACTGGCAGTACCAGTTTGGATGGAACCGAGCGAAGCGACTGAACTACACAAATCGCTTTGGCTATTTTGTCAGTGGCTGGAGTATGCGGTGCTGGATCCAAACCGGCTGACTTTCTTTTCCTTTTCGCTGGAACTGACCCATCAGAGTCAGACCTCCTTTTGCCTGAGGAGGCACAACCCAGGTCAGTAGGCACCTCATCACGTTTGGCCACAATTGAACCAGGCTGGCCATCAGGATCTATGGACTTCTCGGCCTCCCTTTCCTTCAGCCTACTCAACCTTTTTTCCAGAGTGGCTTTAGGAAAATTCTTGCAAATTTGGCAGTCTGTTTTGAGGTGGTCGAACCCCAAACAGTAAATACAGGTTACTCACCTGTAACAGGAGTTCTAGGAATGGTATATGTTGTTCATCCACACTGTCTGGCAGGTATCCTTGCCGCTTTAAATCTTGCGGAAGGTCTTCAAGCTGGCTCCTCCCACCCACCGGGTGGTAAAACTCCGGCTCCGCCCCATGATGCCAGATCTGGCCCGCTGGAAGCTCAGGTGAAGCTGACGGGAAGCCGGGAGTCGGGTGGGTGAGGATGAACAACATGCTGTATACCTAGAACTCCTATTAAGGTGAGTAACCTGTATTTCTAGGGACATGGATATGTTGTTCATCCACACCTGTCTGGCAGACTCTAGCAGTTCTCCAGGAGGAGGGAGGCAGGCGCACCCCCTACTTGGGAATAGAGACTGGAGAACAGGCCCCAAAACCAGCATCCCAGCGTGACTCAAGGTCAATGTGGTAATGGGTGATGAAGGTGTGTGCTGACTTCCAGGTAGCAGCCCTGCAGATTTCCTGGATAGGAACATCCCTGGAAGCAGCCACCGATGCAGCAGTATGGCGGGTAGAATGAGCTCTTATCCCTCTGGGAGGCTCCAAGCCCGCCAACTTATAGCAGAGTTCTATGCAGGAGGTGACCCACCTGCCTATTGTCCGCTTGGCTGCAGGTCTGCCAGGTGCGGCTTCGCGTGGGTGACAAACAGCTGGCGAACCTCCCCGATTTCAGCCCTCGCTCCTTAATAGTAAGCGGCGCCCTTCTAGGGTCCAGAGTATGGAGCCTATATCGGCCTCCAGGTGTGATTTGGGTATAACACCGCAGAGTCAACACCTGGTTAAGGTGAAACTCCGATACCACCTTCCGGAAGGAATTTGGGTGGAGCGCGGGACAACCTTGTCCTCTGGAAGACCAGGTAAGGAGACTTGATGCAGGCGCCTGGAGCTCTCCATCCTTCTGACTGGCGTGATAGCCACCAAGAAGGCAGTCTTCCACGACAGGTGAGAGTTCACACCTGTGCATTGGTTCGAATAGGCTTGCCCATGAGCTTTGCCAATACCAGCAGTAGATCCCACGGGAGGTGGAGGTTCTCACCGAGGGGAAATGTGATCAAGGCCTTTGAAAGCGCCAGACCACCTTCTCAGTCACCGACTGCTTCCGGCCCGCGCCAGTGGAAGCAGAGATGGCTGCCAGGCACAGCTAAGGGTCGTCGACCTAAGCCCTTGCTGAGAAAGGGACCAAAGGTAGTCCAATATGCTCGCCAAGGAACAGGAGGAAGGGTCCAGACCCTTGCCCTGACACCAAATGGAAAATCTTTTCCATTTGAAGGCGTAACATTTTCTGGTCAACTCCTTATGGGACGCCTCAACTATGTTGAGGACCTCGTCGGAAAGACCCAAGGCCTGGAACTCTAGCCACTCAGGAACCAGGCCGTCAGGTGCAGGGATTGAAGGTCCGGATGGAATACCTTCCCCTGATTGACTGACAGCAGGTCCGAGCGAGCTGGAAGCTGCCTCGGGAGCCTGGAGCTGAGGCTGAGGAGATCTGGATACCAGTACTGGCGGGGCCAGTCTGGGGCTATCAGAATCACCTGCGCCTTGTCCCTCCTTGTTTTGAGCAGCACCTTGTGCATCAAGAGGAACGGGGGAAAGGCGTAGAAGAGGCCCGGGGTCCACGGTCTCGAGAAGGCATCCCCCTGAAGGGAGCCCTGCTGAGGGGGGCCGGCATGGAACAGCCTCAGCTTCGCATTCTCCCTGGAGGCAAACAGGTCCACCTGAGGTGTGCCCCAATCGGAGAATAGATCTTGTACTACCTCCGGCAGGAGAGACCACTCATGGGACGCAGCCCCTATCCGGCTTAGGGCATTGGCCAGGGTGTTGGAGGCTCCTGCCACATGAATGGCTAGGAGATCCACCTCCAGGATGCGCACGAGTGACCAGATGCGGAGAGCTTCCTTGCATAGAAGCATGGAGCGCGTCCCGCCCTGGCGGTTTAGATAGTACATGGTCGTGGTGTTGTCCGTCTAGACTCGGACCACTTGACCCCGAAGAAACGGAGCAAAGGCGGTGAGAGCTAGGCGGACCGCTCGGAGCTCCAGCAGGTTGATATGGCATCGGGACTCCCTCAGGGACCAGAGGCCGTGCGCTCAGTGTTCCCCCAGATGGGCACCCCAACCCATCAGAGAGGCATCGGTCGATAGAGAGACCGTCGGCTCGGGGCGGACAAATGAGATGCCCTCCTGCAGATGAACTGGAATGGTCCACCACTGGAGAGCGTTCCACATCCCCTGGGTCACCGTCACTAGCTGGTCCAATGGATCGTAGCGTTGGGACCACTGGCTGGCCAGCCCCCACTGAAGGGGGCGCATGTTCCAGCGGGCCCAACGGACCACGCTGGTACAGGCCGCCATGAGACCCAGGAGGCGCAGGAAGTCCCGGGCAGGGCGCAATTGCCCAACCAGAAATGATTGGGCAAAGGAAGGAAGAACCTTGACCCTGTCCGCGGAGCCGTGCCTGGCTCGAAGAGTCGAGCTCTGTCCCGATGAAAAGAATCACCTGCTCATGCTAGAGTTCCAACTTGGCCTCGTTGATGGGGAGGCCGACCTGAGAGCAAACCTGGAGGGCCAGATCTCTGGACGCTCCACCTCCTGTCTGGAGAGGGCTGCTATCAGCCAATCGTCCAAGTAAGGGTAAACCGGACCCTCGCGCCTGCGAGGAATGCTGTCACCACTGCCATGCATTTGGTGAAGACCCTGGGAGCTGGAGATAAGCCAAGGGCATGGCTTGGAACTCAAAGGGATCCCTCCGCTCAAGCGAAGGAACCTCTGATGTGACGGATGGATGAGAGACGTGAAAGAACGCGGCCCTGCAGGCCCAGAGAGCAGAACCACACGCCCGTGTTCCAAGGATGGTATTATCTGAGCCAGAGTGACCATCCTGAAGGTTCGAGACCTTAGGAACTTGTTTAGGTCGTGTAGGTCGAGAATGGGGCCAGCCCCCCGTCCGTTTCGGAACCAGGAAGTACCTGGACACGAACCCCGGGCTTGAGGGGGGGTCCGCCACCTCTCTTATCACCTCCTTCTCGAGGAGGAGAGCGATGTCGGCTCGGCGAGCTGACAGCGAGGCTTCGGACCCCGAGGCCCCCCGAGGTGCGACGGCTCTGAAGGGTGGGGCCTGCTCGAACTCCAGAGGCAGGCCCTTTCCCACCACCTCCAACACCCACCGGTCTGTGGAGATAACGGACCAGGCGGAAAGAAAGTGGCGGAGCCGCCCCCCCCCAAGGGAGGCACCTGGGGTGAGGCGACGGGGTTGGGGGCGACACCCCTCAACCCGTCACTGGGCAGGCTTGGAGGAAGAACCGGCCGAGGGACCTTCCAGGGCCTTTACCTCCCTGCTTCCTGGAGGAGGAAGCCGTGGGCTTGGGTTTGGGATGCCAAGCGTGAGCCTGCTGGCCCTGATGCTGCTGGGCCGGACGTGCCGCGGGCGTGGACGGACGAAAGGGCTTGGGTTGCGGTCTGCAGCCCTTGTCCCTCTGAGCGGATGAGACCGAGTCCAAAGTGGCATTGGACTTTTCGATCCTCTGGAGGTGGCCTTCCACTCCAGGGCCGAAGAGGTCGGTCCCCAGGAAGGGGACATCCGCCAATTTGTGCTGGGTATCCGCTGTGAAAGTGGATATCCTCAGCCATGCCTGGCGGCGCATAGCCACTGCGGCCGCGACTGACCTGGCGCATGAGTCTCCAATGTCCAGAGCAGTCTGAAGTTGCTGCTTGGCCACCGCCCTGCCCTGGTCCCGCACCTGCCTAACCGTGGTCTGCAGGTCAGCCGGGAGATGAGGGACTACCTCGTCCAGGGAGCCCAACAGGGCATGGGAGAAATGTGCCATAAGCATGGCCGAGCTGGCCTGACGAAGGCCAAGGAAGGATGCAGCGTAGACTTTTCGGCCGGCATAGTCCAATTTCTTGGACTCCTTGTCGGGAGGTTTGTCCACGTCTCTAACGTTTCCGGCACGCCAGAAAACGCTGTTGGTAACTTACCCCTCGGCTGAGGGATGTTCTGAGAAACTGGACAGGGAACCGGTAGGGACCGCATACTTCCTGGCCATCCTGGCCGAAGGCGCAGGGCAGGAAGCAGGGCCCACAATGGCCTCGGCCACAGGAAAGACCTCCGTAGGGGAATCCCCTCAATCCAATATCTCCGTGAAGGGATACTTGGCCCGCTTGGATATGGGCTCGAGCTGCATCCCGGTGGACTCCGAGATGAGCCTGGGCAAACCCAGGAAGGACGAAGGGCTGTCGTCCAGCGACTGACCTCCAGAGGACTCCAAGTCCACTCGCCTGGAGAAGAGGGAGGAATAATCGTCGGACTCAGAAGAGTCCGCAAAGAGCTGCCTCGGGCCTGAGCCACCCTCCACCTGCCGAGGGCGATCGGGAGTGAGTGACCGACAGCCTATGGGGCAGACCCTGAGCCGACCGAGAGTTCTTGGTCGGAGCCCCAAACAGCGGCTGTGGAGGCGGAGGTTCCACCGGAATCAGTGGAGCAATTGGTTTTGGCCGAACAACCGGCCTGGGAACAGGCTCCTCAGGTAAGACGAGGGGTTGTTTCGGCCGCTCCGGTGACAGCCACTTAATGGCCGGGGAAGGTGACGGCGTCGGCTTGTTCCCGGTCAGAAGGAGCTGTTGCCATGTAGGTCCTCGTATCGTCGAGCCTACGTCGTAGCCTCCCTCATCCAAAGAGGGAAGAGGACGGCAGCGGCGGCACCGCTGTCGCTGGTGTTGAGACCGAGCCCGCCTAGCGGCAAGCGGGATCGGCTGGACCGAAGAAGTCCGAGACCGAGAACCTCGGCCTTTCGAGGCAGTGCGGGGAGGGGCGGTGGAACCGCTCCTCCCTCGGCTCGGAGGGTTCACCGAGGCTCCGGAACCGGAGGCACTGGCAAGCCAGCGGATCCTCAGCTCCCACGGAGGAACTGGTGAGAGGGATTTTCGGCTTTGCGATCGACAACCCGTCCAGCGGGTCGAGAAAGATCTCGACTGCGTCGGCGGAGTCTCGGTCAACTGACCTGGCGGGGCCACCATGGGACCAGTGGCGGCAGGCGATCGACGAAGTCGGTGGCGACAACTCGGGGAGAGGGACCTTTCCCGCTCCCAAGAGCGTCGACGGAGGGACTTACCCTTGTCTTTCTTCTTGGACCGAGAAGAAGGTCCAGCAGACGTTGGTCCCTCTCCTCTAGTGGAGAAGGACAGACAAAGCTCCTTAAAGGAAGCTGTGTAAGAGGAACCCAGGGAGAGCGGGATAAATTCCGCGGTCGAGGAAGATGCGGCCCACGCCGCCTCCTCTTCGAGGGCGATCATCTGCTCTAGCTGATCCATAGAGCCACCCGCCCTTGAAACCGCCCGGGCCTCTTTGACTTCACCGAGGAAAACGCTTTCAGGGCGCCCCAGTTGTAAACAGGGCAGCACGGGTCTTCGAGGATGTAGGCTGAGAAGGAAGAGCACAGGTCGCAAGCCTGCGGTCGTGCTCAAGGCCTAAACAGTAGACACACGTGGAGTGCGGATCCGCTCCAAGACATCTTCTGCTCGAAGGGCACCTCCAAAACCGAGTCGATTGGTCCATCGTGAAGCTGCCGAGGGATAGAAGACCAAGTCTATAAATGCAAAAAAACTTTTAAATTCGGAAAACCGAAGAATTAGGAACCAGTCTTATACGCAGAGCGTTAAGGAGGGAACCTGAGCTTCCAAGCGGTAAGGAAGATCTGGCGTCATGGGGCGGAGCCGAGAGTTTTACCACCCGGGTGGGTGGGAGGAGCCAGCTTGAAGACCTTCCGGCAAGAATACCTGCCAGACAGTGTGGATGAACAACATATCCATGTCCCTAGAAACACAGATGAGGTGGGGGTCAGCCTTGGTAAAGGCCTCCCCACACTCAGTACAGTGGTGAAACCCAGTGGGGCCTTTTTTTTCTTGGGTTTCTCAGACATGGCCACTCTAATAATTACCCTTGATAGCTTTTAAACCAGGCAATAAATCCCCTACTGGTTACCAACCGTGTTATGGGCTGTGGGGAACAAAAAAAAATTTTTTTTTTTTTTTAAACTGATAGGAACCAGAACACCACACTAAATCCCAGAAAAACACAATTAAAGCAAATATAAACAAACGGGTCGGTTTCCAACCAGACTGACCGATGAGAAACCGATGCAAAAGAATTTCCACAGAAAATAAGTAAAAAAACAAGTCACCACCTATCTACCACACTACCTGACAGAGGCTGGAAATCTGAAAAATAATAAATCGGTTTAAAAAAACGAACACTTTTTTAAACTCTACTGAACCGAGCAGAGGAGAAATCTCCAGAGCGACTTCACTTTGGGTGGAGTAAAGAATCTGACGGTTACACTGATAAGTGCCAGAGACAGAGGTTTGAAAACAGAGCTCGAGCTCAAAGTTCTATGCACCTGCATAGAGTTAACTCTTTTCTCTCCGGGGCAGTTCAAGTTCTGGGCCTAACTGCATATTGTCTGAATACAGCAAGACTTCATGTTGTTTGAAAGGGGAACCAGAAAATGTTTACTATATTTTACCGCTAAACTCTGGCAATGTCTTAGTTAACAGAGTAAATTGCGGTTATTTTCTCGGTTCCCAGGAACTGTGGAAATAGCAATTTTAACAAATACTACTAAATACAGAGAAATTAAAAATAACTGAAATAAATCAATTTAACTCAAAACTATTTATCACGACTGAGTGAAATAAACAGACATCTGCACAGTAGGAGACAGCTTGGGGTGACCACTCTCTTCAGCGGAAACTAAAGATCTGTTATGGAAAGGCTGTCAAATGCAAGACCAGCAGAGTTGTCTTTAAAAAAAAAAAAAAAAAAAAAAATTCTACGTTCTAGGGCACAATTCCGCAGGTGGAGATGAGTTGACCTAGCTGTTCTAAGCTACTGCAGAAAAAAAGCCATTTCCACACCCCTAGCAATACACTACATTACCAGATACAAAGATACATATTGGAGAGGGTGCAAACAAAAGTTCAAACATGGACATACATTTTGCTCCTGTGAAACTGTGACCCCTGTATGAGACAATGTCTGAAATGCTCCCAATACGTCATACACTTTAATTCAAACATCTTGTTTCAGTACTACACTCAGGTGTCCTTTACACAAGCCAAGACAGATACCTATTAAAATTTATTTATTTGCAGTTAGTTTCTTTCCCTACCAGCAGTCCCCGGTGCAGCAGAACACTCCCTGCCGCTCCAGCTCAGTCACCCCAGTTTTCCACCGGGACTTATGGTGCCACGTCCTGCTGAGCAGCCCAGGCGCTCACTGTTTGCAGGCCCTGCGAGTGGCTGGGATGGCCATGTGAACTGTGACTCACCATCTTTTTCCTCCATTTTTCTCCCCCTTATAAGAGCAGGCATGCAATGCCACCCAAGACAGCCCTTTGCATGCTCTGGTGTGGAGGATCTCAGCAGCTGCCACTCCCCTTATCCCTACATAATGGTCCCTGGCTGCCCTGCACCCAGGCATCACTAGGTGCCAGGCCTGCACCGGGCACCATATCCCCCTCCCCATGACAGGAGATTTGTCCCCTGGATGCTCCATCCTCCCCCTCCCAGGCCAACCCCCTGCAACCCTGGTCCATTCCCGAACAAGGGTTGTTGGTATGGTGGCAGGTGTGGTGTCCAGCACTTAATTCAATATCTTTGTTTTCTGTGTGTGTGTGCGCGTGTCAGGTCTAGCCAGCAGCAGTAAATGTTTTGCTTTTTAAACGTTTCGTTTCAACAAACTACACACAGCCATAAAGAGTACACAAATCACCCCAGATCATCAATGGTATAATTAATAAAGATTCTAGCTGTTTTCTTACAGAATAACCCACTCAGTTAGCCCCCAGGTATTTAGTTAACTATAAATGTAGCCATTAGTGCTCACTGGATAAGGAAAGTTACTTAATATCACAACGCTGCTGTTGTAAATCGATTCTAAACCAGTGCTTGCTGAATCCATGGTGCCCAGGAACAAGAAAAGCAATAAACCATGCTGAGAAGAAGATCGCCAGGGGCCATAAAAAACACTGTAAAACTAGCAGGCTAATTTAGAAAAAAATCCTAATAGCACACAAAGGGAAGGACACACTAGGACTATACACACAAATCAAAACACTGCATGACATGTGTATTTGCAGATTCTGACTGCACTACTTTTCAAGGTCCAAGATCAGAACCCGGTGACAGACCAGGGGACGCAGATGCAGGAAAGTTTAGGAATCTGAGCGACACCTCCAACCGTGCCAAAGTCTTGCCCTCTAAGAGGGCATGCAGACAAAAATGGCTACAAGATGTACAGTTAAAGAGTACTGGAGGTTGAAGTCCCAACAGGGACGGGAAGTAGTCCTAAACCCACAGAACTGGACGAGAAAAGGGGTTCAGGGAGCAGGATTCACACCACATACTAAAATGTTTTCATTTCAGGGAATATGTATGCTGAGTACACAACTTCCTAACCGGCAAGAGAACATGCAAGACAACCCTATACAGTTCTACATCTTCGGAAGCCGGGCTGGTGCGGTGCTGGAAGGTCCAGGTGCAAGAGGCTGCCATGGTCCTGAGAAAGAAGCCCTGCCTGTAAAGAGAGGGAAATTCTGACTCTGAAGTTTGACTGCCATGTGGTATAGCAGTGGAAACCAAATTTGTCTGGTCCAGAACAGAGCCACCAGTATTAAGGTAGCTAACTCCACCTCCAGCTTCATCAATAGGCTCTGTATTAGAGGGACTGGAGGGAATGCATAGAGGGACCCCCACTGACAGGAGATGGATAACTCATTTCACTTAAAACCTCCAGGCCCTGGAGTGAACAAAAAATACAGGTTACTCACCTGTAACAGGAGTTCGAGGAATGGTATATGTTGTTCATCCACACTGTCTGGCAGGTTCCTTGCTGCTTTAAATCTTGCCAGAAGGTCTTCAAACTGGCTCCTCCCATCCACCCGGGTGGTAAAACTCTCGGCTCCGCCCCATGACGCCAGATCTAGACCGCTGGAAGCCAGGTTGTGTGTTGAAGCCGGGGAGGTCGGGTGGGTCGTGTGGATGAACAACATATACCATTCCTAGAACTCCTGTTACAGGTGAGTAACCTGTATTTCTAGGGACATGGATATGTTGTTCATCCACACTTTGGCAGACTCCTAGCAGTTCTCCGGGAGGAGGGAGGCAAGGCGCACACCCCCTACTTGGGGAATAATGACTGGAGAACCGAGGTCCCAAAACCCGCATCCCTGCGTGACTCAAGGTCAATGTGGTAATGGGTAATGAAGGTGTGTGCTGATTTCCAGGTAGCAGCCCTGCAGATTTCCTGGATAGGGACGTCCCTGGAAGCAGCCATCGAAGCAGCGGTATGGCGGGTAGAATGAGCTCTTATCCCTCTGGGAGGCTCCATGCCCGCCAACCTGTAGCAGAGATCTATGCAGGAGTTGACCCACCTGCCTATCGTCTGCTTGGCTGCAGGTCTGCCAAGTGCGGCTTCAGCGCAGGTGACAAACAGCTGGCGAAACTGTCCCCGAACTTCATCCGTCCGCTCCTTATAATAAGCGAGCGCTCTTCTAGGGTCCAGAGTATGGAGCCTATATTCAGCCTCCAAGGGGTAGAACACCGGCAGAGTCAACACCTGGTTAAGGTGAACCTCCAACACCACCTTTGGAAGGAATTTCGGGTTGGGGCGCAGGACAACCTTGTCCCTGTGGAAGACCAGATAAGGACACTCTATGGAAAGCGCCTGGAGCTTTCCCATCCTTCTGGCTGACGTGATAGCCACCAAGAAGCTGGTCTTCCACGACAGGTGAGAGACGTCACACCTGTGCATCGTTTCGAATGGCTTGCCCATGAGCTTAGCCAATACCAGCAGTAGATCCCACGTAGGTGGATGTTCTCGCACCAGAGGGGATATGTGATCAAGGCCTTTGAAAAAGTGCCTGACACCATCTCCTGCACCACCGACTGCTTCCCAGCCCACGTCCGGTAAGCAGAGATGGCTGCCAGGTGCACCTTAAAGGTCGTCAACCGAAGCCCTAGCTGAGAAAAGGACCACTGGTAGTCCAGAATGCTTGCCAAGGAACAGGAGGAAGGGTCCAACCCCTTGCCCTGACACCAAATGGAGAATCTCTTCCATTTGAAGGCACAGCATTTCCTGGTCGACTCCTTACGGGAAGCCTCAACAACGTTGAGGACCTCGTCGGAAAGACTCAAGGCCTGGAACTCTTGCAGCTCAGGAACCAGGCCATCAAGTGCAAGGAATGAAGGTCCGGATGGAATACCTTCCCCTGATTGACTGAAATCAGGTCTGGGTGGGCTGGAAGCCGCTTCGGGAGCCTGGAGCTGAGGCTGAGGAGATCTGGGTACCAGAACTGGTGGGGCCACTCTGGGGCTACCAGAATCACCTGTGCCTTGTCCCTCCTCGCCTTGAGAAGCACCTTGTGGATCAAGGGAAATGGGGGAAAGGCGTAGAAGAGGCCCGGGGTCCACGGCCTCGAGAAGGCATCCCCCTGCAGCGAGCCCTGCTGAGGGGGGCGGGCATGAAACAGCCTCAGCTTCGCATTCTCCCTGGAGGCAAACAGGTACACCTGAGGCATGCCCCAGTGGGAGAACAGATCTTGTACTACCTCCAGCAGGAGAGACCACTTGTGAGACGCAGCTCCTATCTGGCTTAGGGCATCGGCCAGAATGTTGGAGGCTCCTGCCACATGGATGGCAAGGAGATCCGCCTCCAGGCTGCGCACGAGGGACCAAGTGCGGAGAGCTTCCCTGCACAGAGGCATGAAGCGCATCATGCCCTGGTGGTTTAGGTAGTACATAGTCGTGGTATTGTCCGTCTGGACCTGGACAACTTGACTAAGTACAAACGGAGCAAAGGCGGTGAGGGCTAGATGAACCGCTCGAGGCTCCAGCAGGTTGATGTGGCATCGGGACTCTCGAGGGGACCAGAGGCCGTGCGCTCTGCGCTCCCCCAGATGGGCACCCCAACCCATCAGAGAGGCGTCGGTCGATAGACCATCGGCTCGGGGCGGACAAATGGGATGCCCTCCAGCAGATGAGCTAGAACGATCCACTACTGGAGAGCGTTCCACATCTCCTGGGTCACTGTCACTGGCTGATCCAAAAGACTGGAGCGCTGTGACCATTGGCTGGCCAGTCCCCACTGTAGGGGATGCATGTGTCAACGGGCCCAATGGACCACACTGGTGCAGGCCGCCATGAGTCCCAGGAGGTGCAAGAAGTCCTGGGCAGGGAGCAATTGCCCAACCTGAAATGATTGGGCAAAGGAGGAAAGAACCTCGGCCCTGTCCGCCGGGAGCCATGCTTTGGCTCGCAGAGAGTCGAGCTCTGCCCCGATGAATTGGATCAATTGCTTTGGCACAAGTACCGACTAGGCCTCGTTGATGAGGAGGCCAACTTGAGAGCAGACCTGGAGGGCCAGATCCCTGGACCACTCCACCTCTGGTCTGGAGGAGGCCACAATCAGCCAGTCGTCCAGGTAGGGGTACACCCGGACCCTTTGGCGCCACAGGAATGCTGTCACACATTTGGTGAAGACCCTGGGAGCTAGAGAAAGGCCGAAGGGCATGGCCCGGAACTCGCAGAGGGACTCCTCTGCTCTGAAGCGGAGGAATCGCTGGTGGGATGGACTGATTGGGACATGAAAGAATGCATCCTGGAGGTCCAGACAACAGAACCACATGCCTCGTTCCAAGGATGGAATGATCTGAGTCAGAGTGACCATCCTGAAGGTTTGAGACCTTAGGAACCCGTTCAGGCCGTGCAGGTCAAGAATGGGGCGCCAGCCCCCATCTGTTTCGGGACCAGGAAGTACCTGGACACAAACCCTGGGTCTGGTGGAGGATCTGCCACCTTTCTGATCACCTCCTTTTGGAGGAGGAGGAGGAGGAAGGCAATGGCAACTCGACAGGCCAACAGAGAGGCTGCAGACCCCGTAACTCCCGTGGGGCGATGGCTCAGAAGGGCGGGGCCTGCTCAAACTCCAGAGGCAGTGATAGCGGACCAGGTGGAAAGAAAGTGACAGAGCCATCTCCCCCACCCACGGGGGACGCGGGGAAGCGACGCGGTTGCGGGTGACACCCCTCAACTAGTCACCTGGCAGGCCTGGAGGAAGGACCGGCCGAGGGACCTCCTGGTCCTTTTATCCCGGTTTCCTGTTGGAGGAAGCTGCAGGCTTGGCTTTGGGGTGCCAAGTGCGAGCCTGCTGGCCCTGATACTGGTGTTGCTGGGCCGGACATGCTGCAGGGGCAGAAGGGCAAAAGGACTTATGCTGCTGTCTGCAGCCCTTGTCCTTCTGGGCAGACGTGACAGAGTCCAAGGTGGCATTGGACTTTTCAATTCTCTGTAGGTGGCCTTCCACCCCAGGCCCGAACAAGTCATTACCGAGGAAGGGGACGTCTGCCAACTTGTGCTGGGTATCCACCATAAAGGTGGAGATCCCCAGCCAAGCTCTGCAGCGCATGGCCACTGCGACTGCTACTGACCGGGCACAGGAGTCTCCAATATCGAGAACCGTTTGGAGCTGCTATTTCGCTACTGCCCTCCCCTGGTCCTGCACCTGCTTGGCCGTAGTCTGCAGATCAGCCAGGAGATGAGGGATCACCTCATCCAGGGAGCCCATAAGGGCATGGGAGAAGTGTGCCATCAGTACGGCCGAACTGGCCTGACAGAGGCCGAGGGAGTACGCAGCATATACTTTACGCCCAGCATAGTCCAGCTTTTTAGACTCTTTGTCGTGGGGCTTGTCCACATCCCTAGCATTCCCAGAATGCCAGAAAACGCTGTCAGTAACCAACCCCACCGCAGAGAGGTGTTCCGAGAAACCAGACAGAGACCCTGTAGGGACCGCATACTTCCTGGCCAAAGTAGCAGGACAAAAAGCCAGCCACTGCCACAGCTCCAAGGCTGGGCCAACAATGGCTTCTGCCACCGGAAAGGCCTCCGTGGGAGAATCCCCTCGGTCCAGTATCTCCGTGAGGGGATACATGGCCCGCTTGGATACAGGTTCGAGCTGCATCCCGGTGGACTCTGAGATGAGCCAAAGCAGATCCATGAACGATGATGAGCTCTCGTCCATCGACTGCCCACCGGAGAACTCCAGGTCAAGGGGCCTGGAGAACAGGGAGGAGTCGTCGTCAGACTCTGAGGAGTCTGCGAACAGCTGCCTAGGGCCCGAGCCACCCTCCACCTGCCGAGGACGGTCGGAAGTGAGGGTGACAGACAACCGGTTGGGCAGCCCCTGACCCGACTGAGAATCCTTGGTCAGAGCCCCCGATTTCAGTTGTGGAGGCGGTGGTTCTACCACAATCGGTGGGACAGCTGGTTTCGGCCGAACAACCGGCACCGGTTTGGGCACCTCGACCACAGCAAGGGACTGTTTCGGCCTTTTGGGTGACAGCCACTTAATGGCCAGGGAAGGCGATGACGTTGGCTTGTTCCCAGTCAGAAGGAGCTGCTGCCAAATTAAGTCCTCATAGCGTTGACGCAATTGGCGCCGAATCCTCCCCTTCCCTGAGAACGAAGACGAGGACGAGCAGCGCCACCGCTTTCCTCGGTGCCGAGACCGCCGGTGTCGGCAGGATCGGCTGGACTGAGAAGAGGTCCAAGATAGAGACCGTTGGAGTTTCCGAGGGTGGGTCTGGGAAGGAGCGGAGGAAACCCATTCCTCCCTGGCTGGGAGGCAAGCGGGGACTCCACGACCGCAGAGGCACAGGCAAGTCCTCGGTTTCCACCGGGGGAACCAGTGAAGAAGGGTTGTCGGCTTCTCCAGTCGACAGCCCATCCGACGGGTTGAGAAAAATCTCGACCACGTCGGCGGGTGTCTCGGCCGGCTGACATGACGGGGACACCGTGAAGGCAATGGCCTTAGCCGTAACCTCGACTGAAGTCGAGTGTTAACTGTCCAGGGAAGGGGACCTTTCCCGCTCCCACGAACATAGATGGTGGGACTTACCCTTCAAGTCCTTCTTCTTGGACCAAGAGGAGTGTCCCAAAGGCCCCTCACCTTTCGTGAAGAGGGACTGGCAAAGCTCCTTAAAAGAAGCTGTGTAGGAAGATCCCAAGGAGAGCGGGATAAGTGCCACGACCGAGAATGATGAAGATGTGGCCTGGGCCGCCTCCTCCTCGAGGGCGATCATCTGCTCGAGTTGCTCAGCCGAGCCAGCCGCCATGAAAAACTGCCTAACGGGCCTCCTTGGACTTCACTGGCGGATAACGTTTCTCGGGGCGCTCACGTTGGTGCCGGGCAGCATGGTCTTCAAGGACATTTGCCGAAAAAGACTTGCACAACTCGCAGGCCTGCAGATCATGGTCAAGCCCGAAGCAGTAGACACACGTGGAGTGCAGATCGGTCCTGGACATCATCTGCCCGCATGGGCACCGCCGAAAACCGGGAGTCGATTTGTCCATCGCAGCTGCGAAGGAAGAAGTAGACCGAAGTCTAGAAAACTTTAAAATTATTTTCAGGTGAACCGAAGAGTTAGGATCCAGTCTAAGCGCAGAGTGCTAAGAAGGGAATCTGAGCTTCCAAGCGGTAAGGAAGATCTGGCGTCATGGGGCGGAGCTGAGAGTTACACCACCCGGGTGGGAGGGTGGAGCCAGCTTGAAGACCTTCTGGCAAGATTTAAAGCGGCAAGGAACCTGCCAGACAGTGTGGATGAACAACATATCCATGTCCCTAGAACACAATGGTTTTGCACTGTGTGAGGACACAAAGCATCTAATTCGAGAAGACCCCAGCGAGCCAAGAGCTTGACTTCCACATTTTAAGAAGTTTCTACTCGTAGGACAGAGCAAGCAACCTGTTGAAAGCATCCACCAGGATGTACAGAGAACTGGGCAGAAAAGTCGCCACTATCTGTAAGCTGTGTGCCAGAGACCATTCTAAATTCTACACCATTTCCCCTGCGGAAAGGGCAGAAGTGGGTACCTCCTTATTTGTTGACGTACTGCATGACACACTGGTTGTCCATCCCCATCTGAAGGGGACAGCCCTGTGTGGGGCAGAGGCCAAGAGGTCAAGAAGCACAGCCCTTATCTGCAGAATATTGATGTGGAAAGAGCGATCAGTCAGAGACCAAGCATCCTGGATATGCAAGAAAGCCAAATGGGCACCCCACCCCATCACAAAGATGTCTGTGATGAGAACAAATGGAGGGGAAATACAGGAGAATGAGGTCCCTTGTAAGAGATGGGAGCAGTCTTGCCACCAGCAAGGATTGCTCCGCGATAGTGACATGACACAATCCAGGTGATCCAGTGGTTGAACAGCTTGGGTTCACTGGAGACTCGGCATACACTGGGGAATCTGCATCTGGAGACGGGCCAGTCACCATGTCGCCAGTTATGAGGCCTAGTAATCTGAATATGGACCTGGCAGCAATCATAAAAAGAGATGCTGTTTGCAGAAAAAGGCCCTGTGGCCTATCCAGACTGCCCTATCTATTATATGTGAAAGCCCTAGTGGCCATTCACTCCTTTTCTCTCTCATCCCCCTTTACTGATGTCTGTAACAGTCCCACACATTTGTCCCACCAATATCTGAACCCCTGCCAAACTAATTTTGCCAGCTGACACCACATGAAAGTCTGTTCTACACATCCAACGTTTCAGTGTAGGAATATTTCCTGACGTCCCTCTTCGCACCAGTTCCATTTATTTAGTTTTTTTAAACAGTTCCCCCCCACCACCACCACACACACACACACACACACACGCAAACAACGATAGCAAGGGGAATCCTGAGGGGATGAAACCCCAAAAAGAACCATATAACAAAGATATCCGGGTCATAGAAGGTAAGAGTGATAAGATGATGGAAGAAACAAAGGGGGGAAAAAGGGAAACAAGAGGGCGGGGGTGGCAGAAAAATCTGGAGAGCCATGTGTGCAAATGCTTGAAGTCTAAGCAGTAAGAATGCAGACCTAGAGGCCACCATGGCAGAAGCAGACCTGGCTATGACAGCAATTACCAAGAACTGGTGCGATGATAACCAGGACTGGGATGTGGCCATACCAGGTTATACTCTGTTCAGAAAATACAGGGAAGGTTAAAAAAAGAAAGAAAAAAAAAAAAGGGGGAAGAGGGAGAAGAAATGGCTCTCTATGTTAGGGACACCATAAAAGCCACAAAAATATATGGAAAGCAGGGAGGACCTGAGGTACTGTGGGTCACCTTGGAAACATGGAAAGGGGCCACTATTTGCACTGGAGTAATCTACAGACCTCCAGCACAGGGGAGAGGTGGATAAGGATATGATGGAAGCCATCTAAAGGATGTCATACTAGGGGGAGATGTTGGCGGTGACTTCTATCTGCCAGATGTGGACTGGAGCCTACCAGCTACAGCAACAGTGAGAAGCAGGGACATCCTGGACTCCCTGCAGGAGGCGTTCCTTAGGAAACTAGTTAAGGAACCCACTAGTGTGTGTGTGGGGGGGGGATTCTATACTGGACCTGGTACTGACAAATGGGAACAGTGTTGCTGACATCATGGTGGGCGACAACCTGGGTTCCAGCGATCACCGTACAGTGTGGATCAATATAAGGACTGTGCCAGAACCCAGACACACTAAGACAAGGGTCCTGGACTTCACGAGGTACGATTTCAGGAAAATGGGAGAATGCCTCAGGGAGAGAGACTCTGGGGGGAAATTGAGGCGCTCAGGGCAAAAATAAAGGGTGGGGGAATTGAAAAAGCAAAAAATCTCTGCATCAGGCAGGTTAACAAGGGCAAGAGAAAAAGGAAACCACTATGGTTCTCTAAAAATGTGGCAAAAAAAAGCTAGCGTTTAGAAAGTATAAAAAGACACAGAAGGAGGAGGATAGGGAAAATTACCAGGAGAAACAAAGGGAGGCAGGGAAGACAGTTAGACGAGCAAAGGCACAAACAGAGAAGAATATTGCCCAGTCAATAAAAAAAAGGGGGGATAAAACTTTCTTTAGATATATCAGCGAGAAGAGGAAGATCAAAGGGGGGGACAGTAAGTATAAAAGGCAAAAGAGGGGTTTGTGAGAAGGCCCAAACAAAGGTAGACATAATGAATGAATACTTTTGTTCAGTATTTACAGAAAAAGGAGCAGGTGATGGGCTTAAGATAAGGGACAAGGGCACAACTGGTATGGAGGTGGACATTAGTCCTTTTACAGAGGAGAAAGTCCTCAAGATACTAGCACAATCAAAAATAGATAAGGCAAAAGGGCCTGATAGGCTTCACCCTAGGATGCACATCTCACAGCTCCGTTCAACTTATCACTAGAATCGGGGGGGGAGGTTCTGAAGGACTGGAAGAGGGCAGATGTGATCCCACTTCACAAAAGTGGAAACAGGGAGGGGGCAGGAAATTACAGACCTGTCAGCCTGACTTTGGTAGTACGCAAGAAAAAATTACTCACCTTAGTGATTATGTTTCTTCTAATGGAGTCTTGCTGTATTCTGACTATTGCAGTTGGCCCCAGCCTTTAAACTGCCCCAGAGAACAAAGGGTTAACTTACTATGCTGAGCATAGAATGCTGAGCTCGAGCTTGGTTGAGGTCTCTGTCTGGAGCCCTTTGAAATCCAACCGTCAGATTCTTACCAGCAAAAACTCACTAACTATTCTATGTGGAAATTGTACAATTTTTACTAGCCAAATGGCAACAAAAAGTTTTGAATCCCCAAAGGAAGACTCAAGTCAGGAAACCCAAAAAACAATCCAAATAAGAATAAAGATAAAACAAACACCCAAACAAAAAGAAGAGGGTGTAAAAGGAGCACCCCTTAAATGCAACACTGCATCTGCCCAACCACTTCCCAAAAACAGATTCTGAGAGGGGAGGCAGGGAGGGAGGTCAGAATACAGCAAGACTCCATAAGAAGAAATAATTACTAAGGTGAGTAATTTTTTCTTCAAACAACATGAAGTCCTGCTGTATTTCTGACTACTGCAGACTACCAAGCAGTACCTCCAAGGAGGAGGGACAGAACCTACTTTGGGAATAGGCTCTGAAGTACTGCTGTGCCCAACCAAGCATCACTCCTAGCCTGGATATCCAGAGAATAATGCTTGGTAAAGGTATGGACTGTTTTCCAGATGGCTGCTTGACAAATTTCTAAGAGAGGAATATCCCTGGCAGCAGCCAGGGAAGCAGCTGTACCTCTCATGGAGTGAGCCCTCAGGCCTGACGGTGGAATTTCTCCTAGTTTCTCACAGCAGAATTGTATACAAGACACAATCCACCTGGCAATAGTTCTCTTGGTGGCAGGTTTGCCCTTTCCCACATCTCCATAAGTGAGGAACAGCTGGAAGGAATCAAACCTGTGACCCTTGGTACGCTCTATACAGTAGCTAAGGGCCCTTTTAACATCTAAACTGTGTAGCCTCCTCTCTCCTGAAGAGGATTGACCAAGGAAGAAAACAGAAAGAGACAGACTGGTTCAGGTGAAAATCTGAAACCGCTTTGGGCAAGAACCTCCTATTGGTTCTAAGGACCACTTTATCCCTATGAAAGGAAATAAAATCAGGTTCCACTGACAGGGCTTGCAATTCAGTGATACGTCTGCCAGAGGTAATGGCTACTAAAAAACACAGTTTTCCAAGTCAAGTACTTAAGCTCTACTGAGGACATAGGCTCAAAAGGAGGTTGCATCAATTGAGCAATACAAACATTTAAATCCCAGGCAGGGGCAGGGTCTCTGAATGGAGGACTGGTATGAAGCAATCCTTTGAAAAATTTACAGAACACAGGATGAGATGATAGCGAGGAAGACTTCCCCAGAGGCTGCCATGTGGCCCAAGAGCTAGAGGAAATGCCTTGCTGGTCGAGACACCTGAAGACTGAAGGAAGAAACCAGTTCTACTGACAGAAAAGCAGAGACAGCTGACAAGTGTACTTTGAGAGTAGCTGGTCTGAGGCCTAGGCCATTAAGATAGACTATATAATCAAGAACTGTAGGCAATTCAGCAGTGTCTGGGGAATATGCTGCTTAGAACACCAAATGCTGAATCTCTTCCATTTGGAGTTATAGGTCTTTCTAGTGACGGGCTTTTGAGAGGCTTTGAGGATGTCCAGAACCCCCTGAGACAGATGAAAATCTGCACTCTAACTCTTCAAGAGCCACGCCTTGAGATTGAGAGACTGAAGATTGGGGTACCAAATCCTCCCCTGAGAGGAGGTTACCAGGTTGCAATTCCTGGGAAGAGACAGGGGAAGATGGACTGCTAGGGACAGTAACAGGGGGTACCAAGGCTGTCTGGCCCAATCTGAAGCAATCAGAATCACTTTGCAAGGTTGTGACTTTATCTTGACTAAAACTTTGAACAGTAGAGGAAAGGGAGGGAAAGCATACAGAAATTTTCCTTCCCAGTTCAGAATCAGAGCATTCCGAGGGACTGTGCCCAAGACTGGGGGTCTGCAACAAAAGAGAGGAAGTTGGTGACTGTCTGGGGCTGCAAAAAGATCTATCTCTGGAATGCCCCACCTTGAAAAAATCGCCTTCAAGACCAGAGGGTCCAGAGACCATTCATGATGGCCCTGTGAAATCCTGCTCAGTGCATCTGCTAGCACATTGTCCCTCCTCAGAAGTTGACTGCTATCAGAGAGATTTGCAGGGAATAAGCCAGGGACCACAACTTCATGGCTTCTGTGCACAATGCCATAGACCGAGTGCCTCCCTGCTTGCTGATGTACCACATGGTGGTGGTGTTGACTGTTCTGACTTGAACCACCTTGTTCTGCACAGACTGAGAGAAAGCTTGCAGGGCCAGAAAAACTGCCCTGAGTTCCAGGAGAGTGATATGAGAAGAGATTCCTGGGGGGACCACAGTCCCTGGGCAGTGAGGGCCCCCAGATGGGCTCCCCAACCCAGGAGGGAAGCATTCATGGTAAGGACCACTGAATGAGACTGAATGGCAAATGGGACCCTTTGCCTTAAATTATCGTGATCCTGCCACCACTGAAGGGCTTGGATCAGAGTCCGGGTCACTGGGATCAGTTTGGTAACAGAATCTCTCTTTTGGGACCAAAAGGCCCTCAGATGGAACTGAATGTCCCTCATTTGGAATCTTGCCCCTTGGACCACTGCTGTAGAGGCTGCCATGTGGCCCAAGAGCTAGAGGAAATGCCTTGCTGGTCGAGACACCTGAAGACTGAAGGAAGAAACCAGTTCTAGAACTCTTGCCCTTTCCAGGGGAAGAAAGGCTCTTTCTTTGACAGTATTCAGCTCTCCCCCTATAAAGGTAAGGAGCTGCACTGGCTCGAGAACAGACTTGGGAAGGCTGAGAAGAAATCCCAGAGAAGTAAGCACACGCTGGGTCATTTGCAGGTCTGACTTGATCTGAGGACTGGCCCACTATGAGCAAGTCATCCAGACATGGAAAAATGGAAATCTTTTGCCTCCTTAGAAAGGCAACTACTACTGCCAGGCACTTTATGAAGACCCTTGGGGCTGAAGTTAGGTCAAAGGGCATTGCTCTGAACTGATAGTGGCCTGAGGGCAACGTGAACCTGAGGTACTTTCTGTGGGAGCACCAGATGTGAATGTGAAAATAGGCATCTTTGAGGTACAGGGAGGCTAGCCAGTCCCCTGGCCTTAGAGAGGGAAGGATTATTCCCAGAGTTACCATCCTTGAACTTTGGTTTTAAAAGATGTTTATTCAGGTATCTTAGGTCTAGGATGGGTCGCCACTTCCCTGTCTTTTTTGGGGTAAGGAAGTACCTGGAGTACACACCTTTGCTCCAGTGTAGGGTCGGTACTCCCTCTATGGCTCTTAAAGCCAGCAGAGATGAAACCTCTGCCTCTAGGGCAAGGGTTTCTGAGAGACCAGCAGGTGGAAAAGATCTGGCTCTCATCTTCAGAAATTTTTTGAAGCTAAGAACCAGTCCCTGGCCTGCTACTTCCAGGACCCACTTGTCTGATGTAACAGACATCCAGTCCTGGACGAAGTAAGTCAGCCTGCCCCCTACTGGAATAGTAGAGTCGATCCGGGCAAGCCCATCAGGGTGTCTGCTTGGCAGGAGCCTTAGGCTGAGGAGTGGAAGCAGCCCTGCTCATTCTCCTTCTGCCTCTGAAGAACCCCCTCTGTGAAAAGGAAGAAGAGGCCTGTGGCTGGTAGAAAGGCCTATGAAAAGGCCTGCCCTGCCCCTAGACTGCTAACTTTGAGGAGTTGCCTGCCTCTCTTTGGCCTAAGCACTCCTGTAAGTGGTCCTGTGCTCATACATTTTCTTCATGTAATTCTCTGTCTGCTCCCAAAACACAGAACTACCCACTACAGAAAAATCCATGGCCTTAGCCTGGGTATCCTGCGAAAGGCTAGTACATCTGAGCCAAGCCATTCTCCGAAGAGCCACAGATGTAGCCATGACTCTTGATGAGACATCATTGGAGTCCACAGCAGCATGTAAATTAACTCTTGATGCCTCAATCCCATCTGCAGCCACTGCCTCCAGCTCCTTGGCTAGCTGGGGGGAGGCCTGTTTAGCCAGCGCCAGTACAGTGTCCCACCTGGACTTCTGGCACCTGGCTGTATAGGCCATATAATTCGCTTGCCTGAGTCCCAAGGAAGATGCCATGTACTGTTTTTTTGCCATGGCATCCATCTTCCTGGAGTCTTTATCTGGAGGGTGTGAAGCCAAATGAATGTTTGCCTCGTCAGAGGCAGCAGCCTGCACTACCCCAACATGGCTACATTGCTGATATAAAAACTCCATATCTGAGCCTGATAGTGTGTACCTCTTGTCCATCCTTCTGTCAACAGGGGGTCCCGAACTGGGAGACGTCAGGATTTTTTGTGTCCATTTCCCAAAGGATTTGTGAAGGGGAACAGACAGTCTCCTGGACTCTGGGATGTCCATCATTTCCATATAATCAGCCTCTTCCTGATCCTCCATTGCAGGATTTTTTGTGTCTGTTTCCCAAAGGATTTGTGAAGGGGAACAGACAGTCTCCTGGACTCTGGGATGTCCATCATTTCTACATAATCAGCCTCCTCCTGATCCTCCATTGCCTCCTCCATAGGAAGCTGAAGGGTTTCAACCACTTTTCTGCAAAACAAAAAATGGGAAGGGGACTCAGAAAGCCTAGGATGGAATACACCAGAATGTCTGTCTGGGGAGATTCACAGGCACAACCAGACTTTCATCATCATCACCATCATCTTCAAACTCCTCCTCCTCTACAAACTCAGGTTCATAAAAATCTTCAGGGGTATAATCTTGAACCGGGGGAACCAACCGAACCCCTGTGAAAAGGTGCCGGATCGGTCGGAACCGGGCGAAACAATTCCACAATTTGAATCGCTCTGGCTATTTCCTCGGCGGTTGTAACATGAACCTCTCGATCCGAACTGATAGATTTTTCTTTGCGTTTTCTTTTTGGAGGAACCGACCCTCGGGATAGCTCTCCTCTTGCCCAAAAGTGATAGCCCTGGTCAGAGGGCACTCCTTCTGGTTCAGTCGGAACTGAACCGGGCTGTCCATCTGGGTCAGCAGACTTCTTGGCGGCCTTTTCCCTCAGTCTACCTAGTCTCTTTTCAAGGGTAGATTTAGGAAAATGTTTACAAATTTGGCAGTCTGAATCAAGGTGTTCAAACCCCAGACAATAAACACAGGTGGTGTGGGGGTCGGCCTTAGCAAAGACCTCCCCACACTCACTGCAGTGTTGAAACCCAGTGGGCCCATTTCTTTTCTTGGGTTTCTCAGACACGGCCAGCCTAACCAAACTTACCGTTTTTATGGCAACCGCCAGGCAAGACTCCCTTATTGGCTCCTAACCGTGTCACGGGTGTTTGAAAAAAAAACGTTCAAATCGCATTTTTTTTTTTTTGAACCGATAAGAACTGGTAACCACACTCTAAAGTAAAACGCAAAGAATCAATACAAATGATCGATTCAGCCGAACCGATCTAACACTTTACGATTTCCACACAGAAACAGAACAAAACCTATCCAGTACTCATGGTACCACAGACAGAGACTGAACCGACTATGCGGAAATAAATTTGGTAAAAACCGACAACTTAACCGAGACTTTAACCGACTTTCGAATCGAGCTGAAGGAGAAATCTCCGGAGCAACTGTTCAGTGAGGCGAAGTAAAGAATCTGACAGTTGGATTTCAAAGGGCTCCAGACAGAGACCTAAACCGAGCTCGAGCTCAGCATTTTATGCTCTGCATATAAAGTTAACCCTTTGTTCTCCGGGGCAGTTTAAAGGCTGGGGCTAACTGCAATAGTCAGAATACAGCAAGACTTCAAGTTGTTTGAAAGTAATGGAATCACTACTAAAGGAAAGGATAGTGGAATACCTTGTAACCAGTGGATTACAGAATCCAAGGCAACATGGTTTCACAGAGGTGAGGTCTTGACAGACAAATCTGATCCAAGTTCTTCGACTGGGTGACCAGCAGGGAAGTGGATCAGGGAGGAGTGGTAGATGTGTCCTACCTGGATTTCAATAAGGCCTTCAACATCATTCTGCATGGAAGACTGGTGAACACACTAGCCCATCTGAGAGTGGGTCAAAAAGTAGTAAACTGGGTAAGAAGTTGGTTAGACAACAGGAGTCAGAGGGTGGTGGTGAATGGAGTCCACTCTGGAGAAGGCAAGGCGACCAGCGGGGTGCCTCAGGGGTCAGTACTAGGCCCAGTCCTCTTCAATGTCTTTATCAGTGACATTGCAGAAGGGCTAGAGGGGAAAGCATGCTTGTTCATGGATGACATAAAAATCTGCAACAGGGAGGACGCACAAGGATGATATGAAAGAAAAAATTACTCACCTTAGTAATGTTGTTTCTTCAAATGGAGTCTTGCTATATTATAGACATTAACAGTTTGTTCCAGCTCTAGAACTGCCCCGGAGTGAAATGGTTAAAACCATTCCAAAATAGAATTTTGGCACGAGAGCAGCTCTATCTGTGTCATTTCAAACTTGAACTGTCAGATCTTTACGAGCCAAACTCACTAAGGTCTGTGTGGAAGCTGTAACCTACACTAGCCAAATGGCTACCTAAATAATAACAACCATTGATGGTCCCAACGCCAAGACTCAAGTCAGGGGACCAGAAATACTAACACCATTCTAATAATATGAAAATGGAACATAAGTATAATAAAACACACACCGTGCACATACACACCCCCAAAATCCCAAAGGGACAAAATGCTAACAGGACATAAGTAGTGCCCACACTAAGTTGCCCGCACCCCACCAAGTAGAGGTTCTGAGAGGGCAGGTTGGGGAGTCTATAACATAGCAAGACTCCATTAGAAGAAACAACATTCCTAAGGTGAGTAATTTTTCTTCAAACAACATGAAGTCTTGCTATATTATAACATTAGCAGAATACACAGCAGTACCTCCATGGAGGAGGCAGAACCTACTTAGAGAATAGGCTCTGAAGAACAGCTGTGCCAAACCTGAGCATCTCTCCTGGCCTGGACATCCAGGAGTAATGCTTGGTAAAAGTGTGTACCGTTTTCCAAGTAGCAGCCTGGCAAATCTCTAATAAAGGGATATCTCTGGCAGCAGCTAGAGAGCAGCTGTACCCTGGTAGAATGAGCCCTCAAACCGGGGGCTCTGCCCACTTTCTGATAACAAAATTGGATACAAGAGACAATCCACCTGGCTATTGATCTCTTAGTGGCAGGTTGCCTTTCCCAGCTTCACCATAGGTAAGGAAAAGTTGGAGGATTCGAACCTGTGACCTTTAGTGCACTCTATATAATAACTAAGAGCTCTCTTAGCATCCAGGCTGTGCAACCTCCTCTCACCCAAAGAGGAGTGATCAGTGAAAATACTGGAAGGAGATAGATTGATTAAGATGGAAATCTGAAACCACCTTAGCAAAACTTCCTATTAGTCCTAAGGACTACCTTATCCCTGTGGAAAGAAATAAAGTCAGTCTCCACTGACAAGGCTTGCAATTCACTTATCGTCTGGCGAAGTGATAGCCACTAGAAAAACAGTTTTCCAAGTTAGGTACTTAAGCTCTGCAGAAGACAGAGGTTCAAAGGGGTTGCATTAACTGGGCAATGCAAACATTAAGGTCCCAAGCAGGGGCCGGTTCGAAAGGAGGATTAGTATGGAGTAACCCCTTAAAAACTTGGAAAACACAGGATGAGAGGAAAGAGGGATGACTTTCCTGCTGACACAAAAGCAGACACAGCTGCCAAATGAACTCTCAGGGTAGCTGGTCTGAGACCAAGGAATTAAGATGTACCATGTAATCTAACAAAATGGGCAATTCAGCAGATTCTGGGAAATATTTTCCCAGCACACCAAATGGAAAACCTTTTCCATTTAGAACTATAAGTAGCCCTAGTGGAAGGCTTTCTGGAAGCCTTTAGGATCTCAAGAACACCCTGAGAGAGGTGTAAATCAGCAAACTCTAACTCCTCAAGAGCCAGGCCTTGAGGTTGAGGGATTTGAGGTCCGGATACCAAACCCTTCCCTGGGCACAAGTCAACAGATTGTGATTCCTGGGGAGGCACAGGGGAAGATGGACTGTCAGAGACAGAAGGAGTGGTACCAGGGCTGCCTGGCCCATCAGGGCAATCAGAATCACCCTGCAAGGCTGAGATCTGATTTTGACTAGTACTTTGAATAGAGAGAGGAAGGGGAAGCATAGAGGAACTTCCCTCCCAATCCAGAAGAAGGGCATCCAGGGAACTGAGCCCAGCACTGGAGGCCTGCAACAGAACAGATGAAGTTTGTGATTGTCTGGGGCTGCAAAAGATCTATCTGAGGATGCCCCACCTGGCAAAAACTATCCCCAGCACTTGAGGATCCAGGGACCATTCGTGATGGCCCTGGGAAATCCTGCTGAGGGCATCCGCTAGGACACTGTCCTTCCCTGGAAGATGAACTGCTATGAGGGAAGTGTTCAGGGAATAGGCCAGAGACCACAACTTCATTGCCTCGGTGCACAAGGCCGAAGACCGAGTGCCCCCCTGTTTGTTGATGTACCACATTGTTGTGGTGTTGTCTGTTCTGACTTGTATCATCTTGTCGTGGACAGATGCAGAAAAAGCTTGAAGAGCTAAAAAGACAGCTCTGAGTTCCAGCAAATTGATGTGGAGCAGAGATTCCTGGGGGACCAAACTCCTGAGTGGAATAGTGGCCCATGTGGGCTCCCAACCCAGAAGGAAGCATCTGTAGTGAGAGTCAAGTCGTGAGAAGGGAAATGAAGGGGACCCCGCTCTTAAATTGCTCTGATCCTGCCACCACTGGAGAGCTAGGATCAGGTTCGAGTCACTGGGACCAACTTGGAAAGGGGTCTCTTCTCTGAGACCAAAAGGTTCTCAAGTGAAACTGAATGTCTCTCATCTGAAATCTGGCTCCCTGCACAACAGCTGTGGATGCAGCCATGTGCCCCAGGAGCTGCAGAAAGTGTCTTGCTGGTCGAGACCTGCAGAGTGAAGGAAGAGGCCAGAGCCACTAAATTCCTTACCCTTTCTGGGGGAAGAAAGGCTCTGGCTAGCTTGTGTCAATTCTGCCCTATAAAGGTGAGTACCTGGACTGGTTCCAGAACCGACTTTGGTAGGTTTAGCAGAAAACCAAGGAGGTGAGAAGCTGCTGGGTGACCTGCAGGTGAGATTTTACCTGTTCTGGGGACTGGCCTACAATGAGCCAGTCGTCTAGATAGGGAAAAACAGCAATCCTCTGCCTCCTTAAGTGGGCCACTGCCACTGCTAGACACTTTGTGAATACCCTTGGAGCAGAGGTAAGGCCGAAGGGCATTGCTCTGAACTGGTAATGACCTGAGGGCAGTTCGAATCTGAGGTACATTCGATGGGATCTTCTGATTAGGACATGGAAATAGGCATCCTTGAGGTCCAGGGAGGCTAGCCAGTCCCTGGCCTTAGGAAAAGTAAAATCATTGCCAGAGTTACCATTTTGAACTTTGGTTTCAAAAGATGCTTGTTCAGATATCTGAGATCTAACATGGGCGCCACTCTCCTGTCTTTTGGGGTAAGGAAGTATCTGGAATACAGACCCCTGCCCTGATGCAGGGAGGAACCCTTTCTACTGCTCTGAGAGCTAACAGGGATGAGACCTCTGTTTCCAGGCGAGGGTCTCTGAAGCACTTGCAGGTAGAAAAGTCTGCTTCTCAACTTGGGAAACTTTTGAGCTGAGAACCAGACCCTGGCTTACTACTTCCAGAACCCACTTGTCTGTGAGGTTAAAGAAGCCCAATTCTGACTGAAGTAAGCCAGCCTGCCCCCACTGGTACAGGAGAATCGGCCCTGGGCACCCCATCAGGGTGCCTGTTTATAGGAGCTTTAGGCTGGGGATGGCAGCAGGTCTGCCCACCCCTTGTGCCCCTGCCTCTGAAGAAGCCCCTCTGAGCAAAGGCAGAGGAGGCCTGAGTCTGGTAGAAGGCCTGTGAAAGGCCTACCCCTACCCCTGGGGCATGCCTTTGAGGAGTGGCTTGCCGCTCCTTAGCCTGGGCACTCTTGTAAGTAGTCCTATATTCATCCATCTTCTTCATGTAATTCTCTGTCTGCTCTCCAAACAGAGAATTTCCCACCACAGGAAAATCCATAGCCTTAGTCTGGGTATCCTGTGACAAACTAGTACACCTGAGCCAGGCCAACCTACTAAAAGCTACAGATGTGGCCATGACCCTAGAGGAAACATCATTAACATCCACAGCAGCATGAAACTGAACCTTAGAGGCTTCAATGCCATCAGCAGCCACCTGTTCTAGTTCACTAGCCAGCTGGCCATGGGCCTGCTTGGCCAGTGCATAACAGTATCCCATCTAGATTTCTGATACCTAGCTACATAAGCCATATAATTTGCTTGCCTGAGTCCCAGAGGCTGCCATATACTGTTTTTAGTCATGGCATCAATCTTCCTGGAATCCTTGTCAGGAGGATGTGAAGCCAAGGGAATATTAGCTTTATCAGGCAGCAGCCTGAACTACCCAACATGACTGCATTGCTGAGAAAGGAATTCTGTATCAGGGCCTGACAATGTATACCTTCTGTCCATCTTTTATCTACAGGAGGCACAGAATTAGGAGCTTTTAAAATTTTAATTGTTTGTTTCCTAAAAGACTTATGTAAAGGGATAGACAATCTCCTAGACTCTGGAATATCCATCATTTCTACAAAATCAGGCTCCTCTTGCTCATCCACAGCCTCTTCTAAAGGAAGCTGGAGGGTTTCACAACTTTTATAACACATAAAATGAGATGGGGACTCAGACAGCATAGGGGGAGATTCTAAAGGTCTGTCTGGGGAGATGTCCGGTTCAATGGGCACACCCAGACCTTCCCAGCCACATTCATACTGTTCATAATCCTCCTCCCCCTCCTCTGGTTCATAACATTCCTCAATATCATAATCCTGAACCACTGGGACCGGACGAACCGACCTTTTACCAGATAGTGGTGGTTCGGATGGACCCTGAGACAGTGACTGGACAATTTGTATGGTATTTGCTATCTCTGCAGCAGTTGGAGAAGGAATTTTGGACTCCAGACCTGCTGATTTTCTTGTTTTCTTTACTGGAATTGGTTCCTCAGAACCAGCTTTTCTTTTGCCCGAGGAAGTCTGGCCCTGGTCAGAGGGCACTCCCTCTGGTTCAGCTGGCACCGAACCGGGCTGGCCATCCGGGTCAGTGGACTTTTTGGCCTCTCGTTCCCTGAGCCTGCCCAATCTTTTTTCCAGGGTGGCTGCAGGGAAATTCTTACATACCTGGCAGTCTGACTAGAGGTGGTCAAACCCCAGACAATAAACACATGTGGTGTGTGGGTCAGCCTTGGCAAAGACTTCCCCAAAAACATCACAGTGTTGAAACCCAGTGGGCCCGGTTTTTCTTTTGGGTTTCTCAGACATAATGCCAGCCTAACCAAAATCTTGTCTTTTAACGGCAGTGTTAGGTAAGACACTTATCGGGAAGTTCCTAACCAGGTCAATGGTATTAAAAAACGAATAAATCCGTTTTTAGAACCGATAAGAGCCGGAATCGCACTCTAAAATAGTAACTTTTAGTTTTAAATGAGTTTTAAACCACTGATCGGTTCAAAACCGAACCGATAACTACAAGTTCCACACAGACAAAACCTTCATTTACTTACGGTTACCACAGATAGAGCTTGAACCGAACGGTTTTATGGTTAAATAAAACTATTCTCGTTAAATCCAACTGAGAAAACACTTTTAAACCGAGAAATGAACCGAGCAGAAGGAGAAATCTCCAGAGCGACTGTTCACTGAGGCGGAGTAAAGAATCTGACAGTACAAGTTTGAAATGACATAGATGGAGCTGCTCTCGTGCCAAAATTCTATTTTGGAATGGTTTTAACCATTTCACTCCGGGGCAGTTCTAGAGCTGGAACAAACTGCTAATGTCTATAATATAGCAAGACTTCATGTTGTTTGAAAAGCTGGAAGAATGGTCAAGGGTTTGGCAGCTGGGTTTCAATAAAAAAGGGCAAAATCATGCACTTTGGGCACAGAAACCCAGGGGGCTACATAACAATTGAGAGGGGAGGTACTGGCACCACCAAACAAGAAAGGGACCTGAGGGTAATCATTTCTGAAGACCTGAAGGTAGCCAAGCCCAAGCAGAGTGATAAGGCAGTGGGGAAGGTTAGCAGGATGATCGGATGGTGCACAGGAAGGGGTATAACTGGTAGGAAGACGGAGGTAACATTACCCCAAGTACAGATCACTGGTAAGACCCCACCTCAAATACTGTGTTCAGTTTTGGAGGCCCCACCTTCAGAAGGACATAGGTAGCGGCAGTACAAAAGAGGGCAACCAAAATGGTGCAGGGTCTGCATCAAAAGCCCTAAGAGGAGAGACTCAAGGAACTAAGAAAAAAATACTTACCATACTAATACTGTTTCTTCCAGGGGATCCCTCCTATGCTAATGATGCTAAGGGAATCAGCCAAGCAGACTGAAGTAAGAGAATATAGTGTATGGTGGAATGCGGTTATGCATGGAATTCCATGCCAGGAAGATGCTTGTTCTGTTGCAGTATTGACATCATTATGTTGTTCTGCTGCAGTAGTGATGTCACTACTACAGCAGAACAACTTGGAATGCTGCCACACAGTGCCAATTAAGCTGGAAGTTGTTTTTTTAAACTTGAACTTGCAAAAACATCTGCAGCACACTGTGTCAGCAAAAAAAAAAAAAAAAAAAGAAAGACAGTGGTAAAATTTCTATTCTCCGTTGTCTTCACTAGCTGGTTTTGTATGATTTTCTATGCTGTGACTGCCCATACTACCCATACACTACAAAAGATTGAGTATGAGCAGTCATACACAAACAATGATATTCTTGTATCTCGAGGTTCCCTTGGTAACAAAGCACCTCTTGAGCTGCACTCTCGAGGTCATCCGTTACCAAAGAAACCTCTCGCTAAAAAAATATCCTTGTTGTGTATGACTGCTCATACACAATCCTCTGTGTTGTGTGTTGATGCTGCTGAAAGTCAGTCAGATTCATTTCTAAGCCCGAGGGGCAAAAGGCCCCAAACTCTAACAAATATCCTATAACTACAGAAACAAACTCTGGCCAGAGTAGATACGGCTGCATGAGAGGAATTTGGGGTAAACATACTGAAAATTACCAAAGTTACGAGCCTGCATTAGCAAAATGTAATGTAGGCTCATAAATTTGTTGTTTTGTAATATTTGTACACCAAATTTTCAACATAGTCTTGTTATGATCCTGCCTCATGAAGAAGGGCTGATAAAATGTTCAACTCCTGCCCTAAAGGTGATTTCACACAGAGACTGTGAAATCATCTTTCATGATACAAAAACACATTTTGGGCAGGAGTTGAAAAAAGACAGCTGTCACATTCATGAAGTGCTGTGAAAAATGGCTATGTTGTAAATTTGGGGTAAAAATATTGAATATTACCAAACTTACAAGCCTGCGTTTGCAAAATTCAACATAACCTCATATTTCTTTTTTTTTCATATTTTTACATCAGATTTAGAACATAGCCTTCTTATGACCCCACCTCATCAGAAATGGCAGAGAAAATCTTCAATTCCTGCCTGAAAGTTGATTTTGCACAGGGACCATGAAATCACCTTCCGGGGATGTACAAAAACATTTTGGCCAGGATTTGAAAAGTGACAGCTGTCGCATTCATGAGGTGCTGTAAAGATATGGCTATGTTGTAAATTTGAGGTAAAAATATTGAAAATTATCCAAGTTACAAGCATGAATTTGCAAAATTCAACGTAGGCTCACGACTTTGTTGTTTTTTTAATATTTTTATACCAAATTTTCAACATTGCCATCTTATGACCCCATCTCATGAACAACGGTGGAGAAAACTTTAAGCTCTTGCTCAAAACGTGATTTCACGCAGCAACCGCAAAATCACCTTACGGGACAGATTTATCAAACATTACTTGCATTGTTCATGAGGTGGTGGTGTCTCAAAAAAGGTATGTTGAAAATTTGGGGCAAATATATTGAAAAATGGCCTAGTTATGCTACTAAGTTACAAACCACAATGAAATACACTGAACGCATACCTGATTTCCTCAGTTTGTGGTCTGGCTTTGAAGAGTGAAGACATGTCTGCAGTCCAGAGAAGACTGTGGTGCTGGACCCCGATGGGTAAGCAAGGGGCTGGGGTGGGGTGATGCGGTTGATGGGAGGGTCGGGTGGGGGGCAAGGGAAAGTACAGTTACGTAAGAACTTACCTTAACAGTAGATCTTCGAGAGAGGCTCTTGCAGTAGGTATTCACATATAGGACTAAGCCGCCAGGTGTCAGGACCCCACGGAAAAATCTCTAGCTAGCAGTCTCTGGCGGGGGACCGCCCACACTTCAGGTGACCAGCGTCAGTATAAAGGGGCAGTCACCCATGCCCGCCTTCTAGTTCTTTCCCATCAGAGGCCAGAAGAGGCATGACAAGAGAGAAGAGGATATACCCCCATAGAAGGAAAAGAAGAAACTCAGGAGGACGGAGGAAGGGAAGGTAATACTTACTGCAAGAGACTATCTCGAAGATCTACTGTTATGGTAAGTTCTTATGCAACTGTACTATCTTACTTCGAATGGGCTCTTGCAGTAGGTATTCACATATAGGACTGAGTCCCAAGCAGTCTGGAACAAACAGAAAAGTGGGAGGAGTCGTCATCCACAAATGACTAAAAAAAAGCTGAGCAGAGTTCAAGAAAGAAGTCCCTGCAGAACAGCCAACTCGAAGCCTGCTCTGCGGCGAGAGGCAATGTCCACACTGTAATGTTTCATAACAATATGGACAGAAGTCCAGGTTGCGGCTGCACTGATTTCTGCTGCTAACACATTCCTTGAACAAGCAGCAGAGGTAGCTACCCCGCTAGTGGAGTGACCTCTGACCTGACCCGGCAGAGTTTTGTGATACTTGTCATAATAGAAAGTGATACAATTCACTAACCACTTAGAAAAGGCACTGTTTGGAAACAGCACTGCCTTCTCTTTTGTGAGAGAAAGAAACAAAGAGCTGATCCATTTTTCTGAGATCCTTAGTCTTGTTAGTGCAGTACCTCAGAATTCTGTGTACACACAGCGTATGCAGAAGGTACAGTCCATGACTGGAGTGTTCCGTGAAAAAGGTCAGGAATTCAGTGGACTGATTCAGCCACCATCTTTGGAAGAAACTTAGGGTTAGTGCGCATGGTCACCCGATCCTTGTGGAAAATCAAGTACAGGATCTTACACATCAGGGCTTGAAGCTCGGAAATCCTCTGAGCAGAGGTGATGGCCACAAGAAAAAGAGTGTCTTCCAAGAAAGAAACTTCAATTCCGCAACTGTTGCCGGTTCAAAAGAAGGCAGCGTGAGCTTTTCTAAAATAAAGTTCAAGTCTCAAGGAGGAGCAGGATTGCGGATAGTGGGTCTCAGGTGGAGAATCCCTTTTAGGAAGGTCTTGCAGACTTCCAGTTGAGTGAAAGTCCTGTCCCCAAAGGGAATATGGTAGGCCAAAATGGCTGCCATATGTACCTTCAAAGAGGAGTAGCTAAGACCCAGACCGTAGAGATACCTCAGGTAATCCAAGTCTTTATTAGCCGGGCAGGAGAAAGGTTCTAACTCCTTAGAACCAGCCCAAATAGTGAACCACTTCCACTTCACAGCGTAGGTGTACCTGGTGGAAGGCTTTTTGGCCTCCACCAAAATATCCGTTACTAAAGGTGATACACCGAAGTGTGCCTTGGCTACGTCTGTAGGAGCCACAGGTAAAGTGATCTGAGTCCTGAATGGACCAGGGTACCCCGATCCTGGGTCAGCAAGTGCTGTGACAGAGCCAGAGGAGGTTCCTCGAAAAACTGTTACAGAACAGAGAACCAGACTTGCCTTGGCCAGAAGGGAGCAATGAGGATCATTCGGGTTCCCTCTGCCCAAAGCTTGTTCAGCACCCGCAGAATCAAAGGAATCGGAGGGAAGGCATAAATGAATCTGCCCTTGCAACAGACAGAAAACATCTTGCCCTGGAGCGAACGAGCAAAAGGTGGGAGCTTGGTGTTGTCAGGGGAGGCAAAAAGATCCACCTGAGGAGCCCCCCACTGCTGGAAGACATCGTTTACAACATTTTGATCTAATTCCCACTCATGAGACCTGACCAACGAGCGTCAGAGCATCGGCTAGGGTGTTCTCCACTCCTGGAACATGGACTGCCGTCAGCTGCAGGTTGTACTGAGACACCCAGTACCAAACTCTCATTGCTTCCCGGCACAGGGGGTAGGAGCGAGTTCCTCCCAGTTTGTTGAGGCAACACACTAGACACATGTTGTCTGACCGAATCAAAAGATGACTGGGGAGAATGAAAGGAAGGAGAGCCTGTAAGGCATAAAGAACTGCCCTCAGTTTGAGAACACTGATGTGTAATTGCTGCTCGAGGTGAGACCAGCTGCCCGGAGACCTGCAAGACTCTAGGTGGGCACCCTAGCCTGCATCTGACACATTAATTGTTGGGTTCTAGGTGAGAGGATCAGTGCAGAACAGGACCCCCGGGTGAGGTTTTCCTGAACCGTCCACCATTGCAAGTCCCTGATCATCGGGTTTGACACTAGGACCTCGTGGTCCAGGTCGTCCTGAGATTGGTCCCACTGAGACCGCAGATTCCATTGGGAGACTCTCATGTGGAGCCTCACTAGAGGGACAGTCAGAATGGCCGCTGCCATGAGCCCGAGAAGGTGAAGGACCTTCCTGGCTCCGACCTGTCTGAGGCCGGACAACAGGCGAGCCCGGTTTAAGAGAGTCTCGACTCTGTCCAGGGGCAAAAAACCTTTGCCTAGGATCGTATCCAACACTGTCCCTATAAACTGCAGCTGTTGGCAAGGGACCAGAGTGATAACCAGGCTGGATGAGACCTGTAGGGTAAGAGAAAGGGAGTGTAAGAGTTCCTCCTTGGACAGAGCTGCCAGAAGCCAGCTGTTCAGGTTGGGGAAGACCTGCACTCCCTGGGTACGCAAGGAGGCCGCCACTACCACCAGGCATTTGGAAAATACTCGGGGAGCCGAGGACCAAAATGGGAGGGCCCCAAACTGGTAGTGCATCCCCTTGAAAAAAAAACGGAGGTATTTGCAGTGGGAAGGGCACATGGGGATATGCATCCTGCATATCCAACGGGCACAGCCACTGTCCTAGCCGAAGCATTGGGAAGAAAGCTCTGTAAGGAGAGCATTCTGAACCACTTGTACTCCACGTACAGATTCAGACAGCGGAGATCTAAGATGGGTCTCAGGTCTCCCGTCTTCTTTGGTACTAGGAAGAAGTGAGAATAGTAACCCATCCCCCAAAAGGGGGAGGGGACGGGTTCAATTGCTGCCTTCTGATGAAGACAGCGAATCTCCTCTAGTACCAAGGGAAGATGAATAAGGGAGTACGAGGATGGAGGGGGAGGTCTGCGAGGAGGCCTTCCAAAGAACTCTATTGAGTGCCCCGCTGAGACCAGCTGAAGCACCCAAGCATCTGCCACTATCCTCTCCCAACCCGGCAGATGAGAGGAGAATCTCCCCCCTACCGGTTCCTCTGGCACACCCAGAGGAAGAAGTAGAGGCAAGGAGTCCGGAGACAAAGGGCAGAGAAGCGGCTGAAGCTACAGAGGCTTTCCTGCTGGGGGGAGCTATGCTGCTGACCCGGCTCTAGGTTTATTTAGACACCGGGCCTGCGTTTATTTTTGTTTTTAGCAATGAAAAGGATGTTTCTGCCCACGAGAGGATTTGTACATAGTCTGAACAGACTTAAGTGCCAAACCCTTCTCCTGCAATCCGGTTATGATGTACTTGACATCACCTCCAAATAGTACGAAGCCCCTGAAGGGAGCATCCTGGACAGTAGTCTGCACTTCAGGGACCAAACCTGACACATGGAGCCAGGTATGATGCCGCAAGCCTACGGCGAAAGCCAAGCTCCTACATGCAGTGTCCACCACGGCGTATGTAGCACGTAACATGTGCCTACAGGCTGAACGTGCAGACCGGATCAGGTCTCCCAGTTCCTGTTTGGTCTGGGAATCAGGGAGAGTCTCCAGTTTGGCTTCAGCCTGACTAAGAATGGACTTCTAGTAGACCCCAATGTGTTCAACGTAGCTTAGGGCCCTCATACCCAGGGCAGAAGATACGCAGATCTTCCTCCTGTACTGGTCCAGAAGTCAAGATTCCTTGTCAGGAGGGGATGAGCTGAGATGCCTTGGGTTAAAGGATCGGTCATGAGTGGTGCTAATCACCACTGAATCCACCTTGGGGTGAAGACTGAGAAAGTCTTTATCCTCTGGAGCCTGATATAGCCTATGTGCTTTTCTAGGAAGAGGGGCTAGCGAGGAAGGTTGTTTCCAAATAGTGGATACAAGATCTGCGTGAGGCTCGATCCAAGGTGGAATCAGTGTGGGAGCGGTTTCCGGAAGATCCAGGTGGGCAAGTTTTTTTGCGTTATGGATCTGGCTCCACTGATTACCACTCAAAAGCTGCCTGGATTTTCCTTAGCAGCTCCAGAAAAGAAGGATCCTCCAAAAGAGATTTTGGAGAATCCTTAGGCCTGGGGTTTTCTGGAGTGTGTGGCTCATCCCCAGGATCAGAGTGATCAAATTCAGTGTCTGAATCTGATGGCTCCAATGATGAAGAGCAAGAGTCCTCCCTGTTGGGTGGATCGACCCCTCAGGTGATACCCCGGGGGTGCGTGTCCTCCCTGATCCAGGATCCAGATGGTTCAACTCTGGTGTCGGGCAAGGGGAGAGGAGTCTCCTGTCACCGATGTAATGGGTCTGGCGTAGGGGCTAGCATTGGTAAATGGCTCTCGATCTCCCTGGTAAGTTGGGTCTTAGCCTCAGCCCACCAGGAGGCCAAAACTTCCTGCAAGTCCACCTGAGGCTGCGGGGGTGGTGGAGGAGGAGGACTTGGATATGGGTAACTGGGAAACCCATAAAAGGGTACCCAAAACCTGAAGGAGGTCACGTACTGCGCCGTTGGGTACTATGGAGCCGGATACTCCAGCGTCGGGTACTGTGGAGCCAGATACTGTGGCACTGGGTATCCAGGCGCCAGGGGCTCTGATGGAGCAGAAGAAAAAAATTACTCACCTTAGTAATGTTGTTTCTTCTAAAGGAGTCTTGCTGTATTCTGACAATAGCAGTGAGTCCCAACCTTCGAACTGCCCGGAGATGAAAGAGTTAACTTTCCATGCCAGGCATTCAACGCTGAGCTCGAGCTCGGTTGAGACTCTGTTTGTTGCTGTTTGAACTCAAACCGTCAAGATCTTTACAAGCTAAACTCACTGAGGTCCTGTGTGGAAGCTGTAAACCTACACTAGCCAACTGGCTACTAAATATAACAACAAATTTTTGTCCCAAAACAAAGACTCAAGTCAGGAAACCCAAAAAATGAAATAAACACAACACCCACTCACCCAAAGAAAAGAGGGTGATAATGAAAAGGTGGGGCACCTCCAGTGCCAACACTGCTACTGCCCACCCACATCCCGAAAACAAAGGTTCTGAGAGGGAGTAGGAGGTAGAATACAGCAAGACTCCATTAGAAGAAACAACATTACTAAGGTGAGTAATTTTTCTTCAAACAACATGAAGTCTTGCTGTATTCAGACAATAGCAGACTACCAAGCAGTACCTCCATGGAGGAGGGACAGAACCTACTTAGGAAATAGGCTCTGAAGCATAGCTGTGCCAAACCGAGCATCACTCCTAGCCTGGATATCCAAGAGAGTAATGCTTGGTAAAAGTGTGAACTGTTTTCCAGGTAGCTGCTTGACATATCTCTAAGATAGGAATATCCCTGGCAGCAGCCAGGGAGGCAGCTGTACCTCTAATAGAGTGAGCCCTCAGGCCTGAGGGTGGAACCTTACCTAGTTTTTCATAGCAAAATTGAATGCAAGAGACAATCCACCTGGCAATGGATCTTTTAGTAGCAGGTTTTCCTTTACCAACCTCACCGTAAGTGAAGAACAGTTGGAGGGAGTCAAACCTGTGACCCTTGGTATGTTCTATGTAGTAGCTAAGGGTTCTTTTCACATCTAAACTGTGCAGCCTCCTCTCACCAGAGGAGGAATGGTCAGTGAAGTACACCGGAAGAGACATAGATTGGTTAAGGTGGAAGTCTGAAACCACCTTAGGTAAAAACTTCCTGTTAGTCCTGAGGACCACCTTATCTCTATGGAAAGAGATAAAATCAGGCTCCACTGACAGGGCTTGTAACTCACTTATGCGCCTGGCAGAAGTGATGGCTACCAGGAACACAGTTTTCCAAGTCAAGTACTTAAGCTCTGCTGAGGACAAAGGCTCAAAAGGGGGTTGCATAAGCTGAGCAATGCAAACGTTAAGGTCCCAAGCAGGTGCAGGGTCCCTGAATGGCGGATTGGTATGAAGCAATCCCTTGAAAAACTTGGAGAATACAGGGTGAGCTGAAAGAAAAGAGGGCTTACCTGCTGAAAGAAAAGCAGAGACAGCTGCCAGATGCATCCTTAGTGTAGCTGGTCTGAGTTCCAAGCTATTCAGATGGACCATATAGTCAAGGACTGTGGGCAGATCAGCAGACTCTGGGGAAATATGCTTCCCAGAGCACCATATGGAAAATCTTTTCCACTTGGAATTATAAGTAGTTCTGGTGGAAGGCTTCCTAGAAGCCTTTAGAATATCCATAACACCTTGGGAGAGGTGTAAATCAGCAAACTCTAACTCTTCAAGAGCCAGGCCTTGAGATTGAGAGATTTGAGATTCGGGTACCAAACACAGGTTAGCAGGTTGTAATTCCTGGGAAGAGACAGGGGAAGGTGGACTGCTAAGGACAATACGAGAGGATACCAGGGCTGTCTGGCCCAGTCTGGAGCAATCAGGATCACCTTGCAGGGTTGAGACCTGATTTTGACTAGCACTTTGAATAGGAGAGGGAAAGGGAGAAAAGCATACAGGAACTTCCCTTCCCAACTGAGAACTAAGGCATCCAGGGGGACTGAGCCCAACACTGGGGGCCTGCAACAAAATAGGGGAAGTTGTTGATTGTCTGGGGCTGCAAAAAGATCTATCTGTGGGGTGCCTCATCTGGAGAACATCACCTCCAAAACCAGGGGATCCAGTGACCATTCGTGATGGGCCTGGGATATCTTGCTGAGAGCATCTGCCAGGACATTGTCCTTGCCTGGGAGGTGTACTGCTGTGAGGGAAATGTTCAGGGAATAAGCCAGAGACCACAACTTCATTGCTTCTGTGCACAAGGCCGTAGACCGAGTGCCTTCTTGCTTGTTGATATACCACATTGTGGTGGTATTGTCTATTCTGATCTGAGTAACTGTTCTGAACAGACTTGGAAAAGGCTTGAAGTGCTAGAAATACTGCTCTGAGTTCCAACAGATTGATGTGAAGCAGAAATTCCTGAGGGGACCACAACCCCTGAGTGGTCAGGTCTCCCAAGTGGGCCCCCCACCCCAAGAGGGAGGCATCTGTAGTAAGGATTAAAGAGCGAGACTGAGTGACAAAGGGAACTCCCTGTCTTAGATTGTTCTGATCCTGCCACCACTGCAAGGCCTGATCAGGGTTCAAGTCACTGGGATCAGTTTGGTCAGAGGGTCCTTTTTCTGAGACCAAAAGTCTCTAAAGTGGAACTAAATGTCCCTCATCTGAAATCTTGCTCCCTGCACCACTGCTGTAGAAGCAGCCATGTGCCCCAGGAGCAGCAGAAAATGCCTTGCTGGTCGAGACACCTGAAGGGTGAATGAGGAGGCCAGTGTGATAAGGATCCTTGCCCTGTCCAGGGGAAGGAAGGCTCTGGCCTTTTCTGTATCTAGCTCTGTGCCTATGAAGGTGAGGAGCTGAACAGGCTCTAGGACTGACTTTGAAAGATTCAGAAGGAAACCTAGAGAGGTGAGCAGTTGCTGAGTTACCTGTAGGTGTAACTTGACTTGGTCTGGGGACTGGCCTACTATGAGCCAGTCGTCCAGGTATGGGAAGATGGCAATCCTTTGCCTTCTTAGAGAAGCAACTACTACTGCCAGGCATTTTGTGAACACCCTTGGAGCAGAGGGTAGACCGAAGGGCATTGCTCTGAATTGGTAATGGCCTGAGGGCAGCTCGAACCTGAGGTACTTTCGGTGGGAGCTTCTGATGAGAATATGGAAATAGGCATCCTTGAGGTCCAGGGAGACTAGTCAGTCCCCTGGCCTTAAAGAGGGTAGAATTATTCCCAGAGTCACCATTTTGAATTGTGGCTTTAAAAGGTGCTTGTTTAAGTATCTGAGATCCAGGATGGGCCGCCATTCTCCTGTCTTTTTGGGGGTACGGAAGTACCTGGAGTACAATTCTTTGCCCTGGTGTAGGGGTGGAACCCTTTCCACAGCTCTGAGAGCCAGTAGGGAAGAGACCTCTGCCTCTAGGGCAAGTGCCTCTGAAGGATTTGCAGGTGGAAAGGATCTGGTTCTCAGCTTTGGAAATTTTTTGAAGCTGAGAACCAGTCCCTGGATTACTACTTCCAGGACCCACTTGTCTGATGTTAGAGACTTCCAGTCCTGGACAAAGTAAGCCAGCCTGCCCCCTACAGGTAGCGGAGAATCGGCCCTAGCAAACCCATCAGGGTGCCTGTTTGGCAGGGGGTTTAGGCTGAGGGGTGGAAGCAGGCCTGCTTGTACCCCTTCTGCCCCTCCCTCTAAAGAATCCCCTCTGAGCATAAGCAGAAGAGGAGGCCTGGGCTTGGTAGAAAGGCCTATGAAAAGGCCTGCCCCTGCTCCTGGGATGCTGCCTTTGAGGAGTGGTTTGCCTTTCCTTGGCCTGGGCACTCCTATAGGTGGTCCTATTTCATCCATTTTCTTCATATAATTCTCTGTTTGCTCCCCAAACAGAGAATTACCCACAACAGGAAAATCCATGGCCTTAGTCTGGGTATCCGTGACAGGCTAGTACATCTGAGCCAAGCCATTCTACGAAGTGCCACAGATGTAGCCATGACTCTAGATGAAACATCATTGGAGTCCACTGCAGCATGGAATTGCACCTTGGATGCCTCAATACCATCAGCAGCCACCTGCTCCAGCTCCTTGGCAAGCTGGCCAGGGACCTGTTTTGCTAAAGCCATGACAGTGTCCCATCTAGATTTCTGATACCTAGCAGTTTAGATCATATAATTGGCCTGTCTGAGTCCCAAGGATGCTGCCATGTACTGTTTCTTTGCCATGGCATCTATCCTCCTGGAGTCCTTGTCTCGGGGGTGGTGTGAAGCCAAGGGGAATATTAGCCTTATCACAGGCTGCAGCCTGCACTACCCCAACATGGCTGCATTGTTGTGTAAGGAACTCTGTATCTGAGCCTGACAGAGTATACCTCTTGTCCATTCTTTTATCTACAGGAGATATAGTATTAAGAGTCTTTAAAATCTTACATGTCTGTTTCCCAAAAGATTTGTGTAAGGGAATAGACAGCCTCCTAGACTCTGGGATATCCATCATTTCCACATAGTCAGGCTCTTCCTGGTCATCCACAGCTTCTTCCATAGGAAGCTGAAGGGTTTCGGCCACTTTCTTATAAAACATGAAATGGGAAGGGGACTCAGAAAGCCTAGGAGAAGACACTCCTGAAGGTCTGTCTGGGGAGATGTCCGGGTCAATGGGCACATCCAGACTTTCAAAATCACATTCACTTTCCTCATACTCCTCTTCCTCCTCCTCCGGTTCATAATATTCCTCTAAATCATAATCTTGAACTGGCGGAACCGGCCGAACCGAGTGCCTTCCTGATGGTGCCGGTTCGGTCGGAACCGGGGAAAGCGATTGCACAATTTTTACCGCTTTGGCTATTTCTTCAGCGGTTGAAGAAGAAACTTTTGGATCCACACCAGCTGATTTTTCCTTACTTGTTCTCTTAGCTGGAACCAACTCCTCAGAATCGGTTCTCCTTTTGCCCGAAGAAGTCTTGGCCTGGTCAGAGGGCACTCCTTCTGGTTCGGTTTGAACCGAACCGGGCTGGCCATCCGGTTCAGCGGACTTTTTGGCCTCCCTTTCCCTGAGCCTACCAACTCTCTTCTCTAGGGTAGCTGCAGGAAAATTTTACAAATCTGGCAGTCTGCATTGAGGTGGTCAAACCCCAGACAATAAACACAGGTGGTGTGGGGGTCAGCCTTAGCAAAGACTTCCCCACACACACTGCAGTGTTGAAACCCAGTGGACCCGGTTTTTCTTTTGGGTTTCTCAGACATTGTGCCAGTCCTAACCAAACTTACCCTTTTAATTGCAATCAGCCAGGCAAGACACTCTTATCGGTTCCTGACCGTGTCACGGGTCGTGGAAAAAACCGTAATAAAATCCGTTCTTTTTAGAACCAATAAGAAACTGTAACCACACTCTAAAAGTACAGATAAAGATTTAACAGCAACTCTATCGGTTCAAACCGAACCGATGAACTGTTTACAAGTTCCACACAGAACAGAAAACAATATAACCTATCTAGTACTCACGAATACCACAGACAGAGACTGAACCGACAGGTTGCGGTTTAAATTCGGTCGAAAACCGAAAAAAACGGTACTTTAACCGACAAATTGAATCGAGCAGAAGGAGAAATCTCCAGAGCGACTGTTCAGTGAGGCGGAGTAAAGAATCTGACAGTTTGAGTTCAAACAGCAACAGACAGAGTCTCAACCGAGCTCGAGCTCAGCGTTCCATGCCTGGCATGGAAAGTTAACTCTTTCATCTCCGGGGCAGTTCGAAGGTTGGGACTCACTGCTATTGTCAGAATACAGCAAGACTTCATGTTGTTTGAAGGTCCTGGTGTCGGCCCAGCAGGCAGACCAGACAGCTCAGGCACTGGCCTGGAGGGCTGAGGGCCAAGAGTAGGTGGACCCATGGGAGGGTCTGGGAGCCCTGATGATCCTGACGGTGGAACGGGTCTGTGATCAGGTAATGGTATACCGGAGGGCGACATCGGGTTAACTGGCATTGGGTCCAGCAGGCAGACCAGACAGCTCAGGCACTGGCCTGGAGGGCTGAGGGCCAAGAGTAGGTGGACCCATGGGAGGGTCTGGGAGCCCTGATGGTCCTGACGGTGGAACGGGTCTGTGATCAGGTAATGGTATACCGTAGGGCGACATCGGGTTAACTGGCGTTGGGTCCGGCGTCTGAGGATCCAGCGTCCGGGGGGCCCTGGCGAGCGTCCCTGTGTCCTCGACCCCAGCTGGGGAAGAGTGAGCAGAATCCTCGGGGGGGGGGAGAGTATGAGGGGACGGAGAGGCCTCAGAGGGCAATGCAGCAGAAGTACGTTGCTGCAACTCCAAGATGTCAGGCGTGGCTTCAGAGCCTGACATGGGGTTGTGGGCTGGGCGATCGTCAGAGGGGCCGACGACCGGCTTATCAGCCTTGTCTAGGCGGACGTCAGCGAAGCCGGCACCCGACTTACCAGACCCACGCTTACCAGTAGATCACCGAGGGTCGAGCGGTCAGAAAGCAGGAGTGGAGACCTCCTTGCCCAGGAGGCTCCTGGCAGGCCCAAGCAGGGTGCCCGGGCTTGCACCACCAAGGCGGCCGCCGAGGATCAGTCCCAGGAGCGGAAGACACCTTAAGGGCCATGACTCCAGACGAAGTCACGGCAGCTGTTGAAGATGAGACCCGGTCCTCTCCTTGTCCCTCTTTTTCTAGTGGCCTTCGGGGGCAGTGAACGTCTGCCTCAATTTCTTCAATTCATTTTCCATGGATGCCATTTTCTTTTTCAGCAAGCGAGCTTCCAGGGACTGTTGCCTCCGTTTGCAGGTAGTGGAATTGAATTTTCGGCAGTGCTGGCACTCCTCCATGTGGTGGTCTGGGCCTAAGCGGAAGATGCACAGAGAGTGGCCGCCCTTGTGAAGGAGCTGGGAACCGCACGAGTCGCACTTATTCTTATGCAATTTGGAGGGTATCTGGGATGACATACACAGTGAGATATTCAATAACTGTATTTGAGAAGAAATTCGAAAAGTTAGAGTCGAAAAGAGTAACACTCATCCAAAATGGCGAGACGAAAGAGCACTGTTCTTCCGCGAGGGTACTTTTATAAGCCAACGGCGAGAAAGCACTAGAAGGCGGGCATGGGGCATCTCCATGTTATATTGACGTCGGATGACACCAGTCACCAGTCTCCTGACGTGGAGGTGGTCCCCCGCCACAGACTGCTAGCTAGAGACTCTTCCGTGGTGTCCTGACACCTGGCGGCTTAGTCCTATATGTGAATACCTACTGCAAGAGCCCTCTCAAAGTAAGACCGGCTGCAAAGGACATCGATGGACTTTTTTTTTTTTTTTAAACAGGTGGAAGAAAAAAAACAGGATGCAGGAGTCCCAAACACGGCACTGGGGGATTGGGCACCTCAGTGTCACTGTTATGTTTTTTTTTTTGGGGGTACACACTATAAATACAAAAACATTCATGCACAATAGTGGGACAGGCAGTCAGAGGATTTGTGATTAAGACACTGGGGTATTATGCACCCCCAGTGTCACCATTATGTTTCGGGGGGGGGGTTCTGAGAGGAAGGGTCGGGTGGGAGGTTATGTCTTTCAGGGGTCAGACACGAAAATGAAAAAACAAAATAGTGCGAGCGGAGTGCTTCACAGACACAGAGGTGACTGTCTCGTCACTCCAACATGTTCATTCACAAGGAATGCGGGTGTCCTTTTCTCATAGCAAGGGGTCTGCAGCCCTAAAAAGGAAGAAAACTAGGAAAAGGAACAAGGGAACAAAGAAAGCGCCTGTTGGCGAACTATGTACACCATGCTTCACTGTGGAACATTACACGTTAGAGCTCTACAGCCAGAAATTTGGCCCATGGCAAGGACAGCAGAACAATGTTCAGCCAGATTATATAAGGGGAGGCTGGGTGGGAGGTCAAGCATACAGATATCCCCTAGAAGAAATAATATTACTACGGTAAATAATTTGTTCTTCTCACCCCAAGGATACCTCAGTATGCTGGACTAATGCACACTACAAAGCAGTGCAGTCGGGAGGAAGAAACAGAACCTACTTAGGAAAATAGGTTCTGCAGGATTGCAGTGCCAAATCTGGCATCTAACCTGGACTATACATTCAAGTAGTAGTGTTCTGTGAAGGTGTGCACAGTTTTCCAGGTAGCGGCTTTGCAGATGTCGAGAAAAGGTATGTCCCTTGCTGCTGTGACTGAGGCAGCGGTGCCCCTCATAGAGTGGGCCCTGAGGCCTTGGGGTGGCTATCTGCCAGCCTTACTGTAACATAACTGGATACAAGAGACTATCCAGCAGGAGACAGCCCTCAGAGACTGGCCTACCCTTACCCACCTCTCCATAAATGAGGAAGAGTTGGGTCTGAGAGGACCTGAGCTGCTTGGTGTGCTCCAAGTAGTAAGTCAGAGCCCATTTCATATCCAGGCTATGAAGCCTGCGCTCACCATGAGTGGATTTGTCTGTGAAAAAGACAGGAAGGTTTCCGGTGATGTCACGAATATGACTGCACGCTAGCCCGAGGTGCTCCTCCACGACCCCAGGAAAAGAGAAAGATTATACGTATATTCCGCGGTCTACTGATCATTTTAAAAGCACCTACAACAATCTGATATGGCGGGGAAATCATCGAAGCCGAAAAATGAAAAGACGAACGCAGCAGTTAGCAAAATGAAGCAGCTGGTACTGGGAGAGGCCTTGGAAGGCCTAACAGCGCTACCGACACGTAGGCACCAGGCCTCTGAATCAACAGTGGAATCGGAAGATGAGCTCTCGTCCTCAGAGAAAACCACAGCTAATACCCTGCAACAAATCCTGAAAACAGTCACAAAGATAGACACCTCCCTAGCTGACCTTAAAAAAGATGTGCGGATCCTGGATCGTGAAGTATCAGAGAACACAGCTGAAGTAGTAGAGCTTACTGAGGTCCAAGACACCAACGAACGCCTTCTCCTCTACCTTCTGAGAAAAGACCAGGAGAATCAGCAGAGAATGCAGGACCTGGAGAACAGGTCCCGTCGCAATAATTTTAGGATCCATGGGGTCCCAGAGGGTCAAGAGGAGGGGTTTGCTACTACGGAGGACTTTGTGCAACCATTGCTTCGGTCAGTACTTTCAATCTCACCAGACCTAAACTTGGATATTGACAGGGCCAACCGATCACTGGCTGTTAAACCTTCAGACCCCACAGCAAAGCCACGCTCTTTAATTATAAGGATGGTATACTATCATAGCAAAGACTGGATACTGAAAGAGGCATGGAGACTCAGAAATTTAAAGTACCACGATGCACCTATATTTTTTGATCGTGATTTCTCGAGCGCATTACAAGCGGAGAGGCAGAGGGCTAGAGCCATTGTGAAGGAGCTGAAGGTACGAAAAGACATACAAGCACAGATCCTTTACCTGGCCAGACTAAAAATACACCTAGACTCTAGAATAAAAACTTTCCCCTTCCTGGTCGAAGCGATCCCACTCTTAAAGGAACCGGACATTCCGGTGCCAGATATGGAAATAGAAAATCTGGAGAAAAAACTTCGAGCTGGGGCATGGTCAATTCGATCGAGAGGCGTCAACAGAGAAAGAGGTTTACCGGGATCCATCCCACTGGAGGCTGTCCATGATGTTAGTAAATTGCTGAAGCAAGTCGACCGAAGAGAACAAGATAATAACACGACCCCACAGAAGATGGCTCAGAGAGGAGATAAGTCATGAACTTTATTAAGCTGGGACTAAGTCATATTTTTTTCTGATGGCCCTGCCCCCCCTCCCTCATCCGCAGAGGGCCAGGGGTTAAAGGGAAAATACTTTTGGAATTTAGTCAACGGGGTATGGAATAGTAACAATGAGCCAACTGCATTGGGGGGGGTAAGTAACTGGGGAAATGGGGAAGGGGATACGCTGGTTTCCCCTCTTTCAACTGTACCATGCGAATGGGTCTAGTAAGTGCGACTAGCTGCCTAAAATAACCACGTACTGGGGAGCGGGGAGGTCAGAACTTTTTGACATCATCTGGGCCTCATCCCGCCATGCGTGAGTCGACAGGGAAGCCCTTGTAACATGGCAGGGTGTATGGTTAGAGCGCGGGAACCCTCACCAAATATCTGAATGATGAGGGCCCGCAGATCGCCTTACGACCACGTTTTGCACCTTATAGGCAGATGAATAGGGTTTTTTTTTTCTGGCGAATTGGATTCCGGTTACAGACCCACTACAGAGACTGGACTGAAAGTAATGGCAGGGAAGGGGGTTAGGAAGATCATCACTTTTTCTTTTGTTTTTCAAATACAGTATGTATAGACAACAAATGAGAAGGGGGCGACGGCCAGGGTGGATGGGAATGCCGATGCCTCCAGAGTAGATTATTGGACGACCAGGGAAAATCACGGGAGTGGAAAGAGGGGACTATCGGGGCTCTCGTAATGGGCAACTAGATGGTCAGGGGAGCAGGTGCCTGCTTTCACGTGCTGGGATGATCGGAGCGGGAAGTGTAAAGTCGGCCGAACAGGAGGGGGAGACTTGATTGAACAGCTACACACAGAGTGAGAGTCCAGGTGCCACGGCAACTGGAAAGCACTACGAAGGCTCTGAGGGAGGTCACAGTTATGAACCGCAGCTCCAGGGAATACGGGGTGGGGGGGTACAACGGGTATGCAGTTAAATAGACTGACGTCATTTTTTTAGTGGCAAAGTCCATGCACGGAGAGTGTGTACAGCCACAACCTCCACCAGATAACCGGGAGGTGGTTAAGATTTACAGCTAGCCATAACTGGCCAGCATTTCCTTGGAAGTTAAAACAGAGTTGATTGAAGTGTTCTATGAGAGTTCCCGGGTTATTAGGGAACAAGTTGCTGTTCACTTGTATGATACTGGGCAATATGCCACATTATTTTTTTATTTATGACTCTATAAAAATTCATGACACTGCAAAGTTTTATGAACCAGAACTGAATGTAAGGGAGGGCTGGCGTCGTGGATTGCTAAATGGAAGGGACCGTTGTGTGTGTTATGTCAAAGGGACAGCAGCACGAAGAATGGTGTTAAGATGACACAACTAAATATCATATCCTATGATGTCAAGGGCATTAACTCACCAATTAAGTGCATTAGATTGTTAGTTGAGTTAAAACATTTAAAGTGCGACATAGCCGTATTACAAGAAACACACTTAAGTGAAGCGGAGCACAACAAACTCTGGCGAGCATGGGTGGGCCGGGTGGAGGCGGCATCACATGAAACAGCAGAAAAAGCTGGGGTGGCGGTCCTCTTCAAAAGGGATTGCCCATTTCAGATTCAGGAGGTGGAGACAGCTGCCTCAGGTAGATTTATTAGGGTAACGGGTAGCATTCAGGATTAACTGATCCATTTGATAAATGTATATGCACCGAGAAGTTTTTTTGAAGATCTATGTCTCAAAATAGGGGGGCTGACGGGAGGACAGATAGTCCTGAGAGGGGACTTCAATGCTGTGCTGTGTCCCACCTTGGATCGTTCATCGGGGCAGACCTCCACTAACAGAACAGCTACTAGGAAACTGAAGCTGTTGTTGGAGGATAGTGGTTTCCTGGATGTGTGGAGATCTATGCATGGATCAGAGTGAGATTACACATATTATTCTCCAGCTCAGAGGTCCTACTCACGGACAGACATGATTTGGATGTTGAAATCAGATCTTTTCCCGTGTACCTCCTCTACTATATTCCCCATAACATTATCAGATCATGCACCAATAGGTATGCAGGTATCCTGGGGCAGTATGGGCAGGAAAATGGTTTGGAGGCTGAACACCTCTTTGCTGAATGATAAAGTATTTCAGCAACATATCTCCCATACATTGAAAGATCTAGAATCAGACTCTCCTATAGCTGATACATCACCTTTGATTTGGTTGGACATGATAAAGGCGGTGGTAAGGGGGCAAATAATAAGCTACGCCTTGAATAAAAAGAGGAGTAGCAATAAAAAAAAGGATAGAATTAACTCAAACAATAGAGACATGGGAAGAGAAGCATAAGGCCAACCCTATAAACGCAGAAGTGTTAGGTGAGTTAATTAAGGTTCAAGAAGCTCTGCAGGCTTTTGATAATAAAAAGGTGGAGGGCATTTTAAGGTTTTCTAACCAAAAGTACTATGAAGGGGGGCTAGGGCATCGAAGTTGTTAGCTATCCGGCTTAGAAAGGAACAAGCTACTAGATGTATGCAAAGTATCAGGAACAGAGACCATCTTAATCAGAAATGGACAAAGCCCTTGGATATCGTAGCACAATTCCGGCTGTTTTATGAGAAATTATATAGTGAAACCAAACAACCGCATGTGGTGGTACAGGAAACAGAGGAGTTCCTCTGGACGCTGTCCCTCCCCAAGCTCACCATAGAGGATCAGAATGCCCTTTCCGCTCCCATTACTGAACAAGAACTATATTCAGTGATCAATAAATTACCAGCTGGTAAATCCCCGGGCCCCAGCGGGTATCCAGTAGAGTTTTATAGGATGTTTAAGAAGCTGTTAATGCCTAAGCTGAAACTGATTATGAACTCTATCCTAGAAGAGGAGCAGCTTCCACAATCGTGGACAAAGGCCTGATTTCAGTCATTCCCAAGGTAGGGAAACTGGCTGATGCATGCGACTCGTATAGGCCAATTTCATTATTAAACCAAGATTTTAAGTTTCTAACTAAAATAATAGCCAACAGGCTTCAACGGTACATTGAATGTCTTGTTCACCCTCCTCAAGTTGGCTTCATACCACACCGCCACCTCTCAGACAATATAAGAAGATTATTAAACATAATAACAGCCCAGGTAGAAACAAATACTCTCCAAGCAGTGCTTTTTCTCGACGCAGAGAAAGTGTTCAATCATATCAATTGGGTTTATATGAAAGAAATATTATTACATATGGGAATAGGAGGTAATTTCCTAAAATGGACCATGCTAGCTTACCAAAACCCATCCGCTAGGGTTAGGGTGAATGGGACAGTGTCAGAGGTTTTTAAGGCTAGTCGGGGCATGAGGCAGGGCTGCCCCCTGTCCCTGCTGCTGTTTGCCCTGAAGATTGAGCCTTTGGCCCAAGCTATAAGGGAAGATAATAACATAGAGGGGATTAAAGTAAACTGGGTGATGAATAAAGTTTTGCTGTATGCAGACGGCACTTTAATTATTTCAATAATCCAGAGACGTCTCTCCCCCCACTTTTGCAACTCCTGAGCAGGTTTGGGAGAATATCAGGATTTAAGGTGAACGAGACAAAATCTAAGATGCTGATAAGGGATTGGGGGTGAGGAGGCCAGAAGGCCAGCTGGAGTTCACCCTTCTCTATGGCCAAAGACAAGATAAAGATATCTGGAAATACAGATACCCACTAAACTTTCAAAGTTACATGCATTTAACTATGGAGCACTCAAACAGCAGGTCTTTGTGGACTTGAACCGCTGGCAGGACGTGCCACCTACTCTTTATAACAGAGCTGAAACAGTTAAGATGAACGTATCACCCAGATATTTGTTTCTGTTCATGAATCTCCCAATGCCATTCACACGAGGGGAGTGGAAGGAATTGAGACAGAGACTGAGCAAATATATTTGGGCTGGACGACGTCCCAGAAAGAGATGGGAGTTGTTGTCGGAGGCCAGAGATAGGGGAGGCCTGGCGGTCCCGCATTTCTGTAACTATCATCTGGCAGCCCAGACTCTACCAATACTGCACATGATATCCCCGGGCCATAGAGTTAGTTGCATTGAGATGGAGCAGAATGCATTTCCAGAGACACCACTCAATTATTTGGTATGGCTAGCTCTTAGATCAGACCTAAATAGAATTAAAAATAGGTGGACTAAACATACCCTAGAGTCTTGGCTTTGGGCATGACAGAAATGGGAGATCCCGACACCAGTATGGCCTTGCAAACCCTTGGCATATTTGCCTCATTTCCCCCTGAATAAAAGGGGCAGTAGTTTTTTAAACTGGAAAAGACAAGGATTGGCTCATCTTACCCAATTTTTACAGGGGAACGTCCTGAAAAGTTTCACAGATCTGCAACAAGAGTTCAACCTGCCCAAGCAAAATTTTTATAAATATTTGTAATGTAGATACTACATTGAGACAAGGGTAGGCCTGACAGCCCTATCCAGCCCCATAATACCACCCTTGGTAGGAACATATCGAAAAGCACAAACCAGAGAGCTGAGAGGGTTCACCTTCTATATCTATAAGGCATTACTATTTTACAGACTCAACGTATAGAAAGAAAGTGGGAAGATGAGCTAGACATAAAGTTGTCAGAGAGGGAATGGGTAGGATTTGGCTGGGATGAGCAAGACATCCAACTCCCCTATATGGAGGGAACACTGTTGGAAAGTGGTGAGCAGATTTTTTATAACCCCAACAGTTTCCCAATACTATACAATACCCCCCCTCTGATGGTTGTTGGAGGAATTGTGGGGCAAGGGGCTCAATTACCCATATACTTTGGAGGTGCCCATCTCTTGCTAATTATTGGAATGATAACACTCAGGCTATTAAAGAGATACTTCATCTGGAGGGAAATATGGGTCCGGAGCATGTAGTATTAGGCCTACCACCACCTGAGATGAGGCTGAACGCCCAAAAGTACTTATTTTACATTCTGATAGCAGCAGCCTCAAAGACCATTACACAGCACTGGCTCACCACAGATCCCCCAACTTTATCTCAATGGGTAAATAATGTAAATCATGTTAAGGAGGCAGAAGGAGCTACAGCACGTCTGAGATTGATGACAGATAAGTTTAACTCCAGATAGTTACATTACTATGATTTTACAGAAAATCGTAACGGCACTCCAGTGCTAGAGCAGTATATACTTCCATGGTAATAAGAAGTGGATGATGAGGAGCACCACCGCCGCCACACCCCCCATGCGGCAGCGTTGGATGCTGTCGATTGGAGACAGCATAACTAAAGCAACCAGAATGCCAGCCTCCTATTAGGTGATATTAAGGGACCTTTGATAGGGAATCAACTTGGTATGGATCCCACAATATATAATCTTAAAATTATAAGACCACAACTTTTCACAAAACAACTCATGCAATTATTATTATACTTGATGGCCTTTCTTTCCTTGATCCTTTTCTTTTTTTTTTTTTTTACTATCATTGTTTAAATGATATGTTATGTTAATTTTAGTATGTGATATGAGTATGCTACCTTAGGGTCAATTGAATCTCTTGGTATAATACCAGCTCTTTTAAGTAGCAACACAGTGAGAGCGAAAAATGGACATTTCCGTGCTCAGAACTGATCCATGTGGACAATCAATCAATCAACAGAAACAAGGAACTGTTATATGTTTACACAGCACATGGCTATGATGGATTTAAATTAATCAAGTCACCCTCACATTAAATAATATATATTGACAATGTATTATTAATATCTAACCTAGGGATATGCTCTCTCTGAATATGAAAGGTTGTATACAGAGATATGTATTGTATAATGTATATGAAATACAAATAAAAATATCTGGTAAGTTCAAACAAACAAACAAAAAAAAAAAAGACAGGAAGCGCTATCGATTGATTCAAGTGAAATTCAGACACCATCTTGGAAAGAAATTTCATGTTGGTCCTGAGAACTATTTTGTCCCTGTGGGAAATAATGTGGTTATGTTCAGTGCATAGAGCCTGCAGCTCTGAAATTCTTCTGGCTGAAGTGATGGCCACTAGGACAACAGTTTTCCAAGTGACATACTTTAAATCTTAAGTAGCCAGAGGCTTGAATGGGGACTCCATCAGCTTGGCTATACACAGTTTCAAGTCCCAGGGTGGAACAGGTTCTCTAAGTGGGGACTGAAGGTGCAGTAGGCCTTTAAAGAATTTCTTGAAGATGGAATCAGAAATTACAGATTTCTCTTTACCAGCAGAACTACAAGCTAAAATGGCTGCCAGGTGAACTTTCAGAGATGGGGCTCTAAGGCCTGATGCTTGTAAGTGTACTAAATGGTCCAGTATAGAGGACAGGCTAGCATGCAGTGGGTCAATCTGCCTATCTTTACACCACAAAGAAAATCTCTTCCACTTGGAAGCATAAGTCTTTTTGGTACTTGGCTTTTTGGCCGGTCGAAAGATTCTAAGAACTTGTTCTGAATAATGAATGGGCTGTTTAACTGAGAGGGTAAGAAGCAGGGAGAACCATGGCTACCTCGCCCAGTCGGAGGCACCAGAAACATTGTTGCTGGCTGGCTACTGAGTTCGAGAAGGATTCTGAGAATCAGGGGACATGGAGGGAAAGCGTACAGGAACCTTCCTGTCCAATCCAGAGACAGCGCATTCACTGGCACTGAGCCCAGAGCTGGAGGCCTGCAGCAGTAGAGGATAATTTGATGACTGAGGTTGGAAGCAAAGAGATCTGTTTCTGGAGTGCTCAAACTCCTGAAAAGCGTGGCTATTACTTGCTTGTTCAGAGTCCACTCATGGTGGCCCTGACAGATGTGACTTAAGGTGTCTACCAGCACATTGTCCTTGCCTGGCAGGTGAATGGCAGAGAACTGCATGTCTAGGGAGTAAGCCAGAGACCAGATTTTCATGGCCTCTGTGCAGACCTTTGTGGATCTTGTGTCACCCTATTTATTGATGTAGAACATAGCAGTTGAGCTGGGGGACAAAGGCTTTGATAGCCATGTACACAGGTCTGAGCTTGAGGCGATTTATATGAAATCTAGACTCCCTGGGAGACCACACCTTGCTTATGGACTGATCTGTCAGGTGTGCACCCCAATGTAGGAGTGATGCATCCATAGTGAGCACTACGGAAGGTTCCTTTTGCAGGAAAGAGATTCGTTCCCTGAGGTTTTCTTTGTCCTTCCACCAGTTCAGAGCCTGCAACAGGGTTCCTATGACTGGAATGGGCTTTGATAGGGAGTCCCATTTCTGAGACCAATAAGATCCAAGATGGTATTGAGTATCTCTCATTTGAAACCTGGCACCTGGAACTACCGCTATAGTAGGGGTCATGTGTCCTAGGAGCCTGAGGAAGTGCCTGGCTGGCCTTGGTTTCCCTAGGACAAATGAGTTTGCCAGGGTTTACAGGCTGTGCACACTGTCTAGTGGGAACAGAGCTTTCCCCAGCTGGGTGTCCAGCTCTGCTCCAGTGAACTCCAATAGTTGAGCTGGCTCGAAGTGGGAGCTGTCTGTGTTCATCAGGAAACCCAGGGACTCAAGGGTGCGCTAAGGGAGTCTATGACCTTCTGAGAAGACTTATCCACTATGAGTCAGTCATCCAGATAGGGAAAGACAGAGATCTGCTGTCTTCTGAGATGGGCTGCCACCACTGCCAGACACTTTGTGAAAACTCTGGGAGCTGAAAAAGGCCGAAAGGCAGAGCTGCAAACTGGTAATGACCAGATGGCAGTCTGAATTAAGATACTTTATGTGAGCGGGCCTGACTGGAATATGAAAACAGGCATCTCTGAGGTCTAGAGAGGATAGGCAGTCCCCCCTGTTGCAAGGAGCGAATCACCACTGACAGGGTGACCATTTTGAATTTGGGATTAAACAGGTGCTTGTTTAGGTACCTGAGATCCAGAACAGGCCAACAATCCCCACTTTTCTTTAGAGTGAAGAAGTATCTGGAATAGGGGCCTTTTTCCCATTGAGAGGAAGGAACTCTTTCCACTGCATTTGCTGACAGAAGAGACTTTACCTCAAATTCCAGCAGGATTTCTTCAGTGGGAGTTAGAGGTTTTAAACTCCTGGGGCCCTGCTATGTAGGAAATGTTTTGAACTGCAGGGTAAGACTTCGACTCATCACCTCCAGCACCCACTTTTCAGAGGTGATGTGTTGCCATTGTTTGAGGTAGTGGGTCAACCTTCCTCTTACTGTGTGGTGCGAGGTGTCCTGGGCCTTCCAGTCAGGGTTTTTGTTTAGTTTGAGTCTTTGCAGAAGGGGTTGGTTCAGTATGTTTCTGAACCCTTCTACCTCATCCCCTACAGAATCCTCTCATTTGAGAGTAATCAAGGGGCATGGGCATTGACATGCGCTAGAAGGCCCTGGGGAAGTAACGTCTACCTCTGCCCCCTCTACCCTGGGGTTTGCAGGAAGTAGATGCTTTCTCTTTTAACTGCATTGCTCTGGTAGGTGGACTTGTATTCTTTCAACTTTTTCACGTAAGCTTCTGTTTTGTCCCCAAAAAGAGACTTGTTCTCACTGGGGAAATTCATAGCTTTGGTTTGGATATCCTGGGAGAGATTGGTGGTTCCCAGTCAGGCAAACCTCCTGAGACAGAGCCTGAGCCATGGCTCTGAAGCCAGTGTCACTGGCATCCACAGCCATGTGAAACTGATATTTTGTGGCTTCCAAGGCAGTTTTGACAGTTTCTGCAAGGTCTTGAGCCACTTTTACTGGGGCTTGCTGAATAATGGCTGGGACAGAGTTCCAGAGAGCTTTCTGATATGGAGTTTTGTCCACCATATAAGAAGAGAGGCATAGCATCAGAGAGGCTGCGGTGTAAGATTTCTTACCTATAGTGTCCACTTTTTTTTTTTTTCCTTTTCTGGAAGCTAGCAAGAAAAGGGTACTTTAACTTTATCACAGGCTGCATCCTGCACGACTCCTTCATGGATGCATATAATGATACTCAGCATTAGACTTATCAAACTGGTACTCTTCTCTACTTTCTTATCCATCCCCAGGCTGGAGGTAGGAGGATCTGAAGTATTTTGAAAATAGCCCTTCTAAGGGACTTATAAATTGGAAGGAGAAGCTTTGTTGTAGGAGGGAGACCCATCATGTCTAAGAAAGCTGCCTCCTTCTTCTCAGTGGACTCTTGAGTAGAAAGGCCAAGATTATCTACCATGTGTTGGACAAAGGTATAGTGAGAGGTAAAACCCTGTTTGTCATTAGAGGAAGAACCAAACACCTGAACATCAGAACCAAGCACTTCACCCTCCTCTTCATCATAAACACCCTCAAAGAAGATGCCAGGCCAGGGTCAGATGGAATAGGAGCAGCTGGGGCACTAATAAGAGTGTCCACAGCCTGAAAAATCTGATATAGTTGCCAAGCCTTTACCATTTCCTCTGCAGAGGGTATATGTTGTTTTGACACTGGTGCCTCCCTTTGCTTTTCAGCGAGGGGGGCAGTGGTATATTTTTCCTTTAGTTTCTTTTTAGCAGGTCCTGAATCAGAAACCTGCTGTGAATGTCTTTTATTTTTTATCAGACTTATTTTCAAGGGGCTTCATAGAGGACCTGTCTTTAGACTTTTGTTGAGAGGCAGACCCCCTTTTCTGAATTTTTTTTTATAGAAGAGGCAGACTGAGAAGCCATAATTTAAAGGCTTATTTTTAAAGTGTATGAGCAAAATTAGTAAAAGCTCACAGAGAAGCAAATGACTGGTTCTAACATAAACAAGGCTGTGGCAGTCTGCCTTGTCCACAACCAAAAAGTAAACAGTTTAAAACAGTAAATACCAGTCTTGTTCAAGGTCTGTCTCACCCACTAATCTGTCAGAAGACCAACAAAAATATTGTTCCCAAAACAAAAAAAGTGAAGAGAAAGTAAGGCTCCCAGTACTAACTGAGGAGAAAACAAGAAAAAAAAAAATGGTAAAAAATGACGGTTCCTTGATAAAAATAATGATCCGCAGAAAAAATGGAGTTAAAAAAAATAAAAATGCGCAGAAATGTTACCTCAGACGCAATATTTTTTATTCAGAATAAGTGGATAAAAAACACAGTTCCTGGGAACTAAGGAACCGCGGAAAACAAAAAAGCACAATTAAAAGAAAAACTCACTAAAAGCAGCACAAATATAAGGAATTAACTCCAGAAGTATGATAAAAGTACTTCAGAATGAAGATATAAAGAGAAAACTCTGGGACAGACTTGTCCAGTCAGTGGACAAATTTATCTGACTTTCAGCAGCACCAGCACACAACACTCTTACTTCAATCTGATTGGCTAACTCCTTACCATCATCAGCACAGTCTCCACCTTCAGGGCAGCTGAACCCAGCTGGCATACTGCATTAGTTATGCATGCTGAGGGATTCCTTGGGTGAGAAGAAAAAATTACTCACCTTAGTAATGTTGTTTCTTCTAATGGAGTCTTGCTGTATTCTGACTATTGCAGGTAGGTCCTGCCTTTCAACTGCCACGGAGAACGAAGACTTAACTTTCCATGGCCAGCATGGAACGTTCACCGCGAGCTCGGTTGAAGCCTCTGTCTGCTGTTGTTTAAACTCCAACCATCACATCTTTACGAGCAATACTCACTAGAAGTTCTGTGTGGAAACTGTAAAACTCACACTAGCCAACTGGCAACTAAATTTATTAAAAAAGGGTTTTTTGGTTTCAGAGCAAAGACTCAAGTCAGGAAACCCAAAAAAAACAACACACACACAAAATAAAGGAGGGTGAAAAAGGGGCACCTCTAGGGTGCCAACACTGCTCCTGCCCACCCACATCCCAAAAACCAGGTTCTGAGAGGGGAGGCGGGGGAGGTCAGAATACAGCAAGACTCCATTAGAAAAAACAACATTACTAAGGTGAGTAATTTTTTCTTCAAACAACATGAAGTCTTGCTGTATTCTGACTATAAGACTACTAAGCAGTACCTCCATGGAGGAGGGACAAGAACCTACTACTTTGGGAATAGGCTCCAGTACTGCTGTAGGCAAACCGAGCATCACTCCTAGCCTGGATATCCAGAGAGTAATGCTTGGTGAATGTATGGACTGTTTTCCAGGTGGCTGCTTGACAAATTTCTAGGATAGGAATATCCCTGGCAGCAGCCAGGGAAGCAGCTGTACATCTAGTAGAGTGAGCCCTCAGGCCTGAGGGTGGTGTTCTACCCAGTTTTTCATAGCAGAATTGTATACAAGAGACAATCCACCTGGCAATAGATCTTTTAGTGGCAGATTTGCCCTTACTGACCTCTCCATATGTGAGGAACAATTGGAGGACTCAAACCTGTGACCCTTGGTGCGCTCTACGTAGTAGCTAAGGGCCCTTTTAACATCCAAGCTGTGCAGCTTCCTCTCTCCAGAGGAGGAATGGTCAGTGAAGAAAACAGGGAGAGACAGAGACTGATTAAGGTGGAAATCTGAAACCACCTTAGGCCAAAACTTCCTGTTAGTTCTTAGGACCACTTTATCTCTATGGAAAGAGATGAAATCAGGCTCCACTGACAGGGCTTGCAATTCACTGATATGCCTGGCAGAGATAATGGCTACCAAAAACACATTTTTCCAAGTCAAGTACTTAAGCTCTGCAGAGGACAAAGGCTCAAAGGGTGGTTGCATAAGCTGAGCAATGCAAACATTAAGGTCCCAGGCAGGAGCAGGGTCCCTAAAGGGGGGATTGGTGTGCAGCAATCTCTTGAAGAACTTACAAAACACAGGATGGACTGACAGAGGAGAGGGCTTGCCTACTGACAAGAAGGCAGAAATAGCTGACAGATGCACTTTAAGTGTAGCTGGCCTAAGTCCCAAGCCATTAAGATGAACCACATTGTCCAGGACTGTAGGCAACCCAGCAGATTCTGGAGAAATATGCTTATTAGAGCACCAAATAGTGAACCTTTTCCATTTGGAGTTGTAAGTCTTTCTGGTGGAAGACTTTCGAGAAGCCTTAAGGATATCCAGAACCCCTTGAGAAAGGTGTAGATCAGCAAACTCTAACTCTTCAAGAGCCATGCCTTGAGATTGAGAGATTTGAGGTTTGGGTAGCAAATCCTCCCCTGAGAGGATGTCAACAGGTTGTAATTCCTGGGAAGAGACAGGGGAAGATGGACTGTTAAGGACATTAACAGCGGGTACTAGGGCCGTCTGGCCCAGTCTGGAGCAATCAGAATCACTTTGCATGGTTGAGACCTGATCTTGACTAACACTTTGAACAGGAGAGGAAAGGGGGAAAAGCATACAGGAACTTCACTTCCCAATTCAGAATCAGAGCATCCAAGGGGATTGAGCCCAAAATTGGGGGTCTGCAACAAAAGAGAGGAAGTTGGTGATTGTCTGGGGCTGCAAAAAGAGCCATCTGTGGAGTGCCCCATCTCGAGAAAATCACTTCCAAAACTAGGGGATCTAGGGTCCATTCATGATGGCCCTGGGATATCCTTCTGAGAGCATCTGCTAGGACACTATCCTTCCCTGGGGGGTGAACTGCTATCGGAGAGGTTTGCAGGGAATAGGCCAGAGACCACAATTTCATTGCTTCTGTGCACAAGGCCATAGACCGAGTGCCTCCTTGCTTACTGATGTACCACATTGTGGTGGTATTGTCTTTTCTGATCTGTACCACTTTGTTCTGTACAGATTTGGAAAAGGCTTGCAGTGCCAGAAACAGTGCTCTGAGTTCCAAGAGACTGATGTGAAGCAAAGATTCTTGAGGTGACCACAGCCCTTGGGTGGTAAGATCCCCCAAGTGGGCTCCCCAGCCCAGCAGGGAGGCATCTGTGGTGAGTATCATTGAATGACACTGAGTGACAAAAGGAACTCCTTGTCTCAAATTGTCCTGATCCTGCCACCACTGCAGAGCCTGGATCAGGGTTCTAGTCACTGGGACTAGTTTGGTAAGGGAATCCTTTCTTTGGGACCAGAAGGCTCTTAAGTGGAACTGAATGTCCCTCATCTGGAATCTTGGCCCCTGGACCACTGCTGTAGGGGCTGTCATGTGGCCCAGGAGCTGCAGGAAATGCCTTGCTGGTCGAGACACCTGAAGGGAGAATGAAGAGGCCAGTTCTACAAGGGTCCTTGCCCTGTCCAGGGGAAGGAAGGCTTTTGCCCTTATTGTATCCAGCTCTGCCTCTATAAAGGTGAGGAGCTGTACTGGCTCAAGAACTGACTCTGGAAGGTTGAGGAGGAATCTTAAGGAAGTGAGCACTTGCTGAGTTATTTGCAGATGAGACTTGACTTGGTCTGGAGACTGACCCACTATGAACCAGTCCAAGTATGGAAAGATTGAGATCTTTTTTCTCCTTAGGAAAGCAACCACTACTGCCAGGCACTTTGTGAACACCCTTGGGGCTGATGTTAGGCCAAAGGGCATTGCTCTGAATTGATAGTGGCCTGAGGGCAACTCGAACCTGAGGTACTTTCTGTGGGAGCACCTGATGGGAATGTGAAAATAGGCATCTTTGAGGTCCAGGGAGGCTAGCCAGTCCCCTAGCCTTAGAGAGGGCAGAATTATTCCCCAGATTCACCATTTTGAATTTTGGTTTTAAAAGGTGCTGGTTCAGATATCTTAGATCCAGGATGGGCCGCCATTCTGCCATTCTCCTATTTTTTTTGGGGGTTAGGAAGTACCTGGAGTACAATCCTTTGCCCTGTGTAGGGTAGAAACCCTTTCTATGGCTCTGAGAGCCAGGAGGAAAGAAACCTCTGCCTCTAGGGCAAGGGTCTCTGATGGATTTGCAGGTGGAAAGGATCTGGTTCTCATCTTGGGAATTTTTTTGAAGCTGAGAACCAGTCTCAGACTTACTACTTCCAGGGCCCACTTGTCTGATGTCAAAGACTTCCAGTCCTGGACAAAGTAAGCCAGCCTGCCCCCTACAGGTAGTGGAGAATCGGCCCGGGCAGACCCATCAGGATGTCTGCCTGGCAGGGGCTTTAGGCTGAGGGGTGGAAGCAGGCCTGCTCATTCCCCGTCTGCCTCTCCCTCTGAAGAACCCCCTCTGAGCATAAGCAGAAGAGGAGGCCTGGGTCTGGTAAAATGGCCTTTGAAAGGTCCTGCCCCTGGAATGCTGTCTCTGAGGAGTGGCTTGCCTTTCTTTGGCCTGAGCACTCCTGTAGGTGGTCCTGTACTCATCCATCTTTTTCATGTAGTTCTCTGTCTGCTCCCCAAACAGAGAATTACCAATGACAGGGAAATCCATGGCCTTAGCCTGGGTATCCTGTGATAGGCTAGTACATCTGAGCCAAGCCATCCTCCGAAGGGCCAGAGAAGTAGCGATGACTCTAGATGAAACATCACTGGAGTCCACAGCAGCATGAAACTGCACCTTGGATGCCTCAATCCCATCAGCAGCTACCTGCTCCAGCTCCTTGGCAAGCTGGTCAGGGACCTGTTTAGCCACAGCCAGCACAGTTTCCCACCTGGATTTCTGGTATCTAGCTGTGTAGGCCATATAGTTAGCCTGCCTGAGTCCCAAAGAAGCTGCCATGTACTGCTTCTTTGCCATGGCATCAGTCCTCCTGGAGTCCTTATCTGGGGGGTGTGAAGCCAAGGGAATATTTGCCTTATCACAAGCAGCAGTCTGCACTACCCCAACATGGCTGCATTGCTGGGAAAGGAACTCCGTGTCTGAGCCCGGAAGGGTATACCTCTTGTCCATTCTTCTGTCCACAGGAGGTATGGAATTAGGAGTCTTTAGAATTTTAAATGTCTGTTTCCCAAAAGATTTATGGAGGGGAACAGACAATCTCCTGGACTCTGGGATGTCCATCATCTCAACAAATTCAGGCTCCTCCTGATCCTCTAGTGCTTCTTCCATTGGAAGCTGGAGTGTTTCAGCCACTTTCTTGTAAAACATAAAGTGGGAAGGGGACTCAGAAAGCCTAGGAGGAGAAACACCTGAAGGTCTGTCTGGGGAGACGTCCGGGTCAATAGGCACATCCAGACTTTCATAATCACCATCATCATCATTATCCTCATACTCTCACTCCTCCTCCTCCGGTTCATAAAATTCTTCTAAAGTATAATCTGGAACCGGAAGAACCGACCGAACAGAGTCCCTGACAGATGGTGCCGGTTCGGCCGGAACCGAAGTTAGCGATTTAACTATCCTTATTGCTTTGGCTATATCATCAGCAGTCGGAGAAAGAATTTGTGGATCCAAACCGAATGATTTTTCTCTTCTCTTTCTTTTAACCGGAACAGACTCCTCAGAATCGGCTCTCCTTTTGCCCAAAGAAGTTTCGCCCTGGTCAGAGGGCACTCCTTCTGGTTCGGTCAGAACCAAACCATGCTAGCCATCCGGGTCAGCGGACTTCTCGGCCTCCCTTTCCCTCAGTCTACCTACTCTCTTATCCAGGGTAGCTTTGGGAAAACTTTTACAAATTTGGCACTCTGAATCGAGGTGGTCAAACCCCAGACAATAAACACAGGTGGTGTGGGGATCAGCCTTATGAAAGCTTTCCACACTACAGTGTTGAAACCCAGTAGGCCAGTATTTTTCTTGGGTTTCTCAGACATAGCCAATCCTATCCAAAACTTACTCTTTTTTCGGCAGTCTGCCAGGCAAGACACCCCTATCAGTTCCTGACCGTGTTACGGGTCTTAGAAAAAAATGTAATTAAATCAGTTTTTTTTTTTAGAACCGATACGGACTGGTTACCACACTCTAATAAATTCAAAACTTTTTTAAGACCAATATTTACAAGTTCTACACAGAAACTAAAAGCAAAACCTATCTAGTACTCATGGTGCCACAGACAGAGACTTAAACCAACAGGTTCAGCAGCAGAAATTCGGTCGAAACCGAGCGAAAAAAACAACACTTTAACCGACTTTTTTGAACCGAGCAAATGAGAACTCTCCGGAACGACTGTTCAGCGAGGCAGAGTAAAGAATTTGACGGTTGGAATTTAAACAACAGCAGACAGAGGCTTCAACCGAGCTCACTCTAAACGTTCCATGCTGGCCATGGAAAGTTAACTCTTCGTTCTCTGGGGCAGTTGAAAGGCAGGACCTAACTGCAATAGTCAGAATACAGCAAGACTTCATGTTGTTAGAAATATGTACTCTCTACAGGAAGGGGGATATGACAGAAACATTCAAGTACATAACAGGTATCAATAAGGTACAGGAAGAGAACATTTTCCATAGAAAAAGAAGCTCGAGGACAAGGGGTCACACTATGAAGTTGGGGGGGGTGGAGGTTCAGAGGAAATGTGAGGAATTACTTCTTCACGGAAAGGTGGTGGACACCAGGAACAGCCTCCCAGTGGAGATGATGGGTGCTAAAACAGTTACAGGATTCAAAAGCATGCATGGGACAGATACAAGGGGACCTTGGAAGTAAGGTATTGAGGAAGACGACTGGAGCTCAAGTAGGGTCTGCAGTGGCACAGTAGGTAGGGAAAACTGGGCAGACTAGGTAGGCCAAGAGGTCCTTATCTGCCAACAAATGCTATGTTTTTATGTTTGTTTCACTGGAAAAGCACAGCTACACAACACTGCCTATTTTCTGCCTCATCCCAGCCAGGGGTGTGGGGGCAGTAGTATACAGATACAAACCAACTAAAAGCTGCACCAGAGTAAGCTGTTATTGTTATTTCAGTGAACTGGTAAAAGTTAGCCAGTACACCAGAAACATTCCATCTTTTTTCAAGAAGTGCCATGGGATCTTTATTGTGTACCCAAACCACCACCAGAAAAGGCAGACAGTACATCAGTTTAACATCTCATTCAAAGGACAGCGTACTCCGACAGTACAGCATTCCAGCAGTACTGCACTCGGATTGCCAGTGTTTATGGTATGAGGCCTGTTGAGTTCCTCCTGGTGCTCTGTACTATCTATCTGTCCCACGGAGGCATTTGTACATCTCAGTCATACCCCCTTCTCCGTGCTTGCCTCCAGTGGTACACGCTGAGGTCCTACAACCTCTCATTCTCTGCTGTTCCAGAGTCATTTTGGTTGCCCTTCTCTACACTGCCTTTATCCTGTCCTTCGTCAAGTGCAGTCTCCAGAATTAAACGCAGTACTCCAGGTAAGGAAGTACCAGAGATCTGTACAGGAACAGAATCACCTCTATTTTACTGCTGCTGATCCCTCATCGTATGCATCCTAGCATCCCAGTCACTCCTAACACCCTAATGGACTGAACTGATGTTTTCAAATGTTCCAATATTATCACCCACAGGTTCTCCCCTAACTCAGTCGTTCACTCCACTGTTACTCTCTGTACTGTATTCTGTTTAATGTTTTTTTTTTTTGTACCCCATGTGCATTATCTTGCATTTTTTTGCGCTGCATTTCAACTGTCATTCCCTTGACCATTTCTCAAGTCTTTCCAGATCCTCTCTCATAGTTCTTACCCTCTCACTTCTGTCCACGCATCTACAGGTATGGTCTACAAAGAGGCATATCTTCTCTGGATCCCTATCTCAATATCAAAAATGAAGATGTTAAAGAGGACTGGTCCCAAGACCGACCCCTGCAGCACTCCACTAGTGATTCCCTGAGCGCTCCCCACTGAGGACAACCCTCTAGGTTCTCTCACTTACACAATTCTTTACCCATTTTATAATTCTATTCCCCCCAACCCCATCCGTGTGAGACAGATGGGCTTTGTTGAAGTCAATGTATAGTACGTCCACCACCGGACCCTTGTTCAGCATCTTCGACACAAAAAAGTTGACCAGGTTCATCTGACACAACCTCCCTCTCATGAACCCATGCTGTTTAGCGTCCTGAAGTTATCTGCTTCCAGGAAACACACTGGCCTCTCCTTCATTATGCTCTCTAGTAACTTCCCTACTACAGACGTAAGGCTGATAGGTTTAGTTTCTTGGTTCATCCCTATTTTCACCAGCGTGCAGGGGCACTATATCTGCTGCCCTTTAATCCCTTGGCACCACCCCATCTCCAATGAGCTATTAGAGAGCCCCGCCAGTTGAGCAGCCTGGACCGGTTCCATCTCTTCTGGCACAAATGGATGTAACCCAGCCAGGCTAACTGATGTATCCACCTTAAATGCCATTAATACGTTCAATATCCTTGCCTCTGAATTGGTTCTATATTGACAGAGCCCCCTCCCACACTGTTGATGACACAGTCAGCCAGCGGCCCCATATCCTCCACCACGGACATTGAACAGTAATACTGGCTTAGTATGTCTGCCTTCCCACCTCCTTCCTCATTCTGACTATTCCCTCCTTTTTTTCCAGTATGTCACCCTTCTTCATTTAGAGGAGAGGTTGTGGGAGCTTAACAGTTACTCCCTGGAGGACAATGAGAGGGGACGTTACTGAAACCTATAAGTATCTCACAGGGGTGAACAAGGTACACAAGGGGAGTCTCCTTCACAGGAGGAAGAGCACCAGAACACAGTGGTATGCTAGGAAGCTTGGGGGAGAGGCAAGTTTAAGAGGGATGTGAGGAAATACTGTTTCACATTTAAGGGTGGTGGACAACTGAAACAGCCTGCCAGAAAAGGTGGTATGGGTGAAGACAGAGGGGTGCTTCAAACATGCATGGGATAGGCTCATGGGTATAACAGACAGAGGTAAGGGAGGACGGAGGGACACCTGTGACCAAGCAAAGTCCAGGGTGTAGTGTTAGGTAGGGAAAATAGGGCAGACTAGATGGGCCTACTGGTTCTTTTCTGCCAACACATTCTTTGTTACTATTCCCACTGCTATTCTCAACTCAGCATCTAACTCTGCCCTCCTCACTGTCTTCGTGGACCTTCTTCCTGTTAAAGAGCAGGTTCTGGGTAGCTACCCACCCCAGTCTAATCGATAATTTACATCCTCAGTAGCGCCGTTCCCAAATGTGGCATGAAAACTCCTCCGGTTTTAAAAGATCCATCTCTGTAAGCAGAAACATGCAGCCAGGCCAAAAGATGGACTTCGGTCCTGAAAACACGCCCCACGTCAGCCACGCAGCCCTGTTTTGTGATGTCTGCAGCAGAAGGCTCTTGAGTATACCTAATTACTTCTAGGAGCAATATTTTCTAATAGTTTTATACCCTTTGGTGTTAGGATTTTATTCAATCAAAGCAACGATCGATTAATAAAGACCTACCTATTGACCATATCCGATCGGATTGAAAAATCAACTCAAAGGGTACAAATCTATTAGAAAATATAGCTCCCATAAATAAATAGTGCTGCACCCACAACCTTCATTTTGCGACATCACAAAACGGGGCTGCGTGGGCGGCAGCGAGACATATACAGACAGAAAATCCGTCTTTGGCCTGAAACCTATGATTTTATGAGGATGGGCTCTTTAAACCCGGAGCTCATGCCACATTGGGAAACAGCGCTACTGAGGACGTAAGTTATTGATTAGGCTGGGGAGGGCAGCACCATGCAAAGTAGGAACCTGCTCTTTAAGATACACCTCCCTATCCTCCTCTGCCTGGTTTATTTTTTAAAGGTCATCTTTTGCTCCCTCAAAGCCTCCACCACCATCCATGTACCACAATGGTTTCTTTCCTTAATTGTTGTTCCCCTTACAACCTTTACAAAACGACTTGTGGCCTCTGATACCCAACTCTTGATCAAGTTCCACTTGTTTACCCCAATCTACTCCCCCAATCCCTGTAGTTTCTCTATCAACAGCTCCTGTACCCTACTAAATCCACCCTTCCAAAGTGCAGAACCTTTGTCTATCACTGCTTCCTATCCCCCTCTAATCTGATGTTGAACACCACAGTCTGGTAACTGCTGGTTCCCAGTGGGTGCTGAACGGTGACCTCTCCAATATTGTCCCTTTTGTGAGAACCAAATCAACTATGACTCCGTCCCTTGGACGTGCCTCAACTCCTTGTAAAAGAAATGCTTCCTGAACTTCCTCTACAAGAAACTGATTCCTTGAACATTCTAGTGCTGGGATGCTCCTGTCCACATCTGCCACACTGAAGTCTCAAATTAGCAGTGCCTCCTGTCATCGAGACACAGGTCAGGATGTTGATGAATTGCTCCATTGCAAATGTGTGGATCTGTGGGACCATTTTGCCCTCTGGTTGGAGCCATTTCATCAGGAGTTCTCAGAGTCAGGTGAAGGCTTCTCGAGGACTGTTAACTAAACTGTGCTTCAAAGACCGAAATCTCTGCCTGTAGGTGTCTCCAGAGATGTCATACCTTTTCAGGATTTCACTTTTCACCAGGTCATAGTTTTCTGACTGTGCAGCATCCATATTGCTGTAGGCAAGTTGGGCTTTCCCTGTCAGGTAAGGTACCAGTCTGACTGCCCATTGCTGCTTTGGCCACTGGCAGGCTGCAGTAACTCTTTCAAAAGTTGCCAGGTATGCTTCAATATCATCCAAGGAACACAACTTTGTAAGCTTAATGTATTTTAAGTTGTTTGTGTCTTGCTGCTCTGCTGGACCAGTGCCAGATCCTCCAGCTTTGATAACTTGCAAGGCATCCATCCATCACTGCAACTCTTCTCTGCTGCTCTTGTCACTGCATTTTTTTCTCTGCTGCTCCTGTCACTGCATCTGTTTTCTTTGTTACTACTGTGGCTGCATCTCTTCTTTTCTCTACTTCTCGAATCGTTGCAGTTCTTTGTCTCTCTGTGCCTATAAATGTTGAATCTCTTTCTTTCTGTTGCATCTCCTCTCTTCTCTGTTGCCCCATCTCTGTTTGTTGTATAGCCCACCATTTGAAAACGGCAGTCAGGCTTTCAGGTTCTGTCACTGCATGCTCTTCTTTTTTCCATTGCTGGTGCTGGCTGTGCAGTCTCAGCTTGGACTTCTGTCTCTGCTAGTTTGGCTGCCATTCTTCTGGTAATCACTCCTGGACTTGCTGCTGCAGAATCCGTACCCTTTCTTCTATGCTTCCCTGGTACCAGGTCTAGTACCCACGCACAAAACTCCTCATTTAAAAATATGCACTGCGTAAAGCCCACTTTTAAAACCATATGTTGTTGAGACACAAGATGTTGATGAATTGCTCCGTTGCAAATGTGTCACTCTGTGGGACTGTTTTGCTCTCTGGTGAGGGTGAAGGCTTCTTGAGGATTGTCGACTGAGTTGTACTTCAGAGAGCGAAATCTCTGTCTGTAGGCCTCTCCTGAGATGTCATACCTTTTCAGGATTTCATTTTTCACTGGGTCATACACCCCAGTTTGCTAAGGACAAATCTGCTCCAGTGTCACTCTTCTTGCTACAGCAATTTCTTGCGAAATAACATGGATTTTTACAGTTACAGCAAATACAAGTCTTTGGGTGCAGATTTGTTACCACCACCAGAGTTCTTATCAGACTTGGAGTTTAAATTGGAAAAAGTGTGTCTTACCAGTGCTTGGCTGTTACCTCGCTGCTGTGGTATCTGGCCATTTGGTAGTCTTTGGCCAAAGAAACGGCCTTTTTCCCACTTTCAGGTCGGTGTTCTTTTACCCAAATCTGTACATCTGCAGGCAGGATGCAGATGAACTGCTCCATTGCAAATGTGCCGACCTGTGGGACTGTTTTGCCCTCTGGTTGGAGCCATTTCATAAGGAGTTCTCTGAGTCGGGTGAAGGCTTCTTGGGGACTGTCAACTGAGTTGTACTTCAGAGACTGAAATCTCTGCCTGTAGGTCTCTCCTGAGACGTCATACCTTTTCAGGATTTCGCTGTTCACCATGTCAGTTTTCTGACTGTGCAGTCTCCATATTGCTGTAGGCAAGTTGGGCTTTCCTTGTCAGGTAAGGTGCCAGTCTGATTGCCCATTGCTGCTTTGGCCATTGGTAGGCAGTGGCAACCCTTTCAAAAGTTGTCAGGTATGCTTTGATATCATCCGAGGGACACAACTTTGTAAGTTTAATGTATTTTAAGTTCTGTGTGTCTTGCTGCTCTGCTGGCCCAGTGCCAGATCCTCCAGCTTTGATAATTTGCAAGGCATCCATCCACTGCTGCATCTCTTCTCTCCTTTGCTGTTTATGTTTTCTTTCCCTCTTGCATATCTGCAGTTATAAAAAGATAAGCGAATCTTTGTGTGAAACTGTAAGTGATACTGGGATCCCTTTGTTTAAAACTGTATATAGTTATACTCCTGAAATGACTGCAAAAAACTATTTGGAACTCAAGGGGTTAAACGGAAATGCTGCTGTGCAAACTTTACAGAGCTGTCAACAAGAAGTCAGTTGTGGGTCATTATGTTCTTTTTGCTGCAACTGCAAGAACACTGGAAACTGACACGAATATTCTGTGAAAAAAACACTATTTCCTTGACTAGCTCCCTGCAAAGATGTGTTCTAAAAAGAGCAGCAATGTTCTGCAAGAGAGACAGGTTTGAAATTGAAAAGAAACACTCAGAAGGAGGACTGTTTTCTCAGTACTGCCTTTGTAAATAGTTATACTGAACATTTTTTTTTATTTTGTTGTTAGAGAGAAAAAAGCTATTTTTGAATTTTGAAACTGCTCCTGGTTTTCCTACACTTCCCTGACCTGTGTTTCGACGACACCTCCCCTTGCTCCACTGCCCTTCTAATTTCCTTTCCCAGTTCTCTATCAATCATCTCTTTTTGAGATGACAATCTATATATCACTCCAATTCTGATGTTCCTCCCCCACCTAGACCTCAATTTCCTTGACCTCAGTGACTCTGATACCCACCCCTCTGTATAATGCCACCCCTCCCCCCTTTTTCCCCTATCATTCCCAAACATTACATGTCCTGGCATTGTCAAGTTTAAGTGTCAGTGCTGTGCTGCCCATGTCTCTGTGACCAGCACCAACTCCACTCAGGCTCCCACCCAAATCAGTGGTGGCATACATGACTGGTCAAGGTAGAGGAACTGTTCTCTGAAAGGAATGCCACAGCCTGTTTGGTATACAGGACAGCAACTATAAACTGCAGATGACAGCTCAGGATTAGAACTTACCAAACAACTGGCAGCATGTCCAATGTAAGGTCTATACTGTCAGAGCCATGGAGGAGGCTTTTAGCTGTCAGTCGTCAAGGTACAGGAATCTCTCAGAGAAGGGCCACAGCTACCACAGTTAAGTATTTGGTAAAGACCCACAACACGGAGGAAAAGACAAAGGGCAAGCCCTCCAGAAGGAAACACTGGTACTGCATGCGGCAGCACCTGATCTTGATATGCACATAAGCATCCTGGATATCCAGTGCACAAAGTCTGTCCCCTGACCAAACTATAGCGAGCAGGAACTTCAGAGAAACAACAAACTTTTTGTACTCTAGGTATTTAGTCAGATCCCTGATGTCAAAGACTGGACAGAGATAACCTATCTTTTTTATTACCAGGAAATGCTTAAAAGTAAAAACCCTGGTTCTGTTTGGGGAAGAGCACGGGCTGAATCTCTCTCTTCGCCTGTAGGACTAAAAAGTGCACCAAAGGGTAAAAGTTAGGCCTGAGAGGATGCACAGGAGGTTATGCTAGTAATTCCAGATCCTGGCCCTCCTGAACAATATCCAGGACCCACCTGTCTGATGTGATCTACCACTTGAGCTGGAACAGGAAGCTCTTGCCCTGAACCTGACCTCTCCCCCCCCCACCAGGCTAAAATGGGGGTGAAGGAATTCAGAAGGAGGTGGTGGCAGGAGCACCACCCTGTCTCTTACATTTGAAGGCCTTAATGAGGACATCCAAGGACTGCTGCCTCTAGAAGGCTGAGGAGGCAACAGATTTATACCCTAGGAGTGGGATGAGCTGAAGCCATTACAAAAGGAGCCACCACCCCTTACATGTTGGGGTTGGGGATCAAGAGCCTTAAGGGAATAGAGTCATGCAGGATGACTGCAAGTTCCAAAGGGACATTTAGGCAATAGTTTAGAGTCATGGAAGAGAGAGTTAAGCTCTACTAGTTGCACAACAGTGGCAAAACAAACATGCAGTCATGAGTATTGATGAAAGCAACTACCAGAAGCTGCAGCATGAGCAGGAGCATCTGAAGTGCCATAACCAGAATGCAATAAATGCTTGCCAGTCTTCAAACAACGCGTAACACACAGCTGAGATTTTGACTTGGCGGTACCATAAGACATGCTAACCACAATGGAAGACAGACTTTCACAGGCTGTTCTGATATGTAATCATAAACAACCAGTAGTAACAAAATGGAGGTTTAGCGACACAGAGGCAAAAGTTTATTTTCACCATGGTATCCAATATCCTGGATTCCTAGTCAAGGAGCTTAGTGCTCCTTTCCAAGCTGCTCGGGACCCATTACGAACTACCATAATTACCACCAAGTCTTTTTCAGGCTGAGTGGTCAAATGGGATTTGATGTGGGCAGCAGAATATTGCTTACCCACCTTCTAAGGAAGTGCCGTAGAATGCTGGGCCTATGCCAACCTTCCACAGTAACATCCACTAATGTAGGATAGATAGGAGGAATGACCACAGAACAAGCAGTGGGAATTTTCAAGAATGTATACAGATTCTGCTTGGTGGCGTCGTCCTCCTCAGTGGAAAGCTGGGGCTCTTCCTTCCTGAGGCACATCAAAGCCAGAAAAGATGCAACCTAGGGATATAAACCACTGGTTTCACTACCAGAGGAAACAGTGGAACAAGAGTCAAACCTATGATATATGGAAGCCTCATCCTCATTCACTTCCTCCTCATCCAGAAAATCTGGATTATATTCATCCTTGTCCCCGTATTCATCCAGAAGAACCACAGGAGCCACATTCTGCGGCACAGACAACTGTGGAGAAGGAATAGGGACAGGATACCCACTAGGTCCAGACAGCCTCTACGGGAGCAATTACAGTCCAATGATGAGGGATAGGTATTGCAGTGACACCAAAGACGGGTCTTTTCCTCTGACAAACAGTCTTCTCTCTGCAAGGCAAGTGTGACAGGGTGTCATTGGAGCAACGGGGATATGAGGAAGCTAGATGCCGAGATTGCTGAGGAGACTCAGCTGCAGACACAGAAGCTGCATGCTTGGCAGTCTGCATTCTTTGTAGAAAGCTCTCCAATGACTTTAGCCAATGACTCCTTCAGACCTGGTTGAAACCTTGGCAGATAGGACAGGACTTCACATCATATGAAAGGCACAGTCAGTGAACACACAAAGCATATCATCACAAAAAAAATCTAAGTACTGCACCTGCAAAAAGGAAAAGGCAGTGTGGTAGTTGACTACCCCCCCCCCCCCATTATTTTGTGCCCATCCTGTGGTATGAACTTAGCGCTTCTGTCACTCTTTTATTTATTTCTTCTGAAGTCTTTTGCACAACACCACTGCCTCCAAACGCTATATGCTTTCCTTTTGTTTCATTATCTGTGCTCATACGTGTTCTTTCCTTCTGTTGGTATATGCTGCAGTCAGAATGGCCAACTGTTGCTACGTACTCTGTTTTACCTGCCTCTGTCACTATTCTCTGTTTTTCTGTGCTAAAGTTTACCCCCCCATTAACATGTTATGTTGCATCAGAGTAGAAACGGCACTTAAGTAAAGCCATTTCTTAAAGGGAATTAAAGGTAGGTGCAGCTTAGATTTTACACTCATACATTTGTGCAGGTTGCACGTTTAAAAGCGTCTTGCATAGCGTTAATTTCTGTTCAAGTAGTGCTGAAAGAGGGTAATTTCAGCGTAACTATAGTCCTACAAGGCTACCTTGCTATGGACCTCTGGACCAAGTATCTGGGAAAGACAAGTTCTCCTTGCTTGGTGCTCTCTCCTATAGGGAGTCAGCAGCACCTTTCTCCCTTCTTTTATGTGGTAATGATTTTATTTTTCTCTACAGATGGAGAGGGGTTTGCCTGTAATGCAGCCCACTTCTACATGAATTTACCTTATAATACTATGTAGCTTTGTTATGCCAGTGTTAAGATATTCATCATGGATTATTCTTTCCACTAGAATCACTACCTGTACTAAACATATGTAATGGCTTAAAGGAACCTTAATTTTATATTAAATGTTATAAGCAAGAGGTGTGGCTATGTGTAAGGGGGGATGGAGTCTCTGCCTTCAAAAAGAAGCCAACCTGCCCGGCCCGGTGGCACTGAGGGTTGAGGCACTGGATGCCACACCTCGTAACACACCGGCGACCCGGGTTCGGGAGCGGACTTGGGTCGATGGGGGTCGGCCGGGAGGGAGAAGGATTGAGCACCCAATAGCAGCTCTCCTTCTCTGGGGAGGGGGAAGCGTACTCTCCACTGCAATGCCGCCACCTGTTGGGGGAACCTCAGGGTGCTCAGTGCAGCTGGGGAGACACTCTACGCAAGGGTAGACGTTGGCAGGGGACCGGCTTCGACATGCGTCTCTATGCACGCCGGCGGCCCTGTCCCCACTGCATGCCAACGTTAGGGGAGGGGATCCACCAGAACACCAGGAAAATACCCTGCCCTGGTCTAGACGACGGGCCTCAGCGTGGGTTCCGAGGCAGCACCCAAGAAGCATACTCCACTGTGCGCACTCCCAAAACAATGCTCAGGGGGAGATATGGGGGATCGCTGCCCTGCATGGAGGGTAATCCGAGGCCCTGAAGGTGCGTGGGTAGCGTTAGCAATCTAGGGGCAGACTCCTTGGGGGGGGCTGCAGAGTGGGATTTACGAAGGGAGCTCTGAGAGAGTGATCAGTGGCAGCAGTGGGAGGATAAAGAAAGAGTAAAAAAAGAAAAAAAAGAAGCCAACCTCAGCCATGGGGTCAGATGTGGTTAGCGAGAGTTCGTGTGAGGACCTCCTGCTATCTAATGTTTTTTTTGGTGCACAGATTGTGTTACCATGCTAGTTCTGTGGCAGAGAAACTGGCTGTTTTTGCTTTTCATTTGTTTATTGTTTTATTTCGAAAGTTCGTTGCTGTAAGCTGTTAAGTTACATTTTTCCTTTATTGATTTTTAATACAAATCATACCTTAAAGGTGTATTGTACCTATATTGCTGTCTCCAGAGTGACCCGATTTGTTCAACCTATGACAGGCAGACTCGTCTTTGATGCCTATGACACCTAACAATGTTAGTAAAGTTGCCAAACAGCAAAGTAGTAAACTTCAGCGAATGAAATTGGCAAAGGAGTTTCCTTGACGCAACGAGTGAAAAGAAACTGAGGAGAGATGGGTCCATCAGTGTTATAGAGGCACCACCAATGTACTTTATCAAGGGCAGCTCCAGCTTGGCAAAACTTTCCTAGTGGTACCGACAACAACAGTTTATAGTTTAATCTGTAGGGCTCTATGGAGGATGACCTCAAAGAAGATACATGGGAATACCAGAAATGAAACAAGCACAACTCTGTTTTGGTTAAACAGTGAATGCTATATCATTTTACCACATTTCTTTCAACTCAATTACATAACATGAGCTCAACTGGAATAAAAGGGACAGACTCAGACAACTTATTAAGATGAAGGAATACAACTGGATTAATGTCTGGCAGTGGTTAAACACTGAACGGAAGAACTTGTAAAAACTGGGTAAAAAATATCCATACAGTACCTGTAACATACAACGCAAGTATCATTTTGTAATGTACATGTATTGTCCCTCAATCTGAGTACAAAATAAAAAGTTTAAAACAAAATCTATACACTGCATATTTATTTTTTTCTGTTAAATGTCTCCTTCCCTGCCACTCCCTCTTACTCTCTACTTTTCAGGCTGTCGAGCCACTTAAGATCCCTTATGGCACTGCTCCAGACCGAACCTTGGGGCTTCTGCATCGGTGCTGTTTTGGTTCAAGCTGCTGTTCCCAGCCTACCCAAACACTTGGGCGGGAGGGGTCAAGGAAGATAATGAGAATGGTTACAGGTTGTAAATTGAGCAGGCAAACTACTGTTATCATCCATGCAGGATAGGCATAGTGCATTTTCCCCCTCACACAACCTTTCATTGGAGGCTACCCAGGACACCAGTCTGGGGTGGGGGTGGGGGGAGGCAGGCAGGCACACGATAATGTGTGGTCACCCATAGCATCAGTACTGTCCAAGCTCCTACCACAGAAACTGCTGGTAGAAGGCAAATCTGTATCTTCATCCCTCAAGTCTGAGCCAGGGCATGGAGTTGGGACTTGGACACAAATCTACCCTGGAATCCAATACCGAGGCCAGCTGGGGCATGGCAGGTCAAGGTGGTGAGGCATTTGGCTGCTGGAGATGAACAGCGCTAGACATATCTCATTCATACCCTCCACCCACCCCACCATCTAACAAAGGTGCAGATATGGAATTGTGTCAGGGCAGCTACTCATCTTCCCTCCAGAACTGAGAAAGTGGGCAGCCACAGCCACCTCACCGTTGTGGTAGAAACAGGGGGAACAAGGGGAAAAACTGGGGTGGGGGGGGGGCAACAGAGATACCAAAGAATTTCTCAGTGAATTATGGCAGCATCTTGCACATTCATAGAAATACAGTATCTGTCAGCAGAAAAAAAACAGGTTACTCATCTTTAACAATAGTTCTAGGAGTGGTATATGCTGTTCATCCACACTGTCTGGCATTGTCCCTTTCCCCTTTAAATCTTGCCGGAAGTCTTCAAGCTGGCTCCTCCCACCCGCCCGGGTGATAAATACCTAGGCTCCACCCCATGACACCAGATCTAGCCCGCTGGAAGCAAGGTTGTGCGCCTTAAGCCAGGGAGGTCGGGTGGGTGCGTGTGGATGAACAACATATACCACCCCTAGAACTACTGTTACAGGTGAGTAACCTGTTTTTCTAGGAGCGTGGATTTGTTGTTCATCCACACTGTCTGGCAGACTCCTAGCAGTTCTCCAGGAGGAGGGAAGGAGGCAAGGTGCACACCTCCTACTTTGGAAAAAGAGATTGGAGAATCGAGGCCCCAAAACCAGCATCTCAGCATGACTCAAGGTCAATATGGTAATGGGTAATGAAGGTGTTTGCTGACTTCCACGTAGCAGCCCAACAGATTTCCTGAATAGGGATGTCCCTGGAAGCAGCCACCGATACAGCAGTATGGTGGGCAGAATGAACTCTTATCCCTCTGGGAGGCTCCTTGTCTGCCAACTCCTAACACAGACTTATGCATGATGTGATCCATCTTGCAATAGTCCACTTGGCTGCAGGTCTGCCAGAAGAGGCTTCAGCGTAGGTGACAAACAGCTGGCGAACCTCTCCCTGAATTTCTGCCGTCCTCTCCTTACAATAGGAGCGAGCACGTCTGAGGTCCAGAGTATGGAGCCTGTACTCGGCATCCGAGGTGTAGTTAGGGTAATATACCGGCAGAGTCAACAGCTGGTTAAGGTGAAACTCTGATACCACCTTCGGAAGGAATTTTGGGTGGGGGCACAGGACAACTATGTCCCTGTGAAAGACCAGATAAGGGGAGTCCACCAAAAGCGCCTGAAGCGCCCCTGTCCTTCTGGCTGACGTGATAGTCACCAGGAAGGCAGTCTTCCATGACAAGTGCGAGAGCTCACACTTGTGCATGGGTTCTAGTGGCTTGCCCATGAGCTTTGCCAAAACCAGCAAGAGATCCCACGGAGGTGGAGTTTCACGCACTGGAGGGGAGGTGTGATCCAGGCCTTTGAAAAAGCGCCCAACCACTGTCTCCTGTGCCAATGTCGGCTGACCGGCCCGCGCCCGGTAAGCAGAGATGGCTGCCAGGTGCACCCTAAGGGTCGATGACCGAAGACCCCCTTTGGAGAGGGACTAAAGGTAGTCTAGAATGTTAGCCACAGAGCAGGATAAGGGGTCCAGGCTCTTTCCCTGACACCAAATGGAAAACCTTTTCCATTCGAAGGCATAACATTTGCTGGTCGATTCCTTTCGAGATGCTTCCACCACGGTGTAGACATCCTCGGAAAGACCCAGAGCCTGGAACTCTAGCCGCTCAGGAACCAGGCTGCGAGGTGCAGGGATTAAAGGTCCGAGTGGAAGACCTTCGCCTGGTTCAATGATATCAGGTCCGAGCATGTACAAAGCCGTTCCGGAGTCCTGCAGCTGAGGCTGAGGAGATCTGGATACCAGAACTGGCGTGGCCAATCTGAGGCTACCAGGATCACCTTCGCCTTGTCCCTCCTCACCTTGAGTAACATCTTGTGGATCAAGGAAATGGAGGGAAGGCGTAAAGGAGGCCTGGGGTCCACGGCCTCAAGAAGGCATCCCCCTGCAGTAAGCCCTGCTGAGGGGGGCCGGCATGGTACAGCCGCAGCTTGGTGTTCTCCCTGAGGCTTAACAGGTCCACACAACGGTTTGCCCTAACGGGAGAACAGATTGTGTTACCTCTGATGGAGAGACCACTCGTGATGTTTGGCCTATGCAGCTGAGAGCATCTGCCAGTTGGTTTGAGACTCCTGCCACATGGATGGCCAAGAGATCCGCCTCCAGCCGGCTGACGAAGGTCCAGATCCAGAGCACCTCCCTGCATATCAGACGGGAATGCGTGCCGCCCTGTTTGTTGAGGTAGTACATGGTTGTGGTATTGTCCGTCTGGACTTGAACCACTTGACCCCGGAGCTGAGGAGCGAAAGCTGACAGTGCCAGTCTGACTGCTCTGAGCTCCAACAGGTTGATGTGGCATCGGAACTCCTCGGGGGTCCAGAACCCGTGAGCTCTGTTGTCCCCCATGTGGGCTCCCCAGCCCATGAGAGGCGCATCGGTCGTAAGGATGACCATCAGCTCGAGGTGGACGAATGGTATCCCTTCCCGCAAATGACTCGGGACGGTCCACCATTGGAGAGCATCCCAAATCCTCTGGGTGACAGTGACCAGCTGGTCGAAGAGACCCTGACGCTGAGACCACTGCGCGGCCAGCTCCCACTGAAGAGGGCGCATGTGCAATCTGGCCCAACGGATCACTGAGGTGCACGCCGCCATGTAACCTAGGAGGCGCAGGAAGTCCCGGGCAGGGTGCAAGTGCCCAACCAGAAATGATTGGGCAAAGGAGAAAAGAACCTCCGCCCTGTCCGCGGGGAGCCAAGCTCTGGCTTGACGAGAGTCAAGCTCTGCCCCGATAAAGCCGATTACCTGAGAGGGCACGAGTTCTGACTTGGCCTCACTGATTAGCAGGCCCAGGTGGGGGCAGGTTCGGAGGGTCAGGTCCCTGGACCTCTCCACCTCCTGTAGGGAGGAACCCGCCAGGAGACAATCGTCTAGATAGGGGTAAATATGAACCCCTTGATGCCGTAGATGGGCTGCCATCACTGCAATGCATTTGGTGAAGACCCGTGGGGCCAATGACAGGCCGAACGGCATGGCTCTAAACTTGTACAGGGTCCCTTCGACCCTGAAGCAGAGGAACCGCTGGTGGGACGGACGGACTGGGATGTGGTAGAATGCATCCTGAAGATCCAGTTAACAGAACCACATGTTTCGCTCCAGAGGTGGTATAATCTGGTTCAGAGTTACCATCCGGAAGGTGCAAGACCTGAGATATCGATTCAGGTCGTGGAGATCTAGGATGGGGAGCCAACCCCCCGTCCGCTTGGGCACCAGGAAATACCTGGACATGAAGCCTGGGTCTGTGGGAGGATCCAGCACTGGAGCTACCGCCTCCTTGTGGAGGAGCTGAGCAATGTCATCCCGAAGAGCCGACTGAGCGCCAACTGAGATCCTTTCCTCCCATGAGGCACGGGTCCGGCTGGGGGGGTACTACTCGAACTCTAGAGGTAGTCCCTGCCCGACCACTTCCAGAACCCACCTGTCCGAAGTGATGCCGGACCAGGCGGAAAGAAAGTGGCGGAGCCGGCCCCTGACGGGAGGACCCAGAACTGGCATAACGGTTGTAGGGGAGGCCACCCCTGACCCGTCACTGTGCAAACTTGGAGGAGGAGGAGGAGGCACTTGGACCAGCACCTCGGCCTCCTTTGCGGGGCTGTTGGGGACCTTGTTTGGGCCTAGGGAGCCAAGCTTGAGCCTGCTGCTGTTGCTGACCTCCCTGGAAGGAGGGCTGTCTAACCGCAGGGGAAGAATGCCGAAAGGACTTCTTCTTGCGCTTCTGCTGGTTCTTGCCCGAAGAACCCTTAGCAGAGGTGGCATCTAAGGTGGCATTAGACTGCTCAATGCGCTGTAGATGACCTGCCACTCCCGGACCGAAGAGGTCGGTGCCAAGAAGGGCACGTCAGCTAGCTTGTGCTAAGTATCCGCAGGAAAGGATGCTGCGGCAGCTAGTGAACGGGCAGAGGAATCTCCAATGTCCAGAGCCGTCTGGAGCTGTTGTTTAGCAACAGCACGGCCCTGGTCACGGACCTGCTTGACCGTGGTCTGCATGTCTGCTGGGAGATGAGGGAGGACTTCATCAAGCGACCCCAGAAGGGCGTGAGGGAAGTGTGACATAATCACTGCCGAGCTGGCCTGACGAAGGCACAGGGATGATGCCGCATTAACTTTCTGGGCCGAGTGGTCCATATTTTTGGACTCCTTGTCCGGAGGCGGTCAGTATCCACAGAGCTGCCCGTCTCGAAACACTGAGGTAGTCACAAGGCTCTCGGCCAAGGGATGCTCAGTGAAGCCCGCCAAGGACCCCATGGGCACCCCGTACTTGCAGGCCATACAGGCAGACGGACCCAGGCAAGAGGCAGGGCGCTGCCAAAGCTCCAGTGCCGGGCCAACTATGGCTTCGGCCACTGGAAAGGCCTCTGTTGGGGTATCCCCCCTCTTAAGAATATCCGTGAGAGGATATTCCGCCTTCTTTTGTATAGGCTGCAAAGGCATACCCGCGGACTCAGAAATGAGTCGAAGGATGCTCTGGAAGGAAGAAGGACCTTCCTCCAGGCCTGTCACTGACAGCTCATCACATGAGTGAAGGCCAGTAGTATCAGAGTCCGAGGAATCCGGATACAGGGTTCTCCCACCTAAGTCCCCCTCGATGCGCCTAGGGTGATCAGGAGTGACTGTAATGGACAACCTATGGGGCAAGCCCGTAGTTGTCCGATCCTCCTTAGGGGGAGCCCCTCCCTGAGGCTGTTTGGGTGGTGGTTCCACCAAAATTGGTGGGGAGCCTGTAACAGGCCGACCAGAAATACGTACAGTCCCACCGGAGGGAGAACCAGAGTCCTCGGAACCGAGGGAGTCGGTGTTGGCTGAAGAGACTGGGGCCAATTAATGGCCGGTACACCTGGAGTAGACGGCTTTTGACCAGTCAAAAGGAGTTGCTGCCACATGAGGTCCTCATAACGTCGACGGAGTTTCCGTCTAAGTCTCTCCTCATCCAAGGAGGATGAGGAACGGTTGCGGCGCCTCTTCCGAGAGTGTCTGTGACCCTTTTTCGTTTTTTCGACCAATGGGGTCCTACTCCTCGATCGAGACTGACATCGTCGGCTCTGTCGGTCGGGAGAAGCCGGATTCGGTGAAAACCGAGGTTCCGGCTCTTGCCTCTCGATCGGGATGCCCAAAGAACGGGTCTCCTCGGCGGGGAAGGAGAGAATGGGAGTCCTCTCCAAGAAGTCATCAACAGGTGTCGGCGACAATGGCTCGATCGGGTCGAGAGAAATTTCGTCCGGTTCAGCCGTATCCTCAGCTTCCGTACCCTGGCCTGACGGAAGGTCCGAAAAGCCGGCAGCCGAGGAAGTGATCTCAACCGTAGCCAAGACCGCCCTGCCCTGAGTGTCGATCGCCTGCCTCAGGAACATCTTCTTCGGCTAGAAGAAGATGATTTGGGGTCCTTAACCTTTTTCTTGAATCGGGAGGAGTGCATGCCCGAAGGCGCCTCACCCTTGGTAGGGAGAGACTGGCACAACTCCCAAAAGGATCCCGTGAAGGTGGAGCCCAGGTTGAGCGGGACGAAGAAACTTCAGTTGGCCAAAGCTTGGGCAGCTTCCTCTTCGGAAGCCACCATCTGTTCGAGCTACTCGGCGGATCTCGCAGCCGCGGAAACCGCCCCACCTGGCCACCTCGATTTCACCGTGGATTGCAAAGCTCAGGTCTCCCAGCTTACATGCATTTTGCGGTCTTCCAGAACGGTGGGATGGAAGGCCGAACAGATGGTGCAGGCTGAAGTATCGTGCACGGCACCTAGGCAATACACGCACGAGAGGTGGAGATCAGTGTGAGACATTTTCTGTCCACAAGGACACCGGCGGAACCCGGGAGACGACTTGTCCTCCATATCCAAAACGTTCGGATCCGAATCGTAAACTCTGATGAGTTTTAAGGTGAGTAGGTGCGGCGTAAACAGTTGATTAGACTCCAAGGCGCACGGTACTTGCAAAGTAGCACAAGGGAACCTGTATCTTCCAGCGGAAAGAAGATCTGGAGTCATGGGCCGGAGCCGAGGTTTTTACCACCCAGGTGGGTGGGAGGAGCCAGCTTGAAGACTTCCGGCAAGATATAAAGGGGAAAGGGACAATGCCAGACAGTGTGGATGAACAACATATCCATGCTCCTAGAAAGGTCACTGTCGCATTGTGTCTGCCCATTCCTAACAACTCCCCCTTTTCTCCCCATTCTGGTGCAGTTTTTTTTTTTTTTTTTTTTTTACCAAGCCCTGTATCTGTCCCAGCCTTGTTTGAATCCCCCAAATGAGTTTGCAAAAGCTGTCTCCCCCAACCCCCAACTGTTACTTGCATTTGCCCCAGGTGTCTGTGTTCCACTCAGTCTGAACAATTCTGCGCTATCCACGTTATTTACACTATGGAGGTATTTGTATATTTAAATTATGTCCCCTCCCTTCTCACTTCAAGCGTTTACAGGTTCAGATCTACCAACCTGTCCTCATACACCTTTTCTGTTGTCCCCGGATCATTCTGGTCAGCTTACTCAGTACTGCCTTCTACTATACCTATATCTCTTTCCTCCTTAGATGCTGACTCCAGAACTGCGCACAATACTCCAGGTGAGAACAAACCAGTGACTCACACAGCAGTGCCCTCCCTCTCTTCCATCTCCCTTCTCCCCTCTACCCTCTAACGTCCTGCCCTTTTGCAGCATGAGCCATGAAAGCAGCTCAGGGAAGGCACAGAGGGCATGCACACAGACATTTCTGGGTTTGCCTCTTTCTTCCAGGAAAATGAGGATGGTGGGCCTGACAAGGTTTTGCATAGGATCCCAACATAAAAGTTTGACAACTAAAATAAAGCTAATTAAAAAAACTAATGTAATGCTAGTCTTTCATGCTATCGATACTGAGTGACAAAACTTATGAATTTGATTAAGCCTTCCTCCCCCATTAAAGAAGTATTTAAAAAAAAGCCTTCCTCCCCCACATCCCCTACCCCCAAACTGTCAGCCACTGCTGGTTTAAAACAGCACGATGATTTGTGCTGAAGGCAGTGCTTAGACCAACAAAAGATTAATTTCCTAAAACAGATGAGATAAAATAGTAAACTGACCTTTTAGTTGTTTGGCATATTTCAAAAGATACTGATAGGGATGTTCCACCTGCAAGTCAAACTTGATTGTCTGCAATAATATCCTCTCCAGTACCATCACTTCTTCCTGGGCCACATGAAATAAGAAGTAAAAATGTCAGTTCCACTGTTTATTTGGGAAAGAACATTAGGCTGCTAGAATGAATAATTCAGAACCACTGAAGCCCATTTAAATGGGGATATTAGGTTACTGGGTTGGTAGGACAAAACAAGGGAAAATGTCCATAGAGATTGTCCCCCACACTCGTGGTCAATCACTATTACACAGAGAACAGTGTATAGTGTAGTCTATATTATACAATGCTACTTCAAAATCAAGACACCTGATTGGTTGACTGGCACCTTTACAGCATTGTAAAATTCAGCATACCAACACAAAAGGTGCCAGTCAGCCACATCTCTCAAATCACTGTCACCCTGTCCACGTAAAAGCTGCCATATTTAAACATCGCTAAACAGCAGTCTCGCACACCTGATACTGCACCACACCAAATTCAAAACTAAAACTCATAGAAAGCAATACTCCCAATCCAATTCATACCTGAAACAATCTGGTACTGTGAAATTATTGCCTCGTGCCCCGCAACCACTTCTACCCAGCTCACCTCTGACCCTCAGTTCAACTCCCTTCCGTCATCTCCGACAAATGCTCGGTTGACTCCCATGAAAAAGTGGTTTGAGCCATATGGAAAAACTAAAATATATCTTAATTTTGCAAAACCACTTTCTCCACTTCAGAATTCCTCACAGATTAAAAAAAAAAAATCACAAAGTGAAAATGGATACAGGTACCCATCAAAAACCTCTCACGGCTTCAGTGCTGTGGCAGCAACCATGCTATCAGCGTCTTAAGTTGAAACACAAAAGTGACAGTCACAGAGTCTGCTTACAGTCTTCTGCGCAGGTCCTTCAATAATTCACTTCTCTGACAATGAGGTTTCAATAAAAAAAAAAAAACCTCCAATGTTCGTCTCCTACCTGAAACATATGTGAGGCACTATTCTACCCAGCACCAAAAGGGAACCATTTATTTATGCGCAACAATAAATTCAATTAAAACTACAACTAATAAAAACTATATTTTTTTATTTTATCTTAACAGTAAATGAACAGGAAAATTGTATAACAGCAATAAACCACTTCAGGGTGTTGGTGATGCTGGGATTTACGCACGCCTCGATGGTTTTGTCACTTGGCCAGTGGCCTCGTGACCAAACCACACCAGGCGTGGGTAAACCCAACATCACGAACACCCTGTCGTGGTTTATTGCTTAATTATGCACAGGGCCATATTAGCTATATCTGGGTTCTGTGGACATCCATAAAACACGAGAACAAAGTCAGCAGAGCAAGCTGCACTCCACACAGCAAGAAGACTGACTGATGGTATGCAGAACCTGAAGCAAGGAAACTTTGGTCTAATGCCCCAGATTGCCAACTCAGAGGAAACACAGACAAGTTTCACAAGACAAGGAGCAATAGCTTCCAGCCTCACAGCCAGGCACCACTGCTTGGTCACAGAGTGGCAAAGGATGTTAGTATAATCACAAAAGTGACGTAGAGAGGTTAGTATAATCACTTTGGGAGGGTCAGCGATTACAAGGAAATTAGGGTATTTACTGAAAAATTATCCCTCCCTACATATTATTCACTGTTTATACAGCAGCAAATGACTAAATACCCCTTGTTTTATGTGATTAACTACATTTTGCCAGCAGCCCAATTACTCTGCTGATATATCCTTGACTATAACTCCTAAATGAAAATTGCCAGAGGTTTTATCCTTCAGTACTATCTTATAATGACTTAATGCCCTTTTGAATCTTATTGTCAAGGTTATCTGATACCATTACCATTGTTTGTTTGCTCCAATGCCTGTACTTGGCTAGGCTCTACATGAACTGGTATTGTGCACATCTTTTTAAACTGCATCGTAATCCAGTATTGACGTGGAACCTTTGGAAAAGAGCACTTGTGCTCAAAGGTGTTATCCGAATAAACATGTGAAAAAATACAAAAGAAGACCCCCTTCCGATAACAAATAAATCATAATCTGATAATTCATTCTTACCCACTTAAGTTAATACACTTGGTTATTTAAATGAAGATATTTTACAAGGCAAACCATACAGAAAACAGTAGTCTTGTTTACAGATCTGACCTGGAAGGACGGGAAGGGAGGGCATGAGAATGGAGAGGTACATGACTAGCAATAAGACAATAAATAAAATGCTCACAACACAAATTTGAAATATTAAAGAAGAAACGTCTTCACACTTACCATATTTCCTTTTCTGTTAGCTCCAACACTGTCAATGGGTATTCACAAAAACTGGGTATTTTTATTTTTGTCTTTGGTAACCGGGTAAGTGAGCTGATCCGAAGGACCGTTTTTGGTCACGACCACTACCAGGGAATGGCACAGCCCAAGCTTTAGAATGGTGGGCATATGAGGATTCCAAGCAGCAACAACTCCCCGGTCACTACTGACCTTGCAGTGCATCAATAAACTACCATATCTGCCTATTTTATAGGAGAAAACAACTAATTACTTATATGCAACATTCCTTCTACAATGTAAGTAGAAACTGTCTTACCTTATTGGCAGACCTCCAAAAGAAGGCGTACTCAATATCAGACACAAGCCTTGGTCAAGTCAATCCTCTTTGTGGAAAAGGCGAACAGCCAACAAGGAAAGTCCTGCACCAGCAAATATTCTGGAAATCTGATGCTGACAAACACAATGATGAACTTTGGTAGGCAAAACTGTATGCAAGGAGACTATCTGCTACACGGAAAACACACTTCGTGAAATACAACTAAACCTGTTAACATGGGTGTTCGCAGTCTGACTAGAAAAAAACTTTTTTTTTTTTTTAACAGGAATACAGAGCAGCAGGATAAACAGAGGAATGCCAAAGTAAAGTCATACTAGGGTTTTTTGATTAAACAAAGGACATCCTCCACTGGAATACCAGATAATATTCTCCCACAGGAGCAAGGCTCCTGGTTGGGCCCCACTGACAATGTTGGTGCTAAGAGAAAAGGAAATTACGGTAAGTATGAAGAAATTTCTTCTTTCTGTAGCACTCCACATTGTCAGACAATACAATTTAGTTTATTGTTCGGCTATAAGCCTTTACAAAATATGGTTAAAATACAAATACATAAATACATTCCATGTACAGTTAATACAATTTCAACAGCAGCATCATGTAAGAACATCCCTAATGATCTTATGTCCTATTACATTAGTGTCTTTATTTAATCTGGACAAGTAATAGTTCATATTATCCCATGGTTTACAATATACATATAATGTTTCCTACCCTGTATATTCTGCATTAAAAATTATAAGCGAGCTGTAGACAAAAACCCATACACCCTATTCAATATGTCCATATCATAAGAACTGAACAGGTATTGAATAATTTGGTCAGGGAGGAAGTCGAGATCTTTTAATACGGTATTCAATTATTCTTGCCTCCCTTTTGTATAAAGGGGACAAATAAGAAGAATGTTTTAAATCATCTTCATGTTACACTTGCAGCATGGAGAAGAAATGGCCATCCTTTTTTGATAAAAAATATGTAATTTGCTCTATATAATTCCATTCTATATCTCGTTATTTTTTATTTTAGTTTTTGTTGACTGGGTAAGTGCACTAGACAAATCCTGCCTATTTTCAGGTACGACCCAGGAAGGGGGATACAGATGAATGCCAACTGACCTTCAACCAGATTAAGCAGTTTGTACATATTGTACTGTATTGTATGTCTTCTGTCTGGATTGATTATTTTCCTTAAATATGGTTCCATTAGATGTCTTTTTTTTTAGCATTTTGTACCATCTAAAATGTTTTAAATTCATAAGATGCTGCAAATTATTTGAAATCTCGGTATCCCTAACACTTCTTTTTATTTGTGATACTATATCTTCTTTAGGTCTTACATATATTTCAGTGAGCAAATGTCCCAGGCCCAAAGAGAATAACTTTCTCTTAATTAGTTGAGTGGATGGAAATTGAAAACTCATTGAAGAATATTGAATTTCTTCTTCGAGACAATATCTGGGAATACGTAATTCTGGCAACAAGAAAAGGTGAAGCAAAACCGTTAGCTGTCTCTTTGATTTCAAAGTTTGTAATGAAAATTGGCCCAGTTCCAGTCTTTTCAATTCTGAAGGAAATGATTGTGGAATCATAAGTAAATAACAATACAATTTATTTATGATAGTGTCTAAGGGATTGATTTCAGTGGATCCCAAAATTTCTGTTGTATAAAAAATGCTAGACTCTACTTTAGCATGTATAACTTTCACGGCTCCTTCTACTGAACCTTTACCAGTCTTTACATAAAATTTTTAAATGCATTTACAGCAATCTTCAGTTTAGCTTGTAGATATATCTGTGACTTTCAGGTACAGTTTTCCGTGAACCTAACCTCTAGATAATCGTAATAGTTTGTAGTTTCCAATTTTTTATCTATGCGTAATACAGGTAATTTCTTGCTTGTATGACCAAAAATAACCATCTTAGTTTTATCTTTGTTAATTATGAGTATTTTCTGCACATAGTGTGGAAAAATGATCCACCTTTCCCTGTATTCCCAGCAAGCAAGTTGATAACAGAACTATATCATCAGCATAAGTGAGACATGCAATTTTCCTGTTGTTTACTTCTGGCAAATGGACATCTTGATTCTCCAAATTTATATATATATATATATATATATATATAGATATATATATATATATATATATATATATATATATATATATAGTGTCAGGGCTAACAAGCATCCCTGTAGGACCCTGCAATTTTTCCTTTTTTTTTTTTTTTTTTTTAATATATATTTTTATTGAATTTTTTCTTTCTTTTAAATCAGAAGACATTTTACAATCAGAACATTTTCTATGCTTACTTCAGATTTGTTATGGTATAGGCAGACAATGCATGAAGATCTTTAACATTTGATACAGTTTAGGATTAAAACAGATTACTCATTTTCTTTATTAGATCAAATAATTCCATGACACCACCCTATCCTCATTTCCTCTACCCACTGGTTCCCACCTGCTATGGGCAAAAATCAGGATCCACCCTAGCATGATGAACTGACCATCTCTGCCAGAGAGTGGCAAACTTACCTGTTTGGTTATTTAGTTTTACAGTGATGTTTTCCATCTGATACATAGAATTCACAATTCACCTCCAATCTTGTATGCTCGGTATTACTTTGGTCATCCATTTCCTTGTTAAGGAATTTTTAGCAGCCAACAAAAGAATGGGAAGCAGGGTCTTTGTCCATTGGGGGGGGGACAATCCAGGTAAATAGCCATGACAACCACTTCGGCTGTGAGCTCGACACACTCTCCAAGACCCTCACTGATTTCTTTTTGTATACATAACCAGAAGGGCATTAAACGTGGACATTGCCACATTATAAATGCTAAGTCAGTCATCTCGGCTCCACATTCCCTCCAACAAGCCCCAAATTCAATCGGAAGGTATTTAGTCAGACTTGCCCGTGACCTGAAAAATCTTGATCTACATTTCCAAGAGTATTCTCTTCAAATATGAGACTGGGTGATTTTGATCACTTGCAGAGACGAAGAGGACCATTCTTCTTTGGATACCACGAGGTCTAAATCTTTGTTCCAACTTGCAAGTATTGAGTTTGTTGATTCTTTAGATTGATCTTGCATCATTTTGTATAGATTTCCAATTAAATGGTTCCAATATTGTCTGCGAGTGGTCAATAAATAGTTTTAAGGGGGGGATCGGTTTGACCTGAATAATTCTGTTTCGTACTAGGTGGTTTCTGATTTGGAGATATCTAAAATGGTCAACATTTGGAAGGTTAAATTTAAGTTTTAATTCTTCAAATGGTAGAATGAGATTTGGGCCTAAGAACTGGAATGCCTGCTCTAATCCTAATCTGCGCCAATGGGAGAAGGTTAAGTCACTGTGGGATGGCGTGAAAAGATCATTCTCTGAAGTTATCTTACGATACTCATTGATTAATTGGAGTGGCTCTTTTTCTCGCATTTTAAACCAAATTTTTAAAACCTGTGAGGTGATATCAGTAAAGTCTCTCAATGTAGGGGGTCCTCCCTTGAAAAGAAAAAATTACTTTCTTTTAATATTGTACACGTTATTCAGATGGAATTCCAGTTGTTTCCACTGGGAATCAAACTGATCAGAGAGCTATAAAAGAAGAATTTTCAGAGATACAGCTTCTGCATATTTTCTGAGGTCTGGAAGGTTAGTACCACCCTGAGCCAATGATGGTTTTAGTACAGAAAGACAAATTTGTGGCTTTTGTTTGTTCCAAATAAACTTTGATATCATGTTATCCCATAGCTTAAAGTAATAGTGAGATGGGAAATATGGAATATTTTGGAACAAGTACAGCAGGCGGGATAGGATGTTCATTCTAATGGTTTCAATGCATTGGAACAAGGAAAGTGGAAGGTGGGTCCATTTATCCAAGTCTTTATTAATCACTATGGAAATGGGTTCGTAACTGATTAATTCAATTACATTAAGATTATGGGGAATGTGTATACCAAGGTATTTTATTTTGGTTGAGTGCCATTTAATTGTTAGAGTTCGTTTTAAAGTGTTTGGAGGAGTACAGTTACATAAGAGGGCTTTGGTTTTTGAGATGTTTAATTTAAAACCAGCCAAATCCTCAAATCGGGAGAGAATTTTCCATGTCTCTTTGATCGAATCAGTAGAGGACAGAAGGGAAAGGAGTATATCGTCCGCGAAAAGACTAATCTTGTTTTCAGACTGCTGCACTGGAATGCCCTCTACCTTTTTTGATACTCTTATCGCCCTTGCTAATGGTTCAAGATATGATACAAACAGTAGACGGGAGAGAGGACAGCCTTGTCTTGTGCCCTAGCCTACTGAGATTGGAGAGGAAAGTTCCCCATTTATTCTGATATAAGCTTTTGGCAAAAGGTATATTTGGGTCAGCCAATGCAGCAATGAGTCTAGGAAGCCGAATGTTTTTAATGTATCCCAAAGGAAAGGCCAATATACCTTGTCGAATGCCTTTTCGGCATCAAGGCTTATAAAAACACTGCTGGGATCTTCCGTGTTTGGATATATTCCATAAGTATTAGGGATTTTCTAACGTTGTCCGTAGTTGACCTATTTTTTATGAAACCTGCTTGGTCTGGATGTACTATCGTTGGGAGGATTGTTTCTATTCACTTGGCCCAAATGGCCATAAAAATTTTATAGTCTGAATTTAATATTGATATCGGGCGGTAGGCGGAGGGGTCTAATTTGTTTCTATTGGGTTTTGGGATAGTAGCAATTGTGCCATAATCCCATGATGGTGGGGGGTGTTTCCCACTGCCATTTCTCTAAATAACTTTATAAGTCTTGAGGTTAACTCTTTATTAAAGATTTTATACCATTCATTGACATATCCATCAGGGCCGGGGCAACGACCCGAAGATTGTTTAGTGACTGTGGCCTCTACTTCTTCAATTGATACTGGGGCTGTAGTTTCTGAACTTGTGTTTTTGAGATTTTTGGGAGTTGTAACTGAGCTAGAAAAGTTTGTCTATCCTCTTGGGAAGAGGTATTATGTGTTGTATAGAGCTGTTGGCAATAATAAGCGAAGGCTTGTCCTATGTCTTCTTCTTTATGGGTTATCCTACCAGTTTGAGGATGTTTAATTTTTAGTGTTGTTACTGCGTTTTTCTTTGTTCTCAACTTCTGCGCCAACCTGCGTGTTCCCCTGGATCCACCCTCATAATTTGTTTGTTTTAAATATATTAGAGACATTTGGATCTTTTCATCTATTATTTTTTGGAGAGCTGATGTAGTTGCTCTAATTTTTTGTTTGTATTTCTTTATCCCCCTCTCTATAGAGCAGTTGAAGAGTTTGTAAGGTCTTGGTAAGATCATTATATTTCTTCTCCCTTTCTTTTTTTTTTTTCTTAAGGCATAGGCAATGACCTCGTCTCTGATGGTGTCCTTCATGGCGTCCCATAGTATAGAAACATAGAAACACAGAATTTGACGGCAGATAAGGACCGCTTGGCCCACCCAGTCTGCCCATTTCCCTACCTACTGGATAAGCTGCAGATCCTAGTTAACCAGCAGCCTACTTCTTCCTACCCCCACCCCCTAGAATTGCCTTATGACTGTCCCATGCATGCTTGAATTCCACCACTGTTTTTGACTCCAATCTCCTCTGGAAGCCGTTCCATGCATCCACAAGCCTCTCTGAGAAAAATACTCCTAAATTACCTCTGAGCCACACCCCCTCATCTTCAAATTGTGTCCTTTGTTTGCACACCTCTTTTTTTTGAAAGATGCTACCCTCTTGGACTTTGTTGATTCCCTTTGAGGTACTTGAAAGTTTCTATCATGTCCCCCTCTCCTCCTTTCCTCGAGGCTATACATATCAAGCTCCCTTAAGTCTCTCTTCATATGTCTTCCGTGCAGACCCCGCACCATTTTAGTTGCCTCCTCTGACAGCTTCCATCTTGTCTATGTCTTTGCGGAGATTGGGTCTCCAGAACTGCATGCAGTACTCCAGATGGGGTCTCACCAGCTGTCTGTACAGAGGGATAATAACTTCCTGTTTTCTACTGGTGATGCCTCTCCCTATGCATCCCAGTATCCCCCCAGCCCTCCTTGCTGCCCTCTCACATTGCTTGCCCACCTTTAGGTCATCTGATATGACTAGCCCCAGGTCCCTTTCCATTTTTGTTGTTGTTAGTATCTCACCCCCCACTGTGTACTCTTCCCCTGGGTTTTTGTTTCCCAGGTGCATTACCTTGCACTTCTTAGCACTGAATCTAAGCTGCCATATATTTGACCATTCCTCTAACCTTGCCAAGTCCCTTCTCATCCTTTCCACCCCACCTTGTGCATCAACTCTGTTGCAGATCTTTGTGTCATCTGCAAAGAGACATACTTTTCCTTCAGTCTTTCTGCAATGTAACCTCAAGACACTGAAGAGGACCGGTCATAATACTGAACCCTGCGGTACCCCACTAGTAACCCCCCTTTCTTCACAGTGGACTCCATTTACTATTACTCTCTATGTCCTATTCTCCAACCAATTCTTTACCCAGGCTGTCATCTTGGGACCCACTCCCAGGCTGGCTAACTTGAATATTAATCTTTTGTGTGAGACTGTGTCAAATGCCTTGCTAAAGTCTAGGTAGGCCATGTCCACAGCCCCTCCCATATCTACTACTTTGGTCACCCAGTCAAAGAAATCTATCAGATTCGTCTGCATGACCTTCCAGTGAATCCATGCTGCCTTGGGTCTGTGCCCTCTGGCCTCTAGATACTAGACAATTCTTTCCTTCAGAAATGATTCCATCATTTCCCTATCACTGAGTTAAACTACAGGTCTGTAGTTTCCTGCTTTTGCCTTGCTCCCACTTTTGTGAAGGGGAATCACATCTGCCCTCCTCCAGTCCTCAGGTACCACCCCATCCTCCCATGATTTGATAAAGAGGGTAGTCAGTAGTGATACTAGTTCTACCCTTAGTTCTTTTATAATTCTGGGATGAATCCCATCAGGCCCCATTGCTTTGTCCACCTTCAGTTTTAAGAGTTCTTTCATAACCCTTTCTTCTGTAAATGGGCTGGTATCAACTTCTGTATCCAGAGTGTTTCTACTGTTTGTTTTAGGTACCTCCCCCTCTTCATTTGTAAATACTGAGCAAAAACATTTGTTTAGTATCTCTGCCTTTTCACCGTCACCTCTGCCCACCCTCCCTCCCTTTATTAAGCCTCACTATCCTCCCTTGGTCTTCCTTGGCCACAGATGTACCTATAAAGGTTTTATCCCCCTTCTTAACTCAGTTGGCTATCTTTTCCTCGGTTTGGGCCTTTGCTGTTCTGACCGCTTTCTCAGCTTCCTTTTGCTTTAACTGATACAGTTCTCTGTCCCGCTCCTTCTGTGATTCCTTGTACTTCCTGAATGCTTTCTTTTTCTCTTGAACCTTCACTGCCACTTCCTTTGAGAACCATAGTGGTTTCTTACATCATTTTGTTTTATTTGCTTCACACAAAGGCTTACCACCTCTGTGATGGCAGTTTTTTTTATTATTCCCCATTGTTCTTCCACCCCTCCTTTCTGCCCATTTGCTAGTGCATTCCTTAGGCACTCACCCAATTTTGCAAAGTCAGCCCTCCTAAAGCCCAGTACTTTTGCCTTTGTGTGGCTTAGACTCTATTGCTGTGTTTATTGTGAACCATACTGTTTGATGGTCGCTAGTTCCCAGATGGCTACCCACTTCTACATCTGTGATCCTCTCTCCATCTCCATTTGAGAGAACCAGTTCTAAGATTGCTCCCTCTCAGTGGGCTCAATACTAGTTGTCTAAGGCATGCCCCTGTAGGGCATCTAGAATAACCCACACTCTTCTCGAATGGCTGCTAACTGCACTCCAGTTAACATCTGGCATATTCAGATCACCCATCGGCAATATCTCCTTTTTCTGCCATTGTAAGTATCGTTCTATCATTTCCTTGTCCATTTCCTCCACCTGAGAGAGTCTGTATACAACCCTGTGCGGATTGTGGTGCCATTGCCTGTCTCCAAATTTACCACAGTGCTTCTTCTCCTCCCTGTTTACCTTCTGTTCTGTTGTTGATTCCTTCCCTTATGTAAGAGCTACTCCTCCTCCTCTTTGCCTCCCCTGTCCTCCTGTAGCTAGTGTATCCTGGCATGTTTACGTCCCAGACATGGTTTTGTGTGTACCATGTTTCTGTGACTGACACGATATCCAGATGTTCCTCCTCCATCAAGGCCACTAATTCAGAAAGTTTGTTACCCAGACTACGGGCATTGGTACTCATTGCTCTCCATTTTTTGATGGCTTTACCTTCTGTTGCAGCATCCCCCACTGACCTTTCTACCTTGGTATGGCTTCAGAAACAGCTCATGGCGCATTTTCTTCAAACAATTGTGGGATTCTTTTTTTTTTATTTGGTCGGTGAATTCTTTATCTTTTAGAAGATAGGGGTTTAGTCTCCAAAGTGTGTGTTTCATTTTTTTACCCACATCTACTTTTAATAGTAGAGGGTGGTGAAAGATATTATTTTTGGACAAATAGTTATATCTCTCACTGAGGAGAAGTGTTCGCATGAGGTGAAGAAATAATCTAGTCTAGAATATGAGTGGAATCTTCCCGAGTAATATGTAAAACCTGGGGATGAGGGAAAAAATTTTCTCCAGATGTCCACTAAGCCAAGGTTTTAGAGTTGTGTTCTGAAAAACTTTACTGGAGTTGATAGACGGTAGACTGTGGGGTTAGATGATCAAGATTTGGAGTGATTGTCATGTTGAAGTCTCCTGCCATTAGTAATTGCCACTGGTGGCGGTCTAATATTTTATTTAGGATTTGCCTGATTATTGATGATTTAGTCTGTGGAGGTAAATATATATTGGCTAATGTGACTTCTTAATTATACAGGCAGCACTGAATGATGATATAGCATCCTAATCTATCACACTGTATTTTGTTTATTTTAATTTAGGTAGTAGACGGGATCATTACTGCCATACCCCTTTTACGTCCATTTGGATGAGATGAAGAATAGATGGTACATGCCCCCCCCATGTTAATTTCTGATGTTCAATATCTGAAAGGTGGGATTCTTGTAGAAATATAACATCTGCCTTTTGTTTGTTTACATGTTGGATCACTCACGATCTTTTGATGGGGTTATGAAGACCATTTACATTTATAGAGTAGATCCTTACTGGTTGGGAAGCCATTTGGGTTTATTGTTCTTTACTTCTCTTTTTACTGCTTTAAGTTTAACACTAATTACTTTTATTGTCAATTTAAGTGTCTGACCTACACTATTTGTTTTTTGTTTATTTTCCAGGCCATCCCAGTCCGACTTCACCCGGATCGCTCCCCACCAGACAATGTGAAAAGATTTGCCAATCGTGATCAGTTTCTCCTTCAAGAATCTGTTAGATCTTCCTAAAAAAAAGTTTCTGTAATAAAGCAAAACACTGAAATATTGTACCCGGTCTCCTGCGTCTCCTTCCAACTTCGTTGCGTGAACAAAGGTTAACTTCAACATTAACTGTAATTTTGTGAAAAACTGTAAATAAATGACAAAGTTGTGAACCTGAACCATTTACAGCTGACATAACAGCTAAACTTAACAGAACTTTGTAAATCAATGCTTCCATTGTTAGGGTGGGAATAAAATTCCACCCTTCCATAATCTCAAGCCGATTCCCTAGGGAAATCAGCACTGATCGAGGTTCTCCTTTATGAGAGATTCCTCAGAGGGTGCAAGTCAGCCACCTAAAGGTTCACCAAAATGGGCATTGTGGGCTCCCTAAATTCCCTGTATGGTCAGGCCCCCTTCTCTCTGGGTAATGAGAGAAAAGGAGGGACGATCAAGAACCAATCCCTCACTCCCCTGAACCTATCCCCCCATGAACCGACCTCGTTCCCTCTCCCCGACACCCCTTTTCCTCACTCCCTTCTCTCTCTTTTTTTTTTTTTTTTTTTTTTTTTTAAAGTCTTCTTGATGAAGAGTCCAATTTTCAGATATACAGGGTCCCCAACTAAATGGGGGCTCCCGTTCCTATGGATCGATTCCCTGGTCAGGAAAAGGTAAGGAGACCATCTGTATCATCTTCCAGCTGCCCCCGATTTTCTCAAGCAAACGCCTGAGGTTGGTTTAAGGGATCTCACTCAACTGCCATTCTGTCACTACCCTCAAATGATCCCATCCCCGTAATCTTGGGGGCCTTCACCCAGTTTGATTCCTGCCTATACTGATCACAGGGCACCTATTAATTAACTTGCCCAGTACCGGAATGTAGGGAAGGGATGTCTTCACAAATTAAAAAAGAAAAAGGGATAAAATCCCAGGTCTACCCATTCCCATCCCCAGGGGGAACTAAACAGTAGGGAGAAAATCACTCTCAAAGGACTAAGGGGCCTCTGGTTCACTGGCTCCACTGCTAGCTGTGGGGGGTGAGCAAGTAGGTACCCTCCTCGCTGGCCTGCCACCCTTCTTTGCTAGTTTAAATGCTTGTCAATGTAGCATTTAAACTTATTATTGAGTGCTTGGATTCCCCTCCAGGATGGATGCAGGCCGTCAGGCTTGAACAAACCTCTATCCCTCCAGGTGGGTCCCCAGTCACCAATGAATCCAAACCCTTCCTCATAACACCAGTTCTTCAACCATGAGTTAAAGTTCCTGGTGCATGCACTCCTATGCTCTCCTTGCCTCTCCGCAGGAAGTACTCTGAGAAAGTGACAGAAGTAGCTACTTGCTTGAGACCCCTCCCCAATTTCCTAAACTCTTTCTGAACTTCCTTTGGCTCCCCATTTGCCAGGTCATTAGTACCTAGGTGGATAATGACAGCCAGCTCACCCTCCCGTCTTGCCTTCCCAGTGATCCCCAGGATCTTCCTTCCATCCCTCCATGCCATGGCACCTGGTAGGCACCTCACCTCCCTGTCCCCCCTCCTGTGTTCCTAGCTGGATCCCTCTTATGATGGAGTCCCCACAGGATCCTTCCTCCTCCTCTAGGGTCCACTGCTTTCCCGCTGAGGTCACCTCCTTTGCTAACCTCCACATCCTTTCCCTTCCACTTCTCTGCACCTCTATTTGGTTGTCCTCGTTTGCCAGTGTGGCATATGAGTTCTTGAGAGGAATAGGATCTGGGATGTGCCTCTGCCTGACCACTCTAACCCTCCCTGAGCCCATTGTCATCCAAGTGCTCCTCGTTCTCGGCATCCTTTGAGGCAGTTGCATTGGACTGGGTGGTCTCTGGATAGGGGTGATGGTACTCCTGACCCAGTTTACTTCCGCTCTGAGTCTGGCTACCTCATCCCGCAGTCCAGAGAGATGCATGCAGATAGGGCAGCACCACAGTGCCCAGAAGGTCTGCCTGAATATGGCTGCCCCACAGCTACTGCACTGCACCACTCCCCACATTACATTAAAATTGGCAGCAATTAAAGACAGCACAGAATTACACCACCACTATGTTTTAAATTTTCAATAGCCCAAAAACAATTCTAAGTAAAGACAACAAAGAAAGTACAATGTCACTAAAAGCCAACAATCTAAGTTTAAAAGGAAAATAGCAATTATCAGTTACTCTAAAGCACTGAATTGAATATGTATCCTTCCTTCCCCTTTTGTCTTCTTCTGGATTTAATTGTGCTGCTTAGACTACCTGCATTCTCAAACTCTGCGACGTGTGGGATTTAAACAACAATTTCCCCTATTTTTTCAACTGCCTGGTGGAAGGATCTCCTACGCAGCTGAATCCAGTCCCTTCCAATGACTCCTTTCCTTGCCAGTGCAGGCCCCTCACCCCATCTCCATCTCCTACCCCACTTGATATTATATAAACCCTTACCTGCCTTTCTGTTCTTCACAGCCTGCAACCCCGGATCCAGTGAGGGTCCACAAGAGGTCGTGAGGGCCGGTGAAGTTGCCCACCCCCACCCCCGGAACAAGAAAGCACAGGTACGCCGATCGAGCCCGCATCAGTCCAAAGAGATCAGCTCCTCCAAATTGCTCCTGACTGATCTGAATTTTGGCCCTGCCGACACTATGCGTCAGCTCCCCATGGGTGGCTCGGTTGCTGACTGAACCAATCAGCCCACTTCTCCATCAGCAGCCTATATCCTATCACCACTTGAGGCAACCCAGATTTCTCTCCCCTACTGTTATCTATTTCTTAGCCTCCCGCCTCCCTCCTCTTCACCATGCTCCTTTTTTTCCTTACGCTCTCTTCTACACTGTTCTCTGTGCTGTTTCTCCCCACCTTAATTTTCCCTTTGAATCAAGCTCCTGGTGTCACTGACTCCCCTCGGGCAGGCTGGGAGCCTCCTCCCCCCCCCCGTCTATCCCACCTGGTATCCAGAGACTCCAGTAAAGCTCCTTTGGGAGGCCACCCTCTATACTGCAACACCCTCCCTGCATGCCGATGGGCTTCATCCCTCCACCCTCCCCTACTACTTGCTACTATGACCACTGCCACAGACGGACCACTCTCTGTATGCCTTTATTCTACCGGGAGCCACACCCCACAAAACTCTTGTATCCACCGCCCTCCCTCTCTTCACACTCTCTCCTCCTGTCTGCCTTCCCACATACTATCACTCTCTATTTCCTCCCTTTCCAACCCACCTGGGTCCTCTGTACGCATAGCTCATCGTCTCAAACAATTGGCCTGGGTCTGGGTCCCTGGTCCTCATGTCTGGTAATATCCACCCAAACCCTGGCCCTCTTGCAACCTCTATGCCAAATCACACCCCCATCAGTGGGCTTCGCATTGCCAGCCACAACGTCTGTAGCTTACTAGAAAAGTGGGACTCGTATCAGGGATGGGTCCTCCAGCATCAGCCCAATGTCATTGCCTTGAATGAAACCTGGCTCTCCACGGGTTCAACCTTTTCCGAGCTGATCAGCAGGGTAAACATGGTGGAGGCTGAGCCATCTACGTTAAGGACTCATTACATTGTCAGCTACTCCCCTCCCCCCAAGCTGGAACTTGGACCACAGACCCTTACACCCAAACTTACCTTGGGTCACGCCCAAATCCCCCTTCTTATCACAGTGGTTTACATTCCCCCCAGAGACCAGAAGAAAAAATTACTCACCTTAGTAATGTTGTTTCTTCTAATGGAGTCTTGCTATATTATGACATATGCAGTGAGTCCCAACCTTCGAACTGCTCCGAAGGTGAAAGAGTTAACTTTCCATGCCAGGCAAGGAACTTTGAGCACGAGCTCGGTTGAAAACTCTGTCTGTTGTTCTTCAAACTCAAACTGTCAGATCTTTACGAGCAAAACTCACTAAGGTTCTGTGTGGAAGCTGCAAACCTACACTAGCCAACTGACTACTAAATATAAGAACACATTTTTTGGTCCCAAAACAAAGACTCAAGTCAGAGGATCCAAAAAATGAAAAACACAACACCCAAACACCCCAAAAAGGAGGGGTGAAAAAACAATAGAAACATAGAAACATAGACTTTGATGGCAGATAAGGACCGCTAGGCCCATCTAGTCTGCCCATTTCCCTACCTACAGGATAGGCCGAAGATCCTAGTTAACCAACAGCCTATTTCTTCCTACCCCCCACAAGAATTGCCTTATGTCTGTCCCATGCATTCTTGAAATCTCCCACAGTTTCAGACCCCACAACCTCCTCAGGAAGGCTGTTCCATGCATCCATTACCCTCTCTGTGAAATAATACTTCCTCACATTGCCCCTGAACCGCCCTCCTTCTATCTTTAAACTGTGTCCCCTTGTTTTTGTAAGTTTCTTTTTCTGAAAGATGCTACCCTCTTGGACTTTGTTGATTCCACTGAGGTACTTAAAAGTTTCTATCATGTCCCCCCCTCTCCCTTCTTTCCTCAAGGGTATACATATTAAGCTCCTTTAGTCTCTCCTCATATGGCTTCTCTTGCAGACCCTGCACCATTTTAGTTGCCCTCCTCTGGACTACCTCTATCCTGTCTATGTCCTTGCGGAGATGGGGTCTCCAGAACTGGACACAGTACTCCAGATGGGGTCTCACCAACTGTCTGTACAGAGGGATAACAACTTCCTGTTTTCTGCTGCTGATGCCTCTCCTTATACATCCCAGTATACCCCCAGCCCTCCCTACTGCCTTCTCGCATTGAATGCTAACCTTAAGGTCATCTGATATGATTACCCCAAGGTCCCTTTCCTTTTCTGTTGTTGTTACTACCTCCCCACCCATTGTGTATTCTTCCCCTGGGTTCTTGTTTCCCAGGTGCATTATTTTGCACTTCTTTGCATTGAATCCTAGCTGCCATACTTCTGACCATTCCTCCAACCTTGCCAAGTCCCTTTTCATCCTTTCCGCCTCCTTGTGTATCAACCCTGTTGCAGATCTTTGTGTCATCTGCAAAAGGCATACTTTCCTTCCAGTCCTCTGCAATGTCACTGATGAAGACATTAAAAGGACTGGACCCATCTGAACCCTACGGTACCCCACCAGTAACCCCTCTTTCTTAAGAGTGGACTCCATTTACAATTACCTTCTGTGTCCTGTTGTGCAGCCAATGTTTTACAACAACCACCCTGGGACCCACTCCCAGGCTGGTTAATTTGACTATTAATCTTTTGTGTGGGACTGTGTCAAATGCCTTGCTAAAGTCTAGGTAGGCCATGTCCACAGCCCCTCCCTGGTCTACTACTTTGGTCACCCAGTCAAAGAAATCTATTAGATTCGTCTGACATCACCTTCCCACTGTGAACCCATGCTGCCTTGGGTCCTGTGCTCCACTGGCCTCTAGGTATTCAACCATTCTTTCCTTCAGAAGTGACTCCATCACTTTCCCTACCACAGAGGTCAGACTGACAGGTCTGTAGTTTCCTGCCTCTGTCTTGGTCCCACTTTTGTGAAGGGGAATCACATCCACCTTCCTCCAGTCCACGGGTACCACACCATCCTCCCATGATTTATTAAAAAGAGTAGCCACTGGTTTCACTAGTTCCTCCCTTAATTCTTTTAGAATTCTGGGGTGAATTCCATCAGGACCCATTGCTTTGTCCACCTTCAGTTTCAGGAGTTCTTGCAGAACCCTTTCTTCTGTGAAAGGACTGGGATCGACTCCCTATCAAAGTGCTTCTGTTAATTGGATTAGGCACTTCCCTCCTCTTTTGTGAATACTGAGCAGAAATATTCGTTCAGTATCCCTGCTTTTCACTGTCCCCCTCTGCCCACCCACGTTCATTCTATTCAGCCTCACTAACCTCCCTTTGTCTTTCTCACTCGCTGATGTACCTATAAAGGTTTTATCCCCTTCTTAACTGGGTTGGCTAGCTTTTCCTCAGTTTGGGCCTTTGCTATTCTGACTTCCCTCCTGCTTCCTTCTGCCTTAACTGGTACAGCTCTCTGTCCTGCTCCTTCTGTGTTTCCTTATACTTCTGGAATGCTATCTTTTTCTTCCTGACTTTCACAGCCACCTCTTTTGAGAACCATAGTGGCTTTTTCTTTCGTTTTGATTTGTTTATTTGCTTCACACAAAGGCTTGTTGCCTCTGTGATGGCAGTTTTGATGATTCCCCATTGTTGCTCCACACCTCCTTCTAGCCTGTTTGCTAGTGCTTTTCTGAGGCCCTCTCCCATCTTACCAACAAGGTGGGCATCTACTAAGTGCCAACACTGCACTGCCCACCCACATCCCAAAAGCAGAGGTTCTGAGAGGGGCAGGCGGGGGGAGGTCATAATATAGCAAGACTCCATTAGAAGAAACAACATTACTAAAGTGAGTAATTTTTTCTTCAAACAACATGAAGTCTTGCTATATTATGACACATGCAGACTACACAGCAGTACCTCCATGGAGGAGGGACAGAACCGACTTAGGAAATAGGCTCTGAAGCACAGCTGTGCCAAACCGAGCATCACTCTGAGCCTGGATGTCCAGGGAGTAATGCTTGGTAAAAGTGTGAACTGTTTTCCAGGTAGCTGCTTGACAATTCTCTAGGATAGGGATGTCCCTGGCAGCAGCCAGAGACGCAGCTGTACTTCTGGTAGAGTGAGCCCTCAGGCTGAGGGAGGAACCTTACCCAGTTTTTCATAGCAATTGGATACAAGAGACAATCCACCTGGCAATGGATCTTTTTAGTGGCAGGTTTCCTTTACCAACCTCACCATAAGTGAGGAACAGTTGGAGGAGTCAAACCTGTGACCCTTGAGTACGTTCTATGTAGTAACTAAGGGCTCTTTTGACATCTAAACTGTGCAGTCTCCTCTGCCAGAGGAGGAATGGTCAGTGAAATGCACAGGGAGACACAGATTGATTAAGGTGGAAGTCTGAAACCACCTTAGGCAAGAACTTTCTGTTAGTCCTGAGGACCACCTTATCTCTATGAAAGGAGATAAAATCAGGCGCCACTGACAATGCTTGTAATTCACTTATGTGCCTGGCAGAAGTGATGGCTACCAAAAACACAGTTTTCCAAGTCAAGTACTTAAGCACTGCTGAAGACAAGGGCTCAAAAGGGGGTTGCATAAGCTGGGCACTGCAAATATTAAGATCCCAGGCAGGGTCCCTGAAAGTGGGGTTGGTGTGAAGCAACCCCTTGAAAAACTTGGAGAATACAGGATGAGCTGAAAGAGAAGCGGGTTTACCTGCTGATAAAAGCGAACCCGGCTGCCAGGTGCACTTTAGGGTAGCTGGTCTCAGCCCCAAAGTATTCAAATGCACCATATAATCCAGGACTGCGGGTAAGTCAGCAGATTCTGGGGAAATATGCTTGCCAGAGCACCATATGGAAAATCTCTTCCATTTGGAATTATAAGTAGCCCTGGTGCAAGGCTTCCTAGAAGCCTTCAAGATATCCAATACACCTTGGGAGAGGTGTAGGTCAGCAAACTCTAACTCTTCAAGAGCCAGACCTTGAGATTGAGAGATTTGAGATTCGGGTACCAAACTCTCCCCTGAGCACAGGTTAACAGGTTGTGATTCCTAGGAAGACACAGGGGAAGGTGGACTCTTAAGGACATAAGGAGTGGGTACCAGGGCTGTCTGGCCCAATCTGGAGCAATCAGGATCATCTTGCAGGGTTGAGATCTGATTTTGACTAGCACCCTTGAACAGAAGAGGGAAGGAAAGCATAGAGAAACTTCCCTTCCCAACTGAAGGAAGGCATCCAGAGGACTGAGCCCAACACTGGGGCCTGCAGCAAGGGAAGTTGGTGATTGTCTGGGGCTGCAAAAAGATCTATCTGCGGGTGCCCCATCTGGCAAATACTACCTCCAGTACTAGGGGATCCAGTGACCATTCGTGATGGCCCTGGGAAATCCTGCTGAGAGCATCTGCCAGGACATCGTCCTTGCCTGGGAGGTGAACTGCCGTAAGGGAGGTGTTCAGGAAATAAGCCAGAGACCACAACTTCATTGCTTTGGTGCACAAGGCCGTAGACCGAGTGCCTCCTTGCTTGTTGATGTACCACATTGTAGTGGTGTTGTCTGTTCTAACCTGTACAACTTTGTTCTGAATAGATGTGGAAAAAACTTGAAGTGCTAGAAAAACTGCTCTGAGTTCCAACAGATTGATGTGGAGCAGAGATTCCTGAGGGGACCACAATCCCTGGGTAGTGAGGTTGCCCATGTGAGCTCCCACCCCAAGAGGATGCATCTGTAGTAAGGATTAAGGAGTGAGACTGAGGGTGAGGGACCCCTGTCTCAGATTGCTCTGGTCCTTCCACCACTGAAGGGCTTGGATCAGGGTTAGTCACTGGGATCAATTTGGTTAGAGGGTCTCTCCTTTGAGACCAAAGGCTCTCAAATGGAACTGGATGTCCCTCATCAAATCTTGCTCCCTGCACCACTGCTGTAGAAGCAGCCATGTGCCCCAGGAGCTGCAGAAAATGCCTTGCTGGTCGAGACCTGCAGGGGTGAAAGAGAGGCCAGAGAGACCAGGGTCCTTGCTCTTTCCAGAGGAAGGAAGGTTCTGGCCTCTTTTGTGTTCAGTTCTGCACCTATGAAGGTGAGAAGCTGGACAGGCTCTAGAACGGACTTTGGAAGATTGAGAGGAAACCTAGAGATGTGAGCAGTTGCTGAGTTACCTGAAGGTGTAGTTTGACTTGGTCTGGAGACTGGCCTACTATGAGCCAGTCGTCCAGGTAAGGAAAGATGGCAATCTTTTGCCTTCTTAAGTGGGCAACTGCTACTGCCAGGCATTTTGTGAATACCCTTGGGGCAGAGGTGAGGCCAAAGGGCATTGCTCTGAACTGGTAATGGCCTGAGGGCAGTTCGAATCTGAGGTACTTTCGATGGGAGCTTCTGATAAGAACATGGAAGTAGGCATCCTTGAGGTCCAGGGACGCTAGCCAGTCCCCTGGCCTTAGAGAGGGTAAGAAAAAATTACTCACCTTAGTAATTGCTTTTCTTCTCATGGAGTCTTGCTATATTATGACTATATGCAGTCAGCCACTGCACCTGAACTGCCCCGGGGAGGGAAGAGTTAACTCAGAGGTCTGGAGTTCCACAGCCTGTGAGCTATACAAAGCTCTATCTGGCCAGTTTCAAATGAAACTGTCAGATCTTCTGAAAGCTAGCTAAGCAACAAGTCTGTGTGGAAAGCTCTACACTAGCCAAGTGGCTACCTACTAGTAGGAATAACAACAATATAAACAACAATATAAACAGCAATAATAATAACAATGAATAATACTATTAGTTTCTCCCTAACAAGCACTATTAGACCCCCCTTCCCCAAGACTCAAGTCCAGGAAGGGGCCAACCATATTACCTAAAACAAATACCTAATTCCCTAACCTAAGTAAAGTGGGTGAAGGAAGAACTAAAATGGCATGACACAGTGCTTGCACTAATTTGCCACCCCTACCCAAGTAGAAGTTCTGAGAGGGGCAGGAGGGGGTGGTCAAATATAGCAAGACTCCATGAGAAGAAAAGCAATTACTAAGGTGAGTAATTTTTCTTCAAACACCATGAAGTCTTGCTATATTGTGACTATGTCTGAATACACAGCAGTACCTCCATGGAGGAGGTCAGAACCTACTTAGGAAATAGGCTCTAAGCACAGCTGTGCCAAAACAAGCATCTCTCCTGGACTGAATATCCAGGGAATAATGCTAGTAAAAGTGTGAACTGTTTTCCAAGTAGCAGCTTGACAGATTTCCAGAATGGGAATATCTCTAGCAACCGCTAGAGATGCAGCTGTACCCTGTTGAGTGAGCCCTCAGTCCTGAGGGGTTCTCTACCTAGTTTTTGATAACAAAGTGGATACAAGAGACAATCCACCTTGCAACTGTCCTCTTAGTGGCAGGTTTCCTTTGCCAACCTCGCCATAGGTAAGGAAGAGTTGGAGGATTGAACCTGTGACCCTTGGTGCGTTCCAAATAGTAGCTTAAGGCTCTTTTGGCGTCCAAGCTGTGCAGACTCCTCTCACCTGAGGAAGAATGCTCAGTGAAAATACTGGAAGAGATGGATTGGTTCAGGTGGAAATCTGAAACCACTTTGAGGCAAAAAACTTTCTGTTAGTCCTGAGGACTACCTTATCTCCGTGGAAAGAGATAAATCTTCTTCCACTGACAGGGCCTGTAGTTCACTTATCGTCTGGCAGATGATAGCCACTAGGAAAACAGTTTTCAAGTCAGAAACTTGAGCTCTGCTGAGGACAGAGGCTCAAGGGAGGTTATTAACTGAGCAATGCAAACATTCAGGTCCCAGCGGGAGCTGGTTCTAAAAGGAGGTTGCTGTGAAGTAACCCTTTAAAAACTTCGGAAAGCACAGGTTGAGAAGAAAAGGAAGCAGGCTTCCCTGCTGACAGAAAAGCAGAGACAGCTGCCAGATGAACCTTTAAGGTAGCTGGCCTAAGGCCTAAGGAATTTAAATGGACCAAATAGTCCAGTAAAATGGGCAGATCAGCAGATTCTGGGATAATCTGCTTCTCAGAGCACCAGATGGAAAACCTTTTCCACTTAGAATTGTAAGTGTTCCTAGTGGAAGGCTTCCTGAAGCCTTTAAAATATCCAAACACCTTGAGAAAGGTGTAAGTCAGCAATTCTAACTCCTCAAGAGCCATGCCTTGAGATGGAGGATTTGAGGTCGGATACCACACTCCCCTGTGCACAGGCCAGTAAGTCGTGGATTCTGGGCAAGCTCAGGGCAGGGTGAACTGTCAAGGACAGAAGCAGTGGGTACCAGGGCTGTCTGGCCCAATCTGGAGCAATCAGAATCACCTTGCAGGGCTGAGATCTGATTTTTACTAGTACCCTGAAAAGAAGGGAAAGGGAAAGGCATACAGGAACTTCCTTTCCAATTCAACTGAAAGGCATCGGGGGACTGATCCCAGCACGGAGGCCTGTAACAAAACAGAGAAGTTGGTGGTTGTCTGGGGCTGCGAAAAGATCTATCTGAGGGGTGCCCCATCTGGCAAGACAGCCCCAGCACCTGAGGATTCAGAGCCCATTCGTGATGGCCCTGAGAAATCCTGCTGAGGGCATCCGCCAGGTCATTGTCCTTCCCTGGAAGGTGAACTGCTATCAGGGAGGTGTTCAGGGAGTAAGCAGAGACCACAACTTCATTGCTTCGGTGCACAAGGCTGATGACGAGTGCCCCTTGTGATGATGTACCACATTGTTGTGGTGTTGTCTGTCTGACTTGAACTACTTTGTTCTGGACAGAAGCTGGCAACGCCTGAAGAGCTAAAAGGACAGCTCTGAGTTCCAAAGATTGATGTGGAGCAGAGATTCCTGGGAGACCACACTCCCTGGTGGACGGAGTCACAAGTGAGCTCCCCACCTAACAAAGGAAGCATCCGTGGTGAGGATAAGGGAGGGGAAGCAGGGAATGAAAGACCCTTGTTTTAGATTGCTTTGATCCTGCCACCAGTGTAAGGCCAGGATCAGGGTTTGGGTCACTGGAACCAATTTGGAAGGGGTCCCTCCTTTGAGACCAATAGGCCCTCAAATGGAACTGAATGTCCCTCATCTGGAATCTTGCTCCTTGCACTACAGCTGTGGAAGCAGCCATGTGCCCTAAGAGTTGCAGAAAATGCCTTGCTGGTCGAGAGACCCATGGGGTAAAGAGGATGCCAGGGCAATGAGTCTGTCTACCCCTTCCGAGGGAGAAATGCCCTGGCTAACTTGTTCAATTCTGCACCTATGAAAGTTAGTACCTGAACTGGTTGAGAACTGACTTTGGTAAATTCAGCAGGAATCCCAGGAAGTGAGAAGCTGCTGGGTGACTTGCAAGTGGGATTTTACCTGATCTGGGGACTGACCCACTATGAGCCAGTCGTCCAGGTGGGAAACACAGCAATCCCTTGCCTTCTTAAATGAGCCACTACCACAGCTAGACATTCGTGAACACCCTTGGCGCAGAGGTAAGGCGAAGGCATTGCCCTGAACTGGTAGTGGCCTGAGGGTGAGTTCGAACCTGAGGTACTTTGGGTGAGAAGGCCTGATCAGAACATGAAAATAGGCATCCTTGAGGTCCAGGAAGCTAACCAGTCCCTGGCCTCAGGGAGCACAAAATCATTATCAGAGTTAACATTTTGAACTTTGGTTTCAAAAGATGCTTGTTCAGGTACTTTAAATCTAAAATGGCCGCCATTCTCCTGTCTTTTTGGGGTAAGAAAGTATCTTGAGTACAGCCCCTTGCCCTGATGGCAAGGAGGGACCCTTTCTACTGCTTTGCAGTCCAAAAGAGAAGAAACCTCTGCTTCCAAAGCAAGGGCTTCTGAAGGATTTGCAGGTGGAAAATGTCTGGCTCTCATCTTTGGAAACTGTTTGAAGCCGAGAACCAGACCCTGGCCTATTACCTCCAGAACCACCTGTCCAAAGTTAGGGACACCCAGTTCTGGCTGAAATAAACCAACCTGCCCCCACGGTGCGGAGAATCTGCCCTGGGCACTCCATCCAGGGTGCCTGCTTGGGTATGCCGAGCTGAGGGAGGGGACAGTTTACTTGTGCAACTCTACCTCTGCCTCTAAAAAAACCCTCTGTGCAAATGCAGAGGGCCTGAAATTGGAAAAAAGGCCTGTGGAAAGGCCTGTCCCTACCTCTGGGGCGTGCCTCTGTGGAGTGGCATGCCTCTCCTTAACCTGGGCACTTTTGTAGGTAGTTCTGTATTCATCCATCTTTTCATATAGTTTTCTGTTTGTTCCCAAACAGAGAATTACCACAACAGGAAAATCCATAGCCTTTGACTGAGTATCTTGGGACAGATTAGTGCATCTGAGCCATGCCAACCTCTAGGAAAGCTACAGAAGTGGCCATGACCCTAGAGAAACATCATTAACATCAACAGCAGTATGAAATTGAACTTTAGAGGCTTCAATGCCATCAGCAGCCACCTGTTCCAACTCACTAGCCAGCTGGCCATGGGCCTGCTTGGCCTAACTGCAATACTGTGTCCCACCTAGATTTCTGATATCTAGCCACATAAGCCATATAATTTGCCTGCCTGAGTCCCAAAGAAGCTGCCATGTACTGTTTTTCTGCATGGCATCAATCTTCCTGGAATCCTTATCAGGAGGATGTGAGGCCAGAGGAATATTAGCCTTGTCACAGGCTGCAGCTTGCCACACCTACATGACTACACTGCTCAGTGAGGAAGTCTGTATCAGAGCCTGACAAGGTATATCTTCTGTCCATTTTTTATCTACAGGAGGGACAGAATGAGGATTTTAAAATCTTTGTTGTTTGCTTCCTAAATGACTTATGCAAAGGAATAGACAACCTCCTGAACTCTGGTATATCCATCATTTCTACATAATCAGGCTCCTCTTGCTCATCCACAGCTTCCTCTAAAGGAAGCTGGAGGGTTCTCAACCTTTTGTAAAACATAAATGAGAAGGGGACTCAGACAGAATAGGAGGAGATTCTAAAGGTCTGTCTGGAGAAATGTCCGGTTCAATGGGCACGCCCAGACCCTCCCAGCCACACATGTAATGATCAAATTAGTACTCCCTCTCCTGTGGTCCATAAAATTCTCAACATCATACTCCTGAACCACTGGCACTGAACAAACCAACCTTTTACCAACTGTAGGTGGTTCAGCGAGACCCTGAGACAGTGACTGGACAATCTGTATGGCTTTAGCTATTTTTGCAGCAGTTGGAGAGACAATTTTGGACTCCAAACCTACTGATTTCTTTGTCTTTTCACTGAGACTGGTTCCCTGAACCAGCCTTCCTTTATCGAGAAGTCTGCCCTGTGGTCAGAGGCACTCCTTCTGGTCAGTGGGTACTGGACAGACTGTTCCATCAGGTCATGGACTTCTTGGCCTCTGGTTCCTGAGCCTGCCCAATCTCTTTTTCCAGGGTGGCTGCAGGAATTTTACACACCTGGCAGTCTGACAGGAGGTGGTCAACCCCAGACAATAAACACAAGTGGTGTGTGGGTCAGCCTTGGCAAAGGCTTCCCCACAGACATCACAGTGTGAAACCAGTGGGCCCGGTTTTTCTTTGGGTTTCTCAGACATAATGCCAGCCTAACCAAAACTTGCCTTTTGATGGCGGTGCCAGGCAAGACACCTTATCGGTTCCTAACCGTGTCACGGTATTTGAAAAACCTATTTTAAAAGCAAGGTGTTTTTTAGAATCGATAAGAACAGGAACGCACTCTAAAAGCCCAACCACACTTTAAAGCGTTAAATTAAGCAAACCGATCGGTTCAAAACCGAACCGATAATTGAATTTCCACACAGACTTTAAATTTTTTCTGCCACGGTTTACTAGATAGAGCTTTTAACGAAATCGGTAAAATAAATACTTTTGCGGTTCAAATGAACCGAAAATACTCGCTTGAACCGAAAAATGAACCGATGTGAAGAGCTGATCTCCGGGCGACTGTTCAATGGTGAGTAGAAGAAATCTGACAGTTTCATTTGAAACTGGCAGATAGAGCTTTGGTATAGAGCCCTCGCGCTGTGGAACTCCAGACTCTCTGGAGTTAACTCTTTCCTCTCCGGGGCAGTTCAGCTGCAGTGGCTGACTGCATATAGTGATAATATAGCAAGACTTCATGGTGTTTGAAAATAATTCCCAGAGTCACCATTTTGAATTTTGGTTTTAAAAGGTGCTTGTTTAAGTATCTGAGATCCAGGATGGGCCGCCATTCTCCTGTCTTTTTTGGGGTAAGGAAGTACCTGGAGTACAACCCTTTGCCCTGGTGTAGGGGTGGAACTCTTTCCACAGCTCTGAGAGCCAGGAGGGTAGAAACTTCTGTTTCTAGGGCAAGTGCCTCTGATGGATTTGCAGGTGGAAAGGACCTGGTTCTCATCTTCGAGAATTTTTGAAGCTGAGAACCAGTCCCTAACTTACTACTTCCAGGACCCACTTGTCTGATGTTAAAGACTTCCAGTCCTGGACAAAGTAAGCCAGCCTGCCCTCAGGTAGTGGAGAATCGGCCCTGGCCACCCCATCAGGGTGCCTGCTTGGCAGGGGCTTTAGGCTGAGGGTGGAAGCAGGTCTGCTTGTACCCCATCTGCCTCTCCTCTAAAGAACCCCCTGGACATAAGCTGAAGAGGAGGCCTGGGCTGTAAAGGTCTATGAAAGGTCTGCCCCTGCCCCTGGAAGGCTGCCTTTGAGGAGTGGCCTGCCTTTCCTTGGCCTGTGCACTCCTATAGGTGGTCCTATACTCATCCATTTTCTTCATGTAATTCTCTGTCTGCTCCCCGAACAGAGAATTACCCACAACAGGAAAATCCATGGCCTTAGTCTGGGTATCCTGCGACAGGCTAGTGCATCTGAGCCAAGCCATCCTGCGAAGAGCCACAGATGTAGCCATGACTCTTGATGACACATCATTAGAGTCCACTGCAGCATGAAATTGCACCTTAGATGCCTCAATACCATCAGCAGCCACCTGCTCCAGCTCCTTGGCAAGCTGGCCAGGGACCTGCTCTGCTAGAGCCATAATGGTATCCCATCTGGAATTCTGGTATCTAGCAACATAAGCCATATAATTTGCCTGTCTGAGTCCCAAGGATGCTGCCATGTACCGTTTCTTTGCCATGGCATCAATCCTCCTGGAGTCCTTGTCAGGGGGGTGTGAAGCCAAGGGAATATTTGCCTTGTCACAGGCTGCAGCCTGCACTACCCTAACATGGCTGCATTGTTGTGTAAGGAACTCCGTATCAGAGCCTGACAATGTGTACCTCTTGTCCATTCTTTTATCCACAGGAGGTATAGTGTGAGGAGTTTTAGAATTTTACTGTCTGTTTCCCAAAGATTTATGCAAAGGAATAGACAGTCTCCTAGACTCTGGGATATCCATCATTTCTACATAGTCAGGCTCCTCTTGATCATCCACAGCTTCCTCCATAGGGAGCTGGAGGTTCAACCACTTTTTATAAAACATAAAATCAGAGGGGACTCAGAGCCTGGGGAGACACTCCTGAAGGTCTGTCTGGGGAGATGTCTGGTTCAATGGGCACATCAGACTTTCAAATCCACATTCACCTCCTCATACTCCTCTTCCCCTCCTCCGGTTCTAAAATTCTCTAAATCATTTTCTTGAACGGTGGAACCATCGAACAATCGCTTACCTGATGGTGCCGGTTCGGTCGGAACGAAAGCGACTGGACAATTTTAATCGCTTTGGCTATTTCTTCAGTGGTTGGAGATGGAAATTTGGCTCCACACCTGCTGATTTTCTAGTCCTTTGCTGGAACCGACTCCTCCAGTCGGCTTTCCTTGCTCGAGAAGTCTCGCCCTGGTCAGAGGGCACTCCCTCCGGTTTGGTTACAACCGAACCGGGCTGGCCATCTGGGTCAGCGGACTTCTTGGCCTCCCTTTCCTTGAGCCTACCGACTCTCTTATCCAGGGTAGCTGCAGGAAAATTTTTGCAAATCTGGCAGTCTGCATTGAGGTGGTCAAACCCCAGACAATAAACACAGGTGGTGTGGGGGTCAGCCTTGGCAAAGGCTTCCCCACAACACTGCAGTGTTGAAACCCAGTGGACCCGGTTTTTCCTTTGGGTTTCTCAGACATGGTGCCAGCCTAACCAAAACTTGCCCGTTTATGGCAATCTGCCAAGTAAGACTCTCTTATCGGTTCCCAACTGTGTCACGGGTCGTGGAAAAAACCGTAATGAAATCCGTTTTTTTTAGAACCGATAAGAACCGGGAACCGCACTCTAAAAGACAGATTAATGTATTTACAACAACCTGATCGGTTCAAACCGAACCGATAATACCGTCTACAAGTTCCACACAGAAAGTAAATGTAAAACCTATCTAGTACTTATGATACCACAGACAGAGCTTGAACCGACCGGTTGCGGTTTAAATTTGGTTAAAAAATGAAAATAACGCTTTAACCGACCAAAATGGACCCCGAACAGGAGGAAATCTCGAGGCGACTGTTCAGTAGGCGAGATTAAAGAATCTGACAGTTTGAGTTTGAAGAACAACAGACACAGTTTTCAACCGAGCTCGTGCTCAAAGTTCCATGCCTGGCATGGAAAGTTAACTCTTTCACCTCCGGAGCAGTTCGGAGGTTGGGACTCACTGCATATGTCATAATATAGCAAGACTTCATGTTGTTTGAAAGTAGCCTTCCACTCGGTCCTGTCCTATCTCGCCACCCTTCCGCAACAAAACGAAAAATAGTTCTTGGCGACTTCAACATCAACTGGCTGGCTAAGACCGCCACCTCACTCACTGACGCAGCTACAGCCCAAAACCTCACTCAAGTAGCCCCCTCTCCCATTCTTCTGGATCTTCGTACCAGATCCTCCTCCCTATTGGACCAGGTCTTCACCAATTGTCCTCACAAAATCACTAGCACCACTGTGCTCCCAAATGCGCTTAGTGACCACACCCCAGTTCTCTGCACCTGGTCCTGCAAAGTGCCCAAGACCCCACCCAAAACAATCTTCCAGCGCAAGTTCGGCCCTGGTAAACTTGCTCTCCTAAAATCTTATCTCAGATCACTGGACTGGTCCTTCTTAACTAATACCCTCGACCTGACCAAGCCCTTGACCTATTCATTCAGACCTTCAACACTATATGTGACAAGTTTGCCCCACCTACCAAAAGGATTGTCAAAGGCAACCCCTTGGATCAAGGACCACCTCCTGGCCCTGATGCAAACTTACGACTCACTATGGCACCTCTCCAACGAGACTGGCGTACTAGCTGATAGGCAGAGGTATAGAGAGGCCCTGAACAAATGCACGTGGGAATTACACAAAGCCAAAGCCAAGCACTATAAATCCTCCCTAACCGCTGCCTGGAGCACAGGACACAAATTATGGAATAATATCAAGAAACTTGGTGACAAAGACCCTAATACCCCCCCCAACCAGACAGCTGTCGACGGGCACCTGACCTCCGACCCCTCTCGCATAGCCTCGGCTTTCAACTGCGCTTTCACAATCCTCAGCCATGTCCTCCCTCCTAATTTCTTTGACCAACCCTCTGCCTGGTCCCCCCAAACCGCCCTCCCTTTCACCTACGGCAAATCACCACCAAGTCCGAAGAGCTTGAGCTCAAAAAAGCTCTAAGCCACTCCCACTACTGTAGTGACTCTTTAGATCTGAGGCTTCTCCGGCTCACCCTCCATGATGTACTCTACCCCCTCACCCATATCCTCAACCGCTCTCTCTGCCAAGGTTAATTCCCCACCCGTTGGAAATCTGCTTCCATTACCCCCTTATTTAAGAGCAGTGACTGTACTAACACCAATAACTACAGACCCATCTCTATCCTCCCCCCATCTAAAGCACTTGAGCGCATTGTCTATGATCAGCTCACCAACCACCTTAACAAATATGACCTACTCTGTAAACAGCAACATGGCTTCGGCAAAGGGCACAGTACTACTACAGCCCTGCTGGAATTCAGCACACACATCCCTCCGCATTAGACAGAGGCCACATCACTGGCACCGTCTCCGATGACCTTACTAAGGCGTCTGACACAGTCAATCACTCCCTCTTGCCTGTCACTCTCTGCAACATTGGCTTCTCCCAGGATGCAGTACGCTGGTTCACAGACTACTTGTCAAACTGTTCCCAAGAGGTCAAAATCGGCACTACCCTATCCAACAGACTCCCAGTTCGCTCGGGGGTCTGTCAGGGGTCTATCCCTGGTCCCCTACTCTTCAGTCTTTACCTTAATTCCCTTCCCGTATCCGGCTCTGGCAGCCTACTACTATACGCGGATGATGCTGTACTTTACACATCGAGTCCCGATCCTATTCAACTCCACCAATCCCTCCAATCCTCCTTCAGCGAAGCCGAACAGTGGTTCTCAGCACAACACCTTATACTGAACTACAAGAAGACCAGGTTCATGCTCTTCTCACACCCTCAGAACTCCAGGAAGGAGCTCTGCCCCCAGGTTCTAACTGTAGATCGAACCCCTCCTGAGCAAGAGTACTCCTTCAAATATCTGGCTATCACCCTAGACCTGGCACTCAATTTCCACCAGCACATACATCACCTGTCCACTGCCTTTAATGTCTGTCTCGGCTTACTCTATCGGTTTAAACCTTGCCTTACTCCTGATGCCTTCTGGCTTGCTGTCTCGTCCTCACTCCTCTCCCTCCTCAACTATGGTATACTTATTTATAGCGCAGCCACCACCTCGGCCCTCCATAGGCTCCGTCCCCCCCTCAACAAAACCTGTCGCCTGGTACTGGACTGTGCCCATCTCACCCATATCTCCTCACTATGTAACTCTACTAACTGGCTTAATTTAGACAATAGGATCAAGTTCCACACCTGCCTTATGGCCAAAAGGATCACACTTGGTCTCCACTCCCATGTCTTACCTTATTAATCTATCCAACTACCACACAAAAAGCAACCCATAGCTCTAGTAAAAGAAACACCTCACAGTTCTCAGTGTCAAACCTCCCAATTTCAAAGATCTTTAGCTACAAGGCCCCTTCATGGATGAATGGTCTGTCTAACTCCCTCACAAACGAAAATAGAATCGGCCTCTTCAAAACCTATCTTAGGGGTCATCTCCAGTCCTCTAACAGCTGTGACTGCCACTGAACCAGTCACTCACTCCTCCCTCTCCCATGACAATGGCCTCTGGGTGGCTTACCCCCCCCAACTCCATTTTTCATCATCTCCATATAAGTGCCTATATGCTAATCTGTTCAAGCAATCGCCCTAAGTTTGTCAGGAACTGAATGCGAGCCTTTATTTGTAGTTTTACCGTGTATCGAGTTTGTTTGGTTTCCTGCATTGTATTTACCTTACTGTTGTAATGTCCTATCTTTTGTGACGTGGAACCTTTGTAAATGAGTCTGACTCAACGTTATTTTTTGAATCCTGAATAAATAAATAAATTTCACAACATTTGATAGGATTACTATACAGAGCACTTAGGAAATTTCTAACTTAGTCCTCGGAGACAGTTCTGGAGGTCTGGAACAAAGAATTACCAAACAGGGTAACATACGACTTGTGGTTGAAATATACTCAAGTGTTGTTTGGGGTTTCCTTGGCCCCCTATTGGAGGCAGTTTGTGTGGAAAATGCTTAACAGATACTTTAATACACGAGCCAAGCTGGCAAAAATCTACTCAGATGTAGCAGGGGTCTGGTGAAGGTTGTGCGGGGAACAGATGGCTGACCATGTGCATATATTTTGGGCCTGCTCTAAGGAGATATCATTTTGGCAGGAGGTAGCAGATGCTCTGTTGGAAATCATGGGTCCACAGCCCACAAACACTCCGGAAATGATGCTTTTTTCGGTGCCTCCGGTTGGGTACAAAGTCCAGATAGGTACACTTTTATTTACTTTTTTATTAGTGGCTAAGAAGGTGATCACCAGCCTATGGCGGCAAACCAGCACTCCTACTATAGAGGACCAGCATATTATGATGGTAGAACATTACTTTTTGGAACGAATGATTGCTGGTGCTATGGGGAGAACTTCACAGTTTGAAATCAGGTGGAGGGTGTGGGTGTTCTTCAACTCAGCCCGAGACCCGACTTTTGTTCCATGATGGGGCTATTAATATATTGGGAATATAAGGTGAAGAAGATTTGGGAATATGGTTGGAGGTGTTGGGACCAACTGCCTACCAGGGAAGTAGCAATAATTTTAATATTCACAGCAATATAATATGTGTGTATGATATGAACACCTATTTATACTCAACTGTCCTGTATAAAAAAACAAAACTGCAAAGCATGTATTATGGTGGATGTAAAAAGAGAAGGTTTTTGTCCATATACCCCACATGCTATAATTGAAGGAGATATTACCTCAATAATGTAACCTTATCAAAATGTCTAATAAGACTGGGTCTATCCCCAAATCCTCTATTTTTTTACATAACAAAGTTCTACTTATGCTATCGAAAGCTTCACTTAAGTCAACAAAACAGCCTTGCCTTCTTTATTCTAACAGATTTCCAAATAATGTGTGAAAGCACGTAACAATGTTGGACGGTTGAACGTTCTGATCTAAACCCATTTTGGTATTTGTTCAATATCTGGTTTCCATTTAGCCAATCTTGTATTCTTTGAAGAAGAATTTTGGAGAAAATGTCTTGTGAAGCATCTATCTATCAGACTTATAGGGCGATATATTTTGGCGTCGGATGCATTTCCTTTCTTATATAATGGGAATATAATGCTTCCTAACCAACTAGGAGGAATTTGACTTTGTTGAACAATATGATTAAATAAGGATCTCAAAACAGGAGTCCACCAGTCCTGAAAGGATTTATACATATCTGTAAGTAACTTATCTGGTCCAGGGGATTTGTTTGCATGAGCCTTTGCTACTGCATCTCTAATCTCATTTTTCTCTCTCTCTCTCTCTCTCTCTATATATATATATACACACACACACACCTTTATCCATATATATTGGATAAGGTACCCATAATTGATTTAAATGTTTTGACAGATGACTATTCCTCCCAAATATTAGGGGCTATGTATGCCTCAATAGCTGTTGTATATCTGCCATAACCTTTACTAACCAATATCAAGAATTTCTTTGTGTCCCTGTTATATATAGTTTCTCTTACCTACTCACACTTTTTTATTGCATTTGCCTCTTTCAACTTCAAGTAACTTTTTATATTTTTTTCCTTGTTTTGTTTAAGATCAAGAGATTCTCTTTGGTCACTGAATCTTTATAGTATCTTATCTGCTTCTGTAGAATTTTTTTTGTTGTTGCATTTTTACATGTTTTGTTAAACCACGTAAATTCTTTTTTAATGTGGTTGTAGTTCTCATAAATGGTCTACTGTATGAATTTAATGAAGACCAATGTTTTACTCATCTCTTATACCCGGATTCAGAATGTCATTAGCAATACTGGATACAGTTACACTACTAAATATTTCTGCAAAGAGTGTCACATTTTGATTGTTCCACCCAATTCTTTTTTCATTAATTACTTCCATATCTTACAAATTCCTATTTGAATCTACAGGTATCTCTGGAAAGTACTGAGTATCCAATATCACAACTGGTACATGTGAAGAATCTGAACGTTCTACTATTTTTAAATCATAAATGATTTTTAATGCTTGCAGGTTAGCCAAAGCCAAATCCATAACAGAGGATCCCAATGGGACCATGTAAGTAAATTCCCCATTTTGGCCTCCAGGCAAACGGCTATTGAGCAGACAAGAATTCCCATTCAATATTAATCGGAAGAGTTTTTAACCCGCAGATTACAATTTTGATCCTTGGATCTTCTAATCCAGTTTACTCTAGAATTAATTATCTGAAAACTCTGCATTAGTTCATAATAAAGATTTTCTTGTGTATTATATTAACCCTAGCATTATGGTCACCTACTATTAAGATTTCCTCATTTTCATATTTGTCCTTCAACTCATTACTGATTCGCACTGTATCCAGATGTTCACAAATTGTTTATTATTTGGAAGAAAACAGATATTTATGATTATTTTTTTAACTCTATTTATTCACCCCTTACTCACCAGTCTCTCTCCAGCATGGTCTCTCGGTCAGCTGGCTCTGCCCATCCGGCCTGAAGTGCAGATCACCAGTGTTCTGGCTGAGGGGCACCCCCACTCCTTGTGCAGCCTGCCCTAACCCCTCAGGTCAGAGTCCCCAGAAGAAGGACCGACATTCTCCTACCGGTGCTCAAAGTACTGGAGGGCAGCTGTCATAGGAGGAGGGAACCGGAGCGGACGTCGTGTCACCCGGCGTAGGACATGGGGCCATCACCATTGGACCCGCTTTTGCCTACTGGTGGAAGGGTTTTTTTTTTCCCTTGTTTTCTCCCTTCCCCCTGAACTTGGGAGGTGCAATGTTGTCCAGCCCATTTCTTGAGTGCTCCCGCACATGTACGAAAGACGGCGGACACTGTTCCCCTTTCCAACGTGGTGCCAACATCTGTAGTGCATCCGGCCTCCACAGCGTGCCGCTATCTGCGCAAGACATTCCCCCCCTCCCTCCCAGGAGAGGAGAGCAGTCATACGGACACTCTATCCTCTCCTTCCTGGCCAACCCCAGGCTAATTCCTGAACCTGCGGCATGAGATGTGGCGTCCAGCGCCACCAGGCCGGCTGATATTTATGATTGTTTTTAATGTTCCCTAACTAATCTTTAAAATTAGTATATAGTCTGTTAATGAAAGAATTACTATACCCTTCAAGTTCAATGAAGTTTTGACATATATGGCCATTCCGGCTTTATTACACCCATATTTTTTCTCCCTGATGGCATAAGGTGTAAATCCTGAGATTAAAGGAATATTAGAAAACCGGGTCTCTTGCAGAGTATATCATACTTTACCAGAAATTCTCTAGTTTCATTATCTGCCAGTTTAAACTAAGGACCTTCAATCTTCCATAATATACTGTAAGCTCTATTTTTCATTCCATCCTGTCTGAGTTACATAACTCTAATGGCTCTTCCCTGTGTCATTGCAATGATGTTGTCTGCAGAAATGAGCATCTATTATTTTCATCAATATTTAACCTTCCCCTGTTTTCAGAAAACTTTTCTAGAATATGAAAAGAGTCAATCTGACATTAAGGTTTCAAAATTTGTTATGAACATTCCCAACACATCCAGTACTTGTGAAGATTTTAGAACCAGATCAGCAAGTTTTGAACTTTGGAACATGATGTCTAATTGTGGGGTATCTGAAACACCGTTATTAATTTTAATCCAAGCTATGGCGCTGCATGCAACATTCACTCCAACAGACCAAGCAAGAAAGAAAGACTGCCAGTTCCCACTTCAGCTTTCCTACTGTCTCTCCCTCTATTATTTTCCATTCAAAGATTGAGAGGGTTCCATTTTCCCAGGATAATTTGTTTCCAAATTCATATTTAGCTATGGTCTCTGGAACTCTATTAATTCTATTTAAGTCCTCCATTCTGATTCCACTTTGAGCAGTAGCTCCAGAGCTTTCTAAGTTAGTCCCTGAAGGCCTTGGAACTTTTAAAGGGTCAGAAACCCTGATTCCCAGTGCCTGAAAAACACTTACTTTCTCCCCAGTCTTATTGTTTTTTAATGCTTTTTCTGAAGGTTTTTAATAATGTTAATGTATGTTTATTTTGATTGCATTGTTTGATTACTTTGCTGTACAGCACCTTGGTATTTGAAAGGTGCTTAAAAATAAAGTTTACATTTACATAAGCCAGATGTTCATTACCTAAATATAGTAAAACACAATCCTTATATGCCGAATTTGGATGCCATGCCACAAGACGACATTACTTATCATAGTAAAGTACAATTACGTACGAACTTACCATAACAGTAGATCTTTGAGAACAGCTCTTGCAGTAGGTTACACCAGTTGGACTGAAGCCAGCAGGCGCCATGACCCAACGGAAATTTTCTAGCTAACAGTATTCAGCGGGGACCACCCCCGACGTCAGGCACAGTACATAAGGGGGCGGTCCCCCAGAATCCCCAGTTCTCCCACCGGAGACTCCCGGCCACTGGATGACATCAGAAGAGGAGACTGAGGATCCGTCATCAAATGTCAGTCAGAGATATGCTGAGACACCTGATCCTAGGAGAAGGATGTTGGAACTAGAATCTACCTCCAGCGGGGATGGTGGGAGGGAAAGTACCTGCTGCAAGAGCTGTTCTTGAAGATCTACTGTTATGGTAAGTTCTTACATAACTGTACTATCTTACTTCGAGAAACAGCTCTTGCAGCAGGTTACACCATTAGGACTGATTCCCAAGCAATCATGGAAATCCCACACCATTGGGAGGAGGGAAGGTAGAAATCTTTAATGAAACCAAAGCCTAGGACAGAAGTCCTTGAAGGACTGCTAGTCCAAAACCTGCTCTTCGCCTCGATGCAATATCCAGGCTATAATGCTTGAAGAAAGTGTGTACGAAGCTCCAAGTAGCTGCAGCACAGATGGCCGAGGTGGACACATTCTTAAGGGCCGCAAAGGAGGTAGCCACACCCCTTGTGGAATGACCCTTAACCGTGCTCGGTAAGGGTTTGTTGCACTTCTGGTAACAGAACGTGATACACTGAATGAGCCACCTGGACAGCGACTGTTTGGAAACAGGAGCTCCCAGCATCCTGTGAGCAAAGGAGACAAAAAGCTGGTCTGATTTTCGGTGGTGTTTGGTTCTGGTCAGGTAGTATCGGAGACACCTGTGCACATCTAGGGTGTGCAACAGGGCCTCTCCTCAATTCGAATATTTGGGAAAGTACACTGGTAGATCGATGTATTGATTAAGGGTGAGAGCCGAAACCACCTTAGGCAGAAATTTGGGATTGGTCCGTAGGGATACCCTGTCTTGGTGAAAAACCAAATAATGCTCTTTGCACATGAGTGCATGGAGTTTAGAAATTCTTCTGGCCAAAGTGACAGCAACTAAAAACAACATCTTCCAAGTGAGAAGACGTAGCTCGCAATCCATGGCTGGGTCAAAGGGTGGTAGTGTGAGCTGCTCCAGGACAAAGGGTAGATCCCATGGCGGAATTGGATCCTTAATCGGAGGTCTAATGTGGATATTACCTCTCAGAAAGGCCTGTGCCGTGTCCAACTGGGATATGGTGCGTTGGTCTATCGGACAGTGATAGGCTGATAAGGCACAAAGGTGTACTTTGACTGAGGAGTAGGCCAAGCCTGTTTGAAAAAGAGACAGGAGGTAGTCCAAGACTGATTTTTCTGGACAGTCTAGAGGTGAAAACCCCTGCGCTTGAGCCCATAGGCAAAAACGGCACCATTTTATGGCATAAGTAGCGTGACTAGCCGGTTTTCTCATGGCCACCAGAATGTCAGCTGCCTCTTGCCAGACCCCGTGTTGCAAAATGGCTATGTCTCTAGGAGCCAAGTGTGCAGGCTCAGTGAACGAAGGTCCGGATGGACCAAGGAGCCCTCCTCCTGAGACACCAAGTGAGAGCTGATTGGCAGAGGCACTGGAGGTTCCCAGGATAGCTGATGTAGCAGAGGGAACCAGATCTGCCTGGGCCAGAACGGCGTGATGAGTATCGGCGTTGCTTGCCCTCTGCGAAGTTTCAGAAGAACCCTCTGGATCAACGGAAAGGGTGGGGAAGGCATAGAGGAATCTGCCCGCCCAGGAGAGGGACAACGCGTCTCGCCAGAAAACACCAGGCCCTGGATCTAGCGAGCAAAAATTGGGCAGTTTTGCGTTGGATGGGGACGTGAAAAGGTCTAACCCTGGTGGACCCCATCTGTGAAACAGATCCTCTACTACCTCCTGGGGCAGTTCCCACTCATGGACTCTGGCCTGAGAGCGGCTCACGCCATCTGCGATGACGTTGCCCACTCCTGGGACATGAACAGCAATGAGGTTTGCGCCGTGTTGCAAAGCCCAATCCCACATCCTCATGGCCTCCCTGCAAAGCAGGTAGGAATGGGTGCCTCCTTGTTTGTTGAGGTGATACATCACCGCGGAATTGTCTGTCTGTAACAGAAGAGTACCCGGTGGAATCTCCGACTGGAAGGCCTGCAGGGCATAAAGAACTGCTCTCATTTCCAGGATGTTTATGTGGAGTTGAGTCTCTTGGGCTGTCCACAAGCCCTGAGACTGGACACCGTTGAGGTGTGATCCCCATCCGTGCCCTGAGGCATCTGTGGAGAGTGTCACAATGAAGGGGACCCCTGCCGATAGATTCTTCGGATCTAGCCACCACTGCCAATACCGGATTACGGTCTTTGTGATCCGGACTGGAAGCTGCAGATGGTCCTGCTTTTGATCCCATTGGACACGTAACAATCACTGGGTGCCCAGCATGTGGAGGCGAGCAAGCGGGACTGTTGCAATGGCCGTAGCCATGAGTCTAAGCAGGCAAAGAACCAACCTGGCAGGAACAGTCTTCTCTGCCGAAATGTCCCTGATGAGGGATCTGATGCGTTCCACTCTGTCCTGGGGAAGAAAAGCTTTCCCTTGGACGGTGTCCAGAACTGCACCTATGAACTGCAGAGTCTGAGACAGAACCAGATGAGACTTCTCTTGATTGATCAAGATGCCCAGCGTCTTGAACAGAGACTGAGCATAATGAATGGTGGACATCAAGGCCTCCCGAGAGGGTGCCATGAGAAGCCAGTCATCCAGGTAGGGGAACACGTAGCTGCCTTGCCTCCTCAGAGTTGCCGCTACGACCGCCATACACTTCGTGAATACCCGAGGTGCCGATGACAGTTCGAAAGGGAGGTCTCGGAACTGATAATGGTGGCTCTGGAACTCAAAGTGCAGAAACCTCCTGTGCGCTCAAGCAATGGGTATATGCAGGTAGGCATCCTGCATGTCCAGAGACGCTAGAAAGGTGCCCTGCTTGAGCATGGGAATCAGATCTGGGAGGGTCACCATGCGGAAGCGTTTGTACAGGACCAACTCGTTGAGGTTGCTGAGGTCAAGGATCAGACAGAGGTCCCTTGTTTTCTTTGGAACCAGAAAGAAGTGAGAATAATACCCTGCATCCCTCTGGTTCCATGGAATGTGCTCCATCACTTCTTTTTCCAGGAGCGTGAGCACCTCCTGCTGTATAAGCAGGGCGTGCTGACCTGAGTAACGGGAAAGCAGAGGAGGTCTTGCCAGTGAGTGGTTGAGAAATTCTATGAAATGGTCCTTCTTGACCAAGTGGAGAACCCACCGGTTGGTGGTGATCGACTGTCACCCTGAAAAGTGGTGAGCAATGTGACCCCTGACCTTTTGCGCCCATTGATCCGGGGGGGGGGCCCGGAAGGAGTCATGCTGTGGCAGCGCTGGTCCCTGCAGGCTGGGCCAGTTAAGTGTAGCATTGGGCCCTGCCTGGGGTGGGGGGGCGACTTAGCCTGGGCTTTTCACTGAAAGGTGCCCCTTTGTTGCTGGCTAGAACATGGCTGCTGTCTTTGTTGCTGGCTGCGAAAAGAGCTCTGGTTCCTACGAAAGGAACCGGGCCTGGGTCTGTACATAGCCTGTACAGACCTGACTGCCTTCCCAGTGTCCTGAAGTTTGGTGATCACCTTCTCCGAGGGTTCACCAAAAAGTACTTCGCCATTGTAGGGGACGTCAAGAATGTTCTTCTGTACGTCCGGGGTGAAGCCGGAGACACGGAGCCATGAGTGTCGCCAGAGACAGACGCCTGTAGCTGCAGCTCTGGAGGACAAGTCCACGGAATCATATGCGGCTCATAGTACCTGGGTCCCCACATCAGACCCTGTATGGAGAAGGTTGAGGAGCTTCACCTTCTGCTCGCCATCCGGAAGTTTAATCAACCAGGTCCTGGCCCTGTTCCCACAGGGCGTTCTGAAACTGTACAATGTGGGTTAGGCAGTTCAGGGACCTGATAGAGCATGTAGCGGCCGCAAACAAACGTCTCCCCAGGGCGTCCAATTGTTTGGATTCCTGGTCCGGTGGCTGTGTGCTCATGTGTTGCGGTCTTTGGGACCAGTCATGTGAGGCCGTAATGACCAGGGAGTCTGCCAGAGGTTGTTGAGCCAAGTACTGGTCCTCTCTCGGGGCCTTGTACAGGCGGTCAGCTTTCCTCGGCACCGCAGGAGTGGAATGCGGACGCTTCCACGCAGCCTTGGTGACCTCCGTGAAGGTGTCCACCAAGCGTGGCACTACCACAGGCTTTGGGTCTTTCTGTCGAAGATAACGGGCAAGGCATTGTCTATCGGGGTAGAGGTCTTCAGCATCCCACCCCATTTGTCCTGGATGTGCCTCATGATCTCAGAGAAAGAGGGGTCATCTGGAGGAGACCTGGGAAGGTCATGTGGGTCAGGTGATGAAATGCTGAGTAGAGAAGGAGATCTGGAGTAATCCGAGGTATCCAATCTGGAGTCCTCCCCCGACGGAGTATACCGCCGACGTCTGGGTCGCTTGGGGCTGGGAGACCCTGATGGAGATCTTGAGGGAGGCCTTCTCCATCCTGGGATCTACCCCTAGGAGGTGGAGTATGCTCCTTGGGGGTTGGTGGTCGTCCTGCTGGCCCCTGTGGTGGAGGAGGGAGCATAGGAGGTGAAGAAGTAGGAGGAGGTGGTTTCACTGGGACCAAATCTTTGCAGTTGGTGTCCCACCAGAAAGTAAGGAGTTCCTTTACTTCTTGAATATTCATGTCTGACGACGGGCCTGACACCGGTGGTCTGTCGCCAGGGTCGGGCGTCGAGTCCTCGGGTGTGTCCGGGGTAGGAGAAGATTCCCTCGGAAGCCCGGCATCCTCTGTGTCACCCACCTGGTCTTCGGGCAACGCGGTGTCCTCCTGCGTGGAGTCCCTGTGATCGGTGTCTACCGGTGACTGGGGGGCAGTCTTCAGCTCCGTGAACGCCTGCCATGTTCATGCTTGGCCAATGCTCTAGCTCAACACCTGGCCAAATTTTAGTGCATGGTTGACGCCTGGTCCGCTATCCGCTTGAGGGACGCCAGGTCCTTCGTCTTCCTGGGTGGAGGATCCAGGCCCCTAGGGGGCTGGGAGACCAACCTGGAGTTGGGGTCCCGACGTTGGGTGGAAGAGGAAGACTTGTGGTGTTCAGAGGACTTTGAAGAGGCCTGAGAGGGAACAGAGGAAGCCGAGGGCCTGGAGGTCTTAATGGGCTGAAGAAGCCTGGATCGTGACTGGAGGGGGCTGAGATCTAGCCCCGGAGGAAGAGTGGTCCGATCGGGTGGAGCCTGAGCTCCGCGAATCCGAGGCCCGGTTCGGGGATCTGGACCTTGCTTTCTCCTGGTGCATATCCCGGTGTTTGTGGACCTTGGAGGAAGAACTGCCCCTGGAGAAAGGTTCCTTGTCCATCCTACTAAGTTTCTCCTCTAGCAGGTAAGCCTGAAGTGCCTTCTGACGGCGGATCCTGGTGCGGCTGTTGAACCCCTGGCAAAAGGTGCAGGCCTTAGTATCATGGTCCGGGCCTAAGCAATGCATGCAGGAAGAATGAGGATTCTTGAAAGGGATCTGTTTTCCGCAGGCACACTTTGAAAGGTGACCCTCAAATGAAGGAGTTGGACAGGACATTAGTCGTGTAGAAACTCTGAAAGTTCTAAGTCGTCGTGCGCTAGGTAGAGACCGAGAGGCCGATGCTGGCGAGTCGACGGAGGGAAAAGAACTGGGGATTCTGGGGACCGCCTCTATGTACTGTGCCTGGACGTCCGGCAAGGCGATCAAGGCCATGGGTGGTCCCCGCTGAATACTGCTAGCTAGAACTTTTCCGTGGGGTTCTGGTGCCTGCCAGCTTCAGTCCTAATGGTGTAACCTGCTGCAAGAGCTGTTTCTTGAAATAAGATTCTTGTTCCTTCCAAGGGAATCTTACTGTATTCGGACATATGCAGTATGGTCCCACCATAGTACTGCCCCGGAGCTGAAAAGGTTAATAGAACCTATGCAAATGATAAAATGCTAGGCTCGAGCTCGGTTTTCAAACCACTGTCTCTGGTAAACAACCTTCTAACCGTCAGATTCTAATGATGCGTGCATAGGAAACTCTCTATACCATCTAATAACTAACACTAATAAGAAAAACACCAATTCACCCCTCCTATAAACATCCCCCATCTGAGAAGCAACAGGCATTCATCTCTAAGACTCAAATCACAGGTGGCCCAAAGAAAAAAAACAGCCCAGCAGTCCACCACAGTAGTCAGAGCTGTAATGCAGTGCCCCCAGGTTCTAGCAGGGGAGGAAGGGTGGGAGCTCAGAATACAGTAGGATTCGCTTTGAAGAAATATGATTACTATGGCAAGTAATGTCTTCTTCTAACTCCAGGAAATCTTACTGTATTCTGACATATGCAGACTACCCAAGCAGTGCCTCTGGAGGTGGGTACAGAACCTATTTAAGGAACAGGATCTGCAGTACTGCTGTGCCTAACCTTGCAGCACTACTGGCCTGGGTATCCAGGTTGTAATGTTTGACAAATGTGTGATCAGTTTCTCAGGTAGCTGCTTTACAGATTTCCAGCAAAGGTATATCTCTTGCAGCTGCTACGGAGACAGCTGTGGCCCTTGTGGAATGGGCCCTGAAGCCAACGGGGGGTTCCTTGCCCACTTTGCTGTAACAAAACTGAATACAGGCAACAATCCATCAGGCAATGGTTTTCTTTGAGGCAGGTTTTCCTTTTCCTACCTCTCCATATGTCAGGAACAACTAGGTCCTTTCCGGTCTTTGATCCTTAGTATGGTCAAGGTAATAGTTGATAACTCTCTTGACGTCCATGCTACGTAACCTGTGTTCCCCTGAACTGGAATGGTCAGTGAAAAACACTGGTAAGGTTGGCAGACTGATTTAAACACCACTTTGGGAAAAAAACGTTTTGTTTGTCCTCAGGACTAGCTTGTCCCTGTGAAGAGAGATATAATTCAGTTCTGTACACAAGGCCTGTAACTCACTGATCCTTCTGGCTGACGTGATAGCTATCAAGAACACAGTTTTCCATGTGACGTATTTCAGTTCTGCTGAAAATATGGGTTCAAAAGGTGGCTGCATCAGCTGTCCAATACAGATGTTAAGATCTCATGCAGGAGTGGGCTCCCTGTGTGAAGGTGCAAGTTCAAAAGCCCTTAGAAGAATTTCCTAAACACCTGATTGGAAGCCACCGAAGATTTCTTGCCAGCTGAGAGATAAGCAGAGACAGCTGCTAGATGCACATTTAGAGGGTAGAGGGTTTGAGGCCAAGGGAATGAAGGTGCACCAGGTAATCCAGAACTACTGAGAAGCTAGCTTGAGTACTGACCACCTCCTGCTGCTGGCACCAGACTGAGAATCTCTTCCATCTTGAACAGTAGGTTTGCCTTGTGGAAGGCTTTCTGGAGACTCTGAGCACCTGAAGGACTCTCTCTGACAACCTATGGTCAGAATATTCTATGTTCTCAAGAGCCAGACCTCGAGTCTGAGAGACTGAAGGCTGGGGTCAAGGATTCTGCCTATGAGGACATCAGGAGGTTGCGCCTCCTGTGTAAGGATACTGCTCTGCTCACCAGCAGAACCAGAAGTAGGGAGTACCATGTCTGCCTGACCCAGTCTGGGGCAATGAAGATCATGGTTGCTGGCTGTGTCCCAAGTTTGTTCAGAACTCTGAGAAGAACAGGGAAGGGAGGGAATGCATACAGGAACTTCCCCATCCAATCCATCAGCAATGCGTCCACTGGCACTGTGCCCACTGTAGGAGACCTGCAACAACACTGTGGCAGCTGGTGGTTGTCTGAGGTTGTGAAGAGGTTCACCTCTGGGGTCCCCCACTGTTAGAAGAACCCGTTTGTTCGGTGACCATTCTTGGTGGTTCAAACTGATTCTGCTCAGTGCATCTGCTAGGACATTGTCCTTTCCTGGAAGATAGACAGCTACCAGAGAGAGAGAGATTCAGAGAATAAGCTAACTTCCATATCAGCATGGCCTCTGTGCACAGGGGGAGGACCTTGTGCCCCCTTGCTTGTTTATGTAGTACATCGTGGTTGTGTTGTCTGTTCTGACCTGTAAGACCTTGCCTCTGAGCACTGAGGCAAAGGACAGAATCCCCAAACGCACTGCTCTGAGCTCCAAGAGGTTTATGTGGAGCAAACCCTCCTTTCTGAGCCAAGTCCTGTGGGTTGTCTGGTCTCCTACGTGTGCTCCCCACCCTAGGAGGGAGGCATTTGTGGTCAATACCACTGAAGGTAGCTGTTTCAGGAAAGGTACCCTTGTCCTATGTTCCCTTTTTCCTGCCACCACTGGAGTGCTAAGAGCAGAGACTTGGTGACTGGTACCAGTTTGGACAAATGGTCTTTTCTGAGACCAATAAGACCGGAGGTGGAACTGAAAGTCCCTCATTTGAAACCTGACCCCTGGAACTGTTGCTGTTGTAGCCTAATATTTGGAGAAAGTGCCTTGCTGGTCTGGGGTTGGACAGTTGGAAAGAACTGGCCAGCAAAATCAGTGTTTCCACTCTCCCTTGGGGAAGAAAAGCCTTTCCTGCAACCGTGTCTAGCTCTGCCCCTATGAAATCCAGGAGATGGACTGGAGTCAGCACTGACTTTTTGGGATTTAACAGGAACCCTAGAGATTGCAGGACCTCCTGAACTATGGCCAATGACTTTGAAACCTGATGAGGAGACTGGCCCACTACCAGTCATCCAGGTAGGGAAAAACTGTGACACCATGTGCCACCACTACTGCTAGGCACTTTGTGAATACCCTTGGTGCTGAGGAAAGGCTGAAGGACACTGCTCTGAAGTGGTAGTGGCCTGATGTCAGCCTGAACCTAAGATATTTTTGGTGTGATAGACAGATAGGAAAATGGAAATGGGCATCTTTCACATCTACTGATGCCAGCCAATCCCCTTGTCTGAGTGTGGGTAGAATGGTTGCTAGGGTGACCAGCATGAATTTTGGTTTTGTCAGGTATTTGTTTAATTGTCTGAGATCCAGAATGAGTCGCCACTCCCATTTTCTTTATTGTAAGGAAGTATCGTGAATAGAACCCCCTTCCCCCTTTGAAGCAGGGGTACAGGTCCTACTGCCTTGTCCTGCAACAGTTTTCTTACCTCCTCCTCCTCCTCCTGTAGTTGGGCTTCTGATGGGGAGGAAGGACTGAAGGCTCTTGTCCTCAGCTTGGGCATAAACTTGAAGCCGAGTTCAAGGCCTTGGCCCACTACTCCAGGACCCACTTGTCTGTAGTTACTGACTACTAGACATAGAGGAAGTGGGCAAGCCTGCCCCCTACTGGGAGAGGGGAGAGGGGAGAGGAGGCAACCCTGACAGACTCTTCAGGGAGTTTGCCTCACTTGTGGGGGTTGGCTGAGGACTGGGTCCAGCCCTACCAGCACCCCTTCTACCCCTGCCTCTGAAATAGCCTCACTGAGGCTACTAGGTTGGAAGCGCTTGGGTTTGGAGGAAGGGCCTGTAATGAGGCCTTGCTCTCCCACTTCTTTTCTCCTGTTTCTGTGGGGTAGCTGTTCTTTCCTTGACACACGCACTTCTGTAAGGCACCTTGTATTCATCCATCTTTTTCATATAGGACTCGGTCTGCTGGCCAAAGAGGGATGAAGTTTCGCAGGGAAAATCCAGTGATTCTGTCTGTGTATGCTGAGAGACACAGACAGTCCTACGTCATGCAAATCTCCTTAAGGACACAGAAGTAGCCATTAACCTGGCTGCAGTATCATTGGCATCCACCACCATTCTAAATTGAAATTTGGATGCCTCGATGCCCCCTCTTAGCAGCCTCTGCCAGGTCGGATGCCATGGGTGCTGGACAGGCCTTAGAAAAGTACAGTTATGTAAGAACTTACCGTAACAGTAGATCTTCGAGAACAGTTCTTGCAGCAGGTTACACCATTAGGACTGAAGCCGTCAGGCACCAGGACCCCTCGGAAATCTTTCTAGCTAGCTATCTTCAGCGGGACGCCTCGACGCCGGGTCCCGCCTCCGACGCCAGGGCGTAGCCAAAAGGGGGCGGTCCCGCCAGAATCCTCAGTTCTCCCGCCGGAGACTCCCGGCCGCAGGATGACATCAGAAAGGGAGACGAGGATCCACGCCAGAAGGCAACCAAACTCAATTCACTCTTCCCAAGTGAATATCCGACTTTACGCTGTTTAGCTGCTCGAGAGGAAAAGGATTCCTCCCCTTTTTTTTTTTTCACTTGCTCCCTGATATGTTGTTTGTCCTTCTTCTTGTTTTTTTTTTTTTTTTTTTTTTTTTTAAAAACAGCCACAGTTTCATACTCCTCCAAGGGGACATCGAGGGCGGAGATTGGCTGCAAGAGCTGTTCTTGAAGATCTACTGTTACGGTAAGTCTACGTAACTGTACTATCTTACTCGAGATACAGCTCTGCAGCAGGTTACACCATTAGGACTGATTCCCAAGCAACAATGCTTGTCCCACAAACATCGGGAGGAGGAAGAGGAAGAAACGGAGAAGGACCAACCTGTTCCCGATTCAGGATAAGAGGTTCTGCAACACGGCCTGGCCGAACCAGCCCTTCGCTTAGAGGCTACATCCAGACTGTAGTGCCTGATAAAGGTATGCACAGAGCTCCAAGTAGCAGCAGCGCAAATAGCTGAGGTTGAGACATTCTTGAGGGCTGCAAAGGAAGTGGCCACGCCTTAGTGGAATGGCCCGGATGGAACCTCGGGAGGGGCTTTGCTTGATTGATAGCAATGAGAGATACACTGCACGAGCCAGCGGGATAAGGATTGCTTAGACACTGGCCGCTCTCATTCTTCAAAGAAACAAAGAGTTGATCAGAAGCCCGAAGGGTTTAGTCCTATGGAGGTAATACCTCAGGCCGCGGTGAACATCCAGAGTGTGGAGCAAAGCTCCCTCATTTGAATAGTTCGGAAGTAGACCGGAAGGTCGATATCCTGATTCAAGGTGAGAGTTGAGACCACCTTAGGTAAAAACTTAGATTTGTTCTCAGAGACACTCTGTCTCGGTGAAAAACCAAATAAGGCTCTTTACACATGAGGGCATGAAGCTCAGAAATCCCTTCTGGCTGAAGTAACTGTAACTAAAAATAACGCCTTCCACTGATAGAAACGTGAGCTCGCAATCCGCCGGGTGGCTCAAAGGGAGGAAGCGTGAGCTGCTCCAGAACAAAAGGAGATCCCAAGGAGGGACCGGATCCTTGATAGGGAGGCCCAGGTGTAACACCCTCTCGGGAACTCCCAGAAGCTGTTGAGCAACAGTAAGGCTGACCCACCGCAGGTGATAGGCCGAAATAGCAAGAAGATGTACTTTAATAGAGGAGTAGGCTAACCTCGAGTGAAAAAGGAAAGGAGGTAGTCCAAGACTGCCCTCATAGGGCAACCTAGCGGGGAGAGGTCACGGGCCTGTGACCACAGATTAAACCGCGCCATTTCATGGCGAAGTAGCTTGTGTAGCCGGCTCTTGGCTGCAGAGAGAACTTCCCAACCTCTCTGCAGACCCCATGTCGTGATGATGGCTACGCCTCTAGGAGCCATGCGAGGTTCAAAGAACGAGATCCGGTGCAAACAACCAACCTTGCTCCTGAGATAGAAGGTGAGAACTGCGCTGCAGCGGGAGCGGAGGTTCCTGGATAGTTGAGCCAGCAATGGAACCAGATCTGTCTGGGCCAGAATGGGAGCCACCAGAATCAACCGGCAAGGCCTCATGTAGTTTGAGGAGAACTCTGGATCAACGGGAAAGGAGGGAAAGCGTAGAGGAATCTGTTCTCCCAGGAGAGGGACAAAGCTGCCTTGCCAGAAAACTCCAGGCCCTGGATCTAGCGAGCAAAAATTGGCAGTTTTATGCTGATGGGGATGTGAATAAATCTAGCTCTGAGTTCCCCATCAAGGAACAGATCCTCTCATACCTCCTGAAGAAGTTCCCACTGCGGACTCTGGCCTGAGTGCGATCTCAGACCCGTCCATCGTGTTGTCCACTCCGGGAACATGCACCGATAAAGCTTGGGCGCCTGTGTCCGACACCCAACACCACACCTTCATGGCCTCCCTACAAAGGGGTAAGAGGCGCCTTGTTTGTTGAGGTACCATCACCGCCCGTGTTGTCCGGCCTGGAGCAGGATGGTACACGGTGGGATCATGGACTGGAAAGCCTGAGTGCATAGGGAGGACCCGCCTCTATCTCCAGAACATTGATGTGAAGATGAGCTTCCAGTGGGCTCCATACACCTCGAGACTTCACCCCATCCAGGTGAGCTCCCCACCAGAGACCTGAAGCTGCCTGTAGAGGGTTATCTCCGGGATCGGGCGCTGGTGCGGGACGCCTTGAGAGCGAATTCGGGCTAATCCACCATTGCCAGTCCTGAACCACATGTCTCGTGATTCTGACTGGGTGCTGCAAATGGTCTTGCTTCGATCCCACTGCGCCTTTGAGCATCCACTGCTATCCGCATGTGGAGCCGCCGCGAGGGTACCGAGGAATGGCCGCAGCCATGTGGACCGAGCAGGCGAAGACCGACTCTGGCCGGAGCAGTCGTCTCAATGATAGGTCCTCTATGAGGGACCTGATGCGCCCGCCTGTCGACTGGGAGGAAAGCTCCCCTGGACCGTGTCCAGCACTGCACCTATGAACTGCAGGTTCATGGACGGTACCAAGACGGACTTCGCGTGGTTTATTAGAATCCTGACATCCGAACAGGACCTGAGTGTCCTGGATCGCTTGTAGGAGCGCTTCTGGAGACGGCCATGAGAAGCCAATCGTCGAGGTACGAGAACACGAGGGCTCTGCCTCCCAGAGCAGCTGCCACGACTGCTTTGCATTTGGTGAAAACCTTGAGGGATGACAGTCCGAAGGGAAGAGCTCGGAATTGAAAATGGTGGCCTAAGAGCTCGAAGCGCAGGAACCTCTGATGCGCTAGAGCTATGGGGATGTGCAGGTAGGCATCCTGCATGTCTAGGGATGCTAAATAGGCGCCTTGTTTCAGCATGGGAATAAGACCCGGAAGGGTCACCATGTGAAATCTTCTGTATGCGACTGACAAGTTGAGGTCGCTTAGGTCCAGAATAGGACTTGAGGTCCCCTGTCTTTGGGGAACCAGGAAGAAGTGAGAATAGTACCCTAGTCCTCTCTGGTTTCCTGGGACAGGTTGAATCGCCCCTTGTCCAGGAGTGCGATCACCTGCCAAATTGTCACAGCAGTTGACCAAGACCGGGAGCGGAGGAGGTCGGTGGCTGTTCTGTAATCCTAAAAGTGGCCTGTGCTGACCAGAGTTGAAGTACCCACCTGTCGGTGGTTATCGCCTGCCATCCCGATAGGAAGTTCTAATGCACTCTCAATCGAAACATCCTGCTGATCCTGAGGGGCGGGGCCGAAAGGAGTCATGCTGTGGTAGCTGAAGGACCCGCCGGCTGGGTGGCCTTTGAAGTGCGCTGACTTCTGCTGGTAGGTTGTTTCCTGGGTCCTTCGAAACCAGAGCCCTGTATTGTGTGGCGAACGGGTTGTTGTCTCTGGAGTCCACCACGGAAACGCCTTGGCTCACGAAGGAACCAAGCTCTCTCGCCGGTACATCGCCTGGACTGTACGGATCGCCTTTCCAGCCTTCTTGAAGCTTGCAATTATCCGCTCGGATGGATTTTACCAAAAGAACCTCACCTTCAAAAGTGTCCATGATGTTTTTCTTGACGTCTGTGAAACCGAGACACGGAGCCATGAGTGTCTTCGAGGCAAACGCCTGATGCAGCCGCTTGACTGAAGAGTCCGCAGAGTCATGGCGGTCCTCAAAACTTGGGTCCCCACGTGAACCTGCTCGAGAAGCTGAAGCATCTCCCTGCTCTGCTCACCGTCCGCAGTGTCTCGGCCACTTAGGCTCCTGCTCCCACAGGGCGCTCTGGAACTGCACCATGTGGGTAAGGTAGTTTAGGGACCACGCGCAAGTCGCTGAAGCGAGGTGCGCCACCCAAAGAGTCCAACTGCTTGACTCTGGGGTCCGGCAGGTGCTCAAATGCTGCGTGCCTCTGGGACCGGGTCATGTGAGGCTGTGATTACCAGGAATCAACCAGAGGGTGCTGTGATAGGTACTGTCCCCTTGGGGCCCTGGTACAACCGTCAGCTTCTTTGGCACCGCCGAGCTGTAATGACGCTCCCCACGCAGCCTTGGGACGCCCACTAAAGTGTCCACCATGGTGGCACCACCATGTTTAGGTCCTCGGTCAAGGCATTGGCTGCCGTAACTCCCTGGGGTCCAACTCTTCTGCTTCCCATCCCATGTTCTCTTGATATGCCTCAAGATATCCATGAAGGATGGATCGTCCGAGGGAGACCTGTGGAGTCTCACATGGGTCCGGGCGAGGGAAGGACCGAGACGGGATCTAGACGAGAACAGGATGATCCTGCTTCCTCCGCCGACGGTGACCGACGCCGCTCTGGACTTCTTAGGCTGGGTGATCCAGAAGATGAAGATCTGACGGAGGTCTCGCTGAAATGCCGGCCCCTGGGAGGAGTTTCAGGCCCCTGGGGACAGAACGGCCAGCTGACCCCACAGGTGAAGGTGGGCCGGGGCTGGAGTAGGAGGAAGAGGAGGAGGAGGTGGAGGAGGAGGACTGGGGTACCACGTCCTTCCTAATGGTGTCCCACCAGTAAGTAAACAGGTCCTTCACCTCGGCCAAAGACAGTCCCGACGTCAGCTCCGAGGGCGAGGGCCGGTCGTCGGGTCCCGGCGACAGCTCCACGGGGGCCTCGGGCGGTGGCGAGGGACCCCTGGGAGACTGTTCGCGGCCGGGAACGCCCGCCTGGTCTTTGGGCTGGGCCGAATCCTCCTCCGTGAGGGACTCCTGTCCGACCGGCGTCAGAGGCGCAGGAGCCCTCGGCTCAGGCGGCGCAGACGTCGGACCCCCCACCGACGTCCGATGCGCTGATGAGGCCGACGACGGCTCAGAGGAACGGTGGCGTACGGCTCGACAACGGTTCTGGCCGACGCTGGATCCACCGGCTTCTCTAGCGGCGTAAGGTCCAAGGTCTTCCGGGGACCGAGAAGACCAGGCGCTGGGGCGCCGAGGGGCGGAGCCCGACTTGTGATGGTGGCGTTCCTGACTTCGCCACGCCTTCTAGGGCAGAGGATGACGACGGCCTGGTGGAAGAGGCCTGAGCAGGCTTGGCGACCGCAGCCGGGGAAGAGACGAGGCTCTGGACCGAGACCGGTCTGACAGAGAACCGAGCTTGGACCTGAGGCCCGAACTGGCGACCGGGAGGATCCTCTGCTTCTTCTTCTTTTCTCCGTGCTCGTGCAACGATTCCCCTTGGAAGACATTGCCCGGAGCTGCTCTTCCAACAAGTAAGCCTGGAGGGCCTTCTGCCGGCGGATCCTCGCTGACTGTTGAACCCTGCACAGGGAGCAGGCCTTGATGTCGTGGTTCTGGGCCCAGGCACCGACGCACGCGAATGCGGGTCTTTAAAGGATCTGCTTGTCAGACGCCAAGACTTAGATAAGTGACCGGAGGTCGGAGAGGACATCAGATGTCTGAATAATTTTGATTGAAGAAAATTCTTCGAAGGAAATTCTGTACCACGCGTCACGCTAGACTAGAACCGTAGGGTCGAGGCATGCAGTTCGACGGGGAAAGAACTGAGATTCTTGTGGACCGCCTCTTTTGTACCACGCTCGACGCCGGAGGCGGGACCGACGTAATAGGGGCGGTCCCCACTGAAGATAGCTAGCAAGAAAGATTTCCGATGGGTCCTGGCGCCTGACGGCTTCAGTCCTAATGGTGTAACCCGCTGCAAGAGTTGTATCTCGAAGTAAGATTTTCTGATACTGTTCTCCACAGGCTCTTTTGAAACCTGGCTATATAAGCCATGTACTGTATGTGGCTTGTCTAATGGCCAAAGAAGAACTTAAATAATCCTTTCTGGCCATTGAACTCATCTTTCTGGAATCTTTATCTGGATGGTAAGAAGCCAGGGGTATACCAGCCTTGTCACAGGCAACAGCCTGTACCACCCCCCTTCATGGCTGGAGTGCCCAAAAAGAAATTCAGCACCAGGTTTGGCCACCCAGTACTTCCTGTCCAGTTTTCAGTCTACTGGAGGTATAGATGTGGGTGTCTGTAGGATTTTTAGCACGTTTTCTCAGAGATTTATGGATGGGAAATAAAAGCTTTTTAGCTGAAGCCACTGCCACATCCATCATCTCGACATAGTCTGGTGGGGTTCTTCCTCCTCGGTTGCCTCTTGAGAGGGAAGGTCCAGAGTTTAAGCTACCTGCTGCATAAAAAGAAACAAGGTAGTAAAGTCCTCTGACCCCTTGTCAGGGGAGTCAGGACGCTGGGGAGCAGGGGAAACACCTGGTTCCAGAGGCTCCCCTAGATTCTCATCTTCATCATAATCCTCATCCTCACCACCCCTAACGCCCTCCATGTCAAAGTCACGAGGATCGGGAATCAAGGCAGAAGGTGGGACTCTGAACCGAGGACCGTGGAAACCATACTGGCAGGAAACTGAAGGGATTGAATAATCTGTATAGCATTAGCTATCTCCTCTGCGATGAGAACTGTTGGGTTTTACGGTTGCAGTTCCTTTGTCACGTTTCTCCTTTCTTTTTTTCTTAGCCGTGGTTGCCGGTTCAGCAGCAGGCTCAGCAGTTCATTTGTTTCCCGCAAACCGTACACCTTTGTCAGAGGTATTTCCTCAGTTTGCGTTTCTTTTGAGGAAGGAGATTTGTCCTCAATCGGTCAGCGCTTTTTTATTTTCGACAACCTTTCCTTCAGTCAGTTAATTCGCCTATCCAGCGTCGACAGAGGAAAGTTTTTGCATATCTCGCAGTCTGTCTTCAAGTGGTCAAACCCAAGACAGAACACACACATTAAATGGGTATCAGTTTTGGCAAGTTTCCCCGCACTCAGTACAGTCCTGGAAGCCTGTTGGATCGGTTCATTTCTTAGGAGTCTGAGATATAGCCAACAGAAAAATGCTAATCCCCTCAGACTAAAACTTTTTTTTGGGGTTTGGATTAATGACCTAAGAATGAACTGAGGTTTAGCCTGGTAACATTCCTACAACATGAACAAACTTAAATAAAGATTACTTTACAACAAAATGAAAAAAGACTCTGTTCCCGACTGGCCAGAAAAAACAGTCAAACCGAGAACTTACCAAATATCTGCTAATCTAAACTAGTCTACCTGTAAACCAGAGACTGTGGTTCAAAAACAAATTTAGATGGTACAAAACTGAGATAATAAAACCATCTTGAGTGAAGATGCAGAGGATTCTCCAAGGCATCTGACTAGGCAAGTGGAGTGAAGAATCCGACGGTTAAAAGGTTGTTTATCAGAGACAGTGGTTTGAAAACCGAGCTCAAGCCTAGCATTCTGTCATTTGTATAGGTTCAATTAAACTTTTCATCTCAGAGGCAGTACTATGGTGGGACCATACTGCATATGTCAGAATACAGTAAGGTTTCCTGGAGTTAGAAATATGTCTCTTTCCTTTGCTAGAATGCGCAGTATGAACTTGATCCATTTTAGCAGTTTTTCAGGGGTTTCATTTCCCAAAAGGGCCATTCCATAGATCACTACCAGAAGTTCAGTTCCTACAGATGAACGTTCCTACCTTTCATCATAAGCATCAAATGAAATGAAAGTATTAGGTGGGGTGGTACCATCAGCTCTCTCTTTTACATCTTTTCCCATTACTTGTTTCTCTGGGACTACTTCGACTTCCCCCCTGACCAAGCACCTCCCATTCCCTTTGGTATTGCCTTTATTCAGATCTTAATTAGACAATATCACAAAAAAAACCTTGTTCATTCTCCTCATGTTGTCCAGTTATAGCTGTATATCCTTTTGTATCTCAATTTGCACTGCTTGCTTACTCCTATAATTTATTTCTCTTATATTTGTAGAAGAACTCCCTTTTTTGGTTGACACACTGATTCTACTTGTAATTGTTTTTGTTCTAGTTCTTTTCTCTTGCTCATTGGTTTTTTGATTTCTCCCTTGGTACTTTTATTAAGTTTCTGATTTTTTGGAACTTTTTGAATTTTCTGGTCCTTTGTTCAGCTCCTCTTTTTCCCTTTCTTATATATTTCATGTTGTTCTTTAATGAGGTGTCCCGCAAGGCTCCATTTTAGGCCCTATACTATTTTCTATTTACATTAATTCGCTAGATTCCAATATTAGCAACTCCAAAATACATCTCTTTGCAGACAATACTGTTATATATACTTCTAAACCAACTTATCCAAAGTATGTGCTGTACGTCAAGCTGACTTTGCAAAGCTAGAGCGCAACCTAATCAACTCCAAGCTACTATTCAACGTGAAAAAAACCAAGGTCCTTTATTTCGCACCTAGTAGCAATAGGACCTCCCCTCGGCACAGCGTGTTACCTGTACCCATCATGACTATCCTAGGTGAATCACTAGACATGATCAATTCAAATATCTGTGCGTTTGGATAGACAGCAAACTTTCTTTCAGTGTGCACATCGACTACCTTTCTCGTAAGCTGAAAGAAAGACTCTGTTTTTTCTTCAGGACCAGAGCGCTCTTTCCCCCTGACATTAGATGTAGACTAGTACAGGCCACATTCCTGCCACTCCTAGACTACAGTGACATCATCTACAACTGTGCCGCTGCTTCCAACCCTCGCAAGCTTGATACACTGTTCTATTGGGCTCTGCGCTTCATTACTAAAGCACCTTTCAGGACGCACCACTGCGACTTATATAAAGACGTCAGCTGGCAACCCCTCGCCACTCTGCGACTACTCCATTTAGGTACCCGGACCCTCAAAAGTCTAACAAATTACCGACCTTTATCTCCTCAATTGTTAATATTTCCCATTGTTCCTACTCCGTTTAGGAAATCCGCTTATACCCTCCTTGACATACCTCGGACATGTACCTCCCTCAGCAAGAGTGACATTAGCTATGCCATCCCATCAGCATGAAGTCTCATCCAGACGTCACTCAGGCTCACCAGCATTGTGTCATTAAATTTCTCAGAGCCCTGACCTACAAATTCCTCCCAGGAGTCTGTCACTGCCATAGGTCCTAGCATATCATGCCGGTCTCCTGCCCCTGCTATCAAGTGAGTACCCTCTGACTTCTTGTGTCCTTCTCCCTAGTCTCCCTGGCCTACCTAGTCCATCCCCACCCTTAGCTGATAGCAATCGTTTAAGTTCTTACTGATACTATTTTTTGTTCTCCCTCTTAATATGAACTGGTTCCTGTATGCTTCACTGTTTTTCTTTTCATTGACCCTGTATGTATTTCCTACCAATTATTGTTACCTTATGGTATATGTCACCGCTGCTTACCCGGAAACCAGATTCCAATCTGTTTTATTGTTTTTACTGACCATATATGCACTTTTTTCCTACCAATTATTGTACCTGTATGCTATATAATCACTTTCATTGTACACTATTTAACGTTGTCCTTACAGAACCTCCTTGAAAATGAGTGTGCTTAATGGAGTCTTCCTCCCAATAAACTTAAAGTAAACTAACTAATAAAAGGAGGTGATAAGGACACTTGAATTGCTTTGTTAGAATATTCTTTAGGCCCCTCTACTTGAAATATAAAGCAGGATGAATCAGAATTTAACTGTTCTTTATCTCTTAGTTGCTTTGAGATGGCCTGGTTAAAGAATACATCAGCCCTCAAATTTGAGATTTCCTCAAGTGCTGCCAAATTTTCCAAGATACACTGGCAAAACATGTATTTTTTATTTCCAACATTTGGTTGGAAAGAGTAGAACAAAATTTCCTTCATTGGTAAAAAAAAATGCTTAATTAGATTCTATATTAGTAGGATTTGTCCTTATATCAGAGCTTAATTTTGCCTCTGTGAACATTTCAAATGAAAGAAATTCATTTGGGTCTGTTCTATCCTTTATTCTATCCCCTAAATCAGGTGTAACTAGTTTCTTAAGGCCAGTTATGGCCCAACTAAGGTCCTGTACAACAGATGCAAGATTCCTTTTTTGTTTTGTAACTTTTATTTCTGCACTCGACGAGTCAGGGCATCTCTCAGAGGTACTCACTTGGCCACTGCTGCTACGCCCCGCTTGAGACCTCTCTCTCTCTCTCTCGCTCAGGGGCCCTCCCAGCCCCCGGATCACCCCCACCCGAGAGGGCCCGCCCCACCTACCTGGTGGCCTTTTCTGGAATTAGAGGGTCGGTCCTGGTGGAAAGCCCAGGGTATCTGGAGGAGAGATTGTCCATACTGGGGATGTGGGCAGAGTTCCTGGAGCCCCCGTCACCTCACTGATCCGCGTGGGGATTTTACACGACTGTTTCTCCTCGGAGTGCGGACTTGCAGTGACGTCTGGGCACTGTGTGCCGTCTGCTGCCGCTCCACTCCCTCATCACAGCACCACAAGTTCCTGGCAGTGCCCCTGGTCTCCACCAGGAGTCACCGAGGAGCGGTGCTGACCCCAGATCCCTTCCCAGGAAGAAAGAGCAGTCTTCCGGATGCTCAATCCCTTTCCTCCCTTGCCGACCCCCAGCAGCCCGAGTCCATTCCCGAACCTGGGTCGCCGGTGTGGCGTCCAGCGCCTCAACCCTCAGCGCCACCAGGTCGGCAACAGATGCAAGATTATCAGGGTTCTGCATATCATTATGTTTATGATCCCCCTCCTGATTTCTACAAATATATTTCTTGTGCTGTATTGGGGAATTTAGTAAATAACTCTTGCAACTAGTTTGTGATAATTCCAAGGAAAATGACTGTGAATCTGATAAATCAAGATTTTGTACAAAACTTGAATCATCCAGCATAGAAGATGAATGATTGTATGACTCCCCATCTTGTGCACATAAAAGACAAACCATCCCGTTTGTCTCATTTTATTATCAAACAATGCTGCCAGATTGGGACAATTTTCCAAATTAGTATAGTTTAAGGGGTTTATTTTGGTCTCATTATCAGAAATCCCTGTTTTGTATACCATTCCCTACCTTCATATTACTTGACTTTGTTGCTATCATAGGAGTGGAGGTTGGTATATGACACTTTCCTTTCAAAAGGGGTACCCTTAAAAATGTTTGTTATTTTTGATTGTTTAAGGGGCCCCTTTTCCTTGCTTTCCACGTTTTACTTATTCTCCATAGTTTTGTGTTACTAACATACTAAAATGCCAGCAGAATAGGCCTAACAGTCTTTCGTGTCTGCTCGTTTGGTCAGCCCCCACCCTGGGAGCTGACCTTGCTGCCCCCCTCACCTTCTCTGGCTTCTCCCTTCCCAGTTCCGGATATTCTCACTGCATTGGATTTTGCTTCCAGAACCCTTCCCCTGTATCTGTCCCACCCCCTCCTGAACCCCTCCACCACCCTCTCAGTGAAGTAGCACCTCCTCCTTTCTCCCCTGAATCTTCCACCCTCAAGCTTCCACCCATGCCCTCTAGTGGCCCCCCCTTCCTTCGGAGCACCCTGACTGTTCCTCCCCTATTTACCCTCTTCATGTACCTGAAGACGTCTATCATGTCCCCGATCCCTTCTCTCTTCCAGCGTGTATATATTTAGCTCTTCAGCCTGTCCTCATAGGTCCTGTCCCCAAGCCCAAAATCATTTTGGTTGCCGTCCTCTGGACCCTCTCCAGGAGTTTAATGTCCCTCTTTAAGTGTGGTCTCCAAAACTGCACGCAGTACTGAGGTGCGGCCTCACCAAGCAGTTATACAGAGGAGTATCACCTCCTCCTTCTGGAGGTGATCCCCCAGCGATGCATCCCAGCATCCTGTTGGCCTTGGCTGCTGCCCTCCTACAAGTCTCCGAGTTGTTCATCTTGACATCCACCACCACCCCCAGGTCCCTCTCAGCCATCGAGACTTGCAGCATTCCCCCCCAATGGTGTACACTTGGCCCTGGTTTCTGGCTCCCAGCTGCAGTACCTTGCATTCCCTGCATTGAACCTCAGCTTCCACTTTCTAGACCATCTTTCCAGAGCCTCCAGGTCCCCCTGTAGGGCCACCCTCCCCTCCTCCCCATCCACCACCGCCCCCAGTTTTGAGTCATCCACAGAGAGACTCATCTCACTCCTGATACCTGTCCTTATGTCAGAGACATAGGCATTGAACAGGAGGGGCCCAAGAACTGATCCCGTGGGACCCCACTAATGACCTCTCCTTGGGGATGAGACTATCCCACCAACTACGTACCCTCTGGGTCCGGTCCTGAAGCCAACTGCCTATCCATCTGATCATCTGGTTCCCCACCCCCATTTCTCCCAACTTATCCAACAGGCCCTTGTGAGGAACAGAGTCAAATGCCTTGCTGAAGTCTAGAAAGAGGATGTCCACTGGTCTACCCAGGTCCAAGGCAATCGTCACCCAGTCACAGAACTCCACAAGGTTTGTCTGACACGATTTCCCTGGGATGAATCCATGCTTTCTATCGTCCAGGTACCCTGACTTTTCCAGGTCCCTCCAGCCCTCCCTTGACAATGCCCTCCATCACCTTGCCCACCACCAATGTCAGGCTGACAGGCCTGTAGTTCTACCTCCCTTGATCCCCCTTGTGGAATACGCCGATTATATGCACCACCTTCCAGTCATGGGCACCCACCCTGTCCTCGAGTGATGGTGAAAGCTCCGCCAGGGTTTCGCCAGGACATCCAGTAAGTTCCTTCAGCACTCTGGGATGTAATTTATCCGGCCCGTGCTTTCTCTTGTCTCAAGGGACCTGAGGGCTTCCCTCACTCTCTCTCTGCTGTGATTTCACTCCGCTACCTCTTCTCCCTGCTTAGCCTTCCTCTCTTGCCAGTGATGCCTCCCCTCTCCCCAGACCTGCCAATCGGTGAAGTCCCCCGTATCACTGTCTCCTCCCATGTATGGCCTTGTAGCACCTCATTTTCCTTGGTGAAAACTGAGGTGAAGTACTCATTTAGTACCTCAGCCTGCTCCCCCGTTCTTGTGCCCATTTCTCACATTTTAATCCTGCTAATCTGCCCCTTCATCCTTCGTTTTTCCCCAATGTATCTAAAGAACCCCTTGTTCCCTCTCCTAATTTCCCTGGCCAGGTTCTGCTCCTTCCTTGCCTTAGCCGCCCTCACCACCCTAGCGGCCATTCTAGCCATCAGCTCATACTCCCCTCAATCCCTTTCACTCCGTGACCACTTGAATTGCCTACAGGCTGCCTTCTTTCCCCGCACCACCTCCTGGACCTCCCTGGTCCACCAGCAGGGTTTTCGGGCCCTACCGCATTTTCGTCTTACTCTTGCACAGATGCTGGTAGCATCCTGCACCCCTCTCCTGATGATTTCCCACCTACTATCAGCGGCCATATCTGACCCAATCCCATCCAAATGCTCCTTAAGGATCCTTCCCATTTCCTTAAAATCTGCCCCCAAAGTCAGTTACCTCCATCTTTGTGCAGCCTTCTACCCCTCCTAGGTCCAGGCAGAACCAGACCGTGGCATGGTCAATCCCCGCCAACAGGTCCCTTACCTCCAGGCCCCCAATCTGGTCACTGTCTGCCAGGACCACATCCAGTGCCCGCACCTCCCTGGTCGGTTCCCCCAACTGCTGAGTTAGGAACATGTCTTGAAAGACATCCAACAACCTCTGTTCCCTGGCCACCGAGGACGTCATAGTCTCCCAGTCTGTTCCTGGCATGTTTAAGTCCCCCAACATCACCACCCTTCCCCTGCCCAGTCTGCAGTGTCTCCCAACATCTGCCACCAGACTCTTCTCCAGCTCCTCCGCCAGTGCAGGGGGTCTATACACCACTCCTCTTTTTACCTCTTTGCCCCCCTTGTTATCAAGGTGACCCAAATCACCTCCTCTACTCCCCCTATGCCAATGCAGTTTCTGACCATCATTGCTACCCCTCCTCCCTTCCCTCCCCCCTGTCCTTCCTGAACATAGTGTAACCCTCCAGGTTCAGGTCCCAGTCATTTCCTGCGGTGGCCCAGGTCTCAGTGACCGCTGCCACATCCACCGCTCCCTCAGTTAGCATCGCCTGGAGCTCAGGCATTTTATTGCCCAAGCTCCTGGCATTTAGCAGGACTACCTTCCACCCTTTCCCTATACTTCCATTTCCCCTGCTCGTGTTCCCATGGGGATTCTGTTTTCACCTGGTCTGCACTTTACTGGTCGGCCTTTTCCCGCATTCCTCCAGCTCCCCAGGTGGGTGGAGACAGAGTCTCTCCTTTATCGGCCCCCCCAACAGCCTTTTCTCCCATCCTTCCCCCCTTCACAAGTTTAAACCCCACTTTTCACCAATGAACCCCTATATTTTCAACTTAGATTCCCTCCTCCAAATTGAGATGGAGCTCTCTCTAGCATACAGCTCCTTATCCTCCCAGGTCTCCCCCAATCCCCCATCAACCCATACCCTCTAGCCTCACACCACTCCCTGAGCCACTGGTTTATCTCCCTAATCTTCCTTTTGTGTTCCCCACTAGCCCTCGGCACCGGCAGGATTTCCGAGAAGGAAATTGTGCATCCTATGTCATGAGAGACCCTGGCAAGCTCCCTGAACCTTGCCTATATCTCTAGCTCGCTATTTCCCTCAATGTCATTTGTAGCCAGGTAGACCAGTATGTCCGGGGAACCCCCACAATCCTTTGCCAGCTGATATACCTCGTGCTTGGCCCTGTGCACCGTTAGTCCAGGGAAGCATTTTGTTCTAACTGGCCAGGCTTCTCCCTCCCTATCCCATTTGATACCCCTGATCACAGAATCCTCCAACAGGAGCACTCTGACTGCTCCTTTTCCCCCCTTCCATGTCCCTCATCCTTTCTACCGGCTCCTCCACCCAGCCGGCTCCTTGTTCCTCCCCCTATCTGGGTGCCACATGCCGCCCCCTCCTTATTTACCCTAGCCACCCTCTCCCCTCCGATCCTATGCCTCTCCTCCTCCCGAGTATACTTCTGTACCTCGCTAACTCCCCCTTCACTGCTCGCGACTGGTCCTTCTCCTCCATCCGCTAAACTAGCCTGGCTCGTCCTCCCTTCCTTCCTGTCTCCGTTTAGTCCCTCCTTGCTTGTCGTGCTCCCCTGGCCTAAACCCTCAGCTCCCTTTACTGTATCCTCCTTGTACTTCTGGTCTTTCTCCTTGCCCTTTCCTCCCAACTGGTCCTTCTCCTTGCGCTTTCCTCCCTCTTCCCCTGCCCTCCTGCTCTGATTCACTGCTCCCATTTTCCTGCATTCCAGGTTCCCTGTTCCTCCTGCTATCCGGCCTCGCCTCTGCCCCCACTCCCTTTCCATCTCTAACCACCCCTGTCATGGCTACATCACCCCTCATCCTCAAGCAAAGAAGAGAATTGAAGCAGTTACTGAGTAAGGTCTGATCCACCTCCCCGCCTTGCTTCCTTCTGTCCAGCACCGGCCATCTGCCTACTTCCCTGAGAATGCTGTCCCTCTGGCCCCCCTTTGTGAGGGTCCCCAGTTACCTGCCTGCTTCCTTGGTAGTGTCATCCTTTTGGGCCTCCTCTGCCAGGGTCCCTATGTGACCCCTGAGTATTCTCCTGCACTCCTTTCCCTATGCCCCCGTCCCTAGTGCTTGGTGCAACCCCGTGGGAGATCCCCTGCCCCCTTCCCCAGCCATACCTCCCCCCCTTCCCCCAGCTGTCTCCTAATCTCCGCAACCTCCTCCCTAAGCTGTGCCAGCTGGTAGCACACTGGGCAACCACCAAACTTCCAAGCCCAGTCCAGTATCATGGCTGCTCCATACCCTGTACACCCCACCACCCTCCCAAAGATGCCGGCCCTAATGATATGTGGTCCCATCCCCCTCCAAGTAGGCTTCCTTGGGAGAGCCACCAGGTTCCCCACTAGTCCAAGATACACCCCTACTGCCTAATCAGGTCACCCACTAATCCTAGATACAGTCCCACAGTAAACCGGTAACCCTTTTACTAGGTGCAGTACAACACAGTAAACTTATAAAGGAAGTGAACAACTCCCTAAGCTCCTCTCTCCCAGCCTTTAAATCCAACCCCCAGTGGCTAGAACTACATGAGCTGCACCTGCAGCCTTTTCCTCCAATTGCAGGGCAGGTGTTCCCCTATAAATTAGCAGAGCTCTGGGAGGGAGGGTGGGGAGGGTGGGATTTGGGCTCACACCCCACTCTCAAGAGAGTGCATCAGCCCTGCTCCACCCCTCCAAGCCCTGCAGCCAAAGAATCAGCCCCAAGCAAATCCCACCAAATAGGTTTTAAATCAGAAGAAATAGGTCTCCACCAGCGCAGCCTGTTACACAGTGAAACATCCAACAAATGAGCCCACTTACAGCCATAAACCAGTTTTCTAACTTCCAACAGCCCCAAAAACAAAACCATGCTAGCCCCTTAGAAGTAAGAAAGAAAAGAAATAACCTTCTACCAAGTAAAATACACAAGAAACCCTTTAAAAACAACAAGAAGCAGCTACTGTCCTGGGAACGCAACTGATCCTGTCCCCTTCTAGTTCCTTCTGAGGAAGCCAAAGCCACTAACAACACAAACCGGATAAGTAATTTTTTTTGTTTCCTCCCCCCCCCCCCATTCTGCTGTACTTCTAGCATAGAACTGTCTTTGCCACTTCGTGTACACAACACTTTTTGCTTAACAGGACTGTAAACTTTTACAACTATAAAACTTAGGCCTGCCTGTAAGCAGCCTTTAATAACTATATAATAACTAGGTACAGGGACAGTTAGTAAGCTATATGTAAGACAATATGCTACAGCAGTATGTCAACTTTATAGACAAATAAATAAATAAATATATACAGGAGTAGACAAATATGCTTGTAAGGACACTGGAATATTCTTCCATCGATTATTCTAACTTTGGAGGGTACTTAAAAAGCAATTTGCTAGCTTGGAATTAAATCATATAAAAAGGCCACTCTTAACAATATTAAGTCAATTTGTGCAATAGAGAAGCCTCTAAGTCCATTATGTCTTCTTTATCCACAGATGTCCGGAACAATCAGTTCTTTTGTAGGTCCTTTACTTCAGATGTAAACAGAAAAGAAATACAGAAACATAGACTTTGACGGCAGATGAGGACTGCTTGGCCCACCCAGTCTGCCTATTTCTCTACCTTTTGGATAAGCTGCAGATTCTAGTTAAACAACAGCCTACTTCCTCCTACCCCCCCACTATAATTGCTTTATGTCTGTCCCATGCATTCTTGAATTCCCCCACTGTTTTTGACCCCATGACCTCCTCAGGAAGGTCATTCCATGCGTCCACCACTCTTTCAGGGAAAAAATACTTCCTCACGTTGCCCCTGAGCCATCCCCCCTCTATCTTCATATTGTGTCCCCTTGTTCTTGCGTATCTTTTTCTGAAAGACGCTACCTTCTTGGACTTTGTTGATTCCCTTGAGGTACTTAAAAGGTTTTATCATGTCCCCCCCCCCTTCCTTTCCTCAAGGGTATACACATTAAGCTCCTTTAGTCTCTCTTTGTATGGCTTCTGTTGCAGACCTTGCACCATTTTTTTCTTCTTGTTTTCTTTATCCCCCCCACCGACTGGCCCCGTTCCACCGCGCCCCACTAGCCCCATCACCCCGGCGTTCACTGACTCTTAACTCTTGGCTTAGAGGTGCCAGCTGGCCGGGTGCATTGCCTGAGGGGAGCTGGCATCATCCGACAGTTGGTTGGCATTTCCGACCTCCGTGTTTCTCCCGACCCCAAGTGCGGAGGTACAGTGTGCAATGACACCCATGGCCGAGCCACGCATGCTTCCGCACGCAGCACACCAGGCATCTACTCTGCCTCCATTCACTGCAGAGCCGGTGTGCCAGCGTCCAGCCACCACTAGGGGCTAGGCAAGCACCGGCTCTAGTCCCACCCCTCCCTGGGAGAGGAGAGCTGTCCTCCAGATGCTCAATCCTCTCCATTCCCAGCCAACCTGCTCGCACCGTGAACACGAGTCGCTGGTGTGGCAGGAGGTAAGGCAGAGATGCCTCAGCCCTCCACGCCACTGGGCCGGACACCATGCACCATTTTAGTTGCCCTCCTCTGGACTGCCTCCATCCTATGTCCTTGCGAAGATGAGGTCTCCAGAAGTACACACAGTACTCCAGCTGGGATCTCACCAACTGTCTGTACAGAGTGATAACAACTTCCTGTTTTCTACTGGTGATACCTCTCCCTATGCATCCCAGTATCCTCCCAGCCCTCCTTACTGCTTTCTCACATTGCTTGCTTACATGAAGGTCACCTGATATAATCACCCACAGGTCCCTTTCCAATTTTGTTGTTGTTAGACCCCCCCCCCAGTTTTTATTTCCCAGATGCATTACTTTGCACTTCTTTATATTGACTCTAAGCTGCCATACTATTGACCATTCCTCCAACTTTGCCAAGTCCCTTCTCATCCCTTCCACACACACCCCTTGTGTATCAACCCTGTTGCAGATCTTTGCATCATCTGCAAAGAGACATACTTTTCCTTCCAGTCCTTCCGTAATGTCTCCTATAAAGACATTAAAGAGGACCAGTCCCAGCACTGAACTCTGCGGTACCCCACTAGTAACCCCCCTTTCTTCAGCATGTACTCTGTTTACTATTACCCTCTGCATCCTGTTGCCCAGCTAAGTTGTTACCCAGGCCACCACCCTGGGACCCACTCCCAGGCTGGCTAACTTGTTTATTAATCTTTTGTGTGGGACTGTGTCAAAAGCCTTGCTAAAGTCTAGGTAGGCCATATCCACAGCCCCTCCCTGGTCTACTACTTTGGTCACCCAGTCAAAGACAGATTCGTCTGATGTGACCTTCCCGCTGTGAATCCATGCTGCCTTGTGTCCTGTGCACCGCTGGCCTCTAGGTACTGAACAATTCTTTCTTTCAGAAGTGATTCCATCATTTTCCTACCACTGAGGTCATGCTAACAGGTCTGTAGTTTCCTGCCTCTGTCTTGGTCCCACTTTTGTAAAGGTGAATCATATCCACCATCCTCCCACGATTTGTTAAAAAGGGTAGTCAGTGGTGTCGCTAGGTCTACTCTTAGTTCTTTTAAAATTCTGGGGTGAATCTCATCAGGCCCCATTGCTGTGTCCACCTGGAGTTTTAGGAGTTCCTTCAGGACCCTCTGTTCTGTAAATGGACTGGTATCAACCCCTATGCAGAGTGCTTCTACTGTTTGGTTTAGGTACGTCCCCCTCTTCTTCTTCTGTGAATACTGAGCAAAAGTATTTGTTCAGTCTCTCTGACTTTTCACTATCACTCTATGCCCACCTCCCCTTCCCTTTACTAAGCCTCACAATCCCTCCACTTTGGTCTTCCTTCACTCCCTGATGTACCTATAAAAGGTTTTATCCCCTTCTTAACTGAGCTGGCTATCTTTTCCTCGGTTTAGGCCTTCATTATTCTGACCGACTTCCCCGCTTCCTTCTGCTTTAACTGATACAGTTCTCTGTCCTGCTCCTTCTATGATTCCTTATACTTCCTGAATGCCATCTTTTTCTCCCTAACCTTCCCCACCACCTCTTTTGAGAACCATAGTCGTTTTTTTACTTCGTTTTGTTTTATTTGCTTCACACAAAGGCTTGTTGCCTCTGTGATGGCAGTTTTGATTTTTCCCCGTTGTTTTTCCTACCCCTCTTTCCAGCCCATTTGCTAGTGCATTCCTTAGGCACTCACCCATTTTGCTAAAGTCAGCCCTCCTAAAGTCCAGTACCTTCACTTTTGTATGGCTTGACTCTACAGCTGTGTTTATCCTGAAGCACACAGTTTGGTGGTCACTTGTTCCCAGTTGGCTACCCACTTCTAAATTTGTGACTCTTTCTCCATCCCAGTTTTAGAGTACCAGATCTAAGACTGCTCCCTCCCCAGTGGGTTCCAACACTGGCTGTCTGAGGCATGCCCCCTGCAGGGCATTGAGAATGACCCTGCTCTTGGATGTGGCTGCAGCAAATGTGCTCCAATTAACATGTGGCATATTCAGGTTCCCATCAACAACATCTCCCCTTTTTCTGCCATTCTAAGAATGCCTTCTGTCATTTCCCTGTCCATTTCCTCCCCGAGACGGGGGTCTGTATACAACCCCCGTGCGGATTATGGTGTCATTTCCTGTCTCCAAGGTGACCCACAGTGCCTACTCTCCTCCCAGTTTACCCTTTAGTTGCATTGCTGTGATCCTTTCCCTTATGCAGAGAACTACTCCTCCTACTCTTTTACCCGCCCTGTCCCTCCTGTAGACTGTGTACCCTGGTATGTTGACATCCCAGTCATTGTTCTCAGTGTACCATGTTTCTGTTGACTGTCACAATATCCAGGTGTCCCTCTTCCATCAAGGCCTCTAGCTCAGGAATCTTGTTACCCAGACAACGGGCATTGGTACTCATCACCGTTCATTTTTTTGATGGCCTAACCCCTTTTAGCCCCATCCCTGCCCTTAATGCCTTTTTCTCCATTTACCCCTGTCCTCCCTATCGACCTCTCTACCATGGTGTTTACCTTGCTAACTATCCTGTTTTCTGGGGGGAGGCTGGGAATTCCCCAAATAACTTGGATCCTTGTTTATATTTTCCTCCTTTAAGACAGAAAACTATCTTTCTACCTTCATTATATTATTCACTTTCCGCCTTCAATATTATTTTCCAGGAAAAAAGTTCTTAGTCTTTCCTTGTTTTAATCTTTGTCTGTATCGTTCCCCTTCTGCGGAAGTAGAGATCCTGAAAATATAAAATCAGAAGAGGAATGCTGGGAATCACAGCTAATTGAAGTCAATTAGACTGGTCAAAGTGACTACAACTGGGTCAGTTCCGCCAGTTAAATACACCCAAATTAATAAACTAGTACTGATAAGTAAATTTAAATTACCACTTAACGGTGTATTAAATGGTACAAACTGGCTACTATATTAATCAATTTAGACAGCTGAATATCCTTAAATTAAGATAGTTAATCACTGCACAATTTATTTGCCTTATATGATACTGTATGCATATTTATTAAGGTTTATTCCAATTTTAAACGTCCACGATAGTATTTAAAATTGTCTGGACCTTTTTCTGAATACATTTTTAAACAATTCCAAAATATTTATTTCATTTTTATGATCTTTTCAGTGATAAAATTATATTTATAACGAACCCTAATATTTATCTATATATTTACTTATTTACTCAAACACTGCAATTAGATGGTATTATTTAAAACATTTGCTGAGGTACCAAGAAAAACTTTCCTAACCACGCTTTCAGTAGTTATCTCTTGCTATCCAAATCCTCTAAACAGCTTTAATAAATACTTTCAGTTTTCACATTAATATCCCCCAATGTACCTTCAGTAAGAAGATGGTTGCAGGCTGTCCTTTCGCTGACAATATAAAAGTAACTATGCTTCCTTCCCATAGCAAAATTTAAAGCCAATAAAGCTAAAGATAAACATAAATAAAATACTTCAGTTTCTTTAAAAGATGATATTTATAAAACTTTCAAAATTAAGTAGGGGGGTTCAAACCCTACTTACCAAGATGAAATAGGTTTCCAAAAAAATGCATCTGTGCTTTCCAGTCAGCAAAACAAGAATGTTTTATTCAAATGTTATAAGCGACCCAAGTGTTACATTTTCCTTTCTTTTCTTTAGTGAGTGTAGTGAGTTTCGTCAGAACTAAAATTAGTCTAAAGTAGATAGCGTTTCCTTCAAATTAGGATACTTCTACCAAAAAATCCATCTCAAGCTCTGACTGCATGCTGCTTCTCACTACCTCCTGCCAGTTCAAAGATGGCACCAGTCTCTCAGAGAACACCTGTAATTGCACAGTACAAGTACCCTAAAGCGGTCATAGGACCTCATATATATATATATATATATATATATATATATATATATAACCCCAACCTGCGCCTGCACAACTTTGAGCCAAAAAAAAAGGAGAAAGTCGAGGCCACCCAAGGTGAGCTGGACGACTGCAGGCACAACACAGCAGCTGCCACCTGTGGGTGGCCCTCCACTTCTTCTCTGTGCCCCCTGCAGCCCAATCAGCGGGCATAATAGTAACCCCAAATGCCCGATCGTGGGCAGAACATAACTGAACAACCCCCACTGGCCCGATCGCGAGCAAAATAGAAATGACCTCCACTTGCCCGATCGCTGGTATAACATTATTACCCCCGACTGGCCCGATCGTGGCAAAACAGAACCCCACCCTCTGACTGGCTCTGATCAAGGGCAAAAATAGAACTGAACCCCACCCCTACTAGCCCGATTATGGGCAGAATGGAGTTCAACCCCCAAAGACCAATATCCCTGGTGATCCAGTGGACCGCAAAGCCCGACTGCGGGCATTAGAGTCAAACCCCCACAAAGATCCAATTTCCTGGTGATCTAGTGGCCCCCACCCCACCCACCCACGGAGCCCCACCACCCTGCTCCCCCATCAGACGGTGGGCGGCAGCACCCACCCGCCTGCCGCCCCGCCGCTTCGCCGACTTGACTTGCCGGTAGGGCTGCACGCCCACTGGTTCAGAGCAAGAGCCAATGTGCGTGCAGCCCATACCGTACAAGGCAGTCCAGATATGTGAATGAACAGTTACAGAATCTGAAAGCCTGACTGCCTTTTTCAAATGGTGGGCTATACAACAAACAGAGACAGAGAAAACAGAGAAGGGAGGAGAGGCAGCAGAAAGAAAAAGAGGTTCAACGTTTAGAGGCACAGAGAAAAGAAGAAATGCAACAACTCGAGAAGCAGAGAAAAGAAGAGATGCAGCAACTGAAGCAGCAAAGAAGAGAAGAGATGCAGCAATGGATGGATGTCTTGCTAGTTATCAAAGCTGGAGGATCTGGCACTGGTCCAGCAGAGCAACAAGACACAAACTACTTAAAACTCATTAAACTTACAAAGTTGTGTCCCTTAGATGATGTTGAAGCATACCTGAAAACTTTTGAAAGGGTTGCCGCAGCCTGCCAGTGGCCAAAGCAGCAATGGGCAATAAGACTGGTACCTTACCTGACAGGGAAAGCCCAACTTGCCTACAGCAATATGGACATTAAAAACCTATGACCTGGTGAAAAGAGACGTCCTTAAAAGATACTACATCTCAGGGGAGACCTACAGGCAGAGATTTCGGTCTGGGACGAGAACCCACGACCTTCTGGTCCAGAGGTGGATGTGCTACCAACTCAGCCACACTGACACCTGGGGGGTAACAAATCTGCACACAAAAACTTTATTTGCTTTAGCTGTATTAAGCCAGGTCATACTGCAAGATATTGCCACAGTAAGAAGAGTGACACTGGAGCAGATTTGTCCTTAGCAAATTGGGGCAAGTACTTAACAGTTGTGAAGGTGGGAGATGAGACTGTGAAGGGACTTATCCTAGTGCATATTAAAGTGCTGGGAAAACAATGTCCAAAAGGACCAGGTACTGGTATCATCTGCATCCACAGGGACACTCGATACTATCCCACCACCCAAGTGAATATTAATGGGGTGTCACACCAAAGGAAAATGGGGGTAGTACCCAAGTTTCCTGCACCTGTGATTATTGGAAATGACTTTCCAGGATTTACTGAGTTAACCAAAGAGGGAGTAAATCCTGATGTTTCAGCAGCTGTGGTAACAAGAGCTCAGGCAAAGAAAATCTCAGATGGTGGGGACTTTTTTCCTTACACTGATTTTCATTCGGACTTGTTTGAGCACAGCTCCAAGATCTGGGAGTCCAGGAAAGAAAGATGACGCCTGAAGAAACAGTGGCAACAAAAGACTGATGGACTTAAGGGGTTAACATATGAAAATGCTGAATCTAAACTGATCACTGATTGTGATTTTCTTTCAGAACAAGCTAACAATGTTTCTCTCCAGGGTTATTTTAAGCACCTAGGGGTGAAACCAAAACAGGGTGAACCTATGTTTAAAAAATGTAGTGGGCTACTGTACAGAGTTTGGGTTAAACCTCAGACACAGGATCAGATAGAACAATTGGTTATACCACAAAAGTATAGATCTGAGTTGTTACAGATAGAACATGATAGTCCTATGGCTGGTCACTCAGGGAGGGATCGCCCCCTTGCCAGATTGCTGTACAGATTATTCTGGCCTGGAATTCATGAAGATGTTGTTACCTATTGCAGTTCTTGTGCTGAGTGTCAGAAAGTAGACCCAGTGACTAAAAAGGACAAGGTGCCCTTGGTGCCTCTACCCTTCATAGATGTTCCTTTTGAGAAAATTGCAATTGATGTGGTTGGCCCCTTAGACAACAGTAAAAAGGGTAATGGATTCATTTTGGTAGTATGTGACTATGCTACTCGATACCCAGAGGCAGTTCAAATGCGTACTGTCACAGCCCCAAAATGTCAGCAGGGTGGGCACACCTAGAAAGATTATTACTGATCAGGGTAGTAATTTTGGTGCTGCATTACTGAAGGAACTGTACAGACTACTAGGTATTACTGCCATACGAACCTCCCCTTATCACCCTCAGACAGACGGTCTTGCTGAGCATTTTAATCAAACCTAAAACACATGTTAAAAAGGTTTGTAAAAGGGGAAGGGAAAGACTGGGACCAATATTGCCTTACCTGCTTTTTGCTTACAGAGCAGTGCCACAGGAATTAACATGTTTTTCACCATTTGAAATGCTGTATGGTAGACAACCTAGAGGGCCACTAGATGCAATAAAAGAAACACGGCAAGATAACCTCCATCGGAAACAATCTATTACATCTTATATGTGTGCCCTAAGAAAGAAGCTGTCAAAATATGTTGAAATCACCCATAGTAATCAGGAAGAGGCCCAAAACAAGCAGAAGGTGTATTATGACCATGGGGTAAAAGAAAAAGTTTTTGAGCCAGATGAAAAGGTCTTGCTGCTATTACCCACTACAGAAAATAAACTTTAAATGAAGTGGCAAGGGCCTTATAAACTGCTTAGACATACTGGAACAGTTAACTATGCGACTGAGACCCCTGACAGGAAAAATCCTGCTAAGATATATACCATGCTAACCTCCTCAAGAAATGGGTTGAAAAAACACCAAAAGCTGTTTTGTTGGTTTTACCAGAAAATGATAAAGAAGATATTGATATAGCTTACGACAGACTAGAACAAACTGTAACTGCTGATGTTGTAATGCTGAATGTTTCCTTAACCTCCGAACAAACCGCAGAAATTCTTAACTTGCTAATGACATTTAACAGTACTCTTAACACAGTACCAGGCTGAGCAAAAGGGGTCGAGCACATAATGGTGACAAGGAATGCTCACCCTATTAGACAAAAGAAATACAGATTACCAGAGCGGTTAAGTGCAGATGTGGTTAAGGAAATACAAAAAATGAAAGAACTGGGCATCATAGAAGAGTCAAGAAGTGCTTGGTCATCACCAATGGTGAATGTAAACAAAAAAGTAGGGGGTGTAAGAATATACCTTGATTTTAGGAAACTTAATCAAGTGTCAGAATTTGACAGTTATCTTATGCCCAGAATAGATGATTTGGTGGACATACTGGGGAGTACAAAGTATATCAGTACCCACAATCTCACCAAGGGTTACTGGCAAATCCCCCTAGTTAAAGAATCCAGAGACATAACTGCATTTACCACTCCTATAGGATTCCATCAGTTCACCACCACACCGTTTGGTTTACATGGTACACATGCTACATTCCAGCGGTACATGGATGTAATTTTATCCCCTTTCATTGGTTACTGTGCTGCGTACCTTGATGTTACAGTGTACAGTCCTGACTGGAAAAGACACATGGAACACCTACGAGCAGTTAACCAATCAATCAAAAAGGTAGGTCTGACAAATAATCCTACCAAGTTTGCAGTGGGCATGCAGGAAACCAGATATTTGGGCTATGTTTTGGGAAATGGAGAAGTCAAGCCAGAGGTTTCCAAGATAGAAGCTGTAGATAAACAGCCCTGTCCCTAAAACAAAGAAGCATGTCAGATAATTTTTAGGGCTGGCTGTTTATTATCAGAGATTTGTTCCCAGCTTTGCCAAGTTAGCTACTCCCCTCACTGAAATCACAAAGAAACAGTTCCCGAATAATATGAAATGGACCCAGGAGTGTGACGAGGCATTTCGGGCCATTAAGGCTGCATTATGTTCAGCCCCTGTTTTAAGAAGCCCAGACTTTGAGAAAAAATTTCTGTTACAAACAGATGCACCAGAAATAGGCCTAGGTGCAGTCTTGAGTCAGCATATAGATGGGAAAGAACATCCTATTCTATACACAAGTAGGAAATTGCATGACAGAAAGAAGAGGTACTCCACCACTGAAAAGGAATGCTTTGAGGCAAAGTAGGCCATGGAGTCCCTTAAGTTTTACTTACTAGGAGCTGATTTTGTACTTGTAACAGATCACAATCCTCTCTGTTGGCTTAACCAAATGAAGGATAAAAATTCTAGAATCAAGGCCCTGCCTCATTTGTTATGCAGAAAGTTTAAATGCAAGGATCTGTTTCTTTCCGCTCCTTTTCTCTCTCTCTCTCGTCTGTCCGGTTGCGCAACCAAATTTTTCTTTTGAGACCTAGGAACTGATCACCCTGATGGCTTCACAATTCTCCACCCCTCACTATCTCTCTGCCTTCCCTTGCTGTTCTGTTTTTTCTTGCCCCTTGCATATCTGCAGTTATAAAAAAATATATGTGAATCTCTGTGTAACACTATATGTGATACTTGGATCCTTTGTTGAAAATGTATATAGTTATACTTTTGAAATGATAGCAAAAAGCTATTAGGAACTCAAGGGTTAACCTGAGAAGACATTTTTAAGCCTTTTGCAGAGATGTAAACAACAGGTCAGTTCTGGGTCACCATGTTCTTTTTGCTGCACCTGCATCGAAACAGACAAGAACATTCTGTGAAAAAAAAACACAGTCTCCTTAATGAGCTCCCTGCAAAGACTGGTTATAAAAAAAGAGCTGCAATGTTTTGCAAAAGGTAAAGACTGAGACTTGAAATTGAGAAGAAAAACTCAGAAGGACACTGTTTTCTCTGTACTGCCATTGTAAGTAGTTACACTGAACAATTTAATTTTTAATTTTGCTGTTAATAATATAACGCTGTTTGCGAATTTTGAAATTGCTCCTGGTTTTCCTATGCTTCCTGACCTGTGCTGCCTCGATGACACTGACAAAGCTCCCTGAGTGGGTAGTTGTTTCAGGACTGCCCCCCAACCATGCAGACTGGTGTCCATTGTTAGAATTAATTCCGGGGGAAGTTCTAGTGGAACCCCTTTGCTCAGATTCTGCACACTCACCCACTAACTCAAGGAGTGATGTTGCTGAGGGAGATTCTGGCTTGATAATCTTCTGATGCTGGATCCCAGACCATTAGTAATCCCATTTGGAGGGGCCACATATGAAAGAGAACCTACAGGACTTGATCTATCGCTGCCTCCACGAGGCCCAAGATACATAACCAGGCTGAGGGCAGAAGCTGATGACTGAGTCCTGAGCCACTGAACTTCCGTCAATAAAGTCTCCTTTCGGGAAGGCAAGAGGAAGACCTTCCCTTGTTTTGTGATGAAGACTGCCCCCAGGTGTTCCAAGGTCTGAGATGGCTCGAGAGAGCTTTTCTCCTGGTTCACCACCCAGCTGTGGGACTCGAGCATCTCCAAAGTCCAACCTCTCGCCAAGGGCAACATCGGTGTATGAATAAGCAGGTTGTCCAGATAAGGATAGATATGATGCCCCTCCTGTCAAAGTTGAGCCACCAGGACTATTGGCACCTTTGAGAAGAACCTGGGGGCTGCTGTTAAGGCCAAGGAAGCACCCTGTACTGGAAATGTTGGCCCAGTATTGAGTACCTGAGATTCTTCTGGTGAGACAGATAGGAATCGGAAGGTAAGCATCTGTCAGATCTATTGAAACTATTAAGTCCCCCAGCTGAACAGCTCGGGTGATAGACCTCAGGGACTCCATCTTGAAGGTTGTGTGGTGCACAAACTTGTTCAGGTGCTTCAGATCCAAGATGGGCCTGAAACCCCCCCCCACACACACACACACAATTTTTGGGGAACTATGAAATAGATCGAGTAGAATCCATGACCTTGCTCACTTGACAGGACAGGCAAAATGGCCCCGATTTGAATAAGGTGGTACAGGGTCTCTGAGACTGCCCGTCTCTTTGCGGTGTCCTTGGAGACCTGGGACAGCAAAACACGTCCTCTTGAGAGGACTGTTGAAAATTCTATGGCACAGCCCAAGTCTAAGACTTCCAAAACCCAGGAGTCTGACGCTGTTTGAGCCCATCTTGAGTAAAATTCCTGCAGTCTTCCACCAGGGAAAGGGGGGCAGGGATGGGCCTGCATACCCTCATTGCGAGGTACCAAGCTTTTGGGCTGGGCCCCCTGCACAGCATCTGGCCACGGCCCCTCTATTACTATAACCCTTGTTACCAGAGTAGGCTCCTCTATTTCTCTGGTTACCAAAGTTCTGAAAGGGAGGAAACCCTCCTCGAGACTGCCTGTGCTGGCTGTCACCTTGACCTCTTTGGGTTGAGGTAGTCCTATGCCATTATTTTCATACTGGAAGATGGCCCTTCTTGTCCTGAATATCCCTTAAAATAGCATCCAGGCCAGAACCAAACAGGTCTCCCTCAAAGGGGAGGTTAAACAGCTTAGATTTTAAGCTTGATCAGTGGCCCAATGCCTAAGCCATACACCCCGCATGGCTGATACAATGTGGTGGGCTGACATGTGCAAATTCTCCACTGTAGAGTCACCTAGAAAAGTGGAGGACATAGTAACCAACTGCAAAATGCTCGCTCCTTCCAAATCAGGAGGAACAAAAATGCCCAGAGTAGTGACCCACAAGTTTAAGGCTCGGGTAACAATAAATGACGCATAAGAAGTACGAAGATTTGTGCCGTTTGAGGTGAAAAGCCCTCCTGCACGTGGCATCCACCCATTTGTTGTCAGAATCTGTTAAGGCCAGAGAGCCTCTGATAGGCAGAGAGGTGTGTTTGACTGAATTATAGACAGCCCTGTCTGCCAGCGGAGGGGCTTTCCACCTGCAAGATTTTTCCTCTAAAAATGCAAAAGGCTGTGTCTTTGGTTTTGGAAGATACTTTCTCTGATTCACATCTGCCCATTCTTTTTTTTTTTTTGGTGAACTTTTATCCTCCTAAGCTAGTCCCTTAGGACTCTCTCCAGTGTGGTTGCGGGACTGGCCAACTCCCGCTCCGCTGAAGTTCTCCGCACCATGCCTCTGTCCTGGGATTACCTCAATCTCATCACTGACCCCGCTGCTCTGAGCCCCCGAGGTGGGCCCGCCTACCTCCTACTGGCACTCTATCTAGAATCTAGCATTGTGTCCGAGGTGAGGAGGAGATCTGGGCAGGCTTGAGCAGACCCGGCTAGCGCATGCATGGGGTCACACCGTAGGACCCACCTTCAGCTTTCCTGGTGCCTGGGCATCTTCCTTTGTCTGTCCCCCTGGAGCACGGAAGGCAATTACATCTAGCGACGTCCGCCGACACCCCCCCACCCCGATGCATGCCCATGTCAGCTGCAATCCTCCACTCTCCACTGGGAGCCACAAGTGCAGTGAGGAGCACTAACCCACCCACTCACCCAGGAGAGGACAGCAGTCCTCCGGATGCTCAATCCTCTCCTCCCCCTTCCGACCCCCCCATGCCCCGAGTCTGCTCTCGAATTCAGGTCACCAGTATGTCGCGAGGTGTGGCGTACAGCACCTCAACCCTCAGCACCACTGGGCTGCCCACCTGCCCATTCTTGCTCAATAATTTGGTCACATAAAACAACCTGGGAAACACTTTGGAGCCGAGGATGATGCAGACATAAATCGGACAGACATCCATGTCTCTACAGACTGCTCCTCCTTGAGCTTGTAAGGACCTACAAGCCTCAGCTATCAAAAAAAGACAAGGACTTACTGTCAAACAGGGGAGGAATCGAAATCCTTGAGCTGGGCTCCTTCCACTCCCCTTCCTCTTCCTCAGAGGGGATGTCCCCTTCATCAAAGAGCAATTTTTTAAGGTCAGGAGCTTCCCCAAGATCCCTGAAATTCTCATCCTGACTTTCTAAGTAGTCAGGGTCTGCCTGCAGATCTGTCTCCGCAGCCTTTTCTCGCTGTGACACACCTGGATGTGCCTGAGTGCCCTCCCCAACCTGAGGGGCCTGGTTTGAGGTCAGGTGTGTCTGCTGGGATGTTATGCGGAGCATCTGGGCCCAAACACTCACCCAGGAGCAAAAAAAGTGATTTTTGCAATTCTTCTTTGCCGCTGCCAACTAAAGAACCAGGTGCTTCCCTTCCCAGCTCAGAGGACTGGCTGAAGGGAACCACCAGAGAAATATTATGCTGAGCAACACAACAAAGGCAATAGGAACCCATAGGGGAGGTCCACATTACCCTTTTGCAGGCCTTGCATTGTTTTATAATTAATAGTCTCTGATAAGCCATGGTGTCAAGTAAATGTTTATAAATATGAATGCCTAAAAGTACTGCAGTACAGTAATTACCAGAGAAAAAACAATTAGCCCTGTTAGCTTGCCTGGGCTGATGGCTGTCAGCTGAAGCTGCAGGCAGGGATCATCACAGCTAGAGAGAGCGGACTAGGTGTGCGTGCTCACTAGCTGGAGTGCACATAATGTCATAACGTCCTACATGACGTTAGCGCACTAAGCGTGGGTGTGCTTGGCCTTTGCGGGTGCACAAGCACGTTAGCACAATGCAAAAGATAGGTGATTGTGCAAGCTAATGCACCCATGCACAGCCTCTTACGTGCGAAAACCAAGCGCAGGAAAATAAAACTGTGGAAGAAGCACACACTCAACCATCACCATGGCTGAATGGTGGCAGCACAAAAGCGTTCAGAGGGCTAAGATAGAGAACCCTTCTAAGACCTGCTGATTGCAACACAAGTCAGAAAAACAGATAACAAGCACTTAACTAAGTGATTAAATTCACAGCAGCTCAGCAATTAAAATGCTGCCCAAGGAACTTGTCTGTAGACTGCCAGGAGAAAGCCAGGCAAAAAAACTCAAGGCAGAAGTTCCTTTAGGATTAAAATTCCCTTTTTTTTGTAAATTAGCCACAGAGAAACCTGAAGAGGGGGAGAGCAACCGATGCAAGAGCCAAGGGGAACCTCCCAGAAACCCTATGCTACCCCAGAAATAAGCAAAATGTACCTACCTGTGGCACCTTTTCTAAAAACGGAGACCAATGAAACACCCTAGCAAGGCAGAAGTGGCTCCCAGTCCAAAAATGGAAATGGAAAAGGCATGTTAGTTAATTTGAAAGCCGCAGCTTAACAGGCACGATTTTAATTTAGGGGTGCCCCCTGGAACCAAGCAGCCCCGACCTGCTATGCAGAATTGCACCCACAACAGAAAATCTTGAAATATCTTGAGAGAAGACAACAGTAGCTTTTTTCCCTTTCAATGGCACAGTTGAACTGGGTAGTTGCAGCTGCTTGAAATCCTCATATGCCCAACATTCTAAAGCTTGGGCTGTGCCATTCCCCTGGAAGGGCTATAACCAGTTGCTGTAAATACCCATTGACAACATGGAGCGCTACAGAACATAGTATAAAATCCGTACACAGATTCGGTCACAACTGGTACATAATACAATAGAAAGCAGGATTCAGTTTCAAACTAGAGGCAAGGCAAGGCAAATTTTATTTTAAGACACCCAATCCCAGGGGCACTGGGTGCCATACGTAAAAGCATAATCAGAAAATAAATAAAACAGCATACAAATACTGTAAATATAACCGTAGTAAATAGACAGCTATAATAAATAAAATCAGAAAATACTTAGATAAGTAGGTGGCCTGGGACAAAAGCTGTTATGCAGTATGTCACTACCTAGGCAGTAATTAAAAAGCAGGGTATGGGAAACCTTGGTTGAACAAGAAGACCTTGAGGCGGGCCTCCTTTACAGCTAGAGGTAGTGAATTCCACAGGATGGGGCTGGCGATACTAAAAGCTCTGTCACTGTCCATTTTTAACCTCGTCTTGGGAATCACAAGGAGGCACCAGAGAAGGAATGGAGGGAGCAGACTGAGGCAGCAGGTGTATGAAGGTCCGCCAGGTAACCAGGGCCCAGGCCATGTAGGGCCTTAAAGGTGACTAAGCCCACCTTGAAGAGGATCTTCCACCTCACTGGTAGCCAGTGCAGTTCACACAGCACTAGGGTGATGTGGCAGTACTTAGGCTGCCCCATCAACAACCTGGCAGCTGCATTCTGCAAAAGCTGCAGCTTGCGGAGGGAACCTCCCAAGACCCAGAGGTAGAACGCATTACAGCAGTCAATCCTCAACGTCACAAAGGCAAGGCATGCACCAAGGTAGGAAGGTCTAGGGGTGGAACTAGGGGCTTGATCCTGGCAATATTCCTTACAAGATGGAAACTAGTATGGACAATGGATGACACCCGAGATTCAAGTGTCAATCCGCTGTCTAGGATAATGCCAAGGTCACGCACCCTAGAGGAGGCCTTCAATGGCACCAAGCCCAGAAAAAGTCCAGTCTCTGCACTAGAGGCCATCCTAGAATGCCCTCTGTTCAACTCCACTACCAGTACCTCTGTCTTATCGGGGTTCAGTCTCAACCAACTGGAGGCCATCCAGTCACTGATCTCAGCAAGGCAATAATTTAGCACGTCCACTGCGTTGGATGTCCCAGTGGCAAAGGAAAGGTATAGCTGGGTGTCACCTGCATAACACTGAAACCCCAAACTACACTCCCTGATGAGCTCTCCCAGGGGCAGCAAGTACACGGCGAACAACACCGGCAACAAGACCAAACCCTGAGATACTCCACAGAACAGGAGGCTAGGGAAGGAGGAGAAATTCCCCATTACTACCCCTTGCCTCCTGTTCGTGAGATAGGACTCGAACCAGCAGATGACAGTGCCAGCGAGGCCACAAAATTCTTTCAGGCAGTCGAGTCACACGCAATTGTCCACCGTGTCAAAGGCTGAGGAGGGATAGAAGAGAACGAGTACTGTCCCCTCCCCTCGATCTCTCATCCTGAGGAGGTCACTGTGCACTCGAATTAACGCAGTTTCTGTGCTATGCCTTGCATGAAACCCAAACTGGAGAAGCTCATGTAGATCGTGGGCCGCAAGGTGCTCCTCAAGCTGAAGAGCTACAACCTTCTCAACAACCTTACCTAAAAACAGAAGGTTGAAGATAGGACGATAATTTACCTTGATGTCAGAGTTTAAAGATTGTTTTTTTAGAAGGGGTCTCACCAGTGCCTCCTTTATCGCATCTGGGAAGACCCCCTCTGACAAAGAACACTGGGCAATCAAGGCCAGGCCAATGGAGTCGACACATCCCATCAAGAACCGTGTCGGCACAAGGTCCAGTTCACAATATGTGTGCTTCAACTTGGAAATAACCTCAATGACCTTGACTACCTCCACCGATCTAAACTCACCCCAACCAGACAGCGCTCCGAGATATACATGGGAGTCAGGTAGGGCACTCACAAGTGGATATACAGTGATGTTTTAATATTTATTTGATAGCGAAGACTGAGGGGGAACAAGTAATGTCAGAGGGTAACATACGTCATACTTTGGCAAGCAGAATCTAACTGCCGAGGGTGGCAGAGGAGTATGATTTTTTCTGATGTGCGTTAGTTTTCCTGAAATCCTTGTCAGGGGGTGCATTAGAAAGGTTATCCTTCCCTTTTCACATGCAGCAGCTTGTTTTAAACCCTCAGGATTAGGGTGTTGATAAAGATATTCAGAACCAGTCCTGGTAAACATGCATCTTTTCTCCACTTTCTTAACTGATGTTACAGACGAAGGCAACTGAATCTTTTCACTCATATGTTTAAGAGTCGTGGATGGGGATACTGACTCTTCAGTAGAGGTCAGTCCCAGTATGTTTAAGAAATCTGATTTGTCAACTTCAGAATCTGTTTCCACAGCAGGGATCACTTTAAAATGATAGGAGAAGTACTGCACCCTGACAAATCACAGCCCAGTGCATAGGTTAAAAAAAGGTGCTGGCAATAATGACACAGCATACTAACAATGTCAATGCCTTTTTCAAAAATTCCATATTACTATTACAAACATGGCTGCCACATTTGCTCACTAAAAAAAAAAATCATCAAGGCCCTTAAAAAAAAAAAAAAAAAAAAAATAGAAAACTGATTAAATATTTTTTTCTTACATTCTCTATTTGCAAACACACACAAATGCTTTGAAAGATTTAAGCACACCTGGCCTGGTGGTCTGGCAGAGGTGCTATTGCCTGCCATGTTGGCAATCAGAGTTCAGAAGTGAGCTCAGTCCGCATGGGGGACCACGGGGGGGTTAATAAGTGTCCCGTGGAATGTTCTCCTGTTTTGAGGGAGAGGGGACACATCAATATGCTGCTTGCCTGCCACCTGGTAGAGGCCAGGTGGCAGCACAACTGGGCCCTGTAGACAAGGACAGATTTGTCGGCAGATGCCTGCATGTGTGTGCTTGGGCGCTCATGCATAGTGCATCATTGCACAGGCGGATGCCTATGGGGTGAAGTTGCAGAAGTAAATCCCTGACTGGCAGGATGATGCTCCAGGGCCTCATACCACCGAATGGGCCCCCCTCCAGAATGAGGAATGTTCTGTGGGAGACTCATCAGGAGGTTGTAAGTTACGGAGAAGGTGGGCAACAGGGCTATGGGGTCTGGTAACACGATATGACAGTATATATCGCTTATTCCCACTGACGATTATATGTTGGTAGGAAAAGGAAAAAAAAAACTGGATGAAAAAATTACTCACCTTAGTAATTATGTTTCTTCTAATGGAGTCTCTTCTGTATTCTGACTATTGCAGTTAGCTCCAGCACTTGAGCTGCCCTGGAGAGACAAGGGTTAAAAATTCTATGCAAGGCATAGAACGTTGAGCTCGGCTGAAAACTCTGTCTGCAGCTCTTTGAAACTCAACAGCCAAATTCTTACCAGCTAAAAACTCATTGACATAATAATAATGTGGAAATTGTAAATCTTCTACTAGCCAATTGGCAACAAAAGTTTTTGATTCCTAACAGACTCACGTCAGGAAACCGAAAAACAAAAAACAGGTAATAAAGCATAACAATTCTTAACTAATCAAACACAAAGCACCCAAACAACAGAAAGTGGGCTGAAGACACCCTTGGGGTACAACACTGCACCTGCCCACCCACTTCCCAAAAACAGGTTCTGAGAGGGGAGGCAGGGAAGGAGGTCAGAATACAGCAAGACTCCATTAGAAGAAACATAATTACAAAGGTGAGTAATTTTTTCTTCAAACAACATGAAGTCTTGCTGTATTCTGACTATTGCAGACTACCAAGCAGTACCTCCAAGGAGGAGGGATAGAACCTACTTTGGGAATAGGCTCCGAAGTACTGCTGTGCCAAACCTAGCATCACTCTTAACCTGGACATCCAAACAGAAATGCTTGGTGAAGGTATGAACTGTTTTCCAGGTGGCTGCATGACGAATTTCTAACAAAGGAATATCCCTGGCCACAGCCAGAGATGCAGCTTTTCCTCTAGTGGAAGGAGCCCTCATGCCTGAGTGTGGAATTTTTCCCAGTTCCTCACAGCCGAATTGGATACAAGACACAATCCACCTGGCAATAGTTCTCTTGGTGGCAGGTTTGCCCTTACCTACTTCCCCATAGGTGCGAAACAACTGGAGGGAGTCAAACCTGTGACCCTGTGTATGTTCTATGTAGTAACTAAGGACTCTTTCAACATCTAAACTGTGCAACCTCCGCTCTCTTAAGGAAGTATGATCAGTGAAGAACACAGGAAGAGACAGACTGATTTAAATGAAAATCAGAAACCACTTACATAGATGCATAGAATTTGACGGCAGATAAGGACCGCTTGGCCCACCCAGTCTGCCCATTTCCCTACCTACTGGATAAGCTGCAGATCCTAGTTAACCAGCAGCCTACTTCTTCTTACCCCCACCCCCAAGAATTGCCTTATGACTGTCCCATGCATGCTTGAATTCCACCACTGATTTTGACTCCACAACCTCCTCTGGAAGGCCGTTCCATGCATCCACAACCCTCTCTGTGAAAAAATACTTCCTTAAATTACCTCTGAGCCGCCCCCATCTTCAAATTGTGCCCCCTTGTTCTTGCACACCTCTTTTTTTGAAAGATGCTACCCTCTTGGACTTTGTTGATTCCCTTGAGGTACTTGAAAGTTTCTATCATGTCCCCTCTCCCTCCTTTCCTCGAGGCTATACATATTAAGCTTCTTAAGTCTCTCTTCATATGTCTTCCGGTGCAGACCCTGCACCATTTTAGTTGCCCTCCTCTGGACAGCTTCCATCCTGTCTATGTCTCTTATGGAGATTGGGTCTCCAGAACTGCACACAGTACTCCAGATGGGGTCTGACCAGCTGTCTGTACAGAGGGATAAAACTTCCTGTTTTCTACTGGTGATGCCTCCCTATGCATCCCAGTAACCCCCAGCCCTCCTTGCTGCCTTCTCACATTGCTTGCCCACCTTTAGGTCATCTGATATGACTACCCCCAGGTCCCTTTCAATTTTTGTTGTTGTTAGTATCTCACCCCCACTGTGTACTTTCGCCTGGTTTTGTTTCCCATGTGCATTACCTTGCACTTCTAGCACTGAATCTAAGCTGCCATACATTTGACCATTCCTCTAACTCTGCCAAGTCCCTTCTCATCCTTTCCACCCCACCCTGTGCATCAACTCTGTTGCAGATCTTAGTGTCATCTGCAAAGAGACATACTTTTCCTTCCAGTCCTTCCGCAATGTCGCTATAAAGACATTGAAGAGGACCAGTCCTAATACTGAACCCTCATGCACCCCACTAGTAACCCTCCTTTCTTCTGAGTGGACTCCATTTACTATTACCTCTGTGTCCTATTCTCCAGCCAATTCTTTACCCAGGCTGTCATCTTGGGACCCACTCCCAGGCTGGCTAACTTGTATATTAATCTTTGTGTGGGACTGAGTCAAATGCCTTGCTAAAGTCTAGGTAGGCCATGTCCACAGCCCCTTCCTGATCTACTACTTTGGTCACCCAGTCAAAGAAATCTATCAGATTTGTCTGGCATGACCTTCCTGCTGTGAATCCATGCTGCCTAGGGTCCTGTGCCTCTGGCCTCTAGATACTCGACAATTCTTTCCTTCAGAAGTGATTCCATCATTTCCTATCACTGAGGTTAAACTAACAGGTCTGTAGTTTCTGCTTCTGCCTTGCTCCCACTTTTGTGAAGGAGAATCACATCTGCCCTCCTCCAGTCCTCGGGTACCACCCCATCCTCCCATGATTTGTTAAAAGGGTAGTCAGTGGTGTCACTAGTTCTACCCTTAGTTCTTTTTAGAATTCTGGGATGAATCCCATCAGGCCCCATTGCTTTGTCCACCTTCAGTTTTAAGAGTTCTTTCAGAACCCTTTCTTCTGTAAATGGGCTGGTATCAACTTCTGTATCCAGCGTGTTACTACTGTTTGTTTTATGTACCTCCCCTTCATTTGTAAATATTGAGCAAAATATTTGTTTAGTATCTCTGCCTTTTCACAGTCTCCTCTGCCCACCCTCCCTCCCCTTTATTAAGCCTCGGTACCTTTGGGTAAGAACCTTCTATTGGTTCTAAGGACCATCTTATCTCTTTGGAATGAAATGAAGTCAGGTTCAACTGACAGGACTTGCAATTCACTGATACATCTGGTAGAGGTAACAGCAACCAAAAACACAGTTTTCCAAGTCAAGTACTTGAGCTCTGCTTAGGACATAGGCTCAAAAGGGGGTTGCATAAGCTGGGCAATGCAAACATTCAAATCCCAGGCAGGAACAGGATCCCTAAAGGGGAGATTGGCATGAAGCAATCCTTTGAAAAATGTACAGACTACAGAGTGAGATGACAGAGAGGAAGTCTTCCCCACTGACAGGAAAGCAGAAACAGCTGACAAATGTACTCAGAGTAGCTGGTCTGAGGCCTAGGCCATTAAGGTGAACCACATAATCCAGAACTGTAGACAATTCAGCAGTGTCTGGGGATATATGCTTCTTGGAACACCAAATGCTGAATCTTTTCTATTTGGAGTTGTAAGTTTTTCTGGTGGCAGGCTTTCGAGAAGCTCTGAGAATATCCAGAACCCCTTGGGACAGATGCAAATTTGCATACTCTAACTCTTCAAGAGCCATGCCGTGAGATTGAGAGACCGAAGATTGGGGTACCAAATCCTCCCCTGAGAGCATGTTAACAGGTTGTAATTCCTGGAAAGAAACAGGGGAAGATGGACTGCTAGAGACAGCAACGGGTTGGGGGGGGGGGTACCAAGGCTGCCTGGCCCAGTCTGGAGCAATCAGAATCACTTTGCAAGGTTGTGACCTTACCTTGACTAGAACCCTGAACAGTAGAGGAAAAGGAGGGAAGGCATATAGAAATTTCCCTTCCCAGTTCAAAATCAGAGCATCCAGAGGTACTGAGCCCAAGACTGGGGGTCTGCAACAAAACAGAGGAAGTTGGTGATTGTCTGGGGCTGCAAACAGATGTATCTCTGGAGTGCCCCACCTTGAAAATATCACTTTCAACACCAGAGGGTCCAGGGACCATTCGTGATGGCCCTAGGAAATCCTGCTCAATGCATCTGCTAGCACACTGTCCTTTCCTAGGCGGTGGACTGCTACCAGAGAGGTCTGTAGGGAATAAGCCAGGGACCACATTTTCAGGCTTCAGTGCACAAGGCCATAGACAGAGTGCCTCCCTGCTTGCTGATATACCACATGGTGGTGGTGGTGTCTGTCCTGACCTGAACTACCTTGTTCTGTACTGACAGAGAGAAACTTTGCATGGCCAGAAACACTGCCCTGAGATCCAGGAGATTGATATAAAGAAGGGATTCCTGAGGGGACTACAGTCCTTGGGCTGTGAGAGCCCCCAGATGGGCCCCCCCACCCCAATAGGGAAGCATCTGTGGTAAGGACCACAGAGTGCATCTGAGTGACAAATGAAACTCCCTGCCTCAGATTGTCCAGAGTCTGCCACCATTGACGGGCCTGGATAAGAATCTGAGTAACCGGGACTAGTTTGGTAAGAGGATCTTTCCCTTGGGACCAAAAAGCCCTCAGATGGAACTGAATATCCCTCATCTGAAACCTGGCCCCTTGGACCACTGCTGTGGAAGCTGCCATGTGGCCCAAAAGCTGAAGAAAATGCCTTGCTGGTCGAGAGACCAGAGGGAGGGAGGAAGGAAGAGACCAGCAGTGAAATGGCTGTTGCCCTTTCCAGAGGAAGGAAAGCTCTTGCCTTGACCGTGTCCAGCTCTGCTCCTATAAAAGTGAGAAGCTGTACAGGCTCGAGAACCGACTTGGGAAGATTGAGAAGGAACCCCAGAGAAGTGAGAACTTATTGGGTCACCTGCAGATCTAACTTGACTTGGTCTGGGGACTGGCCCACAAGGAGCCAATCGTCCAGATATGGAAAGATTGAAACCCTCTTTCTTCTTAAGAAGGCCACCACTACTGTTAGGCATTTTGTGAACACCCTTGGGGCTGAAGTTAGGCCAAAGGGCATTGCTCTAAACTGGTAATGGCCTGAGGGCAATTCGAACCTGAGGTTAGGGTTACCACCTGTCCCCTATGTCGCAGGACAGTCCAGAGTTGGGCAGCTGTGTCCTGCAAAAAAAACATGAAAAATACTACATGTCCTGACATTATAGCAAAAAAAATATTTTCTGACTTTCCTCTAAATGCTGCAAAACAACAGAATACCTTAACTAAAATACCTTAAAATAGAATGAAACACTAAAAACAGCTAAAAAAAACTACAACACTTAGTTTTAATTCTGATTATTTAGATAATATAAGTCTGTTGCAGTGATCGAGATAACATTGTCCTGCGAAAAATCATGTTTCAGTAAGAAATGTCCCACTTTGGGCTTTTTAAAAGGTGGTAACCCTACCTGAGGTACTTTATGTGGGAGCACCTGATGGGGAATGTGAAAATAGGCGTCCTTGAGGTCCAGGGAGGCTAGCCAGTCTCCTGGCCTTAGAGAGGGAAGAATTGTTCCCAGTGTCACCATTTTCAATGTTGGCTTTGAAAGATGCTTGTTCCGGTACCTCAAGTCTAGGATGGGTCCCCACTCCCCTGTCCTTTTTTGGGGGTAAGGAAGTACCTGGAGTACAGACCTTTGCCCCTGTAAGGGGTAGGAACTCTTTCTATGGCTCTTAAGGCTAAAAAAGACGAAACCTCTGCCTCTAGAGCAAGGGTTTCTGATATATTTGCAGGTAGAAAGGATCTGGGTCTCATTTTCAGAAAAGTTTTGAAACTGAGAACCAGTCCCTGGCTTACTACCTCCAGGACCCACTTGTCTGAGGTAACAGACATCCAGTCCTGGACAAAGTAAGAAAACAGTTCCACAGGAAATGGATGATTGTCCATGTTAAATATTGGATAGCTGCCTCTCCGATGTGTGTACACTGTTGTTGTTGTCTTCTCCCAAACCCAAGAAAACGAAACTGAGGGCGCTCCTAGCACACATTAATCCACAGACAGTCTTCTTTTATATTTTCAAACTTCTTTTTTATTATCTTAAAATGTGGCAATCTTCAACGTTTCACCAAGTGTCTTGGCTTTATCAAGAGATGCCCTTATAGAAATATATAAATAAACAATATTAAAAAGACTGTCTATACCATAATTTATATATTTTTTTCTAACTTTTCCACATATACACAAAATATACATTAAATATATATTATGTCAACTCCACTGATTCCACTCACTTCATTAATTTTGTTGAACTCTCTACTGTTGTTAATACCATTTGCATGAATTTCTGATCCTATACAGAACAATATCAAAATGAATTTTTTGTATTTATGATGGCTATATTACTTACATAATCTAACCCATCACCTTAAAACACCCAATACACCATACCATAACACACTCTATCCACAATATTTCACATAAGTGCTTTATAAGTACCTGTTCAATCTCTATAAATATTTCAAAAGTGTGCCCTTTTACGTGGCCTCAGCTTTTCTTATCTCTTCAAGCATCTTTCTCAGCTAAAACAACAGTAACATATATTTCAATTCATTTATCTTTCTGGTTACTGTCTTACTTTTTTAAAACATATTAAAATATAACACATTCATTGCACGACTTGTGCATTCACAGATTACCTATATTCTTTCACCATCCCCTCTTTACCTCTAAAATATTTGTTTTATGCCACCATATGTATTACACAATGTGCCCAAACTTTATTTGCAAATCATTCTCTCAGTTCTATTAATTATATTCAGACTTACGTTTTTTTATCATTGTTTTGGCTTCTTTCCTCCTACAGCGCTTTTAAATTTGCTAACATCCTCTGTATCCAACGATTCATAACTTACTTCCTACCCCCATTTCGATAAACGCTTTAACATTTTATTCTGCTTTCGTTCATTCAGGTTTCTCCAAACACAAAACCCACTTAGGTGTTTCACAACTGTTTTAAAAGTGCACCTACCCCTGCATTGTGCCTTCATATTTTTCTTCTAGGAGTTCGTGAGACTCAATCTTCCCCACACATCCTGCCTCCTTCATCCAGCACTCCAGATATTTTAAACTTTTTAACCCCACATTATTTCATCGCTTAAATGCGCACTTGTACTGACATAAGCACTCTTCCTTCTTAAAGGGGAATCTCCCCTAACATCTAATTCCCAGTAACTCATTTAAACTCCCTTCCAGATCTTGTAATCAATTGTCCTGCTCAGCTCAACTGAAATAGTACCCATTCTAATTTTTAACCTTCTCGTGACCTGAGTGCTTTTTTAAATGTATACACAATATCTGTCCACTATCCATAACCATTTGTCCTCTGTATTCAAAACTGAATTGCTTCCCAACCCCATTTGGTAAACACTTTAATATTTTATTCTGCATTCATCCACCTTCTTCTCCAAACACAGAACCCATTCAGACGTTTCACATCTATTTTAAAAGTGCACCTACCCATTACTATGCCTTCATATTTTCTCTTCTAGAAATTGGGAGACTTAATCTTCCCCTGCGCCCTGCCTCCTTCATTCATTTAGCACGCCAGATTTTTAAAACTTCTTAGCCCCGCATTATTTCGTACGCTTAAATGCACCTGTACTGACGTAGCACTCGTCCTTCTTAAAGGGAATATCCCTAACATCTAATTCCAGTAACTCATTTAAGTTCCCTTCCAGATCTTATAATCAGTTGTCCTGCTCGACTCAACTGGGATAGTGCCCATTTTAATTTTTAACCTCTCGTAACCTTAGTGCTTTTAAATTGTGTACAAGATGTCTGCCCACTATCTAGTACCCTTTATAGCTATTCTTGGTCATGAATTCAAATCCAAAGTGGGGGAGGAAGCTTAATCTCCATTCTCCATACCTAAATTTAATAATATTTAAAAAAATAACAACAATATACTAATGGAAAAGAAAAAGAAAGAGAAAGAAAGGCAGGAAGAGGAGAAAAGGAGGAAATTTTAAACGAACACCTCCATGTATACTGACATGCATACCATGAATTATAAATTAATCTTACTTTTACAAAAACATTTACTACAATGTCCTAACCCCAAGTTTGAACAAAATGAGAATAGGGAAAGAATAAAAGAGGAGGAGGGGGTAAAGGGGGAGAGGAAAGGGGAAGAGGGAAGGGAGAAAGAGGGGTGGGGAAGGGGGAGGGGAGGGAAAATTACAAGAGGAGGGGAGGAAAAAGGAGGGGAAGGAAAACTAGATGGGGTAGGGAAAAGGGTGGAAGGAGGAAGAAGGGGGGAAGAGGGAAAATACACTTCAAATTAATAAAACAGTCTCTTATTTTCGGCAACAATTCCAGTTAATATCTTTATTTAGACCAATTCTTGGGTCCAGTGCCCTCATCTCAAAAATCCATTTTGTTTCTGTCCTTTCAACTATCCTGTTGTAATCTCCACCTCTGTCTGATGGTTTCACTTGTTCTAGTCCCCAAAACCTCAACGATGCCCTGTGTGTCTTGCTTCCAGAAAATGATCTACCACCGGTAGATTTCTTATTTCTTATATTGGATTTATGTTCCTGGATACGTTGTTTAAGAGGTCTTATTGTTTTTCCTACATATATCTTATCGCATGGGCATTGTAACACATATATTACCCCTGCTGAATCACATGTTATCGACTGTCTTATCTCATATTCCCTATTGTTATACGGATGTTTATATATCTGTTTCTTGCTGGTATGTCCACAAACTGAACACCTACCACAGGGCACCATGCCCGGTTGTAACGGGCCCAGTAGCAGCTGTCTATTTTCTATTGCCTTCCCTTGTTTGTGATCAGTTTGTACTAATTTATCTCTCAGCGTCCACACTCTTTTTTCTGCTATTCTTGGAAACTCTTGGAAAACATTTCTTTCCATCGGATAGTCTCTCAAAATAGACCAATGTTTTTTTATTATTCTTCTTATATCTCACATCCTATGGTTGTGTTTCATACTCAGAACTATAGGTCTGTCTGATTGCATATTATGTGTACTATTAAGTGCTTCTGCTTGGGTAATTCCCATTACCCTTCTTTTTGCCTGAGTAATGATTCTCTTACTGTACCCACGTTCCCTAAATCTGTTGGACGCTGTCTCTAGTTCATTCTCAAAATCCTGTTCTCCCACAGTTTCTACGTGACAGAAACTGTGAGAAAGGGATACTTCTGATCAATTGTTCCGCATGAAAGCTTTTGGCATGTAGGACAGTATTTCTAGAAGTTTCCTTCCTATATAATGTAGTCATAAGACCCCTTGTCCCTTTTTGGACCCTAACATCTAGAAAAGGTATTGTTATTTTACTATAATCCATTGTAAACTTCAAATTAGTATTGCAGGAATTTAGATATTCAAAAAACAACAGGAGATCACTTTCTTTGCCCAACCATACTAGAAATAAATCATCTATGTATCTTTTATAAAATCTGATACATTGAAAAAAGGTGTTATTTTGTTCATCCAATATGTAGGTATTTTCAAATTCTAACATGTATGAATTTGCATATGCCGGTGCCATGGTAGTTCCCATGGCCGTTCCCCTTATCTGCTTAAAGAAAATGTTCTCAAATCTGAAATAACTGTTCATAAGAATAAATTCTGCCAACATCAACAATGTTCCTGTTCTGGGATACTGACCCTTTCCCTTTGATCCAACAGCTTTCCCATTGCCATAATCCCCTCTTGATGTGGTACAGAAGTATATAAATCAGATATATTTAAAGTCACCAATAGCACCGATTCTTTTTCTTTCTCTGTCAATTCCACCTCCTTCAAAATGTTTATAAAATGAGTGGTATCTCTTATATATGTCGGAATCCCCTCTATCAAAGGTTGTATATGTAAATTCAGATAGTCTGAAATTGGTTCAAATATACTCGAAATCCCTGATACTATTGGCCGCCCTGGGGGATCCATCTCATTTTTGTGTATCTTTGGCAGAGAATAAAAGATTGGAGTCCTCGGAAACTTCTGAATCAAAAGTTCCCCTTCCCATTCTTTTAGGAAATTCCCGAGAGTCGGCTCCTCTATTAAACTTATTAGTTCTCTTTTTATTTTATTTAAAGGGTCCAACTCTAATTTAACATAATTTCTGGAATCTTCCAACAATCTAATACACATTCTTTTATAATTTTCATAATCCAATATTACAATACCCCCTCCTTTGTCAGCTGGTTTGATAACAATGCTTTCATCATTTTTTAAAACATTCAAAGCCTGTCTTTCCTTGTGTGTTAAATTGTCATGAGGTGTCCTTCTTTCCTTGTCTGTTTTAAACAAATCATATATCTCCCTTCTCACTATCTCCGCATATGTTTCAACTGCAGGGCATTGACCTGCTATAGGATTGTAGTCAGATCTTATACCTAAAGCTGTTTTTACCCGTCTCTGATAATCAACCACTTGTATGGTGTTACTGTATTGTGCTCTCAAACGTAATGTTCTAAAAAATAACTGTAGGTCACATTCTAACTCAAACAAATTTACTCCAACCGTTGGAGCAAATGAAAGTCCTTTCATAAGGACTTGCTTTTCTGTATTGCTTAAATGTCTTTCACTTAAATTGAAAATAGGTATTATTTCTGATAATACTCTGTTTGGGACGGGTGTCTCCTCGCCTCTGCCTGCTCCTCCTCCTCCTCTTCCCGCTCTACAACCTCTTCTGTTCCTGTTCTGTTTCTCATTGTGTATCTGGGTTCTCTCTGTTCCTCTATCCTGGTTTGACCTGATGAATCTCTGTTCTCTATGTCCTGTATGGAAAAATGTTCCCTTGTATATATTTCATTAACTCGTCTTTCATCCATATCTGTTCTAGACCTAGTCCTATTCTCTGACCTGTTCAAATCTTGTACTACTGGAATGGGGGAGTCAACCCGGGTTAACACATCTGGGTGTCTGCTTGCCAGGAGCCTTAGGCTGAGGGGTGGATGCAGCCCTGCTCATCCCCCTTCTGCCTCTCCCTGTAAAGAACCCCCTCTGAGAAAAGGGAGGAGAGGCCTGCGCTTGGTAGAAAGGCCTGCCTGCCCCTAGCTTGTTGCCTTTAAGGAGTTGCCTGCCTCTCCTTGGCCTGGGCACTCCAATAAGTGGTCCTGTACTCATCCATTTTCTTCATGTAATTCTCTGCCTGCTCCCCAAACACAGAATTACCAACCACAGGGAAATCCATGGGCTTAGCCTGGGTGTCCTGTGAAAGGCTAGTACATCTGAGCCAAGCATTTCTCTGAAGAGCCACAAATGTAGCAATGACTCCTGATGACACATCACTGGAGTCCACAGCAGCATGAAATTGCACCTTTTGATGCCTCAATCCCATCAGAAGCCACCTCCTCCAGCTCCTTGGCTAGCTGGGGGGAAGCCTGCTTAGCCAGTGCCAGTACAGTGTCCCACCTGGACTTCTGGTACCTGGCTGTATAGGCCATATAGTTAGCCTGCCTAAGTCCCAAAGTTGATGCCATGTACTGTTTCTTTGCCATGGCATCTATCTTCCTGGAGTCTTTGGGGGGTGTGAAGCCAAGGGAATGTTTGCCTTGTCACTTGCTGCAACCTGCACTACCCCAACATGGCTGCACTGCTGACAGAAAAACTCTGTATCCAAACCTGACAAGGTGTACCTCTTGTCCATTCTTCTGTCAACCGGAGGTACAGAGTTAGGAGACCTTAGAATTTTTTGTGTCTGTTTTCCAAAGGACTTATGGAGGGGAATAGACAGTCTCTTAGACTCTGGGATGTCCATCATATCAACAAAATTAGGCTCTTCCTGATCCTCCACAGTCTCCTGCATGGGAAGCTGGAGGGTTTCAGCTACCTTTCTGTAAAACAGATAGTGGGGACAGGAAACACCAGAAGGTCTGTCTGGGGAGATGTCCAGTTCCACAGGCACATCCAGACTTTCACCATCACCACCATCCTCTTCAAAATCCCCCTCCTCATCAAACTCCGGCTCGTAAAAGTCTTCAGGGGAATAATCCGGAACCGGGGGAACCGACTGAACCAAGCCCCTGCCAGAAGGCGCCGGACTGGCCGGAACCGGACGAAGTGATTCAACAATCCGAATCGCTCTGGCTATCTCTTCGGCGGTCGGAACATGAAGGTCTGGATCCGAACCGGCAGATTTATCTTTGCGCTTTCTTTTAGTAGGAACCGATCCCTTATGATCGGCTTTCCTCTTGCCCGAAGAAGTATTGCCCTGGTCAAAGGGTACTCCTTCTGGTTCGGTAGGAACCGAGCCAGGCTGGCCTTCCAGGTCAGCGGATTTTTCGGCCTCCTTATCCCTAAGTATACCTAACCTTTTTTTCCAGGGTAGACTTAGGGAAACTCTTGCAAATTTGGCAGTCTGAATCGAGGTGGTCAAACTCCAGACAGTAAACACAGGTGGTGTGGGGATCAATCTTAGCAAAGACCTCCCCACACACACTACAGTGTTGAAACCCATGGGCCCATTTTTTTTCTTGGGTTTCTCAGACATGGCCAACCTAACAAACTTACCCTTTATTCGCAACCGCCAGGAGAAGACTCCCTATCGGTTTCTCACCGTGTTACGGGTGATGTAAAAAATCGTTTAAATCGCTTTTTTTAAACCGACACGACCGAAAACTACATACTAAAGTTTTGCACAATAACTACTAAAGGATCAGTTCAGCTGAACCGACCAAAAAATACAGTGTTTTTTACAATTTCCACAAAAGAACTAGCCTAAGTACTTACACTACTGCAGACAGAGTCCTGAACCGACAAAACGGAACTGCAGAATAATTTCGGACTAACTGACTTTTTGAACTGAGCAAAGGAGAAAATCTCCGGAGCGATTGTTCAGTGAGGCGGAGTAAAGAATCTGACGGTTGGGTTTCAGAGTGCTGCAGACAGAGTTTTCAACCAAGCTCGAGCTCAACATTCTATGCCTTGCATAGAATTTTTAACCCTTCTCTCTCCGGGGCAGTTCAAGTGCTGGAGCTAACTGCAATAGTTAGAATACAGCAAGACTTCATGTTTGAATATCGTGCAACACGTGATAATCCATCTTAACTTGCTGCTCTGCCAGTGGGTCCCTCTCCAGGTGCGACCACGATTCCCTTTTCCCCTACCTTCCTCTAATCAGATTTTTACTATCTTTCATAAAATTAGAAATGCTGCAGATTATTTTTATAATCAATATACAGTAAACACAGAACAATATAACAAAGAGCATACAATCACTTAAAAGAACAAGGGCAAAGTACAAAACAAAAACTCCTACCACAATACATTTAGACTTTTTCTATCTAATGTATTACCTCTATAAGTGCCTTGACAGTCAGAGGACAGTGTGTCTTAAGAGCCCCAAAAGAAATGTCATATTCCCCAGTTACAAGGATACATTTCAACTCCATCTCCCCAACCCCTTGGTGAGTCATCTAGCTCCTCCCTTTTAGAATAGAAAAAAATACAAACATGATGTCCTATCAGGAGGTATATTAAATAAGGTGACACCAGCAAAAATTCCACTTCCTAAATATGACTCTTTAATTAAACATTTTCTCTTTGATCTTGAGCAGTTCCTATTCCCAAGGCACATCAAAGGGTTTTACAACTTTTAGCACCATGTTGGTAAAAATGTGCTTCCTATAGGAATCATAAAACTTTACAAGCCCTATATCCTGGCAGCTGGGTCAGTTCTAATTAAGACAGAAAAACAGGAGACCCTTAATTAAGTCCCTCTGGTCTTTTAATTACATTCTGGTTTCAAGCCACTTGTCACTGTAACTTCACTGAAACCTGGGGGGGGGGGCTCCCATAAGCACAGGCTGCATTATGTGAGACAATCATCTACTATATTTTTATATTACAAATATCATACAGCAATCATAACCAGCTGGCCAAGCATCACAATCCTCCCCACCTAGACTCAATTTGGGGGCTCTATCCCGTGCATGGTATAAGCTGCCCAAGTCAGTTCACTCCTCGTATAGACGCGACAGGCCATCGGTGTTCTGACTGGTCGCTCCAGCCCTATGTAAGATCGTCATGTCACACCCTTGCAAGGCAAGACTCCATCTGAATAGTCTACTATTATTTTTTCCCCTTTGGGTCAGCGAAACCAGAGGATTGTGGTCCGTTTGTACCTCAAAATGCTGCCCATACAAGTATGTCTCTAACTTCTTTAGGGCCCACACTATGGCAAGATGCTTTTTCCACAGTAGAGTAAGCCTGCTCCCTGGGAAGTAACTTTTTACTCAGGTACACTACAGGATGATCTTTCCCTTGGTTGGATGTCTGACTCAGTACTGCCCCAATACCCACATCTGAGGGGTCAGTCTGCACTATAAAGGGTCTATTATAGTCAGGACTTGTCAATACAGGAGCACTGCACAGTGTCTCCTTCAGTCTGGTAAAGGCTTTTTCACAGGCTGGTTCCGGGTAATTTTCTTAGGCATCTTTTTCTTTACCAGGTCAGACAGGGGAGCAGCCAGGGCACTGTAATTGGGTACACATTTCCTATAGTACCCTGCTGTCCCTAGAAAACTCCTGACCTGCTTCTGCGTTTCTGGTCTGGGCCATGCCTTGATCACCTCTATTTTTACTTGGTTAGGAAGGAGCTGTCCCCGGCCTACAACATGCCTGAGGTATGCCACTTCAGGCATGGCTACCTGGCACTTCTCAGCTTTGACAGTGAGACCAGCCCTCTGTATCCGGCCCAGCACTTCCCTAAGGTGGGACAGATGTTCCATGTTCCTCCCAGCTGGCACTAAAGATGGCAATGTCATCCAGGCATGCCACGGCATACTCCTCAGCACCACTTAACAGTAGCATTCTTCATTCAGAAAGGCATTACTTTAAATTCAAATAAGCCTACCGGAGTGATGAAGGCTGACCTCTCCCTAGCTCTGTCAGTTAACTCTACCTGCCAATACCCCTTTGTCAGATCAATAGTTGTAAGGTATGTTGCCCCTCCCAACTTGTCCAGGAGTCGTCCGTCCGGGGCATCGGGTGGGCGTCTGACTTCGTGACTGCATTCAGTCCACTATAGTCCACACAGAAATGAGTAGAGACATCTGGCTTGGGCAAAAGGACTACGGGTGAGGCCCAGGGGCTGTGGGAGCTCTGGATTACCCCTAAATCCAGCATTTCCTCCACCTCCCTCCTAATGTCCTTCTGGACAGCCTCTGACACCTGATATGCTGTCCGCAATATGGGTGTCATCGTCCCTGTCTCCACATTGTACGTCGCTAAGGGGGTTAAGTCCAGGTTTGGTGCTAAACAGTGGGGTAAAGTCTGCTAAAACCTCCCTTTCTTCCTGGATCTTGTCCGAGGGCCAGCTTGGGTGACAATTTAATTGCCTCCACAGAAGACTCCCGTCTGCTTTCTTCCAGCAAGTCCAGAAGGGGGTCTCCTTCATCCGTCCCCTCCCCAGGACTACACACTGCAAACACCATGTCAGCCCTATTAGCATATGGCTTCATCATGCTGACACGATACATTCTTTCTGTTTTTCTTCTGTCAGCTAACTCTATGATACAGTTCATGTCATTTACCTTTCTAACTACTTTGTACGGTCCTGCCCACTCAGCCTGCAGCTTGTCCCTTCCGGACCGGAATGAGGACCTTGACTTCCTGACCCACCATGTACGAGCGAGCTCTGGCTCTGCGGTCGTATCACACTTTTTGTTTCTGCTGAGCAGCTGCCAGGTTGCTCTGAGCTGTCCCCATAAGCTCCTTCAGCCTTTCCCTAAACCTAAGGACATAATCCACTATGGGAGTTACCTGGTGGAGTGCTTGCCTTCCCAGTCCTCCTGGATCAAGTCTAGAGGCCCACGTAACCGGCATCCATGTAAGAGCTCGAAGGGTGAAAACCCTGTCGACTCTTGGGGCACCTCCCTGTATGCAAACAACAGGTGGGGAAGGTATTTCTCCCAGTCCCACCCATGCTGTTCAGCAAATGCTTGGAGCAATGACTTCAGGGTACCATTAAATCTTTCCACGAGCCCACTGGCTTGTGGGTGATAAGGTGTCGAGTGCCTCTGCACCACCCCACACTTCTTCCACAAACATTTCATCAGGTCTGACATAAAGGAACCCCCTCGATCGGTGATAACCTCCTGCAGAAACCCAACACAAGAGAAAATCCCAAGTAAGGCGTCTGCCACTTTGTCTATCCTCAGTGAGGATAGGGCGGCTGCCTCTGGATACCGGGTGGCATAATCCACCACAGTCAGGATGAACCTCTTCCCGGAGGAGCTGGGGGTATTTAAAGGCCCTACAATATCCATTCCCACCCTCTGGAATGGCTCCTCCACTATGAGCAATGGAGTTAGGGCGGCTTGGGTTTTCATACCTGGCTTCCTTATTTCTTGGCACCAGTGACAAGACCTGCAATACTCCTTCACCTGCTGGGTGAAGTTGGGCCAATAGAAATTCTGGGCCAACTGCTGTGTAGTGCACGCAATCCACAGATGACCAGAGAAGGGAATATCATGTGCAATCTTGAGCAACTGCTCACGATCCCCCTGTGGAACGACAAGCTGCCTGCCTATCACCCCTCCCTCTGTCTTCACATCCTGAGTATATATCAGTCCATTTTCCCAATAAACTTTATGTTTACCGTCACCTCCTTGTATTCCGTCAAGAGTCTGCCCAAACCCTCAGCTTCTCTAGAGTCGGTTCAATTTTCTGAGCAGCTACAAACTCCTTACACATTCCCAAGGCATGGGACAGGTCCCTTTCAGTCTCTAAACTAGGGTCCCTAGCACTAGCATCAGGGCACTCAGGATCACTGTCATCCCTAACCCTCTGACAATGGGTCACCCCTTCTTCTTCGGAGTAACCCTACATAGCTGTGTGGTTAACTGCTACTAGGGAAATTTCTACCCCCTTTTCGTTAGTCTCCATATCAGAAGACACAGGCTGGGGAACCAGCCTCCCAGGGGTTTCCACAATGGCTTCTGTGGGGTTCAAGGAACTAAAATTTTCCCTTGCCACTTGGCTACGGGTAACTGCACACACCATCCCGTTTGAGATTGTTGCCAAGGATGACGTCAACTGCTAAAGTTTTGACTACAGCCCCCTGTTGCACTGTTTCCCCTGTTTCGCCCCAGTCTAGGAGAACACTAGCGAGTGGTAATGTTGTCTCCTTCTCAGTGAACCTGTGAAGGAAAAATACAGTGACAATATGTAGAAATAACAGTACCTAAAGTAAGAAACTAAAGACAAGCATTTCTTGCTTTTTATGTAACGAAACTTAGGAGCAGCTTGCCCAATCTGAGTTATACGCAAACAAAAATTGTGCCAACACACTGCAGCAAATTGTAACCAATAGAAATTGACAAGCAACAGTATATATAAGCCTTGTATGACTGTAACTAAGGGAGTTTGTTGTGGTGTTCTGAACTCTGCAGATGCCGGAGACAATGAACTCCCATATGCATATGTATTAAACTTTCCTTTTACTACATGCAGTATTCCAGAGCCTGATTTTAAACTAAAGTGTAAGAAGAATATATTTTTCCACGACAATTTTGGCGTAGTCGGCAGGATCAGCACGGACTGGACCCGGAGTAGTCCCGGTCGGGGACGAATCCCAAGACTTCTGGTAAAAGTACTGAAAAACAGAGGGAAATCCACCTACGGCAAGCGGAGCCAGGGTGGGACCATCCCCGATCGCAGAGGATTCTCTTCGGACCCAGACGGCACTGATCACTGTAAGTACCTGCACTCAGGCTGCTGCATGTAATGAAACAGAAAATTGCTTGTATAAGTTGTAACTGATATCAGGATAGTTTGAGCCTGAAAAAGTGGCAAAAGTAACTATTAGTCTGAGCCTGAAAAAGTGGCAAAAGTGACTAGGCTTATAAGTATAGGTTCAAGTAAAAGTAACCGAGGAGTTTGAGTCTGCTAGGGAAAGAACTTTGGGGGGCAAAGAACCTTAAGTAGGTTGAGCACCTCCTCATGAGAGGAGTAAACTACAGGAGATAGGGCAAGCCAAAGTAACTCCTAGAGTTTGAAACCACCAAGTAAGTGTAGAGAATAAAACAAAAATTATGGGGACAAGTCAGAGTAAGAAGTCTGCAAGAGAAGCAATATGTGCTGGTCCGTAAAATGCATGTTGGAAAATATGGGCAGGATTCAGTTTTGAGGTGGGACGTTGGCATACCCTGACAAGAGGCTTATGTCCATTAACGGGGACATTTAGTATAGACATGGTAAAGGAAGTGAGAATCACTCTAGAAGAGAAAGAAAAAAACAAAGAAAAAGCCAAAGATTGATTGGACAAGGTTTTGCAAATGGGAAAGAGAGGCAGAACATAGGCAGGAGAGCCAGGCAAAAACCACAACAGGTGCAAGTGCCCCTCATAGATTTGCAACCACCCCCATAGGAGTAAACCCCCAAGCCCAGAAGTAAAGTTGCAAGAAGGGGGAAGAGGGGGACACGGATACCAGTTAAGACCCCGACAGGTGGTGCACAAATGCCTCTAATACAGTACCCCAACCCAAATGTGGCAGCGGCCGCACAGACTCCCTATATAGAGGTAAACAGGCCATGGAATCCAAATGAACTTCGGGAGGCTCTAAAGGACATTCCTACGCCATGAGATAATATTGAAAAATATGAAAAGGAATCAAGAAACCTGACTCATATGTATAAACTTTCCACAACCGAAGTAGAGGAATGTTTTAGGCGAACATTGAAGGGTGTCTGGGAAGAGGTGAAAGGAAACTGGGATTCAAACCGAAACCGGGATGAAATAGGAGATCAGGTGAACTATATTCGTGGGCCCTATGTAGAGAAGTTTAAGAAAGTCACCACTGGCCTGAATTCAATACTAAGCAAGGGCCCCATGAATCAGTGCAAGAATACAAAGAAAGACTTGAAACTGTATTTAAACAGTACTCTGGGATTAGCCCAGAGAACTCCGCCTATAAACACCAGCTGAGAATGGTGTTTTGTACAGAACTAAGAGAGCAGATAAGAACCGGGGCCGCAATAGTATGCATAGGCTGGGAAATAAAGACAATGGCAGAAATCATGCCTTTTGCTGAGCATGCTGAGAGACCGCAGCGTGAGACCAAAGAGAAAACCAAGGAGAAGTTAGAAAAAGCCCAGCTAATGTACTTTGAGGGAGGAGACAGGGGAGGAAGAGGTGGAAAAGGAGAGAGAGGACGAGGACGCAGGGCACAGGGAAGACCCCAGCAGAGAGAAGGAGCAGGGCGGGGCGACTACGCAGATTATACCTGTTATACTTGTGGAGGTCGAGGCCACATAGCCTGTGACTGCCCAAATAACCAAGGACAAACAGCCCAACCATATCCACCACCCCCTCCTCCCCAGAGGGCCCGTGATTATGATAAACAACAGGATCAACAGTGGGGCGCTGACAGCTAGGAATTAATGGAACAGCACCAGATACTTCTGACCACCTCGCAGCACCCTAGCGACGAACCAAAAATGACACTGTTAGTAAATGGCAAAAAACCTTCTTTCCTCATAGACACGGGTGCCTCAATGTCTGTGATCAGAGACACCGACATAAAACTAAGACCCACAGAGAAGACTATCGAAACTGTGGGAGCCTAGGGGTTGTAATGCAAAAAATTGACCCAGCCACTGGAAGTAAAATGTAAGGAAGCGGTCATACAGCATACCTTTCTGTATAGTGGAGTCTGCCCTGTGAACCTCATGGGAAGGGATCTCCTGGCCAAGCTCAATGCCCACATAATCTGTACAAAAGGGGGGTTGGAACTTAAGTCCCAAGTAGCCGGGTTGTATTCCTTGGCTACCATGGGTAGTAGTGATTGGCTATACTGCTGGGAGTTGACTGCAGAAACAGAGAAGGAGTGGTTGCTGGGCTTGGCAGAGGCTATTACACAAAACCTGCAGGTGCAGATGGACCTGCATTGCACTACACATTACTCAATAGGGGCAAGAGATAGCGAGTATGAGTGTGGGGAATGGGGAAGGCAGCCAGTGGAGCAGACCCTAAACATCTCTGAAATATATGTATAAAGATCGCCAAGCAGCAGGGGGCTCAGCCAAGAACAGCAGAAGGTGTTCCAGGTACTAGGGTCATACCCATTATCATCATTAGGGACCCTCCATTCCCTGGAAGGATTTGAGGCCATGGATAGACTGTGTAAGGCAAATGGATGACTGGGTGTGTGAAGGAGACAAGTGGATATCAGAAAAAGGAAGGTGTACAAAATATGAAACTAAAAGGAGGGTAATAGTGCAAGTAGAAGAGAGGGAAGTGAAAGCAGAAAGAGAGGAGACGAGTGAGGAGAAGAAGCAACAATCAGAGACACTAGATTGGGTCGAGGAAGTACCCACATACCTGTGGGCGACATCAAAATATGATGTAGGGTTAATAAAAAATGCGCAGCCCCTGTCAGTGAAACCAAAGTCCTCCTTTAGGCCACATAAGCACCAATACCCATTGGGAAAAGAAGCAGAGGAAGGCACAGCATCAGTCCATGCGGCACTGGCCCTTTTAATTTGAGCTTGCTACAAGTATATACTGTTAGAGCCAAAGATGGCTTTCACAGTTCAGGCTGTTTTTAGTAGAAAAGCAGCGGCTGAATAAGTAATGTTAGATAAGCAACATTTAGAGAAAGAAAATAAACTACTGTGGATGTACGCACAGTAGGTGTGACAACAGACGGGATGATTCGAAAATCCTCCCCCCCATGTTGCCTGTCTGTGTAGTTTCAAGTTGGTTTTTTTTTTATCAATTTCAAGTTCCCTTGCCTCCTATAGAAGCTGAAACATTTGATCCCAAACCCAGGTACTGGGGACCTCCACCAGATGGATCTCAACCTAGTACTGTTACAGATTTTTTTTTGTTTTGTTTTTAAACTGCAAACCAGAGCTCTGGGAAAAGACTTGGTTTGGCAGGTTACTAAAATGGCCAAAAGGAAACCTTTGAAAGGGTTAATAGCTGCAGCGTTTGAAAATTATCATGAAGGTTCTGCAGTCGGTTTTCTCAATTGGACCAGTGTATCAGAAAAGAAGAAGGAAAATACCTTGGTAAGTCTGAATTTTTTTATTATTTAAAGTTTTTTTATGTCTGTCTGTTTTATTTCTGTGATACATGTACTAAACAAGGTAATGCTCCATCTCTCTTGTGCATATTTTCCAGCGTATATATCTGTGTTCTGTAATTATGTTCTGTTGTCAAGGTTGTGAGATAGGATTGACTGCCTTCGGTGCACAACATGTTACAGTAAAAAAAAAGAAGAAGCTTCTTTGCCTCATATCTGACTGTTTTAATTGGTTTTATTTTTAATAAAACATTTGTGCTGCCTTGATAGGGTCAGTGAAGAACTTTTGTATGTAGTTGTTGGTTGGAGCAGGTAGTGTTGAAGGTGAAGAGATATGGCGTCATAGATTGCAATGTGCAGAAAGATTTGTAGTTTGCAAAGCAACGTGCAAGCCACTACTAGGTGAAATGTAATGTGTTAACAGCTAGAATGGCTTTATCATACTTCTAATTAAACCAGAAACTTTTGCAAAATGGCAGAGTGCCATATTTTGGCTGTGCGCCAAAAGGTGTAACCATGTTATACTAGATGTGTTCACTTACAGATGGTATGTTGTGTTGTATTTAAAGGAGTTGAAGGTGTTTAAAAAGTGTTTTGTTCTGGAAAGATTTGGCATGGAGATATGTATAAATGTGTTGGTTTAAAAATTGTCAGTGTTACAAGACAGGCAGGAGGCAGCATATATATCTAAAACACGTACAGTTTTCTAATGAAACTAAGTGCATTACCTCGGCAAATTGGTGTCAAATGATGTCAGTCTTATTTTCTGTTAAGCATTTCTTTTTATGTATGTGTACTGTCTTGGCCAGCAGTTTTATTGTGCTCTATTATTATTTAAATATATTTTAATATCAGTAGTGTTCAAGGACACTACAAAAATAACTGGGTTTAAATGACCCTTGCATGCACAATGTGACCTTTTGCACATTAGCTGACCTTCTTGTGTTTCAACATTTTATGTTACTACAATCAAACTTGATGTATTCCATACCTAAAGCACAACTTTTCACACAAAATGTATGTTTCATGAAAGCACACCAAGAGTGAACCATGTAATTTGACTTTTATTGCAAAACTAGTATTCTAAGTAAAGAAGAACATGACTGTGACAGGTAATAGATCTGACTGCAAACCTCAATCGACATTACTGATGTGCCAATAGTAAATGCTGACATGGAGTTTTTTGTGGATGGGTCGGCCGAAAGAGATAATAAGGGAAACCTATTGCGCATGCGAACCTGGTGAAGGACTTATTGAATGCTGTACAAAAACCAAAGCAAATTGCTATTATTAAGTGTCAAGCCCACACGTCTAACACAGACTTTGTGTCATTGGGTAATGCGAGGGCAGATGCAGTGCAAAAGAAGCAGCCCTCTCTGATGGTGTTCCAAAATTCTTAATGTTGTCTGTTACCACTAACCAACTTAATTTATTTTCAGCCAAGGATGTTGTTATGTTGCAACAGTCGGCCAGTGCAAAGGAGAAGCGGAACTGGCAGGCAAATTGTAAATATGATGCTAATAGTAAAGTATGGATAGCCCCCGATGGCAGGCTTTGTCTGCCTTCGGCAGTATTTCCCTTTTTGGACAAGTTGGCCTACAATGACTCATGTCTCAAAAAGTGAATGATAAACCTTGTAAATAAATATTGGTATGTTGTAGGGTTCACTGTATATGCTGAAGATTTTGTAAGAGATGTATCATATGTATGCAATAATATCGGCAGAGGACTCCTGGCAACCCTCTGCCAACCCTTCTCCTACAGGACCTTTTGAGCACCTAATGATGGACTTTATTGAGTTAAATCCCTGTGAAGAATACAAATATTGTCTAGTAATAGTAATAGTAGATATGTTTTCAAAATGGGTAGAGGCCTTCCCGGCTAGGAAAGCCACAGCATGCACAGTGGCAAAGGCATTAATAAGGGAAATCATTCCCCGGTGGGGTATCCCCACCAGGCTCTCCAGTGATAATGGGTCACATTTCTCAAACAAGATAATTAAAACCCTATGCGAAGCCCTGCAGGTAGATCTGAGGATGCACTGTGCCTACCACCCCCAATCGGGAGGAGCTGTGGAAAGGGCAAACCAGATCCTAAAAGTAAAATTGACCAAAATCATGGCAGAAACTGGTCTTAGCTGGGTAAAGGCACTACATCTGGCACTTATGAGCATGAGAGGGAGGCCTGCGCACATGGGATTGTCACCACATGAGATTTTAATGGAAGGCTTTCAGAATGACAAATGTTCCATTTCCCAAAATAGAATGACGTTGCATGCTATAGACAAAAATGATTGCCTATTGTTTATCCCTTAATGCTGTGTTGAGATCTCTCTATCCTAGGGTCAAAACAACTTCACCTGTACCCTCTGAGGGACCACTCCATCACATTGAACCAGGAGATTTCGTTGTGATAAAGGACTTCAGGAGGAAGAAGTGGTGCGCTCCAAGGTGGAGAGGACCATTCTAGGTGTTACTTACAACAGCCACAGCGGTCAAGATCGGCGAAAGAGACACATGGATCCACACTTCCCATTGTCGGTTGATGACGGCTCCCGAGGAAAGATGAAGATAAAGACTATGTTACTTACTGCAGGGGTGGCATGTGTACTGGGAACCACAATGGTTCTCCTGGTTCAAATGACTGTTAAAGCAAACCATAAGACTAAAAGATACAGCTGTAGCATCGAACCCCTGCATGTTACAAATACTTAGTGGACTTTGATGAAGTTGCATGCTAATAACGCAAATCTGTCAAACTGTTATGTGTGCACTTATTCCCCAATCTCTGCAGCCATGGGACTCCATTTGAAACCAAGGGCCCTAAGTAAATGCGAGGCCACTGAAATTTTAATTGCTATAGCGGGAAGAAACATTAGTGGCAGTTATTCCACCAAAAGGTGCAAACTTTTCTGTGTTTATGGGACATGATTTCGCCACCTGGTACAGCTCACTGAATAAGACAGTTACCCCAAACCTTTGCATCTAGACGCCAGGCAAGCAAACACTTCAGCCTCACTCTGTCTGTGTAACAAGGAATCAAATGAGGGCTGAGGCCGTTGGGATGGTTATTTGCCAGTCCTGCTGGACGAGACCTGGGAGACAGTCAAATGGCCACACTAACTGCTCCAAAGAAGGCGATTTCCATCTCTCTAGTGACTACACCACAGTGGGGAGAGACTGTCTGCCTACTGGTGTGCGGGCGATAAAGCTTATGTGTTTCTGCCAAAGGGTGGATGGTTGTTGTTACTCTGGCCACGTTGCACCCGGCAGTCTGTATACACTTGTACCAAGAACCCAAAAACGGACCAAAATGAAGGGCCCTATAACAGAAAGAGACGATAGCTGGTCCGACATGCCAAAGGGAGAAAACGCCCCAGTGGGAGAGAAGTTTGAGCAGGGATTTTCCCTTGGTGGGGGGTAGTCCAGAGCATGCATTACATAGATCAATTAAGCTATAAATTAGAAACATTGGTAAACATAACAGTGACCGGATTACAGCTGCTGAATGCTGAAACTAAATCCCTCAGACTAGTGGCTTTACAAAACCGAGCAGCACTTGATTATGTGTTAGCGAAAAAGGGGGTCTCTGTACCATAGTAGGTGAGGAGTGTTGTATGTACATTCCTGATGTTAATAGTGATCTTACTGAAGTAATAAACCGGGTAACCTCCTTAAAAAATAAAATAGTAGAAAAGCATGCAAGCAAAGACAATGGTTGGGATCCCTGGTCCTGGTTTAAATCCCTGTTTGGAGTCTTGGGGGGCCACTATAATATCATATCTAATCGCTATAGCTGGTATTTTTATAATAATCTATCTTCTCCTACTATGTCTCCACCTCGGTGTTTCAAGGCTATGCATGACTACACGAAACGAAAAAACCCCAGTGATGGCCCCTTTGCTCACCAACCAGGAAATAAATGCACAACTCCCAGTTTATAATGATATATTGTAAAATTGATACAGAGTATCAAAAGGGGGGAGTGTGAAGGAAAAATACAGTGACAATATGTAGAAATAACAGTACCTAAAGTATGAAACTTAAGACAAGCATTTCCCTGTAGTCACGTGAGCATTTCTTGCTTTTTATGTAACGAAACTTAGGAGCAGCTTGCCCAATCAGAGTTATACGCAAACAAAAATTGTGCCAACACACTGCAGCAAACTGTAACCAATAGAAATTGACAAGCAACAGTATATAAAAGCCTTGTACGACTGTAACTAAGGGAGTTTGTTGTGGTGTTCTGAGCTCTGCTGATGCCGGAGACAATGAACTCCCATATGCATATGTATTAAACTTTCTTGTTACTGCATGCAGTATTCCTGAGCCTGATTTTAAACTAAAGTGTAAGAAGAATATATTTTTCCACGACAAACCCTTGCACAGTTACAAATTCATTGGGTATAAGCTGACCAGGCTCTACCAGATCCACTTTTACCAGCGTCGAGGATGCCCCTGAGTCCCATAACCCTTGTGTCTGTACACCATTCACCGTAACTGGGTGCATGTGTTCCCTCATGTTCACAGGGATGCTTCCAGGGATACAAAAAAAACCAAAACAAACTTTTTTCTTAGCCCCATTCCGCGTATTGCTCGTCCTTTTGGGACAATGTCTGATAATATGCCCAGTTTCTTTACAAACCCAGCATTTGTTTCTTTCCTCAGATAAATCTTTTCTTTGAAACCTGGGGCTAACTGGTTTCGGTGGAGACAGTGAGGGTATTAGCTGCCCTGAAGGCACGTTTTTACCTTTCTGCGCTGCCCCGCCCATCCCATTCACTCTCAGAGCAGGTCTGCTCTTGGCATAGCGGTCCGAGAGTTCAGCAGCCTCTTGCACTGTTTTGGGATCTTGGTCCTCCAGCCAGATTTTCATCTCTCCTGGGCATGCACCAAAAAACTGCTCTAACAATATAGCATTTTCAGTTTTATCTACAGAGTTTGCTTCAATTCCTTCCCACCACCGTTTTAAACACTGACGTCTTTTCATGGCTAGCTCCTCGTAGCTCATGTCAGGACTTCTCCTGAGCTTACGGAATTTAGATCTGTACGCTTCTGTAGTTAAATCAAACTTTTTTAAAAACTGCAGTTTTATGTTTGCTGTAATCATTACTGTCCTCATTGTCCATTTGACCCATTGCATCCCGAGCTTTTACGGTAAGTAGCGGGGTTACTTGGAAGCTCCAGGACATTCTAGGAATATCTGCCTGAATACAAACTTTTTCAAAGGAATTTAAAAAGGCATCCATATCCTCCCCTCTTTAAATTCGGCTATCAATTGGAATTTAATTTGTAACCCAGTCCTGTAGTTCCAGTTAAACCCAAGCCACTTACCTGGTCTGTTGCTGGTGGTTGGAGTCGTAGTTTCTCCAGTTCATGTCGCCTCTGGCGCTCGCGCTCCTCACGGTCCGCCTCTCGCTATTTACGTTCAGCTTCTCGCTGTTCTCGCCTCCTCCTCTGCGGCTTGCTGGCGCCACGCCTTCAAGGTCAGCTTCTCGCCCTCTTCTCCTCTGCGGCTCATTTCTCTCGCTCAGCATCTCTCTGGAACTCCAGCTCCAATCTGTGCAACTCAATCTGCAGCCTGATTGCTTCTGGCTCCTGAATGCTGGTGACCTTCCCCTGCTGCTGTGGCCCATCCCTTGCACTGGCCCTGCTGCCCTCCTCACTGGATCTGGACACTGCATTGGCCGCTGGCCCCTCCACGTCCAAGGTTTGGTCCTTTACATTCACAGTCTGTGACTCAACGCTCTGGGCATCTGCTGCCATCAGGGCATCCACAAGGTTCTGCTTGGTGGCTCTCGCCTCGTGCAGGACTCCTCTGTCCTGGCACAGATGCCTCAAGTAGTCTGCAGTGTACCCGCTGTAGCTGGAAGCCATCTTCTTCCCTAACTACGGTTATTCTAACTTGCACTTTAGAAAAAAGATAAAACAGGTAAGCACTTGACTGTAAGCAAAACGATATAGTTCTGTTTCCTTTTTTTTTGTTAAATAAATCACTGCCTTTTTTTGTAAGTGAGCTGTACAGTATTGAGCTGACACACTGAGCGGTTAAAGCTTGTGTCACCAATTTTTTCGCATCGCTGTCAACAAAATCTGTCAAACACACTCAGCAGGTCAGGCACTCTGCTCCGAGCACAGTAATGTAAACAGGTAGCAGACAGGATAACCCTTCTGTCTGCTTTTGGGTCCAAATCACCTTTAGTCTCAAGTTCTGGGGGGATTCAAACTGTGAACCTTATGCTAGCATACCCAATGTATAGGCTCAGATACGTACCCTCTTCAGGGACTGCGGTACAATCTTTCGCCAGGGACACCAAGCCAGGCTTCCAAAATGAACCCTTAAAACTCTATAAAAGACCTTAGGTATATTCTTACCTTTTCCCAGTTTAGTAACAGCATCAAGCTTTTGAACAGCTTTTGCCAGACTTAACCCTCTATACATCAAAAGGCAATCATGGTGGCTACCAGAGTTATTGCAGCCAAATACCAAGTTGTCCAGTGGAAGAGCACACATGTCACCTGGTGTCTAGTGGTCCCTCCGCCCTCCAATTGTTGTCCCTGTGCCAAGTACATTATCCCTGGTGCCTAGTGGCCTCCCCGATCGCCAGACCACATACAGTCAATTAATACTCCCTGGTGCCAAGCGTCCCCCCCAATACCCAATACACAGCCCCTAAAAGAAAGAGTCGCCCCAGATCCATAGAAGAAATGGTCTCCTGGTGGCTAGGATCCCACCCTACCTTCCGACTGCAGTCCTGTGTAACTTAAGAGATGTTCCTGGCATCCAGTGGCCCAACACAGTCCCCAATCCCTAGCCCCAACCTGTAAAACTCATTCCCTGGCATCCAGTGGTCCCCCATCCCTGATCACTGATTCCTCATCCCCTTAACAAAGACAATACCCTCCCGTGTATATGAGAACTGTGCTTAGAATGCCAGTTGCAATACATCCCAAAATATGCTCTGGTGTCCCATGGTATCCATCCCATGTCACATATGTAATACCTGGCATTGAGTGCCACACACACACACACGGCACCGACCACCAACCCTAACACCCCCCTTACCTGAATTGTCAGTGCCAGGGAAGCCCATATGACAAATGGTACAGCTCTACTCATACCGCCTCAGCTGGCCGTAAGCATAGGCAGAGAACAAGTGTCTTATGTAATGTACAAGGCAAGCATCCTCTACTGTAGAGTTGCAGTATAGTCTTGTACAGTAGAGGACGTGCGCCTGTACATTACATAGGATGTGCGCTCTCTGGCTTTGCACAGGGCGGCCGGACGAGGAGGGCTATGCGGGTCATTGTTTGAGCCCCTGTGGTACTGACAATTCAGGTAAGGAAGGGTGGCAATGTGGTTGGTTGGTGCCTATGGTGGGGGGGTTTGCAGGGTTTATGTATGTGACACGGGGGGGGGGGTACCACGGCACATCAGGGAATATTTCAGGATGTTCTGTGCACTGCAACTAGCATTCTAAGCACAGTTCTCATATACACAGGAGGGTGTTGTCCTTGTTACAGGGCCAGGGAATCAGTGTCCACGGGAAGGGGGACCACTGGACACGAGGGAATGTTTTGTATGTGACGAGACCAGGAATCAGGGACCGGGTGGGACCACTGGATATCAGGGACATCTCTTACTCCAGGAAGCCGGTTTATTTTACAGGCCAGGGATCAGGTACTGGGAGGAATACCCCGCACCACAGAGTATTGACTGACTATACAGGCTGGCGATCAGAGACAGGGGGGACTGCTACGCACCAAGAAATCACATTTCAATATAAGGACTGGTGATCCAAGGAGGTGGGGCTGCTAAACACCAGGGAGTCGCACTTTTCGATACGGACTGGCAATCAGTGGGAGGGGGGACCACTAGGCACCAGGAACTGTCCTGTATTACACGGGACTGGGTACTTGTGGGAGGGCTGGGCCACAAAACCTTCCACTGCTACCCATTCAAATGAGCCCATAATGGACATGCAAATGGCCTCTTAGCACCTTGCATGCCCAATGGACTCATTTGCTTGGATTCTTTTGAATATCGTGCCTAGAGCTCTGGCATTATCAGGTCTGCTGCTGCTATTCCCTGTACAATAGGGATCCATGTCGGGGCAGTGCTACTTGACTTAGCACTGCACTGACATGCTCCTATACTTAGTCGGACAGCGCCAGAGTGCTGACTGAATATGGCATCCTTGGACTCCTGGGCCAGGGCAAAGTGCAGCACAAGACTGTGTGCTCCACTCTCCCCCTGAATATCAGGCCCCAAATCTTGTAATCCAATCCACCTTGGCTCCAATCCTTCCTGCAGGAACGCAGTTTCTCATGCATATCTCCAAGGCTACAAGCACAATCACTTGACTCCCAGAAAAAAATCACCATTTAGGTAAGACTAAACCAGAAAAAAATTATTCAATGCAGGACTTAAATTTGGCAGCTCCCAAGCCTGTGTTATGCTTTTTAGCAGCAATATTAATTTACTTCTCTTTTGAGTTCCTTGTCTTCTGAGGTTTTGACCAAGTAATCATCCCTCTGCTCACACCCCAAGCTGAAGGAACACCCAGCCTATTTAATATTTTGCTCTTCGGCTGTCTCCCTCCATCGAGATTTATATGCAATATACCCTATAACTAAAATGCATATCTCTTTCTGGTACAAAGTTTGCAGTTTTTTCTGGCTGGTTTGGAATTTCTACCATTTTCCTTGCAGCCTTTTAGGCTACAGTGCTAGTAAATGTCGAAGCTACTTCATTGTGTCTAGGCGAGCTCTGTAGCTAGCCAAGAGTTGATGTTTTCTGTTCAGGCAGGTTGTCTGTGTGGGTGTTTTAGTGATTTAACTACCACTGCGCAACAGAACGTTGGCAGTACAGTCTGATACTCTGCTATTTAAATAGGTGCCACAAGAACACCGACTAAGCCCATAGCCCCCTCCCACCTCAACTCATTGCCCACCCAAAAAAAAAATCAGCACTTCCCATGCTACTACATAGATTCTGAACTGGCGTGTTACATGAGCAAGCAGCATATTCTGAATCAACGGTAATCTCCTGGAGTCCTTTACGAGCAGCCCCAGTATAGAAAAGGCAGGTGCTACGACCACCACACCACCCGTCAAGACCCCTTACAAGAGGTCTCAGCAAGACAGTCTCCACATGATGGTCCATCTCACAAATGGGACCTCCCTCTGTGGCAGACACTGGGCACATCTATCTGGCTGCTACATTACAGCTCACAGAATGATATTCGAGCTGCATCACACTGGGCTGCAAGCTATAAATGTGAGGCATATGCATATACGAACATACGAAGAAGCCAGCAGAAGAAGGCCATTTGGTCTATCAAGTCTGCTCGTATTGCAGAGTCCACAGCTTGAGCTAATGTCCCTGCCCTCCCTCCCCACTCCTCCCATGCTCCCTAACCATGATCCTTACCTTCCCCCATGCCTATCCCAGCCTCTCTTAAAGCTGCCCACTGTCTTCAATGAGGTGACCTCTTCCGGCAGTGCATTTCAAGTGTCCACCACCCTCTCTGTGAAGAAGTGCTTCCAGACCTCACTCCTAAACCTCCAGCTTAAGACAGTGCCCCCTCATGTTGTGGTTGCCACTCAGCTTAAAAAGACTCCTTATCAACCTTATTTATCAATTTCAAGTACTTGAAGGTCCCAATCATGACCCCTCCCTTCTCTCTCTCTCTCCTGTCTTCCAGTTATGTTTAATAACCATGGATCGCTTTTCTTAGTGCCATCTCAACTTCATAAGAAGAGGCTGGGCTCCAGATAAGCGGAGTATCAACCTGTTTTACTCACCTCGTTTTAGGAAATACTCTTCAGAAAAAAATTTTGATGAGTACTGATACTCACCCAACATTTATAAATACTTCACATCAAAGAATAGTGCTTCATAATATAACTGGTGATTCAAAAGAAATTTTTTTTTGTTTTGTTTTGTTTTTTTTAAACAGATTTACAGCACTCATATGCGTCCCAATTTTGATTTACGCACTATATTTTCAAACTGGTAAGGAAATTACTCCTACCTGCCAACATTATCTGGAGCATTGTTGGCACTTCTTATCTAGAAAAAAACTACATCGTTTTTAAAAAAATGTACTCCTCACTCCACTCTGTCCAGACATTTGTACACATCTGAATTTGGTTTTACTCACCTCACTTTGAAAATGAGGAGTGCAGTACTCATCCCATAAAATCTTATCTGGAGCCCTGATAAGAGGTGCTCCGAATTAACTCCAGCGTCTACTTAACATACATACACCCTGCCAATGAACACCATCCTCACTCCACCCTTTTCCGATCAGCCATTTTGAGTCTGCCATGGGACCAGCTCCTCCTTCCGCCTTCTCTATGCAGGCACTTCATTCAATCCGACGTCCATTCACTTGCCAGCTTAAGTGAGCCAGTACACCTAACTCCCGTATATCACAGTGAATGCAGAGTCTCAGCATCATGCACATGACTTTTCGGAGGACACAAACGCAGTCACAGTTCACGCACAGTGGTCATTTTAACACCCACACATCTGCCATTTTAGGCAAGCACACGCAAAGTGCATGCCCGGCAGTCATATTAAGAGTCAGCTGGCTGCCATATTAGTGGCAGTGAGCTTCACTAACAATGGTGACCATCTTATATATTCAACTACTTCTCAAACGGACTCTACATGTGTAAATGGCAGTTACTGGTGTCTGCTAACAAAGGCTCTCTCTCTCTGTACCCTTAATAAAAACAAGTCATCTGGCACCCATGTACTTAAACCACACCCTGAGCTATCTTTAAGGCATATTTCAGATATTTAAAATAAAAAAAAAAAAAATCCCAGACAAATGCCTGCAACCTTCACTATGCAAGGAACCTAGGAACATTCAACCTTATGGGCATTACAAACCACCAACTATCGCCTCTCTTATACACATGCCCAAACATAAGCCACGCACACAGCAACTTCCACACTTGCACGCCCAGGAGGAATGCATATTTCCCAACTCTCTTTCCCCGTGCACCTATTTCAATGAAGACCTTCCGGGGTATCCAGCACTCCACACCCTGTGCAGCACTCATTAAAAGGTTCATTACACTGCACAACACACAGGTGGCTCTGATGAGGGAACCTACCCTAATTAGCATCCTCTACCTTCTTATCACCCAAAGGTCTCAAATAATGGCTAAGACAAAGAAATCCAAGTCGTTCACTGCTGTGATCCTCAACAGTATGGCCAGCTCTGCAAACTATGCTACAATTGCACCCAGACAGCAGATAACCTTAAATGATACACAAAGACATTGCGGACAACTCAGATCCATAGAACATGTCCATCGAGGAACTGAATGCCAACACTGCAGCATTTATGAAGGCACAACAGGCAATCACAATGCATATGCTGGACTACAAGGAAGCTAGGTCCAAAGCCATACCAACAACCTCCACATTATCCCTGCCCTCCACCTCTAAATAGGAAGACAGAGGAAGAAATCTGGTCTTGCAGCATCACAATTCTGACAACTAAGGCTCTGCTAGCGGGGATGCAGAGAAAACAGATAAATCCACAAAGAACAAGCAAAAGGATGTGGAACTGGAGGAGGAAGAGGAACAGTATGGTGAAGATGATGAACCTACTTCAACCAAACGGCTATGCACAGCAGACGGCATGTCAGATTTCATGAGGTCACTGAAGGACTCCATGGAATCTGGGAAAACCACTGCGCCAACAGCAACCCTCTTGGAGATCCAAACTAAAGAATCAAGACTTCTTCCCCATCTGTGATTCAGTCAACAAGCTGATTCAGAGCAAGAGGGAATCAACAGATCCAGCCAGAATCTCAGGGAGAGAAACATTCAACAGATTCTACTCCACAGACGAGAACAAAAGCAAATCTTTGTGTACCACACCAATAGTTGATCCTCAAAAGCAGCCCTTAGCCAAAGGACAGTACTGGCAGCAGAAGGCACTGCCCCACTGAAAGATCCCATAGATAAAAAGATGGATGAGCTGCTGAAGAAAAGCTTAGAAATGTCTGGTCTCGGATGCAGAAATGGAAATGACATACCTACCGTAATTCCTGATCTTCTTAGATGAAGTCTCCACCATTCATTCACACTAATGGGATCTACGCCGGAGGCGCAAGGACCCAGCAGTAGCAAACTTTTCAAGAGGGCCGGCGCCAGAGATGGAGCCGCGAGGAAGTGGCACCGCGAGCCCCAGCTCATGCAGTAAGAAAAAATTACTCACCTTAGTAATTATGTTTCTTCCAGTGGAGTCTTGCTGTATTCTGACAATTGCAGTTAGCCCCAGTCTTTAAACTGCCCCGGAGAACAAAGGGTTAACTTTTCTATACATGGCATAGAATGTTCGTCTGGAGCTCGGTTGATGTCTCTGCCTGTTGTTATTCGAACTGCAACCATCAGATCTTTACGAGCAAAACTCACTAGGTGTTCTGTGTGGAAACTGTCAAATTTTTAACTAGCCAACTGGCAAAAAAATAATGTTTTGGGGCCACAAATGAAGACTCAAGTCAGGAAACCCAAAAACAAAAACCAATCAAATGAAATAACATTTCACCCAAAGAGAACAGAGGGTGTAAAAGGGGGCACCTCTAGGGTGCCAACACTGCGCCTGCCCACCCACATCCCAAAAATCTAGGTTCTGAGAGGGGAGGCGGGGGGAGGTCAGAATACAGCAAGACTCCACTAGAAGAAACATAATTACTAAGGTGAGTAATTTTTTCTTCAAACAACATGAAATCTTGCTGTATTCTGACATAAACAGACTACTACCAGCATACCTCCATGGAGGAGGGACAGAACCTACTTTGGGAATAGGCTCTGAAGTACTGCTGTGCCAAACCGAGCATCATTCCTAGCATGGATATCCAGAGAGTAATGCTTGGTAAAAGTATGGCCTGTTTTCCAGGTGGCTGCTTGACAAATTTCCAAAAGAGGGATATCCCTGGCAGCAGCCAGGGAAGCAGCTGTACCTCTTGAGGAATGAACCCTCAGGCCTGAGGGTAGAGTTTTTCCCAGTTTTTCATAGCAGAATTATATACAAGAAACAATCCACCTGGAAAGAGATCTCTTGGTGGCGGGTTTGCTCTTCCCAACTTCTCCATAAGTGAGGAACAACTGGAGAGAGTCAAACCTGTGACCCTTGGTACGCTCTATGTAGTAGCTAAAAGCTCTTTTAACATCCAAACTGTGTAGCCTCCTCTCTTCCCCGAGAAAGAATGATCAGTGAAGAAAACAGGGAGAGATATAGACTGATGTAGGTGGCAATCTGAAACCACTTTAGGAAAGAACTTTCTGTTAGTTCTAAGGACCACTTTATCTCTGTGAAAAGAGATTAAATCAGGTTCTACTGACAGGGCTTGCAATTCACTGATACGTCTAGCAGAAGTGATGGCTACCAAAAACACAGTTTTCCAAGTCAAGTACTTAAGCTCTGCTGAGGACAAGGGTTAAAAAGGGGGTTGCATAAGCTGAGCAATGCAAACATTAAGATCCCAAGCAGGAGCAGGATCCCTAAAGGGGGGATTGGTGTGAAGCAATCCCTTGAAAAACTTACAGAATACAGGATGGGATGACAGTGAGGAAGACTTGCCTACTGACAGGAAAGCAGAAACAGCTGCCAAGTGTACCTTGAGAGTAGCTGGTCTGAGACTTAGGCCATTGAGATGGACCATATAATCCAGAACCGTAGGCAATTCAGCAGTGTCTGGAGAAATATTCTTCTTAGAACACCAAATGCTGAATCTTTTCCATTTGGACTTGTATGTCTTTCTGGTGGAGGGCATTCAAGAAGCCTTGGGGATATCCAGAACCCCTTGGGAAAGATGCAGATCTGCAAACTCTAACTTCAAGAGCCAAGCCTTGAGATTGAGAGAATGAAGATTGGGGTATCAAATCCTCCCCGAGAGGATGTTAACAGGATGTAATTCCTGGGAAGAGACAGGGGAAGATGGACTGCTAGGGACAGCAACAAAGGATACCATGGCTGCCTGACCCAGTCTGGAGCAATCAGAATCACTCTGCAAGGTAGTGACCTTATCTTGACTAACACTTTGAACAGGAGAGGGAAAGAGGAAAAGCATGCAGAAATTTCCCTTTCCAGTTCAGAATCAGAGCATCCAGGGGGACTGAGCCCAAGACTGGGGGTCTGCAATAAAAAAGAGGAAGTTGGTGATTGTCTGGAGCTGCAAAAACAGCTATCTCTGGAGTGCCCCATCTTGAGAAAATCACCTTCAACACCAGAGGATCTAGGGCCTATTCGTGATGGCCCTGAGATATTCTGCTCAGTGCATCTGCTAGAACATTGTCCTTCCCTGGAAGGTGAACTGCTATCAGAGAGGTTTGCAGGGAGTAAGCCAGGGACCACAACTTCATTGCTTCTGTGCACAAGGCCGTAGACCGAGTGCCTCCTTGCTTGTTGATGTCCCACATGGTGGTGGTGGTGTCTGTTCTGACCTGAACCACCTTGTTCTGTACTGATTTGGAAAAAGCTTGCAGTGCCAGAAACACTGCTCTGAGTTCCAAGAGACTGATGTGTAGAAGAGATTCCTGAGGTGACCACAGTCCCTGGGTGGTGAGTTCCCACAAATGGGCTCCCCAACCCAGCAGGGAAGCATCTGTGGTAAGGACCACTGAATGAGACTGAGTGGCAAATGGAACCCTTTGCCTCAAATTGTCCTGATCCTGCCACCATTGCAGGGCTTGGATCAGAGTTTGAGTCACTGGGATTAGTTTGGAAAGGGAATCCTTTCTTTGGGACCAAAAAGCTCTTAAGTGGAACTGAATGTCCCTCATTTGGAATCTTGCGCCTTGAACCACTGCTGTAGAAGCTGCCATGTGGCCCAACAGCTGAAGGAAATGCCTTGCTGGTCGAGACACCTGAGGGCTGAATGAAGAGGCCAGCACCATGAGAGCCCTTGCCCTTTCCAGGGGAACGAAGGCTCTTGCTTTTACCGTATCCAGCTCTGCCCCTATAAAGGTGAGGAGCTGCACTGGTTCGAGAACTGACTTGGGAAGGTTGAGAAGAAATCCTAAAGAAGTGAGCACTGGCTGGGTCACTTGCAGATGTGACTTGACTTGGTCTGGGGACTGGCCCACTATGAGCCAGTCATCCAAACATGGAAAAATGGAAATCTTTTGTCTTCTTAGGAAGGCAACAACTACTGCCAGGCACTTTGTGAAGACCCTTGGGGCTGAGGTTAGGCCAAAGAGCACTGCTCTGAACTGATAGTGGCCTGAGGGCAACTTGAACCTGAGGTACTTTCTGTGGTAGCACCTGATGGGAATGTGAAAGTAGGCATCTTTGAGGTCCAGAGAGGCTAGCCAGTCCCCTGGCCTTAGAGAGGGAAGGATAATTCCAGAGTTATCATCTTGAACTTTGGCTTTAAAAGATGTTTGTTCAGGTATCTTAGGTCAAGAATGGGTCGCCACTCTCCTGTCTTTTTCGGGGGTTAGGAAGTACCTGGAGTACAGTCCTTTGCCCCAGCGTAGGGTAGGTACTCTCTCTATAGCTATTAGAGCTAGGAGAGAAGAAACCTCTGCCTCTAAGGCAAGGGTTTCTGAGAGATTTGCAGGTGGAAAAGATCTGGCTCTCATTTCGGGAAATTTTTTTGAAGCTGAGAACCAGTCCCTGGCTTACTACTTGCAGTACCCACTTGTCTGATGTAACAGACATCCAGTCCTGGACAAAGAAAGCCAGCCTGCCCCTTACTGGGATAGGAGAATCGACCCGGGCAGACCCATCAGGGTGTCTGCTTGGCAGGGGCTTTAGGCTAAGGGGTGGATGCAGGCCTGCTCATTCCCCTTCTACCTCTCTCTCTCTGAAGAACCCCCCCTGTGAAAAGGAAGAAGAGGCCTGTGCTTGGAAAAAAGGTCTTTGGAAAGGTCTGCCCCTGGACTGCTGCCTTTGAGGAGTTGCCTCCTGAGCACTCCTGTAAGTGGTCTTGTATTCGTCCATTTTCTTCATGTAATTCTCTGTCTGCTCCCCAAAAAAAGAATTACCCACTATAGGAAAATCCATGGCCTTAGCCTGGGTATCCTGTGAGAGGCTAGTACATCTGAGCCAAGTCATTCTCCGAAGAGCCACAGATGTAGCCATGACTCTTGATACATCACTGGAGTCCACAGCAACATGAAACTGAACTTTTGATGCCTCAATCCCATCTGCAGCCACCTCCTCCAGCTCCTTGGCAAGCTGGGGGGAAGCCTCTTTAGCCAGTGCCAGTACAGTGTCCCACCTGGACTTCTGGTACCTGGCTGCATAGGCCATATAATTAGCCTGCCTGAGTCCCAAGGATGATGCCATGTACTGCTTCTTTGCCATGGCATCAATCTTCCTGGAGTCCTTGTCTTGGGGGTGTGATGCCAAGGGAATGCTTGCCTTATCACAGGCAGCAGCCTGTACAACCCCAACATGGCTGCATTGCTGATAAAGGAACTCCGTATCTGAGCCTGAAAGAATATACCTCTTGTCCATTCTTCTATCCACAGGAGGTATGGAATTGGGAGACTTAAGAATTTTTTGTGTCTGTTTCCCAAAAGATTTGTGATGGGGAACAGACAGTCTACAGGACTCTGGGATGTCCATCATCTCTACATAGTCAGGCTCCTCCTGATCCTCCACTGCCTCCTCCACAGGGAGCTGGAGGGTATCAGCCACCTTTCTGTAAAACATGAAGTGTGAAGGGGACTCAGAAAGCCTAGGAGGAGAAACACCTGAAGGTCTGTCTGGGGAGATATCCGGGTCAATAGGCACATCTAGACTTTCACCATCATCATAATCATCTTCCAACTCGCCTTCCTCCTCAAACTCCAGTTCATAAAATTCTTCCACAGTATAATCCTGAACCGGGGGAACAGACTGAACCAAGCCCCTGCCAAAAGGTGCCGGATCAGTCGGAAACGAACGAAGCGATTCCATAATACGAATCGCTTTGGCCATTTCATCGGTGGTCAGAGTATGAGATTCTGGATCCAAACCAGTCGACTTGTCTTTGTGTTTTCTTTTTGTCAGAACAGAGTCCTCAGAATCGGCTCTCCTTTTGCCTGAAGTTGTATCGCCCTGGTCAGACGGCACTCCTTCTGGTTCGGTTGGAACCGAACCGGGCTGGCCATCCGGGTCAGCGGACTTCTCGGCCTCCCTTTCCCTCAGTCTACCTAATCTCTTTTCCAGGGTAGATTTGGGAAAATTTTTACAAATTTGGCAGTCTGAATTGTGGTGGTCAAACCCCAGACAATCAACAAAGGTGGTGTGGGGATCGACCTTAGCAAAGACCTCCCCACACACACTGCATGTTGAAACCCAGTGGGCCCGGTTTTTTATCTTGGGTTTCTCAGACATGGCCAACCTATCCAAACTTACCCTTTTTTCGGCAACCGCCAGGCAAGACTTCGCTGACCGTGTCACTGGTCTTGGAAAAACGTACTAAAACCCGCTTTTTTTTAGAACCGATACGGACCGGTAACCACACTCAAAGTAAAGTAAATTTTATTTGAATGATCGGTTCAGCCGAACCGATCCACACTTTTACAAGTTCCACACAGAAAACAGAACAAAACCTATCTAGTACTCACAGTACCACAGACAGAGACTTGAACCGACTATGGAAACAACAATTTCGGTACAAAAGCACTGAAAACTGACACTTCAACCGACTTTGAACCAAGCAGCAGGAGAAATCTCCGGAGCGAGTGTTCAGTGAGGCGGAGTAAAGAATCTGACGGTTGCAGTTCGAATAACAACAGGCAGAGACAACAACCGAGCTCGAGATGAACATTCTATGCAATGCATAGAAAAGTTAACCCTTTGTTCTCCGGAGCAGTTTAAAGGCTGGGGCTAACTGCAATTGACAGAATACAGCAAGACTTCATGTTGTTTGAAAGACTATCTCGGCGTTGACCCTCCAGCCGCCTCAGTACCTTTTTTCTGACGAGGTGCAGCGTAACTAACCTAAAAATGAACATAAGATAGTCCGAATGACCCGTGTAAGAAGAGTCAATAACAAAGTCGTCCCATCCCAGCCATTGAGGGAGTGAAGACCAAAAACAGAGAAGTGAGCTTGGGATGAGAGGTAGGAATGAGTGGTGGAGATTTCATCCAAGAAGATCAAGAATTACAGTAGGTACGTAATTTCTATATCTTCCTGGACATAAATTCTCCACCACTATTCACACTAATGGGAATAGTAACGTTATTAATCCCCCCGAGACAAGCGGGCAGGAAATAAGAGCTCATATACTTAGGACAGAAGTCCCGTTAAGAACAGTCCTGCCAAACGACAGGTGTCGTCTCAAGGCATAGTGCTTAACGAAAGTATGCACTGAGCTCCAGGTAGCCGCATTGCAAATATCAGCAATGGCCACGTTGCAGATTTCCACCAGAGATGCCGCGACTGCTCTAGTAGAGTGAGCGTACACTCTGCCTTCCAGCTTAACCTGTGCCTCAGAATAGCAGTGGCGATGGCATGCCACCAGCCACGCTGAAATGCATCTAACAGTAACAGGTTGACCCAGCCGGGTCTCATTGAAGGAAATAAACAGTTGTTGAGCTTTGCAAATTTCTTTTGTTCTATCTAGATAGAATCGCAGCGCTCTCTTAACATCCAGAGAATGCAGGGTATGCTCCCCTTCATTTGGGAAGTTCGCAAAGCAGGTAGGCAGGACTAAAGGTTGGTTTAGATCGAATTCTGAGACAACCTTCGGGAGAAACGTAGGATGAGTCCTAAGAAAAAATTACTCACCATAGTAATGTTGTTACTGCTAATGGAGCCTTGCTGTATTCTGACAATCTGCAGTTAGCTCCAGCCTTTAAACTGCCCCGGAGAGTGAAGGGTTAATTTTCTATGCAGTGCATAGAACATTGAGCTCGAGCTCGGTTGAGGTCTCTGTCTGCAGCCCTTTGAAACCCAACCATCAGATTCTTATGAGCAAAAACTCACAAACTATACTATGTGGAAATTGTAAAATTGTTAACTAGCCAACTGGCAACAGAACGTTTTGGATTCCCAAAGGAAGACTCAAGTCAGGAAACCCAAAACCAAAAACCAATCTAAAATAAGGATAATAATACCAAAACACCCAAAATAAAAAGGAAGGTGTGTAAGAAGCACCCCTGGGATGCAGTGGTGGAGCCAGGTTTAGGAACGTGTGGGAGCCAGGGAAGGCCATTCAGTCAATCACAGGCTCCACAATGGGCACTAAACAGTGAATAAAGTTGGTGGCAGGGTTCCACTATTCACACTGGGGCAACCAGGAGGGGCGACCGCCCCCCAGCCCCCCCTAGCTCCACCACTGCTGAGGTGCAGCACTGCACCTGCCCACCCACTTCCCAAAAAACAGGTTCTGAGAGGGGAGGCGGGGGGGTTGTAAGAATACAGCAAGACTCCATTAGAAGAAACACAATTACTAAGGTGAGTAATTTTTTCTTCAAACAACATGAAGTCTTGCTGTATTCTGACAATCTGAAGACTACCAAGCAGTACCTCCATGGAGGAGGGAGAGAACCTACTTTGGGAATAGGCTCTGAATTACTGCTGTGCCAAACCGAGCATCACTCCTAGCCTGGATATCCAGAGAGTAATGCTTGGTAAAGGTATGGACTGTTTTCCAGGTGGCTGCTTGACACATTTCTAATAGAGGGATGTCCCTGGCAGCAGCTAGGGAAGCAGCTATACCTCTTCTAGAGTGAGCTCTCAGGCCTGAGGGTGAAATCTTTCCCAGTTTCTCATAGCAGAATTGTATACAAGACACAATCCACCTGGCAACAGTTTTCTTGGTGACAGGTTTGCCCTTTCCCACTTCCCCATAAGTGAGGAAAAACTGGAAGGAGTCAAACCTGTGACCCTTGGTACGCTCTATGTAGTAGCTAAGGGCTCTTTTAACATCTAAACTGTATAGCCTCCTCTCTCCTGAGGAATAATGATCAGTGAAGAAGACAGGAAGAGACATAGACCGATTCAAGTGGAAGTCTGAAACCACTTTGGGCAAGAACCTCCTATTAGTTCTAAGGACCACTTTATCCCTATGAAAGGAGATAAAAATCAGGTTCCACTGACAGGGCTTGCAATTCACTGATATGGCTACCAAGAACACAGTTTTCCAAATAAAGTACTTAAGCTCTGCTGAGGACATAGGCTCAAAATGAGGGTGCATAAGTTGAGCAATGCAAACATTTAAGTCCCAGGCAGGGGCAGGATCTCGAAAGGGAGGATTGGTATGAAGCAATCCTTTGAAAAATTTACAGAACACCGGATGAGGTGATAGTGAGGAAGACTTCCCCACTGACAGAAAAGCAGAAACAGCAGACAAGTGTACCTTGAGAGTAGCTGGTCTGAGGCCTAGGCCATTAAGATATACCATATAATCCAGAACTGCAGGCAATTCAGCAGTGCCTGGGGAAATATGCTTCTTGGAACACCAAATGCTGAATCTTTTGAATTTGGAGTTATAAGTCTTTCTGGTAGAGGGCTTTCGAGAAGCTTTGAGAATATCCAGAACCCACTGAGACAGATGCAAATCTGCACTCTAACTCTTCAAGAGCCATGCCTTGAGATTGAGAGACTGAAGATTGGGATACCAGATCCTCCCCTGAAAGAAGGTTAACAGGTTGTAATTCCTGGGAAGAGACAGGGGAAGACTGACTGCTAGAGACAGCAACAGGGGGTACCAAGGTTGTCTGGCCCAGTCTGGAGCAATCAGAATAATTTTGCAAGGTTGTGACCTTATCTTGACTAGAACTTTGAACAGTAGAGGAAAGGGAGGGAAGGCATACAGAAATGTCCCTTCCCAGTTCAAAATCAGAGCATCCAGAGGGACTGAACCAAAAACTGGGGGTTTGCAACAAAACAAAGGAAGTTGATGACTGTCTGGGGCTGCAAAGAGATCTATCTCTGGAATGCCCCACCTTGAAAAAATCACTTTCAACACTAGGGTGTCCAGGGACCATTCGTGATGGCCCTGGGAGATCCTGCTCAGTGCATCTGCTAGCACATTGTCCTTTCCTGAAAGGTGGACTTCTATCAGAGAGGTCTGCAGGGAATAAGCCAGGGACCACAATTTCATGGCCTCTGTGCACAAGGCCGTAGACTGAATGCCTCCCTGCTTGTTGATGTACCACATGGTGGTGGTGGTGTCTGTTCTGACCTGAACCACCTTGTTCTGCACAGACTGAGAGAAAGCTTGGAGGGCCAGAAAAACTGACCTGAGTTCCAGCAGACTGATATGAGAAAGGGACTCCTGAGGGGACCACAGTCCCTGGGCTGTGAGAGCCCCCAGAGGAGCTCCCCACCCCAAAAGGAAAGCATCCATGGTAAGGACCACCAAATGAGACTGAGTGACAAATGGGACCCCCCTTGCCTTAAATTGTCCTGATCCTGCCACCACTGAAGAGCTTGGATCAGTGTCCGAGTCACTGGAATTAGCTTGGTAAGAGGGTCCTTCTTTTGGGACCAAAAGACCATCACATGGAACTTAATGTCCCTCATGTGGAATCTTGCCCTTTGGACCACTGCTGTAGAAGCTGCCATGTGGCCCAAGAGCTGAAGGAAGTGACTTGCTGGTCAGAACACCTGAAGGCTGAAGGAAGAAGCCAGTTCTATAAGAACTCTTGCCTTATCCAGGGGAAAAAGGCTCTTGCTTTGACAGTATCTGGCTCTGGCCCTATAAAGGTAAGAAGCTACACTGGTTCAAGAACGGACTTGGGGAGGTTGAGAAGAAATACCAAGGAAGTGAGCACTTGCTGGGTCACTTGCAGGTCTGGCTTGACTTGGCCTAGAGACTGACCCACTATGAGCCAGTCATCCAGATATAGAAAAATGGAAATCTTTTGCCTTCTTAAAAAGGCCACTACTACTGCCAGACACTTTGTGAAAACCCTTGGAGCTGATGTAAGGCCAAAGGGCATTGCTTTGAACTGGTAATGGCCTGAGGGCAACTTGAACCTGAGGTACTTTCTGTGGGAGCACCTGATGGAAATGTGAAAGTAGGCATCTTTGAGGTCCAGGGAGGCTAGCCAGTCCCCTAGCCTTAGAGAAGGAAGAATTAATCCCAGAGTCACCATCTTGAACCTTGGTTTGAAAAGATGTTTGTTCAGGTATCTTAGATCTAGGATGGGTCGCCACTCCGCTGTCTTTTTTGAGGTAAGGAAGTACCTGGAGTACAGAACTTTGCCCCAGTATAGGGTAGGAACACTCTCTATGGCTTCTAAGGCCAGAAGATATGAAACCTCTGCCTCTAGGGCAAGGGTTTCGGACAGACTTGCAGGTGGAAAAGATATGGCTCTCATCTTCGGAAATTTTTGAAGCCGAGAACCAGTCCCTGGCTTACTACTTCCAGGACCCACTTGTCTGAAGTAACAGACACCCAGTCCTGGACAAAGTAAGCCAGCCTGCCCCCTACAAGGATAAGAGAGTCAAGCCATGCAGGCCCATCATGGTGTCTGCTTGGCAGAGGCCTTAGGCTGAGAAGTGGATGCAGCCCTTCTCATCCCCCTTCTGCCTCTCCCTCTGAAGAACCCCCCTCTGTGAAAAAGGAGAAGAGGCCTGTGCTTGGTAGAAAGGCCTAAGAAAAGGCCTGCCCCTGCCCCTAGATTGCTGCCTTTGAGGAGTTGCCTGCCTCTCCTTGGCCTGTGCACTCCTATAAGTGGTCCTATATTCCTCCATCTTCTTCATGTACCCTCTGTCTGCTCCCAAACAGAGAATTACCTTCCACAGGGAAATCCATGGCCTTAGCCTGGATGTCCTCTGAGAGGCTAGTACATCTGAGCCAAGCCATTCTCCGAAGAGCCACAGATGTAGCCATGACTCTTGATGACACATCACTGGAGTCCACAGCAGCATGAAACTGTACCTTAGATGCCACAATCCCATCAGCAGCCACCTCCTCCAGCTCCTTGGCCAGCTGGGGGGAGGCCTGTTTAGCCAGTGCCAGTACAGTGTCCCACCTGGACTTCTGGTACCTACCTGGCTGTATAGGCCATACAATTAGCCTGCCTGAGTCCCAAAGAGGATGCCATGTATTGCTTTTTTGCCAAGGCATCCATCCATCCTCCTGGAGTCTTTATCTGGGGGCGGGGGTTAAGCCAAGGGAACATTAGCCCTGTCACAGGCTGCAGCCTGTCCAATCCCAACATGGCTGCACTGCTGGTAGAAAAACTCTGTGTCTGAGCCTGATAAAGTGTACCTCTTATCCATTCTTCTATCAACAGGAGGTACAGAATTAGGAGACTTTAAAAGTGCTTGTGTTTCTTTCCCAAATGATTTGTGCAAGGGAATAGACAGTCTCCTGAACTCTGGGATGTCCATCATTTCTACAAAATCAGGCTCCTCTTGATCCTCTGTAGCTTCCTCCATAGGGAGCTGGAGAGTTTCAGTCACTTTCCTGTAGAACAGATAGTGGGGAAGGGACTCAGAGAGCCTACGAGGGAAACACCAGAAGGTCTGTCTGGGGAGATGTCCGGTTTAGTGGGCACATCCAGACTTTCTGCTCCATCATAATCATCATCTTCTTCATAATCCCCCTCCTCCTCACATTCCGGTTCATAAAGATCTTCAGAGGCATATTCCTGAACCAGTGGAACTGACTGAACCGAGCCCCTAGCCAATGGAGCCGAATCACACGGAACCGGTTGAAGCGATTCAACAATCCGAATCGCTAGGGCAATCTCATCAGCGGTCGGAACATGAACCTCTGGATCCGAACCTGCTGATTTGTCTTTCCTTTTCCTTTTTTGTAGAAACCGATCCCTCAGGATCGGCCCTCCTCTTGGCCGAAAAATTATCGCCCTGGTCAGAGGGCACTCCTTCTGGTTCGTCGGAACCGAACCGGGCTGGCCATCCGGGTCAGTGGACTTCTTGGCCTCCTTTTCCCTAAGTCTACCTAATTTCTTTTCCAGGGTAGACTTAGAAAAATTTTTACAAATTTGGCAGTCTGTATCGAGGTGTTCAAACCCCAGATAATAAACACAGGTGGTGTGGGGATCGGCCTCAGCAAAGACTTCCCCACACTCACTGCAGTGTTGAAACCCAGTGGGCCTGCTTTTTCCTGGGTTTCTCAGACATCCAACCTAATCAAAGCTTACCTTTTTCGGCAAGCCGCCAGGCAAAAGGCAGCCCTTATCGGTTCCCTAACCGTAAGTCACAGGTATTGGAAAAATGTGTTAAAGCATCGCGTTTTTAAACGATAAGACTAGGTAACCACACCAAAGCAAAATAGGAAAATTCAATATATAGGATCGGTTCAGCCAAACCAATCGAAAAAGCTTACAATTTCCACAAAGTAAATCAGAAAACTATCTAGTACTCACAGTACCGCAGACAGAGCCTCAACCAACAGTGCAGAATAATTTCAGCTTAAAACCAACACTTTAACAGACTTTTGAACCGAGCTGAAGGAGAAATCTCCGGAGTGACTGTTCAGCGAGGCAGAGTAAAGAATCTGACGGTTGGGTTTCAAAGGGCTGCAGACAGAGACCTCAGTCGAGCGCGAGCTCAACGTTCTATGCACTGCATAGAAAATTAACCCTATACTCTCCGGGGCAGTTTAAAGGCTGGAGCTAATTGCAGATTGTCAGAATACAGCAAGACTTCATGTTGTTTTAAACTAACTAACTCAAAGAAGAAACTGTTTCAAAATTTGTTGTGCCACAAGGCAAAAACAGGTTTTAGGGTCAAAAGACTCAAGTCGAGAAAACCTAAAAAGAATCCAACAGGTAGTGATTTACCAAAAATGCTTAATAAACAACTAAAAGAAACTCCCTAAGAGGTGGAGATATGTATAGTACACCTCTGGGGTGCAGCACTGTGTTTGCCCCACCACATCCCAAAACTACTAGGTTCCAGGAGCGGAGGCAGGTCAGAATACAGCAAGACTCCATTAGAAGAAACAACATTACTATGGTGAGTAATTTTTTCTTCAAACAACATGAAGTCTTGCTGTATTCTGACTATATGCAGACTACCAAGCAGTGCCCCCTTGGAGGAGGGAGTTACAAAACCTATTTTGGGAACAGGTTCTGCAGCACAGCCATGCCAAACCCAGCATCACTTCGTGACTGGATGTCCAAATAGTAATGCTTGGGAAAAGTGTGAACAGATTTCCAGGTAGCTGCTTTGCATATGTCCACTAAAGGTATATCTCTAGCTGCTGCGACCGAAGCAGCTGTACCTCTGGTAGAATGAGCCCTCAGGTCTGAGGGAGGTTCCTTCCCAAGTTTAGAATAGCAGAATGGAATACAAGAGACAATCCACCTGGCAATAGACCTCTTGGTAGCAGGTTTGCCCATTCCCACTTCGCCATAAGTGAGAAACAACTGAGAGTAGTCCTTCCTAGGGGCCTTAGTATGCTCAATATAGTAACTAAGAGCCCTTTTTACATCAAGACTGTGTAACCTCCTCTCCCCAGAGCAGGAATGAGCAGTGAAAAACACAGACAATGACACAGACTGGTTCAGATGAAAGTCTGACGCCACTTTGAGAAGAAACTTTCTATTGGTGCGGAGGATCACCTTATCCCTATGAATGGAAATGAAATAAGGTTCCACTGATGAGGCTTGTAATTCACTGATTCTCCTGGCAGAGGTAATGGCCATCAGGAACACAATTTTCCAAGTCAAGTATTTCAACTCAGCTGAAGATGAAGGTTCAAAAGGGGGCTGCATAAGCTGAGCAATACAGATGTTCAGATCCCAAGGAGGGGTAGGCTCCCTAAAGGGAGGACTGACATGAACTAAACCTTCGAAGAATTTCTTGAAAACTAGATGGGAAGCTAGGGAGGAGCCCTTACCAGTAGAAAGGAAGGCAGACACAGCTGCTAAATGTACCTTGAGAGTAGTAGGCCAGAGACCTAAACTGTTAAGATGCACTAAATAGTCCAACACAGTGGCAGTATCAGCCAGTTCTGGCTTAGTATGCCTCCTGGAACACCAAAAACCCAAACCTTTTCCATTTGGAGTTGTAAGTCTTCCTAGTAGCAGGTTTTCTGCTGCCTTTTAAAATATCCAGGACTGACTGGGAGACATGCAAACTTGCATATTCTAACTCTTCAAGAGCCAGGCCTTGAGCCTGAGAGTCTGATGGTTGGGATACAGAATCCTCCCCTGAGAGGAGGTGAGGAGATTGTGTTGTCTGGGAAGACACAAGGACAGTGTTACTGACAGTGACAACAGTAGAGGATACCAAGGCTGTCTGGCCCAATCTGGAGCCACCAGGATTACATTGCAAGACTGAGACCCGATTTTATCAGGACCCTGAATATCAGAGGAAAAGGAGGAAATGCATACAGAAACCTGCCGGTCCAATTCAGTAGAAGAGCATCCTGAGGGACAAGACCCAGAAGGGGTGGTCTGCAACAATAAAGAGGAGGTTGATGATTGTCCGGGGCTGCAAAGAGATCTATCTCTGGGGTGCCCCATCTCTTGAAAATTACTTGAAGAACTAGAGGGTTCAGGGTCCATTCTTGATAACCCTCAGAAATCCTGAAGAGAGCATCTGCAAGAATGTTGTACTTCCCTTGGAGATGCACAGTCATCAGGGAAACCTGAAGGGAATAAGTTAGAGACCATACTTTCATGGCTTCTGTGCATGAGGCCGAGGACCGAGTGCCTCCCTGCTTCTTTGATGTGCCACATAGTTGTGGTACTGTCTCTCCTGATCTGCACCACTTTCCCTTGAATCACAGTTGACAATGTCTGAAGTGCTAGAAAGACAGCTCTCAATTCAAGAAGATTTATGTGTAGAAGAGACTCCTGGTGAGACCAGGTTCCCTGAGCTGTAAGATGATCTAGGTGGGCTCCCCAGCCCAGCAGGGAGGCATCTGTGGTGAGAGTCACAGAAGGGACTTGACTGATAAAGGGAAACCCTTGTCGAAGACTGTCTTCCTACAGCCACCACTGGAGGGCATGGACTAAGGTTTGAGAGACTGGAACCAGTTTGGAGAGAGGGTCCTTTTTCTGAGACCAGTAAGATCTGAGATGAAACTGAATAGTGGTAGGGAAAGTGATGGAGTCACTTCTGAAGGAAAGAATAGTTGAGTACGTAGAGGCCAGTGGAGCACAGGACCCAAGGCAGCATGGGTTCACAGTGGGAAGGTCATGTCAGACGAATCTAATAGATTTCTTTGACTGGGTGACCAAAGTAGTAGACCAGGGAGGGGCTGTGGACATGGCCTACCTAGACTTTAGCAAGGCATTTGACACAGTCCCACACAAAAGATTAATAGTCAAATTAACCAGCCTAGGAGTGGGTCCCAGGGTGGTAGCCTGGGTAAAACATTGGCTGCACAACAGGACACAGAAGGTAATTGTAAATGGAGTCCACTCTGGAAGAAAGAGAGGTTACTAGTGGGGTACCAAGAGGGTCTAGTATTGGTCCAGTCCTTTTAATGTCTTCACCAGTGACATTGCAGAGGGACTGAAGGAAAAGTATGCCTTTTGTAGATAACACAAAGATCTGCAACAGGGTTGATACACACGAGGCGTGGAAAGGATGAAAAGGACTTGGCAAGGTTGGAGGAATGGTCAGAAGTATGGCAGCTAGGATTCAATGCAAAGAAGTGCAAATAATGCACCTGGGAAACAAGAACCCAGGGAAGAATACACAATGGGTGGGGAGGTAGTAGCAACAACAAAGGAAAGGACCTTGGGGTAATCATATCAGATGACCTTAAGGTTAGTAAGCAATGTGAGAAGGCAGTAGGGAGGGTTGGGGTATACTGGGATGTACAGGGAGAGGCATCAGCAGCAGAAAACAGGAAGTTGTTATCCTCTGTACAGACAGTTGGTGAGACCCCATCTGGAGTACTGTGTCCAGTTCTGAGACCCATCTCCGCAAGGACATAGACAGGATAGAGGTAGTCCAGAGGAGGGCAACTAAAATGGTGCAGGGTCTGCAAGAGAAGCCGTATGAGGAGAGACTAAAGGAGCTTAATATGTATACCCTTGAGGAAAGAAGGAGAGGGGACATGATAGAAACTTTAAGTACCTCAGTGGAATCAACAAAGTCCAAGAGGGTAGCATCTTTCAGAAAAAGAGACTTGCAAGAACAAGGGGACACAATTTAAAGATAGAAGGAGGGTGGTTCAGGGCATGTGAGGAAGTAATTTCACAGAGGGTGTGTGGATGCATGGAACAGCCTTCCTGAGGAAGGTTCTGAGGTCTAAAACTGTGGGAGAATTCAAGAATGCATGGGACAGACATAAGGCAATTCTTGTGGGGGGTAGGAAGAAATAGGCTGTTGGTTAACTAGGATCTACGGCCTATCCTGTAGGTAGGGAAATGGGCAGACTAGATGGGCCAAGCGGTCCTTATCTGCCGACAAAGTCTCTGTTTCTATGTTTCTATGAATATCTCTCATCTGAAATCTTGCTCCCTAAACTACTGCTGTGGAAGCTGCCATGTGGTCCAGCAGTTGTAGAAAGTGTCTGGCTAGACGAGACACTAGAGGACTAAAAGAGGAGGCCAGAGTGACCAATGATTGAACCCTTGAGAGAGGGAGAAATGCCCTTGCCCGTATAGTATCTATTTCCACCCCTATAAAGGTGAGAAGTTGGGCTGGCTCCAGAATAGACTTCTCTAGATTCAGAATGAAACCTAAGGATTCTAGAAGTTTTTGGGTGACCTCTAAAGGCTGACTTGACTTGGTCTGAGGACTGGCCCACTAAGAGCCAGTCATCCAGGTATGGGAACAGAAGGATGCCCTGCTTCCTGAGGAATGCCACCACTACTGCAAGACACTTGGTGAATACCCTTGGAGCAGATGTTAGGCCGAAGGGCATGGCCCTGAATTGATAATGGCCTGAGGGCAACTCGAACCTGAGGTACTTTCTGTGAGAATGTCTGATAGGTATGTGGAAGTAGGCATCCTTGAGATCCAGGGAGGCTAGCCAGTCTCCTGGTTTCAGAGAAGGAAGAATAACTCTCAGCGTCACCATTTTGAACTTTGGTTTTGTCAAATGTTTGTTCAGGTACCTTAAATCTAAGATGGGTCGCCACTCCCCTGTCTTTTTTGGGGTTAGGAAGTATCTGGAATACAGTCCTTTTCCCCATGACAAAGAGGTACCTTCTCTACTGCTTGCAAAAGCAGAAGAGAGGAGACTTCTGCCTCTAAGGCCTTTGTCTCCAAGGGAGAGGGAGGACTGAAGGACCTTGCTCTCATTCTTGGGAACCTTTTGAAACTGAGAGCAAGTCCCTGGCTCACTACTTCCAAGACCCATTTGTCTGAAGTAACAGGCTCCCAGGCCTACTGGGATTGGGGAGGCGACCCTGACTGACACCTCAATGTATCTGCTTGGCAGGGGGGCTCAGACTGAGTAGCTGATGGGTTCCTAGTCACCCTACGCCTACCTCTTCCCCTAAAGAACCCCCACTGCTGGAAAGAAGAGGAGGAGGCCTGAGCTTGGTAAAAATGCCAGTGAAAAGGCCTGCCCCTGCCCCTAAACTGCTCCCTCTGAGAAGCAGTCTGCTTTTCTCTGGCTATAGCACTCCTACAGGTGTTCCTGTATGCATCCATTTTTTTCATATAATTCTCTGATCCCCAAAGAGAGAATTACCAGTTACAGGAAGATCCATGGCCTTAGCCTGGTTATCCTGTGAGAGGTTGGTACACCTCAGCCAAGCAAATCTCATGGAGATAGATGTATCCATGACCCTGAAATGGACATCATTAGAGTCAACAGCAGCGTGGAATTGCACTTTCGATGCCTCTATACCATTTGCAGCCACCTGCTCCAGCTCCTTGGCTTAGCTGGGGAGGCATTCTTAGCTAGCTCCAGAACAGTACCCCCCACAGATTTCTGGTACCTAGCTGTATATGCCATGTAATCAGATTGTCTGAGTCCCAAAGAGGATGCCAAGTACTGCTTTTTTGCCATGGCATCCACTTTCCTGGAATCCTTGTCTGGGGGGGGTAAGATGCCAGGGGAATATTAGCCTTGTCACAGGCTGCAGCTTGTACTACCCCAACATGGCTGCTATGACTGGTAAGGAATTCCATCCCAGGACCTGACAAGGTATACCTCCTGCCCATTTTCTTTTCCACAGGAGGTATGGATGTAGGAAATTATAACATTTTTGTAAGGGGATAGATACCCTCTTTGACTCTGGGACATCCACCATTTCTAAATAGTCAGGTTCTTCCTGATCCTGTTCAGCCTCTTCCAGAGGAAGCTGAAGAGTCTCAGCCACTTTCTTGTAAAACAAGAAATGGGAAGGGGGACTTAGAAAGCCTGGGAGGAGAAACCTGAGAGGGCCTGTCTGGGGAGATATCAGGCTCTACCGGCCCATCTAGGCCCTCATCCTCTTCCTCATAATCTTCCTCCTCCTCCTCCTCCCAGTCGCCCTCGTAGTAAGCTTCAGGATCTATGTCTGAAGCAGACATTTCCGACCGAACCGGTCTGCTTTGAACCGAGACCAGTTCGGTCGGAACCAGGCAAAGCGACTTAACTATGGAAATCGCTTTCACTATCTCCTCAGCGGTCGGACCATGGGGAGTCGGATCCGAACCAGCTGATTTTCTTCTTCCTTTACTCGGAAACGATTCCGCAGAATCGGCTCTTCATTTGCCCGAAGAGGTATCGCCCAGGTCAGTGGGCACCTCCTCAGGTTCAGCTGTAACCAAACCGGGCTGGCCATCCGGGTCAGCGGACTTCTCGGCCTCCCTCTCCCTTAGCCTACTCAAATGTTTTTCCAGAGTGGCTTTGGGAAAGTTTTTGCATAATTGGCAATCTTCTTTGAGGTGGTCAAAGCCCAAACAGTACACATATATGAGGTGAGGGTCGGCCTTGGCAAAGGCCTCCTTACACTCAGTACAGTGTTGAAACCCTGTGGGTTTGGTTTTCTTTTTGGGTTTCTCAGACATGCCTTCAACTGAAAGTCAACCACAACAGCGGTTAAGCCTGGCAAATAAAAACGTTTCAGTTACAACTGTGTCACGGGTTGGTTAAAAAGTCCTGAAAATTGGATTTTTTTAAGAACCAATAAGTACCGGAAAGAACCACACAAATAACAAGTAATACAAAAATAGAATAGACTTCGGTTCCACACCAGACTGACCAGTAAGAAACCGAAATTAAAATATTTCTTGCGAAAAAACACCACTACCTACAACTACCACTTTCTGGTACCGAGACAGAGGAAAGAATACTGAATTTCTTGAAGAAACGGCTTGAAAAACCGACCGATTCGTACTGTAACCGAACTGAGGCGCAGGAGGGATCTCCGGAGCGACTTCACAGTTAGGCGGAGTAATGAATCTGACGGCTACACTTCAGAGTACCACAGACAGAGGTTTGAAAACCGAGCTCGAGCTCAACGTTCTATGCTTTTACATAGAGCTAACCCTTTCCTCTCCGGAGCAGTTCAAGTGCTGGGGCTAATTGCATATAGTAAGAATACAGCAAGACTTCATGTTGTTTGAAGAACTACTTTGTCCTTGTGAAGTACAGTGTACAAGGAGTCTGTGACCAGTGAATGTATTTCAGAAACTCTACAGGCTGAAGTGATGGTCACCAGGAAGGCCGCTTTCCAAGTGAGGAATTTCAACTCGCAAGTAGCTAAAGGCTCGAAATGTTTTCGAATGAGCATGTCTACCACAAGGTTAATGCTCCAGGCTGCAACTGGACATCTGATAGGAGGTCTAGTATGCAGAATATCCCTAAGAAACCTCTTAAAAGTGACATGGAAAGTACTGGCTCATGATAAGCTGAAATGGCACAAAGATGAACTTTGACTGTGGAGTACTGCAGACCTGAATTTGAGAGGTCTAAAAGGTACTCCAAGACTATTTGGTGGGCAGGAAAAAGGTTTCAAAGAGGATTTTGCACACCAGATAAAGAAATGCTTCCATTTGGCTGTGTAGGTTTTTCTAGTGGCTGGCTTACGTGCAGCCAAAAGAATATCTGAAACCCTACGAGAAACATTGAACCTATTCACCTCTATCTCTTCAGGAGCCAAGCGTGAAGGTGAAGTGACATCAGCTTGGGATGGACCATGGGACCCTGGGTCAGAAGGTTCGTCTGAAGGGGAAGCACCTTCGGGAGGGTTTCCAACAGACTGTTGAGCAGCAGAAACCATATCTGCCGAGGCCAGAATGGAGCAATGAGGATCATTTTGTCCCCTTAAGACTCGAATTTAAGAAGTACCCTCTCAATTAGGGGAAGAGGAGGAAAGGCATATAGAAAGCATTTTGTCCACTGCAGCCTGAACGCATCCTGACAGAAAATGCCAGGTCCTGGACTTCTGGAGCAGAAAAGAGGCAGTTTTGCGTTGAGTGGGGACACAAAAAGGTCCAGGTCTGGAGTTTCCCATTCTTTGAAGAGTGACTGAATGACAGTTAAGTCGATAGACCACTCGTGAAGATCTGTCTCTGTTCAGCTGAGACGGTCTGCCAGCTCGTTTTGTATTCCTGGCAGGTAAACCGCATGGATTAGAGCCTTGAGATCCAGTCACCATTCCCACACTCTCATAGCTTCCCTGCATAGTGGGTAAGAGTGTGCACCGCCCTGCTTGTTGATGTAATACATGCTTTGTTGTCCGTTTGGAGAATGTTCTTGTGACAGAGTATGTCCGTCAAGGCTCAGACTGCACAGAGGACGCCTCTCATTTCCAGGACATTTATATGAAGCTGGGACTCGTCTTGAGTCCGCGTACCTTGGGTGTGGAGATTCTGGCAATGAGCTCCCCACCCCTTCAGGGACGCATCCGTGGTAACGGAGATCAGATGATCCAGAGAAGCAAAGGGATATCCTTCCAGAAGGTTGTTCTCCTGTGATCACCAGGCGAGTGACGTCTTCAGAGGTTCTGTCACCTTGATGGGAAAGGACTGAGGGTGAGTAGCTGGGGACCACTGAGTACTGAGCATCCACTGAGAGGTTCTCTTGTGGAGATGTGCTAAGGGTACAGTGAACACCAAGGATGCCATGAGACCCAACATCCGTTGCATCGAGATGGCTTGAACCAAGCTGCTCTCTCTGATGTAGTGGGCCATCTGTAAGATATCGCTCCTTCTGTCCTCTGGGAGAAAAGCCTTTGTACAGGAGGTGTCCAGAAGAGTTACTATAAAGAGGAGCTTCTGGGAGGGCTGCAGCTGTGATTCGTTGAGATTTAGCAGGACTCCCATGGACATGAGGAAGTCTGAGGCCGTGGCTACGGCATCCAGAGTTCCTTATCTGAAGGGACTTGCTAGGAGCTAGTCATCCAGATATGGGAACACTTGTATTCTGATTTTCCTGAGATGTGCTGCGAGAATTGCACAACACTTTGTAAAAACTCAAGGCGCCGAGGATAGCCCAAAGGGCAGGACTCTGAACTGATAATGCTGACCCAACGCCACAAACCTTAGGTATTTGTGGTGCTTTGAGTGTATAGGAATGTGTTGGTAGGCATTCTGCATGTCCAGGGAGGCTAGCCAATCATGTTGATGAAGCAAAGGTAGCAGGGTACCTAGCGATATCATCTTGAACTTTTCCTTGAGAAGAAACTTGTTTAACTTTCTGAGATCCAGAATGGGGCGCATGCTACCAGTTTTCTTCGGGACCAGTGAGTAATGGGAGTAGAAACCTGTGTTTCATTGATACAGCTGAACTACTTCTACTGCCCTGTTGTTCAGAAGGCCTTGTACCTCAGTAGCAAGAAGATCTGACTGCACTGCTGATAGCCTGGGCTGTCGTTTGGGGGGGGATGATCTGGAGGGGTTTCCAAAAGATTGAGCAAGCACCCCTCACGGATTATCCGGAGGACCCATTTGTCTGATGTTATGGATTTCCACTGGTTGTTGAACTGAGTCAGATGTCCTCCCACTGCTGAGGAACAGTCCCCCTCGGACAGTTGAGGTGGGACCTGGGCCAGAAACTCAGAAGATGGCACTGGGCACTTTGGGCACTTGTGCCTTCTGCTGCATTTTCTTTTGTGACTGAGGGTTGTGGTTTTTGTTAAAACCTCCTCTGCCCCAAGAGGACCGACGGTTGTGAAACTGATGCTTGTTGGCAACCCCCTGTGAGGAGGTAGGTGCAGGTCTAGCCGTCTTGATGGCAGACCTAGTCTTCTGTGTGGCCTCCAGAGCTTGCTCCACCTGGGGCCCGAACAGATACATACTGTCGAAGGGTAAAGCCATGACCTGCTGCTCAGCATCATTCGTAGAGCCTTAAGTACGTAGCCAAGAGTGGCAACGGGTGCAGATGCCTGCCTCTGCCGCCCAGGAAGCAGTATCAAAAGCGTCCACAGCAGCTTTAACCTGTTGGTTGTTGGACTCGATACCCCTAGTTATGGTCTGAGTAGCTCTGAATTAGTTTCTGACTTGGGCAGAGCTGCTACCATTTGTTTGAGTGAATGCCAAAGAACATGCTCATACTGAGTAAAATAACCCTGGTAGCTGGCAATATGGATACCCAGGGTGGAAGCAGCAAAGACTCTCTTACCCAAGGTGTCTATCTTGTGAGATTCTTTATTTATACGCCGGGCTGTAGATGCCTGAGGAAGGATGGCCTTATCATTCTCTGCCTAGACTACAATGGGATCAGCAAAGACTTGTGAGGCCAATATGGGGCAATCCTTGGGAGGGGCATACTTAATATCTATGGACTTAGCCATGGAAGGAATGAGAGAAGGATTGTTCCATACCATCTGAGAGAGGGTCTCGAAAGAGTGTTGTTTTGGAGGAGTTAAATCCATAGGGATCTCCAGGACATGTAGTTATTAGAGTCTTAAAAGCATCCCAGGATAGATTTCTGTAGTCTGGAGAGAAAGAGTAGAATTTCAATTTTTATGCAGAGACTTAAAGAAAAGGTCTTCGACCACAGGCTCTGCAGCAGGATTGACCCCTGCTCCTTCAACATCATCACCCAGTCGAAGATCTGGGTCAAGCTCAAAATTATCTCCCGACAGTTTAGGAAGGACTGTAGGAACAGGAAAGGAGTGAAAATCAGTAGGAAAAGTAGAAAAGGAAAGAATCGGAGTCGAGAACCCCTTGAGGCCGGACGGCGCCGCAACAAGCCTCGGCGCCAACGAAGAACACGGTGCCGAACACAAGAAAGTCAGCGCCATCGGAAACAGCCCAGCACATGGCACCAACAGAGGCCACGGTGCTGACAGAGCCCGCGGCACTGCAGACAGCACCATCAGAGCCCCCGGCACCGCGGACGGCACCAAAAGACTCCTCTGTGCCACAGATGCCGCCAAAAGAGCCCCCGGCATCACAAACGGTGCCGAGAGTGTCCCAAGGGTCTGAAAACTGCAATTTGAGGTAAAAAAGGAAAATTGGCAGTAGATAGAGGCATCAGTGTGGACCCCTGTACCGCAGCCATGTGGGGGGGGGGGGGAACACCCCAGAGCGGAGTAGACGGCACCAAAGAAGGCACTGCGCGACTAGGAAGTTCCAACCACCCTACCTGTTCCCTCGAATGGCCTGAAGGCCTTGGAGTGACCGGATCAGGCAACTGGACCAACCTCCGAGCCCACTGCTCCATGAGAGCAGCCCACTGGTGAAACTGCTCATCAGAAGCCCCTCCAATAGGCAGGGACAGGCTCCAATGTCGAGGAGGTTGGAGACTGGCGCCTGGCCCCAATAACCGACCGTCGACTCACAGACATACCAGAAGGTGACCTCGAGTGATGTCTTCTCTTTTTCCACTTATGTGCCGAAGAAGAGCTTGAGGCTGAATGGTGCTGAGAGTGGGACCGTTTTCTGTTATGTTTTTGGGGGACTGCCCATCTCCCTGATCATCGGACTGTCCGTCGTCAGACCCTCCCTCAGGAGAGGGCGGCAGACCGGACCTAGCCCAGCTAACTGAACAGCTTTCATACGAAGTCTCCCTACCATCACCTGACCTGTTCATGGTCGACTCCATCAATGGAGGACTGAAGACTTCTTTCTTATAATAAGTAAAATTATATATAAATCGGTAATTATTTCGAAGATATATTACAAACAATAAACTGAAAACTAAGCTGCTAGTTTGAAGTTTGGCTCCCGGAGGGCGAGCGACGTCGTCACTGCTCCATGACAGGGAAAAAGGAACTGAGGCGGTTGGAAGGTCAACGACAAGACAATCTTTACCGCAAAAGCCGGGGCTCACGGTGCTGTTCCTCGCAGCTCCATCTCTGGCGCTGGCCCTCTTGAAAAGTTTGCTCCTGCTGGGTCCTAGTGCATCTGGCGTAGATCCCATTAGTGTGAATGAGTGGTGAAGACTTTATGTCCAAGAAGATCAACTACAGCAGTAATCTATTCATCTAGGCTCCACTCACAAGCCTGAAAAGCTATCCAAATTGCTAGAACCCAGAGTGTAAGCAAGCAGATCTAGGCAAGTATGCCATACATGTGGCAAGTACTTAGCTGACAAGGCCGAAGCACTAAAGCTCAACATCAGAACAGCAGCAGTCTCAAACTGGGCCAAACATTTGCAATTGCTCAAACTCTGGCAGATCAACATTGCTTCTAAATCACTTCTCAACAAACTAACATTCAAGGCCAACCAGCTCTTCAGAGAAGGCATGCAAAATTGTATCCAACAGAAGGAAGATGGAAAGCATTTGGCAAAGGACAAATTCACTCATAAGTCCTTTCTACCTTCCTTTCGGGAGCAAGTTTTACTCCAATCCAGCAAGGTGACATAGAAGGCAAAACAACTACTCATACTCCAAGACCATTACAACAACTTTAAGTCAGCCTTCTTCTCATAAAACAGAAGTAGAGGCAGAAGTGGAGTAGTTGGGCACCCTTACAAAGTATAAAAACTAAAACAGTATATAAATATAAACAATCACACAAGTAAGAATAAATAACACCCACTTACATAAAAGAATTTCTATCGCTCAAACACAAAACTGCTTGTCACAATTCATAATTTCTTAGACCCCAAAGGCTTGTTGGAAGAAAAAAAGATTTTAATTTCCTTTTAAATATCTCTAGGGAAGACGACTCCCGCAGAGATCCCAGCAAAAAATTCCATAGGATCACAGCGGCCACTTCAAAAGCCCAATCCCCGGAAGATTTGAACCTCGCTCTGGGGACCTCCAGGAGGGCCTCTCCCACAGATCGGAAAGAGCGTCCCAGGGTGTAGGAATGCAGGAGCTCCTTCAGGTAACTGGGACCCAACCCATGCAGGGCCTTATAGGTCAACAGACCTATTCTGAAGGAGATGCGCCAGCACACAGGCAGCCAGTGCAGTTCCCGCAACACCGGCGCACTATGACAGGACCTTGAAAGACCTGACAATAGCTGAGCTGCAGCATTCAGCAGCAGCAGGCCTCGCATTGCACCCCTTCTGACCCCAAGGTAGAGTACATTACAGAAGTCGAGCCTCATGGTAACAAATGTGTGCACCAGTGTGGCCAGATCGTATAGGGGGACAAGGGATTTAATTAGAGCGATATTATGCCGAGCATCAAGTGTCAGCTCGCTGTCCAGAACAACGTCCAAATTTCTCACCTTGGTGGAGGCCCCCTCATTTGGCTGAACCTATGAAAAGCCCTAAAGCCTCTCCAGGGGCCTCCACTCCCCCCCCACCACCACCACCCGACCTGACTCAACCAGCAGTATTTCAATCTTCCCTGGGTTGAGCCCCAACCAGTTCAACGATGTCCATGCCTGGATCTTGGACAAGCACTTGTTCAGCACATCAACCGGATCGGATCCTCCCGGTGTGAAAGACAGGTAAAGCTGAGTATCATAGACATAGCAATGAAATCCCAGCCCATACCATCCTATGACCTCACCCAGGGGCAGCATATACACTGTGAATAACATGGGGAAGAGGACAGAACCTTTTGGCATTCCACAGGACAGGGCCATCAGGCCTGAGGAATAATTCCCCAAAACCACCCTCTGGGACCTATCCCACAGGAAGGACTCAAACCAGCTGAGGACCTTGCCAGTGAGTCCAACATAATCCCTCAGCTTGTCCAACAATACTCCAAGACCCACAGTGTCAGATGCTGGTGAGAGAATGAGGAGAACAAGAATCAATCACTCTCCCCTATCCCTTGCCCTTGCCTGAGCAGGTCATTCAACACCCATACTAATGCGGTCTCCATGCTGAGCATAGCCCTAAACCCGGACTGGAATGGCTCGTAACTCTGGAAGTCCGTGAGGTGACTCTCTAGGCCAAAAAGGTAAAGCCGAGACACAATGCAGACTTTCCATTCCGACATCAAAGAGATCCTCCCCCAGTGGGAGTAAGACTTTTTCGCTACCAACAGGAGAAAACATCAGACAGTAGGTCCTTTAAGTAATATCTTCCTGCTTTTCCATCAAGTTCAACAAGAAACCCAGAATAAACAAACTGATCACGTCACCCATGTCAAAGAAAGTCCACAAAGTTCAAGACATCAAGGTGACAATCAACAGCCTACTACTAGCCAACTGCACCAGTACCAATAGACCAACTGGGCCAAGAGGTGTACTCCATGTTTTTATGGTACATAAAATGACCATGAACCTAAGACCAGTTCTCGATCTACCAACTGGTACATCAGATACAGGACTTTCAAAACAGAGATGCTCAGCTCAAAAATGCACTCCATAAAACAAGGGGACTACTTGACATCAACACACATGAAGGATACATACCTGCACATACCCATACAACCAGCACATTTCAAATTTCTCTGATTCAACATACTGAGTCAACACTACTAATGTCAGGCACTACTGGTTTAGCTTTGCCTCTGCTCCCAGAGTGTTTACAAAAGTCACAGTTACAACTGCAGTTTATCTCAGAAAACACAGCATCCACATAGTATCATATGCTGATGACTAACTAATCAGAGCCAGGACTCGGACAGAGTCACTTCAACACATGCAAACAGACACTTTGACAGAGCACAGATGGATAATAAACATCAAAAAGAGTAGCAAAATCCTCAGCCAACAACTAGAACATCTGGGGGGCCATGGCAGATACCATCTTGGAAGTGTTCATCCGGCGCCAAAAACAGGGGTCAAATTGGCACCAGACCATTAGCCAAATGCTAGTAGATTTTGTATCAGGCTAGTAAGATTTTCCTTTAACCAACCCCACGGGCTTCTACTGGAGAAGGTAACATTTCAGTAAGTACACCAGATGGGCCAGTGGAAAAGTCTGTGGAGTTAGTGGATTTTCCCCAGTCAGTAGCTCTGCTGGCTAGTGGCTGCAAAACTTAATTTCTACCCCGGTAAAGAGAGTACACAAACTAACGAATCAAGCGAGAGTGCTCAGGCAGAAACAGAACCTGACACTGGTGAACATCTTTTCAGATGCTAGGGTCAATGGCATCCTGTACATGCTATAGTTCCATGGGCAAGATGGAACATATGACATCTACAGTCAGTAAGTGATACAAGCAGCAGATGCACTCAATAAGCATGTAACAAAGACTGCACAGAAAGAAAACAGAAAGTTCACTCAGATGGTGGGAAGATCCCACAAACATCCTCAGAGGCATCTCAATCCAGTCAGCATATGACGTAGCAATAGACATGGACACAAATCTATTAGGATGGGGTCAAACTGAACCAACACGTGGCTTCAAGAAAAATGATCAGCAGCTGCATCAAATATACTAATCAACGTGCTGGTGATGAGAGCAGTACTTTAGGCATCGACCCAATTCAAGAAAGATCACAAACAAGTCCTAATAGGATATAAGGCAACAATGACACACAAATCAAAACAGGGCATAACAAAAGAGCAAGAGAATGCTTTCAGAAGTAGGAACAGTTATGAAATGGGCACAACAAAAACTTTCAAGCATCACAGCGATGCACTTGGTGGGAATTCTCAATGTACAAACAGACTGGTTGAGCAGACAGTCTACTGTGCCAGGGTAATGGTCAACCCCCGCCCCCAGATATTCAATCAAATCAACTACAGATGAGGGCCCCTTCAAATAGATTACCAATGTTCTTCAGGCGATTCACTGAGGCAAAATCAAGTGGAGTAGATACACTCTCATAACACTGGCAATTCCACAAAGCGTGTTTCTACTATTTCCACTAATATAGCACACACTGAACAAAACACAACAATCTCAGCCCACGGTAGCACTCACAGCCCCATCCTGGCAGAGACTCTGATTCGCCACAGCAGTAGCGATGGCGATAGACAAGCCCTAGAAACTACTGCACAGGCCAGACTTTCTCTCACAAGGCCCAATCAATCACCCCAACCCTCAGGGACTCCAGTTAACAGTCTGGCTCCTGAGCGGCAAAGACAGCTGAGTAAAGGGTATAACAGCAAATTAGTGGACACAATGCTACAGTCTAGACGTCAGTCTACTACAACCACATACAGTAGATACTGGACAATATTCATGAGATGGTTACTGGAAAAAACATACCAAATCAGTCAAATTAACCATTACTGCTACACTTTCTTTCCTACACCATGGTCTAAAGAAAGGACTGTCAGTTTCTTCACTAACAGTGCAAGCTGCAGCAATCAGGGCAGTAACAGGCCACAGAGACGGCGCACCTCCAGAAGTGCATGCAGACATAAAGTACAGTTATATAAGAACTTACCGTAACAGTAGATCTTTGAGAGAAGCTCCTGCAGCAGCTAACACATATAAGACTGTAGCCAGCAGGTGGCAGGACCCCATGGAAAACTTCTAGATTGCCGTCTGTAGCGGGGACTGCCACCAACATCGGCCCACCCCCGACGTCACGTATGGTATAAAGGGTTAGCGGTCCCCCGTTTGCCCCCAGTTCTCCCACCAGAGACTCCGGCATCAGGATGGAAGGTGATCAGAACCAGAGAACCAAGGCCAATACCTCACAGAGCAATCAGGATGTTACCAACGTAAGCCGATTGCAGGAGAGAAACCTCTAGGGGGAAGGAGGGCGGGAAGCATACCTGCTGCAAAAGCTTCTCTCGAAGATCTACTATTATGGTAAGTTCTTACATAACTGTACTATCTTACTCCGAGAGTCAGCTCTTACAGCAGGTAACACATATAGGACTGAGTCCCAAGCAGATCAGGAGACCAGACTAGTCTTGGGTAGAGGTAAGGAAAGAGTGAAGAGGGAAGTACCCTTATGAGAGGAGTCCCTGCAAAACTGCAAGGCCAAAGCCTGCTCTGCGTCGAGAGGCAAAGTCCAGACTGTAGTGTCTGATGAACGTGTGGACTGTGTGCCATGTGGCTGCTGCACAGATGTCAGCCGCAGACACATTACTGAGGGCGGCGAAGAATTCCGCTACTCCCCTCATGGAGTGACCCTTCACTGAGCCTAGCAAGGATTCGCTGGACTTTTTGGTAACAGAAAGAGATGCAACTGATGAGCCATTTCGATAGGGTCTGTTTGGCTACAGGAGCCCCTTGGATCATGGGAGCAAAGGAAACAAACAACTGATCAGAACATCTGAAGTCCTTTGTTCTGGACAAATAAAACTGCAAAATGCGGTTAACATCAAGAGTATGGAGAAGAGCCTCCCCCAGTTTGAGTGATCAGGGTAATATAAAAGGAGATGTATGTCCTGATTTAAAGTCAACTTGGACACCACCTTTGGTAAGAACTTAGGATTAGTTCTCAAGGCCAACCAGTTCTTGTGAAACACTAAATAAGGCTCCTTGCACATCAGGGCCTGAAGCTCGGAAATCCTTCGAGCAGAAGTGACAGCAACTAAAAACAATGCTTTCCAAGAGAGAAAGCGAAGCTCGCAATCTGTGGCCGTCTAAAACAGGGGTAAGGTCAACTTTTCCAAAACAAACAACAAATCCCAAGGAGGGGCAGGGTCCCTTATGGGAGGCTTCACCCGTAGGATTCCCCTGAGAAAGGTGCAGGTTACCTCCTTCTGTGCTACAGTTCTGCCTTGGACAGGAAGATGGTGGACAGGAAGATGGTAGGCAGAAATGGCTGCTAAATGCACCTTGATGGAGGAATAGCCCAATCCTGAGTCAGAAAGCGACAACAGGTACTCGAGGAGCGAGTTCACTGTACTGGCTAAGGGGTCTAGATGGCAAGCCATAGCCCAGAAACAAAAGCATTTCCACTCTATGGCGTAAGTCGCTCTGGTGGAGGGTTTCCTGGCAGCTACCAGAATGTTAGCGACCCTGTCCGAGAGCACGAAACGGAGTCTGGAAAGGGCCTCAGAAGTCATGCGTGTAGGTGCAGAGACCAAAGATGAACCAAGGTCCCATCATCCTGGAAAAGCAGATGAGTGCTCAATGGCAAGGGAATCGGAGGTTCTACAGCCAACTGTTAAAGCAATGGGAACCAAATCTGTCGTGGCCGCAGTGGTGCTACGAGGATCACTGCTGCAACCTCCGCTTGCAACTTGAGAAGGACCTTCAGAAGGAGCAGGAAGTGAGGGAAAGCGTAGAGGAATCTCCCCTTCCAGGAGAGGGACAATATGTCTCGCCAGAAAACTCCAGGCCCCGGATCTAGCGAGCAAAAACTGTACAGTTTTGCGTTGATAGGGGAAGCAAAGAGATCCCACTCTGGCTTGCCCCATCTGTCGAAGAGAGCGTCAACGACAGACCTAATTAGTGTCCATTCGTGTGCTCTGGACCGAGTGCAGCTGACAGCACTGGCCAGAGTAATCTGGATCCCTGGAACGCGGACTGCTGAGATCTCTAGGTGGAGGGTATGGCCCAGTTCCACACCCTCACTGCTTCCCGACAGAAGGGGTTGGAGTGCGCACCTCCCTGCTTCTTGAGGTAGAATACCACAGACATACGGTCTGTTTGTACGAGAAGGTGTCCTGGGTGCAGCACGGTGCTCAAGGCCTGCAGGGCATAGAAGACTGCTCTCATCTCCAGAATATTTACGTGGAGAGTCTCCTCGTTCGCTGACCATGAGCCCGAGTTCTGCAAACACTGAGGTGTGCTCCCCACCCTGTGCCCGAGGCGTCAGACATCAAGACTTGGTCCGGAGCTCCTTTTTGAAAGGGCATCCCTTCCTCTAGGGAAGGGGATGTCATTCACCAATGGAGTTCTTGACGGATCAGGTTTGTAATGGAAACCGGTTGGTCCAAGTTGTCCCATCTTTGGTCCCACTGGACATGTAGGGTCCACTGAATCGTCCTCATGTGCAGTATCTCTAAGGGGACTGTGATGATGGATGCTGCCTATGGCCTAACAGCCATAAAAGAGTCCTGGCTGGTACTGGTGAGGCAGAAGAGACATGCTGTGCTAAGGCCTGAAGCCGATGAGCTCTGTCCTGAGGCAAATAGGCCCTCCTTCGAGGAGTATTGAGTTGAGCCCCAAAGAACTGGGGGGTTTGGGATGGTATTAGGGAGGATTTCGGGATGTTGACAGTGAAACCCAGTTCTCCAAAGACAGAACAGATGTCCTGAATGGACCCGTCAAGAGTCAATCGTCCAGGCAGGGGAAGACATAATGTCCTTTCCTTTGAAATGCCACTACTACCACTGCGAGGCACTTGGTGAAGACCCTTGGGGCCAACGGCATCAAACCCATGTCTACTGGATATACCAAGCCCATTCACAGCTTGTTATTCTAACCTCTAAGCTATACTGCCAGACCCGCACTACCTTTACTGAGAAATGCATTTCGGAGAGGTGTGGGCTTTTTTAGTTTCTCTGGACTTGTTATTATGGATTCTCATACAGACTACCACTCTAACTATATTAGTGGGTTTAATATAGCCTGTATCATTAAGACTATTTACTTTCAGTGGGGATTTACATTTTACCTTTAGGATGACTCAACTATTACCTACAAAGATATTTTCCTATAATGTCAATGGTATTCATGACCCCATAAAACGTTCTAGGCTCTTGCAGATGTTTCGACAGGAAAAACCTGATGTCTTACTTTTACAAGGGATGCATCTTTCCCAGATGGAACATCAGAAATTTTTTAAATTTGGATATTCGACAGCAGAGTCAACCTCCCACCGTAGTGGGCAACATAGGGGTGTCACTATTTTACTGCCAAGGGGTACTCCCTTCACTATAACTGATAGATACGCTAACTCGAAAGTTAGATACATTACAGTGGTCCGCCATTTGCAGGGAGAACTGGTTACTTTGGTTAATATCTACCTCCACCCTGGCTCAACAAAGGCAGTGATTCACCATTTCTTTCATAAACTTCTCACATTGGCTCATGGGATCCCTTATTATGGGAAGGGATATCATTATGGTGATGAATCCAGTTTTGGATTCACAGAGTCACTGGTGTGCAAAAATCATTCATGACATGGACGTCTCAACTAGGGTATCTGGATGCCTGGGCTCAGTTCTTCCCGACAACTAGGGTATTTACATACTGGTTGCCCAGACACTATTCCTCTGCCTATGTGGACAAATTTTTTTTTTTATCTCAAGACAGACAGACATAAGTTAAATATCTGAAAGGTGAGAACACTTGAAACTATTACATGTCCAGTCAATGCCTGTTAATAAGATGAGTAACATTTTGAAAAAGAACAAGATATTTGTTATGGCCCTACATTTTATTGGCTCACACTGGTTTTCTTAAAAATTAATCTTGGTAAGTCTCGCAAACACACCCTGTGGCATCTCAATTTGTCTCTTCTTAAAGACCCAGAGATCATTCAAATGGTGACTGACAGTATACCCCAGATTACAGCAGAAAATACCAGGGAGGCAATCTCCACTTCATTACTGTGGGATACAATAGAGTGTATACTACGGCGTCAAGTAATAGCAATAGCAATGCGAGAAAAGAAATTGCGGGATGCAAAATACCAGGAACTCCAAGATAAATTAAAAACTCTACAACTTTAACTACCCCAAAAGACAGTGAAGTACTCCAATTGACAGCATAAACTAAATAGGAATTACAAAAATTAATAGATTAGAAAGTCGAATAGGCCTTGCGGTATCTCCGTTAATACTATTACGCTGGGGGGGGGGTGCATATGGCTCTCGGAGACTAGCCCGGCAGCTTTGTATAAAGCAGAGTCAGGCCTGTATATTGCATCTGTAGAATCCTAAAACACGGGTCCTCACTCAGAACCATGTTGAAATCGGACATAGATACATAGACAGTGTCGGCAGATAAGGGCCTATGTCACACCCAGTCTGCCCATTTGAGCTTGTAAGTTCAGTTTGTTTTCCTAGAAGTCTGTTGCCCCTTACCCCTGACCTCCAGAATTCCTTTATGTCTATCCCATACATTCTTAAATCCTGTGATTGTTTCAGCCCCCACCACTTCCTCTGGCAGGGTGTTCCACTTGTCCACCACCCGTTCTGTGAAGAAATTCTTTCTCATGTTTCCTCTGAATCGCCCTCCTCCAACTTCATCCCATGCCCTCTAGTCCTGGAACATCTTTTCGCTTAAAATAGTGTTTTCCTGCACCTGTTCCTCCTGTAAGATACTTGTATGTCTCTATCATATCCAGGGCCGATTTTCTCGTCACTTTGAGCAAGTTCTACGTAGGACTTCCCATTTACCGCAGAACTTCTGTATGGAGGATGGTTATTTCATGGATTCTTAAGTGCAAATAGCTATGATGCTATTTCCTTTATTTTTAGCCTGTTTTGTTTTTTTGCGTATGTATATACTCATATGTGTGGTTATATATATGTTGTTATATCACTTTCTTTAAGTTGGTGTTTATGATTTTACTTCCTGCATTTCAGGAAAACAATAAAATGTGTTTGGGATGAAAATTAAGCCTATATCAGACTACCTATTTGTGATATGCTCTTATTATAGAAATTGAGAGGACATTAGAGGAGGGAAACTGTAGTTTGATCACACACAAGAAATGTATTCAGCTGCTAATAAATCTGTTTCACAACTGAGTTTGTGTCTTCTTTGTTATATTTTTATTGTGAAATTAAAGATGCCGGATTCACTGTACACCACCTTCACACAGATCTCTTGTAAGTTATGACAAGTCATGTATGTCACATATTACTACTGCATTGCCTGGAATACCAGCCTAGCCTTGTGCTGCAACAACATGGAATGTTTTTTGCTGGAATTCAGCATTCATGCACACACCCTAAACATAATCATTTTCTTATATTTTAGAGCTGGGATTTACATTTTAAATGAAGCCTCCTTGGCTCTCTGGGATCCAACCCACTATAGGCTGAAAATAAAAACTAAAACATCTAGTCCCCTTCCTACCTGACACCATCCCTGCTGGGGACATGAGATTTGCTCTAATAAACTCTATTTACAAGCTCCAGGTCTATACAAGGCTCTCCTGGTGTCTTAATTCTTTTATATAGCTTTTTACTAAGAACTTTGTACTTTGGACTATGTAAAGAAGTCCCCTGCAGTAAGGGTGCCAGCTAGGACCATGTTTGGGCCCCACAGCACCACGGAGGCCTCAGTTAAAATTTAAATCCTTTTTGTTTTCTTTCAATAGCGGGACTGAGCACTGAAGAGCCACCCTCCCCATGGTAATGTTAAAAAGAGTGTCTCCATCCTGCATTAATTTTCTGTGATACATAATAAGCAGCAGTATTTGTTAGTCAGCAAGAAAGTCAGTTTCTTTAGCAAAAATGTATTTCTGACATACACTTACATTCATGCACAGTGTATTTTAGTTTTGAAGATATTTTTAGAACAGCTTTTATAGCTGTAGCTAATTTAGTAATTAATGACTCAGCTCATTAAAGATGGCTGCCACTTGCAATTTTAAAAATCAATTCCACTGAGGTTACCTGTTGAATGTACATGCTAGATTTGTAATGTGGATATATTAGGCTGATGTTACCACATGCTTCTGATGGTAAACTTAGCATCACTGCAGCAAGCAACTGTACTTAATTTTTTTTCTTGTCACTGCTCATTAGCCAACAGAGAATGAGTTTCCAAATACATGCTTGTTTTATTATTTTAAATATTAAAACTACTAAAGCAGACACAAAATGAGGACAGAAGTGCATCTTACAAGAAAAGAGAAAAAAGGCAATGTAAAATACAGTAGAATAAGAAGGCTTAGGTGCAATATTTTCACTGTTACATGCACTGCTGCTTTAATGCGGTGCTGCCTGAAGCTGGGACTCGAACCCAGGTCTCCTGGAAAACTTTGCTAACAATACACTCAAAACTCACCAACAGAAATTACATTCGCAAATGAACCCTAACATTTAAAAACAAATATTTTCTGATGAATGCTAAAGAAACAGTCAAGGAAGACACTATTTCTCACTAAGGCAGACACATGTCCTCAAGAGTCCCCACCCCCTCCACCACAACATGATTCTATCATTCTCTTGTAGGTTAATTATTAAGCATAATTTAACTACAGATTGAAATAGATTGGAAAATATTTATAATGTAATGTTTGATGAAGGTGTGCCCATATTTAAAACCTTCTAATGCAGCATGAAGCTACAGTCAACCATATTCAATAGGTTAGGTCTTTCCTCTCTTTTTGTTTTTTTTTACTGTAAGAGTTTGCGCACCGTTTTATAATGTTTTCATTGACGTCAAGACCTTGGTATAAAACATGACTAGCGCTGTACTAATTTACCCGCGGTCCCCTGTGTCTTCCTTGCCTTACTCCTTGAGCAGCTGACACAGCTGCAGGACTGTTTACTCGCAGCCTTATTTCCCCTTTATCTTTGATGTCCCATGATGTCAAAGGCTGTGAATTTAATATTGATTTTATAAAGTACTTTTACTGTAACATGTTAGGATTATCTTCAACCGCAAGGAAGCTCAAGCACTGAGCTGGATTTGCATGCAATGTGGCTCTCCAGCTCTCAGACTCTTTTCCCGACGAATGCTTTATTTATTACAGTGACAGAGTGCTGTGAAACAGGACTGCACACACAGCCTACAGCTATCTCTGTGTCTTATATACACAACGTCAGTGCCCTGTGTATACATTAGGCTTGAAGATGTAAGTGGATCGGAGAGACATATAATTTGCTGGTAAGTAAACAGACAGATGAGTTTATAGATCGCATTAAACCCCAGTGGCGGTAGCTTGCAGAAGAGAAGACATGCCTTACCCTGACTCTGCCCTCTTCCATCTCTTTATTTCTAATTTGGGTAAAGTTATGATATGACAAGATAGCAACGAGTCACACCCCACAGCACAGAAAGTGGGTGAACTTGCAAGAGCACCCAGTCTAGTTAATGTCAGAAACCGATGGGCTTGAGACAATGTCTATTGAGCGCATGAGTTCCTCGATCATTAAAATACATTTTTTTGCTTAGCAACTTTTTGACCCCATCGTTAACGTGCTTATTACTTTGCAAGTTCTTGTTAAAAAGCTTAGTATTAACCTTTCCATACCTCACATTCTTTTGATATCCAAATGTGGAACGCTGCCCCTTATGACATAGGAAAAATCATCACAGGTGAGGTGCAGTTCCACGGGTGAGGCACAATTCCGCGATTTTCCGCGGATAGTTCTGCGGCCGCGGAACCGCGGAAAACACGGGACCCTGATCATATCCCCTCTCTCCCTCCTCTCCTCCAGAGAGTACATGTTCAGTTCCTTCAACCCGTCTTCATAGGACTTGTGATGCAATCCATGCACCATCTTTGTTGCCCTCCTCTGAACCTTCTCTACCCTGTCTATGTCCTTACGTAGGTATGGTCTCCAGAACTGTACACTGTACTCCAGGTGGGGCCTCACTAGTGTCTTGTATAGCGGAATTATGACCTCCCTTTTCCTGCTGGTGATGCCCCTGCCTATACATCCCAGCATCCTATTTGTTTTACCTGCTGCCTTGTCACACTGTTTCCCTACCTTGAGGTCATCAGAGATGATAACCCCAAGATCCCTTTCCTGCTTGGTGCATGCTATATCCTCACCCCCCAACTGATATATTGTGCCAGGGTTTCTGTGCCCCATATGCATTATCTTGCACTTCTTTGCATTGAATTTCAACTGCCAAACCCCTGACCATTCTTCAAGTTTCTGCAGGTCCCTTCTCATTCTGTCTACACCCTCTGGTGTGTCTACTCTGTTACAGAGCTTTGTGTCATCGGAAGTGAAATTCCTGCCTTCTAGGTTCTTTGCAATGTCACTGATGAAGATGTTGAATAGGACCGGTCCAGCACTGATCCCTGTGGTACCCCCACTGGTCACTCTTCCCTCTGTGGAGTGACAGCCATTTACCACCACCCTCTGTGTCCTGCCACCCAGCCAGTTACTTACCCACCACACTACTGTCCTGCCCACACCATATTCCCAGTTTGTGTAATAGTCTTCTATGGCACAGTGTCAAAGGCCTTGCTGAAGTCCAGATAGGCCATGTCACTGCCCTCCCTGATCCACCTCCCTAGTCACCCAGTCAAAAATTCAACGAGGTTGGTCTGACATGACTTCCCTTGAAACCATGCTGCTTTGGGTCCTGTAGTCCACTGACAACCAGATGTTCCACCAATCTCTCCTTCAGTAGTGCTTCATGATCTTCCCCACTACCGAGGTGAGGCTGACTGGTCTGTAGTTCCTGCTTCCTCTTTGTTCCCACTTTTGTATAAGGGGACTACATCTGCTGTCCTCCAGTTTTTGGGTACCTCCCTGTTTCCAGTGATCAGCTAAACAGGATAGCCAGAGGTTCAGCCACCACCTCTCTTAGTTCTTTAAGGACCCTGGGTGCACCCATCTGGCCCCATTGCTTTATCAACTCAGACATTTCCAGTTCCTTCAGGACCCTTTCTCGTAAAGGGACTTGTGTCCATTTCTGCACCATTCTCACCCTTGTACTCCCTTCAGACCCATTACCTCCTCTCTTCCTCAGTAAAACTGAGCAGAAATACCTGTTCAATATGTCAGCTTTACTGTTGTCACCTCCACGCGCCCCATCCTCCCCCTTCAGTCTCACTCACCTCCTTTGTCTTTCTTTTTTCACTTATGTACCTGTAAAAGGTTTTGTCCCCTCTACCCACTGATTTTGCAATGTGTTCTTCTGTCTGAGCTTTGGCTTCCTACTGACCTCCCTGCCTTCCTTTGCTTCTCCTGGTACTTCTCCCTATCCCCTTCTGCCTGTGTCTTTTGTAGTGCCTGAATGCAATATTTTTGCTTTCCTTTCTTGCTACCTCTTTGGAAAACCATGATGGTCTCTCTTCCTTTCCTCTCATAACCTGCTTAATTGCATAATTCTGTTGTTCTTGTAATCCCCATTTTAAACACTGCCCACTGTTCTTCAACCCCTGATTCCTGTCCCATTCCCCTTAATGCCTCTTTCAAGTATCTCCCCATTTTCCCAAAGTCTGCCCCCATAAAATCCAGGATACGTGTTTTTGTGTGGTTTGGATCTGCTCTTTCTGTGATTTCAAACCACAATGACTGGTGGTCACTGTTTCCCAGGTGCTCCCCCACTGTTACCCCCATCACACTGTCCCTGTTTGTGAGCACAAGGTCCAGTATTGCCTCTCTGCCGAGTTGGTTCCATGACCAGTTGTTGAGGAAGGCACCTGAAGGAGTCCAGGATAAATCTGCTCCTAGTTGATGCTGCTGCTGGATGCTCCAGTCCACGTCTGGAATACTGGAAGTCTCCAACCAGTACTACTTACCCTTGTCTGCCATCCTTGGATGCATAGCATCAGCTCCCCTATCTGTTTCTTCCTCCCGGGCTGGTGGTCTATAGACCACACCCGTGCGGATGGCTGTCCCCATTTTCCTTTCCAGCTAACCCACGGTATCTCTCCCCATTTTGTTCCTCCTGGATCTCTGTGGCCTTATGTCATTTTTCATACAGTGCCACTCCTCCTCCTCCTGCCTGCTCTGTCTCTTCTGAATATGTTGTAGCCAGGTATGGCCATCTCCAGTCGTAGGTTATCATTACACCAGGTTTCAGTGATGGCCACAATGTCCAGGTCTGACTGCATCATGACAGCCTCCAGATCTTCCATCTTGTTGCTAAGGCTCCTGGCATTTGCACACATGGCTTTCCATGATTTGACCTCCTAGACTGTTTCACTGTTCTACTCCAGCCCCTTCCTTGGTTGTCATTTATCCCTGGTTCTCCTTGCTGTCTGCCCTTCTGCTGAATTTTGCCCCTTTCTGCTTATCCACCTTTGGGCACTAATCTCCATCTTTTGCACACTGCTTTGCAGAGATAGCCACTCTGGTTCACTGGTTCCACTGCTAGCTGTGGGGGTGAGCAAGTAAATTCACCTCCTTGCTGGCCTGCCACCCCCTTTGCTAGTTTAAATGCTTGTCAATGTAGTATTTAAACTTATCATTGAGTGTTTGATTCCCTCCAGGATGGATGCAGGCTGTCAGGCTTGAACAAACTCCATCCTCCAGGTGGGTCCCCAGTCACCAATGAATCCAAACCCTTCCTCACAGCACCTGTTCTTCAACCATGAGTTAAAGTTCCTGTGCATGCACTCTATGCTCTCCCTTGCCTCCTCACAGGTAGTACTTTGAGAAAGTGACAGAGTAGCTACCTGCTTGAGACCCTCCCCCAGTTTCCTAAACTCTTCCTGAACTTCCTTTGGCTCCCATATGCCAGGTCATTAGTACCTAGGTGGATAATGACATCCAGCTCACCCTCCCGTCTTGCCTTCCCAGTGATCCCCAGGATCTTCCTTCCATCCCTCCATGCCGTGGCACCTGGTAGGCACCTCACCTCCCTGTCCTCCCCCTCCTGTGTTCCTAGCTGGACAGATTTTTATGATTATGCAGAGTTATTTGCACAAGATTTCCTACCATCCTGACAGGTGGAAGGAAAAACTCCTCCCCCACTGGCTCCACCAGAGGGTCAAGCGGTGGTGGGGGGGCCCTCACTAGCCAAGAGGCCAAGGCATGAGAGAACATCACTCCCCCTGAAGGCCCATGAGGTACGACTGGGGGGGGGGCCCTCTGACACCAGAGTCAGTCATTTGGTCCGGCGGCTGACTGAAGCCTGCTTCGTCTGATAGGTCTGCTGATGACGAAAAGGCTGCCTGGAGTAAGAGCCGACAAGATACCTGGAACGGACCAAGCGTAAGGCCGTGCTGCCCTAGAATCCATAAAGATGTCCCTGGTGTCTCTGCACATTGCAATCTCCTAGAAAGGCGTCAAGTATGGTGGACTGTCACGCCGCCCAGTGGCGCTGAGAGTTGAGGCGCTGGACGCCACACCTCACGCCACGCCGGCCACCCGGGTTCGGGAACAAGTCCGCAGATCCAAGGATCGGTAGGGAGGGTGAAGGATTGAGCGTCCCTTGGACTGCTATCCTTCCCCAGGGAGGGGGGATTTCACCAGCTGATGTACTGGTGATGTCTAGTGGAGGCTGGAGGCACTACAGTACTCAGCCGCAAGATGCTGGGGATCGGAGTCTCAGCGGACGTCTTTCGGGGGTGCGCGGGAGAGTGCATCAGCCAAGCTGGACATCATTGCACGTCCGAGCTCTGGGGGGGAGTTCAAAGAAAAAGTGGAAAACAACAGCGCCATGGATAGGCGACGGCACCAAGTCCCTTATGTCCTTCGCTGGGCTACCCCATCTGACCTTCTAGGTCCTTCACCTCGGTCCTGCCCTGCAGCCGGAGTCTGATTCTAAGAGTGACCAAGAGGCGGAGGGCAACCCACCCAGGAAGGGTTAGACCAGGGGTGCTGGCTGCAGGGAGGTGGGGAAGAGAAGGTTCAGTTCGTGGGGGCCTCTGGCGGGCAGGATAATGACTCAGATGCCTGACAAGAGTTCCATGGGGCTGCAACCGGAGGGAAATAAAGTTGGGGGGGGGGGGAAGTATGGTGGACTAGACTCTCTGTGCCATCCCAAAAATCCAGAGCCATGAATGTCTGCAAAGACAGATGGCAGTGGCTGTAGACCGAGCTACCAAATCTATGGAGTCATAGGTGGCCCGGAGGGCATGACAACAGGAGATCCTAACCGTACTTACAGCCTTAGCTATCTCGGCCTTAAGCTCGGAATCCTGGATGGCCTCAAGCCTGGATTCCAACTAGCCCAGAGTGGCGTTCTGGAAAGAAACCATATGCGCCACATAATTAAAGGATCTAAGGGTGCAAGTGGATGGAGAATAAATCTTGTGCCCAAACTTATCAGCTACCCAGATTCTCTATCCTGAGGTGAGGACAGGCCTTTAGGACGGGTCCCCCAGGCCTGGGCAGCCGCTAAGACGACTGCATCCACTGCGGGGTGACAGGCCAAATAAGGGACCCCTTACAGGGAGTGGTACACCCTATCAGCCTTTTTGTGGACCAAGGGGACAGAAAAAGGGTGTTGCCAAATAGTGGAAGTGAGGTCCTCACGAGGAGCCGTCCTGGACGGAATAGGCTTAGGCGAAGATTCCGCCATACTGAGATGCTCTGCCAGCCTTTTCCTCTTGGGGTCCTGTTCTTCAGTGGCCCAACCATGAGCCGCCTGGATCATTTTGAGGAGCTCGGAAAAGGAAGGGTCCTCAGGCGGAGACCTAGGGGACTCCTTCAGTTGTGGCTCATTCCAGAGGGTATGAAAATCAGAGCTAATGGATGAGGGAGAGTCAAACTCCTTGTCTGATGAGAGTTTTTTCCAGCAACTGAGCCCTAGGAAGGGAAATGTCCTGGACAGTATCCCTCACATGAACGTGGACAGTGGAAGAATGGTGAGACTGTCCCACCAAGGAAAGGTGGGAGTCGACAGGCAACGTGGATACCTCAGTCGGCCTGGAGAGGGACGGTGCTGAGGCCGCCCATTGCTGCCAGCGTCCCAGATCAGAAGCCAGTTGAGCCCTGGCCTCTTGCCACCAGGACCGGAAAGCAACTTGCAAGTCAGCCTGAAGGTGAGATGAAGGCAGAGGAGGCGGTGGGGGCTGGCAAAGCTGATATCTGAGTGACTGACGATGCATCGGATAGCCTGGTGTCTGGGAAGAAAAGGGGTATCCCAGAGCCGCATAACCTAAGAAATGATGCCCCATTGGGTGGCCAGGTAAGTGAGACAATGTTGGGCACCCTGATGTCAAACATCCCTGTGTCAGGTACGCTGGGTAACCCATTTGGGGATAGCCGGGAGACAGACACAACGGAGGGGCTGAGGGGCCAGTGGGAAGTCCGAAAGGGGGAAGTGAATGTCCCGATGGGGGACCCACCAGGTCAGTCGACTGACCCGAAAAAGGGTCAGGCGTCGGGAAGCCTGGCTGAAGTCCAGGCATCGGACTCCCTGGGCATCTAGGGAAAAACAGTACCAGACGGGGGATTAGCGGATGTCTGGGGAGCCACTGGCCCAGTGAAGGAACCTCAAGCGTCTGGAGATTAAAAGGTCCAGAAGAAGGAACCCAAAAGTCTGCGGGATGCCAAGGATTCTGAGACCCCGATGGAAGGCCCCTGTGACAGGGTTCCGAAGGTCCAGTGAGCAGAAATGGAAATTACATACTTGTGTAATTCTTGATCTTCTTGGACAGAGTCTCCAACACTCATTCACACTAATGGGAGTATGCAGGAGGCGCTAGTACCCCACAGGAGCCAAAAATCTTCAGGAGGGCCGGCGCAGGGATAGGACTGCACATGCACAGCAAGGTTAGCTCACGCTGTATAGGCTATCTTGGCGTCGACCCTCCAACCACTTCAGTACCTTTTCGACCGAGGAGGTGCAGCATAACTAATGAATGAAAACCTGTCCCTAACCTCCGGGCATGTGAAGGCCTGGATGACCCCTGTAAGAAGGGTCAAATGAACAATGTCTTCACAGCCCGAACAACAAGGTAGTGAAGACCAAAAAACAGAATGAGTGACCTCGGGAGATGGTGGGTGGGCGTGTGAATGCGTGGTGGAGACGTCGTCCAAGAAGATCAAGAATTACGGTGAGTATGTAATTCCCGTATCTTCCTGGACTCAAGTCTCCACCACTCATTCACACTAATGGGAGAGTACCAAGCTAAATATCAACCAACCCCGAGTAGGGCGGTCGGAGACAGAGCTCACTAAGAACAGAAGTCCAAAAGAACTGTCCTGCCAAAAAAGAGAGCTGTTTGGTATAGACATCCAGAACAAAGTGCTTTACAAAGGTAAGCACTGAGCTCCAACTCACTGCCTTGCAGATGACTGCAGTGGGTGCATTATGAATCTCCACCAGGAAGCCACAACCGCTCCGACAGAGTGGTGTGAATCCGGCCTTTCAACTTGCCTGTGATGTGGATTAGTAGTGTCGGAGACATGCTACTAACCAAGCTGAAAACATCTCATGGCAAGAGGTTGGTCCAACTGAGGCATGCTGAAGATACAATAGTTGTTCGAATGTGTATCTCTTCGTTCTGTCGATGAAGAATCACAGAACTGTCCTAACATCCAGAGAGTGAGGGGAGTGCTTCCCTTCCTTCTGGAGTTAACAAAGCAAAACTTGACTAACGGTAATTGAGCCAGTGACAAGATGTCTACTGGCTCAAGACAGACCGAAAATGCACAGAGGTTTACCTTCACTGCTGAGTATGGCTGGTCTGCGACCAACAGGTCCAAAAGGCACTCCAGCACCTTACTTGGTGGACAACCGAAGGGTCCAGATGGGACTTGAACAACATATGGAGAAGGGTTTCCACTTAGCCACGTAAGCCTACCTGGTGGAAGGCCTATGCACAACTTCGAAGACATCTGCAATGGTCTGGGAAAAAAACAAAGCTTACCCACTTCATTTCCTCCGGGTCTGGCATGGAGATGACGGGAACATAGGCTAGGTTGGACTAAAGTCCCTGTGTCAGAGGGTCAGCTCGTAGAGGTAGTCGCTTCAGGGGAACTTCTGGCAGACTGTAGATCAATGCAAATCAATCTGCCAAGGCCAGTCTGGCACGAAGAGAATCATCCTGCCCCCCGTGCATACAACTTGATCAGTACCCTCTGAATTTTGGGAAGAGGAGGAAAACGTACAGGGAGCATCTTCAATATTGCACTGAACACATCCTAACAGAAAACACCAGAGTCAGGATTTCTGAAGCAGGATAGAGGCAGTTTTGTATTGAGAGGGGACGCAAAAAGGACGGGGTCCTAACTGTCCCATTCATCAAAAGTGACTGCACGAAATCTGAACTGACGCATCGTACTCAAGGTACCACTCTCACAACCTCACAGCCCTACTGCAGAGAGGGTAGGGGAACACCCCACCCTGTTTTCTGATGTAATACATCACAGACTGTCGTCCTTCCGAAGCAGGAGCACTTTGAGGCAGGGAGCATACTCCAGGACTTTGCCTATAAGATAACTATCATCACTAAGAAATTTATGACAAGATGAGGATCCTTCTGGCTGCACACCAGCAACAGAAATACTGCACAGTACCCGCAGAGGGCCTGATCTCTCAGAAGCAGAGAGAGAGAGTGCAACTGAGAGGCCGAAAGACTGGCTGCTGTCTGGGTGGAAAGTCTGGGGAAAGCTATGAAGTTGGGAGAGTATCCCTCTCGGACAATCCTGATGACCTATAGGACTGCTGTAATGGACTTCCACTGATTATAAAACTGAATTAGTCGCCCTTCCTACCACCAAGAGGCGCCCCCCCCCCCAAGACAGCTGGGGTGGGTCTGGGCTGGATTCACAGAGCTTAGTATAGGGCGGTTTCAGATCCTGTGCCCTCTACTGCATTCTCTTAGAGGCTATGGGATTGCTTCCTGAAAAGGGCACCTAGGCCACTACCTCGAAAGGACTGCTTGTCACAGGGATGTTGTGTGGTTTAAATGGCAGCCCTATTGTTCTGAGAGGCCTTTAGTCGAACAGATAAGCACAGTCGAGGAGACGTTAACCACCTGTTGCCAGCGGCAGCTGCTCTAGAGGCAGAGATGTAGGTGTCCATAAAAGCTTTAGGCGATTGGACTATATGCCCCTAGCAATGGAACTTTAGATTTCGGAAGGCTCTTGACCATTGCATTAATGTGTTTCACAGGGTGTACTTGTACTGAGGAATGTAGGAGCTCAAGACATAGGAGGCTGCTCTGATCCACAGATGAATACTGAAAAGTTATGGTGGACCCCATATCCCTGAGGAAAGGGAACTGGAAAGAAGATCTTCCATAACACTGATATAGAGGGTTTGCATTCCAGCCCATAAAATGTATTTATTTATTTGCTTTTGGTAACAAAGCACGTGCACTAGGCATAGCAATGCCTACCTTCAGGCATGACTCGGGAGAGTAAAAGGATTACAGATGACAACAAAAACAGTTTATACAGTACAATAATAGGCAGAAAAGAAAAATAATTACTCACCTTAGTAATTATGTTTCTTCTATTGGAGTCTTGCTGTATTCTGACAAATGCAGTTAGCCCCAGCCTTTAAACTGTCCCAGAGAACAAAGGGTTAACTTTCTATGCAAAGCATAGAATGCTGAGCTTGACCTCGGTTGGTGTCTCTGTCTGGAGCCCTTTGAAATCCAACTGTCAGATTCTTACGAGCAAAAACGCACTAACTATCCTATGTGGAAATTGTAAAATTTTTACTAGCCAACTGGCAACAAACGTTTTGGAGTCCCAAAGGAAGACTCAAGTCAGGAAACCCAAAACCCAATCCAAATAATAACAAAAACACCCAAACAAAAAGAAGAGGGTGTAAAAGGAGCAACCCTGAGGTGCAACACTGCGCCTGCCCACCCACTTCCCAAAACCAGGTTCTGAGAGGGGAGGCAGGGGGGAGGTCAGAATACAGCAAGACTCCAATTGAAGAAACATAATTACTAAGGTGAGTACGTTTTTCTAAAAACAACATGAAGTCTTGCTGTATTCTGACAAATGCAGACTACCAATCAGTACCTCCATGGAGGAGGGACAGAACCTACTTTGGGAATAGGCTCTGAAGTACTGCTGTGCCAAAGCGAGCATCACTTCAAGCCTGGATATCCAGGGAGTAATGCTTGGTAAAGGTATGGACTGTTTTCCAGGTGGCTGCTTGACAAATTTCTAACAGAGGGATGTCCCTGGCAGCAGCTGTACCTCTTGTAGAGTGAGCTCTCAGGCAGAAACAGAAACAGGCCGGCCGGCTGATAGACAGGCCCACAACGCTGCACGGAATAAGTGCACCTGGGCCATCAGGAAAGCCAAGGCCGACCACTATCAAGCCACCCTCAAATCCTCCAGGGGGTGTGCCCGAACTTTTTGGGATAATGGCAAGCAATTGAACGGGAGCGCACGCTCCCCTCCCCCATCCCAGATCACCATTGGCAGCACTACCGTTACAGACCCTACAAACATTGCAAACTACCTCAACACATCCTTTACAGACCTCAGCTCTATCCTCCCCAGTAATTTCTTTGATCCACCACCCTCCCTACTGGCCCGAGCCCTCCAACACCCTAGCGTCTACCTACATAGGATAACTGCCCAGGAAGCTAGACCCCACCTGATCCGTGCACTAAAAACCAATAGTCCCGGCGACGACTCCATGGACCCCAGCATTCCCCGGCTGGTAGTAGATCAGGTCCTTGCCCCACTCACCAGCCTTCTCAATAAATCCCTTTGCCTGGGGCAATTCCCTACTACACGGAAAACTGCCATTGTTACTCCCATTCACAAAGGAGGTGATAGGTCCTCAGCCGGGAACTACCGTCCTATCTCTATACTCCCGCCTCTATCCAAAGCCCTTGAAAAACTGGTTGCCACGCAAATCACTGAGTACCTGACCAAACACAACATCCTCTGCCCTGAACAGCATGGCTTCCATGCCGGACACAGTACAGGCACAGCACTAGTTGAATTTTCAACATTCCTACACTCATCCCTGGACTCTGGCTCCCTAGCCGGGGCAGTGTTCATCGACCTGTCTAAGGCTTTCAACACTGTCTCCCACCCCTTCCTGCTAGATGCCCTCTGCCACACTGGCTTCGCTACTGGGCCACTCGCCTGGTGCACCAGCTATCTATCTGCCCGCTCCCAATGTGTCAAAATTAATGAAACACTTTCAAAAATGTGTCCCATCCGCTCAGGGTTCCTCAGGGCTCCATCCTGGGACCCCTACTCTTCTCGCTCTACCTTAACACCCTGCCCAGTGCATGCACTGGGAAAATTCTGCTATATGCAGATGACGCAGTCATCTTTGCCACCCACCGTAATCCTACCTCTCTCCAGGACTCCCTGCAACTTTCCTATAATGAAGCCGAAACCTGGTTTAAAGAGCACAGACTGGTCATAAATCTCAAAAAAACAAAAGCAATGCTCTTTGTCCACCCCCAAAACAAAGCCAGCAACTTCCCACTCCATATCCTCCCCTGCTCCAAACAGCCACTAGAGCAGGTACACTCCTACAAGTACCTTGAGGTCACCTTTGACTCGGCCCTCACCTACCACATCCACATTGATGCACTTGCCTCAGCTACCAATGTGCAGCGAGGTATCTTATACCGCTACAAAAACTGTCTCTCCCCACCGCTTGCGGTGACATCGTCTATATTATCCCTGGTTGACTATGGACTACCGGTCTACGGTGCTGCCGACACAACTGCCCTCAACAAAATCTGCCTCATCCTAAACAAGGCTTGCAGGCTAATTGCTGGGACCCCTAGGCTCACACACTCGTGCCAGCTCTATGGTATGGCAACATTGTCGAACCTAGATGAACGACTGCGATATCAAACATGCCTAATAGCAAAAAAAACTCTTCTAGGGCTATCCCCACCCGGACTGACAGCCTCCCTCCACGTAGCCCAACCCTTGGTCTGTACACGGACCTCCTGCAAGGCCACTTTTCTGGTACCAAGATCTAGGACCTCCCATGGACAGAGGTCATTCCACCATTGAGCCCCTTCTTGGTACAACTCGCTCCCTCTCCCCATCTCGGATGCCCCCATGATTTCCAAATTCAAAACTGCACTCAGAAGCGAACTATCCAACACGCGTAGTTGCACCTGTCTATAATTTGAGGCGCAATCCTCTGTGCCATGACAATGCCCACTGGGCAGCATCCTTACCGCACCTCTTTAAATCCTACCCCTTTTTCTGTTTGTACTGCCATTATTCCTGTTGCTTGCCCTTTCTCCGTGCAAGTATGTACCACTTCTGATTAAAACTGCTACTACCCTGTTTACTGCTCATACTGTCGTACTAATATGCGCCAGTGTAACCAAACTGGCGTCTCTGTATAATTGTCTTTATCACACATGCTTGCTATCTATGTAACCCATATCCTGGAACCTAAGAAAAAATTACTCACCTTAGTAATGTTGTTTCTTCTAATGGAGTCTTGCTATATTATAGACATTAGCAGTTTGATCCAGCTCTAGAACTGCCCCGGAGTGCAATGGTTAAAACCATTCCAAAACAGAATTTTGGCACGAGAGCTCTATCTGTGTCATTTCAAACTTGAACTGTCAGATCTTTATGAGCCAAACTCACTAAGGTCTGTGTGGAAGCTGTAACCTACACTAGCCAAATGGCTACCTAAATAACAACCATTGATGGTCCCAACACCCAAGACTCAAGTCAGGGGACCAGAAATACTAACACCATTCTAATAATATGAAAATGGAACATAAGTATAATAAAACACACACACGCGTACACATACACACCCCCAAAGTCCCAAAGGGGACAAAATGCTAACAGGACATAAGTAGTGCCCAGACTAAGTTGCCCGCACCCCACCAAGTAGAGGTTCTGAGAGGGGCAGGTTGAGGGGAGGTCTATAATATAGCAAGACTCCATTAGAAGAAACAACATTACTAAGGTGAGTAATTTTTTCTTCAAACAACATGAAGTCTTGCTATATTATAGACATTAGCAGAATACACAGCAGTACCTCCATGGAGGAGGGGCAGAACCTACTTATGGAATAGGCTCTGAAGAACAGCTGTGCCAAACCGAGCATCTCTCCTGGCCTGGACATCCAGGGAGTAATGCTTGGTAAAAGTGTGTACCGTTTTCCAAGTAGCAGCCTGGCAAATCTCTAATAAAGGGATATCTCTGGCAGCAGCTAGAGACGCAGCTGTACCCATGGTAGAATGAGCCCTCAAACCGGGGCTCTGCCCACTTTCTGATAAAATTGGATACAAGAGACAATCCACCTAGCTATTGATCTCTTAGTGGCAGGTTTGCTTTTCCCAACTTCACCATAGGTAAGGAAAAGTTGGAGGGATTCGAACCTGTGACCTTTGGTACGCTCTATATAATAACTAAGAGCTCTCTTAACATCCAGGCTGTGCAACCTCCTCTCACCAAGAGGAGTGATCAGTGAAAAATACTGGAAGGAGATAGATTGATTAAGATGGAAATCTGAAACCACCTTAGGCAAAAACTTCCTATTAGTCCTAAGGACTACCTTATCCCTGTGGAAAGAAATAAAGTCAGTCTCCACTGAAAAGGCTTGCAATTCACTTATGCGTCTGGCAGAAGTGATAGCCACCAGAAAACAGTTTTCCAAGTTAGGTACTTAAGCTCTGCAGAAGACAGAGGTTCAAAAGGGGTTGCATCAACTGGGCAATGCAAACATTAAGGTCCCAAACAGGGGCCGGTTCCTAAAGGGAGGATTAGTATGGAGTAATCCTTAAAAACTTGGAAAACACAGGATGAGAGGAAAGAGGGATGACTTTCCTGTTGACACAAAAGCAGACACAGCTGCCAAATGAACTCTCAGGGTAGCTGGTCTGAGACCCAAGGAATTAAGATGTACCATGTAATCTAACAAAATGGGCAATTCAGCAGATTCTGGGGAAATATTTTTCCCAGCACACCAAATGGAAAACCTTTTCCATTTAGAACTATAAGTAGCCCTAGTGGAAGGCTTTCTGGAAGCCTTTAGGATCTCAAGAACACCCCGAGAGAGGTGTAAATCAGCAAACTCTAACTCCTCAAGAGCCAGGCCTTGAGGTTGAGGGATTTGAGGTCCGGATACCAAACCCTTCCCTGGGCACAAGTCAACAGATTGTGATTCCTGGGGAGGCACAGGGGAAGATGGACTGTCAGAGACAGAAGGAGTGGGTACCAGGGTTGCCTGGCCCAATCCGGACAATCAGAATCACTCCAAAGGCTGAGATCTGATTTTGACTAGTACTTTGAATAGGAGAGGAAAGGAGGGGAAAGCATAGAGGAACTTCCCCTCCCAATCCAGAAGAAGGGCATCCAGGGGAACTGAGCCCAGCACTGGAGGCCTGCAACAGAACAGAGGAAGTTTGTGATTGTCTGGGGCTGCAAAAAGATCTATCTGAGGGATGCCCCACCTGGCAAAAACTATCCCCAGCACTTGAGGATCCAGGGACCATTCGTGATGGCCCTGGGAAATCCTGCTGAGGGCATCCGTAGGACATTGTCCTTCCTGGAAGATGAACTGCTGTGAGGGAAGTGTTCATGGAATAGGCCAGAGACCACAACTTCATTGCCCTCGGTGCACAAGGCGAAGACCGAGTGCCCCCTGTTTGTTGATGTACCACATTGTTGTGGTGTTGTCTGTTCTGACTTGTATCACCTTGTCGTGGACAGATGCAGAAAAGCTTGAAGAGCTAAAAGACAGCTCTGAGTTCCATCAAATTGATGTGGAGCAGAGATTCCTGGGGGACCAAACTCCTGAGTGGAAAGGTCGCCATGTGGGCTCCCCAACCCAGAAGGGAAGCATCTGTAGTGAGAGCCAAGTCGTGAGAAGGGGAAATGAAGGGACCCCGGCTTTAATTGCTCTGATCCTGCCACCACCGGAGAGCTAGGATCAAGGTCTGAGTCACTGGGACCAACTTGGAAAGAGGGTCTCTTCTCTGAGACCAAAAGGTTCTCAAGTGAAACTGAATGTCTCATCTGAAATCTGGCTCCCGCACAACAGCTGTGGATGCAGCCATGTGTCCCAGGCGCTGCAGAAAGTGTCTTGGTGGTCGAGAGACCTGCAGAATGAAGGAAGAGGCCAGAGCCACTAAATTCCTTACCCTTTCTGGGGAAGAAAGGCTCTGGCTACTTTGGTGTCCAATTCTGCCCCTATAAAGGTGAGTACCTGGACTGGTTCCAGAACCGACTTTGGTAGGTTTAGCAGAAAACCCAGGGAGGTGAGAAGCTGCTGGGTGACCTGCAGGTGAGATTTTACCTGTTCTGGGGACTGGCCTACAATGAGCCAGTCGTCTAGATAGGGAAAACAGCAATCCTCTGCCTCCTTAAGTGGGCCACTGCCACTGCTAGACACTTTGTGAATACCCTAGGAGCAGAGGTAAGGCCGAAGGGCATTGCTCTGAACTGGTAATGACCTGAGGGCAGTTCGAATCTGAGGTACTTTCGAAGGGATCTTCTGATTAGGACATGAAAATAGGCATCCATGAGGTCCAGGGAGGCTAGACAGTCCCCTGGCCTTAGGGAAGGTAAAATCATTGCCAGAGTTACCATTTTGAACTTTGGTTTCAAAAGATGCTTGTTCAGATATCTGAGATCTAAAATGGGCCGCCATTCTCCTGTCTTTTTTGGGGTAAGGAAGTATCTGGAATACAGACCCCTGCCCTGATGCAGGGGAGGAACCCTTTCTACTGCTCTGAGAGCTAACAGGGATGAGACCTCTGTTTCCAGAGCGAGGGTCTCTGAAGCACTTGCAGGTAGAAAAAGTCTGATTCTCAACTTGGGAAACTTTTTGAAGCTGAGAACCAGACCCTGGCTTACTACTTCCAGAACCCACTTGTCTGAGGTTAAAGAAGCCCAATTCTGACTGAAGTAAGCCAGCCTGCCCCCCACTGGTACAGGAGAATCGGCCCTGGGCACCCCATCAGGGTGCCTGTTTCGCAGGAGCTTTAGGCTGGGGGTGGGAGCAGGTCTGCCACCCCTCGCCTGCCCTGCCTCTGAGAAGAAGCCTCTGAGCATAGGCAGAGGAGGCCCGAGTCCTGGTAGAAAGGCTCAGAAAAGGCCTACCCCTACTCCTGGGGGCATGCCTTGAGGAGTGGCTTGCCGCCTCCTTAGCCTGGGCACTCTTGTAAGTAGTCCTATATTCATTCATCTTCTTCATGTAATTCTCTGTCTGCTCTCCAAACAGAGAATTTCCCACCACAGGAAAATCCATAGCCTTAGTCTGGGTATCCTGTGACAAACTAGTACACCTGAGCCAGGCCAACCTACGAAAAGCTACAGATGTGGCCATGACCCTAGAGGAAACATCATTAACATCAACAGCAGCATGAAACTGAACCTTAGAGGCTTCAATGCCATCAGCAGCCACCTGTTCTAGTTCACTAGCCAGCTGGCCATGGGCCTGCTTGGCCAATTGCATAACAGTATCCCATCTAGATTTCTGATACCTAGCTACATAAGCCATATAATTTGCTTGCCCGAGTCCCAGAGAGGCTGCCATATACTGTTTTTTGCCATGGCATCAATCTTCCGAATCCTTGTCAGGAGGATGTAGCCAAGGAATATTAGTTTATCACAGGCAGCAGCCTGAACTACCTAACATGACTGCATTGCTGAGAAAGGAATTCTGTATCAGGGCCTGACAATGCATACCTTCTGTCCATCTTTTTATCTACAGGAGGCACAGAATTAGGAGCTTTTAAAATTTTAATTGTTTGTTTCCTAAAAGACTTATGTAAAGGAATAGACAATCTCCTAGACTCTGGAATATCCATCATTTCTACAAAATCAGGCTCCTCTTGCTCATCCACAGCCTCTTCTAAAGGAAGCTGGAGGGTTTCAGCAACTTTTTTATAAAACATAAAATGAGATGGGGACTCAGACAGCATAGGGGGAGATTCTAAAGGTCTGTCTGGGGAGATGTCCAGTTCAATGGGCACACCAGACCTTCTCAGCCACATTCATACTGTTCTAATCCTCCTCCCCTCCTCTGGTTCATAAAATTCCTCAATATCATAATCCTGAACCATTGGGACCGACGAACCGACCTTTTACCAGATAGTGGTGGTTCGGACGGACCCTGAGACAGTGACTGGACAATTTGTATGGCTTTTGCTATCTCTGCAGCAGTTGGAGAAGAATTTTGGACTCCAGACCTGCTGATTTTCTTGTTTTCTTTACTGGAATTGGTTCTCAGAACCAGCTTTTTCTTTGCCCGAGGAAGTATCGCCCTGGTCAGAGGGGATTCTCCTGCCCGGTTGGCACCGGAACCGCTGGCCATCCGGCCAGCGGACTTTTGGCTCCTCGCCCCTGAGCCTGCCCAATCTTTTTCCAGGGTGGCTGCAGGAAATTCTTACATACCTGGCAGTCTGACTGGAGGTGGTCAAACCTCAGACACAAACACATTGGTGTGTGGGCCAGCCTTGGCAAAGACTTCCCCACAAACATCACAGTGTTGAAACCCAGTGGGCCCGGTTTTCTTTGGGGTTTCTCAGACATAATGCCAGCCTAACCAAAAACTTGCCCTTTTAACGGCAGTGCCAGGTAAGACACTTTATCGGTCCCTAACCGTGTCACGGGTATTGGAAAAACGTAATAAACCGCTTTCTTTAGAACCGATAAGAACCGGAACCGCACTTCAAATAGTAACTTTTAGTTTTAAATGAGTTTTAACCACTGATCGGTTCAAAACCGAACCGATAACTTACAAGTTCCACACAGACAAAACCTTCATTTACTTACTGTTACCACAGATAGAGCTTGAACCTGAACGGTTTTTATGTGTTATAATAAAACTATTCTCGGTTAAATCCAACCGAGAAAACACTTTTTAAACCGAGAAATGAACCGAGCAGAAGGAGAAATCTCCGGAGCGACTGTTCACTGAGGCGGAGTAAAGAATCTGACAGTTCAAGTTTGAAATGAGACAGATAGAGCTGCTCTCGTGCCAAAATTCTATTTTGGAATGGTTTTAACCATTTCACTCCGGGGCAGTTCTAGAGCTGGATCAAACTGCTAATGTCTATAATACAGTAAGACTTCATGTTGTTTGAAAATGCTTGTATGTGTATTTGTCTTGTTCTTTATCACATGTGCTTGCAAACTATGTAACCTATATCCTGGAACCGAGAATGCTTATATTTGTATTTGTCCTCTATGTGTCGAGGTACCTTTGGAAATGAGCCTCTGGCTCAAAGGTTGTAAACCAATGTGCAAATAAATGAGGGTGGAATCTTTCCCAGTTTCTCATAGCACAATTGTATACAAGACACAATCCACCTGGCAATAGTTCTCTTGGTAGCAGGTTTGCCCTTTCCCACTTCCCCATAAGTGAGGAAAAACTGGAGGGAATCAAACATGTGACCCTTGGTACGCTTTATGTAGTAGCTAAGGGCTCTTTTAACATCTAAACTGTGTAGCCTCCTCTCGCCTGAGAAAGAATGATCAGTGAAGAAAACAGGGAGAGAGACAGACGGATTCAAACGGAAATCTGAAACCACTTTGGGCAAGAACCTTCTATTGGTTCTAAGGACCACTTTATCCCTGTGAAAGGAGATAAAATCAGGTTCCACTGACAAGGTGTGCAATTCACTGATACGCCTGGCAGAGGTAATGACCACTAAAAACACAGTTTTCCAAGTCAAGTACTTAAGCTCTGCTGAGGACATAGGTTTGAAGGGAGGTTGCATAAGCTGAGCAATGCAAACATTTAAATCCCAGGCAGGGGCAGGGTCTCTAAAAGGAGGACTGGTTGAAGCAATCCTTTAAAAAAATCACAGAACACAGGATGAGAAGATAGTGAGGAAGACTTCCTCACTGACAGAAAAGCAGAAACAGCTGACAAGTGAACCTTGAGAGTAGCTGGTCTGAGGTCTAGGCCATTAAGATGGACCATATAATCCAGAACTGTAGGCAATTCAGCAGTATCTGAGGAAATATGCTTCTTGGAACACCAAATGCTGAATATCTTCCATTTGGAGTTATAAGTCTTTCTGATGGAGGGCTTTCGAGAAGCTTTGAGAGTGTCCAGAACCCCCTGAGACAAATGCAAATCTGCAAACTCTAACTCTTCAAGAGCCATGCCTTGCGATTGAGAGACTGAAGATTGGGGTATCAAATCCTCCCCTGAGAGGAAGTTAACAGGTTGTAATTCCTGGGAAGAGACGGGGAAGATGGACAGCTAGGGACAGCAACGGGGGTACCAAGGCTGTCTGCCCCAGTCTGGAGCAATCAGAATCACTCTGCAAGGCTGTGACCTTATCGTGACCAAAACCTTGAACAGAAGAGGGAAGGGAGGGAAGGCATACAGAAATTTCCCTTCCCAATTCAGGATCAGAGCATCCAGGGGGACTGAGCCCAAGACTGGGGGTCTGCAACAAAAGAGAGGAAGTTGGTGATTGTCTGGCGCTGCAAAAAGATCTATCTCTGGAGTGCCCCACCTTGAAAAAATCACCTTCAATACCAGAGGGTCCATGGACCGTTCATGATGGCCCTGTGAGATCCTGCTCAGTGCTTCTGCTAGCACATTATCCTTCCCTGGAAGGTGAACTGCTATCAGAGAAGTTTGCAGGGAATAAGCCAGGGACCACAACGTCATGGCTTCTGTGCGCAAGGCCGCAGACAGAGTGCCTCCCTGCTTGTTGATGTACCACATGGCGGTGGTGGTGTCTGTTCTGACTTGAACCACCTTGTTCTGCACTGACTGAGAGAAAGCTTGTAGGGCCAGAAAAACTGCCCTGAGCTCTAGGAGATTGATATGGAGAAGGGACTCCTGAGGGGATCACAGTTCCTGGGCAGTGAGGGCCCCCAGATGGGCTCCCCAGCCCAGAAAGGAAGCATCCATAGTAAGGACCACTGAATGAGACTGAGTGGCAAATGGAACCACTTGCCTTAAATTGTTCTGATCCTGCCACCATTGAAGGGCTTGGATCAGGGTCGGAGTCACTGGAATCAATTTGGTAAGGGAATCCTTCTTTTGGGACCAAAAGGCCCTCAGATGGAACTGAATGTCCCTCATCTGGAATCTTGCCCCTTGGACCACTGCTGTAGAGGCTGCCATGTGGCCCAAGAGTTGAAGGAAATGCCTTGCTGGTCAGGACACCTGAAAGCTGAAGGAAGAAGCTAGTTCTATAAGAACTCTTGCCCTGTCCAGGGGAAGAAAGGCTTTTGCTCTGACCATATCCAGCTCTGCTCCTGTAAAGGTAAGAAGCTGGACTGGCTTGAGAACTGACTTGGGAAGACTGAGAAGAAATCCTAGAGAAGTGAGCACTTGCTGGGTCACTTGCAGATCTGACTTGACTTGGTCTGGCCCACTATTAGCCAATCATCCAGATACGGAAAAATGGAAATCTTTTGCCTCCTTAGAAAGACAACTACTACTGCCAGGCACTTTGTGAAAACCCTTGGGGCTGATGTTAGACCAAAGAGCATTGCTTTGAACTGATAGTGGCCTGAGGGCAACTCAAACCTGAGGTACTTTCTGTGGGAGCACCTGATGGGAATATGAATATAGGCATCTTTGAGGTCCAAGGAGGCTAGCCGGTCCCATGGCATTAGAGAAGGAAAAATTATTCCCAGAGTTAACATCTTGAACCTTGGTTTTAAAAGATGTTTGTTCAGGTATCTTAGGTCTAAGATGGGTTGCCACTCTCCTGTCTTTTTTGGGGTAAGGAAGTACCTGGAGTACAGACCTTTGCCCCAGTATAGGATTTGCACTCTCTCTCTCTCTATGGCTCTTAAAGCCAGAAGAGACGAAACCTCTGCCTCTAGGGCAAGGGTGTCTCAGAGATCTGCAGGTGGAAAAGATCTGGCTCTCATCTTCGAAAAGTTTTTGAAGCTGAGAACCAGTCCCTGGCTTACTACTTCCAGGACCCACTTGTCTGAGGTAACAGACTTCCAGTCCTGGACGAAGTAAGCAAGCCTGCCCCCTACTGGAATAGGAGAGTCGACCCTGGCAGACCCATCAGGGTGTCTACTTGGCAGAGGCCTTAGGCTGAGGAGTGGATGCAGCCCTGCTCATCCCCCTTCTGCCCCTCCCTATGAAGAACCCCCTCTGTGAAAAGGAAGAAGAGGCCTGTGGCTGGTAGAAAGGCCTATGAAAAGGCCTGCCCTTAGACTGCTGCCTTTGAGGACTTGCCTGCCTGTCCTTGGCCTGAGCACTCCTGTAAGTGGTCCTGTACTCATCCATTTTCTTCATGTAATTCTCTGTCTGTTCCCCAAACAGAGAATTACCCACTACAGGAAAATCCATGGCCTTAGCCTGGGTATCCTGCGAGAGGCTAGTACATGTGAGCCAAGCCATTCTTCGAAGAGTCACAGATGTAGCCATGACTCTTGATGACACATCACTGGAGTCCACAGCAGCATGAAACTGTACTTTTGATGCCTCAATCCCATTTGCAGCCACCTCCTCCAGTCCCTTAGCTAGCTGGGGAGAGGCCTGTTTAGCCAGTGCCAGTACAGTGTCCCACCTGGACTTCTGGTACCTGGCTGTATAGACCATATAATTCGCCTGCCTGAGTCCCAAGGAAGATGCCGTGTACTGTTTTTTTGCCATGGCATCAATCTTCCTGGAGTCTTTGTCTGGGGGTGTGAAAGCAAGGGAATGCGTGTCTTATCACAGGCAGCAGCCTGCACAATCCCAACATGGCTGTATTGCTGGTATAAAAACTCCGTATCTGAGCCTGATAGTGTATACCTCTTGTCCATTCTTCTATCAACAGGAGGTATAGAATTGGGAGACTTCAGGATTTTTTGTGTCTACTTCCCAAAAGATTTGTGAAGGGGAATAGACAGTCTCCTGGACTCTGGGGTGTCCATAATTTCCACATAATCAGGCTCCTCTTGATCCTCCATAGGAAGCTGGAGGGTTTCAGCCACCTTTCTGTAAAACATAACATGGGAAGGGGACTCAGAAAACCTAGGAGGGGATACACCCGAAGGTCTGTCTGGGGAGAAGTCCGGTTCCACAGGCACATCCAGACTTTCACCATCACCATTTTCAAACTCCCCTCCTCCTCAAACTCCGGTTCATAAAATTCTTCAGGGGTATAATCGTGAACCAGGGGAACCGACCGAACCGAACCCTTGCCAAAAGGTGCTGGATCGGTCGGAACCGGGCGAAGTGAGCCCACAATCTGAATCACTCTGGCTATTTCCTCGGCGGTCGGAACATGAACTTCTGGATCCGAACCGATTTCTCTTTGCTCTTTCTTTTGTCAGAACCGATCCTGCGGGATTGGCTCTCCTTTTGCCTAAAGAAGTATCGCCCCGGTCAGAGGGCACTCCTTCTGGTTTGGTCGGAACCGAACCGGGCTGGCCATCTGGGTCAGCGGACTTATCGGCCTCCTTTTCCCTAAGTCTACCTAATCTCTTTTCAAGGGTAGATTTGGGAAAATTTTTACATGTTTGGCAGTCTGTATCGAGGTGTTCAAACCCCAGTCAATAAAGATAGGTGGTGTGGGGATCGGCTTTGGCAAAGACCTCCCCACGCTCACTGCAGTGTTGAAACCCAGTGGGCCCGTTTTTTTCCTTGGGTTTCTCAGAAATGGCCAACCTAACAAACTTACCCTTTTTATGGCAACCGCCAGGCAAGACTCCCTTATCGGTTCCTAACCGTGTCACGAGTATTGGAAAAAAAGTACCAAAACACATTTTTTTGTTTTTAGAACCGGTAAGGACCGGTAACCGCACACTAAAGAAAGATACAAGTAATAACAACAAATGATCGGTTCAGCCGAACCGATTTACACTTTTACAAGTTCCACACAGAAAATCAGCACAAAACCTATCTAGTACTCACGGCACCACAGACAGAGACTGAACCGACTATGCGGAAATAAATTTCGGTTAAAAACCGACACTTTAACCGACTTTCAAACTGAGCTGCAGGAGAAATCTCCGGAGTGACTGTTCACTGAGGCGGAGTAAAGAATCTGACGGTTGGATTTCAAAGGACTCCAGACAGAGACACCAACCGAGCTCGAGCTCAGCATTCTATGCTCTGCATAGAAAGTTAACCCTTTGTTCTCCGGGGCAGTTTAAAGGCTGGGGCTAACTGCATTTGTCAGGATACAGCAAGACTTCATGTTGTTTGAAACAGCAGGTACAGGTCCAATACAGTTTTCAGCAAGGTACAGTGTATACTAATCAGACAGCATATAACAGGAAATAATATAAAAATGAGTCATCCACTGCGTCCTCAACAAAGCAGAAGAAGGCGAGACTCATCCAGATCCACTTCTACCCCAAAATAACTTCCAAGGGCAGGTCAGGACCAGGGAGACGCCACCACCTGGATCAGGGAGGAGATCAGCACCACATATGGCGCACACCCAGTGCCGCCGACACCAATGCACTGCACCACCACACAGCACCACCGATGGCAGCGCACAGGGCCACAAACGGCACAGGTGCCGCAAGGCGAAACTGCACTACACGGCCTCACCCAAAGTGCCAGACACAGCACCATACAGAGCAGGCACAATGTACGGCATTAGAATTACTACTGAACCTAGACCTGAAGGGGAAGAAGGAAGCAGTAACCACGCTGGCCCCTGCAGAAAAAAGGGAGACGGGGTAGGGACGAGGAGTCGGCGTCGATGGGGTTGGCATCATAGAGGGCACCACTCACATTCTGGCCTGGCAGACCCAGCCGTGGCCCAGCGGGCCCAAGGTCCAAAGGCCCCAGACCCAGAACCACTAACCAACACAACTGGGCAGATGTCATACCCCCTGCTGTAAAAGAGCGGCCCAAAGGTGAAACTGCTCAATGGAATCCCATCGGGGACAGCATTGGGAACCGGTGTCGAAGATCACGGCCGTTAAGAGCGGAGCCAGAGAGGACCCCACCAGAGTCAGTTCAGGCTAACTGCTCTCAACCAGCAATGATCAACGAGCAGAATTACCAGAGGGCGACCTCGAGAGGTACCGATTCTTCTTCCTCCAACATGAGTAGGAGGCAGAAGAGCGCAAGGTCAAGCGGAGCCAGGTTATGGAACCGCTACATCTGTGCTGCAGGCAAGTTTAACAGCCCCCACCCCACCCCAGGGAGCACCAGACTGCCAGTGGTCGGACCCCCCCCCTCTGAAAAGAGTGGCGCATCGAACACAGCCCCACTACATATCACAGACTTCAAACGAAGTCTCCCTACCGTCACCGCTACCATCAAAGGTCGACTACGTTGATGGCAGGCTGAGAGTAACTTCATCAATTTTTTTTTTTTTTAAAGGAAAGAACACTAAAAATGGCAAGTTAAGCGAATACTGAATGGCTATATATCTGCTGTCGTATAGACGAAGACTAGACTCCCAGAGGTCGAGCGACATCATCGAAGCGCACTCGACAGCGGGAGAAAAGGAACTGAGGTGGTTGGAGGGTCGACGCCAAGATAGCCTATATGGCGCAAGCTAGCCTCACAGCACCGTGCATGCGCGGTCCTATCCCGGCACCGCCCATCCTGAAGAATTTTGGCCCCTCGGGGTCCTAGCGCCTCCGGCATACTCCCATTACTGTGAATGAGTGGTAGAGACTTGAGTCAAGGAAGATCTGACAGACCAGATTCTGGCGTGGGAACAGCAATGACCATGTCCAGAGATACAGCTTCCTCTACCGGTCCCGGAGAGATGGGGGGGAACTGGGGGAACCACTTCGGGGGTGGGTGGAGAAGATGATTCCTGGAGAGGGAGAGCTGTCAGTGGCCGGCCGCCGCGAAACCAGCAGCAGCCGCTTCTCGATGCTGGGAGAGACGTTGGCCTCCCACATGAGCGTCGTGGCCGGGCGGTCGTCAGACAAGCTGATGAGTGACTTACCAGCCTCAGCGAAGGAAACAGTTGGTGCAGACACCTGCAGAGCTGGCGCCTGACTTACTGGTGGTGGCCATGCAGACGCCAGCAAAGCTGACGTCCGACTTACCGGCAGTAACTGGGTGGGTGCAAGGAGGACAGACGTCCGACTTACCGGAGGGTGGACAACAGCGGAGCTGGAGCCCAACTTACCAGTCGGGGCCATGCACTCGCTGGCAGAGCCAGGGAACGCCTTATTGGCCTTGCTGCCTAGCTTAGACCCTGGTGTCTGAAGAGGCCCAAGGGCGATAAGTGTTCTGGCGTCACCAGAGGGACCCACTGGAACCATTACCAGTTCAGGCGGGGGGGGGGTGAAGCCTGATCCGCCACAACGGAAGGAGGCTTGGCCAGGGGTGCTTCCAGATACAATGGAAGACCCCTCGCCATGCGCGGTCCCCAAAGGTGGCCACAGGCAGGAAGGGGACTGATCCTGGTCCCCGTCCTTCTCCTTTTCCTTCTTTTGTGCTCTGCCGTTAGAGAGGAAGAGGAATCCCGCAGCCTCTGCAACTCCTTCTCCATGTTGGTCATCTTGATCTTCAACAGATGGGCCATCCAGGGCCTGCTGCTGCCATTTCCGTGTGGCCTGGTTAAAATCCTTGAAGGTCGCACAGCCCTCAGTGTTACGGTCAGGGCCCAGGCAGAGCAGGTATAGAGTATGACCATCTTGTGTGGGATTTGCGTGCCACAGGAGTTGCACTTCTTCTGAGCAGCAGACATCAGAGAAGACAAAGAATTAAAAACAAACTTTCCAAAATAAAATTAAAGAAATGGCGTTTGACACTAGCAGGGCTCACCATGAGGTACAGCGTGCGCAGGTCAACGATGGGAAAGAACTGGAGCGCAGGAGTGGGGACTGCCCACTATATAGGCTCACGCAGACGTCATCGCATGACATCGGGTGGGCAGACCCCGCCAGACATTGCTAGGTAGAGTTTTCTGTGTGGTCCTGATGCCAGGGGTGTAGTCCTGTATGTTATGACCCACTACAGGAACCCTCTTGAAGTAAGAGCTATGCATCCCCGAGACACAGTAACCATTTTTCAAACCCTATATAAAATTCCCCAAAGGCTTATGTGCAGGTGAATGGGTCAGTTTGCTTACCATTTCCCTTGAGTAGGGGGACACATATGGGATGCCCCAGTTCTCCCCTGTTACTTGCATTGCAAACTGAGCTGCTGGCTGCAGTGATTAGGCAGGCCGAGACCATAGCTGGTATTTTTCTGCAGGGAGGGAATTTAAAATAGCAAATTTTGTAGATGATGTTATCCTTACACTTATTAATCGCGAAACATCCCTTTTGAAAGTTTGGAACATTATTATTTTGGCCAGCTTTCGGGTTTTTGAATAAATGCTCTCAAAACTGACCTTTTAACTTTTCACCCTCGCCCGAGTTAAAAAGCAAAATCCTGATTCGTTGGAATTGCAATGCAATAAAATATTTGGGGATTCAGTTGGTAAAAGTTTATCATGCCCTTGAGCTTTTGAATTACGAGCCCCTTACTCAGCAAATCAAAGACTTGCAACAATTGCAGACGTTGCCATTTTCATTATTAGAAAAGGTAGAAGATGTTCTTCAAAATAGTTTACCTAGATTATATTATTATTTTCAAACTCTCCCCATAGTACCGGCCAGGGTATATTTCAACCACTGGAACCGAATAATCTCAAGGTTTATCTGGGGCAGTGGGCACCCTCGTATAAAATATGCCATTTTGCAATTACCAAAAGACAAGAGTGGAATCAATTTGCCAAACTTGTTTTTATAAGCTGTGGCAGCTCAGTTTCGAATATGTTGCTGGCTTATTCCCACATATATGCCAGATTGGAAAACTACAGAATTCACCTTGAATGACTTATTTGATACTGATAAATATGTTTTTTGCACACCCAACTGGGGAGATACCATTAACCAGATTCACTAGAGATACAGCCAATACTTTAACTTTTTGGAGAAAAGGCTGTTCAAATTACCTCCCTTTACACATATTAATTTGGCTCTGATCTCTCGCTTATGATGAAACCTTTCTGCCTAACACAAATGATGCAACTCTTTTGGAATGGTGGTCTCAAGGACTGCAATATGTCTATCAGTATTATACAGCTCAGGGTTTTCTTGCTTTCTCAGATTTTCAACAGGATTATGCTCTCCCTAGACAGGCCCATTTTAGGTACTTGCAAGTAAAATCATGCTTATAGGCTATGGGTCTACACCTCCCAGAATGTCCTCCCCTATTATTTACCTTCCTAAGGGACCACCTGCAAGGTTCTTTATGGCCACATTTAATTGGTAATATTTACAAAGGCTTACTTGCTTTTTTACCTATATCATCTCCATCAATCCTGGAGAGATGGAATAGAGAACTAAATGTTCATATCACAAAGGAAGACTGGACGAAATATGCCCTGCTCAGTTATCACACAACCTTTTCTTTACAGTGGTGTGATTATTCGTGAAAATGTCGTACACATAACTTTTGTACACCCACCATTCAGGCAAAGTATATGGGCATACACATGGGGAACTGTTGGGGAGGCTGTGGTGGTGGTGATTGTGTAGAATATCGGACCACTATTGGATCTACGCTATTAGTGTAGCGCTCCACTTACGCTACTCTTCCCACTGGTACACTCCATGTCAGGCCGGCCTGTCAGTTATTTTATTAGTTGATTTGAGTTGAGTTCACCCCAGCTTAAAAACAAACAAGGGGGTTAGGGCAAACTGACAAAAACTAAAACAGCAAGCAACAAAATTAGCCTAGCGCAGCTACAGTACAGCGCAGCATGCACACGATTAAACTATACTGTATTCTCTGTAGCATTCTACTATGCTAAAAGCATTGGTCTGATATCCTACACAATTGCCACTGTGGTGAGGCCTTTGCCACTCATACCCATATTTTTTGGACATGTCCCGTTGTGACTCACTTTTGGCAAGAAGTTGGCGAGACCCTCAATGCCCTGTTCATAGGACAGGATTTGCTTACATCTTAAATGGTTCTCCCTTCCATCCCTCTACAGCCGATTAAGGGATCCCATTTGAAATTATTGTTAATTTTAATGCTGGCGGCAAAAAAGCCAATTACTAAACTGTGGCTAAGGAGAAATCCTCCACAGAAATCTAACTGGGTAGCGTTAGGTAACACCATTTATAGAAAGGAAATCTTTACGGCGTCTCTCTATGAACAGGCAGCCAAAGCTGAAGAATTTTGGAAGCGGTGGGTAGTTCACCATATTGACACTAATCAGGATTGTGTGCCTTGATCTGGTACAGGAATGTGTTTATTCTTTCTTATACCACACTCCGACGAGGCGAGTACCACTTCCTGAATTCACTCTACCTGTGCCTGACTTTTTAGTGCAGTGTCTGGGGCTATTTTGTACAATGTTAAAGCCCTACCTTTTGGTGTATAGTATGTTATACTGTTGGTGCAATCTCAGTTGCTATTTTTTTCATACCCTGCTGCTCAACTGTTTTGCTTTTGGTTGTCTTTATTTTTATCCTGGAATTTTTATACTGTGTTAACTGACTGTATATTAATAAAGCTTGGATTAAAAAAAAAAAAAACATGAAAGTCTCTACCATATCTCCTCTCTCTCATCTGGCCTCCAGCAATCATATATTCAGTGCCTTGAGCTGATCCTCGTTAAGATCTGCCCTGCTGGTCCTGAATCATTTTGGTCACCCCAAGTTGCACTGTCTCCAGTCTGGCCTTATCTTTCCTCATGTAAGGACTCCAGAACTGGGCAAAGTACTCCAGGTGGGGCCTCAACAGTGATCTATAGAGAGGTAATAAAACCTCCTTCCTTTTGGTGTCAATACCCTGTACGTAGAGGCACAGGTCAAGAAGCATAGGCAAAACAGGAGAACTTGTAAAATTCACAAGTAGCATTTTATTATTAACAATAAACTAAAAAATTAAAAGTAAAGTTGTACAGACAGTGCTTCATAAAGGCAGTACAAAAAAAAAAAGCCCTTCACCCGAGTCTCTTTTCAATTTAATATCAGTCTCTTTCTCTCTCTAACAAAACATTGCTCTCTTTTTATTATGTTTCTCCCTGAAAATTAAATTCTGCATCCTGTTCCCGTTAAGTTATCTCTTGTTTTCACGTAATATAACAGAAGTTTGTCATTGCCCTTCCTATGAGCAACCTCAAGAGTACATCTAGACTGACTTCTTAACAGGTGCCACCAATTAATACATTCTGTCAAGAGCTGGCGTCCTTCTGACAACTCTGTCTATAAGCTTGTGAACATCAAAATATTTCTCAGGGTCAACCCCCGAGTTCCAAATTATTACCTTTTCAAAAAAAAAAAAAAAAGGCAGCTGTCTGCATTCATTGCAACAATATAATTATCTATATTTGCAAATTAGGGGATCCCAGTTTCACATACAGATTCATATACACCTCTTTTAACCACAGTGAAGCAAGGGGAGAAAGAAAGAATATAAAGTGCAAGTGAAGGAAGGGAGATCAGAAAAAAATTACTCACCTGTTGTAATCTTGTTTCTTCCAACGGGATCCACTAATATTATTACGTCTTGCAGTGCTCCTTTAAGACAGTACTGCCCTGGAGCAAATTGGAATGTTATGCTAATGATGGAATCTTTAGCACATGCATTTAATTCAAAAGCTGTCCAATTCAACTGCCTACATTCTAACCCTCAGATTTCTTTGCAGCCTACAAAGAGACCCTACTAATATCTAATTAAAACTAACAAAAGAAAATGGCCCCAACTGGGGCAACTGACAATCATTAAGTCACGCAGAAAAAAGTCCCCTTTTTTAATGTCAGATTCACCTGAGAATGGGAAACAAACATACAGAGCTATAAAAACATTAAAATCAAGAAGATGCCAACAGCTGGCAAACTCCTCCAGCTGGTTATTCATTCAGTGCTGAAGAGGTCTTTACTGATTCTATCAGGGAGGTAAGGGTAGGGAAGTAATAATAATATTAGTGGATCCCGTTGGAAGAAACAAGACTACTACAGGTGAGTAATTTTTTCTTCGAACCCCAAGAAACCACTAATATTATTACTTCTTGCAGACAATGAAGCAGTACCTTTGGAGGTGAGTACAGACTCTATTTAGGAAAAAGACTCTGCAGGACTGCTGTGCCAAACCTGGCATCACTTTTAGACTGGGTGTCCAAACTGTAATGCTTTGTAAAGGTGTGGACTGACCTCCAGGTAGCTGCTTTACAGATTTCCAGCAATGGGACCTCCCTGGCAGCTGCAATGGCGACAGCTGTGCCCCTTATGGAATGAGCTCTGAGCCCAACTGGGGCTTCCTTGCCCACTTTTGAGTAACAAAACTGGATACACTGAACAATCCATCGAGAGATAGTTCTTTTAGTGGCAGGTTTCCCTTTATCCTGTCTATGGTCTCTGGTGTGAGTCACGTAATAACTCAAAGCTCTTTTTACATCAAGGATGTGGAGTCTACGTTCCCCTGAACTAGAATGCTCAGTGAAAAACACTGGCAAGGTGATAGACTGGTTCAAGTGGAAGTCTGAGACCACTTTGGGAAGGAACATCCTATTAGTTCTCAACACTAACTTGTCCCTATGAAAAGAAATATAATCCTTTTCAATTCACAGGGCCTGCAGCTCACATATCTTCCTGGCAGAAGTGATGGTCACCATGAAAACTACCTTCCAAGTAATGAACTTGAGGTCTGCAGAGACCATGGGTTCGAAGGGGGGAAGCATAAGCTGAGCAATGCAAATGTTCAGATCCCAGGCTGGCACTGGCTCCCTGTGAGGGGAGTACAGGTGAGACAATCCCTTGAAAAATCTCATGAAAATAGGATTTGATACCAAGGAGGCATCTTTTCCAGCCAAAATGTATGCTGATACCAAAGCCAAGTGCACTTTCAGGGTTGAAGGTTGTAGACCCTGGGAATGCAAGTATGTTAGATAGTCCAGCAAGGCTGGTATGCCGGCTTGAGCTGAGGGCACACCCTTACCCATGCACCATATAAAGAACCTTTTCCATTTAGAGGCATAGGTTTTATAAGCTAAGCTCCAGATTTTGATTGCCTCTGTGCAAAGGGGAGTGGACCTTGTCCCTCCCTGTCTGTTGATGTAGTGCATTGTTGTGGTATTTTCTGTTCTGACTTGTACCACCCTTCCTTGGCGCAGATGAGAGAAGGCCTGAAGGGCCAGATAAACTGCTCTCAGCCCTAGCAGGTTTATATGCGAGAGTGATTCTGCACTTTTCCATGTGCGTGGGTGGTGTGCTCCCCTAAGTGAGCACCCAACTCTAGCAGTAAAGCATCTGTCGTGAGAACCAGTGACGGGGACTCCTGCAGGAAGGGGACCCCTTCCCTCAAGTTGTCCGGATCCATCCACCACTGGAGTGCCTGCAGTAACTCACTTGTTACTGGGATGGTTTTTAAGAGACAGTCCTGCCTCTGGCACCAGTGCATCCTGAGGTGGAATTGAACATCTCTCACTTGAAACCTGGCACCCAGGACTGTGCCTGTTGCTGAGGCCATGTGGCCTAACAATTGCAGAAACTGTCTTGCTGGGTTTGGCTTGTTCAGGACAAACTAGCTTGCCAAGTGCAGAATGCTGTCTGCCCTCTCTTGAGGGAGGAAAGCTTTTCCGACAATGGTGTTAAGTTCCGCACCTATTAACCGCAGTACCTGTACAGGGTCAAGACTGACTTTTTGATGTTGAGGAGGAACCCCAAGGATTGCAACAGGTCCTGGGTTACCTGTAGATGTTCTCACACCTGCTGGTGAGACTTTCCCACGATTAGCCAATCGTCCAGGTAGGGAAAAACTGAAACACCTAGTCTTCTTAGGTGTGCCACCACCACTGCCAGGCACTTGGTAAACACTCTTAGTGCTGAAGTGAGACCAAAGAGTAGTGCTGAAAACTAAAAATAGCCTGAAGGGAGTCTGAACCTTAGATAGTTTCTGTGACTTCCTTATAGGAATATGGAAGTATGCGTCCTTTAGGTCCAAGGAAGCTAGCCAGTCTCCTTCTGTAGTGTTGGCAGAATCATGGCCAGTGTAACCATCTTGAACCCAAGCTTTACCAGGTATTTGTTTAGCAGTCTGAGGTCTAGTACAGGCCGCCACTCCCCGTTTCTCTTTGTTGTCAGAAAATACCTTAAATAAAATCCCTGTCCTTTTTGTCTGGAAGGAACAGGCTCTATTGCCCTTGATAAGAAGGCAGCTTGAACCACATGTTCCAACAGCTTTCTTTCTGTGAAAGGAACTGCCCTGAACAGCCTTGTTCTTAAAGGAGGAAGGGATTTAAACCTAAGGGACAAACCCTGACTCACCACTTCCAGAACCCAATTGTCTGTGGTGATCTTTAACCATTCCTGGAAGTAGTGAGTCAGTCTTCACCCTACAGGAACTGGGGAGGCAGCCTGAAGAGAAAAGTCAGGGATTCTGTTTTGCCTGTTGCTGAGGTTAGGCAGATTGGGAGCCATGCCTGGATCCCATTCTGCCTCTAGATCTAAAGAAACCACCCTGCTGTGACTGGTACTGCTGCTGTGGCACAGCCTGTACCTCGTAGAAGGGTCTTCTATAAGAAGCCCAACTCCTGCCTCCCCTTCCATATGTGGAAGTGGAGGGTGAAGGTTTCTCCTTGATAGAGTTACTGCGATAAGTAGCTTTGTATTCATCTATCTTTTTCATGTAGGCCTCAGTCTGAAATCCAGAAAGTGAGTTACCATTGACTAGAAAGTCCATGACTTTGCTCTAGGTATCCTGGGTGAGATTAGTATCTCTAAGCCAGGCAAACCTCCTCATGGCCACAGTACCTGCCCTCCACCTAGCAGCTGTATCATTTGACATCTGAAACTGATACTTGGAAGCCTCCAAGCCTAATTTAGCAGTCTCCACTAGCTCCAAAACTGGTGTGGAAGGGCTGATCTCCGTAGCATCAAGGAGGGACTGAAAAGGGACAGAAAGCCATCTGATAGAGGGCTGCGTATACCTCATAGCTTGCTTGTCTGACTGCAAGAGAGGCTGAAACGTACCCTTTTTTGCCATGCTATCAGTTTTCCTAGAGTCCTTCTCAGGAGGATTACAGGATAAATGTGTTTTAGCCCTTTTACAGGAAGTCTGTTTCACAATTCCCGGATGGCCAGGGTGGGTAAATAAAAACTCTGCCCCCGACCTCTCCAACTGGTACTTCTTATCACACTTTTTATCAATAGGTGTGATAGTGTTAGGTGTTTTAAGAATTTCAAGTATATCTTTTTTGGAAAACTTGTAAATAGGCAGCAGGAGCCTTTTAGTGGATGTTAACCCCATAAGCTGCATGTACTGAGCTTCCTCTACATCTTGGACTTCTTCTGCCATGGCAAGGTCCAGAGTCTCAACCATTTTTCTTACAAAAGAAAAATGTGAGGAATAATCCTCAGTGGGTCTAGAAGGTGAACCAAACTCCTGCTCAGGGGAGACCTCAGGTTCGATATCTTCCTCTGCCTCATACTCCTCTTCAAAATCCACTGTTTCAGTGGTTAAGGGTGTAACAAAGGCAGATGATTTTTCTACGGGAGTAGCCAAAGGCTGCTTAGGGGGTAATAAGCCCTGCAGCACTTGCAATAAAGCCAGAGCCTGAGTTAAGTCCTTACCCAGTAAACAAAAACTAAATAAAAATAAAGTCAGCAGGCGTTGGTGTAGGAGCAGGAACCTGAGGAGCCCCGTGTGGCATTCCAGCCGGGGTCTCAGTATGCTTAGTTTTCTTAAGTTTTTTGGCAGGCACCGGAGAGTCAGACGGTTCAATGCCTCTCTTACCAGTGCCCTCGCCCGTATATGGGGTGGTATTTGTGGCCCTGGAAGGTTCAGCCAAAGATTTAGAGGGGATAGCCTGGTCAGAGCCCATGGACCCCTCATCCATTTTTCTTTGCAGTCTTTCCCTATGTTTTTCAACCATCTCAGTAGGGAAGAAAAAATTACTCACCTTAGTAATGTTGTTTCTTCTAATGGAGTCTTGCTGTATTCTGACTATTGCAGTGATATCCAACCTTTGAACTGCCCCGGAGAGGAAAGAGTTAACTTTCCATGCAAGGCAAGGAACGCTGAGCTCGAGCTCGGGTTGAGACTCTGTCTGCTGTTGTTTGAACCCAAACCGCCAGATCTTTACGGGCTAAACTCACTGGGTGTCCTGTGTGGAAACTGTAAACTTACACTAGCCAACTGGCAACTAAATTTAATAAAAAGGTGTTTTGGTTCCAAGGCAAAGACTCAAGTCAGGAAACCCAAAAAACAAAACACAACACACACACACACCCAAAAATAAGAGGGTGAGCAAAAGGGGGCACCTCTAGGGTGCCAACACTGTTGCTGCCCACCCACATCCCAAAACCCAGGTTCTGAGAGGGGAGGCAGTGGGGGGAGATCAGAATACAGCAAGACTCCATTAGAAGAAACAACATTATTAAGGTAAGTAATTTTTTCTTCAAACAACATGAAGTCTTGCTGTATTCTGACCATTGCAGACTACCAAGCAGTACCTCCATGGAGGAGGGACAGAACCTACTTCGGGAACAGGCTCTGAAGCACTGCTGTGCCAAACCGAGCATCACTCCTAGCCTAGATATCCAGAGAGTAATGCTTGGTGAAAGTATGTACTGTTTTCCAGGTGGCTGCTTGACAAATCTCTAAGATAGAAATATCCCTGGCAGCAGCCAGGGAAGCAGCTGTACCTCTAGTAGAGTGAGCCCTCAGGCCTGAGGGTGGGATCCTACCTAATTTTTCATAGCAGAATTGTATACAAGAGACAATCCACCTGGCAACAGATCTCTTAGTGGCAGGTTTTCCCTTACCAACCTCACCATAAGAGAGGAACAGTTGGAGGGAGTCGAACCTGTGACCCTTGGTGCGCTCTATGTAGCAGCTAAGGGCCCTTTTCACATCCAGGCTGTGCAGCCTTCTCTCTCCAGAGGAGGAATGGTCAGTGAAGAAAACAGGAATAGACATAGACTGGTTAAGGTGGAAATCTGAAACCACTTTAGGCAAAAACTTCCTATTAGTCCTGAGGACCACCTTATCTCTATGGAAAGAGATAAAATCAGGCTCCACTTATGCGTCTGGCAGAAGTAATGGCTATCAAGAACACAGTTTTCCAAGTCAAGTACTTAAGCTCTGCTGAGGACAAAGGCTCAAAAGGGGGGTTGCATAAGATGAGCAATGCAAACATTAAGGTCCCAAGCAGGGGCAGGGTCCCTGAAGGGAGGATTGGTATGCAGCAATTCCTTGAAGAATTTACAGAATACAAGATGAGCTGAAAGGGAAGAGTGCTTGCCTGCTGACAAGAAGGCAAAGACAGCTGCCAGATGCACTCTAAGTGTAGCTGGTCTGAGTCCCAAGCTATTGAGATGAACCATATAGTCAAGGACTGTAGGCAACCCAGCAGGCTCTGGAGAAATATGCTTCCCAAGAGCACCAAATAGTAAACCTTTTCCATTTGGAGTTGTAAGTCTTTCTGGTGGAAGGCTTTTGAGAAGCCTTTAGAAAATCCAGAACACCTTGAGAGAGATGCAAATCAGCAAACTCTAATTCTTCAAGAGCCAGGCCTTGAGATTGAGAGATTTGAGATTCGGATACCAAACCCTCCCCTGAGAACATGTTAACAGGTTGTAATTCCTGGGAAGAGACAGGAGAAGGTGGACTGCTAAGGACAGCAAGAGAGGGTACCAGGGCTGTCTGGCCCAATCTGGAGCAATCAGAATCACTTTGCAGGGTTGAGACCTGATTTTGACTAGTACCTTGAACAGGAGAGGGAGGGGGGAGAGCATACAGGAACTTCCCTTCCCAATTGAGAAGTAGATCATCCAGGGGGACTGAGCCCAACACTGGGGGTCTGCAGCAAAAAAAAAAAAAAAAGAGGAAGTTGGTGATTGTCTGGGGCTGCAGAAAGATCTATCTGTGGGGTGCCCCATCTGAAGATGATCACCTTCAAAATCAGGGGATCTAGGGACCATTCGTGATGGCCCTGAGATATCCTGCTGAGAGCATCTGCCAGGACATTGTCCTTCCCTGGGAGGTGCACTGCTATCAGAGAGGTATTCAGGGAATAGGCCAGAGACCACAACTTCACTGCCTCTGTGCACAAGGCCGTAGACCGAGTGCCCCCTTGCTTGTTGATGTACCACATTGTGGTGGTATTGTCTGTCCTGATCTGAACTACTTTGTTCTGAACAGACCTGGAAAAAACTTGAAGTGCTAGAAACACTGCTCTGAGTTCTAAGAGATTGATGTGAAGCAGAGATTCCTGAGGTGACCACAACCCTTGGGTGGTCAGATCCCCCAAGTGGGCTCCCCAGCCCAAGAGGGAGGCATCTGTGGTAAGAATTAGAGAATGAGAATGAGTGACAAAGGGAACTCCTTGCCTTAGGTTGTCCTGATCCTGCCACCATTGCAAAGCCTGGATCAGGGTTCGAGTCACTGGGATTAGCTTGGTCAGAGAATCCTTTCTCTGGGACCAGAAGGCTCTTAAGTGGAACTAAATGTCCCTCATCCGAAATCTTGCTCCTAGGACCACTGCTGTAGAGGCAGCCATGTGGCCCAGGAGCTGCAGAAAATGCCTTGCTGGTCGAGACACCTGGAGGGTGAATGAAGAGGCCAGTGTAACAAGGGTCCTTGCCCTGTCCAGGGGAAGGAAGGCTCTTGCCCTTATTGTATCCAGCTCCGCCCCTATGAAGGTGAGGAGCTGCACTGGCTCTAGAACTGACTTTGAAAGATTCAGGAGGAATTCTAGAGAAGTAAGCAGTTGCTGAGTTATCTGTAGGTGTGACTTGACTTGGTCTGGAGACTGGCCCACTATGAGCCAGTCGTCCAGGTATGGAAAGATGGAGATCTTTTTTCTCCTTAGGAAAGCAACCACTACTGCCAGGCATTTTGTGAACACCCTTGGAGCTGATGTTAGGCCACAGGGCATTGCTCTGAATTGATAGTGGCCTGAGGGCAACTCGAACCTGAGGTACTTTCTGTGGGAGCATCTGATGAGAATGTGGAAATAGGCATCCTTGAGGTCCAGGGAGACTAGCCAGTCCACTGGCCTTAGAGAGGGTAGAATTATTCCCAGTCACCATGTTGAACTTTGGCTTTAAAAGGTGCTTGTTTAAATATCTGAGATCCAGGATGGGCCGCCATTCTCCTGTCTTTTTGGGAGTTAGGAAGTACCTGGAGTACAATCCTTTTCCCCTGTGTAGGGGTGGAACCCTTTCTATGGCTCTCAGAGCCAAGAGGGAAGAGACCTCTGCCTCTAAGGCAAGGGCCTCTGAAGGATTTGCAGGTGGAAAGGATCTGGTTCTCATCTTGGGAAATTGTTTGAAGCTGAGAACCAGTCCCTGGCTTACTACTTCCAGGACCCATCTGTATGATGTTAAAGACATCCAGTCCTGGACAAAGTAAGCCAGCCTGCCCCCTACGGGTAGTGGAGAATTGGCCCGGGAAAACCCATCAGGGTGCCTGTTTGGCAGGGGCTTTAGGTTGAGGGGTGGTAGCAGGCCTGCTTATACCCCGTCTGCCTCTCCCTCTGAAGAACCCCCTCTGGGCAAAGGAGGAAGAGGAGGCCTGGGCTTGGTAAAAAGGCCTATGAATAGGCCTGCCCCTGCCCCTGGAATGCTGCCTCTGGGGAGTGGCTTGCCTTTCCTTGGCCTGAGCACTCCTATAGGTGGTCCTGTACTCATCCATTTTCTTCATGTAGTTCTCTGTCTGCTCCCCAAACAGAAAATTACCAACAACAGGAAAATCCATGGCCTTAGTCTGGGTATCCTGTGACAGGCTAGTACATCTGAGCCACGCCATCCTACGAAGGGCCACAGATGTAGCCATGACTCTAGATGAAACATAACTGGAGTCCACTGCAGCATGAAATCGCACCTTGGATGCCTCAATACCATCTGTAGCCACCTGCTCCAGCTCCTTGGCAAGCTGGCCAGGGACCTGTTTAGCTAGAGCCATTACAGTATCCCATCTGAATTTCTGGTATCTTGCAACACAGGCCATATAATTTGCCTGTCTGAGTCCCAAAGATGCTGCCATGTACTGTTTCTTTGCCATGGCATCAATCCTCCTGGAGTCCTTATCTTGGGGGGTGTGAAGCCAAGGGTATATTTGCCTCATCACAGGCAGCAGCCTGCACTACACCAGCATGGCTGCATTGCAGGGAAAGGAACTCTGTATCTGAGCCTGAAAGAGTATACTTCTTGTCCATTCTTCTGTCCGCAGGAGGTATAGAATTAGGAGTCTTTACAATTTTAAATGTCTGCTTCCCAAAAGACTTATGGAGGGGAATAGACAGCCTCCTGGACTCTGGGATGTCCATCATCTCAACATAATCAGGCTCCTTCTGATCCTCTACTGCTTCCTCCATAGGAAGCTGAAGAGTTTCAGCCACTTTTTTGTAAAACATAAAGCTGGAAGGGGACTCAGAAAGCCTAGGAGGAGAAACCCCTGAAGGTCTGTCTGGGGAGATGTCCGGGTCAATGGGCACATCCAGACTTTCATAATCACCATCATTATCCTCATACTCTCCTTCCTCCTCCTCCGGTTCATAAAAATCCTCTAAATTATAATCCGGAACCGGAGGAACCGACCGAACCAAGCCCCTAACCGATGGTGCCGGTTCGGTCGGAACCGGAGTTAGCGATTGAACAATCCTTATCGCTTATTATTTCATCAGCGGTCGGAGAAAGAACTTGTGGATCTGAACCGGCTGACTTATCCCTTCTTTTCCTTTTAACCGGAACCGACTCCTCACAGTCGGTTCTCCTTTTGCCCGAAGAAGTTTAGCCCTGGTCAGAGGGCACTCCTTCTGGTTCGGTTGGAACCGAACCGGGCTGGCCATCCGGGTCAACTGACTTTTTGGCCTCCCTTTCCCTCAGTCTACCTACTCTCTTTTCCAGGGTAGCTGTGGGAAAACTTTTGCAAATCTGGCAGTCTGAATTGAGGTGGTCAAACCCCAGACAATAAACACAGGTGGTGTGGGGGTCAGCCTTGGCAAAGGCTTCCCCACACACACTACAGTGTTGAAACCCAGTGGGCCTGGTTTTTCTCTTGGGTTTCTCAAACATGGCCAGTTCTAACCAAACTTACCCTTTTTTTTGGCAATCCGCCAGGCAAGACACCCTTATCGGTTCCTGACTGTGTTACGGGTCATGGAAAAAAACGTAATGAAATCCGTTTTTTTTAGAACCGATAAGGACCGGTTACCACAATCTAAAAAGCAGAACAAACTTTTTCAACAAACCTGATCGGTTCAAACCGAACCGATCCGACGTCTACAAGTTCCACACAGAAGCTAACAATAATAAACCTATCTAGTACTCACGGTACCACAGACAAAGACTGAACCAACAAGGTTAGATGGAAGAAATTCGGTTGAAACCGAGGGATAAAAACGACACTTTAACCGACTAAATTGAACTGAGCGAAGGAGAAATCTCCGGAGCGACTGTTCAGTGAGGCAGAGTAAAGAATCTGGCAGTTTGGGTTCAAACAACAACAGACAGAGTCTCAACTGAGCTCAAGCTCAGCGTTCCATGCCTTGCATGGAAAGTTACCTCTTTCCTCTCCGGGGCAGTTCAAAGGTTGGATATCACTGCAATAGTCAGAATACAGCAAGACTTCATGTTGTTGGAAAGACTTGCATATTTCACATTTAATAGAGAAGAGTTGTTGCCCAAGACAGACTAAACAGAAATCATGTTTGTCTGCTTTGGCAAACACTTCAAACAGTTTTTAAAACAAGGAGGTCCAGTTTTCGAAGAAAACAGGTACCAAACCCATACATTTTTTTTTTCAAGTTATCGGTTTGTGGTTGGTTCAAGAACTGAGAAAAAGTTAAATGTATCGGTTCCAGAACCGAGGGATCAACCTAGGGAACCGAGAACGCCCAGTTCAAAAATAAACAATTTAGAAGACAATTACTGTAAAAGTGATCGGAACCAGAATAAACGTTCTGCTCTAAAGCAGACAACAGTCTGTTACCTCCCGGTTCCCAGAAACCGAGAGGAACCGTAAAAATACACAAAACTACGCTAAAATTTACAATACTGAGGAAAAAAGATAAACGAAACACTAAACTAGGCAGCTATTGAATAATAATAAAAAAAAAATACTTAGGTTTTTTGATCAAATGTCACTTCAGGAATGATTTGAGAGACAGAGAGAGAGAGAGAGAGAGAATCTCCAGGGCGTCTTGTCTTTGCAGCAGAGAGAGAAGAAATTTGAGGGTTAGAATATAGGCAGTTGAATTGGACAGCTTTTGAACTGAATGCACGAGCTAAAGATTCCATCATTAGCATAACATTCCACTTGGCTCTGTGGCAATGCTGTCTTAAAGGAGCACTGCAAGAAGTAATATTATTAGTGGATTCCTGGGGTTAGAACAGGGAGAAACTGTGGGACCACTGGAGTGGACAATTCTTAAGTGCAACAAGGAAAATTTAGTTGCGCATTCAGACAGGCAGGAAGCAGACAAGTAACAGAATAGGAAAGGACACGCTAGATCCTTGCTTTTAACCCTCTCTGCATAACAAATGGGACAGGGTCTCATCTCAACCCTGTCACACACCCCTTCCTATACACCCCAACATCCTGTTTGCCTTACTATAGGCCTTCTTACAATGGTTTGATTGTTTCTAGTAGTCACTGGTGATGATCCCTAGGTCTCGCCCCTCAGACGTCATGTCCAGCTTTACCACCCCCAATCCAGTACTCTGTCCTGGGGTTCTTGTTCCCTATGTGCACCATCTTGCACTTTTTGGCACTGAATTTCAACTGCCAAACTTTTGACCACCTCTCTAGCCTCAAGTCTCTCTGCATCTCCTTAACCCCCTCCTCGCTGTCTACCTTGCCACAGAGCTTAGTGTCATCTGTGAAGAAATGCATCTTGCTCTGGATTCCTTCTCCATGTCGCTGATGAACATATTAAAAATGACTGGACCCAGGGATGATCCTTGTGGCACACTCCACTGGTGACTTCCCTCTTATCTGTTTGACTGTTAACTACAACCCTTTTCTACCTCCCTTCCACCCAGTTTCTCACCCATCTGTGTCCTTCGCTGCACCCAAATCCTCCAGCTTCTGCAGGAACCTTCTGTAAGGCAGTAAGTTGAAAGCCTTGCTGAAATCAGAGTAGAGTAAATCCACAGTGTGGCCCTTAACCACTACCATTGTTACCCAGCCAAAGAATACTATCAAGTTGGTCTGACAAGACCTCCCTGCCACAAACCTGTGCTGTTTACTATCCTGGAATCCACTGCTTTCCATGTAGTCCACAAGGTCCTCTTTGACTAGTGTTCGCATCAGTTTACCCACAACTGAGGTACGACTAACAGGTCTGTAGTTACTCGGTTGCTCCTTGTCCTCCTCCCCCCCCTTTTTGGAGTGGGACTACGTCCGCCACTCTCCAGTCTTTTGGAATTACCCTGTCTCAAATGAGCTACTGAATAGTCCTACCAGTGGTTAAGTTAGTTCCATTACCAATTCCTTGAGCACCCTCGGATGCACCTCACCTGGTCCAGTGGCCTTATCTATCTTTAGGGCTGCTAGCTCTTTCTGAACCATTTCACTGGTAAATACTTGCTGCCTCACCTCAGGGATCTACCTTAATGCCACTCTCTGGCAAAGGCCCTCTGTTTTCTCTTGTGAATACAGAGCAGAAGTAGTTAGTTGCCCTGGCACTATTTTCAAAATTTTTCCAACCAGCGGCACAACAGAGTTTTCTTTCATAATGCCCACTGATGCGGCCATGACTCTGTCAGCAGTCTTAGCATCTTTCATTTCACACTCGAGACTGGTAATATTGCCATCCACAGGCTACTTTTTGGTTGAAAAGTCCTCCAACTTCTTGTCCAAATTTTGAACTACTTACAGCAAAGCTGCATTGCTTGGCCATGTGGAGTCTGTCTCTGCTGCATAGCTGTCTTGCTCTTTACTTGGGCCCAACTTCCCTTCTTTCGAGCTTTCACCATCTCCAGCCATCACAAACCTGTTGTCTCAAACCATCTCTCCATTATTCCACTGATGGAGTCAAATCTGGTATCAAACTGCTCAGCACATTCTTAGCTTTTTCAATTTCACAGAAGGGAAACATCTGTAAAGTCTAGTTACTTTTAACAAAAGAAAACGCATGTTGGTAAAAAAATGTCTCTGGTGATCCATGTTATAAGCACAATCACTTCGGGGGGAGGGTGCATCATGCTGCTCTAACTGAGCTTACAGGAGCTGAAGGCACTCCGTATGCAGCACTGTGCCTTCTCACTAGTCCCCTAGGCTTCTGGTTTGATCGATATAATGCACACCCTGTTGTGTCTTATTACTTACTTGCTTCCATGCCCCAAAAGAAGAAAGAAAATGAAGGAAGATCCTCTATAAGACATGGGGGTGAACCCTTCTCCTCCTCACCTTTAACTTCAGGAGTAATAGGTTCTTCCTCCCCTTCAAAGTAGAATTCCTCTTCTGTGACACTAGGTGGAACCGAAGGAGGAATTTTTTACGTCTGAGCCTTTATGGCCTGAAAGAACTTCCATATTTGCTAGAATTCTTCCATGGGGGGTACATGAAAAACTCCAGCAGACTGAACGATGGGCTCGTTCACATTTTGTATTTCAGGCTACAAACGTTCATTTTTTTCTGCATCTTTTTAAGGCTAATGTGAGAGGATGACTCATCTGCCTTCCTTTTCTTGGAGTCATGTTAGCTAAACGTTCCTCAGTCAAAGATTTATGCTGTTTCCTGGACTTCTTTGAGGATTCTGCTTTAGGCTGGTCTTTAGGAAAAGCTGTATCAGCTGACATTATTAAAGAGAGAGTTTCGATCTTTTAATAGGAGAACTCTCGTTGAAGTTAGACAGAGAGGCTGGAGCCGATAGTGACTGCTTTTAGCTGGTTTCATTTTGTGTCTCTCAGGAAAAAAACTCTTTATAGAGATGATGGTTCAGCCAATCATGATGTGTGCCTAAACACTTGTAATTGCATTTGCCTTAGGCAAACAAAGGCTACCCTTTTTGCAATTTTTTTTTTAAACCTGTAAACCAACTGAAGTTAATTTTTTAGGCCTTTGCTTAATGCTGACTCAGACATGGGACCAGAAAAAAAGCACTACAGTAAACTTTTCGACATACGTTATTGAGAGCCGCTAATTTTATGTCAACCACAGTCGTCGCTCGCCAGTTAGTTTTAGTTAAACTCAACCACAGTCGTAAGCCACAAACATTTTAAAACTGCAGTAAGCAACAAGACAGAGACACTTTACTATTGACCAACGTATTTGTGAACTAACCAATTTAGTAACATTCAGCAATGGTTACTGTGAGTCAGTGGGGAAAAAGCCTAAACTGCTCCAAAAACATGGGCTGAAGCACTTCAAAATCTTTATCCAAACCAGAACCACTAGGCTGTAAATGTAAACAATGAACTCTACCACAGTCCTTGTGAGTAGTTTTTTTTGGAAATAGTAATTTTATTGATTTCAAAAAACACAATATCACAGACAAATACAGTTCACATACTGAAACCAAAACATCCATTAGGACATAAAAAAAGGGGGGAGGGCAATTTGACAAGGCAGAACTAAAAAAGGAAAACAAAACAAAAACCCCAGGGCTCAGGGCTAGAATTGGCTCTGTTGAATTTAATTAGCCTAGAATAAAACTACTCAGAGTATGAATATTTGGGGGGGGTAACCCCTGTAGGGGCTCTAAGATCTATAATCAGGGAATACCAAAAGAAGTAACTATGGAAGGGCGTGGGTCGAAGATTTAAACCAGTCCATGGAGCATTATGTCGGGGGAAGAAGAGGAGTATCGATGAAATATACATATGGCTATAACTACAGAAATAGAAGTGAAGGAGCCTGCCCGCTTAGGTAAACTGAGCCATTATATCCAGCACTGTTTTGTTTTCTCTTTCCACTTGGTAATGGAAAAAATTTAACCATCTCCCCTTAAATTTTTCCATCTGGGCTTTTAGCTAAGCAGTCAACTTCTCCATTAATTGAATTTGTAAACAAATAGAATACCAAAGCACAACAGATGGTGGGTTATTTTCCAACAAATTTTTTATAACAGACTTTTGAGCAGCCGCGAGGAAAATATAAAACAGGAGTTTCTGGGTCTTCGTGGTAAGTTGTGGGGGAGGGAGATCAAGAATCCAATGCCTAGGATCCGAGGAAGCAGCATCTGAAATATCTTCTCTAATTCCTTAATCATCTGTCCCCAGTATCCTTTGATCTGGGGGCAACCTCAAAAGACATGAGCATGTGTACCCCTCTCGCCACATCCCCCCCTCCAGTAAAGATATGAGGAGGAAGAACCAAAATGCTGAGTGATGACTACGGTACGAAAAAATCTCATTAACTTTCCAGCAAAATTCTCGCCAAGAGGGGGAGGACGAGGTGGAGTGTATCCCAATCCATATCCACTGCCAGTCCTCAGATCCCAACTGACACCCCAGCTCCTCCCCCCATTTAGACTCAAGCCCACCCAAAAGATCTGGTTCACTTGTGATAAATAAAGTAACCATTCGAGAAACCAAGTGGGTCGAATCTCTACTAGAGAGTATTAGAAGGAGAAACTCCACTAGGGGGTTAGTGAACAGAGACCCTAGGGAGGTTAGACCCTTGCTCATTAGAAAGTGTCTGATTTGTAAAAATCTAAAATGGTCTCTATTCAGAAGCCCAAATTCCTGAACTAGATGCAAGAAAATTTTAAGGTGTTGAGAGCTACACACTTGGCTGATGGTACCAAGACCTACCCTTTCCCACCTGCGAAAGCCTGGATCTGTTCGCAGTGGGGGAAAATCCACACATGCTCTAATGGGCGTCCGTGAAGTCAGTCCAAGAGGGAATCCCTTATGTTTGGCAACCCAGATCCATACCTGCTTGAGAACCACTGCCCAGGGGTTTTCTACCCAGAATTCCGAGAGGCCAGCCTGGTCTAAAAAGACCATATCGGTCAGTTGGACCTCTGGAATGCTGGGTTTCTCAAGCTCCATCCAAAGTGGTTTATCCGGTCCAGGTCATAGTGGGCCCAGCACCTGGAGCAGCGCCGCCCAATAATAATTAGGAAGGCCTAAGCCCCCAGTCCATTTAGTCCTCTGGAGAACCTGCCATTTGACCCTAGGGGGTTTATGATTCCATACAAATTTAGAGATAGCTGATTTCAGGCTTCTCCAGAAGCCCAAGGGGGGTTTCAAGGGAAGAGATGAGAAGAGAAAGAGGAGGCAGGGCAAAACATTCATCCTCACTGCTTCTATTCGCCCAGAGAAGGAGAGAGAAAGCTCCTTCCATCTATTATAATCACCCTGGATAGCTTTAAGCAATTTAAGGTAATTAGCACCATATAACATCCAGATTTTCAGGGATCCAAACCCCTAAACACCAGAAGCCCTCTTTCGCCCATCGGAATGCCCTACAACAGGGAGACCCCCGTGTCAAATTTGGAGATGGGGAGCATTTTGGTTTTAGATTCATTTACTTGGAACCCTAAGATGGTCCCAAACTCTTGTATGAGGGATAACACATGGGGGGCGGAATTTACTAGATCCGCCAAATACAATAATGTATTGTCAGCAGAGAGGGAGATCCGAACCTCTGACTCAGCCACCTGGATACCCTGATAGGATTGTGATTGTCTAATAGCAGCCACGAAGGGCTCCATACTTAATGCGAAAAGCAGAGAGGAAGAGTGGGCACCCCTGTTTAGTCCCACGCTCAATGCTAAACCTACTGGAGTACACCCTATTCACTCTAACCTTAGCACCAGGATCACTATATAGGTTAACTATCCAGTCACGAAATTTGCTCCCAAATCTGAATTTTGCTAGTGTTTTGTTCAGGAACAACCAATGTAGGGGGTCGAACGCCTTTTCGGCATCTAAGGAAATTACAGCACTGAGTCCCCGGTGGAGGGTGGATGGCCCAGAGGACAAAACATTAAGTAACAGCCAAATATTGTCCTGGATATGGCAACTAGGAACAAAGCCGGATTGATCAGGATGTACCAAGACTGGGATAATCCCTTTCAGTCTCTCCCCAATAAGTTTAGCAAAGATTTTGGCATCCACATTTAGCAGGGAAATAGGTCGGTAACTGGCGCACTCCACCGGGTCCTTGCCGACCTTAGGCAGAACTGAAATAGTGGCCTCCCCCCAGGACTCAGGGACTGTACCTTGCTCGTGGGCTACATTACAAACAGCTAGCAAAAGTGGAACTATCTCTTTACTAAATGTTTTGTAGAATTCTACAATAAAACTGACAAGTCCTGGTGCTTTCCCTGGACTCAGGGATGCTATCACTAACCTCAGTTCCACCTCTGTGAACGGGCACTCCAAAGTAGTAATTTGCTCTGTTGTAAGAACCGGGAGTCCCATCCTCTCCAAAAATGAGTCTATATGCCGACTATACTCAGGATCCCTCTCTTGCCTATATAATTGAAAGTAATAGTCTGCAAACACCCCTGCTATCTCTGAGGGTTTAACCAAAAATTCTCCAGTGCTGTTCATATCTCTGATTTTAGGATTATACCTATCAAGTTCTTGCTTTCTAAGGCATATGGCAAATAACCTGCCTGCCCTATCCCCTCCCTCGTAGTATTTTTAATTTGTATACCATAGGGAGTTGATGGTACGGTGTATCATCAACTAACTGTATACCTCCCTAGCATCTTGTAATTATTGATAGGTGGTGGGAGCCAGAGTCAATTTGTGCTCCTTCTTCAAGGAAGCTATAAGATACTAGGGCCTGGGAAATTTTTGCCTTATGGACCTTATTCCGATAGGCTGCATAGCTAATAAATTTACCCCTAAGGACTGCCTTGAGAGCATCCCAAATAAATTTAATCGGGGTGTCTGCTACTCTATTCTCCTCCAAGTACCACTTGATATCCTCCTTCAGTTTAGCTACCAGGGTCCTAGCCTGTAATACGCCAGGGCCAACCTCCAAGAACCAGCAGGGGCCCTCGGTTCCCAGACTGCCACTACCTGAACTACAGCATGATCGGGAAATGAGACTGGATGTATATGAACTTCCCCAAACACATGTGCCTCCAATTGCCAGGAGTATAGCCTGTCCAATCTGGAGTAAACTTTTGCTGCAGGGGTATAGAAAGTATAATCCTTAGCTGTGGGATGCTGCCATCACCACAGATCTACCAACCCTGACTCAACCACAAGGGTTCGTAGCAGTCTGAAACAATCCCCCATACCTCTGGCGCTTGGTGGATTCCGGTCTAATTTGCAGTTTTCCACACAATTCCAATCACCTGCCACCAAGAGGTGTCCGGGGTCCAGGTTTCCAATGACTGAGAGTAACTCTCTAAAGAAGGCCCCCGGGGTGGGAGGAGATACACTGAAAGGATATGGATGGGGTGTCCCCGCAACTCCCCGGAAAGTAGAACCCATCTACCACTACCCTTTGCAGATGAGTGTGTGACTCTGAAAAAACCATACCAACCTAAGCTCTCCGTAGCTTAGCATGCTCCAGTTGAGTAAGCTTGGTTTCTTGTCGACATGCTATGTTACACTTTAAATCTTTCAATTCTTTCAGAATTCTGGCCCATTTGGTAACATTGTTAATACCTTTCACATTTATTGTGCAAATACTAAGTGATCCCATTATGAAAAAAAAATAAAGAGAAGTCTTTCACCTTCCCCCCCCAACCCGGCCAATATCCTTTCCCAAAGCCCACATAAAACACATTGATTCTACAATAAAATAAAAAGACAAAGTACTATCTATAGACATTGAGGCTAACTCGCAATCTCAACTGGAGAATCAAGGTAACCAACTGTAAGAAACTTTCTAAAGGATAAGGGCGGAAAGATGGCTAAACCGCCCTAGGGTACCAAGCTAATGAAGCTATACCCGGGTGACCCCCAGCAGCCGCAGGACAGTCACTGAGGATACAAAGCCCTACAAGAAGAACAGAAGAGTACAGCACTCTCTGTGCAAAGGGTAAACCTGCCTGCAAGCTGGCTGGGTTACACCTTCCCTTCTACTGTGAGAATTTCCACTGAGGCAGGACCAAAGCTCCGGTTCACCTGCCCCGGGTCCAGAGATTTAACCAGAAATCTTGCCATCATGCTATAAACACCATCCAAAAATGTTTTATTTCTTTCAAGGGAAACTCTCCCCAAATTAGTGAAGATGAGCATAATAATAAAATAAACTTACTAAATGGGCTAGCCATCCTTTGTCACTTATAACTCATGTATGATACTTAAATAAAATAGCTCCAACTCTATTACCCAGAGTAACTAAGCGGGAGCCTGAGGGAACTCATAACGGACCTTCCCAAGTCAGACTTTACTCCCCTTTCTACCCTGGCTTCGGTTACTGATATGAAATGATAAAGTGGTTAGGAGAGGCCCCAAAGACAGTGAAGTACAACCCCCCAAAAAAATACAACTTGAGACTAGGGGTTTATCTCCGATCCCACCATTATCCAGAACAATTATTATGCTCTCCAATCGACTTCCAAACTCTGCGTCACTTAAGCCCTCTTTAACACTAGTAAGAAAACCAACAAGTCCATTTTAGTGTTATCAGGAAGCGACAATAATCTGAACTAATAACATGCCACAGTCTCCAACGTGGAATTTAAGAACTCACAACAATCCCCAACGTGGAACTCAGAAATCAGGAACCATGGATGAGTTCTGTAGGCAAACGACTCACAATCTGGGCAAATGGTGTGTAACCCCACCATGAGGAGGGAGCAAATTAAGGGCGCACAGGAGACAGCGTGCGTTCCCCAAGCTGCCATCCAGAAATGAGTGTCATGATCCCTAGGTTCCCCCTGATTAGAGAGAACCCCGGTCTCAGAGACTAAACCAGATCACAACACAACACAACCACAGTTCAGGGACCTGCAAGTCAAAGCCCTCCAAACATCCAGAAAGTTCCCAGAACACAACTATCCAAAGCTATCTCACCACAGCTTGCAGATTCAAGGACGGAGCTGTCGGGGGAGAATCCATCAAGTCACATCAGCAGGAAGAGGTGGGAGAGAAACATGCCTTCTTCCCTGGGGGCGTTGTCCTCCTGGAGCTATTCCCCAAAGCAGGTTTACAATTTCACATTCTGCTTGTTCAGAGCTGGTATCTGGGACCGGAACGCCTAGCCTTTCCAGCACTGGAGTTGCCTCCAGAAGGCTGTCATAGATTTGCACATTCTCCCCATCATGCAGCCACAGCCACAGCCATGAGGGGTAGCAGAGATAAGCCTTCAGACCCTTCTCCCTCAAGGCTTTTACAACCTGAAGCACTTTTTTATGCTTGGCCATCATGCTCAGGGGTGGGGGTCCTGATCAAAGTACACCTTTTGGCCATCCAAGTTTAAGTCTCTTCTCCCAAGCTAGGTGCAGTATTATTTCTTTGGTAGGGAATTTGAGAAATTTCACCACAATGGACCTAGGGGGAGCTCCTGGTTTGGGTTTTGGGGCCACTGCCCTGTGGGCTCTTTCGATGGCAAATCCAAAGTGTTCTGGTAAGGCCAATTCTTTCTGCAGCAATGACTCCAGAAATCCTACTACATCAGCTTGCTCACTGCCCTCAGGAATTCCAAAGATTCAGACATTATTCCTCCTGGCTCTTGCATCTGCGTCCCCTGCCCTGTGTGTGAGCTCGCGCTCCCTTCGATGAAGGTAAGCAAGGGAGCGCCCAAACGTCATGTGTTCATTTTGCAGGTTATCTAGGTGGGTCTCCATCACAGTGGTGCAGGACTCCAGCTTTCTGAAGTACATTTGCAGGCTAGAAATTTTAGAATCAATCTGGTGGAGAATACTCACCATACAGTACCCACCTGCCTTAGTGAACGTGGATTCAGAGTCCGATTCTTCATTGCCTCAAGACGTTGCTATAGAGGACCGCTATGGTGAAGGGCTGACAGGCCACTCCTCCATAGATGTTGTAAAGCATTTGTTTGGTACAGTAAAGTCCTTCTTTTTAGATTTCCCCATTATATCGATGGTTAACAGGCTAACAGGGAGCAGATTATTTGGTATTTGCTGCTCGAGGGCTTGCGATGTTTATTTAGATAACCCGGGGCTCAGGAGCAGTAAAGCTAAGCCGCCATTAGGTTTGTTGCGTCACCGGAAGTGTGAGTAGTGTCTCTTTTGTGGTCTAGGCCGCAGTTCCCAGAACCATTCAGGAACCATGTAAAAACTAACAAAACAAAAAAAACACAGATCAGAAGAGCCTACATATTAACTAAATAAACTTAAATGTTTGTAAAAACAATAAATCTTTAGTACTTAGCCATCAACTCAGCTGGTACCACCACCATCCAGGGTGACCGTTCTCTTCACTGGAAACTAAAGATCTACCACTGGAATGATGGGAGGCTCAAGACCAGCACAGAGAGAGGGAGCACCTGTGAAAAAGATTCTAAGTTCTGGGCCATTATATTCCTCATGGAGATCATGAACAAGTTTGACTGGGGTGTTACATCTTTTGAAGTCAGAATAATTACTTTCAATCAGAGTACTTTATCTGCACTTCAATATATATGTAATTACTTTCAATCGTAATACTTTATCTGCACTTCAGTATATAACGTTTTCTTATAAATAAACCTTACTACTTATTTTATGAATTTACTGCTTCATCAGAATCTTTTCTCTTCATTTAAATTCATTTCCACTTGTTTTTTCTTTTATTGCTCTGTAAAGCATTTTGTGATACCCTGGTATGAAAGATTCCATATATATAGAGAATAACACATGGGTAACCATGCACAACAAGGCTGTATTCCCATCGAGAAAGCTCTGATGACATCATCGGGACCCTGACAGTGAAGCTCGAGAGATCCCAGATGTCATCTGGACCCCAAGATGGAAAAACAGTTGAGCATGGTTGCCCATGTGTTTTTTTGTACAGTATATGGTTTGAAAATGTAAAATAAAAATTCTGCTCCCCCCCACAACAAATTGTGTTTTTTTTTTTTTTTATTTTAAAGAACACAAAACCCACCCTCACCCAGCTGCTCAGAACCTACACAGGTGAGGGGTATGTTTCTGTTTTTTAAAATGATGAAACAGGAGTTTGTGTTAGGAAGATGGTCTGGGTGCTGTGTGTGTGGGGAAAATCAAAATAAAAAAGGTGACATGAGTTTCCACGTCAATTTTAAAAAGTTGTTGTACCACAGAAGGGTACAACAACATTCCTTGACCTCTGAACTGTGGTACAACAGCTTTTTAATTAGAATGGAAATCCACGTACAACAAGAGGTTATCATTTACTTCAAAGATAATTTGCATTGTACTGTTTTTCAGAAGATTACACTACATTTTTAACTTCCACATGGATGACCACCAAAGGGACATTACTTTATGTATACCTCCAGTTTTTAGGCTCAAGATTCTCTTACCTTTGGATCATCTCCAAACTGTGAGAACTGAACATCATTCAGCAGACTCCGAGCTGTTTTAATGATGTCTTTACATTTCTTTGGAGTTTCTTCTACTTTGCCTGCCAGAAACAAGCAACAGCCTCCAGTGACCTACAGAAAAAAATAAATTAGATCTTATGATTACAGCAAGAAGCCATGAAGCCACTCTTGTTGCAATAATTTATAAACAACAATACAGTATTTGAAAAATTTAGTAATAAGATAGTTTAGTATTTGGAGAACGGCTCCAAAGCAGAAAATCAAAGTGCAGTGCAGATTGTAAAACAGAGCAGACTTGAGCAGTACAACTTTTGTAACAATAACAGAGCCAATTGTCCTCCACATTCATTTGCTGGTAAACATTTTCATCTCTAACAGAATTTAGGCATTTTTAAATGTTTTAAATCTTTTTTTTTTTTTTTGTCAAGAAAAAAGTATGGTCACTTCTTTGGCTTTGAAATAGTACTGTGGACATGAACAGGGAATGGAGCCAGAAAAAGTAATAAAGTACACATTACAGGAAACAATTTATTATGTATTATTATATACCGTACATACTGCTGTATGCTATTTACAGTATTTCCCTTGTCTGCCCCCGATCATATCTGTAAATTATATTTCTTTTATCTCTGTATGTTTATTTGGTAAACCAATGTCAATAAATACACACATAAGTAAATGGATGACTAGGAGGAACCTAGGAAAGTAACTTTAACAGGTACAGTATCTTAACATTTTTGTTGAACTGCTGCTTTAAGTGTTGTCTTTTATTGATAACAAATGGTCTAGGAGGAACAATGCATGATGATCCATGAAAAGGGGTTGGGCTAGGGGCGGAGCTTAGGATCCGGTTTTTGCCCCATCCAAAGGTGGCAACCCTAATTTCTCTGCTTGGGAGAGCAACTGCTTTCACAGCTGAGACTGATGACACTATGTTAGGTGCCCGGGCCCCAGCCAGAAAACAAAGTTAATACCGATCCATCAGCCATATCACTGATGTCCGTACATCCTGCCAAGATATTAATGCCCAATGAACATCAGGCAGTTTTGCCAATGTGGTTTCTATACTATGAAAGTAGGTCAAACAAGGCAGCCTAATGGCTCAAAAACTGCACATTACATTGCCAAGGAAGGCCAAGAATCACTTCTCAGTCCCAAGACTTTCACCTCAGACAGGAGAGGTGACTGCCTTGCGCATAGTCTCTGGGTTGGATTTTTAAGGTCCCCTCCCCCCAGGCATGTGATACTCTGGTAACCAGGAGATGGGTTAAGGGACAAAGTTTACTACCCTAGCTGGCTGGCCCTAAGAATGCAAGTGGCCAAGATATACAAATCAGACATGGACAAATATGCAAATTTAGTTGGTGGAACAGATAGCTATCAGAAAAACATAAAGGATAGTACATGATAGCCTATACACAACAACACTATTCTTACACCGAGTGGTTACTATGAGAGCAAGGACCTCAAGAGCGAAGCTCGAGAGGTCTTTTTCAACGCCATAGTAACCACAAGGTGTGAGAAGAGTGATGTGTATTTGGGCTATCACACACTATTCTACATAGTGTATGTCCCCCAAAAAGCAGTCAGCCTCTGCCGACCTTGACCGCACTCTTGGCCATTTGCCCGCTTCGCCAGCTCGCGGCAATTTAAATGTTTTCAACCGCTAGCCCTATCAACAGCGCTGATGGGCTGCTACAATGTGACATTCATACTAACACAGACAGTACAGTTACGTAAGAACTTACCGTGAATAGTAGATCTTTGAGAACAGCTCTTGCAGCAGGTTACACCATTAGGACTGAAGCCGGCAGGTGCCAGGACCCCACGGGGAAAATTCTAGCTAGCAGTATCCAGCAGGGGACCGCCACCAACGCTGGCCCCTCCCCCGACGTCAGGCATCACATAAAAGGTGGTGGTCACCCAGCATCCCCAGTTCTCCCACTGAAGACTCCCGGCCCAAAGGTGACATCTGAAGGGGAGACCGAGGATCTGCTTCCAAAGGAAGGTTTGTAATAAGATGACGTCAAAGACGCTGGAGCCTAGAAATTAGGTCAGAAGACTCAACCTCCAGAGGGGAAGGTGGGAGGGAAACTACCTGCTGCAAGAGCTGTTCTCAAAGATCTACTGTTATGGTAAGTTCTTACGTAACTGTACTATTTTACTTCGAGAAACAGCTCTTGCAGCAGGTTACACCATTAGGACTCATTCCCAAGCAGTTAGGGAACTATTTCCTGATCAGGAGGAGGATAGGAGAGATGTTAAACAGATTTCAGGACAAAAGTCCCTGAAGGACCGCCAAGCCGAAACCTGCTCTTCGCCTAGAGGCAATATCCAAACTGTAATGCCTGATGAAAGTGTGTACAGAGCTCCAGGTTGCTGCTGCACAGATGGCTGATGCAGAAACATTCTTTAGCGCCACGCCCTCGTGGAGTGACCTTTTACCGGTCCCGGTAAAGGTTTGTTGCGCTTCTTGTAACAGAACAAAATACATTTCACTAGCCATCTGGAGAGCGACTGCTTAGACACAGGTGCACCTTGCATCCGGTGTGCGAAAGAAACAAAGAGCTGGTCCGACTTGAGATGGGATCTAGTTGAAGCCAGATAGTATCTGAGGCTCCTATGTATGTCCAGGGTGTGTAACAGGGCTTCTCCTCTGTTGGAATGACTGGGGTAGTACACCGGAAGGTCTATACCCTGGTTGAGCGTGACAGCCGAGACCACTTTGGGAAGAAACTTAGGCTTTGTCCTTAAGGACACCCTGTCCTTGTGAAAGACCAAATAAGGATCTTTGCACATAAGTGCATGAAGCTCAGAAATTCTTCTGGCAGAAGTAACAGCAACTAAAAATGGCATCTTCCAGGCAAGGAAATGCAGCCCGCAATCCGCAGCTGGTTCAAAAGTGGCAGTGTAAGCTGCTCTTAGGACAAAGGGGAGATCTCAAGGTGGAATCGGGTCTTTGATGGGAGGTCTCAAATGTAGAATGCCACATAAGAAAGCACGGGAAGCCTCTAGTTGTGCTAGAGACCTGTGACCTACCGGTGAATGGTACGCCGAAATGGCACAGAGGTGAACCTTAATGGAGGAGCAGGCAAGCCCTGCCTCATAGAGGGATAGGAGGTAATCTAAGACTGACCTCTCCGAGCAGTTCAATGGGGTCAGTCCATGAGCCTGAGCCCAAATACAAAATCTGAGCCACTTCATGGCGTAGGTGGTATGAGTGGAGGGCTTTCTGGCAGCCACCAAAATGTCTGCAACGTCCTGAGAGACCCCGTATCTCATGACAACCGTGTCCTTAGGAGCCAGGCATGCAGGTTCAGTGACCGAAGATCCACGTGGACCAAGAAGCCTGCCTCCTGGGACAGTAGGTGAGAGCTGAATGGCAGAGGCACTGGAGGTTCCTGGGCCAGTTGGCGCAACAAAGGCAACCAAATCTGCTGGTGCCAAAAGGGCGCTACCATAATGAAAGAAGCCCGCTCTTGTCAGAGCTTCAATAGAACCCTCCGGATCAAAGGGAAGGGTGGGAAAGCATAAAGGAACCTGCCCGTCCAAGAGAGTGGCAACGTGTCTCGCCAGAAAACACCAGGCCCTGGATCTAGCGAGCAGAAATTGGGCAGTTTTGCGTTGGATGGGGACGCCAAGAGGTCTAATTCTGGTGTCCCCCATCTGCGAAACAGGTCCTCTGCGACTTCCTGAAGCAGTTCCCATTCGTGGACTCTGGCCTGTGATTGGCTCAAACTGTCTGCGATGGTGTTGTTCACTCCAGGAACATGTACTACAATGATTTCTGCGCCATGCTATAGTACCCAATCCCATACCCTCTTGGCCTCCCTGCAAAGGGGGTAGGAATGAGTGCCTCCTTGTTTGTTGAGATGGTATATCACTGCGGTATTGTCTGTTTTTAACAGGAGAGTACCCAGTGGAATCTCCGACTGGAAGGCCTGCAAGGCATACAGGACCGCTCTCATCACCAGAATGTTTATGTGAAGATGGGATTCCAGAGACGACCAGGAGCCTTGGGTCCAGACCCCGTTGAGATGAGCTCCCCATCCAGACCCCGAGGCGTCCGTGGAGAGAGTCACTGTTGGAGGCGGCGCTATGAAGGGGACTCCCGTAGATAGATGCTCTGGGATGAGCCACCATTGCCAGTCTCAGATGACTGAATTCGTGATCCAGATTGGATGCTACAGTTGATCTTGCTTTTGGTCCCATTGGGCCCGCAGCATCCACTGAGTGACCCGCATATAAAGTCGAGCTAGGGGAACCATTGCAATGGCAGCCGCCATGTGTCCAAGCAGGCAAAGAACGGTCCTGGCCGGTGCCGCTTTTTCCATTATGTCCCTTATGAGGGATCTGATGCCCTGAGGTAGGAATGCCCCCGAGTAGTGTCTAGAATTGCCCCTATAAACTGCAATTTCTGAGATGGAAGAAGGCACAACTTCTCCTGATTGATGGTGATGCCCAGCGATTCGAAGAGGGAACGGTGTCCTGGATCGCGGTCATCAGGGCTTCCTGGGAGGGTGCTATGAGAAGCCAGTCGTCTAGGTACAGAAACACGTAGTGGCCCTGTCTCCCGAGAGCTGCGGCCACAACTGCCATACACTTCATGAACACTCAAGGTGCCGAGGACAGTCTGAAGGGGAGAGCTCGGAACTAGTAGTGGCGTCCCAGAAACTCGAAGCGCATAAACTTTTGATGTCCTACAGCGATCGGGAGATGTAGGTAAGCGTCTTGCATGTCCAGCGACGCAAGTCATGCACCCTCTTTGAGCATGGGAATGAGGCCCGAGAGGGTCACCATGTGAAAAAGTTTGAACAACACAAAGGTGTTGAGGTCACTGAGGTCTAGAATATGGCGCAAGTCCCCTGTCTTCTTTGGAACCAGAAAGAAGTGAGAATAATACCCTTTTTTCCTCTCTGGTACCGTGGAACATACTCTATGGCCTCCTTGTCCAGGAGTGCCAAGATATCCTGCTGAATGTGCAGGGCATGCTGACCCGAACAGCAGGAGAGCAGGGTAGGTCTTGAAGGTGGGTGGTCGAGGAACTCAACAGAGTGCCCTCAACTTACCAGCTGTAGCACTCGCCAGTCGGAGGTTATCCTCTGCCACCCCGAAAGGTGATGAGAGACGCGACCCCTGACCTTCTCTTCCCTTAGATCCAGAGGAGGGGCAGGGGCTGGGAAGGAGTCATGCTGTGGTGGTATTTGTCCCTGCGAGCTGGGCGGACATAGGATGTTTCTGGCCTGGCCCGCGGGGAACCTAGCTTGACCTTTGAGACCAAAGTTGCCCTATGATTGCTGGCCAGAACGTGGCTATTGCTGTTGTTGCCGGCCTCGAAAAAGATTCTGGTTCCTACGAAAGGAACCAGATTTGGGTCTGTACATAGCCTGTACAGTCCTGACTGCCTTCCCTGCGTCCTGCAGCCTGGTGATCACTCTTTCAGATTCTTCACTGCACAGGACTGCTCCATTGTAAAGGGACGTCCAAGATGTCCTTTTGGACATCCGGAGTAAAACCAGAGACTCTCAGCCAAGAGTGTCTCCGGAGACAAACGCCTGTAGCTGCTCCCCTGGCCGCCAAGTCCGCTGAATCATAAGCGGCTCGGAGAACCTGGGTCCCCACGTCTGACCCAGTTTGAAGGAGATTAAGCAATTCATCCTTCTTTTTGCCATCTGAGAAATCCTTCATAAGGTCTTGGCCCTGTTCCCAAAGGGTATTCTGAAGCTGCACCATGTGCGTCAGGTAGTTCAAAGACCTTATAGAACATGTAGCAGCCGCATACATGCGTCTTCCCAGTGAATCTAATTGCTTAGATTCCTGGTCTGGTGGCTGTGTACTCAAGTGTTGAGGCCGCTGAGACCAATCATGAGAAGCTGTTATGACCAGAGAGTCGGCCTGGGGTTGTTGCGCCAAGTACGGTTCCTCCAATGGAGCCCTGTAGAGGCGGTCAGCCTTTTTCCGAACTGCCAGAGTCGAATGTGGATGCTTCCAAGCAGCCTTGGTGACGTCCATAAAGGTGTCCACCAACGGTGGGACCACCACAGGCTTTGGGTCTTTTTGCCTGCGATAACGGGCAATGCGTTGTTTCTCAGGGTCTAAATCCTCTGTCTCCCACCCAATGTTCTCTTGGATGTGCCTCATGATTTCTGAGAATGAGGGATCATCCAGTGGTGACCTGGGAAGGTCTCGTGGGTCGGGTAATGGGAGACTGAAGGGGAATGGAGACCTGGAAGTATCGGATGTTTCCAGCCTGGAGTCATCCCCTGGAGTGGGTCATCTGCCTCGGGGTTGTTTAGGGCTGGGAGACCCTGAAAGAGACCGTGATGGGCGTCTCTTCTGCTCTCGGGACCTGCCCCTGGGACATGGAGAGAGCTCCTTAGGGGTCAGTGGTCTTTCACCCTCAGAACCTCAAGCAGGTGGTGGAGGAAGCTTGGTGGGCACCACATCTTTTTTAATGGTATTCCACCAGAAAGTAAATAGGTCCTTGACCTCCTGAAAATTAGTACCAGACGACGGGCTGGGCATCGGTGTGGGCCTATCGGCGGGATCGGGCATAGCGCCCCAGGGAACTACCGGATCCGGTGACAGTTCCCTGGGCAAGCCAGCATCCTCCGTGTTGCCTGTCTGGTCATCAGGCAGCGCGATGACCTCTTCTCCAGAAGACCCCTGATGACCACTGTCAGCCGGCGCTGGTGGTGCAGGCGTCGGTTCTCTAACCCGTCTGGTGTGCATCGGGTCGGTAGCCCTCTTTGACTCCGACATCTGTTTAAGGGAAGTCAGCTCCGTCGTCTTCCTGTCCGGTGCTTTCAGAGGTTGGGAGACTGACCGTCGGTCGGTGTCCTGGCGTCGGTCTGACGCCCTACTTGATTTCTAAGACGACTTGGCCTTGTGCCGGTCTGAGGATCCAGGCCAGGCAGCAGAGTCGTGTGCCCTAGAATCCTTGGTCTTTAACGGATGCAGCGAGGCTGAGGAGCCCCCTGAAGACCTTACCTTGACGGGGAGGGCTGAGAGTGAGACTGGGAAGGCGATCGATCAGACCGTGTGGAGCTGGAACTAGCCCTAGACTCTGAGGCCTGGCTCGGGGATCTCGACCTACCCGAGTCCCAATGTTTGTCCCGGTGCTCCCTGATTTATGAGAGGATTCCCCCTTGGAGGTAGGGCCTTTCTCCATCTTCTTGATCTTCTCTTTGAGAAAGAACCCCTGGAGGGCCTTTTGGCAGCAGATCCTGGTCCTACTATTAAACTGTTGACAAATAGGATAGGCCCGAGTATCGTGCTCCGGGCCTAGGCACCTCACGCAGGCCGTGTGGTGGTCGGCAAATGGGATCTGCTTGCCGTAGGCGCACTTGGAGGGGTGTCCATCGGTAGAAGGAGTAGGAGAAGTAGGCATGAAGTTGTTGAGAAAGAAGAACATTTTTTGTTTGAAGATTTCACGTGTCGTTCGTCTGTTCAGGCGTCCGTGAGGTTGATGCTGGCAAGTCGACGGCAGGAAAAAAAACTGGGGATGGTGGGGGACCACCCCCTTTTATGTGATGCCTGATGTCGGGAGAGGGGCCAACATCGGGGAGGTCCCCCGCCGGATACTGCTAGCTACAATTTTTCCGTGAGGTCCTGGCACCTGCCGGCTTCAGTCCTAATGGTGTAACCTGCTGCAAGAGCTGTTTCTCGAAGTAAGATCTAAAAGTCATTCTGCGTTAGTATGAACATCACTACTGCAGCAGAACTACTTTTACAGTGTATGGATCTCCATACACAATCACATTCAACATAGTATTCGATGGCAGATAAGGACCGCTAGGCCTACCCAGTCTGCCCGTATTCCCTGCCTGCATCAGTGGTCGCTGACCCTACTTGGTCACTAGCTTTAGCTTTTCCTATCCACCTCTAGGGTTCCCTTGTGCCTATCCCATGCATGTTTGAATCCCAACACTGTGCTAGCTCCCACTACTTCCTGGGGTAAGCTATTCCATGCATCTACCACCCTTCCTATGAAGAAAAACTTAGTCACATTCCCCTTTATCCTGCCTCCCTCAATCTCATATCATGCCCCCTCATCCCTGTACACCTCCTATACTGAAAGATGTCACCCACTTGCACTTCGTTTATGCCCTTAAGATACTTGAAGGCTTCTATCATATCTCCCCATTCCCGCCTCTCTTCCAGTGTATACAGAGGCCTTTTAATCTCTCCTCATGGGTCTCCTGGTGCAAGCCTTGCACCATCTTTGCTGCCCTTCTCTGAACCGCCTCCACCCTGTCTATGTCCTTACGAAGATGCAGCCTCCAGAACCGTACTCCAGATGAGGCCTCACCAGCATTTTGTACAGTGGCATCACCACCTCCCTTCTTCAGCTAGTGATACCCCTTCCTATGCATCTCAATATACTACTGGCCCTCCTCACAGCCTTGGCACACTGTTTGGACACCTTTAGATCATCTGAGATGATTATCCCTAAATCCCGTTCTTCCCTGGTAACCGTCAGCAACTCCCCTGTCATCCTGTAACTCTCCGCAGGGTTTCTGTACCCTAGGTGGATGATTTTGCACGTCTTTGCATTAAATTTTAATTGCCATATATTGGACAAATTTTCCAACTTTCCTAGGTCCCTCATTTTCTTGACCCCACATGGGAGTGACTACCCTGTTGCAGATCTTGGCGTCATCTGCAAATCGGCAAACCTTCCCCTCCAGCCCTTCAGCAAGGTCACTAATGTAGACATTAAAAACTTCCCCTCCAGCCCTTCAGCAAGGTCACTAATGTAGACATTAAAAAGGACTGGCTCCAAGCAGGGCAGCCAGCAGTGCCACTAGCACCATCCGTAGTTCCTTTAATATTCTAGAGTATATACCATCTGATCCCATTGCTTTGTCCACCCTCAGTTTTGTGTGTTCTTGGACTCTCCCTTCTGTAAATAAACTGGTATTCACCTCCTTCCCTACACTGTTTCTGATGCCCAGCTGTGGTCCCTCTCCCTTCCCCTTTTCAGTGAATACTGAGCAGAAGTATTTATTCAGTACTGATGCTTTTTCTAGGTCTTCCTCCACACACACACACACACACACACACACACACACACACACACACACCACCCCCCTTCCTCCCCTCTGAGCCTTACAATCCCTGCCCTGGCCTTCTAATGTATCCACAGAATGCATAGTTCCCTTTCCTTACTGTCTGTGCTAATCTTTCCTCGGTTTGCACCTTTGCGATCCTAACTCCTTTCCCTGCTTCTCTCTGTTTAATAGGTACACCAACCTATCCCCTTCCTTCTGTATCTCCCTGTATTTTCTGAAAGCCACCTTTCTGTGCCACCCCCTTTGAGAACCATAGTGGTTTGTTCCTTCTCTTATCCTTGTTTTTTAGCCTAACAACTATGAAAAAATTACTCACCTCAGTAATTGTGTTTCTTCTAATCAAGTCTTGCTCTAATTCTGACTATCTGCAGTTAGCTCCAGCCTTTAAACTGCCCCGGGGAACAAAGGGTTAATTTTCCACGCAGTGCATAGAACGTTGAGCTTGAGCTTAGTTGAGGTCTCTGTCTGCAGCCCTTTGAAACCCAACCGTCAGATTCTTATGAGCAAAAACTTATTAACTACCCTATTTGGAAAATGTAAAATTTTTACTAGCCAACTGGCAACAAAAAGTTTTGGATTCCCAAGAAAGACTCAAATCAGAAAACCAAAAACCAAAAACCAATCCAAACAAGGATAACAATAAAACAAAACACCCAAACAAAAAGAGGAGAGTGTATAAGAAGCAACCCTGAGGTGCAACACTGCACCTGCCCACCCACTTCCCAAAAACTAGGTTCTGAGAGGGGAGTCAGGGAGGGAGGTTGGAATACAGCAAGACTCAATTAGAAGAAACACAATTACTAAGGGAATTTTTTCTTCAAACAACATGAAGTCCGGTTTTATTCTGACTATCTGCAGACTACCAAGCAGTACTTCCATGGAGGAGGGACAGAACCTACTTTGGGAATAGTCTCTGATGTACTGCTGTGCCAAACCGAGCATCACTCCTAGCCTGGATATCCAGAGAGTAATGCTCGGTAAAGGTATGGACTGTTTTCCAGGTGGCTGCTTGACAACTTTCTAAGAGAGGGATATCCCTGGCAGCAGCCAGGGAAGCAGCTGTACCTCTAGTAGAGTGAGCCCTCAGGCCTGAGGGTGAAATCTTTCCTAGTTTCTCATAGCAGAATTGTATACAAGACACAATCCACCTGGTACTAGTTCTCTTGGTGGCCGGTTTGCCCTTTCCCACTTCCCCATAAGTGAGGAACAACTGGAGGGGATCAAACCTGTGACCCTTAGTACGCTCTATGTAGTAGCTAAGGGCTCTTTTAACATCTAAACTGTGTAGCCTCCTCTCTCCTGAGGAAGAATGATCAATGAAGAAGACAGGAAGAGACATAGACTGATTCAAGTGGAAATCTGAAACCACTTTGGGCAAGAACCTCCTATTGGTTCTAAGGACCACTTTATCCCCTATGAAAGGAGATAAAATCAGGTTCCTCTGACAGGGCTTGCAATTCACTGATACGTCTGGCAGAGGTAAAGGCTACTAAAAACACAGTTTTCCAAGTCAAGTACTTAAGCTCTGCTGAGGACATAGGCTCAAAGGGAGGTTGCATAAGTTAAGCAATGCAAACATTGAAGTCCCAGGCAGGGGCAGGATCTCTAAAGGCAGGATTGGTATGAAGCAATCCCTTGAAGAATTTACAAAACACAGGATGAGACGATAGTGAAGAAGACTTCCCCACTGACAGAAAAGCAGAAACAGCTGACAAGTGTACCTTGAGAGTAGCAGGTCTGAGGCCTAGGCCATTCAGATGGACCATGTAATCCAGAACTATAGGCAATTCAGAGATGTCTGGGGAAATATGCTTCTTGGAACACCAAATGCTGAATCTCTTCTGTTTGGAGTTAAAGGTCTTTCAAGCGGTGGGCTTTCGACAGGCTTTGAGGATATCTGAAACCCCCCCGCATACTCTAACTCTTCAAGAGCCATGCCTTGAGATTGAGAGACCAAAGACTGGGTACCAAATCCTCCTGAGAGGAGGTTAGCAGGTTGTAATTCCTGGGAAGAGACAGGGGAAGATGGACAGCTAGGGATAGCAACAGGGGGTACCAAGGTTGTCTGGCCCAGTCTGAAGCAATCAGAATCACTTTGCAAGGTTGTGACCTTATCTTGACTAGAACTTTGAACAGTAGAGGAAAGGGAGGGAAGGGATACAGAAATGTCCCTTCCCAGTTCAGAATCAGAGCATCCAGAGGGACTGAGCCCAAGACTCGGGGTCTGCAACAAAAGAGAGGAAGCTGGTGATTGTCTGGGGCTGCAAAGAGATCTATCTTTGGAGTGCCCCACCTTGAAAAAATCACCTTCAACACCAGAGGGTCCAGGGACCATTCGTGATGGCCCTGGGAGATTCTGCTCAGTGCATCTGCCAGCACAATGTCCTCGCCTGAAAGGTAGACTGCTATCAGAAAGGTCTGCAGGGAATAAGCCAGGGATCACAACTTCATGGCTTCCGTGCACAAGGCCATGGACTGAGTGCCTCCCTGCCTGTTGCTTACCACATGGTGGTGGTGTAGTCTGTTCTGACCTGAACCACCTTGTTCTGTACGGACTGAGAGAAAGCCTGCAGGGCCAGAAAAACTGCCCTGAGTTCCAGGAGACTGATATGGAGAAGGGATTCCTGAGGGGACCACAGTCCCTGGGCAGTGAGGGCCCCCAGATGGGCTCCCCAGCCCAGAAGGGAAGCATCCGTGGTAAGGACCACTGAATGAGACTGAGTGACAAATGGGACCCCTTGCCTTAAATTGCCCTGATCCTACCACCATCGAAGGGCTTAGATCAGAGTCCGAGTCACTGGAATCAGTTTGGTAAGGGGATCCTTCTTTTGGGACCAAAAGGCCCTCAGATGGAACTGAATGTCCCTCATCTGGAATCTTGCCCTTTGGACTACTGTTGTAAAAGCTGCCATTTGGCCCAAGAGCTGAAGGAAATGCCTTGCTGGTCGGGATACCCGAAGTCTGAAGGAAGAAGCCAGTTCTATGAGAACTCTTGCCCTTTCCAGGGGAAGAAAGGCTCTTGCTTTGACAGAATCCAGCTCTGCCCCATAAAGGTAAGGAGCTGCACTGGTTCAAGAACTGACTTGGGAAGGTTGAGAAGAAATCCTAGAGAAGTGAGCACCTGCTGGGTCACTTGCAGGTGAGACTTGACTTGGTCTGGAGACTGACCCACTATTAGCCAATCGTCCAGATATGGAAAAATGGAAATCTTTTGCCTTCTTAGAAAGGCAACTACTACTGCTAGGCACTTTGTGAAAACCCTTGGGACTGAGGTTAGGCCAAAGGGCATTGGTCTGAACTGATAGTGGCCTGAGGGCAACTCGAACCTGAGGTACTTTCTGTGGGAGCACCTGATGGGAATGTGAAAACAGGCATCTTTGAGGTCCAGGGAGGCTAGCCAGTCCCCTGGCCTTAGAGAAGGAAGGATTATTCCCAGAGTTACCATCTTGAACTTTGGTTTTAAAAGATGTTTGTTTAGATATCTTAGGTCTAGGATGGGTCACCACTCCCCTGTCTTTTTTGGGGTCAGGAAGTACCCAGAGTACAGTCCTTTGCCCCAGTGTAGGGTAGGTACTCTCTCTATGGATCTTAAGGCTAGAAGAGAAGAAACCTCTGCCTCTAGGGCAAGGGTTTCCGAGAGATTTGCAAGTGGAAAAGATCTGGCTCTCATCTTTGGAAATTTTCTTAAGCTGAGAACCAGTCCCTGGCGTACTACTTCCAGGACCCACTTGTCTGATGTAACAGACATCCAGTCCTGGACATAGTAAGCCAGCCTGCCCCCTACTGGAATAGGAGAGTCGACCCAGGCAGGCCCATCAGGGTGTCTGCTTGGCAGGGGCTTCAGGCTGAGGAGTGGATGCAGCCCTACTCATCCCCATTCTGCCTCTCCCTCTGAAGAACCCCCTCTGAGAAAAGGAAGAAGAGGCCTGTGCTTGGTAAAAAGGCCTTTGAAAAGGCCTGCCCCTGCCCCTAGACTGCTGCCTTTGAGGAGCTGCCTGCCTCTCCTTGGCCTGAGCACTCCTGTAAGTGGTCCTGTACTCATCCGTTTTCTTCATGTAATTCTCTGTCTGCTCCCCAAACAGAGAATTATCCACTACAGGAAAATCCATGGCCTTAGCCTGGGTGTCCTGCAAGAGGCTAGTATATCTGAGCCAAGCCATTCTCCGAAGAGCCACAGATGTAGCCATGACTCTTGAAGACACATCATTAGAGTCCACAGCAGCATGAAACTGAACCTTAGATGCCTCAATCCCATCTGCAGCGACCGACTCCAGGTCCTTGGCTAGCTGGGGGGGCCTGTTTAGCCAGTGCCAGTACAGTGTCCCACCTGGACTTCTGGTACCTGGCTGTATAGGCCATATAATTCTCCTGCCTGAGTCCCAAGGAAGATGCCATGTACTGTTTCTTTGCCGTGGCATCAATCTTCCTGGAGTCCTTGTCTGGGGGTGTGTGAAGCCAAGGGAATATTTGCCTTGTTACAGGCAGCAGCCTGCACTATCCCAACATGGCTGCACTGCTGGTATAAGAACTCTGTGTCTGAGCCTGAAAGTGTATACCTCTTGTCCATTCTTCTATCCACAGGAGGTATAGTGTTAGGAGACTTTAGGATTTTTTGTGTCTGTTTCCCAAAGGATTTGTGGAGGAGAACAGACAGTCTCCTGGACTCTGGGATGTCCATCATTTCTACATAATCAGGCTCCTCTTGATCCTCCACAGCCTCCTCCATAGGAAGATGGAGGGTTTCAGCCACCTTTCTGTAGAACATAAAGTGAGAAGGGGACTCACAAAGCCTAGGAGGGGAAACACCTTAAGGTCTGTCTGGGGAGATGTCCGGTTCCACAGGCACATCCAGACCCTCACTTACATCATCATCCTCAAATTCCCCTTCCTCTTCAAACTCTGGTTCATAAAAGTCTTCGAGGGTATAATCCTGAACCGTGGGAACCAACTGAACCGAACCCCTGCCAGAAGGTGCCGGATCGGTAGGAACAGGGCGGAGCGATTCCACAATCTGAATCACTCTGGCAATCTCTTCGGCGGTCAGGACATGAACCTCTGGATCCGAACCGGACGATTTGTCTTTGTGTTTTCTTTTTGTCGGAACCAATTCCTCGGAATCGGCTCTCCACTTGCCCGAAGAAGTATCGCTCTGGTCAGAGGGCACTCCTTCTGGTTCGGTCGGAACCGAACCGGGCTGACCATCTGGGTCAACGGACTTCTCGGCCTTCTTTTCCCCTCAGTCTACCTAATCTCTTCTCAACGGTAGATTTGGGAAAGTTTTTACATATTTGGCAGTCTGAATCGAGGTGGTCAAACCCCAGACAATAAACACAGGTGGTGTGGGGATCGGCCTTGGCAAAGACCTCCCCACATTCACTGCAGTGCTGAAACCCAGTGGGCCTGTTTTTTTCCTTGGGTTTCTCAGACATGGCCAACCTAACCAACTTACCCTTTTTATGGCATCCGCCAGGCCAGACTCCCTTATCAGTTACTAACAGTGTCACGGGTATTGGAAAAAAACGTACTAAAACACGTTTTTTTTTAGAACCGATAAGGACCGGTAACCACACACTAAGTAAAAACACAAAACACAAGATTTCACTATCAAATGGCCAGTTCAGCCGAACCGACCCGCACTTTTACAAGTTCCACACAGAAAAACAGAACAATTCCTATCTAGTACTCATGGCACCACAGACAGAGACTGAACCGACCATGCAGATAACTTTATCGGTTTAAAACAGATGAAAACAAACTTTAACCGGCTTTTGAACCGAGCTGAAGGAGAAAATCTCCGGAGCGACCGTTCAGTGAGCCGGAGTAAAGAGTCTGACGGTTTGAGTTTGAAACACTCCAGACAGACTCCAACCGAGCTTGAGCTCAGCATTCTATGCTCTGTATAGAAAGTTAACTCTTTGTTCTCTGGGGCAGTTTAAAGGTTGGGGATCACTGCAATATGTCAGAATACAGCAAGACTCCATGTTGTTTGAACAGACAGTCTCCTGGACTCTGGGATGTCCATCATTTCCACATAAACAGGCTCCTCCTGATCCTCCATAGGAAGCTGGAGGGTTTCAGCCACTTTTCTGTAAAACAGATAGTGGGGAAGGGACTCAGAAAGCCTAGGAGGGGAAACACCAGAAGCTCTGTCCGGGGAGATGTCTGGTTCCACAAGCACATCCAGACTTTCACCATCATCACCATCATCTTTGAACTCCACCTCCTCCTCAAACTCTGGTTCATAAAAGTCTTCAGGGGCATAATCTTGAACCGGAGGAACCGACTGAACTGAACTCCTGCCAAAAGGTGCCGGATCGGTCGGAACCGGGTGAAACGATTCCACAATCCAAATCGCTCTGGCTATTTCCTCGGCGGTCGGAACATGAACCTCTGGACACAAACCGGTCGATTTTTCTTTGCATTTTCTTTTTGAAGGAACTGACTCCTCAGGATCGGCTCTCCTCTTGCCCAAAGAAGTATCGCTCTGGTCAGAGGGCACTCCTTCTGGTTCGGTTGGAACCAAACCGGGCTGGCCATCCGGGTCAGCGGACTTCTCGGCCTCCTTTCCCCTAAGTCTACCTAATCTCTTCTCAAGGGTAGAATTTAGGAACATTTTTACAAATTTCGCAGTCTGTATCAAGCTGTTCAAATCCCAGACAATAAACACAGGTGGTGTGGGGATCGGCTTTAGCAAAGACCTCCCCACACTCACTGCAGTGTTGAAACCCAGTGGGCCCGGTTTTCTTCTTGGGTTTCTCAGACATGGCCAACCTAACCAAACTTACCCTTTATATGGCAACCACCAAGCAAGACTCCCTTATCGGTTCCTAACCGTGTCACGGGTATTGTAAAAAAACGTTCAAGACCCATTTTTTTTTTTAGAACCAATAAGGACCAGTAACCACACTCTAAAGTAAAATATCAGAATTCACAATAAGTGATTGGTTCCCATATAGTTCGCCTGCCTGAGTCCCAAGGAAGATGCCATGTACTGCTTTTTTGGCATGGCATCCATCTTCCTGGAGTCTTTGTCTGGGGGGGTGTGAGCCAAACCAATCAAACAACTTTTACAATTTCCACACAGAATTCAGACAAAAACCTATCTAGTACTCAAGGTACTGCAGACAGAGACTGAACCGACTATGCGGAACAAATTTGGCTTAAAACCGACAACTTTAACCGACACTTTAACTGACTTTCAAACCGAGCTGAAGGAGAAATCTCTGGAGCGACTGTTCAGTGAGGCAGAGTAAAGAATCTGACGGTTGGGCTTCAAGGGGCTGCACACAGAGACCTCAACCAAGCTTGAGCTCAACGTTCCATGCACTGCATAGAAAATTAACCCTTTGTTCTCCGGGGCAGTTTAAAGGCTGGAGCTAACTGCAGATAGTCAGAATACAGCAAGACTTCATGTTGTTTGAAACACTACATTATAAAATCAGAGCAACCAGGATTGTTTACTTCTAAACATTCCAGGTACTCCTATAAAAAACCCATAAGAAGGTGTATCACGCATAAAGTTCTACGTTTCTTAAGTTCTAAGTTTAGTTGGCACAGTCTGCTTCCTACAAAGGGGTACTCTAATATTCTGCAAAAATAATTTTTTTTTTTTTTTAAACAAAGGTCTTTCAACATGATTCATAATATGTTCATATGTACAGTTCCTGTTTCTCCTATGGTTATAAGTTTCTTTTCAAGTCCTTTGTGTGCGAGATCTGCTTAATTTTCCTTAACAGATCTCTTACCCGAAGAACTTGTGAATGCACTCGTTACCATAACAGACAAAGTAACAGCACATATTAACTGTGTAGAAGAGGTTATCCTCACAAATGGAGGATACAGTTTCCAAAGACGACTTGAAGAGAGCAATAAAAAACACATTCCAGGAGCGTGCTTAAACATTTTGAACCTCCTTGACTATACGTGTATGTGACCGTCACCGTGCTGTCTAGTGAATTTTCAAGCTTGGGACTTGAGCTGCTCCTGGAAATGGAGGGGAGAAAGAACCACTGCCCACATCCTTAAGACATGTATGTGAAGAACTTGTTCCTCTGGACTCTAAACACCCTAGAGATGAACCTGGTTTGAACAGTAACTCGATCCTGTAGGCTGATATCAATTGTCAGAATCCGTTTTGGAGGCAAAAGTAGTGGGGAACCATTCATGAGGTTCCCAAATTGTGCCACAGTGCAAGAGACTGTAGAACTGAGGAGGCAATCAAAGTAGGGATCTGATATTGCTCTGATGATGGAGACCAAGAAGACAGAAGGTGTGACTGGAGATGCCATATGTGGAGGTGAGCCCATGGAACTAGTTCTGAGGTGGCAGGGATTAGACCTAAGATTTCAAAGAAAAAAATTACTTACCATAGTCAAGTAGTTTCTTAAGGGATCATTCGCTGTGTTTAATTACACTTTACGCAGTCATCCCCGCTGCGAGTGACACTCTGGAGACAGAACCTATGCTTATTTTAGAATTAGGACTGTAGGTTATAACTCTGCATCCGGGCTCCACTCTGGCTATTGCTCAGATCTGATGTCAAGCCAGAGTGGAGCAGCAGCTAGTAAAACTAGCTAAAAAGACTACCAAATAATTTTAGAAAGATTTCTCATAAAACTTAAAAAAAAAAAAAAATCAAACAAGTTGAAGTAGACTTGAGACAATTTATCATATAAACCATAACCAACAAGCTTACAACTGTAGGAACTGCAATGGTAATGTTCAAGCAACCTCAGTGAAAAAGAAACCGATTCCAATGTGCAACTATTTCAGCTTCTGGAAGGGGAGACAGGGTTAAGGAGTGTAAGCATAGTGAGTGATCCTATAGGAAGAAACATTACGACGGTATTTTTTTTCTTCTAACCCCAGGAATCACTCATTTAATGTTTATACTTTATGTAAACTCAGAAGCAGTACCTTAGGAAGCAGGGCTCAGAACATGCTATGCTAGGACAATATCTCTGTCTGGCAAATGCACTACAAATATGTTTTTTCCAGGGAATATGGCAGGTCCCAGATACTCATCGACTCTGTGCACAGTCTTGAGGATCATGTTCTTCCCTGCTTGTTTAAGCAGTACATTGCTGTAATGCTGTATGTCCTGATTTCAACAGAATGCCCCTGTAGCTGAGAGGAGAAAGACTGCATTGCTAGCAGTACTGCTCTGAGCTCCAGGAGGCTGATGTGTTCTAATGACTCCTCTGGGCTCCACATGCCACTCACTGTGAGGTCCTGCAGGTGAGTGCTCCACCCCAGGAGGCATCTGTAGCAAGAATACTTGCTGGTGACTGCTGAAGGATAGGAATACCATATCTGAGGTTGCTTTCTTCCTTCCACCACCTAATGATTCCACAAGTGTTTTTGTCATTGGCACTAGCTCTGAAAGTGGATCCCATCTTTGAGACCAATTGTCCCTTAAAGAGCAGCTGATGCCTTCAGAAGAACTTTAACAAAATATAATATTTAGACACATTTTAGTTTGTATTTCACGTTAGTTCTGTATTTCCCCTCCCTATTATTTATTACTGAGGTCATTTGCATGAGAACAGGATCTTTGCTCCTGAAGAGTTCATCTATGCCTGTTGCTTTCTCCCTACCTGATGTCATAATGCATTGCTTGTAGCATCACAGTTACTCCCATGGCAACAGAGTGTGATGTCACAACAGAGGATTATGACAAAGTAGGGAGTAAGCTACAGAGGCAGATGAACTCTAAGGGATGAAGATCATGTATTCATGCTAATTTCCCCAATATTAAATATTGGGGAGGAGAAATCAGTTTAATATATATGGCATACAAGCTGAATTGCACCCAAATAGTATGTTTTTATACGTTCTCTTTGAGGTGTCAGCAGCTCTTTAAGCGGTACTAGATATCTCTCATTTGGAACCTGGACCATGGAACCATAGCTGTGGATATGGCCATGTGTCCTAGTAACTGCATACGTCTCTTGAAGGCCTTGGCTGTCCTGCTGTGAAGGACTCTGCTGTTGCTATCAAAGCTATAACTCTGACCTGCAGGAGGAGAGCTTTTCCCTGCAGGGTATTTAGCTCTGCTCCTATGTAGTCCAGTACTTGAACAGGCTCTAGTTGGGACTTCTGCAGATTTATCAAGAATCCCAGGTCCTGCAAGCTGCTTTTTACCAGTTTTCCCCAATACTAGTCAGCTGTCCAGGCAGGGGAAAACAATCAAGCCTTGTTTTCTCAGATACGCTGCAACCACAGCCAGGCACTTTGTGAAAACCCTTGGAGCCGAGGTAAAGACCACATGGTGAAAGCTGTGAACTGGTACTGACAGTCCCCCAGCTTGAATTGGAGGTATTTTCTGTGAGACTGTCTGACTGGGATATGAAAATAGGCATCTTTCCGATCCAGGGATCACAGCCAATGGCCTTTCTGCAAGTTGGCATCACTGTCCTTTGTGTGACTATCTTGAATTTTTCTTCTTTCAAATGTTATTTCAGAAACCTTAGGTTAAAAATAGGTCACCACTCCCCATTTTTCTTGTGGGTCTGGAAGTATGCTGAGAATAGAAGAAATGTCTTTATACTTACTGTAATTTCCTCTTCTGTTTGCTCCTACATTGTCAATGGGTACTCATTACAGATGGGTACTGCACACCCCTACTAGGGCAAATGGTACAGCCCAAAGGCTGAATCAGCCTAGAATGTTGGGCACATGAGCATTCCAGACAGCAGCAACTCTCCAGTCACTACTGTCCACGTAGTGCCTCTAAATATTTATTTATTTATTTGAGATTATCAGAAAGATCTTTGAGTCAAAGACTCATTTACAAAGGTTCTACGTCATACATATAGAGCAGGGAAACAATACATGTTTTACAGGATGTTAGCATATAACAAAGATCATGCACAGTAATGGAAAAAACTATTTTTTTTCTTTTCTTCACATGGTGGTACATTTGTTTTAGAGGGAAGAAATATAATACCGGTCGACTTGACATGAGCGCACACAACTCTGCCATCTACAGTGATAGGACTTTAGCTAGACTAAAATACAGTAAACAGTTGCCTACCTCATCAGATGGCGGGGGTAAAGGATGGTAGCTCGTCTTCCACTTCTTTAAAGTCTTGTAAGGTCTTGCAGCATTGAATCGACTAGAACAGACTCACTAAAGGGATTAATGTAAACAGATAGCTGGCATGCTGGACAATATTCTCCTGCAGGAGCGAGGCTCCGAGGTGGACCCCTTTGACAATGTAGGAGCTAACAGAAAAGGAAACTGCGATAAGTATGAACACATTTTTTCTTTCTGTAGCGCTCCACATTGTCAATGGGTAGTTATTACTGATGGATCCTAAGAAGTCGTACCCATTAAAAAAGCAGATGGTGGAGAATACTGTCCCATACGTCAACCACATACAGGAAAGAAATTTACCTGCTAACTGCCACCTGCAAAACTCCGCAAACAAAGGCCACATCAGCAGAACTTTGAACATCCAATCTATAGAGCTTGATGAATGTGTGAACGGAGGACCATGTAGCTGCCTTGCAGAATTCTAAAACAGATGCCTCACACCTCTCTGCCCAGGGGGTGGCCATAGCCCTAGCGGAGTGAGCCTTGATGAGAGCTGGAGGCCTCTTCCTTTCTGCGATATAAACCTTGGCAATGCAGGCCCTCACCCACCTAGCTAGGGTGGCCTTGGAGGCTTTTTGTTTCTGCATGGCTGCTCCAAAAAGAATGAACAACCTATCTGATTTCCAGAATTCAGCTGTCTGTCTAAGGTATGTCCTAACAGCCCATCGTAAATCAAATTTGTGCAACTTTTTCTCCTTTGGGTGAGTAGGTTACAGACAGAAAGATGGGAGACAGATTTCCTGGTTCACATGGAAGGCCGCTGGGACCTTCGGAATGAAAGACAGGATTGTTCTGAGCACCACCTTGTCCTTATGCATGACAAGGTATTTTTTTTGTGAGACAAAGCCTGGAGTGCACCAATCCTCCTGGCTGAGTACATAGCAACTAAGAAACACACCTTGTAAGACAGCACATCCAACAGTACAGACGAAAGCAGTTCGAAAGGCTCCTTACAAACAGCATTCAGAACCGGATGCAGACCACAATGAATTAGAAAAGAGTTTGACCCCTGCTGACAGCCCACAAAAAAGGAATAACTTCCCAGTTAGTCCCTAGGGACAAACCCAAGGAGGCTCCGAGGGCCGACACCCAACTTCTCAAGCTGTCAAGGCCAAAACTTTCTCCACTCATTCTTGCAGGAAATCCAAAATCTGTGGAACTGTGGCTTTAGAAGGCTGAATACTTGTTTTTCCTTGGCCCAAGCCAAAAAGATGATCCATACAAAAGCATAAGCTGCTGACGTAGAATTCTTCCTGACAGCTATCAGGGTGTCCACCACCTTCATAGAAAAAAAACCTGTTTCAAGAGTCTCCTCCTTTCAGAAGGCAGGCTGTGAGCTGCATCGCTCCCAGAGTTGGATGCAGAATGGGGCCTTGTGAGAGAAGACCCCCCCCCCACGCATTAGAAGGCAAAATGGTGCATGTTGAGCTAGGTTCACTAAGTCCTAGAACCACGGTCTCCTGGGCCACTCCAGAGCTTTTAGAAGAAAGCTTCCTCGAGCACCTTATTTTGGGTATGACCTTGGGGAGGAGCAGCAGAAGAGGGAAAGCATATGCTCTGCCGAAATTCCACTCTTGTGACAGGGCATCCACTGCCCCCACCTGAGTCACCAGTAGCAGCTGAGAAACCGTTAATATTGAGCACTGTGGCTGGAGTTAAACAAATCGATCTCAGGACAACCGAACATTTGACACAGAAGGTTGAACACCTCAAGATTCAACATCCACTCCCCTGGATGGACATTTTCAAAGCTTAGCCAATCAGCCTAAATGTTCAACTCTCCCACCAAGTGAACTGCTGAAAGAAAGAGAAGATTCTCCTCTGCCCATAGCAGGAGATCAGTGGCTTTTTTCAGCATCTCCCTGCTCTTTGTGCCCCCCTTGATTGTTTATGTATGCAACTGTGAATGCACTGTCTGACCTTATTTTCAAGGCTTTTGACTGCACCTGACTTTGAAAATGAAGTAGACCGAGATGCACAGTCCTCATCTAGAGAACATTTATGTGTAAGGTGCTGTTTCTGTACTGACCAGGTCCCCTGAATGGGAATGTGGTCCGGGACTGCCCCCCAACCTGAAAGGCTAGAATCAGATGTCAGATCAACCCTTGTGGGGGAGGGGGGACTTCCAAGGGAGACCTTTTGCTCAGATTCTCCAAACTCACCCACCAGTTCAGAGACTGCTACAGTTGTGATGAAATTGGGATCCTGGCCTGATAATCCTCCAAGGTCAAATCCCAGGCTGACAGAAACTCGATCTGTAGGGGCCGCATGTAAAGGCAAGTCCTGAGAACTTGTTTTATCGCTGCCATCATGAGGCCCAGAATTTGTAGAAGGTGGTGAGCTGAAGCCAACAACTGGCTCCTCAACCACTGAACCACTCTCAAAAGGGTATCCTTCCTGGCTGGCGAGAGAAAGACCTTCCCCTTGTCTGCCTTGAACACTGCTCCTAGATGCCCCAGGGTCGGTGACAGCTTAAGAGAGCTCTTCTCCTGACTGACCACCCAGCCATGGGACTCCAACACCTCCTGAGTCCTGGTCACTGACTTCCTTGCCAATCGTGCAGACGACGCTTGAATGAGCAGACTGTCCAGGTAGGGATAGTCATGATGTCCCTCCTGTCACAGTTGAGCAACCAGGACTATCAGAACCTTCAAGAAAACACTGGGAGCTATTGCGAGCCCAAATGGGAGCACCCTGCACCGAAGTGCTACCCCAGGACCATGAGCCAGAGGAACCTCTGATAAGACTGTCTTGTTGGGGATGTGAAGATATGAATCCCTCAGATCTAGGGAAGCTGGATAATCCCCCGGCTAGACAGCTCAGATGACTGAATGCAGGGACTCCAGCTTGAAGGTTGTGTGGCAAACAAACTTGTTTAGGTATTTCAGATCCAGAATAGGCCTGAAACCCCTTGACTTCTTGGGAACTACGAAACAGAGTATAATCACTGGCCTTGCTCACTGGGAGGCACCGGAAGAAAAAATTACTCACCTTAGTAATGTTGTTTCTTCTAATGGAGTCTTGCTATATTATGACATATGCAGTATAACCCCAGGTTAGAAATGCTCCGGAGGTGAAAGAGTTAACTTTCCATGCAGGTAATGGAATCTTGAGCACGAGCGTGGTTGAACACACTGTCTGTTGTAGCTTAAACTTAAACTGTCAGATCTTTACGAGCAAAAACTCACTAAGGTTCTGTGTGGAAGCCATAAACCTACACTAGCCCACTGGCTACTAACTACAAAAACACATTTTTGTTCTTGATCCCAAAACAAAGACTCAAGTCAGGGGATTCAAGAAAGAAAAAATAAGCATAAAGCCTAAGCACCCTAAGAAAGGATGAAAATAAAGTGGGTATCTATGAAGTGCCAACATTGCACTGCCCACCCACATCCCAGAAATAGAGGTTCTGAGAGGGGCAGGCTGGGGGGGAGGTCATAATATAGCAAGACACCATTAGAAGAAACAACATTACTAAGGTGAGTAATTTTTTCTTCAAACAACATGAAGTCTTGCTATATTATGACATATGCAGATTACACAGCAGTACGTCCATGGAGGAGGGACAGAACCTACTTGGGAAATAGGCTCTGAAGCACAGCTGTGCCAAATAGAGCATCACTCCTAGCCTGGATATCCAGGAGTAATGCTTAGTAAAAGTGTGAACTGTTTTCCAGGTAGCTGCTTGACATATCTCTAGGATAGGGATGTCCCTGGCAGCAGCCAGAGACGCAGCTGTACCTCTGGTAGAGTGAGCCCTCAGGCCTGAGGGAGGAACCTTACCCAGTTTTTCATAGCAAAATTGGATACAAGAGACAATCCACCTGGCAATGGATCTTTTAGTGGCAGGTTTTCCTTTACCAACCTCACCATAAGTGAGGAACAACTGGAGGGATTCAAACCTGTGACCCTTGGAACGTTCAATATAGTAGCTAAGGGCTCTTTTGACATCTAAACTGTGCAATCTCCTCTCACCAGAGGAGGAATGGTCAGTGAAGTACACAGGAAGAGACATGGATTGATTAAGGTGGAAGTCTGAAACCACCTTAGGCAAAAACTTCCTGTTAGTCCTGAGGACCACCTTATCTCTATGAAAGGAGATAAAATCAGGCTCTACTGACAATGCTTGTAGCTCACTAATGCGCCTGGCAGAGGTGATGGCTACCAAAACACAGTTTTCCAAGTCAAGTACTTAAGCTCTGCTGAAGACAATGGCTCAAAAGGGGGTTGCATAAGCTGAGCAATGCAAATATTAAGATCCCAAGTAGGGGCAGGGTCCCTGAACGGAGGGTTGGTGTGAAGAAATCCCTTAAAAAACTTGGAGAACACAGGGTGAGCTGAAAAAGAAGAGGGCTTACCTGCTGATAAGAAGACAGACACAGCTGCCAAGTGCACTTTTAGGGTAGCTGGTCTCAGCCCCAAGGAATTCAAATGCACCAAATAATCCAGGATCGTGGGCACGCCAGCAGATTCTGGGGAAATATGCTTACCAGCACACCATATGGAAAATCTTTTCCATTTTGAATTATAAGTAGCCCTAGTGGAAGGCTTCCTAGAGGCCTTCAAAATGTCCAATACACCTTGGGAAAGGTGTAGGTCAGCAAACTCTAACTCTTCAAGAGCCATGCCTTGAGATTGAGAGATTTGAGGTTCGGATACCAAACTCTCCCCTGGGCATAGGTTAACAGGTTGTGATTCCTGGGAAGACACAGGGAAGGTGGCTCCTAAGGACATGAGGAGTGGGTACCAGGGCTGCCTGGCCCAATCTGGAGCAATCAGGATCATCTTGCAGGGTTGAGATCTGATTTTGACTAGCACTTTGAACAGAAGAGGGAAGGGAGGCAGAGAAACTTCCCTTCCCAACTGAGAAGGAAGGCATCCAGAGGACTGAGCCCAACACTGGGGGCCTGCAGCAAAAGGGAAGTTGGTGATTGTCTGGGGCTGCAAGAGATCTATCTGCGGGTGCCCCATCTGGCAAAAACTACCTCCAGTACTAGGATCCAGTGCCATTCCGTGATGGCCTGGGAAATCCTGCTGAGCATCCGCTAGGACATTGTCCTTGCCTGGGAGGTGAACTGCTGTTAGGGAGGCGTTCAGAGAATAAGCCAGAGACCACAACTTCATTGCTATGGTGCACAAGGCCGCAAACCGAGTGCCCCCTTGCTTGCTGATGTACCACATTGTAGTGGTATTGTCTGTTCTGATCTGAACAACCTTGTTCTGAACAGCTGTAGAAAAAACTTGGAGTGCTAGAAAAACTGCTCTGAGTTCCAACAAATTGATGTGAAGCAGAGATTCCTGAGGGGACCACAGCCCTTGGGTGGAAAGGTCGCCCATGTGAGCTCTCCACCCCAAGAGGGATGCATCTGTAGTAAGGATCAAGGAGTGAGACTGGAGGGTGAAGGGAACCCCCTGTCTCAGACTGCTCTGATCCTGCCACCATTGAAGGGCCTGGATCAGGGTTCGAGTCACTGGGATTAATTTGGTTAGAGGATCTGTCCTTTGAGACCAAAAGGCTCTCAAATGGAACTGGATGTCCCTCATCTGAAATCTTGCTCCCTGCACTACTGCTGTAGAAGCAGCCATGTGCCCCAGGAGCCGTAGAAAATGCCTCGCTGGTCGAGAGACCTGCAGAGTGAAAGAAGAGGCCAGAGAGACCAAGGTCCTTGCTCTTTCCAGAGGAAGGAAGGCTCTGGCTTCTTTTGTGTTCAGTTCTGCGCCTATGAAGGTGAGAAGCTGGACAGGCTCCAGAACTGACTTTGGAAGGTTGAGAAGGAAACCTAGAGATGTAAGCAGTTGCTGAGTTATTTGTAAGTGTAGTTTGACCTGGTCTGGAGACTGGCCTACAATGAGCCAGTCGTCCAGATAAGGAAAGATGGCAATCCTTTGCCTTCTTAAGTGAGCAACTGCTACTGCCAGGCATTTTGTGAACACCCTCAGGGCCGAGGTGAGGCCGAAGGGCATTGCTCTGAACTGGTAATGGCCTGAGGGCAGTTCGAATCTGAGGTACTTTCGATGGGAGCTTCTGCTGAGAACATGGAAGTAGGCATCCTTGAGGTCCAGAGAGGCTAGCCAGTCCCCTGGCCTTAGAGAGGGTAAAATAATTCCTAGAGTCACCATTTTGAACTTTGGTTTTAAAAGGTGCTTGTTTAGATACCTGAGATCCAGGATGGGCCGCCATTCTCCTGTCTTTTTTGGGGTAAGGAAGTACCTGGAGTACAACCCTTTGCCCTGGTGTAGGGGTGGAACCCTTTCCACAGCTCTGAGAGCCAGGAGGAAGAAACTTCTGTTTCAGGGCAAGTGCCTCTGATGGGTTTGCAGGGAAAGGACCTGGCTCTCATCTGGAAATTTTTGAGCTGAGAACCAGTCCCGCTTATACTTCCAGGACCCACTTGTCTGATGTTAAAGACTTCCAGTCCTGGACAAAGTAAGCCAGCCTGCCTCCAACCGGTAGTGGAGAATCGGCCCTGGCCACCCCATCAGGGAGCCTGTTTTGCAGGGGCTTTGGGTTGAGGGGTAGAAGCAGGCTTACTAGAACCCCTTCTACCCCTTCCTCTAAAGAACCCCCTCTGGGCATAAGCAGAAGAGGAGGCCTGGACTTGGTAAAAAGGCCTATGAAAAGGCCTGCCCCTGCCCCTGACATGCTGCCTTTGAGGAGTGGCTTGCCTTTCTTTGGCCTGTGCACTCCAATAGGTGGTCCTATACTCATCCATTTTCTTCATATAATTCTCTGTCCGCTCCCCAAACAGAGAATTGTCTACAACAGGAAAATCCATAGCCTTAGACTGAGTATCCTGTGACAGGGCAGTACATCTGAGCCAGGCCATTCTTTGAAGAGACACAGATGTAGCCATGACTCTTGAAAAATCATTAGAGTCTACTGCAGCATGAAACTGCACCTTGGATGCCTCAATACCATCCGCAGCCACCTGTTCCAGCTCCCTGGCAGGCTGGTCAGGGGCCTGTTTTGCTAGGGCCAGGACAGTATCCCATCTGGATTTCTGGTACCTAGCTGCATAAGCCATATAATTTGCCTGTCTGAGTCCCAAAGGTGATGCCATGTACTGTTTCTTTGCCATGGCATCCATCCTCCTAGAATCCTTTTCAGGAGGGTGAGAGGCTAGAGGAATATTAGCCTTGTCACAGGCTGCAGCCTGCACTACCCCCACATGGCTGCATTGCTGAGAGAGGAACTCCGTATCAGAGCCTGATAAAGCATACCTCTTGTCCATCCTTTTATCCACAGGGAGGATAGAATGAGGAGTTTTTAGAATTTTTACTGTTTCCTAAAAGATTTGTGCAAGGGAACAGACAGTCTCCTAGACTCTGGAATATCCATCATTTCCACATAATCAGGCTCTTCTTGATCATCAACAGCTTCCTCAACAGGAAGCTGCAGAGTCTCAGCAATTTTCTTGTAAAACAAAAAATGAGAAGGGGACTCAGATAGCCTGGGAGGGGAAACCCCTGAAGGTCTGTCTGGAGAGACGTCCGGTTCAATAGGCACATCCAGACTTTCAAAATCACATTCACTCTCCTCATACCCCTCCTCCCCTTCCTCCGGTTCATAAAAATCCTCAAAATCATAATCTTGAACCGGTGAAACCATCCGAACCGAGCGCTTCCCTACTGGTGTGGGTTCGGACGGAACCGGGGAAAGAGACTGGACAATTTGAATAGCCTTGGCTATTTCCTAAGCGGTTGAAGAAAGAACTTTTGGCTCCACACTAGCTGACTTTCTAGTCCTTTTAGTTGGAATCGGCTCCTCAGAGCTGGCTCTTCGTTTGGCCGAGGAAGTATCGCCCTGGTCAGAGGGCACTCCCTCAGGTTCGGTTGGAACCGAAACCGGCTGGCCATCCAGGTCAGCGGACTTTTTGGCCTCCCTTTCCCTGAGCCTACCAACTCTCTTTTCCACGGTGGCAGCAGGGAAATTCTTACAAATCTGGCAGTCTGCACGGGTGGTCAAACCCCAGACAATATACACAAGTGGTGTGTGGGTCAGCCTTAGCAAAGGCTTCCCCACAGAGGCCACAGTGCTGAAACCCAGTGGGTCCGGTTTTTCTTTTGGGTTTCTCAGACATAGTGCCAGCCTAACCAAAACTTGCCCGTTAATGGCAATCCGCCAAGCAAGACTCTCTTATCAGTTCCCAACCGTGTCACGGGTCGTGGAAAAAACCGTAATAAAATCCGTTTTTTTTAGAACCGATAAGAACCGGGAACAGCACTCCACACAGAAGAAAAATAAAGCCTATCTATTACTTACATACCACAGACAGAGCTTGAACCGACAACTGCGGTTTAATTTCGGTAAAACATACCGAGAATTACACTTTTTAACCGACAAACGAACCGAGCAGCAGGAGAAATCTCCGGAGCGACTGTTCAGTGAGGCGGAGTAAAGAATCTGACACTTTAAGTTTAAGCTACAACAGACAGAGTGTTCAACCGAGCTCGCGATCAAGATTCCATGCCCTGCATGGAAAGTTAACTCTTTTACCACCGGAACAGTTCTAACCTGGGGTTATACTGCATATGTCATAATATAGCAAGACTTCATGTTGTTTGAACAATCGTCACGATCTGTGTGAGCTGATCCAGGGTCTGTGACACTGCTCGTCTCTTCACGGGGTCCTCTGGAATCGGGGACGGCAGAAAACGCCCTTTGAGGGAATGGTTACAAATTCTATTGCACAACCTAAAGCCAGAATTTCCAAAACCCATGCATCTGATGTTATCTGGGCCCATCTTGTGTAAAAATTGTGTAGTCTTACACCAAGAGAAGGGAGGCAGAGATGGGCCCATGCACCCTCATTTGGAGGTGCCCGCTTTTCGCCCTGGGTTTCCACTGCATCTTTGTCAAGGGTTCCTCTGCTACTATTGCTCTTGAAATCAGAATAGGCTCCTTTACTCCTCTGGTTCCCGAAGTTCCAAAAGGGATGAAAAACCCCTCGATACTGCTTCTGTCAGCCACCTTCTTGACCTTTTGGAGTTGAACTGGCCTTTTGTTGCTTTGACATTGGAAGGTGGCCCTTTTTATCCAGAATATCCTTCAAGATATCATCCAGATGAGAACCAAACAACAAGCCTGCCTCGAAGGCTAAGTTAAACAGGTTGGTCTTCATAGCCTGATCAGTGACCTAATGTCAAAGACGCACTCCTTGCAAAGAAGACACAATGTGGTAAGTGGAGTGAGCCAGCATATGTGAATTCTCCACCGAGGCATCCCGTAAGACATGGAAGCCATGGATACCAACTGCAAAATGCCCGCCCCCTCTAAATCTGGGGGAACGAAGCTGCCCTGGATCATAACCCACAAGTTTAAGGCTCTGGCAACAATAATGGAGGCACAGGAGATACAGAGGTTTGCACCTTTGGAGAAAACTCTTCTGCACAAAGCATCCACTCATTTGTCGTGCAAATCCGTTAAAGGCCAAGGACCCTTCAACCGGAATAGTGGTGTGTCTGATGGAATTATAAACCGCATTATGCACCAAAGGAGGGGTTTTCCACTTGTGGGCATTTTCTCCAAAAAAAAAAAAAAGGAAAACTCTGTACCTTAGGTTTCAGCAGACATTTTCTTTGGTCTGCATCTGCCCATTCCTGTTCAATAATTTAGTTACAGTGAATAAAGTTTGGAAAACATTGGCACAGAGGAGGACGTGGGCAAGATAGGGCTGACATTCAATGGTCCATGGATTGCACCTCTTGAGCTGTAATCTCCTACACACCTCAGTTATCAGACTGGACTATGACTTGGCATTAAACGGGGGAGATAGAAATCCTCCTCTTCAGTTGAATCCACTCCCCTTCCTCCTAAGGTTCGTCGTCATCATCTAGCTTCCTATGGTCAGGATTTTCCCGAAGAGTCCCAATATGCTCATCCTGACCCTCTGTATGGTCAGGATCGGGATATGCCTGCAGATCCATATTAGCCGCCCAGTCCTGTAGCAGCACACCTGGATATGGCTATGTAGGCCTCTCTCCCCCCCCTCCCAGACCTAAGGGGCCCCAGTCTGGGGTTGGGTGCATCTCATGGGATGTCCTGCAGAACATCTTGGCCCAAAAGCTCTCCTAAGAGAAATAAGAAAAATGTACGCAATTCTGCTTTGCCACTGCCAGCTGTTCCATCAGATGCACCCTCCGCCCCAGCTCGGAGGTCCGACTGGGTGGAACTGTAAGAGACATATTAGCTTGAGTAACACAATTGGGGCAATAGGAACCCACAGCAGAGAGTCTCATTACCCTACTGCAGGTCTTACATCTTTGAATATTAGAGGTCACCGATAAGCCATGGTGCCAAGGAAAATAGCCTGCAGGTGCCCAACGTTAAAGAGCTGATGTTCTCTTCGATATCCAATACAGAAGACACTGCCACAACCCCACCTCCAAATGCAGGGCAAAAAGGCTGAAATAACCCTCCTATCAGCTGAGCCTGTTACCAGGAAATTGAGAATCCAAGCAGCCCTTTGGGCTGAAAACAAGAGGAAAAAGCAGAACTACCAGGTCTAGAACTGTAGAAGTGCAGGCACGCGCACACCCTCTCCAATGTGCACGTGCGATCATGATGCTGAGTGTGCAGTCGGTACGTCAGTGGGGGTGCACACAACACAGGCACACGAAAGGCATGCTGAGGTTAAGCAAACTGATCTTTCTAGAGTCTAAAACTCACACTCCAGTCAGGCTTTTTTTTTTTTTAAACTGCTGAGGAATTAAATGAGAAATGTCCCCTCAAATAAAGTACAAATCAAGCACGTGCCAGATGAAAAAATTACTCACCTTAGTAATGTTGTTTCTTCTAATGGAGTCTTGCTATATTATGACAGTAGCAGTTTGTCCCACCACTAGAACTGCTCCGGAGGTGAAATGGTTAATACCATTCCAAAATAGAACTTTGAGCACGAGCTCTAAGAAGCAGCTCTATCTGTGTAATTTCAAACCTGAACTGTCAGATCTTTACGAGCAAAAACTCACTAAGGTCAGTGTGGAAGCTGTAACCTCACACTAGCCAAATGGCTACCTCAAATATTAACAACCATTGCTGGTCCCAACATCCAAGACTCAAGTCAGGGACCAGAACTACTAACACAATTCTAACAACATGAGGATAAAACAACAGTATAATAAAACACACACCCCAAACTCCCAAAAGGGAGAAACGCTAAAGGGCATAAAATAGTGCCCACTAAGTTGCCCGCATCCCACCAAGTAGAAGTTCTGAGAGGGCAGGCTGGGGAGGTCATAATATAGCAAGACTCCATTAGAAGAAACAACATTACTAAGGTGAGTAATTTTTCTTCAAACAACATGAAGTCTTGCTATATTATGACAGTAGCAGACTCACACAGCAGTACCTCCATGGAGGAGGGCAGAACCTACTTAGGAATAGGCTCTGAAGAACAGCTGTGCTAAACCGAGCATCTCTCCTGGCCTGGACATCCAGGGAGTAATGCTTAGTAAAAGTGTGTACCGCTTCCAAGTAGCAGCCTGGCATATCTCTAATATAGGGATGTCTCTGGCAGCAGCTAGAGACGCAGCTGCCCTGGTAGAATGAGCCCTCAAGCCAGAGGGGATCTCTGCCCAGTTTCTGATAACAAAATTGGATACAAGAGACAATCCACCTGGCAACTGATCTCTTAGTGGCAGGTTTGCCTTTCCCAACTTCACCATAGGTAAGGAAAAGTTGGAGGGATTCGAACCTGTGACCTTTGGTACGCTCTATATAGTAACTAAGAGCTCTCAACATTCAGGCTGTGCAACCTCCTCTCACCAGAAGCAGGTGATCAGTGAAAAATACTGGAAGGAGATAGATTGGTTAAGATGGAAATCTGAAACCACCTTGGGTAAAACTTCCTATTAGTCCTAAGGACTACCTTATCCTGTGGAAAGAAATAAAGTCAGTTTCCACTGACAAGGCTTGCAACTCACTTATGCGTCTAGCAGAAGTGATAGCCACCAGAAAAACAGTTTTCCAAGTTAGATACTTAAGCTCTGCAGAAAACAGAGGTTCAAAAGGGGGTTGCACTAACTGGGCAATACAAACATTAAGGTCCCAGGCAGGGGCCGGTTCCCGAAAGGGTGGATTAGTATGGAGTAATCCCTTAAAAAACTTGGAAAACACAGGGTAAGTGGAAAGAGGGGATGACTTTCCTGCTGACACAAAAGCAGATACAGCTGCCAAATGGACTCTCAGGGTAGCTGGTCTGAGACCCAAGGAATTAAGATGGACCATGTAATCTAATACAATGGGCAAATCAGCAGATTCTGGGAAAATATTTTTCCAGCACACCACATGGAAAACCTTTTCCATTAGAACTATAAGTAGCCTAGTGGAAGGCTTTCTGGAAGCCTTTAGGATTTCAAGAACACCTTGAGAGGGTAAATCAGCAAATCTAACTCCTCAAGAGCCAGGCCTTGAGGTTGAGGGATTTGAGGTCCGGATACCAAACCCTTCCCTGGGCACAAGTTAACAGGTTGTGAATCCTGGGAGGCAAAGGGAAGATGGATTGTCAGTGACAGAAGGAGTGGGTACCAGGGCTGCCTGGCCTAATCCGGGCAATCAGAATCACCCTGCAAGGCTGAGATCTGATTTTGACTAATACTTTGAATAGGAGAGGAAAGGGAGGGAAAGCATAAAGAAACTTCCCCTCCCAATCCAGGAGAAGGACATCCAGGGGGACTGAGCCCAACACTGGAGGCCTGCAACAGAGCACAGGAAGTTTGTGATTGTCTGGGGCTGTAAAAAGATCTATCTGAGGGGTGCCCCATCTGGCAAATACTATCCCCAGCACTTGAGGATCCAGGGACCATTCGTGATGGCCCTGGGAAATCCTGCTGAGAGCATCCGCTAGGACATTGTCCTTCCCTGGAAGATGAACTGCTATGAGGGAAGTGTTCAGGGAATAGGCCAGAGACCACAACTTCATTGCCTCGGTGCACAAGGCCTCGACCGAGTGCCCCCCTGTTTGTTGATGTACCACATTGTTGTGGTGTTGTCTGTTCTGACTTGTATCACTTTGTTGTGGACAGATGCAGAAAATGCTTGAAGAGCTAAAAAGACAGCTCTGAGTTCCAGCAAATTGATGTGGAGCAGAGATTCCCGGGGGGACCACACTCCCTGAGTGGAAAGGTCGCCATGTGGGCTCCCAACCCAGAAGGGAAGCATCTGTAGTGAGAGTCAAATTGTGAGTAGGGGGAATGAAGGGGACCCCCAATCTTAAATTGCTCTGATCCTGCCACCACTGGAGGGTCTGGATCAAGGTTCGAGTCACTGGGGCCAACTTGGAAAGGGGGTCTCTTCTCTGAGACCAATAGGTTCTCAAGTGAAAATGAATGTCTCTCATCTGAAATCTTGCTCCCTGCACAACAGCTGTGGATGCAGCCATGTGTCCCAGGAGCTGCAGAAAGTGTCTTGCTGGTCGAGAGACCTGCAGGGTGAAGGAGGAGGCCAGCGTCACTAAATTCGTCACCCTTTCTAAGGGAAGAAAAGCTCTGGCTAGCTTTGTGTCCAACTCTGCCCCTATAAAGGTGAGTACCTGGACTGATTCCAGAACCGACTTTGGTAGATTTAGCAGAAAGCCCAGGGAGGTGAGAAGCTGCTGGTAACTTGCAGGTGAGATTTTACCTGTTCTGGGGACTGGCCTACAATGAGCCAATCGTCTAGATAGGAAAAACAGCAATCCTTTGCCTCCTTAAGTGAGCCACTGCCACTGCTAGACACTTTGTGAATACCCTTGGGGCAGAGGTAAGGCCGAAGGGCATTGCTCTGAACTGGTAATGACCTGAGGGTAGTTCGAATCTGAGGTACTTTCGATGGGAGCTTCTGATTAGGACGTGGAAATAGGCATCCTTGAGGTCCAGGGAGGCTAACCAGTCCCCTGGCCTTAGGGAGGGTAAAATCATTGCCAGAGTTACCATTTTGAACTTTGGTTTCAAAAGATGCTTGTTCAGATATCTGAGGTCTAATATGGGCCGCCATTCTCCTGTCTTTTTTGGGGTAAGGAAGTATCTGGAATACAGACCCCTGCCCTGATGCAGGGGAGGAACCCTTTCCACTGCTCTGAGAGCCAACAGGGTTGAGACCTCTGCTTCCAGAGCAAAGGTCTCTGAAGCACTTGCAGGTAGAAAAAGTCTGGTTCTCAACTTGGGAAACTTTTTGAAGCTGAGAACCAGACCCTGGCTTACTACTTCCAGAACCCACTTGTCTGAGGTTAAAGAAGCCCAGTTCTGACTGAAGTAAGCCAGCCTGCCCCCTACCGGTAAAGGAGAATCGGCCCTGGGCACCCCATCAGGGTGCCTGCTTAACAGGAGCTTTAGGCTGAGGGGTGGGAGCAGGCCTGCCCACCCCTCGTCTGCCTCTGCCTCTGAAGAAGCCCCTCTGAGCATAGGCAGAGGAGGCCTGAGTCTGGTAAAAAGGCCTGTGAAAAGGCCTACCCCTACCCCTGGGGGTATGCCTCTGAGGAGTGGCTTGCCGCTCCTTAGCTTGGGCACTTTTGTAAGTAGTCCTATATTCATCCATCTTTTTCATGTAATTCTCTGTCTGCTCCCCAAACAGAGAATTTCCCACCACAGGAAAATCCATAGCCTTAGTCTGGGTATCCTATGACAGACTAGTACACCTGAGCCAGGCCAACCTACGAAAAGCTACAGATGTGCCATGACCCTAGAGGAAACATCATTAACATCCACAGCAGCATGAAACTGTACCTTAGAAGCCTCAATGCCATCAGCAGCCACCTGTTCTAGTTCGCTAGCCAGGTGGCCATGGGCTTCTTGCTAATTCCATAAGAGTATCCCATCTAGATTTCTGATACCTAGCTACATAAGCCATATAATTTGCTTGCCTGAGTCCCAGAGAGGCTGCCATATACTGTTTTTAGCCATGGCATCAATCTTCCTGGAATCCTTGTCAGGAGGATGTGAAGCCAGGGATATTAGTTTATCACAGGCTGCAGCCTGAACTACTAACATGACTGCATTGCTGAGAAAGGAATTCTGTATCAGGACCTGACAATGTGTACCTTCTGTCCATCTTTTTATCTACAGGAGGCACAGAATTAGGAGCTTTTAAAATTTTCATTGTTTGCTTCCTAAAAGACTTATGCAAAGGAATAGACAATCTCCTAGACTCTGGAATATCCATCATTTCTACAAAATCAGGCTCCTCTTGCTCATCCACAGCTTCTTCCAAGGGAAGCTGGAGGGTTTCAGCAACTTTTTTGTAAAACATAAAATGAGATGGGGACTCGGATAGCATGGGGGAGATTCTAGAGGTCTTTCCGGGGAAATGTCCGGTTCAATGGGCAAACCCAGACCTTCCCAGCCACATTCATACTGTTCATAATCATCCTCCCACTCCTCTGGTTCATAAAATTCCTCAACATCATATTCCTGAACCACTGGAACCGGACGAACCGACCTTTTGCCAGATAGTGGCGGTTCGGACGGAACCTGAGACAGTGACTGGACAATTTGTATGGCTTTGCTATCTCTGCAGCAGTTGGAGAAGGGTTTGGACTCCAAACCTGCTGACTTTCTTGTTTTCTTTACTGGAATTGGTTCCCCAGAACCAGCTTTTCTTTTGCCCGAGGAAGTCTCGCTCTGGTCAGAGGGCACTCCCTCAGTTGGTTGGCACCAAACCGGGCGGCCATCGAGTCAGCGGACTTTTGGCCTCTAGTTCCCTGAGCCTGCCCAATCTCTTTTCAGGGGTGGCTGCAGGAAATTCTTATATATCTGGCAGTCTGACTGGAGGTGGTCAAACCCCAGACAATAGACACATGTGGTGTGTGGGCAGCCTTGGCAAAGACTTCCCCACAGACATCACAGTGTTGAAACCCAGTGGGCCCGGTTTTTCCTTTGGGTTTCTCAGACATAATGCCAGCCTAACCAGAAAAACTTGCCCTTTAAACGGCAGTGCCAGGCAAGACACCCTTATCGGTTCCTAACCGTGTCACGGGTATTGGAAAAAAACGTAATAAAATCTGTTTTTTTTAGAACCGATAAGAACCGGGAACCGCACTCTAAAATGTTAAACTTTAAAGTTAATAAGTTTTAAACCCAGCTGATCGGTTCAAAACCAAACCGATAAACTTACAAGTTCCACACAGACAAAACCTTTAATTTACTTACGATTACCACAGACAGAGCTTGAACGAACGGTTTTATGTTAAATAGAACTATTCTCGGTTGAATCGAACCGAAAACACTGTTTAAACCGAGAAATGAACCGAGCAGTAGGAGAAATCTCCGAGTGACTGTTCACTGAGGCGGAGTAAAGAATCTGACAGTTCAGGTTTGAAATTACACAGATAGAGCTGCTTCTTAGAGCTCGTGCTCAAAGTTCTATTTTGGAATGGTATTAACCATTTCACCTCCACAGCAGTTCTAGTGGTGGGACAAACTGCTACTGTCATAATATAGCAAGACTTCATGTTGTTTGAAAAAACACCACTACGAAAACACTATAAGACTGGGGGGGGGTACCAACGCCAAATATGGGGGGGGGGGGAACCCAGGGAAAGCCCTAATTAAAATTAGAAGAAAAAACAGGTACTTACTTGAGGCACCATTGTTTTTGTTTTTTTAGTAGAAAATCGGAGACCTGCTAAAATAGACACCCTTGAACTATGTGGCAGACGTGGCCATGAATCCAAGCGCAGGCAGTGGAAAATGGAAAGAGCAGGTTAGCCAATTGGAAAGCTGTAGCTTAACGGGCATGATTTTAATTTAGGGGTGCTCCCTGTCATCAGGCAGCCACAACCTGCTATGCAGAACAGCTGCCCCAAATACCATGATCACATATGGCAAAAAATGTATTTAAGTAGTTGGAAGGTAACATCTTCTCCAATTTGGCAAGAATTTGCCCTGGAAAATCAATCTCAGGTACTTTATAACTCCCCTAAGGCAGGTCAAGATGGGGATGACGGCTCAAGGAAAGTGTCGGAGAGGGTGTGGGGATCTCCAGGCTGATTTGATGCACATATTATGGTCCTGCTCATCACTTAAAAATTATTGGCACACAATAGAACAGCACCTAAAATCTGTATTTGGAGTAGAAGTAATATTAGGCCCAGAACAGGTCATGTTGGGCATTATACCACAGGGAAAGGAGAGACAATACTTATAGGCCATTCTGATCATAGCTGCGCTCAAAGCTATTACAAAGCGTTGGTTCTTCTAGAATGGGTTGAACTCACTGATTAAATACAGAATATGGAGAGACTGATGTATAAAATTAATAAAGAAAAGACCAGTTTATGAACAGATGGACAAGGTGGGAATTGTATAAAGAAATGAAAATTACGTACCTACCGTAATTCTTGATCTTCTCTTGTATCTTCACCATTCATTACTGCTTGGGTAGTGTCAGAGGCACGCACCCACTACGGGAGATTTTTTTTTTTTTTTTGGAGTCAGCTCCAACGGCACTGCCCATGAGAGCGACGCGCTGCGTCATGAGCGAGGGGCGGCCGTTAGGTGCCATAGACTCCTCCTCCATCTCAGTTCTGGTAGCCAGAGAGGCGAAATAAAGGATAAAGGAAAAAAAGGGGAGAGCGAGGCAAGAGAGCCAAGGGATAGAAAAAGGAAAGGATATAAACTGAAGAAGGAATAAGCCGGTAGAGGACAGATGGAAGAGGGAGAATACCTACCCTAAGGGGCCGCCAGGGCCTCCCATCTGAGGCGGCTCTAAGGGAGGAACAGATAAGAGAAAAGGAAGAAGAAGAAGAAAGAGAAGAAAGAAGGGATGTTGAGAGGGGAGAACACTGCCCATTGATATACTGGTTGAGAGGGTTATAAGCTCGGAACCAAAACCGAGGGAGCAAGAACCCCTCCTAACAGGAGTGAGAAAAGGTTCAATGAACCGCTTGTATAGATTGGACACAAAGGGTAGATTCTCTATATTCTCATCACCCCAACCCCCTACACTCTAGCTGAGAACCTACAGACTGCCCGGACAGAAATCTGTTACGGTAGGAGAGTGCCCAACTATGGGGGGGGGTAAGCCCCTTAGCACCTTGTTAAGTGCTAACACCGAAGTGTGTGGGTAGGGATTAGGCCCTACAAAAGGCAGCGTTGTGTGAAGGATAGAGTGGGAACTCAACTGGACTCCCTGAAGGCAAGGCAAGGGCAGCAGTTCAAGGTTAAGAAGTGCAGAAGCAGCAACCAGAAGAAGCTGACAAATAATGCCCGCCAGGGGGAACCTTAATTCTGAGGCCGAGCCAAGAGGGACGGTCTCTTCAGCTGTGAACTTAACAACGTGGCTAAGTAGCCCAGAGGTCACCCCTAAGGGCAGTCAGAAAGAGTTCCCTCAGGACAGGAGAAAAAGTCCTACTCGTTCCCCTTTACTTTGAGGAAAAAAGATCCGTCCAAGAAGAACAGAAACCAGGACAGTTTTTTTTTTTGCATAAAGGCCAAAGGAAAGTAGAGGAGCGAGAAGGGAGGAGAGCATACAGTAGGAGGGAGTAGGTGCGTAATTTTCATATCTTCCTTGTCAATCTTCACCATTCATTACTGCTTGGTGAGTACTCAGCTTTCGGGGATAAAGAAACCTTGAGGAGCAAGACCCCCAGCCTCCTGTTAGTGGGAAAAAGAAATGGGACGACCCTTGGCTAACCAAATGAGAAGTCTATGGTGGAGGAGAGCTAGGAGGTGTCCCCTGAGGACGGGGAGACGGAGGAAGCCCCTGCAGAAGTCTCCTAGCTCTGGAGGAAAAGAGACAGGTCCCCTGGAAAACGGAGTGAAATCATCCTACGCCGGGCCAGGGTTGACAACCTTGATAGATGAAGCAATGCCGTCCATCTAATACAGATCGCTGTCCCTGCAAGCCTGGAAGCCGCCTCATTGGTGTCATAAGATACCCTTGCTTGGTGTCTTGCCAGCTCCAGGCCTATAGCAGAGAGGGCAATAGCTTGTCTGGTTTGCTCCGTATCAGGCACTGATGCTAAGATTTGGGAAAGCATCAACCACAAATGCCTACTGTAGGCAGCATGGTGAGCCTGATGTGATGCAATGCATAACATCGCACGAGAGGAAGAGAACACTCTTCACCCCCACCGGTCAAACTGTAGGGAATCTGAATCTGGTGGACGGTCGTGCGCCAGGCGGCAGTGCCCGGAGGGAGCTTCTAGGTATGCCAATCCCGAAGGTGGGTTGGGGAGAGTACCTAGAGATTCCGATGGGGCACAATACTTTCTTCTGCAGTCTGCCGGGGCTGGAGAAAGGGCGGCTGGCGACTGCCAAGAGCGGATAGATGCCCCCTGGAAGGGAATAGGCCAGGATAGTACCACCAAATGCTGGGCACTGAATTCACTGAGGAATTCCAACATCTCCCATTCGGTACTATCTCGCCTAACAAAGGAGATACGAAGATCCCTCACCATCCTGGAAAGGAATCACTGATATTCAGTGAAATCAGCATCGGAGGAGAGATGAGCAGGGGGTTCCTCTCCCTCCGAGGAGGGAGATGAGGATGACAGAGAACTCGAATGTCCAGAGGACTCCTGGGGCGGTGGGGATAGGCGAAACACCCGCTCATGCAAATAACTAACATATAAGGGGAAGGCCGCCGCACAGCCTCTGAACGTCTCCCAGGATAATGGGCCCGTAGGACCAACATGGCCTGGGAGAGAGGGGGATGGCTGCAGAGGAATGTGAGAGGGGCACCTACGGGGAGACAACCGTCCTCTGCTGAGGCTCTGAAATCCGGGGAACGAAGCCCGAGCTGACAGGATCCTGGACAACAAACCAGGTCACAGAACGGAACCCTGGGAATGAAAAGCCTGGAAGAGCCTAGTAGGGGATCCTCTCCTGTGACAAACCTGGGGCTGCATGGGTCCAGAAGGGCAACCCACAGCAACGCCACCAGAGGGGTACCTGGGGTTCGAGAGGGAAAGACAGGGCCCGGCACTACAGCTCCTGCCCGCCCCCCGAGGAGCAGCAGGTGAAGACCGAGGCACCTGAACCCTGTCTATCTACCGCCCGGACTCAGAGAGCGCCTTCCTCCTCGACCCCAGTGACCCCCCCACCCGAGAGGGGGCAGCAGCACTAAGATCGGCAGCTGTCAGAACCCCCCCAGGAGGGAGAGCCCCTTCCTCCACCTCCACGCCATCCCCCTCCAGGGACCCAAGACCACCCCCAGCCTGGGAGGCCTCAGGGGAGGACAGCAGCAGAGACAAAGAAATAGGCGCACTGGGCCACCTAGCACCTTGTCCCAACGGAGACCCTGACTCCGAAGAGTCAGGGTGCTAGGACAGGTCCACATCTGAATCATCCTCCGAGGAGGAGGAGGAGGAGGAAGACGCCAGCTGGACCAGAATACTGGCCACCCCGGAAGTCTCCAGTGAAACAGCACTGAGAATGGCGCCGGTGCCAGCGGCAGTGCTGGATGACCCCGGACCCCCCCCCACAATGCTGAGACCAAGCCCTGACTCCCCAATGGCACCAGCCAGACCCATGGCACCGCCCTCGGCACTGGAACCAGACTTGGCACCGCTAGAAGAACTGACTGGGCCCAAGGCACCGCAGGCTGCGCTGAGAGCCAAACGGCGCTATGAATGGCGCCATCTCGATCACCAGCACCACTGGCGGCACGGGATCTGAAACGGCACGGAAGGCGGCGTGAGTCCACTGACGCCCGGGCCCAGCAGACCTGGGCCTCGACACTGGGGAGCATGCTCCGAGGAGGTGACTGCCGAGGCGGTGTCCCCGCTCGGCCCCGGAGGGACCTCGGCATTCTCCACACCGCGAAGAGGCCTCTCTTCAGCAAGAGAAGATGAGGAGGCCTCCTCCTCTTCAGACCGTGTAGACTTGAGAGGGGACCCGGAGGAAGGGTCTAGAGACCTTACCTGGGAATCCCTGGAGCGGCACCATCCCCCGAAAGTCGGCAGAGCCTTGCCGATCTTGAACGCGTGGACTTCCAGAACGTGGCGGTCCATCGAGAAACAGGCGTCGCACGCATTCATATTATGGTTGGGTCCCAGGCAACGGAGACAGACATCATGCCGGTCCGTGATGGAAAATGCTGGCCACAGGAGCACTGACGCATAGTGGCGCGGCCTGGCTTCTTCACTTATGCTTCCGAACCTGACATGATGTGAAATAATTAAGGCAAGAAAAAAGCACAGCTCTCAGCGTCGTTGAATAAAAAGAAAAAGAACAGTCTTACCGGTGACGAAGTCGAGAAAAAGCAGGAGAAGGAGTCTGGAACAGCATCAAACGACAACTAGGCCTAGTAATGAAAAATCTTACCGCGCAGCAGGTGCAGCCTCGACAGAGGGAGAAACAGAACTGAGATGGAGGAGGAGTCTGCGGCACCTAACGGCCGCCCCTTGCGCATGACGCAGTACGTCGCTTCATGGGCGGCACCACTGAGCCAACTTAAAAATAAAATTCCTCAGAAGGGTGCGCGGCCCGCACTACCCAAGCAGTAATGAATGGTGAAGATTGACAAGGGAAGATCAAGTGAAATAGTTTTCACATACACACACACACCCCACCCCCCACACCTCTTTTCCAAGGATACAATTTTCTACACTGGTTTGCCTTCTAGCTTTGTATCCCTGTATAGTTATCTCTAACTTTATACCAATACTTCACACACAATTTGTATTTACACAGGATAAAGCCATGTTCAGGGAGAAGAATAAGAACAATAATTCCACAGAGCTTGAGAGATGAAGCATGTCAAAGTAGTTTTTAAGTTGTATTTTATTTTGTGTTCGTCATTTCTGTCAAGGTAGCATTGGAATGTAAACCAAAAGTGAGTGTTAACAGCAGAGGAGAAAGACTGCTGTAACCATTATCTTCTCCCCCAAGTCCTTGACACTTAAAACATGTGTTTTGAATGTACTGAAATCCAATGAAACTGTAAGGTTTTTGATTGATATCTTTTATATACTAATGTAATGTGATCAATGCATCGATTCAATAAACAAGAATAAAAAAAAAGAACTGCTGCCCCAAAAGTTAGAAGTCAAGAGAGTCTTCATAGAAGCTTTTTAGTTGTTTCCCCTTTGAGGGCACAGCAAACACTGAAGAGTTGCTGCTGTCCAAAATGCTCATGTGTCCAATATTCAAGGCTGATTCAGTCTTTGGGCTGTGCCATTTCTTCTAGCAGGGGTACATAATACCCATCTGTAATGACTACCCATTGACAATGAGGGGTGCTACAGAGGGGACCCTGCCCCACTGAGATTTAGGTACTTTTTCTATAGCTTTTGATATTAATTTTTTTTTTCAACTTCCAGCAGAATTCTTTCTGTGGGGGGAGTGAGCTTCTAAACTTCTGTGTTTCTGCAGGTTTGGAAAGCCCATGACCACTACTTCCAGTACCTACTTGTCTGTGGTAATGTTTACCCATTCCTGGAATTAGTGTGCCAGTATTCCTCCCACTGGCAATAGCTGGACAACCTGGACAAAACTGTCACGGTTTTGTTCTGGCTGGGGCTTAGAAGCTGCAGCTACAGCATTATGCCTGGAAGCCCTTTATCCCCTTGCCCTATGGTAACCTCTTTGTGACTGGTACTCATATCCCCATACACATAGGGTCTCAAGCATCCAGTCTCTGTCTCCCCTTCTGTATGACCTGCAGGAGGCAAAAGCCTTTTCCTTCTCATTATTACTTTTAAACATGGTTTTATATTCATCCATCTTTTTCACGTAGGTCTGTTTTGTCACCAAACAATACATCTCCATCAAAAGAGAAGTTCATGGCCTTGTTTTGGGTATCCTGGGAAAGGATGGTAGTCCGCAGCCAGGAAAATCTTCTTAAAGACACTGCATAACCAAAACTATGGCAATAGTGTCATCAGTGTCCACCGCAGTGCGGAAATGATATTTTGTGGTATCCAGGGCTGATCTTGCTGTGGCAATCAGGTCCTGTGCCAAACCATCACCTGCGCTTTCTGTCAGTGTCAGAATTACATTCCAAAGTGCTTTCTGGTACTGTGTTATATGGGCTGAATAAGCAACCTACCTAATGAGCAGGGAAGCTGTTGTATAAACCTCTCTTTTTCATGGGGCTGTGCAAATAGTGACTTTTTTTGCTCTCTCACAAGCAGTAGCCTGAACTACTCCATGATGATCAAGATGGGCACAAGATGTTCCAATCCCTGCTGGTCCATCTGATGTTTTCAATCAATTTTTTTGCCAATGGCTGCAGCCACAATTTTGGCTATGGCCTTTTTCAGTGGTTTATATATGGGAAATAATATCCTTTTTTGTGGTGGGGGGGTGTTGAGGATAACAACCATTTGTCTGACAAATGAGGAAAGAGTAGAGTAGTCCTCAATTAGGCTTGGAAGAAGTGTGAAATCTTGCTCAGGTGTGCCCTCTAATTCCATGGAGTCACCACCTTCCTCTATTTACACATAATATTCTTTTTCTTCCTCCTCTGCAGGCAGACAGGTTGGAGCTGGAGTCTGAAGTGGGGGTGGCAGCTATCTTATTCAGATTTCCCATGGCCTGGACTGTCTTGAGTAATTGCCATATTTTTGCTATATCCTCTAATGACAGCATTTTATCTGTGCCATCTGCCTGCTCCTTTCTCCATGCCAGAGGAGTAGCAGTGAAACTACATTCTTTCAATTTCTTTCCAACAGACACCATTTCCAGTGTCTGCTCTAAGGCTCTTTTTACTTGCTGCCATCACTGGATTCAGGGTTCCTCTTTCAGACACCCTGATATCTGAACCATATTTACCAAGCCTTTCCGATGGCTGTGCAGCTTTACCTTTTATTCTTGTCACCTTTTACATTATTTGCTAGTATGAATGATTAGATTAAACTCAATTCGTACTTAATTTATAAAAAAGCACAATTCAACAAGTATCAAAGCGCTCGTACAATCATTTTAAAACACTAAAGACAAAAATATCAATAAACAAAATATATGTCTATAAAACAGTTCATCTGAGCTCCAGGAAGGCAAGATTAAACAAAACAGTCAGGCAGTCCCTTATCCGGCTGGGTAGAGAGTGCCACAGGGTCAGGGCCACAAACAAAAATGCCCTGGCACCCAAGGTCTTCAAATGGACCCAGGAAACCTCTAGCAATCACTTATCAGCGGGGCGGAGTGGGTGAAAGGGGCAGTAGGGGCAAAGAAGATCTTGCCGGTAACGCGGACCCTGTCCACGTAGAGCTTTATAGGTCAGCAAACCAACCCTGAAGGTGATCCGCCACTGAATAGGCAGCCAGTGCAGGCCGCAGAGCACAGGTGTGACATGGCATGATCCTGGTAAACCCATCAACAGCCTGGCTGCTGCACTCTGCACTAGCTGCAAGCGGCAGACATCAACCCCTGGTAGCCCTAGTTATAGGAAGTTGCAATAGTCAAGGCAGGAAGTCACAAAGGCGTGGACCAACGTTGGACGGTCATCACGGGGGACGAGGTGCTTAATTCGGGCAATATTCCTCAGATGATAAAATGAGGTCTTGATGACAGATGACTCCTGAGGTCTAAGCGTCAGTCCATCATCAAAAATAATGCCCAGGTTTCGCACCCGGTCAGAGGTCATCAGCTGGCTGCCTCCAAGCCAAAGTCCAGAAGGCCGCAGCCAGAAGCTCCTCTGTCCAACGACCAGAGTCCACAACCAACACCTCTGTCTTATCCATGTTCATCCTCAGTCAGGTGGCACTCATCCAGCCCTGGATCTCAGCGAGGCAGTTAAAAGTCAAGATAGCTCTGTCCTGCTCAGGCACAAAGGACATGTATAGCTGAGTATCATCTGCATAGCAGTGAAAACTCAGTCCATACCGCCTTACAATGTCTCCCAATAGCAGCATATACACCGCAAACACATGGGTGATAAAACGGAGCCCTGCAGCACCCCACAAGGCAGGGAGACCGGGTCGGAGAAATAAATCCCCGACACCACTCTCTGAGACTTGCCGTTGAGAAAAGAATGGAACCACCCGAGGACTGTACCAGACACTCCACAGATCAGTTGCAGGCACTCTAATAACACACCATGGCCCAACAGTGTCAAAAGCTGCAGAGAGATCAAGGAGAACCAAGATGGAACGGCTCTTCCGATCTCTAGAAGATCATCAAGTACCCGAACAAAGGCCATCTCTGTACTGTGCCTCTTCCAAAATTCGGACTGGAGAGGATCACAGACATCGTGGATGGTAAGGTGGTCACCCAACTGCAGCGCAACCACGTTCTCAGTAACCTTACTGACAAAGGGAAAGTTAAAGAGAGGCTGTAGTGTGCGAGACAGTCCGGGTCAAAAGAGCATTTCTTAAGGGGAGGTGTTACCACCGCCTCCTTCAGGGTGTCCGGAAACACACCTGTCTCTAATGAGCACCACAGTATCTCAGCTAGGACCGGGCCAATAAAATCAATGCACCCCCACTAGGTGGCAGGCTGGGCCAGGGTCCAAACTACAGCAGGTCGGCCGCATACTCTGGATGATCCACATAATATCTGCGATCGCCAACCAGCCAAAGTCAGCCCAGACAAACTGAGGGGCTGCAATGTCCCACTGATCACCACACGCCCACTGGAACGTACTGCGCAAATCTCGGACCGGATGTCGGCAACCTTATCTGCAAAGAATCGAGCGAATCCACCACACTTTTCTTGGCACAATGCTCTTCGAGACTGTAGACAAGCTGAACTGCACAGTCTGTCAACAGTTCGAAAAGCTGAGCTGGTCGATTCAGTGCAGCAGCGACCTCCCTAGACAGGAACTCTGCCTTCTTACGGGAGATGGCCAATTGATACTCAGTATAATGAGTCATCAATCTAAGTCTGTCAGTATCAAGGCCAGATTACCGCCAGCACCGTTCCAGCCTTCATCCCACTCACTTTAGCTCCCTAAAAGTCCTGTCGAACTGAGGGTGAGGGGATGAAAGCAGATGGGAGCTACAGAATCCAGAGCCTCAGTCACAGCCCTATTATAGGCTTGAAGAAAAAATTACTCACCATAGTAATGTCGTTTCTTCTAATGGAGCCTTGCTGTATTCTGACATATTGCAGTTGAGGTCCAACCTTCGAACTGCCCCAGAGATGAAAGAGTTAACTTTCCATGCCAGGCATGGAACGCTGAGCTCGAGCTCGGTTGAGACTCTGTCTGCTGCTGTTTGAAATTAAACCGTCAGATCTTTACGAGCTAAACTCACTGGGTGCCCTGTGTGGAAACTGTAAACTTACACTAGCCAACTGGCTACTAAATATAATAAAGAGATTTTTTGGTTCCAAAGCAAAGACTCAAGTCAGGAAACCCAAAAAAAGTAAAACAAAAACACAACACCCACACACCCAAAGCAAAGGGATAAGAAGAAGGGTGGGGACACCTCTAGAGTGTCAACATTGCACCTGCCCACCCACATCCCAAAAACCCAGGTTCTGAGAGGGGAGGCGGGGGTAGAATACAGCAAGACTCCATTAGAAGAAACAACATTACTAAGGTGAGTAATTTTTTCTTCAAACAACATGAAGTCTTGCTGTATTCTGACATACTGCAGACTACTAAGCAGTACCTCCATGGAGGAGGGCAGAACCTACTTAGGAATAGGCTCTGAAGCACTGTTGTGTTGAAAACTAGCATCACTCCTAGCCTGGATGTCCAGAGTAATGCTTGGTAAAAGTGTGTACTGTTTTCCAGGTGGCTGCTTGACAAATCTCTAAGATAGAATATCCCTGGCCGCAGCCAGGGAAGCAGCTGTACCTCTGGTAGAGTAAGCCCTCAGGCCTGAGGGTGGGATCCTACCTAGTTTTTCATAACAAAATTGAATGCAAGAGACAATCCACCTGGCAATAGATCTCTTAGTGGCAGGTTTTCCCTTACCAACCTCACCATAAGTGAGGAACAGTTGGAGGGAGTCAAACCTGTGACCCTTGGTGCGCTCTATGTAGTAGCTAAGGGCCCTTTTCACATCCAAATTGTGCAGCCTCCTCTCCCCAGAGGAGGAATGGTTAGTGAAGAAAACAGGAAGGGACATAGACTGGTTAAGGTGGAAATCTGAAACCACCTTAGGCAAAAACTTCCTATTAGTCCTGAGGACCACCTTATCTCTATGGAAAGAGATAAAATCAGGCTCCACTGACAGGGCCTGTAACTCACTTATGCGTCTGGCAGAAGTGATGGCCACCAAGAAAACAGTTTTCCAAGTCAAGTACTTAAGCTCTGCTGAGGACAAAGGCTCAAAAGGGGGTTCCATAAGCTGAGCAATGCAAACATTAAGGTCCCAAGCAGGGGCAGGGTCCCTGAAGAGAGGATTGGTATGAAGCAATCCCTTGAAAAATTTAGAAAATACAGGATGAGCTGAAAGGGAAGAGTGTTTTCCTGCTGAAAGGAAGGCAGAGACAGCTGCCAGATGCACTTTTAGTGTAGCTGGTCTGAGCCCCAAGCTATTAAGATGAACCATGTAGTCAAGGACTGTGGGAAGGTCAGCAGAGTCTGGAGAAATGTGCTTGCCAGAGCACCATATAGAAAATCTTTTCCACTTAGAGTTGTAAGTGTTTCTGGTGGAAGGTTTACGAGAAGCCTTCAAGATATCCAGAACACCTTGAGACAGGTGTAAGTCAGCAAACTCTAATTCTTCAAGAGCCAGGCCTTGAGGTTCAGATACCAAACCCTCCCCTGAGCACATGTTAACAGGTTGTAATTCCTGGGAAGAGAACAGGGAAGGTGGACTGCTAAGGACAACAAGAGAGGGTACCAGGGCTGTCTGGCCAAGTCTGGAGCAATCAGAATCACCTTGCAGGGTTGAGACCTGATTTTGACTAACACCTTGAACAGGACAGGGAAGGGGGGAAAGGCATACAGGAACTTCCCCTCCCAATCGAGAACTAGGGCATCCAGGGGGACTGAGCCCAACACTGGGGGCCTGCAGCAATAGAGAGGGAGCTGGTGATTGTCTGGGGCTGCAAAAAGATCTTATCTGTGGAGTGCCCCATCTGGAGAAAATCACCTTCAGAACTAGGGGATCCAGGGACCATTCGTGATGGTCTTGAGATATCCTGCTGAGAGCATCTGCCAGGACATTGTCCTTGCCTGGAAGGTGTACTGCTGTAAGAGAGGTGTTCAGGGAATAGGCCAGGGACCATAACTTCATTGCCTCTGTGCACAAGGCCATAGACCGAGTGCCCCTTGCTTGTTGATATACCACATTGTGGTGGTATTGTCTGTCCTGATCTGAACTGCTTTGTTCTGAACAGACTTGGAAAAAACTTGAAGTGCTAGAAACACTGCTCTGAGTTCTAATAGATTGATGTAAAGCAGAGATTCCTGAGGAGACCACAACCCTTGGGTGGTCAGGTCCCCCAAGTGGGCTCCCCAGCCCAAGAGGGAAGCATCTGTAGTAAGGATTAGAGAATGAGACTGAGTGACAAAAGGAACTCCCTGTCTTAGATTGTCCTGATCCTGCCACCACTGTAATGCCTGGATCAGGGTTCAAGTCACTGGAATCAGTTTGGTTAGAGGGTCCTTTTTCTGAGACCAAAAGGCTCTCAAGTGGAACTGAATGTCCCTCATCTGAAATCTTGCTCCCTGCACCACTGCTGTAGAAGCAGCCATGTGCCCCAGGAGCTGCAGAAAATGCCTTGCTGTTCGAGACACATGGAGGCTGAATGAGGAGGCCAGTGAAATAAGGGTCCTTGCCCTGTCTAAGGGAAGGAAGGCTCTTGCCCTTACTGTATCTAGCTCTGCACCTATGAAGGTGAGGAGCTGTACAGGCTCTAGAACTGACTTTGAGAGATTCAGAAGGAATCCTACAGAAGCGAGCAGTTGCTGAGTTATTTGTAGGTGTAACTTGACTTGGTCTGGAGACTGGCCTACTATGAGCCAGTCGTCCAGGTATGGAAAGATGGAGATCCTTTTTCTTCTTAGGAAGGCAACTACTACTGCCAGGCATTTTGTGAACACCCTTGGAGCAGAGATTAGGCCGAAGGGCATTGCTCTGAATTGGTAATGACCTGAGAGCAGCTCGAACCTGAGGTATTTTCGGTGGGAGCTTCTGATGAGAATATGGAAATAGGCATCCTTGAGGTCCAGGGAGACTAGCCAGTCCCCTGGCCTTAGAGAGGGTAGAATCATTCCCAGAGTCACCATTTTGAACTTTGGCTTTAAAAGGTGCTTGTTTAAATATCTGAGTTCCAGGATGGGCCGCCATTCTCCTGTCTTTTTGAGGGTTAGGGAGTACCTGGAGTACAATCCTTTCCCTTTGTGTAGGGGTGGAACCCACTCTATTGCTCTCAGAGCCAAGAGGGAAGAGACCTCTGCCTCTAGGGCCAGTGCCTCTGAGGAATTTGCAGGTGGAAAGGATCTGGTTCTCATCTTTGGAAATTTTTTGAAGCTGAGAACCAGTCCCTGGCTTACTACTTCCAGGACCCATTTGTCTGATGTTAAAGACATCCAGTCCTGGACAAAGTAAGCCAGCCTGCCCCCTACAGGTGGTAGAGAATCGGCCCTGGCAATCCCATCAGGGTGCCTGTTTGGCAGGGGCTTTAGGCTGGGGTGGAAGCAGGCCTGCTTGTACCCTGTCTGCCTCTCCTCTGAAGAACCCCTCTGAGATAAGCAGAGAGGAGGCCTGGGCTTGGCAGAAAGGCCTATGAACAGGCCTGCCCCTGCCCCTGGAATGCTGCCTCTGGGGAGTGGCTTGCCTTTCCTTGGCCTGAGCACTCCTATAGGTGGTCCTGTATTCATCCATTTTCTTCATGTAGTTCTCTGTTTCCTCCCCAAACAAAGAATTACCTACAACAGGAAAATCCATGGCCTTAGTCTGGGTATCCTGAGACAGACTAGTACATCTGAGCCAATCCATCCTACGAAGGGCCACACATGTAGCTATGACTCTAGATGAAACATCATTGGAGTCCACTGCAGCATGGAATTGCACCTTGGATGCCTCAATACCATCCGCAGCCACCTGCTCCAGCTCCTTGGCAAGCTGTCCAGGGACCTGTTTAGCTAAAGCCATTACAGTGTCCCATCTAGATTTCTGATATCTAGCTGTATAGGCCATATAATTAGCCTGCCTGAGTCCCAAGGATGCTGCCATGTACTGCTTTTTTGCCATGGCATCAATCCTCCTGGAGTCCTTATCTGGGGTGTGAAGCCAGGGTATATTTGCCTTATCACAGGCAGCAGCCTGCACTACCCAAACATGGCTGCATTGCTGGGTAAGGAACTCCGTATCTGAGCCTGAGAGAGTATACCTCTTGTCCATTCTCTTGTCCATAGGAGGTATAGAATTAGGAGTCTTTAAAATTTTTATTGTCTGTTTCCCAAAGGACTTATGAAGGGGAATAGACAGCCTCCCGGACTCTGGGATATCCATCATTTCAACATAGTCAGGCTCCTCCTGGTCATCCACAGCTTCTTCCATAGGAAGCTGCAGAGTTTCAGCCACTTTTTTGTAGAACATAAAATGGGAAGGGGACTCAGAAAGCCTAGGAGGAGAAACCCTTGAAGGTCTGTCTGGGGAGACCTCATACTCTCCTTCCTCCTCCTCCGGTTCATAGACATCTTCTAAATTATAATCTGGAACCGGGGGAACCGACCGAACCGAGCCCCTTCCCGATGGTGCCGGTTCGGTCAGAACCGGGGTTAGCGACTGAACAATCCTTATCGCTTTGGCTATTTCATCAGCGGTCGGAGAAAGAATTTGTGGATCCGCACCGGCTGATTTATCCCTTCCTTTTCTTTTAACCAGAACAGACTCCTCGGAGTCAGTTTTCCTTTTGCCCAAGAAGTTTCGCCTCTGGTCAGAGGGGGCACCTTCTGTCTGTTGAACTGAACCAGGCTGGCTATCCGGTCAGCGGACTTCTCTTGCCTCTCTTTCCTGAGCCTACCTCTTTCCAGGGTAGCTGCAGGAAAATTCTTGCAAATCTGGCAGTCTGAATCGAGGTGGTCAAACCTCAGACACAACACAGGTGGTGTGGGGACTGGGCCCCCAGCGGAAGACTCCCCTACACACCTACAGTGTTGAAACCCAGGGGCCCAAGTTTTCTTTTGGGTTTCTCAGACATGGCCACTCCTAACAACAACTTACCCTTTTTTCCGCAATCCGCCAGACAAGATACCCTTATTGGTTCCTGACCGTGTTACGGGTCATGGAAAAAACCGTAATGAAATCCATTTTTTTTAGAACCGATAAGGACCGGTTACCACACTCTAAAAGTAGAATAAACTTTGTCTAAACAACCTGATTGGTTCAAACCGAACTGATCCCACGTTTACAAGTTCCATACAGAAGAACAAGGAAAATAACCTATCTAGTACTCACGATACCACAAACAGAGTCTGAACCGACAGGTAAACGATTAAATTCGGTCGAAAACCGAGAAAAGCGGTACTTTAACCAACAACTTGAACCGAGCAAAGGAGAAATCTCCGGAGCGACTGTTCAGTGAGGCGGAGTAAAGAATCTGACAGTTTAATTTCAAACAGCAGCAGACAGAGTGTCAACCGAGTTCGAGCTCAGCGTTCCATGCCTGGCATGGAAAGTTAACTCTTTAATCTCCGGGGCAGTTCGAAGGTTGGACCTCACTGCAATATGTCAGAATACAGCAAGACTTCATGTTGTTTGAAACAGATTCTCCGATTCTGTGTTTGCACTCAGAATGTCCGATGGATCCAGCACTATCGTCAGGCCATCTGGGGTTAAACCCCTTAAAGGGCAGTACTGGACCATCTCCGTAGGAGCAGGCCTTTGGGGGGAGCCTGGAACTTGAACCTTATAGTGTAATGGTCCGACCGACCAACCAACCGGCTCCTCCACCAAGTCAGAGGTCTCCATACCCAGTAGGAAAACCAAGTCCAATGAGTGACTATGAATATGGGTCGCAGTGGTAATAACCTGTGTGAAGCCCAATGAATTCATAAGTTGGAAGAATTCCTTGCCAAATTGCAAGAGTTCATCGTCGATCCAAGCCACTGAAGTCCCCCAGAACCATCCATCTGGGGGACTCAGACAGCATGTTGATGATAAAGTCTGCAATTTCCTGCAGGAACTGCTTCTCGGCCCCAGGTGGACGGTAGACAAGAAGAATCCTGCACCCCACATCTGCACCTACGATACACTCAAAGGACTTTGTCTCCCCTACTGGCATATCTACAAGGCCCAATTCCATTCTAAAACATATGGCTACACCCCAGCCCCTACGACTCAGCCTCGAGCGGTGTATCACTGAGAACCCAGATGGAAATGCTGACTCAAGAACAGGGTCAGCGGTGTGGCCGAGCTGGGCAACATGGCCTAATCTGGGAGCTCCGTGAGGATCCACAAAATATTTTAGCAATCCCGCTCCTTATTGCATCTAAAACCAGCTAATTTTATCAATAAACTCGAACTAATGCCTGCAACATCTAAAGTGGTGAAAACACAAGCAAAACTTTGTTTCCAAGCCACGCAGAAGCCGCCCGAGGTACTGGGCCCGAGGGGGCCTCCGCAACAACCAGGCCCAGCAGCCGAAGCAGCCCAGAACACGGGTAAGATTCGACCAGATATGGAACCAAGGTCAGACTGCCTTGGGGGAGGCACCTGTGTGGAGTGTCTTGCAGACGTCATCCGAAATCGCCAGGTGGATGCAACTCTGAGCTGACTCGAGACGGACGGACTGGAGCAGGAGCTATGAGTGGACAGAAAGAATAAGAATGAAAGAAATGCCTGTAAAGATTTTTATTTGCCTTGTTTTTTCACTTGGAGTATGAACAGGTTTGGTAATGAAGTTACAGGAAGATAAGGAAAAGGGGAAATACAGATTTAAAAAGAGAACGCTTTGCTAGAGCTTTGAAAGAACTCTGACAGAGCAAACAAGAGAGGGGAGAGGGGAGAAAGAAGTAACAAAATGTATGCTATTAGAGAAGGAAGGCTGTGTAGAGAAGCTATGCTGTATTGGGCGAACCTATTCTATTTCTAGTGTTAAATCTCCTAATTCTCTTTATTCCTCTCTTTTCCCCACGGAATACATGGGAAAGGCGGCGAAGTGACCTGGCATGTCGAAAAGAGTATGCACAGCCTGCAAGCTCTCGAATCACATGATCGAGAAAAAAAAAAAAACAGGTATAAGAAACAATCATCCAAAACTTTACAAGCGTTGGGAGCTGCGACCTGGACAGAGGAAACGCCACTGCAAAACAAAGTGTATGCAGCTTTTCAAGAGTCCCTGATTTCCCCGCTCTCTGAAACGCCGACCGGTAAGGTAAAAAGCAAGCTCACAGCTACCAGTAAAATTCTACCTTTTTTTGGAACAACTCATTATGCTAGAGCAGCAGGAAAATTTAGTAGAAACGATGGAAAAGCAAGGGGAATACAGTATATACAGAATACAGGAGGGGTATCAATGCAACTGAATGAGAGCGGGGAAGGGTGCTCGAGAAATAAGGAACTTAACACTCATACTACAAATAAAGAAGAACTGACTGACCTACTAAAAAATTAATCAGATACCCACTCTGTAGAAATGTTAGTTGATTACACAGTAAAAGACTCGGTTACAGAAATTAAAAATGAGATGCTAAGAGTTATGTTACTTTTCAAAACGGAGGTTTTGGGTTCACTAGTGGAAATCAAAACATCACTAACCTCAGTAGCTCCTTCTGTAATGGATTTGAGTGCTAAACTGGAGACGTTAACTATACGAACTGATACTGTAGAAAAATGGGTTTCTCAGACAGAGGACTGTATGAATTCATGGATACAAAAAAATAAGAGCTACTCGAAACAACTAGAGTTACTCCAAGAACAAGTGGCAGAGCAGGAAGACAGAGCTCATCGGGGAAATTTGAGATTGTTAAAATTACCGGAAAGAGTACAAGGCACTGGGGACACCTTTTTTGAAAAGATGCTAACTCAGACTATGGACCGTAAATATCCAGAGGAAAAAATTCATTTAGATCGTGCGCACAGGGCGGGCAGTCATGGACGGTGGGAACAATAATGCTTTCCCTAGAACAGTATTTGAGAAACCCCATAGATTTCTGCATAAGGAAGCGATTCTAGCTAAAGCTCGTAAAGAGAAGAGGTTAACATATGAAACGACTAAATTTAATGTTTTTCCGGACATGTCTTCTGAGACCATTGCAAAACGCAAGTTGTTCAATCCAGTTAAGAAAAAGCTGTTCCATAAAGGTCTTAGGTTCTCAATGAATTATCCGGCCAAGCTGAGTTTTGTGGTTAGGGGGAAATTACAGACATTTGATGATCCAGAGGAGGCGATGGCAGCATTTAATGAAATTTATGGCCAATTATTGATAAATATAAAGGGAAGGAGACAAGCCAGGGGGGCAGGAAGGAACGTGTGGAGGGGGAGGGAGAAAAGAGAGGGGATAGAGAAAGGAGAATGGAAAATAATGATGGATATAGGGACAAGAATTAAATACTTATATTTTGTATAGCAGAAAAGAAATATAATAATGGGGGTTCTATGTCTTTTTTTTCCCCCTAAGAGATTTAAGTTTAGTCCCCAGCACATACTTGTTATAATAAAGATTTTTTTCCTTTTATATACTAATATTATGGATACCTCTTTTCTTATGAAAATGACAGAAAGCTATACAAGAACTCATAAGCTACCTTAGATCTGGTCTATCTTGGTCTGTATGCTCAGAGCTTAATGATGACCCATTCATGGCCATCATGAATTTCAGGGGGGGGGGAGATCTGGAACCTTTTGCTTCCAGTATTGAGGGCTTAGGAGGAAGGGTGGGAGATAATGAAGAGGGAGGTTAATATAAAGGCAATAAAAGAGCCACATTTTTTAAGGATTTATATTATTTGTATAACAATAAAAGAATAAAGTAAGAAAGGGAGAAAAAAGGCGGAAAAAAAATTGGGGCAGGTTTTTTGGCAAAATTGGCGGAGTGACGGGGATGCCTTTGGTAATAAAAGAAAAATATGAGTAATTCTCTCTGGATTTTGTCCTGGAATGTAAAAGGTCTAAAAAATAAAATGAAGATAATATGCATAATAAAGTTTATGCAAAAACCAAAGACTGATATAGCGATGCTACAGGAGACCCATTTTTGGGGTAAAGAATCCTCCACATGGTTTATGAACAGATGGGGGAATGGTATAATATCTAATTATACCAACAATTCAAGGGGTGTTGCTATACTGTTTAATAAAGTAAGTCCATACCCAAAGATTATTAAATCAGATATTAACGCCCAAGGAAGGTGGGCTATAGTAGAATTAAAAACCTCCAATTTTAAAATAACATTGGCAACACTCTATGCACCAAATGAGAATAGTCAATTTTTTTTTTTTTTTTACAGTTTTTTGACTATCCACATTTCCACCTCAATATATAACAGCAGGAGACTTTAATTTAGTACTATATGCACAAGATAAAACATCTAAACTAGATAAAGCGCACAGATCAACACGAATGATTATTAAAAAATATATGAATGAGTTGGGACTGGTAGATCCATGGAATAGTAAATATCCGGAAGAAAAAATATTTTCTTATTACTCATCTCACTGAATCCATACTCTAAAATTAATTTTTATCTTATATCAGAAAATATTCTTTTTTTGGTCTCCGAAGTAAAATATACAGGGATTTTGATTTCAGATCATTCACCTTGTCTACTAAATAAAAAAAAATAAAATAAAATACAGACTTGGTTTTGGCCCTGGAAGTTAAACTACTCACTTATATGTATACCGACTATTGCTCAGAAATTACATGGGGAAATTCAAGAGTTCTTGAAGAATAATTTGCAATCTCAAATTTCAATTAATATAACATGGGACACATTTAACGTATGGTTAAGAGGGCAGGTAATTGATTTAGAACATATTAAGAAGAAGAAAGAACTACTAGTTAATAGGTTATTAAAAGAAATACAATCTCTTCAGCTTGTACATACCAAAACTTTATATGATAGAGTACTAAATAAAATAAATCAAAACAAAGACCAGTTGAATAATATTCAATTAAATTAAATTAGTCAACAAATAATGCGAACAAAATCAAATTACAACTTATGTCTATCAGATAAGCCCCAGAAGTTATTAGCGTGGCAAACAAGAAGAGATCAACAAAAGAATTATATACTGGCAATAAAAAATCAACAAGGTAGGTTAACTGAAGATCTGGATAAAATCAATGGCTGCTTTTCTGATTATTATCAAATCATATAAGTCGGAATGTTGTAATCATATAACAGATCAAATCAATCAATATTTACAGGAATTACCTCTATCATCTATACCTATTAGATTTCTAAATCAACTGGCAACAGATATTACGTATGAAGAAATTGAAGCAGTCATTGAACAAATTCCGCCTAATAAGTCTCCAGGCCCCGATGGGCTAGTAATTGAAATGTACAGACAGTTTAAGGATTTATTGATTCTGGTGTTGGCTATTTTATTTAACTTACACAATCAATCTAAAGCAATACCAGATTCTTTTTCCGAAGCAATTATTCATTTTTTTTTTAAAGAAAGATAAGGACCCGCTGACCTGCTCCTCGTACTGTCCCATCTCCCTACTAAACACAGACTATAACATTTTTACAAAAATTATAGCGAAAAGATTAGAAATTTTACCAATGATTATAAACACTGATCAAAATGGATTTATAAAGGGTAGAACAATTACAGAAAATATAAGGCAAACTATTAATATATTGTCTCTAGTTAAGGATGAAGAAGCAATTTTATTAGCATTAGATGCAGAAAAAGCATTTGATCAAGTGGAGTGGAATTATATATTAAAGGTAATAGAGGAGATGGGGGTTGGGGAGCAGCTCAGCTGGTGGCTTCGATTAATATATAAAAATCCAACGGCTATAGTTAAAACTAATCATAATTACTCAAAACCTTTCAAGCTTTTTCGGGGTACAAGACAAGGATGCCCACTATCCCCGACACTATTTATAATGGTAACAGAAACATTAGCAGATAGAATAAGGGCAAATTCAGTTATTCAAGGAATCAAGATAAATAATATTGAGTATAAACTAAGTATGTATGCGGATGACATACTACTATATATATCCTTGCCGGAAACATCTATTCCAGAAATTATTGAAATATCTAAAAATTTTGGTTTATTATCAGGTTACAAAATTAATTGGGGAAAAAACGGTAATGAGCGTTGACCCCAAATAGTGAAATAACATATCCAGAAAATAATCAAATAAAAAGACATAGAGAGATTAAATATCTGGGAATTAAAATCACATATAATCCTAAACAAACAATAGCATTTAATTATGAGCCCTTAATAGTACAAATATCAGAAGAATTAAATCATTGGAAATGCCTGCCTTTAACATTGATTGGTCGGATAAATATAATAAAAATGAAGATTTTGCCTAAATACATTTTTCTTTTTCAGTATCTACCATTAACGCCATCACAAACATATTTTCATAAATTAAAGAAAATAATAATATTTATTTGGAACAATAAACCGTCTAGGATCGCTTATTCCTATTTAATACAAGATAGGGACAACGGGGGGGAGGGGTTAGCTTTACTAGACTTGTATAAATACTTTTTAGTGGCACAAATTGTTCCGATATGGGAATGGACACATGAGAGTAAAAACTTATCTAAATCAATAGCATTTGAACTTGGAACACATTTATATACAGACATGATGCAATTATTATACTCGGACTATAATAGAAAAGAAAAAATTACTCACCTTAGTAATTGTGTTTCTTCTAATGGAGTCTTGCTGTATTCTGACAATCTGCAGTTAGCTCCAGCCTTTGAACTGCCCCGGAGAGTAGAGGGTTAATTTTCTATGCAGTGCATAGAATGTTGAGGTTGAGGTCTCTGTCTGCAGCACACTGAAACCCAACCGGCAGATTCCTACGAGCAAACACTCACTATCTATATGGAAATTGTAAACATTTTTAACACTGGCAACAGAAAGTTTGGGATTCCCAAAGGAAGACTCAAGTCAGGAAACCCAAAACCAAAACCTAACCAAAAATAAAAGATCATAATCCAAAAGCACCCATATAAAATGGAGGGTGTGCATGAAGCACCCCTGGGTGTAACACTGCGCCTACCCACCCACTTCCCAAAACCAGGCTCTGAGAGGGGAGGCAGGGAGGGAGGTCAGAATACAGCAAGACTCCATTAGAAGAAACATAATTACTAAGGTGAGTAATTGTTTCTTCAAACAACATGAAATCTTGCTGTATTCCCACAATCTGCAGACTACCAAGCAGTACCTCCATGAAGGAGGGAGAGAACCTACCTTGGGAATAGGCCCTGAAGTACTGCTGTGCCAAACCGAGCATCACCCCTAGCCTGGATATCCAGACAGTAATGCTTGGTAAAGGTATGGACTGTTTTCCAGGTGGCTGCTTGTCAAATTTCTAACAGAGGGATATCCCTGGCAGCAGCCAGGGAAGCAGCTGTACCTCTTGAGGAATGAGCCCTCAGGCCTGAGGGTGGAATTTTTCCCAGTTTCTCACAGCAGAATTGTATACAAGAAACAATCCACCTGGCAATAGTTCTCTTGGTGGCAGATTTGCCCTTTCCTACTTCCCCATAAGTGAGGAACAACTGGAGGGAAACAAATCTGTGAACCTTGGTACACTATATGTAGTAGCTAAGGGCTCTTTTAACATCTAAACGCTGTACCCTCCTCTCTCCTGAGGAAGAATGATCAGTGAAGAAGACAGGGAGAGGCAGAATGATTCAAATGGAAGTCTGAAACCACTTTGGGCAAGAACCTCCTATTGGTTCTAAGGACTACTTTATCTCTATGAAAGGAGATAAAATCAGGTTCCACTGACAGGGCTTGCAATTCACTGATAAGTCTGGCAGAGGTAATGGTTACTAAAAACACAGTTTTCCAAGTCAAGTACTTAAGCTCTGCTGAGGACATAGGCTCAAAAGAAAAAAATTACTCACCTTAGTAATGTTGTTTCTTCTAATAGAGTCTTGCTGTATTCTGACATATGCAGTTAGGTCCTGCCTTTCAACTTCCCCGGAGAACACAGAGTTAAACTTTCCATGACCAGCATGGAATGTTCACCACGAGCTTGGTTGAAGCCCCTGTCTGCTGTTGTTTAAACTGCAACCGTCAGAGCTTTACGAGCAAAGACTCACTAGGTGTTCTGTGTGGAAACTGTAAAATTCTTACTAGCCAACGGGCAAATATATCTATATAAAAAGGTTTTTGGTTTCAAAGGAAGACTAAAGTCGGGAAACCCAAAAACAAAAACACATCCAAAACACAACATCCCACCCAAACAAAAAGGAGGGTGTAAAAAGGACACCCCTAGGGTGCCAACACTGCTCCTGCCCACCCACATCATGAAAACTAGGTTCTGAGAGGGGAGGCGGGGGGACGTCAGAATACAGCAAGACTCCATTAGAAGAAACAACATTACTAAGGTGAGTAATTTTTTCTTCAAACAACATGAAGTCTTGCTGTATTCTAACATACGCAGACTACTAAGCAGTACTTCCATGGAGGAGGGACAGAACCTACTTTGGGAACAGGTTCTGAAGTACTGCAGTGCCAAACCGAGCAACACTCCTAGCCTGGATATCCAGAGAGTAATGCTTGGCGAAAGTATGGACTGTTTTCCAGGTGGCTGCTTGACAAATTTCTAAGAGAGGAATATCTCTGGCAGCAGCCAGAGAACCAGCTGTATCTCTTGTGGAATGAGCCCTCCGGCCTGAGGGTGGAGTTCTACCCAGTTTTTCATAGCAGAATTGTATACAAAAAACAATCCACCTGGCAATAGATCTCTTAGTGGCAGGTTTGCCTTTACCACCTTCTCCATAAGTAAGGAACAACTGGAGGGATTCAAACCTGTGATCCTTGGTACGCTCTATGTAGTAGCTAAGGGCTCTTAACATCCAAGCTGTGTAGCCTCCTCTCTCCCGAGGAGGAATGGTCAGTGAAGAAAACTGAGAGATATAGACTGGTTGAGGTGGAAATCTGAAACCACTTGAAGTAAGAACTTTCTGTTAGTTCTAAGGACCACTTTATCTCTGTGAAAAGAGATGAAATCAGATTCCACTGACAGGGCTTGCAATTCACTGATACGTCTGGCAGAAGTAATGGCTACCAAAAACACAGTTTTCCAAGTCAAGTACTTAAGCTCGGCTGAGGACAAGGCTCAAAGGGGGGTTGCATAAGCTGAGCAATGCAAACATTAAGGTCCCAAGCTGGAGCAGGATCCCTAAAGGGGGGACTGGTGTGAAGCAATCCCTTGAAAAACTTATAGAATACGGGATGGGATGACAAAGAGAAAGACTTGCCTACTGACAGGAAAGCAGAAACAGCAGCCAAGTGTACTTTGAGGGTAGCTGGTCTGAGGCCTAGGCCATTCATATGGACCATATAATCCAGAACCGTAGGCAATTCAGCAGAGTCTGGAGAAATATTCTTGTTAGAACACCAAATGCTGAATCTTTCCCATTTGGAGTTGTAAGTCTTCCTGGTGGAAGGCTTTCGAGAAGCCTTAAGGATATCCAGAACCCCTTGGGAAAGATGCAGATCTGCAAACTCTAACTCTTCAAGAGCCAAGCCTTGAGATTGAGAGACTGAAGATTCGGGTACCAAATCCTCCCCTGAGAGGATGTTAACAGGTTGTAATTACTGGGAAGAGACAGGGGAAGGTGGACTGCTAGGGACAGCAACAAGGGATACCATGGCTGCCTGGCCCAGTCTGGAGCAATCAGAATCACTTTGCATGGTTGTGACCTTATCTTGACTAACACTTTGAACAGGAGAGGAAGGGGGAAAGCATACAGAAATTTCCCTTCCCAGTTCAGAATCAGAGCATCCAGGGGGACCGAGCCCAAGACTGGGGGTGTGCAACAAAAGAGAGGAAGTTGGTGATTGTCTGGGGCTGCAAAAAGATCTATCTCTGGTGTGCCCCATCTTGAGAAAATCACTTTCAAAACTAGAGGATCTAGGGCCCATTCGTGATGGCCCTGGGATATTCTGCTCAGTGCACCTGTTAGGACATTGTCCTTTCCTGGGAGGTGAACTGCTATCAGAGAGGTTTGCAGGGAATAGGCCAGGGACCACAACTTCATTGTTTCTGTGCACAAGGCCGTAGACAGAGTGCCTCCTTGCTTGTTGATGTACCACATGGTGGTGGTGTTTTCTGTCCTGACCTGAACCACCTTGTTCTGTACAGATTTGGAAAAAGCTTGCAGTGCCAGAAACACTGCTCTGAGTTCCAAGAGACTGATGTCAAGTAGAGATTCCTGAGGTGACCACAGTCCTTGGGTGGTAAGATCGCTCAAATGGGCTCCCCAGCCCAGCAGGGAAGCGTCTGTGGTGAGTATCACTGAATGAGACTGAGTGACAAATGGAACCCCTTGTCTCAAACTGTTCTGATCCTGCCACCATTGCAAGGCTTGGATCGGGGTTCGAGTCACTGGGATTAGTTTGGTAAGGGAATCCTTTCTTTGGGACCAGAAGGCTCTTAAGTGGAACTGTATGTCCCTCATCTGGACTCTTGCCCCTTGGGCCACTGCTATGGAAGCTGCCATGTGGCCCAGAAGCTGAAGGAAATGCCTTGCTGGTCAAGACACCTGAAGGGCAAATGAGGAGGCCAGTTCCATAAGGGTCATTGCCCTTTCCAGGGGAAGGAAGGCTCTTGCCTTTACTGTATCCAGTTCAGTACCCATGAAGGTGAGGAGCTGTACTGGTTCGAGAACTAACTTTGGAAGGTTGAGAAGGAATCCTAAGGAAGTGAGCACTTGCTGGGTCACTTGCAGATGTGACTTGACTTGGTCTGGAGAATGACCTACTATGAGCCAGTCATCCAAGTATGGGAAGACGGAGATCTTTTTTCTTCTTAGGAAAGCAACTACTACTACTGCCAGGCACTTTGTGAAAACCCTTGGGGCTGATGTTTGGCCAAAGGGCATTGCTCTGAATTGATAGTGGCCTGAGGGCAACTCAAACCTGAGGTACTTTCTGTGGGAGCACTTGATGGGAATGTGAAAGTAGGCATCTTTGAGGTCCAGGGAGGCTAGCCAGTCCCCTGGCCTTAAGAGAGGGAAGGATAATTCCCAGAGTTACAATTTTGAACTTTGGCTTCAAAAGATGTTTGTTCAGATATCTTAGGTCCAGGATGGGCCGCCATTCTCCTGTCTTTTTTGGGGTTAGGAAGTACCTGGAGTACAATCCTTTGCCCCGTGTAGGGTGGGAACCCTCTCTACAGCTCTGAGAGCTAGGACAGAAGAAACCTCTGCCTCTAGGGCAAGGGTCTCAGAGATTTGCAGGTGGAAAAGATCTGGTTCTCATCTTGGGAAATTTTTTGAAGCTGAGAACCAGTCCCTGGCTTACTACCTTCAGGACCCACTTGTCTGATGTAAGAGACTTCCAGTCCTGGACAAAGTAAGCCAGCCTGCCCCCTACTGGTATGTGAGAATCGGCCCAAGCAGACCCATTAGGGTGTCTGCTTGGCAGGGGCTTTAGGCTGAGGGGTGGATGCAGGCCTGCTCATCCCCCTTCTGCCTCTCCCTCTAAAGAACCCCCTCTGTGAAAAGGAAGAGGAGGCCTGAGCTTGGTAAAAAGGCCATTGGAAAGGCCTGCCCCTGGACTGCTGCCTTTGAGGAGTTGCTTGCCTTTCTTTGGCCTGAGCACTCCTGTAAGTGGTCCTGTACGCATCCATCTTTTTCATGTACTTCTCTGTCTGCTCCCCAAACAGAGAATTACCAATTACAGGAAAATCCATGGCCTTAGCCCGAGTATCCTGTGAGAGGCTAGTACATCTGAGCCAAGCCATCCTCCAAACAGCCACATATGTAGCCAAGACTCTTGATGATACATCATTGGAGTCTACAGCAGCATAAAACTGTACTTTCGATGCCTCAATCCCATCTGCAGCCACCTGCTCCAGCTCCTTGGCAAGCTGGTCAGGGGCCTGTTTAGCCAGAGCCAGCACAGTGTCCCACCTGGACTTCTGGTATCTGGCTGTATAGGCCATATAGTTAGCCTGCCTGAGTCCCAAAGATGCTGCCATGTATTGCTTCTTTGCCATGGCATCAATCTTCCTGGAGTCCTTGTCTGTGGGTGTGATGCCAAGGGAATATTTGCCTTATCACAGGCAGCAGCCTGCACAACCCCAACATGGCTGCATTGCTGAAAAAGGAACTCCGTGTCTGAGCCTGAGAGAGTGTACCTCTTGTCCATTTGTCTGTCCACAGGAGGTATAGAATTAGAAGACTTAAGAATTTTATGTGTCTGTTTCCCAAAAGATTTGTGGAGGGGAATAGACAGTCTCCTGGACTCTAGGATGTCCATCATCTCAACATAAACAGGCTCTTCCTGATCCTCTACTGCTTCCTCCACAGGAAGCTGGAGGGTCTCAGCCACTTTTTTGTAAAACATATAGTGTGAAGGGGACTCAGAAATCCTAGGAGGAGAAACACCTGAAGGTCTGTCTTGGGAGATGTCCGGGTCAAAAGGCACATCCAGACTTTCACTATCACCATAATCATCCTCATACTCTCCCTCCTCCGGTTCATAAAATTCTTCCAAAGTATAATCTGGAACCGGGGGAACTGACCAAACCGAACCCCTGCCAGTTGGTGCCGGTTCAGTCAGAACCAAACTAAGCGATTGCACAATCCTTATCGCCTTGGCTATCTCATCGGCGGCCGGAGTATGAAATTCTGGGTTCGAACTGGTCGATTTATCTTTTCTCTTTCTTTTTACCGGAACAGATTCCTCGGAATCGGCTCTCCTTCTGCCCAAAGAAGTATTGCCCTGGTCAGAGGGCACTCCTTCTGGTTCGGTCGGAACCGAACCAGGCTGGCCATCTGGGTCTGCGGATTTCTCGGCCTCCCTTTCCCTCAGTCTACCTAATCACTTTTCCAGGGTAGATTTGGGAAAATTCTTGCAAATTGGGCAGTCTGAATCGAGGTGGTCAAACCCCAGACAATAAACACAGGAGGTGTGGGGATCAGCCTTGGCAAAGACTTCCCCACACACACTGCAGTGTTGAAACCCAGTGGGCCCGGTTTTTTTCCTTGGGTTTCTCAGACATGGCCAATCCCAACAAAAAACGTACCCTTTTTTCGGCAATCCACCAGGCAAGATTCCCCTATCGGTTCCTGACCGTGTCACTGGTCTTGGAAAAAAACGTAATTAAATCCGTTTTTTTTAGAACCAATATGGACAGGTTACCACACTCTGAAGTAAGCACAAGCTTTTTTACCTCAAACTGATCGGTTCAGCCGAACCGATCCACAATTTACAAGTTCCACACAGAAACAAAACAAAAAACCTATCTAGTACTCACGGTACCACAGACAGAGACTTGAACCAACTAAGCGGTAACAGCAATTCCGTAGAAACCGACCGAAAACCGACACTTCAACCAACTTTTTGAACCGAGCAGCAGGAGAAATCTCCAGAGCAACTGTTCAGTGAGGCGGAGTAAAGAATCTGACGGTTGCAGTTTAAACAACAGCAGACAGGCGCTTCAACTGAGCTCGTAGTGAACATTCCACGTTGTACATGGAAAGTTAAAAACTTTGTTCTCCGGGGCAGTTGAAAGGCAGGACCTAACTGCATATGTCAGAATATAGTACGACTTCATGTTGTTTGAAGGGGGTTGTACAAGTTGAGCAATGCAAACATGTAAGTCCCAGGCAGGCGCAGGATACAGAACACAGGGTGAGATGATAGAGAGGAAGGCTTTCCCACTGACAGAAAAGCAGAAACAGCTGACAAGTGTACCTTGAGAGTAGCTGGTCTGAGGCCTAAGCCATTAAGATGGACCACATAATCCTGAACTGTAGGCAATTCAGCAGTGTCTGGAGAGATAGGCTTCTTGGAACACCAAATGCTGAATTTTTTCCATTTGGAGTCATAAGTCTTTCTGGTGGCAGACTTTTGAGAGGCTTTGAGAATATCCAGAACACCTTGGAACAGATGCAAATCTGCATACTCTAACTCTTCAAGAGCCATGCCTTGAGATTGAGAGACTGAAGATTGGGGTACCAAAGGGATTCCTGAGGGGACCACAGTCCCTGGGCTACGAGAGCCCCCAGATGGGCTCCCCACCCCAAAAGGGAAGCATCCATGGTAAGGACCACTGAATGAGACTGATTGACAAATGGGATCCCTTGCCTTAAATTGTCCTGATCCTGCCACCACTGAAGGGCTTGGATCAGTGTCCAAGTCACTGGATTTAGTTTGGTAAGAGGATCCTTTTTTTGGGACCAAAAGGCCCTCAGATGAAACTGAATGTCCCTCATCTGGAATCCTGCCCCTTGGACTACTGCTGTAGAAGCTGCCATGTGGGCCAAGAGCTGAAGGAAGTGCCTTGCTGGTCGAGACACTTGAAGGCTGAAGGAAGAACCCAGTTCTATAAGAACTCTTGCCCTTTCCAGGGGAAGAAAGGCTCTTGCTTTGACAGTATCTAGTTCTGCCCCTATAAAGATAAGAAGCTGCACCGGTTCGAGAAATGACTTGGGGAGGTTGAGAAGAAATCCCAGGGAAGTGAGCACTTGCTAGGTCACTTGCAGGTCTGACTTGACTTGGTCTGGAGACTGACCCACTATAAGCCAGTCATTCAGATATGGAAAAATGGAAATCTTTTGCCTTCTTAAAAAGGCAGCTACTACTGCCAGGCACTTTGTGAAAACCCTTGGAGCTGATGTTAGACCAAAGAGGACTGCCTTGAACTGATAATGGCCTGAGGGCAACTTGAACCTGAGGTACTTTCTGTGGGAGCACCTGATGGGGATGTGAAAGCAGGCATCTTTGAGGTCCAGGGAGACTAGCCAGTCCCCTGGCCTTAGAGAGATAAGAATTATTCCCAGAGTCACCATCTTGAACCTTGGTTTTAAAAGATGTCTGTTCAGATATCTTAAATCTAGGATGGGTTGCCACTCCCCTGTCTTTTTTGGGATAAGGAAGTACCTGAAGTACAGACCTTTGCCCCGGTGTAGGATATGAACTCTCTCTATGGCTCTTAAGGCCAGAAGAGATGAAACCTCCGCCTCTAGGGCGAGGGTTTCGGAGAGACTTGCAGGTAGAAAAGATCTGGCTCTCATCTTCGGAAATTTTTTGAAGCTGAGAACCAGTCCCTGGCTTACTACTTCCAGGACCCACTTGTCTGAAGTAACAGACAGCCAGTCCTGGACGAAGTAAGCCAACCTGCCCCCTACTGGGATAGGAGAGTCGACCGAGGCAGACTCATCAGGGTGTCTGCTTGGCAGAGGCCTTAGGTTGAGGAGTGAATGCAGGCCTGCTCATCCCCCTTCTGCCTCTCCCTCTGAAGAACCCCCCTGTGAAAAGGGAGAAGAGGCCTGTGCTTGGTAGAAAGGCCCATGAAAAGACCTGCCCCTGCAGCTAGATTGCTGCCTTTGAGGAGTTGCCTGCCTCTCCTTGGCCTGTGCACTCCAATAAGTGGTCCTATATTCCTCCATCTTTTTCATGTAATTCTCTGTCTGCTCCCCAAACAGAGAATTACCTTCCACAGGGAAATCCATGGCATTAGCCTGGGTGTCCTGTGAGAGGCTAGTACATCTGAGCCAAGCCATTCTCCGAAGAGCCACAGATGTAGCCATGAATCTTGATGACACATCATTGGAGTCCACAGCAGCATGAAACTGTACCTTAGATGCCTCAATCCCATCAGCAGCCACCTCCTCCAGCTCCTTGGCCAGCTGGGGGGAGGCCTGTTTAGCCAGTACAGTGTCCCACCTGGACTTCTGGTACCTGGCTGCATAGGCCATATAATTAGCCTGCCTGAGTCCAAAAGAGGATGCCATGTATTGGTTCTTTGCCAAGGCATCCATCCTCCTGCAGTCTTTATCTGAGGGGTGTGAAGCCAAGGTAACATTAGCCCTGTCACGGGCTGCAGTCTGCACAACCCCAACATGGCTGCATTGCTGATAGAAAAACTCAGAGTCTGAGCCTGATAAGGTATACCTCTTGTCCATTCTTCTATCAACAGGAGGTACAGAAGAAAAAATTACTCACCTTAGTAACTGCTTTTCTTCTCATGGAGTCTTGCTATATTATGACATATAGCAGTTAGCCACAGCACTTGAACTGCCCCGGAGAGGAAGGAGTTAACTCCAGGCTGACTGGAGTTCCAAGCGCGAGCGCCTTGCTGAAAGCTCTATCTGGCTAGTTTCAAATTGAAACTGTCAGATCTTTACGGAGCCAACACTAAGCAAAAGTCTTGTGGAAAACTCTACACTAGCCAAATGGCTACCTACTAGTAGAAATAACAATAACAGAAACAACAACAACAACAATATCACCCTGACAAGCATATTAGGCCCCCTCCCTAAAAGACTCAAGTCCAGGAGGGGGCCAAACTTACAAGTAAAACAGAAATACCTAGTTTTCCTAATCCTAAAGAAAAGGGAAAAAGGAAAAAGAGCTATAATGGCATGACACAGTGCTTGCACCAATTTACAACCCTTACCCAAGTAGAAGTTCTGAGAGGGCAGGTTGGTGGAATATAATATAGCAAGATCATGAGAAGAAAAGCAATTACTAAGGTGAGTAATTTTTCTTCAAACACTATGAAGTCTTGCTATATTATGACATATAGCAGATTACACAGCAGTACCTCCATGGAGGAGGGCCAGAACCTACTTAGGAAATAGGCTCTGAAGCCTGTTGCTAAAACCAGCATCTCTCCTGGACTGACATCCAGGGAGTAATGCTTGGTAAAGGTGTGAACTGTTTTCCAGGTAGCAGCTTGACAGATTTCCAGAATGGGAATATCTCTAGCAGCCACTAGAGATGCAGCTGTACCCTGAGGAATGGGCCCTCAGTCCTGAGGGGGTCTCCCTAGTTTTTGGTAGCAAAATTGGATACAAGAGACAATCCACCTGGCAATTGTCCTCTTAGTGGCAGGTTTCCTTTGCCAACCTCACTCCATAGGTAAGGAAGAGTTGGAGGGATTCAACCTGTGGCCCTTGGTGCGCTCCAAATAGTAGCTTAAAGCTCTTTAACGTCAAACTGTGCAACCTCCTCTCACCCGAGGAAGAATGCTCAGTGAAAATACTGGAAGGGAGATGGATTGGTTAAGATGGAAATCTGAAACCACTTTAGGTAAAACTTTCTGTTAGTCCTGAGGACTACCTTATCTCTGTGAAAAGAAATAAAATCCTTTCCACTGACAGGGCTTGTAACTCACTTATGCGCCTGGCAGAAGTGATGGCCACTAGGAAAACAGTTTTCCAAGTTAGGAACTTAAGGTCTCTGCTGAAGACAGAGGTTCAAACGGGGTTGCATTAACTGAGCAATGCAAACATTAAGGTCCCAGGCAGGCTGGGTCCCAAAAGGAGGGTTAGTGAAGTAACCCTTAAAAAACTTGGAAACACAGTGTGAGAAGAAAGGAGGCAGGCTTTCCTGTTGATATAAAAGCAGACACAGCTGCTAGATGAACCTTTAAGGTAGCTGGCCTGAGGCCTAAGGAATTAAGATGGACCAAGTAGTCCAGCAAAATGGGCAATCAGCAGATTCTGGGACAATTTGCTTCCCAGAACACCAGATGGAGAACCTCTTCCATTTGGAATTACAAGTGGCCCTAGTGGAAGGCTTCCTAGAGGCCTTTAAAATATCAAGGACACCTTGAGAAAGGTGTATTCAGCAATTCTAACTCCTCAAGAGCCAAGCCTTGAGGTGGAGGGATTTGAGGTCCGGATACCAAACTCTCCCTGGGCACAAGTCAGCAGGTTGTGGACCCTGGGAAGGCCCAGGGAGGGTGACTGACAGGGACAGAAGCAGTGGGTACCACGGTTGCCTGGCCCAGTCTGGTGCAATCAGAATCACTTTGCAGGGCTGGGATCTGATTTTACTAACACCCCTGAAGAGAAGGGAAGGGAAAAGGCATACAGGAACTTCCTTCCCAATCCAACAAAAAGGCGCCCAGGGGACTGAGCCCATTACTGGAGGCCTGCAACAGAACAGAGGAAGTTGGTGGTTGTCTGGGGCTGCGAAAAGATCTATCTGAGGAGTGCCCCATCTGGCAAAAACTGACCCCAGCACTAGGGGATTCAAAGACCATTCGTGATGACCCTGAGAAATCCTGCTGAGGGCATCCACTAGGACATTGTCCTTCCCTGGAAGGTGAACTGCTACTAGGGAGGTGTTCAGGGAGTAAGCCAGAGACCACAACTTCATTGCTTCGGTGCACAAGGCTGATGACCGAGTGCCCCCCTGCTTGTTGATGTACCACATTGTTGTGGTATTGTCTGTCCTGACCTGAACTACTTTGTTCTGGACAGATGCTGAGAAAACCTGAAGAGCTAAAAAGACAGCTCTGAGTTCCAACAGGTTGATGTGGAGCAGAGATTCCTGGGGGGACCACACTCCCTGAGTGGAAAGGTCGCCCAAGTGCGCTCCCCACCCCAGCAAGGAGGCATCCGTGGTGAGGGTGAGGGAATGAGAAATGGAACTAAGGGACCCCTAGTCTTAGATTGCTCTGATCCTGCCACCACTGAAGAGCTAGAATCAGAGTTTGGGTCACTGGGACCAATTTGGTAAGGGGTCCCTCCTTGGGACCAATAGGCCCTCAAATGAAACTGAATGTCTCTCATCTGGAATCTTGCTCCTTGCACTACAGCTGTGGAGGCAGCCATGTGCCCTAGAAGTTGCAGAAAGTGCCTTGCTGGTCGAGAGACCCGCGGGGTGAAAGAGGATGCCAGGGCAATCAGCTTCTCTACCTTTCCAAGGAGAAATGCCCTGGCCAACTTTGTGTCCAATTCCGCACCTATGAAAGTTAGTACCTGAACTGGTTCCTAGAACCGACTTTGGTAAATTCAGCAGGAATCCAGGAAGTGAGAAGCCGCTGGGTGACTTGCAAGTGGGATTTTACCTGATCTGGGGACTGACCCACAATGAGCCAGTCATCCAGGTAGGAAACACAGCAACCCCTTGCCTTCTTAAGTGAGCCACTACCACAACTAGACATTTTGTGAATACCCTTGGAGCAGAGGTAAGACCGAAGGGCATTGCTCTGAACTGGTAGTGACCTGAGGGCAGTTCAACCTGAGGTATTTTCTGTGAGAAGGCCTGATCAGGACATGAAATAGGCATCCTTGAGGTCCAGGGAGGCTAGCCAGTCCCCTGGCCTGAGGAGGGCAAAATCATTGCCAGAGTTAACATTTTGAACTTTGGTTTCAAAAGATGCTTGTTGAGGTACCTTAAGTCTAGAATGGGCCTCCTCCTGTCTTTTGGGGTAAGGAAGTATCTGAGTACAGCCCCTGCCCTGGTGACAAGGAGGAACCTTTCCACTGCTTTGCAGTCTAGGAGGGAAGAGACCTCTGCTTCCAAAGCAAGGGCCTCTAAAGGGCTTGCAGGTGGAAAATGTCTGGTTCTCATCTTTGGAAACTGTTTGAAGCTGAGAACCAGACCCTGGCTTACTACCTCCAGAACCCATTTGTCCGAAGTTAGGGACACCCAGTTCTGGCTGAAATAAGCCAACCTGCCTCCAACTGGTACAGGAGAATCGGCCCTGGGCATCCCATCAGGGTGCCTGCTTGGCAGTAGCCTTAGGCTGAGGGGTGGGGACTTGCCACTGCCTGGCCTACCTCTGCCTCTGAAAACCCTCTGTGCAAAGCAGAGGAGGCTTGGATTGATAAAAGGCCTGTGGAAAGGCCTGCCCTACCTCTGGGAGTGTGCCTCTGTGGAGTGGCATGCCGCCTCCTTGGCCTGGGCACTTTTGTAGGTAGTTCTGTATTCATCCATCTTTTCATATAATTTTCCGCTTGCTTTCCAAACAGAGAATTTCCCACTACAGGAAAATCCATAGCCTTGACTGAGTATCCTGTGACAGATTAGTGCACCTGAGCCATGCCAACTCACGGAAAGCTACAGAAGTGGCCATGACCCTAGAGGAAACATCATTAACATCAACAGCAGTATGAAATTGAACTTTAGAGGCTTCAATGCCATCAGCAGCCACCTGTTCCAATTCACTAGCCAGCTGGCCATGGGCCTGCTTGGCTAACTGCAACACTGTATCCCATCTAGATTTCTGATATCTAGCCACATAAGCCATAATTTGCCTGCCTGAGTCCCAAAGAAGCTGCCATATACTGTTTTTTCGCCATGGCATCAATCTTCCTGGAATCCTTATCAGGAGGATGTGAGGCCAGGGGATATTAGCCTTGTCACAGGCTGCAGCTTGTACCACACCTACATGACTACACTGCTCAGTGAGGAAGTCTGTATCAGGGCCTGATAAAGCATACCTTCTGTCCATTTTTTATCTACAGGAGGGACAGAATGAGGATTTTTAAAATTTTGTTGTTTGCTTCCTAAATGACTTATGCAAAGGAATAGACAACCTCCTAGACTCTGGGATATCCATCATCTCAACATAATCAGGCTCCTCTTGCTCATCCACAGCCTCTTCCAAGGAAGCTGGAGGGTTTCTGCAACCTTTTGTAAAACATAAAATGAGAAGGGGACTCAGACAGCATAGGGGAGATTCTAATGGTCTGTCTGGAGAAATGTCCGTTCAATGGGCACATCCAGACCCTCCCAGCCACATACATAATGATCAAAATCTTCCTCCCTCCTGTGGTTCATAAAATTCCTCAACATCATACTCTTGAACCACTGAACCGAACGAACCAACTTTTGCCAGCTGTTGGTGGTCTGGCGGTCCCTGAGACAGTGACTGGACAATCTGTATGGCTTTAGTTATCTCTGCAGCAGTTGGAGAGGCAATCTTGCACCCAGACCTGCTGATTTCTTAGATTTTTTACTGGGACCAGTTCCTCAGAACCAGCCTTCCTTTGCCTGAGGAAGTCTCGCCTGGTCAGGAGGGCACTCCCCTGGTCCAGTGGGTGCTGGACCGGCTGGCCATCCGGTCAGCGGACTTTTGGTTCTCGCCCCTGAGCCGCCCAATCTTTTCTCCAGGGTGGCTGCAGGAAATTCTACACACCTGGCAGTCTGACAGGAGGTGGTCAGCCTCAGACAATAAACACATGTGGTGTGTGGGTCAGCCTTGGCAAAGGCTTCCCACAAACTTCACAGTGTTGAAACCCAGTGGGCCCAGTTTTTCTTTTGGGTTTCTCAGACATAATGCCAGCCTATCCAAAAACTTGCCCTTTTATGGCAGTGCTAGGCGATAACTTATCGGTTCCAACCGTGTCACGGTATTTGAAAAACAATTTAAAAGTTAGGTTATTTTAGAACCGATAAGAACCGGAACCGCACTCTAAAAGCCCAAATTATTGTTTAAAATTAGTATTTTTAAACCGATCGGTTCAAAACCGAACCGATAATGAATTTCCACACAGACTTTAAAATCCTGTACTTACGGTTTACCAGATAGAGCTTTGAACCGAAATGCGGTAAAATAATTACTTTTGCCGGTTAAAATGAACCGAGAAACACTCGTTTGAACCGAGAAATGAACCGAGCTGAAGGAGAGATCTCCGGAGCGACTGTTCAGTGAAGCGGAGTAAAGAATCTGACAGTTTCAATTTGAAACTAGCCAGATGGAGCTTTCAGCAAGGCGCTCGAGCTTGGAACTCCAGTCAGCCTGGAGTTAACTCCTTCCTCTCCGGGGCAGTTCAAGTGCTGTGGCTAACTGCTATATGTCATAATATAGCAAGACTTCATGGTGTTTGAATTAGGAGACTTTAAAATGTTTTGTGTCTGTTTCCCAAATGATTTGTGTAGGGGAATAGACAGCCTCCTGGGCTCTGAGATGTCCATCATTTCAACAAAATCAGGTTCCTCCTGATCCTCTGTAGCCTCCTCCATAGGGAGCTGGAGAGTTTCAGCCACTTTCCTGTAGAACAGATAGTGGGGAAGGGACTCAGAGAGCCTAGGAAGGGAAACACCAGAAGGTCTGTCTGGGGAGATGTCCGGTTCAATGGGCACATCCAGACTTTCTGCTCCATCATACCCATCATCTTGCTCATAATCCCCCTCCTCCTCAAATTCCGGTTCATAAAAATCTTCAGGGGCATAATCCTGAACCGGAGGAACCGACCGAACCCCTAGTTAACGGAGCCGGATCGGACGGAACCGGGCGAAGTGATTCAACAATCCGAATCACTCAGACAATCTCATCAGCGGTCGGAACATGAACCTCCGGATCTGAACCAGCCGATTTTTCTTTACGTTTCCTTTTCGTAGGAACGGATCCCTCAGGATCCACTCTCCTCTTGCATGAAGAAGTACTGCCCTGGTCAGAGGGCACTCCTTCTGGTTCAGTCGGAACCGAACTGGGCTAGCCATCTGGGTCAGTGGACTTCTCTGCCTCCTTTTCCCTAAGTCTACCTAATCTTTTCTCCAGGGTAGACTTAGGAAAGTTTTTACAAATTTGGCAGTCTGTATCGAGGTGGTCAAACCCCAGACAATAGACACAGGTGGCGTGGGGATCGGCCTTAGCAAAGACCTCCCCACACTCACTGCAGTGTTGAAACCCAGTAGGCCCGTATTTTCTTGTGCTCGTAGACATGGCCAACCTAACCAAACGCATCTCTTTTCGGCAACCACCAGGCAAGACTCCCTTATCGGTTTCTAACCGTGTTACGGGTATTGGAAAAAACGTTAAAAACACTTCTTTTTTTTTTAAACCGATAAGGACCGGTAACCACATACTAAAGAAAAACACAAGAGTTCAATATATTGGATCGGTTCAGCCTAACCAATCGAAAAATACAAGTTTTACAATTTCCACAAATAAACAGAGAAACTATCTAAAGTACTCATGGTACCGCAGACAGAGCCTGAAGAAAAAATTACTCACCTTAGTAATGTTGTTTCTTCTAATGGAGTCTTGCTGTATTCTGACAATAGCAGTGAGTCCCAACCTTCGAACTGCCCCGGAGATGAAAGAGTTAACTTTCCATGCCAGGCATGGAACGCTGAGCTTGAGCTCGGTTGAGACTCTGTCTGTTGCTGTTTAAACTCAAACCGTCAGATCTTTATGAGCTAAACTCACTAAAGTCCTGTGTGGAAGCTGTAAACCTACACTAGCCAACTGGCTACTAAACATAAAACACATTTTTTGGTCCCAAAACAAAGACTCAAGTCAGGAGACCTAAAAAATGAAAAACACAACACCCACTCACCGCAAAGAAAAAAAAGGGGGAAAACAGCAAGGTGGGCACCAACTGAGTGCCAACACTGCACTGCCCACCCACATCCCAAAAACAGAGGTTCTGAGAGGGGCAGGGGGAGGTCAGAATACAGCAAGACTCCATTAGAAGAAACAACATTACTAAGGTAAGTAATTTTTTCTTCAAACAACATGAAGTCTTGCTGTATTCTGACAATAGCAGACTACAAAGCAGTACCTCCATGGAGGAGGGACAGAACCTACTTAGGGAATAGGCTCTGAAGCACAGCTGTGCCAAACCGAGCATCACTCCTAGCCTGGATATCCAGAGAGTAATGCTTGCAAAAGTGAGAACTGTTTTCCAGGTAGCTGCTTGACATATCTCTAGAATAGGGATGTCCCTGGCAGCAGCCAGGAAGCAGCTGTACCTCTGGTAGAGTGAGCCCTCAGGCCTGAGGGTGGAACCTCACCCAGTTTTTCATAACAAAATTGATACAAGAGACAATCCACCTGGCAATGGACCTTTAGTGGCAGGTTTCCTTACCAACCTCGCCATAAGTGAGGAACAGTTGGAGGAGTCAAACCCAGGACCTTGGTACGCCTATGTAGTAGCTAAGGCCTTTTCACATCTAACTGTGAGCCTCCTCTCGCCAGAGGAGGAATGGTCAGTGAAGTACAGAGGAAGAGACATAGATTGATTAAGGTGGAAATCTGAAACCACCTTAGGCAAGAACTTCCTGTTAGTCTTGAGGACCACCTTATCTCTATGAAAGGAGATAAATCAGGCTCCACTGACAAAGCTTGTAATTCACTTATGCGTCTGGCAGAAGTGATGGCTACCAGAAACACAGTTTTCCAAGTCAAGTACTTAAGCTCTGCTGAAGACAAAGGCTCAAAAGGGGGTTGCATAAGCTGAGCAATGCAAACATTAAGGTCCCAAACAGGGGCAGGGTCCCTGAATGGAGGGTTGGTGTGAAGCAATCCCTTGAAAAACTTGGAGAATACAGGGTGAGCTGAAAGAGAAGAGGGCTTACCTGCCGAAATAAAAGCAGAAACAGCTGCCAGGTGCACCTTCAGTGTAGCTGGTCTCAGCCCCAAGCCATTTAAATGGACCATATAATCAAGGACTGTGGGCAGATCAGCAGACTCTGGGGAAATATGCTTCCCAGAGCACCATATGGAAAATCTTTTCCATTTGGAATTATAAGTAGACCTGGTGGAAGGTTTCCTAGAAGCCTTCAGAATATCCATTATACCTTGGGAGAGGTGTAAATCAGCAAACTCTAACTCATCAAGAGCCAGGCCTTGAGATTGAGAGATTTGAGATTCGGGTACCAAACCCTCCCCTGAGCACAGGTTAACAGGTTGTAATTCCTGGGAAGACAGAGGGGAAGATGGACTGCTAAGGACAATAGGAGTGGATACCAAGGCTGTCTGGCCCAGTCTGGAGCAATCAGGCTCATCTTGCAGGGTTGAGATCTGATTTTGACTAGCACTTTGAACAGGAGAGGGAAGTGGGAAAAAACATACAGGAACTTCCCTTCCCAATTGAGAACTAAGGCATCCAGGGGGACTGAGCCCAACACTGGGGGCCTGCAGCAAAAAAGGGGAAGTTGGTGATTGTCTGGGGCTGCAAAAAGATCTATCTGTGGGGTGCCCCATCTGGAGAATATCACCTCCAAGACCAGGGGATCCAGTGACCATTCGTGATGGCCCTGGGATATCCTGCTGAGTGCATCTGCCAGGACATTGTCCTTGCCTGGGAGGTGAACTGCCATGAGGGAGGTGTTCAGGGAGTAAGCCAGAGACCACAACTTCATTGGTTCTGTGTACAAGGCCGTAGACCGAGTGCCTCCTTGCTTGTTGATGTACCACATTGTGGTGGTGTTGTCTGTTCTGACTTGGATAACTTTGTTCTGAACAGATTTGGAAAAAGCTTGAAGTGCTAGAAATACTGCTCTGAGTTCCAACAGATTGATGTGAAGCAGAGATTCCTGAGGGGACCACAACCCCTGGGTGGTCAGGTCGCCCATGTGAGACCCCCACCCCAAGAGGGAGGCATCTGTAGTAAGGATTAAGGAGTGAGACTGAGTGACAAAGGGAACTCCTTGTCTCAGATTGTTCTGATCCTGCCACCACTGTAGGGCCTGGATCAGGGTTCGAGTTACTGGGATCAATTTGGTCAGAGGGTCCTTCCTTTCAGACCAGAAGGCTCTCAAATGGAACTGAATGTCCCTCATCTGAAATCTTGCTCCCTGCACTACTGCTGTGGAAGCAGTCATGTGCCCCAGGAGCTGTAGAAAATGCCTTGCTGGTCGAGACACCTGCAGGGTGAATGAGGCGGCCAGAGAGACAAAGGTCCTTGCCCTGTCCAGGGGAAGGAAAGCTCTGGCCTTTTCTGTGTCTAGCTCTGCGCCTATGAAGGTGAGGAGCTGGACAGGCTCTAGAACTGACTTTGAAAGATTCAGAAGGAAACCCAAAGAGGTGAGCAGTTGCTGAGTTATCTGTAAGTGTAACTTGACTTGGTCTGGGGACTGGCCTACTATGAGCCAGTCATCCAGGTAAGGGAAGATGGCAATCCTTTGCCTTCTTAGAGAAGCAACTACCACTGCCAGGCATTTTGTGAATACCCTTGGAGCAGAGGTCAGACCAAAGGGCATTGCTCTGAACTGGTAATGGCCTGAGGGCAGCTCGAACCTGAGGTACTTTCGATGGGAGCTTCTGATGAGAATATGGAAGTAGGCATCCTTAAGGTCCAGGGACACTAGCCAGTCCCCTGGCCTTAGAGAGGGTAGAATAATTCCCAGAGTCACCATTTTGAATTTTGGTTTTAAAAGGTGCTTGTTTAAGTATCTGAGATCCAGGATGGGCCGCCATTCTCCTGTCTTTTTTGGGGTAAGGAAGTACCTGGAGTACAACCCTTTGCCCTGGTGTAGGGGTAGAACCCTTTCCACAGCTCTGAGAGCTAGGAGGGAAGAGACCTCTGCCTCTAGGGCAAGTGTCTCCGAGGGATTTGCAGGTGGAAAGGATCTGGTTCTCATCTTTGGAAACTTTTTGAAGCTGAGAACCAGTCCCTGGCTTACTACTTCCAGGACCCATTTGTCTGATGTCAGAGACTCCCAGTCCTGGACAAAGTAAGCCAGCCTGCCCCCTACAGGTAGTTGAGAATCGGCCCTGGCAACCCCATCAGGGTGCCTGTTTGGCAGGGGCTTTGGGCTGAGGGGTGGAAGCAGGCCTGCTTGTACCCAGTCTTCCTCTCCCTCTAAAGAACCCCCTCTGGGCATAAGCAGAAGAGGAGGCCTGGGCTTGGTAGAAAGGCCTATGGAAAGGCCTGCCCCTTGAATGCTGCCTTTGAGGAGTGGCCTGCCTTTCCTTGGCCTGTGCACTCCTATAGGTGGTCCTATATTCATCCATTTTCTTCATGTAATTCTCTGTCTGCTCCCCAAACAGAGAATTACCCACAACAGGAAAATTCATGGCCTTAGTCTGGGTATCCTCTGACAGGCTAGTACATCTGAGCCAAACCATTCTTCGAAGTGCCACAGATGTAGCCATGACTCTAGATGACACATCATTGAAGTCCACTGTAGCATGGAATTGCACCTTGGATGCCTCAATACCATCAGCAGCCACCTGCTCCAGCTCCTTGGCAAGCTGGCCAGGGACCTGTTTTGCTAAAGCCATAACAGTGTCCCATCTGGATTTTTGATACCTAGCGGTATAGGCCATATAATTGGCCTGTCTGAGTCCCAAGGATGCTGCCATGTATTGCTTCTTTGCCATGGCATCAGTCCTCCTGGAGTCCTTGTCCAGGGGATGTGAAGCCAATGGAATATTTGCCTTATCACAGGCTGCAGCCTGTACTACCCCAACATGGCTGCATTGTTGTGTAAGGAACTCCGTATCTGAGCCTGACAATGTATACCTCTTGTCCATTCTTTTATCCGCAGGAGGTATAGTGTTAGGAGTCTTTAAAATCTTAAATGTCTGTTTCCCAAAAGATTTGTGTAAGGGAATAGACAGCCTCCTAGACTCTGGGATATCCATCATTTCTACATAGTCAGGCTCCTCCTGGTCATCCACAGCTTCTTCCATAGGAAGCTGGAGGGTTTCAGCCACTTTTTTATAAAACATGAAATGGGAGGGGAACTCAGAAAGCCTAGGAGGAGACACTCCTGAAGGTCAAACCCCAGACAATAAACACAGGTGGTGTGGGGGTCAGTCTTAGCAAAGACTTCCCCACACACACTACAGTGTTGAAACCCAGTGGGCCCGGTTTTTCTTTTGGGTTTCTCAGACATAGTGCCAGTCCTAATCAAACTTACTCTTTTAATGGCAATCCGCCAGGCAAGACCCTCTTATCGGTTCCTGACCGTGTCACGGGTCGTGGAAAAAAAGGTAATAAAATCCTTTTTTTTTTTTTAGAACCGATAAGAACCGGAAACCACACTTTAAAAGTACAAATTAAGATTTGATAACAGCTTGATCGGCTCAAACCGAACCGATGAACCGTTTACAAGTTCCACACAGAATAGAATAAAATATAACCTATCTAGTACTCACAAATACCACAGACAGAAACTGAACCGACAGGTTACGGTTTAAATTTGGTCGAAAACCGAGAAAAGCGGTACTTTAACCAACAAATTGAACCGAGCAGAAGGAGAAATCTCCGGAGCGACTGTTCACTGAGGCGGAGTAAAGAATCTGACGGTTTGAGTTTAAACAGCAACAGACAGAGTCTCAACCGAGCTCGAGCGCAGCGTTCCATGCCTGGCATGGAAAGTTAACTCTTTCATCTCCGGGGCAGATCGAAGGTTGGGACTCACTGCTATTGTCAGAATACAGCAAGACTTCATGTTGTTTGAACCAACAATGCTGAAATAATTTCAGAATGAAACAGACAACTTTAACCGACTTTGAAATGAGCAGAAGGAGAAATCTCCAGAGCGACTGTTCAGTGAGGTGGAGTAAAGAATTTGACGGTTGGGTTTCAAAGTGCTGCAGACAGAGACCTCAACCGAGCTCGAGCTCAACGTTCTATGCACTGCATAGAAAATTAACCCTCTACTCTCCGGGGCAGTTCAAAGGCTGGAGTTAACTGCAGATTGTCAGAATACAGCAAAACTTCAAGTTGTTTGAAAAGAAAAACAGAGGACTGAGCCAAGCTACTGAAACTACAATAACTGCATGGAACAAAGCTCATAGCTTAATTAAAGAAAAGGATATAATTTCCCCATATTCACCTATTATGCTAAACTTTAAATTTGAACCTTCAGTAATAGATAACACTTTTCCAAGTTGGTATGGGAGAGGAATTAAGCAAATTAAACAAGTTATAGATAAAGAACAGATAAAAACATATCCAACTCTTCAACAAGAATTTAATTTACCAAATACACATCATTTTCAATATTTTCAATTACGAAATTTTATACAGACATCCTTTAAAAAACAGGATAAGAAATGGTTATCATCTTTACTTAATGTTTTGGTAGATAGGAAAAAAAAGGGAAAATTGATGTCAATCATATATAAAGCATTAGCAGGAAATTTCAGAAAAAAACAGAAAATAATTAAAAAACGGGAAAGGGAGTTTGGCATAAATATAACAAGATGCCATATGGCAGAATGCAATAAAATTATACACATATTATGTAAAAGCTAGTAAGCTTCAACAAATTCAAATAAATAAATTTTTCAGAACTTAGTATACCTCATCTAGATTAAACCATTTTAATGCTACCATTACGGAAAAATGCCCCAGATGTGCTACAACTACTGGAACACTGATCCATATGCTGTATGCACGTCCACGCCTCTCAAATTTTTGGCACAAAGTTATGGGGAATATGCAAAAGATATTAAATAAGGAAATAGCTAATACAGCACAATTGGCATTACTAATGATACCATATATTGCACTAGAAGAAGAAGAGAAGATCTTTATCTCAATATCAACAATAATTGCAAAGAAATGTATACTACTTAAGTGGAAAGATGGAAATCCTCCAAAAATTCAAACCTGGTAAGATTTTATGATGGAAATTATGCATTTGGAAAAAAATTATTATATTAAAGGTGGACAAGAACAAAAATATAACAGCATTTGGACCTCTTTCAGGGACAACATGGGACTGACCAAAAATAATTAGTAAGAATATAATTCTAGTGGTTTGGGCCTCCTTCCTCCTTTGTCCCCCCTTCCCCCGTCACTCTTACTTTTTCCCCTCAATTATGATGATTAAACATGCCCTGCTTTTGATAACTACAATGATGAGTAAGATGGGCTCAAGATCTGAATTGGTGGGGGAAAAAAAAGAAAAAAAAAATTTTTTTTGACCAGAATTGGCCAATCCAGGATCTGATTACCAGTCACTCAAACGTCTCATAAGAGACCTCAAATATGATCTGGGAACTAAAAATGCAGTCAGGATTCAACAACCTTACAGCCCAACTGCAACACCTTCAACAGCCTGTGAACTCGGCATCAGAAACAGTTGATTCCCGTGAGACTAGGATCAAGGAACTGGAGGCAAGAGTGAGTGCTCAGGAGGACAGCTCTAACGCTATGTCTGGGAAGCTGCAACGGGCCCTCAAAGATACAGCAATGCTGAGAGATGTGATCGAAGACCATGAGAATAGAGAAAGAAGGAACAACATACGGATCGTGGGGTTACCTGAGGGGCAGGAGGGCAAAGACTGTGCCTCATATATACAAGCCTGGCAAAAGCAAACCCTCGCCCTCCCTCAGGATGTTACACTGGAAGTACAGAGAGCACATTGTTCACCTGGGATTAAGCCACAACCAGATCAGTGTCCCAGTCACTTACTAGTTAAATTCCTAAGATATCAGGATAGACAAAAAGTCCTAGGGGTGGCCCGCAAGAGAAATCCTATCATGTTACAGAAATCTCGTATATTAGCATTTTTCCCCGATTACTCGAGACCTTTACAGAATGCAGACAAGCCTTCAATGAAGTACAGAGAAAACTACATAATATCAAATGTCTTTTCTCTCTTGTCTACCCTGCGGGACGGATAGTGAGACCTCCAGGGAGGAAACAGAAGGCCTTCACTGATCCTATGGCAGCAGCCAAGTATGTTACCAACATGGATAAGGAAGATGCAAACAACCCAGAAGCACCCAGGGATGTGAACACTCGCTGACTCCATTTACTAGGTACTCTGTTTTATGTTGTGACTTTTTGGGGCCCACACGGGAGGGGGGAGGTTATTTGGGGATAGGGGAACCTGAGGCCCACAACACTGGGCGGTGGCCTATTAAGAAGAGGGCCAGCACTGTCATCCAGCCAGGTCTCGATGATGCAAGACAGGTCAGATAACTCAACAAGATCACTGCTGTCTTGTTCTTAATGGACCTGGCATTGCATAGCGCCGCCCGAGTACGATGGGCCAGAGAGGCCGGCAGTGTCATCTGCCCACTCAAGGTGGAGCCCTAAGGTATGGGAACCAGATAGAGGGGACACCCTCTCAGGAAAAAATTTTGCCCCAGGGAGTCTTGTCTCCATGACCCCAATCTGCCTACCTGGCTCCCCTCTCCCTCCAGATCCACGACCCACGCCCCTACACCTCCGCCTTACTATCCCCCAAAGCTCAACATCACCCATACACATCAGCAGGCAAAGGGATAGAGGCTGCGGAGGGAGAGATCCCTGCCAGCACATCCCTATAGGAGCACAACACAGCAGCCAACCAACAAATACACACAAATAATACGATATAAAGTAAAAACTCAAAAAAAACAAAACAAAAATAATAAAAGTACACTACAAAGTACACAAAAGTAAGAAAACTAAACCCAAAATCCCCCCAACACCCCCTAAAAGAAAAACAACCCCCTTAAAACATTGAAAAGTCCAGGTTCACATATAATAGTTAGTATTCGGGAATGGGGCTAAACATGCCAACACTTCAAGACTGTTATTTGGGAGAGATGGGGCTCTCACCCCCACCATCGGCCAACAAGATTTGAGTCCACATTGTTGTACTCCCATTACAATAGTCGAAGTATGCCAGTTTAATCGATTAAGCAAATAATTCCAGAGGCCCTATCACAGCCTCACCAATCAAAACTCACTGCACTCTCCAACTGCCCAAAGTCCACACCACTTCCCCAGAAATCCACAGCGTCTTCATATGGATAATACCAAAGGACCAACAGTCACAAATGCAGTGCTCCCAAGAGGACAGCAACCCTGAGCTAACAGCCCCCTGGAATTGGGGTCCCAGAAGCAGAACCCTCCAGCCTCTGCCTCAGGGACACCCCTAGGCAATCACAGCAACCCCACCCTCCGGCATGAGATCCCCTATACCCCTCCACTAGGCCTTCCGCTCCAAGTAACCATCCCTAGTTGGCACCCACAGTCCAAGAGCCAATTAGTCCATAACAAATCTTCAAAGGACACAGCGAAGCCAGAGCCCCTAAGTCACACCCCAGTCAGCAGCTAATCAAGCCCAGGCCACCCAAGGACCAGAGAAGGAACTGTCCTTCGATAAATACCTGCTGGATAGCCCCAAGGCAGAGACGTGCACAACACCCTCAAGTGAGTGCTCCCGCGCCCTCCCAACAGGAAACTTGCGCCAGATCACTGCCCTCTGATTAAGACAACAGGACCCCAGCAAAGTCACTAAATGGCTTCACATGTCAAAATTAGGTGAAAAGAAGGGATCTGATAACGCCAGGACAAGGCAAACTGACCACCTCCTAAAACCAGGTGGCAACGTATGATGTAATTCTCCAACTACAGTCCACTTATCCCAGCTCGAAAATCACTAGCACTCTCCTCAGTAGGTCTGGAGGTGCAAAGGTTGCAGTCTCAGGAAGAACTCCTCAGTAAATCCCGAGGTAAGGGGGTAGCAGTCTCAGGCAGAGAAGGAGTCAAAAAGTCTCAAGCTGGAAAAATGATCAAAAAGTCGAAGTGAGCCCAGGAATCACAATAAATTAAGTAATCTCACAACTAGAGGAGACCCCTCCGATGTGTGCTTTCCACCATCATTGGGAACACTCTCAGGGCCTTTTTTATTATTTTAAGGTGACACAGAGGCAGACTGAGAAGGCATGCTTCTTTTGTTTACCCTTTTAAATGTTTTGGGTAAAAAAAATATGACAGAACTTACAATTTATAAAGTTATGTTGTGGACCTAAACACTTTAAACAAAGCTCATGACAGTCTGCCCTTGTCAAGAGCCAGAAACAATTTGTACAGTTTTTTTTTTTTTGGAAGTCCACAAGGCTTCTCTGACATACAAATCTGAAAGATCCTTGACATAATAAAAATGATTCCCAGTCGGCCCGGGAATCAAAGGGCCGGAGATGGACAGAACATCCAAGGGAAGCTCTTCTCCCGGGGATGTCCGGGTTTGAGGCTAATTTCTGGCGAAGGCCAGAGAAATTATTAGAAAGCCAGCGCCCTTGCATAGGAGGTGGGACAGACGCTGGCATCACTGCACACCCTGCCTCCCAGGGGAGCACAATCACAAAATCTCTGATCCCCCAGCCATGACACCCACTCTGCCACCGCTCCCGCTGCCACTAGTGCCTGCAAAGAGGGGGTCCCATGGCCCCACCCTGGGGGGGTAAGTCAGGGCTCACCTGCGTTGACCGTTGGAAGAGGGTGGGTTGAGTCTGGGCATGATGCGTCGGCGTGCGAGCTGGGGACTGAGCTCCATACAGGCCATCGGGGGACCAGAGGCAAAAAGAATGAAAAAGGAAAATGGCTCCCAAAAATGATGCAGTACAAGAGCCCAATAGTCAAAAAAAAAAAAAAAAGAGGCTTCTGCACTGAGGAAACTGCCAAAGGGCAAACAGAAAACGATTAAGGTGAAAGGGCACAGACAGAAACAAAAAGTGAAAATGCTTCAGACTCTGTATATTGGATGCTTAAAAATATTAAACATAGAAACATAGAATTTGACGGCAGATAAGGACCGCTTGGCCGACCCAGTCTGCCCATTTCCCTACCTAATGGATAAGCTGCAAATCCTAGTTAACCAGCAGCCTACTTCTTTCTACCCCCAACCCCTAGAATTGCCTTATGACTGTCCCATGCATGCTTGAATTCAACCACTGTTTTTGACTCCACAACCTCCTCCGGAAGGCCGCTCCATGCATCCACAACCTCTCTGTGAAAAATACTTTACATTGCCTCTGAGCCACACCCCATCTTCAAATTGTGCCCCTTGTTCTTGCACACCTCTTTTTTGAAAGATGCTACCCTCTTGGACTTTGTTGATTCCCTTAAGGTACTTGAAAGTTTCTGTCATGTCCCCTCTCCCTCCTTTCCTCGAGGCTATACATATTAAGCTCCTTTAGTCTCTCTTCATATGTCTTCTGGTGCAGACCCTGCACCATTTTAGTTGCCCTCCTCTGGACAGCTTCCATCTTGTCTATGTCCTTGCGGAGATTGGGTCCCCAGAACTGCACACAGTACTCCAGATGGGGTCTCACCAGCTGTCAGTACAGAGGGATAACAACTTCCTGTTTTCTACTGGTGTTGCTTCTCCCTATGCATCCCAGTATCCCCCCAGCCCTCCTTACTGCCCTCTCACATTGCTTGCCCACCTTTAAGTCATCTGATATGACTACCCCCAGGTCCCTTTCCATTTTTGTTGTTAGTATCTCCCCCCCCCATTGTGTACTCTTCCCCTGGGTTTTTGTTTCCCAGGTGCATTACCTTGCACTTCTTAGCATTGAATCTAAGCTGCCATACATTTGACCATTCCTCTAACCTTGCCAAGTCCCTTCTCATCCTTTCCACCCCACCTTGTGCATCAACTCTGTTGCAGATCTTTGTGTCATCTGCAAAGAGACATACTTTTCCTTCCAGTCTCTCTGCCATGTCGCTTATAAAGACATTGAAGAGGACGGGTCCTAATACTGAACCCTGCGGTACCCCACTAGTAACCCCCCTTTCTTCAGAGTGGACTCCATTTACTATTACCCTCTGTGTCCTATTCTCCAGCAATTCTTTACCCAGGCTATCATCTTGGGACCCACTCCCAGGCTGGCTAACTTGTATATTAATCTTTTGTGTGGGACTGAGTCAAATGCCTTGCTAAAGTCTAGGTAGGCCATGTCCACAGCCCCTCCCTGATCTACTACTTTGGTCACCCAGTCAAAGAAATCTATTAGATTCGTCTGGCATGACCTTCCCGCTGTGAATCCATGCTGCCTTGAGTCCTGTGCCCCTCTGGCCTCTAGGTACTCGACAATACTTTCCTTCAGAAATGATTCCATCATTTTCCCTATCACTGAGGTTAAACTAACAGGTCTGTAGTTTCCTGCTTCTGCCCTGCTCCCACTTTTGTGAAGGGGAATCACATCTGCCCTCGTCCAGTCCTCAGGTACCACCCCATCCTCCCATGATTTGTTAAAGAGGGTAGTCAGTGGTGTCACTAGTTCTACCCTTAGTTCTTTTAGAATTCTGGGATGAATCCCATCAGGCCCCATTGCTTTGTCCACCTTCAGTTTTAAGAGTTCTTTCAGAACCCTTTCTTCTGTAAATGGGCTGGTATCAACTTCTGTATCCAGAGTGTTTCTATTGTTTGTTTTAGGTACCTCCCCCCCTCTTCATTTGTAAATACTGAGCAAAAATATTTGTTTAGTATCTCTGCCTTTTCACAGTCACCCTCTGCCCACCCCCTCCCCTTTTTTAAGCCTCACTATCTCTCCCTTAATCTTCCTTCACTCCCTGATGTACCTAAAAAAGGTTTTATCCCCCTTCTTAACTGAGTTGGCTATCTTTTCCTCGGTTCGGGCCTTTGCTGTTCTGACTGCCTTCCCAGCTTCCTTTTGCTTTAACTGATACAATTCTCTGTCCTGCTCCTTCTGTGATTCCTTGTACTTTCTGAATGCTTTCTTTTTCTCTTGAACCTTCACTGCCAGCTCCTTTGAGAACTATAGTGATTTCTTGCATCATTTTGTTTTGTTTATTTGCTTCACACAAAGGCTTGTATTCTCTGTGATGGCAGTTTTTTATTATTCCCCATTGTCCTTCCACCCTCCTTCCTGCCCATTTGCTAGTGCATTCCTTAGGCACTGTCCCATTTTGGCAAAGTCAGCCCTCCTGAAGTCCAGTACTTTTGCCTTTGTATGGCTTGACTCTATTGCTGTGTTTATTGTGAACCATACTGTTCAATGGTCGCTAGTTCCCAGATGGCTACCCACTTCTACATCTGTGATCCTCTCTCCATCTCCATTTCCATTTGAGAGAACCAGGTCTAAGATTGCTCTCTCTCGAGTGGGTTCCAATACTAGTTGTCTAAGGCATGCCCCCTGTAGGGCATCTAGAATAAACCCACTCTTCGAAGTGGCTGCTGCAACTGCATATTCGGATCACCCATCGGCAATATCTCCCCTTTATCTGCCATTCTAAGTATACTTTCTATCATTTCCTTGTCCATTTCCTCCCCCTAAGAGGGGGAGGTCTGTATACAACCCCTGTGCGGATTTTGGTGCCATTGCCTGCCTCCAAATTGACCCACAGTGCTTCTTCTCCTCCCTGCTTACCCTTTTGTACTGTTGCTTTGATTCCTTCCCTTATGTAGAAAGCTACTCCTCCTCCTCCTCCTCCTTTACCCTCCCTGTCCCTCCTGTAGATAGTGTATCCTGGTATGTTTACTTCCAGTCATGGTTCTGTGTGTACCATGTTTCTGTGACTGCCACGATATCCAGATGTTCCTCCTCCATCAAGGCCACTAATTCAGGAAGCTTGTTACCCAGACTACGGGCATTGGTACTCATTGCTCTCCATTTTTTAATGGCTTTATCTTCTGCAGCAGCATCCTCCACTGACCTTTCTACCTTGGTCTTTTTCTCATTTAGTACCCTGTTTTGTGGGGGGGAGGCTGGGATTTTCCTGCTGCTTATCAGTGCCTCCCCCCTTGACTAGTTTAAAAGCTTGCCAATGAAGCATTTAAACTGATTGCCCAAAAGACTTGTTCCCTTCCTGGACAGATGCAGACCATCCTGCCAGTATAGGCTGACGTTGTCCCTCCAGGTGGAACCCCAGTCCCCAGTGAAGCCAAACCCCTGTGCTCCACACCATTTTTTCAACCATTCGTTAAACTGCATGGTGCAAAGTACCCTCGCCTCACCCATGCCGCTGACAGGCAGCACCTCTGAGAAGGATACTGTGTGTGCTACTTGTCTTAGGCCCCTCCCCAACTCTAGAAAGTCCTTCTGCACTGCTCTAATCTCATGATGAGCCAAGTCATTTGTCCCTGGGTGGACAATGACGTCCAGCTCAGACTCCCGTGCAACTGTTCTCGCGATCCTAATGACGCGCTTCCTGTCCCTCCAAGCCATGGCACCAGGCAGGCACTTTACTTCAGTTTTCCCTGCTCCCCCCAGTTCTATCCCCCTAATAATCGAGTCCCCCACCAGGAGCTGCTTCCTTTCCCTGTGGTGCCCTCTGCCTCCTTTCTGAGGGCCTCCCTTGTGAAAGTTGTCTGCAACCTCCTTAGTCTCCTCTGCGGGTGCATCCATAGGGGAACTATGCTCCCCCAGAATGGTGTATGGATAGTGGAGGGGAACAACTGACTGGGTGTGCCTCTGTTCCACCACCCTTACCCTCCCGGAGCCCACTGTGGTCCAACTGCTGTGCTTTCTTTGCAACCTCTGAGGCAGTGGTGGTGGCTCTGGTGCTCCCTGAATGGGGGAGGTTCCCTTACTACTGTCCAGTGCTGCCTGAAGACGGGCAACTTCCTCCCTCAGAGCACAGAGTTGTCTGCAAATAGGGCAGCATCTCAGCCTCCAGAAAGACTCCCGGAAGACTGCTGCCCCACAGTCATTACATTGCACTACTCCCCACGTCTGTCTACCTTGTTTAGTTTTTTTTGTGTGTGTGTGTGTGATTGGTTTGTTATACAGAAATATATGTATTATATAATGTGTATGCTTATATTGTCAGTGCAGGGTGCTAGAGAGGATAGGACAGTGATATGCACCTTGCTCTCTTGAGGAAATAATGTCAGGACCCCAGGTATAAAGGAACTATTTCCAGGGGTGGGTGGGGTGAGGGGAGGTTTGGGCCTAAACTGTGCCCTCACGAAACAATCAGCTAAAAGCTCTGACCTACCGCTGCGATGAGTGCCTTCTTGTCAGCAAGGTGCCCTACATGACAATTTGATAGAGAAAATACCCTGCTAATCAAACAGAGAAAAATCCAAACATCCAAGTCAGACACAGGTAAACCTCCCCAGCCCCAAAACAGCCTGGTGACTTGTGCTCTGAAAGCAGTCAGCCCCAAAACACGTCAGCTGTGCACAAGGACAGACACAGTAAACAGTATTCAGTCCCTGTGAGTTTAAACTCTTCCTGCACTGAAAATCTTAACAATTGTAACAATAGTAAAGCAAGGTCCACCTCCCTCTGTTGATTGAAAGACTGCCTTTTCTGATAATTCTAAGTTCCTTATTTCACCCTTCAGTTAGAAGTATCCTCCACCTGAAGAATAATAACTTTCCTACGGAATCTGCTTCAAACCAAAGACAATTGTCAATTGTAAGGTTCACCTCCCTCTGTTGTGAGCACAACTCGCTTTCTTGCAAATCCTAAGTCCAGTGTTGCAGCTTCCAGCCAGAGGTAGCTTCACCTGAAGAATATTAGGTTAGACCAATGCTAACAGCAATAGAAAAATGAGATTAAAAAAAGTAGCCAAGTAGAGTATTATCTGGTTCCTGGGAATCAACTGGGAACCAGAGAAACCATCATTTACTGAAAACCCTAGCTACATGCAGAGTAATCAAGAAAAAAAGCTAATTAAAATTCACTTTTTTGAATAAACTACAAAATAAAAAGTAACTAAATGGAAAACCAGCTGTTACGGGAATTCACTGCAGGGCGACTGCTCTCTCCAGGTGAAGAAACAGCCAGTGTGGAGTGCGGATGCAGAGTTTGAACCTACATTCCAAATTTTAAAATGTGCATAGGTTCTATCTCCAGGGCATCACTCTCAGCTGAGATGACTGCATAAAGTGTAAACATTAAAGAGCTACTGACGAATCAAAGAAAACTTTAAAAAAAGATTATAATTGGGTACAATTCTGCTTGCATTCCATTTATTTTATATATTTCTCCTCTCCGTAGTGTATTATTTGTCTCTTAAGAGTTTATTCTGAGTTCATCTGCCTCTATAGCTTACTCCCTCCCTACTTCAAGTCATAATCCTCTGTTGTGACATCACAGTCTGTTGCCATGGGAGTAATTGTGAGGTCATAAGCAGTGCTCTATGACTTCATATAGGGAGAAAGCAGCAGGAATAGATTAACTCTTCAGGAGCAGAAATCCTGTTTTCATACAAGTAAGTAAAATTTATTTTTCAGGCACCCAATCCCGGAGGCTCTGGGCACCATACAAAAACAGCTTACGGCATTATTATAAAATCGTAAACCATAAAATGTTAAAATTTCAAACATAATCAATATAACCTCAATAATAAATAATGGGGAAAAGAAATACAAAACTAATGGGAAATACAAGTTGGACTGTGTCTAATTATTACGTTTTAGTAAAGTTCACCTGCACATGTCACCAGATCTTTAAGTGAGTGATTTCTGGGGTTAGACGCAGGGGTGAGCAGACACCACCTTCTAAGATCTCAGGTGCTGTATGCCCTGCTGAAGGTTTCCAATCTGGATGAGGAGAGAAAGATACACTGTACAGTAGGTCTGTTTCAAAATAGGCTCTCAGATGTTCCAGTCCCAGAGATGGAACAAAGTAACATTTCTCTCTATTGACAGTTCAACCATGTTGTTCCAGGGCCTGTTATGTCCTGGCTATCATGGAACTTTCTGCCAACTCCAACAAAACCCCCTGATCAAGAAAACATCCAGATAAGGGTAAACATGATGACCTTCCAATCTAAGTTAGGCAACAATTACTATCAGGGCCTTTTTAAAGACCCATGGCACAGATGCTAGGCTGAATGGGAGGGCCTTTACTGATAATGCTGATTCAAGAATGGCAAACCTCTGAAATGTTTGGTGAGACTGGGGAATCAGAATACAATGAAAGGCATCCAACAAATCGATGAAAGCACAGCCCTGCTAATGCACTGGAGGGACTCCATCTAACTTAGTTTGTCTCACAGACATGTTCAGATTCTGCAGATCCAAAATCAAGCAAAATCACCCAGACTTTTTTTTGTGTGACCACAAGTTAGAGCAAGCAGAACCTTTTCCCGTCCAGAGGGGGTACAGGAACTATCACGCCGATGTGGAGAAGGTGGTCCAGGGATTGGTCCCGTGCTTTTCTTTTCATTGGACTTCTGAATATTGGAGACCGAAAGAATCAGTCACTTAAGGGCCCGCAGAGAATTCTATTGCATAGCAGAGAGAAAATCTCTAGCACCTACTAGTCTGTCATGGTTTGGGACCGTATTTCAGAACAGTTCTCAAGATGTCACCTGAGGGCCAAGGGATATGACGGGCCTGTGAATCCTAATACAGAGAATCCACCCTTCTTGCCGGCTCCATTGGTACATCTGCTGGAGAAAGAATCTCTATTCTGGGAGAACTTAAAACCAGCAAAGGAACTTCTACCTTGCTGATTTTAGCAACCTTGACAGAACTAAAGTCACTTCTGTTATACCAAGCGCATGCAAAACTTTTCCTGCAGCAAGGGTTACTGGAGGTCGGCTGACTTTGGACATGAGCAACAGGCTGTTTTTAACATCTTTTAGAATCTCGCACAACTTTGGCTCAAACACCATATCACCAGAAAAATTAACCACATACAAGTCATCTTAGAAGCCTAATCCCCGGACCAGTGCCATAATCAGACACCTGCAACAGCTGAAACTGTGGTGGAGAATACTTGGAAGAAAGTTTGTAGGCTGTCAATGATGGCATCCCTAAAAAGGAGGATGTTAAGGTAATTCACGGAAGAAGGTTGAACACTGAGGAATCCCTCCAGAAAACCAACACAAAGAGCTGGCAAACAACTACACTGAGCCCTGGAAACCAGAAAGGAAGCACACATAATTCTAATATAATTAACGATCTTCCCTTTTTCCCCATAGGGAAACCGTGGTGTAATTTGCCGTTATAAAGGAGCATTTATAACGGCAAACACATGCACGTTTTCCCCACACTGCGCATGCTCGAACTCCTCGCTAGCTAAATCCTTCCCAAACAGGAAACTGCAAACGCACGGTAGAGAGAAACTGCCACGGACACTCGGCAATAAGTAATTTTTACAATTAGTTGAAATGTTCCAGACAGCTACCGGACTAACCACCCTAAAAATATTTTAAATAAAGTTAAAGCGGACCTCGCACGCTGAGGTAATCTGACTGCGCCAGCACAGCAGTCTTTTTTTATTTTACATAATTGCTGAGGTGAAAAAGAGAAGCCCAACAATTACATAAAATAAAATATGGGTCTCGGTGTGTAAACTCAAATTTACACATACCCACGGGGTTTGATGCTATGCATAACCCCCTCAAGCTTTGCTCTCGGGGTTTATGTAGCATCAAACCCCTCGGGTGTGTGTAAATTCTCATTACACACCGAGACCCATACTTTATCCTATATATTAGACCCTGCCGCAGGAAAAACATACCAACAGGCTGTATCTACCTTATTCCCGTCAGTGAGAGATGTCCCCTTGATAGTGACTGTGGTATGATTAACCACCAAAGCAACAGTGGAACAACTTTTTTTTTAGCATAGTATCCTGAACAAGATAGCATTTATCCTGGGATTTTGCAAATTGCTTCTTCTTCTTCTTACAGACATCCAACCACTCCTGACTGATTACTTGGTCACAATGCTGGAGACTAAGAAAGAAATTAGGAGTGCTTACATGCTGGCCTACCGGCGCAGAGAGAGTGCTTCCACCTGTGATGCCGATGACCCGGATTCGTGAATGGACACAGGAGTCAGAGGGCCAGCCGGGGGGAGGAGGATTCATAGGTTCATTGGTTCACAGGTGAATACAAGTTCGAGGGACAAGCCCACGATGAACTCGCCACCTTTGTCTAAAGGTGGAAACGATATTTGTGTTCCCCCATGAACGCATCAAGATTTAACTTGAATTGCTGTAAGCTAGTACTTAGAACTACCTCTGTTAGTAGGGAGTTCCAAATTGGAGTTGCTCGCTGGGTAAAGAACCTATTCCTTTTCACAGTTTTGTTAATGCTAGTCTTTAGTTTCAGCTTGTGAGATTTGGTGTTACTATGGGAGGCATGCCAGTCTAAACAGATGGTCTCAAACAGGGTAGGATCCCTGGAGGCTCTATATATCAGACAGAGGTCACCTCTCAAGGAGCGATATTCTAAACAGAATAATCCTAATGCCCTCCATCTGTTTTTATATGAGACAGTTTTCAGGTTAGTGATATTCTTGGTCAACTTCCTCTGTATTTTTTCCATGGTTACACTTTCTTGTGTTGAGGTAGGTGTACAGAAAGAGGAACAGAGTTCTAGATGTGATCTTACTAAACTCAAATAAAGTGGTAAAAGTATGTCAGGTTCTCTGCTTTTGATGTTTTTTAGAATACAGCTAATCAGCCTATGGCATCTTTTTTCAGTTTTATTTATATGTTCGGTAAATTTTAGGTTATTGGAGATGTATACCCCCAGGTCTTTTTCTGAAGTAACTACCTGTAATGCTATGTTAGTCAAGTAGTAATCCGTTAGTCTACTGTTTTTACCTAGGGATTGTTCTCCTCCTCCGGGTGGGGGGTTAGCTGCCATCGCTAGACAGATCCCCAGCAGAGGTCAGGGGAACTGACCACTAGAGCTTGCTGGAGGGGGGAGGCGGGGCAGACATCAGCGTGCTGCCATTAATGTCATTGCACATCACACCTCCTGACCAGAAAATGGAAAACCGGGCCGTGCGGTATGCCACTCACCTCACCCCCGCAAGTCTCTCACCGTCACCCCATGGTGCTCCTGGGACACAGAGTCTCAGGTTCCGATAGGGGGAAGCCGGCCTCCCCAAAGGTCCCGCCGTGGGAGGTAAACCAGAGAAAATAAGTCCAGCTCGAAGGGTGACAGGACTGGGGGCAGAGGTCAGGCTGATGTGGGCCAGCCCAGGGGAGAATAAAGCATATTAAATAAAATAAAAAAATTAAAAAAAGAGTGCTTGTACAAGTGAAAATGAATGGGCTTACCAGCAGCAGGGCCACTGACTGAGCCTCTAAAAGTTTTACCATTCTGCAGGATTCAGCCACTAAAAGGGATGTAAACTGAAAGCCAAACAAAAGTAGAACAAAGGACATCTGAGTACTCGCAAACCATCTGGCTTCCTCCTCAAAGGAGGAACACTCAGCCTTGGTCCAGCACCTCAACAGGAGTCACTGGGTCAGGACATCCTTTGTCAATGTCATTACTTTTGTCTAGCTGAGTATCAGAACCAAGCCTGGAAAAATTAGGGAACGTCTGCAAACTGGGTAGAGCATCTCTGGCATGCTCTGGTACATCTGCACATACATGTTGTGGACCCCCATGGCCCGAAGTGCCCACCCAAGTATTAGTTATCTATGCAGGAGTGGCCTGTGGTTCTTTAGCATGGAAAATATCATTCAGAAGACACAAGATGGACCAGTGCAGAGTTCCTCATAGCCTGCAAATATAGGACGGTGATTGGGGCTGAAGGCGTATTATTCCTTGGGCCTTGTAAATAAATACACTGTACATGCACACACGTTAGAGCAGTGGTATCAAAACAAGGGTATAACTCAATCTTACCACTGCCATTAGGGCTGCCAGATGTACCTCCCACATGACACAACAGGCCTGGGTACAGGGAGACGGAAATGCTATTTTTGCTCGACTAGCACAGAAAGGACAAAATGAGCCCATAGGGAGAATGTCTCAAAAGTCCTGTGGCAGGCTTTACACTTTTTAAAAGCAAATGGTCAACAGAATGTCATGATGCCAATAAAAAAATGCCAAAATTTGCAAAATACGGAGAAAAACAGTTAAAACCCCTTATCTGCATAGCCGATCTATGAAAAAAAACCACTAAGATTGTGAGAATAGCACTGTGCAAACATCCTTTGCAGCAAATTTTAACGCAAACACACTTGGTGTTAAGAGTAGCTAACAAAATCACTGTGTGTCAAATTATAATGCAAATGGCTTCTATGTTAAATCAACCTGCAAAAACACTGCAACTGCACAAAAAACCTAAAGCATAAGCAGTTGCAGAGAAAACAAATGATGCAACTGGCTTTGTGTACAAAGAATGATGCACGTGCATCACACAAACTCAGAGGCGAGTGCATGCACAGATTGCACACCCAAGGCAGATGTAGGGTTGACCATATGTACAGACAATATGGCAAAATGGGGCGATCAGACAGCCCTTGTCTTGTCACCCTTCATTCCAATGGCAAAACAGGTAGGTGTGCTATGTCAAGCACTGAAAGCTGTGAGAAAAACTGCACAATATCTCCATGAAATTCCATGGGAAAACTTAGTGCCAAGGTTGGCACTAGTCTAACCACCAACAAGCAACTTGCCCAGCACTATGTTATCAGTACTGAAATCATTTTTATCAACCTCTGTAATGATGTCTATTTTAATGTCACATCATAGCATGGAAGTGGGTGCTGAAGGGTCTGGCGCCTAACAGGCCTTAAAAGGGAAACTTTGTAGAGTCTTCCTCATGTCCTCTAATCATTGCCTGAAGCTACAGCAATGGGAACAATAATAACTATAAGCCCAAAGAAAAAATTACTCACCTTAGTAATGTTGTTTCTTCTAAAGGAGTCTTGCTGTATTCTGACATATACAGTTAGGTCCTGCCTTTCAACTGCCCCGGAGAACAAAGAGTTAAACTTTCCATGGCCAGCATGGAATGTTCACCATGAGCTCGGTTGAAGCCCCTGTCTGCTGTTGTTTAAACTGCAACCGTCAGATCTTTACGAGCAATACTCACTAGAAGTTCTGTGTGGAAACTGTAAAACTCAAACTAGCCAACTTGCAACTACATCTATATAAAAGGGTTTTTGGTTTCAAAAGGAAGACTCAAGTCAGGAAACCCAAAAACAAAACATATCCAAAACACAATAACTCACTCAAACTAAAGAGGGTGAAAAAAGGACATCCCTAGGGTGCCAACACTGCTGCCTCACCCACATCCCAAAAACTAGGTTCTGAGAGGGGAGGCGGGGAGGTCAGAATACAGCAAGACTCCATTAGAAGAAACAACATTACTAAGGTGAGTAATTTTTTCTTCAAACAACATGAAGTCTTGCTGTATTCTGACATATGCAGACTACCAAGCAGTACCTCCATGGAGGAGGGACAGAACCTACTTTGGAAACAAGCTCTGAAGTACTGCTGTGCCAAACCGAGCTTCACTCCTAGCCTGGATACCCAGAGAGTAATGCTTGGTGAAAGTATGGACTGTTTTCTAGGTGGCTGCTTGACGAATTTCTAAGAGAGGAATATCCCTGGCAGAAGCTGTACCTCTAGTGGAATGAGCCCTCAGGCCTGAGGGTGGAGTTCTACCCAGTTTTTCATAGCAGAATTGTATACAAGAAACAATCCACCTGGCAATAGATCTCTTAGTGGCAGGTTTGCCCTTACCAACTTCTCCATACGTAAGGAACAAATGGCAGAAGTAATGGCTACCAAAAACACAGTTTTCCAAGTCAAGTACTTAAGCTCTGCAGAGGACAAAGGCTCAAAGCGGGGTTGCATAAGCTGAGCAATGCAAACATTAAGGTCCCAAGCAGGAGCAAGATCCCTAAAGGGGGGATTGGTGTGAAGCAATCCCTTGAAAAACTTACAAAACACAGGATGGGATGATAGAGAGGAAGGCTTGCCTACTGACAAGAAAGCAGAACAGCTGCCAAATGTACTTTAAGGGTAGCTGGTCTGAGGCCTAGGCCATTAAGATGGACCATATAGTCCAGAACCGTAGGCAACTCGGCAGAGTCTGGAGAAATATTTTTCTTAGAACAACAAATGCTGAATCTTTTCCATTTGGAGTTGTAAGTCTTTCTGGTGGAAGGCTTTCGAGAAGCCTTAAGGATATCCAGAACCCCATGGGAAAGATGCAGATCTGCAAACTCTAACTCTTCAAGAGCCATGCCTTGAGATTGAGAGACCAAAGACTTGGGTACTAAATCCTCCCCTGAGAGGATGTCAACAGGTTGCAATTCCTGGGAAGAGACAGGGGAAGGTGGACTGATAGGGACAGCAACAGGGGATACCAGGGCTGTCTGTCCCAGTCTGGAGCAATCAGAATCACTTTGCATGGTTGTGACCTTATCTTGAGTAACACTTTGAACAGGAGAAGGAAGGGGGGGGAGCATACAGAAATTTCCCTTCCCAGGTCAGAATCAGAGCATCCAGGGGGACTGAGCCCAAGACTGGGGGTCTGCAACAAAAGAGAGGAAGTTGGTGATTGTCTGGGGCTGCAAAAAGATCTATCTCTGGAGTGCCCCATCTCGAGAAAATCACTTTCAAAACTAGAGGATCTAGGGTCCATTTGTGATGGCCCTGGGATATTCTGCTCAGAGCATCTGCTAGGACATTGTCCTTCCCTGGGAGGTGAACTGCTATCAGAGAGGTCTGCAGGGAATAGGCCAGGGACCACAACTTCATTGTTTCTGTGCACAAGGCCGTAGACAGAGTGCCTCCCTGCTTGTTGATGTACCACATGGTGGTGGTGTTGTCTGTTCTGACCTGGACCACCTTGTTCTGTACAGATTTGGAAAAAGCTTGCAGTGCCAGAAACACTGCTCTGAGTTCCAAGAGATTGATGTGAAGCAGAGATTCCTGAGGTGACCACAGTCCTTGGGTGGTAAGATCGCTCAAATGGGCTCCCCAGCCCAGCAGGGAAGCATCTGTGGTGAGTATCACTGAATGAGACTAAGTGACAAAAGGAACCCCTTGTCTCAAATTGTCCTGATCCTGCCACCATTGCAAGGCCTGGATCAGGGTTCGAGTCACTGGGACTAGTTTGGTAAGGGAATCCTTTCTTTGGGACCAGAAGGCTCTTAAGTGGAACTGAATGTCCCTCATCTGGAATCTTGCTCCTTGCACCACTGCTGTGGAAGCTGCCATGTGGCCCAGAAGCTGAAGGAAATGCCTTGCTGGTCGAGACACCTGAAGGGTGAATGAAGAGGCCAGTTCCGTGAGGGTCCTTGCCCTTTCCAGGGGAAGGAAGGCTCTTGCCTTTACTGTATCCAGCTCTGCCCCTATGAAGGTGAGGAGCTGTACTGGTTCGAGAACTGACTTTGGAAGGTTGAGAAGGAATCCTAAGGAAGTGAGCACTTGCTGGGTCACTTGCAGATGTGACTTGACTTGGTCTGGAGACTGACCTACTATGAGCCAGTCATCCAAGTATGGGAAGATGGAGGTCTTTTTTCTCCTTAGGAAAGCAACCACTACTGCCAGGCACTTTGTGAAAACCCTTGAGGCTGATGTTAGGCCAAAGGGCATTGCTCTGAATTGATAGTGGCCTGAGGGCAACTCGAACCTGAGGTACTTTCTGTGGGAGCACCTGATGGGAATGTGAAAATAGGCATCTTTGAGGTCCAGGGAAGCTAGCCAGTCCCCTGGCCTTAGAGAGGGAAGGATAATTCCCAGAGTCACCATTTTGAACTTTGGCTTTAAAAGGCGTTTGTTCAGATATCTTAGGTCCAGGATGGGCCGCCATTCTCCTGTCTTTTTGGGGGTTAGGAAGTACCTGGAGTACAATCCTTTGCCCTTGTGTAGGGTGGGAACCCTCTCTATAGCTCTGAAAGCTAGGAGAGAAGAAACCTCTGCCTCTAAGGCAAGGGTCTCTGACACAGTCGCAGGTGGAAAGGATCTGGTTCTCATCTTGAGAAATTTTTTGAAGTTGAGAACCAGCCCCTGGCTTACTACTTCCAGGACCCACTTGTCTGATGTTAGAGACTTCCAGTCCTGGACAAAGTAAGCCAGCCTGCCCCTACTGGTATGGGAGAATCGGCCGGGCAGACCCATCAGGATGTCTGCTTGGCAGGGGCTTTAGGCTGAGAGGTGGATGCAGGCCTGCTCATCCCCCGTCTGCCTCTCCTCTAAAGAACCCCCTCTGAGAGAAAGAAGAGGAGGCCTGAGCTTGGTAAAAAGGCCTTTGGAAAGGCCTGCCCCTGGACTGCTGCCTTTGAGGAGTTGCTTGCCTTTCTTTGGCCTGAGCACTCCTGTAAGTGGTCCTGTACTCATCCATCTTTTTCATGTAGTTCTCTGTCTGCTCTCCAAACAGAGAATTACCAATTACAGGGAAATCCATGGCCTTAGCCTGGGTATCCTGTGAGAGGCTAGTACATCTGAGCCAAGCCATCCTCCGAAGAGCCACAGATGTAGCCATGACTCTTGATGAAACATCACTGGAGTCCACAGCAGCATGAAATTGTACTTTAGATGCCTCAATCCCATCTGCAGCCACCTGCTCCAGCTCCTTGGCAAGCTAGTCAGGGGCCTGTTTAGCCAGAGCCAGCACAGTGTCCCACCTGGACTTATGGTATCTAGCTGTGTAGGCCATATACAGTAGTTAGCCTGCCTGAGTCCCAAAGATGCTGCCATGTATTGTTTCTTTGCCATGGCATCAATCTTCCTGGAGTCCTTGTCTAGGGGGGTGTGATGCCAAGGGGATATTTGCCTTATCACAGGCAGCAGCCTGCACTACCCCAACATGGCTGCATTGCTGGAAAAGGAACTCCATGTCTGAGCCTGAGAGAGTGTACCTCTTGTCCATTCGTTTGTCCACAGGAGGTATGGAATTAGGAGACTTAAGAATTTTATGTGTCTGTTTCCCAAAGGATTTGTGGAGTGGAACAGACAGTCTCCTGGACTCTGGGATATCCATCATCTCAACAAAATCAGGCTCCTCCTGATCCTCTACTGCTTCCTCCACAGGAAGCTGGAGGGTCTCAGCCACTTTTTTGTAAAACATATAGTGAGTAGGGGACTCAGAAAGCCTAGGAGGAGAAACACCTGAAGGTCTGTCTGGGGAGATGTCCAGGTCAATAGGCACATCCAGACTTTCATAATCACCATAATCGTCCTCATACTCTCCTTCCTCCTCCTCCGGTTCATAAAATTCTTCCAAAGTGTAATCCGGAACCGGGGAACCGACCGAACCGAACCCCTGCCAGATGGTGCCGGTTCGGTCGGAACCGAAGTAAGCGATTGCACTATCCTTATCGCCTTGGCTATCTCATCGGCGGTGGGAGTATGAATTTCTGGGTCCGAACCGGATGATTTATCTTTTCATTTTCACTGGAACCGACTCCTCAGAATCGGCTCTCCTTTTGCCCGAAGAAGTATCACCCTGGTCAGAGGGCACTCCTTCTGGTTCGGTCGGAACCAAACCGGGCTGGCCATCCTGGTCAGTGGACTTCTCGGCCTCCCTTTCCCTCAGTCTACCTAATCTCTTTTCCAGGGTAGATTTGGGAAAATTCTTACAAATTTGGCAGTCTGAATCAAGGTGGTCAAACCCCAGACAATAAACACAGGTGATGTGGGGATCAGCCTTGGCAAAGACTCCCCCCCCTCCACACACACACACACTGCAGTGTTGAAACCCAGTGGGCCCGGTTTTTTTCTTGGGTTTCTTAGACATGGCCAATCCTATCCAAAACTTACCTTTTTTTCGGCAATTCACCAGGCAAGATTCCCCTATCAGTTTCTGACTGTGTCACGGGTCTTGGGAAAAAAACGTAATAAAATACTTTTTTTTTTTTTTGCAACGATACGGACCGGTTACCACACACTAAATAAATCACAAACTTTTTTTACCTCAAACTGATCGGTTCAGCCGAACTGATCCACAATTTACAAGTTCCACACAGAAAACCTATCTAGTACTCACGGTACCACAGACAGAGACTTGAACCGACTGAGCGGTAACAGCAATTCGGTAGAAACCAACTGAAAAAAAACGACACTTCAACCGACTTTTTTGAACCGAGCAAAGGAGAAATCTCCGGAGCGACTGTTCAGTGAGGCTGAGTAAAGAATCTATCAGTTGCAGTTTAAACAACAGCAGACAGGGGCTTCAACCGAGCTCGTGGTGAACATTCCATGCTGGCCATGGAAAGTTTAACTCTCTGTTCTCTGGGGCAGTTGAAAGGCAGGACCTAACTGCATATGTCAGAATACAGCAAGACTTCATGTTGTTTGAAACACACACAGTTTTAGTTCTGGGGCTGAAGGAGGTTGGTGCTGAAGTGCAATGGCAAAGAGATCTGTAATGACTGAATGCAGTGAGTCTGAAAACTAGTTACCAGTGTGCAGTTCTGGAGCCCTCACCTTAGAAAGGACAAAAACAGGAGTGTGGCCAACAGCCAAGACTGCGGACGCTTTTGTGCAGAGCTCCACTCCAACAAACGTCTTCTCGTATAAATAAATTGAAAAAACGCATGTAGACAGAAGAAAATAGCTTTACTGTAAAGAAGAATACTTGCTGTACTGAACAACGCTATCCCGGAAATACAGGTTACTCACCTGTAACAGGAGTTCTAGCAGTGGTATATGTTGTTCATCCACACTTCTTGGCAGGTACTTTTGCCGCTGTAAGATGGTCCAGAAGGTCTTCAAGCTGGCTACTCCCACCCACCCAGGTGGTAAAACCCTCAGCTCCGCCCCATGATGCCAGATCTAGCCCGCTGGAAGCCAGGTTGTGTGCCGAAGCCAGGGAGGTCGGGTGGGTCGTGTGGATAAACAACATATACCACTCCTAGAAAGTGCAGTAACATAAAGACTTTTGCTGTAACAGTAGATCTTCTAGGAATGTCTCTTGCAGTAAGTCATTACTTCTGGGAGTTCCCAATAGGTGGCGCTCCAGCACAGAAGTCTCTTCCAGCAGTTTCTATACCAGGGACCACCCTCACTTCCTGGGCTGTACCTATAAAAGTGGGTGGTCTCTGGTGAGCTCTGTTCCCTGCCAGTTTCAGCTCGGAAGCGAGGGACCGAGGTACCTAAGCTTCGCACCCTTATATCGTTTTTTCAATTACATACGGCAGGGGGATGGAGGGAGGGAAACTACTTACTGCAAGAGACATTCCTAGAAGATCTACTGTTACAGCAAAAGTCTTTGTGTAACAGCACTATCTTCCACGGAATGGTCTCTTGCAGTAAGTCATTACTTCTGGGAGCTTCACAAGCAGTTATATGGCAGTGGGTGGCCACAGATCGCATTCTGCCGTGGGTAAAATGTGGTCATGGGACCAATGAATGCTAAAATACCATAGCAGTGGAATAAAGGGATACATGATTCCCTGTGAAGCATTGTTTTAAAAAAACTGGAAGAAATATGTTAAGAGCACTGAGCAATTATGGCGCTTCAGTGATCAGCAGTGAACGCATAATCTGAGGCAAAGGCAACTTTGTTACAAATTGTAACAGTAGCTCGAGTAATACAATGTTATTCTTCAGAGGCACTACGAAGTAGTAAGTGAAGGCCCCCCCCCCTTTTTTTTCCTCCCAAGACTGTCTCAGTAATGAATGTATCTATTTGACAAAAAGTAGGATACTGAAGTGACAGATAATGTAGCAAATGAAACAATGCACCTGTGACCAAACAAACAAAGCAGTGGTTAAAAATATATAATCTCTGTATATGTACTCACCCTTTTTGATATGATCTTTGTTCATGATCAAGGGAAAGCTGTGAATAGCAGTGGAGGAGAGAAGAATATAGTCCATAGTGGGATTGACTGTGTCTCAGCATGCGAGTTAATAGTGGATGGACCTGGTCGAGGGAGGGACAGGACGCCCGGTGCACCACAGGTCAAAAAGGCATCTCAATGGAATGGTCATGGTGGTCTATAAACAGTGATACCTGAGAAACTGACTAGATGTATCAAGACAAGGTGAAAAAAGGCCTCAGTCTTTTTTGTGGCCCCAAAAGGTCCCCGAGGCCAAGATGAGGGGACCGGGGCGGAGTCTAGAGTCTTTAATACGGGGCAGAACCCCCGGGGCGGCCAGAGGGGCGGCCATGGGCTGGCTTCGACGGGGTCCTTGTTACTTGTTCTCTGCCCTTAGAGGTGTCACGTGGGGTATAATTAGTTTCAGTTTTGTATGAATTATTATACTGAGGGCGTGGTTTCTGGTACATGTATTGTACTGTTTTCAGTTGTCTGAGGCTTGTAGGGTCTCTAGTATCGTTTGAGCTCCTGGCCCAAAAAGACGGTCGCCTGAAAAGGGGGCGTTAGCCACTTTGTGTTGAATATCAGGTGCTAGCTCTGAAAGTCGGAGCCATGCCTGGCGGCGTACAAGAATACCGACTGCAGAGGCTTGAGCGGAAGCGTCAGCAAGATCATATCCTGATCTTAATAGACGTTGAGACAGTGAAATAACTATTTACAGACGCAAGTTGCTCTCTTTCAGGGGATGCAGGTATTCTGTTTATAACTTCTCCAGCAGAAGTGCTCACTGTATGTAGGTATTGCAGCATGTGCCCCATATAGTTAAGTATTCTGATATTTAGTGTGTTTAAAGCAAACACTCTCTTCTGCATATGGTCAAAATGTTTAGAGTCTCTCTCCGGACGTGTCGTGCTTGTATGTTTAGGCTTGCCGGTGCAGTTGTGAGCAGCTGCAGTAACCACAGAATCCGCCGCTGGCATATTCGATTAAATATTGATAAACAAGAGGAGCATGATACAGACCGTGGGCCTTTCTAGGTAACTCCTGCGCTCCAATGGGTTGGCTCCAAGCTTCAGTAATAGCACTTCTGAATGCAGGTATAAAAGGAGGGATAGCCCGGACAGGGTCTTCCGTTCGGCCCAGATATTCAGCCAAAGCTTTACTTAATCTGTCCTGTTCCGTTGTGGTAAACCCCCTTTTTTTTTTATCTGTACCATAATTTTGTGGAATAAGGGGTCATCTTGACCTTTCATGGTTGTAACAGCCCTTCGTCCCAGTAGGAGGGCACCTCCAAAGGGGATTCATATCCTCTTGTGTCACGTGAACCATCATAGGTTCTAAGAAGGTTTGGATTTGTGTGATGATCTGAAAAATATTCGTCTGAATGTTCGGGAGGAGGCAGGACCGGGGAGCGTTCTAGCTCTATGCATGCCTGTTTTGATGGAGGTGGCGATATCATTTGTGTTTGAGGGTTATGTTCTGGAGTGAGGCTATGGTCAAGACCCATAGAATCCAGTACCCTATTTACTATTTCTTCAATATTTGGAACTTTTGACAATGGAATTGTCATGTAAGCAGATCCTGAATCCAGCGTATCTGGGGACGGGGGATCAATTTGCATCTCCGCGTAGAGTGATCCGGTGTTTCTTTGGCGTCTTTGTTAATTTCCAACAGGGTTGTGAGCCCCACATAGGAACGATAAAGAGGCTGGAGGGCCTCTGCGTTCTGAAGCATATAGTTCTTTATTTTGTAGAAATGCAGCTCCATATGCATCTTTCAATACATGTTTTTGAGAATATTCTTGGCTTTTCATGGTTGACCTTCCATAAGGATCATCCTTAGCTGTACTATATGCAGGCAAGGGTGTAGTTCTATGCAGCAGTGATCGTCTTGACGATGGAGGCATCAGTCCCGTTGATGGGAGAGGCAGAGAAGCATGCCTCATCAATGATGTACTGTGTCTTACAAGTGCAGGGTCAGTAACAGCATGCTCTGTTGACAGGGGAATATACTCCATTGATGATGAGGAAGGCAGGGCATGTGTTGTCGATGGTAGGATAGTGAATGCATACTCCATCGACAATGGGAGTGCCATCGTCGACGATGGAGGAGTGAAGACATGCTCCACTGACGATGGAAATGCTGTCGTCGTTGATGGGAGAGTGGATGCATGGCCTGTCGACGGGGGAGCATACGGAGCATGTCCCGTCGACGGGGGTGGCAGCCCCGTCGACGAGGAAGCATGTAGCATGTGCTCCGTCGACGGAGGAGGTATTCTCATCGATGATGCTGTCCTGTAAAGCCCTCCCGTCGACAGGGGGTTTATGCCCCATCGATGGGGAAGGCAGCAAGACCTCTGTTGTCGACGGTGCAGGAGTCCGGGTCGACAGGGGAGCTGAGGAATCAACGATGAACATTCCTTTTTTGATGGAGTAGAGCCTGTCATTGACGGGGATGAAGTGCCTGTCGACGATGAATATCTTCTTGATGATCCAGGTTTTGGAGGCACGACCTTTGAAAAGCGGTCAGGCAGGACTTTAGGTGAAGGGGTTTCCTTCCCAGTATTATCTCTGGATGAGGACTCTAAGTTTTTTGAGCCCTTTAGTTGAGCACCCTGTGTGTGAGACAGGGAATCATCCATTGTAGGTATACGGTGTCTGTATGAAGCCCAGGCACCCAGGCTATGGGTTCAATCCACGTCGTAGACTGCTACTAGGAGAGTTGCTGCCAGAGCTGAAACTGGCGGGAAAATGAACACAGCTTACCAGGGACCACTTACTTTTATAGGTACGGCCCAGCAAGTGAGGTAGTGTGGGTGGTCCCTAGTATAGAGACTGCTGGAAGAGACTTCCGTGTTGGAGCGCCACCTATCGGGAACTCCCAGAAGTAATGACTTACTGCAAGAGACCATTCCAGCTCCAAGAGCTCCTGATCGGGCGAGCGACACCTTGCCTTTGCAGCCGCGGCTGGAGAAGCCAGCCGGCCATGCACCATCCACCTGCCTGCCTAGGAGCCCTCAAGTCGGCTCCAAGAGCCCCTGATTGGGCAACCAACACCACGTCTTTGCGGCCGCAGCTGGAGAAGACAACCAGCTGTGCGCCCTCCACTCGCCGGCCTAGGAGCCCTCAAGCCAGGTAAGCCTGCTCTCAGCCTCTGGAATTAGCTTTGGAGCCCCGATTAGACAGCTACTTCCGGGATCACCTCCTATTGGCTGCCGCTTTTACGGCTTTGCCTGTGATTGGCCACCCAGAGACTTAGCTTGTGTGGCTTTTTCCAACTTGTTTCTTGCTTGTGCGCCTCTGCTTGCTCTCAATTTTCTTCCCACACCACCCGCCCCTGGCCTCTATTAAATGCTCTTCCACTGAGAGCTAGGCCAGCCCTCTAATTGCATACTGGACCAAGTACCATTCGACACGCCCATCTTCTAGCCCTCATCCTTAGTTATCCCTGCCTTCTTGCAGAAGTTGATACTTTCAGTCCTGTCAACCTTGTGCACGATGCCAGTACTAGGAGATAACTCCCTATTAAAAATGCCACATGTGGATACTCTCCTGTATAGTTGCCTCATACTTTTAACATTCACCCCCTCAAAATGTCATTTACCAATTTATATCATGGCCAAAACTACTCCTTTAGCGACTACCAAGTTATGCCCTCTCCTAATAGGCCATGACAACACACAGCGGGGATGTCTTCTTTATGTTCGTGCCCCTTCTCACACCAGGCACTGACCAAAGAACACGTGCGAACACCTCTGAACTTGTCGGCCTTAACTGTCATCTATGCCTTATCCCAATCAAACTGCGTTAATGCCCATAAAATAGCCGCCACCAAACCAACCCATGCCAGACAGAGCAAGAGACTACTTAGTAAGCTAAGACACTATCTCAAGAAACTACTACTACTTTTCCTACTCTGCTCTGGAAACACTGAGCTAAATCCAGGCCCACCCGCTTCCCTGGATATCCCTGCGGACCTCCCAAAAGAAAAAATTACTCACCTTAGTAATGTTGTTTCTTCTAATGGAGTCTTGCTATATTATGACATATGCAGTGAGTCCCAACCTTGGAACTGCTCCGGAGGTGAAAGGGTTAACTTTCCATGCCAGGCATGGAACGCTGAGCTCGAGCTCGGTTGAAACTCTGTCTGTTGTTCTTCAAACTCAAACCGTCAGATCTTTACGAGCTAAACTCACTGAGGTCCTATGTGGAAGCTGTAAACCTACACTAGCCAACTGGCTACTAAACATAAGAACAAATTTTCTGGTCCCAAAACAAAGACTCAAGTCAGGAGACCCAAAAAATGAAAAACACAACACCAAGCACCCCAAGAAAGGTGGGGTGAAAACAACAAGGTGGGCACCTACTGAGTGCCAACACTGCACTGCCCACATCCCAAAAACAGAGGTTCTGAGAGGGGCAGGCAGGGAAGGAGGTCATAATATAGCAAGACTCCATTAGAAGAAACAACATTACTAAGGTGAGTAATTTTTTCTTCAAACAACATGATCTTGCTATATTATGACATATCTGAACTAAAGCAGTACCTCCATGGAGGAAGGACAGAACCTACTTAGGAAATAGACTCTGAAGCACAGCTGTGCCAAACCGAGCATCACTCCTAGCCTGGATGTCCAGGGAGTAATGCTTGGTAAAAGTGTGAACTGCTTTCCAGGTAGCTGCTTGACATACCTCTAGAATAGGGATGTCCCTGGCAGCAGCCAGGGAAGCAGCTGTACCTCTGTAGAGTGGAGCCTCAGGCCTGAGGGAGGAACCTTACCAGCTTTTCATAGCAAATTGATACAAGAGACAATCCACCTGGCAATGGATCTTTTATTGGCAGGTTTCCTTACCAGCCTCACCATAAGTGAGGAACAGTTGGAGAGGAGTCAAACCTGTGACACTTGGTACGCTCTATATAGTAACTCAGGGCTCTCTTCACATCTAAGCTGTGCAGCCTCCTCTCGCCAGAGGAGGAATGGTCAGTGAAGTACACTGGAAGAGTTATGGATTGATTAAGGTGGAAATCTGAAACCACCTTAGGCAAGAACTTCCTATTAGTCCTGAGGACCACCTTATCTCTATGAAAGGAGATAAAATCAGGCTCCACTGACAAAGCTTGCAATTCACTTATGCGTCTGGCAGAGTGGGCTACCAGAAACACAGTCTTCCAAGTCAAGTACTTAAGTTCTGGTGAAGACAAAGGCTCAAGGGGTTGCATAAGCTGAGCAATGCAAACATTAAGATCCCAGGCAGGGCAGGGTCCCTGAATGGAGGGTTGGTATGAAGCAATCCCTTGAAAAACTTGGAGAATACAGGAGGAGCTAAAAGAGAAGAGGGCTTACCTGCTGAAATAAAAGCAGACACAGCTGCCAAATGCACTTTTAGGGTAGCTGGTCTCAGCCCCAAGGTATTTAAGTGGACCATATAATCCAGGACTGTGGGTAAATCAGCAGATTCCAGGGAAATATGCGTTCCAGAGCACCACATGGAAAACCTTTTCCATTTGGAATTATAAGTAGCCCTGGTGGAAGGTTTCCTAGAAGCCTTCAGGATATCCATTACACCTTGGGAGAGCAAACTCTAACTCTTCAAGAGCCTGGCCTTGAGATTGAGAGATTTGAGGTTCGGGTACCAAACCCTTCCCTGAGCACAGGTTAACAGGTTGTGCTTCCTGGGAAGACACAGGGGAAGATGGACCGCTAAGGACAGTAGGAGTGGATACCAGGGTTGTCTGGCCCAATCTGGAGCAATCAGGATCATCTTGCAGGGCTGAGATCTGATTTTGACTAGCACTTTGAACAGGAGAGGGAAGGGAGGAAAAGCATATAGAAACTTCCCTTCCCAGTTGAGGACTAAGGCATCCAGAGGGACTGAGACCAGCACTGGGGGCCTGCAGCAAAAAAGGGGAAGTTGGTGATTGTCTGGGGCTGCAAAAAGATCTATCTGTGGGGTGCCCCATCTGGCAAAGATCACCTCCAAAACCAGGGGGTCCAGTGACCAATCGTGATGTCCCTGAGAAATCCTGCAGAGAGCATCTGCCAGGACATTGTCCTTGCCTGGGAGGTGAACTGCCGTAAGGGAGGTGTTCAGGGAGTAAGCCAGAGACCACAACTTCATTGCTTCGGTGCACAAGGCCGTGAACCGTGCCCCTGCTAGTTGATGTACCACATTGTGGTAGTGTTGTCTGTTCTGACCTGTACAACTTTGTTCTGAACAGATTTGGAAAAAGCTTGAAGTGCTAGAAAAACTGCTCTGAGTTCCAACAGATTGATGTGGAGCAGAGATTCCTGAGGGGACCACAATCCCTGGGTAGCGAGGTCGCCCATGTGAGCTCCCCACCCCAAGAGGATGCATCTGTAGTAAGGATTAAGGAGTGAGACTGAGTGACAAAAGGAACCCCTTGTCTCAGATTGCTCTGATCCTGCCACCACTGTAGGGCCTGGATCAGGGTTCGAGTCACTGGGATCAATTTGGTTAGAGGATCTTTCCTTTGAGACCAAAAGGCTCTCAAATGGAACTGGATGTCCCTCATCTGAAATCTTGCTCCCTGCACTACTGCTGTAGAGGCAGCCATGTGCCCCAGGAGCTGTAGAAAATGCCTTGCTGGTCAAGAGACCTGCAGGGTGAATGAGGAGGCCAGAGACACCAGGGTCCTTGCCCTGTCCAAAGGAAGGAAGGCTCTGGTTTCTCTGTGTTCAGCTCTGCGCCTATGAAGGTGACGAGCTGTACAGGCTCTAGAACTGACTTTGAAAGATTCAGAAGGAAACCTAGAGAGGTGAGCAGTTGCTGAGTTATCTGTAAGTGTAACCTGACCTGGTCTGGGGACTGGCCTACTATGAGCCAATCGTCCAGGTAAGGGAAGATGGCAATTTTTTGCCTTCTTAGGAAGCAACTGCTACTGCCAGGCATTTTGAATACCCTTGGAGCAGAGGTGAGGCCAAGGGCATTGCTCTGAACTGGTAATGGCCTGAGGGCAGCTCGAACCTGAGGTACTTTCGATGGGAGCTTCTATGAGAATATGGAAGTAGGCATCCTTGAGGTCCAGGGACGCTAGCCAGTCCCTGGCCTTAGAGAGGGTAGAATAATTCCCAGAGTCACCATTTTGAATTTTGGTTTAAAAGGTGCTTGTTTAAGTATCTGAGATCCAGGATGGGCCGCCATTCTCCTGTCTTTTGGGGTAAGGAAGTACCTGGGTACAACCCTTTGCCCTGGTGTGGGGTGGAACCCTTTCCACAGCTCTGAGAGCCAGGAGGGAAGAGACCTCTGCCTCTAGGGCAAGTGCCTCTGGTGGATTTGCAGGTGGAAAGGATCTGGTTCTCATCTTTGGAAACTTTTTGAAGCTGAGAACCAGTCCCTGGCTTACTACTTCCAGGACCCACTTGTCTGATGTCAGAGACTCCCAGTCCTGGACAAAGTAAGCCAGCCTGCCCCCTACAGGTAGGTGAGAATCGGCCCTGGCAACCCCATCAGGGTGCCTGCTTGGCAGGGGCTTTGGGCTGAGGGGTGGAAGCAGGCCTGCTGGTACCCCGTCTGCCTCTCCCTCTAAAGAACCCCCTCTGGGCATAAGCAGAAGAGGAGGCCTGGGCTTGGTAAAAAGGCCTATGAAAAGGCCTGCCCCTGCCCCTGGAAGCTGCCTTTGAGGTGGCCTGCCTTTCCTTGGCCTGTGCACTCCTATAGGTGGTCCTATATTCATCCATTTTCTTCATGTAATTCTCTGTCTGCTCCCCAAACAGAGAATTACCCACAACAGGAAAATCCATGGCTTTAGTCTGGGTATCCTGTGACAGGCTAGTACATCTGAGCCAAGCCATCCTACGAAGGGCCACAGATGTAGCCATGACTCTAGATGAAACATCATTGGAGTCCACTGCAGCATGGAATTGCACCTTGGATGCCTCAATACCATCAGCAGCCACCTGCTCCAGCTCCTTGGCAAGCTGGCAAGGGACCTGTTTTGCTAGAGCCATAACAGTATCCCATCTGGATTTCTGATATCTAGCAACATAAGCCATATAATTTGCCTGTCTGAGTCCCAAGGATGCTGCCATGTACTGTTTCTTTGCCATGGCATCAATCCTCCTGGAGTCCTTGTCCAGGGGGTGTGAAGCCAAGGGAATATTTGCCTCGTCACAGGTTGCAGCCTGCACTACCCCAACATGACTGCATTGTTGTGAAAGGAACTCCGTATCAGAGCCTGACAATGTGTACCTCTTGTCCATTCTCTTATCCACAGGAGGTATAATGTGAGGAGTTTTTAGAATATAAAATGTCTGTTTCCCAAAAGATTTATGCAAGGGAATAGACAGTCTCCTACCTAGACTCTGGGATATCCATCATTTCCACATAGGCTCCTCTTGATCATCCACAGCTACCTCCATAGGGAGCTGGAGGGTTTCAGCCACTTTTTTTATAAAACATAAAATGAGAAGGGGACTCAGAAAGCCTAGGAGAAGACACTCCTGAAGGTCTGTCTGGGGAGATGTCAGGTTCAATGGGCACATCCAGATTTTCAAATCCACATTCACTCTCCTCATACTCCTCTTCCCCTCCTCCGGTTTATAATATTCCTCTAAATCATAATCTTGAACCGGTCGAACCGGGCGCTTACCTGAAGGTGCCGGTTCGGTCGGAACCGGGGAAAGCAACTGGACAATTTTAATAGCTTTGGCTATTTCTTCAGCGGTTGGAGAGGAAAGTTTGGCCCACACCGCCGATTTCCTAGTCCTTTGCTGGAACCGACCTCAGAGTCGGTTCTCCTTCTGTCCAAGTAAGTCTCGCCTGGTCAGAGGCATTCCCTCTGGTTCGGTTGGAACCGAACCGGCTGGCCATCCGGTTCAGCGGACTTTTGGCCTCCCTTTCCTGAGCCTACCAACTCTCTTTTCCAGGGTAGCTGCAGGAAAATTTTACAAATCTGGCAGTCTGCATTGAGGTGGTCAAACCCCAGACAATAAACACAGGTGGTGTGGGGTCAGCCTTGGCAAAGACTTCCCCACACACACTGCAGTGTTGAAACCCAGTGGGCCCGGTTTTTCTTTTGGGTTTCTCAGACATAGTGCCAGTCCTAACCAAACTTACCCGTTTATGGCAATCCACCAGGCAAGACCCTCTTATCGGTTCCCAACCGTGTCACGGGTCATGGAAAAAAACCGTAATAAAATCCGTTTTTTTTTAGAACCGATAAGAACCGGTAACCACACTCTAAATCACAGATTAAGATATTTTAAACAACCTGATCGGTCCAAACCGAGCCGATAAACCGTTTACAAGTTCCACACAGAATAGAAATAATGTAAACCTACCTAGTACTCACAAATACCACAGACAGAGCTTGAACCGACCGGTTGTGGTACCGACAAAATGAACCGAGCAGAAGGAGAAATCTCCGGAGCGACTGTTCAGTGAGGCGGAGTAAAGAATCCGACGGTTTGAGTTTGAAGAACAACAGACAAGAGTTTCAACCGAGCTCGAGCTCAGCGTTCCATGCCTGGCATGGAAAGTTAACTCTTTCACCTCCCGGAGCAGTTCGAAGGTTGGGACTCACTGCATATGTCATAATATAGCAAGACTTCATGTTGTTTGAATACAAAGGTATCAGCTTTCTTCATGTTAAGTCTGTAGTTTACTGAAGAAGCTCAACCTCATACAGACTTGGGCTCTACATGCATCTCCTGATTTCTTTTCGATAACAGAATCTTGGATCACGCCTTCAACCCCAGACAATTCTGTCGACATACCGGGATAGAATACCCACCATTGTGATAGACTGACTAGAGAAGATGGGGTTGTAACATATGCTAAGAGCAAATTCACTGTCTCAGTCGTAGATTGTACTTCGAAGGCTAAGGAATTTGAATGCCTGGCACTAAAATTATTCCTCTCCATTGAAACAGCACTCCTTATTGCAGCATGCTACCGACCGCCTTCTGGTGGCATGGCCATCCTGCTGCATCTCCAAAGCCTAATTAACTCGGCTAACACCCAGTGTATTCTAATGGTGGCTCTCAACCTAAACTGGAATGACGACAGCTCTAAGAAGCTGAAGGATCTCTGTGATGTGAATGGACTGGCTCAAATAACACCTGCAATCACCAGACCCAACAGAAAAAAACCCTGAGCGTAGCTCCCTTCTGGACCTTATGTTACTAAACAAGCCTCATAACATCTCTCATACCGGAGTGGTGTTCAACTACATAAGTGACCAATGTGCTACCGCCTGCATTAGACACGCTCCCCAAATAAAACCAGATGCTAAATTCATATTGAAAAGATGCCTGAAAAAGTTCTGCAAGAATGCCTTCCTGAAAGACCTAAGTAACATCAGGTGGCAGGACTTCTATCTAGCCCCTTCCCTTAGCGAGGCATTTAATATATTTCATAGCCTCTTAATGGGGCTAATAGACAAACATGCCCACCTAAGGATGATCAGGTCAAAAAAAATACCTCCTGGCTGGTTCTCATCCCCAACCTGAAGAAAGCGCTCAAGGAAAGAGATTACTGGTGGAAAAGAGTGAGGAAATCACACATGGAGACTGACTGGCTAGCATTTCGCATCTCTAGAAATGCCTGCACCAAACTAATGAGGTCTGAAAAAGCTAGATATTTCCAAGCAAAACTAGAAGAGAACAAAACCAACCCTGCCAAATGCTGGAACATCCTCAAAGAGGTTGAAGGTCAGCATACTGACGCCTCCCTTCCAGCCAAAATTGTGTCCAATGGAACTACTTTTACGGACAGAGCTGCTATATAGCAGTGTCAGTGGCTCAGTAGGTAGCACACTCGCCTCGGAGGCCGGGAGATCAGAGGGCTGTGGGTTCAGTTCCCACATCTGGCACTTGGGTTAATATCCCAGTACTGACACTGTAGTGCAGCATGAGAAGGGTGCTGCACTTCTGAGGTGCCGTCTTTCGGATGAGACGTTAAACCGAGGTCCCATCTGCCTGGATTGGTGGTAGTTCAGGTGGATGTTAAAGATCCCATGGCACTTATCGAAAAAGTAGGGAATTTCCCCATTCACTAAAAATACCACCAAGAGCTTAATCTGGTTCAAGGTCAGTTGGCATTCATCTGTACCCCTCCCCCCCCCGGGTCATGCCTGAAAATAGGCAGGATTTGTCTAGTGCACTAACCCGGTCAACAAAAACTAAATAAAAATATTAGAGCAGCTCAATGAACACTTTTCCACTGCACGGCTAGCCTCTGACACCTTGCCTATCAACAAACTTAGCCCGTTAGGGGACTGCTCGGCTAGCTCTAATGCTAATCTCAATCCTAACCAACCACATCCCTCTCCATTCAGCTTTCACACAGTCACGTTTAAACAAGTAGAGGACCTCCTTCTGTCACTGGACACTAAAAGAAGTGCAGGTGCAGACAGTATCAAACCTTCCTTCCTAAAGCTTTACTATTTCTACTTGACTGCCCCCATCACCCATTTAATACCTCCCTGAAGCAGGGCATGCTACCCGTGTAGTGGAAAACTGCCTATATCTTACCTCTATTCAAGTCAGGGGATCCGAGCAACCTGTACAATTATCGGCCCATTTCCATACTAGCCATCCTTCAAGATTACTGGAAAAAATTGTTAACACCCAAATTAGAGAACACTTGGATTTGCAGAAACTGCTAAACCCTGCACAGTCCGGCTTTAGGGCCAAACATAGCACAATATCTGCCCTTGCAAAAGTAACCACAGATTGGCAAATTGCCTTAGACTCTAGGTTACTCACCTGTAACAGGAGTTCTAGGAATGGTATATGTTGTTCATCCACACTCATTGGCAGGTTCCTTGCCGCTTTAATTGTTGCCGGAAGGTCTTCAAGCTGGCTCCTCCCACCCACCCGGGTGGTAAAACTCTCGGCTCCGCCCCATGACGCCAGATCTAGACCGCTGGAAGCTAGGTTGTGCGTCGAAGCCGGGGAGGTCGGGTGGGTTGTGTGGATGAACAACATATACCATTCCTAGAACTCCTGTTACAGGTGAGTAACCTATATTTCTAGGGACGTGGATATGTTGTTCAATCCACACTTATTGGCAGACTCCTAGCAGTTCTCCAGGAGGAGGGAGGCAAGGCGCACACCCCCGATACTTACTTGGGAAATAAGGACTGGAGAACCGAGGCTCCAAAACCAGCATCCCAGCGTGACTCAAGGTCGATGTGGTAGTGGGTAATAAAGGTATGTGCCGACTTCCAGGTAGCAGCCCTGCAGATATCCTGGATAGGGACGTCCCTGGAAGCAGCTACCGATACAGCGGTATGGCGGGTAGAATGAGCTCTTATCCTTCTGGGAGGCTCCATGCCCGCCAACCTATAGCAGAGCTCTATGCAGGAGGTGACCCACCTGCTTATCGTCCGCTTGGCTGCAGGTCTGCCAGGTGCGGCTTCAGCGTAGGTGACAAACAGCTGGCGAACCTCTCCCCGAACTTCAGCTGTCCACTCCTTCTAATAAGCGAGTGCTCGTCTAGGGTCCAAAGTATGGAGCCTATATTCGGCCTCCGAGGTGTAATTGGGGTAGAACACCGGCAGAGTCAACACCTAGTTAAGGTGAAATTCCGACACCACCTTCGGAAGGAACTTCGGGTGGGGGCGCAGGATAACCTTGTCCATGTGGAAGACCAGATAAGGAGACTTGACGGAAAAGCGCCTGGAGCTCTCCCGTCCTTCTGGCTGACGTGATAGCCACCAAGAAGGCGGTCTTCCACGACAGGTGGGAAATATCGCACCTGTGCATCGGTTCGAATGGCTTGCCCATGAGCTTGGCCAATACCAGCAGTAGATCCCGCAGAGGTGGAGGTTCTTGCACCGGAGGGGAAATGTGGTCAAGGCCTTTGAAAAAGCGCCCGACCACCTTCTCCTGCGCCACCGACTGCTTCCCGGCCCGCCGGTAAGCAGAGATGGCTGCCAGGTGCACCTTAAGGGTCGTCGACTGAAGCCCTTGCTGAGAAAGGGACCACAGATAGTCCAGAATGCTTGCCAAGGGACAGGCGGAAGGGTCCAAGCCCTTCCGCTGACACCAAATGGAGCATCTCTTCCATTTGAAGGCATAGCATTTCCAGGTCGACTCCTTACAGGACGCCTCAACAATGTTGAGGACCTCGTCGGAAAGACCCAAGACCTGGAACTCTAGCCGCTCAGGAACCAGGCCATCAGGTGCAGGGATTGAAGGTCCAGATGGAATACCTTCCCCTCGTTGACTGAGAGCAGGTCCGGGCGGGCTGGAAGCCACCTCGGGAGCCTAGAGCTGAGGCTGAGGAGATCTGGATACCAGAACTGGCGGGGCCAGTCTGGGGCTACCAGAATCACCTGCGTCTTGTCCCTCCTCGCCTTGAGAAGCACCTTTTGGATCAAGGGAAATGGGGGAAAGGCGCAGAAGAGGCCCGGGGTCCACGGCCTCAAGAAGGCATCCCCCTGCAGCGAGCCCTGCTGATGGGGTGGGCATGGAACAGACTCAGATTCGCATTCTCCCTGGAGGCAAACAGGTCCACCTGAGGCATGCCCCAATGGGAGAACAGATCTTGTACTACCTCCAGCAGGAGAGACCACTCGTGAGACGCAGCCCCTATCCGGCTTAGAGCATCGGCCAGGGTGTTGGAGGCTCCCGCCACATGAATGGCTAGGAGATCCACCTCCAGGCTGCGCACGAGGGACCATATGCGGAGAGCTTCCTTGCATAACAGCATGGAGTGCGTTCCGCCCTGGCGGTTCAGATAGTACATGGTCGTGGTATTGTCCGTCTGGACCTGAACCACTTGACCCCGTAGAAACGGAGCGAAGGCGGTGAGAGCTAGACGGACCACTCGGAGCTCCAGCAGGTTGATATGGCATCGGGACTCCCGAGGGGACCAGAGGCCATGCACTCTGTGCTCCCCAGATGGGCACCCCAACCCATCAGAGATGCATAGGTCGATAGAGAAACCGTCGGCTTGAGGCGGACGAACGGGATGCCCTCCTGCAGATGTGCCGGAACAGTCCACCACCAGAGAGCGTTCCACATCTCCTGGGTCACTGTCACATGTTGGTCCAACGGATCGCAGCGCTGTGACCACTGGCTGCCCAGTCCCCATTGAAGGGGACGCATGTACCAACGGGCTCAACGGACCATGCTGGTGCAGGCCGCCATGAGGCCCAGGAGGCGCAGGAAGTCCCAGGCAGGGCGCGATTGCCCAACCAGAAATGACTGGGCAAAGGAGGAAAGAACCTCGGCCCTGTCCGCCAGGAGCCGAGCTCTGGCTCGAAGAGAGTCGAGCTCTGCCCCGATGAAGAGTATCACCTGCTTGGGCACGAGTTCCGACTTGGCCTCGTTGATGAGGAGGCCTATCTGAGAGCAAACCTGGAGGGCCAGATCTCTGGACCGCTCCACCTCTGCTCTGGAGGGGGTTGCAATCAGCCAGTCGTTCAGGTAGGGGTACACCCAGACCCTTCGGCGCCGCAGGAATGCTGTCACCACTGCGATGCATTTGGTGAAGACCCTGGGAGCTAGAGAGAGGCCGAAGGGCATGGCCCGGAACTCGTAAAGGGACCCCTCCACTCTGAAGCGGAGGAATCTCTGATGAGACGGATGGATCGGGACGTGAAAGAACACGTCCTGGAGGTCCAGGGAACAGAACCACATGCCTCACTCGAAGGATGGTATTATCTGAGCCAGAGTGACCATCCTGAAGGTCCGAGACCTTAGGAACTTGTTCAGGTCGTGCAGGTCGAGAATGGGGCACCAGCCCCCCGTCCGTTTTGGGATCAGGAAATACCTGGAGACAAACCCCGGGTCTGGAGGAGGATCCGCCACCTTCCTGATCACCTCTTTTTCGAGGAGCAGGGCAATATCGGCTCGGTGGGCCGACAGCGAGGTTGCGGACACCGTGGCCCCCCGAGGGGCAACGGCTCGAAAGGGTGGAGCCTGCTCGAACTCCAGAGGCAGGCCTTTTCCTACCACCTCCAACATCCAGCGGTCCGTGGTGATAGTGGACCAGGTGGAAAGGAAGTGGTGGAGCAGTCCCCCAATGGAGGGAACCCAGGGGGGACTGATGAGGCTGGGGGCAGCACCCCTCAACCCGTCACTGGGCAGGCTTGGAGGAGGAACCGGCCGAGGGACCTCCTGGGCCTTTACCTCCTTGCTTCCTGTTGGAGGAAGCCGCCGACTTGGGTTTGGGACGCCAAGCACGAGCCTGCTGGCCCTGTTGCTGGTGCTGCTGGGCCAGTTGAGCTGCATGGGCCGAAGGACGAAAGGACTTCTGCTGTTGCTGACGGTGGCCTTTGTCCCTCTGGGTGGAGGTGACCGAGTCCAGAGTGGCATTGGACTTTTCGATCCACTGGAGGTGTCCCTCCACTCCAGGGCCGAAGAGGTCAGTCCCCAAGAAGGGGACGTCCGCCGCCTTGTGCTGGGTATCCGCCGTGAAGGTGGATATCCTCAGCCACGCCCTGCGGGGCATGGCCACTGCGACCGCTACTGACCTGGCACAGGAATCACCTATGTCCAGAGCAGTCTGAAGCTGCTGCTTTGCCACCGCCCTACCCTGGTCCCGCACCTGGCGGATCGTGGTCTGCAGGTCGGTCGGGAGATGAGGGACAACCTCATCCAGGGAGCCCAAAAGGGCGTGGGAGAAGTGTGCCATCAGCACGGCCGAGCTGGCCTGTCTGAGGCCGAGGGAGGACGCAGCCTACACCTTGCGCCCGGCAAAGTCCAGCTTTTTGGACTCTTTGTCGGGGGGGCTTATCCATGTCCCGAGCATTACCAGAAGCGCGGAAGCTGTCGGTGACTAACCCCTCGGCAGAGGTGCTCGAAAATCGGGCAAGAGCCGGTAGGGACCGCATACTTCCTGGCCATCCTGGCCGAGGGCGCAGGACAGGAAGCAGGCCGCTACCAGAGCTCCAAGGCTGGGCCGACAATGGCCTCAGCCACCGGAAAGGCCTCTGTGGGGGAATCCCCTTGGTCCAGTATCTCCGTCAGGGGATACTTGGCCCATTGGACACGGGCTCGAGCTGCATCCCGGTGGACTCCAAGATGAGTCGAAGCAGACCCAAGAAGGACGATGGGCTATCGTCCAATGACTGGCCCCCGGAGGACTCCAGGTCGACCTGCCTGGAGAACAGGGAGGAGTCGTCGTCGGATTCCGAAGAGTCTGCAAAGAGCTGCCTCGGCCCTGAGCCACCCTCTACCTGCCAAGGACGGTCGGGAGTGAGGGTGACCGACAACCTGTGGGGTAGGCCATGACCCGACCGAGAATCCTTGGTCGGTGCCCCAGACTTCAGTTGTGGAGGCGGAGGTTCCACCACAATCAGTGGAGCAGCTGGTTTTGGCCGAGCAACCGGTCCTGGAATGAGCAACTCGACTGAGGTGAGTGGTTGCTTCGATCGCTCAGGCGGCAGCCACTTGATGGCCGGGGTCTGGACCAGAGTCGGTTTAGACCCAGACAACAGCAACTGCTGCCACATAAGCTCCTCATAGCACTGGCGTGAGCGAGCCTCCTCATCAAGGGAAGGGCGAGGAGAAGCGGGTGGCCAGCTGCCGGTATAGAGACGAGACCGCCGATGTCGGCGGGAACGGCTTGATCGAGATGAAGTCCGAGACCGAGACCCGCAGGGGGACCAAGGGCGAGTCTGGGAAGGGGCGGGGGACACCCGTTCTTCCCTCGGCTTAGGTACTTTAACCAGGGACTGCGTCCCCGAAGGCGCAGGCACATCCTCGGTCTCCACCGGGGGAACCGGTGAAGAAGGGTTGTCGGCTTCACTAGTCGACAGCCCGTCTGACAGATCGAGAAAAATCTCGACTGTGTCGACGGGAGTCTTGGCAGGCTGGTCTGATAGGGACACCGTGAAGCCAGCGGCCTGAGCCGCAACCTCGACCGAAGTCGACGGTCGGCTGTCCGGGGAAGGAGACCTCTCCCACTCCCACGAACGCCGACGGTGGGACTTACCCTTCGACTCCTTCTTCTTGGGCAGAGAAGAATGTCCCGATGGCCCCTCGCCGTGGAAAAGGACTGACAAAGCTCCTTGAACGGCCGTGGCACGAGGAACTCAGAGAGCGGGATAATGTCGCGTCGAGGAGGAGGAGGAAGATGCCGCCTGAGCCGCCTCCTCCTCGAGGGCGATCAACTGCTCGAGCTGCTCAGCCGAGCCGGTCGCCACGGACACCGCCCAACGAGCCTCTTTTGATTTTACCGGCGGAAAACGCTTCTCGGGGCACCCGAGCTGTAATCGGGCAGCGCGATCATCCAGGACATTGGCCGAGAAGAAAAAATTACTCACCTTAGTAATGTTGTTTCTTCCAATGGAGTCTTGCTATATTATAGACATTAGCAGTTTGATCCAGCTCTAGAACTGCCCCGGAGTGCAATGGTTAAAACCATTCCAAAATAGAATTTTGGCACGAGAGCAGCTCTATCTGTGTCATTTCAAACTTGAACTGTCAGATCTTCGAGCCAAACTCACTAAGGTCTGTGTGGAAGCTGTAACCTACACTAACCAAATGGCTACCTAAATAATAACAACCACTGATGGTCCCAACACCCAAGACTCAAGTCAGGGGACCAGAAATACTAACACCATTCTAATAATATAAAATGGAACATAAGTATAATAAAACACACACACGCGTACACATACACACCCCCAAAGTCCCAAAGGGGACAAAATGCTAACAGGACATAAGTAGTGCCCACACAAAGTTGCCCGCACCCCACCAAGTAGAGGTTCTGAGAGGGGCAGGTCGGGGGGGAGGTCTATAATATAGCAAGACTCCATTAGAAGAAACAACATTACTAAGGTGAGTAATTTTTTCTTCAAACAACATGAGTCTTGATATTATAGACATTAACAGAATACACAGCAGTACCTCCATGGAGGAGGGGCAGAACCTACTTAGGGAATAGGCTCTGAAGAACAGCTGTGTCACACCGAGCATCTCTCCTGGCCTGGACATCCAGGGAGTAATGCTTGGTAAAAGTGTGTACCGTTTTCCAAGTAGCAGCCTGGCAAATCTCTAATAAAGGGATATTCTGGCAGCAGCTAGAGACAGCTGTACCCCTGGTAGAATGAGCCCTCAAACCGGGGGCTCTGCCCACTCTGATAACAAAACTGGATACAAGAGACAATCCACCTGGCTATTGATCTCTTAGTGGCAGGTTTGCCTTTCCCAACTTCACCATAGGTAAGGAAAAATTGGAGGATTCAACCTGTGACCTTTGGTGCGCTCTATATAATAACTAAGAGCTCTCTTAACATCCAGGCTGTGCAACCTCCTCTCACTCGAAGAGGTGATCAGTGAAAATACTGGAAGGGAGATAGATTGATTAAGATGGAAATCTGAAACCACCTTAGGCAAAAACTCCTATTAGTCCCAAGGACTACCTTATCCCTGTGGAAAGAAATAAAGTCAGTCTCCACTGACAAGGCTTGCAATTCACTTATGTGTCTGGCAGAAGTGATAGCCACTAGAAAACAGTTTTCCAAGTTAGGTACTTAAGCTCTGCAGAAGACAGAGGTTCAAGAGGTTGCATTAACTGGGCAATGCAAACATTAAGGTCCCAAGCAGGGCGGTTCCGAAAAGGAGGATTAGTATGGAGTAATCCTTAAAAACTTGGAAAACACAGGATGAGAGGAAGAGGATGACTTTCCTGCTGACACAAAAGCAGACACAGCTGCCAAATGAACTCTCAGGGTAACTGGTCTGAGACCCAAGGAATTAAGATGTACCATGTAATCTAACAAAATGGGCAATTCAGCAGATTCTGGGAAATATTTTCCCAGCACACCAAATGGAAAACCTTTTCCATTTAGAACTATAAGTAGCCCTAGTGGAAGGCTTTCTGGAAGCCTTTAGGATCTCAAGAACACCCTGAGAGAGGTGTAAATCAGCAAACTCTAACTCCTCAAGAGCCAGGCCTTGAGGTTGAGGATTGAGGTCGGATACCAAACCCTTCCTGGGCACAAGTCAACAGATTGTGATTCCTGGGAGGCACACGGGAAGATGGACTGTCAGAGACAGGAGTGGGTACCAGGGTTGCCTGGCCCAATCCGGGCAATCAGAATCACCCTGCAAGGCTGAGATCTGATTTTGACTAGTACTTTGAATAGGAGAGGAAGGGGAAGCATAGAGGAACTTCCCCTCCCAATCCAGAAAGAAGGGCATCCAGGGAACTGAACCCAGCACTGGAGGCCTGCAACAGAACAGAGAAAGTCTGTGATTGTCTGGGGCTGCAAAACATCTATCTGAGGGATGCCCCACCTGGCAAAAAACTATCCCCAGCACTTGAGGATCCAGGGACCATTCAGTGATGGCCCTGGAAATCCTGCTGAGGGCATCCGCTAGGACACTGTCCTTCCTGGAAGATGAACTGCTATGAGGGAAGTGTTCAGGGAATAAACCAGAGACCACAACTTCATTGCCTCGGTGCACAAGGCCGAGACCGAGTGCCCCTGTTTGTTGATGTACCACATTGTTGTGGTGTTGTCTATTCTGACTTGTATCACCTTGTCGTGGACAGATGCAGAAAAAGCTTGAAGAGCTAAAGGCAGCTCTGAGTTCCAGCAAATTGATGTGAGCAGAGATTCCTGGGGACCAAACTCCCTGAGTGGAAAGGTAGCCATATGGGCTCCCAACCCAGAAAGGAAGCATCTGTAGTGAGAGTCAAGTCGTGAGAAGGGAAATGAAGGGACCCCGATCTTAAGTTGCTCTGATCCTTCCACCACTGGAGCTAGGATCAAGGTTCGAGTCACTGGGACCAACCTGGAAGGGGTCTCTTCTCTGAGACCAAAGGTTCTCAAGTGAAACTGAATATCTCTCATCTGAAATCTGGCTCCTGCACAACAGCTGTGGATGCAGCCATGTGCCCCAGGAGCTGCAGAAAGTGTCTTGCTGGTCGAGAGACCTGCAGAGTGAAGAAAGGGCCAGAGCCACTAAATTCCTTACCCTTTCTGGGGAAGAAAGGCTCTAGCTAGCTTGTGTCCAATTCTGGCCCTATAAAGGTGAGTACCTGGACTGGTTCCAGAACCGACTTTAGTAGGTTTAGCAGAAAACCCAGGGAGGTGAGAAGCTGCTGGGTGACCTGCAGGTGAGATTTTACCTGTTCTGGGGACTGGCCTACAATGAGCCAGTCGTCTAGATGAGAAAAACAGCAATCCTCTGCCTCCTTAAGTGGGCCACTGCCACTGCTAGACACTTTGTGAATACCCTTGGAGGCGGAGGTAAGGCGAAGGGCATTGCTCTGAACTGGTAATGACCTGAGGGCAGTTCGAATCTGAGGTACTTTCGATGGGATCTTCTGATTAGGACATGGAAATAGGCATCCTTGAGGTCCAGGAGGCTAGCCAGTCCCTGGCCTTAGGAAGTAAAATCATTGCCAGAGTTACCATTTTGAACTTTATCTGGAATACAGACCCCTGCCCTGATGCAGGAGGAACCCTACATGCTCTGAGAGCTAACAGGATGAGACCTCTGTTTCCAGGCGAGGGTCTCTGAAGCACTTGCAGGTGAAAAAGTCTGCTTCTCAACTTGGGAAACTTTTTGAAGCTGAGAACCAGACCCTGCTTACTACTTCCAGAACCCACTTGTCTGAGGTTAAAGAAGCCCAATTCTGACTGAAGTAAGCCAGCCTGCCCCCAATGGTACAGGAGAATCGGCCCTGGGCACCCCATCAGGGTGCCTGTTCCGCAGGAGCTTTAGGCTTGGGGGTGGGAGCAGGTCTGCCACCTCGCTGCCCTGCCTCTGAAAAGCCCTCTGAGCATAGGCAGAGGAGGCCTGAGTCTGGTAGAAGGCCTGTGAAAGGCCACCCCTACCCTGGGGGCATGCCTTTGAGGTGGCTTGCCGCTCCTTAGTCCTATATTCATCCATCTTCTTCATGTAATTCTCTGTCTGCTCTCCAAACAGAGAATTTCCCACCACAGGAAAATCCATAGCCTTAGTCTGGGTATCCTGTGACAAACTAGTACACCTGAGCCAGGCCAACCTACGAAAAGCTACAGATGTGGCCATGACCCTAGAGGAAACATCGTTAACATCCACAGCAGCATGAAACTGAACCTTAGAGGCTTCAATGCCATCAGCAGCCACCTGTTCTAGTTCACTAGCCAGCTGGCCATGGGCCTGCCTGGCCAATTGCAACAGTATCCCATCTAGATTTCTGATACCTAGCTACATAAGCCATATAATTTGCTTGCCTGAGTCCCAGAGAGGCTGCCATATACTGTTTTTTTTTTTTTTTTTGCCATGGCATCAATCTTCCTGGAATCCTTGTCAGGAGGATGTGAAGCCAAGGGAATATTAGCTTTATCACAGGCAGCAGGCTGAACTACCCCAACATGACTGCATTGCTGAGAAAGGAATTCTGTATCAGGGCCTGACAATGTATACCTTCTGTCCATCTTTTTATCTACAGGAGGCACAGAATTAGGAGCTTTTAAAATTTTAATTGTTTGTTTCCTAAAAGACTTATGTAAAGGAATAGACAATCTCCTAGACTCTGGAATATCCATCATTTCTACAAAATCAGGCTCCTCTTGCTCATCCACAGCCTCTTCTAAAGGAAGCTGGAGGGTTTCAGCAACTTTTTTATAAAACATAAAATGAGATGGGGACTCAGACAGCATAGGGGGAGATTCTAAAGGTCTGTCTGGGGAGATGTCCGGTTCAATGGCACACCAGACCTTCCCAGCCACATTCATACTGTTCATAATCTCCTCCCCTCCTCTGGTTCATAAAATTCCTCAATATCATAATCCTGAACCACTGGGACCGGACGAACCGACCTTTTACCAGACAGTGGTGGTTCGGAGGACCCTGAGACAGTGACTGGACAATTTGTATGGCTTTTGCTATCTCTGCAGCAGTTGGAGAAGGAATTTTGGACTCCAGACCTGCTGATTTTCTTGTTTTCTTTACTGGAATTGGTTCCTCAGAACCAGCTTTTCTTTTGTCCGAGGAAGTCTGGCCCTGGTCAGAGGGCACTCCCTCTGGTTCGGTTGGCACCGAACCGGGCTAGCCATCCGGGTCAGCGGACTTTTTGGCCTCTCGTTCCCTGAGCCTGCCCAATCTTTTTTCCAGGGTGGCTGCAGGGAAATTCTTACATACCTGGCAGTCTGACTGGAGGTGGTCAAACCCCAGACAATAAACACATGTGGTGTGTGGGTTAGCCTTGGCAAAGACTTCCCCACAAACATCACAGTGTTGAAACCCAGTGGGCCCGGTTTTTCTTTTGGGTTTCTCAGACATAATGCCAGCCTAACCAAAAACTTGCCCTTTTAACGGCAGTGCCAGGCAAGACACCCTTATCGGTTCCTAACCGTGTCACGGGTATTGGAAAAAAACGTAATAAATCCAGTTTTTTTAGAACTGATAAGAACCGGGAACTGCACTCTAAAATAGTAACTTTTAGTTTTAAATGAGTTTTAAACCCACTGATCGGTTCAAAACCGAACCGATAACTTACAAGTTCCACACAGACAAAACCTTCATTTACTTACGGTTACCACAGATAGAGCTTGAACCGAACGGTTTTGCGGTTAAAATAAAACTATTCTGGTTAAATCCAACCGAGAAAACACTTTAAACCGAGAAATGAACCGAGCAGAAGGAGGAATCTCCGGAGCGACTGTTCACTGAGGCGGAGTAAAGAATCTGACAGTTCAAGTTTGAAATGAGACAGATAGAGCTGCTCTCGTGCCAAAATTCTATTTTGGAATGGTTTTAACCATTGCACTCCGGGGGCAGTTATAGAGCTGGATCAAACTGCTAATGTCTATAATATAGCAAGACTTCATGTTGTTTGAAAGAATGGCACAACTCGCAGGCCTGCGGGTCGTGATCGAGGACTACGCAGTAGATGCACGTGGAGTGCGGATCCGTCCTGGACATTTTCTGCCCGCAAGGGCACCTCCGAAAGCCGGGAACAGATTTGTCCATCGCAGCCACGAGGGAAGATGAAGACCGAAGTTTAGAAAACTTCAAAACCAGTTTCGGGCGAACCGAAGAGTTAGGATCCAGTCTAAAACGCAGAGCGCTAAGAAGGGAACCTGAGCTTCCAAGCGGTAAGGAAGATCTGGCGTCATGGGGCGGAGCAGAGAGTTTTACCACCCGGGTGGGTGGGAGAAGCCAGCTTGAAGACCTTCCGGCAACAATTAAAAGCGGCAAGGAACCTGCCAATAAGTGTGGATTGAGCAACATATCCATGTCCCTAGAACATGTGTTTGCCCTTTTCCTCAATCTCAGTAAGGCCTTTGATACCATGGATCACAACATCTTGCTTACTGCCCTGAGCAATATTGGACTTGATAGTCCTGCCATCAAATGGTTCACCAGCTACCTCATCAATAGGTTACAACAAGTCAAATCTGCAGGTGACCTGTCTCTACAAAAATCTCTTCTACGAGGAGTCCCCCAAGGCTCCATCCTGGGCCCAATCCTATTTGCAATCTATATTAATAACCTGGACTCTCAGCTGTGCACAGCCAATGTGCACTTATTTGCAGACGATACAGTACTCTACACCTCAAATTCTTCACTGCACTTGGCCCACGAGGACTTACAGAGAGACTTTATCACTCTTCAATATAACCTTATCAAACACAAGCTCCTACTCAATGTTAAAAAGACTAAAGCCATGATTCTCTCACCAAAGGCAGCCTCTGGACCAACACACATCCCCAAGATACTAACGCTTTTGGGTGAACCCTTTGAAATAGTCGATACCTTCAAATACCTAGGGTTCTGACTGGACAACAAGCTTAACTTTCTGTGCCACCTGAATGAAGTCTCGAAAAAACGAACACATCGGTTTGGCTTATTCTACCGTATTAAACATCTGCTTACCACAGAATCTAGAAAGAGACTAGTACAATCCACATGCCTACCCATACTGGACTATGCTGACTTCCTCTACAACCATTGCCCCTCATCAATGCTAAATAAACTAGACACTCTTTACCACTGAGCCTTAAGATTTATCCTTAACCTGTCTCTTCGCACACATCACTGCCTACTGTACCAAGAGTCGGGATGGCCCTCACTCTCAGCTAGAAGGAAAAGAAATGCTCTCCTTTGGCTCTTTAAGAGCACTGTCTGACAATCTTCCCGCATACATCTCGAGCTTCTTCAAACGTGCCAATGGATCCTATGGCTTGAGATGCTACACCATACTTTGTTTCCAGATTCCTAGAGTGAATACTACCTATGGCTCGGCCGCAATCAATTTTTCACTCCCATCCTTATGGAATGCCATGCAAAGCTCATTAAAGCTTTCCTCACTCCCAAGTCTATTCATATTCAAAGCTCTGATAGCCAAATATCTGAGGGAAACATGCAGTTGTTTTAGGCGTCTACGAGCCCTTAGCTTCTGGTTCCTCCCACGAATCTTACATATCAGAATCTCACTCAACTCATATCCCTCATAAGGGAAACTCAGCACCTACTAGCCTTTCTCCTCCATTATTGGTCCTCTTCATCCTTTCCCCATCTTCCTAGCACACTTACGTTCTTTTCTCCCCCCCCCCACTATTTTTATGAAGGTACTAGTTTCTATTTAGCGGAGTTAGCCTTGGATTGACGTCTCTTCTCTCTCTCTCTCTCTCTCTCTCACGTGAATTCATTATAAATTGTAACTGCATGTACTTATGTCAAACTTGTATGCTAGGTCTATATCTCCCTTTACCTGTACTATGCTGTTGCTTCTTGGCTACCGCATCTGTGTTTATGGTATTATATTAATGTCCAGGACCACTCTGAAAATGAGCTTGCTCAATGGTGTTGATGCCTGGTTAAATAAAGTTAGTTTGATTGATTCCGTAGAAGATCTCCTGTTACGGGTGAGTAACTTGTATTTCTAGGAACGTGGATATGTTGTTCAATCCACACTTCTTGGCAGACTCTTAGCAGTTCTGCAGGAGGAGGGAGGCAAGGTGTGCAACTCCCTACTTAGGGAAAAGGGACTGGAGAACTGAGGCCCCAAAACCAGCATCCCGGCCTGCCTGATGGCAGGACTATCAAGTCCAATATTGCTCAGGGCAGTAAGCAAGATGTTGTGATCCATGGCATCAACAGCCTGTCCAGGTGTTGCTATAAGTAATATTTCAGGTGCCAAGACCCCTGTGGAAGCAATAAAATAAATATTATAAACTACCGCCGCTGCTGCTGCAATAAGAGCAGAGGTGTTAGTAACGTCACTAAATGGGTATAATACCCATTAGCACTTGCACCCGCTCAATCGGGGACACTCTGCGCTTCCGTGTTCGGCTGTAACTTTCGGCGTTTTAGTAAAATGTAACTATAGAATTAAAAATAACGACAATTACATCCCTGAACTCCCGCAGCAGTGCTAGAAAGGTACGTGGGGATGGGAATGGGTACTCTTGTTCTTTACAGGTCACCTTTAAGGGTCGTCGACCGAAGCCCTTGCTGAGAAAGGGACCACAGGTAGTCCAAAATGTTAGCCAATGGGCAGGATGAATGGTCCAGCCCTTTGCCCTGGCACCAAATGGAGAATCTCTTCCATTTAAAGGCATAACATTTTCTGGTCGACTCCTTACGGGACGCCTCAATGACGTTGAGGACCTCATCGGAAAGACTCAAGGCCTGGAACTCTAGCTGCTCAGGAACCAGGCCGTCAGGTGCAGGGATTGAAGGTCCAGATGGAGAACCTTCCCTTTGCTGACAGAAAGCAGGTCAGGGTGGGCTGGAAGCCGCCTTGGGAGCCTGGAGCTGAGGCTAAGGAGATCTGGATACCAGAATTGGCGGGGTCAGTCTGGGGCAACCAGAATCACCTGCGCTTTGTCCCTCCTTGTCTTGAGAAGCACCTTGCGGATCAAGGGAAATGGAGGAAAGGCGTAAAAGAGGCCTGGGGTCCACGGCCTCAGGAAAACATCCCCTGCAGTGAGCCGTTGAGGGCGGGCGCACGGAACAGCCTCAGCTTCGCATTCTCCCTGGAGGCAAACAGGTCCACCTGAGGAGTGCCCCAGTGGGAGAACAGATCTTGCACTACCTCCTGCAAGACAGACCACTCGTGAGATGCATTGCCTATCCAGCTGAGGGCATCGGCAAGACTGTTTGAGGCTCCTGCCACATGGATGGCTAGGAGATCTGCCTCCAGGCTGAGCACGAGAGACCATATGCGAAGAGCCTCCTTGCACAGAGGCAAGGAGTGCGTCCCGCCCTGTCGGTTGAGACAGTACATGGTCATGGTGTTGTCCATCTGGACCTGGACCACTTGACCCCTGACAAATGGAGCGAAGGCGGTCAGGGCTAGCCGTACCACTCTGAGCTCCAGCAGGTTGATGTGGCATCGGGACTCCTGTGGGGACCAGAGACCATGGACCCTGTGTTCCCCAAGATGGGCACCCCAACCCATCAGAGAGGCGTCAGCCGTCAGGATGACCGTCGGCTCAGGGCAGACAAACGGGATACCCTCCTGCAGATGATCTGGGACGAGCCACCACTGCAGGCTATCCCACATCTCCTGAGTCATGGAGAGTGGCTGGTCTAACAAGGACTCCGTGAAACCAGCGGCCCGAGCCACAACCTTGACCAAAGTCAAGAGGAGACGATCCAGGGAGCAAGACCTCTCCCGCACCCAAGAACGTCGATGCTGGGACTTATCTTTCTGGTCCCGCTTCTTGGATCGAGTGGGAAAAGACCCAGAAGGGCCCTCTCCTTTCATCGAGAGAGACTGGCAAAGCTCCCAAAAGGAAGTCATGTAGGAGGAGGATCCCAGGGGGAGCAAAATGAATGCCAAGACCGAGGAGGAGCTCGCCACAGCCTGGGCCGCCTCCTCCTCGAAGGCCGTAAGCTGTTCCAGCTGCTCTGTGGAGCCCACCAGACACCACCCAACGGGCCTCCCTCGATTTAACCATCGGGAACCTCTTCTCCAGTCGCCCCAGCTGAAGTCAGGCAGCGCGGTCCTCCAACACAGACGGAAAAAAAGAGACACACACGTCGCAAGCCTGCGGATCGTGGTCGTGCCCAAGGTAGTAAACACACATGGCGTGAGAGTCGGTGCGGGACATCTTCTGCCCACAGAGGCACCGGCAGAACCCGGGAACGGACTTGTTGTCCATCGCAGCCGCGACAGGTGAAGACCGAACTCGAGAGAGTTTTAAAATTATTTTAGGACAAAAATCCGAAGAGTCAGAATCCAGGCCTACAAAACGCGTGAGCGCTACGTAGGGAACCTGAGCTTTTAAGCGGAAAGGAAGATCTGGCGTCATGGGGCAGAGCCGAGGGTTTTACCACCCGGGTGTGTCGAAGGAGCCAGCTTAAAGACCTTCCGGCCAATCTTAAAGCGGCACGGTACCTGCCAAGAAGCATGGATTGAACAACTTATCCATGTCCCTAGAATTTGTATTCCCCATATTTCTGCAGTTATGGGACGAACTAACAGAACAGTTGCTGGTGGAGATGGAGTCCGATCCAAAGACTTGAAATCAGGTACGGGCTCAGAAGTGAAAACGGGGATAGATGATCCGACGATGCAGCCGACCAATGCTGCATTTCTTAAGGCAATACAACAGCTCGACCAGAAAATGGAAAACTTTACCTCACAGTTTAAAGCTTTAGACACCAAGGTCGAATTACTGGAGGAAGAGACAAAAATCGGCATCCGCATCGGCAGCAAAGGCCATGACAGTATCCACAGGTCTCAAGAAGGAAAACATGGTGCTGCGGAGATGCTTGGAGAACTTGGAAAATGCTTCTCATGCCTCCCATTTTTGAATTTTGAGTTTGCCAGAGGAAACATAAGGAAATGATCTTGTCACCTTTCTGTAATCTTTTTGTGCCAAGGCTTAACAGATCCAGGAGCCCATTAGAATCTTAAAGGCCTACAGGATCAGCCCGCACGGCGGGAGAAGACGTACGGTGACTAACCAGTTCCTACCCTGCACACTTCTCGTGGTATTCGGCTCAGTGAGGGAGAAAGACCTAATCATCACCATAGCAAAACAACGGGGATCCTTGGAGTTGGATGGAGCAAAGGTGCCCATCTTCCCTGACTTAATTTTTGCTAAACGACAGTGTCGGATTAGAACCCACCTCAGACAACTAGGGATTCACCATGTTCTTCTGATACCGGCTAGTCTCCGGATTACATATGGGGAGAAAGAAAAAATTACTCACCACAGTAATGTTGTTTCTTCTAATGCAGTCTTGCTGTATTCTGACTTAATGCAGTTAGCCCCAGCACTTTAACTGCCCCAGAGAGTAAGGAGTTAAACTCTATGCAGGAGCATAGAACGTTGAGTTCGAGCTCAGTTTTCAAACCTCTTTCTGTGGTACTTCCCAGTTTAACCGTCAGATTCTTACGAGCAACTAACTAGCCGAGTCTAGATACTATATATATATATATATATATATAAAAACATAAAAGTGTGTGCGGAAATTGTTTTAGTATAAGCCAAAAGGCAACAATTTGGGCCCAGAAGACTCAAGTCGAGAACCCAAGAAGAACAGGGTAGTTACAACACTAGACAGATTTATAACACAAACAGAATGAACCCACCCAAGATGGGGGGTGCAAGGTACACCCCTGAGGTGCAACACTGTACCTGCCAGCCCACTTTCCAAAAACTAGGTTCTGAGAGGGGAGGCGGGGGGGGTCAAAATACAGCAAGACTCCATTAGAAGAAACAACATTACTATGGTGAGTAATTTTTTCTTCAAACAACAAGAGGTCTTGCTGTATTCTGACTTAATGCAGACTACCAAGCAGTTCCCTATGGAGGAGGGAATGCAGAACCTACTTTGGGAACAGTCTCTGCAGTACTGCTGTGCCAAACCTAGCATCACTCCTAGCCTGGATGTCCAGGGAGTAATGCTTGGTGAATGTATGGACTGTCTTCCAGGTGGCTGCTTTCCAGATATCTAACAATGATATATCTCTGGCCACAGCCAGAGTAGCAGCTGTACCCCTAGTCGAGTGAGCCCTCAGGCCTGAAGGAGGTATGCTACCCAATCTGTCACAGCAGCATTGTATACAAGAAACAATCCACCTGGCTTACCTTTCCCCACCTCACCATAGGTGAGAAACAACTGAAGTCATTCCTGTAAGCCTTAGTGTGGTCTATGCAATAGCCAAGAGTTCTTCTAACATCCAAGCTGTGTAACCTTCTTTCACCTGAAGAGGAGTGGTCAGTGAAAAACACAGGAAGAGACATAGACTGATTCAGATGAAAATCTGATACCACTTTGGGTAAGAAGCTCCTATTGGTTCTTAGGACCACTTTATACCTATGGAAGGATATGAAGTCAGGTTCAACCAACAAGGCCTGTAATTCACTAATCCTCCTGGCCGAAGTAATGGCTACCAGGAACACAGTTTTCCAGGTCAAGTATTTCAGCTCAGCCAAAGCCATGGGATCAAAGGGGGGCTGCATGAGTTGTGCAATGCAGACATTAAGATCCCAAGCAGGAGTCGGTTCTCTAAATGGAGGGTTTGTATGAACCAGACCCTTTAAAAACTTTTTAAACATATTATGAGAGGCCAGGGAAGAGCCCTTCCCTGCTGAAAGGAAAGCAGAAATTACTGCTAGGTGAACCTTTAGAGTTGCAGGCCTAAGGCCTAGACCACTGAGGTGAACCAGATAATCTAAGGCTGTGGAGATGCCTGCAGAATCAGGGATGATGCCTTTCTGAGAACACCAAATGGTAAACCTCTTCCATTTGGAGTCACAAGTCTTTCTTTCTTTAGTCATAAGGCAATTCTGGGGGGTGTGGGTAGGAAGAAGTAGGCTGCTGGTTAATTAGGATCTGCAGCTTATCCAGTAGGTAGGGAAATGGGCAGACTGGGTGGGCCAAGTGGTCCTTATCTGCCGTCAAATTCTATGTTTCTATGTTTCTAGTAGATGGTTTATTGGAAACCTTCAGGATATCCATGACTGCCTGAGAAAGATGCAGGTCTGCATATTCTAGCTCTTCAAGAGCCAGACCTCGAGATTGAGAGACTGGAGATTGGGATACCAGATCCTCCTCTGGGAGGAGGACAGAAGATTGTGTCTCTTGGGAAGGGACAGGGGACGAGACACTGACAGAGACAGGAGCAGAGGATACCAAGGCTGGTTGGCCCAGTCTGGAGCCACTAGGATCACTGTGCAAGGTTGAGTTCTGATCTTGATCAGGACTCTGAACAGCAGAGGGAATGGAGGGAAGGCATAGAGGAACCTGCCCTTCCAATCCAAAATCAGGGCATCCTGGGGCACAGTCCCCAGGAGTGGAGGTCTGCAACAGAACAGAGGGAGTTGGTGACTGTCCGGGGCTGCAAAGAGATCTATCTCTGGAGTGCCCCATCTGGAGAAAATGGTCTGCAGGATGAAAGGATTCGGGGACCATTCATGATGTCCCTGGGATATTCTGCTCAGAGCATCTGACAGTACATTGTCCTTCCCTGGAAGGTGAACTGCTGCTAGGGAGGTCTGAAGAGACTAGGCCAGAGACCACAGTTTCATGGCTTCCGTGCACAAGGCCGAGGACCGAGTGCCCCCTGGTTTGCTGCTATACCACATTGTGGTCATGTTGTCTGTTCTGACTTGGACCACCTTGCCCTTGACCAAATCTGAGAAGTGCTGAAGGGCCAGGAACACTGCCCTGAGTTCCAGAAGGTTGATGTGAAGGAGAGACTCCTGTGGGCTGTCAAGGCCCACAGGTGGGCTCCCCAACCCAGGAGAGAAGCATCCGTAGTCAGAACTACTGAAGGAGTTTTGCGGGAGAAATGGGACTCCTTGTCTGAGGTTGTCCTGATCCAGCCACCACTGGAGAGCTTGGACCAAAGTCTGAGTCACTGGAATCAGTTTGGTAAGAGGATCCTTTTTTCTGAGGCCAGAAGGACCTTAGGTGAAACTGAATGTCTCTCATCTGGAATCTTGCTCCCTGCACCACTGCAGTGGAAGCTGCCATGTGGCCCAGAAGCTGGAGGAACTGTCTTGCTGGGCGAGAGACCTGAGGTCGAAAAGATGAAGTAAGATCCATTAAAGCCTTCACCCTTGCCATGGGAAGGAAAGCTTTTGCTTGTACAGTGTCCAGATCTATTCCTATAAAGGTGAGAAGTTGAACTTGGGGATCTTGGGGTTGTCATCTCTGATGACCTCAAGGTAGGGAAACAGTGTGACAAGGCATCAGGTAAAGCAAATAGGATGCTGGGATGTATAGGCAGGGGCATCACCAGCAGGAAAAGGGAGGTCATAATTCCGCTATACAAGACACTAGTGAGGCCCCACCTGGAGTACAGTGTACAGTTCTGGAGACCATACCTACGTAAGGACATAGACAGGGTAGAGAAGGTTCAGAGGAGGCAACAAAGATTGTGCATGGGTTGCATCACAAGTCCTATGAAGACAGGTTGAAGGAACTGAACATGTACTCCCTGGAGGAGAGGAGGAGAGGGATATGATAGAGACATACAAGTATCTTACAGGGAGGAACAGGGTGCAGGAAAACACTATTTTTAAGCGAAAAAGATGTTTCAGGACTAGAGGGCATGGGATGAAGTTGAAGGGAGGACGATTCAGAGGAAACATGAGAAAGAATTTCTTCACAGAACGGGTGGTGGACAAGTGGAACACCCTGCCAGAGGAAGTGGTGGGAGCTGAAAAAAATCACAGGATTTAAGAATGCATGGGATAGACATAAAGGAATTCTAGAGGTCAGGGGTAAGGGGAAATAGACTTCTAGGAAAACAAACTGAACTTACAAGCTCAAATGGGCAGACTAGGTGGGCCATAGGCCCTTATCTGCCGACACTGTCTATGTATCTATGTATCTATGTAACTAGATCGAGGACAGACTTTGGAAGATTGAGAAGAAAACCCTGGGAACTGAGTAGGTCCTGGGTAGTTTGCAGAGCTGACTTGACCTGTAGAGATGACTGACCCACAATGAGCCAGTCGTCCAGATATGGGAAGATGGTGATACCCTGTCTTCTGAGGTAAGCCACCACTACTGCAAGGCACTTTGTGAACACCCTTGGAGCTGATGTTAGTCCGAATGGCATGGCTCTGAATTGGTAATGGCCTGAAGACAACTCGAACCGGAGGCATTTTCTGTGGGAGCACCTGATAAGGATATGGAAGTAGGCATCCCTGAGGTCCAGAGATGCTAACCAATCTCCTGGCCTTAGAGAGGGAAAGATTATTCCCAGAGTTACCATTTTGAATTTGGGCTTTGAAATGTGTTTGTTCAAATACCTTGGGTCTAGGATGGGTCGCTACTCCCCTGTTTTCTTTGGGGTAAGGGAGTATCTGGAGCACAGTCCTTTTCCCTTGTGCTGAGTAGGAACCTTCTCTATAGCTCTGAGAGCTAGAAGAGAGGAAACCTCTGCCTCTAGGGCACAGGTTTCTGAGATTGATGCAGGTGGAAAAGACTTGGCCCTCTTTTTTGGAAAGTTTTTGAAGCTGAGGGCCAGTCCCTGGCTTACTACTTCCAGGACCCACCTGTCTGAGGTCACATACTTCCAGGCCTGGAAGCAGTAAGCCAGCCTGCCTCCTACTGGAAATGGGGAGTCGACCCGGGCTGACACCTCAGGGTGTCTGCTTGGCAGGAGCCTTAGACTGGGAGGAGGAGGGAGCTGCCCTGCTCATCCCAGTCCTGCCCCTTCCTCTGAAGAACCCCCTCTATGGGAAGGGAGAGGAGGTCTGGGCTTGGTAAATAAAGGCCTGTGAAAAAGCCTGCCCCTGCCCCTAGACTGCTGCTTTTGTGGAGTGGATTGCCTTTGCTTGGCCTGAGCACTCCTGTACATGATCCTGTATTCATCAATTTTCTTCATGTAAGCCTCTGTTTGCTCCCCAAACAGAGAGTTACCCACTACAGGAAAATCCATAGAATTGGTCTGGGTATCCTGTAAAAGGCTAGTACATCTGAGCCAAGCATGTCTTCTGTGAGACACAGATGTAGCCATGACTCTAAATGTCACATCATTGGAGTCAACAGCAGCATGAAATTGCATTTTCGATGCCTCAATTCTATCAGCAGCCACCTCCTCCAGCTCTTTGGCTAGCTGGAGGGAGACCTGTTTAGCCAGTTCCAGAACCATATCCCATCTGGATTTCTGGTATCTGGCTGTGTAGGCCATATAATTAGCCTGCCTGGGTCCCAAAGAGGATGCCAAATACTGTTTTTTGGCCATGGCATACACTTTCCTGGAGTCCTTATCCAGGGGTGTGAAGCCAAAGGGATGTTAGCCCTGTCACAGGTTGCAGCCTGCACTACCCCAACATGGCTTCTATGATTATAAAGGAACTCCGTAGCTGAGCCTGATAACATACCTCCTGTCCATTCTCTTGTCCACAAGAGGTACTGAATTAGGAGTTTGTAAAAGTTTGTGTGTCTGTTTTCCCAAGGACTTATGAAGAGGGATATACAGCCTTTTGGACTCTGGGATGTCCATCATTTCCACAAAATCAGGATCTTCCTCCTTCACAGCAGCTTCAACAGAGGGAAACTGAAGGGTTTTGGCCACCTTTTTGTAAAACAAAAAGTGTGAAGGGGACTCAGAGAGCCTGGGAGGAGAGACACCCGAGGGCCTGTCTGGTGAGATGTCCGGTTCAATGGGCACATCCAGACCTCCCCCCCGGTCGTCGTCATCGTCATTGTCATCAGGATAGTCTTTATCTCCCTCCCACTCCCCCAGAAAATTTTCTCAGAAAACAGAAGAAATATAAGGTTGGTTCCTAACTGGACCGACCAAAAAGAAACCGAGGAAAAAAGTAATTTCCACACACTTTTACAAAATAAACACAGTCACTACCTATCTACAACAGTACCTGTACCGTAGACAGAGGCTGGAAAACCAAAAAAATAACAAACAGAATGGTTTAAAACCAAACGTTACTTTTTTACCGAACCGAGCAGAGGAATCTCCGAAGCGACTTCACTGTTACCCGGAGTAAAGAATCTGACGGTTACACTGGGAAGTACCACAGACAGAGGTTTGAAAACAGAGCTCGAGCTCAACATTCTATGCTTCTGCATAGAGTTTAACTCCTTACCCTCCGGGGCAGTTCAAGTGCTGGGGCTAACTGCATTAAGTCACAATACAGCAAGATTTCATGTTGTTTGAAACTTACCAGTTCGCGAACTCTGATGCGACTAACAAAGTGCTTACCCGTATAGAGCGTGGGTTCCAGACTAAAGAGGAAAATAGTGACAGTGACTCTGGGGACACTGAGCGAGTAATATCAGTTGGAATAAACCTCTGTGCCCATGTCCAATTAAGTTAAAAATGGTCTGTTATTTCGCCCAGTCCTGAAACACCTTTTGAGAAATGTCTGTTTTTTTACAGCTCTTTTATAGCTTTTGGTCTGGGACAGGGTAAATGGACATATCTTTGTGGTAAAAAAAGGAGACTATTGAAAAGTTCCAGTCAGGGCTAAACATACTTTCTTTTACAATCGTGAAGTATTTTACCTGCCATTAGAATACTGGACATGCGCAGTGTGTAAAGCCTTTTCTGTTAGAGATACAAGTTAAATAAAGCTAAAAGATGACTGTCGTTAAATAATTGCATACAAGTTGGAAGATTTTTATTTAAATTCTTATCAACTGATGAGATATGGGGAACATTGGGAGCATTTGGGAATTTTGTTGACTGAGGGAGCTCTGCTGAAATGCACATATGTCTAACTAATTAATATGGTAGAGGGATGTTATACCACATACAGAAGGTGATCGATAAAAAAAGACATGTGATGTGATGGTAATCACGTCTCATGGCAGTAATGACCTGATGTAAATCAGATGGTGGGAATATATTACAATATAATGTTCCTCCCCCCCTGTGAGGTAACAGTATGTAGGGCTTGTTCAATCCTTACTGTAACAATGATGATTGAATTACTTGTAATGTCTATGATTTTTATAAGCCTACATAAGAGGGTAGAGTATTGTGTATTTTATACAGTAAACTAATGAAAAAAAAGTTTAAAAAAAAAAAAAGGACAAAGACAGGGTGAGGGCTGTGAAGAGGAGGCAATCAAGACAATAGAGGCAGCAAGGGGAGCCTTGCTAGGGGAAGGATGAAGGGCCTCAACATGTACTCCTCAGAGAACAGGAGCACCAGGGGGGACATGACAGAGACCTTTAGATACCTCCAGGGAATAAACAGGGTGGAGAGTGGAGAACATTTTAGGTGGAGCACAAACATGGCTAATATCCCCTTAAATATTTAGGGCTTCATAACTGTATTCATTTTTATGTTATATGGTATTTATGTATGGATTTGTTTGATGGTTTACTTAGTCTCAAATGCTTGTTGGCCCGGTGGCGCTGAGGGTTGAGGTGCTGAACGCCATACCTTGCACCACGCCGGTGAACCAAGTTCAGGAATGAGCTCGGGCACCGGGGGTCGGCAGGAGAGGGAGAGGATCGAGCATCCGATGGACTGCTTTCCTCTCCCTGGTGAGGAAGCAAGGGCATCTCAAGTGCAGAAGAGACCCCCGGTGGAAACCAGGGGTAAAACTAGCATGGAGCTGCTAAGGGGAGAAGCATGGTGGATGTCTACGGCTTAGCCGTGCTGACATCATTGCACTCCCGCGCTCCTGGGGAAAACAACAAAGGAAAAACCCTGTTGCTTGGACAGGTGACAGCTCCCCTTTAGACCACATTGCCACATGCCCAGTACTGGGAACTTGTCTCCGCCCCCTCTGTCCTTCCAACACCTCAGCTGGGCACACTAGATTATAGATAGAGTGCTGGAGTGACAGCGGCCCTACCTCAAGGGGCTCAGAGCTGGGGGGTCTGCCGGCAGGAAGTTGGTGGAGGGCGGCTACCCTCTGAGGAGACAGGGCATCAGGTGGGCGGTAGAGCAGTGAACGGTGAGCAGGAGCAGCTCGAGAGAGTTCCAGGTTGCGATGCAAAAATAGAGTCTACAAAAAAAAAGTCTCAAATGCTTGTTTCACTGAAGTGTTCAATGTATTTTAACAACAGTTGTAATGTACTTTATCATAAAAAAATAAACATTTTTAATGAAAAAAACGAGAAAACACAATGAAGTAAGCAGGGAGAAGTTTCAAGAGATAGGGGAGAAAACACCTCTTCACAGTAAGGGTGGAGGACAGATAAAGTACTGAGGACAGTGACGGGATTCAAGCATGCAGGAGTCAGGAACATGGGTATCAATAAAAGGAAGAATCACCCGGAGAGGGTAGGGGGAAGCTGGGGGTCATTCAGGGCCCCTTGCCACCACACAGGGAAAGTAGGACAGACTTGATGGGCTTTGTGTCCTTTTCTAATGACATCTGTTTCTATCAGTTTCCATCGAATGCTGGGTAAAACTGAAATTTAGCAAAAATATACTTTCTAACTAACAAAACCGCAACTAATGAGAACTATGACAAACTAGACAGCAGAAGCAATGAGAAGTTATGGGCCCTGACAAGGCAGACATCAGTACTGATGTTGTGCTTTGATGGGTGGGAGGAGGGCCGACTGAGGCAGCTGAGGCTGTCACTACTTTTCACGTGCATGACTTTGTACATCAATGCTTTGCAGACATCGCTAACCCCAAATATTCCAGTTCCTGCAGAGTCCAAGTAGTGGGGATGTACAGAAGATTGACTCTAGAAAGATCATATAAAACAGCAGTGTTTGAAATCTGAACTAACAACACCACTTGCTAGTAAAATACCCATGTTTTCAACTTACATATCGTGGGAATTGTTTGAAGGAATGGAACATGTAGAATCGATGGAAGTAAATGATCCCTGTAGCCAAGGTATCATAATGTCTGTGGGAACAATTAAGGAAGTTTGTAAAATCTTTAAGCTGTCTCATACCTCAATTATGCTTGTTTTGAAATGCTCTTTGTAAAGGGTTGCTTCAAATCAAATGTTTTCACAATGGTTTTCAATCATGAGGGGAATAAGTCAGGGGTGCCCCATCTCACCTCTTCTGTTTGCTACATCTGCTGAAACACTGGCAGCCCTTTTTCACGAATCTAAAGATGTTAAAGGCATAGTAGAATAGGGATGGGAACCAATAATCATTTTACATACAGAAGACACCCTTTTGATTTAACAAAATCCCATTAATGTGTTTCTCCATTTTCAGAATCTAATCACCAATCAAGGCACTATTTCAGGATTTAAAGGAAGGTTACATGTAAAAATTATAAAAACACATGTTGTGCATTGGGTTTTTGCTGCTCTGATGATGGTCCTTGGCATTATATTGCATGTGTCTGTGGCAAGATCTTTGTTTTACTTTTTTCCTGCCAGTTTCATGCCCCTGGGGTAGCCACACAGCTTTCTTTTATTACCTTTGATCTGTTGCTATTTTCTCAGAATGCCTCTGGAAATGATGTCAATTAGACTTAAAACCTTCAAAGGTGTATTGTCTTCATTATCACCCAGCGACTGTACTGTACAAAGAAAACTGCCACACATTCATAATGACAAAAGCTGCTGCTTAGAGAAACCAGACTTCAGCTTGGGGAGGGAGGACAAATACTTTTTCAAAGCGATTAACTTTCACAAGCAGTTGCACATAGATGTTATGACTAGATTCTAATTAGGATCTTGGGCTCTCAGTGCCACTGCAGGGTCTGACATCTTTCCCAGAGGCATGCTAGAAAATTCCAACAGATCAAAGGCTATATAAAAAGATAGCATGGGTGGCTACTGCCAGAGGCCATAAAACTGGCAGGGAAAATTACAAAAAAATGTCAAAAAACATAGGGAACTGAACGCCAGGGACCATCAGAGGAACAAACACCCAAAGCAAACATTTGTTTTTATAATTTTGCATGTAGTTTTCCTTTAAGATGAATCTATAAAAACAAGAGTACTTCATCTCAGTGGAAGAGGTTCAAGGAATGAATGTCAAAGCATTCTATATCACTGGGCCACTTGGACTATCAAATATTTTGGGCTTCACATTGGCTCTGATCTCCAGAAGTTCTATGATTATAACTATGTCCCGTTTCTTACTCAATTACAAGCGGATTATGCTTGCTGTGCAAATCTAGCATTGGTGGGAAGGGTTGAGTGACCACATGAAAATACATCCATGCTTGCTATTTTTGTTTTGACATTTTATGCATCTCTCTTCCTCCAGAATTTTGGTCTAAATTACAAAAGTTAACCAGTAAATGTATCTGAAACAATGCCAAACCTCGACTTCGATGGTCAGTCTTGTGTGTTCCCAAACTCAGATGGGGTTTGGGACTTCCAAATGTTCAGATATTACATAGCCACAAGGTTAGCAGAAATCCCAGACATACTTTGTAAATGCCCAGATAATGGCTCATATGATATGGAAAGAAATGCATCTCTCTCCTACCCTTTTTCTCCCTACCAGTGATGTCTCTATCCCCACAACTAATTTAAAATCGGTCTAATCCATGAACTCATAATACAATACATACATGCCATCATGTGATCTGGGAAAATAATCTTCCCTAAACCATTCAAGGCTGACCCTTAGGTGCCCTCAAGTCACACCAGCTCATCTAAATCAAACTTTAATACTATGGGAATGTAGAGGCTTGTTCCATTTAGGTCGGCTGTATCAAGATGACATCTTCTGCACATTTCAAGACCTTCATCAGGAATTTCACATACACAACTCTCATCTCTTATTATCTACAAGAAAAGAGATGCTCAACAATGGAACCAGTTAAACAATGGTTAATAACACCACTTTCATAATTTCTATAATGTTATGAACTTTGCCTACAAGCATCTACTGGTCGAGGACTTATCCTTCCTTCTTACTGAAGGATAAGTCCTTGACAGGTAGGTAGGTAGGTAGAAAGGAAGATAAGGTTGAGGATCCTTGTCTTTTCTTGTGCCACACAGTGATTAGCCCCGATTCTAAGGCTGTTAGTTTTTTATTTTCCCAGGCTTCTGAAAACATCTTATGTAATGTGGGTGTGACCTCTTCAATGAATTTGTGATAGAAATTTTAAGGTACATTATCCAGCCCTGGTGATTTTTTTATTTAGGAAAGTAATAAGTGACTGTCTGCTTTGTTAGCTAATATCTGTTGTTTGATGGGTCTAAAATACAATCTAAGTTATCCACTAGTAATGTCAGTTCTTGTTCACTAATTGGCCCGTCTAGCTCTGTTCTTTGTTCCAGTTTCTTTAGGGGGAGAGCAACACTTTCGATAAAATTAGAAAAAGCAATTTCAGAAAAAAGAGCAGTCAGTGTTGTTATAAAGATCAGCATAAAATTTACCAAAAACATTCTGTTAATACCTTTTGTGTCTTTGCCTGTACTACTTGTACGGCCATATTTTATACTAAGAATGTCCATAGTATTGTTAGCATTTCTGAGTCTAATCACCAATAATCTCTACACATTTGGACCCGATTCAGTGTATCTAAGTTTTGTCTTCTCAACACAGAAGATTGCTTCATCTTTCAAGAGGCCATCATATTAATTTTTAATTTCTGACCATTCCTTCCATAACCTCTCCAAATTATCTGTCAATAGCTCAGTTTCTATTTTAAGTTTTTCCATTTTCCCCATCAATTATCATCTGTCTCCATTTTTTTCCTTTTTCGATGATATTCCAATAAACTGCCCTCTAATGATACATTTTGTGTCTTCCAACTGGTGGCCGTGATGTGTCTGAAGCTTTGTTGGTCTCTAAGAAATAGATTAGATCTTTTTTAATCTTTTCCACTACCAAGACATCATCTAGCAGGAAAGCAGGGTCTGTGTTTTTCTCTCTTCCTACAAAAGTTATAGAAATTGGCGAGTGGTCAGATATTGTGCTTTGATGTATATTAACTTCTTGTATGGTAGAGATTAAAGATTTAGGTTTAACAATTTGATCAGTCCATAAGCATGTTTTGTGAACTGGTGACCAAAATGTATATTCCTTTGTATTACTGTTTGGCATCCTCCAGACGTCAACAAGGTCAAGAGTTTCGACTTCAAATTTAAGGTCCTTGTCTGCTTTTGTTAGCTTATAGTTGTTGTTTGACCTGTCTAAAACTGGGTCTAAAATACATTCTAAGATACCTGCTAGTAAATTATTTGAGGCCAAAAAACTATTTAGGTGATCCAAAATATCCTTAATTTCCCATGCCCAGCTTTATTGAAGCCATAAATATTAGTATAGTTTTATAAGTTCTTAAGGTCCTATTTACGATGCCGGCCCGGGGACACTGAGGGTTGAGGCTCTGGATGCCACACCTTGTGCCACGCCAGCGACCCAAGTTTTGGAACGGACTCTGGCCGCTGGGGGTTGGCAGGGGTGGGAAGGGATCGAGCATCCAGAGGACTACTCTGCCTTTCTGGTGAGGGATTTGGGGTTAGCACCGCTCCTGTGCAGCTCCTGGTGGTGACCGGGGACAGAGCTAGGAACATGCAGCGCTTTTGGATGCAGAGGGTGGAGCAGCGGCAGGCGGTGGGGCGTTAGCGCCATGGACGCCATTGCACATCCGCGCTCTGGGGGATAAACCAAAAAAAAAAAAACCCCGGGGAGGTGATGAGGGCCCCAGGGATCTAGCCCCATATCCCCAGTACCAGACCCTTCCTCCGACAGTCCCCAGGCACCACCCACAGGATGGACCCTCTAACTTCAGAAATTTGCCACCAGGTAGGTGAAGTGGGCCCTCCCCTGGGGAGGGGGGTGATCCGGGGGGGGCTGGGAAGTGCTGGTTAGGGGGGGACTTTGGAGGAGGGTCTCGGTGGGGAGTACAGGGCAGGTCGAGAGGGTACCTCCGAGAGATGCCCCAGCCGAAGGAGATAAAGTTTAAAAAAAAAAAAAAAATCCCCTGTACGATCAAAGAATGCCCTTCTATGTCTGCAACTGTTTCCTGCCCAAAAAAAGGAGTATATTTCTTTATAAGTGTCAGTAAACCAACCCTTTTATTACTGTCCCCAAATCCAATCACCTTGCCAATGCATTCTCACTTCATAAGCTCCAAGTCCTTTTGTTTCAAATGCATTTCTTGAAAGAAAGCAGTGTTAGCATTCCATTTTTAAAGATGGCTAATTATATCGTTTTATTTTATCATTAGGGTCTCTGATATTCCAAGATATTATTTTTGTACTACCAGACATCTAAAATTACTATGTTTTGGAGGCAGGTAAATAGGTATTTGAATATCAACTTAAAATATGTAATAACTTGAATACAAATGTTTGTTTCTTTTTTTGTACAAATGCATAACACTGCTTCCTGCTTTCTTAGGGTACTTTGTCATGTTTGCTGAACATATGTAAATAACGTCTGTTTCATTGTTCAATTATGCTCTACTGTATAACAATTCTATATACTATGTATTGTATCTACTCTGTACCACTGCATTGCCACCTGGTGGCCAGGGTCATGACTGAAAATGGTCCTCTGGATCAGTGCACTTTCCTGGTAACCAAAAACATAAATAAATAAATTTTTATTAATTTTCCAAAGATAACAGATAGGTATACAGTTTACACAATTTTGCTTTTTACTTCCAAAATTTATGACATGAGAAATTACATACATATGATCAGCAGACCCAAGATATCATTCAGTCCTACTGATTACCCTTGCAGACATACCTGTTATTTAATTATTTATAATAATTAGTTACTTGTCTGCATCCGTCACTATTTCTGATGTGCAAAAACTTATGATATTGACAAAGTGTAAAGTATACCCTAAAACTGGCAAAGTGCCACGATAGTGTGAAGAGAAAGACGACAGAAAAGAGGTATATAGAGAGAGAGAGAGAGAAAAAAGATTTGTTCTGCCATTAGACAAATTTTGTTTTTTTTCTAGTTCTGCTTTTGATTCTTGGATTTTATACAGGTATGGTACTTTACTCGTGATAGCTTTCCTCCTATATGTAGTGCGAAAAGAAAAAAATACTCTCCATAGTAATGCTGTTTCTTCTAATGGAGTCCTGCTGTGTTCTGACAATATGCAGTTAGCCCCAGCACTTGAACTGCCCCGGACAGGAGAGAGTTAACTCTATGCAGAAGCATAGAATGTTGAGATCGAGCTCGGTTTTCAAACCTCTGTCTCTGGTACTTACCAGTGTAACCGTCAGATTCTTACGAGCAAACTAAGTACTAAAATCTGGAAACTGTTTACTATATAGTCAAAAGGCAACAATCTGGGTCCAAAAGACAAGTCGAGAACCCAAGAAAAAAAGGTAGTGACAATAATATATATTAAAGATAACAGCAACAATAAAACAACTACCCCACCCTTAAGAGGGAAGGTACAAGGTACACCCCTGAGGTAGAACACTATACTTGCCAGCCCACTTCCCAAAAACTAGGTTCTGAGAGGGGAGGCAGGGAGAGAGGTCAGAATACAGCAAGACTCCATTAGAAGAAACAACATTACTATGGTGAGTAATTTTTTCTTCAAACAACATGAAGTCTTGCTGTATTCTGACTTAATGAAGACTACCAAGCAGTTCCCTATGGAGGAGGGAATGCAGAACATAATTTGGGAACAGGCTCTGCAGTACTGCTGTGCCAAACCTAGCATCACTCCTAGCCTGGATGTCTAGAGAGTACTGCTTGGTGAATGTATGGATGGTTTTCCAGGTGGCTGCTTTACAGATTACTAGCAAGGGTATATCTCTGGCCACAGCCAGAAAAGCAGCTGTACCCCTAGTCGAGTGAGCAGTCAGGCCTGGAAGGGGTGTTTTGCCCAATTTGTCATAGCAGAATTGTATACAAGAGACAATCCACCTGGCAACAGTCCTTTTAGTAGCAGGTTTACCTTTCCCCACTTCACCATAAGTGAGAAACGATTGAAGACAGTCATTCCTGTGTGCCTTAGTATGCTCTATGCAGTAGCTAAGTCCCCTCTTAACATCCAAACTGTGTAACCTTCTTTCCCCTGAAGAAGAGTGGTCAGTGAAAAACACAGGTAGAGACATAGACTGGTTCAGATGAAAATCTGATACCACTTTGGATAAGATCCTCCTATTGGTTCTGAGGACCACCTTATCCCTATGGAAGGAGATGAAGTCAGATTCAACTGACAGGGCCTGTAATTCCATAATCCGCCTGGCAGAAGTAATACCTACCAGGAACACAGTTTTCCAGGTCAAGTACCTAAGCTCAGTTGAAGCCAAAGGTTCAAAGGGTGGCTGCATGAGCTGAGCAATGCAGACATTAAGATCCCAAGCTGGAGTGGGCTCTCTAAAGGGAAGATTAATATGAACCAGACTTTTGAAGAACTTACTGAAAATAGGATGAGATGCCAGGGAAGAGCCCTTCACTGCCGAAAGGAATGCAGACACAGCTGCTGGGTGAACCTTCAGAGTTGCAGGTTTAAGGCCTAGATCATTAAGGTGAACCAGATAATCTAAGGCTGTGGCAGTGTCTGCAGAATCAGGCAAAATGCCCTTCTGAAAAAAACAAATGCTGAATCTTTTCCATTTGGAATTATAAGTTTTTCTAGTGGAAGGTTTTCTAGAGACCTTTAAAATATCCAGAACTCCCTGAGCAAGATGCAGGCCTGCATACTGTAACTCTTCAAGAGCCAGGCCTTGAGGTTGAGAGACTGGAGATTGGGGTATCAAATCCTCCCCTGAGACGAGGTTAGGAGATTGTGTCTCTTGGGAACAGACGGGGAAGTGACACAGCCAGAGACAGCAGTAGAGGATACCAAGGCTGTCTGGCCCAATCTGAAGCCACCAGTATCACTGTACAGGGTTCAGATATGATTTTGATTAGAGCTCTGAACAACAGGGGGAAGGGAAGGAAGGCATCGAGGAACCTGCCCTTCCAATCCAAAATGAGAGCATCCAGAGGAACAGTCCATATGACTGGAGCTCTGCAGCAAAACAGAGGAAGCTGGTGATTATCCGGGGCTGCCAAGAGATCTATCTCTGGAGTGCCCCATCTATTGAAGATTACCTTTATGATAGGAGGATACAGGGGCCATTTGTGATGTCCCTGGGAGATTCTGCTCAGAGCATCTGCCAGTACATTGTCCTTTCCTGGAAGATGAACTGCCGTCAGATAAGCCTGAAGGGAATAGGCTAGAGACCACAGTTTCATGGCCTCTGTGCACAAGGCCATGGACCAAATGCCTCCCTGCTTGTTGATGTACCACATTGTGGTGGTGTCGTCTGTCCTGACCTGCATCACCTTGCCTCTGACGGAGTCCGAGAAGGCCTGAAGGGCCAGGAAGACTGCCGTGAGTTCCAGCAGATTGATATGAAGGAGAGACTCTTATGGAGACCAGACCCCCGAGCCGTGAGGGCTCCCAAATGGGCTCCCCAACCTAGGAGAGAAGCATCTGTGGTAAGGACTACTGAAGAGACTTGAGAGACGAACAGGACACCTTGTCTGAGATTGTCCTGGTCCAGCCACCAATGAAGAGCTTGGACCAGAGTCTGAGTCACTGGAACCAATTTGGAGAGAGAATCTTTTTTTCTGAGACCAAAAGGACCTTAGGTGGAACTGAATGTCTCTCATCTGAAACCTGGCTCCTTGTACCACTGCAGTGGAAGCTGCCATGTGGCTCAGGAGTTAAAGAAACTGCCTTGCTGGGTGAGAGATAAGAGGTCGAAAGGAGGAAGCAAGATCTGTAAGGGCCTTTACCGTTGCCAGAAGAAGGAATGCTTTTGCTTGGACAGTATCCAACTCTATTCCTATGAAAGTAAGAAGTTGTACTGGTTCAAGAACTGACTTTGGAAGACTGAGGAGAAACCCCAGAGAACTGAGCAAGTCCTGAGTGATTTGTAGAGCTGACCTGACCTGGTCGGAGGACTGACCTACAATTAGCCAGTCGTCCAGGTATGGGAAGATGGAAATACCCTGCCTTCTGAGAAAGGCAACTACTACTGCAAGGCACTTTGTAAACATCCTTGGAGCTGATGTTAGGCTGAAGGGCTTGGCCCTGAACTGATAATGGCCTGAAGGCAACTCAAACCTAAGGTATTTTCTGTGGGAGCACCTGATAGGAATATGGAAATAGGCACCCTTGAGGTCCAGAGATGCTAGCCAATCCCCTGGCCTTAGAGAGGGATGGATTATTCCCAGAGTCACCATTTTGAATTTTGGTTTTGTGATGTGTTGGTTCAAGTACCTTAGGTCTAGGACGGTCACCACTCAGGGTAAGGAAGTATCTGGAGTACAGACCTTTGCCCCTGTGCTGAGAAGAAACTTTCTCTACAGCTCTGAGAGCCAGTAGAGAAGAAACCTCTGCCTCTAGGGCAACAGTTTCTGAGCTGGATGCAGGTGGAAATGACCGGACCCTCATTTTTGGAAACCTTTTGAAACTGAGGGCCAGTCCCTGGCTTACTACCTCCAGGACCCACTTATCTGAGGTACAGACTTCCAGGCCTGGAAGAAGTAAGCCAGCCTGCCTCCTACTGGAATGGGGGAGTCAACCCGGGCTGATACATCAGGGTGTCTGTCTGACAAGAGCCTTGGACTGGGAAGAGGATGCAGCCCTGCACATCCCCCTCCGACCTCTCCCTCGAAAGAACCCCCTCTGTGGGAAGGAAGAGAAAGCCTGAGCTTGGTAAAAAAGCCTATGGAAAGTCCTGCCCCTAGACTGCTGCTTCTGATGAGTAGCTTGCCTCTGTTTGGCCTGTGCACTCCTCTAGCTGGTCCTGTACTCCTCCATTTTCTTCATGTAAGCCTCTGACTGCTCCCCAGTTACCCACTACAGAGAAATCCATAGCCTTAGTCTGGGTATCCTGTGAAAGGCTAGCACATCTGAGCATAGCATGTCTCATGAGACACAGATGTAGCCATGACTCTTGATGCCACATCACTGGAGTCCACAGCAGCATGGAATTGTACCTTGGATGCCTCAATTCCATCAGCAGCCACCTCCTCCAGCTCTTTGGCTAGCTGAGGGGGGAGGCCTGTTTAGCCAGCTCCAGAACCGTATCCCACCTGGACTTCTGGTACCTGGCTGTGTAGGCCATATAGTTAGCCTGCCTGAGTCCCAAAGAGGATACTAAGTACTGTTTTTTGGCCATGGCATCAACCTTCCTGGAGTCTTTGTCTTGGGGGGGGGGGGTGAAGCCAAAGGAATATTAGCCCTGTCACAGGATGCAGCCTGCACTACTCCAACATGGCTGCTATGACTATATAAAAACTCTGTACCTGAGCCTGATAACATGTACCTCCTGTCCATTCTTTTATCTACAGGAGGTAAGGAGTCAGGTGTTTGATTGAGTTTGCTGTATCTTTTTTCATCTGTTTCCCCAAAGATTTGTGAAGAGGGATAGACAATCTTTTGGACTCTGGGATGGCATTCATCTGAACAAAATCAGGTTTTTCCTCCTCAACAGCTTCCACCATTGGGAGCTGGAGGGTTTCAGCCACCTTACTGTAGAACAAGAAGTGGGAAAGGGTCTTAGAAAGCTGGGGGAGACATTAGAGGGTCTGTCTGGGGAGATGTCCGGTTCAAGGGGCACATCCAGACCTTCAAAATCATTATCTTCATCTTCAGGATACTCTTTGTCTCCCTCCCACTTCACATCATAGTAAACATCTGTATCGTAATCCAATGGAGTCGAATCCGACCGACCCGACCACCTAACCGGCGGTACCAGTTCGGACAGAACCGGGCCAAGCGACTGACCTATACTAATCGCTTTGGCTATTTCATCCATGGTTGGAACATGCGGTGCTGGTTCCGAACCGGCTGACTTTCTTTTCCTTTTTAACGGAACCGACCCCTCAGAGTCGGACCTCCTTTTGCCCAAGGAGGTATCGCCCAGGTCAGTGAGCACCTCCTCCGGTTCGCTCGCAACAGAACCGGGCTGGCCATCCATATCTACAGACTTCTCGGCCTCCCTTTCCTTCAGCCTACTCAACCCCCACGCAGGCTTTAGGAAAATTCGTGCAAATTTGGCAGTCTGTTTTGAGGTGGTCAAATCCCAGACAGTAAACACAGATTTAGGTGGGGTCAGCCTTGGCAAAGACTTCCCACACACACTGCAGAGTTGAAACCCAGTGGGACCATTTTTTTTTTTTTTTGGTTTTCTCAGACATGGTCAACCTAACAATTACCCTTGAAAACTTTTAAGCCAGGAAATAAATCCCCTATCGGTTACCAACCTGGGCTATGGAAAAAAAACAGAAAAAGTTTAGTTTTTTTTTTTTTAAACCTATAGGAACCGGAACACCACAATAAATCCCAGAAAAACACAATTAAAGCAAATATAAGCAAAAGGGTCAGTTTCCAACCAGACGAACTGATGAGAAACAATTTCCACAGAAAATAAACAAAAAACAAGTCACCACCTATCTACAACACTACCTGTACTGTAGACAGAGGCTGGAAATCCGAAAAATAAATCTGTTTACAAAAATTAACACTTTCTTAAACTCTACAGAACCGAGCAGAGGTGAACTCTCCAGAGCGACTTCACTGTTAGACGGAGTAAAGAATCTGATGGTTACACTGGTAAGTACCAGAGACAGAGGCTTGAAAACTGAGCTCAAGCTCAACATTCCATGCTTCTGCATAGAGTTAACTCTTTCCTCTCCAAGGCAGTTCAAGTGCTGGGGCTAACTGCATATTGTCAGAATACAGCAAGACTTCATGTTTTTGAATACCTGGTTCTTCCCTACTGGGTGATTCCGCATCCCTCACCACCTCCCTCCCCCATGTAGGATATGCCTATTCCACCACAGATAGTGATATGATAAATCCCACCCATTCTGTCAGAAATCTTTCTTCCTTGCTTTTCAGGGCATATGTGAGCCTGTCCGTAGCTAGAGTGACCACTAATGAGTCCCTCCACATCTGAGCTGTGGGTGATGTGCCCAAAACCCAAGTATTAAGAATTATTTGCCTGGCCACTACTACGGCCACCCTCACCCATCTGAGATATAGGTCTCCCTCCCCCTTCCGCCTCCAACACAAAAAGGAGAGAGAGGGGTGCAAACTCCATCCCCCTGTCCCATGCCTGAGAGATCTCTTGAGTAATGTCTCTCCAGTAGGACTGTACCTTCGGGTACACCCAAAAGTAATGGAAATACGTGCCTCGAGCTGTTTTACACCTCCCGCACCTATCTGAAACCCCTGGATGAAACATGTGGATCACACACGGTGGGTAATACAGCCTATGCATACATTTATATTGCATTTCCTTAAATCTGTTAGACAGTAATAGGCCCATATGGGATGAGATTATTGTATTCCAGTTCTCATCTGATATGAGAAACCCTAAATCTGCTTCCCACTGAGATCTGGTTTTCTTGGAGTGGTCAGGAAAGTAAACTCTGTCCAGTCTAGCAGCTCTCCCTATCAGGCCCTTTTCCTGTAACCTTGCTTTGAGTATTTTCTGTTCTGTTGCGGCTATCTGGGACTTGTCCATAGTGGCCCTGTTTAGGCTACTGCAATAATTTCTTACTTGCAAGTACTTAAATAAATGCACCCCAAGTAGCCCTATAACCATAGAGCTTATTTAAGGCCCCTCCCACCTTGATCCCCAAGTAAGGAAGTAAAGCTGTCCTTCACCTTCTTTAGACCCCATACGTGGTTAGGGACCCCATCCATTTCTTTTCCCAGAAATATTATCTCTGACTTTTGAAGATTAAGTTTATATCCTGAGAAACAAGCAAACTCATCAATAATCCGAGGGACAGCTGGGATCGATTCCCTTGGGCATGTAACAAACAACAACGGGTCGTCTGCATATAGGGTAAGTCAGTGCTGGCCCTTATTCCCTGGAATCCCCTGTATTTCATTATTCTCGTTCATCTTAATAGACATCGGTGCTATGGCAAAAAGAAGAGGGGAAAGGGGGCACCCCTGCCTAGTATCCCTGAACAGTTTAAATTCCTCAGATGGCATGCCATTCACTAATACCTCCACCCTTGGTTCCACATGTAACATTTTTACCAGGGCCACAAACCTATCTCCCAACCCAAACCTGTGCATGGCTTCAAACAAGTAAACCCATTTGATTCTGTCGAATGTTTTCTCGGCGTCCACAGTCAGCACACAAGCCTGGCCAGGATGCCGAGTACCCCACCACACCCCATTAAATAGTCTTCTCATATTATGGTCCAGTCCTTTTTAAGGTCTTTATAAGTGACAATGCAGAGGGACTGGGAGGAAAAGTATGCCTCTTTGCAGATGACACAAGGATCTACAACAGGGTTGATATACAAGGAGGCGTGGAAGGGATGAGAAGGGACTTAGCAAGGTTGGAGGAATGGTCAGAAGTATGGCAGCTTGGCTTCAATGCAAAGAAGTGCAAAATAATGCACCTGGGAAACAAAAACCCAGGGGAAGATTACACAATGCGGGGGGGTAGTAACAACAACAAAAATGGAAAGGGACCTGGAGGTAATCATATCAGATGACCTTAAGTTTGTCAAGCAATGTGAGAAGGCAGTAGAGAGGACTGAGGGGATACTGGGATGCATAAGAAGGAGTATCATCAGCAGAAAACAAGAAGTTGTTATCCCTCTGTATAGACAGTTGGTGAGACCCCATCTGGAGTACTGCATCCAGCTCTAGAGACCCTATCTCCACAAGGACACAGAAAGGATGGAGGCAGTCCAGAGGAGGGCAACTAAAATGGTGCAGGGTCTGCAAGAGAAGCCATACGAGGAGAGCCTAAAGGAGCTTAATATGTATACCCTTGAGGAAAGGAGGGAGAGGGGGGACATGATAGAAACTTTTAAGTACCTCAGTGGAATCAACAAAGTCCAAGAGAAGAAAAAATTACTCACCTTAGTAATGTTGTTTCTTCTAATGGAGTCTTGCTATATTATGACCATTGCAGTTTGTCCCACCATTAGAACTGCCCCGGAGGTGAAATAGTTAAATTCCATGCCAGGCATGGAACTTGGAGCGTAAGCTCAGTTAGAGAAGCTCTGTCTGTGTGGTTTCAAACTGAAACTGTCAGATCTTTACGAGCAAAAACTCACTAAGGTTCTGTGTGGAAGCTGTAACCTACACTAGCCAACTGGCTACCTAAATATTAACACATATTCCTGGTCCCAACACAAAGACTCAAGTCAGGGGCCAGAAAATAAGATAAGATAAGGTAAAACAAAACACAACACCCCAAAAACCCCCAAGAAAAAAAGGGGGTGGAAAAATTATAAAATGGGCATAAACAAGTGCCCACACTGGACAGCCCACCCCATACCCAAGTAGAAGTTCTGAGAGGGGCAGGCTGGGGGGGAGGTCATAATATAGCAAGACTCCATTAGAAGAAACAACATTACTAAGGGGAGTAATTTTTTCTTCAAACAGCATGAAGTATTGCTATATTATGACAATTGCAGACTACACAGCAGTACCTCCATGGAGGAGGGACAGAACCTACTTAGGGAATAGGCTCTGAAGCACGGCTGTGCCAAACCGAGCATCCCTCCTGGCCTGGACATCCAGGGAGTAATGCTTGCTGAAAGTGTGTACCGTTTTCCAAGTAGCTGCTTGACATATCTCTAGAGACGCAGCTGTACCTCTGGTAGAGTGAGCCCTCAGACCTGAAGGGGGAACCTTCCCCAGTTTTTGATAACAAAATTGGATACAAGAGACAATCCACCTGACAATGGATCTCTTAGTGGCAGGTTTCCCTTTCCCAACCTCACCATAAGTGAGAAAAAGTTGGAGGGATTCGAACCTGTGACCCTTGGTACGCTCTATATAGTAACTTAGGGCTCTCTTAACATCTAAACTGTGCAACCTCCTCTCACCAGAGGAGGAATGGTCAGTGAAGAACACTGGAAGGGAGACAGATTGATTAAGATGGAAGTCTGAGACCACCTTAGGCAAAAACTTCCTGTTAGTCCTAAGGACTACCTTGTCCCTGTGGAAGGAAATAAAGTCAGTCTCTACTGACAAAGCTTGTAACTCACTTTTGCGCCTGGCAGAAGTGATAGCTACTAGAAAAACAGTTTTCCAAGTTAAGTACTTAAGCTCTGAGGAAGACAGAGGTTCAAAGGGGGGTTGCATCAACTGAGCAATGCAAACATTAAGATCCCAGGCAGGGGCCGGGTCCCTGAAAGGTGAATTAGTATTAAGTAATCCTTTAAAAAATTTGCAAAATACAGGGTGAGCGGAAAGGGAGGAGGGCTTTCCTGCTGAAATAAAGGCAGAGACAGCTGCCAAATGTACTTTCAGGGTAGCTGGTCTCAGACCCAAAGAATTAAGATGGACCATATAGTCCAAAACAATGGGCAAGTCAGCAGATTCCGGGGAAACATGTTTCCCAGAACACCAGATGGAAAACCTTTTCCATTTAGAGTTATAAGTAGCCCTAGTGGAAGGCTTCCTAGAAGCCTTCAGGATTTCAAGAATACCTTGAGAAAGGTGTAGGTCAGCAAATTCTAACTCCTCAAGAGCCAGGCCTTGAGGTTGAGGGATTTGAGATTCGGATACCAGACTCTCCCCTGGGCACAGGTTAACAGGTTGTGATTCCTGGGGAGACATAGGGGAAGATGGACTGCTAAAGACAGAAGGAGTGGGTACCAGGGCTGTCTGGCCCAATCTGGAGCAATCAGAATCATCCTGCAAGGCTGGGATCTGATTTTGACTAGCACCTTGAAAAGGAGAGGGAAGGGGGGAATAGAAACTTCCCTTCCCAATCTAGGAGAAAGGCATCCAGGGGGACTGAGCCCATCACTGGGGGCCTGCAACAAAACAGTGGAAGTTGGTGATTGTCTGGGGCTGTGAAAAGATCTATCTGAGGGGTGCCCCATCTGGCAAAAACTATCCCCAGTACTTGGGGATCCAGAGACCATCTGGATGGCCCTGGGAAATCCGTGAGAGCATCTGCCAGGACATTGTCCTTCCCTGGGAGGTGAACTGCTATGAGGGAAGTGTTCAGGGAATAAGCCAGAGACCACAACTTCATTGCCTCGGTGCACAGGGCCGAAGACAGAGTGCCCCCTTGTTTGTTGATGTACCACATTGTAGTGGTGTTGTCTGTTCTGACTTGTACCACTTTGTTCTGAACAGATGCAGAAAAAGCCTGAAGTGCTAGAAAAACAGCTCTGAGTTCCAGCAAATTGATGTGGAGCAGGGACTCCTGAGGGGACCACACTCCCTGGGTGGAGAGGTCGCCCATGTGAGCTCCCCAACCCAGAAAGGACGCATCTGTAGTAAGGGTCAAGGAGTGAGATAGTGGGATGAAGGGGAACCCTAGTCTCAAATTGCTCTGATCCTGCCACCACTGAAGGGCCTGGATCAGGGTTCGAGTCACTGGGATCAACTTAGAAAGGGGATCTTTCCTTTGGGACCAGAAGGCTCTCAAATGAAACTGAATGTCCCTCATCTGAAACCTTGCTCCTTGCACTACAGCTGTGGAAGCAGCCATGTGTCCTAGTAGCTGTAAGAAGTGCCTTGCTGGTCGAGAGACCTGCAGGGTGAAGGAGGAGGCCAGGGCCACTAGGCTCCTTACCCTTTGTAGGGGCAGGAAGGCTCTGGCCTGCTTTGTGTCCAATTCTGCACCTATAAAGGTGAGTACCTGGACAGGTTCCAGAACTGACTTTGGAAGGTTGAGAAGAAAACCCAGAGAGGTGAGCAGCTGCTGGGTAACTTGCAGGTGTGATCTGACCTGGTCTGAGACTGACCTACAATGAGTCAGTCGTCTAGGTAGGGAAAGATGGCAATCTTTTGCCTTCTTAAATGAGCAACTGCTACTGCTAGACATTTTGTGAATACCTCTTGGGGCAGAGGCAAGGTCGAGGGCATTGCTCTGAACTGGTAATGGCCTGAGGGCAGTTCGAATCTGAGGTACTTTCGTGGAGCTTCTGATGAGAACATGGAAATAGGCATCCTTGAGGTCCAGGGAAGCTAGCCAGTCCCCTGGCCTTAGAGAAGATAAGATCATTGCCAGGGTCACCATTTTGAATTTTGGTTTCAAAAGGTGCTTGTTTAGATATCTTAGGTCCAAGATGGGCCGCCATTCTCCTGTCTTTTTTGGGGTAAGGAAGTACCTGGAGTACAGACCCTTGCCCTGGTGTAGGGGAGAAACCCTTTCTACAGCTCTGAGAGCCAGGAGGGTTGAGACTTATGTTTCTAAGGCAAAGGTCTCTAGAGGGTTTGCAGGTGGAAAAGATCTGATTCTCATCTTTGGAAATTTTTTGAAGCTGAGAACCAGACCCCGGCTTACTACTTCCAGGACCCACTTGTCTGATGTTAAAGACTCCCAGTTCTGAGCAGTAAGCCAACCTGCCCCCTACAGGTAATGGAGAGATGGCCCTGGGCACCCATCAGGGTGCCTGTTTGGCAGGGCTTTAGGCTGAGGGTGGGGCAGGCCTGCTTGCACCCCATCTGCCTCTCCCTCTGAAGAACCCCCTCTGAGCATAAGCAGAGGAGGCCTGGGTTTGGTAAAAAGGCCTGTGAAAAGGCCTACCTCTACCCCTGGGGGTCTGCCTCTGGAGGAGTGGCTTGCCGCTCCTTGGCCTGAGTACTCTTATAGGTTGTCCTATATTCATCCATTTTCTTCATATAATTCTCTGTCTGCTCCCCAAACAGAGAATTTCCTACCACAGGAAAATCCATAGCCTTAGTCTGGATATCCTGTGACAAGCTAGTACACCTGAGCCAAGCCAATCTACGAAAAGCCACAGATGTAGCCATGACTCTAGAGGATACATCATTAAAATCCACAGCAGCATGGAACTGCACCTTGGATGCCTCAATACCATCAGCAGCCACCTGTTCCAGCTCCTTGGCAAGCTGGCTAGGGGCCTGTTTGGCTAAAGCCATGACAGTGTCCCATCTAGATTTCTGGTATCTTGCCACATAAGCCATGTAATTTGTTTGCCCGAGTCCCAAGGACGCTGCCATGTATTGTTTTTTAGCCATGGCATCAATCTTCCTGGAATCCTTGTCAGGAGGATGTGAAGCCAAGGGAATATTAGCCTTATCACAGGCTGCAGCCTGAACTACTCCAACATGACGGCATTGCTGTGACAGGAATTCTGTATCAGGACCTGACAAAGTGTACCTCCTGTCCATCTTCTTGTCCACAGGAGGCACAGAATTAGGAGCTTTTAAAATTTTTATTGTTTGTTTCCTAAATGACTTATGTAAGGGATAGACAATCTCCTAGACTCTGGGATATCCATCATTTCTACAAAATCAGGTTCCTCTTGCTCATCCACAGCTTCCTCCAATGGGAGCTGGAGGGTTTCAGCAACCTTTTATAAAACATAAAGAGAAGGGACTCAGAAAGCGAGGGGATCTTTAAAGGTCTGTCTGGGAGATGTCCGTTCAATGGGCACACCCAGACTCTCAAAGTCACATTCATACTGTTCATAATCATCCTCCCCCTCCTCTGGTTCGTAAAACTCTTGTAAAATATATTCTTGAACCGGTGGAACCGGCCGAACCGACTTTTTACCAGACAGTGGCGGTTCGGACGGAACCGGAGAAAGTGACTGGACAATTTGTATAGCTCTTGCTATCTCTGCAGCAGTTGGAGAAGGAATTTTAGACTCCACACCTGCTGATTTCCTAGTTTTCTTTGCTGGAACTGGCTCCTCAGAGTCAGCTCTACGTTTGCCCAAGGAAGTCTCGCCCTGGTCAGAGGGCACTCCCTCCGGTTCGGTTGGCACCGAACCGGGCTGGCCATCCGGGTCAGCGGACTTTTTGGCCTCTCATTCCCTGAGCCTGCCAACTCTCTTATCCAGGGGGCTGCAGGGAAATTCTTACAAATCTGGCAGTCTGAATTGAGGTGGTCAAACCCCAGACAACATACACATGTGGTGTGTGGGTCAGCCTTGGCAAAGGCTTCCCCACAGACACCACAGTGTTGAAACCCAGTGGGCCCGGTTTTTCTTTTGGGTTTCTCAGACATAATGCCAGCCTAACCAAAAACTTGCCCTTTTAACGGCAGTGCCAGGCAAGACACCCTTATTGGTTCCCAACCGTGTCACGGGTCGTGGAAAAAACCGTAATGAAATCTGTTTTTTTTAGAACTGATAAGAACCGGGAACCGCACTCTAAACGCTTTTAAATGCTTGATTTTTAAAGTTTTAAAACAACCTGATCGGTTCAAACCAACCGATAAACATTTACAAGTTCCACACAGAAATAAACCTGTCTATTACTTCAATACCACAGACAGAGCTTGAACCGATCGGTTTATGGTTAAAATAATAATACTCGGTTAAATTTAACCGAGAAAACACTTTAAACCGAGAAATGAACCGAGCAGTAGGAGAAATCTCCGGAGCGACTGTTCAGTGAGGTGGAGTAAAGAATCTGACAGTTTCAGTTTGAAACCACACAGACAGAGCTTCTCTAACCGAGCTCGCGCTCCAAGTTCCATGCCTGGCATGGAATTTAACTATTTCACCTCCGGGGCAGTTCTAATGGTGGGACAAACTGCAATTGTCATAATATAGCAAGACTTCATGCTGTTTGAATAGCCTCTTTCAGAAAAAGGATGTGCAAGAACAAGGCGACACAATTTGAAGATAGCGTGGGGGACGGTTCAGGGGCAATGTGAGGAAGTATTGTTTCAAACAGAGGGTTGTGGACGCATGGAACAGCCTTCCTGAGGAGGTTGTGGGGTCTAAAACTGTGGGAGAATTCAAGAATGCATGGGACAGACATAAAGCAATTCTTGTGGGGATAGGAAGAAATAGGATGTTTGTTAACTAAGATCTGCAGCTTATCCTGTAGGTAGGGAAATGGGCAGATTAGGTGGGCCAAGCGGTCCTTAACTGCCATCAAAGTCTATGTTTCTATGGTAGAAAAGCCTATCTTTCACAAATCCCATCTGGACAGGGAGCACCTGCTCCAGGCATAGAGCCAGTAGCTTAGCCATGATTTTGCAGTCACAGTTGAGCAGGGAGATAGGTCTGTATGGTGAACATTCTGTGCCATCTTTGCCAGGCTTCGGCAACATGCATGTTTGCCTCCAGGTATGTCCAAGGGAGCCCCCCCACCCGTCTCCTCCATGAGTGCCCTCAGCTGTTCCGCAAGGGCTCCTTTCAAAACTTTATAGTATTCCACCCCAAATCCATCTGGGCCCCTGCCTTGCCTGGTTTGAGGCTACCTAGTGCTTTTATAACTTCTGAGATGGTAATTTCTATCCCAAGCATATTTTTTTGTGCCTTGTTTAAACTAGGAATATTCATGTTCTTCATGAAGTTTTGTGCGAGATCATTTTTGCCCTTGCATTTTGCTTGATGTAATACACTATGAAAATTCTTAAACCACTCTCAGATGCTTTGGCTGTCATGCAAAACCTTCCCCTGTTGGTTCTTTTTTTTTTTTTTTTTTTTATAATTCAAGTTTATTGAAACTCCAGAGTCTGCGTACCATCACAAGCCATATACACTGCAAGCATTTACAGATTTCATAAGCGATGTATAACCTTAGTTCAGAGTTAGTTAAGTTTCAAGAACTTAATTCATTTTCTTTTCTGGGATATATACTCTTCTGTTATCTATAAGATAAGTTCAGAGACAGCAGCTTATTTCTACTTATTCCCCAGTTTTATTATAAACTTTTTATGTTCCTTTCTTCCCAAGTCTCCCTCCCTCCACCCCCGGCTCTCAGACCACTCTAGGTTCCCGTGGCTAGGTCCCATCTGGTCCATCTATTCACATATGTGTTCACCCTGTTATTTATCTTATATGTTAATTTCTCCATTTCTCTTATTTCTTTTATAATAGAGTGTCAAAGGGGTAGATCAGGCTCATCCTGAGAGAGCCATTTTTTAGTAATTGACTTTTGGGCTGCTGCCAATAGTACCCCCCAGAGGTATATACCATCAGCTCCTTTAATTTCATCAGGAGGTATTCCCAAAACCAGGTTCTTACATGTTAGTTGTGTGCTGCAGGAGAATATGATCTCCAGAATTCTGGAGATCCCTTACCAGAAAGGACGTATGGCATCACACTCCCAAAAAATACGGGAGTGGTGAGCCACTGGGACACCACATCCCCTCCAACAAAGTGGGGTTACTCCTGTATGCCAATTACTTAAGCTTTCAGGTGTGTGGAAGTACCAGATTCTTATTTTCCAGGCAAATTCACGCCAGTTAGGTGAAAGTGTGGTTTTATTTACAGTCTGGAATATTGCCCTCCACTCCTCTTCTGTGATATTTAGTCCCATTTCCTGCTCCCACTTATTTTTGATTCTGAGGGATTGTCTAGGGTGCAGCTGCTTTAATGCTCTGTAGAGCGAGATATGTGTCCTCTCTAGGGCCCCTCCTGAATAGATGCTATGACCCCAAGAGATTCTTTACTCGAGTTTCAATTCTTGTAATTTCTTAATGTGTATATATGTGTTCTAAGTTGTAAGTATCTGAAATGATCTTGGTTCCTTAAATGGTATGTTTGTTTAATAGAGTAAAAATCTAGTATTGTGTCCCCCAAGATCACCTGACCCAAACTCGAAAATCCCAATTTGGCCCATCTTCTAAAAGAGTGGTCTGTCTTAGCTGGGAGGAAATATTGGGACCATGCGAACCAGTGTAGAGGCCACATTTCCCTAAAAAGGTCGTACTTATTCCATAATCTATGGATCATTTTTATGGTGCCTTCAACTGTAGAGGGGGGACACTATGTCCCCTTAAGTACAGAGGCATCTGCAATCCTCGCTCCAAGAGGAGGACCCTCAGTTAAATGAGACTCGATGTCTTTCCAGTGGGCCTCATATGTTGTATTTGACCAGAGCAACGCATTCTTACGGTAAGCGGCTATACAGTAATCTTCCAAGATAGGAACCATTCTGCCGCCATCAGCGTTATCTGTCTGGAGTAGTGCCATTCTTACCCTAGGTCTGTCCGGGTGCCACACAAACCTGCCAATCAGTCTCTGCCATTCTTTAAAATACTTCTTTGGAATAAATATTGGTAGGGATTGGAAGAGATACAAAAATCTAGGTAGGATGTTTAAGGTAACTGTTTGGATTTTAGAATATAATGGTAAGTTAAGAAGTTGCCATCTAGCTACGTCTTGTGTAATTTGTGACTGTAGTGGGCCATAATTTGCAGTAAAGAGTCCCCCTATATATGTTTTGTCAGTTGTATCCCCAAATATTTGATTTTCTGTTTATTCCACTTAAGAGATAGTAACTTAGTTACCTCCAGTGAAGGGCTGTAGAAGAATTTCTGTCTTTTCTTTATTTAGTGAGTAGCCTGCGTGTCGGCCAAATTCTTCCAAAAGATTCCAGATCTTTGGGATTGATTTGTCAGGGTTAGCAAGGTATAGAAGGTTGTTGTCCGCATATAATGAGATCTTATGTTCGGTATCTCCGATCCTAATACCCTTCACCTCTAGATTCCCCCATATAGCAGAAGCTAAAGGCTCGATGTATAGGGCAAATAGTAAGGGGGAAAGGGGGCATCCCTGTCTAGTCCCACGGCCTAGGAGGAATCTATCCGAGATGCTACCATTTAACCTTATATAGGCTTGTGGGGCTGCGCATAGACTCTTAAGGGTATCAATCATGTTCTGGGGGATACCAAAATGCTCCAAGGTAGTAAAAAGAAAAGGCCAGGATACCTTTTCAAACGCCTTTTCTGCGTCCAGGCTCATAAGGCATGTTGGGGTTCTATCTATGGAAACTTTATTTATAATACTGATGGTACGCCTGATGCTGTCTGGGGCGTGACGGCCGGCTATAAATCCTGTTTGGTCGTTATCTATTAAGGATGGGAGAAGGGCGTTTAATCTGGAAGCTATGATGGAGGTAAAAATCTTGTAATCTACATTAAGTAGGGAAATAGGTCTGTAAGAAGTGCACTCAGATGGATCCTTGCCCAGCTTCTGTATAACTGAAATATCAGCATAGTTCCATGATGGGGGTGCCTCCCCACCCGTCCAGACCTCATTAAAGACTCTGAGCAGGTGCGGGGCAAGCTCTTCTCTGAGTTTTTTTTTTTTTATAAATATCTCCACTAAAACTGTCAGGTCCACGACATTTCCCAGGTTTAAGTCTTGTAATAGCTTGGTCCAACTCGGTCATTTTTACAGGGGCAGTCAGGGTCTCTTTTTGATCTTGGGAAAGAGTGGGCAGGTTCAGAGATTCAAGGAAATTAGTCTTTTCCTCATTAGAGGACTCTGGTTGGGGTTTATAAAGTTGCTTGTAATATTCTACAAATGCCTCCATAATTTTCCCGATTGTAGGTCATGGCCCCAGTTTTAGGATGTTTGATCTTTACAATGGTGGCCCTGGCCTGCCTCTGCCCAAGTCTGATAGCAAGCAGTTTAGTTGCCCAAGCACCTCCCTCATAATAAGACTGCCGCAAATAGGCAAGTGATTTCTCTACTTCTATTAGGTGAAGCTTATGCAGACGGGACTTGATGTCTCGTATTTGGTCAACTACTTGTTTTGTCCATCTTACTTTTTGCTGTGTTTCTAAATCTCGGAGTTGGAGGTTAAGTTGCTCTAACAGCACCCTCCTCTCCTTCTGTTTGTATGTCCCTATAGCAATGAGCCTCCCCCTCATCATTGTTTTAACTGTATCCCAGAGTATCTGCAGGGAGACCACTTTCTCAGAGTTATGTGATAGTGTCTGAGACACTACCTCCGAGAGTTTCTTTAGGGTGTCTATCTCTCAGCAAGGAGGTATTTAGTCTCCACTGAGATTTCTTTTTTGGGAGACCAAGGTCCCATTGCAAGAATAGGGGTTGATGGTCTGAGTAAACTGCCGATCCCACTTGAAGGTGCCCAAAATTGGAAAGGTCTCTGGTCTGGGTAGGGAATATGTCTATTCTCGAATAAATTTTGTAACGGGGGAATAGTACGTGTAATCCCTGGCCAGGGGGTATCTTTCCCTCCATATGTCTCTTAGTCCCATCTCCCTTAACAACCGGAGGAACAGTTTGGCAGTCCTATTGCTGTGTATGGGGATCTGGGAAGTGGTGTCCAAGTGCCTATCCAGGGTGAGGTTCCAGTCCCCTCCCAATAGCAGTGTGCCCTTGGTTTTCTCTAGTATTGTCTGTATAAGTTCTGAGCAAAAGGAGAAGGAAGAGCCTAGGGAAAAAATTACTCACCTTAGTAATGTTGTTTCTTCTAACGGAGTCTTGCTATATTATGACAATTGGTGTTTGTCCCACCATTAGAACTGCTCAGGAGGTGAAAGAGTTAACTCCATTCCATGAATTGAACTTTGAGCACGAGCTCTAAAGAGAAGCTCTGTCTGGGTAGTTTCAAACCTAAACTGTCAGATCTTTACGAGCAAAAACTCACTAAGGTCTGTGTGGAAGCTGTAACCTACACTAGCCAACTGGCTACCTAAATATTAACACCCACTACTGGTCCCAACACCAAAGACTCAAGTCAGGGGACCAGAACTAATAGTATAATTTAACAATATGAGAAGTAATATAAGGAAAATGAAAAGTGAAAACACCACACCCCAAACCCCAAGAAGGGTGAAAACACATATAATGGGCATAAACTAGTGCCCACACTAGGCTGCCCACCCCATACCCAAGTAGAAGTTCTGAGAGGGGGAGGTCATAATATAGCAAGACTCCATTAGAAGAAACAACATTACTAAGGTGAGTAATTTTTTCTTCAAACAACATGAAGTCTTGCTATATTATGACAATTGCAGACTACACAGCAGTACCTCCATGGAGGAGGGACAGAACCTACTTAGGGAATAGGCTCTGAAGCACAGCTGTGCCAAACCGAGCATCTCTCCTAGCCTGGACATCCAGGGAGTAATGCTTGGTGAAAGTGTGTACCGTTTTCCAGGTAGCAGCTTGACATATCTCTAAGATAGGGATGTCTCTGGCAGCAGCTAGAGAAGCGGCTGTACCTCTGGTAGAATGAGCCCTCAGGCCAGAGGGGGGATCTCTCCCCAGTTTCTGATAACAAAATTGGATACAAGAGACAATCCACCTGGCAACTTGATCTCTTAGTGGCAGGTTTCCCTTTTCCGACCTCACCATAAGTGAGAAAAAGTTGGAGGGATTCAAACCTGTGACCCTTGGTACGTTCTATATAGTAACTTAGGGCCCTCTTAACGTCCAAACTGTGCAATCTCCTCTCACCAGAAGAGGAATGTTCAGTGAAAAACACTGGAAGGGAGATAGATTGGTTAAGATGGAAATCTGAAACCACCTTAGGCAAAAACTTCCTGTTAGTCCTGAGGACTACCTTATCCCTGTGGAAAGAAATAAAGTCAGTTTCTACTGACAAGGCTTGCAACTCACTTATGCGTCTAGCAGAAGTGATAGCCACTAGGAAAACAGTTTTCCAAGTTAGATACTTAAGCTCTGCAGAAGACAGAGGTTCAAAAGGGGGTTGCATTAACTGGGCAATGCAAACATTAAGGTCCCAGGCAGGGGCCGGATCCCGAAAAGGTGGATTAGTAGGAAGTAATCCCTTAAAAAACTTGGAAAATACAGGGTGAGCGGAAAGAGAGGATGGCTTTCCTGCTGAAACAAAAGCAGAGACAGCTGCCAAATGAACTTTCAGGGTAGCTGGTCTCAGACCCAAAGAATTAAGATGGACCATGTAGTCCAACACAATGGGCAATCAGCAGATTCTGGGAAATATGTTTCCCAGAACACCAAATGGAGAACCTTTTCCACTTAGAATTATAAGTAGCTCTATGGAAGGCTTCCTAGAAGCCTTTTAGATTTCAAGAACACCGTGAGAAAGGTGTAGGTCAGCAATTCTAACCCTCAAGAGCCAGGCCTTGAGGTTGAGGGATTTGAGGTCTGGATACCAAACTCTCCCCTGGGCACAGGTTAACAGGTTGTGATTCCTGGGGAGACACAGGGGAAGATGGACTGTAAGGAAGGAGTGGGTACCAGGGCTGCCTGGCCCAATCTGGGGCAATCAGAATCATCCTGCAAGGCTGGGATCTGATTTTGACTAACACCCTGAATAGGAGAGGGAAGGGGGGAAAAGCATAAAGAAACTTCCCTTCCCAATCCAGGAGAAGGGCGTCCAGGGGGACTGAGCCCAACACTGGGGGCCTGCAACAGAACAGTGGAAGTTGGTGATTGTCTGGGGCTGCAAAAAGATCTATCTGAGGGGTGCCCCATCTGGCAAAAACTATCCCCAGTACCTGAGGTTCCAGAGACCATTCGTGATGGCCCTGAGAAATCCTGCTGAGAGCATCTGCTAGGACATTGTCCTTTCCTGGAAGGTGAACTGCTATGAGTGAAGTGTTCAGGGAATAGGCCAGAGACCACAACTTCATTGCCTCGGTGCACAAGGCCGAAGACCGAGTGCCCCCCTGCTTGTTGATGTACCACATTGTTGTGGTGTTGTCTGTTCTGACTTGTACCACTTTGTTCTGAACAGAAGCAGAGAACGCTTGAAGTGCTAAAAAGACAGCTCTGAGTTCCAGCAAATTGATGTGGAGCAGAGATTCCTGGGGGGACCACACTCCCTGAGTGGAGAGGTCGCCCATGTGGGCTCCCCACCCCAGGAGGGAAGCATCCGTAGTGAGGGTCAAAGAGTGAGAAAGAGAATGAAGGGACCCCAGTCTTAAATTGCTCTGATCCTGCCACCACTGGAGGGCCTGGATCAAGGTTCGGGTCACTGGGACCAACTTGGAAAGGGGGTCTCTTCTCTGAGACCAATAGGCTCTCAAGTGAAACTGAATGTCCCTCATCTGAAATCTTGCTCCCTGCACTACAGCTGTGGACGCAGCCATGTGCCCCAGGAGCTGTAAAAAGTGTCTTGCTGGTCGAGAGACCTGCACAATGAAGGAGGAGGCCAGAGCCACCAAGTTCCTTACCCTCTCTAAGGGAAGAAAGGCTCTGGCCAGATTTGTGTCCAACTCTGCACCTATGAAGGTGAGCACCTGAACTGGTTCCAGAACCAACTTTGGTAGATTTAGCAAGAAGCCCAGGGAGGTGAGAAGCTGCTGGGTGACTTGCAAGTGAATTTTACCTGTTCTGGGGACTGGCCTACAATGAGCCAGTCGTCCAGATAGGGAAAAACAGCAATCCTTTGCCTCCTTAAATGAGCAACTGCTACTGCCAGACATTTTGTGAATACCCTTGGGGCAGAGGTAAGGCCGAAGGGCATTGCTCTGAACTGGTAGTGACCCGAGGGCAGTTCGAATCTGAGGTACTTTCAACTCAACATCATATTCCTGAACCGATGGAACCGACCGAACCGACCTTTTACCAGATAGTGGCAGTTCAGACGGAACCGGAGAAAGTGACTGGACAATCTGAATAGCTCTTTCTATCTCTGCAGCAGTTGGAGAAAGGATTTTGGGCTCCAAACCTGCTGACTTTCTTGTTTTCTTTACTGGAACTGGCTCATCCGAGCCAGCTTTTCGTTTGGCCGAGGAAGTCTCGCCCTGGTCAGAGGGCACTCCCTCCGGTTCGGTGGCTGGCCATCCGGGTCAGCGGACTTTTTTGCCTCGCCCTGAGCCTGCCCAATCTCTTTCCAGGGTGGCTGCAGGGAAATTTTACAAATCTGGCAGTCTGAATTGAGGTGGTCAAACCCCAGACAATAAACATTGGTGTGTGGGTCAGCCTTGGCAAAGACTTCCCACAGATATCACAGTGTTGAAACCCAGTGGGCCCGGTTTTTCTTTTGGGTTTCTCAGACATAATGCCAGTCTAGCCAAAACTTGGTTCTTTTTAACGGCAGTGCTAGGTACGACACCCTTATCGGTTCCTAACCGTATTACTGGTATTGGAAAACCGTAATGAAATCCGCTTTTTTAGAACCGATAAGAACCGAACCGCACTCTAAAATCTCAAGTTTAAATACTTCAAGTTTTAACACAAGCTGATCGGTTCAAAACTGAACCGATAAACCTTTACAAGTTCCACACAGAATTAACATGAATTACTTATGATACCACAGACAGAGCTTGAACCGATCGGTTTTGCGGTTAAAAATAAAACTATTCTCGGTTAAACTGAACCGAGAAAACACTGTTTAAACCGAGAAATGAACCGAGCAGTAGGAGGAATCTCCAGAGAGACTGTTCAGTGAGGCAGAGTAAAGAATCTGACAGTTTAGGTTTGAAACTACCCAGACAGAGCTTCTCTTTAGAACTCGTGCTCAAAGTTCAATTCATGGAATGGAGTTAACTCTTTCACCTCCGGAGCAGTTCTAATGGTGGGACAAACTGCAACTGTCATAATATAGCAAGACTTCATGTTGTTTGAAGGAGCATAAACGTTAGCTAGCGTTACATACTCCTCCTGAATACGTCCTATGACAATTACGTATCTCGCTCCCGGGTCAGCCACCACCGTCTCCTCCTCAAATGGGATGGAGTCGGAGAGTAATAATGCTACACCCCTCTTCTTCCCTCTATCTAACGAGGCATGGTAGATTTTGGGGTAGGCTCTAGACTTAAGTTTGGTAGCTTCATGGGGAGCGAGGTGCGTCTCTTGTAAGAAGACAAAATGGCTGTGTTGTTCACCAATATACTTAAGTACTCTTTTCCGCTTAATTGGGCTATTAAGCCCGTTGACATTATAAGTTAATACCTTCATTCCTATGTGTGACATGTTCCCTTCCCACAGCTTGCAGAAATCACAGCACTTTTCTTAGACTGTAGTTTGCTTCAGTATAGACTAAGAGGTTGGCAGACTCAATCTAAACTTATATGTATAATCGAAATTCCAGGAGAACCAAATCTTGGATGCTATCCTGGCTTAAGAGAAACTATTTACATAGTATTTAAATATGTCCTGTTCTGCAAATAAACAGGCTTCCAAGGTTTTAAGAGCCCAATTTGGCTACTAGCGGGCACTTAGTTATGTGCCTAGTACCCGTCAGGTGTATGGGTACTTTCACTCTAGAGAATGCTTGTATGATTCCCCTGAGTTTAATCTACGTCAGGACTCCAAGGCTAAATGACTGAAACCACCTTGTCCAAGATTGGAACGACCACAATTTAAGATGACATCAGGGGAAAAAGAATCCCCTTTTACTAATTCGACCTCATGCTTATTTATAAAGCTTCTACTTGGGCTGTGATCTAAGTAAAAAGGTAAAACTTAGACCTCTGGGGGGCGCCTAAGGTCCTGATCTAGGCCGCATTTCACAAGGGGTCGCCTTGCGCACACGGAACAAAGATTCAGTGACCAGGTTATAAATGATTCACTCTAATGAAGAAATAAGCCCCAGTCCTAGGTTCAGTCAGTAGTCCAGCCCCAAAAAAACAAAAGGAACTGCCTAATTGACTAAAGGTAGGCATCCAATGCCGCCTCGGACCTCATTTAACATTTTGAACCCTTTAAAGTATTTGAAAGCTTAACATTTCAAAAATTAACTATATATCAGTAGAGATTAGACTAGCAGTGATAAATGTAAGTCCTGCAATGTTTAAGGATATATGCGTAGCAGGTTAATCAATCAGTCCTCCTGGGGGGGTGGGGGAGAGATGACAGATGATTCCAGGCACAGCCACACGAGCAGCAGAAGCTCCGGTGTAGGTAGCTAGTGCATTGTCTTTCCCCAGCCCCTTATTTCAGTGTTTCAATTGTGGATGTAGTATATGAGCTAGTCTGAGGAGGACAGCAGTCAGTTCAGGTGAGGTATCAGGAATCCCAGTCAAAACAAATGTCACTGGACCCATCCATAGTCCTCTGATCTCGAGGCACTGTGTATGTCGAGAAAAGGTTTGAGTTATAAATTCGACTTTATGATTATTCAGGTGGTGCCTTCACACTCTATTTCAGGTGTTGGTCTGTTTTTCGTGTTGTTGTTTCCGGTGTTCTCTTCTTGTGTGGAAAGAATGCGCTGTGCCGCAGGGGAGTCAAATGGTTTCATGATCGCAGCCAGATCTGCACGGAGGTTTGTCTGTGGGTCAAACTGCTGGGAGCCCTTGCGTTTGCTGCCTCTCTGTGCCACTGACCACGCCACGCGAAGTAGCGCTTTCTCCATTGGCTCCTTAAATAATGCAGGTAAAGAAATCCCCAGGTTTTGCAGATATGATTGAGCAGATTGTAAGTCTTCAAAAGTTCTAGGTCCTCGATCTGTTTCCACTTGGAGACGTGCTGGATGTAGGATTTGTGCTTTTTGCCCTTTATTTCTCAATTGTTTAACGACAGGCCAGAGTTTTCTTCTCTTCTCTTGTATCTGTGCAGTGTAATCACTGTCAAGAGAAATGTGGTTTTGTTTATAGATTCTCTCTCTCATTTTCCAGGCTTTGTTCAGGAGGTCTTATTTTGTGGCATAATAAGTTAGTCGGACCAAGAATGAGCGAGGTCAGGCGCCAGCATTATAAGGCCTGGGGGCTAACGATCGATAAGCCCTATCAATACTGAGGTCGTAGTCTTGCAAAAGGCCCAGCGCTTCTCTGAGGACTGTCTGAATGAAGGAAGCTACATTAGGGACCTTATCTTCTTCTCCTTCGGGGATGCCATGAATTCTAATGTTCTGCCTCCTGCTGCGGCCTTCTAGGTCGACAATTTTATGGTTCAGTTCCCTTTCTCTGGCTAAAAGGTAGAGAAGAAGTCGGTCTTGCCGATCAGACTGCTCCGAGACAGAAGTTAGGCCTAGTTCGAGCTGGTCGATATGATGTTCTACTTTGTTAATGTCCGTTCTTATTTCTGTTAGTGTTTTGTCTATCTTTTCTACTGTTCGAGCTGTCTGTATAATGGCAGCAATGAGGTCCTTATCTGCCATATCGGATTGAAGTTCTGGTGACATGCTTTCCCCTGCGGCCTCCTCATTAGGCATCCCATTTGTTTTCTCTGGCTAGAAGCTCGTAGTCAGCGAAACCAGGGTATCAGACTGCCTTTGGTTTGCATTTTTCTATCTGGTAGCTTTGGCAGGCGAGTTCATATTTTTAAGCTGTCAATGAACTTAGATTCTGGTGAGGCCGATCCGGAGCTCCGAGATTACGCAGCCATAGGTCTCCTGAGGTCACCAGAAGTCCCCCTGTTGGTTCTTAATTGCTACTACCTTACATAAGACCCTTCATGAGTTTTACTAACAGCAGACCTGGTTTCTTGCCCCATTCATATATTTTTTGTTTGGTGAAAAAAGTCTGGCCTGAGCCTCTCCTGTCTAGCACTCGTTCAAGGATTCTCTGGCTAATTTCAGTTGTCTCCTCTCCACCTCTCTCCAGATGTTAGTTTCTTGACATTACTTACGGTATTTGAACAATGTAAATATCTTTGTAATTCCAGATCTATCAGAATAGTACAGAAGAAAGAAGACCATTCACATATGAGAAATACCAGAAAAGTACAACTATTTGCTAAAACCCAGCTAATAAATATGTCACAAAGGTAACTGAAAGTGTTTAAACATCCACACCCCAGAATGATTCTGAGCTGTTTTCCCCTCCTTTACAATCCCCAAATGCTTACAGAAGAGCTGACACACAAGTACACGTTCAGCTCCTCCATATCTTATTAAAAGGATCTAAGTAAAACTTATAAATAAAAAGAAAATTAATCTAAGTGTAATAACAAGCCAAGCATGACTGATCTAGTAACAGCGGAGTGGTATGCATTAGGCCCAATAAATACACTGGACCTAATAAACAAAATATATAGTAGTATAAGGAGAGAACCACCTTCAAATCATATTAGTATCTGTATGATGTACAATAAGATACTGGCCTTCCCTTCGCAATATATTGTTACAACCTTAAGTAATGGACTAGCGTACATAAACAAGAGGCACATAAGAGGTTCATAGGTTTATTACAAGTTTTATGAGGTTGTTGACCTTTAGCAAACTCGCCACCATTACTGGTGGAATATTTGCTTTGAGTTACCCATGTAAACATCCAACTTATTTTTGAAAGTATCCATTGTTGGGCTATTACCTACGTCTTCCAGTAGTGTATTCCAAATATTAATTATTCTTGGGGTGTGCCAGTTACTTCTTTTAAGTGTTCTACATTTTTCTCCTATTAGTTTATATTCATGTGATCTAATTGTTTTCATAACTGGTTGCCTAACTAAACCAACTGTTTCCATAGTAAGATCATTTTTAACAGCACTGTAAGCTAAGCAGAGATCTCCCCTAGTTCTTCTATATTCCAGTGAGTACAAACCTAGTCTACTTAGTCTTTCCCCATATGTAAGACGCTCCATATTTTTAACCCTTTTAGTTGCTTTTCTTTGCACACACGCCATCATTGTTTCCTTCTTATAGTCTGTGGTGCACAAAAGGGGGAACAATACTCCAGGTGGGGCCTAACAAACTGGAATATAGGGGGATAATTACTTCCTGTTCTGTGCTCTTTATGTTTTTCAATATACATCGCAGTAGTTTTTGACATTTTGGAACTGTGGTTTTAGTATGTAATTCAAAGGATAAGTTATCTAAAATGCTTACACCAATATATTTCTCACTATAATGAAAGTGTCTCAGCCCTTTTCAAACTAAATCATTATTAAATGGTATACTACTGTAGACTGTATTTTGTTATTAAGTTTAAAAAGTCTATTCATATTCAAATTACTCCTGCCTCTTGTTTAAAATTGATGTTAACAGAGTTAAACTGAATTAATTATACAAGAAACCAAAAATTGTGTTGGACAGACGTAAATAAACACGAAGTCGTTTTGGCAAGCTTCTTTGCCTAAGATTTCTCTATTTTCTCTGTCTTCTTGTAGACAGATTAAACATTTAGTAGGTGAAGACAGTCTATAAAATATTATTTTCAACTGCAAACATTAAGCTTAAATGTGAATAAGTCACAGAAAATAAGAAAAGAAAAACATGTAAGTTACAACCCTCCTTAAAGGGTAAATAAATAAGCAATTTAACACATCGATCAAATCTCAAATGCTCCCGTGTAATTATAGCATATGGCATGCTGATTTATAATATTCTAGAGTTTACCTTTATTTTCTAGATTTACATCGTTTTCGTCAAATGTAAAACTTTGGCTGAAACGTAAACAAAAGCTCGGTTTAGCCCCACTACTCGGCTCACAAAATGGCGATGATGTGCCGACGCGATGACATCATCGTAGCGAGTCCGCTCCACTTCTTCAATTACAACCTGTGGGCACTGTTGTAAGATGCAGGATATTGGCACTATATTTAGTTATCAGCCTATGTATCGATACTTAGCTTGTGCACAGAGTGGTGCACAAGCCAAGTATCGGAGTGGAACAGTCCATAAATAAGATGCTCCTCACCCAGATAGTCTCCCGACTCACTAGGCTTCCCTAATAATGGTCAAGGTGCCACCCATATAGACTGGGTCTTAGTCCCTAAAATCAACAAAATTACTTGCTCCGACATCCTCCCTGACTCTGTAAGTGATCATTCACCTGTGTTCTCTGTCTGGTGTGCCAAAGTACCAGACATCCCACTTCACCTTATTCACTTCCGTGACTTCTCTCACCTGGACCCTTCCCAATTTAAAACTGAACTGGCCCACCTCGACTGGTCTAAACTGTGGGTTGCTTCTGATGTTGACCAGGCTGTTTCTTATTTCAGTGCAGTCTCCAGGATAAAAATGTTCCCTTCACCACCAGCAAAGTCCGTGGCTCTAAAACTAAATGGCTAAAATGCCCCTCCTCTCTCTCCTAAAAGAAAGAAAGATAGATGCTGGCTATCTTCAAGGCTTCCAATTCTAGCTCAGACTGGTCCACCTATAGAGCCCTCAGGAATAAGTGCAAACAAGCAATCCAGCAGAGCAAGAGTTGCTTTTATTGTACACAGTTAGCCTCCTCTAAGAATAATCCAAGTCAATACTGGAATTGCCTCAAAAGATCCCTTGGTCAAGATAGCCCTTCAGCCACTCCTGACCTCAAAATTGAGGGTGTGTCAACTACAATAACCCCCAGACAATATCCAATGCCTTTAATAAGCTATTCTTGGACCTCACAGCTTTCACTGAAGTCTTCAACACTCTCCCCGCACCCCCCAAATCAAACCCCTCCCTCAAGCACTCCATCAGGGCAACACCCCCTTCCTCTTTAAACAGGACAGTACCACTAAGGTCTATAAGCTCCTTAGGCTGATCCCCAAATCCAAATCTGCTAGCTCTGGCAACATTGAGCCAAAACTCCTTAAACTTGCAGCCTGGGAACTGGCATCCCCTCTAGATAGAATATTCAACCTCTCCCTCTCCTTTAACACTGTTCCGTCTGTCTGGAAAATGGCAAATATTGTGCCAGTATTCAAAAAAGGGAACTGCAAATTAATAAATAACTACAGGCCCACTGCCATCCTACTGGTACTGAGTAAAGTACTCGAGAAAATTGTACATGCCCAACTTAACTCCTACTTAGCTGACCAGCACCTCCTTTGCTCTGCCCAGCACAGCTTTTGCAAAAGCCACAGTACAACTATTGCACTGCTCACCCTTACTAATAGTGTATGTACATATCTTGATAAGGGTGACTATACTGGAGCTGTATTCATAGATCTCACAAAGGCGTTTGAGAATGTAAACCACTCTCTCTTTGCAATAAACTAAGTACCCTAGGTATATCTGGACATGCCCTACCCTGGTTCACTAGTTCTCTCCAACAGACAACAGCGAGTTAAGTTTGACTCCTCATTCTCTGACAGTCTTCCCTACTCACTCGGTGTCCCCCAAGGGTCAATACTCGGGCCTCTACTCTTCTCCTTACACATTAACTCAGTTTACCACTGCGTCAACAACAGCACCCCCTCCGATACGCTAATGACTTAGTGTTCTTTACCAGTGCTAATGATGTAGCCAACGTCAACAGTGCCCTAACCATAGATCTTAAGGCCATCCAGTTCTGGTTCAAGGAAAATAAGCTACTCATGAATCACACTAAAACTCAAGCCCTGCTCTTCAGAACCCCCCCCCCCGGCTTAAAAAAACACTAACACCCCATTAACAGTGGTCCGTGATAATGGATCCCTTTCAGATATTGTCAGTTCCTTTAAATATCTCAGTGTTGCACTTAATCCCTCCTTTGAATTCTCCCACCATATAGGTACCATCAGTACGGCTGTTAACATCAGACTTGGTCAAGCCTATCGAGTTAGTCCTCATCTCTCCCCTAACAATCACACATGGCTTACTACTACTACCTAAGTTTACCTATGGCCTACCCATCTTTGCAACTGCCTCCTGCTCCATGCTGCATTAAGTGGGAAGTGGCATACAAACAACATCTGTCGTTTTGCCCTCACATTCAACTGCCTCACTCTCCATTGTATACTCTACACTAAATTAGGCTATGCCTCCCCTCTTGCCTTACGGGACCTCTCTCTCTCGGAAGAATCATCCACAGTACACTACTGAACCTAGTGACCCACTCTGTAACATCTCACCTTGTGCCTTACAAAAACTCAACACTCCCCTAGATCCATTAACCATGACCAGCTATCCATTCCTACGTCAAGGTCTAAGTATGATGAAATGGCCTTTGCCACTACAGCCCCTTAGTTACGGAACAGCATCACACCTTCCATATGTCAATACCAAGTCACTAACTCCTTCAGATGTCAACTCCAATCTTAGCAGCTCCACCATTCAATCTGTGCTTGTTCCTAACCATTAACCCCACCCAGTACTATCCCTCCTACTCATAACTGTCAACTTGTTGCACTTTATTACTCCTTTGTCTGTACCTCTCTGCTTACTTCTACTCACCCTTACTGCCCCCATGCCTCACCATGAAACTATTGTGCTGTACTGCAAAATTTTACAGCTCACTGCAAGGAACCAAAATGTCTTCGTACTCTGGTGTATTTGCTATTTATGTAGTACATATCCCTATACCTTATGTTAACGTTTGGTATCATCCAGTTATGTGTGCTGTACAATTCCTGGTACTTTTGTTACTGATTTCTCTGTGAACCGTAAAACTCAATTTTTGTACCCTCCCAGATCGTGCCTGAAAATAGGCAAATATATGCCTAGTGCATCTAGCCAGTCAACAAAAACTAAATAAAAAAAAAAATTCTCCCTTTCTGGAACAAATAACCACCTACTACACAGAATACCTTTATTTATTAATAAATTGGTTCATTCAAACAGAAATGCATCCTGCCAACTATCTGGCATACCATGAATATGAAATGCACTCCCCTATGTTAGGAAATTGATCCTCCTGAGCCACTGCTGAAGACAGAGCTCTTTAGGTTAAAACTGAAAAAGGATACAGTCCTAAGCGAGTTCCCACATCAAAAATGAACCTGGCACCCTCGCGGCGATATCTTGCTTCTGTGGCTGGATCAAGATTCTCTAGCTGAGAAGGCGTGTGTGCTAGGTCTTTCTTGTCCCAATACCAACACGGTTTTGTGAGGTCGAAAGCTGACAAGAGCGAAGCAGAGGTGGAATTCTCTTTATTTTCTTTCATTTATACCTAGAAGCAACATTTTAAAGCAAAGAGGTTTAGAAACTAAACAATGCAGCATCTGTTCTGTACAAACTATTTGGGTAAACTTTTAAATTTGGAAACATGCACACATCGGACAAATAGTTGTTCTTTATTGCCACAGAACTAAATGGTACAATAACCTAATACTTTATTTGGGTATATAACTATATAAATTGCCAAAACATATTTTATAACAATTAAAAATATATTTTTATATTTTTTTCCACAGTACAAGGTCAAGAGCCGACACAAACACAATATCTAGGCACAGTTCAGCTTGTATTTCTTTCCAGATTTCTCCTCTCCATTATTTGTTACTGATGAAATCTTTACCCTTCGAGTTCATGTGCTTTTTCAGCTTATTCCCTCCTTGAAATGATAATGCTCTGTTGTGATATCACATTCTGTTGCCATGGAAACAACTGTGATGTCACAGAACATTATGACATCAGGTTGGGAATAAGCAATAGGAGATATGAATGCTCAAAAAACAAAGATCCTGTTTTCATACAAATGACTGCAGTAACAAATAAAAAAAATAGATAAATACAGAGCGAATGAGAAATATAAGCTGCACTGTGTCTAAATATTGTTTTTCAAAACCCTCCTGGAGGCATCAGTGGCTCTTTAAAATAAATATAAAAAATCCTCTCCTCTCATATACCCTACAATTTTTTTTTTTTTTTTGCTGAACACCCAATCGGTGTCACTGAACATATCAATTTTCTCATACTCAAAATTCAGAAAATAGCTTGCTATTCCCCAATATTCACCAGTCACTGGAACAGTAAGAACTGTTCCCCCCTAAAGTTCATGGGCGCAACTCCAGTGGGACCAGCCCACAACACTGGCGTGCGACTATGAAAGTCCCATGTTTTCTATTTTATTTACAGTACACACCAATATAAGATGCTGCACTTCAATGCAAAATGAATGGCACATTCAAAAACTAAGAGGATGACCTTACAAAAAAAAAAAATAGTTCAATATGGGCTGCTGCTTTAATTTTTCCTGTATTTTAGTTGTATTCAAAATCTTTTCTTTTTGTTCTTCCATCATCTCTCTCGTACCTAGGCGTGAAGGGAAATGAAAGTGTGAGGTGCAGGACTCTTCTGTTCACCGTCCTCCAGAATGGAAACAGGAGTTCCTGAATGAATTTACAGATTTCATCATCGACCTTGCAATGGACACCATCCAACTGACTGTGTTGGGGGATGCAATGCTTGGGTCGATGATGAAGATCGCATTTTGCTCAGCAACTCCTCCAGATGAGGACTTCTCTGGGCCTCACACAGGTGGCTATCTCTGTCACCAATAAACAAGGTCACACCATGGACCTCATTTTCTCTATGGGGTTGAACATTTGAAATGCCAGGGTGAATCATGTTTTTTTGATTATTACATTGTACGGTTTCTGGCAGGATAGCCCTGGTTTAGAGCCCCCTTGTGGGATGAGTACTGCCTAGAAGAAAGCTTAAGCCTAATAAGTTCCCGCCATTACAGGACATCTTAGGCATGGCATCAGCATGAGAGGGTGGTTGGTTCAGCAGCTGCAGTGGATGGTTATAATTTAGCCATCTCAACAGCCTTGGACTCCCTCGCACCAATCCGTGTCCACCTACTGGCCTCCTGGCATAGCTCGCCATGGTACAGTTTAACAGTGAGCTGAGGCAGTTGAAGGTGGCAGGGCGGAGGTTGGAGCACTTCTGGGGAAAAGTCTTGCTCAACTGATGACAGACGAGTTCTAAAGTCATATTATAAGGACCATCAGTGAGCAATATCGCTGGAAAAGGCCAAATCCTATCACAGGTTACTGCTTCAGGTAAAGACAGATGTGCTCAGCTCTTCTGCAATGTGGACAGGTTACTAAATCCTCCTTGTCAGCAGCCCAAAGCTCTATTTCACAAGTGGTGTTAGAAGTCCAGCAACTATTTTCCAGGACAGGGTGTCTTTGTTCAGTGCAGGGATCTCTCCTGGTGGTCTGCCATGGACCATTTGTTCAGCAGCTGAGAGACATACAGGCACTCCGAGTGTGCAGAGTAAGTTTAAGCCAGTTACTCAGGAGGGGATGCTCGAGGTGGCTTCTGGGCTGTGCCCTACTTGTTGTGAATTTGACCAGAGATGGACATGGCTGTTAATAGTCTGTGTCTGTCATGAGGCTCTTGGTCCAGTTTTTGTCAGAATTTTTTCCCTTGAGATGGGGTGTTTGCCTGCATCCCTTAAAAAGCTTGTGGTTAAGCCCCAACTCAGAAAGCCACTTTGGACCTGGATGTGCTGGCTAATTACAGGGCTATCCTGAACTTGCCCTTTTTAAGGAAAGTCATGGAGAAGGTGGTGGCAGCACAGCTTGAAGCGCACCTCAAAAATTCTTACATCTATAAGCCCTTCCAACCAGGCTTTAAGTCTTACCACAGTACAGACACTGCACTCATCAGAGTGTTTTATTATCTTCTTCATGCAAAAGATGGGGGAAGAGTGCTATACTGTTATTCACCTTCATCTCTAATAGGCTTCTGACATGGTCACTGTGGGGGTTTTGATGCAGCCCCTTGAGGACTATGGGGGACTTACCAGAACAGCCATGCCTGTCTGTCAGAACATAACAGGTTGAAACAGAACCTTTCTGGTCACAATCTACTGACATTAGCATCTGGCTTCCTCAGGAGTCAGTTCTTTCTCCATGATTTTCCCACTGAACATGTTGCCTCTGGGGGTGGGTAACTAGATGGTACGGTATTAGTGTGAGTTCTCACTCCTATGCAGATTAAACTCTGCCAAGGTGCGAAATTCCTATACCTTAGTTGCCCCAGCAAAGGCACTTTTGTCTCAGGATACCTGCAGCTCCTTAAGTGCCTGCCATGTTGGGCACCTAAGGTATCTGTGCATGCTTTTTTTTCCTTAGCACGCCAGTGTGTGGTGCAGCCAACTGGAGGAGCACTTGCAAAGGTAGCATCAAATGCACAAAACACAAGACCACAATCATCAGCCGACAAGGCAGAGACAGTAGCGTGCATGTAAGTGACAATCAGAGCCCCTCTGAGTCCTCCGACTTGGCAGTGCGGCAGGCATTTGATGGATGGACATCCCTTACAGCCTTTGTGTGAGAGAGAAACAGACAGAGAAGGCTCCTAGTGACAGACTGCAAACAGACAGACAAATGGTGAGTGTCCTTTTCTTTAACTTCTCCCAACCCTTTTTATCAGACAGTGTGGTCTGCATTTTGCACGTCACACCTACCTGATTACTTTCAGAGGCAGGTTGTACCATGCTCAAAGTGTGGTGGATCATTGTTTCAGAGTGGAGTATTTACAAAGCAAAATTTTGCTTAAAAGCTCTTTCTGTTACAGCCCCACACCCACCAAAAAAAAATCTACCTGTATGGAAGCAGGATGGAACACACGTGATTAGGAACATAGGCACCAGGCCCCCGGAGTAAGGGACTGACTAAGGGAACGAGGAAAAGCAACAAAAGCTCTTCTAAGACTATTATGACATCAGAAACTGTTTACTGGCAAGGCTGGCAGTGTATTTAAATAAGAATTTGTCAATCTGTTTTCAGATTTTTATGGAGAAATAACACTTCCTATCACTAAAATATTATATATTTAACAGAAATATGCAATTTTTGATAACATGTGATTTTTGTTATAATGTGACATTTTCTTCATAACCAGAATTTACTTGGGGGAAAAAAAAAAGAAAAGCTAATTATCTTTAAAACAAAATGTAAAATCATATAGATGGTGCACAATTATGCAAACATATAAAAGGCAAAGTATGTTGATAAAGTAAGTATCTATTTCTTTTGAAAACAATAGAAAGAAAATGTAGTTTCTCATTAAAATGCACTGGGCTCCTAAGTAGCTGGCTGTTTCCGACATCACAACAGCACCATTCTATTGAATTTTTTTTTTTTTTTTTTTTACTAGCAGTGTGAATAGTAAAGGTTAAAACCCACTTATTTTAGCCGGCCCAGTGGCACTGAGGGTTGAGGTACCAGATGCCACACCTCCGCACGCCAGCAACCTGGGTTCGGTCAGGGACTCAGGTAGCTGGGGGTCGGCCGGGGTGGATTTTGAATCAGCTGCCGGCGGCAGCTCTCCTTTCTCAAAGAGGGTGGTTTGAGACTGTGTCTGCCCCTAGTGGAGACTGGGGCTTGGCTGTGCAGTGCGTGGTCTCAAAGGGGCATGGTGGCGCGGCGGATGTCCTGCAGGCTGGTACAGGAGAAAAAATTATTTCACCTTAGTAATGTTGTTTCTTCTAATGGAGTCTTGCTGTATTCTGATATATGCAGTTAGGTACTGCCTTTCAACTGCCCCAGAGAACAAAGTTAAACTTTCCATGGCCAGCATGAAATGTTCACCACAAGCTCGGTTGAAGCCCCTGTCTGCTGTTGTTTAAACTGCAACCGTCGGATCTTTACGAGCAAAGACTCACTAGATGTTCTGTGTGGAAACTGTAAAATTCTTACTAGCCAACTGGCAAAAATATCTATATAAAAAGGTTTTGGTTTCAAAAGGAAGACTCAAGTCAGGAAACCCAAAAACAAAACACATCCAAAACACAACCTCTCACCCAAACCAAAAGAGAGTGAAAAAGGACACCCCTAGGGTGCCAATACTGCTCCTGCCCACCCACATCCCAAAATCTAGGTTCTGAGAGGGGAGGCGGGGGGGGAAGTCAGAATACAGCTAGACTCCATTAGAAGAAACAACACTACTAAGGTGAGTAATTTTTTCTTCACACAACATGAAGTCTTGCTGTATTCTGACATAAGCAAACTACCAAGCAGTACCTCCATGGAGGAGGGACAGAACCTACTTTGGAAACAGGCTCTGAAGTACTTCTGTGCCAAACCGAGCATCTCTCCTAGCCTGGATATCCAGAGAGTAATGCCTGGTGAAAGTATGGACTGTTTTCCAGGTGGCTGCTTGACAAATTTCTAAGAGAGGAATATCCCTGGCAGCAGCCAGGGAAGCAGCTGTACCGCTAGTGGAATGAGCCCTCAGGCCTGAGGGTGAGTTCTACCAGTTTTTCATAGCAGAATTGTATACAAGAAACAATCCACCTGGCAACAGATCTCTTAGTGGCAGGTTTGCCTTTACCAACTTCTCCATACGTAAGGAACAAATGGAGGGATTCAAACCTGTGACCCTTGGTACACTCTATGTAGTAGCTAAGGGCTCTTTTAACGTCCATGCTGTGTAGCCTCCTCTCTCCCGAGGAGGAATGGTCAGTGAAGAAAACAGGGAGAGATACAGCCTGGTTGAGGTGGAAATCTGAAAGCACTTTAGGTAAGAACTTTCTGTTAGTTCTAAGGACCACTTTCTCTCTATGGAAAGAGATGAAATCAGATTCCACTGACAGGGCTTGCAATTCACTGATACGCCTGGCAGAAGTAATAGCTACCAAAAACACAGTTTTCTAAGTCAAGTACTTAAGCTCTGCTGAGGACAAAGGCTCAAAGGGAGGATGCATAAGCTGAGCAATGCAGACATTAAGGTCCCAAGCAGGAGCAGGATCCCTAAAGGGGGGGATTGGTGTGAAGCAATCCCTTGAAAAACTTACAAAATACAGGATGGGATGATAGAGAGGAAGGCTTGCCTACTGACAAGAAAGCAGAAACAGCTGCCAAGTGTACTTTAAGGGTAGCTGGTCTGAGGTCTAGGCCATTAAGATGGACCATATAGTCCAGAACCGTAGGCAATTCAGCAGAGTCTGGAGAAATATTCTTCTTAGAACACCAAATGCTGAATCTTTTCCATTTGGAGTTGTAAGTCTTCCTGGTGGAAGGCTTTCAAGAAGCCTTAAGGATATCCAGAACCCCTTTGGAAAGATGCAGATCTGCAAACTCTAACTCTTCAAGAGCCATGCCTTAAGATTGAGAGACTGGAGATTGGGATACCAAATCCTCCCCAGAGGATAACAGGTTGTAATTCCTGGGAAGAGACTGGGGAAGGTGGACTGCTAGGGACAGCAACAAGGGATACCATGGCTGCCTGGCCCAGTATGGAGCAATCAGAATCACTTTGCATGGTTGTGACCTTATCTTGACTAACACTTTGAACAGGAGAGGGAAGGGGGGAAAGCATACAAAAATTTCACTTCCCAGTTCAGAATCAGAGCATCCAGGGGGACTGAGCCCAAGACTGAGGGTCTGCAACAAGAGAGAGGAAGTTGGTGATTGTCTGGGGCTGCAAAAAGATCCATCTCTGGTGTGCCCCATCTCGAGAAAATCACTTTCAAAACTAGAGGATCTAGGGCCCATTCGTGATGGCCCTGGGATATTCTGCTCAGTGCATCTGCTAGGACATTGTCCTTCCCTGGGAGGTGAACTGCTATCAGAGAGGTTTGCAGGGAATAGGCCAGGGACCACAACTTCATTGCTTCTGTGCACAAGGCAGTAGACCGAGTGCCTCCTTGCTTGTTGATGTACCACATGGTGGTGGTGGTGTCCGTCTCTGACCTGAACCACCTTGTTCTGTACAGATTTGGAAAAAGCCTGCAGTGCCAGAAACACTGCTCTGAGTTCCAAGAGACTGATGTGAAGCAGAGATTCCTGAGGTGACCACAGTCCTTGGGTGGTAAGATCCCCCAAATGGGCTCCCCAGCCCAGCAGGGAAGCATCTGTGGTGAGTATCACTGAATGAGACTGTGTGACAAATGGAACCCCTTGTCTCAAACTGTACTGATCCTGCCACCACTGCAAGGCTTGGATCAGGGTTCGAGTCACTGGGATTAGTTTGGTAAGGGAATCTTTTCTTTGGGACCAGAAGGCTCTTAAGTGGAACTGAATGTCCCTCATCTGGAATCTTGTCCCTTGGACCACTGCTGTGGAAGCTGCCATGTGGCCCAGAAGCTGAAGGAAATGCCTTGCTGGTTGAGGCACCTGAAGGGTGAATGAAGAGGCCAGTTTCATAAGGTTCCTTGCCCTTTCCAGGGGAAGGAAGGCTCTTGCCTTTACTGTATCCAGTTCTGCACCTATGAAGGTGAGGAGCTGTACTGTTTCGAGAACCGACTTCGGAAGGTTGAGAACGAATCCTAAGGAAGTGAGCACTTGCTGGGTCACTTGCAGATGTGACTTGACTTGGTCTGGAGACTGATCTACTATGTGCCAGTCGTCCAAGTATGGGAAGATGGAGATCTTTTTTCTTCTTAGGAAAGCAACTACTACTGCCAGGCACTTTGTGAAAACCCTTGGGGCTGATGTTAGGCCAAAGGACATTGCTCTGAACTGATAGTGGCCTGAGGGCAACTCAAACCGAAGTACTTTCTGTGGGAGCACCTGATGGGAATGTGAAAGTAGGCATCTTTGAGGTCCAGGGAGGCTAGCCAGTCCCCTGGCCTTAGAGAGGGAGGATACTCTCAGAGTCACCATTTTGAACTTTGCTCAAAAGGTGTTTGTTCAGATATCTTAGGTCCAGGATGGGCCGCCATTCTCCTGTCATTTTGGGGATTAGGAAGTACCTGGAGTACAATCCTTTGCCCTTGTGTAGGGTGGGAACCATCTCTATAGCTCTGAGAGCTAGGAGAGAAGAAACCTCTGCCTCTAGGGCAAAGGTCTCAGAGATTTGCAGGTGGAAAGGATCTAGTTCTCATCTTGGGAAATTTTTTGAAGCTGAGACCCAGTCCCTGGCTTACTACTTCCAGGACCCACTTGTCTGATGTAAGAGACTTCCAGTCCTGGACAAAGTAAGCCAGCCTGCCCCCTACTGGTATGGGAGAATCAGCCCGGGCAGACCCATCAGGGTGTCTGCTTGGCAGGGGCTTTAGGCTGAGGGGTGGATGCAGGCCTGCTCATCTCACTTCTGCCTCTCCCTCTAAAGAACCCCCTCTGTGAAAAGGAAGAGGAGGAGGCCTGAGCTTGGTAAAAAGGCCTTTGCAAAGGCCTGCCCCTGCCCCTGGACTGCTGCCTTTGAGGAGTTGCTTGCCTTTCTTTGGCCTGAGCACTCCTGTAAGTGGTCCTGTACTCATCCATCTTTTTCATGTAGTTCTCTTGTCTGCTCCCCAAACAGAGAATTACCACTACAAGAAAATCCATGGCCTCAGTCTGGGTATCCTGAGAGAGGCTACTACATCTGAGCCAAGCCATCCTCCGAAGAGCCACAGATGTAGCCATGACTCTTGATGAAACATCACTGGAGTCCACAGCAGCATGAAACTGTACTTTCGATGCCTCAATCCCATCTGCAGTCACCTGCTCCAGCTCCTTGGCAAGCTGGTCAGGGGCCTGTTTAGCCAGAGCCAGAACAGTGTCCCACCTGGACTTCTGCTATCTAGCTGTATAGGCCACATAGTTAGCCTGCCTGAGTCCCAAAGATGCTGCCATGTATTGTTTCTTTGACATGGCATCAATCTTCCTGGAGTCCTTGTCTGGGGGGTGTGAGGCCAAGGGAATATCTGCCTCATCACAGGCAGCAACCTGCACGACCCCAACATGGCTGCATTGCTGAAAAAGGAACTCCGTGTCTGAGCCCGAGAGAGTGTACCTCTTGTCCATTAGTCTGTCCACAGGAGGTATAGAATTAGGAGACTTAAGAATTTTATGTGTCTCTTTCCCAAAGGATTTGTGGAGGGGAATAGACAGTCTCTCTGGGATGTCCATCATCTCAACATAATCAGGCTCTTCCTGATCCTCAATAGCTTCCTCCACAGGAAGCTGGAGGGTCTCAGCCACTTTTTTGTAAAACATATAGTGTGAAGGGGACTCCGAAAGCCTAGGAGGAGAAACACCTGACGGTCTATCTGGGGAGATGTCCGGGTCAACAGGCACATTCAGACTTTCATAATCACCATAATCATCCTCATACTCTCCCTCCTCCTCCTCCAGTTCATAAAGTTCTTCCAAAGTATAATCCGGAACCGGGGGAACCGACCGAACCAAGCCCCTGCCAGATGGTGCCGGTTCGGTCGGAACTAAAGTAAGTGATTGCACAATCCTTATCGCCTTGGCTATCTCATCGGCTGTCGGAGTATGAATTTCTGGGTTCGAACCGGACGATTTATCTTTTCTCTTTCTTTTTACCGGAACCGACTCCTCAGAATCAGCTCTCCTTTTGCCCGAAGTATCGCCCTGGTCGGAGGGCACTCCTTCTGGTTCGGTCGGAACCAAAACGGGCTGGCCATCCGAGTCAGCAGACTTCTCGGCCTCCCTTTCCTTCAGTCTACCTAATCTCTTTTCCAGGGTAGATTTGGGAAAATTCTTGCTAATTTGGCAGTAAGAATCGAGGTGGCCAAACCCCGGACAATAAACACAGGTGGTGTGGGGATCAGCCTTGGCAAAGACTTCCCCACATACACACACTGCAGTGTTGAAACCCAGTGGGCCCGGTTTTTTTCTTGGGTTTCTCAGACATGACCAATCCTATCCGAAAACGTACCCTTTTTTCGGCAATCCGCCAGGCAAGACTCCCCTATCGGTTCCGGACCGTGTCACGGGTCTTGGAAAAAAACATAATTAAATTTTTTTTTTTTTTTTTTTAGAACTGATACCACACTCTAAAGTAAGCACAAACTTTTTTTCCTCAAACTGATCGGTTCAGCCGAACCGATACACAATTTACAAGTTCCACATAGAAACAAAACAAAAAACCTATCTAGTACTCACGGTACCACAGACAGAGACTTGAACCAACTAAGCGGTAACAGCAATTCGGTAGAAACCGACCGAAAACCGACACTTCAACCGACTTTTTGAACCGAGCAGCAGGAAAAATCTCCGGAGCGACTGTTCAGTGAGGCAGAGTAAAGAATCTGACGGTTGCAGTTTAAACAGCAGCAGACAGGGGCTTCAACCGAGCTCGTGGTGAACATTCCATGCTGGCCATGGAAAGTTTAACTCTTTGTTCTCCGGGGCAGTTGAAAGGCAGGACCTAACTGCATATGTCAGAATACAGCAAGACTTCATGTTGTTTGAAGTGCCCACACTGGATGTCACTGCACATCTGCATCACCGGGAACATGACCAAGAAAAGCCCACCCGCCAGTGGTAGGCGAAGGCGTGTCCAGTGGGTGCAGCCCCATGTCCATCGCTGGGCTCCATGACGTTCGCTCCAGTCCCTCCTCCTAAAAAGTGCGGCACTCTTCCAGTACTACAGATAGAGCGCCAGGAAAGGAGTGTGGCAGTCCTTCCTTTAAGGACTTAGATCCGGGGGGGTAAAGGGGTTAGCCGCGCATGGAGGGGGCGCTCCTCCCTGGAGTAGGATGTCAGGGGCTTCAGGCCGGACTGGTAGAATTGACACACCAAGAGACTACGCCAGAGAGGCACCACTGGTAAGGGAGAATACACAGAGTTCAAAAAAAAAAACACTGTTTTACTGCACTAACAAATATTTTATTCTAGTATGTGAATAACCCTTAATAATAATATCATGACACATTGGAAAATGTTCTTGTAATACACGACTGCCACTGCCATAATACTATAATTCCAGCACTGATTATACATAGTTTCAGAGTAATAATACTATCATTCAGACTTGATAATAGATGGTTTCAGCTTTGAACCAATCATCAATCAATCAATCTTTTATTTATATAAGGCGCCCTTCCAATGCTCAGGGCCCATTTACACTATAACATCAAAAACTCAACCACATATCATAAAACACATATAAAAACATATTAAAACACATCCATATAAATTCAAACTTCAATACATTCCTGAGAAGGCCTGGTTAAATAGATAGGTCTTTAGAAGATTTTTAAAACCCTCTACAGTTTGGCTTTCTCATATCTGGCAAGGTAGAGAATTCCACAGGGTAGGAGCCATAAAGGCAAAAGATCTTCCTCCCGATGTTTTAAGGGATACCCTGGGAATCTTTACCAATCCCTCACCAGAGGATCAGAGCAAGCGGGAGGGACAGTAGGGACACAGGAGCTCTTTCAGGTAGTGGGGACCCTGCTCGTGTAGGGACTTATAGGTCAGCAACGTGACCTTGAAGGTAATCCGCCACTGTACTGGCAACCAGTGTAGATCACGCAGCACAGGTGTAATATGACTGGATCTAGAAGCTCCAGTCAGCAACCTGGCCATCGCATTCTGCACTAGTTGCAAGCGTTGGATGTCTACCCCTGGTAGCCCTTGGTAGAGGGCATTGCAATAATCAAGATGACTGGTGACAAAGGTGTGGGCCAAGGTCGGAAGATCTTCAGGTGGGACCAGATGCTTCACCCAGGCTATACTCCTAAGATGGTAGTAGGAAGATCTGACTACAGCCGAAACCTGCGCCCACAGGGTCAGGCCTGCATCAAAAACAACACCCAGGTTTCGCATCTGACTAAAGGCAATAAGTGGGATCCCACCGAGATTTAATCCTGATGGTATTCCCGCCCATGCCCCTATCATCCTATGACCAGGGTCCACAACCAAGACCTCATTTTTTTCTGAGTTCAGCTGAAGCCAACTGGCACTCATCCAGTTCTGAATTTCCAGTAGGCAGTTATTAAACACTGTAACGGAATCTAATTCCTGGTCAGGTACAAAGGACATGTACAGTTGAAAATCATCAGCGTAGCAATGAAAGCTCAAACTGTACCACCTTATAATGTCCCCTAATGGAAGCAAATACACTGCGAATAACATGGGGGACAGCACCGAGCCCTGTGGAACCCTGCAGGGCAGTCCATGAGGGGCCGAGGAATAAATTCCCGACACCGCTCTCTGAGACCTACCCTCGAGGAAGGACTTAAACCAACTGTGGACTGCCCCTCTCAACTCACAGAAAAACCACAGGCACTCATGCAGAACCCCATGATCCACAGTGTCAAATGCTGCTGAGAGATCAAGGAGAACCAAGATAGAACGGGATCTCCAATCTCTCGCCATCAGAAGGTCATTAAGTACCCTCACCAGGGCCGTTTCAGTGCTGTGCCCTTTCCTGAAGCCAGACTGGGGAGGGTCGTGGATATTGTGGTTGGTAAAATGATCCTCCAGCTGCAGTGCGACCACCTTCTCAATAACCTTCCCAACAAAGGGTAGGTTCGAGATTGGTCTGTAGTTAGCTGGGCTGTCGGGATCAAGGGAGGGTTTTTTTGTTTTGTTTTGGGGTTTTTTTTGTTTTTTTTAAACAGGGGGCGAAGTACTGCCTCCTTTAAGGGATCTGGAAAGATCCTTCTCTCCAATGAAACTTTCACTATCCCAGCAAGGACAGGGCCAATGACCTCTACACACCCCACTAGTAGGCGTGTAGGGCCCGGGTCCAAACTATAGTAGGCTGGCCACAGAGTCTGGATGTTCCTCACTATATCCACGACTACTGGTTGACTAAAGGTGGACCAGATCGGCTGGGCATTAGTACCACCAAGTTGACTAACGCAAGGACCAATGGGAAGGCACTGGATGATCTCATTCCTGATGGTGGACACCTTATCAGAAAAGAACTGCGCAAACTCCTCACATTGTTTTTGTGACAATGCTCGACCAGAGAGAAGACAGGCTGGATTGCAGTCTGTCCACAGTCCGGAAGAGCTGGGCTGGTCTGTTCCTTGCTGTAGCAATTTCCCTGGACAGGAACTCTACCTTCTTACAGTAAATGGCTGATTGATAGACATTGTAATGGTCCATCAGTCTAAGTCTGTCCACCTCCAGGTGAGTTTTCCGCCAATGTCTTTCCAACCTTCGCCCCGCCTCTTTAATTCATGGATTTCCCCATTAAACCATGGGGCACCCGGATGAGAGTTAAGAGGGCGAACACAAGAAGGAGCAATATCATCCAGTGCCTCAGTAACAGCCTTATTATAGGCTGACACAAGAGGCCCCGGATCAGTGCGGTCCCCTGGAAATCCCGAGAGGTCCAGCACCGCCATTAGGCCTTCTGAGGTAACTCCTCTTAAAGGGCGGGACTGTTCCAACTCCCTTGGGGTGGGCCTATTTTGGGGGGCTGCGAAACTGAATCTCGGGAGGTGATGGTCAGACCAACCGACGGGCTCCACCTCCACATCGGAGGTCTCCATCCCCAAGTGAAATACCAAGTCCAATGAATATCCTTTCTTATGGGTAGCAGTGGTAACAACCCATGTTAGGCCCAATTAATCCATCATATGGAGGAGGTTTTGTCCAAATGGCGAGCGTTCATCGTCGACCCAGGCATCGAAATCCCCCAAGATCAGCCATCTGGGAGACTCCCACACCTTGTCGGCGATGAAGTCCGCAACCTCCTTCAGCAAATCCCTCCCATCACCTGGTGGATGATAAATGAGAAGAATTCTGTAGCCTACACCTGCTCCCATTATACACTGAAAGGCATTGGTAACCTCAACTGGTACCTCCATGATACCCAGTTCCTGTCTAAAACAGACAGCAACCCTCCGCTCCGACGATCCACTCTCAGGTGGTGAATCACTGAAAACCCATCCGGAAACGTAGACTAAAAATGGGGCCAGCATTGCCATCCAGCCAGGTCTCGGTGATACAAGCCAGGTCTGCAGATGCCACAAGATCTGCAATAACTGCTGTTTTATTTTTCATTGACCTGGCGTTGCTTAACACTGCCCAAAAGGGACTGGAGTCCAAGGGTGACCCCACTTCCTGCCTGATAAAATTAGAACCCTTGGGTATGGGCACAAGACAAGGAGAACCTCGTTCTTGTGTCCATTTTGCCCCAGGGTGCCTCCTGGTCCTCGCTATCTCAATCCGTCCGCTCCTTTCCCATCCCCCTCGAGAGTTCCAGGGTCTCCTATTCCTTCTGCTCCCTCGTCCCCTTAAAATACCAAGGGCACGACACCTAAAATAAACATCAGACGAAAGCGATGGATAATCGAATGGATGGAGATCCCTTAGTCTCGAGGGGGAGTACTGCCTGACCGTACTCCTACTTCCCCAGCACATAACTCAGGTATTTTAGAATTTACAATATTAATACAATAATCTCCCCAGTTACCCCCCTCCCAAATTTCTTTAAACTCATATAATAAAATTAAACCCTAATAAATTAACCCTTTTATCACTATCTTCTAATTCCCCCCAATACTCTCACTACCACAAAGCAGGCTTACAACAACAAATTTAATTTATAATCAATAAGAGTTCAGCTCAGTGTTCTAACAGTAGTCAAGGTCCAAGATACGACTTCTTAGCCAGGAATTTCACATAGCAACGGACAACCAATTGAAACTGAAAATTCAGGCCCAACCTGGTACTCTCACTACCTGGGGGACCCAAATTGATCACAGGCACTCTCACTGCCCAAATCAATACTTGTTTGAATGTTCAAGATGAAAAGTCTGAGCCCAATGTATATTTTCTTCTCGCTAGAAAATCCTCCAAATAGCAATCCAGTTTCCAAGTGATGAAATGACTTGGGCCTTCTCTGTGCAGAACACCGCCCAGAAAAACTACCCCCACAAGCACAGCTCCTACTGGTATCAGCCCACCAACTGATACCCGCCCAGAGCCTAGGATATTAGGAGCCCACTGACCAGCTCCCCGGTCAGATTAAACTCTGTTCTCCCGAATAGGAGCAGAACCCAGTAACTTAATTTCCACACAGGGTGTCCCAGCAAGAAGTTTACAAAAGTTCGGCATCCGAAAGCTGTAAAAGTTCACAGTCCAGGCAAAGAGGGAGAAAGGTCAGCCGACACAGCACAAGTAACAGCAAATTCGAAGTCCGGGAATGAAAGGGGGGGGGGGGGAGATAAGCCACGCAGCCCCCAGAGCATCCCAGCCAACACAGATGGCCGTGCCATCCACCGACCTCCAGGCAGTCCGTGCCCCTCACCACCCGGCCCCTATCCTCATATAGGAGCCCAGGGCAGGGACCAGGAGACCCCAGGGACCACAAAACAAACCCCCACCAACCCCTAACACCCCTCCAATAAAGTTTCAGCACAATTACTCATGACCTCAGTTGTGGTAGTCGGCAGTTGCAGGTTAGAAAAAGCCGCAAACCTCTTTGGCCCTCTAATAACATAGCTGTTGCCTGAAAATCCTGTGAATCCAAAGCCAAACATCCTGGTAGGTCCAAACCAATAGGCTGAATCCAGAAAATATCCACAGAAGCTGAACATGCAGGGGATAATGTTCAAAAATTCTGTCCAATGTTCCCCTCGAGTCAGTACCCACCTTTAAGTACTTGGGAGTTTGGCTGGATACCCACCTCAACTTTTCCACCCATGTCGATACCATCTGTACCAAACTCCGGCCCAAACTGGCCATCCTCTATTGCCACAAAGCCAGCCTTCCCCTTCCCACTCTGAGTGAACTCGTACGCAAAACCATCCTACCAGTTCTGGACTATGCGGACGTCATTTATGGCACAGCCCCTACCTCCTCCCTTTCAAAACTTGACGTCCTGCTCAATTCTTTCGATTCACCACTGCCTCCCCACTCACTCATCACCCTCCTCTCCTCTGCTCCCAGTGCCACTCTAGCAAAGGTGGACCCGCCCACCAGGCGCCTCCCTCATAGCTAAATACTGGCTTGGCTCCCTTCCCCCCTACCTCTCTTCCCGCCTCTCTCAAGCCATCTCCCCAGGCTACTCACTCCGTCATAGACAGACATGCACGTACCTTCCACCTCTCACGCCCCCTCTCTGCCTCTGGGCAAGCTGCCTTTTCCTACCGGCTCCACCTCCTCTGGAACAACCTCCACCAGGCCTCCTCCCTATCAGCCTTTAAACAACTACTCAGGCTCCTCCCTCCCACTCCCTGCCCAAGCTGCTCATCTGATCCCTCTTTAACTCGGGCCTAGTATTACTCCCAGTGTCCACTTCAGGTAAAATATTACTGCACATGCTAGCCCCAAACCGCTTAACCACCTACCCACTGTACTTTCTCTGTGTTAGTCTAGCACACTCTGGACAACCACTACTGTAAATATGTCTATATATACACACACACACACTTGTAATATACTGTATATACAAATTGCTTAGTAATGAAATGTCACAATGTTCTTCTATCGGCTGTTCCAGCTAAACTTGTTACTTTACTGCCTACTACTACGAAATGTCCTTATATTGAACTATTCGTCTGAAACTTGATATCGCTTACACTTCTCTGCCTTATGCAGTGTACACTCTGTACCCGGGTCGCACCTGGAAACGAGCCTCGGCTCAGTGTGCCTTTCCTGGTCACCAATTTTAAATAAATTATAGCTCAATAGCTGAGCTAAAAACTACTACAGGAGGATGCAAAAACAACTACCATGCACCCGACAAAGTGAAACCAACAGTACGTATCACAACTTAACAGAAACCAACTCGGCATATAAGCCGCAAAACGCTTAATGTCTCACTTCTTCAACCCCAATTATCTAAAGACACAGAAATAAAAATAATTTAAAAAACAAGCAAAATAAAAATAATTTAAGACGAACATAAATGCAGACAAACAAAGCGGAGATAAAACACTAGCTGGCTCATAGCAGCCATCACTTCTCTTCTGTGTTTATGTCTGCCTAGGACAAGCACACACTCCTGAGGAGGTCTCATGAACGACAGTATCATCACAGAAATGACAAAGCTCATGCCAGAGTCTGCCTGCCACAGAAACCCAGTTGCCATATCCCTTCCTGCACAGCTGAACCGATGGTGTGCATTCTCATTGGCAGCTTTCCTCTGTGGGCGGCAGAACTTATGGCAGCTGTTTACTCTCACTTAGTGAGACTAGCGCATCCCGTTCATTTCTTCGCCCCCCCCCCCCAAACATTCACTGGATTATCTGGTTGATCCTCCATTCGCTGAAAGATGAGAGAAGGAAAAGTTAGGACTGACTGCCTCCCAAAAGTAAATGACAAAAAGTTAAACCCGGGGACGGGGGGGAGACGATCGAGTAAGGGAGTCTTCAGTGCACTGTCATCCGAGAATGAGCGCCTCTTCAGTACAGCGCTCAGTCGGCTCACACAAAAAGCCACAGAATTCTGAAATGGATCCGTATATTACAAAAAATAACAGATAGATAAAGGAGTATTTCAAGACAGTAAGACCATTGAGAGGTTTTGGGGACTTTGGAAACCTCGAGCTTTGCTCTCGAGGTTCCAAGTCCCCCTGAACCTTTTAATGGTCTTACTGCCCTATAAATACACCCCATCTATCTATTATTTTATTTATAAAAGTAGAAAATAATTACTAACATCAAAATACAATAAATAAAATAGTGTTCTACTGATTAGCAGTAAACACCTGCTCTTTAAAGAACTCGCTGAATGCATGGCCTCCAACTGGCTGGGACTCAACTATGTCAAAACTGATTTGCTGCTAGCTGGCCCAGTGATGCAGAGGGTTGAGGCACTGGACGCCTTACTTCTCGCCACAGCGGCAACCCATGTTCGGGAATGAGCATGGGATGCTAGGCATCAGCTGGGAGGGGTGGAGGGCTGGGAGTGGATAGAGCAGCTTCCAGGCAGCTCTCCTCTCCCGGGTTGAGGTGGTAGGCCTCCCCTGCTCTTGGCTGCCACTGAGCAGAGGCTCCATGGCAGCGTTGGGCACTGGGGAGGGCTGGCACTAGGCCGAGTGGGCAGATTGGAGCGGTCTTCTGTGCCAGTGCGCATGCGTGCCTCCATGCACAGGCGCAACCATAGATGGCCAAGGGTTAGTAAGTGGAGAAAAGGTGAAAAAAAAAACAACCCTGGAAGCAAGATGAGGACCGACCCCCCCGCACCAGTGGCTGGGCACACGCAGCAAATCCTGTGGCAGAGATCACCGGGTGTAAGTTAAGTCCCGGGGGATCCGGGTGATGAGGCTGGGGGTGGTCGAAGGGCCACCATGAAGAAGGAGCAGAAACGTTAGAAGGAAAAAAAACTGATTCGATGCTGAAGAACCAGGTTCTCAGGGTGACGGGGGGAGGGGGGGCTACAGGAAATGGTTCCGCCTTTCCTTCCCTGACTGTCTTAACACTGGCTGCTGCAGCCAGGGTGAAAGATATGGGAGTCATTGTGGACTCTCAACAGGCACCTGAACATCATACTTCGATCATGGTCTGTAACAATTTTTTTCTCTAAATATCTCCCAGATTAAGCCCCATCTGGCTCAAGAGGACCTGGCTACTCTAGTTAATGCTTTTGTGACCTCTAGACTCGATTAGTATAATTTTTTTTGTTGTTGTTGTTAACCTAGGGCTATCTGGAGGGTTGTAGCATCGCCCACAGCTACTGCAAAATGCTGCGGCCAGACTGATTACCAGGATATCCTTCTCAAAGCATATCATGCCTGTCCTCCAGCAACTACATTGGCTTCCAATAAGGTGGTGCACAACCTGTAAGATCTCATTAACATACAAAGCCCTTCATGGTTTGTGTCTTAGTTATTTAAATGACCTCTTGATAAGGTCGTTCACTCCGCTCTGCTGAGGGTTTTTTGTTGGCAGCACCAAGATCCTGATTAAGTTAGTTAAGAGACATAGCCTTCTTGGTGGCGACACCAGCTATTTGGAACTTGCTTCCTTTGCTCATCAGGAGATCCCCCTCGGAGTTCCAGGCATCCACCATTCTTTCAATGAATAAGTTATTCCTCAGTCACATCTCTCCTAAATCCCCCCACCCCCACCAGCTTCACTGCATGCCCCCTTGTTCTCTTGCATCTTCATGTCCCAGACTGCATTATCAATGAATTAATACTTCCCTTTTGTTATAATACTTCTTAGAGCTTAATGCAATATATTTTTTAAACAGCAATTATTCCTACAAGTACACGGTCATGCACTACAAAACATACGAAAGATACACATACGTACACACAACCTGAATGAAAACAGTGAGGTGTAGTTGGATATAGCCCCCAATTGAAAAAACAGACAATAGGAGTGTGACACATCAGTATTTATAAAACAAACACATGTAGATTACTCATTATACAATTTACTGCATTAACTTATGAGAAGTATAGTGGCACTGCCGCTGTGCACTGAAAAATAGTATGGCATGGCTCACAGTGGAGGTGCCACCGTGCACCGTGACTAAAGTGCAATAGCTTAAAAATGAATGGGATTGCCACAATGCACTGAATTACATATTGGATTTATTAATTATATGTAGTGCTGCCATGCACACTAGAAATTGTATAATAATAAAAAGGTATTCATCGATAGTACACTCTGGGACACTGTTTGGAACATTGGTATGAAATCATTTAATTCAGTTTGCCGGCAAGAAACAATGAGGGCTGGTAACATACTTTTTACATGTGGGAAGCCAAGTATAAAAGAAGCAGTCTGTCAGCATGAGACAATAGCTCTGATGAAGCTGTGACATCAGGGCGAAACAATGGCGCATCCATGCACATACAGATATAAGCATCCTTCTTCCAAAGCTAAAACTATCCAGAAGTGGAAATCAATCAACCAACCAAAATCTTTATTTTACCAGGTGAACATCATTGAGCAACGCTCATTTTCAAGATGGACCTGGGCAGAATATATAGTCATAAATTACATTGGATAAAAGTTTTGGGCTTATGGAGACATTGGCCCACTGCCGAGGGTCTCCTCCCCCTCCCTTCGACCGAACCCAAGATTCTTCACCTCGGGGTTGAGGCGCTAGCTCTGACGGACCTCCCCCGAAGCCTGCATACACTGAATTTGCTACGCTGCAGCCACCGATCGTGAAAACTAGAGCCACTTACCCGACAGGAAGGACTGTTTCCTGGCCGCTGCATCTGGGCTGTTGAAAATTTCCCACCCACCCCTGCTTCGTCTCTGCTGTTAAATGGTCCCAATCCCCTCCCCACTAACTCAATCGCCAATCCTGCCTACGACAGCCCCCAAACTTGACATGATCAGCCTGTCCTATCTTTTAACCCATTATATTCCCACATCCCTGAAAGCCTGATGTGCTGAATAGTCCAGTCTGTTGTACAATTGTCTTGGCTAATTTCAAGTGTCTTAATTACTTCTGACTTGCTAGCAACGTGATCTTAGCCTGGAATACTTGCTGCAGAGTAACCTAACTTGCTATTCACCAGATCCATTTATCCCTTTGGTGGTAGAGGTACTGCTGATATCCTCTCGTCATATTCATATTGTTGACTGGTCTCAATCTGTATTGTTATGCTGGTGCTCTCTGTTTTGAATGATTCCACTTTATAGCTCAACTCTAAACCACTATAGCCTTTAGCATTACATGGACAGTCTTGGCTGCTCCTATTCTCCTGCCCTACAACTTACTCTTCCAACGTATGGGTTTTAGTAACAGCAATCTATGGATTTTCAGTAACTGCCTATTAGCATTATCTGAAACTGCATTAAAATTACCCCTCAACCCCACTACTCCTAGTGCTGTAATTGAGCTATTACAAGTTATCTGCTGTACCATACCTGTCAAAGCTTCCCATCCCAGCTTGCCTCTGGCCACCAGTGAGGAGTGGGACACTTTCCTTCCATTTAGACAGGACCCACTGTAACTCCCTCCCCCTTCCTCCAAGCCTTCAAGTAGGAGGGGACTTAGCCTACCCTACTCTCCTTAGAACCGAACCCTTATTGAGGGCTACCAAACTGACCCGGTCCTCCCCTGAGTCAGGTATCCCCTCTCAGATCGGCAAATATGCGGAGCCTGATACTAATGGCTGCTCCCGCATACATAGCTCCGTTACTAGGGACTGATCAACTCTTACTCTGGGGCCATCTCTCCCCTGAACTGGGCTGGAATATTGGTCAGACCTCTCGATCCTCGTGAGGAGGGGTTCAACACGCTAAGCCTACTCATGTATGGATTATCTCGAAAGGGTAGCTGTTATAACCTATTTTTCTACCTTAGCACGTATGACCAACAGTGGCCCCACTACATCCCATCCAAAATTACTGGCTACCTCGCCAGGCTTAAGCTGGCACTGGGGGGGGGGGAAGAGACACTGAACTAAACCCTGGTCCCCACTCCCCTAATCTCATTCTCAGTGACCCTACCAACCCTCTCTGGGCCAATACTAGAGGACTCAAGCTGGTGCACATGAACATTGTTAGCCTAAGGCACAAAGTCCAAGACCTTGAGGCATGGACAGCACTGTATAAACCCGACGTACTAGCTGTGACTGAAACCTGGCTCAAGTCACAGATCCTCCCTCATGAAGTGGACTTAGTTGGCTATCATGCTTTTAGAAAGGATAGAGCTGGGAAAAAAGGTGGTGGGGTTCTCATCTATGTCAGCACTGCCTTACATGCTTCGCAGTTTGATCACCCTACCCTTTGTGGATTGGTAAGTGAGATCCTATTTGTTAAAAGTGCTCCTCGGAGACACCAAACCCTTGTACGTAGGGTGTGCCTACCTTCCGCCCCAATCGGCTGCCTCCTCCCTTGAATCCCTAACCCATGCCCTGGTTGAGCACCCCCTTGGGGAGACTATTCTCCTTGGGGATTTCAATCTAAACTGTCTTGCCTTGGGGACTCCCATCAACAAGAATCCCATGCCGGACTCCTCATTAACCCAAGTCATCCATCTGCCCATTAGGCATAATGCTAAGTTGGGCAATCATTCCCTACGCGATGGGGCACTAGTCTCCTGCCCAGACCGTATACTGACAGCTGGGATCATGGCTGACTCTCTGAGTGATCACTCACCAATTTTCTGTACCTGGTCCAACAAGCCCCCTAAAATTGTTGCTAGAGTATTAGAAGCCAGGAACTTTTGCAGGCTTGTACCAGCAGACCTCTGCTCAGACTTGCGAACCATGGATTGGGATCCTATAGTCTCCCTCCCCACACTGGATGAGGCGCTGGAATACTTCAATACATTTCTGTCTGTGGCCAATCTGCATGCCCCGTGAAAGAAGCTTAGGGTACAGGGCAAGTGCCACAAATGGCTCAGCCATGGCCTTAAGCAAAGTATGCTACTCCGTGACAGGCCTGTGGACTCTACAAATCCTCAGGCAGTAGATCTGATTGGGAGAAGTACAGGGAGTTGAGGAACCAATGCAAAAAAGCTTCCAAACATGCCAAGTCCAAGTACCTGCAAGATCTCCAAACTAGTCACCTACGTGACCCTAAGAAATTCTGGGGTCACATTAACACTCTTCTTAAGGGTGCCACTAATGCACAAGAAGGTTCACTCCTGGTTGGGAATACCTTGACCAACGACCCTCTGCAGTAGCTGAAGCCTTCTGTGCTTCCTTCTCCAATCCAAGTGGACTCTCTTCCCCCCATCCTCTCTGGGATTCCCTACAACAGCAGTGCGGACTGGGCGCTTCTTCTGCCTCAGTTCCACCTGAAACTGGTCGAACCGTCTGCTGTACTTCCTCTTTTACTCAAAATAAACCCTAACTCCTATCTGGGACATGACCTGCTTGAACCTCGGCTGCTGAAAGCTGCCCCTGCAATCGCCTACCCTGTCACCCTGCTCATTAACAGGTCCCTCCTCGAAGAAACAGTCCCAAGTAAATGGAAGGTATCGACTATTGTCCCTGTCCTTAAAAAAGGACCTAGGGACAAAGTGGGGAACTACAGGCCTATCTCCCTACTCAGCCCTCTCGGGAAAGTGCAGGAGAGACTGCTATACAATCAACTGCAGGATTATCTCGAGCAGCACCTATTCCTTGCCGACGTACAACACAGCTTCAGGAAAGGTCACGGCACCAACACTGCCCTTATCCGGCTCACATCCGACATCCTCAAGGCTATGGACCAGGGCTCCCCGATGGAGGTTCTATTCATTGACCTGTCCAAGGCCTTCGACCTGGTCAGCCACAAACTTCTCCTTTCCAAACTTCTCCAACTAGGACTGGACACGCACTCACTCTCCTGGTTCGAAAGCTACCTGATCAATAGAACTCAAAAAGTCAGTTGGAGAGGAACACAATCTAGCACCAGACCTGCGGTCTCTATGGTACCCCAGGGCTCGATCCTGGGTCCCCTGCTATTCTCCCTTTTTCTCAATGACATTGAGGGGGTCTGCAGGCTGAGCAACCTCATCCTATACGCGGATGACATGGTTGTCTACTGTAGTGACCCGCTACCCAGTGTCATCTCAGTCAAACTGCAGGCCAGTCTCTCTGCTCTCAAGGCCTGGTTCACCTACAATTCTCTTTTGCTGAATGAAGAAAAAACTACGGCTGTTCTGTTTGGGACCAGACGTCTGGGCACTGACAGATGCGAACTACTCCAGCTCAACACAGCCCAAGGGAAGAGAGTTGATGCCATAGAAGGGATCAAGTACCTTGGGACCCTCCTTGACCAGGAGCAGTCCTACAAACCCCACATCGACTCTTTAACTAGATCCATTCACCAGAGGCTTGGAGTCCTCTACCGGCTGAGTAACTCTCTTTCTGGTGAGGCGCGACGCGCCATAGCCAACTGCAACCTTCTCCCTTCCATCCTATATGGTGCCCCGAGCTACAGTTCCTCCAGGAGAAGGAGTTCAGCAAACTTTCTGTGCTCTACCACAGGGTGATTCACTTTGCAACAAACTCCTCCCCCAGGAGGCATCACTGCGAGGTCATCGTGGACCTAAACTGGCCTACCTTACGGCACAAGTTGGCCTATTCCTCCATTTGTTTGGCCTTTAAATTCACCTCCTTCGGCCCTCCTCCCCATCTGAGTGGGCTGCTCACTCCAAAAGTCCACAGCCATACCCTGCGATCCTCGGAAAGTCATCCCCTTGACATCCCTCATGTTCACACCAACCAAGGTAAGCGCTCCTTTCAGTATGCCGCTCCGTACTTATGGAACACCCTACCAGCAAGTCTGGTTGACAAGCCTACTCTCCTAGGGTTTAAGGCAGGCCTCAAAGTGTACCTTCTGGAACTTGGTCTCTGTGGTTATAATCGCTAGCCCCCTGCCCAGGCCGGTTGTCATACTGTCACTAATTTTGCCACTTCTATTTCTCCCATGAATCTCTTATGCAAAATTGTTAAACGTACTGTGCACCTGTTTAATACTTTGTGTGCCTTGTGATGCCTGCTGTCTCTGTGTTAAGCGTTTAATACTAATTCCTTATATGTATCAGCTGTAAATACTGTATATTGATTCCTATGTATGTAATTTACTGTAACTAATTCCGGGTCACCCCTGAAAAAGGTATCTCTGGTCTCAGTGGGCTTACCCGGTTACCAAAATCTAAATAAATAAATAAAATAGCATAGAATTCCAGAGACTAAGTGATACAATCAGCAGGACTAGACAAGATACTTACAGCGTATAAACATTTAATTGGTCAATGCCAGACTGAATGTTACAATTAGCAGAACTAGACATAATATTTACAGTGTGTAAACATTACATTGGTCAATGCTAGACTAAATGATTCACTCAGCAGGACTAGACACGATATTTACAGTGTATAGACATTTTAGAGTCAATGTGCTGGTTGAGGTAACTGTGTTCAAGTATAAGTACACAAACCTAATGCTAACAGAGGAGGGAAGACAGTACAACACCGGATGACAGGATGATGACCAGTGGGGGAAAATTGGGCAGAAAAAGGTATGGAGAGGAGGTGCCAGAAGTGAGGAGGTATAGAATCCTAGAAAAATTCTGGGGCAGTTTTTTAGAGCATGAGCTAGGATGGGGTAACCGAGAGGAGAGGAAATTGAGAAGCCTAAAGTGCTGGTTCAGAAGAGCAGGTTTTCAGAGCATATACACGATAGGTAGCCGGGGAGGGGGGGTGAGGGGCCAGGTAGTACTATGGTTCTTGGAGAAAGATTCAGTGTTAAGCACATAAGCCAAGTTTGGAAGGAGATCAATCACTGAGTGGATAGAGAATACTGGTAAGTGCTAGAGGTGTGGGAGGGGAAGATAGAAAGGCGTATAACCAGCATTTTGACCCCAGTTCACCATAGCAGTAACAGGATTAACAGGTTCAATGACTACAATTACAGGATTCATTGAAGAAAAAAGCATAGCTTGTTTTGAAAGCAGCCACTGTAATGCAAGGAGTCATATGCTCTGTATGGTTAGGATGTAAGTGGAAGCTGTAGTATGCAAAGGAAAGTGAGTTCTACGAGTCCAAAAGTAAGTGGGTCAGACTGAGTGGTGGTGGCATGTGAAATCGAAATTTAAATACCTGTAAATTTTCTTTCTCAAACGGCTGGTCTCTGGGCTTCCTTACTCCTAGGCTATACTTCCTGATGTTGATTGACAGGCAGGAATCAGACCTCTGCAGCAGGGGACATCCAGCCCTCCACTTCCTGTGTCCCTCAGTTCTTCCTAAAGCAGTCCAATGTGGTAATACTACTAGAACTTGGAGACAGAAAACAAGAATACAAATTTTAAGGCATATATGGCCATGAGGCCAGCCAACTATATACATTCTGGGAAGGAATCCAAAGCCCGGAGACCAGCCATCGGAGAAAGAAAATTTTGAAGCATTTAAATTTCGATTTCTCTCTCCTAAGCTGGTCTCCGGGCTTCCTTACTCCTGGGATATACAAAAGCAGTACGTCCTCAGATGTCCCGGGTGGGAAGAATGTCAAGAGCCCTTAAAGGTTCACCACCGCTTGAAACACTCTACAGCCAAAGAATGCCTCTGCCGAGGACATCACTTCCAGTGAGAACCTTTTTTTTTTTTTTTTAAGAGAGTGCGAATGGATGATCAAAAGGCCACTCAGTGTGAGTGTGCTGTCGATGCTTCTCTGAATTATGCCCACGAAGGGGGCCATGGACTCTCACTGGGCCAGGCAAGTTACTTTGGCCTGATCATATGCCGTAGAGGTGACGGATAGAATCCGTTTGGCTATAGAGCCTATTGAATCCTTGCTGCCCCAAATATTTTCCCTTTAGCTGGCATGAACACAGTTGAAGTTTTGCGAATAGCTTCCTCTCTCGTAATGTCCATTTTTCTCCCTCTTCCCAGGTCTAGTGTATGACATTTTCCATCCTTGTTGCTTTTAGAGAGTGGGCAGAAGGAAGGAAGAATGAACCCTTAATTGTAATAGAGGGGAGACATAACTTTGGCAAACAAAAATTGGAGCTGTTCTAGCCTGATGAACGAATGTACAGCTCTTGGGCCAGCAATGCTTTTAGTTTGCTGAAACTCCTAGCGGGAGTAATAGCTTTGAGCAAAAAGGGCGACCTTTATTTTGAGATGCATGACGGATGGCTTGAGAGGCTCTAAAGGGGGCCTTGGTCATGGCCTTGAGAACCCTATTAAAACTCCAAGGTGATAGCTTTGGTGGATTGAAGATGTTTTAATGCTGCTGCCTGAAGAAGAACCAGACATGGGGATATGATTCCAACAATTCCCCAGGTCCGTCAAGAGTGCCCCCCAGTGCAGAAACTCTAATTTGTAAGGTGGCTGGTTGCAGTCCTTTGTCCATCTGTCTTAAAGGAACTGCAGTACTACAGGAGATTATATTGTGTCATTCTGTATGTGTCTGGGATGAAGTCAGAACCAAAATTTTTTCCGGATATTTAATGCACTTCATTTGTTTATTTTTATTTTTTTATTTAGTTTTTGTTAACCGGGTAGGAGCACTAGCCATAAAATGACTATTTTCAGGCACGACCCAGGAGAGTACAAGAAAAAGAGAACAGCTAAACAACAGCAACATGGGTACAATAATACAAATAGAGGAACAGTACGGCAATGCTACAAAAATACAATGGGTATAAACAACAAAAAATAATGGCAAGCATTATACAGATAATGGCAGTAAGATATATAATAAGTGCAGAAACCGTGGACCCGAACTGTGGAGTGAGAGAGTTAAAATAGCAAGGCTATATAGAGAGAAATGTGAGGAATGTTCAAACATAACAAGAAAGACTGACAGAAGGAAGGTCAGGTGTGGTAATTGACAAAACACCAGTGGATGGTCAGCAACAAGGTTTGAGAAGGAAGAGAGCTAGTAGTCAAGAAGTCATTTACAAAGAGAAGGAAAAATATGGGGAAGGGAAGAGGAGACAGTCTTGGAGCTGAATTAGAGCAGGGGTGACATTACTGGTAAGTCTCAGGAGCTTCAGGTTGGATCAAAGCATGTACAAGCATCAGCTAAGGATAGATAACGACGATATTCACTTTTAAATCCAAAGTGAGACTGAGACAGCCGGAGGTTGAGTGGAAGAGCATTCCATAGCCTGGGAGCAGAGAATTGGAAGGCACCTGTGCCTTTAGTCGTCCAGCATCTCGGAACACAGAGCAAGGATTTGTCAGCTGATCGCAGGCCATGGGAGGATGGTTGAGGGACCAGCAACGCCGCCAGCTGGGATTTTTTTTTTCCCCCAGATGATCGAGTCCATTAGTGATCCAAGATAGTATTGTCTACTGGCAGAGGGTGAGAGCCAATTCAGATCCTTATAAAGAAGGTAGTGATGTTTGAGTCGAAGCGAAGAGGCAAATCAGCATATATTGTTATAAGTTACGTCCCATTTTAGTAGGGAGGCTTTATGGGCAGAGGTAAGAATAGAGGCACCATAAGTAAGGGTTGGGAGCAGAATACCTCGGGCAATTGCTAACTTGGCCGAGGGTATAAGCATATAGCTCGTTTTGTAAGTTACTCCTAGTTTCAAGTTTACAGCTTTGCACGAAGACTGAATGTGAAGATTAAAATCCAGGGACTGGTCCAGCAGGATCCCAAGGTACTTGACGGAAGTAACATTTTCAAGTGGAAATCCTCCTGGGTGAAGAACTTCCAGCAAATTAGAACAGGCCTTAATCTTCGGTGCGGAACCTAGGAGCATGGCTTTCGTTTTCTTTTCATTTAGTACAAGCTTACGGTCTAGTAGGCAGTCTAAGACCTTATTAAAGTCTGAAGCAAGTGATGTGTTTATGCAGGCAATACTAGAAGAACTAGTATAGATGATCAGGTCATCAGCGTAGAGAATAGCTGGCAGGATTCTAGGACCTCAGCTGCATTGTTAATAAAAACTGAGAACAGAAGGGGCCCAAGGATAGAGCCCTGGGGGTTCCCAAGGTTGACAGCAGACGTGCTGGACAGGGAGGAGTTCAATTTGACAGCCTGCGACCTGTTTGACAGGTAGCTACAGAACCAGTCCACAACAGGGGTAGAGAAATGGAATTTATGGAGAGTGGAGAGAAGCAGGGGATGTTCTACAAGGTCGAAAGCCTTAGTGAGGTCAATGAAGATGGCACCTGCGAGTTTTCCAGAATCCATGTTGGACATAATATCAGTAGTTAGTTGAAGAAGAGCCGTGGTGGTGCTATGACCTTTTCTGAAACCACGCTGGGTGTCTGAGAGGAGACTGTAGCGTGTAAGGTAGTCAATGGTCTGTGATGCAACTACTTTCTCTAGGATCTTGCTAAGGACAGAGAGAGAAGTGCTATAGGTCTGCAATTGGCCATGTCCTTTGGGTCACCTTTTATAAAGACAGGCGTTACTCTTGCAGATTTCCATAAGTCTGGCACAGTGCTATGGATAAGGGATAAAGTGTAGATTCTGGCAATCGGAGAGGCAATGAGTGGAGCAGCCAGCTTAAGAAGACGAGGTTCCACTGAGTCAGAACCAGAGCTGGTATTGGCAGATATGGATCTCAATAATTTCAGAACTTCCGTTCTTGATATAGCCTTGAAATAGAATGGAGTAGCTGGAATAGCTGGAGGAGCATCATACAATAGGACAGTATGGTTGTCTGATGGTAGTGTGGTAGGTAGATTGGAGTGCGATCCACTAGGTTGTAAAGCCAAGGTATAGTGTGACAGATCAGAGAAAAGATTGTTAAAACTGTTTGAGATGGTCCTAGGGTCATTACAATGTGCCCCATTTATGATCATTTCATTAGGAGTGACCGACTGCAAAAGTACCCAGAAATATTTTGACACGGGCCCAGAATTTCCTCGGGTCGCAGGCTGAGCTTTGTAGAAAGTCCTTGCAGTATTTGCTTTTAGCAGCTGTAACTTGTCTCTTACATCTGTTCCTTAGTTCACGATAGACAATAAGATCTGACTGTAGGCCAGTTTATAGCGAATCCACAGCTTGTCCCTCTGGTGCAGATTAGCAAGGAGGTCTTTATGCAGCCACCTCATCTGTTTTCCTCCGACACTCCTAGTAGTCTTGGGGGCATGTTTATATTGAATGATAAGAAATTCATTTATGAATATCTGTAGAGCAACCTCTACATCCTTTGTTTGATAGATACCTGCCCGGTCGATATTGGAGACATCGTAGAGAAATGCATCCTGGTCAATATGAGCTAGATTTGTAAGCATGACTAGTCTTGATGGAGGCGCAACCATAGATAGGATACAAAAAGTGGGTGAGTGGTCTGTTAGTGCATCTGCAAGGATTCCTGCTTTCAACACATGTTCCATACGGTTAACCATCACCCAATCTAGGAGTGTACCGTTTGATGGGATGCGTGGCTCTAGTTGCTTCTGAGATCAACTGGTGAAAATTATAACTAAGTGTGGCGGTGCAAGGATATTTGAGCTGACCCAACAAATTGAGGTTAAGATCACCTAGGATGACAGCCTCATTATGATTTACAGTCTGGGAGGTGATGTCAAGGAGTTCTTGAAGACCTACTATTCCCCCAGCAAAGGGATTATAGGCACAGATTATATGAAGCTTCTTTTTCCCCCCAATACAATAGCTGCCTGCATGAATTCGCACACTGCGGGAGAGGCAGATGCTGGGACAATAGAGATGTTAAGGTGGTTTTTGAAGAATAGGGCAACTCCACCTCCACGCTTGGATGAGGATCTATCCCACCAGAACAGGGAATAGTTAGGCAAGGAGCATACGTCATCAGGTATACTGGGTTTTAGCCAAGTTTCTGTGAGACAGCGTACATCAGGATTGTAGAGTTTCACCCAGGCCTCGAGTTCCGTATGGTGACAGGTAAGACTTCTGATATTGATATGGGCAATTAATAATCCTTTCTTGGACATGCCAGATAACTCATTTGGGGAAAAGAAACAGGTAGGTGGACCTGGATTTAGTTTGACATCCCCAGATAGCAGAATAATGATCATGGCTAGGAACCAAAGCATTGCACAGTGGCAGGTTAGGGTGAAAGCACACCTCCATGGCAGCTTCCTCCTGGCATGTAGAGGGTAATAGATGCTGCCTCTAACAAGAAGGATAGGGTTAGGTTGAAGATCAGGCTTTATCTCTGCAATCAAGTTAGAGAAGCTATAGTTGCGGTAAGCCTCTGAAGAGTCTTCTGCCATTTGGTTACATGGGAGAGCCCATGTGGCAGTGTCCAGGCTGAGTAACAGCACAAATGACAAGAGTGCCCATAGCAGACTATACTTCACCATAGTGTTACTATTTGACTTGGGTATGAAGGCTAGTGGTATACTGAGACAGAGGATTAGCTCTTAGGGATAAAGAGATAGTGTATGTAAAATTATGACTGCCAAGGGTGACCATGTTACACCATTTTAACCCTTGGCCGAAATTAGAGATAGAGCAAAAATAAAGCGTTTCCTGCTAACGTAGCAATTATTTAAAAAGTGGATCAGAGAAGCGAAGTAAAGCCCCATAAGGTTAATTAGGAAAGCAGACCAGCGGAGGCTCTACGTAGGTAAAGATTACAGTGAGGAAATGAAGACCTATTCAAGATATGTTAGAAGGCACCCTAGTGGCGGAATTTATAAAGGAACCAATAGGAGACTAGACAGATAGCAGTAATGTTCGGCAAAAGTCAATGCAAAGCAGAGGGCGCCGAAGCCCAGAGATTGATAATCCGACAGAGAAAAGGCAGGGTCAAACAGTGGCCAAGCAGAGAGCAGCAGTCCAATTAGAGGATGGTGGCAGCAGGTGGCCGCCTATCAAACCCGCACAGTGCAACCCCGGAGCAGCCCGGACACTTAACCGGATTTGAAGGTGTCCTGTTCGTCAGGAGGATGGAGGTATGGGCAGCTGGCAGGATTAGCCGCGCCGCTCACTGGGAGCACGATCAGGCGCAGTGGATCTATTTTAAGATATAAAATGTAGGTTAAGATAGGATGTTATTAGCTAGGGCAGGGAGTATCAAGGCAACTTGAGAATTACTTGGGGTAGCAAGGGAGGAAGCCCAGGTATGGAACTGCACAGTAGATAGTAGAGCAGAAAGAAGAGACATAAGAGTTCCCCATGATGTCAATAACAGGAGCTGTACCGCATAGCTCCTTGAAAGTTTTTCCACTCACTTTCCCAGACTAGAGAGAGACCAGTTGTTAAAATGGGCTGCAGAACTTGACCTTGATGGAGAATTCCCATGGCTGAACCTGAATGCTCGAGGTGGTTGCCCTGACTAATGAATGAGAAACAACTAGGTTAGGAAAAACCATAAGGGACAGACTAGAATCATGACTGACCTGTCCAGTGCCACTTTGTGGAGGACTCTTGATAGAGGCGGTATTGGAGGAAGGCATACAGGAGACCGAACAGATCCCAGTTTATGGGGAAAAGGTGTCCTGAGCCACCGCTGGTTCGTCCTTGGCCAGGGAACAGAATTGCTTTACCTTGGAGTTCTGTCCGCAGGCTAAAAGATCTGTTTGAGTATTGCCCCACTATTCTGTCTGAATGTGGGAGGCACTGTCCTGCAGCTGCGATCACCTGGTCAACCAACTTTGCGACAGAGTCGTTCTGCTATGACATTTTCCTGTCCCGATACAAACATCACTCAGTGGTGCTCAACCCAATGAAAAAGAAGGGATTCCTTTAGCATCTTTTAGCTTCTCGTTTCGCCCTGTTTGTCGGTGTATGTCAGCATTGCCACATTATCAGTTGGCATCAGGTTAGCCAGATTGAGGAATTGCTGTTCGGCGTGTCTCTGGGCATAGCCTACTGTTCCCCCCTCAGAAACGCTTATACTGTACCTTGCGTCCAACAGCGATCCCCTGCCTGGTGCCAACAGCTGATGCAGGTGAGTCCTTCCCAGCTCCTGAGGCTTGCATTGGTCACGATTCCAACTTAGTGCAGACAGCCGAACTTGTGGCCCTTCATGACCTCCAACCTCTGGGACTGTCCCTGGAGGAAAGGCTTAATCCGTCTTAATGAGCTGTATGAAAAAATAAGCAAGTAGCTAAGGAGCTTGCAAAACTCCTTGATGAGCCATTACAGATCCCAAAATCTAGCTTTTGGGGGGGAGAAACCTTGTGTCATGATGTGAGTCCCCCAGAAGGATCAAAGTCTGGTTTGGAATTAGGGAGTTCTTTCTCCAGCTGATGGGAAAACCATGAGCCATAGGGGACCAGACTACCTCTGCTACTGCCGCTGCCTGTAATGCCTGATTGAGCTGTGAGAAGACCGCGATGGTAGAGTTTGAATTGGAAGTACTGCTCTCCCACCCTGAATCTGGGATAGTGCATGCGCCATTACTGCATGGGAATATGCAAATAGGCATCTTGCAGATATATGGGTGCCAGAAAATCCCCTTTTTGCGACTCCCTGATTACTCTTGACAAGGTTTCCACCTTGAAGGGTCTGCTGCGAACAAAACTGTCAAGGTAGATTTAGTTTGTCCTCTGAGTATGCATGGGCTTGAATACTCTGACTGGATCCCTATGTCCAGGGTCTGTACGTGCTCCTGAATTATGGTAGCTAAGTTTTTTGCTCTTCTCTGGAATCTTATCACCTCTTTTAAAGACCATCTATACAGGAGCTCTCCCTTGTTGGGGGCATTCGCCAAGTAAGCTTCGGGGACCTGTCCGCCTGCCATGCCTGCAGCCTTAAGTATGTCGAGGCGAGGTGAGTTAAAGCATGGCCCTTGCTGCGCAACTGGCAGCCTCCTTTGAGATATCTGCTGAAAATGCCAAGAATAGTCCCGCTCTGAGGCTGTTGCGGGGTGGGCTTATCTACATCTGGCTCGTCAGCACGCTGGAATGTCAGGATAGTGGCCCAAGGTACTGCGGCTCCTGCGGAAAAACTTGTTGGATTGGCTTGCTTATATGTGGCTCATCAGCACACTGGAATGCCAAATCAGTGGTGTTGAGAACAGGTTGTTCGCAGCTGCTTTAAGGGAGAAGTGGAGGACTAAAAGTATCTCTGAGGGAGGATCTCTCCGTTCCCATCCAATGACCATCTCAGAGGGTAGCCTTTATGGTAGTAAGTATCTGCCAGGCCATTATTTAATTTTTTTTAATTGGAACTTGAAGGGATTGGCCATAGGGCTAAATGTGAAAAGACTGGCTGTCACAGCCATGAGTGATGTTGCGGATGCCAGAATGGTCTGTATTAAAAAGATACCCCCACTTGCCTGAACAAGGGGTTCTGGGTTCGAAACCAGAGAGCCCATTCTGTGGTGGACTGGCCCAGTTTCTGAGTGTTTTTGTCGAACTCTGGTGAACCTGGAGGTTGATGCCTTCTAGATTATAAACATAGAGAGTAGCGCAGGATGCAACTGTGGTGGGTCTAGGTAGGATGCTGCCAGGCTTATCCTAGGATACACTGGAGGGTATGTCGTCCCTTGTTCCTGGTGGGCACCACATGCCAGTCCCATAATCCACAAGATCCGGTAGTCCAAGTGCTAGGGGATAGGACCCGCATCTAGATAAACTGGGGTCCTATTAGTCCCAGAAATGCCCCCTGCAATGCTTCAGGTTACCTTCTATACCTTATCTTTCTCCTATGAGGCAGAATGTTGATCCTCCCAGGTGAACTGACCCTCAGGGTGAGAATATAGAGGGGTGAGAATATGGATGGTCCATTTTCTTGTATCCTCTAGAGAGGTCTCATATCTGGTCTTATTTAACTATTGTATTTAACTGTTTTATGAGGTGTGGCGTCAGAGGGGGCTGTGGATTGCAGAGTCCCTCTGGAAGCTGTCTGTTAATATGACCCGTGGGATATGATACTGAGCCAAGCAGGATCTTCCTACAGGAAGTCTTCCCAATTCGCAGACATTGCCCTCTGGACATTATAGGAGAAGCTACCCAGCCAAGTCATTAGCAGCAGGCGACTAGCCGCGCTGACCTTTTCTGCAACGGGAAGGCTTGCGTGAGGCCATAATACCACAAGTGGCCCTACTTCCTTTAATTCAGCTTACTCCCCCCTTCCTGATGTCATGCTGCTGAAGCGGGTAGAAAGTGTGCTGGCCCTTTAAGAATTGTGCCCATCCTGAAAAGGCCATCAGAGCTGCCCTTGTGCTGTAGTCCTTTTTCTAAGGTTTTTTATTTTACTCCTCCTAGAATATGCAGGGATCTGAATAAACCTAGGCAGCTGGCTCACTTCTTGATGGTTTTTGGGGGGGCGGGCGCCTGCGGTGGACAAAGGCTCCATAATGGCGCTCCTCCCGGCTGTAGTGCTCATCCGTGGAGTCGCTAGGCCGTGCTGCAGGTCCACCGTCAACTAGCGGCTGAAGTAATCTCATTGCCAGCCGTCGACGGTTGCTTCACATATGATAGTTTAAGCCCTTTTTCGCTCAGTGGAGTTCCTCATCCCTGCAGCGCTTTGTCAAGCGGTGATTCGTCAACAAGAGCCGCTGACAAGCTGCCGGACCACCATCGACGAGTGGCTCAATTAGAATGCCGTCAATGGGATAAAGAAATATGTGGAAAAGATACGGGGCTGCCAGCTGAGGGGAGATGTAGTCTCCCTAAGTGCAGTTTATTCCCTTGCACGATCCTTCGCCGGTAGTAAGCGCGAGAAAAAACACTGAGTTTCTGCCCGAAAGCTAAGGGGAGATGTATTCTCCCTAACTCCTCGTACAAAGCACGGGAAAAACAGCATCACGAAGAGATGGGGCCTGTCCTCAAGTTCATAAGCATTCCGGTGCTGTTGTGACCCCTAAAAATATATGTTGCGGGCTACTGGAGCACTCCGGGCCCGTTCCGCTTCCCTGAAAATCAAATCACTCCGGTGCCCGTTCTGATTCCCTGAAACATACTTTCCACTGCACTAAGTAGCATTTCAGGCCTAGTGCAGGATGTGCAGGGAAAAAAACAACCCAGTGAAAATGGGGCCAGACTGTGCAGCTTGCAAGGCTGAGACTGGCACCCACCCTGAGATTCTAAAATACAGCGATTTCTGCTCCTCACTGAAACAACATTTCTTAACTTACAGTCTGCTGTCTTCAGCTCTGCCACATGGCAGAGCTCTGCTTGCACAGTACCTGCCAGACTGAAGGCAGGAAGTAAACTGAGGGAGACAGGAAGTGGAGGGCTGGATGTCCCCTCCTGTAGAGGTCCGATTCCGGCCCGTCAATCAACATCAGGAGGTACAGCCCAGAAGTAAGGAAGCCCGGAGACCAGCTTAGGAGAGAGAATAAAGTTTTTATGTACTCATGATAATTGTGATGGTTTCTATGACTGTATTTCTAGAATTAAAGTTTGGTATATTTAAAACTCTGGCAAGAGGACACTGTCTTTTACGATACAAGAGTGCTTCTGCACCAAAAGTGAAAACTGTTCTAAGATCCCAGTTTCAAGCACCCGTCATGGTGGAGAATCTTGACAAGTGTGGATTGCTTGCATTCCTGCTTGGTTGTGTGTCAAAACTCACAGAATCAACTTTGGCAACAGCCCGCTGGCCTAGGTCGGGCCACCATTTTCAGAGTTTTAGTGGCCCCACTTGCCAGTGCTATTTTTACATGTCCCCAGGGACATGCACAGTACTAGCGCCTGGCTCACCAACTTTGTTGTAGACGCTGACAGGAATTCAGTTCCGGGCATGCACAGTAATAATAATAAAAAAATAAAAAAAACCTGCAAAGTCCTACATTTCTGGTATCATTTAATAATGCCTGCCAGAAAAGAAGGGAGCAGTTAGTGAAGACATGCACTCTATTGAGGAGGCTCCTGTTCTGCACCTTTTTGAAACTTAGACCGGCACTGTCATTTCATACTGGAAAGTGACATGAAACAGTCTTGGGTAACAGAAGATTGCAGATGGACGGGAGGGAGAACAAGCGATCGGGCGGGCTGGCTGGCTGCTGGGGGGGGTGCATTTTTCTATAAAACACTGGAAATAATACTTCAGGTATTACAAACAGTGAATTAACTGGATGTTCTAAAAGCAAACAGTCACGGCACTTACCCTCTTGCTGTGACGTTCCTGGTGCTTGTACTGGTTCTGGTATTCCTGTGTAGCAAGAACAAGCAAACCAAATTTAGAGTTCTCCACCACATCATATAACATTTATTGTGCTAAAGTGCAGAGTGCAGAACACAGCAGCTGCCATTCAGGAGAGCAGCCAGTATCACCGGAATCTGCTTTTTCAAAGGTGATGCCCCCTACTGACAAAGGTCTAATATAGCATCAAAACTACACATGTGACCAAGTGCTTAAAGTGCAAGGCATACATAAATAAGTGCTAAAAAAGTGATAAACAACCAGACTGACATAGAGACTAGCAGACGACAATACTCATAAAACTGTTTTAATATAGAGGACTATTGCACTACAATATTTGCTCTTATTGCATATCAAGAAAAAAATGTTCAAACAAATTTCTTTCTTGTGTGCCTCATGTTTAGATAGCATTCCTTCAAAAACACAGATAAATACATAGATATGCTTTACGTCTCATTCTATAGCTTAGACTGACTAAAGACTTTAGGGATTTCTATCTTCTATGCATTTTTGCAATTACTCTCTGAAAACTATTCCAAAACATACCAAAGCATGTAGGCTAACATGGAAACAGAAGGGCACGGCAGGAGGTTGTGCATGGGAACCACAGGGAAAGGTTGTTTTTTTTGGGGGGACTGGAGTGTCTCAGAAACCACTAATATATAAAATGGCATTTGAAGTGAGAACACTCATTTTTAAAAATAATCCAGAACTTATGCATGTTTTACCTTACACATCCAAAAGTCTCTATATTTTCCAAGCTAATAAGAGCGGGGGGGGGGTGAGGAATCAGGTGTCACACAAGGGAGGTACAATGCTCCACCAGGTCTACCATCTTAATAATTTTGAAACAAGAAAAGAGTCATGCCATGAAAAGATTCTCATTATGCACTTTTTATCCTGAATCTACCAGGAACTTTCAAGAATAGAAAAACTGGCTATTGTGTGTCTGAAGGGAAACACTCAGGTAACAACAAAGCCGACAGACAAGGCGGGGCAGTGTGGTTGTCATGGACAATCAGGACTATATAAATGAGGTTAAGAGGCAATTATGTAACAGAGTTTTACAGCCCTGTAGATTCAGACCCCACACTGCACCTTAAGAAATGTATTGATGATTTCATAACATGGGCTTATGGGACTGGGCTATTAACAGAATAAGAAAGGGTGTTTCTTGGAACTAAATCACCACTAACAGTTATATATTCTTCCGAAAGTCCATAAAACACTTACCCCCCAGGAGACCAATTATATCGGGGGTGGGTACAGTTACAAAACCCATGGCAATTCTGGTGGATGATAACATACAACCGTTTGTCCAGAAGTTACCATCATTTGTCTTGGACTCAGGGGACATGCTGAGGATCTTGGGGGGCATAGAAGTGAGCAGGGACTCCATCTTTGTCACCCTTGATGTGGAGTCCCTGTACGCTAACATCCCCCATGAGGGGGACCTCAAAGCCCTAAGGTACTTTTTAAATAAAAAAGGGAGAAGAAGCAAGTCCAGAAACAGACCTATTGGTAGAAATAGCCCCAATTTTCCAGGAGGGTAATTACTTTTCCTTTATGGGGAAGTATTATCAACAAGAGAAAGGCTCGGTCATGGGGGCAAGTTTTTCCCTGAGCTATGCCAATTTGTATTTGGGCTACCAGGAGGAGACCTACACATGGGACAAAAATGTTAATCCCTAGTAGGGGTTTGGAGATGTTACATTGATGATATATTCATGGTGTGGCAGAATTGAAGGATTTTGTTAAATACCTCCACAAAAGCATCAGTAATCTTAGGTTTACCTGTACAGCAAGTGCTAATGAGGTATCCTTGGATTTGTGTATATTTAAAGCGGGAAATGGGAAACCTGGTACAAAACTGTACAGGAAACCTACAGATACAGTCGTGGCCAAAAATATTGGCGCCCTTGCACTTTTTCAAATAACTCACAATTTCCTCTAAACATAAATTGAAATTAACAACAGTACAGTATTTGGTCTCCACGATTCTTTATTTCTCTGTTAATATTACAGAACCTTTGTTTTTGATTCAGAATTTAATATATCCTGTAAATCAGAAAATGAAAAGAAATGGCATTGTCAAAATTATTGACACCCTAGACTTAATATTTGGTAGCACAGCCTTTGGTCAAAATAATTGCAATCAACCACTTCCGACAGCCATTGATGAGCTTCCTGCACCTCTCTACTGGCAGTTTGACCCACTCTTCTTGTGCAAACTGCTTCAGTTCTCCCAGATTTGAAGGGTGCCTTCTCTCAACTGCTGTTTTCAGATCTCTCCACAGGTTTTCAATGGGATTTAGATCTGGACTCATTGCTGGCCACTTCCAGAACAGCCCAGTGTCTTGTCTTGAACCATTCCTGGGTGCTTTTTGAAGTGTGTTTGGGGTCACTGTCCTGCTGGAAGAACCATGACCTTCGACGGAGACCCAGCTTTCTGACACTGGGTTCAACACTGCGCTCCAGAATGGCCTGGTAATCTCCAGATTTCATGATGTCATGCACACGTTCAAGGCACCCAGTGCCAGAGGCAACACAGCAACCCCAAAACATCACTGAACCTCCTCCATGTTTGACTGTAGGGAAAGTGTTCTTTTCTTTGAAGGCTTCATTTTGTTTTCTGTAAACATAGAGATGATGTGCTTTACCAAAAAGCTCTAATTTGGTCTCATCTGTCCACAGGACATTCTCCCAGAAGGATTTTGGCTTGTTCACGTGTGTTTTGGCAAACCCCAGTCGGGCTTTCTTATGTGTCTCTCTCAGCAGTGGGGTCCTCCTACCATATAACCCCCTTTCATTGAGTTGGCGACGGATGGTGCAAGTTGAAACTGTCGTACCTTGTGTCTCAAGGTCAGCTTAAATCTGTTTGGCAGTTGATTGAGGTGCTTTCTCCACCATTCGAACAATCCTGCGCTGCAATCTTCGATCAAGTTTTCTCTTGCCGCCACGTCCAGGGAGGTTGGCTACAGTGCCATGGGCCTTAAACTTCCTGATAAAATTACGTATGGTGGAAACAGGAACATCAAGGTCTCTGGAGATTGATTTGTAGCCTTGAGATTGTCCATGCTTGGCTACAATCTTCTGTCTGACCTCCTCAGACAATTCCCTGGCTGTCTTTCCTTTCTCCATGCTCATTGCGGTACACACAGTGACAAAGAAAAAATTACTCACCTTAGTAATGTTGTTTCTTCTAATGGAGTCTTGCTATATTATGACAGATGCAGTTTGTCCCACCATTAGAACTACTCCGGAGGTGAAAGAGTTAACTTCCATGCAGAGCATGGAACTTGGAGCACGAGCTCGGTTAAAGAAGCTCTGTTAGGGTGGTTTCAAACCAAAACCGTCAGATCTTTACGAGCAAAACTCACTAAGGCTCTGTGTGGAAGCTGTAACCTATACTAGCCAACTGGCTACTAAAATATTCACACATTTTCCTAGTCCCAACACCAAGACTCAAGTCAGCGGACCAGAAAAAATAAGATAAAATAACTAAATAAAACACAACACCCAAACATAAAAGGGGGCATCAATAAGTGCCAACAGTGGACTGCCCATCCCATACCCGAAGTAGAAGTTCTGAGAGGGGCAGGCTGGGGGGGAGGTCATAATATAGCAAGACTCCGTTAGAAGAAACAACATTACTAAGGTGAGTAATTTTTCTTCAAACAACATGAAGTCTTGCTATATTATGACAGATGCAGACTTACAGCAGTACCTCCATGGAGGAGGGACAGAACCTACTTAGGAATAGGCTCTGAAGCACAGCTGTGCTAAACCGAGCATCCCTCCTGGCCTGGATATCCAGGGAGTAATGCTTGGTGAAAGTGTGTACTGTTTCCAAGTAGCTGCTTGACATATCTCCAAGATAGGGATGTCTCTAGCAGAGCTAGAGATGCAGCTGTACCTCTGGTAGGAGTGAGCCCTCAGGCCTGAGGGGAACCTTACCCAGTTTTTGATAGCAAAATTGGATACAAGAGACGATCCACCTGGCAATGGATCTTTTAGTGGCAGGTCGCCCTTTCCCAACCTCATCATAAGTGAGAAATAGTTGGAGGGAGTCAAACCTGTGACCCTTGGTACGCTCTATGTAGTAACTTAGGGCCCTCTTAACATCTAAGCTGTGCAACCTCCTCTCACCAGAGGAGGAATGGTCAGTGAAGAACACTGGAAGTGAAATAGATTGGTTAAGGTGGAAATCCGAAACCACCTTAGGCAAAAACTTCCTGTTAGTCCTGAGGACTACCTTATCCCTGTGAAAGGAAATAAAGTCAGTCTCCACTGATAAAGCCTGTAACTCACTTATGCGCCTGGCAGAAGAGATGGCTACTAGAAATACAGTTTTCCAAGTCAAATACTTGAGCTCTGCCGAAGACAGAGGCTCAAAGGGGGGTTGCATCAGCTGAGCAATGCAAACATTAAGATCCCAAGCAGGGGCAGGGTCCCTGAATGGAGGATTGGTATGGAGCAATCCCTTAAAAAACTTGGAAAATACAGGGTGAGCAGAAAGAGAAGAGGGCTTCCCTGCTGAAATGAAAGCAGAGACAGCTGCCAAGTGAACTTTCAGGGTAGCTGGTCTCAGTCCCAAGGAATTAAGATGGACCATATAATCTAATACAGTGGGTAAATCAGCAGATTCCGGTGAAAAATGCTTCCCAGAACACCATATGGAAAACCTTTTCCACTTGGAGTTATAGATAGCCCTGGTGGAAGGCTTCCTAGCAGCTTTCAAGATTTCGAGAACACTTTGAGAAAGTTGCAGATCAGCAAGCTCTAACTGCTCAAGAGCCAAGCCTTGATGTTGAGGGATTTGAGATTCGGATACCAAACTCTCCCCTGAGCACAGGATAACAGATTGTGGTTCCTGGGGAGACACAGGGGAAGATGGACTGCTAAGGACAGAAGGAGTGGGTACCAGGGCTGTCTGGCCCAGTCTGAAGCAATCAGGATCATCTTGCAGGGCTGAGACCTGATTTAGACCTAGTACCTTGAACAGGAGAGGGAAGGGGGGAAAGGCATATAGGAACTTCCCTTCCCAAACGAGGAGAAAGGCATCCAGGGGGACTGAGCCCAACACTGGGGGCCTGCAACAAAAAAGCGGAAGTTGATGATTGTCTGGGGCTGCAAAAAGAGCTATCTGAGGATTGCCCCATCTGGCAAAAACTATCCCCAGTATTAGGGGATCCAGTGACCATTCGTGATGGCCCTGGGAAATCCTGCTGAGAGCATCTGCCAGGACATTGTCCTTGCCTGGGAGGTGAACTGCTATGAGGTAAGTGTTCAGGGAATAAGCCAGAGACCACAACTTCATCACCTCGGTGCACAAGGCCAAAGACCAAGTGCCCCCTTGTTTGTTGATGTACCACATTGTAGTGGTGTTGTCTGTTCTGACCTGTACCACCTTGTTCTGAACAGATGCAGAAAAAACCTGAAGTGCTAGAAAAACAGCTCTGAGTTCCAACAGATTGATGTGGAGCAGAGATTCCTGAGGGCACCATAACCCTGGGTGGAGAGGTCGCCTATGTGAGCTCCCCATCCCAAGAGGGACGCATCTGTAGTAAGGGTCAAGGAGTGGGACAGAGGGATGAAAGGCACCCCTTGTCTCAGATTGCTCTGATCCTGCCACCACTGAAGGGCCTGGATCAGGGTTCGAGTCACTGGGATTAACTTGGATAGGGATCTCTTCTTTGAGACCAGAAAGCTCTCAAATGGAACTGAATGTCCCTCATCTGAAATCTTGCTCCTTGCACTACAGCTGTGGAAGCAGCCATGTGTCCTAGGAGCTGCAGGAAATGCCTTGCTGGTCGAGAGACCTGCAGAGTGAAGGACGAGGCCAGGGCCACCAAGGTCCTTACCCTTTCCAGGGGAAGGAAGGCTCTGGCCTGCTTTGTGTCCAGTTCTGCGCCTATAAAGGTGAGTACCTGGACAGGTTCCAAAACTGACTTTGGAAGATTGAGAAGAAAGCCCAGAGAGGTAAGCAGCTGCTGGGTAACTTGCAGGTGTGATTTGACCTGGTCTGAGATGACCCACAATGAGCCAGTCGTCCAGGTAGGGAAAATGGCAATCTTTTGCCTTCTTAGATGAGCAACTGCTACTGCCAGACATTTTGTGAACACCCTTGGGGCAGAGATAAGGCCGAAGGGCATTGCTCTGAACTGATAATGGTCTGAGGGCAGTTCTAATCTGAGGTACTTTCGATGGGAGCTTCTGATAAGAACATGAAAGTAGGCATCCTTGAGGTCCAAGGAAGCTAGCCAGTCCCCTGGCCTGAGGGAGGGTAAAATCATTCCCAGAGTCACCATTTTGAATTTTGGTTTTAAAAGGTGCTTGTTCAGACATCTTAGATCCAGGATAGGCCGCCACTCTCCTGTCTTTTTTGGGGTAAGGAAGTACCTGGAGTACAGACCCTTGCCCTGGTGTAGGGGAGAAACCCTTTCTATAGCTCTGAGAGCCAGGAGGGTTGAGACTTCTGTTTCCAAAGCAAGAGTCTCTAAAGGGTTTGCAGGTGGAAAAGATCTGGCTCTCATCTTTGGAAATTTTTTGAAGCTGAGAACCAGACCCTGGCTCACTACTTCCAGGACCCACCTGTCTGACGTTAAAGACTCCCAGTCCTGGACGAAGTAAGCCAGCCTGCCCCCTACAGGTAATGGAGAGCCGACCCTGGGCATCCCATCAGGGTGCCTGTTTGGCAGGGGCTTTAGGCTGAGGGGTGGGAGCAGGCCTGCTCGTACCCCGTCTGCCTCTCCCTCTGAAGAACCCCCTCTGAGCGTAGGCTGAAGAGGAGGCCTGGTTCTGGTTAAAAGGCCTGTGAAAAGGCCTGCCCCTACCCCTGGGGGGCTGCCTCTGAGGAGTGGCTTGCCGTTCCTTGGCTTGTGCACTCCTATAAGTGGTTCTATATTCATCCATTTCTTCATATAATTCTCTGTCTGCTCCCCAAACAGTCAGAGAATTTCCCACCACAGGAAAATCCATAGCCTTAGACTGGGTATCCTGTGACACAGTAGTACACCTGAGCCAGGCCAATTTACGAAAAGCCACAGATGTAGCCATGACTCTAGAGGATACATCATTAGAATCCACTGCAGCATGGAATTGCACCTTAGATGCCTCAATACCATCAAGAGCCACCTGCTCCAGCTCCTTTGCAAGATGGCCAGGGACCTGTTTGGCTAAGGCCATGACAGTATCCCATCTAGATTTCTGGTATCTCGCAACATAAGCCATATAGTTTGCTTGTCTGAGTCCCAAAGATGCTGTCATGTATTGTTTTTTGGCCATGGCGTCAATCTTCCTGGAATCCTTGTCAGAAGGATGTGAAGCCAAGGGAATATTAGCTTTATCACAGGCTGCAGCCTGAACTACCCCAACATGACTGCATTGCTGTGAAAGAAAATCTGTATCAGGACCTGACAAAGTGTACCTCCTGTCCATCTTTTTATCTACAGGAGGCACAGAATTAGGAGCTTTTAAAAATTTTTATTGTTTGTTTCCTAAAAGATTTATGTAAAGGGATGGACAATCTCCTGGACTCTGGGATATCCATCATCTCTACATAGTCAGGCTCCTCTTGCTCATCCAAAGCCTCCTCTAAAGGAAGCTGGAGGGTCTCAGCAACTTTTTATGAAACAAAAACTGAGAAGGGGACTCAGAAAGCCTAGGGGGAGATTCACCTAAAGGTCTGTCTGGGGAGATGTCCGGTTCAATGGGCACATCCAGACTTTCAAAGTCACATTCACACTGATCATAATCATCCTCCCCCTCCTCTGGTTCATAAAACTCTTCTATATCATATTCTTGAACCGGTGGAACCGACCGAACCGACCTTTTGCCAGATAGTGGCGGTTCGGAGGGAACTGGGACAGTGACTGGACAATCTGTATTGCCCTGGCTATCTCTGCACCAGTTGGAGAAGGAATTTTGGACTCACACCGCTGACTTTCTAGTTCTCTTTGCTGGAACTGGCTCCTCAGAGTCAGCTTTACGTTTGCTCGAGGAAGTCTGGCCCTGGTCAGAGGGCACTCCCTCCGGTTCGGCTGACACCGAACTGGGCTGGCCATCCGGGTCAGCGGACTTTTTGGCCTCTCGTTCCCTGAGCCTACCAACTCTCTTATCTAGGGTGGCTGCAGGGAAATTCTTGCAAATCTGGCAGTCTGCATTGAGGTGGTCAAACCCCAGACAATAAACACATGTGTGTGTGGTCAGCCTTGGCAAAGGCTTCCCACAGACACTACAGTGTTGAAACCCAGTGGGCCGGTTTTTCTTTGGGTTTCTCAGACATAATGCCAGCCCTAACCAAAAACTTGCCTTTGATGGCAGTGCCAGGCAAGACACCTTATCGGTTCCCAACCGTGTCACGGGTCGTGGAAAAACCGTAATGAAATCCGTTTTTTAGAACCGATAAGAACCGGAACTCTGACTTCCAACAAGCCTTAAAAGGCTTCAAAACCAAGTTTAAATACAATTCGATCGGTTCAAACCGAACCGATAAACATTTACAAGTTCCACAGAAAACCTATCTATTACTTACAATACCATAGACAGAGCTTGAACGATCGGTTTGCAGTTAAAATAAATAATATCCGTGTTAAATTCAACCGAGAAAGACGCTTTAAACCGAGGAAATTAACAGAGCAGCAGGAGGAATCTCCGGAGCGACTGTTCAGTGAGGCGGAGTAAAGAATCTGACGGTTTCGGTTTGAAACCACCCTAACAGAGCTTCTTTAACCGAGCTCGCGCTTTAAGTTCCAGGCTCTGCATGGAAGTTAACTCTTTCACCTCCGGAGCAGTTCTAATGGTGGGACAAACTGCATCTGTCATAATATAGCAAGACTTCATGTTGTTTGAAACAGGAGAATGAGTCATTTTCTCTATTTAAACTGGTTGAATGAGTGATTTTTATATTGCAGGCACCTGCAACTCACCACAGGCGAGTTCAATTCCAAAGTGAATAAGAATCACCTGCTTGAAATCTAATTATTTCTAACTACTTCTAAAAGGTGCCAATAATTTTGTCCGGGCCATTTAAGGATTTCTGTGTGGAATAAGCTAAGACTTAGTAAATGTTTCTGCTTTTTGTGTTTTATTCCACTGCAAACCAAAGAAATACATACGTGGATACCAAAATATTTTTTAATTTCAACAATTTTCTGGAAGGAATGGTGCATTATTAGAAAAAACTGCAAGGGCGCCAATATTTTTGGCCACAACTGTAGAAACACTATCCTCCTAGCCAGTAGTTGCCACCCACGCCACACCATGAATAATACCCTAAAAATCAGTTCTTGTGTATTAAGAACAATTGTAACAATAATGATTACTATGTGGAGGAAGCAAACAAGCAAGAACAGAGATTTGTGGAGGAGGGTATGGCAGAGAAGTGATTGATGTGGCAAGAAAAACTATAGATGGCACTACCAGATCTGACATTATGAACAAGAGAATTCAAAATGAAAATGGCATTCCAGACAGAATTAATTTTGTGAGCACATACAATGTCAGATCATGGAAAGTGCAAGAAATATTCTATAGGAACTGGCATGTGTTGGGAGCAGATCCCAAGCTTAAAGAAACCTCCCCTCCCCCACCCCCGATGGCATACAGATGTGCCAGAAACTTGCAAGACCAATTAGTACACTCTGTACAATCTGTTAACACACCACTGAATTGGTTGCCCCCACTGCATAACATTACAAAAAACTGCGGAAGACGCAAGTATTGCCAGTACATAAATGAGTGTTCAGAAGTTTAGAACCCATATGATGGGAGTGTGATTAAAATGGCCCATTCTGTAAACTATGATGCCATGTATATGGTTTACCTATCAACAAGCTCATGTGGTTCTTACTATGTGGGCAACACCAAACACAAACAGAAAGAAAGGATAGGTGAACACATAAGGGCAACTATACTTGGGAATCTGCATATGTATGGACAGTACACATGCAAGCAGCAGAATATAAGAAAGATCATATCCTTCGGTTTACTGGACTAGAACAGATTTGTTTGGGAGCACATGGAGGAGACAGAGATGTGTTACTTGGCAGAATAGAGAGTTATTAGATTTACAGGTTGGGGCAAGTACAGAAGAGAATGGTCTCAATGGCCATTTTGAAAAAAAATCATTTCTGGTGCATACCTGAATCCAGTGTCATAGAAACATAGACTTTGACGGCAGATAAGGACCACTTGGCCCACCCAGTCTGCCTATTTCCCTACCTATTGGATAAGCTGCAGATTCTAGTTAACCAACAGCCTACTTCCTGCAACCCCCCACTATAATTGCCTTATGTCTGTCCCATGCATGTTTGAATTCCCCCACTGTTTTAGACCCCACAACCTCTCCAGGAAGGCGGTTCCATGCATCCACCACTCTCTCCGTGAAAAAGAATTTCCTCACATTACCCCTGAGCCGTCCCCCTCTAACTTTAAATTGTGCCCCCTTGTTTTTACACATCTCTTTTTCTGAAAGATGCTACCCTCCTGGACTTTGTTGATTCCCTTGAGGTACTTAAAAGTTTCTATCATGTCCCCCGTCCCTCCTTTCATCAAGGGTATACATATTAAGCTCTCTCAGTCTCTCTTCATATGGTTTCTGATGTAGACCCTGCACCATTTTAGTTGCCCACCTCTGGACTGCTTCCATCCTGTCTATGTCCTTGCATAGATGAGGTCTCCAAAACTGCATGCAGTACTCCAGATGGGGTCTCACCAACTGTCTGTATAGAGGATAACCACTTCCTTTTTCTACTTGTGATGCCCCTCCTATGCATCCCAGTATACCCCTGTCTCTCCTTACTGACTTCTCACATTGCTTACCCACCTTTAGGTCATCTGATATGACTACACCCAGATCCCTTTCCATTATTGTTGTCGTTAGTACCTCCCCTGCTGTTGTGTACTCTTCTGGATTTTTATTTCCCAGGTGCATTACTTTGCACTTCTTTGCATTGAATCTAAGTTGCCATATGTCTGACCATTCCTCCAACCTTGCCAAGTCCTGTCTCATCCTTTCTACCCCCCCCCCCGTGTATCAACTCTGTTATAGATCTTTGTGTCATCTGCAAAGAGGCATACCTTTCCTTCCAGACCCTCTGCAATGTCACCTATAAAGATGTTAAAGAGGACTGGAGTCAGTACTGAGCCCTGAGGTACTCCACTAGTAACCCCCCTTTCTTCAGAATGTGTTCCATTCATTATTACCTTCTGTGTCCTGTTGTGCAGCCAGTTTGCTACCCAGGCTACCACCCTGGGACCCATTCCCAGGCTGGCTAACTTGATTATTAATCTTTTGTGCGGGACTGGTCAAATGCCTTGCTAAAGTCTAGGTAGGCCATATCCACAGCCCCTCCCTGGTCTATTACTTTGGTCACCCAGTCAAAGAAATCGATTAGATTCGTCTGACATGACCTTCCTGCTGTGAATCCATGCTGCTTTGGGTCCTGCGCCCGCTGGCCTCTAGGTACTCAACAATTCTCTCTTTCAGAAGTGATTCCATCATTTTCCCCACCATTGAGGTCAAACTAACAGGTCTGTAGTTTCCTGTTTCTGCCTTGCTCCCACTTTTGTGAAGGGGAATCACATCTGCCCTCCTCCAGTCCTCAGGTACCACCCCATCTTCCCATGATTTGTTAAAAAGTGTGGTTAGTGGTGTCACTAGGTCCTCCTTAGCTCTTTTTAGGATTCTAGGTGAATCCCGTCAGGCCCCATTGCTTTATCCACCTTGAGTTTTAGGAGCTCTTTCAGTACTTTCTTCTGTAAATGGACTAGCGCCAACCCCACTACCCAGAGTGCTTCTACTGTTTGGTTTAGGTAACTCCTCCTTCTTCTTTTGTGAATACTGAGCAAAAGTATTCATTCAGTATCTCTGCCTTTTCACTGTCTCCTCTGCCCACCTCCCTCTCTCCTTTATTAATCTTCACTATCCTCCTTAACCTTTCTATGCTCCCTAATGTACCTATAAAAGGTTTTATCCCTCTTCTTAACGGAGTTGGCTATCTTTTCCTCGGTTTGGGCCTTTGCTCTTCTGACTGCCTTCCCCACTTCTTTCTGCTTTAATTGATACAGTTCCCTGTCGTGCTCCGTCTGTGATTCCTTATACTTTTTGAATGCAGCCTTTTTCTCCTTAACCTTCCCTGACACCTCTTTTGAGAATCATAGTGGTTTTTTATTCCGCTTTGTTTTCTTTATTTGTTTCACACAAAGGCTTGTTGCCTCCATGATGGCAGTTTTGATTTTTCTCCACTGTTCTTTCACCCCTCCCTTCTGGCCATTTGCTAATGCATTCCTCAGGTATTCACCCATTATGCCAAAGTCAACCCTTCTAAAGTCCAGTATCCTTGTCTTTGTATGGCTTGTCTCCATGGTTGTATTTATTGTGAAGCACACTGTGCAGTGGTCGCTTGTTCCCAGATGTCTACTGACTTCTAAATTTGTGATCCTCTCTCCATTTGAGAGTACCAGGTCTAATATTTCTCCCTCCCGAGTGGGTTCCACCACTAGCTGTCTAAGACATGTCCCCTGTAGGGCATCGAGAATGACCCTGCTCTTGGATGTGGCTGCAGTCCATGTCGCCCAGTTAACATCTGGCATATTCAGGTCCCCCGACAACAGTATCTCCCCTTTTTTCAGCCATTTTGAGAATGCCCTCTATCACTTTCTTGTCCATTTCCTCCCCTTGAGACAGGGGTCTGTTATACAACCCCTGTGTCTCTATCCCTTTAGTCCCTGGTAGATTCAGGATGAAAAGTGCACAATGAGAATCTTCTCATAGCATGATTCTTTTCTTGTTTCTTATTTACTGAGAAGATAGACCTGGTGAAGCATTATACCTCCCACATGTGACACCTGATTCCTCATTCCCCCCAGGACACATGGATATCCATATTCATGTATTCCTGTACTCCCCCTCCTGCTTGTGCCTATTAGCTTGGAAAATACAGAGAGATTTTTTGATGTGTAAGTTAAAACTTGCATAAATTCTGGACTATACTTAGAAGTAAGTGTTCTCACTTCAAGTGCATTTTATACATTAGTAGTTTTTGATATATTCCAGGTCTCCACCCCCAAAAAAAAAAAACCTTCCCGGTGGTTCCCATACACAACCTCCTGCTGTGCCCTGTGTTTCCATGTTAGTCTACACGCTTTGGTACATTTTGGAATAGTTCTCATAGAGTAATTGCAAAAATGCATAGAAAATAGAAATCCCTCAAGTCTTTAGTCAAGCTATAGAATAAAAAGTAAAGAATATCTATGTATTTATCTGTGTTTTTGAAGGAATGCTGTCTAAACATGAGGTGCACAAGAAAGAAATTTGTTTGAAAAAAAAAATGTTTCTAGATATGCAATAAGAGCAAATACCGCAGTGTAATAGTCCTCTGTGTCTAAAACCGTTTTATGAATATTGTCTACTAGTCTGTATATCGGTATGGTTATTTATCACTTGTTTATTATGTATGCCTTGCACTTTAAGCACGTGGTCACATGTGTAGTTTTGATGCTATACAAGACCTTTGTCAGTAGGGGGTATCATCTTTGAAAAAGCTGATTCTAGTGAAATGTTATGTGTCACCAGTTGCTCTCCTGAATGGCAGCTGCTGTGTCCTGCACTCTGCACTTTAGCACAAGAAATGTAATATGAAGTGTGGAAAACTCTAAATTTGATTTTAGTTTGTTCATGCTACACAGGAATACCAGAACCAGTACACGCACTGCCCCAGTGGCGCTGAGGGTTGAGGTGCTGGACGCCACACAATGGCAACCCATGTTCGTGAGTGGACACGGGGCGCTGGGGGAGGAGGATTGAGCATCCCAGGGACTGCTCTCCTCCTCTGGGGGAAGGACAACCGCAGCTACACTGGCTCCTGGCAGTGGCTGGTGGTCGGTGCATGCTGCAGTTTAAGACATGGGTTGACGTGGGCCAACGGATGTGCAATGCGCAGAAGCGCGCATGGTAGCGTCACTGACATCACTGCATGCCCGCACCATGTGTGGGGGGGGGCCAGAACAAGGAAAAATAGCAGAAATCCTCAGGTGTACATGAAGGTCAGCCCCCCCCCCCGACTGTGCTGCACCAGACAATCCCATGGGTACTCCCTTTGAACCTGACTCCCCGATAGTCTTCCACAATGAAGTGGGGCACCACGACGTGACCAGTAAGCAGGGTTTTATTTAACTCTAAAAATTGATTAGCGTTTTGCTCATAAAAGTGCTAAAACATTGTGAAAATGCATAGCACTTGCCTCACTGTGTTTAACAAACATAACACTTCTAGAAAACCTATATAAATACTTTCTGAACAGTTAGTATTGTCCCAAGGAAAAAACTGCTAATCGATTATTTAAAACCCTGAGTAAGGTAGAGAGGGCGAGGGGGTGAGCTCGGGCACAGCATTTGGTGCGGTGCCACTGGGGCCCCGACTCGAAAGGGATCCATAGGAACACCCCTGCCGAGGAGGTAAGGCATGCAAGAAAATATGTAACCAAAAAAAAAAGAACCAGTACAAGCACCGGGGGCTTCACAGTGAGAGGGCGAGTGCCGTGACTGTTTTCTTTTTGCTCATTGTCACTGGAGCACCAGTTCTCTTTAGAGTGTCCCTGTTTTCTGTACTATGTCCTAACAGTTCATTTGGACTAGACTGATGCCATTAGCATCAACCACTAGACCACTAAGTATGTAATACTGGTAGTAACATTGATGTTCGGCTGAGATTGAGACAGTTGTTTCTAGACAAGATTTCTAAATTTTTTTTGAAAAATAAATGACAAAATCATAGTTTAACATGTGTATTTATATAGTATAGTATATGGCTGTCCATACACAACATGGCTATGTCGCCATCGAGGTGGGGCCCGAACACCCCGTATTTCTGGTTACGTCAGTCAAGATGGCCAGGCAGGTGGTGGCACATTGAGGGCATGCTCTGGTGCTCCATCTTCCCGGAGATGGGAGGCATTTTTTCCTCTTTCCTTCCCTACGTGTGGTGTACGCCCTGACGTCAAGGCGCTACGCACCGACGTCCACCATGAGTCTTGGCCGGCCCCTCCTGCAAGCAGGACTTGCTGTAGCCCAAGCCTCTGCTCGGGGTCAGGCAAGCTGCAGGCCTCTGCCCCCTCCGTCCCCCCCGGAGAAGGTGAGCAGTCGTGGGATGCTCAAGCCTTCTCCCCTAGCCGGCCCTCCAGCGACCCGAGTCTGCTCCTGAACTCGGGTTGCCGATGTCGCGAGCAGAAATCCAACTGCTGCGCTGACAGTCCAGCCGAGAGGTCCATTTACGGCATCACATCCCCGAGATGACAACATAGCCTTGCTGTGTATGGACAACCATACACGGTTTTATATAGTATATGGTTCTCCAAAATATCGAAACTTTGTAATTTCACAAGGTTTCATGCCTTGTGATCACACTACCGCTCTTCAGTTCAGTCCTGCTCTGCTCCCGAATCCGGTTCTTGCTGCAGTCCTGCTCCACTCCTGTCCCCAATGATTTATAGCCACCAGTGATTTAAAACAAAGAAAATGGCAAACTGGTAGTTCAGACACATGAAGCAGACTATGAAAATCCATGTCCAAACTACTTTAAGCGACCGCGCGGCCATCCGCTCTTTAACCGGCACAGCCATTTAAATCCATTTGTTTTTGTAAGAGCTCTGTTTCCACCAATCAGGTAGGAGCTCAAAGGGGAAAAGTTGTACTATCATTGTGATGTCAGAACGATAGTACAACTCTTTTGATCTTTGAACTGTCCTACAACAGGATTCTGAAAGCCACCGTTTTCCATTAACAATCAGCCTTAATCATACACGATAACACATTTGGTGGTGTGTTTAATGAGATTTTACACCACAGGTGTTGGATGCTACATAAACACCAAAAGCGAAGCTCAAGGGGTTTACTTAGGCATCCAACACCATGTGTAAAATCTCGCGTTAAACACACCATCCCATTTTTTTATTATTTATTTATTTAGTTTCTGTCAACCGGGTAAGTGCACTAGCCACAAAATGACTATTATCAGGCACGTCCCGGGAGGTTACAACATTGGGCTAAACAGGGAATACAACAGCACACCATGATGTACAAGGTGACAACATTGCACAATGAATTGTAGAAACACTTTACAGTCAAAAATATACAGTAGTAAACAGGAACACAAATTACAAGAGGCAACACGTATGTTAAAACAGTAAGAAAACAAGGACGCTATAATTATATTATAGTAATATATAATGCTGGGTAGCATTTTTTTTTCGCAACAGCAATTATATAAAATTATATATTTATAAAATTACATAAAATATAAATACACCGCACCGCTGTTCAGCCGTGGTCCAAGCAGGATAAAGCACGGTCCGCGGCCGAGCAGCTGCTGAAGTTTCCATTTTTTTTGTGTGTCTGTGAAAAGGTTCAAGTAAGGCTTAAAGACTGAATCAAGGATGCAAAAACTCCAATGATCAGAGGCGAGTTTGTTTTGCTTAAATTTACTTACTGCAAAGTGCTAGTGGTAATGAAGTGTCCGGTCCAGTGCTGAGGAAGGGAAGAGTGGTGGCTGGCACGTGCCTGGACCAAGGAAACCTGGCGCATGTTCGTCATCACAACCCACAGGTATAACGGCGGATTATAACCGGGTTTCCTTATGGGCAAAAATGCTAACCAGTTATTACATAAAAAGAAATACTTAAGTCATGATTTTGATTATTTTTATATAAAAAAAAACTAAATGGATAGCTTTATTAAACACAGTTCATCCTAAAGGTTTAAATGGAGAAGTTGATTTGAGACTTTATTTATAGATATGGATGACACGTCTATTTATTATAAATCAATATGTAAAAACGACAAATAAAATATTTTCTTAACAGCAACTCCCCTAATTGCTTATTTTACAGGGATCCTTACAGCTTTTTGCCCATATGGCATCATTTGTGACTGGGTTTGAAAAATTGATGGAACAGTAATTAAATTAGGAATAATCTTATACACTTTACCTGGGCCACCGCAGAGCAAGCCTGGGACCTGAACCTGGAGGGTTACACCATGTTCAGGAAGGACGGGGGGGGGGAAAGGGAGGAGGGGTAGCAATAATATTCAAAAACTGCATTGCCACAGGAGGAGTGGAGGAGGCGGGGGGAACTGTGGAGGCGATTTGGGTCACCTTGATAACAAGGAGGGGCAAGAGAGTAAAAATAAGAGTGGCGTATAGACCCCCAGCGCTGGCGGAGGAGCTGGAGGAGAGTCTGGTGGCAGAGCTTGGGAGACGCTGCAGATTGGGAAGGGGAAGGGTGGTGGTGTTGGGAGACTTAAACATGCCAGGAACAGACTGGGAGACTGACATCCTCGGTGGCCAGGGAACAGAGGTTGTTGGATGTCTTTCAGGACACGTTCCTAACTCAGCAGGTGGGGGAACCGACTAGGGAGGAGCAGATACTGGATGTGGTCCTAGCAGATCGTGACCAGATTGGGGGCCTGGAGGTAAGGGACCCGTTGGCAGGGAGCGGACATGCCACGGTCCACGGTCTGGTTCTGCCTGAACCTAGGAGGGGTAGAAGGCTGCACAAAGACGGAGGTAACTGACTTCAGGGGGGTGGATTTCAAGGAAATGGGAAGGATCCTTAAGGTGCACTTGGATGGGATTGGACCAGACATGGACGCTGACAGTAGCTGGGAAATCATCAGAAGAGGGGGTGCAGGATGCTACCAGCACCTGTGCAAGAGTAAGACGAAAATGCGGTAGGGCCCGAAAACCCTGCTGGTGGACCAGGGAGGTTCAGGAGGTGGTGAGGGGAAAGAAAGTAGCCAACAGGCAATTCAAGTGCTCAAGGAGTGAAAGGGACCGAGGGGAGTACGAGCTGATGGCCAGAAGGGCCATTAGGGTGGTGAGGGTGGCTAAGGCAAGGAAGGAGCAGAACCTAGCCAGGGAAATTAGGAGAGGGAAAAAAAATTACTCACCTTAGTAATGTTGTTTCTTTTAATGGAGTCTTGCTATATTATGACATATGCAGTGAGTCCCAACCTTCGAACTGCTCCGGAGGTGAAAGAGTTAACTTTCCATGCCAGGCATGGAACGCTGAGCTCGAGCTCGGTTGAAAGCCCTGTCTGTTCTTCAAACTCAAACTGTCAGATCTTTACGAGCAAAACTCACTAAGGTTCTGTGTGGAAGCTGTAAATCTACACTAGCCAACTGGCTACTAAATATAAGAACACATTTTTTGTTCCCAAAACAAAGACTCAAGTCAGGGGATCCAAAAACTAAAAACACAACACTCAAACACCCCAAAAAGGAGGGGTGAGAAAAGCAAGGTGGCCATCTACTAAGTGCCAACACTGCACTGCCCACCCACATCCCAAATGCAGAGGTTCTGAGAGGGGCGGCAGGGGGAGGAGGTCATAATATAGCAAGACTCCATTAGAAAAACAACATTACTAAGGTGAGTAATTTTTCTTCAAACAACATGAAGTCTTGCTATATTATGACATATGCAAACTATACAACGATACCTCCATGGAGGAGGACAGAACCTACTTAGGAAATGAGGCTCTGAAGCACAACTGTGCCAAACCGAGCATCACTCCTAGCCTGGATGTCCAGGGAGTAATGCTTGGTAAAGTGTGAACTGTTTCCAGGTAGCTGCTTGACATATCTCTAAGATAGGAATGTCCTGGCAGCAGCCAGAGACGAGCTGTACCTCTGGTAGAGTGAGCCCTCAGGCCTGAGGGAGGAACCTTACCCAGTTTTTCATAGCAAAATTGATACAAGAGACAATCCACCTGGCAATAGATCTTTTAGTGGCAGGTTTCCCTTTTCCAACCTCACCATAAGTGAGGAACAGTTGGAGGGAGTCAAACCTGTGACCCTTGGTACGTTCTGTGTAGTAACTAAGGGCTCATTTGACATCTAAACTGTGCAGTCTCCTCTCGCCAGAGGAGGAATGGTCAGTGAAGTACACAGGGAGAGACAAAGATTGATTAAGGTGGAAGTCTGAAACCACCTTAGGCAAGAACTTCCTGTTAGTCCTGAGGACCACCTTATCTCTATGAAAGAAGATAAAATCAGGCTCCACTGACAATGCTTTGTAATTCAATGCACCTGGCAGAAGTGATAGCTACCAAAACACAGTTTTCCAAGTCAAGTACTTAAGCCTGCTGAGGACAAGGGCTCAAAAGGAGTTGCATAAGCTGGGCAATGCAAATATTAAGATCCCAGGCAGGGGCAGGGTCCCTGAATGGTGGCTGGTGAAGCAACCCTGAAAAACTTGGAGAATACAGGATGAGCTGAAGAGAAGAGGTTTACCTGCTGATAAGAAAGCAGACACGGCTGCCAGGTGCACCTTCAGGGTAGCTGGTCTCAGCCCCAAAGTATTCAAATGCACCCTATAATCCAGGACTGTGGGTAAGTCAGCAGACTCTGGGGAAATGTGCTTGCCAGAGCACCATATGGAAAACCTCTTCCATTTGGAATTATAAGTAGCCCTGGTGGAAGGCTTCCTAGAAGATTTCAGAATATCCAATACACCTTGGGAAAGGTGTAGGTCAGCAAACTCTAACTCTTCAAGAGCCAGGCCTTGAGATTGAGATTTTTGAGGTTCCGGTACCAAACTCTCCCCTGAGCACAGGTTAACAGGTTGTGATTCCTGGAAGACACAGGGGAAGGTGGACTGCTAAGGACATAAGGAGTGGGTACCAGGGCTGTCTGGCCCAATCTGGAGCAATCAGGATCATCCTGCAGGGCTGAGATCTGATTTTGACTAGCACCTTGTACAGAAGGGGGAAGGGGGAAAAAGCATAGAGAAACTTCCCTTCCCAACTGAGGAGGAAGGCATCCAGAGGGACTGAGCCCAACACTGGGGCCTGCAACAAAAAGGGAAGTTGAGTGATTGTCTGGGGCTGCAAAAGATCTATCTGCGGGTGCCCCATCTGGCAAATACTACCTCAGTACTAGGGATCCAGTGACCATTCGTGGTGGCCCTGGGAAATCCTGCTGAGAGCATCTGCCAGGACATTGTCCTTGCCTGGGAGGTGAACTGCCGTAAGGGAGGTGTTCAGGGAATAAGCCAGAGACCACAACTTCATTGCTTCGGTGCACAAGGCCGTAGACCGAGTGCCTCCTTGCTTGTTGATGTACCACATTGTAGTGGTGTTGTCTGTTCTGACCTGTACCACTTTGTTCTGAACAAATGTGGAAAAAACTTGAAGTGCTAGAAAAACTGCTCTGAGTTCCAACAGGTTGATGTGGAGCAGAGTTTCCTGAGGGGACCACAATCCCTGGGTAGTGAGGTCGCCCATGTGAGCTCCCCACCCCAAGAGGGATGCATCTGTAGTAAGGATTAAGGAGTGAGACTGAGGGGTGAAGGGGAACCCCTGTCTCAGATTGCTCTGGTCCTGCCACCACTGAAGGGCTTGGATCAGGGTTCGAGTCACTGGGATCAATTTGGTTAGAGGGTCTCTCCTTTGAGACTAAAAGGCTCTCAAATGGAACTGTATGTCCCTCATCTGAAATCTTGCTCCCTGCACCACTGCTGTAGAAGCAGCCATGTGCCCCAGGAGCTGCAGAAAATGCCTTGCTGGTCGAGAGACCTGCAGAGTGAAGGAGGAGGCCAGAGAGACCAGGGTCCTTGCTCTTTCCAGAGGAAGGAAGGCTCTGGCCTCTTTTGTGTTCAGTTCTGCACCTATGAAGGTGAGAAGCTGGACAGGCTCTAGAACTGACTTTGGAAGACTGAGAAGGAAACCTAGAGATGTGAGCAGTTGCTGAGTTACCTGAAGGTGTAGTTTGACTTGGTCTGGAGACTGGCCTACTATGAGCCAGTCGTCCAGGTAAGGAAAGTTGGCAATCTTTTGCCTTCTTAAGTGGGCAACTGCTACTGCCAGGCATTTTGTGAATACTCTCGGGGCAGAAGTGAGGCCAAAGGGCATTGCTCTGAACTGGTAATGGCCTGAGGGCAGTTCGAATCTGAGGTACTTTTGATGGGAGCTTCTGATAAGAACATGGAAGTAGGCATCCTTGAGGTGCAGGGACGCTAGCCAGTCCCCTGGTCTTAGAGAGGGTAAAATAATTCCCAGAGTCACCATTTTGAATTTTGGTTTTAAAAGGTGCTTGTTTAGATATCTGAGATCCAGGATGGGCCGCCATTCTCCTGTCTTTTTTGGGGTAAGGAAGTACCTGGAGTACAACCCTTTGCCCTGGTGTAGGGGTGGAACCCTTTCCACAGCTCTGAGAGCCAGGAGGGTAGAAACTTCTGTTTCTAGGGCAAGTGCCTCTGATGGATTTGCAGGTGGAAAGGACCTGGTTCTCATCTTTGGAAATTTTTTGAAGCTGAGAACCAGTCCCTGGCTTACTACTTCCAGGACCCACTTGTCTGAAGTTAAAGACTTCCAGTCCTGGACAAAGTAAGCCAGCCTGCCCCCCCTACAGGTAGTGGAGAATCGGCCCTGGCCACCCCATCAGGGTGCCTGCTTGGCAGGGGCTTTAGGCTGAGGGGTGGAAGCAGGTCTGCTTGTACCCCGTCTGCCTCTCCCTCTAAAGAACCCCCTCTGGGCATAAGCTGAAGAGGAGGCCTGGGCTTGGTAAAAAAGGCCTATGAAAAGGCCTGCCCCTGGACGGCTGCCTTTGAGGAGTGGCCTGCCTTTCCTTGGCCTGTGCACTCCTATAGGTGGTCCTATACTCATCCATTTTCTTCATGTAATTCTCTGTCTGCTCCCCAAACAGAGAATTACCCACAACAGGAAAATCCATGGCCTTAGTCTGGGTATCCTGTGACAGGCTAGTACATCTGAGCCAAGCCATTCTGCGAAGTGCCACAGATGTATCCATGACTCTAGATGACACATCATTAGAGTCCACTGCAGCATGGAATTGCACCTTCGATGCCTCAATACCATCAGCAGCCACCCGCTCCAGCTCCTTGGCAAGCTGGCCAGGGACCTGTTTTGCTAGAGCCATAACAGTATCCCATCTGGATCTCTGATATCTAGCAACATAAGCCATATAATTTGCCTGTCTGAGTCCCAAGGATGCTGACATGTACTGTTTCTTTGCCATAGCATCAATCCTCCTGGAGTCCTTGTCATGGGGGTGTGAAGCCAAGGGAATATTTGCCTTATCACAGGCTGCAGCCTGCACTACCCCAACATGGCTGCATTGTTGTGTAAGGAACTCCGTATCAGAGCCTGACAATGTGTACCTCTTGTCCATTCTTTTATCCACAGGAGGTATAATGTGAGGAGTTTTTAAAATGTTTACTGTCTGTTTCCCAAAAGATTTATGCAAAGGAATAGACAGTCTCCTAGACTCTGGGATATCCATCATTTCTCCCTAGTCATGCTCCTCTTGATCATCCACAGCTTCCTCCATAGGGAGCTGGAGGGTTTCAGCCACTTTTTTATAAAACATAAAATGAGAGGGGGACTCAGAAAGCCTAGGGGGAAGACACTCCTGATGGTCTGCCTGGGGAGATGTCCGGTTCAATGGGCACATCCAGACTTTCAAATCCACATTCACTTTCTTCATACTCCTCTTCCCCCTCCTCCGGTTCATAAAATTCCTCTAAATCATATTCCTGAACCGGTGGAACCGACCAAACCGTACGCTTACCTGATGGTGCCAGTTCGGTCGGAACCGGGGAAAGCAACTGGACAATTTTGATCGCTTTGGCTATTTCTTCAGCGGTTGGAGATGGAAATTTTGACTCCACACCTGCTGATTTTCTAGTCCTTTTTGCTGGAACCCGACTCCTCAGTCGGCTCTCCTTTGCCGAGAGTCTCGCCCTGGTCAGAGGGCACTCTCCTCTGGTTGGTTACAACCCGAACGGGCTGGCCATCTGGTCAGCGGACTTTTGGCCTCTTTCCTGAGCCACCAACTCTTTATCTAGGGTAGCTGCAGGAAAATTTTTGCAAATCTGGCAGTCTGCATTGAGGCTGTCAAACCCCAGACAATAAACACAGGTGGTGTGGGGGTCAGCCTTGGCAAAGGCTTCCCCACAAACACTGCAGTGTTGAAACCCAGTGGGCCCGGTTTTTCTTTTGGGTTTCTCAGACATAGTGCCAGCCTAACCAAAACTTGCCCGTTTATGGCAATCCGCCAAGCAAGACCCTCTTATCGGTTCCCAACCGTGTCATGGGTTGTGGAAAAAACCGTAATGAAATCTGGTGTTTTTAGAACCGATAAGAACCGGGAACCGCACTCTAAAAGACAGATTTAATGAATTTTATAACAATCTGATCGGTTCAAACCGAACCGATAATACCGTTTACAAGTTCCACACAGAAAATAATGTAAAACCTATCTAGTACTTAAGGTACCACAGACAGAGCTTGAACCGACCGATTGCGGTTTAAATTCGGTTAAAAAACTGAAAACTTATTACTTTAACCGACAAAATGAACTGAGCAGAAGGAGAAATCTCCGGAGCGACTGTTCAGTGAGTCGGAGTAAAGAATCTGACAGTTTGAGTTTGAAGAACAACAGACAGAGCTTTCAACCGAGCTCGTGCTCAAAGTTCCATGCCTGGCATGGAAAGTTAACTCTTTCACCTCCGGAGCAGTTCGAAGGTTGGGACTCACTGCATATGTCATAATATAGCAAGACTTCATGTTGTTTGAACAAGGGGTTCTTTAGATACAGTGGGGAAAAAACGAAGGGTGAAGGGGCAGATTAGCAGGATTAAAACAGGGGAAGGATGGGCACAAGACCCGGGGGAGCAGACTGGGGTACTAAATGAGTATTTCGCCTCAGTTTTCACCAAGAAAATGGGGGGGCTGCATCATACCTGGGAGGAGATGGTGAAACTGAGGAGGCCTTACCGATTGGTGGGTCTGGGAGGGGGCATCACTGGCAGGTGGGGGAGGCAAAGCAGGGGATGAGGTAGCGGAGGTGGAAATCATGGCAGAGAGAGTGAGGGAAGCTCTCAGGTCCCTTAAGACGGAGAAAGCACCAGGGCCGGATAAATTACATCCCAGAGTGCTGAAGGAACTGACGGATGTCCTGGCAAAACCCCTGGCGGAGCTCTTCAGCATCTCTCTGAGGAGAGGGTGGGTGCCCCAAGACTGGAAGGTGGCGCATATAGTGCCTATCCACAAGGGGGGGGATCAAGGGAAGTGGCAGGGAACTACAGGCCCGTCAGCCTGACATTGGTGGTGGGCAAGGTGATGAAGGGCATGTCAAGGAGAGACTGGGGGGACCTGGAAAAGTTGGGGTGCCTGGATGATAGACAGCATGGATTCGTCCCAGGGAAATAGTGTCAGACAAACCTTGTGGAGTTCTATGACTGGGTGACGAGTGCCTTGGACTGGGTAGACCAGTGGATGTCCTCTTTCTTGACTTCAGCAAGGCGTTTGACTCTGTTCTTCACAGGTGCCTGTTGAATAATCTGGCAGAAATGGGGGTGGGGAACCAGATGATCAGATGGATAGAAAATTAGCTCCAGAACCAGACCCAGAGGGTCTTGGTTGGAAGGATAGTCTCATCCCCAAGGAGGGTTATTAGTGGAGTCCCTCAGGGATCGGTCCTTGGACCCCTCCAGTTCACCGCCTATGTCTCTGACATAAGGAAGGGTATCAGGAGCGAGATGAGTCTCTTTGCGGATGACTCAAAACTGGGGGCGGTGGTGGATGGTGAGGAGGGGACGGTGGCCCTACAGGGGGACCTGGAGGCTCTGGAAAGGTGGTCTAGAAAGCGAAAGCTGAGGTTCAATACAGGAAAATGCAAGGTACTGCATCCGGGAGCCAGAAACCCGGGCCAAGTGTACACCCTGGGCGGGGGGATGCTACAGTTCTCGATGGCTGAGAGGGACCTGGGGGTGGTGGTGGATGTCAAGATGAACAACTTGGAGACTTGTAGGAGGGCAGCGGCAAGGCCAACAGGATGCTTGGATGCATCGCTAGGGGGCTCACCTCCAGAAGGAGGGAAGTGATACTCCCACTGTATAACTGCTTGATGAGGCCACACCTCAAGTACTGCGTGCAGTTTTGGAGGCCACATTTAAAGAGGGACATTGAACTCCTAGAGAGGGTCCAGAGGAGGGCAACCAAAATGATTTGGGGCTTGGGGGATAGGACCTATGGGGAGAGGCTCGAAGAGCTAAATATGTACACACTGGAAGAGAAGGGACCAGGGGACATGATGAGAGGTCTTCAGGTACATGAAGGGGTAAATGGGGAGGAGCAGTCAGGGTGCTCGAGAGAGAGCAACTAGAGGGCATGGGTGGAAGCTGGAGGGGGGAGATTCAGGGGAGAAAGGAGGAGGTGCTACTTCACTGAGAGGATGGTGGAGCCATTGAATGCGCTGCCCAGGGGGCTGGTGGAGGGGTTCAAGAGGGGGTGGGACAGGTACAGGGGAAGGGTTCTGGAAGCAAAAACCAGTGCAGTGAGAATATCCAGGACTAGGAAGGCAGAAGCAAGAGAGGGAGAGGGGGGCAGCAAGGTCAGCTCCCAGGGTGGGGGCTGACCAAGCAAGCAGACACGAAAGACAGTTAAGGCCTATTCTGCTGGCATTTTAGTATGTTAGTGTGTTAGATTAATATTCAGAAATTTATGAGGTAGTTAGACTCAGAATGCTAGCTATTAAAATGCACTTTGTTTAGGCATGAAATCTGAGTAACCCTCGGTGCTCGTCTTTCACTTGGAAGCCAGCCAAGCTCCCTCAAGTTAAAGTTTCTCCCCTCCTTTTTTTGTTTCTCTTTTCTGTTTTTTGTTCTCAACCACCTACCTGCTACTTAAACTGTTTCTCTTTCCCCCTGTAGCACTCAGATGGTCATGAGGGACAGAATTTGGAGCCCTCCCCTGAGTGCCAAGCTCACCGGAGCAAATCCAGGTACACAGCAGGTTTTTCAGTCCTCTTCTGGAGTCGGACTCATTTTCAGATAAACGGCTGCAAACGGCAGAGTCCTTCTTTGGTTTGCACCGAGGTTTTGAATCTGGACTTTTTAGCCCCACCGCCCCCACCACCACCCTTGGTCGGCTCTGTAACTTATATGTCGCCATCACGTGGGTGCTGAAAACCATATCAGTACAGTTTTCCATCTGCAGCCTATCAAAACAAAACCACTAGTGGCCGCTACTACTTGCCATCACAGGATTCTCCAATTTCTTTTCTCCACGTCTTTCTCAGCCTTTGTAAATCTCCCCTAAAAGACACAGTGCAAAAATCTTTTAACATGGCAACCTGGTCTCGCCTCCAAATCTTATCTCCCCATAAAGCAAAAAGTCTTTCTCCAATACTGACCCTGAGAAATGCAAGTCTTTTCCTGCTGGCTATATCCACCCTGGCTGGATTGTTGTTAGCTAAAGACCTCTCTGCAGCAGTCCTAGCTACTGAACAAAAATGCATGTAACACTGCACCGAAACACCACCACCAAGTCACATAGCCATGCCAAACGTAGCCACGAATACTGACACATCCCTGGCACCTATACTCATGGCATCCTTATCCAAAGTGAAGCAAAGACAGATAGGGTACCTGTTTCACTCCATCACACTCCATAAGCACCACTGGCAGCCTCAAACCTGCCCACATTGTCCCTCCTTCTCCTTGCCCTGCTTGCGGGTGATATAGAAGCAAACCCTGGTCCTACAACACACACATCAACCATACATATGCCATATGGATGGGACACCATGGAATACAGATCTCCCACCTAAATGTCTGTAGCCTCCCCTCCAAATTTGCAGAGATAGAGGCCTGGGTGACTCTATACAAGCCACATGCTGCCTTATACCAACTCCAAGGCTACTCCTTCCTCCGGCTGGACAGACCAGGTAGGAAGAGAGGTGGAGGTGTTGCACTGTACGTCCAGGAACACATATCAGCTGCCACTGTTGCCTGCTCTACCACAGACTCCACAAGCGAATGAATTATATGCGAGCTATTAGTGCATCAAAAAAACTTTGTCGGTTGTTGCTATAACCCCCCTCCAGCTACTACCCAGGGCCTGTCTAGCTTCCTCTCCAGTCTAGCACGCACCACTTCATCTAGGGATGCATTCCTGCTCGGGGATTTCAATCTCAACTGGGCTGTGAGCCCACACCCAGACTACACAACCCTACTACAGTCCCACAGCCTATAGCAAGTAATTCCCACCACAACCAGACTCAATCGCACAACAAACCACTCTATCCTCGACTGGATTATAACAAACAGGACTGATCAAATCCTCCAAGCAGGGACCATGTCCGACGCAATCAGTGACCATGCCAAAACCTACATTGTCATTAATAACAAGTCACTGCACCCCCCACCAAAGCTACTGTCTTTCAGAAATTTTAATATTGCAGACCATGACCTTGTGACTAGAAATGGAGAATCCTTAAATTGGTCCTCCCTGTATCTGACAGAAAATGTCTCCTCAGCTGTAAGTCTCTTCACCAGCACCCTTCAGAAATTTCAGGACCACTATTTTCTTATCAAATCCAGAAGGATTAGAGGTGGCTGCAAACGCTGGATAACTAAAGAATTGCTTCTAAAAATGAAAGTCAGCGACTCTAGTTGGAAAGCTTTCAAAAGCATCCCCATCCCCCCATCTGTGAAACATCTACAGGCAGCTACGCAATGCCTGTAAGCAGATGACAAAGTCACTCAAAAGGAAATACTTCACAAACCTCCAGCAAAATACCCTTAGAAATCCTCGTAGTTTCTGGGCATCTATTGGGTCCACACTACACTCCAAGACAAACAAGCAAATAACACAACTTACATCCCCAACAGGCAAAATCAATGACCCTGTGGACAATGCAAACTTTCTCAACGCTATGTTCACCGACCTGACCCCGTACCTAAGCAATCTTCCACCTCACCATCCCTCCAACATAAATAGCAATACCAGCCCCCCCCCACTCCTCTAAACACTGGTGCCTCTATCCTCCCTTTCTACCTCAGAGCTATTGGTACCAGATCCATGACAAAACTCCTGAAAACCCTCCCTTCCAGGGGTAGCCCAGGAAGTGATGGACTCTACCCTGCCTTCCTGAGAATCATCTCTCCTGGCCTTGTCAGACCACTAATACACATTTTCAACCTTGCACTGATTAGGTCTTCAGTGCCAGACACCTGGAAGCATGCAAATGTGATACCCATCTTCAAAAGCAGGAGATCACCTAGCCCCAGAGAACTACAGACCCATTTCCCTGCTCCCACACCTTAGCAAACTGCTAGAAAAGATGGTCCATTCCCAGCTATCCAAACACCTCAACAAATACAACCTCCTATGTCCCCTCCAGCATGGCCTTCGTAAGCATCACAGCACCTCCTCTGCCCTGGCCATTTTTTTCAGATCATGCTCTCAAAAATATGGACATAGGTAAGACCACCGGTGCAGTCTTTGTTGACTTGTCAAAGGCTTTCAACCTCGTAGACCATCATCTTCTCTCCACACATCGACTTTTTGGCTGCGCCCCGGACCTGTAGCATGGTTCCAAAGCTACCTCACAAACAGGTCCCAATCCGTGCTCATAGGCAAAGCAGCCTCAGCTTCCCTTCCTACTAATACCGGAGTCCCGCAAGGATCTATTCTCGGTCCCCTTCTCTTCTCCATGTTTATCAATGCTCTACCGGCTGAATGTTTAAACTGCAATGCACTCCTTTACGCAGATGATCTAGTCCACTACCACAGTGATAAGTCCTTGGAAGCCATCTCCTCCGCCCTCACCGTTGACTACGCTGCGGCAGAAAACTGGTTTGCATCCAGAAAACTCCTAGTAAATAGGAAAAAGACAAAGGCTATGCTCTTTGGATCAAAGCCCTTCCTAACTAAGGCCGAAAAGCCAAAATCCTCCCTCACCGTATGCACACCCGCAGGCCCCCCACTCAAGCAGGTCACCTCCTTCAAATATGTTGGCTTGACTAGACCCCTCCCTCACCTTCAATGACCACACAACCCTAACTGTAAAAATGATAAACCAGAAGCTAGGAGTAGCATACTGCGCAGCCCACCTGAAGCTCACCTTGCCACTGCGCAAGGAAACCTTCTCCCTCTCCTTGACTACTGCTCACCCATCTACTCTGTCACGTCCGTGAAGCAACACTCATCTGTCTGCGACATATAATGCTATCTGTCACTTTGTTCTCAAAGCCCCCTCATCTACCCAACACTGTACTCTCTACCAGTCATTAGGATGGCTCCCTCTCCAGGCACACTTTGACTATGCCACTGGCTGCACGGTGGACAGTGCCCTCAGAAAATATGAGCTATCCCCCATACCAAACTTCTCACAAATAGAGTGGCCACCAGACCTCTTAGGGCCTCCTCCACTTCCACCCTGGAAGTCCCTCACGTCTCTACAGTGATGGTAAGTAAGGCTTTCTCTGTATCTGCCCCCTTCCTCTAGAACAGTCTTCCTGCATCCATTCGTGCATCTCCATCCCATGCATCTTTTAAAGGTAACCTGAAGGCCTGGCTACTGGAAGAGTCCACTTGCAAATGCTCGTTGGGATGCGCAGGAACCCCAAAACCACCTTAAACCTACCAAGTCAGGAGCTGCTATACCCCCCCTTTTTTGTTTTGTCTCCCTGCCTAAAGCCCCCAACTGTCCGGGACACCACCCCACGTGCAACCCTGTGTCTCACTCAGCCTACCCAACAGGTTTTCTCAACTCGGCCTGCTCCGACAATATGCCAGGACATAGACAAGTCTACCCTAGACAACTTGTCAATCTATCTGTTTATTCTTTCAACGGCCCATGGGCTAGCTTGCACATATGGTTTACTACCTTCCCCCTCTGTAATTGTCTGCCTGTATCCCCAGTTTCTTTTATCTGCAAATGCCTATACACTATGTGTCTTCTAGGTCTTTTTTCCCCCCTGGAAAAACTGCTGCAGTTTGACTATTACCTTGGTGTAAACTGACCGACTACCTATGTACATTTGAAAACACTGAAAGACAATTTGGCCTATTCTACTGGCTTTTAGTATGTTAGTATTTGTGTGTAATTGTGTAAATCTACCGAGTACCATATAGTTCACTGAATGCAAATGCTTAACTACTCTCTCCTCTGCACTCGCTGCCTGTAGTTTGTTTCTTTATATCTTTATATCTACCAGACCTAAATGTAAATAGTAATTTATGTCTGTATTTATTCTACTGTCCATAACTGTTTGCACCTGGTTAACCACAATGCAACTTATTGTCTGCTGACGTTTCTCACTGCATCGCCACCCTGTGGCCCAGGTCATGACTGAAAATGGTCCTCTGGATCAGTGCACTTGCTTGGTTACCAAAAACATAAAAATAAAAAAAATAAAAATAAAACAAAATATTTTTTGCGCACATTTTGTACTGAATATATATGTATGTTGTAATACAGATTATCTATTGAGTGGTCACATTTAATTGTGGTGTATGACTTTAAGATGGCACTATAAATGTAAATGCGTGTCTGTCCTTCTGTGAGGATACACCCCCTGAGAAAAGACCCATATGGTTGAAGCGCCGGAGCCATTTTTTCAGCTTTTTCTTGTGTCCTGAATAAACTCACAAGTTAGTGAATTTTAAGCATCACAGTATTCTTTCTTTGAGTGCCACCTTTCTGCTTTCAATGTACTGTACTGGGACGAAGGTCCTCGGTGGAGCACCAGCACAGCAATCTGAAGCACCCCAGTCTCTGGTTCTTCTGTACGGTTTTTGTGTGGAAGCAAACAGACCGCAACAGCAGTAAGCTGCAGCAACAAGTTGGAACAGACACCAGAGCCCAAATTTGAAACTGGTGAATGAAGGACTTGCAGTCATATCTACTAGGCATTTCAATTTTGATAAGAGTATATTTTGAGAGCATCATAGCCAGCAGATTACCAGGCGAAGTACCTGATGAAAACAGATAGTACGGTTTTTGACTGCCTTGAAAACGCTGAAACTGGCTGGATCGGTAGCGCTGAGGGTTGAGGCCCTGGACGCCACACCTCACGCCGCCGACCTCGGGTTGCTGGGTGTCAGTAGGGGCAGGAGAGGATCGAGTGTCTGACAGACTGCTCTCCTCTCCCGGGGAAGGTGGTCATCCTGCTCCTTGGCTGCCCCCTAGTGGAGGCAGAAGAGCAGCGCCGGAGGCTGGGAGACAGAAGCGCCGTGATGTGCGCGTGCCTTCACACAAGCATGTTCACGCCGCAAGGGGGAGAGGGGCGTATGGAGAGAAAAACAGAAAGAGGAGCTGGCAGGCTCCATTACCCTGCTGCACCACACCTAGCTCTGGCTTCCCCCGGATATCTGGATTGTGCTTCGGGGGGGGGGGGGAGAGACAGGAATACTGGGGGAACCTGGGGTTAGGAAGCAGAGCTGTGGAACAGAACCGAGCCCTCTGAGTGGGGGGCAGTAGCCTGCCTGCTAGCCCCAAAAGGAAAAAAGCAATACGGGAAAAATAAAAAAAAAGAAGAAAACGCTGAGACTGTCCCTCTCAGAAGAGAAAGGATATGTACTGCACTTTTTAACAAAGTTTCAGCTAGCAGTTCTGAAATCAATACTGACATGGAGGAGGACATGGAAATTCATGGCCTGTTTAAATCATTAGAAAATTTTTGAATTAAGGAATTAAAATAACTTTTTCAACCAAGTCACCCTTGAACGCTATTTGGAACAGGCACAGAGCCCTTGCGGCTTAAAGAGCAGCTGACACCTTCAGGAAAACTTCAAAAAACAATGTTCAGAAGCAGTTCAACTGTTATTTCAGATATTTTATACATATTTCTACAGCTTTCTCCTCTTCATTGTTTATTAGTGAAGAAATTCCCACAAAATCCGGATCTGTAGCCCTTAAGAGTTCATGTGATTTTTTAACTTATTCCCTACTTGAAAATATAGTGCTCTGTTGTGACATCACAGCCTGTTGCCATGGAAACAACTGATGTCACAGGCAGGGTATTATGACATCAGGTTGGGAAGAAGCAATAGAAGCTGATGAACCCTCAAGGAACAACGATCCTGTTTTCATGCATATGACCTTATCCCCATATAAATAATGGGGATAAGAAATATTAAGTTAATGAGAACTTTAAAGCTGCTCCATGTCCAAATATTATGTTTTGCAACATTCTTCTTGAGGCGTCAGTGGCTCTTTAAGAGCTGACAAATTTTCCCACTTGTGGGTCAGAGGAGCTGGACCTTAAAGCAGAATGGGAAGGAGCTCTAAGTGAATCCACAGATAAACTAATGATTGCCCTTATCAAATAAGACATTAAGCTTAATCAAGAAATTCACAGTTCAAAAAAGATAAAACACATGTAAAGATCATAAAGAATTTAAAAAGCTTAATAAAAGTTATACCAACAAAGTTAACAAAGGTGAGAAAGAACTGGTTCAAAGGAAAAAGACTAAATTAGCAAGACATACTGTAAGGGCAATTATGAACGTGGTGAAGTTTTAATTGGGAGTGCCCAAATCGCAACAACGATTGTGGAAGGTTACTAAGCAGAGAGAGGTCAAATAGTAATACAAGGTATCGCGGTATAATAACTGGTCAGCAATTTCTCAATGTACTGACCAGGTTGATATTTTCCATAATAACTGGCTGGTTGTTATGACATTCATGAGCCATGCCAGTCAAACTATGCTGCTGCCTCATTGGCCAACATTCTGTATGTGGGCGGGGCCAGTCTCACAAACTGCTGGAGAAAAATTGCTGGTCTGTTATTATAAAAAATAAAAGATGGGGATGGTGTTTCATATGAGAATTTAATGCACACCCTCATTGTGGGATGCTTTGATAAACTTTTATGTAGCATCCCACAACTCGGGTGTGCATTAAATTCTCATATCGATAGATCTCATAACAATAGATCTGGGACCTCCACCCTGTTAGACCTTATCTTCACCAACAGGCCAAGGAACCTCTCCCATGTCACGGTGCTCCCTGACACCATCAGTGACCATTCCCCAGTGATCTGCTGGTGGTCTGGTAAATTGCCTCCTGCCCCACCTCAAATCTCTTTGCAGAGACGGCTAAAAAGAGGTGGTATTGAGAAACTCGAAGCCCATCTCACCAACAGCAACTGGCTCTCCCATCTACACCACGCAGTCCGTAGACCAAGCGCCTCACACTTTATAACCACGCTCAATAAGGCCTGCAACATTTACACTCCCCACGTCAAGCAAGTAGTGAAAACCAGAACCACCCCCTGGATCACACCCTCACTTCTAAACCTGCTCCAACAAAGGGACAACCTATGGCACAAGGCCCTTGACTCCCAACGTAGGCAGGATAGGCAGCTATACCGGGAGGCTAGCAACAAATGTACTTGGGCCTTACGGCAGGCGAAAGCGGCGTACTACCAACAAACCCTTACCTCCTCCTGGGGAGACGGTAAAAAATTCTGGAACAATACAAAAGAACTCAGTGGGAAAACCTGCTCCCCGTCCCCTACCCAACTCTCTATTAATGGGGCTCTCACCCAGGATCCTTCCGCTATTGCAGAAGCCCTTAACTGCGCTTTCTCGGATCTCTCCCATATCCTCCCTCCTAATTTCTTCCACCCATTCCCCTCCCACCCTCCCGACATCTCGTGTAATGTCAATTCTATACCTTTCAGGCTGAGAGTCATCTCCTGCCGCGAGGCAAAACACTACATTGCTAATGCTATTGCCAATACCCGTTACAGCAATGACTCCCTAGATCTTAAACTCATCCGGCTGACCCTGGATGTCACATTACCACACCTTACTAAAATTCTCAACCTCTGCTTTGCCTCGGTCAGTTCCCCTCATGCTGGAAGAGAGCCATAATCACCCCCATTCTGAAAAGTGGCGATCCCGAAAGCGCCAGCAACTATAGACCAATTTCAATACTTCCACCTCTCTCCAAAGAACTTTAAAAAATAGTATCAGACCAGATAACAAAACACCTTACTAAACAGAACCTTCTCTGCCAGGAACAGCATGGTTTCCGGACTGGCCATAGCACTGCCACAGCGCTAACGGAACTCACCTCGTTCATACACGAGGCCCTTGACCAGGGCTCAATAGCAGGTGCAATCTATGTGGACCTGTCCAAGGCTTTTGACACGGTCAATCATGAACTCCTGCTTTGTGTCCTTCCACAGCTAAATGCGGCCCCTGAGGCTACGGCCTGGTTCAAGGATTACCTCTCAGGCCGGTCTCAACAAACCAAGATAAATACCACCATCTCCTCCCGAAAAGCAGTCTGCTCGGGGGTTCCACAGGGGTCTATACTTGGCCCACTTCTTTTCACCCTCTTTTTAAACTCTCTCCCCAAGGCATGCAGCGGTCATCTTCTACTCTATGCTGATGATGCGGTTCTGTTCTGGAAACACCCATATCCTAGTACCCTCCAACTTGCCCTACAGGGTTTCTTCTAGGAACTTGAGACATGGTTCACTGAACACCGCCTGATCATCAACTATAACAAAACTAAGTCTATGATCTTTGCGCACCGTCAAAGCCCTCACAGTCAGGCTGCACTCCTAATCAAAAACACACAAGGCGCCCACTTGAACAAGTTGATAGTTTTAAATACCTGGGTATCACATTAGACACCTCCCTCTCCTACCATAGTCACGTTCAACTCCTGCGCTTCCACTATCAATGCTAGGTGGGTATCCTCTCTACAGACTGAAACACTGCTTACCCACACAGGCCATGCAGCTTGCAGTCTCCTCTCAATCCTCTCCCTAATTGACTACGGGATTGTGATCTATGGCTCAGCAGAACCCACCACACTACATTACATTAACACTGCCATGAATAAAGCCTGCCGCCTAGTCACAGGCAGCGACAGACTTACTCGTACCTGTGAGCTCTATGCTCTAGCTGGTTGGCTTAACTTCCAACAAAGGCTAAAGTACCACACCTGCATCCTCGCAAAAAAAGATACATCTCCAGCAAGCCCCTGCCGGCCTTCTCCCCATTGTCAGCGCTGCCCCATCAGGCGCAATACAAGGCTCACTGCTAACCCCTCATTTCTGATCCCCACTGTGGAGCATCCCTTGGGCAAAGATCCTTCTACTACCGTGCCCCACTTTGGCTCAATACGTTACCTCCGCCGCCCTCTCTGACCCATAGCATCTCCCATTTCAAAGTAGGCCTCAAAGCTCAACTTCTTGAATCTGCCTTATGTGATTGTGGCTAACTCTGCCCAACGCTTGTGTTCCCATACCCTTCTACTTCCAACACAGGGTCTCTCTAGATCCCACGAATAAACATTGCCTTCATGTTTTTTCTATCAAGTGATCTTCAGAATAATGCCTACTTCTGTCACCAGTTTATCTAATTTAATGCCTGGACTGTGTCTCCAGTACTTTAATGTCAATATTGCTTGTTTGTATGTTTATTCCTGTACTTGTTTACCCTCCACCCCCTGTATCTGACGTGGAGCCTTTGCAAAAGAGTCTGTGACTCAAAGGATTGTAATTCCGATTTTATTCAATAAATAAAAAAAATAAAAAAAATATATCAAACCCTTCCCCATCCGTTATTCTCTATATATCTAAAAATGTTCACTTTCAAGATACTGGTACTGTAAGTAGCAGTCATAGGAATGCAGAACCAATTACTGCGACAAACAACTCGGGCTTCTGCCACAGCTTCCACTTCTAAAACATCTGACCCTTTAACCAAAAAGAAATCAGCCAAAGCAAATTTAAACAAGCAGTTGTCAATGCCGAATGTTTCTTTGCATGGTTCTATGGTTGCAATTCTATGGCTACGTAAATTCATTACATAAAACTTATTCAAGCCTATGCTCCTTACTTTGGGGAGTCAGGAAAAAAAGGATCCCAAGGTTATGGCAATCATTTTTAATGCATATTTTGGGTCAGTGTTTTTCCCCCAAGCTACAGGATGCAATAAACATCCCAGAGAAGAAGAGGCAGGACCTAAACATAACTGAAGAGAACAAAAGTGAAAAAATACATAGTCTAACGAACACGCACTCTGCAGGGCCTGATAATATTTCAAATATGATGTTAAAGCTCTCGTCACCTTTTATAGCCACCCCACTGAGGCTAACATTTAAGAAATCTTTAGAAGAACTAGTGGTCCCACCCGATTGGCTATCAGCAGATGTGGTACCCATACATAAAAAGGGCAGTAGGGCTGACCATACAGACTATAGGCATATAAGCTTAACGTCTGTTCCGGGAAAGTTAATGGAAACTATTTTAAAGGACATAATAAATTCTCAACTAGAAAATAAGGATCTTGTGGATAAGCAGCAGCACAGGTTTATGGCCGAGAGATCCTGAGACACAAATTTGCTGTGTTTTTATGAAAAAAATATCTGCTGCCTTGGATAGGGGGGCCTCTGTGGATTATTTATTTGGACTTTGCAAAGGCTTTTGATTAAGTACCACACTGTGAAGCCGGCCCAGTGGCACTGAGGGTTGAGGTGCTGGACGCCACACCTCGCACCATGCCGGCGACCTGGGTTCAGGAGCAAGCTCGGGCCGGCGGGGAAGGAGAGAGGACTGCTCTCCTCTCCTGGGGAGGGTGGGTGGATGACTCTCTGGGGGGGCAGCTCCCAATGGAGGCTGGGAGTGCTGCAGTCCGGGGATCATACAGACGTAAGGGGAGGAGTCTGGGCCGAGTGCAGGAGCGCGCCCTGCTGCACTGGATGAGACTGCACGTCCGGGCTCCTAAGGGGAGCTCAAGAACAGGGAACACACCTATTGACTTGGGGGGGGTAGATGTCACCTACCCCCACCTCCAGCACTGGATCCTTGCCCACTGTGGGGCTTGTCTCGGCGTCACCTCCGCCCGTGGAAGCACCGGAACAATATGCCGAGGAGCAGAAGGCGGCAACACTCCAGGGGGTGGATTCCGAAGGGACTGCTCCACGTAACCTGTTGCGGGTGTGCTGAGGACCAGTTCACAGCTGGGAGGATTTCAGGTAGGAGGGGATCAGGTAAGGTCAACTGAAGGAGTCCCAGCCAGCAGTGACGGGAGGGAAAAATAGTAAAAAGTACCACACTGTGAGAGGTGGCGTTGAGGGCTGAGGTGCTGGACGCCTTACCTCAAGCCACGCCGGCGACCCGTGTTCAGGAACGAGCACGGATCGGGGGTTGGCGGGGAGGAGAAGGATCCAGTGTCCGTTGGACTGCTCTCCTTCTCGGGGTGGGGGACACTAGCTGTCAGGCGCTCCACTGGCCCCTATGGTGACTGGGGAGCAGCGCATGACGCTACAGCTGAAGGGAAGGAGACAGGCAGACGCTTGGTGAGAGCACGTGTGGTAGCGTGCGCACTCTCACTGCAGGCGTCACTGCATGCCCTGCCTCCTCACAAGGGGAGAAAAGTGGAAAAAGCTCCAGCTGGATGACGTGGTCCCCGCAGCGCGCCACCTCCGAGAAGGCACCTCCCTGGTATGGATCTGTTTGGGGTGGGTTGAGTCGCTCCCCACCACCCTGCCACGAAGTATAAGTCGTGGGGTGCACAAGGGAGGGGGGCAACTTCGGGGAAGGCGCGCTGAGACAATCTAATGGTAGAAGCTGTGAGCTCGGAAGAAATAATACATCAAAAAAAAAAAAGCCTAACTGATAAAGACACAGTGACAGGGTGGTGGCCTGGTTGGGGGAAATCGGTTGCAGAGGGTGTGTGTAAATGGGTTTTACTCCACTTAGGTGCCTGTCACGAGCGGGGTGCCCCAAGTGTCGGTATTGGGGCCAGTGCTATTTTGGGTATTTGTGTCTAGTATGGGACAAGAATCAATAAATTTGCTGACTAAATATGCTGACAATACAGAGCTGGCTGGTATAACAACTGGGAATGAAAGTATTAGCACTATACAAATAGATCTGGATAATGGCAACTCAGAGGGAAATGAGTTTCAATATAGACAAGTGCTATGTTATACAGCTAGGGAAAAAACAATAACAAAAAGGGATTATTACCTGAATGGTCACCAGATGAGAAAAATCAGATGAGGAGAATAAGATCTGGGTATCATAATAAATAAGGATCTAACATATGATTTGCACTGTAAACAACAAATCAATAAAGCAAAAGGAAGTATTACGGTCCATAAGTGGAACTTTCAGAAGTAGGAGTGAAAAGGTGCCTCTGTACAGGTCATATGTGAAGCCTTTGCTTAATTATGGGAGCTCTGTGTGGGGACCCATCTTAAGGGAGGAATAAATAGTCTGGAAACAAATAACAGAGACAAGCAACAAAAATGATTCACAGCTTAAAGTCAGTACTTTATGACGTACGGCTGAAAAAGTTAGATTGGATGTCCCTCGAAACTAGGGTTCAGATCTGACAAGTTATTAACCAGAGGACACTCTACAATTAGGGCCAATAAAGGTTTTTTTTTTTTTTTTTTTACACACACAGAGCAGTGGTGATACCCTGGAATAGACTGCCTCTAGATTTTATCACTAATAGGAATAAAACACAGCTCAAATACAGACTAGATTCCTATATATTAGGAGGAAACACCTTGGCTTATTATGGGTAAAAAATAGGAGCAGTCATGGGCTTCTAAAGTTTTTTAGCTCCTTGCGCCTTAGTATGAACCTTAGTATGGTGTATGTGGCACAGGTGTAGTGCCTGAAGCAGGTCTGAAAGTGGGATAGTTCCAAAAACAGACTGCTGGAAGAAGCCGGAATACACAAGGACGAGGCAGAAATGGAAGGGTAAACTTCCCTGTCAGCAGAATGTTGAATCCAATTGTTGTAGGCATTATGCCCCGAAAGGCCCAGTTAAGTGTACTGGGGGGTAGACCACAAAGGCCCTTTCCTGGGGGGAAGTCATGGGATTTCATTGCCTGGGATGGGGTTGCTTGCGATGTAGCGGATGAGCAACCTGCCATGGCCCCAGGGAAAGACAGGAACATAAATAAGGTTTAAAAAAAATGGGCTGCAGGGAACCACTTAGCAAGCTGGAAGCCCATGTTAGCTTGTGAGCACTGGATGCCAGGAGAAAACACCATCAAGAGAAAATTGTAAGTGCTGCATACACATAACAGAAGTATATCTGCAATACAGCATAATTCTTACTCTGATTAATATTCTGTTCATCAGGCGGGTCTGTTGGCACAGTAGCAACCTGGGTTCAGGATGAAGGCCAGATCGGAGGGCTGGCCTGGGAGGGAAGGATTGAGTGTCCCACAGGATTCTCTCTTCCCTTGGTGACCTGGGTGACCACAGGTGGCAGTGCAGGCTGGAGTGTGCACAAGGGCATGGAGGGTCACAATTCACTGGGCCAATGCTGACGTCAAGAGCCCCATTAGGCTCTAGCATGCACATCCTGGAAGGGGGGGGTGGGACTAAAAAAAATAGGAAAAACCTTCACTAATCGCAGAATGACGGCCCTTACTGAGCTCATACCCCACACCTGCTGACCCAAGATGCGACTTTTCTGAGGGACTTGGTTCAGCCTGAAGACCTGCACCTCTATTATGGGTGCACAGCAGGAGAACAGGTAAGCCCTGGGTTGGGGTTCCATGGGACCTGAAGCAGGCTTAGCAAGAACAAGGGGAAGCAAAGAAAAAACACACAAGTATAAAAATATATACACGCCTATATCCATCTATAAATATATACATACATACACACACACACCTATACGTTCATATGTATATACGGTACACATGCACATA